>OY728152.1:964645527-974645527 GCA_963277665.1 Viscum album | reverse complement strand
GAAAATTATACTGACATTAGAACAATATCTAAAATGAGTATTCTATCCAAATGGATTTTTACTTCCAATGCTCCATTCTCAAATCCATGTATCCTTCTTCCATGTCTCTTAGACAGAAACAGAGTCACTGTTTGATCTGCAGAAAATTATCTCAAACCACACTCATGAACATTCTTTTACAATTGTTCCAAGTAGAGCTTGTATCACTGTGTCTCTTATTGTATGCAGTTGAATGAATGAATTCTAGTTTTCTACTGATTATTCTTGGGAGGCAGTAAATCATATGAAGAGTTATATTGTAATCCTCTTTTAATTCATGGAAAAGAGATGAAACTTCATTATGTGGATGTCCTTCTAAATCTTGCGCATCAATGAAGAACAATTTGCTCTTCAGTCATTTGTTCCTTTATTCTTTTCCTACCTAGTTTAAATTTTTACGTATGCCAGTGGGCCTAGAAATCATAGTTTGATTTTTTTCTAGGATTATAAAAATAACCCAACAAACTTTGAATTTTTTTTAATTGTTCAATATTACCTAAATCATATGAAATGTATGTTTAGTGAGCTATGACTAGACTTTTGTTCATGGTTCCCTTGTCTTTTGTGGGCATTGTAATTTCATGTACATCGGGCATAAAATGTCTAATGTTTAAGGTCGTATATCTTTGACCAAATGGATTTTAATTGATTCAATTCATTGATAATTTTTCTGAAAACCTATTACCATATTCAAGTATGGGGTAAAACATGTAAATAATGACTTAAGAAATTTTTATTCTGATGAATGATATGATAAAAGGGCTAAAAGGAATTTGTGGAATTATTTTCTAAGAGTGAAGTTACCATTATTTAACAAAAAATTAAGGGGGTTGAATTATGCAGGGACACTAATGGTCATTGGATGCATAGTCATATAATAACATCTTTTGGATGAAATGTCTTTTATGTAGAATAATTATGCAAGGCCACCTAGGGTCATGTGCTACATTTTCAGGAAAAATAACTCTCAGAAATTTTACTTTACTATTTCTAAAAGCCAGTTAATGTTTATGGATATTCAAATTTTCCAAATCATAGAGCTTGTTGTTTGGAGAGAGGTACTCAAATTTAGAGAGGACATTTCCGATCAATATTTTCAAATAATTGGATGAATGTCACTCCTGCGAAGTTGTGACCCAATCATAGGGAATGGAAATATAAACCATATACATAACTAGTTTTAGATCATGAAAAAGAGTATGGAAAAATATGTTAACGATGGCTATTTTTGCGGATCCTTACATATTTTTGTTAAGACAAATAAGTACAAAAGAGGTTTTTCTTCTAAGAATGATGTTACCACTATTTAACAAACCCCTTATGGTGTGGAATTATGTTGGGACACTTAAGGGAATTGGCTGCATAGTCAAATAATAGCATCTTTTGGCTGGCAGGTCAGTTTTGTAGACTACTTTTACCAAGCCACCTAGGAGCACTTACCGCATAGTCAGGAAAAAGAATTCTCAAGTATAAGAAATTTTGTGACAATAAGTCAAGAAAAGGGTTATGGAGATATGAATGTATTTAAGGTTAGGAGTATAAAACATCAAAATGGGAATTTTCCAATGCATGTAGTAGATACACAGACCAATGCTAACCATAATAATGTTATGAATGGGTCCTTAATTGAGGTACTGGACATCACTACATATCCCATAAGGATGAGAATCAGTCCATACGTAGTTGTTGAAGAATAGTTTAACATCATGTAGGATGAGCTTTTAGGAGATCATAGTTTCAGGTCATAGGGAACTGACCATAATGAGGAATAAACATATAAACCTGTTGTGAATGAAGACCAGGGTTTTCATACCACATTCATGTTTTCACAAGTGGACTTTTCATCCAAGGGACAGAAGTTGGAATTTGGGATTAGGCCCAAAGACTTAGGGCTGGATTCAAGGATTGCTCAAATGTTCCTATGCATCCCATAAGGATGGGAATCAAGCCTTACGTAGTTCTTGAAATACCCTCTGTAAAGATTTGGTTCGTACAAGTGATGTGTGAAAGGGAGATTTAGTGTAATGATGGTTTGACCGAAGATTAAAGATTCAGGAATTTCCATGTATGCATGTAGTCCTTGGAATAATACACGGTTGGAGACCAATGTCAATAATGATTCCCTCTCAGGTGAGGGTGTCAACGAATGTTGTAGTTTATTGTCATACATGACAGAATTGCGAATAGTGTTAGTTCATATGCATGGACTAGTTCTACAGAGTTTAGCGTCATGTTTCTAGGTCGTATGTCTATGTAGTTTAATGTCATATAGTGAGGAATATGGGGGACTGTATAGTTTACATCATATATCAAGGAATATGGTGAACAAATGTATAGATATAGGATTTGGGGGAAGCTTCACGAATCAACGTCATACGAGATAGAGGCAAACCGATGTGAAGATATTGTTTTTGGGCTTGATCCTCAAGAGGTTGCCTACATACCCAGCCTAGAAAGCCAGGATCAAAGTCCACGCAGTTCGATTGAAGAATGAATTGGTGATCGAGTTGTACATGTGTTCAATGACCTAAAATGGTGTTTGGACTTACGCATTGTTAGCAGTCCAGAGAGGGTGTTATAGTTGAAGATTACTCTATGCTCACATGAGTCATAATCAGTGTGAGAATCAATAGGTAGCGACAACCTTAATGATTAATATTTTAATGTCATCTTAGACAATAGTGAATAATGGAGACTGTGTTGTTTAAAGTCTTGCAGTAAGGACTATGATAGTTTACGGTCATATATATGGACCAATGCTCAAATTTTAGAATTATGTAGCTAGGAAAAAGTGAATGTATTTGTGTCACACAAAATAACTAATTAGAAATCTTCCATTGGTTGGATTTGTGATGAGTTATCCATCCCTTGTGATTAAAAAATAAGATCCATTGGAGTAGACCTTATGTATTTAATAAGGTCCTTCCCACTTTGAATGATGCTTTGGAGGTTTCTTTCATGGTATCAATGGAGTTATAAGGACCAATACTAATTCACCTTGAATGAATGAACAAAGATGATCTTTTTTGTTGAAATCTCATGCTATTCGATTCTGATAGACTTCCATGTGGTGCAGGGTGCACAATGTTTTTCATCAAATCATTCTAATTTACCCAATTGCATTTGAGATTATTCATCTATACATGACTGATCACAAATGGATACTCTGAGTGAGGGTAATTGAACCTCTATGGGCAAGACTGCTTTTGTTCTATATACCAATGAATATGGAGTTGACCGCATAGCAGTGCGGTGGTGGTCCGATAAGCCAATAAATCATGAAGATATTTTTTCAAGACATGATTTATTATATTTATCCACCATATTTTGAAGAATGTTCGAAAGAGTGTTATTAAAGGCATTAATTTTTCCATTGGAATATACATGATACAAAGATGAATGGTTGGATTTGATGGTGTATTCTTCATATAAATTCCATACTTCGGAAGAATAGATGTTGGTGCCATAGTATGAAAATATGGTATGGGGGAAACCAAATCTGGTAATGATGTTAGACTAGATGAAGCTAACAATGCTTTTAGAACTAAATTCATTGAGAGGTATTTCCTCTACCCATTTGGAAAAGAAGTCAGTAGCAGTAAGAAAACACTTATACTGCTTTGATGTAGCAAAAGGTTAAGGGCATACTACATCCATTCCCCATGTGGAAAAGGTCCATGAGTATTTAGATGTATGGAGTAACTCTATGGATTGATTAATTAAATTGGCATGTACATGGAAATAATGACATATCTTAGTGAAATAATCACAATCTTGTATCATTGAAGGACAAAAGTATCCAAGCCTTTGAATTTGATCAGATAGTCTATGTCCAGACTGGTGGGCACGATAGACTCCTGCATGTACTTCTTTCATAACAACCATTTTACTTCACCATCAATACATATGAAGAGTATTATGTTAAAACCTTGGTTTTATATAATTTACTCTAGGTGATCTGGGTGATCATAAAGAGTAAAATTGACCGCACGTCTCCAGACTTGTTCATTCGTAAATCTATTTGGTGGGACTATTCCATTTTGATGGTATTCCCTGATAGGTGTCATATATCCTGTTGTATGACCATATGGTTCAGAAATGGGACTAATTTCATTGATTTCCTCTATTTAGATTTGACCATAAGGTGAAATTTTACCATGGTGGGCATTACTGATGATTGCATCGTCCCGAATTGGATCTTCCAGAGTTGTGGCTACATTAGTCAGTGCATCAGCTTAAGCATTTTTTGATCAAGGGACATAAGAACATGTTGGATCTAAAGGAAATTCCTCTATTAACTCTCTAAAATAATAATTCAAATGTATTAACTCTTATTTTCTGATGTAATAGTCTCCATTGACTTGTTTGATTACCAAGTCTGAATAACATTTTACATTTAAGTGATTCACATGTGCCTTAAGCTCCAACTCCAATCCTCTGATGATATCTTGATATTATGCTTCATTTTTTCTAACACCTTCCATCAATATGAAAGAATAGGGTATCACTTCCTTTTCTATTGAAATAATCACAATTCCTAAAAAAAATTTGTTGAATTTTGGATCTTACATTTTCTTCCCTGTTGGACTTCTGGAGACACCATAAAAGTACATTTTTTATGCATGAGGATTATCCTGAGTAGAGAATACTTCCTCATTAGGATCTTAAATATATAACGATGTATCTAATACTTACGGGTGTTCAGAAATGAAATCAGCCAGAGCTTGGACTTTTATTACATTTTGAGAGACATACGGGATATCAAACTCATGCAAAATAGCTTCCCACCATACTAGATGTCCTGTAAGCATTGGACGACTAAGGATAAATTTGAGTGGGTTATTTTGAGATCCCAATTGGACCTCATGATGTTGAAGGTAGTGTCTGAATTCCCTGACTACAAATATTAATAATTGGAAACACTTTTCAATACATTAATATCAAGTTTCTACTTCAAGCATAGTCCGACTGAGAAAGTAAAAGTTGTTTTCATTCCTAGAATCATTATTTTCGAAATGTAACGAACCCAATGATAACTCTAAAGATTGTACATAAAGAATAAGTTGTCTTCCATCAACAGGTGGCATTAATACCAGTGTAATCAAGAGATATTTCATGATAATATTGAATGCTTCTTGAAATTATTTTGTCCACTGGTATGTGACTCCCTTCTTTATTAATTTGGTGAAGGATAAACATTTTCCTACATGATTGGCGATGAAACACCAAATATTGGCCAAGTGTCCATGAAGTCCTCCCAATTACTTCAAATTTCAAAGGGGTGACAAACCAAGTATTGACTTTGTCTTCTCAGGAACAACATTGATACCACGATGGTAAACAACAAAGCCGTGAAATATTCCTGAGGTTTCCCCTAAAGCACATTTTAAGGGGTTCAACTTCAAATTGTATTGTCGATGTTTGTGGAATATGAATTCAAAATCAGCCAAGTGATTAGAACACTGTCTGTATTTAACAACAAAATTTTCCACATAACATTCAACAAATTTTCCAAAAATGGGTTTGAAGATACAGTGCATGGCACATTGATATGTTGCGCCTGCATTTTTCAGGAAAAAGGGCATTACTTGATAGAAAAACACACTATGAGGGTCTTTGAAGGTTGTACATTATTCATCTTCTGGATCCATTCAGATTTTATTATACCCAAAATAACCATCAATGAAGTAAAGTGCTTCATAGCATGTTGTTACATCAATTAATATTTATGTGATTGGAACTGGAAAATAATCCATGGGACAATTCCGATTAAGATCTCTAAAATCAATGAATACTATAATTTGTCCATTATTATTTTTCGCAGGGACAATATTAGACAACCATTTGGCATATTGAACTTCAATGATGAAGTTAGATTTGATAATCTTATCAACTTCAGCTTCAATTTTGGAAGCATAATTTGGGTGTGTTCATCTTGTTTCATGCTTGAATCCTCGATGTTCTTCTTGCAATCCAAAATGATGAGTAGAAACATCAGGATCAATCCCTGGAATTTCTGTATAATTCCAAGAAAATATACCTCTTTTTTTTAAATTGGAATATACATTTCTTCCTCTTCAAGAGTCATGGAGGCCCTAATTAATGTGGGGCATGGATCTTCTTTTGTACCCAGATTTATTTCTCTGAGTTCATCCACAACGGTAGAGATACTCTTTTCAAATGATGGAGGAGCATCCTAGAGATCATCCTCTTCTTCTTCAATATGTTTTACTTCTTTTGTTTCTACATGCATAGTAAATGATAAAGTATAACTTCCATGATTATGAGAGAAGTTAAAATTTGGACATCTTGAAGAAGAGGCCGCCAATTATGACCCAATTGATGATGAAGGGTCATCCTTGGGTAATAAAGAGGATATAATGGATTGGGAATCAATATCATCCTTCATCTCTGATATTTCTATAACTTATTCTGGCCTGGTTGACGAAGTATAGAATTGATGGATTTCTACTGATGAAATGAAGACATATCCACTTGAGCTTTTATCATTTCTTGGTGAATCAATAATTTTTCCCATGCTGTCTGGCTTGGTTGTCGTAATTGAAATTATTGAAGTGTCCATAAGATTATTTGAATATGGGCTTATCCTGTCAATTTGACTGGTAGGAAACACATAATCTGTACTCACATGAATGAATGGGTTTACTGGAATCTTTTCCAAACCATATGGAGCATTAATTTTGGTAACCTCATTTTCCATGGATATCTCCTTTCCCTAAATGATATAGAATTACGCCTTAATGTATTAAGATTCAAATGTTTTGAATGAGGATTTATCACCATAAAATTTCCTAATTTGAAAATTGAAACAATATTTGAGACATTGATGGTATGATGAAGGAATAGTCGCATGTTGATGTCACCAAGGTCTTCCTAGAAATATGTTGGAGGTTGTGTCATGACGAACAACCATGAAATCCTAATTAGATACAAGGTCTCCAAACTGAGTTCTGAGTGTGATCTTGCCCAGAGTTTCTTGTTCATTTATATCATATCTTTACAACATAAAAGTATAAGGAGATAAATCATATTCGGTGAGGCCCAATCGATGAAGTGTACGAATAGGGACAAGGTTGACTGCTAAACCAATATTAATGAAAGATCGTCGGATGTATACATCATTTACCATTCCAGATAAATACAATGGTATAATATTTCCATGCATAACATCATCTTCATCTTTATCTGTAAAGGACATCACTGCATGGAATTCTGCAGGATCAGTCTCTATATGATAGACTTCAGTCGTTGTAATTTCAGTTTGAAATTCCTAAGAACAATACAAATCCTCAATGAGTGCCACCAGAAGATCATGTGATAGATTCAAAGAATCCAGAATTGATAACATGGCCGGTACTTGGGAAAAATGTTTCAAGACATCATACTTCTCGTCAAAAGTTCTATGTTTCCCAACAGGACCATGTGGTTTCGCAGGTGCCTTAGAATTTGATGCTTTGAAAGTAGATGCATGTTGTATCAGGGTAGGAGTTGGAAATACTCTTGGATTTTGAAAATTATAATGACTAGGTCTATTTACTTGCTGAGAGGAAGATGGTTTAACCTCCAACTGATCCTCCAAAATAAATTTTCCAGGACAGAATCTTCCATGCATGAAAGAAATTTCTTGTTCATGTTGGGCTCACTGAAGGGCTCTTCCATGAGTTTCTACTACATAAACAGTTCTAGTAATTGTTGAATTGGAATAGTGTATTTTGAAATATCCATGTCATCCACTGTATCCTATACCTCTAGAACTCCCACTAATTACTCTGTATGATACAAGGAACTGAAGCTCATCATGATCGAAACTGTGACTGGCATATGGATCCGTTATGTGAATCATATTGATAAAACCAAAGAACAACTCTTAATCTAATGAAGATTATTACTGATTAGCCAGTTTAGGTTGTACCGTTTGGTGGGGCAGTGCCCATGGCATTGAAGTAAATGGCATAAAATCTTTGAGAGTCAAAGACAACATAGGCTTTGACACAAGCTCATCTTCTTCTGACTGCTCTTCTTTCTTTGAATTATGCCGCCTCCTTGATGATTTTTCTTCTGATGAAAGAGTTTTTCCATTGGAATTCATAGTAGAAGACACAATTGGTTTCTTCAATTGTGTTCGTAAAATGGAATGAGTTCAGTGGATCATTTTCCTAACCATCTAATCATCATATTTTTGTGCATTTTTTTCTTTTGACATCGTTCTACTTGCTTTCTTAACCTGTATCAGTAGTAGTAACACATGCTACCTGGGCTGAAGAGCCTCTCAGTTTTCCTTGTCCCTAGTCCACAATCTTTTGCAGGAAGTCAATGAAGAGAAAATACTCCTGAATGGGATGTCCCAACATCTGATGAAATGGAAAATAGTTGGTAAGGTCTTTACCTCCATCCTTGTGTGGCCTTTTAGGCCTGGGCAACTGAACCAAATTATTTTCTAGAGATGAAATTAAGTAACTAGGAACTTTTTCATTTCGGAAATAATAATCATTGTTCTTTAACTCCTCAAATTGATTCTTCCTTTTATATCATTGATCATTGTGACGTGGAGTCCGTTGTTTTAGTTTATCAAGAGGTGGATCCCTTCGGTATGATGATGGTTTTGAAGAAGAAGCGGGTATAGGTTCTAGATTAAATGTAACTATACCAGTATCTACACTACCCATTCGCCTTCTTGGAGTTGATTGAATTACATGAGTTTTATCCTTCTTCTCTGTAAGAGAGTCTGTGATCTGCTGAGCGATCAAAGTAATGTGTCGAAACCCACCTTTGTATTTCACATGGATCAATAGTTTGTGTAATTCATCATGCAATTTTGGCACAAAAATTGGCAACAAATATTCCTTGGGAGTGCTATGATTAAGGAATATGTTAATCCCTTCCAACGAGAAATTAAATCTGAAACCATTTCATTCTCCCATTTCTTACAATTTGTAAGATAAAAAACTACCATCATTGCAAATTTTGAGTTGAATTGATGAAGGAATCATTGACAAAGATCATCCCACCTGGTAATTGACTGAGACTGCAAACTGGTATACTAGACAAAAGCAAGCCCTTGTAATGAATACACAAAACATATATGCCTAACTACTTCTTGTTGTTTAGGAGTTCCCATCATAGGATCACAACAAGAAACATAATGTGTTAAGTGCTGTTTTGGGTCTCCCAAACCCTTAATAATGGGGAATATGGTATTCCCAAAATTCGATGGGGGAGGAATTTCATTAACCCATTCAGGGTAAGCTTTCTTTTCCTATTGAACTTTTACATGTTCACCTTCCATAGCATCCAATCGAGATTTTAATTACTTAATGGTAGTTATTACCTTTTGAGAAACATCTGGATGAGTTGGGACCTGAGGAGGTGCAATAACTGAAGTTTGAATAGGTGTGGTGACTGGTACCACAACTGATTGTAGCACTATTGGTTGTTGTCACACATGACCCACAAGATTGGACCTGTGAGGGCGTACTTGTAATGGATGATATTCTTGATCCATCATAGTAACAGCAACAAATTCCCTTGATGGACTAACTCCAACATTCTCAGGAGGAAGACAACATTGAGGTAGATCATCATTCAATCTCCTTAACTCCTTAATTTCTTCCTCTTGTTGTGCGAACCATTGATCTAATGAGGCTTATTGGCCTTCTCAAGAGGTAAGGTCGGACATAACTTGACTTTTACCCTATTCCTTTGTAGAGACCCGAAGCTTGACGTAAATGTACATAACATTATTTTTGCAGAATACTTAGTACATTACAAAAACACACACACAAGGACCGTAATAGTTTTGTGTCTTTGGAAACTCGGATTAAAATCTTCTAATCGTGGTGAATGATCTTCAACATCTCCCATAAAGATCTTCCTTTTTTTTTTACCTAAAAACTTTCTTTATATCCTGGGGAAAATAAAACATAAAAGGGTGAGCTCAAATGCTCAGTAAGTGTAAACAAAAGAAATATCAATCACATCATATTCATAAGAACATAACATTTTGGAAATCTTAGCCTGCAAAAGAGAGCATAATTTCATAACATGGGATAAATCATGGCAGTGAAATGTAATCACAATAATCATTACTTCAAACATTAAACTTTGTGGCATACACACATAATCATAGAGAATCATATCTTATTAGTCAAGACTCATTTCCAAGGCTATCTTAGTGGACAAAGTCCATTTCTGAATCGAGTAACCCTCGTTTCAGTCCTGTTTCACTGAACCGGTATAACCTACCATTTCAGCCATGTCTATCTCATGAGATATAAAATATTTACCCAATTCATTGGATTGAGATATAGGTCCCACCCATCTCATAATGACACCATTCTTATGTGTGCCACAAAATCATAAATCATACATCATTGCATAACCCATGTAATACAAATGGGAATCTTAAACATCATGGCATCATAAATCAATTCATATAAGATAAAGGAATTCTTAAAATATATTCCATCACAACATGATCAAATCAATGTAATAATATGGACAAAAATAGAACCCTTTATTATCTTATATGGAAAATAATTTTGATAAAACACTTGGACTCCATTCTTGAGGAAAATATCCTTTCTTCTTCAAAAACATTTTTCCTTTCTTAACATGTAATATGACATTAAAATAAAAGAAGTTTATTAAAAAAAACTTGAAAACTTGTAAAGTAATCTTCTTGGAAATAATTTTTTAAAAATCCATTCATGCCGTATAAGTTAAAAAAACATTGTTCCCGTACTTTTGTCAGAAAAGTCAAAAAGTACCTCGTATGAAAAATGACAAAAGATTCCTTTCATATCTTTAACAAAAAACGTACCGAAGGGTAAAATTGGATATAAACTATTGTTGAAGGATGGAAATAATATTACACATTGAGGTAATATGGATGTGGATAATAAAATAAACCCCAGTAATTACCAAAGTAAAAACAATCTCAGATAAAAGTGAGATTGTGATATTTCCCTTACCTTAGGTCCGACTTGCTTTGTAAGTGTCCGAACCTCCTGTATAATGATTTAAATAATGTTATTGAGTTATTCTAGAATCATATTCACTGTTATTATATCATATATGGTCCAATTATGACATAATATTACCCGTTCTTTTGTAAATTCATGTTAAAGTAGCATTTTGCGTAAAATCGTCTCATTTGTCGTTCGTGTTTTTAACTTGTAATTATTCATATGATTACATAGATCATGATTACTTACTTCCAGAATATAAAACATGATTTATATATATATATATTCAGAATATACATATATAATAAATCAGTAAATGGAAAGAAATACACTGTTCATGGAGACGGTAGTCCATACGTACGCATGAACGCTGTTTTCGTTTCCTTATTGAATTGAATGGAATTAAGTAGATGACAGACATATAAATATAAATAATTCCAGTATCATTATTAGGTCATATATTTCATTAGTACTTATTATATATACTTTATAATCATTCATGAATGGTTAATCATTGAGAATGAATCTCATCTCGTCGTGGAGACGGTATTCTGTACGTACGCACGAGCGATGATATCGTTCCCATGGTCATGGAATTGTGTTGAAGTGTATGTATACTATTTAATTATCAATATCACTTTATAATAATCATATATATTTACTCATTACACCATTATACCCATTCAATTAATGTTGTGACGGAAAATAGATTACACCACGGCGTGGAGACGGTATTCCGTACGTACGCACGCGCAATGATTTCATTTTTCCATAGGATGGATAGAAGATGAATTAGGGTTGTTTCATATTTATAATAACATAATAGTATGTAAGTAATACTGATGTTATTACTTTATCAGGAAACAAATAAACAAGAAGAAGTGGAAGAAGAAATAAATTGAAAAGATAGGTAATGGATATTACCTCTTCTTTGAAACGCCTCTTTGAATCCTCCACTTAGGGAACTAAGATTGGTCTTTGAAGAAGGCCAGGACCTCTTGGATTATTATAGGGAAGTTGAGAAGGGATTTTGGCAGGGGTTGACCGAGCTTGAGTGCTGAAATTGGTGTGAGGAGGAGGGGGAGGAGGTGCCCTTTTATAAGGGAGGAGAGGGGCACCTTAGGAATATATGAAAATATTATTTTATATGAAAGTCAAAATCTGTTTATAATGGTTCCAAAGGGTCTTATTTCGAAGGTAAAGTGGGGATGGGTCGAAATCCTATCAACCAATAGGATTTAGACAAGTTTAGGTTGTTATTTTAACCTTATCAATTAGATTTAACTCTATGTTAAATAATTTAACTTTTACCGTGTCTTTTTGTTTTCTTACACTATATGGTTAACACACTTACAATTAATAATATAATATTTGATTTAAAAACTATTTTGTGTCAATTTTGACACGATTTGATATATGATTTTTGTGAAAGTCATAACAGAATTATATGTTCGAACCATGTTGATTAAATTAACACTAATATATCATAGTAACCTAGAAAATTTGTGTAATTCTTAAAAAGTCTCAAATTATATTTATTTGGGTATTTATAACATCAATTATGTCAATATTTCATTAATAAGATAATTACTGCATCATCGTTGTGTCATAAATAAATTAAATTATTTAATGTCTAAAAATTTGAAATAAAATACCATTTTGTAGGAAATATTTTTACCTTTCTAATGAATATTTATAGTCGAATTTATATTATGTATAACCCCATATTAAAAATGTTTTAGTAAATAAACTTTGATTTTAACTCTTTTAACACTTCTTTAAATAAATTAATAATAAATGTCCTAATCTAATCCAAGTGGGCCTAAATGGTCATATTTTATTCCTAAGTTTGTTTTTTGTAGAATTACACTTATCCAATAGAATTAGGACATGTGTTAGTGTAAAAATAATATCATCTTTACCCTTAATTACCCTATTTACTTTTAACTGTGGTTAAAAAAAGTAAAAAGTTACTATTCACCAAAAATTATTTTCATCTCATTGAACCACATTTTAGTCCTTGATATTAACTGTGTCTCTCGGATTTTCGAAATTCCACTCACAGAAGCGGTAAAATTATGTTTTATGAACAATTCAATTTTTTTAACTACCAGTTAGTGGTTTCACTATTCATCAAAAATTGAAGTTTTTCAGAAAAAAGCCAAAATTTCACCCTAAGCTATAATTGATATTCCGAATTCAAAAATGATTTCTATTTTACAAAATTCCCAACATATAAGTTTCATTAATTAATTTTATAATTAATTTCCGCTGTCACAACAAATAGCGTGTTTTTAAGAGATAATAACTATCAAAAGATTGACACTTGTTTATGTCTGGTTTAAATGTGAAATTACATCCACTGACCAACATTGTATTAAATTGTAAAAATATATTCTAAATATACTTTAAAACCACTCAAATTAATAATTTGTCACTATTAATTATTTCGATTGAAAAAGTTGTTTTTAATTAAAATTTATTAATTTTCACTATTCATCAAAATATGAAAGTTATCCGAAAATCACCAAAAATTCACCCTAAGATAATTTGGATATTACGAATCCAAAAATGAATTCCATTTTGAAAAATAGAATTTTCAAAATTTCAAAAAGTGGTTATTACTATTCATAACAGCTAGTTTTAATAATATTTTAATAGCATATCGTTGTTTAGCGAAACTTGGTGTAGCGTACAACACAAGACATTAATGAAATTAAAAAGAATATTTTTCATAAAATTTCGTGGTGTTACATTCTACCCCCCTTAAAATGAATTTCACCCTCGAAATTCGTTGGGGTTATAAATGGTTTACTATTCGAAAGTGTCTTTAATAGAAACCCACATCGTAAAAAGGAATACCAAAACCAATCATTAAAAACAAAAGTATGAAACGTAACGGTTACCCAAATAAACTAATCACTAGGTTTCCACATAGGTGAAAATATGGATATGGATGAAAAATCTATCCATCATGTTCTGATGGAGAGTCGTAGAGAACATGGCTATGGAAAATCCAACAATCACAAATCCATAAATTTGTGACGATCTAAGGTACCATCTGACTAATCAGATATAAGAGCACTAGGACAATATTTTTGGTTTTCAAGATCGTTTCCCTAAAGTTGAATAATTTGAATTAGAATAAATACTTACTTTATTTTGGTACAATCTCACTATTGTTCGTGCCTTGAACAATTTCCACTTCATCTCTTAAATAAATGAAGTTGAATTTGTTATTCGTGAAGTGTTAGCAGATCATGTGATAGAATGACGGGTCATTCCATCTGTCTCAAACAAAAGGTTAGCAAAAGTTATTAAATATACATAAGTCATTCTATAGTGAGATTAATCATATATGGTTCTTAAAATGGACTTATACTTCATATATCATACTGCTTAATATAATAAAACTAGTTTCTACTAAACAGGGACTTCCTGTAGGCCAGTGGTAGGCGATAAAGGCCAGTCGCACTTCGGTTGTGGGTTTGATTCCCACAGCCTTGTCCGACGCGATGGGCTATCGCCCATCCTGCAGTTTGTCCTTTTTCTAAATCTATATTACTATAACATCCCATCAATAATATCGAAAAAACGTTTTATCCTAACTTATGTCCAACATAATCCATTCTAATCATTAAGATTATCTAAAATACTTTGGTCCAAGCTCATAGAATAAAGAAAATGATTACTTGAAATGTCACAGAAAAATCACGTGAATGCCATCATTTATCCCCCATATATCATAAGATATATCTTGTTGGTCAAATTACAAACATGTGAATACCTTAATCATGTATTCTCTTGAAGAATGAATACCCATTGAACCTTTATTGAAAACATGAATGCTGTCAAAAGTTAACTCTTTCCACATCCCAAAATCCAAAAATTATATATACTCAAACCATGATATAACCTTCTCCTTATATCAGTCATGAGCTCATGAATACACTCAAACATTTAATTTTCTCCTTATCCCTTCATTATGCGCATATCATCTACATTCCAAAAATATCTGAATAACCTTTCATGGTTACTGGTAACATTAATCATACACTTTCAAAACTCAAGGAAAGACAACAGTGTAACAATCCATAGATGTCTCTTTATTCCATAGTAGCATGAGATTACTTATACAACATTACACATGATAAACACGTAATCATTCCACTACATTCTTAAACCATTGACCGAACTTCAACAATTCTTTCATCTCACATGTCATTTGTAGTCTCTTCATCATCATCCACATAAATACTACCCATACGACCATACTGATTCTCTTCATGAGACTTTCCCTTAGGGCATTGGTTTGCATAATTCCCGTACATTACACATTTAAAACATTTAACCATTGTTGATGTCGTAGCAATACCATTATCCTCATCCATGGTGTTAACTGATCCTTTTCATTTGCACTTACTTGCTTTGTGTCCTTATTTTACACACCCAAAGCATCATCCAGTACCTTTGAAACATTCTCCTTGATGCCTCTTCCCACATGATTTACATAGGGGAAATTGAACTTTCTTTCCTCTATGATCATCATGAAACTCCATCTTTCTCTTATTAGCCAAGTTAGGAAACTTACCAAATTTTACTTTATTGATCATATTATGAGATTGCTGATTCGGCATAATAATGATGTTTCGACTTCCAAATCCCATTTCATTTGGTTCCTCATGAAGAATATCATTCCATTGTCCATCATATCCTCCATTATCGTGAATCATCTTGTTTCCAACCATTTTCTAAAACCCAAAAAGAATAGTGTGAGAGGCAAAAATCATGATAGGGAAAACAACATAATAAAGGGAGAGTACCCTCAATATCTAACATCTTAGGTTAAATTCTATGATCGTTAAGGTAGTTCTAGGACTGTATCCTATATGTATACTTATCCTTAAGGACATCCCTAGAAATACCTTATAAATATCTCTAGGGATCTCACTAAAGTTCTCGCATCCTAGTTTCCAAAGGTTGACTAAACTTTTCCTCTGATACCAACTGTAGAGACCCAAAGCTTGACGTACATGTACATAACATTATTTTTGCGGAATACTTAGTACATTACAAAAACACACACACAAGGACCGTAATAGTTTAGTGTCTTTGGAAACTCGGAATAAAATCTTCTAATTGTGGTGAAAGATCTTCAACATCTCCCATAAAGATCTTTATTTTTTTTACCTAAAACCCTTCTTTATATCCTGGGGAAAAGAAAACATAAAAGGGTGAGCTCAAATGCTCAGTAAGGGTAAACAAAAGAAATATCAATCACATCATATTCATAAGAACATAACATTTTGGAAATCATAACCTGCAAAAGAGAGAATAATTTCATAACATGGGATAAATCATTGCAGTGAAATGTAATCACAATAATCATAACATCAAACATTAAACTTTGTGGCATACACACATAATCATAGAGAATCATATCTTATTAGTAAAGACTCATTTCCAAAACTATCTTAGTGGACAAAGTCCATTTCCGAATCGAGTAACCCTCGTTTCGGTCCTGTTTCACTGAACATGTATAACCTACCATTTCAGCCATGTCTATCTCATGAGATATAAAATCTTTACCCAATGCATTGGAGGGAGATATAGGTACCACCCATCTCATAATGACACCATTATTATGTGTGCCACAAAATCATAAATCATACATCATTGCATAACCCATGTAATACAAATGGGAATCTTAAACATCATGACATCATAAATCAATTCATATAAGATAAAGGAATTCATAAAAAATATTCCATCACAACATGATCAAATAAATGTAATAATATGGATAAAAACAGAACCCTTTATTATCTTATATGGAAAATAATTTTGATAAAACACTTGAACTCCATTCTTGAGGAAAATATCCTTTCTTCTTCAATTTTTTTTTTCCATTATTAACATGTCATATGACATTAAAATAAAAGAAGTTAATTAAAAATAAACTTGAAAACTTGTAAAGGAATATTCTTGGAAATAATGTTTTAAAAATCCATTCGTGCCGTATATGTTAAAAAAACATTCTTCCCGTACTTTTGTCAGAAAAGTCAAAAAGTACCTCGTACGAAAAATGACAAAAGATTCCTTTCATATCTTTTACAAAAAACTTACCGAAGGGTAAAATTGGATACAAACTATTGTAGAATGATGGAAATAATATTACAAATTGAGGGAAAATGGATGTGGATAATAAAATACACCCCAGTAATTACCAATGTAAAAACAATCTCGGATAAAAGTGAGATTGTGATATTTCCCTTACCTTAGGTCCGACTTGCTTTGTAAGTGTCCGAACCTCATGTATAATTATTTAAATCATGTTATTGAGTTATTCCAGAGTCATATTCATTGTTATTATATCATATATGGTCCACTTATGACTTTATATTACCCGTTCTTTTGTAAATTCATGTTAAAGTAGCATTTTGGGTAAAATCGTCTCATTTTTCGTTCGTGTTTTTAACTTGTAATTATTAATATGATTAATTAGATCATGATTAATTACTTCCAGAATATAAAAAATAATTTATATATATATATATATATAGAATATACAAATATAAAAATCAGTAAATGGAAAGAAATACACAGTTCATGGAGACGGTAATCTGTATGTACGCATGAACGCTGTTTTCGTTTCCTTATTGAATTGAATGGAATTAAGTAGATGATAGAAATATAAATATAAATAATTCCAGTATCATTATTAGGTCATATATTTCATTACTACTTATTATATATACTTTATAATCATTCATGAATGGTTAATCATTGAGAATGAATCTCATCGCGTCGTGGAGACGGTAGTCCTTACGTACACACGAGCGATGATATCGTTCCCATGGTCGTGGAATTGTGTTGAAGTTTATGTATAATATTTCATTATCAATATCACTTTATAATAATCATATATAGTTACTCATTACACCATTATACCCATCCAATTAAGGTGGTTACGGAAAATAGATTACACCACGGCGTGGAGACGGTATTTCGTACGTACGCACGCGCGGTGATTTCATTTTTCCGTAGGATGGATAGATGATGAATTAGGGTTTTTTCATATTTATAATAACATAACAGTATGTAAGTAATACTGATGTTATTACTTTATCATGAAACAACTAAATAAGAAGAAGTTGAAGAAGAAATAAATTGAAAAGATCGGTAATGGATATTACCTCTTCTTTGAAACGCCTCTTTGAATCCTCCACTTAGGGAACTAAGATTGGTGTTTGAAGAATACCAGGACCTCTAGGATTATTCTAGGGAAGTTGGGAAGGGATTTTGGCAGGGTTTGGCCGAGTTTGAGTGCTCAAATTGGTGTGAGGAGGAGGGGGAGGAGGTGCCCTTTTATAAGGGAGGAGAGGGGCACCTTAGGAATATCTCAAAATATTATTTTATATTAAAGTCAAAATCGGTTTATAATGGTTACAAAGGGTAATATTTCGAAGGTAAAGTGGGGATGTGTCGAAATCCTATCAACCAATAGGATTTAGACATGTTTAGGTTATTATTTTAACCTTATCAATTAGATTTAACTCTAAGTTAAATAATTTAACTTTTACCGTGTCTTATTGTTTTCTTACACTATATGGTTAATACACTTACTATAACATGCCAAAAGAACCCCAAATTGTTTATTATTAATATATATATATCCTTATATAAATCATTTGGCCGACCCTTCGATTTTTAGGAATAATCTAACAATTAATAATATAATATTTTATTTAAAAACTATTTTGTGTCAATTATGACACTATTTGATATATGATTTTTGTGGAAGTCATAAAAGAATTATATGTTCGAACCATGTTGATTAAATCAACACTAATATATCATAGTAACTTATAAAATTAGTGGAATTCAAAAAAAGTCTCAAATTATATTTATTTGGGTATTTATAACATCAATTATGACAATATTTCATTAATAAGATAATTACTGCATCATCGTTGTGTCATAAATAAATTAAATTATTTAATGTCTAAAAATTTCAAATAAAATACCATTATGTAGGAAATATTTTTAGCTTTCTAATGAATATTTATATTCGAATTTATATTATGTATAACCCCATATTAATAATGTTTTAGTAAATAAACTTTGATTTTAACTCTTTTAACCCTTCTTTAAATAAATTAATAATAAATGTCCTAATCTAATCCAAGTGGGCCTAAATGGTCATATTTTATTCCTCAGTTTGTTTTTGGTCGAATTAAACTTATCCAATAGAATTAGGACATGTGTTAGGGTAAAAATAATATCATCTTTACCCTTAATTACCCTATTTACTTTTAACCGTGTTTAAAAAAAGTAAAAAGTTACAATTCACAAAAAATTATTTTCATCTCATTGAACCACATTTTAGTCCTTGATATTAACCGTGTCTCTAGAATTTTATAAATTCCACTCACAGAAGCGGTAAAATTAAGTTTTATGAACAATTCAATTTTTTTAAGAACCACTTAGTGGTTTCACTATTCATCAAAAATTGAAGTTTTTCAGAAAAATGCCAAAATTTCACCCTAAGCTATAATTGATATTCCGAATTAAAAAATGATTTCTATTTTAAAAAATTCCCAACATATAATTTTCATTAATTAATTTTATAATTAATTTCCACCGTCACAACAAATAGCGTGTTTTTAAGATATAATAACTATCAAAAGATTGACACTTGTTTATGTCTGATTTAAATGTGAAATTACATCCACTGACCAACATTGTATTAAATTGTAAAAATATATTCTAAATATACTTTGAAACCACTCAAATTAAATAAATTTCACTATTAATTATTTTGATTGAAAAAGTTGTTTTTAAATAAAATTTAGTAATTTTCATTATTCATCAAAATATGAAAGTTGTCCGAAAATCACCAAAAATTCACCCTAAGCTAATTTTGATATTACGAATCCAAAAATGAATTCCATTTTGAAAAATAGAATTTACAAAATTTCAAAAAGTGGTTATTATTATTCATAACGGCTAGTTTTAATAATATTTTAATAGCATATCATTGTTTAGCGAAACTTGGTGTAGCGTACAACACAAGACATTAATGAAATTAAAAAGAATATTTTTCATAAAATTTCGGGGTGTTACATACTTGTCTTGTTCCTTTCTGGAGTATGGAAGGGCATTACCTAATGGAATATCTTCTCTATGGGCTACCCTCTGGTTTCTGGTAGACACAACTTCTTTATTTATATCTGGGTGTACAGCTTCATGATTAATAAATTCTTCATCTGATTCCTTAGAGTTAACTTCTTGTTCTGTGGGATTAGTAAAAATTAAATTTATTACATTTATTGATGCATAATGAATTTCATTTCTTTTATCGGAATTTCTGCGATATTCTCTTCTTCCATGTCATTGACGAGACAATGCCTTTTGTTTAGTTGATCCCTAAGGAACTTTTTGACGAACTCTAATTTGGAGGGAATCTGCTGATAATTAGGATCTTTGTTCCTCTTGTGTCTACTTCCCTAATCGATAGAAGACTGACATTCAATGGGGAATAGATTGAGGAATTGTCAATGTCCCCAGTCTGGTGGACTGGGGAAGTTCCTACGGTTCCTACTCAACTCTTTAAATACTATTTTGTTGATTCCAAGGGTTGGATTAAAAGAGTCATCAGTTTGGAAAGATGGGGTGGTTCTTGAACTTCTACATCTAAGACTTTATTAAATTATCTCTTTATCATGCAGACTATAGTCTAGAAATTTTCCAGACACATCAAAATATATCCACTCAAATCGCCTAGCTCAAATGACCATTGGATGATTTTTGACACTTCTGTCACCTGATGATGTGCATGCTCTAAATGAGAGGAATGTTAGATATTCTATTTTTCTTGATGCAAGAGTAATTAAACAACATGATCTCTATATGAATGACTTTGGGAAGAACTAGTTGAGGAATATTCTTGAGAAAGACTTTGATTACAGACAATCCTAATTGGATGTGTCCGGCCATGGGAAATAACATTGCATGAGAACACCTTAGGCGGGATTTGTTGACTAGAGAGCATAGTGAAATATAGTGCTCCATGAACACCCCATCCCTGGATATGAATACCTGATGGGGCATTGGTAATTAACTATCACAACCTTTTTAGTCCACCAAAGCATGAACATTGAAGGGCCTCTGCTACTTTTCAGCCTTTGGATTTCGGGAAACTGAGAGAGATTCCAAATCAATTTTCCATTGTAACTCTTCTATTATCATGACATGATTTTCATATTCATCAGAAGATAATATATTATCTTTAAAATTACAAAAAGTTTTCCACATGTTGAGACTAATATCATGAATACCATCTTCCATCAACATTACTAGAATGTCATACCGAGATTCTGCCAAAGGCCAAAACAAGAATAGTACTTAACCTTTTCTAGTTGTTTTCTCATATTCAGAACTTCCTCCTTATCATTCAATGAAGATTCTTCTACCTGATTAGACCAATGATTTTTCTTCTTTGTGGCTTCATCAGATTCAACAAGATAGGTAGAGAATTCATTTATCAAACCAGAAGACGAATGACCTAGGGGTGGTTCAAAGAATGGCCTACCCCTTGGGATGTCTTCTGATTGAGAAAGTATTTCACCTGCTAGAGGTAAACCATTAGACATGACTGGCTTCAGATTTGAAAGTTCCTCAAGGTAAGAGGGCCTTCTTGTTACTACATTTTCCTTTCAATAATTTTCAAAGCAATGCGATATACTACTATGGAAAAGACTTTCACATATAAATTAAACATCATGGAGAGGACCACCATGGTGGGTTACAGCAAATGTTGTCATTGATCTTCTGACCACATAGAGGGTTATCGTGGCTCTCATATGAAGATTATACATCGTGATCATCCGAACAATCCTAAAGCAAGACTTCATGAGTAAATGCCTGAAAAAGACTTTCAGAATTGTTATTATAACTTCTGAAATTTGAAAATGAGAGAGTAGAATATTGAGATGCAATAGACAATTTTCTGAGTGCATCAAGAACTCCAGCATAGAGCAAGGCCTTATTACATATTATCTCTTGATTTCTTGACTGTTCAGGATGGATCTTTTTCATAGATGTTTTCATACTCACATTAGGAACCAATTTTTTATGAAATTAATAATTATGGGAAGGTGTATCTGCTTGCTCAGGAGAAATGGTCAGGTTAGTCTGATTATATCCATTCAAATCTGGTGTATGTGACTGACTTGATTGTCTATATGACATGGTGGAGTATGCCCCACACACATCCTGGACTAGATCATAGGTGTGTATCTATTCCAGAGTGATATGTTGATCTGCCACACCACTGATAGGGATAGATTAATGATTTCTTCCTTGTGATGCTACTGAAGTTGTTAGAATATATTGACATTAATAAAAAATATGAGCAATAATTTTCTTATGATCTTTCACCATTTTCAGAATGTGCTTGGTGAATTCAGATATCGGAACGTGAATATACATCCTTTCCGTGTTTGGAGTAGGTGTTTATTCCTAGTATTATCCTCCTTTTCTTTTTAGTGAATTCTGACATTACTCATGTGTAGGGGTAGAGAATTGTGTCTGCCTCCTACTTTTCATTGGAGATTTGCATTTAACATCTCCAGGTGCTACCAAACAAGACTATTGGTTATCCAGATGAATTGCAGCTGTATGTGCCTACTGATTATTCACCGACCAAATTTGATTGGCGAGTTAACTTTGTTTTAGTTAGATGAGGATGCTGACTAAAAGATGGATTAAAAACTGGTTTATATTCCTGCCTATAATAATCCTTCGGAATTTCCTGGCAGGATTGGTGTGTTACTACCAGACGAGCCTGCTAGGCAATAACATCAGGACGGACGGGTGTATTTTCCTGCTCGTTGTTTTCCATCAAGTTGGATTTATGGACTTCTCCTGAGGGAAAATAAGTAAGAACCTACTCCCTATTGAACACATTTTCCCTTTGACGGTTCTTCTTGCGGTCTTGGGTCTTAGGAACCTGAGCCTAATCCCTAAATTTGATACCCTCATCATGTTGAGGGTGTACTACTGCACGAGTCTAGAATCAATTTTTGATGGGAACCATCGGTATGGACTAATGTCTCCCTGAATTAAGGCCTTCAGTGAACTTCTCATTTACCTCCCCATAATACTGGAGGGACAGGTGATTGAGTTCTAGTCATAAAAACCCAAAATGGTTGGATAGTGTGGTCGGAACCACCTGCTTCTTGATCACTGGTCGTTGCTATCTAGACAACCAGGGTGGATTGTAAACTTATAGGGTTTTTCAAGCAGCCAACAGTGTCAGAATGGTACCATGTTGACGGTATTTCTTAACCAGTTCATTGGAACCCAACATTGAAGATGTTGAGTAGGTGATGTTGCCCTCAGAGTGGATGAGGATCTAGTAGGAGTAGCGGTCGGGGAATTCATAGGTGTGACCATTAGAGAATCTATTTCTGTAATGTAGAGGGATCTTGGAAAAGAGTCCCAATTTTATATAACAGACATAATCAAGATATGTTCATCCACTACTTCTTTTTGATGAGCACATTTTTTATTGATTACTTTTTTGGCACTCACATTGAGTTAAATAGGGGCCTAACAATTATGTAAAACATCATTTATCTTTTTTAAGGGTTCATGTCATGTTCACCATTTTTGTTTCCTCGGGAAATGGGGATGACCTTCATTTTTTTAATGTTCAAACATTCCAATCGGTTTCTATTGGGTTTATTCGTAGAAACAGAATCATCCAATGATTCTATATCCATTTGGACCTACTTTACAAAGGTAGGTGCCGATTAGATGTGGACTGATGAGGCTTGACAATTTTCATTGGTCAAGTGGATGGGAGGTCAGACTCAACATGCCTTTTTGTGGGGAAATATTTTCTACTCTGGGACTCTCTTTATAGATTTGAGCTATGTTCGTGAATCCTTATGAATTTACCAAGGAGGAAAATGAGTTTTTACTTTAGATATTGCAATCAATTATTGATATGTAGGAGATTTAGAGAATCTTTTATATGTATTTTAAGTTCCTCATCAATAGAGAATCATCCATATGAATTAAATATTCTTAGCCAACGGTATCCTTCAACACAATATATTGAAATCTCTTTGTAATTATGATAACCATACAGGTTTTAAAGACACATAGTGGGACACATTAAATTTATTATCATTTAGAAAGACATGGATTATTTCAGAGTTGGGATCGTACCCATATATGGGCTACCTACGTATCCTTATATGAAAATGAATGGGAACCCACAATGTTCGAGTGATGAAGTATGCAGATTATGCATGATTGATGTCTCAGAGAGAGATTTTATAATTACTTTTACACTATAAGCTAAAGTGAGTCATTCTCGGTGTGAGAAAAAAGAGGTATAAGTAAAACCTAAGGATTGTGTCTCTAAATATTCAATCATAAAAATGATTTGGGGAATACGTATTTATGACTGCCCAAAATAGATGAGGATCAAGACTTATATCTGGGAAGAAGCCTGGGAACAGGGTCCATAAAGTTATGTGTGCTTTATGGAGATTAGGATACTTAACATAGGATTTACTCAAGAGAAGGATGCCAAAATTAAAAGGAACTTATGATTGGGTTTTATACCTGAAAAGGAAGCCCAAATCAAAAGAAATTAAGACATGGGATTACTCCTGAGAAGTAGATCCCGGTTAAGAGAAATTAGGATTGGGGAATACTCCTCTGTAGGAGGCCCAGGTTATGAGAAATTATGACTAGGGATTACACCTAAGGAGGATGCTGAGATTATGGAACATGGGGATTACTCTTAAGGAGGATGCCCAGATTAGGGAACATGGGTCTTACTCTTAAGAAGGATGCCCAGATTAACAATCCTATCATCTTAAAGGATGAGGTTGAATGGAGGAATTATCTAACCTTAGCGACATAATGATATGTAAATACCAAGGTTTTGAGAGATGTTCCACAAAACACCTTTCAGATAAGGAAGCCAACAAAGGAACCAAGCGATAAATGACTTTGAAGAGGGATTTGATGGAAAAATCTTGAAGAGGAGATATGAATTTGAGGAAAGGAAGTTAATTGGATGGAGGCATACAAGTCTGATTCTAGCGCGCAAGTCCAGGTCGTCAAAGTATACTTGTGTGACATGAGTTCAATTGGGTGACAAAGAACCTGTAGTGTAATACTTGGGTGAGACTTGTATGAAGCCTTTATAATTCTCCCTAAATGCTTTCCGAAGGGCGACACACAAGATTCCATGAGAGGAAAATGTGGTCCGCAAGTGTCATAATTTCCCATAAGGGTTAGACACCTAGGTGTGTATGTATTGATGAGTTTCAACACTTAGGAATTATTTATCCTCTTTATAACTTACATTCTAGGTAAATAATTACTTTTGAATTGTTTGGAAGACTTCCGATGGAGACTTGGGTGACCAGAGCATGAATCTGAGTTTCTAATTTTTTCGTCCTCAAAATGGGGGGCCCACAGAGGGTATTTATAAGCCATTTAGGTCCTTGAGAGAAAAAATAATAGGGCGCTCTTGTCCCTTAGGAGACCAATATGTTGCGTGCAAGTATACTTGCATGAAAATAATTAAACATGCGTGACCCATTTTTATAGAATTCCATGTTCATGCCTTTTTCAATTTTTGATGTTCTTCAATGGGTGAATCCCTTTGTGCTTAAGATATTCCCCTTCTTCATTCGTTAAACTCTATGATGGAAAGGAGCATCAAAAATATATTTGGTCCTTTTAGATTCTATGTAGAGTCATTCTTGTATCCAATTAGTTGTAGTTAGCTCGTAGGTACGAAGCCATGCATGACCTCATGGATGTATCTCATCTATGTCGTTAATATTCAATCCTATATCATACTTTTCAGCCTAAGGAGGATAAGTTATAGGAATATGAAACCTTTGAGGAAAATCTCATTCACATCACTAATATGATAATGAAGGTTATGTAAGTCTTGTTAGTTCATCTTGTATATGTGCTATAGAATTACAGTCGTTTAAAGTATGAGATTTGGAAGTGGGGGGAAGGCGTACATGCTTAGTGTGTAGATTTGTTTAGATAAAAATCATGACCGCCAAGAGAGGAAAATCACTTGATGTAATTTTTAATGAAGATGATTATATGAACCCATGTTTTTGTATGAGTTAAAAATATATTTAAAACCTGTTTAAATGATGTTATATGACCTGGTGTGAATACTCATTGAGTTCACATGTGTATCAGGGGGTGTCTAAGAATTTTTTGGGGCATGGAGGATGAAATTATAGAGGAATACGAATGCATGTATGGTTAGTAGAAACCTTTCATGGTAGATCTAAAGGTTTATAATAACCATGAGAGGCTAGACTATCAGCTGGAAGAGCCCTAATGGTTTAAAAAAAATTAATGATTATGTCGCACACTCATGCGACATGATCTATAGTTTTTTACCTTATACTGAGACAGAGTTAGTTAAACCATGCATGCAAACCATGTGAGGTTCCCCTCCATACAATTGTTGGAACAATTTTGTCCAAAGGGTGAGCCAAATGTTCAGCCAAACAATGCAATCTATTAATTTGGGAATAATATGGAAGTTAAGGTAAAATATTTATAACATAAATGTAATTTTTGGTTCCCTCATGTTGGACTACAATAGTCATTTGTGAGATCTTCTTTGAATCAAAAACTAGGATTTGAGAGATCTTCAGCATACACGATTTTTTTATAGTATAGTTCATCTAATTGGATCCACATTGATGAGAAATCAATTCATTTTCTTTCATTCATGTTTTTATTGGTATAATATAATCAATTTAGGTGAAATATATTCTGTAAGATATTTATGTTTTTAATGCATTCATCATGTTTCTCCAGGTTTGAGTCAAATAAAGAGCTGATATGCTATGATCACTCTACTACAAACCTATGGTAGGTGGCCTATACTTTTCACATTTAGTTTGGTGATTTTTAATCAATTATTCATTATGAAACCCAATGGACATTCTGAAACGACCCATAAATTGAATTTATTTTTTGAATTTAATAAAATCGAACCTCATAGGGATTCTGTGTAGTTCGATTGTGATGTGTTTGAGTGGTTTACCAATAAATGTTCACCCATGGTATGTTCAATGTAATTTCATTATGATTTACCTTTTTCAACCACTCAATGGGGATGTTCTTGAACTTCATTAGTATATTAATCGCTTATATGAATAAAATTAATCAAATTTATTAGTTGTAAGAATTATAGCCTCCTTTTATTGTTAATTATTTTTCCTTTAATGGTTCTTTTTTTTCAATTTGTGTGGGTATTGTCATGGGACTGGTGTTCTTGTAAATTCATTGATGACTTGTGATGAATTTAATGGTAGTGGATGCCTATGTTGGTATACCGTAGATACTAATTCCATTAAACTCTATGGATGTTTCTCCCATGGGTATTTATTGCGGTATTGGATTCCATGGATATAGATTTATCCTTCAGTACTCATTCCATTGGATGCCATCAGAATTGCAACTCCTTTGATCTGGTGTGTTTGGGATCACAATGGATGTGGTCGGTAGACATGTTCCTTGGACATCAATTCAATCCTAACAAAGTTTTCGTTAATAATCTCCTAGGACTCGATGAGAATTTCTTGTTCCACTATACCTTTGATTCATCCCTAAGGGGTTTGGTATTTGATTATATATCATGGCCTTGGTAAAACAAACATGATTGATTATATGTCTTGGTCATGTTTTTTCAATCACATATAGTTACATATCATGTCCATGGATGTTTTGATATATATATTATACGACAATAGGCTTCTTATATGATATGTTCATTATAAAAATCCACAATGGTGGTCATATCCTTTTACATTAAAGCTGTAATATTATGGGATATTGATACTTGTTTTGAAAGGATCCATCTATTGATATAATGTATCAAATATTATTAATATATGTTCCCTGTGATCATTCCTTTTTTTACTACTTAACTTTGATATATATTTCAAGAATCTTATATTTCATTCAAATATATGATAAACTATATACCATGGGATGGTTAACTATGGGATTGTATCTCACACCTTGTTTAGGCCGCAGTTGGGTACCGAGACATAATTTAACGATATATGTATGAATTGTGGAAACCACTAATATTTTCAAACATTAATTTGTTCCATTCCTATTTGAATGGGAGCATGGTACTGAGCAAAAGCACATGGTGATATTGGGAGACAACATCTTTCCTTTATTTTTTTATTTTTTACATGTCTTTTACTAATGAATTGTATACCAAATTGGCTGTTTTGTAGACATGAGAGGTATTATAATCATTTTGATATGATATTCATTTTGGAATTGTAATCAATTAATACTATTTATATTTTTTAACTATTATACTTCTTCATCTGTTGACAGTTATTTATATTACATTATTTTAAACTCTAGTAATGATGGATTGCCTCCCCAAATACACATCCTAGGCCCTCACTACTAGTTAGTAGCATTTAGAATATTCGTATATACACTTGAGTCCATGTGTCCCAACAGGCTTGGAGAACTATTTAGTGGAATTTTGGTCTACGATGTTACAGATGTGGGTAGGTAGTGGGCCATAATGTGAGATGATACATAACAACATAAATTGGTACTAATAAGGGGCCATGAGGCTAAAGGTCATGTAAAATTGATCATATGGTGAGTTTAATGGTATTGATAGGTTCTATCTATTATATGATACCATTATTTTGATATATTATATTATTGATTTTTGAATAAAAATATTGAGTGGGTTACAACATAGATGTGATTCTATAGAAATTTAGGTGTGAAAAGAGATGGTTCGTCTTGATCTTTCTAGTGATGAGGCCCTTGAGGGTTGGTATAAGGCCCTTGATGGTTTTTATGTGGACTTGAATAGTCTAAATGATCATTTTCTATTGGTATATTTGGGTGTATATTCCCAGGTATAGTCACGACAATAATAGGATATTACCATTTTAGTGCTACTATATGACGATCAACTCAAGGAGATCTTCGATTCTGTTATATAATGAATCTATAAAGGATATCATGGAGATGAGCCTTATATGGAGTTAATGATTAATGATTTATATTCATAGAACTTACCACAATCATAGTGTAATAGTGGACGGTTCCTGGTAGTGAATTGGATCGAATAGGTCTGGACCATCTTCAACCAGTTCAATAAACCCCCAGGGTGTAGGGTGAAGCTTGTAATGTACATGCTCTAATGAACCCAAATGTGAAACTAGGAAGCATAGTTATAGGTGATAAAATATATGGCACATTCATTAAATATTTCTAGGAAATTTTTTTTAGAGCTTCTTCTTAATGATGCTGATGGTGGGGGCACGAGTACATGAATCTCCTTCCGGGGGATACATCAATAATAGACCATGTGACGAAATTCACTATTGTGTCTCTATTTTCACCTACAATAGTGGGAGATGACATCACCATGGTCTGGTGTTTTGAGGATGGATTGCAACATCCCATCCATGTGAATGTCAATATGTACAAGTTGTATTCCTTTTCAGAGGAAGTCAAACAATAATTTATAGATGATGGGAATTGGATGGGTCATTGTTATTTGTGTTTGGGGATAGTGTCCGCCGATTTTAAATAGATGATAAAATTTATAATAAACGGTGATCTATGTAATCTCAATTGGGAATTAGAGAAAGATATTTAGGTAGACAAAAAGAATGGATCGATAGCATTTCACTTCTGGTGTGCGAATCTAGGAAATGTAAGAACTCATTGTGAGTATCCTTGAAAGGATTCATTGAATGAGGTCAATTTTTGGAATCTATATAGGTTTCATAATAATACATATTTAATATTAGTGAGTTAGGGACCAGGTCAGAATTATCCAACTGAGGTATGTCTAGGCGTGGTACCAAGATCTAGTAGTCTGGATTATGCTACATGAGGAGTTTTTGGAAGAGGCAGTGTGACAAAACAGGGGTTTCAGTGTTTGGAAGCATGTTTATATCAATAGCGTTGGTGGAAATTATGAATCCAAGATTCATTCTAGGTTCATTTGATTAATCTACCAGGGACATACCAGATTGGGGGAGCTGACTATAGTTATAGGCATTCCATGGGTGTGTCCGAATTACATTTATTTATGGATTTGTCTAGTTTTTATTCAGGAGGTTCCTTGGTATTTATATTAAACTAACCAAGAACTAGTTATTTGGTTTTAATTAGTTATTATGAAGTATTTTTATATAAATATATTATGTGTATAAGTATCATATAATCATTGTAATGGTAATTTTTTGTGAGGTTGCTTTTCATAGGGAATTATTATGGGCATCTATGTGATGTATGCTTTATATTTAGTGAAAAGGCACTAAGATTTTAATGTGAATGTAGATGTATAAATTATGAGGAATTATTTTGGGAATCAATTGAGATGAATGGTGTCTAGGTATTTGATGTGATAAAGTTTGTTATGAGCATTGTGTACACAACATTTATTAATGTGCATCTAATGAGATTCAAGACTTGATGGTTGTTAGATATTACACAACTATGAATGGAGAACCTAACAAGGTTCTTCATTTACTATATGTAACCATTTGAATTGGAGACCATGTATGGTTGGGGGACTGTTATATATTTTGTTTTGGGATGGGTGGTGGAATGTTAGGTAAACCATAATGTGGGGATTGCCTTGGGGAAGTTGACTTGTGAAATGATGGCAGATGTAGAACAAGATTATTTTTAAGATAAGGGAATGTTCATTAACTAATCTATGGAATTTTTGACTGATTAGTGAATTCCAGGATAACATAAGGTGAATGTATCATCTTGGGTTTTTTAGCAGCTCATTTTTCTAGTGATTTTGAACATTGAAGTTTAATGGAAGTCTAGGATGTTTAATAATGTTTGTAGAATGAATGGATAACATGGGATGATTAAAAAAATCAATACCAAAATACACCCTGGGTATGACTTACCCAATGTGCATGTTATTTACAAAATTTAGTGAAGGGCATGTTGTCTTGGGGGGTCCAACTTGAGGAATTTACAACACGAAAATTGGTTACATGTCATGACGCTTATACGTTATTTGTACTATATAAAAAAATTTATTTTTTAGGAATTTTTTAAAGATCCCAATGGAGCTAAGACCCATAGCCCATTTCTCCTCCACACAACGAGGAAGGAGCACCATGGGGTCTCATATTCCTATCCTTCCCTCTGATAGGATTCTTAGTATCTTCTCTTACTGAGCTCGAATTGGAGCTCCTTCAGTATCATTGGATGTATAGAAATATCTATGTCACTACTATAGATTTTATTATAATTATATATACAAATATTGAGATCTAAATTTGTGTGATTACTATTTCTCTTTTCTAACATGTTCATAAAAACGTAAATTTCCCTTCATCCATCATGATTTAGAAGATGATAAAAAATCCTTGATTTCCTACTAGCCTAGGGTAGGATGTGTCTATATTTATCAATACTTTTTTTGATGTTTTGGGGGTAAATTCATTATAATGCTCATAGTTAGTATGAGTTATATCCATAATTAATAAATTATTCCATTAAAATTGTTCAACTGATTAAGACTGATGCATATTGGAATTCACTTTCTTCAATGCAAATGGTTCATCCAGGTAAGGGGCATGGACCAACCATGGGAGTTTATCTGAGGAGTTTCTTTGTAAATTTATTAATTTTTTATACTATTTTCTTGAGTTTCATGAGTTCATGAATGAAATATCCCTAGGATTAAGGTACCTTCTATCACTTGGATGGAGGTGATGTGGTTCTTCAGGTTAGGATTGGGTTGAGGATTAAGGTGAAGATGATCACATGTATGAGGAAACATGGTCATCAGATTGAGGTGATAGGGTTTTCATGATGAGGTAAATGATAACTTGTATTCATATGCTGTTGACCATAGGGATTTATCAACATTTTTGTATGGTAATGAGGTGATATATGATGTGAATTAGGTTTTTTTTGTGATTTTCTCCGACCATCTAGTGACAACACACTGTTGGAGGAATGTATACAAACATAGGTATCATATTGAGGTGGTTTTGAACAAGAATTTTATGTGGAGGCCCAACAGTTCAAGAATCATTGGTGGTGGTGTTGACTATCAAATATGTTCGGGTTCCCATTATATAAATCCATATGGATGGTGATAGACCATCGATTGATTGTGATGGGACCATAGATTGGGGGATGATGTTATCTGTACATGTTGAGGATATGGGGAAAGTTTATTGGGATGAAAAATATCATTGTTCCTTAAGAAATTATTTTCAACCTAAAAGTAATTGGAGATTATTCGACAGATATTGTTGTTACTTGGGACATCAGGCTGATATCCAATGTGAACCTTTTGGTGGTGGTCTGAGCAGCAAAGTACATATTATTTAGGCATTACATTTATATTTTAGTCATTCTTAATAATGGAATGTGGTTCAATGTGACATTATTATTTGTGGAACCTGATGATTCACCTAGTATGATATCTAATATGGTATTAGATGGGATTTAAGCCATGAATCCTCACCAATATAGATAATTTTTTGATGAAACATGTTGTATGAAATATGTATAATTGGGGGGACACATTTAGAGTTACCCATAATGGAAAAAGTAGGTGATCACATCCTTGTGAATTTTGAGCACATGGGAAGCTGGTTATTTATATAATGAGTGCGTGTTAGATTTATTTATACTTAGTAAACATTTATTATCTTGGATGTAAGACCTGAATTTGTTGTTGGTAGCCAACTATGATTTATTGTCACACCCAACGCGGGACCCTCATGATGCATATAGACATTATCTCTCTGTGATCATATAGAAGAACAAGCATTAAAGCCTGAACACAGTGTTCATGTTTGTCCTTTTACATGGGATAAGTGGACATTGGAGGTTCCTTCACCAGTTGGTGTTTATTTTTTTGTTTCATTTATTCAACATTCATATATATGTTTGTACTAATTGTCATCTATAGGATTCCATTTCAATATATTTAAATTTATTACCTATTTTTACTAGTTTTCTATATATGGTATTACTTCTAATGCAAATATATATTATCCTTCAAATGATTTTACTTTTTTCCACTATGTTATGGTGTTTCTTCTATTGTTTTTTATAAATATACAATTTTTATAATAACTATCATGGGCTATAGTCTCCCAATAATCACTTCATTACTCCCACACTTCTAGTCAGTAGCCTTTGGTCTACGAGTAGGTTTTCATAAAGCCTTGTGGACAAATGAACTAGAGGATTTTTATTTATGGAATCTCAGTCTTGGTGATATACATAATGTTGTATATACTTATATATGGATGAAACGAACCCTGTAATGATACTCATGAGTATTTTACCCATTTATCGATAATCATAAATTGGTGTGGGGCATAGGTGTTACAATTCTTGATCCTCATTGAAGTGATGAATTCACATTGAGGGACAATATTTATGGAATGATTAATGAATTTCCTTCTTATAGATTTTTTTTGTCTTTCAGATTAATGTAATGTTTTGGTGTCCCATTTTTTATGAATGCACACATATTATTTGGTTGAAACATTCTGCAAAAATAAATATTTAGGGAATCAAATGTGTTTACCTCAGTGACATAAATTATGATCTTGGATGACAGTGTTTGATAAGAATATTGAACAAAGAAAAAAACAATCTATACTAATAAGTGATCAACTATAAGATCGTGTAAATTATATTGAAATATTATTTAGTTATTATTTTTAAAAAACTATACAACATCATGATGGAATAAAACATCAATTTACCATAAATTAAAATACAATAGGTTTTTGTATGTCATACATTTCATGATTTAAATAATATAAAAAAATTTGTTTATAATTTTGTTTTATGTTCAATAAATGTTACTAAAAAAACTATAATATAATTTCTAGGTTTAATATGATTGAAATGGGGATAAGGTACTATTTTTCAGTATTGAGGGAAAAAATTCAAAATTTTCTTCCTCAGTCACCATACTGACAATCGAGAAAAGAAAATTTTTATTTTATCATTTAACATAAGGGATTAATGTTCTATAGGGGTATTTATCAAATATAAATAATGTCATGTAATAGAATAATATGATTTTATAAGGAATAAAATTACCTAACTACCTTTTTTGAGGCAAGATTTAATGTTTTTATCATCACGTTACATTCAATATAGAATACCACGACATACATAAACAAGAATCCAATTAATTTCATATCAATATGAAGTAATTTTATAGAACAAACAATGATTAAAATTAGGTATAATGATGTTGGAGTCTTATTATTTGAATTAGAGACGTTCTTCCCACCATCACTCATTGATATCATGAAATAATTGATGGCTCACTTGGTTAAAAAGGATTAACTATGACGTATTTTATATTATAGATAGATGTACTCCATTGATTTGTATATGAATATATTGAAAGGGTATATCATAAATCAATTTTAACTAGATGGATTTATTGGAATATAATATATTATTTAAGAGGTTATTGAATTCTTTACAAATTACCTATCAGCTATTGATAGCATCAATCTCCAAATTTCTCGTCCTAGAGGACACCCAATGGGTGGATGATTTTTTTGAAGAGATGTAATTGTAGTTTCCATCATAGACTGTCGGAAATCTACACTTTAAAATTTATATAGTAGTGTGTATTTTGATCCATATATTGAATCCAACAATGAAATTATTAGACATTCGAGTTCGTAAAGGGATACATGATTGATATCAAATACACATAATCAAAATTTTATAGGTTTGTTAGAGGATTATATTTCAATGAAGTTATCTAAAAATATAAATTCAATCACCAAATTGGCATTGATGGATATATAGGGACCAAATGAGAAGTTATATCTTACACAGGGGTTGAAATTAATGGTTATACATTCTATATAATACATCAAGATAACTACATTACAATGAAATGTTTTGGAGTTTTTATTATGGGGGAAATGATGCACGTATATATTTCCAAGAATAGAAATCCTATTTATAAAAAATGTTATATTTTAGTATCATAAAATTGTTCTATTTTTCTGGTTACATATACAACAAAATATTTTATGGTGTGTATCTTCTTAAATAAATTAAATTTATTAAATATCATACATTGTATTCCACAACATAAATAAATGAACTATGACATAATTCTATATTTATACATGACTATTGGAATTATTATGTGAACATTACAAATACTAATGTGGCTATTATATAAAATAAAAAAATAGAGAAATTATAAATAAGATATATGTATTACATAATTGATAATATGATATATTTATATCATTGAATAGGTAAACAAATGTTTTTAAAATGATTAATTATGTGTTGGTATTTTTCTAGAATGTAACTCTTTATATTCAATTTTATAAATAATATATTGATTTAAAAGAATTTTTGATTTTATAAATTATAATTTTTAATTTAATTTTTTCTATTATAATTATATGATCATTTTTTAAGACCATAATTTTATATTCAATGTGTCATAGAATTTTTAAATAATATTTAAATGATTTTTTTAGAAAATTATTATTTTTAATTTTATATTATATTTATTGTATTTATAAATTTTTCACAAAATGGAGTCTATATATGATATTTAAAATTCAAAAAATATTTATTGTACATTTTTTGGATTTTTCTAAAACAGTTTAATATTATAAGAATTGAGAAATACAATAATCCACATGTAATTAAATTATAATTTGTACTATTTAAACTCATATAATTATATTCAATAAAAATAATTTCCCTTTTTTAGTTTTACTTCAATTTGACATGTACTCTCATAACCATACAAAAGGGAATGGACAATAAAACCCTTAAATGAATGCTCCTGAAACCATAAAATTAAACATTATAAATCATCTAAATAGCCAAAAGATAATATTATAAAATTATGATAAATAAATTATATTCTAAAGATTTTATTACATAAGAATTAAAATAATCTAACATTTTTATCCATGACAATATGTTCATGTATAAAATGATTTCCAACATAACGTTAGGGTTTTTCTCATCGCACTATTATTTCTGTGAGATATTACTTATTGAACACCCATTTCATCTATGTGGTGTATTTATAATGAAGATATATATATAATATCATAAATATATTATTCTTATTTTTATTAAATGTATAATTTATTTATTATTAATTTTATTATATAGATAGTTCATCTAATTAAATGTGGTAAGATTTTTTCTCATCTAACATTTATTTCATTGATATATGAATTATTTAGAACATATTTATTTTGTGTGGTGTATGTATAAATCTATATTATAATTCATTTCATGAATCACATTGCAATCATTATAACAACACAAAATTTTGAATAAATCTTGTTCCTGAATTTTGTGTGATACTTTATTTCAAACCCAACAAAACATTTTCATTTAATTAATTGATTATAATTAAAATTAGACTATTCAGTTTTGACTATTACATGACTGTTAGTCAGTATGACCTTTGGAAACTATATGTAGTAATTATTGTATCTAAATAAAAGTGATCTTGGTTAATTAATAAAGAAAGAAGATTCGATGGACTCATCCTGTAGTCTCGGGCCAATCAAAGCCCATCTAACAGAACTTGGGACGGAGGTAGCACCATTGGGCTTTGCTCTAGACCAATCCCAAGATGAACTTCATCATGTGAAGCTAGAATATAATTTCCTCTGCGAGAAGTTTAAACTGATAGAAATTACCACTCGTGCAATGTTGGCCGAGCAACCCATAGATTCTCTCACCTTAGCACACCTTACACTTAGGTCCTATGCTGGGGTTATAAGGGGATATGCAAGGAGACTTCAACTGCCTTATGTAATCCTTTGATTGAAATAAAAATAGTGATTTCTCTTTATGATGAAGTATATGAATTTTCAAATGTCCTGATAAATATAGTATGCATATTTTTGATGAATTCTAGAAAAAGGTTATTTCAAAATATTTATGTAAACCTTAAATAATTAATTATGTGTAATGATTTTCCAAAAATGGTCTTCTACAATTATGTTCAATAAGAAATTTAGAGTTGAATAAGATCAACATAATTTTTGATAAATAGTAAATTATGAATATTGATTTTATGCTTAGAATTAGTAATGTGACCAAATGGATTAGTAATCTCACTTAAAGAAAGTATTAATATAATCTAAGCACCTTGATTAAGTAATGTGACAGAATAAAATAGGTAAATAATTATTCAAGAAATTATTAGTCATGTATTAGTTTTTTTGTGTGAGTAGTTTTTTTATTTACAAATTAAATTAAAAATATTTAGAAAATCATTTTTATAAAATGGAGTTCATTTTTGAACTCAGAGAATCAATATTATGTTACGGTAATTTTTGGTGATTTTTATGAAAAGAATGTATTTTCAGTGAATACTGTATTAATTTAAAAATTAAATTAAATATATATATATAATAATTTTTATAAAATAGAGTTCATTATTTAATTTAGAGCATCGATATTTGGTTATGGTGAGATTTTTGGATTTTTCAGAGAAAGTTAAATTTTCAGTGAATAATGAATTTTCACTTTAGAGTTTCAGGTATTTAATGACATCATTAAGGATGTAATAATTATGTAATCATTATGGTCGAATTATTAATAGTAAGATAAGGTATTAGGTTTCCCATGTGGCCAATACCATGGGCAAATACAATTGGTAAACCCATGGTTTGGCCAATACCACCAATGAGGTGTCCCTTGGCCATTAATGCCTTGTCCCCTCACATTCCCTATAAATATCAAGGAATTCTCTCATCCATTCGAATAAATAATCATCCTCAACAATGTTACAGTATCATTACCTTCTATGGAGTCCTCCCAAGGTTCCCCCAAGCCCTCAAGGTCCCCACCATTGAGTTTTAAGAGTTATGTTTTAAGGTAAGGGATCCTACCTCTTTCATTCTTTCCAAGTACTCTCTTTTATGACATTTCTTTTATGCTCTGTGTTCTTATGTTTGAGGATGTTATTTTATATTCATCCTAATTTCCTCTTCATGTTATATTATGTGAGATCCCCTAATTCTCTCATCAATTAATTTTAAGATGTTTTAAGTGGCGCTGTCATGCTGCCGAATTTTTAAGGGATTCTTTCACCCTTCTCATTTTCAAGTTTTTTATCATGTCAATCCTTTTCCATTCCTTTTTATTATGTTTTGGTATGGTCTCTATATCTATCATACTGATATTTTATGTTCACATGATAGGAGACACTATTTTATCTTGTCAATTCTTTTTTTTATGTTTTAAGTGATGTCGTTAGGCTGCAGAATTTTCATAAGAGAAATCTTATTTTTATCTTCCTACCATTTTTTTCATTTAATATGATATGATTTTAAAATTTCATTACCATGTTATTATATCCTTTATATATTGTCCCTATACCATTATATGGATCATTTATGAGTGGGTGACCCATGTCCCCTCTATTTTAAATATTTCTAAAACCATGTAACATAGTTGTTATGCTGCAGAATTTTCATCTCAAAATGTCTCTCTCATTTTCTCAAATTATTTTATTGTATTATGTGAATACTCAAAGATATTTCTCCTATAAGGTAATTCAAATATATATCAAAATTTTCTATTTTAAATTATAGTATTTACATACATGAGACCCTCGTTCCTTTTATGTGGGTTTAAAGTGACATAAAGATGTTGTCTTAAAAGTCGTTGTTAAAACGTTATCATTATGAAATGAAACCCATTTCTATTATGATATATGGTTGATTTATGAAATGTTATATGATGATATACGTGGCTCACATGATTATAAAGTCAAATTTATGGGTTCACCTTGATAGCACTCCAATGCATTGACTAATGATGTAACTAGCAGAGATTACAATTTTAATGATATCTTGGTGAATAACCTTTGTAATTTCAAATGACACCTTGAGGATGAACCTTGGTGATATGTTCATGATTTTCTATTTTAAATTGTGTTTCCACATCTTCATGTTATGAAATACGTTATTTTTATTATGATATGCCTCATGATTTTTTCTCATGACTTAATGTTCTTTTTTTCATGTCTTTATTGATGTATCTCAAATTCACATGTTAAATGTTTCCCCTTGTTTCCCTTACTAGGCCATCTGCTCACCCATTCTTTTGATGTTTGTCCCTAGGTTATGAGATTCAGTAATGAACCTAGTATTAACATAAGGACAAGCCTTTCAAGTGTTTAAGAATAATGTTTTCTATTTTCATGTTTTATGTTCTTGGTTTCCAAGACACTGAACAATAATGATACTTGGTTTGGTAAAATGTAATGAAAAGTTATGTTATAAAAAGGAGGGATGTTATAGTTGGTATAAAATTATTGTTTAGTTATTTGTGGAAATTAGGATATAAAAAATTTGGGAAGAACCCTATAGAATAATTTAAATATTGGAAATCTTCCTGGTGATTTGGTGAGTATTGAGTAAGTGGTTTATCAAGAAAATACATCCCTTTCTGGATACGAGCAGGTAGAGGTGGCTCTAGAACAGATGTACATAGGGGTGAAACCCGAAAACACCACTTGAGCTAGAATCGAACGGGATCTGGTACATGACAATGTGCCTTGCTTCTCTTTGGGATACGATACTCTTGGGTGATTTTCTTTGGTAAATTCATAAGTTTAGTATGAACCATTATTAAAGGAACAAAGATAAAATAAAATAAAGATTAACATAAGAATATATGATCATGGATATAATAGATTGGAACCTAGGGGATCACAAGATAGGATATACTTTTCCTCTACAATCTTATCCTTCTATGCTTAAATGTTCATTTTCATAATTATTGGCTATGTATTTAAGTCCTTAACTATACTTTCATTTCATAGTTAATGGATGAAAATAGAAGAACATGTCCCAACAATCAATGTTATAGGAAATGTGACGATTTTCTCTATTAATGTGATAGAGATGACGAGAGATCAAGATGAACATATTGTGATTATGCCAAACCAGCTATCAAAAATCACAATTAATAATTGGTACCTAGTTGAATGCCCAAATTCATCAAGGAAGAAGAAGATGATATCTCAAGGATGTTCATCTGATAATGTTGATATGGGAAAGAAGACTCAATTTCCTTCGTGAAAAAAGTGTGGAATGGGGCACCAAGGAGAATGTCCCAAAGGCACCAGGAGATGTTTTAAGTGTGGGTTGATAGGGCATAAAGTAGACAATTGCATCAAAAAATGGTTATTGTGATAAATAGATATAAGGTTCGATCTAATGTACCTTATAATTTTCAATGTCGTAAATGTGGAGAATTTGGAATTTATCCAAGGAAATTCCCTCTTGGAAGGGATGAGAAGCATGATGAGCATCAATAATCTTCATGGACAGGGGAACAATGCAAGTCCTATATTGAGATGGATCATGAGGACTAAATTACATGCAACTTCATTGAAATAATTGTCGATGTCATGTTGATTTTAGTTCGTTCTCTATGAGCATATCATCATTGTTTTCTATGAACACTGAGTCACTACATAAGATTGTTTTATATCATTATGAAAAACATCTATTGTTATGTATCACATGTTGATACTGTGAAGCTATTATTCTTGAAAAAAAAAGATGATTAGGGGACTAAAAGATTTTTATTTTAGAATATGTTCATATGATTGAGGTAAATAGATTACTAAGGTATTTTCATTTAGGATTAAAGGTTTACTTATATTTTGAAGAATCGACGAATTTAAGGTGAACAAATACTAATTTAGAAAATGATTAACCTATCTTTGGGAAACTATATTTAGGTTACTTAATTTTTTATAAGATGTTAGGAGTGGTTGATGTTGTTTGGAGATGAAGGATAAAGTTTATCTTGGAAGACATTGTTTTAAAATCCTTCTTATATTTTGGTTACAATCGTAGTTTGGATTATTTTGAGTAACTTTATGGATAGTTATTTGTGGAATTGTCTATGATAAAATTTGGGTAGTACCATGGAACTTTGAAGATTTAATGTATTTTTCTTTCCTATGGGGTTCTTTATTTTTGAAGAGTTTTTTTATCTTACCGTTTCCATTTTTGGGATGAATGTTTAAATATAGATAGTTATTCTTTTGTGGATTACGTGATTCTATAGAAGATGATTCTTGTGATTTGATGAGACCTAGTAGTTTTGAATGCTCTTTGTTAGGATAAAATATTACTCTTGGTGGAAACTTATTAAGGGATGAAACTATACATGAAGGTAAATATATTTCCTTGTGTTTTTATTTTATGTAGTAAATGAATTTCTAAAGATTATTAAAAGGAACGTAAAACAAAAACGTTATGGGTTTATGTTTCCTACAAGTAATGAAAGTCCATTTAACCCCGTAATAGTTTGTGATTTTCTTGTGGTTAAATTCCCCTTAGTCATGTTCTCTATCACTCTATCTCAAAACATGACCCTTTGTTTTCTCCTCCATATCCATGTTTTCCTACATGGAATCATAGTATGGGTTAACTTGTGTGACCTTTGTATTTCATTTTCTTTCTTTTAATTAAATAGTGTTACAGACTCTTTAACAACGTGGGACTTTCAATTATATTTCCAAGCAAAATTTTAAAAATTACAGGGACACAATTTCTTAAGGGGGAAGACTATAACGACACGAAATTTGGAATGAATATTGTGCCCTAATTTTGTGTTTTATTTTATTTCATACTCAAAAAAACTTTTTCATTTAATAAAATGAGTATAATTAAGATGAGACTTTTGGGTTTTGACTGTTATATGACCATTAGTCAGTATGACCTTTGGAATCTAAATGTTGCGATTATTGTCTTTAAATACAAGTGATCATGGTAAATTAATAAAGAAAGAAGATTCGATGGCCTCATCCAGTAGTCTCGGGCCAGTCGAAGCACATATAACAGAACTTGGGATAGAGGTACAACCATTGGGATTTGGTCTGGACCAAACCCAAGCCAAACCTCATCATGTGAAGCTATTACTGAATCGCCTTAGTGAGAAGTTCAACCTGATAGAAATTACTACTTGTGCGATGTTGGCTGAGCTTCCCTCAGATTCTCTCACCTTAGCACACCTTACACTTAGGTCATGTGCTGGGGTTATAAGGGGCTATGTAAAGAGACCGTAACATCCTTGTGTAATCCTTTGATATAAAGAAAAATTTTGATTTCTCCTTATGATGAATTATGTGAATTTTAAAATGTCTGGATAAATATAGTATGAATATTTTTGATGAATTCTAGAAAAAGGATATTTGAAAATATTTTTGAAAACCATAAATAATTAATTATGTGTAATGATTTTAAAAAAAATGGTCTTCTACAAGTATGTTCAGTTATAAATTTAGATTCTAATAAGATAAACATAATTATTGATGAATAGTAAATTATAAATAGTGATTTTATGCATAGGATTAGTAATGTGACCAAATAGATTAGTAATCTCATCTAAAGAAAGTATTAATATAATCTAGGCACCTTGATTAAGTAATGGGATTCAATAAAATAGGTAAATAACTATTTCAAAAATTAATAGTCAAGTATTAGTTTTTTTGGGTGAATAGTGTTTTTTAATAAATAAATAATGTAAAAAAATTAGAAAATTATTTTAATAAAACGGTGTTCATTTTTGAACTCAGGGCATCGATATTATGTTATAGTAATTTTTTATGATTTTTCTGAAAAAAATGAATTTTCGTTGAACAATGTTTTTAGTTAAAATTAAATTTAATATATTTAGAAAATTATTTTTATAAAATGGAGTTACTTTTTGATATCAGATCATTGATATTTGGTTTAGGTGAAATATTGGGATTTTTCTGAGAAAGTTGAATTTTCGGTGAATAATGAATTTTCAGTTTAGAGTTTCGTGTGTTTAATGTCATCTTTAAGGATGTAATAATTATGTAATAAGTATGGTTGTATTATGAATAGTAGGATAAGTTATGAGTTGTACCAAGTGGAAAATATCATGGTAAAATACCGTGGTCATACCCATGGTTTTTCCAATACCACCAATGTGGTGTCCCTTGGCCATTAATGTCTTGTCCCCTCATTTTCTCTATAAATACCAAGCCATTATCCAATAATCTCGACTCCAAAATCATCCTCAACCATGTTCTAATCTCTTTAACTCCCAAGGAGTCCTACCAAGGTTCCCCTAAGACCTCAAGGTCCCAACTATCGTGCTTTAAGAGTTACATTTTAAGGTAAGGGACCCCACCTCTCTCTTTCTTTCCAAGTACTCTATTTTATGTCATTTCTTTTATGCTCCATGTTATTATGTGGAAGGATGTTCTTTTATAATCATCCTACTGTCCTATTCATGTTTATATGATTATATACCCACTCTTTCTCTCATCAATTCATTTTAATAAGTTTTAAGTGGCCCCGTTAGGATACAGAATTTTTAAGAGATTCTTTCACCCTTCTCATTTTCACTTATTATTTTTTGTCATGTCTTTCAAGTTTCTTTTTTATTATGTTGGGGTATGATCTCTATATATATCATACTGATATTTTATTTCCACATGATAAGATAACCTATTTGATCTCGTCAATTAATTTTTTTGAAGTTTTAAGTGATGCCGTTAGGCTGTCGAATTATCATAAGAGAAATCTTATTTTTGTCTTCCTTCCATTTTTTCATTTCATATGGTATTCATTTTAAATTTCATTACCATGTTATTATATCCTTTATATTATGTCCCGCTACTATTCTATGGATCATTTATGAGTGGGTGACCCATGTTCCATCTCTTTTCAATATTTCTAAAACCCTGTAACATAGCCGTTATGTTGCAGAATTTTAGTCTCAAAATGTCTCTCTCTTTTTCTCAAATTATTTTATTTTATTAAGTGATACTCAAAGATATTTATCCTATTAGGGTATTCACATATATATCAAAATGATCTATTTGAAATTATAGTATTTACATAAATGAGACCCACTTTCTTTCTGTGGGGTTTTAGTGACATAAAGATCATGTCTTAAATGCCATTTTTAAAATGTTATGATTATGAAATGAATCCCATTTCTATTATGCTATATGGGTTATTTATGAAATGTTTTATGATGATACATGTGTCTCACATGATGATAAAGACAAATTTAAGGGTTCTCCCTGATAGGACTCCAATGTATTGGGTAATGATGTAACCACTAGAGATTACAATTTTAATGATATCATGATGAATAACATTGGAAATTTCAAATGAAACCATGGGGTTGGACCTTGGTGAAATGCTCATGATTGTCTATTTTAAATGTTGTAGCCACATCTTCTAGTTATGAAATACATTATTTTTATAATGATATGCCTCATGATTTCATTCTCATGTCGTAAAGTTCTTTTTTTCATGTCTTTATTGATGTATCTCAAGTTAACATGTTAAATGTTTCCCCTTGTTTCCCTTACTGGGACTTCTGCTCACCCTTTCTTTTAGTGTATTTCCCCCGGTTATGAGATCCAGTAATGAACCTAGGATGAATATATGGAGAAGCCTTCAAGTGTTTATAAATAATGTTTTATGATTTCATATTTTATGTTCCTGGTTTCCAAGACACTAAACCTTAAAGATCATTGGTTTGGTAAAATGTAATGAAAAGTTCTATTATAAAAAGTCAGGATTGTATAATCATGATATTCAAGTTTTAATTTTATAATTATTTCATTTATTGTCATACGATTCAATAAATAATGATGCGGAAAGGGGTTTCTTATCTAACATTTAATTCATGGAGTTATTCCTTATTTTCCACTAATTTCCTATGTGTGGTGTATGTATATGACACTTGGATATAAAATATAATAATTCTATTTATATAAATGTTATTAAATGTTTCATTTGATGATTATTAATTTTATGGGGCATATGATTTTATTGATTATAATGTGGTAAGGGATTTATTAAAACAATCTTCATTCATTGGGATAAAAATATATTTCATTGATTATGTCATGAAAAGGATATGTGTAAATTTATGTTTGTTTATTTAATATTTTATTTACACTTATTTTATTTATATTAACTATTAATTCACATACTCAATTTATTTCATTAATGATATGGTCCTTTTAGGTTTATTTGTCTATGTTTTCATTCATTGAGGCATAAATTTGATGTTATGTACCAATTTTATTTTCTATGTTGTATATAATTCCTTTTTATTTATGATCATTATTCATTAAAGACATCATTAAATACCAATATTTGTTGAATAATTTATATGATTTTTTCCTATGTGGTATACCAATTTTTAATATTTTCATTTCTTTAAACGTTATTTGATTAACTGGGGAAATAATGCTAAATTAGTATCTTTTACATAATATAGATATTTGATGATGGGGCCTATTTATTCATGAATAAATCAGTCACATAGATATTTTATGAATTAATTCGATATGAAGACATATAGGTGTCCTGATTTTAGATAGCTCATTGATGCATTAGTCAGCTGAGGAGACAACAACGGTGGCCAAATTAAATAGGGTTTTACACAGAATTATTAAACTGTCTTATGAAATGTATTTACATTAGAGGTGCCCAGATGGTTGAGATCATGGAGTCCAAATCATTAACCACTTTATTTATTATCATCTATGTGATTTTCATTATGATAATATACATGTTTTATGATTTTTATCATGTTGTTAATTAAATTGATTTTGATTCCAATCATTAACATTACCAAAATGATTAGGCATTATCCCGTAATGATTATATTTTTTTATTAAATGGAATTTATTTCAATTATAAATATATAAATTTCAATATTTATTATGTTTAATTTATTATTGATTCATGAAATCATATTTTGTATTTAATCCTTATTGATCGTCTTATCTCTCCATTTTATTTGATCTGCATTTCCAAGGATACGAAGTTGAAATGTTTGAATGTGTTAGGATTGTAATTACTTTCATATTTTATGTTTATTATTTTGTTACCAACTTAATATAATTACCATGCATGTATCTACTTCATTATGACTGATAAACTGATCAGTCCTTTTGAATATTGAATCGTGAGTCAATGAAAATGGAACAATGTAAGGACTAGATTTGGGTTACTGGGGTCTGGATCATTGATGTTGGTATCTGGGGAATTTTTGTAGAATCATTCGGAACTAGAATTTTAAATAAACATAACCATCGTGATAACTATTATAATTACTTATAGTATTTAAAAGATTTACCATTAGAATAATTTTTATTCACATTAATATTATTATTAAAGAATGTGTGTTCCATTATTTTGTGATGGATTATAACGGAATGAAAATAAATAATACAAACAGTAAATGTAGATATTTAACCACTGATAAAGTCCACATAGTTAGGATTGGAGATGATTAGCCAAGCCAATCATTTTTTTAATTTTATAAAAGTCGTTTTAAGGGTGTCCAGTGCCCAACATACAATGCCAATCCAGTTGAAGACAACCAAAACAACAAACAATGAAAAACAACAAAGATTTAACCTCTATAATAATCATAGTCCTCCCCGTATCCGATACAGTATTCGTCCTCTCTAGTGGCCAATTCCCATTCTGGATTTCTCCAAAAATTTGAACTTTGAAACTTATTGTTATGTTGATCCAGATTAGATATAAATTTTGATGCCTTAAAATTCCTATGTTGGATCGTTTCATATGAAAAATCTCTAGTTATTTAATGGGACTACAAATCCAGTGGAAGCTATGTTATGGATCATGTCCAATGAAAAGAAATTTCTATCATTGGGATGAAATCAAAATGAAAAGAATGGTACTAGAAGTACATTTTCTCAGAGTAAATGTTGAATAATAGTGGACATGGATCCAGACTACTAATGAAGAAGATGAAATAGAGTACATGGAATTGAAAACATTTAAATAAAAAATCATCGGAAAATATTTCCCTCATGATCATTTAATTGAAATGAATGTAATATTTGATAGCTTATCTAAAATGGAAGAGTATAGTGTTATAGATAATTAGGATACATTCACAAGAATATCCATGTATGATATAGATTACTTACGTTATATGGAAAACAATATTGAAAATTTCATGCACGTTCTTAAAAAAAGTCCTTAACGGGTACTCGTTTCTCAAACATTTTCATTATATGAGGAAATAGTATTATGTTCTGTCAAAATAGAGAATGAATTTTTTATATCCAATATTTACAGGAGAAATTTTTATAATAAGGGGGTATTTGGAAGCCATGATAAAGGTAAACAACCAAATAAGGAAAAGGGAATGACTCATTTTCTATATTGTGATTTTTGTGTGAAGAAACATCTATGAAAAGGTCTAAAGGGTACAAGATTGTTTTACAAGTGAGGAGAGAAGGGTAATTTGTATCAAGAGTGAAAATGGAAAAAAATAATGATATATAGTGTTTTAACTAAAAAATGTGGTATTATTCAAATCAATGTTCCAAGCGCAATAGGAATCTACCACAAATGTGTCCATGGGTAGATGGACACACATATGCGATCACTACACCTGAGGTAGAAGTACTCAATGATTTCGCTGTAGGTACATTAATCATAAAATCAAATATTTCAAATGATTTATTTTTAATTATGTCACACACACATTAATATCTACTTATTCGAATAAGAAAATAATATATTTACATTTTGATTTAGTAGGGGATTTGACAGTAAAACCCTATAAGGGGAGTCCCATTTCAATAATGATGTGTTGTGTATTCCCCATTATAAAATGTACAAGTTCTTTATTTTCTAACCTTATCTTAATCTCTATGGTTGTAAATGTTGTAATCCTCAGTATTTATTGGATTTAAAAATATCATTGGACAATTTTTACAGGATAAAGGGAACAAAATTTTTCTAGAATTATGTATAATTATTAATCAATAGAGAAGAATATTCATCATATGACTTATATCTAGATCCACACATTTTACCTCTTCTGAATGTAATTCATTGGTAGGAGGAGAAAATAACACTTATGGATGAAGAAAGTAATATTTAATGTTAGGATTTACATATTTTACAAGAACACAATGATGTATTTCTAAAGAATTACCCAGACACCCCAATGGGTGATGATTACTTTTTAATTAATTTAATTTCAGATGAAAAACCAATATCATTGAATCCCCGTAGAATAGAAACTGAGGAAATAGGGTAAATAATGAAAAAAGTGTAGGCATTTAGTAATAATGTTTTTATTCTACCTACTGTTTCTCCATAAAGATACCATATTATCATTATCAAGAGGAATGATGTATACATGAGTTTTCACATTGATTATAAATAAATCAATGTGATTATGATAAAGAAGAAGTATAAATTGCCTCAAATTATTGATTAATTTTCCAAAAACTATGGATATCAATATTTTTGGAATATTTTCCTTCATTATGTTCATCATCAAATGTGATTAGAGATGGAAAACACTCTGAATTATTTTTAGAAAACATATAGACATTACAAGTTTATATTAATTACATTTATAATGACTAATGATACCATAATTTCACTACATATGATGAATATAATAATCAATGAGTATCTAGATGATTTTATAATGGTAATAATTGGTGATATTCTTGAATATTCTAAAAAACATATAGACCATGAGAATTACTTTTGGAATATAATTGAGTCTCTTGGAAGGAAATTGTTATATGGTAAATTTAGAATGTTTGAATTTTAGCTTTAGGATATTTCTTTTAATGGACATATTGTCTCTAATAATGGAATCTTAGTTGATCATGAGATGATAAAGGAATTAAAAGAATGGAATACATCCCCAAACATAACTGAGGTATACAGTTTCATTATATTAGAATGATATTATTGAGGTTTCATTCAAATATTTTCTCTATTTCCTATCACATCAACCATGCTCAAACATAAAGGGGTTATGTTTGTATAGAAAAAAAATATAGATATTTTTTTAATAATTTAAGAGATTATTATACTATATTCATATTTTGACTCTATCATTATTAAATCATGGGTTTGTGAAATATAGTGATTCATCAAAGATATTAGAGGATTTTTTTCCTCTTGGAAAATGATGAAGTTATTGCTTATGTATCATGGTAGATGAAGATTAAAGAAAAAATTACACAATTTGTGATCATGAGTTTGAATCCATAATATTTTCAATAAATATGTGAATTAACTAAATACACGGTGATGTATTTGAGATATATATGGATAAAAAGTGTTTGAAATGATTATTTACACTGAATCAGAACAACTTGCAGAAAATATGATTAATTATGTTACTGAAAGATTATGTTTGATCAATATGCTTCCACCTTGTAAAAGAAAATAATGTATAATATGCATTAAGTGGAAAATATCATGGATTTATAAACCTAATGGTGATTTAGAGAGATCATATGTTCAGTGATTGTGTAAAGATGGATATGGGAATTATTACGGAAGGGGAAACATTAATCCTTTTTCAAATGATTATTAAAACATATATATTAGAGTAGATAGAATTTCTCAATCCGATGATGAGAATTTTAAAAATAAAACTAATTTGAAAAAGTTATAATATTGAAAGACATCTTATGTTATGATGGAATTATTATATTTAGATGGATTTTTTGTGTTTTATCAATATTGGTACTAAAAACCGATATATTAGATGAATCTCATAGCTAAAATTTCTCTATACAAGATTGTAGTTCCATGATGTACAAGGATCTAAAGAATAATTTTTGGGGGGATAATATGAAGTAGGAAATTATTGGCTATGTTAGGATAACTAATTTGTCAACAAGTGATGTATGAGAGACAATATCCTACAGGAATAATGAAACCACTATGTCTTTTTATGTGGACATGTGATTACATTGTTGTGGAGTTCATCAATGGATTACCATAGACCCCCAGAATGAATGATACGATATGGGTTACTATTGATCACCTTACACAATAGGCACATTTTCTTGATAAAAGAGAAGATTTATCTCTTGAGATCCTAAGAATACATTATATTAATGAGGATGAAAGACATAATGGTTCACATTAATCGAATGTGTCTAATCAAGATCCCCAATTTACATAAATTTATTGGAAGAGTATTCAGAAGGACATGGATACTCTTCTTCACATGATTAGTTATTACCATACTCATATTGATTTAAATTCTAAAAGAATTATTCTTACATTGTAATAAATGTTGATATCATGTTTATTAAATTTTAATGTATGTGTGATCATTATTTACCTTAGGTATGTTTTTACTACAATAATAGTTTCTCTTAATGTATTAAATTTGAACCATATCAATCAATATAGGACAAGATATCTCAAAATCCAACTTTTTTGGATGAAGATTGTCAAAGGAAACTATTAAGGCCAAAAAATTATTGAAAAAACATTAAAAATGTATAGACTATTCAAGAAAATATTAATGCAAAAAAATAGGATAAAGATATTATGTTGACAACTAGGGAATGTATTTATAATTTCTCGTAGGATATAATGTCTTTTAGAATGTATCTCCAATGATGGGTTAAATAAGGATTTGTAAGAGTTAAAAAATGAGCCCTATGAACATCAAGCAAGCTGAAATTCTATAATTATATAGACCTATAGATTACAGATTAGTAATTCCATCCTATATCTCAAAATTTCATGATGTGTTTCACATACCGTTGATAAGGAAGTACAGTCAATACAGAACATATATAATCATATATGAAAAAATAGAACAGGAACGTCATTTTTCTTACAAAGAAGAGACAATAATGTTTCTTGAATCTAGAGGGAATGTTTTGAAAAATTAGTTGACTCGATTGGTAAATGTTTTTTTGGAGAAACCCTAAAATGTTTAATGAAACATGAAAACCTGAGGAGGTAATGAAGTAGAAAAAACCTCATCTATTTCGAAGGTAATAATAAAGAAAAATTTTGAGGATGAGATTTTTTAAAGGAGGAATGGATAAAACACACACTGATTTTACCAGATTATCTTCTTATATAAATTTATTTCATTTTATTTCTTATATTACATACAAAACAATGATTAATTGATCCATGATATAATATTAAATTTTAAAATGACTATTGGTATAGTAAGTTGACCATTAAAAGTAGTCACGTGGAAATACGTATAATAAACTCACCTATGAAATTATAAATAAAATTTCAGTATATCATAATTGAAAATATGATAAATTTATATATTGTAAGAAATATTTAATTTTATTTAAAAATATCAATTATGGTTTGGTAATTTAATGAAATGTAAAACTTTATTTCAATTATTTAATTAATATATTGATTTAAAATAATATTTATTTAATAGAAAAGGTTCATAAATTAATATAATGTTTTATTATAATTATTTGATAATTTAATAAGACTGTAAATTTTTTAGAGTGTTCAAAAGATTATTAATTAAAATCAGTATTTTTTAATAAATAATCAGTTTAAATTTTAAAAAATCCCATATTTAGATATTTTATTAGAAAAATGGATTCCATATTTGAAATATCCACTTTGAATACTTATTATGGTGATTTTTTGTAATTATATGGAAATAGTAGATTTTTTTGGAACAGTGAAATATTATAAATTATAATATTTATTTATATAATCCAAATAAATGAATTTTTGAGTCATGGATGAAGTAAGAAACCAATACTTAGAACTCACATGCACTATTTACCGAATATAGTTACAATAATAAATACTATTTATATCCTTGAGACTAAATAATAAAATTAAATTAACAAAAAACACTAATCTCTTCCCACTATAAATACCACCACTTAGCAAACCTTCAATTCACAACATCTAAGCCTCTAATGTTTTATAAAATCTTCCCAAATAAATTTCCATGCCTTTTACCTTGTCCATGACCTATTGCCTTATAGAAATACCAAATCCATTTGTCATAAAATGGTTCGATGGAAAATATATTTGAGAGGTCAAATCCTCCTTTTTCCATTTTAATTTATTTTTTATAATTTTCCTCTCCTAAAATCCTGTATAAAAAAATCCATGGATACAAAATTAGTATTTAATGACTAAAACCTTTTTTTTAATGGAATATATATCCTCATATCTTTTACCAACTCTTAATTCTAAAAATAAAAACATTATTTGTGACGTATGGATTCAACACATTCATTAACGATATGTTTTTTTAAGTACCACCATAATTGATGGTCATGAAACCATTTTAATGGTGAAAATGTAAAGAAAATATTTTCTAAAAGATTTTAAATATTTTTGGAACTTGTATATTAATATAATATTAAATAATATGATACAAGTTCATGTTGGTCGAAAATACCATTAAAATAAGATAATCATTTTTCATTAACGTTTAATATAAGGAATAATAAACATATAAATAAAATACACGAGACCATTTAATATATTATAATTACATTTATTCAATTTCATTCCAATGATGACAAGAACTCCCAAAATCATACACAAGGGAACCAACCATAAAACAATGAGACCGATAGTACAAGAAAAAAATAAACATTATAACTCATCTAATAATATATAATTGTACTTAATAAAAATATAATAAATCAAATATATGTTTATAAACAGCTAAATTAATTAATTAATGAATCTAATGATATTATCAAGGACATTACGTACATGTGAAGAGTTCTTTTAGACATAAGATAATCAATTTTTTATCTCCTGTTTATTTCCATGAGATATGTATTATTCACCAATTATTTATTTTTTGTGGTGGATGAATAATTAAAATTGATATATCATAACATTAATATATTTATATTCAGTGTATTCTTCGTTTTACTTACTGATTATTATTGTTACGGATCATATGTTTGGTTGGATAAAAAGTGGTAAGGATTTTTTTCATCTCACGTTTAATTATATGAGAGATGCCTTATTCACCACAGATTTCTTTTGTTTGGTGTTTTTATATTGAATTTTGTTATATCATATCTTTAATCGAATTATTTTCATGATATTAATTATTTCAATTGATATATATTACTATATGGGAATATGATTCGGCTGATGTATCAAACGATGGAGGGAAGACCGATGTGACTAACGGTCGACCTAACAGAGGGCTGAGTTCTGCTTAATCACTCTGGTCGGGTATATCGGTCTCCATTTTGAAATGCCCAATGGTTCTGTATCCAACAATATGTGGAATTCTATCCAAAGGCAGGCGTTCTCTGGGCGATTCGGCCAGCGATGCTTAAGTACACACATTGATCGAGAGGACGGAAAGTCGAGCTCATCTCACCCTTTTGGGGGAAATTATTGCATGTTCCGGGAATCTCTTATAGATTTAAGATGTATTCATATGTTCACGAATATTGTGATTATCCCCAAGCATAGTATCCATGGATTACCCCTTAGTTGGAAATCATCAACTGAACACAATGATGCATAGTCAATTAGACCTGAGCTTTACAATACCTCATTGGGATTAATGTATCCAAGGATTTTGGACTCATTGAGACGACATGGGTTTGAATCCCCATAATTGAGCACTCTGGAGTTTATTGTCATCCAGGGGATACATATAAAGACACGAGAGTTTGGATCGAACCTGTGATACCTGATTCCAAAAATCATCGTAAGAGGAATCAGAATCCACGCAGTTCGTTTTGAGGGGAAGGATTAGGACTTAGACATCGTAAGTGGCACGAATTTGGATGGAACCTCGGGGAGGCTTTCTACATACCTTGATTAGGAGACAGAGATCAAAACCCACATAGTTCGTTTTGAGGGCCGTCATTGTGTGGATGTCGTTAGCATCACAAATCTCTAAGCCCACACGAGTCTTTCTCAGTTTGAGAAACAAGTAAACACAACAGACATGGAAAGCCTCACACACTCTCCCTACCGAGGGATGGTGAGGAAGACGACAAGAGGAAGAGAAGGCCAGGACCATTGGATTCTCCTTCTCCCAGATGTTGGAGAAATCTAGGAGTCACGCAGCAGAGAAATGAACAATTCATGATGAGAGTTGAAGTGGCATTGGATTCCATTGAGGATGGTGTGAGGATTACTATCGGAGGGATGCCCAACCACTCCTTGGAGAGGGGAGAAGTGCTGATCTCTAGATCTCGTCTAACGGAAATTCGAGTGGGGTCCCTCAATCCTGGAAAGTGGAGAGGCACATAGGGGACTCCCTGGATCAGACCCTGCACTGCCATGGGAATGTAAACCCCTGAATGCTTCAGGAATTCGCTCAACTATCCGGGATAACCCTTTGTCCTCACCTACCATGGGATTGTGAACTCAGGGTGGCACGCTGATGCACTTGAAGGTTTCATCATACAAGTCCAGTGGCATCTGTAGAGGCCTCGGATCGGGACCGATTAATAGGCCAATGAAGGGATTGTGATGGATCGGGACAGATGGGAAGGGTTTTATCTCTCTCGAGGAATGGGATCACCGAAGGAGTTAGTAGGCCACATGGGTGTATGAGGAGTGGTGCCCTTCTCATAGGGGGTGTTACGTGGATGGAGGGGCCTTCTGCGTTCTAGGGTGTTATGTGGACTGATAGGCATCACGTGTACTAGTGCAGTATGCGGTGTTGGGTTCAGCCTGTGTACCAGGATGGTACGTGGTTGAGTCCGTGCGAGTAGCGGCGTACATGGGCATCGCCAGTCGGGGTTTTTCTGGTCATAGATTCGCCCACGTAAGAGGGTGCTACACGGTGTGTCAAAATGAAAAAGGGGCATAGAATCGCTGGTCTTTGGAGAGTACATCTGCAAAGGCGCCATGGCTCATAGTTTTTATTTTAAGTTCATGGTTCACCAATTTGTTATGCGTTTTTCGGTTCCATAGAAATTAGTTTGTAGTTTTATACCAGTTCAGTTTCGTGAATTGGAACATCGTTGTTCACAAAATCCTATGCTCCATACTCTGGAATCCTTCCTTTATAAGTTGATCTCCAAGCCTTCTCACTGATGGAGTCCAATCAATGGATCCCCCTTTATCCAAATCCTTCTACCAAAATCTGATCGATCCCATTCTTCTATAACTCGATGTTATTTTATAGAGGGGGGAAAGAGATGTATCTGTGGTCATGCAGAACCTTTTCTAGAGGCCCATTACCGAAAACCCAGTTTACTGATGACTTGGTGATTCCGCAACTCATGGGGGGTCATTGAATACACATCGCCCCTTAGCCAAATCAATTTGGGGGGTTATTTGTGGCCACATAGGGCTCCACATTTGTTCCGCAAACAATAGAGAATGATTTCTAGGCTGGTTGGCGTGATTTGTGGTTGGGGTGCTTCGTGACGGTGGACTGGCCTGGCGCCCGTCCTGCTTCACGCCCGTGGAGGGTTCCCCGCCTCTGTTTCGCAAATGATGTTGGTCTGTGGAGGGGGCAGCATGCTGAACCGGCCGCGTTCCATCAATGTTGGACCAGTACGTGGGCTGGTTGGTCTTTTTCCAATCTTGAGTATTATATATATTTTTTTCCAATTCATTGAGCGAAATTGGGTAGAATCCTTTCTCAAATTAAGTGGATTCCCATTATCCTATGGAGATTTTTGAGGACACTACAAAGGACCCCCATCAGAATGGGGTCCGATCAGAATGAAGAGTAGGCAATTCTGATGTAGAGTGGTCCTGAATCATGGAACGTTTTCAGTAGAGGAGTGGACCTGGTATGAGACCACTCCATAAATAAGGGGGCCCCTACCCTTGTCTTTTACCAGATTCCTCACAAAAACAGATCTCTTTCTTTTGTCTCCATGAGCCAGCTCTTCCACGAAACTCCTTGTCCGCGAACTAGATTCTATTTCCGTGAACCGTTCATCGTACTCTCTTGCCATCACCCGTTGACTAATCTCACCAGCCGTGAACTAATAATTTTAATTAATTAAATAGTAAGATACAATGGACCATGTAGGAAACTACTACACTATTTCAGATGGTCCGTAGATTAGAATAATCCAGACATTAAAACATCGTAAGTCTTTTGAACATAAACATTTAAATTCTGGATTGAGATTCCACAGAGCAGCCTAGTTCTCACCTTACAGGCCCATGCTCTGTATGCTAGAGTATCACAATTTTATTCCATGTAGGGCTGGTTCACTGGATTCAGTTGTCGCAAACAACATTTTGAGGCCAGCCTGTAGTTATTTTCATGAAGGCTCCTTGATGGAATCCTTTTCCAAATACTTGGTATTTTTATCCAGATTTTATTATTTTGCACTAACCATTTCCCTAGATTCCATGATGCATGTAGAAAATAAGGTTTCTCCTCGATTTATGATTAATCCTGCTATCGAGCCTCTTCCAATTGATCCAAGGAGACATCTTGCTATGATCCATAGGGTTGAGAGAATCAAAGAGGACACTAGCTGACCCATCAAACCCGACAATGGTGTTTTGAAGGAATTTCTCTCTCTCGAACTTTTGTGTTATCTGTTATAGAATCGTATTTTCTTTTATGGTTTTGGCCGTCAATATGACTTCTCTATCCCCCCCTGCATTCCCAGGTCTTCCATCCCCTTGTTTGGAAGCTTTTCCGAAGTGTGCTCAGGTGAACCTCGCCCAGTCAGGAGAGATGATCTCTGATTCTGATCCAAATGACACTTTTATTCTGAGAGGCTTCATTTGGACTCAAATTGATTGGTACACATAGGGATTCTCCCAAGTGGGTGTCCTCAAGTGTTACCCCTCCTTGATCAACCAGATCGAGTGGATCCTAACATGGGATGGATTCCAAGGTGGGATCTTCGGTCTGGTGGAATTTTCTCAAATGACTAGTCCTGGGCCTTCTGTGACCTTTATCATTGTCGAGAATTTCCCGAGTCACTGGATGTGGTAAATCTGTACTCCGCAATGTGGGATTCCCTGTTTTCTATATACTCACCATCTTCAATCCTTCCTAACATGCTCAGTAATTGGGGTTCGAGAACTAACACTTTACACTTATCCCATGGTGATGTAACTATTAGTTTATGGGACATAAACCAACTGGGATGGCTTCCAATCATTGGTGATATGTAAGACAAGTTTCTTCCAACACCTGACGCATGGGATGATATCAAACGGGTGCCTTTATTAGCAAGTGATATTTTGGTTATGGTGGTGTATTCACTGGGTTAGCCCTTGCATCCCTACTCTCTTATTCACTATATAACCTAGATAGGGTTCTTTCTAAAGGCAACCGGTCCTGTGCAAAGATCAAGCTCCTCGGGACTCACCCTTCTCCATAATCACGAACTATCCCAGGTTCCTACTGGGTGGTTCTAGAGGCGGGTGACAATCTTTAATGGTGTTATGAGGTGTTCACCAGTATTCCACCTATGCTCAGGCTGGCTGGTCTTTTTTCTATGTTTTTGAGTAGGTGTCTATTCCCATATTGAGATATCAACCAAGGTGTCAGGGCTTGCACCTTGATGTTGTCAGCTGAGCTAGCGGGGGGCTTCCCGGTGAATATTGCCATGCCCACATTGGCTCGTATTTATGAATTACTAAGACACATATAGGTGTGTCGGTCACCCTATCATCTGAGTGGTCCATTTCAATTCTTATGTGGATGGGTAGCAAATCACTGCCAGTGTCATGAGTATCGTGAAAACATAGTCCTTATGTTTACTACTCTTCTTCCTACCCTACTCGATATACGTGGTGTTCTTTTTAAGTCCCTCATCTCTGATGAAGTCGTTAATATTCTGTGTGACTTTTCCTAGTTCGCTTTCACTCCCTACCCCACTCCTTCTGTCATCATGGTTGACGACCACAGTGGGATATTAGAAGAGAATTCTTACATTATTTCACAGTGGGATGGGTTTTTATCCATGAAGATGGATGGGGATTCTTTGTTTGAGTCGTACGCCCCAAATCATTTTTCTCGACAGTTTGGTTACAAGCAACTCCAGGTTTCCCTTCTCCATCCTCAGGCCCAATGACAGCGTCCGGCCATTCTCTATCAATTGCGGTGGATGTTGATGCTGGAGGGATCTGGCATAATTATTCCCTTTCCCGACATAGGAGTGGGGACAAGCCTATCTGTGGAGTATATGAGAATGTGGATAGAGCATTATCCAGATGGGATCTTGGGGAAGGTTGTCTGGAAATTTCCCAAATCGGGGGTTACTACGGCTACTATGCTTACCGCACCTTCCTCGTTGGCTTTGAGGGAGGACCAATTGAGGGCTCACAGGTCGAAGTGGCTCAGGGGATCATCCTCTTCCAACCCCTATGCGACAAAGGTTTAGACAGATTCAACCCTTTTTTATGTAAATGAGGATGATCCCGTGACTTCGGGCCCCTAGGATGTACTTCCCAAAGCTCCACCAGTCGATACTGGACTTACCAGCTCAACTCCCAAGCATGAACCAGGGATAGATTCTTATGAACCTCTAGTCTTGAAACCATCATCTAGTGCACACTTTTCAGCACAGACTGCAATTCCAGACTTCATTCTTGTGTTATCTAGTGAGGATACCAAAGACCCTCATGTCATGGACGACCACCGAGTAGTGCAAAGGTGGTCCTTGCACTGGATCTTTGAGATTGTTTCCAAAACTCCTCTAGCTGAGATGGCCACTAAAACAAAATCCCTTCGGAAACTCTTCCTAGTTTTGGGGTCATGTGGATTCGCCTATCGACAACATCATTTTCTCGCCAGTGAGGTTGTCATTGCCCGCGGGGAGGTTGCTGCTAGTGAACACAATTGTTCTCACCTCGCTGCATCTCATTATAGGACCCTAGCATTTGAATAAGGTATGGTGAAGCTCTATCAGATGATATAACTATAGGCGAGCTCTCAAGATCAGGTGACTTCCCTATCTACCGAGCTGCAAGAATTAGACGCTCAAGTAGCGATGCTGAGGGATCTGTTTTCATTTTTGACTGCTGCAATTGAAGCTACCCAAAATGGTATTAATGATATCGAAATGAGAGTGAGGAATTCTCATTCGGTGGATAATTTTGAGGTTAGGGATAAGGTTGTGCTGGAGTAAACATGCAATAACCTTCATTGAACGGTTGCAGATCCGATGGAGAGAGCAAGCCAGGATCCATTGTGATTGCCAAAGCTACTTCTGTACATTATTTTTTACCTTTTTTGTGGCTGCAAAGGAGAGACTTCAGCTTGTGGACATCTCCCATTTCTGTCTTATGGGAATAAAATCTGTTGTCGATCATTCATTTCTATAAAATTTTATTGTTACTGGAAGAACAATTGTATAAATAACAACCCACTGAATCAGAAATAATCATAGTTCAAGAAAATGATAAAATAGAAACTAGACCTATTTTTTCCCTGGACCATGGGATCCAGTGACCATAGTTTGATTATTTCTAGGGTTTTGTATAAAAACCCTAAAATCTATTTGTCTTTTCCATCAATAACAAAAAATTTCTTCAGCCCATTTGGTGTGAAACCTGCTAGTATGGCTCGACATTCTCATAGGTCGCCCTTGTTGGATTTTCAGCCTAACGGGATTTGCACCTCTTTTGTGAGTGGTTTAAAGTCCCACCTACTATAAAAACATTACTGATGTTTTAGGACGAACAACTTTGACTAGATATGTTGGGGAGAGGTCCCGAATGAGGTTTGGTTGATTAAAAGTTGTCTCAATTCCATTTAGACGCACAAGGGGAAACATGTTTAGATTTAAACAACATGTAGGGATTGTCAAAAGGCATAGGAGACGTATGGCCGTGTAGATGTAGGAAAACCATCGCCTAAGTAAAACAATCCATTGTTAGATTGGCCAAGGGAAATCAATATACAGAGCCGCTGAGGGAATGGTATGCATAGTCGTGGAACGGTGTCATTAAGTCAATGATTGTCCATTTCTCTTGGCCTGAGGAGTTCATGGATGTCCAGATTATGGAAACCACCATGGGTGGCTTGGGAAATGTTGATAACCACTAGGGGTGGCTCGGAAAATGTATGTGATGTCTGAAATGGTTTGGGAACATCTATATTAACCAGGAGTGTGGATGAAGGGTCCATGTCCTACGTATTTAGCCACTGTGAAGGATGGATGGAGCTTGGCATAGTTTAAATTCATATAGCTGGGACATTTCTTAAAATGGAATGGATTCTCCTGGTTCTCAGTAATCTTGTCAGAGATGTTCCGGCATATTCAGGAAGGGTTGTGAAAGAGGATGGTAAACTGTAGCTCAGAGGTTTTCTGAATCCTGGGATGGATATAAGGGCTCACTGGCCAAGAGGCATATGGAGAGAAGCATTGCCTATAGAAATAATTCCTTTGGTATATGGGCCAGGGGAGATCAATTTTCATAGCTGCTGAGGGAATGGTATGTATAGTCATTCAAAGGTGTCCTTAGGTCAATGATTGTATTCTCCCGTTAGCTGGGAAACATCATGGAAATTGAGACTCCAGACCACCGGGGGTAGCTTAAGAGAGTTCAGCCTTTTCTGAGTACAGAGTATGGTTTATGAAAAGAGGTTTCCTGGAAATAGGAGAAACATCTTGGAAAAACATCCTAGGAATGGGTGATGTCATCCCTTCTCATGCTGGTGTGAGACGGTGGTTTGTGAAGGCCTGGCCCGTGCATTGAGGGACAAAGGAAAGCCTTCATTCCTAATAAAACCCATGATAGGTTTGACTGTATAGTTTATCTTCAAGTGGTGAGGAAGACATCCATGCAGTTTAATGTCATGCGCTGAGGACGGAGGGAGTTATTATTAGTTAATACTGCGCAGTTTATTGACATGAAGTAATGATGTATGAGTACTTAAAATTTCATGTAGTTTAGCGTCACACAGTGAGGATGAGGTTCATTTTTAAATATACTCGGCAGTTTAACATCGTGTAATGAGGATAGGGGAGCATTTAGGTAGTTCGTGAAAATTCTTATAGATGGAGGCATTTCCCTGGATGTTTAAGGCTTGGTCCTTGTAGCTTCATGCCAAGTGGAAAAGGCATGTTCAGTGCAGTTTTAGAGTCATGAAGTTAGGACGTTGTTGAAAAGGACACTCATGATTAGAATGTAACTAGGATCGAATATCTTGACATCTCCAAGATGTGGAGAGTGATAGATGGTGTAAATCATGGTCATGAGGCTTCTTTGATTAGGAGAAATTATATAGGGGATCTAAAGCTAGTAACCATACGGAGCTAGGAAGAGTATCGCCTGATGATATCTTTCCTTTGGTATATAGGCCAAAGGCTATCAATTTGTATAAACGCAGAGGGATTGGTATGCATAGTCATGCAAAGGTGTACATGGGTCAATGAATTTCCACTTCTGATAGCCATGAATGAATATGAGGATGCCTGATTATCCAGTCCGCGAATTCTGTCATTTGGTAAGAAAATATCTAGACATGTTGAGGATGTTCATCCCTAGAAGTTGTTAAATCTAGAGGAGTTACCTCCACTAATTTATCATGTTCATGGGGTGTACCTTTACTCCATACAGTTTATTGTCATGTGGTAAGAACCAAGTACTCTTCGATTAATGGTCATAGAGTTCAGATAATTGGGTGACTATTGCTATAATCACCCAGAGGGAAATTGAGTAAAGATGCACTGGTATACTCTAAACAATTGTGGTGGAATGAGGGTGTAAACTGTAACTTTGGGATTTCCCAGGTCAAGAGATATGTTGTGGGACTCTGAGGCCAGTAAGCATACAGAGATGGGAAGGGTATCGCTTGAGGAAATCGTACCTTTGGTAGATTGGCCAGGGGCGATCAATATGTAGAGCCACTGAGGACATGGTATGCATAGTCATACACAGGCTTCCACAGGTCGATGACTTTCCACTTCTGTTGGCCATGGATGATTATGAAAATCTGGGATTTCTCATAGAACAGAGTTCAGCATAAGGGGATAATGGTGTCCAAGAATAGCAAAAACATCTTCACCGCAATTTCCAATTGAGTTAAAGTAGCCTAGCCCTATCTTGATGTTTGTAGATGTAGATCGTCATGTGAACCACATGCAGATACATATTCAAACCATGTAGGGATACCCTAGAAACGTTTGGATGTGAGAGTGGAACGAACTTGTAAACCACTGCTCCATAAATTTTTGGATCAGGAAATATGATATGGGGGATATGAGGACGGTAAACGTACAGAGATATAAAGAGTATCACCTGAGGAAATATTGCCTTTGGTAGATGGGACATGGGATATCAATATGCAGAGCCACTGAAAGCATGGTATGAATAGTCATACAAAGGTGTCCATGGGTCGATAACATTCCACTTCGGATGGCCATGGGAATTTATGAATATCCGAAATAATCCAGGTCGCAGATTCTGATGTATATAGAGGATTCATACAAATGTGCAAGGAGTATTCCCATCATGTTTTGCCGTATATCATTGGTGGTTTGCGACAATGTCCGTGCAATTTACCTTCATGTGGTGAGGATGTTGTTCATGCAGTTTTAACGTTTTATGGTGAGGATGAAGTCTGTACAATTTTAACATCGTGCGGTGAGGACGAATATGAACCGACACGAAAGTTGGATTCCGTGCAGTTTAATGTCTTGTGGTAAGAAATTGGGGTATATATACATGTGTCTTCTTTTATAGGTGGTTGGGCTAGGAGATAAGATCCTAGCATCGCTACGTATCCTTCTAGGGCAGGAATCAATCCACTCATAGTTCTTGTGGGGAATACATAAGATGCAGGTCTGGTCCGTACGGGGGAAAGGGGATTTTTTTCTTATCCGTGCATTTTAATGTCGTGTGTTAAGGATGGAGAATACACCCCATCCAGGTATGGTCATTACACATGGTAAAGGGGATATTTTTATCTTCATTTGGGGTGGTTGGTCCAGGGTGTGGAATTCTGGAGTCACTACATATCTTGCGAGGGAAAGAATCAAGACATACGTAGTTATTTAGAAGATAATACACCCCATGTAGGTCTGGTCCGTACACGGGGGAAAAGGGAATTTTTAATCATCATTCGGTGGAAGATGGTCGAGGATGGGGTCCCAGGTGTCGCTACATATCCTGAAAAGGCTGGTATCACGCCTTATGTAGTTCTCTGAAATCCATGTAGGATGTGTTCACACAAATGGACCTAGCCATAATTCCTATGACCATGTGAGTAATACTCTTTGTGAGAAACAAGGAATGGCAGATGTCCTGGTTGCGTAATGTGTGAATAAGTATGATAAGAGGGTGGTGATTAAGGTGGTGGTTGGACCCAGTCATGGTGTTCGGGTGTCACTACATATCTTTAGAGAGCAGAAATCAAGGCACACGTAGTTCTTTGAATGAGGTACTTCCCGTGTTGGGTTGGTCCATACATGGGGGAAGAAGGAATTTTTTTTGGATTTGATTTCATTTTGCGGTGGCTAAGCCAGGATGTTGGATCCTGGTGTCCCTATATATCCTACAAAGGCTGGAATCAATCCATACATAGTCCTCTGAAAGGGATACACCCCATGTAGGTTTGGTCCGAACACGGGGGAAAAGAGAACTTTTAAAATTATTTGGGGACTAAATATTATTAGATTATGGTCATAGAGTTTGGATAATTGGTGCTTGGTAGTTTAACGTCCTGCATCTCAGACGACATGTGCTTTGTAGTTTAATTTCCTGCACCTCGGATGATTGGCACTTTTCAGTTTAACATCCTATAGCTCGGACGATAACTGCTTTGGGTTATGCGAAATACTTCTTCTAAAATCTCCCATTCGAAGGAGTGATAGTGAACTTCCCATTCATGGAGATCATGGAATATGCTCCATTGTTGTAGACCTTGTGTATAACATATGGTCCCTCCCACTTGGGCTCCAGCTTTGTGGGTTTCTTTCTGGGTATCATCGGGGTCCGGAGGACCAACACCAATTCTCCATCCATGAAAGACTGATGTTGAACTTTTTTATTGAAGGCTCATGCGATACGGTTCTGATATACTTCCAGATGGTGAATAGTTTGAAACCGCTTCTCATCCAACTGTTCCAATTCAACAAGCCATTTTTTAGATTGCACCTCTTTGGATAGCTGGTCACCAATGGAAACACGGATCAAGGGAAATTGGAGCTCAATGGGAAGGACTGCATCTATTCTGTATACTAATCATTACCGAGTAGCCCGAGTAGCTGTGCAGATTGTGGTTCAATAATCTCACAATGTATACAGGAGTTTATTTGGACATGATTTCTTGTCAATGTCCACCATTTTCTGTAGAATGTTTGACATGGTCTTGTTGAAGGCCTATAACTATCTGTTAGACGCTACATTGTGTCGGGATGAGTGGTTATCCTTGATACCATATCGTCGGTATAGTTTCTCCAATTCAGTAGAGCAGATGTTGGTGCTGTTATCCATCAATATGGTATGTGTGATTCCAAATATGGTAATGATATTGGCTTTCACAAAGCTGACTATGTTTCTTGACCTGACTTCCTTAAGTGGTAAAGCATCTACCTATTTGGAAAACAAGTTGGTTTCTATGAGGATATACTACAGTTGTTTGGCCGTAGTGGCAGGATATGGTCCCATGACGTCCATTCCCCAGATGGAAAATGGCCAGGAGTACTTGTCCTGATGAAGTTACTCCAAGGGTTTGTGAATGAAGTTGGCATGAATTTGGAAGGATTGTAATTTTGCAGTAATGTGCTAGAAATCTCGTGCCACGTTGGGCCAATAGTACCCAAGCCTTCAAACCTAATGGGAAATCATAGACCCCGACTGATGTGCTCCACATAATTAGGAATGTACTTCATTTTTGATAGCAGCAGTTTCTTCTCCATCACTGCATCTGAGGGGGACTCTGTCGAGGCCTTGTTTGTAGAGGACCTCTTTCCGAACCATGCCACCATATAGGAAAATGTTGACTTCCCTTCTCTGTATTTTCTCTCATTCAGCCACGTCTGATGCAAGTTCTCCCCTATTAAGTTATTTTTCAATGGGGTTCATCCAGCCAGTGGTAGGATAATATGGATTAGGGATAGGGCTGACTTTGTTGATTTCTTCTGTCTTAGTCTGAACAAATGGAAAGACAATTCAACAATGAGAAATACTGATAATTGTTTCATCCCGTTCTGGGTTAGCTAGGGTTGTGGTCGCATTATCTAATGCATCTTCCAGGGCATTCTAAGAATGGGGGATATAGGTCCATGTTGGTTATGTGGATAATTCACCATTAACCCTCAGATAATGTCAAATAGGGGAATCAACTCCTCCTTTTTAATAGAATAGTCATCATTATCTTGCATGATGACCAGTTCCAAGTCACCTTTTACCTTACAGTGCTGTACTAGTGCCTGGAGTGTGAGCTCCAGGCCGACAATGAGGGCTTGATAATCGACCTCATTGTTCATACATCCTTATGACATGATGATGGAATATGGAAAGACTTCCTTTTCTGGGGACATGAGTATGATCCCAAAACCCACCTTGTTAAATTTGGGATCCTCCACCCTCTTCCTAGTCAGGCTTCGGGATGCGCCGTCGAAGTACATTTCCCGTGTTGGGAACTCCTATTGAACCGAGAAGATGTATTCATCAGGTCGCTCATCCTCTGGTGCGGTGGTCCCTATAAAGGAGTGCCCTACCAGAAAATCTACTAATTCATGGCCTTTGATGGCCTTACAAGGCTCAAATCAGATTTCAAACTGTTTCAGGATGAATACCCATTGGGATAGGCACCCGATCAACATCGGGCGACTGAGGATGTACATGATCGGGTTACTTCACAAGACCAAATGGACTTCATGATGCTGTAGATATTGCCACAATATTTGAACTATGAAGCCAAAGGCCAAAAAATTCTTCTCGATGTTTGAGTATCGAGTTTTATCATCGATCATGGTTCGGATGAGTTAATAGAGACAATTTTCATAGCCAACATCATTTTTCAATGTGTGGAAGGCTCTCAGTGACCCATGTAGGGCCGTCACGTATAGGATAAGAGGTCTTCCTTCAACAGGAGGTATGAGAACCAATGGGCTTAAGAGGTACTTCTTTAGGCTGTCAAATGCCTCTTTGTATTCATCTATCCATTGGTACATAACCCCATTTTTCATTAACACGGTGAAGGGTAAAAATTTACCCACCAGGTTGGCTATGAATCGCCTAATGTAGTCTGGGTGTCCTTGGAATCCTCTAAAATTAGTGAGATTGATGGGAGATGGTTTACCAAGGATAGACTTTGTCATTTCATGGTCGAATTCGATGCCACAATGGCGTACAATGAAGCCAAGGAATTTCCACGAGGTAACCCTATAGGCGCATTTCAAGGTGTTCATATTGAGGCTATGTTTTCGATGTTTTTTAAGACGATTTCAAGGACTTACAGGTTATCAGAGCACTGTCTTTATTTGAACACCAATTCATCCACGTATAATTCGACGAATCTCCCCAATAATGGTTTCAAGATATGATGCATGCCACATTGAGATGTGGTGCCATCGTTCTTCAGACCAAAGGGCATGACCCTGTAATAGAATACTCCTTTTGGGGCCCTAAAGGCAGTGTCTTCTTCATCTTCTTGGGCCATCCTGATTTGATTATACACGGAATAACCATCAATGAAGGAGAGAGCATCATATCCAGCCGTTGCATTGATTAATATCATGGTGATAGGGATAGAGAAATAATCATTCAGGTAATGCTGATTGAGATCACTCAAATCGAGGCAGACACGTATTTTTCAGTTCTTTTTCTTAACGAGGGCAATGTTGGCTTGCCAGATAGGGTTTTGGACCTCCCAAATAAAGTTATATTTAATATGGTTGTCCACTGAAGCCTCTATTTTGGTAGCATGTGTGGGGAGCATCCTTCTGGAGGCATGTTTATAGCCCTAGTGGTCTTCTGTTAGACCTTAGATGTGCGCCGCCACATCGGGAAAGAGTCCAAGAATTTCTTTGTAATTCAAGGATAAAACATCTCGATGTTTTTTCAAGAAATAGGTATATACATCGTGCTCCTCAAGATACATGGATGCACTAATAAGAGTGGGCCTCGGGTCTTCCTCGGTACCCAGGATTATTTTTTTGAGCTCGTCCATAGTGGTGGAGATACCTTCCTCAAATGTGGGAGGTTCATCCATGAGATCTCCCTCCTCTTCTTCCCCCACATTCTCATCTTCTTGATCTAACGTGGGGAGAGTTCTCGGAACGATCTCTTGGGTGATTGGAGGTGAGGCATTGTGGGCATCCTCACTCAAGTATTCACCCACATATTGAGGGGTTTTCATCATTTTTGCACTTCTATGCTCAGACATCATGGTTGAAGTCATGAGGATAGATGAGTATGTGTCCAGACATTATCTCTTGCTCTCAACATGGTTGATGGGTAGTACGTAGTCATTTCTAAGCTACTTGAGGGGGTCATTAACAACCATTTCTAGGACATTTGGAGTGGGTATCCAATAGATACCATCGATCAAAGGGTTCTTCTTCTTTTGCCCATAAAACATTGTGTAAGTGTAGTATGACTCAGGGAGCTTGAAGGGACCTTATCAGTGTGCAATGTTCCACCATTTCAATTGATTAAATTCTTAATACACTTGATGTAGGATTAAGGAATGACCATGTACTTATAGAGCCACACCTTCCTAATAGGGCATTGAATGTTGTGTTCTGCCGGACGACCAAGAATTTCGAGTAGGCCACAAGGTCGCCAAAATTGGTTTTTAGCTTGATTTGTCCCATTAGATTCTGTTATTTTCTTGTCGTAACCCAATAGAGTTGTGGTTGTGGGTATTAGATCATCCTCATTGTATCCCAACTTACAAAGATTCTGTAGGGGAAGGAGGTTAACTCTAGAGTCGTTGACAATAAAGACTTTCCGGATCTCAACATCATTTAGTGTACTAGACACATATAGTTATTTGATGTGTCCATGCATGATGGCATCTTCAACCTGATCATTGAAGGACATCGCTGCATTGAATTCAGCATGGCCAGTCTACGTCTGGTATTTCTCAGTAGTGGCTACCTCGACTTGAGTCTCCTAGGGGATGAGAAAGGCTTTTATAAGTGCCTCCCTATTATCTGCTGAAAAAATTAGGGAATCCAGGACTGACAGTTTGGCTGGTATAGATTCCAGCTACGTAAGGATATAATATTTCTACTCCAGTTGCCAACTCTTCTCCATTGGCCATCAAGTTTTAGCTGGAATTTGGGAGCTGGAGTATGTGATGAGGAGGAACCAGCTATGGGGTCGGATGTCGACGGTGTTCCCATGTTCTGGGGACTTAGTCCGGTCGATCTATTTTTGTGCACTAGGCGTCTAGACACTTGTTACTCCTATAATGGGTACCGCAGAATTATGAGGCTAGAGTGGCAACTTGTGGATGTGGAGGGATATTCTTTCTCCTACTAAGTCCATTGAAGGGCTCTTCCACATGTTTCTGCGATATTAATGGTTTAGGCTAGGGTAAAACCATAGGTTTGGTTTCGGCCATGACTACGCCTCCCTAGGTATCCCCTAATTATGTGATTCCTCCTCTAAGCCCCTTATGTTGGGAACTCAGTTTCGTAACCATACCATTCTTTTGAGATGATTCCATTAGATGGACGAAGTTGATTGAACCAAAGATTAGCTCCTCGTCTTGTGACAGTTCAACCAGGTCGGTTGTCCCTGATGGTGTTGTTTGGTGGGTCGGTGCCCGTGGCCCCAAGTTTGAGGGAATAAAATCCGACAGTGTCGGGGCTAACTTCAACCTCATTGTTGACTTCTCCACTTTAACTTGTCTCCTCCCTTTTCTATTATCCCTGGATGACCGGATCAGGGAGGGTTGTGAAGCCGATATGGTCGTTTGTGCGGCATTAGGTGATTTTGATGGCAACACTGGCTGTTGTAGTTGAGCTCCGAGTATGCCCTAAGCTCAATTGATAGTCTTCCGAGTCATCCAGTCATCAAATTGCTGCCGCTTCATGCTGGTTACTTCCTTCCACCCCTCCCCTTTATCTGATTCGGTGGTAGAAATATATGTCACATGTGCTAGGGGTGGCCCCAACTCTACCTACCTGGAGTCTACCATCCATTGTAGGAGGTCATTGACGATAATGAATTCCTAGATATTGTGCCCTAATATTCGATGGTAGGGATAGTAATATGGCCTATCATCGCAGCCGACATATTCAAGCTTCCATGGCACTAGGAGGTGGAGCAAATTGCAATTCATGCCGGCAATGAAGTTGCCGCAGACTTTGTCCTCTCGGAACGAGTATACATTGGGTCTTTGTTCCTCGAAATAGTTCTGCATGGATCCTCTCTGATCGCCCCGTTTGGGTAGAGGTAGCTGCTGATATACAGGGGGCCCTTGATGATTTTTTGGAGGCCTAGGTGGTGGAGTAGGCGCATGGGATAACTTGAGCATGACAGAGGATGCTTTAGCTCTAACTACACTCTTTGTAGGAGCCTGTGAGGATATTTGGGACATCAGATTAGTCTGCTACTGGGAGTCTACAATTATCTAGGCAATGGAAGAGATATTGCAGAATCCAGTGGTGCACTCCACTGGTATGAGTGGTGTTCATAGCTCATCTCGAAGGTTATCAATGCATATGGTAGGAATCACATCTGGGGGAATTGTCCTATTTAGAGAGTAGTTCAGACCCTTCCATCTGGTGATGAAATCTGAAACCCTCTTGTTCTCCATCAGTTTGTAATTCATGAGGTCGCTGACCATTGTTATAGGTAACGTTAAGCTGAAGTGGAACATGAACTGCTACTAAATGTCTTCCCAGCTTTTTATTGACTGAGCTGGCAGACTCGTATACCAGATGAAGGCAGATCCTTCCAAGGATCACATGATGTATTTGTGTTTCATTTCTTCTTGTTCTTCCAGAGTTCCCATCATAGGGTCTCTAAAAGACGCGTAGTGCATTGAATGTTATTCCAGATCGCCTGATCCATTGAAAATAGGGAATACAGGGATCCCAAAATTAGGTGGAGGAGGTGTGTTGCTCACCCAATCTAGGAAGGGATTTCGCCCTGGTTTTACCACAGTTCTTGGACCTTCCATTGCATCCAATCGAGCTGTGAGTGCCTCGATGGTGTTGGAAAGACCCTGGTTTACATCCTGTTTGGCCCGATCTAGGGCAGGTGTTGCCCGAGTCATCGTTTGAGGATATTTCTTTTCCAACACCAAGGGTGCATATGATGTTTGTGAAACATTCGGAGGGTTTAAATGTACTTGGTCCTCTTTCTTCCTGAGTGGAGGAAATTCATGGGATTCATTTGAATCCATGTTCATGTAGTTGGACGGGTCAGTCGCTACATTGGGCGGGGGCCCAGACCTTGCTACGTTTTCTGGGGAAATCCTTGGTATTTGAGGTGCACATTATGGGAGTGCAAGGTGTGGATCTTCATGGGAAGAGCTTTCAATAAGATGGTTCCTCTAGAGTAGCTCAGTTTTAAGCCATCTCAATTCATTCATTTCCTCTCCTTGTTGAGCTAATCTCTCTTCGAGCATAAGTGGCTCGTTTTTATTAAGATAAAGAGGCAGGTTAAGGGTAACCGGTCTTCTGTTCTTATCCTTGATAGAATCTCATAGGGTATGTGGAAGAGGGTTAGCTGGAGAGGCGGCCATATTTAGGGTATCCCTTTGGTTCCGTGTGTGAAAAACTGACGGATTATTATTAAACACAGCCTAAACAGAATAGTCATCTCTAGATCCATTAGGATTTGCAACATCTTTGGTGTCACACACAGGGTTAACCTCTATGTCGTTGATGGATTCATATCGTGGGATGGAGGAGATGTCATATTCCAAATAAAAAGAGGATCTACTGTGCCTTTTTTTGGTCTTCCCCAACATATCCTGAGATTTATTTCAGACACCTTGACGAAGGGTGATGCAGAGTGTTCTTTGATGTGACCTTACGGTATGCCTCCCTCTTGAAGGCAATGATGATTCAAAGGACTTGATAGGATAGGAACCTCCTCTTCTAACTGTCCTCCCTAGAAGAGAGAATACTGATTCTCATGGGGGAGGTTGTTGTTGAGGTGGTAAAAATAACCCCAGCCCGGAGGGATGGGGTTGGTTCTGTCCCTTTCACATTGATTATATTCTAGTTTTTAATGTTCTTTTGGGGGAATTTGTTGTTAAAAATTCTCCCAGCCATGTAGGCTGGGGTTGAACCTATATTGCTATAGTGGATGCTACTATCACAACCTGCCTGATCATCCGTGCACCCATTCGGGGGTGAACTGAATCTGATGTTGAGTTCACCTATGAATCAATCCCCTCTAGGGAGCCATGAAATGAATGCTCATTGGCCTCTCTTAGGCGAGTGGGATGTTGTATGCATTCGATGTCTTGATTTAGGAGTTCGTGAATGGCTTGTTCCCATTGGGCCTGATGCTTCTGGGACTTACTCAAGGCATGTCTCTGTTGGGTGCGTCGCCTTTCCGGAATAGGGACCCCACTCGATTGTTGTCTTGACGTGATGACGTTGTAAGACATTAGGACGAACGAGTTCTTTCGGGAGGGGAGCGGAGTGAAATGCAGAGCTCCATGTTATCCCCATACTCTAAAATAGACTCCTGTCGGAGTGTCACTAATGAGGTGGCGCAATTGGTGTAGTTCATTGAGTCAGGCTAACTCAAGGATTCTGTTATGCCTCTCAGGTCGCGTTTTCCACACCGAAGGAAGAGCATCCAGATCGATGTGATGCAGGAAGTATCATATTGTCTTGACATGGTTTACATACCCATCGTAGGGAAGGAAGCATGATTTCATTTGGCAGAGGGTTGTCCATATATTAGAGCGGATGTTGTGCACACATTCTTCTATCAAATTTATAGGTATGTCGAATAGAGAGGTGGTCATTGGCCAATGAATAAATAGTATATAATCTCTGGCTAGTCGTTTCCTTAGGTGCAACATGTCAGTATACTCCTCCGCTAGTGATTCCTCTACCTGGTCAGCATAACTAAGACACTCACCGGTAGTGTGGTCGGAGGCGGTGGGGCTGGTAGGTATATACCTATCATGTGCATGATTTCGTGGTGGTTCAAAAGATGAACGTGGAAAAAGAACGTCTCCGGATTGAATAAGGTTGTTGTTGGTGACTAGCCCGGAATCTGACATGCTTGATCATGTCCTTCTGAGTGCCTTGTCATATGAGGGATTTTTTGTGCCTGATTCGGTAGGGGATATACCATCGTGTCGAAATGATATGTCACTGTAGGGAGGACATTCGCAATAACATCCATCATGCCGAGGATGACCATCATGGATTGACATTCGATGTGTATCTTGTGGAGGACCTTCAAGAAACACTGCAACAAGGGGAGGATCTTCTTGTTTCTTGGGTCCATTGCGGGGAGGACCATCGAAATGGAGGTCGTGGTGGTAAGGACTACCATCATAGCTACTTCATGGAGAATTTCTATAGGGTACACCCTAGGGAGGGCCTTCAGAATGAATAAAAATGAGGGGAGGGCCTTCTCATTGCTTGACACCTCTACGGGGTGGACCTCCATTATCAGAGTGGTGAGGACTACCATCATGATCTAATTCCTAGCTACACAGAGTTCCATTGCAACATAACCCCTGGGGAGGACCTTTAGTAAATTCAATGACAAGGGGAGGTGTTTCTTGTCATGGTGAGAAATCACTGTGGGGAGGGCCTCCGCAGTTACGACTATGATAGCGAGAACTACTATCATAATTGGTGGTCCCACTGCACGGATAGTGTTTGCAGTGTATACCCCAGGGAGGACCTTCAGGGTGGTTCGTAGCAAGTGTAGGGACTTCTTGCTGCTCGATCTAATATTCACGAGGATGGATTTTTTGAATCGAATCAAAAGAGTAGCTCTCGTGATCAATCATTATATTCTCATGGGGGAGGCCACAACAGGTGCTCTAGTGAGGACCTTCAGAGTTGCTGGTAGCGATATTGCGGGGAGGACCTTCACAACTGATACTGTCACTCCCATAATATGGTAATGGGTGGGTAGGGTTCTGAGTCTTCGATATGTTCTTAGCGGCATTTGGAACCCTAGCTTCCAGCAGAGTGGAGTCATAAACTAGCTCTTTGTTTTCGGGCTTCCTTCGATGCGTTCAGGGCGCATTCTTGTGGGAAGTGGGGACCATCTGTTGTTGATGACAACCTTCACCTTTGTGTCCCTTTCTAATAGGGTATCATGATGATGTCGAGATCTATCAATGAACTTCATGACATTTAGCAAGAATATATGCCTACTCTATAGCATCCATCGTGATGGACAGTTGTCCCCCAGTTGGAACGAGTGAGGCAGCTCGATCCGGCTGCCCTTGCATTGTGGAATATGGAAGATGACCCTCCAAAGTGGAAGTAGGGATAAAAATATGCTCTGACGTGTCTATATCGTGTCTTAGATGAGTCACCTCAATTGTGGATATGGGCTCATGGGCCCGAATCCTTGTTGTTGTTGCTGATACAACTACATTCTGGAAAGTCTTCGAGATATGATCTGGGATTGATACCTTCTCCTCCATTATTTCGAGGATATGTAGAAAGAAATCTTTAGATTGAATGGTTATGAAGGCCCATTTTGGTATCAGAGTTGTAATATCCTACTCCGGTCCTCCAGTGGTCAGTGGGTACTGACAATTATCTTTTGTCGGGGAAGGTGAACGAGTTTTCCCCTGTGTCGTGATATGCAGTTTTATCTCTATGTTCTCCACCACATCAGGATGTCAGACTTTACATGCTTCTGTAGGGATCCAACCCTACATATGTTGGCTCCCCACCGTATCGAGTCGGTGGCCTTTGTTGGTAGGGAGAGGTTCCCACCTATTAATTGTTGCCACATTTGTATGGCAGGATTTGTTGATCGCCATGACATCCGGATGGTAGGAGTTAGGAGCATCTGCTAGGAGCTGGTCCTGCATCCGCTAGGTTTCCCCCATGTCTGGTTGGTGGGCTTCATTACCCTGGGCAAGGAGAGGTGCCTGCCGGGTAGGTGTTATCATGTGTGAGTGACGGGCATGATGGAGCATGGCGGGGATGAACACCTACTCATATGATGCCTCCATGTCATGATGGCATACATTGGAAGAGCAGACAAGTGTACGTTCCTGCTCGCAATATGTCTCCATGACTAAGCTTAAGACCTCCTCCTCAGGGAAAAGGGTGATGACTAGTCCTTGGTTGTATATTTTCCACCCTCTTCGAGAGGTTCGAGGGGCCCGAGATCTGTGGGCGTGGGCATGGATCCATAGGTCGACATCCTCCTTAGAGTGAGGATATTGAGTTGCGGTTTAACCAGGGTGATGTCTTCCGGTAGGGGCCTTAGAGTGGAACCCTTGTTCAGTGGGGATAAATTTCTCAGTGCCAACCTCATCTGCCTCCCTATGATAAGGGAGGTATGCATTGTCTCCATACGATTATAGACTCCCGAAATAGTTTGAGATGGAAACATGAACCATTTGGATCTGCTTTCGTTGCTGCTGCTGGGTAGGAGACTAGTGGGTCTTGGTGGATTGGAGGGCATGCATGGCCGCCTCCACCATCAGGAGAGTACCATTCATGTGGTACTCTCAGATCAACACATCTAAAATCTAGTGTTGAAGATGCTAAGTATTTTATGGGGACCTTCATTGGTGAGTTTGTCCTGTCATTTCATTTCTTGAAGTATGCGTCTGTGATTTCCTCCATGATGCCATTGGATTGAAGGGAGTTCTGATCAGTACCTGTAAAATATTTTAACAAATACAAACAACAAACCTGGGAAATGCGCATCTCATGACCTCATGTGTAATTAAGGACTTTTCGTGGCCCTCCTTGTGAGTATTAGGGGGAATGTAGTGGGATTAGGTTAAATCCTTCATGCATGGTTAAATATTCACGTCGAGTTAACCATTTTTGTTTCGAACAAGGGTGGGAAGTCCGACACGCCCTACGGTCGATCTTATGGAGGGCTAAGTTCTGTTTAATCACTCAGGTCAGATATATCAGTCTTCATTTCGAAATGACCAATGGTTCCATATCCAAAGATATGTGGACCTTCTTTCCAAAGGCAGGTGTTTGCTGTGCGATTCAACCAACGATGCTTATGAACTCAAATTGGTCAGGAGAATGAGAAGTCAGGCTCATCGCACCCTTTTGGGAGGAATTATTGCATGTTATGGGACTCTCTTATAGATTTAAGATGTATTCATATGCTCACAAATCATTTGATTATCCCCAAGCATAGTATCTAAGGATTACGTCATATTAGGAAATGATCAACTGAATGCTGGGATGGAGAGTCATTTAGGCCCGAGGTTTAAAATCACTCATTGAGATTAACGAATCTGATGAGTTTGGACTCATTAAGATGACATGGGATTTAAGCCCCATAACTGGGTGCTATAGAGTTTATTGTCATCCAGGGGGGATAGATAATGACTTGATATTTTGGATCGAACCCATGATATGGTCTTCCTACGTATCCTCCTGAGAGGAATCAAAATCCATGTAGTTCGTTTTGAGGATCATTATTAGAAATTACACTTGGTTAGTGGCCCTAATTGAGATTGAACCTCGGGGAGGGGTCATATGTACCATGATTAGGAGATAGGGATCAAAACCCATGTTGTTCTTTTTGAGAGTCGTCGTTGTGTGGATGTAGTTACCATCACAAATCTCTAATCCCACATGAGTCATGCTCGGTGTGATAAACAAGAGAACGCCATAGACATGGAAATCCTTGCACACTCTCCCTAAAAAGGGAAGGGGAGGAAGATGATAAGCAAAGGATAAGGCCGAGAGCACTGGACTATCCTTCTCCCTGATTTTTGAGGAAGGTAGGAGTCATGTAGTGGAACAATGAACCTTCTGTGATGCGAGGGGAAGGGCCATTGGCATCCGGCGATGATTGTGTGTGGATTACTCCAAGTGGTATTCCCATCCAGTTCTAGGAGAGGGGAGAAGTTCTCACTTCTAGCGCTCATCAAAAGGAAACGCAAGCAAGTTCCCTCAATCCTAGAAAGTGGAGATGCACAATGGGGAATCCCGAGATAAGACCCTACACTACCGTGGGAATATAAACCCAAGAATGCTTTGGGAATCTGCTCAAGAGCCAGGGAAACCCCTTTGTCCTCACCTACCATGTGTATGTGAACTCAAAGTGGCATGCTAATGTGCCTGAAGGTTTCATTAACTAGGTCTAGTGGCTTCGGTAGAGGGCTTTGTTCGGGGATGATGAATAGGGTAATGATGGGATTCCGAGGATAAGGCCAGATTGAAAGTGTTTTATCTAGCTCAGGGAATGGGAACACCGATGGAGTTTTTGGGAAGCATGGGTGCATGAGGAGTGGTACCCATCACGTAGGGGGTGCTATGTGGATAGAATGGTCATCCACATACCAGGGTGGTACACAAACTGATAGGCATATCGCGTACCATGGTGGTACGTAGCTTTGGGTTCAGCCTGCATACAAGGTTGGTACGCAGTGGAGTCCGTGCGAGTAGTTGCGGATAGAGGCATCGCCGATCGGGGGTTCTCCAGTCATGTCTTCGCCCACGAAGGAGGGTGATACATGGGGCGTCAGATCGAAAAAGGGGCATTGACTCCTTGGTCCTCAGGGAGTACATCCGCGGAGGGTCCATGGCTCGCTGTTTTTATTTTATGTTTGTTGTTCACCAATTTGTTATGCGTTTTTGGGTTCTTTATCATTTAATTTCCATTTTTAAACATATTCTGGTTCGCGAATTAGGACATTGTTGTATGCAATATCCTAAGCTCCTTCCTCCAGAATCATTCCATAAAAAATCGATCTCCAAGCCTTCTCGCTGATGGAGTCTGATCAATCGATCCCCCAATATCCGAATCCATCTACCCAAATCCGATCTATCCCTTTTTTCTCCCACTCGATGCCCTTTTATAGAGGTGTGGAAAGATATGTATTTGTTGTCATGCATCAACTTTTGCCGAGGCCCATTACTAAAAACCCGGTTTACAGATGACTTGGTCAATCCATACCTTATGGGGGGTCATTGAATGCACCTCTCCCGCGAGACAAATTTGTCAGGGGGGTTCTTTACCATCGTGCAATGATCCGACATTGTTATGTGAATGATACTGTGTGCGGTCTCGGCCAGTTGGCACGTTTTATGGAATGGTTGGTTTGTGATAGTGGACCAGCCAGGTGCATATCCTGCTTCGTGCCCAAGGATGGGTTCCCGCCTCTGTTTCACAAACATTACTTGTCCGCGGAGGGGGTGGCTCGTTGAACCTTCCACGTACTATCTATGTCGGACCGGTATGTGGAATGGTCATTCATTTTCCAATCTATAGAATTATCCATATTTTTGTCCAATTATTTGAGGGAAATTGGGTAGAATAATTTCTCAAATTAAATGGATTCTCATTCTCCTTTGCATATTTTTTAGGTTCCAATAACTGATTTCAATGTGGTGAGGGGTTTCTCATCTCACATTCATTTATATGAGATATTCCTTATAAAAAACATATTTCTCATTTGTGGTGTTTGTATACATCCCTTTGATATATCATATAATGAATCGATTTATCTTAATCGTATTAAATTTTTAATTTGGTTTATTTTTATTTTATGGGGCATATGATTTCAATGATTAGAATGTTGTATGGGATTCTAATAGCCAATTTATTCGATGAGTTAAAATTATATTTCATTGATTATATCATGATATTTTTCTGTTTATAATTACTTTTTATTGTCTTATGTTGTATTTAAAAATTATTGATATTTTAGTACAAATAATTTATTCATTTTCTTAATGATATAATCATTATAAGGGACTTTTTATTAAATTTCATTATTAGTTTCATATTTAATATTTTTTAACCTATTTTTTTATCTGGTGTATATACTAACATATATATTTATTACAATAATTCATTTAATAATTTGATAAATAACTATTTTCCTTATAACATGAATATGATTAATTACTATTTCGTATATCATTTTTTAATATGGTGTTTACTTTAAATGTTATTTTATGAATTGTGGAAATACTATGAAATCCATATATTTTACTCAATAATGATTGATTATTGTAAGGAATATTTATTCAATAATTTAAAATACCAATCCAAATTTTTAGGAAGTCATTGGACATGGGGACATGGTTGGGTTCTGGTTATAGAAATATCAATGATTCATTAGAAGTATAATGTAATGTAAAATATGGACATATTACATGAGTTTTTTTGAATAATGATTAAACATTACTATGAACGCTCTTGATGGTAAAGTTATCAATATGACCGTGATAATGGAATACAAAATATTATGCATTTCCTTCATTAAGATGGATATGATTTTCACTATGATATTATCCATGAATTTATATTTTTGTCAAGTTATTAATTAAATTATGTTTTATTCAAATATTTTACATTTTCATAATGATTATCCCTAACCCTATAATGATTGTAAATTTATTGATTAAATAGAATTTATTTTACTAATATATATAATCCATTAAATATTTATTATATATCAATTATTAATGATTCATGAATGAATCCACTGTATTTAACCCTTATAGAGAATTTGAGCCAACCCATTAATTTGATTTTTTTCATAGGATATGAAGATGAAATATTTGATTGAGTTCTAGGATGATAATAATTTCCATTGTTATGTTTTATATTTAATAATAGATGTAATGATGATATCATGTATGTATCAATTTCTTCCTTAAAACTAAACCAAATGGTCCTTTGGGATTTGAATCTAAAAATTATGCAAAAGTAATAAAGTAAGGCCCCCGATGTGGGACAACAGGGCCTGATCATTACAAAATAAAACATTTGAAGTGCCAATATTCCATTGAATATGGGTTGAAAATAGGGGTTTATTGAAAGATTATGAGATGAGATTTTTTGATGGTAAATTTTAGTGTCAAAAGGGAAAAGGGGGATTCGTTTTTATGGAATCAAAATAGGAAAAACAAGTATACGCCTCAGATTTAACAAAAACTAATTCATTAATTTTCAGGATAGAGACTAAATCAAAAATTGGGTATGATTAAAATTCAAATGAAGATACCATTTTCATTGGGATATCACATTCATCTCATAGAGACTCTAATGTTGAATTTTTTGAATGGTATAGGGGACCATAAAGAGGATGATTATATTTTTGACAGAGGACCAAAATTGATTCCAACTATAATGAAAATAAAGAAATTTAAATGAGTAGGATAAAATATTTATTATTATAATATGATTTTCCAAACAATATAATTTCTTCTATACAATATTTATGTAATCCAAATTAAATATTTTACTGGTCATGTACTAAATGAATAATTCACATGTTGATCTTTCAAATATCATGTAAAAACATGCAATTGATGCTTAAAATTTTGATTTATTATGGGATAAAAGACATCATGTTGAAACGAACATGAAAAAAATAGCATAATTGTTTTTATAAAAATTAAGAATTCATGAATTATGGGTATAAAATTTTATAGTAGATGGAATCAATACATCAAATATTTTTACCACAAAACTACTATATTGATTAGTTATGTTGGGGTCACAACAAGGATGACTGTTCTAATTGATTATGATTTAAAGTGCCACATCCAACATGTAACAAAGAAATACTATTATGAATATATAAAGGAACTCTTATGACATACTTTCTCAATTTTAATAAATAATCACGTTATATTATTTTATTTTATTTTCATTATTCCATAGAAATGTCATTTATTGTAGACGATTTTTGTTGGAAATAAATTGTAATTCCTAGTGGAAAATATCAGTGAGGATTTTAGACTCTATTTATCATGTTTCATCATAGCGATGTAGATGGGAAATTAAATCCACATCCAATAGTTACATATCACACAATATAAGTAAGGAAATAACGAATGATTTTAATAGATGTCATGATATGAAATCAAATATGGCACATTATAGTCAACTATATTTTATTCAAGGTTATTTAATTTATCCACAGTTATTCTAAATTATTAAATTATGAAACTGTAAGTGGGTGAAGAGAATAAACAATGGGCATCAAAACCAATGTACCCCTATCGAAAATCAAGGATGGTGTATAATTAATGAGAAAATAATATGTAATTTATTGTAAATAAAAAAATAATGTGTTTTTGGATATGAAATAGGTTTTGATTCATTTTATCATATGAATATTGATGAGTCAAAATTAGAAGACCCTTCTGTCCCATGATCTATACTATAGATGGTGTCCCACAAAAATTAGGAGGATAAAGTAGTTGTTGAATGAAGAAAATAAGTATAGGAAACATATGTTTGTATGAAATAATATTAATTAATTATGCATTATAAAACAATTAAATAAAAATCAATATTTATGATCATATTTATTTTATATGGTATGGGCACAAGAATCACAATTGGCCATACTAGAAGAGAAATTACTTTCATTAGCTTGAATTTACCTTGAATAATATGTTCTTTTTAGAGGATTCGATTTTTTAGTGTCTTTGTGAATGTATTTTTAGAATATAAAACTGAATGAAGACACATGTCATATAATGAAGTTATTTGAGAAAAAAGGGATGCTTCTCATGACTTCTTTAGTCTGAATTGGATTGGAAGACCAAAATTTATTTAAGGATCTAAGAGAAATGTTGGTGGAAAGAATATAATCATATGAACAACCAAATGATCGAAATATCTATGAGGGTATTCATTACCCTCCATGTAACTACATTACCTCTATAATAAATTTTTTCAATTCCCATTCTCCTTAATTTTAATAAATCAACATTAGATAAATTTATATAATAAAAATTTTGAACGATGAATTTGTATGTGATTTCTATATATCAAAACCCATGTACAATGTTTTTAGAGGGTTATGGTCTGTAATATCCTAAGAAACAATATTCACAACCAATAAATCAAAAAAGGTCAAATGTGTGTTGTGATTAATGTTGCTCAAGAACTGAGCACGAAGATTCCTATTCAACTGAATCATATGGATATTAAAATAGTCAATGATGCTATTGAAAAATCATATCATGACCATATAATCCTATAAATATATATATTCAAATTAAAAAACTATAACAGTTGATTAAAAATGTCTTATGTGAGGTATTTGTTTACCAAATAATAAAACAAGGTCGAAAAATTGTTGGATCAATACAGTATACTGAACCATCCATGAAAAATGTCCATTCATTAGTACCTCTTCAATTCTTGTTCTACTAAAACATATATTATCATTACTACATCATGCATAAAGCACATTCAATGATGGAGTTTTTATATACATTCCATATAATAATGAAATATTTAGAACTATCATAAAATATGTGGTGGGAATTAAGATTATAAATTATATTATCAGGTTTGAATAGTTAGGAGTTTCATTTTTCAAATCATAAATAATGTTCAATCTTGTAATATAGAAATCCAAAAAATTATTTAAATTTTACATTGATATTAATAAATAATAATATTTTAAAAATGAATTAATATTTCTAAAATATAAAAGAACAAACCTGTGATTTTTGGATTGGATTGATTAATCAAAATATAATTTCTATGAAATAAATTAAACTAAATATGAGATAAATTAATATGAATAAATATAAGATCAATGACGGTTTTAGAACCAAATAATTGGAAACAATATAATTTTGAGGCCTATAATGTAGTGGTAAAAATCCAAAAATTAATCATATAATTTATATGTATATTATTTTAAATATTTATTAATTGTTTACTTTTTTTGGAATTACATCATACAGATTGAATAAATCCAGATTCCATAATTATTTATTTTTTATAAATAATGTATTGATTCCAATATGAAACATCCAGACATTAATTAAATGAATATTCCATTAATTTTTTTATTGTAACTCCATTAAAATACCCAAGTAGTTATGCATATCAATTCGAGTTGGTCTCAGTTGAATTCTGGTATTATTCAATGAATGGAGCCTTGATATGGTGATAAAATAATGGGATGCATATTTAGGATAAACTGTTCCGCCCGTTCCCCATGATTCCCAAAATCGTGCAGCTATGGACAATGGGCTCTGAAGATCCTCATAGATATTCTATAAATATGGTACCCATGATTCATGAAAATTTGATCAATCATTAATTTTTTGATAGTGGGTTTTTTAATTTTTTACACGGTTAGATAAATTGTGTGCCTGAATATGCCGTATACCACATTGAGGTAGATAATGGAACATATTTTGTGAATGGTTTTTCTAACCATGTATCCAAACCATTTCCAATTATTTTTTTGAGTCAAATTATTCTCTAAACCAACATTTTAATGAAATTAATTATTTATTCTTTTATTTTATCTCAACATATATTAGATTCCTCTCCTTCCCACACATAGATCTCCTCGTCCCTCTCAACATAGTTTTCATTATCCAACTATCATCTTGTGTTTGTTTCTCTTTTCATTGGATGTATCTGATCAATATTATTAATCTATATGATCATATGTAATATATTTTAATGTTATTACAATTTTTTTAATTTCAGTTATATATCATTTTCAACAATTTCATGGAATTTGATGGTTTTTTTCATTTTAGTCCAACACAGGTCAAATAAAAGGATGACACTTGATGTGGGAATCTATAAGAAGAAAAATTCTGTGTTATATGATCATTACAATAATTTAATTTAATTCAATAATTTGTACCATTCTTCTATGTGATAAAATCATTCAAGATTTTCCCCTATTTTTTCAATTAAATTAAATTCAATGCCTTACCTAGCTATTGGTGTCCGTAGGGAGTGGCGAATCAACGCCTTAGGTTGACCAACATTTTTAATTTCATACAAGTTGGTGTTTTTTCCTTTTAGCATTATGTTCCCCATTCCTTTGTTGGATAAACATACATTGAGACTATTGGTTTATAATTAACATCTCAAATTGTTATGTTGGTTTGAATTTGTGAATGAGTAATGTGCTTAGTTCCCAATAATATTCCCAATGAAATGGTAGAATAAATTGGTTGAACAAATTCTAAGGGGCATACACATTATTCTATAATTAGTCCCCTAAATGATAATGCCTTATCCAATATAACATTCAGGTTATTAATTATTGATCCAATTAAATGGACCCACATTCTTGACATGTTATATATAAAAATATTCATTTCATGTTCAGGTTCAGTTTTATAGTGCCAAGGGTGAAAAAATGAGTTCAAATTTTGGGACGCATTCGATTGAATCTCATGGAATTCTATTAGAATTATTTATGTTTGGTAAATACGATGGGGGTGATATCAGTTATTCCTAAAATGGGATCATTGTGCATTATAAAATTATACCTCCATATGAGTGACACATGTTCTATAGGTGATACCAATTATATGGGATTGATGGAATGATTGATTGTACCATGCCAGAAGAGAGACTTGTTCCACTAAATGAGATACAAGGTATGGACTTGGAGGTCTATTAATACCAGATTTTTCACACTGTAGTTGTAGTAACAAACGGGTTATCATCTCTAGTTAATCAGGGGAGGACTCCTTGGCCTTGGTTATATGATTAGCCCCTTGAGCGATAAATGATAAGTCTCTATATATTACCTTGGATGATATTAGGGTGCCTAAATATAAGTTAAAAAATGGTTTTCAATATGAATTTAAGATAAGGTAAATAAATATTTTCAAAAATAAATGGATATGGTGGTTTTGAAAACCTAAGGACCTGTCATCCAATCCAAATGATACGTTTGGGGATAGTCCAATACCTATCATATTATGTCACAAATTTTACCATTGCATGATACTTTTTTTATATTCAACGGATTAGACTGAAGAAATAAAATTGGGTGGGTATACATGTGGAACCCATTATAATGAATTTTATTATTTAATTCCATTCACATTTATATTGTGGTGGAACATTTGTTATTTTATATTCCTTGAAATGGGAATGTCCCAGACTACGTGGGTACCATACTAATTAGATTGTATCTCAAACTCTTCTCGATCACCTTTGGTACATGAGTAGACTTTATGGTTGTAGGTATAAACAATCTGAAGTACCGACGATCTTATTAATGATTGAATTTTTTTACTAGGATGATGTTTTGTTAGTGGATGATCGAGCCTACACTCAAGATGATACATATTTATGATTTTTATTTTTTTGTTTAATTTTACATCTTGTTGTATATGCTTTTATTATATGCACCTTTCATGTCTATATTTTGTAGAGATACATTACCATCATCAAAATATTGTATCTTCTGAATAATCAACTTCATCATATTTTATTATTTACGAAGTATGATATTTGGTATATTGTTTCCATTGTTTTCTACTATTGTTCGGTTATTTGTGTATCACAGAGAATATGATATATGTTTATATATATATATATATATTACTATGATCCACTATGATAAATTAGGGAATAGTATCCACATAGACTTACCAGGGGCCCTCACTGATACTTGGCAGCCAATAGAATTTGAGGAGGCATGCTCAAGGTCTTATGTCCAATAGGCTAGGGTCACCGATTAGTGGAATCAAGGGTTGGATGAAAAAATCTGGTAACATAACCATTTTTTTGAAAAAAAAAATTATTTAATACATGGTACTAGGAAAATGGGATTGGGTGATGAGCAAAATATTGAGAGTGGAAACCCCAAATACAATGGAATACCTAGTTACATGGGATGGGTAATTACTATAGATTATTGAATTGTTACCATTTCAAGGATTTTACCGTTGGTTGGTGCACTTATTTTTTGATGTTATTAATATTGATTTGATTTTAATGGGTTTTAGACTATGTTGAGGAATAAAAGTGAATCTACAGTTCAAGAATCTTAGTCAGCAATCTATGACTAAATTTATATCCATTATGCAATTCCATTTGTACTTCCCAGTGTTTATTTTCCCATTTTCCTATGATTTTTGTATGCTACTTTTTATTTATGACATGAAATGTGTTATTATCTTCAATTATTGAATAATTGGTTTCGAAGATAAATATATCCACATTATTTGGTATTATTTGTGAGTTACATCGGAAACATTTCATGACCAAACACAAAATACGGAATGCTACACCCTTGACTAGTGTAAGAGTTTGGATATAGTTTTTTGAAATGTGAATTTCAATTTAAAATCAATAAGTTCCCTTATGAATTATAATAGGTTATATAATTAACTGGAATGTGATTCTTATAACGAAATAATTTAATGTGAATACAACCAATAAATTAAAATAGTTGCTTTATAAGGAATATTTTATAACATACACAGACATGGCCTTTGTAGTTATCCAAAGGTATTGTTTCCTTTGATAATTTTTATTATAATTCTTCTCATACAGACCTAAATCTAGTCGTAGACAAAGTGGTGTGATTTTTTTATTAGGTGGGCCTTGTATTGGTCAATTTTTACCACTTTCCCTATCTATTATAAATCTTTTATAAGTCCTGTGCATGGAATTTAAACTGTTATTCCACTATGATGACCTCATTTTGTACACGAGGAATTTTGGGATTATAGCACTCTTGAGGTGGTGGGAATTTAGACACCTGTGATACATCTTGTAGTGCCATATGAGGAACCTCCAACAAATCATCTATTGGGTTTTGATTTCTAGTTCCATAACTACTTGTTTTTTCTTATGAAATCAGTTACTATTTTACCTTTCCCGGTCCCTTCTATGGATGATATAGCCCATGAGTTCCATCAGAAAAAGCCTCACACCTTTTTTGGAGATGGAGAACCAAAAGATGTTGAGTCATTGATGGATTCTACATAGTACATATTCGAGTATAGAGAGATACCTCCAGAGGGGAGGTTCGATATCCCAAAATAAATTCTATGTGATTCTCCCAACCATTGGTTGGATGTTCTTATTTTAGCTGGTCAATATTAGGGTATTGTCTAAGAAAACATTCTGAAAACCATCATTGAATATTCCTTACCCCAACACTTGATAATATATTGCATTTATCAATTATTACACCTTGATCATGGTGACATGTTAGTGATGAAATACTCAACTAAATTCACTTAATTGTTGTGTTTCACACCGATAAAGACTGGTGATAAGATAAGTAAATGTAGTTGATTTTATAATGAGGTTGGTTATTCCATTTGATTGCAGGTGAATGTCTATTTGAAGACCTATATTTTATATAATGTAAATGTGTACCACATCACATAGGATAACCTGTGGTATTCTAGTGACATGAAGCAAGGTGGTATTGATTTCAATAAGAGTATTGGTACCTCTATATGCATGATGTGATGCATCAAGAATTACCATGGGGGGATTACCATAAAAGTGGATCACAATGATAACAATTTTGTGTATCACTAGTCTTGTATGACAAACCAAAAAAATACCTATTCTGTGAGGGACCCAATTGAATTATGAGCTCACAGTTGGAAAGGTCACCACCTACATTTTTACTAGTCTTTTCATTTAGTTCCATGTGAACGTGGCTTTATGATAGCACCATCTATAGGTATAGGATCAGTGAATAATATTTGGTGGGGTGGTTTATTTTTGGAAGGCTCTACAGATTGAGTAGGTTGTCAAGGCATAGGTAGTCTGGATTCATAGTTTTTTGTGAACAATGTTCAACTACTCAGGATGGTTAGAAAATATCTCATTGTTATAGTTTATGCCACATTTATGCAGTGCATCCAAAATAATAGGTGTAACTTCCATCTAAATATTCTATCGTATGAACTATTTTTGTATCCTATACTTTTAAATAAAGAATTTTTAAGAAAGTTTATCACACTATATTCTGTCAGATAAAACTATGGGAAGTACTAACTTTGTAATGGAGTAATGTAGTAGTGTTATAACTCATTAAAAGATATTAACTATTTGAGAAGAGGGCAATTTACTATTTAAAGAATTCCCTTTGAAAGAGCTGGGTACCTATTTCTATGGAGTTTCGTGAATATCAAGAAGGCCAATTTTGACATCATTCAATGTATGGAAATGATGGTAACATATTATGCTCCATTATATTTATATCGCTGATGGGTATCTTATATATAATTCGAGGGAAATGTGTATATGAATAATGTATAATAGAATCTTCAACTCATTTCGATGTCGAATCAAGTGTACTGGGCTAGGCGGAAGGACAACCAAGATGGATAGTCTATTTATAAGTTAAAATGGGATGAATCTTGGAGAATATACTCTTTTGTTGGATCATTTTAGGTACATATTCCATATCAATTTCTCCAGACTAACGCATAATGGAGAGGCATACTAAAACATCAATATAAATCTAGGTACAATTCTTGGGTTCATTCCTCTATATATGATGGAACCTATAGAGCTACAAGAACTCAAAATGAATCTTTAAGACATAGAGGACAAGGTTTTTATCTAAGACACCACATCTCCATGGGGTTCACCTACCTATTCACTAAAGAGGAGGATGTTACACATATTTTATTGGATTACGACCTACTAAACCAGCTTACGGTAATGAAACAATATCTATTACCTAAGATATATGACCTCCTAGAACAACTCTAAATGGAAAATATTTTATATATGATCAATTGGAGTTTGGGATACCATCAGGTTCATGAGAGGATAGAATGAATACACCATATTATGTTCCAGAGAAGGTATGACTTTTAAATGTATTTGGTTATGTCATTTGATCTGATGAACACAATGATAGTCTTTATGAATTTTATGAATCTGGATTTCACCCTTATCTTGATTCTTATTTGGTAGTATTCATAGATGATATCTTATTTTAATCTCGTTTAGACACAACTATGAAAATCAAGTTGGGATCATGCTAAGTACCCTCAGAGAGAACAATAAATATTTGATTCAAACAAATGACCACTTTTAGATTAACAAGGGTCACTTTTTGGTTAATATCATGTCTAAGGAATGTTTATCAGTTGATATATAGAATAAAATCACAATTTTTTTTCAAGGGGAATCATGAGAATGTGATTGAAATATGAATCTTTATATTTATGGATGGTTATTCTATGGGATTCATCGTATAATTCTCATGCATATCAATTCCACATATGAGGTAGACCGGGAAGGGTAAGAAATTCAAATGTAATGAATTGTCTAAGAAATATTTTTAAAAGATAAGGTGATGAATCACTGCAACACAACCATGCTTCTGCATAATCTATAAAAAAGTAATATAGTTTAATGTATTGGATTATTAATCAGGATGGGTATAATTTTGATTCAATGTGACCATGTCGGAGCATATAGAACCAGCTAGCTGAGGAATCATTAGCAACACAATACTATGAACATTCTTGATATAGACATTTATGGTTTATGAAATAATCTTTTAGAGGCACTACATGATGTTTTAGTGATTATTTGTTTACAAAAATCTTATAAGTATCAACTATATCTCTACTCAGCAAGACATAAACCCAATGTAGTCTATGTGGGTGTAATAGTAGAAATACTTTTATTTTGTGATTGGTTTCCCAATCTGTATGGGTAATAGTGTGGATGATGCCTTGAGGGGGATAAATCAGAAACAAGCCCACAATATGGCCATAAGGGAGTGGAATTTGATGGATATTTTCTCTGAGATGCCTCAGGAGGTTCGGGAACAATGTGGGTAACTAGTTCTAGCAGCTCTTGCAGTGGAATAATCTTTACTAGAATGGTTTGAGATAATGTAGTTATTTGATTTAGAGGGAAATTTATTAGGGAGATCATCACAAGAGGGAAACTACCTTTAGGTAGGGTTTCTATCCATTAATGAAGTGGAATATATTTGAGTTTTACACATAGTTCTCCCCCAATCAGTTGGTAATGGAAGATATCGAGTGACCTGCTATAATATAACAACCTAAATCATTTCTTTAGATGAAATGGAATGAAGTAACTATGTATTTCTTGAAATTCGTTCCATGATCTCCTCAAGGTTCAAATGTGGTATTGATAATTTTTAGCAGTTTCACATATTAAATGAACATTCTTCTAATCTTAAATATGTAATATGTTGATGAGTTATGAATGACTTATATCTAATAGATATTGAATCATTATGGTGTTCCCAATTCTATTAGTATTGGTAGATATTCCAAGTTCAATTCAATATTCTATAAAAACATATAGAAGGAACTGGATTCATAGGTGGTTTTGAGTACCGTATATCACCCACATATTTATAGTAAATCTTAGTGGACCATATGGGTGTTATATGATATTCAATGAGCATGTATCCTTGATTTTTAGGTTTATGGGAAAAGAATATTTTTCTTTTTGAGTTTTTATATTACTAAAAAATTAGGTGATGATTATAATGGTTGTATATGTGGCCCTATATGATATCTTGTGTCTTTCTCCTTTGTACAACTTATATATAGGGGAGTCAGCTCAATGGGGTCCTCATATCATGATTGATACATAAATGCATGTCTAGTGGATTTATAAGTGTATGTAGAAAGCTTAGACTTGTAAGATGTATAATATTGATCATCACCGTAGACCTCTAGATTTTGAAGTGGCACATTGGGACTTCCTACATGTATCGCCTTGGTTAGATCATAGTTGAATTCTGATATAACGAAATTTTTTACCTTGTTTTGTTTGGTCTTTAATGATAGTGGATAGAGTTGGGTCGACAGCCTATCAATTACTGTTACCTAAGAGGTGTTGTACCCTTAAAAACATATGAAATATACATCAGATTCAATAATATCCAGATGACCCAACTAATGTTTTGTCCTAGAAGATATCGAGATGGAGGAAGATGTGTCCTTTGAAGACCATCTAATATGTATATTTGACTTATGCATGAAGGCTCTCTGAGTTAGGACAGTTACATTTTTCAGGGTTCTATGGAATAGTTTAAATATACATGTTGAGTAGTGGGTGTATTAAGATGATGTAGGTGTGAAGTGGATAGAACTATTATTTGATGGTATTATACTTCCATATGATGTGTAACTCAATGATAAGTTGTCTTAAAGAGGAGAGGTTGTAACATACCAGATTTTCAATGGGGGTATAGACAATTAATTTTGGCTTTTAATTCCTATTAACAACTCTAATAGTGATTCCTACTAATTTCAAGGAGGTCTTGTGTATATTCAGGAATTGTAAAGATCCTGAATCCGTGAGTTGGGAAGAAAATACTGGGCTGCATATTTAAGAGAAACCATGGATCCCATCCCAGATTGTTTCAACTAACTGTGTGACTATAGACTGTGGGAACCTGGGTTGACATGGTTTTTTGGCATCAATGCTAACCAAATATCTTTTTTTTGTGACCCATCAATAAATTTTGGACACATGGTTTTGTAGGGTTTATATGAGGTATGATAAAGCATGTGCCTAACTGTGACATATTCAAATTTAAAGCAGTTGATGGTGTTATGTTTGTGAATGGTTTAACCAACTTTACGGCCACACCATGAAAATTTATTATTTTGGGTGAAATTTAAATTTTCCTCTATTTAATGATTTTGAATCCAATTTTCTTTCTTTTCCCTCCTCCTCCGGTAGTTTCCTTAATTTCTCTAGCATGGAGATCCTCCTCCCTCTTAACCTATTATTCACATTCCCTCCTTTATATGGCATCCATTCATCACAGCATTGGAAGAATCATATCTTTCACAATAATATGTTGGATCCTATTTAATATAATCAAGGGTCATCCTCCATCATTTTTTCTATTTCACTACAATCAAATTTTCCCCATTTGATGGAATTTGATGGTTTTTCATTTTCATCCAACTAGTGTCAAATCAAATGTTAAAATTAGACAAGGTAATCTCTACGAGGTTATGGTAGGAGATCTTGGTTATTTCCCTTCATTTTATTTCATTCGATTAAATTTGACATGGTTTAGTGAACCGTACCCCTTACAGATGTTCCCTGATTTTTTCAATTAAATTAACTTTAGTGCCTTACATAGTTATAGGAAAAATTTGTGAGAGGGGAATCATCCCCTTGGGTTGATCTATATTTTAAATTCCATCCATATGGGAATCTTTTAAATATGATATTATTTTACCATATCCACTGGTGGATAATCATCCCTTGAGGATTTTGGTTGATAAAAAACACCTAGAATTGTTAAGTTGGTTTGAAATGGGGACTAATTCATGTTTTAAGCTCCCAATACCATACTTAATGAAATAGATGAATCAAATGTGTCGGCCAAATTCTATGGGACTAATTCATTATTATATAGATGGTACATTAAACAAAAATTCTTTGACCAATATATCCTTCTTGTTATAAATAATTCAACCAATTAATTAGTCCCTCTTGATAGACATGTTATATATATATATATATATATTCATTTATTGTTCAATTGCAGTACGTTAGTGATGATGGTGACAAAATATGTTATCATTTAAGGAACCCATTGAAAAAATTACATGCCATTCCATTACAATTATTAATGTTTGGTAAATACTTCAGGGGTGATATCAACTATGCATGAGATGGACGCACCATAAATTATATATTTTTACCTCTAAAAGAGTGACGCATGTTCCCTGGAGGAGACCCCTTAGATGGGCATGATGGAATGATTAGTTATTCCATGCCTCAAGATAGACTCCAAAACAGATGTGAGATACTATGTACAGAATTAGAGATTCGTTAGTACTTGAATTTTCTCACCTGTATTTGAGTGAATTACGGGACATCATATTTGGGTCACCATTCATGGACTCTACGGAATTGGAGATATGATTATCCACTCAAGTGATACATAGAATGTATCTATATATTTCCATGGACAAGAAAATGGGTTCTTCTTATAACATATAATTTTGTTTTTTATTCATAATTATGAAAATGAAAATTAATACTTTCAAAATATAATGGATCAATGGGTTTTTAAAGCAACAAAATGTATCCTCCAATCCCCATCAAAATATTTGGGTAGTATACATCCTATCATCTTATTTCACCGATTTTAAAATTGTAAAATCCTTAGATTCAAAGACACTATAATAGGATGAAGTAGGTAAATTATGTGGGTATCCTAGTGTATCCTTGTCCAGGTATTTATTTATGTAACTTCATATTCATTTAATTTTTTATGGAATATGGTTTATTTTATATTTCATGAAATTGATTAGACTATACACTGTGGGTGGTGGAATACTGATATTTTATCTCAAACCATGCTCAAGCACCATTGGTACCTATGTAGACTTTATAGTTTCTGGTTTAGATAATGGGCAGTTTTCGTTATCCAATTCATGATAGATTTTTCTAACCGGATGATGTTTTTGGAGTATTAGACTGAGCTTATGCTCAAGAAGCTATATGTTGTAGTTTTTTTACTTTTCATATATTTATTCAGTATGTTGTATTTTATTTTATTCCATGACCCTTGAATGATAAAATTTTGTGGTGACTCCTTAAAAAAATAATTATATTTTAGCTTCATATTATTATTCTTCTAGTTATTTAATTATTTTTATCTGTTTGATTATCAATTTATTTTTAGATGCTATCAAAAATTGTTCATTATATACTATTTATTACTTTATATTATATACATTTGTATATATATTGTTATTTTTTACTCTGAAAAATACAAGAATAGTCTCCCCAAAGTCACTCAGAAGTCCCAAGGTTCTAGTAAACAACCTCTGGATTTTTGTGATGCTTTCATGAGGACATATGGACAATTATCATAGGGTACTAGTGAGTATCATATTGGGTTGTATTGTACACCATCCAATAGACAACTCATTTTGTGTATTTTGATATTTTAATTAAAATTATTCCATATTTTTTAGAATAAAATAAAATCATATGTTTCAATTTTTTTTAACAATTTTTTTTAAGATAGTGATATATCTAAATATAGTTCATATCATGGTATGTGGTTAGTGACTGAAAATAAGAAGACAATTGATTACTTCATGTGGAATATGACTAGTGAATATATATAAGGTTTAAACTTTAAAACCAAATGTATTAGAAATATACATATTTTGGAAAATGTTTCTATTGTTTATGAAGTAATATAACAGTAACTATTTGGATATTACATTGGTAAATTTTTGAATGATATCATATTTCATAAAAATATTTTAATCCCCAAAAATTTAATTTATTATGTTAATTACAATTTCATTAAAAGGATTTATTAATTATTTGTTGGTATATATTTTCTCATTACTACTATGATTACCCATAATATACATACAAATAAGAAGAAGTAAATAATTTTTGAGTGGGGTGTGTACATATTTTCATAATATTTTCATTCATAAAACTTAGGTGATTACCTACATGTTTCTGATCTTTTATTATATATTAATATAAAAATAGATTTTATGTGGGACAAATTAGTTTTAGAATCATAATATACTACATTTAACTATATCTCAGGGATTTTATAATGGTGTAAATCAATATTTTTTGAAAATAAATATCATATTACATGGTGTCATACAATATAAAAACATTAACAAGCGGTTAAATAATATTACATATATAATTTTTTTTCTCATATTTTTATCTAATTTTTAGTGAATATCTTCATAATTTTTTCTCATACATAATTTCTAAAATTTTCACATTATTTAAAAAACATGAATCATGATAAAAACTAATAAATGAAATCATATAGTTTATATACACTAGGAAAGTGATCAATAATTCATTTTTCTCATGTACGAATTAACTACAAATCCACCTAAAACATGATGTTGTTTGTATGAATTGAAGTATGTTTTTTTTCAAAAAAAATGTATCATTTTAGTCACAATATATGGTTTGAGAGTAAAATATAAATTTTAGTAACAAAGGAATGTTCCATAATTAAAATTGGGAAAATTCATTCATATTTTATGGATAGTTTAGGAAAATAGTACATATGTCTTTCAGGAAATATAGAAAACAACCAAAAATAGAGATGAATCGCACTCTGATCAGTACGAATCTAGGTATGTGTTTTCAGTTTAAATAATAATTTGAGTAATAGGCACATGTGACATACTAAAAAATCAGAATATAAATTTGAATTTTTATGATAGATTATTACAATGATCCAAATGTCATTTTTGACATGTCAAATCTAGAACACCTAAATCTGATTCACGTTGAGACCATTATTGATTGTTGTTCATCATTTTTGTTGACAATAAAATTTTAAATCAAAACACATGTCAAATACTCATAACTAATAATACCCATTCAAATTATATTGATAATCTTGGAATGTGATCCAAGAGTAATTTTTGACATGTTGGAATCAACTGAATCTCAACATGTTACATTGTATTCCCTGTATGACTCGAGGAGCAAGTAATTAGTTTTAAATTAACATCTTACTTCAAAATTTGTGTCACTAAAGAATTACATGGAAACCAATTTTGTATTGTTTTTTATACTTTTGGACAATAATAAATAAGTAATTTTTACCTATTTGAATCAAACACACCTTAATTCGAAACATGGTGTTATGGGTATGAGCCAATGTGAGTCTAGTTAATTAAAACTATCAATTTAGTAAAATGGAAAAGTTACATACTCAAGATTGAGTAAATGAATTTGGATGGTTTCGAAACATTAATAAAGTGATCCATAAGTCATATTTGATGTTAATGAATAAATTGTTCCTCTATGTGATACATAATATCCCATGTATGGCTCAAATGTTGTTGTTTTAGTTTAATAATAAATTTTTATTAATGTACAATATATATTTTTGTTTAATGTATTTTATATTTTTTTTACAAACATAATAATAGTTTTATTATATAGGGGAATTATTTTTCATGACTTTTGAAGGTTTGTTTGGAAGCTACACATGCTCCTGAGAGATTAGACATAGAGGATGCAACTGAGATAATGGAATCATGGAAATGGGTGACGAATGTATTAAAATAGAATGAAATGTTGAAATCAAACTATGTATTGAGATATTTTTTCATTATTTTATTTACTAATTATATATTAATTTCCTGATGTTTTCTATCTAATACATTTTTAGTTTTTTTAAAAAACATTGAGAAGTCAAATATTTCATTCAAATATATGCAACAAGCCAAAGAAAGGAACATGTTCCTTTTAGATGGAAGTGGAAACCCCACGCTTCTAAAAATGTTAATTGAAATATAATATGGATCAAGAATATTTAACAAATCATGAAAAATATAATTCATACTTCTTATTTAGTAAATATATTCATAATTTTATCTAGTATTTTAAGTTATTTTTCTTATTATTTATATATAATAACTGTATTTCTTTTTAATTGATATTTTTTAAGTAATATTTTCTTTCTACTAAGAGAAACAGTCCATAAAATAAAGACCATGTTCCTTTGGGATGGAATATGAAACCTCATGTGTAGAGACCTGTATCTTGACGTACATGGACATTACATTACATTTGCGGAATACTTAGTACATAACAAAAACACAGACTAAAGGATCGTAATAGTTTAGTGTCTTTGGAAACTCGGAACGTAATCTTCTAATCGTGGTGAAAGATCTTCAATATCTCCCATAAAGGTCATCCCTTTTTCTACCTAAAACCTTTCTTTATATCCTGGGGAAAAGAAATCATAAAAGGGTGAGCTCAAATGCTCAGTAAGGGTAAACAAAAGAAAAAAATCAATCACATCATATACATAGCTTTTGGAAATCTTAACCTGCAAAAGAGATCATAATATCATAACATGGGATATATCATAGAAGTGAAATGTAATCCCAATAATCATAACATAAAACATGAAACATTGTGGCATACACACATAATCATAGAAAATCATTTCTTGTTAGTCAAGACTCATTGCCAAGACTATCTTAGTGGACAAAGTCCCTTTCTGAATCGAGTAACCCTCGTTTCAGTCCTGTATCACTGAACCGAAATAACCTTCCGTTCCAGCCATGTCTATCTCATGAGATATAAAATCATTACCCAATGCATTGGAGGGAGATATAGGTCCCACCCATCTCATAATGATACCATTCTTATGTGTGCCTCAAAATCATAAATCATACATCATTTCATAACCAATGTAATAAAAATGGGATTCTTAAAACAACAATACATCATAAAACCATTCATATAAGATAAAGGAATTCATAAACATAATTCCATCACAACATAGTCAAATCAATGTAAAAATATGGATAGAAACAGAACCCTTTATTATCTTAGATGGAAAATAATTTTGATAAAACACTTGAAATGAATTCTTGAGGAAAATATCCTTTCTTCTTCAAAATCAATTTCTTTTCACAAAACATCATGCAATTTTAAAAGAAATAGATTTTATTAAAATTAGTCATGAAATATTTTGGAGGAATCTTCATGAAAATAAGGCTTTATAAAACCGTAAAAATCCGTTCATGCCGTTTAAGTTAAAAAAAACATTCTTCGTACTTTTGTCGGAAAAGTCAAAAAGTACCTCGTATGAAAAAGCGACAAAAGATTCCTTTCATATTCTTTACTAAAAACTCACCGAAGACTAAAATTGGATTTAAACTATTGTAAGTGGATGGAAACAATATTACAAATTGAAGGGACATGGATGTGGATGATAAAATACACCCCAGTAAATACTTACGAATAAACAATCTCGGATAAAAATGAGATTGTGATATTTCCCTTACCTTAGGTCCAATTTGCTTCGTATGTGTCCGAACCTCCTGTATAATGATTTAAATAATGACATTGACTTATTAGAGAATCATATTCATTGTTATGATATCATATATGGTTCACTTATGACATTATATTACCCGTTCTTTTGTAAATTCCATGTTAAAGAAGCGTTTTGGGTAAAATCGTTTCATTTATCGTAGGTGATTTGACATGTTGTTCTTGACATCATTATTACTTATATCATGATTTACTTACTTCCAGAATATAAAATATGATTTATATATCATATATATTCAGTATATATATTTATATATAATAGATAGATAAATAAAATGAAAAAACACCGTTCATGGAGACGGTAGTCCGTACGTACGCATGAACGCTGTTTTTTATTTCCTTATTGTCTTGAAATGGAAGTAAGTAGATGAAATACATATGTATATATATACATAAATCCAGTAGCTTTATAATGTCATATATTTCATTATTATTTCTTATATATACATTATAATCATTCTTAAATGGTTAACATGGAGAATGAATCTCATCGCGTCGTGGAGACGGTAGTCCGTACGTACGCACGAGCGATGATATCATTTCTATAAATATTGAATCGAATTGGAGTGGATTATACAATATATCAGAATCAATATTATGTTGTAATAACTATGTATAGTTATTCTTTACACCATTATACCCAACCAGGTAAGGTGGTGGTGGAAAATAGATTACACCACGGCGTGGAGACGGTATTACGTACGTACGCACGCGCGGTGATTTCTTTTTCCGTAGGATGGATAGATGGTGAAATAGGGTTGTTTCATACTTATAATAACATATCAGTATATGAGTGATACTGATGTTATTACTTCATAATGAAACAACCTAAGAAGAAGAAGTGGAAGAAGAAATAAAGATGAAAGAATTGGTAACGGTAATTACCTCTTCTTTGAAGTGCCTCTTTGAGACCTCCTCTTAAGGCACTAGAATTGGTCTTTGAGGAAGACCAGAACCTCTAGGATGATGATAGGGAAGTGGAGAAGGGATTTTGGCAGGGGTTGGCCGAGCTTGAGTGCTCAAATTGGTGTGAGGAGGAGGGGGAGGAGGTGTCCTTTTATAAGGGAGGAGAGGGGCACCTTAGGAATATCTCAAAATATTATTTTATATTAAAGTCATAATCGGTTTATAATGGTTCCAAAGGGTCTTATTTCGAAGCTAAGGTGGGGTGGGGTCGCAATCCTATCAACCAATAGAATTTAGACAAGTTTAGGATATTATTTTAACCTTATCAATTAAATTTAACTCTAAGTTAAATAATTTAACTTTTACCATGTCTTTTTGTTTTCTTTCACTATATGGTTAATAAACTTACTATAACATGCCAAACGAACCCCAAATTGTTTATTATTAATATATATATCCTTATCTAAGTCATTTGACCGAACCTTAGATTTTTAGGAATACAATAACAATTAATAATATAATATTTGATTTAAAAACTATTTTGTGTCAATTTTGACACTATTCGATATATGATTTTTGTGAAATTCATAACAGAATTAAATGTTCGAACCAAGTTGATTAAATCAATATTAATATATCATAGTAACCTATAAAATTAGTGTAATTCATAAAAAATCTCAAATTACATTTATTTTGGTGTTTATAACATCAATTATGTCAATATTTCATTAATAAGATAATTACTGCATCATCGTTGTGTCATAAATAAATTAAATTATTTTATGTCTAGAAATTACAAATAAAATACCATCATGTATGAAATCGTTTTAGCTTTCTAATGAATATTTACAATCGAATTTATCTTATGTATAACCCCATATTAAAAATCATTTACTTATTAAACTTTGATTTTAACTATTTTAACCTTTCTTTAAATAAATTAATAATAAATGTCCTAATCTAATCCAAGTGGGCCTAAATGGTCATATTTTATTCCTAAGTTTGTTTTTGGTCGAATTACACTTGTAAAATAGAATTAGGACATGTGTTAGGGTAATAGTAATATCATATTTACCCTTAGTTACCCTATTTACTATTAACCGTGGTAAAAAAAAGTAAAAAGTTTCTATTCACCAAAAAATTATCTTCATCTCATTGAACCACATTTTAGTCCTTGATATTAACCGTGTCTCTCGGATTTTCGAAATTCCATTCACATAAGCGGTAAAATTAAGTTTTATGCAAAATTCAGTTTTTAACCTACCACTTAGTGGTTTCACTATTAATAAAAAATTGAAAGTTTTCAGAAAAATACCAAAATTTCACCCTAGGATAATTTCGGTATTCCGAATCCAAAAATGAAATCCATTTTGAGAGTTAAAATTTATAAAATTTAAAAAGTGGTTATTACTATTCATAACGGCTAGTTTTAATAATATTTTAATAGCATATCGTTGTTTAGTGAAACTCAGTATTACATACTACACACGCTATCGAGGAAGGTCGCGATTGCGTATAATGCAAGGCAAGTCAAGGATGCGTGTTGTGCAAGCTCCTTTTGGTGTAGCGTACAACACAAGACATTAATAAAATTAAAAAGAATATTTTTCATAAAATCTCGGGCTGTTACATTCTACCCCCCTTAAAATGAATTTCGCCCTCGAAATTCGTCGGGGTTATAAATGGTTTACTATTCGAACGTTTCTTTAATAGGAACCCACATCGTAAAAAGGAATACCAAAACCAATCTTTAAAAACAAAAGTATGAAACGTAACGGTTACCCAAATAAACTAATCACTGGGTTTCCACATAGGTGAAAATATGGATATGGAAGAGAAATCTAACCATCATGTTCTGATGGAGAGTGGTAGAGAACATGGCTATGGAAAAGCCAGTAATCACAAATCCATAAATTTGTGACGATCTAAGGTACCATCTGATTCATCAGGTGTAAGAGAACTAGGACAACATTTTTGGTTTTCAAGATCATTTCCCTAAAGTTAAAGAATTTAAATTAGAATAAATACTTACTTTATTTTGGTACAATCTCACTGTTGTTCGTGCCTTTAACAATTTCCACTTCATCTCTTAAATAAATGAAGTTGAATTTGTTATTCGTGAAGTGTTAGCAGATCATGTGATAGAATGACGGGTCATTCCATCTGTCTCAAAAGGTTAGAAAAATTTATAAGTCGATCTATAGTGGGATTAATCATATATGGTTCCTAAAATGGACTTATACTTCATATATCATACTGCTTAATATAATAAAACTAGTTTCTACTAAACAGGGACTTCCTGTAGGTCAGTGGTAGGCGATAAAGGCCAGTCGCACTTCGGTTGTGGGTTCGATTCCCACAGCCTTGTCCGAAGCGATGGGCTGTCGCCCGTCCTGCAGGTTGTCCTTTTTATAAAACTATATTACTATAACATCCCATCAATAATATCGAAAAAACTTCTATCCTTAAACAATACTAACTTATTTCCAACATAATCCAGTCTAATCTTTAGGCTTATAAATAATACTGCAGTCCACTCTCATAATATAGTGACAACGATTACCAGAGATTCAATACTGTCGTTGATCCCCACATATCATAAGATATGTCTTGTTGGTCACATTCCAAACATTCAAAGTCCTTAATCGTGTATTCTCATGAATACCATAGTGAAAACATGAGTGCAGTTAAAAGTTAACACTTTCCACATACCAAAATCCTCAAAATTCTATATACTCAAACCATGATATCACTTTGTCCTTATATCAATCATGATCTCATGAATACTATTAAACATTTCATTTTCTCGTCTTCATTATGCGCATATCATCTTATTTCCAAAAAATATCTCAATCACTTTGAATACCACATCAATAAATATTGAAATACTCAATGATATAACATTATTTTGAAATCCCATTACATAAACACTTAATCATTCCACCACATCGTTGTCATATTCAACATTTCCAATAGTGATCGCATGTGATTTCCCTTTGTCCTTTGCCTTCAGTGGTTGCTCATGTTGATCATCACTAACCCTTGGATTAGGGAAATTATTAGCATAATGCCCCATTTCCTTGCACTTGAAGCATTGAAGTGTTGGCGGTGCGTTCTCTGCAGTGTTTGCTTTATTCACATCATTAGAAACCCTTTTTCCATTACTTCGACACCCAGCTGCTCGATGACCTTCTTTTCCACACTTAAAACATTTTCTAGTCCCTTTAAGACAATCTCCACCATGCTTATTTCCACACTTTGTGCATAAGGAAACATTCATCTTCTTTTCACCATTATTCTGAGATTTCTCCTTGAACTCCATCTTTCGTTTCTTGTCAAAACCATGAGATGGATATGTAACACCAACTTCCATTTCTACCTTGATAGCACAACGCAAAATTTCTTCATAGCCACTGAAGTCTCTTATAGCTAATGCCCTTCGAAGACTTGGTTTTAAGCCACTGAAAAATCGATCAACATTACTTTCAGGTTGGATGATAATTCTAGAAGCATACCTTGCAAGTCTTGTAAAATTTGCTTCATAGGTACCAACAGATTCATCGTCCCTTTTCTTCAGTTCAAGAAACTCTTTCTCCATCTTTGTTCGAAGAATACGAGGGAAGTACTTACTGAAAAAAAAGTTCTTGAACTCGTCCCATTCCATGGACTCAATTTCATCTCTTGGCCTCGTATTCTTGATAAGATTCCACCATTGATCAGCTTCACCTTCCAAACAATATACTGCTAAGATGACTTTATCATGTTCAGAACATTGAAGAACTGAAAATATCTTTTCAGTAGTACAGATCCATTGTTCAGCCACAAGTGGATCAGAAGACCCACTGAAAGAAGGTGGACGTTGCCTAATGAAGGACTCAATAGAATATTGTTCCCTTCTCTGCTCATTTGGAAGTCCAGAATGATTCATAGCTTGTGTAAGTATAACAATAAGATTTTGCACTCCATCTCCCATAACATTTGTTTGTTCAGGAGGGCAATCATTGCATTGTCCATTGCATTGATCAACACGGTTCCTTCGGGTTCCAGCCATCGTCTAAAACCCAAAAAGAATAGTGTGAGAGGAAAAAATCATGCTAGGGAAAACAAAATAATAAAGGGGGAGTACCTTCAATATCCAACATCTTAGGTTTAATTCTATGATCGTTAGCGTAATTCTATTACTATAACCTATACGTATACTTATCCCTAGGGACATCCCTAGACATACCTTAGAAATATCTCTAGGGATCTCACTAACGTTTTCGCATCCTAGTTTCCAAAGGTTGACTAAACCTTTCCTCTGATACCAACTGTAGAGACCCGTATCTTGACGTACATGGACATTACATTACATTTGCGGAATACTTAGTACATAACAAAAACACACACTAAAGGATCGTAATAGTTTAGTGTCTTTGGAAACTCGGAACGTAATCTTCTAATCGTGGTGAAAGTTCTTCAATATCTCCCATAACATTTCATCCCTTTTTCTACCTAAAACCTTTCTTTATATCCTGGGGAAAAGAAAATATAAAAGGGTGAGATCAAATGCTCAGTAAGGGTAAACAAAAGAAAAAAATCAATCACATCATATACATAGCTTTTGGAAATCTTAACCTGCAAAAGAGCTCATAATATCATAACATGGGATATATCATAGAAGTGAAATGTAATCCCAATAATCATAACATAAAACATGAAACTTTGTGGCATACACACATAATCATAGAAAATCATTTCTTGTTAGTCAAGACTCATTTCCACGACTATCTTAGTGGACAAAGTCCTTTTCTGAATCGAGTAACCCTTGTTTCTGTCCTGTATCACTGAACCGAAATAACCTTCCGTTCCAGCCATGTCTATCTCATGAGATATAAAATCATTGCCCAATTCATTGGAGGGAGATATAGGTCCCACCCATCTCATAATGATACCATTCTTATGTGTGCCACAAAATCATAAATCATACATCATTTCATAACCCATGTAATAAAAATGGGATTCTTAAAACAACATGACATCATAAAACCATTCATATAAGATAAAGGAATTCATAAACATAATTCCATCACAACATAGTCAAATCAATGTAAAAATATGGATAGAAACAGAGCCCTTTATTATCTTAGATGGAAAATAATTTTGATAAAACACTTGAAATGAATTCTTGAGGAAAATATCCTTTCTTCTTCAAAATCAATTTCTTTTCACAAAACATCATGCAATTTTAAAAGAAAGAGATTTTATTAAAAATAGTCATGAAATATTTTGGAGGAAGCTTCATGAAAATAAGGCTTTATAAAACCGTAAAAATCCGTTCATGCCGTTTATGTTAAAAAAAACATTCTTCGTACTTTTGTCGGAAAAGTCAAAAAGTACCTCGTATGAAAAAGCGACAAAAGATTCCTTTCATATTCTTTACTAAAAACTCACCGAAGAGTAAAATTGGATTTAAACTATTGTAAGTGGATGGAATCAATATTACATATTGAAGGAACATGGATTTGGATGATAAAATACACCCCAGTAAATACTTACGAATAAACAATCTCGGATAAAAATGAGATTGTGATATTTCCCTTACCATAGGTCCAATTTGCTTCGTATGTGTCCGAACCTCCTGTATAATGATTTAAATAATTTCATTTACTTATTACATAATAATATTCATTGTTATGATATCATATATGGTTCACTTATGACATTATATTACCCGTTCTTTTGTAAATTCCATGTTAAAGAAGCGTTTTGGGTAAAATCGTTTCATTTATCGTAGGTGTTTTGACTTGTTGTTCTTGACATCATTATTACTTATATCATGATTTACTTACTTCCAGAATATAAAATATGATTTATATATCATATATATTCAGTATATATATATATATAATTGATAGATAAATAAAATGAAAAAACACCGTTCATGGAGACGGTAGTCCGTACGTACGCATGAACGCTGTTTTTTCTTTCCTTATTGTCTTGAAATGGAAGTAAGTAGATGACATACATATGTATATATATAAATAAATCCAGTAGCTTTATAATGTCATATATTTCATTATTATTTCTTATATATACATTATAATCATTCTTAAATGGTTAACATGGAGAATGAATCTCATCGCGTCGTGGAGACGGTAGTCCGTACGTACGCACGAGCGATGATATCATTTCTATAAATATTGAATTGAATTGGAGTGGATTATACAATATATCAGAATCAATATGATGTTGTAATAACTATGTATAGTTAATCTTTACACCATTATACCCATCCATGTAAGGTGGTGGTGGAAAATAGATTACACCACGGCGTGGAGACGGTATTCCGTACGTACGCACGCGCGGTGATTTATTTTTCCGTAGGATGGATAGATGGTGAAATAGGGTTGTTTCATACTTATAATAACATATCATTATATGAGTGATACTGATGTTATTACTTCATAATGAAACAACCTAAGAAGAAGAAGTGGAAGAAGAAATAAAGATGAATGAATTGGTAACGGTAATTACCTCTTCTTTGAAATGCCTCTTTGAGACCTCCTCTTAGGGCACTAGAATTGGTCTTTGAGGAAGACCAGAACCTCTAGGATGTTTCTAGGGAAGTGGAGAATGAATTTTGTCAGGGGTTGGCCGAGCTTGAGTGCTCAAATTGGTGTGAGGAGGAGGGGGAGGAGGTGTCCTTTTATAAGGGAGGAGAGGGGCACCTTAGGAATATCTCAAAATATTATTTTATATTAAAGTCAAAATCGGTTTATAATGGTTCCAAAGGGTCTTATTTTGAAGCTAAGGTGGGGAGGGGTCGAAATCATATCAACCAATAGAATTTAGACAAGTTTAGGATATTATTTTAACCTTATCAATTAAATTTAACTCTAAGTTAAATAATTTAACTTTTACCATGTCTTTTTGTTTTCTTTCACTATATGGTTAATAAACTTACTATAACATGCCAAACGAACCCCAAATTGTTTATTATTAATATATATATCCTTATCTAAGTCATTTGGCCGAACCTTAGATTTTTAGGAATACAATAACAATTAATAATATAATATTTGATTTAAAAACTATTTTGTGTCAATTTTGACACTATTTGATATATGATTTTTGTGAAAGTCATAACAGAATTTAATGTTCGAACCAAGTTGATTAAATCAACATTAATATATCATAGTAACCTAGAAAATTAGTGGAATGCATAAAAAATCTCAAATTACATTTATTTTGGTGTTTATAACATCAATTATGTCAATATTTCATTAATAAGATAATTACTGCATCATCGTTGTGTCATAAATAAATTAAATTATTTTATGTCTAAAAATTACAAATAAAATACCATCATGTAGGAAATCGTTTTAGCTTTCTAATGAATATTTACAATCTAATTTATCTTATGTATAACCCCATATTAAAAATCATTTACTTATTAAACTTTGATTTTAACTATTTTAACCTTTCTTTAAATAAATTAATAATAAATGTCTTAATCTAATCCAAGTGGGCCTAAATGGTCATATTTTATTCCTAAGTTTGTTTTTGGTCGAATTACACTTGTCCAATAGAATTAGGACATGTGTTTGGGTAATAGTAATATCATATTTACCCTTAGTTACCCTATTTACTATTAACCGTGGTAAAAAAAAGTAAAAAGTTACTATTCATCAAAAAATTATTTTCATCTCATTGAACCACATTTTAGTCCTTGATATTAACCGTGTCTCTTGGATTTTCGAAATTCCATTCACAGAAGCGGTAAAATTAAGTTTTATTCAAAATTCAGTTTTTAACCTACCACTTAGTGGTTTCACTATTCATCAAAAATTGAAAGTTTTCAGAAAAATACCAAAATTTCACCCTAGGCTAATTTCGGTATTCCGAATCCAAAAATGAAGTCCATTTTGAGAGTTAAAATTTCTAAAATTTAAAAAGTGTTTATTACTATTCATAACGGCTAGTTTTAATAATATTTTAATAGCATATCGTTGTTTAGTGAAACTAAGTATTACATACTACACACGCTATCGAGGAAGGTCGCGATTGCGTGTAATGCAAGGCAAGTCAAGGATGCGTGTTGTGCAAGCTCCTTTTGGTGTAGCGTACAACACAAGACATTAATAAAATTAAAAAGAATATTTTTCATAAAATCTCGGGCTGTTACATCATGCTTCTTAAAATAAAAAATTAATCATCAAATTTGTCAAGAACATTGACACGCATCATTAAATGTTTTAATCATAATAATTATTTAGTTAATTATATCATCCTTTTATCGATAATTTTTTTGTTACATTCAGTATAATTTTTATAAAATAATTATTTTTTCCTTCAGATATCTTTTGTGAATCAAATTTGTCTTTGGCCTATATGATATATCCTAAAATAATGAGAATATGTAAACTGATTATGTAATAGGAAACCCCTTTCTACATGAAATATTAATTGAATCACAAGGATTAATCTAAAAATGGATTATACACAACATGAATGAAAATTATGTCTTCCCAAAAGCTTTTATATTAACATTTTCATGAAATGTGTAAGAATCAAACCCAAATCAATAATACACACCACAATATAATACACAATGTTCTGATTAAGATTGAAAATGTTTGTTTTTTATTGTAATTTACATTTCAGTTCAAAACACAAATCACATAATCAAGACCGAGAATAAAAATTCTTATTTTTGTTGATAACATAGAATAATATTATATATTTCATTTGTGACGTGTATGAATTAAGCACACCTTAATCTAGATCATTGTGAGATCGATATGACTGCAACATGTCTTTTTATTTAAAATGCGTATTTTTATAAAACTGATAAATGAAGTAATAAAAAAAATTTATGATAAATTGGGTTTATTATTATACATTAGTAAAACGATCTATAAGTCATTTTTGAAAAGTAAAAATCAAATTCTAATCCATATGAAACATGGTCTGGCCAGTATGACACAATGTAACCATTATCTGTCTAAAATTCAAATTTTATTTCGAAATATGGGATATTCATCGAAGAACAAGAAACCACTAAAATATTTTGTTAATATTTTTTGAAAATATTCATAAATTATGTATAACAATCAGTCAAACCTAAAACTAACATACAATGTGATTGGTATGGATCAAAGCGTGTTTTACCAGTTCAAAAAATAATTTTAGTAAAAAATAAATTAGTATAATAAAACCCATGGGAAAAATTAGGTGTGCTTTTATAATTAATGAAAATAATCAATATGCATTTTGTGATGTTTTGGAATTATTTTCCCTTCAAACATATACACGATGCGACTTGTTTTTATCCAATTGTGATGCTTTATTTAAAATGGTGATTTTTGTAAAAAATTAATGTGACCTACAAGAATCGTTGAAAAAATGTTTCTATTTTTTCTAATACATTAGCAATGAAATATATGTTAATTTAGAAATATAATAATTATCCACACATCAATATGATACTCGGTGTTCCCCACCTAACTTAATGTGTTTGTTATTATGATAAAATTAACATTTTAGATCCAAACATGTCTCACTCACTAATTTCATTGAATAAATTTTTATTCAGTTTTGATATATTAGTAAAATAATCCATAATACATTTGTGGTGTTCATAAATAATTATATATTATAACTATCATGCTATATTACCCATACAACTCAAGGTACATGTTTTTAGTTAATATTTCATTTAATATAAAAAGAAAAGTGATATACTAAAAACTGTATAAAATAATTCATATTGTTTTGATAAATTATGAGAAGGATCTATAGGTAATTTTTTTTAGGAACAAACCACCCTACCATCTCATGATCTATGTGTCCAGTATAATTCAATGTTAATATTTTTAATTTAAAATGGGATTTTAGTGAAAAATAAATGCGAGAGAATCAAAACAATGAAAATGAATTCTAGTTCTTTTGTAGATTAGGATAATTAATCATATGTTAGGATTTATGTTTTGTAATTATCCACTCCATAATCCGATAGATTACATACCTGTTATGAGTCAATGTTTCTATTATATGTTTAAAAATTACATAATTATACAAAACATTTTTTTCATATGTTGTTTAGATAAATTAGGAACATGATTCATTAGCGATTTTTAAAGTGTAGAATTATTCACATTCCAAACTGACACCTGAAGTGGAAAACTCTGTGTGACCATTATTACTCAAATTATGTAGGAATCATCGAAACCTAAATTTGAAACTTGGTGTGACTAGTATTTCTAAAATTTTGTGGTTTTATTTTAGAATTCACATTTTAGTGGAAAACTAACCTCACATACTAAAAAACAAGAAAACCTATTTAGATTGATTTGATACATTATGTTATCGATACGAATGGTGTTTTTGAAATGATGTAATCAACAAATATTAAATATAGTAACTACTCTGACTGATATAACTCAAAAAACATGTTATTACATTAAAATGGAGAATATTTTTTAAAGTATGTTCCACTCACTATAAATCAGGAAAATGGCATCTGATTTTTTTTTATAATTTAGGATGGTCCATAATTCATTTAGGACATATAGAAATTGAATGTTTGTAAATATGTCACAATATGTTTTCATTATGACCTAATTTATGTTTTTTCAATATATAAGTTCTATTTTAGTTTAAAATGTGAATCACATCACCAAAAATGAGAAAATGTGTTCGAATTGTTTTCTCATCAATTAATAATATATTACTTAAGTAATTTCCTATTAATTTTTGTGTTATAATTAATTATTTAATATTCAATAAGATAATTCTTTATGATAAATAAAAAATGGGGTGACAGTTGATGGAGGGTTCATAAAAATCATGTCCTCTTGAATTGGATCCCATATGTAGTGAGTTTTTTCATCACCATCGATGAGTGCCAATTCATGAGGAAATAATTTTGAGATCTAAAATAAATGGCATGATGTGTTAGAATGAATTTAAACTCAGTCCAATACATGGTGTGACAAGTATAGATCAGAGTATTCATTTATATATTAAAATTGACACATTTTGTATAATGTATTTTGTTATAGTTGTACAAACATAGTAAGGTTTTTCTTACATAGTTGAAATTTTATCCTTGAGAAGGGGTTTTTTTCGGCAATAGAATTTTGTCAGTCTATAGGATATATTCAAAGGAGCATTAATGTTTTCGAATCACGGTGATAATTTTTACATACTCAAGTAATTTTAAAATAAAATTTTTGAAAATTTTATAATATATTATTTTTTCATTTATTTTTTTTAAAATTATTTCAATAAAATTATTTATTTTAAATTTATTTTATCTACTATTTTTTCTGTATCTTTTTCTACTATAATTTTCTATTATTTTAGCATCAAGATATCAAATTATATACAGTATTACATTCTAGTAATATCAATGATAAAGGGGCATTTTATGAGTTGTACTAAAATTAATTATAATGTATCTTTTTTGTCAGTGCTACTGAGAACACTGATTTTGGGACGTTTTAACCAAGATATATAAATGTGATGAAAATGGGGGGAATTTAATATTATTTAGAGAGTACTTGATAATGGTATCATTTATCCACTATTATTTCTCAAGTTATAATGTGTACATTTATCGGTTATTCTCTTTAACTGATAAAATAAAAGGTAACTTAATCAGGCTCTAGTTTTCACCACTTTTACAATGCTATAATGAACAAATTAACATTGCTAAAGGGATATTAATATGATATTTGGAATTATGCATCATGTCCTCAATTTCTCATATTTTCATATCAGTCTCTTTTAACTACGCTCCAATTACAATCATATATTATTAAATATCAATTTTTGATTGTCTAGTTTCATCATGATATGTTGTGAGAGGTATATGTATATCCTTCAGCTCTTTATCCATATCCATTTTTTATAATGTACATTTTAAAATCAACTCAAATGTATCTATTATATCATCCATGATGGATACCATTTTCCATTTATATATATTTATGTCCACACATTATCATATAAAACTTTTTTTCGATTAACTAATGTTGTACAGTCAAATAATATTATTTATTCGTGATTATATCTTGGTCTTCCTTGTGATATCATCACGATTCCTAGTAATTTAAATTTTATCTTTTTAACTCTACAGCACAAGAATCACCTCACCTATTCTATCTCAAGAAATAGATTGAAATTTCACATCCTTTTTCTATATGTGGTTTACAATCCGTGGTATCCATATGATCATCATTTTAATCTTTATGAGAAATAAACCTCTAGTATTTATTTCAATTTATCATCTTTACAAAAATATTATGGATGTTAAATAAATATCTAAATGGGATGCTTGAAAAGGATTAATAAAGTTTATCCATTCTAAACATTAGATTCAAATTAGTGAAATATTAGGAAACATATCTTCTGTGAATTCCATTCCACTCATTTGTTAATTTTTTTCATTCATAATTCACTTTACCCATTTTGAACATTCATGAAAAATGGAAAATGACTAAATTGAAACCATTATCATATTACATATTCCAAAAATCAGGGATCCTTATATGTATCATATCACATAATTTTAAATTTTAGAAATAATGACTGATGAACCACTAAGAGTGGGGGAGTGTAAAATTAGTGATTTCTTATTATGAATATAACTTCATTAAAATATAAAATATTTAATCTGAAATTGTTCCTAGTGTACTACTAATTATATCTCAATCTCAGCTATTATGATGTTTCAAAAATAGAGAACATTGAACGTAATTTTTCCAAATATTGACATAACATCATGTTTCATATTAAAATTGGTTATTCCCTTTTTTTATATTCATCACTATATGCATGGGGTTACATCCACATAAAGTACCATTCCTATAAACTTGGAGTCCCACAATGATCAAACTATGGAGTCCCACTAGAGATAAAATTGCTTCTACCTACAAAAGTGATCAAAAAATAATCCCATTGTGTCTTCTACTCTTCCATAGTTCTGATAAAGTCTTCAAATTTTATCTCCAATTCAAATACATATTTTCAACTTCTATGTTAGTAGACAACATGAGAGATCGTCATCCATTGGGTGAAAATAATCCTCCAAGAGCCTATATGACCTGGTTGACCAATGTTAAATCATTAAAAGATATGAGTAACACCATGTAATTGGTTTTTATACTTTAAAATCATTTACTGTTTTAAATGATCTGATTCTCTCAATCCAAAAATAATAAGGGGTGTTGTCTTCATGAATTCCTATAACTGTTTATGCTTTTTTTCTGAACATTGGTGTGTCATGTCCGCCCAAAATTCACTTATGTAAATGATGAAAGAACTGTCCCAATTTTCTACAAACATTATTCGATTACTGAATATAAACATTTATCCAGATGAAATAAGTATTTTTAAGTGATACAACATTTAATATATGAATTTTATTTGTTATAAATAATACATTTATATCTATCACATTACATACACATAACAGATTGTCAATTTTAGTTTCTTATCATAATCAAATAAAGAAAAATTTGAATTCCCATTTTAAATATTCACATATACCTTAGGTATATTGTTTCATTTAGTTTTTTTATAAGAATCAAAATTGACACCCTATATTAAATGCCATACAATGTTTTGGGTATTCGAAATCATTATAAATATCCTTTGAAATGCCCAAAGGATTGGGGTTCCCATCATTATTAATGAAGATATTTACATACCATGATTCATTTCTTATTAATAAAATATAAACAAAGTGGATTTAATACTCACATATAAAGGATCTATCACACACACTTCTCTTTTTAATTAGAGAAAATTTATAAAACATGAAATATCTAGGATGACCTGTTACTTGAGGTTTCATCATCATTCTAAAATACTGATGGGGACATATTTAATCTTACATATTGAATATTGGATGTCTCCAGACCCCTTATCTCACTCAAAATTAAATTCATACAAGAATAACTATATGAAAGTATATTTATCTCAGGCTTACCCAAGTATTTATCCAATACATGCTTCGTTCAAAGGTTATATTGCATTATAGATTACATTATGACCCATGTTCATATTTTAATTCATAAAAGTTACAAGAATATAATATAAAATGGTTGTATAAAACATTTCATTGTGGTATAATAATGAAAATTATAGTATTGTGTCATATATGTTTATAGAAGAAGAATATATCTAAACATATTCATGTGGGGGATCACACACCTTTTTGGTGAAATATTATATAGAAAGAAAGAGTCTCTTTGTACCTTTAATTACATTCCCCTTATAAATTCATACCTTCTATGCAACGAATCGTGTTTTATTGGTTTAGTCTTATATATATATATATATATATATATTACTCCTCAAAGGAAACAGAGTGTTGGGGTGTCTCAGGACATAGAAGTAATATATATATATATATATATATATATATTAAATGACGTTCTTGGTTATTTTTGGAATGATTGATTTTCCTTTGGATACATACCTCATAAGGGAAACCATTGACCAATGTTGACTATAAAATAAGGGTCATATAGTATGCCCGATAGAAAATAGTTTGGAATTTGGATTTCTGTTAGATGTTATTTTTTTCATGGGAATTAATATATTAATTTGTTAAATTAATTAATATACATTTACACACACAACCTAAAAATCATCAATAAATGCTTCGTTATAGTTAATTTCAACAGTTATCCACAAAACCCTATGGGATTTTAGAGGGTAAAAGGTGCAGATCCATTGATTGATAATTATAAATTATGGTGCAATGATCATTAATCGACGAATTTACCCTCACAAATGTTGTTCCATGATCCAAAAAATGACAAAAAAAATATTCTTCATTGTTTGATTGAAACTATAGGTATGGAATTATATTTCATGGTATTATACACTTTAATAATTTATTTAAAATTTATTAATATATTATTTTTTTTGAAGTGATTTTTATTTTTTACATGAGAAATTATATTTATGTTTTATTTTTCCCCCTGATATCCACATGGTTTACATAGTAAGAAAATATCTGGATGGGTTTTCACCAAAAAAATGTTGTCACTTCATTTTTAAAAATTGCTTCCCATCATTAATCTGGATAATCATTATTGTCCCACTGGATCACTAAATGATATAATTTTATTAGATTCGATTTCAATCGATCCATTATATTAATGATGGATGTCTGAAAGAGTGATAGATTTTAAATTTTTATGAATGTATCATGATCTGATGTGGGTTGTAGGTATTGAAAAAACTAATCAATGGATATGTCATTGATCATCATTCAGGGAATGTGGTTGTAATGACCCATAATTTCCATGTAATTTTTTTAATAAAATTAAAAAATTTCGAGTCCACAAAATTTGATGGAATGAGATTCTGGGGCCAGATGTACCCAGATTGTATTTCGGAACATTATTTCAGGTAAATTCAGTAAACTTATGAGGGGGATTTTTATAACATTTAAATCGGTGCTCAGAATTGAAATATGTGGGCACCGTGGAACTCACAGTACCAATATTCACTTAAGGAGACTATCAACTCGATGACAGTTGGTCGAGGGTGAACATTAGTTTTTGGGTTTTTTGTGAAGGAATAATATAAAAATAAAATTGTGAAAAAAATTTATTTTTATTTGGAGAACACATATGAATGTTGTGGAGGTGGGGACCACTGTTCCTTAACCACCCATGTCAGGTTATGGTTGTGGGGACCACCCAATCCTAACCTCCCATGAACGGTTATGGTGGTGGGGGCCACCCAATGTCTAAACCTTTTTAAGTCTCTCATTAATGCAGAGGAGCTTCTTGAGATTCCTCTATATTAATTGTTCCAACCCTAGGTATCCTCCCATTTTTAATTGTGCCGACACAACCCATTTATTATTGAAAATTAATTAAGCCAACATTGATTTCCAAAAAATTAAATAGATCAACATATATTATTTGGTGGGATAGTCATTTTTTGGAAATGTGTTGGGAAAGGATGATTTGGAGAACATGGGAGAAAGAACTCCAAAAAAAATGCTCTGCCAATGAAGAACATCGAACTCCTTTGACTTTCATCCTTGGGGATTCTTCTGACATGGGACGTTCTCATATACGACAAATTGATTATCATAATACCTTCTTTTGACAACATTCTCAAGATAATGAGGGAGGGGTTTAGTAAAATTTTATTATCTTCTCCCATGTTTTCCCAAAGCTGCTGTTGTGTCGAGCCGCCGCACCACCGATGTCCATCGTGACGAGCCACTGTGCCTCCGTCCGCAGAGCCACACTATAATCTGGGTCGAGCAGAGCCGTGGTTCCACTTCCGTCAGCTGAGCCCAGTAATCATGCTACCGTCGTCCACCATGTCAATACGTCGTCCTGCTGACATCATTCGTTTCGAGCCACCGTGCCGCCGCCCGCTGAGCTACACCGCTGTCTGTGCCGAGCCGAGCCCTCTCCATCGCGATGCCCTTGCTGCGGCCCTCTAAGCCTCAGGAGCCACCCTCACCGTGACCTTGCGAGCCACCCCAAGCCGATCTGGCCTTCATCCAATAAATTAAATTTCCGCGCCACCCTCAAGACACCGTCTGAGGCCGAGTCTCTTCTGCGGCCTCTCACGGCTGTCGGGCTAAACCCAACAGGCTGGGTCGGTCCGACAGGGATGGACCAAACCCGACCCCACTATGAACCAATTACTTTCTTTTGTCCATAACATTGGCACCAGACGTCTGTTATACGAACCATCAGTGGCGTTAGGAACGATGGAGCGATTAAGTCACATTGAGTGATACCCCACCGTGTTTTGGGTGATGATGGGAAAAATGCAGGATGGATCGAGCATGAATCCAACCAGGAAACTAGGACTAAATGTCTAATAACTCACAGATTTGGGCTTTTTATTGACGTGAAATCTATTATATTGAGACCCCTATGATGTGGTGGACCTTTTAGATACATATTCGTGGAACTTCATGGCAGTTGTTGTATCTACCGGTATCTTTTGAAGTGGATCCTACCATAGATGAGCGAGCATAGCGTGGAGACCTAGTGGCTAGCTGAGACTTGAATAATGCTAACCATTTCGACTCAGAGAGACTCGACATGCCCAGTGGGGAGCACCTTTGTGATGTGGCAGACCCACGGTGGGGAGCCCCATGGTTATGAAGCAGACCCACGATACTCAATAGGAGGAGTAACTCAACAGGCCTTGAGGGGGAGCACCTTTTTGTGACGCGGAAGTCCCACGGTGGGGAGTCCCTATGTGTGATGTGGCAGACCCATGGTACTCAGTAGGGGGAATACCTCATCAGTCTAGGGTTAGTGGGAAGCAACTATATGTGTCCCTGCAAGCCCATTGTACTCGATAGAGTAGGAGTTCTCCAGTAGCAGAGGTGGTTGATGTTGTGACTCGAAATGATACTTGTTACTAACCATAGAATAAATCCTAGTTTGAGATGAGTCAAAACCACTCTATTTTCCTCATGACTGAGATTGATTACATAATAACATAGGTATATGTATGGTCCTATACCTATGTATGGTTATATATTGATTTCATACCTTGTGTTAATACTTGGTGGATTTTATGAGTCCTTTAGTGTCTCGGGGTCCATACAGAGTATCATTTTACTCACCCCTACACAGGCTATTCCCACACCTTGTTGTGTAGGATGTAGATGATAGACATCACTGATTGAGGCTGAGAGTACCAAGACTAGACGGTTCCTAGAGGTGGACCACACGGTGTGACGGTACGCGGAGGAGACAGACGGGTGAGGAGTGATGAGGAGGCGATCTATACCTACCCTTCAGGTAGGAACCTCTTTGGATGACCTACTGGCTAACATTAACTTTTCATCAGATGTATTGTATCACAGTTGTACTTATACTAGATAGTTGGGCATGTATTTTGGACCTTTTAACTTTCAACCCACTTTTGTTATACAATTTACTTGGTGTTTCGTTCAGCTGTGTTCTTTCTTGTGTGTGTATACATGTTATAATGGAAATGCCTTACCAATTTATGGGAATTTCACCTTTGGTGCTACTGGCTAGCCCCTAGCCTATGGAAGGCGAGAATGGGGTAGTCTCGACTTGGGCCCATGGGGACGAGTTGTGACAATTTGATTTCAAAGGAGTCGGTTCTACCACAGAACTAGAAATCTTGATATTTTCTGTGAAGAAATAGTGTTATGTGTAGTGAGTGTGGTTTTTAGTTTAGGGAGTCTAGTGTTGGTGTGGCAGCTAACATATCCATACACCATGACCCTAACTTTTGATATCCAACTTAGTGAAAAAAACACTGATTGCTAGTCTGTTTTGAAGAGTCTTCGTTGTGATCTTTTGAGATAGCTAACCAGGTATAACATTCATCTCACTGGGAATAAATTTTGACTGTGGCACACCAGATTCATTTTAGGATGCCTCCATGCAGACAACTATCTAGGGTTATGAGAGTTGTACGCACTAAAATCCCACCGAGTGACAAGGCCTCGGTGCATGGATCTTTTCTAGTAGAGGCCCCAGTTGTACCACTCCCCTTTGTTCCACCGATTCCACCAGCCCCAGAAGCAGATGGTGCATGCCAATCGAGTGTTTTTCATGAGTTCTGATGCCATAGGCCACCTACGTTCAAGGGAGAAAAGGACCCGCAGTGGTTGAGGATAGGTTGGAGGCTGTGGTGAGTGTTTTCTGACTTGTAGGGACAACAAGTGATCTTCTGGTAATTTTTTCTACCAGCATTCTATAGGAACCAATAGTAAGATGGTGGATATTTATGCTCTATCTTCTTGATTAAGTGATTCTCCTCTGGGCAGTCTTTGAGATTATATTTTGGGAAGATTTTTCCCATAAACTCTTCGCCCAGTGCACATACAAGATCTTCTTGATCTGTAGCATGGGAGTATTGTTGTGGCTCAGTACTCACCGAGGTTCACTATCCTCTCACAATATACCACAGATATAGTGCATGACCCATTCTTCAGGGCCCGAAACATTTATTAGGGAATCAGGCGAGAGATCAAGACTTCAATGATCTCACTCAGCATCCCAACACATGTTGGGGTTGTAGAGATATCCCTATTGGTGGAGTGTTTCCTTGCTGAGCAGTCACTAGAAGTGAGACCCACTACCGGTCATCACGTATCAGTGTATTCGGCAGCTGGTAGCTTAAAAATACTGAAGTGGTCTATGAGGACTAGACATACAGGTGGACAACTGCATGACTCAAGATCGGTTGTGCGGGGCACCCAAAGCAGAGCTTCTCATGTCAGGAGCGGGTTGTGTTACCTATGAGGCTGGCACGGTCACATGGCTTGTGACTGCCAGAACCATCATTCAGATGATAAGAAGACGGTCAAAGGACGACCCAGGAAGAGATAGAGGACTGATTGAGGAGGTCCGTAGGGAGTAGGGGATGTGGAAGAGGAGCTGGACATGTAGATGGTGGTGGGCGATGATTTGAGTTGTTACTTCCACCTCCACCAGGAGGTCCACCATGACTGTAGGGAGTAGGTGGATAAGGGTGAGCTCATCACCAGCCAGCTAATGCCTATAATCACCACTATCCAGTGATGATTCGAGGTATGATATGTGTCTACTCACCATAGTTACAGTACTTATAGACACATGATCCATTTGTTATTTTATTTCAACTGACCTTGTTTGGAGCTCGGAGATTCCAACAGATCCGTTGACTCGATCCTTTTGGCCATAGACACCTATGAGAGAAAATATGAAGATTACACACTGGTTTCGGTAGTGAGATAGTACGTTACGAGGCAAGAGCTTCGGTTGGGATCTCCTAGTAGCAGCATCAAAGCCTTATGACATCATCTTGGGTATGGACAAGTTATCTAGAGTCCATGATCGGATAGACTGTATTAGGTGTAAAGTGTGATGTGTTCGCACTGATGGGACCAGGTTTACCCTCACTGGAATGAATGGAGCCGTTTCAGCACAAGATGGACTTACACAGATGAGGGTACAGTTGGTTAATCATCTGTTGGCTAGCCTTACCCTTGGAGCTATTTATGTGGGGAGTCTGAGCTATTCTATAGTGGTGGACTATTATGTGGATGTCTTCCCTCATGATGTTACAGGTCTACCTCCTCATAGATAGGGGAACTTTTACATGGACCTGTACCCTGGGAAGATACCAATATCTACACCAGCGTATTGAATTGCTACTGTGGTGCTTCATGAGATGCAGGTATAGCTAGAGGACTTGCAGGGGAAGGGATACATCCATCCCATTGTTACACCTTAGGATACCACGATTCTATTTTCCATAAAGGCAGATGGGAGCTTGAGTATTTGTGTTGATTATAAGGGCCTGAACCAGGTGACTGTGAAGAAAAAGTACCCACTCCTGAGGATTCACAACATCTTTGATTAGCTGAATGGAGCATGGTGGTTCTCAACGGTGGCCCTAAGATAAGGCTATCACCAGCTCAGAGTACGAGATGAGGATGTTCATAATATGACATCCAGGTGTCGATACGACCATTAAGAGTTCTTGTTTATGCCATTCGGTGTAACTAATACTCTAGCAGTATTCATGGGACTCATAAACATGATGTTTTATCCATACCTTGATCTCTTTGTAATATCCTTCATCGAAGACATTCTGATCCACTCAACTACTGAGGAGGAGCACTCATATCATTTAACAGAAGATATGGACACTCCGAGAGCACCTAACTTATGGTAAGATCTTAAAGATCCAGTCCCGGATTTGAAAGTTTAACTTTCTAGGACATGTCATATCAGAGGCTGGAGTGGAAATGGATCTAGCATAGATTGTGGCGGTAAATGCTTGGGAGCCACCCATGAGTGTGACAGAGGTATGGAGTTTCCTCGGTTTTTCTGGATACTACCATAGATTTGTACTAGATTTCTCTAGAGTGGCAGCACAATTATCATCCTTGACGAAGAAGGGGAAATCATTTCTATGGTCTGAGAGATTCCATTATAGTTTTCAAGAGATGAGGCAATGGCTGAATATTTCCCACATCATTTGGCTTCCAGAGGTGGGTGTAGGGTACATTGTTTACTATGACTCGTCATAGAAAGGACTCAGATGTGTCCTGACACAGGAATGAGTTGTGATCACATGTGGTTCTCTACAGCAGAGACAACATTAGAAGAACTACTCTACAGATGACCTGGAGTTTTCATTGGTGGTATTCACATTGATGATGTGGCGGCACTATCGGATGAGATAATGATTTACAGTTTACTCGGATCAAAATAGTCTCAGTTATATCTTCTCTTAGAAGGACCTGAACCTATGACAGCGACATTGGCTTGAGTTACTTCAGGATTATGACATCGAGATAGTCTAATCTTTGGGGAAGGGGAACGTTGTAGCAGATGCACTCAGCGGGAGATCTGGTATAAAACTGCTAGGTGAAGCGATGGAGCATTGAGCCTCATTTTAGATATCCTTTTTGGATTGTGATGGAGAAAATTTTCTATAGTATCATGCAGTCACTCACAAACTTCTTCAGTGAGTTACGGAGGTGCAACGTGGGGACACTGACAATGAGGAACGATGTGCTCAGATATCTACAGGACATGAACCCGATATATTTTCTGAATGTGGAGAGCACGTCATGCTATTTAGCAGATGTGCCATGGTACAAGTGTCACATCAAGAGGAAGTGTTGAGAGAGTTCCACACTTCCCATATAGCAGTACATATAGGAGTGGAGAAGATGTATCAGGTTCTCTGACGACACCACTGGTGGTCGGGGATAAAGAAATAAGTAGCAGAGTTTGTTTCTCAACGCCTCAATTGATAGCAGTTGAATGTAAAGCATCAGGTACCAGCAGTCATTGTTCATCCTTTAGAGGTCCCAGAGTTTATATGGGATTGTATATCCATGGACTACACGGTACGACTTCCATATAAATACAGGTGTCATGACTAGATTTGGGTGATCGTCGACCGACTCACCAAGTCAGTCCACATCCTACCGATTAGAGAGAAGGGTTCAGTAGAGAGCTTGTGATACCTCTATTTGCAAGACATTGTTCGGTAACAAGGAGTAACCTTGACAATTGTCTCTGATCATGATTCATGTTTTTCTTCTCTTCTATATAAGTGGTTGTAGGCGGATTTTGGTATGCAGATTTATTTGTGCACGTCCTTCCATTCACACACAGATGGTTAGAATGAATGGACCTTTTAGGCCTTTGAAGACATGTTGTGTGCTTGTGTCCTCGACAACAATCGAAGCTGGGAGAATCACATAAATTTGGTGGATTTCAAATACAAAAAAAAATTATCACTCCACCAAAGAGAGGGCACAATTCGAGGCATTGTATGGGCGACCATTCAGATCACCTATGGGTTAGACTAACCTAGGGGGGTCAGCACTCGTGGGACTAGAGATGGTGTGGCCTGCCACAGAGATGGTGCAGATCATCCAGGAGCAGATGATGATGGCACAGAGTAGGAAGATGTCATATGGCGACAAGAGACAGAATCCTCTGGAGTTTGAGGATGGAAATCACATATTTCTATGGGTCTCACCCCGACCACATCTGCAGAGATTTGGCCGAGGCGTCAAGTTATCCCCGAGGTTCATCAAAACCATTCAGGTTCTCAGTAGAATTGGTGAGGTGGAATACCACTTAGATATACCACCTCAGTTGCATCGGGTGCATGACGTCTTCCACGTATCCCAGCTGAGGAGATATGAGCATGACCCTTCTCATGTCATCGACAATGGAATGTTGTACATTGAAGATGTGGTGAATTTTATGGATGTTCTAGTACAAATTGTGGATCGATAAGGGTTGGTACTTTTTTGAATGTATATACCATTGTACACGTTCGCTGGCAGCATGGGAACCTCCACAAGGGCACATGGGAGTGGGAGGCTCAGATGCGTTGTCAGTAACCCCAATTGTTCCTATTGTTTTGAGTACTGATTTATGGGGACGTAAAGCCCAAGAAAGGGAGAATGTAAAAACCCATAATATCGTTGTAATTTTTTTAATTAAATTGGAATTTTAAGAGTCCTAAAAAATTAACGACACATGATTCCGAGGCCAGTAGAGCCCGAAATGAATTTCTAAACATTATTTCGGGTACATTTAATAAACATACAAGATGGATTTTTATAACTTTTAAATCATTGCTCGAAATTGAAATCTGAGGGAACCGTTGAACTTGAAGCACTGATATTCTATTAAGGAGACTTTCACGTATACCGGTTTTGGTCGAGGGTAAAAGGTTGTTTATGGGTTCTCCGTTATGAAATAAAATAAACATAAAATTTTTCAAACATTTTATTTTTATTTGAAGCACCATGTGAATATTGTGGAGGTGGAGAAAACCATACCAAAACCTGGCATGTGAGGTAATGGTGGTGGGGACCACCCAAGCCTAACCACCCAGGAGTGGTTATGGTGGTGGGGGCCACCCTAGGACTAATCCTATTTAAATCCCTCATTAATGTGGAGGATCCTCTTGAACTTCATCAACATAAATTTTTCCAACCCTTGGTATCCTCCCTTTTTAATTTTTCCAAGGCAACCCATTTATTATTTCAATTTAAAGAATCTATCATTTAATACCTAAAAATTAAATAGATAAACATATTTTATTTGGATGTCTTTTAATTTGTTGGACAATTGTTGGCAATGGTGGATTGGTAGAACAAGGGAGAAAGCTCTACAACGATGAATGCTCCACCGATGAAGAACATCGAACTCCTTGAACCTTCTTCCGTGGGAAATCATCTGACATGGGACATCCTCATCTATGGAGAATCGACGAATGTACTACCTTCTTGTGGCAGCTTCATCAAGAGAACGAGGTAGGGGTTTAATACAATTTGATTATCACTTCCCATGTTATACCCTTATAATTATATTGCAGGATTGGGAATAGATATTGATGAGGGTAGTGGGAAACCATGTCTAAAAATATCTTCAATACATGTTCACGCCTCGTTCTTGGTAAACCACTTTCTACCACTCTAAACACGGACAATGTGGGCCAAACGAACATGGTCCTATCCCTCTGACATTCTTATTTGATGTGTTCTTCGAAATAGAGGAAGCAGATGAAGGCAACGGCGCTGCCAGCCATGGACTCCGCAACCCACACTGCCTCGTGGTGCTTTGCCCACCCGGCCAAACCATCCATGCACCCTCCTGAGCCTCCCATGGCCGAACAGAGCTGTCGCGCCACCCCAGGTCAACCCTACCTCCCCCCAACCCCACACCATTGCAGCGCCACCTCCATGCCGAGCCGACGTTCTGCAGTATTCTGTCATGCCGAGCCACCACGCCACTATCTGCCAAGACAGGCTGATTTATGGGACAAGCCGATCCACCACACTGCCACGATCCAACGAGAAGAGTCGCCACCTCACTGCCATCCACTGTGCCGAGCCGCCACGCTGCCTCCATCCGCGCTGTTGAGCCATCGTTCCACCACCAATCGAGTCGCAATGCAGTCCAGGCTGAGTCAAGCCACTGCTGTCGTTGTGCCCTCACTATAGACCTCTGAGCTTCCCTCGCTTGGACCTATTAGCCGCCCTAATCCGATTCGGCCTGTAGCCGAGCCATTCCATGGCCGAGCTTCCCTTGCGACACACTCCGAGGTCAGGCCGCCACCACGGCCCCTCGCGGCCATCAGGCTGAACCAAATGGGCTGCGTTGACCCAAACCAGGTATGACCTGGCCGGGTCCATCTTGGTTGAGCTGACGAGGTCATCCCTGAATAGTGCCCACTACGACCCAAGTACTTTCTTTTGGGCAAAACATTGGAAACATATGTCTGTTAGGCGAACCATCAGTGAAGTTGGGAACCTTTGACTGAACAGGTCCCATTGAGTGATACCCCATTGTGTTTTGGATAATGATGGGAAATGGTTTGGTTGGATCGAGCACAAATCCAACCGGTCCCTTGTGACTAAAATGTAAATAACTCACAGACCGGGTGTCAGATTGACACACTATTTGTTACATTGAGACACCATTGATGTGGAAGGCCTTCAAGATAATTCTTCGTGGGACTTCTTGGAAGTTGGAGTATCGACCAGTAGATTTTGGAGCGGATCCTTCTGGAGACAAGTGAGCATAGTACAGAGACCTAGTTGCTGGATGAGACTTGATGAATTTTGACCGTTTTTACTCAGAGTGACTCTACATGCCCAGTGGGTAGCACCTTGCTGACGCGGAATACCCATAGTGGGGAGCACATTGGTGATGAAGCATGGAAATGATTCTCAACAGGAGGAGTACTTCAACAAGCCTTGAGGGGGAGCGCCTCTGTGTGACGCAAAATACCCATGGTGGGAACCTCCTTTGTAGGACGCGACAGACCCAAGGTACTCAATAGGTGGCGTTCCTCAACAGTCCATGGTTAGTGGTAAAAGAATCTGTGTGACACAGCTGGCCCACTATAATTGATAGAGGAAGTGTTCTCTAGCAGATAAAGTGTTTGACGTTGTGACATGAAATATTAGTTGTTACTACCCCTAGTATAAATCCTATTTTGAGAGGAGTCTGAACCACTATGTTTTCTTCATGATTGAGATGGATTACATAATACCTTTTGTAAATTTATTGGCATATACTTAAGTAAGGTTATCTATTTATTTCATACATTTTTTCCTTGGTGTGTTTTATAGAAGTTGAGGGTCTCAGGGTCCCTAATGAGTATTGTTACACTCACCCATGCACCGGTTATAATCGTACCTTGTTGTTTTGGATGAAGACGATGGAAATTGCTGATTGAGGCTATGAGTACTAGGACATGATGGATCCCGAAGGTGGACCATTTGGCCTGTCAGTACGAGGAGGAGATGGATGAATGAGGAGTGGTGAGGAGGTGATCTATACCTACCCTTCAGGTAGGAACCACAGAGGAAGATCAAACAGCTAACTTTCCCTTTTCATCAATTGTATTGTATCACAATTTAACTTGTATTGCCAGTTAGGATTGTATTCTGGCCCCTTTTACATTAAACACTATTTTGTTATATAGTTTACTTTGTGTTTTGTCCAGCTATGTGTTTGCATGTGTGTGTGTTTATATGTTTTAAAGGAAAATGCATTCCCTATTTTAGGGTATTACACCTTTGGTTCTAGTTTCCATACCCTAGCCTACGAATGGAGAGCTTGGGGTAGTCAGGGCATGGTCCCCAGTGGACATGTTGTTACCGAGGTGTTATGGTGGTGACGTGCATTGGGATGTATTGCATGGGGTTTAGGTTGTATGAATCTGCCCACTGGTGACATATCATGCATCTTATTTTATAGATATATGTTATCTTGTATGATATATGGGATAAAATGGGGTGGAAAAAATCATGGGAGATTTATACGAAGTGTTATATTATTTTTTTAATTAAAATCATGCACAAAATGTACTATAGAGGAAACATGTCATTTATTCCTCTGGATACATCAGCTTGGGTTTTGAGTAGAGTTAAATATCACAAACTGTGTTTGATCCATACAAGATGTGTAACCCACTATTGGTGTCTTTGATAGTTCTATTGGAATTACTAGGCACAAACATATCAGTTTACACATTTATATCTCGTGTTTGTTTGCTTGACCATAAATTCAAACATGAATAGGGTATCAAAACATGACCAGGTAGATGGTCATCTCTATAGTGCATGGTCATGAGCCGATTTGTGTTGGAATGCATTATAAGAAATAAGTATAACCATGGTATCCCAAAATAATAATGTATACCCATTACATTCAATTTAATATTTTCTTATAAATAAACATTTTGAGTCTCCTTCTTTTTTACCTTCATTGAGGCCAATGAGTATCATATCCTACGATGTTTTCTCTATAGATCAATATATTGGACATCATTATGGAATCAAATACTTGTCAAAATGTTTTAGGAGTGGGTAGCTTCCTTCACAAATTATTGTAAAATGTTATCGATTGGGTTTGTTCATTAGATATATGTCAAGGTTGTTAACAATCATATATCACCATGGAATATGTCTCTAATACTATTTAAGCATGTAGAGGCGGAACAACAATAATACTGAGGGAATAGGTTATCTATCTATAGGTTGTTACCCTCCATATTCGAGCTCCAACTGATAGTGGTTCCTCTACTAGATATAGTGTGTCCTTATCTATGGTGAACGAGGATAAATTAAAGGCTCTTGACTCTAATTTAGGAGAGGCTATGTGTTCATTTTGGAATTATAGATAAAAACATAATTATGAAGGGTGAATCATCATTCTTATGTGGGATATGGAGATGAATATATGATTTTTACATAACCAGGGTTTCCTTATGAATATATATTTGAAGATTATAATCCCTCATTCTTATTTTAGAAGTTGACTGTTGTATCTTTTTATTTATACATTATTGGGTTTTGGGGCCTCCTATATTGTATGTAAACACTCATCTATACATGGGATTCACTTAATTTTGTTGTGTCTTATGCACACGACATAAATATTAGTGGTGATATTTGATGACATTAATTTTTAAGAATTTCCCTGAACCTAGTGGAGATATCCATGTTCAGTGGCTATCCTTGGGAATTTTGAGTCACAATCTCTCCAGTCTCCCTTTTTTGTATTGTATTCAAGTTATGATCATTCTATGGATTAACATGTATTGTTCCCCATTATACATTGGTTATATGATTATTTACTTTTATGATTTCCTATAGATTGTTTCATTCATGTTTTAAAACCAATATTTTTATTGTTTTAATATATCTCTACATTACATAATGGATCAGGTTGTGTGTGTGTGTGCATTTAGGTACATTGGATAAGGTTAATCATGTTAGTGATATTCCTTTTCCCTACTAGTTTTAGTACCCTATCATATTTATGGAATTATTGGCTGTCATTAGCCTCTTAACATTGTCTTAGCAAGGCCCGTTAGGTTGTGTCATGACTGAGTAATATCAAAGGTGGTTATTCCCATAGAATTATGATTGGAGATGGAATAATTTGAGTATTTGATTGCAAATATAATGAAATTTTTTAAGTGAGTATCAAGTTTTGACCTCATTCCAGGGAACGTAGTATTGATACAACATCCAACACATCCATTCATCAGGACTCTGACTATATTTTAATTGTCTTAGCATACCATGTCATAAGTTTTAAGGAAAATTTTATAGGAATCATATTGAATTGGGTCATTTGTGTTTCATCTCACTCTTGAGTAAGCATCTTATATGTGCTCATCAATATCTGGTTCATCATTATAACATTATGGATGCATCCATTATGACGTACATCATATATGCTGATACCAGATCGTGATGGGGATAATTTGGGTGATGATGCATCATTATAGGGAATACCCATGAGGTTCTTCTTCAAATTGTGTAGAGGGTTTATCAACTATGTGTTGGAATGCCAATAGTTCTAGAAGTTCTGGGAGAGGATGATAAATATCTTAATTTTTTTATGAGTTCTAATTATAGAGACTATTGATGTTTTGTAGTTGGACATACCTTAAAAAAGTTGTTGGTCAACATGAGGTGGTGATTTGATTCATTTTTCTTTTTCAATCATTGCCCAATAAAATGAATTTTCATGTATCTATCCTTATTAATGGATAAATAGGGATCCGGTGGGGTTAAATTACCTATTATAATGATGATATGTAACTCTAATGGTTACTATTCCAATTTCTATAATAATATGAGTGTTAAACTTTTTATATGCATTCTATGTGGATTTAGGAGCTTCATAATATGTATAAGGGTGATATACTTGATGTAGAGTGACACATGATGTATACCAAACATGGGAATTACTCTTTCCATGTGGTGCAATATGGATTCTTATCGGTGTAGAAGATTGATAAGGGAAATCATAGAGACATATGTGATATTGTGGTCTCATTGTGAATTAACACTTTTGATATACAATTTGAGTGGGATTTATTTATATATATCTTCCTAAAAGACCATTATATGGTGGCTAGAGCATGTAGTGGACACTATGATGAAGTGTAATATTCTATAGAAAGAATTCATTATTCATTAGGGACTTATTGTAAGAGACCATGATTTTCCTTAAAATAGGCATGTTAATCTATAGATCATGATTGTTTCCAAGGGTCCAGTCATCTAAAATTTGAAAAATGATATTTTTTGTGACGATTAAGGTAACATTGATCGTAATTTTATAAACTAATGTGCAGAGGAATGTTGGAATATAGTGGATAAACAACCATTATAGAGTCAGTATCATGACTTGGGATCTCCCATGCATAATCAGGGTGTCCAATAGGGGTGTTAAAAAACATAATAGTGTTTGGAAATTTATTTGGGTTTGATTGTAGTAGAGTGTGATGTTTCTAGCTACTTCCACGAAAACCATAAGGTGGAACATACTAGGATCAATTTGATTTATATCGAAGCCACATGTTGTAATACATTGTGGATGAATACAACCAGTATTCTCATGAGAGGATATGAGGTGATATATATTTCATTTTTTTTTATTTCAATAGTACTGTTAGACACATGCGTGATTAGTTAATTTATCTCAATATCCATATGGTGAGATATAGATCTTTTATTTGATTATTTTTCCCAAATAATATAGATACTGGTTCATATATATAGTGATTAATCAATAACAATCATAAACCGATAGTGTGATTTGGTGATCAAAATATATTGTTCCTCAAGGGACATCTTGGTCATCATGACGAATCGTTATTAATCCGTCCTAGATATTGAATGGTTTTATGTTGTGCATTTTTGATAGATTGTCAACATAGGGGTTAGATTCCATCATAGATATGGGATGATATTATGCTTCAGTGGTGAGAGATATATTATTGTTGTGTTCCTGGAATCCTGAGTTGGAATATTTATCCTACCTCTCAAAAGTTCGTGTGCCTATAAGTTGGTGAAGCATTCTATTTAAGATTCTAGTTACAATTTGTAATGGAGTATTTTTTAGAAATCTTCTATGATGATTTTTCATGAATACCTCTACTATGGGACATATCGTTATTTATCAACATGAAACCTATGAATTTACTACTATATTCATCCATACAAATGATACCCCCATCCAGAACCTGGAGTAAATGTTGTATTTGGAAGACATTTGAGTGTGTGTTTTTATCATATACTATGTGATTCACTGGGATGTAGTGGGTTTGATTGTGAAAAAAAAGAAGATTATTGTTCATGGATTTATGTTGATTATTGTTCCTAAAATTGGGTAATGATATATTAAATTTACCACTTTCCAATGACTGAAAACTATTATCAATAGTTTAATAATGTTAGATATTTCTAATAGATTAATAAAAAGTCTAGCATCCATCTGCTGAGGGTTCGTGAGGATTGTATTATGATGACTGAATAACGATATTCTTACGGGAACAATTAGTTCAATGTGATGACTTCAAATGTGAGTACTTCCATGGATCTATCCGTGGATATTGTGAACAAGAAATTGTATTCATAATTTTACTATTTTTTACATTTATTATTGATGATATTCTAATATGATATGTGTCAAAGGAGGAGTAAATTTTTTATTTGTGGTTGATCCTAGATTCACATCTCGATACCAAAATTTGTGATATTCTCTCAATGTGACAATTTATTATTCTCTAGGTTCTTTTTCTAGTGAATGTATTCTCTAATCATGGTTTAGCTTTGGGATTAAAAATAAATATTTAGTGAATTTTTCTGAAAAATCTAATATAGATTTGCCGGTGCAGAGTTTTCTATTTTTGGTGGGGTAATACCGAATTATTGGCAAAAACATTCCATGATAGAATCTCATTTTATTATAATAAAATTAAAATTAATGTTGATTAGATTTACTGAGTAGTGTTAGACGGTCTTCGATGTTTTCATTATGTGGTTGACTAGGAGTTATATTTAGTGACTAATGGGTGATGGAATCAAGTATCTGGTGTTTTTCAATTCCCTTATAGTTGGGATCAGTTTTGTGTTGATAAAAAAGAAGGAAATGATTAGTTATAGTTGAGGTACATGAAGAACAATGTATTTTACTATAAAATTCCTAAAATTTATGGTATTCAATGCTATTATATTACTTGATGATGTAGAGACAATATATTCTAGGTAATTGTTTTAATTTTCACTCATAACACTAGAGTTTGAGGTAAATATTAAGCTAGAGAGATATCATCCAGATATAAATGTGTTGGTTGGATTTTTTGTTGAAATATGATACTAAGAATATATATAATATAGAGAAGGTAAATGCTTTGGTAAATTACCATATAATTATTTCTAAACCATTTTTGATGTAAAATCATTTTTTAGATGGGTATTTTCAGCTATCCATATTAGAGGATAGGGGTACAAGTTATATTCCATCAATGGTCCTGAACACGCCACATCGTCACTGTGTGGGGGAATCTCTTCATGTTGGTTCCCTAGAACCTAAATCATTGTACATTATGATAACTCGTATTCATTTTATCTGAATTATAATAAACACCATCTAACTTTATGATTTTTCTTCTACTTGAAATAGTATATGATAATTTTATAAGAGTAACTATCTTACTAAACGGTCATACTAGTTCTCAACTATGGTCAGAACCCATATGTTCTATGATGCTATTATTTAATATATACTCTATAGATGTACATTAACATTTTAGGGTCAAAAATGATATATTCCATCAGGGGTGGAGACTCATAGGACATGGAGTTAGCTTCTCATGGTGTACACCAATGGTAATATCTAGTATGGATATTATGAGAATGAGACCCCCCAGTAGGAAATAATATTTTAAATGTGTTTTTGGATTTTCCAATTTATGGAAATTTGTTTATGTCCTTAGTCATTAAGATTATTTGTAATGAGTTTTATGAGTCACAAACATATATGTATATAAAAAATCTGGTTGAACAATTATCGTAGTGATGTATGATATATTGGGTGCATCCAAAGTAATATTGAATTGTTGAATAAGTTGACCAATCATTTTTCTCTGATATTCCTTCACAAAAGTTAATATCATAGGCCCTTTGATAGAATTTATATATTCTAAATAAATACATGTCCATGGTGTTCTAAAGGCATGATATATTCCAGAAATTCCATGATAGATGTGTTGATCTTATAGGTTGATGGAACTGGTATGAAACCTTCTCAATTTGAGATATTGTAATAAATTGATTATATTATAGGGTAAGAGACTTTTTTAATTTGAAAATTCATCGTGGAATTAAATTCATTATCTATGGGATTCCATGGCATGTTACTAGATGATAACATTGGACTTTAGTCTACATTGTCCAATTACACTGAGAACGAGGCCTAGAAGGTCACAAAATATATTAATCCAGAATCCATGTTGAAATGTTGAAATGCATGGCCGATTGTCGCCTATCGACTGGTCAAGGTTCCGGTGCTCCGCTAATGTTTATATCATCACACAGGTCAAATCCTCAGTGATGATACTTTGTAATAGTCGTTTGTTTTTTGTTGATTGTATATTGATTTTGGGGTTTGTTTGAAGAGCATAAATGAAGTAATTAATGATTGGTGTTTGTTTTAAAAATTTGATAAATATTGGGGTGATTTCATTTTTAGCCAGTTAATCATGTGATATCCTGGAGCGTTGCATTATATTACTATTAATTTAACACCAACTTCTCAAGATAAAGTTGTTTGGAATTACTAAGTGTTAAGGAATTAATCCAAGCCTTAACATAACATTGGGGTCGAAACTTAATTAGATCTTGTTGATGGTAGTGTATTTATGGTTCCAAAAATCCATGGAAACCACACGTTAAACAAAACAAGTCATTAATCCATTAAATTTTAAGTCCAACATACACAATGTTAAATTAATGAATATCCATTGAGAAGATACTCTAAATCACTTAACATCCCTAAATTTTTACTCACCCAAATATTATATTTACTCATAAATTTATATTAATATTAATAAGGTTTATATACTTATGATGATGAATTAACAAGGGAATAAAATTAATGAGATATGAAAATAGTGGTACGTCGAACAAACAGACACGAACATTGATGAGAATTAAAAAAACATTCTTTCAATTGAATGTGGAAGAAAAAGAATGGAAGGGGATTAAAATTTTTTTTTAATTTTTGAAAAACATTAATATTAAACTACAGAATGTGTATGAGAATAAGATATATTGAAGAAGAAACTTGCATTAAAAAAGGATTACAGAACACAAACTTACCCGATTACAAACGAAGAACAACACAAAAGTGAAAGGAAACAATGAGATGAGGAAGGGTATCTCGAGTGAAATCACGAGTATGGAATGTCCTTCGATTCCCGTGGAAAGGCTTTGGTCGTGCCAATATTTTCTCCTCTTATCTGAAATTCCAACCCCTTTGAAGGAAAAGAGGGGGATGTATTTATAGCACAAGGAAGTGGACTGTTTGCATTCCCAATCTGACCCTCCACTTAGCTCAACGATTGGGACATCCAGAGAGCAGAATCTCGAGATATCTCCTTCTTCAAGGCTGTAGATATTAATGTCGGCCGACTACTATAAAAATGTGGAGGCATTTATACATATGGATACAATATAATGGTCAGTTGATTAAACATATTTAATCATTCCATTTCAATCCAGTCTTTTTGAAGTCCAACATGTGAATGGGTTTTTGAATAAGATGATTCCTTTAAAACCAATTTATTTTTTCAATAAACCCAGACACCTAGATCCCCTCTATCAAAATGAAAAATCTAAGATTTATTTGATGATTACATCATGAGATATGTCATGAATTGTGTCCGGATTGTAATTCATGTACAAAATGGTGGGATGGACTTCAAGGCATTATTTGGGTCCATTTTTCATGTAGTTGGAACTTAAATTTTTATCCATTTTTCTTTTAGATAATATAGAACATTTGGAGGAGTTTAATAAAATTTGGGATTCGAGATTAATACCAATAACTCAATCATCATTGATGGTCCAGTTTTATCACAATTTCTTTGGGTCTTTTTGTGTTGACCATATGAGCCTTCAAATGGCATAACTGGACCATGATTCCTTATAATGATATGTGATAAAAGGAATAAGGAATACTAAAAAATAATAACCACATAATATTAATCAGTATGGTGAGAGTTATAAATAAAATTGTAAACTGACATTATTGAACTACTTCTAAAAATTCTGAAAAATTATACTTAGTATTAAAACAATAACATTTCACATAAATTATGCACATTTCATATAAAATATTTAAACGGATTATATAATAAGTAATGAAAATATTAATAACATCAACACCCCACACTTTTTCATAATCATGTCCTCATGTTCAATAGATATAAAAACATAACAAAATCATTTCCACTCACCAAAAATTAGTAACATTTTGTTTTCTCCAATCAGAGGATGTTTAGACTATTTCACTCATCCATTTTGAAATCCACCACATGTTTTTACAGAAACAATGTTCCAACACTAATTCATTTTTTTCATTCTCAAATTTAGAAATGGAAAATTTTAACACTCAAAACTCACACCTCTCATGATGATAATATTCACTGGTGGAGGTTCACTCTTTCACCAAACAAAAGTGAAAATCATAGAGCTTGAAAGTGATCTCATTTTCTAATCCTTATCTGAAGTGATAAATAATCAATATGTATTTTTAAGGGTTTTTTCTATGGCTACGGGACGGTAGGAATATAATTTCTAAGAGAGTGATGAAGAGGGATAAAACACCAGCATAGATAAGCAATGAAATTTTTTTTGAAATAAAACATGGAAGGAAATGAAAACACATATTTAAAAGGTAATTATTGTTTGATAATATATACAACAGAGGATGAAAATATTAAGGGTATGAAAAGATGATATTTTTAAAACCAAAAATCTTCTCCCAATGACATAAGAATATAATGAAATTGTTTTTTATCTTTTTTCAAAAGTAGAACCTAGAAAAGATCTCACACTCATATCCCAACCCATGATTGATATCCACATGATGCTAATTGTAATAGTTATAAAAAGATCAATGGTTGAGGATGAGTGATTTTTCAACTACCTAATAAACAACCCAATTTTTTTGATTTTCTTTTTCAAATTTACAATTTTTTTTGAACACTTTTCAAAATCATTTAAAAAATTACATAAATGAAAGGACATTACATTCACCAAAACACACAGAATGAAAACTTCTCCCCCACACTGAAATATATGATTTTCCTCCAATCTTATGATAACATTGTGAAATCATCAAAGCGTACCCAAAATGAAATCCATCCCCACCACACTTAAATTTCAAAAATAATTATGCAATGAAAATCCATGTTGATATTAGGTGGGAAAAGGTATTGGGATTGTAATGTGGATATCAAGGAGAACGTTTTCATAGGCTTGAAGGGGCTTTCAAAAGGAGGATTAATTTAAGGGAAATGGGAGGCTATTTTGCTATTGTGATTCTCATGTGGTTCAGATAATTCCTCTATTATAATAATGAAAACTAATGTATAAAATTCAACACGAAGGCCTGCAAACTCAAGACTCACAAATGGGGGTGAAAACATACAGTTTGAAATGATGGCCAAATGTAGCCTCGACATGAAATCCAATTTTGGTTCTCACGTTTAGGGAAAAGCATTTTCCAAATCAATAACTAAGCATTCAAAATGTATTATTCTGGACACAAAATTATTTATCCAAATATGTGATTGAAACACAAAAAATTTTATATGAATCCATGTCTTTTGACTACCAAAAATGGTTGGACAATATATGAAAATTGAAGGTGAGTGATTATGACTCTTTTGGTTTTTCTTATATTTTTTTATTTTTTAGTTTTCTTAGTGTTCTTTAAAATACACACCCATGAAAAAGAAAAAATAAAAAAGAAATGGTTTGATGATGAAAGTGGTAAAAAATGAAATATATAGGAAAAATAAGAAAGAGAGAATGATAGAGAGAGGGGAAGAGATAGAGAGAGTTAAAGGGAAAGAGGTTCCCCTTGGATTGGATTTGGAAGGTCTCCATCTCCATCTAGTAGTTTGTTGACTATGGAAGATGGGGATCCAGTGGAAGCCGATGTTGATCCAGGATTGTGTGTCCTCTCATCGTGATATATTAACTGATGTCCATTAACTGTGAATTTCCGTTTCGAATAGGGGTCATGGAATTGAACTACACCAAATAGGTGAACATTATTAATACCAAACGGACCGTTCTAAATAGAATTAAGCTTAACTGGGTGATGCTGAAATTGATAATTGGAGAGCATTACCTTTCTACCTTCATGAAATACCTTTCTCATGATGTGTTTATAATGGAGTTCATAGGATTTTACTTTGTAGTGATTAGAATTCTAATAATAATCAAGTCGAAGCTCCTCCAGTTCATCCAATTGCTATAATCATTCTTCACCCGAATTTCAAGATCAAAATTACAAGTTTTCACTATGGAAAAAGTCTTATGCTGGATTTCAACTGGTATATGACATGCTTTACCAAAAACTATCCTAAAATGAGAGATCCCAATGGGTGTTTTATAGGTAGTTGGATAAACCCAATTTGCTTCAACACGTTATTCAGACCAGTCATTTCAAGTGGGTTTTACAATTCTCTCAGGAAATAATTTCCCTTCTCTATTGGAAAGTTCATCCATTCCATTATTTTGGGGGTGATATACAGTTGATGTTTTATGTACACACTGAAACTTTTTCTAAATAGATTAAATGGTTCTATTACATAAATCGGTTCCCAAGTCTCTTATAAAGTCATGTGGTGTGCCAAATCGGTTGGAGATATGTTCCTTTAAGAACTCACTAACTGTATGTGAATCATGCTTCTTAGTGAGTTTGGCCTTGAACCACATAGAAACATAATCATCCAAAAGAAGGATGTATGAGAATCTATTGGAAGGGGGAAATTTTCCCATGAAATTGATGCCCTAAACATCGAAGATATCACAGAAAATTAATAGTTTTTCGGTCATTTTATTTCACTTTGATATTTTGACAAGTGTTTGGCTAGTGGGATATAATTTACAGAACTCATGTTAGTCCTTGAAGATTGAAGGCCAGATGAATCCAGATTCTAGGACCATTTTGGAGTTCCTTTGTTGTCCAAAGTGGACACCTTCGGCAAGTGAGTGACAAATTTCTAAGATGGAGGAACGTTCATCTTCATCAACACATCTCTTAATTACCATGTCTACCACAGTATTCCAATGTTTATTTTCTTCCCAAAAATAGTATTTTGAATCACTTTTCAACTTCATTGTTTGTTATTTTTATTAAATTTCTGGAATTACACTAGAAAAAATGTAATTTACAATTGGGGAATACCATGGAATCTTTGGAGTTAGATATGAAAGGTGCTCAATGGCGAATTTAGGATCAATCATATCTGAATGAGAAGAATTGGAAATTCTACTCAGGTGATCAGCCATAATGTTTTCTTTTCCCAGTATATATATTATTTCATGGTAAAATTCATGGAGAATTAGGATACATCTTATATGCCTTGGTTTAGAATAACTTTTCTTGAGTAAGAACATTATAGCAGAATGGTCTGTAAAGATAATGATTTTGGCACCTAAGAGATAGGGCCAGATTTTATCTGAGGCAAAAACAACTGCTATTTTTTTTCAGTGAAAGTGTTTTGATATTGAGTTTCATCCAATGTTTTTGAGGAATAATAGACTACATGAAGAATATTTTTCTCTTCTTTGAAAAAGAACAATCCCAACGACTTTATCATAAGAATCACACATCAACATAGAGGGTAAGGACCAATCTGGGGGTAAGATTATCGGGGCAGATGTAAGAGCATTTTTGAGATCAACGAAGGCTCTCTTACAAACCTCATTAAAATGGAATGGGACAACATTTTAGAGTGACAAATGAGTGGGAGAGAAATTTACCGAAGTTATGGATGAATCGCAGATAGAATCCAGCATGAACCATGTAATAAACAGATGCCTTGAACATAGTAGGGTTCAAGAAGTGATTGGATCACTTCCATTTTGGTAGGATCAACATGAATACCCTCTTTTGAAACGATGTTCCCTAGAACAATCACATTTGCAACCATGAAGTTACATTTTTCAAAATATAACACAAGGTTACACTTGACACACTGTTGAAGGACTAAAGATAGTAAATTCAAACAAGATTTAGATGAATCATCATAAATGGTGAAGTCATCCATGAAGACATCCATGCAGTGTTAAATGAATTATGTAAATATTCTCATCATACCCCTCTGGAATTTTTTAGGAGCATTGCAAAGGCCAAAAGGAATTCTTCTATATGCATATGTTCCAATGGGGCATGTGAAATTAGTATTTTCATGGTTCTGAGATGTGAGTGGGACTTTTAAGTAGCGAGTGTATCCATCAAGAAATAAATATTGTGACTTTCCGGCTAATCGTTCCAGCATTTTATCAAGTAATGGAAGAGGATAGTGATCTTTTCTAGTTTCAACATTCAAATTTTTATAGTCGATGCACACACACCATTTTTTCTTCACTCAATTTGTGACTACCTCCCCATGTTCATCTGTGACAATTGTTATCCCACCCTTCATAGGTACAACATGAATTTGACTAAACCATTCACACTCAGAAATTAGGTAGATAATACTAGCTTGAAGATGCTTGGTGATCTGTTCCCTAAATACCTCAAGTATGAGTGGATTGAGTCTTCGTTGTGGTTGTCCAATTGGTTTGGATGACTCCTCAAGAAAGATGTTATGCATGAAAAGGTTAAGGATGATTCTTGGTATGTCATCTAGGGTCCACCCAAAGGTCTTTTTGTTTTCCTCTAACACTTGAACATGTTTTGACTCCTCCGTTTCAGTAAGTGAAAAAGATATAATGATAGAATAACAGTGATTGTGGAAAGGGAATTCATATTTTAGTTGTTCAGGTTGAGGATTCATATCAGTCTCATCTTTCATTTATTGGTTAGAATACTCAGGATTTGGGGATGTGATTTCAGTTTCTTCAGATTCATTCTTCTTAACACCGTCCATGGCGGAGTATTAGAGATCAGAGTTGATGTAGGATTCAAGAGAGTTTTCATGTTCTTCTAGACTGATGAAGTATAAGAATGACATGTCCACATCAACTTCACCATTTATGACATGGTTAATCATGGTGAAGATTTCACAAGATCCTTTGTCATTAGAACATGATGAACATGGTGCATTGGGGTTCGAATGACTCTTATAAGTGTCCTTAGAAGCATGGATTGAGAATGGAGAGTGATCCTCATATGGGTATCCCATGGCTTGAAAAATGTTAAACTTGACCAGTTGGTCACCAAATTCCATGGATAAGATGCCTGAATGGACATCACTCATGGTTCTCGTAGTCCTGAGAAATGGTCTTCCTAGAATTAGGTGAGATTGAGAAGAGTTTGTCTCACCTTCCATGTCAAGGAAGTAGAAATCAGGAGGGAAGATAAGATCATTGACTCAGACAAGGACATCCTCAATTATTCCCTCAAGACTGGACGTTCTACGATTGGACAATTGAATGACAACACCCATTGGATGTAAGGGTCCTAGACCACTGTTAAAATATATTTATTTGGGAATGACAATAGTTGATCCACCTGGGTCTATGAGTGCATTATCAATGTTGTAACATCCAATTTGGCATGGAACCGTAAAGGTCCCTTGATCTTTTCAAATTATGGGAATAAAATGCTAGGTGGAAACATTTTTTTAGGTCCTAAGTTGCCACTTGTGGTTGCACAACTCTTTAAGAAACATGGAATAAATCGGAAATTGTTTTATGGAATATAAGAGAGAAATGATGACTTCAACAGGTCTAAACATGCAGATCATTTTAGGATCGGGTTCAAAGGACTATGTTGGCTTAGAAAAATCATGAGGAAAAGGAATTGGGTTCTTAAGTGGAATTGATTTAGGTGAGGTAATGGTTTTAGGTTCCTTTTCAAGTGCCTTTTTCTGCTAATTTTCTAGGTCATCATTTAATGGTGGTTTATAGGACTTATCATGAGGTATAAAAAATTTCTTTCCCGATCTAAGTGCAATTGCACTTACATTACCCTTGGGGTTGGGTATGTTTGAGCTGGATGTTGGGAATAATTGGATGGTTACTGCTGACTAAGGTGGGATTCAAGTCGACCGATTTTGGTTTTAATGTTCTTGATGCTAGAATGGGTGAATGAGCCTATATTATCCACTGCACTTTCCCATGGTTTCTTGGAATAAGAGGCTTTTCCCAGATTGGGATTACCTAGATTTTGGTTCTTGGGAAATCGATTGTATTTCTTTTGGAATTGGGAAGGCTCACTAAGATAATGGAATCCAGGAGGAGGATTATTCCTTTGTGGTTGAGGAATAAAAGGATAAGTGTGTTGGGAATTACCAACTCCATGACCATATTGAAACTAGATTGGGTTTTTAGGAGGTAATTTAGGGGGATGAGAGATGGTATTACCATACCTCATGCCTTGGTTATAGGAAGAAGAGAAGGGCTTGGAGTGAGGTTGGTTTTAGTTTCTAAAAAACTGACCTGATAGATGAGTGTTTGTGTTCCTTTGAGAATATGTTGCATTGATCTTTATTGGTCTAGATGAATCAGATTGATCCTATTGATGTTGTGGACATGTTTCCATTGTATGAGATGAAGAGTTTCAGATTCCATAGTTTTTGACAGGTCCAAGAAACTTTTATTGTAGAAAAGATGAGGTTGCGGATTTGGTATTCACATCTAGTAGTCACACAAGACCTGTAAGATCACTCATCCACTCAGTCATCCTGTTTGTCTCAATTTATTGTTTATATTTGTCTTGTTTGACTTGAGAATGTGCACGAGTATGTAATTGTAGTGTGTTGGCAGCCATGTTACTTGTGAGATCTCTTGCAGGTGTGGGAATTTTATCAACAATAGTGATTCCACTTGTGACATCAACGAGAGTTCTCTCTATAGCCAATAAACCCTCATAGAAGTATTGCATAAAATGTTGATCAAGGATTTGGTGAAGTGGGCTGGTTACAATAATCTTTTTGAACCTCTCCCAGTATTCATGGAGTGAATCACTTGGGAACTGATGGATACCACTTATTTCATTTCAGATAGAAGCATTACGAGAAGCAGGATATAATTTCTCTAAGAAGAGTATCTTCATGTCATTCCATGTGGTTTATGAACCAAGAAGAAGGTAGTAGAGCAACGAAATAGCAGTGTCAGCTAGGGAGAAAGGGAATTCTCGATGATTTATTTTTTCCTCCGAATATCTTTGTGGATTCATGATAAAGTAATCCAATTGAAATCATTATGTTAAATATGTGGATCCTCACCGGATAGCATGTGGAAATGACGGAGAAGATGAATCAAACACGATTTGAGTTCAAAGTCAGCCTCTATGTTTGGATATTAAATACCAAGAGGCTGGTAATTCATATCAGAGGCAACAAGTTCTTTAAGTTTTTGTTCCCTAGGATTGGTCAGATCTAATTTAATTTCTTGGACAAGTACTGGTTCTTGAATTATTTGATTATCTCTTATGTTCCTCTTATGTTGGTGAAGTGTTCACTCAATTTCTAGGAAAAACACATATGAGGAATATTTTGGGAGGCTATGGGGAATTTAGAGATATTTTTGAAGAAACATGTAGACAAATTTTTTTCTTTATGTTTTTCGTTTATGTTTTTTTTGAGGAAGATAGGTTTTTCATTATGATTTTTTTTAAAAAAATTCAAATTTGGTTGTTTGTTTCTATTTTTTACAATAACCGGAAACTAATTACTCTTTGAAGCACCATCCCCTATAAAGACACCATTTGAAACGTGTGTCCTATTATCTCCTATCAACCGGTAAAGGTTCCGGAGCTCTACTAATGTGTATAGCATCAATTGGGTCGAATACTTGGTGATAATAATTTGTAATAGTCGTTTGTTTTTAGTTGATTGTATTCTGATTGGGGGGTTGTTTTCAGAGCTTAAATGAAGTGATTAATAATTGGTGATTGATTTAAATATTTGAAAAATATTGTGGTGAGTTCATTTTTATGGAGTTATTCATGTGATATCATGTCGCTTTTCTTTTTATTGTAGTTAATTTAACACCCACTTAGCATGATAATGTTGATTGGAATTACAAAGTGTTAAGTCTTTAATCCATTCCTTAACATAACTTAAAGATCTAATAAAAATCGGAGCATATTAATTGTAGTGTATTTATCTTTCCAATAATCCATGGAAACCACATGTTAAACAAAACAACTCATTAATCCATGACATGTTAAGTCCCACATACACAATTTAAAATTGAAGAATATTTATCATCAAATACTCTCAATCATTTAACATCCCTAAATTTTGACTCACCAAAATAATATACTTACTTATCCATTTATAGTAATATTAATTTGGTTTATATATTTATGATGAGGAATTAATAAGAGAATAAAATGAAAGAGATAAAAAAATATTGGTACGTCGAACACACACACACGAACAATGATGAGAATTAAAAAAATGGACATTCGACTGAATGAGGAAAAAAAGATAAGGGAAGGGGATTCAACTATATTTAAAAAAATTTAAGAACATTAATATTATACTAGAAAAGGTGGATGAGAATATAATATATTGAAGAAAAAACATACATTAAAATAGTATTACAAAACACAAACTTACAATATTATAAATGAAGAACAACGGAAATGTGAAAGGAAACAAAGAAAGGGGGAAGGGAATCTCAGGTAAAAACATGATTATGGAAGGTCGTCCTGATCCCTTGGAAAGGTTCTATTCATGCCAATATGTGAACCACTCTTCTGAAATGCCAACCCAATTGATGTAGAGGAGGGGGATATAATTATAGCCCAAGGAAGTGAACTGTTTGAAATCCCAATCGGTCCCTTCCACTTGGGTTGATGATTTGGACATCCATAACGCAGTATCTCGAGATATCTCCTTCATCAAGGTTGTATATAATAATGTATTATGTCTACTAGAAAAATTTGGAATCATTTGAACCTATGTAGGAAATGTTATGGCCGGTTGATTAAACAATTTTAATCTGTCCATTTCAATCCAGTCTTTTTGTAGTAAAATATGTTAAAGGGTTATTAAATAGGAAGATTCCTTCAAAACTAAATGATTTCTTCAACAAATTCGGCTTCCTATATCTTCTATTTCACACTGCATAAGCTTAGCTCATGTTTATGAATACATCACAAGAAATTTCATGAATAGTGATCAAATGTTAATTCCCTGCTAGAATGTTGGGCAGGACTTCAAGGAATTAGTTGGGACCCTTTTCCTTATAGTTGGAACATCCAATTTTTATCCATTATTCATTTTGATAATCTCGAACATATGGTGGTTTTTAATAAAATTTGGGATTTGGGATTTAGACCAATAACTCAATCATCATTGATGGTCCAGTTTCATCACAAATTCTTTAGATCTTTTTTTGTTGACCATATGAGCCTTCAAATGGCAGAATTGGCTCATGATTCAATATAATGATTTTTGATAAATTGAATAAGGAATCCTAAAAATAAAGAACCACATAATTTTAATTATTAGGGTGTGTGTTATAAATAAAATAGTAAAATTACTCAATTGGATTAATTCAAAAAATGCTCAAAAATTATACATTGTATTAAAACATTAATATTTCACACAAATTATGCACATTTCATATAAAATAACTAAATAGAGCATATAATAAGTCATTAAAATATAAATAACATCAAATATAACTTATTATTTTTTATTTTATAGGTTGAATTAATATTTTTTTTGTGTGGTTTAATAATTATTCATGGATTCATGATCCCATATAAATTTTTATTTACTATTTAGTAAATATAATGATTATTTATTTATTGGAAAATAATGTAGTGATATTAATATATTTTATAAACATACATTATTAATTGACTGATAAATAGTATGGAAGAATGAGGGACAAAGTCTAATGTTCAAATGAGAATTGATAATAATAAATATTGTTTAATTAAATAATAGTTAGTTATAATTCACTAGTTAATATCATTTCAAGAAATAATAATATTACTATTATTATTTGACACAAGGTTTTGGTTGGAAAAAATTATAACATGGAAACTTGTGCAATTATTTTATTTTATCCCTTTGAATATAAATACCCAATTATGTTATATTCTCAAGATACTATTCAATTGAGCATAAAAATTCAATGATTATCCTATAAAGCCATTAGATCAGCATTCTCCATGAACACTCCAATGAAAGGTGAACAATCCTTCTCCACCAGATCAAGGAGAATACTTTTGATGTGATTTTTGAGATGACCAGGCCGGATGATGAAAAGCACAAGGATATTACATGATAGTACCAGGAGACTCATTCGACACCATCTAAAGATTCCTTGATCATGTGTGGATCACCACTAGAGGAAATATATTCTTGGATTCCATAACACAATGGTGGTGCACCATAGATGTGTCACATAACACATCAATGATGAAGGAATTTAGTAAATGCAATTATTTATAACATTAAATTAATTATGAACATTATGTGTTGATCCCTCTCTCTCGGTTCTATCTCAGTTATTATTTTTATATTTATTTGATTAAATTATAGTGTTCACAACATTCATTCTCATATAGTCCCTATATTGATCAATGATTATTGAAAAAATTAATTTTGGTTTGTACCCATCGCACACTTCCAATAATCCCAGAACAAAAAATTATTATCATAACAAAAATATAATTCTTTATAATTATATATGATCGTTGGTGAATTAAAAATTAATAATGTGGTTTTTTCATTTCAGTATTATTCCTTAACTTAATGTAAATTGAGAGTTCTTTTCCTACCTCATCGTTTTCTTGTAGATCTAAAAAAGGAATTTAATTTTTTTCGATTATAATCAAATCAGGGATGTCATCTGTATGAACCATGGATTCTACATAGCTTTCATAGAAGAATACACGGTGTAACCAAATATAAATGTCATGTATTTGGGATCAATGCAAGAAGAGTTAGTTAAAATATTACCCAACCCATGTGCATTAATGACATGTAGTGTAGTTAATTCATACACTAAATGTTGATTGGGAGAGACTAGAACACAGTCAAGTGAACTACACACTGTGAGGCCTATTGGAAACATCGTGCAACCCCTTTTAATCAAATATGGGCCATTTATTGAAAACAAAGCCTACTATTTAGGTGAACATGTAACACGAAGTCCACACATGTTTTTTCCCACTTGAATCATCAACTAATATGAATTTCTCAAGACACAGACTACATGCCATGACCATAGGCATGTGTTTCTGATTGACCGTGAGAGGTGTACATGACAAGTATATCAGATCTACACATTGTGTACTTATAACATGTAACATTTTATTAAAATTTATTTATTTTACTATGAAAACCATGAGATATGTTCTTTTGTGGGGTCATAAATAATGTACACTCCATGTTATAGGTTCTAATATATATAAATATTTAAATTATTAATTAATATCTGCATAATGTTCAAGATATACATATCATGTACCAGACATATTGTAGGTTGATACTCTATATACAATGAAGAAAAACATGTGACCAAAAATACATGAAATTCATGTAACCATATGTGAATTAAATGTCATCAAATAACGTGATATGTCATGTATTCCTTATGTCACAAGTGCAAAATAGTATACAAGTTTATTACATATTTGTAGATTTGGACAATTATTCAGTTCGTTACCTCTGAGGTACAATTATGTAAAATTTTAAATTTAAATGAAATTATATAATTTGTTTAAAATTAAATTTGATGATAATACCCAGGAAATTTAGTTGAGGATTGATATAAATGGATTGATTAATTAAAGAAAACAATTAATCATTTAGATCATGATTTATTGTAAATGGGAATTATTAATGAACTGGATACTAGTTTTGTTAAATGTGCCCTTTTTTAAATGCATGTGGATGATCATAAAATTGACTAGACCATATGTATGTGATTGGTATCATTTAATTTATTATAAAATTAAATTTTTGTTATGTGTTCCATCTCTCTTAATTAATCTGTTGGGTTGGCATGCCCATGGTTTCTTTTATGAAAACCCCTTTCTCCTCACACTTGCGTGTGAGTGACAGGAATTCGTAATGGCTGGAGCACCCATGATAGTAGAGGTGGTTCAAATTTTGAGTGGATGAGAAACTAATCAATGAATGATAAAAACTTGGACAGGTCGAAAGCAATAAACACAAACCTTAGATTGGTTCAAGGTGTTTCCCCCTAGGTAAACAATTAGTTTATCAGCCACTACATTAAATAACCATTAGTTTAAGCATATGATCATACCCTTTATATTATTTCTATCATTTTCATTCTTATTTAATTATGAATTTCATTTCATAACCATGTAATTAATGAATTAACAAGAATGAAAAATATAACTAAAATAAACCAAAATTTATGTACATAATATCTAATGCATGATTAATCATATAAGTAATATCACTTAATATTAACAAGCATGTAATAATGATAATAATTCGAATTTTACATATTAATAACGAAATACCATAATAAAATATTTTTTTGGTATAACCATCAATTGATTAGGTTTGAATCAAACCATAGATCATATTTTGGGACCATCCAATGTTGGTTTGATTTCAATTATTGATGGATTTGAACATGAGGTTTTGGGTTGAATTAGATTGTTTTCATCAAGATTTCACTACCCAAGAATGACATGGTTTATATATGTTGAAAATGTTAAGGAAATCTATATGTAATGATATTTGGATAGTGGAGTAAATTCAAAAGATAAAAGAACAATTAGTTAATGTTTTTTGGAATTAGTAATACCTACCAAAAATCATTCTTGTTTCATGGGCATCAAATGTTTTGTTACTATTATGGGGAATATGTATCCTTCCCACTTGAATTTCTATAAAATAGGATATTCTAAATCTAATGGTGAGGGATAATGGATTTTTATAAAGTAGTGGTAGCATTTTAAATATAATATATATTTATTTTTCAAAACTTGTCAGATGTATTACAAAATATCTACTTATCATTTTTTTATAAAAAAAATTAAAAATGATATCAATCATATCACTGTGATCCATAATTGAGAAGTAAAACCTCCTCACCCGCATGAATTTCCAGGAGTATGAAAGGCACCTACCTGTCATCATTTTAAATTAAATGAAATTATATGTTTTGGAAGAAACTTTACCAGTTGTTCCTTGAAAATAGGAATGTGATAATGAATTATCAATATATGAAAAACATCTGAATTATGATATAGATGTTCAGAGCGTCATACCATCATTAGTGTTCAATTATTTTTTAATGAACATGAGTAAATGTATGCATATAGGATAATTTATCCCCTAAGATATATCTATCAATAGAAGGTGATATAATAGGGGTACGAGTTCTACAATTCTTTTCTTATCATTATTTTTAGAGTCTCTTCACCTAATGTGACTCATGTCGTCTTGCTTATTAGATACATTTTATGTATTGAAATCATAGGGATTATATTCAAAGATGAATTCTATATAGATATCGATCTTTCATCACTACCCCATACATTATCTAACATTATTGTGATTTATAATGTGATAAATATTGAGAATAGTCTTTTAGAACATATTACATTAATTCTCCAAGTTTATAACTACATGTGGTGAATTAAAACTGTGTCCCTTGTGGTGTATTAGAAGATTAAGGACACAGAAAAGGGTATTAAGACATATTGAAAGTCTAATTCTATCAAGCACCGTCCTACCAAAAAGATGAAGATCCAGAGGCCGAGCCAGGAAAAGGTGGTATTATGGAATTCATGTGTATGTTCAGGCCACTGTAAGTGGAACTAAACCTAGAAGAAAGGGTATGTTAAATGTGAATTAATTATCGAGTAAATACTTTCTATATCTAGACATTGGGTATCAGGTACAACATGTGGGGATCATATCATTATCCAAATGTAGGAACCATATAGATTTTGTCTACTTTTAAGAGGAGTGCTTGATATGTGAGCATCCAATGTTGCGAGGCTGAATATGCAATCCATATGTGACTAAAAGAATTTATTTCAAACATGAATTATTCTTGTTTACATTTTATCATTATATAACTATTATTACCAAAAAAATTATCTGTGTCTCATGGTTTGATAAATATGGGTTAATTTTCATTTTTAAAATTGATATTTATTCTATTATATGGAAAACATATGTTATGGTATGACACATTTATATAATTTTATGTATATATTAAATTATGAAAAAAAATTGTCAGAAATTGGTAATGAATAAAGCTCACATGAATCATATAACACACAGCATTAGAATCACAATCTTATTCATGTAAATAAGAATCATATGGAAAAGATATATCAAGATGGATATTTAGTCACTTCTGAGCTAAAACCACTTGATAGATTCCATAACCGTTTGCATGAAAAAATCACCAAACCCCAATTTGGTGGATATGGTAAAAGGGCCATTGAGCTTTTAGGATTGGTACACACTGATGTGTGTAGACAATTTCTACTTCAATCTAGAGATGGATATTTTTACATCATAACATTTACCGATCACATGGGTAGATAAAGATATATCTACTTACTGTGGAAACGGTTATAGTCCTTTGAGAAATTCATGGAATTCACTAAGGAGGTAGATAATAATCATATTAAAATGATAAAGAATATTAGATCAGATCGAGGAGGTGAATATTTTAACCAACGTCTCTACAACATTTTATGGGAGGTTTTGATTTTATCACAATCCACTCCAATTTATACAACATAGTTGAATGTTGTTAATGAAAGGATGAATTGCACCATAATGGAAATGATAAGCTCAATTATGAGTTGTGGGGATATTACACTACACTTTTGAGGATATTCATTAAAAACTATGGTATACACATTAAACTAAGTACCAAATAAAGCATAAAATGTAATTCCATTTTAGCTATATAGTGGAAAGAAACCAATTTTTTTGCATACAACTGTATTAGGTTGAGAGGAATTTTTTATGGCCCTCTTAGTGAATAATCAAGTTCATTCAGTAACGAAGTGTATCTTTATTGGTTACCCATGGAAACAAAGGGATACTACCGAAAAAAACACTCTAACAAGAAAGTGATTTTCACCAGACAATCCATCATTGTTGAGAAGGAGTACATCCTCAAAAAGGATATTCAGATCCAGATTTTCATTGATGAAGTTGATGCTCATGATACCCATGAATTGCTATAGTAAGAAGATCCATATTTCCACATTGTAGAAGTAGATCCTGAAAAACATGATGAATATATGAGTGTAATATAGGGAAGGGAAACATAGAGATATGGTTTTCTTGTCACAAAATATGGTGAATCATTATTATTGGACAAATAATGATCCTATGTACTAGAAATAGGAAATTGAGAACCTAGAATCTAGAAGATGGATTGATGTTTTGAATTATGAGATCGATCCCATGTATTGGATCAATGGTTAGGTTCAGGTCGATGTGTTTTGTGATCCAATTCTTCTTGGATTAAAATTGGTATTCAAGGGGTAATTGGAAATGGATGGTAATTTATGTACCTATTAGGAATTGTTGGTGGGTAATGTTTTTAAATAGAATCAATAAGTTGACAACAATGAAACTTTTTTGCCAGTTTCGAGGTTGAAATCCATCAGAATCATTCATGATCTAGAATATTTCGATGTTTATGATATTTGGCATATTGATATCAAAAGATCATTCATTAATGGAAACCATTAGGAATATGTATATATGACACATGCATATGTGTTTGTGACGATAGTTGATTCCAAAAAGAATTTCAAGTTACATAGACACATTTATGGATTTATTAAATCATTTATGTCATTGAAAATTTGATTTGAATAACCCAAAATATAATTTGGTTACATTACGAATAAATGTGATCTATGTTATTATAATATGTTTAATTAGAATGTGTTAATTATCCAAATAGTGTATGTTGATGACTTATTACTTCTTGGGAACTACATAACATTCTTGAAATTTGTTAAGGACTAAATAAACAAGTGTCTCTCCATGAATGATTTAGGCAATACAGCCGACATTCTATGTATCGGGATCATTCATGGTAGTTCTTATATGGTGGAGGGACTAATCCATAGGTTATATATTGATAAGATTCTAAAGAGATTTTATATGAAACAATACAATAGGGTATTGGTTACAGTGTATCATGGTTAACAACATTCCAATAAAATTTGTCCCCATACACAATAGGAGAATGAATGAATGAGTAATATCCCATATGTTTTTGTGATAGGTTTGATCATGTATGCCATGTTATTAACTAGACCTGATGTTGTCTATGGATTATGTATGGTATGATGAGATCATGTAGATCAAGGACAACATAATTGGAATTCTATAAATACTATTATTAAGTATCTATGAAAAACTAAGGATGTGATCGTGTATATGAAGTAGATGAGGATATTTTCATTAAAGTGTATGATGATGCTATTTTCTAGACAGATCAGAATGATTTGACGTCACAATCAGGAACTTTTTTGAGTCTCAATTGAGGATATAATAGCTGGATGAGATCAAATCATTCAGTTTTCGCTCATTCTAAAATGGATTCCAAGTATATAATGTCTTCTGTTTCATCCATGGAATAAATTTGGATTTGGATCTTTTATCAGGAGCTTGATGTGGTACCTAGCATTAATGAACTTATCACATTGAATTCTGATAATACTGTATATGTTTCTCCACGAAAAGAGGAAATGTCACACTAATAAAAAAATTACTATTTTATGAATGTATCACCTCTTGAGGTAGTTCTATTAATCGGTTGAATTTGTTGTGAGTATAGTAACCAAGGAATAGAACATAGTGTATCCCTTGGAAAAATTCATATCTCAATAGAAGGAGGAGTATCCTATGAGAGCTACTGGACTATAGGTTGTTAGAAGTTGTCTCTACTACATGTGGGGGTCTATCGGAGTTGGTTCCTTATATCCAACATATATGTACTTCATGATATCTTGTATTCATGGTTTTGAATATTAAAAAAAATTATTTATCAATTCTTGATTGTTCTTCTACATAACATTGTAGTTAATAATGCCATTTGAGTTGCTGTCACACTAAATGTTCATTGCAATTCCATGCTATGCTGAGATCCTAGAAGTGCTATGATACGATTCTTGAATAAATGTTCTATAGCTGGGTGAAATAATTTTAGGGTTAAAAATGGTATCGGTTATCATGGGTGGGGACTCATATGACATTAAGTCACCATCCCATTGTGTACACCCATGGTAATATATAGTATGTGTATCATGAGATGGAGACCCAATAGTAGGAAATAGACATTTCTATCTGTCATTGTTTGTTCCTATCAATGGATGTGTGTATTGGTCTATGGAGAATTAGATTATACTTAATGGGAATCATGTGTCTCTCACTAATATGTATTGATTAAAATCATGTTGAATGACCTTTGTGATGATTTATGATATGTTGGATGCATCATGAGTAATATTTCATTAAAAAATAATATGAGAAATTATTTATCACTTTTTTCCATTAATGGAAGTAAATATCTCAGGAACATTTATTGAAATGATATTGCCTTAATAAATCCATGGTTGAGTCATTCTATAAGAAAGTAAAATTGCTATAAATTCAAAGAAAGACGTATCGAGCATATAGTTTGATGGAACTGGCATACAACTAGCTTTATTTGAGATATTGTGATGAAGGGATTATATTACATGATAAGAATTCATAAGAGGTGACATGACATTGTGGCATTAAATTCATTCTATATGGGTTCCTTGTCATGTTTCAGGAGGTTATCCCATGACATTATAGTTCTCCACCTAATGCCACTAACAATGTGTCCTAGAGGGTCACAGAGTAAGTGTATCTGAAATCTTAGTTAAAAATATATTATTATTTATTATTTCATATGTAGAATAAATATTATTATCATGAATGGTATAATAATTATTCATTTATTCTTGATCACATATAAAAATTTATTTAATTGTTTATGAAATATAATATTAATTATTTATTGGTGAAAAATGTTTGTTATAATTAATAAATATGTAAATAGGAAATATTCATTGCCCAATCAATGTTGTGGAGCAATGGAAGAACGAGTAAAATGGATCGATGAGAATGGATAATATTGAATACTAATTTACTAAAAAATAATTAATTATAAATATCATGTTATGCATGTGTTAAGAAATAATTATATTACTATTATTACTTGACAGGGGATTCTATGCTTAAATAATTATAAGGGATCATGTGGAATTATGTTATTTTAATCCGAGAAATATAAATACCAAATTATATTATTTTCTCAAGAGCATATTCAGTTTTAAAAAATTACTTAAGTTAAATCCTCTCAATCTAGGATAACTCCCTCCTCCATGAACGCTCACAAGAATTGCGAGCAATCAACATCCACAGGATCCTTGAGAACACTTTGAATGAAATTTATAGGGCGATCAAGTGGGATTACACAGGAACTTGAATCATCCATGCTAGAACTCAGAGACTCCATTAGTGATGTCTGGAGATTCCTAGAACATGTGAGGGTCATTTCTAGAGGATATCTTCACTTGGTTTCTATAACGCTATGATGGTTCACCACATATATTTTAGAAGACAAATAAATTAAGTGATGATTACAATGATATAATTCCATATCTAATTAAAATAATTATATAAAATATCTTTTGATCCCACTCCCTCAGTTCTAGTGGAATTTTCTTTTTTCTGTTTCTTTGACTCATTAACATGGATCACGATGTTCATTGACATATAGGTCACATATTAGCATTGATTACGGAAAAAATAAAAGTTGTGCACCAACAATCACAAGATTTCACTACTCACATAACCTATAGTAGATTAGCAGGGATACATTGACTGCGACGTTCCATGGGACCAGATATCCTAAAGTTATATAGTTGATGTTTATTCTAAAGTAGGATATAATTTTATTCTATTATAGATATTGGTGGTAGTTTGTGTCATGTTTAATACAGATGTTCTGAGGGAGTGTCATATATCCCACATTGTTTAACATTACCGGGTTGCAAAGATATAAAAGGACCTTAAATGGGAATTTTGGTGGTCTAGAATGATCTGGAGTTTCAATGGGATGTGCTCTTACTATCTCACATGTGATCAGTTAAAGGGTGAACATCTACATCATGTAGGATTTAATAAACCTCTTGAAATCCATGAATGGATGTGGGATAAAATATCCAGGGATATTATGATAGGGATTCAATGGTTATCTAGAGGAAATTATTCTAACAATTTTATTATTGATTCACTCTCCAAGATAATATATGTTCTTTCAATACATGAGTATAGTTTGGTTGAGTGTTTGAAGATGATGTACATATTGACGATCATCATGCTTTATGGTGTACCCATGATGAAATATTCTCAATTGTATTAAATTTCTTCATAATATTGGCCCAAAAAATCATTGTATTGAGATTCATGTCATCTTATTCTCTAATAATTGAATTCAATGAAGAAATATTTTATAATGAAATAGTAAGCTTCATGCATGATTATACATTGTTCTTATTATTCAATGCTCTAACATAAAATGGAATTTTAATTTTATGTTGTTACCACATAAACTCCACAATCACATCACCTTTTAATCTCCTTGGGATAAATTGAAATTTGTTATCCATTATCCATAGTAGGTTTAGAATAAGAGATTACATTACGTTAATATATTTTTTAGAAAAAAAACGTGGATTTATTCTTATATTTCATATTCTCATAAATGTGACGGAGATTAATACCATCTACAAATTGGGTTCATGATAATAATAAATATAATTTATCATTTTTATACATCATATTCATTATTTGATAAATTACAGAAATGTGTATTTGTGATTATAATTTCATTACTTCAATAATTATTTTCCTTCATTCATCACATGACCACTTTTGAGATTTCATGAAATATTTGAAGAAACAATAATAAAATAAATTTCATATTCCTTATTAAAAACAACATTGATATTTAGATGCAATAATTCACACTAATCCCAATTCTTGTACCTAAAATTGATGATCCACTTAGAGGGGTGGTGATTCGGTGGATTATTTTTTGGAATGTTTATTCATTAAAATTCAACATCTCGTACTTGTGATTTTTCATAGTCCATTAAATATTGGATTTCAATATCACCTATTAAGATGTTGAAAAAAATTCATTACTTATTACAATGTTTAGAATAAAGACATATTCCCTGCAGTAACTCGTTATTTACATTAGTTACATATACATCACTATATGCATGTGGTTACATCCCAATAATGTTCCTTTCCCAAAAACATAGATTACAACAATTATCACACTATAGAGACACAAAATAGTTCAAATAGCTCCATCCTACATAGGGGTTAAACAAATAACCCCATGTAGTCATCCTCGCCTCTAGAGTCTTTCCAGAATGTTCTAATTTTAGAAAAAATTGAATGAAATCACCATATCTTTAGAGTTCATCCATTATTAGAAATATCATCAACCACAAAATGATAATATTACTGATTGAAACTACAAGATCATTTTTACCATTCTAATGTTATTCAAGGCCTTCCATAGGTACATGTTTCTATTTTATTATCCTTAAAACACTTCTCAATGATAGAATTATATGATTCAATAAGTCTTAAATATTTGTGTTTCCATATTTCTCTAGTCCTCGTAATCATTATTAATTAAAAAAATTATCATATTTCATCACATTATATAATTATTGATATATTTCATAGTCCTTATATAACTAAATATTAATTTTATGAAAGTGTAACTACAAGCACATGCTTTTATCATGAGCTTAGTCATGAAATTTTTCTACTTCTAGTTCATCATAGGTTTTGGATTTATTATAGGAGACATCAGGGATTGGATTCCTCTATTCAATCATGGTAGATTCATGAATATCATGTAAAATGATTTCTTTATTATATTCATTATGGTATCAGAATTATATCATTAGTACACAACCATATTATTTTTTAGAACCAGAAAAAAAGAAAATTTGTTATTGTGGTGTACAAGATAACATTACGGTGACATATCTTGAACAATGACATAATGTTATTATACCTGAAATTAAATTACACAATTAAATTCATACATTACATCCAGTGAATCCATTTTCTAATCCCATTAAATATTTGTGTATATATCCCTAGACTTATCCATTGAGTTGGTGCAATGTTTTCTTGTCACAGGACCATTGTGTTAGTAATATATATATATATATATATATATATATTAAATCACGTGCAATCATGTTTTTTGAATAAATATTTTACAATTCAAATACTTCCTCAAACTGTAAATAAATTTACATTGTTTATTCCATAATATTAGGTTTACCCTATGTGTGATATAAAACTGGGCACTGGACAACATTTATATAGAGGTGATCGTTGGAGGGTATGTTACCAAAATAAGGAATTACATTAATTCATTTAGAGAGACACCCAAAACTAAAATATTCTCTATTACTTATTTATTAGATTAAATATCAGGGTTTATCCTCCTAACCCATGGGGATTTGAGAGGATCTATAGAGGAGATGCATTGATAGATGATGTAGGGCCATGTAACATCAATCATTAATAAATCGATTATCCTTTTCCAATGAAGTTCCATGATATTTCCAATGATAATGGAAATTTACCCATAGGCATCAGTTATCAATACCAACTCTAGGTATAGATTTATATTTTATTGGTTTCATCCCTTCAATTTTTTTTAAAAACGTATTTATATCTATGTTTTTTAAGTGAATATCATTCTTTGCATGAGCCTATATATTTATTTTTGAATTTTATGCCCCTGATTTCAACCTAGTTTCCACACTATGAAATCATTAGAAGGGGTCACAACATAAAATTATGGTTCTCACTTATTTTAAATAAAATTAACCTTTAATTTATTAAAATTATTTGTTGACCGACCATGGGGTCATTTTTTGAGAAAAGCATGACAGATTCAATTTTATTTTAACCCCCACATTCTTGATGGATGCATTAATAAAATATAAATTTTAATTTTTTGATAATATATTGATGGAATGAAATATTTCAGTTTTGTAATCAAGTATAAGTGGAAATATGATGGTTCTTTTATCAATGTGTTGGGTGATGTGGTGGTGAGGAGATACATACTAAACAAAACATGGTTCAGGTGGCCAGAATCTTTCCACTTTAAATATATTGTGGATGGTTTTCTATAGACTATGTTCCATTAATTTATTTGTGTAAATTACATTATTGGTGTATTCTTGGGTGGTACACTTGAAGGGTTATTTGTTTTTGTGAAAATACCAATATACACAACATATAAAGTGTAGAAAAAACTTTGTGTAGTTTCATGGATACAGAGGAATGGTTATCGGGTAGTGTTAAATATCACAAGCTATTTATGATACATAAAATATGGGAAACCATGCTCTTGTGGATAAGTGGGTTCTATAAGAGTACATGGGAACAAACACAACCACACACATGACCACATTGACAATATATTAGCATGACTATATATTTGAACACAATCTAGTTTCCCATACACATCCAGATATGTGGTCATAGTTAGAGTACACTGGCATGGACCAATGTATGTGAGAATATCAAAAAAGACATGGGATGAAACGATGAATCCAAGACACGTGATGAATACCCTATAAATTAAATTTTATTTTCTATGAGAATTCTAACTAGTGTATCTTCTTCTTCAAGACTCGGATATAGGGTGCACTAGTAACATATACAGAGTATTTCTCTTTGAAGAATATGATTGTAGCCTTTATTTTTGCATTAAGGATACAAAATGTTGTTTTATGAGTGGGGGTGGAGGATTCTCGAAGTAATTCATGGATGGTGGAATTGATTGGGTTTTATCATCAGATAGACGCTAGGGTTATCAACCACCCTAGATCACTAAAAAATAGATATCTCATACCCTTGACATAGATAGAGTCTATAACATTCTACATTTGAATTCGGGGTCCCTCTATCGATAGAGAGGTACCACCCCCTCCCCTAACCCATCATTATGCTCTATTTAGGATTGTGTTCTCCACCCATGCCAGTTCTGCCGTGAAAAATAGAGCATAATGATATGGTAGAGTCTCTCTACCTTGATTATGGTGGGGTCTAATGTACTGTCGATAATTATAGATGGGACATTGGAGCTTAAATATCACTCAACATTCATTTATGGATAGTCAATATTTTTGTCTACCTTTTCACCAACCAGGGTTTCTGTATGATCAAATTTGATGAGTTTCAGATACATATTTCATATGAGTTTATCTAACTATTATATCCTTTTCTACCATCATTGTTTTTAGGGTTTTCTATTGGGTATGTTTATACACACTAAGGCATTGTATGCACCCAAATGTTTTTTTTGTTTTTGATAAAAAAATTACTATTATGTAATATTGGATGAATAGGTTTCATAGGATAATAGCCAAACCTATAAGATATGACCCTATTCAGGGGTCCGCCCTAAGGATTTTTAAAAGGGATATCTTCAGTCTCCATTTTTCCAATTTTTATATTATAATATTTTTCTATTATGGAATTTATTTTTCCCTTTTATACATTTCATCTAAGATGGATTAATTTTATAAATTCATATAGTTTTTCACATGCATCATTTACACTCTATATTTTTAATTTTTTATTATATCTCTTCGTTATTGATGGAAGATGATCATTTGTGTGCATATAGGTTCATAATCTATGGAATCTTAGGTCAGCGATATGCCTTATCTACACTGGATTTGAAACACCTAAAATTATATAAGAAGGATTATGTGTAACAATTTTCATATCACTAGACATTCATGCCCGAGTGGGTCTGGTCATGAAGGAGTAGTATAAATGGTACTCATTCCCTATGGTTGTAGTTTTGAGTAGGAATAGATTGCAGATTTGTTTTGGAACAAAAGGAACTTGCGTTATATTGTCTCAAAATCGGTTCTAAGGGTAGGGAAAATACTTTTGGTGCTTGAACTGATGAATCCATTCACCAAGTATCAAACTTCCTTCTTGTCTAACTAGAATACCAAGTCATCTTTTTAAGGGGGGAAATGATATATGCTTCATTTAGAATATGGAAATTTTACATTCATGTATTTCATGAGTCATATAAATATATATTTTAATCTAAAAATTTTGCACCTTGATAGTATTCATGATAAAATTGTGATTACATCAATCCTAGATACCGATTTAGGATCATGATGTGGATAATTACAGTGATTAGGCATCAATTCAGGGAACTAGTCATCAGGTGTTTTACCTGATGATCTATTTTTAGGAAAGACTACATGTTATAGAACCAATTATTATTGAAGGTCCTTGAGATGATTCACTTAGGATTAATGTGTCATATGATTTATATAGATAAATACCCTTGATGTTTTACAGTGGTACGTAACCTCGGGCAGTATAGGGTCAATGTAATTTGGTTATCTAGGTTACTAGTCTTTTTCTATCCCTATGAAATTATATTGTTTTTCTTGTAGATAGACATCACCATGGGGAAATATTAAATAGGTGGAGTCAAATTTCATAGACTCAAGATGAGAAGACTCTATCTTAGTTAGATTTTTAGTTGATATTCTATGTATAGTTTTACCCTTTAAGGATACATTCTATGTGGATTTTAGATTTCCTCACGATTTAAAAGTGTGATATATTAGTTATTATGTAATTAATGAGGTTTAAATACCACACTCATCAATCCCTCCAAATGCATCATGTTGGATACTTGAAGGTGCATAATATTGAGAATAAATTTTTTTAACGACATATATGATATTGTAGTCACTTTATGAATTCCCACTTATTATAACTGTTATAGTGGGATCTAGTTATAGATAGCATTATATTAGAGATGCATCATATGGATGGATTTTGCAGTGGGAAATATATGGATTAAATATCTTCCAGAGATAGAAGTAATTAGTCATTTGAGTCAGAATGTAAAAGAGCACCATTTTATAGACTAAAACAAAGCGATTTGTAGTATAGATATCATAAAGAGTCTATAGTTTCTCAAAGATGTTTGATAATATTTTTATAAAAATAGTTATCCAATGGATTATGATTTTCTAACACAATGTGATGAGAATGGTTGGCTGATGGTGGATTGAACACCATGACAGAGGCAGTTTCATGATCATGGATATCCATGGCATGGTCAGTTCATCCAATAGAGATGTTTTACTAACAGTGAAGTGGATGGATCACCAGATAGAGGATCTTCTAGTAGATGATGACACTAAGAGATACATCCACCACCACCACAAATAGGAAAACTCTAGGAAACGAGGGTTGGATGTCATGGACATAATAAGTTGTAGTCTATGGAGGGATATGACCAAGATACTCACAGAATTGATATCAGGTATGATATAGTCATTTATTTAGTTTCTGTTGTACTTATAAACACATTCGTGATTTATTCAGTTATCTATATATAAACAATGTGAATGATATATCTTCAATTTTCATCTTTATATGAAAAAAATGGTTTGTGGTTCTTATATTGAAAAATTATATCATATCAGTAATCAAATGGTACATTGACTTGGTGTTAAATGTAAAGAGTTTCATAAGGGAAATATTGGTCAGCATGATGATATATTATGAATTTGACCTGGAAAGGTAATTTTATTCCATGTTGTATTTCGTGATACACTTTCATTGTTGGATATTTAGATTACATCAACAAAAAGATATGAGATTATACTTATTGGGTGAATGATATCTAATAGATGAGAGGGTGGGACTAAAGAGTATGATTCCATAAACTATAACACATCAATTAGTGAGTGTATCCCATTGTTCAACATGATATCTTTAAATATAGATACCACTAGTAGTGGAGGATTATTTTATTTTTCACTGAAGAAGTTTTTAGACTGCCATCATGGTAGGAGATAAACTCCTGCATCAACATTCATCATAAGACTTCACTGATATCATATACAACATATTAGATAGTTTTCATTGCGATTTATTAGTGGAGTGAATATTATGTAGACCATAGGGTGAGTGAATTTACCATATCATGTGAGTGTGACTGAACAAACTAGTTTTTTTTTTCAAAAAAAGGGATATGTGTGTTTAAGGAATTGTGTTCCTTATTTTCTCCCATGTCATGTAATTTTAATGTTAAATATCCACATTCCAAATATTATCAACATTTTGACCAATTTAATTGTGTGAGTTTGTTTTCAATTATTTCTCTTAGTTTTTGGTATAATTATTTTAGGTTTTGTGGGGAAGATATTTTGAATATGGATATTTGAAACCTCTACTAGCTCGATTAATTCATGTTGAAGCCTTTTGATGTGGCTAATGTCATTATTCTATCCTCGGATTAATTGAAATGGATCAGCTAGATGTACATGTACTAAATCATATTTTTCAATTTTGAATATAATCTCATGTACATTTCATCATTGAATGAGAATTCATTGTATTTGATTATTTCACTTGATTCACATCAGGTGCCCAAATTTTATTATCTCAATTAAAAGTGTCAATTTTGGATCCATGATTTCTAATTTATTTATTGGGTATTTATTCTCTATGAATGATCCTTCAATATACCCAATGAATATTTGTGTTGTTATTTCTTGGGAATAACCCAGAGCATGTTTGATATACCTAGATTTCTATGTTTTATATTATAGTAAAATTGTTTTATGTCGACTATTTCATGATATAATATCCTTGGAATAGATTGAAAAATAATGTGATGTTGTTTACCTAGAATGAGTAGTTTCAGATAGGGATTGAGTTTTGGAGGCTGAGTTTGATAAGTTGACATTTTTTTAGACTACTAGATGTGGGCATTGAGTGTGTGGTGTATTCCAATTCCCTTATAGTTGTGATTGATTTAATATGGAAATTAATGTTTTATTGATCACTTATGGGTATATGTACATTAGGATCAACAATTATAAATACATAACTCATGAATTATAGTTAACTATGGTAGTCATAATATTTATGATGCAGAGGAACTATCTTCTAGGAGAGTGTTTCATTGTTTACTCAGACCACCAAAGACTATGGAACATCATCAACTTCAGAGATCTCAGCTTGAGATAGAGGTGTTCGTTGAAGATCCCATAGGATTATTACATCATGAAATTCATTATCATATAAATGGGAAATGTTCTAGTATATCCCCCAAGTAGGAATTCATAATATCGATTGGTGGAGGAAGTGTCTCAATAATTGACTATGTTACAGCTAAAACTTATGGATGAGAGTGGTTTATCTTATATCCAATTGATGGCGTTGAACCCACCACTTCCTTAGTGTGAGGGACTATATTTTTTGGGAGACCATCAATCATAGGTTTCATATGAATACATATAATAAAGAGATGATCATGATAGAGTTTTTGAATGGTGGGATCATTAAATCCTTTTCAGATGCAATATGTTGGTTTCTATCACATTGCATGAATAGGTGTCTCAGGAGTTTCCTACATCTCATTTTGTGGAACATATAGGCACGAAAAATATAGAAAATGGGATTATGTAGTAGTTTTGGTGGGAGATCCTGAGGTAGTGTGTCACTAGGTCTGGATCATTGTGTCTCACATGACCAAAAGTAAAGGGTGAACATATTATTATTGTAGGTTTCACTCAACCTATTGAGATACTATAATAGAAGTGGTATGGAATATTGATTTATATTAGGATGGGGATTCCATGGAAAACTATTTCACATGATTATATTAGGCGTTTTATTCAGGGAATCTCCATGTCAATACTCATTATTTATCTGGGGTAGTAGATTTAGGCTTAGTGTTTGGGGTAGTTCTACATATTGGATATCTTCTCCAATCATTACATGACAAAAATTATCATCAATGGCTAGTATTAATGGTTTATTTCACATTTGTAAAGGTTTTAATATGATAATATTGGGAAACAATTACTGATGATCAAGGATGAGCCCCCATAGATTTATGGGATGATAAAGTGAACTATCCGAGTGCTAAATGATATATTGATATCCCATGTGTTAGACTTTAGTAGGACTATGGAGGATCACATAACATTAGTGGAGTTTTCTTATAATATAATGTATCAAATAAATATCAAATTTGATCATTTTAATGACCTTATAAAGGAAACCATGTAGGACACACATATTCTAGAAAAATATTTTTAGTTAAATTACTTATTGTTCTTAAGATTGTGTAGGAAATTATATATAATGTATAGGGGATCCATGATAATATAAGGATACCCAGTATTGGACTTAAATTAAATATAGACTAATGTTGTAGGTCATTGGTTGTGATGAAGGGAGACCAATTTTTCTAAAGAAGTCCATGATGATAATGTTTGTGGGGGTTCATCCAATGATGAAATATTTCATAAATCATAATCAATACAATAATGATCCTTTATATGGTTGGTTTTATTTCTTACCACATGTCCTCCCCCCTAAGTTGGAATGAGAACATGATGTATTCCATGTGTCCCAAATGTGGGGATACATGAAAGAGGTGATTCACTTAATTGACTAGGCATTGAGGATGGATCAACAATTAAGGATTACAAGTTGGTGATTGGAGATTTAGAGTCGGGGACACTATATGGATGGACCTCCCTTTGGTTAAACTATGTTGGAAGCATGTGACCATTCAAGATATTAATTGGGAGATCGAGTTCCATATGTGTTCTTTACAAACCCAAACATTTTTATATCTTGTACAATTTAGGGTGAAAAGTCTTGGAAGGAATTATAATGTAATTACTCTAGTTTTTTTGTTTATTGAATATTTCTATATATGCCTTTGGTTTTTCCCTCAGAGGAACCACATTGTTTGTGTACTGAATGACCTCAGAATAAATATATATAAAAAATATTAGTAAATATATTAAATAACATATAAAAATATTTTCGAATTAAATGGTTTTTCCTTTTATTTAAACCTATTATGTAAAATATGTGACAAAGATTGATTTTTGGTCGTAGGTTTTACCCATGGTGCAACATAAATATGAGTGATGTTAGAAAATTGGAATGATATTACCATTGGTGGTTGAATTAAGTAAATAAAAAAATTATTTAATTAAATTATTAAATAAAAAAATATATCCTCAATAAATTCACCATTTTCAAAAAAATCTCTTGTATTTTCCACATAACTCGAAGTTTTTTTAGGGTTCCATGTTAGAGAGATATTGATGAATGGTGATTGATCATGAAGCATCAATTATTCATTATTGGATTTTTCTTCTCCAATGATTTTACAATATCTCACAATTTACAATGGAATGAACATGGTTTCCTTTAAAAATCAATAAAATCCCAAGGTATCAAATGTTATTTCTGGGGTTTTCCCCTTATATAATATTATATGAATGGATTTATATTTTCATTTTTATTTTAGTGATTTTCATTATTCACATGAGAATATTTATTTAATTTTAATTTTTGCAGCACAAATTTCAATTATTCTGATACAATATAATTTTTTTGATAGGATCACGTTGTTCAACGATTTTTCTAAATTTTTATTATGCATTTCAGCTGATAGTTGTTCATATTCTCCATCATGGTCCAATGTGGTCATGATTCAACATTTTTAGGGTAGATTACGGAATGATCAAACCACCTTATTCTGAGTGTAAGCATGAACATGTTGGATATTTCTATTTTGTGATCAATGTTTGTTTTGATATGGGATACAAGGGTCAAAAACATTAATTGGATACGTGGTCAGGGTTCTTTAATCCATGACTTTGGTGACATAGTGGTGTACTAGGATTATATGAACCTCATGTGGTTTGAGTGTCTAGAATATCACCAATGTAGATGGATCATTAGTGCCCTATTGTAGATCCATGTTCCCTAGTACAATATTTGGATGAAATGGGGTTGGATGATGTGTCAGAGGGATTTATAAAGAGTACATCAGTTTATAGAATATCAAAACTTAATTATCTAGTAATATATGGAAAAAATCCATTCAGACACCTGGTAATAGATTCCATGGTTTTGAGTGCAATTATATATCACCTGTCGTGTATAACCCGTACACATCGACGACACAATGAGGGAAATTTGGAATATACACCAGGAGTACATTGGCATGGACATAGCTAGGTACATCATAAAATTCAGATTATAGGGTCATTTATTTATACTAATACATAGTAAGGGTATGTATACATATCCAAAAATATAAGAATGATTAGTGTTCAAGGGCTCGAGATGAAGTACAAGGTAATATAATGGAAGATACTTATAGATACAAGGAATCAAAGGCCCATTGTGTATCCCATATGTATGTCATGAACATTTCTTTGTTAGATGTACCCTATGTAACCTATAATGAGATTTTATAAACATGGGATGAGATGGTGGCCTTCGTTTAGGAATCAGATATAAGACACGAGATGTTAAGAGTAGGGAGATTATTTTAGGGAATCATTCTCTATTGTTGCGATCAAGATTGATCACATAATAAATGATAGTGTTAGAAACACCCATGTCAAACTAGGTCATGGTTTCCCTATACTCTTATATATGTACAGTTAGTACAACCTCCCCCTGAACTATTGAGGGTGACTGTCATCAATCTACGGAGTGGTACACCCCCAATTATTAATCCTGGTTGAGAAGGTAAGAGACCTATGATCATATTCTAGTATGTTTTTAAGTTATTTTGTTCCATGAAGATTTAAAATTTAAAGCTCAAGGATTACTCAGTGTTCTTAGTTGGGATTGATGAGATGGAGTTACCCTTTATCTAATAGTTAGGTTTCATTTTGAGCATATATATTGGATTTCATTTCCATATTTATTATGGGTTGAGATGAATTTTGGGTCATTCAATTTCTCCATTATTGGATCATCTGGAATCCTAATGGTTATGTACATACTCACCCAAACATGGTATTTACCAATACATGTTTTTTCATTTGATGATGACTTTAAAATCAATAGTGAAATTGCTAGATCATGTTTCAAAAGAACATAGTTGAAGAAGGTGGTGTAGACCATTTTCGTTGGCTACCATTAGATATTTTGAGTTGGGATGTATTTAATATCCCTTTTTCTAGTTGTTTTTTGGTTGTGTTCACATTTCCGGTTGGTAAGGTATTTTACTGAATTATACTTCTGAACATTGATAATATATATTTATACATTCTTAGAGGTTATTTCCTTCGTGGTTTAAAATATAGATTTATATTATATTATTATTTAATTTAACAATAACATTTATCTTGTAATATTAATGTGTAAATGTACTTAGGATAAGGCCAACCATGTTAGGTATATAACATCTCATTTCTAGATTCTATATCTTAGTCGATTGGAGGTGTGCTTGGGGGTGTCACACCTGGCTTATCTCCATGAAAGAGGTCCCTATTGGCTTAGGTCAGGGAATTATTTTCTTTATGGATAAAAATCTAAATGGAGAGCACATTATCCATGAAACATATAAGTCAAGGTGATCATATCAACAACATGACAAATCTCAAGTTCAATAACCTTATGCATGAACACTTATATATCTGTGTTACCCTTAGACATGTTCTGAAATGCATCATCAATAAAATTACATTAGTACCATGGTCCCATTATGTGATCTATTTATAAACTAAAAAAGCTGATTAAATTTTCTTATGAGGGGTGAAACAACCATTATATGTGAAACTAGATCTATGTTGTTACATAAAAACCTACATGTATCTTACCTAGATACCTTTTAGAATGATAATGAATATCTTTTCTCCACTTATGTAGCCATAATGAACCCTTACACATCACATAATAATTTTTTTACCCTTACATAGCCTCAGTGCACCATTATATAAAAAATTAATTTGATGCCCCTGTATATAGTGTCAATATACCCTCACACAAAACAATACCAGCTCAGTTTAACCATATATAGGTAATGAACTAAATTTATGTGGCCTGTTAAAATCTATTTTTACCTTTACATTGGTAATTTAAATCACAATTTACCATTTTATTAATATCCAATAAACTTGAGAATCAACACGGTCCTTTCATAATGAATCAAGAGTCCATACAACTTCCACCAAAATATATAAAAATTTTCTCCACATCCACAAATGAAATTAATTTTATTGTATTAATGGTCATCATAAAAATCATCACATATACAATGATAATTTCTCAACAACGAAATCCAATTCAATTAAATAAATATATAAAAATAAACCAAGAATCCCTAATTTATTTTCAAACACAACCACATATTGACTCATTAACAACAAATGTGACACAAAAGCTGTAATGAAGTTAAAAAATATGGAGAATGTGTTTCCAAAAAAAATATTTACATTTTTAGATATATATAACATTTAGAAAAGGATGAATCACATGAGATCCCCCTTATGATCACTCAAATAGGAAAATTTTCCCTAAATTTTTACATGTTATAAAAGTCTTCTACACCACAATAATATTATTGATAGTTGTATATATGAATCATTTTGATCCTGATCTGATGGAATAACATGAATTAGGAAAATACATATTAAACAAAATATATATCAATGTTGTGGATAAAAAATCATTATAATAAATATGAGACATTTTTGATAATATTTATAAGGTATAAAATATTTAAAAGTGGTGAAGATGAATGTTGAAAAAATCATGTTTCTGGATTCAATTGTGATACCAAATGAGAACATTAATACTTTATTCAATAAAATAATTGCTGTTTTGGAGCCATCTATGGACTAGTTGATCAGGTAATGGATGATAATGTCATGACAAAAATTACCAATAAAATTAACTTTATCTAATTCTATGGTGTGGGACCATAGAGAACATGAACTCACATAAACATTACATGATGATATCGATAGTATGCGGTTGGATTATAAGATGTGAGTGAAAAGTATAATAAAATATTAATAACAATAAGGTATAATTTCACACATATACATAGAATATCCAATGATTCATGAATCTAGAAATAATAAAGACGATATAAGTGATGAATTTAGATAACATTTCCCAAAAATATTCAAGGGTGTAAAAAAGATACATAAGTGACGATTTTTATTAATTATATTAAATTTTCAATGCATGTGTACAATGTTTTATGATTCCCATGGTAGGTGTAATATAGAGTATAATAATTTGTCCTAAACATAATATAAATATTCATTCTTCTAAGATAAATATTTAAATTTAAAATTTCTTCTTTAAACTGGTTTAAATGAAAAAAACGTTTTTGATTAAGGATAAAAATAATGAAAAAATATTCATATATGATACTAAATTTTACTACATATAAATTATGTCAAATTTTAAAATACTAATGGTTAAAGAGAACATGTTTGGATATGAGAAACCTTATATATCCAAAAACAATTACCTGCTAGTTGAACACCAAGTAGCTATTTAAGGGATCAACATTCAATAAAATTAAAACAAGAAAATATGTGGGTAATAGAAAAATAAATAATATAAAAGTATTAAGATAAATGTGAATTTAATTAGATGACACTGGTTTTGGAAGATAATGAGGTCTGTTAAGATGCATATGATTAAGATATGAATTTTACGGTGCAAAATAAATGACAAGTCAAATTATTTTATTATCTAAATACCCAATTAGGGGATACACGTTTGATTGTTTTATATATCTTAAATGAATTCATATCATTGAAAATAAAATTTAATATATGGACAATCTGTGTGATGTTATGAAAATGAATCAATTCATAAAATTTTCTAATAAATAATTCAGAGAATTTGTAGGAAGATGAACACAAGTTTTGGATAAGACTTTCAATTAATATAATCCTTATAATATCTGCTATTTTGGGATTATATGTAATGATGATAAGCCTAGAGATCGTGATTTTTTTTATATTACATAGGAAATATAATTTTATTTAAATTATATATACACCAACATTATCCCAATAATTAAGAAATGAAATCAAAGATGGAAATATCTTATGATGAAGTGAAGGAATGATATTTCCATTTTTAATTGATATTTATGAAGCTTTGACCCACATATGATGAATTATTTATGGAATTAATGATATATTGGAGAAGTTCATCTCGCATGAATCAAAAAATTCAGGTTGACAACATATACTAAAATCTTATAAAATAATTATACTCATGAGTATTATTTTAAATTTTCTAATTTGGAAAGGAATTAAATATAGTAAATGATAAATAGAAACACAATCCTATGGATTCCAAAGTAGAAAGGTAGTTTAATATCTATGTGAGATTTGTTTTCCAAATAGATTCAATCTATACGAGATAGAGGAACATAATATCATAAATTGTAGTAATGAAAATATGGACAGATATTTTTGTGTTGTAACTCAATAAAACCTCTAAATGAAGGATAATTAGATGAATTGAATAGAGAAATTACAATATATATGTATATAAGTATTTAAAATTATAATAACATGGATCCAAGATGTTACATCCCAGAACTGGATGCCCCATCACGGGTGCCCTGAGCCCGGTGGCCCATATGGCCCAAAGTGCATCTCCCAAAATTCCAGAGGTTGCCGACTAGTAGTGAGGTCCTAGAGTGTGTTTGTGGGGAGACTATGTCCTTATTAACATTGTGGGTCATAGTGGGCAAAAATAATAAAAATGAAAGAGATGAAAAAATATAAGTAAACATAAGGCACATTGGAAAATAGAGATAACAACAAAAATTATGGAAATAACATGAATTACATAAAACAAATTATGATATGTCATGTCACTAGAAAACATAAAATAATGGATACAAGTTAGTAGGATAAAAATTTTCCACATAATTATATTGTAAATCAAATACTATCAAAAGCATCCTAAGCTCCGGCATGGTCATTATCTATCAAGATCTATACAAAATAGCATCTAATCATGCACCTGAAGTTGTATGCTTCCCTTTTTCAACGCATGCAACTATGTTATTTACTTTTGGTACTAAATTGTTCCAAGAGAGGGTGTGATATAAATGTTAGTGGGACACTACCATTGATGTCTATAACATCTGGCCTGGTTAATTGAAATGTAACTTTGTGCATGCAACATAAATAATGTATTGTCATATAATGTTAAAAATAACCATGTACCAGATTCATCCCTCATCTAGTATCATACCATGTAACCATTTTGTTTAAATAATTAATCACCAATTTTATTTTTATTGGTCTCATGAGTCATCCAAAACTAGAATCTCATCAGGATATTATAAATTTGGAAGGTCCTAAGATGTAACTAGTAAACCACGGGAAATTACATTTAATAGTGACATACGTAGGTAACAAAAATGGTGATGTAAACATTAAGGTTATCCATATCATTAATAACATTATCCTATCACGGGGTAAGAGTATAATATAATAGGCATAGTCCATGTCATTCCACTACAAGGTTCCTACCTAGTCCTAGGTGATCGAACAATGTAAAATAAGGCTATGAAGATATAGGGTATTATAGGATTTAACTATGGAACCAACTTGTCAATACTGGATCCAAGGAGTGTATCCATGAATTTTGGAATTATAATTAAAGGATCATATGGTGTCATACTAGACATCCAATAATATAAAATGATCCAGATTTCGGTGGGTTTCAAACAAAGCACACCATATCCTTGAATCAGAATTGGGTTTTAGAGTGCTTTTGGAATTCTCCAATAAGTGTTCAAGGCAAGTATAAGTCATGAAATTACTATTTGAAAATGAAGTCAAGCAATATCTAATTGAGTTCAAGACATGACTTTCATTAGTTTTAGATGTTCTTGTATTGGGACGCCTTTTTATCAAGTCATTTGGTACAATCCATGTCTTTCACTAATGAGACAAGGAAAAGTTTAACTCTACCATTTAATCTAATTGAGGCATATTCTATAATATTGGATCATTCTGATAACTTCCATTAATGTGGTAATGGGTGTTATGAATATTCAATAATATAATTAGTCACATTGAATTATAAATTTTATTCACTTACCATAGGCAGGTCATGTTGTGAGCACAAATGGTACTTTCGAATATGTGTTTCTCATTAGAGAATTGAAATTTATTTTAGAAATGATTATCCTTAAGAAATACAAGCTAACGCACATGAGAATTATTGATCATTCATTTCAAAACACTAAATTTATAATTATGGAATAACATCCTACATGGGATAAATGGAGTTGTGTGGATAATCAAAAATATTTAACCCATATATATATGTAAATAGTATAATTATAAAATTATAATTGTTTTAAGAATTACATAAAATTTAAAATAATGGAACACGAAGAAATCAGTGGGTCCTATACAACAAATCCAAAATCAGTGAACATGATGGATGAGTTATTGTCCACCTTCCAAATGGTTGTATGATCCTCCTTATCATGCCTCAGTGCTAGACTGCCTTGGAGACGGTGTATTTAATTAATCACAGTGTGTAATATATTTTTTATAAAAGTAATACTGAAAATTTTCACACCATGTTCCGCTAAAGATGATCCCTTTGGTTTATGTTCTAGAAAACCATATACAAATAAAAAAATCCTCCAGAATAACATTATAGAAATTACATTACAAATATGACACCAATCAGTGTAATTCAAATCTACAAATCTTGAAAATTTTAAATTAAGACGCAGGGTGTGTATAAGAATGCCCAGTAAGGGGTTCTTTTTAAATTTATTTATTCAAGTAAACCCTTTTAAAAAAATCCCTTTAAAAATACTGAAAAAAATTTCTTAATGAAAAATGAAATATATGAAGCATATCAAAATGGTTTCCCAAGAATTACCAGTGAATATTTTAAGGAACATTAACATGAAAACAATAAAACATGTTCCAACCATATGCTTATGTATACAAAATATATGTTGTGAGACATATAAATCAAGAGTTATTCTATATGTACTAATCGGACTTGAAAAATTTCAAGTACATAATTTAAAAATGAATGTGTTACATGATTAGTGTTGTTCATAAAATAATAACATTCCTTCATTCCTTACTAAATGAAAATAATAAATTGAAAGATAAATTTCTGAGTACTAATTAAACATTTTTTCATGTGAATTTACATCTTATGATGCTCAAAAGTACATCAATATAACCTAGGATATTTTATAGATGAATAATAACTTTTTCAATTATATACTATACACAATATGAGGGAAGTTCATATGTCATAAATTTTGAAACACTTCGTCAAGGCCTTCGCCTAGACATCAAAAAATTGATTAAGGCCTCATCCAAAACCATAAAATATTTTGGGAATGACCTTGTCCAGTTCCACGTCTATTTGTATCATGAGTCCTAACAATGCATTGTGGGGTTTCAGTGGGACACACGCTTCACATAATTTGTCCAATTCATTCCTCATATGTATAAATTTCATTAAATAAAAGTGTCACATACCACTTTCATTTATTAAAATCTTTGATTTATTCAAAGTGTCTCATACGACTTTGAATAATTAAATTCTATCTCTTATTCAAATTCTTACAAACCACTTTGAATAATTAAATTCTATATCTTATTTGAAGTGTCCCATTCAATTATGAATAAATGAATTTTATCTCTTATTTCATGTGTCCCATACCACATTGAATAATTAAATTATGATTTCATAAATTATCATCAGTGATAAATCAATAATCGATTATTTGATTTGTCACATAAAATAATAACATTAAAAACATTTTTCCATTCTAGTAAACTTTTAAAACATAAGAGTACATGTTTATGACTTCATGATAGACATTACATGATCAAATCATGGAACTGATAAATGAACATAAATAAGAAAAATCATGAAAAATGAAAATTAATCATGGATTGAATTCATAAATTATTTATAAAGTGTTTGTATTACTAAAACAAATTCCAAAATGATTATTGAAAACAATTGTCTCTTATTTTATAAAATCATGGACATGAATTGGTCTCCCAATTCACATCCCAAGGGAATTTATTAAAATCATGGATAACAGTACAAACACGGGTTATAAATAGCTTATACCAATGGAAAATTGTGGGAAATATAATCTGATATAACAATAAAAACAAAAAATATCTTGGATTTCTTGAGAAATGACTAAGATGCCCTATTAATGATCTACCAGAGGCTTACTCCATGAAGGACATATGCAGTGTTTCCAAGAAGAAAAAATGTGAAATGTGTAATGATTTAAAGTAGTGGTTTCCTTCACAATGAAAAGAATCAGGTTAACCCAAGTCAGTCATAAACAACTCTTCATCGAAACTATTCTTAAATAGTTTCACATTAGTATTAATTCCACCATTATCTGCTAACAACTAGCTACAAACAAAAATAGAATCGCGATACCAAGGGATCAATGTGTAATATTACATTATCAAACCATCTAAAATACCATATTATTCCACCATTTATAGGAGAAAACTCTTCTGGATCCAACCGTGGTTTTAAAATGATTCTCCTCAATAAATTATCTTAACTCTCCTTGTAGGCATGGACATGTGGAATGCACAAAAATCATTTTGAATTCAAGAGGAACAGATCTAGCTTATTCTGAGTAGAGGACATTTGTGAATGTTCAATCTATATCTGAGTAGATCAAGAAGACAAGATTCAGAAGGCTACGTGTACAAGTAGAAAAACCCATGTGTAGTGATATAGGTGGTATCAACCAAGCGATGAACAAAAACACACACCAAATTGACTATCATCATCATGATATTCAATCATCCTTCGAAATTTTATAACCATGATGATTATTGTAAGACATAGACACTTTTAACATATTAAAACACCTCTTATAACATTTTTTTCAACCCATTGTGAACCCATATTGTGAACCCATACAAATATCACAATCAAAGCTTATACATTGATAAATAAATAAATATATATATATATATAGAACCGCATTTCATTAAGGGTTAATCAAAAAAACAAATGAACCCAATACATAATTTCTGTATAATAAAATCAAAATTTACACTAAGGTTAAATATTTGAAAACCATGATGAAAAACTGAGGTTTTGTTACATAAATAAAGAATCTATATATATCTATAAGTATGATTAAATTAATATTTATATTTTCAATAACATAATATACCACTCAACCTATCATGGTTCACATTCATTATGTATTCCATTAGGGTAGAGGTCCTGCTTCCATAAATAAATGAAACCAATAATGTTTTACTAATATTATATATATATATATATATATATATATATATATATATATTTGTGTGTGTGTGTGTCTATATATTGTGAAACTAAATCAATGTAAAATCATAAAACCCTGGAAGAGTTTTTAAGATAAAGAACATCTTTTAAAACCAAATTTTTTTTATATGTTCATCCGAGAAAAATATTTAGGATTTAATAACATCCATATATATATATATATATCAATGTATATATATATAAGTAGTACAAATCAAAGCAATGCGACAACTAGGACCCTCAACTGGTTCGAATAAGATGAGGAAGAAGAACAGAGGTTGATGGTGGCACTTGAAGGACAAAACCAATAGGGTTCTCAGTGAATGATGATTATATATATATATATATATATGAACTATATATTAATATTTTTAGGAAAACCTGCAAAGGACTCCGAGGAACCTCGGGTTAAACAAAGACTATGTGTGTTCAGTCTTGTGGAAAAAGAGGAGGAAGGAGGGCCACTATGGAGGAAGGTGGTGTCACAGGTGTAGAAAAAACAAAGGGTTGGAGGCTGACCATGACTGGAACAGAGTTTGGAAGAAGATGACGTAGAAAAGTGCGTTGAAAAGAATGGACATCTAGGATTAATCATGCCTTGATCCAATGGCTATGAAGCGTCCACATGTTTTTAAAAGGTTTAGACAAGATCTATTCTACCATAACCAGATCTAATGGTTGTGAGTGATGTGTTGATCTATCTATTGGTTCAATAGTGTGGATGAACGAGATTAGATCATGGAGAGTTTTAGATAGCTGATGAAAAATGAGGGGGAAACCACAGATGTGGAGGTTCGAAGGCTGAACCGATTGGACAGTCCAGATCTCGTGTGGTGAGATCGAATAACTCAGACACGATCTCCAAATGGAGGAATTTTGAGATGGATTTGTAAGCCTGGATCACCCAATGAACACATAGAAATCCCCCTCCCCCTCCATAGTACCACCTTGTATCAGGTCTCTGCGGGAGTGCTTCTATGCCCACCCCTACCCTCGTGCCGCCCCACATGATGGTGCCCTATGTAAAACACCTACACATGCCCATGCATGATTAGGGAATTAATATGCCTGAATGCATGTGTGACTTAGCAAACACCATGCATAGATAGCCCAGGGTCATTTTCCTAGGTGTTTTGAGTGAGATGCCCATCAAGACATTGAGTGTCTTGTCCTTCTATGTCTTCTGTAGTTAGATGGGGTACTCAATTAATTTTTTGCAAAGTTAAATTCAAATTTTAAAATAGAATATAAATTCTCTATTATTGTTAAAAAAAATTATTAATTAAACAATATTTTCATCAGATTATAAAAATTTGAGTTTTAAAAATATCAATGATCATAATCGAAAATCAATGTTTCATATGTCATAAATGAAATCCCATATTTGTTATATATTTTAAACCCATTAAATATTTTTAAGTAAAACCTTTTTTTATTCATCAAATAGATGAAAACATCTAATGGTAACCTTTTTAAAACATTTTAAATACATAAATAACAAATTCAATAAGTATAGATTAAAATATAAATACATCCATAGTCATCAGTTCTTTTTTCCCAAAGTATGATTTAAACTCAAAACCATATTTCATTATACCAGAAAAAAAGGAGTCAAAAGTGTGTACTTCTATTGGTATTTTATTTAAAACACAAGGTTTGTGTTTTCAAATCCATTTTAAACATTAATAAAGAATCCTTTCGTTAACTGAAGAAGAATTAATTCCAAATCTAGTTATTGATGTAACATTAATTCATTCATAAAACAAATATAAATCTCTATAAACTTAAATAGTAACAATAAAATATCCACAATATACAACAACTATGTGGTCATGTAACCATTATAGATTAAACGGTCACCTAATTGTGTAAATGGTCGAATTTACTTTAAGGACCAATAAAAACCTGATTAGTGTGTTCCAACATAAAAATGCGAGACAAAGAAGATGGTTCACTTCAATCCAATGATGCTTAGAATAGTTTCTATGGTTCAGGATATAATGTTCTTCGTGGTGATGAATATAATATACATACACTATTTTCCTAGTCTTTTTGTTTTATTTGGTTTTCTCTTGGTGATTTTTATGGGCCTCTTAGTTGGTTTCCTTAGGTATTAGGCCTCTTTCTATTTTCTTTCAATGTAATCATTTCAATGTTAAATTAAATAAAACATGCCTACTTTTTATTTTGAAAACATTATTCGGATAGTATGAATATTAAACGATTTAAAAACACAAAATATTATTATTACACATGAAATAAGATCAGGGGGGTCACATTATCCCCCCCCTCAAATAATTGCACCCTCCCAATTCAAAAATATGTGTATACTTCCACTGTTATAACGAGTTAGAAATTACTCACAATTTCCTTTAACAAAGATGGCTGTCATGGATGATCCACTGTCATCTTAAGGTGAATCCACATATTCGTTTCTAGTTACTCAAACTCTATAGGCAAAATACACCATGAGATGTGGGTCACATTATAGAACATGGAACCAATAGGCTACTTGAATGTCACCCTCCAATAATTCTTCTCAAAACATTCCAAATGCTAGGTAGTTCTCGGAAATGTTAAAGAAGAGGTAGATACCTTCGTGGTGAATCCCTCCATTCCTATACACTATAAATAGTGTAGTTTCCCTATAGAGAAAAACATAATAGTATTTTGGATATGTCCTTTTTACATTTTGGTTGTGGGTAACTTTATAGAGGTGTTTTCAAGACATATGTAGGTTTATAAAATGGTCGTAGTATTTTCAACATGATCTGATGATTACTGACACTAGTAATTTGTTAGGGAGTGGTAAGAGGTCTGATGGTATCCCATGTCTTCCATTTGAAGATTTTAATTGAATTGTTTTATTCAGTATGGAATAACAATATTAAGACAAAGTCTACTTTGTAAAATCATATTAAAATACCAAAACATAAAATACATCATTACACATTTAAACAATGATCCTAAAACTACTGGTGTTAAATATTCATTATCTCCCTCTCACAACTCACTATTTTGGATTTTCGGTCTTCCATTGTGATGTATCTTCCTAGGTACAACCAGTGTTGGTGATTTCCCCAGTTCCTAGTCAAACAGATTCATAAAGCGGTTCCAAACACTTCGATCTATTGGGTCCAGATGCAGCTCATGCATCTTCGATCAATGGGGTGTGGTCATCTACTGTTCCATGTGAGAAAAGATGAATTGTATGAAACTGGGTGAAATCAGTATGAACTAGATGTAGATAATGTGGATGAGTATACTCGTCCATAAGAACATCAAAGTCAATATCATTAATATAAAAACCATAGGGTAGGATTTGAAAATGGTATGATGCTCAATGGTCACCCTCTTGTGTAGTGTCTTTGATGTACACAATGGAAGAAAAATTAATGGCTATGGTAAAGAACATAAAAATACCCACAATGTATTTTCCCTTACGTGCATTGAATGGAAATAGTGCATGCATCATAAGTAAATAGACAAATCCTTTTCCATGGTGGGGACAATGCACACAAGGAGAAATGGATACACAGTAGAGGTGTTTTCCTGGAAAACAAAGGATTTCAAAAGTTTCATATGCTTTTGAACCTCAATTACCAACTAAAGTCTCTAATATTTCAGTTGGGAGTGACAAAAGTTGTGTTTATCCTCCCATATGAATATTTTAAGAAGAATTACACTTAGTAATACATAATAATGTTTTTAATGTTGTTATAATTTTCTAGGGTTGTCTAAACCGATGATTTCATACCAACTATCATTCCAAATCCCTAGACTACCCAGAGCCACTTAATTTAATAAAACATGGTGTGGAATAAAATTATAAAATAAATACAGAAAAATTAAACATCATGTTCCACTGCATAGGATCCCTTCAGTTTAGGTTCTAGAAAACCAAAACCATGTATTAAAATCCATCAAAAACCTATACAAATAATAACCAACAATGCTTACACCAATCTATCTAAATCAAAACTACTAAACCTATAATATTTAAACTAAAACGATGGGTGATCATAAGATTTCACAAAAAGGGTGGTTTTTAAAGTATTGTTCCAAATAAATCCTTTAAAAAACTACCCTTAATAAAAAATCATGAAAATTTTCTTAAATAAAACTGAAATACATTAAGCATAACATAAATTTTTTTCAAGAATTACAAGTGAACCTTTTATGGAATATTAACAGGGCTACAATAAAACACATTCCAGTCATATGAATGTTTATAAAAAATATATGGTTTTCATCTTATAAATAAAGAGGTATTCTACATATACTAAATGTGACTTGTGAAAGTTCAAGTATATAATTTAAAAAATGATGACATTATATGACCATAGATTTTCTTAAAATAATAACATTCATTTCTCTGCTTACAAAATGTATATCTTAAATTAGAAGATAAATTTCTAATTACTGAATAAACATTATGACATGTGCATTTACTACTTCTGATACTCCTAAGAACATGATCTTAACTACACATATTCTCTAGTGGAAAACTCAATTGATCAATTAAATACTATAAAATTAATGAGGTATGTACATATTCCAAACATTATGAAACAATTTTCCAAGGCCTCGGCCAAGACTTCTAAATATTATTAAGGCCTCGGCCAAAACCATAAATCCAATTGGGAAAGGCCTCATCCAATTCCTTATCTATTTGTCTCATGAGACCTACTGATGCATCGAGGGGCTATAATGGTCCCCAATTGTCACATAATAAGTTCAATGAATAACCCATATGTCTAAATGTCTTTATATATATTTTCCCGTACAACTTTGATTTATTAAATTGTTTTTTTATTCAATGTGTCTCATGCCACTTCAAATGATTAAATTCTATCTTATATACTATGTGTCCTAACCCATTGATAATTAAATTATGTTTTTTATTCAATGTGTCCCATACCAATTTTTATAATGAAATTTTTATTTCATAAATAATCATATGTGATAAAAAATATATTTATTGATTTGTCACATAAAATAAAAACATTAAATACACTTGTTCCATGGTAGTATACATTCAAAAAATAATAGAAAATGTTTATGGATTCATCATAGACAATACATGTTTCAATCAAAGAATGGATAAATGAACATAAATAAGAAAGAGCGTGTATAATGAAAATTCATCAATGATTGAATACATAAAGTGATTATAAAGGGTATGAATCACTAAGAAAAATTACATATTGATTCTTGAAATATTTTCACAGTTCAAAACACATTTCATAAATTTTTATAATCCCCATGTGATCCACATTGTGAAGCCATATTATTATCATTATTAAATCATATATATATATCCGACTGTACTTAAGGGTTAATCATCAAAACATAAGAACCCAGTACATAATTTATGTATAATAAAAACACAATTTAAAAAAATGTTCAATATCTGAAAACAATTATGTAAAAATGAGTGTTTTTTACATAAATTAAAAAATCAATATACATATATGAATACATACATATTTATAAATTAATCAACATAAAACACCACTAAACCACACACAGTTCACAATAATTATGAATTACATTAGAGAAGAAGTTTTTCTTCATTATCTAAATGAAACTGGTAATGTTTTATTACAGACATATATATAAAAATATGTGAATAAATGTAGTGAAACTAATTTTTAGAGAATTCCTAAAACGATAGCATGGTATTTATAAGAAGAAAATCTTTTAAAACCATGAATTTATTTTTATATGTTCATCCAATAAAAAGAAATTGTATTTAAGAACATATTTATATATATATAATTATATATATATATAAATAGTAAAAATCTATGTGAAGACACACAAAGGACCCTCTCCAGGTTCGAAGAAGAAGAGGAAGAAGACCCAAGGATGATGGAGGTTCTTTAAGGAGAAAACCCATATATTTCTCAGTGAAAAATTTTAATATATATAAAATGTATTTATATATATATATATATTAAGGGAAAATTTCAATGGAATCCGAGGTCCTTAGATTTAAACAATGACCGAATGTGTTCGTTCTTGTGGAAAATGGGGAGGAAGAAGGTCCACAATAGAGAATGTTGGTTTCATCGATGTAGAAAAACCAAAGGGAATGAGGATGAATGTGACTAGAACGACACGAGGAAGAAGATGATGAAAAATGGGGTATGGAAAGGAATTGAAGGCTAGGATTATCCTCAACTCGATCCAATAGTAGGGGAGCGTGTGCCGGTTTTTAAATGGGTTGAACGGATTCCATTCAACTGCTTTCAGATATGAAAATTATGAGGGATGTGGTGATCGAACGATTAGATTAATGAAGTGGACGACTGAGATTAGATAGTGGATAGGATCAGACGGTTGGAGAAGAACACAAAGAAAATTGTGATGTTGGAAGATCGAAACTCAAACCAATCATAAGGTCAAAATCCCACAAGGTGAGAACAGACGACCAAGACACAATCTCTGATTAAAAAGTACATCCCACATAAAAAATGGATAGATTTGGAAATGGATTTATAATCCTTGGACTCTTGGATTATTATCAAAAATTACCTTCCCCTCCATATAACCTCACCATTATATTTCTCTACGAGCGCACTTCGATGCCCAACCCTACCGCCTTGCGCCCCGTATGGTGGTACACTCTGGAAAACCCTTCCACATGGCCATGAATGCTTAGGGACATAGAATGCACACCTACACATGTGACATAGCATGCACGAGGCATGCACATCCCAAGGTCATTATCCTAGCGATCTGAGTGAGATTCCCACCAAGACCTTGAGTGGCTTAGATATCTAGGTTTACCCTCAGTAGGTGGGGTATGCATTTATTTTTTAGCAATATAAAATTCATTTTTGAGAGAGAATATCAATTATATGTTTTGTATTAAAAAACCTAAATAAAAAATATTTACATTAGCTACCAAATATCTGAGTTTTAAAAACTTAAAAGTTTCAAATTTAAAATCAAATATTAATACGTCGTTAATGAAATTCCATACCCCTTTTATATTTAAAATCCAAAACATATTTTTAATTAAAACAGTGTCTTCATTCATCAAAGGATAATAACAATTAAAAGAAACTTTTATAAAATGGTTGAAATACATGAATACCTAATTCAATAACATTAGATAAAATTACTAACACCACCATAGTAATCAATTTCATTTTCCCAAAGTCTGATTTTTACTCAAAAACAAATTTATTTCTACCAAAAACAATGGAGTAAAAAGTTTGTACTTATCTTGGTATTTTCTTTAAAACACAATGGTTATGTTTTAAAAACAATTTTATTCATTAATATATTATTATTTTCAAATCAAATGATGTGTTAATTACAATAATGTTTAATGATATAACATAATCACCTATTTAAAACACAAATAAAACTAAATAGACATAAATACTAAAAATAAAATTACCCGAATACTCGACTCCGAAAAGGTCATACAATCTATATTGATTCAACATTCACATAAAGATGGAAATTGTCTAGTTTACATCGAGTACTTATAAAAACATTATTAGTGTGTTCGTACTTCAAAATTTGAGAAAAAGAAGATGGTGCTCTTTATTCAACTGACACTTAGTGGGTTTGTTGGGGTTTTGGCTATAATGTTCATTATGGTTAAAGATCTGAAGGATATCCACTATTTTGTTGGTTGTTTTATTGTATATGGTGGTTTCACAATGAATTTTATAGGCCTATTAGTAGCTATACTATGGTAGTATGAATATTTTTATTTTTTTTAATGTAATCATTTCAGGGTATAATTAAATAAAACATGCCTTTTTTATAAACATTGATTGGATAATATGAAAATTAAATGAAGTGAAACCATACAATATTATTATTACACATGAAATAGTTTTGTGGTTTCAAATTCCTCCTCTTGTATTTACACTTGATTTGACTCAGAATGGAGTAGATATATGAAATAGTGAAAAATGATCATATCCCGATAAATTGGTCAAGAGAAAAATAGAAGGAGAACTACCCAAGTGGTCTCTAGTAATAACCGTTGCACATCCGGAGCGATGAACGAAATCTTGATTAGCTCCCGAATGAAGGAGAACTATTGGTTCCTACTATATATATTCAAAGGGTTCAATATTTTGGGGAAAATTTTTTATTCCTACAAAAATGAAGATTAGTGTGGGAGAGCGGTTCTAATATATCATTATGGGAAATTTGAGACATTAACCAGCAAAATGGCCCTCTAGAGTTTGAAAAACAATGCGTTAAACCTTCATAATTTACTGGGATGAAGGGAACTTTTCATGATTAGGCCTCACTATAATTCACCAACCATTTGAGGTGGCTCTGTTTGGAAAAACACAATCTGCACAGTTTGGCACACCATCAACCTACCGTGGACAACCCAAGTGACATGGATTGTTTTCAAAAAATATGGGGTTTGGGATCTTGAAATTCCCTTGACACCGCTTATACCTTTTAAACTAAATTGGCCTCCATATTAGGTTGAAAAAAACTATTTAGAGAAAACATTAATGGATCAATACCTGAGTGAAAAATAGGGTTCTGACAGTCCTCCCGCTTAAAAGAACTCACCGTCGAGTCCACCTTCCATGTGTGTAGAAACATTGTCTAAAAAAACTCTATCCATTGAGAACGTATGGCATCCTCCCTCTAATAATTGTATTATTATAAGTAGTTGTGTAGCCGTAGCACACATTCTATGTGGTATGCTAACTGTAAAGTGCCTTTGTGCTTCGGTCAATGTTGTGTACTGGATACTCTTCAACGATATCATTAGAATGTAACTCAACATCACTAGGATAAATGGCATGAGATGAGATGGAATGATATTTGGGAAGGTGCGAAACAAGTAATACATCATTCATGGAACTATAACAATGATGTTGTAGAAACTAACAGGCTAACAACCTGACTCTCTCTAGTATCTAAAACATCCAGACAAAATTAAGCAACTGCTTTCCCTAAATTTTTAATCATATATTCTAAAAATGGGAGATAACTATAGAAAAACCAGACCCCAACCAGGTATTCAATAGGTAATTGATAGGGATCAACACAATATTTCTTTTTCGACTGATCAGTAGTCGTACATTTCTTGATTAAATGAACTTGCTCTAAAGTGTCCTAAATGAGAAGATTACATAAATGGTCTGCCTCACCTACCTTAAGCCATCATAATGGTGAATGACATGAACTTCAATATAATTCATCAAGAGGGGCCATATATATTATCTCCTAAAATATGATTTTAAATGAAAACCTGACGATTGTGATATTATTTTCCCAAGAACCACTGAAATCAAGGACACATAATTGATTCATATCCTCTAGAACCTGTATTGTCCATTATAATTTTCAATTGGTTTGGGAGTGAATTGATTTTCATAGAAGAACCTTTTATTCCACATACTTCGTCAATCCCTTCTAGAAATTTGACATTAAACAATCATCCCTATCTAAAACAATTGTACAAGGAACCCTTTGTAGTCATACGATGTCCTGATTATACATTTTTCCCAGCTCATCAACAAAGATACTATCTTGAATAGTAATGAAGATGGATTATTTCGTTAGTAAGTTGATGACTACTCTTAAATCATTGCAACCCCTCAGTGACTATGGTAAGCCAAATATGAAATCATTGGAAACATCTTCTCATTTCCATTCTAGGACTGGATGTTTTAGTAGAAAGACCTCAAGTCTACGGTTATCCAACTTCACCTACTGATAGGTGGAACTCCTCATTATAAATCCTTCTCTCTGATAATTAATTCTATGACACTAATCCTAGTGTTGTATATCATGAAACATTTTTGAGATTCTATAATGAACTACACATTGATAAGTAAGTGACTCTATCATTAACTCCTCTCTTATATAATTATTAAAAATAATATGTCCATGTAAATTCCTAATTTCATCTCTATCCATAAAAATAATTTATCTCATGATATGCACAAATGGATTACCTATCCTTCAGGATCTATAAACTATCTACCCTTAATATTCTAATATAGGGAAGAGGTAATAGTCAAGGATGAGAGTTAATATTTATTTTGACAATCATGAATCTTTTGATGCAACTTAGAAAAGGGGGCCATTAACTTCCAATCATCACTTTATTCCCACAAAGATTGTGCTTCAGATTTCTGATTCAGTCCATATGGAAAATCATTTCCCTTATCATCCATATAGTAAGGCTCAAAATTAATAGATTGTATAAATTCAACCCATCTTTGTTGTCTAAGTATAAATTTACTAGGTGAAAATTTATATAGAAGTCTCTTGTGGTCTATGTAAACCACAAAGTGATCTCCAAAAAGATATTTTCTCTAGTAACATAAGGAATGTAAAACTACTACTAGTTCAAGGTCAGGTGTAGGGAAATTTTTCTCATGGGGACATAAAAACCAATATAAACAAACACTGGATCTAACGTCCTACATTATCACTTCTCCTCAGAATATGATTGATGCAAAAAAAAATAGATGGTATAACCTATTTAGGGCTCATGTTGAGTCTGAATAAGATCCAAAAAGCCTCCCTTTTAGCTTCTAATAGGCTTGCTAAAATGATTCCGACCATATGAAATTGAAACCCTTATTTTTAAGACTAGTAAGAGGTGATGCAAGATATGGTAAGTCATGAATGAAATGCTTGAAATATCTAGATACCCCCCAGAAACTCATGAAATAAAATATGTTGTTGGGATGATCCCATTAATCTACAACAATAACTATTTCTGGGTCAACAGAGACACTTGACTCTAATATAATATGACTGAAGAAGATGACTTTATCGATCCCAAAGATCCACTTAGCATGGTTGGACTAAAGATGATTCTCTCTCAACTTTCTCAGAATAATCTCATGATGCAAGGTAGGGTAACTATGAGTGTGGGAATAAACCAAGATGTCACCCACAAAGTTAAAGAAACATGATTTCAAATAGGGGTGGAAAGCCTTGTTCATCAGATCCATACTAACGGCGGGAGCGTTCATAAGACCGAACAACATTACTAGCCACTCATTCATATCATACCAGCATTGGAATGTTTTACGAGGTATTCATGATGGTCTGTATCATACTCTATGATAACCCAATATCATGTCAATCTTGGAGGAAGATATTTATCCCCATAGTTGGTGTAAGAGATCATCTATTCAATGCAGGGGATTATGGTTCATCACTATTAGCTGGTTTAACTTTTTCAATTCATTAGTTGATATATGTTACAATACTATTTCCTGGAAACAATCATCGGTGATCCCTATCACGACCCGACCTCGGGGCCCGTGCCGTGACTACCCCAAGCCCGCCTTCCATAGGCCAGGGGCTGGCGACTAGCACCAAGGCGTAAAATACCGGTAAATAGGGAAGGCATTGCCTTTATAAGTAACAACCACACAGAGTCAGCAAGCGGAAAGTAAAGTGCAGAAAAGTAAAGGGGGCCGGAATACAAGCCCAACTGAAAGTACAACTGAAAAAGTAAAGTACAGCAACTGAAGAAAAGACGGCGGCCTCGTGTCGTCCACTAGCAATCCCACCTGAAGGGTGGGTACTGATAGCCTCCAGGCTCCTCGGGTCCCACGTCCGCTCCGAGCACGTCCCGCCCAGTGGTCCACCTCCAGGTACCGTCCTGCTCCACGCCCCAACCGTGATCAGCGCTGTCCGTCGTCTGCAAACAACACAACAAGGTGCGGGCATAGCCCGTGCAGGGGTGAGTACAAGCTACTCAGTAAGGACCCCGAGACCCCCGAAGGTCTCCCGAAATCCACAAAGGATATAGCACAAAAGAAAGATGCAATCACGAAGTAACATCTGACTCGACTTAGGTATATGCCCATACATATACCTAAGTACCCACTTCTAGCTCTACTCACGAGCTCAAGAACAACTCAATCCACATAGGAAAGCAAGACTCAAATCCACAAAGGAGAGTAAACAGTAAATCCACATAGGATAGTTCAACACAATCCACAAAGGAGAGTAACATAAGATTCAGCTCAACCAGGTATACTTTTTCAGATGACGTCAAAGATGATCACTGATCCATCTAAGTCGTCGGACCCACGAAGGATCAATAGGTACTAACCCCCGCAAAAGACCCACGTAGGATCGAGCTCACACAGAACCTGTAGGCAGTGGCTCACACAGAACTGGTAGTAAGGACCCACATAGGATCGGGCTCACACAGAACCTGTAGCACTGATCCACGTGGGATCGCTGAGTGCAGTAGTCGATGAAGTCCACTGAGGATCTCTGCACAGTCGTCGCCGCAGTCCACGAAGGATCTCTGCTCTGCCATCATCGCAGTCCACGGAGGATCTCTGCTCTGTCGTCGAAGTCACAGCCAGCGCTAGGGTTCCCGCACATAGCGAGCTCGTTTAGGAGGGTCCGCTCCACGAGCCGAGAGGCTGATACATCAACTGACACGTAGTCCGAAGTTGATGTATCCAAAAGTTCCGTATCGACAACAGGATCTCAACGCAACAGACGGCGCGTCAATCGGACGCCCGGTCTGAGAGTTATTGGCATTTTCGTCCCAGGGGTCCGGTTGGTTTTCAGGGCAAAACCAACCCGACCATACTCCGCCTGTATCCGATCCTCGGGCGGATTATGCCAAAAGTTCCGTCTCACTTAGAGGAAACTACCACAGCTGACGGTACGTCGATTGGACGTCTGTAGCTCAGGTTATGAGCGTTTCCGCTCCGAGGGCCCGGTTGGTTTCGTGTACGAACCAACCCAGCCGAACCCAAAGTCTTCCGAAACCTTGAGTATAATATACCGAAACGACCGTATCGATCCAAGGATCGCGTAGCCGCTGACGGTTTGTCAATCGGAGGTCCCAGGCCCAAGATATGGGCAAAAGACCGAAGAGGCCCGAAAACGGGGGTTCTGGGCCCGGGGCGACCCGGCCCGAACCCCCCCCCCCTAGGTCGGCCGAACCGGGTCTGCCAGAACCGGGTCGGGCCGACCCGGCCCGACCCGGCTAGGCCGGGTCCGGTCCGGCCTGGGCGCGGCCCGGCCGACTGGACAGGCCGGCTCGGCTTCGGCCGAGCGGCCGACAGAGCCACCGCGGGTTTGACCCGCGGCTTTGGAGAAACGCGGCCCGCGCGGGCCGCGTGCTGGGTGGCCGGACCGCGGACGTGGTCTGGCGGTTCGCCGCCGCCACCTTCCGCGGGCCACCGGAGTTGCTCCGGTGGCCCGTTTTGCCTCCCGTCTGCGCCGATGCTCCTCCCGGGGGCCGATCTTCACTGCGGGATCAACAGATCGCCCCTGCCGCGCGGTTCGTCGTCGTCCGCCATATCCGCACAACAAAAGAGATCGGCGGAGGGTTGCCGGGTCTTGTTCATTAGACCCGCACCCTCCGCGTTAGTCATAATCAACGGGAGGGAAGGCTACAACAATTTTTAATCAAAGATAAAAATTGTTCACTCCTTTTTCTTTTAAACGGCATTTCAATTTTTAATTAATTGAAATTATTCATGCCGGTTCTTTATTCAAAAGAAATAAGAACATGGGAATGAATCATCAAGAAAATAAACCCCTACCTTGTCGTCGTCGTCGGACGAGAGGTCGTCGCGGAATCGCTCGTCGCGTAAGAAGGAGATCATCGCGTCGTCGCGGTATCCGGCGTCGCGTCGCCAATCTCCGGATCAAGATCAAACGGATTTAATTAATTAAATCTGTTGTTATTGAAATTAAAAAACGGAGAATTAACGATCCGATTCTCACCTTAGTTGCCGAACGAGGATCGGCCGCGGAAGAAGAGGCGTCGTCGAAGAACGTCGCGGGTAAAGCTCGTCGACGTCGCAGATCTCGGTGTGCGTCGTCGAATTCCGGTCGCCGGCGTTCTTCGCGTTCTTCGCGTTCTTCACGTTCTTCGCGTTCTTCGCGGGGAGATGAAGAAACAAGGATCCTCTCAAATCCTTTCAAAGGATTTTTAGGTTGGTCTTATTTTATAAACATGCCAACAAACGCAAAAGCGTAAGTAACGACCCATCAGTTCGTTGAACTAATTCAACGAGCGAAACAGCCCATTTAATTCACGAAGGAAACAGCCCATTTAATTCATGAAATAAACCGCCCAATTAAATGGTCTGTTAAGAATTAATGAAAACGCGTCGGTTGACTTTTCAGTTACTTTGACGGGTTTTTGCGGGTGCGTTACTTAGCGAAAGAAACGGCGGGGCTCGTGCGGGCCCCACCGCACAAATATCCTACCAAGGGGTAGGATATTTCTGGATAGCATCCTATCCAGTTCAACTCAGCTCAAGCCGCCTTTAAGTGACTTCAAGTGGCTTCCAAGCAGCTTAAGTGAAATAAAATAAAGTTGTCGCACAAACTTTATTTTATTTCTGACTTAAAGCCGCAAAATTTAAAAACCATGTCTGAGCAAACGCAACTCTGGAAGAGGCATTTCTAAGAAAATACCGGCGCTGCGATTTCATCGGTGCCCTCAGAATTCGATTCCGGGCATCGGTTCAAAAGATAGAAAAACCCGCTCGTCCGTTCACTGAACGTACCCCAGCCAAACTTCGGAAATTGATTCCGGGCACACCGGGCCTCGGAATTAGGTGCCGTCTGAAGCTGCGCTCTTGTAAAATTCCAAAGAAAATTAAGAAAAAAATTTCCTTGAAATTTTCGGGTCTTTACATTACTCCCACCTCAGGGCTTTACGTCCCCATAAAGATACATCAAAAACTAGGGGAACAAATGGGGGTACTGAGCACGCATCTGAGCCTCCCGCTCCCAAGTGCTCTCCTGGAGGTTCTCGTGCTGCCATCTGACGCGCACAAGAGGAATCGACCGCCCACGTAGGACCCTCTCCTGTCGATCCTCGATCTCCACTGGGACCTCCGCAAAAGTCGCCCCATCGTCCACGTCCAGCTCCCCAAAGTCGATGATGTGCGTCGGGTCGTGCACGTATCTCCTCAGCTGAGACACGTGGAAGATATCGTGCACCCGGTGCAACTGAGGTGGTAGAGCCAGGCGATAAGCCACCTCTCCTATCCTGCTGAGGACCTGGAAAGGCCCGATGAAGCGTGGAGACAACTTGCCGCCTCGGCCAAATCTCCGTAAACCACGTCGAGGTGAGACACACAAAAAGACGTGGTCGCCGTCCTCGAACTCTAGTGGCCTCCGCCTCCTGTCAGCATATGACTTCTGCCGGCTCTGAGCTGTCCTCATCCTCTCCTGGATGATCTGGACCTTCTCTGTCATGTCTCGGACCATCTCTGGTCCCACGAGTGCTGACTCCCCAGGGTCTGTCCAGCACAACAGTGATATGCAGGGTCTGCCGTACAACGCCTCGTATGGTGCCATCCCGATGGTGGAGTGGTAGCTGTTGTTGTACGTGAACTCCACCAAGGGTAGGTGGTCCTCCCAGCTGCGACCAAAGTCGAGAACACATGCACGGAGCATGTCCTCGAGTGTCTGTATGGTCCTCTCCGTCTGACCATCCGTCTGAGGGTGGAAGGCTGTGCTCAGATGGAGCCGCGTCCCGAACGCCTCCTGCAACCCCTTCCAAAGCCGGGAAGTGAAACGAGCATCTCGATCGGAGACGATAGACGATGGCACACCGTGAAGCCGTACGATCTCCTGGACATAAAGACGTCCCAATCTCTCCACTGAGCCCTGCTCTCTGATGGGTAAGAAGTGTGCCGACTTGGTGAGTCGGTCGACAATCACCCAAATGGAGTCGTGACCTCTGGAAGTGCGTGGAAGTCCAGTCACAAAGTCCATAGATATGCCATCCCACTTCCACTCTGGGACCTCCAAGGGCTGTACCAAGCCTACTGGTACCTGATGCTCTGCCTTTACCTGCTGGTAGGTGAGGCATCGTGAAACGAACTCTGCCACAGCTTTCTTCATGCCCGGCCACCAGTGCTGTCGTCTGAGATCCTGGTACATCTTTGCCACTCCGGGATGCACCGCCAAGGGAGAAGTGTGAAACTCTCTCAACACCTCCTCTCGTAAAGCAAATGGTACGAAGGTACGCCCTCTGAAAAGGATGTTGTGCTCTGCTCCAAGGGAGAAGCCATCAGGCGCCTGACCTGAGGATATCAGTGCACGCCGGGTCTCACAGTCAGCGTCCTCACGCTGAGCCTCTCTGACCCGCTGTAGAAGTGGAGGAGAGACTGTGAGAGACTGAAGAAAGGCTGCTCCGTCTCTATCCACGAAGGATATCAGCAAGGAGGCTAGTTGCTCCGTCGCCTCCTCAAGTAGCTGAATGCCCGTCCTCCTGCTGAGGGCATCAGCTACCACGTTCCCCTTCCCAGGAGTATAGACTATCTCAAAGTCATAGTCCTGGAGGAACTCAAGCCATCTCCGTTGTCTCAGGTTCAGGTCCTTATGAGAGAAGATATACCTGAGACTCTGGTGGTCAGAAAAGACTGTGAAGCGCTCGCCCATCAGATAGTGCCGCCACGTCTTCAGAGCGAAGACCACTGTTGCTAACTCCAGGTCATGAGTGGCGTAGTTCTGCTCATGCGGCCTCAACTGACGTGATCCGTAGGCGATCACGGCCCGCTCCTGCATCAGGATGCATCCGAGTCCAGTCCCTGATTCATCGCAGTAAACTACGTATCCAACTCCCTCCTCAGGCAACCTCAAGATAGGTGCGCTGGTCAACCTCTGCCTCAGCTCCTGGAAGCTCTGCTGACATCTTTCTGACCACACGAAGGGTTACCCCTTCATTGTCAAAGCTGAGAGTGGTGCCGCAACTCTGGAGAAGTCTGGCACGAATCTCCGATAGTATCCGGCTAGGCCCAAGAAGCTCCGCACCTCTATCACGATCTTGGGTGGCTCCCAAGCTAGCACTGCCTCGATCTTCACGGGATCCACTGCAACTCCCGCCTCAGAGATGACGTGCCCCAAGAAATGGACCTCACGTAACCAGAACTGGCATTTTGAGAGATTTCCATAAAGCTGGTGCTCTCGGAGTGTGTCTAGCACAACTCGCAGGTGGTAGGCATGCTCCTCCTCAGTCGTCGAGTATACCAAAATGTCGTCAATGAAGACCACGACAAACTGGTCGAGGTATGGCTGGAAGATCCTGTTCATGAGGCTCATGAACACTGCTGGAGCATTGGTTACGCCGAACGGCATAACCAAGAACTCATAATGGCCATACCGACACCTGAAGGTCGTCTTCTGCACGTCCTCGTCTCGAACTCTGAGCTGATGATAGCCTGACCGGAGGTCTATCTTCGAGAACCACCGCGCTCCCTTGAGCTGATCGAAGAGGTCATCAATCCGTGGCAGCAGATACTTGTTCCTCACTGTCACCTGGTTCAGGCGACGATAGTCGACACACAGTCGCAAGCTCCCGTTCGCCTTCTTGGCGAACAAAATCGGGGAAGCCCAGGGTGAAACACTGGGTCGGATAAACCCCTTGCTCTGCAAGTCCTCCAACTGTACCCGCAGCTCCCGAAGCTCGGCGGGGGCCATCCGATATGCTGGAGTAGATATCGGGGCAGTCCCGGGGTACAAGTCGATGTAAAAGTCTACCTGTCTACGAGGAGGTAGCCCTGGAACGTCGTCGGGAAAGACGTCCACGTACTGGTCCACCACTGCAGGAAAAGCTGTACTCCGCACGTCCACTGCTCCCAGGATGAGGCTAGCCAACTGATGAGAGATGGGCTGCACTCTCCTCTGCGGAAGTCCATCCTGTGCTGCAAAGGTTCCCTTCTCGCCGGTGAAGGTAAACCTGCTCCCGTCGGTGCGAACACATCGCACCTTGCGCCTAAAACAGTCGATCTGGGCATGAACCGTGGATAGCCAATCCATGCCCAAGATGACGTCGTAAGGCCTCGACGCCGCTACAAGGAGATCCCAGCCGAAGCTCGCGCCTCCTAGAGTAAGCTCACACTGCCGGCACCAGTGCGTAATCGTCGAGTCTGCTCCCGTAGGAGTCTCTAGCCGTAAGGATCGAGCCAACGGCTCAGTCGGAATCTCCGAGCTCCGAACAAGGGCAGAGGCTATGAAAGAGTGACTCGCTCCTGTGTCTATAAGTACTCAAGCAAGGGTGGAATAGACACAGATCGTACCTCGAATCATCTCTAGCAAGTCGGGGTCGTAGGCCTCCACTGCCTGGAGCTGGGCCTGTCCCTGCCCGCCAGCTCCCTGTGGTCGAGGTGGCCCTCCTGGTGGTGGTGGGGGTAGAGCCTGGAAGCGTCGCCCACCACCCGCTGCTCGGCCAGCTCCTCTGCCTCGTCCGCCTCCTCCCTGCGGACCGCCACGGTCAACCCTCTGCCTCTGCCTGGGTGGCCCCTCCACCGTCTGCTGCTCCTCTGATCGGCGAGTCGGGCAGTCATGAGCCATGTGACCCTGCCCGCCGCAGGAGTAGCACAGCCTGCCTCTCGGAAGGCTGGCACTCCGTTGTGTGCCCTGCACTGCTGAGCCGGTGTCCTGAGGCCGTCTGCGTGGGGGTCTGGTCTGCCTGGACCCGAGAGTCATCCGTCGGCTACCTGCTGCCGAAGACTCAGCTACCTGCCGCCCTGCGCTAGGTCTCGCCGCTGAAGAAGGATCTGCCAGGAAGCTCTCGATCAGGAGGGCTCGCTCCAGCACTCCCGCCTGGGTCGGAATGCTGAGGGAGATCAGCGACGCCCGAATCTCCTGTCGCAAGCCCTGCTCGAAGGTCCGGGCCCTGAAGAAGGGGTCCCGTACCATGTCGGTCGAGTAGCGAGATAGGTCAGTGAACCTCGCCGCGTACTGAGCGACCGTCATGCTGCCCTGGCGCAGCTGGAGAAGCTCCTGGATGCGCACCGCTCGAAGGGTGGCCGGGACGAACTCAGAGCGGAAGAGGCTCTCGAAGTCCGTCCAGAGCAAGGATGCCTCATCGTGAACCTGGAGCATCAGGCTCCACCATCGTCCTGCCGCCGCCTGCAGGAGGCTCGCTGCGAGAATCACCATGAGATCCGCTAGTGTTCTCACTAGCCTAAATATCCGTACCACCGCCTCTAGCCAGTCCTCGGCGTCCTGGGGGTCCGCCTCACCGCGAAACCTGGGCGGTCGCTGGCTCTGAAACTCATGCAGTGCCCTGAGGCGACGTGCATCGTCAGCGTCTGGTACTGGCAACATCGGTGGCTCGGCGGGTAAAGCTACCGCCGGTGCCACTGCTGGCAAAGGGCCCTGCACCGAGGCCCCGTCGCTCAGTGGGCTGTCGTCGCGCCCTACACTCGGAACCCTAGCTGGCTGTCGTCGCGAGGCCATCCTGAAAAGGAGAACAAGAGCACCACAGTCAGAACAGTATACCTGGTGAGCTGGCACAAGTAATCACAAGGAAAACTTGAGACTTTCATAAAGCAGATCAGTATACCCGGTGAGCTGACACAAGTAATCACAAAGAAAACTTGAAACACACACGCAATCAATGTTTTCATGCATTAAGTCGGAAATCAGGAGTCAGGGTCCTGGTGTACGGATACGTCGGCCGCCGCACCAACACTGGGCTCCCTGAACTGATAACCACACTCAATACACTAAACACTATTGCTTCACATAGAAAGAAAAGACGATCAGAGTCTGCGGTAGAACCGACCACCTCTGATACCAATTTGTCACGACCCGACCTCGGGGCCCGTGCCGTGACTACCCCAAGCCCGCCTTCCATAGGCCAGGGGCTGGCGACTAGCACAAAGGCGTAAAATACCAGTAAATAGGGAAGGCATTGCCTTTATAAGTAACAACCACACAGAGTCAGCAAGCGGAAAGTAAAGTGCAGAAAAGTAAAGGGGGCCGGAATACAAGCCCAACTGAAAGTACAACTGAAAAAGTAAAGTACAGCAACTGAAGAAAAGACGGCGGCCTCGTGTCGTCCACTGGCAATCCCACCTGAAAGGTGGGTACAGATAGCCTCCAGGATCCTCGGGTCCCACGTCCGCTCCGAGCACGTCCCGCCCAGTGGTCCACCTCCAGGTACCGTCCTGCTCCACGCCCCAACCGTGATCAGCACTGTCCGTCGTCTGCAACCAACACAACAAGGTGCGGGCATAGCCCGTGCAGGGGTGAGTACAAGCTACTCAGTAAGGACCCCGAGACCCCCGAAGGTCTCCCGAAATCCACAAAGGATATAGCACAAAAGAAAGATGCAATCACGATGTAACATCTGACTCGACTTAGGTATATGCCCATACATATACCTAAGTCCCCACTTCTACCTCTGCTCACGAGCTCAAGAACAACTCAATCCACATAGGAAAGCAAGACTCAAATCCACAAAGGAGAGTAAACAGTAAATCCACATAGGATAGTTCAACACAATCCACAAAGGAGAGTAACATAAGATTCAGCTCAACCAGGTATACTTTTTCAGATGACGTCAAAGATGATCATTGATCCATCTAAGTCGTCGGACCCACGAAGGATCGATAGGTACTAACCCCCGCAAAAGACCCACGTAGGATCGGGCTCACACAGAACCTGTAGGCAGTGGCTCACACAGAACCGGTAGTAAGGACCCACATAGGATCGGGCTCACACAGAACCTGTAGCACTGATCCACGTGGGATCGCTGAGTGCAGTAGTCGACGCAGTCCACTGAGGATCTCTGCACAGTCGTCGCCGCAGTCCACGAAGGATCTCTGCTCTGCCGTCGTCGCAGTCCACGGAGGATCTCTGCTCTGTCGTCGAAGTCACAGCCAGCGCTAGGGTTCCCGCACATAGTGAGCTCGTTTAGGAGGGTCCGCTCCACGAGCCGAGAGGCTGATACATCAACTGACACGTAGTCCGATGTTGATGTATCCAAAAGTTCCGTATCGACAACAGGATCTCAACGCAACAGACGGCGCGTCAATCGGACGCCCGGTCTGAGAGTTATTGGCATTTTCGTCCCAGGGGCCCGGTTGGTTTTCAGGGCAAAACCAACCCGACCGTACTCCGCCTGTATCCGATCCTCGGGCGGAGTATGCCAAAAGTTCCGTCTCACTTAGAGGAAACTACCACAGCTGACGGTACGTCGATCGGACGTCCGTAGCTCAGGTTATGAGCGTTTCCGCTCCGAGGGCCCGGTTGGTTTCGTGTACGAACCAACCCGGCCGAACCCAAAGTCTTCCGAAACCTTGAGTATAATATACCGAAACGACCGTATCGATCCAAGGATCGCGTAGCCGCTGACGGTTTGTCAAGCGGAGGTCCCAGGCCCATGATATGGGCAAAAGACCGAAGAGGCCCGAAAACGGGGGTTCTGGGCCCGGGGCGACCCGGCCCGAACCCCCCCTGGGTCGGCCGAACCGGGTCGGCCGAACCGGGCGGCCCGACCCGGCTAGGCCGGGTCCGGTCCGGCCTGGGCGCGGCCCGGCCGACCGGACCGGCCTGCTCGGCTTCGGCCGAGCGGCCGACAGAGCCGCCGCGGGTTTGACCCGCGGCTTTGGAGAAACGCGGCCCGCGCGGGCCGCGTGCTGGGTGGCCGGACCGTGGACGCGGTCCGGCGGTTCGCCGCCGCCGCGGCTCGGCCGCGGCGGACTCCTCCGGCGGCGCGCCGGGCGCCGCCGCCACCTTCCGCGGGCCGCCGGAGTTGCTCCGGTGGCCCGTTTTGCCTCCCGTCTGCGCCGATGCTCCTCCCGGGGGCCGATCTTCACTGCGGGATCAACAGATCGCCCCTGCCGCACGGTTCGTCGTCGTCCGCCATATCCGCACAACAAAAGAGATCGGCGGAGGGTTGCCGGGTCTTGTTCGTTAGACCCGCACCCTCCGCGTTAGTCATAATCAACGGGAGGGAAGGCTACAACAATTTTTAATCAAAGATAAAAATTGTTCACTCCTTTTTCTTTTAAACGGCATTTCAATTTTTAATTAATTGAAATTATTCATTCCGGTTCTTTATTCAAATGAAATAAGAACACGGGAATGAATCATCAAGAAAATAAACCCCTACCTTGTCGTCGTCGTCGGACGAGAGGTCGTCGCGGAATCGCTCGTCGCGGAAGAAGGAGATCGTCGCGTCGTCGCGGTATCCGGCGTTGCGTCGCCAATCTCCGGATCAAGATCAAACGGATTTAATTAATTAAATCCGTTGTTATTGAAATTAAAAAAGGGAGAATTAACGATCCGATTCTCACCTTAGTTGCCGAACGAGGATCGGCCGCGGAAGAAGAGGCGTCGTCGAAGAACGTCGCGGGTAAAGCTCGTCGACGTCGCAGATCTCGGTGTGCGTCGCCGAATTCCGGTCGTCGGCGTTCTTCGCGTTCTTCGCGTTCTTCGCGTTCTTCGCGTTCTTCACGGGGAGATGAAGAAACAAGGATCCTCTCAAATCCTTTCAAAGGATTTTTAGGTTGGTCTTATTTTATAAACATGCCAACAAACGCAAAAGCGTAAGTAACGACCCATCAGTTCGTTGAACTAATTCAACGAGCGAAACAGCCCATTTAATTCACGAAGGAAACAACCCATTTAATTCACGAAATAAACCGCCCAATTAAATGGTCTGTTAAGAATTAAAGAAAACGCGTCGGTTGACTTTTCAGTTACTTTGACGGGTTTTTGCGGGTGCGTTACTTAGCGAAAGAAACGGCGGGACTCGTGCGGGCCCCACCGCACAAATATCCTACCAAGGGGTAGGATATTTCTGGATAGCATCCTATCCAGTTCAACTCAGCTCAAGCCGCCTTTAAGTGACTTCAAGTGGCTTCCAAGCAGCTTAAGTGAAATAAAATAAAGTTGTTGCACAAACTTTATTTTATTTCTGACTTAAACCCGCAAAATTTAAAAACCACGTCTGAGCAAACGCAACTCTGGAAAAGGCGTTTCTAAGCAAATACCGGCGCTGCGATTTCATCGGTGCCCTCAGAATTCGATTCCGGGCATCGGTTCAAAAGATAGAAAAACCCGATCGTCCGTTCACTGAACGTACCCGAGCCAAACTTCGGAAATTGATTCCGGGCACACCGGGCCTCGGAATCAGGTGCCGTATGAAGCTGCGCTCTTGTAAAATTCCAAAGAAAATTAAGAAAAAAAATTCCTTGAAATTTGCGGGTCTTTACAATCCCCACGAAGAAGAACTAGGCCATATAAAACCATTCCCCTAGAAATAATTTATCTACGTCTTGAGCTCTTGGATATCTACAGGTTTTATCTGTTACAGAGGAATGGACACTAGAGCTACTCCAGAAATACGATGAATTAAAAACTCACCACCACTCTTAAGGCGGTTATCCAAAAAAAATCATCTGGAAAGTCCTCCCTGAAAGGGTACTCTACAATGGGAGAATCATCTTGTGTTAATCCCTTATCCTATAGGATTATATTTTCAATATGGATGTCACTAAACCTAGCCCATGATGTTCTGGTCTTGATCTACCAGCCTATACATCCAACTCACCCTTATATTGGTAACTACTATCCTCTCGTGATGTAAATGTAAACTTTTTTAAATTTTAGACTTCAAAAGCATAATAGTGAACCAACTAGTCCCTCCGTAGAATGAAATACATGCCTGTCATCTCGAGAACATAGAGAATCCATAGGGATAGGTAACTCCCCACCTCAAGGGTATAGTCCAACACTGTTGTAAGGCCTTTGTTCATACCTTAACGATGTATCTAGTGTCATTTCACCATAGTAATATAATATATCTAGTCTAAATATTTCCATGATGGATACATAGAAAAAATATTGTGATGAAACTACATCATATAAAGATGATAATATAATAGAAGCTACTAATATAATTCCTCATATTGTAGATGGTACCCTAGCCCAATCCACTGGTATCATTTTTAGTGCATTCAACTATCATGATCCACGCCGATGTGCTACAAATGGACTAACATGATCATAATTGATCTGTTGGGGATTCTAGGGATCAGGGATCTAGCTTCTACTACATTATCATCCTGCTCAGCTAGACCAATCAGTGTTATTCCATCTCCCTGCCAATCATGGTGACTTTGATCCCGCTACTAATGGTTGATCTGGTGCATATCCTTTTCCACTCAGGGTTGGTGGGAAGGTCTTGTAGTAACTATATAGACCCACATAAAACTATAAGCCAAACACCCCAATAGGTCTCCATATCACATAGGCATCAAATTCACCCATCATCTACATTAATGACACACATTAGAGCTATCAAAATCGATACTCGGGATTGCACTACTCTGATGAGAACCTTTGAGAGAACTCTTCCAACCACTATAAGAACAACTTGCCTAACATAACACCCATTCTCAACTACCTGACCAATTGTATTACCTCAGGTTATAATTATTGATAAGATCATTATTTACTATTCCAAGATCATAGGAAGGTAAAAGACTTCGACATGCGTACATATGGAATACCCGAGCCCATGCTCAATACGTCTAGCATGTGAAATCCCATCACTGGCTAGAAGTTTTTAAATACTCAAAATCTCCATGAAATGTGTTGAATATTACACTAGTGATGTATAACCTAGTTCATATTGCATGAAAAATCTATCTTTATTAGATATTACCATCTGAGGAACGAATTGATCATATAAAGTAGTCTCGAATTTAGCCCATAACATGCCTTGATGACGACCAGCTGGGGTAATCACAGCCCATGAGCGTTGTTCCAAATACGAAAGAATATATTTTCAATTCATGAAAATTTTCCCAAGAGGCATATATATATGATAAAATATAGATAGGGTTCCTTCTAGAAAAGACTGAGTGGCTTATGGACCATCATCGAATTAAAAGGTAAAATGATGCTTCTTTGGAAAATCACATATCAGATCAACCATCATAGGTGAAATACAGGGATCACCATTCATGGACTGAAGTAGAAGTAGGAAAATATAAAAAACATGGTAATCAGTGCATACATTTATTTTAGAAGGTATTTCCTCGATTGGAACTCTGGGATGTATGACTGGCAGCTTAGGGCCCACCACATATGGAGTGTGTTCATCACAAACATCATGACCTACATTATGAGGACATCATTCTGGAATTGGTCTACAATTTCCATGAAAACACATCAAAAAAAGATTAATAAGAATGATAGCATCACTATAACAAAATTAACAGTGGATAACTCACTATCCAAGGCATACTACCCCAACTACCGACCTAGATGGCCTGGTATCATTATGTGCTCAAGTTTAAGTTTCATTTCCATTTACATTTAATTACTAGGTGCACTCCTTTATCTTTCATAAACATGAAAAGGATTGAAAAGGATGTGAAACCATTTCATACTATTATTTATGTTTCAAATTATAATATATATATATTTATGATGAATCAGTTTCAATACTCCTATCACCAGAAATTAAAACCATCTATTTATAGAATAATGGTTCGACTCGGTAAATTACTCATCCCAACCCATGAGGGACCACACACCTCATGAAATGATATAGGAAATATCTCAATCCGAATGAGATGTAACACATGTACAAGATTTCTATCACAACATCACTCAACAATAAACGGTGTATAACACAATAAAATCTTGTGTAATTCACTTATATGGAATAGAAATATGCTTGACATGTGAATTCTAGTTGACAATAATGATTCATGTAACAATGAATCTTTTCATTGTACCATTAGGTAAATTATGAATGAAAATAATCAATCAGATTAATAATCAATATCTCCATAGAACATGTGAATCCCCCAAGGAATAAGTAATATCGACTGTAATATGAAAATGAAAAACAAAAATATTTTATTTTGAAAACATTTTTTTACCCCTAACAAGGGTTCGCAATGCAAAAGAATGTATTATAACCTTGTCCCAAGAATTACTAATCACAAATCTATTGTATACAAATAGAAAATCAAGAAATTAAAACCTCATTTGATAACTCTTCATGATGTCCTGAACACATATGCCACTTCATGGGTGACCTAAGCCCAGTAGGCCACATTGCCTCAAGAACATCACTTCAACACTAGAGGCTTCTAACGTGCAAGGAGGGCCTATAGTGTGTCTGTGGGTAGACTATTCAATAATTTCCAATGTGTACCTTCGAGGGTGAATGTAATCATAGGAATGTATTATAATCAATATAAGTAAATATATGGAAACTGTAAAAATAGAGGCAACGACAACAATCAATGAAATAACTGGAATAACACACAAAAAGAGATAATTTTTTATATCAATTGAAAACTAAAAAATGTATACAAGATAGTAGGAAAAAAATTATCCAAATAATTATAAATTAAATAAAATTTTATCTAAATATTCTGAATCCCTATTTCTTTCATCTACTATCAAGATCCATACTAAATATTAAGAAATTTTTAAGTCATATTATTCATCTTTTCATCACCTAAAACCATGTATTATACTCTAGGTACCAAATGGGACCCAACAAGGATGTGAGATTAATATCATTCGGCCACCACCAATGTCGTCTATAACTTCTGTCCCCTATAATGAAAGTGTAATAGTGTAAAACCATGCATATATAAAGTATATAAGTAAAATATTACAAAATAACCATGTACCTTCATCCACCCTCTGCTTTTGTTTGATTGTTTAACCAATTCATTTAATTAACTAATTAGAATTTTTATATTGATCGGTCTTGTGAGGCTTATACTACACTGACATCACCTCATGATAGTATAAATAGTGAAGGTTCAATTATTTAACAAGGCAACCATGATCAATTAAATTTATATAGTGAAGTCACAAGGTTACAACAAAGGTGACATATTCATAAATGATCATCAACTAGTTAATAATTATAGTCATGAAAAGGGTAAGAGTGTAATCCAAGGAGCATAGTCCTTGGAATTCTACAATGAGGTTCCTACTAATCCTAAGGTGATCAACCAAGGTAAAATCGGGCAATGTAATGATAGGGCATCATGGGCTTTAACCATAGAAAATACTTACATATAATGGATAAAAGGTGTTTATTGATGGAATCCTCTAATGATAATGAAATGATACTATGGTTTCATATTGGGAATCCTATAATATAAATGGATTAGGATCTAGGTTTGTTTTAACTATGCATGGAATATCCTTGAATCAATGTGGGGTTCTATTGTACTCATGGAATTATTCAGATAGCATCCATGGTGAGAACGAGTTAGGCCATTCCTATTTGATTATGAATTCATGTAATATATCATTCAGTTCAATCCTTTCCTTTCATTAATGGGGTATGGCCACACATCATGCATCCTTTTTTTCAAGTACTTTCGATCGGTAATTTCCGTTCGTTACTATAAGAAGTACAAGTAACATTATACCATTTAATACATTTAAGGATTATTCCAAATTCAAGGTTCATTCCATAACATTCCAAAAATTGGTAAATCATGTTTTGACTATGAAACCAAATAATCAATCACATTTAATTATCAATTTGATGCACATAACCTTGGTAGGCCATATTTTGAGAATACATGGTATATTATTTTATCCTTTTCTAATTACCAAAAAACCATTTAATATAAAAATGGTTTTCATTAGGAAAGAAAACCCAAGGTACATCTGAATAGTGGATCGAATGGGAGAAAACAATAAAACGATAATTATAGCATAACATACTACATAGGATGAATGGTGTTGTTGGAATTACCACTAAAATTTAATCACATATATAGAATGAGCATAACGATATAGTTCTAATTAATAAAATAGTGACATGATAATTTAAATAATGATATCTATTTAAATAGGTGAGACTCTCACGACAATTACAAATTCAATAATCTTGATGGATGAGTTAGGGACCACCCACCTTAGGGTTGTAAAATAATACTACTATTATATTGTCCCTATATTTTACTTGTATTGGAGTAAATATTATTTAAAAAAAATACCAAAAATTCCATGATAATATTGTTGAGCATAAAAGAGAAAGAGAACAACTCAAAAGGACTGTGGTACTTACCATTGTGCAACTAGTATGATGAACAAAAGATCGATCAGATCGTAGACAAAGGTTATTGTTAAATAACTACCTTATATCTTCAAAGGAATCCAAAATTTGGGGAAAACAGCTAAATCCCACTAAATATAGATTAGGATGGAATATGGGTTCTAATAGATCATTGAGGGGAATTTTTTCATTTTACGCATCAAAAATCCTATACGTTTATTTTCAGTAGAACTTGAAAAACCATATTCAAAACATGAATATTTACATATGAAGAATGGAACAATACATGGTTAGGCCACATAGATAGTTTCAATCATTAAAGGTGGTTATTACCTGTAAAACACAATCTTCACAGTCACGCAAATTGTGCACCAACCCTGCACCAACTATGTGACAAGGCATTTTTCCAAAAAATATATTGGTTTATGGCTCTGAACATTCCCTAGACACCCCATTGAGCTTTGTTAACACATTGGGAATCCATATTTGGTCCAAAGTACTGATTTTGATAGAAATTCTATGTATCCATAATTGATTGAAAATAAGGTTCTGTCACTTGATATTGGGTAATCATGAAAAATATTAGAAAACATAAATATTTGGGAAATTTTAAAATTGATGTTGAAGGAACATTAAGGATAATAAATGATGCGGAATTAAAAATAAATTTACCCGAATAGATGATGAAATTTTGAGAGGCCCTATATAATATATAAGATTTTTAAGTGTATAGACTAAGGTATAACCTTTTTTGAGTAGGTAAAATGAGTGGCATCATATTGTATGTCACTATTCATAATAAGGTTTTCTCTATCATTGGATGAAAATAATTTTTTTTATCTGATATAGAACAAATTAAAACATGATTCATGTATATTATAATGACATCAAGACAAGAATCCTCTTAATGGAGGAATAAAATATATAGTGACATTAGAGGATTAAGAATATCTTTCAATAGTATATATAAAAAATTTCCAATGATATTGTTGTAATTTATATTTATAGTCTGATAAGAGACATACTAATATATTGTTATTATTGTTTATAATTGGAAACTTATGTAAAAACCCAAATGATCAATGATTATGAGGGTCTTAAAACTTCTCGATCGTGTCCACACTTATATATTTTGAACCATGGAAGCTCGTTGAAGATATGAAGAGAAGTGATTCATCTTATTCATTAGCTATTAATGTATAATAAGATAAATTAAGATTATATTGGCCAATATAGAAGTTATTTAATTAATTAACTGATATTATATTTGGATTAATCCAATATATGTAATGTACTCTATGGAAGGATTCCGATGGAAGATAAATTCTTTATGCATATATATGTTTATGAAATTTCATTGGAAGGAACCAATAAAAATTTAGTGTATGTGTTTTCTATAATGATGTGATTAGAGTATTAAGAAAATTTTATTTGTGATTACATGTCTTTATACAAGTTGAATGTCTTTTGGAATTAGAGTTACTCTAATCATTCTATTTCTGATAATGTATTGGTGTTTTTTGGAGGAGTGTGAAATGCATAATAGAAATATGGCTTTAAAATATAAATTTGGGAAATAATATATGAATACCATAGAAATGGAAATATGTTGATTAAACTCTTTATGAGAGGATTTTTGGATTATTATTGCCTCCCACATCAACAATAACAGACATATTCACAAATATATCTTGACATATACTTTATCAAACTTTTACCGTGGTGGGAGATGTGTTTTTAATAAATAGGATCATGAGTTTCATTTAGGGAAAGAATTATTATGGGTTTAGGAAATATAAATTGATTTACATTGAATTGTATACATACTTGGATATTGATTTATATAGAGATATTGTGGATATAAAATCCACAGATGGAGGATATTTTTTCATTAAATGAATCTGTATTGGATGAAACATAGAAAAATTGGGGAAGCTCCTCTCATAGTAAATGTTGGGGATGAGTATATTATAGATGAAAAGGCATTAACACAATTGGAATCATGGGAAAAGTGTTGGTTTATATTTTATTGGAGGTGTTGATATCCACGTTAGTCTATTGTGAAATCAAATATGTGATGGAGGTAACAAAGAATCTTGTAAAATATTTAGGATCTGAGTTGATAGAGATACAATAAAATTTCATTAAAGGGAAGGATTATTAACTTATGATAATGCATGATCATAAGGTTAGAAATATTAAAGTGTCATATATCATTATAGAATCATTTTCATCACCAAGGATTGTGAATTATCAATTAAATTATGTTGTTCTATCATCTCTCTCATCATGAGGATGTTTATAATCTACCATATCTATATTTAATATAAATTATTATTAATAAATATTATTTTATGATATATATTTTGTATTATAAAATAATAATCAAGATAAACTATCAAGGCGTGTAATAAAAAAATACAAGGATAAACTATAATTTATAGATAACATTATTAAATTTAATTCATACTATTTTTACTATGTTGAACATTGAATCATTTTGATTAATGAAATATATTAAAATCACTTATAATTGTGTATTATCAAATTTAAATACCATATATTCCCATGAATTATTGATACATAATTGGAGTACCAGTTAAATTTTATTATTAAAGGTGGAACATTTATGAAAGGGGAAATAAACTTTAAATTATATATCCTATATTTCAAGCATGGATGCATTGAATAATATATTAATAAACTTTAATAATTACAATAATATAAATAAATAATAACTAATATTATTTGGAAAATAAAAAATGGTTATATTATTGCAACCATAGGTTGTATTATGTTGATTTCTTAGTTAATAGGGCAATATTATATTACTTACCATAAATATTAAACCCACAGATAATTTGGTAATACTATTGTCTATGGTATTATTAATAATTCCATTCACCATGAAACTAAAAATATGTATCAGACATTTTAGTGCCAAAATTAGTAGAATGACATTGTTTTTTATTTTTTCTACACTGCATCATTTTGAAGATATATTGGTTCAAAAAGGTCAAGAAGGCTGCATTGAGGAACATGGTTCTTTGAATTGGATGAATCTATATACAATGTGGGAAAACCCATTATCAATGTGATGGATTTAATGTAGATTTTTGATATATTTTAACCAAAAATGGTGAAGGAATGATGCACTTATAGTGCAGGTTATTCCAAAATGGGAAGATAATGATTTACACGCCCCAGTAGAAGATTATGTGGTAATAAAATTCAATGTTTTTAGAAATAACCCGGTAATTCTGAAAAAGGTGGAATTTTTTTTAATATTTTGGGATATTTTTAGACACATTATTTGAATTTTTTATGTTTTGGATAAATTGTGAGTGACTTTTCAATCATGATTTCTAGAGAAACATTGTGTTATGGACTAAATCATGTTGTGCATCTAACATTTTTATGTGATGGAAAAATGTGAAATTGGAATAAGGCATATAATATTATATGGAGAGGTTATAAAAGGATATCATGTCTTTGATGTGATAATTACAGACACATCCTAGTTAATTTATGTCTATCGTGTCACAATTTTGAAATTATTGTCTAATAAGAAGATGATTCAATGATGATTTTTGGTTTCAAATTGAGAAATACTAACATAAAATCAATGGATTAATTTGAATTATTTTATATTGTTTTAAAATGAATAGTTAAAAATTAAATATATCATGAATTAAGGAGTGAAAAGGATCTACATGGAATTCTAGTAGTGCACTTCTAATTATTAGATGACTTTTCTCCAAATGATAATTTCATGATTTAGAATTCAATAAATAGAAAACAAAACTTTCTATAAAATAATAAAAAAAAGAAAATGAAAATAGATATTAGAGTATAATAAAAGGGACGGTGGAATGGTTGAGTGAATGGTTTCTAGAGTTCACTGATAATATAATGTTGGGAGGAAAATTTTATTTAAAATGCGGACATAAAGTAATAATTGGAGCATATTGAAAATCCTCTTTACTGGTTTGGTGTTTATAATATTTTGAAGAATCATTATAAGAGATCATAATATGACATCAATTTATTGAATTAATAGATAAGAAGATGCAGTAAACATGGATGAGAAGTGTGTCTAACTGAATCAATTATTACTCTCCCAATGCATAATAATAATTTTAGGTATATAAAAAAATTCCTTGTATTCTCATTGATATAGACAATTATTTTGACCATTTTAAAAACTTTTACCCGTATTATTTAATTTGTATTCTAATTCAATGAGTCCTAATTTTTTGATAAGTTCATGTTGGTCATAATTTCTAAATAATAAGATATACTGTGAAGAAAATGTGATTGTAGCTAATACACCCCCACTCATATAATATATTTATCATGTGGGAGAAACAGTATGGATAAAATATATTATATATGAAATAAATATCCAAAATTGAAAATATTAATTATTATTGTATTATTTTCATGTTTCCAAAACACCACTAAAGGAATTTTATGTCTTATATAAATAATAAAAATCAATATTCTTATGGGGATATTGGTTGTTTTGATTTCATATTTACTACTACTATTTTTTAATTAAATACTTAACCTAAATATTATTATTTTTATCTCTAATTTATATTAAATATTGAAATGTTTCCAACAAACAAATATATTCATCATAAACATCCATATCATTTTCAGAATCCCATATATCCAATCATATGGTTTTACTGACTATGGTATGAAGTATATATTGATCATTTGGCTTTTGATTCAATGAAATAGAATCACCTTTAATCTCCTCGAAAAATTGTATAAATATTTCACAGATTAATCAAAGACATCAATTATCAAAACCAAATCTTTTATTTTGAGATTGATATCAATTTCCTTCTCATGATTTATAGACAACCCATTTTTAATTCAATAATTCTGAATAAGGAACTCAAAATTTTCAACATATTACTATTAAATATACTGGCTGGAATCACAAATAACTATGATATATTTTCATATATTTATCTCCCCAATCATAAATTTCTTTAAGAGAATATTATATTTCATCAATTGGTCTACTCTTCTTTCAATATCATCACATTCATCATCATTTTTCACAAAATATAGTTTCTCTATGAATTCCACATGAACTTATTCATGAGTAAAACAGATTCCTTAAATTATCTCACATAATTTTCATCAAATATTTTATATTTTTGTGAAATAATGCCTTTCTGTCAGTTAATGTGTTTTTTCTACATTCCTCTTACAAATATAGGTAAACACATTTTGGGTTCTTATTATTTTATGTTTTTTTAGAATATATTATGGAAAATTACACAATGTTTTTCAATATTACCACATCTAAATAAAGACAGTGGAAGATTTACATTGAATTTTTTTAATAGATTATGTTGGGTAAATGGATATATGTCCACACAGCAAATTATCTATTATTATGATTATATTTTAATGTTTATTTATTCATTCTATTATTCTACACAAACAAAATATTTTCCATTTTTATGGACCCATTGACATTTTCCCCCATCTCATCTGAAATGATAGTTTTTTGAATAGTATTCAAAATTACCTCATTTGGTTCATTATATTCATTTAATGAAAGCTTCATATTAAAATTTGTAGGTAATAAATTTTGGATCATCATTTAGATATTTTTATTTTGAAGGCTTTCATCATGTCTTTGAATTTCCTCCATAAACATGTTCACCTGAAAAAATAATGTATTGACTTTCATATCTTAGTGAATAATTTTATCCTCATTCAAGTCATATATTACATAAAATAAGAAATCTCTATTTTTGTAATAACCATCATATATTTCATTATTCTTTAGAACATAGTGTGGGTAGTTTTAAATGACATTAATATAATGTAGTATTAATTAGAAAAACATTATCCTAATGATTTTCATCATTTTCTGAGTATCATGTTCTATTTTCTCTTAATAAAATAATTATCCACTATCAATGATTTTATAAATCATTTGTATTCATGCCAAGGGTACATCCATTCCAAAAGATAAAAACTAGTGTCGCATCGGATTCAACAATATATGGATATTAATATTGAAAATCCGGAAATTACATTATGGTTATTGACCAACTCCCTCAATTCTAATAGATAATAATTTAAAAATAAACAATATATTTAATACGACATCTTTTTTTAGAGAATGATAAATTGTCTGATATGTGGGGTGAATCATGTTATGTTAATATTTTGAAAATGGAAACTCACCAATGAAATTTTAACCCCTTTATAAGGAATAATAAAATCTTTCACAATATATATGATTTTTAAATGCAAGTAAATAATTGTCAAAAAACACAGAAATACACAATGGATTTAATTAATATGTTTTTAGTTTTTTAAAACCATATTGAAGAAGTGTTTTAGAAAAATGTGAGAATAATATGTTTTGATTTAGTGTACTAAAAAAGGTTCTTTAATATTTGTAATTTTAGTTTGATCAACATTTTTTTCATGGGATCGATTAAATTGAAATTCAATAAAACTTATAACGATTTTTATGATGATTTTCAATACATAATATTCACCTAATGTATCACATCATTAGGATAACACTGAATGTTTATATCATAAATAGATATAGAATTTAATCACAAAGATGGCTTGTGAATAAAAAAGGATTATTATTCACATCATATGTATCCTCTATTTGTTTTTAATGATGATGAAATATATTAAATGATTCATTCCAGTAACCCCTAAGGATAATCCATCAACTTCATGTGGATGATTGGTTACAAGATAATGTTTTTTTATTCATTATAAGTATACTCTATCATGGTTATAAGGATTACAACTATTGTAATATCGACTAGATTCATATGGATTATTTTTTACGAATCATTTTACTCTCATGGTGAATCATAATGAATGATAAAAAATTAAAATGGAAGGGAAAACATGGACAATCAAAAAGTATTATTCTTTATAATTTTTTTGGAGATTTAATGAACACCATAAAATAATTTTTTACATAACTAGTATTTAGATAAAAAATAGTACACTAGTCAAAAAATAATATATGAAGAGATTAATATGATATTCATTACTGATATAAAATGAATTTTTGAAAAAGTATAAAAAATAAGAACTTATTTATTTCTATTAGAATCTCCATTAAAAAATTTGAAATTAATATTCATGGTTTCAAAAACATTCATCATATATATTTTATTGTATGGAAAATTATAGGAGATTTATTAAATATTTTTTTAAATATTAATAATTTAATTGAAAATATAAAGAAGAAATGAAAATGAAAAATCTGTTTATGGTTGATTAATAATTTAGAAACTAATACTCTTATACATTCAATCAATACAATATTGAAGTGATAGAATCTAATGAAAATCATCATACAATGAATATCTATCTAATGACGAGGTAGAAGAATGTAGATCTTTGTGGTAATCAGTTATAAACATACTTGTGAGGATAGAGATTATCATATCATACATGATATGATTATTTTCATGAATTGTGGGGATTTTATTGAGTGTAAGATATTGTATTGAATATTTTTCGATATTTAAATACCATAAAAATAATGATCTTAACTTTTAAGCTATGGAATATTGAAGAGGAATAATGACCTTTTTCACAATGATGTGTAGGGAAATTATGGAAAAAGTAGTTCTTCAACCATAAATATTATAATTAATTATAATAAAAATTGTATAATACTTTTTCAAAAATTATAATGTGACTTGAAATAAATTTTATTCAATATAATTCAATATTTGGTACAAAAAAATGTTTCTGAGAATAAAGTGAATGCATTATTGAGAAATATGGAAAAATGATACAAAACATTATAATTTTTATATGCTTTACATATCTTCCATTATTACATCGATATCGTGAATAATATATTAATCTAGAGTTTTTTTATGAAATTATAAAGTTACATAGATTAGTTTGAGATGATATTATAAATCATGTTCCACTAATTCACCCCAACTCACTAATACTCATCTAATGTGGGATCTTGAAGAATTTTTAATGAAATGTTGATTCAATCATCACTAAAATAGATTTTTTATGTTTTTAGATATTACATAAATTATTGTTGGGACAAGGCTCTATGAAACCTTGTGATTTGGAGGCCTGATGTGTTTAGATTAAATGTTTGAAATATATTAAATATATTAAATCGAATACATGCCTATTTATCATAAAAAGTAGAAATATCTCAGAAAAGGATGCCATGATCAGAAATATATGGGAGCCAATGAGGTCAAAACATAGGTATTTCCCTAGGAGTAACATAATGATTGTTGGTGTGGGATTTTATTTTGAAAATTTCATCATTGGTGTAAATTAATAAAATCAATAAATAAATAAATTTTCTTATTTTTTTCTTTTGAATCAATGTGGGGTAAATCCTATATGTATTCAATTACAAGTTTTTCCCCAAAGTTGAAATCTAATCTATGAAGACCTAGAGATCAATTATGGAGAGCATTCTTGGAATATGATGATGGATTGGGAGTGGATATTTGAACATTTCACTCACTAAGTTTGTAGATTTCATCAATGAGGACAAAATAATTGTTTCTCATCAACAATAAATCCAAAATCCTAGTTTGATGTTCATTATTTTATTTTACATTGAGTCTTAAAATCTTGTATTAATGAAGAACAATTCCATGAACAGAATTGATATTCACATCATCATTAGATTTAATCTGATGGAATTTTTAACTAATCGATTTTGGTCACATTGTGATAGTGGATTTATAATGTGATTTCTAAGTGGATTTGAGGCCATATCTCAATCTATCGATGTTGTTTAGTACTGGACAAAAACTGATCTACAGGTTTTGGAAAGGGAAAAAACTCTAGAAAAGTGCAAGATGGTATAAAAGTGATATTTATAGATCCATAAAATCCTAAGAAAAATGGTTTGTTTTTCAGGATTACCTACCATGTGGGTCCCAATAAGAGGTGTCATGGGTTTGGGATTAAGATAAATATCATATTCCATGTTACAAAGAAACACACAGTGTGACCCCTCCAAAACAAGTCAGTGTTTACGTAATGGGGTATACAGACACTTGAAAGGGAAAATGTCTATTGGAATTCTGTGTACTCAAACACGTACATGGCTAGTTGTAAATGATCAAAAATAAAGACATGGACAATGGTACATGGTCAAGGCTAATGGAAAAGAAGAATGTTCTAGGTGATCTCCACACACCATGTACCCTCACTATTCATAGTGTATTTAATGATTTTCATTTTGTGTTAGGCCTTTCCAAATGACTAGACTTGGTGGTTGATAGAAATGTTGTTTACTCATAGTAAACACAGTGTACCCCCTCATGGTTGATTATAACTATCATTTTCTTTAGTTTGTGCCCGTGTTTGTTGATTGTGTCCCCTTGATCAATTCCCTTGGGGTTAAAATGAAGAATTAAATCTACACCAGTGTATTTTGATATCTTATAGATACTATGTCTCAGATAGAGTTACAATGTCCCCCTGTAATATTGGAGTGAGATTATGTATCATCTTTTTCCCCTATTTATGGTATATGGATTTTTTATAAACTCATTGTTAAGGGGGGGAAATCCCCAATCTAGAAGACCATATAAGGAGGGTTTATTTTATCATTTTCAGTCAATCCCATATATACTGGGTTGATTAAGAATGGGTTCATGTTATTCCCCATCAGTTCAGAGTGTGGCCCCTGATATGTATATATTGTTTTTCTAAAATCGGCGAGATGTATCTGGTGGGTCCCAATGATATATACCATTAAATTTAGTGTCTCTAATGATATAATTTCTCATGGGTTGGGTTCTTAAATAATGATCACTTCATCGTGCAGAATCATGTGACTGGAATTTGGTTATGACCACCAGATGGTGTGGTGTATTTACAATGTATATATATGCGTTTCTATTAAAAATTGAGTATTACATCTTGTATTGAGATTAATATTCATGGTTCCTAGTGTTTTGTGTTTTTGAGTTTTCCTAATAGGTATTTTAATAGTCATCCATACATGGGATTTTCATACACATGTCAATTAATATATAGATTATGTTTAATTTTGATGGTTTCTAGGAGGGCATATACTGGATTTAGCATAGACAAATCTTGTTATATTAATTTTTTTTCTTGAGATCATGAATTTTAATTTAGTCATATCCCATAAAGTATGTTTCACACATTTAATCTATTTATTGGGATGTTATTCTTCTACTTTTTAATTTTCCTGTACATTAATATCAATCTCCATTGTAAAATCAGATATGAATGAATGAATTATTTTCAGTTTATTTAAATTTTGGAAAATTTTTGGCTTGGAGTACGGTGAGTGTGTATTGGTTAATTGGGATGACGACTCCCATTCTTGTGTTATTCCTACTTGATAATGGTCATTAACACCTATATAATTGGCTGGTGCCTTAGGGTGGTCATGGGATAGACCCTAAGATGTTTGGTCTTGACAAAGTTGTATTAGAGCAGGAAGTTCCACCTTAGGAATGTAGTGGTTGATATTTGAATGGGGAAATAATGTTTACTGTTTCTAGTGTAACTTTCAAGTCAAGGAATTCTGATTTTGAGTGACGAATGACATATCCATAAACCAGGACTGTAATCAACATTCATTTGACTAAAAACATGACAAAATTATTTTCATTGAATTTGGTTTTTTATTACATTCATGACATTAGAATGGGTTGTGTTTTCCATGTCCTTCATGACTCATCTCCCAATTTATACTCTTTTTTCCATGGTACATTGTTTTTGACTTAAATATTCTTCCACATAAACATCTATATATGATTATGATGTGTTATTAAGTGGATGATCAATCTATTGGTGAGGCATCCATACTGGGTAATCTACCAGATGTAGCACCACTAAGTGGTTTATCAATAATACGACCCCTTGAATACCAATCTAGGGCTTACTCTACCAAGTGAGGTTGCACATAGATGAGTTCCTTTAATGATTATCATATGTAGAAATATCCTATTTAATAGGGTGAACCATACCTCCATTCTACTAAGTATTGGTTTGATGAATTCACCCACGTTTTACTAAAACTATGTATGATTTCATAAAAGATGGTGGTATCAACTGTGTGTCTTCCATAGGGATCTACTGGGTGATAGTGGAGATCAGTTAAATAGTCACACGATATAAAATTTCTATCCTGGTTAGTGATTGTGTCTATCTTGATGGAGGATTTTTATCCATCCATGTTGAGATTGATAGTCTTGTAAGAGATTCATAATCTGATGATAGGTATTATGAATATGGATGAATTTTTAGCAGGATTTTATGATTCCATGTATTTGTTCAGGAATAGGGTGAAATATTGTTATTCAGATTATATATATTTGATCAGGTATTAAAACTGTGACATCAGGTCTTTATTGGTTTCGATTTTCATTTAAACATATAATGGGGTTGTTGAGAAATCATATAGAGTAGTTGTCTTTCTGGAAGACCAGGAATCAATGTTTTTTATTAGTAGTGGTAACATCATAGTTGATAACACAATATTAATTATTTTAGGACAATTACAGTTTTCCACATGGGTCAGATTCCTCAGGAGGAGATCTCATGACATAAGGTTAGTAGTGCAGTGATCATATGGTGGTTCCAATCAACTAAGAGAGAGGCTATTTTTCTCCAACAAAGATTGGGGAAATCTTACTTTAGATTTCTAGACCCTTTGTACAAGTGATCATGATATAATCATGGTACCACCATGTGTAATATAGAGGCTGGATTGGGGTGTTCAGTATGGTGGTGGACATGGTAGAGGGTCCTTTAGGGAAGCAGGTGGGGATTAAAGGGTCAACCTATTACCACTAACACCCTCAGGTGGCTCACACCTAGCTCAGGGAGCTAGTGGGTAGGGATTATGGTATATATAGTCTGTAAAGACCTATGTTTGTAAGTATTGTGGGACAATATGATGTATGATAATTTCCCTTTCTACTTTAGATTCATGTTTGATTGACATATGTGTAATTCATTCCTTTCTTACCACTTTTGTGGTTCAATAATTAATGAATCTGGATGACCAATTGGTTTGAGCCATGCGATTGGAGACTTCAATAGTTGGTGAATCAATTATTGAGAAAATTTTCATAATGGGAAATCAAACACTTAGAGTAATAATTTTTTATAGGATATCTTATATAAAAAATGAATCCCTATGATGTCACCATATGCAAGGTCTGCCTATCAAAAGTTCAATCATGATTGACTATTTTAGGTGGAGGATATGGTGTGTCAATTGTGATTGAATGAGAGTTTATATTGTGGTAGAAAAGAAAACCTCCATAGAGTATTATGAAATTATACATAAGAGAGTTTATCTGATTACTCATCAGTTATATTGAATAATTCTAGGAGTAGTGGTCTTTTTGGTAAATTAGTTTTATATGGCGCTGGAAGTGTATAAAGACATCTTTACAGAGGACATACCATGTTTACCTCCCCAATGAGAGATAGATTTATTCATCAAATTGAATCCCGAGAAGACTAAAATATATGCACCAACATATCTGATTACTCCCTTAGAGTTCATAGGGATGATGAAGAAGTTATGGGACTAGTTGGTGTATTGATTTTGGATACCCCTCATTTTCCGCCGGTCATCAGTCGTGTTTTTTGTAATGATGGTTAAAGATAGTTTTAGGTTTTGTGTGGATCACCAATGCATTTAACAGGTGACCAATAAGAATAAGTATCAACTATAGAGGATCAAAAACGTCTTTGGTATCATAAGTGGGGCGTGATGGTTCTCCATGATTTTTCATATATCATGCGATCACCATATTCAAGTGTTTAATGATGATATTCCAAAGATAGCATAAAAATTCCACTATTGAAAATTTTTGTTCATGGTGATACCATTCATCAAGAAAACATTTCTTATAATTTTCACAAAACACTTGAAATAAATCTATCAACCGTTATTAGGATGATTCGTAGTGGTATTCAATGATAAAATCCTAATGTATTAGAAGTTTGAGTAAGAGGACTCGTGAATCCTAAGGATGGAACATAACACAATCGTAGAGAGCCCTCATTATGAAAAGATCTGGTTGTGTCAGTTCTATATTCAAAGGGTCCACTTTCCAAAACACATCATCATCGTGATAGGTGTAGGACTGGACCCATCAAACACTTAGTTATTGACATCTTGGGATCCCCTGATGTGTTTTACTATTGAATAGAATATACATTGGTTGGATGTTTTCTATTGGAAGTGCCTACCAATTTTCTCCAGAGTGGATGTACTATTGAATGATTTGATCCTAATGTTGCAGAAAGTCATTTGGATGGAAATGTACCAGTAATACATTTAAGAGTTAAGTAAAAGTTGTTGAGTGCTACCATCTTGATATTTTTAGTGCAGGGTGTGGGGTACGTAGTGTTTTGTGATGAATCAAGGGCCATAATAGGTTGTGTTCTGTTGCAAAGGTAGATTATTATTGAATACGTGTAATGTATGTTGAGACAACTTGAGCAGAACTATATGAACCATGTTTTTAGTTATTATCAATTTTCATCACAATAAATATTTGGTGACACTACTTGACATGAGAGTGGTTTATAATTTACTTTAACCATTATAATATCATGTATATCTTATCCATTAATTATCATAAAAAGAGACACATATACGTGATAGAGTGCCACCAAGACTATGAAATTGATATTATATATACTCTTTATAAGGGGATCATAGTGACAGATGATCATATAAGGAGATCATGTTCACATTTGTTTTCTATGGTATTAATGATGTTATCCTAATTGTAGTAGTCATTAATGGAATAGGATGATGCCTCATATATTTAGTTGATGGCTTTTTACCAACTTCATTTATATCATTTCAAGGATTCTAATTGCAGAGATACTTACTGTGAGACCTTACGTACTCAGACATCCACAAGACATGAACATGATGGATATTCTAAATTTGGTGAGCATGCAATACTTTGTTGAGGACATATGATGGTTAAATTAACGTTACAATAAGATCTGACATGGTAGTCTGATACATCACCTTTAGTAGTACATTTTGTAATGAAAATGATAAACATGGTCCTCTAATGATTATATTGGTGGCGATGAATGAAAAATCATGATGAATTGTTTCTCTATTGATTTTTCACTTTTCAACAGGTGAAGTGTGGGACCCAGGATCCAACGGAATTTTTCCAACGTCTTGATGTTCTAGAGAGGATGTGGGGTGGGATATTTATAGTCACCATGATTGGAATACCACAAATTTCTTGGGGACATGATGCTATCTAGGTGATCATAGATCGACTCAACACATTGTCCCAATAATAGATATTTCAGATAAGGATTTTGTAGAGACGATGGGATTTATCAACATGAAAGAGATAGTATGACTCCATTGATTTTATTTTGATGATTTCATCTAACCATGATGCTCACTTCACAACTCAGTTATAGAGTGGATTGTATAAGACTTTGGGGACACACTTATTATTTAGAAAAATGTATCAGTACAATAATTATAGCTAGATAGGGTGGACAATCTTGGTCTTAGAGGAAAGTATATAGGATTACATGTAATATTGTGGTTGTAGTTGAGAGGATCACCCTTCCTTGGTAGATATTGAATTAAAAAATCTACCATTCCAGCATTTGTATGAAACCATTCAAGGATTTGTATAAGTGAACATCTAATTCACCCCATTGATAGAAATATAAATGTATGAAAACAATAATGGGCCCATATTTAGTGTGACCTAGTAAAGATAAGTTTCAAATCATCCACGAGTGGATGAGCACTACACAGAGCTATCAGAAGATTTATGTGGACTGACAACTGATACCTCTGGGGTTCAAGGAGGGTGACCATGTTTTCCTCAGGGTCTCTCCTCAATGTCTAATTAAGAGTTTTTTCCATTATGTAAAGTTATCGCAATGATCTATTGGGCCTTCCAAATGCTATGCATAGTTCGTGAGGTGGTAGAAAACATATCTCAAAAACCACAATTAGAATCGGAACATGAAATATTCCATATGTTGTATATGTGGAGGTATATTCATGACTCGTAACACATTATCGAATAGGGTGAGATGTACATCAAAGATGAGGATAAATTTCTAGAGTATCTTCTAGAGTTTGAGGACTGTTAGAATATAATCCATCAGGTGTAATCGATTACCCTAATATCTTTCTGGTGGTAGTATGATAATATTTAGTAGGTCACATGGGAGTTGGAGTCCTAAAATAGATAACTATACCCTCATCTTTTTAGTATGTTTTTCACATTTTTGTAATGAATATCCCTAATGTGGGGGTAATTTGATGACTTTGATTTTATGAGTGTTATTTTTTGATATTATATGGTTTATTATTTATACTATGAACTAATAAGTCATGTGATTTTGAGGCCTGTTGTTCCTAGAATAATTTATGAAATATATTATATGTATTAAATATAACACACATATGTTTTGTAAAAAAGGTAAATAACTCTAAAACATTTTCCTAGATCATAAATCTATTGGAACCATTTTGTTTAGAATGTGGTTTTTAACTGATGCATGACTTAAACATTTTCGGTACATTCCATATGTGAAAAATTCCCCATGGGAATAAATAAAATAAATAAATTATTTTATTTGTATTGTTTATTTAGATGTAGATACTTATTTCTTCTATAATTATATGGTTATTGGTTTTTAATTATTGTTATCCTCTAACCCATGAAGACATAGAGATCAATGGATAAGATCATCCATGATGAAAGGTAATAGATCAGGACTGAATTTTGGATCGTTGAGCTAATGGAGTTTGTAGATCTCATCAAAGAAAAAAACATAACAGGTTCATGTCATTGATCGATCCAAACTCCATTTATGATGTTTGACAATGTTTTTTCCATCTGGTTTCCTAATCCTAGATAAATGGGGATAATTTCCATAGGGAGAATGGATACGTGCATCATCAAAAAATTTAAATTGGTGGAATTTTAAAAAATTTAATTGTTATTTTATTAAACATATTTCAAAATCTACTGTGATGATTAATTGAGTACAAATGAGGAAATCATGATGTTTTCTCTTACAAATTTTGGTTAATGAATTTATTCCCCCAGTTTTTTAGGTTAATTTCCAGAATATCTTTTTGGGTTGTAGTTTGAGGAAAACCATATATTTGGTCATTATGTGGTAGTTATTCAATAGAATTGATCAATAACTCATGTGTGTTTCATGGTTGATGTTGTGATCAAGTTTCTAAAATGTTTGTGGATCATTATAAGATGGGTGGTAATGATTTTTAGGTTCCTCTCATCTTGATTTTTGATTCATGCGAATAGTGGCCCGAAGAGGCGATTTTAGAGAATATTCATGTATAGATATCAACATAATGATGTTGGAATGCACTGGAAAAAACATGATAAAAAATCTCCATCATGGGTGATGGATCTAGCGAAGTGAAAGATGATATAGAAAAAGAACCCAATATATCTAAAAAATTATAGGTAATACCGCATGCATATCAAGGTTACACATCATGTTAGACCCCCTCATTCGAAGATAGGGTTCATGATGAAATTATGTAGAACTAGCCATCTGACCCCTCTATGTCAAAAAAAGGTTTATCAGAGGGTACATGGAGACATTTTAGATTACACAACTAGTGGAAAATTGTGTACTCTGACATTAGAAAATTTGGGTGTTCACATGATGGTTCAAAGTCATGGACACCAGTACACATACATAGCCAATGATAGATGGGTAGGTGATGGGTGATTTATACTGAACATTTACCCATCCAACAAATAATGTATTCAATGATTTAAATTTCATGTGAGGATTAGCCACATGGGTAGAATTTGTGATAACTATAAATTTAATACACCACAAGGACACATCATATACCCCTTAAAGATTGTTTGTAGCTCTTTATTTACATAGTTTGGACCTGTCACACTAGAGTGTGTTCACTTGATTCTTTACCTTGAGGGTTTATTCTTTAATTTTTTCCATATTACAACATTTTTATCCCTTTATATGTTGAGTCTTCTATATAGATGTGGAGTTAATTAGTGATTCTAGAGTGTGATCCTCAATAGTCATTGCTCACTAGGTAGGGATTGTGGAATTGGCCTGAAATACTTGAGTAGAGAGTTGATCCTCTATCTAGTAGGCCCCAACTATATGAATTCTAGTATCATTGGAATATGATCCATGATCTAGAGTGTTGACCCATATATGGTTCTTGGGGTCCCCTAGTGGTCATGGGCATGGAACCCAATCTATGTATCAGGGTATTCTCCAATTAGTTGGATTTCATTGGATGAAAAAATTATCTAGAACACTTGGAAGTGAGTCTTTCATGATAGAATGGATCATCGAATGGGTTCAACCTGAATGAGTATTACTTGATAAAATATCCTATGGTTGGAATATGATTATTAATTCCTAGTGGAACATTGTATTTAATGATTTTATCTAGTGTTTCAAGTATATATTGATTAAGTCATATATTATTGAGCTTTTTATACCTTGTTCTTTATGTTTATTGTTTTTTGGGTGTCCCACCAGTTATTTTTTTATATCACCACTATATCTTATTTTATAACATTTGTCATGTGTTATGTAGAAGATTTCACTTTTTATGGTGTCCATGGGGACACAATGTGGGTCTAGAATAGCTTGATTTTTTTTATAATGAGGTGTAACACCATGATCATACATTTGAATTTAGACTTCTCCCTTGAAGTATGATAGAGTCATAAAATTTTTTAGATTGTATTTTATTGGGTCCCTTATTATTCTTTCATTACCTTAATATCATACTATATTGTGGTGTCATAGATACATGAATGCGTTATTTTTAGATGATTTATAGTCCACATTTTGTGGGCTTAAATATTGCTATGTGTGTGTAGGTAAATTAGGATAACTCATCCCATTTTTGGTTTATTTCTACTCGGTGTTGGATTCCATCCCCTGATATAATAGTGTCATGCATTGGGTCATCACATGTCAGACCCTTATGGGCCAGTTCCGGAAACAATCATATATATATCCCTTAAAAGTAACTGAGAATTAATATTTTATAAATATAAAGTGAGTTCCTATATTTTATGTAGAGATAATTGATAGATGTAAAAAAAATACTTTATCCCATGTCATATTTTTCGGATGATTTATGGTTGTGACAATGGGTTTCTAAATGATTGGTTGAGATATTCCGTAGACAATTAATGTGAAACATTGCAATGAGTTAGTTATGAAATCCATATTGATATTATATTTTCCTTATAGATGAGAATTAAATAAAATTTATGGATATAAATACAAATAGAAAGATATATGACATTATAATAATAATTTATAAGGATAATATAAAGATCAATAATTTCATACAAACAATTTTGAGGGATATATTTTAAGATGTTAGAATGTATGAGATGAGACTATTGATGATTATTTCACAATGGTGAATGATATTTTTTGGAATATTTTAATTCTTATAGAAACATATAATAATTATAATGATGATAAAAAATCTATAAAAAGTTGTTTAGACACAATCTATCCAACCCATTCAACTATTAATGATGAAAAAGATCTTTCCAATCACGAGTTAACATTACTCATCTTAATTATATAATGAAAAATCATATTGTTTTGATGTATGTTGATATAGAGGATATATAATTTATTTCTTTGAATAATGTTAACGATAAATAATGTGTTATGTTAGTATTCAACATTCTTAATAGATAGTGGTGGGAGTGATGAGATGAAAATAGTATATGGACGTTATCTATAAAAATCATAAAAAGTGTAAAGTTAAATTCAATAGAAAAATAAAACATCCATTATTTAAGTATGGGGGAATTTCAATACTAGAAATAAAAACACCATGGAAGGAGTAGAGTATAGATTATTAGGTGGAGGAGAATATTATAATGTAATGACCCTAGATCTAGTATCCTAGAGCATCTGGTTACATAATTATATTTTAATAAGCTACGCATGAACACATCCCGAGGTAATGAATTGTTTTATAGTCTAATTAAACAAGATATATTATAAGATATTAGATTTCATATAATAACAACAAATAAAACATAGTATTTTATTTTATAAAATTATTATTCCATTTATAAGTTACGTAAATTACATTCATAGTTATTTTCATTGAATCCCATGTAAAGGAAAACAAATTTTGGAGAACTATGATACTGAATATGGGTTATGCACTATGGAATTTATAATAGAATAAATAATAAATAATTAATATTGAAATGTGTATAAATAAAAAAATATCATATAATAAATAACATTATAATGAAAAAAAATATGGTATGAATAATTGAGTATAAAATAATAACTATATAACTAATCAAATGAACAAGACACATACCCATGTACAAGTACTAAAATAATTAGATGGATGTTAATAAATAATCTTATAATGATGGAATAAATAATTTCATACAACATAATCTACATATTGTTGCATCATTCTACATGATCATATATTAATTTTTAATGCATCGTCAAAATAACCAAAATAGTTTGACTCAAATGACCTACCAACGCATTAAGGGTCCACAAAACACCTCCCTCATCACTTAATAAGTATAATTCATTTTTATTATGGAAAAATATTCATTAAACTTATAATACTTGAAAATAAATAAATTTTTGTATTATATGAACTACTATATAGAATCTCAATATTTCCAAACTAAAACAGATCATAAACCATCTAGATAAATAATAAGACGATATAATTATAACATATCCTTATTCGAGAATATATAAAATAACGGTTTTTGTAGTTGATGAATTTAAATATAATAAATTGTATATTATAAAATGTATTGATTGAAATATGATTTATTAATTGAAAAGAAAATTTTCAGAACTACTAATTTTCAAAATTTTAGAAAAAATGATTTCACTCAGAGGAACCACCACAAATTGTAATGAAATCATCAAATAATTAATCTATCAATGAAGTGGGAAATTTTTTTCATTCAAAATACATAGAAACAATAATCATTTTTATATTTTAATAAAAATGTTAAAAAAAATCTCATTCAGAAAAAGACATAATGATTCATTTAAAAATATATATACAAAATCAAAAATGAAAATATTTGAATTTAGAAAATCATAATAGAATATTAAAAATATTCTTAACATAAAATTTTTTTTTTTTGGAAAATAGTTAAATTATTCCTCTATAAACAGAAATCTATGATAGATCTTCTTAAACAATATTTTTGATATCATCATCACTAAATATAATAAAATTAAAGGATAATAGGTAACTAATACGAATATCAAGAAGAGAAGAAAATATATTGGGATAATGATATAAACACTAAATAATTATCCCAATGTAGACATTAACATTAATAATCCTGATTAAAGATGGGTATGAGAAAAAACCCACACAACTTTGTAATATTTTTAATCAAAAAATTGATGAATGATTAACATCAAACCAATCATTAAATTTCATGATTATAGAGATATATAATAATTTTCACATAAAAAGGGATGTAGATACAGCTTATAAATATATAGATGTGTTTAAAATAACATATTTTACAAAAAATAAAATTTGAGATGAAATAATGGTAGAACAATCATATAATTAAAGTGAGAATTAATTAATGATGTGAAAATTTGTAAAAATGTAAATCGTGAAAAAATGAACTTCATCATAATATGATCTATGGCCATTTAAATATATTAATGAAATAATAATGTCATTAATGTTTATTTAAAACATAGTCAATTGAAATTATGATAACAATCCCTTTACTAGAAGATACAATTCAAGTTAAATCCCATTTGATTAAGTAATTGGAAATATTAATTTAAATACAATGAACTTTGAAGGATACAATTTATAGCACAAAAAATGGTAGGATATACACCATATATAATAAAATTCATGAATTATAATTAAAGTATATCTCCATCAATGAAAATTGAGATGAAATCCCTTATCTTAGGTATTAATCATCACATACGCTCATAATATTCTAGAATAATAAACTTATCATAACTATTTATAGTTCAAGGAATCTTTTTCAAATATATTATTACATTCATTTTATTTATTACAATGTTACATTAATTATCATAATGAATTTATTTCATGCTGTAGGTTTTGATGCTATTTAGTTGATTGTTCCAGAATGACTTTTCTTCATTTACTATTGTAAAATAGGTCATTATTGAATAATATCATGAATAAAAAACAAGAAATAATTATCATTTGTATATATAAATAATACTTTAAAAACAATCTATGAATTAATTTTTATGGGTATTCCATGTTATAATATCTGAAATGGTTAGTCATGTGTCTACATGAGTAACATGTCTAATTTTCAATGATCTAGATAGAAAAATATATGTATTATTTTATTGGAAAAATATTTTTTTAATATCATAAATACATTAATTTTCCTTTAAATAAACATAATTATATCTTCCTGATGACGTGGTTGTGGAAAAATGATTCACATTGCTTCATGGAAGTGGCTGTCCAAACGTTAGAAAGAATTACATTATCAATTTTCAATGGATGGAATGGTATAAAATAAGATTAATATTTATATTTTATAATGAGAAATATTTCATTAATATAATATATTAACAAAATATCCATCATTATAAATTTATGTGATAAGTATTGAAGGAAAAAACAATATCAGTTTGTGAGGTGGTAGTCCTCTATACACACAACAGAATATTTTGATTCACATTTGGTGGAAGAGGTGATTTATATATGTTATGATATTAATAAAATAATATGTAAATGGAATATAATTTTTCTTTATTTCATTTTGTATTTTGAATATAGTATGTATGTAATTGAAGGAAAAAAACAAAAACATTTGGTTCAAAGTTACACCACTTCTTCGAACAACCTCATTTTCATTACACATGAAGCCAAAAATGGTTGATATTCATCCCATAATAGGTCAAATTGTATTTATTACATGATTTTATGAAGGTATTTTACTTGGTATTATAACAGAAAATATGTTTCAGGTATTGTGAATAAAATTTGAGAGTTTACATCAATTTATAAGGGAGTGAATGGAATTATTGGAATTCATTTAATTATTAAATTAATATTATTTATATCTCATTTTTAAAAACCACATATTTTTTCATAATAAAATAAAATATGAGTATTATTCTAACCCATTTATTAAAATATAATATTTACACACTTTTCTGATGTTTTCACCCATATCATTTGCATTAAATCCACCTTTAACCATAATAATGATTACCCAGATAAAAATGATTTTCACTCGTTATGGATCATGTTAGAAAATAAAAAATGACAACTGTATGATAAACTCAACATATAAGATGCACTCAACCATATTACAATAAAATTGATAATGATATTATTTATTATTAATTTTAAATAATTTCCTAAAATATTATTTATCGTAAAACATCATTAATTTCATTTTAACAACCTTTTAGTTATTTTGAGATTATGTACACCCAAAAGATGATTTAATTTGAATATAATAATTTAATATGTCACCAATAAGATGTATTCATATAAAAAATTCCTAAATCTTATTAATTAATCTAAAATTTTATTATTTTAAAATTTTCAAAATCATTTATTTCAATTTTCATTTAATTCAGTAATTAATTCGGTATAGTTGTGTAAGAATTTAAGGTAAATATTTCTATAATAAATATTATAAATAAATCTCCATGATATGTAATCAAATAAATTTTTTTAAAAAAATTTATTACCGAACTTATTTTTTAGATCTCTATCATAGAATATTATAATTTCTAAAAGAATGAATGTTAAACTTTTGACATTATGTTTACCTAAATATTAAACTTCCAAAATATAATAAATAAGGAACCAAGATTCCATGTTTTAGAATCATGGATGTAATAGTAAAAATTAATCATTAAATATGATAATTTAATCTATTATAGTCATTATAATTTCACTATCATGTTATTTTTAATATTAATCTCATGTATAACATTACTCTGATTATAATTATTGACTATGGTGACTATTTATAATGAAAAAAATAAGTAGGTAATATTTAAAAAAAATTAACATTCAAATTCCAAATATATAATCAATTTTTAGTGATTAAATTCATATATGTGGAATTATTTAATTTACATGATAAACCATAAATGTTAATGAAAAAAAATATTATAGGAAAATCCAATTTTAATTATAAAATTGTTATTATAACAAATTCATTGATAAAATTGATTCTCGTTAAATAAATTGTTTTATTTATATTATAATATAAGTATTTTTATGATGAATCAATTTTAAAACAAAATTTATCTTCTTAAATTCATAAAATCATAACATTGTTTTCTGAATAATACATTTTTTTTCACTAATCAAGTGAAACGCAATATTTCCATAAAAATTGCCCAAAATTTCCATTAAGATAATTTTGAATGAATTTTTTCAAAAATGAAAATTTTGATTAAATTAATGTTTTAAATTTTTGCAGTGTTTATATTTAATATTTTATCATAAAAAATAAATTATTATTTTTTGAAAAATAATAATATTTTTTGAATAATAAAATGAGATTTATATTAATTTATTTCGAATTATTAGGAATTAATAAATACGGTAATATTGAATATATAATTTATATATCATTCATAAAGTTTTTATTCCTTTTAATACACTACAATTCAATGACTAGGTCTTAATGGTGACATTTATATAATAATTATTCAGATCCCTTTAAGCTCGATATTTTGTATCGTACAAGATATAAAGAATTGTATTATGTTAAAATATATGTGGGGATACATTAGCTGACCACTTATTAAATTGTGTATTCAAAATATGAACATTATCTCGTTATTCATGAATTTTTCATTTTCATTTACTTTATTTAAATCCTATATCATATAATGAGTAAATAAAACATTATCTCAAAAGAAAAGAAATTACAAATAAAAAGGAAATTTACAATATCACACAACTAGGACTCTAGAATAGGGAAAAATTTCGAATAAAAATTATATACATGGAGTAGATAATTAATTTATAAATAATGATGAAGATTAATATAGATAATTAATCACATGAAATTTAATGTTCATGAAAAAGTAAATGACCTTGAATCCATAAATCTATAAGGTTTAATGAAGATCATAAATTCATTAGAAATGACTGTAATGGGATTGTTATTTTTTGATTATATAATTTTATATATAATGGAATACAATACTATCTTGTTTATTAACAATAGAATATATAATTACATTATATTTCAAATTTATACTTTTAGTAAATTCCAACTGTAATCTCATCTCTTTCCCCAAATGAATAGTATCATAATATCATTCCAGAATACATAAAATAAACTTCTAAAAGAATACCTATTCTATATAATAATAACAATATGTTCCAAGTGTATTTACTAAAAATATAATTGATTGCACAATGTCAGATAATTCCTAACATGAATTAACAATTGTATGATGAAATAATTCATTTTACTAAAAACATGTCATAATAACACCAAAATTTAAACCTATATTATTAAAAAATAAAAAACATAACATACTGATGAAACTGAATATCATCAACAATACTATTTTTTTCCAGTGGTGATCACATACTTTTTCACATACATAATCCAATTTATTTACATCCTCCCAAAATAATAATTCATGTTAAACATCATGGTAACCCTGAGGGTTACCTATAAAACAAATCAATGTAGCATCAAAAATAATAATTAATCACCATAATAAATCACTATATAATATCAAAATATAAAAATCCAAAATTTAATCCAATAATGAATGTTAGTCCTCAGCAAGACCATAAATATCTCTGAATGTATCATCATATTAATGAATCATTTCTTTTCTTTCATGAATAATTTTACGCTACTATCCAATAAACATTTATTCACAAAGAATCAAGTCATATATTATCCCAACTATTTTTTAAACCCTACATATATTATTATTCTTGTAACATTGTAAATTTTGTAAATCACCTAAAAATCCAATAACATGAAATTTAAAAAGTTGTATATATATCATTGAACATATAATCAACCATAGACATATTAACCGATGATGGTATATAAAAATAACAAACTACCATATTCTAAATAATTATATTTATGTATTTGGGGAATATCGTTATAATTTATCAATAGAATATGTTCTAGAATTTATGTTTTCATAATTCTTGTTACCATGTTATCAATAAAACTTCATCTGAGTCTAACTGTAAATAGAGAAACTACAGTAGCCCAAAGATAATGTTTAATTTATTACATGGAATAATATATAATAGATCACATTCGGAATGACTAAGTAGTTTTTTAGCCTTGGTAAATTATATTCATTTGTAAATATCACATTACATTGGAAAACATAAAACATAACATATATATTTTATTTTAGAACAAAATTATTCTCTATAAAATCTATCATCATATTATTCATAGTAAACTTCATGGGATATTATTTAATGGAAAAAATATGGATGATATTAGAAAATGAATTTGATTTTTTCATCAGATGTTATCTTTGAAAAAATACTAAATATTAATTATGAGAAGAGATAAATTTCAAAATTTGTGCAATTTAATCAATAATTTGGACATGATGAACATTACAGATAGAACAATTAATTATCAAATAATTTCATATAACTAATAAAATATAAAACAATATTATTTAGGGATAAACATGCACATAATCACATGGATAATATTAAATAATATCATAATGATGTAATTCATAATTTTAGTGATCTAAAACTAATGATCAAGTCATCATTCGAAGACATCCTAAATAAATGGTTATGGACTCAACCCAATTGCCTAACCAGTTTATCCCATTCGACATATTGCTGAATTGTGGGGATATAATTTTCCCCAACCATAACCAATTTAATATAATTCCTTAATCATATTAATAAACAATACAATATGATCAATATTATATATTAATCAAAAAATTTCCATGTATGATGGACTATCATATGGAATGTCAAATCATTTCCAGGTCAAAAAGATCATAAACCATCTATAGATGGAATATGTATGGTATGAGTATAATATATCCCTTGTGGAGAATATTTAAATAAAATATTTTTTATAATGATGAATAAAAATACAATTATAGTGAAATTAAACATATTCTATTGAAAAATACACTTTTGGAATATTAAATAAAAATTAAAAAAATTAAAAAATGAATTTTTTTACTAAAATTAATTTATTTTAATGGATCCATGGACACATGTAAATGAATAATCATCAAATTGAGTAATTATTTTAATGAGAAATTATATTTAAATAGAATATGTGAAAAAACATATTTTGTTCACTGATTTGGGATACTGTAAAACAGTAACTCATTAATAAAATTATATGATGACTCCATTGAATAATTTATAAAGAAAATATAACATGGTTGAATATTAATTTTGAAATTCATATTAGAATTGTAATTTTTTTATATTCACTAAATGAAAATAGGGGAATTTACGAAGAAGATTCTAGACCAAAGAGAAATCAATGTCATTTTTACTTATTAAATTTTATTCAATCTCTTGAGTACATAAATATAATATAATGAAATGTTTTTTCTTAATAAACTATATGTAAACATAGAATAATAATATATACTCTTGGTAATATTGATATATTGAAAAAGTATCATTACAAGGACTTCAACAAAATAAATCTAGAATAATGATGAGATTATTAAATAAAGATTTTTTTCATGGTAACTATTGAATTATAAGACCGATGAATGAATTACAAAAATTGAAACATTAAATACAATCACTATAATGTTATTTATAATATGAAAGTTAATGGGACAATATATAAACCCAAATAATTTATATATGTTTATAACATTTCTTATGTATTAAATAATAATGTTTGTGAGGATTAACCATTACACATATCATATCATTGAATTGAGAATAAATAAATGAATTTTTCTTGTGTGAAAATTTTAAATAAAAAAACATGTTTAAATAATTTATTATATAAATATAGGTCATTTTAAAAATTATAATATCAATAAATAATCAATTAATTTGATGTTTAATCAAATTAATTGAAATTGTGTTGTGAAATCCCTAACCACATTTTAACTTCTATGTAAAACCCCATTCAACAAAATAACTTCATTAAAAAAATGAGGAATTAGGGATTTATAATATATCATTAAACAGTGAATTATATACCCCACCTAAATAATTAAGAAAAAATCATTAAAATATACAACAACGATGGAATATTGAGATGAAATCACTTACTACATGTCAAACACATCAAATACGGTAGTTATCTTTATAAATAATTAAAATAAGTTAAATATTTAAATTTTTAATGAAATTTTTAATGTTCTTAATTTATTAAAATATATTTACTACCATTTTATATTTATTTACACAAACTAATTTTATGTTTTATATTATTAAAATATTCTGATCATATGTCTAAAATAAATTTTATAGGTTGATCGTGTTAAAAGTGGTCATTGTTATACCATTTCTATATTTTCTGAAAAATTATTATATTTTAATAAACCATGAAATATGGTTAATAAAAATTAACTTTATGACAATCATGATGATAGAAATTTGAATGTATGCATCAGTAACAAAAAAAATTTGATCTATTTTATTGAAAGAACATAATTATTATATTATCATTATTTAAGAAACATTATTTCTTATATATCATATAATATAATAATATAAAATTATATATATCATCGTTGGTATTCGTAGATGAGAAATGAATAATATCTCTTCTTGGAGGTGGTAGTCCAAATATTTGTACGAATGATGTTATAATTTTTAAAATTCATATAAATGTATGAATGTATATGATATATTATTTTTTTTAAAATGATAAGTTTTTTTAAAATTTAATTTTAAAAATTAAATCCATTATTTTAACTATCCATGAGAGGTGGGGTTGAATAACCAATTACATCAGTTTGTGAGGCGGTAGTCCATCATACAAACAAATGATGGTTTCATTTTCAATTTGGAGGAAGAGGTGATGGATATAGGCTAATCCATTTACATAATAACATATAATTATATGGAAGATAATTATTTTTTAAAATCAAAATCAATGATGATGATTTTAAGGAAATTAAAGAATAAATATAACTAAAACATTTTGTAAAAATTTACACCTCTTCTCTGAACAACCATATTTTTTACACCATAATCCCATTAATATTGATAGAATTTACAAAATAGGACCTCTAGTCATTTTAAATGTATATTGGGAGGGTATTTGCATAGGTATATGTTGAATAAAATGGATATTTTGTTTGTATTAAAGAGAAGAGACAGTTTCCTTTTATAATTCAGGGAAAGGAATTCATAGAAATTCAATAATTAAATAAATAATAAAAAATAATTACCTAATTAAAATGGAAAAAATTCACCAAATGAAAATATATGATGTTGATGATTTTAAAATATATCATGAAATATATTTTTAAATGTATATGTAATCTTTCCACCCTTATATTTTTGTTTTAACTCTCCATGACCTTTCTGGATGATTATCACGTTGAAAATTTTTCAATCAACTTGTATTGGTCAAGAATGTAACTATAAAACATAAATTGGCACACAAATGGACCATGGTTGATATATTAATACATTTAAAAATTTCATTTAAGATTATATCTTTTTAGTCAATTTAATTAAAATAATTAAATATTATTTATTATAAAATATCATTATTTTTTAATTTGTAATTATTCATTTCATTTGACATTAATGAATCTAATGAAAATATATATTTCAAATAAAATCATTTTACTTATCCCTAATATGCTATACTATTCTATAATTTTTTTGTAACAATATATTTTATAAATATTGTATTACAATTAATATTTTAATAATAATTTATTTTTTTCATTTAATTTATTTATTATTGGTTCAGTGTTGTGTACAAATTTAGTTTAATTATTAAAATCCAAAAAAATTATAAAAAACTTTTTACATAATAAACAAATTATTATAAATATTTATATCTTTTTATTTACATTTTTGATTTAATATTTTATTAAATATTATGAATATCAAAATCAATTAAATAAATGAATAAGTTGCCATATTTTAGAAACATTGATTGAAAATTCTGATCTCTACTAATAAAATATTATACTGAAATTTTTTTGGTTGGGTTATTATCCTAATATTATTATATTTAACTTTAATTACCTGATTTATCCATACAATGGGGACAATTATTTATTATTTTATCCATTTATAATAACACAAAATAACTGGAATAAATATAATAATTATATTCCTCATGAATATAAATATTTTATCAAATTTTCATATTTAAATTTCTATATGTATTATAAATTTATTTAATATAAAAAACATTATAAAAAATAATTTTTTAGAAAAAATCAATTTAAATAAAAAAATAATTCTATGCAAAATTCAATAATAAAATTTATTCAAATGAACTGAATTATATTAATAATAATATATGAGAACTAAATTTACATTTAGGCCATTTTAAAACTAATTTTATCTTTTGAAATTATCAAATTAAAAATACAGTTTACAAAAAGAATAGTATTTTCATTATTCATTAGAAATTAAATCCTTTCAGAAAAATACAAAATATTATAAAAAACTAAAATTTTGACATTATAATTTCAAAAATAAAAATTTTTATGAAACAATTTTTCAAATTTTTCATTAATTAATTTATAATATTCTTTAACAATAAAAATAAACATTAAACATTTATTTAAAAAATTAATTTTTTATGAATTAAACAACATTGGTTAAAATTTAGTGAATTCATATTATGAATTAATAAATAAATTTTTATAAAGTTATATATTTTTTATTATTTGGTTATTTTTATTCATATATACTAATTTATTAACTATTTTATATCTATAAAATATAATAATAACATTTTTTCATTAATTTGGCCCGATCACGTGTAATGTATATAATATAAAACATTCTGTAATTTTAAAATATATTTTTATTACATATTAAGTAAATGATAATTTAAATTCATAGATGGTAAATATTATACAATTTGATAAATATAATTATAATAAATATTCTTTTTATAAATATATGGATTGTAATATGAAAAAAAACCACACGACATCACTTATTTGAGAAGTGATTTTGATAATCACAATGTTGAAATAGACAAAAATTTCAAGAAACATTTTGAAAGTAAATGAGATTGTTAAATTAGTGAATATTAAGTAGAGGAAATATATATTTTTAAAATTATACCAATTAATTTTATGTTTTTATTTTGGGACACAATCATCAAAATAGAAAAATCAAATATCTCAACAATGAATTCATCATTCAAAAGAATGGTGAAGATTAATTCCACATCTGGGAGAATGATAAAATTGTAGGGATACAGATTATAAAATTATTAATGGATAATTATGAAATAATTTTAAAATAATTCTAAATGAATTTTATATCTGAAAATGATAATCATATCACAACTATGTCATGGTGTTTTATGTAACATAAAGAGTTTTCAATTTATATATTTTTCCTTTATGTAATAATGTTTTGGATTTATATCATCACATGTACTAAATTGAAATTCGTGATAATGTAGTAAATTTAATTTATTTCCATCAAAATATAATAAATGAAACATATAATATATCAATAAATGATATAATATAGTAAAATTTGAAAAATTATAAAATTGAGATGCAATAATATTATAATTACATGATGTCTAAGAAAGTATTTTTTTTTATAATATATGTTTATATTTTTAATATACTATTAAAATTTGAATATATATTTTTGATAGCTTTAAATATATAAAATTAACTATATTTGTTTTTGTGGATATAAAAATCATCATAGTATGAATTATTTGAATTTTTTTGAAATATTTAACATTTATGTTAAGAGTGAAATATACCAATCCTTGATCATTTTATCTCTAATTATGAGTCTATAATAACATAATAATGAAATTGTTTTTTTATGAAGCCCATTTTTTATAAAATTGATTATATATATATATATTTAAATTAATATGTTATTATTACATGTCCATGATAATAAATATTAAGGATTAATGATATTTTTTCTTAAAGTTATTTTAATATATTTTATATCTTTAAATGAATATGAAAATTTTCTATTAATAAAAAATTTAATTATTAAAAATTTATGATAAATTTGGATATATAACATAACATTTAGTGGAAAATAATTACATAGAGGTATATTAAGAAAATATTTATAATGATTTTTAAATATTTCAGACTAATTTGTTTTTAAATGAATAATATAATGTCAGAAGAATTTTTATATGTTTACATGATCAGAAAACCATATATAAAAAAATGGTTTGGTTGTAAAGTAATACTAACATTTCTCTCCTACCATACCACACATAACTAAACTAATTATCTGAAACTTCCCTTATTACTATTTACATAGCAATCATTCTAATATAATGATCCCTTTTCATCTCATATAATAGATGACCACATCCAACAAATACATGTACCACCTATGATTCGAATCAATCCGAAAAATAAAACCCATTTTTAAAGCCTATATGTATATTATATGAACTAATTATTATATTCACCCTAATATATCATATGTACTCTATTTTTAATAGGACATTCAAGATAATTTTCAATGTGTTAAATAAGGTATTACTTCATTCTTGATATTTATTTATTATCAATTTTTTATTTTTCCACATATAATATCTTTTTTTCATGATGAATAAGTAAAATAATAATTATCTATATTATATTATGTTATAATTATAATATAATATCATTTTTATTCATCACTCCAATACAATTTGAAAAACTAAAATGACATAATGCGTACATGCAGACTACCGCCTAAATGCACGAGATTTGCTATTTTTCTTCACTTACATAAATTTCACATTAAAAGTTTTATGAATAATTTTATTATGAATAATGTTAATATTATTCAAACATTTTAATTATTTTTAATTTCAACATCCTTCCTTTTTATGGAAAATAAATTTTTTGACTATGTGTTCATGCAACATACTACGTCCACATAGAAATATGATTTATTTTCCATTGTTTTCGATCAAGGTTTTATTTAAAAATTATATTTATTTATAAAAATGATATTTAAAATGATATTAATATTATATAGGACTTTAATATATTTTAAATATAAACATATTCAATGTCAAAATTATATGAGATAACTATAAAAACCCACTAAACCTCCTAATTTAACATACTTGTGTTGAAAATGTTTATCAAATGGTCATCTTATGAGGATATGTAGACTTTGTAAAATTAATTATATATTAGTAGGTTTTTTATTATTTGTTTTAAAAAATTATTTGATCAATCTGGATTTTCATTTCAAGTGTACAAAACTTTTAGAAACATGTTGGGTTTCATTTCAAAATGTCCTTCTTTCAGTCAAAAGTTCTTTTATACACACAATTTGTTTAAAATTTTGTATATTCATAAATTTTTATATATTATAAAATTCATAATCATTATTCTTCCTAATTTAACTGTAATTTCATGGTCTCCATTCATCAAAGTGTTTTTAATATAATTTTTTAATGTAATATAGATGTTAATTAAAAATACATTACATTGAGAAATGATTTTATTTGTAAACCAATTTAGATGTATATGGTTTATTTTCGAACCAAATATTATTTTTATATGAAATAAATTTTATTAATTTTATTAGAAGTTAATTTTCATGATCTTTAATAAAAAACAATTTTGGGAAAAAACATACTCAGGCCGTAATGAATGTTCTTTTTTTTGAATCAAGAGTTTTAACCTTAATATTGATCTTAATAGTCTCTATTATCTATCAATTTAATTTTAAATTTTATTTCATTCCATTATTTAGGAGGAAATTAAACCGTTTTATTTAAAAAATCACTTGGTGGTATCATATTCTATTTCAAAAGGAATCTCTCAAAGTAATGACATCCAACCTAAGAACACAACACATTTTCATATGTATACATTTTTACCTAGTGGGTGTATTTTATATAACGTTTCATGTTACAATAATACTTATATCCAACACATATAAATTATTTTGTTATCTTTATTTTTTACTATATTAGTTTTATTTAATTGTTTTAGTTTACATCAAACATCGTTTGAAAGATTAGTTATCATGACAAGTTTTATTCTTAAGAAATGTTTTCATATATAATTATGCTTATAATTTCCAAATTGGTTTAAGTTTATTTTCAACAATATTGAAAATATGTAGAAATTATTTAATTAAAAAGCACATTTACAATTTTTCACATATGTCATTTTAAATGGAGGGATTCTCCATTACATGATTTTGGGTGAAAATATATTTGTGATACATTTATTAATTTATATGATAATTATAGTTTACTAATTTATGTTTTATAAAGAATATTATTTTTATCATGGCTCATATAAATATCCATTTTCAAAAATATCAATCTAAATATGAAATTATTATTACCATTTTAATTTTCGTAATTCATTTACGACTGTTCTTCATATATGTTGTATTATTGATCGAAGGTAATCTTTAAAATACTGCCTCCACCATTCTAAAAAACAAAACATATGAAATTATATTTTATTTAAATTTTATGATCTATAAAATATACCATCATTCCTAATAATCAACATGTATACGAATTATTTATATATAATTCCATTACTCAAAAAAATGACATATCTTCCATTACATGGTTGAATGTTGTTCACATTGATTCCCAACACACTGATTAAAGGGAGAAATTACGGTCTAAATTATATATCCATTTATAATATGATGAAAATGAAATATGAGTAATAATCAATAACGAGTGGTATTTACCTATAAATATTCATAAAGTAATTGGATACCAATTCAAATACCATGTGTTTATCCTATAATGATTTTTGGTGAATTTATGAATTGTATATTATCAAACCACACAAAAATAATATAAATACAATTGTATTTCATTCAGTTTTTATGATATGTTTATTAAAACCATGTTGAAAATTTTATATGATTTTCGTTATGGAAATGTTTCCCAATAATTTTATATCACTCTAATGAATTAAGAATTTTTTTAACTGACAAGATATCATAGTGTGTGGTTATGTTTTATTGTAAAATATTGTGTGCATGTGTGTGGTTATCCTAGATATCTATGAAATGAAAACAATGAAGGGATAACTGAATTAATATATCTTCATTATATAGAATCCTTTTAATACGGTTTTTTCAGTTATGAAATAATAATTCTTCGATTCATGTAATCAAATCATTATTATATACTCCCACATTAATCCTCATTCCCTTTATGATATCATGTAATTCCTCTTATCTTTTATATATTGTCTCACTCTTATGATTCCTTTTTATTAAGCTCTAATTTATTATATGAATTCACCCCTTATTCTATATCAATTTACATATGTTATGAAAGAATGAAGGAATTATACAAATTCTAGATGAGTACATTTAGTGTCAGATTTATGGATATTGTTTAATGATCATTGTTGATTATCTATCATCCTATATAGTGGTGAAATTGTATATTTTTTTAGAATAAATGATATTTAGTAACTTTTGATTTGGTAAAATTCTCTAAAAGCCAAAGAAAAATTTTATTTGATTGTACAATATATATATGATGTTATAATCATTTATGTGAAACAAATCTAGTATTGTATGATAAATGTTTTCTTCTTTAGAACTATGATTTTTGTTCAGATTCTGAAATATTTTGAAGCTATATCGAAAAATTAAATAACAAAGGAGGGTAATAATATGAAAATTTATTTACATGTTGATTCATTAAAAGATACTAAAATATATTTTACACATTTTCTAGTTAATTTGATAGATTATTTAGTTAAAAATGTGGTTTTCCTTATAGATATAAGTTTTTATTCTAAATATAAATATCTAAAAACCATGGATATAATGAATAAAAGGGGAAAACTGTTCAAAATAGAAAAATAATTATGTGAAAGACATAGTATATTCTGAAAACTGCTAGTTTTAAATGGTATTAAAGGTGTTTTAGTATTTTTATGAAAAATCATACGTTTTCTAGAGTAAATTTTATCTCTCATTGATATATATATATGTTAATAATTATGGTTTATTAATTTATTGATACAGATTAACCAACCAATGAAGAAGTAGAAATGAATTGGAAGTAAGATTATGGTACCAATTCATAACAGATTCAATTATATTGAGGATATTTGAGGATGACACGTCTATTAAAGTGCACATATAGGTAAATGTATGATCTTAAATCCATGCCAAAAAAATATTTTATAAAATAAGAATAAAAAACAAAAGTTATTGAGACAACATTTATAATAGATGTTTCTCATAATAAATTTAAAAGTATAATGCCATGGATTATTGATAATGGATGCTCATCACACATTATATGTGATACCATGGTTATTAATAATATAAAGTGAAATCTGGTGGAGTTAATAACTATAGTGATTTCAAAACATTGAATATTAATGGTATTATCTAAACTAAAAACGAGCCTCAAAATATTATTTCACATTGTGTATTATTTATTCATGGTCTTCAGATAAACCAATTGAGTGTTATTCAATTAACGAACTATGGTGTTATGGTGACCATAACAGGAAAACAAACATATTAAATAGTTATATGGATGCAATAACCATATAAAGATGTAGTGATTACTTAGTGAAGAATAAAATAGTTGATAGATTATCAACTAAACCACCTGAGTTGTTTTACTCAGATACCTATGCCCCAATGATTCACAAATCCATTAGTTTTGAATGTAATTTTATTAAAAGATTGTAGGAATATAAAAAATGAAATTATTATTGTTCATGAAACACATGTCACCTATATTGGGTATATTAAAATGTTTCAGAATAGAATAAGAATGAAAATATAAAATTCATATTAAAAAATATAAGTAATGGTTATGGATGTAATATTACACAGAGTTCATGTTAATCTTATCTTTATAACCATGGTATATAGAACCAATGTAGTACTCCATTTCCCTATCAATAGAAATGATATTCTTAAATGATGAATATATAGAATTATATAAATGAAAATGATAATTCATTTTTTGTCTCAAATGGAAATATTTCAAGAGAGAATCTATATGATATTTTTAAATAATAATAATTGATATCTTCTATGAATAAATAGAAATATTACTACTTATGAGATGTTTAAAAAAATCACTAATGGTTTATTTTATAATCATTCAATGAAATTGCATCTTGATCATTAATGAAAGAAAAATATATATTTTCTTTAAGATGATTGTGAATACTATATTTCATTGATATCATTTTATTGAAAATGTTTACTGGTTATAGAGAAATATATATATAATAATTATAATTTTTTTTATTTCTTGATAATGGAAATAAATTCCAATACTGTTATAAATGATGTTGTTTCAATTAATATTGATTAATGAAATTAAAATTATCTAGATTAATTTAGTGGTGAACATGTTAGAATTAATATAAAAGATTAAGATACTGTATCCCAATAGACCATTCATTTAAAAAAAGACTAAGCAGAGTTGAAAATGTTCTATAGTGTAAATAATCAGGAAAAATTATAAAATATTATTGAAACTAGAGTCCACATCTACAAACAATATAAAAAATATGATATTAATATATATATATATATAAATACTCTAGTTGATCCACAATATTAAGATTATTACTTATTAATAGATAGAGGATTGGATTGAAGACTGATGAATAAAACCAAATAGAGTATAATGAAACATTGAAATAAATTATATTATGAGGTCTAGTTGATAAGGAAGAAACGATTTGTTTCCAAAATCAATGACACATTAAAGGGGATGATTTTAAAGATACTTTTTCATTTATTTCAATGCATTTCTCTATAATAATATAAAAAAATGTTATATCTCATATTAAATACAAAATTTATCAGATGGATTTAAAATTATCCATAATTATTGGTAATAAATAGGATGAAGTAATCCTTGTGTATCCAAATAGTGGATTTATTGATAATGATCGAATTATAGTATAAAAATTATACAAGTATATATATTGATTAAAAACGGTCCACATAATCTAGTATTCTATACTAGATAACTACATTAGAAAAATTATATTCAAAAAAGGAAACATAGAGCCAAATATTATTATTAATTAAAATAGATATGGTTTTCTCTTAGTGAGTGTTTATTTTGATGACATATAATTTTTAGGTGACCAAGAGATTTTTTGTATAATTTTTTCTGAATAAATGAAGAACCACTTTGAGATCTCCATGATTGGTAATCTAGTATACTTTTTAGGGTTCCATGTGATAGAGGGTAAGAACATTGTCTTTTTGATCCAATGATAACTATGAAAGGGACTTATTATAGAAGTATAGATTAAGAGATTTCATAATAGTATCATAACCTATACATGTTTTCCTAAAACATTCAATGTATATTTAAGGGTATAGTATATATAATTATATATTTAGAAGGTTTATTATACTATATCATTACAGTTATTAATTTTGAAAATATGTTATCCATGATGTGAGTGTCTCTGCTACACTTCATAATATTCTAAAGTAATCAGACTATATAACTACTAAAAGGTGGTGTCTCTAGGTAATTATAGAGGAATTGATATTCTTTCTCAAAAAAATATTGGGTCATTATTGATAATATTTAATATTTTTTTGTCTGATTGAAAATGGAAATTGATGAAGTTAAAAAAATTATGTAATTAGTTTGAGATATCAATAATTTCATATGAAATAAAATATCGATATGTATGTAGATTAAGATGATATGAGAAGCTAAAAAAGGGTAATGGAAATTTATACCATCTTATATAAACATGAATAATATTATGCATTGGGAAAATATGTTCTTTTTTTAAGCATATTTAATAATCAAGTTCAAAATAAGATGGAATGGTCCATAATAATTTTATTTAATAAGTTATTAAATCTAATCAATTTTAGAAGGATTATCATCATAAATATAAAAATAATAATAATCTCAAGATCATTTTATAATTTTATCAATACATGTATGTGGAAAAAAATTAACAGTTATTAAAATTATGTGATATTTCATAGCATAAGTTATAATGTAAGATAACCTCTCATTTAGAAAACGTGAAATGCCTAAAAAAAATGTGTATGAAGATGAATAAGTGAAAATTATGTTTCTATGTGAAATGATTTCATTTCATATGATATTCATTATGATAAATATAAATATTATAAGAAAAGTGAAATTACATTAAATTAGACGAAGAATTAATGTTATAATATTTTAAAAAATATTCTTATTCATTGTAAATACAATATTCAATATTACAATTGAGGGATTTTGGATAATAATTTAATAGGATCATAAGTGATATTAATATTGTGAAATGTTCCTAAAGGAATTTTAAATTAAATGGAAATTCATTCAATCCTAATAAAACATGTTTCATTTCAAATAGTTATTTTGGCACTCAATCTGTATTTTATAGAGTATATTACTCCAACACATCATTAAAAAAATTCATTTCATAATAGATATATTTTAATATAAAAAATAAGAGATTATAAAACCTTGATATTAATTAAATTAATGTGTCATGTAGTTATTATTTAGGAGATCCCAATAAACTATAATACCATAGTAACAATAACTGAAACAATATTGACCAATATTGTATATAAATTATGAGGAGGTTGAGTAATGATGATTTTGATTATAATAATCCAACACTTCGAGGTAAAGAGTAAGGAAATAATTTCTTGGTATGAATTCTATCATGCATGAATATATAATTATATTGAAAATGAGGGGTGTCTGATATTGTTTATCTTATATTTCATTTGATTATATAGTTTTTAATCTCTTATAACAAGATCTTATATTACATTAAAAAAACACATTTCTACCAATAAATAAGATTTATCCATGAGAAAGGGGAATTTTAATGACTACTAGAACTAGGCTAATCAACTTTCATTCACACATTTTGATGTTCAAGTTCATGGATGTTCTCTACAGTTACATTTTTATTTCCATTAGATCATGTAATAATATAAAGAGATGTATATTACCCCTCTATTATAATAAATTATATAATATTGATTGTCTATTTATTAAAACATTTACTGATCATGGAATGGTGTTGGATCTCATATTGAGTTCAATCCCTTTCAATATTTATGTGTTGTGTTGTTATTTCTATTTTATCAGATGAGGTGTGAAATATTTTTCTGTGTGGATCAGAATGTTAAAACATTTATATGGGTTTTTTCTAATAAATAATATATATAAGATGGTGAAACATATTAATCAACATATTGTAACACTAATTAATATTTTGAAATAATGTTGTATCAGATGATATATATCCCTTTAGGTCCCAATCCATCAAGAGTATGTCATGGAGTGTTAGAGTGTTTTGAATATTATATGTGTCAATTGTTTTAGAATGAACATTAATTGATAAAATACATTAATAATAACATATCTGATATCATGAAAATTATATCTGATAGATGCTATCATTATTTTTGTTTGTGAACCCATTCTAGGATATTGAGCTAACAAAATTTGATTGAAAGTGAAATTGTGAGATTGATAAGAAGGAAAGTAATTTCATACTATAATATATATAAGATAATTTGTTTAAAATTGTGATGGTATTTTAGATAGATTAAAACATGATGGAAAATATAAAAAATATGTATGAGGTGAATTTAAATGCTAAGGAATCCCAATAATAATTACGGTTGTAAAAATTTAAAGATATGAAAATTGTTGAATATGAGAAATTTGATGACTATTTCGGCCTAGGGGAACGGAAAAGGCTATAATATTTTTTTTTTGATAAACTGAAATAAAATATAGTTGATATAAAATTTACAATAATATTATATGATATATTCTATCAAAAATATATACTATTCGAGATATAGAATATCATTCATGTGATGAGGTAACCCATATCCAAAAATATTATAAAATTATGAAAAAAAATTTCCACGGTGACAGTTATAGGGGGTTACCATTTATGTATATGAACACGGTTATGATAAAAAAATATGTTTTTAATTCGTAATGTGTCATAATGATTGTTGATGAATCTTAGGAATACTATATGAATGGAATGGATTTTGTATTAAAAAAACCAAAAAGGTAATAAAATACATAAATCAATTATCCCAATTTAATAATTTATATACGAAGGAATATAAAACTTTTATATTATATGAAAAATGATAAATCTGATCGTAGTGTCTGATTAGGAATAAGATGAATATAATCCTTAATGAAATGAAAATTTTATATCTTATAAATAATATATGATCTCATATTAATTTTGAATAAATAAAGGGGTGAAATAATAGTTTATTGCTAAATATGGATGAATTTTTTCACATGATGTGACCATGAAAATGATTATAATAATAATGATTCCAATTTCATGGAATTTGTTGAGAAAAAATAATAAAACTCAATATGTAATGAAGATGTTGATTATGTGATTTATATAGTGGATATATTTATAACTTAACAAGATTTATTCCTCAAAATAAATTATCTATACCAAAAATATGTCAAGTCAATTATGAAGGATGGAAAAAATAAAGAGAATAACTTACATGATATTTTTATTAGATATAATGATCACACTAAGGAATTCATGCTTCTCAATGAGAGTGTCTGAGAATAAGTGACTCAAAAATGAATTTAAGATGAATATGGTTGAATAATTTGAAATGAATATCATGGATTAATCAAGGGTTAAAATATATATGGTGATTCTTGAAATGATGTTTTTGTACTATAATGAAGTTATTGAACTGAGTTTTTTTAATAGGATGTTGGGGAATGGAGTGCATCTACTGAGGTAATATATATGCCTATTGGGTCGGAAAATATTAAATTTATTTCACCTAATAGAAAATTGTTAAAATATAATTCTAGTAGTTTATCTAAAAGGAAAAAACTTTTTAAAAAGTCTAATTTTTCAAAGGAAATTTAGAATGGTTGAGTGGATAATGTTTCTCTCAAATATATGAAGATGAATTCTAATGATTCAATAATAAAAATGAAAATTTTTAAAGGGATACTAATTAGATTCGTGGGAGAATATGTTTATGGGGTTATTGCTAGTTTCAAATTTCTTATGTGCCTAATGAAAATATTTTCATGTATAATAATTCACACCTGTCAAATCATAGATTACCATAATTAAGTTGTAGCAACAATAAAGTTGCAAGAAGTTTTGTTATGATATAACGGATAATTTTTGAATGGACATTTATATTTCAATTTCATAAAAATTTTAATTACATTGTAGTGTTTTTGTGATAGTTTAACTAGTGGGGTAAAAATATAGAATATATTATATTAATTAAATGCTATAGAAAAACATATTTTAAATTGAAAATCATGGAAGTTAGAAAACTATCTTACAAAAGATCATATTTTATAAAAAAGAAGCAATTCTTGGAAACTTGTTAGTGAATGTTGATCAATCATTACATGGGATACAAGGATCTTGTTAACATATATTAAAATTAATGTGATGTTGTTACATTTAGAAGTGAAAAATCTCTAATGATCAATGTAATTGGAACTTTTTCAATTAATGCACAATTAAAAAAATAAAATGATGTCTTGTCTAACATTGGGAAAAAACATAATCAATTATTTTTGTTTTAATTGAGAAATTATGGAAATGATATAATTTTCAAATATGTTAAAATATAATATTTTCATGATTTGTCAAAACTCTTTTATGATTTCATTTCTGATATAGTAGAAAAACGAAATCCTATTTGAACCACTATTAAATGTTTTCTTGTACATTTATTATAAAAACTAAATGTTTAATTATTTGAATTAATCTGAAAAAAGATGATGATGATCTAATTTTTGTATATTTATTTAATATAATGGGATAAATATTTTTTGATAAATGGATTTAAATGGTTTTTGATATTATTATGTGAAATATTTGGATATCATGTCAATCTAACTATTATTTAAAATTATAAATTTTGTAAAAGCAATATAGAATATAGTGAGCTAAATTTTGTGTTCAATGTTCAATTATGATTTATTTTGTTCCATGAATATTACATGTTGACTCAATGTAGATAGATGATTAGGAATAGGTAGGAGAGAATTTAAAATAGAGAAATAAATGGATGGTGAAACATTGTAGAATTTAATTTTTTTATTAATTGGGATGATCATATTGAATGAAAAATGATTGAGATGTTAAAACATAATTGATTTATTTTTTAAAAATAATACCAATTTAGAGGATGAGAATATTATACATGAGGAGTGGAGTGGATTGTTGATTTAATAATATAGTTAAATTTATATGAACTCCACATGGGTCCTTATTATTTGTCTTACTTATTAGAAATTCAGTGGGACTATGTGGGTATTCTGGAATAAGTAAATTTAAAAGGGGACATATCAACATGAATAATGAACAACATGAGTGTAAATGATGTTATCATGTGAAAGGGATTGATTTTTAATATAATTTGTATTTAGGTGAAAGGTTTATAACTATAAGAATTATCATTTTCATAGAATACTATAGATAGCTGAAAAAATCTGAATGGATTCCAAACATCCTTTATGTGTAGTGATATTCATTTAGATTTGTATAGTGAGCATCCTAAGTGTTTTATTCATGATAATGATGAAACTAGATTTTAATGACTGGGGAGGGATTTTTCTGTGTCTATATAGGTCCCCATTTCACTGGTATTAAATGAGGGATATCTAGTTTATAGTGATGAAAAATACACAATGAAAAGATTATTACAACCTAGATATCAATAAAATAAATTCAAGTACAGTAATGGTAGTTTTATATTATGATGTTAGGAATTTTTTGTCTGAAAAATAATGTCATTTTCAATAATAGTCAAAAAAAATTTATTAAATAGTTTGAGAGTTACTTTTGTGGAGAGATGAGATAATTTAATGGATTATAATTTATTTTTGATTAAATACTTATTTTCTTATATGGAGACAAATATTATATGAGTTGCAGATGTTTTTATAGGGTCTGGATTTAAAATAATATTTATACCTATTCTAAGATTTTTTTTTCTTGGATTTCTACTCACTAGTGAATATGAAATCCATCTATAATTATCATATTGATTTCATCATGGTGCATCAGCCTTGAATACATTCTTTGTTCCAAATTTTTTAATCCTATTTCGTTAATATCCATGACATTCCTCCCATAACTTTTATGTCTTCGAGATTTTATCGTTGTTTATACAAGTAGAATATGGTTTGTAATAATTATGAATTCAATTTGTTTTTCATTTCCCACTTGGAGAAACTTCTTTATTATCCCACATTCACACACTGTTTTTCATGTGTTGTCTTATGTTCCGGTTTATTGGGAATCGTGGTATTTCTCTTGAGTTTCGGGAGTGGAAGTGGTTAAATTATAATGATTATATGTGTCTATTTTTTATCTTATAGTTTTCCCATAGTTCTTACAGGTGTTTTTTGAATAAAATATATATATATTGGATTGGTAGTGACCAGTGCATGGTAAGTACACAGTTCGATAAACCATGCGGCCAATCCCTGGTAACTATTTTGAAGGTGGTCGGTTTGGGAAAAACATACTACATAGTTAGTGAATCCAAGTTGTATTTCCATGAACTTGATCTCACAACATAAAATGGCTACCACATGTTTGCCTTACAATTTTTAAATTGTACAGACATACAGTGGAAGCATCACAGATCTTAAAAATTTTGAATCCTCAATTTTTCCCATACATTATTTTAACAACTAAATTGACCATTTCTTCCACCCCATGGTTTTTATAACCCGATGGAGGCTTCTCTTTTTTCATTTATGTTTCTTTTTTCCTCTATAGATGTGGATATATGTATTTCTTCAGGATTTTTGGAAAATATCTCAGGGTAGTATCATCTCTTCATCTCCCTCTTTCATCTCCAACAACTTCTTCCTCATATTATCTTCTCTCATAGTCATTTAAAAGTTTGTTTTTGTTTACCCATTATTTAAAATTATGTGTTTTCTACTTTTAGGGAATCATATCTAATATATAGGGTTTCAGAACCCTCGTGGAGTTATATAGGCTGTGCATCATTGATGTGCCATGGATTCAAGATAGGATTCCCAAGCACATGCCTTTATAATTTATGAATATTTGATTTCATTCTTTTAAAACCTTATTTACATTCTAAATATTCATATATGATACATGGAATTGTTTCTTGGTGTGAAAATGGTGGGTTTTCATGGATTGGATATAAATAGCATTTCTTTGTTAGAAATGTGAACACCTAGTGTTTGATAAAACGTCTTATTAGAATCCACACGTGTTATTTAATATTTGAAACATGATTGGGGATTTTAAATCAATTCATATCATTTGAAATGTTTTTTTTGTTCCTTTTATGGGTTCCCAATGTGTTTTTGGTTTTAAAATGGATCAAGCATTGGCTTTCAGTGTGGTTTTCCATGTAATGGTAGTTAATGGCCCGTTAGGAATTTATATAAAAAAGGTTATCATTGAATGTGTAGAATGAGTGTTTCAAATAGATTTTTAAATTATTTTTAAATAGAAAATGGTTTTTTTAAATCATTAGTAAAGGGGTATATCTGTCATTGATAAATGTTAGTTTTGTTAGTAATTGTTTAAGTTGCATTTGACAACCTTGTGAAAATGGAAAAAATAATTATTTTGAAAAAAATAATTTGGATGATTCCATTTCCCTGTTCACATTTAATGTGTGGGTTATTCTCATTATGAAATCCTAGTGAAAAATTATTGGAGATTCTTTGTAATTAACCCTTTTGTGCTATTTTTCTATAGAATTATATTAGTCCCCAGTGTGACTCAGGGGGAATCCGGTTAATGGATTATTATTATATATACTTTGGATTGAAAGCTTGGGGGGGATCGGTTGGCCCACCCCCATTATAAATTAAACATGGGATCCTATAATAATGAAAAAATTATTTTAGAATTATCACTTCATTTTTTAGTTTACACATTTGCCAATGTACATGATATGTGGGTTTATTTGCATTTCTTGCTATGGGATTTTCCCCTTGGACAATCATGAGTTGGCGTTGCCGATAGTGTTAGAGAGTTTTGGATTTCATCATGTATGGCATGCTACTACTGATGGGTCTCTGGTATTTTTATGTTCTGTATTATTCATGATCTCCTACGTTCTCATAGATTTATTAGAAACTATTATCATTTAGTGATAATTGAGATACTTGTTACTTTTTTATGTTTAGTTCCATTCCCCTATTTATGTGACTGTAACAGCTCACTATCATGTAGTATTTTTTTTGTATGTGATCTGTTGGTTTCATCAGGTTTATGAAAAATGCTTTCAATGTAAAAAGTTTTGTACTATCATATTCCATATGAATTTGAAAACATCAATTTCCACTATAAATTTTAATGCCTCGCTCTTTGTAATGTACCTAGTTTTGAAATGAAGAGGGGTAATGGACAATCGTTTTGTAATATCCCATATTTCTATCAAGGTTTGTGTTTTTGTTTTGGTTTTACCTTTCTATTTTATCTAGATTTGATTTTCCCAGGATCATGTGAAGGCTTGGGGGTTTATGGGGTTTTTAGACATTAAAAGTGGAGGAAAATAAAATTTTTAGGCATATTGCATAGTTTGGGCACGATTAGTGAAAACCATGTGGAGTATTCTGTGTAAGCATGCCTCCATCGATATATTCCTATCCATTGTTGTTCAATAGTTAAACAATCCAAGTGGAATACCCAAAAACCCACACGAAATGGGAGTTTTGTTGTTGTAACATCGAAATAGTTAGTGCATTGCTTGGAAAATAGTGTGGGTAAATTGTGTTGCCCAAAAAAGATTGAAAATTTAAAAAATTTCTCGTCAGGGTTTTGAGAACCCAACTCAGGGTTCACCTCTATCTCACCCCCTGCAACCCTAGTGATGAAATGGATGAACCATGCTTGCCAATAGTGTTTATCATTCAATTCATGGAGGATTGGTGTGTCGTTTGTTGTAGGTCGATGCCATGGGTATGTAAAATCTCTATCATGCATTATCTTTTCAATTTGGTTTTTCATCCTTCTCCCTTATCATTATGAGGATCTAAAACCCTTTTTATGATGAGATTTAGGATTAAGATTAAAGGTTTGGTTAAATCCTACTTGAAATCTATGATGAAGAGAATGATCATCATCATATTTTATATTGGTGGTCTACAAGTATTATCCGATAGTTAAATTTTGTTTTAGTGCATATAAGTTTGTGTTCTTTTTCTCCTTTTTTATTCATTGTTCTGTATAAGTGTTTGATAAAAAGGGGTTTCTAAGGGACCAATCAAAACACTCTCAATCCCTTTGTGATGCGTAGTGTAGGACATGACAAATTTAGGTCCACCCATGAGGTGTGTCGTCATTTCCGAGACTAGAGAGCTGTAAGAGTTATGTGAATGAGTTCAAGTAATAATGTAATTCCCATGTAGAACATGTTATTTGTTTTATTAAGTTGTAAATATCTGATAATATAAATTCCTATGATGATAAGGTATTAGGGGTAGTTTACCGTGAAATGAAAATGAAAAAAAATTGGTATAATCGGATTATACCATTTGTTTAAGGAATTTTTTTTCATATTACTAAGAGGTTTAGTGCATATTAAATGTTGAAAATATAATGGAATGATAAATGGGATAAATTGGTTAATGTATGGACTTTAGTGAATATTGAATAATTCATAAGGATTGTTGAGTAAACCTAAACGGATAAGGCATGAGAATGGGAATTTGACTAAAATAATATGGATTGTTATATGTAAATGTGTTAATAGGTAATTAAATAGTATTAATTCAAATTTTGTCGTTAAAATTGTTTATTCCAATATCATTGGTTATGTTGGGGTGTGAAATGGTATGTTGTGGTGATTTGATAAATAAACAAGAGCACACGGATTAGTAGTGTGGGGTATTAACTTGAGGTTCTATGTCCATGGGTCTAGTTAGTCTGAGGCTCTAAACACCACCCCATAAATGCATGAGTCATGGATGGGGACGAAAGACCTATTCGAAAAATGGTTGCATTCCACTCGTACATAGGAATCTAGTTGAGGAAATGTGTGGATGTTATACGTGTTTCCCAAGTGTAATAGGGACTTGACTTATTTCCCCTATTCCTTTTTATTCATCTCCTTAGACCCATTATGTAGATAATATTTATGCCTAACCCAAGGAACATGTGATCTAATTGAATTATATAATGATGTTTTTATACGAATTAGAAATGGTATATATGCAAGTCATGAATGAAATAATCTTTGTTAACGTTTGACAATTATAATGCCCTTAGTATAAATAAAATTTATTTTGTACTTCTAGACACTACCTCTTAGATTGGATATTTTCTAGACACTATTCAAGGTGGCCTACTGGGTTTTGTACTCACTGTATGCTAGGGACGCCATTGTGTACATGAAGAGAATTCACGGTTGCAGGTCAAGATAAGGTAGAAGGCCCTATTCTAGGATGTTGATTTGGGTATGTGATATTTATGGTGAAGGATATGAACATATATTCGAGACCTATTTGGGGATTTTTCAAATATTCAAACTTTTAGGTTTTATTCACTTTCACTACTATTGTGGTATGTAATTTTTGTAATTGATTTGTGTATTATCCCATTTTGGAAACATTTGTTTATTTATGTTAATTGGTTTTTTTATATTTTTCTGCTATTTATATTTTGTTCTTATGTGTATTACATTTTTAATGATGTTATTGTGTCACCACATATCCTATGATACCTCTCTATAAGTTAGAAACCTCTAGAAAATTGGGAGGGGCACTTGAGGCCATGCGGTGACCATGTTCGGGCCACCAGATTAGTGGATTCTCATTCATGGATGTAACAATATTGTTCTCAATTAACTTATAGAAAAGATCATTTTTTTAATTTATATTTCAATATTCTAGTTGATATTAATTTTATTTTAATGTATGTGAATTGGGAATAGAGTATCTGGATAGCCTAGTGAGTTTTAATAATCATTCCTATTGTTCATTTTTATTTTTAGCCTTTGGTGCAGCTTCTAGCTTGAGTTTCATCACCATGGAAGATGGATGATCATTGTGTTGGAATGTGACCCATGGGCTAACAAGTATATTATATAGATGTATTATTTTTTTCGTTTCTTTGTATGGTAGGTGTACCATTCATATTCATTTAAAAGATGTTAATTTCATTTTATTGTTTATATTGAACTACTTGCAATTTTCTTATATTTAATTTCATTCATATTTATTTTAAAAAATCACCCTGATTTTTTACTCTGCTGTTGCTTGAAACTAGTTTTCATATCTTGGGGATAGGTAATTCCCTTTGGGGCATTCCACTTATCAGTATACATGACCATTTTAGGGTGGACTAGGGTTTTTTCATGACAAAATACTATTATAGATAGGTATTCCATTTAGTAAAACCTTATTTTCATAGCGTCCTTTTGTTACTTATGGATGTCAAGGTAGATGGAGTAGAATTGTAGGGACCTGAGAGTTAGGTATATGAAGAGAATTTTGAACTATTCCTTATTCTGATCCTTTGGATTTGATGGGTTGTCTGGTATTGTTAGTTTTGAATAACTTTATGGACTGATTAGTGTGTGGGAAATGAATTAGGGAGGTCAGATAATGGTCTATATGAGATCGCATGGCCTCTGAATCCCTGTGGAGCTAGGGGAATAGTCCCAGAACGCTCTATGTGTTGGTGGTGTGTTTCACATATGTCCAAAATCGTATGGTCAAGTCACTCACTTACAGTAGATCAATCTTTGGAAACTTAATGGAATACTGATTTTTTTTTTCAAAATCCTTATTTTGGATTTGTGAAAACATGGTTTTGATGGTAATGGATGGGATTTGGGAATGTGTGTGAATGGGATTATATAAATTATCCTTTTAGAATACATTATAAAAATGATATTATATAATATGACCTCATAGGGTTAAAAATATTAAGGATATAAATTAAATAGGCTCTTATATATAATCCATGGAGTTTATAAAAAAATATTTTTGTTTTATAAATTTTCATTAAATTAAATGGAATAATTTTATATCAATGAGGTTATTGATGAAATTAGATTTTTTGAGTTTCTAGAATAATTTTTTTAATGAAGGGAATGTGATTTTTGAAGGAAATAAATGGTGTTTCTTTTTCGTGAATTGTAAAATGGATTGATGTTTATAATTTTAAAATGATTTTTGTAATTGGTGGTCACTGTGGATTTGGATGGTATATGATTTTTTATTGGGTTTACTGTTTTTATTTGGAAAATGTTGTTGTTCTAAATTGGCCTTGGAGTTATAATGGGTATGCACATGCATGGTGGTTCAGGTGGCACCAAAACATGAATGTGACTGAGGCATTATAAAATACCAATGTAGAGTAACCAAGCATGATTTTTTTATAAATCATATATGTTTTTATAAAATATAATTATTTATGGTAATAGTGGATTGATTTACTATCTCAAAATCATGTTTCCTAGGTAGTGTTTGTTTTGGATGATTTTTTTGAGTTGGACTTTAATTATTTATTGGCTTTTATTTTTCCAAGCATTTCCCCATGGTGCTTTGTGGGGTGATTATAGTGTGGCTACATGTGATTACCCATTAGTGGGATTTCCTATTGATCAACCTAATGATTTTATGTTTCATTTTCGGAAGACAAATCCACCTCTATTTTGTGGACAAAAATATCTTATTGAGGTGGAAGAGTGGATGCATAAGATGAAAATGAACTTTATCCTCATTGAGTTTCTAGAGGTGTTAATGTTCATGTTTTGGAAATTCATGACTTAATGTTCACTATAGAAGTGTTGGATGCCAATGTCTTGGAACAAGCCTCAGGAAGATCTGACAATGGATTTCACTATGGCTATGTTAATTTGTTAGTATTTCACTATGAATGAATTGGTTTTAAAGGGGATAGAGATGTGTTTCTTACAACAGTGTGATGGAAATATTTCAGATGATATCCATTATATTTGTACCTAGTTCCATACCTTTAAGAGTATGTTGTAGATTATTGCATGATGGATAAATATTTAAATATTTAATGTTTGGATTTGTCCCAATCTATAGTGAAACGCATTGGAGTTCAACTAAGATTCTTTTTCCAACATTATGTAGAAGGATTTCCATGTTGGAGTTGTGATGGTGGGAGTGCTCGAGGGAGTCGTCCCACCATCAATCCTCAGAATTAGTGTGTAAATTTCCAATAATAATAAAAGAATGTGGTTTAAATTCGATGGAGAGGGCAATGAAATTAAAATGATTATTAATCATTCATGGACCTTTTCTGATAAATAGATCATGGTGTGTTATTAGTGTTCAAAACTAGGTCATAATAATAAATTATGCCCAAATTCCCTAAATTCATAACATGCATGTCCATACTTGGATCACTTGTAGTTTTTTTAAGTTCTTTCCTAGAAATCATCATAGAGCCAACTCTTTGAAGTGATGTGTAGTTGAAAACACGTTTATATTTTCATGGATGAAAGTGTTTGTATAGTTATCTGGGTTTTTTTATTATGGTGGTTTTGCTGGTTGTGATTTGGTGTTTGAAATGGAAGGTAATGTTTTGATTATTTTAGTGAACCCATATATCCAATGGATTTGTTATTTTCATTTTAGAAATTATTGTTTTTCAATTTTTTATAATTAGGTTTTGGGTGTTCCATGTTAGGGTTATCAATTCTTGAATGTGAGGTTGGAGTTGTTTTAGGTTTTAGAGCTCCATACAAAAGACTCAGGGTGATGTTGGTCCTTAATTAAGAACCCTGAGATTTGCGGGGAGTGTTGGATCAGTTTTTTACCCATTATATGGGAGTGGGAAGTTTAATTGATCATAATGTATTCTTCTTTTCCCTAGTTGGTATGACCGTGTAAATGGGTTTTAGTTGGCTCATGTGTGAGAGGCCTTCTGCTGGATCATGTTGAATTATAATTTGGTTAGTTCTAGTTCATTATTATTGGATGGAAGACCTGACATGGGTCACATTTTGTTTCTAACTAAGAAGTTTTTGTATGATAGTTGTTTTCAATTGGTGGGGAGTCTAATCCACTTCCTTGAAATTCTTTTGTTTTCTGTGAGCTCATTTTTTTTGGGTGAGCATTGTGATTCTTTAGAGATGGCTTGATAGAGTTGTTCCTGAAATGGTTTTGGATATGTGGGATTGATCATATCATTGACTCATAGGAAACTGTTTTGGGTGGTTTTTTATGTCGAGAAAGAGTCATATGTTTTATTGTAGGTGGGTAAAATTTACATAGATTAATATTTTTGATTTGGAGTTATCTAGTACATAGTTATTTATTAATAAACTTTATAATTTTATGGTCTTCTAGAGGAGAAAAGCATTAATGGAGGGGATAATTGTCACATCATGTTTTTAATGTCTTGTCTTCTGTTCTGGTTAGTTGGGAATCTGGTTCATTATCTTGAGTTCTAGGTGTGATTATGGATTTAATTTGAAGCTTTTTTTTCTAGTTTTTACCATGTATATTTCCAATAGTTCATTTAATAGTTTTTCATAAATTATGAAATTTTGAATCGGTAGTGACCAGCACCCAGTCCACACATTTTTTGTTAAATCATGTAGATGAACCTAAGTATATGTGCAAAAGGAGGTGGGTTCGGGAAGAACCTATCACAGTGTTAGTGCGTAATCTATGAAATCTTTTGTGTTTTAAATGTGATAAATATTGGCTTTGTATTCGGATACTACACGGTTTGCACATGGTTTGATAAATTATGTGGATAAATTGTGAGATTTTCCCTGATCTTAAAATTTGGGAAATAACATTTATACCCATACCAGATTTTTACCCAAAATCTCCCAATTTTTTCCTCGACCTAGTCTATACAACTCATTGGTGACCTCTCAGTATCCATCCATGATTTTTTATTCTCAATTGTGTGTGCATTTATTATTTTACTCATGATTTTTGGGAAAATATCTAAAGAAAATATATTCTCTTCATCTCCCTATTCATTCTCCTTCCACTTCTTCTCTATATTCTCTTATATCATCTTTATTTTTACATAGGGATTTGGTTTTCAATTATTTAATGGTGGGGTTTTGTTTTTTAGGTTCTCTCTTCATATATCCATGGTTTTGAAACCCTTATAGAGTGATCTGAGGTGCGCATTGTAGATGTGTCCTAGATTCAAGGAATGTTTCATATGCAATTCCATTTATAAATTAATAATATTTTATTTTATAATTTTCATAAATTAATCAAAATTTAAAAATTGTTATATAATCCCTTGATATGTTTTTTATGTGTAAAATATTGGGGTGTTTTTGATTGTGATAAATAATTTTATATTGTTATAAATTTGAACACGTAGTGTTTAATAAAATTCCCCATTAGCTTTCACATGTGGTTTGTGAAATTTAAAACAAGATTTTCTAATTTAATTCAATTTTTAGAATGAAAAATAATTTTTACGGTTCCTTATATGGGTTCCCAAAGTAGTTTTGGTTTTAAAAGAGAATGAATATAGGATTTTTAGGTGGTTTTTTATGTGATGGTTGTTAATGGACACTTTGGAATTTAATAAAAATATTTTTTCATTGAATGTGTGGCATAATTTTTTAGGATATTTTGAAAATTATTTTGAAATGGAATTTTTTATCACACAAAATATGACATGTGGATTGGTATCCTTGATAAATGTTCATTTTGATAAAAATTAATAAGGGCCCATTTGGAATCCTTATATAAATGGTGATTGTGTTTATTATCCATTTTTTTGCATTTTTATCATGTCATTATCATATATAATGAATTTTGTTTCATCACTATGGAATCCTCATGATCCATTATTAGAGATCCTCAGTAAGAACTCCTTTTTCATATTTTTATATGGAGTCATATCCTTCTTTGGAGAGGATGAGGAGGAGTCCTATTATTGGATTTTTATTATGTATAATTGTGATTAGATTTTCATCTATAATATATTGGCTCACCTACATTAAACATAATACATGGGAACATCACATAGTCATAGAATTTGCAGTGAACGGTTGTTGCACTAGAATGTTTATGCAGTAGCCAATGGCCCATAATAGGTGGTTATATTTTGGTTTATAGAAATGTGTATTACCATTAGTTATCCCCATGTTAGGGTATATGGGAGTGTTAGGGAATTTTTTATCTTATAATGTTGTTAATTTTACCAAGGATGGGACTCATGTATTAGTATATTATCTTTTATTCATGATTTCATTGGTTCAACCTGGTCTATTTTCAGATATCTTCTTGTCTTGATGATATGGATACTTGTTACTCTTTTATGTTTATTTCCATTTCCCCCTTTATGTGACTATTATAGTGCTTTAGTGTATATTATATTTCTCTAAAGTGATATGTTTTTTTAATGGTTCATGAATAAAATTTCAAACTAAAAGAGTTTTATACATTCCTATTCCATTTGAAAATTAAAACATCACTTTTCCAATAAAATTTTAATGTATCGCTCAAGGAAATAAACCTAGTAATGAAATGATTTAGTTCAGTAGTATTTTGTTTATTTTCATGTAAAATTTGGGAATCCTTACTTTTGTAAATTTTATTTCAAGCATGAGGTTTATGATTCTTTCATTTTAAAGGATGTGAAACGATAATTGATAATCGGGATAGCCTACTATGTTTTAATACTCACACCTATATTTATTTTATGTTTTTTCATTTGGTTATTGCTCTAGCTAGAGTTTGATAACCATGGGTGATGGTAGATAATTTTGAATGAGTGTGACATGTGGGGTTATATTGAGATTGTATATTAATTTTTCTGGTTGGTTTATTTGTATATTTGTTGTACCATTCGTTTTCGTATTAAATATCTTTAGTTATGCTTGGTTTTTTTATATTGAACTGCTTGTTCATCGTTATATTGTTTACTTTATTTTCTATTTAATAGGTGAAATCATTACTTTTATGTACTATGTTGACTCCCAACATATGTTTCCAGTTAGTGGGTATCAGGAATCTTATTCAGGCCATGCCACAAATAGGATTTGGTGAAACGTTAATGGTTTATCCAGGTTGGTTCGTGGCACACCCACTCCTCTATGTGGTTTATCATTGATCTACATAGATAATGGTTTCCTCTCCATATTGATCTGGTAACTTCTAGGTTGTCTAAGTCTTATTTAAATTCATTCATGTATATTATTTCTCTTCACATTGTTTCCAATTTAGTTGTCCCCACAATATCATAGATTATCCAATCTGATGAATCTTTTTTTGATATACTATTTCCAAGTTCATTTTACAATCATTGTGATTTACCCTTTTTATATCTTCCAAATGGACCATTTTGATAAATCTTCATCTCCACTAGATCATCTATTACTAGTTCCTCCAAAGGATATTCATTTAGGTAATGATGTGATGTAATATATGAACTCCTTCATGCCAAAACATTTTTAAATGAACATTTTAATATGGATTTATCTTATAGGCATCACCGTTGAAATAAATCCTACTATTTTTGTTCACTAACTATGGTGGTTACAAGATCAAAATATTAGGATATCTCAAAATATTATATAGCTTCACAAATCTAAATGATGGAATCATTTACCTGGAATTATCCGTAGAATCCTTATGATTTCATTTATTATCAGGAATACCATGGGCATTGAAACCTCAAAACACGATATTATCTCCCATAAATTGAAAAATAAAAATATCAAATTATTTATTATTTTGGAAAAAAATCATGTTATAAATGAGATACAAAACATTGTGGCTAAAATCCATTTTCATGATTACATACACAAAAGTCCTATTAATATATTTATATATATATATGGATATTCTCAAAGTCCCAATTTCATGTTGGGATCATTATGTCTTGTTGTTATCAAAACATGGTAATTGATAAACTCTCAACTCAATCATTAATCATATATATGTGTTATACAATATTTTGATCCCACTAGAGGGGAATAATTTTTGGTAAATATTACAAATTTCTATTTGATTTATCTTACATGGGTCATCAGGTGGTCTTTAAATCTATCATGGAGAAATATGAAAATAGATTGGAGCCCATTATATAAAAAGGCAATGTGTGATTTAAAATATAATATAGTGAGTTAAGGTATCAGGGATCTCTATTTTTCATGATAAAAATATCATATTATAAAAAAGGGTAATTGGAATGTATGGAGTTTTCTAGATAGATGTGTCACTAATATGTATAGATTGATATAATTTCTATAAACATTATTCCCTCAAATACCAACAACTCATTTTTAATATTTCCTTCACCTTATTATTCTTCATGTTTTCAAAACATGCTGCCAGTGATTCACCTTCTCTAGCACGTGGATTTGTGATAATATATATATGCACAAATTTTAGGCTTCCAGGATATCTCCCATTCAGATCCATGATTGGTTCTCCTTTGAAAACATTCCAAAGAGGCTTCAAGATCACCAAGAGTCATGGGAAAAAAGAACGTTGAATCTAATTGACACCCAGAGGAGAAAAAATTTAAATAATCCCATTGAAATCAAACATTAAAAATTTGTTAAATGGTGAATATTTTATTTAGTTATAGAAAAAAATTAAGGACATGATTGTTTTGATATTGTGTGTTATATGGGAGAAGAATCCGGATCTATTTTCTAAGAGGGGATACCATAACAATAAATTATTTCAAAAATGTAATAATGAAATGAGGATAATATAAAATTTAGTTTTTCTTAAGGAAATATCAATTTTTTCAAAGGTGACTGTAGTTAGATGCGTCATTTTTTCTAAAGTGGAATCATTAATATTATTTCATAGAAGAGGTGAATGTGAGAGTTATCCTATGTATGAGAATGTGGAATCTTTTTTCTGTAATGTATTTAGAATCATTTATGATAATAGAAATGAGTTCATTTTTAGAATCCTAGAGGAGGTAGAATACAAAAATGTGATTGAATAGTTTAATTAAGATAGTTCTCTTAGGTAATATATTTTTATAGTACACTTCCTTGTAATTTTAGAGGGAATAAAAATTGACTTTCTTGGAAAGGTATAATATTTCCTTATAGAAGGGTATCTCCCAGTAGTCATATATGATACTACACATGTTCTAATACCCATGTTAATATAGGCTCAATCCATTACTCAAATCCCATATTATTCAAATGTCTTGATTCTCATATAATGTGATGCCTAATGTCTTCAATTCTGGCCTTCATCAGGGGATTCATATCCCAATGTACTGGAATCATCATGGGTTTTTTATGGGAAGATCAATGTAGAGGGTATTTCCCTTTCATAGGAAATGGTTAGATACTTAAATAGATATATCGTCAGTACCAAAATCATGATTAAATATTCCCACGTAAATTTAAGTAGATATATTGGACAATTAATCCATCCTGAATTTGATGAAGCATGTTGGATTCTTGGATGGGGTGTGTAAGATTTTATTTCAAATTTATTATTCCTCATATATCTCAATCCCTCTAATATGGATAAAATAACTACTTTTTAAATTCACAAATGTTAATTTTAATGTATATATTATATCAAAATAACTCTATATCATAAACAATTATAATATATGTATGAATAAGAAAAGTAAATTTTAGTGGATTGATAAACCCCTCAATGGGAGAATATAATTTTAGTAGAATCTCTCACTTAATTTACACATATAACCATAATATTTTCATGTATGGATGGTGTAGATATATATATGATTTTTACTACATATTTGATAATTATACAATATTGACTAGGATGTTTATTAATTCTAGTGAAATAAATATATTGATCTCAAAAATTATATACACCTTATTGGGAAATGAATTTAGGAATAAATTGATATTCCAATAATAGTGCTCTCAATGTGATATATGGGATCCCCTCAATATTTGAGGAATATTTGAGATCATCACTTTTATGGATTTTTACCTAAATCAGATTGCATATAACTAAATAGATGTGTTCATTTCATTCATTTTAGCATAGTATTTCAGTAGTTAAATGTGTTATTTCACCAATCAATGTGGAAATTACATCATATATCATTGTGTCAATGTAAATCCTATGTAATATATAATTTATGTTGAATAGATTTTTGTAGGATATACATTACAATGGATGAAACAGGATGGTAGGGTTGGAATTTTTACGAAACCACACATTGGATGGAGAGATTAATATGAGATACTAAAAGATTACTATGCATTGAATAAGGGAGAAGATTGTTTTAGAGGTTCTTGATGGGTATAATATATTGGATTCATCTTCAAAAAATAAAATATGACTATAAAGAAACATCAAAAATCATGGTTAAGATGAGATTCACGAACATTAATTAAGAGATAATAATATATATTTATTTTTACATTAATGATATTAATATTAGGAATGTTAATAGAGAAATTTGAATTCAAATTCAAATCCATTAAATCCTATGAAAAATAATGTGCACCAAATATGTATCCTATAATCAATCATCATTTTTATTGAAATATTATTCTGATCATTTTTATGCTAATTTATATTATATAATTTAAATTTTTGTATTATATTATGTAAGTATAAAAATTTCAAATGAAATAAAAATTTTAATGTTGTTGAATTTTGAAGTTTTCCTTATATTCAATAGTATCAAATAGTGAAAAAATATAAGAATATTCCCACATTTGTTATTGTTCTGATGAGTCAGAACCATTACATATCCAATTATGATCATAAAAAACAGTCTACTAGGGGGAAATATTTCATCTTCATGACATAATGATCTCATGGATGAATATATTATTTTAAATAATATATAAAATATATTGATGTTTTTATTATTATATTGAAACTAATCATGTAATTTTTATTCTATCATAAGAATATCATATTATTCGTGAAAAAATACGAACATATTTGTATTAAATTATTCAACCAAAAGTTATGTTTTTTTGGAAGGCTAGTGTTAAAAACATAAAAATTGTTCATTATGTTGTTATCATAGTAAAAATTCAAAAACAGTGAATACTATGAATTATTATTATCAAGTAGGATTTATAAAATGAGTTAAGGGAATATAATACCCTATTCCTATAATAACTTATTTTATATTGATATTATAATACATTGAACTTAACCTGACCTAGTAATGAGTATGATATCATATTTAGGATAATCCTAGAAAATCCATAAGTATTTTGGATCCTTTTTTATATTTTCTTAAAGTGAGAGGGAGATATAATTTTAGTGGACCAAAAAACTAACCTTATATAAGAGTACAATATTAAGAGGAATAATTCATAAAAACAATTACCACTAATTCAATTCCATCCCCTTATAGTGGTATATTTTATAATCTTTGATTTATGAATGGTTCCAAAAATATATTGAGGGGATGTAGATATATTGGTTACAATACATGAAAGTAAGGTAACATTATATTTAATTTCATAAGGATGTAGACTATGAATGCTATTATTAAGTTAAAAGGTTAAATTGTGGACTACTTTTTCTATTATGTTTTTTTATTTACTACAATGTTAAGAAGAAAAAACTATTACTTTTAGAAAAATATAAGCTCAATATGTGGATATTATATTATCTTTTACCAAATGAATAAGGATAATGGAAAAAAGTTATCTCTTAATATAAAGTATTGAAAATAGATTCATGATTTTTTAAGTTAATAAAATTTTCATTGAGACTTCAAAATATATTGTACAGTTATCAATTTAAAAGCACATTGATATAATATTTCATTCTATTAATGGTAGAGTTTCTATTAAATATTCCATAGTAGAAATCATTTATTATTGTTGCCAGTTTTTAGATATTCATACTTTCCATATGCATATAGTTATCTTTCAAAATTTAATTATACACACGAATGGTCATCCACTACCTCTCTCATTACGGGAATTTGGAGTACCACCACTATTTAGTCGATATGTTTTCCAAAGGGGATAGTATTCATAACCCAATATCTTATATTATATTTATTAATTATTTTATAATCATATACTACATTGGTAAAATCATATGTTGTTATTGTTTCATTTATGGAAGAGATAATTCAAATAACATGGCCAAAATTTATTAATCTAAGAGAAATGGTGTTCTATAAAAATAAATTACATAAACTAGTATCCTGGTGTGATTTTACATCTCTCTAAAAAAGGTTTTGATTATTTTTATGATGAATTATTTTTAAATTTTTTAAAATATTTTATAATGTTTAAAAAAATAATGAGAGTTGTTATTAATAAACCATTTTATATATTGAATAAGGAATTATTTTTCATCCATTTTGAAAAGGTTATTAATGATAATCATGGATAGACATTAGGTGTTTTATATTTTTAAAGAAGGTTTTCCAAATTTTTAATTGAGTTCCATTAGTCTTATTTTTCATGTTTTTAAAAAAAATGAAAAATTATTGAATTCTATTATACATTTTAATGAAAACTGAAAATATTAAAAGATTAATCAATTGCATAAATTTGTATGAGTTATTTAAACTATTTATTATAAAAATTTATATTTTATAGAAATATCTAGAGGAGAATTTATTAAACAATATGTTTCAACCTAGACTTCACCTATGTGAAATCATAACATCCTAAAGATGATTGGATACATCATAGGAATATTATAAAAAAATAGAGATCATCTAAATACTTCTTATGAATTATTGGATACATCATATGGATCATTACATTCCCTATAATGATCATATCAAAGCTTCATATGCAAGACTCAAACCGTATGGAATATAGTATTCATAAGTATAATTACATAATTGTCATCAAAAAGAATAATTTTTTATAATAAATTGAAACATTAAAAAAATACTATGAAATTAAAAAATAATAAAATTTATATTCAAATTATAATATTTCATTCCCATCGTAATATCAAAAAAATTATATATGGCCTTCAGGACTTAATCTTTCACAATTTACTGTCAGATACAAGATCTGTGCCATTATCAAAGAATGGATATTTAAAAGTAAATTTTGATCAATAATAAATAAAATGATATTGTTGATTTCTAAATGATTTAAAATTCAGTTATAAGAAATTATTCATCATTATTTGTTTTTATTTGTTTATGTCTTTTTATGTATTCATTAATAATGCATGTTTTGAAATCTTATTGCAGAAATGATATTAATAGATTAAAGTGAATATAAAAGTGACACATCTAGAAGAAAGTTCTGTTTTTTGTGGATTGACAAATGAGAGGACAATATATTGAATATTTGATGTATAAAATTCAATGAATCTAAACAACATAATCCTCCTCGACAACTATGTATCATGAGTTTATCGGGGGATGTTGATCATAGTGTTTCTCATTTGTGTGATTGATGTTAAGGAGGGAGAACATAATCTCATGTATATATTCTCTCATGAAATTGAATATTATTTTGTAGAACATGAATAAAGAGTAACATGCATGTGAATATATTTAATTTTTTTAGCCTTTAAACTATGTACTATCAGAATATCTTAGTTCTATAATGAGGAATATTTCAAGGGATAAAATATATATTTAACAATAAAGTTCATGTATTTTCATGAATAAATGGTGGTTCCAATATAAATAACTCCATTCATTAGAAATCAGAAGAAGATGATACATGAATGAACCATTTTATATAAAACACTATATGTAATATTTATAATATATTAATTAATTAGTTATTAAATCCTTTAATATTTTTATATATTGGACATTAAATTAAAATATTCATTAAATATTATTCAAAAACATAATTTTCATTTGATCACTGGATTATTTGAGTAATCCATGTAAACTTCCCTTACATAGGTATTATATGGGTCATGAATTAGTTCATATTGTTTTGTGTAAACAGTATGTTCTCCCATTCATAAGGGGCTTTTCAAATAATTTCTATATATTATTTGTTATGTGAATGGAAGGAAAATGTAATGGGGGAGAACAAAGAGAATTATTTTTAAAATCATGGGTGATTAATTTTTGTGGGGTGTTCCTTGCGACAAGTGTATGGTTAGTAGAAATTTTATGGAAATTTTGGGAGGGTTGCCCTAACATTTATATTGTGTTTTTATATGGATAGAAAAAATATTAAAATTTATGTGTTCAAACAATAAAAATGTTTTATAGGTGTAATATAGTTCCAATTAGTTGGAACATAATTTACATAATTACTTGACCAAACCAAGTGAGAAAAACATTTATACAAATACATGGTTTCCTATAGATTAAATTTTTAGTTGTATCGTGTTTAAATTATATTTACTCATCCTACCTTATAGAGAAATCTATGGTAACTTGTTTTTATTCCTACAAGTTGATTTTTTTATTTTCATATATTCTTTACCAAATGATAATTGATTCAACATGGTGTATCCCTCCTTCCATTATATTTCTTTTCTTATTATTCCAAATTTCCATTTTCCAAGGATTTCATCAACATCTGAAATACCATGTATCAAATTAGTTCAGAGGTAAATTTATTCATTGTTTAACCATATTGTTTTTTTGTTGGGATTATGGAAGGTATAACATTTCCTATCTGTGTGATCACTAAGAAGGTGATATTTTTTCCTTAATCAAGGTATATTGTTTTTCTAGTTTCCATAACAATAAATTTCAATTTATTTTCAGGTTTATAAATTTTTATTTTGAAAATTCATTTATCTGTAATATTTAAATGGTTATTATAATTTTATTTGTTTTAGTTTTACACATGAAAATTTTTAATTTCATAGTCTTAATATTTTCAAAATTATATAGGATTAATGTTCTTGTAAAATTGTTTCAGGGGAGTGTTTTCAATAAATTTTGTGTCTAAAATTTATTTGACAACTTTTAGGAATCGAATTAAAAGACTGGTTAGTTTTCAAAGAAATTACCCAATTTATCTAAAATGGATTTGAATATTCATAAAATTGGGTTTTCATAAAAATGGATTATTAATGGGTTTCAAACTATAATATAGTTTATTATATTCTGATACACTATTCCAGGATGGACCATTTGTTATATTTAATATTTTTCTCAAAATATTTTGATGTAGATAACCATATTAATATCATTATATTATTATTAAGTATATATATTGTGACACCAATGGGGTTTTGGATTGTTGTTATGATATAAATATTGTGTAATGGGATATTACATGAGAGTTTATTGACGGTGAGGTGACCATTATTTGAAATATAAAATGCAACATTGATTTTTTAAATTTATCAGCTACTATATTTTATTTTTCATTAGTTTACACTAGTGAAAAATTATATAATATGTTTGGGTTATCAAATCAGTTTTGAAAAACCATCATTATAGATGATTTTTTAATTCATAGTTTTTTTTTAAAATATATAAAAAATTATCTTCAATTATATTTCTTGTGAGTTATATAAAATATAATTTGAAAGATATTTTTTATATTGCTAAAAAATTAACAATTTTTAAAAAAACTATGTTATACTATTGTTTTATAAAAGGCACTATAAAAATTTAAAACACCATGATATGATGTTTTTGGTGTTCATCTACACCTCTTCAATCCCTATTTCTGAACTCTATATCCTTATTTAGTGATCTCTTCTCACATTTTGTTCACTGGCCAGAACCCTAATTCATTTACATAGTCATTGTCTTCAATGTTATGGAAACTATATCCTTCCCATTATTTCTGATCCTCTTTTTACCCTCTATTTGATATCTCTTTATAGTAATTTTTTATTTGTAAAATTTTTTACCACCCCAAAATTTAATTGTATATTAACATTAATCGCATGTTTTTCACGCAACTCCAACTTGGTTAGTGTAACACACATGATTGAGTTTCATAGAAACCACCCTTTATGGTTAAAATTATTTAACTGATATATTTATAATTTATACTTTATAGATAAAAATAAAAATTTTAATAAAAATTTTCTAAATTTTATTTATAATATTTTCACATAAATAAAAAAAATTTATAGTGGAATGTATATGTCTCGATAAAATAGTTATATGTTTAGAAATTAAATTTTCTTAATTGAAAAACATTTTATATATTTTTGTGAACAATAATAAAATTATTTTGAGGCACTCTTCAAAATTGAATTTGTTAAAATACACTTCATTTTGACTTCGTAATGTCAAAATTTTTTAAGGGTGAATATTTTATATTTTTGAAAAGATTCAATTTTTTAGAGAATAGTAAAAACAAGATATTATTATTAGAAAACTGACTTTTCATTTAAATAATGATTTTACATTAAATTCATTTCAAATTCACAATAGATAAATAATAAATATTTTTACCCAATTTATGTCTTTTAAATATTTTTTATAATAGTATTAGATATAAAAATTAATTATACGTTTTTAACGTCTTTTTCCCCGCCTTCTAGACATATTTAAATATTAGAATTAAACATAATTTTACCATTTCATTGAATTGAATTTAGAAAATAGGACATACATAGATTGAATGAATATGAAAAATTTGCTCTAATAGGATCAAAATAATATTTGGGGAATAACAAATTTTTATTTTTATTTACCATATTTAAAGGTAAAAATTATAATTAAAGGTAAATATAATAATATAATAATATAAATTTTTCATAACTATTTTCATAATTACATAAAATATGTATTTTATACCCAATTAAAACATAGGTCTAATATATTATCTTTTCATATTCCATATGTGTCATACGAATACATTTATTGTAGTTTATTTAAAGAAATATTTAAAGTGTCATATTCAAATTTCAATAACTAAATAAATTTTAATATAAGTTTATATATATGTTAAATTCGACAATAAATACTAATTATAAGTAAAATAAGTATATATACATCATTAAAAATTATTTATAATTTTTATTCATTAAATAAACAATTTTTATTGTGACACAATGATGATCTAATAATTGATCTATTTAAGGAATACGAAAATAAAAGATATTAATAATATGAAAATAAATATTATTTTACTTAATTAATGAAATAAAATAATTTTTTAAAAAATAATAAATTGTACTGAAATATTTGATGTATTTGTTAGATGGTACCATGTTGGTTTGATATTTTTAAAAATTAATATATTTAATTGTACTAAAAATGACAAAATTTTTATTTTAATATCAAAATTATTTTATTAAAATAAATAAAGGACATGAAAATATAAGTTTATTAAAAATAATTGTGATAATGTCAAATATGTTATAAATGATCCCATTTATTTTCTTTATTCATTTTATAGTATGTATATTAATCCAATAGAGTAAAAATAAAACACAACACAACAAGAGTTAAACTATTTAACTAAGGGTTAAATCCAAACATAAGGTTAATTTTCTATACCAAACATGTAAATACATCAATGGTTGAGGGAATCTAGACCCATCGCCACTATAAAATCTAATTAAATAACATTATATTTATTTTATACTAAAAATAAATTTATAATAAAGTTATTTTTTAGGATCATCAAAAAGTTTCCCTCACTACTATTATAAAGGGAACTTATCCTTATATTTAATTAACACCTCCAATACACATTGGATCATAAAAAATCTATCCATTTCTTATACCAACCACCCTAAATTGATCAAAGTGTCCAATGTATTGGAATAAATGCATCCTATGGAGTCCTTTTCTGAAAATCAAAAGAAGAAACCCAGAAAGAGATATTGATTTTATCAACTCATTCAAAGTCCTTTTCTTATTCAAATTCAAAATTATATGTTGTTTCCAAATAAAAATTATAAATACCATATCATCCATATATAGAGATGTTATTAAAATCATGGGAAAACTATATTACTCATTTTATCAATCATATGAATAAAAATATCACTATGTGTGCGTACATATGAGATATCGTCTCTAGGTCTTGATGGAATTTGTTATAAAAAAAATATTTAATTGTATGGGTATAATAATTTTTATAGAAGATATAAATATATAATCTAACTTTTTAATGATTCTTTTTAGATAATACACCATCCAATCCCATACCATTTAACCATTAAGGGAATGATACCATCACTCGTGCATACGTCTGACCTATAATATCCACAACACAGTGATATTATTTCTCTATATTAATTCTCCAACAATGATTATAAAATTTATATAATTATTAAAAATAATAATTATGAATTCATTTTTTAATAGATATGAATGAAAATATATCCTCGGTATAAAAATTAACTGACATAACAAAATTGTAATGAGAAAATGAAGCAGTTAACCCAAAAACCAATGGTAAAACATAAATATTATTCCCAAAAGGATATAAGAGGATCATATATGATATCATAAATATGTATATGGTTTAGGTAGAATTTAATAACAAAAATTTAAAATTATGTAGGAGTTCAAAAAACTGGTTGCTGAAGCATATTAAAAGGTAAGGGTTAATTTCACAATCTCTATATTATATGAGATTAATTATATGTAAGAATCTACTAGAAAATTTTATCATCCACACCCATGTTTCTTAAAATTTATTTCAAACTCTTAATGAAGGCTTCTTAAAAAATTATACAAGTTTGAATTTTTATATAATACTTTTTGAAAGGAATATTTCCATCAATTACCAAATAAGGTACTATATGACTCATCGAAAAAAATAAGGAAATAATTTTTTTAACTTATATGCCGCGAGCTACTATTTTCCATCCATTTGACACCATAACGTTTTTAATATTCCCTTAAAATATTAAAATTTTATTTTTTTAAATAAAATTATTATACAATTTGGAATGTTTTAAATGTTCCCGAGTAAAAAAAGTGATATTTATTTCAAATATTATTAATAAATTATTTAGAGTATTTTCATATATGTAAAAACCCATTTTTGATTTTATGCATAATGGAGGTTGATCTATTAAGATTAAATATTACATATTTAATTAATGTTTTTATGATATGTTTGACTATGGATGAGTAATTTTTATACCATTCATTTTTTTAGTTAATGTATTAATAGTTATAATGCTATTTTTAAAACGAATGTTTATGTTATGTTTCACTCTTTTTATATGTGGAATTCATTTGACTTAGTAAGTGATGAGTGGTTCCTGATATAGCCCCTATATGAATTAATATGTCTAATGAGACAAATTAGTGTCTTTGAATACATCCTTGAGTGTATGGTAATGGTCTTGGAATAACTCCATGACAGTATGGTTATGAACTCTGTCTTTATGTATTTCCATATTATAAGATAATTTCATTATATTACATGTGATTATTTGAATAATAGAATATCCATTTTTATTTTTCAATGGAATTATTTTATTTATGCATACCATATTATAATGAAAGTAACATTTAAAAGGTTTATGTTTTAATTTTATTCCATTCCATAAAATTCCATGATTATTTATGAAAGATTCGGCATTATTTTTTATCCTTGTTGGGAACCTAATATCACTCATTTCATATGGTTTATATTCTCATGATGGAAATAAGATTGTTATAATTTATATACATGATTAACCTAAGAGAATAATGGAATGATTAACATATTATCAATTTTATAATTATTTGGATTAATTGTACTATATTATTCATATAAATAATCTATTTTTATATACTGTAAAACTGATCATCCTAGAGAAAAGTGATTCCTTGTAATCATGCCTATGTAAGAAAATAGTTCACTAGCTCTATTCTTTTGGGGTCAGGAAGTTACATTTAGTATCAGTTGATATTTTTTACAATCTAAGGAATTTTGATTTAGAAAAACCATTATATGGATACATTAACCTATGATATACTATGCAGAAAAGTACAAAATAACATCCTAGAATTTTTTTAATATAGATTTTATGTTGATATTCCTAGAAAATAAATCCATGTATGGATACTACAATTGGAAGTGATTCTAGAATAGATGTACCCAGGTGTAATAACACTGATATGGTTTTCTAGGATTAACTCGTGGTAACCTAATACACGACAACATGAATTACAACGCACCTGGTTTGACACACTTATGGGATATTCTTATAATAACTCAAATTTTCTTTTCAAACTATAAATAAGGATTTATGAGTAAATATTTCCCCAAGGAAAACATTTTAATGATTATGAGTCTATATATGTGTAAATATTAAATTATTGCTTATCATTTTCATTGTTTTTTCATTATACATTATGACATGATCTAAGATAATGTATGTATTCTTTTAGAAATGGTGTTCTATAGAAGGAAATAGAACTCCACTGATACCATGGTTGCAAAATGTTCGAATAATCGTATCATTCATGGTCATAAGATATTTTTTTGAATATAAGTAGTGCCCCATGTAATCTCATCATAAGAAGAAATAGTATCAGGTTTTAATAATATAAGTAAATAATTCTCAATTTCTGTAGATTTGAATAGAAGAAAGAGTATAATTTTATGGAAATGAAAAATATTTATATAGGGAAGAAGGAAAGGAATGATTTTCCCATATGTGATAATAGTGGAAAGAATAAACATCACAAACAGTTGAAGGGAATGAGTGTTTTTTATAAGTGTGTAGAAAAAGGAAACCACATTTAGGATTTCACAGATAATAAAATGGTTTATAAGGTACAATGAATCATATCCAATGAGGTTGGACACTATGTGAATCAATTTCTCAATCTTATAATTATATCATATATGATTCTATTGCATAATAATCATGTTATGATACATTAGTAGATAAAGATGAATGGTTAATGCATTAATGTTTTTTTGACGAATTATATCATTTGAGTATTGTATCATTGATGTACTAGTTATATGAATTATGAAAATAAAATATGATTTTATTGTACTACTAATTTAAAATGTATTTCAAAATGAATGGTACGACGTAAAGTGACATAGTTTCATGTTGGATATTTTAAGAAATATATAGTTGAAGGAATGATAAATATTCATATGTTTTAGATAATGATGTTGTATTAAAGAGATATATGTATTGGAAAAATTATATTTGATATTATTTACTACATTATAATTGATTAATGGTCTATTTATTCCATCATTTTTGGAGTTTACATAATTTTTGGATTTAAGTAGTATATATATAATTTTCTGTTTTACATAAGAAATTAGGAACATGGATGAATTCAAATAGTGCTTTATATGGTATTTCCATGTTTTCAGAATACATGATTATGGTTTTCACATGCTTATTATGTCAAAAAAATACATGCGTTATGTATTGTGACCCGCGTTATAATTTTTTGGACACTGAGTTTGGGAAAAAATGTTTTGGATAAGTCCAATGGTTGGAATAGATTATTTTCAACATTGGATAGAATTATTTTTGGAAAAACATTTCATATAATTATATTTTTAATTTATATAATAATATTGTTTTAGGAAAATGGAAACCCATAGGTCATGTGACATCATTTCACATTAGAAAAGGTTGTGTGAGTCAAACCCACAACCAATGTACGACAAGTCTTTATCACCTACTAGTGGCCTAGTGATGCCCTAGTTTGAATAATGTATATTTCATTTCTTAAATGGTTTTAAGGATGATGAATAAATTCACTTTTTTAACCCTATAAGATTAATATAAATAGAAGTTATTTTGAATATTATTATCTTTTAGAGATAAATATGAGTTTGTGGTAGAAATTAAACAAATTATGGAACTCTACATGTAAATTAAGTATGATTCATTTAGTTCTTATTCTAGGAGGTAAATTAATTATTCTAATATTGGTAATATATATTAAAACCCATAATATTTTACTACTATATTCTCTAGTGATTAATCAAATGGACTGTTGGATCATCGTATATTTAAAGAATTTTGGTGGTACTTTCTCCTGCTAATGTTCTCCTTTACTCTGCATCTAAACATGGAGGTAAAATTTTCATCCATGTTTATGATTTCCCACAAGGAACCCTTGTATGTGTTATCTCTAGTGAAAGTCCTTATTCCCTTTTTATATTTTGAAATGGAGGTCTCATTATTCTATTTTCGATTTGAATTTCATGGAAGATATTTTGAAATTTCCAACACATTGATTTAGTTCATGAGTTTAAATTTAAAGTATGAAATTTATTACAGGGGATAATGTTACACCCCAAATATTTCACAGTACGTTATCTTAAATATCATATGTTTCACGCAACACTGACTTGCCTTTCATAACACCAACGATTAAGTTTCAATGAAAAACACTTTAGCATTACAATTATTTAAATGATATATTTATAACATTTAGTTTATATATAGAAATATAAATATTAAAAAATTATTTTTATAATTTATTTAATATATTTTCACACAAATAAAACATATTTAAAATAAAATTTATATATTTCACTACAATAGTTTTATGTTTAGAAATACTATTTTCTAATAGGAACTACTTTTTTATGTCCTTCTGATGTAATTAATAAAAATAATTTTATACACTCATAAAAATTGAATTTGGTAAAATAGAAATCAAATTTAAATTCATAATATCAAAATTATCTTTCGGTGAATTTTTTTTATTTTCTTGAATACTTTCAACATTGGATATTCTGTGAAAAACACTAAATCGTTGTTACAAACCTGATTTTTTCATTTAATTAATTATTTTACATAAAATTTCTACGGATTTCACAATTGTTAAATAATTAATATATTAGCCCAATTTTAGTAATTCAAATCTTTTTTATAATAGAATTTGATATAAAAATTCAATGAGGTTTTTTATCATCTTTATACCCATCTTCAAGACACATTTGATTATTATAATTAGTCATAATTTTTCCACTTTAATGAATTGAATTTCCAAAAAATGGATATACATGGGTGTAATTAGTACGAAAAATATTGTCTAATAGGGTCAAAATTATTTTTGGTGAATAGTAACCATTGAACTATATTTAACACAGTTATTGGTAAAATGTGTAATTAAAGGTTAACAAATATTATATTAATATAAAATTACCAAAAAAACATCTTATAATATCATTGGATAATAATTTTTCAAACCAAATCAACCTCGGCCTAAAATATGATTTTTTAACCACTTGTATAAGATTATGACATTTATTAATTTTTTTACAGAGGAATTCAATGTGTTATATTCAAATTTTCATTACCAAGTAATATTTAATATAGGTTTATAGATAAGATAATTAGACTATACCTATTCATTATAAAACCATTAAATATATATATATATATATAATTAATTTTTTATGTATATTACATAATTAAATGTAATTAGTAAATAATAATGAGGAATTGATTGATCTGTTAAAGGGAGAATAAAAAGAAAGATATTAATAATATTAAAATAAATATTTTTTTTGATTTAATTAATGATATAAAATAATTTTATTGATACTTTAGAAATTTTAGTGACATATTGGATATATTTTTTGGGAATATATAATGTTGTTTTGATAATTTAAAAAATGAAAATATTGAATCATTTTAAGATCGACGAAAATGATATTTTAAAATAAAAGAAATTTTGATAAATGATATAAAATTCATTAATGTATATGGTTTTTTAATATTCCTTGGATAATTTCATGTATGTAACATGTTATCCTTTTTTTCTTTTTTTGGAATTTTATAGTAACTATATTAACCCTTTTGTGAAAAAATACAAGAAGACATGGTAAGCATTTAACAGTTTATATAAGGGGTATAACAAAATGATAAGGTTACTTTTATGATGTAAACGTGTATAATATTCTTTGGTTGTGTGGAATTTCATCTATCTCATCATATCAAATAAATAAATCACATTAGATCTATTTTAATGGAAAAATCAATTAATAATAAATTAACATTTTAGAATCTCCCAAATGTGACCCTAACCTCTCTTATAAAAGGGAACTTCTCCTTCTCATTAATTCACACCTATAATACCCTTTGTATCAGCCAAACCAGACCTTTTACAATCCCAGTCTCCCTAAATTAATGTTATAGGCTGCTGTTTTGTCACAAATCCAACTGAATATGTACTTTTTTTCAAATCAAATTTAGACACCTGAATAATAGGTAATTATTTTATCACCTATTTCAATTTTTTTTTCTAATTATTCTTCCTTATTGTATATTGTTTACATATCAAATTATTAAATTATCCATCATTAATATACCTATATGTTATTATAATTATGTAAAATTAATATTCCTAATTTTATCCATCATACTAATAACAATATCACAATGGGTGCGTACGTATGACTTACCGTCTCCACGTTATGGTGTAATTTTTTATTAAGCAAAATTTTATTTGGATTGTTATAATGATTGGTAGAATGTATATAAAAAATTACAATACAAAGATCATTATTATGTATAATTAATAGACTATCCTATTTCATATAATTTAACTATTATAGGAATTATATCGTCGCTCGTGTGTACATACGACCTATAGTATCCATGACATAGTGAGATTTTTTCTCCATATATACCATTTAATAATTATTATAAAATTATTATAATGAATAAAAATATAATGTATGAACTTAAAATCATTCTTTATTTCAATAAAATATACCTTATGAATAACAAACATTATTTACATGAAAAAACAGGATTTGGAAAAGGAAGTAGTTAACACTTAAAACAATGGTAATACTAAAATATTATTATCAAAAGTACATAAGAGGATAAAAATGATATCAGAAATATATTTATGGTTCTGGTATAATTTAATATCATACACTAAATATTATAAGAGACGTTAACTCACCCTCTACTAAACAAAACTACTATATAATAGTAAATTTCACAATATTATTATTATCTCATATTGATTATATGTAAGTATTTACTAAGACATTTTTATCATCAACATCCATGATTCATAAAAATTATTTCATAATATTATGAAAATTTTTTAACAGAATGTTTTACCCATGTTTTTCTTTTTATGTAAGTCTGTTTCAATGAATCATTTTTTTGTTTTTGAAATTATGTAATTTATGACCATTTAGAACAAGGAATTAATGTTTTTTAACTTATATAGTGTGAGAAGATATTTTCCACCATTATGAATGTCTTTTTATTTGGATTCATTACTTACATTATTAAAAATTTACTTTATAAATAAATGTTTTTTAAATTTTATTGTATTATATTGATTTCAATGTAAAAATGTAATATTTATCTCAATGATTTTTAATAAATTTATTATAGAATATTCATCAACATCAACAGAATTTGTTAGATATTATGCTTGATTGAGGTTGATTTAATAAGATACAATGTTACATACTATATTGACGGTTTTATGATATGTTTGACTATAGATATTCAATTATTATAGCATTTATAGTTTATAGTTTAGTATTTAAATTTCATTTTCTATTTTTAATTTGAATGTTTATGTTATGTTTCGAGCATTTTATATGAGAAATACATTGTACATGGTATATGATGAGAAATGGATGATAAATATCCTTGATGCATCAGTAGGTCTCATGATATTAAATAGTGTCCTTCACAAGGCATTAACGATATTGTAATGTCCCAAGCATGAGGCTTTGATGGTACTATTATGACGGCTGACATTATGGATTTCCTAATTTTGGGATTAGTTATTTATATTACATTTGATTATATTAAATGTAGAATGTCCATGTGATTTTTTAAATGGAAAAAATTGTTTTTCGCTGGCCATATTATACTTATGGTAATGTTTAAAATGCTTGTGTTTTAATTTTATACCTTTCATTAAATGATTATCCACAGTTATGAAAATTTTTCTGTATTTTTTAACCATATTGAGATTTTGAGATGACACGTCTAATATGTTTTAATTTCAATGGATTCTAAGAAGTGTATTATGATTTATATGCATGGATAATCTAGGAGAATAATGGAATTATCAATGGATTGTAAATTTTGTTTTTTTTTGTTTTTAATTTTCTTGTAATCTTCATGTGATGAATCTATTTTACCTGATTGCTAAACTGTTCGTACCATTAAGATTCTCTTCTATTACATCATGCCAATGTATTAAAATAAAGCATAGAATTCGAGCTTTTGGGGTCAATGAAATAAAAATATCCCATGTATCTATGGTGGGATTAATATGTTGTATTTTTTATTGTCTTATTAATTTCTTAAATGAAATATTTCACCAGTTCTCTTAGATATCTATTCATAATTTTTTCTAGTAAATATAATTCATGTATTAATAGAATATTTAAATTGAGTAATTCATGAAATTATATTACAGTTTAGTTAAATAATTATTTTTCAAATTACTGTTATAAACAAGGGTAAATTATTTTGTAATGGGAGTATATTGTATGTTGTTCTTCTATATTCTAATTGTTGTTTTTGACTATATTGTTTAATCTAGATTTTGAATATATAGTGTTGATAATAAATAGTAAGATGATCATGTTTACTTAAGGATTATATTATGATCAAATAATGTTATAAAATATATAATCATGTACGATTTTTAAAATATATTTCATCACTATATTGATATTGGGGAGAAAATGTTATTTTAGAACATTATTAGTTATACATCCTTACAATTAGTAGGGATTAACCAATGATCGACATCTATTAGATTTTAATAGGGTATTTGTGTTTTTGTATATTATATGAATACATAAGAATTTATAAATTGAATAAATGTAATAATTTTCCTTATAATATAGTATTAAACATTTTAAATAAATCAATTAAAAAAACCAAATCAAATTATAAATATTTTATTTTAATTTAAATTTAATTTTGCTGGAATATTTTTTTAGTGATCCTAATGATATTTTTTCATCTCATCTTTATGGGTTCAAAAAATATTTATGTCATACCGTCCCCTGGTAGAGTAGGTGATTATACTATTCATTATAAGATTCTGAGGGATGATTCTCCTCTAAATCAATTATATATGGTGAATCATTTCATATGAATCAATGATTTGTGTATGTCTACCACTCCCTTTTCATAAATTCTCTAGAATTGTATTGGATGAATGATTCATATATTTTTGATTCCCTAAACCCGTGTTCCCCATAACAGTATTGGATTGCACATTGATTGTTGTTTCGACGTAAATCATGTCTCTTTTTAAGACATGGGTTATCTCTAAACTTGTGGTTGGTGGTCTAGACAAGTTTTCCATAGATTCTATTATATGTATATTTCTATTTTGTTGTAAAAATGATTTGTTTTTATATAAATTAAATTTATTTTACTATAATATTAAATTAATCCTCTAAACAAATTGAAAAACTAAATTGTTTATATAGGATTAACTGTGATGTTGGTTGAATAACAGATAGTAAATTTTCATAATATTAATATCTCAATTATAGGAATTTTGTGGAAATGGGATAAATGTGATGAATATGATAAACCATGTATATTTGATCAACTAGAATGAGCACCTATAATAACATTACTTGTATAAAAGGTTAATGATTATAGACCTTTAAAATTGTGGACTAATAGTCTGTGGGATGATAAACTAATTCATAAATACCTTAGCATGGCTATTATAATTATCCATGGGTCCCTATGAAAAATTGTTATCTATGAAAGTAATTAATATCCTTTTATTCAAGGACATTGAAATTATGTTTTATATCGTGGTTCTGACGGTAGGACTTGGCGTTCTAAATCAATGATTGATTTAGGGATTGAGGCTCCTTGTTTTCAAACCTATAACCCTTTAATACATAGTTTAGATGATATAATTGGGATGAAATATTTGTGATGAATATTGAAAAAACATTGATCAAGGAATAAATGTGATTGGATTAAATAATGTAAAATGGTGGAGCCTATTTTATTTTTCTATAAGAATTTTAATTTATAATTTTTTATACACTACATTAAATTGGATAATATGTAGTAATCATTAGTGGTGTCATACATAGTTGTACACACAACATATTTAGGCTGACATTGTACACTCAAGAAGGCTTTATGGATGTAGATTTTTGGAAAGGAAAAAGGTCATATAATAGAGGGTTTATTTGAGGCATAGGTTTGTGCATGGATGTGGGGATTGAACTATACATCGGGACACATATTGGGTATTCATTAACATGTCTTTATTTTTCATTTTTTCATAATACATACATGATACCTTGGTACAATTATACCAGATATGAAACTGACATGGTTCAAATGGAATTCCAAAGAAATTTTTGGTGTTGACTAGAACCTAGAGACATACATGATAAAAGAGGGTATTAAGTTTTCATCAAAATAGTGGAAGATAAAAAATATGAGTCAATATGCTCAAAACAAAAATGAGAGAACATACCAAAAACTAAAACATATATAACAAAACACAAAGTAACACATCAATGATGTACTCAATATCATCCAAGAAAAAAACATAAAACTCATGTAAAAAAGGAAACAACATTCCCACTGGTCACCTCCGAGACTATGAATTATAAGGTTCAAGAAATTAATTCACCTCCATTTGGATCATTACGTTTTATCATACTTATCAAATGAAAATATAAAAATTCTAAATAAAATACAGGGTGAGAGCTATTAGACCACGTGGGGTTTCACCAATTTCTCTATAATTTATATCATTATAATCCACCATTTATAATCAAATATCAAAAAAATAGGCTTGAAATTAAATTTCATTATATTTAACCAAAAACATTATTTCATTTAAATATATATATTATATATGAAAACATATTTTAGGAATGATTAAAAACATATTTTATATTAAAAAATCTATAAAAATCAATTAAAATTTATAAATTAGTGAAATCAAAAAAATATGAATAATCAATTAAAAAACTCATAGTAATTCACAATGGTGAATAACCCCATTATAATTCTTCTTTTAAGGTAATATGAACCTCAAATATCTCATAGTTGTCAAAGATATTGTTTTTGGAAGTGGTGCCCGAGAAAAAAACTTATATTTATATTATTATATACCTATATTCATTGGATGAATATTAATAAACTAATTATCACACCATGATTGTTCTTTTGTGTGACAAATATGTGATATTTTCCTAGGTATAACTATCAAATTAAATGATCATAGCAGATCCCTACTATGATGAAAACCCATAAGTCCCAGTACATTATTCTATAATATATGTTATACAGATGGATGATATCATTTTATGGGACACAATTGATACATGATATAAGAGGTAGGGACTCATGAAAATTTGAGGCACATTCTCATGGTGTGCACCAATGGAAATATCCAAAAGGATATTATGAGAACTATGACAGCCAATAGGAAATCCACATTCAAATATATCACTTAATGTTACTATCTATGGATGCATTTATTAATAATTAGACTATATGATAATTACTAACGGGTATCATGAATCACGCACATAGGTTTATTGATAGAAACCATGATGATATATGTTCATGATGTGGTTATATATGTGGGGTGTGACACGAGTAATACTAAATTAAAGAATAATGCACGAAATGATTTTTCATTCTATGGAAGTAGATATCTCAATTCCTTTTATGGAAATGATATAGCTTAACTAAATTCATGTAGTTGGTGGTCTCTAGGCATGTTCAAATTTGGGAAGTGATAGAATGTGAAATCAGGCACATGTGTAGATGGAACCTGCATTAAACACACTTGATTAGAGATAATGGGACAAATGGGTTACATATCGTAGTATGAATTCCAATGAGGTGAAATGTTGTTTCTATATTAACTTCTTTCTCTTGGGTGCTATGACCTATTCTAGATAATAATCATGGAAATTAGGTATTCCCACCAAATTTCAATGAGAAAGCGGCATAGAGGGTAGTACAATACTTTTAGCTTGTATCTCAGTAAAATAATTTATTTATATTTAAAAATGATTAAATATTATTCCCAGTTATGGTTTAATAATTATTAATGTATGCCTATAAGAAATTATTTCTTTTCTACTGATTCGAGATAATATATTGTGGACAAAATAATAATTTATCAGTGATTAATGAAGTCAAATTTATTTATTTTATATATAGTAATTATCCAGGGAATGTAATTATTTATGAGTATTGGATGACCACGTTTTGGGTCTATTGAGAAATGTTGTTATATATTATATGATTAAATAATATTAAAATATAATGTGCAAGTGAAGTACAAGTCATGGAAATAATAACATTGGTATTATTAGTTTACATGTGGTTTCACATGGAATAATAAATTATATAATGCCACCATTCCAAAATATTTCTTATTACATAGGGAACTGAATTCTACATAATTTTATTATTCACTAAATTACTCAAGGGGTAATTTTCCCCACTAAACAATCATATTGTGCAGATCTTCCATGCTAAAAATCTCTCCAGCCTAGAGAACTCTTCCCTCTCCAAGCACACTCTAATGAACGAGGGTGATATTGTAAAATCTATAGTATTTATAGAATAATAAATTTTCATATCTAATAATATTTATGATGAAGAAATTAATTTTATATTAATGGGAAGACATTTTTTAGAGTGTTCTCAACACACAATAATGGGTTTATCTAAAATCTTACGTTGCAAGAATCATTGAGTCACACAGGAAAATAATACAATATTTTTAGTATTATTTTAAATGGTAGATAATGCATAACCCTTTTAATTGTAATAATGAACACAAAAAACTACAATATTATTACATAGTTTTTCAAAATGTTATTAAATATATAAAATAAAATTTTGAGGCATAAAATGAGAATTAATAAAATTTTAAGCAAAAACATATCTAATAATTTTAAAAGGATGGTTAACCTTCATTTTGATGGATAAACCTTATTAAATAAATATATTTTGACATATTTATATGTTTTATTTGAAAAAATAAATTTCATATTCAGAATAGGTACGTCAATCATTTCCATGGATGATGTTTTTTTATTTTTTAATAAAATCCACATTTTAATTAATATTGAAAAATACTACATTTTAATTTCAAATTTCTTTTTTATCTAGTCTATTAATAAAGATGTATTACCCTTTTAGTTGGTTTTAAAGAGTAATTTGGTAATGTTTTAATAATATAATAAAACATTGGTCATTTTATGTAATTTCTCATTTAAAATGGACATAAACACCTTCGAATATTTTGATATTTTTTACATCAATAAACACATATTTCTACTTTTGATAATGGGAATTAATTTTAAATTAAATACCAAAACCTCTAGGTTTTTGAATATGAATATATTTAATCCATATTTCATATGGTCTAATATTCATAAATATGTACCTTTTATTTTTTCACATTATGAATAGTAAATTCATTACTTATTTTTTTAACCAATGTTAGCAGGTAAATCTGGTAACGAAGGGTAAAAAGTAATATTATAATATTATAAAACAACACTAAAACGTGTCTTAATCCTATTGGATGATTTATTTCTATCCGTGATCTTTCTTGGTTCTATTTTAGGACACTATGGAGCCACTTGGGTGTGATAATGACAACATATAATATTTATTTTAATGAAAAGTGAAATAAAAAATTAACATGTATCTCCTAACAAAAACATTATTCATTTGTTTTATAAAAATTATACATTAGGATATTAATATTCATTATAAAGATAAATATATTTATTATTTCATTTCATTTTATTTATATTATTTTTCATTAAATAAATAAATTTATTTATGACACAATGATGATGTACTAATTACTGTATTAATGAATGATTCAAATAAATGATATTATAAATATTAAAATAAATGTAATTTGGAAATTTTTATTTAATCCATGTGTTTTTTGGATGGCATTGTCATGTATAGTATGTATGAATGACTTTTTCTCTAATTAATAACGTTTTTATTACATCTATAAAAATCAATTTCTTAGTAGTGTCAAAATTTACAAAAATGGGTAAAAAAACTATTTGTAAAATGATTTAATAGTACTAAAAATATAATCATTGGAAAATTTAAATGTATAATTTTAAGAATATCATTAATGATCCAATTGTTCTTATACTGAAATTTTATAGTAACTAAAGTAACCATATATATTAAAAATACAGGAAGACATGGTAAGAGTCGATGTTTTTAATTAGTTGTTAATGATAAAACATAAAGCTAATTTTGTGACAAAAACATGATTAAAACCTATTTGATGATATAATTTTGACCAATTTTCAAATTAAACTAGATATATTTCTATATGTATATATTATAATTCAACAAATAACATATAAAAAAAATAATATTTCAGGACATTTCAATAGTTCCCCTCCTCCATATTATAAAAGGTCACCAACTCTACCCACTTACACACAACCCACAACCCCTTTGTATCCTTCAAATTATTCTCAAATAAGCTCAAAAAATCCTTCCAGTCCTCTTACAAGCCTGAAAACATACAAAAGGATACCCATGTAAGTCTTTTGGGTCAAATTAAAATGGAGTTACCTAATTGAGTGGTAATGTATTCTCCCAATATATGTTCCTTCATTTTCCTTATCCAACCCCTAACCTCTCTTATTATATTATTTTATAAAAATACCAATATCCAAATTACAATATTTAGTTTTTATGCTATGATATAGACCAAAAAGTTCTCTAAACACTATCTAATATATTTAGAACATATTTTTATAGGTACGGTGAACTACTGCCTCAAGAATCAATGATTGTTTAATTTTATCATACCATCAATAGTGGTGGCCATTATGATCGACAAAATATTTATTTAATAGATATATTATATTTATACTATCTTTATTCTTATTTAATTTTAATTATTACATATATTTATGATTTTCATAATCTATAAATATGATTATTTCATTTGAGGAAGTGTGGATTACCACCCATTGAATGTGATATGACTCGTTCACGCTATAAATGGAATGTATAAAGGATGGAATTAGTTATTCTTTGTAACATAAATAACATTGATATTATACTATAATTTTTATATATATATTTATTAGTTCGATATCATTTTTCAAAAAAAATAAAATAAAATAGCATTCATGTGTAAATACGGCCTACCCTATCCATGAATGGTGTATTTCATTTGTTTTCATGAAATATATTTTATTATTCTAAACACAAACACACACACACAAATATATATATATATATATATATATATTTGATATATATATATATATATATATTAATTCATGTATATAATTCTCAAGATGATGGACTTATGACCATATGGGCAATTTGTAATACTAAGAAGTTCATTTTTGACTCAAGTGCTGAAAATCAACTAAACATATGATCTGAACATAAAAAATTAGGTAACTGTTATAACATGTTAATAAGTGGTATGAAAGGAATAAATTTTTTTAAAATAGATCTAATTAATGTTTAACGTAACATTATGTTATTTTTCTGCATGATAATGAATGAAAGAGATAAGTCAGACTCGTGGTAAGGCACTTCATCTCAATATCATTTATTTGAGGCATATATGGATGATAGGCACCTTTATATTCATATATGGTGTAAATACAACCCTTTGACTCATTATATAATTAATTAGTATATTCTCATTATATTTAATGTTTTTTTTATAATTTAATTCCTATATGATACCCATTCAAGTGTTTCTTAGGTGGTAAGGGAATTCTCACTTTCTTTTTTCCTATGAAGCTCCATTTTTTGTGGTTTTTCATTCAAATTTCAATACCAGGTTCATATTTCAATATATTTAGTTGAAAAAGTATATTATTATTCATTTAGGGATGGAATTCCATTTTACCCTTTTTATTTATTATTTTCTAAATCCTTGTTTCATATCTGTTATTCTGTAAAATTTTCATGTCAAAATCCCTCTCTTTTTCATATGAAATTATTTTATTTTCTTTATTTGATTAACTAAAACTATTTTTTTCATAGTGTATTCATAAATATATAAAAACTATTTATTTTATTTAGTAATTGCAATCCTTTAATAACTCATTCCATTTATTTTGTACACAAATAACATAATGATTATTTTTTAAGAACTTTTTAAATGCCTTTATTTTGATACAAAAACCATTCCATTTATTATCTATGGGTTATTAATGAAAAGATTTATTATGATATATGTGGGGAACATAAAAATAAATTGATATTTAGTGTGTGACATGGCAGTGCTCTAATGTATTGATAAATATAATAGATCTCTAATGATGACATAATTCACAATACCTTGGTGAATAATCTTTGTAATTTTTACAATACCGTGGTGAATAACCTTTTTAATTATTATGGTAACATAGTGAATAACCATGTTAATATTTATGATACCCTGGAAAAAACCTTTGTAGTCTTTACGATACCTTGGTGAGTATCCTTGATTACTTTTATGACACCTTAGTAATATACCTTTGTGATGAGACACATTGGGTATGGACCTCAGGGATATTCTTATGAATGTCTAAATTAATTGTGGTGGCTTTGTTTTCAAGTAAATATCCATGTTAATATTTCTATGATATTCCTCTTTCTCATTCCTTTATTTATGTCCTCGTTTTCTTAGTTATATCACTCAAGATCACATGTAAATTGTTTCCATTGTTTTCCCAAACTGATCATTATGTTCTCATCTAGGGATTTTTATTGTTTTTCACATGTCTTATGAATATGGTAGATAAATAAAATACAAGGATGAATGTATTTGAATATTTGTCTTTAAATGAAACCATGGTTATTTTTAATAATTTTATTTATTAAAAATAATTGAGGGTGATTAATCTTATCTACTTTTTAAAATTGAATGATTATGTTATATTTTGTCCTGATTGTCTAAAACACTATACCTAAAAGTTCTTTTGGTAATTAATGAAAACAAATTCTTTCCAATATTCACTAGAATATGATTAGTTTAAGGTTGGAGCTTTATAGTTGGTATCCGAGTAGGGTAAGAAAATAATGGAAAGTATGATTTTTATTATGGGTTTATAAGTATATGGTAGATCCTAATTTTAAATTCTTAGAAACCCTTTTGAGTCTTATGTCATAAAATTTTATTGTGTTTAATAATATTTTTTTGAGAAATTTATTACATGTAGTTGGGAGTTTTTAATTTTTTAATTTTAAATGAAGGGTATGATATAAAAAATGAGGTTAAAATATCATATAGTTATTTCTTGGTTTTTATCATATATTTTTAAATTTATAACATTCATATAGTTTTAGAAAAAGTGACAACACCCAGACTATGTAACAACCCATTACGTTGGAGAAGTATGAATAAATCAAACAGACAATTGATGTGAGAGAGTACTTTATTCCAAACCACTAACCTACACGATGTCACTGGATAGTATGAATTCATTATTCATAGTTAAAATAGTGGATGAAATAATATAATGGTTAATTTTCTGATCTATATTTTATCTAATAGATAACCATGAGATTCAAAAATGATTTGGAAGATTATGTGACAAATGTTATTTTTAAAGATGTTCACTATTTTGGGGACTGTATATGATAAAGAAAAAGTGTATATTATAGAGTTTTATTTGAGTATTATGGTTTGAAATATTTAATAACGGACTTATGGGAATTGGGTAATAATTATCCTATATTAGAGTTAATGTGATTTGGTTAATTACATTTTGGTATGAGACATTAATAGTGGTTGATGTTATTTATAGATAAATGTTATAATTTATCATTACAGATTATGTGATCAAATCCTACATAATTGTTCATTTCAATTAGAGTTCGGATTATTTTGGGTATTTTTAAGGACAAATTTTTATTGAATGGTACATGTTTATCTTTGTGTATAGTTTTCCGAATATTGGAGAGTGAATTAGTTTTTCGTTATATATGGTTTATACTTTTTGGAAATTAACATATCATGAACTAATCTTTTTAATATGATTAATCACTATGGATAAGATAAAAATATAGTTATTATCATGTGAATTATGTGATTATATTGAATATAAATTACCTGGAGTACTCATCATTTGGAGAAAAAGATTACTATGTAGTGGAAATTCATTAAAGGATGAAGCCCACTTGACAATTAATTATTTTTCAATTTAAATAAATTCTTTGGAATTATTAATGTACCATAAAACAAAAACATTTTATTGTTTTCCTTTTCTACTAGGAAATCATAGTGTGTTTAACCCATCAAATGTATATGGTTTTCTGGTTTTTAATATTCTATAAATCATGTTTTCTATAACACTCTATCAGAACATGATGGTTATTTTTCTCGTTCATATCCGTATGTTCCTATTTGGATCCCTAGTTTGTGATATAATGGGTGAAATTTATACTAAAAGTTATATCTTTCTAAGTGGAATTTTTTTAAAAAAAATTTGATGTGGAATTTTTCATAATGTTACCGTGCTGAATTTTAAAATTGCAAGGTTGAAACTTCCAAAAGGGGTGAATGATGTAACATACATAGTATTTATAGAATAATACATTTTTTATCTAATAATATTTATGAGAAAGATTTAAATTTTATGTTATAGTGGTGACTTTTTCCAATACAGTACTCTGCATGGAACAGTAGTATTATCCAAAATCTTACATTGCACACAATGTTGAGTTATACCAGAAAATAATAAAATAATATTACTATTATGATAAATGGTTGTTTATGTCTAGCCATTATATTGTTGGTAATGAAAACCAAAAACCAATATATGATTACTCATATCTATTAAATGTTTTTATATTTATCCAATAAATATCAGAAGCTGCAAAATATAAAAAATATAATTTTTTTCATAAAATACACTAATATTTTTAAATGTTTGTTTTATCTCTTTTGGATGGGGAACCATTTTTAAATATAGTTTTTGTCACATTTATATGTTTTAATTGAAAAAATAAACTTCTTTTTTAGAATACCTACATGATAATTTATGTTGGTTATAATTTTGTTATTTTTCAGGAAAAAATTATACTTTAATTAATAATAAAAAATAATGCTTTTAATTCAATATTGCCTTTTTATCTAATTTATTTATATAGTTAAATTTTACTTTTAATTGGTTTTAAAGTGTATTTGGATTTTGTTTTTATCAATTAATACGACATTTGTAATTTTAATTTGTTTTACATTTAAATTTGACATAAATAAAAGTTAATCATTATATTGTTTTTACTTCGTAAAAACCCGCTTTCTGGTTTTGACAAAGGGAATTAATTTTAATTTAATTATGGAAATTATTTGTTTTTAATTTAGAAAAACGGATTCCATTTTTAAATAAATAAGTTAGGAATTTTTTAAACGTGTACCTTTTATTATTGGACATTTTGAATATTAACATTAGTAATTATTTTTATTTACCCTGGATAAAGTTTAAATTAGTTAAATATGGGTAAAAAATAATATTATAATAATATTATACTACCCTAAAACATGTCATTATAATATTGGATGAGATATGTCCAACCATAATCATCCATGGGTCTATTTTAGGTCCCCATGGAGCCACTTGGGTGTGATAATGTCCTTTTATGATTTTTATTCTTAAAAAGGGAAGTATAACAAAAACATGTATATCCAAACTAATACAGTTTTCATTTGGATTATAAAAATAATATCATCAATAATAAATATTATTTCTAAATATATAAATATTTCCTATATCATGATATTTTATTTATTATATTTATTTATATAATGATAATATTTATTTATGACATTTCAGGAATGTGGTAATTATTTCTTTTAGAAGGAATCAATTTGTTATGATTTTAACAAAAATCCATTAAAAAACAACGTCTAAATTGACATAAATGAGTTTTTAAAGAAAATTCAATTTTATAAATGATATTATAGTCCAAAAAACTATGTTCCTTCCAACCATCATAAATAATAATAATATTTTAATTACTAACCAACTTTTGGTTCCCTTTTCATTTTATAGTAACTATAGTAACCATATAATATGAAAATACTGAAAGACATGGCAAGTGTTATTGTTTTAATCTAATAGATAAAGCTAATATATTATGTTATTTTTGTGACCAAAACAAGAATAAAACCAATGATATGAGTGGATTTAGACCCATGATCATATTATCCAAGAAAATATCAACTTGTATCTATTATAATTCTAAAATCAATTTATAATAAAATAATATTTCAAATCTTTCCTAATGTACCCCTCCTCCATATTATAAAAGGCCACCAAATCATCCTAATTAAACACACCTATCAAGCCATTTTTCTCGTCCAATTTATTCTTAATTAATCTTTTATCATCCTTCCCTTCCTCTTATAAGCCTTAATAATGGATGAAGGTAACACCAAATTCTTTTTGGCTCAAATCAAAATGAGGTACACGATTTAGAGGTAACATCTTTTAACAATATCATTTCCTTTATTTTCCATATCCAACCCCTTATCCTATTTTTATTCCATTATTTTATAAAAATACGAGTAAAATCAATATACTCTGATGTTTTTATGATATTATTTTAACCTACTCATACCCACACATCCATCTAATGGATTTATAACATACTTTTTTTCTGTTCGACAAACTACTGCCTCACGGAACAATGATTGTGAAATTTTCTCCTACTACCTCTCATGGAATCCATTCTGATGAAAATATATTTATTTATTATATATATCATCTCTATATTTTTTATATGATTAAGATAACCATATTAATTTCTTATTGTACAAATACGATAATTTCATTTGAGTAAATGTTGACTATTTCCCCATCAAAGTTATATGACTCGATCATGGTATATATAGAATGTATATGGGATGTATATATGGAACATATGTATTATATGTAACATAGGTATTATATTTAAATGTAAATATAATAATGTATCAATAATTTATCATTATTTTATCATGATAATTAATGAAATGAATGTTGTATTCGTGCATACGTACGACCTACTATCTCCATGAATCGTTCATTAAATTTATTATCTCTGACTAATTTTTATTTTTATAAATAAATAAATATATATATATATATGATATTTATATGTTATTTAAATCATGAATATAATTCTATAGGATATTTACATATGACCATTTGGAAATTTTTATTCATAACAAGTTCATTTTGGACTCAAGTAATGAATATTTAATAGACGTCTGATGTGAACATAAATGAGTAATTTATTTGTTATAACATGGTAATAAGTTGTATAAAATTAATAAAAACTTGATCTTATTAAAAATAAATTATAAATTAACTTATGTATATTATTCATGATGATAAATAACGGACAAGATAGGTCAGACTCAATGTAAGGGACATCATCTCAATATCCATTATTTGAGTCATATCTTGATGTTAGGAACCATTATTTTACTATAAGGTGTATATACAATCCTTTTAATCACTATATTATGAATTAGTAAATTATCAGGTTATTTAATGTTTTTATGTTGTAATACAATATGATGTGAATTCAAGTGTTTCATATGTAGTTAGGTAATTCACAACTTATTTTTCAATATCATGTTCTCTTTTATTTGGAATGCCTTTAATATTTCCATACCATGTTATTATGTCACCATTTATACCATCTAACATATTATGAGTAATTTATAGATTATATTTCCATTTTTGTTCCCTATTAATTTTTTCTAAAACCATGTTTCATTGTCATTATATAGCATAATTCTCATATCAAAATCTCTCTCTCGTTCTCATGAAGTACATTTATTTTTATGGGATTACACAAAGCTATTTAATTTATAGGGGTATTCATAAAGTCATTAAAATTATTTATTTTATTATAGAAATTACATACATAGAGCCCTATTATCCTTACCATGTGTTCTAAATGACCAAATGATCATGTTTTTTTGAATTTCTTAAAACACCATGATATTGATATGAAACCCATTTCTTTTATAATAAATGGGTTATTTTTTAAATTTTTCATTACGATATATGTGGCTCACAAGAAAATAATGATATATTAATAGTTTTCCCTAATAATTCATGAATTCATTTTGTAAGGAAATTAATCTCTATAGATGACATGTTTAACGATACCTTAGCGAAAAAACCTTGCAATTTTTATGAAACCATGGTGAATAATATTGGTAATTTAATGACACCTCGAGGATAGAAAATAGTGATCTAACAGCATGGGGATGGACCCTGGTGATATGATTATTAATATCAAAATTAAATTTTGAAACCACATTTTTATATTATGATCCATGTTCTTATTGTTATGATATTCTTCGTTCTCAGGCCTTTATAAAATTTCCCATGTTCTGATTAATAACTCTCAAGATCACATGTAATTTTTTCCCCTTTCTACGTTACTAATAATTTTATTTCCATCAATATTTTTTAAATGTTTTTCATAAATCATGTTATTGGAAAGGATAAAAAAGATTCTATAATGAATGAATTTGATGATTTGTCATAAAAAGAAACCGTTTTTTATTTTAATAGTCATTGTCTTATGAAAAATATGGATTGTGTGTAAACATATCTAAATTTTAATAATGAGTGTTTATGTATGACTTTGTCATAAATATTTAAAACTATAGATCTTAAATATATTTTGGAATGAATTAAAATAAATTTAGTCAAAATTCACAAGAAAAAGATATTTTTAAGGAAACTACTTTATAGATCATCCTCCCCCAAATAAATGATAATTCTTTTGAATTGATTCTCAACGAGATCAAAGATAGACATTACAAGAAAAATGATCTTCCATGCTATCACCTTGAGTCTCCTTCAATGATGTCCAGAGATATGTGGAGCACGTGTGGATCACCAGTACAGGATTCTTGTACTTATATTCTACATCTCAATGACATCTCACATTAGACCCATGGTTTGAAGCATCAATGTAGATAAAATCAACATTGAAGTTATTATATTATTTAATTAAATTAATTATAAACAATATATGTCAATCCTCTATTCTCAATTCATGGGTACCACCATTGTCTTATAAATTTTATACAATTCCATGTATACCGAAGTTCATAGTCGTATTGATCTCGGATTATTCATCAATTATGATAACTTGAAACATTGGGAACATGCCCATCCCGCACTTATCAAGTTCCTAAATCATTCAAAGTGGAATCCGAGAAGTCATATTTTTTATTATTATTTATATAATTTTTTTATTTACGATATAATACTTTAGTTTTTCATTTCATATTTAATCAATATTGTTAGCTGAATTTTGAGATAGGTTCTTCCGTTATACTTTCATTCAGATCTAATAAAAGAAAATTATATTATAATTTAAATTAAATCGAGGATCTTAGTAGGAGGCACCAATGTATCTATATAGATAACATAATAATACACATTCTTTAGTCGGATCTAGAAAAAAAATTATTTGTGGTCAATGCATCCGAATTAATTGAGATATCACTCAAGTGGTGGTAATTAATGTTATTTTGTGGAGTTAATTATTACTCTGCATGCTGACTAGGAAAGATGGGTGAATGGTCAGCTTGGCTACAAGACATGTGGCCCACTAGACATGATATATTGTCCCTTAAGGCTAGGGTTATGTCGTGCGTCTCCAACATGGCCTTCTCTACTGGTGGCCTTGTATTGCAGAGGTTACACAATGTGTGGCCCAATAGACACATTGTGTACATTGATGATTCCCGAAGTACACCTCACATTCCATTCCCTGTGATTATATTTTGGAAGGATGGTGAGGGGGGTACATGCCGCATATTTGGATCTACATGTTCTGTACAATTACCAAATTTTAAAGATTTAAAAATTTATTTTTATTTCATGTAACCCTTAAGACATGTACCATAATGTGGGTGTAATGCTGAGACACAACCTATGATAGGTGTTTGATATATATATATTTGTGTGCGTGTGATTGTGTGTGTGTGTGAGTTTGTTCGGGTGTGTGTGTGTTTGTGTGTGTGTGTGTGTGTGTTTAATTAACATATGCATATTGTTCAATGATATAGACATAATGTATGAATTGTATTACAATTATAATTCTATGTGCATGCTACATGTCTCAAAGAATAAAGTGTATTCAAGTATAAATCGATGCGGGGAAGTATTGGATGGGTATTCAGTATGTTTATTATATATTATATGTTACGCACAAGGTTATTATCATGACCCATTCCCTTATGTCCCATGTAGTGACTACAATATGCCATCCTCTTATAGGCCATGGGGTGGAGACTACTGCGAGTTGTAATTTCCCAATATTGGGAGGCATTATATCATGAAAATGTCCACACACACCCAACTCCAAGACACAATTGAATTACATAGAAGACAATACATAAGGAAACTTCAAGCATAACACTACTACACAAAAACATAGTATGACTGAACTAAATAATTAATGTACAACCGGGATAGAATACAAGACCACTAAAATAAAGACAACCACAATGTCTGACCCATAAACATGGGCATAGAAACTGATGTATGAAACTACTAGAAACACCTCTGTAACATCCTGATTTCGGGAGCCACCAAGAGGCGCCCCATACCAGGTTGGTCGCATGGCCTCAAGCACATTTACCCAAATTCCAAAGGCTACCGACTACCAGTGAGGGCCTTGGGTGTGATAGTGGGGAAACTATCCCCTCATTGGCAGAGTACACAACAGAATTAAATAAAATATGCAACATTGGAAGAAGTAAATATCCAACAACAATACACAACGGAAGACTAAATCAATAAAAAACCGGAGCACATATGTATATATGAAGTGATGCATGATACAAATCTCGGAAAGCATCCAAACATGTCCCAATGCTGGAAATAAAAACACTACCAAAACAAATATGAAAGAAAAGATAAGTAGCTCTGCAACATCGTAAGCATAAGCTCGGTCACATGCTCTCACGCTCTAATGAAATCATGTACTCGAATTCGAAGGGCAAATTCCCTTTTCTATACCTAAAAAAACATAGTGTGTTTGTGCCCAAAAGAATGACCCAAACACGGTGCGAGACTAAATCCCAGTAGGCTACCACCCAAAGATCTGTGCCTAACAGTCTGTGAGTATATGGCAGGTAATAGTTTAGTAAGATGTAAAAAGTAACCAGTAAACAGTATGTAGTTAACATGATGATATACAACAGTATTCAACCCACATAAAAAAATTAGCAGTGATGAAAATATCTAACCACAATAGGAACCCCTCTGGGAAGTACTCACATCCAACCTATCATGTCCTATCCAAGAAGTACCAACAACCATATGGGCAGTGCACTTAGCCTAACCCATCTGGTTTGGTCATATGAAATTATAAGACTCTCTAGGGAAGCTCGCTCGAACAATTACCCATACAGTCTAGGTTAGTTAGGGACTCTCTGAGGACAATCACGTGGTCTAACCCACTTATAACCCCAAAGTCTAGAAACTCTCCAAGGAACTCACTCGGTCAATCCTCCTATAGTATCACATCTATCATAGACTCTCTGAGGAAGCTAGTTCGGTCAATTCCTCTACTAGCCTAGAATGGTTTAGGGAATCACAAACAAATAATGACTCTCTGAGGAAGATCACATGGTCTACCCTCCTTTAGTCTGTAATATCCATGACTCTCTGGGAAGCTCACTCGGTCTATCAACTATAGTCTATAATTTCAAAGTCCCTCTGGTATACTCCCTCATTCTATCCCATGTAGTCTATAATGTCAAAGACTCTCTGGGAAGCTCACTCAGTCTATCCACTATAGTCTATAGCACCAGCTTCTCAAGGCCCGTTAATAGTCAGTGCATAATAATGCTATGGAAAAAGTACACCTATAGAGCTACATGGCTAACCTATCTATAGAAACCAACATTTCAATAATATCATTCCATCCTATAGTCAGAAGGCATGGAAAACGGGTATAACGACCAAAGGCTAACAAGACCCAAATGTAGTAAATAGAACAAGGCATGGGGAAAAAATCCAATAACAACAATTATCTTCAAACATGATCAACCTACCTCTACACAAGCATAAAAGCACGACATGGAAACAATATTGAAAAAAAAGTAAAGATGCAATACCCTGTTCATGGGTATTGGTGGAAATAGGAATATAAAACGCAAAGAAATCAATATGTATGGGAAAAAACACCTACCTTGATGCTAGGAGATCAATATACTTGAATCAAGAGACTTGAGTCTCGTTAGAACTTCGTAGATCTACGAAAAATCACAAAAACATCTACCCACAATATCTTGAGAAAGGGGTAAAATCATGGAATGATTCTCAAGAAGAAGGAATATATCATCGATGCAGTTCCAATGCTATCGACGATGGTAAATTCGGAAAATAGATAGTGGATCAGGGGATCAGAGGATTTTTTCTGCCATACGGACGCTGTCAGTTGAATAACCTTGTGAAGAAGATGATTCTGTCGATTATGCGCATCCCCGGTCCGTTTATTGAAAAACAATAAAGTACACGGTGTGTACTTCTCAAGTACACGTCCTGTACTATGACATTATGTACTCCAAATTAAGCGGCCTCCACATCTCCCCTACACACCATGTGTGTAGTAGAGACACAGCCATAACCCGGCCATGCGCGACATAAAAGTACACAGTGTGTACTTATAAAGTACACAGTGTGTACTTTGAAAATTTCCATACTTTCCACTTTTTCTCAAAAACAACCATAAAAGGAAAAACATACCTGAAACGAGGATCCGAGTTCTTACAACCACGACACATCTGATCTCACAATGCACATCAGATCCTGGTCTTTTTCATGCTCCACCTAGGACTCTAGTAAAGCATTGGTTTACTGCACATGACACAACACATGTGGGAGTAGCACATGTTGGGGTGAATAAAATAATTCTTAGAAGGGGACCATGAAAATAACAAAGTAAAAAACCCCAAAGTAGGTACATTTAGCTAAATATAGGTACACATAAAAAACACAGATATCTTGAACATCCAAGCATTCTTATAGAGGATTCAAAGACGCAACGTCTCATCAACTACCCACCATATGGTTCTGTTCATATTGCTCTCGATTTCGGGAGATCCCACTCCCCGTTCTATCAAATAGGAACCACATCGGACAACTCCACAAAAATTATTTTATATAATATTTGTTCTCGATACAACAAGAAGATTCTTTAAGTCATTCGGTCTCACTGTGTTAAGGAGTCTCAATATCAAATCCAAATAATTGGTCAAATGAATATTCAAAAGGGGCGCTAATTCATGGAGAACTGACTCCAGGAACTATAATGTCATAAATTTCCCACTCAAATAAGTCACACATCATTGGGAACCACAGAAATTGAACACACTGAGATGTACCCAATGTACACTAACTGGTTAAAATCACGAATGAAGGAATGTTCTCGATACAATAATGGGGGGTCCTACAAATAGGGCCAAATAAGGGACAACCTAGGCATAATTTAAATTTCTTCCAAGATATAGGATTGTTTCCTGTGTATATGTTGGTCATACCCATCCTGAGAACCCTATCATAGGTACCGTTAAGAGATGTGGGGACATAAAGAGCCTCACAGTGCGGTACATAATCGATGTAAAATTATTGGGGCATCGAAAACTATATAGTCATTTCGACATACTTCATCACCAATATTCAATGGTCACTAAGGTCGGCTAGGTCAGTAATATCTGCTCTGAGATAACTCACTACAAATCATTATCCATTATATATAACATAAATGGGATCCTACATCGTACCATCATCAAGAATCCCTAGGTTATTGTCTCTATCTCTACTATCAACCTTTGTGATAGGATCTGGATCCATAATCGAAACCATATAGAAAATAAAGAGATAACTCCACCAACCCATGCTGGTCCAAAAAAAACAACACTATTCTATCTAAATAGGAACACCATAGGTGAAGGATCTGAATGCCACATATGGATTGACAATGAATCTTATAGTTTGAATGGTATGGACGTTTTAGTGAAAAGGGGTCGGTTGGGTCTAGGTCTGGTCTGACTCGGTAGGACCGTCCCCATCAGATCAGGCCCAGGGTCGACCAACTCGACCCAGGTCCAACGCGGTCCACCAGGTCCATCCAGACCCAGGTCTGACAACGTTTGTCTAGTCTGAACCAATATGTGTCATCTGACCTGACCCACCAGGTGAACATGATCCACTGCATCAACCCAACATACTATGCCAACCCATCCAGCCTAAGAAACCAAGCTCACTAGAGAGGGATGATCTTCTTCTCCAAGGACATAGTGGGTAATACATCCCATCTGCAACTGTTTATTTGGGACTCTACCATGGATTAGCTGGATCATGGCCTCTAGCCACATCCCCCAAAATAATTCCATCCATTACATATGTCCTCTGATCACCACTCTTAGTGAATGTCGAGAGCCTCCTTGGCCACTGTAGTGCACCAATGGGTGATCTTGCAGGCTATTGGAGTAATTATATTAGTCTTTTTTCTGATCTAGAAGACATTCATGGGTCCTCAGGTTTCGTTCTTCATCATCAGGGGTTCAGAATCATTCCCTGATGCCTTTAAAATGTGAAGATGTTCGTGTGCGATATCTCTAGCATCACCTCTAACTGATCTCCATCATAATTTTCTTACCTCCTTCATTCAATGTCCATCACGAACCTGTGACATCATATCATTATGCCAAGGATTAGTTGTGAACAGTTTGATCAATCCCCAAAATTCTAGTGGCGGGCCAAACTAAGATCTCTATGATATCTTGAGAAAAAGGAAAAATCATGGAATGAAACTCAATAAGAAGGAATATCTCACCACTGCGGTTCTAACACAATTGACAACAGTCAATTTGGAAAATAGACGGAGGCTCGGAGCTCAGATGATATGTGTTGCCTTATGGACACTGTCAGATTAAGATCCTTGAGAAGAAGATGACTCTGTCAATTAGATGCAACCCTGGTCTGTTTAATGTAAAAAAGTAAGTACATGACATGTACTTATGAAGTACATGAGGTGAACTGTGCCTTTTCATACTCCACTTTATGAGGCCTCTACATCATCCCTACACACCATGTGTTTGGTCATGATATGGCCAGTACACGTCCTTGTGTAGTATCGATGTACATGGCGTGTACTTATGAAGTACATGACGTGTACTTTGAAAATTTCCATAATTTCCTCATTTTCTCAAAAAACAACCAGAAAATGAAAAACATACCAGAAACGAAGATCTGGGTTCTTACAAACTTCCCCCAATAAAAAAATTCACCCCCGATTTCCTTAGCGATCCATAGAAGAAGAAATCCCAAACAGCTCCGGCCACTGCGATCGTACATCAGCCACCCTCTCCCAGTTCTCATTCTGTACTCGCCCGTGCTGCCATAGCACCCATACAAGAGGAACAGATTAGCCACCGATAACCTTCATAATGCAATCGATAGTCCATATAGGATTCTCCTCAAATGATGTATCTGCTTCGAGATAAAATTCATTGGGCTGAAAGACCTGAGATGGGTATGAAATGTAACGTCGGAGCTAAGAGACGTGGAAGACATCGTGCATTGCCTGGTACCTCTAAGGAAACATCAACTGATAGGTAACCGACTCAACTCTATCCAACACCTCAAACAACCCGACGTTCCATGGTGAATGCCTAACCTATCCTTGAATCCTCTTGTGTCCCAACCTCAGTGTGACATGCTTGAAAACCTGATCCCCGACCTCGAACTCGAGAGGTCTTCTCTACTGATTAGCATAAGTCTTTTGTCGAGAATTTTCTATAACCATACTCTTGTGAATCAACTCTGTCTACTCTGAGGTCTCCAGAATATGATGAGGTCGCAGCAAAGCTACCTCTCCTGCCTCTAGCCAGCACAAAGGTGACCGGCATGGCCAACCGTGCAAAGTATCATAAGGAGCCATCTGAATAGTCAGTTGAAAACTATTGTTATAAGAAAAATGCACAAGAGGAATATGCTTCTCCCAATAACCTCCAAATTATAGAATGAATGCTCTAAGAATATCCTCAAGCACCTGGATCAAATGCTCTCACTGGCTATCTATTTGAGGATGGAATTCTATATTCAAATGTATCTGTGTACCCAAAGCCTTTTGAAACCCCTGTCAGAACTGAGATGTAAAACACGCATCCATGTCTGAAATAATGGAGTGTGGAACTCCATGAAGATTTAAAATCTCTCAGATATACAACCTCCCCATCTCATCAACACTGATGTTCTCCTTGACCGGAAAGAACTGAGCAACATTCATAATCCTATTGACGAAAACCCCGACAACATCACTCCCTCGTGGTGACCTCGGTAACCTGGTCACAAAGTCCATCACAACATCATTCCACTTCCAATTGGAAATTGGTAACTCATGTAAAATCTCTGCTAGAATCTGATGCTCTACTATCACCTGCTGACAAGTATAACATCAAATGAAGAACCCAGAAAAATCCCTCTTCATACTTGGCCACAAGTACTGGCGGTGTAGATCATGATACATCATGGTGACACCAGGATGAACTGTCCAAACTAAGGAATGAAAATCATGCATCAGTTCCTCACATATGTCTACTGGCACCCATACACGGCCTTAGAAATTCAATATCTTATACTCGTCAACTTTCCATCCAGGAAGAGGGTCATCTCCTAACACACAATCCCAGAGGACTGGGCCTTCTGAGTCTGATAGCCGCCTCATCCGTACCCGATCAAGAATAGAAAAGGTAATAGCTATAGAAGATAGAAATGTCTACCCCTTCTTTTCATGCACCTCCAAATGCCTCCTACAGAATAGATCCATAAGCGGACACTCAATTCTAGCTGCCTGAACTGCTTGAATCTGAGTTATCCTACTCAAGGCATATGCCAATGTGTTTCCCTTTCCCGACGTATAGGCAAGCTCAATGTCGAAGGACTGAAGATATTCGACCCACTTTCACTATCTCAAATTCAGATCATGATGCGTGGAGATGTACTTGAGAATCTTGTGGTCGCTGAATACCACAAAGTTCTCTCCAATAAGGTAATGTCTCAAATAACATAAGGCATGAACAACAGCTACCAACTCTAGATCGTGCCTCAGGTAGATTCTCTCATGTGGCCTTAACTGTCGAGACCCATAAACCACGAATACATCTCCTTGTATAAGAACATCTCCCATTCCGACACCTGAAGAATAATAGTAGACTATATAGCTCTCACCCGGCTCTAGAAAGACTAGTATCATTGCTGATGTTGACCTCCCTTTCAGCTCCTGAATGGATGACTCATAGTAATCTGACCAAAAGAACATCACACCTTTCCTTGTTAGAACTATCAGTGGTGCTGCAAGGCATGAAAAGTATTGTATGAAATGCGTGTAGAATCCATCTAGCCCTAGAAAACTCCACACCTCAAAGACATTCTTTGGCTGCTCCCAAGAAACTATAGCTCTCACTTTCTCTGGGTCTACGGATACTCTTGTCTCTGAGATAAAGTGACCTAAGAAGTGAATCTGATCCATCCAAACGTGGCTTTTCGAGAGCTTATCATATAAATGATTCTCTCTCAATGTACTTAGAACGATCTCAATATGGGTAGAATGGTTGTTTCGAGTGTGAGAGTAAAACAAGATGTCGTCCAAGAAAACAACCACGAAGGAATCCACGTATGGATGGAACACTTGGTTCATCAGTGCCATAAAAGCAGCTGGCGCATTTTTGAGACCGAATGGAATGACTGTATAATCCTATAGACCATATGTTCTCTTGAAGGTTGTAAGATGTATATCCGATGGTCTAACACACAACTGATGATTACTGAACCTCAAACCAATCTTCGAGAAAACCCGGGATCCTCGATTCTAATCAAAGAGGTCATCGATCCTCGGGAAGGGATATCAGTTCTTGACCATCAACTGGTTTATCTTCCAATAATATTCACAAACCCTAAGGGTTTTGACTACCTTTTTCACAAATAGGACAGGCGAACCACAAGGGGAAGTACTGGGCCAGATGAAACCCTTTTCTTGCAACTCCTCCAACTGCTTCTTGAACTCATACAACTCAGGTGTAGCCATTCTATACGGAGTAATGGACACTGGTGCTGCTCCTAGAATGAACTCAATAAAAATTTCTACCTCACAATACAATGGAAAACCTGAAAATTTCTCTGGAAAGACAAACATGAAATGATCCACCACTTGAGAAAAGACTAACTGCGAAGTCCCCGGGTCATCCATATAATGAACGGAAATATGGGATATAACTCCCCCAATCGCATGATGATCCGGTCCATCTCAACCCACCTGGACAACCCAATCACCTCTATGATGAAAATATCTTCCCTCTGGTTATACAAATCTCACCCTACACTGATAGCAATCGACGACATCCAGGAAGGGAACAAACCAGTCCATAACGAGAATGACATTATAGCCTGTCATTACTAGGACATTGAGGTACCATAAGAAGTGACACCCAGAAACCTCAAGAGGGAAATCTCTGAACTGAAATATGTTATACTTCCTCATTCCCAATGGTGTATAAAGAGTCAACATGTCAACAGACAAAAATATACAGAGACCAAGGCTCTCCACTACAGCAACAGAGATAAAGGTATGTAAATAACCATTATAGAAAAGGGATGAAGATAAAATTGATGCTACTAAGATCGTACCATGAACTATGGAAGGACTGGGATCCTAATCCTGATAGTTCTTCCCTACAGCAAAAGTATGGCATGTATCGTGGCCCTGCGCCCTTGGCCGACCACTCTGAGCTGATCCATAGTGTTGTCGCTCGTAACATGGTGACTGACCACCTCGATCGCGACCTCCTCCTCGGCCTGAATGGCTTGAATAACTCCAGTTCCCAGATTGGTGAGAAACTTCAGATACATCTACCTGTACGCAGGGTCATAGAAGAACCCCTTCCAGTAACTGTAGGTGAGAAGATCTGACAAAAACAGTAGAGATGGCACATCTTTCCACAATATCGGCAGTCCCTCGGGTCTCTCGGGCACTGAGTCCTTGTATGAATACTCCTCCCACATTGGTATCATACTACCTAGATGACCGAAGATACATTCCTCCTACCCTGATCTCCTTGGGAAGACTCATTATGGTGCTTCCTGCTATCAGTAGGAGTAACACTGACTCTGGATGTCGAACCGCACAGTCCCACTGCTCCAGAATCTCTCAGATTGAGCTTAGTGATCAGCACTTAGTTGATGATAGAAAATATCGAAGTCAACCTGAAGATATTAATCTTGGAACAGATCTTCTTCTTGACACCATCCTCAAACATACTAGAAGGGAACAACCCATCATCTGCTGGAATCAGCCTGAAGCACTGTAGCTCGGTAAAACGAGATGAGTACTCCATAACAGAAAGTGTACCCTTCTTGAGACTCATATACTCCTGGGATCAGTCATCCCTCAATCTCTCCTGATAAATTTAATAGTATAATATGCGACGAAACACATCACTAGTCAAACTCTACTGGCGCCCTGACTGTGGGATCACCTCCCACCACCTCTTGGTGGTGTCAGAGAGCATAAAAGTAGAATGATTAACCCTTTCCTATAGAGGTATCTCTAGATGAAAGAAGATTTTCAGTGTGGCCTCTAACCATGACTCTGTGGCATGGGGTCCTCCATCCCCTAAGAAAGTAGGAGGATGTTTTAGCTGGAAAAACCGCGTCATCTAAGCCATCAACGGGGCATGAGGTGGCACTCCCTTATAGGTCTGCATAATCCTAATGAAGTCCTTCCTAAAATGTGCACCGGCACCAGCAACTGGTATAACAACTGGTGCCAAGGCTTGCACAACAAGAGGAACTACAAGAGGTCCCTGATTGGCCATATCTGGTGTCTCATCACTATATGGAAACTGACATAAAAACGAAGGACGCCTTGGTGGAATAGATCTGACAAATCAAAAACACACCTTATATCAGGATTACCAAGGATAGAGGACACAAGAGTACAAATGGGAACAAGGGAAATAAACACTCATGTTTTAACAAACATTACTACATGGTGTGTATAACAACTTCACTGTGTGTCCCTTAAAACCATTCACATGGGTATGTACTTCTACAACCATAGGTCGTGTAACACCCCAGACTACACGGTGTGTTCTCCCCCAACACCGTGTGTACATGAATTCCATTACCCTACCTGAGTCTCTTTAAACAGATAACTCACATGGTCCTCTTAATCCTAGACAACACGGCATGTTAGTACCAAAGATAGCGTGTACTGCACGATCTTCCCCGACCCGGGGTGTTAGTGACACGGTCGGGTACACAACTCACTACTACACGATTTGTACCTACAGTACACGGCATGTTCCTAATGATTTTTCACAACCCCATGTTTCTTCTCACATAGTCAGTGACATGGTTTAAAAACAACACGATGTGTAGTCATGATGTGCATGATGTGTATTCTGTGTTTGTCCAGGCAGTAGCTCATAAACTACACTACAGCCCAGAAAACACTGAACAACAAACATAGAGGTTCCAAATTCTGATCATTGAAGCCCATACACCACGCTAATCAAAGCTTGGAATCTTATACACAACATATACATGAGAAACAAGTAAGCAATCCACCATGTTCCAATTCATGAGGGCCCCTAACACCTCAGGAACCAAAATTTTGCGTTCATTTAAGCAAGGTAAAAACAAAAAATTTTTTTATCAAACTGGTGGGATTCTATCAAAGCATCTATCACAACATCATTCATAATCTACACGACGTCTATCACAACAACATGAAATTTCTAATGCACCCTAGATGGCATGGAAAGAAAGCATGACATGTGGATTCTAACAAGTACCTATTTGATGCATGAAATGGAAAACCCTCATCTCAATGGGTTGTGACAGAAATAGAACTGTAATAGCACAACAATAACAACACAAGGAATGCGAATAACTATCTGATAAATCATATCAACCGTAATATCTCAATACCAGAATAAAGAAATATGCGAGGTAGATTGGATTTTCCCTGTACATGGGTTAGATACTCCCTGGCACCGCTTATTACCAAGTACTGAATCTATCCAATCCCTGGCTAAAGGCTTCAAACACCAAATCAAGAGAAAGGATTCCTCTTATACCACTTTTTAACATCCTGGTTCCAAATGACACTCAGAGGTGCCCCGTAAGAGTTTAGTCACATGGCCTTAAGCGCATTTCCCCAAAAACTAGCTTCTGTTGACTAGCAGCGAGGGACTTGGATGTGATTGTGTGGAAACTATTCCCTCATTGGCATAGTACACAACAGAAGTAAAAAAACATACAATAGCAGAAGCAGTAAATATCCAACAAAAATATATAGCAGAAAACTAAAACAGTAATAAACTGGACAACATATGTATATATGAAGTGATGCATGATACAAATCTAGGAATGATGCCAAACAGGTCACGATTCTAAAAATAAAAACAGTTACAATACAAGAACAAAAGAAAATATAAACAGCTCTGTAGCATCACAAGCCTAAGCTTGGTCCCATGCTCTCCTACTCTAAAGCAATCAAGTACCCGAAGTCGAAGGGCGCATTCCATTGTCTATACCCGCAACAACATAGTCTTTTTGGGCCCAAAATCATGGACCAAATAAGGTGTGAGACTAAATCTCTGTAGGCTACCACCCAATGATCAATTCCTAACAGTCAGTGAGTATATGAAAGTAATAGTTCATTAAGTAGTAAACAGAAACCCGAAAACAATAAGAAGTAAACAGGATGATATACACCATTAATCAACCCACAGAACAACATGATGTAGTGAAGAAAATATCTAACCACAATAGAAACCCCTATGGAAAGTACTCATAGACAAACCCTTTGGTCTTATCCACGATGTACCAACAACCCTATGGGCAGTGCACTCATCCTAAAACCTCTAGTTTGGTCAAACGAAGTTATAATACTCTCTAGGGTAGCTCACTCAGTCAATTCCCCTTATAGTCTGGGTTAGTGAGGGTCTATCTGTGGAAGATCACGTGGTCTAACACTCTTATAGCCCCTAGGTCTTGAAACTCTCTGAGCAGCTCACTCGGTCAATCCTCCTATAGTCTCAGGTCTATCACAGACTCTATGAGGAAGCTCGCTCGGTCAATTCCTCCTCTATCCTAGAATGGTTTAAGGAAATTCAATAAAGTAATGACTCTTTGAGGAAGCTCACTCAGTCTACCCTCCAATAGTCTATAATATCCAAGACTCTCTAGGAAGCTCACTCGGTCTTTCCCATGTAGTATATAATGTCCAAGACCCTCCGGTATGCTCCATCAGTCTATCCCCTGTAGTCTATAACGTCCAAGACTATCTGGGAAGCTCACTCAGTCTGTCCCCTATAGTCTATAACACCACTTTATCATGACCCTTTTCTATTCAGTGCATAATAATTCTAAAGTCCAAAGTAAACCTATAGATCTACTCGGCTAACTAGTCTACAGAAACAAGCATGTCAATAATATCATTTTGGCCAACATTCACAAGGCATGGAAAATAGGTATAACGACCAAACGCTAACATGACCCAAAGGTCATAAACAGAACAAGTCATGGAAAAAAACATCCAAGTAAAATAATAATCCTAAAACATGATAAACCTAACTCTAAAAAATTATACATGAATATAATGGAAACAACATAGGAAAAATGGTAAACACGAAATACCCCGTTCATAGGTATTGGTGGATATTTGCACATAAAACTCAAAGACATCAAAAGGTAAGGAAATAACCACCTACCTTGATTACAGGAGATCAACATACATGATCCATGTGGATTGATTCTCCTTAGAACATCGTAGATCTACAAAAACAAATAAAATGTTCAACCCACGATATCTTGAGAAAGAGGGAAAATCATGGAATGAAACTCAAGAACTAGAAAGAGCTCACCTCTGCAATTCTAATGCAATAGACAACGATCGAATCATAAAATAGATGGATATTGTAAGGCTCGGAGGATGTTCGTGGCTATACAGACGATCTCGGTTGAAGAACCTTGAGAAGAAGACGATTCATTCTATTAGGTGTGACCCCGGCCTGTTTAATGAAAAAAATTAATGTACACGACATGTACTTATGGAGTACACGTCGTGTACAATGCCTTTCTATACTACACATTAACAAGCCTCTAGATTTCCCCTGCACACAGTGTGTGTGGTCAGGATAAGGCCATCACACGGCCTTGCGTGACATCGAAGTACATGTTGTGTACTTATAAAGTACATGATGTGTACTTTGAAAATTTCCAGACATTCCTCTTTTTATCAAAAACAACCAGAAAAGGTAAAAATACTTGAAAAAAAGAAATGGGTTCTTAAAAACTTCCCCCCTTAATGAAATTTGTCCCTGAATATCCCTACACATTCATAAAAGAAGAAACCCCAAATAGCTCCAGCCACTGCGATCGTACATCGGCCTCTCTCTCCCAGGTCTCATCCTGTACTCGCCTGTGCTGCCATAGCACCCATACCAGAGGAATAGACCGACCATAGAGAACATTCGTACTGTGATCGACAATCTGGATATGATCATCCTCAAATGAAGCATCCGCTTCGAGCTCATCCTCCCCAGGATGAAAGACCTGAGATGAGTCCGAAAAGTAATGTCAGAGCTGAGAGACGTGGAAGACAACGTGCATAGCCCAATACCTTTGACGTAAAGATAACATATAAGCAACCAACCCAACTATCTCCAACATCTCAAATGGACCGACATACTATGGTGAAAGCATAACCTATCTCCGAATCCTCTTTTTTCCCAACATCAGAGCATAAGGGTGACCAGCATGGTCTACTGTACAAAGCCTCATAAGGTGCGATATGAATAGTCACCTACAAACTGTTGTTATAGGAAAACTCCACAAGAGTAATATGATTTTCTTATGAACTGCAAAAGTCTAGAATGCATGCTCGTAGCATATCCTCAAGAACCTGGATTATACCCTCAGACTGGCTATCTGTCTAGGGATGGTATGTTGTACTCAAAAGTACATGTGTACCCAAATCCTTCGAAATCCCCTTCCAGAACTGAGAATTAAAACCCACATCCATGTCTGAAACAATGGAGTGTGGAACTCCATGCAAACTTACATTCACTCGGATGTACAACCACCCCAGCTCATCAACACTGAAGGTCTCCATGATCGGCAAGAAGTAAGAAACCTTCATAAGACTATCGACGACAACCCAGACAACCTCACTCCCTCAAGGTGACCTCAGTAACCCGATTATGAAGTATATCACGACATCATTCCACCACCACTATGGAATGGTTAATTTCTGTAAAACCCCTTCTGGTCATTGATGTTCTTCTTTCACATACTAACAAGTAGAACATCTCATGAAGAACCCAGCAACATCCGTTTTCATTCCTGGCCACCAGTACTGGTGGTGTAGATCATGATACATCTTGGTGATGCCCAGAAGAAATGCCCAAACTGATGAAGGAAAATCCCACATCAGTTCCTCACGTATGTCTAATGGAACCCATTCGCATCCCTAGAAATGAAAGATCTCATCCTTGCCCATTGTCCATCCAAGAACAGAGTCCTCTCCTGACACACTCTCTCACAGGACTAGGCCTTCTGAGTCTGATAGTTGCCTCATCCATACCCGATCAAGAAGGGTAGAGGTAACATCTATAAAAGATAGAAATGTCCGCCCATGTTTGTCATTAAATCCAAATGCATCTTAGAGAATATAGCCATAAGCTTCCAATCACTGCTGGCATCCTGAACTGCCTGAATCTGAGTTCTCCTACTCAATGCATCAACCACTGCATTTCCCTTTCCCGGTGTATAGGAAAGCTCAAAGTTGAAGGACCAAAGATACTTGACCCACCTATGATGTCTCAGATTCATATAACACTGAGTGAAGATGTACTTGAGACTCTTATGGTCGGTGAATACCTCAATGTTCTCTCCATGATGGTAATGTCTCTAACATTGTAAGGAATGAACAACAGCTGCCAACATCAGATTGAGTGTCAGGTAGTTTCTCTCATGTGGCCCCAACTGAAGAGACCCTTACACAATGACACTATCTCTCTACATAAGCACATCTCTTAGTCCGACACATAAAGCATAACAATAGACTATATATCTCTCACCTGACCTGGAAAGACTAGTGTCGGTGCTGACGTCAACATTCTTTTTAGCTCCTGAAATGCTGACTCACATGAATATGACCATAAAGACATCCAACCTTTCTTGGTCAGACCTGTCTGCAGTGCTGCAAGGTGTGAAAATCCCTATATGAAATGCCTATAGTATCCAGAAAGCCCTAGAAAACTCTTCACCTCCATGACATTTTCAGATACCCCTGGGAAACTACAGCTCTCACTTTCTTTGGTTCTACTGATAGTCATGTCTCTGAGATAACGTGACACAAGAAGTGAATCAGATCCATCCAAAATGGGAATTTTGAGAGCTTAGTATATAACTGATGCTCTATCAGTGTACTCAGAACAATCTCAATATGGGTATCATGGTTGTGTCGAGTGTGAGAGTACAATAATATTTCATCCACGAAAACCCCCACGAAGGAATCCATGTATGGATCGAACATTTAGTTCATCAATGATATAAAAGTAGCTGGTGCATTAATGAGACCGAATGGAATGACCGTATACTCGTATATACCATACCTACTCCTGAAGGTTGTATGTAGTATATTCGATGGTCTAAAGCGCAACTCATGATAACCAGACCTCAAAAAGATCTTTCAAAACACCCGGTCTCATTGAATCTAATCAAAGAGGTCATTGATCCTAGGTAAGGGATATTGGTTCTTGACCATCAATAGGTTAAACTTCTAATAATTCATACAAATTCTAAGGGTGTCGTCTGCCTTTTTCACAAACTGGACAAGAGAACCCCAAGAAGAAGTACTGGGTCGGATGAAACCCTTTGCTTGAAACTCCTCCAACTGCTTCTTTAGATCCTGCAACATAGGTGTAGCCATCCAATATGAAGTAATGGATAGCGGTTCTGCTCTTGGAACGAGCTCAATAGAAAATTCTACCTCATGCTGTGGAGGATAACATGAAAGGTCCAGTAAAAAGACATCTTTGAGATGATCCACCACTGGAGGAAATTCTAACTGCGAAGTCCCCTAATCATCTAGATAAATACAAGAAATCTGGGATGTAACTCCCCCTAGCCCATGATGCTCTGGTCGGGCTCTACCTGCCTAGACATCCCACTCGCCTCTATGAAGAAAATATCCACCCTCTGGTGATATGAAACTCACCCTGCGACGATAGCAATCGATGACTGCCTCGAAGGGAACTAACCAATCCATACCAACAATGACATCATAGCATGTACTCTCTAGGACATAGAGGTCCCATAAGAAATGAAACTTTGAAAACTCAAGAGGGCACTCTCTGAACTGACTTACGTTAGAAATCATCGTTCCCAACGGTGTATTAAGAGTCAATATTTTGACAAATGAAAGGATACCGAGCGCAAGTATCTCTACTACATAAATAGAGAAAAAAGCTATGAGAAGCACCATTATCCAAAAAGGGCTGAAGATAAACCTGAGGCTACTAAGATCCAACATGGAACTGTGGAAGGGTCGGGATCCTGCTGTTGATAGGTCTGCTCTACGGTGAATGTCTAGCATGTACCGTGGCCCTGCGCACGTGGATGACCACCCTGAGCTAATCCACTCTGCTTTCACTGGTAACCTGGTGACTGACCACCATGGCGGCGACCACCACCTCGGCCCAAACAGCCAAAGGAACTCTAGTTCTCAGACTTGTGAGAAACTTTAGATACATCACATATACACGGGGTCATAGAAGAACCCCTACCATCAACTGTAGGCGATAAGATCTGACAAAAACACTAAAGATGGCCCATCTTGCGGCAAGATCGACACTCCATCAGATCTCTCTGGCACTGAGACCTAGTATGACTACTCCTCCTGCATTAGTTTCATACCTCATGGATGCCCTAAGATACATTCCTCCAACCCTGATCTCCTTGACCAGACTCCCTTCGGCGCTTCCTGCTATTAGTGGGAGTAACACTTACTCTGGATGTCGAACCGCCCTGGCCCACTACACCATAATCTCATAGATTGCGCCCAGTGAACATCGCCTGGTTGATGATAGAGGATATCGAAGTCAACCTGAATATATTCACCTGGGAATGGATCTCATGCCTGAGACCGTACATAGAATTCTTAGAAAGGAACAACTCATCACCTGCTAGAATCGGCATGAAGTGGTGAAGCTTGGTAAAACGAGATGAGTACTCCATAACGGAAAGGGTACCCTAATCGAGACTCATAAACACTCGGGCTCGGTCAGCCCTCAAGGTGTCTAGATAAATGTAATCATAGAAGATCCATTGAAACTCATCCCATGTCATACTCTAATGGTGCCCTGACAGTGAGATCACCTCCCCCCCACCTCGGGGCTGTGTCTCAAAGAATATAATTAGAAAGCTATACAATTTTCACTGGAGGTATCTCTAGATGCTAGATGATTGTTAGCGTGGCCTCTATCCATGACTATGCGTCCTGGGGTCCTTTATCCCCTGAGAATGAAAGAGGATGTTTCTGCTGGAAAACTTGTTTCAACTCAGCCATCAACGGGGCAGGATGGCGGTGCTCCCTCAATGGTCTACATAATTCTCAAGAAGTTATCCCAAAATTGTGCATCAGCGCCTGCAATGGGTATAACTGCTGGTTCCATGGCTAACACAATAGGATTATATGTAGGAGGTCTATAATCATCCATATCTAGTGTCAAATCACCATCTGGAAACTAGAGTACAAATGAAGGATGTCTCGAAGGCATAGCTCTGACAAATCAAAAACACAGCTTAGATCTGGATTTCCATGGAGAAAGAACAGAAGTGTAAAAATGGGAACAAGAGAAAGAAACACTCATGTTTTACCAAACATTACTACAAGACATTTATAAAATCTACACGACACGTTCCTTAAAGAAAATCACATGGGCATGTACTTCTGCCACCTCTGGTCGTGAAACACCCTAGACTACACGGCATGTTGTCCCCCAACACGGCATGTACTTGAACAATATTCCCATGCCTGGTTCACTTTGAATGGATAACTCACACAGTCCTCTTAACCATATAATACATGACGTGTTCGTTCCAAACACGACATGTTCTACATGAGCTTCCCTGGCCCGTGTTGTTAGTGACACGGCCAGGTACATGGCTCACTACTACACAGTGTGTACCATCAGTACATGGAATTTTCATGAATATTTTTCAAAACCCCTTGTTTCAGCTCACACAGTCAGTGACACAGTTTAAAAACTACATGTCATGTAGTTAGAAAGTACATGCTGTGTGTTCTTGGATTTTCCGGGCAGTAGCTCAGATTCTTCACTGAAGCCCAGAAAACACTAAAAAAGAAACATTGAGGTTCAAAATTCTGAACTGTGAGGTCCCATACAACACGTGAATCAAAACATGGAATCTTATACAAGTCATATAAATGAGAAACAACTCATTGATCCACAGTGTTCCAATTCATGAGGGACTATAACACCAAAAAACCAAAATTTTGTGATCATTTATAAAGGTTACAGATAAACAATTTCTCTATCAAACTGTAGGGATTCTATCAAAGATTCTATAACAAAAACATACATAATCTACAGAATGTCTACCACAACAACATGGAATCGCTAATTCACCCTATATGACATCGCAAGAATGCATGACATGTGATTTATAAAAAATTCATATATAATGCATTAGATGGAATACCCTCATCTCAGCGGGTTGCGACAGAAATAGAACTGTAATAGCACAACAATTTCAACACAAGTCATGTGAATTACTCTAGGAGAGATCATATCAACCGTAATATCTCAGAACCAGAAAATTTCAATATGTGAGGTAGATTGGATGTTCCCTAAACATGGGTTAGAAACTCCCAGGAACAGCTTATTACCATGTACCAAATCTATCATATACCTTGATAAAGGCTCAAAATAGTAAATCAAGTGAAAATAATTCCTCTAATAGCACTTTGAAATGTCCCGGTTCCGGAAGCCACCCAGAGGCACCCCGTACCAGGTTGGCCACACGGCCTCAAGTGCATTTACCCAAATTCCAGAGGCTGCCAACATGAAATGAGGGCCTTGGGTGTGATAGTGGGGAAACTATTCCATCATTGGAAGAGTGAAAAACAAAAGTAAAAAAAACTTGCAATAGAATAATTAGTAAATAACAAACACCAATAAACAGCAGATGACTAAACCAATAATCCACTGGAGAACATATGTATATATGAAGTGATGCATGATACAAATCTAGGAAAGTATCCAAACAGGTCACAATGATTGAAATAAAAATTGTACCCAGACAAGTATTAATGAAATGATAAATATCTCTGCAACATCGTAAGCCTATGCTTGGTCACATGCTCTCCTGATCCAAATCAATCAAGTACCCTATGTTGAAGGGTGCTTTCCCTTGTCTATACCTAAAACAACATAGTCTGTTTAGGCCCAAAAGAATAGCCCAAATAGTGTGTGAGGTTAAATCCAAATAGGAAACCTCCTAAATATCTATGTATACTAGTTTATGAGTATATGGCAGGTAATAGTTCAGTAAGCAGTAAATATCAACGAGTAAACAGTATACAGTAACCAGGATGATATAAAATAGTAATCAACCCATAGAACAACAACCTTCTGTGAAGCAAATAGATAACCACAACAGAAACCCATTTGGGAAGTACTCACATCCAACCTCTCTTGTCCTATCCAAGAAGTACCAACAACACTCTGGGATGAGCACTCATCCAAACCCATCACGTTTGGTCATAGGACATTATATGACTCTCTGGGGAAGCTTGCTCAGTCAATTCCCCTTATAGTCTAGGGTAGTAAGGGACATTCTAAGGAAGATCACATGGTCTAACCCTCTTATAACCAGAAGTTCTGGATACTCTCTAAGGATCTCACTCGGTCAATCCTCCAATAATCTCAGGTCTATCATAGACTCTTTGAAGAATCTAGCTCAGTCAATTCCTCCTCTAGCCTAGAATGGTTTATGGGAATTCAAAGAAGAAATGAATCTCTAAAGAATCTCACTCAGTCTACCCTCGTGTAGTCTCTAATATTCTAGACTCTATGAGAAGAACACTCGGTCTATCCACTATAGTATATAATGTCCAATACCCTCTGTGATGCTCACTAGGTCTATCCCCTGTAGTCTATAATGTCGAAGACTCTCTGGAAAGCTCACTCGGTCTATCCCCTATGGTCTATAGCACCAGGTTCACACGGACCCATGCCAGTCAATGCATAATAATGAAATAAGGCCAAAGTACACCTATAGAGATACTTGGATTACCAGTCTATAGAAACAATCATGTCATGAATATCATTCCATCCTACAGTCATAAGGCGTGGAAGATAGGTATAACAACCAATGGCTTACAACACCCAAAGTTCGTAAACAGAAAAAGGCATGGAAAAAACATCCATGAATTGAAATTATCCTCAAACGTTATCAACCTACCTCTACACAAGCATATATTCATGGAAGGGAAACATTAAGGGAAAAATAGTAAACACGCAATACCTCGTTCATGTGTATTGGTGGAAATTTGCACATAAAACTCAATGTATTTTAATGTTAAGGAACAAACCACCTACCTTGATGTTAGGAGATCAATATACTTGATCCCAGAGGATTTATTATCTTTAGAACGTTGTAGATATATGAAAATGCACCAAAAAATAAACCCAAGATATATTGATAAAGTGGGAAAATCATGGAATGAAACTCATGAAGAAGTAAGAGCTCACCACTGTAGTTACATTGTAATTGACGGCAGCTGATTCGAAAAAAAGATAGAGGCTTGGGGTCTTGGAGGATGTTCATGGCCGTATGTAGTCTCTCTATCGAAGAACCTTGAGAAGAAGATGATTCTGTCAATTAGACACGACCTCGGTCTGTTTAATGAAAAAAAGTTCACGAAGTGTACTTCTGGAGTACACAGCGTTTACTATTCCATTCTATACTCCAAATTAAGCAGCCTCCACATCACCCCTACAAACCATGTGTGTGGTCTGGACACGGCCAGCACATGGCCTTGAAAGGCATCAATGTACACGACATGTACTTATAAATTACAATACGTGTACTTTGAAAATTTTCAGATTTTCGTCTCATTCTCAAAAACAACCAAAAAAGGAAAAACATAACTGATACGAAGATCTGAGTTTTTACAACCTTGGATCATCAGATCTCAAAAGGCATCATCTAATCTTGGTCCTGGTCCTAGTACACCTAGGACTCTAGTAAATCATCAGTTAACTACACATGAAACAACACATGCGGGCATAGCACATGTTGGGGTGAATAAAATAATTCTCATTAGAGGACAATGAAAACCCCAAAGTAAAATACCACCAAGTAGGTAAATTTAGCTAAATATAGTTATACGTCAACAACATAGATATCATGAACATCTAGGTATTCTTTTAAAGGATTCCAAGATAAAATGTCTCATCAAATTCCTTCCATATGGTATGGTTCATAGTACTCTCGATTTCGGGAGATCACACTCCCTTTTCTATCAGATTGTAACCTCGTAGAACAAGTCCACAAAAATATTTTTTTAGAACATGTTTTCTTGTTACATCAAGAAGTTTCCTTAAGACATCTGGTCTCACTGAGACTAGGAGTCTCAATATCAAATGAAAATAATTGGTCATAAGATTATTCTAAAGTTGTGCTCATTCTTGGAGAACCCAATCCAGGACCTCTAAAGTCATAAAAGTCCCTCACAAAGAAGTCACACATCATTGGGCTCCACAGAAATTGAACACGCTGAGATGTACCCAAAGTAAACTGACCAGATCATGTCACAAATGATGGAAAGATCTAGATTAAATAATATGGTTTCCTACAACTAGGGAAAAATAAGGGACAACCTAGGCCTGCTTTAATTTTCATCCAAGATATAGGATTGATTCCTGTGAATGTTTTCGTCAAACCCATCCTAAAAACCCTATCATAGGTACCATTATGAGATGTGAGGATAGACTGTACCTCATGGTGTGGTACATACTCGACGTAAAATTTTTGGGGCACTGAAAACCATATAGTAATTCTGACATACTTCATCACCATGATCCAATGGGAACTTAGGCTAGCTAGGTCACTAATATCCACTATGATCTTACTCACTACAAAACATTATCCATTATATATATCATGAATGGGATCCTATATCATACCTTCATAGAGAATCCCAAAGTTATCATCTCTATCTCTATTATCGCCCCCTATGATGGGAGATGGATCCTTAATAAAAACCTTATAGAAAATATAGAGATAACTCTACCATACCATGCGGGTCCAAAAAAACCACACAATGCCATCTAAATTAGACCACCATAGTTGAAGGGTCCCAATGCCACATATGTCTTGTCAATGAAACCTATAGTTAGAATGGTATGGATGTTTTAGTGAAAAGGGGTCAGTTGGGTCTGGGTCTGGTCCGACTTCGTGGGACCATCCCCATCAGACCAGGCCTGGGGTCGAACAAATTGACCTCGGTCTGACATGGTCCACAAGGTCCAACCAGACCCAAGTCTAACAAGGTTTGTCTGTTATGAACCAATGTGTCACATCCGACCTGACCCACCAGGTGAACATGATCCACTATAGAAACCCAACCTACTATGCTAACCCATCCCACCTAAGAAACATGGCCCACTAGAAAGGGCTTATCATCTCATCCCAGGACAAGGTGGGCAATAAATCCCATCTTTAACTGTTTATTTGGGTATCTACCGTGGATCAGCTAGACCGTGGCCTCTAGACACATTCCCCAAACAAATTCCATCCAATACATGCATCCTCCAATCACCACTCATAGTTAATGTAGTTGGCCTCCTTCGGCCTTGTGGTGCTCCGATGGGTGCTATTGCAGGCCATTGGAATCAATCTATTAGCCTGTTTTCTGATCTGGAAGACATTCTTGAGTCCTCAGGTTGCGTTATTCATCGTTAGGGGTTCCAAATCATTCCTTGACCTCTTTAAAATGTGATGATTTTTGTGTGTGATATCTCCAACATCACCTCGAACGGATCTCCATCATCATTGTCACACCTCCTTCATTCAATGTCCATCTCGGACCTACGACATCAGATCATTGGGGGAAGGATCAGATGTGGAATGTTCGATCAATATCCAAAATTCAAGTGGTAAGCCAAACAATGATCTCCGGCAATGAACAAAGAACATATGGTGTAAAGTCAATAATTAAAAAAATATTAATGTTCATTGATCGATATTCTTATATATCGGGGTTCATCGACACCATAACGGTTAACCGATAATCACTAAGAAAATATTATATTAAAACCCCCCAAGAGTATTCCCATCCAATAACAATGATCAATCCACATACCAATTTGATTGTTAATCAGTATAAATCTATAATAGAATATTATGAATGGGGAAATGATAAGTTTCAATGAATAACAATCCTTCTTCATGTTGGATCACTTGAAAATGTAGATTGAAGTCGCATCGCAGCGGAAATCCTTGTTCTGCCGGCATCTGTCTACTTTCCACCACTTGATTGAATCCCAACCTTTGATCATTCATCTCCAACATGAGATCCACCTCCTCCTTGACATAGGAAATCAAAATCATTCAAGAGAAATTATCCAAAATTATGAATTCTAACATTCTACCATGACTTCGAATAATGGAATAAACACATTAATGTGTTTACCCATTTCAGAATTGTGTTTCACATTGAAATAGAGTCTCCACAATACATAATTAATGAAAAAATAGTATGTTGTTATGTTGCTAAATAATTTTTTCACCACACTATGAAATGATAAGAATGTAATAAAATAAACTACATTAAGATTATTTTATTCTACTATAAATATTTTAAAAATTAACATTTACCCTTGTCCTGTGCTGGTTGAAGTTAGGCTCTACCTAGGTAAAGCATATCCTCAAAATCTCAATAGAACTCTCTGATTTTCCAACCAGGTTACCACGTATATGTTATCAGGATTTGAAAATAATAATAATTTTATTTAATTATTTTATTTAGGGTTATTCCATTTTCATGTTTTCTCACTAGAGACATGCTCTAACTAAACATAAATTGCGGCTAGGGTAATCCAATATCTATGAAGATAATAGTTCCCCTCAAATTTATAATTTGGTTACACATTTAAGAGTTATTTCAATTTTTATGGACAACTAATCTCTCATTCTATTTAAATAAACAACAATTTTTTTCAGATCATTCTAGGTACTCAGAGAAGTGGAAGCACATGACTTCTCTGTGCCTGGTCTCATAATTTTCACATGAATTATATAAAAATATAACCAACGAAATTTTATTCATTATATTCACCATATATTGAGGGTTTACATACTCAAATATCCAAACATGTTTTTCCTGAACAAAATGTGAGAGAATTAATAAGAAATTTGTGCCTCCTCCCCCATGTGCTCCTCATAAGGTTCTCAGGCTTCTTCTGGGCATAAACAAAGGGAAAATATCATACACGAAAGATCATCAATATTCATTTGAAATTTAACACAAAATAATTCTATGTGGATGTCTTTATCACCCTTGATAATGACGTGTAAATGGTTTATGCATAAATCTCCTCAGCTGAGACATGTGGGATATGATGTGTACCTTGTCACACTATAGGGTAGAGCCAAATAGTACACTACCATTGCAACAATATACTACAACTAAATGAGAGACTATTAACATTAAAGATAGAGTACCACCCAATAAAATTTCATGTAACCCTTATAGAGGTGAGACCCAAAGGAATACAAGGTCTCTATCCATGAACTCCATATGTCTCCACCGCCTGCAATCCCAAAACATCATATGACACTGCACATACTTAATCTGCTCCTAGATGACCTACACATCCTCTTCAAACACCTTTTCCACTCCCTTAAACCCAGGAATGTAATTAAGGAATCATAATATAAAACATTTATCACTGAAACATAATAAAATCAAACTATATCTTACATGGGTAGGCATCCCAAGCTCTCTACTAAACTCTGTTCCATGGTATTTAGGATGTTTTCTGACTCGATGAGTAATTCAATGATCGACCCTACTTTATTATGTCTCTTGGGAATATGTGGTATACCAATCATGAATTCCATCTATATCCCATCCCACATCCTTCCTAGTACCCCACGAAAGAGAAGGAGCATCCCCTACCATGCAATGGGTGTTGACACATAGAGATGAAAATCCACGAATCTAATTCAAACAAGCATTCAGATTTTATATCAATAGTTTAGATCAAAATCGACAAGTTTTGTCATCTACGATGTCCACCTTGACTCCCACATTCATATCCCAATGAATCTCACAACTCTATGTGTCACTGCTACTACAGTTCATTTTCTTAAATGAATAATGTGCTCACCATATATCGAATGTCTATCATGTATATTCCCTATTGAAAATTTACCACGTAAATACTTGCAGTTTGTATCACCCATTTTGGCCTCCCCAACTCAAATAAGAGTGTATGGGTAACAACCCATGATTGGAAATAAAATTCTCTATCTCCATCGATGAGGGATAACTACAATGAGGCCAACTACACTGATTCCTCACTTAGTAACTGCTAACTAGATTCCTATAGGTATCATTTTCATCTACATTCCATGTCACCAACTTCCTTAAAACTCTATCCTCTAAGATGCCCATTCCCAGATAAAAGGACCTTCAAAATACAAATACATACACTTCACGATCATTACATGTAGTTGGTGTCAGAAAGTGGGTCTAGGAAAATCCTTAAGTGTCTCACGTGATCCCCCTCAGTCATTGAGTATTCTAATATTTCATTATAAATGATAACATCTGGCTTCCCATAGTGAAACAGTAGAGACTATTGAGGGCTTCCTCAGCATGTCCCCCATATGTACCCATAGCCCATGATGTGCTTTTGGATCCATCTAATATACTAACATAAATATAAGGACACCTTGGGGAGTAAACCAATGTATAAGTATAACCCTCAATGAGGAGGTAAACATGAAATAATTCATGAAACAATCCCTTATTCATTTCTTCCACTATAAAACCTAAGGACTCATAACATCCACTATAATGAGGGTCAGACAGGACAACTGAATAAAAATCCTATGCACCATCCTCTACCTATGTCAATCAAGATTTGCAAGGATTTTAAATTTTCTATGAAATGGATATCCAGTTCCTACATTTTTGATAAACTGAATATTTTTCCTAAACCAATCAATATTTGCACAAAATGTGAATTTATTTCGTATCATACATGAAATCGTAAGGCCTAAACACCACAACCCTTAGTTCCGAATTGGAACTCTATCCTATAAGAGTCTGGTAACACTATCATCACCAGCATGTGTTCATCGAGTCTCCTCCTATAGGAGTATCATATCGTGAGGATCATGTAAATGGTTTAACTGAAACATCTAGGTATCAAACCAGATAACTGAAAGGAAAGGAAAAAACTATAACATGTTTCTATCAATACTACTGCTACTTTATAAAGAAGTAAATTGTACCTTAAATGATTCATGGAGTTCAGGGGCCATAATACGTGATAGCCTGAAACTATCTCATCTACTTTCCTCCAACTCCCAGAGTCTGTTGTGGACCTCCTGGTGGTGGTGGTGGTAACATGTTAAAATGTTAGCCACCTCATACTACATCTCCTGCTCTTGTTCCACATTATCCACCCAATGAAACTACCTTCCCTCATTTCTACCTCTTACTTGGTGGTTTATCAACAGCCTCTCAGACTACAAAATGAATAGAGATATAAACTATCATGAGATTCACCATTTATGACATACTCAACAAAGCTTTTACATTGGGACCTTGTGCACTGCTAGAACACCTAACGAAACCTCTGGTTATGTAGCATACATTGCACTCTTTATATTGGTAGGCCCTTATGAACCTTCCTATCATATGACCACTAACTTAGTGCATATGATACATGTTTTAAGTACAAGCCTCATCATCTAATACCAAAAAAGCCATCTATGACTCAGTATGAAAAGTTACATCCCGCAGAACCACAAGTGGTGGGTCGGGTAACTGATCATTATTAGAAAATGTCAACTGCTGACCATCCTGAAGAAAAACAACTCTGTGACTGGCCCCCATTAGGGAGGTCTCATTAACCATCAGGCCAAAATTCTGATCTCGCTACAGAAACCTCACATGCTGGCGTCATGAACACATCATGTGGATAACAAAATTTTTCATAGTTAAAATAGAATACATGGTGAGATGAAGAACGAAAGACATTGAAACAACAAATTCCTAAAGGATGACAGTACAATTATTTCCATACAACTAGTGTTTTCATGTACTAAGTTGGTAAACAGGTTCCAAGTGTCCTGGTGTATGGGTATGTTGGTTGTTGCAACAACCCAGGAGTTCCTAGCCTAAAATCCATTCTCGAAACACCAAACAATATTTTCCCCAAACTAATATCATATACTCTAGGTGCTATGGTAGAAACAACCTCATATGATGCCACTATATTAGATCCCATCCATGGGGCCCTTGTTTTGACTACCCCAATCTGATTCCTGATTGTCCAGGTGTCAGCAACTACCTCTGAGTAGGCCTAATCAACAAATGGGAAGCATTTTCCTAAGAACAAGTACACACCACCGTGACTCTAAGATATAGTGGGTGGAAAGAGAAGATAATAATCATTGAAAATGCATGCATACAACTACAACCCTCTAACAGAGTATGACAATATTTAATGTATTAAAGTACCATGAGGCTTGAATACAATCCCACTAAAAGAAATACAACCACAATGTATGACCTATATACACAGGGATTGAAGATGATGTTGGAAGTGTCGAGGAACATCTTGGCTTGTATGAACTCACAAGGCACTGTCCGGCCCAGGAATAGGTCCTGTTCTTCATAGGAATCCACTAAATCATTAGTTAACATCAATATACATGGAACATATGAGAAAATTCCATTCGCGGGCGAGTAAAAAATACATAGTTGGGGACCCCAAAAACCAAAAAGTAAAATACCACAAAATAAAAACCACCAAGAAGGTACATTCAATTGAATAAAACTAAATGTCAACAACACATATATCAAGAAAATCAAGGTATACTAATAAAGGATTCCAAGATTCAATTTCTTATACACCACTATACAAATGGTTTTTATTGTAGCACACTCAACATTGGGAGATCCCACTACTCGAGCCATTAGATAATAACCATGTAGAACAAGTCTCCAAAAAGTATCCGAGAGAAAATCAGGTCTTGAAACATCATGAAGTTTCTTTGATATTCCCTTTTACCCTAGACATGGAGTGTCGATAATGAAACAAAATCCTTTCTCACATGATTCTGCTCATGGAAATCTCATTCTGGGATAAATCGCTCCTTGTTCTACAATTTTCACAGAGACACTCAAAATGAGGTGCCTTTTCTTTGGGGACTTCCCAAATAGAACACACTAAGAACTTCCTGAAGTACACTGATTAGGTCATGTCATTAATGATAGAAAGATCTCGATAAACAGATATGGGATCCTACAAATTGGTCTCATATTGGGACATAATGTCCCTACTAGAGTTGTCATCCAAGATAAGGGGAGGGTTCCCATCTAATTTGTGGTCACACACATGCCGCAAAACAAATATAAGTTACAATGATGAGAAGTGAGCACCAGACTGGACACCTATTATAGAACATGCTATACATAAAACTGATGCGGTGACCAAGATCCCCTCTGAGCCCACTCAAATCATAACACATGCCATTATCTATGACTCAAACAGGGTCCTACATCAATCTGTTATTTAGAAACCCATGGGTATCATCTAAATATCTAATTTCACCGTCTATGTTGGGATCATGATCCTGTTTCGATCATTTATAAAAAATTAAAATGAATTACACCATCCACTAATAGACCAACTAATACCTCACTATTCAATCTAAGAAAGTATTCTGTTAAATAAGGGTCTCAATTCTACAGATGGATCGTCAATGAGACTTACGGTTTGAAGGATACATTTTTTTAGTGAATGGGGCTGATTGTGTCCTTGTACAGTCTAACCCAGCCCGACTGACCCAACCTCACCCAGAGAGGGGCTGACCAACAAGACTTAGGTCATTGGTTTTTGATCCATATCATGGGGCTGAACTGGCCCATTAGGCTTGGATCAGACTAGTTGCATCCAACCATGTCCAATGCGATGGCCCAACCTATTTTGGTAGCCAGACCCGGACTAGTTTGGTCTGACCATGTCCAATATAAGGGCCCAACATGATGGGGATGCATGGACCATTGCACTAGCCTGAGGAACTGGGCTATGAATTCCTGATCATCATGGCCCAAAATAGTGGGCATGTCATCTCTGCTGGGGAGGCGATGGGGGTCGTGCCCCAACCATGTCCCTTACTGTGTGTCTCCACTACGGTCCGGCTAGACCACGGACGTGAACTGCATCTGTCAAACCGCTATTGGCCACTATCATTTGCAACTTATCTTCATCCACAGCAGATGCAGTGGGCCCCCATTACAACCATGGCATGGTGACATGTGATTATGTGGGCCATCTAATTAGCACAATTGTTCCATTTTCTGATCTGGAAGACGTTTCAGAGTACTCATGTAGTGTTCTTCCTCACCAGGGGTTCAGAATCATACACCGATCCATTTCCAATGTGAAGTTGTTCATGTGTGATATCTACCACACAAACTATATCCCATCTCCACAATCATAATAATACCTCCATTTTGTCGTATCCATCCTAGACCTACGACATCACATAGTTTTGTCGAGGATCGGTTGTGAAACGATCGATCCATAAACGAATGTTGAGTCGCGAGCCAAAAAAAGAATGGCCATGATGAACAAAGAATAGAGGGGGGAAATAATTAATTAATAACTATGAATGGACATCGATCTATGTTTGTGTAGATTTGGTATCATTGTTGTTATAATGATTATCCAAGATTCACTATGAAAAAGTAATGTTTAAAACCTTCAAGAGTAATCCCATCCAGGAAAAATGATTGATTTGCAGACATATCTGGTTGTTAACTGGTCATCATTTATCATGTAATATCATGAATAGGGAACAAATACGATTCAATGAATAAAATTCCCTACCTCGAGTTGGATCACTTGCAGACATAGATTGATGGTGTGTCACCACATTGATCCTTGTTTTTCCAATGTTTTTCGATTCATCACCTCATGATTGAATCCCAACATTCGATCTATCCTCACCCTTGAGAGAGCGTCCTCACCCTTGCCTTAATGAAAATATATCATTATAGATAAATTCCATAGTATTGAGAATTCTAACACTTGAAACTCACTCAAAATAATGGTGGAAATTCATTAATGCATTTACACATTTTAGCATTACAATTTCAAATTGAAATAGTGCCGCTACATTGTTTCGTTTAAGAAAGGAGAATAGGTTTCTCCGTCATTGGGTCACAACATTTCCATGCTGTGAAACATTAAAAAAATTGAACTTATTTTTGTTTATTTTATTCACTTATAAATGTATAATATTTATCTTTTACCCTCAGCTAACAACGATGTTGGTTAGGATCCACCTTAGGAATGAACATCCTCCCATTCTCCAAGGAACTCTTATATTTCCAATCTGAGTTACCGATTATGAGTTATTATGATTTGATGAAAAATAAAATAAATTTTATTTAATAATTAGGTTTTCAGAGATAACATTTTTTCTTTTACTTACTACTGATCTGCACTGTAACAGCCCAAGATTTTATAAAAAAATATTCTTTTTAATTTTATTAATGTCTTGTGTTGTACGCTACACCAAAAGGATCTTGCACAACACACATCCTTGAATTGACTTGCATTACACGCAATCGCGACCTTCCTCGATAGCATGTGTAGTACGCAATACCGAGTTTCACTAAACAACGATATGCTATAAAAATATTATTAAAACTAGTCGTTATGAATAGTAATAACCACTTTTTGAAATCCAGTAAATCTTATTTTTCAAAATGAACATTATTTTTGGATTCGGAGTATCGAATTTAGCCTAAGGTGAAATTTTGGTACTTTTCGGATAACTTTCATATTCTGATGAATAGTGAAAATTACTAAATTATAATTAAAAACAACTTTTTTAATAGAAATAATTAATAGTGATAAATCATTAATTTGAGTGGTTTTAAAGTATATTTAGAATATATTTTTACAATTTAATACAATGTTGGTCATTGGATGTAATTTCACATTTAAACTAGACATAAACAAGTGTCAATCTTTTGATAGATATTGTTTCTTAAAAACACGCTATTTGTTTTAACAGCGGGATTTAATTATAAAATTAATTAATGCAACTTTTATGTTATTAATTTGGTAAAATAGACTTCATTTTTGAATTCGGAATATGAAATATAGCTTGGGATGAAATTTTGGCATTGTTCTGAAAAACATCAAATTTTGATGAATAGTGAAACTACTAAGTGGTAGGTTAAAAACTGAATTTTGCATAAAACTTAATTTTACCGCTTCTGTGAATGGAATTTCGAAAATCCGAGAGACACGGTTAATATCAAAGACTAAAATGTGGTTCAATGAGATGAAAATAATTTTTGGTGAATAGTAACTTTTTATTTTTTTTACCACGGTTAATAGTAAATAGGGTTACTAAGGGTAAATATGATATTACTATTACCCTAACACATGTCCTAATTCTATTGGACAAGTGTAATTCGACCAAAAACAAACTTAGGAATAAAATATGACCATTTAGGCCCACTTGGATTAGATTAGGACATTTATTATTAATTTATTTAAAGAAGGGTTAAAATAGTTAAAATCAAAGTTTAATAAGTAAATCATTTTTAATATGGGGTTATACATAAGATAAATTCGATTGTAAATATTCATTATAAAGCTAAAACGATTTCCTACATGATGGTATTTTATTTGTAATTTTTAGACATCAAATAATTTAATTTATTTATGACACAACGATGATGCAGTAATTATCTTATTAATGAAATATTGACATAATTGATGTTATAAACACCAAAATAAATGTAATTTGAGATTTTTTATGAATTACAATAATTTTCTAGGTTACTATGATATATTAATGTTGATTTAATAAACTTGTTTCGAACATATAATTCTGTTATGACTTTCACAAAAATCATATATCAAATAGTGTCCAAATTGACACAAAATAGTTTTTAAATCAAATATTATATTATTAATTGTTATTTTATTCCTAAAAATCTATGGTTCGGCCAAATGACTTAGATAAGGATATATATATTAATAATAAACAATTTGGGGTTCATTTGGCATGTTATATTAAGTTTATTAACCATATAGTGAAAGAAAACAAAAAGACACGGTAAAAGTTAAATTATTTAACTTAGAGTTAAATCTAATTGATAAGGTTTAAAATAATATCCAAACATGTCTAAATTTAATTGGTTGATGATATTACAACCCTATCTCATCTAATCTTCTAATATGAGTCATTTTTGGAGGTTTTTAAGTGGGGTTAGATTTATTATAAATTAATATTTTTAAGAATTCCTAAGGTGCCCCTCTCCTCCCTTATAAAAGGACACCTCCTCCCCCTCCTCCTCACACCAATTTGAGCACTAAAGCTCGGCCAACCCCTGACAAAATCCCTTCTCCACTTCCCTAGAAACATCCTAGAGGTTCTGGTCTTCCTCAAAGACCAATTCTAGTGCCCTAAGAGGAGGTCTCAAAGAGGCACTTCAAAGAAGAGGTAATTACCGTTACCAATTCTTTCATCTTTATTTCTTCTTCCACTTCTTCTTCTTAGGTTGTTTCATTATGAAGTAATAACATCAGTATCACTCATATACTGATATGTTATTATAAGTATGAAACAACCCTATTTCACGATCTATCCATCCTACGGAAAAAGAAATCACCGCGCGTGCGTACGTACGGAATACCGTCTCCACGCCGTGGTGTAATCTATTTTCCAACACCCCCTTACATGGATGGGTATAATGGTGTAAAGAATAACTATAAATAGTTATTACAACATCATATTGATTCTGATATATTGTATAATACACTCCAATTCAATTCAATATTTATAGAAATGATATCATCGCTCGTGCGTACGTACGGAATACCGTCTCCACGACGCGATGAGATTCATTCTCCATGTTAACCATTTAAGAATGATTATAATGTATATATAAGAAATAATAATGAAATATATGACATTATAAAGCTACTGGATTTATGTATATATGTACATATGTATGTCATCTACTTACTTCCATTTCAAGACAATAAGGAAAGGAAAACAGCGTTCATGCGTACGTACGGACTACCGTCTCCATGAACGGTGTTTTTCATTTTATTTATCTACCTATTATATATATATATATACTGAATATATATGATATATAAATCATATTTTATATTCTGGAAGTAATTAAATCATGATATAAGTAATAATGATGTCAAGAACAACAAGTCAAAACACCTACGATAAATGAAACGATTTTACCCAAAACGCTTCTTTAACATGGAATTTACAAAAGAACGGGTAATATAATGTAATAAGTGAACCATATATGATATCATAACAATGAATATGATTCTGTAATAAGTCAATAACATGATTTAAATCATTATACAGGAGGTTCGGACACTTACGAAGCAAGTCGGACCTAAGGTAAGGGAAATATCACAATCTCATTTTTATCCGAGATTGTTTATTCGTAAGTATTTACTGGGGTGTATTTTATCATCCACATCCATGTTACCTCATTATGTAATATTGTTTCCATCCACTTACAATAGTTTAAATCCAATTTTACCCTTCGGTGAGTTTTTAGTAAAGAATATGAAAGGAATCTTTTGTCGTTTTTTCGTACGAGGTGCTTTTTGAATTTTCCGACAAAAGTACGAAGAATGTTTTTTTAACTTATACGGCACGAACGGATTTTTATGGTCTTATAAAGCATTATTTTCATGAAGCTTCCTCCAAAAGATTTCATGACTATTTTCAATAAAATATCTTTCTTTTAAAATTGCATGATGTTTTGTGAAAAGAAATTGATTTTGAAGAAGAAAGGATATTTTCCTCAAGAATTCAATTCAAGTGTTTTATCAAAATTATTTTCCATATAAGATAATAAAGGGTTCTGTTTCTATCCATATTTTTACATTGATTTGACTATGTTGTGATGGAATTATGTTTATGAATTCCTTTATCTTGTATGAATGGTTTTATGATACCATGTTGTTTAAGAATCCCATTTTTATTACATGGGTTACGTTATGATGTATGGTTTATGATTATGTGGCACACATAAGAAAGGATTCATTATAAGAAGGGTGGGACCTATATCTCCCTCCAATGCATTGGGTAAAGATTTTATATCTCATGATATAGACATGGCTGGAATGGTAGGTTATACCGGTTCAGTGAAACAGGACTGAAACGAGGGTTACTCGATTCAGAAAGGGACTTTGTCCACTAAGATAGTCTTGGCAATGAGTCATGACTAACAAGAAATGATTTTCCATGATTATGTGTGCATGCCACAAAGTTTCAAGTTTCATGTTATGATTATGGTGATCTCATTTTCACTTCTATGATTTTTTCCATGTTAAGATATTATGATCTCTTTTGCAGGTTATGATTTTCAAAAAGATATGATATGATTTTTATTTCTTTTGTATACCCTTACTGAGCATTTGAGCTCACCCTTTTATGTTTTCTTTTCCCCAGGATATAAAGAAAGGTTTTAGGTAAGAAAAAAAAAGGGAAGATCTTTATGGGAGATATTGAAGATCTTTCACCAGGATTAGAAGATTACGTTCCGAGTTTCCAAAGACACTAAACTATTACGGTCCTTGTGTGTTTGTTTTTGTTATGTACTAAGTATTCCGCAAAAGTAATGTAATGTTCATGTACGTTAGGCTTCGGGTCTCTACAGTTGGTATCAGAGGAAAGGTTTAGTCAACCTTTGGAAACTAGGATGCGAAAACGTTAGTGATATCCCTAGAGATATTTCTAAGGTATGTCTAGGGATGTCTCTAAGGTTAAGTATACGTATTGGTTATAGTCCTAGAATTGCGCTAACGATCTTAGAATTTAACCTAAGATGTTAGATATTGAGGGTACTACCCCTTTATTATGTTGTTTTCCCTAGCATTATTTTTGCCTCTCACACTATTCTTTTGTGTTTTTAGACGATGGCTGGAACCCGAAGGAACCGTGTTGATCAATGCAATGGACAATGCAATGATTGTCCCCCTGAGCAACCAAACGATATGGGATCTGGAATGCAAAATCTTGTAGCCATGCTCACACAACTTTCTCAAGCTATGAATCATGCAGGACTTCCAAACGAGCAAAGGAAGGAGCAACATTCCGTTGAATCCTTCATGAGGCAGCGTCCGCCTTCTTTCAGTGGGTCTACTGATCCATTAGTTGCTGAACAATGGATTAGTACTACTGAAAAGATATTTTCAGTTCTTCAATGTTCTGAACATGATAAAGTCATCTTAGCAGTATATCGTTTGGAAGGTGAAGCTGATCAATGGTGGAATCTTATCAAGAATACGAGGCCAAGAGATGAAATTGAGCTCATGGAATGGGACGAGTTCAAGAACCTGTTTTTCAGTAAGTACTTCCCTCGTATTCTTCGAACGAAGATGGAAAAGGAGTTTCTTGAGCTGAAACAGAAGGATGATGAATCTGTTGGTATATACGAAGCGAATTTTACAAGACTTGCAAGGTATGCATCTGGCATTATCATCCAACCTGAAAGTAAAGTTGATCGATTTTTCAGTGGCTTAAAACCAAGTCTTCGAAGGGCATTATCTATAAGAGACTTCAGTAGCTATGAAGAAATTGTGCGTTGTGCTATCAAGGTAGAAATGGCAGTTGGTGTTACATATCCATCTCATGGTTTTGACAAGAAACGAAAGATGGAGTTCAAGGAGAAATCTCAGAATAATGGTGAAAAGAAGATGAATGTTTCCTTATGCACAAAGTGTGGAAAGAAGCATGGTGGAGATTGTCTTAAAGGGACTAGAAAATGTTTTAAGTGTGGAAAAGAAGGTCATCGAGCAGCTGAGTGTCGAAGTAATAGAAAAAGGGTTTCTAATGATGTGAATAAAGCAAACACTGCAGAGAACGCACCACCAACACTTCAATGCTTCAAGTGCAATGAAATGGGGCATTATGCTAATAATTGCCCTAATCCAAGGGTTAGTGATGATCAACATGAGCAACCACTGAAGGCAAAGGACAAAGGGAAATCACATGAGATCACTATTGGCAATGTTGAATATGATAACGATGTGGTGGAATGATTAAGTGTTTATGTAATGGGATTCCAAAATAATGTTGTATCATGGAGTATTGGAATATTTATGTATTGGTTTAATGTGGTATTCAAAGTGATTGAGATATTATGCGCATAATGAAGGGAAAACGAGAAAATGAAATGTTTAACAGTATTCATGAGCTCATGATTGATATAAGGACTAAGTGATATCATGGTTTGAGTATATAGAATTTTGAGGATTTTGGTATGTGTAAAGTGTTAACTTTTAACTGCATTCAAGTTTTCACTAAGGTTCAATGGGTATTCAAGAGAATACATGATTAAGGACTTTGAATGTTTGGAATGTGATAAAAAAACATATCTTATGATATATGGGGTTCAACGATGGTATTAAATCTCTAGTAATCATTTTCACTATGTTATGAAAGTGGACTGCAGTATTATGGATAAGCCTAAAGACTAGAATGGATTATGTTGGACATAAAATAGTATTGTTTAAGGATAGATGTTCTTTTTTCAATATTATTGATGGGATGTTATAGTAATGAAGTTTTAGAAAAAGGACAACCTGCAGGACGGGCGACAGCCCATCGCTTCGGACAAGGCTGTAGGAATCGAACCCACAACCGAAGTGCGACTGGCCTTTATCGCCTACCACTGGCCTACAGGAAGTCCCTGTATAGTAGAAACTAGTGCTATTATATTAAGCAGTATGATATATGAAGTATAAGTCCATTTTAGGAACCATATATGATTAAATAGATCGACTTATGCATATAATTTTTGCTAACCTTTTGTTTGAGACAGATGGAATGACCCGTCATTCTATCACATGATCTTCTAACACTTCATGAATAACAAATTCAACTTCATTTATTTAAGAGATGAAGTGGAAATTGTTCAAGGCACGAACAACAGTGAGATTGTACCAAAATAAAGTAAGTATTTATTCTAATTCAAATTTTCAACTTTAGGGAAATGATCTTGAAAACCAAAAATGTTGTCCTAGTGATCTTATACCTGATGAATCATATGGTACCTTATATCATCACAAATCTATGGATTTGTGATTACTGGCTTTTCCATAGCCATGTTCTCTACCACTCTCCATCAGAACCTGATGGTTAGATTTCTCTTCCATATCCATATTTTCACCTATGTGGAAACCCAGTGATTAGTTTATTTGGGTAATCGTTACATTTCATACTTTAGTTTTTAAAGCCAAGTTTCGGTGTTCCCTTTTACGATGTGGGTTTCTATTAAAGAAACTTTCAAATAGTGAACCATTTATAACCCCGACGAATTTCGAGGGCGAAATTCATTTTAAGGGGGGTAGAATGTAACAACACAAGATTTTATAAAAAAATATTCTTTTTAATTTTATTAATGTCTTGTGCTGTACGCTACACCAAAAGGAGCTTGCACAACACACATCCTTGACTTGACTTGCATTACACGCAATCGCGACCTTCCTCGATAGCATGTGTAGTACGCAATACCGAGTTTCACTAAACAACGATATGCTATAAAAATATTATTAAAACTAGTCGTTATGAATAGTAATAACCACTTTTTGAAATCCAGTAAATTTTATTTTTCAAAATGAACATTATTTTTGGATTCGGAGTATCGAATTTAGCCTAAGGTGAAATTTTGGTACTTTTCGGATAACTTTCATATTCTGATGAATAGTGAAAATTACTAAATTATAATTAAAAACAACTTTTTTAATAGAAATAATTAATAGTGATAAATCATTAATTTGAGTGGTTTTAAAGTATATTTAGAATATATTTTTACAATTTAATACAATGTTGGTCATTGGATGTAATTTCACATTTAAACTAGACATAAACAAGTGTCAATCTTTTGATAGATATTGTTTCTTAAAAACACACTATTTGTTTTAACAGCGGGATTTAATTATAAAATTAATTAATGCAACTTTTATGTTATTAATTTGGTAAAATATACTTCATTTTTGAATTCGGAATATGAAATATAGCTTGGGATGAAATTTTGGCATTGTTCTGAAAAACATCAAATTTTGATGAATAGTGAAACTACTAAGTGGTAGGTTAAAAACTGAATTTTGCATAAAACATAATTTTACCGCTTCTGTGAATGGAATTTCGAAAATCCGAGAGACACGGTTAATATCAAGGACTAAAATGTGGTTCAATGAGATGAAAATAATTTTTGGTGAATAGTAACTTTTTATTTTTTTTACCACGGTTAATAGTAAATAGGGTAACTAAGGGAAAATATGATATTACTATTACCCTAACACATGTCCTAATTCTATTGGACAAGTGTAATTCGACCTAAAACAAACTTAGGAATAAAATATGACCATTTAGGCCCACTTGGATTAGATTAGGACATTTATTATTAATTTATTTAAAGAAGGGTTAAAATAGTTAAAATCAAAGTTTAATAAGTAAATCATTTTTAATATGGGGTTATACATAAGATAAATTCGATTGTAAATATTAATTAGAAAGCTAAAAAGATTTCCTACATGATGGTATTTTATTTGTAATTTTTAGACATCAAATAATTTAATTTATTTATGACACAACGATGATGCAGTGATTATCTTATTAATGAAATATTGACATAATTGATGTTATAAACACCAAAATAAATGTAATTTGAGATTTTTTATGAATTCCACTAATTTTCTAGGTTACTATGATATATTAATGTTGATTTAATAAACTTGGTTCGAACATATAATTCTGTTATTACTTTCACAAAAATCATATATCAAATAGTGTCAAAATTGACACAAAATAGTTTTTAAATAAAATATTATATTATTAATTGTTATTTTATTCCTAAAAATCTAAGGTTCGGCCAAATGACTTAGATAAGGATATATATATTAATAATAAACAATTTGGGGTTCTTTTGGCATGTTATAGTAAGTTTATTAACCATATAGTGAAAGAAAACAAAAAGACACGGTAAAAGTTAAATTATTTAACTTAGAGTTAAATCTAATTGATAAGGTTTAAAATAATATCCAAACATGTCTAAATTTAATTGGTTGATGAGATTACAACCCTATCTCATCTAATCTTCGAATATGAGTCATTTTTGGAGGTTTTTAAGTGGGGTTAGATTTATTATAAATTAATATTTTTAAGAATTCCTAAGGTGCCCCTCTCCTCCCTTATAAAAGGACACCTCCTCCCCCTCCTCCTCACACCAATTTGAGCACTCAAGCTCGTCCAACCCCTGACAAAATCCCTTCTCCACTTCCCTAGCAACATCCAAGAGGTGCTGGTCTTCCTCAAAGACCAATTCTAGTGCCCTAAGAGGAGGTCTCAAAGAGGCACTTCAAAGAAGAGGTAATTACCGTTACAAATTCTTTCATCTTTATTTCTTCTTCCACTTCTTCTTCTTAGGTTGTTTCATTATGAAGTAGTAACATCAGTATCACTCATATACTGATATGTTATTATAAGTATGAAACAACCCTATTTCACCATCTATCCATCCTACGGAAAAAGAAATCACTGCGCGTGCGTACGTACGGAATACCGTCTCCACGCCGTGGTGTAATCTATTTTCCACCACCACCTTACATGGATGGGTATAATGGTGTAAAGAATAACTATAAATAGTTATTACAACATCATATTGATTCTGATATATTGTATAATACACTCCAATTCAATTAAATATTTATAGAAATGATATCATCGCTCGTGCGTACGTACGGAATACCGTCTCCACGACGCGATGAGATTCATTCTCCATGTTAACCATTTAAGAATGATTATAATGAATATATAAGAAATAATAATGAAATATATGAAATTATAAAGCTACTGGATTTATGTATATATATACATATGTATGTCATCTACTTACTTCCATTTCAAGACAATAAGGAAAGGAAAACAGCGTTCATGCGTACGTACGGACTACCGTCTCCATGAACGGTGTTTTTCATTTTATTTATCTACCTATTATATATATATATATACTGAATATATATGATATATAAATCATATTTTATATTCTGGAAGTAAGTAAATCATGATATAAGTAATAATGATGTCAAGAACAACAAGTCAAAACACCTACGATAAATGAAACGATTTTACCCAAAACGCTTCTTTAACATGGAATTTACAAAAGAGCGGGTAATATAATGTAATAAGTGAACCATATATGATATCATAACAATGAATATGATTCTGTAATAAGTCAATAACATGATTTAAATCATTATACAGGAGGTTCGGACACTTACGAAGCAAGTCGGACCTAAGGTAAGGGAAATATCACAATCTCATTTTTATCCGAGATTGTTTATTCGTAAGTATTTACTGGGGTGTATTTTATCATCCACATCCATGTTACCTCATTATGTAATATTGTTTCCATCCACTTACAATAGTTTAAATCCAATTTTACCCTTCGGTGAGTTTTTAGTAAAGAATATGAAAGGAATCTTTTGTCGTTTTTTCGTACGAGGTGCTTTTTGAATTTTCCGACAAAAGTACGAAGAATGTTTTTTTAACTTATACGGCACGAACGGATTTTTATGGTCTTATAAAGCATTATTTTCATGAAGCTTCCTCCAAAAGATTTCATGACTATTTTCAATAAAATATCTTTCTTTTAAAATTGCATGATGTTTTGTGAAAAGAAATTGATTTTGAAGAAGAAAGGATATTTTCCTCAAGAATTCAATTCAAGTGTTTTATCAAAATTATTTTCCATCTAAGATAATAAAGGGTTCTGTTTATATCCATATTTTTACATTGATTTGACTATATTGTGATGGAATTATGTTTATGAATTCCTTTATCTTGTATGAATGGTTTTATGATACCATGTTGTTTAAGAATCCCATTTTTATTACATGGGTTACGTTATGATGTATGGTTTATGATTATGTGGCACACATAAGAAAGGATTCATTATAAGAAGGGTGGGACCTATATCTCCCTCCAATGCATTGGGTAAAGTTTTTATATCTCATGAGATAGACATGGCTGGAATGGTAGGTTATACCGGTTCAGTGAAACAGGACTGAAACGAGGGTTACTCGATTCAGAAAGGGACTTTGTCCACTAAGATAGTCTTGGCAATGAGTCATGACTAACAAGAAATGATTTTCCATGATTATGTGTGCATGCCACAAAGTATCAAGTTTCATGTTATGATTATGGTGATCTCATTTTCACTTCTATGATTTTTTCCATGTTAAGATATTATGATCTCTTTTGCAGGTTATGATTTTCAAAAAGATATGATATGATTTTTATTTCTTTTGTATACCCTTACTGAGCATTTGAGCTCACCCTTTTATGTTTTCTTTTCCCCAGGATATAAAGAAAGGTTTTAGGTAAGAAAAAAAAGGGAAGATCTTTATGGGAGATATTGAAGATCTTTCACCAGGATTAGAAGATTACGTTCCGAGTTTCCAAAGACACTAAACTATTACGGTCCTTGTGTGTGTGTTTTTGTTATGTACTAAGTATTCCGAAAAAGTAATGTAATGTTCATGTACGTTAGACTTCGGGTCTCTACATGCACCGACTAAATATAAGTTGTGCCTTGGGTAAACCTACTTCTCTGAACATAATAGTGCCCTCGTATTTCAAATTTTGGCACCCATTTAATAGTTATACCAATTTTTCAGGAAAAATTCTCATGCATGCTATTTAGAAACATAACATTTTTTTATTGGTAATTCTGGGAACATCGAGCCCTAGAATATCATGACATCTCAGGACCTGGTATAGTAATTTTCCAAAGAGATTTATAAACATTGAACAACGATAATCTGAGAAATTATTTTTATCAATGAAAATCAACAGGAAATTTAAATATGGAAAAAGATTAAAAGTGTTGATTAATATATTTTAATGATTAATCATCTCAAAAATTATTTATCATAATAAGAATGATTATGGGATTTAATTTAGTTTTATCAAATGAGTAATTTATTTCATGTATGTATATGATCATTAGATAGACCATACCTTGTACGTTATTGGTTTCCTTTTAATTGATTTATTAATTTAAAATTTTCTACATTGGGCCTTCTCGTAATTAATATATAACGAATGTGTACCCATGGTTTCTTTTTTGCAAACCCCATTTTACCCATCACCTATATGTGATTTAAAATCATTTTTAATGGTTGGAACTCCCAAACTAATAGAGGTATTTCAGGTTAGGAGCTGAGGTAAATACAATCCATGGAGATACAAAGGTTGATAGGTGGAAATCTATAAACACAAACCTTAAATGGTTCGATGTGTTTCTACCCTAGTTAAAGGTCAGTTTATCAACCATTAGATAAACTACCCAAAATTAAATTTCATGATCACACCTTTATTTTATTTATAACTGTTGTATAGTTTCCCAATATGGATTTTTGACGCAATAATATAATTAATGAACTAACAACAATACAAGATGGAACTAAAATAAATACCTCTTATGCATAAATACTATATTTACAGGGTTAATTCCTTATGTATATCCCACATAACATTTAAAATCATGTGAAAAGACAATTAGTGGGAATTTATTAATAAAGGATTAAATACCTCCATTAAATATAATGTTATTATAGTTATCCATTACTTCAGTTAGAATTTAGCCATAGTTCATATTGCTTCCCCAACCCCTGTTGGGGGGCTTCTAAATATCGAGAAATTCTAATTTGATTTTTTTGAGTTGGATTACCATAGTTTATATCAAGGGTTGAATACCCTAGAATGTCATGGTGTTACTTAGAAGAAAAGGTAGATTAAAACCAAAACATTGTAATTTAGGATTTGGGAGTCCCCTCAAAAGATCAAGGAGTTGTGATTTAATAATGTTACTGTTTATAATTACTGCCTAAAACAATTCATGTTTCCTAACATACCCCTGTTGGGCTAATGTGAAGGGAAATATGGATCCTTACCTTTACAATGTCCAAGAAACAATATATTCCAAATCCAATGGATGGGGATATTTGGTTTTGGAAAAACAGTGGGAGACTAATAGAAATTTATTTATTTATTTCTATATATATATCAAGGAAATGTAATAAAAATTATTTCATCTTAATATTTTGTGAAATAAATCAAAATGAAATCAAACATTTCATTGTGAACCATACTTGAGAAAAAATATTTTCTCACATGCACTAATTTCTACGAGGGGAAAACGGTCCTTTAGGTAATCCTTCTGCATGAGAGGAAACATTATTTTTATAGATCAATTTCTAGTTGTGCCTAGAATTGAGGAAAGTGATAAAGAATTTTCTGTGTATGAGAATCATGTGAATGATTCTAAAGATGTTCAGTTCCATATGCAGTCATCCATGACCAATGAGATATTAAAGCAACATGAGGAAATAGATGCTTATAAAATGTTGTCTCCCCATTGGTATCTCTATTATGAGAAGGATAAATAAGAGAGGTATGAGATCTCCAAAACTTTATTTTACTAAAATTCTTTGAGATTTGGGGAAATATAGAATTCATGTAGTCATGATTGTTGGAAACATTAGGCATCAAACATATTAGGTATTAAATTCCTAGAGGAGTTTCATTTATATATTATACTATTATTTCTACCTAGGACCATATATAATTTTATTTTGAATTATAAGATGATTAATAATGAGAAGAGTCAATCAAAGATTCTTAGCCTTATTTTCCAGGTCAACGAGGACGTGTGGTGTGAAAAAACCACAGATCATATATTGAATAGGATGTTGAAGGAAAAAGAAAATGGGCTTATTATTTATAAACAATATAAATCCACTGAGCACCGTCCAACCAAGAAGAATTATATCCACATGAAGTGAATGGAAAACATTGTAGTATTCATTGCATATAGAAATTTAGGACACTAGAAGAGGAACTGAACCCAGTGTCTTGGGGATGCTTATGGTTCTTTCATTAGAGGGTGTAATCATTCCATTTCTACACATTGGGTGTTATATTCATCATGTGGGCCTCACATCTATGTTAAAATGTTGGAACCAATTATATTCTAAAATTTTTCCATAGGAGAGGTGAATCTAAGAGCTAGAAATAGTGTGAGGCTTTTTTATATTACCATTGATGACTACAAAAACAATTTTCCAACAAAAATGGTTTTGGATTTACATGGTTGTTATTATGTAGATAATGATACCAATAAGTTTATTTATGTAAAAATTTTATATAAAAATGGATTTATTTTCAGGACCACAATTAAATGTTGTTACCATTATAAAGAAAACATATGTTATTGTATAGAACATTTAAATAATAGTCTGTATGTAATAAATAATGTGTTCCTAGTGTTGGAAATAGATAATAAACAAAGTTCACAAAACTCATACAACACCTGGTTGTGGAATCACCACCATGTTCATATAGAAGAGAAATTCATGACAATGATCTATCAAGATGGTAATTTAGAATATTCCATGAAAAAACCCACTTGACAGATGAAACATTTGTCTACAAGAGAAAATGGCCAAACCACCATTTGGTGGATTGGGTAAAATGTCCACAAATATTCTATTATTGTTACACATTTGTGTGTGTGGACCATTTCTATTATAGGAAAGTGGTGAATATACTTACTTAATCACTATTACGGATTACTTAAGTAGATATGAATATTTCTACATAATTATGTATAATTTTGTGTCCTTTGGGAAATTAAATGAGTTTAAGAATGAAGTAGGAACTTGTCTTGGTAGGATGATAAAGAACCTTTCATTGGATTGAGGTTTAGAATATCTTAACGGATAGTTCATCGACCATTTACAAGAATCTAGGTTTCACAGTCAACACACTCCCTCTTTTACATGATAGTGGAATGGTCATAGTGAAAGGAGGATCCATACCATATTGGACATGGTATGGTCGATGATGGGTCATGCATATCAACCATTATCCGTTTGGGGATATACATAGAGAAATATGGATTACCCATTTTACCATGTAGCAAATTATGTTGGAATTGGGATTCCCTTAGAGAAATAACACAGAATTAATCCTACATTGTTACATACTCATTTATGGGGATGCATGGACTTTGTTAAGGATTTCTCAAGAAACAAACTAGCACCAAGGGTCACTATGTGTATCTTTATAGGGTATCCCAATGAATCCAATGTATACTACCTATAAAATCCATCATAAAAAAATATAGACATGCTTTCCTTTATGATAGGGATCACATCCTCAAAATGGATTGGGGGTTAAAAATTGACATTGATAAAAATTATGCTCATGATACCCATGAGTTTGTATAAGAACAAGTTACCTAGGTCCACATGGATGTGGTAGTTATGGAAACAAAAGTACTACGTAGGAACAGAAAAGAGGTAAGGGAAATTGGGAGATATGGTTTCCAAGACCTTGAAGAAGGAAACTCTTTATTGTTGGACAATGATGAACCTCCATCCTTTAAGGATGAAACAGAGAGCCAGAAGCTACATGATGGATATAAACTATGAATATGGAGATGGGATTCATGTTTCAGAACCATGTCTATGTTCTGGAAAATTCACCAGTTTATGTATAGTCACATAAAAATCATTCTTTCAATTGTAGATTCGAGGACTATGATATTTGGTTGATGGATGTAAAAAATGCAATCCTTAATAGGAACCTTTAGGAAGATGTTCGAATGAATCACCCGGAAGGGATTATGACACCAGGTGTTGGTAAACTGGTTTTCATGTTAAAGTGAACCATTTATGGATTAAAAAATGCATCCCAATCATGGATCATTTGATTCAATGTAGCCATAAGATAATTTGATTTCATTAAGAAGGAATGTGAGCCATGCATTTAACAATGGTCTAATGGGAATTGGGTCTTTATCATTGTAGTTTATGTTGAAGATACATTGCTTATTATATATGACATACTAGTATTGTATACATACAAGGACTAGTTGAACAGGTCATTCTCTCTGAATGATGTAGGGGAAGAAACCTACATTCTATGGATCTAGATCATATATGATAGATCCAAAAATCTTCATGGACTAAATGAATGTATACACATTAACCAGATGCTAAAGATTTTTTTATGGAATAATCCCAGAGGTGATTGGTTCATGTACCCACGGTATACATCTTTCGAATAAAATACAACCCCAAACACAGCATGAGAAGGATATGATGACTATTATTCCATAAGATTCATGTATAGAATCTATCATGTATCCCTTGTTATGTACTAGACCTAATGTTTCATATACAATAATCATTATAGGAATATATCAGGACGATCAAGGAGAACCACATTAGACTACTGTCTAGAATATAATTAAGTATCTATGAAGAACTAAAGATATTTTCTTGGTCTATGGAGGATACTAGGAGATTATCGTCAGAGGGCATGCTGATACTGATTTAAATGAACATTAGAATGTTCTGAAGCCATAATTAGGAGATGTTTTTTGCACAACGGAGTGCTTGTGAGCTGGATGAGTTCAAAGCAGATAGTTTTCTCTGATTCTACAACAATGTATGAATATATAGTTTATTCTAATGTAGCCAATGATGTTACCTAGATTAATATTGTTTCAAAATAGAATTATGTGGTTCCATTTTTTTAAGATTACACTACATTGTATTGTTCTAATACCGCATTATTTACTCTTTCTAAAGAGACAAGGATACATCAAAAATAAAAGAAGATACTCTGAATGTATCACAGCATGAGGGATTTCTATAAATATGGCGATGATACATTGAGATGTGAGTCCATGGAAGAGAACATGGAAGACCCCATGACTAATTTCCTATCTCACTAGAAGCATGAAAATCATTTTAGAGATGGTGGACTGACGGTTGTTTGCAGTTTTATTTAGTGAATGTGGGAGTTTGTTAGAGTTGTTCTACAAAATACCAATTTATTTTCACTTTATAACAAAACAGTATTAATTGGATGAATATTAATGAAATTCTTATCAAAGCATCATTTTTAATCTATATAACATTGAATGTCATAAAAAATTAATAATATCTATAACATTGAATGGTCCAAGTTGATCCCATATACGATGTGAACCAAGAAGTGTCAGGACATTATTCTGGAATATATGTTCTATGGCTAGATGATATCATTTGAAATTATTGAAATGATATATGAAATCAGGGTGGGAGAATCATGAATCACTGATACATCTTCTCATGGTGTTCACCCTTGGTAATATCCAGGTGGATATTATATGAACAATACATACTAGTAGGAAATCCAAATTCATAAGTATCATTGGATGTTCTTATCTACAGATGTCTATGTTTATCCTTAGACCTTTTGATTATTATTAATTGGTAGTATGAAACATGATCATAGATATATTGATGAAATCCATGATGAATGATGTTCACATTGTGGTAGGATATGTTTGGTGTATCACTAGTAATACTAAATTAATAAATATTATGATAAATGATTGGTCACTTCTACGGATGTAGATATCTTAGGCCATTTAATGGAACATATATAGCCTAACCAAATCAATGGAAATGGTTTTCTGTTGGAATGTTCAATTATAATATGTAAAAGAATGATAAATCAATCACATGGGTCAATGAGACCTGCGTGAAACCCCCCTGATTGGAGATAATGGTAAAATGGTAGTATATTGCCCGGTAATCGTTCATATGAGGTGAAATTTTGTTGCGACAACATCTTTATTCTCTGGGGTGACTTGAAGCATTTTTAAAAAGTAAACATGGACTTTAGGAATGCATAATTAATTCCAATGAAAAATAGGCCTAGAGAATCACAAAATAAGTGTTTCCAATGTCTCGTTTTAATAATTTATTTATGTAACAAATTGATTAAATATTATTCCCTGTTTTGGTTTAATAATTATTCATTTATACCAAATCACATTTATTCATTCACTAGTTATTTAAGAGAATATATTTCAAACAGAATATTTATTTATTACTGAATAATTTTGATCCATTTATTTAAAAAGTAAATAGTTATTACTCAAGGAATGATAAATATGGAGGAGGATTGGAAGATCATGTTCTGGGTCTGGTGATAAATAATATTATTTATTATTTATTTAAATATTATTTAAATATATAACTCTAGTTATGATCATGTCTTGGATGTAATTGAATTATTATAATTATTTGACATAGGGTAACAAATGAAATAATTAATTATGTTATGGATCTTGTGATAAATATTTTTTATTACCTAGTGAATTAATTTCCTCGTTATGTTATTATTATATAAATTATCAAAGGGGTCATCTGACCAGATATCCAGTCATTGTCTACAGAACATCCATGGATAAATGATCTTGTTCCTAAATTATTCTTCCCTCTCGAAGAATGCTCTAAAAAATGATCGACATTCCTCCGAATGATTAAAGAGAACAGTTTAGATGTGATTCTCAAGGCGATCAAAGTCAGACATCGCAAGCACATGGATCATCTGTGCTAGCACCTGAAGACTCCTTTGTCAATGTCAAAACATACGTGGAGCACATACCGATCGCTGATACAGTATTCATATCCCTTGATTATATATCGTAGTGTATATTCAACTCATACCCATGGTCAGATGCATCCCTGATGAAAAAATTCCCAAAGAGGTAATTCAATAATTAAATTAAATTAATTATAATAAAATTATGTCCATCATCTATAATCGGTTTCGAGGTTACTATTTTTGTTGGATCTTTGAATATATTATATGTATAATGTCCTTAATCATTGAATTTATCCCATATTAATCATTGATTGTGATAATTTGAAATGTTGGGTACACACCCATCCTATGCTTCTGCTATGCTAAGAACCTATACTAGTCTAGTGTGAAAACACAAATACACCCCAAAAGGGGAACCCATAAATGGTTTTATACACCATAAATGAGTATCCGATTATGTGAAGTTAGGTAACCGTATTTTTAGAAACGTTTTTCATAATCAATACATTAATAGAGTGTAATGTTTCTATTGTGATTTTCCATGTTACTACTAAATAACTGGGATAATGTATTCATCGAAAAGTTAATCAATCATATTGGAAATCATTCAATTCAATATTAAATAAAAAAAATTTCATTTCATTTTTTAACTATCAAATTTTGATTGTTAAATTAATTATTGGTTTTTATGATCGCATGATGTCTCAAATAAATTTTAAATTTATTCTATTTAATCAACATGAGTATAAAATCATTTCATCAAAATGATTTTCTAATAAAGATATCATTTTCAATAAATCTACCCCAAAATATCAATTCCATTGAAATTAGGGTTTATCTTAATTTTCATATCCATTTCGAATCAGAGATTATATCACCCTAAATTATAGTTTTCTTAAACAAATTTTAAAAAAACATTTCTTCATAATCAATAAATCTATGTTATAAATATTAGGGAAATGAATTATGGAATAACCTATGTTTAAATCAATGATCATTAGAATAAATACATATAGTGGGACATTACAACAATGAATTAAAGCATTAATGATCATGGATCACAACCATAAATTAAGACACACAAAATTGTGTTTGGATTTATTAATTATATAATCATCTATCAATCCCAATGGAGGAGAGAAAATGATATTATTATAAACGACAAGATGAAAGATTGACATACCATGAAAGATGAACTGTAATGACAATAATGATCAATCATGGAATAAATGATCCTAAAGGATCAATGATCTCCAAAATTACATAGTGAAAGAACATAGTTGATAGAGGAAGGATGAAGGAAGGTTAAAATGATAACCACTTATTAAATCCCCTAAACCACATATTATTAGAATTTAATGTTGTTTAATCCCATTCTATGTCATGTAATCCTTAGAGGATAAAAACAATGAAAAATGTGTTACGTTTTTTCAAATATATGAATATCCCCATACACATCCTATATTCAATGTTCACAATGTGTAACATTTCAAATCTTGTAATGATTTAGGACATGATACTGGTTAGAATAGAAAACTTGTAACCGTAATACATTGGGTTTAATCACCCAAAAGATATCATAAATCCTATAATTTAAGATAAAAACAACAAAGAACCTGAAAATTATCCTAACTTGGGGAGAAGTCTTCAAACACACGAAAATGAGGATGAAAAAAATATCGACCTATGAGTACCTAAAAATGTTAACTATATGTTAAAAACTACACACCATAAAAACATTTCATCCTCAAAATGCATCTCAAGAGTGTTTAATTTTATTGAGATGATGCCACTTCTCTCTCAATGGTGTCTAAAGATCCCACAATACATGATAATAAGATCCAAGCTTCTAATGAAAATTGACCAAGTGTATCATTCTCCCTTGAAGTACCATAATCATAGAAAATTCTTGTTTAACATGATTCTCAATCACAGATAAATCAGGATCAAAATTAAGATCTCCCTATTACAATACAATATATGTGTCAGAATTATAAAAATGATGATATGATTCTAGGAACACATATTGTTTCAATGTCAATTGTTCTTATTGTTGTGCTACATGGTAATCCTATTTCCCCATATTTTCAATGACATCAAAAGTTCCACCCAATCAAGGATAATTCATCCCTTTCAACGCAAAATAATGATGACCCAGATGAGGTAAATCAATAATAAACATCTGCTTAAAAACAGATAAATCCAATGTATTACTATGATGGTTAGTATAAGATTTTTACTAGCTCCATGAAATTAATATTCTATAATAAATAAATTGAATCATTGATGTAAGCTCTTGGACAATGTTCCTTCCATCTAAGGACCATTCTCAAATCTCTGGAAAGAAAAAATATTAATTTCACAGTTCTCCAAACAACATCCCAAAAGTATCCCTCCAAATTGCAGACTGGTAAATTTTGTTATAAGAAATCTCAACTAACCTAAAATTGATATAACAATCTCCACCAAAATCTAGGATACTGATGCATAGCCCATCCTACTGAATCTATATAGATGTATCTATTTGGATTATGATCTACAGATAGTATTCCATTCACAACTGAACCTGATATCCCATCACATTATTCATTACATGATAAAAAAACGGATAAAATATGAATCACTATTTGAAAAAAAAGTAAAAATAACTCCATGAAATAAAGAAAATCTATCCTGCATAGATATTTCCCAGCTAATTAACATTTTAAGAATATCACATTGGTATGAAGTGAGATGATTCTTTTAGAAAATAAATTTCAACCCATATCACAATCTTATTTTGAGGTGTATGGGGGAACCCAAACATAAAGTACATAGATATATCATCCCTATTCCAAGAATGAATTGGATGTTCTTGAACTATACCAGATGCTATCTAGTGCTCAGTATTGAACTTTTAAATGTGAAATAATGATAAACAAAATTATTATTGCATTATCTCATAACTGGCCACTAGAATCATTACTGAATGTCATAGAACACTTTTTTTGGTACCCAAGGACAATACACATAGTGACTTATGTAAATCCACTATCATAGAACTTATCACTAGTAAACATAAAATTTTCCAGTTCATGTTACATTTGATTCACTCAAAATTAAAAATCCACTTAGTGATTGTCTCTTAATAATAATGAGTGTCCCAAATTCCATGGGATTCATCCATTACCTGCAACACCTAGAAAATATTCTTTAAAAGAGAGGAGGACATCTGAAAAATTATCAAAACAACCATTTCCTCTTCACCTATAAATCTTAAATGAAACAATCAATACATATTGATTGAATTACACACATCTGATGAATTATTAATATCTTGGATCATTATTTTACATCTAAATGAATTGAAAATGGCATTCCCCTTCCATGGGAGTACGAGTAATGTAAAAACAAAAAGACATAAGGAATTACACTAAATACATTTTCCAGATATTTAGATATTTTTTTGAGAAGATATAACAAAACATCATGGAATAAAAATTCAGGGAAAACAATTATCTAAAATGGTAGTGTCTAAAAAACATAATAACATCCATCATGATACATGTTCTATATTGATGGTCTGATAGTTCTCATTTTTTGGCAAAATATAATGAAACCCATAAGATTCCATGTGATAACCCTGCATAATAATGAAAACCAAACATAATCATGATACTAGAAATAAGGCCACATAGCCCTTCCACACCTCTGGAAGAGTCGACACTAATGAAAAAGGCACCAGAAATTTCATATCAACAATGTAAATCTGAAATTTATCATCCAATATTAATTTTACTACCTTCTATGTGGGAGTTGTCCGCACTGAAGCGATCATTGAGAAATACTTTACAAATATATAGAAGTATCCCACCAAACACAAAGAGATATTTAACTCAAAAAATTTATCTGATATTCGAAACGACATAACAACTTTGACCTTCTTAGGGTCAACTGAGATTCCATGATAAGAGAATACATATACCAAGAACATCACTTCACGAATTCATAATCCAAATTCTGATATATATTCAATATTTCGGTGTTTTTAAAAAAATTTACAGATCAACTCTCAGATGATGGTCGTGATCCACCTCCGACACAAAGTAAATAATAATGTCATAAAGGAAGACCACGGTTAACATAACAAGATACCAATGGTGTATCCTAATCATTATATAAATAATGAATGCAGAATAATTGGTTAGTCCAAATGGCATGAAAATTTACTAATAATTGTTGAACAATTTTTCTATAGTAATTTTATTATTTTCATCTTCTTAAATTTTCAACCGGTGCTCCATCTAATAAAATATCAGCCTTCTAAAACAACCACACCCAATTCATTTAGATAAAAAAATAATTTATCCAAGGAAAAAATAGGTTTTTCACACATTAACATGATTGAGATTCTAAAAATTGAAAAAGAGGAAATGTGTTCCATTATATTTCTTTGTAAAGAGATCAAGAACTCCAATTATTGACATAATTTGGCATATGAAGCCTTTATATAAGATATAATCCAACTGTGTATATCAATTTTAGTTATATATGTTAATTAATGAATGAAATAAAATGATTGAGTAGTAGTAACTCGATCAATATAAAACTATACATTTTTGATAAGGGGAAAATAAGATAAGTCAGAGGGAAAAAAATCTTGAAACCCAATGAAAACTATACGGATATCATCACTCATGGATTTTCACTCAATGTAAAAATTAAACACTGATATTAAATTCTTTAATAATGGATAAAATTTTATGGCTCTAGATTACATCTATTCCCATTCCCATGAATGACAAGGAACACACCATCCGAAATAGAAATAGAGTCTCGCTAATGATAATATCCAATTCATGCCTTATAATAAATTATCTAATCAATATAAAAAATATCATCAAGATGTTTCAAATTTAGAACAATAAAATACTAGGTAATTTCAATCTCTAAGGAAGATAAATCATCAGAGGAACATAAAAGATCAGACTCTCTCTTTGTTCCATGGGGCATAGTATTATTCATCACATAATACAAAATCATAGTTCCTAGACCTATATTAGCTACCTATAATACTCATCCAAATTGTAATGGTGCATCATTTTGGATACTTGTGGATGGAAACCCTTAGATCTTTATGAATGTTATTTCACTTTACTGCTTTTATTTACTAATTATATCACTCCACAACATAGTGTATAATGTATATGAGATAATTTTTTAATGTTTTTATAGGTGTACATAAGTAATATAGATATTTGTACCTCTATACATACATATATCCAGAACCTAACATTTTCACATTAGAATAATGTGAAAGGGAATCTTCCAGACACTACATGAGTTGAATAGGATTACTTTTATTAAATAACATTTTGATACTCATTAGGCTCAATATTTTCATTAATGGAAGTGACATAATGATCCTTGGGAGAAATAAAAAATCATGTCAACTATGTCATACATGCCACACCATTTTTGACAAAAAAAACTGTCTAGGATGTCAGAATACAATGTGATAATCAATTAGAAAACCTATGAATGAAAATTATGTCAAAAAAAATAATTTCATTCATTCATTCTTTCATCATTACTATTATTAAAATATTTGGTGAAAAAAGTCACAATATCAAAAATGATGTTTTCATATAGTGTCATGTGCATATTTGCCAACTAGAGAATCATAAATGATTTTTTTACATAATATTCCATAAAAGGATTTCTAAATTTTAATGATTCTTATTAGTTAACATAGAGTCCCACTATATCATTTTATGTAATTCCATTTTAATATCATAACATTTCACCATAATAGATGCACGCGTTTCTTAAAAATAAAAAATGCTATCTACCAGTCATAACTAGTCCTCAGCCTCATGAGGATTATAAGATCCTGGGAAGGAATATGTATTTTTTTCAAGTATTATATTGATCATGAATTGATGAATCATCACATTTAGTGTACACCTATTGAGTTTTAATTTTCATGAGTGTAGATGCTTGTCTTAGAGCATGGAATACAGATAGATTAATCATTAAAATTATAATCCATAGTAGGAACCACAAATAGTGATTCACCAACAACTTCCTTCTGGAGCCTATAAAATAATCTTCATGAAATTATGATACTACAAAACATTAACATATAAAATTGAAAACAATATAATATGGCTAAAATATAAAACTATGACAACAAAAACTAGAATATTTATCCCATATGATACGAAAAAGGTATGTATTTCAATATAATAAAATTCAAATGTATGTAAATGACTATAATACAATCAAATTATTCCCAATGAAGCATTTACCTTTATGTCTTATGATTTCTATGATTTATTCATGATTTGATGAGGTATGTTAAGGTGATTATGTTTTATGGGTAAAGTATGATTTCATTCTTAAGTATATATGAACTCATGTTTCCTTTCCATATTTTTTATATATATCCCATACTGAGCTTTTTATGCCCATCCGAAGTTTTTTTGAAATGTTTTTCACAGGTCAAGGGAAAGGTACATGATATGATGATAGTGTCAAGGAAGTGTCATGAAAGAATCCATGTCTTATTTTAAATATGATTCCATTTATGGGAAAAAATAATACTAAATTTAGGTAACCACTTGGTTTATATGTGGAATCTGATGCTAATTTTATGATCTAATTCTCTAAAACTCTAAACCCGAAAAGATCCTCAATGTGTAATCTTGTAATAACCCAAAATTAAGTAAGGTTTATGGATGGGGCCTTATACATATCCTACTTCTAATAGTGGTAATTATTTCGAGGGATATTTTATAACTATTCTAACTTTTCCATGATATTGTGCATTGAATGAATAGGTATGAAAAGAGAAATTCATTCAATGGACAGAGTCAAGTAAAAACACGTAAAACATACAGTTTTTCTATTTCAAATTGGTTTTGTCCTCTAGAATAAGAAATTGAATATGAAGAACAAATGAACACAAAAGTGGGAATTGAAAGGATATTATCGTCCTACACTCAATATAATATCTCATTGAAAGAAAAGTGGAAAATTCAAAAGTCCAATTTTGTAGAAGTTGCCTACAAAGCCACCAAGAACAGCAGTACATAGATTCATGGATGTTGATTTTCATCCCACATGACAGGTAATGAAGACCTATAATCAAATTTCAAAAAAACTGTTGATGGGACAGTGAGGTTTTCTAATAATGGTGATTTTCAGATAAAACGGAGTGGATGAACTAAGCTCTCTAATGGAGACATGATGAAAACTGATGTCTGTTATGTGGGCAGTCTTCATCACAATATTATTAGTGGGATGTAACTCCCTGAATCAGCTATTATTGTGACATTCAATCCCAAGGATTATATTATATGAGGAAATAATGAGATTTCTGTCATGAAAGGTTGCTGAAGAGAAGGAAACTTATATCTTGTTGACAGCAATGGGAACATTTTCAATCTATTAGTTGAAGAGGAAAACAATATAGGACATCATAGATTGGGTAAAATTAATCATCTATTCCTGGAAAAGATATCTAATATGAGTATATTCATGTATATCCCGAATTTGAATCTAATACTGGAATAGACCAATGATGCTTCAATGCGAGGGAAACTAGCCTGTAGTTCCTCTCAGCCAAAGAATAAAAGAGGAAAAAAACTCCTTGATCTTATCCATAAATGTGAATGTGGCACAAATTTGTTTCCAGGACAAATGGAAAGAGGTGCATTTTTTTCATATATGATTACAGTATAATGTAATGTATGATCATTAATATTTGGAAGTGAAAATTTCAGGATTTGATGAATACTTATTGAGGAAAAGTAAAGAATGATTCTACAAGGATAATTAATGTAATGCGTTATGAAAATGGAGGGGAATACACTACCATTGATTTTAAAATTTACCAAGGGAAGCATGAGATAAAAATGGAGGTGGTAGTTGTGAGAACTCCATAACAAAATGGAGTTGTTGAGCACATGAGTCTATAGGTAAACAAACATGGCCAGAACAAAGCTGATTGAGAGTTGTACTCCTAGACATTACTAGAAAAAGATATTAAAAGATACATTGTATATTCAAAATCGAATAGAGATATATATGGGTGAAAAAATAACACCTTAAGAATTGTGGAATGTAAGAAATCCCTCTTTGAAATATTTTAATGTTTTTGGAATCATTTGTTTTATCCAAAACAAAAAATGAAATCATGTGAATTATGGAGACAATGAAGATGAAAGAATATTTAAAGGATACCCAATGAACTGCAAATCCTACATGTTTTTGAAAAAGATCTTGATAGGAATAATGTAAATTAGTGACCGAAATATCATCTAAAATAACATCCCGAATGCTTCATGGAATTATTTTACTGATGATATAAAATATGACCATGAATGTGAAAAATTCTAATATAGAGGTATAAGAATATGTGCTAAACTCTATGAAGTCACATCATGATGTTGACTCTAATGAATAATTAGAATAAGAATCCAAATTTGGAGAGAATATTGTTGAACCCAAAAGGTAAAATAAAAGATAAGAGATTAATCAATCCAACATTTTCAGTGATCAGAATTCACCTTCACAGAAATGGTGCATGAGGAATAATACACATTCTTCATTTCTACCGTTTGTGGAAACATCCTCATTTGAAGAGGCATTAAGGTAAGATTCATGGGTAAAGTAAATGATTGAAGAGTTATATCAAATTGAAAAAATAGGTCTTCGGATCATTTCAAACGACTAGATGGACACAATGTGATTGGAAAAAAGTGTATTTACCAGAAAAAGTTTTATGAGGAAGGTTATATGATCAGAAAGAAGGCACACTAGGTCTGTAAAGGATACTCACAAATTTAAGGCATTGATGTTGAAGAGTCGTTTGCTCCTGTAGTAAGAGTAGAGTCAATCAGGATACTTCATTCCATGGAAATAAAACGAGGTCTTAAAGTGTATCAAATTGTGTCAATACAAAATTCATAAATAGAGTATGAGAGGAAGAAGTCTAAGTTGAACAACCTTTAGGGTCTTTTGTTGAAAAGGAAATATTTATTGTTTGAAATTTTAATAAAGATATCTATTTCCTGGAACTGGAACCCCATGAATTTTACTCACGGTTGTACTCATATCTGAGAAAATGTTGACATTAAAAGAGAAGGATAGGATCAAAATATCACTGTAAAGAACTATCAATGGGTTCTATTCATGGTATTTTTATATGTGGTTGATATTATTTTTGGTTGATGAAGATATGTATCAATGTATGAATGTTCCAATGACATGAAATTATAAATTTAAATGTATATTATTAGTGAAAATTCATAATTTTTAGGGATATAGGTACTTTAGAAGAAGGATTAAACATTAATTTCTCAAGAAAATTATGCAAGTGAGCTACTGAATAAATTCAATGTGCGTGATTCCAATCTAATGTTGAATCCTATTATAGTTGGGTCAATTCTCTAAAATCATGATGAAGGGACATCAGTGGATCCCACCATGTAAAGAAGAATAATTGGATTATTAGTCTACATAATGGTTACAAGACTAGATATTGTCTTCGAAACATGCATTATGGCCCACATTTAGAGTAATCTGATGAAATAACATATGGTGGTAGTGAAAATAATCAACAGATACATTCAACGTACATATAATTATGGGATATACATTCTTGAAGGAAGACATAGTGAAATGTTTGTTTTTTCTAAGGTTGACTATGCAGGAGATGAAGTTGATAGAAAGTATATCAGTGGTGGATCATTCTATATCAGGAATTAATTTGTTCATTGTTGAAAAAGAAACGAGAATGTACTTCTCTTAATATTACTTAAGTTGAGTGTATCTCCTCTACAAAGTAATTCACTCAACTGTAATGGATGAAGAAAAAAATGATAGATATTTGTGATGTGGTTAAATAACCAATGTTGATTTATTGTGATAACCAGAGAGAAATTGATCATATGATGAATCCAATTCAGAATTCCCATACAAAACATTTTTAAATTAGATGTCACTTTATCAAGGAAAAATTTAAACAAGGGGTGATTAAATTGGATCATGTGAGAACTGATGAGCAAGTGGATGACATTATGACCAAGCCACTGTTTGATGATATGTTTGAGAAACATCAATTGAACCTCGGTGTTCAGCCACCTCCCTATGCATATGGAGGTTACGAGATTCCCATATCTCTAGTTGTTTTATCTATGTTAATATGTTTGGGGAAGTGTTTTAGGATAATTGGGGAGATATGATTCTAGTGGTGTATGTTATGAGCTCTACAATATTTAAATAACAGTCTTCAAGTATATTTTCAATGGGGTGGAATAAATGAATTCACTAGAAAGTGATCTGTTTTTGTTCTAGATATAGGAATAGTGGAGAAAAAAAATTAATGACAAATCAATTCATGTCATATTTTATGTTTTCTACACCGATCAGTGCTCACATAAATAGAGGGTTATGAATGATTTGTTTCTTGAAGGTTCGGTTTTTTATCGTGGATGGAGCATTAATGAATTTATCTGGATATTTCCAATAAAACCAGTTAGGGGTATTGTTGGAATCAAGGTTTTTTTTATAATAATGGACTTTGGTTTGTGTTTTTTTATCAATCTACACAACGATGACTTGTGAGTTTTCAGGAATGAGCTCATATGATTGGGTTGGAAGCAGTATTGAATATGGAAAAGTTTCCAAGTGTTTTCCATATTTTTGGGCCTCAATGATCGAGTGTTTGGCAACGATACGTGGTCAAGGTGCACGGTAAATGATGAATGATCATGATATGTGGTGAAGGCACGTAGTACACAGTGCAATCACGTGGTATGCAGTTTAGGCAGTGGGAATGGTTCGTGGAGTGATGCATGGAATAAAAAACAGTTTGCAGCTATCCTATGTAGTGAAAATAGTTGATATATGGAATTTTAAAGGATGAAATGAAAAATGGTTTGCCAATATGGTACACAATGATGGCAAGCAATATGTGGTTTGATGTAGCTTGAAGAGATTGTTGCAGTTTACAAAATATGAGTGGTATGTGGTAGAGGGTAACCATACAGAGATAGTGTGATGATTGTCCATCAATGAAAATTTTGGTCAAAGAGATCAGAGATTTTTACAGAGTTATGATCCTATTTTAGGAACAGTAATCCACTTTTTTAGATGATGAGATTAGAGATTAAAATTTTCAGAAGATATTTGGAGAAGTCGGCAGTGTTTCGTGGAGGAGAAGATAGTATGTGGAGAGACTCATCCACGTAAGGAAAATAGTCTACGGAAGGGTTGTGTGGTTCATGTAGGAAGCACTTGTAGTACATGGTGGAGAATGGAAGTACACAGAGGTGGATGGTAAACAGAGGTTTGTAGAAGTACACAGTTTCGGGAAACACAACACAAAACGGTGCACAGGGGAGTAGGATAGTACATAGAGGAGGAGGATAGTATGTTAAAATAGTTGTTGTATGTGGAATAAGCTGCAGTATGCAAAACACTCAATGAAGCCTAAAAATTTCCAAATCTATTTGTGAATTTAATCTTCATATATTATCAATGTATAAGAAAATAAATTTCATATATTCATGATTATATGACATTAAATGAGAAACCTTTTACCATTGAGGATGCATAAATTAATGATAAACAACTTAAATGAAATTAAAGTCGATAAACTGAGTGAAGTTTCTTCCAAATTAATGATAAAAGGAGAGTTAGTGGAAGTGATCTTTGGGACATAGATTTATATCCCTAAATCCTTATAAAGGATGTGTTCCAGGAACATATTTAATGTTCCAAAATCTTGTAATCCATAGCTAGTGAAGATTATTGTAATTTTGCATTACTGGAACATTGTCGGCGTATTCTCTGTGGACGTAGAACACTGTGTTGAACCATGTAAAAATTTGATGTGTCATTGCATTTCATGTGATTGTTTAAATTCTAACCATCCTTTTCAGAAAGGTTAAATAGGTTCCTACCAACATGAAAAAAGAGTCATCAGTTTGAAAGAAATAGTTGACACCCTGATGCACCCCTCTGCTATTAGGGTTTTCTGGGGTCCTTCAAGTCAGTCATTACATAGTAAAACACCATGCATAATATCTTTCTGAAAATTTATTTTATTAGGTAATAAGATCCTCAAAAATCTAATAATGATCATTACTATAGTCATGTTATCATAAAAAATACACCCCAAATGTGTAACCCATCAAGGGTAGTATTTACCTTAATAGGGGAACACATTATATGAAATGAGGCCATATTTATTTAAATAAGAGATATAATAATCAATATGTTATTGTGTTATCTTAACCCTAGTTTAATATTCCTCATTACCACTAATTAACTGAGTTAACATATTATTTAGAAAATCAATCAATCAAATTTTAAATTAGTCATTTTAAAACAAAATTTGAATATAATTTCCTTATTTCATTTCTAACACGCCTATTTATATTTTGAAAAAAAATATATTAGGTTTTCATCACCTCACCCCATTTAAAATTACATTATGATTAAGTCAAATATTTCTAGATCAAAATATATTCCCCATAAAATTAATTTCTATATAAATACATCATTTTCATAAATAAACCCCACATTTTCAATTCCATTGAAATTGGGGTTACTCTAAATTTCCATACCAATTTAAAAACAATGGTAAAATCTTCCCAAATTTTATTTATTTAAATCACTTAAAAAGTCATTTCAACATAGTCATGAAATATATGATTTCAATTTTAGGGATAGGAATTATGGAGAAACATACCTATATATGGAAGAGCTAAGAAATTTAATCAATACGAAACCAAATATAGATTAAGTCCATTAATTAAATGATGATATATCAATAATTGTGGGGAGATAGATGGTGATTATTAGAAACCCCCTGATAAGAGACTCAATTACCAAAAATGGGATACCATAATAATAATGATGATAAAACACTGAATTAATGATAATTACGGATCATAGATTTATAATATTTTATAGTGGAGGACATGGATTGTGAGATAAATAATATAGATCAAAAGAAATGAAAATCCACCAAATAAATGCCTAAAAAACTACTATACATAAGGAAATGATTTTTAATACCAATACATTATGTGTAATCCACTAAGGTGGAAATCCTTAAAAAATATGTATCCTTTTTATTGAAATTTAACATTTTCCCATAGATATCATGAATTCCAAGTACACGGTGTAGAACTGTTTAAACTCTATAAATATTTCTAACATTTTCCTAGTGACAAATATATGTTGTGTGAACCAAATACAGGGCGTGTAATCACCCATAAGATAAAAAAATCATGTTTATAATAGAAAAACACTAAAATATAGTAGAAATTATTCTAAAATGTTGAGAATCCATAAAATGTATCCATATGAAGAAAAAATTATAATATGATCCATATAGATAATAAAAATCATTAATATAACTTTTAAAATCCTTAAAATAAAAAATTTCCATCCCAAGAATGCATGTACTGATGTTTTCATTTAATATAGATGATGCTACAACTCTATGAAAATTTTATCAAGATCCCATGTGTCATAAAAAATATAGAAATACAAACAAAATCACAAATACTAATCTTATCTCCCACTAATGATGTTCCATCATCTTTTGATGAAAAATCTTTAATATATTATTAATCACAGATAAATACAGATCATCAGTAGGACCCTACAATATCATTACATGAGATGGTTATGAAATATACTTTTTAAGATGTGATACATGGAACAAATCATGAATCTATGTCAACTATGGTGGATGATGTTTATATTAACCAACATTTTGTATAATTTTAAAATCATTAAATTTACCCCCAAAATATGGAGCAATATTTAATTTCCTCATAATCCATTATTGACCTAAGTTAGGTGAAAATATCCAAAACACCTTCTCAATAAATGAGAACTCTAAAATTTGTGAATAATGCTAAATATATGATTTTTTTGAGAATTGAGCAATAAATGTTCTATAATGAATGAACTGTAAATAAATTAAATATTTTATTTTGTCTCTTTGACTTTTCTCAATTAAACTAATGACCTTTATCTTATATTTGACTTAAATAAATTTTATTTTCAAGGACATCTATAAAAGTCCTCCGAACAATCAATCAAAATTGTTGACAAGTAACTATTGGTATATGAAATATCTACCATCCATGAATATATATCAAAACTCCACCAAAATTGAGGATGTATTCATGTATCATATCCTCATGAATTTTTATTTCTATTTCTATCTATACAGTCATTTGTATATTGTATGTGGTACTCATACAATCTGAAGATCCTATCACCACTTGAAGGCTTCCCAAAAAACAAGTTTTAAATGGGTATCACTATCTGATACAATGGCATACTAATATCTAGGAAAATAAAAAATATTTTTCACAAATGGATTTAACAACTCCATAAATTTATTTTAATCTTAAATGGGTACAAATTTATCCTATTAAATCATTAATTAAATCAATAACCATATCGCATTCTTATTTTGATGGGTACATGGAATCCCCTACATAAATTCCATAGTGATCTCAACTGACATATAACTCAGCATTGTAAGTGGATAAATAGAGCCTCAAGGTAACTATTATTGGAATTGTAAAGAAGGAATGTATAATAATATAAATCAAAATTAATGGTATCACATCTCATACCATGCCTCTATAATTATCGAATTAGTTAATTGAAAATATTTTTGGAACCCAGGTGCAATGTCCATAATAAAATATAAAAATCCACCATCACATATTATATCACTAGAAAATGTATTGTGTAACTGTATCAGAAACATATGATTCCCTCAAAATATAATATCCCCTTATAGATGTTCTCCACACCAATAATTGTCTCCCTATTTACATGGAATCCATCATCAATATGCTACTCTAAGAGAAGCATTTAATTTAGTGTGAGGGAAAAATAGACAATTGTAAAAAACAATCAGTGTCTTCCTCCATGAATCTTAATTGTAACATTGCATAAAGCTCCATCAAGTAACACTCATTTAATGACTCTTTAAATTCATATATGAAATTATTATTTCTAAATGTGTCATCAACAACATTCACCTTCCTTTGGGTACAAAAATGTGAAAACCAAAAGGCATATGGAACTTCACAAAACTCCTATTATCTAAATTCATGAAATTTAATTTAAGATTGAACTCTATATTATGTAGTAAAAATACCCAATGAACATTTATGAAAAAATTTAGTGCATAAAACTCTTATGTCCATGTATCACACAACAATTTAATGGTCATGGGTTTGATAGTTCTTCTTGTGTACCTGATAATGCTGAGAGCTGTAGGCTTCCACATGAACACACTACATAAGAACACGTCCCATACCCAATCAATATTATTAAAAATGGGTACATAGATATTCCTATCATCTATAATATTTAAAACTAGTTTAAAATTAAAAAATATTTCCGCACAAATAAATAACGATGACATTTATCATCCCAAACACACTTCTCTACCATCCGAGTGAGGGAGGTCATTAGAGAATCCATCTATGATAAATCCTTCATAAAATGGAGGTAATATCCTGTAAAACCCAATAATCTCTATAACACAAAAAATATTATCTGGTTTCTAAACATTTGTAATAGATTTCACCATCTTAGGATCAACGTAGATACTTTTCTCTAATACCGTGTGTCCAAAGAACATGATTTCCCATATTCGAAATCCACATTTTGATATATTGGAATTGATTTTTTTAATTCTCAAAATTTCTGTAAATAATTCCAAATGATGGTCCTGATCCTCTTCAAATTGAGAGTAAACCAATATATAGTCAATAAATACCACAATGAACCTACCAATATACGGGCAGAAGATCCTATTCATCAAATATATAAGTACTTCATGAGAACAAGTTAGACCAAATAGCATGAAATGATATTAACAGTCATTATTCCAAGAATTTATGGAATCTTACTAAATTTTATATTTTTATATTGTCAAATGGTGGTAAAATGATCGAATATCAAGCATTGAAAACAGTCATTATCCATTCGGCTATTCAACCAAATCATATATCAAATAAAATTGAATATTTTTCTTCAACATAACTCGATTATGATTCCATTAATCAATATAGAGTTGAAGGGTTCCATTATATTTATTTTCATAGAGAACAAGTGCCATTGAGATTGACACAGTTTGGAATTTGAATGATTTTTTTGATAGATCATCCATCTAAGAAAAAAATCATTACTATCAAATGGTTCCATTTTATAATAAGGAATGGAAAATGTTTTAGTACTATTAAATATATCAATTTAAAATTATATGTCTCTTACAAGATAAAAAATAGAGAAGTTATATGGAATAACATAACAGAACCTAATGAATACAAGAGGAGGATTATCACTCAAATATTCTGACTCCATGATAAAACTAAAAACTGATATTACTTCCCCAAACTATATATAAGATGGTTGGGATCCTCTCAACCATGGTTCCCATTCTCTATGAAATACATACACTCCAGTAGTAATAGCAATGGGGACCTACCCAAATAGACATTCAATTAATTTTATATTAGAAATGAGCTAATCCTTCTCACAATTGGATTCAAGAGTCTTATTATCATTAAATTGATCATTATATGGAATATCTCTCCATGATGAAGGTAAATAAAATGAATGAAGACACGTACACTTCTATGCCCTTATTATATGGGTCATAGTAGTTTTCATCACATAATAAAAAATCTCTATAAGAATATTTAGAATGTGAAAAATATGGGTTGATATAATTTAGTGAGATTCAAAAGTATCAAATAAAGTAGTAACTAATGATGAATCTATAGTGATGGTACCCCTCATAGTTTCTGGACCTATATAAGCTTCCTCTTACAAATCTTCCACTATATAAAGAAGCTTCCTTAATGATTAATGTTGTTAGAGGACATTATATATCAGAGTAGAATGATTCACTATATTACTTTTGGGTACTAATTATCCCATTCCATAGCACGGATAAAGAATGATATAGAAGAATTTATATAGCTTTCCTTATTTACTATAAAACAATATTTGTTTATATCCTTAGTAAAAACACAATTAAAAATACTAACCATTTCACAACAGAATAATGTAATAATAAATATTACAGGAACTATATGAGGTTTATTTTATGACCACTAATAGAAAATATCATATGAATCATCAAACATCAAATTTACATTAATATAAATCACATAACATCCATAGGTAGAAAAATAAATAATTATCAATCATAAATAATTATCCAGGGCATGTTAAACAATCAACATGATATATATGATGTATTTACACAATGTGAGTTTCTGTAACAAGTCCTATGAATGAATATGAGGTTGATGTCCCATCTCAGACAGTGGAGCCTTCATCGTTACATTCGATATTATATCTGGTGTGAAGTGAAAAACCTTGCAAAAGTGGTTCACATATTGTGTCATGGTCCTGCTATCCTGTTAGAGGGTGAGAAGCTATATTGACATAGGGAACACCATATACTCTATATTGGGGTGATTAGTGAAAAGAACTATAATGTCATTACACTCCCAATCCTCATGTTTTATCAACATTATCAATTATTCTAGCAATCTACTACAAGGATCATTCTACATAATGTTATAAAATATCACCCTAATATCCATAGGTGTTTCAATAAAATCACAAAGGTTCTATATCATTCTCAATATTCCCTAACACTATGGATGACCATAAAAACATTTGAAAGAAGGTTGATTTTGTAATGGAATATCATGATCATGATTTGAATATTAATAATATTTAGTATCCCAAGTAGGTTCCTACATTTCCATGAGTTCTAGTTCGTATAATATAGATTGGACAGTACAGAAAACAATATCAAAAAAAATTATGTTGTAATGGAGGAACTACCCCTTGGGGTTTTCTAATGGGTTCCTCTTGTAGAAAATTCAAACATATTCATCAATTAATGATGATAAAAAATAATAAACAACACTATAAATATCATAATTCTCAACAAAAAAACAATATAAATATGAGAAAAAAATATATTAATCGTATCATATAAGATATGAAAAATTTTATTTCAATATATAAAACATAAATGCAGGTAAATGTATGGAATAAAATCTAATTATTCATGAAGAGGCATTTTAAAAAACAACAATTCTGAATTAAGGCTCATTACAATGAGAGATGGCTAGTAACTAGTTCTTAAAAACCTCATAAGTCACAATAGTCATACCTATTATCCATAAAAACAACAAAAAAACATACTTACACAAATGAATATGGTTGAACATCACCTTTAATACCATATTTCCATGAACCATCCAAGATACCCTAGCACCATAATACCAGATCCAGCTATAACCTGGCACGAATAGAGTTATAGATCACCACTCAGTGGATATGATAATATGGAATCATATATGAAAAAATGGACTGAATTATGTCACAAATTAGTGGAAGATAAATGTTTTAGGTTAGAATGATCATTACTCTAAAGGGAGAGAGAACTATAAACAAAAATATGTATAAAAACCCAAGTATCTCATAACCAATGTGATCAACATATTTCCAGATATAAATTAAGAATCTAATGTACCAAGTAGAAAACATCCCCACTAGTAACCACCAAGAAATTACCTCCATGAAAACATGAACATATAACCCCTACATGTGGCACATTCCCATTTCATTGACTAATATTATGAAAATATTAAAAAACCCAAAATAAAAATGTATGATGTGAGCTATCAATTACAACAGACTCCCACCAAGTTCTCCATAATTAATACCACAATAATTTTCCATTTATTCTCAAAGATTAAATAGAAAAAATAAAAATAATCACTTTTTTATATTTTAAAACAAAAAATTATTTCATTCAAAATTAATACATATATACAATAAATATGAAATAGTTTTAGATGAAAAATTTATTTAAAATATTTTACATAAATCAATTATCATGAATAAAATAAATCAATAATCAACCAAATAAATAATCTTTTCATAAAATTAAAAGTAGAGAATCACACATAGAATCCCAGTAGTAGGTCATTATATCATGTAATAGGACCATAGACAACTTATAATGTTATGAACTCTAGTCATGTGAAGACTCACAAATACTCTGCAAAAGGGAACTCTGTCATGGGAACTCTACACACCAATAGGGGAACCCATTTTGGGAAGTTATGCCACAATTATTTTAGTAATTTTGTCCTCATTAAAACAATTCAATAGACTCCATGACCTGTTTTTCTTATATCCATTTCCTATAACATCCCTTGAAATCAAGCTCAATAAATAATAAATAAATACAATTATATTTTATTTATCTTCAAATATTAAAAAAAACTATTTCCCAATTTCTGCTTTCAACATGCCCTTTTTCAATTCAAAAAAATCATTGGTTTTCATCAACTCATGCCATTTAAAATCAGTATTAATATTATATAATTTTTGTAAGATCAACATCAAATTATTTTATCAAAATAATATAAATAAAAAGAATTAATTTTTCAAAAAACTGAACAATATTTTCAATTCTATTTAAATTATGTTGTATCAAAATTTCCATACCCCTTTAAAATCAAATATCGAATCATCCCAAATTACATGTCTTTAAATCAATTATAAACCCATTTCAAAATAATCAATTAATACAATGTTTCAATTTTCAAGAAAATAAATACACAATAACATACATTTAATTCAAAGTAAAATAAAATAAAAAACCACAACAGCAGCTTCAAACAAAGAATAATGACATGAATAATCAAGGAACATATCCTGGAATCGGGATCCCACTAAAGAGAGTTTAGATCCATCAATTAGATGTTTATATATAAACCACTATGGATGAGATAATGATAGATCAGAATAAACAACATGAGAGAATACACACTTTCCCAAAAATTAAATACTCAACAACAACGATGATCAAACATGGAATGTTCAATATGGAAGGATCAGAGATATCAAAAATTGGGTTAGGGAAGAATTTATGCTGAGTGAAGAAGGATTTAGGATGAATGAAATGAAAATAAAACATATTATAACCTAAAAACCAAATCTTATGATAATTATATGGTTTTTAATCACATTACATGTCATGTAGTCTATGAAACAAAAAACACCAAAAAAATGATGTTGATTTTTTAAAATTGTATTTGTTACCTTATATGTCGTGAATTACATGTACACAACATAAACCATTTCATGTTATCTAAAGCTACACGACATGTGTCTGAAAAAAATACACATAATCTGAACCAAATACATGACATTCAATCACCCATAAGATTTTAGTAATCCCATTTTTAAATATAAAAACAAAAAAACATTGGATACATAATCTGAACCATAGAAGAATCTAAAAAATGCAACTAAATAGGGATGACAAACAAAACATGAACCATAGAGTACCTGACAATCATAAATGGATGTTACAATTTTCATTTACACATGGAATAGTATGAAATGAAAATGAATATTTACATTTGGATGGGGTCATGTATGATGTTTTGGGGAATTATTTTGGAAAGTCTGACTGTTATTTATATTGATTCCCTTAGGCCCCACTGCTTGTCAATAGTCAATTTCATATGAGGAGGCACGCATGAGGTCTTCTATTGAACTAGAATGGAAAACTAGATTACTCGATCCTTGGTAAGAATTTTATAATTTAAATACATGTAGTCATACAATGGATGATTGAGGATGTTAATCCCACTCCTAAACAATTCATTTCATATCTCACTCACCCACCACTTCCTGCATATCTAACTCCAACATCTCCTTTACTATTAAATCACATATATTGTGAGTAATTTATTGAGGATCCCCAAAATTAAATTATTTAATTTGTGATTATATATTATATTCATGATATATTTCTTCATAAAATGATAGAGATAGATCAGCTTAGGGTCACAATGTTGTATATTATTGAATGGTCAATGAGAGTACAAATTTTAATAGATAAGTTCATCTATTTTTTAGTTTGGTCATCATATATTTTCTAAAAAATGTATAATGACATATGTATATAATATATCATTTATTCTATTTTTTTTGAAAAATTTTCATTAATATATTACTATTTTGTCACTATTTTTTTGAAATTATACATTAAGGTTAATGTCACACATGTTTGATTAATGAATTTACAATCCAACGTAACATAAAAAAAAATACTTCTTATGGAGATGATAATTTATGAAAAACATTCATATTTTTTTTGGGATTTTATAAAATTCCAACGTATTCATAAATTTTTAGTGTGAAATGATATAGATGATTATATAATGGGATATCATGGATCTCTAAAATAGATATATTTGTGGCAGATACCTGATGCATGTCTATTCCATATAAATTGACCCTAATTTTTCCTATAATTATTTTTATTTAATGAATCATAATACATATATTTTTAGATCAGTTAACATTATACACACAATATTCAGTTTGATAAAAAATCTATTTATGGATTTTCTAAACATAAATTTATATCCCTAATAAAAAATACTTGAAAATATATAATACTAATATTATATATTTCTATATGATATTAATATAATGTGATTAAATGTAGGATTCTTATTTTTATATAATTCTTTGGAAAATTTAGATTTCTATATGTTATTCATATTAACTAAACAATCACTCACATTATAGTTTTTTTATATTATACTCGATTGGATGATGTCAGTTTTTTCAAATAGAAAAAAACATACGATTATTCTCTATTCATGGTGAATTGAAGGAAAAACGTTGTAACATATTGCAATCATTTCTTTGATTGTTTGAACCCTTAGATGCTATAATGACATAAATTTATTGAATATATATCAGTTTAAAATAGAGAATGATTAAATTAGAGTTACAACATGAGAGATGATATGAAAATCAATTATGTTTGTGTATAGGTGACTCAAGATATATAATTATTTCATTTTGACATAAAGTGTTTAAAATGCTATTTTTAGTGGAACGATATTTTGAAAATGAACTATCATTCAAAATATGGAGTAAAGAAATTTGGATAATATATTATAAATATTATATTAAAAATAATTTCATCTGTGATAGTTATGAAATTCCACAATGATAAATTTTATCATAACAATTCAATAAATTAATATCTTAATTATATATAAATCATGGGTAAAATTTTACGCTTTATTTTTGTTGTTATTTATTAACTTCTCTCTTATTATGAAAAGGATAAAAATATATTTCAATGATAATGGGAAGATTATTTAACAATTTTCACCGGGTATCAGTTTATATATAACAAATATTTTTATATTTTAACTTCCAATTGAAATTTTATATAGATTTTAGTTGTTATTTCTATTTTTTGATATCTTTGTGATGTTTTACTATTTGTATGAGATATTTTTTTTTAAATTTCATAAAAATTATTTTTCACATCAGTTATATTATAATCCACATCAAATATTATAAAAATTATCATATTGATGATTCTCTAGATTATATGAAATGAAATCTAACAAATCAATAATTGAAAATAATTTACATTGAAAATGTATTTTGACGACATATATTGCCTAAAAAAATGAAAAAACATCCCATTATATATTTTTTAATGATATATATCATGGTATATTTAATAAATAATTTGAAATATATTTTTCACATTGGTTATAAACCATCGTCCAAAAAACAATATTTACATCATCATTTCCAATAACATCATGAGCTAATTAAAATGAATACCCAAAAACGCCCATGTGGAAAAACCTATTTTTCACTAATGATTCATGTATCCAAGATTATAGTCTTGTAATATTATAAATATATTAGTTGAATGAAACTAGTATCACCTACTTTAATATTAAGTTTAGTTATAATTTCCCTTAGTGGGGTTTTTTGCTTGATAGCCGAGTTTCTTCTATAATGTGGATGTGACATATACCTACAGTTAGTAATTTATTTTTTGTACTATTTATGATTGTATAAATTGTTATGTAGTGTATTAAAATTATACTAGATGATTCTTATATGGTATTTTTTATCCCTGTGTTCCCCTGGTTTGTTAATCTAAATCTCTCCATTACTTATATTCTTTATTACTTTAATTTAATTTAGATATGTTTCCATCATGTTTTTTATTCATGTTTTTTTCTACAGTTTCATAATAGATTCGATTGTTTTTAGAAAAGTAAATTTATTTAATGGTTTATATAATAGTATATTCTAAATATGTTGGTTTTCATAGATAATATATGAAAATTTATTTTTTTCTATGTCATTTTTTTCATTAAACAAAAAATTGGAAGATATTTTATTAAAATATTATTATGTAACCATTTTTTCCTGTCATAAAATAATAAAATATGTTTTAAAATTTCATTTCTCAATACCACTTTTTAAATTTCAATTTATTAGGACAACTAAAAATTATTGTTTAGAGCATATTTTGTTTGGTTTCACTCCCATCCTAGAAAAATTATTTGGTGAATGAATCTTTACTAATTATTATTTAGCGTCCTTGAATTCATCTTCCAATTATTAGATGATTAGTTTATTTAGAAATTAGTAAAATTGGATTTGTTGAATAATCAGGGGTCTTGTGGTGGTGGTTGATATTATATTATTTTTTCTCAATTATTTTGTTATGAATTGTATATAGCGGTCCTTATGATATTGGTTAATTTAAGTATGTGAAGTAGCTTTCACTTTCATAATTTTACAATGGGAATATTTTATAAATTAATGTTTAAAACACCATTTATAAGGTTTTTATCGATTTGATTTTTATTATGATGGGGAAATCATTTCTATCATGAATTAGTTGATATGATGGCAGTGTTTTCTTTCTCATGGAGGTCATCAATGTTGCTTGGGCCATACCATTCCGACTTCATGTCACCATTTGAGCTATGACTTTGGTTGTTTTGTTTTATAATAGTATAATTTTACCAACATAAAATTTCTCTGGTAATTATATCATGGATAACTAGTGGATATATTTTTCATTCATGAGAGAGGTTCATCGCAAAAGGTCATTTGCGAGGTGAGTCTGTATGAAATGTTTCATTGAAAAAAAATGGTGTTAAAAGTTAATATATTTATAACAGAACATCATAAATAAAATATAATTATGATGATTAATTCACACATAAAAAATGGTTTTTGTATTGTCTAAAAAATAAAAATTACAACGAACTATAAAAATTAATAGAATTTTTTACAAACAACTTATCCTTCGCAAATACTTTCATTTAAAAAAAATTAATTTTTTAATATTTATAAAGAAATATAAATAATTTAATTTAATTTAAAATAATTAGTTTTTAAAAAAAAAATATACATATAATATAAAATACTTATATATACTATAAATATATAAAAAAATAAAACATTACAAATATTAAATAATATTATAAATATTTAAAAATAGTAAAAATATTTAAAAAATTAAAAAAATTAAATAAAATATTAATATTTAAACATTAAAATTTAATAAATATAATAAAAAATTATATAACTAATAAACATTTTAAATATTAAAAAATATATCATAAATTAACAATATTATAAAAAACATAAAAATTAATAAAAATTAAAAATATTTTGTTTGTGAAATTTTAAATGTAAATTTTTATTAAATTATATTTTTTTTCTATTTAGTAGAATTTATTTTAAATTCACCATTAATTATTGTAAAATAATATATTTTCTATAAATTACATCAAATTAGAATAATTTATTATAAGTTAATAATATATATTATAAATTTATAGGATATTATAAATTAATGAATTTCTCATTTATAGAAAATGAGGTAATACAATGTTGTATCACCTATGAACCAATGAAAATCGTATTTTTTATTTCTCATGCCCTGAAAATTAATGACCTATTAAATTTTCATTATTATATTAATTTATAAAAAAAATTATATAAAAAATCATTTATGTAAATATAAAAACTAAATAGGTATTAATAAACTAGGATTATCAAAGATAGAAAAATATATATTTATGAACATGAGGTTTAAAAACACATTTAAATATCAGATAGGTAATATATTAATATATATATATACAAACACACACAAAAATAAAACTATCAAATTTGGAGTAAAAAATTTTCAGGAATCTAAAATAACAAGTAAATCATCCCAATTAGATTAAATCCTAGACATAGGGTTTTCAATAAATAAATATTGTAATTAAATTAATAAAAAACAAAAAATAATGATTACCTAGACCAGATAAATCCATAATAATTGAGAATCAATGTTATATCTATAAAAATATCATACAAATAACATGGTTGGAGAGTCGTAGAGTTGGGTGGATATGGGTTATGCATCATAATGTATTGGGAGATTGACAATGATAGGATAGGGTGAATAAATGAGATGTAATTTTTTAGAATTGATAAATTTATTTCAACAAGATATATTCAAATTAATTAATACAATCTTAAGTATGTATTCCATAAAATTTATTTGTGTTAGGTATTTTTGATGTATTTAGACGCTCATCACAAATTCCATTCGCAAATACATTCCACACTAGGCTGTTGGAAGTCCTGCAAAAACTATAATAGACGAATGAATAATTTATTCACAAATAATAAATAATTTTGAAGGAATAATACATATGTTTCTAATAGTTCATATTCATGGATTATTATCGATGTGGAATTTACCCATCTCAAATTCATCATTGAAAATTGTTTAAATTACTATCGTGAAATGATATGACGAATTTCATTATGCCTATGGTGGAGGGTATTGGGATGTTCTTGGACACCAATTTATCATACATAATAGCGAATTCCCATTCATACATTGTATTTGATTATCATTTCTGAGTTCAATTAATAATTTTATTAAATTATTTTTGACTCGGATGATGATGTTTGGATTATTTTTAAAATTTTGAGATTTGGGTGGTAAGATTTACTTTTGGAGGTGAATTAGTGAACCATATAGGTTTGAATAATTATCCCACATGATATGGAAAAATAATCTCAATAATTTTGAATGGGTTTATAACCATTATAAATCAATTTTTTTAGTTATATCATAGTTTACATGCTAATGGATGCAAATAATGCACATTATTTTCCCCCACTGTGATATTTTTTCACATACAATTCATTTGGAAATGATACCAATTGTGTTCATTACTCATGTGATGGTAATTGAGGTATTTTTTCAAAAATAATATAAATCATGTTAAAATTTGATGGGAATATATTTATGATGATTTTTTGTAGTCATTTTAATATTTATTTTTTGTGTTGGAAAACTAGTATTTTGGTTTGAAAACAAAATTTCACTTGGGTGTTCCATTGATCAAATAGATTTTGAAGTGGTTTTGAAATTATCCTTAAAAATGATACTTTTTAGTAGATGATTGATTACAATTAGAATTAGATGTTTTTTTCATGGAGAATGTTTTCTTTTAAAAATCATTTATTAGAAAATGGGATCCTATTTTCAATTTTAATGAAGGAGATTTGTATATGTTTCCTTAGTGATTTTTCATTTAAAGTTTTTTTAGTTTAAGATGGTGTTGGGGGGAATTATTTATGGAAATCACAATGATTGATGGTCATTTATAGTGTATTTATGATATCCCACACAATGAAATTTAGATGATATTTGGAAGTTCAATATATTGGAATGATATTCATGCTCGTTATTTTAATCATTGATTTGTGTATAATTTCCTTTTCAACTCCTCCCAAAGACAATATTCAGTGGTTGAAGAGGGATATTCTATAAAAATGGACCCCATTCATGTATAGTCTTGGAAATTAATTTAATGTTATTAATAAATAAGAAATTATTACAAGAACATGAAATTAAATAGCATGTGATTCTCAAACCTAGAGATCTCGAAATGAATTTCTGATATTTTTAAGGTTTGTTCAGTAAATGTACATGTAGGATTTTCTGTCGTTTAAACTGGTGCTTAGACTAAAAATATATGCACACCATTGAACTTAAAGCATCAAGATTCTCCTATAAATGACACAAAATTGTCCTGCAATGGCCGAGAAAAAATGTTATTTCATAGGATTTTGGATAAAAATAATTATTTTAAATAATTATTTTTTCCTTTATCATCATTGAGTGGAAGACAGTGAAGCTGTTGTGCCGGAACGAGGCGGTGACGAGGCACATTAACCGAGGTTCATTAATGGATCATTTGAAACTGAAACACTGTTATCTTAATGACCCATGAAATGTTGATAATTTAATTTGGATATTTGAATGAACATCATTAATAGGGGAAATGTCACTATGATTTTCATTTTCATTTAAAATCGAACGTGTGGAGTTTGGGAATTAAACATGGAGGATTAGCTAACAAAACTCCAGTGAATCTGTCGTCCAATGAAGAATGAAGATTGTCGAGGGATCATCATTATCTTCGTTGTACCTCATAGAAAGAAGTCAGAAGTTCTGATGTTGAGTCCTTAGACACCAGAGTATGAATTCTTTGACAAAGAACAAAAATGGGGTAGTGGTTTTATATGATCTTGATGTTCTTCCACGTTCTTTTCTAGAAACGACGCACTTGAAGCAACAGACGAACAGGTTGACACACGCTTCGTGCATTTATGTATGAGGGTAACAATATAGGGGATTTCAATATTGGAGATTAAGATTAATATTATATGATAAAACAAAAACATTGGACCATCCACTTGTTTAAAACACTATTGTGGAGGGCCCGGGATAACAAGAACAAGGCATGAGCACCTACAATCATGCATTCTTCATGCACAAATTTTTAAAAGGATGAGAAGGGTAATTTATGACCTACAATGACAAGAAGGTGAAATCCGAATTCCATAGACACAAGCGGTGTGATGAAAGGACCACTAGTGTGCATCTAGTGGTCCCCTGAAGGATATCCTATAGCGCCGGGGCCATCACCAGCGGTGGTGGTGGTGTTTCTATGCGCTATCTGCATTCTGTTTAGCAGGACAGTGGGAATATAGCCACACCTATTTTCTGGTCATCCTGTGTTCCCATATATGCATTGCAGAAACTGGAGACCATGGCCTTCAGGCTGTTGATGGAGAGGAAGTGGCGCCCGACGAGGCGCTACGTGAAGGGGGGGGGCCTATAACAGGGCCACCCAGCTATTTGTAGGAGTAGTGTTATATCGATCATGGATGGAGGTGGAGACAACAAAGCATCCTATGGGGTAGAGGGGACCTGACACGGCTAGTTGATGCATTCTAGCTGGGCGGCGCACCACCAGACTCTCTAGTCTCCAGTCCTCAGTAGTTGGGTCGAGCCCCCTTCGGGCATGGCTAGATTCATACTCATTAAGCTAGAATCATGATATTTGTCTAGACCAGCCACACAGAAGGCCAGACCCAAGCTGACAGGTCGGGCCAAACTTGTAACGACCCGAAATTTTTAAATAAATTTTGTTTCCTAATTTTATGTGTTATTTTTATACTCAACAAAAATGTTTCATTTGGTAACATGAGTATAATTAAAATGAGACTGTTGGGTTTTGACTGTTATTTGACCATTGGTCAATATGACCACTGGAAACTGAACGTTTTGACTATTGTCTCTAAATACAAGCAATCTTGGTTAATTAATATAGAAAGAAGATTTGATGGCCTCACCCAGTAGTCTTGGACCGATCGAAGCCCATCTAACAGAACTTGGGAAGGAGGTAGCACCACTGGGCTTTGCTCTGGACCAAACCCAAGCTGAACTTCATCGTATAAAGCTAGAATGGGATCGCCTTCGCGAGAAGTTCAAACTGATATAAATTACTACTCGTGCGATGTTGGCCGAGCCTCCCTCGGATTCTCTCACCTTAGCACACCTTACACTTAGGTCCTATGCTGGTGTGATAAGGGGCTATGTAAGGATACCGTAACTGTCTTGTGTAATCCTTTGTTTTAAATAAAATTTCGATTTCTTTTATGAATTTTCAAATGACCAGATAAATATAGTATGCAAATATTTGATGAATTTTAGAAAAAGGATATTTTAAATATGTTTATGTAAACCCTAAATAATTAAAAATGTGTAATGATTTTCAAAAAATGGTCTTCTGCAATTATGTTCAGTACTAAATTTAGAGTCTAATAAGATCAACTTTCTTTTTGATGAATAGTAAATTATGAATAGTGATTTTATGATTAGGATTAATAATGTGTCCAAATGGATTAGTAATCTCACTTAAAGAAAGTATTAAAATAAGCTAGGCACTTTGATTAAGTAATGTGATTCAATAAAATGGTTAAATAACGGTTTCATAAATTATTATTCAAGTATTAGTTTTTTCAGATGAATAGTGTTTTTTAATTAGAAATTTAATTAAAAATAATTAGAAAATTATTTTTATAAAAATGACTTTATTTTTGAACTCAGAGCATCGATATTATGTTATGGTAATTTTTGGGGATTTTTCTGAAAAAAATGAATTTTCGGTGAATAGTGTATTTATTTAAAAATAAAATTAAAAATATTTAGAAAATTATTTTTATAAAATGGAGTTCATTTTTGAAATCATAGCATTGATATTTGGTTAATGTGAAATTTTGGGATTTTTCTGAGAAAGTTGAATTTTCAGTGAATAGTAAAAATACAGTTTTAGGGTTTCGGTATGTTTAATGACATCATAACTGTGTCATGATGATGTCATGAGATCATTTAAGGGTTGGCCGGCCAAGGGTGATGAATTATTGTTTTGGGGGCCCCATGTGGCCTAACTCCTTGATAAATTCCAAGAGAGAGCACATGGGTTTGAGAAAAGCACATGTAAGGTGTCCCTTGGCCATTAATGGCTTGTCCCCTCACTTTCCCTATAAATACCCACCCTTTACTCCTTTATTTTTCACTCCCAACTCTTCCCCAACAACGTTCTGGTATCCTTACCTCCCAAGGAGTCCTCCCAAGGTGCCCCCAAGCCCTCAAAGTCCAAACCATTGAGTTTTAAGAGTAACGTTTTAAGGTAAGGGATCTGACCTCTCTCTTTCTTTTCAAGTAATCTCTTTTATGTCATTTCTTTTATACTCCATGTTATTATGTTGGAGGATTTTATTTTATATTCATCCTACTGCCTATTTCATGTTCATATGATGAGATACCCCCCCTTGCTCTCATCAATTCGTTTTAAGAATGTTTAAGTGGCGCCGTTAGGCTGCCGAATTTTTAAGGGATTCTTTCACCTTCCTCTTTTTCAAGTTCTATTTTCATTCAAGTCTTTCATGTTCCTTTTTATTATGTTGGGTATGATCTCTAAATTTATCATACTGATCTTTTATGATCATATGATGAGAGACCTTATTTGATCGCTTCAATTTAGTATTTTGAAGTTTTAAGTGGCGCCGTTAGGCTGCCGAATTTTTAAGTGGTTCTTCACCTTTCTGGTTTTGAAGTTCTACTTTCATGTCAATTATTTCAAGTTCCTTTCTGTTATATTGGGGTATGATATCTATATCTATCATACTGTACTCTTATGTTCATATGATGAGAGACCCCATTTGATCACTTCAATTCAGTATTTTGAAGTTTTAAGTGGCGCCGTTAGGCTGCCGAATTTTTAAGTGGTTCTTCACCCTTCTCATTTTGAAGTTCTACTTTCATGTCAATTATTTCAAGTTCCTTTTTGTTATATTGGGGTATGATCTCTATATATATCATACTGGACTCTTATTTTCATATGATGAGAGACCCCATTTGATCTCTTCAATTCAGTATTTTGATGTTTTAAATGGCGCCGTTAGGCTGCTGAATTTTTAAGTAGTTCTTCACCCTTCTCGTTTTGAAGTTCTACTTTCATGTCAATTCTTTCAAGTTCCTTTTTGTTATGTTGGGGAATTATCTCTATATCAATCATACTGAACTCATATGTTCACATGATTAGAGACCCTATTTGATCTTTTCAAATCATTTTTGTTGATGTTTAAGTAACACCGTTAGGCTGCCAAACTTTCATAAGAGAAATCTAATTTTTTTCTTCCTTCCATGTTTTTCATTTCAAATGGTATGTCCTTGAAATTTCATTACCATGATCTTGTATCCTTATTATTCTGTCCATGTACTATTTTATGGGTCATTTATGAATGTTTGACCCATTTTACCTCTCTTTTAATGTCTTCTAAAACCACGGAACATTTCCGTTATGCTGCAGAATTTCTATCTCAAAATGTCTCTCTCTTTTTCTAAAGTTATTTTTTTTATTAAGTTAATACTCAAAGCTCTTTCTTCTAAAGGGGTATTCACATATATACCAAAATGTTCTATTTTAAATTCTGGGATTTACATACATGAGACCCACCATCTTTTTCTATGGGATTTAAAGTGATATAAAGATCATGTCCTTAAAGCAGTTTTTAAAAAGTTATGATTATGAAATGAAACCCATTTATTTTATGCTATATGGGTTATTTATGAAATTTTATATGATGATATATGTGGCTCACATGATAATAAAGGCAAATTTAAGGGTGCGCCCTGATAGCGCTCCAATGCATTGGGTAATGATTTAACCACTAGAGATTACAATTTTCACGATACCTTGGTGAATAACCTTGGTAATTTTAAAATGAAACCTTGGGGATGTACCTTGGTGATATGTTCATTATTGTCTATGTTAAATGATGCATCCACATCTTCAAGTTATGAAAAAGTTTTATTTTTATTATGATATGCCTCATGATATCATTTTCATGCCTTAAAGTTCTTTTCATGACTTTATTGATGAATCTCAAGTTCATATGTAAAATGATTCACTTGTTTCCCTTGTTGGGCCTTCTTCTCACCCTTCCTTTTGATGTATGTCCCCATGTTATGAGATTCAGTAATGAGCCTAGGGTGAACATGAGGAGAAGCCTTTCAAGTTTTTAAGAAGAATGTTTTTTTTTTGTTTCATGTTTTATGTTCCTTGTTTCCAAGACACTAAACCTTAAAGATCCTCAGTTCCGTGTAATGGAATGAAAGTTATGTTATAAAAAGACGGGATGCTATAGTTGGTATCAAAGGATGGTTTAGTTATTTGTGGAAATTAGGATATGAAAACTCTAGGAAGAACCCTATAGAAAAGTTTAATATAGGAAATCTTCCTGGTATTTTGGTGGGTATTGAGTAAGGGGTTGCCAAGAAAATACATCCCTGTCAGGATACGAGCAGGTAGAGGTGGCTCTGGCACAGATGTACATAGTGGTAAAACCCGAAAACACCGCTTTGAGCTAGACTCGAACGGGAACTGGTACACGACAATGGGCCTTGTTGCACTCTTGGTTACGACACTCCCGGGGGATATGCTTTGGTAAATTCATAAGCTTGGTATGAACCATTGTTAAAGGAACAAAGATAAAATAAAATAAAGATTCACATAAGAATATATGATCATGGAAAACCTAGATGGGAACCTAGGGGATCACAAGTTAGGGTATACTTTTCTTCTACAAGTTATCCTTATATGATTTAAGTTCCTTTTCATGATTATTGGTTAAGTATTTAAGCCTCTAATTATACTTTATCTTCTTTGTTAATGGTGGGAAATGGAATAACGTGTCCCAACAACCAATGTGATAGGAAATGCGACAATTTCCGTATGACAGAGATGATTAGGGGATTAAAAGGTGATTATTATTTTGGAAGACGTTCACTATTTTTGGGACCCTATATGATCGAGGTAAATAGATTACTATAGTATTTTCATTGAGGACTAAGTTTGACTTATATTTTGAAGAATTTATGAATTTAAGGTGGACTTATAGTAATTTAGGTTACTTATGGGAATGAATAACCTATCTTGGGTAAAATATGTTTAGGTTAGCTACTTTTGTTATAAAATGTTAGGAGTGGTTGATATTGTCTGGTGATGAACAATGAAGTTGTTTTGGAAGACTATGTTATCAAATCCTTCTTGTATTTGGGTTTCAATCTTAGTTTGGTTTGTTTTGAGGAATTTTAAGGACCGTTATTTATGGAATGGTCTACGATGAACTTTGGGTAGTACCATGGAACTTTGATGATTTAAAAGTAGTTTCCATTCCTATGGGATTCTTTCTTTTTGAAGAGTTGTTTTACCATAACCTTTCTGTCTTTTGGATAATGTTTAAAGATAGAAGAAATAGATAGTTAATCTTTTGTAGATTATGTGATTATATAGAAGATAATTCTTGTGCTTTTATGAGACCATGTGTTTTTGAATTCTCATCATTTGGAGAAAAGATTAGTGTTGGTAGGGACTTGTTAAAGGATGAAACTCTACTTGAAGGTAGGTATATTTTCGTATGTTTTTGTTCTATGTAGTAAATGAAATCCTCAAAATTATGAAAAGAAACGTAAAACAAAAATGTTGTTGGTTTACGTTTCCTACTAGGTAACAAAGACCGTTTACACACATCATAAGTTTGGGATTTTCTCATGGTTAACATTCTCCTAATCATGTTCTCTATCACTCTCCCTCAGAACTTGAACCTTTGTTTTCTCCTCCATGTCCATGTTTTCCTACATAGAATCCTAGTGTGGGTTAATTCGGGTGACCTTTGTACTTCCCTTTCTTTATTTTAAAGTAATAGTTTTACTGACTCCTTTTCCGATGTGGGAATTTAAATGAAATTTCAAAACCCAATTTTAAAATTGCGAGGACACAATTTCTTAACGGGGGAAGATTATAACGACCCGAAATTTTTAAATAAATTTTGTTTCCTAATTTTATGTGTTATTTTTATACTCAACAAAAATGTTTCATTTGGTAACATGAGTATAATTAAAATGAGACTGTTGGGTTTTGACTGTTATTTGACCATTGGTCAATATGACCGCTGGAAACTAAACGTTTTGACTATTGTCTCTAAATACAAGAAATCTTGGTTAATTAATATAGAAAGAAGATTTGATGGCCTCACCCAGTAGTCTTGAACCGATCGAAGCCCATCTAACAGAACTTGGGAAGGAGGTAGCAACACTGGGATTTTCTCTGGACCAAACCCAAGCTGAACTTCATCGTATAAAGCTAGAACGGGATCGCCTTCGCAAGAAGTTCAAACTGGTAGAAATTACTACTCGTGCGATGTTGGCCGAGCCTCCCTCAGATTCTCTCACCTTAGCACACCTTACACTTAGGTCCTATGCTGGTGTGATAAGGGGCTATGTAAGGAGACCGTAACTGTCTTGTGTAATCCTTTGTTTTAAATAAAATTTCGATTTCTTTTATGAATTTTCAAATGACCGGAAAAATATAGTATGCATATTTTTGATGAATTTTAGAAAAAGGATATTTTAAATATGTTTATGTAAACCCTAAATAATTAAAAATGTGTAATTATTTTCAAAAAATGGTCTTCTGCAATTATGTTCATTACAAAATTTAGAGTCTAATAAGATCAACCTGATTTTTGATGAATAGTAAATTATGAATAGTGATTTTATGATTAGGATTAATAATGTGTCCAAATGGATTAGTAATCTCACTTAATGAAAGTATTAAAATAAGCTAGGCACTTTGATTAAGTAATGTGATTCAATAAAATGGTTAAATAACGGTTTCATAAATTATTATTCAAGTATTAGTTTTTTCAGATGAATAGTGTTTTTTAATAAAAAATTTAATTAAAAATAATTAGAAAATCATTTTTATAAAAATGACTTTATTTTTGAACTCAGAGCATCGATATTATGTTATGGTAATTTTTGGGGATTTTTCTGAAAAAAATGAATTTTCGGTGAATAGTGTATTTATATAAAAATAAAATTAAAAATATTTAGAAAATTATTTTTATAAAATGGAGTTAATTTTTGAAATCATAGCATTGATATTTGGTTAATGTGAAATTTTGGGATTTTTCTGAGAAAGTTGAATTTTCAGTGAATAGTAAAAATACAGTTTTAGGGTTTCGGTATGTTTAATGACATCATAACTGTGTCATGATGATGTCATGAGATCATTTAAGGGTTGTCCGGCCAAGGGTGATGAATTATTGTTTTGGGGGTCCCATGTGGCCTAACTCCTTGATAAATGCCAAGAGAGAGCACATGGGTTTGAGAAAAGCACATGTAAGGTGTCCCTTGGCCATTAATGCCTTGTCCCCTCACTTTCCCTATAAATACCCACCGTTTCCTCCTTTAGTTTTCACTCCCAACTCTTCCCCAACGAAGTTCTGGTCTCCTTACCTCTCAAGGAGTCCTCCCAAGGTGCCCCCAAGCCCTCAAGGTCCAAAACATTGAGTTTTAAGAGTTACGTTTTAAGGTAAGGGATCCGACCTCTCTCTTTCTTTTCAAGTAACCTCTTTTATGTAATTTCTTTTATACTCAATGTTATTATGTTGGAGGATGTTCTTTTATATTCATCCTACTGCCTATTTCATGTTCATATGATTAGAGACCCCCCCTTGCTCTCATCAATTCGTTTTAAGAATGTTTAAGTGGCGCCGTTAGGCTGCCGAATTTTTAAGGGATTCTTTCACCTTCCTCGTTTTCAAGTTCTATTTTCATTCAAGTCTTTCATGTTCCTTTTTATTATGTTGGGGTATGATCTCTAAATTTATCATACTGATCTTTTATGATCATATGATGAGAGACCTTATTTGATCGCTTCAATTCAGTATTTTGATGTTTTAAGTGGCGCCGTTAGGCTGCCGAATTTTTAAGTGGTTCTTCACCCTTCTTGTTTTGAAGTTCTACTTTCATGTCAATTATTTCAGGTTCCTTTTTGTTATATTGGGGTATGATCTCTATATCTATCATACTGGACTCTTATGTTCATATGATGAGAGACCCCATTTGATCGCTTCAATTCAGTATTTTGAAGTTTTAAGTGGCGCCGTAAGGCTGCCGAATTTTTAAGTGGTTCTTCACCCTTCTCGTTTTGAAGTTCTACTTTCATGTCAATTATTTCAAGTTCCTTTTTGTTATATTGGGGTATTATCTCTATATATATCATACTGGACTCTTATGTTCATATGATGAGAGACCCCATTTGATCTCTTCAATTCAGTATTTTGATGTTTTAAGTGGCGCCGTTAGGCTGCTGAATTTTTAAGTGGTTCTTCACCCTTCTCGTTTTGAAGTTCTACTTTCATGTCAATTATTTCATGTTCCTTTTTGTTATGTTGGGGAATTATCTCTATATCTATCATACTGAACTCTTATGATCACATGATTAGAGACCCTATTTGATCTTTTCAAATCATTTTTGTTGATGTTTAAGTAACACCGTTAGGCTACCGAACTTTCATAAGAGAAATCTAATTTTTTTCTTCCTTCCATGTTTTTCATTTCAAATGGTATGTCCTTGGAATTTCATTAACATGATCATGTATCCTTCTTATTCTGTCCATGTACTATTTTATGGGTCATTTATGAATGTTTGACCCATTTTACCTCTCTTTTAATTTCTTCTAAAACCTCGGAACATTGCCGTTATGCTGCAGAATTTCTGTCTCAAAATGTCTCTCTCTTTTTCTAAAGTTCTTTTATTTTATTAAGTGAATACTCAAAGCTCTTTCTTCTAAAGTGTTATTCACATATATACCGAAATGTTCTATTTTAAATTCCGGGATTTACATACATGAGACCCACCTTCCATTTCTGTGGGTTTTAAAGTGATATAAAGATCATGTCCTTAAAGCAGTTTTTAAAAAGTTATGATTATGAAATGAAACCCATTTATTTTATGCTATATGGGTTATTTATGAAATGTTATATGATGATATATGTGGCTCAAATGATAATAAAGGAAAATTTAAGGGTGCGCCCTGATAGCTCTCTAATGCATTGGGTAATGATTTAACCACTAGAGATTACAATTTTCACGATACCTTGGTGAATAACCTTGGTAATTTTAAAATGACACCTTGGGGATGGACCTTGGTGATATGTTAATGATTGTCTATGTTAAATGATGTAGCCACATCTTCAAGTTATGAAAAAGTTTTATTTTTATTATGATATGCCTCATGATTTCATTTTCATGCCTTAAAGTTCTTTTCATGACTTTATTGATGAATCTCAAGTTCATATGTAAAATGTTTCACTTGTTTCCCTTGCTGGGCCTTCTTCTCACCCTTCCTTTTGATGTATGTCCCCAGGTTATGAGATTCAGTAATGATCCTAGGGTGAACATGAGGAGAAGCCTTTCAAGTGTTTAAGAAGAATGTTTTTTTTGTTTCATGTTTTATATTCCTTGTTTCCAAGACACTAAACCTTAAAGATCCTCAGTTCCGTGTAATGGAATGATATTTATGTTCTAAAAAGACGGGATGCTATAAAACTAGACTAGTTTGTCATGTGACCCGGCTGGCTAGACCCTCAACCAAACTGGGCCAGGTCCAGTGAGACATATTGGGCATAACCAACTAGACAAGATCTACCATACTGACGCTGACCTGAACCAGGTCCAGTCTAGTATGTATATTTGAATCAGGTTTTGTGGGACCCTTATTCTGGGTTGGTCGGGTCGGTCTGGGCCCAGTCGCAACTGGTCCCATGGTTACTAAATCAACAATATCATGACAAATGTGTGTCTGATTGACGACATGTTTACATCATTGAGATCTACTTATTGAATCAGATCTTTTGGAATGATTTGTGTGGACTTTCATGGATCTAGATAGTCAACAGATGTCTTAAGGAGTGGTTCTCCAAGGCTCGCAATACACAGAAACATGTAGTTGCCTATGACATGATGACTACAAGATGAAGGCCCAATGGGAAGAGGATCTTTGTGAATCGAAAGACCCATGATCCGGAGATGCTCTGTGTGACCCTAGAGCATCGTGGTACACAACAAGAGGAGTACCTCAATTTGGCCATGGTGGGATAGGCCAATGAGTGACCCGAAAGACCCATGATGGGGTGTGGCACAATTTGACCCATCCAACCCACAATACTTATCACCGATGAGTACCATAGTAGTCCATGGTTAGTGGGAAGAGGCTCTATGTGACCCATTAGACCCAATGTAATTGATTTAGGAGTAGTTATCTAACATTTGATGAGTTCAATGAAATGACATATACTTCACTGTAATATACCTGATGTGAGATGTTTGGTGCTCTATTCTTATGCATCGTTCGTTTCAATAAGGATTTCATTGTGGTCTTTCTTTTGAGTTTCGGGGTCCCCTTCTTAGCGTTTTTATACTTACCCCTATAGCGGCTTCGACCGCACTAGTTATGTCTAGTGAAGATGATCATCATTTTGAAAAATGTGCTCAGGGGGATGGGACTGAAGGATGCTACAATGGTAGACTTGGTGGCCTAGGACCATGTGGAGCCCAGTTGGACTGGGTAGGTGTAACATAACACTTCAACATCCAATATCTTCACTACTCTCATAAAAAGGTGGGTTTTCTATGGATGGCCATTAGAATTAACTATTTAACGTTTATGTTTTCAGTTTTGTTTGGGGTTTGAATTATGGACCACTAACATTCACTTGTACTTAAATTCATATTTATTTTCTTGGTAGACTTTTTTACCCCTTTTAGTGTGTTGGGATATGGTTGGGAATGTTAGTGTAGAGGTTTAATTGAAATACCTTACCATTTTGGGATATGATTTTTCTATACTAGTCACCATCCTCATGGCCGATGGATGGTGGGCATGGGGTTGTCACGACATGGGCCCCAGTGTATGGATCGTGACAAAGTGGTATCATAGGGAGGTCGTTTCCCCCTAAAAGACTTGAAGTCTATGTTTTGTTTTGGAGTAACAGTGTTAAAAGTTCTGAGTCATACTTTCATATTTGGGGTGTCTAGTTTTTGTGTGGTGACAGGTGCATCCATACACGAGGACGATGAATTATGATTTTCGGATCAATTATAGAAAAAAATGGTTGCAAATGTGTGTCCTTATTTTGAATAAGATTCAGCTCATCAAGTGTAACATTCAGATCATGGTAAATTTTGATCTAGTTTAGGATAACACCAGATGTAAGACCAATAAATATGGTGATATGAGGTTGTGGGGACAACCCACCCAAAGACGAGGAGTACGTTTAAGGACCAGTTCTAGAGATGGCTCCACTGGGTGGTGCACCAGTGCAACCACCACTCGATGGTTAGCATATACAAAGGGGGATTCTCATAGGGTACGTTCATAGTCTCAAGCCCTGACATGAGTTTCATAGAAAGAGACATCCCAAGTTCAGGAGAGAGACATATCTTTAGGTCACTGAGTACCAGATGGGGGTTATGATGTGGGTCATCCACCTAGTGAAGACACTGCCTGATCAGATAGAGATTTTGGAAGTGAGCCCTCTATAGGGATCATTAGGGAGATGGTGGAGTTTTACTAGCCAGACACATGATGAGGTTACCCTCACTTGTAAAGACTTAGTGCTTCTTTTCCAGTAGTAGTTTTACCAACAACCTTGCACTTTGTGCACATTCTGGAGCTGCTTCACCTTTAGCACGAAAACATGATGGTAGACTAGTACTCAGTGAGGTTCACCAAACAATCTTGATATTCTATAGACATGGTGAAAAACTCTTTTATATAGGCTCAAGCCATTGATAAGGGAATCACATGGGAGATAATTGCATCAGTGTTGTCTCTTTACATTCCTACCTAGGTCTGGGTGATAGAGTGAGCCATTCTTGTGAGGAGCTTCTTGACGGAGCGTACACCAACAAATAGAGCATCTAGAAGACCCTTGTAGGTAGAGTATTTGATAGGCAGGAAACAACAAACATTGTGGCCCAAGCGGTACATGTCTTTTACAGGATGACCCGAGACTCATGGTCTTTAGTTCGTGGCTCCCGGTGTATGGGGAGGGGGTCAGTAGTGAGCCATGAAATTCCTCAAATGTAGCAGGTAGGGACTCATGGAATTTTACTGCACAACCCATCATACATATGACCAGTGGATGGTGGAGGGGCCACTGATGCTGCGACAGTGGGTTGAGCAAGGAGGTCTGTTGGGTGGCGGATGTGGAAATGGTGATAGCCTAGAGGTATGTGGTGGGTGATGGTTTGAGGTGTTACCACCACCATCCCCATGAAGTCCATCCCGACCATAGTGAGTAGACAGATTGGGGTGAGCCCATATCCATGCAGTAGAGGAATAAAACCACGATGCTACAGAGATGATCCACAGTACAATCTATGATTTCCCCACCATATATAATGTTCTCATAGAAAGAAGTGCTTGCCATTAGTTTATTTCCATATCTCTCGTTCGGAGCTCAAAAATTCTGGTGGAGCTGTTGGCCTGATTCTTACAGATAGAGACTCTTACAGGAGATGATTCAATAATTACACACTGGTGACGACTGTGTGATGTTACTATAGGAGGTGAGAGCTTTGGATGGGATCTCCAAATAGAGGGGTTGGGGATTTATGATTTTAACATGGGTATGGACTGGTTATCCGCAGAACATCATCAGATCGGCTGTTTTAAACGTACAATGCAGTGTGTCCATAGAGATGGGACTAGGTTTTCCATCACTAGATAGAAGTAAACCCTTGCACCACAGGAAGGAATCCCTCAATGCATTGTGAAACAATTCACTAACTTGTTGGTTAGACTCACACTCCGTGCAATGGATGAACGGAGTCTGAGATTTCCTCTAGTACTGGATGAGTATGGGGATGTTGCGGGACTAAAACCTTGAAGAGATATAGACTTTATCATTGACCTATATATCAAGAGTATAAGGATATCTACAGTATAATATCAGATGGCTCCTGCAGAGATTTCTGAGATGAGGATATAGGTAGAGGACATACAGAATAAGGGGTTTAAAAAACCCTATTCTCACCTTGGGTAGACCCGATGATTCATTCCAAGAAGGAAGACATGTGTTTGAGTTTGTTTGTGATCATCAGGTTCCTGAACTAGGTGATTGTGAAGAACCAGTATCCACTGCTACAAATTTATAACCTCTTTTACCATATATAAGGAGCGAAGCTGTTCTCAAAGATAGACCTCATATTAGGCTACCACCAGTATCTGGTACGATATGTGGAGGTACCAAAGATAGCATTTAGGTGCTGGAATGAAAAATATAAGGACCTTGTGATAACATTCGATGTGACCAATGCCCCATCAGTTTTCATGGGCCACATAAACATGATCTTCCATCATATCCTTGACCGGTACATTGTGGTCTTCCTTGTTTACATCTTTTTGTACTCAGCATTGGAGGAGGAGCACACTACACACCTTTGGATATTCCTTGTTAGAATCCAAGAGAAAAAAATTTATATTAAACTCTATAATTTCTATTTATAGCTTGAGGAATCCCATATTATCAAACATTTCACCTCAAAGAATGGAGTTTTTTTATATCATGTAATGATAGAGGAATGGTTTACATTGGGGCCACCCAAGAGAGTGACTGAGGTGCAGAGCTTCTTGGGGTTGGCTAGTTAATATCATAGGTTCGTACCTGACTTTAAATGAGTAGAAGCATAATTCTAGGATTTGACTTGGGAGAGATAACCCTTCGAGCAGATGGAGAATGTTTAGTGGGGTTTCCAAGAGATGAGGTAGAGACTCATGAGTACCCCCATCTTGAGACTAATCAAGGAGGGAATTGGTTATGTAGTTTGTTGAGACATATAATGGACCAGATTGGGTTGTTTCCTAATTTAGGAACAAGTAGTGATCGCATATTGCTCATGATATTTGAGACAACATTATAAGAACTAAGATGCCCAGGAACTGTAGTTAGCAGCAATGGTATTTGCACTGAAGATGTGGCAACACTACTTGATGGGTGATTGGTTTATAGATTACTCTGACCACAAGAGTCTCAGGTATATCTTCTCCATGAAGGACATGAACCTGAGTCAACAGAGAAGGATAGAGTTCCTCTAGGACAATGTCTTTGAGATAATCTATACTTTTGGGATGGGGAAAATTGTGGTAGACACACTCAACAAGAGGATCAGTTTCTAGCTACTATGTGAGTTGATGGAGCAGTTAGTCATGATACAAATATCTATTGGGGATAATGATAAAGGAACTTACTTTAAGTCAATGACTGTTACTTAACCACCCGTATAATGAGTGAAGGAGGCATTTTTGGGGGATGTTGACTATGTGTCCAGACGTGCTTAGATATTCTCAGGATGGCCACTATATTAATTATAAATTGTCGGGGAGCACGTCATCCTTTTAAGATGGTGCATTGTAGTGATGGTGACATTGAGGGTGGTGTTCTTGAGGATTTTCTATACATCCCTTTTGGTAGTATATCCTGTAGTATAAAAGATTTACCTAGACCATAGGTGTCAGTAATGGTTTCCTGGGATGAAGATAGTGGTGGACGACTTCATTTCATGATACCTCACTTGTCAGCATGTGAAGGAAAAAAATCCGGTTCTACAAGGATTGGCCCCACCACATGAGGTACAAGAGTGGAAATTGGATGATATCTCGATAGAGATAGTGATTGGGTTATGACGTATGACTTTGGGACACGAATCAATTTGAATGATCGTTTATTGGATCACCATGTCATCTCCCATACTATGCATACGAGAGAAGGGAACAATATAGGGCTTGAGAATCTTCAATTCCCGATAGAGAGTATGGATCCACGAGGTGCCTTTGATGATCATCTCATATCGTGATACTCACATTACATACCTATTGTAGAAGATATTACTAGAGGCATTCAGGGAACAACTATTCTTGATAAAATATTTTAATCACCAGATGGATGGTCAGATGGAGAAGACCCTAGAGACCATGGAGGACATGCTTCATGCTTATGTAATTGACATTGGTTGTTGTTGTTATGACCACCGAAATTTGGTGGAGTTCACATATAATAAATTTTATCACTCTACCATAGTCGTTCCACCATTTGAGGCCATGTATGGGCAACCTTATAGATCACCCGTATGTTGGATAGACCATGGGGTGTTAGCACTCATGGGTCTATATTTGGTATGGGCTACCACCGAAAAGGGCGATCATCCAGGAGAGGATGAGGACCGCACAGATAAGGTTGAAGCCTTATGCATGTAGGGGATGTAAACCCTTAGATTTTGAGGGGGGAGATGTGTTGTTCCTTCGTGTCTCACCTTGACAAGGATTGCAGATATTTTCCTGGGGTGACAAGTTATCTCCATGGATCCTGAGACATTTTCAGATCTTGAGCAGTGTTGGAAAGGTGGCATACCATCTAACCCATCCCCAAAAGATTCACCATGTTCATGATGATTTCCATAGGTCACAATTGAGGTGGTACATGCATTATCTATCACACGACATAGATTAGGGCGAGCTAGATAATGATGATGGGGTGATGTTTTTAAGGATCCTGTTGGAGATAGTGGATCAACAATAGTGGGTCCCCCGTGGGTAGTCGATTCTATTCATGTGAGTTTGTTGAAATCATTGTAATTTGTAGGAGAGCACTTGGGAGAGGGAGGTTAAGATACATTCTTAGTACCCCCGTATTATTTTTTTATATTTCCTTTGGATTTCCAAGATGTAAATCCCTATGTTAGTGAGAATTCAGTGTCTTGGTAATTTGGTGTAATTTATTTTAATTAAATTCAATTAATACAAGACAAAAAAAATTATTTCTCGTGATTCCGAGACTCAAAGAGCCTCGATCAAATTTTAGAATATTTTAAGGTACATTTATTAATGTGTGAGCCTGATTTTCTATAATTTGGACCAGTTCATGGAATAAAAATCAAATGGAACCATTAACTCAGATTTTCGCGATTCACATAGAAATTATTTAACATCATCTAGCAAGGGCAGAGCAGAAATGTTATTTTTTGGTCTATTCCAGACTAATAATAAAATAATTTATAAGAATTATTTTATTTTTTTCTCATCATTGGGTGGAATATGGAGACCCTGCGGTGTAGCAATGGGGCGATGACGACGCACGTAAATGGAGGGTCATTAATGGATTCATTGAAACTACGACACTGTTATCATAATGAATCATTAAATGTGGCTCATTAAAAATGGCTATTTTAAGGACTATTAATAATGGGCACAGCATCACTATGCATTGTAATTTTTTTTAATCATCCAACATGTCGAGTTTGGGAATTAATATTGGAGGATTATCTGATGAAACTCTAGTGAATCTATCCTCTAATGAAGAATGATTAACACCTATGTATCTTTATCATCATCGTCTCACCTCGAAGTACGAATCCAAATGCAATGATGTTGATGCCATGGACTCCTGAGTATGAACACATAGGCACCAACAATCAAAGAGGATGGAGTTTTATAATATATAGATGTTTATTCCCCATCTTTTCCAGAAACGACGAATGCAGATCACCCATGAATAGGAAAACCTGCACATTGTTCATTTATGCAGGATGGTAACACAATTGGAGATTTCTTTATCTGAGATTAATATTATTCTTGAAGGATCAATAAAAAATCCTCGGACATTCCCCATTATTAAACCTCTAACACTGATGAACCGATTTTACATGAACAAGGCCCACAAACCTCTTCTCATGTGATCTTGGTGGATTCATTCTCAAAACAAAGACAAGCGTGATTTATGTCAATCATAGTCATAAAGGCGAACTATAGAGGCCATTGTCGCATGCAACATGCAGATTGGACCACTGGTGCCCATCCAATGGTCCATCGAAGGATCTGTAGCCGTGATGGTGCCTGTGCTGGTGGCCCAGGCTAGCTACGTGCCGATTAGTGGGATGGAGGGCCACTAGCCATGCATGTGGCTATGTGGTGTAGTGTGCCACGATAGTATCATGCTACTGCTATTAAGTCATTGCAGAGGAAGATGTGGTGCCACACGAGGTACCTCATAGAGGGGTGACACACAACCGGGCCAACTGGCTAGCTGGATGTGCCACTGTTTGTCGAACACAACTAGAGGTGGAGGCCCCACAATGTCATGTGTGGTAGAGGGTACCAGATGTAGGTGGTTGTAGTGTCCCAGCCAGTGAGCGCACCACTAGAAGCTCAAGCTATCAGACCTCGGGTGGCGAGCTGAGACCCAAGTGGGCTAGGCCGGTTCGGTGCCCTGTGGGCCATTATCATTACATGTGGGTTGGACCTGCTCTAGCGGGATGGATCAACACTGGTAGGCTCAACCCGCACCATATGGGGTAGACCGTCATCAGCGGCAAGACCCACACCTAGTAGGCTAGACCCACACCCAGCAGGACGAACCCTCACCCAGCGGGCTTGACATGCACCCAGTTGGCTGGACCCACACCAGTAGGCCAGACCAGTTCCTTTTATGCTAGTTTGGACTAGACAGGGTCACCGAGGGACCCGCCCGGTTGGACCTTCACCCAAACCGGTCCTTGTCCAATGATGCCTATCGGGCCTGGACTTCTTACCAGGGAAGACTAGACTGACCCAGACCTGATAAATGCCTTCTGGAGTCTGTCCATTTTAACTAGGGTATGCGAGACCCTTGGGATGGGTTGTTTAGGATGGTCAGACAGGGTAGGACATGGCCTCATCACAACAGGCTCCCTGGTTACTAAAACACCCATATATTGAAAACTTATTGTCCTATTGATGATCAGTTTGCAGCATTGGAACCCTATTAATGAGTGTGATCTTTTGGAATTATTTTTTGTGAAATTCATGGACTTCAAGATGTTAGAGATTTATTTAAGAGAAGTTATACCAATCGTACTACATACGGAACCCAACGGTTGGATGAGACCCGATGACTGCACGATGACAGAACTATGGGTAGAGGCTCTGTGCGACTCGACATGCCCATAGTGGGGAGAGGCTCAATGAAACTCAACAAACCATTGGAACTCGATTGGAGGAGTATCTCAATTCGACCACGGTGGGAAGCAGTTTTCTGTGTCCTAACAAGCCCAAAGTGGGGAGTGGCTCTTTATGACCAAACATACCCATGGTAGTCATCAAGGATGAGTTCCACAATAGTTTGAGGACAGTAGAAAGAATCTATATGTGACCTGGAAGGCCCATTGTACTTGATAGAGCAGGAATTCTCCAGTAGTTTTGGAGTTTGATGATATGATTTATGATTCAACTTTCACTACCATATATTTTACCTTGTGTGAGCTGTCATATTCTTGTGCGTATGGTTCGTTCTTTACTTTTTGGTTTTCATTTTGTTCATTCAATTGTGTGTACGGGTCCCATACTATGTATTGGTATTATCACCACGACATGTGCATCAAATGCATGTGCTGTGTTTGGTGTAGCTGGTCAACATTTTGAGAGAGGTTCTTAGGGGTATAGGACAAATAGACCCAACGATAGTGTACCTGGAGGCCTATGACTAGGTGTGGCCGAGTATGATCGAATGGGAATAAGATACTACATCATCTTAAAATAGGTTCCCTACTATCATGATTAGAATTTTTTCTAAGTATGGTCATTAGAGTTTCATTTTGTACTTTTGTATTTTTAGTTTGTTTTTTGGTTTGTATTCTGACCCACTTACATTCACCTGTACATTCACTCAGATTTGATTTAGAAGTATAATTGTTTCCCCCATTCTGTGTGTTGGGACGTGGTTGGGTGTGTGTGTGTGTGTATGTAGAGGTTTAAATACAACACCATCTCTTTTGGGAAATAACATTCTAGTGCTAGAAACTATCCCTTAACATATGGAAGGTCTACATGGGGTAGTCACGACATAGTCCAAGGGAGACGGGTCGTGACAATCCATGTTTTCTGGAATTATTTTCCACATTATATATTTAGTATAAAATGATATCATTAAAAAGGCAAGTGGATTGAGATTGATAATGTTATTTTTAGGTCTCTCGGGACTCATAACTAATCAATAGTTAGGGCCATATTTTATAATTTTGATGGAGCTAGATGCGTTTTAAAAGAGACTATTATTTTATATCAACAGCTTGAAGGAATCACATAAGATTTCTTAAATGGTTTTATTGAGAAGGTGTTTTCAATAGCTTTATATATGGTGGATAATAATTTTTTTCCAAATAAATATGAGTGACGTTTTTCCGCCTTTTGAGGAGCAAGAGGGAGTGCATCATATACTAGAAGAGTCGTTGGTTTATGTGTATCAATATTCTTAGAATAAGATTAAGACAACGATTCTTACAATCTAAAAATGAAGAGTGTCTTGATATTTAAAATATTATTATGTGAGAGTAGTTATAAATTGTCTTTGTTATGTCCCGTAGTGGAATAACTATTGCTATTGGAAGATAATTACCTAGAGAGGTAAAATTTATAAGTAATGCGTTTTTGAATAATTTGTGGGTTTTGGTATACTATTTTTCAATGTATCAGGGAATTTTTGGATTTCATTTGGTCAATGAAAATGAATAGTGTTTTTCATATTCCATATGTAATAGGTTTTGTTAATTTTTGTTGTTTTCTACAATTATTGATTATTTTTGGATAAATTCATAGCAGTTTGATGATGGAAAACCATCATGTCAGTACATAGGTATGAAAAGGGTTCATATAATTAATGAGTACTATGTAGTGAATTTTATACTATTTTAATTTTAATGAGATTGTGTTCAGTGTTGGTGTCATTGTTTTCAAAATTTTTAACTATAACCATGATGTAGATCCCATTGAATTTCTTGTTGAATCTTTTTTGATATTTCATCTTTATGTTTTTGGAATGATTATTTTTTGGTAATTTGTAATAGTTCGGGATGTGTAGATTTTGAGTTCCCTTTATTAAAACTTGCAATATACCAAATAATGTAACCATTATTTTACTATGGTACCAGTTGATTTTATTATTTTCTATAAAATCCATCATTTATTGCGAATTTCAAAATATACTTATATTTAAATATTCAATCCAACCATCAAAAAATAATATGTTTTTCAGAAACAATCATTAAGAGAATAATATATATATATATATAGATACTCAATTTAAGACAAGCATTCCAATGGAATATATGTACCTTGGATTTACTATGGAAACTATAATCTATTTATATTATCATTTGGTTCTTATTTCAAAAAAATGTTTATATTATTTATGGAATATTATTTTCGAATAATATCTAATTTTCAAAATATAATATATAAATATATTTAATAATAATGCACTAACTGTATATATAATATAATATTCTCAACCTATATATAACCTCATTATCTTAATTCCCAAAAAATAATTTTATCATCATTTTCTATTTGAACATAAATATAATTTATTTCTTCACTTTTAGAATGAAAAAAATACATTAATTCTTAATTAAAAACATTTTACAGAATGTATGTTGTTTTTTAGAATATATTATAATATCTCTCAACTATTTGTGTTTGTGTGTTTTTGATCTTATTTGTGATTTCAAATACAATTGAATTTTTATTTGATCTATTATTTTACATTTTGGTTTGATAAGACTTAAAAAATATTCATAATTTTCAAAAATAGATAATATCAAGATTTATATATACTATATCATATAATAAAATAGATTTTTTTAGATGAGACATAATATTTATTCGTGGAAAATAAAATACTATTCATTTTTAATGCTAATACATGTAGAAAAATTAACATAAATAATAACATTAGAAATTTCAAATCTATAAAAAAAATTTCAATACTTCATACTCATATAATTTTATCAATTCAATGAATTACTGAAATAATTGTTTTAGAAAAATTTGATATTGAATCATATGATATATTTTTTAATTATGAAATCATGTTTCATAGGGAAATAAAAAATCCTATCTAAATTAAAATTATGTAAAACAAATATTACATGGATAATCGATCTAACAACATCCACCTGCGAGATTATCTTAATTTGTGAATATTCACAAACATCACATCCAATTTTTAGCCACAAGATTTTTATTCTATATTAGTATTATATATTTTTTTATAAAAATAATAAATCACATGTGTGATATTATATTTACCAATGACATTCATTTATAAAATTAAAATGTTACTAAATAAAGTTACATTTAGTTAACATTTTTTCCCAGGGGACATTTTTAAATAAAGAACAAAAAAAATTACTTCTATATTAATATTAATTTGTATAACTATCATTTATTTTCAATTAATGTTATGGTATCCTTAATTATAAAATTTATCCATATAATCATTTTTATGATATTGTCAACATTTTTCATTAACTAATTCAATCATATTCACAACCTCATAATGGATAAAATAGTTGGGTTTTCATTAATTTTAAATTTATCATTATATATGTTATATGATATCACAAATTTCTTTTAATTTTATCGAAAATCTATGAGAATGTAATGATCATGAAAATATTATAATATATCATCCTCAAAATTCAAAATATGTTATTTGTTTAAATTATTTAAATAATGATATCAAGTGTACCTCTCATGGTGGTGCGTATTATAGTTGAGAAAATCATTATCAATTAGATTGTTAATACAATTTTTTAATAGTTAAACTATTTATATTTTTCCCTTCACATTGATCCCAACATTAAGAGACTAATACATCATCCTTATAATAGAACTATACATCGCATCATGTGATATCTATAATTGATAATTGTAGGATACTAGGGGCGAGGGTTTATCCATATATAACTAATGATTAATTTACAAATTAATACAAAAAATCTAATTATTAAAAAAAACTATTAATTATAGTTTAAAATGGTATAAAAATTACAATTGTTTATAAAATTTGAATAACAACATCAATAATAATAATATTCTTAATAATAAAAATAATAATAGACACCATAATAAAATTTAAATATCATGGATATTTGAATATTCATTTAATTTATCAATTAATAAATTAACATGGATAACTACACATGATTATAAAGATAATTATATAGAATGAGGGAATAAAACATTAGTATAATGGTCCCAATCCATGCCTCTATATCAAAATCAATTGATGGCCTATCCAATAATATTATTCTCAGTCTACTATAATTATAATTTTCTACTACATTAAAATATATTGATTCTCTATATACAATAGTGATTGGATATATGGTGTATGTTTATGAACTAATTTTGAGTTATACACCATTTATAAAACATGCCCCTTACATTTAAAATATTTTATATTTTAGAAATATAATATTGGGTGTTTATATATATTTTAATTTTAAAAAAAATCTATACTCATCTGGAGTCGCACTACAATTACTAGGAAAAAATGATAATTAATTATATATTCTAAAAATTTCATTGATTGGTGGAAAAATAATAGATGTACATCCTCTTATTGGAAGCTCCGACTAAATAATTACATAAATTAAATAACCACCTCTTACTGTTCAACTATGATTTATAAATACAGATTAAATTCGTAAGACATAATATCCATTATTGATAATAGTAGTGATTAATTATCCTCCAACCTCTTACCTATCAAAAGTGATGATAAAATTAGGATGGTAATTCTTAGTCTCTCATCATTCATGTAGGTAAATGAAATGTTATAGATTAAATCCCTATGTTTTAAGACATCTTGTGTAATTATATTGTGAATATTTATAATTCTCACTATAATAGGATGTTAATTGTAGAAACCATTCCTAAATTCCAACAATATAATATTTCATGGAATTATCTAATGGTATTCCAATTTTTTTTGAATAAATAATTAATGTAAATTATATAATACATTTTGAGAGAATATATCATACTTTAATTATATAAATAAACACATCTGTCGAATAAAAATAATAGGATTTAATGACAACACATATCCAATTACATAAAAAATGATAAATAGAAATAAAATAAAAACTAATTGTTAGCTCTGTTTTTTGGCATGTTGTTTTTGGTTACAAATTAAAAATGCACATTTTTAGATTTTTGAATCCAAATATTCTAATTTATTGATTATATGATGCTTTTTCTTAATAAATTTTATATACATGTTTTCTATGATCGTATTTTCCTTGTTTCACTAGTTCAAATTTATTAACCATTACATAATGTGTTGGTGACCCTTAAATAAGGGTTGCATGACATTAAGTTGGTTTTTTGTGGATAAAGGTTACCATCAAATGGGAGATTAGTGACCATTATTTGATGGTGGGACACTATTAGATATTCTATTCACTAGGAATTTTATTTTAGAAATATGAGATAAATCTTACATAATGATTGGATTGAAATTTAAATAGTCAATGAACTAGAAGTGTTACCTTTACACGTGTCATAAAAGATAATTACAAACCATTCTAAATATATTTTTTTCTTGGGGTAAATTTTTATATCATTATATAGTAGATGAGATACATTTAAAAATGTATTGGATTTTATCAAAGCATCACCTTATGTGTAGGTACACTATAAAAGATTCTATAATAGTTGTTGTGACTAAATTGGTGTTAATGTGTGGTTACAAGTACTACTATAAATACATTTAAATTTGTAATGAAATTATTTCTAATGGTGGATGAATATATGAGATAAATATATCCTATATAAAAAATCATGAAATGTGCATAATAATGGTAGGGAATAAATCCTGAATGAATATAGTGGATATATAGATTGAACATGATTCATGGAATCTTAATTTGTCAAAATTCTAATGTATTATAATTTTTAGGAGGACCGAATTTTCTATATATATAATTTGAGATAGATGATAAGTGAGACCACGACATCATAAGTGGGATTTATCATGGATTTCATGTATTATTTCCTTTTTATTTCTCCAGGTCAATGTATATTTTTTAATCCTCTTGTTTTCATATATATTTTGTTAAATAATCATTATTTTTGTGCTTCTCTTTGAATCTTTTCATAATAAAAATACAGTGGTGGTTTTCTTAAAATGTATAAGGAAAATATGGGATAAAAATATTTAATGGTTTGATGATATTTTCTTTTTATATATTTTATTTACATCAATGGTTTATTATTATCTGCATTTTGTTTCTACTATTTAATTATTATTTATTGTCAATGAAAAGATATATATTCAATCTATTTTTTCTAATGTGTTTAGGATTATTGATTTACATCCTCATTCTAGTGGTTTTCTGTGATACACTCTGATACATTCTCATACATATTTTTTTCATAGCTGTAATATAATGTCATGTGAAACCTTTTTATTGGATAATGATTTAGAAGATTGTTAGAGTGAATTATTAATATTTATATCGAGTTAAATTGTGTTAACTTATTTCTCAAAATTGAAATGTGCATTTTTTGTTTATTAAATGTTGCAAATATATATTATTCATTATTTAACAAGTCATTAACAACTTTTACACATTTTTTCTTGAATATATTAATGAAATTGTACTCTGTATTATTGTTGACCCTTGGTTACAAGGTTTTATCAGATGTGTTCAAAGTGAATTAATCATGGGATCTCTAGTTGAATAATATGAGTAATTATAAGTATACTACTCTTATTAGTTGGTTGAAAATAGAAAATATCTAATTAATTTTAAAATATTCTTTATAGTTTTTGTGTGAATTCTGTAAGATGATTTTGATGAGTTGGTTTTAGACCCTTCTAATGTAAATGTAAAAATATTATACGAGTACTAGAATTCATTACACATTATTTAAATAAATGATTATTATATTGAATTTAATCATTAAATAAATTTTATAGGTATTCTAATAGATTATAGGATGTGTAGTCTATGGTCTTCTCAAGGTATCTTAAGATCATTGTAATAAAGATGGAGAGTAATATGGTTAAATCTATGCCTATGTTTCCCTGTATGAATGGTCAACAGAAAATTAATAAAAATAAAAAGAATAATGGTAAACATTTTGGAAATTTTTTAGTACTATCAGTCATTTCAACTCAACCTAATTAATAGATAATTCCCAAATAATACATATATGAATGGTATCAACCCAAAAAATCATGAATATCATTGTTATGATAGGGATGCAGTCCTCAATGTTTGTTTAATATCCATTAAAGTAGTTTTAAATATACCTGTAGGTTTTCATTTTCCTAATATCCTAGATATTTCTCTAAATGTAACATAAATTGTCCAATAAGAGGATAATAGTCTATGATATGGGATGCTTTTTGAGATATCTTTCATCATGTGTTATGTTTTATACTATTAGTTTTGTTTGATTTTAATGTGTGTTTTAGAAACATTTTAATATCATTTGAAATTATATATATATATATGTATATTATTTTTCAAAAATATGAATTTTTATTGTTTTTAAAAAGTAATAGTGATGTTTTAGGTAGGAATAACACAACTATTGGGTAAAGCATAACACAAAAACTTGAATTTTTGGTGGATATAGGTATATTGTTGATATTATTTTTTAAATAAAATATATTGTATTTCTTTCCTAAGTATGTTTGAATAGTTTTTAGATTAATATTTGTTGGCATATTTTAACTTGTTTCATTTTAGAACATGCTACAGAGATGATTAGGATGGGATTACCATGAGAGATGAATTGTTATTTGTTAGTGATAATTGTTTGAACCAGTTGGTATGTTATGCTAGCACTATCTGAGATGAAAATATACCATATGTTAATAATATTTATAATGTTGAAATTTGTTTAATTTATATTTATTGTTTTCAAAAATCATTATTTTTTGATTATTCATGCCATATTTTTTTACATTTGATTGCGAATTTTTATTCTATTCGTCTTGAATTTATTTATTTTTGTTTTATTACTATCTTTTTTAGTTTTTTAATGTTTTAATAATTAATTTATCCATTATATTAGTTTTCTAAAACCATTGTTCCAATTATTTATTACAATTAAATTATTTTATATTGGTGTATGTGTAAATATCAATCTTTAAACATTACATAACCACGAGATAAGTATATATTTTTACATTAATTCACATCAAGGATCTTTTAATGTTTAGTGCTATTGAGAATAATGTCATAAATTAAAAATTACATATTGAACATTAAATTTAGAAACTTCAACTATGTGTGTAATTTTTCTATAAAACTAAAACTAACTAAAAAGAAATAATACATATTTTCTTATTTTAAAATCATAAAATTTTCATGATCTCATCCTTGAATTTATTTTTCTTTATGTCCTATGAAAAATATTTAACAACATCATATGATAATAAAAAAATCATTAAGGGAGACATAATGTATGAAAACTATTAGTCTTGGTATAAGATAAAAACCTTGAATACATTATCATAATGTTGTACTTTTCACCATTTAATGTATTATACATACTTCACTGAATATAAGCTCATTTCACAGGATTTTGGAATCCAAAAAATTACCTGAATCCCATAAAAAGTAACATATAACATATAATGTTAATTTGGGGCATAAATATACAAATATGTAATAACCAAATGACCAACATCTACACATATAATAAAATGGAATATCCATATGGACGACTACCATACATAATGCATTGGTGGTTATATCATAACCACATGTCCTTGAATTATCACAGAACAACCCATCATATGTTTTATCATGTAAAAACATTTCATTGGTTTATGATGTAACCATAATTCAAATTTCCATGTACCATTATATAATCATTAGACCTAAAATATTGAAAATATAAACATGGAACTAATAATAGTTCATTTCCAATCACATGAAATCATTTCACGATATTAAAATAATAAATCCATTTAAAACAGAATTTCATATACCGAAACATGTAAAAATGGTATATTGTATTTATTTTCCATTAAAAACATTACATATTTTCAAAGAAGCTAGATATTAAACAATTATCATGGTGGTATAAATGTTGTTCTTACTGAATATGTTTAAAAATTTACTTTTATTTTTAATTAAAAAAAATGGTAGAAAATTATTCCATTTGAATAAAAATAAATTTAAAAGGCGTTTAAAATAAACTATATAATATAAGAGGATTAATATTATCAAAATATTCCTTAATGAAAGGAGATTGAGATGTTGTCCCTTACTATGAGTCAGAATTTTCAGGTATGTACCATGTTCTTCATGACTAACAATATAAAGTTAATTCTACATGATTCCAAACCATTTTAACATATATTAATAATTGTATCTCTATTATTAAAAAGAAATAAAAATTACTTATATTTTTATGTAATATTAGTCATTTTGTCGATATTCAGTACATGAGTCGAAAATGACCTTGTTTTGAGGAAAATTTTCCCTCTTGGAAAAAGTAAATCATCTTTATAATGATATTAATGATTTTAATGTCATATAACTTCATAATATATTTATTATTAATTTTATATAAAATTTAGAGAAAATAAATGAAATGAACTGTTCCTGGAGACGTTAAGCAGTACGTACGCATGAACAGTACTTTAATTTATTTTCAATATTAAAGAACTGAAGAATAAATGGCACATAGGTATATTATAATTCCATTATAATACCATATGTTATATATGTTACATAAGTTCATTAACTACATCATTTATACATTTTATGATTGACATGAATGAGTCATATCACTTTGAGGGGGCGATAGTATGCATTTCTTCAAATGAAATTGTCCTATTTACACATCACGAAAAGCCTAAAGGTTTTTTTTCAAAAAAGAAATTAAAAATAATTGATGAAATTTGAATATAACACGTATCATATATAAAAATAATACCATAATAATTTCCACACATAGAGGTGTTATGATAAAATCGAACAATCATAATTTCATGAGATAGTAGTTCTTCATACACAGAAAAAATATGTTCGTTTCCATTAGAAGGAGATGTGTGTATATGTAGTTTTAATGAAACTCGAAACAAAATACTACTATATTTAGGAAAATAATTTTATATTTTCATAAAATAATAATAAAATTATAATTAGTGGAATGGAAAATAAAAGAAAAAACTAGAGAGAATATGTTACCTGTAAATCGGGTATCATTTTTTGATATGACGCAAAAGGCATTCTTGAAGTACCTTCTTCCCATGGTAAAACTTATAATAGGAAGTTAGGGATGTTAGGATCTTCTTTTAGCAGAATTTGGGAGTGCCAAGGGGCTTCTGTGGTGTGTTTAAATGAGTATACTTTATGCCCATTTATAAGAGGGAGGATGGGCACTTTAGGAAGGAATTGAAATATTATTTTGATATAAAATTATTTTTGGTTTCAAATAGTGCCTAAGTTAGTTATTTCAATGATAAGATGTTGTTTTATAGAAATAATCTCATAACATAGGTTCTAGACAAGTGTAAGTCACATATTTTACCTTTTCTTTTATCATTAACTCTTTATTAAAACATTTGACTCCTACTCTGCATTCTTATATTTTCTATCTATATGGTTAATATAGTTTCTATAAAATGAAAATATAACCTCAAGGGGTTCTTTAATGGCATGTTAACACTGTATATGTCATTTGGATGAGTCATTGATTTTATTACTATTATATCATTTAATAGAATAATATTTGTTTTAAAAACTCATTTACGTCTATTTTAATTCTATTCATATAATTACTTTTTAAAAATCAATAAAAACTTGATTAATTACAAAAAACAAAATTAATTAAAATATAACATGTCATAAAAATCCATAAAATTCATGGATGAAATAAAATGTTCAAAATAAATTTATTTTAATATTAATAATCTAATTAGTTTAAATCATTGATTAATAAGGTATTGACCACATCATCATTTGTCTTAAATATATTTATATATTTGATGTCTAAAAAATATAAAAAAACACAATTATGTAGGAAACATTTTTCTAATTATAATTTATATATATGGTCAAAAATATCACTTATATAACCCCATATAAAATTATTTTATTAAAAGACAAATGTTTATGTTATACTTCCCTTTAAATTATATTAATTAGTATGAAATGTATTTATCACTCCCACCTGGAACCATGGGGTCACAAAATAGGCCAATGGATGACCTTGTACAGAAATATATCATCCAATAATTTTATAACATTTGTTAGGGTAAATATATAATATTATTTTTACCCTTATTTACCAAACTAACCCTTTAACCATGTTAAATTAAATAAATAATGATGTTATTATTCATAATGTATATAAATAAAAGGTAATAAATACACAATATTAAACATATGATTCCAAATATGGAATCTATTTTTTAAAAAAAATCATATATGTTGCAGTAATTAATTCAAAATTAATTCTTGTAGTCAAAATGAAAAAGTTGGTTTGTAAGATGTAAAAACTACCAAAAGATTTACATGATTTTATGTCCAATCTCAATATGAAATTACATACACTGGCCAAAATTGGATTAAATGATAAAAATATGATAAAATTACAACTTAAAACCAATTAAAATTACTATATAACTATATTAATAATTTAGATGAAAGGGCAGTTTTGAATTAAAATGCATTATTTTTCAGTATTCATAAATATATGAATTTTATTAGATAAAAAATCAAAATTTTATCCAAATAAAATCTTGATGCTCTACTTCTAAAGAAGAAATTTATTATGTTAAATTGAACATTTAAAATAAAAAAAACATATTTAAAATGGATTCTCCATCAAATGGTGGGGAAACTACCATTTTAAAATTTTAGAATATATTATGCATAAAATTGGATTCAATCTATTTTTAACCTTCCAAAATTAATTGGATCAATGTAAAATCATTTAACAAAAATAAATAATAATATTTTATTTATTTCGATTTATTCCCACAAATACAACAAATAACCATTAACTACAATATAAAATTATTATATTAGTATTTTATAATTCACTATTATGTGTAATGTAACATTTCGGATAAACCCGTTGTGGAATGTCATGTTTGATTCCAGACATAGTAAAATAATATATTCTTCAAAAGTATTAATAGATATGAAAAAGTATTGTTATATAATTACCTAGGATATTACATCATTCCCCCTTAGGAAAATTCCTTCCCTAAAATTTTATTTACATATCAAATAAGTGAGGGTATTTATCCATCATAGCATTTTCAGATTCTCATGTTACCTCATCAAACATATTGTTTTTCCAAAAAATCATTACTGGATTAATTAACATATTCCTCAAAAGTTTCACTTTTTGTTCAAGAATATAGATTGCTTTTTCCTCATAAGAAATGTTTTATTCAAACTAAACTGCCTCTGGACTCAAAACATGATATGGATCCGGTATATACATTCTCAACATTGAAATATGAACAACATTCTGTTCCTGGTATAAACATGGATGTAAATCCACCCTACATGAAAATGATACAACATTCACTATTATTTCATAAGGACCAATGATACTTAGAATCAAATTTCCATTTTTACCAAAATGCATCACACTTTTCCATGGAGTTACTCTGAGAAAAACATGATCACCTACCTAGAATGAAATATCATTTCTCCGATTATCTGTATAACATTTTTTCCTGGTCTATGCAGTCTTCATGTGCTTATAAATCAATTGAACCTTTTTTTGATATATCATCTACAAATTATGGTTCCATTATATTCCATTCACATTGTTCATCCCAACAATCTAGAGTTCATCATCGATTTCTATATAATTATTCAAATTGTGTCATCTGTATACTAGAATGGAAACTGTTATTAAAAAATGAACTGAAGAATAATGTTGATCACAAAATCCCAGGTAATCCAGTGATCAAGAACCAAGAATATCCTCAAAGGGAGAAATTGTTCTCCCGGACTGCCAATCTTATTGAGGATGAAATGTTTAACTGAATTTTAATTTAGTTCCCAATGAATTCAGATTGGCTTCCCAAAAGATATATGTGGATGTTGGATCATGATCAAATAAAATGTATAGGGGAACTCCATGTAACCTGACTATCTCATTAATATATAATCGAAAAATAGTATTTAGAGACAGATTATCTAGAATAGGAATAAAATAACGAGATTTAGTTTATAGATAAAAAATACACCATATTTTATTGTTTACTTGAGATTCTTTTGGTAACCCCCCTTCGAAATCCTTGCAAACATATTCCCATTTCAACTCTAGCACTGGAAATGGTTGAAGCATCTCTTAATGTAAATTCCACTATACTTTAACCTGCTGAAAAATCAATCATTTCAAATTATAGATTGAAATATACTTTTGCATTCCATCCCACCAGAAACACTCTTGAAAATATGTGTACATCATAATATTCCCAGGATGAACTAAAAACAGAGACCTATAGTCTTCAAATAAAAACCATTCTTTCAACTATGAATAAAAATTCAGTTATAATATATTTCTAAACCTCAAAACAAAATCACTATCGATGTTAAATTACGGAAAATTACCCTTTTGAACTAATTATAACTTTTTGGGTAAATAATTGTCTTCCCTTTTCAATTGATTAATTATAACTAATAGAGATGATTTCACCACTACATGAAACAATATATAGAAATTACATTCACCGACATATCCAATCCAAAATTCATCAATTCAAAAACCAAAGTTTATCATTCTAAATGTAGCATTGTTAATTTAATAGTACTATTTTTACTCAAAGAGTCGCCAACTTTATTTTCCTATCCAGGGTGGTAATGGATCATGAAATCATAATCATTGATTAATTATAACCATCTCATCATTTTCATATTTAATTCATTTTATGTGAATATATACTTGAAATATTTTTTATCAGTATATATTTCACACTCTACTCCATTCAAATGATGTCTCCAAATTTTTCATGAAAAAACAAAATCATTAAATTCCAAATCATGTTTTGGGTAATTTAGCTTATGAATTTTCAACAGACATGAATCATAAAAAAATTATATGATCACTCGGTATATAGATATAACAACTTTCTTTAAAGGAAGCATCACTATAGATAAAAAAATCACTATTTTTGGAATGTAGTGCCCAAACTAGAGAATTCACCAATATTTTATTGAACTCCTGAAAACATGTATCACAATTTTTAGTCCAGATGAACAAAAAACGATTTCTATTTAACAATGAATGTGGGCTAGATAACCATAATAATTTCTCAACCAACACCCTTTAATAAACTGTTAATCCATGAAAACTATGAATCTCACTTATATATATTACTGCTTTCTATTATTTAATAACTTTTATTTTAACAATATCAATAGTTTTTCCATATTTTCAGAAAATATGACCAATGAATGATATTTATTGAAACCAAAACCCACATTTTTTTTAAATTCCCATATATATTTTTTTAATTTAATGTTTGTAATAAAATCCTTAAATAATATTCAATCTCCTATTTCATTTTAGAATATAATAAAATATCATCAATAAAAACAACCACAAATGTATCCATGTACTCACTAAACATTATATTCATAAGATCCATGAACACAGAAGGTAAATTTGATATCTCAAAAGACAAAAATACAAATTCATAAGGGTTATATCTAATATGAAACATTTTCTTTGGAATGTCATCATTATTTAATTTCTACAAATGGTACCCAACCCTCATGTAAATCATCAAAAAATACTGTGCTCTATGGATCTAATCAAAGAAATTATCAATATGAGGAAAATGATACATGTTTGTTCCACTAATGTTATTCAAAACATTATAATTAATTGAAAGTCTCATTGAACCATATTTCTTAATAAAAAAAGGAAAGAGCACCCCATGGTGAGGTTTAAGGAAAAATTAAATCATTATCTAATATCTTCTGTAATTACTTATTCATCTCTAAAAGACCAATTTGTGAAATACTATAAGGGGGTATTTAAATTGTGTTAACATTATGAACTATGTAAAAATAAAATTAAATCTACATGATCAGGTTTTATTCTAGGAAACACATCTGAAAAGACATATAGATACTCATTTACCACTGGAACATCATAAATATGAAATGTTCATTTTTTTCAACAATATGTGAAAGGTATCATTCATTTCCATCTTTTAATAGTTCCTTATCATTTAGATATGTTATCAAAATTATGGTTTCTTTCTGGTACACAAACTGTATTCTTTTTGAAAATAAAAAACTTTCGCTCTGTAGATAATCTTATCATGATAAATAAAAAACAATCCATACCCAAAATTACATCAAACTCTACTAGAGGAAAAATAATAAGGTGTGTGGGTAGATTCCTTCCATACAAAAGGATTAGAAGGCTCTTATAATTTATTTGTGTCTCAACATTTCATCCCCTTGTTTTTACCCAAATTTCATGATTCATATCTTGAGATGGATGCCCCAATTTTCTAGAATATTTTAAATAAATGAAAGAATGTGTCAAACCTGAATCAAAAAACACATTAGCATAATATGAATAAATAAATAGTGTACCTGATACTACATCATTTGATGTCACAACATCTTCTAATTTAGTTTCAAATGATTTCACCACCAATTTCTGCTATTAGTCCTATTTTCCCCTTATTTGACATTTTTTGGAAATTTATTTTCATAATGATCGATTTATTTTCATATAAAAACTTTTATTGTCTATATCTATGATTTTTCTATAACACTACCCTGCTATTTATTTTGTACAATTACAAGACTTTTGTCCTATTTTATAACAACAGATGCACTGACCAGAAATCAAAGGCATTCCCTTGTGTTCTTTTTACCACAATTTTTAGAAACTATAAACATAATTTTTTTACCATTCGTCTTTTTTGAAGAGTTCTTCCATATAATTTTCCACCTTGACCTCGTATTTTATTCTTTTTTATAGAACACATGGCATTCAAACAACACCATTTCCACCATCTCATTACATCAAACTAGTTTTTCATAACTTTTTAACTCACGAGAAGATATATACCTTCAATACTTTTCCTTTTTAATGAGTAAAAACAATCTGTTTTACTATCTCAATCTCATATGAAATTTTTAGCATACCTTTCTAGTCGAGTGAATTTTTCTTCCTAATTATCCATTGTATTATCCTCCTTCCCCAATTTTAGGAATTGTTTTCTATCCTATATCGAACCGCTGAAGGAAAGTATCTCTCAAGAAACACGCATTTTCATTCATCCCAATAAAGAGAATCAATATCCCCATTATCCTGGATATTGTTTAACCATTGACGCCCACAAATCAGTTTCACCTTTAAAATGGTAAAAAACATGAATATCATTTTAAAGTTATGAAAAACCGATGAATTCTAAAGAAAATCGATGCTTTATTCCACCCTCAATCTAGAACATGGTCAGATGATCCTCTTAATGTTGAGGGGTGTGGCCACATGAAATGATCCACTATCTACATGTTCATATGTGGTAGATCTGGCTGACTTTTTGCATGGATACCACCTATATTTATAACCTTATTCAATTGTGCCTTATGTGGAACTGGTTGTTTAGTTATGATTCTAACCATCTAATGTTTATAATTTCGATGGTTGTTTTCCTCTTGATGGCGTTCCATCATAACTACCATTTTTTCTATATGGAAACCCATTATTATTATAGATTTAACACCCCACGATTCCACAATATTCTTCTTGTTGATTAATGAAATATCTTGTGTAGAAACAACTCTGAGTTCATGCACACCATGACCAATCAAACAATATGTTTAAAAAACGTGTTATAAATAGTAATACTAAATTTTTGAAATTATAAAATTTTATTTATTAAAATGGAACTGATATTTTTATTCAGAATATCAAAATTAGATTAGGGTGAATTTTTGGTATTTTTATGAGATCCTTCAATTTTTGATAGATAGTGAAAAACATTGCGTTATAGTTAAAAACCAAATTTCTATTTAAATAATTATTTTTAATTTCATTTTATTTGAAATTAAAAATAGATAAAAATATATATATTAGTAATATGTAATTCATTTGAGTCATTTTACAATAATATTATATATATAAAATTTTATTGAACATTTTAACTTCTTTTTCGCACCTATTAAGTTATTTGAAAATTTGCATAAAATGTAATTTTACTACATCTATGAATTGAATTTCAATATACTGATACTCACAGTTTTGAATCGAATGTAAAATGTTGTTCAATAGGATGAAAATAATTTTTGTTGAATAGTATCTTTTGAATTTTATTTACCATAGTTAAAAGTAAATAATGCAATTACAGGTAAGAAATTATATAATAATATGATATTACCCCAAAAAAATTCCTTATTTTATTGAATAAGAGTATTTCAGAAAAAGTAAACCATATAAAAAAATGATCCTTTTTTATCCTCGTGGATTAGATTAAGACATTTATTACATTTTATTTAAATCAAATTTTAATAACAAAACCATTTTTATTTAATCACCATACATAAGATAAATTTGACTATAACAATTAATTAGATATTTTAAAATAATTTATACATCAGGGTAGTTTATTTATAATTTTTAGATGTTAAATAATTAAATTTATGTATGACCCAATGATGATGTAGTAATTACCTTATTAATGATTGATTAAAATAAATTATATTATAAATTTTAAAATAAATTCAAATTGAATCATTTGATGACATCCAAGAATTTTATAGGTTAAAATGACATGTTCTGGTTGATTCAATATATTTTTTGATGGAATAAAAATTTGATGGCTTTTACAAAAACCAAATACTAAATTGTGTCAGAATTTACATAAATGGGTTTTTAAAACATATAATGTTTTTAAAATTATATAATATTTATAAAAATATAATATTCTTTCAAATGACTTATATAGTGTTAGATATGTCATTAATGAACCACTTCAGGTTCACATGAAATTTTATAGAAACTATATTAACCATTTTGTAAACAAATACAATAGTACGTTGTAAAAGTTAATATATTTAACTAAGGTTTAAATCTAAATGATAAGGTTTATATGGTGACATAAACATATATATAACCTTCTAGTTGATATTATTTCAATACATACCCACCATATATTCTAAATAAAACCTTTTCGAGATATTAGAAACCTTTATTAGTTTCATAATAAATTAATAATTCATGCTTTTTCTAAGGTGCCACTCACCTCTCTTATAAATGGATACATTCCTTCTCTTAAATTCACACCTCCAAATCCAATTTTATCACCCACCACCTACCCAAATAACCTCCCATAAATACATAAATCATCCTATAGGGCGCAAAATTGACCATAAATCCAACATACATATCACTTCTGTTCAAATCGAATGGAAGAACATGAAGAAGAGGTAATTATTTTATCTCCTCTTTCAATGTTATTTTCATCTTTCACATCCTCTTTATTTGTGGTTTCCATACTAAAATAATTACTCCAGTAACTTATACATACTGCGATGTTATTATAAATATATTAAATCCATATACATTATTCAATACATCCTATGAATGATAATGTCACCAAACGTCCATATGCACAACTTACGGTCTGCACGTTGTGGTGTAATTTGTTATTAAACACATAATTATTTTCATGGGTATAATAATGAGTACAATTGATCCATATTATAAATATATATTTTTAATTATTATGTATATATAATATACAATCCAATTATATAATATTTCTCTATCAACAAAATGATATTGTCTCTTGTGAATTTGTACGACATACTGTCTCCACGATGAGAAGTGATTTCATTCCCCATAATAACAATTCAAATATAATTTTCATTTTATTATTACAAATAAAATGTTTGAGAACATATTATTATTCATTATATGAATCAAAATCATCCTATAAATAAAAAAACATTACTTACGTAACAAAACATATCAAGGAAAATGATTCAGTTAACACCTGAAATAATAACACTACTAAAATATTATTTACAATGAAATACTAGAGGATCATATATGTTATCATATTTATGTATTTTATTATTTGACTATTTAATAACATTTATATATCCATTATACAGGAGGATAACAAACCCTTGTCTATGGAAAAGTATTAGGTAGGGGTTAATTTTACAATACATTAATTATTTGAGGTTGTTTATAAATAAGTATATACCGGGGCCTCATTATATTCCATATCTATGTTTCATAAAAATATATTTGAAAATATTTTTACTATTTTTAAGAATATGGGATAAATTAATTTATATCTATGTTGAAATATTTATAAAATATATTGACAAGAATCATTCTGTTATTCTCCAAACAAGGATCTTTATGACCATTTTGAAAAATTAAGGACAAAATGACTTTTTAACATATAATGTGGGGGAAGCTATTTTCCTCCGATTTCACTCCTTCAAACCATACCTTACAATATTATATGTATATTTTTAAAATAAAATTTTTATTTCATAATTATGTGTCTTTTAAATTATTTTAATGTTGAATGACATATTTCTCTCAAATAGTATTTGTACTGATTTCATCTACGTCAATCTCTATTATTGAATTTTATTTTTAATTGGAGTAGATTTATTATGATAAAATATTATATATTGTATTGAAAAATTTATGATATTTTGGACTATGGATGTTCTATTTCTATGAAATTCATGGTTCACGGTTAATGTATTGACATTTCGTATGCTAGTTTAATATGGATGTTTATGTTATGTTCAACCTTATTAATATGGGGAATACACTGGAGATTTAATTGATGGGAAAGGCTAGCTATATCCCCATGATTCATCGGTAGGACTCAATAGACAAACAAGTTTCTTAGAACATTTCCTTGATAATATTTTTACTTATAGTCTGGGAACGAATCCTTGACTATATGGTTATGATGTCCGACATTATGCATTCCATCATGTTGAGATTAGCTATCAATGATACATGTGATTATTCGACTAGTATAATATGTATGTGAATTTTTAAGTGGAATTATTTGATTGATTATATTCATATTATGAATATTTTTATATTTAAAATTATTATGTTTTAGTCTTATACATTGCCTTAAATTATTATTCTTATTTATGAAAGTCTCTGCTATATTGTTATGTTTACAGAGCTCCTAAACTCAACCCTTTCTTACGTTTTATTTTTCATAGGATGAGAAGATGTATATTATGATTGAATTTCAATGACATTATAAGGTATATTAGTTTGTTCAAAGGATATAAAATATTTTTTGGTCATTTCATAATGTAATGTAAAACATATTTATGTATCTAGTTCATCCCAGACTAATAAAATGATCAATATTTTGGTACCTCATATCTTGTGATCATGTCAATGTAATGTAATAATACAATAACACAATGTAAATAGGGTAGGGGAATTATATTAGGAATCCTAGGAATTTTAGTAGAAACCATGGAAACTAGATTCAAGAAAACTCTATTTAGAGAACATTACCAAAAGATAGACATTGAGGATTGGTATATAAGAACATCAAAAAAATATATGAAATGTAGATATTATGTTGGTTTACTAATAAATTCATCCTTTTATAGATACTATAATTGGAAATGGTTCTCGAATATATGTACCTTGAAGTGAAAACTATGACATCGAGTTTCAGGCCTGACCCGAGGTATCCTGAGGCACGAAAACTGGCCTTACTGGGCACCTGGTTCTACACTATTAGGGTATATACATAGAATAATTAAAATTTACATTAAAAACAATTATGATTGATTTATTATCAAAAACTGCCCCAAAAAAACTTTTTTTTGGATTATGGATTATTTTCATAAACTGTTCATTTTATGTTATGTATTTTACATGTTTGGAATTATGAATTTTGATTCATAAACTAATCTAGTGTATTTAATTTTTTATAAATGGAACCTAGTGGATGGAATAAAAAATGTATCAATGCTTGTAATCCAAGAAGGTATTTACCTCAAAATCATGATAATTACTAATGATATGGTGGTGATTAAACTTTTTTTGAATATCATATTACAATACTAACACAACTAACTCCGGTTATGAATAATAACCACACCCATATGGAATAGCCAGATCCATAACATGGTGTATCAATGATAGACTACATTGTGAGGAAAAAACCACTGACATTCAATGGGACTATAAATCCATTTTTAGCTGAGTAATGGATAAGTTACTTAGAGAAAACGTTTCATTTATTGGGGAATAGCAAAAGAGAAACAGTTTCCCTGGCAGTTTCCCACCTCTCAGATTAAGAAGATCAATGGAGTTCACTAATTTAAAACAAAAAGTAGGATGAAGACGTATAAAATATGTAATGGAGGTTGTTTAAATAGATTTTCATATAAAAATACATTCATTGTTAACAACGAACCAATATAGAAAGGAAATAATTTAGTATATGGAAAAAGATGGATGATAATATCACAATGTATGAGGCTAAATTTACAATGTTAAAAAGGCCTGTTGTAGGTTATATTGATATCCCAAGAAGTAATATTCATCAATTATTTAATGGGTTAAAACCATTTGTTTAATGATAATTAGTTTCAAAATCCTTCTCATCCTATGAAGATATAGTCTCACATGCTATAATGATAGAAAATTAATTCTATAAGTATTATGACTATAATGCAATGAAAGAGAAGAAGAGATCTGATTCACACTCTGGAGAAGGATATAAGGGGATGAAGGGAACAAATTAATTTTTATCCTACATTAATTGATGGAAGAAAAACCAATGTACAAGCCTTAAGGGTATGTGAGTTTGTTTCAATTATAGAGAAATGGGCCACCAAGCTCGTAACTTAAAGGGGTAGAAAGTTACTATCAATGATTAATTATAAAAATGGAAATAAATGGGGGATAATTCAAATGAATTTTGTAAGTGTCAATGAAACATATATCAAAACATGCAATGGGATAAAGGCCAACCTTATGTGATCACAAATGTTGAGGTTGAAGTTCCTAATGACATGGTGGCAGGTACATTAATCATTTCTGGAAAATTATCCACTGCTTTATTTCATACTAGATCATATCAATGTTTCATATCCTCGTAGTTTTCCATGAAAATTTGATATTTTAAATTTTAAATAACAATGGAGTTGATAGTCAAAACTCATAATGGATATATCATAGAAAAAATGATTTTTCAAATAGTTACCATTATGTAATATAAAAGTACATTATATATCGAACTAATTTTCATACCCATGATTGAATTTGATATAATCATAGGTATGGGTTATCTCTCGGATAATGATGTGATAATTTATTGAAAGAAGATGGAAGATACAATATTTATAATGATAGGGAATCCCTTATCATTATACCAATAACATCACCATTTAATTATTATATAGATCAACCCCCAGTAGCTCTATTAAATTTAATTAATAGGTAGGAATGTAGTAAAATAGTTATTCGTGAGGAAAGGAATTTTCAAATAGAGATGTACCTATTATACATGATTTTGTTGATGTGATTCCCAAGGATTTAGTTGGACATCCTCAAAAAAGAGAAAATGAGGTTTCCATTGACTTAATTACTAGTACAAGGCCCATATTGAAAACCCTTTATAGAATAGACACTGTGGAATTCAAGGAACTATAGAAACAACTATTAGAATTAAGTAATAATGTATTTATTCACCCCATTATTTGAATATGGGGAATCCCTATTATTTTAGTTAAGAAGAATGATTGATATATGAAATTTTGTATTGAGAACATGGAGATAAATTCTAAAACAATGTATCCCCTACCTCACATTGATGATTAATTTGATCAATATCATGGAGTTAAAAAATTTTAAAAGATTTATATTTGATCTAGATAAAATATTTTGTGCAAGAAGAATGAACACATTCCAAATAGAGCATTTTGAACAAAGTATGGTCATTATGTGTATACAACAATTCATTTTGAACTAACTAATGAACCTTCTGTTTTCAATGATCTAATTAATAATGTTTTCAAGGAATATCTTAACAATATTTCAGTGGTATTTATTGATGTTATCTTGGTATACTCTAAAATCTATGAAGATCATGAAAATCACTTGAGTGCTATTATAAAAATATTTAGAATAAATGGATTATATGATATGTATAGAATATGTGAAGTATGGTTTTAAGATATTTATTTTCATATCCATATTTCCTTTATGGATGGAATCTCTGTTGATCCTTAAAATATAATGGAAAGCCAAGAATGACCATCACCAATGAGTATAAGTGAGGTACGTAGTTTTATTAGTTTAACATGTTATTATTAGTGTTTCGTTTAGAATTTTTTCTTATTGGCTAACTACTTTAAAAAGCTCACATGTGAGTGGGTCAATTTGATTGGAAAAGGATTGTGAAGAATGTTCTGAAGAATTGTAGAAAATATTATTCAATTATCCTATATTGACTCTATCATTGGGGAATATTGTGTTTTTTATTAATAGTGATGCATCATAGAATGAAAATGGTTTTTTCCTCATATAGAATGATAGAAGTATTTCCTATGCATCACGAAAACTAAAAATTCTTGAACAAAACTATAATACTCATGATCATTAATTATCATCTATAATGTTTGATCAAAAGATATGGTGAAACTATCATTGGGTGGAAATTGGAGATATATACTGATCACATAATTTTAAATTATATTTTCTCATAGAAAGATCTCAACATGTGGAAAATGCAATGGCTTGAACTAATAATGTATTACAATTGCACAACATAGTACCACTTGGGTAAGGAAAATAATGTGGGAGACGCATTGAGAAGATGGATTATTGATTGTTAAAAAAGATTATTTTTGAAAGGGATCATATGTTCAGTGGTCAATAGAAGATGGATATGAGAATTTTCATGAAAGTTGAAAAATCAAAACCTTTTCAAATAGTTTCAAAACCATATTTACTATAAAGAATTAAAATATCCTAGACTAATGATAAGGATATACAAAAGAAAATTCATGCTGTGAAATATGGGAGATTGATTGGAATCAAATTTGAAGATGAAATTTTGAAATTTGGAAATAGGCTTTTTGTTCCTGATATACCTGATCTAAAATGGGAATTGATTGACGATGCTCGTTACTCCAATTTCACTATACACCCAGGTAGCACTAAGATGTATATAGATATCAAGTAACATTTTTTTAGGAGAACATGAAGATGTAGATTTATAATTATGGGTCATCATGAATTGTTTGTAAAAAGGTAGAGGATATAAGACAACATTCTAGAGGAGTCATGCAACCACTTCCAATACTTGAGTGGAAATAGGATGATATTATGATGAAATTTTTACATTGGGATACTAATGACTCTTAAAAGGAATGACTAAATATGGGCCATTGTTTTTAATATTACCAAGCCATCATATTTTATCTCTACATGTGAAGATTTACTACGTTAACTTTTTGTTGCACTATATTTTAATGAATTTTTATGACTTCATGGTGTACCCATATCGATTGATTCTGATTTTGATCACCATTTTACATAAAGATTCATGAATAGTCATCAGAAAGCCCAAAATAATGACATTAATTGAGCACTTCCTATCACCGTCAAACTGATGGACAATTAGAATTGACTATTAAATTCTTAGGAGACATGTTTAGTTCTTGATCAGTTGTCTTTCAAGGTATATGCGATCAGTATTTACCACTGGTAGATTTTTCCTTCAATAATATCTTCCATTCAAGTTTTGATATGGCAGCATAAGAAGCGTTATATGGGAAGATATTTCACATACAAACAATTTTTGATAATATTGGTGAAATAAAACATGTAGGACCATAAAAAGTTGAGGAAAAAATAGAAAATCTGAATATTATCCAAACACGAATCATTGCAGCTCAATGTAGGAAAAAAAGCTATGCTAATAATCTAAAGAAGGATTTTGAATTTCAAGTTGAAGACCATGTTTTCTTGAAGGTGTATCCATTGAAGGGTGTTATATTATTTGGTAAGAAATATAAATCATGTCCTATTTATATTATAAGTTTCAAAATTATAGAACGAATTGGAGTTATAGATTACAATTTGGTAATGCTGCTAAGACTCTCAAATGTTCATGATGTGTTACACGTAACACTGTTGAGAAAAAACATTCCTAACCCAACACGTGTACTCACCAATGAAGAAATAGAATTGAAGTCATATTTATCTTATTATGAAGAGCCTTTCAGGATTCATGATATTTGAGAAGTATAGTTATGAAAATAGATGACTCATTTGGTAAAAGTTCTTTGGTGAAAACATAAAATGGAAGAGGCAATGTGGTAACCTGAGGATCATATGATGAAGAATCACGAAGATCTTTTTATGTAGTACTAAAACCGAAATTACAAGGATGTAATTATTTGAAGAATGGAATATGTTAACACCCCAAACATCCTTGTTATACTTAACTTTGAATAATATAATAGCTTGCAAGGAACGTATATCTATGTTCTAGCACACCCTGACCAATCAAACTAGACATTTAAAAGTAGTTATTTATAATAATACACAGTTTTTAAAATTTTAAAAATTTATTTTTCAAAATGGACTTCAATTTTGTGTTTCTAATATCAAAAGTAATATAGGGAGAATTTTGGGTATTTTTATGAAAACATGCAAATTTTGATGAATAACGAAAAACACCACATTATTATCTAAAAATAACATTTTAGTTAAATAATTTTTTTAAGTTGAATTTATTTTAATGTTGAAATAGATAAATAATACCAATATTAGTCTAATTTAATTCCATGGAGTCATTTTATTATAATATTAGATATATAAAACATTATTATACTTTTTATCATCTTTTACCAACCTTCTAGGAACATTTGTAAATTTGAATAGAATGTAATTTTACTACTTCTGTGAATTAAATTTAAAAAATTTAATAGAAATATTCATTATCAACATGTAAAATATGGTTCATTAGGATGAAAATAAATTTTAGTGAATAGTGTATTTATAATCTTATTTACCATGGTTAAAAGTAAATAGGGTAATTAATAGTAAAAAAACAATATAATAATATAAAATTTCCCTAATGTTTTCCAAACTCTATTAGATAAGTCTTTTTCCACCAAAATAATCCTCAGTAAAATATATTATCCTTTTTTATCTATGTGGACTTTATTAGGTCATTTATTATATTTTATTTAATGAATAGTTAAAATTGATAGAATAAAATTTTCATAACTAGACCATTTTTAAAATAATGATGTACAAAATTTAAATTATACTATAAAAATGAATTATAATTATAAAAATATTTCCTACGTAATAGTATTTTTTTTATAATTTTTTGGAATTAAATAAATAAATTTATTTATAACACAATGATGATGTAGTAATTACCTTATTAAAGAATTATTAAAATAAATTATATTATAAATATTAAAATAAATGTAAATTGAATATTTTTATTCCATCAATGAATTTTCTAGTTGAATATGACTTTTTAGTTATGATTAAATATATTTTTTCTATGTAATAATGTTCTGATAACATTCAGAAAAACGAAATACTAAATATTAGCAAAATTGACATAAATGCGTTTAAAAAAACTAATTTATTAAAATATATAATTGTACTAAAAATCTAATAATCATAAAATTGGCATTGATAATGTTAAATATGACATTAATTAAACACTTGAGGTTCTCTAGGTATTTTATTATAACTATATTATTGTTGTATTATATAAAAAGAAGAACACATCGTAAAAAATAAAATATTTAACAAAGGGTAAAACCTATAATATAAGGTTAATATTGAGACCTAAATATATATAGAACATTTTGGTTCAGAATATTTTCACCCATCCTCTCCAAAGCTAGAAATTAATTATTTTGGAGAAATTATATACCAAAAAATATGTTATAATACATTAATATTTGGAGCTTTTCCTATAGTTCTCGTCACCTCTCATATAAAAGCGTGCATCCCCTTATGTTAAATTAAAACCTCCATAGAAAATTGGCTCAAACATACCCTGAACAAATCTCCTCCCAACTACTCTCACTTCATCTTAGAGGCCTTACTTTGAACAGAAATCCTTCTTATGTTTCTCTTTTGGTCAAATCAATTGGAAGAACCCAATTGAGAAGTAAATATTTTATCACCTCTTTCAATGTTCTTGCCTTCTTCCACTTCCTCTTTATTTGATGTTTTCATAAAAAAAATAATACCTCCAGTAACTTATATATATTGAGATATTATTATAAATATGGTTAAATTGTATACATTATTCTATCATCCTAGGAATGAAAAAGTCATCGTATGTGCGTACCTACGGTATACCGTCTATATGTCATGGTGTTGTTTGTTTTTAAGAACATCATTATATAGATGTTTATAATAATGATAAAAATAGATTTAAATAAATAATATATCATTTAATGATTTGGTATATAAAATATACCATCTAATTAGATATGATTTCCTTATCTATAGAATGATATTTCCGCTCGTGCATACATAGGGCTTATCATCTTTCCTACGTGATGAGGTTTCATTTCCCATCGTAACCATTCTAGAATAATTTTTATTTTGTGATTAAAAAAATCATTTTCATGATCATAATGATGTTATAGATATGAATCAAATACATCCTATCCATAATAATCAAGTCTTACGTAACAAAACATATAAAGGAAATTTATTAGTTTACACCCGAAACAATGATAAAACTAAAATATTATTAATAATGTAATATTTGAGAAAAATATATGATATCATATTAATGTATGTAGTTCTTGTATAATTTAGTACCAATTATTTATCAATTATACCAGTGGTTAATTTACCCTCGACTAGGTAAAATTATAATGTATGGGTTATTTTAACAATCTCATTATTATTTGAGGTTCTTTATATGTAAGTATCTATTGTGTGTTCTTCATCATCCACATCTGTGTTTCTTAAAAATGTATTTCAAAACATTTTTATTATTTCATATAATATGGAATAAAGTCAATTATCCTATTTGTTTCTTTTTATGAAATGATTTGAAAGCAATATTTCCATCATTTTTCAAACTATGTATTTTCTGATTTTTTACAAATTAAGGAAAGACTGTTTCTTAACTTATAAAGCAGGTGCAGCTATTTTCATCCATTATAATACATTTTTATCTTCCCTTAAAATATTATATATATATTTATGGAAAAACTATTTTATTTTATTCTTATTTTTAATCTTTTAAAATATTTCTATGTATTATAAAATATTTCACACAAATAGCTTTTGAATTTATTTCATCGATGTCAACATCTATTGTTGAATTTAATGATTAATTGAAGTTGATTTATTATGATACAATATTGTATATTATATTGATAGTTTATGATATGTTTTCCAATAGATTTTTTGTTTTATGTCATTAACGATTAATGGTTATAGTATAAACATTTATTAAGCATGTTTAATATGAATGATTATGTTATGTTTCACCCTTTTCATATGAGGAATTAATTGGAGATAGAAAGTGAGAGGCGAGGCCAAATATATCCCCTAGATGTATCATTAGGTATCATGTGGGAAACTAGTGTCTTGGAGCAAGGCTTTGAAAATATTTTTATTCATAGATTTGGCATAAGGTGTAACACCCTGAGATTTTAGGAAAAATAATTTTTTAATTTCATTGATATCTTCTATTGTACGCTACACCAAGATTATCTTGTGCTATACGCAACACCGTATTGGCTTGCAGTATACGCAACCCTGACTTGGCTTGCATTACACGCAATTGTGACCATCCTCGATAGCGTGTGTTGTACGGAAAACCGGGTTTCACTAGACAACGATATATGGTTATAATATTATTATTAACTAGCCGTTATGAATAGTATTAACTAAATTTTGAATTTTATAACATAATTATTTAATCTTAAAAATTTTCTAGAACATGTTATGTGAACAAATTAAAATTTTTCTGTAAAATGAGTATTTTTAAAAAAAATATAGTTTTTCCGCCTTGTGATGGCCCACAAAATTTAAATATAGTTTTTGACATGTTTATAAGTTAAATTTGAAGAAAATTAAAATTCATCTTTGGAAACAAGATATAAAAATTTACTTTGGATAAATTTTTCATATTATTCTGATAACTTTCATATTTTATTGAATAGTAAAAACAAGCTATATTTTAATTAAATACATATTTTTTCATCATAATAATTTATATGGTTAAATTATAATATTGAATTATTTTAAAGTATAAATAGAATATATTTTTACCCATTAATATTTTTTTTTCATTAAAATTAAATTTACATTAAATTCAAAGGTAAAAACATTTCAATCTTTGGAAATGTTTTAACTTTTAGAACCTGTTTGCTTAAAAATGGGATTAATTTTAAATTAATTAATGAAACTTCTATGTATTGAATTTTGAAAAATGGATTCCATATTTGGAATCAGTGGGTCTAAATTTTGTTAATAGGTAACTTTTATTTTTTTGATATTATGAATAGTAACTAGGTAATTATTATTTACTACTGTAAAAGGTGAATAGGGTAATCCAAGGTTAATAGAATATTATAATAATTCCAAATTACCTTGACACTTGTCTTAAACTTATTTTATGAGTAGTGGACGACCATGGGCATCCTTTGGTCGATTTTGGGACCCCATTGAGCCACATGGTAGTGATAATGAAAATTTGGATTAACTAATTTAATGTAAAGACAAAATTGACATTAAAAAAATCTTTTAGTAATTAATTTTAATAAGGGGGTATATAAATTATATTTTTGACTATAATTTTTCATTGGAAAGATAAAAATATTTCCTACATGATAAATTTTTTTTTATAATTTTTAGACTTCAAATAAATTATATTATCTTTGACACAGTAATGATACAGTATTTACATCATTAATAAATTATTTAAATAAATAAGATTATAATGATTAAAATATTTTTCAAAACATGTCCAATTCAGATTGGATTATTTTATTTCGACCATTAGTCATCGTATATTCATATTTAATGATTTTTGGATCTTTTGAAACTGAAGATAAGATTATAATAAAATAATATTTTCACACTTTCCAAAGGTGCCCCTCTCTTCCATTATGAAAGGGAACCTCCTCCCTCTCCTCCTCACACCACTTTGAGTCTTCAAGCTCAGCCAACCACTACCAATTTATCTTCTCCACATCCCTAGAAACATACTAGAGGTACTGTTCTAATTAAAGGTCCAATCTTAGTGCCCTTAGAGGAGGTTTCCAAGAGGCGTTTCGAATAAGAGGAAATATTTGTTACCGATTATTTCAAGTTTCTTTCTTTTTCTACTTCCTCTTCATTAGGTGTTTCTTTATAAATTAATAACATCAGTATTACTTATATAATTTTATGTTATTATAAATATGAAACAACCCTATTTCACCTTCTATCTATCATATGGAAAACGAAATCACCGCACATGCGTACGTACGGAAAACCATCTCCACGTCGTGGTGTAATCTGTTTTTCCACTACCACCTTACATGGATGGGTATAATGGTGTAAAGAATAACTATATATTGTTATTATAACATCATACTTATTCTATCATATTATATCATTCACTCCAATTTCATTCAATAAATATTGGAATGATATCATCACTCGTGCGTATGTACGGATTACCGTCTCCACGACGCGATGAGATTAATTTTCCATGATAGCAATTACAGAATGATTATAAATAATATATAATAAGTAATCATGAAATATATGATATAATAATGCTACTGGAATTATTTATATATATTTATTTCATCTACTTAATTCCATTCAGTTCAATAAGGAAATGAAAACAGCGTTCATGCGTACATACGGCCTACCGTCTCCATGAATGGTGTATTTCTATCCCTTTATCAATATATTATATATATGTATATTCTGGATATATATTACATTTAAATCATGTTTTAAATTATGTAACTAAGAAATCATGATTTACGTAATCATATTGACAATTACAAGTCAAAACACTGATGATTAATGAAACGATTTTACCCAAAACGCTACTTAACCATGAATTTACAAAAGAACGGGTAATATAAAGTCATAAGTAAACCATATATAATATCATAAGAATGAATATGATTCAGTGATAATTCAATGACATTATTTAAAAAATTATATAGTAGGTTCGGATACGTACGAAGCATATCAGACCTATGTTAAGGGATAATGGTGCAATCTCAATTGTTTTCTATCCGATATTGCTTATACATAAGTATTTACTAGGGTTATATTTATCATCCAAGTCCAAATTTTATAAAAATGTTTTCATGTATGATTAAAGTCATTTTTACCCATTTTTGACTTTTACTACATGGTTTGTAAGCAATATTGTTTTGTTTACCATATGAGGTACTTTTTAACTTTTCCATAAAAAGTAAAAGAAGAATGTTTTTTAACATATACGGCACAAACAGATATCTAGGGATTCATAATGCCTTATTTTCCTAAAGCTTAATCTACAAGATTTCATGACCATTTTCAATAAAATAATATTATTTTAAAATTGAATGGCATTTGTTGAAAATAAAATGATTTTGAATAAGAAAGGATATTGTCCTCAATAATTCATTTCCAATTCTTTATCAAAACCATTTTCCATATAAGATGACATTATTTCATATTTGTATGTTTCAAGTATAATGTCTCTAGGATTTTTATGGTTTCACCGTTCTTAAGATGAGAAGATATCCATTTGTTTTATATGGATTATGTTATGATGGAATGATGTTTATGAAACCCAATTTAATCTTTGGGTTATGATGAATGATTTATGATTGTGTTGTGGCACACTTAAGAATGATTTCAATATGAGTTGGGTGGGCCCTATATCTCCCTCCAATGAATTGGGTAATGATTTATATCTCCTGATATAGACATGGATGGAATGATAAGTAAATATGGTTCAGTGTTACAGGACTGAAACGAGGAATGAACTGTATTCAGAAAGGTACTTTGTCCACTAAGATGGTCTTGGCAGCAATGCTTTGGCTACTATGGAAATAATAACATGTGCTGAATGGTTTCCATAATTACATGTTTTATTCCCATTATATTTTATCATGTTTTATGTTCCATTATGATATATGCATTACTTACTTCCACTATTTATGTCTTTGCTCATGATTTTGATGTTTAAATTTCATGTTCAAGTTTTTGATTTCAAATGTCTATGGATTGTTTTATGTTCTCTATGTTTTCCCTTACTGATAATTTGAGCTCACCCTTTTTATGTTTTATTTTCCCCAGGATATAAATAAAGGTTTTAGGTAAGTAAACAAAAAGGGGAAGATCGTTTTGGGAGATGTTGATGGACTTTCAACATGATCAGAAGTTTATATTCTATGATTCCAAAGACACTAAACTATTACAGTCCTTTGGTTTCTTTTTTTGTTATGTATTAAGTATTCCGCAAGTGTAATGTAATGTCCATGTACGTCAATCATTGGGTCACTCCAGTTGGTATCATAGAAATGGTTTAGTTAACCTTTGAAAAATAGGTTGTGAAATCTTTAGTGAGATCCCTAGAGATATTTCTAAGGTATTTCTAGGAATGTCTCTAAGGTTAAGTATAAGTATAAGTTATATTGCTAGGATTACGGTAATGATATAAGAATTAAACCTATGATGTTAGACATCGAAGGTACTCCCCCTTTATTATGTGGTTTTCCCTAGCATGATTTTTGCTTCCCACACTATTCTGTTAGGGTTTTAGATGATGGATGGAACCCGAAGGAACTGTGTTGATCAATGTAATGGATGATGCAAATATTTTCCTCCATAACAAACCAATGTTATGAGAGATGGAGTGAAAAATATTATTTCTATACTTACACAATCTATGAATCATTATAGACTTCCAAATGAGAAGAGAAGGGAAAAATATTCTATTGAGTCCTTCCGAGGAAACATCCAGCTTCTTTCAGTGGGTCTTCTGATCCACTTGTTGTGAAAAATGGATCAGTACCATTGAATAGATATTTTCCATACTACACTATTTGGAACATGAAAAATTCATTCTAGTTATTTACCGTTTAGAAGGTGAAGCGGATCAATGGTGGACTCTAATTAAGAATTCTAAGCCCCGTTATGAAATTGAATCCATGGAATTTGATGAGTTCATGAACTTATTTTTCAATAAGTACTTCCCTCGTATTCTTCTAAAAAATATAGAAAAGTATTTTCATGAGCTTAAGAAAAGGGATGATGAATATGTTGGTGTATATGAAGAAAATTTTACAAGTTTTAAATGGTATGCACCTGGATTTATCATCCAACCTGAATGTAATGTTGATCGATTCTTCAGTGGATTAAAACCAAGTCTTCTAAGTGAATTAGCTATCAAGGAATTCAGTAGATATGAAGAAATTGTGTGTTGAGCTATCAAGGTAGAACTGGAAGTTGGTGTAACATATCCATCTCATGGTTTTGACAAGAAACAAAAGATGGTGTTCAGGGAGAAATATCATAATAATGGTGAAAAAAAGATGAATGTTTTTTTATGCTCAATGTGTGGAAATAAGCATGGTGAATATTTTATTTAAGGGAATAGAAAAGGTTTTAAGTGTGGAAAGGAATGTTATCGAGTAGCTGAGTGTCGATGTAATGGAAAACGAGTTGCCGATGATGTGAATAAAGATATGACTATAGAGAACACACCACCAACACTTCAAGGCTTCAAGTGCAAGAAAATGGGGCATTATGCTAAACAATGACCTAATCCAAGGGTTAATGATGATCGACGTGAGAAAACTCTTAAAGAAAATGACAAATGGAAGTCACATGTGATAACTATTGGAAATGTTGAGTATAAAAACCAGGTAGGGGAATGATTAAATTTTTATCAAGAGTAATGTTGTATAAGTAATATCGTGGTACTATGGAATAATGAGACATCTAAGGATTGTTACACTATTATAATTTGTTTGATAGTCTTGATGTGCTCATTATTGATATATTGACTAAGTGATATCATGGTTTGAGTATATAGATTTTTTGGGATTCTGGTACGTCGAATGATTTAACTTTTCACCACACTCATGTATTCACTATGGTTGAATAGTAAATCATGTTTCAAAGGAATACATGGTTAAGGTATTCACTGGTTTGGAATGTGACCAACAACAAGATATATCTTGTAATATAGGGTGGAAAAATGAAGGAATTCAAATGATTGGTTGATGAAATATCTAGAAATCAGATAGAAGTATTTTCAATAAGCCTAAAGGATGAAATGGAAATCTTATAGTATTTCATAAAGCTATAACTTTTTTTTAGGAAATGTTATGATAGTATAGTTTTATAAAAAGGACCACCTGCAGGATGGGCAACAACCCGTCACGTCGGACAAGGTTGTGGGAATCGAACCCTCTACTGAAGTGTGACATGCCTTTATGGCCTACCACTAACCTACATGATGTCCCTTGTTATTATAAACACTTTTTATATTTTTATGTGGTATGATAGATTATGTATAAGTCTATCTTTGGAAGGATATATCATAGATGGACTTAAGTATATAACTATTTCTAACCTTTTGTTTGAGAATGATTGATTGAGTCATCATTTTATCACATAATCGGCTAACACTTCACGAATGACACATTAAACTTCATTTCTTTAACAGATGAAGTGGAAATTGTTCAAGCCAATAACAACGGTGAAAAAATAAAGTAATTATTTCTTCTAATTGAAATTCTTCAACATTAGGGAAATGATCATGAATAAAAAAAGTTTCCTAGTGTCCTTATATACGATGAATCAGATGGATCCTTAGATCGTCACAAATATATGGCTTTTGTGATTGTTGGATTTTTCATATCCATGTTCTCTACCACTATCCATCATAACAAGATGGTAATATTTCTCTTATATATCCATATTTTCACCTATGTTCTCCTACGTGGAAACCCAGTGATGAGTTAATTTGGGTAACCGTTATGTTTCATACTTCACTTTTTAAAATTAATTCTCAGTAATCCTTTTACGATGTGGGATTTCACGAATGAAACATTCACATAGTAAACAATTTATAAATCCGATTAATTTCGAGGGTGAAATTCATTTTAAAGGGGGTAGAATGAAACACCCCTAGATCTTATGAAAAGAAATATTTTTTTTAATTTCATTTATGTATTCTGTTGTAAACTACACCAAGATTATCTTTCTCTATACACGAGAACGTATTATCTTGTAGTATAAGAAACCCTAACATGGCTTGCATTACACACAATCACGACCTTCCTCGATAGCGTGTATTGTACGCAATACCAGGTTTCACTAAACAATGATATATGGTTATAATATTATTATGAACTAGCCGTTATGAATATTATTAAGTATATTTTGGATGTTATAACAATATTATTCCATCTTACACATTATCTAGAACATGGTATGTGAACAAAATAATTGTTTCAGGTAAAATGAGTATTTTTAATAAAAAAAATGCAGCTTTGCCACCTTTTGATGGCCCACCCAATTTAAATCTAGTTTTTGACATGTTTATAAGTTCAATTTGTCAAAATAAAATTCTTCTTTGGAATCAGGATATAAAATTTTAGTTTCGATAAAATTTTCATATTATTCTGATAACATGAATATTTTAATGAATAGTAAAAACACTGTATATTTTAATTAAAAACAACTTTTTTCATTATAATAATTTATATGGTTAAATTATAATATTGAATGATTTTAAAGTATAAATAGAATATATTTTTACCATTTAATATAATATTTGTCATTAAAATTAATTTTACAATAAATTCAAATGTAAAAACATTTCAATCTTTAGAAATGTTTTAACTTTTAGAACTCGTTTTCTTAACAATTGGATTAATTTTAAATTAATTACTTCAACTTCTGTGTATTGAATTTTGAAAAATTTATTCCACATTTGGAATCAGTGGGTCCAAATTATGTTAATAGGTTACTTTTTTTTGATATTACGAATAGTAACTATGGTAATTATTATTTACTACGGTAAAAGGTAAATAGGGTAATTCAAGGTTAAAGGAATATTATAATAATTCAAACTTACCTTAACACTTGTCATAAACTTATTTTATGAGTAGTGGACTACCATGGGCATCCTTGGGTCGATTTTGGGCCCCCATTGAGCCACTTGGTAGTGATAATGACAATATGGATTAATTAATTTATTGTAAAGACAAAATTGACATTAACAAAAATCTTTTAGTAATTAGTTTTAATAAGGGGTTACATAAATTATATATTAGACTATAATTTTTCATTAGAAAGCTAAAAATATTTCCTAAATGATGATATTTTTTTATAATTTTTTGACTTCATATATATTATATTATCTGTTACACAATAATGATACAGTATTTACCTCATTAATAAATGATTTAAATAAATAAGATTATAATGATTAAAATATTTTCCAAAACATGTCCAATTCGGATTGGATGATTTTATTTCGACGATGAATCATCGTATATTCAACATTAATGATTCTTGGACCTTTTGAAACCGAAGATATTCTTATAATAAAATAATATTTTAACACTTTCCAAAGGTGCCCCTCTCCTCCCTTATGAAAGGGCACCTCCTCCCTCTCCTCCTCACACCACTTTGAGTCTTCATGCTCGGCCAACCCCTACCAATTTATCTTCTCCACATCCCTAGATACATAATAGAGGTACTGTTCTAATTCAAAGTCCAATCATAGTGCCCTAAGAAGAGGTTTCTAAGAGGCGTGTCGAAGAAGAGGAAATATATGTTAGTGATTCATTCAAGTTTCTTTCTTCTTCTACATCCTCTTCATTAGGTGTTTCTTTATAAATTAATAACAAAAATATTACTTATATACAGGTATGTTATTATAAATATAAAACAACCCTATTTCACCTTCTATCCATCAAATGGAAAATGAAATCACTGCGTGTGCGTACGTACGGAATACCATCTCCACGTCATGGTGTAATCTGCTTTTCCACCACCACCTTACATGGATGGGTATAATGGTTAAAGAATAACTATATATTCTTATTATAAAATCATAATGATTCTATGATATTATATCATTTACTCCAATTGTATTCAATAAATATGGGAATGATATCATCGCTCATGCATATGTACCGATTACCGTCTCCGTGACGCGATGAGATTCATTTTCCATGATAACAATTCAAGAATGATTATAAATAATATATAATAAGTAATAATGAAATATATGATATAATAATTATACTGGATTTATTTATATATATGTATGTCATCTACTTAATTCCATTCAATTCAATAAAGAAATCAAAATAGCGTTCATGCGTACGTACGGCCTACCGTCTCCATGAACGGTGTATTTCTCTCCCTTTATCAATATATTATATGTATATGTATATTCTGAATATATATTATATTTAAATATTCTTTTAAATTCTGGAATTAAGTAATCATGATCTAAGTAATCATATTGACAATTACAAGTCAAAACACGGACGATAAATGAAACAATTTTACCCAAAACGCTACTTTAACATGAATTTACAAAAGAACGGGTAATACACTGTCATAAGTGAACCATATATAATATCATAAGTATGAATATGATTCAGTAATAATTAAATGGCATTATGTAAATAATTATACAGTAGGTTTGGATACGTACAAAGCATATCAGACCTAAGGTAAGGGATAATGGTGCAATCTCAATTTTTTTTCTATCTGAGATTTATTATACGTAAGTATTTACTGGGGTTATATTTATCATCCAAGTCCAACATTTCTAAAAATGTTCTCATGTATTTTCATAGTCTTTTTACCCATTTGTGACTTTTACAACATTGTATGTAAGCAATCTTTTTTTGTTTACCATATGAGGTACTTTTTATCTTTTTCGGAAAAAGTACGAGAAGAATGTTTTTTTAACTTATACAGCAAGAACAGATTTTTACGGTTTTATAATGCCTTATTTTCATAATGTTTAATCTACAATATTTAATGACTATTTTAAAAAAAATACTTTTATTTTAAAATTGAATTGAATTTTTTGAAAATAAAATGATTTTGAAGAAGAAAGGATATTATCCTCAAGAAATCAATTCAAGTGCTTTATCAAAACCATTCTCCATCTAAAATTACATTATTTCATATGTGTATGTTTCAAGTATAATGTCTCTAGGATTTATATGGTTTTACTTTTCTTATGATGAAATGATATCCATTTGTTTTATATAGATTATGTAATGATGGAATGAAGTTTATGAAACCCAATTTATTCTTTGGGTTATGATGAATGATTTATGATTGTTTTGTGGAACACGTAAGAATGATTTAAATATGAGATGGGTGGCCCCTATATCTCCATCCAATGCATTGGGTAAATATTTATATCTCCTGAGATAGACATGGCTGGAATGATAATTAAATCTGGTTCAGTGTTACAGGACTGAAATGAGGAGTGAACTCGATTCAGAAAGAGATTTTGTCCACTAAGATGGTTTGGCAGTATTGCCATAGATAATATGGAAATCATAACATGTGCTGAATGGTTTCCATATTTACATGTTTTATTACCTTTATATTTTATCATGGTTGATGTTCAATTATGATATATGACTTACACACTTGAACGATTTATGTCCTTGCTCATGATTTTGATATTTAAATTCCATGTTCATGTTTTTTAATTCATATTTTTATGGATTGTTTTATGTTCTCTATGTTTGCCCTTACTAATCATTTGAGCTCACCCTTTTTATTTTTTCTTTTCCCCAGGATATAAATAAAGGTTTTAGGTAAGGAAACAAAAAGGGGAAGATCGTTTTGCTAGATGTTGGTGGTCTTTCAACATGATTAGAAGTTTATATTCCAAGATTCAAAAGACACTAAACTATTAAAGTCCTTTGGTGTATATTTTTGTTATGTATTAAGTATTCCTCAAGAGTAATGTAATGTCCATGTATGTCAATCGTTGGGTCTCTACAGTTGGTATCAGAGGAATGGTTCGGTTAACCTTTGGAAAATATGATGTGGAATATTTAGTGAGATCCCTATAGATTTTTCTAAGGTATTTATAGGGATGTCCCTACGGTTAAGTATAAGTATAGGTAATATTTCTAGAATTTCGGTAATGATATTAGAATCAAACCTAAGATGTTAGATATCGATGGTACTCCCCATTTATTAGGTTTTTCCCAAGAATTATTTTTTCTTCCCACAATATTCTTTTTGGGTTTTAGACGATGGATGGAACCCGAAGGAACCGTGTTGATCAATGTAATGGACGATGCAATGATTTTTCTCCTGAACAAACCATCATTATGAGAGATGGAGGGGAAAATCTTATTTCTATACTTAAACAAGCTATGAATCATTATAGACTTCCAAATGAGTAGAGTAGGGAACAAAATTATATTGAGTCCTTCATGAGGCAATGCCCACCTTCTTTCAGTGGGTCTTCTGATCCACTTGTTGATGAACAATGGATCAGTACCATTGAAACGATATTTTCCATACTTCACTGTTTGGAACATAAAAAATTCATTCTGGCTATTTACCATTTAGAAGGTGAAGCGGATCAATGGTGGACTATAATTATGAATACGAGGCCCCGATATGAAATTGAATCCATGGAATGGGATAAGTTAAAGAACTTATTTTTCAATAGGTACTTCCCTTGTATTCTTAAAACAATGATAGAAAAGGATTTCCATGAGCATAAGCAAAAGGGTGATGAATCTGTTGGTGTATACGAAGAAAATTTTACAAGCCTTACAAGGTATGCATCTGGCTTTATCATCCAACCTGAATGTAATGTTGATCGATTCTTCAGTGGCTTAAAACCAAGTCTTCAAAGGGAATTAGATATCAAGGACTTCAGTAGCTATGATGAAATTGTAAGTTGTGCTATCAAGGTAGAACTGGAAGTTTTTGTAACATATCCACCTCACATATTTGATAAGAAACGAAAGATGGAGTTCAAGGAGAAATCTCAGAATAATGGTGCAAAGAAGATGAATGTTTCTTTATGCTCAAAGTGTGGAAATAACCATGGTGGAGATTTTATTAAAGGGACTAGAAAATGTTTTAAGACTGGAAAGGAAGTTTATCGAGCAGCTGATTGTCGATGAAATGGAAAACGGGTTGCTAATGATGTGAATAAAGATATGACTACAGAGAACGCACCACCAACACTTCAATGCTTCAAGTGCATGAAAATGGGGCATTATACTAATCAATACCCTTTTCCAAGGGTTAATGATGATCGACGTGAGAAACCACTTAAGGCGAAAGACTAAGTGAAGTAACATGCAAAAACTATTGGAAATGTTGAATATAAAAACCAGGTTGTGGAATGATTAAATTTTTTTCAAGAGTAATGTTGTATATGTAATCTCAGGGTACTATGGAATAATGAGGCATCTATGGATTGTTACACTATTATTTTTCATTATTTTTTTGAAAGTATATTCTTTATGGTACTAGTACCCATGAAAAGTAATTCAAATCATTTTGAAATCAGATGATATGCGCATAATAAAGGGATAAAGAGAAAATAAATTATTTGATAGTCTTCATGATCTTATGATTGATATATGGACTAAGTGATATCACAGTTTGAGTATATAGAATTTTTGTGATTTTGGTACATGGAATGATTTAACTTTTGACCACACTCATGTTTTAACTATGGTTCTATGGTAATTTGTGTTTCAAGAGAATACATGGTCAAGTTATTCACAGGTTGGGAATGTGACCAACAACAATATATATCTTATAATATATGGGGGGAAAATGAAGGAATAGACATGATCGGTTGATGAAATATCTACAAATTAGATAGAAGTATTTTTGATAAGCCTAAAGGTTGAAATGGACATAATATTGTATTTCATAAGGCTATAACATTTGTTGTTTATTTATGAAATGTATGATAGTATAGTTTTAGAAAAAGGACAACCTGTCGGATGAGAGACAACCCGTCACGTCGGACAAGGTTGTGGGAATCAAACCCACAACTGAAGTGTTACATGCCTTTATCGCCTACCACTAGTGTACATGAAGTACCTAGTTAGTATAAACTAGTTTTATATTATTATGTGGTATGATAGATGAAGTATAAGTCCATTTTTGGAACGATATATGATAGATAGACTTATGTATACAACTATTGCTAACCTTTTGTTTGAAAATGATGCAATGAGCCATCATTCTATCAAATGATCTGCTAAAACTTCACGAATGACTAATTCAACTTCATTTAATTAAGATATGAAGTGGGAATTGGTCAATCCAAGATCAACGGTGAGATTATATCGAAATAAAGTATGAATTTCTTCTAATTCAAATTCTTCAACTTTAGGGAAATGATCATGAATAAAAAAATGATTCCCTAGTGTCCTTATATCCGATGAATCAGATGGTACCTTAGATTATGAAAAATTTAGGGCTTTTTGATTGTTGGATTTTGCCTATCCATGTTCTCTACCACTATCCATCATAACTTGATGGATAGATTTCTCTTATATATTCATATTTTCACATATGTTCTCCTACGTGGAAACACAGTGATGAGTTAATTTGGGTAACCGTTATGTTTCATACATTACTTTTTAATATTAAATCATAGTATTAATTTTACGATGTGGGGTTTTAATAATGAAACATTCACGTAGTAAACAATTTATAAACCTGATAATTTTCTAGGGGGAAATTCATTTTAAGGGGGGTAGAATGAAACACCCCTAGATTTTATGAAATATATATATATTTATTTATTTCATTTATGTATTCTGTTGTAATATACACCAAGATTATCATGTGATATATGCAAAAATGTATTACCTTGCAGTATAAGCAACCCTAACTTGGCTTGCATTACTCACATTCGCAACCTTCCACGACAGCGTGTGTTGTACGCAATACCAGGTTTCACTAAACAACGATATATGGTTATAATATTATTATGAAATATCTTTTATGAATATTATTAACTAAATTTTGAATGTTATAACAATATTATTTCATCTTACACATTTTCTATAACATGGTATGTGAACAAAATAATTTTTTTCGGGTAAAATGAGTATTTTTAAAAAAATGCCGTTTTGCCGCCTTTTGATGGTGCACTAATTTAAATATATTTTTGACATGTTTATAAGTTCAATTTCACGAAATAAAATTCTTCTTTGGAATCAGGATATAAAAATTTACTTTGGAGAAAATTTTCATATTATTCTAATAACATTCATATTTTAATGAATAGTAAAAACACGATATATTTTAATTAAAAACAAATTTTTTCATCATAATAATTTATATGGTTAAATTATAATATTGAATGATTTTCAAGTATAAATAAAATATAATTTTTCCATTTAATATAATTTTTGTCATTAAAATTAATTTTACATTAAATTCAAAGGTAAAAACATTTCAATCTTTGGAAATGTTTTAACTTTTAGAACCTGTTTTCTTAACAATGGGATTAATTTTAAATTAACTACTGCAACTTATGTGTATTGAATTTTGAAAAATGGATTCCATATTTTGAATCAGTGGGTCCAAGTTATGTTAATAGGTTACTTTTATTTTTTTTGATATTATGAATAGTAACTATGAAAATTATTATTTATTGCGGTAAAAGGTAAATAGGGTAATTCAAGGTTAAAAGAATATTATAATAATTCAAAATTACCTTGACACTGGTCCTAAACTTATTTAATGAGTATTGGACGTCCATGGGCATCCTTGGGTCAATTTTGGGACCCCATTGAGCAACTTGGTAGTGACAATGACAATTTGGATTAATTAATTTAATGTAAATACAAAATTGACATTAACAAAAATCTTTTAGTAATTAATATTAATAAGGGGTTATAAAAATTAAATTTTAGACTATTATTTTTCATTATAAAGCTAAGAATATTTCCTGCATGATGATATTATTTTTATAATTTTTGGACTTCAAATAAATTATATTATCTATGACACAATAATGATACAGTATTTACCTCATTAATAAATGATTTAAATAAATAAGATTATAATGATTAAAATATTTTCCAAAACATGTCCAATTCGGATTGGATGATTTTATTTCGACCATGAGTCATCGTATATTCATATTTAATTATTTTTGGTCCTTTTGAAACCAAAGATAAGTTTATAATAAAATAATATTTTCACACCTTCCAAAGGTGCCGCTCTCCTCCCTTATTAAAGGGCACCTCCTCCCTCTCCTCCTCACACCACTTTGATTCATCATGATCTGTCAACCACGGCCAATTTATCTTCTCCACATCCCTAGAAACATACTAGAGGCACTGTTCTACTTCAAAGACCAATCTTAGTGCCCTAAGAGGAGGTTTCCAAGAGGCGTGTTGAAGAAGAGGAAATATCTGTTACCGATTCTTTCAAGTTTCTTTCTTCTTCTACATCCTCTTAATTAGGTGTTTCCTTATAAATTAATAACATATGTATGACTTATATATGGGTGTGTTATTATAAATATGAAACAACCCTATTTCACCTTCTATCCATCATATGGAAAATGAAATCACCGCGCGTGTGTACGTACGGAATACCGTCTCCACGTCGTGGTGTAATATATTATTCCACCACCACCTTACATGGATGGGTATAATGGTGTAAAGAATAAATATATATTATTATTATAAAATCATATTGATTCTATTATATTATATCATTCACTCCATTTCCATTCAATAAATATGGGAATGATATCATCGCTCGTTCGTATATACGGATTACCGTCTCCACGAGGCGATGAGATTCATTTTCCATGATAAAAATTCAAGAATGATTATAAATAATATATAATAAGAAATCATGAAATATATTATAAAATAATTCTACTGGATTTATTTATATATATGTATGTCATCTACATAATTCCATTCAATTAAATAAGGCAATGAAAACAATGTTCATGCGTACGTACGACCTACCATCTCCATGAACGGTGTATTTCCCTCCCTTTCTCAATCTATTATATATATATATATATATATTCTGAATATATATAATATTTAAATCATGTTTTAAATCTTGGAATTAAGTAATCACGATCTACATAATCATTTTGACAATTACAAGTCAAAACACAGATGATAAATGAAATGATTTTACCCAAAACGCTACTTTAACATTAATTTACAAAAGAACGGGTAATATAAAGTCATAAGTGAACCATATATAATATCATAAGTATTAATATGATTCATTAATAATTCAATGACATTATTTAAATAATTATACAGAAGGTTCATATACGTACGAATCATATCTGACCTAAGGTAAGGGATAATGTTGCAATCTCAATTGTTTTCTATCCGAGATTTCTTATACGTAAGTATTTACTAGGGTTATATTTATCATCCAAGACCAAATTTTATAAAAATGCTTTCATGTATTTTTAAATTCCTTTTTACCTATTTGTGAATTTTATTACATGTTATGTAAGCAATCTTTTTTTTTGTTTACCATATGAGGTGCCTTTTAACTTTTCCAGAAAAAGTACGAGAAGAATGTTTTTTAACTTATACGGCACGAATAGATTTCTACTGAAACATAATGCCTTATTTTCATAATGATTTATCTACAATATTTCATGACTATTTTCAAAAAAATACTTTTATTTTAAAATTGAATGGAATTCTTTGAAAAGAAAATTATTTTGAAGAAGAAAGGATATTATCCTCAAGAATTCATTTCAAGTGCTTTATCAAAACCATTTTCCATCTAAGATGAAATTATTTCATATGTGTTTGTTTCAAGTATAATGTATCTATAATTTATATGTTTTCACTTTTCTTATGATTAAATGATATCCATTTGTTTTATATATATTCTGTTATGATGGAATGATGTTTATGAAACCCAATTTATTCTTTGGGTTATGATGAAAGATTTATGAAAGTTTTGTGGCACCCATAAGAATGATTTCAATATGAGATGGGTAGGCCCTATATCTCCCTCCAATGCATTGGGTAAATATTTATATCTCCTGATATAGACATGCCTAAAACGATAAGTAAATCAGGTTCAGTGTTACAGGACTGAAATGAGGAGTGAACTCGATTCAGAAATGGACTTTGTCCACTAAGATGGTCTTGGTAGCAATGCCTTGGATACTATGGAAATCATAACATGTGCTGAATGGTTTCCATAATTACATGTTTTATTCCAATTTTATTTTATCATGGTTGATGTTCCATTATTATATATTCCTTACATACTTCTACGATTTATGTCTCTCCTCATGATTTTTATTTTTAAATTTCATGTTCATGTTTTTGATTTCAAATGTTTATAGATTGTTTTATGTTCTCTATGTTTTCCCTTACTGATCATTTGAGCTCACCCTTTTTATGTTTTCTTTTCCCTAGGATATAAATAAAGGTTTTAGGTAAGGAAACAAAAAGGGGAAGATCGTTTTGGGATATGTTGATAGTCTTTAAACACGATTAGAAGTTTATAGTCCAAGATTCCAAAGACAGTAAACTATTACAATCATTTGGTGTCTGTTTTTGTCATGTATTAAGTATTCTGCAAGAGTAATGTAATGTCCATGTACATCAATCTTTGGGTCTCTACAGTTGGTATCAGAGGAATGGTTTAGTTAACCTTTAGAAAATATGATGTGAAATCTTCAGTGAGATCCGAAGAGATATTTCTATGGTATTTCTAGGAATTTCCCTAAGGTTAAGTATAAGTATAGGTTATATTTCTAGAATTACGGTAATGATATTAGAATTAAACCTAAGATGTTAGATATCGAAGGTACTCCCCCTTTATTATTTTTTTCTCACTAGCATGACTTTTTCTTCCCATTCTATTCTTTTTGGGTTTTAGACGATGGTTGGAACCTAAAGGAACCGTGTTGAACCATGTAATGGACGATGCAATGATTTTCCTCCTGAAAAAACCAACGTTATGATAGATGGAGTAAAAAATATTATTGTTATATGTACACAAGCTATGAATCATTATAGACATCCAAAAGAGAAGAGAAGGGAACAATATTCTATTGAGTCCTTCACGAGGAAACATCCACCTTCATTCAGTGGGTCTTCTGATCCACTTGTTGCTAGACAATGGATCAGTACCATTGAAAAGATATTTTCCATACTTCAATGTTTGGAACATGAATAATTCATTCTGTCTATTTACCATTTAGAAGGTTAAGCGGATCAATGGTGGACTCTAATTAAGAATACGAGGCCCCGATATGAAATTGAATCCATGGAATGGGATGAGTTCAAGAACTCATTTTTCAATAAGTACATCCCTAGAATTATTCTAACAAAGATAGAAAAGAATTTCCATTAGTTTAAGAAAAAGGATGATGAATCTATTGGTGTATACGAAGAAAATTTTACAAGTCTTATAAGGTACGCATATTGCTTTATCATCCAACCTGAATGTAATGTTTATCGATTCTTCAGTGGCTTAAAACCAAGTCTTCAAAAGGAATTAGCTATCAAGGACTTCAGTGGCTATGATGAAATTGTGAGTTATGCTATCAAGGTAGAACTAGAAGTTGGTGTAATATAATCATCTCATGGTTTTGACAAGAAATAAAAGATGGAGTTTAAGGAGAAATCTCAGAATAATGGTGAAAAGAAGATGAATGTTTCTTTATGCTCAAAGTGTGTAAATAAGCATGGTGGAGATTTTATTAAAGGGGCTAGAAAATTTTTTTTGTGTGGAAAGGAAGGCTATCAAGCAGCTGAGTGTCGATGTAATGGAAAACGAGTTGCTGATGATGTGAATAAAGATATGACTGCATAGAATGCACCACCAACACTTCAATTCTTCAAGAGCAAGGATATGGGGCATTATGCAAATCAATTCCCTAATCTAAGGGTTAATGATGATCGACATGAGAAACCTCTTAAGGCGAAGGAAAAAAGGGAAGACACATGCGATCAATATTGGAAATGTTGAGTATGAAAACCAAGTAGTGGAATGATTAAATTTTTATCAAGAGTAAGGCTGTATAAGTAATCTCATGGAACTATGGAATAATGGGACAACTATGGATTGTTACACTATTATTTTACATTATGTTTTTGAAAGTATATTTTTCATGGTACTGGTAACCATGAAATGTAATTCAAATAAGTTTGAAATCAGATGATATGCGAATAATAAAGGGATAATGAGAAAATAAATTTTTTGATAGTCTTCATTAGATCATGATTGATATATGGACTAAGTTATATCACAATTTGAGTATATATAATTTTTGGAATTCTGGTATGTGGAAGGATTTAACTTTTTACCGCACTCATGTTTTCACTATGGTCTTATGGTAATTCATGTTTCATGAGAATACATGGTTAGAGTATTCACTTCTTTGAACTATGACCAACAACAAGATATATCTTATAATATAATGGGGGAAATAAAGGAATTCACATGATCAGTTGATGAAATATCTAGAAATTGGATAGAAGTATTTTTGATAAACCTAAAGGTTGAAATGGACATCATATAGTATTTCATAAGGCTATAACATTTTGTTTTTATTTATGAAATGTTATGAAAGTATTGTTTTAGAAAAAGGACAACCTGCAGGATGGGCGACAACCCGTCACGTCAGACAAGGTTGTCGGAATCAAACCCACAACTAAAGTGTGACATGACTTTATCACCTACCAGAAGCCTACATGAAGTCCCTTGTTAGTATAAAATAGTTTTATATTATTATGTGGAATGATAGATGAAGTATAAGTCCATTTTTGGAACGATATATGATAGAAGGACTTATGTATAAAACTATTGCTAACCTTTTGTCTGAGAATGATGTAATGAGCCATCATTCTACCACATGATCTGTTAAAACTTCACGAATGAAAAATTAAACTTCATTTCATTATGAGATGAAGTGGAAATTGTTCATGCCAAGATCAATGGTGAGATTATATCAAAATAATGTAAGTATTTCTTCTAACTCAAATTATTCAACTTTAGGGAAATGATCTTGAATAAAAAAAAGTTGCCATAGTGTCCTTATATCCGATGAATCAGATGGTACCTTAGATCATCAAAAATTTATGGCTTTGTGATTGTTGTATTTTTCATATCCATGTTATCTACCACTATCCATCATAACTTAATGGTTAGATTTCTCTTATATATCCATATTTTCACCTATGTTCTCCTAAGTGGAAACCCAGTGATGAGTTAATTTGGGTAACTTTTATGTTTCATACTTCACTTTTTAAAATTATGTCTTAGTAATCCTTTTACGATGTGGGTTTTTACGAACGAAACATTGACGTAGTAAAAAATTTATAAACCCCATGATTTTCGAGGGAGAAAATCATTTTAAAGGGGGTAGAATGACACACGTGTAGTTTTTAAGAAAAATAGTTTTTTTAATTTCATTTCTGTATTCTGTTGTAAACTACTCCAAGATTATCTTGTGTTATACGCAACAACGTTTTAACTGGCAGTATAAGCAACCCTAACTTGGATTGCATTACACACAATCGTGACATTCCTCGATAGCCTGTGTTGTACGCAATACCAGGTTTCACTAAACAATGATATATGGTTATAATGTTATTATGAACTAGCCGTTATGAATAGTATGAAAAACAATTTGAATGTTATAACAATATTATTTCAACTTAAACATCTTCTAGAAGTTGGTATGTGAACAAAATAAAATTTTCAGGTAAAATTCGCATTTTTAAAAAAATGCAGTTTTGTCACCTTTTGATGGCGCACCCACATTAAATATAGTTTTTCAAATGTTTATAAGTTCAATTTGGAAAAATAAAATTAATATTTGGAATCAGGATATAAGAATTTACTTTGGATAAATTTTTCATATTATTCTGATAACTTTAATATTTTAATGAATAGTAAAAACACACTATATTTTAATCAAAACAACTTTTCTCATCGTAAAAAATTATATGGTAAAATTATATTATTGAATGATTATACAGTATAAATATAATATATTTTTTCCATTTAATATAATATTTTTCATTATATTTAATTTTACATTAAATTCAAAAGTAAAAACATTTCAATCTTTGGGAATGTTTTAACTTTTAGAACTCGTGTGTTTAACAATGGGATTAATTTTAAATTAATTTGTAAAACTTCTATGTTTTGAATTTTTAATAATGGATTCCATATTTGGAATCAGTGGGTCCAAATTATGTTAATAGGTTACTTTTATTTTTTTGATATTATAAATAGTAACAACGATACTTATTATTTACTAAGGTAAAAGGTTAATAGGGTAATTCAAGGTTAAAAGAATATTATAATAATTCAAAATTACCTTGAAACTTGTCCTAAGCTTATTGGATGAGTAGTGGACGACCATGGGAATCCATGGGTCGATTTTGGGACCCCATTGAGCCACTTGGTAGTGATAATGACAATTTGGATTAATTAATTTAATGTAAATACAAAATTGACATAAACAAAAATCTATTAGTAATTTATTTTTATAAGGGGTTATATAAATTATATTTTCTACTATAAGTATTCATAGTAAAGATAAAAATATTTCCTACATGATGTTATTTTTTTATAATTTTTAGACATCATATAAATTAAATTATTTATTACACAATAATGATGTTGTATTTACCTCATTAATAAATTATTTAAATAAATAAGATTATAATGATAAAAATATTTTCCAAAACATGTCCAATTCTGATTGGATGATTTTATTTCGACCATGAGTCATCTTATCCTCATATTTAATTATTTTTTTACCTTTTTAAACTGATGATAAATTTATAATATCATAATATTTTCACACATTCCAAAGGTGCCCCTCTCCTCCCTTATAAAAGGGCACCTACTACCTCTCCTCCTCACACCACTTTGAGAATTGAAGCTCAGCCAAACCCTGAAAAGTTATCTTCTACACTTCCCAAGAATCATTCTAGAGGTTCTTCTCTACTTCAAAGACCAATCTTAGTGCCCTAAGAGGATGTTTCAAAGAGGCGTGTCGAAGAAGAGGTAATATCTGTTAATGGTTATTTCAAGTTTCTTTCTTCTTCTACATCCTCTACATTAGTTATTTCACTTTAATGTAATAACATAAGTATTAAATATATACTGATATGTTATTATAAATATGAGACAAACCTATTTCACCTTCTATCAATCCTACGGAATACGAAATCACCGCGCGTGCTTATGTACGGAATACCGCCTCCACGCCGTGGTATAATCTGTTTTTCCACCACCACCATACATGGATGGGTATAGTGGTTTAAAGAATAACTATATATGGTTATTTTAACATCATACTAATTCTATGATATTATATCATCCACTCCAATTCCATTAAATAAATATGGGAATGATATCATCGCTCGTGCGTTTATACGGATTACTGTCCTTACGACGCGATGAGATTCATTTTACATGATAACAATTCAAGAATGATTATAAATTATATAAAATAATTAATAATGAAATATATTACATAATAATTCTATGTGATTTGTGTATATATATATGTATTTCATCTACTTAAATCCATTCAATTTAATAAGGAAACGAAAACAGCGTTCATGCGTACGTACGACCTATCGTCTCCATGAACGGTGTATTTCTCTCCCTTTATCAATCTATTATATATATGTATATTCTGTATATATATTATATATAAATAATTTTTTAAATTATAGAATTATTAAATCATGATCTAAGTAATCATATTGATAATTACAAGTCAAAACATTGATGATATATGAAACTATTTTTCCCCAAATGCTAATTTAAGATGAATTTACAAAGGAACGGGTAATATAAAGTCATAAGTGAACCATATATGATATCATAACAATGAATATGATTACATAATAATTCAATGACATTATTTAAATCATTATACAGGAGTTTCAGATACATATGAAGTATATCAGAACTAAGGTAAGGGATAACGTTCCAATCTCAATTGTTTTCTATCCGAGATTTCTTATACGTAAGTATTTACTGTGGTTATATTTATAATACATGACCATGTTTTATAAAAATGTTTTCATGTATGTTTAAAGTACTTTCTACGCATTTGTGACTTTAACTACATGGTATGTATGAAATATTTTTTTTTACTATACGAGGTATATTTTGACTTTTCTAGAAAAAGTACGAGAAGAATGTTTTTTTAACTTATACGGCACGAATGAATTTTTACGGATTCATAACGCCCTATTTTCATGAAGCCTACTCTAATATATTTCATTACTATTTTAAAAAAAAATAATTTTATTTTAAAATTGAATGGAATTTTTTGAAAAGAAAATGATTTTCATGTTGAAAGGATATTTTCTTCAAGATTTCATTTGTAGTGCTTTATCAAAACAATTTTCCATCAAAGATGACATTATTTCATATGTGTATGTTTCATGTAAAATGTCTCTATGATTTATATGGTTTCACTTTTTTTATGATGAAATGATATCCGTTTGTCTTATATGGATTATGTTATGATGGAATGATGTTTATGAAACCCAATTTATTCTCTGGGTTATAATGAATGATTTATGATTGTTTTTTGGCACACGTAAGAATGATTCAATATGAGATGGGTGGGACCTATATCTCCCACCAATGCATTGGGTAAAGATTTATATCTAATGAGATACACATGTATGGAACATTAAGTTAATCTAGTTTAGTGTTACAGGACTGAAATTGGGAGTGAACTCGATTAAGAAATGGACTTTGTCCACTAAGATGGTCTTGGAAGTAATGTCTTGGCTACTATGGAAATCATAACATTTTCTGAATGGTTTCCACAATTACATGTTTTATTGACATTATATTTTATCATGGTTGATGTTCCATTATGATATATTCCTTATCTATTTCCACGATTTATTTCTTTTCTTAATATTTTGATGTTAAATTTCATGTTCATGTTTTTTGCTTGCAAATGTTTATGGATTGTTTTATGTTCTCTATGTTTGCTCTTACTGAGCATTTGAGATCACCCTTTTTATGTTTTCTTTTCCCCAGGATATAAAGAAATTTTTTAAGTAAGGAAAAAAAAGGGTAAGATCGTTATGGGACATTTTCATGTTCTTTCAACATCATTAGAATTTTATATTCCATGTTTCCAAAGACACTAAACTATTACTGTCCTTTGGTGTCTATTTCTGTTATGTATTATATATTCCGCAAAAGTAATGTAATGTCCATGTACATCAATCTTTGGGTCTCTACATAAGTACTTGACTAAGTGAATATGATGTATACCGTTTGTCATTCCATCATTATGAGATTAGCTGTAAATATTACATTTGATTATTCAAATAGTATAATGTCCTTGTGAATAAGTAAATGGAATTATTTGATTTATCCTTTCCATATTATGATGAATATTATGTTTGAAAGGATTTTTTAGTCTTATAAATGTAATTAAATGTTTATTATTATTAATGATATTTTTCTCTCTATTTGTATCCTTACTGAGAATTTGATCTCACTCCTTTCTTATGTTTTATTTTTCCAAGGATGAAAAAAAAGAATATTATGATTTACATGTAGGGATATAATAAATGATATTTCTTTTCTTCAAAGGATACACAATGTTTTTTTCATTTCAAAATGTACTATAAATCATATGTATGTATCTACTTCTTCCAAGGCTGTTAAAATGATCAGTCCTTTGGGGAATGATCTCTTGTGATCATTTCAATGTTATTTAATAATGCTCTAACTCTAGGTAACAGGTGTCAGGGCATTACAATAGAAATATATTTTGTGAAGCAACAATGTAATATTTTAATTGTATATCGTTTCAATATTACGATAAATTAATTTATGGATATTAATTTAACAATATTTTTACTCATAATTTTCTCTTAATCGACCTCTGATACAGACCATAAACCCCAACCATAAACAATATTTAATCTTTATACATTTTTATAATTTTACATTAATACACATCATGGATATTTTTTGGTTTAGATCATTAGAGAATATGAACATAACATATACATAACATCTTGAACATTACAAGTAGATACATCAAGTTAGTGTACATTTTTTCATAAAACAAAAAACTATTAATGTGAAATATTTAATCATTTCATATTTTAACTGCATAACATTACTTTTATCCCAACTGTTTCTATATTCTTCATTACAACCTATAAAATATGGTTCAATACATTGGATGATCATAAAAATCTCAGTAAGGGATACATAATGAATGAAAACTATTAGTCTTTTAATTACATGAAAAACTCGAATACATTACCATAAAATAATACATTTCACATTTAATAAGTAGTAAATATACTTCACTGGTAATAATCTAATTTCATACAATTTATATACACAAAATATTACCACAAGCCCATATAAAGTAACATATAACAAATAAAGGTAACTTGGCACATAAAAATACATAATTGGAATTACCATACGGTTGAATTCCTCAGATATAACTAAATAGAATTTCCATAAGACTGACTTCCATACCCAATGCATTGAAGGTTATACTGCAATCACCTAACATTTTTTTCTCACGGAACCACCCATAGTTGGTTTTACCACGTTACAACTCATCATTAGTTTATCCCATAACCACTCATCAACTATCCATGTAACATTATATAATTATAACACCGAAAATATTACTAGTATGAACATTTCATTATAAATCACTAGAAATAATTTTATGATATTGAAATACTCAAAGAATTTGAAAAATATTTTTCATTACCAAAATACATAAAAATATATATGTTATTTATTTTCCATTTATAAGCAATACAACTTGTTATGGAATCCAAATATCATATAATGCTCCTGGTGATAGAAAGGTTGTTGTCGCCACATATGTTAGAAACATTACGTTGGTTGTTTTTAAAACTATTGATAGAAAAAGGTTCCATTTGAATTAAAATAAATTTTAATGTGGTTTATTATACACCATATAAAATAAGAAGGCGTATATTTTCAATTAATGCCACAATGATAGGAGATTGAGTTGAAGTTCCCTACCATGAGTTTGAATCGTCATATATGTTTATTTTTTCATCATTAATTAATAACATAAGTAAATTATTCTTGAATCAAAATCATTTTAATGTTTATAAAGACATTTATATAACTTTTTAGAACATTATAATAATTAAATAATTATTTATGTTAATATTTGTCCTTTTACAGATAATCGGTACTTGAGTCAAAAATAACTTTCGGTTTAGCTATATTTTCCATGTATGAAAAATTATATCATATTCCCAATGATATTCAAGTTATAAATATCATTTATTTTCAGAATATAGGTATTTATAATATTCTATTACATTTTGAGATATGAAATGATATGCACCATTCATGGATATGGAAAGCCATATGTCTTCATGAACGATACTTTTATTTATATGTCATATATAAGAAATGAAATCAAAATTAAAAATATGTATATTATAATTTTAGTATAATATCATATTTTATATATTTTATGTATGTTCATTAACTCCATATTTTATATGTTCCATGTATGGAATGAACGAGTCATGTCACTTTCACTTGGTGGTAGTCCGCACTTCCACAAATGAAATTAACGTATTCAATCATCAGTAAAAGAAAAATGGTATATTTGTAAATAAAAAATAAATAACAATAGTGAAAATTTAAATATAACATATATCATATATAAATACAATGTCATCATAATTTCCCCCATGAGTGTTGGCATAAAAAAATTGAACAATCATCTTTTTGTTTGGCAGTAGTTCGTCGTACACAGAACAGGTATGTTTGTAACCATTTGATGTAGGTGTGTGTATGTGTAGTTAGAATACAACTCATAACAACATACAAGTATATTTGAAATAATTTTTTTTGTAATCATAGAATAATAAGTTCATATGGAGTGAAAAAAGAAAATAAAATAAAACCACATGAGACAATATGTTAGCTCTTGACCGAGTAACATCATTTGATATGATCCAAAAGGCTTTCTTGAATTTCTTTTATCAAAAGGTAACGCTTTTAGGATGAAGGTAGAGATTTTGGGAGGAGTTTTGTGTAGAATTTGGATGATCCATGGGGATTTTGATGTCTTTTCAAATGGGTATGGTTGATTCCATTTTATAAGTGGTAGGTGGGGCACTTGTGGAAGGTATTGAAATATTAATTTATTATAATATGATTATCATTTTAAAATAGCGTCAAAGTTATTTAATTTCAATATGATAACTGGTAGGGTTGAAAACATCTCACTTAATATGTTTTAGACAACTTTAGGTCACAAATTTATCCTTATCATTTATCTTTAACCCTTAGTTAACAAATTTAACTCTTACCAAGTATTATTGTATTTTCTTACTATATAGTTAATATAGATACTATAAAATGAAAATCTAACCAAATTTGTTTCATTAATGACATGTTAAACATTATCTATTCCATTTGGATGAATATTAAAATATTTGGAATATTATATCTTTTAATAAAATAGATTTTTATTTTTAAAACACATGAATGTCAATTTTTATACTATTCAAATCATGACTTTTTAAAAATCCATCACAACTAAATTATTACAAAAAAAACTCATTAATTCAAATATAAGAAGTAATAATCATCACAAAATTATTATAAGGCATAAAATGTTTCAGAATAAATTTATTTAATAATAATAATCTTATTTTTTTAAAATAATTTATAATAAGGTAATCACTACATCATCATTATGTCATAAATATTTTTATATATTTGATATATAAAAATTCTAAATAAAATTCCATGATCTATGAAATCCTATTAGATTTATAATGAATATTTATGGATAGAAATTTCACTTATTTTACCACATATAAATTTTTCTTATTAATATATTCCTATTTATGTTATATTTTCATTTACATTAAATTAATTGATATATCATGTCATTATCACTTCAATGTGGATACATGGTGTCTATAAATCGAACCAATGATGAAAATGGTCAGAAATATCTCAAATATTAGGATTAAAATATTATTTATGGTAAATTTATAATAATATTTTACCCTTATTTACCTGATATATTATTTATTGATAGAAAATAATATAACTAATAAAGTTGTTATTCATAATATCTAAAAATAAAAGGTACCTAATTTCACAATTTGAACATTATGATTCCAAATGTTGAATCCATTTGTCCAAATTCAAAACATATATGTTGTATTAATTACTTTAAAAATATTTCTCATTGTAAAATCTAAAAATCAACTATTTAATAAGTATAAACATTCAGAAGATTTACATGTGTTTATGTCCAATTTCAATGTGAAATGTTATCCACTAAAAAAATTGTATTAAATTAAAAAAATAAAATCCAATTAAAAATTTAAATCATTTAATTGTTTTTCTAAATATATAAATTAATTAGATGAAATGGTTGTTTTGAATTAATATGATGTATTTTTTACTATTCATTGAAATCTATATTTTATCAGAAAATTACCAAATATTCATCCAATGAAAAATTTGGTATTATACTGCTAAACAAGAAATTTGTTTGTCAAATTGAACATATAAATGATAAAAAATATATAATTTATAAGGCTTATCAATCAAATGGTAGAAAAATGTCTTTTTAAAAATATTATAGAATTTTATGATTCAAATTGGATTTATTCTCAGTTTAAGCCTCTAAAAAAGATTGGATAAATGTAAAAACATTTAACAAACATGTATAATCATATTTCTGTTAGTTATATTCATTCCCTAAAAAAATACATATATATGTTAACTACCATTTAAAATAATTATATTATTATTATATAAATCACTGTTTTGGGCAATGTATGATATCAGAGAATACCATTTTTATGTGTTGAGTACGGTATCAGATATAGTAAAATTGATATCTTATTTTTCTATATAAATAGATATGAAACAATATTTTTTTATTAATACATATGATTATAAAATTGGTTACCATTACTTGTGGTATGAGTGACCTCAACTTGAAGGGATGGTGATATACCTTTACAAAGATAGAGTGTTATACTATTTAACATTACATAGTGGATTCGAATAACCTTTATGTGAATTTTTAGAAGAATTTATTTTACTAATACACTATATGTGTTACTTTTATAAAATACATGAATTAAATTATCATACTATTCCTAAGTATTACCTTTTTTATATTGGAATTTACTCACTTACCATTACAATGAAAATGAGAGACCATCACATAGATTTGGGTTTACTATGATGCATCACCCACAATATGAGTTTCTTACAATAGATGTTTCTACACAATTTATTACATAATACATTCCCATAGGTTATTTTGGGAAAAACATAATTAATATTTATATTCCCATGAATATTTTTTTTCAAATGATACATGACAATATCATAGAATGGAGAGTCCATATAAATCAAGAGGGAGAAAGAGATGTTCAAAAAAATAGGGATCTCATTTGTGGGAATATAAGTTATTTTTCTTATTAATGATGTTTTGAATATTATTATAGTGGATATATCATGCATATTGATTTATTAACAGGACCTATGTGGCATCAAAATTCATTTTTGAAATTTCACTTGTGAGAATGATTCCTAGTGGTGGTCTTAATATTGGTTTTTTATTTCATTGTTGTTTATTTCCCGACCGTTCATTGTATTTATCTGGATTCTGTGTCCTTATTGTTATTTTAGTTATGTTATTATTTGTTTTTAATAAATTTCCATTTCATTATTTTTATAATAATAAATAATTGGATGGGTTTCTGGTAATTTTGTAGGGCCAAAGTCTCTCAATCTATGTAAAATTCTTGTAATATTTTCTTTTCAACAAATTATGTTGATGTGGATATGGTTTGATATTGTTTTAGATTTTATGATTCTATATTTTCATATCCATTAATGTGGTCTAACTATATTCTAATTATATTACTTACTCTATTTTGTGGTTTCGTATGTATTCAAATCCTATTTTATGAAAAATTTTGGTAGTATCTAGGATAACATAATTTAACTTGTTCCACAATACCATGAGATAATTTCGTTTAACATACATTAATTTCACTTAATAAATAATAAATATTCATACATGATATTAATTTATTAATTTTATAGAAATATCAATTTAAAAGTTATACAATTGAATTTCTTTAATTAATTATAAAACTATTTTCCCATGAATTTTTCAATCTTGTAGATAAATTAACCTTAGATTTCCCACATTGGACCAATTATAACATTATTTATATATCTCATAATTTCTGTTTTAATGTTTCTTCATATTTATTTTATGAAATATAAATCTATGACATAATTTTAAAATATATTTCTCTATTTCTTATATTTCATTATAATCATTGATAATAACAAATTCTCTTCATATTTTTCCATATAATTAACTAATTTATTCACATTATATTTCAATCAAATTAATTATAATTTTTTTTTCATATGGTCCAATTAGAGTCTATATTATTGGGCCCCCAAATATTATTATTTCTCTTGTCAGAGATATCACGAATAGTAATAATAGACTACAAAATTAATTTCATAGTTTTTTAAAAAAAATAATTTTTATGAAAATGTTTTTTAAACACCACACAAATCATAGATATTTAAAAAAAACATGTTTTTATCATAAAATTAGAATATTTTTAATGCAGTGTTCAAATAAATTTTATTAACATACATTAATATAATTATAAATTAGTAGAAAACATGCCATATCCCATTGTATATTATCACTAGATCATCGATGATTGTATTTTAAGAAGGTTCTAGAAATATTCATTAATGAAAGGGAGAACACAATGGCGATACTAATATATATAATTTTAATTAAAAAATAAATTTATAGGATACATATTTAGGTCCCCTAATACCTAATACACACACAAATGTACTATTTAATTCAAAGTAGTTGTTAGGTGTTGTAAAAGATTACATGTATTAAGACATTTGTAAAAATATATTATATTCATTTTTTAGATAAACTATTTAAAAAAACTCAGATAAAATTGAAATTTATTATATTAAGTGAAGATAAACAAAAAATTATATAGGGAAACATGTCACCTTACCATTTTAATTTTTTTTCAATATTTTAAAGATAATGATGAGAAATAGTTTAATACATACATGTGATATTATAAATGGTATGGAGGAGGATGGATTTGGGGAAAATTTCCTAATCCCATTGGGATCCCCCATCTCTTAAAGTATCGGATATTTAATAATTATTAATCATTTACATAATTTAAAAATAAACTCTCTCATACACATACTATCTCCTTTAGAATTTATTAATAGACTAAAATTATAATAAACATGATAATAATTCAATACCACAGAGACCTATATATATCACTAAATATATTTAGATATATAAAAATAAATCTATGAATATAAAACGAAAATATAATATTAAATTAATAATAATAAATTATTGTGGGTATAATGTTTTTTAATATAAATATAAATACATGTACTCGCTCAATGGAAAATTTTAAAACTGATTACTCAGTATCCCGACAATGTGAATTATTTCAAAGATAGTTATTTTTTTATATATTTCATCAAATTAGGACCTCAATTTTTTTCTATCTATACTCCCACATTCTTCCACATTATATATTTGCCACTATGAAAACTTTTTTTTCAGTTTTCATGAGATACTTAGTGTTCAACCATATTTTATTCCAAAAAAACCAACCAATGACGAACAAGGTTTTAAAATACCACTATTTCTAGTTTCATGACACTAGATTCCATCAAATAGTTCTATTTATTAAATAATAATTTTTTAATTAATATAGACATTACTTGATCAAGAAAATCATATGATATCAGTCATGGTGAAATATTCTCATGGAACTAAATTATAATACATTATATAAATAATGATATGTTAATATATGGATAAATAAACATCACACAATAAATCATAAAAATTTAAATTCAGTATAAAATCCCTGAGGGTAATGAACCAAAGGATTGATGATAATCATCTTACATCATTGAGTGTGAATTATTATGAATTACAGTATCTCGATAGATATGTAAAATGATTATATTCTTCTCCACCATCATATCTATATTGTATATCCATACTAAATTAATATTATATGGAAAATTATGTCACTAAAACATGAAAATATTATCCACAACCATGGAGTCAGTCTCTATACATATGTTTTAAAATTAAAATCCTCATAATACATCACATTATAGAGTATGTCCTCGTTCTCAGCCTATATATTACTATGGGATCTAATGAAATAGGGGAAAATATTCTTGGTTAATCCATTATTGAAAAAAATACCTCCATTTCCTTCCACGATTGGAGAACATCTATCTGTTCTACACACGATAACCATTATATACAATAGTATTTCTGTAATAGATCTGATATATATATATAAATATTTTCTTCATATAAAAACAATAAACACCAAGAAGACATGTTATTATCAAATCATTATGGAATTATTTCAAAGAAAAAGAAAAAAATATAGAAGACATCATGTTATCCCGATATATATGAATATTAATTTCCAATTGTTATATAATATTTATATAAAAAACTATTTAGATATAATTTATCCCAATGTGATGAATTTTAAAATCCACCAAAGTATATACATATTTTTTTATATGAGGACTAAGTGGAAATTACAAAAATGGAATAATCATGTGTTAATATTACGTTCAATTGGTGACTAAAAATTAATTCATGTGAAAATTAAATCCCTCTCTAGATTAGAAAAATAATATAGGAAAAAATTATTTCTTACATTTATCTTAATCCCACATACCATGTTGACACAGAAAGATATTATATTGAATAGTAACAAGAAAATGAATTATCATGGAAATCTGATTGAACCATGTACTCTAAATAATTTAAAATATTTTAGGAAGTATGAAACATGTTTCAAACATACTATGATATTTTGGTTTTATTTTGAATAGTTCATAGATATTAATATAAAGTATAATTTCATAATGGACAAAAAACATGGATGTAATCATTATATAGTGATCTGTATCATTATGCCTATAACATTGGATTTGATCAGAAAACATATCTATGATGCTAGATCTAATCAGGCCTATAATGTCTCTTGATTTACCAATATTTTGTATAGAACACTATACAATAATTTGGAATGGTTATTTAATTAGGAATGAAAAACATTTTGTGTGCTACAAATTCAATGAAGAGTGTGTGGGGGGAACCTGTTATTCTTGTTTCCAAATATGATGATATAACTTCCTTAACACAATACACAAAAAATAAATTCATGTAGAATAAATTTCCTAGATTAATAAAATCAATAAATATGTAAATAATGAATATTGATCATGATTCTTATTATGGTGGAACTTAAAAAAATTTCAATGAGTCACTAATTAATGTGTATTATATTTCAAATTATCGGACCCTCATACATCAAAGGTAACGTTAATTTAACCTATAACATGTATATGGACAAATATTTATAGATAATATCATTATTGATAAAATTATAAATGTATTCATCCAATATCATTAGAATTACATTATACAATTTTTTTATTTGGATGATATAAATAACCATAATGAGGACATGCTAATTAATATAGAATAAATGGATAATTTTTTTGATGTATTTGCCACTCCATATTGGAAGCTACAAGATATAATTTAAGGGAATCCATTCAATATAATTGGTTTTGAATCTACCAAAAAAATATTGACACCAAATGTATTGAAGGGGACATCCCTTGAATATCTCTTAGAAAGATATCAATTATGTATCTTTTATCATGTGTCATGTTCTTATTGTAATAAGTGTTATATTTTGTCACATTAATTAAATGAAATAATAGTTATTCATATTACATAATTATATCAACAATAACTTGAAGTGAATTTACGTATCCAAAAAAATGAAAATAATCATACAAAAGGTGTGTCAGGTCTCTAAGTGCTGAATAATACTCAATTAGTAATATATTCCAAGAATCCATGGTTTCTAAATAAAACCATTAAAGAGATTCCTCAATAATTCCAAAAGGATGTAAAGATATGATCACATTTTTTATACACTATGGTTCATACAAAATAGACAATGTGGGTTCCATTACAATGATATAATTCTGTCAGTTATTAAAGGAAAAATGTATAATATAAATAAATTATAAAAAGAAACTAAATCATTCAAAAACATTGATGATGATGTATTATATTAATGTGTTAATGGAATTAAAAAAATATTCCAAGGGATAAATATTCCAAATAATATCCCTCATCTAAAAATATTAATATATTCTAATTTCATATAGAGGAACTCATAAACACTTAATTCTATAATGAACACACATTGGTTGATAGAAACAATGAGGTTATCAATTTCCCCCAATATAAGGGCCTTGTGGTTGATAATATTTTATTGGAATTTTACTACCCTCATATATAGAATGTAGACTCTCACATATAAATCATGATCAACATTGGGTATTTACATGATGAATATTGAATCACACCATAGAGGAAGGAATTGATGTATGATGAGGTCATAAAGAAACATAATAACAGAAAAATTCATTACAACATAAATAATCATATAGAACCAATTTGTGATGTCAACATACCAAATAGAATTTTCATTTCTAGATTGAAAAAAGATTTACGATCATTTTCTCTTCAATGATGGGATGTTGAAATAATGTTTTAAGATATATCATTGACCACAGGATAGTATCTGTCAATGTATAATCCTCTGGATTTTGGAAATAACATTAAAGTGTAATTCAATGTAACTAACCAAGGTGTTATAAATACCTACCTCGAATGAAAGGGTTACATGTTAACTTCAATGAATGGAATATGTTATTTATAAATTTATTACATTTTCCTGAAATGGTTATTTAAAATTTTAATCACCTCTATTTAACCAAACAACATTCATTTTATCCTAGAGAAAGTCATCTTTTGTGTTTATGTGATCGTGAAATTTATATTATACTATGATATCCTAATCTATATTAGAATCTAAATTAAGTAAAGTACGATTATAAGTAACCATTTAATAAAATAACATTTTTTTCATCCACCATTTTTTTGAATGTTTCATTATCCCAACCACGGAATGATTATTTAATAATTTTAGTTTTATGTTAGATTCTTTAAAAAGGTTTACCATTAAATGATTAATCACATTTTTGAAAAAAAAATTTACCTAAATTCAAAAAACTCAAGTAAAAATTATTGTTATTAAATTGAATATGGAAATTTCTAAAAGATGAAGAAAAAATAAATAATTAATGAAATATTGGGGAAAGATTCCAGAATGTGTTGAGAAAGTGTAGATGAATCCCATTTTAGATCCATTATGGGAAAATAATTCTTCAGCCATCATTTAATATTTTCATCCATATATTTTTTATTTGATGCTAAAGAGATAATCCCCTTGATTAGAGGTATGAAATAAGATATGTGACACCCCAACTAAAGAAACACATATCTAGTTCAATATTATTAAAATAGAAAAAAATACTAAGGATCACACCACCCATGATCAATATATTTTTCAGTTTTAGTTAACTATAATGATAAATGATATTCATATTATGATTTAAATTATAAACAAAACATGACTACAACTAAATTTTAATTTTTATTAAAATAAACCTTTTTGGAAAATATGAGGAACAAACAACTGAAAATATAAATGGGATAGTAAACCATATAACAAAATTCTTAAAGACCAACATATGGAAACTAAACGTGTCATCCCTAATAAGATTCTAATAAATATTCTTTACCTATGTATCGATATCTTCTATGACACTCAATTCAAAATGAGAATCCAATTTGTACAATGATTTCAATAAGTCCTCCAATATTATCTTCTTCTCATATTAGCATCTTGTCAAAATTAGTTGTTGTGTATTAATCCAATGGCTTTGTTCGATGTTAGTATCCACCTGCATTATTATCCAATTATTCCCCTCTACAACCTCCTTGGATTGATGAGTGATAGAAATTATGTCCAAAAATTCATCATTAGAATCCATTATGAGGTCCCATGAATATTAAATGGCCTCTGCATCCACACTCGCCTCGGGATAATCCATGTTAAATAATGGACCATTGATGATTTAATCATCTGGTCCTTACAACACATGTATCCCCTCCCCCATGTCGGTAATAGATACCATACTCTCCATAACCACAAATCCTATGGATATGAAAACAGTGATTCATTCATCAAATTCTAGGGAAATGAAAACCACTAGTCATTGAGATGGTATCCTCAATAATGGTAATATTCAATTGATGTTTTCATGATTAAATAAGATTTTATAAATATTATGGATAGGATACTAAAATTAATATCCATTAAATTATCAACATTGATTCATTTATCATCCACTGAAAATGTCAACATAGTAATCATGTGGATAATTTAAACTGAATTATCTATAATGAAAACGCATAAATCAATAAATTCATGAACTTTTCAACAATTCAACTAAAAAATACAGCATTTTTAATAAATTGGTAGGTGTAAACCAAATAACCATAAAATATAGACACATACATTGTGTCATGATACATGTGAATTCATCTAGGGGTATCTATAATAAGACCCCTTACATCACTTGAACATCCTTTGTATATCTAAAATTTCTTATGACAAATAAAATTAATTCTAAAAATTCCATATAAGATAATAATAAATCATATTGAATTGTGAAAACCAAACATCAATATTTTTATAGAAAAATTGATAACAATCATAATAAGATTCATTCAACTAATATCATATATTGAAATGGTTAATGTTGAAACATTATTCTAGTAATCAAATTATTATGAATAAATCCATTATGAAACATCAATATTTATGATCCATTATTTTTATTATTACTATTAATTCTACAATTCATACTATTAATGTCATTAATTTGAAATAATTTTTATATATTATTTTAGAATAATGGAAATATGAATTTGAATAGTGTAACATGAGGGAAGATGTAAAATAATAATAAAAATCCCATTCATAATATTTACAATGAAATAAAATAAAATAATATTATGTATAACACCTAATAGATTATTAATCACTATATATAAATTACATCCATTAAAAGAGAATAAATCAGTCAGGGAAAATATATAGAAAATAATTAAAAATATTTGGAATGTGATATATTTTTGATAGTAATCATCTTATACGATCACTAATATACAAAAAATATATATGGGGAGGAAGATAACTATGAAAATAGTAAACATTATTAAAATTAAATAATATGAAATTAAAAATATGCATTGTGATTTGATAATGGAATGAATGAATAATATAGGAAATATATATATATATAAACGAACTATGATTATTATAAATATGGTCGTTGAAAATATTTTCATTTATCATATTTTGAAAAAAATTATTGATGTTTTGTGTTGTTTTATTTTATATTAATTAAAAAATATATTGAAATCAAAAAAATATTAAAATAATTTATTTGTTTGTGTGTGTTTGTTTGTTTTTTTAAAAAAATTTAATAATATTATTATAAAAAAATATTAAATTATATATATATATTAAAAATAAATATTTTAATATCTATAGATTAGTAAAATAAAATTATAGAGTATAATTTATAAATTTTAATTGTTTTTGTTAAATTGTGTTTAGTGTAAATGATATATTTCAATATTTGTTTCAATGAACCATTTTATTAAATAATTTATAGTTTAAACTAAGAGTTTAAATTGATAACTTTTGAAATATAATTATATTTTGAATATTGTATTATCTACATTAAAATATTCAATTGATATGAAATAAAATTATTATCATTTATTATTTATAAATGAAAATTTTTAATAATAGAGACTGATAAATATATTTTTAATATCATTTAAAAGTAAAATTTATAAATATTAGATTCTTAATTATCAAAATATAACATCATTTTATGATTTAAAAGGCTAAAAATATCTTCTCATTATTTTTTGTAACTTTTCTAATAATAATAAATGTTCATTGAATGATACAAAATACGATTTCTATAAATAACATGAAATTAATGCAATTGTGAGTTTATATGATTGAATTAAAAATTCATGAACCCAATTTATAATATAAAAGAGTAAATTCATATATAAATTTATATTTTTGTAAAATTTAGATATAATTTATTTGCCCACATATGAAATTTTTAAATTTAAGTATTATTTAATAAATAATAATAAAATAATTAGTATATTAATATTACATTTTAACTATTCAAAAAAATGAATAAAATTAAGAGTACATAACTGTTTGAATAATTATGCTCAATTTTTATAATAAGGTCCATAGTATTTAAAGGATTAATTTATAAATTAACTATTTTAAAAATAATTACCGTACTAAATAATAAAATGTAAAAAAATGTTTCCAAATAGGTAACAAAAATACATATAAAAAATATATTTTAATTTAGTGGTTGTGTTTTATATTGACCTATATTGTCTCCAATATATTATACCACAATTTTATATCCATTTTGGTTTAGATTGACTTTGAAATATTGAAATATTTTTGGTATTTACCAAATGGTCAATCTAATTTACATATAAAAGGTGCACTTATATAATCACATAAAATCACAAAAGATACCCATTACTTGACCATAATCATCCCAAACCATTCCTATAAACTAATATATAGCATATGTAATATTTTTTCATGTCAAAATACAATTCATCAAAGGTTTAGCCTCATTAAGATAGGAGATAACTGATGTACTAATGTATAGATTTCTAAATACATCTTCAAAATTGAATTATTAATGGTCTTTTCTATATTATAAAATTAATTTTCAACATTTACAAAGGAAAATATAATTTTTATATTAATATTCCAATTTTATTATAATGATAGTACATACTTTCATCACCCTTACATTTTTCTCTAGGAATGTCGAAAATAACATTTATATGTCTGCAGACTACCACCTCTACAAATGCAATGTTTAATTTTCATTTACTATATTATAGAAAAGGTAAGAATTTATATTCCATGAAATATTTATTATATTTATTTTTTATTTTTTATTTGTATATGATAAATTATATTAATCATTTTTATGGTTATATATAAAAAATAATCCTTCAATCTTGTGTATGTATCGACTACCACCTAAATGTAACAATGTATTTTAGGTCATTTTTTATCACCACCATACATTTATTTTAATGAAAATGGTCTTATCGTATATAGAATATTTTTCATATATCAATAATTTTATGATATAATATATTTGGATAACCTATTAATTTTAATTTCAAGAAAATAATCTCATTAATTCTATTGTTTTTAACTTCTTTACTAGAATTAAAATTATTATTTATAATTATGTAATATTTTAATATACATTTTATTATATTATAGTCCATTTATAATTTTGTTATATCAGACTAATTATAACATGCATATATCATTATTCAACTAGTGTACTTATTTTACCACTAAATCACCTCCTAAAAATCCATAAATAATAGCATTGGTTTGTCCCCCAATTTTAATAATGATGAAAAATTATATCATGGTTGATTTTGTAAAATTAATTACTATTATAATTTGATATGAATATAATAATATTGGTTATAATTTCATTATTCCAATGATACATCAATAAATAACAATTTTTTTTTGGAAAATACCCTTCTAATGTTAAAAAACAATGAGAAATGATCACATTAAATTTCATCTTATAGGATGAAGAAAAAATATAAATTAATGGATATTTAAACATAATAAATAATTTTAATTCATATTATATGGTTTCATTAATAACTGTGGAATGATTAACATACATTGAATATTAAATAACATCCCATCTATTACAAAACAAGTTAAAATCTTCCATGATAATACGCACCCGACATTGAAAACTGGTAATAAATAACTAATATAAATGTGGATAATAATTATAAATTACATTAAAAAATTTATGCTTATTTAAAAGTTTATGAAATAAGTTATTAAAGTATTTATGTTTTTTATAATAGATCCCAGACTGAATTCAACATTGTGTGAAATCTAAGGGATTTTTTGTCTCTAATTAAATTTCCTAAGAAGTATTTCATAATGTGCCCCATAAGAACTATAATATTGTGTTATTAATAATTCAATAATTTAATTACCATATTAATTTCTATTGAATTTTAATATAATGTACTTTCATTAAATAACCATTGATTCAAAAGATACCCAACTAGCAGTTGTTTTGATCAATATGTTAATCAAATCGTATAGGAATCCATTCCAATTCAATTTTAATGAAATTATTGTTATTGAGTGAAAATAAATATGTGGAATTTTTATTTATTTAAAATAATTTGAATATTTACAATTTATTATTAAAGTTTTTTTAGGTTCCCTTGAAATTTCATTTCCCGAAGACCCATATTTTACATATTGTGCTTCGTGAACATGAAACTGACCCAATATCTTCTCTAATGATACAAGCCTCCATTTATCCATATTTTTAGTTATTAAATAAAATTTAGTGTACCCTTATATATTAAAGGATTGTTTATACAATATATTTTCTACAAATATAATTTCAATAAATGATTTTAAATATAATTTTTTAATGTTTTTAGGGGTCATTCGAATCAAAATATGAAAGCAATATTTTTTCTATTCCCTATTTATGAAAAAAACATTCAATAAAATTAGTAATTTTATATAAAACTTTATGTATAGTATTTAATTTTTTATAAAATAATATATTATTCTACTTAGTTTATAAATTTGTTTTACAAATTTATTTTAATTAGATCAAAGATGATTCATTTATTCTAAGAAATTTTTACCAAATCTCTTAAAATGGTTTTCAATCTAAATCCACATAAATTGATATAAATTATTCTTTATAGTAGTTAATATTCAAATACCATATTAAAAATTATTTATCATTATAACCTATGTATTTTTATTATTTAATTGAGTAATATTTCATCACATTATTTTTAATTTTTAGTCATCCAATATGTATGAACCTAAATTTTCACCCAATGACTTTCCATTATAAATATTCTATTACTTATAAATTTTATTAAAGGGTGTTTTCCTATATGATATGTAACAATTGATGTTGTTAAATTACTGAAATATACATATACCCTTTAACTATACATTTTAAATAACATATAATTTATTATGTTTATCCAAAAAAAATTATATACAATTTATCTTAATGCATTTTGATACCACATTATTTTCTATGGGTATATCATGTTATTATTATTGATATAATAATTAATGATTTATTATTTTTAATCTACATGAGGTTAATTTTTTAATCCACTATTTTAATTATGTTGTGTTTTCTAAATAATATTATATTTGATGTTTTTCTTCATAATTTTATCATTTGTTGACTTCAAGTATCAGTCAATATTATAGATGATGATGTATGTGGTCTTATATCTCCCTCTAATGTGTTGGTTTAATTTTTAAATCTCATGAGAATGTATTTTAGTGTGTATATTAGTTACTTTTTGTCATGGGAACTGATAGTGTAGAGAATTATTAAATCTTTCCTTTAATATTTTTAATGATTAAATATGTTATATATATATATATTATTCATATTATTATGATTGTTTTGATATCTCATTGATCATGTCTTTTCATCCAGGTATGCACACTCATTTTTTTCCACATATTATATTATTCCGTGTCATATTCCATGATTTATGATATTTTTTTTGTTATGATTCGTCTGATATATATTGACTATAAACAAACCTCATTTTATAATATTTTTTGACTTTATTTCATTACTGCATATGTTTTTTCTTACTAATAATTTGATATCACTCAAATATTATAATCTATATTTCCATATTTCATGAAGATGATAACCACAAATAATAAATATTATATATAGTATACTGTAGAATATTTATTATTTCAAGACATCTTTATAATCAGTTCCATATATTTCTAGTTCTCAGAGAAACTAATCCATCCAATATTTGGATTTTTAATTATTATTTTCTGATATAATGTTAAATTTATACATTTTGGTAAAATACATAAAAGTCAAAACTAGGTCGCTATATATTATATCAGATTATGGTTTAGTTATTTTTTATGATTATATTAACAATTATAGAGATTAGAATGTCTTAACATTAGTTATGTAAGTAGATATTATTTTATGAATATGATGGTATCCCTAAAAATTTGAATATTTTTTAGTATATGTTTTTTCATAGAGAATAATCTATGTGAGGACACATGAAGGCTGATGCAACTATAGAACAGATTAAACATTGTTTAATAACCTTAGAATGTGTTGGTTGAACATTTAAAAGATCATCACCTATATGCATGATTAAGGTAAAAAATATTTCATATTTGGATAGAAAACCCCATGATATATTATTTGGATAGCAAAATATTCATTATGAACAACTATAATTTTTTTATTTAGAAGGAACGTCAAATGATCATATTGAGAAGTATAAGTTAAACAACAATATTGGGGCATGGGTTATAATAAAGCTACTAAATCCAAATGTGATAATATATTATAATAATGAGTTAAATGGATCAAATTAAATTATGGATATGTAACTCCTCTATATTTATATTTTCTTATCACTTCAGTCAACCAATTATGTATTATTGAAGGCTAAAATTAGAAGCAACAATCGGTGGTAAAGAAAATGAAAATATTACCTCGACAAATGACCTGTCAAAGTTTGAATTGGATTAATAGAACAAATAATTTTTATAAACCATATATAATGAAATATTATTAACAATTTGAATGTAATGGATGTCAAAATCCCACGAAATAATAGAAATACGGAGACTCTAGAAATATTAATTAATGAATATGATGTTGGAAATAATGTTGAATTGAATATATATTTATGTTAATGAAAGAATAAATAAATTAATTGCCTCAAGGGTAATGGAATATTCTAAATTTGTGGAAAAGGGGTTCATTGATAATCAAAATGAAAAAATAAAAGTAATAGTTCAGCTAATAGGGTTGAAATAAATATATTTATTCATATGGTAGCATTAATAATTCTATGTCTTATGTGTGGTTAAATTTGTTATTATCCATGATAATGATGTTATCCAAAGACTTACAAAGAAGAAAAGCATTATATATCTCCAAGATCGTGAATACAAAAGAATGACTACAGAAGGAATACTCATGAAGTGTATCTTGATATTTTTGGTACAAGTACCATCCACTCCAAAGTTGTACATGTATTTCAAGAATTAGATTTTAGGAAATCATTTATAATTATGAATTTTTATTACATTACTGAATCACTACCAAAATGATTCCAATGTCAATTTTTTATTATAATTTTTATTATTTAATTCCATGATTAATTTTAATGGATTTTACTCTCTTTGAATATTATTATCCTTGAAAAAAATTATAATGATATTTGTTATGTATTGTTCACACCACAGAAATTAAAACTTCTATGCAGTACATTTTTTCATATTGTTCTTTTATATTCTATTAATGGATAATAATAAACAACAATTATAAAATATATATATAATGTTTTTATTAATACTAAATAACAGAAAAATATCTTCCTTTGTATTTGGAGATAAACTCATTATTATGTGTACAAATATTGAGAGGAAATATGTATGTTTCTATTGTTTTCAAGGATGGTATATATATTGAAATTATATCATGATTCATCAATATAATTTATAATACATTAGATATTTCCATTGGTATATGATAATTAAAATTATAGGGAAACAATTCATTTAATGGTGTTGAATATATCATCCTATGTTTTAGGTTCCAATATTGATTTTATTATTTTTTATATACTTATTTTTAATGTGAGTTTCTCTATTTTAAAAAATTTAGTTAAAAACCATAATAAAGTGTTACCCAAAATATTTGGAACATGATAAATACACATCATTTATTCATAAATGGGGCATTAAAATAGTATAATACAAGCCTAATTACTAAAATAAAGGGATTTATACAAACCACAGTAGAATTATATACATTGAAAGTGTATAAGTCAATAGAGTAAAATTGATATAAAATAAAAACCTCATTCTGACTAGGAAATATCCATGATCAAATTATACTTTAGAGATCAGAAATTTCAAAACATTATCTATAATGAGGAATAACAAAATAATATAATAATTAGTAAAAAAATCTATAATATGAAATGAGAACTATACCTTCTGAAGTGAGAGTAGAGGGATCGAATGGCTCAGTAATCCCATATATAAAAATGAACTATTTACATTATTGTTATAGTTATTGAGTATATAGTAACTAAAAATTTGGTTATTGGTTGCATATCCCAAGGGAATATTGACTTCATTAAAAAAATTTGTATAATTAATATAAAATAGATCACAATGAAAAAAATATGAAATCAAAACATTATAAATATATATTGGTGTTTGTGTGTGTTAAGTATATAAAATAAAAATATTATTAATAGAATAGGCCATTTTTATATATTTAATTAAACTAAATATTTTAATATAAATGGGGAAGTAAAATTAAATTGTAGAATAAAAATAAAAAAAAATTATTTTATTTTTTTATTTTTTATTTAATATAAAAAAAATATTTATTCCAGGAACACTTTTTCAATATATTTTATACATAAAATTAATAGATAAAATTTATATATTTTAAATCATTTTAATATATTAAATAATATTCTAAAAACCATAAAATTAGTAATTTCAATGTAATAATAATAGAAACACAAAATTTTATAAACCTTCAATTATCCACAAAAAAAAATTCATGTATATTTTTTCACAGAAATTATAAATTAAGACTTTTGTAATTATAATTTTATAAATAAAACATAATTATTTTATTAATAAAGTAAAAAAAAATTATAATGATTACTACTTATTTTTTCTAAGAAAATTGATGTTTAGGGGAGTAATGAAAATAATATTTCTATGAATAACATTAAATATATTGGAATATTTTTTATATAAGAAATAATTGAATATTCATGATGTATTTTTCTATTAAAATAATTTGTAATTTAAAATATGGGTTATAAATTTTAAATGTTTCATTTTTATTTTTCTACCCATATTTGATATAAAATAATTTATATTATATTTTTGTAACTATTTTTTAAATAAACTATTAAATTATTATTTTAAAATTTTGTTTGCTAAAATATAAAAATTGAATGTTGAATAATGTATTTCAAATTTTATGTCATTATGTAAAATATATATAATAAAATGAATTTAATATTTGTTCAGAAAGGATAAATTACCAAAAAAAAATAGTTATTGTGGTAAGAGACAAAATAGAAAAAATGAGTAACATATTAGTTATAGGGAAAAACATATTAAAAACATTATTAAATTTAATGGAATTGGTGTTGAAAAAAAATATGAACTCTATTATTTACTAATTTTTAATTTTTTCATCATATTTTGGACTGTGACTTATAATTGTTTAAAATATTTTGGAATTTTTGAAAATGCTACTAATTTTATGTTATAAAATATGATTTCTTCTCATTAAATCCCCTAACACCAGAAGAATTTTAGTTCATAAAAAACTATCCAATACATAAAGTAAACCACTATAAACCTAATTTAGGTAATTTTATTCCCAAAATAAAATCCACAGATGTTTTAACCCCCTTTATATAGGATATGTTATATGTTGAGAGTAATATATTTAAAACTATTCGTGAAATTTCCATTTTCCCATATGTATATATATTGATTCTTAAAAATTCCCACTATCTCAAAATTATAACATATTTATCCTTATTATATGTTTAGGTTAAAATAATATTGGTACATTCATTAACCACAGATCCCTTTTCTCTAAGATAAGGGAAAATCACATTATATTTGTGTGGCTTGATGAATCTGACATAGGGCGAATAGGCTAGAAACCCTACTCTAGCTCTGAGAATCATAGTGGATATGGTTTTCTGAGGAACTGACAATAACAGTAAGAATGTACATGTGACCCTACAGTTTCTGATTTCAACATCAACCCTAAGATCATTGGAAACTGTGTCTTGTATGTAATGTTTTCATCATCAAACAAGGTAAATATTCTCACATTATATTTTATATTTGTGCTTGTTTGGAAGCTTCCTAATTGCTGAATGTATATCAAATACATAATAACTATTCTTGAAACTATTTTCCTTTCATGTTTTCATATATTCCTTTGGAGTTCCTCTAATGTTGTTTTCTACTCTTCTCATAGGATAATTATTATAATCATTAGTTGAGGCGTTCTTGGTTTTTAGGGGAAGTTATATGAGATTTATCAAATGGTCTATTGATTTCAATATCCATTCTGAGTCACCAATTTCCCTTATTTGGATTTTATATCATGGATTAAAACTCAAATTTTATAATAAAAAATAAATGTTTCTAATTTATATTCTCATTAGAAATACATTAATGTTTGATTCAGCCAAGAGAAAAAACTAAAGACCATTAGTTTCTACAATTTCTGTTGAAATCAATGTCTTAAAGATTCTTCCTTCTGAATTTGGTCTGATAATGTTTAATATGGTTTCTTCTGTGATGTGGTTTATCAATGGATACCTAATTACTGTCACTATTGCATGAATTTTAGTCATGGAAAAATGGACTATGATCTTATGACCACACATCCTAATTTCATGAAAGTCACATTGGTCGAAAAATGAATGAAAATGCATGAAATAATTGATATTAATGTTAGTCATGTAGCTAATAATAGCCTCTACTTATGGAGGGAAGAAAGATGAGGTGAACAAGGAGATGATGATATAAAATTCCCAACCATCTCATTATGTATTCAAATCCATTGAAATGATATAGTTTGAAGATGGTTTTCCAATGTCCGCAACCAACTACTACTCATTCCCCTATGTTGTATGAACATGAATCACATGATACCTGAGATAAGGAATACCATGAACTCTAAGATTATATTGAATCCCAGATAATGGTTGATGATAATCCTAATAAAAATAAGTAATCCTTACTTAAATCATGTTCTATAAAATAAAAAAACCAATGGTGGATGCATATGGAGACATTACCCAAAATCATATAAAATGTGGAATCATAAAAAACTCTCACCTTGAAAGAAAAATCATCACAACATATTTAGTTGATAATCGTTTGGAGATTGTTCCTCTAACAACTTGGAAGGAAATTTATCCTCCATAAATCCTTTCTCAGGTTGTGTTGATTGATCCACATGTTCAGATGAGTAAAATGATTTGGGAATGAGTAATCCAATGTACAACGATTCGTATTGCATTGAGGTAGAGGTGGGGAAAGCAGGAGATGCTTGGATATATGTACAAGGTGTGATCAAATTCAAGAAATATCATGAGGATATATTTATGGCAGAGAAATACGTAGATGTAAGAAAATTAATGGCCACTAGGCTGTGAGATGAGCATAAAAATCATAATTTCAGTATCATAGCCACACCATGGGAAAAAATTTCTATAGCTTTTATCTTCGAAAGTTTTTGTGTTGTGTCATCTAGGAATAGGCTCATTTCCCATGAAATGAATTTTTTTTGGGGATCCTCCATTTGATTCTATTTTGGTTAATTTCCTAACCATTACATGTGCTACACAATCTAGTCAAAATGTGCCATATAATGTTTTCAATTTGCTAATGTAAAAGTCCCACATAAAGCAAGGTATCTTTCAAAGGAGAATGATGTAATGTTTTTATTAATTTTTTACATATCACCTATTTGATAAGATCAATACTTTATTAATAATAGCAACGAGTAAAATGAATGATATGACAAAAGAACCAGTCCTCCTTTGTCCTCTTGTTCATAATGGATTTTATGATAAATATAGAGGATCTAATTTTGTTGGGTGTTTATTTTATTGGGGGTGCGATTATGATTGGGACTTTAGGGTTTTCTCCTCAGAATGATTCCCCTATTTTAGCCAATTTTCATCATTTGTGTCTAGTGGAAAGTATCAAAAAGGGATAATGGTTGCTTTTAAGGTAGCTACATCCATCACAATGAAATTAAGACTGGGAAAGGTAGCATGAGGCACTTACTGGTATTGGTCAATTTGTTGTCATTTTAGAAAACTTCATGGATTATTATGTTGAATCATCCATGGAGGTTATTTAATTTTTAATCATATTTGTCACATTTGGTGAATGTGTTTCTTATCTGGAATCCACAATTTCATTTCCAGCTTGTGTCTTAGGAATTTGTCCTAAATCATTTCCGTAAAAGTATTCTATTATGATAGTTTAATTCATAAATCCCCCATTTGTTCATCTTGGTTATGAGTGGGAAGAGATGATTTCCACCTTCAAGAGTTTTTTTAAAGAAATATGGCATGAATCAAACATTTTCTTTTACATCCATCGTTTTTGTTTGTTTTCACTAATGTCTCAAATTTTTTCCCTCCCTCATTCCAGTTATATTATATGATATATGCACCATATGTGTTCTTTGTAATTTTTTTTCTTTAATAAACACTATTGGGGCATGAATTAGGTGACAAATTCATGTAACCACTTTTATAAAAAACCACATTTGTGTGTGTGTGGAATACCACACCAAAAAAATTTCATGTTTTATTTACCTTAACCACCAAACAATACTGATACATGGATATTAATAAATAATTAATAATGATATGTGAAAATATTTTATTTTTTAATGAAAAAATATATTATTAATTTAAACAATTATATGGAAAATGGAATCATCACTCATCCGTATGTATATAATAAAATCTACATAGTTTTATAGATCAAATTGTTATTATCAAAATATATGGTCCCATGCTTGAAACATTTCATAATCATGGATTTAGTCAATAATTCACATTCATAATCATTTCAGGTTTCGATTTTTCAAGAATTATACCATAACTATTACATTTAAACTCAAATTTATACAAAGTTGATACAACTGAAATAGTATCTATTTATTCAATAATATAAATATTTTATAACTAAACATGATTTATATTTTCTTTCGAAAATTCTCCGTGAAATATTCTGTTCTCTTACACATTCTTATTCAAAATGAAATCATTTTAAAAATATGGGTTCATAACAATAACATGTTTTTAAAAATAATATATTGAATTAAAATGTCAGTTCATTAATATTTATAAACCCATGAAATAATATATTTCTTAAAAAACATTATAGAATTCATAAATCATAAATCTATATTGTGGAATCCATATCATACTCACATTATAGCTTTCATAGCTACATAGGGAGTAACCGTCAAGGTTACATTTGAAATACCAATCATAGTATGTTACCTAAATATTGTAGGAGGAACCTTGTTGATTAACTCCTTCTCATTATCCAATTCATCAAACTGCTATCATGGGATTACCCTCCCTTTTTTATCAAGAAAAAAAAATGAATATAAAAGAAATATCCAAGAACCACAACATAATCAAAACACTGAATCAATGGACAGTGAAAAAAAATAAAATTTCCACATTGAAATCATAATATGTTATTTCATTATATTATAAATTCATTAAAAAACTATTTTAAATATCAAAATAACTAAAAATATAATATGGAATTTACTTTTATTTTAAAAAAATTACGTCTGGGATAGGATATGAAATACCTTATAATGGTCACCATGGCCGAAAAGTTGTGGCCACATCCTACGTTTAAAAAGCTTCCATTTTTACTTTTTGTAAAGTGATTCATAAATAATATTCCTTGAAAATCCTATTGAATGAAATTAAAATTCAAACGGTGTTATTATACACTTAAAATATGAAGGTGGGCTATATCATCGAAATAGGGCATAATGAATGGAGATTGAGATGATGTCCCCCACCATGAGTCTAACAGGACATATACAATAGTTCTGTAATTGAATAATAAAAAAAGTTAATTTCATCATTATTGAGAACGTTTTTCTAGTTTATTATTTCTTTTATATCACTTATTAACATGTTATAAAATTTTTATAATTTTTTATGATCAAATCTATTTTTTGCCTATATCTGATACTTAAGTAGAAAACAATCATGATTTTGATTTCATTAGTCCATGGGGTCATAAGTCCATCATATCCCAATTAGTATTAATTCATGATAATTATTTTTATACATTAATTATAAATTTTAATTAATATGAAAAATTTTGGTTATGAAAAATGAACAATGTTATATTCAAGGAGACTGTAGGTTGTATGTATACAAGATAATAATTTTAATTTTTCATTAATCATTATGGAAATATAGAAGTTAGTATTTTATCATTCCAAAATGATTATAATATTATTAACATCCTAATGATAATATAAATGTTCTTATATATATCATAAATGTGACATGGTGAAGAAAAAGATTCACATCACTTCATGGTGGTGAATGTACATAACCACACACGAACAACATTATTGATTTATTGTGCATGGAAGGAAATAACATAAATGAAATATAATTAATTTAGAATGATAAATATTTAAATTATCATAACATATGAATATTAATTCAGTATTTATAAAGGATCTTGATATATGGTAATGTAAAATGAACTAAATCTGTTCGTGGAGGTGATAATTAACACATACACTTGAATGATTAATCTTATACCCATTTGATGGAAGTACAAATGGATTTTGGGGATGATATTAATATAATAACATCTATTTTTATTAAAGATAAATCATTTATTATTTTATCTTCGAAGAAAAATATTTAATGGAAGTTAAAGAAGAAATTACAAAGAAACGCTTATAATTGATACCACTTTTTTTGGTTGATCACCATTAAAGAACACCTAAACACCTCTAAGAAGGGTTTTCATCCTAAAAAAAGGACTCAATAATGTTGGGAGGGAATCTAGTAATAAATTTGGGCAATTACTGGACAATATAAAAGGTTAAGGATGTGTGAATATTAGAGTAGATTTGGTACCTTTTTATAGGAGAGGGGAGGGGAACCCATGGAAATACTTTTAATATTAAATTAATATAAAATTATTTTTTAAAGAAATTATTCCACATTTAAAGTTATATAAACCTTTTAATTAATAATAGGCTATTAGTTTTACTTATATTCGATAAATTTCCCATACTTGGAAATATAAAAGACTTTTGGTCTTTATCATAATATCTTTTATATTTTTAAATATTTTTTTTATTTTCAAATAATTTACTAGATTTTTATTCTGATAAGACATCAATTATGTAAAATTCATTCACTATAAATTTAAATTCATATACATAAAATTAATTTATGGAGATAACTTCAAACTAAAACATATAATAGTCTTATAACATGTCATATTAACTGATACAAATTTTTCATTAAATAAATTATGTCAAATAATATTTATTTCAATATTTATAAATTCATTTATTTTGTTAGTTAATTAAGAATGAAATCATTACATCATAATTATATCATTATTAAATTTAATTATTTAATATATCAAAATTATTATTAAAATACCAATATATATGAAATATTTTTTTTCTTTATAACTACTCTTTATCGTATATGATATAAATTATTTAAACCCAAATTATAATTGTTTTTATAAGATAATATATTTTTATAACATATTTCCCTATAAATTAATTTAAAATGTGTAAGTGTCCTAATCACACCCACATGGCCTTAAATGGAAATATTTTCATCCTAATGGTTTTTTTGGATTGACATATGTCATCCAACAAGATTAAGACATGTTATAGAGTATTTTAATATTATTATAATAATTTTTACCCTTATTTACCATATTTCACATTTAACTGTGGTAAATCAAAATAATTACAAAATATACTATTCAAAGTGTTCCAAAATAAATGGCACCAATTCCCATTATTTGTATCATCATATTTTTGTTATTGAATCCATATTTCCAAAATCAAGTTTAAATGATATTTCTATAGTTAATTTAAAGATATTTATATCACAAAATGTGAAACCATGTTTTTTCAAAGTAAAACCTTCAAATGATGGAAATGTGTTTATATTAAATCATAATGTCAAATTACCTAAAATGAATAAAATTGGATTAAATGATAAATGCATAGTTCAGTTACATATTATAACCAATTAAAATAAAAATATTACTTTATAAAAAATATACGAATAGTCTAGTTTGAATTGAAGGAATATTTTTCACTATTCATTAAAACAGAATATTATCTTAAAAATTAAAAAAATCATCCAATGTAAATTTTGATATCCTAATTATATAATATCTTCTTTATTCAAATAGAGGAAATAATTTTTTAAAAAACTATATTTTTTATGGGTTCTCCATAAAAAAGTTAAAACTACCTTTATAAAATATATTAGACTATTTTATGCTTAAAATTGGATTTATTGTCATTTTATGCATCTGAATTTTGTTGGATGAATGTAGAAACAGTAAATAAAAATGTGTAAACATTGTAATGTAATTTCTATTCATTATATAATATAAAAAAACTGTTGTGTTAACTACCATTCCATATAGTAATAATAATATTTTATTATTTTTCAATATAATTTAGTCTTATATGCATCATAAGAATTCAGATAAACCAATTATTTTATGTCGAATATGATATTATAAATAGACTCCCCTTTTATGTTAACTTAATATATACTTCACTATATTAAATAGAAAAAAAATAACATATTTTACAATTACTTAAGATGTTATATCATTCCCCCTTTATAAATTTTCATCCTCACAACTGTATTAACATATTCAAAAAGTAAGAGTATTTCTCTCTGATAGAATCTTCAGATTCCCATTTACCACATCTACTATATGGGTTTCACACAAAACCATTACCTGATGAATCACTTTATTTCCCCATCACATGCTCTCTACAGTCAATAATCTATACTAGTTGTTCTACATAAAAATATTATCTTTCAACTGAACAACTTATATACTAAAAACATAATATGGAAGTGAGAAATACATTATCAACATTGAAACACGAAAAATATTATGCAGCTAGGATAAAATCATATGAAAATCCAGTCTGTGGGAAACTAGGCCAACTTTATCTTGAATTTTATAAGGTCCTATCAACCACTGAATAAGATTTCCCTTCATACCAAAACACATCACATTTTAACATGGTGAATCATTGAGAATAATATGATAACCTAACTTGGAAGAAATATCCTTTTAACTAATATCCACATAAAAGTTCATCTTAATAAGAGCTATCCTCATGTATTTCTGAATCAACTAAACTTTTTATGCCATCTCATCTACAAATTATATCACCATCAACTTTCTTTCACCTACTTCATCTCAATAGCTGGATATATACAACTATTTCCATATAGTTACTCAAGTGGTACAATATTAATTATATAATAATAATAAATTATAATAAACCTCAACTGAAGAAATATGTTTGTCCCAACCTCCCAGATAATCCATTGAACAAGCACATAGTGTATCCTCCATGGTATGAATTGTTCATTGTGTATGCCAATCAGATTGTGGATGAAAAGATATAATAAAATTAAATTTAGTACAAAATATATTCTAAATTCTTTTACAAAAGTTATATGTAATCCTAGGATTATGATTATATACAATGGATAGAGTAAATCCATATAATCTGACTATCTCATAAGGATTCAACCATGAAATGTGATCTTGAGACAATGTATCTCGAATAGTATAAAAATGTGAATATTTATTCAATATATCAATGATAAACCAATTCATATTGTTTCCTAGACAATTAATTGGTAATCCTACTACAAAATACATGGATATATTTTCTCATTTCCACTCTGGTACTAGAAATGCCGGAAGAATTTATTTGGAAACAGTCATTCTGTTATAACATATTGAAATGTCAAACACTTCACAGTAAATTAATTAATACTATTTTAATTACATCCCATCAGTAATACTATCAAAAGACTCTATACAACATATTGCATCCATTATGAACTAAAAATTAAGAACTGTATGCTTGACATAATAACTTTTTATTCAATTTTGAATCATAAGGAAAAAATAATTGCTTCCAAATTCTCAAAACTAAATATTTAACACTTTTAAATTCAAGAAATATACCATTCTGAACCAATTATAACTCTTTTTACAATTCACTATCTTCTTTATAAAAATTATTTATTCTATCTCATATAGATTATTTCACTAAAACATGATAATACAAATGAATTTCCTACACCCACAACTTCCATTCCATAATTCATCAAACCATTAAGAAAAGGATCACATTCCAAACATTACATGGTTAATGTGGAATTTATTTTATAATTGAATAACTAGTCTACTTTATTTACTTTTCTATGATTTTAATGAATCATTTAATCGTAATCCTTGATTATTTTAATCTATATTCTCTGTATCATTTTCAATTATTTCAATGAGAATATATACTTCTGATATTTATTATTAGTATTTATTTCACATTTGAATCCATTTTAATGATAACTCTTTGTTTTTAATGGAAAAAATATAATATCTTATAAGAAATAACATTTATAGTAGTTTAACACATGATTTTTCAATTGATGTGAAGCATAAGCATTTACCTGATCAATCAGTAGTAGGAAACAACCAAGTCTCTTCAATGTAGAGTCATTGTAGATAAAAAATTCTCCATTCATGGAATGTAATTCCAAAAATGAATAATTCACCATTATTTTATTCAATTCCTAAAAAAATTATACCATTATTTTTTCTAGATGGAAAAAACACCATTTAGAGTCAATATAGTATGTGGGATAGATAATCATGTAAAATGTTTATAAAACCTCTTGTAATATCAAACTATACCAAGAATACTATGATTCATGAATATGTTTGTGGGTATTGGAAATTATTCAACAAAATTTGTTTAATTAGGTTCAATAGTTATTCCATATTTAGAAACAATGTGACCACAAAATGTTATTTTTTTGTAAAAAAAAGTCACCCTTCTTGAATTTCCCATATAGTTTCTTTTCTTTTAAGAATTTTTAGGGAACCTTTAAATGAAATTCATTCTCCTCTATTCATTTATAATATACCACAATCTCCTCAATGAACACAACCTAAAACATATTCAACAACTCATATAATATTTTATTCATATGATCCATGAATACAGAAGGTGAATTAAATAACCCTAACATCTTAACTACATAATCATAATCTCCAAATCTAGTATAAAACACCATCATTGAAACAATTTCCTCCTTTACATTCAACTAATGGTACCCCAACCACAATTACACCTATAAAAAATACTATGCTCCGAAGAGATGATCCGTGAAATCTATAATAAGAGAAAATTTTACATTTCATTAATAATAATGAAATTAAATTCACTATAATCAATGAAAATTCTTTTTTATCAATCTATCTTTTTCACAAACAGGATCGGATAACCACATGTTGAAGTACTTGGTCAAATGAAACCATTATCTTATAACTCTTATAATATATTCATATACTCTAAAATTCAGTATTAAGCATTTTATAAAGTGTTTTTTGAAATTAGATTTGAATCATGAACTAATTCAATAGTAAATTCTACATCCTAGTCAGGTATAATACTAAGAAATTAATTTGGAAATTCATTAAGATAATAATTTATTATTAGAAGATTATTTAAATGAACTGTACCTTTTTTAAACTATATATTAAAGGTAACATTAATTTCCATATTTTACTAGTTACTCAGCTTCCTGATATGTTATCAATGTATAGGGTTAATAATTGTTCACAAAATGATTTTCTTTTGGAAAATAAACAACATTATCTCAACTGTCATTTATATAATGGTATACAGAAAGCTAATCTATAATCCCAATAACATTAAACACTTCTAGAGGATAAAAGAAAATGTTTTTAAGTAAATTCATTCAACAAATAAGGATATTATGATTCTAATAATATCATTTAGCCTTGAAATATTCCCCTTGTGCATTTACCATATGATATGGATTCATTTCATCAAGTGGAAATCAAAATTTACAATAAAATTTCAGAAATTATAGAATGTGTAGATCCGGAAGAAAACAATATCATCGTATAGTCGGAAAAAAAACAATTTACCTAATACCACTACATTTGGTGGCCTGACATCTACTGAAGTAGATGTTAAAATTACAATACACAATTACTCTTATAATATGGAATGTTTCCATTATTAGAGTTCTTCATTGGACACTCATTTTTATTATGTCCCTTCCCAATGCACATAAAACATTTTACTAACTATAAATCAAATTTTTTCTTACCACTACCCAAACCATTTTCACGAAAATTACGAGCCTTATGTCCCATTTTATCGAATTGAAAGCACTTACAAGAATTAAAAATAACTTCCAAAGTATAATTTTAACCACTACATTCACAAAATATAAACATAATTTTCATAACATAAAATATCGTAGAAGAATTATTCAATTGCAATTTCCACCTCAACATGCTATTCTATTTTTTCACGAAGAAAATTTGATCATTTGAAAACTAGAATTCCTCCTTCTACCAACATTGAACATGCTATTCATAACTTTTGACCTCACGAGAATCCAATGACAATCAATAAATTGACTTTAATCCTTAGTAAAAATAAATAATTATACTATCATGTTATCAGATGAAATTTAGAACATACCTTTATATTCAAGTGAATTTTTCATCCTAAAAAGCCATTGAGTAATACTACTTCCTCAATTAGAAGAATTATTTTCCTTCCTATTTCCAATTACACAAGGGAAAAAAATTTCAGGATAAATGACATTGAATTAAACCAAATTATGAGAATAAATAACCTGAATATACATAATATTCATTAACATGGAACACCATTGTTCAGTTTCACATTAAAAATGGTCAATAGAATGCCTAACCATTTGACTATATGAACACCCCCTGACATCAAAATTTTTTCATAGTTCATTAATACAAACATTATCTTGATCAAGGTCTGATGATCCTAGAAATTATTGATGATATTCCTTAATTAAATTCTATACTACTGACATGTTTATATCTAGTTGATATGGGTGTTCTCTTGAATGGATACCACTAAAATTTATTGTCTATGTCAATAGCTCCATCACTGCAAAAAACTAATATGTTCCAATTCCAATAGTCTCATGTTGCAGATTTTGAAGGCAGTTTTCCTTTTGATGTCGTTCCATCATTGCCTCCATGTTTCCTCCTTAGAAAAACATTCTAAAGAAACTTATCTTTGATGAATCAATAAGGTAATATTCATATTAAATATCATTTAAATTTGACCATAAAATAAAAAATATTATGGATATTCTCTCATCAATTTCAAAACACAAAAATTTATATTAACTGATATTTGATTTCAACTATAAAGAAACATCCATTAAGCATTATATAATATTTATTGAAGTCAAAAATTCACCTTCGAGATTTTTTAAGGTTTATATTTTTAGTGAATTAAGCCATAAATAATAATGAAAAACTCAAATTTATAATAAAGTATATACAAATAAAATAGTATCCATTTTTCCCCCTATATAAATCTTTTAAAATTTATGTTTATTTCATTTTTTTGATAATAATATTTTTAACATAATATTTTCCCATACACATAATTATACCCTAAGAATGCTTTTTAAAATTTTTTTATGTTCAAAAAAATATAAGATTAGGATATAAAATAAGAAAAAATGTTAATCCATGATTATTTATAGACCCATGAAATCATATGAATCCTTTAAAAATTTATAGAATGGATAAATAATAATGTTAACTTGTGGCATCCATATCATACACACATTTTTAGCTTTTACGGCTACAATTGGAGTAACATTCCTAGTTATGTTTGGAATACCGATCACAGTATATTCCTTAAATCTCATAGGAGAAAAAATATTGTATAACTCCATCTCATGACACAATGAATTGGAGAACTATCATGAAAACACCCACCCTCTGTTTATCATGGAACCACCCATAAACATAAGAAATTTCCAGGACCACTACAAAATCGTAACAGAAAAATAATACTTAAAGGATCAATTATATTTCTACATTGCAAAGAATAAGATATCATTTTAATATATAATAAATTATTTATCAAAACCATTTTCAATACAAAAATACATAATAATGGAATAATTATTTTAAATTTTAGGTAAAAATATTATATCTTGAAGAGGATTCCAAATAACAAATTGTGGTTATAGTGTAGGAATAGTAATTTTCACTACATATGGTAAAAAAAATTCCTTTCGACATTTAGTAAAGTGAAGCCTATAAAAGTGATTCTTTTTTAAAACTATTTAATGATATTAAAATTCAATGAGTTAGATTATGCAACATATAAAAATGTGGAGTATAACAATAAAATATTCCTTTTTGAAAGAATATTGATATGAAGTCCAGTGCATTGAGTATGACTTGTCACGTACAATGGTTATGTTCATGAATAAAATACATATGTTAATTTAGAATTTTATGAGGATTTATTTCATGTTTATTATTTATTTTAGATAACTTCTTACCATTAATAAAAATTAACTAATAATTTACATTCATATTTGAGGTTTTGTAGATATTTGTAATTCAGTAAAAAGTGAACATGGTTTCGATGTCAAAAGTCCATGTGGCCATTAGTACATCATCTCCATAATTGTATTCATGAAATAATCATCACATTTATACGTTAATAATGTTTTTTAAATCAAACCATTAATTATGTTTATGATAAATGAGAAACATTATATTCATGGAGATAGTAGTTGTATATATGCATGAGTAACATTTTCTTTTTTCATTAATAATTATAGGAATTAGGTTATTATTATTTTTTCATTCCATAATAATCATAATTAAATTAAAATTATAATAATAATGTAAATAATCTTATATATATCATTCATGTGACTTGGTGAATAATAATTATTCACATCGCTTCATGGAGGTGATAGTTCATATGTACAATAGAATGAAATTGTTGTTTTTATGAACATGGAATGTAAGAAAATAATTTAAATATTTATATTTTAAAATAATAAATATGTAATTAATGTCACGTGTTTATTTTAATTTATTTATTACAACCGAAATTGATATCGGGTAATGGAAAACGAATAACATCAATTTGTAGAGGTAATAATTCTCATGTACACTTGAATGATAAATTCCTTTCCCATTTGATGGATGTAGATAAGGATTTTGGTAAATATATTACCATAATAAAATATTTTTATATAAAGGATACTGGAGTTATTTTTTTATCATGGATTATGAATATTTTTAAAAGGTATAATATGAAAAAATAGACACTCAAAAAAATTGATACCTCTTCTTCCATTGGTCATCTTTGAACAACACCTTAACAGATATAAAAAGGTTTTTATACCTATAATGATGCCTTAAGAATGTGGGGATGGATTATTGTAAGAGTATTGAAAAAATCATAGCTTCAAAAATGGAATTGTAAGTGTTAGTATTATAGAAGAGAGGGTAAATTTTTGTTGGATATGGGAGGAACACCCTTGGAAATTCATAAAATATTAAATTAATATTAATTAATTATTTAATTAAAATGTTTTCAAATTGAAATATTTAAAATATAATATTATTATTGTGATAAATATAATAATAATATATTTTTTATACATGTATTGATTTTATTTTTACCTTTATCATTTGGGTTTATCCTCAATTATTCTATTTTAATATTAAATGTGGTAACTACATTTTCATAATTAAGAGGCTATTAATTTTAATTATGTGATATCAACTTCTAATAATCAAAAAGATAATAAAATTTTTATAATATCCTACTCACTTTGGTATTTTACAATATTCATGTTATTTTTAATTAATTTAATAAATTATTTTTTATACCATCAATTATGTCAATTTTTTATAGTATTCAATTTATTGAATTTAATAAAATCATAAGGGAGAGGTAACATTGGAAAAAACCAAATAATAGTTTTATAACATGTCATTTCCAATTATAAAAATCATTTATTACCTAATTTATGTCACATAATATATATTTCAATATTAATAATACCATTTGTTTGATTCCATAATTAAAAATACAATCATTGCATCATAATTTTTTCGTTATTGAAATTAATTAATTAATGCATATATATAATAAAAATTGTACCATGGTATATGAAATCATTTTAAATTTATAAGGAAATTTTATAAGTAAAGAGATAACATAAATAAATCCTTGTTAGAATTTTTGTAGTATGTATATTTGTTTTTATAATATATTTCCCATTACATTAAATAAATGATTAATGATTCATAATGACACCCAAGTGGCTTCTAAAGCCCGTATTTTCATCCAAAGGTTTTTCGATGTCATCCATATCTCATTTAATAATATTAGAACAAGTGTTATGGTATTTTTATTATTATTATAATATATTTTCAACCCTTATTTTTGTGATTTACCCTTTAACCAAGTTAAATAGAAAAATTACTAAAATTACTTTCATAATTTCCAAAAATCAAAGTGTCCTATATAAATAATTTTGGCCAAATGATTCCAAATATATATTACAATTTTCTAAATTAAAAACATGGATGATAGAGTAAATAATTGAAAAATAATTCCCATTGTTAAAATGCGAAAACCTATGTTTTAGAAGTAAAAAACCATCAAAATATTGAAATTACTCTATATCAAATTCCAATGGGAAATTACCTCCAAAAACCAAAATTAGATTAAATAATAAAAAAATATTCCAATTATTCATTGAAAACAATTTAAATTAAAAAATAACAATATTAAAAATTAGATTAAAAGGTGGTTTGGAATTAAAAATATGAATTTTTCACTACTCATCAGAAATAAATGTTATTCGAAAAACAACAAAATTCCACAAAATTAAATTTTTGTTTCCCAGGTCAAAATAAGAATTTTATTTTTACAAATAGAACTTATAAATGTTTAAAAAACTACATTTTCAATGGGTTTTACATCAAAAGGAGGTAATAGTACCTTTTAAAAAATATTGTAATATTTTATTCTTAAAATTGGATTTATTCTCATTTTTAGCATCTGAATTTATTTGTATGAAAGTAAAATTTTTAATAAATATTGGTGAACATAATATATTTTTTTATTTTAATATATTGTAATACAAAAAATAAGTTCTAAAAACCATGTATAATAAAAATAATAATAATATTGTATTATTTTTCAGTATAATATAATCTTGTTTGCACTATAAGATTTGAGAAAAAAATATCGTTTTGTGTTGAGTATAGTATATTAAAATGAGTCCCCTTTTAATTAAACATATATTTTGATTAATATATATTAATATATAAGAATATGTCTTATTTTATAATTACTTAAAATGATACACAAAACCACTATACATGGTTACATGTGAAAACGATGTAAATTAGAAAATTAAATTTTAATGATACAATAAAGGTACTTTAAAAAAATATATAACCGATTAATAATATAATCTTTAAAAGGTTATAGTTAAGTTAATCAAATTCTCTAGTTTTTAAAGAGGATAATCATTAAATCAAATTATCTAAAATTTTCAATTCCAATAAATCTTCATAAAATTTTGTTATAATAATGATATGTGACACTAATAAAAACTAAATAAAATTATTATTCTACTAATTTATTTATATTAGATGTATATATCCCCATAATCATGCATTTGACTTCGCATATTCTATTTTGTGTCTATTTGGGCAGCTACATGCCCAATGAGATTAATATATGACATGGATAATTATGAAAAAATATTTTCCTATAAACTATTATGTAAATATTTAAATAATTATTTCCTTTAAGTTCTCAATATGATTCATATATATTTAAATAATTAAATTATAAAACAACCTTGGTAAATATAAAATCCCCCAAAAAATATTCGTTGTTAAATTCATCTTCAATGATAATGACTGATGTACTATTGAAAAGTGATTTTATAAATGAAAAATTATTATTATTCATAAATTAGAGTAAATTTATTGACAATTTGTTATGTATCATTTGGGAAAAAATAAATAATAACATAATTATAAAAAAATGATCAAAATGATATTGATTTTCCACACCCGACATCAAAATTAATAACTAAAAAAATGAAATATAAAGATTAATGATAAAAAAATTCTATAGAAGTTTATATATATTTATATAAAAGTATAAATTATATTTAAATATAATATTTAGTTTTTTATAAAGTTTCCTGGAATTCATTAGACTATGGGGTGAAACAATGTATAGGATTCATTAAAAAAATTAATTTATTAATATTTATTCGATAATGTTCACCTTGACACATTTAATATGGCATGATAAATGCACATTTAATAAATTTTTCTATATAAAATGGATTTAAAGATGTGTTTAATGTTTTTTATTTAATATAATAATAATTCCAAATATATCCAATATAAATGTGATTGGGATCAAAATTTTAATCAAAAAATAATTGTATACATTCCAATCATATTTTAAAAATGTTATTATTTTTGAAATATTATAGTTATACAAAATTTAAATTATTTATAAAACCACTATTTTTTCTATTGAATTTTAATAGGGTTTAATATTTTCCCATTATATTCGATTTCCCTATGACTCCTAATACATCATAAGTGTTTCTTGTATGTATAAATGATCTCATCTATTCTTATTTGTTAAGAAACTATCTTTTCCAAATATATATTCAACTGATCACATTGAATGTTTTGTTTTATATATAATTTTATTAATTAGGGTTATTTTATACTAAATAATCAAATTTTAATAGTTTATAAAAAATTACATTTTTATTATGGTTTAATTTCATTAATGTGAATTAGAATATATTTTTTTTATGTGAACATCAGTTTATTGTGTATTTTCCATTTTCTAAAATTAATACATTATAAGAGTTAATTATTTCATAACGATAAATTTATTATCCTTAATTACTAAAATATTTAAATACAAAAATAATTCAAAAATAACAAGGATGTTTCTTATATACAATTTTATTTATAATAATTCATCAAGTAGTAGTTATAAACTCATTCCACACATATTGTCATACATTATTTAAAATCATGTATATTACTCAAATGTAACCATCCAACATCTATATCTTAATGTCATCTAAAATATACTACCCATTTTGAGAAATTATCCATCACTACCATTGTATTTCACAATCGTTAACTTTGTATGATCATATCTTTTCATATAATAACTTTACATTCCGAAGGCAGTAATTTTGTTACATTTCATTGATGGGTTTTCAAAAGAATACTTTAAATCAATTTATTTTTTGAAAATGATTAAATAACTACATAACCATTAGATATTAAATGTAAATATCATATGATTTTTAATTTATCGAATGGTATTTACCTATAATGTACTTGATTTCATTGGATATAAATTTATTTTCCTTGGGATTTTGATTTCCAAATTATTTATGGAATTATTAATAATTTCCATATGTGAATCCACCCAAAGGTATATTTTAAATTGTTTCATGAAAACCATTAACCATCCATGGTTTTAAAATTTGGTTATAATTTATTGATCTCAAGTGTCACACATATTTAAGGACAATGAAGGGTGGAGTCCAATATTTCACCCTAATAAACTGGTTAAATGTTTATATCTTATGAGATATTTATTCAAGTTTATATTTTAGTTTCTCAAATGTGTGGTAACAATTAGGGTGGATAATAAATTTATTGTTTAATAAATAAATATTTATTTTCCATATTTGAAATTTGATTGATGGTTCTATGTTTATTATAGTAATTTTTTTCATCCTTCATGGTGAATTATTTTTGAATTGGGATTCCATAGATTTTTTATTCATGAATTATATTATTCTATGTCATACAACATGATTTATGATCTATTTAATATAGGGTATGAATTATTTTATGCATCGTGATTAATCCCATATTCCAATAATATCTCTACTAGTTTTATTTGATTGTTATTGATTATATTTATCATGTCAAATGATATAAGATCCCTAAATTCTTCTATTTATATTTTACAAGGATATGATGATGAATATAACATATATAAAGAATTTTATGGAATATATTATGGAAAAAAAATTTTATGCTTTCCTCAAGGGTTGTAAAATAATTTTCTTATTTTGATAGTCCTCAATTATACTAAACATTTCATTCATGAAATTGTGTGATTATTTGTGAGATATAATGGTTATTTTGTGGAATTATGGTAAATTAGTGGCATGAATCTCTAGGGATACTATATAGATGAGAAAAAATTTATTCCAATAAATGATAAAAATTATTTTATATAATTTAGGATATTTATTGAAACCAAGATAAATAAAAATGTGAATTATCTCAACATATGTTATTATTCATTACACATAAAGGATGATATATGAACATAAATTAAATATAAATGATTACTTTATTATAAAATGATTCCATTAGAAAAAAAATTCAACAAATTGAAAATTATTTCTTTGTTAATTCATGAAATAATATAATTTAAATCACATTCAGAACTATTTTCATCGAATGTAAAATAATACACTATTATTTATATATAATTTTAAATATAAATTTACAAACCGTTGATAAAATTATTTTATTTTAAATAATAATTGGCACATGTAAATAAATATTTTAGGAATCAAATTTTCATTATGAGAGGGAAATATTCTTCGGCGATTAATGTTAACAAATATATTCCATCCAAATTTTTTGTAGAAAAGCCTAGTGTACCTTCTTTGGAAAACAACAAAAAATTTATCATAAAAATTGTCAATTAGAAAATATATAGAATAATATTTATGAAAAAATTATATTAATTTGGATTATGTTTCCCTGAAAAAAATAATGAAAATTTAAAAAGGAAGAAATAAATTTCAGAAGGAAAACAAAAAAATATGAATTTGCAAAATAGAAAGTTATTAACTTGTAACTCACAAGATGATTCGTGATCTAACAGTTCAAAAAATTTAATATTACCATGTAATACCCAAATATAACCATATTAGTAGAAAATTTATTGGGTTTATAATATTATGATATTTTAGTTTCACTATGAAATATATGTCTACATATAATAATAAAATAAAATGGGATTGTAAAATAAATGTCATACCTTGGGTCTCTACAGATTCATATTTTGTTGATCATACTATATAATAAATTTAAAATTAATAAATATGATCAAATTATATCTTTTTACATATATTAATTTTTTTATCCTTTTATAAACTTATTAAATTAACCTATTTAGTAGTTCAGTCATACATCGTTCACTTGAGGTAGTATAAGAAGTTTATCATAAATTTTATTGGCATATTTACCATGCTTAAAGGTTTTATAAAATTGAATCATCTTTTCTAGAATGTTTATTTTTTCATTAATAATATTTTTTATCAAAATATATAATTTCATAGTCCATAATTCATACTAGAAATATAAAAATGAATTTCATCCCTTAAAAGTGGTTATAGTTTACACATACACACAAGCGACTTAAAAATTTTCCATTTGATGGAAGGATAATAAGAAAGATTATCTTACATAATTACCAAATGAAAATTATTTCATAAATATTTTATATATTCAATAAAAAATACTTTATAGTCATCCAACTAAAATTGCGATGAAATAATTATACTGCTACGTTTAAATGGTATGTCTTACATACGAATGTGAGATATTTTAAATTTATATAGCATGGAATGGATTTCAGTACATCTTCTTCATCTATAATATTAAAATTTTACTGCATTGATGATAATTTTGTAATTTATTGTGTGTTGATATGTTCTATTTGACGTATGTTGATATTTGAAAAAATGTAAACACTAATTTCAAGATTTATACCTCTTCTTCATAGAATAACCATTTTCCAGAATATTTAATTCATCATGTTTGGGAATTTTTTGAGAAAAATTATTCGATGTAATTTGTTGGAACATTGGTGCTGTATTATTTTATGTATTGTTTAAGATATCTTACTGATGTTATGTTGATAACAGAGGATAATTTTCTCATTTTTATAAGTGAGGGAATAGACACAAATCGAATTACATAAATGTTTTAAATAAAAAGTATATCATAATAATTAAATGATGAGAAAAATTTCTATATTTTGATGGAATGGAATGATAACATCTTAATAATACAAGTCAATAATTCTTATACATTCTTAGGATTAATGTAAAGACCTGTAAAATTGAAGGGAATTTTTTTTGTGTAAATGTTTTTTGGGATCAAGTTATGGAATAAAATAAAAGAGGTGCAACCGATCTTTTATTTTATTTAAGTCGCTTAACTTATGTTATGTCGATGGCATGGGACCCACAATATCCTACCCACATGGTAAGATATTTTGTAAGGTGGGACCCACATGATCCACCATTTCTTTTCTTCTTAAGTAAAGAACCCGCACCCCTATTAATGAAGTCAAACCGTGCGTTTATTCTGGTTAAGAAACACCTCATTAATTTGTGTGGTTAAATCGTTACAATTAATTCATTGAATTGGTTATTTCTTTTTGAATTACAAATGTTGATTCGTGCGTTAATAAAATATGACTCTTCTTATTTTATTTCTGTTGGAACTTGTTGCGTGGAGTGGATTTGGAGGAAAGCGTTCTTCTTCGACAAATAATGCGAAGAACGTGAAGAACACGAAAAATGCACCGATCCCCGAGAAAGAATGCCAAATGCTCGGAAATCAATGACGCTCCTTCTGCGACGTTTCTTCCACGACGATCCTTCTCTTCCGTGATGATCCTCTTCTTCCGTGATGGTTAATTCCACGACGAACTCTCGTTCGACGACAATGTTGAGGTAGGGAATTATTTGAGAACGATTTTTTCCCTTAATTCTTTCATTCTAAAGAAAACAAATAAATACGAATCAACTTATTATCTAGTTGATCTGCAAATGTTTTCCTTGTGGGTTTGGAATATTTGTTGCAGGAAGTTATGGGGGTTTATTTTATTTTTGATCGTGATCTCATCCGTCTCATTTCTTGGATTCATTTGGGCCACCTATTATCATAATAACAGGAGGGGTTCGGAACGCACGAACATGTCCGACCCTCCTGCCCCCATGTTGGTTTGAATTTGTTGCGGCACATGAAAGGCAGCGCGGAGCCATTCCACCGCGCGGAAACGAGAAAGAACACGATGAAGATGTGTGGCGCCGGCACGCCGTGCTGTTGAGGCCGAACGAAACCACGGGTGGAGTCGGGGCCGTGGAGGCAATTCGAAGACCCCGCAGTTTTTTGTCGATGTGCAGATCGACGGATGATGGTGAGGCGATCCGCAAAGGTGTTTTGAAGCCGCCGCAATAAATGTTGGGTCCCAGGAGGACCATTGGTGAACGCGTTGAGCAAAACGGACCACCAGAGGGCTTCCGGTGGTCCGCGGAAGACTCCCTCGGTGCGCCACGCTGGCACGGCGGCGCCGGCGGTCGGAGGCGGCGACCGGCACCAGCCGGCCGCCAGGAGGCGGCGGCGCCCAACGTGCCGCCACGAAGGGGCCGCCGCGGCTTCAGCCGCGGCGGCGGGCGGCTTGTCACATGGCCTCGTGAGATCAGAGGGACGCGGCATCACGACGCGTCCGTTGACAGGGAGTGGCCCACGCGCATGGGCCGCTATTTGGTCCAGGGGGGCGGTCCCCCCTTGTGAGGCCGCTTGGCCAGCTCCAGCGAGCCAGCGAGCCGGGCCGAGCCACCCGGCCGGACTGCTAGGCCGGGCCACGCCCAGGCGGGGCCAGGCTGCGCCAGCCGGGCCTGGCCGCGCCAGCCGGGCCTGGCCGCGCCCCGCCTAGTCAGACCCGGTTTGGGCCGACCTAGGGGGGATGGGCCGGGTGGGTCTGGGCCCAGACCCCCCTCTTTTCGGACATCTTCGGTCTTTTGTTCATAACATGGGGTACATACCTCTGATCGACATGCCGTCAGTTGCATAGAAATACTTGGATTGATACTATCGTTTCGGTATATTACACTCAAAGTTTCGGAGAACTTTGGGTTCGGCCGGGTTGTTTTAGATATGAAACCAACGGGGCCCTCGGAGCGGAATCATGTATATCTTGAGTTCTGGACGTCCGATTAACGTGGCTTCAAATTTGTTGGTTTTTCTTGATGAGACGGAACATTTGGAATACTTCGCCTGAGTTTTGGATGCAGTTGGAGTATGGCTGGGTTGGATTGTACCTGAAATCCAACCGGGCCCATAGAACAAAAAAGGTGATATCTTTCAGACCGGACGTCCGTTTGACGAACAGTCAGCGATGTTGGTGATCATGTTGAGAAACGGTCCCTATGAGTATATCCTATGAGAGTTTGGGGTATAGTTGAGATACATCCGGGTTGGTTCGCATACGAAACCAACCGGGCCCCTGGGACGAAAAGGCTATTAACTCACAGACTGGGCGTCCGATTGACGCACTGTCTGTTGCGTTGAGACCCCTATGACGAGGCGGTCCTTTGAGATATTTCTTTTTGGAACATGTGATACTTGAATTATCGACCTGTTGCTCATGGAGAAGACCCTCCCGAAGACGATAATATATAGTACGGAGACCGTTTAACTGGCTGTGACCGATGACTGCTTGTCTGATTCGATTCGGAGTGACTAGCATAGCCCAGTGGGGAGCACTACTTTGTGAGGTGGCAGACCCTTGGCGGAGGAGCACTACCATGTGAGGTGGCAGACCCGTGGTACTCAACAGTAGGAGTACCTCAGCAGTCTTATGTTAGTGAGCAGTACCTCAGAGTCGTGACAGGACCACTGTACACTCTAGAGACAGGGCTCTTCAGCAGTTACGGTTAAGATAATGAAAATCCTGGTTTGAGCTGAGTCTATGTACTTTTTGTTTACCTCATGATTGATATGGGTCACTTAATATCTTAGGTATATGTATAGGCATATACCTGGGTATTGGTTATCCGTTTATTTCTTATTATTTGTGTTTCCTCATGATTGAGATGGGTTATTTGATAACTTAGGTATATGTATGGGCATATTCCTAAGTAGAGGTTATCTGTTGAGATCATCTTTGTGGTTATCCTTTTTGGATTTAGTGAGACCATGAGGGTCTCGAAGTCGCTACTGAGTATCGTTATACTCACCCCTTCACGGGATATACACACACCTCATTGTGTTGGTTGCAGACGACGGGCAGTACAGACGGAGGCCGAGTGTTCGAGGACTGGACGGTACCCGGAGGTGTACCTCGCAACGATTCAGTATCCGAAGGTGGACTTCACGGCGAGACGACACTCAGAGGAGGTTGACGGGCAAGAGCGTTGTGAAGGATATTTGTAACTAACCTTTAGGTAGGATCCGTGGTGGATGATCCCGGAGTTGCGCTATCTGTACCTACCCTTCAGGTGAGATCCGTGGTCGACGATCAAGGAGCTCTGCTATCTGTACCAACCCTTCAGGTAGGATCCGAGGAGGACGACCCCAGAGTTTCTTCCTTTCTTCTAGCTGTTTGTCTTTTTCTGTTGTACATTCATTCATTTGTAGCTGTACTTTCAGTTGGGTTTGTATTCTGGCCCATTTACTTTTCAGCACTTTCTTTGTACTTAGTGTTTTACTTCCGCTTGTACTCTGTGGTGTTTTGTTACTTTTATAAATGGAATTCATTCCCAGTTATCGTGATTTATGCCATTGGTGCTAGTCTCTAACCCCTGGCCTATGGAAGGAGGGCTTGGGTAGTCACGGCACGGGCCCCGAGGACAGGTCGTGACAAATTGGTATCAGAGGAGTCGGTTCTACCGCATAACGTATAACTATGATATTTTCTTTTTGTGAAGAAATAGCTTTAAGGGTACCGAGTGTGGTTTTTAGTTCAAGGAGTCCAGTTTTGGTGAAGGCGGGTGACATTTCCATACACAAGGACCCTGGCAACTGATTTCCGACTTTGTGCATGAAAACACTGATTGCATTGTATTTCCAAAAGTTTTTTTAAAAGTCAGCTCAAACTAGGTCATCTCACCAGGTATAAATCGTTTGACTGTGTCATGTTTGTTTCTTTCAGGATGCCTCCACGTGGTCGACCAGCTGGAGACCCAAGATTTGTTCGTACTGACAGCCCGCCGAGTGACGTGGCCTCAGTACATGGACATATCCCAGTGGAGGCACCATCGGAGGCACCAGCGGTTCTACTACCCATTGGGCCACTGATACCCCCAGCCCCAGCAGCAGAGGGTGCACGTTTCTTGAGCGCACTGCATGAGTTCCAGTGCCATAGGCCACCCAGGTTCAGGGGAGGGACAGACCCACAGGCAGTTGAGGATTGGCTGGAGGCTGTGGTGAGAGTCTTCAGGCTATTGGGGATGCTAGTAGACTTCATGGTGATCCTTGCTGCCAGCCTTCTTCAGGAAGCAACATGAATATGGTGGAGCCTGATGCTCCAGATGCATGATGAGGCGACTCTTCTATGGGCAGACTTCGAGAGCCTGTTCCGAGCAAATTTTGTACCAGCAACCCTTCGAGCGGTGCGTATACAGGAGCTACATTAGCTGCGGCAGGGAACCATGACAGTGGCGCAGTATTCAGCAAGGTTCATAGACCCCTAGCGCTACTCCAAAAATATGGTATGGGACCCGTTATTCAGGGCCCGAACCTTCGAGAAGGGGCTCAGGCGAGAGATTAGAGCTTCTGTTGTTTCTCACAGAATTCGGACGCAGACAGAGGTGTTGGAGCGAGCCCTCTTAGTCGAGAGTTTCCTTGTTGAGTAGTCTCCAGCAGTAGGACCCACCACTAGAAGACATGTGGCAGAGTCTTCTATAGTAGGCAGTAAACAAATGAAGCATAGGTCCAAGAAGACCAGACCTATAGGTGGTCGACCGCATGACTCAAGGTCGGTACTGTGAGGCACCAAGGGGAATGACAGAGCTAGACCTACAATGTAGTGTTACTCCAGCGGCGGGATTGGTCACATGGCTCATGACTATCCGACCCGCCATGAAGATGACCAGCAGTTAAATGAAGAACATCCCAGGAAGAGGCATAGGTTCGATCATGGTAGACCGCTAGGAGATGGAGGTGGACGATGCTTCGAGGTGTGGCCACCACCACCACCAAGAGGACCACCCAGACCGCAGGGAATAGGTAGACATGGGAGAGCTCAGATTCAGGCAGCAGAAGCTTACAACTACGGAGCTCCGGAAGCGAGTGGACTTGAGCATATCTAGTGGTGTATATCAAGTTCCATGTTGTTGTTTTTGTTACATATGTGTCTTGTACCATGATCTGCAATAATATAAAGACACTTACCTTTGTGACATTTTCTTCCATCCTTTTTGAGTACAAAGAGGTTCTGGTTTAAACTGTTGACGTGACCCTCACTTTTGATATTCCTACTGGAAGAGACCTAGTGACCTCATGTTGATGCCGACAGTGGGACTCGACCCTTATAGGCGAGTGTGACGGTTGGATCTCTTGGTATTAACGTCGAGGCCTTACGACATCGTCCATGGCATGAATACATCATTCATGTCCGGATTGACTGTATTAGGCAAAGAACGTGGTTCATCCAGGGGATGAGACCAGATTTCTCTTATCAGCAAAGAAGAAATCATAGCAGCTCTTGTGGGACCAGAGAAGGTCCAGTACATCCAAGAGCGGATGAGGACAGCTCAGAGCCAACAGAAGCCTTATGATGACAGGAGGAAAAGACCACTAGAGTTCGAAGATGGTGTCCACGTTTTCTTACGGGTCTCACCTCGATGTGGAATTAAAGAGACGTGGACGAGAAGACAAGTTATCTTCGAGGTTCCACTGAACTTCTAGGTCCTCAGAAGGGTAGGTGAAGTGGTTTACTGCTTGAACCTTCCACCTTAGATGCACCAGGTGCACGACGACTTCCATGTATCTCAAATGAGGAGATACGTGCTCGACCCTTCACATATCATCGACAATGAGGAGTTGGACCTTGGTGATGGGGTAACATTCATGGAGGTTCCAGTGGGGATCGAGGATCAACAAGAGAAAATCCTATAAGGATGGTCGATTCCTCGGGTGGACTTTCATTGGCAGCACAGGAACCTCCAGGTGAGCACATGGGAGCAGAAAGCTCAGATGCGTGCTCAATACCACTTTTTTAACCCTAGTTTGTGTTAAAGCATTACGAGGACATAAATCCCTAAGGTGGAAGTAATGTAAAGACACGTAAAATTCAAGGTACATTTTTTTCCTAATTTTTTTTGGGATAATGTTAAGGAATAAAATAAAAGTGGTGCAACCGATCTTTTATTTTATTTATGTCGCTTAACCTATGTTAAGTGGATGACATGGGACCCAAAATATCCTACCCACATGGTAGGATATATTGTGAGGTGGGACCCACACGAGCCACTATTTCGTTTCTTCTTATGTAACGCACCCGCACCCCCTATTAATGATGTCAAACTATGCGTTTATTCTGGTTAAGAAACGCCTCATTAATTTGGGTGGTTAAATCGTTACAATTAATTCATTGAATAGATTGTTTCTTTTTGAATTTCAAAGGTTGACTCGTGCGTTAATAAAATAAGACTGTTCTTATATTATTTCTGTTGGAACTTGTTGCATGGAGAGGATTTGGAGGAAAGCATTCTTCTTCGACGAAGAACGCGAAGAATGCGAAGAACACGAAGTGCGTGAAGAACGCGAAGAACGCACCGATCTCCGATGAAGAACGCCAAATCCCCAGAAAACAACGATGCTCCTTCTGCGACGTTTCTTCCATGACGATCCTTCTCTTCCACGACGATCCTCTTCTTCCGCGATGGTTAATTCCATGATGAACTCTCATTCGATGACAACATTGAGCTAGGGAATTATTTTCAAATGATTTTTTCTCTTGATTATTTCATTCTAAAGAAAACAAAGAAACTCGGATCAACTTATTATCTAGTTGATCCGTGAATGTTTTCCTTGCGGGTTGGGAATATTTGTTGCGGGAAGTTATGGGGGTTTATTTTATTGTTGATCGTCATCTCATCTATCACCTTTCTGAGTTTCAATTGGGCCGCCTGTTATCATAATAACGGGAGGAGGTCGGACCCCACGAACACGGATGACCCTCCTCCCACCTTGTTTTTTTTGAATTTGTTGCAGCACATGTAATGCAGCGTGGTGCCATTGCACCACGGGGAAACGAGAAAGAATGCGGCGATGAATTGCGGCACCGTCTCTCCACACCGTTGAGGCCGAACGAAACCACGGGCGGAGTCGGGGCCGCGGAGGCGATTCAAAGACCCCATAGTTTTTTGTCGAAGTGCAAATCGACGGACGATGGTGAGGCGATCCGCAAAGGCAATTTGAAGCGGCTATAGTAAAGGTCGGGTCCCATGAGGACCGTTAGAGAAAGCGGTGAGCAATACGGACCACCGGAGCGCGTCCGGTGGTCCGCGGAAGACTCCCCCGGCGCGCCACGCCGGCACAGCGGTGCCGGCGGCCGGAGGCGGCGCCCGGTGCGCCGCCGGGAAGGGGCCACCGCGGCTGAAGTTGTGGCGGTGGGCACCTAGTCCCGCGGTCGCTTGGGACAAGAGGGACACGACATCATGCCGCGTCCGTTGACAGGGAGCATCCCCCGCTCGGGGGCCGCGGTTTCGTCCAGGGGGCGGCCCCCCTTGTGCGGGCGCTTGGCCAGCACCAGCGAGCCAGTGCGCCGAGCCGAGCCGCCCGGCCGGACCGCCAGGCCGGGCCGCACCCAGCACGGGCCGGGCCGCACCGGCCGCGCCGGGCCATGCCCTACCGGGCCGGGCCGCACCCTGCCGGGACGGACCCAGACCCAGGTCTGTCCGGGCCCAGACCCCCCGTTTTCGGACCTCTTCGGTCTTTTGTCCATAACATGGGGTAAAACCTCCAATCGACACGTCTTCAGTTGCGTAGAAATCCTCGGATCAAGACGGTCATTTTGGTATATTACAAGAAAGGTTTGGGAGAACTTTATGTTCGGCCGGGTTGGTTCGGATACGAAACCAACTGGGCCCTCAGTGCGGAAACGCTTATATCATGAGTTCCGGAAGTCCGATTGAAGTGTCGTCGACATTGTTGGTTTCCTCTTTATGAGACAGAACTTTTGGAATACTTCGCCTGATTTTTTGATGTTGTTGTAGAATGGCCGGGTTGGATTGTACCCGAAATCCAACCGGGCCCGTGAAATGGAAAAGCTGATATCTTTCAGATCAGACGTCTGTTTGACGATCTTTCAGCGGCGTTGGTGATCACGTTGAGAAACGGTGCCTATGAGTATTTTCTATGAGATTTCGGGGTACAGTTGAGATACGGCCGGGTTGGTTCGAATAAGAAACCAACCGGGTCCCTGGGACAAAAATGCTAATAACTCACAGATCGGGCGTCCGATTGTCGCGCCATATGTTGCGTTGAGACCCCTATGACGAGGCGGTCCTTTGAGATAATTCATTGTGGGACTTGTGATACTTGGAGTATCGACCTGTATCTCGTGTATCGGACCCTCCTGAAGACGAGCATAGAGAGTATAGAGACCGTGTAGCTGGCTGTGACCGATGACTACTTGTCTGATTCGATTCGGAGTGACTAGCATAGCCCAGTGGGGAGCAATACTTTGTGAGGTGGAAGACCCATAGACGAGGATCACTACTGTGTGAGGTGGAAGACCCGCAGTACATGACAGGAGGAGTACCTCATCATTCTTAGGTTAGTGAGCAGTACCTCAGAGTCGTGATAGGACCACTATACACTACAGAGATGTGGCTCTTCATCAGTTACGGTTTCGATAATGAAAATACCAGTTTGAGCTGAGTCTATGACCTTTGTGTTTACCTCATGATTTATATGGGTCAATTGATAACTTAGGTATATGTATGGGCATTTTTCTGGGTAGTGGTTATCTATTGATTACTTAATCATTGTGTTTACTCATGATTGAGATGGGTTACTTGATAACTTAGGTATATGTATGGGAATACACATAAGTAGAGGTTTTCTGTATAGATCTTTTTTGTGGTTATCCTTGTGGGATTTACTGAGACCTTGAGGGTCTCCGGTTCCCTACTGAGTATCGTTATACTCACCCCTGCACGGGATATGCTCGCACCTCGTTGTTTTGGTTGCAGACGACGGGCAGTGCTGACAGAGGCCGAGTGTTCGAGGAATGGACGGTACCCGGAGGTGGACCTCACGACAAGTCAGTATCCGGAGGTGGACTTCACGGCGAGAAGACACTCAGAGGAGGTTGATTGGCGAGAGCATTGTGGAGGCTATCTGCACCTACCCTTTAGGTATGATCCATGGTGGACGATCCAGGAGCTGCGCTATCTGTTCTTACCCTTCAGGTGGGATCCGTGGTGGACGATCCAGGAGCTGCGCTATCTGTACCTACCCTTCTGGTAGGATCTGAGGAGGAAAACCCAGTAGCTGCTTCCTTTCTTCCAGCTGTTTGTCTTTTTTTGTTGTATTTTTGTTTTGTTGTATCTGTACTTTCAGTTGGGATTGTTTTCTGGCCCATTTACTTTTCAACACTTTCTTTTTTTACTTAGTGTTTTACTTCCGCATGTACTCTATGGTGTTTTGTTACTTTTATAAAGGCAATGCCTTCCCAGTTATCAGGATTTACTCCTTTGGTGCAAGTCGCCAGCCCCTATCCTATGGAAGGCGGGCTTGCGGTAGTCACAGCACGGGCCCCTAGGACGGGTCGTGACAATGAAATTTAAAATATATAATTTCGGTTATCCCCTTCAATAATAGTTTCTATCATTTTCCATAGTAAAACATTTTTTAATGTTCCAGGTTCATAAATTTACATAAAAGATGAAAATATACTCAAATATGGTCCATGGATGATATTTTATACAATCTTTCATTCAACTTATAAATTTAATATTTATTTTTAATCATATGATAAAGGATTTACTATCCTAAACATTCATTAATATCATTTTTAGCCTATTAATTTAATTTTATTTCATCAAAATAAAGATAGAGAAGGATTATGAATTTTTACATATTTAAGGTAATTAACAAATTATTATTACCTATGATATTTGTGCAATATAAAAACTAATCCTTAACAAATTAATTTTATTGATTTTCATTTTTTTTCATGAATTTTCTAATGTATGCAGAAGAATTTATATTGTTGATTCATAAAATGTTTTGGTAATATCATCACCACAAAAAATTAAAAATAATTTACTTTCAAAAAATAATTTAATTTTATTTAAAAACACCATTTCGAATTTATATGTTCTTTTTTTATCCCAATAAAAATATATTAAAGCTGTTAAAATAAGGATAGTGAAATTTTGTATTTATTCTCTATAAAATATAATATACATTCCATTATCAATAGAATATGGAATCAAAATTTCATATATTCTATAATAGTATTTAAATTATAGAACTACTGCAATTATATAATATAAATAAATTGGTTTGATAGAGAGACTATATTAGATAGTTTTAACAATAATTAACTTATTTTATGCATTACCACTGTGTAAAAATTTACCATTGTAACTAATCAATAGGACAAAAAATAAAAGGAAACTATTTAAGAAACTATATCTTCTTGATTTGATATATGGAATCATATTATATTCAGTCAATATTTTTATGTCTCTAAAATATGTTTTAATATAAATTTTATAGACATAATGAATAACCATTTATCGAAAATGTAATTTTTAAACATAATACAGAACATATACCAAATTAAAAAATAACATGGATTATAATGGAATTATTTTTATTATTTTTAAAAAATAATATTATATATAAAATTTAAGTCAAATTAAAAATATATGTATAATTTTAAAAATTACTGTTTCAAATAAATGATATTTTTTTAATGGCATTTTTAAATATTCATAGAATAATAAATCTTTTAATGAATTTATCACTAATTAATCCTAATGCTATTCTTACATTATGATTTAAAAAATGATGTTGGTTTTTCCTAAATAAAATTTTTAAATGTGGAAGTAATAAATTATAATATCTATCCACAAAATGCTATAATATTATTTCAAGGAAAATTAATTTTTGAGTAATAAAATGAATATAGTAAAAACTTAGTACCTAATTATTATGAAGTAATCAATGATTTTTTATTATATAAAACCTTTTAAATATTTTATCAATTTTTATTATTATTATATATACCCAATAACCCCACAACTATGTTATAATTGCCATATTTAGATATCTTATTTCATGGATTTTTTGTACTCAGGGCCACATAATCCACAAGACATCAAAATTAATGTTCAAATAATAAAAATAATCTAAAAATGGGGTATTATATTCTCCCGTAATTATAAAAATTACAATGTTGAAATTTTAATTATTCTCTAATATATTTAATATAATATATTACCAAAAATATATATATATTCTTCTAATGGATTAATATACAAATTCGGGCCGTAACATTATTACGTATAAATATATATAAGTATTATATATTCAAATAATGTTTCCAATACAATCCTTGGAAGTACAGTGATACAACCCACATAATTACTGGTAGTTATATCATTAGATTTTATGAGTTTAAGAAGCTACTTTTACATTGGGATCAAAATTAATATAATACTTACCTACCTGATTTCTAATAATTATATAATATAATTTTTTCCTTATATGTGTATCACTGTGACCAATATGGCTTTTTAATTAATTATGTAATAAAATAAAGTTTTAATTGACTATAAAATAATTTTTTTCAACATTTCAAAATATAAAATGGTTAAAAAATAATAATAACAAATATGAATAAAACATTTTAAAATTTATACCCCATTGAACCATTATCTCATTAATTATCATATACTCTAATACATAAAATTAAAAATCATTTATACTGAAACATATAATTTACTATAGAAATAGAAATATTTATGTAAACATCACCAATGATATCATTTTCTTAAAACGTAAAAAACATAAAATTCATTTATTCAATATTAAATAATTATAACCAAATGTATTGAAATTCCATAAAATTAAATTTTCATAACATTTAATACCATTCAACACATGTTTTCGAAATTCACATTTTCTAATTATTCTATACAAATAAATATTATTAGAAAAAATAAAATATGGTTCCTAATAATCCACATTCCAAACCACCATTTATAAATAACACTACTTCATAATCATAAATTCCCCATTTTGACCATTATAACTCTAAATTGAAATTCATAATTCATACATTAATTGATGTGGGTTATTAATTTACAGAAATTTACAATATAATAATTCTCATATGTTATATCTACGAAGATAATGATTACTAGAAAAAAAACATCAAGAATAGAAAATATCAGGTACTATATTTATTATACAATCCATTCTCCTCTAAATTTATAAAGAATATATCTCTCTTTATTTTCATATGCATCATTACATTTTAGTATTTTAAAAATATCATACATAAAAAATTTACTTGGGACATCCTTGGTTATTGGTACAAGGGATTTTATAATTATTTATCTTTTTTTGTTATTGAATTGGGAAACAATATATTTAATTATCCCTTTAAATTTTTAACATTAGAGACCTTGTTCCATAATTCTGACAATCAGGAATCCCCTTTATAAATTAAAACAATGTCATTCCTCCCATATTGAAAACATATGGGGTATTTAATACTTTTCCATCCTTATCCAAGATCATCAAAAAACTCATGAGTCTCCATATTTTTTCTATTGTTTAGAAATCCAATTTTTTTGAAATTATTTATCATAACATGATATAATTGGCTAGTCATAATCACGTGATCCTTCACTTTGGATTATTCCATGTTTAGTTACTCCGCATTGGAGTATATATGAATTATAACTCGAGTCAATGTCCATAATGTGTCTATGATCATCTAATCATCAACACATTTTGTATTGGCTTAGTAAACAAGGATAATACTTACATTAATAATTATTTTTATACCCTTACGTCCTTTAGGAGTCATCAGTCAACAAATAAACACACATAGTTATCCAAAAAATCATGAATCTCCAAGCATAAAAGGAAAATCCTTATAAAATTCCGAAATAAAAAAGTAATTACCAATTTTCCAATGAATTTTATGTTAATATAAACTATAATTCACATGTTTACAATTAAATATGATTTCATAACAACCATAACACCATAACTCATGTAACCCAACAATTTTTCTTACATATTATGTTTGTATAAGATATTATGGATTATACTATCTCAAATAGATCATTTTAGAAGTCATGGAAAACTAGATGCATACATGACTTCCATATAATGTGTAAATTAATAATATATCATGAGAATCATTATTATATCTTTATAAATATTAAAAATATTCTTTCTTCCTATATAGTGTAATTAAAATCAAATAAAGGGTGAACTCAGATGGTCATTCAGGGTTATGTACAATGTAAGATATTATAAATAAATAATGAATAGTAATTAAAATATTTTGGACAATAAAAACATGTTTCGATTAACACATAACATTTGATTATTGTACAAAATGAATTAATAGATTTACATATGGAATTTATTCTCATTACTTATAAAATACCCTAGTAAATATATTAATCATATTAAAAACATAATAATCAAACTAATAATTGAATATTATAAAGATTTATCCAATACATAATATTTATAATAACATTAAAATCATTTTCGTTTTATTTATCTACCACATTCTCAAGACGAGTAATGGTGTTGTCTATTCTCTTAAGGTAATTATATCATTACAAAATAAAAAATATTGGATGTCACAAAAATACTGTAATCATCATAAAAATTAATTTTTTAAAACACATCATATCTTTCTTTACGGTAATGATAATATATTATTGATATAAAGAGAAAGAGAGTTGCATGTTATATTTATTCCATACAGAAAATAATATAAATGTAATTATAAAAATAAAATTACCCAAAAATGAAATAAATTATATGTTGGGATGGTTATGTTAAAATTACTATAATATAAATATATTAATTAATTTTTGGGATTATTTTGAGACAATTTCCCATTGTTCTATCCTTATATAACATGTTTGAAACCTTATTTTGGTGATAAATATTTTCAACAATTACGGTTAGTTATGATGAAAAATACAAGGGACATCATTACTAAATTTAATTCTTGTAATTCCAATTAAGGAATAAATTAATAATTATTCAATTTCTATAAATGTGATAAGTGAAATTTCATATAAATTCATTAAGAAAATATGTTTTTTAAATGAACATGTTTCAATAAAAAAAAAATATAAAAATAAAATATAATGTTGATTAATATGAAATTATTTACACTATGATTAATAAAACTGATCCAAGGATAATTTTAATCGATCTTAATATTATAATGGTAATTTTATTAACTGATATTTTTAACAAAAGTTATAGTTTAAAAAAAGCAGCATTGTATATTATTCCATGAAAAAAATGTTTATATAAAAATAACAACAATTCATTTATATAAAAATAATGAAATTTATATTTCAAACATGATGATTATGTTTTATAATAAATTTTCTAAAATTTTCACTTCTTAATTATATTATCCACAACCAAGATGTAATATTAACCATTTTTCAAAAAATAATATTTTTTAGAAAAAAAAATTACATTACTAAAAAATGTATACATATTTATTATTATTAAATTAATAAAATCATAATATATAAGCCATACATAAATATTTTTCATAATGTAGTTATTCCTATTCACACCACCCAACCCAACTATAACCTTTTATTAGTCAAATATTAATAATACTATATCACAATTTGATAAGGATTTGTGTAACTTGTCTTCAACACTATCAAATGTTGTGTTCTTATTAGAAGAATATATAGATTATCATATTAGTATATTATGGTAAAAACGTATCAAATTTATATTTGGAAATCTATAATAGAATATTTGTATAAATAGAAACTAATTTTCTATTTAGGGATGTAAATAGAGTTAAAGTATGCCAAAACCACTAGGTTATGAAATTGAGAATGGGGGATATCAATAAGTTCACTCCAGTAAATACCTATTCTTGAATTAAAAATATTACAATCAATAGTCATGACAATAACATGAGTCCATCTGTATAAAAATGGAGACATACTACCTACCTACCCAATCTAAGATCGAGTTCCACATATTTGGATGCCGAAAAGTACTTTAGCTAAAACAACTATTATTCTGTGAGAAATAAGGTCAAAACCAAATGAAATATATTTAATACACTTAAACATTTAAAATTGAACATTTAGTTTATAAGGGCCAAAAAATTCAATAATACACCTCAAAATAATCATTTTATGGCCCATATGGGTATCATTGTTTTTAATAACTATAATATTCAAAAAAATATACATATTAATGGTTTTATAACCCTATAATTAGATTTATTTATACAGTTTTGAGTAATTATCATAGTTATATTTTATGTTTTATAATCCACATTTTATAAAGCCAAATACATACATTTTACCCCCTGATTAGTGTTTTGGTAAATAAAAACATTAATTAATAGGCTAAATAAATTAGTATTGATCATCGTAGGATTAAATTATCTATAGGTCTATTTCTCAATTAAATTCTCATATGGTACCTTAGTATAATGATTAACATTTTCCTAAGAATATTCATCACCTAGATTTGGTACATAGTTTCTTTAATAAGTATGATAAATACCATATTTCCCATTAAAGACCATCCATTTAAGGACCTCCCCAAATAATATAGGTGGATATAGTATTCATTTGAACTATTCTTCAATCACATGAAATGGAAGGATATTATATTCTATAAGGTGAAGAATACAACCTTTCAAAATAATTAAGAACAAGTGGCTCACGAAATTCCAGGACTAAACATCAATTACAAAAGTATTATTTGAATGATTAATTTCCTACTCCAACTTTCCATAAGTATTCATTAAAATATGAAAGGAATATCAAACAAAATTAACAATGGGAGTATACACCATAGACACATCAGATCCAATTACATAAATAAAAAAAGAATCCACATCTTGGGAAATATTTAGTCCCTTTTTTATCCTTACAATAATCTTAATTTATCAAAAAATATGTTATTATATTCCTCTTAATATATAAAAATATACAAGTGACATTGGTCCTTCAGTAATAAATCGCCAAAAGATAAATTTATTTATGGTATATACAGAATGTTGAAGCCTCTCATTATTAATATTTAAATTACTATCTTCTTAATTATTTTCAAATTAACCTCTTCAACCAAGGTGGTAGAATGATAAACCCTCAGAGGAATAAGAGAAAAATAGTTATATATATATATCTCTACTAATCTAACTATGTTGATTATTCGGAGTGATAACTAATGAAGAATTATATCACAGAATCCTTCAGTTCTAATTGAAACAATTAAGGTCATGAACTCATATCCAAGCATTTGAATTAATATTACTAATGTTATCAATATCAATTTTTATATCAAATTCTAGATTTATTTGGACAACTGGGTTTAGATTGATAGTTCTATAGACCCATGAAGTGGCTACTAATAAAAAGAGGTCGGGTTATGAATTTGATAATGATGATAATGAAAAGATGAAGGTTATTTAGATGATGAAACTACTTTCAATATATAAGAAATCATATAAAATGGAATATGACAACATGAATGTTGATAAAGATATATAGAATTTTTTACCCTCCCACTCTACTCAAGGATTTACTTATTTTTTCAATTCATTTGTTCATGAGGTTTTTTATTTTCTATCACATGCTCTGCTATTTGCATCCACTTATGGATGTTTGGAGAATTAACTTGATTTTTATATGAAATATTCCATATCCACCATCATATTGGGAATATATTTATGAATATATAAAATTTGAGGAATTTAAAACCATTTTCAATTTTAGGGGTTAAACCAATTTTTTATACATCTTATATTCCCATTTCATTCATATTGAATATTTTTCTTATATTGTTGTCCAAATATTATTGGTCTATGATGCATTATCTATATGCATAATCCAAGGATTCAGATCGAAAATAAATGTAAGTTATATATTTATATTTCAATGGTTTTTATAGCATAATATTGTTTTACCCTCAATTGAAGGTTACTGATATTATTTTTTATGGTGACTGTAGACCTATTTTTGTTTTTTGGGTATTGTAATTTATATTTTTTTAGGAATTTTTCGATTAATTCAAAATTAATTATTACAATTGACAAATAAATTTATTTTTATTGTTTTTTATTTCTCCAAAATAAAATATATTTTAAATGATTGTTTAATTATAAAATTTATATTGGATTTTATTTTCAAATAATTTATTTATTTTGAATAATTTCATAAATTCATTCCCATGAAACAAAAACATGATTTGATGTCCCCATATTGTGGATAATTTTTAATTCTTTTGAGGTAATATTCACAATACTCACGATATGTTCAAATAATCAATGATTTTTTGATCAAATTAAAACATTTGATTAATCGATTTTAAATCATTGGAATTTATAAAATGTCATTGAGGTTGTCAATTAATTTGTTAACAATCCAAATATTGACATTAGACCCACTATTTTATTTATCATTTATTGTCACATAAAAAATGATTTTATTTATCCAATTATAAAAAATTACATAATATATTCACCTAACCAACCTTGAGTTTCTATATATCTTCATGGATATTATTAATTTTAATTTTAGAGAAGGCCCTTATGTGTTTGTTCTATAGACTAAAAATAATTCTTCTATGGTTTTATGTTTGTTTCACTAATTTTTAATGTTGTCTGATTGAGGGAATCTTTCATGAGTAACAATTTCATTATTCAATAGTTGTATCTTCTAATAATCCATAATAATGAAATTGAAGAAAATATAAAATGATATAAAAGGTTGTGAGAATGAATAATTCATTGTTCTATGAATTATGAATCACATTCTTATAAATAAATTAATGGGAATGACATTCATTGTTTAATTTTATTATATTTTCATATCATCCAACAAAATAAAAATTAATGTGAAAATTAGGAAAAATTTAAAGTGTGAGAATTATGAAGAATTATTTATTGGCATTCAATTTTGGACAAATGATCCTTTTCACAGAAACATGGGATTAGTGTTTCACAAGTAATGTAACTGAATGAGGTATATATCCATGGTTTTTACATGAATATTAATACATTAGTAGTTTTGATTTCATCCACATATTTAAATACTTTAATTTTTAAATAATTACCCTACCAAAACATATCTATATAACTCTCCTTAAAAAATTCATCATTATTTATAATATTATTGTGTCTAGATTGTGCAAAGATATGAATTTTAATAAAACTATAGTTGATGCACTAATATATTTGAAAATAAAGAAACTTTCTCTCGATTAACTAAATAACCCAAAACACTAATCATTGATTATAATTTAACTCTAAGATTATTTATGAAATATATCGTTTTAAATAAATTTAATCAATTGATAGCCTATGGTACACTAATAACACAAATTTGTGTGTTCAATAGATTATATAACTTGAAATTTTGAGCGTAAACGCAATATTATATATATCCATTATAACAAAGACATTAAATTGGAATTTATTAATAATATCAATTAATTTTTGATATATACATTGACATACATCTCAATATAAATTACTGATTAATTTCTATAATATAATCAATAAATTTTTAGTAATGTAATTTTATTCTTTAAAAATATTTTTTCTATAATTTTTTTGATTATTATCAATAAAAAGTATTATATATTATAATTCAAATTTAAGGAATTTATTCAATAAATTTATATTCCTTTTTAAATTCATATTATCCAAATTTTAATTAAATGAATTGTTTTTCGTATTTTTTTATTTTTCTGTGAATGATGATCAATCTCTTTTTTTATAAAATTATCATTTATTATCAATATATTATGTGATTTAAAACTCACATTTTGTTTTTAATTTAATTTTGAGTAACACATGAAATATTTAGTTATATATAGTAATTAATTACATTTAAATAATATATATATTGTATTTTTGTAGATGTTTTTTTGGTTTAAAAATATGGGTTTTTTTAATACATTTTGAATGAACATAATGTTTCTCCATGTTAATTAGTTAAAACAATCCGTAATGGGAAATAATATAAATGAAATTTATATATAATATATTAATCAATATGATAACATATTAAAAATAATATTTTTAGATAGATTGTTAGTATAAAATCATCTTGTGCTTAAAAATATAATATTTCTCAAAAACCACATTCTTTATCAACTCTATAAGTTTTGTTTTAAATTTATTTATTTTCTTTTATAGAAGGTATATTTCAAAAAAATAATTTATAAATTATTAATTTCAAAATTCTATTAACATGTATCTTTGATAATTATTGTAAAATATTTGGTTATTAATCAAAATAGAAAAATACATAATTTTAAATGATAATTGACTTTTGAATTAAATTATTAACAGATTTGTTAATAATTTAAATTATCTTTAAAGTGAAATTTGGTAATTTTTATATTTATTTTCCAAAATATATGAATTTAAATCACTTATATATTGATATTGGTTATAAAAACATTGTAAACATTTGGATGTGTTTTACTTTGAAAAATCGCTATCTCAGCACGCCTACTCTATTAATTTTGAATTAATGTTTTCCAATTATTGGATTTTTTTATAAATAACAATTCCATGTGAGGAATAACAATAATCTATATTATATAATTTGTTCAAAACATTTTATTTAAAAAATAAATATTCAAAATTGTAAGAAATAATTATTATGGTTATGTTAAAATATATTTACTAGTGTTTAAAATAAAACTATAGAGGTTAAAATATCCTAAAAACTAGTTTAAAATCTATATACTGATGAAATATCGACCTTATAACTTATTAGATCAATATTTATCCATTTTATTACTTAGACACATTAAAAAAATGGTGTATATCAATGTATTCAGAAAAAATATAGTTGTTTCACTCTACTCATTTATAAAAGGAATCCCACCATTATTCCCTCATCACAACATCAAAAATCATTTTTTGCACAATAAATACAAAAATAACTTCATTATTTTCATTATATTATCATTGAATCCAATTTTTTGGAAGGAATCTTATAATTTTGGGTGTTTCATCCAAAAAAAAATGTTGGTTATTAAATAAGAGGTAATAAAATTAAACTATTGTCTTTATTTAATTTATTCATCAACCACAATAAATTATTTCTAAACAATTATTATATAATAAAAAAATATCTTCCATATTATGATATATTATTAAATTAATTTAACAATATATATCTTTATATTCTACCATCAAATGTGTCAAAAAAATCATCATTTATATGTATGGGGGACTACCACCTCATGAAATGATGTAATTATTTATTCCAATACAACATTTCATAATTTGTTATGATGATGGATATAATATATATATATATATATATAATACTGATAACATAACAATACCTCATGATTCATTATATCATATATATATATTTTAAATTCCATTCTTTACGAGATACAATAATGTCACTCTTGTGAAAGATGTACTACCGTCTAGCGATGTGATGTGGTTGTTCATTCACTAATGATTTAAATTTAATGTAATAAAGATAATGTTGGCGTATAAATGTTCTATAAATTATTTAATTATTATATTAATTACATATTTATCATTCTTAAAAGTATAACATTTCATATAACTATTTCCACTAAATCATTATAATGTCATTCTTGTACTTGTGGACTTGCGCCTTAATAATGAAATGTGACTCTATTTTTTAATCACAAAACCACGTGGAATATATGTATAAGTATATTTTCAAATATATATTAATGGAATATTTAATTTTTTTTAATTCCACAATATTGATTACCTTTTTACGTATGATAACTGATAAATGGAAGCGTTAACGATGTGTACAAATAACCGATTATGTCCCTAATTGAAACATAAATCATTTTTCTAAAAAAATCATTGTTAGTATAAAAAATATATTTACCATATAAATATTATAATTATTTTAGTATTTTTATAATATATATAATATATTTATATTAATTTCATATGAACCATAAGTTTCATAACAAATCGCATGTCAGAAAACCAGATAATTATCACCTGAAACATTGAATATAATGACATTTTTTAAAGAATATGTCATAAGATTTTATAAAAGGACAATATTTGATAGTGTTAAAATTAATATGGATATCTATTAAGATAATAAAATGTTTAAAATCACTATAAATAAGGTTAACTAATTTTTAACCACAAGAAAACATGAGCAAAGATATAGCTTAACACAATTTCAATTTATTGATTTAAAAATATAATTCGTTAATTATGGAATTAGGTGATTATGTGTTTAATGAAATTGTATTATTTTATGTTGAATTTATAATTTTATGTGTACTATTACATTGGAATATGACTTATGTTATGGATTTTAGTCTCAGCTTTACATCTTTTGACTTAGGTTATGTTTTTCATCTATCTTTTTTTATGATTTATATACACAACCACTATTATACAGAATATAATGAATTTAATAATATCATGATATTAAATGATTACCATAGTGTTATATTTTCATTGGTATTTTTATTCAATGTTTCTAATTTTGTATGTGTTTGGTGTAAATATCAAATCATTTAACAGGAATGTTCATGACTATGTCCCAATGATGAAATCATAATATCTATCTAATAATTACTATCATTATTTCCCATATAATTCAGAAATTAATGTTATTATTATGTAATATGACCATTTACCCCTCAGTATCCGTTAAAATAAAATAATTGAGTTTAAAAAATTTATAATTATTCCATATTTTGTTGAAAACACATTTTCTTAAAAAATAAATCTTTCAAAAAATATTTTCCAAAATATTATTAAAAATATTAAAATAATTTCATTAACACATTATAAAACATATATGAATTTTACATATCTTTATATAAATATTAATAGCCTTTTTATAATAATAATTATTTTGTTATTACAAATAATGATAATTGAATTTATTTTAAACATGTACGACCAGTATAGATTTTTTCCACCATCATGAACATTATATATTTTTTAAATTTAAATTATATTTTTTCAATATTATTTTAATATAATACTATTTTAAATGTCCTTGAATTTTTATTTTTAAATTTTATAGATATCATCCACAATAAATATTTAATAATATTTTTAAATAATCATTTCTATGATTCTAAAGTTTTATTATGGTAATAGTTTTCACAATATTATTTTTGGGTTTTTTGTTATTAAAATGCTATTTTTTATAATGAAATGTGTGATTTCATGAAAATATCAAAAAGTATTTTTTACTTTCATTCCAATTCATCAACATCAATAACCCTTATTAATAAATATAATCCAATGGGGTTATTTTATAACTATACCATCATATTTATTTCATTGTATTGATCAACATTGTTGCAATGATTTTGTTATAGAACTCATTTTTTCCTTGAGTTCAATATGTTCCAAATATAAGGTCATGAAACCCTTATCATTTATACATTAAATCATGATAAAAAATTTATAATGGTTATTTTAGGAGGTTTATGATAAAATTAATTCCTTATGTACTATATTGATATTTTGGTTCATGAAAATTACAAACAAAGGGTGTTCCCAAATAGTTCTAGGTGAGTATGATATAGAATAAAAGATCAATTCACCCATTCAACAGTACAATATTTTGTTTAATTATTATTTTCTCAATATAATCCATTTTTAAGTTGATTGTACGGTTATTAATATTATAAGGATCATATAGAAGTTCTATGATAATAAATTTACAATATTCTATTATTTTTATTTATTCATTCAATAAGTTTATAATGATTCTATATATTAATATTTATATTTTATTTTTTAAGATTATTGATTATTATGACACCTTCCATTGGTAAATACATTTTCCATTTCTCATGACTGATGAGTCATGTATTTGTGTATCTGAATTATTTATTATTCAATTTGGGGAATTTATTATTTTTTCATTCCCTTATGCACTTATTATGATCATGGATGCCATTCATTTGTTAATTTTTATGTTTACCCTTACTTAATGAATAACTTCACACTTCCCATGTATTATTATCCCTAGGTTTTGAAGAATCATGTTGAAAATATTTTTTATTGAAGGTTTTTATAGGATGATTATGATACCTTAATTTGAAATAATAATAGATATTTTATTATTTCTTAATTATAATTTAAATACATGTGTATTGATTATTTTATAATTTTACATAATATACATAAACACTAAACCTAATTATTAATTTCGAATTAATGTGAACCATATTTTACATCCATTGTTTAATGGTTTGGATGGATGAAATTTCATCACATTCAATATTATAAGATATTTAAATTTTTTGTTCATGATTTCAATACATGATATGAGCGTTAGGTTTATTGGTTGTTATAGTTGGTATTAGAGGTAGATTAGAAATATTTATAGACTATGCTGCTTTCTTGTGAGGTCTTCTTTTGAGTAATGGATATAGGTATAGATTTATAAGCTTACGGATGATCATAATGTAATTTTCTTAGACACCCCTATTAGGATTTAAGTAGTGTGTTCATTATGTTATTAATGAAACTATTGGAGACAATATATTTGGTTGATGTATATATAAACATTTTTTACAATTTTAAGTATACAATTATATTTTTTAGAAAATATTTTTTAAGGTACTATAACATTTTTACATTGATGTAATTAGGGGACCACATATTTCATGATATAGAAAACAGTGGGATAGAATAGAGATTTGTGGAATAAGTTATTATTGTTTTTAAAAAGGATATCATTAACTTGTTTTCAAGTAAGATGAATATTTGGATTTTACCATTTAGGTTAAAACAATCTTTAATGATTATGTTTTTATGTTATTTAGAATATATTATTATTCATTAATAGAATTATTAAGTCATAAATTTGGATTTTACCATTGAATTTTGAATACTAATGTATGATACGTCGGTTAAAACATTTTTGAAATATTTTTACATTTAGTACAAATGATTTTTTGGTAAATGATTAATCATAGGTGGAACCAATTGAATTTCCATTTTATGGTTATGTGTTTTTTAAATGGTGCTTTTTGAGTTTTACGAATGAATAATTCATTAATAATATTCATCAATTAGAGAAATAAGATAATATTGTGGTAGAGATTAATTTTTTTTAAATTATACAAATAATGTAACTATAATATTTAATTTTCATAGTATATATGTAAATTTAAATCCTAAACATTTGTAAACTGATCTTGCAAAAAAATGTTTTCATATTACATAGAATTTTTTTAAATCAATTTTCTTTAAAATAATCATATATTTATGGTTTTGAGGCTATAAATAATATATTGATCAAATAATTGATTTTTATTAATGACCTAAAACACTCTCTATAATTTTTTACCATTTTATTACGTCTCCATATCTACACATTCCACTTATGTTATCCAATTTGGAAACCTATTATGTGCTATTCTAGATGGACCTTGTTCATACATCTCAATTTTATAAAGAAATAATTTTTCCCTTATAAGATATACGTTAATTTTTTTAATAAATTTTCATTCTTATAACTCTATGATAATTTTTAAAATTCAATGATGAAATTTATTTAATGTTATAAGACGTAGTGCCCTAATAATTTAAAATATGTATATTATATTTTATCATGGGAACAACAAATAACATGAAACCTAAATATGAATGTACTACCCAATACATTATGGTATAATTGTATTTATATAGATGTAATATATTTGGTACCTCTCAGTCTACTCAATAGAAATATTTTTAGGATCCATAGCATATTAAACCTGATGTAGTGATCATAATTGTACCAAAATATATCTAACCATTATAAAATAGCCATTAAACTAGTGGGTAATAATTTAATTTATTAAAATATGTTATATATATAGTAAATATAAGTTATTGAAAAATATTCAGTATATTTTGAATCAATTTTTGAAATGTAATTTTATTCATCAAAATGTCATTTCTTCAAAAAAATAATTTCTTTTAAATTTTAATGAATAAATTATGAAATTAGTTATTGAACTCATAAAAATTTTATTTTAAAAATTGAATATATTAATTTATATCCATATTAAAAAATTACTTTGGTTATAGTTTTAATATTTTTTGAAATATATTGATTTTAAAGAGATGGGAGAAAAATATAATTTTTTTATTAAATTGTCATTTATTTTAAAAAAATTATTTAATTTAAATATCCTGCAATGTCTTAATTATAGTTTAATGATATTTATGTATTATTTATTAAAATGTTTACAAATCAATATCAATTTTTTTCTTATTTATATTTTATTTTTTTTAAGGTTCTTTTTTTTAAAGAAGAAATGTTTGTGAAAATAATTTAATATTATTGAATTTTTCTGGATTTTAATTAAAAAAAATATTCCAAAATAAAGAAAAATAAAAATATAACGTATAATGTTTTTATCCATAAAACATAATATAGATTAATAAATATGATTATTATTAGATATATTGATCATATAATATTATTTTGTGCCTGAAAAAATATACTTTTCGAAAACACAATGTTCTGTTCCATCTGTGTGTTTTGATTTGAATTTATCCTTTTTAACATCTAAAAAATCTATTTTTAAAAATTAAATTATTTTTAAATATTCATTTATAAAATAAATTAGGGTTATTTTTTTATATTTCCTAAAAAGATTCATTTCATGATAAATATGTAAAAATATAGAATTTCAATTGACAACTGATTCTTTTTTAAATTATTTATAATGGTAAACTATATAATAGATTTTATTTTAAAAAAATTATTTCAATTATATATAAATAGGAAAATAAAAATTTTAAAATCTATTTCATTTCTAAATTTTATATAGAAACATTGTAAATATTTGGACATTTTCACCATGAAAAACAACATTCACATCACATTTTTGAGATTAATTTCAAGTTTTATGTAACAAAATATATGAATTGACTATAGATTCATGTCTTACATATTGGAAATTATAAAAATTAATATGATATAATAATTTCATCTTAGTTTTTGTATTAAATGAATAATGATAAGTGTAAAACATTGTTAATGTTGTTTCTATAAAAATAGATTTATTGGTGGTTAAACTGAATAGGTAAAGGTTAAAATTTCCTAAAATCAAGAATAAATATTTTTCATATCCTTATTTTGACATTTTTAATTCAATTATTCATAATTATTCATTATTTTATTCTTTTTCCCTTTACACAATGTCATTGGAATGCAATATTTTCAAATATTAGAAGTGTTCCACCCACATGACTTATAATTGGACACCTCCCCTACTCCTTAAATGAAAAATTCAAAACCCATATGGTCCACCATTACTATTGAAAATAAATTAAAAAAATCTATTATCTAATCCTATAAACATTATTTTGGGATGAAATATAACAAAATAATTCCTTTGTTGAAAACTAAAAGAATTTACCCCTAGAATAGGTAATGTTCTTCAATGAGTGTTTTTCATTAATTTATTCGTCCTCCTACATAAAATTTTATTAATAAATTCATATTTAATAGTAAAATTATATTGAAAACTATGCTTTTTATGGTATAAACTAAATCATTCTCATCAACCATCAAATGGTAAACGAAATCATCATTTATGTGTACATATGACAACTAACTCATGAACTGATGTCAATAATTTTTTAAAACTTCTTCTCATGATTAGATAAGATGATGTATATAATATATATATATATATATGTTTTATTTATAAATTAATTATACCAGTTTTTTCATTATTTCATATATATCATATTTACATTCTTTATAGGCGATACGATAATGATTCTTGTGTGTAAAATGAAATACTATTTAATAAAGTCATGAAATTCCTCTATCACTAATTCATGACATATATTGAAATATGTATAATGTTTATAAATATATGGGATACATATAAAATATTAATTATATTAAATAACTAATTATCATTATGAAAATAATTAAATTTCATTTAGTTTTTTTTACGTTGAAAAATTATAACATCTTTCATGTGTGTTTGGACTATCCATTTCACACATGGATGTGAGTTTATATTTTCATAACCACAACACATGTATGATATATATAGTTAAATTTATATAAATAATATGTTATTTGTGATATAATTATCATTTTATCATTTTAGAGTATTAAATTACTCATTTCTAGAATTATAATTGATAAACAGAAATGTTTTTCTTGTGTATGTATGTCTTACAGTCTGGATGACCGTAATATTATTCACTTGTCAAAAAAATATGTCATAATTGGTATAAAATTAATAATTGATGTGTAAGAAGTATAATTACTTCATGATTAATATTATGTAAGTGATATGAATATATTATATTAACATTATAGAAAACTATCATAACAAATCATGAATGAGAAAATATAGAAATTAACATCAGAAAAACAAAAATATTGAAATATTATTAACGAAAATGGGATAAGAGGTTATAAAAGAAAAATAAATTATATTATTAATATTAATATGGTTCATTAATATGATAAATATTTTTGTAAAACCATTATACATTTATATAAATAACCTTCAACCAATTGTAATCTTGATATATGTGAGTTCTTTACTAAATTTCTATTCATTGGGTTAAACATCTACACCATAGATTATGTCAGGATAATTTATTTTTCAATTGACCATTAATTATTATATATAGTATTTACAATTTTATCATCTGTATCTACAATGGATACACATTATTAAATCATTAATTTAATCCCCTCGTCATGGATATGATCTTTTTAAGGGATTTTAGCTTTAGTTTCACTTCTTTGAGACTTATTTTATCTTTAGAAAACATCATATTTTATGATGTTCATATAAAGTCTATTTGAATTGTGATATCATTAATATTTTTATACTAATTATATTTAATGTTTAATTTCATTTTAAATTTTCATTAGGATTATTATTACTAAATGTAACCATGGGAATGATATTTTTGTTTCAATATCATTATTTATAGAGATTATTTTGGAATAATTGTCCAATTGTGAAATATAATGAAATATATAATAATAATTAACAAAATATTTTTTATCCTCTATTTATTCATGATAAATTAAAAAAATATTAACATTTATCTAATATTTTGTACTTATTATCTTGTAAATTATTTTAATTAAAATTTCCATTATTTCTCTCTTTTGAATTTTTTTATTGAAAACAATGTTTTATTAAAAATTTAAAATGTTTTCATTAATAAAATGATTTTATAGAGTCAGTTTTACCATTTTTTGAAGTATTAATAAATATTTCTAAAGTACTGTTTATGTTTTTTTACAATTATTATTTTGATTTTACATATAATGTGACGAAACCATTATTTTAACATGTTGGGAATGAATAGACTATTCTTCCGCCATGACCATATTTTTTATGGATTATATTATAAATTATCAAGGTTATTATTAAAATGTAATTATATTCAAAACGTTACAAAAATATATTTCCAAAATGGAATGGATATTTTCCTTAATAAATTGTTAGAATGATTGTAAAAAACATTATATATTTCAAAGAGTTTTTTCAATCAAAAGGGTTTTATAAATATTTTTTGAATATATAGATTATAAAAAGTGATAATTTGAAAATAAAAAAAATTATTTTCCTCCCAAATTATTTAATTATATTTTAATTGTATTCCCATTCATCAATTTTATCAACCATTGTTATTACTTATTCTCAAATGGGGATATTTTTTAATGATACCATTCTAATTAATTCAATGGATGGATAAAGAATATTTCAAATATTTTGTTATAGAAACCATTTAATTTCTATGGGTAATAATGTTTCAATGAGATCTTAGTGGAACCTATTTAATTTATAATGATAAATAATGTTATGAAAGGAATAATTGTGGTACTCTGAGTTATATAAGGGATTTTAAGCTTTATGTACATTATGATTTTTGTAGTTATTGGATTTTTTGTAGAATTGTTGAACCCAGATAATGTAGGGTGACCCCAATATAACATAAATGATGAGTTTGGCATGATATATATCTTATTAATTGGTTAATGATTACGTTATTTTATGATTCCTATTTTAATTCGTTCAGATGGTTATACAAATTAACGGGTTTCATAATGGTTCCATGATTATGATGTCCCAAGATTCTACTATGTTTTATTTATTATTTCCATGACATTATCATGTATCTTCTAATCATTATTAGTTTCAGATGGATAATCAATATTTATTAATAGGAATCATTATATTTTAAAAACCTTATCACTTGTTTCATGATTGATGAATAAAGTAATGATGGGTAAGAGTTCATTTCTAATTAACTAAGTCACATAGATTATGTCATCATACCCTTATTCCCTATTTGGATCATTTTTTAAATTCAGTTTTTAATCCACATGATTAACCTTACTGAACAAAGGATCTAACACTTATTATTTTTAATTTTCAACTTTTTATCAAGAATGGAATTGAATTAATTATGTATGGATTGTTTTTCAAATGAATGATGATGAAAAAATTATTTGAATTAATAAATTCTTGTTCATGTTGGAGGAATTCACATTTAAATATGTGTTTATTATTTAGGTATGATATTGTCCTAAGTTTGTAAAAAAAGAAATAGAAAATTACATTTATAATGTACTAAATAAAATTTTCCCCTAACAATTAAAATTATTTGGATTCAAAAAAATTTGGTTTCCTTCATCGATGTTAATGGTCAATATGTAATGATTATGACTTTATAACTACATTCGAGTGTGTTGGTTCTAGGATATTATAATGTTACACATTTATTATCCATGTGTGAGAATAAATATTTAATTAATTTTTATTTAGTGAAGACTGAAATTATTTTCTATATGATAGGGGGTTTATTTGGTTATGGATGGATTTTTTAGGTTGAATTAATTTTACTATAAGTGAAAAAAATGTTAGTGGTTTTTTATAGTTGTCGAAAGATGAGATTCCATTTTATACATGATCATGGAAATTTTATCACTTTTGATTTGGTTTTTATTTTGATTTGGATAGTAAATTATTTCCCAGGAGTGAAATACTTAATCATTTATGGGAATACATGTAATAAATTGATGTAATTTGGTTTTGGAAAAAAGGTATTAAATATTTGGCCATTCACTATTCACATCATGAAGAATATTATTTATGATATAATTGTATCAAAAATTTTCCTATCACATCAATAAAAAATGAATCTCTCTCTTCATTTGATAGGGATTGATATTTATTTATAAATTTATGGTATAATTATTGTATATTTATATTTGGTAATTTTTCTTATGTTTAATATATTCATTTTCATCCTCCTCTGTTATATTTTAATATTTAACTTTTTTTCTCCCATAGTGCTCCATCTATACTCCATGAAAGAGGGGAAGTGTCAATCGATGTTATATGACGGTTGAGGGGGTTAGTGGTTATTTAGTTTTTCAATTGTATTTTTATATTATTTCTATTGTGAGAAATTTATTATTAGATAAAATGGTTTTTTGATGGGTAAACCCTCTATTTTTGTTCCCGAATTCTTATTCTTGTTCACATTTAGTCATCTATGTCATTATCAAACTGATTAATGTAGGGGTTTGGTGTTGTATTGTGGTTAGATGTGAGGGATATTATCCTTCCTGTAGAGGGTTGGTGTTGGGTAATTAAAATGTAAATTTTATAATTTAGTTTCATAGGTTTTGTTTCTATATTAAGTGGGTAATGTGATGAAATTTATTAGTACAATGACATAAAAATTTTATACTCACAACATGAAAACACATTTCTAAAAAACATTTATGTGTGTTTGTTCTTTCTTAATTTCTATTATTATTTATAATATATATATATATATATATATGTTTCATTTTAATGTCAAATATTCATTATATGTTTTATTTATTAAGTACTATATTGTTTATTAAATAAATAACGACAACAAAAACATGTTTTCTGTGAGAACCCTCCCAATGATAACTTCCCTCTATGTGAAATATATTGAATTTTTAGGTAATAAGAAATTATCGGCGATGTACACAAGAAAAATACCTCCCATAACAAGTATCATAATTTTAATATTAAAATATTTATGTGATTCACCATCTCAGGCATTGTATCCCCTGTCAAGCGCCACCTCCACAAACATCCCACACAATGTTGTGACATTTCATTTACATTGACAAACCCCTAAGATGTTACACAACCCAGTAAAACCTACACTTATCATCTTTCATACATCAATTTTAATTATCCTTGATGAATTGGTATTTGAAACTCTATTATTCTTATAAATACATCTTAAGGTCACCCCACTCATGTAGTGTATGTCTAGCAATCGAACAACATCTATGTGATGAAGTAACACCTCAATGTACTTCTCAAATTCCCAACCACAAATAACCATGATAAATATACCCCCAAAAAATGTTACACAACTTCTAATTGAAATTAATAATCCCTTGAGAAGCATCATTACCCTTATACTACCAACACCTAAAGACCACCCCACCAATATCAGCGAACAGCATAAGGGAATAGTATTTATTACATCTATAGATGGAAAATCATCATATGGTTTCTCCCTCCATCATTTTATGTTTATACTGTAATGTATATTCATGAGTAGAAGAAAAATCTATTCTTATATGTCACATACCAGTCCCCCATTGATTGTTAAGACTATCCGACAAAAGATGAATCACCAAAGTCCAACCTTTTTGGTGGTGAACTCACCACAAACATTTGATATCCCTCAACATTGATCATTGAACTACCTCTTTCAATGAGTGTTCACCACACATAAATTTCAACATGTTGTATGGTAGGGCTTCTAACCAATATGTTTTACTCCAACATCCATTAGATTGACATCAATATTAATGACTCCACTATTTTTCTTCAATAATTGTATATGGAACATGAAATTTGAACCATAGAGTAGATATATATAATCATTTAATATTTTATAATGTACCTGGTAATTATGGTTCTAGTGTCATTACTATTTACATTAAACATTCATTGAATTGATTTTCATCAATACAGAAGTGAAAACATCATTTTATACAATATTCACCAACACATACTACAAAATTATTTGTGATTTTGGCCAAAAAAATATCCACTAACTATCCATCATTTAATAGTATCGTTTTTTTAATATAACCTTAAATATTTTTTTTTATTGGAGGTCTTTAGTGAATGGTAGTGAAAGAAAGATAAATATGGATCAAAATATCAATTTCATAAATGTTTTGAAGCATTGTATTTTGTACTGATTCAATGGGGATCAGTTGAACATTTATGATATATTGTTAATCTTTTGTCACAACATGAGTGGTGATCCATAATATTTTAGTATTTTACTATCTGGTTGACACAGATTAGTTATAGAATTGTGTATTGATCTTTTGGATTTAAATGGAATTGATATACTCATTATTTGTCATTATTGAAGTTTTTATTGTTATTGGTTGGGATATGTCATCAATGTCCCACTATCCTTAATACATAGAAACATCGCTTAGTAAATATGGAGTTTGAATCATGTGTTCATCCAACATGAGGATGCTTTCTCCATGGTTGATCATTTCATGACATAGTGGTCTTGAGATGTTTTGGTCAACCCACAAAATAGTTAGTTATCATATAAGAATTATAATAATGTTTGAATTTTCAGGACATGGCATTTTTCATGGAACCACGTTGAAATGTGTTATTAGTTTAATAATTTATACCTATTAAATTTTTATAGTATCAAGATTTATTCTATTTAGTCATGGTTCCGTTATTTTTTTCATCAGATATTATGAAATTTGGCTGATGATTGCACCATGAACCACCAAATTTTGAGTTTCATTTCTTAGACCCCACAGTTTCATATGTTTGAAATGCTCTAAAATATTGATGAAATAAAATTTAAATTTGTTTTATTATTTATCATAATTTGGATTCATAGGATATCATCCATTACAAATATATTAAATGGATTCCATTATAATTCTATTAATTTGTGTCAAATAATTTATTGAATTACATTAATAATTCCTGTTAGAATTAACAAATATTGACATGTTTAATAGTAATGAAACATTTTATTAATTAAAACAAATTAAGGATGAATATAATAAGATGTGAGATACCACCATGTGGGAATGATTGATTATATAAAATCCTCTTTGTTCTCTCTTCCTCCCAAAAAATTGTGTATCACTATGTGAAGGTGCTAACACTCCATGTCTTATTGTGATCCTTAGTAAAAACATTTGGATCCTTGGATAAAAATAATTACTCCTAGTAGGGGAGTATACAATTTATACATTCATGATCATTATCATATATATGTAGAGAAATAAATTATGGATTTATCTATTTATTAATGATGTAATGTTATTTATATATATTAATTTTTTTTGACTCTTTCTAGTATCTATTAGTTAAATATGGGTTTTCTTACACCGAAAATTCATATAATAAACCCCAAAACCAAACGATAATATAGAAGACTACATCTTCATTAAATCAATGTGATTTACACACAAATAAAAAATTAAAAAATTTATAAAAATGTAAAATGTTTAAACATATTAAAGTTGTGTTATATATCAATTTACGGTTATTTTCAACACTTTACCATGTCACAAGATTTTCAGAAAACAAAATGTCATTTTTTTACAAAAATTCAATAAATAAAGTTAATATTATATTATTTTATATTATGATTAAAAAATAATAATAAATAAATTTTATTCATCGTTATAAAATGGTATTTTTAAAGTCCAAATAAAAAATGAATTATTTCACATGCATTTCAATTGTTTTTGAAAAATAAAGAATGTTTTTATTTCTTATGAAAATTTTAATTATTAATTAAATATGGTTATTTTAAAATATTTTTATAAATATTGTAAATTATGTCTTATATTATTTATCAAAGTCTAATATTTTATTATAAAAGATGAATTATATCTGTCACTATAGAACTCAATACAATAAAGAATATTTCAAAAAACATGTTTCCCTCCAAATATGACCCCCTAACATTGCCCTTATCCCCACCCATAGAAAAAATCTCCCCCAATACTAATAGTATATAAACACCTCAATTTAATTGTTTTAAAAAAATTTCTATAAAATGATTATGTCTAATAGATTCAATTTTTTAAATACCTATGTATTAAATATTTATTTTTTAATAAAGGGTTATTATTAATAAATTATTTTTTACATTGATATGGTATATAAAAAGTATCACATAATTGAAAAAATTATTTTTTATATATATTTATTTGAAAAGAAATTAAAAATTAATATAATTATAATCAAAATTATGAATTTCAATGGAACTTTTTTTAATAAAATATTTCAAATATTATATTTTACTATTTTTAATTCCATTTAAAAAATTATATTCTATTCCTTCTGATATAGAAATGAAATTATTATTAAAGATAATATTATTAATTTAAAATGAGTTTATGGAATAAATTAATAAGGATGTAATATTATAGATTATTTATTTATATTTAGTAATTATTGATTATTAATTAATATCAATTTATCAAATAAAAATAGATCCTCATTTATGAAATTATTACTAACACATCAATTATTCAGAAATTATTTGATAAATGTTATAAATAATTCAATGTATAATATATTTATATTTGTTTGAAATTTTTACATAATAGAAATTTACAAAAATAATATTTGTAATTCATAAAATTTTATTAAAATCCTATATAGTGTATCATATGTATGATTTCATATAGGATATAGATTTAATTTATTTTTATCCATTATTTTGGAGTATACATAAAATTAGATAAATCATAAATAGATTATAATTACATTTCATTTAGAAATTGTTCATATATATATATAATGACTATATATTTTAATTGTTCATTTTTGTGGATGTTATTTGATTCTTTTTAATTGTATATATATTTTTTATAAAATTTGTTTAATTCATATGCTATATTTATGATATAATTTTTTTAGATGATAGATAAATGATTTAAATTTAATGTATTGTCCCATAAAATTTATTCTTTAATCAACAACGACGCTGATTTTTTTAGAGTTAATAACATAAGAATGGATTTTGATTATTGTTTTTGGATATTAGTTTTTAGTGTAATCATGTTTTTTATTTGCTTTATTGTGATGTATCAATATGGAGAAGGAAATGTGGTTAGACTATAGACATGATGGGATTCATATTCAACTTAATTATATGTTGTGGGGTTGGATATCTATATCTATGGGTGTACTCAAGTATATATTGTCAATATCATATTGTCATATATCATTACTTGAAGACTTTATATGCCTTATGTATAAGATGCATTATGATATATATCAATATATTTGCATTCTATTTTTTGGTGAGTAATATATTCCATTGGATGGATTAATGGAAACCCAATAATGTAGAATGAAACCATTAATTTGGTGAATATAATAGGGATTCTGAATCTAAAGATTTGTTATAATGAAAAAAGTTAAAAAAATTGATAAAATAATGATGGAATAAAATAAAATAGATATTAAATTAATATAAATGTTTTCTTTATTAAAATGGAGATATTAATATATCTCGTCAAATAAAAATTTTCATGATTCCTTCTATATAGTAACTTTCCAAGACTTCAATAATCCACCAAGTCATGTTTTGATAAAAGAGGAGAACATTGGATTTTTAGGAGCATGGAATGAAAGTAATTGGTGATATATAAATATCATTGGTTTGGTTTTAAGAATGTATGATGAACACGGATTTTCCCTTTTTAGCTTTTTTATTTCATTTTAATTAGTTGAATATTTTGTGGGAAAGCATTACAAAGGATAATATAGGATTAAACAAGAGTACATCCATGTGATTTTTCTATATAAAAAGTAATTAGGTTTACTATAAACAATTCATATGTATTATGTTTTGGAAAAAAACATACCTAAGTTACTATATTGTATGTGAAATTCCGAAGTGATATAATTGATTATTTAAATATGGATCTTGGGTCACGAAATGGGTATAATGTAAATAACTAAAAAATTTAGTCGGATAAATATTATTAATTTTTTATTATGAAGATATATAATATATACTAATTTACCATTATTATTTCATTTTATTTAATATTTAATTATTTAGAAAAATTATATTCATATCATTAATAGAAAAACATATAAAATAGTTAAAAATGGTATTAGTGTTGATAATGTTTCCCATAGAAAAGAATTTAGGTCCCTATATGTGAATGTTATAGAAATTTATTTCCATAATACTAACACTATTGTATTAGATATGATGAGGGAATTACAACTTTGAGATGTCAAACACAGACTCATTAGTTATAGAAAATTGATAATGTGTATAATATATATTCATGTTGTTGAAGGAATGAGAGTTGTTGTATTAAATTTAAATACATATGGTAAAACTCTTCTGCATGGATGAGTAACAGAATTAAGGGAATTTTCTTATGTTCCCTTTTTAAAAATATTATTTTTTTATCTTATTTAGGAAATATGAGATTTAATTCACGATTTCAAAGAATATTATTTCAATATATATGAATTAAATGGTTTATATAATTTTGGAAAAAGTGGTTTATTTCTTTTTTTATGGATAATCATTGTAATAACATTAAAAATAAAAAGGTGATTATTTTTTCAAATCCAATATATCTTTTCCATTATTTTCTTAGACATATAAATGTTAAAAAAGTCTCTGACTGTATAAGGATTGATTCATTGAGAAATTAGAATATGTACTATATTATAAGTATGAATAATGATTAAATATTAAAAAAGATAAAATTTTGTATAAAATTTAAAATTAGTATTTCATTATCAGTTCTCATACATATTATGGTATGTAGACTAATGAAAAGGGAAAAACATATGGTTTATTGCACTTTGATCCTTTTAGAGATTACATTAGTAGGAATTGTTACATATTTTTTATGAACTACAAGAATAAAAATATACGAATGTTTAATGTGTTTTAAAATGAATTGTTGAATAATATCAGAAAAAGTAATAACATCATTTAGTTAAATCATGGGGTGAATACATGATCTGGGATTTCATTGATAATCTTGGTAATTTAGGAAATGTTTCACAACATAAACCTCCTTGAACACCATATTGGATTGATCTGTCAATAGGGATGAATCAAATATTATGATATGTGATTTGATAAAATATTATTCAATGCGACCTTCTTATTAAATTTTGGATTTTTCTTGTTAGTATAATTTCTATAATAATAAACAGTGCTCCATATAAATCAATCATTAAGACACCGTAAGTGATATAGGCTGAAAAACATCATGTTCTAAATTTTATTGGTATTTTTGGTTGGGGAGAATATGTAATATGATTGACATTTGATAAATGTGAACCCAAATTTAATAAATGATTATTTTTTACATATCCAAATAAATATAAGGAAATTATTTCAATACGCATAATGAGCGTATATTATTTTTTTCTTGTGTTTCAATATTATGTGTGAGGGAATTTATTAATCTAGCAATTTATGTGTGAGTTTTTAATAATTGTCAATATGAAACAACCTTGAGTTCAAATTCATCTTGTGATGGATGTTGAGCTAGAACCATAAATAGATTATGAATATGAATGAACATAAGTACTCAAAATACATATATTATTCATTGTACACATGAGATATATGAATTTCTCATTGATATTTATTAAAAAGATACATTCATTAGAGAATAAACTAATTCCAACGACGAGGCTACTATGATATCTGATTCCTTAAAATTGTTAAAATCCATGCAATCTAAAAAGGACTATGTCTAGATTAACTATGTTTGAAACTTGTTATATGAAACTAATGTAGTAAAAACCATGGGGTGAGAGTTTATTATCGATAAAAACTCAAATAAAAATATTAGACTTTTTAGATATAAACCATTCATGAGTGAATAATTTTTTAAAAAAATCATGTTATAATCTATTAAGAAAAACTTTCACTTCTTGAAATGATAAAATCCATTAAGATATTTATTCTATATCTTATAACTATAATCATGAGATATAATTTTTTTTGAAATTTATTTCTTTAATTTTAATTTTATAGGGGACATTTATATGATACATCCCAATGGTTTTGATGTCAAAATGACAGTAATATTGTATGCATGTTTTAATTATCCCTTCGCTGAATAAAGAATAATTCTAGTATTCAGAATATTCAATTTTATAATGGAATCAATGAGATTGGTTTAAAAATAAATATGGTTTATTCATTTTTATACTATGTGATTATTGGGATTTTAATTCTGTTCCTTATTCTATATTTTGATGGCATACTAAAAATGAGAAATGGTACAATAACCCTTTAATTATTGAATATATTATTAGGTAAATGCTTTTCAATGAAAGGGATGGATGAGAATCCTAAATCGTGGATATATGGATATTTATAGATTGGTATAAATTTATTTTTGGAACAAGTCATGTCACATAAATTAAACAATTGAATAAGAGTTTTGTCAAGGAGAACAATATGAATGGGTATTTACCAGTATTACAAAAAATGGTTCATAGACTGTTTTACGATCCTTTAAAATAAATAGAAATAGTATACATAATTTTCAATTCATTCACTCTATGTTCTATCATGTTTTCCATGTTTTTTACATTACTTGATGCTTCTTATGATGTTAATATGAAAATATAAATTAATCTTATAAAGGTGAGAATTCATGGATTTCTATGAGTAACATCCTAAAGTACATGGGATAGACTAAACATATGCAATTTTTTTTTGGAGGAGTGAAAGAACTCTGTGTACAATGTAAAAAAATTTCATGTTATTAATCAAATAAATTTGATATAAAATATCAATTCTGAATTATATTTATCCAAAATGGTTGATCAATAACATGGCTCAATCCCAGAAAAAACAATAGTAGAATTTTCTATATATGATTACAAAATCAAAGTATCAATTAATTAAAAAAATTTACTTCGGATCAAAATTTCATTCACTAATCTGAAGCTGGTTATCATGTTTCTAGAAGCTATAAATAATTTCTATGAAAAAAATATTTCTTTAACTTATTTTATGGAACCACAGTCTGACCACTGATGAGTAAAATTATTTTGTAATACATTCTCATGTGGGACATTACTTTGTAGGGTGATGTAAATGGCATTATAGTGTGTAAAAAGTACAATCTAATAGATTTGTTTATGAATACGCTTCTTCAAAAAAATAGGAATTTAATTTAAGGTTTCTATATACTAAATAAATTATAGATTTATTAAATTAATATATATTGTATTAATGTCTTCTAACAAATGAAACATGAATTATCATTCATTCATATTTTCTAAAATTTACTTTCCAGGAATTTTATGGTGATAAAAATATTTTCAAAATAAAGATTAGAGATATCCCTAATAAATTATCTATATGGTGTATGATGAGTTATGATGATATGATAATATTAGATTTAATGGGTTATTATACTCATTATAATGGGTTTATATGAGATATAGAGAATTGATTCATTTGGTAGAAATTATAATCATATTACATTGATTGAATCGCCAAATTATATTTCATTAAATTACATACTACCATTGACATATATAATGATGAATTCATATAATCAATCCTATAACATTAGGTTGGTGATACATCTAGAATCATAACCTTTATAAATTAATTCTATTATAACATATGTGTAATGTGACTTAGAGAACCCTGTTTTGGTAGGGTATATAGATGATCATGTTGTTGGATAGAGAATAACCAATACAAAAATTTTCAACATGTATAAAGAGTAATGATATCTATCTCTTGTTTAAATTTTATGGTGAATTTTTATTCCTTGCTTAGTTAGGTCATATGTTCATATTTAATTTTTTGAGAGACATGTGGTGTGGTTGTCTATATGATGAATGGAATGTGGTGTATATAGTGACATGTTCTATATATTTTACAATATAAAAAATGTGATGTGGATGATACAATATTGAAAAGTTTCCTTTTTAATGAACACGCAGTTCAATGGAAAACATATTATATAGTTACATTTATGGTGAATATGATACAATTTTTGGTGAATGTTGGTTCATAGGGATATGAATATTTTTAATGGAGATCACAATAGTTCCCTTAATATATCAAGTAGCACTGAAACATTAGCTGAGTCCAAACATTGCATAAATTTATGAAATATTTACTTTATATTTTTTTCAATAATAGAACGGCTTGTAGAGTCACATTGTTGTCCATAATACAAGGAATAATATTTTGAAAAATTTCATAATACAAAATTATTAGATAACTATTAAATCATATCTACATAGACATATTGAATAATTTACAATTTTTTTACATTTTTCATAAATTCCTTTTTGTATGTTTGTTAGAGTGAGAGATTGTTATATGTGAACAACAATATTAATTAATATGATATAAATTTGGGTCATGTATCTCCCACACATGTTTCATCAATTATAATACAGAATGAATTAATTATATAGGATATTATATGAATTTTATTAAATATCCAATATTCATTGAAATAATTACATGAACAATTACATTGGGAATCAATGAATAATGATAAGTTTAAAATATAAAATACTATTAAATAAATGAAACACTTCAAGTGTGGATTTATAAATGTAAAATATCTCTATAGATGAGAAAATAAATTTTTATAAAAACCTCTGGCTTATATCTCCTGCAAAACCCTTCTGAAAATAAATGTATCATTCTGTAATGAACTCCAAACCTTAATTAACTTTTATGATCATTGGGATGTTTTATGGGATCCATTAACTAGTGTAATACATTATATGTATGAATATTTTGACTGCTAACATCATTATCTTCATCAAATACGCATGGAATAATATAATAATAATTCATAATTTATGGTATTAATGATATTTTATTTTTTTGAATTATATATGATGATTTTTCAAGGATATATGACAATCATATGGGTTTTATTCAATGGACATGTTCATATGATGAACCCACAAAACCCATCATCATCATGTACTTCCTTCAATTAATTGGTGGATTGGAGTTCTGATTTTGATATATGGTAAAAGGATAAGGGATATCATTTAATAATATTTAGATATAATCATGAATCATCATACTCATGGATTGATCATAATCTTCCACACCATGATTCATTAATTTTATAGAATGATTATCAATTTGGACATGTCATATAATTATCTCTTATTTATATGATTTCATGTGAACCCTATATGATCAAGGGTGTTTATTTAGTTTTCATTGAACCACAGTTGTTGAATTATATTAATATGTTTTTTAGATCTAGATTCTATAATTTGAGATGAGATTCTCTTCTATTTTTTGGAATCAATATTTTTTATTCCTTGATGGAAGTCTTTTATAGTGGTATCATTAGACTGATCAATTTTCAAAATTAGTTGGGTTTCTACATGATATGATAAAACTTCTTATAAAAGGACTTGACAATAAAGTTACCCTATTACTAGGAAATATGGCATCCAATAATGAAGATTTTTTAACATTCTGATTCAGTTATTAAATATCTATAATATTCTCTCTTCGATATTAACAATGGAAAATTTCAATTCTCTATTTTTGTATTATGTAGAATGTTTATTAAGTTATTACCATTCCATATTTTCTATTATCATTAATTTAGATTCGATTTTATTAAAAATTATCCTTACTCAGAATTTAATATCAACTTTAATTTTTTCATTCCCAATGAATCCAATTACTGTACTACGAATGATACAGAATAATATTTTAATCTGAAATAATGTTATCCTAAATTATTTTAAATTAGTGTTTAAACTTATAATAAAAGTCTCTTATATATACCAAATTTATGATGTCTAATAATCTCTTTGTTCCATTATGATTTGAAAAAGTATAATCATTCTTCTGTAATGGTAGTTAACAATGGATATAGCATTCTGGGATAGGGTAACTATGGTTGGTATCAAAGTATGTTTATTAAAAACAATGGAAAGTCGATTTTCGAAACAATATATACGGGAACATAACATTAAGATTGACATTGAGGTTATGTATGGATGAACATATTAGAATTTTTAAACCTTATAATTATATTGGTCTTCCTATAAATACATCCCTTTATAGACAATATAAGTGTATGTGGTTCTCGAACAAATGTACTGAGGTGTAACAACTCCAAAACGGTTTATGAAGCATAACCAGAGTATAAACTGGTACATGACAATGAGCATTACTATTCAGCTGGTCTTACACTCATAGTGGATACACATCAGATATTTCTCATTATCTTTTCAAACCATTATGTGGGATTCATAATTAATGATGTCCCCAATGAAATCAAATATTTTTATTCAGATATTTATGATGAATAATTTTATTTTATTTATTTGGGATTATATATTATGATTTTATGATCATATATAGTTTATGAAGTTGTCTAGAAATGAATCTTGTAAGGAAGAAGGTTGTAAATACTCATGGCCAATGAAGAGCATTCACTTCTGAGATATATTATATAGTAATAATTTGAACTAAAAATGTTTTAGATATATTAGGGTATCATAATTATGTTACGACATATAAACCCTCCTAAATGGAAAAAAAATGTTCCAAATTGAGATTCTATAATATTGAATCTCATTATATAATAGAGGAATCCATCATTTATTGGGACTATTATCCTAATGGTGGTTTATAATTTTATTATATTTTCAAAAAGATATAAATGGCCTTAGGATGTGGTTAAAAGGATAAGGTTACACCTGTAGTGTATTTTCCCAATAGTTAAAATAATCTATGGTTGAAATTTATAGAGAATACTTGGGAGGAATATGAAATTGAACTCATGGTATATATAAATTTGGAGTATAAATTTTTCAATAAATACATTCTTTGTGATAAAATAACTATGATGAAATGAATTTTCTATAATTTTATGAAAAATGAGTAATGAAGTGGTTCAAGTTATGAATCCACCTTTACATGGTTATGATGGTATGCTATAAATTTTGTACACAACATGGATTACCATCTTGAAAACATTGTCGAAGGCCATAAAAAATTATCGAAAGACAAATATTATCTCAATACCTTTTTCATATAATGAAATTGTCTTATAGGATATCAAGATTGATATGTAGTAATCCAATTATTATGTAGTCAATTAGAAGAAAGAGAAGAAGATGTTGGAAGGGAAAATAATTGATTATATGATTATGGAAATGGTTTATTTTTCAATTTGTGATCACTGTGGAAAAGATCCCCATGGAAAATGAGGGAACATACTGGGATTTTTTTATTTATAGAAAAAACGATAACCAAGAAAAATAATGAAATATGTAGATGGAATAATATAACATTATTGATATAAATTAATGGATGTGGATCAATATGTGGAAAAATTACACAATATTCAAGAAAATATAACTCATCAAAATATAAGCGATCATGGTCAAGCATATGTTATTGACACTGATAAAGTGGAAGGCTTAATGTGCTTCATTAGTTAGATATATTGAATATGTTGTAAAATTATGTTATTGATGATTTATTAATCATATGATTTATAAAATATATAATTATTTTACATTAATACATTTATTTTTATATTTGAGATCATATTTTTAATTGTACCAAGAAATTTTATTCTATAGAATTTAATATTTTTTTGGAAAAAAAATTATTGAAGGAAATAGAATCCTTAACATGTTCCCGATTTTGAAAATTTGATTTTTCAGATAAATATATGATTGATATCGATAATTTTTATTAGATACTACTAACTACAATGTTGCTGATTCTATAGTATTGGATCATAATATTATGGAAGGGTTAAATATTTATGAAATTTTTTATGTAGATCATTGATTAAGGATTTAGAGATTAATATATTACTTCAACATATGAAGAATCATAGGATAATATATGTAGTATAAATAGTTTAATGAAAATCCAATATATTATATTATGCATATAAAATTGAAACATATCATATAATTATATTTCAATATACTCATATATTATAAAATTACTCCTCATCTTTAGATAAGTAGTTCATGAAATAAAATATTTTTTCATATTTTCTTAATTTTTTAAGATATCAATGAAATTTTTCATAACTAGGGTTTAAGGATTATTTGTCATCAAATTTCATTTGAACATTTTCCCTATCCCTCTCCCTTAGAACATTATAGTAATATTTTCAATCCATGTTTTCACTGCTGTTCTTCTATTTGATAACCCATTTTTTTTATGAAATTCAGATTTCTATTTCCCTCTCATTAAGAAGATGGGTTATTAACCGTATATAAAATATTTTTCAACAATATAGTTTTAAAATATAAAATATCTCATTATCAAGAATATTATTATATTGTGAGTACAAAACTTAAATATGTTTTGGAGAGTGTAATCCAAGAATTCTAATAGAGTAACGTTTATTCGATGACATATATGAATCGAATGAACAAACAAATAAATAATATAACCTCTTGATAATTCATGGAATATTTAAAATTTTAAATAAATTTAATATATTATATATCATTCAATTCATGAGATACTAAATTAGCATTCATTACATGCAAAATGAGTTTCTTCGACAGATGGTAATAGAGACAAGATTGAGTATTAGCAAACATTATATTGGTAAAATATTATAATATGATATATACAAGATTTCAAATGGGTGTTTATGAATTGGAATAATTAACATATTAAAATCTATGGAATACTCTTATATATTATAAATTCATATGATACCAATTAATTACAAATAAATATAAAAACTTGTTTAATATAATGGAAATGGTTTCAGTCTCATAAAGATTTATTTTGAAAATAATTTAAACAAATTACTATCAAAGAATGATATTAATGAAGTATATATATATTATATATTCAATAATATATGTTTTAAAATTCATCTAATATTTTTATAGAAACGTATTTGAAAAAACCCAAATTTACTCACAAAAAAAATATTTTTCTAAGGGCATATTCAACCTTTTAATGGAGGAACTATTTTAAATAAAAACATTCAGAATTTTTTTAAATATTACATGTCAATATAATCATCATTTTTTGAAATATCATTAGAAAAAATATATTGGGCTTTTATTTTCATCATTTTTATGAGATAGTTCCTTTTTTGAAGAATAGTAAAAAATACTGAATTTTAATTCAAAATAGCTCTTTAATCTGATTTATTTATATTACTAACTAATATATTTATTTATTTTATAGATTATTTAAATCAATTTTACATAAATTAATATAGTTTAGTTCATTATAATACATTTCAGAATGAAAATTTATTTAAAAACAATTCAAACGTTTTCATTTTTGTCTTTTAAAACCCGCTTTGTTGTCCCCTCTATGAAATTATTTTCAAATTAATTTCATACATAGATATGATTTTAATTTTTAAAAATGGATTCCATATTTTTTCCTTCATAATTTACAATTTCAAAAAAGTTCAAATTTTTATAAACTGCGGTTTCATGTACGTAAACCATTATTTCACCTTTTTAAGAATATAAAATGATTTGGTGATGTTTGGTTGGGTTATTAAAAGTATGATTATTTTTTTGATAATTTATAATGATGAAATATTTGAAATTTTTTATTGGAAACTATGAAACTCAAAAAGAAAATAATGCACTGAGTGACACTAGCTACTGAGAAGGAAGACGATTTGGTGCAGCAATCCGCTTGGCAGCTACCCTAGAGAAACCATGAAATGTGGGACATTTAAATATTTGATAGCTATATCATGGTTATTTTTATATTGTGGTCCAACCATGGATGTTTCTTCGTGAGGAATAGGTTGTCACATGGTCAGCACATGGTTTTCCCAACTGTGAGGCATATAATGGACAAGTTAATAACTAGATCTTTAAAAAGTTGATCCATATCTGGATTATTTTCGTACCACTCATTTCCATTTTTTGGAACTAATTTTTTTCCATCCAAAAGTCAATAGATATTGTCTATTTCAATTCAGAATCAATCTCGAGGAAAATTGTGGGGTGTTTGATCTTTATTCCATTAGTAAGTCCTTGTTTTTGGTAGTTTTTTGTATATCTAGTACAATTTCTTCTCTCATATTCTTACTTCTAGTTAGTTTTGAATATATATATGGTATATGATGAAATTTTTTATGTTTTATTGTCTATTTTGTGTTTGGAAATGAGATATATTGTGTATTTTTGTTGATTTAACCCGATTTTGTTTAAAAAAATTCACGGCATTCTACATTTTCCCCAAAATTCGAGAGGTATGTAGCTTCACTCTTGATCTTTTATGAGTAGAACTATTTGTAATATTTATAATTATTTTTTCATATTTAAATAAATTATGTAATATATGTGAAACTAATGGTAGAAACATATTTATTTAAGGTCCGTGGATTTGTGTAAATATGTTTTTTGTGGAGCACTTTTTTCTGTGATATTAATATAATTCATTAAAATATTTCTTGGGTTTGATTATTGAAAAGTTTTTTTAAATGGATTCAATAAAATGGATATTTTACAAAATATTATTTGAAATTTTTTTGACATGGTTTTGGAAAACATGGTTTTGTGTGATTTCATGATTTCATCATGACCCAGATTAATGGGAATGTACCTTTGGGGTTTATAAAGGATGTGACCTTGGATAAAGGCCATGTGTGATGGGGAGATGGTGATATTGTCCGCATTGTGATAAATTTGTTGACGGATGAAAAATGACTAAATATTATTTAATATTCAATGAATCATGAATGTGTGGGTTTGTCGATGAATAATAGAATGAGTATTCCATAATATAATATGAAATTGATAAATTCATTGATTTTTTCCATAAAAACTATTATTGTATGAAAACTATTTTCGGGTGAATTTTTAGAGCATTGATATAAGGTATGAAATCATTTTTATTTGTTTTATATATTTTTTAATATAATTATGTTATCTTATTTTATCCTTGGTGCATGAGTAGGAGATTTATTTGGGGAAACCAAATGAGTTTAGATAGTCACCACTGATTGGAGACAATAGTGATTTTGTAGTTGTTTTTTATCGATACACCTAAAAATTTAAATCATAATCTTCTTTAGTAGTCCTTTGTGATACTTAATCATGTTGTTAGAGTTTGATGTTGGAGTAATGTTTGGAGTTTTCGAGATTTTTTTGAGTCTTTGGGTTACCTTATTTCTCACACGTCAAATCATCCACAAATTGTTTTGAATCCCATGGAATTAATTTAAAATATTTTCTACTATGGGTGTGTCTCTTATGTCTATGTAGAAACAGATCATTGGTTAGGTAGTTGAAATTCATTCTGGTTTATTATTTGTGTTGGGATGGTAGAATGGAGTAGGATTGTCGGTACTAGAAGATAAAATAAGAAAATTTTGTAGCTAAATTTTTTATAATGAACATGATGTCTCTATGGATATTTGTACATATGAGTTTTGGATACACTTATAGGAGTGTAATCTCATTGTCAATGGTTTATCCAATTAGAAGATAAAGACATGAATTGGGGTTAATTACTTATAGCTATGAGTGCATTTTTCATTTTAAGCAATGATTTATGTTTTTTTTCAAAAAAATGGTTTTTGAGAAGTGTTGGGACTAAATGTTCTATTAAGAATTCGAAAAGGAATAATAGTGATATTTTCAAAGTTGCTAAATTTCTAAAGCATAGTGGAATTTATAAAAATGGGTGAAATATTGAAATTGAAAATTTTTGGAATACATTTTATGATATTTGTTATAGAAAAATTTCTAATACTTATTCATTGAGTTTCTATAGACTGATAATTATAGAGGTTGTTCTATGTATAGAAAATGGAACCTGATAGTATTCATAGAATCTAACAAGATAAAGCAACTCAGATGGTGGTTACACTTGATCCGCAGTTCAAAAACAACTAATTCAATGAAATTTCCTATCTTTTCATTATGTGGATATAGGGAACAAAATTGATGAACAAAAGACATTGGATCATTCCATTCTTTTACAAAAGAATAATCTACCCATTGTTTAGGATGAATCAGAACCAATGAAACCAGAGGTGTGGATGAAAATGATCAATCAAACTCCAAATTCCTTAGTATATCCACAGAGTTGAAAGTAATGTTACAGATGTTTATGCTGGAGTATATTTCACGTTAGTGCTGTTATTTTTCAATTTTATATTAATATGAACAAGGCATGTAATGGGAGGATTTTTCATAATTATTCAACAAAAAATTATTCCATCAAATGTTCATGATTTCAAGAACAATGATAATTTTAATAATGAATAAGAAAAACCTATATGTGTTAGATTACGTGGATAAATTCATGAATTTAGTATAATTTCTCTTTATGATTCATTCATGTGCATTCTTGAAGGAACAAATCTTCATATTTGGGTTGAGGCAAGAGTTTCTCTTGAAGATTTTTTTTGTTTTATAGGGTTGAATATAAAAATATGGTAACTAGAGATATGGTGGAAGGTTGTGACATCTTAAAAGCTATAGGTGGAGGTAGTATAATGATACCAAATTGAAATGGTGGTATATCTAAGTTTGGGAATAGTTATAAGAGGTTCAATTATTTAAAAGGTGGGAGTATGACTCAAAATATGAAAACATGATCAGTTATTCTTCCTCCATGTCCCAATAATAAGGATGAGTTTTTAAAATGAGGTTTGTTAAACCACATGAATATTCAGTGTACAGAACCACATAAATCATATCAGAATTAGAACTATATGGGACATCATCAATGGTAACATCACAATGCTTTGAGTTTTAATGTTTGGCACACATCTCATGTGACACTAATGTCATATTACTCAATAGGAAGAGGGATGAATAATACCTCTCATAGGTAGAATGTAGATTTCCATGGTGAATCTATGAATACTATAAATACTCCACAAGGGAAATATCAAGATGTTAATAATGAACAAAGACAAGAGAGTAAGAAATTATATAAGATAGAAATTTATTGTGGATGATCAATCTGGAAAATCGATGGTGAGAGGTTTAATTATTTATAATTCTACCCTTAGGAAATCTTTGTATGAACTAGGTGGATCCCATTTATTTTTTTCAAGGGTTGTAAATTTTTTAGATTGAAGAATTCAGGTGATTCCATATATTTTGAAACATCAATGACCCCATCATCATACAAAATTTCAATCATTTATGCACGGGCATGTTCTGTAATAGTTGATATAGATCAATTGATATGAGATTTATCGGTGCATGAGATTGATTTATATAATATAATACATGATATGTATTGGATTATTAATCTTAATGATCCCAAAGATTTTTATACCTCAAAATTTAGTTTGACATCTAATGATAGAGTTTAGAATCACATTATAAGAGATCGAAATGAGAATGTTGGTCAAAAATGCTTTATATAACCAATAATTTGAACAATATCATTCTAGGTAGTAAAATTTACATTTTCATCGTTGGAAGAGATTGAGAATAACTTTTTTCCAATGGTCATCCATCAATTTGATGATTTTTTACTGAAATATTATGAGGGTATCCACCCATAATGGGAGGGTAGTTTAGCATTGATATCCTCTGGGGGACATATCCTATCTCCCTCCCATTATATCAAATGGCTGAAACATAATTTTTGAAGTGAAAGTTAATTTTATGGAGTTAAAAAGAAATGTGTTCATTACCTATAACACATCTTAATGGAAATCACTCGTCTTGTTTGTGAAAAAAAAGATGATCAAACACTTCAGTTTTGTGGGGATTATTATAATATTAACCATGTCATGATAATTAAAATATTTCCACTCCCATGCATTCATGAGTTATTAAAAAAATTGACTATATAGAAGTGGTTATCCGAGAATCACTTGTGATCAAGATATCATTAATAGTTGGTTCATAAAGAAGACATTATAATGATATATTTTATGAGTAGATATGGACATTATGAGTCATTTGTTATGCATTTTGGTATTATAAATGCACTGGATGTCATTATGGAATTGATGAATTATAGATTATAAATATATCAAGATCTTCTTGTTATTGTGTGTGTGGATGATATATTTCAATATTAATGGACAATGGAAGAGCACAATAAACCCATAGAGACATTGTTCAGAATCTAGAGAGATTAGCGTTTGTATTCCAAATATTCCACATGTGATTTTTGGATACAATATGTAATTTTCCATGGAAATAGAATCCAATAAATTGGAATTTTTTTTTATCAAAAGTGGTATATGTTATTTTCTCATGGAAACCACCTAATACAATCTTTGTGATCTGCATTTTTCTTGGTTCATCCAGTTATTACCAAGGTTTTATTTTTTATTTTTCATGACTATAATCACCAATAAAATATTTTATGGGGAAGAATGATCCATTATAATTGAAAAAATAATTTAAAAATGTTTAAAATTTTTATTGTTACATTTATATGATCACTATTCTAGATATTTCTAGAATTATTACATGGGCATGTTGTGTATTGTGATGAATTGGAATTTGGGTAGTGATGTGTTCTCAAGTAGGGAGATCAAGTTGTTTCTTCTAGATCATGAAAATTATTGTTTCATCATAAAATTACCCAATACATGATTTTGTGATATCAATTGTATTCTATTTTTTGAATAAATTGATGTCACTACTTCTTTGGTTATAAATTTATATTGTTTATGAGTCAAAAATATATGAAACATATTTTATCACAAAGGGATTTGAATGTGAGAAAATGAAGATGGATATAGTATCTCCAAATTCTTGATCATAACATGATGTATACACTTGGTGAAGGTGATATGATGGAATATTAATTTATAATAAGTCATATAATTAGATGGAAAAGAAGCTTTAGAGTAGTGGAATTTAATGTTAGTTCTAGATAATAAGCACATGGTATTTGATGATTGAGGATATGTTGTTGTTTTTATTTTTAATTTTTTTCATTGGTAAATTTTCTGGGAAAATTATGGAGGAAAATACACCTAATTCAAAATTTACTATGATGAGGTCCAGAACCAATGTTTCGGAGAACGTCAAGGGATGAAAACGAATGAAAATTCAGATTTGATGTTGAAATCGGATAGTCCATCCTATGTATTCTGAGGAAATAATTCTTCATATTTACCACCATTTGATATGGGATTTCTATCCAGGAACAAAAAAGATGTATAAGGCACTGAAATAATAGTTTTTGTGGGATGGAATAAAAATAAAGGTTTCTATGTTTGTTAGGTGATCCTTAAAGGCTTATTAGGATAAGGTAGTGCATCAAAGACCAACATGTATATTACAGTCTTTAACTATTAATGTTTGGAATTTGTAGAACATCGTAATAGATTTTGTAACAGGTGTCCAATAAATAGTCTAAAAAACAATTACATATGATTGATAGTGAATCCACTCACGTAGTTGTCCCATTTCATCCATATTCATGAATATCATACTGTGTAGAAATTTTAAAAAATATATATCTGAGAATTTTTAATGAAGCATGGTGTTCCAATATCGATATTATTAAACCGATATCCATTGATTAAATCTCATTTTGGTAAATCCCTATAAAATTCCATAGGTCATAGAAGACAATGATTATGGAATATCATCCTCATATTGGTGGTCAATCCAAAAGAATGAGAAAAATATTTGGAGACATGTTGTGAGCTCATGTAATGGATATTAGTGGGTAATAGGATTAGAACATACCAACAATAGTTTTCTCATGCAACAATAGTTCTGAAGACTCCATATATATGGATCCTTTTGAAGCATTGTATGGGAATCCTTGTAGTTCACTACATTGTTTGGTGAAACTATGCGAGACTTCACTAATTGTTTTGACCCTTTTTCATGAGACAATAGAGAAGATTCAGTTGACCATAAATTAGATGGAGATGGATCAAAGTCATCATAAATCATATAGAGATCATCATCAATGTTTTTTCGTGTTTGAGGTTAGTGATCTCATGTTATTGAAAATCTATTCAAGGCATGGGAATAATCATTTTTGGATGAATGTCAAGTTATCTACTTGATATATATGACCTTTTGACATACTAATAGAGGTTCGCGAGACTTCATTTTGTTTATATTTTCTACCACAATATAGTGAAGTGCGTAATGTGCCTCATGTATCATACTTGGAAAAGTATCGTCCAGATTATGACATATTGATATGATGGTATCTTGTTGACTTAGAGTCAGATTCATTGTTTCGTATATATAAGGGTTTTCATTATGGATTGGAAGCATATTCTATTGCATGGAAATGTAAATAGTCTAGTTCTGGTTTCGGGAGAACATGGGTAGATTCAAGAAAAGTTTGGGGAACATGGGAAATAAATTTTATAGATACATATCTAAATATTTCTGTGAAATTCCAGTTTTATACCTTACTAGGATGTAATGACCAATGGTTTGGATAATTTATCACCCCAATGGTTTCATGTAAGTAACCAATTATTTATTATATTTAGGTATGAAAATCAGTTTGATGATGTTTTGAATGTTTTGTAAGTCTCATTTAATATTTTATGGGATTTTATAAAGGTCAGTTGTTTGAGAGTAGTTACACGAAAAAATGTAACATTTATAAGAAACCCTACATAGTGACATAGGGGCTAACATGAAGGTTCATAGTTAAAAACATTGTTTGGACAGACCGTGTGGCCTCCCAGTATGAACATTGCAATATAAGATAAATGTGTTTCTCAATGTTGGTTTGTGACTTTTGTATCAGTGTGGGCCAACCTTATACGATTCTTCTTGAGGTAGAGGCTGGTCCATGATTAGCGACTATTTTTGTAACCATGAAAAATATAAAAATAAGATTTGTAAATAGTAGTTATAGCTTAGTATTATCTCTAAACAACACATTTTAACATTTTTTCCACTTTTAGAATTGGTTTCCTAAAAATTTATATGAAGTCTCTCACCATCAATCTAAATAAAAACAATAGGCAAGTCTTGTCGATTTGAATCCAAATTCCCATGGAATGTCTCTTTTTTGGTATTTTTTCATAGATATATATATTTTCAATCACATTGATTCGTAGATATAGTCTACATTGGACATATTAATGGTTTAGGATTCCAATATTGACGTGTTTTAATTGCTTTAATTTTTTTATAATGATATATAAGGTGATATTTTGGATATTTAAGATGGTTTTGATTAGGATTTCATACCATTAAAATTCTCCCCCATAATTCCATAGGTAGGGGATTTAATTTGAAATCCTATTAATATAGGATGAATAATTAATTTCAAATTGATTTATTTTCTTGAAATTTTTTGTTAAATTGATGCGAAAACCATGGTAATAACCTCGTAATTGGTGTTTTGTGGATTTGTGGAAATTGGTTAGTATATAATGTGAACTATTTATTTATTTTAAAATGATACTTTAAAATATTGTGTTGTTTTGATTCATGTAAAATGATTTTTGTAACAGTATTCAATAAAAATGATGTTTTATTAATACGTATTAGAATGGTTGTTGAGAAATGGTTCTGGAATAGGTGGTTTTGTGTGTGTTTATGGTTTTGAAATGATCTTGAATAACGGAATCATATCATTGGTGTACAAAAGGAGACATTACCATGGATAATGGGAATTTTTCTTTTGTACTTGAGGGGATTAGGCACTTTTTGTAGACTTACTAGATGTTTGAGAAACCACTCATGAGTATGGAACTATCATTGAAAGAAGAATGTGTTACTGTTTGGGTAAATCATCGAATGGGTATGCCAAAAAAGAAATGTGAAGGGGCCTATTAAATTGATTATTTCTTTTTGTAGAAACTATTTTTGTTGGAAAACTACTTTGGTGTGAGACTTCTTCTCATTATCACAATCTTTGATAATTTTTAAACTTTTTTATGTTATTTTTATCTTATTCTATCATAATGGTGTGAGTATGGAATCCATTTGTGGAAATCATAAAATGTTTTATTACACACTCCTTATATTTGAATTTTCTTATTTCATGATTTTGCTTAATGATAAATATTAAAATTTAGTTCATCGCCCATTTTAAGTGGTGTTTAATTATACTTGAGAATGGATTTGGAGTTAGATCTCGGAGTTTGGTTTGATTTAATTGAGTTTTGTGGGTTTCTTCATCCACTGTGTACTTTTTTTTATTAGTATCCCATTTTGGTATTATACGTTAGACGGTTTTGACATCAATGTTATTACATTGAGTTTATTCACATTTTAATGATGCTTCATGTAGTTGATATTTTGTAATTTCATTTTTGGTTGGGTTGTTTTGTTTTCAAAGGGAACATCATACACCAATTGTATTGAATCCCTTGGAATTAATATTAATCCATTTTTACCATGGGGGTGTCTATTAAGTCAAAATATCAATTTTCATTCACAAAATCCAATAGGGAGGTGAAATATGTAACAAATTTGTTTTTTACCTAAAATATTACCGAATGTAATTAAAATTAATGATTGTGATTAAGTTAAAAAATTCATAAAAAAGGACTAATCCTTAATGTAATGATCTAAATTGACCTAGAAATTTGTCCAAAGTCCATTGGATGTTAATAAATTAATTAAATCCCAATTTTATCTATTTTGTACATTATTGGACATCTTGATATGGGAATAATCACAGTTGAATTCCCATTTAAAATATATAAAATAATGCCACTCTTCCTGCAATATAAAAATGGACTAACCCCAACCACTTATTTGCACAAGTCAATCTATTAGGATCCTAAAATATTTTACCTAATATTCTCCAAAAATCTTTCCTCTATTTCTATAGTCCATAACATTTTTTAAATAAAACTACGGATTCCTTTTGCTATAAACCAAAAAGAGTAACCTGAATAAGAGGTAATTATAAGCACTGATCAATTTTGTTTCAATTACCTATCCTCCCCTAAAATTATTTTTATATATTTATTGTATAATAAAAATAATATATTAAATATTATATGTTTTTATTACGATAATATTTATACCTACAATTTTAGACACATCTGCCTAATGAGATATTCAATAATCGTTCTTGTGTATGACATACCACTGCCTCGTGGACTGATGTCACTTGTTCTTCCATTACCACATTTCAATGTCTTAATAATAATTTAATTATATATTATATAATATATTAAGAGGTATTAATTCTTATATATTATTTATATAGTACATGTCTTATTGATTTCCTTTTTGTGGAACTCAATAATATCATTTGTGGATAGGTGGACTACAAGATCCTTAAAGCGATGTGATTCGTCGATGATATAAATGGAATCTATAATGATTATTTTAAAAAAATTATGTGAAATAAATGTAATAAATATTATATATGAATTATAATATAAATATATATCATTTACTCTTCATTACAATAATTCCACAATGAAATGGAAGTTACTTTCATGTGTACGTATGGCCTACCATCTCGATGAATAGTGAATTTAATTTTTAATATCCCAATTATAAGGATTATTATAATTAATATTTAAAATTATTTATAGATAATTTATATCATTGTTTAAATTATTAATAATTTTATATTATTATGTATTTTATTGGAAACAAATTAATTAATAAAAACATACTAAAAACAAATAAATTTACTCCTTAAAATATAATATTGATAAAATATTACTACTGAATGTCATATAATATGATATAAAAAGACTATATAATATATAATAGATATACTTTTTTTATATTTCTATTTAATTAGATTCTTAAAACCATTACATAGTATTATAAAGACAATTCCACAAAAATTAATCGTAATGCAAGGTATTTTCATTTCATATTTTGACATGTGTGGGATAAATTTCATAATCCCCTCATTATTATATTATGTGGTGTATCTACAACCACATTTGATATATTATATAATGATTCATTTTATATTCTTTTTATTTTTTTTAAATTTTAATTATCTAACATAAAGGGTTTTGACTCAAAAAATTACCAAATTGTATAATTTATCTTTTCAATCTCAGTTTCGTTGGTGACTGTTAACATTACCTTGAAACCATAACTAACATCTTATCATTTTAAATTTAAAAGATGAGTTATTTTTTATATCAATACTCTTATATGTTGGTTATAATTTTATAATTAATTGTATTCGATTTTTACATATGTTTGAACTTTAATGTTATTTGATTAATTAGTAAATTTTTAGTATATATGTATCTTTTAATCAATGCATATATTTGATGATGAAAATTTTTCATCAATTATTTTTATTATTAAATATAAATGATTAATAACTTTGATAGTTATAAAATGGTAGGTAAAAAGTTATAAATATCCCTTTAATGCATATAGAGTCCCAAAAGATGAATTACTTTTCGAAATTAAACGTGTTTCTACCTGATATGTAAACCATCTTGTATAAGTCCTTGAACGAAAATGTAACATATACCTAGTAATCATGGTGTTAAATAACAATGAAATGAGTTTATTAATGTTTATTTATTATTTATCCATGATTATTTTTTAACCATTATCTATGTATACATTTTTAGTGTCAGTTTATTTATTGCATGGAATATTTTTTTTTGTTATTACCTTTCTATCTTTTTTATTCTCCTTGATTCATTATCTCTTCCATTGTATGTTACAGTTACTAATCATTTGATATCAACCTTATTTTGTTTCTTTATCCAAGATTCCAATAATTTTACAAACAATTATATAAATAGAAATTTTATGTGGGAATAAATTTATCCTTGAAATAAAAAAAATTATGTTTCAATTAGTGTATTCAATTGTAATACCAAAACCATTTATGTATACGGTATAACAAGACTACTAAACTCTTTTTTCCTTCAGGATTTTGTTCCTTATTACTATGAATGTTTAATGGTACTTATTACATGGTCTATTAATTTGGGGTTGGGTATCTACAGAATCATTAAAGTGTTGTCCTGAATAAGAAAATTAATATCAAGAATATAGTCTTATCCTAATTACAATAGAAGGAAGTGACAAACTTATTTATTGAATTAATTTTTCTACAGTATACAATGTTATTAATGGAGTTGGTGGTATCCATTTAATTGAAAATGGATCCATATTAAATGTTTTATTTCTATAATTGTTTATTATCCTAATGTTGTAGCTCATGTATGGTAGAAGATGAACCATGGTTTTCCTGAGAAGGGCTCATGCAATGAATTCCACGTTTTGATTAAGAAGTAATTTTTTCACCATGTGAGGATGAATGACCATAATAAGGATCATTTAGAGTTCTGTTGGGTGGGATTATATTGTGTGTGATCTTAAAATTTATATTTCCATATTGAATTCTAATTTTTTTGTCATCTTATTCACTAAATATGTATACACATTCTATTTTGAGTATGACAAGATGCCATAGATTTGATCGAATGTGGTGATTTTATAACAGGGTTATTCTTTAGAGTTGAGGAATAATGTGGAGAAGAATATTGGGTATTTTTTAGGATATTTGGAGAAATAATAATTATTCCTCCAGTATTGGTTCATGAAATTGAAAAAAGAAAATGGATATGTGGTCATAAGTAGTTTTAGAGTATCTTTGGGATTCTGTTTTGAGTTTCTTATAGAAATATATTTCCTGAATGTTAAAATGATTCCACTGTGATGTAGTGTGCACATCGATAGTACTACTAAATCATGGATCAAGGTGTTATATGGTTTATATAGGGATTTGGTTTTTTTAGTGTGTTTGAATTTCAATTTTATCATTTTTGTGTTGTGGATATTATTTTTTTAGGGATTTCAGAGTGGGTTTGTTTTATCCCAAGACAATACTAATTTCATAGGTTTATCTTTAAATAACCATTAGTAATCTAGTTTCAAATAAAATGGGTATATTATCACTCTACATCAATTATGTTGATTTTGAAAATTAAAAAAAATTAACAATATTTTCAATTTCGTATTCATGATTTTAAAAAAATAAATAATTTTGTTTTTATGTATTATTTAAATAAATAGATGATTTATTAAAAATATGAAAGTGATGATAAGTTAAAATAGTCAATGATTATTAATTTTATAATATTATAATAATATTTCACAATAATTTTTAGGATAATACTAATTTTGGTCATGGGGATGTGTTTTTGGCTTACATGACTCGTATATAATAGCATTTTTTGTCATACCCAACACCATTTTTAAATTGGTATTTTTATTTGATATATATCTCATGTAATCTATGGTTTTGTTAAATTAGTTTTTATGTTGAAATTTTTGATTCTATGGTGTATCTAGTTTATTTTCTATCATCAATAGAAATTGAATCCATTCTTCAAGACTAGTTAAATAAATAATATGATTTCTAGAGTATTTCCTCAAATATAGTTTAACCAATTTATGATATATATCATCTATTTTTCTGGGTGATATTTTTGTATAATCCTCTTGGGAATATTTGGATTCATGGTTAAAATAATTATTTTATGTTTATATAATGAATCATTAAATATTTTCCTGATCTATTATATTGTATCATTCTATTGTTCGATGTGTTGAGAGGGTGTTAGATGATGAATGATGGAGTCAGAGTTTATGTTTTATGAGTATAGGTCTATCAAATATTGGAATAATTTGATTCACTGTGTGGAGTCTTCTAGAGATTTCAGATTGAATATGAATATATAACCAAAACCTCACATGATTTTAGATCCATATTATATGGCTAGGCCTTTTTAGTTTTTGTGTTTTGGTGAGTTTTTTGGCTTGAAAGGGGAGTATGGGAATCTAGGTCTACATTATATAATGTAATTTATCTGTGATTGGATGCTAACCATGTGAATATCAAAATATCACTATTACATTGGAGTGTTTAGTGGTAAATCATAGTGGATTATCTTGAGTTTATCTTATATGATGTTGGTACAAATGTTGTTTTTATAGTCCGAACAGAGTGGTTTCTAGATATTTTCGGTTAAATATATATAACTAGGTCGGTAATAGGATTAATATATTTTAGGTAGTTTTGGTGAATTGTTATTACCATCCATCCATTGAGACATGGGTGGTCAATTTTCTCGGTTCTATGTAGTTGAGGTCTATTGTATTGGAGATGCTTCCATTGTGAATAGGGTTCATTTGGGTTTTTTTGTGTTTAGGGAGTGATGGATAAGGATCACATCATGATTCTTTAGTTTTCTGGTTTCACAACATGGATATTATTGTTGTATCATTACAATCATTATATTTTTTAACATATGGTGGTAAAAATTGTGAGATTGAGATGGATAATAGGGGAAACCTGATGAGATATTCATATATGCACTCAGCATAGCCTCATTATAACAGGATAATAACTTTTAACATCATTTTTTATAAAATATCATAAAATATTATATTTTTTATTATATGTTTAATTATATGATATTTTATTTACATCATATGAACCCCATGAAAGAGTGTATAAATTTTGACATAACTGGAAGACCATTTGGTATGTTTTTGGTTTGTTCATTAGGAGATCAAAATTATTTTATAGTTTGTAATATTATCTCATCTTTTTATAATGTCCTCTTCTTTCTTCAATGATGTGATTTTTTTAGATGGTTCTGGTTTTGATTATGTGATTTTTGGTACAATTATTGATGGATCCATCTTTTTTATTAGTTATTGTGGGTATCCCATAGGTATTTTTAGTTGTAAAACAATGTAGTCATTCATGTTCGCACACTGAAACTATTTAATATTAAATTGAGGTTGGCGATTTGAGACATATATTTAATTATTTATGTGTAATTGTGAAATTTTTATTCTTTTTTCCTTTCATTAGATATTATTGATTAACCTAAATAATATTATAAAATTTATATAAAAATAAAATTTAATTGGGATATTACCATTTATTTTATGATATTCTTACTTTTAGATACATTTGGTATGGTTATAATAAGGGGTTATTTTTCAAAATGTAATATGAATATATTATCATTTGATTTTTCAAATTAATATTCCATAATCAGTAAACCACATATATATGGAAATGAATTACTCATATGAAAATATGGAATTATAGTGTTGATATTTGACCATGATATTATGATTTGTTATAAAATATTTATTATTAAGAGGGTAAATATATCTAGAGTATTTTTAAATGGAACTGTAAGATATGGTTTTCTATTTTTATCATTTATAAATTTTGTTTGTTAGAATATTATAATGTGTTAACGAGTTCAATTTTTCTTTAGTTATCTCTCAAAACCTAAATTATTAAATTACCTAAAGTTTTAATATATCATGGATGAAGTGTTCATAAGAAAATTACATTAATAACTATTTATATATTAATTTAATAATTAATAATAATGAATAATTAAATGGTAGAGTTGTTATTAAATTTTTACTTAATTTTGGATTGTAGTGTTGTTCAATTTATGGTTTTTTAGTTGACACGCTTTGTTAATGTGTGGTTGTATTATAGTATTTTGATGACATGGAACATGGTTAGAATAAAATGAATTTGAAATTTATAAGGGGTGTTAATGTGAAAATAATAACTAATAAATTGAATAATTATTATGGTAGGAATATATTTCTCATATTATTAGTGAAGACTATAATATATATAAATAATGAAAATAATGAATGACATGAAACTAAAAGCTGTGTATTGAATATTTTGAAATTCAATATGGAAAATGAGAGGAATAATGAATATAGTTTGTTTAATAGATGGATGATATAAAATAAAATGATTAATGTCATGAAATGGATTATTGGGAACTTATATATATATATATTAGGTTCTTTTTTCAGTTAATTTTTTGAATATTTATATAAATTGTTCTGATAATATAGTAGAAATGAAATAGTTGATGATGGGTTGTTGATAGTGCGAGTTCTATATAAATCCATTAGTTTTTAAAATGGGTATATTTTAAAATCAATTTATATAAATACGCATAATTTATTATAAGGAAACATTTATGTGTTCATCACACCACTATCAATATTTAATTTCAAAATTTTTTTGGGATGATATATTTTGGTTCTATATGAATATTTGGATGACATTTCCTCATCGACTCTCCTATAAAAATATTTTTATGTTACGATAGAAGTTATCAATGGGGATCCTCTTCCTCAGGATCATCAATCACTATTCAATCCTATATTCCCTTCATCTCTACTATAACTGATCTAGAAGTTCGCTCCATTTTTGTGCGATGAGGTTGCTCCCACCCCTCATCACTCATAAGCTCTTCTAGGAATCTTGCCATCCCCCTTCCATCCCATTAACAATAAGGGTCATTTAAGGTGGTATTATATAGAAAATCCCCCTTCAACTGATTTATTTATATCTATATACTTAATTTATCTTTATGGAGTATGTGTAGTATGAATATGTGGTATGTTGCCATATTCATTCACTCCCTCTATGGGTGTGTTCAAAGATATTTCTAGATAAAACTTATATTCCAAAGAAACATTTATTGAGTAGATCTTTGAAACACCCAGATATTTTATATGATATATTCTTTTTAATCTCTTTTATATTTCTACTGTATGCTACACCAAGATTATCTTGCGCTATACGCGAAACCATATTAGCTTGCAGTATACACAACACTATTCTTGGCACATGTTACACACAATTTGAAGTTCGTTTTATAGAAAGTATTCTACGCAATATTATGTATTTTTTTTAATGTATAAATGAAATAAGTTATGAATTATGTTATACACAACCCCAAAAAGAGATTTCACTACAAACAACCATGACTTGGCTTGCATTACATGTAATCGCGACCTTCCTCGATAGCGTGTGTTGTACGCAATACCGGGTTTCACTAAACAATGATATATTGTTATTATATTATTATGGACTAGCTGTTATGAATATTATTAATTAAATTTTGAATTTTATAACATTATTATTCATCTTACACATTTTATAGAACATGTTAATAGAACAAAATAAATTTTTCTGGTAAAATAAGTATTTAAAAAAAAATGCAGTTTTGCCATCGTTTGATGGCGCACTCACATTGAATCTAGTTTTTGACATGTTTATAAGTTCAATTTGACAAAATAAAATTCTTCTTTGGAATCCGGATATAAAAAATTACTTTGGATAAATTTTTTATACTTTTCTGATAACTTTCTTGTTTTGATGAATAGCAAAAATACGCTATTTTTTAATTAAAAACAACTTTTTTCATAGAGAAAATTTATATTGTTAATTTATAATATTGAATGGTTTTAAATTATAAATAGAAAATATTTTTACCATTTTATATAATATATATAATTAGCATTGATTTTACAATGAATTCATAGGTTAAATCAATTCAATCTTTTGCAAGGTTTTAAACAAAAACCCATTTTCTTTCAACAACGGGATTAATTTTAATTTAATTTCTCCAAATTTTGTGTATTGAATTTGGAAAAATGGATTCCATATTTGGAATCAGTGGTTCGAAATTATGATAATAAGCTACTTATTATTTTTGGGAATTATGAATATTAACTATGGTGAATTTTATTTACCATTGTTAAAGGTGAATCGGGTAATTAAGGGTAAAAATAAGATTATAAAATTACCCTAACACCTGCCAAAATTCTATTGGATGACTAAAAGACGAACCATACCACTTAAGAGTTTAAATAGATTCATTTTATGGACTTTTTTCCTGGAAAATAATTTATTTATTATTAAAACCAAAGAAAGTGACAACATGTCACTCTCTTAAATCATATAAGTATATTAATTTTAATTTAGTCATAAACTTCATGAATCATAGAAAATGAATAGTCTACAGAAATATAATATAATGTTCTACATCATATGAATTTATTTATAATTTTTAGAGATTAAATAATTATCATTAATTGTGCCACAATAGTGATGCAGAAATTGATTATCAATTGAAAAATCAAGAATATAGTTTTTATTAAACTAATAGTGACCATTAAAGGTACCCAAACACTGACCAAAACTTATTTTTCATGTATATGTAAACCATAATCGTCCAATGGTCGAATATTTTACCATTTGGAGCCTTATAAAAGCAATTATTTCACTAATAATATTTTATATTAAATGATTCCAAAGTTTTCACCTTCATAATTTAACCAAGATAACAATTTACATGTTGTTATCTTAAGAGGATAAATTAGAGTAAAATTATTATTATAAAATCTTTGATATTTATATTCATCAAAGGATTTTATTTTTAATTTTTATGCAAAAAAAATTATATTAAATAATTATAAAAAAATGTTGAACTAAATATTTTATTAAGAGATATACCAAATAAATGGTTTAAATAATATTAAAATAATTATTATATGACTATTTAATGTACTCCACCAATTTTCTAGATTACTATGACATGTTAGGAACATATTAAATATTTTAGTTTGAATATATCCTTTGTGTGAATTTAATTTAAATTCAAATAAATGAATAGTGTAAAAATTGACACTATTGTTATTTTATAAAAATAACATATTATAAAATTGTATAAAAATCAAAAAAATATTTAAAAATTATAAATTTAAATTTATATGGTCGACAATGTCATAAAGTTTCAAATTATGGAAAATTTGTAACACCCCGAGATATTATGAAAAAAAATTCTTTTTATTTTTATTGATGTCTTCTGTTGTACGCTACAACAAAGGAGACTTGAACAACACACAAACCTAACTTGGCTACATTACACACAATCACGACCTTCCTCGATAGCGTGTGTTGTACGCAATACCGAGTTTTTACTAAACAATGATATGCTATTAAAATATTATTAAAACTAGCCGTTATGAATAGTAATACCCACTTTTTGAAATTTTTTAAATTTTATTTTTCAAAATGGACTTCATTTTTGGATTGAAAATATTGAAATTAGCCTAGGGTGAAATTTTGGTATTTTTATGAAAACATTCAATTTTTGATGAATAGTGAAACACTAGGTTACAATTTAAAAACCAACTTTTTATTTAAATAATTATTTATTTATTTAAATTTATTTTAGGTCAAAATAGACACATAATACCTATATAAGTTCAATGTAATTAATTATAGTCATGTTATAATAATTTTAGATATATAAAAATTCTATTGAACTTTTCACCGTCTTTTACCCACCTCTGAGGAGAATATGCAAAATTTCATAAAACATAATTTTACCGCTTTTCTGAAAGGAATTTCAAAAATCAGAGAGACAATGTTGATGTTAGTAAGTAAAATGTGGTTCAATGAGATAAAAATAATTTTTCGTGAATAGTAACTTTTTTCTTTTATTTTACCACGGTTAAAAGTAAATAGTGTAATTAAGGGTAAAAATGATATTATTATTACACAAACACAAGTAATAATTCTATTGTATATGTTTTATTTGAACAAAAACAACCTTAGGAATAAAATATGACCATTTAGGCCCACTTGGATTATATTAGAACATTTATTATTAATTTATTTAAATAAGGGTTAAAATAGTTAAAATCAAAGTTTAATAAGTATATAATTTTTAATATTGGGTTATAAATAAGATAAATTCTACTATAAATATTCATTAGAAATCTTAAAAGATTTCCTACATAATGGTATTTTATTTGTAATTTTTAGACAATATATAATTTAATTTATTTATGACAGAAGGATGATGCAGTAATTATATTATTAATGAAATATTGACATAATTGATTTTATAAATACCTAAATAAATGTAATTTGAGACTTTTTATGAATTAAAATAATTTTATATGTTAAAATTACATTTTATTATTGATTTAATTAACTTATTTCGAACTAATATTTCTGTTATGATTTTCACAAAAAATCAATTACCAAATACTGTCAAAATTGACATAAAATAGTTTTTAAAACAAATATTATATTATTAATTGTTATTTTATTCCTAAAAATCTAAGGTTCGGTAAAATGACTTATATAAGGTTATATATTTTAATAATAAACAACTTGGGGTTCGTTTGGCTTGTTTTAGTAAGATTATTAACCTTATAGTGTAAGAAAACAAGAAGACACGGTGAAAGTTAAATTATCTAACTTAAAGTAAAATCTAAATGATAAGGTTAAAATATATACATATACTTGTCTAAATTCTATTGGATTAGAGTATTTAGACCCATCCCCGCCTTAGCTTATAAATAAATCAATTTGTATCTATTTAAAACCGAATATGGCTTTATAAAAAAAATAATATTTTTAGTTTTTCGAAAGGTGCCCCTCTCCTCCCTTATAAAAGGGAACATCCTCCCTCTCTTCCTCACACTACTTTGAGCCTTCACGATCAAAAAACCCCTGCCACATTCTCTACTCCACTTCCCTGAAAACATCCTAGTGGTCTTGGTCTTCTTCAAAGACCAATTTTGGTGCCCTAAGAGGAGACCTCAAAGAGGTTCTTCAAAGAAGAGGTAATATTTGTTACCGATTATTTCATCTTTATTTCTTCATACACTTCTTCATATTAAGATATTTCATTATGAAGTAATAACATCAGTATCAGTAATATACTGATATGTTATTATAAGTATGAAACAACCCTATTTCACCATCTATCCATCCTATGGAAAATGAAATCACCGCGCGTGCGTACGTATAGAATACCATCTCCACGATGTGGTGTAATCTATTTTCCACCACCACCTTACTTGGATGGGTATAATTGTGTAAATAATAACTATATATGATTATTGTAAAGTGACATTGATTCTGAAATAGTATACATACACTCCAATATAATTCCATAATCATGAGAATGATATCATCGCTCCGGCGTACGTACGGACTATCGTCTCCACGACGCAATGAGATTAATTCTCCATGTTAACCATTCATGAATGATTATAATGTATATATAATAAGTAATCATGAAATATATGACATAATAATGACACTGGATTTATTTGTATATATATGTATGTCATCTACTTAATTTCATTCAATTCAATAAGGAAACGAAAACAACGTTCATGCGTACGTACGACCTACTGTCTCCATGAATGGTGTATTTCATTTCATTTAATTGATCTATCATATATATATGTATATACTGATATATATATTATATTTAAATCATGTTTTACATTATGGAATTATGTAAATCATGATATAAGTAATAATATCAAGAACAACAAGTCCAAACACGTATGATAAATAAAATGATTTAACCCAAAACATTGCTTTAACATGGAACTTACAAAAGAACGGGTAATATAAAGTAATAAGTGAACCATATATGATATCATAACAAGGAATATGATTCTGTAATAATTCAATGACATTATTTAAATCATTATACATGATGGTTCGGAAATGTATGAAGCATATCGGACCTAAGGTAAGGGATAATTTTGAAAATCTCATTTTTATCCGAGACTGCTTATTCCTAAGTCTTTACTTGGGTTATATTTATCATCCATGTCCAAGTTTTATAAAAATGATTTCATGTATGTTTAAAGTCCTTTTTACCCTTTTTTGACTTTTACCACATGTTATGGAAGGAATTTTTCTTGCGTTTACCATACAAGGAACATTTTGACTTTTCCGACAAAAGTACAAGGAGAATGTTATTTTTAACTTATACGGCGTGAACGGATTTTTACGGTTTCATAAAGCCTCATTTTCATGAAGCTTCCTCTACAAGATTGCATGATTATTTTCAAAAAAACACTTTTCTTTTAAAATTTCATGATATTTAGTGAAAATAAAATGATTTTTAAGAAGAAATGATATTTTCCTCAAGAATTAATTTCAAGTGTTTTTATCAATACTATTTTCCATCTAAAATTACATTATTTAATATTTTTATGTTTCAAGTATAATTTCTCCATTATTTACAAGGTTTTATTCTTCTTATGATGAAAATATATCCATTTTTAGATGGATTATGTTATGATGGCATGATGTTTAATAATCTCATTCTATTACATGGGTTATGCTACGATGTATGATTTATGATTTTGTGGCACACGAAAGAATGATTTCATTATGAGATTGGTGGTACCTATATCTCCCTCCAATGCATTGGGTAATGATTTATATCTCATGAGATATACATGGCTGGAATGGTAAATTATTCCGGTTCAGTGTTACAGGATTGAAATGAGGAGTGAAATCGATTCAGAAAGAGACTTTGTACACTAAGATGGTCTTGGCAGCAATGCCTTGGCTACTATGGAAATCATAACATGTGCTGAATGGTTTCCACAATTACATGTTTTATTCCCATTATATTTTATCATGGTTGATATTCTATTATGATATATGCCTTACGTACTTCATCGATTTATGTATTTTCTCAAGATTTTGATGTTTAAATTTCATGTTTAGGTATTTCTTCCAAATGTTTATGGATTGTTTTATGTTATCTATGTTTTTCCCTTACTGAGCATTTGAGCTCACCCTTATTATGTTTTATTTGACCCGAGAAATAAAGAAAGGATTTAGGTAAGGAAACAAAAAGGGGAAGATCGTTATTGGTGTTTGTGAAGATATTTCAACATGATTAGAAATTTATATTCCGAGTTTCCAAAGACACTAAAATATTATGGTCCTTTTGTGTCTGTTTTTCTTATGTATTAAGTATTCCGAAAAATTAATGTAATGTCCATGTACGTCACGCTTCGGGTCCCTACAGTTGGTATCAGAGGAAAGGTTTAGTCAACCTTTGGAAACGAGGATGCGAAAACGTTAGTGAGATCCCTAGAGATATTTCTAAGGTATGAATAGAGATATCCCTAAAGATAAGTATACATATAAGATATATTCCTAGAAATATGGTAATTATCTTAGAATTTATCCTAAGGTGTTAGATATTGAAGGTACTCCCCCTTTATTATGTTGTTTTCCATAGCATGATTTTTTCCTCTGAGACTATTCTTTTTGTGTTTTAGACGATGGATGGAACCCGAAGGAACTGTGTTGATCAACGTAATGGACATTGGAATGATTGTCCTCCTGAACAAACAAATGTTATGGGAGATGGAGTGAAAAATCTTATTGCTATACTTACACAAGATATAAATCATTCTGGACATCCAAATGAGCAGAGAAGGGAACAATATTTTTTTGAGTCCTTCATGAGGCAACATTCACCTTCTTTCAGTGGGTCTTCTGATCCACTTGTTGCTGAACAATGGATCAGTACCACTGAAAAAATATTTTCAATTCTTCAATGTTATGAACATGATAATTCATCTTAGCAGTATATCGTTTGGAAGGTGAAGATGATCAATGGTGGAATCTTATCAAGAATACAAGGCCAAGATATGAAATTGATTCCATGGAATTGGACAAGTTCAAGAACATATTTTTCAATAAGTACTTCCCTCGTATTCTTTGAACAAATATGGGGAAGGAGTTTCTCGAACTAAAGAAAAAGGATGATGAATCTGTTGGTATATACGAAGAGAATTTTACATGGCTTCCAAGGTATGAATCTGGCATTATCATCCAACCTGAGAGTAAGATCGATTGATTCTTCAGTGGCTTAAAACCAAATATTCGAATGGAATTAGCTATAAGAGACTTTAGTAGCTATGAAGAAATTGTGTGTTGTGCTATCAAGGTAGAAATTGAAGTTGGTGTGACATATCCATCTCATGCTTTTGACATGAAACAAAATATGGAGTTCAAGGAGAAATATCAGAATAATGGTGAAAAGAATATGAATGTTTCCATATGCACAATGTGTGGAAAGAAGCATGGTGGATATTGTCTAAAAGGGACTAAACAATGTTTTAAGTGTGGAAAAGAAGGTCATCGGGTAGCTGAGTGTCGAAGTAATGGAAAAAGGGTTTCTAATGGTGTGAATAAAGAAAAGACTGCGGAGAACGCACCACCAACACTTCAATGCATGAAGTGCAATGAAATGGGGGCACTGTGCTAATCAATGCCCTAATCCAAGGGTTAATGATGATCGACATGAGCAACCACTGATGGAAAAGGAAAAAGGGAAGTCACATGTGATCACTATTGTTCTATTGTGGTTTTCAATTATTTTATGGTACTGGTAAAAATGGAAAGTGATTGAGATATTTTTGAAAAGAAAATGATATACACATAATTAAGGGATAAGGAGAAAATAAAATGTTTGACAGTATTCATGAGCTCGTGACTAATATAAGGAAATAGTTATTTCATGGTTTCAGTATATAGAATTTTGTGGTTTTGGTATGTGGAAAGAGTTAACTTTTGACAACACTCATGTTTTCACTAAGATTCAATAGGTATTAATTTTTTAATAGAATACATGATTAAGGCCTTCTAATGTTGGGAATGTGACCAACAAGACATATCTTATGATAAATGGGGATCAACGATTGTATTAACATGCTTGTTAATATGAAATCTCATGTAATCATTTTCACTATATTATGAGAGTGGACTGTAGTATTATGGATAAGCCTAAAGATTGTAATGGATTATGTTGGACATAATTTAGTATTTTTTATGGATATAAGTTTTATTGATATTATTGATGGGATGTTATAGTAATGTATTTTTAGAAAAAGGACAACCTGCAGGATGGACGACAGCCCATCATGTCGGACGAGACTGTGGGAATCAAACCCACAACTGAAATGCGACCGACCTTTTTCGCCTACCACTGGCCTACAGTAAGACCCTGGTTAGTATAAACTATTATTATTTTATTAAGCGGTATGATATATGAAGTATAAGTTCATTTTTGGAACAATATACGATTAATTTAACATAAGATGGACTTATAACTTTTGCTATCCTATTTTTTTGAAACAGATGGAATGAACCATCATTCTATCACATGATCTGCTAACACATCACAAATAACAAATTCAACTACATTTCATTAAGGGATGAAGTGGAAATTGTTCAATCCACGAACAACAGTGAAATTTTACCAAAATCATGTAAGTATTTCTTTTAATTCATCATCTTTAGATAAATGATCTTGAAAAACAATAATGTTGTCCTTGTTCCCTTATATCCGATTAATCAGATGGTACCTTAGATCATCACAAATCTATGGCTTTGTGATTGTTGGCTTCTTCATAGTCATGTTCTCCACCACTCTCCATCAGAACATGATGGTTATGTTTCTCTTCCATATCCATATTTTCACCTATGTTCTCATATGGAAACCCAGTGATTAGTTAATTTGGGTAACTGTTATGTTTCATACTTTAGTTTTTAAATATTTTTTTAGGTATTCCTTTTTACGATGTGGGTTTCTATTAAAGAAACATTGAGTAGTATACCATTTATAACCCCGACGAATTTCGAGGGAGAAATTCATTTTAAGGGGGGTAGAACGTAACACCCCATGATTTTATGAAAAATAATATTTTTAATTTTATTGATGTCTTGTGTTGTACGCTACAACAAAGGAGTCTTGCAAAACACTCAACCCTAACTTGGATTCATTACACGCAATCGCGACCTTCCTCGATAGCGTGTGTTGTACGCAATACCGAGTTTCACTAAACAACGATATGTTGTTAAAATATTATTAAAACTAGCTGTTATGAATAGTAATACCCACTTTTTAAAATTTTGTAAATATTATTTTTCAAAATGGACTGCATTTTTGGATTCGGAATATCGAAATTACCCTAGTGTATAATTTTGGTATTTTTCTGAAAACATTCAATTTTTGATGAATAGTGAAAACCCTGGGTTACTATTTAAAAACCAACTTTTTATTTAATTATTTATTTATTTTATTTAAATTTATTTTCGGTCAAAATTGACACATAATACCTATATATGTTCAATCTAATTTATTAGAGTCATTTTATAATAATTATATATATATATATAAATTTTATTGAACTTTTCACCATCTTTTACTCACCTCTGAGGAGAATTTGAAAATTTACATAAAATATAATTATACCACTTTTGAGAATGGAATTTCAAAAATCCGAGAGACACGGTTGGTGTCAGTAAGTAAAATGTGGTTCAATGAGATAAAAATAATTTTTTTGTGAATAGTAAATTTTTTCTTTTTTTTACCACGGTTAAAAGTAAATAGGGTAATTAAGGGTAAAAATGATATTATTATTACCCAAAAACATGTCCAAATTCTATTGGATAAGTTTTATTCGACCAAAAACAACCTTAGGAATAAAATATGACCATTTATGCCAACGTGGATTAGATTAGGACATTTATTATTAATTTATTTAAAGAAGGGTTAAAATAGTTAAAATCAATGTTTAATAAGTAAATAATTTTTAATATTGTGTTATACATAAGATAAATTAGACTATAAATATTCATTATAAATATAAAAATATTTCCTACATAATGGTTTTTTATTTGCAATTTTTAGACATTAAATAATTTAATTTATTTATGACACAATGATGATGCAGTAATTATATTATTAATGAAATATTGACATAATTGATGTTATAAATACCTAAATAAATGTAATTTGAGACTTTTTATGAATTAAAATAATTTTCTATGTTAATATTACATGTTATTATTGATTTAGTTATCTTTTTTCGAACTAATATTTCTGTTATGATTTTCAAAAAAAAATCATTTACCAAATAGTGTCAAAATGGAAATAAAATAGTTTTTTTAAAAATATTATATTATTAATTGTTATGTTATTCCTAAAAATTTAAGGATTGGAAACATAACCTATATAAGGTTATATATATTAATAAAAAACAACATGGGGTTATTTTGTCTTGTTATTGTAAGATTATTAACCTTATAGTGTAAGAAAACAAGAAGACACGGTAAAAGTTAAATTATATAACTTAAAGATAAGTATAAATGATAAGGTTAAAATAGATACCTAAAATTGTTTAAATTATATTGTATGAAAGGATTTAGACCCATACCCACCATAGCTTTGAAATAAATCAATTTGGAGCTATTTAAAACCGAATATGGCTTTATAATAAAATAATATTTTTAGTTTTCCCAAAGGTGCCCCTCTCCTCCCTTATAAAAGAGAACCTCCTCCCTCTCTTCCTCACACCACTTTGAGCCTTCAAGATCTGCCAAACCCTGCTAAATTATCTTCTCCACTTCCCTAGAAACATCCTAGAAGTCCTGGGCTTCTTCAAATACCAATTTTGCTTCCCTAAGAGGAGATATCAAAGAGGCGCTTCAAAGAAGAGGTAATATTTGTTACCGATTCTTTCAACTTTATTTCTTCATCCATTTATTCTTATTTATATGTTTCATTATGAAGTAATAACATCAGTATATCTCAAATACTGATATGTTATTATATGTTTGAAACAACCCTATTTCACCATCTATCCATCCTATGGAAAATGAAATCACCGCCCGTGCGTACGTACGGAATACCGTCTCCATGCCGTGGTGTAATCTATTTTCCACCACCACCTTATTTGGATGGGAATAATGGTGTAAATAATAACTATATATGATTATTGTAAAGTGAAATTGATTCTGAAATAGTATAAATACACTTCAACACAATTCCACGATAATGATAATGATATCATCGCGCGTGCATACGTACGGACTACCATCTCCACGACGCGATGGCATTCATACTCCATGTTAACCATTCATGAATGATTATAATGTATATATAACAAGTAATAATGAAATAGATGACATAATTATGATACATGATTTGTGTGTATATATATTTATGTCATCTACATAATTTCATTTAATTCAATAAGGAAACGAAAACAATGTTCATCCGTACGTACAACCTACTGTCTCCATGAACGGTGTATTTCATTTCATTTAATCGATCTATCATATATATATATATGTATATACTGATATATATATTATATTTAAATCATGTTTTACATTCTGGAATTAATTAAATCAGGATATAAGTAATAATATCAAGAACAACAATTCCAAACATGTACGATAAATAAAACGAATTAACAAAAAACGTTGCTTTAACATGGAACTTACAAAAGAAAGGGTATTATAAAGTCATAAGTGAACCATATATGATATCATAACAATGAATATGATTCTATAATAATTCAATTACAATATTTAAATCATTATACCGGAGGTTCGGAAATGTACAAAGCATATCTGACCTAAGGTAAGGGATAATTTTTCAAATCTCATTTTTATCCGAGATTTCTTATTCGTAAGTCTTTACTGGGGTTATATTTATCATCCACATCCAAGTTTTATAAAAAATGTATTCATGTATGTTTAAAGCCCTTTTTACCCTTTTTTGACTTTAACCACGTGTTATGGAAGGAATCTTTCTTGTGTTTACCATACAAGGAACTTTTTGAGTTTTCCGACAAAAGTACGAGGAGAATGTTATTTTTAACTTATATGGCATGAATGGATTTTTACGGTTTCATAAAGCCTCATTTTCATGAATCTTACTCTACAAGATTACATGACTATTTTCAAAAAAACCCTTTTGTTTTAAAATTTCTTGACATTTTGTAAAAATAAAATTATTTTGAAGAGGAAAGGATATTTTCCTCAAGAATTCATTTCAAGTGTTATTATCAAAACTATTTTCCATCTAAAATGAAATTATTTAATATGTTTATGTTTCAAGTATAATGTCTCCATTATTTACATGGTTTTATTCTTCTTATGATGAAAATATATCCATTTTTATATAGATTATGTTATGATGGCATGATGTTTAAGAATCTCATTCTATTGCATGGGTTATGCTACGATGTATGATTTATGATTTTCTGGCACACGAAAGAATGATTTCATTATGAGATTGGTGGGACCTATATATCCCTCCAATGAATTGGGTAAAGATTTATATCTCATCCGATAGACATGGCTGGAACAGTAAGTTAATCCGGTTCAGTGTTATAGGACTGAAACGAGGAGTGAACTCGATTCAGAAAGGGACTTTTTCCACTAACATGGTCTTGGCAGTAATGCCTTGGCTACTATAGAAATTATAACATGTGCTGAATGGTTTCCATAATTACATGTTTTATCCACATTATATTTTTTCATGGTTGATATTCTATTATGATATATGCCTTACTTACTTCCACGATTTATGTCATTTCTCATGATTTTGATGTTTAAATTTCAAGTTCATGTTTTTTCATCCAAATGTTTATGGATTGTTTTATGTTTTCTATGTTTTCCCTTCCTGAGAATTTGAGATCACCCTTTTTATGTATTATTTCCCCCATGAAAAAAAGAACGGTTTTAGGTATGGAAACAAAAAGGGGAAGATCATTATGGAAGTTGGTGAAGATATTTCAACATGATTAGAAATTTATATTCCGAGTTTCCAAAGACACTAAACTATTACGGTCCTTGTGTGTCTGTTTTTGTTATGTATTAAGTATTTCAAAAAAGTAATGTAATGTCCATGTACATCAAGCTTCGGGTCTCTACAAATTCACAACACATATTTAATTATTTATGATAATTTAAAATTTAAAATATTATTACCACAAATAAGATTTAATTGATAGATAAGGATAAATCAAGTTGATAATGTTTAAAATAAATTCCTAACATGTCTAAATTTTATTGGTTGATGAGATTACAACCCAATCTCATATAATCTTCAGATATGATCAATTTTGGAAGTTTTTATGTGGGGCTGGGATTTAATATAAATTAATATTTTCTTTTATTTCCAAAGGTCCCCATCTCCTCCCATATAAAAAAGGCAACTCCTCCCTATCTTCCTCACACCAGATTGAGCCTTCAAGCTCAGAAAACCCCTGCCAAATTATCTTCTCCACTTCCCTAGAAACATCCTATAGGTCCTGGTATTCTTCAACGACCAATTTTAGTGCCCTAAGAGAATGTTTAAACGAGGCACTTTGATAAAGAGGAGGTTCAGATACATACGAAGCATATCAGACATAAGGTAAGTGATAACTTTTCCAATCTCATTCTTATCCGAGATTGTTTTTTCATAAGTATTTACTGGGGTTATTGTTCTCATCCATGTCCATGTTTCCTAAAAATTATTTCTTGTATGTTTATTGTCCTTTTTACCCATTTTTGACATTTACAACATGGTATGTATGGAATATTTCTTTTACGATGTACTTTATGACTTTTCCGTCAAATATATGAGAAGAACATTTTTTTAACTTGTACGGCACGAACCGATTTTTACGGTTTTATAAAGCCTTATTTTCTAGAAGCTCTTTCCAAAATATTTCATGTCTATTTTCAACAAAATATTTTCCTTTTAAAATTTCATGATGCTTTGTGAAGATAACTTTATTTTGAAGAAGAAAGTATATTTTCCTCAAGAATTCATTTCAAGTGTTTTATCAAAACCATTTTCCATCTTAGATGACATTATTTCATATGTGTATGTTTCAATTATAAAGTCTCTATGATTTACATGGTTTCACTTTTATTATTTTAAAATGATATCCATTTCTTTTATATGGATTATGTGATGATGGGATGATGTTTATGAAACCCATTTTATTCGTTGGGTTATTATGAATGATGTATGTTTATTTTATGGAACAAGTAAGAATGATTTCATTATGAGATGGGTGGGACCTATATCTCCCTCCAATGCATTGGGTAAAGATTTATATCTCATGAGATAGACATGGCTGGAATGGCAAGTTAAACTGGTTCAGTAATACAGGACTGCAACAAGGAGTGAACTCGATTCAGAAAGGGAATTTTTCCACTAAGATGGTCTTGGAAGCAATTCCTTGGCTACTATGGGAATTATAACAAGTGCTGAATGGTTTCCAAAAGTATATGTTTTATTCCCATGCTATTTTATCATGATTTATGTTCCATTATGATCTATGCCTTATGTACTTACATTTTTTATGTTATTGAACATGATTTTGATGTTTAGATTTTATACACTTGTTTTTTACATTAAATGTCTTTGGATTGTTTTATTTTCTCTATGCTTACCCTTACTGAGCATTTGTGATCACCCTTTATATGTTTTCTTTTCCCCAGGATTTAAAGAAATGTTTTAGGTAAGAAAACAAAAGGGGAAGATCATTAATGGATATGTTGAATATCTTTCACCCAGATTAGAATATTATATTCCGAGTTTCCAAAGTCACTATACTATTACGATCCTTGTGTGTCTGTTTTTGTTATGTATTAAGTATTCCAAAAATGTAATGTAATGTCTATGTACGTCAAGCTTCAGGTCTCTATATTTGGTATAAGAGGAAAGGTTTTGTTAAACTTTGGAAACTAGTACAGGAATACTTTAGTGAGATCCCTAGAGTTATTTATAAGGTATGTCTAGGGATGTCCCTAAGGATAAGTATAAGTATATGTTATAGTCCTATAATTACGGTAACAATATTAGAATTAAACCTAAGATGTTATATTTCGAAGGTACTCCTCCATGATTATGTTATTTTCTTTGATTGATTTTTACCTCTCACAAAATTATTTTTGTGTTTTAGTCAATGGAGGGAACCAGAAGGAATTCAGTTAACATTGAATCCAATGGACAAATTGGAGACTATGAGTAACGAAATTGAGTAATGCCTAGAGATAAATATATTTTGATTATTCTGAATCAGTCCTCATGATATATAATTAACAAGGTGAAATTTAGTGGTATTCCTAATTTATCAAATAAGAGGATGATAGACTTTTATTCATGTTCGCATGTTGAGGAGTATAATGAAAGGAAGATTGAGATTTCTAACGAATGGAATAAGAACCTTGAGGAATACCTCAAATGGAGTGAAAAATGTTATCTGTGTGGAGGACATGGGAATTACCGAACTCAATGCCCTTACCTAAGAAGTTACTTCTAAATCATGGAAGGACTTATTCCATGACAATCATTGAAGAGGATATATTGATATGTTTATGTATTGGTATTCAAGAATAATGTTGTTGACGTACTTTTACAGTGAATTGGAATATTTTTTTATTAGTCTATTGTGGTTTTCAATAATTTTATGTTACCCGTAACCAAGAAAATGTGATTCAAATATTTTTGAAAGCAGATGATATGCACATAATGAAGGGATAAATAGAAAATGAAAATTTTCATAGTATTCTTGAGCTCATGACTGATATAAGAACAAAGTGATATCATGGTTTGAGTATAAATAATTTTTGGGATTTTGGAATGTGGATAGAGTTAACTTTTGGCAGCATTCATGTTTTTAATATAGTTCAATGGGTATCCATTCTTCAAGAGAATAAATGATTAAGTTATTCACATGATTGGAGTGTGATCAACAAGATATATCAGGGATAAATGATGGAATTCACATGCTCAGTAGATGACATTTCACGTAATTGTTATCTTTATACTATGAGATTGGACATATGAATTTTGGATAAGCCTAATGATTGTAATGGATTATGTTGGACATAAGTTAGTATTGTTTAAGGATAGAACTATTTTTGATATTATTGATCGAATTTTATAATTATGTAATTTTAGAAAAAGGACAACCTACAGGACGGGCGACAACACATCACCTCGGACAAGGATATGGGAATCGAACCCACAACCAAAGTGCGACATGACTTTATTTCCAACCACTAGCCTACAGGAAGTCCCTGGTTAGTAGGAAATTGTTTTATTTTATAATGTGGTATGATATATGAAGTATAAGATCATTTTTGGAATCGTATATGATTAACATCACCATAGATGGACTTATGTATATTTGATAACTTTTTGTTTGAAACTAATGGAATGACACATCATTCTATCACATGATCTGCTAACACTTCACAAATAACAAATTAAACTTCATTTCTTTAAGAGAAGAACTTGAAATTGTTCAAAGCATGAACAATAGTGAGATTGTACCAAAATCAAGTAAGTATTTCTTCTAATTCAAAATTTTCAACTTTAGGTAAATGATATTGAAAACCAAGAATGTTGTCCTAGTGGTCTTATATCCGATGAATTAGATGGTAACGTAAATCATCACAAATTTATGTCTTTGTGATTGATGGATTTTTCAAAGCCATGTTCTCTACCACTCTCCATCAGAACATGATGGTTAAATTTCTCTTCGATATCCATATTTTCACCTATGTTTTCCTATGTAGAATCCCAGTGCTGAGATACATTGGGTGATCGTTATTATTCGGACTTCCCTTTTTAAAATGATGTTTTAGTATTCCTTTTTACGATGTGTGTTTTTTTAAAACATTCGAGTAGTAAACCATTTATAACTCCGACGAATTTCGAGGGAGAAATTCATTTTATGGGTGGTAGAATGTAACACCCCGATATTTTATAAGATATATTATTTTTAATCTCTTTCATATCTTCTATTGTACGCTACTCCAAGATTATCTTGCGCTATACATGAAACCATATTAGCTTGTAGTATATGCAACACTATTCTTGGCTCGTGTTACACACAATTTCAAGTTCATTTTTTAGAAATTATTCTACGCAATATTAAGTGTAGATTTTTTTTTAATTTATAAATGAAATCAATTTTGAATTATGTTATACTAAACCCCAAAATGATATTTCACGACACGCAACCATGACTTGTCTTGCATTACACACAATCGCGACCTTCCTCGATAGCGTGTGTTGTACGCAATACCTGGTTTCATTAAACAATGATATATTGTTATTATATTATTATGGACTAGCCGTTATGAATATTTTTAATTAAAATTTTAATTTTATAACATTATTATTAATCTTACACATTTTCTAGAACGTGTTAAGAGAACAAAATAAATTTTTCATATAAAATTAGTATTTTTTAAAAAATGTAGTTTTGTCGTCTTTTGATGGAAAAGCCACATTGAATCTAGTTTTTGACATGATTATAAGTTTAATTTGACAAAATGAAATTCTTATTTGGAATCCGAATATAAAAATTTACTTTGGATAAATTTTTTATACTTTTCTGATAACTTTGTTGTTTTGATGAATAATAAAAATACGGAAATTTTTAATTAAAAACAACTTTTTTAATAGAGATAATTTATATTGTTAAATTATAATATTGAATGGTTATAAAGTATAAATAGAATATATTTTTCCCATTTTATATAATGTATGTCATTATCATTGATTTTACATTGAATCCGTAGGTTAAATCAATTCAATTTTTTGCAATGTTTTAAACAAAAACCCGTTTTCTTTCAACAACGGGATTAATTTTAATTTAATTTCTGTAACTTTTGTGTATTGAATTTGGAAAAATGGATTCCATATTTGGAATTAGTGGGTCCAAATTATGTTAATAAGCTACTTTTTATTTTTGGGCATTATGAATAGTAACTACGGTAAATTTTATTTACCCTAGTTAAAGGTTAATCGGATAATTAAGGGTAAACATATGATTCTAAAATTACCCTAACACCTGACAAAATTATACTGGATGACTAAAACTCAACACATTCCACATAAGGGTTGGAATAGATTCATTTAATGGAATTGTTTCCTTGAAAATAATATATTTATTATTAAAACCAAAGAATGTGACAACATGTCACTCTTTTAAATCATATAAGTATATTAATTTTAATTTAGAGATAAACTTCATGAAACTTCGAACATGAATAGTCTCCAGAAATCTAATAAATTAATCTACATCATATTAATTTATTTAAAATTTTTATGGATTAAATTATTATCATTAATTGTGACACAATAGTGATGCCGAAATTGTTTATCTTGTAAAAAATCAAGAATATAGTTTTTATTAAACTAATAGGGACCATAAAAGGCACCAAAACCCAGACCAAAACTTATTGGTTGTTTAAATGTAAACCATAATCATCCAATGGTCGAATATTTGATGATTTGGAGCCTTATAAATACGATTATGACACCTATAATATTTTATTTTAAATGAATCCAAAGTTGTCACCTTCATAATTTAAAAAAGATAACAATTTACATGTTGTTATTTTAAAATGATAAATTCGTGTAAAATTATAATTATAAAATATTTGATATTTATCTTCATCAAAATATTTTATTTTTAATTTTTATACATCAAATAAGTATATTAAAAAATTATACAAAAATGTTGAACTAATTATTTTATTAAGAGATATACCAAATAAATGGTGTTAAAAATGTTAAAATAAAAATTATATGAACTATTTAATTTACTCCACTAATTTTATATATTACTATGACATGTTAGGAACATATTAAACATTTTAGTTATAATATATCATTTCTATGTATTTAATTTAAATTCAAATAAAAAAATAGTGTCAAAATTGACACTATTGTTATTTTATAAAAATAACATATTATAAAATTGTTTAAAATTCAAAAAAATATTTAAAAATTATAAACATAAATTTATGTGTTCTAAAATGTCATAAAGGGTCTAATTATGGATAATTAACAACATATATGTAATTATTTATAATAATTTAAAAATTTGGAATATTATTACCACAAATAAAATTAAATTGATAGATAAGGATAAATCAAGTTGATAATGTTTATAATAAATTCCTAACATGTCTAAATTTTATTGGTTGATGCGATTACAACCCTATATAATATAATCTTTGGATATGAGTCATTTTTGTATGTTTTTAAGTGGGGTTGGTATTTAATATAAATTAATATTTTCTTATATTTCCAAAGGTGCCCCTCTCCTCCCGTATAAAAGGGCACATCCTCCATCTCTTCCTCAAACCACATTAAGCCTTAAAGCTCAGCCAACCCCTAAAAAATACACTTATCCACTTCATTAGAAACATCGTATAGGCCCTGGTCTTCTTCAAAGACCAATTTTAGTGCCCTAACAGAATGTTTAAAGGAGGCACTTCGAGAAAGAGGAGGTTCAGATACATACGAAGCATATCAGACATAAGGTAAGGGATAACTTTTCCAATCTCGTTCTTATCCGAGATTATATATTCATAAGTATTTAATGGGGTTATTGTTCTCATCCATGTCCATGTTTCCTAAAAATGGTTTCATGTACGTTTAAAGTGCTTTTTACCCATTTTTTGACTTTTACTACATGGTATGTATGGAATCTTTCTTTTACGAGGTACTTTTTTAAATTTCTGACAAATGTACGAGAAGAATGTTTTTTTAACTTATACAGAATGAATAGATTTTTACGGTTTTATAAAGACTTATTTTCTTGAATCTTCCTCCAAAATATTTCATGAATATTTTCAACAAAATATTTTTCTTTTGAAAATTGCATGATGTTTTGTGAAAAGAAATTTATTTTGAAGAAGAAAGGATATTTTCCTCAAGAATTCATTTTAAGCGTCTTATTAAAACCATTTTCCATCTTAGATGACATTATTTCATATGTGTATGTTTCAAGTATAATGTATCTATGATTTACATGGTTTCACTTTTCTTATTATAAAATGATATCCATTTCTATTATATGAATTATGTGATGATAGAATGATGTTTATGAAATCCATTTTATTTGTTGGGTTATTATGAATGATGTATGATTATTTTGTGGTATAGATAAGAATGATTTCATTATGAGATGTGTGGGACCTATATCTCCCTCCAATGAATTGGGTAAATATTTATATCTAATGAGATAGACATGGATGGAATGACAAGTTAAATCGGTTCAGTAATACAGGACTAGAACGAGGACTGAACTCGATTTAGAAAGGGACTTTGTCCACTAAGATGGTCTTGGTAGAAATGCCTTGGCTACTATGGAAATCATAACAAGTGATGAATGGTTTCCACAATTACATGATTTATTCCCATGCTATTTTATCATGATTTATGTTCCATTATGATCTATTCTTTATGTAATTCCATGTTTTATGTTATTGCTCAAGATTTGGATGATTAGATTTTATGCCCATGTTTTTTTTCATTTAAATTTCTAAGGATTGTTTTATGTTGTCTATGCTTACCCTTACTGAGAATTTGAGCTCACCCATTATATGTTTTCTTTTCCACAGGATTTAAAGAAAGGTTTTAGGTAAGAAAACAAAAAGGGAACATCATTAATGGAGATGTTGAAGATCTTTCACCACAATTAGAAGATTATATTCCGACTTTACAAAGACACTAGACTATTACGATCCTTGTTTACCTGTTTTTGTTATGTATTAAGTATTCCACAAAAGTAATGTAATTTCCATGTACGTCAAGCTTCAGGTCTCTACAATCTTACTTCCCTTTTGATCTTTTCTTTCTTCATAAATATATAAAATCTTGATAGTTACTATGATATATTCCTCCATTATCATAGGTCCTTCTATATTTATATATTCTTTAACATAGACTCATTTATTGTTGAAAGTTTCTGGCCGATCAAAACCAATTAATCAAATGAAATCTTCAAGGGATGAAAAATTAAAATAAATACATGAACATGAGAGATTATTTTCTCTCCACCAATTTGTATTTTTCTCTAGAGGGGTTTTGATTTCATTATATAATTTTTGATATATTTATAATGTAATTAAATTCATACGAGATACATAATTATGTATAAAATTATGACCCACAAAATGAATACAAAAATGATGAAAAAATGATTGTTGGTGAAAATAATGGTGGAATTAATCCCCATTATTTCAATTTTTCAATAATCACCCCCTAATTTCAATCACAGTCTATAAATACAAACAATGTAAAACTTTTTTCATAACTCTAGACACTTGGCGCTCTTTTGGGACTTCATGCAAATGCCTTCAAACTGCCCATCACTCGAATAATTATTATATATTGATAATGGATTCAATATAATTAATGTGAAAACTCTGTGATGGAATGGGTTCCATGGTGACTACAAGTTTTTATATGGTAGACACCAATAAATTATTTATCCTTCGATGTAATTAATTTTTCTGCTCATGTCATGGGATGCATGTGGTATTTTTTAATTGAACCCTCCTCTAAATCCCTTCTACTCCTAGTCCATGACTTCCATAAAATATGATTTCATCAGATTCTCCACAAAAAATGTCATGAACCATCAAATGTGTTGTTTTGATTCACCAAAAAAGGTGTTCTCATCTTCATTACTAAATGTCACTCATTAGAGAAGATCTCACATAGTAAAATCCTAGGATAAACTATCTGCCCGATAATGTTATCGATGGTGGGAAATAGAAAACTGGAATTTTTGTGACTAGAATCTAGTCTGTCCCCCATTTGGATTCTTGTGAGGTGAAATCCACAATGGATTATGGAAAAAACACCATCTTCAGCATGTATGGTGTTTCAACATTTGAAGATCATGCACTATTGGGAGAGGGTGATAATATGTGGTCCCTAACAGTGTTTTCAGTCTCTAGCATCACTGCTATATATATAAAATTATTTTTGAGTGCGAATGGATCCTCAATAAAAAATCCTAGTGGGACACTTATCCTTTACAAAGCTACAATCCATGGCTACCATGGTATGGTTTCAAAAATATATGACCCCATTATATTGTGGTGAAATGGGACCTGTGATCAATTTTTGTATGTCTTGTTCAAAACAGTATCCATCTAATACCGTTGAAGTGAAATCAGAATGAATTTTATTTTGGATTACCTTATTCTTTCTCTCCATATGCATCAATACAAGGGCTTATAAGTTTTTAATTACCATTATATAATGGAATTTTAAAGGTAGTAAATTGAGATACATGTTGAGGCTAATGTCATCCAATAGGAGTTCAAGGTAGTGGTACTTCAAGGTGTGTTCGGCCTGATTATCCTACAGGGGACACCATTGATATGTTCGAGGATGTTCCCTACATGATGTGGCACTTTAATATGTAGAAAAACTACCTAAAACATTTTATTAATGTGTATATAACAAAATATCTCTACAAGGGTGATTTGGGAAGTCCCTTTCACCAAATAACAATGAAAAATCTCTCACAGATCATTGAAATTTAGGTGGCTATACCTAATATTCAAGTGACATGCCTCTTTAGAGACACTTTTATACAAGAATACTAGTTTTTCAATATCATGTATGTTCTTTTATGGCCAATAAGGTTTCTGATAAGACATGATTAGTAGGTTATTTTGTTTTTCATGGATCATCATTATGCATCCGTTGATTTGGATCTAAAAACATTCTCTTCAGGAAGTCTAGTAATGATGATGTCAGTAGAGATCCTTGAGATGGTTTACACCCTCATGAAAATGTGGGGATAACCGGTATTTATAGTGAGTATGATAATTATTCACCCCTCGTTACCAGAGTCTATCATGGACAATATAGTTCAAGAATTGGTCATGTGGTTTGAGGCTCTTGATTCAAATTATAAAAATCCATTGTCACTGACTTTCTTATAATCCAAATATAAAAACCGTTCACCATGAACAACTGTAGAAGAAGGATATTAATCTATAGTAATTGGGATGGTTTGATCATGGTGAGGCATAATAATGAACATTGGTGAACAACTATTCTATAAAGAGTGTGGTATCATCATCATCATTGTGTATTGGATGGTCCTTTCCCGATTTTAGACTTCTTTGGAAATTTTAGTCTTAAAGACCTATTTGTTTGTAATAATGATATAAATCCCTTAAGATATCATTATTGGAGCTAGATCCCTAACCATTAACACTATTAATGTAGTTACCATCATTATTATTTCTTTTGGTTTGTCCATGCTGTCGGTTCCTAGACATGGAGTTATTGGAGGGTCCCTCCTTAGTCTATATCCCCTTCATACATACGACCCACTACTTTATAATGAGGTGCATCTCCCCACCCCATCATCAGTGGTGTGAGACATCTCAATATAGTCCTTTACCACTATTTTTCTCCCAGAAACCTCCTCTATAGAGTGCCACAATATATCAAAAAGTGTCTCAATTTGAAGATCAATTTCGGAGAACCTATAATGGATGGGTTTTAGTTACTTATAAATGACCATGTTCTTAGTATATGTATCCCTGATGTTTTTTGGTTTACCAAATCCATATGATCCATTAAAAATTATTCCATTGATCATCTATTTTGGGAAAAAATTCCATCGTCCCCCTTCCAATGATTTTGGGTAGTGGAATTGTGAAAATGATGAATAGAGATGTGTATGGTCTAGATAGAGTCTTTTTCATCAGTGAAAATTACATTGATGGGGAGTGTAATAATTTTTCTAGTGGGAAAACAAAGAGAATAAGAACCATCCTCATCTATTCTTCCAAGAGTTCAATACCACTGGTGTCGACTACATCCCAGAGTCCACATTATTTATAAATTATATTTATCACAAAGGACAGGCCAATGTGGTTTTTTTTGTTTATTGTATATGCTGAAAAATAGAAAACCTCCATAACAAAAATATGTAACACCAAAAACCTTTTTCACCTTAAACAAGGAATCTTATATATTTCAATGATGTCTGAGAGCCTTGAACTGAGGAGGGATCGTTGTTCTACTTCATAGATCATTTCAACATCCACCTAATAAATGATGATGAAACATTCTAGCAATTGATCACCCATGAAATAAAATTGAATTTTTTGGGATAAAAATGAAAAATACTATAACATGAGATATGTTTTCTACACCACAAAGTGGGATGGAACTTTTGGATGGGTTTTTAATTTTTAAGATTTACACACATAAAATATTGGGTTAATTAAAACATAATTAAAAAATTGTGTAGGCATAAGGAAGTGAAACTTAACGGATCCATAAAATGAAATAAAAAATGATGGAATAATAATTAGGGGGAGGGAAAATAACAATGGAATAAATATCCATTATTTCAATTAATCAAATGTCTAATCAATTGATGGTTAGATGTGTTAATATTAATTAATGAGTTTTATGATCAAATAATAGTCATTGGATGATCGAATGGGATCAAATAATTTTTTGAGCTGTATATATATTTACCTCTTTGGTCATTTTCTCTCCATACATACCCATAATAAAAATAATGAAATTTTCATCACCTTATCTATATTCCTATATGTTAATACATAACCCATGTGGATTGAGTTCACTGTGGATTTAGGGATATGAATAATGATGGATTTATCTTGTCCTATAACCATTTCAATATCAATAATGTCAACCCAAAATTATCCTTCTAGAAAAAAATCTTTTTTATAAGGCTATTGTTTGGTGCTACCATTTATATCATTAAGGGAATATTGATAAATAATGCATGAAAGGGGTTTATCCTTCATCTATCTAGATTTTAGTGTGAAAAAAATACTTGGATATGAATTTGAGGATAACTATCCCATGAAATATTCCATAGAATCATATCAAGGACTCTCTATAGATGATGAAAAGGTGTGAGGATAAAATATTTAATGAATTTTTCTATAACATAGATTAATCATCTATGTTGTTTATTTGCAGCTCTACCGAAAACCATGGAGGTATTAGATTCTTTTTTAATGAATTTGATCCATTTACATCAAAATCATACACCCCCATAGAAAACATTTATAATAATAGTATAGTTATAGTAGTCCTATATTTGTTTCTCATTGTTTAATGGATTTAGTTCCTCCATCAATTACAATCACTTACTCTATGTTATTTTCCATCCACCACTAAGAGTATTTATAATAACCAAATATTATGTTACATTGATATCAAATTATATTTTTAGGATATTTAATACATTAAACATACCTCCAAAAACAATATTATGTTAGATCCTTTCAAATCATGGAAATGAAATTTTTTGTCTGGAGAAATATATTCATTTTTATAAAAAAAAGATATTCCACTTTAATACCCATACCAAAAACTGTTCTCCAAAACCTGGGAAAAATAAAATATAAGAAAATGATCATTTCAGATGCACGTTAAGGTTATAAAATAGAGATACAAAATAATAATAATGAACATATTGGTATGCAAATATTACCACAATATTAGAATATCATACCATTCATATCAAATTTCATATACTTCTATCATGGAATAAATAATGGTTGTAAAAATAACATGAATCTTGAATATACTAAGATCATAATCCATTTTAGAGAAACATAGGAAGAAGTCATTGAATTTTTTATAATGAAAAAACATGTATTATCAGTCCTTTATATTCTATAACATTTAAAAAAATATTTGGGCTCTTTTTTGGGAAATATTACCTCAATGAATCATATCTATATTTTATGGGTGTGGTTGTGTTCATAAAAAATGGCATATAACAACAAATGAGTGTAGATGGCGTTTACCAAATATAGGTTTTTGTTGAAGCATAGTTTCCTATTATTTTACAAATTTATGTGCCTCAAAATCGGGAGTTTTATGCTTGAAAAGGGAGGATTTATAATATAAGAGTGAATTGTATGATGAATGACGATGAGAATCTGAAAAAGGTTGATAAATATGCACCATAACACATGGGATTCATACCATGTTCGGAGAACGATACATAGAGCGGCGGAACTGGTACGCGGGTGAGGTTTGCGAAACTGAACATAGTTTGAAGGAGAAAGAGATGTGGTATGCTGATTGATTGTCATTGGAGTTGGAAATCTGCCACGTATGGGAATGTTAGTACACTGAGTGCATAGGAAAATAGTCTTCAGATGGATTACAGTTCATGGTGGCTGATGTTTTGGTATGTAGTGGGAGATATATTGAATCAAGATTTTGTAAATCACGATTTAGCATATTAAGCAGAAATATTTACCTATATTTGAATCAGTAACCACACATATTACTGTGGAGGCCAAATATTATTAGAATTTATTTTTGATCTTGGATTTTAGAAGATGTAGAAGGATTTTACCAAAGGATTAAGTGGTTCGTGAAGGTTGAAGTGGTTCACGTGGAACGAATTCCGCCGAAGGGGTTTGCAAAATTTATTAACAGACATAGGAAGTATGGTATATAAAGGATGAAGTCCAGTAGGCAGAAGAAGTTGTCTCAGTGCGCGAAAGAATAATTTCTAGTGCGTGAGAAGAAGAGTCCTGCAAGAGGTACGTGGAGGAGAGATCTAGTATGTGAAAATGAAGGTAGTCTGCAAACAACGAACTATTTAGGAAAAGAGGGAGATTTCATAGAGGAGGTTTGAGACGTTGGTATATGGAAGAAGTAGATAATCACAAAGTTAGAAGAAGTACGTGGGTGAAGGGTTGTTTTCGGTAGCAGTATCGATATGCGAAGAAGGTGTCCCGCATACCAAACATAGTACTCAGCAGACAAGAGAGACAAGGAGGTTCGTGATTTTAACAAGAATCTTTTGAAAGCATAAATTCAGTTTTTGAAAGTATTTTCTTGTAACTAACAGTACTCGAGAAGGTGGAATTAATATGTGGGTGAAAAAAAAAACATCAACAGAGCATCTACCTATATTTGAGGATGAAGTAATTCATGAACATAAAGGGACATACATTTTGATGAACTGTGTTTGACCTAAAATTTGATAAACTGTTAGTGGATTCATTTCTATTACTATTGAGTGATGGAAGAGGAAAACGGGGACCCATTCCACCGGTAGTGAGCTAGAGAAAGAGGAATAGGGAGTGTCCCTTTGGGAATGCAGTGATCAGACCCTAATCCATGTAAAGGCAGAGAGACATGGCATAATATATCTAGCTCGAACATTGTAACGATTATTGGTCATGAGCCTTAGTGAATTTAGTAAATCGGCACATTGTTGTTGTATGCTTCTTAGACGTAGCCCAGTAAGGGTGAACCACGTAAAAATCATTGTACCTTGTGCATGATTTCCTATAATTTCATATATTCCTATGTGAGGAAGGTATAATTGAGTTTTTTTTCTAACAAAACAACAACATCGGAATGGTAGAATGTTTTAATCTTACATACATTGATCCACCCACACCCATCTCGGGGTATTCAACCAAGTGGACATAAAAATTGGTATTAGTGTAAAGGATTATTATATCAATTTTTTTCTCTAACATGGTTCAGTAAAGTTTCTCATGTTTAAGATTAATTCCTCTCTTATCATGGTGTTCCCTGAAAAAGGGAGGGACATTAATGAATAAGTCGATGTCTTGTGAAATTCCCCAGTATGGAATTGTCAATAGAAATAGTGTGATTCAATAATTAGAAAAAATTAGTGAACAGAATGATGATTTTGATAAATAATACAATGAAAATACATACACATCCAATTATTTATAAGTAATTAGTGGAGAACCTGATATTACATGTGATGTTCAAATTACTGATAATAAAGAAACTCCCAGAAGGTGAAAAGTGGAAGATGTCTATACTAAATAATTGGATCAGAAGTTGGATGAAGAGATTAAATCAAATGATATATAGATCCAAGAAATTAAAATAGATGATAACAATATAAAATGATTAAACCAATGTCTCATTGAATTTTCCACTTATCTAATGGAGAAGAATGATTCTCAACCAGAAGAACCACAAAAGATGTCTATAAAGAGATAACGTCTCAATGCTAATTTCAATGGAATGAATCTAAACCCTAATGAAATTCATAATCTGAAATCCAGAAATGAAGAACTTATTACACAGCTATTTGAACTAGTTCAGAAGAATCAAATGCGACAACAAGAGAATTCACCCCTCTCTGATTCTATTCATTAAGAAATATTGAAAATAAAGGAGAAAAGTGATATGGTAGATAATCTCACATGATAACTGGTGAGACCACCAGTTTGGGATTTACCTAACCCTGGGAGGGTGGTGAATCAGTGTTTGGGACTCTTTAGACCAATTCAAACTTTTATCCCTATACCTCTTGACCAGTTAGGATTATGATTCTCTTATTCTATTTTTCATGTCGCATGAAATAATAGAATGCAGTAAATATATGCACACGATATTTATACAAGGTTCACTACTAAATAAGTGTATCTGCATCCATTCCATTCATGGGAATGACTAGTGCATGGATTCTCCACAATAATGTAATACACTGTTACAATGGAGTGGCTAGGAAAACATTCCAATAGCCAGTATAAGTCCCTACTATTTGGAGGGGGGGTGAGAAACAATCCACTTCCCTGGACTGGTGATAGTCCAGTCCAACTTGTAGCATCTAGCTGCTTCTGAATACTACCTATAGAGACAATATCCTTCCTTCTTGATATTGTAGGAACTTCTCTGAGTCTTCTTTAGTGCTCTACACTTGATTACTTGCAAAGCAGTAGGAAAAAATTTATTCATTCTTTCATTCTCTTCTTCTCTAGTGCAACACCAAGAGAACTAGTCTTATTCCTTCTTCTTCTTAGTGCAATAACGAACTGCACCAAATCTTCTATGCTCTTCTTATTAGTGTAATAACCAAAAACACTAAATCATCTTCTCTATTAATGGCAAGAATCACATATACCAATGTGATTATTTAGAAACTGAGGACAAGCTCACATAGCATCATCTGAATTTGTAAATTCAAAATCTCATCATGAACCATTCTTAATGGAATAGAATCATATATAAATATATATTTGTAAATAGCTCATATATATCATATATTCAATCCTATAAATTCATATATTAGGTAAATGAATGTAATTTATATGTTATCACATTAGCATCATTGGAATCCCATTTATCTATTTAATAGTTAAAGTAATTAAATTACTTATATATTTTCTGGATCTAGTAAAAGAGTATAACCATACTAAATTACAGAGTGGTTCTATTGTATTTCATAGTTGTATGCATTCATTTATTTTAGTAATGATTAGTGGAACTATCCAAATAGAACCACAAAGCATTAATGTAGCGATATTGGTGAAAATTTTAAATGGGGAAATTATTTCATCCCAAGTATATAACCTTTCTCTGACAAATCATTGTGGACTAAAAAAGTTGGGGATCCTTTTCATACACCATTTGGTGTAGTCAGATGAAATTATGGGCTTGGATTAGATTTCCTTATATAGATTCAACAAAAATTTCTGCAATATTTAATTTACTATATGTTTGATGATTCAACCCCCAATTATGTAGATGTGCAATGAGGAGGAAGAATCTTCTTTGACACCATCATCTCAAGAATGGGTACTATTTCCCTACAAGTAAGAATATGTAGCTCAAATTACAATGTCTTACGAATGGTTCAACCTCAAAGAAAATCCAATTTTGATGGAATAAATTATTTTTTTCAGTGGAATGGACATGTATTCCTCTTATCCAAGAGGATGAGTTTTCATTCGACATAACACCTAAAAAATTTCCAATATCCAATACTTCATATAGGATTAATGTTATAGAACATGAGAAACTGAAGAGATTACTAGAGGTGAATCTGGAAACAGTATTCATATGTCGATGTGCTTCACTATGGGGTGCATGATTCATATTTATCAACAAGAAGGATGGGTCATGTAACGACCCAAAAATATATTAATGAAATCCCTCTTTATCTAATAAAATTTCTGTTTTTGTAAAATGATTATATAAAATTACAACATCATTGGTTTTATGATTTTGGATTTTAAAATACTATTATGAATTGTTACAGTTCATAATATTGTTGTTGAACTATGATCTCATCATTATTATAAATAAAGGGCCTTAAAAATCAAATTTACTCAGAAAAAAAATTGATGGCCTCATCAAGTGGACATGCCCCATAAGAAGCCCATTTATGAGGGCTCGAAAAGGAGTTTCCGTATTTAGGTTTCACTCTTGACAAAGCCCAATCCGTCCTTGAATATTTTAAGCTCGAGCGGGACCTCCAATGATAGAAGTGGAAGTTGATAGAGATAAATACTCGTGCAATGTTGTCCGAGCCACCCCAATAGTCTGTCTTAATTACACACCTTACTCTTGGGTCTTATGCGGGTGTTATAAGAGGTTATATAACAATACTATAGCACTATAGTTATGTAAATTATTTTTATATATAATAATGAATATACTTTCATTTTATTACGGTTACCTTGTAAATAGATTGTAAAGCACAAATAGTAATTTTAGTTAATGGTAAACTATGAAATATATTTTGATGAATTTATTAATTTTGAAGTAAATATTATTTTAATAAAATATTATTATTGTTATTAAATTAATTTTTATTAAATATAAATGGTCGAATAATTTAATGAATGCAAATGAAATTTTTATTAATGGTTGAAAGCCATATTTTTCAAAACCCATGAATTTTTTATAAATGTCAGTTTTTATGTTAAAAGTGAAAATTTACATATTTTGAAATTTATTTTGATAAAATGAATATTATTTCTAGAATCAGGATGTCAAAATTATCCAACAATGAATTTTTCATAATTTTTTGAGACAATCCAATTTTTGGGTAAAAATAAAATACCATTTAAATATATAATTTGTTTTATAACATCGTAATGAACCAATAGTTATGTAAACAGATAATATTAACATTATGTTCAGCCATTATATGTTTAAACGTTATAATAATTTGATTTTGGGTTTTTTTGATTTATTTTACAAAGCTTTAGTGGACCCATCAAGACTTATTAAACACCTTGTCTTTTTAAATTGTTTTCCTTGGGAGTGTGACTCACCTTCATATAAACGACCCCATTATGTTAATAATTTTGATCTTTTCCATATAAAATATTGTTTTCCACTCCAATTTTTTGAAAACCATGTACAAAACCATGATCTGGTTTGTTTTATTTATTTTAATGTGAGTTGTCCCAAACCTAAATAATAATTAATTCCCTCTCCTTTCCTATATAAACCCACCCAAGATCCCACTTCCTCCTCACTAAAAGCCTTTATATTTTTTCCAAACTCGGTCCTTATCTCTATATATTCCTCTCGAGAGGCCCTAGGTTCCCATGAAGCCTTTCTACATAATCTCTCAAGCCTTTGGAAGAAAACATTCAATGTAAGGGTTTTCGGCCGTTCTCATTTTTGTCCAATATTCATCAAGTTGTTATGCCCTTTTAATTTAAATTATAAAGGTTGGGGTATGGTTTTTCACCTCTCCCTTAATTACCACTTTATGTTTTAATGATCTTATACCCCTTTCTCTCTCATTAAATGTCTCCCTTGTACACCCATTACTATGCCGAAATTCTGAAACAAATTTATCTCTCCTCATATACATTCAAGTATTTATTTTGGATTGTTTATCAAAATTCCATTACATCTGGTGGGACATGTTTCTACATGACCCCTTATAGTCCATGTAATGTTAATATGATGATAAACCCATTTCACTCTCATCAACCATTTTTATGAGTTCTTATGTCACACTGTTATGCTACCGAAATTGCACCACATTTTTCCAAGCCAATGTCATTGTGTAGTGAATACCATGCCCATTCCTCTGTCATGGTTATTCATCATTATGCACAATAATTAATTTTTAAATAGTTTCAATTATGTATTCCACATTCTTTAATCATGGAATAAAGGATTATTTTCAATGATTTAATGATTTATAATCCATGTGGATCACATATGCATGAAGTGAAATTTTTAAGAAGGGTGTGCCCTGATAGCACTCCAATGGATTGGGTAATGTATAATATCAGGATAAATCATGTGAAATTTGTGTTGACTCATTCCAATTCAAGTGAAATTATGTTTTACACGTTCTTCATGTGTAATGAGGGTTTACTCATGCACCATGTGCAATGAGCCTTAGCTCATGCTAATTAAATGATAAGTGTTTGTTCCACATTTCTATGTTATGATTATCATGATTTATCATGCATTTATGTTCATGATTCTCTTTTTATCCATTAATATTCCTATTTTATAACATCTATTGTATTCCTCATGTTATTCCATGCTTATTCCCTTACTGGGATTTATATATCATCTTTTTCTTATGCATTTCTTTAGGATATCACATTCAATGTTAAGTACTAGAGAAAGTAGTGGTCTTGTAAAGGATGTTTTCAATAAATATGTTCTTTGTTTTATGTTATATGTTGTTATGTAATGTTACTAATCCCAAAATATAGTAGACCTATTGATCATCTATGTTCTATCATGTAATTATTTTAAGTAATAAATCAGGTTTAAGTGTGTAATAAAAAGTAGGGTTGTCATATTGGTATCACAGGATTGGTTTTGTTAATTTTGGGAATAGGATTAGAAAACCCTAGTAAAGTCTTAGATATAAGACTATGTTTAATAAAAACATCCCTATGTTTTGGAGAGTATAAAGTATGTGGTTTATCAAGAAAATAAATCCCAATCTGGAAATGAGAAGGTAGAGGTCGCTCTAACATAGATGTATCCTATGGGCAAAACCTAAAAACATCACATTGAGATAAAACTGATGGAGAATTGTTGCACGACAACATTACTTTCTTCTCTCTTTGATACAAACCTTTCAGAGTATATACATTGGTAAATTTGCCTTCTTAGTATGAACCATTATTAAGTGACATAAAAAAATGCTCTAAATATATATGTTAGAAAGTAGATCATGGATAAAATAGTCTAAAGACAATATATTCATATGTTAATGAATGAAAATTCAATTATAAGTCATCTTTTTTGTCTTTGAATTACCCTTTATGGGTTTCCCCTAACATTCGTTTTATTACATCCAATGGCCAGTAATAGGGGGACTCGGGCTAACAACCAATGTGAAGATCAATGTGATGACTCTACTAATGAGATTCCCAATTCATTGGGATCGGGAATCGTGAAAATTATCATGATTCACTCTCAGAAATATCATGATTTGAATATAATAATGGGTCAAAAGGAACATTCAACCCCCAATAGAAAGATCATGTTTTTATCAAGAGCTTCCAGAGACAAAAGCCTCCTACTTCTAATGGATAATCTGATCCCTCAATCACAGAAAAAAGGACCAACTCCAATGAAAAGAACATCACCATCCTTCAATGTTCTGAACAAGAGAATGTTTGTTTGTCTACTTAACATATGTAGGTTGATTCTAATCAATGGTGGACGTAGATAAAAAATATGAATCCTAAGGAGTAGATCAAGGAATTGATGGAAGGATTTCCGGAAGGTGTTTTTTATAAATATTTTCCACGCACCCTCTGGCATAATATGGAAAGGGAGTTACTTGCCCTCAAGAAAAAAAAGATGAAGAATATGTTGGAGGGTATGAGGAAAAAATCCCAATGCTTTCATGACATGTTTCAAGATTTGTCATTACCCCTAAATTCAAGGTTGACCGCATCATTGGTGGGTGAATCCTAGGCCGCAGAACGCATTGGAAATCTGTGACTTCGACAGCAAGGAAGAAATTGTCTGATGTACCCTCATGGTCAAAATGGAGATCAGAGAATCTTGGGGGTATCATGGGGATAATAATTGTAAGGTGGACTTCAATGCATGAAGTCTTATGGACAAATAGAATGGTGCAATGATAATACAGCACCCCACTTGCCAAAGGTGAAGAAAGATGTTTCCCAGAAATTTTCATTAAGTGGATGAGGAAACTCATTAAGGGTAGAATAGAAGGGCAACAAAAATTAACTATCGGCAAGAAAGACACATTTCTACAAAAAAATAGAGGAACAATCTATTCAGAACTCATCAAATTGTTCACTGCTACAACTACGATGAACCAAGGCATCTTCAAATCAGTGCCATAAGCTATGGTTTTTCAGTGGTAACCAACAATGTCCATGGTAGCATGGGCGAGCTTTTTCCATCACTATTGCCGAAGTGAAACCTGAAAAAGATGAGGTTACTGGAATGGTTGTTATTCATTCAACAATAGCGAACATACCTTTTGATTCTTGTTCTAATAATTCATTTATATCTTGAATGTTTAGTAGAACAATATCAGCACTACCACAAATCATGGAAATAAAGATGTCAGTGATTATGGACAATGGGAAAATAATTTCCTCCCTTGAATATTACTCCTCCCCTATCATATTTAGTGTATTTTACATCCTGGAGAACATCTTCATGCTCCCTCTGGTGGAATTAGATGCAATTATTGGCATGGATTGTATTTCCTTATATAGAGCCAACATCAATTTCAGTGAGAGGGAAATCACTCTCCATGTGGAGAATCGACCCACGATTCATTACAAGTTCAAGGAGGAAGATGAATCTTCCTTAGACCTATAATTTCATGCGTGGATATTACTACGCTATGGGCACACGTATCTGGCTCAGATGACTGAGTCTAAGGAGGCAACCATTCTAGAATATGATCCTATTGTGACGGAATTCACTGATTTGTTTCCCGAGGAATTTCTTGGTCTTCCACCAAGAAGGGATGTTGAATTCTCAATTGATCATATACATGGGGTATTGCCAATATCCAATACTCTATATAGAATTTCTATTGTGGAGCTTGAGGAGATGAAGAAACAACTATATGAGAATCTGGATAAATGGTTTATACTACCAAGTGCTTCACCATGTTGTGCAACAGTCATCTTCATCAAGAAGATGTATGGGTCAATGAGCCTTTGAATAGATTATTGTGATATTATAAAAATCATGATAAAGAAAAATTATCATCTCCCATGAATTTATGAATTGTTTTATCAGCTACGTGGAGCACAATATTTCTCCAAGGTGGATTTTCGGTTGCGATATAATCAAGTATGGGTGAAGAAGGAATATATCCCCAAGACTAAATTTCATGCAAGATACATGAATTAAGAATTCAAAGTAATGCCTTTAGGACTTTTGATGCTCCATAAATCTACAAGGAATTGATGAATAAAGTATTTTGAGATTATCTCAACATATTTTTTTATTCCTTATAGATGATATTGTGATATACTTCAAAACCAAGGAGGATCATGAAGAGAATCTACAAACAATACTAGAGACCTTGAGGAAGGAGAAAGTCTATGGAAATTACAACATGTGTGATTTCTGGTTGAAGGATGTCTCATTATTGTTTTTTATCATCACAAGCACTGGGATATCTGTGGATCCTTCCAAAACAGATACAATTGAGGGATGGCCAAGGCCAACATCGGTAACTAATATCCGTAGCATATTTGGGAAAAATAGATATTTTCCATGATTTGGGAGTAATTTCTCAAAATTGTATAACCATCTTACCAAGATAACTTAGAAGGGAGTAATGTTTTCATGGAGTGATGAATGTGAAGAAAGCTTCAAGGAGTTGAAAAAGAGGATTATAACTACACCCGTGCTCACATTACCCACTAGTTGAGGAGTTTTTGTGGTATTCAGTGATGCTTCGAAAAAGGTACTAGGATGTGTGTTGATTCCAAAATAACAAATTAATTTCTTTTCTTCATGGAAATTGATTGATCATGAACATAACAATACAACACATAACCACGAGTTGGCTGTAGTAATCTTCACTTTGAAAATTTGGTGGGATTATCTCTTATGGGAGAAGTTTGAAATATATATGGACCACAAAAGACTCATGAATATATTCACATAGATAATGTTTAACATGTGCCAATGAAGATGGTTAGATCTGATAAGAGATAATTACTGCTCAACCCATTACCACCCTAGGAAAGAAAAAAAGGTAGAAGATTCTCATATGTATAATGGACCCAAAGATTATATCATTGATGAGAATTAAAAAGTATCAAATCTTGATTGATTTGATGATGATGAACATGGGTATCCTATAAAAGGGAACATCATAAAACCTTTCACAAATGATTTCTCAACTTTCACTTTTGGAAAGGTTAAAGGATTCTCAAAAGGATGATGTGGAAATTGAGGAAAAAGTGGAAGCTAAAGAAAAAGGGAAATCCTTTGAGTTTTATTTTAATGTAGAAGGAATTGTAAGATTTTTGGAAAAGAGTATATGTACCTTCATGTCTAGAGATGAAGAAGGATCTTTTGGATGATACACAGAGTTCAAATTTACTTATTCATAGAACAAATACAATGATGTATTGAGATCTCTAAGAGCATTATTCATATGATAATAGGAAGAAGGAGATCGCTGAATATAAATCAATGTGCCTGGTGTGTCAATAAGTGAATTCAGAGAGGAAAAAGTATAAGGGGATGATGCAAATATTTCCTATAACATAATGAATATAGGATAACATCACCATGGACTTTGTCACCAGACATCCAAAGATATCCAATGGAATCAATGCAATCTGGGTTGTTGCAGATCATCTTTCAAAGGTTACACACTTCATTACTATTCCAGATGATTTCTCATTCGATATACTAGAACAGATATATTTCATAAAAGTGGAAAGGCTTCACAGAGTACCACTACCTATTTTGTCCGATCGAGATCCATGATTCACCTCTATGTTTTGGAAGAGTCTTCCACATCCTATGAGTACTAAACTGAACTTTAGTACGGCCTATCATCCTCAATCGGATGCCGAATTCAAGTGAACTATCTAAACACTTGAGGTCATTTTGAGAGCATGATCATTGGACTTTAAAGTAGGATGATATCAACATCTTCCTCCGTTTGAGATCCCTTATAATAATAGTTTCTACGTGAACATCCAAATGTCACCATAAGTATCAATATATGGGAAAAGGTGAAGAACACCGGCGTGTTGGGATGAGGTCGGTGAGCGTAAGATGCTTTTAAAAGAAATCGTCAAAGGAAAAGTAGAGATGGTGAAAACCACTCAGCAGCATATCAAGGTAGCCCAGAGTCATCAAAAGTGATATTCAGATAACCATCGATGTGAGCTTGAGTTAAAAGTTGGAGACATGGTATATTTTAGAATATCTCTATTAAATAAGGTCATTGTGTTTGGAATGAATGTGATGTTAATTCCATGGTACATCAGCCCCTTCCAGATTATTGATCGTGATGGGGTTGTGGCCTGTCGACTAGCACATTAATCTACCACATCCAAAGTATATGATTCTTTTAAGGTATCTCAAATGTGTAAGAACATACCAGACCCTTTATATGTTCTCTCTTCAGAGTTTTTATAGTTAGAGGATGATATTTTTTATGTGGAGAAACCAGTGAAGATCTTAGATCTTAGAGAAAAAGTTCTATGAAATAATACAATGCCCCTCGTCAAGGTGTTGTGGAGAAAGAAAAAGGTAGAACAAGAGATGTGGGAATCAGAGGAAATGATGAAGCAGGGTTACACAAATCTGTTTAAGTCAGGGAAAATTAAATTTTGAGGGGAAGAATTTCTTAAGGGGGGAAGATTGTAACAACCCATACATTCAATAATGGAAATACATCTTGATATAATTATATGTGTCTTTATGTAATATGTTTATATAAAATGTCAAATTTTGGGGTTTTATGTTTTTAGATTTTAAAATACTGATATGAATTGTGACAGTTGCTGATATAGTCATTGAAAAGTTATGAAAAGATTAGTATAAATACAGGGCTTTAACAAATCCAATTTAATCAGACAAAGGAAGTGATAGCCTCATCCAGTGGAAGTGCCCCATATGAAGCCCATTTGTCAGAGATTGGAAAAGTTATTGTATATATGGGTTTCATTCTTGACCAATCCCAAGCCGAGCTTGAATTTTTTATTCTCTAGCAGGACCGTATATGAGAGAATTGGAAGTTGAAAGGAATTACCAACCGAGCAATGTTATCTGAGCCACCCCAAGTGTCTGTCACCATCGCACACCTTACCCTTCGGTCATAGGTGGGTGTTATAGGGGGTTATGTAACAAGACCTCAAAACTATGGTTATGTATATTATTTATTTATATAATAATGAACATACTTTCATTTTATTATTGTTACCTTGTAAATAGTTTTTAAAGAAGAAATAATATTTTTAGTTAATGTTCAACTAAGAAATCTATTTTGATGAATTATTGTATTTGTGAATTAAATTATATATTAATAAAATATTATCATATTTTAAATTATTTTATATTAAATATAAATGTTTGTATAATTTTTTGAATGTGATTGTAATTTTTATTAAGGTTTGAATTCCATTTTCTTCAAAAACCCATGATTTTTTGAGAAATGTCGGTTTTTATATTACAAGGGAAATTATAATATTTAGAAAATTCTTTAGATAAAATAAATATTATTTTTAGAATTAGGCCTTCATAATTATTAAATGGTGATTTTTTCATAATTTTTTGAGATATTCAAATTTTTGGGTAAAAATTAAATACCGTTTAAATATATAAAGTGATTTATGACATCAAATGGCCTAATTATGATGTAATAAAATACTATAAAAATTATTATAGCACAATATATGTTTTAACATTAAAATAATGCGATTTTGGGTTTGTTTTATTTATTTTAAAATACATTAGTGAACCCTTCAAGACTTATTAAACGTCTTGTCTTTTAAAATTGTTTTTTGGGAGTGTTACTCCCATCCACATAAGCTACCCCATTATTTTAAGCAGTTAGGACATTGTACATATAAAATTTTATTTTCCACTCATATTTTTCAAAAACAATTTCCACAATCGATGTTATGGTTTGTGGTTTTGATTATATTAATGTGAGGTGTCCCAAACCTAAATAATAAACAATTCCCTCTCCTTTCCTATATAATCCCACCCATGAGCCCACTTCATCCTCACTCAATGTGTTTTTTTGTTCTTCCAACCTCATCCATCCTCTCTCTAGAATCCTCCCAGTGTTCCCTAAGCTCCCTATAATCCTCTCTCAAGCCTCTCTCAAGCAATTGGGTGCACTATTCCAAGTAAGGGTTTTCTTCATTTCTCATTTCTGTTCATTTTTCATTATGTTTTTATTCCCATTTTATTTCAATTATAAATGTTGTGGTATGGTTTTTAACCACCCCCATACATCCCTCTTTATGTTTGATTAATGGTAGACCCCTTTATCTCTCATTAAATTCCTCACATGTACAACAGTTACTATCATGAAATTCTGAAAGGAATTCCCCTCTCCTCATTTACATTCAAGAAATTATTTTAGTATCATTAATCTAAATTAAATTAAATTTGTTGGTACATGTATCTATATGACCCCCCATAATTTCCATGACTTGTAAATATGATGAGACCCCCCTTTCCCTCTCAAAATCCATTTCTATGAGTTCATATATCACGATGTTATGTTGATGAAATTGCACTGCGTATTCCCAAGCCAATGTTATTGAGTAGTGAATACCATGCCCATTTCTCTATCAAGGGTATTCACCTTAATGAACATGTACTTATTGTATAATGAGTTTACTCTATGTATTCCACATCTTTTTATCTGGAATAATGATTATGTTGAATGATTCAATGTTTTATGATCCATGTGGCACACTTATTCATGAAGTGAAATGTTTAAGAAGGGTGCTCTCTCATAGATCACAAATGCATTGGATATAGTATATTTTCATTATAAATCATGTTTAATGGGTGTTTACTCATGATAATTAAATTGAAATGTGGTTTCACTTATGCTTCATGTGCAATTAGGGTTTACTCATGCTCTGTGTGCAGTGATCCTTGGCTCATGATAATTCCATGTTAAGTGTTGTTTCCACATTTCCATGTTATGAGTATCATGATTTATCATGAATTTATGTTCATGTTTATATTTTGATCCATTATTATGCCTATTTTCTAACATTTATTTTATTTCTCATGTAATTCCATGATTATTTCCTTAATGGGATTTATAGGTCACCCTTTTCTTATGCATGTCCTCAGGTTATTCCTTGCAATGCTACATACGAGGGAATGTAGTGATCATGTAAAGGATGTTTTATATAAATATGTTGTGTGTTTTCTGTTCTAATATTTAATATAATGTACATAATCCCTAAATACACTAGACCTTTATATCTTCTATGTTGTATCATGTGAAGATTTTATGTAACAAATTAGATATTAATGTGTAATATAAAGTAGGATTATGATAGGTTAATGATCCTTTTAATTGATAATAATTCTATAAACAAGATCACAATAAAGAAAAAGTATCATTTTCTATAGACTGGTGACTTGTTCGATCATCTAAATGGATGAAAGTACTTCTACAATGTAGATTTTTAGTTAGGATATTATCAGGTAATGGTGAATAAAGAAGATATACCGAAGATCGATTTTTGTACAACGTAATGCCACTATGAGTTCATAGTGATTCCATTATTACTCACTAACTATCAATCAATATTCATAAATTTTATGAGAAGTGTCTTTAGTGATTACCTTAAAACAAATTTTAAATTTTTATAGATGATTTTATAATATACTCTAAAACTATGGAAGGGCATGAGGAGAAACTGAACATTTTTTTAATGACATTGAGAAAGGACAATCATTATGAATTGTAATGTAATTGTGATTTTTAGTTGAATGAATTATTATTCATGGGAAATATCATCACAATGATTTGTATATGTGTGGATCCTTCAAATTCCAATGAAATAGAAGGACTCCTAAGACCAATATCAGTGACAAATATCAATAGTCTCATTGGGTTATCAAGGTCTTAATTCTGATCTGTTATAAATTTCTCATGGTTATCAAACCCTCTAACAAGAAAACATAGAAGGGAGTCATGTTTTTATTGAATAATGAATTTGAAGAGTTATTAAATTTTATTAAATGGATACTTATCACAACAGATGTTATCATACTACCCACAAGTGGGTAATTTTTTTTATTTTTTTATTATTTGATAAAGGTATTGGGTTGTGTGTGTATGATCAATGAAAAATTATTTGCCTATACCTCAAGGTAGGAAATCATTCATGATAAAATATATCCCATGCATTATTTAGAATGGTGAGTTATGAAAATTCCATTTAATATATGTTAGCATTATCTCATTGGTGGGATGTGTGAAATATTTACACATCAAAAAAATATTAAAAATATATTCACACAAAAGGAGGTGAAAATGATCCATAAAAGATGGTTAAAGATCATTAAGGATTTCAAACTGATCAATCCACTACTATCTTTCGAATCTGAAAAAAATTATAAATTCTCCACATAGAATGAATCTATAAATTATATCATAAATGATAATTGAGAATGATATTCACTTATTTTATTTAAAGTGTACGATCATTAGAATCCTAAAGGAAGAAACATCATTTATCAACCGTCTCTTATATGAATATTAATAGATCCTAAAAAAGATTATGTGGGAATTAAGAAGATAGTGGAAACTATAAAAAGGCATCCGTGGAGTTCAATGTTAATGAATAAGAAATTGTGAGGTTTGGGTCAAGAACATGTGTTCAATCAGATCCTATGTTAAAGACGGAACTATTTTTAAAATTCACATAGTTTTACTTCCTACATTCACCAAAGAAACACAATGATGTATCATGATTTTAGAGAGAATAATGTGTGGTAAAAAAATGGAGATCAATTATTATACATCAATGTTCCTGGTATCTGAAAAGGTGAATGTTCAAAAAAAGTCTAAGGGGATGATTCAACCGTTACTCCTACCAACATATTAATGGGAAAAATCACCATGAGTTTTTTCACCTGACTTATAAAGACATCCAAAGGTATCAATTACATTTGGGATGTTTTGTATCATCTTATATAGACTGCACACTTTATTGAGTTTCTAGAGGATTTCACTCTAGATAAACTATCACAAATAAACATTAGAGAAGTGGTAAGGTTGCATGGAGTATGACTATCGATTAAATCCGATCGAGATCCATGATTCGAATCCATGTTCTAGAATAGTATATTATATACTCAAAACACTAAGTGGAATTTCAGTATGACCTATCTTCCTCAATAAAATGGCCAATATGAACATACTATTAAAAACTAGATGAAATGATGTTATCATATTTTATGGACATCAATGGTAGATGAGACCAAACCTATTCCTTTGGTTGAGCTATATCACAACAAAATATTCCACTCAAGTATCCAAGCGGCTCCTAATAAAGACAATTGTGGGAAGAGGTGAGGAACATTAGATTGTTGGGATGATGTTGGCGAATGAAAACACCTTGGTCCGGAAAATGGTTGACAAAATTTTGGAGAATGATAAGAGAATTCAGAATCACATTAAGGATGCTCAGAGTCAACAGAAGGGAAATGATGACAATAATAAATGATACTCAAAGTTGGATGACAGTGACATGGTATTCCTCGACATATCTCCATGTATCAAAGTGATGAGATTTTGGATGAAGGGGAAGCATAGATATAGGTTCATCATACCTTTTGAGATCTTTGATCACAATAGAGTGGTGGAAAATCGACTAGAACTCCCAATAATGTTAGTCTAGTAGATGATGTATTCTATGTATCCCAATTTAGAATGTACATTCTAGACACCTCACATGTACTCAATCCTGAGGTGGTACTATTGGAGATTTATATTTCATATGATGAGATGTCGTTGAATTTCATAGATCATGAATAAAAAGATAAAAGAAATAACACAATGCCCTTCATCAATGTGTTTTGGAGAAACCACATGTCTGAAGAAGAAACATGGGAACTAGAGGTGGTGATTAGGAAGAGTTAACCACAACATTATTAGTGCGGGAAAATAATATTTTGATGGTTATATTTATAAACAAGAATAAATTCCCCATTTTTTATATAATTATATTAATTATGGTTATAGAAAACAAATGAACATATTCTATTCATTATATCAAATTATATTTCAATGACTATTTAGAATCTTTATATGGGATAATATAGCCTTTGAATACTGATCACAACATTAGTATAAATATAGGTTTATTATAATAATCCAATTGTTACCTAGAATGATTGTGATAGCCAAAATGTAAAAGATTTTTCCCTTTAAAGAACATTTATCAGAGCATCTGTGGGAGATGAAATTTCTAGGATATTCTATTGACCAAGAACATTTTTAGATGCAATAACATATTTATGAGTAAAATATTTTATGGGAGTTGTTTATGCTCATCCAGATCATGACCCAAACCATTTTTTCCAAATAAACCAATGAAATCCCCCCATCACCCACCATACTAATTATGAATATGCTGGTGTACCCAAAGGATATTTATCAAGACCATAGAAATAGGAATATTTAGATTTTATTTTATAAAATAATGAATTTATTTTCATTCAATTATTTTTTCATTGTAAATGATTATTTATTTTATGTAATAATGTGAAAATTGTATCTATCATTAATATTAGATTTCAATTAATAAGTTTATGAATTATTAGAATTTTGAGATAATAAATGTTTTAATAAAATAATATTATTATATAATTATTCTGAAAATAAGTGATCATATAAATTTTAAAAAAATTTAATGTAATTTTTATTAGTTATCAAAAAAATGTTTCCACGAAGATTTTTTTTCTAATTAAATGATTTTTTATTCTTTAGTATTAAAAATTAAATTATTTTTTAAATTATTTTAAAAAAATGAATACACATTTTGGAATCAGGACATCAAAAATAACCATTGTTTAGTTTTGCAAAAAAATTGACACAATCAAATTATCAAGTAAAAATTATATATTGTATAAATATAATATGTGATTTATGAAATTCTAATGAAAAAATTTATATAAAAAGTAATATATAAGGGATACACGACCAATTATATGTTTTCCCTTCAGAATAATTTGATTTTATGTTAATTTTATTTAATTTTAATGGTATTATTATACCTCAATGACTTATAATATATTTAATTATTTTAAAATTATTTATTTAAGTGTGTGACTCACCTCCACACCACCAATGGTAATATTTTAATACATTATGACCTTGGAAATATAAATTAATTTATTCAACTCCCACATGGAATAAATCATGCTCAACACCAAGGGAATAACATGGTATGGTTTGTGGTATTGAATATTTTATTATGCATAGTCCAAAACCAAAATAAAAAACAAATCCCCCTCCATTCCAATATATGGACACCCAAGATCCCATTTCTCAACACTAAATAACATTGTATCACATACATACTCTGTAATCCACTCCCAATATCCATCACATCGTTCCTCAAGCTCTAAATTAGTCTTAACCAAGAACCTTGAGTAACACAATGATGTAATGCTACCTCATCTTCCACCCTCTTCTTTTATCAACTACTCCATTTAAGTCATGTAATTGATTTCATTTTTTACTATGTTAGAATATATTAATAAATATCGCCCTTAATTTCAATTTTATGTTTGAATTACTAGATCTCATTGCAATATCAACTGGACCTTCTTGGAATCTTTATGTACACCTGTTACCATGCTGAAATTTTGTAAGGGACTTCCATATACTCATTTAAAATTCTTGAAACTAAATTGAATTTTTTTTCATGTAATTTCAAATAGTTTTAGTTTAATTCATTTAAAATGATTACATTTATACACATTTGATTTTTTTTAATGACGTATCTTTTATCATTCCCATTTTGACTCTTATATAATCTATTACTTTGCTAATATTTTGTGATCCATCCACACCTTATATTCCTTATTCTACGATGATTATTAACATATACATTCTATTAAAATTTAATATTTTTGGGAAATGTATTCAAATTTCCCTACTACTGTACATTTTATTTTTAAATTATTAGTAACCCATTTCTATCTCATAAACCATTTTTATGTTGTTTTATGTATAATTGTTATGGTGCCGAAATTTCACTACAATTTTCCATGTGAAAAAATTCTATTGTTAATACCATTAATATTTTTTTCAAGTTTTTTAAACATTTTGAAAACATAATTATTTATTTTGAAAATACATATATGTATTACAGACAATATTTATTCATATGAAAAATTATAATGACGAATGAACTCTTTTTTTGTAATCTATGTAGCACAATTACGAATGGGAATGAAATGATTTTGATTTGTGCATCTAGATAGTGCTCCAATGCATTGGTAATGTTTAGAATCATGATATGTCATGTTATGATAGGGTTTTACTTGATTACATTATGGGTATTTTCAATCATGATGTGTTGGAAGATTTATCCTTGATTGGGGTTTATGATAATGTGTTTTATGTTATTTCCACATTACCAAAGTTATGATTATCATTCTATATCATTAGTTATTATTAATATTAATTTTTATCCTCATCGATAATCTTATTGTCTAAAAATCATTATCATATTCATATTATTAAATTTTTATTCATTTAGAAGGATTTATATATCACCAATTTCAAATGTTTTTCCCCAAGATATCCCATTTAGTTTAAATTTATAAGTAATATTTTGAACCTTTAAATTAGGGTTTCAATAAAGATGATGTATTTTATGTTTTATTTTGTTACGTAATGTACCTATTTTCCAATGGAACTTGGATTCTTGATTATCATGGTTTCATAAAGTGTACTATTATATAATAAATCAAGTATTATTGTGTAATGAGAATCATGGTAATTATAGGGACAATCATTATTCTTTATATTCAGGTGTCATGTGATCATGGTTGAATGATTTCATATAGAGAATGAGATTTATTTCATGTCAAGAATGAATGAATACAGGTTCATAGATAGTGTTTGAAGATGTTGCAATAATGAGGAAAAGAATAAGAAAATGAAATATTTTATTCTCCTTAATGTTATCATTGAGTACGTTACGTGATGTTTAAATCCATAAGAGATTTAGTAAAGGAGGAAAAGTGATTGAGTCTCACAATGAGTTTACCCTCATTTGTATGGAATATTTATTTTCCCCATATTTTGGTGTCAGGAACTGAATGGAGATTCACATGAATTGCTGAATATTACATGTGAGTCGTGTGGACTTTCACCAGATCAGCATGCTACATTGAGTCTTTGAATTTTATTTTATGATCATCCTCTTAAGCCCATCAAACTATTTATTCAGGACTATATCATAGTCAAACATATGATTTTTTTCCACAATTCATCACATAACTAGGTCCGTGACAACATAATAATCTTCTATGTGAATGAAATACCATTATATGAATTGGTATTAGTGTTCTCTTGATGGTGTTCATTGAGGAGAAAAGAATTTATACCATTGAAAAAATGTAAATATCATACTTACCATGATAGGGAATGAGGTGTCACCCTTCATGTGATTTGTTTTGTGATCCCACAACATTTAACATGATAGGTTTTATAGTGGAACAATTATTAATGAGAAGGTAGTAAAGTGTATCACATGACCTACTTCATATAAGCCTTGAAGGGTTTAGGACACTCTATTTTTTATGGAAAACAAGAAGTCTCTCGACAAGAGTGGAACAAGCCCTCTCCATTGGGTGATCTCCCTATAGTTATAGATAATGTATCTCAAATCATCTTATCTCCAGAGAAAGTTGGTGTACCAAATAAACATGATTTTTTACCTATCACAATGAAATACTCTTCCTAAGATCTGAAAATATTGTCACTACAATGGATTCCATGAAATAAACGATGCATTCAGTATTTTTTAATTGATTCCAATATAAATTTTCATGATCACATAACCTCATAGGGGAATCATGTCATTACAAAACTACCTTGGGGACCTGAGGTGCATGCTGTAGAGTTTTATTATGGAATGGTTATTTTTGAAACTGATTATTTCCATAGTTAATTTCATTCATGTGATGTATTTGAATATGATGGAAACCTCCAATAATGTCATCAGTATATGCTCTTTTTTTATTTTGAATTAAAACATTGTTCCTATATAGATTACCACTATTGACAAATTCACACCTGACAACGAGGTCGTGATGCTTATCGAATACTACTACTAGTAACTCAAAAAATGAGCTCTCCATTCATTATTATTATTGAATACCACGTGCATCACACAATATCATATGTAATATACTATAATTTTTCTATATAAACCCCACATTTCTTTTGAGTTTTGGATCTAATGGTTGGTCTACAATATTAGTTCCAAACATTATCCAATAAAACCATAGCATAAATACAAAGTAGAAGAATGGGTGTGTCATATTCTATTCTTAATGAAATATTCCCCTATAATCCATATATATTCTCTTTAAAAATGATATAAATATAGTTTATAAACCCCTTCCTAATTTATAAATCCAGTTTTAATGGTCTAGCTTGAGGATCAATCTTCATATGATAACTCACATCATATAATAGTGCATTCCTTAGGAGTTCTGTTGCATTTAAGGTCAGACATAGAGACTACTATTCCATATTGATCCCTATAAGAAAGTATGACACAACCTCACACTACTCATGATCCATCCTTGAACAATACAGAGTCTGTGAGTCCTACCAGTCTGTGGTATACAATCTAGGAACAATAGATATGCTGAAACTCTCCTTTCATGAGTTTGAAGAAGATGAAGTTCAATTTTTTATACCGACATCAATATGAATGACATATTTCCTTCCACAAAATGTGTGCAATTAATTTTTTATCTTAATCAATGTTATTTTAAAAAATATCATTTCGATTAACCCTTAGATAATCGATATTTATTTTAACTATTTTAATGAATTTTTCAATATAAATATCTTGTGAATTTTACAAATAATATTTCAATTATTCCAACAGTGAAAATTCATGACTTTTTAGAACATATCTCATCTTCCAGTACATTTTTAATATTTTTATGATTTTTAAATATTTTAATAAATCATTATTTTCATAAAGTATAATCTGGGTCAATTTTGACCCTATTCAATACATCGACTTTATGAAACTCAATATAAAAATGAAAAATCTTAGAAAAATCATTTAATCCACCCATAACATATCAAAATCATTTATAAAACTCATGTATCACCTCAAATAAAACATATTAAATTTCTTTTAATACATCCAATATCGTTTAAACATGTTTATCATTAATTGAATAAATACTGTGTCATCATTGTGTAATTATATTTGATAATTATATTTTACTAAACATTATAATTATATTTCCTTGTTGTATTAGAACCTTTTATTTTTCATTAAATATATATAATTGTGCATATCTTCTATTTATCCCCATATTGAAAATATTATGTTTATTAAAAGTATGGTCGTGACATTTTGTCACTCACTTTGATATTAATAATATCAAATTCATTTTTACTAGAGTGTGTCCCTTAAAATTCTAAATTTCATACCATTGGTAACAGGGGACGAATTTAAATCATCCAATAAAATATCAGTAGCTGTATAGGTAGTTTTCTAAATTTTTTAATATTATTATTATAATTAATTGACCTATTTACCATTTACTATGCTAATAGAAAATACTAATTTTTTTATATTGAAAAAATATTAAGGGAACAACTTACTAAATTATGAACATTTAATTAGAAAAACAGACTCTATTTATCCAAATTCTAATCGCATAAACTGTAGAAATTAATTGAAAATTAATCCAATGGGTAGGATGAGAGAACAAGTTTTTTAATGTCAAAATGTCCAATAGTTTGAAATTTTTTATACCCTATTTTAATGTGAAGTTAGATGAAAAGAAATAAATTGGTAGAATTGATTTAAAATTTTAATTAATATAATTAATAACCAATCAAAAAAATTATTTAACTATATAAATCCCAAAGATAGAAAAAATATTTTCAATTAAAATTCCATATTTTGAACTATTCATAAAAATATGAAACTTATCAGAAAAAAAATGTTTATCCAATTTAAATATTAATATAAATCATTCAAAAATGAATTTTTTTTAATAAAAAATTATTACAGTTTCAAAAAATAGATTTAAAATTTGTTCACCATTATAAGGCTGTAAAATATCACTTTTGAAAAATATATATTTTGTATTCATAAAATTAGATTTATTCATAACTTATTCCTATTAAATATATTGTTTTTGTGTAATTTTATTATTGAATATGTAATATATATTTTATTTAAAACATTCATAAATAGCGTGATCTTTCTTTTATTGAGATAAAATCGATCTTGAACATATAAATTTTTTTTCATCGAAATGGAATGTGTTTATTTATAAATATTTCACACATTCTATTAAATGTAATTTAAAACAAATGGATTCATTTTATTTAAATTTTTAAATCATATTATAAATTTTTTTTTAATTTTATATTTATTTTCCTTTCCAGAAACCATGGGGAAATGATAATAATATTTTAATAACTATATAAATAGGATATTGTAGTTTAGTAAAATGTGATCTTGTGTATAACACAGGATATCAAAAAAACATCACTGTTTGTAACACAATACCAAAATAGTGTAATGTAATCCATAATATAATCATATTGCTATATGTGGAGGAAGATTAACATGCTGTTCCATAAAAGGTAAATTGAACTTACTGAATTGTATATAAAAATCTTTATAAAGTATAATCTGAAATGAAAAATACGGATAAAAATAAATTATTTAGAATAATGTATTAAAAACACATGGTGTAACTTTCTACTCCCCTTAAAATAAATTTCCCCCACAAAATTAATTTATCATACCAATGTTTTAATATTAGAATTTTTCTTATCCATGAAAACAACATCTTAAATATAAAAAATAAAAAATCCGTTAAAAAAATAATTTTAGAAACATACTAGTAAAATAATTTAACTAATAAATAGCCTTCCACATAACAAAATATAGGTGGCATGTGAAGACTTGGATAATGAACAGAAATCTAACATTAATGTTATGATGGAGAGTTATAAAATATTTGGTTTGGAGAATGTTCTTGATCATATATTCATAACCCAAACAGTCTTGAAAAATGACATCGATATCATAAAAAGTGATGTCAATAATAAATTTTTAATATCAATACCCTTTCTATTACTGTTTAATCATTTTCATGAGAATATATACATACATGATTTCTGGGAAACATCTCCCTTTTTCATGCCATGATGAACTACCACTTCTTCTCTTATTTCATTAAATGAATGTTAATTTATCATTCCAAAAAATTATAAGATAATGAGATCTATAAATATAATTTTAAGTCATTCAATTTATCATTATCACCAAAAAAATTGTTAATAAAAATTATTAAATATTCATTAATCCTTATATTTCAATATAATACATTAATATCCAAAATATCATATGAATTTTAACATAAACTATTCCATAATTTTGTATCCTTAGAACCCATCCAAAAGATGAAATTATGAATCATTAGATGTATCTTAACTAAATATCACATAAAGAAATTATCATTGATCCCCTATATACCATAATATAGATCTTATTTTCCACATCCCAAACATGTGAATATCATCACAATGTATCCTATTATAACATGATAATTACCATAATAAATTATGCAAAAAGTGATTTGTATATTATTATAATGATTATTAGATGTAATATTTTTGTCTAAAATTTCATAAAACCCATCCATGATATCATAAACCTCAATTTAAAAATAATACATAACCATTTACAAGATAATCACTACCATCTAATGCCCTCCTATTAGAGGGCGTTACAAAAACATTTAAATTTTATTAATTCAGAATAAGGGATAACAAGGATCATATCAGTTGACGTGTATTACTATCAGTTTAATATAAAGTTCTAATTCAATTAATATATATTTTTTATATTGATTCAAATCAATGGTGATACATTTGGATTAAAAAAATTAAATCAATTTAATGAAATTATAAACTTATATCTAAATTCATATGGAGATGTAGACATAATTAAATTATGGAAGAGAGACATTTTTCCATGAAATCCTCTTAGGAATGAGACATATGATTTGGGACAATCACTCAAGTCATGATAAATATTAACAATTTAGTTTACAAGAATATCTGAAATTAAAAGAATATAAAAGGGAAGGGAAATTTCATTTACATGAATCAAATAATTCCATTAAATCATGATTCATAATCTAAATATCAAAGTTTCACTTTTAACAATTAATTCTCCATTTTACACATTCAATTTCCTTAACATTAAAATCATAAACATGGAATCAAGTGAATTATATCAAATTCGTCTCCTAGATAAGTTATGTAAAGCTTTAATTTATGTTAGGGCATGCAATTCCAATTGAAATGTCAAATCATGATTTGGGGGAAAAATATTAACAGATTAAAATTCTAACAATAAAAATTAACTCCCTTTCTCAGGAATCTTATTACTTATATTACTTTTTTCGAGGATTATTTTTACCATTTCTGAACATAAAAAAAATAATTAGTCTATTAATAATAAGGATCATGTCACTAAATATAAAAAAAGATAAGGAGAACTAGTCTTCATTATAGAAAACTTATATTTTAAATCTAAATTCATAGAATTCATATAAAGATAAATATTCATATGATCCCACCAGTGGAAGTTAAATCCATAAAACCTCTAGAATGTAGTAAAAGTATTTATCCAATGTATGATGGAGGATGAATCTTTATTGATATGATCCACCACATTTCATTTTTCCCACCTTATATTTCTTAAATCTTGTTGGGGATGACTCCATGTATATGGTACACCAAGTACTCCTCCATCAAAATGTGGAACATCATTCATAGTGGTGATAGGATAAAGTATGAAACCTCATACTTTTTTTGTACTTGTGAAGCATCTTCTTAAATATACAATTATTGATCCAAATGTGATGTATTACATGAAAAATCAAAAATCGATTCAAAATATAAATTTGTAATTTTAATATCTAAATCTTTATATTTATTGTCGGTAGAGTGTATCTTCTGTTCTTCAGGAAGATCCACTTGGATATCATCTTGCACTGCTACTTGTAAATGGTCAATGTCTCATGGTAGATCGATGTGTTTCTCAATATGTTCATCTTTTTTCGATCTTCTTCCTCCATGGTGTAATACGAGCTGCCCGAATCAAAAATATCAAAACTATTTGAGTTAATTCTAAAAATAGTTTCAATAAAATCAAATGAGATTGATATCAATAATGTATCATCTCCCCGAAATGTTCCTGCTTTATTATGATCATCAATTGATCCATCCTATTAGAGTCGATCTTCACTAGATGGAGTTATGTAGTTTTTCTCCACCATCATTTCATCAAAATCCACCTCTTGGGTGGTTTCTTTTAAATTGAAGGCTATAGTGATATGTAATGGTTGTGACTCATATTCATTTCAAGGTTTGTATAGATCATTTAGTTTCTCATATTTGGTCTAGACATTATCTAGTTCATGATGAACTCCCACATATAGCTTATTAGGAAATACTTTTTTATTTATCTCTCCCCATGATATGGATGAGTGATGATGAATGAGTCTTCAGGTACCTCCATATATACCGCTAATCGTTTTTCATTATCTATGATGAGTGGTGAAATTTCATCTACCACCACCTTAAGATCATACTCCGTCTCACGTTTGGGTTTCTCTATCAATGAATGACAATAGTCATATTTTATTTCAATCATTATCTCCAATTCATCTATATTATTTCTCATCCTTTACCCCCAATTATTTATATTACAATAATCATCTTTTAGTTGTTGATATTAGACATGAAGGTAATATTACAATGCAAAATAATTTGAATTTGAATATGTCATGGAAAAAATATTATTTTTAACGAAAATAAATAAAATATATTCGAAAATGTTAATTTTGGACAATCGATCAAGATAACATATTTTATATTTTGAGTCATGCCTATTATAGGTAGTGTGATAAAAAATAATTTTCCTAATACTGCACAGAGGATGGGCAGGGTCGTTTCACATCAGAATCATTGTAATAAGTTCAATGACTAATTCTAATTTACACAATATAATTATTATTTTTTATAATATTTATTGAAAATAATGGTGTTGTATTTGGGAAACAATAAATAAAATTAGTGAAATTATAAATTTAAAACTAAATGAAGATTCAGATGGATACATAAAGAAATTAGGGATGAAATAACTAGGTCTTAGGGTTTGATATCCTGGTTTAATTTATTATTTATGTTCTATTTAAATTTGAATGGATAATTCATTTACTAAAACATTATTAATGATTTAATTTCCATTTTTTAATTATTTGTGGGATTTTATCAGGCCTCTAGCTCACAGAACCACAACTCCTCTAATACTTAAATAGGATAACACCTTTACTGAGAATAAGATTTCTAAAAGACGTAGATCTACCGTCTTCCATTTTAATCCCTTTACAAAACACCATATTCAATATTTTATGGGGATTCCCAAGAAAAGGGATAGATAATCAATTATTCACTGGATAAGAAATTTCCTAGAAATAGTGTTGTGTTTGACAGCTATCACTTCTAGGAAATACTCCTACATCTTCCACAAATAAAATAATGAAATTAATTAAATTCTCAATGAAAAAGAACAACGTGAATCCTCCCCCAAATACATACCCTAATTTTGATAATTTACATTTCTACATGTATATATATCAGGATAGATATATGGAAGTGAGAAGGATATTTAGAATTGGATGAGGAAAAGGGATGAATGAAGGAAAGGGAAACATGATAATATAAAAAAGATTATTTAATTACATAGGAAAAATTAAAATTAAAATAAAAGAAATGAAAAGAAAATATACATAAAAAATTTATATTTTCATCCTATCCTTGGTTCCCTTGATGGAATGGTTTAAATTAGAATACATAATGATGGAGGATCTTCTCTCCTTTAATAAGAAGAAATTTTCATCAAAATTTGACACATTGTAGCCACCATTAATTAACAACTCATTAATTTCCTCATACATTAAAGATGTTAATAAATGAGTTGGATGTGTCCAAAAAATATTTCATCAAATTGGGAAATGTGTGAATAGAGTTAGCTCAAATTTACTACAAAAATATAGTTTATCTAATCAGCTTATCCAGATTTAAAAAATTTGGATTATCATTCATTAATGACCATGAAAATGATGTATTCACGCATTAGAATCATCCTGAATGTTTTCAAAAAATTATATTTATTGTACTCCCAATAAATTCCTGAGTATGTTTCCAACTAATTTAAGAGTTATCAATTTTTATTGATTATTATATTTTCTATCTGAGATTTTGATGAATCACCCTTCAAATTATAGCATCCAATATCAACAATAGTAGATGAACCACTCCATTAAGTTTATTATGAATTCTTTTATATGAGTTATTGTTCATAGACATTTATCATCAAATCTATCATAGGTGTGTATCTAACTAATGAATCAATTATGGAGGTGGGGTCCCCACTATCCACCCGATGAATTTTACAAGTTCAATGAGTTTTTCAAGACTCATGATGTTTTAATCAGCTCTTTATCCTTACGATAATGATGTAAAATATAAATGAAGGAATACATAAAATAAAATAAACAATTTGGATTGATATATTAAAATTTACATACAAAATAAACATCTAAATGATATTTATCAAATATATAGATTTAAGATATTTACTCAATTTTTCTCAAATCAAATAATAAATCAAAAATTGATGTAATAATATAAATATTGTCTAAAATTTTAGATCTATTTCCATATAATTTACTAATTCATATACAATATATCATTATCTAAATTCAAATATATATACATTAAAAACATATTAAGGGTTTCATTTCCCTTAATTATTTTATTTCTATGAATATCACCTTTCAATTAAATAAAATTCCTCAGCCTTCAAAACCATTAAACATATAATTTTCAATCCTTATTGAAAAACATTTTTTATAAATAATTATCTATTTTATCACTAGTATAAAATATAATGTAATTGGAAAACATATAAACTTCAATCATCCATCATTATTATCAAACCATTACTCAGGCATCACCATAATAATATTTCCTTGAATATGAAATAAGAATCATGTCATAAGGCATTCAAACCATAATTGGTTGATGTTTATAATGTTTAATATAAACAATGATGTTAGAACATCCCATAACACTCACATTTATTTTGGGGTCTATTTATCCTTAGAATCTTAAGAAAAACTTGTGTCACCATACAAATTCACTTTATGAGATTTCTACTTAGGAAATTGATTTTTATATTTTCCGAAAATTCAAAATATAAATTATTCATTGCTACCAATGATCCTTATAGTTATATCTATTGAGTTAGACCAGAAAGCATAGTATGAGAACAAAATATATTATAAGAAAAGGCATCATAATGAAACATTACATATAGGATAACTAAATCATGACACCTAATTTTATATTAATAAAAACATAGGCTTATAAATAATGAAATCCCCTAATATATCATTAGAAATATACATATGCATCTCAATGAAATATTCTCGTCCATGTTTCCTAAAGGTGACTAATCCTTTATATAATTCCAACCATAAAGGCCCTATATTAATGTACATAGATATCTGATAATGTATATTATTATTTCATACATTACACATACCTATTCCCAAATACCAAATTTGATTAGTGACATTGGAATCTTGAAACACAATATTCATTTATGGGGAATGATATTATATGATTCCCCCAATGAATGTACCCTTTACGTCCCCTACCAAAAACTTATCTTTATTACATAGAGAATAGAAAATATAAGAAAAAGATGATCATAGAGGCTTTATAAGCGTAAAAGGGGGAGATACGAAAACCGAATCATGGACATAAGGGTGTGAGAAAATGATCATAGAATTAAAATATCATAGCCTACATATCAAAAATCATATAAATGTGTGGTAGAACAAATAATTGAAGTTCATAAGACATGAATTACAATAAAATTAAGAGAATTACACATTATATCATAATATAATAATAATACAGGGGATTTTTGGTAGACACATAAACATGAAATATTATTCCATATATGTCAAGTCTCATTGAAAAAAAATATCAGGTAAATACATAGGGGATGCAATTACATGGTGGGACACTCAACCATCCCCAGTTCTATTCAATTCTTTATATTAGATTGTGTTTCCCCATATTACCATTTTGGACTCTATCTCACATTCGTTACACAATGGCTCAATACTAATGTCTCTTTTCAATAATTATCTCGTGATATATAAATCAAAACCCATTTCATCGGTGGGAGATATAGAAAACAACTAACAAATAATGTAAAAAATACATATGTGTGTCACAGTAGCATAAATCATTAAACACAATCATAAAAAAAATAATTGTATAAATATTTATAGAATCCTGGTACCATAACCATAATAAATCATAACTGACATCAAATAATGTTATCTAAAATAGAAATTGGGTAAGAATAATCTATTGAATAAAATCGTAAAAAATCATTTCCCATTGAAAAAAATATTTTAAATTTATAAAACTATTAAAAAAATATTTTCATTTAAAATAAACACTAAAAAATATAAATTTTTTTTGAAACACACATAAAAAAATTTATATTCTATTAATTAAAGATTCATAATTCTTCATTTCAATTGATTTTTTGATGCAATTTTATATAACAGGTTTTTTGAATAAAATAATTTCTTACTAAATATTGAATAACATATTTGGAAACATATTATATCTATATGATTATAATTTAAATGATACAAGATTTTCAATACCTATATATTCCCCTCGTAAAATAATATAGGTGCATAATATATCGCGAGCCTTAAAGAAGGAAAATTTTGTGAAATTGCCTTACATTTTAGAAATTTTTTGAATTATATACCTCATTAAAGAGATATCATCAAAAGGATAAGAAAATTCACAAAAAATTATTTTCAATGATTATATAATTAAATAATTATAACAATATAAACCACACAAAATAGATGATTGGTTAATATCATATAACCATAACTGAAATAAATGTGTGACTAGAAAGCCCCTTACTAGTTGAGTAATTTTGGAATATTGAGATCTAGGATAGAATAAAATCAATTTAAACCATTAATATCATGGAATAACAGAAATTAATGATATGAAATGTCATATTTCAGTATATACACAATATAAAAATAAATAAGAGGTCAATATGGCATGCGTGCGAGAAATATAAGTATGTGAGTTGGAATTCCCATAACATAAATATTGTCATCTTTAGTATACATTCAAACCAACTATATAGTAAATATAAGTTTAATATAAAAACAATTAAGAACCTTATTAATATATATAATTCTATATATTATTTATTTATGGCTATATATTAATCTCTTATTAACCTTCCCATGGTAATGTTTTTCCTCATGTAGTAACCACTTTTTTCATACATGTTTTGAATTTTTGTTCATGGACATAAAACATAGATAATTATTTTATCATATAAATAATGATAACCATGATATATATATATATATATATTATTTATTAAATTATATTGTTAAATTTTATATGTATAAATTAAAATGCATCATTCAAGTGGATGTAGGTCATACATATGCATGATTGATGTTTTAATTTGGTTGTCATATTAAAAGTATAAAAAATATATTATATATTATCATTACATAATATTTTTTATATAATATATGTCACCTTTTTTATAAACCCATCCATACTAAATTACATTGAACCATTAATGAATCACATCTCTTTGTTTGCCAGTAGTCCATCATACATTATAACGATGTTATCATATTCCCACAAAATGAAAAGAAAAATTCTATATGAGATAAAAAATAATAGAATAATAATAAAATTATAATATAATATATTTATAATATATAAACTACAAATTAATCATTGTTCGTAACTGGTATTTGTGTAAATTAAAGAACCACTCACATCGATTTGTGAGACGATAATCCAATGTACCCTCAAACAATTATTATATATCCCATTAGATATAAGTGTTTGATGTTATTGGTAGAAAACATAAAAATATATAAAAATATATATTTAATATAATATATTTATTCAGTAAATATAAAATAATGAAATTTGGGGGTTCAAGGAATAAAATTAAACAAAAACATTTGATGATTAATGTCACTTCTTCTTCGGGTTTCTCTATCTGGATTGCTTGAAAGGACTTCCTTTGATATATTTTATTCAAAAGGATGGATTTTGGGAAGAATTTTTTGAATTATATAGTATATTTTGATAGGTTATATCTGAACCAAATAGGATTTCAATTATTAATAAAAGAGATGAATATGGTCCCTTTTCTAATATTGTGGAGGGGGTTGTTGGAATTTCTCAAAATATTAATTTGTAATAAAATAAATATAAATAAAATTACCTAAAATAATTTTTTTATATGTTAAGACATCAATAGGTTATAATATAATTAATCAATAGATATTATATAGGTTTTTTGTTCTTTAAAACCTTTTCATTTTGATTAACCCTATTTTAACATATTTTAATTTTAACGTTGGTAACAACTTTTTCATTATATAATTGTAGTGATTTTTTCGTTTGATGAGTAAATTGGACAATAAATGGAAATTTAATGGAATTTATGACCATATATAATACCATTTTCCTTATATACTATTTATATTATTTTAACTTTTTTTAATAAAATAATATTTTCATTAAAAATTAGAAGTGTTAGTGTTGACACTATTCATTACAATAAAGTTATGAAACTCAAGACAATAATATAAATTGTTAAAAACATTTCAATAAATCTGTAATGTATCCCAATAGTATTTAATTTGTTTGGATCAATTTAATTAACTGAAATTATATTTCTCTTAATATTTCTAATATCATTAGATTGATTGTTTGATTATTTGAATAATTAATACATTATCGTTGTGTAATTATTTCGGATAATTATTTGTTTACTGAAGTTTAAAAATAAAATTACATTATGTATTTAATACCATAAAATTTATGAATAATATATATACTATATAATATTTTTACATAACCTAATAATAAAAATACAATACATATTAAAAGTAAAAGTGTGACATTTCCTCACTATCTTTGATTTTAATTTTATCATTATAATTTTCTTTAAAAAAATTTCATTAAATAATCAAATATATAAAATTTTTTGTTCATTGAAAAATTAAAGTCATTCAAAAAATATTTTCTTATTCTTGTGTTGTTTTCTTGTATTTATAATTATATATTACACTTAATTACCATATTTAGTGTTAACTATGTTAATAACAATTACATAAGTTTTTATTCATATAATAAAATAATAAAAGCGACCTATTTAGTTTTTATGAAATTATTATACAATATATCTAATACATTTTTTTAAATCATAATTATATAATTGGTTGGAATTATTAAAAAACAAATCACTCAAACGGGATGAGCTGAACAATATTTAAACTTAAACATTCGAAATTTTTGAAATGTTTTTAGAAATTTATATTTAAAATTATTTATAATTATAAAAATATATTAATATATGTAAAATTTTAATAATTATTCATCAAAAAGTTTAATGAAATAATTAATCTATGTGAACAAGTAACATTGAAAATAATTTTTGAATTATTTCTATTATTTTCACCATTCTTCATCACATGAAACATCTCAAAATTTCACAAAAGTTCACCCAATGAATATTTTTATATTATAATTTAAATAGTGTAAATTGTTTTTTATATTAAAAATTTTTGAAGTAATGGAAATTATAGTTACTATTTTTTCTCTATTAAAAGGATTTAAAATTACGCATTTATAAAATAATTTTTTATTCATAATTATATTTATTTTAATATTATAATATAATATCTAATGGATGAGTATAAAAATGATATTCAATATTTAATATATTAATTTATCCAAAATAGTCCTAAATAGTGGTTTTGTAATTTATTTAGATAAAATGGTATTTTTTCATATAAAAATAATTATCATAGAAATTGAATGTATTTATTTTAAAATATTTCTAACTTTAATTCGAATGTAATTAATTACCAATTTATTAATTTCATATTCATTTTTAAATAATATTTTCATAATTGAATTAATTATATCTCTAATTTCCATTACAATGGCTTTGTGGTAACTATAATTATATTTTAATATAAATATTCAAAGTATATTGTAGTTCGGTAAAACTCGGTGTTATGTGTAATGAAATCTATCAAAAGAAATCAATGTTATGTGTAAATGAAGACAAACATCGTGTTAGGTGTCAAAAAAATAAGAAAATATCTATATTTTCAATATTGAACGATTAACATGGTAGTGTGTATAACATAATCCAAACGATGTTATTTCAAATAAGAATATAGGTATTCACTCTTATGTGTAATCGAATTATCAAGAACAATAAATTAAAGGGAAAAAAATAAATATATTTGGGTGTTAAAATATCATTCCTTAAATAGAGTTATTGATATTTGTCCTATTTACATTATGTTAATTAATTTAGATGGAATTATTCTAGTTCATCCCACTACTTCATACTTTCTGATCACTCTTCGGATATCTTGTGAGGTTCTTTAAGTAAATCATAATTCTTCTTCTCATCCTAGGATACATGAGAATGTTTTGACTACTTATATCATATTAGATACCAATACATCTCATTAATCACTTGTTATTATTGAAATGGTTGAAGAATATTTTATCATTTCAGTAAACAATATACGTTACGGAATGAAAAAATAATATTCCATAGTCACCTTTATGGAAATTTTTATCAATACATTTCCAAATCCAGGTTCATTCCACATTCTATCCAATTATCATGGACAAATAGATGTTAGGGCCTTTCCCAAACCTTATAATGACCTCTTCGTTAATAAGGACCTGTAGTTGAATTGGATCCCATGAAAAGGGAGCTTATAATTTTAAGGATTTTCTTAAGGAACATATTTCATTTATTGCATTTCATAAACACAAGAACAAACCTCCATTTATTCCAGTGTTTTCAAATAAACATATAGAATAAAACTACATTTATAGGAGTTTGAATAAAAACTATATTTGGATTTTCCAGGTTTATCAACTCCAAGAAGGCTTAATAGATATTTCATATCAATATATTATCACATTTTCTAATTATATTATATTATACATCTTGTAAATTATTTATTCTAAATGTGTGGTTAGTGAATGAGAATTGATATAGAATATTCCCTCATTGACAAGACATTATTATATACCTCGTTTATAAGATGTGATATTTTTAACTTCCTAAATAACATAGAAAAGAATGAAGAGGGATTAAAATAGATCTAGTTCATGAAAAACATTCACACATTATTTATCAAAATTGAATCATGGACCTATGCTTCAAATTTCATAGTAATACATAGTAAAACAACAAGTGGGGATGTAATATAATTTAAATCAAGTTATATTGTTTACTAAGAAATGTTCTGGCTATCCCCACAACTTATCTCTTGCTTGTTGCGCATATGACATAGTACCTATGTTTTCATTCTCTAATACTAATTAAAATTCAAAAATTTATGGGCACCGATGAAATATTTCCCATTTTTATGTTGTGGATAGAGGAAAATAATTTCAATTTTTTGGTCTATTCATTATATAATTCTTTCATGAAAGAAACTTCTTGGTAATAAATGAAACAAATATTATTTTTAAATGAGTTATTATCTATTAGAATAAAAACCTTAAATACTACACATTATACTTACATTAGAATTAAGATAAGAACAACCACTTGGATTTAATGTTACCCCAACTCTAGGATAATTTTACCATCTTTCAATTATTAATCAAATAGAATCATCTACTACATTTTTAACAAGAAATACCAATATTCTATAGAATGATTAAAATGTTAGGGACTAAGGGTATGAGATAAGAATACAACCTCCTTAAACAGTTTTATATGGGAGAGTATGTTCACTTAAAAAAATAAATATTCCTCTTGAGGAAAACAAACATATTAGTAAAGTCATCATTATCAGACCTCATGAAGAATACCTTTCCTATTAGATTAATTCTCTCCCTCATGATGGAATATATGTATAGTACCCAATGGTGGTGGATGATGGTAAATTTCCCGTTACCTTTATGTGATTTATTGAGGTATGTGAAAACTTCATGTTAAATAATGTTCCACATGAATATAAGATAAAAACATTGAAAAAAACATTATTTCACAGAGTTATCAAGGGAGTATTGGATATATAGGATCCATCCTCATTTCATTATAGGTAATCATCTTAAAGGGGTAATTGATGATGTTAAATATTTTTATGATGGTGTTTTACTCCAAAAATTCATCACAATGAATTTCTTTGTTTTAATTAATAAGATTTTCCAACCTATTTGATTTGGATTGCTTCATTATATAATAAAATGTAACATTCTATAAAATGATCATAAAACTATTTATAACCATTGCATTTATCTTTTTCTATATTTTTAAATACTAGTTGAAAAACATGGATTCCTCCATAATCACAAAATTCTTGGAGCTATTGGACCTGCTCAAGAAATGACAATGAACAATGAAGTATGTGTTATTGTGTATAACATAATTTTGATGAAGTATATGCACAAATAATATGGTAGAATGGAAGGTAGATTAATATATATTGTTAATTTATATAATGGATTAAATGATTATGTTTTCTTCCTCTGAAATCTTTTCTTTTCCACACTACAGTTTACAATGTCCCTCATATGGAAGAAATTTTTTGTATTACATTTAGTGATGGGATTGTTCTAGGATAAAATTTCTATCTATATCTATGATATTTATCTTTGGTGCATGATTTTCTTATTTGGATCCTTAATATTGAAATTTATTGCATGAGATTCCGTTTATTAAGATGTCTGTATGAATTCGTAGGCATCTCAATTTATTTTTATTTTTTTATTGTTATTATTCTTCTTTGGAAAGAGAGAGTATATCCAAAATTATATATATATATATATATATTGAATTAATATAGTTTGAGTATTGTAAATGGCATAATTTTCTACATGAGTAGTGTCTTCATCACTTGAAAATTTTCAGCCAGGTGCAATAAAATTTATAGGATCATCATGGAATATCAATATAGAAAATTACATTCATATAATTATGTAAAGTGTTTTAATTTTGAAGAATATATAATTTTTTATTATGATATTATCATAATAATAACATTATGCATCATAGAATATAAGATCTAATTATTCCCCATTAGAGGTAGAATCACCCTAGTTAATAGTTCCCTCTCTTCAATTTCAATACATGTGGTATATTTTTTCATGTATCCCAAATTTTTTTAATAAATTTCATGAAATTTTTTAATAATATCATATGGAATTATTAGAAGGATGTGAGGCCTCATTTAGATATCTGAATGAGGCTATTTATGACATCTACAATGTGGGCATAATACTCAGATGCATTGATGAAATCATATAATATATGAAAATTAATTTATAAAAGAATGAAATTTTAGGGAAATTTCTCTATGAAAAATCTATTATAAAAAATATAGAATCTATTCATCCTCAAGGATTGCCGATTAAATGGATTCAAAAAAAATGGTTGTGATTTCGTGGATCTATCCACACTATCCTCAACAACTCATAATTAATTTTTTCCTAATGGTGAAATAAGATTATTAATGGTTAATTATTTTGGATATATGATCTTCTATAAATGATTCCCTGTTATCATCAGTTTATAAATAGATAAAATTTCCACCTTTATTTCCAAGAAAATATTTTCAACTACCAACCAAATTTATTTTTCATAGTATCCTTATGGTAGAAGATCTAAATACTTTTATTTTAATGGCATATTAGTTGGGATTTTTAACATCACTAATTATCACATGATAATCCATGTCATGTGTAGATCATATTATAAGGTTATTTTTTAAACTAAAAAATTATTTTGATAAAAAGTAAATTTTTTTGTAATTAATAATTAATCATTAATAGTGTATGATAATGTGAAATAAAAATTTATTAAATTTCCATAGTAATTCGTGTGTTATATGATTGATAGGTTGGAATCCCTGACACCCATATTTATTAAATTGGAATTAATTATTCTTAATTTCATTAAACGTAGAGGGGTCAAAGGTTCCAATGTATTTTATATTTATAAGAAAATATCTCATCCTATATTTTTTTATATGGAATCCTAAATTTTGAGTTTTATCCTTATATTAGTCAATATTATTATATAGGAGAGAGACAATGTAATTCTTACTCAATGAATATGTACTAATGAATTTTATCAAAAAATAAAACACTTCATTATATCTAATCCCCTCGTAATTATTTTTGAGGATTCATATAACCCTGGTTAATCAATGATTAAATCCCCAGACCCATCTCATCAATTATAGTGGTTATGTGAGTGGATCTAGGGAATTAAGTGTGTTTGAATGACCGAAGAAATAATGTGAAAATAAAATCAAATGGAACATTCATTATGAAGATAATACCAAATTTTTTATTATTAGATATTATCATGGTACCATATTAGTGGAATTTTTGACCCACTGAAATAGAATTTTATCATTTAGTATAATATTAAGATATAATACATTGTACATCTCTCTTATCTCAAAATAAACTTAGTCTCTCAAATATTAACTCTAATATTTCACTTTTTTACATATACTTCTTGTGTATCTATCTCTAGCACTATATTATAGAATATTTTATTAGAACATGTGGAATTACACTTCACAACAGAATTTTTATTCTATAAACTTTTGGTGAGTGGAATATACTATTTTATCTCAAAGAAGTGACTGTAATTTCATGTTAATCATTAAATCATTACCATATTATTTAATGTATACTATATGTAAGGATTACCCAGGACTATATTAAATCAGAATGCCCATAAGTTATTCTAAATATTATAATTTATTATACCATATTAAATTATCTAAATTTACACATTTTAAATTTTCATATTATTCTTTATACATCCCCACCCAATTCATATTAACTTATATACCCCTAAATTTATTTGGGTTATTGATGCTTCCCCAATATCATGTTTATTGAGGAAACTGATGGCTAAAATATCTCTATTACTCACTTTCTCTTACTGATAATTTTTGTTTCTTAATGGTTCATATTTGGTAAATAAAAATTGGATGTTGTGAATTATGGATCTAGTCTATAATATATTAGTGAAGTTTTTTTGTGGTTAGGATGATGACATATGTTTGGGGACTTCTATTGTTAGATGTTGGACAAATGTTAATATTATAAGGCCCCAGCCTTAAACCTTACTTAATCTTGAGTTATTACAAGATTACACATTGAGGATCTTTTCAGGTTTAGAGTTTTAGATAATTAGATCATGAAACTTGCATTTCATTCCACCTTTAAAAAAAGTGGTTACATAAAAGACAATATTCATTCTTCCCATCAACGGAAACATATTTAAAATAAAACACGGATTCTTTCTTGACACATCCTTGACACTATCATCACGTCATGTACCTTTCCCTTGACCTGTGAAAAACATTTCAAAAACACTGGATGAGTATAAAAATCTCAGTAATGTTTATAAATATATGGAAAGGAAACATGAGTTCATATATACAAAAGAATGAAATCATACTTTACCCATAAAACATATCCACTTTAACATACCTCATCAAATCATGAATAAATCGTAGAAATCATAAGACATAAAAGGTTACTTGAGGCATTCATAACTTTCTTACGTAGGGAGTAACCCTCTTGGTTACGTTTGGAATACCCATCACAGTATATTCCCTAAATATCTTCGGAAAAACCTTAACGTTTCACTCCTTCGCGTTACCCAATGCATTGGATAGCTATATCGGGCTCACCCGCCCTTAGTTTATCATAGAACCACCCGTCTTCATAATAATGCCCAAGAACTTTAACATAATCATAGCACATAAAACATGCATAAAGGAAACATAACATTCCAACCTTTCAATCAAAAGATATCAATACAACACAATGATATACAAACATTATGAAAACCATTTTCAATACAAAGATAAAAGAAAAGTAAAACATGGTATTTATTTTTCTTTAAAAAAAAGGTATGGCTTGTAGAGGACGCCGAAACTCAAATAATGGTCACGGCAGCGGAGAAGTCGTTGTTGTCACGACCCGTCCTCGGGGCCTGCGCCGTGACTACCCCAAGTCTGCCTTCTATAGGCCAGGGGCTGGCGACTAGCACCAAAGGCGTAAATCCCGATATCTGGGAAGGCATTTCCTTTGTAAAAGAAACAAAACATCACAGAGTACAAGAGGAAGTAAACACTAAGTAAACTGAGTACAACAGAAGTGCTGAAAGTAAAAAAGGGGGCCAGAAATACAAGCCCAACTATAAAGTAAAAGAAAAGACAAAACGGCAGGAAGGTGTCAAGATGCTCCTGTATCGTCCTTCAGAGTCCCTACCTGAAGGGTAGGTACAAATGTTCACCTCAGCTCCGGGTATGTTCTCGTCATAACGTCCACCTCCGGGTACTGTCTCGTCGTCACGTTCACCTCCGGGCACCGTCTCGTCGTGAGGTCCTCCTCCAGATAACGTCTCGTCGCCACGTCCACCTCTGGGTACCGACTCGCTCAACAAGCCTCAGCCTCGACCAGCGTTGTCCGTCGTCTGCATCCAACACAACGAAGTGCGGGCATAGCCTGTGCGGGGGTGAGTATAACGATACTCAGTAGGGACCCAGAGACCCCCGAGGGTCTCCCAAATTCCACGAAGGATAAGATACAATCACGAATTAACATCAAACACTGCTTAGGTATATGACCATACATATACTTATGTCACCAATTGTCGTTCGGCTCCACATCCGAGCTCCAGTACAACCCAGTCCACACAGGAAAGAAAAACGTACTCCACATAGGATAGCACAACCCAATCCACAAAGGATAGCAAACGTAATCCAAACATGAAAGCTCAACAGAATCCACAAAGGATAGCAAACGTAATCCACACAGGAAAACTCAACAGAATCCAAAAAGGATAGAAAACGTAATCCACACAGGAAAACTCAACAGAATCCAAAATGGATAGAAAAACGTAATCCACACAGGAAAACTCAACATAATCCACAAAGGATAGCAAAACGTAATCCACATAGGAAAATTCAACAGAATCCACAAAGGATATCATAACGTAATCCAACTCAATCAAGAGGGAACACAAATATCATTAACTCAGCTATAACCCGGATTTTCATTATCGAAACCGTAACTGCTGAAGATCCCCATCTCTGAAGTGTACAGTGGTCCTGTCATGACTCCGAGGTACTGATCACAAACCTAAGACTGCTGAGGTACTCCTCCTATCGAGTACCGCGGGTCTGCGGCCAACTACCGGGCGCTCCGTCCGCTGAGGGTCTGCTGCCAAATACTGGGCACTCACCCAAATAGCCTACAGAGGTACTCCTCCAGTCGAGTACCACGGGTCTACTGCCAACTACCAGGCACTCCGTCCGTCGTGGGTCTGCCGCCAAATACCGGGTGCTCCGTCCACTGGGCTAGTCGACTCACTCCAAGTTGAGTCGGTCAAGCAGTCTTCAGGTCTCAGCAGGCTACACGGTCTCCGTACTCCGTACGCTCGTCTCCAGCATCGCGGGTCTTCCGCCACAACTAAGTGCACCACCTCTATCGAGTACTGCGGGTCTGCCGCTACTACCAAGCGCTCCACTGCCAAGGATCTGCTGCTACTCCGCTAGCTCGTCACTGGGAGGGTCCACTCCACGAGATTGAGGTCGATACTCCAAGCATCACGAATTCCCATGATGAAGTATAACAAAGGTCCTCCTCGTCATAGGGGTCTCAACGCAACAGACGGCGCATCAATCGGACGCCCCGTCTGTGAGTTATTAGCCTTTTCATCCCAAGGGCTCGGTTGGTTTCATGAGAAAACCAATCCCGAACATATCTCAACTATACCCCAAACTCACCTAGGGTACACCCATAGGGACCGTTTCTCAACGAGATCACCAATGCCGCCGACGGTTCGTCAAACGGACGTCTTGTTTGAAAGATATCAGCTTTTCCGTCCCAGGGGCCTGGTTGGATCTCGGTACGATCCAACCTGGCCAAAATCCAACTGCATCCAAAACTCGGACGGAGTATGCCAAAAGATCCGTATCGTTAATAGGAACTCAACGCAATAGACGGCGCGTCAATCGGACGCCGGGTCTAGAAGTTATTGGCTTTTTCGTTCCAAGGGCCAGGTTGGTTTCGTGAGCGAACCAACCCGACCGCACTCCGATGGCATCCAAACCTCGGGTGGAGTAAGCTAAAAGATCCTTCTAACTTAGAGGAATCCACCCAAGTTGACGGAATGTTAATCGGACGTCCGAAGCTCAAGATATGAGTGTTTCTACTCTGAGGGCCCGATTGGCTTCGTGTACGAACCAACTCGGCCGAACACAACATTTTCTAAAACCTTGAGTGTAATATACTGAAACGACCGTCTCGATCCAAGGATCGTGTTGCCACAGACGGCTCATCAAACGGAGTTCTGTAGCTCATGTTACGGGCATTTGACAGAAAACGGTCCGAAAATGGGGGGTCCGGGCCCGTGCCGACCCCCCCCCCCCCCCGGGTCCGCCCGAACCGGGTCCGACCTGGTTGGCCCAGCCCGGCCCGGCCAGGTCCAGTCCGACTCGGCTCGGTCGAGCGGCCGAAGCGGGGGGGGGGGGAGCCGCCGCCCCCACGTGACACCCCCGCGACACCCGAGGGGTGTCTCCCTGGAGACCAGACGCGGCTTCAGCCGCGTCCCGTGCGCGCCGGACCCGCGCGGCCGCTGGTCCGCGGGCCGCCGGAGTCACTCCGGTGGCCTATTTTCCTTCCCGTCTGCGCCGTTGTTCCTCCCGGGTTCCGTTCTTCACTGCGGGATCATCAAACTTCTGTTGCGGCACATTCCGTTGTCGCTCGTCAAATCCGCACAACAACGAAGAATGGCGGAGGGTTTTCGGGCTGTGTTCATTTGGCCCGCACCCTCCGCGTTAGATAAAAACAATGGGAGAATTTTATTCAACGCATGAAACAACAATTTTAATAAATTAAAATTTTTCATACGAATCCGGTTCTTTAACTTTTTAAAGAAACAATTAAGGGAATAAAAAAAGGGGTATTTCCAAAAAAACACAATCCCTACCTCGTCAAGTCGTCACACGCATTATTCGCGGAATTGCTCGTCGCTGAAGAAGGGGATCGTCGCGTCGGCGCGGAAGGGAGTCGCATCGTCGCAGAAGGACATCGCGTTGTCGCGGAATCCGGCGTTGCGTCGACGAACTCAACGGACCAAGAAACAACAGATTTAATTATAATTAATTAAATCCGTGTTTTGTTAAAAACCACAAATGAGATTTTAAGAATCACAAACACTCACCTCAACGGAAGATCGAAGGATCTTGTCATGGAGGAAAGAACGTCGCCGAAAAACGTCTCGGATGAAGCGTCGTCAAACTCCGAGGGTGACGGAGTCCTTCGCGTTCTTCGCGTTCTTCACGTTCTTCATGAAGGAGGATGAAGGCTCAATAATTCTGTCAAGCCTCTCAACGTGCAATCCTCCAAAAAGACTTTTTGGTCTTATTTTATTATTACGCCAACAAACGAAAAAGTTAAGTAACCACCCATCAATTCGTTGAATTAATTCAACGAAAGAAATCTCCCATTTAATTCACGAAAAAAATCTCCCAATTAAATGGTACGTTAAGGATTTAAGTAAACGCATCAGTTGACTTTTATAATGACGGGTTTTCGCGGGTGCGTTACTTAGCAGAAAGAAACGGCAGAGCTCGTGCGGGCCCCACCGCTCAAATATCCTACCAAGACGGTAGGATATTTCTGGATAGTACCTTATATGATTCCACTCAGTTTAAGCCGCCCTTAAGTGGCTTCAAGTGGCTTCCAAGTGGCTTAAGTGAAATAAAATAAAGTTGTCGTACAATTATTTTATTTCTTAACTTTAAGCCAGAAAATTAAAAACCACACCCGAGAAAACGCCACTCCGGAAGAGGAGTTTTTAAGAAAAAACCGGTGCTGCGATTTCATCGGTGCCCTCAGAATTCGATTCTGGGCAACAGTTAAAAAGTTAGAAAAACCCACTCATCCGTTCACTAAATGTACCCGATCCAAACTTCGGAAAATTATTCAGGGCACACCGGGCCTTGGAATCAGGTGCTGTCAGAAGCTGCGCCCTTGTAAAATTCCAAAGAAAATTAAGAAAAAAAAATTTCCTTAATATTTACGGGTCTTTACATTACTCCCACCATAGGGATTTACGTCCCCGTAAAGCTTCACCACAAACTTAGGGATCCAAAGGCGGTACTGAACACACATCTGAGCCTCCCACTCCCAAGTGCTCTCCTGGAGGTTCCCGTGCTGCCACCTGAAGCGCACTAGAGGAATCAATCGTCCACATAGGACCTTCTCCTTTCGATCCTCAATCTCCACTGGGACCTCTGCGGACGTCGCCCCATCATCAAAGACCAGCTCCCCATGGTCAAAGATTTGTGTCGGTTCATGCACGTATCTCCTCAGCTGAGATACATGGAAGACATCGTGCACTTGGTGCAACTGAGGTGGTAGAGCCTGGTGATAAGCCACCTTGCCAATCTAGCTGAGGACCTGGAAGGGTCCGATGAAGCATGGATACAACTTTCCTCCTTGGCAAAAACTCCGCAACTCATGTCAAGGTGTGACCCGTAGGGAAACGTGGTCTCCATCCTCGAACTCCAGTGGTCTCCACCTCCTTCCAGCATATGACTTCTTCCGGCTCTGAGCTGTCCTCATCCACTCCTGGATGACCTGGACCTTCTCTGTCATGGCCTGGACCATCTCCGGTCCCACAAGAGATGCTATGATTTCTTCTTTGCCGATAAGAGAAATCTGGTCTCATCCCCAGGATGATCCACTTCATTTTCCTAATACAGTCAATCCTGAAACAAATGGTACTAATCCATACCAAGGATGACGTTGTAAAGCCTTGATGCTACTACCAAGAGATCCAACCGTTACTCTCGCCTCAAAGGGTTGAGTCACACTATCGACATCAGTGTGTGGTAACTGGGTCTCCTCCTATAGGTATCTCACAAATGAGGGTCAAGTCAACAGTCTAAACCGAAACCTCTTAGTAAAAACACAAAAGAGGACAGGAAGGAAAACATCACTAAGGTAAGCGTCTTTATTATTGCAGCTCATAAAACAAAGACACTACACAATAGTAGCAAGGAACAAGAAGTACAAAGGACGGATCCACTAGTTCTGCTCCTGTCCATCTGCTCCCAGAGCTCCATGATCGAAGGCCTCAGCTGCCTGAAGTTGAGCTATCCCGTGTTCACCAACTCCGTGCGGTTGGGGTGGACCTCCTGGTGGTGGTGGTGGAAACTCCCTGAAGCGTCGTCCACCTCCAACTACACGACCAACTGCTCTGCCATGGCCGCCTTCTCCTTGCCGTCCGCCCTGATCGAACCTCTGCCTCTGCCTGGGAGGTTCTTCATTTAACTGCAGGTCATCTGCATGGCGGGTCGGACAGTCACGAGCCATGTGACCAATCCCAACACAGGAGTAACACTGCCCACTCTCGGCACGCCTGGCTTTGACTCCACCCCGGCTTCCCCGCACAACTGAGCCGGAGTCGTGTAGTCAGCCACCAGTAGGTCTGGTCCTCTTGGACCTCTACATCATCTGTCTACTGCCTGCTGTAGAAGATTCTGGCGCAGGCCAGCTAGTGGTGGGTCCCGCTGCTGGGGACTACTCATCAAGGACACTCTCCACGAAAAGGGATCGCTCCAACACCGCTGTCTGCGTCGGAATGCTGAGTGGAACTACAGTGGCTCTAATCTCTCGCATGAGCCCCTGCTCGAAGGTTCGGGCCCTAAAGAACGGGTCACGTACCATATATGTGGAGTAGCGCGAGAGGTCTGTGAACCTCACTGAATACTGTGCCACTGTCATGCTGCCCTGACGCAGCTATAGTAGCTCTTGTATACGCACCGCTTGAAGGGTGGCTAGCACACACTCTACCCGGAAGAAGCTCTCGAAGTCTACCCAGAGAAGTGATGCCTCATTGTGCACCTGGAGCATCAAGATCCACCATTTTCCTGCTGCTGCGTACAGTAGGCTCGCTGCGAGGATCACCATGAGGTCTGCTGGAGTCCCCACTAGCCTGAAAACTCCCACCACATCCTCCATCCAATCCTCAGCCGCCTGCGGTTCTGTCTCTCCCCGGAACCTGGGTGGCCTCTGGCACTGGAACTCGTGTAGTGCGCCCAAACGATGTGCATCGTCAGCGGCTGGAAGCATCGGTGACTCGGCGGGTAGAGGTACTGCCAGTGCCTCAGCTGTCAAGGGACCCTACACTGAGGCATCTTCGCTCGGCGGGCTTTCGCCACGCTCAACCCTCGGAACCGTAGCTGGTCGCCCACGGGGAGGCATCCTAAAAGAAACAACGTGAAACGGTCAAATGATAAAAACCTGGTGAGATGACCTGGTTTGAGCTGACTTTTAAAAAAAACTGCTGGAAACACACACACAATCAGTGACTTCATGCATTAAGTCAGAAATCAGAAGTCAGGGTTCTGATGTACGGATACGTCGGCCGCCGCACCAACACTGGACTCCCTGGACTGATAACCACACTCAATACGCTAAACACTATTACTTCACATAGAAGAAGGATCAGAGTCTGTGGTAGAACCGACCACCTCTGATACCAATTTGTCACGACCCGTCCTCAGGGCCCACGCCGTGACTACCCCAAGCCCGCCATCCATAGGCCAGGGGCTGGCGACTAGCACCAAAGGCGTAAATCCCGATATTTGGGAAGGCATTTCCTTTGTAAAAGAAACAAAACATCACAGAGTACAAGCGGAAGTAAACACTATGTAAACTGAGTACAACAGAAGTGCTGAAAGTAAAAAGGGGCCGGAAATAAAAGCCCAACTGTAAAGTAAAAGAAAAGACAAAATGGCAGGAAGGTGTCAAGATGCTCCTGGATCGTCCTCCGGAGTCCCTACCTGATTGGTAGGTACAGATGTTCACCTCAGCTCCGAGTACCTTATCGTCATAACGTCCACCTCCGGGTACCGTCTCGTCATCACGTCCACCTCCGGGCACCGTCTCGTCATGAGGTCCTCCTCCAGATAACGTCTCGTCGTCACGTCCACCTCCGAGTATCGACTCGCTCAACAAGCCTCAGCCTCGACCAGCGTTGTCTGTCGTCTGCATCCAACACAACGAAGTGCGTGCATATCCCTTGCAGGGGTGAGTATAACGATACTCAGTAGCGACCCCGAGACACCCGAGGGTCTCCCAAATTCCACAAAGGATAAGATACAATCATGATGTAACATCCATCACTGCTTAGGTATATGCCCATACATATACCTAAGTCACCAATTCTCATTCGGTTCCACATCCGAGCTCCAGTACTACCCAGTCCACACAAGAAAGAAAAACATGCTCCACATAGGATAGCACAACCCAATCCACAAAGGATAGCAAACGTAATCCACATAGGAAAGCTCAACAGAATCCAAAAAGGATAGAAAACGTAATCCACACAGGAAAACTCAACAGAATCCACAAAGGATAGCAAACGTAATCCACACAGGAAAACTCAACAGAATCCACAAAGGATAGAAAAATATAATCCACACAGGAAAACTCAACAGAATCCACAAAGGATAGCAAAACGTAATCCACACAGGAAAACTCAACAGAATCCACAAAGGATAGAAAAATGTAATCCAACTCAATCAAGAGGGAACACAAAGATCATTGACTCAGCTCAAACCAGGATTTTCATTATCGAAACAGTAACTGCTGAAGAGCCCCATCTCTGAAGTGTACATTGGTCCTGTCATGACTCCGAGGTACTGCTCACTAACCTAAGACTGCTGAGGTACTCCTCCTGTCGAGTACCATAGGTCTGCTGCCAATTACCAGGTGCTCCGTCCGCTGAGGGTCTGCTGCCAAATACCGGGCGCTCACCCAAATAGCCTACAGAGGTACTCCTCCAGTCGAGTACCGTGGGTCTACTGCCAACTACCAGGCGCTCTGTCCGCCGTGGGTCTGCCGCCAAATACAGGGCACTCCGTCCACTAGTCTAGTCGACTCACTCCAATACGAGTCGGTCAAGCAGTCTTTAGGTCTCAGCCGGCTACATGGTCTCCGTACTCCGTACGCTCGTCTCCAGCATCGCGGGTCTTCCGCCATAACCAAGCGAACCACCTCAATTGAGTACCGCGGGTCTGCCGCTACTACCAAGCACTCCACTGCCAAGGATCTACTGCTACTCCACTAGCTCATCATAGGGAGGGTCTGCTCCACGAGATACAGGTCGATACTCCAAGCGTCACGAATTCTCATGAAGAAGCATCACAAAGGTCCGCTTCATCATAGGGGTCTCAACGCAACAGACGGCGCGTCAATCGGACGCCCCGTCTGTGAGTTATTAGCCTTTTCATCCCAGGGGACCGGTTGGTTTTGTGAGCGAACGAATCCCGACCATATCTCAACTGTACCCCGAACTCTCCTAGGGTACACCCATAGGGACCGTTTCTAAACGAGATCACCAACGCCGCTGACGGTTCATCAAACGGACGTCTTGTCTGAAATATATCAGCTTTTCTGTCCTAGGGGCCTGGTTGGATCTCAGTACGATCCAACCTGGCCAAAATACAACTGCGTCCAAAACTCAGGCGGAGTATGCCAAAAGTTCCATATCTTCAAGAGGAACTCAACGCAATAGATGGCTCGTCAATCGGACGCCCGGTCTGGAAGTTATTGGCTTTTTCGTTCCAAGGGCCCGGTTGGTTTCGTTAGCGAAGCAACCCGACCGCACTTCGACGGCATCCAAACCTTGGGCGGAGTAAGCCAAAAGATCCATCTCACTTAGAAGAATCCACCCAAGTTGACGTCATGTTAATCGGACGTCTGATGCTCATGATATGAGCGTTTCCGCTCCGAGGGCCCGATTGGCATCGTGTACGAACCAACCCGGCCAAACCCAAAGTTCTCCGAAACCTTGAGTGTAATATAACGAAACGACCATCTCGATCCGAGGATCGCGTTTCCGCAGACGGCTCGTCAAACGGAGGCACGTAGCTCATGTTACGGGCATTTGACCGAAAACGGTCCGAAAACGGGGGGTCCGGGCCCGGGCCGACACCCCCCTGGGTCGGCCCGAACCGGGTCCAACCCGGTTGGCCCGGCCCGGCCCGGCCAGGGCCGGTCCGGCTCGGCTCGGCCGAGCGGCCGACATGGTGGGGAGCCGCCGCCCCCGCGTGACACCCCAGCGAAACCCGCAGGGTGTCTCCCTGGCGACCGGACGCGGCTTCAGCCGCGTCCCGTGCGCAGCGGACCCATGCGGCCGTGGGTCCGCCGGCGCCGCCACCACAGCTGGTACCGCGACGGTCTCGTCCGGCGGCACACCGGGCACCGCCGCCGGCTTCCGCGGGCCGCTGGAGTCGCTCCGGTGGCCCGTTTTCCTTCCCGTCTGCATCGTTGTTCCTCCCGGGTTCCGTTCATCACTGCGGGATCATCAAACTTCCGTTGCGGCACGTTCCGTCGTCACCCATAAAATCCGCACAACAACGAAGAACGGAGGAGGGTTTTCGGGCCGTGTTCGTTTGGCCCGCACCCACTGCGTTAGATAAAAACAACGGGAGAATTTTATTCAACGCATGAAACAACAATTTTAATAAATTAAAATTGTTCATACAAATCTGGTTCTTTAACTTTTTAAAGAAACAATTACGGGAATAAAAAAAAGGGGGTATTTCCAAAAAAAACCCAATCCCTACCTCATCAAGTCATCGCACGCGTTCTTCGTGGAATTTCTCTTCGTGGAAGAAGGGGATCGTCGCGTCGTCGCGGAAGGTGGTCACATCGTCGCGGAAGGACGTCACGTCGTCGCGGAATCCGGCGTTGCGTCGACGAACTCAATGGACCAAGAAACAACAGATTTAATTATAATTAATTAAATCTGTGTTTTGTTAACAACCACAAATGAGATTTTAAGAATCACAAACACTCACCTCAACGGAAGATCGAAGGATCTTGTTGTGGTGGAAAGAACGTCGCCGAAGAACGTCTCGGATGAAGCGTCATCAATCTCCTAGGGTGACGACGTTCTTCGCGTTCTTCACGTTCTTCGCTTTCTTCATGAAGGAGGATGAATGCTCAAGAATTCTGTCAAGGCTCTCAACATGCAATCCTCCAAAAGACTTGTTGGTCTTATTTTATTATTACACCAACAAACGAAAAAGGTAAGTAACAACCAATCAATTCGTTGAATTAATTCAACGAAAGAAACCGCCCATTTAATTCACGAAATAAACCGCCCAATTAAATGGTGCATTAAGTATTTAAGAAAACGTGTCAGTTGACTTTCATAATGACGGGTTTTCGCGGGTGCGTTACTTAGAGGAATGAAACGGCCGAGGTCATGCGGGACCCACCTCAAAAATATCCTACCAAGAGGGTAGGATATTTATGGATAGTACCCTATCCGTTTCAACTCAGTTTAATCCGCCCATATGTGGCTTCAAGTGGCTTCCAAGTGGCTTAAGTGAAATAAAATAAAGTTTTCATACAATTATTTTATTTCTTAACTTTAAGCCCGAAAATTAAAAACCACACCCGAGCAAACGCCACTCCGGAAGAGGCGTTTCTAAGAAAAAACCGGCGCTGCGATTTCATCAGTGCCCTCAGAATTCGATTCCGGTCACCGGTTCAAAAGTTAGAAAAACCCACTCGTCCGTTCACTTAACGTACCTGAGCCAAACTTCGACAAATGATTCTGGGCACACCGGGCCTCGGAATCAGGTGCCGTCAGAAGCTTCTCTCTTGTAAAATTCCAAAGAAAATTAAGAAAAAAAAATTCCTTGAAATTTACGGGTCTTTACAGTTGTCGCCGCATGCGTACGACAAAAACATTCTGTTTTGTCGTTTAGTAAATGCTTCGTATAAAAATGATTCCTTTAGAATAAACTTAAAAGTCATAGGGGTTCATACACCATATAAAATAAGGTTGTGTATAAAACAGAATATACCTCATTGAAAGGAGATTGAGACGAAGTCCCTTAAAAAGATGGTATCCTTGGTTTAAGGATAAATCAATTACATAATTATGTGTGACAAACGAATACACAAAATATTATTGGATATTTAGTGTAAAATAATCAATGTTCATTGACACATATTCAAAGGATGACATATTCAATAACTACATGTTGAACCCAAAGAAATCGAAATTGGGTTAAGAAGTTCCCTTGACAGCCTAACGACGTCACATCAAAATGAGTTGATGAGAGATAAAAAAAGGGTATCTCATCACTTGGATGTAAAATTTCCATCAATAAGGATATATGAGAACATATCCCATCAGAACAATATGTAAATTAAAAGTCCCAACAAAAGAAGTCTTTTAAGAAGAGAAGGGTGAAAGGTTCCCTTACCGACATGGGTAACTTTCGAAACATACGCCCTGTGAAAGAAGGAAAATACATCATTGATGTAAATACTCATAAATGAAATAATATTACACAATGAGTAAAATAATGGTCAGTACATACACCACTCAAAGGAAATTATGGAAAATTTAGCATAAATCTCGCGGGAATAAAATTGAGATGAAAAATCACTTACGAAAACTCGGCAGCCTAACGGTGCCACTTAAAACATCCAAAAATGGATTGATGAGATCAAATAGGGTATCTAATCACATTACAACAAAATGTACAGAAATTGGAATAGTAATGAACATCCCCCATCATAACAAATAGGAGCTTAAAATAAGTGCATAAAGGGGAGTACTTAAAGAGAAGGAGAGAGGTTAGATCTCTTACGAAAATTCGGCAGCCTAACGGCTCCACTCGAAACTTCCAAAATGGATTGAAGAGAGAGAATAGGGTCTCTCATCATATGAGAATATAAATTATAGTAATATAAATATAAAAGAACATCCCAATAACAAGAAAGATGTGCTTATAAGGAATGACATAAAAGAGTGTACTTAAAAAGAAAGAGAGGAGTAGGATCCCTTACCTCAAGTCCAACTTGTCTTGTTCGTTTCTTTATATTCCTGAATAATAAACTTTGGTAAATTAATAATTGCCTAAGTACCTCCTTTATAGATTATTATTCAGTTCATATCACATATTATAATGTTATAATAACTGTTTAATAATATTAGTTCATATCAGACGTTTTTGCCGATGTTTGGTACATGAGTCAAAAATGAACTTGTTTAAAAAAAGATTGCTCATGTAGTTATAAGTAAATAATTTCTAGAATAGTATTAATGATTAAAATATCATATATATCCAGTAAATATTCATTTCATACTATTCCATATCATTTTGAGATAAAAAACGAAAATCACCGTTCATGGAGATGGTAGGCCATACGTACGCATGAACGCTACTTTCATTTTTTTTCATATTAATGGAATTAAAACAAAATGAGAGAGATATATATATATTATAATTCCAGAATGATATCCATAATATTGATGTAATATATTACATATATATCCATTATATATATGTACTTATAGTATTACATAACATTTTGAGATATGAAATTAAATGTACTGTTCATGGAGACGGTAAGCCGTACGTACGCAAGAACGCTACTTCCATTTCTATTTCATATTTAATGGAATTAAAACATAATTATACATAATAGTATTTTAATTCCAGTATGTTATCATATATAATATCCTTAAATATATCCTTTATACATACCACATATAGTATTAACGAATCAAATCACTTTGAGGGGGCGGTAGTCTGCACTTCCTTAAATGAAGATATCACGTTTACCCATAATGGAAACCATAAAGGTACACCCAACATGAAAAATAAAGAAGCATAATTAAAACATAAACATATTAGATATCATATATAAATATAATGTCATCTTAATGGCCACCTTTTAAGGTGTTAGAATAATGTTGAACAAGCATCGTTTCGGGAGGCAGAAGTTCGCCATCCACGGAAACAATATGTTCTTTAACCATTAGATGTTGGTGTGTGTAAGTGTAGCACGAATCATTATTATAAAAACATCCTAGTATATTGAATATATTGGATTTGTTACAAAATAAATTAATAAAAATAGTTTAGGGGGTTGGAGAAGCAAAATAAAACAAAAGGACACAAGTGAAGACATTACCTTAAAATCGGGTAACTCCCTTTGGTTTGAGCTCAAAGGCTTCCTTGGGAAGACTTCTACCCAAATTGAGGCTTCAAGGAGTAATGGAGTGAAGTGGAGAGCCAAAATGGGCAGGGGTTGGCCGAGCCAAAGGCTTTGGGAGTGTGGGTAAGGAGGTAGAGGTGGGGGCCTTTTATAAGAGGAGAGGAGGGGCACTCTTGTAAAGTTACAAAATGTTACTTTATTTTCAAAAGGGTTTCGGATTTTAAAGGTCCCACATTGATGTATTTCTAGGATAAGGTGATTAGGGTTCGAAATCCACTCATCCAATAGGTTTTGGACATGTGTAGTTCTTAGATATTACAATATCTTTCAATTTTATTTAAATCGTTAAATAATGAGGTCATCGCTGCATCATCCTGATGTCATAAATAATTTAATTTATTTAATGTCTAAAAATTATAAAAAAATACTATGATGTAAAAAATATTGTTATATTTTCAATGACTATTTATAGTCAAAAATATGACTTGTATAACACCATGTAAATTTTTTTTTGTAAAGCATCTCATGTTTGTGTCATTTTTACTTTAACATTAAATAAAAATATATTTATGTCATTTTCCAACCAAAGTGGCTCCATGGGGTCCCCAAGTTGACCCATGGATTTTCTTGGTCGACCATGACACATCCAATGAGGGTAGGACATTGTCTATGTCATTTCATTTTATTAAAACATTATTCTTACCATAAACTACACTAATTACCTCTAATCGCGATTAAAACTTAATAAGTTACTATTCACCAAAAAATTATTTTTATCCCATTGAACCACATTTTACTTCTTAATGACAACCATGTATGTCGGATTTTTGATATTCAAAACACAAAGATTGAAAATTTTCATTTAAACGGAAAAATTAGTTTTTATAATTACCACTTAGTGGTTTCACTATTCATAAAAAATTGAAGTTTTTCAGAAAAACCCCAAAAATTCACCCTAAGCTATATTTGATATTACGAAATAAAAAATGAAGTCTATTTTAAAAAATTAAAAACATATAAATCACATTAATTAATTTAATAATTAATTCCCGCTGTCAGATCAAATAGCGTGTTTTTATGAAACAATAAGTATCAAAAGATTGACACTAGTTTAAGTCTGATTTAAAAGTGAAATTAATTACAACGACCACTATTGGATTTAATGGTAAAAATATATTCTAATTTCACTTTAAAACCAATTCAAAAGATAATATAATCATATTAATAAATTATATTAAAAAGAGGTTTTGAATTAAAATACAACATTTTACACTATTCATTAAAAAAACTGAACTTTACCGGAAAGATACCAAAAATTTACACAAAGTAAATTTTGATGTCACTATTCTTAAGAAGAGTTTTATTTGGTCCAATAGAATGTATAAGAGTGAACAAAACAATATTTAATGACGGCTCTCCATCAAAGGGTGATAAGTGAACCTTTAGTGAAAACCCTGGGCATATACGCCTAAAATTGAATTCTTTCTGTATTTGAAGCCCTTATCTTTTATTGGATAAATGTAACAACATTTAAAAACATGTATAATCATATTTTAGTTATTTCTATCCATTCCCTCCAATAAAACGGCTACATGTTAACAACCATTTAAAATAATATTATTTTATTATTTGAGTGCAACGTAAGATTCCCAAGAAACTCGTTGTTGCGTGTTGGGTACGCCGTCGAGCATAGCATCCCCTTTAAATTCATATTAATACTTTATTCAAAAATATGGATAAATATGAAAATGTCATATTCGTTATTTACCTGGGGTGTTACATCCTTCCCCCTTTTGGTAATTGTGTCCTCGCTATTTTTAAAATTGAGGTTGGAAACATTCTTGAAGGTCCCACATCGGAACAAGAGTCGGTAAAACAATAACATTAAAATAAATAATGATAAGTACAAAGGTCACCCGAGTTAACCCATACTAGGATTCCATGTAGAAAAATATGGACATAGAGGAGAAAACATAGGGTCATGTTCTGATGGAGAGTTATATAGAACATGTTTAGGAGAAAGTTAACAATAAGAAAATCACAAACTTGTGACGGGTTAAACGGTGTTGGGTTCCCCAGTAGGAAAAGTTAATAGACATCATTTTTGCTTTAAGTAAATTTTTATTGAGGAATTTTTTATTGAGCTTAAATAAAACATAAGGAAATATACTTACTTGTCATGTTGACTTCCAACTTTTACTAGATTCCTTAATCAAACTCATATTTTTTCCAAAAGACGAGTATTTAGGGAGACTTGTTCGCATTAAGAGTACTATAATCAATTTCTAGAGAATCACACAATCCACAAAAGAGAACTATATACATCCCATGTCTTTAGGCTTTAACCAAAACCAAAACCCGAAAGGTTAGTACAAGGTAAGATAATCCAAAAAAAGATAACCCTTTATAAAAAGAAAATCTATTCGTAATCTCAAAATTTGTCCGACAAAACCCAAAGTTCAACGAGGACCATTCAATAACCAATTTGTCCATAAAATTATTCAATGTAAACCAATCTAAGATTGATACCCAAATATTTGAAGGATTTAGTCACATAGTATTCCAAGTTAAATCTAAACATTTATCTCCAAACAACATCATTTTCTCTTAATGTCTCGTATTGAAAAGTAATTAACCTAATCACATATCCTCCATGATAGGTTAATAAATATCCATAGATAACCCAAAATCAACTTACTCTTAATTAATAAAATCATCTAACTAAAAAGAATCAGTCAAACTGACCAGGGACTTCACGTAGTCCTGTGTTAGGCGATAAATACAGTCGCACTTTGGTTGTGGGTTCGATTCCCGCAGCTTTGTCCGACGCGACGGGTTGTCACACGGTCTGCGTGTTGTCCTTTTTCCAAAACTATATAATTATTAAACAATTCTCAAAAAACGGATAAAATCATCATAAATGATCATAACATATTTTAACCTCAAGTTTATCTCATGCCTTTCATTTTCCAGCATATCATATAATAACCCATAATTAACTCAAAAGTATGGATCATATAAACTCTAATTGTTACCTTTATAATTATTACCTGAACATCCACATCGATTGGTCATCTCGTACATGATGCATTACAGAACATACCAAGGTTCAAGTGGTTGATCATGACTCCTTGATTGTTGGTTTAGAACAACCATGAGTTTCCTCATTGAATACCTCATTTCATCCAGTATCTTAATCAAAGAACCACCAAAGTTTCCTTCAAACCAATTATCACTTTGGTTCCTGCTAGATCCAGCCATTTACTAAAACCAAAAAGGTCAGTGTGAGTATATCAACAAAACCATCATGTACTAATGAGTAAGATAAACATTAAGATATACTTACTCATTCACTTTATCTAAAACTAGGACTCTTTCTAAAATCCTAACCATTATGGTAATGTCACTTATGCTTAAAGAATACCATACCCTCTAAAGTTATCTAAACCAACATTTGATACCAACTATAAGGCCCCAACCTTAAACCTTACTTAATCTTGAGTTATTACAAGATTACACATTGAGGATCTTTTCAGGTTTAGAGTTTTAGAGAATTAGATCATTAAACTTGCATTTCATTCCACATTTAAACAAAGTGGTTACCTAAAAGACAGTATTAATTCTTCCCATCAACGGAAACATATTTAAAATAAAACACGGATTCATTCTTGACACATCCTTGACACTATCATCACGTCATGTACCTTTCCCTTGACCTGTGAAAAACATTTCAAAAACATGGGATGAGCATAAAAAGCTCAGTAAGGGTTATAAATACATGGAAGGGAAACATGGGTTCATATATAAATAATAATGAAATCATACTTTACCCATAAAACATAGCCACTTTAACATACCTAATCAAATCATGAATAAATCGTAGAAATCATAAGACATAAAAGGTTACTTGAGGCATTCAAAAATTTCTTACGTAGGGAGTAACCCCCTTGGTTATGTTTGGAATACCCATCACAGTATATTCCCTAAATCTCTTCGTAAAAACCTTAATGTTTCACTCCTTCGCATTACCCAATGCATTGGAGAGCTATATTGGGCTCACCCGCCCTTAGTTTATCACGGAACCACCCGTCTTCATAATAATGCCCATGAACCTTAACATAATCGTATCACATAAAACATGAATAAATGAAAGATAACATTCCCACCTTTCAATCACAAGATATCAATACAACACATTGATATAAAAACATTATGAAAACCATTTTCAATACCAAGATAAAATAAAAGTAAAACATGGTATTTATTTTTCTTTTAAAAAGAAGGTATGGCTTGTAGAGGAAGCCAAAACTCAAATAATGGTCACGACGGCGGAGAAGTCGTTGTCGCCGCATACGTACGACAAAAACATTCCCTTTTGTCATTTAGTAAATGCTTCGTATAAAAAAGATTCCTTTAGAATAAACGTAAAAGTCAAAGGGGTTCATACACCATATAAAAGAATGTTGTGTATAAAACAGAATATTCCTCAATGAAAGGAGATTGAGACGAAGTCCCTTACAAAGACGGTATCCTTGGTTTAAGGATAAATCAATTACATAATTATGGGTGACAAACGAATACACCAAATATAAGTGGATATTAACTGTAAAATAATCAAAGTCCATTCACACATATTCAAACGATGACATATTCAATAACTACATGATGAACCCAATGAAATCGAAATTGGGTTATGAAGTTCCCTTGACAGCCTAACAACGTCACATCAAAATGAGTTGATGAGAGATAAAAAAGGGTATCTCATCACTAGGACGTAAAATTTACATCAATAAGGATATATGAGAACATATCCCAACAAAAAAATATGTAAATTAAAAGACCCAACAAAAGAAGTCTTTTAAAAAGAGAAGGGTGAAAGGTTCCCTTACCGACATGGGTATCTTTCGAAACATACGCCCCGTGAAAGAAGGATAATACATAATTGATCTAAATACTCATAAATGAAAGAATATTACACAATGATTAAAATAATGGTCAGTACATACACCACTCAAAGGAAATTGTGTCAAATGTAGCATAAATCTCACGAGAATAAAAGTGAGATGAAAAATCACTTACGAAAACTCGGCAGCCTAACGTCGCCAGTTAAAACTTCCAAAAATGGATTGATGAAATCAAATAGGGTATCTCATCACATTACAAAAAAATTTAGAGCAATATTAATAGGAAAGAACAACCCCCATTATAAAAAATAGGAGCTTAAAATAAGTGACATAAAGGGGAGTAATTAAAGAGAAAGAGAGAGGTTAGATCTCTTACGAAAATTCGATAGCCTAATGGCGCCACTCGAAACTTCCAAAATGGATTGATGAGAGAGAATAGGGTCTCTCATCATATGAACATAAAAATTACAGTCATAGCAATATAAAAGAACATCCCAATAACTAGAAAGATGAGCTTAGAAGGAATGACATAAAAGAGTGTACTTAAAAAGAAAGAGAGGAGTAGGATCCCTTACCTCAAGTCCAAATTGTCTTGTTCGTTTCTGTATATTCCTGAATAATAAACATTGGTCAATTAATAATTTCCTAATTACCTCCTTTAGAGATTATTATTCAGTTCATATCACATATTATAATGTTATAATAATTGTTTAATAATGTTAGTTCATATCAGACGTTTTTAATGATGTTTGGTACATGAGTAAAAAATGAACTTGTTTAAAAAAAATATTTCTCATGTAGTTATAAGTAAATAATTTCCAGAATAGTATTAATGATTAAAATATCATATATATCCAGTAAATATTCATTTCATACTATTTCATATCATTTTGAGATAAAAAACAAAAAGCACCCTTCATGGAGACAGTAGGTCGTAGGTACGCAAGAACGCTACTTTCATTTATTGTCATATTAATGAAATTAAAACAATATGAGAGAGATATATATATATTATAATTACATAATGATATCCATAATTTTGATGTAATATATTACATATATTTCCATTATATATATGTACTTATAGTATTACATAACATTTTGAGATAAGAAATGAAATGTACCGTTCATGGAGACAGAAAGCCGTACGTACGCATGAACGCTACTTCCATTTCTATTTCATATTTAATGGAGTTAAAACATAATTATACATAATAGTATTTTAATTCCAGTATGGTATCATTTATAATATCATTAAATATATCTTTTATATGTACCACAAATGGTATTAACGAATCAAATCACTTTGAGAGGGCGGTAGTACGCACTTCCTTAAATGAAGATATCGCGTTTACCCATAATGGAAACCATAATGGTATGACCAAAATGAAAAATACAGAAGCTTCAGTAAAACATAAACATATTAGATATCATATATAAATATAGTGTCATCTTAATGGCCACCTTTTAAGGTGTTAGAAAAATGTTGAACAATCATCGTTTCGGGAGGCAGAAATTCGCCATCCACGGAAACAGTATGTTGTTTAACCATTAGATGTAGGTGTGTGTAAGTGTAGCTCGAATACTTAATATTACAACATCCTAGTATATTTAAGATACTTGATTTGTTACAAAATAAATTAGTAAAAAGAGTTTAGGGGGTTGGAGAAGCAAAATAAAACAAAAGGACACAAGTGAAGACATTACCTTAAAATCGGGTAACTCCCTTTCGTTTGAGCTCAAAGGCTTCCTTGTGAAGACTTTTGTCCAAAGTGAGGCTTCATGGAGTAAGAGAGTGAAGTGGAGAGACAGAATGGGCAGTTTTTGTCCGAGCCAAAGGCTTTGGGAGTGTGGGTAAGGAGGTAGAGGTGGGGGCCATTTAAAAGAGGAGAGGAGGGGCACTCTTGTATTGTTACAAAATGTTACTTTATTTTCAAAAGAGTTTCGGATTTTAAAGGTCCCACATTGATTTATTTCGAGGATAAGGTGATAAGGGTTCACAATCCACTCATACAATAGGTTTTGGACATGTGTAGGTCTTAGATATTACATTATTGTTCAATTTTATTTAAATAGTTAAATAATGTGGTCATCGCTGCATCATCATGATGTCATAACTAATTTAATTTATTTACTGTCTAAAAATTATAAAAAAAATACTATGATGTAGTAAATCTCATTAGCTTTCCAATGACTATTTATAGTCAAAAATATGACTTGTATAACACCATGTAAGAATTGTTTTTGTAAAACATCTCATGTTTGTGTCATTTTTTACTTTAACATTAAATAAAAAGATATTTATGTCATTTTCGAACCAAAGTGGCTCCATGGGGTCCCCAAGATGACCCATGGATTTTCATGGTCGGCCATGACACATCCAATGAGGGTAGGACATGTGTCTAGGTCATTTAATTTTATTAAAACATTATTCTTACCATAAACTACACTAATTACCTCTAATCGTGATTAAAACTTAATAAGTTACTATTCACCAAAAAATTATTTTTATCCCATTTAACCACATTTCACTTCTTAATGAAAACCATTTATGTCATATTTTTGAAATTCAAAACAAAATGATGGAAAAATTTCATTTAAACGGAAAAATGAGCTTTTATAAGTACAACTTAGTGGTTTCATTATTCATCAAAAATTGAAGTTTTTCAGAAAAATCCCAAAAATTCACGCTAAGATTTATTTTATATTAAGAATTCAAAAATGAAGTGTATTTTACAAAATTCAAAACATATAAGTCACATTAATTAATTTAATAATTAATTCCTGCTGTCAGATCAAATAGCGTGTTTTTATGAAATAATAAGTATCAAAAGATTGACACTAGTTTAAGTCTGATTTCAAAGTGAAATTAATTCCAACAACCACTATTGGATTTAATGGTAAAAATATATTCTAATTTCACATTAAAACCAATTCAAAATATAATATAATCATATAAATAAATTATATTAAAAAGTGGTTTTGAATTAAAATACAACATTTTATGCTATTCATTAAAAAAACTAAACTTTATCGGAAAGATACCAAAAATTTACACAAAGTAAATTTTGATGTCCCAATTCTTAAGAAGGGTTTTATTTGGTCCAATAGAATGTATAAGAGTGAACAAAACTATATTTAATGACAGTTCTCCATCAAAAGGCGATAAGTGAACCTTTAGTGAAAACTAGGGCATATATGCCTAAAATTGAATTCTTTCTGTATTTTAAGCCATTATCTTTCATTGGATAAATGTAAAAACATTTAAAAACATGTATAATCATATTTTAGTTATTTCTATCCATTCCCTCCAATACAACAGCTACATGTTAACTACCATTTAAAATAATATTATTTTATTATTAGAGTGCAACGTAAGATTCCCAAGAAACTCATTGTTGCTTGTTGGGTACCCCATCGAGCATAGAGTCCCATTTAAAGTAATATTAATACTTTATCCACAAATATGGATAAATATGAAAATGTCATATTCTTTATTTACCTGAGGTGTTACAAATATCATTCATGTTAATTACACCTCACTATGATATTAATGTAGTATGTGGAGATTATGTGGTTTTTGTTATAGTATAAGATATATGGTTCTGATTATGAAACGATGTGTTAGGGATCCTATTTAAAATGGATGGAAGAAATATGATATTTGATTGGAATTTGGGTGAAAACACATTCGGGACATTGTTGTAGGAAAACATCCTGAATTAGTTTCATACATTAAAATTTTATTTTACTTGGATATTTTATTGGGTAAGTGGACCTTATTGAGGCAGGTTGGTCGATGATATATTATAGGTGTGAAGTTATATTATATTTTTTGATACTGAATTAGTATAAAATATCAATTTTTGAATGAGAGGATTTGATGAGGATCCTACTGAGTTTAATTTTAACATCACCAATATATAAATATATATATAAGTTTTAAATAATAAAGTTGTTGAATGAGATTGAACTTAAAAATTTGAGTCCAGGTTATTATTTCAGTGTTTATTACCTATTTTTTTATGAATATTATATTGGATAACTTGTATAATAATAAAATTTAAATTAATTTTTGATTGGGGTTATATGATATTTTATCAGTTTTATTGGTGTTTTACATTATTTTCCATTGATTTATATTTAAAATACCACCAATTATTATTTTACACAAGGGATAATAGTATCATACCAATGACCAATAGAATATAGGATTCACATGCCCCCCCCCCATTATCACTACCATATACAGTGGATTTAAAAAAGGGGGATGGTCAAAAATCATCACCTTACCAATTATTATATTGATGTTTACTATTTATGAGAAAAATAAATGGGACATTTTTCAACACATATTCATTAAAGGCGAATGTTTTAAATGTTTCTCTATATAAACAATTCATTGAATACCAATCATATATCATTATATCATTCCTAAATTTAAAAAAAATGTCTCTTATTTTCATGAGTCCTCTCAATTATCTAAATTAGTCAAACCACATTTGAATCCAATTTAAAATTATTATCGATAAAATATATTTTTTACACTGATAATGTAATTATATAACCAAAAAACAAAGATTATTCAATAAAATTTAAATATATATATTATAAATTTGGAATACATTTTATGAGATTTAATTTCATTTTTAGGATAATTTACATTTAAATATGATTAAAAAATGCATAAATTATTTTTGGAGAATACTCAATTTAAAAGTTAAAATCATTTTACCCTAAAAAAAAGTAGTAAATATATTTACATGTTATTTTTTTTCAAAATCAAGATAAAAATATGTCCTTTGTGGAATTCGTAAGCCTAATGAAATTTTTATACCATTCCATTATATATAATGACCCAAAAATATTACATGATTTGAATAAAATGTCACATTTCGTGAAAACTGTCATGCAAAGTATGAAAAATTGAAAATAATTAATTAAAATAATTTATCTAACTCATTAAGATAAATTTTTTTAAACACCACACATAGTATAAAATAAATAAAGGTTTTGGTAATGTTTAAATATTTATACATTAGTTTAAACCCCCATACATTATGGAATTACTATTACATTATTACATTTTACAATTTATGTGTTATCTATGTTACCATAAAATGATATGTTCCTGATAAATGGAAAATGTTAGATATTTTTAATCATATACCACATATATAAATGAATATTAGATATTTAAGAATTTTATATCAATTAATAAAGTATTATTAATTTTAAAATATCATTTACGATATTTCTAGAACTATAAATTTACAATTAACATTTAAAAAGTCGTGGTAAAAAATGAATTCAAATATTAAACATTAACCAATAATTATGATTTTAAATTTAACTATAATATACATGGAATAAAATTACTCACATAGAAAAATAATTTTAGTTTATTATGTCATTTAAAATAGATTTTCATTTCTTCTATATGTACTATGTCAATATATCATAAGAATTTATGATAATTATTTCAGTACACAAAATTAAAAATTAATTTCAATGAAAAACATAAATTTTTTAATTTTAACTGATTTTTTATAAAAAAAATATTATATTACATATATCTCTGTCACTAAATATTATCTGTATTAAAAGTAAAAAATGTGTCATTTTTTATATAATCATTAAATTAAAATTTATAGTGTTCAAAATTAAATAATAATGGTACAAAATTTCCATAATATAAAAAATTGACAGAAATGGTTGAATTGAATTTTTCTCTTTGGAGATATTTTAGTGCTCCTGAATTTTAAAAGTCTTATCCTATTGTCTTAACTTTTCCCATTTAGATCCTTAATGACATGAAAACACTTTAACAAGATTATTTTTAATAATGACACATAATAAAAGTAACATACTAAAAAAATATGATACTTCTGATTAAAAATATTGAATATGAAATTTTAAGTATGAATTCAAATAAATGGAACTATTTAACTTGAATAAATACCTGCAAAATGAGTCAAAATGATATTTTTCAATAGAATGGATTTTTTTGTAAAGAATTTTATTATTTTATCTCTATGACTAATTATAATTTTTTATGAATTTAAATAGATATCTATTTTGAAAATATATATACATTTGATTTAACTCATTCATAATTTGTGATAATTTTAATTAATTTACATTGGAAAACATTATTCACCAGAAATCCTAATTTAACAATCAACTTTATAAGCATACACATAAATGTAATGAAATCATTAATATTTATGATTCAAAATAAAATAATTAAATTAATCTAAAAAAATTGTTTTTATGTTTCAGTAATATGAAATATTGAATAAAATTTAAAATTTAAATTACTTAATTTAATGGAAGTATATAAAGAATCAATATTTTCACAATTCATTAATAATTCAATCATTTAAAAAAATCCAAAAAACACATCATATGAAAAATTTTATATCATGATTTAAATAATATATATTTTTTAAAAAAAATAAAATTTCTCAAAATTTCTCAAATTAATTAAAATTATGATATACATAATTTAATAATAGAAATTTAATAAAATGAATTCTAAAGCATAAAACAACACGAAATTAAATTAAATATTTTTATAATAGGAGTTAAATAATACATATAAATTAACTAAAATAATTATATATTTATATTTCATATTATGGTTAATCTTATTAATACCATTAAATTTATGGTCTATTTCATATTAAATCTTGGTCTATTTAACCTCAGTGGTGTGTGTAACACAACCTAATAATGAAATAAAATTATTTTTTAAGGAGAAAAATATTAATTCTTAGGGCGTTACATTATATACCCTTAAATAAATGTTACCCTCACAATTTTATCTCTATCATAAATGGTTAAATATTTTAAAATAAATTTATTTAAAAATAATAATTTATATATTCATAAAAAGAATCATATAAATGGGGAATGTAGAAAATATAAAGGTGGACTAAAATAACCAAATGTTCATTCCAATATAAGGATAATGTTGGGGTGAATTTAAAATAATGCTATAGAGGTAAAAATTAACAACTATGAAAAAATAGGGAGTTATATAGAACATTGTCATGAGAAATTCAATGACCACAAAGTCATATATAAGTGAAGGATAAGGGAGATATAAATTCATTAAAAATTAAGGAAAATGGATAACTGTTTTTTTCCATTGTTTTTTTAAAAATATTGAAGGATTATCTTTTTGTTAACATAGCAGACCAAAATAAATTTATTACATGATATAATTTTAATTCAGAAGAAAATTTTCATATTTTGGATTATCTTTAATAAGTCTCTACATCATCCCAACCACCTGAAATTGAATAATAAATATTAAATTTTATACATTGAATGAACTAAAATTTTTATTAGATGAATCATAAGATCCTTAAGTCATTCATCATGACTACAAATAATTTTAATGAAAAAATGTTTTGTATTGGTTTATTAATATAGGTAAATATGTCACATTATTCTCTAAAACCAAAAAAACCAATGTTATAATTAATCAATTCCCTAAATTTTTTACTATAATACATGTCAAAAATATCTTTGACCAAATTGAAAACTGATAAATATAAAATAAAATATAAATAATCTATCCCTAGACAATATAAAAAATCTCATAATGTCACCTAATAAATAGGAAAATACAGTAATCATATATTCTCATTAAAAATATTATTCAACATAGGAGTATAATAAAATAACTCATAATTGAATATATTCAATAAATCTAATAATAAAAAATACTCCATCAATGATAACATAATAATCCCTTTCATCAATCACGAACCAATTTCCAGGACAACCATATTTCACAATACAAATCATTAATTTAAGTCATATCATTGTCGGGAAAAATAATTAACTTATTATTACAAATATATTAATTGTATTCATTCCATTAATCATTTATTCATAAAAGATATCAATTAACATGTAAAACATTTTTCATGGATTCCAGAATAATTAAATATATACTTCAAAAATCAAAATGGAAAACACATGTAGAAAGATTCTTGATATATTTTATAATTTTTATAACTATAATATAATTACTATAAAATCCGAATACATAAACACATTAATAATTCCACATCATTCTTAAATTATTTAAATGGATTAATCAACTTATTTCTTTTTATATATATCCTTTGATATTTCATTCGTAGTGTCTTCATCATCAACAATGAAACCCTTACTTTTTGGTCCATACATATTTCCTTATCATGCTTTACCTAATGAACCTTGATTTGTATAATTTTATACATTTAATATTAAAAAATATATGATTTCATATAAACCTATTTTTCATTTTTCTGTATTAACAAAAAATTTCACTTTTCCTCGACAATTACTTTCCCTATGTTATTATTTTCAATAAATAAAACATTCCTTCAATTCCATTGATAAATTCCAACATGTTATTCTTCAGACAATTTTTTCATGTTGGAGGATAGATCTTTATTCATTTATAATATTCATGAAACCCTATTTTCTCTAATTAGGTGTATCAAGAAACTCCCAAATGTAGAAATTGTATATCATATAATAATCAACTAATTTATGTAGAATCACCATGTATCAAATTATATCTATATAATCAAATGGTATCTCACAGGTGAAATCAATAAATTATTTATCCTATTCTGTATTAATATTATTCCTTCTTCTACAAATCAATTAAACCCATAATTTTAGTGCATGTAATAATAATTATTATTGGAAACCATTTAATCAAGAAAAATAATGTATAAGGTCAATAAATAATAAAATATTATCTTTAATATATGGCATATTTATTTTATCATAGGACATTCAAGGACTTAATCTATTAAAATACTTCATTATGGTAAATAAATAAAATAATATTTAAACCACAAATTTTAAAATGTAGTGTCAAACTAGGTGACCAGTTAGGGTACACACACCACGAAATAAAATGATGGATGAGATATAATAAAATCAACATGTTGTTGGGTTATTTCCCAAGAATAATCTATATAAAAAATTTATGCAATTCAATTATAATTAATTAGAATGAATAAAGCATTTTCTTCCCAATATGTTCTTTTTAATCTAATGAAATAAAGATAACCATTTTCTCATAATATGATTGAAATGTTCTCAAATTTATTATACATTAACCATTAATTCATCATAAAAATATTATTTAATCTAAATTAAATTATTTTATACATCTATAAATTGAGGTAATGATTTACTGAATACACCCTTTCCTTGAGGAGACAATATTCATGTACCCATGTAATATGATTTCATTTTCATGATTAATGTGTATGTAGTAATATGGGTTATTATATTAAAATAAAAAGTATTTAATAATTACAGTAATTAAATATAAGATTCCCTATTATGATAATATATGTATTTTGTTGAGATAAAATGAATCATTTGTTTTCGTGGAGGTGGTAGTGAACAACACGCACAATATATGTTTTAATTTTTATTAATGGAATGATGTGAGGGATTAGATTTTATTTAAAAAATATTTACAAAATTTTTATAATAAGGTCACAAAAGTCATTATATAATAATAGTAAATATAAATATTAATTTGAATCATACATGGAACTAATATTTAAAAAAAATATAGAACTTATGTCGAGATATTTGGGGTTTTTCGAGGAAGAATCCTTCTAGATAATGGGATAAGGATAATCATATTTGATAAAAATATTATGAAAGATAAATAGTCTTATAGGGAATATTAATAGTAAATATTTTAAATAGGAAAGTTATATTTTAGTTCCTTGTTGAATGTGTGGCAATAATCCCTGTTTATAAGTGTTTTGAATGCCCTTTTTTAATATCTTATAATTATATTGAGGGATCACATGGTAAAAATGTTAATAGGATTCCAAAAATAAAAAATAATAACACAGATGGTGATATATGATCTATAATTTCACAAAAACATAATTAAAGACATTAAATAAAATGTTTCAAGCATATTTACCAATGAATACATTTTCCATTTATTCTTTATTAGGGTAATTAGTTTTTACCTATTGTAAAATAATATTTTTACTTAAAAGTTAATTGGTTGTAATTTGTTAAATTATACCCAATTATTCTAAATATGAAATAAATTTCATTTGAATTAATTAATAAAACATAAAATATAGGTTTTAAATATAGAAATAATAATTTAAATAATATTATTTTATCTGTAAATCATATATTTTTTTCAAAAAAATAGACTATAATGTTTTATGATATTTTCATATCCATGGGAGGTAATAAAACCCATTATAATTTTTAAAAAGGTATGTGTCACTAATCAAATGTATATAAATTATTTTTCAAAAAATGGAAAATTTTCATATACTTATAATAATATTTTATCTAATGAAATGAATTTTTCTCTTTTTCCAATTAAATTTAAAAATTTTAGAATTGAATATTTAGATGAATTCTAAAAATGTTGTAGTAAACTGTTTATATTTTAAATTTTTTTATCCAAAGTATAATTTGTAATTATTCTAATTACCTAAAAAATAATAATTAATTTATTATTATTTTAGAACTAATAATATAAATATATTTTATTTATTATTATCCAAAATATATTTAGTCTCATGAAATAATTCAATAATTTTAGAACAATATTGTTATAAAAAATATGTTTTTTCAAGTAGTTTTTGAATTCCTAATTAAATATAATATTTATTACCTATTTTTATTATCTTCATTACACATATATTTCATAATGAATTTAATAATATCAATACCCATGAATTGAATAATTATATTTAAATGGTTATATTTAATATGTATATAATTGTTATAAAATGTTACGATTTTAAATTAACATTGGCATTTCTATTTAGAAATTTATTACACATAAGGAACTATTTAAAGGTAATAATATATTAAAAGTATCGTTTGTCACATTCACTCTCCCCAGTTAAATAAATTAAAAACTCATAATATAGATCTTAATGTCATAGTAATTTTTATAAGGAATGGGTACTCTTAATTAACAATTCACCACATGATGATCTTGGGGTTATTAAATATGATGAATGAGAATTCCCTATGTAATAAATTACTATATTAAACATTGGAAGATATATAAAAATTTATACATTAATATATAATTATAGTAATAGACAAATATTTACATCAAAATGGAAAAAAACCCAAAAAACATGAAGTGGATCTATATAAGAATCCTTCCGCAAGTAGTTTTTATTTATTACTAAATATCTAATGTACTATGAAAACCTATATATAATTAGAAACATGGTAAACTAGATGTAAAAAAATATATCAGTTACATTATAAGTATTTTCATAAGATTTTCTTTATTCATGTGGTTGTTGGTTACAATTTTTCTCATTATCCATTAGATTTGTATATTGAGTTTCATTATTCAGAACACACATTCAAATAATGAAAAATTTGTTCTTATGTTATCTCTTTCCTATACACTTTTTTGTATTATGACATTCCTCACTATAATTATAATGTTTATTTAGGAATTTAAGTTAATTTATCCATGCTTCTTCTTATATTTCTTATATGTTGGAAATTGATTATTAATTCCTTTACCAAATTCAAAAACAAAATATAAATTAAATTACATCATTTTATCTTTATGTGGGATTGGGATTTATAAATTATTACACTGATAATTATAATTTTAGATATCTCATTTAATAAAATCATATTTTTTTCTCACACTGTCTGTTATCCCATGAGTTTACCCATTTGTATAGACTCCAAATGGTAATTAGAATCCATTGATAACATGGTTCTATTTGGATTCATCCATTAAAAAATCCAAAATATTTAACATAATTGAAAATCATTGTAATATAATATTCATATTTAACCAAATGAATATGTAACCTCCTGATTTTTCACATTGTAACCCTATCATGTAGCCCTATATGCCTCACAAATTTATTTTTATCTGAAATAATTAAAAATATATCACCCCTAGATTAAATTATGTTATTATTGGTTTTAAAACATCAAATTAATGTATTTCTCAACTATTTTAAGTGTGGTGTAGGGGTTTCAGGGTGTAACGAATTTTACAGTGTCATGTCCCCAGTACCACATGTTTATTGTAATTTGATCCCATGAGTTATGTTCCATGCTGCTGGTTGTAATCAAATTTATATATGAATATTTTTTTAACTAATGATACATTTAGATGGGTTCTGTCATACTTTGTAAAATAATTCTCATGATATATAAAAAAAATATGAATAACTTTTTTATAATTTTCAAAACTACTATATAATTGAATTCTGGGGTCTGAAAATTAAAATTTTCTTTTATCAATGATATCACAAGTCAATGAATACATACCATAACATACTAATTTGTACATTTCCATTGATTTTATCCATAAACACATTCATATTATGTTATATAACATAAACAAATTAATATCCCTCATAGTAAGGACTATTTAAATTTTAAATCAACCATATAATATCAAATATGAGTTCTGAATAATGTGGGCAAATAAGTTTCATTGTCATTCATCAAGTGATGAATGAGTTAAAAAAACATTTTTTGTCATTAACCATAGATACCACTATGTCAGACAACAAACCCCATTTCAGTATCTACATTAGGAATTAATTAATAGGATAATAAAATAATCTATAATTTTCCAAAACATCGTGATGTAATCCAACACATTTAATTATATCTTGGATTTATCACTATGGTTTTCACAAATGTTTTATTATCCAAATCCAAAAATAAGTAGTTCATTATTACCATAAATTTAAATTATACACTCTATCATTATTGTTATGATTACATTTGAAATTGTGATCAATCATTACTTATAACTCATTTGTTTATCTTCAATAAACATCCTAATATCTGGTTTCATTTAAACCCTTAACTGATTTATAATGTGACACCCCAAACCAACATGCCCAGATTCATTATGAATAACACAAACATTACATTCAGTTTTATATATTAACAATAAATTCTCCATGAAAATTATAATAAAATGATATAACATTGACAAAATATTGAATTGCATACTTTTTCATGACCATTAAGTTTTAATGTTTTAGAGAATTGTGAAAAATATTATACTAATAAATCCCATGTTGTTTTCTAAAAAAAATGTTTTTTAGACATTATGAAACAACTTAATCTATAACAAGATTTAAAATTATACCTATGAATCCCTAAATAATGTATCCTACATTGACATATCATGTGAACTTATTTTCCTTATATCATTGGGAAATAGTAACATAATGAGTGAGATCAAATCCACCAGTGGGGATATCATAAAACAAATTAAATCATAGAAAAAAGTGGTTAATATTGTTATAGGAGTATGTAATCATTATAACTGCATAATAAAAAAATCAATATAATTATTATTCTATTAAAATAAATTTAAAAATTGATAACAATAATATATTATCATATACTAAGAGAATTCATAATGTTAGACATTAAACTGTGATGCCATGGCCTTGTTCTATGACATTATATAGATACAAGGAGAAGAATAAACAAAAGTCCAATATATTTTATCTCATTATGACAATCAATTCATCGATGTTATTATTAATGTAAATCCTCGTGTTTATGTCGTTTAATTCCATTTAATTCATCATATAATAAAATTAATAAACAATTCATAATAACCTTTTCCAATAGTCACACATATTATAATAACATATTAGAGAAAATAATATCATTTACTAAGTTAAAAAAATGGTTGACATGATCATAGATAATCTAGAGATAGATGGTGTATAATCATAACATTATTATTCACTATATTAATAATCTGTAATATTATAATAATAACATACTGAATAACAATTATATTTAACATTGCAATAAAATAGATAACATGATAATAACCGAACTGAAGAAACAAGATGGACGATACAACAATAGATTTTAAAAATTCTAATTATAATTACTAATATAAAAATTATGGATTTTTAATTATTTTCCTAATCAATAAATGGAACAGATTTCAATATAAACATCATTCATTCTAATACCTAATGGATTAGTGGTATATAGTTAAGTCATTATTGGAATACAATGATTATAATATAAAGTTATAAGTTGGATGGTTGAAAAAGATAATAAACCAATGTGTATTAAATTTAACAACACACTTAATGATAAAATAAATCACAATGATGTTTATTGTTATATTGATATTCACTATAATAATATTATGTATTTTTTATATAAAAATGATGTAGTTATGATTAAAACCTTCATCCCAAGGTTTTCTTTAAAAGTTTTATTTAGAAAATTTATAAATTTAATTAGAAATATTTATTTTTTAAAATCATGATATAAAATTTAATTTTGGTGAAATTTTGGGGTGTTTTGGGTAATATTGATTTTACAGTGAATAGTGAAAATAAAAATTTTTTTAAAAAAAAGTTTTTTGATTTGAACTGATTATGTAATTAAAATGTACCAATATGTTTGAATATTATTAATTTATCAATTGTAATATTAAATTATATTAAGAAAAAATAACTAGATTTTAATCAACATGATTTTTGGTTTTAGTATATAATCAATTTTCTGTTTAAAAATACGTATTTTTCAAAAATAATTTTTGATATGCATAATGTTCCACCTTTTTAATTAATTAAAATTATAAATAATTATTATAGTTTTAATTTATTTTTTAATATTATATATTAATAAATATAAATTGGTATTAATAAAATTATTATAAATTCTCATATAATTAATATAAAATCATTAGTTTCTTGGGAAATATTGTTCTTAAAAATATTATTTTTCAACACTTCTGCAGGATTTGTATTAAATTTTTTATTTTAATAATATGTGAATTTAAATTTGTAACATTGATTCAATATGTCGAATAATATTTGTATAAATTTTATAATAATTTCAAAATAATTTTATACCATAATGAATTGTTAATAATGTACAAAAATTAGTTACTATTGTTATCATAAAAAAACATGATTATTGAGGGGATAAACTAATAAGATAAGCATTCGAATGACATTAAATATAGTCTTATATCCTACTTATGGTCATATTTAGATCATATAATTTAATTGTATTTATAAAAAAGTATTTGGACATTTCATCATCGAAAAAAACATGGCTTCCCCTTTTTTTCATGGCTATCAAAATCTTCCACTCAACTTATAAGAATCTGGATCTTTGTTTCAGGTATGTTTTCTTTTTTCCAAGAGTTTTTGGGAAGATAGGTTTTTTGGAAATTTTAGAATTACAAACTGTGTCCTTTTGAATTCACATCGTGTACTCCCTTGTCGTGCCAAGCCGTGTGTTGGCCCTGTCCAGGCCACACACACAGTGTGTAAGGGTGATGTGGAGGCTGCATAAAGCAGAGTACAAAAAGACTGAGTACACACATTGTATCCCATAAGTACACACCTTGTATTTTCTTTTTTACCATTAAATGCACCGAGGTCGCGCCTGATAGAAAAAACACCTTTTGTCAATGATTCGTTCATTCGAGAGAAGTCGTACAGTCGCAAATCTTCTCTGAGATCTCATCCCTCTATATGATCCTCATTTCAGCCACTGTCGATTGCGTTGGGACCATAGTGGTAAGCTCTCTCTTATCCTAGATCGTTTTTTTCAATTCCTCATATTTCTAAAGTTATCATAGGTTGATCTTTTTTGATGTTTCCTCATATCTCTGATGTTCTATGGAGAATCAATCATCATGGTTCATGTATATCGTTCTCCTAGCATCGAGGTATATGGTTTGTGCCTTTTCATAGGAAGTCTGTGAATATTTTCTACATATTATACCAATACCCTTGAACGGGGTATTGCGTGTTTCCTATTTTTCCCATGTTGTTTACCTACTTTTCTTGATTTCTTGAGTAGAGGTAATTGCTTATGTGTAGGGTAATTGTTTTACTGTTCTTAGGATGCTAGCCATTCATGTTTTCCTGGTTCGTCATTTTTCCAGTTACCATGCCTAGTTGTAGGATAGTGGAACAATTTAACTGTTATTTTGTTGTTCCTTAGAATGATAGCCATGTAGTATTTGAGGTTTACATGGGTTGATATGTGCGCTATGCATATTTGTTTTACCCAGGGCTGTGAGAACCTTGTGTAGTGGACTATCGAAATAATGGACGTAAGGGCTTCTCCAGAGTTTCTTTAATTTATGATGCAAGACCACAGGGGGAATAAAAGTTGAGTGCTTCCACAGAGAGTATGTAGTTCCTTGACGTGGGTAAAATTGGAAATAGACGTTGAGTGCTTCCCCATAGATCCTTTAGTATGATACGCGACTATAGGGGGAATTGATGGTGATTTCTTTCTCATAGAGTTTATTTTTTAGTAGAACCATAGGGGTGAGACTATGTGTTCCTCCCAGAGGGTTTCTAGTACATGTAGGTTGAACCATAGAGGTTAGGCTTTGAGAAATACCCAGAGGTTATCATTTTTTTCTACTTTCTTGACTGGGTTCTTCATGTTTGTTGATTATATGCTAGAAACTGTGGATTGTTACTGTCATGTTTTATCTTGTTTACTACATACTGTTTACTGCTTACTGTACTTTACCTATCATATATTCAATGACAGTTAGGCATAGATCTTTGGGTGGTTTCCTACTGGGACATTGTCTCACACGCAGTTTGGGTCAGGCCTTTGGTCCCCAACAGATTCTGTTGTTGCATGTATATATAAGGTAAAGCGCCCTTCTACTTCAGGTACATGACATGCTATGGAGCTGGAGATCATGAGACCAAGCTGTGGCTTGCGATGCTGAGGAGTTTTCCAGTTTTATTTTGCACTTTTGGGTTAGTATTGTATTCATTATTTTGACTGGTTTAGATTCTTTCCTAGATATATATATCATGCATCATTACATACATTATTCTACCATTGTTTATTTATTAGTCTTCCACTTTTTACATTGTATGGATGTCTACTATTTCCACTATTCTTGTTATTTTTTTCTCATCCGCTGTGTACTCTACTAATGAGTGAATAGTTTCCCCACTATCACACCCAAGGCCCTCACTGCTAGTCGGCAGCCTCTAGCATTCAGTGAAATGCGCTTGAGGCCATTTGACCAACCGGGAACAGGGCACTCTAGGTGGCTTCCGGAACTTGGACATTACAAAGTGGTATCAATGGGATTCCTTTTATCTTGATTTCTGTTGGGATCCTTTATCCAGGGATTGGATGGTGACGGTACTTGGTATTAAGTAGTGCTTGGGAGTAGTTATCCCGTGTACATGGAAAATACAATCTTCCTCAATTATTACAGTTTTAAGGTATTACTATGTTATAGTTGATCATATTTCACCTAGAGTGATTCACATGCTTTTTGGTGCAACTGTTGTTTCTATTCTGGTTCTATTTCCATTGCAGCCAGATGAGATAAGGGTATGTCATATCATGCATCATATAGGCACTTGTTAGAAATCACATGACATAAATTTTTGCCATGCCATCTAGGGTGCATTAGTGATTTCATGTTGTTGTGATAGACCTTGAATATATTATGCATGTTGTTGTGATAGATACTTTGTTATAATCTCTATGGTTTGATAGATGACTGTTTATCTCGTACTTTGCTAAAATGAACGCCATGTTTTGGTTCTTGAGGTGTTATGGGCCCTCTTGAATAGGAAATTGGTGAATCATTGACCTGTTTTTCCTTAAATTTGACTGTATTTGATGACAAGCATGGATTCATGGGGAGTAATGGCCCTCACAAATTGGAATTTGTCACCTTCATGCTCTTATTTTTCAGTGTTTTCTAGGTTTCGGTGTAGTTTCAGAGCTACTGCACAAAAAAACGCAGAATACACAGCGTGTAAATATTATAAACACGTTGTGTAGTTTTAAACCGTGCCACTGCTAGTGTGAGCAGTAACATGGGTTGTGAAAATTTTCCTGGAACACACCGTGTATGGAAGGTACACGCTGTGTAGTAGTAAGCTGCATACCATGTCGTGTCACTAATAACACGGGTCGGGGAAGCTCGTGTCATATACGTTGTGTTGTGTATAAACACGCCATGTACCCTTTTCCTCAGTACTCGGCCGTTTCATGAACAATAGAGGTCAATATTCACACCTATTATACATTCCATGTTCATTCGGAACACGCCGTGTATGGGTCAGTTGTGTACTTGGCTGTATCACCAATAACCCGGGTCAGGAAAAATCATTAGGTACACGCCTTGTTTGTTCGCAAGACGCCGTGTAGTCTCAGTTGGGTAGATGGTCGTGTAACTAACAACATAAGTCTTGATGCATTGTCCACTACAAGTCGTGTCCACCAAGAAAATGTTTTGTAGTCTCTATTTAAGAGGACCGTGTGAGTTATCCAGGCATGGAGACAAGGGTAGAGGAATAGAGTTAGGTACACGCCGTGTAGAGTTTATACACGCCCTGTAGTCTCATTTTGTAAATCATTAGTGTTTCCTTATCATGTTTTCATTTATACTCCTTTGTTCTATGTCCTTGTTTTCATGATCTAGGGTATTCTTTTGATCATTCACATCTATGCCTCTGAGAAGTCCTCTGGTTGTACGTCGGTTTTCAGGTAGTGATCAGACGCCAGATATGGCTGATCTGGGACTTCCTATTGATCCTCCAGTCAGGCCAGCCTTGGCACCAGCTAACATACTAGTTACAAGCACTAATGCAAAGTTCAAGGAAGGCTTTATGAGGATGATTCATACCATTCAGGGAGCACCACCTCCTGCCATGACTATGGAAGATTTGACGCGGGTTTTCCAGCAGCAACATCCTCCTACTTTTTGGGGGGAAGGAGCACCATAGGCTCCAGAGTCTGGGCTGTAAGCCATGCTAACTATATTTGAGCATATAGAATCACCTCCAGAGAGGTGGGTCTATATTTCTACCAATATTCTTCTAGACTCATCCATGAGGTGGTGGGACGTGATGTCAAAGCCGGGTCAACAGCAGGTTGTGGAATGAGAGGAGTTCCATAGTGTGTTTTATGACTACATCTATCCAGAGACCCTGAGGGACGATCGAGTCAATGAGTTCCTGAGGCTAGAGTAGGGTACTCTTTCTATTATGGATTATTCCTCTCGTTTCACCGAGCTACAGTGTTTCACACCCCTCTAGGATGGGAGTGGGGAGTTCTTAGCATGATATTTCGAGGATGATCTCAGGCGGGAGATCTTCTCACAGGTGAATATCTTTGAGTTGACTTCCATAAATTCCATCATCAACCAAGACCTGATTGCGGAGTGCAATTTTAGAGACTCTGGAGCTGCGAGCTAGGGCAGTTCTGCTTCCAGAACTAGTGTTCCTTCAGTTGGTAGTAGGAATCGCCGTAGGGAGTCTACGCACGGTGACCCGAGGAGGCGAGATACATCTTCAGGTATCCAGGTTGTATGATACCAGTGTGGAAGGGCAGGACACAAAAGGCCACAGTGCTAGAGAGACCCAGTGTAGTGCCGATCCTGCAGCAATATGGGTCACCTTCATCGTTTCTGTCAGGTTTTCTCACCAGTAGCTGGTGAAGGGGGTTCATCCATGACTCCTCGTTCAGGAGCAGCACAACCAATTTCTCAACAGTCAGGAAACTGGAGTTCATCCGACCGTTCGGGCCGAGGTGGAGGTCGAGGCCGTTGCAGTGAGTCCCCAGTCCTTCAGCGTCAGGAGAGAGGATCATCTCAGAGTGGTCAGGAGGGGTCACAAGGCCACAGGGCAGGCTACACATTTGCGGTGGAGCAGACCTATCCGGACCAATATCCCAGAACTTTTACCGTTCGAGGAATGATTTTTGTAGCCTCATTTTTATCTTCAGTTCTTTTGGATACTGGTGCTACACATAGATTTATCTCTATTGTTGTTGTATAGATCCTTTTTCTTTGTATCTTTTCTTCTACCGACTAGTTGACAGTATAAAAACCTTTTGGGCATAGGACATCTAGTGTACGTCAATGCAGAGAGTGCCCACTTGAGGTTGTAGGGTATCATTTCTTATGGGATCTCTATGTCCTAGAGATGTCGGGTTATGATTTCATTCTCGAGATGGACTGGTTGGTTCTCTTCCAGGAATTCTTCGACTATTATCGCCGCATGGTGAGTTTCATTTCACCAGAGGGTGAATCTTTTCTTTATAGAGGTGAGTGGGATGTCTAGTAGAGTCAAGCAGGACTCGAGCATCATTGTCATAGAAGGGTTATGGAATAGATTTCTAGTCTTTATTTGGATGATCAGGGGACTTCACAGTTATACATTCCTCTAGTCGTGGATCGTTTCAGAGACGTCTTTCCATAGGACTTTTCAGGTTTGCCTCTATAGCATGACTTCGAATTCTATATTGAGCTCGTGCAAGGAGTAACATCGATGTCTATTCCTTCTTATAGGATGGCTACACCTGAGTTGTAGGAGCTCAAGAAGCAGTTGGAGGAGTTACAAGCACAAGGTTTCATCTATCCCAGTACTTCTCCATGGGGTTCGTGAGTCCTGTTTGCGAAAAAGGAAGACAATACCCTTAGGCTCTGTGTGGATTATCGAAAGTTGTACTAGTTGACAGTAAAAATCGATATCCCATTCCACGGATTGATGATATATTCGATCAGATTCAAGGATCCCATGTGTTCTCAAAGATCTATTTGAAGTCCATTTATCATCATTTGCACGTTAGACTATCATATATACCGTTGACAGCCTTCAAAAGTAGGTATGGTCTCTACGAATATACGGTTATACCGTTCGGTCTGACGAATGCGCCAGCTATTTTCATGGCACTAATGAATCGATTGTTCCATCCTTACTTGGATTCGTTTGTCGTGGTCTTTGTGGATGATATCTTGGTTTACTCTCACACTCGACACGACTATTCTAACTATCTTGAGAACATTTGGAGTACATTGATAGAGCATTGAATTTATGCTAAACTCTCAAAGTGAAAGTTTTGGGTGGTTCATATTCACATCTTGGCTCATGTCATATCAGAGGACGGAGTATCCGTGGACCAAGTGAAAGTGAGATATATAGTTTCCTAGGAGCTGGGGAAGAACGTTTTTGAGGTACAGAGTTTCTTAGGGCTAGTTGTATACTACAAACACTTCATTCAAGACTTTTCACACCCTGCAGCACCTTTGATAGGTCTGACCAAGAAGGGGGAAAAGATCTTATGGTCATATTCTTGTTATTCAACCTTTTAATAACTAAAGGGAAGATTGACATCGGCACCGATACTAGTCTTTCCAGAGACAGGAAAGAGCTATAAGGTTTATTGTGATGCTTCAGGTATCAGGCTGAGTGTTGTTCTTTTTCCGGGATATGGAGTCGTTGCATATGGGTCTTGGTAGTTGAGGCCACATGAAAGGAACTACCCAACGCATGATCTGGAGTGGGCAGCTGCAGTTCATGCCATACTTTTTTGTGTACATTACCTTCTGGGAGATCACATTGTGGTTTACATAGACCAAAAGAGTATCATGTACATCTTCGCTCAGAGTGATCTGAATCTGAGACTACACATGTGGGACGAGTATATTTAGTCTTTTGATTTCAAGCTTTCCAATACACCAGGAAAGGGAAACACAGTGGCATATGCATTGAGCAGGAGAACTCAAATTCAAGTAGTTCAGGAGTCCAATAGTTAGTAGGAGCTTATGGCTCTGTTCTTTGAGATGCATCTGGAGGATCATGACAAATAGGGATAGACATACCTATCTTCAATAGTTGTTACCTCTACACTTCTGGATCATGTGTGGATGAGGCAGATATCAGTATCAGAAGTCTTAGTCCTACGGGAGAGTATGTCAGGAGATGACCCTCATCCTAGATGGACAGTGGATGAGGATGAGATCTTGTGTTTCTAGGGATGTGTATGGGTGCTAGTAGACATACATGAGGAGGTGATGTAGGATTTTCATTCTTCATCTTGAGCAGTTCATCCTGGCGTCACCAAAATATATCTGGATCTTCATATCCAGTACTGGTGGCCAGGTATTAAGAAGGATATTTCTGGTTTCTTCTTAAGGTTTTTTACTTCCTAGCAGGTGAAGGTGGAGCATCAACGACCAGCAGGGCTTTTTCAGTAGTTGCCCATTCCGGAGTGGAAGTGGAATAATGTCGTGATGGACTTCATGACTGTATTTCTGAGATTTCCTCAAGGGAAGGATGTTGTTTGGGATGTCATCGACATGATTAAGAAGTTTTCTCACTTATTACTCATCAAGGAGACCTTCAGTGTTGATGATCTGGTATGACTGTACATTCGAGAGACTGTATGTATGCGTGGAGTTCCACAGTAAATTGTTTCAAACAGGGATGTGCGCTTTACTTCTCTTTTTTTGTAGGGACTTCAGAAATCCATGGGTACACAGGTTCTTTGGAGTACAACATACCATCCCCAGACATATGGCCAGTCCGAGCATATGATCCCGGTGCTTAAGGATATTCTACGATCTTGCATTCTAGACATTGGTGGTTATTGGGAGAAGCATATCCCTCTGGTGGAGTTCACCTACAAAAATAGTTTTCAGGCGTCTATTAAGATGGCCCCATATGGGGATTTGTATGGTAGGCCATGCCGATCACCCTTATGCTGGATGTAGACAGGAGATGTAGCTTTTTTGGGACCTCGCCTTGTTCAGGAGACCTCAAAGTATATTGAGTTGATTCAGAAGAGGATGGATACAGCACAGTCTCGACAGAAGGCTTATGCTGATCAGCAGAGACATCCTCTAGAGTACGAGGTTGGGGATTAGGTTCTTTTGTGTCGCTCTGAGGTTGGGACACAAGAGGATTCCGAGATATGGTATGATTTCACCATGGTACATCGGGCCGTTTGAGGTAATGGAGAGAGTTGGTCTGGTTGCCTATCAGTTGCAGTTACCTCAGAGGTACCAATACATGCACAACTTCTTCCACGTCTCTCAGCTCCAATGTTAATTTTCAGACCTATCTCATGTCTTTCAGACCAAGGAGGTCGAGCTCGAAGGGGATTCATCGTTTGAGGGGCATCCTATCTGGATTGTCGATCATAGTATGAAGGTTCTCTGTGGGTAGTCGGTTCTTATAGTATGGGCTCTGTGGAAGCATAGGCGAGTACATGACGGGACCTGGGAAGGGGAGGCCGATGTACGATCGTAGTTGACGGAGCAGTTCGGGGTTTCTTGTTCTCCACCTCATTAGGAAAATTTGGGGATGAATTTCATTAATGGGGGAAGTTTGTAAGAACCCGAATCATTGTTTCTTGTATGTTTTCCATTTTCCTGGAGTTTTTGAGAAAATAGGGTTTCTGTAAATTTTTTATGTACATTCCATGTACATACTGAACACACACCGTGTACTCCCTTTTCGTGCCAAGCCGTGTGTTGGCCGTGTCCGGGGCCCACACACGATGTTTAAGGGTGATGAGGAGGCCGCTTAAAGCAGATTATAGAAAAACAGAGTACACACCATGCACCCAAAAAGTACACGCCGTGTATTTTCTTTTTTCTAATTAAAGGCACTGAGGTCGCGCCTGACGGATAGAACAACTTTCATACGGGTTTCATTCATCCAAGAGAAGCCATACAGACACAGATCTTCTTCGAGCACCTTTGCCTCTGTCCGAACCCCATTTTATCCATCGTCGGTTGAGTTGGGACTGCAGGTGTAAGCTCTCTCTTCTCATAGAGATTTGTTTTCCAATTCCTCATCTTTCTCATATTATTGTTGGTTGAGAATTTTTTATGCTTTCTCAGATCTTAAATGTTCTAAGGAAAATCTGTCATCGTGGTTCACATATATCATTCTCCTAGAATCGAGGTAGGTGGTTTGTGACATTCCGTAGAAAGTCTGTCAATATTTTGTGAAAATTCCACCAATACCCATGAATGGGGTATTTCATGTTTCATGTTTTCCCATGTTTTTTTCCTTCATTTCCTGATTTTTTGAGTAGAGGTATTTGCTTGTGTGTAGGGTAATTCTTTTACTATACTCTGGATGTTTTCAATGATTTTTTTTCTAGTAATGCGTTTTTCCAGTTTCCATGCATAGTTGTAGGATCGTGGAACTGTTAAACTCCTATGATGTTGTGCCTTAAAATGATAGCCAAGAAGTTCTTGAGGTTTACTTAGGCCGATAGGCACGTTATGTATGTTTTTTTGCATAGGGTTTTGAAAACCTAGTGTAGTTTACCATAAGGAGAATGGACGTAAGGGATTCTCCAGAGTGTCTTTAATTTACGATGAGAGACCACGGGGGAATTGACGTTGAGTTCTTCCTCAGAGAGTCTGTAGTTCCACGACACGAGCCAAGGAGAGAATAGATGTTGAGTGCTTCCCTAGATAGCCTTTAGTAAAATCTGAGACTATAGGGGGAATTGACAGTGAGTGCTTCCTCATACAGTCTAATATTTAGCTGAACGAGAGGGATGAGACTGTGTGTTCCTCCTAGAGGATTACTAGTACTTGTAGGTTGAACCTTAGAGGTCAGGCAGTGAGAACTACCTAGAGGTTACCACTTTGTTCTACTTGATTTAGTGGATACATCTTGTTTGTAGATTAATTGGTAGAATATGTGGATTGTTACTGCCATGTTTTATCCTATTTACCGATTACTGTTTTCTTCTTACTATACATTACCTACCATATATTCACTGACTGTTAGGCACAAGACATTGGCTGGTTGCCTACTGGTACCTTGTCTCACACCCTGTTTGGGTCATGCTTTTGGGCACAAACAGATTGTGTTTTTGAGGTATAGATAAGTGTATGCTCCCATCTACATCAGGTACATGACTTGCTGTAGAGCTGGGGATCACAGGACCAAGCCGTGGCTTGCAATACTGTGGAGTTTTCTAGTTTTCTTTTGAACATTGGTTTAGTATTTTTTAGCATTGTGACTTCTTTGGATGCATTCCTAGATATATTTATCATGCATATTTATATACATTATGCTCTTGCTGTATATTTATCAGTCTTCAGAATTTTTCCTTGTATGGATGTTTTTTGTTTCTGCTATTTTTGTTAATGTTTTTTCTTCTGTTGTGTACTCTGCCAATGAGGGCATAGCTTCCCCAATCTCATACCCAAGGCCCTTGTTACAAGTCGGCAGCCTCTAGCATTTGGGGAAATTCACTTGAGTCCATTTGACCAACCGGGAATGGGGAACCTTTTGGTGCCTCTTGGAACTGGGACAATACACAAATCTCTTATAAAAGGACACCCCATTCCACTATTCATCATAACATAAAACCCTATTAATTTTTCAATACTATACCAAATAAGATCCAAAATTTATTATCATCTTTCATGAATCTTTGTATTGGTGTAAACTGTTTTAAAAGTGTATAATAATATTAATCATCAAGAGGTGGTCCAAGAAGAGGTTTACTTCCAAACAATGTGTTTTTTTATTATATATTTCATGTTACTCAAATCATATATAGTTATGATTATATAAAGAAACAATTATATGTAATACAAAAATATTTTATTATGTTATGGTAATGACCTATATCAAAATTCTATTCCCACCAAGGAGATTTATAATGACGCTTATCTATAAGGAGGACATACACATTAAGAACAAATCTGACCAATGCTCCTTAAGAACATATCATCATAGGATATGACGAAGGATGTAATGGATATATAAGTTATTCATAACAACATAATAAATTTTCATTCCCTATATCATATACATGATCTTCACATTCCCTTAGGCATATGAAATGATAATTTTGGTTGGGTGTATGACAAACTACCGCATCCTGAAAAGATGTGACACATTTTTCACTATATATTTACATTGAATGAAATAAAGACAATGGTAATGATTAGACCTGATATAAATGGAATAATTATTATATTCATGAAATATTAATTATTATAAAAAATATAATATTTCATTTTATTTAATACCATTCCACTCATAAAAAATCATACAAATATTGATGTACATGTGGACTACCACATACACAAAATTTTGCTACTATATATCCATCAATGAACTACATCAGGGACATATGTTATATGGTTATATATTATAATAATAATTATTTAAATATAACATATTACTTACCTCCTTTATATAATGATCATTGAATAATAGAAATGTTTCTTGTAAAGACCTATAATTATCATGTAATTTTTTTTAAATAAATGGGAATTTTACGAGTTTTTGAAAATTCATGACACATGATTATGAGCCCCAGAGTGCCCGGAATGAATTTCTGAACTTTGTTTCTGGTACGTTCAATAAATATAGGAGGAGGTTTTTATAACTTTTAAACTAGTGCTCGGAATTAAAATATGAGGGAACCGTTGAACTCAGAATGCCAGTATTCACTTAAAGAGACATTCCCCTCGACTGCAGTTGGTGGAGGGTGAATTTACTTTTTTGGGTTTTTTGTGAAATAATAAAATAAAAATAAAATTGTGCAACAAATTTATTTTTATTTTACGCACCCATGTGGGTGTTGGGATTTGGGGTCCACCATAAATAAAACCTATGTTTGGAATTTGAGAAGTGGTGATTTCTAGACCATAACCTCCCATGAGAGGTTGTGGTGGTGGGGACCACATGAGGCCTAAACCTCTTGAACTCCCCTCATTATGGATACAAACCTCTCAAACCCCCAATTTAATATTCAAGAGACTCTTGACTTCCCACACATTAATTGTACCAACACACAAACCTTGAATATTACAACCTAGTTATTTGATTAGTCTATTTTGAATTATATGCCAATACGACTCATTTATTGTTTCCAATTCATTAAGTCAACTCTGATTGTGAAGAAATTAAATAGATAAACATATTTTATTTTGTTGTATATTAATTTATTGGAAATGTGATGGAAAAGGACAATTGGGAGGAATGAGCTCTAGGGAGAGAGCTATTCAATGAAGAATGGTCCACCAATTTTGAACGCTCCTCCAACAAAGAACGACGACCCCATCGACCTTATTCCTCGGGATGTCCTGACCCGTCCCCCGGGGCTTGTATCGTGTCTACTCCAAACCCACCTTCCATTGGCTAGGGGCTGGCAACTAGCACCAAATGCAGAAATCCCTAAACAGGGAAGGCATTTGGTTTTTATCTGTAAACAAACACAATAGAGTACAATATTGGAAGCAAAACACTATTTAAAATTTTATAGAAAAGAAGTGCTGGAAAGTAAAAGTAGCCAGAAAATTAGGACCAACAGGAAAGTACAAGTACAACTGAATGAAAGTACAACTGTAGAAAATTAAAGTAGCTATTGTGATGTCCTCTGGGGTTCGGACTTGAAGGACTTGTAAAGATGGCCTCCTCAGCACTCCCCTCTGCCCGTCTCCTCCATATATCGTGTCGTTGAGTGGTCCACCTCTAGGTACCGTCCAATCCTACTACTCTCTCCCTCAGTCAGCACTATCCGTCGTCTGCACCCAACAAACCGAGGTGTGGGAATATCTCGTGCAGGGGTGAGTATAACAATACTCAGTAGGGACACCGAGACCATCAAGGTCTCAACAAATCAAACAAGGACAAACCAAAAAGTATGAAATTAATATATAACCATTACATAGGTATATGACCATACATATACCTAAATTTTCTAGTAACCCATCAAAATCATGAGGAAAACACAAATTCCATTGACTCATCTCAAACCCAGATTTTTATTATCAGAATAGTGGCTGGGGGCGTACTCCTCCTTTATCACATAAAGCAGGACTACGGTGTCACACATAGGAGCTTCCCACAACCCTTGGACTATTGAGTTACTCCTGTTGTCGAGTACCATGGGTTTGTTGTGCTCACACAGAGGCGCTCTCCACCACGGGTCTCCTGTGATCACATAGAGGCGCTCCCCCTTGTAGCATGCCGAGGCACATCTCCTTCCGAGTACTGGGGGTATTCCGCACTCACACAGAGGCGCTCCATGCCATAGGTCTTCTGCGCACACCAGAGGAGATCCCCATTGGGCTAGTCGAGTCACTCTGAATCGAATCGGTCAAGCAGTCGTCGAGTCTCAACCAGTTACTGGGTCTCCGTACACTTTTTGCTCGCCTATTGGAGGGATCCACTCCACGAGCTACTATTCTATACTCCAACTGTCACGAAGCTCCATGAGTGAGTATCTCAATGGTCTACCACGTCATAGGGGTCTCCACGAAACATACAGTACGTTGATCGGATGCCCGGCCTATGAGTTTTTATCCTTTTAGTCGTAGGGGCACTGTTAGATTAATGTACACTCGTTCCTGACAATAACTCAAAAAATATACTCCAACTATAGTGGGGTATTCTCAAAGGGACAGCTTCACTCCATGAATACTGGCTCCACTGAAGGTTCGTCAAACAGCCGTCTGGTGACAAAGATATGGCCCAAGAAGTTAAAATGGTCATCAATGGGCCTGGGCCCGATCTGACCCGGTTGGACCGTCTCGGCCCAACGCAAACTGGGAAGACCCGCTGGGTCTGACATGGCCCGTTGGTTGGGTCAGCCTATTATGTTTGACCTGGTCCACTGGCACAGACCCAGCGGACTGCGATGGGAGTTTATCACGGAGGTCGCCACCTAGGTGACTCAGCACGATGGTCGGGGCCCGTTCAGCCAGCGTCGTGAGGAGCGCGGCTCAGGTGACTAGTCCCTGGAGGTTAGGCCAGGTTGGAGGCTAGCGGGAAAGATGCACAAAGCTCAGGAAGTCCGGTTGGATGGTGGACGGGCCGCAGGTACACCGGGTATGGCGTGTCAGGGGCCATGCAGGCCACGAGAGCACTAGAAAGGTACTGCGTAGGGCGTTGGGGCACCGGCAGGATGTGGGGGCACCGTTAATTTTCCGGGAAGGGCGCATGGCACCAATAAGGGTGCAGCAGAGGCCTGTAAGGGAGAGGGGGCATCGGTAGGGCATTGGGCAGGGCACGGTGGCATCGGGAGGTCGTGGCCAGGTGGGCCGCGCGCCGGGAGGATGTGGGAAGGAGGGTAGCGCACCAGGTACGACATTGGGAGGCTGTGTGTAGGTAGGTTGGGCACTTCTCAGGCTGGTGTTGGTCGGTCAGAACCATCGTTGGGCCATGGGGGTGGCGTGATTCATGGAAGTTGCGGGTAGCGTGATGTTAGTCATTGTTGCCTTTGTCGTCGTCACCACATCGCCAGGCCGTAGAATTCCAAAAGAAATAAGAATCGACGAAGGATGATGGGACATGATAGTTTGGCCCACTACCACCACGTTTAAATCGATATCAATTTGTTCATAAAAAAATAGGGGTGATGAAAAAAATTATTTACAACCACAGAATGATTTCAATTAAAACAATGAAGAGAAAAGAAAATGGATCAAACACAAGGTGAACCCCATACCTTTGATTCACCGATCTCCATTCGTTAACATCGCAGATAGGTGGTCGTCAATCTATTGTAGACAAACACATCCCACGTCTAAGGAGTCTGAGGAAGAAGTTCCGAGGGGGTCATTTTTCGTAAGAAGTTGAGGTTCCTCATTCTTCGTTTATAAATTTTCTCCCTAGCTTTCCTTTTCCTTCATTCTGCCAAAATGAAATAATGCCCAGAAAAATAATAGATTGGTTATCTATTATTAAATTGGCATATAATTAGAAGTGGAAGAATAAATTATTTGGATCCATCTATTAAATGTGGAGGATTGTCATAATAAATTATGCATTGTACAGTTAATGAAAATAGAGGCGGAGAGGCTCTCCCTCTTTAATGAGGTTGTGTCTAGAGGTTATAATCTCCTCCCATTAATAGGGGTTGGGTGGTCCCCACCCCAATTATTTAAATGAGAGGTTATGGTCTCAAGTGGTCCCCACGTCGAAACCTCTCGCCGGAGGTTAAATTCTGGTGGGCCCCACCACCATAACCACTCATGGGAGTTTAGGGTGTGGCGGTCCCACCTCCAACTCCCATGTGGAGGTTATAACCAACAATCACCCACCTGACAGCTTAAAATAAAATAATGTGTTGTACACTTTATTTTATTTTATTTATAAATAATCCAAAAACTAACTTTTATTTTTGATCATCTGACGTCGAGGTAAAAGTCTTCTTAAATGAATATCGGTGCTGCGAGTTCAAAGGTGCCATCAGATTTCAGTTCTGATCAACAGTTCATTAGTTATAAAATCCTGACTGTACGTTTACTGAAAGTACACTACAAAAGTATTAGAAATAGTTTTCGGTCACACCGGGCCTCAGAATCAAGCGCTATAAAATTTCACAGACTCATGAAATTCCCATGTATTGAAAAAATAAATAAATAAATGTCCACTAGATTTCGAGGTCTTACATTCTCCATACCTTATGGCATTACGTCCTCATTTTCTACAACTCCAACTATGGGAAAAAATGGCGGTACTGAGGGCGCATCTGAGCCTCTCGCTCCCATCTACTCTCCTAGAGTTTCTCGTGCTGCCAGTGAACGCACACTAGAGGTATCGACTGTCCATGTGGGACCTGATCCTGTCAATCTTCAATCTCTAATGGAACCTCCATAAAAGTCACCCCATCATTGACATCCAACTCCCCAGTAGTTGATTATGTTTGAAGGGTCGTTAATGTATCTCCTAAACCGGGATACCTGGAAGAATTCGTGCACCCGGAGCAACATAGGTGGAACCTTCAAGTAGTAAGCCCCCTCACCTACACAGCTGAGGACCTAGAATGGTTCGAATATCCTTGAAGATAACTTGCTGCCTCAGCTAAATCTACGTAAACCTCATTAGGGTGAGATTCTTAAAAAGACATGGTCACTATCCCTGAACACTAGAGGGTTCCGCCTCCTATCAGCATAAGACTTCTGCCTACTCTCCGCAGTCTTCATCATCTCCTGGATGATCTACACTTTCTCTGTGGTAGCTCGTACCATCATTGGTCCCACCAGTGCTGACTCCCCATGGTATGTCTAGCACAATGGTGATCTACAAGGCCTTCTGTACAATTCCTCGAAAGGTGCCATGTGGGAGATTGTTGGTTAAAACCTCAACTTGGGAGTTGATGGTGGGACCGCCACACCCTAACATCCCATGAGAGGTAATGGTGGTGGGGTCCACCCCAATATAACCTCAGGAAAAAGGTTACGATGTGGGGACCATATGAGAACATAACCTCTCATTTAAATAATAGGTGTGGGGACCACCCAACCCCTATAAATGTGAGGAGAGTATAAACCATCAACTCTCGATATTTAATGAGGGAGAGCCTCTCCACCTCCATTTTAATTAATAAGACCTCTAGTAATTTATTATTCCAATCCACCACAGTTAATAGATGGAGACAATTAATTTATTCTTAATTTTTGATTTCTATGCAAATAGAATAAGAGATAACCAATCTATTTTTGTTGTGGGAATTATTTCATTTTAGCGGAATAGAGAAAAAGGAGAACTAGGGATAAAATATCCCAACGAAGAATGAGGAACCTCATCTTCCTATGAAGAACGACCCCCTCCAGCCATCTTCCCCGGACTCCTTCGACATGGGATGTGTTCGTCTACCACTGATTGATGAAAATCGTTCTGTGATGTCCACGAATGACGACAGGTGAATCAAAGTTTGGGGTTTCACCTTGTGATTTATCACTTTTATTTTCTCGTCATCGATTGAATAGAAATTGTTGCGTGGTTGTAAATAATTGTTGTTCATATATCGCTTTAAACGTGGAGGATACATGCCAACCTAACATGGAACGAAATCCTCCATTGATTCATATTTCTTGTGGCACTCTACGGCATGGCGATGAGGTGACTATGATGAAGGTAGAAAAAATGAAAGTCGTGTTATTCACCAAATCCACGAATTGAACTGCCCATGCGATGCACTGATTCTTCTGGCAGACAACCTTTGGCCTGGGCGACGCCAGACCCAGCAGCCCGCGACCTCTCGGTGCCCTGCCCAGTGTGCGGACCGCCTACCAGTAGCCTCCAGGCGCCCTACCTAGTGCGTGGCCCACATACAAGCGGCCTCTCGTTGCCCTGCCTGTGGTCTCCCGGGGCCCCCACACCCTGTCTGGTGCCCTACCGCCACCCCCTGGCTTTTCTGGCCCCTCTCGTGCCCTGCTCGGCGCCCTTGCGCCCTAGTGGGCACCCCCTCGCCCAAGGTGGCACCATGCCGGTGCCCCGCAGCCTTCCCGGCCCCTACTGTTCCCTACACGGTGCACCGACGACCTACCCGACATGTAGCTGGCATGCCTGCACTCCGCACAGTCGGGCCGTTATCCACCCAACCAGCCCGACCTCCAGGGGCGGGTCATCCGAGCCGCTTCCCTCGGGGCCCTGGTCGAACCGGCCCCAACCTTCAGGCCGAGTCGCCTACGTGGTGACCTCCTTGATGAACCAGCCTCACAGTCCGCTGGGCTGGGCCCAACTGACCATGTCAAACATATCACCCCGACCCGCCCATCGGGCCAGGTCCGACCTAGAAGGTTTGACCGAGTCGGACCAGTCTGGGTTTGGTCGAGACGGTCTGACCGGGTCAGATTGGGAAAAGGACCATTACAGACCCTTTTAACTTCTTTGGCCATATCGTTGCCACCAGACGTCCGTTTGTCGAACCATCAGCGACGCCGGTATTCTTGGAGCGAAGTTGTCCCTTTGAGAATACCCCATTGGAGTTTGGGTATATTTTTTGAGTTATTGTCAGGTCAGATTGTACATGAATCCCACCAGGGCCCTGGTACTAAATGGATAATAAATCACAGATCAGGCATCCAATCGACGCACTGTGTATTGCGTTGATATACCTATGACATTGAAGACCTTTGATATTGATACACTTTTTAATTCTTGATAGTTGTAGTATCGACCAGTATCAAGTGGAGAGGATCCTTCCAAAGGTGAGAAGACAAAGTATAGAGACCCAGTAGCTGGCGGATACCAGATGACTACGTGACCGATTCGACTCAGACTGACATGGGTAAACCAGTGGGGTGTGCCTCTATGTAATCACGGCAGACCTATGGTGGGAAAACAATAACAATAATTTAGTAAAAAATATGAAGATTCTATGGAAACATATGAATCCATTTTAACAAGACTGGACATGTACATAATTGAATTTTTTCTAGGAATGAGAATAAAATAAATATTTCTTCCTTATGATTAATACCAATTCTTTGGTGGGATTTGGGTGTATGTAAATTTAAAATCAAAGATAATGTTGTTAATTATGGTATAAATTATTAGTTGATGTTTTATTGACACTTATGATCACTACGATGATGAATGTAAGAAACATTTAGTGTGGAAGGATATGTAAAAACATGAAAAAGGGAAATATAAAAGAAATAAAATGATGTTCTAATACCATAATATGGGTTATAAAAAGAATTATAGATATTGTTTTATGAAATATTGTAGATGTTAGTTAAGAGGAATATTTGGCCATATTACCCGTGAATTAAGGGAAAGAATCCCATAAAATTCATTGATTAGTGTAATTGGTAACCACCATATAGTGAAGTGTTTTTAGTTATATATGTTGTTTCATTATTCTAAAATGTACTGAAATTTTGTAACATACATAAGAAATTATCACAATATGAAGAAAATTTTATTTGAAAAACATTTTCTACTGTTAATGTTAAATTAAGGCCATCAAATGATGTGGTGATATGAATGTTACTTGCATACTGATATTATTCCAAAAATATATTTGATTCTGGATCATTGAATTTTTTTCATTTCTATTAAATATGAATTTAAATTGGAAATATCCATTCATGAATTTAATATATATATATATATGTGAACACATAGAGTTGAAGAATTAAAACACCCAATATTTATCAAAGTTGTCTTTTATTATCAGCTTAATGGTCTTTCCTATAAATTATCTTGAATTAAACATAATAGATTTTGATATCATATTCATTATGGATTTAATTTAACTATATCGTTATAATATAGAATATAGAGATAATATGGATTTCTTCCATGAGTTCATTGATTTGATAACATTCAATGAATGAAGGAAATTTATTAGAGATGGTAGAGAAAGCTACCAATCTCATGTTGTTGAGATGAAATAAATTGTTAATATAAGATATTATCCCATAGAAAATGAATAAATTGATGTTTTATGGATTATTTCTATGTTTTATTCATGATAATAAGGTTTTGTTTACAATTTTATTAGTACCCAACGGTATTCCAATTAATAAATTCTCATACCAAATATTTCATGTGGAACATTAATAATTAAAAAACAAATTGTAGTATATATTAGATAATGTTTTTTCTACCTTGAAAATCACTATGGTATGATACTGTATTTTTTTAAAAAATAATTATAGTTCATTAAAACTTTTCATTTATTATATATCCTTCAATAACATCAGTTTTGTGCACAATTACAATTTGCCACATATCAATTGTTTTTTTGATCATCTATAGGGCATATGATTTTTTAATAGTTTAAATACGGTCTAGATTATATTAGATAATTGTAATGGATGATTACATTATAATGAATTAAATTTAGAGAAGATATGGTATCTATGAGTTTTTAGTTATGTTGTTTGGTTTTCTAAATAATTTTTGTTGTCTATATACCTTATGAGTATAATATTTCAGGAGTTATCTGAAAATGTTTTGGTTTTGATTGTTGATAACATTTTTCGGTATTATAAAGGTCACAAGGAATATAAAATAAACCAATGGATTGTATTGAAAACAATATATGAAATGAAATTGAATGTTAAATTATTTATATCTGAATTCTAGTTTCAAAATTTTTAATTCCTAAGTGTTAATGTTTCTAATAATGGCATAACTACATACCATATTAAAAAAATATTTTTATGATTTTACATGACCTAAAAATATCAAAAATATATGTATTTTTCTAGAAATATTAATATACTAGAAAATAAGGTAATGAATGATTTCATGAATTAATAATGAAATTTTTGTAATTTTTTAGTGTGGGGCATGCCTTCCAGTAATAGAGATTATTCTATATGTAGAGATGCTTAATTTAAGGGATATGTTTATGTAATAATGATGACTGATCTAGTCAATCCTTATGATTTATGGAAGAAGAAACTTTAAGGGTTAAATTAATTTATAGTTGTTCTTGAATTAGATTGTATGCGTTTTTATTTAAAATATTTGAGGAATAATTTGTGTGTTGAAATGTTTTGAAAATATACTGATCAATTTTTTTTTTGGAAACATATATTCACTTAAAATTAATTAAAGAGAATACATAGAAGATATATGGAAAAAATCATGGATTATGATAGCATGTTTCATTAACAACCTGAAAATTGTAAAACAATGATACACTAACAATAATATTTTTGGAATGTGTCCCATTTGTTAATTACTTGATAAATTTATCACAAGAAGTTAAGGATGCATGTAAATCTCTAATGGTGTTTTTGGTTTTAGTGTATTCAACTTTTTAATAAATAATTAATAAATTTAAATTGAGGATATATATTTCTAGTAAGAGTTATCATAATTGATGAAGATTAATTTTCATGATTTTAAAATTTTTGAAAATGATGTTATATGATTTGGGAAAATATTTTCTATGCCTTCTGATTTTCAGTTGAAGAAATACATGTACTGTGAAACTTATCGTTCTCTAATTTCAGTTCATTTGAGAATCGTTAAGAATAAAAATACATTTGGGAGTATTATTGGTGGTATGATAAAGAATGAGATATGGATGACTATTACATGAAGTGTTTTACATATCTATAGGTGAAAAAATGAAAATTTATGAAAGAAATTATTTATACATTTCAAGTGTCCTAAATGAAATTATAAAAAATATATATTGTTTTTGTTTTGGGATTAAAAAATAATCCCTGAGGTAAAAATTATATTTGGGTTATTGTTTATCTATTAACTAAATCAACACATTTACAACTCATAAATGATACAATTCATTGAGACTAAATTTCATGACTATATATAAAAAATATTTTTTGCTAACTGATAGTGGAAATATTTTCAATTAAATTTAAATTGAATTTTGATATTTAAAACCCAAAAAATTGTTACATTAAGATTTATTTCTGCATTTTTATGATATTGCTGTTATTTTGTGCTGAATAGTAAATATGGCCCATTTCTGATTTTTAAACTTTTAAAATAATTTCTATATTTTGGACATAAAATTTTCTACACTAATAAAAATTGAAAATTTCTTTGTTTCTCAGATTCTACACATCTAGGAGTTCATTTCATCCATATTAACCAAAATTCGAATCGTCCAAATGGAGCTCAAAGGATGCTCACAAATGGGGTCATGAAAACTATATACTGAACATCTTAGTTTGATGTGGGGTCCATAACTCATTCTTGGAGGGCCCAATTGTTGTAACATTCTATTTTTTGAAGATCTATAATTTTTGGAACATCTTTCATGAAGTCGTGTTTGCGTTAATTGACTATTTAAGGGGTCATTAATGTATCATAATTAGGAGGGTTGCGGTTTGAAGGGTATGACTAGATAGAATAAAAGGTCAGAGTAAAATGGGCATAACTATCATATTACTTGTTCAAATCTAGTGCGATTTTGAGAGAAACTCCATAGATAATTATGGAAAATTTTTTATAAGGGTGATATGTGTGAAGTGAACATTTATTGTAGAAACAACACGTCAAAATTACTGTAAAAAATTATGGCTATAAAAGGTGGAGAACTCCTCCCACTCAAATAATCTCTCATGACATCTCATTCTATTTGGGATTAGTGGTGAAGTTCTTGAAGATCAATAGTAAGTGAAAAAAGTTGTAGTAAATGTTAATGATTGTATAGGATAAACATGACCTGGTTGGGTGTTTCCAATGTCATTTGAGGATATTCAATACAACTATTTTTCACATGGAAGGAGAGTTGACCAAACCATGATTTTGGTATGGTTTTCTCCAACCATCATAATTTCACCAAGGAAGTGAGAGGAAAAAATTGTGGAAACTCAAAATACTCTACTAAGAATAATTGTTTTCAATTAAATTGAACAATTATAACATAAAAATTTGGAATCTAAACCTAACCTAATCACCATTTTAATATCATAGTCTTCCATTCATTTGAATTGGAATTTCCATTCAATCATTTTATTATCAAACAAACCATTTCTAACCTCGTTTAAAAGTGAAAAATTGTTTTGTGTGCACTCATATTTGGGAGACTTCCTAGTTCAACCACATTACTAAATTTTTACTTAAGAAATATTTTTTTACAATGCCTTTTCATAAGCGTGTATGAAAAATGTTTTTTTTTGCTGAGGAGACAGTGCCACAAAAAAAATGAGATTTTCAAAAATGAATTTCCCACAACTCAAAAGAATCATTAATTAAATTTGATACAGAAATTTAAAGAACATTAACCCCACTAAGAAAAAGAAACTCGGCAGATTTATTTGAATAAATAGATCTCTCAGATTCATGTGAAGCTCTTAGTGTTCTCTCTGATCCTAAAATCATGGCTAGAAATACCATCCCATACCTACGGGATATATGTGGACATCAATTTTCCATTCAAAATAACTAACTCATTGCACCCACTGAACCAACTGATTTTGAATTCTGTGTCAATATGGTTCTTGTGCTACCAAAGTTTAATGGTTGTATAGGCGAATATCCAAATAGGAACATGCTTGAATTTAGATACACATGCTCAAGTTTTAGGCCAAGAGGAGGACCTGAAGACCAATTATTTTTTATGGAATCCCCCTTCTCACTCAAAGGAGCAGCTAAAGAATGGTTGTACAACCTACTACTAGGGGAGATCAGTGATTTAGAAGACCTAAAAATTTTCTTCTTGTAAATATTATTTCCCACATCATGGGGCACATCCATCAAGAAGATGATTTACATTATTTGAAAATCAAATGGAGAAACCCTCTATGAGTACATGGAGAACTTCCACAAGATATGTCCCAACTGCCCACCTCATGAAATAGAGGAACACAAATTGTTTTTGTTCTTCAACCAAGGAAATATATATAATGATCGAAATCTTATTGAATCCTCATCTGGTGGATCCCTAATTGGAATGTCACCTGTAGAAATCAGAGTACAAATTATGAAAATTGATCAAAACTCACAAAAATTTGGAGTAAGAGGAATAGGAACCAGGGGGATACATGAGGTAAAAACATATGATTCATCTACATTGATTGAAAACAATAATGATTACCTTGTAAGGTTATTCTATAAAATGGATGTAACTCATGCAAATATACATCATGCTTTAGCTCAGGTATGTGTTTTATGTTATTCTTCCACTCATTATACTGACTAGTGCCCTGAGATACAAGGGAATAAATACTGTGATGTGGCCTTTCATCCAAGACAATTCCAAAAAAATCAACTACATCAAACCCAAGCCCAACAAGTACATGGGAACAAAAAAACCAGATGAGATCATTTAATCCTAACCAGCAACCCAGTAAACATCCTTTCCAATAGGTGAAATACCATAACCCCCTCCATTCCAAAAATCCTATAAAGAACCATTTGAACAAAAACAATCCATCCAGGCACAACATTTCCAATGAAATACATATGAAAAACAATACATAAACACACAAAATTCAATGGAATAACTAAAATTCATGTATGAGAGCCTAGAAGATAATGTTGAAATGATGACAGACACAATTGGATATTTGCTTGAAATCATGTCCGAGAATCATGGGAAGCTTCCATCCAAAATGGTGCCAAATCCTAATGAGAATGTTAGTTAAATCACAATAAGAAGTGGAAATGAAATCCCACTTCCATAAAACCTTGAACATGAAACCATACCACATGTTCTGAGGGAGAATGATGGTGAAAATTCTTAAAATCATGTGAAAATCCACAATGAAGATGAAAAGGAAGAGGATAAGTTGAAGGATATTCCACAGAATAAGAAACAAGATAAAACTATTCAATGGAATCAATGGGAGAATAATGACCTACCAGAAACATTTCCATCAAGGATGATCTATTCAATGATATTGCATAGAGAAACACTTCAAAACAAAATTCTAGACACTATTTAGAATGTGGAAATTAATATCTTCATACATGAAGTTGTAAAAAAAATCTGTGATATGCATATTTTTTGAAAGATGTTGGCACATAAAATAGATGAATTCATTGGAATGAAAGAATCAACAGGGGGAGAAGTGTCTTAGCCCTTATCATTCAATAGATTCTAACTAAATGTCAAGATCTCATGACTTTTTACAATCCATGAAACATCGGATCATTAAATTTCACTAATTCCTTGTGTGATCTAGGTGTTTCAATTAAATTATTTCCCCACTCTGTATACAAATCATTGTAGATAGAATACTTAAACCCCACAAGAGTGGCAGTCTGGCTTGAAAATAGACCAATAGTTTTCCCAACATGAGTTCTAGTGGTTATCCAAGTGAATGTCCAAGATATATTATTCATAGATGATTTATATGTTCTCAATATGGTAGATGAAAGGATCCTATAACACACACTGATCAATTTGGGGAGACCCTATTGAATGATCTCTAAAACCATCATTAATGTTTATCAAGGTACTCTCACCATGTAATTATGAGATAACACTATCCAATTCTAAAACATTGAATCCATGAGTTACACCTAAGATGTCCACTCCCTCTTTTCACTCTCTCATGAAGTAATTATTGATCCCACTGAAGATTGAAGCATGTGTAATGAATTATTAGACATAAGAGATAGTGTTTCCATTAATGAACATGTGAATGCCCAAAACACTAAAGATTCTAATTTTTTGTGGGGAGAAGAGGTAGAATATTATATCACTGATGATTTTTTAATTGATGGAGAATATTATATTGTTTATTTTGTGCAGGAGGTTCACCAACTGGAAGTGGGTAATGTCAGTTTCATTTCATCCCTTGAGAATCCCCCTGAACATGAATTAAAACCAATCCCCAATTATTTAAAATAAGTGTACCTTATAAAAGGAGAGAAATTACCTATGATAATTTCAAATAATCTATCTAATACCCAAACAAAATTTTGATTGTGCTTTTTAGAGAGAATGTCGAGGAAATATGGTGGAGATTAGGAGATATCCCAGAAATAAACCTAAAAATATGCTCACATATAATTTTACTTGAGGGAGATTCCAAACCCTTTATACAGCCCTAAAGGAGGCTGAATCCCACCATAATGGTGGTTCTGAATATGGATATTGAAAAGATATTTGATTCTTGGATCATCTATACCATTTTAGATTCATAGGGGGTCATCCCTCTTCATGAAATTCCTAAAATAATTGGCTTGACGACTCTAAGGAATGAAATGAATGAGTTAATACTTTTGAGAATTTAAAACAGCAGGAGTGTATGCATTGATATTAGTAAATTGAACCAGGTCACTTGAAACGATCATTTCCCTATACCCTTCAATGACCATATGTTAGAGAGATTGGCAGAGAGAAGTCATTATTTCTTTTTGGATTGATTTTCATGTTACCTCAGGAACCACTTGATCTCGACGATCAAGATAACACGACCTTTATATTTCCATTTTTTAAATTTTCATATAAATGAATGAAATTTGGATAATGTAATGCCCTAATTACATTTCACAGGTTTTAGTGAGTATATTTTTTGAGAACATTGAAAACTACTTTGTCGAATTATTAGATGATTTCATAGTTTTTTGAGATTCTTTTGATTATTGTTTGAAAAATAATGAAAATGTTTTGGAACCGACATTGAAAAATATATCATTTAAAATTTTTAAAGGTGTCATTTCATGGATAACGGTGGAATTGTACTCGGTCATGTCATTTAACAAAATAGAAATGAAGTGTAAAAATGAAAAATTGATGTGATACATTCATTGTCCTACCCTACTTGTGTGAAGCATGTTAGACCATTTTTAGGACATGCATGATTCTGTAAGAGGTTTATCAAATATATCAGTATGATTTAACTCCCTCTCTCTAGATAAATTTTATAAGATTATGATTTTGATTTCAGTGGGGCATGTAGGGAATCCTTTGATGAGTGGAAGAAGAGATGGATTTCACCACCCGTGATGCAGCCGCCAAATTAGGAAGAACCATTTGAGCTACTTTTTGTTGCCTCCGGCCAAGAAGTTGGAGATGTCCTTTCACAATGAATTGAGGGTAGACCAAAAATCATTTCATATTCCTTGAGAATTTTAGATGTGGCCCTATTCGATTACAAAACCATGGAAAAAGAGTTCTTAGTAATTGTTTTTTCCTTGTAATTATTTATATCATATCATCTAGGAACTAAAATCACTAAGTTTTCTGATCATGCAGCTGTAAGGTACTTGATGATGAAAGCTCATTCTAAACCACAGTTAGTGAGATGGATGATACTATTTCAGGATTTTAATATAAAAATTAAGGATAATAAGGGATCTGAGAACCATGTGGATGATCACCTAAGTAAACTACCAAACACCACAGAAATTGAAATTACAGAAAGAGTGCCACTGAAGGATCAAATTCCATGAGTGTAGTTGTATATGATTGAAGGATAAGTGCCTTGGAATGCTGACATGTTCAATTTTTTAGTAACATCTTAGGTCTCATCTCATTCAAAATCTCCCAAAATTCTAAAACTGAAATCTGAATCAAGGTATTATATTTGGGATGATCCATTTGTTTGGATTATTAACAATGATCAAGTAATTCGAACGATGTTTACCTAAAAGTGACATTAAATAAATCTTTTATTTTTGTCACACATTAGCTTATGGATGCAACATTGGACCTCAAAGGATAGCAAGTAATGTTTTAAAATCTGGAATGTTTTGGCCCACCAATTTTGAAGATGATCATGAATCTTGAAAAATATGCGAAAAATGTTAGTTTTTTGGAAATATTTCAATGAGAAAAGAAATGCCACAAAATCCATTGAAGTTTTTTTTTACATATTTGAATTTTTGGGGATAGATATTATGGGACATTTATTGATGTCATTTGGATATTCTTATATCTTACTTTTAGTTGAGTATGTTTCCAAATGGGTAGATGGAAATGGCACAAGGACTGACGATGCTAAAGTTGTTTGGGATATTGTCAGGTCAAACATATTTTGTAGGGATTGAGTTCCTAGAGTAATCATTATTGATTAGGGGACTCACATATGCAATTGGATAATGGGGAAATTTCGGAAGAAGTGTGGGTATTATCATAAAACATCCACTCCCTATCATCCACAGTCTAATGGGATAGCTAAAGTTTCTAACAGGTAAATCAACAGAATTTTGGAAAAGACTGTTAATCCAAATAAGAAGGATTGGAGATAATGTTTGGAAGATACCGTAAGGGGTTACAAGATATCCTACAAAACCCTAGTTGGAATGAGTCCATGTAGGTTGATTTATGGGAAAATATTCCACCTACCCGTGGAATTGTAGCATAAGGCGGTTTAGCCTATGAGGAAAATAAATCTGAGACTTGAATGTACATGGTAGAAAATAGGATTGAAGTTTCAAGAGCTGGAGGAAATAATTAGGGAAGAATTTGAAACTTCCAATATTTACAAATAAAGAACAAGAGTGGCCAATGGCAAGATGATCTTACCGAACAACTATTATACTGTAGAAAAATTGTTGTTATTCATCTCAAGACTCAAGCTGTTACCAGGTAAAATTCATTCCAAATGGGTAGGTTCATTTATATTTACTCATGTATATCTTTTTGGAGTTGTTTAGATTATGAAGGATGGAGAGCAAGATCCATTCACTATAAATGGACATAGGTTGAAGAAATTTCATGGGACCATGCCATCAGATCCTATGTAGGATATCACACTCCTCCAACATGTTTATCAATAAAAAACATTAGGTCAAACCTCTCCGTGACACATTCAACCTTGCTGTGATTCATTTTAAAATATTATTACATTTTTAATCTATTTGAATTAAATGATGACATGGAATCAGTTATGTGTGGGGAGAGAAACTTTTTAGTTTAGTATTTTTATTTCTTGATTGGTTTACATTTTTAATTTTTTTTAAATATATATATATTTGTGTGTTTATTTTATAAATATAGTGTGTTGTAATACATTTTGAGCATCAATGATTATCATTTCAATTTTTTAAACCCATTTCAATGAGTGAACCAATCAATTCCATGAATCTAATCTTAAATGAATATTGAAATGACTATGTTTCATGTTTAAATATATTGTAATTTCATGAAAAGTCCTATCATTATTAAACCCATGCCACATCTCATTGTATTTATTTTTGAAATCACATTCTTGTGAGGATTCATTACAATTGTTTTTCATATTCTTTACATTCACCTCATTTCATGATATAATTAGACCATGCTTTCATTAACTATAATTTTATTAATTCTTGTCAAAACATGAGGGTTTGAGATACTTGTGTTTTAATGATTGATTCATTTATTTTGTTTCAATCACCCTTCTCTAAATAATCCTTTTCATTATGGCATACCTTATACATTAATCATTTTTCACCCAAGAAGCCATGAACTGCTTATTAGAATAGCAATTTTACAAGAAACTTTTCCCTATCAAACCTTCTCATTATGTTAAATTGAATGATACAGTTGAACTTAAGTGTGGGGGATGATGACTTTTAGTGTACTAACTCATTTGGAGATACTTTTGGTGGAATATAAAATCTCTAAAAGCTGATGTTTCTACTGAAGATTAAATTTGGTTAAATGGTGTGCCTTTTTTGCAGCTTTCATGATAAAAGAAGTTGTGCCTTTCTTGAGCATCCAAAGTAGATATAATGTTGTGCATATCTTGAGTTTTCATGAAAAAAAATTATATATGTTTGAGATAAAAAAATTTATAGTGAAATGATAAATGGAATGAACTTTCCATGATTTCCCATGATTATGGAGCCTATTTAAATCAAAGTGGGGGAGAGTGGGACCATACCTGACATAAAATTAAAATCATGCAATTTTGATTAATAAAGAGAAAAGACCTATTTTTTCTGCCTCTGATTTTTTAAAATTTAAATCCTACCAGTAGAAAGCCACAGAACAACCATGAATTTCCCTCATTTGAAACACATGTCTTTGACCCCCATCTAGTTGAGAAGTAGAAATTTATCAACCCTATCATGACTCTTTTGCGAGTTTGGATAATAAAAGATTTGATGAACATTTACATTTGTGAGATTAGAGAAAATTCAAGTGAGGAAGTTGTTTTGTGTGCATGGGATAAGAAATGAAGTTCAAATATATTATATAATATAAAATGAAGAACATGCAATAATTTTTTTGAATGAGGATTGATATCATTAAGTTTTATAGTATGGATTTGGTATATCTCATTGGTTTTTTTTTATTTGATTTGATTATATTTTAAGGTTAACTTTTCTAGGAATCCAGGTGCTATGTGTGGGGTAATTGATAGGGAAATTATTTTCAATTAAATTTACACTGAATTTAATTGTTTTAAACCCAAAAAAGTGTTATTTTAATATGATTTTCTGCATTTTTTTTATATTGGTGTTATTTTGAGCTGAATAGTAAAAATGACCCATTTATGATTTTTAATCTATTTTAAAAAATTTCTTTATTTTTCCAATAACAATTTTTACACAAATAGAAATTAATAAATTCATGGTTTATCAAATATCAAACATCCAAGGGTTCATTGCTTCCTTCCAAACCAAAAGTTGAATCCTCCTTATGGAATCTAAAAAGAAGCTCACAAATGGGAGGTTGAAAACTATTTAATGATATGCCTAGTTTTGATGTGGGACCATAAGTCATTCTTGGTGGGCCCAATTATTGTGACATTTGGGGGGTGGATACACAAGGGGTTTGGGAACATCATTCATGAAGGTAATGAAACATGAATTGGTATTTTAAGGGGTCATTAATGCATCCTAATATCGAGATTTTCGATTAGGAGTGTTTGATAGAATAAATGGTCAGAGTAAAAGGAGCATCACTCTCGATATACTTGTCCAAATCCTATGATATTTAGAGATGAAACGCTCAAGATAATTATGAACAACGTTCCTGAAAGGTGAAATGAGTGAAGATGTAATTTAATGTGTCTACAATGCATCATCTTTTGCGGGACATATACTAGCTGTAACAGGAGTAGAGCTCCTCCATCTAAAAGCATCTATCATTACATCCCATTCCTTTTGGGACACCAAGAAGGAGAAAATTGTGGCTTTATTTATTTTATTTATTTTTCTTTTCCATAGTTTTTTAATGCCTTCTTTTTCCACATTCATCTCGATTACCTTTACCATAGTGGGGTAATCATTTTGAGTGATTAGGGAAGGGTTGGTTTTCTATTTTTTAATGCTTTAGTTCTTGAACATAATTGAATGAAATTTCATTCCTCTTCAATGTTATTTTTAATTTCATATATTAGATTTTTTTATCATGTTCGATCGTTGTTGAATTTTAATTATATTATTTATTTTTTACTTTGTGAAACAATCATTATCTCCCTCAACTAATTTCATTTTAATATATGATGAAATAGACCAGGGATTAGTGGTTAAGTACTAGACAATCATCTATACATGTCAATTATTTATTGGATGTTCATGATTTTTTGGATAAACAAGACTCGATCGAGTATTTACCAAGTCATTTGAGGATATTCAATACAAATATTTTGAACATGGAATGAGAGTTTACTAAACAAATATTTTGGTAAGGTTTTCTCTCACCATCATATCTTCACCAAGGAAGTGAGAGGAACAGATGGGGGAAACGCACTTTAGTCAACTAAGAGGGAAACGATTGAATTAAATTGAACAAGTATGGAGTTACAATTGGGAAACTAATCCATACCTAATCACTCTTTTAATATCATAGTTATTCAATAATTTGAATTTGAATTTCCATTCAATCATTTTCTTATCAAACAAACCATTTTTAACATCATTGAAATGTTACAAACTATTTTGGCTGCACTTTTCATTGGGAGACATCCTCGGTCTACCTCATTATTATATTTTAACTTAGGAAATAATTTTTTTTCATGCCCGATGATAAGCAACAGTCAGTAACAATGATCTCCTCTATCCATTATATCATACAATTATACTATGATCAAAACTATTTTTTTGAATTGACTTCAGAAGTCATTGTATAGTAAATTGATTTTCATGATATCATTTTATCAAGAATATAATGGCCAGTAGGATTAGATTATTTATATTATGGAAGATATGATTCCATCTATTTCAATGGGTTTCCAAATATTTTGGGATCCGCATCATTTTTTAGTTGAGTATTCGTATAAATAAATTTTTCATTAAAGTGTACAAATTGAATATTCTTAGGGATTATATGGATAGAGGTTTCCAAAAATGTTTTTGGGATAATGTACAATAATAGAAGATGATTGGACAAGTTTTAGGTTAGGAAATTATGGATATGGATTTATTTATTTAGTAATATATGAGGATAACATATAGAATAATGAAAAGATATATGTATAATCTGAGTAAAGATCTTTTTTTCAATGTAGGTGATTATGTTCTTCATAAATAATAACCATGGAAAATTTTAATTATTTTTTGCAAAAGGGAATGATATTTATATGATTAATTAGAACATATTAAATCCTAGATAATGTTTAAACAGTTTCATACTAACAGTCTTTTACACTATGTTTATCTTTTGTATAGAACATATTTCATGTTTCTATGTCAATGAAATATTTTTTCGATTAATCTCACGGTTGGAGCCCAGAATTAGTAATTAATGAAGAGTATATTTTTTATAATGAAAATAGAATTAATATTATTATATACAGAGATAATATATCTATGAATATAATTATTTACAAGGTCAAGGTTTTATGGAAATCCCATATGGTTCAAAAGGAAACATATTAATTTGTAAATGTGACGAGGCAATGATATAACCGCATGTATAATAAGATTATAAAATTTAGTGGAAGAAAGTTATAAATAATGGAATAATAAAAAAACCCATTTAAATATAGAATCTATAACATTCTGGTTTATAAATCTAGTTTCATTCATTATCAAAATATTAAGTAATTTTCAATGAATAAATTACATTCATTGAAAATTTTATATTTTTAGAAAATATTTATTTTTCACTAAATAGTGAAAATGATGATTTTTTAAAAAAAATAAATCGATTTATTTAAATTAATTAATTTAAAATTATGGATTTTTAATATTATTTCATGAAACATAATTTTTATTTAGTTTTATTTAATCAACATAATTTCCATTGAATATAATTTATTTTGTAGTTAAATATTAATTTTTCATTTATAAACATCATTTAAAAAACTATTTTAAAATACATAATATTTTTCAATTTTAATTATTTAAAATAATAGATTATAAATAATTTGTTAAAAATATTATGTGATATAATAATAAAAATTAATTGGGATTCATGTAGTGAATAATATTATTCTATGAGTAATTTTAAAGTCATATATTTTATTTAAAATACACTTATTGAAGACACACTTATCTATAACGTCAACGGGTTTTACATTGAATTATGTTTTACACTTATGTGAATTGAATTGTTAAAAAATTATTCCATATTTGGAGTCATTATAATTTTTATGGTCTCATAAGGTCAGATTAATTTTTTTTCTATATTGAATACTGAATGTATAAAAATTATTTACAACTGTTATGGAAAAAACTGTTTATCAGGTGGTGTGGTGACGAATAGGGAGCCAGATAACATCAGGATACTTATATTCCAAACACATATAAATAATTAGACTTTATAATTTCTAAATATGTCCAAAAATATATTTTGGAATCATGTTATTTATTAACTTATCCTCAGTGAAAAATGATAATGTCATTCATATGTGTTTGAAAATGATACATATGTGTATATTGGACCTACCATCAACTTTATTGTAATGTAATTAGTTTATCGAAAGTATATTTCATTATTTGTATTAAAAGTATAATAGATTTATAGAGATGATTTTTTTAATTTATTATTGTTTATACAATTCCCTCTTTGACCATAGTTAACCTAACAAATTTATTTTTAATATTTAATACAAATATCGTCGAAACATCAAACATAAATTTAATTGAATAAGTAATCAAATATTACTTGGGGATAACTGGTACAATAGAAAAAATAAACCTGAAAATTGATTTTAATAAAGAAAATAATTAATTTATTTTTATTATTAATAATGATAAATAACGATTGTGACAAGTTAGGCTCAGGTTAAGGGACGTCCTCTCAATTTCAATTAATAAAGATATATTTTCATCTTATGAATCCATATTAATTAATGAGCTCTAAATACAACCCATATGACATGGTTTATAATATATTTCGATGTTATAATGGTATTTAATTTTTTCTTAATATTATCCTTGCATGGGGATTATGATTCAAATGTTGTTAAAGTGGTAAAGAACTGTATTTTTTTAAAAAAAATATTTTAATTTTTTCCATAAAAATATTTTATTTCAATGTCTATATTTATAATAGTATTTACTAAAAGTAAAAATATAGAAAAAAAATTAAAAAAATTTAATGTATATTTTTACTTTTTTTCAATGCGCTTCAAAAGTAATCATTAAGAAAATTATACTGAAGTCCTTTTGAAATTAAAAAAAGAATGTCCTATTTCTAATGCATAAAATGAAAAAAAAATCGCATTCCTCTATGAAATTTATTTACTTTCTAGAATACATTTTTCCCTTCATTTTTTAGTAAATTAATAACCTCGCTACCTTTTTTGTATAAATTTGTATTAAAATTATTATTTTAATGGAAAAGGGGATTTATAAAAAAATTTGGTTTTCATATGGGTTCAAAAGTGTTTTAAAAATGGGTTTTTTTTGGGAAAAGTTATATTCCTAAAAAATTTATTCATGATATGGTACATGGATATAAATTTTGATGGACTTTTCTATATAATGTCATGTGAGACCATTATATCTTACATGAGGGGATCTCCCAGATAGCCCTCCAATGCATTGTGCAATGATAATGTTCCCCAAAGAATAATATTTCATGTTATTTGTATGTTTATAAAAGTTATAAAAGGACATATAATGATTCTATAAGGATTCTATGAGATTCTATTCCTATAGAACATACAGTAATTTTCAATTCATTCTTATTAGTTTTCATTTAATTCAGGTTTTTCTAATGTTAACATAAATGGTGATTTTAAAAGACTGATAATCCAATAACTCGGAAAAACATTAACATTTAAGAAAATAATTTTTTTGTATTTCATGATTTCACAATATTAATAGATTTTCCCTTTTTATTTAAATTTCAAATCAATTTTTATTCATATTTAGTTTTAATAATGTTTTTCATTTGATATGAGGATGGGTAAGGTAATGTTTGATGTTGTGTTGAAATTTGAGAAAAACATTTATGAAAATAAATCCTGTTTTATTTTAACATTTTAATTTGGCCGAAAAAACTAGATTCAAATTGGATGTGTCCACTTTGTATTGTAGTATTTTGTTATGTATTATTTATGAAATAAATCTATAAAACTCTAAATATGAAAAGATGATAACATTTAAGAGCGTAAATTATTGACTTATGAAGCAATATTATGTAATTCAATGGGGTGGGTTCATATAAAAATTAAATCATAAAAGTATGTTAATAAAGATAAAAAACAACCTCAGGAAAGAATGATTCTAATAGTATCACCTATGTGGGGATCAATAATTTAATTTTTCGATAACTTGAGTTCATCTTCAAAAATAATAAATTATATAAGTTTATCAAATAATAAAGCATGTAATATAAATCCCAAGAGTATAAATAATACTGAATATAATAATGATATAGAGGTAAAAACAAGTGGAAACCCTCTAAGTTAGCATCGAAAAATATTAAAGGCTTGAAATACCTAAATCATTTGTATTATTTACTCCACCAGACAAATGAATGTATTATGTCCAATATACATAGATTGGGTAACCTTTATATGGAAATGTGATCACAAGAACCATATGTGGCCTTTGGAATTAGTCATGTACAATGGATGACCTCATAATGATCATGAAGATCCACTATTAACAGACTACATCTTCTTGAGAATGTTCCAAATAAATTAATAGTGATCACGTAAAGGATTCCATGTTATATTTTCCAATAATTGGACATGTCAAATGAAGGGACCCTAAAAATAATCCAACCCGATCAAAAAATAAATGATTAAAATATATAAATTATGAATTCCATATACAATAATTTATATTCATGATATATACACATAAGACATGTAATATTATGTGTATCCCCATGAAAAATATATACCATGTCATTAAAGATCATTTTCTCATGTCACTGTCATCATGTAAATGGTCTCAGAAATATCCATTTGATTTTTCACTAACATCCATCTTATTGAATAGAATACAACATGCTCCTGATAATTCACACATTTCTTCGAACATCTATTATCTATCACATAATGAATTATAAAGAGGGAGACAGACTATCTACAACAACACTCACAAGACTACGCAAGATCTCATGTCCCTGCAGAATGAATGTGGGAATAAAAATGGGAAATATAAAAGCAACAGTCAATGTTAGGATACTCTAGATTTCACAATGAAGGGTCCATACACCTCTAATGATAAATATTGATCATTTATTTTCCCCCTAAAAAGAAAACAAAATCATATGAGGGTCTTCAGACATGGCTTCATGATATCATGAGGCCCTCCTTACAATCATCCTTTTTAGGTGAATTGTCACATTAAATTCATCTGCATTCATGTGAAATCCTTCCAATAAGAATATTGATCTCAAAAACAACCCTATAAATATCTCTATGTCAATGTGAATTATTATTTACATTTCAACATGGTCAGGTGAAATCTGTTTGATCTGGAGGGGTCCAATAAACATAGAAATGGAGGAGTATTATCATCGGTATATCATTATGCAATTCCATGGATGAACCATGATAGTATCATGATATGTATTTCATTTTAAAATCCCTCTATAGAATCCAACCCAATCCTATGAGACACAATCCATGCATGATGACATATTAACGGGGTTTTGAAGTCTATAAATCACCCACGTCCAAAATGAACTAATCCCTAACACAAGTTATGGGGGACTGCTACATGAGACTTCTTGATAAGACTTCTCGGAGGGGAATGTCAATTGATAAAAAATTTATTCATACAGGTAACAATAGGGTATTAACTAAGAGATCATGTAGCATTTATTTTTATTTCCAACTAACACTCTATATATCAAACAAAGGAATATTAACATGTTTGTAAGATATGTGAAGGATTTCCAATATATTGACTAGTTCATCAGAAATATAATAAAAAAACACTAGTAAATACCTGAGGAACATAAGTAATAAAATATCTTATAGAGACAAAAATATATGGGAGAATTGTTATAAGTTGTGTTGGCTAACATTATTTTATTCATAGGACTCACCCAAATCATGTTACCGCATTGCGACATGGGACTCATGTCGAGAGATAATCCCTCAACATTAAATATATATCTTGAAATGCCTTTCAGAAATTTATTTTATTTCACTCAATTCCCCCTGGAAATTCCACCCATGTATTCTAATGTCCCCCTAGTAACTCATCTAAATATTATGATGTCCTCGAATTATGTTTCCCATGTTTTGATTCGACAATAAGGAATGTTAGCTAGTTGTCACGATGTAACTAAAAAAGTGTTTGAGATATCAAGATGAATTCTAAATATTGTAATCAGGATCACGTGAAACCATCCATAAATTTAAGCTAGATCATTCAATATCCTATGGGAATGTCATCTAGATCACACAACACCCTCTTGATATGACTGAAAAATTAGTAAACACCCACCTGATATGTCATCCTTGTTCCTGAGACACCCTTCAAACATGTAATCCATGATAATTTAGTGCCATCAAGATATATCATTCATGATTTGTGATAGAATAAATATGTGTCCAATAGATTCAACTATTCTTATTTTATATGTCTTCTAGGCAGCTGGGACATGCAGAGACATCCTCATACATAAACAAATGAAAATATAACTCATCAAAAGAAAAATTATCACATTATAATAAGATGTCATAGAATTTGATATCCTAGAAAAATATATATACTCGGGCACACACATATAAAAACAACTCAGTTTCATGTTCATACCGTCTTTATGATACATTGGATCCCTTTCGATGGACTAATATCGAAGGATCATATACATCATTGTAGGTAGCTTAATGTTTTCAAAACTCTATCCATCACAATATAATCATTAAGCTTGTATTTTTATTCATTCAAATAAATTAATGGATCGAGAATTGAACTGGTCTGTGAAGGATATAATTCATAACAGTACTATGTTATGTAAGACTCCTTTTTAAGGACTATGCACTAATGTGAATCTCCTTTAGTTTTGGTCCCATCATGTCTCTGACATTCTCAGCATCATGACCAAATATTTCCCATAGGCTGAAATTATTCATTACCCACTGGTATATTTATATGAAAAAATAAATAATATGTATCAATTTATTTTCATAACTATGGAACATACGACACCACTCTAATTCCCACTATATAAATTGTATATACAATGTTGTATGTTGCTCAATGATTCTAACATTATAATCATAATGGCCCATTATCTCCCATGGGGTCATCATAATTCCTCATCTACCTATAGATTGAGAAGAATATAGAACTAAAATGACTCTGATTTCTTCTATAATGAGTATATGTTGGATTCCATTATTAGGTTTGACCTCCATATCGAACCTCCCTTAGTCCAAGCACAACACGTACATCTTGTATCCATAGGTAGTGAGAATGACTATTCTGTATCACTTATTTTCATAAATGATCATGGCTCATGATTTCATAGTGATATTCAATGGTCTCCTCATTTATATCATGAATATTCACTAGGAATGGAATACACAATTTATATTCCCCATTTAATGGAATGGAATGACTACACCAATATTAGGGCCTACACTGTGGGTTAAGTTCCAAGGGCACAATAAAACTATGATGACTCTAATTCCTAGAATAAATAAGATAAGTAGGATTCCTTAAAATGTCTCTAGATCAAAATATGATTCCCATGATCAATCAAATACATAATGTTTCATCAAGTTAAAATTCACGTTTTCAAGGAAAAATGTGGGTTTTGATTCCTATTGTACACAAGATGCACATATCATCTCATAAATGGAAAATTCCATTATTAAAATATTAAATTCCTCCCCGGATGGTCGTAAACTCTTTAGTTACATTTTATTATTATTCAAAATATAATCATCTTCCCATTTATATGAAATGTATAAAATGTCTTAGATACATTCCTATGGAATCATCACTAGAACCCCTTTATACACGAACGCGTTCAACACTAAATCATTTTTAAGGGAAATCAGTTTGATATCAATATTAATAAGAGATTCAAAATGAAAAATATTTATATTATATTGTACTGGAGTAAGAAACAATTCTCCCAAACGATTGTGATGATCATGATCACCTAACCGGATGACCAATGTGATATCTTATGAATCAATGGGTCATGAACTCCAATTGATTTCTAGAATTAAGAATTTGATTTCATTCTCAATTATGTTTGTAAGAATTATTTTTAAATTCTATGGTAGATAAACCGAGATAGTAAAACCCTCATGAATGATTGTACAAAAATATAAATCATAAAATTAAACATTTAAGAGAAACATTCAGACATTTTCCAATGAATCAAATGGATTGGGGATAAGAATGAAATATCATATTAACATTGAATATCAAATTATTCTCATATCATACCAAGAATGATGCATTAATATGTTACAATTTTCATTACTTTCTTCATGATTGTTGTTATTTCTATCAAAAAACACAATAATCCAAAATCATATCTAAAACTAGTGACATATATAGAAAATTAAATGTGGATGGAACCCCTAATGAAGAATGAACTAAATCTCCCACCAGACACATCATGTGTTTGGTGGAAAATTAAAATTTCTTGGGAATACCAAGGAAATGGTAAAATCCCAACACTAGTGGCTCCACACAAGTGTTTCCAAACACAGAAACAAATGATTTTGAGTCATTAAAAGAACACTTTTGTAAAAACACTAGTTGTTATTTCCACCTCTATTCACATAAGAATATTATCCATAGAGCACGACGATAACCACGTTTTGTATAAAATGATTGTGGACTAGGGGGCCATATATTGATCCATTCCAGATTACATTCCCCTAAGGAGTGATCTTGTCAACAATAATCTATAGCACAATCCTATAGGTTCCACACACTAACATGCTGAGGGAACCACTAAACACATTGAAACCTATCATAAAAATTCATGGACACCACAGATGTCTAATTGGGAATGGAATGATATAGAATACATGGAGGGGGCACATATCCCTACTTAATCTAACAAAATTATACCAATATATTTCGATGGTAGCCAGAAAACAAGATCACAAGCATACTAACATAAGTAAATTTTTTAGGAATAGTCATTTTGAAGGCATGGGGTAGGATCATATCCCTACACCCACACATAAATCCCATATTTATATTTTGATACACCATGGTGGACATAAGTGGTATCATATAACCTCTTTAATCGATTATATATTTCAATATATATTAAAGAAATATATTTTGATTGAATATATTCCATCAAACACATTACTCAAATTTCACTACATTTTATTAATATAGGAAGAAAAAAAAATTAATATTCCATCACTGGTCCATATATATGTATTGTAACATGTTCTAATCCCTATAGACAATGCTGATGAACACTCTAATAATTATGATCAAGTGGTTTCTCCATAGTAGGGGAACATTCTTTTTCCAATGATGGAGTATTATTGGCATATTTAGGTGTAGGATAAAGAACAAGAACAAGATCATTTTCCCATTAGTTCAAATCTCACCATTGTAAATAGGAATATTCCATAGGGGGACATGCACATTCTTTTTGAAATATATTGTATCATAATTGAAAGGAACAAAGCCTAGAATATATACCTTGTAAAATTAAGGAACACCATTTGGGGGAAGAACATTACATTCGATAAACTCATATTTTTATTTAAAGTACTAGAATAACACACCAAAGGCATTTGATTGGGATCATATCCATTCTAAAAATGTGGATCACCATGATAGAATAGTACATGCCTAGAGATAGGCATATATACCTTTTTAAAAAAGACAAGTTGGATATTCCAATGCCGCAAGATCAAGATCTAATTACTAGTCTAAATGAGGTCCACCAAGTGATAGAGGAACACGAATCATGGAAGACACATTCTCAAAACATTAATTTTAAATGACATATTATAGTAGGTCATGTAATCTAGTGGTATTCCCATACTTCCACCGATAAATGACCGCACATGAATCCACCAATGGCTATACATGTGGAGACTCATTTCCCATATCTCATTATAATGTTCTTTCATCATATTATAGAAAGTAATATATATTTCAAGTGGGATCATGTCCCATAATCATCCAATGTTAATTTGAATATTCCAAAAACCACCCACATGCTATAATCTATTCCTACCAACGACACATAAGGTCACTAAAATTTTAGAGATACATCATAGCAGCGGTGTCTTATTCATATAACAAAAAATAGTTATGAACATATTCAAAAAACAATAATATATAAGAATCGTATCCCTTCATGATCACAAAATCTATGTCACAATTTTAAATCCACAAAATAAAATGGGGCTCATATCCTTAATTTAATCAATGTGAGTGGTCGTGATTTTATTCAAGACACCTTCTCGACACCCTTAGGGTATACCTTCTCTTAAATAAAAGAAGAAGGTAATTATTACATTGAAATTCTTCCTCATTGTTTTCTGAAGATGGTTCATATATAATTTACTCATATCATTTATTGAGGTCATCAACCCCATCATAATATCTCACCCAAATATTAGAAATCTACCAATTTCCTAGAAACATCTACAAAAAGATGTGTTAAAAACCTAAACACCATCAAATGGATTGTTGATCAAAACATTATGCTGAAAATTTTATTTTTTTAAATTATCTTCTAGAAACTCTTCATTATGGTTTGTAGGAAACACCATGTTGATACATGAATGGTCTAAATAAGTGGAGGAATTTATGTTTTATGTACTAGAATCTGACATTGATATATAGAGAGAGTTATCTACAAATGACCTCCAAACCTTGGTCTGGCCCCTAGTATCATTTTTCAATGTAATCATGTATGATTTGATAAGTAGTGCCTGAATTTTCTATGAAATAATATGTGGGAAACTCATCAGTAGCTGAAGGATAAAAAACTCCATTAAACATGATATTAGGGACTCCTTTATACAATCATGATACTCATTTTTCACCTTGACCAAGATTATATATCTATGGATCAACACCCAAAATTGAAAAACAACAACGTGAATCTAAAATAATCTTGTTTCCATTTCCTCAAAACTCTTCACCAACTTATTTTGAAAGCCTTATAATCTACTCATAACAGATAATGGAATATGTTGGGTGACTTTAACTTCACCAAAAATATCGAACAAAAGAACTCACAAAATGCATCATCATGTAATTTCATAGACTATGATAAAATAAAAGGATTGGGTAGTGCATTATCTAGCTGGAAACTATAACACAATTATAATACATTAATAATTCTATGAAATAATTAATAGGGGGATTGGTGAATAAAACATTCCAAGAATTTGGCCCTTCAAAAAATTTGAATGGATTTTAGAAAAATAAGAAGAAGTCGTGATCTAAAAAAAAACTTATTGTAAAATATTATTCCTATCGTGTGTTGTCATTCCATCCATATTTTACATAAGAACAGCTATGGAAAATTAGAGAAGGTCCCGCAAGAAGCTATTATCGTAAAAATCGAAGAGAAAACCCAAACCACAATGCTGGGGTAATATATACATCAACCATCCCCTTAGGTCATTAATCCTAGAAAGGTTTCAGGACATTGTGGAATCATTGGAAAATCAAACCCATAACACTATGATAAGGGAATTTTTATTGTACTCAAAATCTATAGGTTCATAATTCCCCATGAAGGTCATGGAGAAATTATTTTTGGTTCTAGTTCAACACCAACATGAAGGTATTGAGTTATTTATATATATATTCTCATCTGAGGAGCCATAAATTTCGTATCTGGAATCATTGAATCCTCTTTAACATGATCAAAAAAATTTAATTAGGGTCCAAATATTACCCAAAAAAATAAAACTGGGGGAATTTTAATCATAATAATTTTTCCAATTATTATTATTATTATCTAGGTTGAGAGGTAAATATCAATGTTCGACATCCCATTATTTCCTCCTATCATAAGATAAACCTCTATTATTAGATTAACATTTGGAAAAAAGCAATGTAATCTCCCTTAAGGTCATTAGTCATAGTATGAGATGAGAGGAATGTATGATTAAGGAAGTAAAATCTTGGAGGGGTGGGGGGGTATGCTAAAAATATAAAATATGGTCGACGGTTTGACAAACTACTATAATGGAAGGATTGAAAAATTGTCATGTTACGTTGATGGTAATGGGTTAACTACAATTTCTGATATACATCTTTAGACATCTTCATGATTAACACAATAGATAATTTCGATCGTGATGAAAATATAGTGGGATGGAATGTGGAAAAAATAACTCGAGAGGAAGGTGATATAGATAAAAACATTGAGGCTATTCATATAAAGTATAATAGTAGAATCAAAATGTTAGAAAACCTTAATACTGTGCTACCACCAATATGGTGTAGCATTTCTAATGAAAAGGGAAAAAAGGTGGCAATATCCCAATAAATACATTAAAATATTAGATATATTTAATGGTTGAACGAATCAGACAATATTAGAATGAGATTCATAATATCAGAAAACACAATGATGATTAAATAAAGGGAAACATTTCCACAGAAAATAATATTTATACAAAGATAAATATCACTCATTTCATTGATGAAAGCCTATTATGGGGTGTGGGAAAAGACATTTATTTTCCTAGTGTAGATCAGTGACTGAAAATGGTCGTCTCAAATGATGATCCTCTCAATTTGGTTCAAATTTTTAATATAAATTACCTAGCATGTTAATTTTTTTGGTTTTGATTAATTAATAAAGATAATAATAAGTATTTTTTAATTTTTGATTAATAATATATAAAAATGGGAATTATAATTTATAAAACAATGAAAATATAATTAGAATGAGTTAAGGAATGGAAGGGCTTGGTTTTGTGATTAGTTTCGGGTTCAATAATGATTCTCTTTTACATTTTTAATTTCAGTTTCACAATATTAAATTAAAAATATTTTTCAAATAATATTAATTATCTTGGAATTGTGGAAATCATTTAATACCTAATCACAATCAATTCCAAGTCAAATTTTAATCATTACTGATGACACGCCTAGTACATGGATTTTCCATCTTCTCAGACCCAGCTATATTGATACTATTTCATACATTGATTAGTGAAACTCATGTTGTTTGAAGAACATGATAATGGAGATGTGGAAAAATTATTTAATAAATGATTAAATTTATATTTATTTTCACTTCATTAGGGAATGTTACCACATCCAGTTCTCCTGACATATACATTCTTGCAAAATATATAAAAACTTAAAAAATCCTTCTATAAAATTAAACAACACCTTATACATCCCCCGGGACAACCCTCGAGGTCAGGCTATAATTTCTATGTATAATGGATCAGAAATGTATATGGGAGATGACTATAATATGAATATAATATAATAAAATGAAATGAATACTGAATAAAATTTAAAAAATGGGTCTGTTAAAAAAAATAACGAGAAGAAAGTAAGAATATTTTGTATTAGAGAGATATAGAGAATACAAATAAAATAGATCTAAGGGAATAATAACAAAATTTAGTAATAAAATAAAATAAATAATGTTACCATTATAATAATATTATTTATAATAATAATAATAATGTTAATTAATAATAATAATAATATTTTATTATGGGAATAAGGAATGAAAAGAAGAAGAATAATAGAATATAAAGTGAAGAATATGGGTGGAACATAATTATAAAAACTGCATTTAATTTATTTAATTTAATAAAATTTAAACTATAATTTTATAATGAAAAAAGAAAAAACACGAATAAAAAATTATTGAAAAAATTGTGTGAGAGTAGTGGAGCTAGCCTCAGGTAGGAATCCATATCATTGAAGAGTGATGATGGGAACTGAGGAAGAAAACTTCTAATATAGGCCATGAGATAGTCCATAAACCTTGTTTTATTTGAATATTCCCCCCCCCTCCCTACACCAATAATGATGGCCTTTATTTTTTTGAAATCAAACTTGTAATATTCATTGGTGTAAATAACCATGTGGAAGGGTTCCACATTGTTCTTAATGTGTGACTGGAGTTGAAATGTATCCATATGTAACCGAAGGTTGTGCATGAAGTGCAGGAAGTGGCAAGTGATGGTGAATATGATGGTAGGGAATGGACATGACAGTGGCATCCATGATGGCGGGAGATTAGCAACGGCTCTCTTCATCTCCTCTGTCCTTCATTGTGGTTGTTGGAGGCTCAACATGGGGATCAATGATGGTAGAGTTGGAGCATCGATATTGAAGAGGGATCTTTGGTATTGATAGTAGGGAAATAGTGTGGAAAGACAAGGTGGAGTTGGAGCCTGGTTGTGGAGATGATGATCGGTGGATGGTGACCCATGTTCTCCTCCAGCCTTCGAAGTGATCAGATGAGATCAAATGGTGTTTACGTTGGCTGACCATCATTACAAAGAGGAGGACCACATAAAAACCCTATTGTTGGTTATGGAGGAAGCAATGTGAAGAATTGGGTAGAGGAGCGACAGTCTAGTGACTAGTGGGGGTGTCTATGTGAAGACAAGTGGTGTATAAGTGTGGCAAGGAAAAGGAGGAAACAATGATGAGTGGCTTATCGCGTGTCCCACATATAAATAGAGACTATGTTGAGGCTTCTTTATAAGCCATTATGTGGTTTCCTCATTACATAAGTGCACTCTAGGGATGGGTTACTGACATTACATCAACTCATGTACATGTGTGCCACTGACACGTGTCCCAATCATGGAACATGGCTCACTCTACTACCCACAAGATTCACCACCTATGGGTCACTATACATAGTAGTAATTCTCCATGAACTCTATCAGTTCGTGCTCTCCCCCGTAGACCAATCTGTTTGGATTTTGCACCTTGTGTGGGCTCGCTGTGTGGTGGACCAGTCTCAGTTGAATTCATAAGCTCATCTTTTCCACATTTTACTAAATAATAATTAAATGAGTTGGAAAAAAATCATACCATGTCCAGGATGTTCATTAATATATCATATGAAAATCACAAATAGATAACCAAAAAACATGTTTTAATTTAAGGAAATTTTTATTATTTAATTAGAATTTAAAATATTATTACAAGGCATTGAAATATAATGTATTTATTATTGAAAACCATTAAGAATTCATTAATGTTTGATTCAAAATAATGTTCATAATTGGTGTCTATCAAATTCCCCAACACATAAACCGTGTTTTTTCTAAATCATTAATTCTCTAAAATCTATTTAATAGTTCTTCAATGTTATCAATATTATAATTTCAATGTACTAAAATGAAGTAGTTTTATATTTTAAATCAAGCATTACAAAATTCAACATAAATTTTAAATTTAATTTTTCTTTATCAATGTGATAATAAATTCATGCATTTTACTTTTTCCAATATTAATAATTATTTAAATATTTCTATCATTCAATTAACTTCCTCAATTTATCATTATTAGGCATTTAAAATCTTTTATTATCTTAATTTTTAATCTTTTCACTCATATCTCACGATAATATTTAACTATATCTTTTCTTATATCATGAGAATAAGCACATTATACACAAAATTTAAAATTAACTTCATTTAAAACATTATATAGAAAAAATCCACATTAAATATAGAGGGTTAAAAATTTGGGTTCAAATGTCTCTAACACACAGGGATTTTTGAAATTAATATTAAAAATTATGGTAAAAGGATGTGGATTGTTTCTTAAATTATAAAAGATGAAATTAAAAGTAAATAATTCACGAAATTATCCGGATAAAATTTTAACACCAACCAACAATAGCTCATTAGTTTATTTAGGGGTGTAACATTCTCAAAATTGGGAATTACCCTTTCTTCAGTATCAAACTCTTAAAATGTTAGTAAAATTGTTTTAATAATGTCATTCAACAGGTGTTGATCGAAACATTCCACCCCATGTCATGAAAATTCTAGTAAAGGAACTCTTCTTGGTCATGAAAAATATCATGGTTAGTGTCAAGGTTCATGGTGAGAATATTCATCTATATTATCCTACAACATTTTTGATCCTATGAAACTATTGGAGTAGTAATGTTAAAAGGGGGAACAATTAGCTCCACATATGAAAAAAGAAAGAGTGTAAAACAAATCTGATCAACATTCAAATGATGCATTTATTGTTTTACGTATTATGGAACTGGCTCCCTAAAAAATTTATAACACACTAATGGTTTCACCATTAATAGGATGGATATAATTCATAAATTGATCAGTTGAGTCTAGAATTACAACCCTTACTTATACAGATAAGGGTTTCAGTTAAGAACATAGTATATCTACCTAAAAACACATTATATTCATTATACCAACTATGTATGATTCTATACATTCCAAAGAATAATAATAATATATGTAAGTATGTTTTCTAAAATGAGGAAGCATAGTCTCATTATTTGTTTCCTCACATTCCAATATCTGATGAAATTGGCATATAATTTTGGGAAATCAATCTCAATACATCCTTGATCAAGGGAGGGTAAAAAACCATTGGATAAAGATAAATTTGATAGAGAAAAAGTATGTGTTTTATGAATTTAAAATAAATAGTTCATTCATATGTTTCACAAGAAGAAAAACCAGAAAAGATATCTTAAATGAATATTCATCAATAGAGCCACAAATTTTATAAAAAATTACTATGCTTTGTGTGATATAGGGAAAAAATTGAAATAATCAATATTAATTAGCCTTCTAGAAATATAAAGAGAGACTACTGACATTTCATTAAACCTAAAAATTATTTTCTTCCTGGGATAAATTGACTTTTTGGGCTCTCGGTAGTGTTGCTGACTCATAAGATTATAAATAATCCCATATCCAGCTAAAGAATTACTATAATAGATCTCAATGATTATATTGGATGTTAAGTAGTTTTATATGGACTAGGTGTTTTCAAGATAAGTGAAAGAGTTGATATGTCTACATTAAAAGTCATCCCATCTACTAATCAAGATGACATCACCAGCATGCCAACGTAGATTCCTAATCATGCATCCCCATCCATGAAAATCCACCCATTCAAGAACAAACAAAAGTCATGCTAATGCTCAAGGATATCATTGTCCTATCTGGGTATCTCATGAGTTATATTCCTTGACCTCATAGATTTCCTAAAATGTGGTCCTAATATCATAAATTTTTCATGAAGGTTCCTGGTGAGAGTGTATGGTAGTGAACAAATCAGCACTGTTTTAGAGAATGACATAGATAAAATTAATAGAAGAAATTAGAATAAATATATTCATATACTTTTTTAATATATTATTCATAATTTTAATCATATCCAAATATTGGTCTAAAGATTGTGTGTGGTCATAATATAAATCCATTGAAGGTGAGACCTCAACATACATATCCTCAATAGTTTACCTCCAACAAAATTGATAAATATATCAATGGATGATTCATGATTCACAATGGGATAAATAAAATGAATTTGTACCATTAATCAAATAACTAACTTGTTCACTATGATGATCCAAATGAAAATATATAATTAACTGAGAAACCTAGGTGACTATGTAATAATGTATAGCATGTTGTTAGTCAGAAAATTTTGAGCATATCCAGATAATCGATAATGGCCACACCCATTCATCAGAAAAATTACCACCACGTCATAGGTAACATATTGAAAACTATCCACTTACAATATTATTTAGGGAGGAAAAAAATAATCTATAATAAATTTGTTCCATTGGATTTTGGGTAAATAAAAACGTTTTAGACCTATAGTAGTGTTCGGTAAAATATAAAACAACCCATGGGAAAATGCTACCACCGGTTTAGCATCATTAGAAACCACCATCTAAAAAACATATGGAAAGATAAAAACATTCAACAAATGAGATTTTATTCGAAAGTGGAAATGAAAAAATCATCTTTTATCCTAAATCCATATAGGTTTATCTGATTATAAAAGTAATAATCCTACATATCACATGAGAGATGCCTATAATAATCATCGTTGATAGAGTGCACATAATATCATGATTTAGTGTCATGATTCACATAAATCAATGGCCACTACATTGACGCAATGGAAGCTACCTGAGAAATGGAATCCATCTCTATACATACAATAATAACATGTTATATGATCATGAATATTACATAAGGTTTCTATAATATTGGGAATAACAAGATCTAGAATGGTATTCAAGATATCAGGACCTAATATTGGTCTAGTGAATGACATGCCCCAAGAAGATCATATGAATTTGATAAACGATGGGGAAAGTCATCATATTGAGAAAAATCATAAGACTCGGGATAGAGTGACAATGAGATGATCATGTGAAACACTTAGTGCTCAAGAGATAATTTGACCAATCCATTGAGTCATGACAAACCATCTATACCTCCATGAATCCTAAAAACTATTTCAAGTTTTAAGAAATAACCAATATTTGATTCATAGTTCTTCTCAAAAAATGATGGGACAATTAATTTTTCTAGATTACTGGCCTTGGGAACCTAATCATGTGATGAGGTCAAACGAAGGATCCACATGGTAGAAGATATCAATTGATATCTGGATTGTAGAGTCACTAGTGAATTGAGTCACTCCTCCACACACTATTTATAAGGAACTCCATAAAATAGCATTGGTTACTATCATGTCCATATGTCACTAAATACATTAATTCATGGAAACCACAATAACAAAGGAAGTCATTTACATTCCTCATAACTTTGTTATTGTCCCCATAGACGTCACACTATTGGGTTTCATTTATTTTTTCCGACAAAATGAATATTGGAATATCATAAATGGAAGATATAACCAAATAATGGGTATTATTTAATCCATTAAAAGGAATAGAAGGTTGGTAAAATTCATAGATCAATTGACCCATAGAAGGACACATGACCACATGACTCTAGTGTGATCATGAAAATGGGTCATGGGAAGCGCATGAGCAATAACTAATCATGAGGATCCAAATTAATAAGACACCCTGTTCTTGAAAGGGAACCTAAGTCAAAAATTATAGATCATGATATGTCCTCCAAGTGATTTTTTCTAAAATTGTAAATTTCCAACTAATTAACTCTAGAAATAATCTAAAACCATCATAAAATAATTCAAGAAAATAAATAAATGATGGATACATTATTTTGTTTTTTATTTTCATGTGTCTGAATCATGGGACTAAAAAGACATGGTGAATACCCTAGTTACATATATAAAATTGGTAGAATAAAATCATCTTTCTATAGAAATGATATTTTAGACTTCATGCATAATTGTTCATAGTCACATTGAGATCACCATTGATCACACGAGTCTCCCATAAAATGTAATTTATCATAAATTCTATGTAAATATTTCTCATTATATGGAATTATTTTTTGTTCTCACACATTGATGTCATGTGATTTTGGGGCTTAGTGAGCCCAAAACAGAATTTTGAAATTTTATTATGTACACATAAAATAACATTGGAGCAGGTTTTTCTTAATATTGAATAGGTGCTTGGGACAAAAATATAATGGCACTGTTAAATTCCGAATGTTGTGATTCCCCTATAAAGGAATTAACATTGGAAGGAAAGGTCTGAATGAATAAGTCAATTTTCATACTTTTGGAAAAATAATAAAAATAACTCGAAAAAAGATATTTTCTTTTCATTTATCATCCATTAAGACACAGACAGGGACACAACAGTGAAACGATTACATAGTGGAGAGGCACATTAATGGAGCTCATTAATGTCTTGTGAACTTGTAGAGTAATGATGCTTTAATAATGCCTAACAAAGACACTATTTCATAAATTAAACTGAGTAATAGAAATATTGTGACATGATTTCCATTTATTTAGGTTGATGCATTGGTGGATAGTGCAATTAAACTGCATGTATTCTATGACATACTTCTGAAAAATATCCTCACTAAATAATAATGAAAAAACGCCGATGAACATCAAACATATTCAACTCACCTCTAAGAATGGGGTTGGAAGCGACAAATGGCATTGAAGTCGTGAAACCTCGAGGAATTAATGGTGTGAAAACAAATGTTAAATAGGTAGGGGTTTAATTTTTAGAAGTTCATCAATAATTTATTCTTGAAACAATGAATATAGATCATCCCACTCATAGGTTTATCGGTGAATCTTTTGTTTATGTGAGAGGGTGACTTTTCCTTTGTGATTTATTATCCAGGATTAGTTTCTCTCTAGTTTTATTAAGGCATAATCCGAGATCCTCCCCATGATTTTAAACATATAATGTGGGGGGTGCATAATGACATGAACAAGGCTCATTCCCATCTGCATGTGTGTACTTTATGAATAAATTGTTTGAATCGATGGATGGATGGTTTGAGACCTTTATTGTGAAGAGGATGCTCCCCAGATGTTGTAAGGGAAGAAATATTGTAAAATGGACCACCAATGAAATTAAAATAACCCATATAAGGGACCATTGGTTCCCCGACACCGTTGGAAATGGACGATAGTGTGAGGAGGCCATGGATGGCCGACCGAAGAAGTAGGATGACGCAGCACCGGGCAAATGTCTCATGGAGGGTTGGCTTGCGTCTAGGGAACCCTTGTGGCCGGATAGTCATGGTCACCCATCCACAGTAGGAGGAGCCCTGTGTGTCTATAGGGAAGGTTGGAAGGATAGATGTGATCGAAAGACACGTCCTAGTAGCACCCCACTGCCCGCCCAGGCGGCTGATCTTGGTGCTAGCGGGCCGCACCACTAGCCACTAGGCCGAACCCGCCCTGGCCCGGCTGGCCTGACATATTATAGTGGGCCAAACCTAGTCTGACAGGCCAAACGTTTGCAATTCCTACAAGGCAGAACGGGGCCAGGTCACTGAATCACTCGGTGGGATGGACCCTCTGCCAAACTGGGTCGGGCCGGGCGAAACCCTTTGGTCTTGGATCACTGGCCAAGATGGACCAGACTGACCCACAACCAAACAAAGTATGGTCAAGTTATTCGGAACTAAACTGGGATACAGGGGACCCCTAGTCCAGGTTGGTCGGGTCGATCTGACCAGGATAGACTACACATAGACGCAACTGGCCCGTGTTAACTCAATCACTATTTAATTTCAAATCGTGAATTTGATTGAAATTTTTTTTGATGATATGGTACATTCTTGGCAAGGTAGATATTTTGGAATTCCTTGAGAAGGCCCTCATGGATGTTAAGAAGTGACGAATATATTAAAGAGAGGTTCACCAAGGCGTGCAACATATAGAACTCTCTAGATGACTGAGACATAAATATAGTCTAATTTTGACTCAATGAGACTCGACTATAGCCTAGTGGGAAGAAAAAATGTATGAATTTATAGGCCCATGGTGGGAAGTACTTCTGTGTGACTTTTCTAGACCATGGTATGTGAATAGGAGAAGTACCTCAGTTGGACATGATTAGTGGAAATTAATTTTGGGTGATGTTACAGGCCCAATGAACATGATGGGGTGTACTAAATAAGTACATGGTTAATGGGAATCACTTCACTATGACATGGTAGACCAATAATACAAGAATGTGGAGCAGTTCTACAACAACTGATGTGTTCATTTAAGTGACCGATTATTCATCTATCAAAAACATAAAAGAATAACTTGTATGAGATGTATTTTTCATCATGATTAACATTGATGATTTATATTTAGTATTTTATTTTTGATATGGGGTCCCTACAATGTATTTTTTTTACTCACCCCTACATGGTCTTCACCTGCATGTTTATTTCTTGGTGTAGATTATCAGGGTTTCGGCCATGATATTAAATGTAGGTCCCTAAAGGTGCTCATGGAGAGAATACTAACATACTATACAATTGAGAACATGGTGGTATTGGACCTGGTGATGCCCAATAGGATCAGGAGGATATGACATTCAACTATGGTTTGCTGTAGCTATACAACTCCCACAATCTGGTGGGGTTTTCTACGGACAACCATCGATGTTCCCATTTTTGTACTTTTTTGTTTTCTGTTCTTTTATAGGTTTTAATTCTTTCCAACATGTATTAGGTATACTTCTACTCATCTTTGTCTTTGTGATACATGTCCCATTTTAGATTGGTAGACATGGTTAGTCGTGTGTCTGCTTAAATGTACTTGGGACAAAGCCTCCCACTTGTTGGTTGACGCATTTGGTACTAGTCTCTAGCCCCTGGCCTTCTGGGGGCGGCCTTGGGGTACTCCAAACACGGGACCTAGGGGACAGGATGTGAAAAAGATGTATTAGCGGGATTTTGGTCCTACAACAATGATTGGGAGTCTATTGTTTTTGGAAACAATGTTATGTGTTGTGTGTTTGACTATCAGATTCAGGGACTCCAGCGTTGGTGTGGCGATTGATGTATCCACACACAAGAATCGTTAATTCTCTTTTTCATATCTATACATGAAAACAGTAGTTACATAAGTTTGTTTTAATGTTTTTTTCGAAAAAAAAACATCTTAAGAGTTATAACCTTCTGATCATGGTACATCGTGATCTATCTCAAGATTCTACATTGTAGATAACTAGCCAGGTTCCCTATACAATGTTTTGAGGATAGCCCACCTTGCAATGAGCTATCTATTTAGGGACCAATTCTAGAGATGGTCCCACTGGGTGGTGCACCAGTGCTACCCCCTTCAGATGGTAGGACTATACTACTAGATGTTCTATTAGAAGATGTGAGCGAACTAAAGGAAATGTATGAGTTTTAAAGATAACAACCTTCCAGCTTCATGGGAGAGATAGATCCTCATGTCTCTAAGGAATGGATTTCAGATGTGATGTGGGTCTTCCTCATAGTGAAGACACCATCTCATCAGATGGAGATCTTCGTAGTGTTACTTTTTCGAGTCTTAGTAGGGATATGGTATAACATGACCACCTAAATGAATTATGTAGAAACCCTCACCTTGGACGACATCAAGGGGATTTTCCAGGAGGTCTATCTTCATGGGACGGGGAACATGGTGGCACAACACTAAGCATGAGGACTGGTTTGCATCTTCTGTGTGAGGTGACTGATCTGTTGACCATGATGTGGATATCCTTCATGGATGATGGTGTAGCATATTAACATCACATGATGATTGTTACTCCCCCACTTTTATAGTGAGTTAGGTAGCCAAAATGGCTAGATGATGACTGTGGGCCCCGATGTTGTCATTTATACATATGTTGGGATTCTGATGAATTTTCAATAGGTGGGGAGAACGTCATCATTTATAGATGGTGAACCTTCGTGTCCGTGACGTTGTGGGGGGAGGAGTGGATGGAGTTCCATACATCCCCTCTGACAGTACATGTTGGAGTGTAGTAGATTTACTGTGCCCTTTGACATTAGTACAGGTGGCCCAGGATTAAGAATGTTGTGGTTGAGTTCATTTCATGCTGCTTCACTTTTGAGTAAGTGAATGTATAGCATGAATTTCTAGTAGGCTTGGCCAATCCACTCGAGGTACCAGAGTGGAAATTCGATGGTATCTCGATGGACATTATGATGGGGTTACTATGTACATATAGGGGCCATGATACTATCTAGGTGATAGTTTACAAACTCACCAAGTCATCTCACTTCCTACCCCTCTGGGAAGAGGGACCGGTAGAGGGCTTGGGGAACTTCTATGCTTAGGGACAACTTTTCATCCCCATGCAGATGGTCAGACAAAGTGGACCATACACACCATGTTGTAAATGCTTCATGCTTGTGTCGTGGATATTGGTCATAGTTGGGAGGACCACCTACCACTAGTGGTGTTTTCATACAAAAACAATTGTCATTCAACCATTAACATGACACCATTTGAGGCCTTGAATGGTCTTCCTTTCTGATCACCTCTATGATGGATAGACCTATGTGATTCTGCAATAATGGTTCTGATGTTAGTATGAGCTACTACTATAATGGTTCAGATCATCCTGGAGAGTATGAAGACTGATACGAGATGGCATATGTCTTATACCGACCATAATCAGAGACCCTTAGAGTTTGAGGATGGCTATCATGTATTTATTTATGTCTCAGCCAGAAGAGGATTAAAAATATTTGGTCGTGGTGACCACCTATCTCTGAGGATCATTAAACCATTTCTGATCTTGAATAGAGTTGGTGATGTGGTGTACAATCTTTATCTTCTCCGACAGATGCACCAAGTGTATGTTGTTTTCCATATGTCGCAGCAAAGGAGGTACATGCATGATCAATCAATATTCATCGACTAGGGAGAGATGTACATTGATGATGGGGTGATTTTTGAAGACTTTCTATTGGATATAGGTGATCTACAAAAGATGGTCTTGTGTGGGTGATTGATTCCTCTAGTGAGATTTTGGTGGTATCACAAGAATTTATAGGAGAGCACTTGGTAACGGGAGTCTTAGATTTGTGCATATTACACCGATATGGTAGATTAGTTTTTTATTGGATTTTATGAACATAAAGCCCTAATGTGGGGAGAATGTATTTTCTCATAAATTCATTGTAATTTTTTATTAAATTATTTGAAATTAGTCTATGACCTCAAAATCTGATGGCCTGAGATTTCGAGGCACGGTGAGACCATAACATAATTTTTATTTTTTTACATATACATAAGTAAAAAGTCTATCGTATTTTTATAAGATTACAACTTGTTCTCATATCAACAATACGAGGGAATAATTTAATATAGAACACCAAGATTCATATGGAAATGGAATAACAACATTTAGAAAAGGCTGAATGGAAATGTTAATTTTTCATTCCTTTCGAAAATTAATAAAATAACTATAAAAAATTTATTTTCTTTCCTTTTATCATCAATTGAGATGATGATGGCAATGCTGCATTAAAATGACAAGGAAATGATGACACACATTAATGGATCTCATTAATTGATTTTGAAATCACATTGTAACGACATTTTAATGACGTGTAACAGTGATAATTTTTTTATTTATAAAAAAAAGTAATGATGAGACATTGTAGCATAATAGAAACACTACAATGTACTTTCCATTTTTTTAAGATGATGCTTTGATAGAGTGAGGAATTAACCATTGAAGACTTCCTGAAAAACCTCCAATGAACATCTTCTCTAATGAATAATTCAAAACACCTAAGAACGTCCAATATCTTTGACACTCCTAGAATAAATGATCTATAAGTGACAAATGACTTCGACATATTGAGACCTCGAGGACATAAAACTATGTAATAAAACATCAAAGAGTATGGGGTTTATTTTTTGAAAGTGTATCCCATTTCTTATTCTAGAATCGATGATTGCAGATCAACCCTCAATCATGTGGATCCATGAATCATGCATTTCTGGGGGATAGTGAATTTTCCATTGGGCATTATTATTCAGGATTAGTTTCTCAATTGTTTTATTGAGACACAATCCAGTATACTTTCCATGATTGTAAACGACATACGTGGAGGGTGAAAGATGACACAGACAAGGCCCGATCCCATCCGCATTTTCACTCCTTATGAACAGAATATCTGAGTCGATGTCAAGGTGGGGTTGAGACCTTTGAATCGGATAGGGCTCTCTCTAAAGTACATTGTCACAAAAAAATCAGAAATTAGAACACCAAAGCAATTTTGGTGGCCCGCTGCCGGCCAGCCTTGGTCCCTGGGAATTTTTTGTCTCTCAAAAACAGCTGGAGGAGCCCCTAACATCCGTGGGGCATGCAGGAAGTTGGGAAGTGTCCGACAATGGCATCCTAGAAGCTCCCCGCCAGCTTCCCATGTGGCTAGTCATTGATCTGGCCAACCACACCTCTAACCAGCGGGTCATGCCCCAATCCAGTGGGTCGCGCCCCTAGCCACTATTCAGACCCATGCCAGTAGGCCAATCCGGAGCCTGTGGGCCGAGCCAGGCTACACCGAGTCACAGGGTTACCAAGCAGGAAGAACCTTAGGCCTAACTGGGCTGGGCCCAAGAAAGCCCTTTGAGACAGGCCCATGGTCCAGGCCAGGTCGGACAGACCCAGTCCCAAACTGGGACATGTCGAAAAATTTAGAACTAAACCTATGTACTTGGCCACCCGGGCCAGGTTGGTATTGTCGGTCTGACCAGGTTGGACCTGTCCCAAACCAAACCGGCCATTTATTAGTAATATATTAATAATATGAAAACTAGGCTTCTTATTGATTATCTTTTTGCAGTGTTGGGACCCTCTCGATAGGGATGTTCATTTGGCATGCTCTGAGGAGGATCTTATAGATGTTGATAAGAGACGAACGACTTGAAGAGTGTTTCACCCATGCATGCAACATAAAGAAACCAGAGTTTGGTTGATACATGAAGACTATTGATTTTTGACTCTATGAGACTTGGCTTTGTTCTAGTGGGAATCATTTCTAATTTTCCATGTAGGACCACGATTGGATGAACTTTTGTGCGACTATGTATTCTCATGATAGGCGACGAGGATTAGTACCTTAGTTGGCCAAGGGTATTTGGAAGAACATTTGTCTGACTTTGAAGGCCCATAGTTCCTAATGAGAAGGTATACCTAATTTGTCCAAGGTTACTTGGAAGCACTTCTATGTGACTTTTTAGGCCAACATTACTCAATAGTGGTGGAGTTCTCTAATATCATATGTGTTTGATGATATGAATTATGATTCTTCTATCACTACTATAAATGTATACCTGCTGTGAGTTGTCTTGTTTTCGTTCTTTAAATTGAAAAATTCTATGTGGCATTTCATTTTTTGTTTTGGGGTCCCTACTGAGTTTTCTTATAGTTACCCTACACAGTCTTCGCCCACATGTGTTGCGTTAGGTGCAGACGACTGGCATTTCAATAGTCACATCAGTGGACCAAGACCTAGAGGTGCTCATAGAGATAGGACTGACAGATGATAAGATGGTGTACATGGTTTCTTCGGACATATTGTGTCTCAGAATGATTGAGTGGATGAGAAATTCTACATCTTCTTCTAGTAGCTACCGTACTTGCAAAATAAAGTGGGTTTTTTTTTGTGGAAAACCCTCAGAGTTCCCTTTTTATACATTTTTGTTTTTAGTTCCTTTGTTGGGTTTGTATTTTGGACCATTTATATAATTTCTACTTGTACTCATATTTTTTTAGTGGTACTTGTTCCCTTTTAGTGATTGCGACTTGGTATGGCATGTGTGAGAATATAGGTACTTAGGAAAATGCCTTCGACATACAGGTTGATGCCTTCAACACTAGTCGATTTCCCCTAACCGTCAGGAGGCGGGATTCATGTATTCACGACACGGGCCCTGAGGAACATTTCATGACATAAAAAAATGTAATTACCTCGTGAGGTCATTTATATTTTTCAAAAAATCATGTGAATCCCCCTTGGAAATATACCTTTGTCTTGTTCATGGACCTAGTCAGGTCATCATCAATCTTGATAAATCATTCCTATATGTATATAAAAATAGAAAATAACCCTATAAATGTCCAAATAATATAATTAAATCTCATATCAATTTCAATTTGGTACTGAGAAATCCATTTATTGGATAAGTTCCAATAAACATGGAAACATTGGTGCATTCTCTTGGACATAGATCATCACATGACACCAGTATGACCCACAATAGGATCCTGTGACATGCATGTTATCAAAACCTCTTGACCCACTCCATGAAAAATATGTGATCTATGCACCATTAAATAAATAATATAAAAATGAAGGCAACACCAATGCCCCCCCTAAAAAGGGTGGATCCATCACATTATCTTTGATATACTATTACAAAAAAATCTAGGAATTCAATTCATAGGGCAGACGTCCGCATGGACACATAATGTCTTTTTACTGATAAAATATAGAGAATGTCCTAGTAGACCATGTTGTAATAATAGGGATTTCATTTGATTATCATATCGATCACTAGGATAAATTATACTGTGTCTGTCTGATATTGTGAAGGAGATCCCACATTTGGATGGGTCACATGAATCCTATAAAAAGATAATACATGAAAATGCATGGGGGACATATATAATAATTATATAAATAAAGATAAAAATTATAAGGTACTTGATTAAATATGGATTCAAATATCATTATCGGCTTCTAATAACCCACCAAGATCATGAGACAATAGTTGGAAATGATTCTCAATTAACATAACGTTCCCTCAACATGAAATATTCTAGATTATGTGATGTCCTTAAAACATGTTAAGATTGACTATCATCAAACTTCATCCATTCCACACAAGTATCATGGTTTCCTCTAGATTTTTCCTCTAATCCTCGAAATGTCATCCATCCATATCTCCCATGATATGTAGTGAAACTAGGTCTTTCCAACTAGGTCTTAAGATGTTGCTAGAAAAGGTCATACAGATCACATGATTTTCTCTAGAAAAGTCGATCATATCAACAGAAAAACTCCAATAATGATTGCCAGATAATGAAACCACCTCTAGGATAGTTAGTCAGATACTATGACACCCACTAGACATGTTATCCAAATCTTGTGACACCATACAAATATTTCATCCTTAATCATGAAACACACTCTATAAATTTTATCATTGATGATGTTATTTATACTAGAAATTAAATTTTTATTTTATTTTTTCCATAACAAATGTCCTATGGATCATGATATTTTACTTGGACAAGTCATTTAGGCCTCCAGGACCTAAATAAACATCCTAAAAAATTTCTGAATACAATCAGAAGAAGATATAACAACAATTTAGACAATCCAAATAGACGTCTTGGGATGTGATATACTTATTTAATGGATATACATAGGCATAGACCTATATTATCAGTGATGAATTTGATTCCTTCAATTACCAGGATATGTTGTCCCCCATTATAATCTCCAATATCTAATCAGAATCTATCTTATTATTTAATAAATATAACATTCTTACAACCTATACCTGTTATCTTCCATCGAATTACCATTTATCTTTATCCACAAATGAATTGAGAATTAAAACAAAGTAATATGAATATGATTCCTTCCGTAACCAATATATGTAGTATTAATTTCAATGGACTGAGCTCCAATGGGAATCCACCTCGTTGTACAACCCTCAATGTCTCTAACATTATATCCATCAAGACCCAATATCTACCATGGGAATATTATTATTCATTATCTACTAGTGGGTTGATAAGAAAACTAATCTATAATGACTCTAATTACTCCAATTAGTATAATATATCAGATACAATTCAAATCTATGATCTATATTGGGAATCTCTGTCATTGTAGGCCCCTCCATGTCGCCGTTATTCTAACCATCGATACCCAATATCTCACATTGGATTATAATTATTCCTCATCCATCATAATATTGTGAAGAAAACAGAACTATCCTGACATTGATAATTTTTCTATAACCAGGATATGTAGGACACATTCCAATCATCCATGACACATATCAAACGTCCCACTGGTCCACCCTAGTGCAGATGTCTCATATACATATTCTATGATACTAATTAATTGGTATACCATGTTTCAGACACTAGGAGTGGATCAAATGTGCTTTTGGATTTTCAATTTTTATATCATTTGAATCATGAATCTTTAGTAGAAATGGTGTCCTCAATGTGAAAACGTGTTCAGTATCATATAATGACTTCCCTTATACAGAGTAATCTACAACAGTGTTCATTCCATGGGTGTGATCATACTACATTGAATCTAATTGCATCCATATACAGAATATGTATGACTCCTTCTTGGGGATCTATCTAAACCCAATGGGATAAAATTCCTATTTATACATCATTTTTTCACATTGATAACCTGTAAAAGTTCAACAATCTACGTCTGTTTTGATTACTATTATAAATATGAAACATTGGAAACCCAAAAAAGGTAAAATTTAATCCATGAAATATAAAATGCATCCAAGGATGAAGGTATACTCTAGAGTTCTTGGTTATATGGTTTAAAAATAAAAGAATCTACAAATTTATGGGAAATAGATGAATAACAGTGTAAAGAAACAAATTTTTTCAATGAGAATTACCTTCTTACAATCATGTCATAAAATCACATGAAAAAACAACCTAATGAACTACTTTGTGTTAAGTGACCTTTAAACATAATTTTTTTACATCTATGTTTGGAATGTTGAAAAGATGACATACACGGTTTTGTTCAATATGATTTTAGGTGTCTCAAAAAACAAAAAAAAATACGGTGAATAGTAACATGCCCTAGTGAATATTAACCTATACTTTTGAATAGTGATATAACATAATGAATAGTAACCTTAACTATGACAGTATAAAAATAGTATTCATGTGAATGTTTGATGTACCTATATTTTAGAATAACTAAATGAATGTTTTAACAACGATTTTTTAATAGTAAGTTATGATTTTATTTAAATATTCAATTAATCATATTTGGAAAATTACTTTTAAAAAATGGACTTCATTTTTGGATTCTACACATCTATAAATGGTTGGGGTAAATTTTTGTGATTTTTTTTAAATACATGAATTTTTATGAATAGTGAAATACTGTAATTTACAATAATAAGCTAAATAAGATAATTATAGAGTCATGTGTGATGCTCTGTTGTTTCAAGACCACATGCTTCATAATCAAATGATAAAATAACTATTCATAGTCATGAAATACTCACTATTCATAGACTTGTAAAGAAATAATAATCTAATGAGTTTTTTATTAAGAAAACCCCTCTCCCCTCAACTATAAAAACCACCCTTAACTCCCCCACTTCCTCACACCTCTCAATCTCCAAGCCTTCTCTAAACTAGCCCCAACAACTTCCCTAGTCCCTATCCCACGTTCAAGATCTTCTGGTCTCATCAAAAGTCCATACCTAGCTTTTTTAAGAAGGATGTCAAGAGGTGGATTTTAGTGTTAATTTCTCTCCCTCTTCTCCTTTAATTTCAATTCAACTTCAAGTTCATTTCCAGATCATTCCCCTCCTATAATCATCCAAATTTTATTGTTACTCCCATATTATACATGTAAAAAAATGTTATGATTCTAATGAGATATTATAACATCCAACCCCATTTCCTTCTTCCTTTTATTTTACTACTTAGAACGTTGTTCGTGAGGTGTTAATTTATCACTTTCAAGAATGACATGTTTTTTTTCCTTTTCATCCTCATGATCTGGTCATGAAACTATTTTTATTATTAAACCAGAATTATTTATATGTATTATGTCCTATTTAATGTTCTGGAAATAAATTTTGGCCATATTAATAGTTATAAAATAAAACAAGTGCATTATGATCGAAAAACCGTTCAAATTAACCGAAACAATCATCATTTAATTCTCATATAATGATTCATCAACATGGATATAATATGGTTCATTATAATATGACTCAAAATAATGTCGTATCATTAATAACATGTAATATAATTTCTGTATGTTTACCCATGTTCTACATGAAATTCAATTTATTAATACAAGTGACCCACTCAAGAAAACCATAAAAACAAACATTCTCGAAAAATGTTTTAAAAAACTATAACCCATAAAAAGGAACATAAAATCACATAATGAAAAAATAATGAACAATATTAGTGTAAACAAGGTTCTGTATTTCTAATTAATGAATATAATTTCATTATACAGTCCATTAAAGAGAATGAATCATTCAGATACAAGGTAAGGGGAAATTCTCGAACCCAACATTCACCCTTCGGGTTCTCGCTCAGTCCCTCTAATACTTATATGGTTACTCCATAAAGATCATTCCTTCATTATTGTCATACCATTTCTAGGATATACCTGTTTTCAATGGTTTTTATGTCAAACAAGATTTTTTCTAAAATAAATATTCTTTTAAGAACACTCCATTTACTTCTCACTCAATGTGGACAGTTCTTGTAACATGTATGTTTTTACCCCTTTCTTATGGGAACCCAAGGTTAATGAATGTGTTCTTATAATATGAAACCAATTCCATTACATGGGTCAGATATTGTCATTTTTTATATGTGTTCAGTGAGGAAATCATGATAATGATAATGTTATGGTATGATAGGTGTGCCCGGAATTATATAGTGCAATATGAATGTTTCAAAGTGACGGGTGCACCCCGAATTATACAGTGCTACAATGCATTGGGAAAAGTGATGAATCTCGTGATTAAATTTGTAATGATATGTGAACAAGATGCTAGATTGGTTTACATGTATGTGTGGTTGTTAACCACTAAGACATGATGTTTTATTTTTATGCAATTCCCCATTTCTAGTCATATATTTATGCTTCCTCTCATGTTCATGACCCTTTTCACATGTTAGGATTATTCTCACCACACGCTATATTAATCATTACTATCCTATTACTGGGATTTTTTCTGTCCCCTTTTTATGTTTTTCCTCAGGTGGCTACATGTATTAAGGATAGGACAACTGCCAATAAGAAGCTAGAGAAGAAGAAATAAAATAAAATTTTATGTTTAATGGTGTAATTGCTTTGTATGGTACTAGTTTTCCCAAGAGACTAAACCTTTGAATACTCTATTTGTAATACTATTATGTTTTTTATATTAAAATAATGTAATAGTAATGTATGAAAATGTTGGGTCGTTATAGTTGGTATCATAGGAAATGTTTAGTTAATTTGGGAATTTGGGTTAGTGAACCCCAGAGAAAACCTATTGCATGAGACTTCGTACAAATATGCACACAAGAATATTTACATAGGGATCCCAAATGTTATGTTTTTGGTATAAATGGTTTAAATGAATAATTTATTCATCAATTGCTTACTTATGTTTTGTTCTAGGATTTTCTATTTTAAAAAATTGTGGGAACCAGGAGAAATTAGGCCAAAAACTCATGTGAGGACCAATGCAATGATTTCCCAAACGACATACCCAATGATTTGGGAGGTGGAGATCAAAACATCAGGGTGATACTTACCCAATTATCTCATTTTATGAACAATAACCATAATAATGGAGAACATCCTCCTCCACCAAAGTGGTAGAAACTGGATATCGAATGTCTTATGCGGTAATGAACACTGATGTTTAGTAGATATTCTATTCCACTAGTTGCAGAATAGTTGGTCATCTCCATGGAGAAGATCTTTTCTGTGCTTCACTGTTCTGAGATGAAGAAGGTGAATCTAGCAATTTATCATCTAGCTGGAGAAGCTAATCAATGGAGGGAAATGATTAAGAACACCAAACCAAGGGAGGAAATTGAATAGATGGAAAGGAATGACTTTAAGATCATGTTTCCTAATAATTATTTCCAATGAACTCTTCGTAAAAAAATGGAGAGAGAATTCCTAGAGCTTAAGAAAAAATATTGAGAATCTATCACAACCTATGAAGAGAATTTCACAAGTATTGTAAGCTATGATTTGAGTTTCGTTATCAACAATTATAGAAAAATTGATAGATTCTATAGTGTATTAAAACCATACCTTTGATATGCTCTTACAATTTGAGTCTTCGGGGGTTATGAAGAATATGATCGATGTGATCTCAAAGTGGAGATAGAGTTTAGAGAATGGTCCCATGTCTTTGGTGATAAAAATGAAAGATGGAGTTTCAAGCTGGGGGATATAATGATAGAAGTAGGATGAAAACTCAATGACCCACATGCCAAAAATGTTTGAAGTTGCACCATTGAAACTACCTTAATGGTAATAGGAAATGCTACAAGTGTGGGAATGAAGGACATCATTCTCAAGAGTGTCGAAAAGACATGAAAATGAAGGATAATGTTGCCGATGAAAGGAGAGAAGCAACCATGGTTCAATGCTACAACTGCTAGGAGCTAGGGAACTATGTAAGCTAGTGCACTAAGCATCAAGTTCTAGAGGGCAATCAGTGTTAGCAGCCACAAATGCCAAAGTAAACAAGGGAAGACTTATGCCATCACTACTGTGGATGTGGAGTATGATAATGAAGTCTTACAAGGTACACATCCTATTCAATCATGAATGGAATAAAGAATTATTTGATTCTAGTTCTATGCATTCCATTATAACATGCATGTTTTCTAGAAAAATAGAATCAAAGCCCCAAAACCATGAATTACAGATATCTGTAAAAACACCAAGTGGTGCAATCATTTCAACCCTAGTGTTTGACTCCTCTCGTATTGGCATATGTGGAAATATTATTTTGGTGAATCTCGTAACAATTCCCTTGGTGGAATTCCACGCTATAATGGGAATTGATTGGATCTTGTTATATAAAGCACACATCAAATGTCGGGATAAGGAAATATCATTTCATATTCCGAACCATCCCATGCTCTTATACAAATGCAACGATGGTCATGAATCGCCTTTGAAAAATCCTATAATGGTGTGGGTGTTGATTCTCTATGAAGAAGCATACCTCACCCAAATGGTTGAGTTGAAAGAAAGTTCCATCCTTGGAGAAATTACCATCATGAAGGAATACGATGATGTATTTCCAGAAGAGTTACTCAGAATTCCCCCGGATTGTGAGATAGAGTTAACTATTGAATTTTTACCCGGAGATACTCCTATCTCAATGTGTCTTTATAGGATGAATCTTATTGAACTGGATGATTTAATGAAGCAGCTGCAATAGAATCTGTAAAAAGGGTTCATATTCCCTAGTTCATCACATTGTGGTGCACCGGTGCTCTTTGTGAAGAAAAAGGATGGAACAATGCAGCTTTGTATCAATTATCAGTGACTTAACAAGATTAACATAAAGAAAAAGTATCCTATTTTAAGGATTGATGACCTTTTTAATCAGTTAAGAGGTTCTCAATACTTCACAAATATGGATCTTCATTCTAGATATCTTCAGTTAATGGTGAAGAAGGTAGATATTTAGTAGACTACCTTTCGTACACTGTATGTGCACTATGAGCATTTGGTGATGCACTTCAGACATACTAATTCCCCTGCAATCATCATGTATTAGATGAATAGAGTCTTTAGACATTACGTTGACAAATTTGTGGTATTTTTTTTTGATGAAAATCTCATCAAATACAAGAGCAAGGAGGAATGTGAAGAAACATATGGTACTTTTGTTTTCCAAATTAAGAAAGGAGAATTTATAAGCCATTTTCAGAAAGTGTGACTTTTGGATGAAGCTAGTCACGTTCCTAGGACATGTGATCACTAATGAGGGAATTTTTTTAAATCCTTTAAAGAAAAAGGTGATTGAGGAATGTCCTAGGCCCTCTAGTGTCATAGAAACTCATATTTTTCTAGTATTAGCTTGGTAGTATTGATGTTCTTTGAGAAACTTCTCACTATTTTCAAGCCTGCTAACTAGGTTAACAAAGAAAGGGGTAAAGTATGTCTAGATTGAAGAATTTGAGGGAAGAATCATGGATCTATAGAGAAGGATGATTACTATAGCTGTCCTCACACTACCAAAAAGTGGAGAAAATTTTGTGATATACAGTTATTCTTCAAAGAAAGGCTTATGTTGCGTAATCAAGCAAAATGATAATGTGATAGCCTACGCCTCACGACAGTTGAAGATCCATGACCAGAACTACTCGAAACATGATCTTGATCTGGCAGACGCGATTTTTTCCTTGATAATATGGCAGCACTACCTTTATGGTGAGAAGTGTGACATATACACCGACCATTAGAGCCTAATGTATATATTCACACAAAAGTATCTCAACATAAATCAAAGGAGATGGTTAAAGTTAATAAAATATTATTATTTCCCTATTCACTATCATCCTGGAAAGGCTAAAAAGGTAGATTATGCTCTAAGCAGAAAATAACATGCTACTCTATCAATTATGAAGATTGAGAAAGGTCATATCTCCTTGGATATTCAAAGAATTGATTTGGAAACCATAAGGGCAGAGGATACATCCATCCTTTCCCAAATTATTGTGCAACCAACCATCTAGGAGAAGATTAAGGAATCAGAAAGGGGTGATGTGGAGATAAATAGTTGTTGAATGCATTAATGTAAGGGAAGCTGCAAGAGTTCCATATCGATGATGATGGTGTGATTTAGTTTGGAATGTGGCTTTGTGTGCCTTCATCACCTGATATAATGACGTATCTATTGGAAAATTCACATTTCTCAACTTTCTTTATCCATCATGGGACTACCAAGATGTAACGTGATCTCTGTGAACACTTCTAGTGGGATAACATGAATATTTTTATTGTAGAATATATATCAAGGAGCATGGTATGCCAGCAAGTTAAAGCCGAATGACAAAAGTCCAAAGGTATGATGTATCATTTTCCTATACCCAGGTGGAAATCAAAAAATGTTACTAAGGACATTGTCATGGGTCTCCCAAATACGTCAAATGGAAATAATGTGATATGGGTTGTGGTTGACCAACTCACCAAGACTACCCATTTTGTCGCTATTCAGGAATATCTCTCACTTGAACAACATGCAAAGATATAAGTGAAGGAAGTGGTGTGAATTCCTGGTGATTCACTCTCAATTGTCTCTGATTGTGATCTAATGTTCATATCTAAATTCTTGAGGAGCCTTCGACATTATTTGAGTACTGAATTAAATTTCAGCATGGACTATCACCCCCAAACTGATGGCCAATTTGAAAGTACTATTCAAAAGCATGAATATATTTTATGTCCCTACTCTCTAGAATTAAAAGGTGGATGGTGTCAGCATCTCCCATTGTTTGAGTTCTCAAAGAATAACAACTTCAACTCAATAATTCAGTTGGCTTCATATGAAGCTCTGTATGAAAAGTGATGTAGAACTCCAACCTTTTGGGAAGAAGATGGAGAATGAAAAACACTTGACCTGATCTTGTTTAAGATATGACATAGAAGGTTCAAGTCATCTAGAAACACATCAAAGCTTCTCATAGTTGTCAAAAGATCTATGCTGAAAACCGTCGAAGGGACATGGAGTTCGATGTTGCAGATAAAATCATCCTATGAATATCACTATTGAGGAGAGTCATGGGGTTTGGAATCAATGGGATGCTAAGCCCAAGGTACGTTGGGCCCTTTGAGATCATTGAACACATAAAAGCTCTGGCCTATCAGCTTGAACTTCCCCCAAATATAGATCATGTTATTGATTTGTTTCATGTCTCACTCCTGAGGAAGTACATATTGGACCCATCACATGTACTAAACACAGAGGTGGTACAACTGGAAGATGATTTTTTTCAATGAGTAGAAGAAAATAAAGAATCTGTATTAGAGAAATATGGTTCTACAAAAAAAGTAATCTCATATTGTTAATGTGTTTTGGATGACCCATAAGTTTGGTGAAGTAACTTTGGAATAGGAAGTGGAAATGAAGGAGAAGTACCCTCACCTATTTATGTAAAGTGAAATTTCGAGGGTGAAATTTCTTAAGGGGGGAAGAATATAACGACCAATAATTTTTAAATGGAAATTAAATTTTTATAATAATGTCATAAAATCACTTGAAAACATATCCTAATGTACTACTAAGTGCTATGTGACCTTTAAACATAATTTTTTCACATCTGTGTTAGGAATTTTGAAAATCTGACATACATGGTTGTGATCAATATGATATTTGGAGTCTAATAAAACAAAAAAATGGTGAATTGTAAACTACCATTATGAAGAGTTACATACCATTATGAATAGTGATATACCCTAATTAATAGTAATTATACATATGATAGTATAAAAATAGTATTCAAGTGAACGAATGAGGTACCTATATTTTATAATAACTAAATGAATGTTTTAAAACACGTTTTATAATAATATGTTATGATTTTAATTAAATATAATTTTAATAATTTTTAGAAAAATATATTTTAAATATATAATTCATTTTTTGATTCTACAAGTTGAAAAATGTTTTGGGTAAATTTTTGGGATTTTTCTGAAATACATGAATTTTGGATGAATAGTGAAATACTATAATTTACAAAAATAAGATAAATATGCCAATTATAGAGTCATGTGTGATGTTCTGCTGATGTAAGCACACATGGTTCGGGATCACATGATAAAATTACAATTCATTGTCATGGAATACTCACTATTTCTTGTATTCTAGAGAAATAATAAACTAATAAATTTTATATTAAGAAATCATCTCTCCCCTCCACTATAAAAACCCCCCATTCACACCCTCATTTCCTCACACCTCTCAAGATCCAATACTTCACTAAACACTACCCAAACATCTTCCATAGACCCTATACCACGTTCATGAGCTTTTGGTCTCATCAAAAGACCATGAGAAGCTCCTTTAAGAAGGATCTCAAGAGGAGGATTTCCGAGGTAATTTCTCTCCCTCTTCCCCTTTAATTTCCTTTCAATTTAATGTTCATTTCTTGATATCTTCCCACCTACTTACATAAAAATGGTATATTAGCTACCGTAATATACATATAATATAATTTTATGATTCTAATGGGATATTATATCATACAAGAATTTTCCCTCGTCCTTTTATATTATTAAAGAGAATGTTGTCTGGGAGGTGTTAATTTATCACCTTCAAGAATGACTGTTTTATTTCTTCCATTTCTAACTTCAAATATGTTCATGAAACAATTTTTATGGTTTAAATAGAATATTATATATGTTTTATTTCTTATTTAATGTTCTGGAAATAAATTATGGACATATTACTTGTTATAAAATTAAACTAGTTCATTATGATCGAAGAACCATTCAAATTAACCCAAACAATAAACATTTATTTCTTATCAAATGATTCATCAACATGGATATAATATAATTCATTATAAAACCATTAAAACTCCTGTAATATAAATAATAACATGTAATATCCTTTCTGTATGTTTATCTATGTTCTACCCTACCTTCAATTTAAGAATACATGTGAACAACACATAAAACCCATAAAAACAAATATTCTCTAACAACGTTTTAAAACTCTATAACTCATCCGATGGAATATAAAATCACATAATGAAACAATAATGAACCTAATTAATGTACACAAGTTTCATTATTTTTAATTAATGAATATAATTTAATTATAATGGACATTAAAGGGAAGGAATCATTCAGATACACAGTAAAGAGAAATTCTTGAACCCAACATTCATCTTTCGGGGTCTCCCACATTCATTCCAATTGTGATATGGTTACTCCTTAAAGATAATTTTTTTCATAATTTTCATTACTTTTATGGGATATACATGTTCTTCCCAGGTTTTATTTTCAAACACAAATTTTTCCAGAAGAACTCTTCTTTTAAGAACACACCTTTTACTTCTCACTCAAAGTGGATTGTTCTTGTAACATGTATGTTATTACCTATTTATTTTGGTAACCCATAGTTTATGAATGTGTTTTATGAGATGAAACCCATTAAATTACATGGGATAGTTGTGTTCATTTTTTATATGTGTTCTATGTGGAAATAATGATAATGATAATTTTATGATGTGACAGGTGCGCCTAGAATGATATAGCACAATATGAATGTTTCAAAGTGACGAGTGTACCCGAAATTATACAGTGCTCAAATGCATTGGTTAAAGTGATGAATATCTTGAGTAAATCTGACATTATGTGTGAAAAAAAATTATATCTTGGTTCACAAGTATGTGTGGTAGTTAACCACTAAGACATGATGTTTCATTTTTATGCACAACCACATTTTAAGTCTTATATTTATGCTTCCTATCATTTTAATGATATTTTTCCAATTGTAGAATTATGCTCACCCCATACTATATTGTTCATATCTATCCTCTTACTGGGATTTTAGCTCACCCCTGCTGATGTATATCCTCAGATGAATACATGTACTAAGGAGAGGACAAGTGCCAATAAGAATATAGAGAAGAAGAAATTAAATAAATGTTATTCTTGATTTTGTAGTTTCTCTGTATGGTCTTAGTTTTTCCAATACACTAAACATAGTATTCTATATTTTTAATAATATTATATTGTTTATCATGAAATAATTTAATTGTAATGTTGGAAAATTTTGGGATAATACAATCCCCATTTATATACATATCGAATTATTCGTAGACCACCAATTAGAAATGGAAGGGATAAAAAGTATATCAATTTTTATGGTAAGTGGTTCTATATAAAGATTATGATAATGATCATGAAAATATATTAATGTTAAAATGTGGTCCCTAATTTGTAAAAAATTACCCCCAAAAGGGAGTGATGACTCCAACCAATAATACTGTTGATTAAGGTTATTTCCTAAGGATTTTTGGTTTAGAAACCCCAATTTACCTACTAGATTTGAAGAGGAGGTCTATACTCTTGAATAATATTTTTAGAGATTACATAGTTGATAAAAATAATTCATAAACTCGATTTCAATGATTCTACATACATAAAACATCCATAATCAAAATATGAAGTGAAATATTCATTCATTTTCCAATAAAAAATTACATAACCTAGATTTTATAAATCAATTTTAACATTGATGGATTGTAGAAACATTCATGTCACATTCAAAAATTAATTTTTGAAAATGAGATGTAAATGATTTTTAGAGACATTTATTTTTAAAATAGTTTCAATTAATGGAGCCTAAAAAATATAATAAATATGGAAGAAAAGAGAAAAAATGTTTTTTTATAAAATTAACCATTATATTACATTGAAATTACAATTGTAAAAAACCAACATTATAAAAATATCAAAAATTTATTTTTTGTTAAAATATTACTTTACCAAAGTGGATTAAAATATATCATATAATAAAATATTATCATTGGAATACCCATAAATATAAAAATAATTTCACGGTTAAGAAATATAACTCATGTAAAGGATACTTGAGTTTTCAATATCCCTGATGAGTTTCTTACACCATGACGTAATAAATTGGTCAAACATTTTTACTATTTAATATAAATGAAAATTTGTATAAATTAATAAGGGACCTGCATATTATAATCAATTGTATTAATATACCCAATGTTTATGTCTTATATGATGATAATAACACAATGAATGGTTATTTTTCTACCAAATAGATTTTTAAAAGGGGTAAAATTTTATTGAATTTATTTTTATGAAAAAGAATATATATTGATTAATATTAAATATACCGAGCTCTAATATAAAATAATGATACATCCATGGTTAGTTAATTCAACATTAAAATGAATGCATGGTTCATAACATAATCATTTCTCATGTAATTAAAGTTTGTGAAAATGTGATAGTACTATTTCAATGACATTTAAATCAAAACCCCTTGATAGAGTTGGCATATATTCGAAACGAAAATGTAATTATTAAAATATTTTTCATGATAATTTGTATCAAATAGATAGTTTATACATAAATAAATAAAACATTGTGCATAATACAAAACATATTTCATACAGCGGAATTTTTTTATAAAAACCCTTATCTCGGTCATGATTTATTTATACCATTCGCTAAATATCTTGAATAATCAAATTTTGCTTTTAAAATTAATTCCTATGAACCTTATTAATAAAAATAAATAAATTATGTCATAATTTATAATCATTCTATTAATATATATTTCAGTTTTTTTCCTAATTTCAATAATGTTTTAAAGTAATCATTGTCACATTGAACTTGTTACAAAAAATATTTTTACTGAAATATTGTTTCAATAAAACAGAAATTTTAATAAAATATAATTTATTGTAATTGATGATTATTTATATTTCATATATCCATATTTTTATTTCATCAATATTTTTGTTATAATCCATCAGATTGAAATCATCAACGAATATCTTTCATTGATTCCTCAGGAGCATAATGTTATTTTTTAATTGTCTAGTTAAATGTTTACATACCATTATGAGAACTAGAAAAAAATACTTTTAATATTTTCATCACATTTTACTACAAAAGGATTTCACATACTCATCCTTGAAAATAATGTACATTACTATTTAGATGGTTTATAAATTGTCCCAATGATTAATTTACATATATTAACATATGATCATGAGGTGGTTTTGAACTAAAATAATTGTTAAAAAACATAGTTTTCATGTATAGTTTATATTTATTTTATTCACAATAATTGTAAATAAATTAATAGAGAATATAATTTATTTATATTCCTCACATATAATGAAAATATTATTTTCATGTTAATATGATTCTTTTATACGATTTAATTAATGAAAACCACTAGAGGTAATACATTTATTCTGAATAAAACATCAATGATATCAAAAAAAATCATATCTATCATTTAATATAAATTGTGTATCCATCCATAAATGGGTCTAATGAATGAAAAATACAACATTCTATCAAGATAGAGATCCACATGTATGCAATCCATGATGACTTTATTTTCAAGGATTTGGAAGAATGAAAAATATGGTTTATTGTTTTATAATATAATATATTTTATAAATATTATACGTTTATTTCAAATTAACATTTAGGACAAGAAATATAATTGGCTGATGGAATATGAATCACGATTCATTTTAAATCTTATAGTCTACACAACAAATAAATAATAGTTAAATTTTTATGTAATGAAAGGGGAATATGGGAAATTCATTGGCCAATGATATAAAATGTTTATATATAATTACTTTAAATATTTATGCATGTATGTAATAATATATTAAATAATTTTGATATGAAATTATACATCGAAAATATTTTATAGAAATGATTGAACTTATGTTCAGAACATTGAGTTTCTGTTAACGGATTCCTTGAAAATGAAGGTCTTATTTTAATATATTCATAGGATAAAATTATGGTGGGGTAATTAAATTATAGGGTTATTAATGATAGATTAATTTTAAAAAGAATCTGATTTGTTAGTGTTGATTTTAATTGTGGAGAGAGAACCCTATTATAAGTTTTTAGAATGATATTTTTGTAAATATTTCATGTTAATATATTAGGATCACATATAAAACATGAAATGTGACTCCATAAAACAAAAAATTACTATTTTGGTTTAGAAAATATTTGTAATCACTCATCCACTCAAATAAAAAAATGTTATAATTTTTCACGAATATTATACCTTGTATTAAAACATTTCCCATTTATGTTTCTACTTAAATAACGAGTTTTTAAATTAGATAATTTATTAATTTTGACAAAATTAAATTGGTACTTTTTTAAGGTTATTTAAAATGAATGATTCTAAATATTAAATAAATTTTATTTTATTAAATTTTTTAAATTAAAAAATGTTAATTTTAATATAAAAATATGTAATGTATTGAAAATTATTATTGATAAAATATAAATGTAATCTAAAATATATATTATCATTTTTTAATAAAAAAATTAATATATATAATGACATATATAAAACATATATTTTTTCAAGTAATTTAATTTCAATATTTTAGGGTATGCTTAACTTTATGTTATGTCATAAGAGTAACAGTATTTTAAAAATGATATTATGAATTATTCACATATTATATGTTATTTTCAAAAAAAAATTGTGCATAATTTTATTCCATTATGCTTATTAAAAAATGATTTTCATTTTTTCAATCTTAATTTATAAAATTAAGAAATAAATATTTAAAAAATATCCCTAAATTTATTACATAATTATTCATATTGCATAATAGTATTTAATTTTTTTTAAATTATTTATTCTTATTTCATATCAATTAATAATTATTCTTTTTTATGTTAATTATTTTATAGATATAATTTATTATTATTTAACTATAATAAATGTAGTTTCATGAAAAATAATGTCATGATTAAATTTTTTTATTTTTATTATAAAATGTTTTCGTTATTTTTTTAAACTATACTAATTGAATTTCATTAATTTTTGAAGTAAAAAAATTTTATATTATTCCAATATTTAAATTTTTCATTTCACCTATTCAATCATGTTAATTAAACAAATAAATTTTTATGTTTAATTATTAATTCTTATATTTTTTATCTATATGAATTGTAGTTTTAATTTAATTTTACCATTACTATAAAATTAATCTCTTAAATGCATTGAAATAATTGATTGTAATAATATATTTAAATTCTAGGGAGTTGCACATTACCAAATATAAAATAAAATTATATTAGTTGTAATCTTTCTGAGGAAAATTGTTTTTGTTTATTACATTACTATTTATTCTATATTTAATTTGTAACAACAACTTATATAGTTGTTAAATCAGTTAAGATCATGTTATATGTTTTGATTACGTTCAAGCCATAATTACATTACAAGATCGATAGGATGAAAATTCATAAATGTTATGTTACCTAATTATAATTTTTATATATTGAATATATTTTTAGTATCATCCATTAATGGAAGACATAAAAAACTACTTACATTACTTAATTAATATGGTATTCAACACATAATCACAAGAAAAATAATCATTTTTAAAGGATGAATGATAATGAGTTAAAGTAATGTATTATCTTTGGAAAATAATATATATGTCATTAATATCATATATATTCCTTAAATCCATCATTGTAACTGGCCCTATGTGGTGATGTTGAAAAATTAAAGACATCATGTTGTTGAAGTTGCTGTCCACACGTACACAAAAGTAATTATTTCATTTCCCATAAGATGGATAAATAAATGAAAAATGGTTTTAACATGGTTGTAATAAAATCTCATTATTTCATTGATATATATTTTATCAATACAAAATGATTATGAAATAGTAAAAGGATGAATAAGAGTATATAATAAGTTATAACATTGTTTAATGTTAATCTATTTCCATGGAAAACCACATTTAGCATAAAAATTAAATCTTTTAGGATTGTATTATAGAGGGAATAGGGATTCAATGTTATAGAAAATATATCTGATAATTTATTTGGTTTTATATTAGTCATTCTAAAAATATCAAATGGTTCATGTTATAGAGGAGAGGGGGCTCCCATTTATAAGTGATGCGAGTTGCACAACAATGATTATTATGAACATTAAAATATAATTCATCTAGTAATCATGTCATGTGGTTCCAAATGGATGTAATACTGAATTCACGTCATGATAATTTTCAAATAATTTCATCTTTTAAAATTTATATATCATTACGTTTTATTATAAATATACAATTTTTTTTAACACCATAATAAACCATTTTAAATAATAATAGTGGTAACATATTTTTTTTCTTATTAAGAATATTAATTTAACTTTTATCATGGAAGGTGGATGAAATATTATCCAAGGATAATATTGTAAACCATTTTCAATCCCAAAATTTTTATGTTTATTTATTAAAAATTTATAAATAATATAATAAAATATCATTAATGTTAGTTTTTAAGTATATTTATTTTATTAGATAAAAAAACAAAGAATGTAATGAATTATTGATCCAAACACATTTACATTATAAATATAATTTATAATTACATATTAAATTCATTTAATAATACAATTAATATAAATCTGAAAATATTTTTTATTTTTAAAATCAATATTCATTAATTTTCAACTTCGTCCTCAATAATTGTATATGGACGACCTAAGCATTCAATGCAATTATAGGATTAGTAAAATTTAGAAATAAATTAATTTCATTAAATTAAGGATTTTTTATTATAAATATCCATTTATAATTGATATAAAATTTGCTTTATTCCTTTGATAAAATTTTTTAGATGGTTAAATATTTAAAGTGTCTTTTTGTATTTATTTATTACTTTATATAACAAGACGGTTATATTAAATGACGGAGTGTAATAAAATTTAAAAATTTATAATATTTTATTTTATTGGTTGAATAAAACTAATTAAATTAAATTAATAATAAATTTTGGGAAATTTTTTGTTCTTATACCATTGTATAAACTACATTTTACCCTTAACGAGATGATTAATATTTACCATAGTTACTATCCATAATGACCAAAACTAAAATAATGATACTATTTAAATGTAAATATAATGATTAATAATATAGAATCCAATTTTCCCAAATATTTTTATATACAAGGTATAGAAACTTTTTATCCTAATTTCCTAAAATTCAATAAAACCAATTTTTTTTGGGAAAATGTGTTTAAAAGCGTAAAAATGACCTATACCCAAAATTAAATAGAACATGAACAAATTTTTAGTTTATTAGATTATTTGTAATGAAATTTAAAGAAATATAATTTTTTACCAAATAAAATACTAAATGTGAATTTTAAATTAAAATAAGTAATAAAAAGAAATTGATGTTTTTAAAAAATAAAAAAAATTCACTATTGAAATGAAAATTTTCAGTTTGCAAAAAAATAATAAAAAAGATTCAGATGAATATAATTAAATTTGTTTTAAAAAATTATAATAATTTTATAAAATTTAAGTAATTAATTTTGAAGAAAATATTAACATTTTCAACACACAAAATTGAAAAACAATATATAAAAATATATATTGGAAGCCTAAAATTTTGTAATTCTTATTACTAGTCTAATAAAAAATTTAAAGGAATATAAATTAATTAAATTGGTTACAAAAAAATACATATTTCACTTGGAACATTTTTTCAATAATATATTTCTTATTCTAGTATGTTTATCATATAATTCACACAAACCAATTTTATGTGTAAAATATTTCATTTTACATAAATTTTTTATTTATTTAATATCAAATAAAAATACATCTATGATTTATTTATTATTTAATAATGGAAAATTATCCTACATATATATCATAATATGTTGATTAATATGCATACACCTTAATCAAATGTATATGTCATTACATTCATATTTAAATAATACTAATTTTTACTATGTCATGTTTTTTTTATTCTCGGTGTTGTTTATACCACATAATATAAATTATACTTCATAAATAATATGAATTATAATATACCTATGATATACATCCTATAAAAGAGCTAATCACTTCCCAAATATTCATGAACCCACTTTACCGGTCTTTATTTCATTTAAACCGAGAATAATTACAACTTTCATTATTCAATAAATCATCATGGTTTGGTCTTCAACTTATTATTTTTCTAGGAAATAATCTTCCAAAATATTATCCTTATAATTTAAACCAATGATCATAGTGGGAGATTTGACATCAAAAAATTCTAACATTGATCTAATTAAGTATACACTATTGAGATAGTTGAAAGTTTTACTTCTCTTCTCAGAGACTTGTTTTTTCATTAATGATACCAAATTTATTATACTATTGCCTTTCATTACCACATATTCAACTTATGGTGTCCATTATCCATCTCTATCTTCCATTTGATGAAAAGTTCTCAAAGATTCCCCAACTATAATTGAATTCACCAATTCAAATGAAAATATCTCATTCTTGTCAGATCCTAGTTTAATTTCAATCATTTGTTGAAATATGATTCTCATAAATAGAATAATCCCTTAATATGAATAATAAAATAATTTTTTTGGTCCTATTCAACTTCCTATGGGGAATTTTGGAAATATTTTATAGAGTTTGGAGTAATCCTTGTGGCATCAGGTCTTTATCCAGTTAATCGTAATGCATTTTATTGAGAAAAACTAACCCCTATTCACCACCAAGACACACGATTGGTAATAACAATTGGCCTTCATATTCACGTCATAGTAATATGGATTTTGGTAGGGGATATCACCCTTTATATATAATCATCATCATGAGAAATGTATTTATAATACTATTTAGGGCCACCCTCTAGGATCTTACCACCTGGTTGACCCATGATTTACTTATTACTAATAGTAAACTATAAATTAGATTCATTCGTACCCTTATCTTCATATAAAATATTGACACTTTTTTAAAACATAATCATTATAGAATTCATTGGATCTACTATGAATGCATGATAAGAAGGTGATATCACCAATACCGGATACGCAAACCCCCTCCAGATGCCACAATTAGACCATTCAAATTTTAATCTTGGGAGTTTTTATATATATAAATATCATGAAGACCCAAATGTTTCATATGTATAAAATTAAAAATTCAAATATCATTATGATGTTATTGAAACACCATTGAATATATTATTTTTAGTGAATATCATGTCAACATTCTACCTACATTATACATATTTTAGAAGGACCCCTCAACTTAAATATACATTTTCATTGAATAATACAGTTAATAATGGTAAAATGAACATATATAAACTCATCAAATTTTTTAACATATGATTAATCAAGTTCAATTAGAGCATTACTTCAATAAGAAGGAACCAACACAATAGACATATATGATATTGTCTTTTACTAAGAAGGGTAAAAAGGCTCTACAAGTTGATCATGTCTTGATGACTATAAGAAGAACATAATTATTATTACTCTATAGAAATACCCCTCCTACTAATAATTATCCTTGTAAGAGTTAATGTAACTAGCAACGTCACCTAAAAATGGATGAAACAAAATCCATTCCACAAAATTATACATGATTGGATATATTGTCACTAAATTATTGGGGATGTGTCTTAATTCACATTTAATAATGCAAATAAAATGGTTTAGGTGACCTTTATAATTGTAATTATATAAAAAATACAACCATGACTCAAAATTTCTAATATTTATATTCATAGATAATTTCAAAATATTAATCTAATAAAAATATACTAGTGGTTTTCAGAAATTTATTTCTAAATTATTACATAGAGTAGTGGGGTGATAATAAGATTGGGGCCTACATTATAGGTAAATAAAATATTACAATCAAAAAAACAATCCTCATAGTAATGTTTATATTTTAGAATAGTAGTTATATCCCTTGATGGAAACACTATTTGGTTGATTTTTCAGGGTTCTACATCAAATAAAAAATATAAAACCATTAGAGGTTGTTTAAATACAATCCATTTAATAATTGTGATGTGGATGAATTGGTATAAAGCATGCATTATTCCTTTGTAAAATAGATGAGAACATGGTGATGGTCCATATGATTAATGACCCCATATTCCTACATAATTCATTATGTGGATATTAACTGATCAAAATCATCATCCTGGGGATGATATCGGTCAAGAAGATCAATTAATGAGTGGTTGAGAATGGAAAGTGCCTCTGAATAGAGTGATAAATATATTGTATGACTCAGAAATGTATTTTTCAATAATAGAACATTGGGATATATCTTATTTATAGGGAAATATTTAAGATAATAATGAAGTATGACTTTGGTGAAAGCGTGATACAATTTATCCTGAGGACTAGGGTGCCCCCATTTATAATGAGGGAGGGAATTCACCAAATTAAATTTTCAAAAGGCCATAAAGTCCCTTGGAAGGAGAGGGATTCATTAAAGAATAAAAAATACATCATCTCTATTATTATTAGTAATATGATAATAAATTTTAGATATAAAATGAAAAAAAATTCGAATAAATATATTTAAAATTATTAGATCAATAACCAGGTGAACTGGAAATGAGATACTCTACAATCTCCACATTATTAATATTTGTAAGACAAACATAGTTTATAAAAATATCTTCTTTTTAATGTAAAAGAAATTATTCCACTTTTATTTCATCTCCCATTTGGGGAAAATAATTACAATACAGAATTTTCCACCTAGAATGAATAAATTAACTCATCTAGTGATAAATGATATTAAACTAAGGGTCACTCTTTTAAATTATAAATAAATAAAATTTCGTAATTTAAAAAAAATTGCACATAAAATTGAAAATATATAGCCAAAAAATTATTTATATTTGAAAATTAAACATTAAATATCAATGTTAATTCATTCATTATAACCAATTATGATAATTGTAGTTAATGATTCAATATTAAATTAAATAGGTATATTATATAAATAGAGAATCACCCCTTAATATATGTTATTAATTTTTTTTTAAATTTATAACTATTTATTATAGTGTATTTATATTTCGAATATACATTTTAATGAATTTAAAATTGGGGTATATGATATAGTGTGACATCTATTAGAAAAATATATCGTAAATACCTCATTGATCATTGAATATAAGTGAATATATTCATGGAATTTTATAATAATATTTTCATCCAATCCATTTTTAATGATTTATTAATTCAAATTCCAATTAAATATACTATAATTGATTTAATAATACCCCTGTATTAAATCAAAAATTATAAATATTCATGTCATTAAAAAATAAAATGCAATCCAATGGTTCATTATTACTAACCGACTGTATCAAAATTTTATACAAATGATGAATTCATAAATAAATAGTTTACATGTAGTTCAATTCTAAGTGTGTATTGATTTTCTCCTTAAAAATAATTTTTCATAAAAATTTGAAAAAAATAATCATATTTAGTAAGTTCAAAATATTACTTTAAACATCTATATGAATATTTTTTATTTTATCCGAATTTAAATTTTTTTATATGTCAATAAACTATAGTATTGGGTTTGTCTAAAAACCTCTATTGGTATACCATATCAATGATAGGGACAATGATTGAGGTTATAAGTACCCAAAAATCAATGGTTCAAACCAACCACAACTATGTGATTAATCATTATAGTGTAATAAAATTTTTTCCCATTAGGTGGAGGTGGGAATGATTTATGGCCACATTTGAGGGAATAACTAGGTCTATTGTGTTGTAGTGGTGTCCAATAGCTACTATCGTGCCAACAAAAATTGTTATGGGATTTATACGAAGGAATATGGCTACGGCCAAGTCCTTAGCAACAAAACAAGTTTATTTGGAATTAATATTATATTAAACTATTAATATCAGAAGAAAAAATTTACATATATATATATATACATATATTTATATAAATATCATTTATATATTTTTACGTAATATTACTTCAAGTTGAGATTTAACTCCGTTAAATTTATTTTAGATATTTTTGGAGTATAAATCAAGATGGGATTTATTTGTTATCCAATATCCAAGATGAAATGAATTTGTCTACAGGTTCATAAAATATAAGGATATAGCCATGATGTTTTAAAAAATGGAAATAACCACAATCACACTGTTTTCAAAAGTGGAAGAGTCTATTTCATATTTAATTTCCTCCATAGGCATTATTACTGTAGTTACAGGAAACCACCACGGTCACATGGGAAATATATATGGTCCCCAACACTGGATATAGATAATTTTTCTTCTAGTGGTAATCGTAAGCATAGTTGAATCAAGTTGTTTAGTAATGATGATAGATTGATGATCATAAATTGGAATATATGCCATAAAATTGAAATCACTTTAATAATAATCTCAATTTTTATTTACATTTGTTATTTATTGTACATTAATGTTTTAAAATATTCATTATAATTAAAAATATATTCTAATTATCATATAGAAGAAATAAATTTCTAATGAAAACATAGAAGGAAAATATTATTTTCCTTTCCTTAGAGGATTGAGGAAAATAACATCAAATAATACTATATTGAAATTTGATAGTATATAACCATTTTTTTTCTTTTAACTGAATAATACTAATATTTTCTCATAAAATGTCATATATCAGAGGTAAATGTTTTACCAATTTTACACCCACCAATATCATAATCTGTATATATTTCAAAATTAGAAGAACAACATTTATAATAATATTGGAAATGGTTTAATGAAAAATTATGATATTTGAATATTTATTTTCTAGATTCTAATTTTCATTATTTTGGGTTATAATAAAAAAATTTACATATATAAAGTGTAAATATATAATTTAGACTAGAAATATTGAAATACAATAGATAAAAAATCATATCTATTTAAATATTATTATCTAAATTTTTTTTTGAATTCACTATATATATTTTATATGATGAAATCATTAGAATGTTTTAAATTATTAAATTATATAATGACAATCTATTAAAAATTATTTCTTATACATTAATTAATTTTAAAATTTGACATCACTACATTGAAAATCAATAATTTCATCTACGAATATTAATTTTAAATTTAAATCATATTGAATAAAGTATTCAATATTTCTAAAAATTCATTACATAGAATATAAATATAATAAGAAAATATAATCTGACAAATTTATATTTCATCAATTATAGTTTAGTTAGAATTTTTATTTTTATTAAATGTTGTATTGATATTTCATTTTTAAAAATTTAAGGTTTCATTAAAATAAATAATATATTATCTTTGAGGATTAATTAGAATATAAATTACGTTAAACATATTGAAAACATTATTATTAATGTATTTATTTTCAACCCAATGTGAGTTCTATAATAGATACATCCTTAAAAATATATCCATTTTTAATACACATTTCACATACTATTGAAATAATTTAGTAAAATTAAAATATTAATGAGATATCATTATTTTAATTTTTTCAATCCTAGAAATTGGCTAAATGTTTTTTTTATAATCTGATAATTTGTCTTCATAAAATCACTATGAAAATAAAATTGAATTATTCATAACAATATTTTCATATTGATCATGTTTATTTTATAAAATATATTTAGTTCCAATAACATGATAATCAGTATGTTGTTAATCTGAATACCATTATTTATTAAATAAATATCTTTTTTAACTTCATATATAACTAATATTAAATTGAAATTATTTAATTTATCCATAATGTTTAATAAATTATTTTAAAATAAATTATTATTTAGAAATTATATTTCCCTCCATGTATGTATATCCATGATAATCATGGATAATTTTTTTAAACTGTTAAATAAGAGACACAAATATAGGCATTGTTTAGTTTTAATTTGGGAATCACTATATAATTTTTTACCGCATTAATAGTATTATGATGTTGACATGACTATGCCTTATATTCCATATAAAATTTTATATATATAAATAAATTTGAAAACCAATATTTATATACAAGGCGTCATATACTCCTTTTAATCTTCAATTCATAATAGGTTATATATGTAATATAATTATATATCGAATTATAATTTTTAATTGTTCTATGATAATTTCTAGGATAATACTTTTTGTTATAGTTTATTTATCCTTTATTACTTTTTAATAATATCTTCTGGAAATTACCAAAATAATCTCAATAAATTTACTATAACTTAGAATCAGATGATTAGTATGAAAAATTTATTATTCTAAAATCTACTCCTTTTCTATTATCAGATTATCCATCTTTTATATTTTCTATTTCTAAATCATATTTCAAAAATATGATAAAAAATACCACAAAATTAAATTATTTCAAATCCATTCTCTGATTAAACTTTTAGAATTCCATTATATTATAAATCTATAAACTCTTTTATTTAATGTAATATATTTTTAATCATTATACTAATGAATTCATTCTATTTATAATTGTAGAATGTCTATGAATATTTTAATTTATATTTTATGTTCCACCCATTTAAAAAAATTTATGTTATATATATAATATTCCAACAATATTTCTAATCAATTTATAATATGTATATAGAGTACCTTGAATTATAATCTACATGTAATATGTTGTTTTAGAGGACTAACCATCATTAAATACATTTTGATTAACAAAAAAATGTAAGTTCATAATTTTATAATTATGTACATATCAGATGGATTAAAATAGTGAGAGTATTAGGGTCATCTTCTTATATTTTATAATGTTTTATCGGTTCTCTCCAATGTTCAATATTTATCATTTAATATATTCTTGCATCCAATCATAAAAGCATATATAATCATTTCCAACAAATAATAGATGTCTATGGGGAGAACATGCATCTTTATAACTTAATCATATCATCATAAGATGATCTATTTCATTATGAATTAAATCTAGGATTTAAATATTTGATATATATATAACATAGTGATAAATATCCTCTTAAGGTCCATGATTTTTAAAAAAATTTCTTACCGATGGTGATATTAATCAATGGTTAAGATGGGCGTGAATTTTCCAACATAATTTTTTTTAAATTCTCATCTAGGAAAATATAATTAGAAACATAAATTAATATTTTAAAATTTTCATTTTAATAATAGTTTATAACAATGTGATATTATATATACACTATATTCCATCAATGTGAAATGATGACACTCAATTATATAATGTGATAAAATTTGTAGGGATTCAACCATTATCAATTGAATTTTTTCCCCAGGATAAACAAACAAAGTCATGGGTTTTTCACATATGGTGTGATAACACCTAACCTTCAATATGATGTTGATGAAGAACCATAATTTTTTTATAAAGAATAATTCATAACGAAATCCACTTAATTTTTAAAAAAGCAAGGAATAAATAGATGTGCCATTTGTATGGGATAGTATTACAAATACATTATGGTCATTGTTTTGATGAAAAAAAGATCAATAAAAAATTAAATACCATAAAATGATTGAATTAATTAATAAATATAGTAAAAAGTGGAATAAAGATCAATATTTTAATGATGTATGGATTAGTCCATCCATAATGGTTCATAATAATGAAATTTATTTTGGGGTGTTGTAATGATGATAAAAAAATCTGAAACATTGTAAATTTTAAAAATAAGCACAACCATTAAGATTTTGAAATATTATTTTCAAAAAAATTAAAAGAAGATTATTATATTATAGTATCTTTTTTGAAATTTTCCTAAAACAATATCCTCTAAATTTTTTAATTTCCAAATGTTACAGGTATTTTTATGATTTTAATTAACAACATAAACATTTTTTGGTGAATATTTCCTATAAAATTGATTGCTTGTATCCATCATGATGTTATCCTATGATAATACCCACATGGTTTTCCAATGAAAAAATATAATAGATAACAATAAGATGAAAAGTTGAACATCCCTTAACATTTAACTTATTATTTAATATTCCATAGTAATCAAGTCTGACAGACAGTTCATAAGTAAAACATTTTAAATTTTCAACATGAAACATTACATGTATGGAGTGTGCATATTTATCATAAATGATGATCATTAAAATTAAAAAAACATAAAAATATGATTTATTAAAATAAAATATAAATATATAACAATGAAATTAATAAAGAAGGTACAATATTCAATACAACCTAGAGGTAAAATGAAATACATAAAACATTGTGAAATAGTAAATATTTTAAATTTTAAAGAAACAATCTATTAAGTCACAGGTGTTCATAATTTATTCATTATCTATAATCATGTTTTTTTGAAAACCAATAAAATATTCCTTGTAATGAATGTTTATAATTATCATTATTCCATGTTTATGATATATTTTATGAACCAATTTGGCATTCGGTGTAAACAACATTTTCCAATAACTATATCGTATGTTAAAAAAAATTATGTCAAAACGAAGTAGTTTTTTAATAAGGATCAATTTATATTATTTATTATGATGATTTTTTAAAACAATATTGATTAATATAAAAGAATAATTTTCTATAGGTCATTTGAAAAAAAAACAATATGAATAATTTTAGAAAAATCTATCGATGAATATTTATGAATCATGCCATAAGGGTAATTTCCACTCTAAGGATCATTTAAACAGTACTAATAATATAAACTATAAAGATAATTTAATTACTATGTAAATAATGTTATGATAAATTTAAAATTACCAATTATGATAAATTTAGATTATAAATCCTACCAAAATTATTACTAATGTTGTCTTATCCCAAATATTTTTTTATAAGACACATAATGAATCAATATAAAAATTCAATATATTAATAAATGTTAAAAAATATTAATTCTCCAATCCAACATGGGTAAAACAAGAATTTTTTTATTTGTTTGAATAAATAATTAATAAGAAAACTTTTAGTTATCTTTACAATAATAGAGTGAATTGTCAAGGAGCTAGTTACAATGATTTTTTTTCATTTTTCAATTTTTCCTAATCATGATTTGGCTTCATATTATCTTCCCACAAAAAATATTTAAAATTATTATTATTATTATTATTATTATATTAGATACAAATCTCCAATTGGGGGATAATTTATATCAATCAGATCACAAATATGGGAGGGGACACGATATAGATACATAATAATATTAATTAATTATGCATAAGGGGAAAAACTGTGACAACAATACACTCATATTATCGGTATGTTATATTCCCTTACATGCTTGGTGATTTTTTCATACACACTATCGAACACAAGGAACATACTTTAGAATTTTGTGTTGGTACATTCTTACACATTAATTAAATTGAATCATCACAATTTAACATAAAATATTGGTGATATATTATATGATATATCCTTTGTTTAACTCTTACATCATAAGTACGGTTTGTGTGACCCCTAGTAATTTGACTAATAATACATTAATTTATGAAGAAATAATCATATAAATTATGTGTTTTAATCAATAATGAAACTTATAGAAAATTATATTTCAAAATAATTTTAAATTAATGTTTCAAAAAATGTAAAATTTTATATTGTTTTTTTAATGGTATATTTTAATATGGATATATTTATATAATTATTTTCATAAAAATAATTAAAAATATATTTCAATAAAATAAAATTTTCATCAAAAGATTATTTTTCAAAATATTTTTGAATGAATGTAATTAATAAAATTATTTCTTTTGAGATGATATTAATAATAGGTTAATTATTTTATCTATGTTTGAGTACATTAAAAAATTATTATTTTCAAGTATTATATGTTGTAACATTACAATGTTAAATGTATTTTAGGTGAAAATATTTTAATTAATGTGGTAAATTTCTTTGGGTGATTTGAAATAAATAAATTGTAAATTTTCATATTATATCAACATGTTTTATAAAATATAAATGTATTAATTATGATTTTATCTAAAAATATAAATATATATAATAAATAAAATGAATTATAAATATATATACAAAAGTTACAGTTTTTGTTTTAAAATAATTATACTAATGTAACAAATAAATTTGAATAGTAATAATAAAAAAATATAGGATATGTTTAACAAAAAAATTATAAAAAATTATGTTTTTTAATAGAATTTATAAACTATAAATAAAAAACAACATTATATAAAAATGATAAATCTTATGTATATAGTAAAAATATGATTTTATTTAAAAAAATATGTTATAATTGTTAAAAAATAAGCACAAAGAATGATAATAAGAGAGTCAATATAGGTTAACAATGTGAAATATATTAGGATAAAATAATAATATATTTAACTAATGATGATGAGTTTTATTTATAGTAATAAATAAATTTATTAAATTTAATGTCGAAAACAAATTAAAGATGAGAATTTTGAATTAGGATAAGTGTAAATAACGATATAAAAAATTTTATTCCATCCTTTTGTTTTGGATTTTTGTTAAAAACAAATAAAATGAAGATTCTCACTGAAAATTAAGGAACGTATAAAAGTTTTATAAATATGGGGGACAATAGGTGAGCCAGAAATTCATGGTTAGAATACAAGAGCTAAATATGTAATTTGTTTCATGTTCTCCAAGAAGGAAGGAGATTTCCATTCCACATTATTTTCTACTATCATGTAAGGATTTTGTTTTAAATTTTATCTTTTAACTTTTATTTTTAAGGGATTTTTTATTTCATCAAACTATCTTAGTTATTTATAGAAAAACATATGTATATATGTATATATGATTTTTATATCTATCTTTATATTATAATATTTTCAAATGTAATAAATAATGATTTTTTTAATATTAGTTCTTAGACTGTTGTTTACATGGGTTAAAATTATTTTAATCAATTTATTTCCATTTAAATGTGATTTATATATATTTATATATGTATGTTTATATATTGATATATATAAATACATATATAATTATCTATTTATAAATCATATTATATAAGATTTTTAGATTTTAATTCAAAATTTTAAATATATGATGGTAAGGATTAATTTTATTTTGATCTAATTATATTTATTAAAAAGAATAATAATTGAATATATATCCATGTGTGTGTGTATTATTATATATATATATCTATAAAAATATCAATTTTCATAATTTATAAATGGTTTGTTTTTATTGTTACCTTGTCCATAATCTGTTGTAACATAAATCATTTTAAATGGATATTATTGTATTTTCCAAACACAATTACATGTATATGGAATAATGATATATATACATTAATATTTTATTAATGAAAGACTGAGACCTTTCCCAGAAAAGCAAGATCCCAATATTATCACAAATAAAATATTACCCGGGTCTAAAAGTAGAATATTTACATTGTTCCCTCCTCAAGATGAGAATAATATCACTTGGCACTTGATCTCCCCAATGAAAATCAGACCCAGTAACACATTTTTTACCAAGAACATATTCCAACACATTTTCCTCTGTATATACATGAGTAATAATGTTTTCATTTGAATAAATAAGATCCAACCATTTTTTCCGACGAATATTCAGCATCCAAGAGAGACAGAGAGAACCTGTCCTGAGTGCTAACACTAAGTGCATGGAATCACATTCAATAAATAAGAAATTATAACTTCTTCTATCAGCCTATAAAACTACATCAATAACTTCAAACATCTCTACATCAAGAGGAGAGCAAAATCCACAAGAACCATAAAGGAAACCATTAACACACCCTATGTGATCGCTACAAACCGCACCAAAGCCAGAGTCTCCTGAATTACCACGTGATGTGCCATCTGAATTCACATAGATCCCACTATGAATGGGTTCATTCAATAACACTTAAAGTATTACAATAGTTGAAGGTAAATTTCCCTTGATACCAACCCTATTTAGGATGGATAGGATAAGAATGGAATTCCCACATGATTTTCCTTTCGAGATGACAACCTCAAGGATTGTAGTAAGGATTCTAGAAATAACTGAACCAGTAGAAAAATTATACTAATCCGGAATGAGTTTATTCCTAGAGTACCAATAATGTGAGATCAACTCCTCTTCAATAGTCAGAAATAGAAATAAGTGTTGTATTGATAGATTAATATCAGGCCAACTCATCATAAAATCAGCAATTGAGTTCATCTGTGGTAGGTGCACTTCAATAATACTGGAAACATTTTCCCACATTGCTGAAGGTTCCAAACAGCTCAGAAATTTATGGATGATGTCTTCCATATGTTTATGAAACATGAAACACCTAGAATTGAGGGATATACCACATTTTTTAAGATGATCATCCGATGGAAGCTTTGTTGGTGATAATCTCCATAAATAGATGACCCAAGATGGTTTTAGGAAACTCTTATTTATATACATATATGAATATCAATTTATTTATTAAAAAAGGGTGAATATTTTATTTCCAAATATATATTCGATGTTATAATTTATTATTAGTCTATCAATTTGTGGTTTATGTTTATGTGTAACACTTGTTTACAGATAATAATCTTTATCATTTTATTTGTAAATACATAACAAGAACTAATTTTTTGTGAATATTTGTATATTCTCCTTTTGGAATATCATTCCTAATAAGTAATGTGCATCATCTAAATTATAAATGAAATCCAATTCATTTTTAGATCATATATGATTTTAATTCTTTATCCATTTTATTGATTAGTAATACATAAAAATGGTTATTTCAAGTATTATATTATACTCAATATTTTTAGAAACACTACAAAAAATGTTGAGGACATGTTGGGAGAATTGTTATTTTCATTTTAATGAAAAAATATTATATATCTATATTTGAAATATTTTGGGTGTGAATTGAGAAAGGTAGGCCCATGGAATGAATTTTTTTAAAAATGGCACTATAATGATATATGTTGTTATGGGGAGTGAATCCATAAGATTAAAAGGAACGTTGTTCCATATGATATATGACTAGTAACCTTACATTATGAGTTTTATTTTTGACTGTATATTATCATGGACAGAACAACATAAAGTTATTTTTTCAATTAATAAATAAAAATGTTCATTTAATTAAAACAATTTTATGAAATTAATGGTCTTTTGAAGTTATTTATTTTGATTTCAAAAGTTATGAAAATATACATTTATGAATGTATGAATAATTTAATTAAATGTTTTAAAATAAATTATTAATTGTATTAAAACCCATTATAGGGAATTTTAAATGGTTACCATAATTTTATACATTTTACATTGGATTAATATAATTATTATTGATGTATTTTTCATTTGGGAGGATTCAAACTTAAAATTATTAATTTTTTTAATTTCATTCTCATAATGTTTTGTGGAAATGTATTACTTGTATTTAATTATTCAGAACCTAGACCGGTAAAAATCCTCTATTTTGTAATATGTTGTGTAATTATTCAGTTTCTATTGTCAAAAAAATTTACACATTATATTTTAGCACTATATTTGGTAAACTAGAGTCTGGGACATTACAGGTTTTATCAATGGAGGTTCAAGATAATTTTAGAAAAATTTAAATAATTTAAATTTTAATCGTTTTTTAATTAGAAAAAATTATTTTTGCTATGTGTATTAACAAATAGCGAGGATACAATTATTTTTAGGTGGGATAATGTAAGACAATAGAAATTTGTGTTATAATACATTAAATTATTTATAAAGAAGAATATAAATAAAATTTTTAATCAATAATGATATATATATTTATTTGACTATTATTTTTAAATATTGTTCAAAAAACATATACTATTTATAGATTTTTTTTGTAATTGAATATTTTAATATGGATATATATATTTGCTTATATTCATAAAAATAATCATAAATATATTTGAATATCAATATTTATTTCATAAAATAGTATTTTTAAAAATATTTTTATTGAACATATTTACTTTAATGGTTTATTTTGTGATGATAGAAATAATATTCTAATTATTTATTCAAAATTTGAATTAATAAAATAATTTTTTATTTTAAACTATTATATGATGTCTCATTAGAATTCCAAATATACTTTTATGTTTTATTATTTTAATTAATTGTATTAAAATTATAGTTATATTTCAAATAAATGAATTTTAAATGTTCATAATATAGTAATATGTATTATTAAATAAAAGTATAATAATTATTATTGTCATGAAATTATAATATATATATAATAAAAAACTAATATATAAATGTATAAAAATGGTTCACTATTTCTAGAATAACTCTATTAATATGAAAATTTATTTTAAATAATAAAACAAAAAAAAGAAAAAAGTTATATGATTTTTAAATATAAGTTAATATAATATTATTTTGTTTTAAAAAATTTAAAAATTATAAATATATATTAACTTTATTATAAAAAACTCACTTCATATATATATAACAAAAAACACGAATTGATTAAAAATATATATAATTTGTTTTAAGAAGTTAAATGGTAAATTATAATAAGAGAGTCTATATATAGTAACAATGTGAATGGTTGTGTGATTAAAAATTTTTTTTTTACTAAGTATGATTAATTTCATTTATAATAATAAATATGATTAATAGATGAAATGTGGCATAAAAAATTATGAGAAAAAAAATAATGAGAAGAAAAGGTGAAACAAAAAAATTTAAAAAAAATTTAAACCAGTGATCATGTTATTTTTTTATAAAAAAATTATTTCCTAGATTCTCGCATAAGAATAAGGAACACATAAAATTTTAATAAATAAGCGGTACACAATGAGAACCCCTCCTCTAAAGTTAAAACATCAAATCCAAACTATTCTTTTGGTTCATTGTTCTTCAAGATGTTATGATATTTCCTTCCCTATTTTTTTCCAAAATCAACAATAATGTTTTAATTTTTTTCATTAAAATTATTTTTGTAACGGTTTATATTAATTAATCAAAATATATTCATTATACAAATATATACATATTTTTATATGAATTTCATATGTAACTATATAACATAATATTTTATGATGTTATAAAATAAGGATTTCTATTTTAAATTTCTGTAATTAGCCTATCGTTTTCATCAGTTAATTATATTTTAATCAATTTATTTTCTTTTTACATATATTTATATATATATGTGTGTGTGTGTGTGTGTGTGTGTATGTATATATATACATTCATATATAATTATATATTTTGAAAACATATAATATTGGGGTTTTATATATTAAATTTTACATCTAAATCAATGGGGTATGGTTTGTTTATATTTTTATCAAATTATATCCATTAGAAAGATATAAATATTTATATGCATATGCATATATATCTATAAAAAATAAGTTTTTTAAAAATTTGTAATTGTTTTTTTTAATTTCATCTCTACCATAATTTATTGTAAGATAAATCCTTTATCAAATTGTTGGCCTCAATTTCTAATATATCATTTTATATATAAGACATAATGACATATATATTTATTTATATACATATATTAAATTCAAATAATTCTTTAAGAATGGTCTAATATTTAACTTCCAAATCCATTTATGATGTTACAATTTATTCTTAATCTATCAATTTATGGGTTATTATTATATATGAAATCAGTTTTTAATTGATAATTATTATCATTTTATGTGACATTGGTAAACAAGCTATCAGGTATGAATTTTAATTCTTTATCTATTATATATATGATTTTTAAGTAATAACAATTATTTCGAGCATGGGTTTCTACTAAAAAATATTTTAGAAAGTCTTATAACATGTTAATGAAATTTTAATAGAAATGATATTTAATTTTTAATGCAAATAATATTTTGTGTATTCATTAGAAATGTTTTTATTTACGATTGCGTAAGATAGCTCCATTGAAAGTGTTCTAAAAAATTGCACTATTATGTAATGTGAGATTATGAGGTGTTATCTATAAGTCATAAGGTAACTTTATTCAACAGATTTACGAATGGAGGTCTTATGTTAAGATTTTTATAATGCTATAACTTGTATCACGAATGACCCCCAAATTTTGTTTTATTTTCCAGGGAGAAATCACAATGGTTTTTCAATATTTTTTATATTGTGAAATTAAGGGTTTTCTAAATTTATTTATTGAGATTTAAAATGTTATAAAAATATACATTTATGTAATTATGATTAATTTAAATATATATGTTAAAATAATATATTAATTATTTTAAAACCCAATTATCGTAATTTTAAATTACCACCCTTTGTTTGAAATTCAATTTTAATGGTTTAGTTGATTTTTCAGTTATGTATTTTTTTACGAGGAGTAATAACACATTTGATTATTATTTTTAGTTAATTTAATTACTATATAATTTGGAGAAAATGTTATAGTTTTACATAATTATCTAAATCTTAGACTTGTAAATATATACTATTGGGTGATGTGTTATGTAATTATTCAGTTTCTTTTATAAAAAAATTAGACTGTATGTTCTAAAACCGACTTGAGGAAACTAGGGTCCAAGTCATTTTGATTTGTAATCCATCCTCTGTAAAAGAGTGAATGAGAAGAAAAAAGTCCACATGTAATAACATATATCTAGGTCTCTATGTTGGATAAATGTAGTGGTATGTTGTGATGCATATATTGAGGAAAAGCATAAATATAATTAAGGAGTGATTTAAGCCATCAATCATAAATGAGTGAATGATCACTGAAATGTTGTGGGCCCAAAATCATTACATTTGTGATGATTTTTAAGACAATATGAGAAAACCAAAATTATTGTATCTGGGAAATAATGGACACTAAGTCATTTTTCTAATGTTGGGTACTTTTTTTAACATGTATGAATATAATGAAATATAATATATTTATTTATTTAAACCCAATTTTTTCCCTTTCATTGTACATCCAAAAAAATCATTTTCAATACTTACATCCTGAAATAGATATCACAAAATCAACATTGATTCCTAAATCACTAAAATACACTTTTAATATATCTTATGCCACATAAATGAGTGACAAGTCTGACTATTTGTTGTAGATATTTTCCAAAATTAAAATAGTAAGGACATCAATATCTAAAACTAAAAATTAACACTACTTGTTTATCATTTTTATATATTCATCAAATTGTTCAAATAATGTTAATTAAATATTAAATAGAACATTACATAGTTAAAAGTTTGTCATCAAACTCTTGTTGTCATTCGGTCTTGTTTTCATGTCCGGTGGCCATACTTGATTGGATTGGTGTTCACCAGGCACACATGATTTCTGTTTCTAAATCTAAATTAATATATTTCCCAAATAAATATAATTGGTATACTAGAAATAATTTGAATTTTTAAAAATCATTTTAACTACTGTTTGTAGTGAAACCCTAACACATAAATACTTCATCCATTTACTTCCACATAAGTTCATACTTTGTCTGGGGATTTTCCATAAAATTATTTTTATTATTTCAAATTTATTACACATTATTTTCAATCTAATACACTTTAGGCTTAACATATCATAATTAATATGATAATATATTCAAACCATTTATAATTGTTTGTATAAAAAAAATTTCAATTATCTTATATGTATCCACATAGTGTTTAAATCCTGGTTCATAATAATTCTCATTTTTATGTACAAATTTATGCTAATTCTGGACCAACACAAATTTTCAGAGTGGTTTCTCCTAAGTACGTCTATCCCCGAAGCACATCCACATATTGTGTCTAGATAGGTATGTATTTTTACGAATAACTAAAAAATATATATTTTACAAAAAATTATACTGTTTTCATCTATAATTATAATCAAGGTCTATCTAAGGGTTATGTGATCTAATATTTATTTTTCCTAAATCTACTTCCCATGGTTACTAATAAACATAATTTTATACAAACTGTTGAGACATGATCCTTTTAATCCTGGAGCCGGTGTCTCCTACTAGTAAATTGGAATGACAGAAAGGAATCAAATATAGATGGACTGGTCCATTTAGCAGTCTTGGTAAACCAGATACATAAATGAGTCCCATATTTCAAATGAATATGATAATCACAACAATTGGGTTGTTTATTCTAAATAAAAAATAGCAAGGATAACTATAATATATCTATTATATCTGTGAATATCATTCATAGTATTCGTTATAGATTCAGAGGGAAAATTACCTAATAAAGGTGACCTCAAATGCTCAGTAATGTGTAAATATATAGGAATAAATATTGAATCAATGACATTAATAATTATGAAATTTTAAATAACTTAAAAATATATAATGAAATTAAATATTGATAAGGATGTTTTCAAACAATATGTAAAGGTAATAACATAAAACAAAATCTCTTCATATAAATAGATAAGAAGTAATCATTATGGAATTGTAAGAAAAAAAATCATTCCATTTAATTAATGAACTAATATAAAATGTATCCATAGATATGTCAATAGAAAATATTTTGGATGAATAATAAATGAGACAATATTTTGGATATTATTTGTTATTAGATGTCATGCCTTTGAAGCATTAAAACATAGTCCATAATGACATTTCATAAGAGAGTTTAAAAATATGGGTAGAAACATGTATATACAACATAGAAAAATTTCAAAGTTTTTTTCTCTAACTAATTTCCTCTCATGACACTACGGAAGCATCATGGGTCTTTGATTAACAAGTCCCCAACCACTAGGGCATGCATTAACCATTATCAAACCAATTGGGGTTTTGATATCTTATCCCCAACCCGTATATTTCACATATATGGAATTTATATAATCAAAGTTCCTTAATAAATATCTATATTGAATAAATGAGTATACATTATCAATTTTTACCTAAAGAATCAAATAAAATTTAATGTAATCACCCTATGAAAAATTTTATACAGTTCACACAATATTTATATAAATGAAAAATGATATTGATATTTTGAAAGAAATAAATGTATAATGATCATAGGAAATTGTATATTTTATGTGGATTAAAATCAATAAATGATGTTAATTTGAATACAATCGTTGTAATAATCAATCAAAAACCATCTAGAATAATGATAATTATTGTATTGATACAACAAATACTATGTGGGGTAAATATGGTTGTTTTTTATGAATTGAAATTATATAAATATATATTTTAAAATCTTTCATGAAGAAAATATCCATTTTTTAGTTTCTCATTATTATTTTTATAATAAAATATTGATAATATTTTAATAAACACATTGTTATTAGAGGAAAATAGGCTCTCCGGCTAAACATAGAAATAAGGTCAGTATTTCATAAAAAATTAAAGAACAAATTCAGTACCAAATTGTGGAAAATGGTAATAATAAATCAATGTGAACATTAATTACTATTAGAGAGTATAATGAATGGGTATGTAGAATAATAGTCATACAATTTCCTCATAATGAAATACCATTGAAATATCATTCATATAATTGTTGCAGAAAATAGTATTTATACAATATAATGTGCCCCATTCAACATTGATACATTTTAAATAAGAATCCTCATGAAGTAATACAATTCAAGGGAAGTAATTATATCATGAGATTACATAGATTCATTATATATCATGTAAAAGAATGTATATACTACTTATAAAATAAACTATGTGCATAATAAGAAATAAGTCTTAATGACTTTTAAATTGAGTTGAAATAAAATAAAACAGTGGTTAGATATGAATTGGAAACCCAAAAGAAATGATCATACAATTGAACATTTAAAAACCTGATACATAAAGATATCACTATTTAGTATGAAATGGTGAATTAGGTACACTATACATATTATGTAAGTGGTGTTAATGTCATTCACCTCACATAAATAGAAGTGAGAAAAAAATCCCTTTCGTTGAGTTTGAATTGTCTTGTGTGTCTTTATATTGTTGAATAAATATTTATCATTTTTATTTAAATTCCTGAGAAACATATGCAAGTCTAATATATCTATTATTTTTCTTATTACTATATCTTATACAGCTACTTAATGAGTTTTTTTGACATCGTTTGTTTTGTCAAAATTCAGTTTTGGTGTCGCAAAAAATAATTGAAGGTAAACTATTATCAAAGGGGACATTATCTAACTTACCCTAAATATTAATCGTAAAATTATTATTCTATTTATACATATATTATAATTTTAAAATTAATAATTAAATAATTTTATATAAAATGATCCAACATTATACTCATGGAGATAGTAGGTCGTATGTTCCAATAATTAAGGTTCATGTTTTCCGTTGATCATTTTTGTAAGATGGGAAGTAATACTATATAATTTCATAATGATAATTATATCATAAAAAAATACAATTTATTTATAAATAAATATATATATAATTCATGTGTTGAAAAAGGAACTGCATCATGTCGAGGAGGTGGTAATGTAGACGTCCACGAGCAACATTATCACTTTGTGTGTGAAAGGGTAATAAAGAAAATGATATATATATATATATATATATATATATTAGATAAAAAATTAGATCATGAATATTATATAGAGGGTTTTTAGGTAAAATAGTTTTAGTTAAACATTCCATTATAAATTCTATGTACCTGTGAATGAATCACATCTCTTTGAGGTGTGGTAGCCCACAATTTCACAAACGATGTTATCATTTTGACACAAGAAATGGAAAGTATAAATATATGCATTGAAAATTATTAAAAAACAATAAATAAATAATAAATATAACATATAATTATATAAATAATATTTATATCAGAATATCGAACATGAGAGGTAGTAAATGATATATGAAGAATCATCATTTCGTGGGACTAGAGTTCACTAGAAATGTAATCAACATGTTTGTTCCCTATTTGATTGAATTTGGTGTTAATTTACAATGATAACATTGAATAGAACCATTATATAATACTTTGGATAGTTTTTTGGTCATAAAGTCAATATATAAGAAGATATCTAAGGTTATAGAATTCAAAAAAAACAAGAAACTAGGATGAAGTTTGTTACCTCTTACTCGGGTAACTCCTTCTAGTTTCCACCAAAGGGAATCCTTGGATTGATTTTAGAACACTAAGAAGAATATAGAATGATTGATGTTACTTTGGGGATCTATTTGGGATGATCACGGTCAATCCAATGTACCTTGAGAGGTGTGAGCATGTGGGAGGTGTATGTGACTTTTATAGTGGAGGAAAATGAGTGAGTTGGTATTTAAGAAAGTATGATTGGTTTAACCACGTTATTACCAAAAAATTCACCCAAAAACAAAAAAATATAATCAAAGGTTAATAGTCTATTTATAGACCCAAAATTGGTTTTGGACATGTCGATATGTCATTTGGGCCCCTATATTGATGTTTTTGTACATTGTTAGGCTTAATTTTGCCATAATTATTTTAATTAATTTTTATTACATTCACTAATAATATTGTAAATAACTGTGTTAAATGTATTCTAAATTATAAATTTTTATTATTCGAAATATGGAATCAATTTTCTCAAATTACTATCAAATAAGTATTATATATTAATTTATATTTAATCTTGTAGGCGGGATGACAATGTTGGTTTTTAAAGTAAAATCGTTTGAAAGATGTCTCTGTTTTTTATAGTAAATTTAAAATTAAAATTGAATATAATTTTAAAAAATGGATCAATTGATAAAAATATTATATGAATAAATTTCAAAATAAATTAAATGTATAATTTTACTTTAAAAATAAAATTATAGGAAAAACCAGTTTTGAATTAAATTTTAGTATTTTTCATTATTCAATGAAAATTAAAACATCACTAAAAATACTAAACATTCACCCTAAGATAATATTTAGGAATTTATTTCAAATATTAATTTTAATATTTACATATTAAACTTATGAAAGTTTTAAATTGGATTTAAAATAAGTTATCTAGTAAAAGAAAATAGAAATTCCTAAATAAAAATATAGTTCTTTATGTGTAAATTTTGGGTTGTTCTTGTATTATGACTATAAAATCTATTAGATGAATTTAAAAAATATTTTATTTATTATATAATATATATATTACATCAATACCACTCATAAATTGTAATTAATTTAATCAATTATATTAAATCATAATTTTATCATAATAACATTTCATATAAAATTATTATCTTTATATTCAATTGATTATTATATTAATATATAATAAATTTGTGACAAATTAATTAAGATTATATTTTTGAGAAAATAATTTTAATATGTTAATTATTACTACCATGAACTGAAAATTTAACAACTATGTTATATATAATAATATATTAATAATATATTATTTTTCGGTGAATCTCAGTCTTGTGTGTAACACAAGCCATTCAAGAAACTCATCGGTGCATGAAACAAATTCTAAATTATTTTCAGGTGTATTAAAATATATAATATATTTAATTTTTTTGAAATATTATATGCATTATAAATTCATCTTATATTATATTCCCTTACATGATTGGTGTCACATGTCATACATTCTATTGAATACAATGTTATTTTATTAGAAGTTAGGGGCATTGCAATTCTTCCTGGTGAAAATATTTTCCTCAATCAGTATTTAAAAATGTAATCATCCTCAGAAAATTGTATATATGATTCTAGTATAGAGATAGAATATATATATAAACAATTAAATTAAAAACATTTCACTCCAACAAAAACAAATACCAAATAATGGTATCCACAATTATCTATGTAACACAACTTTCAATGTTTCATATACTATATCAATAATACCAATGGTCTATCAAGGGTCAAAACACCATCCATTAAATCCAAAAAAACCCAAATTATTTATAAAAATCGTTATTAGAAATGAATGTAATTTTCTTGCATCAACAAAAATCCATGGAAAGAGAAAATGATATAACAATCGTACCTCTAATGTTAGAAGGTCCTATATCCAAACTATCTAGATTAATCATTAAAATATTATGTTCATATTCCCATATTCAATGGGATACATTCAAAATCTCCTAATCAATTACTTATTCTAGATATAATTCCACTTGAAATGGTGTACCATATCCCCAACATCGACCTGAGTGACATGTGGAACACTAGTTACTAGTCTATTAAGGTGTATCATCATCCTTTCTTGAATTTGGTACATATCTTAACCCCCTTTCAAGTAATCTGGTATTGTATTACCCAATAAAATCTCTTCAGGATATCCAATATTCTATATGCTTGGCACACTAATTCATTGTATGGAAATTGAGGCACCATGTTTCCCAACATTCCATAATGATAGCACTACAATTGACCAAAGTCTTAAGATAGCTTCCCATAACCATAATTTATCTATACACTGTTTCCATGATGATAAATATCATATAAGCACCTTTTTCCTCTAGATGTAGAGCCCCCAATATTCTCTACTAAATAGTAAGGAAGCTACTTGGGGCCTCTTTTAGGTTCCATTCTGTGTTAAATCCTTGATTCACCACATTTAAAAAAATAATCAATAAAAAATGAACACTTGTTAAACGATCTCATAGATAAGACAATACTGTGATCTACCCTTGAAAAATATCTCATTTTCCATTATATTCAGAATAAATCAATCTAGATCTGTGAAGCATCCATAATTTGACTGAAATCATTAGAGAGATAAACCATCAATGTCTCTAGATAAAAGTTTCTCAAAAACGTCTCCCTTATGTCCTTAAAATTTAACCCCTCTAGATTCCCTATATTTCTCCAAAAAAATCCCCAGATATGGTTTTTATGTCATTGAAGTATGCAGGCATCAATAATAACTAAAAAACCAATTACTCCATCAAGGTTTATAATGGTCATAAGGATTAACTCGATCAAAAAATCAGCAGTCTAGGGGGCTTGCTCCCCAATGATTGTAGGTGGATGAGGATAATGAAAATCTCTTTTTTTTCTCAAGCATCGAAGGTGTTGTTGGAACAGTATCACATTCGTTAGATCGCATGTCCCCCGTGAACAAGTATCTATTATGAATGTCCACAAAATCCTTAAGATAAATATGAATTTATAGATAATCTGTTTTAAGGACGCAGCCTTAAAGCATTACATAATCCTGAATTAAATTAATAATTCACATCGAGGATGTTTTCAGGTTTAGAGTTTTATATATTTTGCTATAACTAATACAATACATATCAAAAGATAAAAGTGGAATCTTTTACATAGTTCCAATTTTTTTCAAAAAATAAAAACTATTAAAAAATAGTATTGTCTAGTTCTATATATTATAAATCATGACTTTTCCTTAATCCCATCCTGGACCTTATTCATCTTTATGTCCAGTGAAAAACATTTAAAAACATGGGATGAGAATAAAAAGCTCAGTAAGGGTTAAAATAGAAATAAAGAAAAAATTAGTTCTTCATTACATATAAAACATATGCTATTTAACATACATCATAAAGTCATAATATTTATGAATCACAAAATTAAAACATAAATCATTAAGGTAACTTTTTTCATCCATATCATAATTACATTGTAGATATCACAGCTACGTAGGGAGTTACATTTGAATTACCCATCATAGTATATTCCCTAAATCTCTTAGAAAAAATATTCACATTTACCTCCGTCTCATTACCCAATTCATTGGGGAGCTCTCTCGGGCTCACATGCCCTAGGACTATCATTGAACCACTCAAATATATAAATTATTCCCAAGAACCATAACACATACAACAAGTATAATGGCAGGATAAAATTTCCTCATTTCAATTACAATATATCATGTGAAGATATTGATATAATCAATTCTTTCCCAAAACGATTTTCAAAACCAAAATACGTAAAAGTGTATATAGTATTTATTTTCCTTTAAATAAACACGACTTCTTGTTAAGGAAGGCAATGACCAAATAGTACTCATGTCGGCGGAAAGGTCATTGTCTCTGCTTACGTTAAATTTTTTTTTTTAAATTTAGTAAAATTCATTATATAGAAAGATTCAAGTTGAATGAAATGAATAGTAAAACGTGTTTCTACTACATATAAAATAATGTAGTTTATTAAAACAAAATATTCCTCACTGAAAGGATACTGAGATGAAGTCCATTATCACATGTCCGACGTGACTCATTTATTCTTTAAACTCCTGAATAATAAAATACGTTAATATATACTTTCATAGGAACCTTTTTCAAATTTTTTATTTTTTTTATATAACATATTACCAAATTATAAACTTTATGTTATTATTTTAGTTAATAGTGGTTATTTTGTCGATATTTGGTAACGGAGTCAAAAATTGACTTAGTATACTTACATGTTGACCATGTGGTTAAAATTTCATTATATCCAGATTGATAATAAGGATTTAGATATCATATATTTCATATATATCCAGTATATAAATGTATTCATAATATTATATATCAATTTTAGGTATGAAATGAAATGCACCGTTCATGGAGAAAGCAAAACGTACGTATGCATGGACGCTACTTTCATTTTGATTTCATATTTAACCTAATGAAAACATAATGATAAATAGGTATAATTATAATTATATTATAATATCATTTATAATATCATTAAATCCATCCTTAATATGTCCCACTTATGGCATTAATGAGTCATATCTATTTGAGCGGGTGGTAGTCCACACTTCCTAAAATGATGTTTTCGTGTTTGCCCAAAATGGCAACCATAAAGGAGTGATATAAATGAAAAATACATAAGCATAAAAATAATAAAAAAATAATAGATATCATATATACATACAGTTCAATCATAATTTCCACCATAATAGGTTGTATAAGAGGGTTGAACAATCATCATTTTGTGAGGTGTTAGTTTGTTGTCCACATAAACAAAATATTGGTTAGCTATTAGATAGAGGTGTGTGTAAGTGTAGTTAGAATCCTTATAAAATAAAGAACACAGTTTATTGAGGATAATTATTTTGTTATAAAATAAAGGAATAAAAAGATTTTATGAGGTTGGAAAAGAAATATAAAACAGAATAACTTAAGAGAAGACGTAACATTTAAATCAGGTAACTCCCTCTGGTTTGAACCAAAATGGTTTCGTTATGCTATTTATGCATAAGGTATGTCTTCTAGGAGGAATATATAAATCATGATAGCTTATATAAAAAGTGTTTAGATGAGCCATGGGAATTGAGAGGTCTGAGTAATGGTTTAGAGATTACGGATTTTTATAAGGGGGAAGAGGGGCTCTTTTGGGATGTATGAAAATATTATTTTATTATATTATTATTTTCAGTTTATAATGGTCCAAAAATAATTAAAGTATAATACACGATGACTCATGGTCAAAATAAAATCATCCAATAAAAATTGGATAGGTTTTGGATATTTTTTTAATCATTATAATATTATTTATTTAAATCATTTATTAATGCGGTAAACACTACATCATTATTGTGTCAAAAATAATTTTATTTATTAGAAGTCTAAAAATTAAAAAAAACAATGATGTAGGAATTTTTTTTTCATACCAAATAATATTTAAAGATGAATTGATAACTTATATTACCATATGTAAAATGTTATTACTAAAAGTTTTTTTTATGTCATTTTTTCCTTTACGTTAATTTAAATAATGTGTCATTGTGGATCCATGGGGACCCAAAGTAGACCCCAGGTTTCCAATGTTTGGACATGACTAATCAAATAAGGTTAGTGAATGTATTATTGTAGTTTTATATTATTATAACATTGTTTTTCCATTGAATTACTCTATTTAACTTTAACTACATTAAATAAAAGCCAAAAGTTACTATTCACCAAAAAAATTCTCAAATTATTGAAAAACAAATTACGTACAAAAAACAACTATGTATGTTGGATTTTTAAAATTAAATTCACAGAAGTTGTAAAATTTTATCTAAATGAGATGGTATGTTTTTTAACTACTACTCAGTGTTTTCACTATTCCTCAAAAATTAATGTATTTTAGAAAAATACCAATAATTTTGCCTATGATATATGTGATATTAAAAAATAAAAATGATATATATTTTAACAAATTCAATACATTAAATATTCATTAAATAATTTATAATTAGTTCCCAATGTCAAAAAAAAGCTTGTTTTTATGAAATAATAACTATCAAATGATTAACACTTTTTTATGTCCAATTTTAATGTGAAATTACTTACAATGGAAAAATTTGTATTAAATGGAAAAAAAATACAATTACACTTTAAAAAAAATAAAAATATAATATAACCATATAAATAAATTATATTTTAAAAGCAGTTTTGAATTAAAATACAGAATTTTACACTATTCATTAAAAAAAGAATTTTATCAAAAAAATACAAAAACATTTCAAAAAATATATTATGACGTCCCCATTATAAAGAATTTTTTTTAAATATAAAATTTAAAAGATCCCAAAACTGTACATAAAGAAGGTTCTCCATTAAAAGGAATTAAATTGACCTTTTAATGAATATTAGATTATTTATGCATAAAATCATATTAATTCACCTTTTAATCCTCTAACATTTATTGGATACATGTAAAAACATTTAACAAACATGTATAATAATATTTTAGTTAGTTCTATTCATTATTAACATTTCAACAGCTAAGCATTAAATACCACTTATAATAATAATATTATATTATTATACTTTTTGTCTGAATCAGCCTTGTGTGCAACGTAAGATTTCAAAGAACCCCATTGTTGCCTATCCGGTACACCATTGAACATAGAAACCCCTTTAAATTTAAATTAATATTTAAATAACTAATATTAATAATTATGAAAGTGTAATATTTTTTATTTAAATGGGATGTTACATCCGTCCCACCTTTTGGAAATTATATCATCCCAAATTTATTCACTTATCAAATATGCGGGGGTACTTATCCATCATATCATTTTTAGACAACCATTTTGCCTCTTAAACTATATGGGTTTTCCATAAAACCATTAACTTATTAATTACCTTATTTCGCAACACATTTTCTCTTTGGTCAAGAATCTGAAATCGTTGTTCCTCATAAGAGAGATTCTATTCCAATTGAACGTTCTATCGGCTAAAAACATGTAATGGATCTGGAATATACTTTATCAACATCTAACCATGAAAATCAATGAGTAACTATGATAAACATAGAGGTAAAAACACTCCATACGCAACTAATCCACATTTCTCTATGATTTCATAAGGTCAAATGAACCTGTAACACCCCGAGATTTTATGAGAAATATTTTTTTTAATTTCATTGATGTCTAGAGTTTTACGCTACAAAAATATTATATTGCACTTTATGCAACACCGTATTACGTTTTTGTATAGGCAAACAATATTATTGGCTTGTGTTACACGCAAGAGCAACCTTCCTCAATAGAGTGGGTTGTGCACAAGGTCGAGTTTCACTAAATAGTGATATATTGATATAAAATTATTAAAAACGTTCCATTATGAATAGTATTAAACACATTTTAAATTTTATAACAATATCATTCATCTTAAACATATTCTAGAACATGTTATGAGAACAAAATAATGTATTCCGGTAATATAAGTATTTTAAAAAAAATTAGTTTTGCAGCCTTTGGATGGAACACGCACTTTAAATATAGTTTTGAAATGTTTATAAGTTCAATTTTAAGAAATAAACTTATTCATTTCAATAATTATATAAAAATTACCTTTGGATTATTTTTTAATATTTTTCTATTAACTTTCATATTTTGATGAATAGTATAAATACTCTAAATTTTAATTAAAAACATCTTTTTTCATCAAGATAGTTTATATTGTTAAATTCTAATATTGAATGGTTTTAAAGTAAAAATATAATATATTTTTACCATTTTATATTATTTATATAATTATCATTAATTTTACATTTAATTAATAGGTAAAAACATTACAATCATTTGCAATGTTTTATCATTTTGAACATGTTTCTTTAACAGCAGGGTTAATTTTAAATTAAACACTGCAACTTCTGTTTTTTGAATTTGGAAAAATGGATTCTATATTTTGAATAATTAGTTCCAAATTATGTAAATTGGATAATTTTTAATTTTAGGCATTATGAATAGTTAATAGGCTAAATTTTATTTACTACTGTTAAAGGTAAATCAGGTAATTAAGGGTAAAATAATATTTTAAAATTACCCTAAAACTTGTATTAATATATTTGTATCATTATATTACGTCCTAAATCATAATTTGGTCAAAATGGTATCTTTGGAACCCACTTGGATGTGATTAAGACCATTAACTTATTTTATTTAATGAAAGTGAAATATGTATCACTCCAATATTAATAATTAATATATTTTTAATATAAGGTTACACAGAATATAAATCTTATTATAAATACTCATTTGAAATAAAAAATTTATTTCTTCCTAATGGTAATTTTTTTTTGATTTTTATGAAATATATAATTACCTTAATTTCTTATACATTATTGATGTAGAAATTATTTATTTTGTGAAAAATAAATAGTTTATTTTTTATTAAAATAATAATATCCATCAAAAGACAAGAAACATGACCAAAACATATTAGTAGAGTATATATATTACTAATAACATAAGGTTAGACTTGTGGAAAATTTTGATCAATATAAAAAATATTGTGAAATTTATAATATTTTATTTTAAATGATGTCAATGTTGTCCCCTTCATAATTTAATAAACATATCATTATAAAAGTTGGGTGTTTTATAAAATAAATTCTACTAAAAGTAATCTTTTGAAATCTATTATATTTATATTTATAATTTTATTTTATTATAAATTTTTACGCAATACATAATTATATTAAATAATTATTCAAAAAATGTTGTAGTAATTATTTTATTAATTAAAATATTAAATTAATGGGTTTAAAAATATTAAAATAAATAATATATGAACTAATTTATGTTCTACAAAAATTATATAGACTAATATGACTTTTTAAGAATCTATTAAATATTTACGTTTGAATATATCCTCTATTTGGATTTTATTTAATTCCAATAAATGAATTGTATCAAAATTGACAGTATTGATATTTTATAAAAATAATAGAATATTAAATTGCATAAAAATAAAATTATAAATTATAAATTATAAATTGAAATTTACATGGTCTAAAATTTTATAATGTATCCAATTATGTAAAATTAACAACACAGAAGTATGTATTCATAACAGTTTAAAATATAGAATATTATTACGAGAAATAAGTTTAAATAGATTAAATAAGGATAAATCAAATTGATAAGGTTTAAAATAATTTTCCAACATATCTATAATTTACTATATGATGATATTAATACCCTATCTCATTTAATACTCTAATTTGAGTCATTTCGGTGGTTTTTAGGTGGGGTTCGAGTTTTTTATAAATTCTTATTTTGGACGGTTCCAAAAGTGCACATCTCCTCTCTTATAAAAGAGAACTTATTCCCTCCTCATTTCACTCTATTTGAAACCTTCGTTCTCAGCCAAAAACTACCAATTTCTCTTCTAAACCTCTACAGTAATATTATAGATGTTCTGGTCCTCTTAAAATACAAAATCTAGAGCCCTAAGAGGATTTTTTAAAAGAGGCATGTCGAGAAAGAGGTAATCACTTCTAACGATTAATTCAAGTTTATTTCTTCTTCTACATCCTCTTATTTAGTTTTCTAATTATATAGTAATAATATCATTTTCACTAATATATTTATATGTTATTATAAAATTAAACATCCCTATTTCACCTTATATCTATCTAGGAAAAACGAAATCACCATGCGTGCGTACGTACAACATACCATCTCCAAGCTATGGAGTAATATGTTTTTTCACCACTGCCATACATGGATGAGTGAAATATTGGAAATAGTATCTATATATGATTATAATAACATCATACAGATTTTGAGATATTATATTATCCACTCCAATTCTTATGAATAATTATGGTAGTGATATCATCGCTCGTGCGTACGTACGTATTACTGTCTCGACGACACGATGAGATTCATTCCCCATTTTAACCAATCCAGAATGATTAATATAAGGCCCCAGCCTTAAACCTTACTTAATATTTAGTTATTACAAGACTACACCTTGAGGATCCTTTCTGGTTTAGAGTTTTAGAGAATTATATCATAAAACTTTCATTACATTCCATATTTAAACAAAGTGGTTACAAAACAGATTGTATTCATTTTTCCCATCAACAGAAACATATTTAGAATGAAATAGTGATTCATTATTGAAACTTCCTTTACACTATCATCATATCTTGTACCATTCCCTTGACCTGTGAAAAACATTTCAAAAACTTGGGATGAGCATAAAAAGCATAGTAAGGGATATAAAAAAATATAGAAAGGAAACAAGACTACATTTATATATAAGAATCAATGAAATCATACTTTACCCATAAAACATAATCACATTAATATACCTCATTAAATCAGGAATAAATCATAGATATCATAAGACATAAAGGTAACTTGAGGCATTCATAACATTCTTATGTAGGGAGTAAACCTCTTGGTTACGTTTGGAATACCCATCAAAGTATATTCCCTAAATCTCTTTGGAGAATCCTTAAAATTTAACCCCTTCGGGTTACCCAATGCATTGGAGAGATATATCGGGCTCACCCACCATTAGTTTATCACGGAACCACCTATCTTCATAACAATGCCCAAGAACCATAACATAATCGTATCACATAAAACATTCATAAAAGAAACATAACATTACCACATTTCAATCACAAGATATCAATACCACACATTGACATAATAGAAATGTTGTGAAAACCATTTTCAATACCAAAATAGAAGAAAATTATAACATGGTATTTATTTTTCATTTCAAAAAAATATTATGTCTTGTAGAGGAAGCTGAAGCTCAAATAATGATCACGGAGGGGAGAAGTCGTTGTCGCCGCATCCATATGACAAAAACATTCCCTTTTGTCATTTAGTAAAACGCTTCGTATAAAAAAGATTCATTTATACACCGTATATAAGAATGTTGTGTATAAAACAAAATCTACCTCAATGAAAGGATATTGAGACAAAGTCCCTTACCTCGGGTCTGGCTTGACTCGATCGTTCATTAACCTCCTGAATAATAAACTTGAGTTAATTTATACATGCTTAAAAACCATTTTCATGTTCATTATTCCTTTTATATAACTTATTTCCGTGTTATTAACATTGTGTAATTATTTATGTTAATAATGGTTGTTTTGTCGATCATTGGTGCTTGCGTCAAAAATAAAATCATTATAATTACAAGTTGGTCATGGGGTAAAATATCCATTATATACAAAATTATATTAATTAGGTAGATATTATATATATCATATGTATCCATTATATGCATGAATTTATAATATTACATAACTTTTAGATGTAAGAAATGAAATGCACCGTTCATGGAGATGGTAAGCCATACGTACGCTTGAATGCTACTTTCATTTCTATTTCGTATTTAATGGAATGAAATCATAATGACATATAAGATATATTATTATTACAGTATAATATCATATATAATATCATTAAATATATCCTTTATACGTCCCACATAAGGCTTTAATGAATCAAATGACTTTGAGGGTGCGGTAGTCCGCACTTCCTAAAAAAAAGATATCGCGTATACCCATAATGGAAGCCATAAAGGTATTACATAAATTAAAAATACAGAAGCTTAAAGAAAACATAAATATATTATATATCATATATAAATATAGTTTCATCTTAATGGCCACCTGTGAAGGTGTTAGAAGAATATTGAACAATCATCGTTTTGTGAGACAGAAATTCGCCATCCATGGAAATAGTATGCTCATTAACCATTAGATGTAAGTTTTTGTAATTGTAGATATAATCCTTCTTATAACAACATGCTAGTATATGAAAGATACTGGTGTTGTTACAAAAGAAATGAATAAAAATAGTATAGGGTGTTGGAGAAGAAAAATAATACAAAAGAGCATTAGATAAGACATTACCTTTGAATCGGGTAACTCTCTTTGGTTTGAACCAAAAGGGTTTCTTGAAGAGCCTCCTGCATAAGGTAAGGATTCTAGGATGAGTAGAGTTATGTGGAGAGACAAAATTATTAGTGTGTGGTCGAGCCAAATGCTTGAGATGTGTGGGTAAGGTGGTAGAGGTGGGGGCCTTTTATAAGAGGATATGAGGGGCAATCTTGGAAAGGTATAAAATGTTACTTCATTTTCAAATGAGTTTCGGATTTTAAAAGTCCGACATTGATTAATTTTGAGGATAAGGTGATGAGGGTTATATATATACTCATCCAATAGGTTTTTGAAATGTGTAGGTCTTAGATTTTACATTATCTTTTCATTTTATTTACATCGGTAATCGCTGCATCATCATGATGTCATTATTAATTTAATATATTTAATGTATAAAAAATATAAAAAATACGATGATGTAGGAAATAGTTTTATCTTTCCAATTAATATTTATAAAAAAAATCTTACTTTTATAACCCCATGTAAATTTTTTTTAGTAAAACAATACATGTCTGTGTCATTTTTATTTTAACATTAAATAAAAAGTTTTTAATGTCATTTTCCTACCAATGTGGCTCCATGGGGTCCCCATATTGACCCATGGAATGCCTTCAATGGCCATGACACATCCAATAAGAGTATTATATGTTTCATGGTCATTTCATATTATTAAAACATCATTTTTACCTTAAACTACGCTAATTACCTCTAATCGCGATTAAAAACATAAAAGTTACTATTCACCAAAAAATTATTTTAATCCCATTTAACCACATTTTAATTACCAATGACAACCATGTGTGTCGGATTTTTGAAATTGAAAACACAGAGGTGGTTAAATTTCATTTAAACGAAAAATAAGTTTTTTAAGTAGCACTTAGTGGTTTCACTGTTCATAAAAAATTGATGTTTTTCAGAAAAATACCAAAACTTCACCCTAAGCTATATATGATATTCCGAATTCAGAAATGATGTCTATTCAGAAAAAATAGCATTTTTTTGAAATAATATATATCAAAAGATTGACACTAGTTCAAGACCAATTTCAAAGTGAAATTAATTCCAACGACCATTATTGGATTAAATGGTAAAAATATATTCATATTTCACCTTAAAACCAATTCAAACGATAATCTAATCATATAATAAAATTAGATTAAAAAGATTTGTTGAATTAAAATACAACATCTTTCACTATTCATTAAAAAAATGAACATTATCAGAAAAATACTAGAAATTTATCCAATGTAAATATCAATGTACCAATCATAAAGAATAAGTTTATTTTGAAAAATATGGCTTATAAAATGGTAAAAATATATATTTAAAAATGGTTCACCATCAAAAGTTGGTAAAAAAATCTTATAAAAATATTAGAGTATTTCATGCTTTTGGTAGGATTTATTCTCATTTTAAGCCTCTAAAACACTATCTAATTCATAAATAGATGTAGATAACTATATCTATTATTCATTACTTACTTGGGATGTTACATCCTTTCCAATTTATAAAATTTCATCCCCACAATTTATTTACTTATCGAATAAGAGGGGGTATTTTTCCCTCATAGCATTTTCAGATTCCCACGTTGCATCTTCAACCATCTGGTTTTTCCAAAAAACCTTTACCTGGTGAATTACCTTATTTCACAACATTTTCATTCTTCAATCAAGAATCTGGACTGGTTGTTCTTCATAAGAGAGATTCTATTCCAACTGAACTACCTCTGGGCTCCAAAAATGAGATGGATCTGGAATATACTTCCTTAACATTGAAACATGGAAAACATTATGTACCTAAGATAAACTCCAAGGTAAATCCACTCAGTAGGTAACTGATCCAACTCTCTCTAGAATTTCATATAGTCTAATGAACCTTGGACTCATCTTTCCTCTCATACCAAATCACATCACACTTTTCCATGGAGAAACCTTGAGGAATACATTATCACCTACCTCAAAAGAGAGAACCTTCCTCCTGTTGTCTACATAACTCTTCTTCCTGCTCTGAGCCGTTCTCATGTGTCTCTGTATCATCTGAACTTTTTCTACAAAATATTATACCAATTATGGTCCCATCAACTTCCTTTAACCCACTTCATCCTAGAAAGATGTATTTCGACACTGCTTCCCATATAATGCCTCAAATGGTGCCATCTGTATACTGAAATGAAAACTGCTATTATAAGAAAACTCAACCAAAGAAATATGTTTGTCCCAAATTCCCTAATAATCCATCAAACATGCATGTACCATATTTTCCAAAGTATGAATTGTTCATTCTGACTGCACATCTGATTGAGGATTAAAAGTTGTACTAATATTTATTTCAGTAACCAACGACTTCTGAAGGCCTCTCAAAAAGTTAGAATTAATCCTAGGATCACAATCAGATACAATGGAGATGGGAAAACGATGTAACATGACTATCTATTTAGCATACAAATGAGAAAGTTGATCTACAGAAAAAGTATCTCGTATGGCAAGGAAATGAGCATATTTAGTCAAGCGATCAACGATAACCTAGATTGCAATATTACCTCGATGTGTCTTCAGAAATCCCACAACGAAGTCCATGGATATATTTTCCCATTTCCACTCTGGCACTGGTAAAGGCTAGATAATCCTATTCAGTAACTGCCGCCCTGCTTTAACCTGTTGACATGTCAAACACATCATAGTAAAATCAGAAATATCTCTTTTCATTTCATCCCACCAGTAATACTTCCAATGATCTCTATACATCTTAGTACTTCCTGGATGAACTAAAAACGGAGAACTATGAGATTCAAATAAAAACTCTATATTCAACTATGAATCACAAGGCACACACAATCTCTTCCCAAATCTCAAAACAAAATAATTATCAACATTGAATCTTGGAAACATACCCTTCTGAACCAGCTCTACCATTTTATGCAACACGCTGTATTGGTTTTTTGCTTGCTTAATTCTGTCTGATAGATATGATCTCACTGATACCTGAAACAAAACAGAATAAATTCATGCTCCAACAACTTCTATTACAAAGTTCATCAAATCCTTAACCAAAGGATCACGTTCCAAATGCAACATTGTTAATGAAGCATTAATTATTGGACTCAAAGCATCAGACACTTTATTTTCTTTTCCCAGATGGTAATGAATTGTACAATCATAATCCTTGATTAATTCCAGCCATCTCATCTGTCTCATGTTCAATTCATTCGAAGTGAATATATACTTTAAAAATTTGTGTTCAGTATGTATTTCACACTTTACTCCATACAAATGATGCCTCCAAATTTTTAAAACGAAAACAACAACGGCTAATTCAAATCATGTTTAGGGTAATTTACCTCATTAGTTTTCAAATTTCGTGAAGTAGTAGCAATTACCTGATCATTCTGCATTAGGACTCAACCAAGTCCTTTCAATGAAGCATCACTATAGATATCAAACTGACCATTCCTATAAGGAAGTGCCAAACTGCATCATTCACCAATCTTCATTTCAACTACTTTGGTAGTCACCTAAGTCAACTGATCCATCACTTCAACAAACTATTTAGTTCTGATTCTGACCATCTCATGATACTGATTTGAATGGTCATTTCCCTCTGTATGCCTTCCCAGAAAATCTGTTCTGTTTCCTCTATGAAAAACCATTCATAACACAGAAATATCATAGAAGATGAAACATGGTAATCTTCAAATGCTATATCATTTCAATTTGACAATAAAAAATTATTTTTAGATAATCATTTAATAGAATTCTAACTCCTAAAGTTATCTAAACTGACCTCTATTACCAACTATAAGGCCCCAGTCTTAAACCTTACTTATTCTCGAGTTATTACAAGATTACACATTGAGGATATTTTGAGGTTTATAGTTTTAGATAATTAGATCATAAAACTTGCATTACATTTGACATTTAATCAAAGTTGTTACATAAATGATAGTATTTATTTTTCCCATCAACGGAAACATATTTAGAATAAAACATGGATTCTTTCTTGAAACTTCCTTGACATTATCATCATATCATGTACCATTCCCTTGACATGTGAAAAACATTTCAAAAACTTGGGATGGGCATAAAAAGCTTAGTAAGGGATATAAAAAAAATATAGAAAGGAAACGTGAGTACATGTATACATAAGAATTAATGAAATCATAATTTACCCATAAAACATAATCACTTTAATATACCTCATGAAATCAAGAATAAATCATAGATATAATAAGACATAAAGGTAACTTGAGGCATTAATAACATTCTTATGTAGGGATTAACCCTCTTGGTTACGTTTGGAATACCCATCACAGTATATTCCATAAATTTCTTTGGAGAAACCTTAATGTTTAACCCCTTCGCATTACCCAATGCATTGGAAAGCTATATCGGGCTCACCCACCCTTTGTTTATCACGGAACCACCTGTCTTCATATCAATTCCAAAGAACCAAAACATAATCGTATCACATAAAACATGCATAAAAGAAACATAACATTTCCACATTTCAGTCACAAGATATCAATACCACACATTGATATAATAGAAACGTTGTGAAAACCATTTTCAATACCAAAATATAAGAAAACTAAAACATGGTATTTATTATTCATTTTAAAAAAAATATTATGGCTTGTATCGGAAGCCGAAGCTCAAATAATGGTCACGGTGGCAGAGAAGTCGTTGTCGCCACATACGTACGACAAAAGCATTCCCTTTTGTACCTTAGTAAAACGTTTCATATAAAAAAGATTCATTTTGGATATGTTTAAAAGTCAAAGGGGTTTATACACCGTATATAAGAATGTTGTGTATAAAACAAAATCTACCTCAATGAAAGGAGATTGAGACGAAGTCCCTTACCTCGGGTCCGACTTGACTTGATCGTTCATTAACCTCCTGAATAATAAACTAGAGTTAATTTATACATTCTTAAGAACCATTTTAATGTTCATTATTCCATTTATATCACTTATTACCATGTTATTATACCCTATGTAATTATTTATGTTAATAATGGATGTTTTGTCGATCATTGGTACTTGAGTCAAAAATAAACTCATTATAATTACAAGTTGTTCATGGGGTAAAATATCCATTATATCCAGAATTATATTCATTAGGTAGATATCATATATGACATATATATCCATTATATTCATGAATTTATAATATTACATAACATTTAGATGTAAGAAATGAAATGCACCGTTCATGGCGACAATAAGCCGTGCGTACGCATGAACGCTACTTTCATTTCTATTTCGTATTTAATGGAATAAAATAATAATGAAATAAAGAGTTATTATAATTCCATTATAATATCATATATAATATAATTAAATTTATCCTTTTTATGTCCCACATAAGGCATTAATGAATCAAATCACTTTGAGGGGGCGGTAGTCCACACTTCCTAAAATGATGATATCGCGTATACCCATAATGGAAGCCATAAAAGTATGCCATAAATGAAAAATACAGAACCTTAAGGAAAACATAAACATATTATATATCATATCTAAATATATTTTTATCTTAATGGCCACCTTTGAAGGTGTTAGAAGAATATAGAACAATCATCGTTTCTTGAGGCAGAAATTCTCCATCCACGGAAACAGTATGCTCATTAACCATTAGATGTAGGTGTGTGTTAGTGTAGCTAGAATAATTCTTATAAAAAAATCCTAGTATATGGAAGATACTATTTTAGTTACAAAAGAAACTAATAAAAAGAGTTTAGGGGGTTGGAGAAGAAAAATAAAACAAAAGATCATTAGAGAAGACTTTACCTTTGAATCGGGTAACTTCATTTGGTTTGAACCAAAATGTTTTTTGAAGAGAATCATACCTAAGGTAAGGCTTATAGGATTATAATAGGGATGTGGAGAGACAATATTATTAGAGCATGGCCAATCCAATGGCTTGAGAGGTGTGGGTAAGTAAGTAGAGGTGGGGGCCTTTTATAAGAGGAGAGGAGGGGCACTCTTGGAACGGTATAAAATGATTCTTTATTTTCAAAGCTTTTTGGATTTTAAAGGACCCAAATTGATGTATTTTGAGTATAAGGTGATAAGGGTTCTAGATATACTCATCCAATAGGTTTTTGACATGTTTAGGTTTTAGATTTTACATTATCTTTTCATTTTATTTAAATCGTTAAATAATGAGGTAATCACTGCATCATTATGATGTCATAAATAATTTAATTTATTTAATGTATAAAAATTATAAAACAAATAATATGATTTAGGAAATCTTTTTATATTTAAAATTAATATTTATAATAAAAAATATGACTTATATAACCACATGTAAAAATTGTTTTAGTAGAACAATACATGTTTGTGTCATTTTTATTTTAACTTTAAATAAAAAGTTTTTAATGTCATTTTCCTACCATAGTGGCTCCATGGGGTCCCCAATTTGACCCATGGATTTTATTAGTCGTCCATGACACATAAAATAATGGTTGAACATGTTTCAATGTCATTTCATATTAATAAAACATTATTTTTACCTTAAACTACACTAATTACCTCTAATCGCGATTAAAAACTGAAAAGTTACTATTCACCATAAAAGTATTTTAATCGCATTGAACCACATTTTACTTCCAAATGACAACCATGTATGTCAGATTTTTGAAATTCAAAACACAAAGGTGGTAAAATTTCATTTAATCAAAAAATCAGTCTTTTAAGGGCCACTTAGTGGTTTCAATATTCATCAATAATTGATGTTTTTCATAAAAATACAAAAATATCACCCTAAGCTATATTTGATATTCTGAATTAAAAAATGATGTCTATTTTACAAAATTAAAAACATATAAGTTACAATAATTAATTTAATAATTAATTCCCTCTTTCAGAACAAATAGCATGTTTTTATGAAACAATATATATCAAATGATTGACACTAGTTCAAGTCCAATTTCAAAGTGAAATTAATTACAACGACTACTATTGGATTAAATGGAAAAAAATAATTCTAATTTCACTTTAAAACCAATTCAAAAGATAATCTAATCATATAAAAAAATTATATTAAGAAGGGGGTTTGAATTAAAATACAACATTTTTCACTATTCATTAAAAAATGAACATTATCAGAAAATTACCAGAATTTATCCAAAGAAAATTTCAATGTCCCAATCATAAAGAAAATGATTATTTTGACAAATATAGGTTATAAAATTTCCAAAATATAGATTTAAAAATAGTTCTCCATCAAAATCCAGTAAAACAATCTTTTAAAAATATTAGAGTATTTTATGCTTTATGTTGGATTTATTCCCATTCTAAGCCTCTAAAACACTATCTAATTTATAAATAGACATAGATTACTATATCTATTATTCATTACTTACTTGGTTTGTTACAATTATAAAGTATATATAATAAATAATAATGAAATATATGAAATTATAATGATACTGGATAAATTAATATGTTATTTACGCACTTCAATTCATTTGAATAAAGAAAAGAAAACAGCATTCATGCATACGTACGACCTACCGTCTAAATGAATGGTGTATTTACTTTCATTTATCGATCTATTATATGTATATAATGTTATTAATATATTATATATAAATAATGTTTTACATTTTGGAAGTATTTAATCATGAATTAATTCATCCTATGAATAATTAAAAGTCAAAACACATAATATAAATGAAACTATTTTACCAAAAATACTACTTTAACATGGAATTGACAAATGAATGGGTAATATAATGTCATAATTGAATCATATATGATATCATAAATACTATTATGGTTATGTTTCAAGTTAATAATATGTTTAAACTCACTATATAAGAGCCTCAGACATATATAGATGAAATTGGATATAAGTTAAGGGATAATTATTCTAGTCTCGTTATTATATGAGATTGTTTATTCATATTGAAAGGGGTTGTGTTTATCATACATGTCCATGTTTTATCAAAATATTTTTATAAAAGTTTTACTATTCATACATTTATGTTTAATGTCCTTTCTACCCTTTTTTTTCTTTTACCACATGGTATAGAAGGAATCACTGTTCTTTTTACCATACGGGGTAATTTTTTATTTTTCTCTAAAGAGTACGAGAAGAAAGTTTGTTTTAACATATACAGTTTGAACAAATTTTGAAGTTTATCATAATTCCTTATTTTCATGAAGCATTTTGTACAATATTTCATGATTTTTTTCAACAAAATCCTTTTATTTTAAAATTTTATGAAATATTGAGAAATGAAAATGATTTTGATGAAGAATAGATATCTTTATAAAGAATTCATTTATATTGTTTTATTATAAAAAATTTCCATTTATGATTGAATTATTTAATATTTTTATATTTCATGTATAATTTCTCTATTATATACTTGGTTTTATTTTTTCTAAGGTGAAATGATATCAATTTGTTTTGTATGGATTACGTTATGATGGGATGATGTTTATGAAACTAATTTTATTCTGTGGGTTATGATGAATGATTTATGTTTATTTGTGGCACATGTAATAATCATTTCATTATGAGTTGGGTGGGGCTTATATCTCCCTCCAATGCCTTGGGTAATGATTTATATCTCATGAGACAGACATGGTTGGAATGGAATGTAAATCTGGTTCAGTAATACAGGGCTGAGATGGCAAGTAAAACTAGTTCAGTAATGGACCTTATCCACAATGATTGTCTTGGCTTCAAATCCTATGCTACAATGGAAATCATATCATGTGATTAATGGTTTACTAGAGTTACATGTTTTATTCCAATGATATTTATCTTTATTAATGTTCCTTTGTGATGTATGCCTTATGTACTACCTATATTTTTGTCATTACTCATGTTTTATATTCATTTTTTATGTTCCAATGTTTATGGATTGTTTTATGTTCTCTTTATTTACCCTTACATAGCATTTGAACTCACCCTTTTTATGTTTTCTTTTCAATAGAATATAAATAACGTATTTAGGTAAGAAAAAAATGGGAAGAACTTTTTGGGAGATAATGAAGATCATTCACCATGATTAGAAGATTTTGTTCCGAGATTCCAATGAAACTAAAATACTAGAGTCTTTCGGTGTCTATTTTGTTATGTATTAAGTATTACGTAAAATTAATTTAACCTTCATGTACGTCATGATTGGGGATCTATATTTGTTATCAAATCAAAGGTTTAGTCAACCTTTGAAAATTAGTATTCGAAAACATTAGTGATATCCCTATAGATATTTCTAAGGTATGTGTACAGATGTCCATAAAGATAAGTATATGTATAGGTTATAGTCTAAGAATTATGGTAACCATCATAGAATTAAACTTAATATTTTCGATATTGAAGGTACACCCCCTTTATTATGTTGTTTTTGTGTCAAGAATTTTTCCTCTCACACTATTCTTTTTGAGTTATAGACGATTGTTGTAACCCAAAGGAACCATGTTGATAAATGTAATGGAAAATGCAATGATTTTACTCCTGAACAAACAAATGTTACAGGAGATGGAGTGAAAAATAATATTGATATACTTACACATGAGGCAACATACACCTTCTTTCAATGGGTCTTATGATCCATTTATTACTGAAAAATGGATCAGTACCACTGAAAAGATATTTTCCATAATTCACTTTTCAGAAAATGAAAAGTTTATTTTGGCTGTTTACCATTTATAATGTGAAACAAACTTGTGGTGGACTATAATTAATAATATAAGGCCCCATGATGAAATTGAATCCATGGAATGGGATGAGTTAAACAAATTTTTTCTCAGAAAGTACATCTGTTGTATTCTTCGAACAAAGATAGAAAAGGTGTTCCTTGATCTAAAGAAATAGGATGATGAATCTGTTGGTATATACGAGAAAAAATTTACAAAGTATACAAGGTATGCATCCTGATTTATCATCTAACCTAAAATTAATGTTAATCAATTATTCAGTGGCTTAAAACTAATTCCAATAATGGAATTGTAGATAATAGACTTCAACAACTATGAAAAAATTGTGTGTTGTGATATCAAGGTAGAACTATAGGTTGGTGTTACATATCCATCTCATGGTTTTGACAAGAAATGGAAGATGGAGTTCAAGGAAAAATCTCAAAATAAAGGTGAAAAGAAGACGAATGATTATTTATGCTCAATGTGTTGAAAGAAGAATGGTGGAGATTGAATTAAATTGACTAGAAAATTTTTTATGTGTTGAAATGAAGGTCATCAATTAGATGAGTGCTGATGTAATTGGAGAAAGGTAGCTAATGATGTGAATAGGGAAAAGACTATAGAGAACACACCACCAACACCTCAATGGTACAAGTGCAAGAAAATGGGGAATTATGCTAACCAATTCTCTAATATGAGTCTTAATGATGATCGACATCGACAACCTCTTAAGGAAATGGACAAAGGGATTCACATGAGATCATTATTGGCAATGTTGAATACGAAAATGAAGTGGAGGAATGACTATGTAATTATGTAACGAGATTCCAAAATAGTGGAGTAGAATATCATTTATAGTATCATGCAATATTGGAATATCTATGTATGGGTTTTTAATAATTGTATGGAACCTGAAACCATTAAAATTGATTGAAATATTTTTGGAAAGAAGATCATATATGAATAAAGAATGGATAGGGAGAAAATAATATTTTGGATTTTATAAATGATCTCATGACTGAATAAGGTCAAAGTGACATCATGGTTTGAGTATATAGAAATTTTGAGATTTTGGTATGTGGAAAAAGTAAACATAAGACAACATTAATGTTTTCACTAGGGTTTAATGGTTATTCATATTTCAATAGAATACATGATTAAGGTATTCACATATTTGGAATGTGAGAAACAATATATATCTTATGATATATGTGGATAAATGATGGTACTCACATGCATGGTAGATGACCTCTCAAGTAATCCTTTTCATTATACAATGAGATTGGAATGAAGTATTTTGGATAATTCTAAAGATTGGAATAGATTATTTTAGACATCAGACAGTATAGTATAAGGATATATCTTTTTGACATATTTTTGGAAAAGTTATTATAGTATTGTTTTAGAAAAAAAAAATATACGATGGATGGGCGACAACCTGTCACGTTGGACAGGGCTGCGGGAATCGAACCCATAAATAATGTGGGACATGCCTTTATTGCATAACACTAGCCTACAAGAAGTACCTAGTTTTTATAAATTAATTTTATTTTATTAAGTTGTATGATAGATGAATTAAATTTCCATTTTTGGAACCATTTACAATTAACCTCACCGTATATGGACTTATTTATATTTAATATCTTGGGCTAACATTTTTTGTGATAGAGACCAATTAAAATGAACTATCATTATATCAAATGATCTTCTAATAATTCCTGGATGGAAAATTCATCTTCATTTCATTAAATAATAGATTAGGTTGAAATTGATCATTGAATGGAAAATGATGATGTAACACTGAAATCAAATAATTATTTTTCCTTATGCAAATAATTCATCAACATTCTGTAAATGATCTTGAAAACCAAAAATGTTGTCCTAGTACCCTCATATATGATTCATTATATGGTACCATAGATCATAAAAAGTTAATGGCATTGTGATTTTTTGCTTTTTCATAGCTATGTTCACTTCTATTCTTCATCAGAACATTACAGTTAGATTTTTCTTCCATTTCATATTTTCACCTTTATTCCCTTATGTGGAAACCTAGTGTTAAGTTACATTGGTAACCGTTATGTTTATAACATTCCTTTTTAAAATTATATTTTAGTATACCTTTTTACGATGTGGGTTCAAAAAATGAAACTTTCATGTAGTAAAGGATTTATAACCCCGACAAATTTTGAGGGAGAAATTCATTTTAAGGGGGTTAGAATGTTACACCCTCTAATTTTATTATTTTTTTTAATTTTTTCGATGACATATGTTATACACCACACCAAGATTAACTTTCACTATACACAACACTGTATTATCATTTTTTATATGAAAACAATATTCATGGCTTCTATTACACACATGTGCGACCTTCCTCAGTAGCGTAGGTTGTACAAAATACTGAGTTTCACTAAACAATGATATATTGTAATAAAATTATTATGAACTATCCGTTATGAATATTATTAAACAAATTTTTAATTATATATCAATATCATTAATTGTACACATATTCTATAACATGGTATGAGAACAAAATAATTTTTTTGGGTAAAATAATTATTTTTAGAAAAATGCAATTTTGCCACCTTTTGATGGCACACACACTGTACGTCTAGATTTCAACACATTTATATGTTCAGATTGACTAAATAAACTTATTAAATTCAATAAGGATATAAAAAATAACATTGGATTATTTATAAATATTTTTCTGTTAACTTTCACATTTTGATGAATAGTAAAAATACACAAACTTTTAATTAAAATAACTATTTTCATCAAAGATAATTTATATGGTTAAATTATAATATTTAATGGATTTAATGTATAAATATAATATATTTTTACCATTTAATATTTTTTATGTCATTATCAGTAATTTTAAATTGAATTCATATGTAAAAACATTTCAATCTTTTCCAATGTTTTAACTTTTAGAACCCGTTTTTTCAATAGCTGGAATAATTTTAAATTAAATATTACAACTTCTGGATTTTGAATTGGGAAAAATGGATTCCTTATTTGTAATCAGTAGTTCCAAATTATTTTAATAGGTTACTATATATTTTTAGGCATTATGAATAGTAACTACGATAAATTTTATTTTCTACAGTTAAAGGAAAATCAAGTAAATAAGGGTAAATATAATATAATAAAATTACTCTAACACTTGTATTCATATAATTGGAAGATTATATTTCGTTCTAAAATATAATTGTGTCGAAATCATATCTTTATTACCCCACTTAGATGTGATTAATACCATTACATTATTTTATTTAATGAAAGTGAAATATGTCTCACTCAGACGTTAATAATTATTGTATTTTTAAGATAAAGATATAAAGAATTGAAATTCAATTATAAATAATCATCTGAAATATAAACTATTTTTCTTTATCATGGTTCTTTTTTGTGATTTTTATTTAATATATAATTACCTTAATATCTTATACATTAATGATGTGGAAATGTTTTATTCAGTGAAAACCCAATAATAATGTTATTATTAAAACAGTAATACCCATCAAAAGGATCAAAAAATTGAACAAACCATATTGGTTGAGTATATCTATACTGTAACCATCCAAGGATTGACTTGGGGATCATTTGTATTCTTATAAAACAGATTATGACATTTATATTTTTTTATTTTAAATGATGTCAAAGTTGTCACCTTCATAATTTAATATACATGTCATTCTAAAAGTTTGGTGTTTTAGAATATAAATTCTACTAAAATTATTCTAATGAAATATAATATATTTATATTTGTAGTAGTATTTTATTATTATTTTACATAAAACACATTTGTATATAAAATAATTATACAAAATTATTGTAGTAATTATTTTATAATGAAAAATATCAAATAAATGGATTTAAAATATTAAAATAATTAATATATGAAATAATTAATCTTATCCACAAATTTTCTTTATCATTATGACATGTTGGTAATCTATTAAATAGTTTTGTTCGAATATATCCTATGTTTGGATTTTATTTATATTAAAATAAATGAATTATGTTAAAATTGACACAATTGATATTTTATAAAAATAACATGTTATTAAATTTTTTAAAAATAATAAAAATATTTATAATTTATAAATTGAAATTTATAAGGTATAAAATTTTATAAGGTACCAATTGTGGACAATTCACAACACATATGTATGTATTTATGACAATTTAAAATTTAGAATATTATTACCAAAAATAATATTATCTAATTTAAATAATGATAAATCAAATTGATAAGGTATAAAATAATTAATCACCATGAATAAATTTTTTGAGGATTCTATTAATACCATATCACATATAAACTTCGAATTTGAGCCATTTTATAGGTTTTAGGTGGGTTTTAATTTACTATATATTAATATTTTGGTGGTTTCAAAAAATGGCCATCTCTTCTCTTATAAAAGGTCACCTCCTCCCTATTATCTTTCCTCAATTTTAGGTAATCAAGCTCGTCCAAACCCTTACAATTCCTCTTCTAAATATCTCTGATTATATTATAGAGGTTCTTTTCCTCTCAAAAGACCAACTCTAGTTCCTTAAGAGGAATTTTAAAAGAGGCATGTTGAGGAAGAGGTAATATCTTCTCCTGATTTTTAAGGTTTTTTCTTCTTCTACTTCCACTTCATTAGTTGTTTAATTTTAATGTAATTACATCAGTATCACTAATATACATATATGTTATTATAAATATGAAACAACCCTATTTCACCATATATCCATCCAATGAAATAGTAAATCACTGTGTGGGTGTACGTACGGCTTACCATCTCCATGTAGTGGTGTAATTTATTTTTCCACCACCACCATTCATGGATGGGTATAATGGTAGAAATAATAACTATATATGATTATTATAATATCATACTAATTATAAGATATTATATCATTCAATCTAATTCCATTTAATAATTTTTGGAATGATATCATCGCTCTTGTGTACGTGGGGATTACTGTCACCATGATGCGATGAGATTCATTCTTTTTGTTAACCATTTTAAAATGATTATAAAGTATATATAATAAATAATCATGAAATATATGACATAATAATGAAACTTTATTGATGTATATGATATCTACTTACTTCCATTCAATTTAATAAGGAAACAAAAATAGCGTTCATGTGTACGAACGACCAACTGTCTCCATGATCGGTGTATTTCATTCCACTTATCAATATTATAGATATATATATATATATATTATATTCTGAATATATTTTATATAAATAATTTTTTACATTATTGAAGTATGTAATCAGTATCTATGTAATCATATGAATAATTATATGTCAAAACACACACAATAAATGAAACGATTTTACACACATCGTTACTTTAACATGGAATTCCAAAATGAATGGGTAATATAAAGTCATAAGTGAATCATATATGATAGCATAAATACTATTATAGTTTTGTTACAAGTTAATAATATGTTTCAACCCACTATAAAGGATTCTCAGAAACATATAAAATAAATTGGACATTAGGTTAAGGATAATTATTCTAACATCAATCTTATCCTAGATTGTTTATTCGCATGTATTTACTAGGGTTATATTTATCATCAACGTCCATGTATTATCAAAATATTTTAATAATAATTTTACTATTCATCAATGTATGTTTAAATTCATTTCTACCCTTTATTTGACTTTTACCTCATGGTATGGAATGAATCATTATTTTTTAATATATAAGGTACTTTAGACTTTTCCAGGATGAGTACAAGAAGAATTTTTTTAACTTATACGGAATGAACATATTTTTACAGTTTTTAATACACCTTATTTTCATGAATCTTCCTATAAAAAATTTCATTATTATTTTAAAAAATCATCTTCTTCTAAAATTTCATGGAATTTTGGGAAAATAAAATGAATTTGATGAAAAAAGGATATTTTCCTCATGAATTTATTTCAAGTGTTTTATCAAAACTACATTCCATCTAAGATGGAATTATTTAATATGTTTATATTCCAAGTATAATTTCTCTATTATATATATGGTTTGAATTTTCTTATTCTGAAATGATATCCATTTGTTTAATATGGATTATGTTATGATGATTATGAAACTCATTACATTTTTTGGGTTATGGTCATTGATTTTTGATTATGTTGTGGTACACGTAATAATGATTTCCTTATGAGATGGGTGGGACCAATATCTCCCTTAAATTCATTGAGTAATGATTTATATCTCATGAGATAAACATGGCTGTAATGGAAAGTAAATCTGGTTCAGTATTGCAGGGCAGGAATGCTGAGTAAAACTGGTTCAATAATGGATATTTTCCACTATATTGGTCTTGGATGTAATGCCTTGGCTAATATGGAAATCATAACATGTACATAATGATTTTACATAATTACATATTTTATTCCAATAATATTTATCATTATTAATGTGCCTTTTTGATCTATTCTTTATGTACTGGCAAGATTAATGTCAATACTCATGTTTTATGTTCATGTTTTTACGTTCAAAAGTTTATGGATTGTTTTATGGTCTCCATGTTTACCCTTACTGAGCATTTTAGACCACCATTTTAATGTTTTCCTTTCCCTAGTGTATAAATAACGTTTTAGGTAATAAAAAAATGAGGAATAACATTATGGGAGATGTTGAAAATCATTCACCATGATTAGAAGATTTTGTTCTGAGTATCCAATGATAGTAAACTATTCCTGTCTTTGGGCATCTATTTTTGTTATGTATTATGTATTCTGAGAAAGTAATTTAGGGTCTATGTACATCATCATGGGTCTATATAGAACCTCGGACTCAACATTCCCTTCTTCTAGAATTGCATCATTGTCTTCTACAGATAATATTTGAGAAAGACATGATCACCTACCTTAAAATAAAGAACCCTCCTCAGTTTATCTGCATACCATTTGTGCCTATTATGAGTTATTCTCATGTGCTTCAGAATCAATTTATCTTTTTCTAAAATATCTTCTACCAATTATGGTCCCATGAAATTCCTTTCCACTACTTCATCCCTAAAATCAGGTGTTCAAAACTGCTTTCCATTTAATTCTTCAAATGGAGCAATCTGCATACTAGAATGAAAACTGTTATTTTATAAAAATTCTACCGAATAATGATTTTGGTCCCAACAACCCTGAAATCTTGTGAACAAGCATGTATAATTTTCTCCATGTTCTTAATTTTTCATTCTGTCTACCTATATGATTGAGGATGAAGAGTTGTACTAAAATTTAATTCATTACCCAATGAATTCTGAAGGCCTTTCTAAATGATAGAAGTAAACCAGGGATCATGATATGATACAATGGAGAGGGGAACTCCATGAAACCAGACTATATCTTTGACATACAACCGATAAAGTAGACCTCGAGACAAAGTATCTCGAATAAGAAGGAAATGAGTACATTTATTCAACTAATCAACAATAACCCAGATTGAATTATTACGTTGACATTTTTTTGGTAATCCAACATTGATATCCATGGATATATTTTCACATTTCTACTCTGGAACTAGTAAACACTAAAGCATCCATTTTGATAACTACTTCTCTTCTTTAACCTGCTGAAAAGTCAAACACCTCACAATAAAGTCAGCAATATTTTTTTCATTCCATCCCACTAGTAATATGCCCAAAATTACTTATACATCATAGTATTTCATAAATGAATTGAAAACAGAGAACTATTAGCATCACATAACAAATCATTATTCAAAATTGAATTGAAAGGCATGCAGAATCTCATCCAAAATTTCGAAATACAATATTTATCAACGTTAAAATCAGGAAACATACCCTTCTAAAAAAACTACCATTTTATGCAACTCACCATATTCCTTCGGCGCTTGCTTAATTCTGTCTGATAGAGATGATCACACTAACACCTGAAACAAAACAGAGGAATTACCACCACCAAAAAATTCTACACCAATGATCATCAAATCAAAAACCAAAGGATATCATTCCAAATGTATCATGGATAATGAAGCATTAATTTTTCTCCTCATAGAAATATACATATTATTTTCCTTTTTCGGATAGTAAAAGAACGTGCAATCATAATCATTGATTAATTCCATCGATCTCCTCAATCGAATATCAATTCATTCTGAGTTAATATATACTTCAAACATTTTTGGTCAATATATATTTTACATTTTACACCATACAAAAGATGCGTCAAAATGTTTAAAGAAAAAAATGGAACTAATTCCAAATCATGTGTAGGTTAATTTAACAGATGAGGTTTCAACTAAGGTGAAGACTAAGCAATTACCTGATCATTCTGCATATGGACACAAGCAAGTCCTTACAACAAAGCATCATTGTAGATAAAAAATTCACCAACTCTGGAATGTAATTCCAAAACTGGAGCATTCATCAATCTTCTTTTAAATTCCTGAAAACAATCATCACATTCATTTATATAGATGATATTAACACATTTTAGAGATAACTTAGTTATTGGACTAGATAACCATGAAACATATTCATCAAAACTCTGGTAATATCCTGCCAAACAAAGAAAAATATGGATCACAGTTATATTTTTTGGTCTTGGCCATTCCTCAACAACTTTTTCTTCAGCAGGATCATCATTTATGCCATTTTTTAAAGCATTTCAACCAAGGAACGAAATTTGATTTATCCAAAACTCACACTTGCTAAATTTTCCAAATAGATTCTTTTGTTTTATGTTTTTCAAGAAAACCATTAAATGACTTGCATGCCCCTATTTACATTTCTGATAATCCAAAAATATCATCAATGAACACAAACTATAACTTATCCAAGAACCCAATAAAAATTGTATTCATAAGATCCAGGAATACGATAGGGGAATTGGTTAAACCAACTGGCTTATCTAAAAATTCATAATGGCCATATATAGTATCAAATGTGGTCTATGGAGTGTATTCTTCCTTTACATTTAACTGATGTTACCTTGACCTCAAGTCAATCTTCGAAAAATGCATTCCTCTCTGGAGCTGATCAATCAAATCATTGATATATAGAAAAGTATACCTGTTCTTAACTGTGATGTTATTCAATGCTCTATAATCAATAAAAAATATCACTGAGCGATATTTCTATTTAAAAAATACTATAGGAGCACCCCATTGTGATATGATAGGTCGAAGGAATCCTTTTTATAAAAACACTTTCAATTACTTCTTTAACTCTAAAAGTTCAATTTGAGCCATTTGAAAATGGGGTTTTGAAATTGGATTAGCCTCAGGAATTAAAGAAATAGTTAATTCAACATCACTATTAGGTATAATACTAGGAAAATCATCATGAAAAACATCATGGTAGTCATATAACACTGGAACATAATTAATCCAAATAGATTCTTGTTTTCATCGACATGTGCAAGGTAACAATAATTTCCATCTTTTACAAGTTTATCATCTTCCTGATATGTTATCAAAAGTTACAGTTCATTATTGTACACAAATAGAAAATAATTTTGAAATAAATAACATTTTCTCTACATTCAATCTTAGCATGATCAATAGAAATCCAATGCATATAAAAAATAACATCAAAATCTTTTAGAGATAAAACAATATGGTGTGCATGTAAATTCTTTCAGCAAACAATGACATGAAGGTTCTTATTATTTATTTTTTTCTCAAAATTTCCTCAATGTGTTTTTACAATAAAGTCATGATTCATATATCGATATGGAATTACCAATTAACTAGAAAACATCTCCAAAATGAACAAATGTGTTGACCCCGAATCAAATAATACATTGTTATAATATGAACAATTAAACAGTGTAACCGATACCACATCATTTGATGGACCAATATCTGTTGAAGTAGTTACAAAGGAAATCAACATCCCATTATACTTATATTTTGGTAGGTTTTTCTTAGTTGAGTTCTTCATTAGACACTAATTTGAAAAATTAACCATTTCATTGCAATAAAAACATTTTACTGACTATAAATCATATTTGGTCTTAGTATTAACCTGATCATTATCAATGAAATTAGAAGCTTGAAGTCCTATTTTAACACATTAGTAGCACATTATATAATTCAAAAGGCATTCCACATTATTCATTTTACCAAAATTTTCACAAACTATAAACTTATGTTTCATTCAATAAGACATTTTTGAAGAGTTTTTCCTTTTCTCCTGCCACCATGACCTCTTATTCTGTTGTTTTTCAAAGTATACATGATCATCGGCAGACTCCATTTCTACCTTCTCTTCATATAAAAAATGTTATTCATAAATTTTGAACTCATGAGAAGCTAAATACCTTCGATACATTGGAATTAATCTTAAGATAAAATGTTTGATTTTTCTTTCAATATCTTATATGAAATTTGGTGCATACCATGCCAGTCGGGTGAATTTTTCATCATAAGCAGCCATTGATTTATCCTCCTCCTTCATCTATAGGAATTGTTTTTCCATCATAATATAATTCACCTTAGGAAAATATTTGTCAATAAAAATAATTCTGAATTCATCCCAATAAAGAGCATCAATATCTTCACTATCCAGGATATTTTTCACCATTGACCACCACTGATCTGCTTCACCTTCAAAATGGAATATAGGGATACTATCCTTTTGATGTTCTAAATATCCCATAACATCGAAAATGATCTATAGTTCATTAATAAAACCTTCTGCTAAAATAGTTTCAGATAATTCTCTGAAATATGGGGGATGTTTTTTCATGAAATGCCCCAATAATGACATGTTCATATGTGGTTGATCTGGCTGATCTCATTCGTGGATACCACCACCACTTCTAGCCTGAGTCAACTATGCCATCGCTGCATCCAACTATTTAGTTCCAATTTCAACCATTTCATGTTGCTGATTTGGAAGGTTGTCATCCTTCTAATGTCATCCCAACTATGCTACCCAGTTTCCACTACGTAAAGTCATTCTGAACACAACGATATATTAGGTGAAGTAACATGGTAATCATTAAATGCTAAATCACATTGATCATGCAATATTTTAATTTATGGAAATAAAAATTAAAATATAATAACTCGTAATGTAGTTTAAACTAACCTATGATACCAACTATAAGGACCCATTATTAAAACATTACATAATCATTAATTAAATGAATAATTCACATTGAGGATATTTTCAGGTTTAGTGTTTTAGAGAATTAATTCCTATCTTTTTAATTATATCTCAAAAGTTTCTTTGTAGACACATACACTCAGTTACCAATTTTTCACAAAATTAAATCAGTTAAATGAAGATTCTAGTCTAGTTCCTTGTTTTAGACAACACGACATTCCTTGATCCCATACATGACCATATTAATCTTTATGTCCTGTGGAAAACATTTCAAAACATGGGTGAACATAAAAATATAATTAAGGGTTATAAAACAATGAATGAAAACATTATTTCTTCATTACATTCATAATATAAGTTCTTTAACATACCCCATAGAAGCATAAGAATTATGAATCACACAGAGAAAACATAAATTATAAAGGTAACTTGTGGCATCTATATCATAATTACATTGTATCTATCATAGCTACGTAGGGAGTTACATTTTTATACCCATCACAGTATATTCCCTGAATCACTTAAGAGAAAAAATCACATTTACCTCAATCAGGTTACCCAATTCATTAGAGAGATATATCAGGCTCACCCTCCATAGGTTTATCACGGAACCACTTGTATATGTAAAAAATTCCCAAGAACCATAACATATAAAATAAGAATAATGGAACTATAAAAGTCCCAAATTTCAATCACAATAAATCACATCAAGATATTGAAATAATCTATTCTTTCTCAAAACCATTTTCAATACCAAAATATTTTAAAAGGGTATATATTATTTAATTTTTATAAAAAAAAAATTATGGCTTATTATGCAAGAAAAAGAACAAATAAGACTCACGGCGACAGAAAGATATTTGTCACTGCATTCCTTAAAAAGAAACATTATTTTTTTCATTTAGTAAGTATCTTCATAGAAAAAGATACACATTGAATGAAATTAAAAGTCAAAGGTGTTTATATAATTTATAAATTAAATTCAGGTATTTAAACAAAATATACCTCAATGAAAGAAGATTGAGACAAAGTCTCTTTACTCGTGTCCGACTTGACTCGTTCGTTCTCTAATCTCCTCAATAATAAATAGAAGTTAATTTAAACATTATTAAAAACATTTTTAAAGTTTATTATTCCTTTTACATCTCATATTAAAATGTAAAAAACATTATGTAATTGTTTATGTTAATAATGGTCGTTTTTTGATATTTGGTTCTTGAGTCAAAAATGGACTTTTTATAATTAAATGTTTTACATGTCGTCAAAATTTCATTATATCCAGAATTATATTCATGATTTAGATATCATAAGTATCATATATATCCAGTACATTCATATATTTATAATAGTACAAAACATTTTGAGGTACGAAATGAAATGCACCATTCATGTAGAAGGTAAGCCATACGAACTCATGAACACTACATTCATTTCAATTTCATATTTAATTTAATTAAAACATAATGATACATAGGTAAAGTTATAATCTCAGTATAATATCATATATATTATCATTAACTCCATCCTTTACCCATCTATCACATGTCATTAATGAGTCATATCACTTCGAGGGGTCGTTAGTCTTCACTTCCTAAAATGAAATTATCACGTATACAAATAATGGAAAGAATAATGGTATGCTATAAATGAAAAATAAAGAATAATAGAAACAATATAAATATAATATATATCATATATAAATACATTTATATCATAATGGACACTATAATTGGTGGTAGGAGAAGATTGAAGAATCATCTTTTTGTGAGGCGTTAGTTTGTCGTCCACATAAACAATAAGTTTCTAATCCATTAGATAGATGTTTGTGTAAGTATTGTTTGAATCAATCTCATAAAAACAAAATATTAAATTGAAGATATATTTATTGTAATAAAATAAAGGAATAAAAGTGTTTTGGGTTGGAGAAGTAAAATAAAACAAAAGAACATAAGAGAAGATGTTACCATTAAATCGGGTAACTCAATTTGGATTGAACTGAAAGGATTTCTTGAAGTGCCTTCTGCCTAAGGTAAGGATCCTAAGATGAAGATAGTTACCTTGAGAGATTTTTTGGGATTATTTTGGATGAGCCATGGGGTTTTTGAGGTGTGTGTAATAGGGTAGAGATTAGGAATTTTTACAAGGGGGAGGAGTGGATCTTTAGGAATGTGTGAAAATATTATTTTATTATAAAACAATTATCAGTTCAGAAATGTAAAAAACTAATTAAAGACCGATATAAGATGAATTTTGGTTGAAATAAAATCTTCCAATAATAATTGGACATATTTTTGATATTTTTTTAATCATTATAATATTATTTATTGAAATCATTTATCAATGAGGTAATCACTACAACATTATAGTGTTATAAATAATTTTATTTATATGATTTATAAAAACAATAAATAAAATAACATTAAGTATGAAATATCTTTATTTTTACAAAAATATTTCTATTTAAAAAGTCAACTTATATAATAATATATAATAATTAATTTACTAAAATATATTTGTTTCTGATATTTTTTCCTTTAATTTATGTTAATTAAAATAAAGTCTCTTTACAACTCATATGTAGAACAATGGGGTCCCAAAATGTATAACATGATACCAATTATTGGTAAAGACTCATACAATTTGGTTAGAACATGTGTTAAGGTAATTTTATTTTAATAAAATATTGTTTTTATCTCGAATTACCATATTTACCATTAACTGAAGTAAATAGAAGTCATAGGTTACTTTACACCAAAAAATATTTTTTATATTTTTGAACAACATTTTACTTACATATAACAACCATTAAGTCTAATTTTTGAAACTAAATTCACAAGAGTGGTAAAAATTCATTTATATGAGAATGTCATCTATTTAACTAATACTTAGTGTTTTCACTGTTCATCAAAAATTGTTTTTTTTTCAGGAAAATACCCAAAATTCAGAATAAGATATATTTGATACTATAAATTTAAAAATGACATCTATTTTGAAAAATTAAATATTTATATGTTTCATTAATTTATTTAAAATTAATTACCATTGTCAAAACAAATAAGTGTTTTTACGAAATAATTACCATCAAAAGATTGGCACTTCTTAAAGTCAAATTTCAAATTGAAATTAAATCCAATGACCAACATTGTATTAAATGTTAAAAATATAATGTAATTACACCTTAAAACCAATTAATAAAATTATCAGACCATATAAATAAATTATATTATAAGGTAGTTTTGAATTAAAATAAATTATTTTTCACTATTCGTTAAAAATGAATTTTATCTATAAAATTAAAAAAAATTTCCCAAAGTAAATTTTTATGTACTAATTATAAAAAAGGATTTAATTTTTTCAAATAAAACACATAAAAATGACCAAAACAATATTTAAAGAAGGTTCTCCATTAAAAATCGGATAATCATCCTTTTAATGAATGTTAGAGTATTTATGTTTAAAATTAGATTAATTAGAATTTTAAGCATCATACTTTTATTAAATAAATGTAATAACATTTAAAAAACATGTATAATCATATTGTAGTTTTTTATATTCATTACCACCATTAAAATGGCTATAGGGTTAACGATAATTTTAAAATAATTATATTATCTTATTATTTTCTTAGTATGACTCACCGTAGTGTGCAACATACGATTTCAAAAAAACCTATTGTTGTTTACTAGGTAATCCATTGAACATAGAATCTTCATTAATGTAAAATTAATATTTAATTCACCAATATTAATAATTATGAAATTGTATTTTTCTTTATTTACATGGTATGTTACATGTATACAAGGAGCATAGTAATTTACAATATCCTAGTTCTCAATATGATGACGATGAGGTGGAATTTTCTCTAGATGAAAATCACACTCCTTATAACACAAGTTAAAAACCAGGACATCATCAATATAATAAAATAATAGAGAAAATATTTTCCATGACCTCTCTAAAAATGTATTCAAAACTGATTTAGCATTACATAAAGGATCATTCATTTCATTTTTTCACTAATAACAAGAATGTCATTTCACAGTTCATACATGAAATATATCCCATGTAGTAAATATTTCCCTATTCTGAACAATGGCTATATGGATATATCCATATGTTTTTATAAATATTCATGAATACTCATCTCTGTACATAAAAATCCATGAGTTTAAATCTAATGAATAATAACATCACCATAAAACAAGAATCCCCATGATGGAAAAAATTAATCGTAAAATAAAACATAATTTAAAACAATAATATCATTTGGAAAATGGATTTTACCTCAGACATTAGTTAGAATACAGATTCATAATATTATTACGAATCCAAAAAAAAACATCCTTTCTAACATTCCCAAATTGTAATGCAATAGAAATAAAAAATCCCAACTGATAATACCACTATATAATGACCCTAGATCCTACACTCTCTCATATAATCAAATTATGTTGGTCATTAAACCTTAATCACTCCTCCCCATATGAAAGAGGATACTGAATTGTCGTGGAGGTTAGAAGAATATAATATAGATAATATAATTTTTGGAACAAAGTGACATAACAATGTAAATAAAAAAATATTAGAGTAATATAAATTGCGGAATCGTACAATATACCACTGGGATTAGAACATATGAACCATGTAAATAAATAAAAATAAACTAGGTAATTTCAGTATAAAATGAATCTAAAAGAAACATTTAATACTAATATAATAAATGCACATTCCAAAATAAATCAAAAAATAAACACATATCTCTAACCATATGTTTTCCCTGATTCCATGATCCAACTCATCCATGAACATACATCTTTCAATAAGATTTCTTGGCCATTTCCAAAACTAAAAACAATCAATCTACTCAGGCACTAAAAATTGTCTTAAATATGTCATATAGAAAAAATTATTGGATGATACTGTAATATATAAATTTCCATTTGGATAATAAGTCAATTAAATAATGTAATAACATGGGTATTAATTAAAAAATCGATACAATATTACTAACAACTTACATTGGAATCGTTTAAGAATATCACTCTACATGTAGAACAACCATTCCCACCATAACCATATGTCCCTATCATAACTAAAAAATAGGGAAAATACCTCTTTATAATCATTTCGTCATCCAGGACAATACCTCTATATTATAATTTTTGTTCAAGTCCAATCTCTTTATATAATCATCTTACCATCTGACCCAAGCCCTTAATATCATTAATTAAAAATCACTAGGCCTTGAAAATTATGCATTCCAACATATCCAAAATGATTTATATATATATGTATTACAAATTGAAGAAGAAAACAAATAATTATATTAATACTAAAACAGCAACATATGATAATCCACAATTGTAAATTTTTTAAATTACCATTTTTCATTCATTTAACCATTCAGTCATTAAATTATATATTAATCCATTTTATTAAAATTATTCACTGCAAATTATAATCAAATTATAACGTCCATTTTGATATAAATTACATCAATTTTGATGGAAAATATACCACACTAAGTCACTTGAATTTTCATGTAATAATTAATAAAACATTAATATATTACCCATTTCATTATTATTCATTGGTAGCTTCCAAAAAGGTATCGACACCATTGAATCCAATGTCATCTTCCTAAAAATCCATCACATGATTCATTCTTTCGAATTATTCAATTAATTATGAAAATGTTTTTTATGGTATAATATCATAAAATAAAAAAAGTATAAATATAAAAATAACATTGGTTTAGGTTTTGGACCACCAACCAATTACCAGATTTCAATGAAATGCTTCCAAATAAAAGTGCCAACATGAATGAAGTGGTATAAGATCATAAGATTAGTGTGATCACACTAGATCAGGATCAAGACCAATTCTATAGAGTTCAAATTATTAATCCTTATTAATGATAAACAAGAATAAAATATTAGAAAACCAAATTAATACCACGTATATGATATTTTTCTCTTGATTGGGATGTCTGGAAGTGAATAGGGAACTCTATATTCACAAATAAAATTTCATAGACCTGAGAGGGGAGGGATGAACAGAAATTAATATTGAATCATACATGCATCATGGATTTAAAAATAATTCTCCCATGAATTATATGATGTTTATTCCATTCGTGTATTTTACTTAATATGACAAGTGTTACTCTGAAAAACACACCAAATCAAGTTAAATAATCCATTCTAAAACAGTACATGATGTGAACTAGTTTCACAAATTTTAATCATTTCAAATTATGAACTCATTCCATAAAATCATACTGGTTGAATTTATATGATATGTAAGACATACATTCCAAGTAAATGACCTATGAGAATATTTAATATCATTTGCTTCCAATGATCCTAATAACATATGATTACTTCCAAATGCATGGGATTCTATTATTTACCAATCTATTCAAACTATACTGAGAATAAATTAATTTAATAAACCATAAATCACATATCATAAGATCATTTACACAAAAAAATTGTGTTATCATCAAAGGACCTAAACCAACACAAATTAATGAAATTTAAAAACCCAAAGAAATTATGTTTGGCACAAAACTAAAATTAGGGCACATCTGAAAAAGATGATATCTCATTTTTTCCATAAATAATAAATCATTTTTATAATAATAATTATTTGGGTAGATGGTATAAATTTTATATAAGAATATTCCTAATTATTTTATGGATATCATGTTAATTTATCATTAAAACATTTTAATGTAACAAATCAATAATACCAAGGATATGTGATTTTTTAATCATTTAAATTTTCCTTATTTTATTATTTTAACCCTCTTAACAAACATGAGTTTGGATTTATTATTTATTAGTTTTTGTTACTCGGATCACTAGGCGGATGCTCTGAACACTCATAATTTTTTTGAATGTTCGACTGACATCACAGATACCCTCTTGGGTTTGATTAATATCAATAACAAAGAGGTTTCACATACATAAAGAGACAACATAATTGTATATAGTGTTTTATCATATATCATTGTTGTCACACTCTACTCTGATGAATAATTTCTTACTTTCTTCTTAAGAAAATTCATTTTGATTCTATACTGGGAATTCTCTGGATGATGACTATGTAGTAACATTATGTAAGGGATGTATGGTGACCCAATATGGTTCATATCGGAATTTTACATCCTAGTAATAAACCCAATATAAGTGATAAAATCAGTAATCTAAAAAAATAATTGAGTTTAACTAAACAAATTAACGAAAATAACTTATATATTTTTTTCCTATATAGTTGTATTATATCATCTCACAATCCTGATCATCTAATTGAATAGAATAAGTGAAATATTTAATTACAATACTGTTCTATGAAATTTTATGTCTATAATTTCATATAATTATGAAAATCAATAACTAATAAAACACATATTCATTATATTGAATAGTAATTTTTACCACTAAATAAGAAACTTTCTGACTCATGAAATAGTTTTAAATATCTACCCCAAATTATATATATATGAATTTTTTTTCAATAATTCATAAATTCTTATTATTATATGTAGTGTAATTTAATACATAAGAATTTGGTTATGTGAAATGATCAATAAATTATTTTTCTAATAATGATTAAGGTGTATATCATAATCATGTGATACAAGGATGATATATTGATAAATATCTGATAATGATTTCATAAGAGAATAATACCATGTTAAGGTCATCAAAGAGGCTAAAAAGATATATCATATATTTCAATAATATTACAAACAATTAAGAATCATGTATACATGATAATAATTTCAAATATAATAGAAATAAAAAATAAACATAGGAATGAGAAAATAAAATTACTTTGTGTATCGTGCATCAAAACTGGATTGCTAAACATAGTGTTTAAGGACATACAACATGGGTATGATCTATAGGTTTAGCAGAAAACTCAACTATCTTTATATGAATTTTATAAAAATAATTCAGATATTTAGGATTCGAATTCAACCTATTCCCCTATTTTCAATGGGGAATAATTTATGTCCCTATTTATTTTCTTCCTAAATTTATGTACCATTTTGATAAAATGAAATATTAATCATCAACCAATGTAGTGGATGTCGATATAGGACCCCAGACATCATTATCAGTAAATGAGTGTTCTGTATAAAGAAATGATTCATCCATGAAAAAAAAGACCCCATAGAAAAAATGGGATTCATACCATTTTCAAAATAGACTTAAAAATATATTTTTCATAAATCAATCAATAATAACACCAGATGAACCCATTAAAATATATATAGGGATGAAATATCATCATGTAACTTTCATGGTAAATACCATCCAATAAAGATAAATTATATGGTATTTAATGTTTATTGATAAAATTCACCCGATCAACTAATTAAATCATCGAAACAATAATGTGGAATTTAATCTGGGTGATCACCCTATAATTAATTGTAACAATTTGGTGTTAATAAAAGAAATTAATATGATGAAAATTTAGGTTGACAAATATTCATATTCAATGATTGAAAAAACATTTGATAGATTATTAACATTATATAAGTAAAACATTTATAAGAAATGTATATAAATAAAATGGATTGGATAATTTTAATAATATTACTGATCATGAATAAGATATATAAAAGGGAAATACCAATGATGAATAAACGTATTAATAGGTTTATGAAAAACCACATTTCAAATATTAAATATGCAGTATCATTAGAAATTTTTTTAAAATAAATAATAGATAAAAAGAGTTGAAAAAAATAACTTTTATATTCAATTTCAATATAGATATAATGTTTAATATAAATAAAATTGAATGAAATTTTTATTTCTCATGTAAACATTAAAAAAAATATTTAAAAATATTTTCAAAATGAATTATATGCTAAATAATAAAATTATTGATAAAACAATTAAATTCTTTTCATGTAGTTAAAATTGAACTTCATAAATTTTTGAATCCATGAATATGAAACATTCAAAATAAATAAATGAAAAAATATATTAAAAAAATGAGGTCCTACATAAATAGTCATTATGAGGGTTGTTTAATTTCAAGAATGAATTTATGTAAAATATTAGTCATGGGATAATGAAATTTTTAGGAGGGATGTAAATCCTCATGAATATAAATTAGAAGGATGAGTTTTTTCAAAATAAATTAAATTACCAATATATATTATCGATAAAAATCAATGTTAATTTGAAAATAATAGTTGAAAATAAACCATTATTATCTATGTATACATTTAATTAATAAGAGCTTCCAACATTGGAGTCCCATGAAGTGAAATCCATTTAATATAGAACATTATATGGCTTATAAAAACCCCATTAATATTGTGAGATATATTAATTTGGTATAATATACACCATAAGAAATAATTTTCTGTATATAATAGAAATTATAACTCAGGTGGAGAAAATTGAGACTATATATTGTTATCATGGTCCTTATTTATTCTCCTCATACAACAAAATATTTTAAATAAATAAATAAATTTTATTTAATGAATAACATAGACCATATTCATAACTATAAATTTTAATAACCCTCAATTATAAAAAACTTTATATATATAATAATAATAGTTAGTATTAAATAATTTTTAACATAGGTTTTGAGTACACTTGATTTCTTAGGGCTATGTACATCATAACATATGTTGTATTAAATTATATCCCATATTTAATCTGTCCTGTATAATTCAAGATAATATGATTTATTTTAGATGAAAATTTACAATTTTACAATATCACTTCATGAGAATTTTAGTTAAACATTGTGATGATGAAATAGATAACAACCTTGATTTTGTGGATTTCGACTAATGAATACTCGATCCCGAATTTTTGGTTTTTATATAAATTATAATATCATTAAAATCCCAAAAATAATAATTTAGATAATTATATCATATCATTGTATTAAATATTCCCCTATAGTTCTCCATGATACCAAATCAGGGTGTTTTTAAGTATGTTGTTGAACATAAATAAACACAAACAAACCATTATTAAGGAATGGTTATTATATGGATTCATTGTAATAAAATTAAAAGATAATATCTATGATAATATTTATTGTTTTGTAGTTTTATATATCATAATTATAAATAAATATAGGAATAATTTAATTCATATAATTATATTACGTAGAACAATGATAACATTCTCCTTTCAGTATGATTGTTAAGGGAGGTTAATTTAACAATAGATTTTTATTGGTAATATCATTAATAGGATAACAAATTTTACAAAAAAGAAACATTTTTTTTTCATTAACATAATATTAATAGTTGAAATAAATTTCTTTAATCATCATTTAACAGTGAAAATGAAAAACAGAACCCAAAGATCAAAGGAGGTGGTATCCCACACATATCCTGGATGATGGTTTTGTTTTCATAGAATGTGAAAGAGTATTAATATGGTTTATCATATCAGAAAAATAAATAATTTATAAATACCATAATAATTTCATAAATAACCATCTTATATAATCATTTTTTGTGTTTAGGGAAACAATCATGTTACTTTTTGGAGGCAACAGTCTGAATAGCACATGAATGAGGGTTTTGTTTTTATTAATTGTTAAGGAAAACGTTAATAATTATTGTATAATTATAATTTAAGAAAATATATGTATCTTAAGTATATATGTTTTTTCATTTTAATATGTTGAAATTTATTTTTATAAATATTAATTTCAAATAATTAAATATAAATGTGATTTTGTGGGTCAAAAATTTATACCTCACTTCATAAATTATCTCTTTCTCTAATGGGTATATAAATTTGAGTAATTATATTTTCAAAATAAAAGATCCTATTGGAAGTGGATAATAGTTTTTAGAAAATTTGTGGATGGAATTTTTCTAAAACTATGATTGTTTTGGTTTGAGTGTTTGTGATGGGAGCAATTCACCTTTTTAAAATGAAATGGGATGATATTTTTTAAAATAGACAAATTATTTCAGTTGTTTGAATTAACACTCAAAAAACGTATAACAAATATACTCATTATTACATAGTAATTAATGATTTATATCATAATATTGCACACAATAATACCTAGAATATTGATAATTCTAGTGTATTTTGGAATTAGATATATTTCATAACAATTTATGAAAGGAAAAACGCCATCATTATTGAGAACTTCATTAACATGATCACACAAAAAAGTGCATGGGATAACCATGGGAAAAACATAAGAAATATGTTATCTATAAACCATAGTAGAGTAATATGTATTTAATAAGGTAATAAATGACATAATATAGGAATATCAATTGTGAATAAAAAGAACATGAATAATAAATCATGTTATACCATTATAATCATTACATGGGAAATGTGGAAACAACATAATACAAAAAATCAAAAACATAGGTCACTTGTAACATCTAAGTTACCATGATTGAAAAGTCTCATAAACAAATCATTTTCACTAAATATGACATTATTACATCTCATGATACTAGTAATTATCCAACACGTCAGAGCCCTATATAATTCTAGGTGCACCGATAATGTTTATTTGAATCTCAGAATTTAGTGTGCCACATAGATCAAACTACATGGATTGATTTATCAACATATATTATTCATAGATAAATGAATATTGAATAACTACATGTAACTACCAAATCAAGGGATAATATGGGTATAATGTTTGAATCCTTGAAACGGAATTTTTATGGTATTCACTACACAATTATCTTGGCATAAAAAATTGTGGTAAAATTCTGACAGCATAACAGCATCACATAAAAATTCATAAAATGTGTTGATAAGAGATAAAGGGTTTGGTCAATATTATTACTTATAATGGGAATTAATAGTGACATATAATTTCATAAAAGAATATTTAAATTTGGAATTATAAGGAAAACGATAATAAGGAAAATTGAATATAGACTTGATGATAGGGATCCCATACTAAATTTTGGAATGGTATCATGTGAATATAAAGATTAATGGGACGGATTAATATTAGTGAAATAGTAATCTAGTAATATACAAATAAAATTTAAAGTATGGGGGATGGATGAATATATCCTTACATGATGAAATTAAAATGGATAGACATAATATAAAAGAGTTTCATGAATTGAAATTTCATCTGATAAATTCCATAAATGAGTTTGTTACAGCAAATGCATTGTGGGTTCTTCTTAAGAGCTTTTAGGAACCTTGGGAGGCATCTAGAAAGGATAGGTCAGATTAAGGGCATGTTCCGACAATTTTTATTAATGATAAATTGGATCATGGGTGGGTTTATATAGGAATAGTTTGGGTATTTTTTTATTATTTATCAAATATAGGTTTTGCAATATATATAATAAAAACAACAAAAAAACATTCTATTGTTTTCCCCCATTTTTCCTAAAAAATTCATGTATATTTTAAATTATTTTATATGCCCATGGTATGAAATTAATTTAATAATACCTTTTATTTTGGGGAAGTGAGTCATACTCTTGATGATATGATTTTTAAATGATAAAATATAATTATTGTTTTGGAAAATTCCAAAAGGCAATAAAAAATTAATAAAACAAACATAAAATCACATTAATTTAAAAGGAAAACATATTTTAACTTGGATACCCTTTATATTATTTTTACATCACTTTTGTCCACTATGATGACATAATACATGAATTAGATTTGTACAATATTTAATATTTAACTAAAAATATGGATGTCTCATAATATTATGAAAACATCACTATACGATAATTTAGAAATTAGGATCCAAAAAATAATATTCATTTAATATAAATAATTTTATAAATATATTTATTTTAACATTTTATAATAATCGTAAACAATTATTAAGAAATTATAAGTCATTTTTGGAAATAATTATTTTTGAACCCCTATAAAAATGACATTTTAAAAAATAAAAATTATTTAATCATGTATATTTTATAATTATTATTTTATATTAGTATTTTATTAATTTTTATTTTTGGGAAATCCATTAAAAAAATAACTTCCTAAATTGAATTTGGATATCTCCTAAAAATTGAATTTGTGATTTATTGTATCAAAATAATAATCATTTATAAAGTAATAATAATATGATTAGTATATATTCATTTTTCTATAAAACAATAATGTAAATAATCACATTGATAAGGTCTTGATACTGATCCATTTAATACACCAGCTAACACACTAATAGTATGGTGTGCGATGATGATACTATCAGAAGGTGGTTCCACAAACATGGGTGGGGCTATGATATCGACGATATTTAACTTTTGTCATTCTTATGATAATGGATATAATCATGGGCTTGTTTAGTGTACCATCTCAGGGATTCTACCTCACTCAGAAAATCTGATCAATGGGATGAATAAGGTATAATCCTACTGGCTGATGGAATCACATCCTTTATCTCTATCACCTGGATTTATAAAAACACTATATTTATACTAATCACTTGTTAACTATTAAATAAATATATTATTAATGGTAATGATGCTGGACATTAATTTAAATATTATTTGATAAAATAAACCAAATAATTTCACATGTTTTCTATAACCATAGTACATAACAATGCTTTTCATTAAATCATAGGGGAATTAGGTTTATTACAGTTCCTATAATTAAATTCTTTACCATTTTAAAATTTCACCATTAAAATTTTCTTTTCCCACACAAAAATAGACGATGTTAATTCATTTTAATAAATTCCAAAAATCCCCATGTCACTTCCTCAAATGTGTGGTTTCTCTAATGAACTGACATATTGTGTTGTATTATTTTGTAGAACATTATCATTAATATCTCATATCTTCAACAGTTACTATTCCTATGTGAAATCATAAACTAGATCTCATGGATGATTATCAGCATAACCCTTCCATAAAATATGAGAATACATGATATTCTACACAATGAAATTAACCTTTCCCACCATTTCCTCGATTACATTAGGATATATCTATTTGTGTTACCCAATGTCATCCTAACAAATTGGTGTTATAAAACACTTCTTTTTATGGGATTCTTAGGGTGATATATGGATTCCATAGTGCAAACAGTTTTTGTAAGGGAACTCAACAAGAAGAAGTTCTTTATACCATTCTCTGTTGATGTTAATTGAGTTTCTTATAAACAGTGCCTCAGGTTTTAGATATTCATCTCATAATTTCCATTTATTTGCGGGTAATAATTCTAGTTGATGTTTAGCTCATTGTTTAGAGTATGTTGGGGGCTATTTCAAAATATGGTGTTGAATCTCAGATTTTGATAAGATATAATCGATAGTGGTAGTAAATTCATAACCCCCCTTCTATAATGTATATCCTTTAAAGATAATATATTTATGAATCCATTGAAATCCTAATGAAGTGTAAAATCATTATATAATGATCTACCATAACCTAGATAAAATTATTTCCTCTTGATTTCATCCGGGGACTAGTAAAAAAATTTGTAAGGATGTTTTCCCATTTCCATGTATATATGGGTAATTTCTGCATCATTCCCTGGGGTTTTTATCCTTTTTTTTATATCACTTGATTACAAAAAATACAACTTGATGTATATTCCATTATCTATTTCTTCATATTTTCCCACCAATAGTGCTCTATGATATCTTGATACATCTTTGGGAATCTTAGGGGGATAGAGAAGGTTGAGTTATATGGAACATCAATAAAATACTTCATTATCATAGTATTTGATGGAACATATATTATGGACTGAAATCCTAGAACTCCCTCTTTATAAACATTGAACTCAATGGACTGACATTTTCGTTCTGGTTTCACTTTTTTGTGAACACCACAACAACTCTTTCAACATCTGTTAACCCCACTATAAGTGTTTGTTGAGTAATAATTTGAGAAATGATTGATGATATTCCTTCCTATGTGATTCACATGTCCATCATTTCCAAATATAAGAATATCAGATAACCCAATTCTCATTAGTGATAAAATTGTGTTATCATTTCTAATTATAGTGTCTTCCACATTATTCACAATAATTACATGGTAGTAGTTTGAGAAGTCATATTCCATGATTGGATTTAAATGTATTCATTTTCTCATATTCATATATTCTTGTGATAATATATACTTGATTCTTTTGTTATTTTCATATATTTCAGACTACTCCACAAATAGATAATCTAACCATATTTTCAAGGAATATATCACTATATAAAAAACCATATCATGTGTAGGGTAGTTATATTCTTGATCATTCTACTTCCTTGAAGAATATGTAAGTATATTGTCGTTGTGTATTAACAAATAACCCAATCAATTCATTAAAGCATCGTCGAATTCCACTTAAATCGCTCCAATTATTAGTAGTGTGAGGAAATGTGTAGTGATAATCAATCTTTTCAACTCCATAATGATATCTTCATATTCATCATTACATGAAAACATTACTCCATTATGAGTAATATTTGTTTGAGGGTTTTAGAATTGGTATATTTTTCTCAAAAATCACTGATAATACCCACATAATCCATGGTAACTACATATATATGTCATTGATATTGGCCTCAATAATTATTCAATTTCTTCTGTCTTTGATAGATATAAATATATACAATTTCTTGTAAAGAAATACCTATAGAATCAGACATCCTTTCACCTAAACATAGATTTTCCACACATTTTATCAAGCTTATCCATTCTCAAGGTCGTTAGAATAGTACTTAGATACACCTCATCCTCTTACAGGCATTCACAGGATATTAGAATACCATCTATAATTAATACCAAAATATTTGTGGTCGTAATATATAAACACTATATTAATCTTTTCCATAATGATTTATAGATAATTACTGAGATTTATTGGAATTGCAATGATCTCATAGATCCTGTTTGATGTATGAAAATTACTTTGGGGTTATCCTCCTTCTCCTCCTAATATTTGTAAGATACCATCCATAGATCCACATTAGTGAAGTATTGTGACCCCCCATAGCTGAAAAAAATCCATCATTCGATGGAATAAGATTCTTTTTTTAGTAGTATGTTTTTAGCTTATGATAATCAATGATATGGTACATTAAACCATCATTCTATGTGATTAAGAGGACCGGTTCACCTCATGGTGAAGCACCTAGGCGTATGAAACATTAATCCAGATTCTATTACATTTATTTCTTCATCAAATTATTTTAAAAAAATTCATTCTATATAGATTCATGGAAAATTGTAATTCCCCTGGTAGAAGATCAATTGAAAATTTAATATCTGATCATGGAGTAAGGAAATGATATCCCTTCGAAAACATATCAGTGTATTACATCATAATGGAAATGTTTTTGGGGATGATTATTTTATTAAACATAATAATTAGAGAAAGGTATAATTTCTCATCAGAAAATAATATACATTATTGAGATATTAGTTCTAAAGGTTATTCATCATCCTACGGGTCCTTGTACAAAATAGGAGGTGGAATCATCATACGATAAGTGGTTTCCTTCTCATGGAAATTTATTTTGGCCTTATATTGTAGAATCCAATATAGGGTCGGAATAGAATCCATGTCCACTAAAGGAATCATGAAATGTTATCTAGGATGTTCAATCTAAACATTTTTTCAGTGGTTGAGTTATAAAACTGGGATTCTATAATTTCATCATTTTCTTTTTTCAGAGACACTTCTAATTAATTCCTTTTTGGTGGTTCCAAAATAGTCTATTAAACATTCATGATATGAAGGAATACATATAACAAGAATAAAAATGTTTATTATATATTATTGAATTGATAACTATTCTACCTTTCCAACATAATTTTCATGATCCACCGCACCGGTTGTGAATGGAAATGATATCCCTTACTTCCACAGAGGTTTTTTTGTCAATGAAGACCCTTAGATTCGGAAATTTGATTGAATGGTTTCATATATCAATATAGTTGATTTAATGAACCATGTGCTAAGGGATAACCAAATCTTTCCATTATTCAATCACATTAGAAGTTTTATCAAATCAGTAATCATTTGATAGGTTTCCTTCCTTCCATCTCCTAAATCATTTCCTTATCCCATGTAGGAAAATTTATAGGTTTCTTGTTTCTACACAATTTAAGGTTGGTGTGGTGAAATTTCATGGAACCATTATATGAAACCACCATAACCCTTGAATTAAAATCCATGTTATTCATATTATCCCCATGGAAACATTGAAAATTTTCAATCCCCATTTCTATATTGATGGGAACCTCAGACAATTTCCTATTATCTACAAATGTCTTAGATCTTCATGGCTATTTTATAATAATTTTTTCCAACCATCGAAGCCACTATCATTGAGTTTAGGGGTAATGAAACTGATATAGGAATATTAAATAGTTCCTGTAATGTATTTATTATATTCTATGATATATTTTTGTTCTTTTTTAGTTGTGGGATATTAAATCCCTTTCCAATTTTAAGATGGGTAGTGTGATGAAAATATTTACCTATTTTTTCCAAAATTCATTCCACCAAATCTCTTCAATCTCTTCTTTTGGATTCATATTCTATATCAATGACCACCATTGATTAGATTCTCGCATCATTAGATAAATATCCATTATAAAATTCTCGAGTTCATAACATTAAAGTATATCTAATAATTTACCAAGGGAGTTGATCTATTGTTAATTGATTAAATGATCTGATGACCAATAAAATCTAGTTGAATTTTCGTATAAAGATCATGATTATAGATTGATATTTTTAGGTGGATTTGGTTACTCCTCTTGATCTAGTTTTATCATAATAACTATTATAAGCTAAGAGAGTATCAATTTTTATTGTTTTTTATTCCCATCAGGTTGGACATCTCATTGGGGAAGTCATCACATTCCCCATGAAATTTATTGTTTATCTAGTTCTACTTATTTTAATTCATTTTATATATTAAAATGAAAATTAAAAATAATTATTTTTAAAATATAAATTGCATATAATGGAATCCAATGACCTTATTGAGAAAAAGTATAAATAAAATTTATTTTATTAACTAATGCATTTCAAGGCATCAATATATATTATCAATGATCTATATCTTATCATATATTTTGATTGGATTTCTAATTCTCTTAGTAATTTTTTTAATTGAGATTATTAATTTTCTTTGGAAGTTTATCTATGAATGTCAATCTAGGTGTAATGGATGTCCTGTTTTGATGTACCATGTTACCCTAAGTCAGACCCGACACACCCTGTCGAACTTGTTACCCCTAGCTAAATCTATTATTAAACCATGTCAACTTGTTGTTTTCAAACAGGGATTTAGATAAATGATAAAAATATTAATCTATGATTATCAAAATTTTGTTATTTTTTCTTATAATTATTTTTCCCCTAACGATTTCCCTATAGTTTTCTAATCTAATTAAATAAAATAACTAACCTTTTCCTTTTTTCCCCTACAGTTAAAACCCCGCTATTTTTTACCCATTAATTAAAAATTTATTGAATAATATTACAGTTAATACAATGAAGATTAATGGTTTTTCTTATTTATTTAGTAACTTTGTTCATTAAATAACTATTTATAATTGTAAAAAATGAACTTAATTGAAAAAATCCTTAACACGACCAAAAATAAAACTAAATTGGATAACCTGGGGGAAAATATAAGAATGGGGTGATCTATAAAGACCATTTAGGTAATAATCATGGAATAATATAAAATATTTAATAAAATATTCATATCAGTAGGTAATGAAAGTAACATGAATAATAAGTCATGTTATAGGCTGATTATCATGACATTGGAAATGTGGGAAAACATAAAATATTGCATCAATAATATTGGTCAAGTATAACATCTATGAAATCATGATAAAAAAATCCCATAATGGAATCATGTTCACAATCTACCCCATCAAGACATCTAATGATTCTACACATTAACAAATGAATTATAGCACTACATAATTCATAGTGCACATGTTTCTTTCATTTCATTATCATTATTGTGTGTGTTATATATACCATTCTACATAGATTCTATCACCTTTAAATTTTATTCAATTATTTTCTATTTGGAATACATATATGGAAGTCCCAATATAACGAATTATAATTTTATAAATGTGTAATCCCTTTATAGGAAATGGGTACAGAAATCACTAAAATTTGTTTTGTCAAATAAAATTGTGGGGAAATTTCAGGAATATAAATACATCACAAAAAAATTTATTACACAAGTTGATTAAAGAGAACGAGGGATCTCATAATTTTGACATAACATTCAATGGAACACATATATTTAAATACATATCCAAACATAGTTAATATTAAATATAAGGAATAATATAATAAATAAACATGAATAAAGAAGAGAATGTGATGATCCCATTCTAATTTTTGGCATGGTAAAGCATGTAGATAATGTTTCATGGGACGGAATAATTGGAGTGAAATAGGTCTCACATAATATATATATATATATATATAATTTATAGTAATGTAGATATATAAGGACATATCAAAACCACAAGAATCTGAAATGGTGAGAAATGACATAAAATGGGTTCTTATAATGAAATAACAAGAGACAAATCCCATAATTGAGTGACTGAATCCAAATGCTTGGGATTATCTTCTTAAGGGCATCAAGGTACATTACAATGAATCTATAATGGATAGTTTAGAATAATTATGTGATCAATGACATTATATTAAAGAGAAATTGGATCATTGGTGGGTTTATATAGGAAATTATGGGGGAATCAATTATTATTTCTCAAACATAGGTTTTGGAGTCCAAAAAATATAATAACAAAAACCACAAACATTCACATAGAATTTTCCCATGGATTCAAAAAATAGAGTGGTTTTTATTATTTTATAATTAAAGGGGCGACATATATATATATAATAATACCCTTGATTATGTGAAGGTGTGTCATACTCATAATGAAATCATTTTAACATCATAAAATATACTAATTATTTTGGAGGATTTACAATGGATTTATAAAATTAATGAAATAAATATTAACAAACATTATTTTAAAGGTAATTCATATATTTTTCCTTGTATGCACTTTATTTTTTATTACCACGCATTTGGGGAATTATTTTGCCATAACACATTAGGTATATTAGTACGGTCTTTAATTTTAACCCAAAAATTACACTCTTTCAAAAAATTATGAAACAAAATAAATTGTATAATTTTGAAATTATGATTATATAAATAATAATAATTTTATCAATTTATTTTTTAAATATTCTTATTTTCCCTCTTAAAATAATATTCTACATTTGTTTATAATTAATTCAATTTTTGAAATTAAGTGTTTCAAACCATTATTAAAATTTCATTTTACATTATAAAAAATATATTTTCATTAATATTTGATAAAATTCATTTAATTAAAATATTTTAATAAAATATTATTTCTTTAAAATCCATTAATGAATCAATGTATATTCATTAATTTAATTTGAATATTTTAAAAAAATACTATTTCTTTTTAATTTTATAAAAATAAAAATAATATATAAAGTTACAATAAATTAAGGAAGATATATTAAATATTACATAAAAATAATTCAAATGATTATATTTCTAGGGTCTTGATACATATCGCTTTAATAAACTAGTAAACACAGTAAGAGTATGTTGCGTCATTGTGACACTTTCATTAGGTGGTTCGGAGTACATTATTTTGTTCTTGATCTCGATGAGCTTGAACAACAGTCGTAAAAAATTATGTAATAATTATGATTTTGGATCTCATATTGGCCGTTGCGATAGGAAAATCCCAGTGATTCAATCTCCATAAAAATATATGATAAATGGGCTTCAAGGGTACAATACTATCAGTTGAGGCCATAAATTAGATTAAAGGTGTCAATTGGATTTTATAAACACCTATATTTACACTAATAATGTGATCAATATTAAACAAAAATATTATCAATGGTAATAATGGTAATTTGTCATTTTAATATGATGTTATATAATCAGAAAAATCAGTTCATTTGTTTTCTATTACAATATTAGATAATAATTCATTTAATTAGATTTTTTGTGGAATCAAATTTATAACAGTTCTGGTTGTTAGAAACTAGTTCAATAAATTCAGAAATAATTGAGAGTGTTTGTGATAAGTTTGATTGAGGCCTCTAAAACCATTTTCCAACACATTCTTAAAACATTTTTTTCATTACGTCTTGGATTTACCATTTTTATCATAATTTTTTTCAATTTAAATAATCCAAAACTATGGTGAATTACCATTTATGATAAAAAAAATAAAATTTCTCTCTTTCTATAATATTTACATAAAAATTTTAAAAATAATTGATCCATTTTATTTAATTCTATTTATTTAATTGATAAAAATAATTTCAAAATACATGATATTTAATTTATTGAATATAATTTTCTGAAAAATATATCTATTCTTATAAAATATCATATATGTGATTTTAATGTATAAAATATTAAAATAATATTATAATTGAATTTACTTTTCATGCAAATATATTACATATAAATAAATTAATATTCATATATCAAAACAATGTTAGAACTACATATGTTTAGTATCTTTGGAATCATGGAAACATAAACTACAGATTCATAAAACATCTACATAATCACCCACATAATACTTCATAACTAGATACCTTTTGAAACATCATACAGAAAACAATTAATATTATCCTAGAGAAAAAAAACATAATAACGAGTGATATTTGGTGCTCTATAATGGTAATTGATGATGATATTAATCTTACTATAATTATAAGACATGAGAATAAAAAAAACATGTGAAAATAACATCTTGCATATCATTGATGATGATATAATGTCATGGGATAAATCATAGATGTTCAAAAATAATAAAACATAATATTATAAGAGGGAATAACATAAGTCATATAATTTTTCAACAATTATATTAATAATAAAATATAAAAAAAAGTCACATATCTATGACATTCAAAGTGGATGTAGTCCTCTATTGAATGGGATTCACTCCCAGTTCTACCACTTTATTGTTGAACCAAGTTCACTCCTTATTCCAATCATGTATATATAATGATATATACATTTATATCATATGCGTTGGAGGGATATCTAGGTCCCCCCAGTCATATAATGAATACCATATATATGTGTTTCACAATACAATATTTCATTCCTAAAATATGAACCCATAAAAAAGAATGGGTTTCATAAACACCATTCCATCATAATATAACCATTACAAATCAAATGGGTTTTAGAAGTATAATTCCATCATATGGATAAAACAACCATAAAATATTTGGGGTATTTCATTTTAAAAATATCACCAATAATTGATCAGTGGCTTAAAATAATGTTATCGTAAATGGAAAACAATTTTAAGGGATCTCTAGAAAATAATTCATTTTGATTTTAACCATTCTACAAGGAAGAATTTATCTATTCTAAAAATGATGATCAATTTTGAAAGATTAAACATTCATTGAAAATAAAATATTATACATATAATGTAATATTCAATGAATTATTTCATTAATAAATCCAATAAATCCATTCATTTGGTGTAATTTAAAAAAATCATTTTATACTTTTTCTAGAAAAGTCTCAAAGTACATTATTTTGAAAATAATAAAATGGTTCATTCATACCATTTAGTAAAAATTCACACATATGTAAAAATAAGTTTTCAAAATTATAGAATAATAAGATAAAATTTTTTGGAAAATAATTTGATGAAACATCTTCAAGGTAGATAATTATTCCCCAACAAATATTTACATATAAACAATCCAAAATAATGATGATATTGTTATGTTAGCCTATATCTTAGGTCAAATTTCATTCTTACATATCAATACATCCAATATATTGGTTTAAAAATGTTTTTAATTTATCCTATAATCATATTAACATTTATGATATTATATATGATTCTACTATATAATCTTATCTCCCACTTGTAATAATATTTTATTATTACCATTCCCCCTAGTGTAAAATATTTCATTTTATTATACATGTTTCGTCTTATATGTACCAGTTATTGAGAATATGATATATTTACTCCATAAACATATATATTATGGTAACATATATCATATTTCATCATTAAGTAAATTTTATAAATCATTCATTAATTTTGAACAAATAAAATTATTCACATAACTTCATCGAGATGGTGATACATATGTATGCACGAGTGATCGTATCATTCAATTAATGGTGAGATCGTAACCAATATGTTGTATATTAATTATAATTCCATTATAAATGATATAATAATCATTTATATATATATATATATATTATTTCAATTATTACACACATCCAAATAAACTGGGGTTGAGGAAAAGATTAAACAATAATGTGGAGACCGTAAGCCATATGCATTCCAGCGCGATACTTTTGTTTTTATATGATTGATAAAAGATAGAATATAGTTATTAAATAATGATAATAAAATCTAATAATATATTTTATACTGGATTTATTACATTATAATTGAAAAAATACACAAAGACGGCATACAAGAAGAAATAATCCCGAACTAGTGGCTACAAATGACATTCTCTTCTTTTTGTAGACTTCCTTTAGATCTCCTCGTATGTACATGACATTTGTATTAATCAAATTTCAAAAGATCTATAATGTTCCTGGTGATGTTTATAATATAAATATTTATGTTATGATGGAGATTTATGTCTAAATGTGATGTGATAAAGTGACAGAGGTACTTCCCTTTTTAATTAAGGTGAAAGGCACAATTGGAATTTCTGAAAATATATTTTATATAAAAAAACAATTTAAATTAAAAATTATTCCATAGTTATATTTATTATAAGATAAATTTTTATCTGGTTTTAATTTCATCAAACAATATATTATAGATTTTTATTTATTCTATTTTAAGCCTTATCTCTTTTTTAACCCTTTATTAACCTATTTTAATATACACTATGTTAATAATTTTATCAATATTAAAATGTATTGATGTTTAATTATGTGTTGTTTAATATAACATAATTAAAAATAATTTAAATTTTTTTATATATTATAAATATTTTTTATTTTTCAATTTGTTTTATTAATTTTAAATAATTTAACAAGATATTTATTTTATAAAACATCTTTCTTGTCAATTTAGAATGTATTCATTACATAGACATTTTACAACTTCAATAGAATATGATAACATCATAAAAATTAATTTAATATATCGATTATAGGTCAGATTCTACTATGAAATTATTTTTTCACATTAATTATCTAAAATTAAATTTAATTTAATCATTATAGTAACATTTATGTGATATTTCTATTAATAAAATAATTACTCCATCAAAGTTTTGTAATTTTTATTATTATTCATTGATCACATAAAATAAAAAAACCATGTAGAAGGTATATCATATAAATTTTAAACTATATTTATATTTTAATATATCATTTTGGTGACACCATATTAAAAATGATATATTACATAAAACATGAATGAACCATCATTAAATTTTATTATATAAAATATTATAAATATCGTAATATCATCAATGTGGCCAAAAAAATTATTAATAAAATATGTTTATTCTATTAATAATTTTATCATATATTCATTCATAATACACATTTTTTTTGTACAGACACATGAATGATATTTATGATAGAGAAACTGAGATTTTTTATGTAAATTGATTTAAATATTATGTAAGTCATTTTCATAGGCAAGTGGCCATTAAAAAATTATTTTTTTGATATTAATATTCCTAATATTGAAATTAGGTTCTAAATAATTTGTTCTTGATCACTCTATTACAATATGGTGTTGAATTGTATTTTAAAAACATTAGTTTAAATGTATTAAACATAAAAAAGTCACAAGACCTCTTTAAGTAAAACGATCTGATTATGTTTTGGTCCCTCTTGTGATTTTCAATGTACCATAATTAGAATTGTGTTAATATATCATAGTTATGTACCCACAATCCTATTTGATTTAACTAAATTACATTAAATAGTTCATAATAAGAATAACTATGATTATATTCGAGTGTATCAGATTTATAAGAGGTCTGATTAGTAGTTCTAAATGTGTTTATTTTATTTAATAACATTTTGATGAAACCAATTCATTTAAAAAAATTGAATAATGAAATTGTAAGAAAAAAATTAAGACAATATAAACAATATAATAATTAATAATAGATATATAAATTATTATATATCATTAAACCATAATTTTATGGTAGTCAACATCCTTGACTAAATGTATTCCATTTTTTATAATTACAAAAAAAAGATTGTATTTCATCAGTATTGAAAACCCACTATATGAATATCATAATATATGTCTATCTAGACACAATATTCCCTGATCTGATGGATATGCTCTGACTTTATATCCAAAAATCCCTGAATAAAAATGATCTTATTCTTTTTCATTCTATCCCTACCTGCCATCAACCATAATTCTAAAAATCAGACGCCGGTAACAATAAAGAAATGATTTAATAAAGAAAACCTAAAAATAATTTTATGAATAATCTTATTGAAAAAAAAACAATACATGTTTAAGAACTATATGTTAACCCATTAAAAAAATTAAAAAAATCAATAGATAAACTTTAATCTACAACACTATAGAAATTACTCCAAACTCTTCTATTATCATGTATTTATAGGTGAACTTTTAATGATCATATTTTCTTATCAATAAAAATATTTTATATAGGTTTTTTAAAACTACATAGAATCCAGGATCATTCAAAAGTCATACCTTTATGAGAAAACTGATTTTCCAAAAAAAAATTCATTTACACAATTGTTGTGTAAATGATGATTTATTATGATAGAAATCGGTTTTTTGTATTCCTAATGTAACTACAGTTTTTAAAATGGAATTAATTTTCAATTTAATTATAATAATATTTATGAGTTTGAATTCAATTTTAATCAGTTCAGACATCAATCTGATTGTAATGACCTTCTCTGCATAAATACAATAAAAAATTTTTAAATATGATCTGATAGGGTTGAATCTGATGATTTTCAGATGAATAATGATTACAATAATCATAATGAATAATTTATGTGTATATTCATGAATATTTTATAAATAAATATTTTTATGTTAAATATTTATTTTTTTGGAAAAAAATAATTCTAAAAAAAATTGGTCATATAATGTCTCGAATGAGGTATTTAAGATAGAGATTGTGACTTCCAAGATGAAAGGAATTTGAAAGTAATAATTATAAAATTTGACTCAAAATTCTCCAAATATTTTTATAGAATAATACAAAAAACATGAATGAAAAATGACTAAAAAATTTAAAGTTCTTTTAATTTTAATTAATTTATATTAAATTTTTAACATAAATTATTAAACACATAGAGTTTATAAAACATCTGAGTGTGATTATTAATAAAAATAAATCAAAATTAGGCAACAAACTCCCCCTGAGGATTTTATTCTCGCACGTATTAAAATATATACCCTAAATAAGAGTATACCATTATATTAATTTCTCCCCTTTTTGATTTTAAAAAATAATTGGGAAAGTGTTGAGTTTCCTGAAAAGGGATAGAGAGAAGAACAATACACAAGAATATTATTAACTATATAATAATCTGAAGAAAAATGAAATAATATTTATCTAATTATAATTCGAAATAAGAAAAAAATCCTAATGTGATGAATCATTCATTCATTTATGAACATTTTTTTAAATAAAACACTTAAAATATGAGTTCAAAATGAAAAATTAATCTTTATTCATCATGGAATTTATAATTTTATTCATCTTATGGAACTATTTTCCTCCAACTTAATAATTTTATTTAAATTAATCTGGGGATAGAATTTTAAATTCATGAATCTAAATTTCTTCATACTATTATATAATTATATTTTTATACAATTGATTTCATCCTTATAATAATTCATTCTTGTCAACTCCAGCTATAAATATTTTATCTTCCAATTTTAATCTTTCACTTCTTCGGTCTAGATTTTAATTGATTCCTTGAATTATTCATTGATTTTTACCATTACTTAAATATATTTTTATAACAAAATAACGACTTCATCAGATTAATTCATTCAATTCTTCATGACTTAAAGACTATCATCAAGAATCTTGACATCGACATCATTATTATGATACTAACTAACAACATTATTGCATGCCTTTTTTTGATCTTGTGAGCTTTATCCAAAAACCCCGAGCTGATCCTCATTCTAAATCTTGTCTTCTAATAAAATATTGATTGATTCCAATTTTCAGATGTGATTTCTAAGAATCTATTATATCATAGATTAATGTATGGAAATGTATCTAATTGTTCATATAAGTATTAATAACTACTAAATTATAAAATTATAACATTAAATTTTAATCATATTCCCCGAATGTCATTCCTCTTCTCAATTTTATATACTTGAGGATTAATTGTTCTTGTTTCAACAAAATCTAAACTCCCTTTATAATATTTTTTTGAAATATATTTCTCAAAATCATCTCCATCTTCTATTCCATTATATATTTAAATCATCTCATTATCAAAAAAATTAGATTTATTACCATCTATCATTGAATTTTCATATTTCTCATCCTTCATATAAGATAAATCTTCTAATTCCTTTGGTTGTGATTTTTTTAAACATATAAAATTTAGGTTATTATATTTGTTCTATCATTTATGTAAAATCTAATACATAAGATTTTACTTATTTTCAAGAGAACATATCATATTGAGTTTCTTTTGGTGCATCATTTACATTCTAATCATTTTCATTATAATCAAATTCCCCCTCTTAATCATCATCATCATAGTTAATTTCCTTTCGTTAATATTATTTTTCATCCACTTAATCTAAATCAGCCTCTTTTTATTAGAAATATTATTCATCAAATTCATTTTTTCTTGAACTCCTCTTACATTTTATTAAATAATAATTTCGATAGAATTTTCAACATTTTTTAATGAAACTTGTCATTAATATATTAATAATTATTTAAAGAGTATTTTGATTTAGATACCTATACTGATGTTTTTTATTGAACCTTAGTTAGTACTAATTCATCACCAACAACTAAAAAATTCCCATTTTCTCTAAAAGAGGAATAATTTATATTTACAATTGAGGTTTGATGGAAGGACAATACAAAATCTGGATTTGGTGGGTTCTTTGAGAGGGATGTAAAATCAAAGCCACATTTCCTGATGCTTTTTCCACTCCATTCAAAACCATTTCACATTCTAGTGTGGTATTATTCTTTTTATTCATATGCATTTATACTAGAATTTTATCAGAATCATTAATCATTATAGAAAACTTCTCTATTGGGTAAATACCAATAATTGTATCTCCTTCATTACTATCATCCTTTTTCCTTACCCGCACATCCATTAATTTATCAATAACATTCTTAATTTTAATAAATTATATGTAATGTAAGTCATTGGTTTTCTTTCATATCATGATCACCCATATTAGAATTATTATTATTCTTCTGATCACACACGATAGGTTTTCTTGAGGGTTCCACTTCTAGTTCATCATCACCATGTTTTTAATAAACAATTGTGATATTGTATCAAAATTAAACCTCTTCTTCATCATGATTTCATCAGTAATGAATGGTATTTTTTATATCTTCCTAACTGACGTATTTGAAATGATGAAACACAATCCACTATTAACATTCTTAAAAAAGACAGAAATAGGATGATTTAAGAATTAATATATTCGATCATGAAGTTTTTTATTTAATAAGAAGGAATTTAATAAGATATATTTTTATCAAATTCAGAAGGTAGTACAATATAAAAATAATCCAAAAAAAATTAAATGTATCATGTTCCCCATTCATTGTAATGAGGAATCCATTCATCCAAATTGTAACAAAATGATTATCCACTGTGAGATGAGCCTTGTTTCGATCATTTTTGTAGGTATCAATAAAGTAATCATCTATATTATATTATTTTGAAGAAAAAATCTCATAATGTATCTCAGGATTGGGATAGTAATATTCTCCATCATAGGGTATTTTTTCCTTACTTCCCACTTTTTATATGACATTTCGTATGATTTTTAATATATCATGAATACAATTTTTGGTTTTCTACGTTGTATGAAAACCATCACTTTAGAATAGAAATTATAGACATGAACATGTTATATATGATTAAAAACCTTATTAGTATATCCAAAAAATTTGGATAGCCATCCCTGGAATTATTTAGTATTTTTCAACCAGGATGCATATTTTCCATAAAAATATATTTGTTCTAACCTTTTTTGAAATACAATCATGTTGTTAAAATCCTTAATAAAAGGATTCATATTCAGAGATGAGGATGGTGACTCCGTCATGAGGAATGATTTCAAATGGGAGACAATTTAATGTTGTAAAATCATAACATAATATTATAGATGTAAGAAATATGTGATATTAGGGGTGTCTAATTTATCCAAGAAATGGGTGTGTTAGTTCAAATTTAAAAACAAATCCAATGGGTATAGTTTAACTGAATCTAATATTACAGCTTTAATACAAATGATGATATAATTAATGAACATTAAACTCTTGAGAGATTTAATTTTTTTATCTTATTGTGGGTGAATATGATAAAAAACAAAAAAAAATTATAAAAAAATGATAAATACAACAAGGATAAATATTTTTTGTTGAAATTTCACAAAAAGTAAAAAATAAGAAGAATACAATTTGGAATCATGAAAGTGGTATTGTTATGAATAGTTTTTTTTCTAGAAATAATTTAAAATAATTATATTAAAAAAGTTTTAAAATTTTATATATGATATTTTTTGAATAAATTTTTTTTATAAAATATAATATACCTTTCAAAACATTATAGTACATTTCAAAAAAATTTATTAATCAAAAATCATTTTAGTAATTCATAAGTATGGAAAATCGGAAATATTTTCAGTGTTCGCTTATTATTCTAGGAATATTAAGCGTGAGAATTTTATAAATTATTATATTTCCATATCTATATTTTTAATCATTTATGACAATGAAATATTTGAAAAAAAATAAATAAATGTTTAAAAATTAATATACATATTTACTCCAGCAATAAAGAAGAGTAACACAATGTTATGATTTTGATAAATAATTGACATATAAGGATTATTAATTTAAGTTTATCAGTACCAAATTATATTTATTTTATTCAAATCTATCATTAGGTATGTATTTCTAAAAATATCTTCAATTCTATCATGTCTTCCAATTAATTGTAAAATGATATCTCTTTTGAGTATGTGATCCCTATGAATGTGATTTCTAATGTCTACATTTTTTATGGAATTTAAGTGAAGGGTTTTTACAAATGTAAATTGAACTATTTTTCTCAAATATTATTTTTTATTTAGTGAAACTCATTCCATTGTTGGTGAGTGTGTGTTGCTTTCACAACACTTTATCACAACAACATCGGGCTACAACATATTAAGAATCAATAGTGGCAAGTCATATATAGTGTTGTTTTGTACATGAACTATAAAATAATGATTCTTAAATGAAATTAGAAGTACCAAATATTATTTTCATATCCATTCTATCACCAGAAACTAGTTTCCCAAACTCATCATTAGAAATAATACGTGTGTTACCTATAACAGTACTATTATTTTTAGTATTGTCAAATCCAAAATTTTTAACAAGATATTTTATATGCTTATGATGAGATATATAGGTTCCATGATATTTTATTGAGATTTTAAACACATGATAGAATATTATACCTCCCATTATACTCATATCAAACTCAAATGTCATATGATTGATAATGGAATATAATGTTGATTTTTTAGTTGATCTAGATATATATTTATCAATAGAAATATGAAAAATCATAATATTTTTATTTACATATTTTTATTAAAAGTGTTGTTTACACTGATCCAATAATATTTTTTTTTAAATCATCTTAAATAATGATACAAGGTTCTATGGGCTTCTTTACATCCATATAATGATTTTTAATGTTTATTGACATATATAGGTTGTTTTTTATTTTCAAAACCAGGTTTTTGTTTGACATAAAAATACTCCAAAAAAATACATTATAGAAGGAAAACATCACATCCATTTGTAAATAATTGAAAATAAGGAATGCTTTAATAAAAATTACAATACAAATAGCTTTTATTCTAGCTATATGTTCATATGTTTCTTTATAGTTTTTGCATTATTTATGATAATAAACACTAGTAACAACTCTTTCTTTATTTATAGTAATAATTGTATTTTCGTCATATATTCATTTATATAAAAAATTTAAACTAATTAGAGAAGTTTATTTTGGTTTTTCAACCAACATATAGACATTTTTCCTAAAAAATTAATTTATTTGTTCCTACATATCCTTAATCTAATCCTTATCACCAAAATCCTAATCAGGATTCTTTTGTTAAAATTCGGAAATGAAATCCATATGTTCAATTTAATTTCTAATGTTATATCATGTCGTTATAATTTGTTCAACATCACCAATGATATTATCAATTGAATGATTCCAATGAATCAAATTTTTTCATGGGTTTTAAGAAGTTTATTCTACAAAATATAAGTAAAACTAATCCTGAGGAATAAAATTATAACCCAATTCATATTTAATTCCTTAGAAGAATATTTTTCTAACATTGGTTTTAAATTAATTTATTAAATATCATCTGAGGATATGGGATTTGGTAGTTTGAAAACAAAAGTTATTGTTTCACCAAAATAAATGAGATTCATTTTGAAAATGTTTAATTAATGCTCAATTTATAAAATAGAAAGTATTACTGAACACTATAACCAAAAAATTATTAGATATTGAGTATTAAATTAATATGGTTCTTATAATTTCATTATGAATTAAATTTATTCTTGAAATTACACAATTTTTATTAGGGGTGCTAGGTGGTTATAATTAATGTTCTATACCATTCTACAACAAAATGTTTATAAATAATAATTTAAAAATTTTCGAACATGAACACTATGAATTGTTATCAATGGAATGTTTTTATAATTTTTAAATTTGGCTAAAAAATATTTAAATTAATAAAAGTATTGAGAATCATTTTCAATAAAATTGACCCTTGTTTATGGATTGTAATCATCATCCAAGACATATACCTCGTATTTTACACCAACACACCTAGTTTTTGTAAGATTGAATAAATCAGTGTGAACTATATGTAATGACTTTGTTGTTACGACTTAACAAATAGTTTTAAAACAATAATTATGTTACATACTATATATTCAATGGATTAATACATTTTATAATGAAAGACATGTTCTATTATATCATTGACATGTATTTTCATAGTCAATTTTGATAAGATTCTTAGGATACAATATCCTAACTATCAATGCCAAAAACAAGATTGAACTTATTTTTCAATAATGAAAGGTAATTGTTGGATCATATTGTATTATATTTTATGATTATTTATATTATATTTCCGACTAGCATAATTGATGAATCGGCTCCATAAATTGTGTTCAAATTTTTTTTAAATTCCTAAAATTTAAATGGTAACCATCATCAAATTATTGGTGTATTATTATACAGTTTTGATTAAGATAATTAACCAAAATATCTTTAAAAATTGATTCATTGTTAAGAAAATCAATTTTTCTATACAAATAATCTCACCATGAGCGTTATCTCCGAATCTACCTTTTAAACCATTGAACATTATAATCTTTTCAAACAATATTTTTATACCATTCATATTCCAGGAACATCCACTATATGTATAACAGATATTCTAGTTTTTTAAACATTTATTATTTTCATAAAATTAATAACATAAAATATTGGGATCCTAAACATTAATTGGTAAATTTTTTTCCAAAAACATAAATTTAGGAATCTGATTTTTTTGAAATATTATTTATTGAAACCTACAGATTATACGTTATAAAGATAACTTTTTTCATCTTATATCCACCATGTTGAAATTTTGTGAAAAATGGTGAACAGTTGGGGAAAAAATATATATATTTATGAAAGTATGATTTTGATTTTAGATTTTTTCATTATTTTAATTATCTGTTCTAAATCATGAAAAAATTTTCTCTAGGGATTAATTATTTTATTACAAATAAATCATTATTCTATTATTTTATTGTTTCAGAAGTGATTTTATGAAAATAATTTTTTAGATTCTATATTCCATAATTTAAATTTTCAAAATATTTTGAAAAATAATCTTTTTCCTATTTTGAATTATCATGATTTTTTGAAATATATGATACGTCATTTGTTAAAAAAATACTCTTGTATTAGCCCTATCATGTTTTTACTAGCTTTAAAATATTCATATTCTAAAAATTAATCAATTTGTGAAAATACATCATAATATAATGGGTTATTATCGTCACTATTATATAAGGATTCTTCCTGAGAATATTTAATATTTTATCATTATCGAATTTGGGATAATATTCCAATAATGATGAGTTTTTAATGTCCTCACTAGTGTGTGCCATGGAATAAGGAAAGTATTTTATTTAGGTACTCTGTTAAGAAGATCAATGTTCCACTCTATTGAATTATTATTATTAGAAGGATTACATGTTTATTTTTCTCCACTTGTACTCAATGAATCATTATCTTTAATATAAATATTACAATTTTAATTAATAAAAATAAATTATTATGATGAGAACATCATTATTTTATATCTTTCTTTTCTATATTTGGATGACAGGGTCTGATGTGTCTAGAATTATTGCATTCATAACAAGTTAAATTCAAATAATTCTTATCATTTTTTTTCATTTTTAAATTTATTATACTAGATCTAAAAACCATTATTTCTAACTATCTTTTCTTTCCTCCAACAAAGATCATCAAATTCATTTTCTGAATTTTCAAGTGAACATGATTCAAATTGGTTAGAAAATTATTATTTTTTGATAATATAATAATTCTTTCTGGAGAATGAGATTATGTAGGGATAATAGTTTTGGTAAAAGAAAATACACCATTCTTTTTCTTCTCTCTATATCTACATCTCTCCTTAATTTAATCTCATACTGCATCATAGTTTTCAAAATATCATCTACGTAGATATTACTAAAATTCAATTTTTTCAACTACATTTTTTTATAATCCTATACATTTGGTATGATATATACTATTTTATCATAACTAGTTTAATCATCTAATCCGCTTTCAATAATATCTTGTAGACTATTGATAATTTTTCTGAAAAAAAAATATAGGTTGACAACTGATTCACCATGTATAGAATTGAAATCATGATAATCATATCATTACATGGATCTTATAGTATCAAAAAAATTTATTTACTAAAATGTATAACTTATTGCTTCTACTAAATACCATTAGCAATTTCTAACGATGATATTTTTTATAAACTTTACTCATCATGGATCTTAACAGTTTATTCTATACACTATTGTTTTTCTTTTACATATTATTTTCATAACTAGTGAAGGCTATTAAATCCTTGTCTTGAATATTATAGTATTTTGGTTAGAGTCACAAAAAATCCAAACCATTATTGATTATAAAATCCTTCGTTATATATTGACAATAATCCTAGTCAGATCCATCAAAAATATGAGGTCTATTTGGATTGAAATTTTCTATATATCTAATATTAAACCCATGTATTTTAAAATAAAAACATTCTTTTCCACAAACATGTTAGTGTAAAAATGTTTTATAAACCAAAATCATATACAGAATATTAACAGCGTTTAATATATAAAGAGAGTAAAAAATTGCATGTATTTGAGTACTAAAATCCTTCTAATATACAAATTTTTAAATATTTATAAGAGTTAAATTGTAATTAGGATCAAAATAATAAGATATTAGTGGTTTTATCACAAAATGGGTGGGATAATTGTATATTAAAGAAATTAGATGAATATTATTAAACTAAACAAATTCAAAAAAAGTACATTAAGAAAAACTATCACATTCAGACATGGTCCTCAACCCGATTGTCAAATATCACAAACACAATGGTTTTTATATATCATAGATAAATAATTTTAATCTCATATGATTCAATTAAATAAAATTAAATAGATTGTAATTATAATTGTTATATTTATATTTTGGTTTAACATATTCATATAATATCTGAATAATAGTTCTAATTTCATTTAATGTATTTGGAACTGTTGTGATAAAACTAATTCAAATTATCACATCATACGAAAAAGACATGTATGAAATATGTAATAAATATAAAAAATATATATGAATGCCTTTTATATATTTAAAAATAATCTGACATTTTGAACCTTCTATGTATGTAGTAAAAAACATAATTAATGATATTCCTTATATTATACTTACACAAAAGGATAAATCAATTTTTTATGGAAAACAATTGATATTAATATTGAATTATAATTATACTGAGCCTCATTAAGCCTTTATATTATGGATTGGATATGTCTTACTATCAATATATGTTGTTGATCACGATTATTAGATTATCTATCTTGTAATCTTGACAAGCCCTCTATCATAATTACAACAATCAAACAAAAGAAACAACTATGAAATGTTATTAGAGAGAAAACTAGATGATGTTTCATTAAAATGACTACCTCTAATGAATTACATAAGACAATGAACATTCTGTTCATGATTTGAAAGAATTTTAAAAATGAGGAGAAAAACTGTAATCAACTACACTGTATCCTCTACTAAAATCTCTTCAAATTAAGAGGTATATACATTTAAAATACAATTGGTAATATTTCCTTCCTAGTAGTAACATTTTCACAATGTTTGTCAAAATTACTTGGTCACAAGGATCTTTGACTAAACATACCCCTATAGAATAATTGAATGCTACATGTCATATTGGTTTTACACAATTATAGTGTAAAATATGTTCCATTATGCAAGAAAATATATTTCCGTATTCAGAATATTAAAATAGTTAGTCTGATGGGTTTGCATATAAATTTAATTTTGATAATTTTTTTGAATATGAATCTAATTCTTATCAATTCTGACATCTATCTAATTATACATAATTTTTTAGTACAAAGGATAGAAAAATGTCTCAGATCATATCTGATAATGGTGAACATGATTATTATTAGATCCATTCTCATAACGAAAATAATAATGAATAATGAATATTTATATTAATGATTACTTCATAACTAATTCTCTATTTAGTAATATTTTATGATTTAAAAAAAACATTTAAATAATACATTAGACATAAAAAGTTAGTATTCAGGGAATTATGAAATATTTTTTGATTTCTAAAACTAATGGAATTGAAATTTCATATGAATATGTTTTTGAGTAAACACTTAATTTAGTTTTTTGTGTTCTAGGTCTAATTATATTCATCCAATATTAATAATATAGCTTTTCATATTGGCTAAAAATAAAAGAAAACAACAAAATAAATTTCAACCATTTGAATTTAAATATGGAAATCATTTTTAAAAATTCATAACATAGAGGTTACATATTTTATTTTAATATTAAACCACTAAAACATCATAAAAATATTTTACAAAAAATACCCTTTTGAAACATAGAAGGTTTTTATAGTTAATTCTCGTATAAATAATTTTCAAAAACTATAAGTGAATTATTTAAAATAAATTGATATAATAAAAATTTTAAACTAATCAATAACAGAATTGTTCCATTAATGGGATTTAAAACAAAGTACATTCTTAAATAAAAATATGTATTTTATCTACTCTTTAAAAATGTAAATGTTTTCATAAAAACTAATTTAATATAATATTAACAAGATGGATTCCAAAATAATTTTATTTAGTAAAAATTATTTACAATAAATTACAAAAAATAATAAAAACAATAAAAACACTATAAAAACATATTTGAAGAAGAAAGTTTTATGGAGAATAATCAAATTTCAATAAAATAATTTGATAATTCTATAAGCACATAAAAATACATTTAAATTTTGTTAGAGATTTACATTTATTTCATGAACTATTTTCTCAAATTTAATCTAAAAATTTTGATAGAATTTGTAATACCAATAGTGTATCATTGTTTTATCAAACTAATTGTTGTGAGTAATGATAGATATTGAAGAAATAAAATTAATTAAAGTGAAATATTTAAAAAAACACGGTCTTAAATTATACCCACCATAAAATAAACATATCGTTCTAAATTCATCTCATGGAAAAAATGTATATGTGGATAACACAACCACATCACATCATTAGGTTCCCATGTAGCTTCCACAAATTGGTGATTATATAGAAAAACTCTAAACATTTTGGTGGTTTTCAATGAGAGAAATTTTTCTATTCAATAAATAATCTGTATTGTATAATCATTATAAGAATTATAATTCACTAGGGAAATGAATTCAGAGTTTAGTACATGTTACGGAACGTGCATATAATTTCTCTGGATAGATACGTAAAACACATCATAAACATGAGAGTGATTTGATGGATGTTCATATCAATAAGCTATAGTCCCATTACATTACATAATTTCACAAGGGAATATTTACCTAGGCCTATGATTTCCCTTCTAACAAAATCACTTCACTTTATTTTAGAGATATGTTAGTGGAAATACCTTATCATACACTATAAACTCTTGATCTATTCATCGATTTTCATCAGAAAAATTCCATCCACTATAAGATACTATTATTTTCCAGTGATAATATCTAACCTTATCTGGAATTAAGTCCACTAGATTAGGCCCATATTTTTATCATTCCCCAACTTCATCCTAGCCTATTAGAGTCCATTACATCTTTCTATAGAGGGCTTCATATGGATCCATCTGAATGTTTTAGTGAAATATATTATTGTATTAAAATTCTCAAAATGTGTAAATTTATCCCAAAACCCATTGATGTTCACAGTGAAAGCTCTAAACATGTATTATAGATTTTTATGATTCCTCATAGACTAAATAACATTTTGATGATGATAAGAAGTTTTGAAACAAAACTCCATAACCAGATCCTTTTGAATGCTTATCCAAAATGATGAGGTAAGCCTTGGATTCTAATCACATATAATTGAATATGGCACTCTATAAAATAACACCACTTCCTTAACATGTACTCTATCATGATGATCTAGAGAGAAATATTGTCTAATAGTAATAAAGTGTGGTAAAATCCTAAGGAGGTCAGATATAACCAGTTCCAAATTATAATTTTTAGATTTTTTGAGATGATTGTTGAATAAATCCATGATTATGATTTCTTATATCTATTCTGGTGTGGGTAATGATTGTCAAATACACTAAGACTTATGTCTCCCATCCATAACTTATAGGCCCACCAAGAATCCATAAACATATTCTGCAATATCTATGATCATGCAATTTAACCTGAAATACTCATTGAGGTCCCCAAAAAATATTTTTCTTCTAGTATGAATAACTAATTACAAACTATAGAACTCATCCTGAATCCCCTTGTTTCCTTAATTAATGGGGGGAATAAAAATATTGTTCCAAAAAAATATTATTCCACCTAACCAAATTTTGAACTCAGGAATACATCTAAAGTTATTTTTCATCTCGACAACTTCCTTATGTTCCTCCTTAATCTACACTTTTATAGATAGTTGAATATTAATTTGAGAAATATAAGATTCAACCCCATTCTTTATAACATACAAATCAATTATTCTAAAATTCATAAATATCAGATCTCTTTTCATCTGCATCATAGCAAGGCTATCATTTTCCATTTGACTTAAAGAATCATACACCTTATTCTCTATCCCATGAGGATAATGTGTAGACCCAATGTAAAATTTGGTCTACTCAATCCATATTCTTTTTGTTACATTCCTTTAATTTTTAGTGAAAATAAAATTTATACTTTTTGTACCAGTAAATATGTCACACTATTACTTATAATGATAATTAATCTATAAATCCAATTTAGAAATTAACATTTGAAAATCAAAATTAAGATTTTTTAAATTTTCACATTGATTTTCAATTATCATTTGGCATATGTTATCAACGTAACATTTTCATGAAAGCACATCACATTCGCTTATTTTATGTGTCATTGAAGTCCACAAAACATTTTATACTATAATGGAGTGTTTGTTTAGTTCCACTGACTTACCATCATTTTTAGGACTATTTAATTCTATTAATATTCCACAATCCTTATGATCTGATGTCATTATTATGAGTAAACATGGTGACTAGATAAGATAATCATGATAAATATATCAAAAAATATCAATAACATCTACCAAAACAACGAAAGATATGAATATATGTTATTATTTTTCAAATAGGACAATATTGAATAACATGTGAGCATGATGGATCCCTATATATCCTCTCTCTTGAAATTTAGTGAACCAAAAATTAAACTTTCTGAAGGCAAAACACACACATAGTAAATTTTACATAGAACATATCTATTGATGGGGTATTTTTGTCAATTATCATATGAGCTTCATGTTCTTCCTTTCCCATTGAATATACAAGAATATAATCTATAAAATCCACTAATTAGTTGTTAGGATAATATCTAAAGACTCTATTATTTAAATTTGTAAAGAGGGAATTGGAATTTGTATAAACAAAATGTATAACTATATATAGATGGTGTCCATACTGTATTCATAATATTGTGTTTGGTATATCCTACTTCATGACCCTACAATGATTATATCTATAATGAGGATAACTTTAGACAATTATTTATCTATATATAGTTCATCAAAAAAGTCATCAAAATAGGTTAGAGTAAATTTTTTCATGATAGTGATCTTGATATGTTCATGATAATTAATACATGGCCTCATTGAATAATGTTTTTTTGAAATACACAACATGTGAAACCCAATGTAACATACCAGGGAATCTGAATCACTTTTCAATTTTCACATGGAGTTTCTTATTCAATTCTTGGAACTCAATTGGGTACACTCTATAAGGATTATTTAAAATAAAAAACAAACATGGAATGAATTTTATTCAATACACAGCCTCATGATTTAGTGGATGATCTAGAATTTCATTGAGATAGAAATAAAAACAATTCATGTACAATTGGTGTGTCCTTAATTTAAATTCTCTCCCCAACCATCTATAATATATAACCTTTGTCTATTTAAATTATGAATAAAAATATAGTTGAAATTTCATCTAGAAGTTTATGATTTCCATTTCATTGTTTGATAATCATATATACATTATGAATATGAAATGATACATACCATTCATAGAAATTGATATGAGATCCAAATAGTGAATGAAAATAAAATCCCAGAATAAATTCAAAATAAATGGATGTAAGATCCTGATATTTCTAGGGAGCACATTCCCACAGACATCTATCTAATAAGATTTATAAACATGTCTTGTCACCATTGTTCCATTAACAGTTTTCACATCTAAATCAACATCTAATTTTGTAGGTAACAAAATAATAACCATAGAAAGTGTTTATAAATAAAAGAGTTGGTGGATCTATATTAAAATAAAATATTAGATTCATTAGAATGAATGAAAATTGAAACACTTACTATTTAATTGTCATAATACATATCAATAATAGTGATCACATTATATTGAAATTTTTCAATGACCTAAATATTTTTCATAGGTCGATCATCATTGATAACTAATAGATTTGGGCATGTGATATAATAATTCCAATTTTCCTTTCACTTAAAAATCGATGTGTGGGAGATACATTATGTACCACCTTTTCACTATTATCATAATTATATATCCTTTTCCAGTTATTTCAATTGTGAATTTATCAATGAAACAATTTTCCAAAAATTAAAACAATTACTATTTCAATTAACATTGTTTCATCTAGGATTATTTCTATAAATTGAGCATATAGGGAGGATCATATTCTCTTTACTATCGTTTTTATATTTTCCCTCAAATTACATTTTATATTCTAATAGTTCCCATAACATTGATCGGTATATTCAATATCCAATAAATCCTTTATAGAAAATTTAAATAATTCCCCATAAATATTGTATTCCATTATGGATAATGCATATTAAACCCTTGGTTTTACACCACTGAATAATCGATCAACGTTGAATTCTAGTTGGATGAAAACTCCAAAAGTGTACCTTTAATTACCTATTAAAAAATTCATATTTACCAACATATTCATTATTATTTTTCATATTCTCAAGGAACTACATATACATCATCATTCAAATAATATGAGGAATGTATTAATTTAAAAACGATTTTTTTCAACTCGTCTCATTCCACAAATTCAATTTAATCTCATTGCCTCATATTCCTGATATGATTTTTCCATTAATTTATTTTAGCTTCCGAACAATAGACTACCAAAATTAAATATCATGTTATGAGTTTTTGTTAATTGAAAATATCTACTTAGTGTTACTGAACCATTGTTCATCCAATAGAGGACTATAATTTACACTAAATGATGGTGGATGTTTCCTCATGATGGACTGAATATAAGTTTTCCCTCATTTTTTTTCATTTGGCATCCCATTTTGATTTATATCATTAGAAATTAGTATGGGAGTATTAACAACATTTTTATACCAAGGTACATTAACATTAAATTTATGAAGATAAATTTCCTTGATTTACTCATCACATTCATCATTAATTCAGTTATTTTAGGTTTTAGACATTAACAATAACAAAAAATCATTGTGTGAGAATCACTAATCATTGTGGAAAACCACATAGCCCTGGAAAATTACTTATAAAATTGAAATTTATGACACATTTGGTTTTTTGATTTGTTATTAATGATCATGAACAAACTGTAGAAATTTATTATACACTTAGACATATCCTCAAAGTTCTGACAACAGTTTTCCCATCTCATTTTCCCAAGGATATCTATAAATTTTTCAAATACCAACAATAAAAACCGTCACTTTTCATACATAGATATTACATGTCAATAAAATAATACCCATAAAATAACATATCATAACAACACTATAACCATATATGTATATTATATTGTTACCCTTGGAAACATAAACATCTAATTCAGAAAACATCCATATCGTCTCCCTCTTATTCCTTCATAACTTGAACCATTTTGAAGCATATATCATAATATATACGGTCATATCCTGTGATAAATAAACATAATGATCTTTGATATTACGTTCTCAGTAAGGAAAATCAATGGATCTATTAACCAAATCAAAATCATAATACTTAAGAACACAAACAACACATTTTAAAATTATATCATTTATATCAAATATCATGATATCAACTCATGTGAAAAAACAATGATGTTCATAAAGAATAAAAAAACACATTCTATGGGATCATAACATTTAATATGGAATTGTGGAATTAATATAATAAGAAAAAATAATTTTTATACTATCTAGGGATCATTTCAATCTCTATCATAGTGGAAAAATCCATTTACCAATCATGGTTCAGTCCTCCTTCGAGCACTATATTACTGAATAGAGTTCACTACTCGTTCATGTAATGTCTATCTCATGTTATATAAATAATTAACCCATGTATTATAAGGGGATACGAGTTCCACCATAAAATAATTAAAACCATATATATCTATTCCACAAGAAATTATTTCATTCCTTAGATCAAAATAATAAAATGGATTGGGTTTTACAATCATCATACCATTAAAATATAACAAATGTAAAATAAATAGGCCTCATAAATATCATTCAATCATAAACATAAACCAACCGTCGAAATAATAGGAGTAATATCCCTAAATAAATACCAACATAAGAATATTTTTCCTAAAATAATGTTATCATAAATGGAATACAATTTTTATTGATCTCATGAAAATAATTCGTGATGAATATATTACTTCTTCTTTGAAACTTTTCTCTTTTCTTAATATTCCATGAAATTTTAAAAAAATATGTGAAAAAAAATTTAATTATTTTAATAGTTGATTTAAAAAATTTAGGATTCATGAGAGAGGAGAAATAGATTTATACAGTATAAGAAGAAAACATTTAGTTTGGAATTCTTTAAAAAATATACAAAGCGCCTCATCTGATGAATGATAAAAAGATTCTGTTTAAATTGTTAGTTATAAAATTCACACATGGGTAAAAATAACATTAAAAAATGTAGAATAGTACTTAAAAATATATTTTAATTCATTTATATAAACATGGAAATGGAAGATAAATATTTTATAGAAGATACATTTTTATAAAAAACTCCATAATAATAACGGATTTTGAAATTATCCCTTACCTTTGTCTGATTATCATTTACATGTATTCAAAAATCATGTATAATCATTTATAAAATGTTATTAATTTATAAAAAACCATATTACTATTTATGATATCATATATGGTCCTATTATATAATTTTATCACCCATTTGATTATAATATTTCATTATTACCCTTCAAGTTATTGTTAAATGCATTATTATATGTTGCATGATATTTTTTGAATAATCCCAAGATATTGTTCATCGGATATAATTAAATCATTTAATAAATATTATAAGGTATTATATATATTATTTATTCATTATATACATTTATTTAATTATTCTTAAATGGTGATCATGGAAATTGATTCACATCGCATTATGGAGATGTTATGTAGTACATAAACACGAGTGATTGTATAATTTCATTATTAATGAAATGGTAAGAAATAAGAGGGTATATTAATTTAATTTTAATAATAATTTTAAAAAATATAATATATATATATATATTAGTTAAATAAACCCATCATAATCATGTGGTGTTGAAAAAAAAATGACACCACGACGTAGAGCCGATGAGCCTTACCTACGCATATACAATGCTTTTGTTTTTAATAGGATGGATAAATGGTGGAATATGGTCGTTTCATAATAATAAAAACATAATTAAAAAATCCTATACTAAATATATTATTTTATATAGAATCCTCATGATAATATGAACTACAAAAATAAATAATCATGAAGGATTCGGTAACGACTGTTACTACTTGTTCATAGAACATCCATTAGATCTCATACAGGGGATACTATGGATGGTTTTTTGAGAAGAATAAAACATCTAGAATATGTATTAGAATGTTTATAAGAGAAATTATAAGTATATAGTAAATCTATAAGGTTAAATATGATGTGAAGAAGTGAGGGAGGAGGTCCCTTTTATAATTTCGGTGAGTGGCACTTTTGGAATTCCCCTATAAATTAAATTATAGAAATTTAAAAATTAATAAAATAACCTCAAACGTTTATGTACTAAAAAAATATTTATACATGATTTTAATCTAATATAGTATAATATTTTAGACATATTTTGGTTTAATATCAAAACATATAATTTTAGTTAATCCTTAGTAAAACTATATTAATTTAACGTGAGGTAATAATATTTTTCCAAAATAAATTGTTTTAGTTTTTTTACATATGTATTTTTAAATAGACCATAAAATAAAAAATTATAATACATTAAAACATATTATAATTTTTATTTTTTGAATATTTTTTTTGGATTTTAATATAATTTTAAAAAATATTATTGTGATAAAATATAATTAGTGTCAATTTTGATTCTATTCATTATTTGGACTTTTAAAATTATCCAGATAATAAGTAAACATAAAAAATTTATATTTTTATATCCAAAAGATATCATGTTCATATAGAAAATTATTTGATCACATTTATTAAGTTATTTAATATTTATCATAATATAATTAGTAACATTTCTTTGTTATTTTCATTAATAAAATTATTACTGCATTAGTGTTATATAATTATTTAATATAAATATTTCTCACTAAAAATATAAAATAAAATACAGTAATGACGAAACATATTATATATATCATAAGAATATTTATAGTCTAACATATCATTTGGGTATCACTATATTAAATATGACGTGTTATATAAAATATGAATGTGACAACTTTATATTATATATATATAATATTAAAACTATCATATTATCATTGAAGTGGAAAAAATCAAAAAACAATAAATTATCATGACATTATGTTTATTAATTTAAAAATAATATTTTATAATCATTCATAATATTCGATTGTCCCCATGATGACACATAATGGTTAATTAAGACAAAGAAAGTGACTTTTTTAGAAATTCATTGATTTAAATACTACATAAGCCATTTTCTTGAACAATATTCCATTATACTAATTTATTTAGATCCTTATGTGTATTGGGTCTAATTATGATCATAAAAATTATTTTTTTAAATTTGTAGAGTCATTTTATAATTTATATCATTTTATTTGTTTCTTAAATTACCCAATTTACCATTTACTATGGTGACAATATTTTACAAGGTGTCAATTCATATTTCCCAACAATTAATGTACACAATGAAATAAATTTTTTCCTATTGAATATATATTTTTACTCCAATTTTCATAATTTTAAACCTTTATATTGCTTATATTAATTTTAAAAAATGCTGAAGAATAATGAAATACAATTTATCTGAAAAATTCCCTTTTAAAACATAATTTTATTCTATAACAAATTAATGTGTCAAATAACTTTATAAATTAAAGATTGAATTAATATTAAAATAATATTTTTTAATTAAAACATAAAATTAATCAATATCAACATTTAATCTTTTAGAGACATTAAAATACATTATGGTTTTCAATAAAACTAGTATTTTCACGATTCCTTAAAAGATAATAGTTTTTATAACAAATAATTTTAAGATATTATTGACATGAATAATTCAAAAACAAAATTATTTTGAAAAAAAAAATTCTATATATTTTAATAATTAGTAAAATAATGAAAACTAATTTTTGAATAAAATTCATCTTGGAAGAATAAAGTGATTTTTATTGAAATTGAGTAATTATTTTCTAAGAACATACCATTATATTCATATTGAGTTGTATAATTATATTTATTTTATAAATTATTTATTAATATTTATTCAATCTTATTTAATATATATTTTATAATAACATCATCTTGCGGTTCTTTTAAACACATGATTACAGGCAACAGAATCTGTTGAAGAATTAATTTCATTAAAGTGAAATATTTCACAAAAATATTAGGGAGTCACGTATATATTCATAAATGAAATAGTTATTTATCCTTATAAAAATAGTTCTATAATTTCGAACTAATAATCATGTATTATAAAACTCACTAAATTCTTGTTGTTTGAAAATTGATAATTTAAACTATTCACCGAAAAATCAATCTTTTTTGAAAAATAAAAAAAATTAATATGTTAATAGTGAATAAATAAATTAATTTTATTTTTATAATTTAGTATTTTAAAATATATATAAAAAATTTTTTGTAATGTTATAATTTATAGAAAAAAATCATTTTTTAGGGGAAAATAACTTTTATAAATATTAGTAGTTCTTATACATAATTTAAATAATATAGAAATATTACATGAATTAATGAATAACTATTATATTGTATTAAAAATATTTGAACACTAATATACATAATTTTACCTAATAAAATTATATCACCGAAAAAAAGGATTCTTAAACAAAATATGATATATGTCTATGAACATAACTATTTAATAAAAAAATAAAAGATCCTTTTGATGCTAAATAATGGGGAACACAATACAGTCCCCTAAACAATCAAACACAGAAATCCAAAATAAATCAAAAAATTAATAAATATTATTTTTTCCCTTCAATCCCATTAGTTAAAAACACATTACATGAATATTTCAAACCCTACCCAGAGTGATTGAGTAACAAAAACTGACCCCAATCATCTACAGGTTATCCCACAAGAGTTCCGACAATCAATATATGCACACCCATAGATCAGTTTTGAAACCAAAGGCACCCAAATAGATACGTCAATAATCCAACTAAAAATAACATTCCCTCACTTCATTTTTGAAAAATCAATCATAACATGACACCACTCACACTTGTTTACACTAGATGCCTTAGATTTAGGAATCTCCAATACACCATCATCAAGAAATATGAAGTGTCATCATTTTACTTCATTTTCAATATAGGGATACCATTATATTACTTTATATTTGTCAAATAATCATGTATCATGATTCCAAAAACAAATAACTAACCCTACCACATCACTCTGCCTAATTAAATGAGTATGACCTGATCTATATAGCGTCCTCCACCATCAGTTATCCCTACAATGACTACACTACCCAAACTATGACTATATTTGACCATCCACACTAAATCTCTAGTCCTTCAATCTTGAAGGACTCAATGTACCTCCCTCATCTCTTAAACAAAATAAATTATAATGTAAAATTATATAAGATAACATTTAAATATATATATATATATTAATACTTTTAATATTCATTTAATATTATTCATAATTTTTAATTTAATACCACGTTTCATTGGAAATATTTAATATTCAATTACTACCCTCTAAAATAGGATAATATTCATTGATTATATTATAATAGTAAAGTTTCCAAAATTCAATAAACACTGATTTTAATTTATTTTAAAAATTTAACTTCACTTCGTGTTAAAGTGCATTTCATGATTAAACATGTTCAACATGGGAACAGTAAATCAAAACTGGTGGAATTAATTATATTTACTATTTACAATTTTATATTTTTTTATATAATTGATTATTTTCTAGGGGATTTTTTTATTTTCGATAATTTGTTGAATAACAAGGGATGATGTGCATTTTTTCTATTAATGCATACATTTCTAGAGAATGAAGAATGGAAATTTGGACCATCAAATTAAATTATAGTCAAAACATTAAGACCAATAAATGTCAAATTTTATCTTAGATATATAAAATATGAAGATCATTTAGTTAAACTATGTCCTTATCTAATTTTTATGACCTTATGGAGGTCGAGGTAGTCCTTGATAATGATTCAATTATGGGAAATAATCGAAGGCCCACAAAATCAGCCCACCAATTTCATTATAAATTATAAATTTAAAATTATAATATAATTACATTATTATCTAAACTGTAAGAAATACGTAATATATATTTTTTATTCTAAAAACATAAATGACTTGAACACATTAAATATCAAATCCACAAATCCAAATGTGGTAATAGTATTATCCGATTTATATGGACAGTGATGAAAAGTCCAATTTCTTTATAATTACTTCAAAATATTAGACTATACTAAATAATTTTGATTAAATAGAATTATTATGGGTCTACCAAATTCTTTTAATGTTATAATTTAATGTGTTGGTGGTGACCAAATTGGGGATAAAATTTTTATTCTTTAAATAGTAAATTAAGCATTTATTTTGTAACTGAATCTTTAATTTTTATTAGGTATTTTTCTCAATAACCTTTTTTATTGATAAAATTTCTTTATTATTAATGTATTATATTATTCATCACATCACATTGATACCATTTCTTTATGTAGAAAATCTAGTCACATCATATTTGTTGAATTTTTTCACACAACATTAGTGTGATCATTTTTTATTGTTTTTTTATTCAATTCCTCCTAAATAAGTTTAAAATACATGAAAATTAATTTAATATGATAAAAATTTTTATAACAATGTTATGTTTTAATCTAATGGAGTACGAAAGAGATGTATCTAATTTTATTCATTCAATTGAAAAATTCTTAATAAAATATATATTTTTTTATTTTTAATCAATGATTTAACTTATCTTGTGATCCCAATAATTTATAGACCACATATCCATAATGATATAGTGATCCTATAATATGGATTTCACATTAATATTATCATATATATTAATGGATGATTAAAAATATTATAGATACGAAACAAAATCTGTGAGTGTTTTTGGTAGTTAATATTTTATTGAAAGAAACATTCCATGTTATGATATCAAAATCATTAATATAAACACATATATTACACTCAATGATGATATAATTTTAAATTTAGATATATAATATTATGGTGATTATTTTATAAAACCATTTCTGGGGTTAATTTTGATATCATCAATGAGATCCATGGTTCCCAAGTAGAAAATTTAAATTGTGGTCCACATTTGAAGGCCCATAAAATTTTCCCACCAATTTAACACAAAAATATGAATAGAATATCCAATTGGGAAGAAATTTCATAATATATTATAGAAAATAGGGGATATCATATTTAGTTTGTACGAACATCAATGATTCAACCATCCTAATAGTATGATGTGTACATCAAAAAGGGGGATAAATCTAGTCTGAATTTTCTAGTCAATGAAGTAATGTACACTTTCCATTTATTTCTCATTAACCATTTGAATATAATAATTAATTTGGATGATATTGAATTATGGGGGATCAAACTAATTATATATATATATTTATTTAATGTTGTTTTTCTAGTGGAATTTTGGCCACATATTTTTTTCATTTAATTTTAAATTTACACTTTTATTTTTTAATTGCATCTTCAATATATATCATTTATGACTCTAAATCAATTTAAATTCATAATTTAATTACTTATTATTATATTATTACATAATTATTATATATTAATAAAAAAGTTTCCATATATAGTGTATCCAATCAAATTACATTTTTTTGAAATTTATCACAAAATGGTGGAGTGAACCATTTTACTATTTTCCTTCTTCAATTTCACCATAATAATTCTAGATCCTTATCATATTGACAAAATTTCCAAATTTGAGGTTTAAACGTATTATGGTTCAATACATTGGAGTATCAAGGGTATATATTTGATATTATTTTTCCATTAAATATTTATTAATCAATTATTCATTTTATAATTTCATTCAATGATTTACCTTTCCCTTTTTTATAAATAATTTCAAGGATACACATCGAAATTGCTAAAACGATCCATTAAATTGTAGGGATAATCAATATGAACATTAAAATATCTGGGAAATTAGCCTTTGGATGTTGAAACAAAATCAATTAGTGATTTGGGATGTTGATAATTCATCAATGGAACGTCTCATATTTTAGACATTAAAACCATTAAATGAAATTCGTCATATCCATATCAAGGGATAACCTTGGATAAAATCATCCTATTAAATTAAATTCACATAAGTTTTTAAATTCCATTATTAGAAAAATATATTAGAACCCATTTATTTCTATTCACTACCAAATCACCCTAATTGACTGTATATTTCATTCGGTTTCTTTTTAGGTATCTAAGTATTAAATAAACCAGACATTACTAAAGGAGACTGCATTAACCATATTACATGGGTAAATTTGGGAATCATCAAATTTTTATATCATTACTAAGGAACCATGTATGTTATCTCCGACACTAACAGCCATTCTCACCCGAAATTATCTATTCTCACCCCATGCCTCATATCATTTCACTTTTCTATTTCTATGTGTATTGAAAATCATAAATCCAAATTTAAATCTACTGAAATAGAGATTTTTAAAAATTAACCCCAATAAAACTCATGATTAAATAATAATGGAAATATCTATTGGGAAGCCCTTAACATTGGAAATTTCACTCTTCGTCCCTTTATTGAACACCCTAGACCTAGTGGCAAGAACCATCATTTGTTTGATGAATGATTGATGGATAAAAATCAAGCCCTCTCATGTGTGGTTAAAGTGATCAATATTAGGGAATTATAGGAATTAAAAATTAATATATAAACTAACCCCCAAAATATTATTGATTTTTTTTAATAAATGTGGAAAATAAATTCAGAATTTTTAGAATTGATATTTGGACTACAATGAATTGGAACAATTATGGAACTGATTCCCACTCTGGTTATTTATTCCTAAAAATTGATAAAAAAATTATTATACATAATCATCAAATGAAAAAAACATGTTTTGAATTTTTCAATTTTTGGAAAATGTAATGAAGCAGTTGAACAATTAATTATCTAACCATCAAAGTATTGAAATTAATTAGAAAATATACAATAGAAAACATTAGAATATTAGTAGCCATAGACGAAATTTATGGAACATTATTTTGTAATATTGAAAGTCTACTTAAGGAACTATAGATATTTTCTAAAGGATGTATAAATCAGGATGAAATTTATTTTATTAATACAAATAAGGTAATATCATATAAATTGATTTAATAACATTTTGATAGATCTAGATATTATTTTTTAGGATCACCACATAAGGTAAGATTGTTGTAAATCTAAATTTTGAGACCATTACCATTCTAAAAATTAATATGAAAATTTTTGTTCTTGAAACTTTTATTCACAGAGAACAAATTTTTTGAGAAACTTTTAAAATTTAAATGATTTAAATTCTATATTATGACCTATTTTTGACCATTCTAAAAAACACATGAATGAATTCAGGATTCATATAACCAATATCATGTCATCAATCATAGGGGATAAAAAAATCCATCATAATTTCCTTCTATCAAACAACTAATAATGTGAAAGTTATCCTTGATGTCATATACAAGACTAGGAATGTAATTAGATTAACCCATTTATATATTCGTGGGATTATATATTTCACTTGGGGAGACATGATTTTTCAAGAATCAATTGTAAATACATATTGAAAACCCTAATAGAGAATCAATAACAATAAAAAATATGTGGTTAAAAATATAAAACTTATAATTGTTTAATTTGGAATTGGTTATGTAGTGGGGTCCAATTCGGGATAATGACATTAAAATAAGTGATTCTTGATAGGAAACCTTCCTTCGTCATTATTTTTTTATTTGTTTTTTTGTTAATATAAACCCTTTTAGGTTTCCAATATGATCTAATGATTCGTGTGTTTGTGATTTAGTAGATGAAGAATTTTATTATATTTAATACAACACATTCCATCCAAAATTCAAACCTAAATTCAATCACCCTGGAGGAGTCTCTTTTGGCATATAGCTGATGTGATAAATATATATTTTCATGGGTATTAAACTTCAGAAAAATATTTTTTTCTTCATGGTTTCATTTTGATTCACATCTTCTATTCTTCATTCCCATTTATGAACTCACTCTTCTCTTCTATATCAATATTTTGTATAGATTGATTCTCTTTTATAGAGAGTGAAATCCCTGATTTTATGAAAAATATAAGTTGAATTTTATGAAAAAGTTATGTATTTTTAATATTAAAAGAAAATTTTTCAAATCTTAAACTGCATGTCAAATAATTATTAATTTCCTGAATATGATTTTGATTCATGATTATGTTAATTAAGATAGTTTCATTATTTATGGTAGTTTGATGTGATTTTTTTATTGCTAAAATTTTCATCACGTTATTCATAATTTCACAATGAATATCCATTGGATTTTGGGTTTTTGTTAGATTTAACCATCCCCTTTCTTCATAGAATATGGTGTGGGGAATATTATTTATTTTTTTGATTATTAAACCCAAAAATGAAAAAAAAATATACCATGAAGAGAAATGATTTTCCAAAATGCATGGCATTCGACAGTTGGTGATCCTGAAACAGTCATTATCTTACACAGAGTTAGGATTTACCCTTATATTGTAATGAATGGTATTGAATACTTATGTGGTATTCAGAACATGGTAATCATGACACTATAGTTATAATCCCTAGTGATAGTATATTTATCGTGACTTTGGTTTAAAAAATATAAACTAAAAAAGGGGAAAAATTAGATATTGATCTTAATGATTAATTTTATTCCCACATATCAATTCCATTTCTTCTATGCTATGAAAAAATAGTTCCAAAATCTATTATGATTCTCAACATAACATCATGCTTAATTAAATTTGAAGAAATGTGACAATAAATTTTAAAAAGGAAGGTGCATTGACCTGGGATATACTTGATAACATAATGTGAGTGATATTATTTAAGAATATTTCTTGATTTTATTTTTCATTTTAGGTTTCTGTGAGCAATGTATTTTAAAATTATATTTCAAAAGGGAATTAAATTTATAATTTTTGATATTATTTTTATTGGTTCTAGAAATATTCTTCTTATGGGGTGTGATTAGATAATAAATGAAGCTAATATTATTTGATTATATTTTAATATTCAATAAATTAAATGTTTATAAACATCAGTTCTGTTTTATTTTATAAAATAAACTTCATTTCTCTACATTATGCAATTCATGTTTAAAGTGATTCCAAATCGACAAAATTAATCATTATATTTTGTAAATAATTAAATTAAATACTGTGAATTCAGTATTTTTGGATATAATTTATTATGTTTTTTATAATATATTTTCTTTCTGGATCAATGTATGAATCATAGGGGAAGATAGATATTTTTTTCCATGAATGCAGAAATTAGTAGCCAACGATTAATGGCCTATAAGCCCATAATATAAATATGGATCCCCTAATTTAATATAAATGAATTTAAAATTAAAATATATATACTGAAAATAATGGGGACCATTTCATTAAACTGTGGATAATGGTAATTTTGAATTCATTAAGGATATCCAAGGATCACATGTGGTTGATTAAATTATGGGATGCATTTTGAAGGCCTATAAAATCATCCCAACAATTTCATCATAAAATTAAATAATAAAATCATGTTGGGATGAAATTTCTAAATTAATTATATGAATTATGGAAGATTATATTTTCATTCTAAAAACAACCATGATTTTTCCATTTAAAATGTCAAATATACATGTCTAAGTGCAAATAAATATTATCTGAATTTTCTTATCAATGAATAAAAGTTCACATTTTTTTTATTTCCCAAGAAAATTTCAACTGTCCTAATTAATGTTTATGATTTTTAATGATTTGGGTATCTACCTGGGGAAAATTATTTTACTATTTATGGTGGTTGTGGTAATAGAAATGGGGAATATTTTTTATTATTTCAATTTTAATTTTGTGCTTTCATTTTGTAAATACATCTTCATGTTTTCTCATATTTTTTTAAATAAATTTGTTAAAAAAAATCTTATTATTAAATTATTATATTCTTATTCACATTATAATAATATAGTTTCCTTAGTAAGTGAGTCTAGAAAAAAAATCTGTGAAATTCATCACACAATCCTAGATTTATAATTTTTTCTATTTTTAAAATTTAATTCCTCTATCTCTAGTTTACAACCTACAAACAATAATTTATAACATCAATGAATGTATAATCATCTTATGTGTTTATATAATGTTGTATATATGTGATGCATTATATTTTATTATGTAATTTAATTTCTCTTAACCATCCACGGTTCCTTGGTATCTTGATAACTGAGAAAACTCAGGCATAGCCTGAAGGTCATTCCTAATCCCCACATATCATTGAATATAACATTGAATCATAAAAATTAAACATGGGAACAATTTTTCAACAAAAATTTTTCAATTAAAAAAAAATATTGTATACATCCAAAAGAAACCCTATAGGGATATATGTTCCAAATAAAAATCCAAAATAACAATACATAATACCATACACAAGTACCAAAAAACAAGAAAAAACATTCCAAAACCCAAATGGAATAACTCACCTTTTACACAGATCAGTAGCTCGATCCATGTCCAAATGGTTCTTTACCTATACACAATCCTAGAAGTAATTAATATACTAAAACCTGATGTCATAGTTAGAGTGCGTGTAATATAACCCGGAAGCGTCTCACCAAGGATTCTATAACATATTCTAATCATAAATTAACCATAGATATTGATTTCAATTTAAAATAAACAGGATTTTCAATTTAAAATAATAATTAATACAATTCAGACATTACAGAGATAAATATAGATTTATTTGAATTAAAATATTCACATTTCATGTCATAGAGAATTTCTAAAACAATGGTATTCTTCAAATATTTATTAAATAAAAGATATTATATAAAACAATTCATTTAAATCAGAGGGAATTTAAAAAGGTTAACAATAAAGGTATCTATAGTTTTTAAATAAAAACAAGTGAATAACATGTTCATATACCTGAGAGGGAATGATAGTACCATGCTATTAGGGCTCCACCATCTGGGTGACATGGAAATATAAAAATATGTTCCATTGAACTAAATCCAAATAGAACTCATTAACATTTCCTATGGGATGTGATATGCTTCATTTATGATTGGGAATGTTGTAATGTGTAATGTTCCACCCAAATAAATAACTAATTTCCTAATGATTTCTAGTGTTCAAATAGAAAAAAATAATTGTAAATTTATTTCAGGAATCCTAAAAATTAAATTAATCCCATTCTCCATTTCAATAATTCCAATTTATATTTGAAACCCTTATCAAATAGTTTTTAATAAAAAATCCTTTTCCTGGATAGAAACAAAAGATATTTTCAGAAAAAAAAAATTTCCATTTTCACAATATTATAATTTGAAAACAATTCACAATTATGTTTCAATATTTATATTCACAATTAAATTTAACAATTAAAATTTCTGAAAATTCCATCAATATCATAATAATACTTCAATTCAATGGAATTCATGTTTCACAAGTTTACATCAATTCTATTTTCACTAAAGATTTCAACAATTTAATTGAATCAATTTCAACCTGATCGACAATTTAAATAAAAAAAATTAGTTTTCACAAATTTCTATAAACACAACCCAATTCAATAGAATTGTTTGTTTTTAAATTACATTCCAGAAACCAATATTTAAATCCCAAATTTAATGGAATTAGGTTTTTCCAACAAATGAATAGAAATAAAATTATTTAAAATAATGAAATTTCTTTTAATTCAAAAAAAATAAATTAATGAATGAAATTTATGGTTAAAATTATTTTCACATTGTAACATAACCACCTCTATTTGGATTGACATATAATATAATACCAAATCCAAAAAATGTTTTTTCAAAAAAGAATAAAATTCATGGAAAAATAGAAACAAGGATAAAACAATGGTTTATATCAAAAATAGAGTGTATTAGATTCATAATTCTACATCACAATCCATAGAACCCTAGGGAGGATAGGGGAGATCACAAGAGGTAGAGATCATGGTGAGGAAATTATCATTCAGAAGATCAAAGGAGTTCCTCAAGCATTGAATCACATAGAAGAGAGATGTAAGTGGATTAGAACACATCATGTGAGATCCAAAGAAGTGAAAATTTGAACAGGGTTCATTCATTCCAACTGAGAACATAAAATGTTCAATCTAGAATTTTTTATAAAAAATCAAATTAATTGAAAACTCATCCATGCTATCTCTTCAGAAGAGATGCGTAGTTTAAAAAATATATGTTCATGTCCTGAACATCATTTAAATGGGCCGCATTGTTCTCCTTATGTGGGTGAACTATATATAAGTCTTGTTTTAACTATAGAAAATCCCATTTCCATGGGTTTTATGGTTTAGGAAAACCACCCACCAATTGTTAACAATACTAAAAACACCCAAAAAATACAAATTAATTCACCCTCAATGAAAACCCAAAAAATGTTTAGTAAAAATTATTGTTAATGAATACACAAAAAATAACATGATGTTAAAACCTCCCCACCATATAATAATTCTTTCCGAAAAAAATAATGAATTTTCCATGACAAAACAATGAGGCCAGTACCCTCTCATAAATTCTCCCCACTCCCACGTCCCATGAGAATCTCAATCCTGATTCAATATAACATGAACCAATGGTATCATCATCCCACTAAGTAACATGTTTCATAATCAACTATCAATATTTCCCAGTCAGTAATGGATTAATCAACATCAACCTCATCATCACTCCTTCTCAAAACATGAGATTGATCAGATAAATATTTTCATTACAAATATATAATAAATATGTTTTATATCAATGTCAATGGTGGTGGTAGTTTGAAGTATTAATAAATATTCCCCACCTATTCTAAAAGCTGAAAAGGTCCCACATAATGTGGATCAAATTTACCATGCCTCCCAAGATGATGATGACCGATCTATGTCAAAACATTTAAAACACATATTCAGAAACTTATAATTCCATTTTTGGGTGACAAAAAGACATATATTGGGTTTGTGATTACATCATTATCTAAATAAACAATTGATTATTTTAGGTCATTTCTTACACCAAACATGGTCTGACTAAATAAAATTCACTAATCCTTGAAAAAATCAATATAGATATTCAAGGGTCGATATAAAATTCTTCATAATGTGCCATCATGAACACAGAATGATAATTTTTTTTGTAAGAACACTCATCCACCTACATGTGATCATCCCATGCCCCAAAATTGGTGACAACTCATGCACAAATCCTATGCGAAAAAATCTATATATCTCTTTTTGTCTGAATATCATACTCCAGATGGTATTTCATACTCAAAAATACATGAGATCCCATTTCATCAGGAAGGCATCTCCAAAATCAAGATATGATAATATAATCTCACTCCAACAATATAGAACATGGAACTTTATGGAAAATGAACTATCTATTTCACATAGTGATTTTCATACTCTTTAGAAGTGGTAGTATCCTCAATGGGTACAATGTGAGGTGACTTTGTTGGCTTATTGATCACAACACAAATCACATTATTATTTCCCTAGGAAATTAAAAACCCAACCCAAAATTATATAGAGATCTCAACCAACGTCCACGTTTATATTGGACGTGGATGAAGTAAAAATGAAGGTTTATAATTCTCAACCATAACATTTTGGCACATATAACAATAATAAACAAAATCAATAATTCCCCATCTCATACATGGCCACCAAATATACCACTAAATATCTTATAACACCATCATGGTTCTTAGGCTCACTTCCTACATGGAACTATTAAAATCCCCCATCATATCTTTCCTTACAGTATATGGATCCAGTAAATGGATTTGATAGTTTACAATTATCTCTCTAGAGAAAGAACAATCAAACATGGATTATGCACTTTTAAGAGTGTAACAAATCACATAGAATACATCATCATGTTTTTGATCCCGAAGAATCAATTTTGGATGTGTATATGTTAATTGAACACATACTAAGGATACGTCATCCCCTGATTCTAGGACATCAAAATTCTACAGTTCATAGTAAACGATCATGTTCCACTATTATGATGATTCTTTCACTACATGTGTAGGAATATTCCTTTAATATGAATCTATAATAAAATTCTCGTTCCCTTGGGTATATGTGTTGTCAATATCCAATGATTTTAGGTATTCCACCAAATTCCTCTATTTAAGGTTCAAATATTTTTGAGAGAGGATATAACATATGTTCTTTTATTATGAAAACATGGTAATCATTACTCTATAAATGCTATATAATAATCTATTATGCACAAGAATCACAACTATATGATTAGGTTTATGGCTAGGTAATTCTAATCATATAGCCTATTCTAAAAAGAACCATAGGTAACAACATGATCACATTTCCTAAGAACAGAAGCCAGACCTGAATCGATGCATCCTAGAAAACCATCTATCCCCTCCCGTCCACTAGTATATTCAAAACTTTTCTAATTATCAAAAAGAATATTTGTAATGAAAAATAACTCCAAAAAATTCTTACTAAAAAAATTACTCTCTTCTGAGGTAGAGAATTCATAAAATAATAGAACATTGATATTTTCATCATGAACTAGTTTAAATTTATTACAAATCCCAATGATAAATAAATTTTACATTTTTTCAATGGTCTTAAAGTACATTATTTCTCAAGATCAACTAATATCCCATGTTATGACAACACATTCCACATTAACATCACATCCTAAATCCAAAAAACCCATGTTGATAGCATGTCATAATTTATTTGATCACTATTCACAGAAAGAACTATTCGTAGATGATTCACAATATTATCCTTGAAGATAATATAAACAAGGATCTCAACCATAGAGACTACGATAAAGTATCATGATACACATGGAAAATGATATTCATTAAATCACAAAAAACAATTAAATTCATGGATAGAAAAAGGCATGAAAAGGAACTTATAATGGCCAAAAAGCTCTAAATGGTGTGTTTATGAATGTCATATTATTTTTTCATTTACTGGTGGTAATAAAATAGGATGTTGATCTTCGATAATCATGTTTTCCCTATCGAATGATCATATAGAATATCAATCTTTGGAATCCAATATTTGTTCCTTATAATAACCTGATTGTGTTATTGATATTAAATGAAAAGGTGGAGTGAACCATCATTTTTATTCTGAAATACTACCGACATTGTCCAATGTGACACACTCAAGAATATAATTTCCTTCCCTACATGATCATACAACTATGACTTCAAATATTTCATTTCATCTTGAATAATTCAGTAATATGGAATAAAAATTGGTTGAGTAACATGAACTATGTCAATAAAAATGCATACCTCCATTACCTGTGGCTAACCAGATAATTAGGAAGTAATAATGTCTGGATACTCAAAGAAAAATGGAGGGAGATCACTATGTAATGATTCTTAGTCTAGATTAGAGATAAAAACTGATATCACATTCCTTAACAATAGATAATAAGGTCTTACTCTTGTCATCATTGGGTACAATTCTACAGGAAAAACATGGCACACACCATTGTGTGAAGTGATGGAGAACCATACAACATTAAAATCAATTTTGGATTTATTAGAAATGAGAATAATGTCTCGAATATTATGTAAATGACTTAATGTCAGCCACTAGAAAACTCTATGAAAGCTCAACAACAACTAAAGTGAAAACATTACCTGGAATACATGGAACATGCTCTCTCTTCATATAATGGGATGTCACATTATACATGACACATGATAGTGGTTTCATAGAAAGATTAAACACACTAAAAATTTGTTTTGAAATAAATGAAAAAGATGCACTGATTTACATTAGATCAGTCACTAATGATGAAACTAGAGTAATGTTACCTCTCACAATCACATGACATATATCAGCTTCCTCAAGAGACACTTCTACTCTGTGTAGATTCTTCATTTCTAAAACCAATTTTTGGAACACTTTTACATGAGATATTTCTAATTGGGAAATATTTTAAGAATGTGCAAGTGATCCAATTACAGTATGTGTAGTGTAATAAAAATTTATTAATCTATTTATGTATCCATAGCATCTACAAGATCCATACTTCTTTGGTTTCTCAACCATCAGTGATCTATACAGAAAATCATCTATACAGAAAATCATCATAATCATGAATCATCAATAATATAACCCTAGAACGCATATCATAAAAACAAGTCAACTCAAACCATCGAGTATTCATCATCTCATTCAACACTATATAATGTGAAAAAATCATGAGTTCAAAAAAAATTCATACTTCATCACAGTTCGATCAGTTCGCTCGGGTTTCAAAAAATCAGTGGCCTTGGAAATCAAAATTGACTATGTATATAATTGGTTAGTAAAACAAACATTCATTCCATTCCATTATAATCCTTCATGTTTCTCCTCTATCACCATCATTTCGCAATATTTCATTCTCTCTCCTTTCGACATGATGTTTGAACACATCAGTTTGATTTCATTGGGTGTGTTCGAAAAACAAAACAACCCTCCATTTTTCAATTCCACTCTTCATTTTATTATGTATAATTTGATCCTTTCAATGGTAATGGTTTCTAATTAAGTAACACTTTGTAAAAACTATTAACAAAGGACCTCTGAGGTTCCACTATCAGAGCGTAAATGGGAACTGGGTGTGGTTCTTATCCCAGTGCATGGATAGTTCACATAACCACCTTAACTAGAATATGGACCATGAGAGGATTCTATCACTGTGGTTATTTAGAATTATCTTACTGGACACGATTCATTATTCCAATCAAATTGTTGATAGTAGATAATATTAATATACTATAATGAATACATCATATTAAATCCTAAACAAAGAAATCTGAGGAACTAATCCCAGTAGATAGGAAAAATTATTTTTATTTCAAGATATACAAATCAAAATTATGTAAAATACTAGATATTATTCTCAATACCTCACTCCATGACCACTCTTGGTGACTTATTGTCTATTATTGTCAGAGCTGTTGACGTACACAATCATATCCACCTCTTATGTTCCAACATGAATTCACAAATTCTTTTTCACATCAAAATAATATCTAAACCTACATCTATCATTCCACATTGTCACGAACCATCCTGAGTACCATGATAACTTTGATTACTTAGCTGAACCTATCATAGATCGATTTTTGTTTATGACCCCATGGGTTGATGACTATAACCTTGAATCATAAATACTATAATTGGAAATGATTCTTCCAAAAAAACAATAAAATTTATAGAAACTATATAGTAATTATACAAAATAAACTCCACATATAGATATTTACCATATTTTAATTGGAAATAACAACCCAATTTACTACAACCCAGTAAAATAAATCCATAAAAACTGGCCATTCCATAAAGGACTCAACACACTAAGTCCACATAGAAATAGCTAAACCGCCTACATATGTTTCTTTACTCCTTCTCAAACCTCAATGAATGTAATATACAAACACCAAAATGAATAGGTGGATTATGAGATAAAAAATAGATTAGTGTCTCACCAAGGATTCTATAATATATTTTAATCATTAATTTACGAAAAAATGTGCTTTCAACTTAACCGAAATAAGATTGAAATTTCAAATGCATAATTTAAACAATTCATGATTTACACTTCAAAATTTAAGAAATAGATTTAAATTTCATTTGATGGAAAATTTCTAAAATAATCACTCATTTCATAAATTGATTAAATAAAAACATTTATATGAAACATTTTTTATAAATTAAAATGTATGTAAACTAGTTCACAATAATGGAATATATTAATTTGAAATATATAGATTCAAGAATCATTTTAATTTTCCTTTGATGTTAAGATGTTTTCATTCTTTAGGGACTCCACAATCATGGTGGAATTATTATATGTACATACATCCCTTTAAACACAAACCAAATAGGACTCATCACAATCACCTAAGGTATTTGACATTCTACATTATTAATTTGGAATGTTGTGAAGCATAATGTGCTTTCTAAATAACTCATCAATTTCCCAAGGATTACATGTCCTCTAATTCAAAACCATGTTTGGTAATTTATTATATGTATCCAAAAAAATAGAATTAATCCCATCTCTATTTCATATATATGAATTTCAAATTAAAAACCATAATATGAGTTTTTGATAAAATTAATTCATGTTATAAGATAGAACCCAAAGGTTCCTATCACAACCAATTTTAATCCATTTTCACAACATATTAATATTAAATAAATTATTTATTAAATTTTAAAATTCACTTGCACAATTAAATTCAACAATTTAATTTTTACAAAAATTCCTTCAATTTCGTATTAAGACCCCAATTCATTGGATTTGGGGTTATTAAAAATTTTCCATCCAATCCATTTATATTATTAAATTGATCAATTTAGTTGAATAAATTTCCCTACTATCCATAATTGAAATTTCAAAAATTTACATAAACACACCAAAATTCAATGTCATTGGGTTTTCTCAACATACTAGTTGAATGAAATTTAATTAAAATCAAGATTATTTATTTAATTTAAAAAAAATTGTATAAAATAATACATTTTGGGGTTACAATATATTGGGAACCATAATAGAACAACCTATCATGGGATCAATTTAACTCTCACTGACAATCCTTATCGATGATTTTTCAATGAAGAAATAACATCAAAGAAACAGGGAAAAGACTCTACGAACAACTCTTATAGTCTGAAATAGATTGTATTTTATAAGAAATTTAACACGAGCATCCCCATTTCTCAATGGATGATAAGGGAGACCATGATATATTGAGATTGTGGTGACGAAACTAACAAGTATAATATATAAGGGTGTTCCCTAACTTTGAATCAATTAAAAAATGGATTTTAGGGGAATTTTTATGGATCCCTATAGATGGAAAAATATATTATGGGTCATTCCAATACATCAAGAACATAAAAGTGCATTTGCGAATTTTTAATCAAAATTCATATAATTTAAAAACCCATCTATATGGTTTTTTGTAAAGAGGCACATGGTTTAAAAAACATCGCCCAAGTCATACACAAATTTTAAATGGTCCCAATGATTCTTCTCACAAGGGTTCATGGTTTGTAAACATTTCCCCAAACATGAAAAATCTCACTTCCATGGTTTCATGGATTTATATTTGAGGACACATGTTTTTGGAAAACTATGCACCAATCATGCACTATTATAGAAACATCCAAATTTTTCAAAACAAAACTAGATTAAAAATTTAATGAAACACCAAATTTTTTTTTGAAAAAAGAGAGGATTATGAGCACCTAAAAGTAATAACAGTATGTTACATTAATAATTCATAATGAACTTATTTTTTGGATTCTTATTCAATGGTGTACCTTCTGTTTTGATCTCGATAATTGTAATGCTAAGAATCACTGGTAATAAAATGATCATCTACATTGAAGTAATCATAAATATGACTGTCCTAGAGTTTAGGTGATTATAAATTGGATAGTAAAGAAACAAAATCATTCAGTGAATTGGGATGTTTAAATTCCATTGAATGAGACACAAGAATTTAAAAAAATGAAACCATTAAAAGAAATTCATTACATCCACACAATGATATAACCTTGGATCAACTCTTTATCTTAAATTAAATTCACTAATATCATTAAAAATGTTTATTAATACACTCTTATATAACCCTTGATTTCCACATCAAATCTATATCAATCCCATAGACTGTATTCTTCCTTAGTATTATTCTTCTATATTAGAGGATTCGATAACCCATTATGTAACACAAGAGAATATATTAACAATATAACATAAAAAAATTTGGGCATCCCATTTCAAAATATATATATATATAGTAGAATCTTTTTAATTCAGATTTGTGTTATAGAAAATAATACCAAATTTATTTTTCTAAATTATAGGAACAATTATATTAAAATCCCATGTTGTTTCATTTTCTACCCCTTTAAATAATTTTTCCTCATAATTTTAGTTACTCGATGGTCAAGAAATTATTTGAGGGTATTCTTAATAGTTTAATATTTCATGATGCATCTTCCAATATGAAATTTATGTTACACTCTTTGGATACATCAAAAATATTATCCTTCCATAAAAATTATTATACATTCATAATATCATCAACCCTATTATATATTAAAATAATAATATATTTTCTATAAATAATCTCACCGATTAATATTTGAATCTCCTATATAGTAATCTATTGAATGATTATATATTCTTCCAAAAATTAACTCAATGTTTATGTCATAATTTTATTAATGACTCTCTATTTATGTCATGAACTAATAATAATATATTATTATCCCAAAATATTGATAATCAATAAAAATTATATTTTAGTTCACATTCTCATTAAATTAGTAATCTACGCAAAGTATATAAATTTTTTAAACTATATTTATAAAAATAAATCAACCCACTATTACCAAAAAAATCATTCATATAATAATTCCAAGAGATTTCAATATCACAACCATGGGTTATCCAATTATTATATCCGATAAATTGAATTTTCATAAAATCACATTTTACTATTATTTATACAATTTAATATATGATTCCAATTCATTAATGAAAATAACTGAAGAAAAGTTATCAGATTTTCACATAAATCTTATATGTTTTATATTTTAATATAATATTATAAATAAATAACCCTCACATGGGAAAATATATATTAGTAACAAGAATTAATTTCTCGTAGGATGTAAATTTCAGATCCTTCTGTAAGACTAGGAATGAAACATTTTTTACCTTAAAATGTATATACAAATATTCAAAACCCATAATGAATTCTCCCAAATTTGATTATAAGATATAGTAGTTCCTAGATACACAATATTATTAAAATAATTTCCATGATCATCTTTCAACCAAATACTAAAAAAATTGTTATCATTAATATAAATGTGAATGGTAATATGAATATGAAAACTCAATCATAATATGTGTTCTCTAATCACAACATATTTTTTATTTTTAATATTTTTGTTCAATATATTTTTCATTATGTTATAATCTCTTCTACTTATTATAATTATAGATAAATTAATTTGAAAATAAATCATTAATAATCACATAAAAAGAGAATGTGATTGACCAAATCATATCCCAAATATTATCAAATATAATTTATAATTAGAATTATTTATCATGAATAAGTTGATAATTGAGTTAATAACCAAAAAACCCAATTTATTGTTATTATCCATAAGCACATATTTTCCGAATACTTTATCAAATTGTAATATATAGATATGGATATTAATTATATGAAAAATAAAAAATATATTAATTTAAAAAATTACTTAATTTCATCCAATACTTATAATTATACCATACACATACCAATAGGGGTTTCACAAAATTAATCTTATCTATATTCATTTAATATTACCTCTTAAAACTATTTCAATTTTTTATAACATTGAATGGATAGATACAATTATTATAATAACTTCTTTATAAATTTATAACATTTAATCTATCATCCACAAATATCATTCTAATATCCAAAGTTATCTAAACCATTATTTAAGAAAAATACTAACAACCAAAATACATTACCATATATGTACAAGGAATAATGGAATATTTTCATTATAATAATTTTCTATGACAAGTTAGGTGTAAATTTTAAGAAAATTATAATAATGAAATGACTAAAAACCAATTTTGGTTGTCTCAAATTGATATTTTATTCAAAATATATGATACTTCTTTCCCCATAAAATTTGTTTAACTTATCACATGTAATATCTACATATTAAACACTTCAATGTGATTCATATTTTTCATATATTTAAAATTTTGTGAAATTGTTTCATAAGTATGTGGTGAGACAAAACACCAGGTACATTGAAAGAAGGTCAGATAATAATCATGTGAGAAAAAATTTGTATTGATATAAATATCTACAAAATTGGTATTATGATAATTAAACTATTATATGGTCATCCATTTAGAAACAAAATCATATCATATATTTCTATTATAATTCATTTATTTTGAAACATGGAATTAGGAAAATAATTTTTAATATCCTGGAAAAATCAAAAAAATAAATATATGTAAAAAATTATACAATGGATAAGGAATAACATTAAATTTCATTATCACAATGACCAATGGATGAAAACTTGGCTACCGTTGGAAGGATTGGATTAGAAATCATATAAATATTTAACAGTGTGATATAATTGATGTACCGTTGTATACATGGGGAATAACCTATTTACCTCTTCAGGGTTTGGAGAAAACTAATGTACCCATTTAGGCAAGACATATAAACGATATACCTCTAGATATTGTGAGATGTGAAATATAATCCAATTCATTAGAGGGTGTTATAAGACCCCACCCTTTATTATTCATATTTATGTCATCGTCATGAAAATAATCATTCATATTATGATAATGGAACCATGGAAATAAAATTTACTTCACATCCTTTATTAAATGAATTAAAAAAAGTATTCATTCTAATGTATGTCAATAACCATAAAATGAAAAAACCAGAGAAAATAAATTGGCATCCAATCACATTATGTGACATGAAATGTGAATAGAATTCTATCTTTATAACACATATTTTATTTACACCATATTGATAATGGATAAATGGTTAAGTCAATAAATCCCCCGAATCAATCTATATAGTGAATCTATTTAAAACCCCATCAATCAATGTAATAAAAAATAGTTTATTCAAAGAGGAAAGGTATTTAATAAAAATAAGTATTATAATTCTTTAATAATAACACATGGATAAGGTAATGATAAATTATTTACATGATAGAAAATAATATTTTGTAAGAAATGGGGATAATTTGACCAACCATCACTGATCTGGTTGTCACCCTTCGAGACGCTCTACTATCTCAGTTGTTCACATCTCCTTCCCTGGCTGGGGATCTACCTTAGGTAGTAACCATTTTGTGTGGGAGGTGGGTTACCATATACGGAGGGTTCAAGAAGGCCACACATGATAATTCTATTTTTCTAGGAATAAGTAAGATATTCGGAAAAAAATTTGGAGTTTTTGTTTTGAAAAATAAACTTGATTAATTATAAAATTTATGAAATAGAATTAACATTGATTAAACACACCTTTTATATGTTTTAGAATCATAAGATCAAAATATTGAAATCATTTTTGATGAATTTGAGAAATATTAAATGAAACATTTTATAAAAATAAGATAAAAATAATTTCATTAAAAAACTATGATAACATAGTAGGAGGACTCAAAATAATTATAATAGTTGTGTAATTTGTGTTCATTTATAAATATAATATTGATAATATTTTCACATTTCAATTAAAAAATGGAATATGAAGAACATTAAAATTTTCTATAAATCATTACTAAAAAGGTCTTATTGTATGAAATGACATTGATGAATTTTTGAATAAAATATTTGGAGACATTGAAAATAATAAAATGATTAAAAATTTGATTAAAATATAATTTAATGACTAATAATAAGGTACATGTCATTTTTAATTATTATAAACACTTTATAATATTTTGAGTAAAGAGAAATAATATTTTCAGGAGATATGTTAAATAACATTAATAAAAAAATTTGAAGGTTTCTATAAATAATTTTTATTCTCTATATGGATTATCATTCAAAAACATTCTTGATTTGAAAATTAAAATGGAAGCCAAAACCTTATGATTTGAGTATCATATAAAAAATATATTTCAATATTGGTATATTGGAAATAAAAATCTATTTATGGGAGGAGAAAATATATATCATGAAACACCATGAATAAGGAAACATCCACTCATTATATAGTTTATACTTCATTAAAAGGAAAAAAAGGTATGTCAATGGAAATATTTTTCAAGATGTGAACATTGATTGAAAAAACCCTTACCTTGATCATGAATCATTTTTCACATTCACTAAATATTGTAAAAAGTTATATTATGATTATTAATTACATACTAATGAAACTTACTCATAAAAATATCCATTAACACTCATGAAAATAATTATTCTCTATATTTTTATATTATATAGTATTCAAATATTTTTATCATCAACTGTTAGTACTCATTATTTTTTAGAAATGGTTTCATATTTACATTTTAATTTTTCATTAATATCTAAAATTTCATCATTCAAGGTACTTGAGTTTTTGTTTTAGGATTATTTATGTTTTTTCAATTTTATTACATGGAATTTTTATTTATGATCCCTAAAGATGAAACTAGTGATGAAAAGTTTCAGTGAATTTTAAAAAAATAATAGTGTATTATAAAATAATGATTTTAATATTTGTGATACCATTGGAAAATAAAAACACAAATCAAATATTTATATAAAATTATACTAGTCATTAATTTCTATAATTTATCTATGATTAAGTTAATATCATGGTTCATCTTGGTGGTTAAACATATCCAAACATGACCACATCATGATTAATCAGTGATTATGGGGTGGTTTTTTTATAATATAATTGTAATATTAGATTAATAATTTTATTTACTATTATTTTTCACGATAAAAAATAATTTAAAATTATTTTTAGTGGAAAATTAATATTATTCTATTACATAGAATGTGAAGACCATTTTCATATTAGTATTATTTGGCATGATAGTTAATTTCATAATGATAATTTATGTTTAGAATAATTAATATATCAAAAAAACATTGGTGTGACTATATAGTTCCTCGATATAGTTATCCACATGTCCTCAAGAGTACATTCCCTTATTCTAGTGTGTATCAACTAGCTACGATGAGATAAGGCGATTCATTGGGGATATTGTTCCATTATGTTAGAGTTAACATTGTTGAATAAATTAAGTGGTAAATAGAAGAAAATGATATAAATCAGTAATTGAAGGTATAAATAGGGATAATAATGAAATTCATAAAAAATAGCCCCTTCCTTATAAAGAAATAATTATAATGTCACGATACTATATGAAAGGGAAGGGGAATGGATAGAGAGAAACATGCATCTAAAACATACCATAAAAAGGAATAAAATATTCACAATCTAAATGAATCACGTTCATGAACTCATTTTTATAATCTTACACTCCATCCAAAATAGAAAATCATGAATCTATATGTGGACCCATATAACTGTTCGTAGCTATATCAAGATAGCTACTTAGGAACCATGTGATGGCCTAAACAAGGTATGGAATATACACAGTTTCCCATCAATTATAACTTGTATAAATATACATACAATTATTTAAATTGAATTGTGAAGATTAATTAATTAAATAAAAATTATAAATGATAACTTCTTAGCTCTAGTTCTTAATGGACTATGGGATGATACTACCTACTTTGGATTGAACAAGGATATCTCTGAAAAAATGACACCATATATATATATATATATATGAATTAATATATACATATATATATGAACTATATATGTAGTGATATATAAATTTTTGAACTATATATATAGTGATATATATATCCATATATCTACATCCGAAAACTTTTAGGACAAGATAAATTACTCAATATTCAACTCATAGTCATAAAAGTAACATTCTATGTGTAGGGTACTATAAAAAGTATTCAATAAAAATATATAATCCATAATAACCATCAACCTAATGAGTGATGAGGTATTTATGTCCATAAAATTTAAAAATAATGTGGAATATTATAGCCACTATTCAATATATTATGTCTTACTTCATACTCCAAATTGCATGTTAAGAGATCGTGAATCATCATTTCTAACACTAGGTTCAAAAATGAATCAATGTATATTATACATGTATGAGTAATAATAATAATATTCCATCATGTATATGTTTCTTAAACATAATCCATTTAAAAAATCTCATGATTTAACATTGTGTATATTCAACGAATAATTTATATCTCAATAAAATGAATATGGCATGGATAAACCATCCATTACATTTAATGAAAAAAACACCATAAATTAATTTTCATTCTAACAAAACCTAGATGTTTGGTTGGTCACAGTTGCATTTACATTGTCCTGGAATTCCATGAACATGCCTAAGGGTTTCAAATTTTCCATGTTGGTGATTTATGAAACAAATTATTGTGTTAATCGATATTCATTGCATGAATAAAAAAAAATATGTAGGATAAATTTACATTTTTATGGAAGACATGGTGAGTCTAGAATTACAATATCATGACACCCAATATAATTTGTGAATATATTTGGGATAAAAACTAAATCACCAAACATATAAAGGGAGATTACTCTTTACCTATTTTAAAAACAAAATTTATTTTAAATTTAGATACATCAGAAGAATAATAATATATCTGAAAAGTATAGAATATTATTTTTCCAGGAAATAATATTCGTGAGGCAGAGATAAATAATGCATGTATATGGATTGAATATCTACCCACACATTTCCAACATAATAGATGACAACCCGATTAGAGTCTTAATCATGAGTCTAGAATAATGCTCATATGGGATAATGAAGTACAAATTCAATGAATGGTTACATTTATTCAATTTAATAGGGATTAAAATGGAGTAAAAATAACTAATTTTTGGAAATGGGAAATGTGACTTTTCATACACATTTAAGAGGAAAAAAGTTTGGATGCACGATTTTATAAACAATGGGAAAAAACCATGAGGCACCACTAGTGATGTGGAACAATGTGTATAGCCCTAAGAAGAATGTTTGATTAAATACTGGGACCCCATAATTCACTGGAAAATGTAGCATGATCGTCAAACATGAGATGAAAGGTTTAAAAAATCTATACACCCCTGTATAGTTCACTACAGCACCATGTCAGTAATCAATATCATTGTTCTGACATTGAACCCCAGTAAATATATCCAAAATTTTGATCTTTGGGATCCTAAAGGCCCTTATATTCCCCCAAAATATGCCATAAAATCATAGTATCATTTATAATGATAAACAAAAATGTTTTATCTGAAATTTAAACAGTCTACACCTCATGAAAGAATAAGTAGGTTATATTTAATAGTTTCTCCAATATCTCATAGCATAAACTATATTTGTTTAAAAATAAATTATTTATCATTTTAGTAAATTCTAAAAACAATACATGAAATTATGTAATAATAAAGGGAATAAATCTATTCATGGATGTTGTAGTTCATAGATATGCATCAATGATGATTTATTTTTCATAGAATTGGATAGAGGAGTAATATAGTATATCAATTTAGAGTCATAAATTATTTATAAATATCGTAATTTTTTTATTAAATTATATTTTAAAATATACATGTTATGTAGTTATGTAAAAAAACTTTTTTCTCAATGGATGCACCAGTCCAATAAATGTACTTAAAAGTGTGTTTTTATTTATAAGGAAAAGTGAATGGTTTTTAATTATTAAACCATAATCATAATAACATATATATATATATATATATAATTTTAAAACTAATGTTATCATATTATATTGTTGCAATAAAAATTGATCAAGAATAAGTTAACATAATGAATTTTAATTGTGAAATAATTAGTTTTAAATTTGAACCTAACATCTTTGATTAATCCATTTGAAAACATGTATAGGCCTTTAAGGGATAGTATTTTGTGAATATGAGAACCTATAAAATTTTATAATAATATTTATGATATTATTTCTTATATTTGATTCAAAAAATGATGGATTTTATGTCAGGGTAGGTGAGAAGAGGAGTGGATATTTTATATGTAAAAAGTGTTGAAATTTTTATAAACTCACAAATAATTTCAATAATTGGATGTATCTAAAAATCTATATAGCTTTAGAATTGTAAAATAATTGATATGGGAAGGGATAAGGCCAATAAATCCCATGAACACACATTATAACACATTCTCTATAAAACAGTATAGTCTCTCCCTCTTAGATAATTCATTTTGGCCACTTTTGATTTTTACGTCGGTAACTAGTTTCCTCCAATAGTAAGTAATAATTTATTCCCAAATATAAAATGTTCCTTATTTAATGATTTAGAGAATATAAATACTTTTTCATATCAGTTTTATATGACTCAATGTTTTTATGTGTTGAAAATTTATTTTGAAAAGATAAATTTATCATATATTAAACACATTTGTTTACCAAATATAACTTATCATATGAAATTTAAAATATTTTACTTTACATTAAAAATGAAATTTCTAAATATAAAAAATAAATTATAAAATTAATAATTGTTCATAGAAAATCATTTCATGAATATAAAATTCTTACTTATACACTAATAATGATATTAAATTCATGTTATTTATAAAAAATTTAATTTTCTATTAGTAAACTAAAATTATTTATTTTAACAAAAATCTGAAAAACATATAAAAATATAAATTTTTTATAGTTAATATAATTTTTTTCATTATATATTTATAAATTAAATTGAAATATCCTTTGAAAAATTAAAAATAATAGTAAAAAATTACAATTATTAGAAAATTATTTGTTTAAAATATGAGCTTGTCTTATTCATATTTTCTATTAAACATTAATAATTATAAAAATAATAAATCTGTATTATAATATTTTAAAATTATAATGTCATTGTAAAATGAAAATTTTTCATTAATAAAATTGGTAACCCATTAAAATTTATATTTATATAAATCTAAATGAATTTAGAAATAATTAATAAAATAACATTACATATAAATATATATTAATCTATTTCTTAATTCAACTACCCAAATTCATAAAAATTAATTTAATGTATAGATACAGTTTCAATATGTCATAGTAAATAAATATATATATATATATAGAAAGACTCACTCACACACACCTTCATATGATTTTATTTTGGTGTTACGTGATTTGAAATTTATTGAGCATATTTGAATTAATTAAAGGATAGAATATATTACCATATCTAGTAAATATATTCATTGTTACTTCGAATATAACAAAAAAAATATAATCATTGTTTATATGAGAAATATAATTATATGGTGAAGTTTTAATATGTTGATAAAAGATATTGTAGTCCACATGTAGAGTAGAATCATATACCGATTAATAATGATGGTTATTTCCCTATTATGTTGATGACTTGGTGTTTGATGATTGTAATGTATACATAATCATTAAATAGTGGTTTATGGCGTATTAGTTTTATTGTAATGGTAGATATGGGAGTGGATGTGTGCCCTATGATTGATTGTTTATGTGATACATGGGTTATGTGCTAGGAAGGAGGGCATAGTTCCCTGTTATGCTGACCAATATATTGGTGAGCTAAGAATTATAGATGGAAGACAATTGTTATATGTTGGAAATCTAACAAATATTGGTTGTTTTATACTAAGGATTTCCTTTGAGATTTAAATCAAATATAGATTCTTCAAATTTTGAAGTAGTTTTATGAGTTGTAGTTTCAGGTTAATTATATAGGAATTAAGATTCCTTAGGTATTTTGTGATGTTGATAAAATATGTTTATTTGGTATCATAGTTTTGATTCAATGGGAATAATTTTTTGGATGCCTAGCCTGATACATTTATGTGTGGATTCATATATAGTACTAGATGGTGGTCTATGATAGCTAGTTCAATCATGGTGATTAATGAGTATATGATTATTGTTTAAGATGATTCTATGTTTGATAGGTGGTCATCCAATAAGCTGTGACATAGTATAAATTCCCTATTAAGAGGAATTGTGGGTTGCTCTAAAAAGAATTGATGGACCTTTGTGGTGTTATGTTTAATCATAGAGAAATGTGAGTGAATGTTTGATAAGATTCAAATCATGGTATGGTTGGTCAATTTCTATGATTGGGTTAAACTATAGTTTAAGACAAAAGGGTTTATATGAGATCAATGTTGAACACACTGTTTAGGTGAAGTGCTATTTAAATTGGGAATCAGTGAGAGGTGGTATGTGGGTCAAGGACTGATGGAATTTGTAAAATTATTGAAGGATTAATTTTATAGTGTTTCAAGGAAGAATATCACTATATAGTGGGAATAAAACCATTGATGATTTTGAATCATGACTTTATATGAAGGATAATCATGGATCAATGAGACATAAAAACATATGACATCCTAGATTATTGAGTTTATTATCAAGAAGAGTTGTAGGGGAATAATTTTGGTTATGAGGGAACCATTTTACATAAGTGGACATTACCATTGTAACTGTTTAAAATTCAATTGATGATAGGGATCCATTTTTTGTTGATATATTAATGATTATTAATTTTTTGACGATAACACTCACGTACATATAAGATGTCCTTTCGTTGTTATTTTTTGAAGCATTTAATGGATTGCGGTCCATAGAGATAGACCATTATGTTATTTGGGCCATTTATGTGATGAGATAAGTCGATGGATGCTTGTGGTGGTTCATAGATATTAGTATCTAGATAGATCTTATTTTACATGGGTCCTCATAAAATACAAAATTTTAAATTCAACTAAAATTTCATATATATTTAATGCATTTTCATGGATATATTTATGGTTTGGGTGTGATCCCGTCATGATTGAGATTGGCGATGTGCCAATTCCGATGGTGAGAGTAAATCTACTATATTTCATTATTGAGTATCGAGAAATTTCAAATACCATGTGATTTATGTACAATCATCAGATTGGGTTATATGATTATATCAAGATTATATCAAGAGATAACTAATAAGGATTGAGTAGTGTCATAGAATATTGAATGGGCATGACCTGGTTTATTAGATAATAGATTTAAATTGCAGATTAGACAAACATTTATTTGTGTAACTGAGTCCATTGGAGTGGAAACCACCTTAGTAGAGTTGAAGGATCATTAAGAATGAATATTTAGTATGTGGTGATGATGTCCGAGAGAATAGTATCTCATAATCAACACTTTTTAGAGGATTACTATGTTTTGGAGTTCCATAAGACTTGATGTTAATCAATTGAATATACCAAATTATTTCATGGTGAATGGGTTTTCTGTACTATCATCTTGGTGATATAATGATGATAGACAATGTTTTTCTTGGGTTTTAATAAATTGTTCACCTTTGTTATAGATTTATGCAGCTATTCTGTGTTCAAATTATGGTGGTATACCACAAAAGGATGGTCAATAATGGACTATCAAAATATATAACTATTGTTATTAAATGATCATTGAGACATATCTTGATTGAGTAGTGTTTTTGTTGGGTAGTTTGTAATGAAACTCTCTTTCTGAGATGTGAATTTTTGTTGGAATTTTATATTTTAATAGTGGTGAGGTATTTTTTATAATAACATGGATTTATATAAGAATTATAAGATCATGGACATTAAGTGGTGATGCTTTTAGACATTGGTCAAGGAACAAGATGCATTTTTAGTTATCATGGGAATAGTGGAACATTATTTCTAGGAAATGAATATGATAATACCATAGGATCACCTCAATGATAATACCCATGAATTGGATATCGTTGTGTTTTCAGGTTCTATATCGGAGTGTGCACAGTGCATTAGATTTAGGTTTTTCAGTTGTTCCTATGAACATCCACTATTTCATAGTAACATTGAGTTTTTTGTTTTAGTTAAAAAATTCATATGCTTTTGCACATGTGAATAAATTATGAGTGAACACCAAGTTTGATCATTTCACCCAATGTGTTTCCCAAATCACCCTATAGGTAAACAGATTTCGACACCGTGACATGATGATTGTTGTGGTGGGTGATGAAATGTCGCGGGGTGTATGGATTTACCATGGTAGAGGTTAAAATTCCTAATAGTAATGACAATAATGAACAAGTTATACATGATACATATGATATCATCCAATTCATAATGGGGAGGATAAAATAACAATTGTGGATCCAATTACACATAGAAATGATAGGGAAAATTAAACTATGCCATGGATCCTAGTTTTGGTGCATGGGAGGATGAACACTTCATAATTGAATGCAGGTACAATATTTTGAATGATAAATTGCATTCAAAGATATATAAATCTCTAATGATGGTTATCTACATCAGGGTTTATTCCACTAAACCATTATTCCATTCAATTTAAATTAAAATTTAGAAATTCCAATGTTTCCCCATGTGTTTTAAAACCTCATTCACTACATCTCTCTACTCCTTGAGAACAACTAGACTTGGAGGGAATCCTCACTCACTCTCATATATGATGATCCATTGATATAGGGTTGTTTTTTTGGGTTATTGATTTTTAATTAATGTTATATATTTTTTATTAATTATGTTTTGCTACTCTTTTTTGTGTCTTTTTTGGTGTGACCGAGTTTTATTCGCAGAGACAATTCCACTACATCATGCTGGAATTATCTTGGAATTGTGTGGATTCTATGTGTTCTGGATGGAGGATATTCCGGGATTATTATCGTAAATAATAACATTTTAATATGTTTATGGCACAACATTTTGAGGATTTATTCTTGGGTTTTGTTTAAATTAAATGAAATTGGAATTGGAATCATTGTTGGTTGATAGAAATTTTTCTTACAGTAGAACTAGGAGAGTGACATGAATATTTGGTGAGTGGTTGGTCATTGATTTAGTGAATTGATATTGTTCAATAATATTTTAGGATTTATGTCTATTTTTATTCATATTGTATATTAATTCAAATTTTATATTAATTAATGGAATAATTAATTATAATTTATTACTATTAAATTATTCAAATGTAATGGAATGACTAAAATCCTTTTATAGATGGATGATGGTTGGTTATACATGGACAATCATTTACTAGAAACGTATGGCTATTAATTAAATGTGAAGGTCATTTAATTATGTCTGTGGTTCCTCGCACATAACCCTCTAGAATTTAGACTATTTTATGTGAAAATTATTATGTGACATACCATAATTATCAGTTCAACATTCTAACATAAACAAATATCATATTAAAATTAACCATATTAGTATGAAAAATGGTTATGAATAACATAAATGCATCAAAAGATATGTTTGACCAATGAAAATGCATTGAGTCCTTTATTTTTGATTCCAAGACTTTAATAATAAACTCATTCCTTGTAAAAATCATTAGCAATGGGTGGGACATAAATGGATCATGTAATCTGAGAGGAAAATGATATACTTTCGCTGAATTCTTATATAGCGATGAGTAGTGAATTCTATTAATTTTCCTATGTAAGTCACGATATGACCAGATATCCACAAGTGATTTTATCCCAAAATCATGTAATTAGGGTAAATTGTTCATTTCCACACTTGAATATGGGCACCCAGATGGGTATTCTATGTATAGATTTTGAATGTTTGGGTGAGTGGAATTAACATGGTTTATTTTGGATGTGACTTGAAAATTATTCCACCTATATTTTTTTATTACAATGTTTCAATTCAAATAAATCCAATGAGTAATTAAGAATAATTTGATTGTGTTGTTTGTTATGATTCCATCTATGTGGTATATAACGAATAAAGAGTTATTATTGAGTTTGATAGGTCCATATAATGTTTTTATGCTTATTGTGGCCTATGGGAATCTTATGGGTTCTACTGGGATATAACATTCCCAAACAGGATGGCTTTGTGTGTGAATAAGTTTTTATTTTTCATATTGAAACAATAGTACCTTAATGGATGATGTTAGTTAGATATGGATGCATTACTAGGGTATAATCATTCTCATGGGAGGATAACATTGGGTTTTTTACTAGTTTAGGTCAATACTAAATCCATTATTATATGTGATATGTGAGATATTGATAGATAGAAGCTTTACCCTCAAGTATTTATAATTTCATTAATGGAGTATAATTGATATACTAGGTGTTTAACCTGTATTTTAATTATATTCATAACCAAGTGGAATTCGATGGTAGATACCAATGTGTTTTTTTATTCTAATTGGTGTAAAATGTCGTGGGAAATCATCTTGAATTCATCTATGAGGCCAATTGATATTGAATTCCTTGAGAAATTACATTGTGTTCTTCTATAATGGCTACAAATAATGAATGCGTTGGGAAATTCCATTGGATTTCTGTATGATATTTATGGATAAATAATTACTTGAGTCATCAATATGGATTAAGATGATTTGTATTTTTATATATAAATACTTGGTATATTTCATTGTATTGAGAGTTATTCCTTATGAATTTTAAATTCCCATGATACTACTTAGGATCTATCTATTTAGCATGCATCAATTATATCTCATAGTATTACTTAATGGGGTTTAGTTATTTCACATACCAATGTACGAATTTTGGGATAGATACTTATTCTCTTGATTTACTGTTCTGTGTAAATACACATCTACATTTAACAATGAATGTATATATGAACTCTGGTATCATTCTATAACATGAGTAATGAAAATGTTTTTTATTTATTATTTTAAATTATTTTCTTATTAGGGACCAACATATCACATAAACATCACACAAAAATAGTCGTATTATGAAAACCCTCATTCACAGTTCTCTACTGATTTTTACTCACACGAGGCCCAGGTGTCCATTCTACTAGGGAACTGGGGAAGTATAAATTGATATAATTTTTCAGTATAGTAAAAGATCTATTTTTCATGATCATGTAGGATAATGTCGAAGGGATTTAAATATGGTATGTGGTGATCCTCATGTAGTTCATTAGAGACTCTATATTATATTATTTCCTATATCAATTTTTATATTATATAATAGTAATCTATCATCATTGTGTGTTTGTTTGGACACTTTCTTCCACATTTATAGTTTATATAACATGTAGTTTTTTGTTTTGGACATGTAATTTGGTTGATCTTCATTGATGATTTTTAGTTATTTGTGTAATATTTAACACTATGATATGTGGGTATATTCCCCCAATCATTAAATAACCACCACTAGTATTTGGTACCATATGGTGTATAGGGTGGTGTACTTATGGAAATTTAGAGACCCCAAGATCGAGAACTATTTGATGGGATTAGGGTGGTGGTTTGTTACTATGGGAGATCAAGAATATTTCACACATCTGTAATAAAATTTAAATAAAATTATTTTAATAATTATGTGTTAAAAATAATTTTATGCCTAAAAATTTAATTAGAAATTGTGTTCACAAAAAAACCCACCACTAAAACCAATTGTACAATTTTCAAGATATTATAATTATTCACTAAAAAATATTGATATACATAGAGTCTATAAAGGAGGAAATAGATTTTATTCCCATATTAATATTAATAAAAATATCTAATTCATTTTTATATATTTATTAATACCAACATGATTGTGTGAAAATGTCAAAAATATGGGAAAATGGGACGTAAAATTCTAATCAAGGATAAATCAATAAATTGTTAATTAAAAGAATCTCATATTTTAATAGAAGCATATTATAACAAGTGTAGTAACATGTTAATAAGGATAAAAGATAAATTGAAATGGAATGGAAAAAAATATTGAAATATATAAAAAATAAATTCTTACAACTACTCTTGTATACATAATACAAGTGTTATTTTCATTATCTTTTAGAATATAATTTATTTATTTTTTTAATCATCTTTCAATTTTTATGAACATATTTTATAAATATTTCTAAAAAATGGAATACATGGATTATCATTTCTAGAAACACACCAAATGGACCCCCACCATAATTTAATATATCTTATCATCATGCAAAGGAAAATTATAATAAAATAAATTAATGTAATCACTAATAGAAATAAATACACATAAACATAAATTTTAAAAATCCATGTAAGGAAAATAAATATAAATGGTTGGTGCACTATGATTTTAGGATTATAACATGGTTTTAAAAAAATAGGTAATCATAATATAAATAATGTACTAAAAATACTGATTAATATATGTGGAATGAATGAAATATTGATATAATTATTTTATTTCGTAGGATTAGGTGTTCATCCCACGAATTATGTTAGTTGAAATAATACTATATATGCCAAATAAATCCTCAATGGGAATAACATGATTATAAAATAATTAAAATATATCTATATAATTAAATAATTAGCTTGAATTATCTTGATGTTTTCATGTTAAATATTCATAGACAAATAAATAATTGCTTGCAATATCTAATTGAATATACCAGATGAAGGATCAATGATCGAATCATGAGGGTTCCCATACATAATCATTGATGATTTTACTATTATAGTTTCTAATGAATGGTGTTAGGAAAACAACATATCTTCAAAACTATTTCAATGAAACAATTTATGACAATAGGTGAGACATCAACTTACATTTTATATTCCATTAACTATTTTAACTATATAATGAATTCCATTAACTACATATAGTATACGAGGTCTCAATCCGTGCTTAACATCCCATTATCGAATCAATTGAAATAGGTAAACTATTATGAATTCAATAAAATACCAATTAAAAATGGATTTATACTGAATAACACCACATTAGGATGGAGGTTTTATATTCATTCACCTGTCAAACATTAAATTGGATTAAATTTAGTGTTATGATCTATCACATAAAACCATACTACATTAGAACAAATTTATTTTCAGGATCAAGATTAAGGATACGTTTTAAAAAAACATATTCCTTTACAATAAGTATCATATAAATTTAATTTTTCTGACCCATAATCTCCCACATGCACTTATATACATAATTAATATATTTATATAATCATCCGGATTTGTTAAACCATTCAAACTCTTTCAGATATTTTTTTGAGCAAACATCATTTTGGAAAAAATACCTTTTCTAAAACACACTTCTTTTCCAACGGTGAATCTTTTCCACAATTTGATATCGATTAGTGTTGAAAAAAGATATGTACTAACTATTAATAGATATAATAAAATAAAGGACTCTAAAAAAGAAAACATTCAATGCATGTAACTCATGATTTTGGTGTGATCTCAATCAAACTTAGCCATACCACTAGATAAAAATTCCTGCCACAAGTTGTATCAAAAACACTATATATATATAGTATTAACTTTTCCAATAATATCTGGTGACAATAATGATTTTTTTTAATTATATAACCAATAGATTATATTTTTATTACTTATATATTTGAACATTTAAATATTAATAAAACATATTATTACAAATTTTTAATTTTTTTGAATGAAAATAATGTTATAAATTAATTGGGTATGTGTTGCATTGATAAGGTTATATAAGTTCCTCTCTATGATGAGTACTAAAAATGGTGTGAAAATATTCTTGAATAAAGATCCATGGTAACATAATATACTATTATAGGGAAAATAGTTTATATACCTTCAAATGGATATTCTCATTTCTAGAGGGGGAATCTTCTATTTATGTTCACACATGTTAATCTCCAATATGCGAGATGATGAGAGCATACATACAGGTAATAATTTTTTATATTTAAGTGTCATCAGATATTCCTATATACAAGTGTGTGTAATATTCCAAAGGCATTATGATTATCACTAATTCATTTCAGGAATCATGCACATAGATTTTCATGTGAATAATATTGATCCATATGTTCATGGGATGTAGTGTACTTTGGGTGCATCATGAATTACATGTTATTAATTGATATGTTAAGGATGGATTTTTCACTACTATATTAATGGATATTTGTATTGGAACCCATTTGTTTGAATAAATCAATTGCCTTAAATTCCCTTCCCAGGGTGAAATGATGATTTTCAGTCTTTGATTTAGAGAAATACATATCGACCATATAGTTTGATGACATAGATTAGAAACATGATTGATGAGATGCAATGAAAAGTGATTATACACAAAAATTAATTTTATTATGTGGATTTCAATGTTACAACATTATGTTATTTCCCTCAGGTTCATTTACGTAATAATATATAGTAATCATAGAATTTAGACAACGATGCCTAATTCCAGTGAGAAGATATGCTAGAGGGTTACACACTATGTGTTTTAATTGATATTGATTAAATTAGAGTTTAATTTAATATTTTGAATTATTATTATTATCCATAATTAGAAATAAGTTTATTCAAGAATTACTAGTCACTAATATTCTACACATATGAAACAATTATTTACTCATTTTAAAAAACATTTTATTGGATTGCGTAGATATTTAATAAATATTTTTTCAATAAATTGTGAATAAAATAATTATATTAAATATTACTGTAGAATATATATAATTGAATTATATTTTTTGTATTCAATATACATCAATGAGTTGTTGGGGATCAGGATCCCGTCATGTGAAAATAACATATAGTCAATATGGTTAATAATATTTATCATTTCAATAGTTTGAACACACCTTAAAATAATAATAAAAATAATATGATTATTAGACAATGTAATGTTGACTGATAGTGGTTGTTATATTATTTAAAGGATGGTACAGAATTGAATAATATTTCAACCAAAACCCGAGAACTATTAAATGATGGTAATGCATACTATATAAGTTTAATCAATATTTTAGAATCATTTTACAGAATATAAATCATAGCTCCATTCATCCACTATTATTCTCAATAAAGATAAGTTCTAATGTGATTCATTTAATCTTTACTACAATACATGTGATCATCACGATCCATGGAAGATAATTGATTCCTCAAAATTTCACCAAAAATTAATTAGCATTTATTAAGGTTTAAAGGAGGAAGTGTGGATCACTACTAGATGTATTCAAGATATTGATCATTCATAACACAACAAAGGTAACATCATTTGAATTTATATATGATCAACATCAATATCAATGAGAGTTAATTTATATGATTTCTATTTCATTTATTAATAAATAAATTTAGTATAAATTTTTCATGTGAACATCCTCTTCATGTTAAACATTTTCTCAGTAATCCAAAATTTGGTGGTGTAATATCATTGGTCATAGAAATCTATTCATGTGAAATATTGTTTACGATCCACCAAATTGACAAAAAAATCGTGTTTTATCACACAACATAGTATATTTTTGGAACCTAGGAGGATCTAGTGTTATCATTGTAATCTCTTTTTATATTTATTTTAATTTATTGTATTTTTATCTATATATAAAATAGTGGCATGATATATCATTTACTGAATATTTTTTCATTAATAATAATTTTTTTACACATTTTCATCATATTCGTCATCATCATTGTGTGTTTAATTTCAATAAAATAGTAAGAATATATGAGGATTATCGTGATATAAAATCAAAAATATTCAGTGCTAGTGTTTGGATAAAATTGGATTACAGGGCTTGTATCTAAATAAAAACACATTTACCCAAGACCACTACAACACAACATGTTGTGGGGTACATGACTTCCTTAGTAGTTAGTAAAAAATTAATTTATTAAAAAGAATGTATATACAATGAAAATCTATTATATGAGATGTTATATAACATGGTGCATATATTTTTTATATTTTGTGTAGCCAACATAGATTATTCAATAAATTTTAACAAGCCATGTGGTTACATAAATAGTCGAAAACATGGGAGGCTGATATTCTGGATCATAAATTAAAAAAAATTGAGTATCCAGAGAACATGACATGTAGTTCTTTAATTAATTCATTCGATGTACACATTGATACATTTACCGATAAAATTGGAAACATGTCACGTGAGATATAGGTCATCTAGCTGAGTTGTACCTATATTTTTGTCTCGCATTTGATAAATATATAGAGTCCTTTAGAAAATGCTAAAAACACATGATATTCAAACCACATTACATGTAACTCATTTTTACCCACCATGTAATCCATGATGACTCTTTTTTAAGACCTAGTTGTGTATCCCTATAAAATGAGTAATGGAACAATCCTTTTGATCCTCTGTATTACACATCATGTAGTCCAGCTATGGTATATGCTGAATCCCCTAGTGTATTACCTGTGTACATGAAAATCTAGGTAGACGATGTGTATCTAGTAAGTAAACAGAGAGTTTTAACCCAATAATTAACATAATTAAAATTAAATTAAATTGATATTTGGTCCATTAGAAACTTATTATATTGATTATAACACGTCTTTTTTGAATATATAATAATGGGATTATAGAATTATTAAGTGATTCAAAATATTAATTTAATTATATGTATTTATTGGATCTATAAATTTTTTTTCATGAATAAATTTATAATGGGCATCTCTAAGAGAATTCAAAGGGTCATTAATAAAAACAGGATTTATTTGATTAATTAATGAAAAAATTTCAATATAGTAAAGAATGTATAAAAAAATGTTTCATGGTTTTTACTATTTTGAATTTTATTTTTGTTTAACACCATTAATGATGTGGAAAAATACCTATGTATGTGTTAGTTTTATTTAAATTAATTTATTTTAGGGGTATCTAATTTATATTTATTAAATTAAATATGGTGGCCTAAAATTAATCCCTCTCTTCATTATTAGATATGAAATATGTGTCTAGGGGTATTAACATCTTCCTTCTTATCAATTTATTTGGTTTATATCACCTATGTGACATTTTAATATTTTTAACAAATAATGTACCCCAAGGAACCTGGAGGGGGATGATGATAGAGCCAAGACAATTCCAATATAGTTGATACATAGGTAGACAATAATAAAAATTCAATGTGTTCTATTATATTTATAACTAGTTTTTCAACATCTCCGAGGGTTATCATTTTACTCTTAATAAATGAACATTTTGATAAGCTCCTGTTTAGGTTATTTATTTTTCTACTTATATGTTATTTATTTAATTGGTACAAGATTGGGATTACATAAATAAATTAAATAATTTTCTATGATGAAATATAAATAATTGGTTATACATGAATTTTTAATAAAAAATGTACAATTACATAAGTAAATTACCCTCAATATTGACCGAACAAGTAATAAATAGAATAAGAAATTTTTTTAACAAATAACCAAAATCTCTAAACTAAATATTAAGTCATACTTAACCTTCAATTACATGATTTGTTATTTAATGCATATAACTATATGGTTTCAGAATCCCGGTTTGGAAATTTACCTTTATAATATAATCCATATATTGTTTACAAGATGAATTTAACATATTAAATAATGAGAAGTATCCCTCGCATGAATTTATGTAAAATTGAGGAAAGTATTGAAGAAATCCAATTCTTTATTACATGATTACAGATATCACTCAATGGAACTTGGAGTTACAAGCCCACGATTTGCAATGATATGGCAACCAAATTATATTCAAGAATATTTCTAAACTATCATAGGGTTTATTTGAAGGGGAATATTTTTCCTTTACACTAGAAAATATAAGTAACTAGTTATTAAGATCATAATAGTGAGGGTTATAGGGACTAGATAAAATAGTGGGTGATTTAATAATATTCAACTTTAATATTTCTCACATAAGTATTAACAATGAAATATACTAATAATAAATTCAATTAAAATTGTAATATAAATGGAATTTCATCATACAAACTATCAATGAGGTTAATTTTGGTGAATAAACACGTCCTTACTAAATGTATCCTCTACTTGTCATTCTAATGATTTATGGTCGTGTTTCCCCATTAATGAGTAGATTAGATACTATAACCCCCTTACCTTATCTCCCTTTGAAGGAAATAATTAAAGAATATTTACTTAAAAATAATATTTTCATTCACGATGGTAATCTTTTAATGTTTCATGCAATAATCAATGTAAATGGACGTAATGAATTATCATGAACACAATGATTCTTATAGTTTGATAAAGCATCTTTATGTTCAATACTCAGAATGATCTAGACATGAATTATTTTTAGATATCCGTGGAATACATCAAGAGTAAAATCATGGATGGAGAACCAACATGGACTCATGTTTTAATTATCATTAGCTACATTGAGAGCCTAAATGTTATAGGGTTATGATACTTGATGAACAGTGCACTGATCTCATTTTTTCATCACTAACTCAATGAATTTCAATCATTGTTATTTAGTTTGAATATTAACAACATTAAAAAGTCTCTCTAAATTTTAATTATTATTAATTTAAAATTATATAATGAGGAAATTTGAAAAAAAAATAACTTTAATGTTAAAAAATGGAATGGGTAAGGGAATATGTAATAAAACAATATTTCATCACCGTCCCATTACAATAAGATAATTACAATGGAGAAATAAAGGGAACATTATGTTGTGTATATCATATGTTGAAAGAAGGGGAAAATGAATATGAACACCAACTTACAATAGATTAATGCGGATGCTTCATGTATATTCTGTATGTTCTTCAATTAAAATGATTCTTAAACGTAATTATTAGATATAAATTATTGTGCTAACATATGTATCCATATATAAAACCATGTTGATATAGAAAGATTGATTGATGGGAGTTATATCTACTATAATCTAGTGGGGATAATCTAGAATATATGGCGATTAGGGACTAAATAATCTTGTTTCAAATTGGAATAATAACTGTTTTGGTTTATTTTAATTTATTACCAACTGTTACCAAAATCATTTTTTATATAGACTGAATTGAACTAAAAAATTATTTATTTTTCTATTTATTATTTATTTTTAATTTATAAAGATAAAATTTGATATTGTAATTCAAATTTAATTAACATCCATTATATTTTTATAGAAAAAAAAATGTATTGAATATTGATAATGGAAATACTTGAAATGAATGAAAGAGTGGACAACATTGATATCACATTATATGTTATGTAAAAAATATTCAACACTAAATTTCATCAATATTTATATTATTAGTCATATAATATAATAAAAAGGTTTGGGTCACATATTTTTATTAGGAATAAATATTGAAGCATTATTTATTCGAAAAAGGTGATAGGGAGAAATATATTGTAGAATTACTTTGTACCTATGTGTGTGGAACATTTCACATTGATTTAAGGGGAGGTTACAAAACCATCATAATATTACTATTGATTTTAGTAGATATGAATATGTGTACATGATGAGATATAAGTCATATTCCTTTTAGATATTATTGGAAATAATTTAATTTGATAAAAAAATATGGTATGAATTTTACGAAAATAGTCTTATAACATGGTGTAGAATATATTAATCATGATTAGGTTGAATATATCTCAAATTCTTGGATCTAATAATATCTCACTTATCCTTCCACACAATATTGGAATTGTGCATGCAAAAGGAGGAACCACACATTGTTAGACATGGTTAAAACATTGATGACTCATGCATGTTTTCCATTATCATTTTGGGTACACACAATAAAACCATTATAAAAATACTAAATAAAGTAAACAATAAATTAAATAATGGTATAACATATAAATTATTTAATTTAAAGAAAAATGTCTTGTCTTAATCACATGTGTGGGGTTAAAATGTATTGTTAAGGAATCATCAGTTTATAAAATATCTCATTGATGCATGATGTGTACAATTATTTGAAACTCCATAGATAGAAAAGGATATAATATATAAAATTCCATAAAAATTTATAGTTTAAGTCCATGTTGTATTCCTTGAAAGGGATAATGAACCTAAAAGTGATATTTGGACAGAGAATGAAATTGAAGAAGTCAAGTCCTAATATACACAAGAGTTGGCACATTATCAAATTTGATAATGCCCAATAGAAGAAGATTTTCTATAGACACATGTACTAGATAGATGCTATAGAGATGATAGAAACCAAAAATGGTATTATTTTTTAGTCAATGAGAATATTGATTCATTATTAGTTCATAGTAACATTCCTATTACCTAAAAATAATAATAATGTGGAAGAGATGTTACCTTGTTAAAAGAAGATTGTAATTAAAAATTTAATTCCATATATCATTACCATGTTTGAATTTTCAAAGATCCACCCATCTATGTAAGGGTTATTGGTTGTAAATCATTATTCATGATAAAAATGTATATGGATGTTCATGTCCAAACCTATAAGTAATGAATGAATTCAAATATTTTAATTGATATTAATGTATTTATTATAAATAATATATTTTCACCAGTTTCTATTCTGAAATAATTTTTGAATCATACATTCTACGGTGGCCTTAAATGACTATGAGAAGTTGAAAAATAATGTAAAAAAATCATTACATAGTTTTTACCTTTATTAGAATTTAAACATTAAACAACCAACACTTTTTTATACTATTATAGACTCCAATAATAATTTTAAATTGAAAACCAGAATTTATTGACTACTGAAATAATCCTTTTTAAATAAAATTTAGTTTATGAGGTCATAATAGAAATCAGTTTCTTATATAAAATATGTTTCCGTTGTTTCTATAAGTAGTTTGTTGAGAGTGTGTCCATTTTTTAAATAGTATATATTCATGGAATAATACATATTACAAGTTAAATAAATGATTTAATGTTTATTTAATCCTTGTTGAATAGTTTCATCACCATAAAGGACATATGTACCACATCAATGTTTTTAGGATCATGATCCATCGGGAATGATCCGAGAAACTACCAACGCTAGGTTAATGTGCATATATTTAAATGAAAAAAAAATTGTATTTAATAATGGTGATTATTCTCAATTTCACATGTAATTTATCATTTTGAGAGAATTTATCCTCAGACCCCTAAGGAAATAAAAATAATAGAAAAAATTCTATATACATCAGTTATTGTATCAAACATGTATGATATGCTATGTACTAGGAAATATATTTACTATGCCTTGATTGTTCATCAATAATATCAAGATGATTAGATTGACATCCATTGGATGGAATTCAGTGTTAACCATAAGTATACATGGTATATAATGTATTTTTTCATAGAATATAGTAGAGAAGAGGATCTTATAATTAATGAATATGCATATTATAGATTATAAATAAATCAAGACAATTAAAAATCATATACAGGATACATCATCACTTTGGATGGTGTAAGATAGAAGGGCTCAAAAAAAGATTTTGTACAAAATTATACATTAGTGTATTATTATATTATGTAATCTCCCATACGTAATGATGTTTAAATCAATCAAAAAATCCTCCATGATCATTAACTATAATCTATTTATAAATATCTAATGATAATATATTATTATAATACTATAGTGGTGGATATCATAATGGTTCAGAGATCACATCCTCAGCTGATGCATATTATTTAAAAATAACATCTATTGTTGGATTTTTCTTTGATTTGTGAAGTTGATTTAATAAAATATTACACAGAATGAAACATAGCGGGGCCCTTGAATGAAGGTTTACCTTAGAAATAAAATGATTATCATTTGTGGTCTCGCTTACTGAAAGTCATAGGCATTTTCCTCCAGTCCATGTGAATGCTTTTTTGGTGTTTGTTTTGTAAAACCAAGTAATAAAAAATTTATTAAATATATATTTAATAACTTTAATATTAATAAAACCACATATATCATATTTTTCAATATTCATCATGACTATAAATTAATAATGTTCTTGGGAATCGATCACAATGTTAAGGTCATCATAGTTCCCCATTATTATGATAACCATGTTGTTAGATGATGATATTATAGAATATATTTATATTGTTGGATAATATACATTGATAGGGAACATATTTTATTGTGTGTCACATGTGAGTAATCATAAATGGATGAGGCTTCTTCTCATGTTTCTCACAATTAGTATTCTCCAGGAGAGTAGATAATGTAAATAGTTTCTCTAGTTAGAAATCAATATTTTATCGTGTCATCTGATATTCCAATGTGTTGGAATGAATAATGGTCCACATACATTAATAATATTATTAATCCATGTCTTGACTCATACTCATATATTTGGTAATGGAAACCATTATGTAATAATTTTACTAGATGTAAGGATCATTTGGCCCATCATTGATGACATGTTATTAATATTTAAATTAATTAAGCCATTTCCCTTCCATATTAATATATTTTAATATATTGGCCATTTTATTAAAATAGAACTGTAGACTAAAATTACATTTCCTTTTAGTAACGAATGATTATTTCAATGAGTCAAATAATATTATATAAAGAAAATAGTTTGATGGACAAAAGTGTGACTTAATTGATGTGAAATTTTCATAAGGGAAATATTTTAAAAATCAATTGTTATTTTGTAGTCTTTAGTGTTATATAATTAGGTTATTCCTCTTGGATACCTTTTCTGGTAATAATATAGTAATATTATATTTTAGTTATTGTCACATATTATAAATGATAATGAATCCTCTATAGTAATACACTATGTGTTTCAATTGATATAGATAAAATTCTATTTTGATTTAGTATTTTAAAATTGTAATGATCTACATAAGCTAAGAAATACAATTTTTTCCCCATAATACAACATTGAAATCAATTGACATTTATCAGAAATAAAATGATCAAATTTGGATCACTACCATAGAGATTCAATACATTTATCCTCTATAACACAATTAAGTTAATTTGATATGTGTTTATTTTTATCACAATAATCGTAAAAAAATTCATTGACACATTATATATTTAATCATATACAAATTCATGTAATTATAAATTTAACATTCAATGATCTTCTTCATGTTCTGGGTTTTTCTCAATGTCATTTTTCAATTGTTAATATTCATTTGTCATGGAGTTAATGTGATGAATAATATGGTGGATGATCCACCGAATTATAAAAATACTCATGGATTATCCTCTACACTTACTCTTCCACCTCACCTAGAACCTTCAAAAATTAAATCAAACAATGTAATTCAAGAATATCAATTAAAAAAAATCCATTATAATACATAACATAATGTGAAAATAAAAGAATATATCATGTTTCCCCTGTTTAATAGAGGATAACATCACATGTCCCATATCAATATAGTTGAACACATAAAATTTTACTCAACTAAACATTTCCATGTATTTCATTAGTCTAATTCATTAAAGTCTGATATGTGTTATCTCATCATATGATTTGTAAACTCTTATCATAGTTTAACTCAACCTAATGAAATTAATAGTTACATACCCTACCACCCCCTGATTATCTATGTCAAATTTGAATTTCATAAGAGATCCAACAATTTATTAATGTTCTCATTCTAAGTGTCTCACTATTATTACATAGGAAGGATTGATCATAATTGAACACCATAATGTATATAATTGATCTATTATATTTAATGGTATATAATTTTCGGATGAATCCTTGATATAAATCATTACTCATAACCTCAAGATATTATTATTAAAATGTAATATTAAGTCTTTTTATTGAATATATGATAACATTCAATCTAATAATATGATATCACAAAATCTGATAATAATTAATAATGATCAATGATTGGGGTCAACTCAATGTTATTCTTTTAAGGGATATTAACATTTTACTAACATTTAATAAAAATAGAATTTTTCATGAATAAATGATAATTAGAAATATCATTAAGTATAATACCATAATACATTATCAACAATTACATGAATATATTATGTATTATATAAAAATACTATAAACATGACACTCATGATTTAATTATTATAATTTTTTCATTAATGGATTTTATACATTGTCAAATGTTGTAGCCCAACACATATTTATATCTTCCATCTCACTAGTCTCTTTTACTTGATTACATTATCAATTTATAGGCTTGGTACATTGTATTTACATGGGTTTTTGAGTGTGCTAAATATTTTAGGATGGTTATAGTTAGCTTAGATTTCTATAAAAACCAGAGTGTAGTGAATTTTAGATTAAATATATATTTTTAAATATTGAAACAAAACAGATAATAATTCCCCATTATGTAACTTTGTTAGACTAAGACTTAGTTCGATTATCAGATTCATAGAGTACAAACTAGAAACAGTGAAATTATACTAAATTTAATGATATTAAACAAAATTGAACTGATTTACAACAATGTATTTTTGGGTCATTAGAATAACACGAAAAAATTAATCTTTTTTGAAAACTGAGTATGATGACTAAATTACTATAAAATGAATATCATAATAGTTACTTCTAAAAAAGATTTAAAATAGCTATGTAAATGTTTGAATGACATAATTTCTAATAATATAATATTTACCACATTCAAAATAATGTTTATGTTAGTCAGTAACCATGGATAATTGTATAAACTGTATTTTACATATAGTAATGGCCATCTTTTTACTAGTAATACACTCATTATGATGATCATATTTTCAATGTTTTCTTTATCCTCAAAAGCCCTCAATATAACTATCAATATCAGTTATCAATGCCCTAGAATCCATATATCTAATGGAGAAGATTTACCATCATTATATATCCAAAATCCCCACATTATAACAATGATCAGAAAATATTACAATTATATATGATTTTAGGTAATCATCCTGAAAAGTATTCATTAGAAAAAAACGATCTACAAAATTACACATACTATGAATAAACATTTCACACCGATAAATCATAATAAGTTTATATAATCAACCAGCTCCAAACACCTCAATTGATTTTATTTTTAAAAGAAATAATTCAACTATCATATTTCTGATTTTTTTGCAATGACCTCAAACACATGGAACATGACAACTCATTTGTAATTGAATACCTGATGTCTTATTTATTAACATAATCATATTATTAGGGATATATCATTTAACATTGTATTCATATTTAAAACATTCAAAATTTTAATGGGATAACATATTATTGTAAATATAATAATATTTTTGAGGATATGCCTCATGTATTTATATTGAAATCTGTATGATTGTCATGAATTTTTCTATTACGATTGAAAAAAAATATTTGAATCATGGTTTGATTAATGGTAAGTGTGATTTTTCAGTCACACTCCCAATATTCTTATCATAATATCGAATGTAATGTTCATTTTCACTATACATTAAAACATATTGTTTCCACTTTAATGATGATGTTATATTATAATCATACTAAAGCACTCAGGACATAAAAAGATATTTTACATATTTTTAGAAAGTGTTTATGATTTCAAAAAATAATGGAATGTAAATGTATGAATTTTAACTTATTAATCAACAATAAACCCATTTTATAAATTAAAATCACTAAAACATAAATAAAATATATCATAAAAACATTTCAACCATTTTTGTATAAAAACATCATATTCCAAGTTATTCTTTGAAACATAATATTCCTAATTTTTTAAAACAATTAAATTTGTAGTTAAAAATGATGTCAAATAATTTGGAGAATAAAATAGTTCTTCCATAATGAAAACATCTACCCATTGGTAAAATTTCTTCCATTATGGATCATATTCTCCATTTTAATAATAAAATACCATGTTTTAATGAAATACTCCATATTTAAAATATAATTATCCCTCTTTATATAATTTTTCCCTTCTATAATGTTCTTTCATATTGTAATTTTGGAAAATGAATGGAATTATTAAAATGTTTCATTAAAAGATAAAAAATTTATATAAAACATAAAATAAAAGTATTTTACTAATAATCAATAAAATGAATTAATATATTACCAATTGGAATCAGAAAATCATCCTGAAAATTTGAATTCGATGTTGAGATAATTCATTAATAAAAAAAAATTTATCAATAATTTAAAAATAAAAGCATTGATATTTCAAACAAAATGAACATCAATATATCTTAATTTGTGTCTTGAAAATGCTTTCATTTTCTTGATCATGTAGTGTCCCACATCATGATTTCTATTCATTATTCCTGAAACTATTCAAGATTAGTCAATCATTTGACATTATCATTTTTTTCTAATCCCTTATTATGATAAATTTATTTTCAAAATAACAAATTATAGTCTTTATTAACTCCATTTCTCAAATATTTATCTTCATAACATTTATAAGTATATTCAGTTCTATAGTATAATATATATATGAATCAACTATCATTAATTTATGAGACATGTTAGATAATAACATGTTGATAGAGTCAGCTGTATCTATCATCGGTTTCCTAATCACATCCAACTTCTCACAATGCATTCTGATATTAGATTCAAAATTATTTGACTAATTCTCAATTTTATTACATGATATCTCCGGAGATGGGAAATTTGAAGAAAAATAATCAAATATTCCCCAATCAGGATCTTGTAAATAGTAAAATGATTTATATATTCTAATTTCTAATTGATAGTATCTTGAATAATAATGTACTATAATTAAAGGATCTAAAAATATATATTTTTTTATTTTAAAATTCACATACAATTGACAATTTAAACAAAGCCATTTAATGAAAATGTTTCTCTATGTTCTGATTGATCCGACATAGTATAGGGAAGTTGTATTTTTCATATTATTACATCTAGTTATTTTTCATTCTTAATAGTTTACTTAGAAATAATATTTTCTTCATAATGTTCCATATTATCAACATCATGTTCAGGTATGTGTTGGTCATAAATATTTTTCCTTGAATTTTAATCATTTTCTTATTTCTTGGATAAAGATTAAAAATAATTATCTTATGAGGATTATTCTTCTAGCATAATTTCAAATTATTTAACCTTATCCATATTTTATATTATTTTTGATGTAGTACATGAATCTAATGATTTCATATCAGGATGGTTTTCATCCCTATTATGTTATTTTGTCCCTTCTTCTCCTTACCCCTATTTTTCGTCACCATATACTTCATCCTGTTATTTTATCCCTTCTTCATAATAATATTATTTTTATTTGAATTATTTTTATACTCTTTAATTTTTCAATCAACTGGTTCATCAAATTCTTTATTGAGATCTTCTTAGACAATTATTTCAGATCTCAATATTCCTTTTCCTGAAAACATTTGATTTGATTTTTTTATTGAACAACTTGGACATAGTCTTAGATAAAAATATTTTCCACTACCATATAATTAATATAATGTATCATGACTATAACAACGAATAATTATTTAAAAGTTATGTTTTTTGGATTAATCAAATAGGTATGTGATGTGGGAAGGACACACTTCCTTAAATATCTATCAATATCGTTCTACAAATTTTCATGTGGATGATATTTTTGAAACCTTTTACTCTAATTATTCTATTTTTATTCATCATCCAATTATTTAGTTGGACATATATTAAAAATATTTTCTTCATTGGGTACAATTCGAAACTCTAGATCCCAAATCATTTTCTGATCATTATTTTCAATCAACTCCTCAAAAACCTTATTCGGAACTTTCTTTCCATTATTATGATTCTTCATATGATATTTTTCTATTTCCTCTTCATTTTAATATCCTCCATGGGAATTTTTTATGAATGTAAATATGATATAGAATCATTCACATTCTCAACTAACATATTGGACATAGTATCAATTACTAACATAATTCTAGACATTGTAACATAACATATAAAGGATGCGTTTTCTCAGATTGGATACATTATTTTTTCCACCATAATCAATACCATTCATTTAACAATCTTTTTTCTAATGAAAAATTAAAAAATATTATTATTTAATATTTATTGAGGATGTTTATATCTTTTCAACCATGAGAGTGATGATACTATATAGATATATCTTCCTCTTGTATACTAAATAATTAATAACAAAAACATCTGATACCATTAATGTTTCTCATTCTCCATTTCTTTGAATTAATATTCCATAAACTAATAATGAAACCACTAAGCTATCTGGATTCAAGCGAAAAACCATTCAAAAATTCTCAAAATGGTTAGTTAATAAACCTTCATCATTGTTCTTATAAAAAGTACTTATGTTGTGCAGAAACTTATGTGAGAGATAATAAGCTTCCCTATTGAGTGTATGCCATAAAGATCAAAAAAACCATCACTGATATATTTTCCCTCTTACCAGATAGTTTGAATGTTACAATACCTTTCCCATAGACTTTTAGAAATTAATGAGATACATAAAATTTAGAAACCGTGTATAGATAATATAAGTAAAAATTAGTATATGTCTTCTCTACACATACTTATTCCCAACCATGGAATGAAATAATCCTATGTAGAGTGGATTAATATTTCGAGAACAATTTTCTTTCAAATAAGTTTTCACTTAATATGAAAAACATAACATTATCACCCTTGGTTTCTATAATATTTGGAACTAAAACTAAGGATTTGTCCTAAAGTAAAAACATTTGGACTGGAAAATTTGAAGGCTTTAGAAAATTAGAGCACAATACACTAGACAACCTATGTGTGACAAAAGGTGTCCAATCCATATATAGGAATCATGGGTGGTGTCTCATCTTCCATAATAGGTCTAATAGATAAAATATTATTTGTTATGATTAACATATTATTTTTGGTTGTTCAGTACATATAATGATATTTTGTGAAATGAAAAAAAGAATTTGATTGTTTTGTTATAGAAAAATAATTATTATTAATTCCTTAGGTAAACTGATTTAGAGTGTTTTTTTAAAACAATTTTATCTAAATTTTTTAAAATACCTTCAGAGTATCTAAAAAAAATTGGTTTTTTAATCCAAACCATTTACAAAATATACGAGTCTAGAAAACTCATTAAAAATAATGTTTTAGAAAAAAACAATTTTAGAAAAATAAATGTTTTAGAAAAACATATATTATTTTAAAAAATAAAACCCTATCCTATGTAAATTATTATTGTAATGTAAGGATATAGTTAAACAAGATTAATATAATAAAAATTAATTTTCACTGATAATTCCAATATTTTATTTCATATATTCAAATCATTCAGAACAAATGGTTTATTAAAAATTCCAGCATATTTTTCTTGTGTTATGATGAATTGTGAAATTAAATATCCTCTGGGAGTGTTATCTAGAAGTAAATGTTGTATTATAGATATTTTATTTTAACATGATTGATGTTCTGGGTTTTTACATATTGTAATGGAACATGTATTAACCACATGATTTTATGATTTATTAAAACTCTAGCCATATTCAGTGACTGTGTGGTCCATCCATAATACATGATCACAAAAATATCTAATCTCCACATACCCATCTTAATTAATGGGCAGTGATTCTAGGTTTTGTTTTACACAACTCCATTAAAAAATAATATTTTAAAAATTACATGTTCTAGATGTACATTTCTTACCGATTCAACATCCACTATAGTAAGCATCTTAAAATATTTTTATTTCAAAATAATTTAATCAGAAATTGAAATTACCTAAATCCATAATTCCATAATGATAATGAAAAATTCATTTTACATCGTCTAAATATGATTATTTTGGATGTTATTTTTCACCATTAACATTAGAATATTGAAAACATAAAATATGGATGACTAGCTGTTAAGTAATGTAAACTTCCTCTCTTACATCAAAAATTATTTTGATCATCAGGATCCACTATTTCATAATGATATAGTGTATTGGAGGTACCAATAAGTGTTTTAATACAATTAATGTTTTCATATCAAAATTTCATAAGAGTAACTTTAATGTAATTATGATTATATATATATATATATATATTTCTGGTGTTTGTGAAATTTGAATTCCATTGAAATAGTGTACCTCAACCAATGAAGATATTTATTACTCATACATCATATGTTAAACAAATGAATATATTTAAAATTATTAAGTTGTTCAAAATATAATGTCATAAATATAATTTTCACAATCATAACAATTTTATTATCTACTTCAAAAATATTAGTTGTATATACAGTACCATAAAAATTTGTTTTGGTAAAATAAATCCATTTAATCTATTATAAAAAGGTATATGTTCATTTTTATGTAAATATTATAATTTTTTAAAATATTATATGTATTATGTATGTTTTTAATTTTAAAATTTGGGTGTTTTTTCAACAAAAACATCCTATTAAACATATTCATTCAGAAATGAACACATTACATCCTTTTAAAATATTTTTAAATTCATGATTGTAGATATTATAATAGTATTTAAATAACATCCTCTATATCTACTATTGAATATTTTTATTCATAATCAATTCCACCTTTTTTATTATATCACTTAGAAACTAGTCTAGTTTTATTTCTAAAAATTACTCCATTTTCACAAAAATTATTATAAAAACCCAATTTTACTACTATTATAAAATTTTATTTACGTTCTTCAACTAAAGTGCAGGCATTATTCCTATAATAATCATTGATCATGTATTGCATTTCATTCTCCAATCCACATCACCTAATGATTCATTAAGATTATTTGGATCTAATTGTGAAAAGAAAACCAGTTCTTCAATCTCATTTTTAAGGAAATTCTAGTCCAAACTGGTCAATCTATATAAAAATGATACATTCACTAGGATTATTCCTAATAAAAAAATTCTTGTTTTTTCAAAAGTGTTTTATTCATCTAACTGTATATAATATTCTTATGTAAAATCATTATAAACTATTTCATGAGTTATTTTCCTTAGAGGTGAACTTACAAAAAAAGGATAATAACAAGTTTTAGAAATAACATCCAAGGATATAGGTTTGTGTTTTATGAAAAAAAAGTCCCCAAATTCATCAAACATAATATTTATTATATAATAAATAGTAAAATAATTTATATTCAACCCTCTATAACCTAAGAAGTAGTGGATGGAACTATAAATATTCCTTTACTAGATTTTGGTAAAAAAACGTATGTAAATTTTATTAAGTTTTCATAATTTAAATATTGATACCATAAATTATTAATTTAAAAAATTTCTTTTAATCCACAACTCATAATTTGTTTTATTCAAAAATTATCTAAATAAAACTCTATTTATTGTTTAGTAGGATGTAATAATCGCTTCATCCCAAAATATAGCAACTTATTATTCACTCATCATGGTTCTTGTTATGCCATGAATAATTTTACCTCTTATTTTAACTACACCATTTTGGGGGGTCTATGTGTTGAAAAATTATTTTCAATACCATTATTACTATGAAATGTTTCAAAAGAAAAATTTCATATTCCACCACTAGGACCAAAATGAATAGTTATCAGGGATAGGTTTTTTATTGTTAATTCTAGATATAAAATTTTTCATATAACTAAAGGGTTCAGATTTCATGGAAATAAAATAAACCCAAGTATAACTATTATAATCATCAATAAATATATATAAATATTATTTTACACTAGTATATCCAATATATTTTAAGAATAAATATAACTATGTGATGTAACATTAAATAAAATGGCATTGGGAGTTCACTAATTTATTTAAAACCTGATGTATGTTTCTTACCATATTTACAAGGGTCAAATACTTTTGATAAATGGAACATTATTTAATGTTTAACCTGAAAAAATCATTTAATTGTCATCATATAGAGGTTTATATGGATAAAGTGGCCTAAAATTCTATTTTATAAACATGATTGAAATTAAATTTCACTATGGTATGATTTTTATTTGCTTCTAAAGTCCTCTATGTTAATTTTGTATACATTAACATGCATATAGTAAAATAATAATAAATTCAACCTTGGAACTACATAATAAACATTTATCATTCCTAAATATCACAATGTTACAATCATCATCTAATTGGATTATTATTATAATGCTTTTCAAAAGACCTATAACAAGTAGAACATTTTAAATAATATCTTTTCCTAAAAGAATAATTTTACCTATTCCAATAATATATCCTTGACTATTATATAAGAAAAATACTTTTCTCCCATTAATAATGATTATATTCATGATTTTTTTACAGTCCTTTGCCTAGTACAAATTTAATAAATGTAAAATATATATATGTGATTTTGGAACTTTCTTTTAAATCGAGGACATATAATGATTTTTTTCAACCCCAAACCTTCTTCGTCTTGGTAATGTATGAACAAAACATTAGGTAACCACATTTGATTGAAAAAATATGATTTGTGAAAAACAATTGATTGAATGTATTTAAAGAAAAATTATTTTTTCTAATTACCAACCCTTTTCCCATCATTCAAAAAGGTTCACATTTTGAAAAAAAATATTGTGGACAGAAAAAATGTTTTTATTTGTAAATCAAATTAAAAAACTACTACCATAAAGCATAATTTGTTTTTACATATTTAAAAAAAATTATTATAATGTTTGATAATAGGTTCCTCAAACTAGAAATTTAATATTTTAGTTGGGAAAATAAATACATATCCACATAAATATTATTTTTGGAACTTAGTTTTCCTTGTAAAATATTTCTCTCTAAAATCAATGATTAAAAATATTTTTCAGATAATATTTTTCTAAATTAGTATTATTAAAATATATACAATGAACAAATATAGAATTTGAGAAATTTGAATATTTTAATAATTAATATAAACATAATATTTATAATTATAAATTTTTTAGAAATCATTCAATTTTAATTTAAGAGAAATGTAAAAAATAGGAAACTACTTCATAACTAGGAAAATAATTTTCATCTACTAAGATGCTTCTTCACCAAAAGATATATTATTTCTCTCAATAGGATAATTTCCATTTAAGGATATGTTAGTATGGTAATTAGATGTATGTAGTATATCAATTATAAAATTATTTAAAATGGGTACAATTACCAAAAAATCTATGTTCCTCAATTCGTAAAATTCATTATCTAATGATCATTCAGATGAATATCAACCACTAGATCCCAATTTTTCAAAGGATTTTATAAAATTCGTTTCTTTTTACATGTATATGTTTATTTAATTTCTTTTTTAATAATTTTCCTTCTTGTAATTCCTTTTTAAATTTGGAATATCTTGATGGATATGTATATAATTCTTATATTCATAAAAAATTTCCTCAGAATAGTTATTATATCTATATCCTTATGAATTTTATTATATCAGTATAGAAAATAATTCTTCCCAATAAAATTATTCATCAAACTGGTGATATTTTATATCTAATTTTCAAAATGATCTGATGTATTGTAATTTTACGAGACATCAACATTTTTCATCCAAGATGATTTTACAATATTAATAGCTAACTGAACAAATGAAAGAATGTAAGGAGTAGTAGAAAATGAATCCACACCTGTAATGACCCATAAATTTCAAGAAATGCTTTTTTCATAAATTCTTTGGGATTTTACGAATACACAGTTTCTGACAGCACTTGATTCAGAGGCCCAGTGTGCCCGGAATCAATTTCCGAAGTTTAGCTCGGGTACGTTTAGTGAACAAATGAGTTGGTTTTTCTATCTATTGAACTGGTGCTTGGAATCGAAATCTGAGGGCACCGATGAAACCACATCGGCGATATTTTCTTATGTGGACATTTTCTGAAGTTGTGTTTTCTCTGGAGGAGTGGTTAAAAATTGAGGATTAAATGTGATGTAAATAAAATTTGTGGAACAAATTTTAATTCTAAACTAAGTGGTTTTATCCTATATATAGGAGTTGGTGTGGGACCCACTAGATCGTAACTCCTCTTGTTAGGATATTTTTGAGGTGGGTCCCACACGAGCCCCACCCATTCAAATTCCATTAACTCCTCTAATCCATCTTAATGTTGCCAACTCCCCATTAGTTTGTAACTCTACCCTCTCTCCTCTTAAATCATGCCTTCACACTAAATCAATTATGTGATTTGTGTGTTTGAATTTTAAAATTGAAATTCTTGTAATTTTTTAATAAAATAAGAGAAAGTATTATATTATTTGGGGTTTTGAGGATTTTTGTGGGAAGACATTGGGGGAGAGAGCTCTTTTCTCTGGGAAAACTTCATCTTACTCATCGAAGAACGCCAAGAACTCTGCTGCATCCTTGGATTATTTCTTCTCGACATTGATGAAGCGACACCGTCTTTCTACGAAAATGACAACGGAACAACTAAAGCATCACCATCCTCTTTCAAAGCGATCAACCTTCTTGAATTGTGGTAGGGGTGTGTTTATGAATGAGCAATGTTGATTTCCATTCCATGTTTTTCATTCTCTCTAAACCTTTTGAAATATAACTAATATAGAAGGAACCAGACCAAACTAACACGGTCTGATTCATCTTCCGTTCTTGTTTTATTGTGTTCTGCATCCATTCTTGAGCACTTAATCAAGTAATGTTTTCAGAGCTGATCGGAGGCCTGAAAACATTGGAAACAGCCTCAGAACATTGGGATGACCTAGGAATCGGAGTTTTGTAGCAAACAGATCATCAGAACAAAGGACGGAGGCCTCGGAAGGTGTGATGGCCAGAGGTGTCATTTTTAAAAAATTCTAGAACACACGGAGTGTACTTCCAAAGCACACGCCGTGGAGTACAAGAGTTCAACGGAAGAAGTAACTGACATCAGAAGAAGTGACACATGGAGTGTGACACCGGTCACACTGCGTGTACTATCTACATAGTTTGACAAAGGAAACTTTGGTGGACATGGTGTGTATTCAAGGGAAATACACAAACACATACAGAAATACACAACCACAAGGCATGGCATATATTATCCTCATTTAAAGGCAGAAGCAGCTTCGTGGGGCTCGGCGTGTAATCTGGGTGATACATGGACACAGGAAGAACAATACGGCCAACAGTAATGGCGTGTATTCCAGAAATACATGGTCATGGGAATAACGACACGTCCAGGCATGGCCAGCATACATGGAGCCGACCCTAGATGTTTGGTACATGGCGTTTAACTATTCCACACGCCGTGTAATTACTTTTTACACGAAAAGACCTTCGACACGGGTTGTGGTACACAGATAGTACCTGGGGACTGAAGACACGACGTGTAACCATACCACACATCATGTACTTATTTTTTACATGACCATCCCCATGACATGGGCCGTTTCACATGGGCAGTACCCAGTGTTTGAGGAGACATCGTGTATCGCTTACCTATACATCATGTACTTTAGGAAAATAGCTCGGTTGTCTTGTTCTCGGTGACTTGGGGAAAATTTTTCTTGGTTTTCCTCAATGACGTGGGACGGAACTATAGGAAACATTAAATCTAGTCTTCATGACAGTTGATGTATCCACCCCTTTGAATCGAGAAGTGGACCCTCTCGGAATCGAATGTGATGTGTGTAGGAATCCTATAGCTGGTTGCAAATGCAATGATGATGATAACTGTACATGGATCCTACATGGGTTTGGGAGAGAAGAAAATTCTACTTTGATCCTACATGGGTTTGGCAGCGAGGATGACTGTACTTGGAACCAACTTGGGTTCGGTAGTGATGGTTACTGTACTTTGATCCTACGTGGGTTCGGTAGCGATGACTTCTGTACTTGGATCCTACATAGGTTTGGCAGGGGAGATGATTCAGAGGCTACATTTATCATCTCCACCCCTCTTCGTGAGTAATATACATGTGTGAGCTAAGTCTTGATTTTCAATCATTATCATCGATGAGATTCTCATGCATTCCTGTGTGGATTGGGTTCTTCTTTCTTGTGTGGATTAGGTTGTTCTTTACTTTGTGGATTGGGTTGTTTTTTCCTATGTGGATTGGGTTATGCTTTCCTGTGTGGGATGTGTTGTACGTGGGATCGTGTGTTGGAGTTGAGCTGGAATTGTTGACTTAGGTATTTGTATGGGAATATACCTTACTAGAGTTAGTTGATACTTCGTGTTTCTATCCTTCATTTTTGGTTAATCCTTTGTGGATTCTGGAAGAACATTGGAAGTCTCGAAGTCCCTACTATGTATCATATACTCACCACTACATGGGATCTACCCGCACTACGTTGTGTTGGTTGTAGATGACAGACAGCGTTGATCGTGGTTGTGGCTTGTGGAGCAGGACGATATCGGAGCTGGACTATCAGGCAGGACATACACGGAGCGGACAGACGGACCCGAGGAGCTGACGAGACTATCCGTACCCACCCTTCAGGTGGGAATTCCAAAGGATGACTTGGTGGTTGCTGATTTACTTTACAGATATTGTTCTTTCCCTTTAGTTGTGCAATATTTTCAGTTAGGTTTGTATTCTGGCCCATTTAGTTTTTAGCACTTACTTTTGTATCCAGTTTACGTAGTGTTTACTTCAACTTGCATACTCTATGGTGTTCATTTTATTTTATAAAGTCAATTCATTCCCTTTTGTGAGGATTTACGCCTTTGGTGCTACTCGCCATCCACTGGCCTATGGACGGCGGGCTTGGGGTAGTCACGGCACAGACCCTGAGGATGGGTCGTGAAAAATTGGTATCAGAGGAGTCAATTCTAATGCAGAACCCAAGACTCTGATAATTTCTTCTCTGTGAAGCAATAGTGTTTAGGGTATTGAGTGTGGTTATCAGTCCATAGATTCCAGTGTTGGTGTTGTGGCTGATGTATCCATACACCAGGACCATGACTTCTGATTTCAGACTCAATGCACGAAAACATTGATTGCATGTGGGTTTCAAAAGTTTTCTTCGTGATTACTTTGTGTCAGCTCACAAGGTATACTGTATTAACCATGGAACACCTATTCCTTTTCAGGATTGCTCCATGATAGAATCCAGCTAGGGTTCTGTGTTTTGTGTGAGATGGTAGCCCACCGAGTTACGAGGCCTCGGTGTAGGGCCCCATTTCAGCGGAGGCACTGGCTGTACCTCTACCCAACGAGTCACTATCGCCACCAGCTCCAGCAGGTGAGAGTGCACATCTCCTGAGTGTACTTCACAAGTTTCAGCATCAGAGACATCCTAGGTTCCACGGGGAGATGGACCATCAGTCATCCAAGGATTTGCTGGAGGCTATCGTTCGAGTCTTCAGATTGGTTAGGACTCCAATAGACCTCATGGTGATCCTTGAGGTGAGTCTCCTGCACGCTACAGCTGGTAGATGGTGGATCATGATGATCCAGGTGCACGAAGAGGCATCACTCCTTTGGTCGGACTTTGAGAGCCTTCTCTTCTCAGAGTTCTTTCCAGCCACCCTCCGTGTGGTGCGCATCCAGGAGTTACTATAGCTGTTGTTGGGAAGCATGTCAGTGGACCAGTACTCTGTGAGATTTACTGATCTATCGTGCTACTCCATAGACATGGTACGAGATCCATTCGTTTTGGCCCAGAACATCGAGAAGGGACTGTGGCGTGACATCAGGGATTCGATGATCTCCCATAGTATTCTGACGTAGGTTGGAGTACTGGAGCGAGGCCTTCTTGTGGATATCATCTTTGTTGAGCCTACACCAGCAGTGAGGCCTACTGCAGGGAGACACATAGCGGAGTCTTCTACATCTAAAAGTAGAGAAACTTCATAGAGGTCCAAGCGGACCAGACCATCAGGTGGATGACCTCAGGACACTAGTTCATATGTGAGGGGCACACGCAGTAGTGCCAGTCATACGTGAGGCAGACATTGCTATGCATGCGGCGTACATGGCCAAATGTCTCAGGATTGTCCAACCATCCATGCAGAGGAGGAGCAGACGGTTGAGGGACCACCCAGGCAGAGGCAGAGGTTTAACCATGGCGGTCTGTAGGGAGCAGGAGGACGAGGCAGAGAAGCTTGCCGAGAAGTGATTTTTGGGCGACGCTTTGAGGCTCTACCCCCACCACCGCCAGGAGGTCCACCACGACCATATGGAGCTGGCGGACAGAGGCATGCTCCACATCAGGCAGTGGAGGCCTACGACCACGGTGCACCTGAGATGATTTGAAGTACTATCTATGTCTACTCCACCCTTGTTGTAGTTCTGATTGACATAAGAGCGAGTCATTATTTCATTTCTGCTGCCCTTGTTCGGAGCTTGGATATTCTGATGGTGTCGTTGACTCGATCCATAAGGCTAGAGTCTCCTATTGTAGTAGACTCGACGATTATGTACTAGTTCCGGCAGTGTGAGTGTACTCTAGGAGTCTAGAACATTGGCTGAGATATTCTTGTAGTGGCGTCTAGGCCTTAAGATGTCATATTGGGCATGGATTGGTTATCTATATTCCATGCTTAGATCAACTATATTAGGTTCATGGTTCGATATGTTCGCACCGATGGGAGTAGGTTCACCTTCACCGGCAAGAAGGGTGCCTTTGAAGCGCAAGATGGACTCACACAGAGGAGAGAATAGCCGATTACTGATCATTTGGCTAGTCTCATCCAAGAATCAGTTGATTTACAGAGTCTAAGTTTTCCTGTAGTGGTGGATCTGTATGAAAAAGTTTTTCCTGACGGCATTACAGGACTACCTCCTCGCAGAGAGGTAGACATCTCAATTGACATGTACCTCGGGACAACACCGATATCTACAGCAGCATATCAGATAGATCCTTCTGAGCTTCGTGAGCTTCAGGTATAGCTGGAGGACTTACAGGGCAAGAGATTCATTCGACACAGTGTTTCACACAGGGCTTCCCCGATTTTGTTCGCCAAGAAGGAGTATGGGAGCTTGCGACTGTGTGTCTACTAACGTCACCTGAACAAGGTGAAAGTGAAGGAAAAGTATCCACTTCCAAGTATAGATGACCTCTTCGATCAACTCAAGGGAGCATTCTGGTTCTCCAAGATAGACCTCAGGTTGGGATAACATTAGCACATAGTTCAAGATGAGGATGTGCAGAATACAGTCTTCATGTGTCGTTATGGCCACTATGAGTTGTTGTTTATTCCTTTCGGTGTAACCAATGATCTAGAAGAGTTCATGAGTCTCATGAACAAGATCTTCCAGCCTTAAATCAATTGATTTGTTGTAGTCTTCATTGACGACATATTGATTTACTCGACCACTGAGAAGGAGCTCGCCTTACATTTGCTTGTTGTACTGGATACACTCCGAGAGCACCAGCATTATGGTATGCTCTAGAAGTTCCAGTTTTGGATTCGAGAGTTCCACTTCATGGGACATGTCATCTCTGAGGCAGGAGTTAGGGTGGATCCTGTGAAGATCGGGGCAGTGCTAGCTTGTGAGCCACCCAGGATCGTGACCGAGGTGCGGAGCTTCCTAGGTTTGGATGGTTACTATCAGTGATTTTTGCCACACTTCTCCAGAGTTGCACACCACGTTCAGCTTTGATGAAGAAGTGGAAAGCCTTCATGTGGTCGGATAGATATCAGCAGAGGTTCTAGGAGATGAGATAGAGATTGTCTAGTGCACCCATCTTGAGGCTACCGGAGGAGGGAATAGAGTAAGTAGTTTATTGCGATGCATCAGGGACCAGACTCGGGTGTGTCCAAATGCAAGAGTGGGAAGTGATCGCTTTTGGATCACAATAGTTGAGGAAACATGAGCATAACTACAGTACCCATTACCATGAGTTAGCATTAGTGGTGTTCACCCTGAAGATGTGGAAACACAATATGATAGGCGAGCGCTTTACAGTCTATTCTGACAACCAGAGTCTCATGTACATCTTCTCGCAGAAGGACCTGAACCTGAGACAGTGGTGATGTCTCGAGTTCCTCCACTACTATGAATTTGAGATTTTATATACTCATGGGAATGGGAACGTAGTAGTTTATGATCTCAATAGGAGGTCGGGCATCCAGCTACTTGGAGAGGCGACAGAGCAGCTGGCCGCATTGCAGATATCATTCATGGATAGAGATGGGGAAACATTTCTGTAGTCTCTCACAGTCACTCCTCCACTACATTAGTGGGTCAGAGAGGCACAATGTGGGGACATTTACTGTGATATACGACATGTGCATACATCCACAGGACATGCACCTGATGGATTTTCTTTATGAGTAGTGCTCGCCAACCCTTCCATAGGACATGACTCCATCTGGGTGATTGTTGACCGACTCACCAAGATGGAACACTTCTTTACTATCAAGGAGAAGGTCTCAGTGGAGAGCTTGGGATGCCTCTACATTTAAGAGATTGTACGGATTGATGGGGTACCATTTTCTATCGTCTCTGATAGAGATGCTCGCTTTACATCTCTGCTTTGGAAGGGGTTGCAAGAGGTATTTGGGATGCAGCTACGCCTGAGCACTGCCTTTCACCCACAGATGGATGGTCATATGGATACTCTCAAGGAAATTCTCTGTGCATGTTTCCTTGAGTTTTTTCGCATATGGGAGGATCACCTACACTTGGTGGAGTTTTTGTACAACAACAGCTACCACTCCACTATCGGGATGTCACCATACGAGGCATGTACAACTGACCGTGCAGATCACCTCTATGTTGGATAGACCCAGGGGAGTATGAACTTGTAGGACAGGAGAGGGTCCATGCCACGATGGAGAAGGTGTAGATCATCCAGGAGCGGATGGGGACTGCACATAGCCGACAGAAAACCTATGCTGACATTAGGCAGACACACCACTAGAGTTTGAGGATATCTACCACATTTTCTTATGGGACTCACCTCGACGTGGATTACAGAGATTTAGTAGGGGCACCAAGTTATCTCCGTACTTCATCGGACCATTCCAGGTTCTTAGCAGGATAGGTGAGTTGGCTTACATCCTGGCTCTTCCACCTCAGTTACAACGGGTGCACACTGTCTTCCATGTATCTCAGCTGAGGAGATTCGTGAACGACCCAATGGATATCATAGATCATGGGAAGCTGGACATAGATGATGGGGACACTTTTGCGGAGGTCCCGGTGGAGATTGATGATTTACAGGAGCGGGTCCTATGTGGACGGTTGATTTTTCTAGTGCGCATCAGATGGCAGCACGGGAACCTCTAGGAGAGAACATGAGAGCGGGAGGCTCATATGAGTTCTTAGTACACTCATTTGTTACCCAAGATTTATGATGTATCTTTACAGAGATGTATATCACTATGGTGGGATTAATGTAAAGACACGTATATTTCAAGAATATTTATTTATATTATTTGAGATATTACGAGTACTCTGTTCATGACGGCACTTGATTCTGAGGTCCGGTGTGCCCGAAATCAATTTTCGATGTTTAGCTCAGGTACGTTTAGTGAACGAACAAGTGGGTTTTTTTTCTTTTGAACCGTAGCTCGGAATCGAAATATGAGGGCACCGATGAAACTGCAGCGGCAGAATTTTCTTAAGAGGACCTTTTCCGAAGGTGTGTTAGCTCGGGAGGAGTTGTTCAAAATTGAGGATTATATGTGATGTAAATAAAATTTGTGGATAATATTTTACTTCTATCTTAAGTGGTTTTAACCTATGTATGAATGTTGTGGTAGGACCCACTAGATCCTAACTCCTCATGTTAGTATATTTGTGAGGTGGGGCCCACACGATCCCCACCCCTTCAAATTCCATTAACTCCTATAACCCCTATTAAAATTTGCAACTCTCCATTACTTTGTAATTGTCCCCTATCTCCTCTAAAATCATGCCAACAAACATAATCAATTAAGTGAGTTATGTGTTTGAATTTTAAAATTGAAATACATGGCATGTTATAATAAAATAATAGTAAGTCTTATTTTATTTGGGGTTTTGAGGATTGTTGTGGGAATACATTGGGGGAGAGAGATATTTTCTCTGGAAGAACATCATATTCCACATAATAGAACGCCATGAATGCCCGTTCCAACCTCGGATTCTTTATTCTCGATGTTGATGAAGCGACGTCGTCATTCAATGACAACGTCAACGGAACAGCGGAAGCATCTCCATCATCCGTCAAAGTGATCAACCTTCTGGAATTGAGGTAGGGGTTTGTTTATGAATGAGAAACATTGTTTTCCCTTACATGTTATTGGTTCTCTCTAAACCATTATCTATCAAACTAATACAGAAGGAACCAGACCAAACTAACACGGTCCGATTCCTCTGCCATTATAGTTGTATGGTGTTTTCCATCCATTCTTGAGAGGTGAATCCGGACAAGTATTTGGAGCTGATAGGAGGCTCGAAAACATCCGAAACGGCCTCGGAACATTGGGACGACCAAGGAATGGGTGTTTTGTAGAAAAAAGATCATCAGAATAAAGGACGGATTCCTCGGGAGGGGTTCTGGCCAGAGGCATAATTTTGGGAATATTCCAGAATACACGATGTGTCCTTCCAACGCACACGCCGTGTAGTACAAGAATTTAGCGGCAGAAGTAAAAAACATCAGAAGAAGTGACACACGGCGTGTGACACTGGTCAAACAGCATGTACTGTCCACATAGTTTGATAGAGGATACTTCGATGGTCATGGTGTTTATTCAAGGGAAATACATGGACATAGACAGAAATAATAACCACGAGGCACAGCGTGTATTATCTTCATTGAAAAGCAGAAGCGGCTTCATGAGGCTCGACTTGTGATCTGGGTGATAAACGAACATGGGAAGAACCATACCGCCAAGAGGCATAGCGTGTATTCCAGAAATACATGGACACTTGCAGAACCACATGAAGAGGAATGACCAGCGTACACAGAGCCGACCCCCGAAATTTGGGACACAGTGTGTAACTAGACCACACGTCGTGTACTTACGTTTTACACGAAAAGTCATTCGACACGGGCTGTGGTACACAGCCAGTACCCGGGGACTGAAGACATTGCGTGAAACCATACCACATTCCATGTACCTACTTTTTACATGACCAGCCCCATGACACATGCCATTTCACATGGGCAGTACCTGGTGTCTGAGGACACGACTTGTATCTCATACCTACACGTCGTGTACTTTAGGAAAATGGCTTGGTTGTGTTCTTCTCTGTGACTTGGGAAAGTTTTTTCTGGGTTTTTACTTATGACGTGGGATGGAACTATGGGATACATTAACTCTAGTCTTCGTGACAGTTGATGTATCCACCCTTTTGAATCGAGAAGCAGACCCTCCCGGAATCAAGTGTGATGTGTGTGGGAACCCTATAGATGGTTGCGACTGCAATGAACATGATGACTATACTTGGATCCTACGTGGTTTCAGAATTGAGGATGACTTTACATGGATCCTACATGGGTTCAGCAGTTAGGACGACCGTACTTGGATCCTACGTTGGTTCAACAACGATGTTTATTGTACTAGGATCCTATGTGGGTTCGGCAGCGACGACTTCAGTAATTGGATCCTACATTGGATCAGTAGGGGAGATGATTCAGAGGCTACTTATATCATCTCCACCCCTCTTCGTGAGTAGTATACATGTGTGAGCTGAGTCATGATTTTAAATCATTATCATCAATGTGATTTTCCTTATTTCTTGTGTGGATTGGGTTGTTCTTTCCTATGTGGATTAGGTTGTGCTTTCCTGTGTGGATTGGTTTGTGTTTTCCTATCTCGATTGGGTTATGCTTTCTTGTGTGGTTTGTGTTGTACTTCGGCTCATGTGTTGGAGTCGATCTAGAAATGATGACTTAGGTATATGTATGGTCATATACCTAAGTAGAGTTGGTTGATACTTCGTGTTTGTATCCTTCCTTGGTGGTTTACCCATTGTGGATTCAGGGAGACCTTTGGGGGTCTCGGGGTCCCTACTCAGTATCATATACTCACCCCTGCATGGGCTATGACCGCACTACATTGTGTTGGTTTCAGAAGACGGACAACACTGATCGTGGTTGAGGATTGTGGAGTGGGATGGTACCCAGAGGTGGACTATCAGGAGGGACGTACACGGAGCGGATGGACGGACCCGAGGTGCCGACGAGACTATCAGTACCCACCCTTCTGGTGGGAATTATGGAGGATGACTTAGTAGTTGCTGATTTACTTTACTGCAAATGTTCTTTCTTTTTAGTTGTACTATATTTTCATTTGGGTTTGTATTTTGGCCCATTTAATTTTCAACACTTACTTTTATACTCAGTTTACATAGTTTTTACTTCATCTTTAGTACAATGTGGTGTTTGTTTCCTTTTATAAAGGCAATGCCTTCCCTTTGATGAGGATTTACGCCTTTAGTGAAAGTCTCCAGCCCCTGGACTATGGAAGGCGGGCTTGGGGTAGTCACAGAATGGGCCCCGAGGACGGGTCGTCACACAACCATTTTTCTTTCTCCGTTTCTTATCATATATTTTTTTACACCCTCATATTACATAGGGTTTACAATAAAATCATAATAATTAATATTATTAATATTTATTATCTCATACATAGCTATTCCTTTATATTCATATGCATTCGTAATGCTATAAATTATTTGTTCAACAATGATTTCATCATCAATACATTTTTCTCCAACATATTGTAATGTTTTTTTGATTGTCCTAAACGACAGTTGCATCTTGTTAACTAATTCCCCATGAAGGATTTTATAGAGCATATTGTTTTTTTCTAACAATAGAACATCTATGGAAGATCAAAATTTATTGTACCAATGTTTGTGAACTCTATATTTTTCCATATAATAATATAAATTTCACATATTGAAATATGATTGTAATTTGTTTTTCATTGAAAATAAAAATATATTCATTACTCTGTATATTCATTGGAACGCTAGTTTTTGGTGATATGTAAAACACATGATTCCTTATCAAGAACCTTGTAGTCTCTTGTATGGATGATAAAATTATATACTATAGTGTAGGAAACAAATGATTTCTTCCTATATCTCCAGAACTCATAATTAACAACATAAAATATAGGTCATCCATTTTGATTTAGATTATCAATAAATACATCATTTATATCTGATATCTCTAAAAGTGAAAAATTAATTTATAGATTTAAAAATTAGTGTAACATGTTTAAAAATATATTTTGTATATCTAAACCTTAAATACATGAAATTTTAAATAAATGAAAAACTCATCAATTATATGAGTAGTAGAAAAATTCTCTGATACCAACTGTAAGATCATATGAATCATTTTATATACAAGAAGCGTTGAATTTTAGTTTAAATACCTTTTTTGAAAAGATTAAAACTAATATAATCCCAATTCTAATTTATGTATCTTTATCTAAATCAAGATCAAATTTATTATTAAAGAAATATAATCAGAACTAGAAGTTACCTGATTTTATAAAAATAAATGATTGTAATCACAACATTATTAATTCATATAATATTATTTTGATAAACATAATCTGATTAATGATGATAAAATGAATAGTATTGAAAGATGAGTACGATAACTAACTTCATATAATATGCATAGTCGAAGAATTACATGATAAAAATTACAATAATTTTGTAAATGTATGAATGGATTATAAGATATTACTATTATATGTACTTCCATTAACAATAATATTTAGTTAGTAAATAACCATGAATATGGAATCAAATTTTTATAATAACATTTATTTTTCTCATTCCATACCAAGAATTCCTTTAATATGATAGTAAAATGTTATATATCTTCCAATACTAATAATATCTCAATATAAATATCATTATCTATGTTCTTAGTCCTTGAATCCCATAATTATATAGATTGGATTTTCCATCTTACTCGATACATTTGACCATTATTGCAGTAATTATACGACTCAGATAAAAATTAAGATTGTTTTAATGGAAACAAACAGTCAATGACTCAATAAAACCAAAATTATCTAATTATTTACCATATATATGGATGTGTTGTTCACATAAATACTTATTTAGATGATAATGAAATCATCCAGCATCAATAACATCAAATGAATCAAAATTTATAGGTGAATCCCTATGATTAATATTTCAGAGCATATTAGAATGACTTGGGAAAATAATCTAATGATAGGTGATTTGTAAATGGATGCCTAAAATTGTATTTTTTGCCACCTTACATAGAAATTGATATTTCAAAATATTTAAATAATTCATTATATTCAAAATAACAACATAATATTGTTTAATTTACATTCATATGATTATCAACATGATAATCATTATGAGGAATAGTCTGATGAATCAATAATAGTATCAGTATGATAGAAATATCTTTTTTTAGTACGACAGATATGGAAAATCACTAAATCCTTGTATTATTAATTGTATGTCCGACGAATTTGAAGAACTCCCAAAATGATGTTTGTAATGATGAATTTAATGTATATTTTCCTAATTCATTAGATCTTATTCTATTTTTGTTAAAGATAACATTTTGTAATGACCCAAGTATTAATATAATAATATATTTTCATATCTATTAATATATATGAATAAAATTTTTATTTTATGTAAAATATTACACTTTTTCTAAAATCATACACGACACACAATGATAGGATTCTACGGAATCATAATTTGCACACAATGTTGAGTTATATAAAAAAATAAAATAATATTATTATTATTATATTAAATAGCATTTAACGTATCACTGTTGTATTGGTAGGAATTAAAATAATTAACTATAATATGATTTTAAATATTTTTTAAAATGTTTTAATTTTATCCAATGTATTTTAGAGGAATAAAATGAGAATCAATCCAATTTTAATAATGAAATACTCTAATATTTTTTAAAGGTCTATTTAATGCCTTCTGAAGGATAACACTTTTAAAAATTGTTTTTTCACTTTATCATATTCTATTTGAATAAATTAACATCATCTGTAGAAGTGGCACATAAAATAGAATTTCGATAAATTTTTGGTAATTTTCTGATAACGATCATTTTTTAATGAATAATTAAAAATACTAAATTTTAATTCAAACCGACATTTTCATCTCATTATTTATATTTTTAGATATTCATTAAATTGGTTATAAATTGTAATTGGATTAAATTTTTGTTATTTAATACACTTTATTTAATTAGAAATAATTTCCCATTTTAATTATACATTAACACAAGTTAATCGTTTGATAATTTTTACTTCTTAAAAACCTGCATTCTGGTTTGACCATGAGAATAATTTTCAATAAATTTTTTTGAATTCAGTGTTTTGAATTTTGAAAAAATGGATTTAATATTTTGAATGAAATTCTATAAATTGTGTAAACAGGTAACATTTATTTTTTGACATTAGGAATCGTAAACTTCACTAATTATTATTATTTTCCATGGTTAAAGGTAATTTAATTAAATAAGGGTAAAAAAATATTATAATATTATTAAACTACCCAAACACATGTATTAATCATATTTTATGGGATTGGTCTGACCATGGGAGTCATTGGACCGATTTAGGGATACCTTGGATCCACATGGGTGTGATAATGGCACGTTATTATAATTAATTTAATGTTTAGTGAAATATAACATAAAGATGAATCTTTTACTAAATCAGTTTTTTTTATTATAAAAATTATATGTTAGACAATAAATAGTCATTAGAAAGATAAAACGATTTTGAACATCATTATATTTTAGTTATTATTTTTCGACTACAAATAAATAAATTTAATTATGACATAATGTTGATGTAGTGACTACCTTATTAAATAAATATTGAAATAAATATTTTTTTATATACATTAAAATAAATGTAATATGAAATTTTATGTTTCATCCATGATTTCTATGGATGTTTTTGAAATTTGAGGGATGTGGAAATTCCTTTGGTTCTATGTAATAATGTTTTTATGATAATTTTAAAATGTCAAGTATGAATAGTGTCAAAATTGACATAATTCATAACAAAAAATATAAAATATTTTTTAATATTCTTTTATATTACCAAAAATATATGATTCCATCAAATTGTTATGATAAATCCAAATAATTCATTAATTTATTTTTTTGGTGACTTTTTTACTTCGTATTATAATTATAATAACCCAAAATGTGTAAATAACATGATATCACAGTAAGGTTAAAAAGTGTTAAAAAGGGATTAAACCAACACAACAAGGATATAAAATATTGAAAATATTTCTATATATAATTAGATGACGTTTATTAGAGCCAATATCATGATTGTTTCTAATTAAATGAATTTTAAACCATTTGTAATAGAAATGGAATTTGTAATAAATTAATATTTCAAGACATTTAAAATGTGGCCCTCCTCCATCTAATTAAATACCACCACCTCTACCAAAATACTCACAACTCCCAAGTCCAATGTATCATCAATATTACACTAAAATAATATCAATACATCACTACAATCCTCCTAGAAGCCTCAACATGGTATGAAGAAAATTAATGAATTATTTTTTCCTCAAATCAATTGACGTTACCTGATTTAGAGGTAACGCCTTCTCAAAAGTTCCTTCCCATTCTTTTCACTCTTCACTCCCAATTATCTTATTTTTCAATTACTACATAACAAAATCTATATCTTATGTATACTACTATGTTTTTAGGATAATTATTTTATCTACCCATACACACACATCCATCGAATGGTTACGAATATATTGTTTCTGTGTATAATGAACTACTACCTCCCGAAAAAATGATTATTCAACTTTATCATACTACCACTAATGGTGGCCATTATGAGGGAAATTTATTCATATATGATATATATCATATTTATATTGTATCTATGAGTCATTAAATTTTATTTACAACATACATGTATTCTTTAAATATTGTTTAAATATGAAAATTTCATTCGAGGAAGTGTGGAGTACCACCCCATCAATGTGATATGACGCATTCATTCCATAAATGGAAGGTATAATGGAATGAAATAATAATATATAAATATTTAAATATGTATCATTTGAAGTCAAATCATTAAATAATTATAATGAAAATTTAATAAGATATATAAAATAAATAAAAAACATTAAAAATGTTCTTAATAAAGAAAAAACTAACATAAATTCATTATTTAGGAAATTGAAGATTGAATGGGGCTTATCGGATTTAAGGTAAGTGGACTTTATAACCCAATTACCATTTTATGGGTTAATATTCTATATATCTATTATTTCATTCTAGAATTATTTGAGAAATTAATTTTGATATATTATATTATATTTATAATTTATTTATCTGTATATATCATGAAGACGCATAATCAAACTATTGTATTTACAAAATGATCATTGTAAAGAAATTCCTAAACTCAATTTCCACTAAATGGGTTTTAGGAATACATTATTGACTATATTATGCCAAAATTAGAAGTTGAATCACTAGTTATTTAATTTTGTTTTGATTTACACTTATATTTGTGTTGATATATTGTTTTTACACATAATCAACCCATTGATAAATACATACATCATTTATATGAACTCTTTAAGGTAAATATTAACTCAATACATATTAATTGAGGTAAGTATCCCTGTCATTGGTTTTTTAAAAGAATATGTGTGAATGAAAACTGAGTGTTTTACTCTTAATATCTATAATGTTGGGTGTATTTATATTTGATACACATAATTATTTCCATGATTTTTCCTTAATTTATGAATATAAACATTGTAATGGATTTCATCCCAATTGACCTTCCAATGAGACTTACTTATTATTATGAACCAATTAACATTTATTTGGTGTATATACTACCCATTGATGTATTATATCATGACTCTACTTTTTTTCAAGATATTATAAGTTCTTTTTAATGTTATTATTTAATTACTTTTATTCATGTATTTTATTAAGTGTTATGAGACTATTTAACTAAAACATCATTTTCAATGTTTTAAAGCGTTATTTTTATAAATATTTCTCATTTATGTACATGTTTTCAAAATGATTCGAAGGATTTATTTATATAGAAATAAATTTTTTAAAATGGTAATTACATTTAAATTTTAAAATTGGTATTGGAAACATTGATTCATAAATCATTTTTAAATGTTTTAAATGATTTCATTAAATGAATTAATTATATCAATATCTTGAAATGATGTGTTCTGATTTCAATGTTCAAATGTCATCTTTCCATTATGCGGGTTTTATATGCTATGAATATGTTAACGTTCTTGGACATTGTTTCCATATACATGTGGTTTTGTGATAAACCAAGGGCCGGTGATCCGGATATAACTCTAAAATTAATTGTTTAATGTGACAAAGGTTGACGTTAATGTTTTTCATAGAGATTTTTGGAATATACTGTGATTTGTATTCAAAACATAACCATAAAGGTCACTACCTATGTAGCTATCAAATATATAATGTAAGTATGATATCGATGACGCAATTTAACATTATGATTTATTTTTTCTATGAGTTATTAATAAACCATATAATTTCCTGAGGTATGTTTATGATATTATGTTTTATGAGTGAAATATTTGATATCATTATTTTTTATGAATTATTTTAATAATGTTTTCTTTCATTATTTAATATCAAAATACTGATATTTTCATCTGATCTAATTTTTTTGATATATTTTATAGGGTATAAGGAAGGGTATTAGAATGTCATAATTCCTGAACATTTATATCATGGAAAAATTTCTTGTTTTATTTATGGAGTTTTATTTTTTGTAAAAATTGGATAGTGCAGTTGTGTCAAATTAGTAACTTTTTAGGTGTATTGTAAGAGTTATGGATTAATTATCTATAACTCTAAACCTAAAAAATTAATAAACGTGAAATAAATAATATTCATAATCAAAACTCTTGATATTTTATGGTTTATGTATGGGGCCTTATAGATGGAGTTCGTGGATATGTTTTGGCAACTTTGGAGATAAGGATGATTTCATTAGGGTTTATTATGTCATCATGGGTTTATAAGTTTTAGGTAGATCATAATTTTAATGTCCAATAATGCCCTTTTCTATCTTATGTTATGAAATTTCATGGTGATTCACGTTATTTTATGAGACATTCATATTTTAAAAAAAATTGGTTATTAATTTTTGGATGAAAATTATGAGGAATGAAATAACATCTAATCATAAAACATTTAATGATTATTTTTTAAGACTTTTTTGTATTTTATTACTGTCAAAAGAATTGTGATGTTTTTGAAAAAAGAAAAAATAAAATAGTGTGAGAACCCATTGCATTGGAGAATGCTATGGTAATCAAATTCAAAACATATTTGAGATAAGGATTTATCACTAACCACATCCTTATGTGATATCCCTCGATAGTATGAATTATTTATTTTAGTTAAATGATTTTATGGATCATGAATATTCATATATTAGGAAAATATGTTTTATCAAATTGATATCCTTAATATAGAAAATTGATTTGTTGATTAAGTGATAAATGTAATTTTGGAATACGTTTTCTCTTTTGGGAACAGTATATACCTAAGGAAAATAAAATACAATGGTATTTTATTTGAGGCATAATGGTTGAATGTTTTTTTTTGTAATAATATATGTTCTATTTTTGACATATGTTGACTTGAAATATTTATAGATATGATTCACCTATCATGTAGACTATGTGATTAGGTTAATCACATTTAAATATGAGATTTTAAGAGTAATAGATGTTATCTGGAGACAAATTATATGATTTTTTCTCGATGACTGTCTGATCAAATCCTTTTAATATTGGATTTCAATCATATTATGGATTATTTTTTTGAGGATTTATTTGGGAAATTATTTATTGCATGTTATTTGTTGAACATTGGAGTATTGTTTGTTGAATTTTGGTTATTAACAGTATTATTTATTTTTATAAAAGAATATTCATGTATGGGGATTATATGATATTATATTAACCATTTAAGTTTTCACTAATGTTTAAAGACATGGAAAATATATGATTCATCTTTTAAGGACAATGAGAATCTTTCTATGTTGATTCTAGCACTTTAGGTGTGACCAAATCATCATGAATAATCATTGTTTGAGGAAAAGTTGAATTTGTGATAGATATTTATTAACGGATGAAATGAAACTTGATATGTATTTATGTTTTAAAATGTTCAAACGTGAGCTCAAAAATAAATTATAAAGCATTATGAAAAGGACATTAAAACAAAGAAGTTTTCTATTTACTATATTTACTAGGACTTCAATGACCATTTAACTAATCACATTTTCATCGTTTTTGGTTGTGACCATTTTCATAGTCATGTTTTCTATCATCTTCCATTAGAATAAGATGGTTAGTTTCTCTTTCATATCCATGTTATCATAAATGAAAACCCATTATAAGTTATTTTTTTAACATTTCTACTTATCTTTAGTTATTTCAAACTGATATTTTTATTAACTCTTTTTCAAATGTGGGATATTAAATAATGTTTCTGAGGCCAATTTTAATATTGGGATGATACTGTTTCCAAACAGGTGCAATGGTGTAACGACCCTGGTATTTATAGAATAAAAATTTCCCTATATATTAATATTAATCAACATGATATTAATTATATGTTTAAGATTACTTTTTTTCAGTTGGTGTACATGACATGAAACGACAGGTTTCTCTGAAATCATACATTGCACACAATGTTGAGTTTTACCAAAAAATAATACTATATTAATATTATTTTATTATGTGGTACATATTGTCATGTTTTTGTATTGGATGGAAAAAAATTAATTAACAATAATATGATTTTAATGGTTTGTTAAATGTTATTCCATTTATCCAATAAAATTTAGGGGATGAAAATGATAATGATTTCAATTTAAATAATAAAAATATTTTATATTTTTAAAAGGTCGGTTGACCGATGTTTGATGGTGAATCATTTTTAAAAATAGTTTCTTCACTTTTATATGTTCTATATGAAAAAACATATTTCATAGAAGCTTCATATCAAAATTTACTTTGGTAAATTTTATTGAATTTTCTTATAATGTTCATTTTTTGCTGAATAGTGAAAAATATTGCATTAAAATTCAAAACAACATTTTCATCTAATGTTTTATATAGTTATATAGTCATTTTACAACATCTTATTGATTAATTGGATTATGATTTTATAATATAATACAATTTTGGTCATTTTATGTAATTTTACATTTTAATTATGCATAAACACATGTCAATCATTTGACTTCTTTTTCTTCATAATAGCCCGCTTTCTGGTTTTGACTACATGAATTAATTTTAAATTAATTTATTATAATTATAAGATTTTAATATGTAAAAATAGAATCCATATTTGGAATCATATGTTATTAATTATTTAAATAGGAATCATTTATTTTTGTACATTATAAATCGCAATACCATTAATTATTTTTCTTTATCATGGTTAAAGGGTAAAACTAGTAAATAGGGGTAAAAAATAATATTATATTAATATTAATCAAGCCTAACACATGTAATAATTCTATTGGAATTACTTTTTCCAACCATGAGTATCCTTAGGAGTATTCTAGGACCCCATGGTGACACTTGGGTATGATAATTACATGATATACGAATTAATTTAATGATAAGAGAAATATAACAAAAAACATTTATCTTTTATTATTTTTTTATAATTTTTGTAATATAAATGATATCTTCCTCTATAAATGATCGTTTTAAATTTAAATAAATTCCTACATCAAGTTGTTTTATTTATAAATTTTTGACTATAAGTAGATAAATTTATTTATGACACAATGGTGATGTAGTGATTACCTTATTAATGAAATATTCAAAATAATGATTTTATAAATATTAAAATAATTGTAATTTGATCCATTTGGTGGAATCCATTAACATTATGGATTCTATATATATGTGAGGGATGAGTTAATGCATTGTTATAGATGTAATCATTTTTTTATAATTTTTTTAAAATTCATGTATGAATTGGTCATTATTGTCATTATTCATAACGTAAAATATAAAATAGTTAATTAAATGTATAAAAATTAATACAAATATAATATTTGTAATTATGGTTATTATATGTCTAAATATGTCATAATTTATATTTTTGGAACTTTAAACATGTTATTGTAATTTTTTTAACCCATAATTTGTAAAAAAAACATTATAACATCATAAGATTTAATATGATAAAATAATGGTTAAAATAATATAAGTTAAAAAATATTCAAAACATGTATAAAGATTATTTGATGATGGTTATTAAATCCAATGTTATCATTTCATTGAATTAAATTATTTATAAAATTTTTTATCGAAATTTAATTTATAATAAATTAATATTTCATGACATTATTAATGTTCCCCTCCTCCCATCTATAAAAGTCCACCACCTCTACCCAATTAATGTCACCTCTAGACCACATTGGACCATTCATCTTATAATAAAATAATCTACCATCTACCCTCCCATACTCTAAGAAGACTTACCATTTGAAAATGTTAACTCAAGAAAACGTTTGTCACATATAAGAAGATGTTACCTGATATAGAGATAATGTCTTCTATAAAGCTCATTTCATTTATTTAGATTATCCACTCCTGATAAACATTTTTTTCAATTATTACATATCAAAATAATTATCCTAAATATACTAGGATATTTTTATGAAATTTATTCAAACAAAACATACACACACCTCCTTTGAATGGTTATGAACATACTATCTCACCATACGATGAACTACTACCTCATGAAACGATGATTGTGAAATTTTCTCCTACAACCTTTCATGGTGGCCATTATGATATAAATCTATTTATATATGATATATATTATTTATATATTGTCTCTATTTTTCTATAATTTTCATTTGCAACATACATTTATGTTTTCCATAATGTGTAAATACGATAATTTAATTTGAGAAAATGTAGACCAATGCCCCCTCAAATTGAAATGACTCATTCGTTCCGTTGATGGAAGATATAAAGTATTGAATTAATGAACATATCAAAAATATAGAATATATATATTATAATAGAAAAATAAAATACCTATTTATCATTTTATTTTCATTTTGTTAACATGACAATGAAATGATTGTAGTATTCATGTATACATACGACTTTCTATCTCCAGGAACAGTGCACTTAATTTATTAAATATAATTTTCTGGACTATTAAAAATACATATATAAAAGATATAAATTATATTTATATATTTAATAATATTCTATAGATAATGTACTTATTACGAGAAGTATTATTTACTTAAAAACGATGCCATTTTTACTCAATTTCCAAAAATTTAACAAATGATCGATAAAAACTCAACTAATTAAAAAATTTCTATAAAAATTTAATAGCTGATATAAAATTTATATTATATTTTAAAAGGGATATAAAGATAGTAAAAATTATGATATATTTATTTTTAAAAAAATTAATGAATGAATGGGACAATTCAGATTTATGGTAAGCGAACATCTTAAACAAATTTCCAATCTTTGGGTTGATCTTCTACATCATGATTATGTCGTTATATGATTATGTGAGAAATTAATTTTTAAATATTATATTGTATTTACACTTTTAATTTTTATATATGAAATAATCATAATCTATTTTTTTTCTTACAAAATGATATTTGCAATGGAATTTCTAATCACAATTTCCACTTATTGGGTTTTATGCATATTTCATTGATTATAATATTCTAAAATTATGTGTGAAATAATTGTTTAATTATTTATTATTTATTTCTCAATTACCTTTGAGTGGATATACTTTTTGTCTACATAATCTCCCCATTTATAATTTCATACATCATTTTTATGAACATTGTATGGGAAATATTTTCTCAATCTCTATTCGTTGAGTTAAATATCCATGTCATTTGTTTTGTTTTTTCCAAAAATATTATTGAATGACAAATGATTGATTCACCCTTCATATCCAATTATATTGGGTGTATTTATATTTTTTACACATAATTACTTCCTTGATTTATCCTTAATCTAATGATACTAGGTTTATAAGGTATTTAATCTGAATTTACATTCCGTTGAGAGTTATTTGTTGTTATGAAACATTTAACTTTTTTACTGTGTATATACTACCCTATGACATATTATATAATAAATTTTATTATTATCATGATATTATATGTTTTTTTATTGTATTTAAATACTTTTTTTATTTATTTATTTTTTCAATTGTTACAAGAATCTATAACAATAACATCCTTTTAAAAAAATTAATGATTAATTATCCAAATCATCCTCATTAACATACAGGTTTTCAAAATGGTTTAAATGATTTATTTTAATTGAATTTAATGTTTTATAATGATACTTCCTTTTATATATTTAATGTTTGATGGACACTTTGATTCAAAAATCATATTTTAGAAAGTTTTAAATGTTCTTTTGGATGAATTGATTATACCAATATCTTTAAATGTTGTCATGTGATTTCAATGGGGAAATTTTATCATTCCATTATGTTTTTTTGTGTTATGATTATGTTAGGGTTCTTAGGAATAGTTTTTGTATACAATTTGTTCTATTATAAACTAAGGGCGGGTGAGCCCCAGATAGCTCTAGAATGCATTGGGCAATGTGACTGAGGTAATTTTTTGTGTTTCTTCCAAAATATATAACAAATATACTATGATGGGTATTAAAAATATAATAACGAGGCATACTTCCTATGTTGATGTGAGAGAAAAAATTTATGTACTTTATGGCTTCCAAAATATACCTTTATGATTTATAATTTAATGAGTTATTCATAAATATTATCTTTTCATGTGGTATGTTAAAGAGATTATGTTTTATGAGAAAAAAGTATTATTTAATTTATTTTTATGTATTCATTAACTAATATTTCCTTTAATTATTTTATATCCCTTATTAAGCTGTTTATGATCATCCCATGTTTTTGAAATGATTTCTACATGGTATAAGGAAGGGTTAGTGAAAAGAAAAATTCAAGAAGATTTAAATCAATAAATGAATTCAGGTTTTATTTAAGGAGTTTTATTATTGTGAGAAAATTGGACAAAGTTAATGTGTCTACATATGAATTTTTTAGATATAATGTAATAGTGTTGGCCAAATTATCCAAAACTCTAAATATAAAACGATTTTAAATATGAAAGAAAGTAAATTCTTAATCTAGACTCAATATTATGTAAGGATTAATTCATGGTCGTATACTTTTTCTATAAAAACAAAATAAAATTTATGGTACATTAAATGTTATTAAATAAGTTTTATGAATGTGTTTGTGATTTACAAAACTAAGGGAATGGAAAAGTAATAATTACAGCCTCTAACTCAAAAAATATCCCCATTTCTGTAGTAATGTTTTATTACTACCTCAATACTAGAACCATCTCATATTTCGATATGATCATCAAAATACATATAGATACCATCACTACACTTTATGTAGGTATATAAACTTATTTTGTGTTTCTTTTTGTAGATTTTATTGATTTATTCTTACTGATATCCCCACCTTTATGTAAAACATGAATCAATGTTCCAATTTCATAACATCACTATCAAATTGGAAACTAATTTTTTTACCCATTTATTATGGAATCATCCTCTCCTCTATTATGTAAAAAATATACTTAGTCCATCTAATGTATTTAATTATGCTCCTTGTAGAATTACTTTGACTCACTATATTGAGATTGTTATCTTGAAGTAATTATGGGATCATTGCGAGCATCTTGTCAAGTACACTATATGGAATACATAATTGATCATATGGTATATTGAAATGTAATTTTATCCTTTTGTTGTATATTCATAGAATGATACTAAATCTTCCTAAGAATAATGTAGTGTAACACTAAAAGAGGATCATTTTTAGAGTTTTCCATTCTAATCCATATTATTACATTAACTATATATGTGTCCCATCTATTTCAAATAATCATATAATTTTATTCTTTATAGTTCTCCATTCCTAATATATAAAAAAGGTGTCCCATGATTTTTATCAAGAGCCATATATATAATAATTTATTTAATAAATTAATATTATGAATAAAATTTATGAGAAATTATATTTTATATAAATACAATATAATAAACACAACTAGACTCCCACTAATCATTTTTTATATATACTTATCACCATCTTTTTTAGGATAAAAACACATTGATTTAATGTTTTTGGAAGAAAAATTCCAACCTTAATAAGATTTCATGAATCAATAAACATACTCTTAAATTTTTTATATAATATCATTATCATTAATCAATTTTAAAACTTAATTCCATATAAAAAACACAACTTTAGCTAATTTCCTATCACAGAATGTGTTGTTGACATCCATATGATATATATCATAAAAAAATAAATATTTTTTCAAAACAAAATATATAATGTAATTTATATCTAAAATAGGGTTAATGATTTATTAATCGTAATTACCAATAAATTTAGAATAATTTTTTTCATCCAGACATTATTTAGATGTTTCAATTTTACCATCCATGTTAGGTTTCTAGTAGAAATACCTAACTCTCCCATAGTGTATGATTTCAGAATGTATGGAATTATTTCATTTTTTATTTTTGGATTCAGTATTTTCTAGTTAAATTAATTCTTCTAGAGAGTATTATGGGCCCCTGGGTTGATCTTGGGGTTCAAGACATGAATATAAGGAAAAATGAGGAATCTTTTGCAAGGTTAACGGTTGGTGCACAATTTAGTAAATAGAGTGATCATCCAATGAAAACCAAGTAACCATAGAAATTCTAATACCACTTGACCGGCGCATGGTTTTTCAAACTACAAATATATATCTAGTAAAAATATCATCCTCACTCCCCTTGGAAAGTGGATTACGTGATTTTTGTGCATGGTATAGTAAACCATGTTGCTAAAGCATGCACCCCATTAAAAGTTTATGAATTACAAAATTTCATTCTTTGGTTCTTTAATTCCCACTCAAATTTTCTGAAATATTATCCTATATCTAGACCATGCGACTAACTATAACCCTTAATAGATCCCAATGATTAGTATTCCTCATATTCAGTCTATTTTCACCATCATAGGTTTTGTATTGATGATTCGAGTATGTCTATTCCTCTTAAATCTTTTCTTTTTCGGATTAGGTATTTTATCTTAAACGATATTATTCATAAGAAATTAAATAAAAATTTCTTATTAGTCTCTAGTATTTTGACATAATAGGGTGTTTTGATTGGGATCTACGCCTAGGAAAAGGTTTTTTCTCTTAAATAGATTCAAGGTACATAGACAAATAATTATATCCAATTGTTTTTAAGTTGTTTTTCACGCATGAGATTGTGTTCTTAATCTCCCCATGTTTTTTATGTGGTGATCTTACTCTGATTTGGTATTATGGGTGTCTAATTAATGACTTCAACCCCTAATGACCCCCATGTGGTGCATTGGGGATGAATTGACTATAATGGGGCCACTGATGGGATGTGTTTACCATCCATAATAGGGACAAAAGTTATGTTAAGTATTAAATTTACATGTAATAAAACAGATCTATGGAAAACATGTTGATTTGATAATTATTTATTAGGAATGAAAATTTGGTTTTTGTGTCAAAACATGGATAATTGTATAAAGGGATGCTTTCCATGACATGAAAATTGGTTTAAGGGAATAATGTGAATGTTCCAAATGTATAGTGATTTTTATATTATATTTATAAGTTTAGTTAATACATGTGAAATGATTTATGTATTGAGTGAGATTTCATATGGTAATGGTTGAATATATTAAATGGGTTGATATATGTAAACTAGTGAATTAGTATAATTATTTTTGGAAAAGGGAAATGGAATTGGAATAAATGTTAGTGCATTGTAAATGGAAATAGGTTAATGCATTAGGGAATAATATTTATTCCCATTTTATTATTGCAGATTATAAATGTTATTTGTGTTTTTTAGGGAAATTTTATGAATGTAAAATTGATTTATATATAATCATGTGCACATGGCATGGTAGTGTGGAAATTTGAATGAGGTTTAAAACCCATAGATTGAGTTGTATTGATTATCTAAACTCCTCCCATATATACATGTATGGGGCAAGGGGATAGGGCTCTAATTCACTAACGGTTTATTTACAAAATGACTACGGCTCTGAGGTGGGGGTAATGTGTCTATTTTGTTATAATTTTTCTTATTGATATAGGGATCATGCTTATTCTCTTAGGGATTGTGATGAAAGCTTTAAACCCTTGTGTGACTGATATAAATGCCTAACCCATGGAACACATGATGATAATGTATTATTTAATGAAGAAGATATAAATGAATAAAATGGTTCTATATATAGAAAAGAATAATGTAAGGATTGATAGAAAATTGTTCATGAGTATTATTTTGGTTACTGGTCATTTATTTAATATTTTCAGGAAATACCTTTTATGAATGGATATTTAATAGACAACATTGGTGGTGGCCAACTGGTTTTTACTCAAACATTGCTAGATCTATTGTTGGGAACCCATGTAGATGTCATTCTTGTAGTTCAGGATAAGGGAAAAGACCTTGTTATTGGGAGATGAATTGGTATTGGGATGGACATGGATGTAGTTCTGGACATGGAGTCATAACCATTTTAGGTATTCCTTTATTTTCCTTTATTTTGGGATTTTTCCACTTTACATTGTTGGAATGACATAAAATTTTTACAATTGGTTTTGGTTGGTACATAGTTTTGGGATGTGGGTTTTTATTAAATTTCTGTGGTTATTACATGTTATTTCTGATAACATCTTGGTTTTTTATTGTGTATTGGACTATTAAAGAGGTTATATTCTCCCCCACATTACCTTTTATACCCTCGTTCCTAGTCAAAATACCACTATCATACATGGAGTTATGTTTGAGATCATGTGGTGACCTAGATCGGGGAACCGGTTTACTGGATCCCAGGTCATGGATGTTACAAATTGTTATTATAAAAGGAAATATTTGAGGCATACAATTTAGGTATGGTAGATTGTATGTAAAAAATGTGTTTTTCCCTGGTAATAAGCTCATTATTTGGAGTATCTAACCCACATAAAATTGAATACCCATGTCACCCATGTAGGGAGCTTTTTTTATTATTTTTCATTGTTTTATTTGATGATACTCCACTATTAGTTTATTTAAATGTTGTGTGATTTTATGATTTAATGGTATTTCTATATATGATGTAATTGAATGAAATTATGCATTGATTTATCATTTTAGGAACTTATCTAGATAAGTGAAATTTATCATTGTAGCCACACGCATGTGTCATGTGTGTGGGAAATAACAATAAGAATGTATTTGAATTTCATTAAATTGTGGAAAATGGTTTCAAATCAGATGATGAAAATGAATAAAATGGTAATAATATGTTTTTAATTTTTATGAAATTATTCTTAAAGAAGGTTTTAAATGGGTAAAAATTATAGTCCCATCATGTTGTGAAATTAGAAATGTTCCTAGGAGGATGGATTTGCATGGTATGTATGGAAATAGTTTGGAAAACGTGTATGATGTAGGATTTATAATAAATTACATTGGGATACCTATGTTATCCATGGACCTCGATTGAAATGGCCATGGATAGCATTATTTATTTGATGAAGAATTTTGGGATTGTGTATGTAATGGCTTGTTTATGATAAGTAGAATGAATTCGTTTATGAGAAATGTAGAAGCATTTTCTTATTTGTTCATAAGATCATTATTAGAAAAGTAGATAAATTCTACCATGAATACATTTTATAGAAGAAATATAAGATAATGTCAAGGATAATTCCCCCAGATGTGGATCATGATGTCATTGTGATTTAGGGGAAATAGAAATTTGATGATCCCCAAGAACATTTTTTTATGGAGATGATGGAATACGACCTAGGGTGTGTTGAATCAAGTAGGTTTGAGATAACAATGGAGTTTCATATCCGTCACCCTTCGACTGTTACTAGAGAGGGTTTTCTAGGAGAATTTATGTTCTTGATAGAATTTGTCAAGATGATTCTCTATCATCTCGAGGCCCCTTACGATATGTGAGTCGTGTTACTAGACTATATGTTGTGAGGTTACAAATATTTTTGGTGGGATATAATTGATAATACTGATCAGGCTGAAGGAATGACATTGAATGATTTTCAAAAAATGATTACAGAATGCTTCTACCCGAAGACAATGAGGTATGTGAAGGCAATTAAGTTTTGGAGATTTATCCAGGGGTTGCGTCGGTGAGGGATTATGATACTCCTTTAATGGAACTACAACGCTTCTTCCAAATGTTAGTAGGAGACAAGGAAACTGTGGAGAAATTTTTCCAAGATGATAATATACATTAGATCTGGTTTTAGGTGAATATATAAAATATGAAGTGGTTTACAGAGGTAGTGGACCAAGTCATTTTCTCAATAGGGGACATGAAGGGTTCCTTGAGTGGTGGACTTGTAGAACTAACTATGTGGAGGAGTGGTGATGCTTCCAAGGTACATAATCATCATATTGGAAATTTCCATTAGTGTAAAAGTGTGTAGACTAGAAAGAAGAGAGGGCTAGTCACTTATGGTGGTGATCAGGTGTCCTGATACTAGTGTGGTAGGATAACACCAATGTGTGGCTAGTGTCCCCAACCACCAGTTGAGTTCTAATTGTACAGAAGATTGGGACACATACAAATATTCTATAGGAACCCTTGACAGTTGGTAATGGACTAAGGGATGAGTTAGACATGAAAATTTTGGAAAGGGCTTACTTAAAAAGTTTATGGAAGTAATTTTGAGCTCCTCATCCTGTACTGGTAGGGTTGGATGATTTGGAACTCTGAGGGGAGATCCTACATACTAGAAGGGTATTGGACATCATGGTACTTAGGTTGTAGTCTTACATAGCGTGGTAGGTCATCATCACACAGTTTGGTGTGCACCTGAATGTGATGAGGCTAGACTCTCTATTATTCATGGGATGATCCCATAACATCCAATAATTATAGTTCTTTTTTTAACACATGGGCCAAACACTATTTTATCTCTACTCATCTTGTAGTTATCTATGGCCTTCCAGAAAAACATGTGTCTTTTAATGTCAATTGATACTCTATTTGTGGTGTGATCTGAAGATATCATCTAATGAAGGGGGTGTTCACTAGAAATTGGTGGGTACCATATTCAATGAACAAGTTATTCCTCAAGATATCATGTATTGAATTTTTTTCCTATGGATGGGTTTGTATTTTAATACAACCATATCAACTATTACCATCATCAGAAAATGTTCATGTCTCTTGAGGAAGATACATATGTCCTTCATTGGTGAGGGGGATGTTATAGTAGTCCGTTCAAGGGATGTTTTCTTGAAATTGGGAGAAAATACAGCACATGTGACTTGTAACATCTTGGATGATGGAATAGAAGAAAAATATGTATTTCCTTATATGGTGGTTATTTTTTAGAATTTTTATTCAGAAGAATTCTCAGAGTTCCCAATTTAGATAATTGTTTATTCTTTACTATATAGTTTCTTCCTATGGAGAACCAAATTCCATTCCACCATAAAAAATGGAAGAAATAAACCTCTTTGAACATATGGTTTAGCTAGATGAGTTGAAGTTTAATGGTTTCATTAGTCAGTATACATCACCTTGGTAATATCCAGTGTTGTTTGATAAGTATGTTCATTGATCATTAAGGTAATGTGATTTCAATTTGATGAAAAATCATATGATTGTTATGAACTAGTAAACACTTCCTAGAAATGATTAATGGTTTTACAAGATGAGGGGTTATTTAGTTTTCTATAAGATTGATTTTAGAATGGTATATAATCATTTGAGGGTGAGACCTTATAACATGGCACTGATATATTTTTGGAGCATGTATGGTTTGTATGTATTTTTGGTGATTCCATTCAAGTAAACCACCTCACTAGTTATGTTCAAGGATTTAGTGAACTGATCATAACACCCATATGTGGATTTGTTCGAGGATGTGTTTGTTGATGATAGCATGGTGTTATCTAAAACTCATGAAGATCATTCCAATCCTCTTGACATAATCTTCTGTGAACTAAAGGAGCATATGATTTATTTAAAACAACCAATATGTAATTTCTAGAATTATTATATTCATTTGTTAGGTCACATTATTTCTGATGAAGGTGTGTTGGTGGATCAGTAGAGAACCCAGGATGTGGTATCTTGGGAGTACCCCAAGAGTATTTTTGATTTTCGCAGTTTTTTGGGATTCTTCTGTAGTTAATGAAAAATCCTTAAATAAATATCTGATTTTTAAGATCCACTCTTGGGATAATCAATGATGGGAGGTAGGTTTGAGTGGTATAATTAATTCGAGAATGGTTTTGAAGATATAATGTATATGTTTTGAGACTACACCAATCCTGATCATTCACATAAAAGTTAATATATACACATTAATCAATGATGCGTTCAGTTTGGGATTTGGGGAAGTGTTGATTAAAGATGATCATATTATAGCATGTGAGTTGGGAATAATGAGACATAACAGAAAAATTACCCAAATTGTGTTCTCGAGTTGGGCACTATGGTTTTTTCATTAATGTGTTAGAGGTATCACTTGTTAAGATAGAAGTTCACAGTGTTCACTAATCATAATAGACATAATTACATGTCCTCCCAATGTGATTAAAACCTTCAATTGAGAATATCAGTTGAATACATTTATTGTTTTTTAATTGAATTTGCTACAGAAAATTAAAAGAGAACATTAGTCTAGATAATCTGATCTGAAAGACTAAGAACCGTGAAGTTCACGAATCCAACAATTAGTGGTGATTGATATCCTATTTTACTAAGATGCACATGGATGTGTGAGGTGGGAAAGGGATTATAACCCTTGTATCTATAAAAGTTGACTCTGTTCTTTCAATGCTAGGTTAAGGATAATTAGCTTGGGGATTTATAGTGTTCGGATATAAATGAAACTCTTCATAGTGGGAAGTCACCTTTTAGTTGGGTTATTGGAAATTATGAGATTATCTGTGTTTTTTGCCCTGTTGTGGTTCCAATGGTTATGTTAGAATATTTTTTATGTGAGTATCTTGATAAGAGGTGGGATGTGCATCCTATTTAGAAAGATATATATCTTGGTCTTCATAGGACAAATTGGAGGCTAGGAAAAATGAACGACGTTTTGAGTTTTGGGGAGAGATGCCTTACATTTCAATAGGTGAATGCTAATCATCACCATCAAGGGGGATTTATTCAACCATTTTTCTTCCTGGAATAAAATTTATAATAATTTAACGATGAAATTTGTTGTGGGTTGTTTGTGGATTCATCTTAATAATGATGTAATCTGTGTATTTTTTTTCAGTGAAGTAAGGTTAGCCCTTTAATGACAATCTAGGAGACTCTTATGGTTGATTTGTTGGGTGATACATATATTCCAGAGATAGTGTGGCTACATGGTGTACTGAGAACAATATATTTTTATCATGATCCATCCTTCACATCACACATCTAGCATGGATTACGAAAGCCGTTTCGTACCCAGTTGTTTTTTAGTATGTCCCTTCATGCATTAGAAGACATGTAATTAGAGTGTATGCTTCTGGTATTAGAGGTCATGTTGTGGTTTTATGTTTTATATTTTTTTTCCAAGAAACAAACACGACTCTTGTTGAGTTACCATAACAAATATTTTTAGGCTATGATTTAGATGGAGCTTATTGGGTTTCTCTATGGGAGACTGTGTAGATCTCGGTTGTGATGGTTAGTAGCTATGGAGTTTAGTAGTTGGGTCTGAGTCTCAAAACTGAGATGTTAAAAAAAGTTAAATTGGTTATTAAACACATGTAAATGTATTAAATTTGGTATACAGGGTACGAATATCTGGTTCATATACCTCATGAGATTATTCATTGTGATAGTGTGTTTCATTATGTGTCTCCATGGTCGGGTCACAATCGAATTTGGAAACATGTAATGTTAACACCCAGGTAAGTGGGGCCATATGAGATTATGAGTGGATCAGAAAAGTGTCTTATAGATTTTATGTTCAATAATGATATAGTGGAATGTACACTAATTTTCATATTTCACATGTTGGCAGTATCACCATAATCCATCTCATTTGATTAATTTTGTTAATGTAGATCATGACGTTGATGCATCAATTGAAGATAATATGGTTTGTATAGTAGATCGCAGTGAGAATTTCATACGAGTAAAATGTTTTTCCATAATTAGTGTTTTATGGAATCATGGAAACATTTATAATGAATCATCGGAATCTAGATCTGATGTTCGAGGCCATTTAAATGGTCTCTTTTTTTGGAAACTCAATAATGATTGGGACTGTAGCTCAAGGACAGGCTATTAGCAGGTGTTGAGGTTGTTAGATCCTAGAATTCATGGTGGTATATACTTTATTAAATCATGGTTTGAATGTATATTTTTGATAATAAATTTATTTTCAGGAGTATGAGGGCCTTGGGGTGTTCTATGGCTTCAGAACACAAAACAAATGAAAATTTCTTCTATGTTATGCGAGGCTCACAGTTCATGCAAGATTAAGTGAACCATGTGAAATTATTAAGAAAACCACTAACCCTTAGAGAGTGGAATAACTGTATAATTTTTCATGGGATTTAACACATTGTAGATCTCTCTATGTTGATGTGTGACCTCACTCACCTTAGAAACTACCTTGCACACAATTTTTGAACAGTTTGCAAAATTGTGAAGGTAAACACAAAACCCAATTAAATGATGGAAGATTTCAAATTTTTCCAGCATGGTATTATTATGTCCCACTTTATTTTCCTCCAATTTTGTCCTAAATTTATCCGTAGTGATGATCAAGAACCCCAATGATCCCCATTGGATCAATAACCCTCATTTCAAGGCCATTTGGAGAACTTTTTAGTGTGAATCAAAGGATATGGTATGTGTAGACAAATAATTTATTGTCTTTTCTAGAATAGATATTTTATCATGGACTATATTCATTGGAATCAATAAAATCCACTTTTTACAGTGGACTCTAGTTTGTGTAATCAAAGGGTGTTTGGACAGGGATATATGGTTATATCTAATAGTATACATGTCAATAAATTAGAGGTAGGTGGTTTACAAATTATATCCCATATTTCTTAATTTTATGTTCTCATATTATATTGTGATGATGTACTCCCCATATAATAACTATGGTTCTCTTAGTGATTTTTTGTCAAATGGGTGTTCTATTGATTAATTGTACCCATCATGATCCTTGTGGGTTTCATTGTGGATGAACTGCTTGATATAGGGCCACACATGGATGCATCAACCTTCTAAACATGGACAATAAAAATTCAATGTATGAAATTTACATTTAATTAATTAGAACCACTATGAACATATTGATGGGTTAATTAATTAATATGAAGGGGATGTTGGTAGTTGGGTCTCATCACAGTTAATGGCATAATAGGGTGTTTGTCTTGACATGAAAATGGATTTAAAGGAATTAACATGAATATGAAAAAAAGATTTTTAATTATACATTAAATTCATTAGGGCTGTTAATACATGGTAAATAATAAATGGGTTATGTGAGGTAACATATAGTAGTTTTTGAATATGTTAAATGTGCTGATTTAAGGAAAATAGTGAAATTATTAATGAGTTTTGTCATAAGAAATGTGAATTGGAGTAAATGTTAATGTAATGTAAATGGAAATTTGTTAATGTGTAATGGAAAAAATCTTATTCCAATATTGATTGTCGGTTATTATGATTTTTATTCATGTTTGGTTGTGATACAAAATGTGTTGTGAATATATATATATATATATGATAATGTGAAAAAATATTTGTAGTGTGAGTATTATTATTTATTTCTATGCACGTGAACTGAGTTAAAATTATTCTTTAAATCCCCCCCCCCCCTAATGCACTATTTAGGGAAGTGAAAGAATCTTTATTCCTTTAATTGTTTCATTAAACCAGGAATGAGGATTCAAGGTTAGGAAAATTTAATATTTTAAATTTTTTTTATACCTAGTGAGATAGGTACTTGACTTTATCCCACACTCATAGTGATGAATGATTCATACCCTGATGATAATGATGTAAATAAAAACCCCATAGAAGATAAGATAATAATGGATTATGTAATGAAAATGATTAAAATGGTTAAGATTGGTATATTTTTATAAATGGTTAATGTAAATATTGTTAACTAATTGTACATGAGTTTTCTTTTATTTACATTTCATTTATTTAATATTTTCTTGCACTATTTGTTTATACTATATATTTTATTGACAATTTTGGTGGAGGTATATTGATTTATACTCAAACATTACTTGGTTCGTCGTTTGGTTCATATGAATATTCCATGGTAGCACTTCAAGATAACGGGATAATCCCCATGAATGAGAGTTGAGTCATGATTAGGGTTTACAAGGATGAGGTTCTGATGATGGAGTTTGGAAACTTCTGAGGATTTTGTTATTTTTCTTAATTCTGTGTTTTGTTTACATGGCATTGTTAGTAATACATGGCATATTTGATTATGGTTTTTTTGTACCTAATTTTGTGTGATGTTTTCTTATTCATGTTAAATTTTGGTTATATTTTTTTCTTCTATAATATTTATTTTTTTCTTTGGATTACTCTGATAAAGATGGTATAATATACCCATATTACCTCACGGACCCTCGTTACTAGTCACCATCGTCTAAATGTTTTGGTGGTGTGCTGGACATCAGGTGGAGATTTAGGTTGGGGAACTGGTTTAGTGGATCTTATGTTACTGATAGTTCAAAATGGGTCTGAACCCTTTAGTTGCATCAATTACGTTCAAAAATATGTAATATTGTAGGGAGTCTATTTCAGATTACATGTATTTTAAAAATTATTTAGAATGAAAATTCTTTAGAAGATCATTGTATGAGATATTTGAATATACAATCCATATTATCACAATATCCTTATCTATGATAAATCCAAAGAAAATATTTTCTTGATGAATCATTCAATTTTTTTTAATTTTTTTTTGAATTTAAGTATGTTATTTTCCTATAACACATTATGGTAATTTCTCAAGATCCATCGCCAGAAAATTTTATAATTCTTAGTATCAAACTTCTATAATTTACCAACTCCTAACTTGGATTATTTTATTGATAAATTCATTTTTATTTAATGATGAATATTAATACAAAATATCAATTTTTCGAAACTCTATGAATTTTTTTTTATGAAATAATCCAATAAAAAATAGAAAATATTGATTGAATTCCATTTTAAATAGAATTTGGTTGAAAATATACCCATTATATGTTAGTTTATAAGGAAACAACTACAGATAATTATTTTCTTTGATGGATATTTTCATCATTAAAAATAACTTTTTATAACATAATATAATCCTATAGGAAAATAAAGTAAAAATAGTAATTATGATTAAATTATAAATTAATCAACAATAATTATTTACAATAGATATTTAATTCTATCACTAATGATAATCTATGATGGAAGTAATTATCAATATGAAAAAATATGTATATATATATAAATTTATAGGAAGAAATTAAATATATTAAATTTTTGTGATAATAAAATAGCATAAATTCAGTAATGGGAGAGGGGTCTATTAAACTGTTTAGAGTAGGGACCACCATTTATAAATCATTCACACTTATTTACTTATACTCTATCATCTGATCATGATAACCATGATTCTCAACCTACCATTTATCCTAATTATAACGCTTCTCATAATTCTATTTATATGTAATCTAATTAAAATTATCATGTCCTCAAAACCCCTCTTTATATTATACAATTGACAAATATTCTGAAAGATCTCCATTCAAGCGTGCTGATAATCTCACAAAACAATCCAGATAACATGAAATAAAAAATAGTGACCTAATTCTGAGAAGGCATATTATCTTGATATAATACATGGTCACCCACCCTGTGGATTTCTATAACACCTCTATATTTTTATGAAATATATTTTTTCCAATTAATTTTATTTCATTGATGTCCAACTTTACACACAACACTAGCTCAACTTTAATGACACTCACAGCTGAGTTTCTATGAAACTAAATGTTGTTATTATAATTGTTTAACTAATAAAATTAAAACCAATCTATTTGAATAGAGTTTACTAATAGGTCTAACAAAATAATGAATTAATGGCCTACACATGTAAAACACAATTGAAATTAGATGGAAATATTTTTACAAAAATATATTTAAATGAGCGGCAGTGTGTTTTATAATAATAAAATAAAATTATGTAATATATTATTCATATATATATATATATAATTCAATATAGTTTTTCACATTCATAAGATATATTTTTTTAGAAATGATATTAATATAAATCATGTTTTATTCCAAAACATTGTATTATTCTAAATTATTTTTCATCACCTATTAATGAAAATATAATTTTACATCCAATTTTTTACACTTTTATAAATTTTATTTTACAATATAATATTATTATTTGAAATAATTGTATCAAAATTTACATTTTTAATTCTATACATTTTTTTGATTTGTTTCATGTTCTCACAAACAATGAAAAATACTTTATTTTAAATGAAAACAATTATTCAATATAATTATTGTATAATATTAAATAATATTTTAATTTGTTTTAAAATATAATTCGATCATATTAATATCATTTAAAATTTATAAAATTAGAGTCAATTTCACCTTGATTTTTTATATGAAAACATTCCAATATTTTGAATGTCTTCTCGTTAAAAACAATTTTCTCTCACCACATCTATGGGATTAAATTTAAATTAATTTTAGCCAAATATTAATTTTGAATTTTTTAAAATGGATTCCATATTTTTAGTCAAATTTTAAAAAATATGTTAATGTGTCCCATTTATTTTTTCCTGATGTGAATAGTAACATTGTTATTTTTTATTTTCACGTTAAAGTGTAAAATTAGGATTTTGAGGTTTAAAATAATGTGACAATGACAATAAAAGGACCCTATCACATGCCAAAATTTTAAAGAATGATGTTAATTCGAACCTCAAAAAATAATTTTTGAAATTTTATTTTTCAATGTTTATGTTTCCTTGATAATTACTTGGATATTATTAAAATCATAGGAAGTTGAAAATATATTCACCCTTTTATTTAATAATTTTAATACTTTTAATATACGGTTAAATAGAAGTTATTTGAAAAAATATTAATTATAATGAAATATAAAATTATTATCTAAATAATTGTTGTTTTTAATATATATTTTTCATAAATAATTACACAATGGTGATGCATTAATTATTTAATTAATGAAAAAAATCAATTAAGTAATACTAAAAATAATAAAATAAATATACTTTTATTTAATTAAGATGATAAATTAATTTTCTAGGTGGATATGGCATAATAGGGTAGAATTAAAGGATTTTATGAAATTTCTCTTATTGTATTGTTTTTTAAATGTTTGTGTTATTAGTATGGTCAAACTATACAATAATGTTTATTGATGAAAATATTTATTTCATAAATTATAGAAAAAACATCCAGAATCATAATGAAGGACAAATGGGAAAAATAATGGTATATAAATCATAAATAGCCCTATTATGGTTCAATTTTAAACTTATAATTAATATTATAAACATTTAAATATTTAAATAGTTTTTACAGTAGTAAAAATTAAAATAGGTTTGCAGAGGGTTGATCAAAATGTGGATTTATAAAATTACATCAAAAAATATATAGAAAATATTTTTTAATGGGTTCCCCCCATATACAAAATTATAACTAAAAAATTTCAATAATTTTTTATTTCAATTGAGATTTAATTATTATAAATTAATATTTTGAGGAATTTCAAAAATATCTAGCTAATCTCTTATAAATGGAAACCTCTAATTAAATATATATCACAATTGAAAACTTATTTTTATAGGAAACGATTTCTTCCAAATATCCTAACAATTCCCCACAATCCATCATAGAGGCATTAATATTGGGAAAAAGGATGACCGTGGAATAATTTTTATGAAAAATAAACGGGGATACAAAGAGAATACGAGACATTCATCAAGAAACATTTTGTTTTATTTTTTTCATATATACATTAAAAATATTTTATTTTAAAATTATTCAATTACCTATGTATATCAAATATACTTATATATTTTTATGTTATGTTTACTATGAATAAATGAACATGCATCAATAAAATGGGATACAAAATCATCAAATGTGTGTACGACATACCCCGCCTAATGAATCAATGTCATTCGTTCTTCTATTACCAATTTTAATGGTTTGAAGCAATGATATATTTATATTTTATATATAATATATATTTTTATTGTTTTTATTATGATTCATTAACTATTATATTACATATACCTTCACGATATCCATTTTTTTGAATATAATTACATACTTGATGTTTAAGATGGACTACCACCTCTCCAAGTGATTTGATTTGTTAAAACAATACATGGAATGTATTTATATTGGTTTTCATAAACATATTTCATATATATATGTTATAAAAATTATTCTATAATGATAATATATTATATAAATTTCTTTCTTATTACATTATAATAAAATAAAAACAACATCTTTGCATACATATGTCCTACCATATCCGCTAACGGTGTATTTTATTTTCCGACTACAATTTATATCAATCACAATAAATAAATATATTATGATTATATATGTTATTTTTTCATGGTTATAATTCCTTATATGATTAAGTCATGATCTAAGTAATATGATCAAGAAAAATAATTCAAAATATATATGAAAAAAGTCGTTATTACCTAAAATATAATGTTAATATGGAATTGTTAATAAAAAAGCAGTATATAGTCATAAGAAAATAATATATATTAATACATATAAATAAATACTTATGTTATTGGTTTATAATGATCATTTATTTATTATACATGAGGACTATATATATGGAAATGAAATAATGATATAGGGTTAGGGGTTTTGGACTCACTTTTATATATGTGGGACACATGCCATATACACATATTTATTCTTATATGTGTGAAAAACCATCCCACAAATTTTTTTTATGACTATTATCCTAAATATTATGGATTTTTAATATCAATATAATATTCTTTCTAACATGGTGTATATGATTCATCTTATTATAATGTGGTAAGGGATTATATTAACTTCTCATCTATATTTATGATTGTTTCACCATTATATTTTTTGGGGAATATTTATCATTATTGTCCTTGTTTAAAAAAATTTAAATATTTCTAATAGAATATTTAATGTTTTTTAGTCCCAGTTTTTATTATTTAAAAAAATATTGAAAAAAAATTATATGGACATTTTCTAAATAAGTCACATTGTGACTTTTCAGAACAAAATATATGGAAGTAATATTTTAAAATTTGTAATACATGAAACAAATTTTCCACTATCATGATTCCTCAATCCATTTAATCATACTATACAAGATTAAAAGATTGTTTGATTATTTTATTTTACATTATAATTATGTGTCACTTTTAAAAAAATATTTCTGAAAGAAGGGTATATTTTACTCAAAATTATTTCAAGTGATCATAAAAACCCATTTTCCATATTGTATGATATTATTAGCTATTATTTATGATTTACACTTGATATAACCCATTGAATCATTCTTATTGATTTTTATGAATTTTTTTTTAAGGATGGAATGATACTTATGAAACAAATTTCACATTAATGAGTTATATTATGATGAATTGTTTTTGAAACACATTTATTATCCACGGTTATGAGATGTTGAATGATTTGTGGTCCAATTGGACACATTTTAATAGTATTCATTAAATGAAGGTTAGAACCTATACCACCCTACAAATAATTGAGAAATTAATTACATATCATGATAAAGTTATGGGAATCATAAATATCTGAATGATTCTTATCGGGAAAGAAGTCGATGTGTGTGATCCATGATAGAAAATAAGTCAATGTGACTGATTTGTTAGATGAAACATGTTATGCATGGCATTGTAGTTAGTATTAAATGATAAAATGGATTTCTATACATATGGTCATTACTATCATAATTATGATACAATATATAGTTTCAAGATTGAGTTATGATGATGTTTTTTCTTATGAATCTTGTACATTGAAATGTTAATGTCTTCTACCCTAACTTGAGTTTTTGATCCATGAATGGTTGGATATAAACTTTCCATATGACCACATACCCATATATCTTATCATATGATTTTATAAGATTTAAATTGATATCTTCTATGTTTATCCTTACTAATCATCTCAGCTCACCTTTCTCGAACGTTTCCTTTCAACAGGTTATAAAATGATGGTTTTGAGTAATTATACTAATGTGGAAGATTTTGTTTTGAAAATTTAAAGATATTTAACAATACTAGTGGTATATGTTCAATGTATCCAAAGGAATTATACTATTATATAACTCGATTTTGTTTATGTGTAATGTATTGAATAATAAGTTAAAAAATGTAATGTCAGTTTATAAAAAGCATGGCCTATAATAGTTGGTATCAAAATAATGTTTTAGTGCACATTTGGAATTTTGAATGAGATATAATTAGTAATATCGCTAATAAAACATTATATATAATTTAAAATCATATAGTTTTAATTATGATGATTAATAACCTAGAATAAAACATAATATATAATATAATGAAATTTTATAAGTAATTTACATTGATTATGGATTTCTACAACTATGATTAGTGTTTCATACTCTATGAGTTCACTTTTTATCCAATGGGTAAAACCTAGAAGAACTATATTCATGTAGATAGTGATAGATAATGGAATGTGTCTCATCTTAAGTAGCGGAATTTTATGGGCGTAGGAATTCAAAATCATGGATCTATGAACACACCGAATTTTCATGTTATATATCGTGTTGGAAATTCATGTGAGAAATGTATGTAACAACATACAATTGGTCCATTCAATAGGTACTGAAGACAATCTTCCAATTTCTCATCTAATCCATTACTGGATGATAAATGGATCCATACCACTGAGAAGATATATTTAGTTTTCCAATGTTCATAACATGTAAAAATTAATCTTATCTATATATCATTTGGGAGGTAAATATGATCAAATGTGAATTATAGTCAAGAATATTAGATGATGATAATAAATTAACTAAATGGAATGGGATGAGTTCAAGATATTTTTTTAAATAAACAAATTCTAAATATTTGTCATTAGAAAATGGATAATGTTTTCCTTAATCTAATGAAAAAATGGGAAGAATATGCTTGTACTCATAAGGAAAATTTTACAAGCCCTACATAGTATTCTTATCATTTTATCATCCAAACTGAAATTAAGCTTTATGTATACATCAATATATTAAATCAATTACTTTGAATTTTTTAAAAAATAAGATTCTTTAGTAGATATGAGGAATATTTTCTATGTACACCCAAAGTAGAAATGGAAATTAGAGGTACCCACCATAACTATTTTTTTAAAAATTAAATAATTATGGTTTCTAATAAAAAAACCAAAAATCACTTGGTGTAATTAACTCCAATCCTTCTACAAGGTAGAAATGTGGTGATAAACATAAAGGAAGTTTTTTGAACGACACTAGGAGGATCTTTAAATGTGTAAAATTATTACATAAATCTCATGAATAAATAAATTCAAATAATAGTAAGGTTGCTGAAATAGAGGAAATTTTTTTCCAACTAATCCCCTCTCACATATCAGTGCTTTAAGTGTAATGTAATTGGGAATTATACTAACCAATTTCCAAATATAATGGACATAGAAGATGAACGATTTCTAAAATATCATAAGTACAATGATAATGGGATGTACCGTGCAATAACTATTGGTGGCATAGAGTATTATAATGACATTGTGTAATTATTGAGTCTTTTAATATTTGAATTCATTAATAATGTTATATAATTACATTTCTGGTATTCAAAAATAATGAAACATCTAAGGATTTAACTACTATAGTTTTTCTATAATGTTTTTATAGAATATGTTGGATGGTCTTGGTAACAATGAAATTTGATTGAAGTGGTAATGTGATATTTTTGAGGAAAAAATTATTTAGGGACTGATAAACCATAATATGTGCCTGATTTGGGAGATAATGAAATAAAGAGATGTTTGATTATGATGAAATAAATTGTTTACTCATGATGAACATGAGACTGATAAAATGAAATTGTGTTCAATGATATCATTGAATTAGTATAGTTTTTTGGATTTATTGTATCTGGAAAGTATTATTTTTTAAAAACATATATTTTTTCACTAAGGTAATATTATAATTAAGGTTTTTACAATATTTAAATGGAATACATGATAATGGTATTCCAATTTTTTGTGTATGAAAAATTTTACCTATATCATTTTTTCAGGGATAAATAATAATTTTAGTATACTTGTTTTGAAATACATGGATTTTATTTTTTTTGTATGGTTCATATGGGTAACCATTTAATAAATTGGGTGGAATGATATTTTGATGATTTTTTAGAGATATATTCTTCATTATATAGATATATATATTCATATTATATAACATGTGATGAAAATTTTTCTTTGAGGAAAACTAGAGACAGAAAAAAGGGCTTATCAAACATGAATGGAACATATGATACAACAGTCATTCAAGAATTTTATTTTCAGATCCAGCTTTTCTTGGAGTATAAGAATGAAGTGTAAATTGATCAATGAACAAAAATAAATTTATATATTACATTTGAGATGAAAAAAAGTAAGTACATCTTATGAATTTATATTTAAGTTAAATATTACCTAATTAAAATTTTTTCTTATTATATAAAATGTTATTTAGAAAAAAAATTGGCCATTGGTTTTCAATTCATTATCCATTGTTGAAAATGTTGTCTATCACTCTCCATTAGAGAATTTTAGTATTTTTTATATTATTTATCCATATATTCACTTGTAACTCATGTTCTAATTTGGCACATCTTGTTATGAGTAACTTTTGGAAAATGTCATTTTTCGTAATTTAAGATTTCTTTTATAGTGGTTTAGTATTCATTTTAACGATCCGGGTATTTATTAATGTTGGTTTTATGTATTACAAAATAACTGAAACATTAACATTTTGAAAGTGAAAATAATTTTTATTTGGTATGATTTAAAATATTGAGATTCTATTGAAACATATATTTTTAAAAAAAAAATATTTTTTTGATGTATTACATTATATTCAACAATGACTAAGCCTGCATTCAACACAAGACTATGTTACATTGAAATAATTTCTAATTAGTATAATTATATAAACAATTTAATTAAACCATAAAAATTATAATGGAATATATTATCATTTTTAATAGATTTATCAAATTATGGTTTTCACATGTAAATAATTTATGACAATAAAACTAATTTTTTTTCTAAAATACTTTTTAAATGTGCACAATTGTGTATTATACCAATAAAATAAAAAAAATACAACTTGGTGTATTATATATACATATATATATATATTTAATCTAATTGTTATCATTCATCCTACTTGTTTTCTATCCGTGGTATAAAAATAAATCTCATTTTGTGTAAAAAAATAGTATAATACTAAAAGTCATTTTATTGCATTTTCATGGAACACCTATTTTGAAATTAAATATTGAATGTATTATAAATTATATTATAATTAATAAAAAACATCCATGATATAAAGACTTAATATTTAATTAGGTTAAATTTATTGTAATTTTCTCATTAGTTTCATGTTTTGATGAATAGTAAAAAAACAAAATCTTAATTCAATGAAATTTTTGGCATAAATAATTTATAGTGTTAAATAATATATATTTTGAGGTTTAAAGTATAATTAAATTTATTTTATATTATTTAATAAATTGAAATTTATTTTAATCAATTTCACCTTGAATTTGTATATAAAATCATTTAAATCTTCTTGAATGTTTTCACTTTGAAAACTCATTTTATCACCCAATCTACGATATTTATTTTGAAATAATTTTATCTACTTAAGTGTTTTGAAATTATAAAAGTGGATAACATTTATTCAATCAGTATGTTAAAATTTATTAAATATATCCCTTTTATTTTTTCCCCTATATGAATAAAAACATTGGAAAGTTTTTTTACCGTGGTAAAAGTTTCAATTTCTTAATTTAGAATTTAAATAAAAAGATAAGGACTATAAAATTACAATAAATGTTTCCCAACTATTATTGGAAAATAATTTTGAGACCCTAACACCAATGGTTTTGAATTTATTTTTTTAATGGAAAAATTTCCATGAAAATGACATAGATATTATTAAAATCAAAGAGAACGAAAATATGTCACTCTATTTATTTTAATAAGTATAATTTTTTTAACAAAATGTAAAATAGAATATAGTTCTTTTTTATTTATTATTATTAATTATAATGTATGTATCTATATCATTTTATTTTTAAAAAATATATATATTTATAAAAAATAATTACATCATGTAAATTTAGTAATTATTCAATTAAATAAAAAATAAATTAAGTGATAGTAAAATTACTAAAATAATTATAATTTGAATAAATTAAATTGGTAATTAATGTTTTTAGGTGAATATGAAAAATTTGGGTTGTATTAAATGAATTTATTTGAGGTTTTATTTCTGAATTAAAAATTTAATAAATAATGTCAATATAGACATTAAAGATATTTTAGGAAAATAATATTATAAAAAATCAATCAAAAAACATAAAAACCTAAATAGTTAAAAAATTATAAATTATTATCATAAAAATCATAGATGAACCATTTAGGATTTAATTTAAACTTTTAAAAAGAATTCTAGTCCACTTATAATAATTTATTTTACCACAATTAAAATTAGAATTTGATAACGAAGGGTTAATTAAAATGATATTGTAATGAATTTAATGAAAACCAGAATAATATATATATATATATATATATATTTACACTATAACATATTATCTTCAAATCCAATTACATTTATAGGAATTTTTTTTATATTTAATTTATTATAAAATAATTATTTTAGAATGTCCAAAAAATCCTCTCCCCTCTCTTATAAAAGGGATCTTCTTATCCTTATTTATTAACACATATAAACATAATATTATGGACCAAAATTAGTCCACATATCAGCCCAAAATACCACTATTAATTTAATATGTCATTTATTTGATATAAATGAAACCAAATAATTCATTTTGTTCATATCTAAAGTAGTAACCCGAAGAATATGCAATGTTCATGAATATATATTTTTCTTTTATTAATTCAATTAACCCCTTCTATTAATATTATTTCCTTATTATATGAAAAAATAACAAAGTTAACAATATTTATATTTTATTTTGTTATGTTTATTACAATAAAAATTCACACATGTCCTTCATATGTGATACATAATCAACATTTGTTCGTATGGTGGAATACGGCCTTGAAAACTGAGGCTGTTTGTTCTTCTATTACCACATATCAAGGTTGGATACAGTGAAGGATTTATATTTTATGTATTTTAAATATTATTTTCCTGATTTTATTATGATTCTTGATTTTTTATATCACCCACAAGTTGAAGCTTTCCATTTTTTGGTAATACATTATCAATGATCATGTCTTCAATGGATTACCACCACGCGATGCGATGCGATTTGTTCAAAAATTACTTGTATTGTTTTAATAATTTATTTTATAAATGTAAGTGATATAAATGACATTTAATTGATTCTTAAATTATAATATATCATATAATTTTTTTATTTTTATCCAATAAGAAACTGATAACAGCGTTCTTGTGTACATATGCTCTACTCTTTTAATGAATGGTGTATTTCATTTTTGAAGTATAAAAATTTTGAATCATACTAAATAAATATTATATTAATATATATGATATTTATTTAATTTTTATAATTATTTAGACTATAAAATCATTATATAATTTAGAGGTCCATGAATGACATGTCATAAAATGTATGAAAAGAAATGCGGTTATTAACTGAAACATAACATTAACATGGGATTGATAGTAAGCGAGTAATATAAATTCATAAGTAAATAATATATGGTATTATATCTATATTAATATGGTTCAATGGTTGATGTATAATAATCTTTTATTTATTATATAGAAGTTTTAATGTGTGAAAAAAGAAGTAAATACCTAAGGTAAATGATTTTTATCTCAGTTTTATTTCAGTAGGATAGATGACTTATAAACTATTTATATCTTATTCCTAGTGGACATACTACCCATAAATGTAATTTATGATCCTTATCTATAATATAATTTTATTTAGATATGAATACATTCAAAAAATTTATGGTTAATATTATTCAACAGATTATAAAGTGGTAATGGTTTACATCACAATCTTGTCAGTATTTAGGATTATTTTCTTTTGTCTCTCTTACGGAATATTTATCTCTCATGTAAATTTAACCGATAAATTTATCCAAATTAATTCTATAATTCTCTAATGAATAGTTAATATTATTTTTTTACATGTTTCTCTTTTTATAAAATGGTTTGAAATAATATTTTTTTCTTTTATTTTCATGGACTATTCTATGTTTTCTAACAAAAATATATGGAAGGATTTTTATTTATGTTATACTAAATAGTCATAACATTCCACTATCACGATTCATAAATTTTTTAAGGATCCCTCTATAATATTAAATATTTATTTTCTAATAAAATTATTTCTTTTATAATTGGGCGGCTATTTAAAAAATTTATTTCTTAAAGGGAATGATATTTTAATCAGTACTTATTTCAATTAATCATTAAAAATAATTATTTTTCCTCTCTAAAGACATTATTTTTATATTAAATTTTTTTTAATGGTGACTTCAAATCCTGTTACAAATCTAAATGGTATTTATTTATCCATATTGTAGTTCATCCATTTAATTAACTTTGTAGTGTTGATATTGAATTTGGAGGAAACCAATAATGGTGAATTCAATGATTTATTGGACTCTTATCTTCAATAGGGCTTTTTGTAGGCTTCCATAGGGTTCCAGATAGTGTAATCAGGTTACAATATGTTATATAGGTTTTGGGATCATATTTTAAATGGTTATAAATGATAACGGTTACACATACTGATGAGCCCTTACACATTTTGAGTAAATTAAATATCAGTTTATAATTCCAATACATGGTTTTTAATTCGAGGATTCTAAATTTTTTTGTGGTTTTTTATTATTGATTATTTGACAACTTTTAATGGTATAACGCAACATGTAATACCCCAACTATAGTTTTAAAATAGGAAACACTTTTGAGAAGCACTTTTCTCATCCACTCCAGTTTTGTTTTTCCAGACCCAGGGCATTCCCTATGTGATGTTAGATCCCTCTATAACTTCCAAATCCTTTTGTTCAGCATTCAGACGTCATTACACTTGTGGTGTGATTCACGATTAGGATTCCTCCCATGTTTTTATTTCTTTATATGATTAGTGTCCTATACAATCTCAATATATCATCTTGACAGTTATTGATCTATTAATTTAAATGTTTGATCTCACATTGATGTTGAGTTTAGAGGTCATATTCCCTTTCATTCTTGTTGATTAAATTTGTTTCACGTGTGGAAATTATAGGAAAATTTAGGTTATTCCTTCATGTTTATCAAAATTCATTAACAATAAATTTTATAAATTTACATAATCTATTGATTTAAAAGCAGTTTCTCAATGTTTCTTTTAATTTATTCAATAATAAAATCAAATTCAAGTGAATTTGGAGATTATAAAATGTTATGACATGAGAATTGGGAAAAAAGTATTTACATTGAATTAGACTTTGTTTATTGAAATTTGATGATATAAATAGTTCAATATAAATAAGTGTTTTGATGGAAAATATTTAAATTAAATTGTTGAATTTTCTTGTGGAAATAAATTTAGAAATTGATGGAAATAGTGATCAAATGTTTTTTAAACCTGTAAAAATGACATAAAATATTTTGACAGAAACCCAGGGGTATTATCTTGTTATAAATGGATGTTTTTTTATTGAAACTAATTTTAAAATGAATTGAAAATATGAATTGAAAAGAAATAATTATATTTTATTTTATTTTAATAAGTATTAAAATAAATTGTCCATTATTGATTCTGTAAGAGTATATGAAATAATTATGTAGTTGGTGAGATTTTTTGACACACTCTACAATATTAAACATTATAAAACATACATGACATGCATCATGTTATTGATTTAATGGTGATGAGTTTCCATTTTCTAGTATGTGGGGATGGTTTTATACACATGTTGATAAGATCACATTGAGAGTGCGGTATCCTAAAGCCTGTAACATTCATACCAATTTTCTCATATATCAATGTTATTGATTAGTTATTTATATTTTAGATATAATTGTATTCCAATATAGTAAAAGTAATTTTCATGCATTTTTAAATATACATACAATTTTTATGTAACTATTTTATTTAATCCATAAATATTGAAATAATACATGACTTGTAAAGCTTATGATTAATGTATTACTACATCATATGAACCATAGTGAATGATTTTTTTAAATGTTATTTAAAATGGTATACCAATTAATTTTAAAATATAAAGAATTACATTTTTTTAGTCTATAGGTGAAACCTATTATGGAATCTATGGTGAGAACCTCCTGTGTTTTTATCTCATGCACTACTTGTGACTTCGAGTGTTTTTACATTATCACCTTCTAGGTTTTAGCATAGGGATAGGTTCTGATATAGGTACATGCATCTTTTAAACCTTTGACATGGTGAGTCATGTCCTTTGGGACATGGTTTATTTACCTATATTGTGGTAATTGTGTTTTAATACAGTGGTCTTTAATTCCTTGTTTACTTATAGTACATTACTCAAAGGGTAGATTCTTTTGAATGAATATTGACTTTCTTGTCTTTATTCCGCGATGTTTTGTGGAAAATTCATTCCCATTTGCAGGTAGTATGATGGATGGTTCTTTTCACAGTCCCCTTGGGGATCATGAATACTATTTAGAATTTTTCGTGACCAGAGCAGTTATTGGTCTACCAGGGTACTTGTGATAGTTTGGGAAAAATGGTATGAGTTATCGATATTGATATTTTTTCTTGAATAAAATATGAAATTTGGAAATCATGTCTTTATATAGGAGGAATTTGTGATTGAGTTCATATCCATATCCCACCTTAATAAACATTATTATTATACAATAATTTATGGAAGGAAGTATTATGGATTAATTCTATTATTTTCCCTATAGTGAATTTAATAGATTAAAATACAAATATCATGGTTCCACTTGTTTGGAATAATTTTCCTTATTTATCAGTTTGAGTTTTATTTGATGACTTTCTTATTGTCTGCTGGTGTATTGTATCATCACCCCTTATAGGATACATGAAAATTAGATCCATGTAGAAGCTTTTACTAAACCATAGTGAGAAAATCCTCAAGTGGTCCGAAATGTAGATTAGTAGATTGTTCACAGTATCCCAGCTCTTGGATATTCTCCACCTCTAATTCTTATTCATGATCTAGTTGTGGATTCTTATGGGGATGACCTGTAAAATCATTATCAAGTGTTTTTTCCTTGAAGATACCAATTTTCATTGCCTATTGTGATCCTAAACATGATAACGATGAATGGTTGGGAAATATAGAACTTTAGTTTATGTTATTTAAGACACCAAATGAAATAAATTTTAAATGTGGCACCATCATGCTGGAAGGACCATACATGAGATTGTGGGACATGATGGTGACGACCTAGAAACATGAGGGATTATAATTGAATGACATCAAGGTTATGTTCACTAACTAGTTTTATCCATATTAAATGGTGTTTTCCAAGACTATGGAGTTTTTCAAGATTGAGAAAATTGAACGAACCATGATTGTGTATTCAAATCATTTTACTGAACTCATGTTATATTCACCAGAGATTGTATCTAATGAGAGAGTAATGGATTAGCGGTTTAGGATGGATGTTTTCTTGATATTCATTCTCTGATTTTCATTATAAATATTCCCACTTATGATGATGTACTATATAAGAAGATGATAGTGACAATGGACCTGAATGAAATGTCATGGTTATCAGGAGCTTCATTCACTCTCATTGGTTCCAAGAGTTCCTTTTTGGTAAAATAGTAGCATGACGACTTTCATTGTAGTTATCGATGGAATGGTTATTCCAGAATACATATATCTCTAGGAGGAATTCTATTTATTTCATATCAGAGTGGAGAGACTTGAAATTTTCATAATTTTTTCACTGAGGATCATAATAACTATAGATCATTCGAATATTCATGATGCATACATAGATTAATCTATAAATTTTATAATCCATATTGTGGAAGTATATCATCAACTCCCCATAAATGTGTGGGGAAAACGTCTTCTTCATTTATAAAATGGTTCCATCCATAGACATCCAAAATGAAACTACATCATGTAGTGTTAGAGTCTCCATATGTACCAGACATGATTATAGCCACTGTGAGTGGTACTATTAATATAGATTCATTATTAGCTACTTCTCTATTTGAAACTGGAACATCTTACTCATTTATTTCATCCTATATTGTTAATATACTCAATATTCCTATAGATATTTTATCAAGTACAATGCATATTAATACACCCCTTAGAAAAACATTTAGAATAGGGTATCTATATTCCTTCTTGTGTATCCTCTATATCAGATGTTGATCTAGAAAGGAGTATTTTGGTCTTTAATATGAAATCTCATGATGTCATATTTAGGATGTATTGGATCATTAGCAATAAATCATATATTAATTTATTTCTTCTGTGGGACTATATTACTGCACCTACCGGTGTGCCACTTGTCTTTAATGGATATTAGGACCCATGGTTGTGAAAAACTGATCCTTCTTATCCTGAGAAGGGGAATGTAATATCATTATTTCTTATGATTTGGAGTTGGAATATTTGAGTTATGATATCCTCAGGTTGTTTTGATGTTTCCCAACATGTTTCCTTATAACTTCTCCAGTTTTCCACTGGCAATAAAGGTCGATTTTTTCCATTTACTAAATATCTATTACCCATCCATTACAAATTCCCTCTTACAAAATGGCTTCATCTAAAATAAAAGAGATGCATTCCTAGATGATTGGTGATCCTATGAAATTATTTATAATCCTCTATGGGTCACCCATGGTAGTTCCAGTTCACATTGCATAGAAATATGAATGCTCCATTAGCTTCTGTGTTGAATATAGAAAGATCAATCATGTTATAGTAATGAACCAAAATATGTTGTCACTAATTGATGATCTATTAGATCATTTAAAAGTGAAAAAATATATATCAAATATTAAAACATGGATATGGTTACCACAAGTTGAGGATAAATAATTAGAGATTTATAAAATCTCATTGTAAAGCTAGTATAGCTATTATGAGTACTGTTTTATTATCTTTGATCTAAAAAATGCTCATACAAATTTAATCTCTCTAATTAACATGATTTTCCAAAAGAAAATGGATTAATTATAATTATTATTATTTATGTATGAAATATTCAGTTAATATAACTTTGGGGAGGATCATTGCATCGTCGTTGAACAGTTCTTAGTCTGTTGATAAATCATCTTCTTTCTACTAAGCATTCATAGAGTGATTTATGAATTCTAGAAGTGAAATTATATTGACACATGGTGTTTGAATATGTTATATTGGCCGATTTTAATAACATAATGAATAAAATGACATCAGAAGATCCCCATAATGTCTTCATGATTTGATGTGTCTTATGGGTATCATTATATTAACATCAGTTTTCCAAGGACTTATTGATGTTGGATTCTCTAATGAATTCTCTAGCTCAGGAGGAGGTGATGATTAATTGGAATGATAAATATCATACTTCTTTTGTGAAAATGGAATTTTATTTGAATACTACACCAATTTTTGGCTCTTAAAGAGGCTCGATAGGGAAATGTGGTCATTTGAGAAACATCATGTTCGGAATTTGGATGCATTCTAATGCATGACACTCATATCATTACTAATGGATCAATTCTACCAAGAACAAAAAAATAATAATAATCCTACACTATACCTTGAATATGTATCTATTATGAATGATCATTAGAGTTAAAAAGATTACATTTTTAGGGAATGGTTTACATTGAATTCATAACAAAAAATATTGTGTTACATTTTTCTCTTAGAAATATATGACTCTTTGTTAGAGGCGTTGGGTATTGTACCTTAAATCTTTTGAAATTGACATCATCTATAACCTGGTAATGTGTATTTCATTGATATTTCATTAAGAATGAAACGTCCAACACAATTTTTTTACAAATATTTGGAATAATATAATTTGATGGGTGTATTTTTACAATTGAATATTGGAGTTTAAGAGAAATAGGATTGAATTTCATTACACATTTCCCATTTTTCATCCAATCTTATCAAGATGGTTATTCAGGATCAAGAGCTCAATGGTGAATTATTTATCCTAAGAAACTCTCTTTCTTGTGGTGAGGCAGTTGAATTGTGGTCATTACAAATAGAGGGTGTTCTAATCTATTGAAATTTTGGTGTTTCCTATTTTGCAGCAAGAGAGGTTTTAATTAGTTATTTTCATAATTCCTTGTGGATAGTTCACCATAGAACCACTAAGATGTTCTATGACATGTGGTGATAGTTCTGGTGGTCAGGGTTGAGATAGAGAATTTTTTAGTTTTTCTCATATTGATATACATGATAGTAGTTGAATATAGAGCATAAGAAACCATTGGTCTAACATCAGCCACATCCAGTCCCCAAATGGATGTGTGATGAAATCTATGTGGAATATTTTTTTTGGTTTACTCATGTACAAAAAATAATGTGATATGGATTGTGATCAATAGGTTGATGAAGTCAACTCAATTCATACCCTTTATAGATAAAACCAAGATTGTTGAGTTTGTAGATCTCTATGTAAATGATACTATTTTTCCCATAATTCATTAAACTATAGTCTCTGATAGAGATCCCTTGATTACATATCTCTTTTGGAGATACCATTACGTAGAACTGGAATCTCATCTATGTTTGATCATAGCCTACCATCCATATTGGGAACACCAGTCAGAGAGAGCATTTCATATAATTGAGGATATGTTTCATGCTTGTTCTATAAACATTAATGGGCCTTGGGATGATCATCTTGGTTATGATTATTTTTCTTATTACAATATTTACCATTCCATGATTAAAATGGATACATATTATGAATTGAATGGTTTTTCGGGTAAATATATTTTCTGTTTGACCAAGATGGGTGATAGTTATATTGTTAGACAATGTTTGGTCTAAGAGATGACATCTATGATTCTATTTATTTGTTAGATAATGATTACAACACATGGTTGATATAATTCTTATGTTGATCATAACCATAGGCAATTTCAGTTCATAGTTTGTGACCAACTATTCAGGATAGATTCACCCCTGTTGGGTAATCGATGACTTGGGAGGAAAAGGATGATTTCTCCCCATTCTGTGATGTCGTTTGAGGATTTTGAAAAGGAGGGTAATGTTTCATAAAATTTACACATCCACCATATATGGAATCAATACATAACCTATTCCTTGATTCATATCTTATAAGGTGTTTATCTGATATATCTGATATTTTGAGCTTTAGCGATATTGAGATTGAAACTAATTTATTTCTGACGGAGCGACCATTATAGATAGATGATTCAGAGACCAAGGTACTTATTTGTAGGATGGAAACAATGGCTAATTTAATATGGAATCATGGTTCATATAATCATGATATGTGGGAACATAAAGAACTTGTGAGAGATTAGTGGCCTGATCGTTTAGAATATAGGATTAATCATAGGCTTTATGGGGGAAGAGCATTAAAACGTTTGGGAGGTTGTGACATACTTTTACCAGTATGATAGGTATATCAGTAACATATACAATGTTTTCCCTTTTCTATGACTTGGTAGGGTTGAGAATGAATTGGGATGATACCTATAATTGTGATTCTCTATACCTTGTGGAATCATAAATTTAAACATCCTTTTGTGGAAGTTCTGGAAGGGTTATAGATCACGTAACAAGGTTACATGACATGTAATTGTTGTTGGGAGCATGCCGTGAAAGGTACACACCATAAAAGGTTACAAATCACGATGAGTGTTTAGTCATCATGAATGAATTAAATATTGGATTTTTATTTGGAGCATCGATTATTAATTTGAGGTTCCATGTTTTTCAGTATTTTCATATTATTATCTATTTCACAATGTGAAATAGTATTTCATGTCGTATAATACCCCGACTATAATTTTATAATGTGTAGTACAAATGTGATTCTCTATCCCCCTTTAATGTATTTTCCTTTCTCTTGACCCATGGCCTTCCCCATGTAATCATTGATCCCTAAATCCCATCATGATCCCTTCCTTTTTAATTCAATCATTGTTATGCTTGTAGTATTTTTTTGAGAATGCTTTCTCCTTCAGTAAAAATCATTATCTCTTTCTCCTCCTTTGGGATCTCAATTGATCATCTTGACAATTATGGATCTATAAAATGTGTGGTGGGTACTCACTTCTAGGTTGAGTTTCATGGTCTTCAACACCTTCTTTCTCAATGATACTTTCTGTAACGAGTGTTGAAATTTTGGAATAAATTAGGTTATTCCATACATTTATCCAAATTGATTAATTTTGAATATTCTTCATTAACATATTCAATTTATTAAAAATCAATTGATCAAATTTTCATTCAATTTATTTCATAATAATGTAATATTCTAGTGAATTGTGATATTTTAAATGGTGTTTTCAAGTCAATTGGGACCCCCACCCCAATTATATTGAATTGGGGAGTGTTTAATGAATTTTTTTTATGTATATTGTTTAATTTAAATTGGGGATTTAAGGGAAATGATATCAGTTAAATTGATAATTTCATTGATGGAATAAATTGTGAAATTTTTTGATTTGATTTTTAATGGATTTCAATCAATTGAAAATGGATGAAAATGTTTTGAAAGATTCCTAGTTGTTTTATCTTATTAAAGAGGCCATTTGTTGATTAAAATGCCTTTTTAAATAGACAATTTTAATTGAAATGATTGAATGTGATTTAATATAATTATATCTAGCCTTAAAATAAATATCCCATAAAATATTTTTAAGAGAACATGAAATACATATGAAATAGGTGAGTCATTTAGACACACTCTAGGATATTAAAATGTTAAAAAAGGACATAAATTAGGTCACAAACCTGATGGGATATAGATGAGTTTCTTGTGTCTAGTATCAAGGGGATGAGTGTCTATACATATTTTGAAGTTCACATAGAGAGTGTTAAGTCCTACAGAATTGATTTTTATTACATATTTGGCATATGACCATGTTTCTTGCTTGTTAATTATATTTGAAATATCAATGTAGGCCACTATTGTATATCTACTTTTCATTATTTCTTCATTTACATAAACTATTTTATGTAACTATTTTATTTATGCAATTTTGTTAGAAATATTTGATGACTTGTAAAACCATACCTTAAAGTATTTTCCATCATCAAAACTATATAGCAAGATTATTTTAAATATACAGTATAATTCTGAAATAGTTTATTTTAAAATTGAATGGATTCTTTTGGTGAAAATATTTTCAGCGCATGTTATGGAATCCAGGGTGAGACCCTTCTGGGATTTTTATCTCACACCCTACTTGGGCCTTCCGGTCAATTTTGATTATCTCCTTTTAGCTTCATTAACATTAAAATGATCTCATTATGGTGGATCCAACTATTGAACCTTGGATGTCATGAGTCGTGACATTAGGGACATCGGGTGTCTTCCTTTATTTTGGTACTTAAGTTTTAAAACATTTTGCATTCATTCATTATTTAAATTTGGTATATTTCTCCCAGTGTTGTTTCTTTTGTATGAATTTTGTATTTCTTGTCCATATCTCAAAAAAATTTCGAGTAAAATTCATTCCCACTTTCAGGTTACATGATGTCAAAAGCTAGTCATCGACCCGTGAGAACCTAGATCGATAAACAAGATATATCAGGATCAGCTCAGTTGTAGGCTTACAAAGGTACTCTAGTTGGTACATGAAAGGGGATATGATGTTATGATAACATCATTATTCTTTATATTAATTGATTATGTTTATGATATATTGATACTTTTATATCCCATTTCATTTTCATTATTTATCTTATGATGATTTTTTTAAACACATTTATTTACATGGTTTCTCAGATGGTGGATGATGTGTTGTCTTATAGAACACTTATGTGTCGTTTTAATTATAAAATAGGTGGGAAATATATATACATCCTAATAATTCGTTAATGAATTATATAACATGATATAATTAGTAGAAAGAAGTCGATGTTCTTGATTGAGGATGGTAGATAATTCAATTTGTTGGTTCGTGATGTTAAACAAGTCATTGTGCATGATATAATAGGTGAAACATGTGATTAGGCCTAATCTGAGAGTCTTTTTAGTAATCATAGACAAATAAAATGGTTTTATATACATTCGATGATTCCATAAACATTTATTATGTGATCTTATGATTTATAAATATATGAAAATATTTCATTCTTCTTATTCATGACTTTTGAAATATAAAATTTTTAATCCTTTACTCAAGTTAATCGTCTATGACAGGAAGGCTAAGATTTTTTCGTATGACCATATATTGATATTTTTTTCTTATAATTTAATAAGATAATAAATTTATATCTTCCATTTTTACACTTATTGAGTATATGATCTCACCCAGTTCTTATTATTCTTTTCCACAAGTTATGATGAAATTTTTAATATAAGTTTGCACAAGGGGAAGATGTTTGTGTGAAACATAGACGATAAATCATCAGACTATATGGTCTTCTTCCATGTTACCAAAAAAAACTAATCTATTTTTGTCATAGGGATTGTGAATGTTTACTGTAATGAATATTTACATATAAAACATATAATATAAATGCATAAAAATACTTGGTCATTATAATGCTTCATTGAAAAATGAATCGCATAAGGTTTCATACTCATCCTTATCCTAACTCTCCCCATTGTGAGAATTAATGAACACATATGTATCCATAACTGGTTTGATTTACATAAAAATTTAAACAATAAACTCCATAACATCATAATGAACATTAGCCTATATAAATAAAATATAAATATATTAAATTAATAGTACATATACATAATTATGAATATTACATACCATATTGGATTCGCCCCAAACGCACACTATTGGACCTGGATCCAAAAACAAAATCTATATATATAGGATTTAACACCATGTAAGAGGTACCAAAAAATTACATATATTATAGTAATTTAATCAATACATATAACAATAACTAAAAAATTTGCATATGTTTTCCCTAACGATAAGAAATAAAAAAATAATTTATTTTTGATACATATGAACATTTTGTTATAACAAAAGAAATGTGCCGCATTATTTACTACTGATAGGTTATACTGATCTTTGTAACACAAGGAAGGAAAATTATGATATGTGTGATATCAAGTGCTTTGTATAGGAAAAATATCCATTATTTCATAATGGGTTAGATTAAAATAAAATGAGAAATCATCAGGATATGGGAAATGTATTTTTCAAATAACATAGATCCCTAATGGTTATCCATAAGACAAGATAAATAGACATCTAATACTATAAATATAATCATCAATGATGGAATCAGATGGAGAGATAACAATGATGTTCCCTAGAGAATAATCATTGGAGTAAAACATATAAATAGAGCATGTCTCTAAAATATATCATGTTTAATAATTACGAAAAAAATCATAATCCTAGGAAAACCTTTCATAATGGATCATGAAATAAAATTCATTGAACCATTATATAGTGGCTCTGAAATTACTTTTGGAGAACCATTAGTTACTCAAATTTCATGACTGCGGGTTAATTAGTGTCTTAGTTATCATAAATCATGTCATATTAGTAATGTGAAGGTTATAAATTGTTGTCAATTAGTTTCTCAAATTTCATATCATGAGAGGCATTAGTTACATTATTATGATAATTCACTTTATGTTAGTGAGTATATTATTATCACTTGAAAACTAATTTTATCTCATGAGATATATAAAATTATCCAGTTCATTCAAGGATAATATTAAAGCCTACACATCATCATCCAAACATATGTGCACTATAACATATTAATAATTTAACATATCAGGACAACCCTTGGAAAAAATACATTCCAAATTATTTCAAAATGGTATAAAAACATGATATCAAATGTATATCTATAGATAAACTAATAAAATTCAATAAAATTAGTATTTACTAATTTAGTTTGTAAGGATATTAAAAAAATATTTATAAATATTATAAACAATTATGGATAAATATGATAAAAAAAATATTTATAAAATATTTGATGATATTTATTAAAAAATATGAATTTTCATATCTTTTTTTATTTTTATTATAAATCGAATAGAATAAAAATAAAAAATAATTATTTTGAAATAAATATTAATAATTAACCATTATAAGGAACAAATGTCTAAATTAATGTATTTTCTTACTCTTTTACATTGTTTAATAATATTCATTATTTTATACTTTAATGATACATAATTATTTGGTAAAGTATAAGTGATATTTTTTTCAAAAAAAGTACTTTTAAAATTAAAATATTAAAATGAATCCATCAAACATACATAACGGTTTGAAAAGGATATGTGACAACATTTTAAATGATTTAATTTTAAAAATTTTCATTAATAATAGATTGAATAAAATCTGTAACGATTTATAAAAATTAATGTAAAAAAATTAAAAATTTATTAATTCCAAATAGAATATTCATAAATAGAACATTATAAAAAAACATTGGTTTTATCAAGTAACTTTTGGTGAATGATAAATCATTTGATTATGAATTGGTGGAAAACCTTTTAAAAATAATAAATAACATTAAAAACAAAAATTACAAACATACAAATAAAAAAAAAATTTAATAAGAGGAAAATTCATATATAAAAGACATAATAAATAAAAAATAATTATGTTTCGAAAATGAGAACATTAGCGGGATGTGATAATATGTACATGGAATGTGAATCTTCATTAAATAAAATAAAAAATATTCAAAAAAATGTTATACATTAATGGGGATGTGACACATCATGGAAGATGATATTAATAAAAAAATAAAAAATTCCCTATTTAAAATCTGAGTATTAAATTTCAAATATATTGGTGGATTAATCGAATTATATATAAATGAATTTTGAGAAGAAACATCATAATAAATGGAATGATTTTATGATGTATAAATATCTTTTATGGATTTGGTATCAAATAAATTGAATGGAAATGAAAATAAAAGAAGATTGGGATATGTAAATACATTATGATTAAATAAAATTATAATAAAATGTATTTATAGTGTAATATATAAACCCATGGGATGAAAAAATGCTCAATATGTAAAATGTCTCGTGGAATGAATTTGATTTAAGAAATACATTAGCTGAATTTGTTAAATTTTATTAAAATTTTATATATTTTATATCAATGATATGATAAAATAAATCACATTAATGAAGATATATTCATGATAATGTACTTCAAATGGGGAACATATACAACATATAAACAAAAATATTTTCATATATTAAATCATTATGAAAGAACGAAATTTTAGACAAAATACATTCATTGTTTTCCCACATTTTAAAAAATTCTCAAACATCATGTCTAAAACGAAAAATATTCATAACAATGTATTTAAAAGAATTTTTCAAAGAATTTAACTTTTATATCTTTCATTTTGTTTATTTTTTTCCTTTATGATTAAGATATAGTTTATTTCCATCATTTGGTATTTTTAATTTTATTTACTTTTCTAATGATCTCTAATGTTGATGTCCATAACCTTTCAATGATTATAATCAAATAAAGATTATATTATTTAGGGTTTGAGAATATATTTTCTATTATTACATATGATATTCCAATTTAATTCAATTAATGCTTCAGGTAAGGTTCATTATGATGAAATTGATAAAGTGCTTATATCAATTTTTTAATAAACAATGTGAGATAAATTAAAAATATATATAATTTAACATAACCATCATATATACTGAAATAAATTATTATATAATAATTTATTTCCATTAATATCATTCTATATGTTAATATAGTCACGTGTGGTACAAATTTCAATCAATTTTCATCTAGGTAGTTAAACCATCCCAATCTAGTAAAAAATATTATAAATTGGTGAGTATGGTAAAGAAAGTCATTCCGTTAGAATAATATAATTATAATGAAATATAGTGGAATTATTTTGATGTTTTTAAAATGAATAATCATATTAAATATATTTTGATAAAAATAAATGTGTAGATGATAAAACCAAATATGTAACTTCATAGAGGGGGTAGTCTACATATAAACATGAGAAAAATCATCATTTTCCATTAAATGAGAATAATGTTGATGTTAATAAATATTATAAGAATTATAATACTCTTTTAGTATAATATTAATTAATTATATAATCTATTTGAAAATCCATGTAATGAGGTTATTAAAAAAATTCCTCATCCCATATGGAGGTGTAAGTCATCATGTGATACAAGTGTTGTTTTAATTTCTCGAATGGTCAGGACAAAGGATGAAAATTGATATAAAAAATAATTTTTTTAATAATACTTGATAATGATGAAATTATATGAATATAATTATTTTTTATTTTAGGTAGTTATAAAAAGAAATTAATTAAATGTATTATAGAAGCAGTAATTGAGAAATCTATCTTTATTCATTGAATAGATCCAATGAAAATTTGATTAAGACACTAATTAGAGATATTTTTTTAATACCATAAGCATTAGGATTTGTGTATGATATTTTTCGATTTAACATGAATTTTTTTTAAATATACGATTTTATATATGTGATGATCAGTGGTGTGGTGATGGAACCTTTTACAAGGGAGTGTAGTGAGAGTCTCTAATAATATAATTTGTAATTTCTTCAGTAAAAGGGCCAGTGGATCTAGTAATATAAAATAATAGAGTGTAGGATAAGTTATAGTCTGTAAATCAGCTACCATACATTTTAATAAATATTTTCAATACGTTTTTATGTTTTTTACTCTTTGATTTTTCACTTTTAATGTTAGTGGTTTTTAACATGGAAACAAATTTTTAACCATGAAATTAACATGTATTCACAAAAAATAACACATTCCTTCTTATATAATTTATAAAAAAAAATTTTAAATATTACATACATATTTTCAAATAAAATATATTAGTATGATGCATATTTTTCATAAGATCTGATTATAAAATGTTTCAATCGCATTTTTTAAAAAAGTATATATTCATGCTTATATATTAATATATAGATTAAATTATCAACATTGTTAATTTATGAGAAATTAATTTATATATTATTTACCAAGTAAGAGTAATGTGGGTTTTATTGAGATCCAAAATGATATTACACAAAAAAACAACATTATTAAGTGATAAAAGATAGAAAAGAAATTTTTAATAGAGAAAAATAATAAAAATTATTCAAAAATGATAAACAAGGGTTTTAAAAATTCATCATCATAATTTTTAATTTTATTAAATTTTTTATAATATATTCTTAGAACAAACAAGAATTAAAAATAATCAAAAACATTTAAATATTATGATAATTTCATAAAACTATAATTATTTACTAAATTTATATTTTTTCTTCTCACCCCAAAATTTACATCATTTTTAGGAAAACAATTAAAAAATCAGAAAAATATTTTTTGAAAGTCTTATTAAAAATTATTTAATTTTATAAAATTTTAACTATAATATATAGAAGATTATGTTTGAATTAAATTATGATATATAAATAAAAAAATATTGAAAAATGATGTTTTAAATGTTCTTAATGATATTTAATATAAATTTATAATTTATATAGTATAGATATATTATTTTATATAAAATAAAATTTTATGTGTGTTTAATTAGATTTATTACTATATTATAAATAACTCTTTTTTGAAAATAAATTGTTGATAATGAAAAATATTTTTATGTATTGTGTCATATTAATTAATTACACTCTAAATTTATGTACTTTTAGTAGTGTAATATCATTCTATTTAATTTTATTATTAATTTATTATAACATTCATAAAAATATTTATCTATTATTTTATAGATCCTTTTATTTTGTTGTTTAATGTGGTTCATGTTTTCTACATAATTTGGTTTATTTGATGTAATGGAATATAATAAATGATTTTAGTGTTAAAATATTTCATCAATGAATAAATAATGTATGACTATCTGAATTTTTTTCCCTTCAATCTCCTCTAGTTTTGAATAAATAATGATGAATGCTTTTAGAAATTCTATCGTATCTAATTAGAGTAGATTCTATCCCAGCCCATAGACATTATGTTCTCGGGTATATGATAGAATAATAATTAATATAATTAGTAACAAAAACCTTATATATCGGTTTGGTCCAATTTTCTTGATAAAATTGATGATCAAACTCATATAAAAAAATATTCACATGTATCACAAAATCTGTTTTTTCAGGATGTCATAAACTATATAGAATATAAACAAAAATTATTTAAAATTATCATATTCATAATTAAATATTTTCTAGAAAATTTATTCTTTATATACAATAATGTAATTGAGTGTTTTATGATGAACATCGACTCAAAGATAATCCCATGACACCCATGTAATAGATAAAATAATTGTATTGAATCTCACCAATATTCCAAACAATAATATGTGATGAATTGTACCAAATGAAAATTTAATAAAAAATTAGTATATAAATGAAATAAATAAATTTAATTAAAATAAAAAAAAATTAACACTATAAAATTTGTTGAAAATAAATATATGGATGTTGATTGCCAATATTATTTTTAGTTATCAATTGGGTTAGGTTGTTCCCCCTCTTATTCAATGGTATAACTATAACAACCCATGGATTAGATGATATGTTATTTTTCTCATCCTGAGGAATCACATCATTAGGGATGGAATTAAAATGATCATCAATATACAGAAAAATCATTGTAAATAAGAAATAATTTATCATAGAAATATTCCATAATGAAAATATTGAAAATTAAAATATAAAATTTGTTATTAATATGTAATTATTTCTAAATATGAGATTATTAATAATTATTATTACTATAATTGCCACTAATGAGTAATATTTATTATTATTTTTCAATAACAATTTTCATGATATTTTAAACTATTGTTTTTTTCTTTATTATTGTTAAATATCAATATTAATTACTAATTTATATTATTTTTCCAAAATTATTTTCAAATTATTTGTATTGATACTGATTATTTTCGCAGTTTTTCTTTTCCATCTAAATTATTTATGATTTTTATATAATTTAAATAATTTTTTTTTCTATATTTGGATTTTTTTACTTGTAATTACTAATTAATATTAATTATCAATAAATTTTACTTATTTTCAAAATCATAATACTAATTAATATTACTTTAAAAGTACATTATTAATAATTTTTAGTGTTTTTGATTAATTATTACTAAATAATTTTAAATAATCGCAATTATTTATTACTTAATAATATTTTAATAATTAATATTAATTGATATTTTATTACTATTTAAAAAAAAATTTAAATTTTATTATTTATCTAAACTAATTGTTAATAATTAGTCCCATATATTGAAAATTATTACTTTATATTATTAATTATTACAATATATATCATTTTATATTTAGAATTTGATACTAATTATTACTAATTATTAATTTTTTTATTATTTATGTTTATACTATTTTAAATTAATAAGTTTTTTCCTAATTATTTGTACTTATTGTTATTATTATAAATCTTTTAAAATATTAATTTATATGAAACTAAATTTTAAAAAAAAATCACATCATGATAAGAAAATTTAATTAAACCCATATAAAAAATATTAAATATTAAATTGCATAAGAAAAAAATTTAAGGAAATAAAAAACAAGTAATGAAAACAAATAAAAATTATATAGAAATTAAAGTTTGTAATGAAAATAAAATAATGCAATTCCAAACGATGTTAAACTCATCATAATTAAACTACAATCTTACATCCTTTAAATGATGTTTTATATTTTAGAAAATTGATAATAAAGATGAAAATCAAGTGGATACATGGATATTCCCACAACTATTTTAGAGAATATGTTAATAACAGAATTATATGGATAAAAAATGTCACCTCAATAAATAACATATATACTGGAATTTACTACAATAAAAAAATATCTACTAATTAAAATGGTATTTCTGATAAAGATGAGAGACCGACACAAATACTAACCACCATAATTTTTTACATTGTACTGATATACTACTTTTGAACGAACTGGTTTTCTATCAAATGTTTTTTCCAATTACAACAATGGTTTTGATTCTATTTTGTATATTTCATTTGAAGACAACTATTTGTGATTATATTATACCTTCCACCTCAATGTTTAATTACTCACCTAATAGAACATTTAGTTTCCATAGTGTTTTGGGTTAGAATCCTACTCTATCATGAAAATACAAGAAATAGAAAATAAATTTTCAATGAATTAAATTAATACAAAAAAGTACTTCCATTTAATAGAATAATTTTATTTATAAAGATTTATATAAACAATTTCTTATAAATGTGGAATTTGATATAGTGTAAGTGGTATTATTCGAATAATATCCCATAATTTCAATTGGAATACACAAAAAAATTATTTATTTGATTTTCTATAATGATTTTCAGAATCCAATCACAATATGAATAATATAAATGTGGTAGACCTAATAATAGAAAAAAATGTGATGCTTAAATGTCTATATCTAAAATATATTATTAATGAATGATTTTCAGGGGACATAATTTTGTAAAATTATTATATTCTCTAGAGAATAAATAAGAAATCTAATAGGAACAATATATTGACTCTAGATCAATCCAAAAAAATCCTACATGGTAAGATTGTTCTTCTAAGATATACAATTATTGTGTGTCATACTAGGATGGAGTTGTGAAAAAATTCATTAATATCTGAGATGATCAGTGAAATTCAGGATCATGTGTTCACCACCTCGAACAAATCAGAAAATATTTATAATTTTTCCTAGTAAATCATTTTCTTTATTCGGAAACTATTTAACAATTATAAATCATTATCAATCTTCTCTCATCAAAATTATCTATCTGTAAAAATTATAATCATTATTAATGTTAAAGAATTATATAAAACTAACCATGGATTTTGTGCTCATTAGTCTACAGACATCACTATGTGTGAGATCTAATAGATCATTAGCCATTTTACATTACCTTTTTAATGTTTCATTGATCATACTCTTTAGTAATAAATTTTCATAATTATCAAAATATCCATAATTTAATGGTCCCAATAATCTATCATTATAGTGTTTTTGATACATTTATCATTTATATGTCCATGGAGTCACTTCTAAAGTCAGGTGGCATTTAAATCAACCATAAACATCTTTTATAATACATTATATACATAATGATCCATATCTAGATAATATAAATTGATTAATACATTATGGATTCCATAAAACATCCCATTCATAAATATAGAACATCTCTGATACATCATATTGAATGAATGTTTTTCGATTGTCACTAAAAGATAAAACATGAAATTATTTTATAGCAGGAACATAATAACATTTTTTAGATTCATGTTTTAATCCACATAGTAAATTTTGATGATATTTGTATTTTTATAAAAGAACATATCATACTCAATATCCTATGTGAAGATCCCTTTCAACCTTTTCAATTCATATATATCTCATCCTTTTTATACAAAATCAACAATACATGATAGAGACCGAGTATCTAATACCCATTTATCATTTTTGGATAAAATTAATTCAATAAAATTCACAAAAAAAATACTTTTCATGATTATTCTTACAATACATCATAAACATAGATATAAATCCAAAACAATTATATTGGAAAAAACTATCAGGGTTGTCAATATTATAATAAACAAATAAAAATTAACTAATAATGGGGAAATATATATATATTTGAGTGAGAATTATATATTATATCTTGTTTGTAAGGAAATTTAATTAATGAACTCCCATTAAAAATTATAAACCCAAACATCACATATATTTGTTGATAAATGATCTTTATTTCACCAATTTATGAGTCCTCTTTGGAATTTGGGTCAAAAATTTTTCTATAGGGAAAGAAAAAACCCAATAAGAATAGTTATTTTTCAAATACAGTTTATTTGGAAAATATATTCACATATACATCAAATTGAAAAAATAACAATATTCTTCTTATTTCCAAATTCATATGTTTTCCCAATTAAGTGTAAACCAATGAAAATTTAATATTAATGAAAATAAAAGGAAATCATGGGGGACACTATAGTAAAAAAACTGACCCATGTATAATTCAATAGAACATATTTCATTATTTATGTACATAATAAAATCCAAATAAACCTTACACCATACCAACCTACTTCATTGAACGATCGGTGTCTTCATTTGTGTTATTTTATATGGAATCTTAAAAACAGAATTAGAGGCTATATCTTTTTAAATGATTATCTTACTTAATATATATCATATTCATATAAATTTTATAACCATTTATTCTGAGGATTTTTTTATTTATAATGTTTTATCCGTCTATGCATCCATGATTTTATTGATTTTTTTTAGAACCACTAGGAATGCCAGTAGTACGACCCCAAGTGTTTCCCCCATGAGAGACGTTACCCAAGATAGAATTCAATTCATGGTTTATATAATATCTAATATTATTAAAATATATTCAACACAAAATTCAACTCATATAATTTCACGAAGACACAGGAAAAAACAACTATTTGTTTTTATGTAATATTTAATTCAAGTTAATTTCTCATTAAATTAATTTATAATAAAAAATTCATATAAAATATTGAAATTCCTTAAAACATTTAGAATTTTTGATATTATAAAAGAATAAAAAGTTTAATAGACACTATATTTAACATGAGAAAAACATCTGATCATTTAATGTTTATATATCAGCGTAGAGATACAAATATTTTAATGATGATCACATATCATATAAAAAATTATTTAAATATAGAACAATTTAATATATATTTAATTTTTTTAATATCACTAAAAATTATCGGGACCCTCATTATTGTATCTCAATGACGAGGAAATTAAATGTCAACAAGAATAGGAATACCACGTGGTGGTTCATAGAGGTAGCACCAAAAAGGGGTAACATTAAAACAATTCCCTTTTAGAAGGGTGAATATAAATTAATAATATTTCTCTAAAAAATGAATGTGTTGGTATTGAAAACGCACCATCTTGAGGTGGTGATTAATGTGGGACTAATTGATAAATAAAAAATATTAATCAATTAAAATTTTAAAAAATATTCCATATGTGAAATTTTATTATATTATCATTTAAAGTCAATATCACTCCTATTATTACATTAACAATCAAAACAATATTATAAAATTACAAAATAAACTATATTTATCTAATCATGTTCCATAGAACACATAAAATTATTATTATATGTTGTTCATTCCACACCAAATTTCACTAATATCATATCATAGTGTTTCCTTAAAATCCATATTATGTTAATTTCATAACAAAATAATGAATCCATCAGTTTATATTATGTAAGCATATAATAAATTATTAAGTGTAGAAACCCCTATTATAATTCAAAAAACCCACATTTATGGAAGACGAGAAAATTAAACATGATGATCCAATGAAGAAAATGGCACTTACACAACTAATTAATTTGGGATATTCGTCAAATAAAATATATTTAACTAATAAACAGATATATAGTTTATAAATCCTCAATAAAATCAAAGTTCCAATGAAAACATACATGTATAAAAAAATTATTAGCTTACAACATGATGGTATTTACTTCATAATATAAATTAGGTTATAAAACATAGCTTCCCATTATCCAAGTAAATAAAATAGAATAATTCTCCTAGATCATATGAGAATCCATGTCTTTTGAGAGGGGATCTAGACAATTAGTTGTAAACTATGAAAAGAAATTCCCGAAATAAGATATCTTAAAATATACTTTCATGAAATATGTTATCACCACCATATTGTAAACTCATTCACTTTTATAAGACATGAAAAACACTATAAATTAAATGAAAAACATTAGCTAAAGAAACATATTAGCTATTAACATGTGTATTTCTTCATTATATATAAAACTTTTGACCCATTTGTTTAATATTATTTCTATAATTAACCAATTTAAAATATATTATAATGAAAATAAACTATGTTAATATAGAGATGATATATGTAACAACCATACATCATAATATTGGTTGAAACTTAGTGTCAGGTGAAATCAAAAGAAACCATATTGTTTTCTACCATGTTTAATCTTAGGTATGGGCTTCTATTTATTTTGGTACCAAAATTTAAATAATTTAAATAAGTAAAATAAATATATTTTATTAATCATTAAACATTATTATTATTTTAATTTTCTTATATCGTATCAATGTAAACAAAATCTGGATATTTTATATGAATGCTAATGATATTCAAACACAGAAATATAGTTCAAACCTATTAATTTGAAAAAATTATGAAAGAAAAATTGATATTGAATCTTTAGTGTGTATCTAGTTGATAAGGGCAAATCATTTTGAAATCAAAATGAGAGAATGAAAAAAATAATGATTCTATAAAAACAATTTGTCCAGACATTTGGGAAAAAATATATAGTTTTGAGATGAAATAAAAGTCACTTGGCTCCCCCAATAATCATAGACACAATTAAGAAAAGTATATTGATTAATTAGTATATTAAAATGATAAACAGAAAATTTAAATATGAAAAAACTAAATGAAAATATGAAATGTATAATGAAAAAATTGGATGAAAGACAATAAATATTATTAAATATAATTTTAAAATATAATTTAATATGAAGGAGACATTGAGGACATAGAATGAAAAGGTTTTAGAAAGAGATGTAGGAAGAGATTTATAGTGAATTATGTATATATTATTCATGATTAGTATGGTTTCTTCCACTATCCATTGCTAGGTCAATGTAATTATAGAGGAGATTAGTGGATCACTTGGTAATTCGTAATGTTTGTGTCCTCTAATATAAACGATTTAATTGATGTCCATTAAGGGTCAATGATCTAATTATATAGGTAACATATATTTTTATACATGAATATGTAACTATTTGTACAAATAAAAATACCTTCCAGTCTAGAATAAAGTATACTACGATAATGGTTAAATTATTAATTTATGAGAATTACTTGTTTACAATTTTTTAATATTATAACATGGCCTTTCCATGGTAAATTTATTTTTTTCATAGGATAGTTTCCAATTTTATTCAAATAAATTCTATTATAGTAATTTCATATCACTATCTCTTTCATTATCCAAATGACATGTTTAAATAAACAAAATCCATTTTTATTTTTTTCAACTTTTTAGTGACAGGATTTAAAAAATCAAATTGGATACATTATAGTGACAGTTTTATAAGATGTTTGATATTCCTTAAGTCATTCCCCATTTTTTCTACACACATCCATCAATGTAGGATTAAAAATACAGACTTTATAATTTTAACATATTTTCATGAAATTTAATACAACCAATTTTCTTGGTGATTTATAGTATATGTTTTTTGTATTAATCCATGATTATTAACAATGTATTCTAGGGTTTTATTAATACAAATTAGTTCACGAGTCACTCATTAAGACCCATTGTGTCCTAGAATTGACAAAAATATATGTTTTACTAGACACAATCAAGGAGTGTGGATCATCATTGCAAGTTATTTGTTCCTCTTCCAATCATGAATCATAGTTAACATCGACATTGATATATTTAAAACAATCTTAAATATTTCATAAAACATGAAATATAACCATTGAATATTGAATATGTCACAAAAAATATATGGTCATTGGGGAATATTATGTCATTAAGAGATTGTGCTAAATATTTTACTTATGGATATAGATTGACCCAAACATATATTTGAGTATTCAAATATATTTTATCTTAAAAAACTATATTCATGGATATTTGGGGAGGTCCATTGATTTCTGATGTGGTACCCTCCTAGAAATGAGTGACAGACTCCAAATATTGATGAATATTCCTCTTAACCAATAAATATCTTAATTACCATGTCATCCATAATTTTGATAAATTTATTATATTCTAAAAATATGTGAAATCAATTTAGAAATATGGTTTTTTTCTATTGAAAAGTCCTTAGGAAAACATTGGTGAATAAAATATTCACAATGCATTTATAACATTGGAATTGTGGTGTGAGAGATTCAAGGTGTTGGATATGTAATTTGGGTTCAATAATCATATAATAATACGAATATATAGTCTTACTCATGTGATTACAAATTATATTATATTTCTATGTTCAATCATATATATCAAGGTGAAAAAAATGAAACCATAACATTGGTATTATTAGAATTTTTTTTGGGATTAATTTTTTTATGTCTGAATATTAAAGATCAATTGTATGTGATGATGGTGAATTTGAAACTAAAATAAAGGGTTAAATTTTATCTACTTTAAGAAAACCATCTAAATGTTATTTCTTTTTGAAAATAAATTGAGATTGAGTTTCATGTAATTATTTTGAGTTATAATATATTACGAAATGTATTCATTCTTTTTTGAAAAACTAAATCCTCAATGGATCTATTAAATTCATCACACATAACTTAAATAAAAAATGATAAAATAAATAATTCTATTATTGGCTTATATGTTAGTTAATTTTTTATTATAGTGAGGGGTCTCATTCAATTATCATTAAAAATGAATGGAACATAAATTTAATGTCACTAGGTGAGTTAGAGTTAAATATTACTAGAATTTGGGATGCATAACTAATATAAATATAATGATAAATGAATCTATTATAGGTATATACAAATAATATTAGATTCTAAAGTGTTTGGATTAACTAAATTATTGTTGGATAAGAATGAATTCTATCATAAATGGTTACGTGTCCAAAAATAATGAATCCAGTAAACATGTAGTAAAACTTTTATAATTTTAAAACAAGTTTACTCTATTTATTTTTCATGTCCTCATATAGTAAATACATAATGATTTTAGATCATTTACATAAATATTAAAATAATCAATGATTAATTGATCACTAAAATTTAATCAAGGGACCAATTTAAGTAATTTTATTATTCTTATGATAAATTGGTGACCATGAAATCCTCAATATCATTAATTTAGATTGAGATAACGTGGTGGAAAGAATTAATATTGACCATGAATACTAAATTTTATTGAAGAATGTGAGTATCTATAACAAGTTGTGAATTTATATGTAGTAAATGATATTTGATATCAAATTATGTGATTATATTTTTGATATACTAAATTGATTCATTATTTTCAAAAATGTAATAGAAAGTGTAAGTGGAAATATGGGAATCAATATAGTTTTTTAGATCTCATAATTTAATTGATCCTAGATAAAAATGTGCAAATTCTTATTCTGTACTGATAACATTATTAATGGGGCACTAACCAGACATACTCCACTATTTTAGGCAAAACAAGAGGGATGGAAAAAATATCACTACACTATCAGTATTTTTATTAGATATATTGATGGTAAAAATATGTTGATTAATATAATTTAATTGGAAGAATTTAAAAATATTTAACAACACAAATATGTAACCAAATTACCATGATATTATGATATAATGTTTATTGATTTTTGTTATAAAAATATTGAGAACATCTTTACATGAATTGATAATGCGTTGATTTAAGTAACATCACCATATAAATCATAGAGATCTATATAAAATGGAATTGTTTGTTCATTTACTAATTCAAAAACATATTGTTTTCACCCTTGTGAAAATGAATTATTTTAATAGCATGTTCGATGACTAAAATAATTTATAAATAGTCATATAGACAAATAATATAAAAAATCTAATTTGGGATGATAATGACTAAGTATATTTGGCTCATGGTTATAATTTAAATGTTAAAGGGTCATATGTTTTGACTAATTATGGTGGTTATATGTTATTCACATATATCAATTATATTGTTTTATTAACATTTTGGGATTTACTAAAAATAAGTTTTAAGGGTTGTGATAATGGTATAAAATGAGTAAATCGCCACATATAATGTATCTATTATCAATGGAAAGAGTTCCAATAATATATTATAATGTGATAATATTATCCTATTTACATTTTGTATAATGATGCCCAGTCTCCATATTTTCCTCCCCTTGGTTTAAAAAAAGTACACTTCATTGATGAGATTTTTTCTACATGATTTAGTGAGATATGTGATAAACCAATGTATAAGGAAGTGGAATGAAGATAACTATAAAACAATGAGTAATCCTACAAATGGATTTAAATGATGATATTATTGATATTAAATAAGGTAAAACCATTTTAGATTGATAATTTTCTATTATGTTGGTGTCTCCTTCCCTATAAAAGGATTTTTTTCAAAAACACCACATAGCACTACTAATCACAAATGATACCTCCTCTCTGTGGAATAATATAATTTCATGAACTTCCAAAATGATTTTAAGACCTGACCTTGGAATTCATCATCGTACAAAGTTCAATGGGGAACTATTTTATTAATATTTAGTGTTCTAATGGATAGGGATAAATATATTTCAAATGTGGTATATCTATAAGAATTTTTTGACCATAAAATAAATATTGAAAATGATTGATAAGGAATTCTCATTTTGGTGAATAGTTTTTTATCTCACCACATAGTGTCATGAAACATTATGTACATTCAAAATGATGTAATATATATTGTATAGAGAAACATTTGAACCTAAATATCCATAAATGTATTTTTAATATTATCATAAATTTTAGAAAATAATTTCACTATATAAAAAAGATACTGGAAATCCCTTATACAACTATCAAGAAGATTCCAAATGAATCAAAGCCACTAACCATCATAAAATAGATATATAACTTTGTAAATCACTATATAATAAGTGGGAATATAATAATTCAACATACCCTACACACAAATGATAAAAATGAGATAGTTTATTACTATAAAACCATGTTCTATGAATATATTACTTTATTTATGTGAATAACATCATAACCTTCAAATAATAATGGATAATCCAAAAGTAGTTGTGAAAACGTCATAATGATAAGTTTTATCTTACAGTTCAGTATTGGAGAATACAATTTTATGATTATGAATGATGAAGTCGTTGAGAAATATCATGTGATCAATATAATATTAAAAGATCGTGCATGGTGTTGGACACCCTATAATGAATAATAGTTTCTATAGTGTGATATATTTTCATAATGAAATGTATCCTAATGAAATTATAAACCAAATAATATTATAATGGATGTGAATAGATCTAGAAATTATATTAATTGGTTATGTTACTATTCAATATTCATTGAATATATTTTTGATAGATATACCTTATTTGGTTTTTTACCACACCTAACAATATTTCCATGAACTCGAAACCTATTCTTACCAATACAATAAGAATTTCATGATATATTACAGAATTATTATATTAATACACCAATCATCAATATGATTAACAAAGAGATTAAATATAATACAATGGAATTTACATTCATAAAAGGAGACCCAACAGAAACTATTAATGATGTTCTATATAAAGTGAATAATAATTTCGTGGACCTTTATCAAAGATAACAGATGAATATCATTGGATGGAAACACACTATTAATATGTGTGATATTACCCCTGATGAATTGAAAAACAACATTCTAATTAATGATCTAGCCCATTATTCAATTTATAATAATGTAAATTTTGTGAAAAAAATACAACCTTTATACGTAGGTTATCTGTCACGAACCAGGACTGGTCGCCATCCGACCCGGTGCCCGACCTGGTCCACAACATGGCCTAAAGGGCGTTCCTGATCCCCACGAGCTAGAAACTAGGGCTGGGCACAATATTGAGTCATTTGGGAATGATTTTTCCCAAAAAAATAAATAAACAACTATCTAAACAAATAAAATGAGACTGGAAACAAACAACTAAACCAGCCCTTAACACCAGAAATAATGAAAACCCAAAGTCCAACTCAACCCTCCTAGAAAAATAGAGGCAACATCAACACCACTCTACATGGGAAGGCCAACTGCAACCTACGTGAGGAGATCGACAACAATCTGAACCACCGTCACTATGCACAATTTCACAACTTGGAATACACGAGAAAAAATGTCTACATACACCCAATGGTGTATGAAGGTTGTGAGCCAAAATCCCCATAGGACACCACTCAATAAAAATGATCCACGTATAAACATTAAATGACAAATACATTTGAAAGATAAATAAATGAAAGGACACCAAAGCTTAAACAACCATAAAGAAACAATTTCTATAAAGAAAACACTTTAACAAAACAATTTAAATGAATATAAACACCTGTGCAGTTACGAAACCTCAAACCTTCAAGAGAACCCAAATATTACACCACATGCCGGTGGTGAGTGTTTAGTAATCCAGGAGCACTAAAAGTGGGAGAGGCCCCATAGGTATTAAAGGTGTGTGGGGACCTATAACCTCACGTCTCGAAGTACCAATGAATCCATATCATACGTTCTCGTGCACAAGATACTAGTAGGGAAACACATCCAAAACTTAGTGGTCTCTAGTCATCGTGAAATTTTTAGTTTGTATTGTAAGCATCAATCTAGCTAAGAGAAACTGGGTAGGGGCCACACCCGAATCACTAGCACACTAGTCTAGTACGCCCACCTAGTACCCATGATTCCCCTTTTTGTGCTCAACATTGTTCCAATTTTACATTTCATGTCAAATTTAGACATGTAAAAAACCAGGGTGTTACATAAACCAAACACAACACTTTCACACACAGAGAAAACCATTTCGAAATGTACACATGCCAAAAGACATTACCCAACTCAATTAAAACAATTTCTGCATTGCTAATAATTGTTTATTAAAAACATATTCAATTTTCATCGTAAATAATTTTATTAAATCATATTAAATTCATTGTAAACAAATTATTTAAAGAGAAATATAACACAACATTAATGCAAAATATCAACTCAACCCTCTTTCATGACCAAACACACCCAACACCACATCAAGAAATCAAATTGCACTTTTTGCACATTTTCACAAAACAAACACAAACATTTTAAAAACACTGGAACACAAACATTGCACTTTTATCATATGAAAAAATAACTACAACATTTTTAAACACTATCAACTGAATAGAAACAAGTTTCCAGATAATGATTGTACTGACACTGTATAAACATACAACTAAATGAAAATAATGCATAGAAAAACTTCAAGATAATAAAATCCACACCCATAATAATTAATCAAGTAATATTATAAATTAACTAAGCAATCAAATTAACTTATCAAATAATGATTAAAAGCGGAACCACCTACCTTGTCAGAGAAAATTTTATAACCATGGTGCGCAATGACCGTCCCACATCAACCGCAACTCAAACATACCAAAATTGACTCTAAATCAAACAATTGAAGAAGTAGGGTAGCGGTTCATCGGACGAAGTAGGATGGACAGTGGTTCGATGATTCTTCCGATAGAGCAGGATGTCGATAGATTGGCGCGTCGCTGAACATAGCAGGGGGGTGGTTGTTCGGCTCTTCATCGGATGAAGCAGTCGGACGGCAGTTCCGAGCTGGGGAGGCTGGTGGTCCATCGGGTTCCGAGCCACATGGGAGGTTTCATCCATGGAGGGCAGACCAGCAGGGGGCTTCAGGTTCGTCGGAGGGTGGTGATGCGCTGGTGGAGAGTTTGGGGGGGTGCCTTGAGCTGGAAAAGGGTAGCAGGGAGAGTTCGTGCGGCGGCGCGAGCCCGAAATAGGGGTGTGGGTGGTCTGGTGCGCGACAGGGATGTTGTGTGGCAAGAGCTGCGGTCACCGGATAGGATGAAGGGGATATGGCATAGATGGTTTCAGCATGAGGAAAATTAGGGCAGTGCGTTGGGGTTAGGCGGTGTGAGGCGTGGCCAGAGATAGAGATAGAGCGGCGACATGGGATACGGGAAGGAGGAGCCCGCTCAGTCAGGAGGATGGAAGGGGGTTCCGTAAAAAGAAAGAGGGAGGGTACGGTGTGCTGTGACATCGGAGAGGAAGATGAGGGGGAGGTGTAGTGTAATCCTTGCACCAAAATAAAAAAGGAAATAACAAAACAACAACAACAAAAAAGAAATTATTAACAATAATCATAAAATTAACAATACAATAATAATTGTAATATACAAAAACTGTATTTGTTATAATAATAATAATATTCTCAAATAACAATATTATTATTACCATTAAAACAATAAATTTTAATTTGTATCCAATTCTTATTATATTATATTATTTTTATTTTACGGCTCCTAATTTTATTTCTTCATTATTAATTCATGTCATTTAATTTATTGGACATAGGTGGGTCAACCGGTAAACAAGGAAAGGCTGCAGGATTTCAAAATCGTTCCTTGCATGAGTCGCAAGGTCTCAAATATTCATTTCATTTTCATTTTTTTAGACATCGCGTAATTTCATTCTTCCATGAACATTGGCCATGCCGAGCGTTGAACCAGACGAGGTCACACGGTGAGCCAGTCAAAGCCTCGTAGCTTTGACCATTCCCCGCCCATGCATTGGACACCACCAATGTAACACCCCAGGTAAATAAAGAATATGACATTTTCATATTTATCCATATTTTTGAATAATATATTAATATGACTTTAAAGTGGATGCTATGCTCGATGGCGTACTCAACACGCAACAACGAGTTTCTTGGGAATCTTACGTTGCACTCTAATAATAAAATAATATTATTTTAAATGGTAGTTAACATGTAGCCATTGTATTGGCGGTAATGGATAGAAATAACTAAAATATGATTACATATGTTTTTAAATGTTTTTACATTTATCCAATAAAAGATAAAGGCTTAAAATACGGAAAGAATTCAATTTTAGGCGTATATGCCCTAGTTTTCACTAAAGTTTCACTTATCGCCTTTTGATGGAAAACCGTCATTAAATATAGTTTTTTTCACTCTTATACATTCTATTGGACCAAATAAAACACTTCTTAAGAATCGGGACATCAAAATTTACTTTGTGTAAATTTTTGGTATCTTTCCGATAAAGTTCAGTGTTTTAAATGAATAGTGTAAAATGTTGTATTTTAATTCAAAACCTTTTTTTAATCTAATTTATTTATATGATTAGATTATCTTTTGAATTGGTTTTAAAGTGAAATTAGATTATATTATTACCATTAAATCCAATAGTGGTCGTTGGAGTTAATTTCACTTTGAAATCAGACTTAAACTAGTGTTAATCTTTTGATACTTATTGTTTCATAAAAACATGCTATTTGTTCTGACAGCGGGAATTAAATTATTAAATTAATTAATGTGACTTATATGTTTTTAATTTTGTAAAAAAGACTTCATTTTTAAATTTGGAATATCAAATATAGCTTAGGGTGAATTTTTGCGATTTTTCTGAAAAACTTCAATTTTTGATGAATAGTGAAACCACTAAGTGGTACTTATAAATACTGATTTTTCCATTTAAATGAAAATTTTCCATCTTTGTGTTTTGAATTTCAAAAATCCGACATACATGGTTGTCATTAAGAAGTAAAATGTGGTTCAATGGGATAAAAATAATTTTTTTGGTGAATAGTAACTTATTAAGTTTTTAATCGAGATTAGAGGTAATTAGTGTAGTTTAAAGTAAAAATAATGTTTTAATAATATGAAATTAACTTGAAACATGTCCTTACCTCATTGGACGTGTCATGGATGACCAAGATAATCCATGGGTCAACTTGGGGACCCCATGAAGCCACTTTGGTTGGAAAATGACATTAATATCTTTTTATTTAATGTTAAAGTAAAAATGAGACAAACATGAAATGTTTTACTAAAACAATTTTTACAAGGGGTTATACAAATAAGATGTTTGACTATAAATATTAATTGGAAATATAAATAGATTTCCTACATCATAGTAGTTTTTTAATAATTTTTTGACATTACATAAAGTATATTATTTATGACATCATGGTGATGCAGCGATAACCTCATTATTTAATGATTTAAATAAAATGGAAAGATAATGTAATATATAAGAACTAAACATGCCAAAAACCTATTGTATGAATGGATTTAGAACCCTTATCACCTTATCCTCAAAATACATTAATGTGTGACCTTTAAAATCCAAAACTCTTTTGAAAATAAAGTAACATTTTGTAACTTTACAAGAGTGCGCCTCCTCTCCTCTTATAAAAGGCTCCCACCTCAAACTCCTTACCCACACTCCCAAAGCCTTTGGCTCGTCCAACCTCTGCCCGTTTTGTCTCTCCACTTCCCTCTATTACTCCTTGAAGCCTCAATTTGGGCAGAAGTCTTCCCAAGGAATCCTTTGAGCTCAAACCAAAGGGAGTTTCCCGATTTTAAGGTAATGTCTTCAATTGAGTACTTTTGTTTTATTTTGCTTCTCCATCCCCATAAACTCTTTTTATTAATTTATTTTGTAACAAATAAAGTATCATAAATATACTAGGATGTTGTTATAATAATTATTCGAGCTACACTTTCACACACCTACATCTAATGGTTAAAGAACATATTGTTTCCGTGGATGGCGAATTTCGGCCTCCCGAAATGATGATTGTTCAACATTCTTTTAACACATTCAAAGGTGGCCATTAAGATGACACTATATTTATATATGATATATAATATGTTTATTATTTCCTTATGCTTCTGTATTTTTCATTTTGGGCATACCTTTATGGTTTCCATTATTGGTAAACACGATATCTTCATTTAAGGAAGTGTGGGCTAGCGCCCACTCAAAGTGATTTGATTTGTTAATACCATATGTGGTACGTATAAAGGATATATTTAATGATATTATATATGATACCATATTGTAATTAAAATACTATTATGTATCATTATGTTTTAATTCCATTAAATATGAAATTTAAATGGAAATAGCGTTCATGCGTACGTACGGCTTACCGTCTCCATGAACGGTACATTTCATTTCTTATCTCAAAATGTTATGTAATACTAAAAGTAAATATATATAATGTATATAGATGTAATATATTAAATCAAAATTAAGGATAAAATTCTGGAATTATAACATATATATATATCTCCCATTTTGTTTTAATTCCATTAATATGACAAAAAAATGAAAGTAGCGTTCATGCGTACGTACGGCCTACCATCTCCATGAACGTTGCTTTTCGTTTTTTTATCTCCAAATGATATGGAATAGTATGAAATGAATATTTACTGGATATATATGATATATTAATCATTAATACTATTTTGGAAATTATTTACTTATAACTACATGGGAAATCTTTTTTTTCAAACTAGTTCATTTTTGAATCATGTACCAAACATCGGCAAAAACGTCTGATATGAACTAACATTATTAAACAATTATTATAACATTATAATATGTGATATGAAATGAATAATAATCTCTAAAGGAGGTACTTAGGAAATTATTAATTGACCAAAGTTTATTACTCCGGAATATGAAGAAACGAACAAGACAAGTTGGACTTGAGGTAAGGGATCCTACTCCACTCTTTCTTTTTAAGTACACTCTTTTATGTCATTCCTTTTAAAGCTCATATTTCTTGTTATTGGGATGTTATTTTATATTAATATTACTGTAATTTTTATGTTCATGTGATGAGATACCCTATTCTCTCTCATTGATCCATTTTGGAAGTTTTATGTGGCACAGTTAGGCTGTCGAGTTTTCGTAAAAGATTTTTCATCTCACATTTATTCCCGTGATATTTATGATACATTTGACACAATTTCCTTTGAGTGGTGTATGGACTGCCAATTAATTTATTAATTGTGTAATAAAATTTCTTTTATGATTATTTACATCAATTTTGTATTGTCGTTCTTTCACGAGGTTTATGTTTCGAAAGATACCCATGTCGGTAAGGGAACCTTTCACCCTCCTATTTTTAAAAGACTTATTTTGTTGGGTCTTTTAATTTACATATTGTTATGTTGGGATATGTTCTCATATATCCTTAGTGATTTAAATTTTATGTCGATGTGATGAGATACCATTTTTTTATCTCTCATCAACTCATTTTGATGTGACGCCGTTAGGCTGTCAAGGGAAATTCTTATCCCAATTTCGATTTCTTTGGGTTCAACATGTAGTTATTGAATATGTCATCTTTTGAATATGTGTGAATGACCTTTTATTATTTTACACTTAATATCCACTTATATTGGGTGTATTTATATTTTTCACACATAATTTTGAGATTGAATTATCCCTAATTTTCGGATACCTTCTTTATAAGAGAATTCATCACATTGACATTTCTATTGAGACTTCATTGTTGTTATGCACCAATTCACTCATATATGGTGTATATACTGTCCTTTGGAATATTATACCATGAATCCATTTATTCTCATGATATTATAATGTTCTGACTAAATGTTATTCCTCAATTAGTGTATTCAAGTGTCTCTAATTTTGGTAGAACCCCTTTAACCAAAATATCGCTTTAAATGTTTTAATTATTTGTTCTTATTAATATCCATGTTTTCAAAATGGTTTTAAGGATTTATTTATATGGATATTAATGGTTTATAATTTTAAAATGTTCAAGGTGGTATGAGACACTTTGATTCAAAAATCTCTTTATTAAATGTTTTAAATGGTTTTGGAAATGGATTCTTTTTGAATGGACTCATTATCTCAATATACTAAAATGTTATATTGTGATTGAAATGTGGAAATGTTATGTTTCCTTTATGCATGTTTTATGTGATACGTTTATGTTATGGTTCTTGGTCATTGTTATGAAAACGGGTGGTTTCATGATAAACTAAGGGCGGTTGAGCCCGATATAGCTCTCCAATGCATTGGGTAACGCAAAGGACTGTAACATTAAGGTTTATCCGAAGAGATTTAGGGAATATACCGTGATAGGTATTCCAAACGTAACCAAGAGGCTTACTCCCTACATAAGAATGTTATGAATGCCTCAAGTTACCTTTATGTCTTATGATTTCTATGAATTATTCATGATTTTATGAGGTATGTTAATGTGCCTATGTTTTATGGGTAAAGTATGATTTCATTCTTATGTATATATGAACTCATGTTTCCTTTCCATATTTTTATAACCCTTACAGAGCTTTTTATGCTCATCCCAAGTTTTTGAAATGTTTTTCACAGGTCAAGGGAAAGGTACAAGATGTGATGACAGTGTCAAGGATGTGTCAAGAATGAATCCATGTTTTATTTTAAATACGTTTCCGTTGATGGGAAGAATTAATACTGTCTTTTATGTAACCACTTTGTTTAAATGTGGAATGTAATGCAAGTTTCATGATCTAATTCTCTAAAACTCTAAACCTGAAAATATCCTCAATGTGTAATCTTGTAATAACTCAAGATTAAGTAAGGTTTAAGGCTGGGGCCTTATAGTTGGTATCAAAGGTCGGTTTAGATAACTTTAGAGGTTAGGGTATTCTTTAAGCATAAGTGACATTACCATAATGGTTAGGATTTTAGAAAGAGTCCAAGTTTTAGATAAAGTGAATGAGTAAGAATATCTTAGTGTTTATCTTACTCATTATTACATGATGGTTTTGTTGATATACTCACACTGACATTTTTGGTTTTAGTAAATGGCTGGATCTAGCAGGCACCAAAGTGACAATTGGTTTGAAGGAAACTATGGTGGTTCTTTGATTAGGAGACTGGATGAAATGGGGTATTCAATGAGGAAACACGTGGTTGTTCTAAACCAACAATCAAGGAGTCATGATCAACCACTTGAACCTTGGAATTTTCTGTAATGCATAACGTACAAGATGATCAATCGATGTGGAAGTTCAGGTAACAATTATAAAGGTAACAATTAGAGTTTATATGATCCGTACTTTTGAGGAAATTATGGGTTATTATATGATATGATAGAAAATGAAAGGCATGAGATAAACGTGAGGTTAAAATATCTTATGATCATTTTTGATGATTTTATCCCTTTTTGGGGAATGATTTGAGAATTATATAGTTTTGGAAAAATGACAACACGCAGACCGTGTGACTGCCTGTCGCATCGGACAAAGCTACGGGAATCGATCCCACAACCAAAGTGCGACTGGTATTTATCGCCTACCACTGGACTACGTGAAGTCCCTGGTTATTTTGACTGATTCTTTTTAGTTAGATGATTTTATGAATTAATAGTAAGTTGATTTTGGGTTATTTATGAAAATTATTAACCTATCATGGAGGATATGTGATTAGGTTAATTAATTTTCAATACGAGACTTTAGGAGCAATTGATATTGTTTGGAGATAAATGTTACGATTTAACTTGGAAGACTATGTGATTTAATCCTTCAAATATTTGGGTTTCAATCTTATATTGGTTTACTTTGAAGAATTTTATGGAAAAATTTTTTATCGGATGGTCCTCGTTGAACTTTGGGTTTTGTTGGACAAATTTTGAGATTAAGAATAGATTTTATTTTTATAAAGGGTTATCCTTTTTTGGATTATCTGACCTTGTACTAACCATTCTAGTTTTGGTTTTGGTTAAAGCCTAAAGACATGGTATGTATATAGTTCTCTTTTGTGGATTAGTTGATTCTCTTAAAGTTGATTATAGTACTCTTAATGCGAAGAAGTCTCCCTAAATACTCGTCTTTTGGAAAAAATATGAGTTTGATTAAGGAATCTAGTAAAAGTTGAAAGTCAACATGATAAGTGATTATATTTCCTTATGAATAAATTCCTCAATAAAAAGTATCTTAAAACAAAAATGTTGTCTATTAACTTTTCCTACTAGGGAATCGAATACCGTTTAACCCATCACAAGTTTGTGATTTTCTTGTGGTTAACTTTCTCCTAAACATGTTTTCTATCACTCTCCATGAGAACATGACCCTATGTTTTCTCCTCCAAGTCCATATTTTTCTACATGGAATCCTAGTATGGGTTAACTCGGGTGACCTTTGTACTTATCTTTCTTTATTTTAAAGTTATTGTTTTACTGACTCTTGTTCCGATGTGGGACTTTCAAGGATGTTTCCAAGCGCAATTTTAAAATTGCGAGGACGCAATTCCCAAAAGGGGGGAATGATGTAACACCCCAGGTAAATAAAGAATATGACATTTTCATATTTATCCATATTTGTGAATAAAATATTAATATGACTTTAAAGGGGACGCAATGCTCGATGGCGTACCCAATACGCAACAACGAGTTTCTTGGGAATCTTACGTTGCACTCTAATAATAAAATAATATTATTTTAAATGGTAGTTAACATGTAGCCGTTGTATTGGCGAGAATGGATAGAAATAACTAAAATATGATTATATATGTTTTTAAATGTTTTTACATTTATCCAATAAAAGATAAAGGCTTAAAATACGGAAAGAATTCAATTTTAGGTGTATATGCCCTAGTTTTCACTAAAGGTTCACTTATCGCCTTTTGATGGCGAACCGTCATTAAATATAGTTTTGTTCACTCTTATACATTCTATTGGACCAAATAAAACTCTTCTGAAGAATCGGGACATCAAAATTTACTTTGTGTAAATTTTTGGTATCTTTCCGATAAAGTTCAGTTTTTTAAATGAATAGTGTAAAATGTTGTATTTTAATTCAAAACCTCTTTTTAATCAAATTTATTTATATGATTAGATTATCATTTGAATTGGTTTTAAAGTGAAATTATAATATATTTTTACCATTAAATCCAATAGTGGTCGTTGGAATTAATTTCACTTTGAAATCAGACTTAAACTAGTGTCAATCTTTTGATACTTATTGTTTCATAAAAACACGCTATTTGCACTGACAATGGGAATTAAATTATTAAATTAATTAATGTGAATTATATGTTATGAATTTTGTAAAATAGACTTCATTTTTGAATTTGGAATATAAAATATAGCTTAGGGTGAATTTTTGGGATTTTTCTGAAAAACATCAATTTTTGATGAATAGTGAAACCACTAAGTGGTACTTATAAAAACTGATTTTTCCGTTTAAATGAAAATTTTCCATCTTTGTGTTTTGAATTTCAAAAATTCGACATACATGGTTATCATTAAGATGTAAAATGTGGTTCAATGGGATAAAAATAATTTTTTGGTGAATAGTAACTTATTAAGTTTTTAATCGCGATTAGAGGTAATTAGTGTAGTTTAAGGTCAAAATAATGTTTTAATAATATGAAATGAACATGACACATGTCCTAACCTCATTGGATGTGTCATGGACGACCACGAAAACCCATGGGTCAACTTGGGGACCCCATGAAGCCACTTTTGTTGGAAAATGACATTAATATCTTTTTATTTGAAGTTAAAGTAAAAATGAGACAAACATGAAATGTTTTACTAAAAAAAATTTTACAAAGGGTTATACAAATCCGATTTTTGACTATAAATATTAACTGGAAAGCTAAAAAAATTTCATACATCATAGTATTTGTTTTTTAATTTTTGGACATTAAATAATTTAAATTATTTATGACATCATGGTGATGCAGCGATGACCTCATTATTTAACGATTTAAATAAAATGGAAAGATAATGTAATATCTAAGAACTAAACATGTCAAAAACATATTGGATGAGTGTATATAGAACCCTTATCACCTTATCTTAGAAATAAATCAATTTTGGACCTTTAAAATCCGAATCTCTTATGAAAATAAAGTAACATTTTGTAACTTTACACGAGTGTCCCTCCTCTCCTCTTATAAAAGGCCCCCACCTCAACCTCCTTACCCAAACTCCCAAATCCTTTGGCTCGGCCAACCTCTTCCCATTTTGTCTCTCCACTTCCCTCTCTTACTCCTTGAAGCCTCACTTTGGGAAGATGTCTTACCAAGGAAGCCTTTGAGCTCAAACCAAAGGTAGTTTCTCGATTTTAAGGTAATGTCTTCACTTGAGTACTTTTGTTTTATTTTGTTTCTCCAACCCCATAAACTCTTTTTATTCATTTATTCTATAAAAAATCCAGTATCATAAATAAACTAGTATGTTGTTATAAGAAGGATTCGAGCTACACTTTCACACACCTACATCTAATGGTTAAAGAACATACTGTTTTCGTGGATGGCGAATTTCGGCCTACCGAAACGATGATTTTTCAACATTCTTTTAACACCATCAAAGGTGACCATTAAGATGACACTATATTTATATATGAAATATAATATGTTTATTATTTCCTTAATCTTCTTTATTTTTACTTTTTGGCATACCTTTATGGTTTCCATTTATGGGTTAACGTGATATCTTCATTTAAGGAAGTGCGGACTACCGCCCCCTCAAAGTGATTTGATTCGTTAATACCATATGTGGTACGTATAAAGGATATATTTAATGATATTATATATTATAACATACTGGAATTAAAATACTATTATGTATCATTATGTTTTAATTCCATTAAATATGAAATAGAAATGGAAGTAGCGTTCATGCATACGTACGGCTTACCGTCTCCATGAACGATACATTTCATTTCTTATCTCAAAATGTTATGTAATAATATAAGTACATATATATAATGGATATATATGTAATATATTACATCAAAATTATGGATATCATTCTGGAATTATAACATATATATATCTCTCTCATTTTTTTTTAATTCCATTAATATGACAAAAAAATTAAAGTAGTGTTCATGCATACGTACGACCTACCGTCTCCATGAACGGTGCTTTTCGTTTTTTATCTAAAAATGATATGGAATAGTATGAAATGAATATTTACTGGATATATATGATATTTTAATCATTAATACTATTCTGGAAATTATTTAATTATAACTACATGGGAAATCTTTTTTTTCAAACAAGTTCGTTTTTGACTCATGTACCAAACATCGGCATAAACGTCTGATATGAACTATCATTATTAAACAATTTTTATAACATTATAATATGTGATATGAACTGAATAATAATCTCTAAAGGAGGTACTCAGGAAATTATTAATTGACCAAAGTTTATTACTCAGGAATATAAAGAAACAAACATGACAAGTTGGACTTGAGGTAAGGGATCCTACTCCACTCTTTCTTTTTAAGTACACTCTTTAATGTCATTCCTTTTAAAGATCATATTTCTTGTTATTGGGATGTTATTTTATATTAATATTACTGTAATTTTTATGTTCATGTGATGAGAGACCCTATTCTCTCTCATCAATCCATTTTGGACGTTTTATGTGGCGTCGTTAGGCTGCCGAGTTTTCGTAAAGGATTTTTCATCTCACTTTTATTCCCGTGAGATTTATGCTACATTTTCCACAATTTCCTTTGAGTGGTGTATGTACTGCCCATTATTTTATTCATTTTGTAATATACTTTATTTTATGAGTATTTACATCAATGTTGTATTGTCCTTCTTTCACGAGGTGTATGTTTCGAAAGATACCCATGTCGGTAAGGGAACCTTTCACCCTCCTCTTTTTAAAATACTTCTTTTGTTGGGTATTTTAATTTACATATTGTTATGTTGGGATATGTTCTCATATATCCTTATTGATGTAAATTTTATGTCCATGTGATGAGATACCCTTTTTTTATCTCTTATCAACTCATTTTGATGTGACGTCCTTAGGCTGTCAAGGGAACTTCTTATCCCAATTTCGATTTCTTTGGGTTCAACATGTAGTTATTGAATATGTCATCTTTTGAATATGTGTGAATGACCTTTTATTGTTTTTCACTTAATATCCACTTATATTGGGTGTATTTATATTTGTCACACATAATTTTGAGATTGAATTATCCTTAATTTTAGGGTACCTTCTTTATAAGGGAATTCATCACATTTGACATTTCTATTGAGACTTCATTGTTGATATGCACCAATTCACTCTTATATGGTGTATATACTGTCCATTGGAATATTATATCATGAATTCATTTATTCTCATGATATTATAAAGTTATGACTAAATGTTGTTCCTCAATTATTGTATTCAAGTGTCTATAATTTTGGAAGAACCCCTTTAACCAAAATACCGCTTTAAATGTTTTAATTATTTGTTCTTATTAGTATCCATTTTTTAAAAATGGTTTTAAGGATTTATTTATATGGATATTAATGGTTTAAAATTTTAAAATCTTCAAGGTGGTATGGGACACTTTGATTCAAAAATCACTTTATTAAATGTTTTAAATGGTTTTGGAAATGGTTTCTTTTTGAATGGATTCATTATCTCAATATTCTAAAATGTTATATTGTGATTGAAATGTGGACATGTTATGTTTCCTTTATGAATGTTTTATGTGATACGTTTATGTTATGGTTCTTGGGCATTGTTATGAAAATGGTTGGTTCCGTGATAAACTAAGGGCGGGTGAGCCCGATATAGCTCTCCAATGCATTGGGTAACGCGATGGAGTGTAACGTTAAGGTTTCTCCGAAGAGATTTAGGGAATATACTGTGATGGGTATTCCAAACGTAACCAAGAGGGTTACTCCCTACGTAAGAATGTTATGAATGCCTCAAGTTACCTTTATGTCTTGTGATTTCTATGATTTATTCATGATTTGATGAGGTATGTTAAAGTGCCTATGTTTTATGGGTAAAGTATGATTTCATTCTTATGTATATATGAACTCTTGTTTACATTCCATATTTTTATAAACCTTACTGAGCTTTTTATGCTCATACCATGTTTTTGAAATGTTTTTCACAGGTCAAGGGAAAGGTACAAGATGTGATGATAGTTTCAAGGATGTATCAAGAAAGAATCCATGTTATATTTTAAATATGTTTCCGTTGATGGGAATAATTAATACTGTCTTTTTTGTAACCATTGTGTTTAAATGTGGAATATAATGCATGTTTAATGATCCAATTCTCTAAAACTCTAAACCTGAAAATATCCTCAATGTGTAATCTTGTAATAACTCAAGATTAAGTAAGGTTTATGGCTGGGGCCTTATAATCAAGCCCAAAATATTCATTTATCTGCAAAATAAAAAATTGAACGATGGGCAGGTCAGAGGGAAGCACTGGCGAAGCCACATGGCTTCACCATTATGATAACCTATGCTTCACCTGTGTGTTGCATGATATCATGCCCCGATGAGCCAGGTGAGGTCATGTGTCAAAGCCAAAATGTGTACTTCATTAAATAAAAACCAAAAAATTTTAAGTAGGCTTCAACCCGAACTACCAAATTCCCTGAAAATTAATAAAATTATCTATTTAAAAATGACAGGTGTGAAAATTCTCCCCACCATAATGCTTTCCATCCCTAAAAAGCCACAACTAAGGCGGAGACTCAATGTACGAAATAACACCCCAATAAGGATCAAATAGGATCCCCACAAACATCAAGAAAAGAGAGTAAAAGTATTGTGATCAGAGAAAATGGCCGAAAGAAATCTTGAAGAAACCCATAAAGAGACTTTCTGATATGTGTCGCCCACCCCAAAGTGCTGAAAAACATCCAGTTGATTGTTTAAGAAAAGGATCCCTTGCACCCACGGAAATCATCATTACAAGCCGAAATACCTCAAGCAATATTAAAAAAAACCACACCATTTGGTTAGAATGAACAAACAAGGTCAAACCACATCCAAGGAACACTCTTATCACTTATCACCAAGACATATTTAAATACAAAATAAAAAGATCAACAAGGGGAGGCCCGAGGGGCTTTCCACCATTAGGAACTCACTAACACTCGAGAATATACTGGAAAACCGATACGGGGAGGTTCGAGTGGACTCCCAACCATTAAAGAAGAGTCTGGCATTGATTAATTCAAGAGACATTCATGAAAGACCCAATGTGGGTTTCCCCACCATTTTGAACCTACCAACGCCCATGACGAGACTAGAAAACCAATATAAGGTGGTTCGGGCGGACTCTGCACCATTAAGGAAAGGCCAACACCGATTTATTATAGAGAACTTTTTGTAAGACCCATCGTGTGTCTCGCAACCATTAGAACTAACAGAGGATACAGAACTTTGAAAAATTCTCGATGGTGACCAAACACCCCACCATAAGGGGCGGGGAGGGAGGGTCCCAACTACCGTGGTGTCAAATGAATAACCCAAGACAAACCAACATTTCCAAATTCCTGGATTAGCAATATTCAAATTTGAGTTAAATTAACCCAACAGACTCCCATTAGGACCAATAATGCGGTTGCATCGAGTGGGATGCAACCCCCAAGACTTTAAGTCAACAAGACGAACAAGCCTCCACAAGGTCACGAAAACCCTATGTAGCAAGATGGCTCATTCGGAGCGAAACAACCATAGTATCAATTTAAACTTCCTCTACTTCTATCACCAATGATAGAAATAAATTTGGGGACCCATACACTCACAGGGGTCATCACCACACTCTAGCTTCACATAGAGGCATCGAGCTTGAGCCCTGATGGTTGAAGCATCTCCTGCCTCGTAGTCATGTATTGAAGACTCATGAACAGATCTTCTCCTTTTGGTGTCACACGCAACCACAATACAACTGAGGAAACACCAGTAAAAACAAAACATTATGACATCCAATCGATCATACACTGAACACTCCCCAACATCAAAGATGAAATGGTGTATACGCATAACCCTTCATCACACTGAATGTGAACACGACACGAAAAATTGTCACTTGAACTTGACCATTGTTACAGAGAGGAGAATTTTCTGGAGACAGAATACATAGTGAGTCTTAAACAACACGTGATTCCTGTAATCGACCGTAGTATCCTCATGTGACTTGGTCTGCCACACATGTGGCCTAACGTAGACCCTTTCTTAAATGAATCCAAAGAAGGACCAAAGGAAATTTATAATAGTTGTCAACACCGACGATTCCTGTCTGCTTCCACCATTCCCCATTGGAATCTCCTCCACTGTTTCCAAATAGAACATCCAAATTAATAAGGTCAAACTTCATCCATGACTATCAAAGAGAATTCACACTGCAAGATGTCACCAAACATGACCCATGGAGCCAATGAAAATACTAAAAAGCCCTTCAAGAAACTGTTCAATGCGGATAATTTTGAACAACCTTCACCCTTCCCCATTGGAATTTTGTTCACCGCTTCCAAGGGATCCATTAGACACAACGATGTCAAATTCAAAGCTAAATACTAACACAACCCCAAGAGCCCAAAACTCTTTTTAAGTCCCCTCACATCTGTCATCCTTCTATGATAGGATTTGTTTAGTTTTTAAAAATGAGAGGTGGGTTTAATTCTAGAGTTGAAGAGGAGAGTCCTCTAATCAACTAGAGTGTCGGCCAACGGTGAATTTCTCATGGCCACACATCAATCACATGTCAATGCTTTATGGGGGGCATAAACTAGTCAATAATGAATACCATAGACCCAACCAAACTAGTCCAACGGTCAATACATATCACAAGTGAACACCAAAGGTGTAGGGAGAACCACTGAAAGGGATCCTCAATGTACTTTCCAAAAGGATTAACTAAATAAACTCTTTCATAACAACTTACAAATAATAATTCAAACTCATTACAAAAATTAGTCAGAAAGAATCCTCGACCCCAAATTGCTAAAATCCGACATTTTCAAAACATATGGACACACCACAGAAACACCGATTACTAAAACTACATATTCTCATTTAACAATACTTTTAAAAAAAGATATGTTAGTGGGTTTCACAAACACCAATGGTGTTCCATTGGCCTCACACATGCATGTTCCCATGCAACACCAGCATCCACCTCATATCCATCCATTAATTCAACTACTCATTCCATTAACCACATCTTTTTTCCTTATACATTCATGCATGTGGTTTCCCATGAGAATATCAAGAATCAAAACCAATCCTTTCCATTTTTCAAAACCAAAACATCCAACCCACACTTTTCAAACCACATACATCATTCTATTTTTAATTTGATTTTTTAAAAAACATTTTCCAGAACATTTTTCACGAAAAAAATCTCTTTTACATAAAAAATGCCCACAATTCTAGAAAAAATAGATGAGAAATGGTGCAAAACAACACTAGTGTTAGAGGGTGACTGGAACGTATGGTTAGAGGCCATATGACAATCACTCCACAGCCATGGAGGGTATTTTAGGACAGAGTCCTCAGTTCTGCATGGCTTTCTAGACCTTGCGGGCTCACTGGGACCACATACCCAACATCTTTTTTATTTATCCTAAATGAAATTAACCACACTGTCCAAAGGATTAAACAATCCTCAACTTACATTGGTAACATGATTCCTGCCACATGGTGTGCTGGCTAGGAACCTTACTCGGAGCCAAGACGTCGAGTCCTGACAACCTTAACTCCATTCTTCTGTGATTCTATCCCAAAATAAAATGACCCAAGAGAGAAAAACTTCCCTCTGATATTATTTTTTCAAGAACCAGGCTGGGTCGCCATCCGACCCGGTGCCCGACCCTGTCCGCGACCTTCCCGAAGGGCGTTTCCGATCCCCATAGGCTGGAAACTAGTGTCGGGCACAATATTGAGGCAGTTGGGAACGATTTTTCCTAGAAAAATTCATAGACAACTAACAGGATAAATAAACTGAGACTGTTAACAAACAACTAAACATGACCTTAAAACCAGAAATAATCATTATGGTCTAATACTCGAACTAATAACTAAATTAAGTACAACAACAGAAACTAAAACTCTGACTCAAACCACCTGGAAAAATAGAGGCCACATCAACACCACTCTGCATGAGAAGACCAACTACAACCTGGATGAGGAGACCGACAACAATCTGAAGCACCATCACTGAGCATGATGTCACAACCTGGAATACACAAGAAACAATTACTACATACATCCAAATGTGTATGTAGTGTGTGAACCAAAAACCCAGTAGGATACCACCCAATAAAAAGGTTCCACATATAAACATTAAATGACAAATACATTTGTAGGCTAAATAAATGAAAGGACACCATAGCTTAAATATCCTTAATGATATAGTTTCTATGAAGAAAAAACTTTAAGAAAACAATTTAAATGAAAATAAAATACCCTTTTTGTTAAGAAAACTCAAAACTTCAAGAGAACCCAAATGCTACACTATTTTTTGACAGTGAGTGTATCGTAATCTAGGAGCACTAAAAGTGGGAGAGTCCATATAGGTACTAAATCATGGTGGGGGCCATAGAACCCCACGTCTCGGTGTACCAAAGAATCCATATCATATGTTCCCGTCCATGAGCCACTAATAGGGCAACACATCCCTAACATTGTGGTCTCCAGTCATCATCCAATGTTTAGTTAGTGTTGTAAGAGTCAATCAAGCTATGTGAAACTGGGTCAGGGCCACTCCTGAATCACTAGCACGCTAGACTAGTCTGCCCGCGTAGTACCTAGGCTTCCCCATTTTGTGCTCAACGTTGTTCCAATTTTACATTTCATGTCAAATGAAGGCATGTAAAACAACCATGGTGTTACATAAACCAACAACCACACTTTCACACACATAGAAAACCATTTGGAAAAGTACACACGCCAAAAGACTTCACCCAACTCAGTGAAACAATTTATGCATTGCTAATAATTGTTTATTAAAAAAATATTAAATTTTAATCGTTAATAATTTTATTAAAACACATTAAATTCTTTGAAAAAAAAATCTTTAAAGATAAATATAACACAACTTTAACACACAAAACCCACTCAACCCTCCTTCATGATCAAACACACCCAACACCACATCAATAACACAAATTGCATAGTTTTCAAAATTTCACAAAAAAACACAAACTTTTTTAAAAACACTAGAACAAAAAAATTGCACTTTTCGGTTTTGAAAAAAAATGACAACATTATTAAACACTAACTATTGACTAAAAACATGTTTCTAGACATAGAACATACCTACACCACATAAACATACTACTAAATTAAAATAATGCAAAGAAAAACTTCCAGATAATAAAATCCACACACATAAGAATTAATCAGGTAATCTTATAAATTAACTAATCAAGAAAATTAACTTATCAGATAATGTTTAATCACGAAAACACATACCTTGTCAGAGGAGACATCACAACCATGGTGTGCAATGACAGTCGCACATCAACCTCAAGTCAAACAAATCCTAATTTACCTTAAATCAAAAAATTGAACCAAAACATCAATAATTAACCCAAAAAGATGATGAAAACCCACAATTACATGCCAAAAACTCAACAAAAAGACCAAACACAACCCAAAACATCAAATTAAAAACCCTAAAATCAGATAATAAACCTGCTAAAAAAAGAAAGACATAAACGAGGGGGTGTTCACCGGACGGAGCTGGGGAGGGCTGTTCGGCGATTCGTCGAATGAAGGAAGATGGTGACGGAGTGGCGCACTGCCAGATGGAGTAGGGCGGGTGTTGGTTCATCACTTCACTGGATGAAGCAGGAGTGTAGTGGTTCCGACTGGGGGAGGCTGGGGGTCCAACGTGTTCCAAGCAATATGGGAGGTTTTGTCCAAGGAGGGAAGACCGGCATGGGGGGTTTCGTGTTCGTAGGACGGTGGTGTTGCGTAGGGGGAGAGTTATACCGGTTGAACCTCGAGCTGGATAAGGGGATCAGTGAGAGTTCGTGCGGCTGTGCGAGCCGAGAATAGGGGTGCTGCTGGTGCAGTGCACGACGGGGATGTTGTGTTGCGTGACCTGGGGTCACTGGATGGGATGGAGTGGGGATGACGTAGCGGGGTTCAATGCGAGGAAAACCGGGGTGGCGCGCTAGGGATAGGTGGTTCGAGGCGTCACCAGAGAGGGAGAGGGAGGGGCGGCCAGGGCTGCTGGAAGGAGGAGGTCAGCTGGTCCGGCAGATAGAAGGGGGTTTTGCGATAGGAATGAGGGAGGGAAGGGTGTGTCGTGATGGGGGAGAGGATGAAGAGGGGGAGGTGTAGCACAACCCTTGACCCAAAAGAAAAATGAAAATAACAAAACAAAAACAAAAAATAAATAAATTAACACTAATAATAATAAAATTAACAAAATAATAATAATTGTAATAAACAAAAAATGGAATACTATTAATAATAATAATAGTCTCAAATAATAATATTATTATTACCATTAGAACAATTAATTTTAATTTCTATCCAAATCTTATAATATAATATTATTTTTATTTTATGTCTCTTAATTTTATTTCTTCATTATTAATTCATGTCATTTAATTTATTGGACATCAGCGGGTCACCCGGTGGACAAGGCGAGGTCGCACAGTTTCAAAATCGTGACTCTCTTGAGTCGTGCTATCTCAAACATTCATTGCATTTTTATTTTATTAAACATCGCGTAATTTCTATCAGCCTTGAACTTCGGGCAAGCTGAGTGGTGAGCCAGACAAGGTCACGCGGTGACCCAGTCAATGCTGCACAGCTTCGGCCATTCCTCACCCATTCATTGGATTCCACCAAGCCCAAAAAATTCATATATCTGCACAACACAAAATTGAACGACGGGCGGGTCACACGACAGTGATGGTGAAGCCGCAAGGCATCACAATTTTGTTTCGCCTATGCATCGCCCATGAGTTGCATGCTATCAAGCCCCAGTGAGCCAGGTGTGGTCATGTGTTAATGCCAAAAATTGTATTTCTTTAAAAACACCAACAAGTTTTAAGTCGGATTTAACCTGAACTACATAATTCCCTGAAAATTAATAAAATGAACTATTTAAAGATGACTGGGGTGACATTATCGTTGATATTAAAATGGAAATTCATCCTAGAGATCCCAATCACTCCTGAAATGAATTTTGAATGTCGGGACACAAATTAATTTTAAATGATAACACTTCTATTGGTTGTGTTTATAAATATTATGATATATATTTCAGATACTCCCGGAACATATTTAATACCATGTATGGAGTTTAATATTCCATTAATGATGAGTAGTTTGATATTATTAAAAAGAATGATTTGAAAAAAAGTTAAATCCATATTTTCTTATGAACTTGTATACAGATATGTTTTTTATTCCATCATTATGGTTACAATTGAGTATATCATAGACTAGGAAAATAGGATGGGGATGGGGTTGGCTCGAGCGAGGCCACATAATGAAATGGAGAACCATAATTTTAATCATATGAGTGAGATAAAGATACAAATATAAGAGTAGCTACAAAAGGAATGTAAGCATACCCATTATGAGAATCTATCCCACCTCATAAACATCATAATGTACTTCGATTGTATTTAATAATAGTCCTACATAGTATCAACTTCCAACACAATTTTAGACTCCACCATTTTTCTGTTGATCATAGCTATCAAATCATTTACTATATCAACATCCGTTTCATAGATTTACCTTTAATAAAATCATGTATTTCTTATATAGATTGTGGGGGAGAAAGAATAATAGTCTAAATTTGTGTATCATTTTAAAAAAATATTATGTATATTCGTATAATACTAATTAGATAAGAATAATTGAATTTGTAAATATTTTAGGCATGAAATAAGGAAATGTCCTCTCACACAATACACTCTAGTATTACTACACCCTTTAAAAATATCTCACTTATTTATGACCGTGTTTTTCATAGAATCATAGGTTGTAGTGTCATATAAACATAAAAATATTTCAAAACCATGGGAACTATCATTGTTGAGGTGAATAAAATCCAACATCATTTTTTCTTCATGAAAGAATCATATTAGATAACTATTATAATTTTCATTACTGTATAATGTGATTTAATTAAATAAATTATAAAAAATAACAACCCTATGATATCCTCCTCTCATATCTTTACTCATCAATAAGATTAATATTTTTGAATGAGAAATTTTAATAGATTGAATTACCTGGAAATCATTTCTATAAGTAACATTGATGAGTTTATTATTATTCTTTAAAAAACTATTTACTTAATGAATTAATAAAATACAGTTTTATTGAAATATTCTGCATTTAACCATAGATATTTGGTGCATTCTCTATTACTTCTATTTCTATCCAGTAGATTCTCAATCATGTAACATCATTTTTTAATGGAGTGAAAAATAACATCATTCCATTATTCTAATAAAAGGTATCAATATTGTTAATATTAATTAGTATTTCAACCATACTATTTTGGGAGGTAGTTGTATTCTTCTCCAATTCATATAGATATCCTTTTTGCCTCTTGAACATTATTTAAAGAACCACCATTTTATAGTAATACATTTGTCTAATCCTGGATGTGTGGACCTTGTCTATGATTGAAATTTTATCTATCATCCATTTAGTGAAGAATAAATGATGATAAAAACAAGCCATCTTTTTAATTTTTTTTCACTTTTTGGGAATCTCAAGATAGGTCACTTGATAGGGGATTTTTATTTAATTAATGTAGGTTGTTGATCCCTTATAAGTTGGAAAATAATTTCAACATAAGGATCTTGGTTCATTGATTACAATGTTTGTTGATGTTACAAGTGAAATATGAACATAATTTTTTTGTATTTATAATTTTATTATGTGTCAAAAAATAGATAATGTTTCTCATATCTTTGAATCATTAAATGGGTCCACCTTTCCTTTCAGTATGATTGATAATTTTTTTGATGTCACCTTTAATGATCTTTTCCAAAGAAAAATTGTTGAAGTAATGTTGTGAATTATATAAATATACTATATATGATACATAATATTTAATTTCTGTTACATACAATGACTAATTAAGATGATTAAATTTCCCAAATTGTAATGTCATGAAGGAAAGAGTCAATAAACTCTGATCACATATGATATTTCATGATAAGCCATAAGTGATTATTTGTCAGGATTGTTTTATAGAATTAACCAAGGAATTTATTCATACAAAATGATAAATTATTATTAATTTTATGTTATGTTAATTTTAAAAAATTTGTAACATATAGTTCAATAGTGATAAAGTCTCATTCTATTTAGTATCTATATATCCCAGCTTTCCTGGATATATTGGAAATCCTGATGTGAATAAATGAAGAATAATGGTTCCTACCTATCATTAACCCATGATAGATAAGGGGTCATTATTTGTAACTCATACCGCCCTTGATATAATATATATTCCATAAATGTGGAGGATGATAGAATTTATCTTTATTTATTGAAGTCTAATTGAATAAAATTCCTAGATTTTTTCATTAAACGACTGTAGATCCTTGATGATTTTTTAAGATAGAACTAGGGCCCTAATTTTTATGAATCTAAAACATCAAAGGGTATAAAAAGATAAATAGATGAATTATGATTTATGGTAGTAATAGTATAATCATGTATGGTTAATAAAGATATGGTCTTAATCAATTATATCACTTTTCAAGACAACAATATGATAGCTAGAATACAAACCTAAGAACAACCCTAAAGGATTCTAAAACTAGGAAGACATCATAGAGATTTATTATACTGATTAGGGATGTCCATAACAAAAATTATATAGATGGGATACCAAAATATATGTAGTTCATCCAATTGAGTGAAAGACATAATAAGAGTAACAACCAATATGTCAAAAAAATAATTGAAAAAATCAAATGGTTATATATAATTGCATGATCATGATATAGAAGACCCAAGGAACCTTATGAATAGATTACTGTAAATTTTCATTAATCTACTCTTGGAAAATGGGAGAATTTTGGGAGTATAGAATCACATTTTATAATACCATATAACATATGTACCTTATCTGATGGTTAAAAACCGCAGATAAATAAGATGTCTAGCATGTGACGTTTAGAGAAACCCTATCCTTTTACAAATAACATTACATTATTTTAATAATAATTAATCATCGAAGTATAATACAAGGATCAAAAAGTTTATTTTCTTGGAAGAATATATACATAATCAAACAATATAAAACCAACTTTTTTTAAACTACATAATGTGCTCATATTTCCATTGTGCCCATTCATCTGCATAGGATAACATGGGGTGAACATGAATGAATTGATTATCTAAAAGGCATATAAGGGAATAACCGTTGGAACAGAACATTAGAAAATGGGAATAATGTCATGAAATGATGATAAAAGAATAATTCATTTTACGTATAGAATCATTACATATGAACATGGAATCATATAAACATGGAGTCATAGTAATGTGGGAGACACCTAAAACAAGAATTTAGTTTGTGTTAAGGCTAACAACAAAGATAGTTTCACATAGTAGAACAATCAAATCCTAACCTCCCTGACTGTTGCACAATGCAGCACATACCAAGGCTAACCCCTAGAACATCGCACATAATGTCACAAGCCATTGCTATCCACAAAGACCATCAAACATAACATCTCATGAGACTCTACATTACCCAATTCATTGGATCACTATATGGTTTCATCCATTTTAACTTTACATGAATATTTTTTAACATAATGAATCATACATAATCAATCATATATAAACATAAGCATTACCCATGGAAAGGATTGACTATCATAATAATGACATAAAGCATAAACAATAGGTGTATTAAAAAAGTGTCTACGAATGAAAGGAAATAAAATATACAAGTATTTTCATAAAGAATATTAGGCATGTTTCGTGGGAATTGATATCAAGTATAAGTGATAACATGTTAGAAAAGTATTTAAGGAATTTTTGCATAAATTTATTTTAGAGGTTTTAAGGAAAATACTATAGTATTTAAAATTGAAAAAGGAACAGTACATTATAAAAATCGGAACTATTCCCAGAAAGTTTTCATAATAATAAATAATGATTTTACTGAGAGAACATCATTTTGGTTGAAATAATGATAAGGTAACTAGAGGGAATAATTTTGATTCGGGTAAAATTTCATTCAGATTATAGATATGGTATCAGAAGTAATTATGTGGGCTTAATGAGAGATAAATGGGTTTTTGAAATATTATTCATACTGAGGGATATATGTGGTAGGATACAATTCATACCCCATAATTTGGTATTATAGATTAATGGTATATAAAAGAGGACATTCATGAATAGAAGTGTAATGGAGAGGATACTATAAAATATGACTGAATGTGTTCTTCCATTCTTATTAATTACCTGAATTTGAAAATTTGGTTTATTAATTAATAATTATAGAACATATTCTCTATGTAATTGATTTATTATAATATTTTTATGTTCATTCATTTCTATTCTAATTGGTTTGGTGGTTCAATTTCATCATTTGGGAACATATGTTTTCATAGTATTCTTGAACGGTTCGCTTGTATTCAAGAATGAAAGATAATTTAAAATGTTGATAAACATATAGAATTGTAATTATCTATTATTGATGACGATAAAAAATTGAAATTATATTATAAATAATTTTTTATTTACATTGAGAATGATTCATTAGTCAATAATTCAATGATAATCGTTTGGGTTAATTCAGTCGGTTTTTTGACCACAACGAACATGTTTTCTTTAATTATTTAGTAATATGTACATAATATAATTACATGAAATAAAATAGTATATAATAAATATATCATAATCCAGTTCCCGAGTAAAAATTGTTTCATGACCAGATCTGATGGCGGTAATGGAAAATGAAAACATGTTGTTCTTGAATGTGATAAATTAACACCTCACGAGCAACATTTTCCTTTCTAAAATAAATAGAAGATGATAAGGGGGATATATGAAATATTCTACAATTAGTATCATAAAATTCTAGAAAATGTAAGATACTAGTTTTACCATACCATTTGGATGAGGATAGGTTTGGATATATTTTATAAAAGAACATTAAATTGAATGAAAATTAAAGGGAAATAGATATATGGAATTACCTCTGCAATCCTCTATAAAGAACATTGGATTGGTCATTTGATGAGACCATAATAGCTTGGACGTTGAGGAGGGGATAGGGATGAATTTTGGGAAGCTTTTAGACATGTATTGATGCTTAATAGGTGTGAGTAAATAAGGTTGTGAAGGGATATATTTATAGTGGAGGGGAGAGGGGATTTCACAATACTAGATTCATTAATTTATTATTTCTCCAAAATTAAAGAAATAGTGTTGATCCCATGACCAAGAACAGTATTAAGTTCTTATTGGTTCTACCCAATGGACATGTACCTCATCCATGACTCATGAATGAAGCAAAAATACATTTATGGAGCATATTTCATAAATTATTTAATTTCACTATTCACCATAAATACAAGTATTTCAAAAAAATCACAAAAAATTAACTTAACCATTTTCTATGTTTATAATCAAAAAATGAAATGCATTTTTAAACAATATTATTCTAAATGCTATTAATTTAATTTTTAATTAAAATCGCAATATACCTTAAATACTACTATTTTAAATCATTTTTTACAATTCCCAGATATATTTATATTATACTTCCACATGAATCTTATTTAAATACGTTCAAATGTAACATCACTATTCATTAGGGTATGTCTCTATTTGTATTGGTAACAGTACTATCCATAAAGTTATATTACTATTCACCAAAATATATGATGGTCATACTAGACATCAAATAACTTACTGATCGCAACTGTGTATGTCAAATTTTCGAAATCCATACCTATGAAGATGCAAACAAAGGTTTAAAGATAACATAGTACATATAATATCACTGTGTTGTGATTTTATATGTTAAAATCATAGGAAGTATATTTCTATTTAAAATGATTGGGTCATTTCATACATCCCCCTTAAAAAATTTCGCTATGAAAATTTCATTTTACATTCTATGGAATAAACAAGTACATGTACTTTTCCATCATTACATCCTCTATTTATCATGTTTCCTCTTCGTACATATGATTCTGCCATAGTTCCATGACCAGGTGAGTATTCTTGTTACACAAAACATTATCTCTATGATCCAAGATCTTCATTGTCTACTCCTCAGAAGAAATATCATCCTCAAATTGTACAAACCTAAATGAGAGTACATGTGAAGGATCTGGTATGTACTTCCTTAAGAGGGATTCATTGAAAACATCATGTACTTTGTCCATGGTAGGTGGAAGTTCCAATCGACAAGACACATCCCCAACATGATCAAGAATATATAAGGGGTCGATGAAGATGGAAGATAAATTCCCTTTCTTTCCAAACCTCATGACTATCTTCTGTAGAGTTATGCATAGAAATATGATGTCTCCAACTGGGAACTCATGGTGTCATCAACGATTTTTTGTATAACTCATCCATCAACTTCATACTACTTTGATGTGATGTTTAATAGTTTTAAACTTCTCCACCACTTCTTTGATCATTTCTAGTCCTAGCATCTTACTCTCACTAACTTCATCACAACACTCCAATGTTCTTCCCCATTTCCCATATTGGTCTTTGAATGGTTCCATTTGGTTGCTCAAGTAAAAACTATTTTTTTAAGTGATTCAGACTATTGTAAGATGATGGTACCATCCTAAATTGAAGTCTATAGAACATGATATCAACAAATCATCCAATTTCAAAATAGTTCATATAGATTGGCCATCATATTAGGAATGATAGGCTGTACTGAATTTCAGTTCACTTCTTAGAGCATGTTGGGGACTTTTCGACAACCTTGAGGTGAATCTTCAATCTTTATCAGATACTATATATAGTAGTAATATATACTGTATTACCACTTCATTAATATATATCTAGGTATTTGTTTCCAATGGTAAGTCCTCTCAAATCCTAAAAAAGTGAGTTGTCCTTGTAACATGATCCACAATAACTTATATTGCATTTTCCCCACCTGATATCCTTGCAATTCCAGTGAAAAATTCCATGGTGATGTTCCCCCACTTCAATGTTGACAAGGGTAGTTCTTGTAGCATCCCCTTTTACTTTTTTCTTTCAGTATTCACTTATTGACATACCAGGAACATAGATGTATAAACAACAATCTCCATCTTCATGTTTTCTAACCAAAAGTTCTCTCAGAGATCTCGATACGAGTTTGTGCTCCCTGAGTGAATAAAGATGGTTGATCTCTATGAATCATTAAAAATCCCCTTCAATATATATGGAAATAATTGTAAATATAGTTATGATCCAAATCATACAACTACTTCCTCATCATTTTTGAAATCAGAAGATTCCTCATTTTGAATAGCTTCCACCCTTTTTATAATTTCAATGTCTATTCGTTGAGAATCATTTATTTTCGATATGAGGGATGATAGATAAATAATTTGAGAAAGGATTGTGTTGATCTTACATTAATGATTCAAATGTACATTATCTAAAATTCTAATATTATCATAACCTTTTCAATTATAAACATTGATAAAGATGCATGATCCTTTCTTCATAGAGCCTTTTCCACCTTATTTTCCTTACCTAGATGGTAGTAGATGGAGAAGTCATAATACTTGATGGGATCAATACATATTCTTTGTACATATTAAGATATTTATGTGTGGAAATATATTGGTGACTATTTTTAATAGAATATATCTCACACTTTTCTCGATAGGGATAATTCTGCTAAATTTCCAAGCAATGATCACATCCACAAAATCTGGTCCATTCGTGGCATAGTTTCGCACATGGATCTTCATCATCCCTGAGGCATAATCTACCACATTACCATTTTTCATAATCAAACCACATAATCCTCTCATTTATGCATAACTATACACCAAAATTTTTTCTCCACTTGTTGGGTGTGTCAGTACTGGCCTTGTGATTAGCCATTTTTTCAACTCCTTTTGACACTCTTCAAAATTCGGATTCTAGACAAGAATCACCCCTTCTGTGATAGCATGTTAATTGAGTTTGAAAATCATGAAATTTTCTTCTAATATTGTCAATAATGCATGTCTAGACCAAAAAATCTACGAATCTCTATGGCAGATGTCGTCTGTGGCCGCACTCCAATCACCTTTTTCTTGGAAGGGTCCATAGAAATCCATTTTTCAGTTATAACATACCCCAAGAATTATACTTCCCCCATTTATAAATAACATTAAATGTATTTACCATATATATTCTCCCTTGTTAATGTATTTAAATCTATATTCAAATGATCCTTATGTTCCATCTTTCACTTAGAGTATATCAGAACATCATCATTAATGACTACCACTAATTTCATGAGGTAATCTCTAAATACACTTTTCATTAAATAGATGAATATTTCTAGAGTTTTAGTGAGTATTAAGGGATTCACTATGAACTCTTATTTTCCATACCACATTGAAAAGGAATTCTGGGGAATTTATTCCTTCCACACCATTAATTGGTGACAACTTGACTGAAGGTCCACCTTAGTGAAATAAATGGCCCCAAAAAGCTTATCGAACAAGTCATATATTAAAGGAAGGATATACATGTTATTTATCATGATTATATTCAGATTATGATAATCAATGTTTATTCACATTTATCCATCCATCCCCTTGATGAATAGGACTGGCACACCTCGTGGTGAAGCACTAGGCCATATAAATCCTTTTTCTAGATTCTCCTCTAACTTCTTCTTCATCTCTTCTAGCACTATGTGGTCCATTCAATAAGGCTTTATTGATATAGTTAGAGATCTGAAAATATGTTCAATTGGGACCACAACCTCTTGATTCGTAGGAATACCAAGAAAGTCTTTATGGAATACATTAGTGTAATCCCTCACGATGGGCTTGTCTTCAACCAAGATCATCTCCAATTTCTCAATCAATTGATATTGAAACGCATTCTCATAAGGAAATAATATTGAAAATTGAGACATTGATTCAATAGTAGATTCATCTTCCTCATTAATGTTGTAATGAATTTGATGATTCATCAGGTTGTGATCAGTGATCTCGCTTTCCTTACAGTTGATGTGGTATTTTTATAAAGATACCCAGTTCATGAAAAAGATAGCATCAAACACCACTAAAGGATATATGACAATATTTTTTATGGGGTTTAGTCCATAAAAATTAACCATGGATGGGATATAAAACATGGATGAAAAAATTTCCCCCTTCAACGTTATGAGAGATAACTTATCCTTTAAATTTGGAGGTTGTTTTTGAATAGTTCTTTTAATCGTGTAAGATATGGGACAATATGTAAGACCAGAATAAAATAGTACATATTCTATTAATGAATGAATAACTAGGGTACCTATCACCAAATCGTTCTCTAGATCCCCCTCATCAGTAGTTATAGAAAATTTCCTTCCCTGTTGTCATGGAGTTGGTTGTGTATTTTTTCCATCAGACTCATGATTAAGGAAATTGTTTGCATAATACCTATGTTCTTTGATTTTGTATAACTACACCACTAGATGTGTACTGATATGAACCTTCATTTCATCTTCAACATTATAATAATTTTTCATAACCCTACCTCAGTTATTGGAAAAGCGTTCCATTCATCCTCCTTTTGAGATACTTATGGTTCACTTTTAAATGTTTCTAAGATGCCACATCTAAGGACCATTGCAATTGGGATATTTGATCTTCATTCAATAATTGGATTTGTTTGTTGAAAAATCCATGTTGTTCTCCATTTTCAGATTCTTCTCAATAGTTCCACAAGATGACTTAGATTCACCAATCTCCATATTGTCCATGAGGGAACAATGGACAATATCCTCATTACTATCGATGTCTTGGATCACCAAAACCTTATGTATAATCAACATTAGATCACAAAATAAGCGATCCACATTTATTTTAGTGTTTATGACAACACTAGAGGTGTACCATGAAATCCTAGTAATTTCTGCTTCATACACCCTGATGGACTCATCTTCCATATACATGAGTCTGAGGAAATATTTTTCCATCATTAAACAGTTAGTTTGAGGAAACGATTTATTAAAAAACATCCTCTTGATTTTATACCAATCTATGGAATTAATTTCCTCCTAGGGTATCATATATTTTATCAGTGTCTACCACTGTACAGATTCCCCATAGAAATGATAGACTGGCCATAAAACTTTGCCTTCTTCCATGCACAGTGGAAAAGAGAATAACTTATCAAGAGTTAATCCACTATTCCATGAGGAGGGGATCAGAAGATCCGCTAAACATGGGAGGCCTCTTACACCAGAAGGATTCAACAACAACTTTATCGTTCATTCAAGGAAGAGGGTGTTCAACATGATTCATGTTATTATTCTTAACATGAGCCAGTTTATCAAGTACTGTCATGAAGGTTTTAGCATCTCTTCCCATCATATCTGGCATATCATTAGAGAAATCCTATTATTTTCTATCACATTGATTGTGGGAACGTGTTCTTATATTTCTACCATTATTAATGAATAATAATATAACATTTGAGGTCTTGTTTACTTAGTATAGAACATAAAAAGAGGAAACTTTTGAACATAAAATGATAAACATGAAAAGGAGATAGACATCATAACTTTTAATTCCATAGGTTTAAATCTAGGTTATCCTAGAACAATTTCTTAACTTTTATTCATTTGGGATTATTTTATTTACATAATAATGGTTTGTAATAAGGTCATGAACTCACTAAATCATATCCCCGGGAGTGTCAAACCAAGATTTCCAAAATGACTTGTTGTCATTTACCAAGATACCCCCCGGTCTGGCCAAAAACACCTTATCAGAGTTTTCACACCTTGGTACATTTATTCTAGAGAAACCATTTTCTATTTGTATATAAATAGGGATGTATTTTATTGATAATCCAATTACTCTATACTCACAAAAATTTAGGGATTTTCTCATATAATTAGTCTCGTCCTTAAGGTTCTCACTAAGGGGATCTATTCCTAATCCCCAAGAAATCGATCATCATCAGATACTATCTTTAGAGACCCTCTCTATTTATATATAACATTACATGTTTTTTTACCATAATTATACATTAGAGTACATGCCAAAATCCTAAATTCAAGTGTCTTGGAAGACAAGGTACATAATAAAATATTATAAAAACTTCATTTTTTAAAATCTATAATGAGATCTTATCTTCCATTGTGATTATACATCTGCATAAGATATCATGGGGGTAACATGAACAAAGTGATGATCTAAAATCCTAGTAACGATATAACCATAAGAACAAGGCATTAGAACATGGGATAGATGGAATGGCATGATGGCATAAGAAAAGTTACGTAACGTTTGAAATCATAACATATAGACCTGGAATCATAAAAAAACGGAGTCATAGTTATGTGGAAGAATCATAAAACATGAATTTAGTATGACTTAATGCAAACATACAACACTGTTTCCCAAATTAGGACAAGCCAAGTATAACTGCCATGAACTTTGTACAAGGTAACACAATCCAGGTAAAATGGACACGACCATTGCAGATAACTACATAAGCCATGGCAAACCACCAAGACCTTCTTACTTAACATCTCAATAAACTAAACATTACCAAATTAATTTTAGTGTTATCATGTTGTACCCATATTAACATTCCGGGAATATTTTTTCCACATATGGAATCACAGATAATCAATTTTATAAAAACATAAGGGTTGCATGTGGAAAGTATTGGGTACCATAATGGTGAAATAAATCATAAAAAATGGGTGTATCATAAAAGTGTTCATGAAAGAAAGAAAATAAAATATAAATGGTAATTAATAAGTCAAAATACGAATGTATCATATGAAGTGATTTCATGTATAAGTGACTACATGTATTCAATATATTTATGTAATTATAGTATTAAAATATTTTTTAGATGTTTTTTGGAAAATATTATAGAGCCTTTAAAATAGAAAAAGGAACAATAAATTATAAAACCTAGAAGTGAACCTATGAGGTTTTAATAATAAAAATAACTTATTTTATAAATACAACATCATTTTTATAGAATTAAATATAATGAAACCTTATGGAATAAATGATATTTAGGTTGAATTCCATATAGATTATTGGCATAATATCAGGTGTACATAAGAGGGATTAATGATATTAAAAGTGTTTTATCATCACTTATACATCCTGAGGGATGTATGGGGTAGGTGAGAAATCATACCCCATCATTATGGATTACACATAATATGGAATAACATAGAGGGAATTCTTTAATAAAAATGAAATGGATAGGATCCCTTCCCTTATGTCTGAAGATATTATTCTCTTTTTATTACTGACCTAAATAAAAAAAAGTAGGTATATTAATTAATAATACCAGAACCACTTTTGTATGTAATTTATTTATTATTACCCATTTTGTTCATTCATGGCCTTTTAAATGGGTTAATTGGTTCGATTCTATTGTTCATGAATGTTCATTTTTATAGTTTTCATGAAATGTTCATTTGAATTTGGGAATAGAAGTTCATTTAAAACGTGGAAAACATCCATAATTATAATTATATGTCATTTAATATGTTAAAAAACATGAAATGATATTATAAATAATTTTTTTATATACAATGGGAATGAATCATTAGATAATAATTTAATTATGATCGTTCGGGTTAATTCGAGTGGTTATCAATAAAAAAATTGTTTTTTTAATAATATAGTAATATGTACATATGTTAGTTCTAGGAAATTTAATAGAATATAATAAATATAACATAATCTGGTTTAACAATAAAATTGGTTTCAGGCTCAGATCTAAAGGCTCTAAAGGAAAATGAAAACATGTCATTCGTGAAGTTGATAAATTAACACCTCACAAACAACGTTTTTGTTTCTAAAATAAAAAGAAGAGGAGAAGGGCGTTGGATTATATATAATCACATTAGTATCATAACATTACATTATATATTATATACTAGAGTTATGATACCATGTGGATTATTATTGGATGGTAGAAATCTGTGAAATGAAATTAAAAATGGAAGAAAATTAATGGAATAGATAGAGGGGGGAATTACCTCTTGAATCCTTTATAAGGATCGTTGGATTGGCCATTTTATTATACAATAAGAGATAATACTTAGGGAATGGGATTAGGAAGATTTTTTTGTAGAGTCTATACAAGGAATGAATCTTGGGAGGTTTGAGTAAATGAGGTTCTGAAGGGAGGTATTAATAGTGTAGGAGAGATTGGTTTTCAAAATACTATATTCCTTAATATATTAGTTATCCCCTTATCAAGAAATAGTGACGATTACCTAACCATGAATCATAATATGTTCATGTAAGTTTGATATAATTTCCATTTACCTCCTACATGACTCACACATGATGTGAATGTTTATTTATTTAGCATATTTTTTAAATAATTGAATTTCACTATTCACAAACAACTTGTGTATTTCAAAAAAAACCTAAAAATTCACCCTAACAATTTTTCGAAGTGTAGAATCAAAAAATTAAATCCACTTTTCATAAATAATTATTTAAATATTATTAATTCTATTTTAAATTAAAATCATAAATTACTGGATATACATCAATTTTAATACATTTATTTACTTATTCCTAGATATAGGTATATCACACTTCCACATGAATATTCTTTATATACTATCATAGATAATGATACTATTCCAAAGGATATATAAATATTTATAATGGAAATATTAAAATTCATAAATGTATAGCACTATTTAGGAAAAAAATATGTTCTTTATATTTAACATCAAATAACTTATTAATAATAACTATGTATGTCAGATTTTCAAAATTCAATCAAAAGAAGTGAAAAAACATTGTATAAAGGTCCCATAGTACTTAATAGTTCATTCTATTGTGATTTTATATGAAATAATCATAAAATAGAATTTTACATTGAAAATAACAATGGGACGTTACAAACATAGGGTGGAATTAAATATTAATGACAATCCTATTAATAGGGGAATGTTTTTTTTCTTAATCTATATAAAAGACCACAACCATAGAATGTTATAAACATTAAAACTGTCATGATAAAAAATAGAATATATTAGACTATAATGTATATTTTCTGACCCATCAGTATTGTATTCGAATCAGTTTAAATGTAAGCCTAGTAAGTCACCAATTTGATTTGTGATCACATGGTTATTGTACAGTTGGAAAAAGATTGGTTACTTCATCTAGATGGACACCATGATTGGATCCCTTATTGAGTAATTCTCCATAACCATTAATAAAGGAGAAAATTAAAACTCTCATAAAATCAACATTCCCAAATATATGATTAAAAAAATTCTACCACTAAAAAATATGAATATTGAAAAGACTTTTTTTTAATTTCAAAATCAATATTTGGGAGGACATAATCCACGATATGATAAATAATTTTAAAATTAGATGGATATGAAAATAATCTATTAATTATGTTCTGTTGTTTTATATGAGGTATGCCATCGCTAAATAAAATTCTAAAATTATAATATTTTCTAGAAAAAGGACCATATTTCACTATGAAGAAGGAACACACATAAAAGTTGTATAAAGAAGATATAGAGGATTTATAAAAACTAAAAAATTTATAAAAAGTGGAGGTGGATCATAAATTTTTAACTATTAAAATATTCACTACATTGATTAAAATATTTTAGCAAGAATAATGAATATATATTCTATTATAAGCTCATTACATATTATGGGACTAGATACTTAAGATAAACAAATATCATTGTTTTTGGGGGTCCTTTTGTGTTTGAATAAATATTTATGGAACATTTCATTAATTGGAATATATTAAATGGAATAATATTTATTTATGTTTGATTCAACTTTGTTGAATATGTCATACATTTCAACATGATTTTCAAATGATATTTTTGGATTTGATCTATATATTTTGAAAATTTCATAGGATAGATATTATAGTTAAAGGAGATGATAAAGTGTCCAATATTTATTTTAATCAATATTTTTCCCCTTTTCATGTATAATAATTTGAGTTTTTATCAATGATTCAATATGAGGAATGTGGAAATTATTTTCAAATTTAACAATAAAATCCCGTAAATTTCCCTTGGGTTTGATTGAAGGTTGAGTATGATGTTTGTAAGAATTATTTTGTGATTATTTGGACTAATTTTCTACATATTGGTGACTTTTTAGGTTATATTAATTAAATATATCATATACATTATATAGTCATTCCCAATCCCTCATATAAGATGTGTTATATTTGAAAATTATATTTCATTCATTAATTTTTTTTAAAATGATTATATTGACTTTAAAATTGGAATCACTCATTGGGATGGTTTAAACTACGAGGATGATGAGGAATGTTACCCCCTTTTTAAAATTTTAAAAGTTTTTTTAGAAATGGATTCAAAATAAATATACAATAATTAAATTATATTTCTAAGAATTGGTTAGGGAATACAATTTTATATCTTAAGACTATATATTATTTTCAATGTATATCGTAGGTAATAGTGATGTGGTAATTAGTGGTCTTATTAAAATTGATTAGAAAAAACATTATCAGATGAGGATTAGTGTTCCACTTATTGAATTATAAATTTATCCCTTTTATCAAAAAATAATATAACAGACCACTCTATAGGGTTGAACTAAATATACTTGATGAGAAAGTGAGTGTAAGGAATAATAATTTTTTAAAATCATAAGGATTTGGGATTGTGAAAAATAAGTTGTTTGTTTTTTGATAGAAACCTCATTTTTGTTAGGAGCTAGAAGAGTTCACTAACCCACATAGTCTTTTTAGGTATTTTTATAGTTTCACATTCATGGCCATGATTTACTTAGGATTGTGGATGAGTATGGTTTATCTATGACTATTCAATAATGTTTCATCTGAGATCTCAGTTTCATGTAATTTTTTAGTCAGCAATAGAAGCACCACATATAGAATCAATGGCCACTCACCCCATCATGAAAATTTACCCGTAGAAGTATTCTGTAAATTGTTAGTCAATGATTTGGTGGTGTGTACAAGAGGATTCCAATTTCAAGAACCTATCCTTGTATTCATGGATTTATTATATAGTGAATAGTAAAATTACACTGATTTCATTTTAGTTTGATGAAATTAAAATATTAGGATGTAATATTTCATGGAAAAGTGTATTTTTTATATTAGAAGACTTTATGGAACCAAGATGGATGTATTTAGGATACATTTTATTGTCAATTATAGGGAATTAAATAGATTTCTATTTTATCTACTCCCTAAAAAGAACATGGGATTGCAATAAGAGAATATTAAATGGAACTCTAAGAGGATAAGATGAGGATCATCCCCATATAGGATATGAAACTGTTGAATAATATTAATTAAACAATAATTGAGTTTTATGTAAATTTTATTTGTGTTTATATAATATATAGTACTTTTTGTTTTATATTTTCTATAAGAGTTATTTTATAGTTAATTTCAATGGGTTTTTGGTTTATAGATATTGATAACAGTCATGTAATTTATATTGTTTGGATTTATTACCCTTTGTGGTCCTCATGATCTTACTGATGGTACACCATATTCTATATTAAAAAATACCATTTCAAAAAAAATATGAATTCCACATAATCAATTATGATTCAAAATTTGAGGATGAAATTTATGTCTTATTAAAATAATATAGTGTGGTTTTATATATTTTTATTAATTATATATAGTTTATTAATTTTTTTGAATAAATAATGAAAAATTAATTAAATAAAAAAATTTCTTCAGTTAACATTCCATTTAGATAACACTATTTTATCTTATAAATTAATGTCAAACCTATGATACTTTTCCATAATTTGTATAATATATCCTAAGTCTAATCCTTAATTAGTATATTATTTTTTTAAATGGAATATTTTTTATATCATTAATATGGTTGGGATGATTATTTGAAACCAAAAATGATTTTATTTTTAAATAATGAACAATAATACTATTTTATGTGGATTACGGTCAATTAAAAAAATGTATCTTAGTATTATGATATTCATGGGGATTATAAATATTTCATAAAATTAATAGTTACTTAATTAGATGATTATGAGACAAATTAAATCATCTAGAAATTAATATAACCCATACCTAGGGACTTGATAATAATATAATCTCATTAATACTCGGTTCAGTTATTCGTAGACCATTCTATATGGATCCAAAATTTTATTGAGTCCACCTATATAACTAAATATTTTACTAACCCCTGAAATATCATATTATGTTTTATTATTTATGTATTTGGAATATACAACATTTAAATCCCTCAATCCCCATTAATTCCATAACATTTTACTCACCACCATGTGAGGTTAACTCATATATTCAATGAGTGAAAATTGTTTACTCATATTTTTATAATTAGAAAATAATATAAATTTTAAATAATATGAATATATATATATATATTTCATTACGAAACTCACACACAGAAATGAAAAGAAATTAAATATCTATTTTCTGAAATTATAATTTGTTGGGGAAAATAATTTTTGGAAAAATTGAAAAATATTTGAGAACATAAAAATAAGCCACATTCAATGGACTATAAATAGAGTTTACAAATATAAATTCATTATCATAGAAAAAAAGGAATGTTCTATATTTTTAAAGCTAATTTTTTATCATATTTTCCATTTCATGATTTAGGATTATTTATTATAATAACCCCTAAAATATATTATAATTTGTATCATCATTCATCTAAATTTAATATTTGAATACAATGAAGATATAGTGGAAAGGACTTCGTCCAAACATATAATCCATAATTGCAGGCCTATTTGATCCCAAAGGAATAATTTACCCACACATAATTCTATAATATTATATATTTGGCCATTTACAATCCATATCCCATATATAATTTCCATGTTACTTTTTGTACATGGTTATGGATATTATACAAAATAATGTATTTTTATTTAGAACTATTATTTTTCCAAAAAATGAACAATTGTTATTAATTTATAGTCTAATAATCTGGAAACCATATTAAATCACAATATAATATAATGTTCATTCAAAAAAATTTATCTAATAAATTACATTCAAGAATATAAAAACCGTAAAATTAAGACCATTAAAATCTACATTTATAAAAATTTACCATGATGAAAATCATTATCAATTTTTTTTAAAACATTTCGTCAAAACTACTGTAAAACTATCTCCCCGAAAACATATAAAACATTATATTGAAATTTTTTTTCCCAATGTACCAACAATTTACAATAAAAAGTTATACCATGTACAACCAAATAATAATTTTTTTTGAAATATGTTCTAAAAGAACAACATTCAAAAAACATCATAACACCACTCTCCCCCACTCCTCCTGAAATAAGTGATAATCACTTTTTGAAAAAATACATCATCAAGATGTGTTAAAATAGATTGATTGTTGAATAAATAGTTCTTTACATATTTTGGTTGCATGATTTTTTAATGCTTGAGTCAATTGTAAAACAATCACTATTAAGGAGGTATACTCACCTACATGGGTTCCATAATGTGTCCCATGTTATAAAAACTTATATTGAAACTGTTGTTATCTTCTAATTTTACCCTTAAAACATGTCAAAACCCATTATAACATAAATAATTAAAAGTAATGAAAGAAATATGATAAACATAAAAATCCATTATGAAAATATAAAAACTAACACAAAATTAAAAATCCCAAAACCAGAAATCCCATTGAATATTGAGGTTTAGGATGAGAAAGAATTATCAAGACTCTCAATATCATTAATCTCATGCTCCTAAAATCTAGTCTCCTCTCTACCATTATGTCCCAAAATATCTATGATCTAGTCATTAATCATATTCTTTAACAAAATAAACAACTTCAATTATGATACTATTTTGTAGAGGACCGATCCAATATTCCATCTACATGACACCAGAGTTAGTTTTCTACTTGGCTAGATTGGCATTCCTGATCCACATGGGAATATAACTTGTTCCTATAAATACAAAAATCTATTTTGGAATGATTTCACATAAATAGTAGATATAAATATAGTAGAACATTATCATATATAAATCCAAACTAAAGAAACTTTCCCAAAAATTCATAACCAACCACACCGATCCAAACTATTAATATAAATTTAAGCATCATCTATAAATTGTATGTCATCTCATAGAATACAATATAAAATAGTAATGTAAAATAAAACTACTAAATAATAAATCATTTTGATAACAAAAAATTCTCTATACCACCTATAATTACTCATAATCACCAAAACCACCTCACTCCATCACCAAGAAAATATTATCTATCATTGGAACTTACTAGTATCTCTAATGTGATATTCCTAAAAAATTGTAATTTTTCTATGTTGAAGAAAATATACTGGAATTCACTAAAGTACAAAACACAAATCCATCCAACTGGAACATAGAATAATAATTACAATGAAATCCCCTCTTATCCTAATTTCATAGAATATCTAGATGGCCAATTTTGGAATGAATAATAAATAGTTATATTTAAATATAGATATCCTTGTAAAGACCCGTAAAATTCCAGGGAAATTTTTTCTTAATTTTCTTTAGAATTTTACAAGAGCGCGGTTTAAGACGGCACCTGATTCCGAGGCCCGGAGTGCCCAGAATCAATTTCTGAAGTTTGGCTCGGGTACGTTCAGGGAACGAACGAGCGGGAATTCCTAACTTTTGATCCGGTGCTCAGAATTGAAAACCGAGGGCACCGATGAACTCGCATCGCCGATATTCTCTTAAGGAGACCTTTTCGGAAGTTGCGTTTGTTGCGAGACGAAAGTTAGTTTTTGGGAGATTTATAAAAAGTTGAATAAAAAAATGTGGAATTCTTTTTATTTTTACTTTTGTAGGTTAACTCCTCCCAAAGGGATTTAGGGGTGAAACCCACACCCACTTAACCTCTCTTGAGAGGATTAAGTGTGGTGGGACCCACACAAACCTAAACCTCTCATCTTCCCCCTTAAACTCCCCTCTCTCCCTCTTAAAAGTTTGTTAACTTAACATCTAATTAATTACACATGACATGTATAATTAATTAAGTGTTATGTTTTTGAATTTGAAGTTTTGAATTCCTTGGCTTGGTAAATAAAATAAGGAGGAACCTTATTTTATTTGGTTAGTTTTGTTTATTCATCTTGAGAGGTTTGAGATCTTTTTCTTCCTTCTTCAATCTTTGATGAAGAACGCTCAACTTGACGAAGAACGCTCAAGCTCCGACGAAGAACGCCACTCCTCTCTTCTTCGTCTTCCGTGTCAACGAGAGGGAACACCGCTTCCTCCTCGGACCTTCTTCATCGGCATACGAAGATTCGTCAACAACGTATCTCTTCGGGCGTATCTCTTCGTCAACGGATTTGACGAACGACTACCGCGACGCCCGACCTCCGCGACGTTGTCTTCCGCGGGACGTTGACAAATCTTCGAACCTATAACCAAGGTAGGGGTTGTTGATTATTGTTTAGTTATTTTATTCTTGCTCGTGGTTCGCATGACTAACGTGAGGATATTGAATATTCAAGTTGAGTTTTAACGTGAGGGGGCCGGACCGCATGAACACGGCCGAACCCCCTCCTTCGTTCTTGGTGTTTAATTTTGCGGATGAATCAAAGTGGCGTGGTGCCGTCGCACCACGCGGATATTCGCCCAAATCTTTTTACGCGACGCCGTCGCGCCGCGCCATAGAAGAATCATCATGAACGCGATGCCGTCGTGCTGCATTGAAGGAAATCAAAGGCACGGCGGAGGGGCGCGGTGCCCTCGCACCGCGCCGGACGACGAACACCACGGCCGGTTCCGGGCCGCGGCGGAACGAGAAGACCGGCGGCCGGGCCGCCGTCGTCGGAAGCCGAAAAGGGGACCGGATTTTTCCGGTCCCATTGGAGAAAACCGGCCGGCAGTTGGCCGGCCGGAAGGTCAAAGGCCGGGGGAAATAAATTCCCCCGGCCAGCAATAAAACCCTCCTCATTTAAGAGGAGGGTGGTTCCCTTGAGGGGGGGCAGGAGGCCCCCCGGTTTTTCTTCAAGCCGGCCCCCACGTGGGGGCCGTTTTTTTTCAAAGGGCGCGGCATATAGCCGCACCGCCTCTTCAATCAAGCGGGGGATTGATTTCCCCCGCGTGCCGCCTCCGTGCGGCGCCAGGCCGCCGCGCCACCGCGCCGTCGGCCGGCCGGCCGGCCGGTCCGGGTCGGACCCGGGTCGGGTCGACCCGGTTCGGGCCGACCCAGGGGGGGTCGGGCCGGGTCGGCCCGGACCCGGACCCCCCGTTTCGAATCAGTTTCGGTCTTTTGGCCATAACATGAGCCATAGACCTCCGATCGACGAACCGTCTGCGGCAACACGATCCTTGGATCGAGACGGTCGTTTTGGTATATCGCACTCAGGGTTTCGGAATACTTTCAGTTCGGCCGGGTTGGTTCCTTCACGAAACCAACCGGGCCCTCGGAGCGGAAACGCTCATATCTTGAGCTACGGACGTCCGATTGACGTGCCCTCAGCTTTGTTGTGTTCCTCTTAGTGAGAAGGATCTTTTGGCATACTCCGCTCGAGGTTTGGACGCAGGTGGAGTACGGTCGGGTTGGTTTTGCCTTAAAAACCAACCGGGCCCCGGAGACGGAAACGGCAATAACTCTCAGACCGGGCATCCGATTGACGCGCCGTCTGTTGCGTTGAGTTCCTGTTGACGATACAGAACTTTTTGATACATCAACTCTGGCCTTTGTGACAGTTGATGTATCAGCCTCTCGGCTCGTGGAGCGGACCCTCCGAACGAGCTTGCTGTGTGCGGGAACCCTAGTGTTGGCTGCGACTGTTATTCTGACTGCTACTGCTACTGCTACTGTGACTGCGACGACAACAGTACAGAGATCCTGTGTGGATTCGACGACGACGACTACAACACTCAGCGATCCTACGTGGATCAGTGCTACAGGTCCTACATGGGCCCGATCTTGTGTGGGTCTTTTGCGGGGGTTAGTTACCTATCGATCCTTTGTGGGTCCGACGACTTAGATGGATCAGATATCATCTTTATCGTCATCCGAAGAAGTATACCTGTGTGAGCTGAATCTTCTGTTTTACTCGATAGAGGTGGTGCGCTAGGTTGTAGCGGCAGACCCGCGATACTGGAGACGAGCGTACGGAGTACGGAGACCGTGTAGCCGGCTGAGACCTGAAGACTGCTCGACCGACTCGACTTGGAGTGAGTCGACTAGCCCAGTGGACGGAGCGCCCGGTATTTGGCGGCAGACCCACGGCGGACGGAGCGCCTGGTAGTTGGCAGCAGACCCGCGGTACTCGACTGGAGGAGTACCTCTGTAGGCTATTTGGGTGAGCGCCCGGTACTTGGCAGCAGACCCTCAGCGGATGGAGCGCCCGGTAGTTGGCGGCAGACCCGCGGTACTCGACAGGAGGAGTACCTCAACAGTCTTAGGTTAGTGAGCAGTATCTCAGAGTCGTGATAGGACACTGTACACTTCAGAGATGGGGCTCATCAGTAGTTACGTTTTTGATAATGAAAATCCTGTGTGAGCTGAAACCTATTGCTTTCCTGTGTGGATTTTGTTGTGCAATCCTGTGTGGATTACGTTTTGCTTTCCTGTGTGGAATACGTCTACTTTCCTGTGTGGACTGAGTTGTACTTGGGCTCGGAGGTTGGAGCGTATTTGAAATTGATGACTTAGGTATATGTATGGGCATATACCTAAGCAGTGTCAGTTGTTACTTCGTGATTGTACCTTTCTTCGTGGTTTATCCTTTGTGGATTTGAGGGGCCATCAGGGGTCTCAGGGTCCCTACTGAGTAGCTTATACTCACCCCTGCACGGGCATTTCCCGCACTACGTTTTGTTGGTTGTAGACGACGGACAACGTTGATCTTAGCTGAGGCTTGCAGAGCAGGATGTTACCTGGAGGTGGACCACTGGGCGGGACGTGCTCGGAGCGGACGGCGGGATCAGTGGAGCAGTGGAGCTATCTGTACCCACCCTTCAGGTGGGATTTCCAGTGGACAACTCGTTGTAGCGACTTTTACTTTTCAGTTGCTGTTTTCCCTTTCGAGTTGTACTTTACTTTCAGTTTGGGTTTGTATTGTAACGACCCAAAGTTTCATTAATGGAAAATCCCTCTTGATCCTGTTAAATGTTTCTTTATGAAAAATGTTTTTATAAGATGTCAACTTCGTTAAGTTTTACGTTAAGATTTGTGACCATTACTTTTATAGCCGTTGAACAGTGATCTTCTGGGTAGTTTAAATATAAGGCTTTAACGAACCAATTTTCTACTCAGACAAAGGAAGTGATGGCCTCATCCAGTAGAATTGCCCCTTACGAAGCCCATTTGTCGGAGCTCGGAAAGGAGGTGGCGTCTTTGGGCTTTGCCCTTGACCAAGCCCAAGCTGAGCTTCATCAAGTCAAGCTCGAACGTGATCGTCTACGGGAAAAATGGAAGTTGATAGAGATCACCACTCGAGCGATGTTATCCGAGCAACCCCAAGAGTCTGTCACCATCGCACACCTTACCCTTAGGTCGTATGCGGCTATTTTAAGGGGTTATGTAACAAATAAGTAGCACCATCTTCATGTACATTATTTTTGTATATAATAATGAATATAATTTCTAGTCATTTTTGATACATTGTAATTAGTTTTTAAAGTACAAACGGTGTTTTTAGTTATTACTTAATTAAGAATTATATTTTATTAAATTAAAGGATTTTTGAATTAAATAATATTTTAATAAAATATTATTATTAATATTAAATTAATTTTTATTAAATATAAATGATCTTATAATTTTATGAATGCAATTAAAATTTTTATTAAGGTTTGAAAGCCATTTCTGTCAAAACCCGTGAAATTTTTATCGGTTTTTATTTTAAAAGTGAAAATTCACATATTTAGAAAATTATTTAGATAAAATAAATATTATTTTTGGAATCAGGACGTCGAAATTATCCAACGGTAAATTTTTCATAATTTTCTGAGACAGTCAAATTTTTGGGTAAAAATTAAATACCATTTAAATATATAATGTGTTTTATGACATCATAATGACCAAATGGTGATGTAATAAAATACCATAATCCCTATGTTCGGCCAATATGTGTTTTATCATTAAAATAATGAGGTTTTGGGTTTGTTTGAATCACTTTTCAAAGCATTAATGGAGCCCTCAAGACTTATTCAACACTTTGCCTTTTTAAATTAATTTCCATGGGAGTGTGACTCACCTCCACATAAGCAACCCTAATTTTTTAATAAGTTCGGACCTTGGCCTTGTAAAATATTGTTTTCCTCTTTCCTTTTCCAGAAACCATGGGCTAATACCATGGGATGGTTTGTGGTTTGGATTATTTTAATATAAGGGGTCCCAAACCTAAATAATAAAGAATTCTCTCACCTTTCCTATATAAACCCACCCAAGCTCCCACTTCCTCCTCACTCAAAGCCCTTGAAGTTCGTCCAACCTCTGCCCTACTCTCTGTAGAATCCTCTCAAGGTGCCCCAAGCTCCCAAGAAGCCTCTCACAAGCCTCTCTCTAGCCTTTGGAAGCACACTTCCAAGTAAAGGTTTTTCTTCCTTTCTCATTTTTTGTCAATTTTCATTAAGTTGTATTGCCCTTTTTATTTCAATTATGAATGTTGGGGTATGGTTTCGCACCTCCCCCATACTGCCCTCTCATTGTTTGAATGATGGGAGAACCCTTTCTCTCTCATGAAATGCCTCCCATGTACACCCGTTACTATGCCGAAATTCCGAAAGGAACTTCTCTCTCTTCTTTTACATTCAAGCAATACTTTTGTATCATGAATCTAAATTCCATTTCAATTGTTTGGACATGTATATATATGATCTCCTTACTGTCCATTACATGTAAATATGATGAGTAACCCCTTTCTCTCTCATCATCCTTTTTTATGAATTCTTATGTCACGCCGTTAAGCTGCCGAAATTACGCCGATTTTCTAAGCCAATGTCTTTGTGTAGTGAATACCATGCCCATTTCTCCATCAAGGGTATTCACCTTTATGCACATTTACATATTTATTATAAAGTTTCATGTATGAATTCCACATTCCTTTATCGTGGAAGAAATGATTATGTTTTATGAATCCATGTTTTATGATCCATGTGGCACACTTATGCATGAAATGAAATGTTTAAGAAGGGTGCGCCCTTTATAGCGCTCCAATGCATTGGGTAAAGTATAGTATCATGATACTTCATGTGCAATGAGTGTTGACTCATGCTAATTAAATTGCAATGAGGGTTTACTCGTGCTTCAAGTGCAATGAGGGTTTACTCATGCTCCATGTGCAATGAGCCTTGGCTCATGCTAATTCAATGTTAAGTGTTGTTGCCACATTTCCATGTTATGATTATCATGCTTTATCATGCCTTTATGTTCATGTATCTCTTATGCTCTATTGATATGCCTATTGCCTAACATGTATTGTACTCCTCATGTTATTCATTATGTACTCCCTTACTGGGCTTTATAGCTCACCCTTTCTTATGCATGTCCTCAGGTTATATCATGCAATGCTAAGTACGAAGGAATGTAGTGGTCATGTAAAGGAAGTTTTCAATAAGGATGTTGTATTTCAAGTTTAAAGTTTTTATGTAATTATCCTAAGCCCCAAAGACACTAAACCTCTCGATATTCTTTGTTGTATCAAGTGAAGTTTTATGTAATAAAGCATGTTTGAGTTGTAATAAAAAGCAGGGTTGTTACAGTTGGTATCAAAGGACAGGTTTAGTTATTTTTGGGATTAGGAAACCCTAGTAAAGCCTTAGATACAAGACTAAGCATAATAAAAACATCCCTAAGTTTTGGTAAATACTAAGTAAGTGTTTTATCAAACAAATACATCCCTGTCTGGATACGAGCAGGTAGAGGCGGCTCTGGCACATATGTATCCTAGGGGTAAAACCCGAAAACACCGCTTTGAGTTAGACTCGAACGGGAACTGGTGCACGACAACGGGCCTTGCTGCACTCTTGGTAACGACACTCCCAGGGGATATGTTTTGATAAATTCACAATCTTAGTATGAACCCTTATTAAGGGAAAAATGCCCCTAAGAATATATGTTAGAAGGAAGATCATGAAAAGCCTAGATTGAATCCTATAGACTCATGAGTTGAAGAGATTAAAGTTTATTTATAAGTCATCAACTTTTGTCTTTGGATTACCCTTTATGTGTTACCCCTAACTTTCCTTTTATTCCAGCCAATGGCCGGTAATAGGAGAACTCGGGCTAACAACCGTTGTGAAGATCAGTGTGATGATTGTACCAATGAGATGCCCAATCCAATGGGAGCGGGAATCGCGAACTTTGTCACGCTTCTCTCTCAGCTAACTCAAGTTTTGAATAGAAACACCGGTCAAGAGGAACGTTCAACCCCCCCTAAGAAAGAACAAGTCGCTATTGAAAGCTTCATGAGACAAAGGCCTCCTACTTTTAGTGGATCATCCGATCCCACGATTTCTGAACAATGGATCAACTCCATTGAAAAGATATTCTCCATCCTCCAATGCTCTGAAAAATAGAAGGTTCTCCTGGAGGCTTATCGTATGGAGGGTGAAGCTGATCAATGGTGGACTTTGATAAAAAATACGAAGCCTAAGGAGGAGATCGAGGCTTTGGAATGGAAGGTATTCCGGAAGATGTTTTTCGATAAATATTTTCCACGCACCCTCCGTCTTAAGATGGAAAGGGACTTCCTTTACCTCAAGCAGAAAGATGAGGAATCTGTGGGAGCATACGAGGCAAACTTCACAAGGCTTGCACGATACGCTTCTGGCTTTGTCGTTACCCCCGAATGCAAGGTTGACCGCTTCTTTGGTGGGCTGAAGCCTAGATTGCGGAAAGCATTAGCGATCCATGACTTCGACAGCTATGAGGAAATTGTCCGATGTGCCCTCAAGGTTGAAATGGAGATCGGAGAATCACAGGGGTATCATGGGGACAAGAAGCGGAAGGTGGACTTCAATGCTGGTGGTCCGATGGATAAATCCAACGGCGCTAAGAAATTCCAGCACCCCACTTGCCAAAAGTGTGGAAAGAAGCACCCTGGAAATTGCCTTAGGGGGACAAGAAAATGCTTCAAGTGTGGAAGAGAAGGGAACCTAGCTGTTAACTGTCAGCAAGAAGGACCCGCGGCTGCGATGGAGGAGAGGAACGCTCCATTCGAACCTCAACGCGTTGTTCAATGCTTCAAATGCAAAGAACCGGGTCATTTTTCGAATCAGTTCCCTAATCCAAGGGTTATCGGAGGCAATCAACAACCTCCAAGACAGCAAGGAAGAGCTTTTGCCATCACTTCTGCCGAAGTGAACCCCGACAACGAAGTGGTGACAGGTACGCTAGTTATTCATTCAAGAATAGCGAACGTACTTTTTGATTCAGATTCTACGCATTCTTTTATATCTCAAAAGTTTAGTAGAATAATCCCTGCACCACCACAAATCATGGAAGTAAAGATGTCGGTGAGTACGACAAATGGGGCAATCATTGCATCCCATGAGTATAAGTCCTCCCCTATTATAATCTGTGGATTGAATTTCCCGGCGAACCTCGTCATAATCCCTTTGGTGGAATTTGATGCAATTCTTGGCATGGATTGGCTTTCCTTATATAGAGCCAACATAAATTGTCGGGAGAGGGAAATCACACTCCATATGGAGAATCGACCCCCGATTCTTTACAAGTGTCATGAGGAAGATGAATCTCCTTTAGCTCCATCATCTCAAGCATGGATATTACTGCCTTATGAGCACGCATATCTGGCTCAGATGATTGAGTCCAAGGAAGAAACCACCCTTGAAAAAATGACTATTGTGAGGGAATTCGCTGAAGTATTTCCCGAGGAACTTCCTGGTCTTCCTCCAAGAAGAGATGTTGAGTTCTCAATTGAACTTATACCTGGGGCGCTACCAATATCCAAGACTCCATATAGAATGGATGTGGTTGAGCTTGAAGAACTGAAGAAACAACTACAGGAGAATCTGGATAAAGGGTTTATACGCCCATGTGCATCACCATGGGGTGCACCAGTCCTCTTCGTCAAGAAGAAGGATGGGTCAATGCGTCTTTGCATCGATTATCGTGAACTTAACAAAATCACGATAAAGAACAAGTATCCTCTCCCAAGAATCGATGACTTGTTTGATCAGCTGCGTGGAGCTCAATACTTCTCCAATGTCGACTTGCGGTCGGGATATTATCAAGTAAGGGTGAAGAAGGAAGATATCCCCAAGACTGCTTTTCGTACAAGGTACGGGCACTATGAATTCATAGTAATGCCTTTTGGACTCACCAATGCTCTAGAAATATTCATGGACTTGATGAATAGAGTCTTTAGAGATTACCTAGATAAATTTGTGGTAGTCTTTATAGATGATATTCTAATATACTTCAAAACCAAGGAGGAACATGTGGAGCATTTAAGAACTGTACTGGAGACTTTGCGCAAGGAGAAGCTCTATGCCAAGTACATCAAGTGTGAGTTCTGGTTGAAGGAGGTCTCATTCTTGGGCCATATCATCACAAGCAATGGGATATCTGTGGACCCCTCCAAAACAGATGAAATTGAGGGATGGCTGAGGCCAACATCGGTAACTGATATCCGTAGGTTCTTGGGGTTAGCTGGATATTATCGACGATTTGTGAGAAACTTCTCACGATTGTCCAACCCTCTTACCAAGCTAACTCGAAAGGGAGTAAAGTTTACTTGGAGTGATGAATGCGAAGAAAGTTTCAAGGAGTTGAAAAGGAGGCTTATCACTGCACCTGTGCTCACTTTACCCACAAGTGGGGAACTTTTTGTGGTATTCAGTGATGCTTCAAAGAAGGGCTTAGGATGTGTGCTGATGCAGAATGATAAAGTGATATCCTATGCCTCAAGACAGTTGAAAATCCATGAGCGAAACTATCCAACGCATGATCTGGAGTTGGCGGCGGTGATCTTTGCCTTGAAAATCTGGCGGAATTATCTCTATGGAGAGAAATGTGAGATATATACTGACCACAAGAGTCTTAAATATATATTCACACAGAAAGAGCTTAATATGCACCAGAGAAGATGGACAGAGCTCATAAAGGATTATGACTGTTCAATACATTACCACCCTGGGAAGGCGAACAAGGTGGCGGATGCCCTAAGTAGAAAGGATCCAGCAATTCTATCAATGATGAGAATTGAGAAGGATCCAATCTTCTTAGACTTGATGAAGATGGACGTGGGAATCATAAAGAATGGAACATCATCAATCCTTTCACAAATGATTGCTCAACCATCTCTTTTGGAAAGGTTAAAGAATGCTCAAAAGGATGATGCGAGAATCCAAGAAAAAGTGGAAGCTATCAAAAAGGGAAAATCCTCAGAGTTTAATGTTAATGAAGAAGGAATTGTGCAGTTTGGGAAAAGACTATGTGTCCCATCAAGTTCGGAGCTGAAGAAGGAACTTTTGGATGATGCACATAGTTCAAATTTCTCTATTCACCCAGGGAGCACAAAGATGTATCGAGATCTCCGAGAAAACTTTTGGTGGGATAATATGAAGAAGGAGATCGCCGAATATACATCAAAGTGCCTGGTGTGTCAGCAAGTGAAGGCAGAGAGGCAGAAGTCTAAGGGGATGATGCAACCATTGCCCATACCAGAATGGAAATGGGAGAACATCACCATGGACTTCGTCACTGGACTTCCAAGGACATCCAAAAGCAACAATGCAATCTGGGTTATTGTGGATCGTCTTACAAAGACTGCACACTTCATTGCTATTCGAGAGGATTTCTCTTTGGATCAACTGGAACGGATATATATCAGGCAAGTGGTATGGTTGCATGGAGTACCACTATCTATTGTGTCTGACCGAGATCCAAGATTTACCTCTAAGTTTTGGAAGATTCTTCAACATGCTCTGAATACTGAACTGAACTTCAGTACGGCCTATCATCCTCAAACTGATGGCCAATCCGAGCGGACTATCCAAACACATGAGGATATGTTGAGAGCGTGCTCAATGGACTTTAAAGGAGGATGGGATCAACATCTTCCTCTAGTTGAGTTCTCTTATAATAATAGTTTCCACTCGAGCATCCAAATGGAACCATATGAAGCCCTGTATGGGAAAAGGTGTAGAACACCGGCATGTTGGGATGAGGTCGGTGAACGTAAGCTGCTTGGACCAGAAATGGTCGAAGAAATGGTGGAGAAGGTGAAAACCATTCAGCAGCATATCAAGGCAGCTCAAAGTCGACAGAAGAGTTATGCAGATAATCGTCGACGAGACCTTGAGTTTAAAGTCGGAGACATGGTGTTTTTACGCATATCTACGTGGAAGAAGGTCATGAGGTTTGGGAAGAAAGGGAAGTTAAGTCCAAGGTACATCGGCCCATTCGAGATTCTTGATCGTGTTGGGGCTGTGGCCTATCGACTAGCACTTCCACCTACTATGGCCAAGGTGCATGATGTCTTCCATGTATCCCTCTTAAGGAAGTACATACCAGACCCTTCACATGTACTCTCTTCCGAGGTGGTACAATTAGAAGACGGTCTTTCTTATGAGGAGCAACCAGTGAAGATCTTAGATCGTAGAGAAAAAGTTCTACGAAATAAGACAATGCCCCTCGTCAAGGTGTTGTGGAGAAACCATAAGTTTGAAGAAGCAACTTGGGAGTCGGAGGATATGATGAAGCTAAGTTACCCACATTTGTTTTAGTGTGGGAAAAGGAAAATTTCGAGGGCGAAATTTCTTAAGGGGGGAATGTTGTAACGACCCAAAGTTTCATTAATGGAAAATCCCTCTTGATCCAGTTAAATGTTTCTTTATGAAAAATGTTTTTATAAGATGTCAACTTCTTTAAGTTTTACGTTAAGATTTGTGACCGTTACTTTTATAGCCGTTGAACAGTGATCTTCTGGGTAGTTTAAATATAAGGCTTTAACGAACCAATTTTCTACTCAGACAAAGGAAGCGATGGCCTCATCCAGTAGAATTGCCCCTTACGATGCCCATTTGTCGGAGCTCGGAAAGGAGGTGACGTATTTGGGCTTTTCCCTTGACCAAGCCCAAGCTGAGCTTCATCAAGTCAAGCTCGAATGTGATCGTCTACGGGAAAAATGGAAGTTGATAGAGATCACCACTCGAGCGATGTTATCCGAGCAACCCCAAGAGTCTGTCACCATCGCACACCTTACCCTTAGGTCTTATGCGGATATTTTAAGGGGTTATGTAACAAATAAGTAGCACCATGTTCATGTACATTATTTTTGTATATAATAATGAATATAATTTCTTGTCATTTTTGATACATTGTAATTAGTTTTTAAAGTACAAACGGTGTTTTTAGTAATTACTTAATTAAGAATTATATTTTATTAAATTAAAGGATTTTTGAATTAAATAATATTTTAATAAAATTTTATTATTAATATTAAATTAATTTTTATTAAATATAAATGATCTTATAATTTTATGAATGCAATTAAAATTTTTATTAAGGTTTGAACGCCATTTCTGTCAAAACCCGTGAAATTTTTATAAATGTCGGTTTTTATTTTAAAAGTGAAAATTCACATATTTAGAAAATTATTTAGATAAAATAAATATTATTTTTGGAATCAGGATGTCGAATTTATCCAACGGTGAATTTTTCATAATTTTCTGAGACAGTCAAATTTTTGGGTAAAAATTAAATACCATTTAAATATATAATGTGTTTTATGACATCATAATGACCCAATGGTGATGTAATAAAATACCATAATCCCTATGTTCGGCCAATATGTGTTTTATCATTAAAATAATGAGGTTTTGGGTTTGTTTGAATCACTTTTCAAAGCATTAATGGAGCCCTCAAGACTTATTCAACACTTTGCCTTTTTAAATTAATTTCCATGGGAGTGTGACTCACCTCCACATAAGCAACCCTAATTTTTTAATAAGTTCGGACCTTGGCCTTGTAAAATATTGTTTTCCTCTTTCCTTTTCCAGAAACCATGGGCTAATACCATGGGATGGTTTGTGGTTTGGATTATTTTAATATAAGGGGTCCCAAACCTAAATAATAAAGAATTCTCTCACCTTTCCTATATAAACCCACCCAAGCTCCCACTTCCTCCTCACTCAAAGCCCTTGAAGTTCGTCCAACCTCTGCCCTACTCTCTCTAGAATCCTCTCAAGGTGCCCCAAGCTCCCAAGAAGCCTCTCACAAGCCTCTCTCTAGCCTTTGGTAGCACACTTCCAAGTAAGGGGTTTTCTTCCTTTCTCATTTTTTGTCAATTTTCATTAAGTTGTATTGCCCTTTTTATTTCAATTATGAATGTTGGGGTATGGTTTCGCACCTCCCCCATACTGCCCTCTCATTGTTTGAATGATGGGAGAACCCTTTCTCTCTCATTAAATGCCTCCCATGTACACTCGTTACTATGCCGAAATTCCGAAAGGAACTTCTCTCTCTTCTTTTACATTCAAGCAATACTTTTGTATCATGAATCTAAATTCCATTTCAATTGTTTGGACATGTATATATATGATCTCCTTACTGTCCATTACATGTAAATATGATGAGTAACCCCTTTCTCTCTCATCATCCTTTTTTATGAATTCTTATGTCACGCCGTTACGCTGCCGAAATCACGCCGATTTTCTAAGCCAATGTCTTTGTGTAGTGAATACCATGCCCATTTCTCCATCAAGGGTATTCACCTTTATGAACATTTACATATTGATTATAATGTTTCATGTATGAATTCCACATTCCTTTATCATGGAAGAAATGATTATGTTTTATGAATCCATGTTTTATGATCCATGTGGCACACTTATGCATGAAATGAAATGTTTAAGAAGGGTGCACCCTTTATAGCGCTCCAATGCATTGGGTAAAGTATAGTATCATGATACATCATGTGCAATGAGTGTTGACTCATGATAATTCAAGTGCAACAAGGGTTTACTCATGCTTCAAGTGCAATGAGGGTTTACTCATGCTCCATGTGCAATGAGCCTTGGCTCATGCTAATTCAATGTTAAGTGTTGTTGCCACATTTCCATGTTATGATTATCATGCTTTATCATGCCTTTATGTTCATGTCTCTCTTATGCTCTATTGATATGCCTATTTCCTAACATGTATTGTACTCCTCATGTTATTCATTATGTACTCCCTTACTGGGCTTTATAGCTCACCCTTTTCTTATGCATGTCCTCAGGTTATCCCATTCAATGCTATGTACGAAGGAATGTAGTGGTCATGTAATGGAAGTTTTCAATAAGGATGTTGTATTTCAAGTTTAAAGTTTTTATGTAATTATCCTAAGCCCCAAAGACACTAAACCTCTCGATCTTCTTTGTTGTATCAAGTGAAGTTTTATGTAATAAAGCATGTTTGAGTTGTAATAAAAAGCAGGGTTGTTACATGTATACTGACCCATTTACTTTTCCTCACTTTCAGTTGTACTCTGATTTTGCTTAGTGTTTACTTTCCGCTTGCTTACTCTGTGGTGTTTGTTTACTTTACAAAGGCAATGCCTTCCCTTTTTACCGGGATTTACACCTTGGTGCTAGTCGCCAGCCCCTGTCCTATGGAAGGCGGGCTTGGGGTAGTCACGACACGGACCCCGAGGGTGGGTCGTGACAAATTGGTATCAGAGGAGTTCGGTTCTACCGCGAACTCTGATCTTTTCTATGTGAATCAATAATGTTTAGCATATTGAGTGTGGTTATCAGTCCAGGGAGTCCAGTGTTGGTGCGGCGGCCGACGTATCCGTACACCAGGACCCTGACTTCTGATTTCTGACTTAATGCACGAAAACATTGATTGCGTGTGTGTTTAAATGTTTTCTTTGTGATTACTTATATCAGCTCACCATGTATACTGTTCTGGCCGTGGCGCACATGATACCTTTTCAGGATGGCCCCACGACGACGGCCAGTTAGGGTTCTGAGAGTTGAGCGTGACGACAGCCCACCGAGTGACGAGGCCTCGGTGCAGGGCCCTTTGTCAGCAGTGGCACCGGCGGTAGCACTACCCGCCGAGCCCCCGATACTTCCAGCACCAGCCGCTGACGATGCACGTCGCCTCAGCGCACTGCATGAGTTTCAGCGCCAGCGACCACCCAGGTTTCGCGGGGAGACGGATCCCCAGGCAGCAGAGGACTGGCTGGAGGCAGTAGTACGAGTGTTTAGGCTAGTGAGGACACCAGCAGACCTCATGGTGATCCTCGCTGCGAGCCTACTACACGCAACAGTAGGACGATTGTGGAGCTTGATGCTCCAGGTGCACGATGAGGCATCTCTACTTTGGACGGAATTTGAGAGCCTCTTCCGCTCGGAGTTCGTCCCAGCCACCCTTCGTGCGGTGCGTATCCAGGAGCTTCTTCAGCTGCGGCAGGGCAGCATGACGGTCGCTCAGTACTCGGCGAGATTTACCGATCTATCGCGCTACTCGACCGACATGGTACGGGACCCATTCTTCCGGGCCCGGACCTTCGAGAAGGGTTTGAGACACGAGATCAGGGCATCACTGATCTCCCTCAGCATACCGACTCAGACAGGAGTACTGGAGAGGGCCCTTCTGATCGAGAGCTTCCTTGCTGAGTCTACACCAGCGCAGCGACCCACCGCAGGGCGGCACGTGGCAGAGTCATCTGCAGCAGGTAGCCGACAGATGACTCAGGGTTCCAGGCAGACTAGACCTACCAGTGGCCGACTGCACAACTCAGGCTCAGTTGTACGAGGAAGCCGGGGTGGAGTCAGAGCCAGGCGTGCCGAGAGTGGGCAGTGTTACTCCTGTGGCGGCATTGGTCACATGGCTCGTGACTGTCCGACCCGCAATTCTGATGATCAGCAGTTAAGTGAAGAACCTCCCAGGCAGAGGCAGAGGTTCGACCGTGGCGGTCCGCAGGGAGGAGGCGGACGAGGCAGAGGAGCTGGACGAGCAGCCGGTGGTGGGCGACGCTTTGAGGCTCTACCACCACCACCACCAGGAGGTCCACCCCGACCACAGGGAGTAGGTGAACATGCGAGAGCTCAACTTCAGGCAGCCGAGGCCTTCGATCATGGAGCTCTGGGAGCCGATGGACAGGAGCAGAACTAGTGGATACATCCTTTGTACTTCTGGTTCCTTGTTGCATTTGTGTAGCGTCTTGTATTATGAGCTGCAATAATAAAAGACGCATACCTTTGTGATATTTTCGTTCCTATCCTCTTTCGTGATGTTACTAAGAGGTTCCAGTTTTGGCTGTTGACTTGACCCTCACTTGTGAGACATCTACTGGAGGAGACCCAGTTACCATACACTGATGCCGACAGTGTGACTCAACCCTTGGAGGCAAGAGTAACGGTTGAATCTCTTAGTAGTAGCGTCGAGGCCTTACGAAGTCATCCTTGGTATGGATTAGTATCATCCATGTTAGGATTGACTGTTTTAGGAAAAGAATGTGGTTCATCCAGGGGATGGGACCAGATTTCTCTTATCGGCAAAGAAGAAATCTTGCCGTTCTGGTGGGACCGGAGATGGTCCAGGCCACGACAGAGAAGGTCCATGTCATCCAAGACCAGATGAGTACAGCTCAGAGCCGGCAGAAGCCTTACGCTGACAGGAGGCGGAGGCCACTAGAGTTCGAGGATGGAGACCACGTCTTCTTGCGGGTCTCACCTCGACATGGTATTCGGAGATCTGGCCGAGGCAGCAAGTTATCTCCGCGCTTCATCGGACCCTTTCAGGTCCTCAACAGGGTTGGCGAGGTGGCTTATCGCCTGGCTCTACCACCTCAGTTGCACCGGGTGCACTTCGTCTTCCACGTATCTCAGCTGAGGAGATACGTGCACGACCCAACGCACATCATTGATCATGGGGAGCTTGACGTTGACGATGGGGAGACTTTTACGGAGGTCCCGGTGGAGATAGAGGATCGACAGGAGCGGGTCCTGCGTGGGCGATCGATTCCCCTTGTGCGCATCATATGGCAGCACGAGAATCTTCAGGAGAGCACATGGGAGCGGGAGGCTCAGATGCGTGCTCAGTACCCTCATTTGTTTCCCTAGTTTTTGATGTATCTTTACGGGGACGTAATGCCCTGAGGTGGGAGTAATGTAAAGACCCGTAAAATTCAAGGGAAATTTTTTCTTAATTTTCTTTAGAATTTTACAGGAGCGCGGTTTCAGACGGCACCTGATTCCGAGGCCCGAAGTGCCCGGAATCAATTTTCTAAGTTTGGCTCAGGTACGTTCAGTGAACGAACGAGCGGGAATTCCTAACTTTTGATCCGGTGCTCGGAATTGAAAACCGAGGGCACCGATGAACTCGCAGCGCTGATATTCGCTTAAGGAGACCTTTTCGGAATTTGCATTTGTTGCGAGACGAAAGTTAGTTTTTGGGAGATTTATAAAAAGTTGAATAAAAAAATGTGGAATTCTTTTTATTTTTACTTTTGTAGGTTAACTCCTCTCAAAGGGACTTAGGGGTGGGACCCACACCCACTTAACCTCTCTTGAGAGGATTAAGTGTGGTGGGACCCACACGAACCTAAACCTCTCATCTTCCCCCTTAAACTCCCCTCTCTCCCTCTTAAAAGTTTGTTAACATAACATCTAATTAATTACACATGACATGTATAATTAATTAAGTGTTATGTTTTTGAATTTGAAGTTTTGAATTCCTTGGCATGGTAAATAAAATAAGGAGGAACCTTATTTTATTTGGTTAGTTTTGTTTATTCATCTTGAGAGGTTTGAGAGCTTTTTCTTCCTTCTTAAATCTTTGACGAAGAACGCTCAACTTGACGAAGAACGCTCAAGCTCCGACGAAGAACGCCACTCCTCTCTTCTTCGTCTTCCGTGTCAACGAGAGGGAACACCGCTTCCTCCTCGGACCTTCTTCGTCGGCATACGAAGATTCGCCGATGACGTATCTCTTCAGGCGTATCTCTTCGTCAACGGATTTGACGAACGACTACCACGACGCCCGACCTCCGCGACGTTGTCTTCCGCGGGACGTTGACAAATCTTCGAACCTATACCCAAGGTAGGGGTTGTTGATTATTGTTTAATTATTTTATTCTTTCTCGTGGTTCGCATGACTAACGTGAGGATACTGAATATTTAAGTTGTGTTTTAACGTGAGGGGGCCGGACCGCATGAACACGGCCGAACCCCCTCCTTCGTTCTTGGTGTTTAATTTTGCGGATGAATCAAAGTGGCGTGGTGCCGTCGCACCACGCGGATATTCGCCCAAATCTTTTTACGCGACGCCGTCGCGCCGCGCCATGGAAGAATCATCAAGAACGCGACGCCGTCGCGCCGCGTTGAAGGAAATCAAAGGCACGGCGGAGGGGCGCGGTGACGTCGCACCACGCCGGACGACGAACACCGCGGTCAGTTCCGGGCCGCGGCGGAACGAGAAGACCGGCGGCCAGGCCGCCGGCGTCGGAAGCCGAAAAGGGAACCGGATTTTTCCGGTCCCATTGGAGAAAACCGGCCTGCAGTTGGCCGGCCGGAAGGTCAAAGGCCGGGGGAAATAAATTCCCCCGGCCAGCAATAAAACCCTCCTCATTTAAGAGGAGGGCGGTTCCCTTGAGGGAGGGCAGGAGGCCCCCCGGTTTTTCTTCAAGCCGGCCCCCACGTGGGGGCCGTTTTTTTCAAAGGGCGCGACATATAGCCGCGCCGCCTCTTCAATCAAGCGGGGGATTGATTTCCCCCGCGTGCCGCCTCCGTGCGGCGCCAGGCCGCCGCGCCACCGCGCCGCCGCGCCGCCACGCCGCCGGCCGGCCGGGCCGGGTCGGACCCGGGTCGGGTCGACCCGGTTCGGGCCGACCCAGGGGGGGGGGGGTCGGGCCGGGTCGGCCCGGACCCCGACCCCCCGTTTCGAATCAGTTTCGGTCTTTTGGCCATAACTTGAGACACGGACCTCCGATCGACGAACCATCTGCGGAAACGCGATCCTTGGATCGAGACGGTCGTTTCGGTATATCGTACTCAGGGTTTCGGAATACTTTGAGTTCGGCCGGGTTGGTTCGTTAATGAAACCAACCGGGCCCTCGGAGCGGAAACGCTCATATCTTGAGCGACGGACGTCCGATTGACGTGCCGTCATCTTTGTTGTGTTCCTCTTAGTGAGACAGATCTTTTGGAATACTCCGCCCGAGGTTTGGACGCAGGTGGAGTACGGTCGGGTTGGTTTTGCCTTAAAAACCAACCGGGCCCCAGAGACGGAAACGCCAATAACTCTCAGACCGGGCGTCCGATTGACGCGCCGTCTGTTGCGTTGAGTTCCTGTTGACGATACGGAACTTTTGGATACATCAACTCTGGACTTTGTGACAGTTGATGTATCAGCCTCTCGGCTCGTGGAGCGGACCCTCCGAACGAGCTTCCTGTGTGCGGGAACCCTAGTGCTGGCTGCGACTGTTACTGTGACTGCTACTGCTACTGCTACTGTGACTGCGATGACAACAGTACAGAGATCCTGTGTGGATTCGATGACGACGACTACAGCACTCAGCGATCCTACGTGGATCAGTGCTACAGGTCCTACGTGGGCCCGATCCTGTGTCGGTATTTTTCGGGGGTTAGTTACCTATCGATCCTTCGAGGGTCCGACGACTTAGATGGATCAGAGATCATCTTTATCGTCATCCGAAAAAGTATACCTGTGTGAGCTGAATCTTCTGTTTTACTCGATAGAGGTGGTGTGTTTGGTTGTAGCGGCAGACCCGCGATACTGGAGACGAGCGTACGGAGTACGGAGACCGTGTAGCCGGCTGAGACCTGAAGACTGCTCGACCGGCTCGACATGGAGTGAGTCGACTAGCCCAGTGGACGGAGCGCCCGGTATTTGGCGGCAGACCCACGGCGGACGGAGCGCCTGGTAGTTGGCAGCAGACCTGCGATACTCGACTGGAGGAGTACCTCTGTAGGTTATTTGGGTGAGTGCCTGGTATTTGGCAGCAGACCCTCAGCGGATGGAGCGCCCGGTAGTTGGCGGCAGACCCGCGGTACTCGACAGGAGGAGTACCTCAGCAGTCTTAGGTTAGTGAGTAGTATCTCAGAGTCGTGACATGACTCTGTACACTTCAGAGATGGGGATCATCAGTAGTTACGTTTTTGATAATGAAAATCATGTGTGAGCTGAAACCTATTGCTTTCCTGTGTGGATTGTGTTGTGCAATCCTGTGTGGATTACGTTTTGCTTTCCTGTGTGGAATACGTCTACTTTCCTGTGTGGACTGAGTTGTACTTGGGCTCGGAGGTTGGAGCGTATTTGAAATTGATGACTTAGGTATATGTATGGGCATATACCTAAGAAATGTCAGTTGTTACTTCGTGATTGTACCTTTCTTCGTGGTTTATCCTTTGTGGATTTGAGAGACCTTCAGGGGTCTCGGGGTCCCTACTGAGTAGCTTATACTCACCCCTGCACGGGCATTGCCCGCACTACGTTGTGTTGGTTGCAGACGACGGACAACATTGATCTTAGCTGAGGCTTGCAGAGCAGGATGGTACCTCGAGGTGGACCACTGGGCGGGACGTGCTCGGAGCGGACAGCGGGATCAGTGGAGCAGTGGAGCTATCTGTACCCACCCTTCAGGTGGGATTTCCAGTGGACAGCTTGGTGTAGCGGCTTTTACTTTTCAGTTGTTGTTTTCCCTTTCGAGTTGTACTTTACTTTCAGTTTGGGTTTGTATACTGGCCCATTTACTTTTCCGCACTTTCAGTTGTACTCTGCTTTTGCTTAGTGTTTACTTTCTGCTTGCTTACTCTGTGGTGTTTGTTTACATTACAAAGGCAATGCCTTCCCTTTTTACCGGGATTTACGCCTTGGTGCTAGTCGCCAGCCCCTGGCCTATGAAAGGCGGGCTTGGGGTAGTCACGGCACGGACCCCGAGGGAGGGTCGTGACAATCCCAATTATTACCTATGTTCAAGATACTAATAAATAATTGAGGTGAAAGAACATTATAACAAAGATTTTGATTCAAATCATATATAAATTACAACATCCATAACTCCATCATAATGAATATCCCTAAAAAATTATGATGAACCCTTAACATAAAGAAAAAAATACCCCTAAAAGGGGATATAAAAACACATTGTTAAAAACTCCCCATATAAGGGGTATAACATTTTTGGGTTATAGTCATGCGTGTATTTTAGAACAACCATTTTATAACATGTTTTAAAATGAGTTTTAATGAAAAAATATGGCATAAACGATGAAGGAATTTTTCAAATTTCATAAAAAATAACATTAAACTTTTTAAAAATCTCAAAGGCATTAATCAAACCATTTAACAATTTCAATAAAACCCGTAATAAAAGTGTATTGTTCTTTAAAAAAATGACCAATGTCATATCATTTTTATCAGGATCATTTTTTATGATGAATTAAGGAATTAATAACATGGGGTAAACCAAAAACTCATTTAGACCACTATATGAAATTCCTAAAATAATCAGTTATCAAATATTTTATTGTCCAATACCTCACATTAAATTTTAAATCTCATTAAATCATAGTTTTCAATCATTGAAATCCAAAAATAGATAAAAATATATCACATTCCACTCAACCCATTTCAAAAAGACTCAAAGGTATTTCAAAAAATATCATCACTCCAAAACATTCAACTTCAAAAAATAATGATGATAATTTTTAATATAAGTCCTTTATACCAATATCATAACCCAATGAATTATTTTAATATCATCACTTGTATATTAGTAAAATTCATAAAATAATAAAGATTTATTTTCTAAAAAACCCAAAAATTTAAAATTGAAAATTATATAATTTAATAGAATATCAAACCTTAAATGGTGATGAAATGTGTCAAAGACATTTGGAAGGTGATTCCTTCAATAGTGAGGGCACTAATTGGGATATATATGGGTTATATAGACCCTAGTAAAAGAATAACCAAACATTTGATCCACTTTGAGCCAGGAAATTATCCAGTGAAATTATATGGTTCATGGGAGAAGTCAAATCCAAAATTAATTAGACTTGTAAGGGATAAAGAGAGGAAGAATTAAATCAAAATCCCATAAAATAAATAAATAGAGGAAAATATTCAAGATGGAATAAGGATGGAAATAATCCTTGGATCCCTAGGTGACATCCAATATATATGGATATAAGTGGGATTAAATCCATTTTAATTTGATAAGAAAATGTTTTGGATATTCCAAAATATTAACACTGGTAAAGCCAAATGAAATGGAAAAATTGTTTTTCAAACAATGCGACACCATTCCCTTGCAACATCAAGGGAAAAGAAAAGTTGAAATTATTTTTGGGATCTCTAGAAATTTTATTATACTACATGTAATGTGTGTAAAAAGGATATGTCACCATTAAATACCCTTCTACATAGGCATTGTACAATTACACCTAACAGTTATCATTAATTGTGCTCCATATAGGTAATCTCCAAAAACATGAAATGATCTTTTGAAAAATACAGAAACATAAAAAAACCCATGATAATATATATTAGGCAATTTTATCCTCTAAAATTCCATGTTGGGGAACCGTATTGATGGTTTAGAAGATGATGAACCTCCATCAGCTCAAGAAGAGGATTCTTCAGATGATGACAGCTTTACCCAACTTTCACTGGATTCCATGGACCGCATTCAAGGGAATGTTCCTCAAACCATTAGAAGGAAGAATGGAAAAAAGGTAGTATAGTCCCAGGAGGATGTATTGTGGTTAGGGGGAAAAAACGAAATGGACGCAAAGATTACTCCCACTTGCCAAAACAAATGGAGACTAGGTCGGACAAGAAGGGTAGAAATACGAAAAGTACAACTTTAAGAAGGGGGAATGTGAAAATGATGGGGAATGTTTGAAGCTTATCCTGCACGGTAAGGAAGAAATTCTTGAAAAATAGGTATGTCCTAAAGAATCAGAGGAGGATCATAAAATGATTTATAAATGAAGGCTACTAGTGGATGCCAATGAGGGGCATGAAGTGTCATCATATTAACACGATCAAATCCTGTCCAGATGCATCAATTAGAGTAAAATAAACTCAGAGGAATTCATTCACACAATGTAACAAATGATTTCTCATTTTGAAGAGCTTATCAGAGAGGATCCAAATACCCAGGTTAGTAGGCTGCACTGGGAACTTTTTAGAATAGCTGAGTCATGTAATCTTAGTTTGGTGTTTAATAATTTTGTGAGCTCTTTTAGCACGTATTGGTGCATGGTAGTGAACATCGGTTTCCCCATTTCTCCTAAAAAAGGATTAATAATAAAAATTTAAATTTGGATGGTGGATATGAAATAAAGAAATAATTTTTCTGAATATACTCATCCTTCACATGCATCTAGTGAAATCCTAACCATTGAATGAACTTTTATATGTCATTAGTATAGGTTATATAATTGAATAAATAATAAAAATAAAGAATAGGGATGTATTTATACACTATCACCTAATTCACAAGAAAATTATAAAATCATAGCCACATACAATCAAGGATCTTCCCTTCAAAAATGAGGAATCTCCCCATGTTAACACCTTCAACTGAATAAGACCACATTATAAGTGATAATTGACATGTAACCTTATGTACAATAAAAATAATTTTATAATTTTATATGGGGGAATTTACATTAGATAAGAAAATATATATATTTATATCCGATACTAGATCACCAATCTAGGGTGTACCTCCATAACCTCATCAAAAAATACATTAGGGTACTCGTCCCAAACCATGGAGAACCCAATAAACTGTACCTATGATAAAATCCACATTAACTCATATATCAATAGTAATGAGTACAGTTCAGGATTCCTATCCATATGAGGGTCTCTCTTTTTAATGAACATTAAAAACTATCTGTTGTAAATTTAAAATGAAATTCACTAAATGATGAAATCTTAGAAATCCTAAACTGATTTCAACTAGTATATGATGAGGTTGATGTAGGATAGTTTTATCCACATACATCCAACTAGTGGGGATTCCCTCACACAAGATCGCAGTCTCTAATAACCTCATATAAATTATATTGAACTCTAACTAGTGTATTAAATGTGATCAGAACTTAAATCCTCTCCAAAATAATTCCCATATCATGGAAAGGGTAATGTTATATGATGAAGTAAATAACTATAAAATAATATAGTCTGTGTTCCCATGTATATCTACTGAAAAGTGTACATTTAATGATTTAATGGTTTCCTAAAACATGAATCTTTAGAGAATTAATCTAAAAAATACCTAATATATAAACACGCTAAATCTTGTGATAACATCCTATGTGACACTGATCTTGTCTCAAAGGGTGAGGATCCTCAAAATGTTTTCCTCTACCTATATTATCTCTCTTAAAATCATCATATGATGGATCAAGTTGATTATGTTTTATTTATTAATACTTATGTAAATTCATATCCAACATTATACCACCATTTGTTTCATATCTATTCAGAATGATCAGGAAACCCTGACAAAGATAACTGAGGACATAATAAGAAAAAAAATCTTCAAACCTTTGCATTGTATTTAATTCCACCTAACATGTTGCGACTAGATGAAGAGGGATGGAACATAACATTATCTATATAAAAACCCTTCAATCTATGAAATTAGGAACCAAATACTATAACACTTCTATATGGGTAATATTGATGATTATTTTATCTTTATGGTATAAACTAGAATAGAATCATCTCAAAAATCATTGATCCTTCCAACACCAAAGGATATGCCATCAGTATAAATTAGGTGACCACATATTAGTTATTTTCATTTAATGTATCCTCAAAATTAATTACCATGGACTCCTCATATGGGATCAATTATGAAGCATGGAATATAAGGTTCATATAATATATCTCAAAATATCATTCAATTGAGATCCCATGTTGAATGGTCAGATGCTCTTAGAGGATGGCCACTATGGAACCTCAAGAAATAAAAATTGAATTGATGTATTCAATGATATTATCGCATAAAATAAATGAATCGTTGATATCACTGAGGAGTAAGTACCACCATTGATTATTCTCCCCACAAAACATAATCACTTACAAAAGAACATTGTGATCCTTCCGAGCACTGGTCAAACTGGTATATCCCTCCAACAGCTTCAATATTTCCTATATCATTGAATCATAAATTTTGTCCAAAAACATAGGTATATTATAACACTAAATCAATTATAATTTCCTCTTATATGGTTCATTATTTTGATTGTTATCTCTATAGAAATTGTTTATAATTTTCTACCAAACTTTTTCATCACAAACTAGGTGGGGAACTTGATATTAATCAATTTATATAAAATTAAAAAATATTAAATTCATATAATCCAATAATATTGAATATATATGGTTTATTAATTATTATTCATCCTAACCCTAATGGTCAACCCAATTCAATAATGGTAACAAACATGGTTTATAGACAGAAAATATTATCACTATAGGTGGTATTCTTATAAAAACTATAGTCTTTACATCTAATCATATGGGGGATTAGATACAAATTTACTAGTTAGTATCCCTTGTTTACATCTCTAAATTATCTTACATGACTCGTTTCTCAATCAAATCATATATCACTCATTATAAGAAAACATAGGTACTCTAAAATATGAATCATCCATTTCTATTTGATACAACTATATAATTTCCCCACTGAAAAGGTATACTTTTTTGGATATAGGGAAATTAATATTGATTATAACTCTTAAATACCATCCCCTGTAGATGATTTTATTGAAACATTCACTGATTTTTTAACATAAAAATTTAGTTAATTTAACTATTTGTATTTTAGGAATATGTTATATGATAATAAGACGAAAAACTCATTTTAAAAATAAATAAATGATCTCAATATATGCATGCAATTTCATACAAATAGAGCTACTGAAAAAAAGAATCAACAAGTTAAAAAAGATATCATTGGGAATGACATTAAATCCCAAAATGCTCATCGTCATACAAATGAGCTAGTAATTTCTTTCCTGTTTAACAACCATCACTTGAATTCCTGAAAATATATTTAATAGATGTACGTAGACCATTATAGAGATAATCAGTAATATCCCACATATATTCTCTCCTGAAAACGTTATGAAATTATACCAATTCTCAGTGAATACAAAATGAATCTAACATTTCACTAAATCAGTTGTTCTATATCCCCAGCCTCAATATATATCTCTCTCATTGTATACCATAATATTAAATAATAATATTTCCATTGCAATATAATAGTGGGGATACCCATCTATCACTATAAACATGTATTGTATGATACTATGAAATAAAATGTCCAAATACCTCCCTCTTAAATAAAAAACATGATTAAAAATAAACTTTAATAATAAAAAACTCTTCATATATCACATAATATCATATGTAAAACTTCCTATATATACCAGTTGTTTTTTTGGAGAGCCACCATAGCGCATAAACCATTTTCAACTACAAAAATCCGTAAAGATCTTATGAAACATACATATAATAATTCATAGGTTAATATATAGAAAGAAACTATAGGTGAAACAACTATAAGACATTTTATACTTATTAATACATAATATGATGTTAAAATACATCAAAATAAGAACTTAATACACTTGGGAGAAGAGAGTAGGGAAAATGGAAAAGTCAGTCATCCATCCTCACCAACCAGGATGTTTGGGAAAACAACCCCCACATTCCACTTAGCATCATCCACCCTACAAAAATTTGTGTTAAACATATGAAATAAAAAATCATAAGGAATATAACTCTTAAAAACACTATTGGAAACTACCTAGCATTTACCTCAATTATGTCTTACATCAGTTGGACCCCCATCAGTTACTATTAAAGACTATTTACAATATAAAAACAAAATTATTTCAATGGAAATTAATTTATTTATTTTTAATAATTTTATAATCACATAACGACTTGAAAATAATCTCAATTTAACCATAAAATTCCCATCCCCGTAGTTTAATTCATTGATATTCATTTAAATTCCATATTTGGATGTAATATAGGACTCATCCGTGGATGAATAAAAAATCTATTGTCTAAGAACAACCAGCTAGATTATGTGATGTGAATATTAAGGTGGATAAAATAAAAATGGTCATCTATCATTTGTAAGAACAATTAACTACAAGAAAACTATTATTAACTCCTTATAAATGTGTAGAACAGTCATTAACAATCTAAATTAGTATCTGACCCATCCCTAACACAACCATTAATCTCAACAACCATTCCTCCACAACTAGCTTTAACTGCTAACACATCCACATGCTCCCTTTTCCATTAATCATCATACCACCTACCATCCTAGGTGAACATAATTTCCCATAATGAGGATTTACATCCATATTAACTCATAAGGAAATAAGTAAATAATAAACACATGTCAAGGAATCAATTTCTTAGTACCAAGGAATCCACCATCACAAGGAATCATGGTATCTTGTCCATAAAAAATCATCTTAAACAATCAATTTATTACCACAATGAATTATTTGTATTATTTAATATAAGATACAACCATAAGATTCCATATACATTAGATAATAAAGTATAATAAATAATATACACATTATTCAATAATAAAATTAATTTCTACTTCTCATTAGGATGAATTATTATAAATAAAAATTATTCATAATTTAGTTTTTTATCATGTATATCCATATTTACATTCATTTTCCAATTTACAAAAATAATGAACATTGTAAACTAAACAATAAAAAAACTACCTAAGAAATCAAGAAGAAATATTTAACTCTATTAAAATCACATAATATCTCTTTAACAAAAACCAAATACCAAAAACCATTCTCTAATTTTGGTTTATTATTATTTTCTGTTATTTAAATTATTACTCCATGAGGAATATCATAAAAGATCAAAAACACATAAAATAACTTAATCAATTAATCCCCTACCATATGACATTAAATATTCACTGAATAAAAATGGAAAACAAGAGAAGATCATTGATCACTACCCATGTAATGAGTATATATTCCCCAGGGATAACACATCACAAACATAATAAAAAATATTAATGGATTTCCTAATAGATAAAATAAGTGAAACCAAAATAGAATCTCCTAAAAAATCAGCAGAAATAATATCATGTGAAGAAGGAATAATAAAGGCTGGGGTGAAACTGACACTAGATCATTGTAGATCATGGATAATATGTCGAGGATAAATAACTAATATTAAATGTTCAAAAAAAAAATGAATATAATCTATGGAAATATTGGGTTGGTATAAATTTAGATATTATCTAGAGGAATATAGAATTATATAGAATTTATATTAAGTCTTCTAGAATCACATGCATAGTATGAATGGTTCATTATTATCATTAATGACTCATATTCGAGATTTGTTTTATAATTTTTTTTCTATATCTAACAACATGTAGATTAATTTCCATTAACAAATACATGTTCCCCCTAATGAGATATATATGATTGATAAAATGTAAATAATATACACATTTGAGAAAATGATTCTGAAGTTGATTCATCCTCCTATAAACACATGTACAGAATTTGTGGATTCCGTGGGATTTGAATAGTGATATCACTTTCCTGATAGTTGACATTAGCCTTGTTCAAATATAGTTAATATCTGCCTACTATATCATCAAAATTAATTCAATGAAGTAATATGAGGATTTTTTTGGGGTTTAATCAAATCTATTAATGAGGAGGAGTTATATACTTTGGATGTCGTAATTTCCCCATTATTTTCTGCACTTTTCTTTTTATTAATAAATTTGTGGTCCAAGCGTGCATGGATCTGACTTATGGGTAAAATCAAATAGTAAATTTTCTATTCTATAATCATTATACATCATACCTATCACCACATCATTATCAGAATCTACCTTTGTAGTAGTGATTACATGTTTTATTACATTCTTCCTTAGTTGTTTTCATTGATTTCTTTTCACTACCCTTGTCATAGGGAAATGGGGTGCATAATTTCCATGTTCCTGGTAATTTGTCCATTTCAATATAGTTTGAGTGTTGATATGATCCTTCCTTTATTCATCCTCATTAGAGGGATTATTCATATTCCTTATGCTATTATGTTCATTATTCCACACACTTCAATATTGGAAATATTTATTGGTTCTCTTTATCATGTTCCTAAAATGATTCTTCCCGTAATATTAACACATGGTATGTATGGTTTTCATTCTTTAATGGGATTTATTTTTAAACCCTACAAAATTAAACACCATTATCCACTTTTTATCTTTAGTCCCATGAGTCCAATGAGAGTATTTATTATGAACATCCATATTAGGGGAAAAATATATAATATCTTTTTAGATTTCAAAATATAGAATCTCTAATAGTTTAAGTAGAATCAGCATTATTATTCTAAATAAGTGATCCAACATATATTTAGGGTTCATGAAAATAGTGGTTTTGTATTATGAAATCCATGTATTTTTTATCTCATATTCCCCAATAGACTCACCTTCCATCTCATATAGTCTGAGGAACTCTATCTTTAATATAATATATACTTTTTGAGAGAAATATTAATGAAGAAAAATATTTTCAGGAATGATTACCATACCTTGGAAGAAATTTACTAACCAAAATTCATGTTACATATTAGTTTCCACCACTGATTAGCATTAGAGTCAAAAATATGTATGGAAAAAATAATAGTATCCTATCTTAGACACAATAAAATAAAAATAGATTCATAATAGATTAAATCAATTTTTCTACAATCTAGGGATCAGAATGACCACTAATGATCATTGCCCTTGATAATGAAGGATTCGACCGCAAAATTGTCTATCTCAGGAGAAGGATGGTATTCCACACGATATAATTTCATATTAATAACTTGAAGAAGTTGAGAATTTACTTCCATTTTTTTGTGTTCCAATTCCCATCATATTTGTAATATCATTAGGGAAATCATCACATTCAAAATCCCATTGTTTTTTTTGAATGAATTCTCCTATTTACCACCCTTACTAAAAAATGAAATTACATTTAGGGGGATTTACTACATAAATAAAAACTTAACATTGATAGGTAATCATTTTAATGAAAAATATATACTAAATTTTGATTTCCTATGACTCAATTTAGGTTATCCTCATGGATAGAAGTATCCCTATTGTTTTTAAAAATGATATATAGTTTGTATATAAAAAATAACTAAACAGTTATCTAATACAAACTATAATGACCCTAGTCATTTACACATATTTAAATATCTTATTTAAAATGAATGAAAATCAATTAAAATCCAAGGATCATAAATTATATTATTACTTAGTGATTATGTACATAATTAAATAGTGTAAGACAAAAATAAAGGAATATATTATTTAATCATTATAAGGATCTCCTAGCATCTATTGGACCATATATATTCATATAATAAATAAGGGAAAGCATGGATAATGAGATGAGCTAAAAAACCCGGTAAAGGAATAAGAATATGAATAAAGAAGAACACATGGGTTATAAGGAATAAAATGTTGACCTAAAATGGCATATAACAAGAATAAAAATTAAGAATCATAACATGAGTAACATGAGATAAAATAATAATGGAATTATATGATAATGGAAAAAAATATTCAACATAAAATAAGCATGAGTCAAGGATAACCTCTGTCAGCATTGCACAATGTGGAACATGATTCAAGGCTAACATCCAAGACCACTGCACATGGTCGAACAAGTCCCAAAAAGTTAATGAGTTTACTCCCTATCCAAAAATGAATTCTCATGAGGGTAAACATTACCCACTAAAATAGAGGAATATCTTGGCACACCCTTCTTAATATGGTCTTCAATATGTGTGCCACATGAGGAATTTATCATAATGGTTTCCCATTGAAATAATTAGGTATCATAATCTTTACATAAGTCATAATAAAAGGGAATATCATAATGGTATCGATGAAAGAATGAATTTATATAATAAAATTACATATATTGGGGGAAATTTCCATAGATCCTGATATGTGATGTCAAACAATAGTTAAAATAAGTAAAAAAGGGTTTATTAAACATTATATTTTAGATATTTAATTGTGCTTTATGGAAAATGATAAATAGAATTTAAAGGTTGAAAGGATTAATAGTTTATATAAAAAATTAACTGAACAAAGTTATATTTTTAGGTTAAATTTATTGTTTTTATAATAATAATGAGTACTTAAAATAAATTATTTGTTGTACTTGGGAATGGGTGTTAAATTGTTTTGTTCCCTTTAACCGGACATGTTTATATAGAGGAATTTAGAAAGATCCTTATAAAAACAAGTATTTCCCCATCAAAGGAAGAAGAATTAATCTAGTTACATACATATTGAGACTATCAAACATAATGTAATATGGATTAATTAGATGAATTAAGAATTATATGGGGGTAATGATAAATAAAGATTAAACTGAAGGGAACATGGAGGTTAGGATAGAATCCCTTAAACTATTTCCGTAAGTGTTTCTAACTTGAAAATAATGTCCTTAATAATAAATTTTTATCCATTAATTAATTAGTTTAGAATATAATAGATATTTACGTTATATATTATATTTTTATTGTGTTCATTTATTCCCTTTTTGATGAGTTATGATTTTCAATTTCATTATTCTCAGAGTATTTGTTTCCTTGGTTTTCATGATCTGTATAACTGTATAAATGAATGAAAATCACGTAAAATTATAATAGTTGTACAAAATTTAAATAATTTTTTATTAATGAATTTATAGAATAAAAAATGATCATATATATAATTTTTTAGATATGTTGATGATTCATTACAAAAAAAGTTAATGATAATAATTTAGAATATTTGGCGGGTTTTCCATTCATCACAAAATTGTTTTGTTCTATTATTTACTAATATGTATGTATGCTAGTTAGAGAAAACAAAATTTGATGTAAAATAAATTTTAGAATTTTTTTCAACAATTATTATGGTTTTATGACTGGACATGAGGTCAGTAATGGAAATTTAAAACTCGTCTTCCTTGAATGAGATAAATAAACACATCACAGATCATGTTTTCACTTTTAGAACAAAAGGGGAAGAGACGAAAATTGATTTTGGATATAACACACACATAATAAAATTATATATATAATAGAAAATAAATCTATCATTACCCATTATGATAATTGGGTGAGTAGAGGATAAGAAACTAAAATTAATTGTTAAGGAATTCATATAAAATGAAAAAAATTATACATCAGGATGTTCTTATCCTTGACAACCTCCTTGAGGAACATGGGAATTTTGTTGTGGTGATTACAAAATGACAATGATGTGGATAAGAGTATTGGGAGAGGAATTCGATATAATATATGAAGACTCAGTGTCTTTTTAGGTTTGAGTGGAAGTGGTCGGGATATGTGGTATTTATAGTGGGAGGAGAGTAGTAGTTTTTTTATTATTTTATTCATTTGTTTTTATTGTGGCACAAGACTATCAATATTTTGGATTTATATGACTATTTATCGTAAATATTTCTTATTTTTTAGAACAAAATTTTTTAAAATCTTTCATAAATAATTTATGACACAATTATAAATTTATTTCACTTATATAATAAATTATTTTATTTCATTATTCACCAATCAATTCAACTTTTTTAGGAGATATAAAAAAATTCTCCTCAATAATTTTATTATGTGTAGAATAAAATAGTGAATTCAAATTTTAAATTTAATTTTATAAATATGATCAATTTAATTTATCATTAAAATAATTAATTATTCAATAAATATTGAATTTAAAATTATAATATATTTTATAACACATTGATAGAAATAAAAGTCCCATAAAATTATCTTCTATTAATAATTCCATAGAAAATTAATTTATGTATCTATTATAGGAAAATAAATTTTAATTTAAATAATTATATTAAATATAAAATTATAATTAAAAATTTATATTTCACAAAAATATTAATACATAATTTGTCTTTTTTAGAAATTTATTTATATATTTGATGATATAAATACATTATATTTTCATTCATAAATTACATAAATTTGGAATATAATTCCATATGTGAGGTTAATATATTTTGTGTCGAGATACTATTCTTAATGGGAACATTGTTATTCAAAAGGTCATGTAACAATTCCCATGGTACAGGTTTCATAATTTATATAAATAAATCTTATTTCTTTCATTATTCATTTATAAATTTTTTATTTTATTTTATATTTATTTATTTTTCATTTAATGTATGTAAAATTTTATTTGAATGGAAGTTTCATTGAAATTTTTTTGTCATTAAACTATGTTTTTATTCTATTTAATGGTATATATTGTCATTGTATTATTAAAATTAGTCCACGACTGGGACATAATTAATATTTAATAATATTTGAAAATCAGTTTACATGAGATATAATTTTTATAAATTTTCCATAATTTAACAAAATAGAATTTATTATAAAATGAAATTAATCTAAATTTTAATATTATTTACATTAATTTAAATAAAAATATCAAGATAATAAAAGAAATTTAATCCAATATGTTCTAACCAATTTAACATTATATATTCATTTAAAATATAATTTTTCTCAATAATTCATTCAATATAATTAACTTTTATTTGTTAGTATCATTTTATTTTTATAATTATTATCTAAATAATTCATGTATATGTTTTACATTAGCATTTAATGTAATTTTATAAGAAAAAATTGAACTATCATGATAAGAAAATTATCATATAATATAATATATATAACCAAACATATGTATGTTTTCTATATACAAAGGAATTATTGGAATTAAAATTTAGAAAATTTGCTTTTTTAACATTTTCTGAACATATTATATACAAAATTTCTTGGAAAAGTGTCCCAAAAACACTAAAAATTAGATCACAAGGTCCCAAGGGGAAAAATATTTCCATGAAATTCTTTTTGGAAATGTATTTGGGCAGTAATACCCCCCATATTCATAATTTAACCATTAGGTTTTCATTATTTTACTATATTCACTATAATTAATTTTAATTTCTTTCACTTCTTATTTTGTTCAACAATTTAGTTGTGTTTATTAAAAATATATAAATTATGATGATTCCAAATATGAAATACATTTTTATGAATTAAATTCACATATGTGTTACAAATTAATAAAATATTGAATGTACATTCATTATGAGAAAACTGGTTTTTAAGATTAAAATTGATCAAATATATACTAAATTTTTATATTCATTTTCCACATCAACAAGATTCCAATAACAAAAAAATTAATATATTCATATAAGTAATTTTTATTACTTCAAAACAAATTCAATAAACTTTGTAATATTATAAATTATTCAAATGAAAAGGTAGTTTAAAATTAATATTCATTATTCTTTACTATTCATAAAAAATGAATTTTCTCATCAAAATAAAACAATTATCCCATATAAAATTTATTTGTTAAGATTTAAAATAATAATTTTTTTGTAAATAATGTTTTTTAATTGGTAATATTTAAAATTAAATTAGGTGATACAATCATAATTAACTCAATATATAGAGAAGATATTATTTCTATGAAAACATTGCCTTTATATTTAAATGATTCCTATATTATTTATTATTTATTGATAACTAATAAAAATGTGAATACATTATATTTTGATAGATTTTTTCCTTCATTTTCTCACCATTCAAAAAATTAGGTGATAACTATCATATTTATTATTATTTTCAATGGTACAATGTAGTTCTATAAAACACATTATTTCACAGAACACAAGATATCCAAGAAACTAAATATTTTGTATAACACATTCAAATGAAATTGTAGTGTTTAATACAATTTAAACATTATTTTTTTATAAATATATACATAATTTTTTTCAATGAAAGATTATTATTTTGTTACATATAATGAAATATGAACATGGAGTTTCATATAATTTTTTCATAACATGGAGTAGCATGTAATACAATCCGTCATGAAATTTTTATATATTCAATAAAATCATTAAGACTCATGGTGTTTCAAGATATTTTTATCATAACTAGAAAAAAAATTAGTGTTAAATTTTTATTATTCATTATATATCGGATCCACTCATCTTAACTAGTGATAATGGATTGAATCCTGAAAAGGTAAATAATTAAAAAATGAATCAAGAAATAAATATCACACCTGATTCACCCCACACTCTCAGTGTGACTACATTATCCATTGGGAACTTCAATAATTATCACTAATGAAATGAGGAATTTTTATGATTGTATTAATGGTGTTAGAAAACAATTATCAATCATAAATAAAACAATTAAACATTCACTTATGTAATGAATAAAAACAATCAGTCATTTAATATTTATTTTCACTAATTGATGCATATAAATCTTCAAAAAAAATATGTCATAGGGAAAAACCAGTCACCCAAAATAATGATGCTACAAATAAATATTCTCATGATTATATTTACTAATCCACTCATTTTATTAACGATAAAAAGTTATTAATGATACTTTAAAAAAAAATTGATACTATTCAACATTATTTATTTAAATATTTTGTAAAATATAGTGAAAAAAATTATGTCTTATATTAAATATTAATTCTCTATTATAAAAAATAATAATGTGCCACACTTATTTAATTAAATAATTTATCCCACACATTTAAATGGGTTATTCATGATCTATTATGTTAACTTATGTACCATTTTCTGAAAATACAGATATTTATCCCGAAGGAAAACTATTTTGCTAGACCAATGGACCTTCAATTGCGTCAGCATTACTACATGAATCACAACATTTATTCACTTATTTCATGCATTATCATCCTGTTCTATCATAAATTATCCAAGAGGATGTCAAGATACAAACCCTAGACAAAACGATGTGGAGACTAGTGGGTTCCTCGATAAACCATGATTCATGACACAAAATTTTATTACTCATAATATTTTATATTTAATTAAATATTTAAATGAATTTTAATAATGTGTCAATTTTTTTAAATGAATATTTCTATTTAATCATATCTGTATTGTTTTTATTAACCATATTATAGATTTCTCCATTATCATTTACTAATAATAATTAACTTCATAATTAATGTAAAAGGTTACTTTATTAAATACAAGAAATATATGGAGGTAAAATTAGTCTAACAATATAATAAAAAAATTAATATATATATTCATCTAAATTATTTACAAAAAATTATTCTTTTTATATGTTCACTAAATACATTTATTTTTCATTAAAATAATTCATTGTGTCTAAAAAAAGGAGTACAAGAAAAAAATTTCCCCATATTTATTATTTAAATTTTTCAAATGAGTATCCATTATATAGATTGGGAATTTTTAATCTCCTGAATTATCTTTCCAATAATATTACATAAAAATTTATCCACATTAATATATATCATAAAAAAATAATTATTTATTCCCCAATACCCAAATATATATTCATTTAATATAATTTAACATCGATTCATATTTATCCCATTATTTTTAAATTTTTGTTGGCATCCTCATTCAATTTTAGATGCATTATTTTATCATTATATACTCTCTGTATATATTTTTTATTTATATAAAATCATTATTAATTTTCATCAATGAAACTTGTATACTAAATTTTCATATTTAATTCCTTATTATGAACCACATTTTCATTATCTAAAATTTCAATCACCAAATAGATATTAATAATTAAACAATCCACAAAAACTATTACAAATATTTTTCCACATTTATCATTATTTATGGAAATTACCATTTTTAAATATGATGACTATATTATGATGGGTGCTCTCTCCAAATTTATCAAATAATTTTGGAAATATACTATAATTTAAATTTTATTATGTTTATCTAAAACATATTCGATCAAAATATTTTGACATATTACTTGTATATTTTATAAATATGGAGAAACCATTATATGATTCACCTCTTTCAACAAAAAAATTAAAATATTGTGTATGATGTGATGTCAAAAAAATCACATTATACATTTTAAAAATCAAATTTAAGAATTTTTTTATTACATAGAAAACTAATAAAATCATATTTATTCATTACAATACACTATATTACAACTATTAAAAATTCATTTATAAGATTCAATATAAATATTTCTTGATGACACTTTTTTTTATAACCTACTCATTCAGAAACACCTTATATATGGTCCAACATACTAAATATTCTATATAATGAATAATGGTATTATGCTTCATGAATATTCAAGGAAAATATTTTTTATTCATAAATTCTATCATTATTCCTTATTTCATCAAATTTTTGTTTAATTTGTAGTGTGTTAGACATTATTCTCTAATTTTTTATCAAATTTTTTTCTATTTCTTTTATTTTATTATCCTCTTCATATTACTATTTATAAGAATTTATTGTTTTCACATATTTGTTTCATTCATTTCCTCTATGGATTATCCACTCTTTAATGTTTTTCATTAACATATCCATATGTATTGATATTAATATCAAATGATAGCATGCCAATATCTTATGTTAGATCATTTAATCCAACATTTTTTTAATGATAAAAAATGGAAACACATTTTTATATTTTTTTTCAGAAGATATATTAGTATAAAATTTATATGTGAATAATATTTTCAGTGTCAATCAAACTCACGTAGATTAAAAAATTCACTTGGAAATATGATCATAATAAGTGTTTAAATTGATTTATTATAGAGATATATTAGACCAAAAAATATTATTTAGTGGAGTATATAGAGGCTAAATAAGGGTATACATTTTTTCATTTGTACTTCTGATAATAAACCATAGGAGAATCCATCATCTACCAATAAATTTAGCCCACTAGAATAATTCAACCATTTTATATACAATGAAACTAGGTCATATTTTTAGTTTCCATTAACTGAGTGTACTTGAAAAAAACACATCACACTCTACCTAACACAGAGATTTGAATATTACAAAAATTTATTATGATTAAATTTCTTATATTTTCAGGAGTGAAAATATAATTAATATTATAACATAAAACAAAAGGGTTATATGACAAAAATGTTCTACATAAAAATTGTATTATGTTAATAGAAAAAATACTTTTACCACTTTTACATTATAATATTATTCATAAGTAGATAAAATAAAATAAAATTCATGTAATAAATAAACATTTAATTAATTAGTTCCACTTTTATATTTATCTCTAAGCTCCCAAACCCAAATATAGTACCGTCCATATGGTCAATAACAAAAAACCTCTCTACAGAAATCATAGAAACCGTAACAAAAAACCATAACTTTGTTAACAAAGTGATAATACATAACCTCTATATGTGTCTAGACTTTTAATTCTCAATTATAAATATATTAGATGATATGAAATTCTAATGGTCCTTCTACCACATGGAGAAATCCTTCATCCAATGTGTGAACACGACACCCTCAAAAATCGGTTGAATAAACCTATGGTGCGTAGAATACATTGAAATTAAGTAGGAGAACTATAATATATATGACCTCCTAATAATAACCCACTTGATTAAATTTTTCGGGAACCTTATAGAATCTTTAAAGTATGAAGTATTCTTCAATATTCTTATTCTATTAAAGCATTTCCAATTATTGGATGATATTGGATCATAATATCTATATATATTATCTTATTACTCATATTAATTTTACATTGCCTTCATAATATCATTAATATCTCCATCTCCTCATCTAATATAATTTTATATATTAAATGATACTTCTTCTATATATGAATTATATTTATATAGGTAACTAAATTAAGCAAACCAGAATCACAATCTAATTATCATAGAATAAAACTCTACTTTATTGAATAATGTTGTTTTAATTATATAACTACATGAATAAAACCATATAATTTTTATATTCCATTCAAAATACTAGCATTTATTTCATTACACTATGAGTAATAGTCATCTGTAGATGTGAAATCCAAAAATGATTGATTCCCCCATAATAAAACAAAAATATGGTTATAAAGTAATATATATTTATGTCACTATAAAATTAATGATGATCTAATGAATTATAGGGTTATATTCACTATAATATATATTTATATGCTCTATTCTATTCATTTTACATATAATCCAATTTAAAATTTCCTAATTATTAATCAATAGATGAAAGATGGTTGATCTCATATCTCTCACTATAAATTCAATATCCATCCATCTAGATAAATAATTTTACATTAAAATCATAACTACTAATATATATGGAACATTATATATGTTCTTAGCCACTATATTAATTATTGGTACCCAATATTTGATAAGTTTTCATTATTCGATAAAAGTTGTAGAGACAGGAATGCAACTATGAATTCCAAATCTTTTTGGAACATTCGGTTATAGTCCATTGAATATAGAACCAAGTTTTGAGATAACCAAACACTAATAATTATTAATTTTAAAGAATATTTTTTCCATATCTGTGATCATTAATCTAAAATAACCTAGAATGATTATGCTTCTATATCTAGATCATTATCCTTTCTTTCCAGGTATAAATTTTTCATCCACATATTATATAAGGATGGTGAGTCTTAAAAATTCCATGCCCTACATGAAATAAAAGTTATATTTTTTCCATATCAAGAATATATATTATAATATATATCTATAAAATATCTAATTACGTTAAAATATTTATTTTTTCTTACGTATAAAAACAATTCAATATTTTAAAAAGCAAATTAAACTTTTCATATTCCATGAATCTTAATAGTGACTTCATGTAAATGTATTCCTCCAATACCAAATGATATATGTACATTTTTACATCCATTTATTCTATGTATATTTCATATGATTCTACTCCTTTCAATGCAAAAAAAATGTGTTATATGTTATTGATGATGGTAGTGATAATGTTTAGTAATCTCCATTCTATAGAGTCACATATTCGACAAACTGTTCTTCAAAATGATTCATCCCATAATGCATAACATTTAATTATAAATCCCCAATATTTTCAAGATCCTTATATATTTATGGAAACTCTAACTGCTATCTTTTAATGATTTATTTCAATAGGAAAATATAATTACACATTATCAATTTCTATTATTTGTAACACTCAATTGTTGAAACATTATCCTAGCTTTCAGGTTCTCCAAATTTCAATAGGATTGTAATTCTGATTTCATATCCAAAACAATTAAAATATATTTTATCTATTCTTGATCATATATTTTGAGTTACATTATCTAAAATAATTCTTTCTTCTATCTCTTGTGCTGTATAAATTTCAAAACCCACACCCGAGCTTCATAAAATATGGTTCATTTTGATTGTTGTGTGCCATGACTTCAGATCCATTTAGTACCATTATCTTAATTATATAGAATCATATATATTTTTGAATTTCTATGATATCTAGCGTATATTTTTATGTTTATTTTTCATCCACTACATCCCTATAAAACATGTTCATGTCCATCTATTGAATCCCATTTATATAATTAAACATCTATATTATTGATGACCTGGCATTTTTCATCTAATAATAGAAAATAAAAGTTTTCATCACAGTACCTAATAGAAAAAAGACATTATAATCATCCTACATCTTATACCCATCCTTATAATCATCATACCCTTAAACTAAGAATGTGAAGACATTAATTTTGTTATCATATGATTATTTTATAGAACATAAATCTTCTATAAGTTCCTACCCAATTGATGATATTATACATCTATTCACAAGAAATTTCTAATATTTTATTACCTCATCCCAAATTCTGTTGGACATTCCACAAGGAAAAAATACGAATCTAGACACAATATCAATTTAATATTCATTAATTCACCTAGAAAATATTACATTGTAATTTATGGTTCTCACATGTTGATGAGTTCCATATTATGTGTTTCTAAACATCTATGTTGATGAGTTCTGTATTATATTCTCCTGGATTCTATATAGCGATGTAGGCCCTAGTAAACTAGAGTCATTTTATTTATTAATACATTGGAACTTGATATAGGTTCTCACATCCCAAATATAAAAACATTTTAATAGTCATGTTAAACTAGATATGTACTTGATTCACATATTATATTTGAATACAAAAATTAAAAAATAATTTTTTTGAGAATATAATTATTCCCTCAAGAATATAATTTATTATCATTAAAAGTACATTAACTATATTGCAAGGAATGGGAAAAAACAAAGGTTGATCCCAAATTCCTTGTAAGGGTTATAATCAATGAATGTTATCTAGAATCAGTATTGAATAATCAAAATGGAAATGTAAATAACTAAACACATATTTCATTAAATATATAACATGACAACAATAATTTGAAAATTGATAATAGAAATTGAAAGTTAAAAAATTGAACACAAATTCCATTTAAATGTATTTTTTATCATGAATATATTATTAATAATTATTTTGAAATTTTAAATGACCAAAAAAATGTCATTTAATTATTAAACTAGTAATTGAAATGAATCAATATATAATGTCATTGAAAAATTATCACAGATAACCGAAGATGAATTATTAATTATGAAAATGACTAATTATTATATTTCATGATCTATATAATCGTGAAAACTCTATTTTAAAGACCATTCAGAACAATTTTTAAAACAAAGGGGTTGGTACACACTAAAAACCCATTTCACTAGTATTATTCAACTGATTAGTCTTAGGAGACAACAAATGAAATAGGTTTATATCTATATCTAGGACCAACAAATATCAACAGGTAAAAATATTTATCATATATCAAAATATATATTGAATTTGTGAATAATATGAATTACTAAAAACAATTAGTATCAAATTAAGATTATATATTACTAAAAATATCCTCAATCAATAATATTAAATTTAATGTAAAAATTTTATGTTAAAATGGTATATTGTTTAGTGAATAATATTATCCATAATACATTAATATAAATTTAATTATAATTTAATTTTGAATGAATAAATCATCATATGAATGTGATTACTTTAAGAAAAAGTAAAAAACATACTACAGAATGTGATATTGTAAAATAAATTATAACTCATTGGTAGCATTTAAATTATAACAAATTGAATAATAAACATCAAAATAAACCTAATTAATTATGAATAAATTTAAATTGTGTAAAATACATAAAATTATAATTATATACACCACATATAAGTTAATTAGTTTATATTTTCATATATGTCTCAATGAAATGAAAATTGTTATGAAATCCGTTACAATGATCATAATTTTGAAGTGAGAATTAATCAATGAATCTATATTTTGTGTCAAATTTAAATCCATATAAATCAATTCTATGTAACAAATAATATATTCTAAACTGATAAACCACATAATCTATGAATATCAAATACAATGAATAATTATTATTAAACAATGGAATGAAATTGAGTTATTAAAATCTATACCACATGGTAATTTTAATTTTAAATCCCCAATACAAAATATATAAATGAAAATAATAATATAACCTGATGTATTCTTAATTTGTGATATTAAATTAAAATTGTTTTTTATATAAACCATATAATTGAAATTTTCTACATAACATTAAAATATTCATCCAAGATGAGAAATTGAGATGAAGACCATTTGGTCGGGATTCCTATCAGGTAAATATTATTTATAATCATTTATAATAGATTTAATAATTTTATTAACTTTTTATACAAATCCGTTTGTATTTATAAAATTATATATGATCCTTTTATGTCATCTTATCTCTTGTTTGTTAATAATTTTTCATTAGTACTATTTTTAGGTTGAAAATTGATTTAATTGCTCATTAATGGTTTAATGTGAATTCTTTGATTCTTTTGAATATTATATTGTTCCATATTATAATGAAAATTTTTAATTTTAAAAATATTAATTATGTCATAACATATAATTTGTTAATAATTATTTCAATATGAACATTATAAATTGATCAAATCGCTTCGTGAATATGGTATATCGTAAGTACGTAAGAGGCACATTGTCAATTGTTTAACAGGTGAAATGGTACATAATTATTTTATATACAAATTTCCAATAATCAATATCATTTCATTTATTTTAAACATATCCAATAAATTTTTCCTTATTACATTCCATGTAAAACATAATCAGAAAAAAAATCACATTTCATCATGAGGCGGTAGTTCGTCAAACACATGAGAGATGATTTAATATTTAAAACTAAATGGAATTTAAGAAGGTAAATGTGATATAATAGTTATAGAAGATTAATAATATCAGAAATATTATATATATAAATTAAATCTATAATTATATAATATCATGAGATATGTTACTGGAAAATGAGTAACATCTATTTGTGAGGTGGTTTTCAGCCATACGCATGGTGAACTATTTTTTTTATCAAATTAAAGGGGGGATATATGGATAAAAATTATAACATAATAATTATAAAATATCATTATATGGTTTATATGGGTTGTTGATATATTGAAATTTTTATAAAAAGATTGAATGTAAAAATAGAATGAAAAAATTAAAGAGCTTCGATAAGACAATTATCTACTCTTAGGGGAAAAAACATATGACCTCCTCTTAAGGACACTAGGTAAGGACTTTTGGAATGAAAATTTGATGTATAATGTGGAAAAGGAACTTGATGAGTGTGTTTTGAAATATTTTAGTATGGAATTTGTTTAGATGTTTAAAAATGTTATGTGAGGGAATGAAATTTTATAATTGGGTTGTGGGAACACATGTAATTTTTGAAAACAATCAATTACACAAAGGAAGTTATCATTTTAAAATCCACCAAAATAGATCATTATAGATAATTATTGGATAAAAGAATAAAATATGCAGTCAATATTGGTTATGCGATATTTTTCGGTCCTTTTAACATTCTTAGTTGTAGTTTAACTCCATGTAAATCAGATTTTAACATTGACACATTATTAAAATTTTAATATTTTCAATAATAATTATTGTAAAAAATTATCTCTATTATGATAGATAATATAAATTATTTATATTAATCATATTGAATCCATTTATCCTAATTTAGATAACAAAAGTGGTACATTTCAATTTAAAATCAAACTCATAGACAGTCCACAAAAAAGATTACTCCAAAGAAAAAAATTAAAATTTTACAGTGTTTGTATATTTGAATTCAAAATGAAATTGTTTTAAATAACCTAAATTAGTAAAATATAAATATAAGGGATATAATATAATGTAAAAAAATTATAATTTTACTTAACCTTGTAAATTTTCTAATAAAAATTCCACTCTGAATAGAAAGAAATATATTTCATTATACAACCAAACATATTTTTTAGAAAAACCCAAAAAATTGACAAAATGATAATTTTTAATTTTAGATTTAAAAAATATATATATTTTTCTGATTATTTTTTAAAATTGGTGTATATTATTTTTATAATATGTTCATGTCACGACCCATCCCCCTGGTCTCGTGCCGTGACTACCCCATGCCCTCCTACCATTGGCCAGGGGCTGGCGACTAGCAACGAAAGGCGTATTACCTAATACCGGAAATGAATTGCCATTATATCATGTAAACAGCCAAATCTAAGAACACAAAAAGACATGAAAACAATTAAATTTTATTTTAGAAAGTGTGTGTACAATAATTATAAGGTTTTAGAATACAAGCCCAACTTGAATGTACAAGAAAACTGAATGTACAAGTATAACTGGGAAGTACAAGTAAACAGAGAAGCTCTACAGAACACCGACAATGGATCCTACCTAATGGGTAGTTACAACACTCAAATGGTTTTCTCCATTTTATGCCTCATTGAATATCCACCTTTGTGCTACCACCAGTATTGGTAGTCGCATCCCCAGTCAGTGATGTTCATCATCTTTACCAAACACAACATGGTGCGGGCATAACTCGTTCATTGGTTAGTATAACGATACTATGTAGGGACCCCATGACCCACAAAGGTCTCTCAAAATCCACAAAGGATTAACCAAAAATCATGTAATCAATAGTTAACCCGACTTAGGTATATGCCCATACATATACCTAAGTTATTATGTATACCAATCTCATTCAGGAAGAAACACAAGACCCAATTCATTATCTCAAAGCTCAACTATTCCACGAAGGCATCAATACCACGAATGTAACACCACAAAGTTAAGTAACAAAAAGGTAACACCACACATAAGAATACCACAAAAGTATCTCCAGGAAGGAAAGTACAAAATAGGTACACCACAGAGAAGAATACCACAAAGGTATCACCATGAATGAAAGTACTATACAGGTATTCCACACAGAAGAATACCACAAAAGTATCAACACAAATGAATGTACCACACATGTATGCCACACATAATAATACCAAAAAGGTATCACGGTGAAGGAATGTATCATATAGGTATTCCACATAGAAGAACACCCCAAAGGTATCAACCTTAAGGTAATGACTCAACCCACACTAGTTATAACTTAAGTGAAGAACTACATATGATTAGTTGAAGACAAGATCATCTTATTATGTTAAGTAGAACTGCATCTAACACACATAGGACTGATAGGTAACTAACCACTGCTAACCCACACCAAATCTATAGGTAACAAACCCTCATTATCCCACATAGGATCATTATGCGCTAACCCACATAGGATCGCTATGAACTGACACACACAAGTTCAATTTTCGATGACCCACACAGGATAGCTAAGCACTGACCCACACATGATATGATGATTCTTGAAGTATAAAAAGCTACAGGTTTCATGCCATATGCTCTCTAGATTCTGGGAGGTTCTACTCCATAAGACACATGTTGATACTCCAACTACAGTGAAGTCCCACAAAGATGTATCCCAATGGACCACCACATAAAAGGTTTCTCAATACAATAGATAGTGCATCAATCGAATACCTGATCTGAATTTTATTAGACTTTTATTCCCGAGGTCCTGGTTGGATTCATGTTCGGTCCAACGGGATCATACCTCAACATTATCCCAAACTCATGTGGGGTATAACAAAAGGGTCGTCTTGATCCAGGGAATCTGGTGCAGCAGATGGTTCGTCATCCTGATGCTCGAAGCTCATGATACGACCGAAAGAGAGAAATTGGGTTAATGTTTCTTTGCATCCGGTCCCACCCGATTAGACCAACCCGGCATGGGCCGGCCTGACCTAGTTCAGTTTGACCCGACAAACATGGTCTGGATCACCTACCGACATGGACCTGCATGCAGCCCGAGAGTCCCCAGGGATCACGGTGTGGCAGTCCACTGGGTCTGCGATGTGGCAGCCTGTAGTTCGGGGCAGCCTCCCTCTGGAGGGACACATGGCCGACCCCCTCCTCTGTGTAGCACGGTCGCACACTGCTCCCTCTCCGGAAAATGATGTCAAACCGACTGCACCTCTCCTCACCAATTTGGCACATGGCCACCTCTCTTCTCCATCGGGCAGCACAAACATGCATCACCACCCCTTCGTGCACTCAGCCAGAGTGTTGGCCACCGCCCTTACTCCGTTTTGGCCTGCGACAGTTATCTGGTGGCATGGTTGTGCCAATTCCATCCTCGTGGCTGGCCATGGTTCTAGTTTCATCTCCCAAGTCCTACTCGTGCCAATCGTTGGCACTGGTTATTGTCATCCCCATTCGAATAGAAGACATCCTACACCACAAATATTTTCATAGGGTTCAGTCTATATTCGTTTGGCCCGCACCCTCAATGTTAGGATGATAGCATGTAGTAATATTTTTCTCAAATGAGGGGGTTGACCAGAACGGGGTAAAGTGTTATAAATCAACAAAAAAAACCTACATTGTCATTCATTGGAGGATGTCACATGGATAAAGACAAAGTCATTGGAGAAGGTTGGCGTTCGTTTCCCCCTGCAAGGGGCTTTCGATCTAGGATCAGGGTCGATTCCATGTTGGAGAGTGTGCTCTTTGTTAGAGAGTTGTTTCTTTGTTGGGAGGATTTCTTCATTGGAGAAAATGATCTTCCAAAATCTCTACCCTATAACTCCTCTCCCTTTCCAACAAATTCCCCCCACAATCAAGTCAGGAGCCAACAAAAAATAAATTATGGTTTTCAATTTAAATTTTTCCCACAATTGATTGGAATAATTAAATGAGTTGTGTTGTCATTATTAAATGGGAGGAAGTACAAGAGTCATCTCCCATTAATGGGGAGTTCAAGGGCCGTGTGGTGCTTACCTTTGAATTCAAATTGGGGTGGGGGGTTAGTTTGGGTAGTCCCCACCACTAAAACCCATATAGCTAGGTTTCAAAAATAAAATAAAAGATCATTTTATTATTATTTCCATGAAAAATAATAAAACTAACATTCAACCTCATACTACTGAATTCGAGGTGAAAGTCTCCAAAAGAGAATATCAGTGATATGAGTTCAATGGTATCCTCGAATTTTAATTCTGATCACCGGTTCAAAATTTATAAAAAACCACTCGCACATTTACTAAACGTTCTTAAAAAAAGTTACAAAATTAATTCCGGACACACCCGGGCTTAGAATCTTTCTCCATCTATTTTCACAGACTCGTAAGGTTCCCATTTAATTAAAAAATGACAAATCGAGTTTATGTGTCATTACATTCTCCCCACATCAGGGCTTTGGGACCATATAAGCCACAACTCAAACAAATAGAACAAGCTATGGTATTGATCACGTATTTGAGCCTCCCGGTCCCATGTTCTCTCATGGAGGTTCCCATGATACCAATGTACATCAACCAAAGTTATCGATCTCCCACAACGGAATCTCTCCTTTCGATCCTCAATATCCAATGGAACCTCCGTAAACGTTGCCCCATCATTGATATGACACTTACTGTGGTCAATTATGTGAAATGGTTCGTGCATTTATCTACTCAGCTGGGATGTGTGGATGATTTAATTTACTTGATGTAACTGAAGGAGAAGAGTTAAGTGGTAATCTATTTCACCAACTTCACTGAGGACCTGATAGGGTCTGATCAATCATAGAGATAACATGCCACCCGGCCAAATCTCTACAAAACTCGTCGAGGTGAGACCAGTAGAAAGACATGGTCACCATCCATGAACTTTAGAGGTCTCTATCTCTTGTCGGTATAATATTTTTTCCTGCATGGTGCAGTCATCATATACTCCTGGATGATCTTCACATTCTCTATGGTAGCCCATTTTATCTCTCGTCCCATTAGTGCTGACTCCTCTAGGGCAGTCCTACACAACGGAAATCTGCAGGTCGACTGTACAATGCCTCGAAAGGTGCAATCCCAATGGTTGAGTGTTAGGTGTATTTGTATGAAAACTCCACCATTATGATGTGATCCTCCAAACAATGACTGTTTTCAAGGAACAAAGCATGCAGCATGACCTCAAGGGTCTGAATGGTCCACTCTATATGGACATCCGTCTGACGATGGAAGGCAGTGCTCAAACGAAGCTGTATTGTGAAAGCCTCCTATAACCACTTTTATAGTCGGTGAGTGAAACGTGCATCATGATCGGAGGAAATCATTGTGGGTTATCATTGTATATGCATAATATCCTGAAAATAGAGGTGTACCAAGCTCTCTATTGAACCCTTCTCTCTAATCGGTACGTAGTGGGCTAACATGGTATGTCGGTCGATGATCACCAAAATAGAATCATGGCCATGGTTTTATGTGGAAGTCATGTCTCAATGTCCATTGATACCACATCCCACTGCCTCTCTGGGACCTCAAAGGGATGAATATAGACTACTGTTAATTGATTCTGTACCCTCACTAGCTAACAAGTGAGGCACTGAGAGACAAACTATGTTGTTGATTTCTTCATTTCTGACCACCAGTGCTGTCATCAGAGGTCCCGGTATATCATTGGTACTATTGGATGTACCGCTAGATGGGATTTGTGGAACTCTCTTGACACATCCTCCCGAAGTGACACTGGTACCATGATACATCCTCTGAATAAGATTACATTCTCCCAACCTTCATGAAATCCATATATTGATTGTTCTGTGTATATCTGAGCACATCAAGCCTCGCAGTCAATGTCTCCACACTGCCTCCCGGACTCGCAAAAGAAGTGGGGGAGTGACTGTAAGAGACTGAAGAAAAGATACTCCATCCCATTCCTCATAGGATATCTGCAAATCTACTAGCTGATTCATCACCTCACCTAGTAGCAGTACACCAGATCTCCTGCTAAGTGCATCTGCTACAACATTTCCCTTACAAGCAGTATAGACTATCTTGAAGTCATAGTCTTGGAGGAACTCAAGAAAACAATATTGTCTCGGGTACATGTCTTTCTGAGAGAAGATATACCTGAGACTCTTGTGATCATAGTAATCCATAATTCACTCCCCAATCACGTAATGTCACCACATCCTCAAGGCGATGACCACTGCATCTAACTACAGGTCATGGGTAGCATAGATCTGATCATGTTGTCTCAGATGTAGAGAAACATACACGATCATTTATCACTCCTACATCCGAACACATCTTAGTCATGTCCCATATGTGCTGTTGTAGACAACGTACCCAACACCCTCCTTCAAAAGCCTCAAGATGGGGGCACTAGTCATCAACTTCCTCAACTCCTGAAAACTCTACTGATATCTCTCTGACCACACTATGGGTTACCCCTTCATCATCATCACTGATAAAGGTTCTGCAACACGGGTGAAATCATGAAAAAACCTCCTATAGTAACCATAAATCCTAGATAACTATGTACCTCTGTCATGCACATGGATGGATCACAAAAAATTACTACTTGGATCTTCGTAGGATCCAATGCTACTCTAGGATCCGAGATGACATGTCCTAGAAAGTTAACCTCTCGGATCCAGAACTGGCATATCAAGAGGTTACCTAATGTTTTTTTATCTCGGAGTGTGTCCAGAACTATCTACAAATGATAGACAAGATACAACTCAGTATCTTAATATATCAGTATTTCATCGATGAAGACTAGTGAAAAGCGATCAAGGTATGGCTAAAAGATCATATTCATGAGTCCTAAGAACACTACTGAAGCGTTGGTCACACCTAACAACATGACCAAAAACTCATAATGGTCATACCAACATCTAAAATTCATCTTCTGAACATCCTCATCTCATACTCTGAGCTGGTGATTGTCTGATCTATTGGCTATCATTGAGAACCACCATGCTCCCTTCAGCTGATCAATGTGATCTTCAATCATCTATAGTTGGTACTTGTTCTTAACGGTCACTCAGATTAGGCACTTATATTCAACATAATGTTTCAACCTCCCCTCTACTATCATAAAAAGTAAAATTGGTGATGTACAAAGAGAAACACTAGTCCAGATGAACCCCTTCTTGAGTAAGTCATCCAGCATTTCTTGCATCTCACGATGCTCTACGGGATCCATCCGATAAGTTGGTGTAGATATCAATGTCATCCTGATGGACATGTCAATGTTAAAGTCCACTTCTCTATGACGATGTAGACCCAATACATCATCAGGGAAGAAAACTACATACTGGTCCACCACTATAGGATAGCTCAGACTCCCCATATCATTCGCTCTAAGGGTAATGCTGGCCAACTGATGAATGATCGGTTGCACTCTCCTCCGGGTACGTCCATCCTGTGTTGTAATGTCTCTCTTCTCACCATTGATGGTAAAACTAGTCCCATCAGTGCATACACACCGCACGTTGATCCTAATACAGTCAATTTGAACATGGACTATAGATAAATAGTCCATACCCAAGATGACGTCGTAAAGCCTCGATGCCACTACTAAGAGATCAGAGATGAAGCTCTCACCTCATAGGGTATGCTCACACAGCTGGAACCAGTTCATAATCATCAAATCCGCACATGTATGAGTCTCTAGGTGTAAGGATCGAACCAACATCTCCTTCAGAATCTATATGCCCCAAACGTGGGTAGTGGCAATAAAATAATGACTGGAACTTGTGTTTTTAAGTATTGAAGCTGTGGTGGAGTAGACATAGATCGTACCTCATATTATCTCCGGAGTTCCATGGTCGTAGGCCTCAACTACCTAGAGCTGAGCTCACCCTTTTCCACAATCTCCAAATAGTTGGGGTGCACCAACTAGTGGTGGTGGTGGTAACATCTCGGATCATCACCCACCGCTAGCAGCACAACCATCTCCTATACCACATATTCTTACTCCCTATAGACCGCCCCGGTCGAACCTCTGTCTCTTCCTAGGTGGTCCTTCGACCATATGATGATCATATGTAGGGAAGTTCATGGAGTCAAGATCCATTTCACACTTCATGCCACATGCATAACACTGCAAGTTCCTTGCATGATTGAATTTGTCTCAGTTTCCCCACATGACTGAACTTGATTCCAACGGTCGACCAACTGTATGTCTGGTCCTCCTGGAACTCTATGACATCTTTTTGCTGCTAGTTGCAGAAGACTCTACGTTGTGACACCCAGTGGTGGGTCTCACTGCTGGCGACTGCTCAGTAAATAAACTCTTTAATAAGAGGGCTCGGTCTAACACCCCTTCTTGCGTCAGGATGCTGAGTGAGATCATGGAAGCCTTGATCTCCCACCTGAGTCCCAGTTTGAACATACATGCCCTAATGAATGGGTCCCACACCATATTAGTGGAGTAGCATGAGAGGTCGTTGAACCTCATGGAGTACTGATCCACATTCATACTTCCCTACTGTAGATGAAGAAGCTCCTATATGTGCACTTTGTGAAGAGTCACTGGTAAAAACACTACCCCAAACATGCTCTCAAATTTTGCACAGAAAAGTATCACCTCATCATGAACCGAGAGAATCATGCTCTACCATCAGCCTACTATCACCTGTAGAAAACTGGTGGCAAGGATCACTATGAGATGAGTCGGTGTCCCTACCAGTCAGATGACTCTCACCACATCCTCCAACCAATCCTCATCTTCCTATGGGTCTATCTCGCCCTTGAACCTTAGTGGCCTCTGACGCTGGAACTATTGCAATGAGCTCATGAATAATGCACCCTCTACTGTTGGGGCTAGTGTAATTGGTTCCCCAACAGGTATTGGTACCACTAGTGCATCTACTGGGAGAGGGCCCTGCACCGAGGCCTCATCGCTCAGTGGGAATCATCGTGTACTAAACCCGGAACCCTAGTTGGCTGACTGCGTAGGGGCATCCTGAAAAGAAACAAGTGAGCCATGGTAAATAAGTTATACATTGTGATTTGAATCAAAGAGTTCACAAGGATAAATATTCAAAACACAAATGCAATCAGTGTTCTCGTGCACTGAATCAGAAATCCGAAGTCAGGGTCCTGGTGTATGGATAAGTTAGTGGCCGCACCAATACTGGATTCCCTAAATTATAACCACTCTCATTAAACGTAACACTATTTATGTTAAAAAGATCATATTCCACTGTTCTAGGGTATAAATGACTCCTCTGATACCAATTTGTCATGAACCGTCCCCAAGGGCCCATGTCGTGACTACCCTAATCCCGCCTTCCATAGGCCAGGGGCTAGCGACTATCACAAAGAGGTGTATTCCCTAATATTGGTAACTCATTTCCTTTATATCATGTGAATCCACACAACCATGCACACCGTAGGATAGAAAGACAAGTAAACTGTGTAGTAGAAAGAGAGTGTAAAGTATGTAAAATGGGCTAGAATACAATCCCAATTAGAAATTACAAGAAAACTGAAAGTACAAGTAAAACTAGGATGTACAGGTAAAGCGAATAGCTGCATTGAAGAACCTCGAATGATCTTACCGTAATTGTAGGTACATCTCTTGAATGGTCATCTACGTGGTATACCTCGTCTAATTTCCACCTCCGAGCAACCTGTAGTCCTCGTACTCACATCCTGAGTCAGTGATGTCCATCGTCTGCCCCGAACACAATAATGTACTGGCATAACCCATGCAAGGGTGAGTATAACGATACTCAGTAGGGACCCCAAGTCCCCCAATGGTCTCTCAGAATCACAAAAATATAAACCAAAAAGCAGGTAAACAATAGTCAACCATACATAGGTATATTACCATACATATCCATATGTTATCAGGTATACCCATCTCATTCATGAGGAAACACAAGTCCTAAATAATTAACTCAAATCTCAACTATTCCACGAAGAAAGAATACCGTTATGGTATCACCACAAGGGTAAGTACCACATGGGTAACACCACATAGAAGAATACCACAATAGTATCACCACGAAGTAAAGTACCACACCAGTATGCCACACAGATGAATACCACAAAGGTATCACCATGAAGGAATTTAGCACCCAAGTACACCACGTAGAATAATACCACAATAGCATCACCATAAAAGAAGGCACCACATAGTTATGCCACACATAAGAATACCACAAAGGTATCAGCACGAAGGAATTCAACACACACGTACGCCACACAGATGAATTCCTCTAAGGTATCACAATGAAGGTAATGAATCATCTCACACTAGGTATAACATAAGTACATAAGTACAAATGAATAGTCGAAGGCTATATCATCTGAATATGTTATGTAGAACTACATAATACCCACACAATATCGAGAGATAACTATGCCCCGCAGACCCACAAATGATCTATAAGTAACTAACCCCCGATGGCCGATAGAGGATCTAACCCACATAGGATCAATATGAGCTAACCCACACAGGATCGTTGAGCACTGGCCCAAACATGATCGTTACGCACTGACCCACACAAGATTGCTGAGTGATCTCCCACACAGGATCAGTATATTCTTCAAATATAGCAAGCTACAGGGTTCCCATAATAAGCTCCCTTGATTCCTAAAGGGTCTGATCCTCAAGACACATGTTGATACTACTACTGCCATGAAGTCCCACAATGATGTATCCCAATGGACCACCACAAAAAATGGGTTTCAACGCAACATACAGTTTGTCAATATGATGCCCAATCTGTATGTTATTAACATTTTAGTCATGAGGGTCCAGTTGGATTTGTGTTTGATCTAAACCAACCATACCCCTTCATTATCCAAAACACTAGTAGGGTATATCAAAAGGACTGTCTAGATACAATGTTTCTAGTGCTATAGACAGTTCATGAAACAGATGTTCAAAACTCATAATATGGCCAAAGGATAGAAAATCGGTCAACGCTGGTCAGGGTCTGATCTGACCATGTCAGACATAACTAGCCAGACCTGGCTTTGGCTGACCTGACCTTGTTCGGGTCAACCCGACCCACTAGGTCTTGCCTGTCCCGAGGTGTGGCGGCCCACTGGGCCCAATGGATGATGGTCCGCTTGGCCCATGGTGCAGAGGCCACCCCCTCCTTCAGGCGGGGCGGTCACTCACTGTGCCTTCCCCAGTGGCAGGTGTCGAGCCTCCCATGCCTCGCCTCGTCACCGCTGCACAAGGTCTAAGTTCTTCTCCACCGGGTAGTCTGGATATGAGCCACCTCCCCATCGTGCATCCAGCTAGAGTGTCGGACACCACCCTTGCTCTTTCGCAGCACGAGGCTCTTCTCCCGCGGTGTGGTTGTGTTGTCATCATCTTCGCGTCCGTCCATGTTGTCAGTCGCCGCTCCCAAGGACCACATGTTCCAATCGCCGACATCGGTCGTCATCCTCCTCCTTTGCGAAGAATTCATCATACACCACAATGATTTGTATAGGGTTCTGGAAGTTTTCGATTGGCCCACACCCTCCAATTTAGAACAATAACAGGAGGCCATATTGTTCTCATATCAAGGGGGTCAAAAAGAACTAGGTAAGGGGGTATAAATCAACAAAAACCCTGCCTTGTCATTCATTGGAGGTTGTCACAAGGAAAAATATGAAGTCATTGGAGAATGTGAGCATTCATTGCCTCGAGAAGGTGATTTTGATCCTGGATTGGGGCCAGTTCATCATTGGATAGCACGTTCTTCGTTGGAGAATGCTTTCTTGGTTGGTAGGTGTTGTTCGTTGGAGAAAATGATTCTCCAAATGCTCTCCCCTACTACTCATCTCCCTTTCATAAAATTTCCCCGAACAATCACGTCAGGATCAAACAAATAATAATTTTTTTATCAATTTAAATTGTTTGCACAATTGATTGTCGTAATTAAAAGTGTTGGGTTGGAATTATAAAATGGGAGGAAGTCCAAGAGTGATCACTCATTAAGGGGGAGTTCAAGGGTCGGGTGGTCCACACAATTGAATTCAATTTGGGGGGTTGTAATTTTTGTGGTCCTCATCTCTATACCCCATGTAGAGAGGTTTTAAAAATAAAATAAAACATTGTTTTATTTTTATTTCTATGAGAAACACTAAAAATAACTTTCAAACTCATCCTACTATAGTCGTGGTGATACTTTCCTTAAGAAAATATCAGCATTGTGAGTTCAACCATGCCCTTGGATTTCAATTATGAGCACCAGTTCAATGGTTTCAAAACCCCCCGCGCACAATTACTGAATGTACATAAAAAAATTTCAGAAATTCATTCTGGGCACATCGGTCCTTGGAATCACGCGCCGTCAATTTTTTTGGACATGTAAAATTCCCATTAAATTTTAAAAATATACATGGAATTTTCGGGACTATACAATGCACAAAGGGTGGTGTATAATTATTTGAAAAAATGTATTCTACAAAAAAATTACTTACCATTAAAATAATTTTTAATTTATTTTAAATAAATTTATAGATAATTTATATATATATATATTATATGTTTATAAACGAGATAATAAAAAATTAGTCGTATTTATTTTTACTAATGTAATGTCTTAGTGATGGAAGTTACATTTTAAATAATAATATTTTAATAGAGTGTTTCAATTTATTTATACATGTTCATGTATTCATCAAATGCTATCGAAGAGATTGAATATTTTTTATAAAAAAAATCAATGTATTTTTTATTTACATTCACTTCTATGATTGTTGATGCAATTATTATACCATATATATCATCATGTCCATCTTTTAAAATCTCAAGGTATTATATTCTCCATAGATTCAATAAATTAAATCCTTTCATATTGTTCAAGCACTTATAAATTAATTTATTGGTATTTAAAAATTCCATCATTTTGAATGCACATTGTAAAAGTTTAATAAAATAACCTCCTAAAATGATTTATGTAGAGGTAAAAGGGAAATATTTATTAACACAAAACTAGGTTTCTATGTATAAGTATTGTAGTATTTACAATAGTGGAACTATTGCAGCCAGAACAGTCCATTCGTTTGGGCCATTGGGCCCCCGATTTGAGCCTATGGTCCACAGGGCCTTCTGACCACCCAAGGCCTTTTGGCCATAGAGCCATCAAACTACCTTACGACTTCAGGCCATGTGATTTCATGCTACAAAAAACATGGATAATCCAAGGAAGACAACACAATATAGGACTTAAAAGAATATATTGGGGATATAGCATACACCAGATAAGATTTAACAATATTGGAATAAAGAGAGGGTTTCAAAATTTCCATCGGTATTAGCTACTATGTAGGTAGGGATGGGGTAATGCATGCTGATCAAAATGTGAGGGGGGATAAATTCAACATTAATGATATATATTCCAGTGAGGGGGAAGTTATATTGTCATTTTCTTTGAATTTTTTTTCACGTATTTGGCATTATGAATCTGGGCCATTGGATTATGTCATTTTTCCTAAACCATCACTACTACAAAACTGGGATTCCATAGAACCACCCTTTATTATATCTAAAAAATCACTAATAAAGGCCCCACCCCTATCTATTCTTTTTTAGCGCTGATAAAGGCGCCCCCTTTATCAACCATTTTTTAGTAGCACTGATGAAGGGGTTTTTTATTAGTATGCATTTTCCTAGCACTGATATATGTGAATATATCAAAAATAAATTCATAAAAAACAATATTTTTATATATAAGTACATTTATCTAGATATAAATTTAATAAATATTTTTTAAAATATGTTTTATATCAATTTGATATGTCGTAGACCCAAAATGGACAACAATAGCTGAAATTATGGTCATTTGTAGGGATTAAAAAACATTTTGTACCTTGAAGAACTTGAGAATGTGTTAAAATGGTCACTGTAGTGTATCTCTGGTCATAAGATTCGATTTGATATGTGGTTTATGAAATACGGACCCCCAGAGTAGAAGTTACAGCAAAAAATACCCCCGGAGCTAAACTTATGACTGTTCAGATGGTTTTTGGTCATTTTTGAACCTCAAAGAATGCGAGATAGGGTTTTGTGGAACGCCAGAGTGTGTAGAATTTCTCAATATTTTATTTGATATATGGTAGGCCAAAAATTGAAACTCAGAGAAGAATTTATTATCGTTAGAAACTTTACATCTTTCATATTAGCTGAAATCCTATGAAACCAGCAAGTCGCTGAAATAGTCATAACTTTTTCTTCGGTTTTCTGTTTGAGTATCGTGACCAGTCAATTGGATTGTCGTGAAATGACGGATGACCACGTCTTGTTGAAACCGTTAGAAGGTTATAGGAATGAACGATATATCAGTTATAGCACTCCAAAAAAGACCAACATTAAACAACCATTACATTCACTATGAGTGTCCTTTTGGGCTCTACCACATATCAAATCGATGTAAGTGATGAGACATACACAGAGGATTGACTATGACAACATATAAATCTTGTAAGAGACCCCAAAACCCCATAAAACCAGTAGAAGGCATCCAATACTCAGTTTCTTTGTCCGGACCCCAGTCAAATTTTTCTTGAAACTGTCATAACTTCTGATCTGTGTGCCTATTCGGCCTCCACCACTTGTTTTATCATATTTCGTTCCATGAGCTTCAGTTTGACTATTCATAGAGCTGAAACAGACACCCTAAGCAGAAGTAATTCCTTTTTTAGTTACATTGTGATTAGTTAGGTTTTTCGAGACCCCATTTCCAGCACTTTTTTATATACATATTAATATATAATATTTTTAAATATATTTAAATATGTATAATTATACCTATAGATAAACATATAATATATATTTGGGTGTGTGTGTGTTGTATATAAGTATATATGTATTTATTTATTTATTTTTTATAAAAACACACATAAGAAAACATATTTTATAAATGTTTTTAAGACATATCTTAAAAACATATATTAATATTTATTAATATGCAAATAAATATATGGATAAAAAATTATAATTATATATATATAGATATAAATATATATTAATATATGGATATAAATATATATTAATATAATTAAATATATGAATTTATTAATATGAGAAAATATATATGAATATATGAATATGACTAAATATAAATATATATATATATATATATATGATAAGATATATATATATTAATATACAGATATATATATTAATATACACATATATATATATATATTAATATATCTAAATATACATATATATTAATATATGAGTAAATATAACAATATATATATATATAAATTAGTAGATATATTAATAAATGAAAACAAATGCAATATGGTGGAGTGGTAAAGGATTTAGTGCATAGTCAAGAGGTCTCGAGTTTGAATCCTGGGGGAGGCAGGTCGCGCGCGTAGGTGTGGGAATTACAAAGAGTTGTTAATAGGTTGTGGGGCTGGGTGGAGCTGGCATGATGTTTGTGTGGGCTACCATGGGTGGTGGGCGCTGTTAAAGGGGGGATTGAAGATTTGATGAAGCCCCCAGAATTGAAAAAAATATTATTTTCATTTTTTAATATTTTTTCATCTTTTATAAGCGCTTTTTAAATGCACTGATAATAGGGGCCTTTTGAGCACTTTTTTAAGCATTGATAAAAGTGACCCCCGCACAAGAGCCTCAGCCTAGTTGGTGAGGACTCACTAGGTACATCCAAGAGACACGAGATCAAATTCAGGTGGAGGCATATTTTCGGGTACTGTAGCAATATTGTAGCAATATTGTAGCAGGCACTGTAGTAGGAATTGTTCGATACTGTAGCGGGCACTGTTTGACATTGTAGTAGCAGGAACAATTCATCCATCTAGGCCTTCAGGCCACCAGTTTGGTCCTGGGGTCTGGAAAGGCATTCGGGCCACCCAAGGCCATCTGGACTGTTGATTCTCTGGGCCTTTGGGCCACCATAAGGCGTTAGGGCCACCCCAATGCCTTCAGGACACATGAATATAGGCTCAAGAGACACTATAAAAAAGGAGCATCCCCAGAAGTGGATTCAGAATAGGTGCACTCAACAGGGAAGAGAAAAATTGATTGTCAGAATGAGAGGGTATAGCTATGCCATCGGTACCAGCCTATGATTTCACGAGAAGCCCAGCCAGACGATCATACAAAGGTGGAGAGCTACTATCAAGTTGCAGATGCTGAGGAGGGTCAGTTCCTTCTAGATAGTCTAGATGAATTCCCCAAGACCATTGGGTCATATACTCTCCTAAGCTTATGGACCATGTATTCTTTGAGCCAACGGGCTTTGTAAGGGATCCCCCTCATCTTGTGAAAGGGGGGTTATCAAAAATCAATAAAAATAAAGGCCTACGGTCCATTCAGGCATAAAAAGGACCCCCTTTCTTTGCCTCGATTTACAACGCTTTTTTAGAACTGTTAATTAGATTTTCTTGTATATCTAAATGAAATATTTTTAGTAGTGCATTTGGCCTACATGTCATTTATGCATTCCCTCTTAACCTATTAAATATGGGAATTATAAAAAAACAAAAATAAAAGAAGGAGTTCGAGCCATTATGACTATTATAAGAGAATGGTCCATTTATTCATTACAAATTATCGTAAAAGGATATCATTTTATTTTAAGATCCACTCCCAAATGTTGAGTAATTTTTTTTATATTCTATGAATATGGGGAAAATACATACTTTTCATATTTCTATTTCATAATCCCAAAATCAATATTTCGCTGTGAATCAATCATTTTCCACATTATCTATGAAACCATAAATTAAGTATCAAAATATGGGTTTTTTTGAATAACAGACAAAAATTAAATTTTAACGGATCAAAAGATACATAATAGATGGAAACGTGTTTCCATGTGATGCAAAATATATCCCAAAACCACTTATAATTATCAAAAGATATCCAATACAATACATTAACCTCTAAACCTCAAAAGTAATAACATTGGTTATAGAATAATTTTTTCCCACTAAATCGTTTATGTGAAAAAAAGACAGGTTAGCCTAAACATATCATAAGATATTGGTAAGCATTAAACCCATATTGCACATCAGTTGTGAGTTCAATCACTTTTTCCTTATTAGATGTGATAGGTTATCACCCAACATGAATTTTATCCTTTTTACAAAACTATATAAATATAATTCCCATAAAATTATGATATCTTAATACCCAATAATTACATCATCATGAAAGATAACATTACACATATAGTGACCAAAAAATATAAACATATTCCAAAAAATTGTAAGGTAATTCATAATTAAATAAAATTTTCAAAAATACTTTTAATAAGCCAATGGTTTTCATTTCAATAAATTTCACCCCAAATATAATTAATCATGGAACACTCCCATAGATAAACTAAAAATTGGATTTTATGACATTGAAAATATGATCTACCATAAACCCATAAACCAATGATGGTGTCCAGAAGACATAAGGTAATGAAGATACATATTCATCTAATATTTTTCACTATCCTTTAATGTTTGGTTAATATTATATAAAATACCACTGGTGAAAATAATTCTAGAATTTAATTCATGAAAAGAAATACATATATACTTATACAATTTTATATAATCTTAGGTCCCTCCTGGGTATAGAAATTAACTAGTAGAAGTGGTAATATACAAGGATAAATTCTAGGTTACCCATATAAAATAAAACAAACAATAAATAGGTCACTATAATAAAATTTATTCACTTCCATCAAACATTTCATTTTTTCCTTGGAAATACATTTCTTCATTCCAATTTTCCCAAATGTAATACATTTTCCAATTTCAATAAGATAATTTCCTAGGTGTGTATTTCCATATTTGTAACATGAAGGATATCGAACCTTCATTACTCCATCTTCCCCACCACTCATGCACATTGAGAACTATATCCTTCTAATCATTATTGATTCATAGAGCTGGTTAAGTTGTAGGATTTTAATCATATTTATAGATAAATTATTATGCATATTCATTAAATTTTTCACTCTTATAATCCTCAAATTTTGATTCTCATAGTCACCACACATTACATAATATTCTATGTAAACATGTTTCCATTATTATCTAGATATTATTGAAAACCAAAAATTTTAGTATGAGAAAGGATAAAGATATTGGGAAAACCATATAATCATTTATATTATGTCTAAATAATGAAACCTTATTTTCAATATAAGACATTGTAGTTTTAAATATGTCTATTTATTATCATTTTCAATTCAATGTATTTACAATGTTTTGTTGAGAAAATGTAAATTATCCTAGGAATATCCCTTGTTAGTGTCAAACATGGTACACGATAAGGCCCACAATCTTTTACAAGGTAATAGTTGATTCAAAAATGATACAATTTATTTAGAGTTATCACATATTAGGACATTTATTCTGCAACCACATCCACATACAGTATTTAGCTATGTATTTATTTATTGGTAAAACATAATCATATATTTCAAATCAAAACATTACGATTTTATTAAATATTTTCCCTCATGGTCTATTAAATGGTTATTTTCTATAATATATATCTTCATAAATTTAGTTCCCAATGCTTCTATGATAATTTATATTATAAAACATTTAGATACCCAACCCCAATTAATCAAATTCTAGTGTGTTAATTATTACATCTGAAATAGAAACAATTAGTTTCATCTTAGAGGACCAAACAGTCTTTTATTATTGGGAAACAATATAAATACATTATTCCCATATTACATTTGAATACAATATTTAAATATTCATTTTATTGAGAATATCATTGTTCCCTCATGAATATCAATTATTATCATTCGTAGTAAACTTCTTGGACTCCTATGAAAGTAAAAAATAAGGTCCTTTTCGTATATTCATTAAATATTAATGATGAAAAAATTTATAATGAATCAATAAGGCATAATAAATATGGAAATATAAAAAATTGGACACACATCCTATTTAAAAAATAAATATAAATTTATTACTTGTGAATGAATAAAATGTTTTTAAATGAAAATATCTAAATACATAAAACATTAAATAAGTTGAATATCATTACTAGAAATGGAATAATCTAAATGAAATGAAAAATAAATTAAAACATGTGACATTTAATCAGTAAACTGAAAATGAAAACGCATACATATTTATTATCATTGAAAAACTCAAACAGATAATAATAAATACAATCCCAATAATTGTTTTTTATTTATTGGATGAAACTATCCCATGAATAATAACCCATATATAATAAATACCTATTATTAGATAATCTAAAAATGATTGGTATGTGTACCTAATAGATTCTTTTAACTGCCTCTAGTCAAATGATCCATCTTGTGAGATGACTAATGCTTCAAGGGGATATCTATAAATATGACTCACTTATGTTTCCAATTAAATAAATTCCTAATATATTCATTGATTGAATTAATTGTGGGAAAATATTATTATCAACAAATTTACACATCGAGTAAGGAATGCAGAAGAACAATAATTTCTCGTGTGAAAAATATAAATTTCAAATTTAACAACCTATGGAATAATACAAAATTGATTAGGAAATAATAATATATATTATAATAGTATATTTATATATAATAGTGAAGTAATTTTCAATAAAAATTGATTACAAGAAATTTAATTTTTAAAGAGAATTTGAATAATAACCAATGAATGTGAGATTATAAAATATTTTTTACCACTTTAATAACAATTAAATTGAAAACCCTTCAAGAAATAACATGAAATGAAAAATTAATCATCTTGAAAACACATATATCTATTAGAAACATAAAATTGGATGTATATAAACAATATAGATGTTAATTATTTTATACTAACAAATATGTATCAATGGAATTGAAATTGGGTTGTAATACCACTCATTGATAACAACATTGAGGTGATAATTAATTAGTGAATCAAATGTGTTTATAAAATTAATATCCTATTAAATAAAATTTAAATACAAAATATTATATTATATATTCATTACACACATAATCGTATAATATAAAAGACAACAACAACATAACATAACCCAATAAAAAGAAATTTAGTTTTAAAATTCCATACCAGTTGGTAATTTTCAATGCAAATACTCTTATATAAAATAATTAAACTTAATCAATAAAATTCAATTAATTATGACTTATTTTTTATATTACATTATAAATTGGGATTATATAAAATATATAAAATAAATTAGTTTTTTAATACAAGAATATGTCTCTATGAAGTGAAATTTAGATGAAGTCTCTTTACACAAATTTATTTATTGATTAAAATGATTTATAATACCATATAGTGGTCTTAAAAATATTATTTTATTATTATAGAACCATATTAATATTTAAAATTTCACATAGTGTACATTTATAACATCATATCACTCATTAAATAATAATATTTCTTTATTTCTATTGTTTCATGTTATAACAAGCTTGTTTGGTCAAGAATGTTTTAGCATTAATGTTAAATTTCATTAGAATATTATATAATTCCATAATATTAATAATTAAAAATATTTTATAATTAATATTTTTCTTCATTATATAACTTTTTTGAATCATTATTGAAATTTCAGGAAGTATAATGGACCACATCATTTTGTTAAGATGATGGGTTGTACGTACGCTAAATCAACATGTTCATTAACTTATTGGGTTAATGGTTAAAAAATTATGTGGTATATTAATTTAAAATATTATGTATGAAAAAAAATGTATCAATTATAATCATTAAATTTATCATTATTATGTTCTATGTAAAGTGTATGTCATATTTGAACACATCTATTTGTGATGTGGTAGAACATATTATAAATGACCGACGTTATTGTATTTTAAATGGAATATAAAGTTATAATTCATAAATGAAAATATAATTCATTAACTATAATAGTATACTATTTAAATTTATACATTAAATAATTTATTACAAACAATCCTGAAATTGTTTGGTGGAAAACTAGATAAATTAGAATGTGGGGACATAGTTCACCATACACATGATGAAAGAATTAATTACCCATTTGATAAAGATTGATATAGATATATATCATTTTATTAAACCCAATAAAATAAATGTATATGGGATATAATTGTGTTATTATTTTTTATGTGTTATGAAATAATTTATTGTTGATGAATAAGAGTTCTAGAAAGACATTCATTATCACACATAACTTATCTAAGAGGATCCTCATTTTGATTTACCCTTAAAGACCCTAGGGTTGGAAATTTGTGATTGATGGTACATCTATAATTTTTAAAATAGGTTGGGGGGATATTTAATCTTGAATTGGTCAATAAAAATGTAATTATACATGTGATAAAGTGATGATAAGGGGTAGCATATTATATGTGGCTGAGAGGACACACATTGATTTTTTGAAATGAAATATTTTATCACACATTCATACAATGCCACAAGCCTCCTAAATGTGTCTTTATAGAACATTATTGGAAATATGGATGAAATATTTCTAAAATATTGGGTTTGGACAAGTTTTTTGTCTTTTTCACCCTTATCTTCTTAGATTATCCTCCCTGTAAATTAGTTTTTTCCTTTGCTGTGGTAATAACATTGTATTCATGTGACATTTATTTTCAGAAAAAAAATTATATAGAACATATTAGATATTATACATAATTATTATTTTTAATATGGAATCTATTTTTCCAAAATTAATTTACATAAGAGGAATAATTCAATTTAAAATTACACACACATACTAATTAAAAAAGTTTTTTTCAATGAATACGTTCAAAAGATTAAAAAAATTGATATCAGAATTATATATGAATTTTTTTCTAAAAGACTAAATTAATGGAATTTTGAAATACTTTTTTCTAATTTTACATAAGATTATATTTGAAATATAATTTAATATTTTAATTAATTCTAATTAAAATGGTTTGTTCAATCATATTTACTATTTTCATTATTCTTCATTAAATTTATATTTTCATAAAAATAAAAAAAATCACCAAAACCTAAATTTGGAATTTATATTCAAAAAAATAATTTTATCTATTCAAATATATTTTAAAATATTATTAAATATTGATTTTAAAATACTTCTATAATGCGTAATGAAATAAATATTTCCAAAAATCGGGTTTTTTAGAAAAAAACTATTCTTTATTCAAATAAAAAATATTTTATTTATAACAAATAGATAACCATTGAATATATTTCTAACGTGTATTATTTATATAATAATAATAAATTATATATTCATATTCATACCGATGAACATAATTTCAATTTAATAATAGTTTTTCTTTAAAAAATACTATTTTAATAGAGTATTGTGTTTCATTTAAACCCGGTGTTCCGTTCATCCCTAGTAATATAATATATTGACTATATTTTTTAAAATATATGAAAATAACATATATTGTCAAATCCTTTTCTATTACCATTGTCTCATTACATATAATCTATCGAGAAGGTTATTCCTCTTTCAAAATACTGAGTTGTTACATTCTACATATCATAGTCTAAGTACACCCTCCACTATTTATGCATCACAAGACCATCACACATTATAATTTCCATGAGATAAGAAAATTATTGTATCTATAGATTTTATAACCTTCATATTCATTTAACATAGACGAATAATCATTAAATACCAAACCTCTCGATATTCTGATCATACTCATGTATCAAAATCATTTCTGTTTGTGGTCTAAGTAAAATATAGTATCCCTTCCATTACACATTTTGGAATTTGTATTCTTTGAGTATCATTATAGAATATATTTTTAACAGTATTCCAATAAACTAATTCATAAATTATTCCAATATAAATTATATTCATTAATTTCAATATACATTTAAAAGAAATATCTTCTTACTAACAAATTCATAATCTTGATATTGACTGCCCCTTTACCAACATAGAAAATAGATTCATTATCTTAAAAATTAAATATTTCAGAAAGTCAAGATATATAATACGTTAATAATATTCTCTCTCCTAATGAGTGATGTGATTCATTAAATTCAAACAAACAAGAATCAAATGAAATATTTATTATGGGGAAATATTTGTATCTTACATCGACGATACAAAAAAGAATTCGAGCTTTTGGAATTACATTTATTTTAGTTATCCTATTAAAACAATAATATCCTTCTTAATGTTTAAATTTTCCATATTTAAAACATGCATGACTAGGTCATTAAATATTTCATCACCTCTAATCTTCTTGCTTATCATGGGATCGTTTCTTCTAATTAAGCATTAATATAGGTTTATAACCTCAACTGTCATAACCAAGGGAAAATCCAAAATACATTTAGAGTTATATCTACCTATATTTCTCATTCATAAATTGGTTATATAAATATTAAAAAATAAAAATAGTATATATATTTTATTTGTTTATAATATTCAATATTATACCGCTGATCCGCAAATGTTTTGATAAAAATAGTAGTTCCCATAAACCATCAATTAATAATTCATTTGTGGATTCAAGTTACCTATATATCATGTTGAAAAAGTTTTGAATTTCTAAATATAGTATTCCCTTTATTAAAAAATATTTTATCTTCTAGAAAATCATGAAAATGATTTTCATTTTTGTAGTTTTATCCTAAATGGAAACTATTTCCCTCATCTGTTGTGTTATTTTTTCTTTTTCCTAGATATAGTTGAAAAAAATCCATGCCAATTAATTTCACTGTAGTTTCATTTCCATAATATCCATCCATTTAAATTATACCCCCTTATTTTCTTAGGATGAATTCTAGTATGTAAAATATCTATTTGTATTTATAATATATTATCTTATATTTCATGTTCTATAAAACCCAATAGGTTCCATTAAACATGCCTACCTAGTATATTCCTTTATTTGATGCCCTACCTTCCAATGATTCTGAATAACCACTGAAATAGAAATTATCTCAAGGAAAATCAGGAAAAACAACAGTATCAAGAACTATGGTTCATTGACACATATTAATGGGAATTCATGTTCCTCTCCATCTAAAAAACATTAAAATTCCAACATCATAAAATTAAAGTACCATATGAGAAGAATACCATAAGGTGGTATAAAATAGATCAATGATTCCTTATAGGATTAATACTACTGAGTGTACAATATATATGAATACCAAAATCAACTATACATAAAAATTATTCCCTTTCAAATATGTTTTAAGTGTAACATTAATCATATTATTATATTGGAAATTCAATCTGTGAAAAAATATAGAATGAAATATAGACAAGATATTAACATGAAACAAATAATGGGATATTCAAGTAGTAGGTAATTAATCTAGCTATATTTTCATAATAATATTTATTAAATGGATTAAATATTATGTTATGAATAAAATTTAATATATACTATAATATTTTACAAATCTCAAAATGTTACGTAGTATGGAGGTCACATATAGTTTTATACAAACCATTATCTGGTCATCACGTTTTTCATTCTCCCTAAAAATGGTCAGTGTAGTATGAAAACATAAAATTGGATACAAAATATGTGACACATTACATATTATATACTTACATAAATTCATTTCTCAATAATTACATCATTTTAATACTTTAACTTTTTATAGTTATGTTTCCCCCAAAAGAGAAGGTATCACTACAATCAGGGTGTGGTATCTCTCCATCGAACAGAAATCATAATCCCATTTACCTAAATCCATTGTATTGAAAATGTGAAGATAAATTAAAATAACCCCCAAAAAATTATCTCCCATATAATATTTAGGGGTCCACATAAGAACCCCAACAGATCCTATTTAGACTAATTATTCATAGGATTCTTCAACTATACTCATGTGCCTCAAAACTGTACAATCGTTTCTATTTTCTAGAATGTAAACCCACTAATTATATCATCTAAAAAAATATTTTCGTCAAGAAATAGATATATTCATCCAAATATTAATTCAAACAAATAAATAATGCATTAATATCCATTACTACAACTTCATATATTTCTTAAATAAGGATGATTTTTTATGAAATTCTAATCATCATAAAATGTTTTGATTACTCTTTTTATGTTTTTATTCCTTTTTAATGATCATGATAAACATCCTTCACATTTATATCATTATTTATATTGTAATATATTTTATATTATGGGTATTATTAATTTTTAATCCCTCATAATATATTTAAACAATACATTTTATTTCATTTTTATGTTGAATTATTTTTTAGTACCATCATAAGGAGAGATATACATTCTTTCTAAATAAATTATAGGGAAATTTAATTCTAATTTATTTGGTTTCATAGATATATATATGTTTAATAGGAAAATTGAACACTCATTTAATTGAGGATGTAAGACTTATTACTCATGTGATTGAGTTTTCTATAAAATTCTACAAAATAATCATATATATTTTTTAAAATACATTACATACTCCATATTAATTCATAATTTCTATTTGTGTTTTAACTTATTAAATAATACATTTCAATAAAAAAATACCCCCCATATTCCATTTATTAGAATAAATATTTATTATCAATGACCCTCATTGTTTATAATCATTAACTAATGTAATGAAAATGATTATAAAGGTTGAAATCATACTTTAACACCCATGGTGATCCAGAGGGACACTTAATTGGTTTTGGTATTTTCATTGATATAAAAATTTACATTATAATTAAAAATCACATCTGTACTTTTCTATGTATCAAAATATATCTCGTATGGAAAATATTTATCCATGGTTACAAATATTTTTTTGGAATTACTTAATGTCACACTCTCACGACCCATCCCTCGGGGCCCATGTCATAACTACGCTAAGCCCACCTTCTATAGGCCTGGGGCTGGCGACTCGCACCAAAGGCATAAATCCCCATAACTGGGAAGGCATTGCCTTTATGAAATGTAAAAACACACACACAACTAGAGTACAAGTGGAAAAAACACTAAGTAAAATAGTAACAAGTGTGCTGAAGGTACAAAGGGGCCGCAAATACAAGCTCAACAAAAATGTAAAAGGTAAAAAAAAACAGCAGGAAGGTGTCAAGCTACTCCTGGATCATCCTCTAGAGTTCCTACCTGAAGGGTAGCTACAGACGACCACCTCATCTTTCTACGTCCGTCCATCAACTCCTGATACTTTCTTGTCATGAAGTCCTCCTACAGGTATCGTCCAGATCTACAGGTCTCAACCACAATCGGTGATGTCCGTCGTCTACAACCGACACAATGGGTTGTGGGAAAGCCCATGCAGGGTTGTGTATAACTATACTAAGTAGGGACCCTGAGACCCTAAAGGTCTCACTAAAATCCAAAAAGGATAAACCACAAAGAATGATATCAACAGGTAACATTTTTTAGTTATATGCCCATACATATACCTATGTTATCATGTAACCCATCCCAATCATGATGAAAACCCAAAGGCCAATGACTCTTCTCAAACCAAGATTTTTATTCATGATGACGATAAACAGCTGCTAGAAAACTCCTCCTCCATCGATTGCATATGTCATGCCATGACTCTGAGGTGCCACTTACTAACCATATACTACTGAGGTACTCCTCCTGTCGAGTACCACGGGTCTGCCTCCCCAACACAGTAGTGCTCCCCTACGAGCCTACAGTGGTACTCCTCCTATTGAGTACCACAATTCTACCACCACAATAATGTAGTGCTACCTGCCATGGGTCTACCACCCCAACACATTATTACTCCCCACTGGGCTAGTCAAGTCACTCTAATACAAATCAGACAAGTTGTCATCAGGTTTCAACCAGCTACAAGGTCATCATACATCGTATTATTGTCTCTAGGAGGATCTTCTCCACGATCTACTGGTCGACACACCAAGTGTCACGAAGTTCCATGAAAATGTATCATAGAGATCCATCATGTCATAGGGATCTAAACACAATAGACAGCACGTCAATCAGACGCCCGGTCTGTGAGTTATTAGGCTCTTTGTCCCGGGGGCCTAGTTGGTTTCATGTACAAACCAACCCGACCGTATCTCAACAGTACCCTGAACTCCGATGTGGTATACTCAAAGGAACTATTTGTCAACGAGATTACCAACACCGCTGACGGTTCGTCAAAAAGACGTCCGGTCTGAGAGTTATTGTCTCCTTCGTTCTAGGGGCCCGGTTGATTTATAAGCTAAAACAACCCAAACGTACTCCATGTGCATCCAGAAATCATGTGGTTTATTACAAAAGAATAGTATCATCAAGAGGAAACCGACATAGTCAATGACACGTCAATCAGATATCTGGTCCTTATATTATTTGGGTTTCCGCTCCGACAGCCCGGTTGGAATTACGCTCGTTCCAAACCCGGCCATTTTCTAATGTATTCGAAAACAAACATAGAGTATTGAAAGAGGACCGCCTCTTTGCGAGGGTCCTAGTACCACAGACGACGTGTCGATCAGACGCGCGGTCTTCATGTTTTTCACGTTTAAATGAAAATGGGCCCGACCCGTTAGACCTGATGGGCAGACGCGTCATGTCGACTCAGTTTTGGTGGGTCTAACCCGACAAAGGGGGGTCAGACCAGCCCTTTGAGTTTCACGACTTGGACTGAGGGGCACGGCCCGGCCTGGTGTGCTCTGGCTGGGCGCGGCCCGGCCAGGTGCGCAGCCCAGCCAGTTAGGCCAGCCGACCGCGCGGTCTGAGGGGCACGACCCCTCGGCAGTATGAACTAGGGGTGCCTTTTGGTGCCGCCCTCCAAACCAATCGACTTTTTGTTGCATGCAGCCCACACGACCATCTTCGGGATTCTTCAGTGCAGTGAACTCATGGCGCCGCGGTCCGGCTCTGCCTAACCAGTCAATGGGTGAGACATTTTTTCAGCGTGTCGCCCTCCTAGCGTTGCGGCTCCCCTACACCCGGCCGACCAAAGGGCCGACCAGTTCTTCTGCCAAAGTGGCCCACGAAAAGGGTCATGGTTCCTCCCGCACAGCTGGCACGATGGCACTAGATTCCTTCACTGCGTTCCCAGAACAGCGCGACGACATCGTGCCTCTTACGCCTTCAGTTTACGATTCTTAAATAATAAATGAGATCAATGGATGTTCGTCGAGCCATGATCGTTCGGCCTTCACCCTCTGCATTAAGAGATTACAATTGGTCATATTTAAAAAATGATTCCCAATGAAGAACGGGGTATGAAAACAGTCACTTTCAGGAATAAACCCTTACCTAGTTATGGTTCGGTCATCATAGACATGAAAAGCATTGTCGCTCCGTTAATGCCGGGAAATAACCATCATCGTCGGAGTGTATCCGAAGATGTGGCGTCTCACCTCTTTTTGCAGAGAAAATTAATAAAGTCACGTCGTCGATCTACAGATCAGTTCCTTCAACGATTGTCACGTTATCCATTCTTCATTGAAGAGGTGTCGTTATTTGTGGAACCGGTGTGTTCTTCAAAAACCCAAGAGCTCTCCCAATCCTCTTTATCACAACAAATCCCTCCACCTATACAATAAAAGGCTCCTCCTATTATTTTATTACACAAGCAATAACTTCCATGATTCAAATCACCTCATTAATTAAATTCATTGGCAATTATGATATGGAAGGGAGAGGAAAGATCCTCATCAATTAAATGTGTTGGAATTTAATTAAATAGATGGAGAGGAAAGATCCTCATTAATTAAATGCTTTGGCATTTAATTAATGATAGGGAGAGGAAAGATCCTCATTAATTAAATGTGTTGGCATTTAATTAAAGAGAGGGACAAGAATGATCTTCATTAATTTGAAGTGTTGTCATGTATTAATGGAGTGAGAAAGTTGGATAGATTGGCAATTAATGGTGGGTTGTCAATTTAATTAGGAGGATTAAGGATTTTAGGGGAAAATAAATGGTTTGGGCTCATGTGGGTCAAAACTCTCTTACATCCACACTTGGATATTTAGGTGGATGTGGGTCCCACCATTAACTACCCATGGGAAGAATTAACCTCCTTAGATACATAAAATTTTTCTTACAATTTTATTTATCTCTCTTTTTTTAACCACAAATTATAACATCAAACCGACATAAAACACAACTACGGTAAAAGTCCCCTTAAGCAATTACCAGCACTGCGGTTTCATTGGTGCCCACAGATTTCAATTCCAAGCACCAGTTCGAAATATTGAAAAACCTGCTCATTCGTTACTGTACATACCTGAGCTAAACTTCAGAATTTGATTCCGGCCACACCGACCCTCGAAATCGAGTGCTGTTAGAAGCTACATACACCTAAAATTCCAATGAAATTAATTTTAAATTTCCCTTGAAATTTCTGGGTCTTTACATTACTCCCACATCTGGGCTTTACGTCCCTGTAAAGATACATCATAAACTAGGGAAACAAAAGAGGGTACTGAGCATGCATCTGATCCTCCCCCTCCCTTGTGAGCTCCTGGAGGTTCATGTGCTGCCAGCGATAGCGTACAAGAGGAATCGATCATCCCCACAAGACATGCTCTTGTTGATCCTAAAACTCCACTGGAACCCCGTGAATGCTGCCCCGTCATTGAGGTCCAACTCTCAGTGGTCGATGACGATGGATAGTTCATTCCCACTTATCCCCAGCTGAGATACGTGAATGACATCATGCACCCGGTGCATTTGAGGTGGAAAGGCCAGATGAAATGTAGAGATAACTTTTCGCACCGACCAAAACATCGTAGACCCCGTCGAGGTGAGACCCGTAAGTCGACGTGGTCATCACCCTTGAACATTAATGGTATCGTATCCTATCACCATAGGACTTTTGTTTGCTCTGTGCAGTCTTCATCCGCTCCTGAATGATCTGCACCTTCTCCTTCATAGCCAGAACTATTTCTGGTTCTACACTTGCGGACTCCATCACTATCTAGAAAGGATATCTAAAACATGGCCAATTGATGTCTCACCACTCCTAATAGATAAAAGAGTGATCTCTTACTAAGAGAATCTGCTACAATGTAACTCTCCCTATGAGTATAAACCATCTCAAATTCATATTCTGGAGGAATTCAAGCCATTGCTGCTATCTCAGGTTCAGGTTCTTCTGAGAGAAGATACTCCTGAGTCTATTTATTAGGAGAGAACCTTAAACAGTTCGCTCAACGAACAGTGGGTGAGACTAGCCAATTGATTGAACTCTTATCCACCCTTCTTCAACCACTTTCCACATGAGCTAAGGAGATTTATCATCTTCCGAAAAGAGAAATATAGTCTCATCCCCTAGATTAACCACATTATTTTCATAATACATTCAACACTTTCATTAATGAAACTAATTCATGTCATGGACGACGTCATAAGGCCTCGATGCTACTACTAAGAGATCCAACCGTTACTCTCGCCTCCAAGGGTTGAGTCACACTGTCAGCATCAGTGTGTGGTTATAGGGCCTCCTCCAGTAGGAATCTCACATGTGAGGGTCAAGTCAAAAGCATTAACTAGAACCTCTTAGTATCAACCATAAAAAAATTATAGGAAAGTAAATGTTACAAAGATAAGCGTTTTTTATTACTGAAGCTCAAATTACAATGACAAAAACCAAACACAACAACTACGAAACAGAATCAAGAAGCACCAAGAACAAAGGCCTCCATTAGTGGAACTAGTCTTGCTCCTGTCCACATTCTTTTAGATATCCACTGCCTTGTCCACCGCTCATCTGTTGCTCAATATCCATTCGTTGTTTCTATCTTTGTGGCTCCTCCAATGGCTGCTGCTCTTCTTCTAGACAGGTCGAGTAGTCTCCAGCCAAGTGACCCTGCATGTCGAATGCATAGCACTAACTGCTCCTCGTATGGCTGGATCTGTTTCGTTTGCCTCGCACAACCAAACCTATAACTTGAGGTTTCCCAACTATTGGCTTGGTTATCCTGGACCACTGCATCATCCGTTTATAGCCTACATATGACTTGGCTACTAACAGAAAACCCTGTAGCAAAGGTAGCATCTCCTGAGCACGCACAGATTGTAGAGTCACTAGTATAAACTCCGCCATGAAAAAAGTCTCAAAGTCTCCCTAGGTGAAGGTCATTTCGTCGCAAAAATTGAGCATATGGCCCCACCACCTCTTAGGCACACCCTAAAAGAGACTAACAGCTAGGTACTTCATCAAGATAGCAGGGGTCCAAGCTGTGAAGAAAGCGCATGCTAAAAACTCCAGAAAGTGCCCAGCCGTCTGAAAATACGACTCACCTAGAAACATTGGAGGACTCTGTCGCTGTAACTCGTGCAACATGCTATAGCAGTGTGCACTCTCCACTGGTGTCTCAACTAGAAGAGGGCACTGTACCGAGGCCTCGCAGCTCGGTGAAATATCATCACACTCTCCACTCTGTACCCACGCTGACTGACTGGGTGAAGACATCCTGAATGAAATTGATGTCACACGGTCATAAGACTATACCTACTGAGCTGACCTGGTTAGAGCTGATTTAAAAGAATCATTTGAAAACACACACACAATCAATTTTTTCGTGTACTGAGCCTGAAATTAGAAGTCAGTGTCCTGTTGTATGGATACGTCGGCCGCCCGCACCAACTGGACACCTTGAACAGAAGACCCCACTTATTACCCCTAACACTATTTGTCACAGAATGAAAAAATATTCGAGTCCTATGTTCAGCGGTAGAACTGAATCCTAATCAAACACCCTTGGAAAAGAGATACATAAAAGCCTAAATGTTACTACCCATGTCAACAGGGCGATGTTTTCTTTTTAGGATCCTACCTGATTAGAACTCTATAGGTATGCATGCTTGGACTGGAGTAGTAATTAGAATGGGTGACCTCCTGGGAAGTTACCCAGGGTGTGTGTCAGTGAGGACGAAACCAAAAAATAACATCCCCCTGGAATAACTCACGGGATCAATTATGACCTCTGGGATCACAATGTCGAGGAAATTTAATGTCAAAGAAAATTATGGAAATGAAATGAATTCAATTATGTTATGGAATTGAATGAAATATTCTTTTAGAATGATAGAGAAATTATCCCACTTAGAGAAGAAGTTTTTCAAAATAATAAGAAATATGAAATTTTATTTATGACATAAAAAGGTATGTAAATAAGGATAACTAATGAAATATGAAATTAATGATAAAAAATTGGAACATCATATATTATTTGAAATTTATTGTCATAATTATTAAAATCTTAATGATAATTTAAGATATATTTAAATATTTCAACATCCAGTACATAAAGTGACACCCTATATTCATTTGAATCAATGATTTGTAATGTAAATTGTTTTATGGATGATATTTATGAATCTAATGGATTATAGTATTCTTGTTCTTATACTACTTAATGATACATTTTAATAAAGATCTTAAAAAATATTTAGATCACATAGAGGATTTATTTTTCTAACTAACGTGAAAATTCATTTAAAGTTTCATAATGTATATTAATATTTTTAATTATAAATATATATACACAAAAAAGTTATAAATACACATAAAATCAATAAATAACCAAATATAGAACAATAACATTAAATTATTACTAATAATTCCATTTCTATCTCAAATTTAACCCTGCTGAGAAAAAAATGGAAATTTTTTTTATTTCATTAACATTATAGGAAACATTTCAATGTATTATTCAGTAACAAATATAGTCCCTCTAAAATTAATTAATTTGAGACATCAACAACTCAACATAGTGTTTTTATTTATTTTGTAAATTGGATTTCATAATTGTGAATAGTATTAAATGATATATCTATTTAGTAGACTCAAAAGGATTCAATTCTCACAATAATATTCATTTTTAGACATTAATAAAAAGTAAATATGTGATTAAAAATCTATTTAATCTTATACTTGTTGACCAAAATTCATATCGAAACTAAAATATTTTTCAACAAAAATCAATTAATATAAAAAAATCTATTGATAATCCTTGTATAGTACATGTTATATGGTTACCATACCTTTAAAAATTAATATTTTATTTTTCATAAACAGAAATATCAATTAATATAATAAAAGGATCCAAAATTCCTAGTGCCCTTGTAAAACTATTTCCAGAATATATAAATCATGGAATAATTAATTTATATTCCACTTTAAGCTGCTGTAATCCATTTTATCTCTTAAATGTGCATGGGAAAAACCAATGGAATAAATATATAAAGTAGTAATAAAAAAGTTTATTGAAAGAGAATAAACATGATTAGGTTATATAAAATGTGAGTCAATGGTATGACATGATATTATAAAAGAGAATAAATATGGTTAATCACATGGAAGAAAAATATAATTAATATGGCACCACTATATCATGGATTCAAAGATAATGTAAAAAAACTTAAAAATTTACAAAAGAATAATTCAAGGATAACTACCAATACAAAATCGTGTTGTGGAAAGAGTCCAATGATATATTAGGTTCATATTCTAATACTTTACATGAAATTTCATGATAATATGTTGGGAAACAATCCCTCCAAGTAACATCACAATTTGTAGGCTTAGTTGGTTTGTATACAAATCATATTTTCATTGTATGTTGTGTAGTTCCAGATAGATTTTTGACAATGTGTGTAGACAAAATTACAAAGAAGAGGAATGAGAATGTATAATAAAAGAATAATTGATGGAATATTCGTAGCAATGAAAAGATTCATGAATGGGTAATTCCCATAGTGCTTTCCAAATTCATGGAGCACCACAGATGAGATTAGATAGCTTTATTAAATTGGAATCATGTGGATAGAAGATTCTATAATTGGAGGAACACCTATAAATAGTCCTTTACCCACTTTATAATATGAGGGATACTTAATGAAGATTCCAAGCCATTAGATTCAAGAAGGTGGTTCATGAAGGTTTTTCATGTGAATAAGTTCGTGAATAAAGGTTCTTTACAAAGGCTATAAATTCTAATCAAAATTTTTTATAATTATAAAAGTAGTAATGTTAAAAAATTCTTTAAAAAGATGATCGAAAGAGTTGTGCTTCATGAATTTTAAGTGAGACATAATATATTAGTTAAGCATCTTGAAAGGATGTATCTTCATGAACGTAATGAGAATCCCAAAATAATATAGAAAGGGTTTCCCATTGAATCAATGGAAAATTGTCATCACCAAGAGGATAAAAGTTTAACATAAATAAAGAATATATCATAAATTGAGGTTATATTAATTAAGTTTAATAAAGGTACCTACATGTCTGAAAAAAATTTGAATCCTTTGTATTGAAGTTTAGAATGAGTTTTGAAGAAGGTAAAACATTCCATTTGTATTGAGACATCGAAATAGACTTTGAGGGAGTGAACCATGGGAAATAGTAATCAATCCCTAAACATTTTAAAGGGCTGACCCTAGGAATGTATGTGATCTAGAAGAAACATTTTATTTATAGTGAGCCTTATAGTATTTGGTACATCGATACATTTCCATTGTATTCTCTTTGATCTAGGTCAGTAATGGTGAACCATGTAAAATTTATGTCTCTATTACCTGATTTCATTTATGTTCATAAACTACTATAGGAAAGGTACAGATGAGTGGTTTGTTCAATGAAAAAATTTATATAATGGGAATTTTTTAATCATTGATAACATGATTCACCCTCCCCCCTCCCCTTTGAGTATTTAACATATTTGGGATAAAAAATGTTACCATATTAAAATGTTTAAAGTTAGTGGTACACTCTCAGTAGAAGAAATCAAGGCTTTAAATCAAAAAAAGAGTTCAGATCCTTAATGGATTCAATTTTTAGTTTTGGAAGAAATAGATGCATCACTACTTCCAATAATAAGGAATGAAGGTGTACTACAACGAAATGTAGAATTTCATCCAATGTTATGAGGGGTGATTTATCAAAAGCAAACTGAAGGTTATTGGATCATGATGCTGAAGGAATCAAGGATATTTTTGGATCCCTAACCAATGAAATATATAAAAAAATGATTTCATGTGTGTCACAAAATCAATGTAGTAATTATTATTTAATATCTATGAGGATGACTCTAAAGTTACAGAACCGAAACATAATATTCTATGGAATAATTATTAGGTTCATTGAATGATCCCTTTTTAGACTATTGATTAATTCTTAGATATGGTTAATATTTTTTTGGAGGAAATCCATGATCTCAAAGAAATTATTGAAGATGAAAATATTGTCAGGAAAATCCTGAGAAACATTCCACCTCTATTTGATCTATATAAATATATATTGGAATATAATGATCAAAAGGATAATGAATTTTGAAGCATCCAATGTACGATTATTCCCTAAGAGATGAGAAATGATGATAATGAGTCTACAACAATAGGGAATTATAATTCAGTGGAATTAATTTCTATGAATAACATCACTATTAATGAGATGTACTAAGCATAAGAGATTGATGATTTCATGCCATTCCATTAATAAAATTTACAGTGGAAAAATAAATTCTATAGGGAAACTCCCGCATGAATTATTTAAAATTGGAAATATCAAAAATAAATCATTGAAGTTCCCTAAGATGTTTCAAGAAAATGATATGAATGAAAAAGAGATTACTAGAATAATTTTTAAACCAATATTATAGTAATGATAATTTTAATAAGAATTTATTAAATAATTAGATTCTTCATTTTGAATAACATGAGAGTTCAAAAGAATTATAGGTATAAGAGTTATAGGAATTCAAGGATCATGATTTAAATTTTATGGTTATAGTTGTTAGAAATTCTAAAAAATTGGAGGAAATTGTTATTGAAGAAGTTTATTTCAGTTTACGAGTTGGACATGAGGTCAAATTAAATGCTAAAATTGAAAAAAGTGTCACATATAATGTGGTGGATCATGATTCCAAAACATATATACATGATAAATAAGTAGAGAAGTATATATTTCTAGATGAAATTGAAAATAAGATGTCTTAAAATAATGAAAACTTAGACATGATCTGTGATTATATTCTAAATGTCAAATAATATAAAATGGTGACTTATGAATTGTATAATACAACAAAATATAATGAATAACTCATCGAAAACAATGACTAGGTGTTTGTACTTTTATTAAGGAAATTGAATGACCAGGAGACATTGTTGACTCTAAAAAACAAGGTCCCAAAGGTATTAGATAATGGAAATGTATATTACAAATCTATTAGGAGACAGATAATGGGATTTCAAGAGAAGAAAACTATAGATATCAATGTTATAGATATTATGGGGCTTGATCTAAAAAAAGTAGTAATTGTTGAAGTTAGAACACAAGAAACCACCATGTTATTGATGATTGATTTTGGTATGAATCATAATTAGATTATTTAATAATCACACGGGAAAATCAGTAGTTCATTAGGGTCACATAGGAATTAACCACTAAATATATTATATTGTTGTGGAATGATGAGAAAAAAATTAACAACCCAATTAATTATAAAATAATTTATTTCCTTAAGGAATTAAATAGTAAACGTCATTATAAATGAATTATAAAATTATTTTTATATTCAAAAAATAACTAATCTATACAAATAGAACATATAAACACACTTACGAATATATAAATAAAATTTTTGTATCTTATAAGGGAAAATTTGATGTATTTATATCATGGAACATGTAAATTCATGTTTCAAAATAAAAACATTTGTTTTGTTAATTTTATGGAAAAATAATTATTATTTTCAATTTAATAATTAATATAATATTTTAAAAGAACATTTTGATTCATATTATATATTCATAAATTAATATTTTTTATTAGCATAATATAATTTACTGAATTTTGAAAATAAAATAATTATTGAGTCATAGATGAATAATGGTTTATATATACCCATAATCACAAAACATCATTCTCCTTGTATTGTATTTAGTAATTAAATCAATAATTACATATTCTTCATCAATAATAATAAACTAATTAATAAAATAATCAAAATATACACCTCCCATGCACTCTAAATTCCAACACTAACATCCTTTTCTCCTAATACATAAAAAGAATTTTATATTGTTTAATTTCATACCCATTACCATCCCAAGATTATTCCCCATGTATAATACCTTATTGTCCATTGAAATGGCCAATATCAGATTCCTTAATGAGATTTTCATGTAGAGGAATTTGAAGTGGCGAAATCCTCTTTCATTTTCATTTTATTTTAATTTAAATTTATTTTCATTTTATATCCTATTCTAAAAAAATCACATCCAAGTGACATGAAAACTCTATTATCATACATATATTGTAATTCAATTGGGATAATTGAATATAAATCATCAATCCTCTCCACCTTTTTTATTCTGAAAAAATAAAACCTCATCTGTGATGTGTTCATTTTCTATCATTGTGGACGATGTATTCTCATTTTCTTATACCACCATCAATGATGGAAATAAAAAATTATTATGGTTAAATAATAATTTATAATAAATACCATATTTATATAATTTGTTATAATCAATATACATTCTTGATATTTAATGAAATTATATATTTTTTGTGATGGATGAAAAAAGGGAAAAATGAATATAATCAGGTTCATTAATGTTCAATCTGATTAATCATCATTATATCAGAAAATATAATTAAATATTTTATAATTTGAACCCTTGAAACACATTAATACAAATTTTATAAATTATTCAATTTTTAATTCTTTTTAAAACAAAATACATAATGAACCCACGATGGAAACCCTAAAATAAATGGATCCACACGAAAAAAAACAAAATAGTATCAATAAATTAGAATACATATATCATAAAAATATCATATATGTTCTTATAAATATTAGTATAATTTATAATAAAATAATAAAACTCATTAAAACATTATACATGAGGTTCGAATACATTTTAAGGAAGTAAAACCTATTAAAAAAGAATTTCCTTTTAAAGTCATCTTTAATGTTTCATTTTACCAAATTGAAAAAGAATGTTTCTTATTAAAATATATACCATTATGCTATTGTCTAGAATTAATTAATCCATAATTTTTTGATATTTTATTTACAATATTAGATATATATTTATATAAAAATAATAATTCATTTTTATTTGTGCATTTTTTATTTGAAATAGGTGATTTACCTCAAATAATGTTTTTATGATATAAGTGATGGTTTTTTTTATTACGTTCCATTTCATAAGATTTTTTTTATGATTTAGGGAATGAAAAATATATCCATTCAATTAATTGTGTATGTTTCTATTGGAATTTTATCATAATGGTTATTCTAAGTGAAATTTTGATGGTTATATTATAAGGTAGTTGGGACTGTTAGATCATAAGGTAGTTGGGAGGGTTACATTATAAGGATTCCTTGATGGATACAAATCATATTGTAGAATATATGGTTAAAATAAAATATATATAATTCCTCGCATTACCAAAATATTTTATTTATGATTTATATTATTTATGGGAATCCATTATTTTTTCTAATTAAGTATATAATACATTATGGGTGATAATAATTTCATTGTTAAAATGATTCCATATACATATAAGCATTTATTGACTATCATTTTCTATTATTTTATCTCCATTAATGATTTTTTTGTGCAAATCCATTGGTTTAAAATTCCATTCATACAATTTAATTATTGGTAAGAGAATAGAAGAACATAGATATATGTTGTAATATATTTTTTAGGAAAATATTTCTTGTTATATTAAAATAATTTGTCTTCTGGAAGATATGTATAATGATATATTAGTAAACTATTTTTATTATTTTGGGATGATTTTTAGTAATTTTTTTCTAATTATATAAAACTCAAAAATGAAATTTCCTTTGGGAGTGTAATAATGTTATTTCTGAATTAATTTACTAGATTATTCAATGATTATGGTTGGGTCATTATAGATAGAATCATATAATATTTTAGATAACACTAGGGGTTGGGATGATGTTAATATAATACCGTAAAATATTTCCATAAAATGTAACAGTTAAAATTATATATAATTTATTTATTACCATATTTCTTCATCTGAGATATCTCTGTTCAATATGGTTTTCCATAGACGAAATAGGGAAGCTAATGTAGGAAGTCACTGAGGGGATGATATCATTATGAATTAATAACTGGGAACTGTGGGAATTGGAATCGATTAGATTAATGTAGTAATATATCTTATTTTTTTATGATATAAATTGTTTTGGTATCAATTAATGAGAAAAAATAGAGCTACCCCATTGAAAGATGATGATAGTTGTCCATTTTATGTTGTAATAACATCCTGAATATAGTGGATCTTTTAACCTAGTGGTAGATAAAGGGTGTATTATAGCCCATGGAAAAAATATATGTCATGGGGGTGTGTATATAATCAAAATTATACTCATTATATTTATAATTTTATAGGTGAAGATAACTAGTTGTGGTCAATCATTTGGAATATCTTGGATAACGATGATATATATATCTTTTAAGGGGTTGAATTTATTGAAAATTCCTTGAAAAATGCATTCCTATTGTGGTTCATCATTCGAAGGAAATGGAATAACATGGTTTGAAACAAATAGAGTAATATTCAGTGACTGTCAATGAAGAAAACATCAATCAACTATTAAGGTATTATCGAAATCTTATTTATTGTATTTTTAGTAAAATCAATCAATTTTACTCATGATTGATTTTATTATATCACATGTCATAGAACTCCCATGAATTCATTATTATTGATATAAGTTTTCAATGTTATGATGTGGCCTAAATTAAGTTTACTGATTATCACATGTACTTTTAAAAAAAGGAAAATAAAATATGAATAATGCATGAAATGGGTCAAATTAAATTAAATAAATATTATGGTATGAAAATTTAGTTCATATAATATTGTAAGTGTGTTAAAAACCACAATGGATAATAACCTAACAAATCTAGGTAGATTTTATTACGTGGTATGCAGGGAAATATTTCTGGATATTGAAATATAAATGATCTTAAATTTACTTTTGAAAAGAAAATGTCAAATCATTTCAAATGTGGTGATATGGGCCACTAGGGATGTACCTCCCCAATGAAAAATCTAAATGATGGGTATTAGACGGATTATAATCACAAAGGTGAAGTGAAACTCTTTGTGACGACTTTAATAGATAATGGGCCAACCATTTATTTAGTTTCATATAGTTTTCATTAATTATATATTTCAAATGTTTTGTTATATATGGGGTCAAAAAATTCAAGGAATTCTGATAGAATTTCTGTTAAATTCAAAATTTATCCTCCTGAAAATAAATCACAACTTCTTTTTTTTAAAAATAGTCAGAAATGTAAAAAAATAAATTATAAGAATCATTATGTTGTTTTATGAGGAAATGTGTTACCTAAAATCCTTGATGTTTTTTTCCTTAATAATGTTTAATATTATAATGGGTATTCATTGGATTTCAATTTTTCTTTTTAATATTGATTATAGAGATAAATACGTTCTTTATCATAATTATTTACAATTTATATAAAATAATCAACCTATACCATTAATAACATATAAAAAAGATGAAAACCAATTAAAATAAGGAAATTAAATTTAGCATTCATATATTGTTGAAATCAATGGAACTATTCAGATTCATGATGTGCCATTGGTAAATGAATTCCATGACGTTTTTCATGATGTGTTCCCAGAAATTATATCTGATTCGGAAATTGAATTTACTTATGACATAGTTCTTACATATAAGACAATCTCAATACCAACATATGTATTCTCTCAACATTAACTATTATAATTGGAAAAAGACTTTAAAGGATTAACTTGATAGGGATTTCATTTTTCCGGACACATAACCATGCTCTACTCTTGTTTTGTTCTTTGAAAATAATATTGCATCTATGCGACATTTCATTGATTATATATATTTTCAAAACATCATTATTAAGAATAAGTATCAATTTACACATATTTATGACTTGTTTGATTAGATCAAGAATATCAATATTTCTCCATGATATTCTTGAGATTTGTGTAACATCAGCTAAAGGTGAAGGAGGATGACATTATGAAAACATTATTCAGATCTATATTTGGTAATTTTTCCTTTTTTTGTAATTCTATTTGTATTAAAAAATTCCAATACTGTATTTATGGATTCTGTGATTAGAATCATATATGAATATTTGGATATTATTTTTGAATATTTTATTAAGGATATTTTGGATTATTAAAAAAGATATGAGGAACATGTAAAATGTCAATGGATTTTTCAGGAAAAACATATTGAAAATATATTCTATGAGATATTTACAAAATTTTATTTTGGGTTGAAAAAAAATTTATCTTCCTATGATCATTTTCAATAAGAATATAATATTAGTGGATCCTATTAAAAAAACGTTTTTGATGAATAGAAAATCCCTCAAAATATTACTGAGATTCATAGGTTTCTAGGGTTAGTTGAAAATATACAATGGTTTGTTAAAAACATTTCATTGTGGTGTAGTATTCTAATTAAGATAATATGAAAAGGGATAAACTTAATTTGATATAATGTTATGATTTTTTTGAGCTGCGATTCATATTGGAGAATTCCCTATTTTTGACACTTCCTTCCAAAAATAGAGATATTTTCATCTAAATTGTCACATCATTGAAGGGATTTGGATTTGTTCGGATGCCGAATAATTAGGTATTTTCCTTTCCTTTAATAAAACATATCCTTCTTGAGTTAAATTATCCCAGGCATGATTAAAAATTAGAATATATGGGTTTTGATTGAAAATCGTGATAAATCATTTATATGGATCCAAATGTGAAAAATATATGGACTATAAAAGTTTTCATTATATATTCACTCAGAATTAATTGAACATGAAGGGGATAAGATGTCTTTAACTGATAAATGATTAGTATATCATGATCAATTACAATCTTGGATATGAAAAAGAATTGGAAGATTACTTCAGTAAATAACAACATGTAATCTTTACCATGTTTTTTGGAACATGGAACCTTGATTATTGATTTGATGAATTTTAGCTTGGATGTTTTTAGTGAAAGAAATTCATCTATTCTGTTTCATGATTCACTTAAATCATCTCAATCATATAGATTTAGGTAATCATATAAGGAATATCATGAGTTTTTGGAAAATTTAGAATTGGATAAAAAGTATAATTTTACATTTTCTAATATTTATAATTTATTTTGATATTTTGGAAGAGATAATATATTCATGGAGATTCAATGAAGAAAAAAGAGTAATTAAGTGAAGGTCATATTTCTCTATTTTTTTTTCCTAGAAGCACTATGAGGTTCATAGAATATCAACAGTATTACTGGTGGGATCGAATGAAAAGATATATTGTTGTTTTTGCCTTGAAGTGTTTGGATTTTTAATAGATTAATGTAGCTTAAAAACTGCAAAAAGGGATTAATTAATCATTCCCTATACCAGAGTGGATGTGGGAAAATATATCCATGGATTTCATAGTGGGATAACAAAATAAATCACAAGGTAACAATTGTAGTTGGATTATTGTTGATTGATTGACTAAATGAACACAATTTCTTACTATCCAAGATACTATCTCTTTAGATCAACTTTATCGATTATACCTCAAAGAGAATGGTAGTTTTGATGGAATTCCTTCTTTTATTGTATCTGATAATGATACTAGGTTGACTTTTAATTATTTGATTGGCCTTAAAAATTCATTGGGAACTCAATTAAATTTCGTCATAGCCTTCAAACCTCAATATGATGATCCAACTAAGAGAAAATCCATACCTTGGAATACATGTTTAGTGACTTTTCAATGGTTTTCTTGTGAATTTGGGATCCTCATATATATTTACTTTAGTTTTCATATAATAACATTTTTATTATGGTATTCAAATGGAACCATTTAAGGAATCATATGGAAATCATTTTCGAAATATATAATTTCGAGTTAATGTTGAAAAAGGGAGCAGGTAGGACCAAAGTTGGTAGAGGAAGTGGCTGATGAAGGGAATAGGACCCAACTATACATGGGAACAACTTAGAGTTGGTATAAAGGTTATATAAATAACAAGATTAAAGGCTTTTATATTAAGGTAAGTGATAATATTATCTTTAAAATATCCCCATGGAAGTGATATGTATTTTTGTATGAAAGGAATGATAATTCCATAATTTATTATACCTTATGATGTTTTTGGGAATTCGGTACCAGTTTCCTTCCACGTATCACTACATCAGAGTTTTACTCAGATACACAATATTTTTCATGATTCGATATTATGAAATAATATTACATATTCATCTAATGTTTTTGGTGCAGAATTAGTTCACCTATTAGGTAATTTTTTTTTACAAAAATAAAACTATACTAATTTTTGATCTTAGAGGGAAATTATTATTTTATTATCTAATTAATAGTATAATTATTTTGTTGAAAAACCACATGGTTGAAAAATCACATATCCCCTTTTAATAGTATCAATGGATATCTCGTATGGACAATATTTATGCATTGATACACATATTTTTTTGAATCAGAGGAAAAATAAATTAATGATGATATATCATATATTGACCTATATTTGAAATTTATAAATTATCTGAATTATGGTTTATATCAAAATGAATTTTTAAATAATTCCATAAAAAAATGTAATATTAGATTTAATAAATGTCGCACATTATGGAAAAAATAATGATTCAGATACTTGAATTAAATATATATATAATACTTTGAATGTTATATAATAATCTTTATGAAGTAAACTAAATAATTTTTTACAAATTTTACTAACATTATAAATGGTTGAAAATATCATTATTATAATAACTCTACAAAAACATTAGAGAAAAATTTGGTTTTTCAAATATCATGCTCATCTAAGGTGAATATGAATTTAAGAAACAATGGAAAAAATAACTTCCCCATGTAATAACTCATGGGGTAACTTATGACCTACTAGTTCACAATAATTAAGAAATCTAATATCTAAGAAAAATATGTCGATGAAATAAATAAAATTATGTTAAGGAAATGAATGAAAAATCCTCTAAGAGTGATAGTGATATATTCCCACATGGAGAAGAGGTTTATGAAAATCCTAAGAAATAAGTGATGGTCGGAGTGGATTCTCAATGGGGTTGGAGTGAATTGAGTTCCTATTAAATATTTATGTTTAAATGATTTATATTGAAATCTCCCAATACATAAAACGAGTCAAACTATAGTGAATTTGTAAATATTGTAAGTGTTAAATTTGTTTCTCAAAGATTGATTATTTCTCAGTTAAATTAATCTGATGATTAAGTATGATTTTAAAATTGAATTATTGGCTATGAAAAATTACAAACACTTGCTAGTTCAATTATCAGAGTTACTTTAAATAAAATTTGAATTTCAATGTAATTAGTAGTGGAATATTATAAACAGTTTAAATTGAAATAAGATGCAGAATAATTTTAACCAAGAGGTTAAGTCGCAAGATAAGACTTAGTCCACTCAAAGAGTTTATATAAATTATTGATCCACACCCTAGATCAGGGTTTACAATATTACTAAAGCTGCCTAGGTCCTCAGACCTATACCACAGTTCTACGTGGGAAAGAAACAACAACAACACACAGGTTGTGCAAGTCTTCAGACCTCTACTATAGTTCTACATGGGAAACTCAAAGGTATAAATGGATTGGTGTGAAGATTTCATTATCTTCTTGTTTATATTAGGAGTCAGTGTCTGTCCAAAACTATATATGAACACACACTTCTTTCAGGGTAATAAATATTATCACAGTAGATCAATAATATGGAAATGAGTTTCAAAAGCTCTTGTGTTTTGTCAATGATGCTCTAGACTCCTTTTTATTGAAACGGATGAATCTTTGAGTCCTTCTCTGGATGTTTTTTTGAATATAGAGTGTTGTGGTTCTATTCCTTTTCTTTCAGTATATGTGTTTTGCTTGAATGTGTGAGTATTCCTTTAATAACATGAACCTCATCTTGAACTTCAATTCCTGATGTGTATGAGATTTCTTTGAGTTCTTCATGTGTTATTCTTATATGTGTCACTTTTTTCATTATATATTTCACACATCCTTTATATGTGGCTATGATCTTCCTTTTATAGCTCATTTGGTGGTTCAATATAATTCATGATTACTTCTGCAGGTACGAGGTACAATTATCTGGCATCAAACAAAAATCATTAATTAATTCCAAACATAAGGCATGATTAATTCTCTATGTATGAGGTACGGTTTCATAACATCCAACATGCATCATTAATTAATATTAGTTTCATTAAAATCACAAAATATGATCATTGCTAAAAAGTAGAGATAGTTTTTAGAGAAACATTGACTAGCTTCCATCTGTAGTTCTTTGTATTAGTGAACATATAACGGTGGACGTGTAATGGTAGGTCTTGAATCAGTAGCTATTACTCTCTATAATGGTATCATTATAAATCAGTATCTCCCTATGTACTGGTATCTACTTGTATCATTAGCTCCATCAGTTAGTAGCTCTTTATAACAGTGAACTTCTGTCGGTATCCCTTCCTCGTTATCGGTAGATGTTAACATCGGTAGAAGGAGCTCTCTCTACCAGTATCTTCCTCTTTCGGTAACTCTATTCTATCAGAATCTTGTATCAGTGACCTTGTCTATCCATAGACTTAGTCTATCAGTGACCTTTTTATATCGGTATTTGTGACTTTAAAACGATAATGCTTATAAAGTATCTATTTTGTGCATTTCATTTCCAGATTGAGTTAGTATCATGATTATTCATCGTTAAACATTTATAATCATAAATAAACATTGAATAACATATTCCAATGATATGATATGATCATTTAGATATTCATATCAACTCATTAGCATGATTTCATAATTAGAATGTATAATTAATATATAGATAGACATTATTTGGGATTATCGAAGCATATATAAACATAATTGAGATTATCAAAATAGGTGAGTCCAACAATCTCCCAATTTTGATATTAAAAAATTTTTGCACTACAATCCAGAATAAAATATATTGAATCAGAGTAAAAAACATTTAATATAATTTCTCAGTGTGTTCATGTAATAACTCTCAAATATATCAATGTAGAACAATATACAAACATAAGATTAAAAAGTAATAGAAGATTTATTTCCCCCAAATACACATATTATAATCTCCCCCCCCCCTTAGTGTAATTTATCTCCATATTACAATCTTTCTCCACCTTTGTGTTTAGAAAAAGGAGAATAACAATGGTTCAGGGCATCAAACAAGAATAGAGAACAAACATTTGCATTTGAAATGACAAAGGTACACGACATTTTACAAAATAAATAAAAGAAGTACAATAATAGGGGTACTCTCCTAATGTAGAAAGTGTAGTAAGAGATTCCAAAAATCCATGATGATACCTCTCTATCTTTCCACAGTAGAGAAAAAATCATCAATGTTCTCTATAAATTTTTCCAACATGGGGGTCAACTCCCTAAGCTTACTAACTTGTTCTTTGAAGGCTTGAGTATCTGGGGTCAGTCTCAGATTCTCTAATAGTAGCTTGAAATGATTTTTTAGCTGATGCATGGTGTACAATCTTTGAAAATAGAATTAAATTTTGTCTTTGATTTCCTTTTCGGCTGCTGTAGCGTCTCTCTTGTAATCTTTGACAATTTTTATGATATTCATGGTGGTATTAATCACGTTGGAATAAAATAAGCTACTAGTACTAACTTGACCAAGTTCTTATTTCAGCATAGATCTAAACTATTAAACATCTACAGAAACTCTAGATGCATCAAAAGGTGCTTAGTAAAAGATATTGTTTCTCTGAAGGATCTTGTCAAACTACGTAACAAATTTTTCAGAAAAAAATTTCTGAGCACGAAAATACATTTTTATGGTCTTGTTAAGGTATTCAAACACATCCACAAAATACTTCACTACACCTTGAATGTAGTTGATTTCAGTATCACCTTGTGATTTAGAACTCATGAAGGTGCCAAATGAAGTAACAGATTGCTTCAAAGAGTCAGCAACCTCTATCAAACTCCCAATCTTATTTGGACACACATTCTCTACATCCATCACATATGTTACATAACATGAAAAAACATTTTTCAAAGAAGATCGCAAATAAATTTCTACTATACATATCTCTTCAACAAAACAGGTTTTCAATTAAGATTTCAGTGCCTGAAGAACTTGTTTTCTCACAATATCTACAAGAAGTGCTAGAGGAGCTACTGGTTGAGCAGTAACATCCTCTAAGAAAATATCATAAGACACAGGATGACTTCTAATTGGTGACTCATTATCAAAATAAGTATATTCTAGCCCCAATTCAACAAATCCTGGATCCACAAACAAATCATCCACTTCATAGGTCACAGAAACTGAACCTATCCTTACAGGTTTCTCCCCATCAACCTGAGCTTCCATCACTATATCTACAGCACCAGCACCAGCCTCATTGGGTACATTATCTTTAGAAGAGTGATATAAAATCATATTCATAACCAAACTAGGTTGCACAGGATAGGGTATTTTAATAATAGTTACTGGTATGTCTACTTTATGAATCTCCTCAACAGGAAAAATATAGCTCTCAATTAGAGGACTGAGACTCAATCATTTACTTATATTATCTGATCCTTTTTATTATTCATCATCACTTCTACTAGAATCTGGATCACACTTCTTATGATCTGATCTAAATATTAATTCCTCATTTACAGAGATTTCTTCAACAGTTTCTCATAGAATTAATTCCCTTATAGGTTGGGTCACAGATGACTTGCCTTTCCATAAGATACCATATCAGCAGCTGGTCTTGGAGGCAAATCAGGATCCCCTCCATCTTCTATAGAGGTATCCTCCTTCGCATCATCATCACTGTATTGTGGTTCCTCTTCTTCAGGTCCAAGATCTGGACATCTCTTATCTCATGGCCGATTTGGATGCTCAGCAGGGTTAAATTTATCATAAATCTTATCATCATCATTTACCCATTCCTTTTTCCATGGGTTCCAGCCAATCTTAAAATACATAAAAAATATTTATATAATACAAAATTTTTCTCTTACAACCACAGTATCATCCTGAGACTCAGACACACGTCTTACCTTGATCATCATAGAGATCAACTTTTCAATATATAGAGTATTTGTTTTCTATTTTTTCCTGGTCATATTCTTGATTTCAATCATCAAAAGCCTACATAAATTATTTTTGACAATATTCCTTAGAAGATACAACAATAATACATCATGGAATATGAGAATTGGAAATTCCCCTCTTCTGGGACATAACACATGCTGGATAAATTTGAATAGAAACTAGATTTCTCCATCCATTTTTTTAGCAACAACTTTTCTTGGGGTGCCATCTCCAGTGATCTCTTCCAAAGAATTTTTATACTAAAAAATGTCACTAATAGGAGGCATTGACTTAGATAAATATCCAAATTCACCATTATTGGTTTTATTTAACCATTAAGACTTGATGTGGCATTTTTATGCATTTCCACATTTTATTACATTTTCTAATTCATAATCTCATTATAATGAATATGATCTAATACTTTTCTATGAAGTTGAAAATTATTCTAACCAATTTTATATTCATTTTTGTTCTTATTTATATTAATATTGTGATTTTTTCTCACCACATTCCTTGATGTACTTCATTAGGGGACTAATAATACTATGGAGAACATGGGAGAAAATAATAAGGTTGAAAAGATGGAATTAAATATTTTTAATTTTTCATTATGTAAATGTAATGTTTTGTCCAAATGTTTCGAACACACTAAACATTTATGTTTTGGTTTTGTAACAATATGATATTTTTTATCATTAAAATGATATAATATTAATGTACAATAAATTTTTGTTCCCTATAATAAATATATATTTTTCATTATTTATATATGAATTATAATTTGTTAATTCTGAACATTTGGAATGAAACATATTTCTCCATTGACATTGTCGGTTTTACGTACACACAAGAAATGTTATCATTTCACAATCAGATGAATGGTAAAAGTAATGGATTTTATAAAAAAAATTAATTTAATATATTATATATATATATATTCATTAAATATAACATTTTTTACCTCTAAGTTACATGAATTGTAAAAAAATGATTCACATCACCTCATGAAGAGGTAGTTCAATGTACACATTGTTGATATTATCATTTTTCCAATAGATTGTAAGGTATAAAAGTATACGATATATTTTTTTAGTATTAATATATATATCGTTAACATTATATATAAACATATATTTGATCCCTATATAGTTAAATATAAAGCATATGTTTGAATCAAATCCCATAACTTTGCGAGGCGGCAGTCCTCAATATATAAGAGTGACACTATAATATTCTTTATAAAAAGGAAAAAAATGGTATCTTTGATATTATAATTTTAAAATTATAATTATATTCTATTCATATTGTATAATAATTATATATTTCATTATATTCAAACATTAAAAGAAAACATGGAAAACAAATGACCTCAGTTATAGAGCGAGTTATCCTCCATACACACTATCAATGGTTTCATTTACAATGCGATGTATTTAATAGTAATAAATAAATCCATTAACATAAAAAATAATTATATAGAATATAAATAGGATATTATATCTTCATGGTTTTATAAGATTTAGTGGAGTAGGAATATTAATTAAAATGAAAATATTGGTTGAGGATGTTAGATCTTCTATATAAAATTTTTTTTTTTCACACCAACATATTTCTTATGATGGATTTTTGACCAAAAATGTATTTTTAGATGAAAATATAGAATTATTGAATTTACATGGGAAGGTATTGGAAGAAAATATGGGGTTGGAATGTGGGTATTGAACAAGAGAGTGGGTTGTCTTTTCTATGTGGGGGGGGGACATAAATAATATTTCATAAAAGGAAGAATTACACCTCACATTTTTGTTGTCAAACAGGAAAAAATATGGTTAATTTTGTTAATTAGATGTGATAATACTAAAATATGAATATAAATTAGTAATTATAGAGGTTTTGGGTCATTTTTTAAACATTAATAGTTTAGTTTAACCCATAATAAGTTTGTTTCTTCGTAATCACAATAGATATTTTTCACTGTTTTCAATATTTATTGTGGTCAAAATATTGTTAAAATTATTATATAATACTAATTTTTTTAAAAAAATAAATAACCAATAATTATATGTTAAAAAATCAAAATTGGCAGAATTTAATTTTACATTTATTTAGAGTCATGTCGAAAAATATTTGTTTTTATAATGCATTTTTTTAAGAAATGTCAATCTCATATTTAGTATATGAAATGTAATAAGAATTATATAAAATTAATATAAATTTTACGGATTTATAATCAAAAAATTATTTAAAAAATTAATCATTAGTGTTAAATTTTATTATTTAAATTGGATATTCATTATACACTTTAAAATAGTTTTCAGTGAAAATTATTTTTAATCATAACAGTAAAATTATAATAAAGTATACTATTTTTATAGTTTAATTGTTACTTTTTATATTTCTTTCTAATATATAACAATTATGTTAATTATAAATTAAATTAAATTTATAATGGTAGAGAATTTACTAAAAATAAAAAAAATCAGTAATTTTTAGTATTTGACAAATTTTTTTGGAATATATCCTCATTTAGCACAATGTTAATATCAATATGATTTTTATCAGAAATTATTTTCCATTTTGGAAAAAACATATATATATCTTTTTAATTTTTTTTAAAAATTATGCGAACAAATTAAAATAATAATTTGTTTTATAAGAATAATGTTTCTTAAGATAATAAATTTTTTTGTTTCAAATTGTTCTTGTTTTATTCATAATGATTAGAAATTGAATTAATTTATTTAATACATGTGTAAAACAATTAATTTTCAGAATAAATTTAGTATTATATTTACCATCCAAGTTAAATTTTAGTTTATTACAGAACAACATATTGCGGTTATTTTATATTCGTGGTTACATATTCTACCAACTATAAATTAGATTTAATTTATTTAAAAATTAATATATCATAATTTCATATGGTGTTACATTTATTTATATTTGTTGTGATTCATGTCATATATTACATTAAACAAGATGTTACTATTTTAAAATCATATGGTGTTACATTCTACCTTCTTAAATAAATTGTGCATTCACTATTTAATCTTATCATCGTAATAAAGGGTTTGGAATTTGAAAATAAATTTCTTGGAAACACATTTCCGAAAAGGATTATTATAACATCCTCTTTATAAGATATTTTGGTATTTTTTAAAGTCATTTAGAATAACACACTACTATGACTCTATGTTGAAGAATGTTTTTGGGATATTAAAAAATAGATATATTAAATGATACCCACACCAAATTATTAATAAAGAGTTATAGACTTCCTTGATGAGAAGTATGTAAATGAAAAAAATAAATTTAAGAACCTCAAAAATAAATAACTATTATAATATAAATATTATGTAATTGATTAAAAATTACTGTATTAGGGTAAAAAAATTCCATGATCATTTCCAACATTTGGGAGATCCATTTACAATCCAGAATATGAAGATAAATAAAGACACTTACTTGAAATTTATATTTTAACACATTATCCATTCCCACCACAATCACATTATTTCTACAATCTATGTGAAATCTAGTTCTATTTTCCATTCATGAATCAATAAAATACAGATATAATGGATCATGAATTTTTCCAAACAACAAAAATATTTTCTTCATTTATTAACTAAATCCAAAATCATTAGAACAAGTATTATAATTTAATTAATTAATCTCAAATACATCAATAATAACTTATAAAGATCAAATTAATTCATTGAATAATTTTTTCCTTTAAATCTCTACATCTGAAATATCTGAACAATTTATAGTATTCTTCACAAATAATCATTTACATTAAACAATATTCTTATATATTTTTTATCCCAATAAACTTTCTCCCAAAATATCATTATTATCCTCAAAATACAATTACCAAAACATCAAAAGGGTTGTTATATACATTTTTCATATTATCAACTAAAAAAAATAAACCCATAGTGGTGCATAAATCTTATATTAATTTAACATTCAGAAACATATATATCCAAAACTAACACCATCCATAGATATATCAAAAATTTTATTTTAAAAAATAAATTTTTTATATATAATTATAAAACATCATTATTCAAACATAATACATAAACAAATTAATTAATTTTCATGAATAATTTAGTATAACGTAGATATTTACTTTGTTTAGGGTATAACCCTTCTTTTAAACAATTGACTCAAATAATTCCTCTGTTCCCCACATATAAGACATAAAATTCAATGGAAATTTGTTTCACTATAAACTAAATGTATACATTTACGAATCTTCCACTACATTTATGTTAGTCAAATATGTTATTTATTCCACCTTCTGGATATTTATGAATCTAAATCATTATTCATATATGTTCTTTACTACAAAATAATTAATATAAGCCCATATACTTCAAATTTATCTTGTTAGTAATATCCCCATTTTTCACATTATTAGTAATATATTATGATTTATTATTAAGAACACTCACAATATCATTCTCCCCCATATTCACCGGATTTGGATTGTCATAATCATTGAACTTTCCACAAAATTTATTATTAACATGATACATTTTGCTTTTAGCTATTTCCGAAATTAAAAAAATAATAGTATGAAAAATAATAATAATATTGGTAAACCACATAATCATGAAATATATTTTATATGATGTCTAAAACATGAAAAATTATTTCTAATATAGTAATAATTTTGATTATCATAACCCATCCATGGTCAATTTTTATTCAAATCCAACATGATAGGTCATGATGTTTTTGTTTATTAAAATATAAAATCCCATAGGAGTGAAAAATAAGGTTCATAGTAACTCCCATATTCATTTACAATGTGATTCTTGGGTCATTTTTTTCATGTCATTTTCAAAGTTACTACCCATAGTTATATCTATGCTAAGAGCACACAATATTATAGAATCTATGAAGGGGTGTAATTGGACATGAGACACTCTCTATATACATCACCATTATTCAATGATAAATATTCTATAGATAGTCTTATAATTATTATTATCCATAATGTAATCACTAATGTTCTCTCATATTTGTCTCTAAATTTTATCTTAACCATTTCTGAGATACCAATGATGGAAACATATGTCTTTATCACATAATATTATATTATTATAAAATATAAAGATTATTTTACTAAACATAAGGATTTTATTGGACTAATCACATAAGATTAGTATATTCATAATACTTTAAACTTGGCATCCATATATTATTTTCCATAATGAGATCCCAAAATTCATTTAAGATCTTAAATCTTCATTAGATTACTATATGAATAAATAATTAAAAGTATTACATAATAACTCGTCAAATGAAATAAACATGATAAATAAATAGAAAATTTAAGTTAATAGTATGAAATGATATCATAAAATATAAGGAAAATTCGTAACGAAATTGAAAAATAACATAATTAACTTGTTATTAAAAGAACATGAAATCATATTAAATGAATCATTAACGTAAAAAATTACATAATAATAAGTAAAGGATAACTTAAATGAAAAAATCACATGGTGGATAATGTATCATTATAGATTTTTCTATCTCTCCAATCCTACACATGAATCTCAAGAGACTATATAATTACCCAATATATTGTAAGGATATATAACTTTGGTTCCACCAGGAAGATTTATTTCATCTATAGGATTGTGTGTTCCATATAATTATATCAATCATAATGCATAATAATAATAATTAAAGAGGATGTTTATTTTGCTTCATATTCATGTTTTATAACATGAAACAAATATATTTTCACTATAAGGTTTTTTGAGATATTAACATAAATAATGTATTACCTCATTAATGAATGATTGAATAAGATACAAATATATATATTTGAGTGATGTATACAAAAATTTAGAATAAATACATACCATTATAGGCATTTTTTATTTTAGAAAAATTAGTTGAAAATACAAAAAACATTTAAGAGGTAAATAAATATTTGATTTTGAGTAACATAAATGGATGTCCTCTTATATGGACAATGATTTTGACTGGCCACTTTGAAATTTTCCTGTTGAAAATAATTGTTCCATTTTGAAAAGATAAACATAAAATCTAAAACAATTTGAAAAAATATTTTTTTTTCATAATAATAATCATTCAATATTTCATAGTGACTTTTAAAACAATTTCTACTGTGATAGAAGAAGTGTTCTATTCATGTCGAACACATTAAAAAATAGGTTACATTTTCCCTTTTTTAAGAAAAGATTGATTAGGCATTGTTCAGGAAAAAATAAGAAGATTCAAATTATTTTTTTCAATTGATAATTAATTTTAAAAATTAAGTAAAAAACATAGTTAAACATTTTTAATATCATTTTTTAAAACATTTTTAGGAATCATATATTTAAATGAAAAGTTATTTTTCACCAATGAGAAAAATGATGTTGGATTTTTATAAAAATATTCATCAAGCCTTTTATGTAAAATTGATATTAAAATGGTACTAATAATTTAAAAAATTATGAATAAATATTGTATAATAAAATCAAAAGTTATTATTATTTATAGTTAAAATTTATTTCTACAACATAAATTCAACCATTATAAATTCTGATTAAAATAATATTGAAACAAAAACCCCTATCTCTTTAGATACTTCTCAATAATAATATCTCATGAATAATACTATACAAATTATAACATTAAATATCATGATGTTATAATTTTTCATGCCATATTATTTAAAGAATCATTATATTCATCATTTAAAAGATTCTAAGAGAACATGTGTCTCTAAGAAAGAAGTTTTGAGACACATCCTTTATAAAGATCATATCGGTGAAGTGGTTGCTAATTAATGAATGGATAATGTGAAAAAAATAATTCCACACAACATCATGTGAAAAAAGTATCCTAATATATAAGAGGCAATTGAATAATATTACAAATAATGTTGATATATAACCCAAGGAATGAAAATTGAGTCATGAATCCCCTTACCACAAGGTTCCCATTAGTTGAGGTCTATTAAACCATATATATTGTAGATTTAATTTTTTTTTATTAAATTATAAATTAATATTATTATTATTTATAATATCATATATAATCCATTTATAACATCATATTACCCATTTGATAATAATCATTTCTATCTTAATTTTTTAGTTGATAATTGCCATGTTTTTTCGGCAAGATACATTGTGAAGGTTCTTGATCATGCAATAGTTTATAGTTACATCATATAATGAATTATATAAATATATATATATATATATATATATAATATTTCTCCTAGATAAATCAATAGAATAATTATTTGGTTTTTATCATAAAAACTGAATAACATTGCTTCTTGGAGAAAATATTTCGTACGTTTCTATGAGGGACATTATAATTTACATTACGGGTGTAGGGGTAAGGATTTATATTGTATATTAACATTATGTAATTGATATAATGTCATATATATCATATATATTTATGAAATATAACCATTATTACATCTCATGTAAACATTAGTGAAAAATTAATCACATTACTCTGTGAGGTGGTAGTCGACCAAAGACACAAATGACGTAATCATTTATTCAATGGATCGTTATATAACGAAGTATAGGGTATATTTATTTTAAAGAATTAATAATATATAATTAAAATAAAATATCCATAATAAAATAATCCTTACGACCTTTCTTTTCAATTTTTTGTTAAAAAATGACATCATTCCATTAGGGGATAGTTTACTATACAATCAAAAGACATTACCAAATTCTCTATAGAATAGAGATTAAAAAGGTATTGGTGATATTGAAATTTGATAAGTATAATTATATAATAATAATTATTTGTTATCAACATATAAATCATTATATCTTACCATGATAATTTGTGAAAGAAAATGGGGTTTTACTATTTATGGTATGGTAGTCATCGGACACACTATAGATGAACTCATTTTCAACTTGATTGAAGAAATAATTGTAATAAATTCAATTAATGTAAAATATATCAGTAAATATAATATATTTATGCAATTATATTATCATTTTTTAATAATTCTTATATATGGTGGAGGAAGAAATAAAATAAATTGCTCAGTTTATAATGTTAACTCTCTTTTAGAAAACATTTTTTAATTCTCACCAGAGCATTCATAGAATTGATTTGTGATCAACCCTATCTTCTAGTATGAGTATATGGATGTATGTAAGTCATATTGGTAGGTATAGGCCACAAAAATGGGTTTTTTATTTTTGTAAATTAAAATAAACAGGGTGACCTAACTGCAAAAAATAACCACATTGGAGGAGGGTATTTTTGAAATTAGAGGGGGTTATAAACCCTTTTATGACATTAGATATTATTAGGATGAGCCACTGCTAATGTTCTCATCTATAGTGATTACATGTAGTTTTAATGAAGATCTGGTAAAATCATGTTAACATTAGCAGTGGTTACATTAGTGGGCATTTAAACCCTCTCTAATGCTTGACAAAAATTCAATAGAATCACTTGTGTAAGGGGTGGTTTTAATCGAAACTACCTCTAATTGAAGGTTTTATCGGAGATTTAACTAATTGTAGTCATTATTAGTATATGAATGATGTTTTGGATACCACCACAATTGATTTTTTTTAATTTTAAACTGATCTTTCCTCCCCATGTCATGTTCTCGTGTGATTCCCACCTCCAGAACTGTTCTCTCACAATTTCACCTCTCTCCTCTTCTGCCAATCATTCTTCCTCCCTCCTTTGACACATATAAAACCCACTAATTCCAAGGTGGAATAATTTTTCTTCTCTCAAATTTCCGCACCCAATTCTGTCACTCCACATGTCGGCACCCTTGTAAAATTGAATCCCATGGGACTCAATGATCCAGCCAGCATGATAGAACTCCAGTGGGCCATCCACTGTGCTCCTTGGAATTTTATAATTAAATTACTCACTAATTCCTTTATATATATAATTATTCTTATTTATTTAAATATTATATGAATAAATATTTAAATATAGATAAATATATATCATATTTATAATAATATAAATTAATATAAAAATTAATATATTTTTTATTTATGTATATATATTATTATTATTTTTTATTATATACAATCTAGACATTTATATAAACTATATATTATATACGTCTATCTAAATTCATTTGAGTAAATATATATTTTAACAATATTTATATTGTTTATATAAACCAATATTTATATATTGGTAAATATATATATGTAAACTATTTATAAACGTAAATACAGATTTAACTATTATATACATGTTTATTTATTAAATGTCATTGTCTAATGTCATTAAAAATATATTTCAATAATGTATTTAACACATATTATTATTATTATTAGCATTAAAATATATTTATTTGTATAATTTTTTTAATATTATATATAATTAATATTATATGAAAAAAGGTATATATGAAATACAATTAAAAAAAAAATCATATGAAATACAATTTATACATACATACATATATATATAATTTTATATGAAAAACTATTTTATTTTATATATACATAATATTTATATAATGTGTTTCAATACATATATTTATTATAATAAAAATTAATATATTTTTATTTCAATAAATACATTCGTATATATTTGTGTTCATTAATATATATTTATTTTATTAAATAGTATATCATATATATAATATTACTTATATATAATGTAAATTAATAAATATATTATTTAAAAATATATTTATTATTATTATATAAATTATAAAAACTATAAGATTTCGGATCAATATGATATATTTCTTAAAAAAATTGAATATATGTAAATATTTATATAACATGTTTATTATTTCAGAGTATATATAAATATTAAAATATTAAATTTAATTTTTATAGAACAAATATACACTTATGTACATAATAATATACCATTGTATTTATTTATACAAATAAATGAAACTAAATGGATCTATATAAAATCATATAAATATTTTACATAATATGCCTATATAATGTATTAAAATACATTTATATATAGTTTTTTAATTATATGTATATATAGTAGGTAATTAATTTTTTTTAAATAGTTAGGGATCATAACCCCCTATAATTTATCATATTAGAGGGGGTATTGAACCCGATATAATTTATGGAATTATAGGGGGTTTTAAACCCCCGATAATTTAAAATATTATAGTGTGTGGTGAACTACCACTAATCTCATTGACTAGATGTGGTTAGGAACCTCCTCTATTTCTTAAATTAAAGGATGTTGAAAAACCAATGTAAAAATCCCCAAAAATATTTGAAAACTAATGTTAAAAATTTATAGAGGGTTCATAACCCCTTCTAAATTCTGTTATTAGAGGGGGTTGTGCATAACCACATCTAATTATATAGAAAATTTATTCATAGGGGGTTCTCAAAAGCCCTTCTAAATAACCCACTCTAATAACTCTATTTTTTTGTAATGTCTTTTATATTTTAGGGAGTTCATACACATGGAGTTTTCGAAAATAAAAAATTGAACCAACATTTGTATCTGAAAACAAGCATATAAAATGACCCATTTGGTATAATAAAATGATATTAGGTTAAAATAAATCAATAAAATAGAAATTTTGGATCATTGGTTGATTTCTAAATTTTATTATTCATGTTTAACAACCTAGTAAACACATTTTTACCTTTACTATACTAAATAGTTATTTACATTTTCAGTATTTAACATTTAAAAACATTATGTTCAAATTATTAGACATTATAAATTAGTCTGATTCAATATATGAAATCTATTTCTTCCCATTCAACTCACTGATATGGAAAATTATAATTTAAAATTTAATCCATAGACATGTCAAAAAATTTGGATTCATTAGATTCATTTTATAATGAAAGGAAGATCTCATATTAACTATGTAAAAAATATTAATTATATGATAAATAAAAATTTATATTTATAGAAATATAATAGATAAATATTCATTAAATAATAACACATTAGTTTTCATATAAATTATTTAAAATGGATAAACATTTTACAGTTCCAAACAACTTTCCAAAGAAAATGAATGCATTTTAAATCATAAAAGTAATATTATATGAAAATCCTATATATTAATTATTTAAATAAAATTAAATATATTTAATATACATTAATAATAATGATGTTAATTTTTATTTAAATTAAAATAATAATGGGACCAAATTTATTAAAAATAATTGAAAATTTTATTAAAATTGGTATTTCTCACTGATCAAAAAAAAAATCCACAAAGTCCCACAATATAACCACAATATAAATTATATGTGATGATTTTAGAAAATGTTTAATTTTTTAATATATCCTTTCTAAATTTGGTATAATTTAATTTAATTTTTCTTCTATAATGAGAGGGAAATCCAATTTTTAGAAAATTATTGTTTTAATGAAAAAAATAATTTTCCGTTCATATGTAGCATATTTTATTTATATCAAATTATTAACCATGGAATTTATTTTATATACATGTAAAAAATATAATTTTCATAATTTATATATTCATATTCATACCCATGAAATTTATATCTATGTTATAATGGTATGTTATATTAAGGTAAATTTTGTTTCTAGGATGTGTAATCCATAGGATATTTAAGAGATTCATTTTTTGAAAAATTTATGTATCATAAATTATTGAGAAATTACATTATTTAAAATATTGGTTTTGTGTGTTGTATATTAAATTGGATATGATGTTACTATTTTAAAATCTGGGCATGTAAATTTCTAAACCCCAAAATAAATTGTGTCATCAAAATTTATTCTTTATCTTGGTAATCACGTGGATGAAATATGAAAATAACATCATTCGAAATCAACATTGTAAAAAGTATAAATAAAATAACCAATTGATAAGTGATAAAGGAACCATTAATGATCCTCTAAAATAAAAAATTAATAAGAATCCACATATTAGATCATTGGTCGAAATGAAAAAATGGATATTGAAGTGAAATCCAATGCCCAAGTACTAATAAAGGGTGATAGAGATAAATGATCATAAAAAATGATGACTAATAAAAATTTAAGGCCCTGCAAACCATAATTTTGTGACGTATTAAAATAACATTTGATTCCTATAGAATGAAGGTATTATGATACCAATTCATTGCTAGATCCCTTATATATATTTAATGTATCCATTTATCATCCAATCTAATAAAATAATGAAATATACATATATGGAATGTATAATTTAGTCTATTATTGATTCCCTCTTAAATTTTATTTTTTTTCTACTCAACCAAATTAATGATGGATTTTTCAAATCTAAATCACAATATCAAACTTTTAATGGATAACCTAATCAACAAAATAACAACAATATTTTCCATTTATAATTCTCAAAAGAAATATAGTTACAACAAGTATACCAATACCATTCTGTAATATATAATAAATTGTAGTAACACCCAAATTTCAAATTAATCTAAACCATAATGTTATTTCATAAAATATCTTCATATTGATCCTAAATAAACATAATACTATACATCTAATAAAATCCATTATTATAAGTGAAAAAATTATATATCCTTCAGTCCAATAAAATATCTTCTAAAATATATTTAGTCACCTTAAAATAAATTTACTAAAAACCTAAAAATAGCATTCGGTGAAATTATGTTTATGATAAAAAATAAACTCATAATCCATATCATGGTATCTATAATCTTTATTTAATCTTACATGACAAAACATATATTTCCCAAATTATCATTATCTGTCAATGTTTCATGATTATTATAACCAAAAGATCATTAGTAAAAATGATGCTACAAAATATTTATTTGATCATAATACAGTAATTAATCAACCCTTTTACATAAATTTTTTGGTATAACATAATTATTTACTTTATCTAGGGGTTAACTCTTACATTAGGGAATTAAATAATTAAATTACCATGTTCCCAAAAAAATCATTTAATTCCATCGAAATTTGTTTCCCTCGGACATCCATTTACACCAAGAAAACATATTATCCCTAATTTAAAAAATTCTACAAGGTGATTCATCCAACCATAATTTAATGATGTATGTTGAGTCATCCTTATACTATGTTCATTAACACTTGAAATTTAATAAATGTATTTCCTCCTCTTATTTGAATAGTTAGAAATCTCAATGATGTTTATGTTATTATTAATTTATTGAAATAGATTTTTTAAGGTTTGGTGTTGAAGACTAATTTTACTATCAATGGAAAAAAAACAAAATTTGTCTATGAAGAGGAAGACCTATTACACATCCTGATGGTAGAAGGCCATGTGGATTGTATATAAGGCTTAAATGACAATTTTCTATCTCAAAGGTCTCTTTAGTGAATAGTACTTATAGAGTTCCTAGGATGCTAGAGTACCTACTATAGTACCACATAATCCCAATAAATAATTAATACATTCTATTGAAAGGTGATTTCTAATTATACAAGTAAAATTCTATAACCATAATGAATTGAATGAGAAATTATTATCATTATTGGAGACCACATAATGTGGAAATATAATTTAGAGGATGTCTAAATCCTAACACCATTTTCCCATATATGAAAACAATGTTATATCATATGTTATTTATTGTCAAAATATTTTAAAATCCTCCCTGATTTTTCTAATCTAATTTTGGAATTCTGATAGAAAATTTCCTACTAATGTCAAAGGGGGTGTACAATAAGGACTATTTTCCTGATCTTGGTAACTATCCTTTAATGTCGGATGCACCTTTTTTGAGTTTTTACAACTAGGTAAATCAATTATTCATCCATGACCACTTATAGTATCATGAAAAGAATGATATTTCTCAAAATCACATTCTAAATACATCACAATGATTTATGTATATTGTTTTATACAATTGATTACTATTAGTCATATATATAGGGTTCACACTAATTATTTCATATCATATTTTCTATATGATAAATTATAGTTTTACCTAATTCAAACCATGGAAATCCATGTATTTTACACGTAATATTACATTATTCTGAAACATAAATATCGATTAACACAACATAGGTATCATAAAGGCCCGTTGTCTAAAAAATACTATGTTTATAAAAAATAAAAATGGAATTTTTTTTATTTTAGATAACGAGATCATAAAATCCCATAATGATCCCAAATCAGCATGGGAAAACCTATAAAATGACTAAAAATGTATATAGATAAGAACTCCATTGACAGGAATACAAATGAGCATCAAACATACAAATTATGTGAAACATATAATATGATATCATAAAAGTTAAGTCTAATGAGTAATCACATGAAAAAAAAATAAAGAACAAGGTATAAAAAAAATATGGATTCCTAGGAAATGTAACAACATCATAAAGCATGATATATTTATATTTCAAGGCTTACATTCATGAAAACATATCATGGTTAAAATTATCCCATATTGGAGGGCTATATAATTCTGAGTCGAGCAATAAAAATCATCGCATGAAAATTCATGTGCATTCCATTAAAGTATATCCTTTAAAATGAAAAATCATAAGTATTATGTATGAAATGAAATGGGATTCATAATATTTTCTCATTAAATGATCTAAGTAGATTTTCTTAATGCAGGAAATTGAGAGATGAACAAAATTCATGTATTAATAAAGTAATATAAGAAATAATAATCAAGCTATATACGTGATTGACAAATATATAAAATTTAAAATAAATAGCTAATATTAAAGATGTTTTGTTTATTAAAATCCTTTAAAAGATATTAAAAATATTCCTAGTGAAAATAAGCTTTTCACATTATGTAATATCAAACGATGTTAGTTAGAAAATGATTTTTATAGATTTATTTAGAAATTTCTTAATGAAAACACATTTACATTTTGGAAAATATTATTTTAAATATAAAACAATATAAAAAACTAAATTAAAAAATTTAATTTACTATTGAAACATAATAATTAATCATTAAATCCATGGTTAGTCATGATTGATGATGATTTATATTCATGAAGGATAGATCTAAAAAACAAATGCCCCTTTCACTTTTATATAATAAAATAAATAAATAAACACATTCAGAAAATGAAAAAAATGATAAAATAAATGATTTTTTAAAACCATATATATGAACATGACATTAATCAATCATCATAAAAAAAATTTAAACTGTTTTTAGAATACAGGGATATTGATAAAAAATGATTTTTGATCAAAGAAGGCAATATTGTATTTTTGTCATAAAAATATTTTCTAAATCATTTTAAGTACCAAATAGAGGAATATGGTACAATTACACTGAAAAATTATTAATAAACATGGGAGAATAAAATGAAGTTTTTTTATCAAGAAATTTTAAAATAATATTCACTAATGGAAATTCATCAATAAACAGTTTTGATTAAATTGTTATTGATACATGAAACCTTACTACATTATTAACATTGCAATCCTAACATACCATGAATACTATTGAACAATTATAACAAAAATAATAATTAATTAGGAAGGATTCATCAAAAAAAGTAAATTGGATGACTATATATCATTTAAAATAAATTACGTTTGTAAAATACATGTATCAAAGGGAATGGTTCTTTGAGTGGAAAATATAACAAATTTAATATTATATATGTGAGAGTAAATAAATTAAGAGATTATGTGTAATGATTATGAATAAAAAAATTAATATTTTAAATAAATTCATAAATCCAACAATTTTCATTTCAAAGATAATAATTTCCTAATATAACAAATTATGTAGTCATATAACTTAATAAATATAAATTCTTTCAAGTACCCACTTACCATGAGATTCACTTCAGTAGACATTAACATATAATCATGTATTTTAATATAAACCATTTTATTAACTTATAGAATAATAATTTTTTTATTTCAAATCACAATTGTGATCTATTTATGAATACCAATTACCAATTAATTAATAATCATTCAGTATCTCTATTTTTTTGGGTTAATTACTTTTTGTTCCCCACATTGATTAATTTTGAAATATATGTCCCATGAACATATGTTGTTGTTAAATCATATAAATAATGATACTATTTTTATTAAAATAATGTTATTCATTACATTCATATTTGAAACCAATATTTAATTTTTAAATGGAGTAATTAATCACATCACTTCATAGAGACTATTGGTCCTACATTTTCATCAATGACATTATCATTTCTTTAATATGTGAATGTGTAATGAATATGATTTTATGTTAATTTAAATACAATAATTATAATTTCATATATATAAATTATTTTTTATTTATCCATTATTTCCATTTAAATCATTATTGAAAAATTATTCACATCGCTTCTCAAGGCGGTAGTTTGACATGAACATGAACAACATTATCATATATTCATTAGATGGAAATGTAAGAATGTATATGGTATATTTATTTCACAATGTGATTTATATTTCATTAAAATATTATATAATCATAAAAATAATCCTTATTACCATCCAAATTAAGATTATATGAACAATGAATCAAATCTCTTAACAAAGCGGTAGTCATCTGTAAAGATGAGAGAAAAAATTGTAGTCTTTTTTTAAATTTCAATTAAAATTCTATTAGTGTTATTATAATTTAATAAGTATAATTATATCATAAATATCATATAAAATCATTATATACATCATTATATCAGTTTATGAGTAGTGGTGATGGAAAATTTCTTATGTGTTTTGTCAGGTGGAAGTTTACCATAAAAATGATCAATGGTTTTATTTCCCCTTTGATTTAGTTGATGGTTTTTTTCTATTAAAATAAAATAAAAACCTATCAGTATATATATGATGAATATTTTGTTATATCATCATTTTAAAGAACTGGATTTTTCCATGTAACTTTTTTTAATTATATGGAAATATTAAGAGTGTGAAAAATTTAACGGCATGTGATTCTGAGGCCCGATGTTCCCACAATAAATTTATAAACATTTTTTAGGTATGATCTCTTAAAAAATTAGTGTCATTTTATAACTTTTGAATGGGTCCTAGGAATTGAAATCTGAGGACACCGTTGAACTCGAAGTGCCGATATTTGCTTAAGGAGACCTTCACCTCGACCATAGTTTGTCGAGGGTGGATGTTTGTTTTCTGTATTTTCATGGAAGAGTTAAGAGAATAAAAATAAAATTAAACAAAAACATTTATATTATTTTCTTTTTGAATAATCGTATTTGAATTTTGGAGGTGGGGACCACATGAGTGTGGTCGGTCAATTAATATTGGGAATTAATTTCCCGATTACACAAATTATGTAACCACAACTCTCTTTAATTAATATTGTTAATTAAATCAAAATTAATGAAACCACTGTTTAATTATGATTTATTTTTATTAAATCTTCTTTGGAGAATTGAGAGTTGTTTCCCCATTGGAGAAAGGGAGAGGAGGCCTTTTATGGAAGATCCTCTAACAAAGAATATTCACTGATGAAGAACCACCCCCAAAGAAGAATGTGGATGACGCACGAACCGAGATCAGAAATGTGTAATGGGAGTGACAAACGCATGCGCCACCTTCACTGACATTATTCTCTCATCACACTACCACCAACGAACGTGAAGTTAGGTAACTATTTATATTTTCCTCAAGGTTTTCATTGAAATATTTCTCTTAAACCACTTTTTACAATTATAATGCTGAGGGTGAGGGACTGATAGACATGGAATGATCCCTCCACAATCCTTCTTTACTAGAATGTTCTTCACTGGCGGCGGCCAGCATATCATGTGGTCATGATCACGGCAGTATCACAACAGTATAGCTGAAGAAGGTCTCTGAAATATAGCCATAGATGAAGAAGGTGGTGGCCGACACCTAGACGACCCTATGGAACTAGGGAATTGCGTGATCGTGCCACTGGTAGAGAGGGAGGTCGCAGCCCTTTGGTCATGGAGAGCGATGGAGGCGGTCCATAACTGGCCAGCCGCGGGAAGGCGCGGCGGTGCTCATCAGCGTCAATGGTATAGGACTAGATCGTGGTCGTATGGCCACTACCACGCAACAAGTTGGCCGACAACCGGCCCACTGTGGGTGGTCATTGTCGCCGACACGCTGCTGGGAGGGGGACCGACCAGGAATCTAGCTAGCTGCGTCACACCCCAGAGGGACCACTAAAGCAGGCTCCACATGCCAACCCGACACGACTTGAGTATGGTTAGGTTGGATTGAACCTGAATCCAACCTGGACCTCGGAGAAAACTAATAATAATATACAGACCATGCATCTGATTCACGTGCCGTATTTTTCATTGGTTCCCTTATGAATTGAAAGTCCTTTGGGATACTTATTAGGGGGACTTCATAGCGGTTGACGTACCGACTGATGGCTTGGGGATCAAAACCTCTCTAAACCAATCATGCTTAGTAACAGAACCCAGTGGCTAGCTATAATGTGATGAAACAACATCAATCCTGTGTGGCTCAACACTCAGTGATCCTGTTTGAGTCAGGGCATATCAATCCTCTATTGGTCGGTGCATGACGATCCTATGTGGGTCAGCACATACCAAACATGTGTGGGTAAGATCTTGTGTGGGTCAATTCTCAACAATCTTGTTTGGGTAAGCATATACTGATTCTATGTGGGTTAGAACTTTTTTCGGTCAATAGGGGTTAGTTACATAATGATCATGTGTGGGTCATCACTCAACCATCATGTGCGTGTCAGCGCAAACCTATTCTGTGTGTGTCAGATCTTGTGTGGGTTAGTGGGGGTTAGTTACCTATCCATCCCATTTGGGTTAGCACCCAGCGATTCTTTGCGGGTCAGCGCATACAGATTCTATGTGGGTAAGATCATGTGTGTGTCAACGGGGGTTAGTTACCTATCGATCATGTCTGAGTCAGTGGGGGATAGTTATCCATTGATCCAATGTTTCTAGGAAGCAGTTCTACCTATAAGAATAAGATGATCTAATCTTATGAGAAATTATCTATACATTTGTACTTATGTTATACGTGGTGGTAGTTGAGTCTTTACCTTGTGTGATATTTTGATGTGTGGCATTACCATTGTGGTACTTACCTTCTTGGTCTTACCAATATGGTACTTCTACCTTCATGGTGTTACCTATATGGTATTTCTACCTTTGAGGTGTTACCTTTATGTTATTCTTCCCTCTTCTGTTAGATGAGTATATCTTGATGACATAGGTTTATGTATAGGCATATACCAAAGTAGATATCATGTCTATTTCATCGTACATTGTTTTTTTCCTTTGTGGAACTCTTTGAGACGATAAGGGGGGTCTTAGGGTCCATACTGAGTATTGTAATACTCACCCATGCAAGAGATAAACCTCCACCTTGCTATGAATTGTACTGATGACTGACATCGTAGATCGAGGAAGAGGGTATAATGTTTGGAGGTTGTTAAAAGGTGGATCATAGACGAGGCGTACCACAATGATGACCATTTAAGAGATATACCTACCCTTCAGGTAGGATCCTTGGCGGATGATCACATGAACTATTTTTAGTTTTACTTGTACTTTTCAATTTTACTAGTACATTCTAGTTGGGCATGTATTCTGGCCCCATTACTTACTATACACAATATTATTTACTTTAGATTTTTCTTTTTCTTTTATATTAGTATTTTCTTGGTTTCTATGAGTTTACTTGTTTAAAGGCAATACTTTCCTGATTTTAGGGATATGACTTTCCAGTGATAGCCGTCTTCCCCTGGCCTATGGATGACCGGCTTGGGAAAGTCATGACATGAAATGCGATGGAATGGTCATGACAATCAAGATTTAATAATATCATTAGGAATTAGAAAAATAAATAAAATAAAAATCTATGTCATGTGTGTTACCTCTTCTTTAGCCAACATCTGCTACATTGCACCAAAATCCATCCTATGATGGATTTCTAAAATAATTGTTGGAGGAGTTACGTGAATTAGTTAATTTTATTGGTAGGCATTTTCTAAATCATTTCATTTTGAATGTATGGAGAATATATGAGAGTGGTTGAACTTTTATAAGTATTGAGGTGAGGATACACTTGGAATTAAAAAATTGATTTCCACCGATGTTTTTATCAATCTCAAATGCTCAAAAATGAAATTTTTTAAAAACATTAGAAGATATATGTTCTAAATGTGGAAATAAAATTGGAATTGTATATGTTTTGGTTCATTTTTATCCGCTATCATTTAAATTTAAACCCCTAATGAACATGTTTTTACATTTCCAGTAGGAAATTGTTTTACCACTAATTTCAATATCCATTATGGTAAAAAATAAATTTACCTTAAAATATAATAAATATATTAATTATTAAAAATATATGATCCATTTTTATAAATTAAACTCATAGAAGTGGTTAAATTTACTTTCATGTTAAATTGACATACACGTCCAAAAAATTCATTTCATGAAATGAATTTATTAACAAATAGATGCTCTCGTATTAACTATATGAAAATTAATAACAATGAGCTGAATTTAAAATAATATTTATAGAAATATAATATATATATATATATATTAAATCATTACTATTTATGGATTATTTTATTTATTTATTATGGATAATCATTAATCGCATTAAATGTGTCTTTAAAAATTATGTTTTAAAGATTAAAAAAACTCATTCTAAAACCTAGAATAAGATAGATATAAATACAATTAATTATATTTAATATAACTATTTTTTTTTAATTTAATTTAAATTAAAATAATAAGGTTGATGAATTTATTAAAAATAAATGATCATTTTGTAAAAAATTGTATTTAAAACTATTGATGTAAAAATAAATACTTTCAAACAAGAACACAAAATTAACTATAAGTTAATATCAATATAATGATTTTAGATGTTTTTTAAGTCATAATGTAATATTTATATGTTTGGAATAATTTTTTTTAATATTATATTTGTAAATGACAACAAGAACACCTTTTATGAAAATATATCTTCTTTAAAAAAATAATTTTAAAATTATTCACTATTTATTTCTAATAAAATATTATCTATTGAATTTTTTATATAAAATTTTAATCCATATTATTTTAAAAATTTATCTATTTATATTACTTCTAAAATAAGTTATTTCTAGGTTATGATAGTATGTTATATTATAGTTTATTTATATTTGGGGTTACGTGTTCCACATGCAATCGTTGAGATTTTATTTATTTAAAATGCCATAGATCGTAACTTCTTTGTGTGATACATTATATTGTATGATTTTTGTTGCATGTCATATAATAAATTATAATTTACATCCCTCAATTAAAATCGCATTGTTCTATATAAATTATAAATATCAATTATTCTGAAGAATATGTTCATTAATAATTTTGATTTAGACCTCCTTGAAATTATTAATAGCTTACATGCCTAATTTATTGATAATTAATGGATTATGATTAATTATATACATAACATGGGATTATATTAATTTTTATATTAGTATATCTTTTCATTATATCTATTTTTTCTGAATTATATTCATTGTATTATTCAATTATGTGGAAACGATTTTAGAGATTCAATTCAAAAAGGTACTTTCAATATGTTTGATACTAAGTGTAAATTTTTTTTAGAACGTCATTTAAAAATTGTATTAAAAAATAGTATAAAATATTTTCCACGATGGGATACAGGGTTTTGTTATTTGATGCTCATGTATATTATAGATATCAACTGAAAGAAACTTTTATATTATTTTTCTATGTCATATCTTCAAATGGATATTATGTGTATGATTTTTATATAGTATAAGAAACATAAATAATCCATCAAATCAAAAAAGGAAGAGTTAAATTCAATGGTGTTGGATCATGTATGGAATTATCTTTTCAAATAAAAATATGTTTCTAGTATAATACATATAGTTTATAATTTTATTCATTGACTAAGTGACGTTAGGGGGGAAATGCGGGAGAGCTCTCGAGAGGCGATCCCTCGGCGATATCTACTCGGTGATTGATGGCGGCGTTGTTGGATTTCTATTTTGATACTAAGGATGTATTCGTTCCTCCCTCGAAGGTGGTCGCTCCGGGTGATGCTATTGATTTGGCAGCGAAGGATTGTCTGCTAAACCCTAGGCGGAAGGATGATGGATTGGCTTCCCGAAACAAGTTTTTCTCTGAATCCCTATCTGATTCAGCCTCTCTAAATAAGAGGATCACCATGAATTGTTCGATTGCTTTTTTTGAAGCTAATCCGAATGTTCTAGAGGATCGCCTTGAGGAATGTAGGTTCTCACTGCTCACTAGATTGTCGAGAACTCGTAGCGAAGCTCCTGTGAGGGTTGATGAAGTGCGCAATTGCTTAGCCAGAAGTTGGGGGTTCTCGGATTGGCATCTGATTTCCATCGGAAGAGGTATGTTTCATGTCGTCTTTCCTTCGAAGGAATTGCTGAATATAGCCTGGAGCTTTGGACCTGTTTCTTTGAAGCCTGGGTATATAATGGTACACCAGTGGGATCCTTTATCGCATCCCCTTTCCACTAAGAACTCTTCCACTCAAACATGGGTCCGCATTAGGGGTTTAAACTGGTTTTTTTGGCATCCTTCAGTCTTATGGGAAGTTTCCTCAGCCATTGGGAGTCCAATTAAGGTGGATAAGGAGACTGAACACCCTAGATTTGGCCATTTTTCTAGGGTCTTGGTAGAAATTGATCTAGCACAGGTCCTGATTGACAAAGTTTTCCTTGTTGCAGGGGAGTTTAAGCTGGAACTTGTTGTTCAATATTAGTGGTTTCCTATCTTCTGTAAATCATGTCTTTGTATTGGTCATACTTCTATGCAATGTCGTAGGAATTTTAAGTGTACACTTTTTAAGTCGGTGGGTCATACCTCTGAGCAGTGCAAAACGATTTCGGTGGTGCAGGATGGTTCTATGTTGGTTTCTAGAGTAAAGGAGCCTCCAAAGGTAGGCCCTGCCTCATTTTCTGAGGCTGTCCAGTTTGGTTTGGGTAAGCAGTCTGTTGGCTAGCCGGCTGCTGCTGATGACCGATCTGTGGATAAGGCATTGGAACCATATGTTGTTGGAATTACCAGGGGTGATGCTTGCAGGTCATGGGCTGATATTGCTGAAGAGGAGGAAGGGTGTCATCTAGTGCATACAGATGCTGCTACAATGGTTACTGAAGTTCAGCAGGAGGCTGCGGTTGATGCCCAGCAGGGTGAACATATGCTTGTTGAGGAAGAGGACGAGGTCCAATCGGAGCATGAGGTTGTTGTTCAGGATAATGTCAATGCTGAGTTTGATCGTGCTGCAGTGGCTTCGACTTGTATGAAGGGTAATATGAAGATCTTTGATGAAGATGGGTTTCAATTGGTGACGTCGAAGAAGTTGAGGGCTGATCCAGCCCATGTAACTACTGTGGGAGCGCGGCTGGATGGTGCTATGATGGTGGATAGTGGTACTGTAGGAGAGGATGTGGTCCAGCAGGTTAACCATTATGATTTATTATTGAAGGGTGATGCTGATATTGGGACAGAGGATATTCTGGAGAGTTCAACTCTACATGTTGCTGATATGGAGGCTGCTCCAAAGGATACTTTGAGTGCTGAGCTGAAATCTCCAAAGCCAGTACTTAATTTCTTTTCTATGTTGGAGTCGATTAATACTCCGGAGTTTGATATGATTAATCTGGAGGGGCTTAAGAAGGCAGGATGTAGCAATAATCGAGATAGCACTTTGATACCTGCTGCTGATAAGGGGATAGAGATCCCAGTGGTAATGGAATCCACTACTTATAATACTGCTTGCTCTTCTTCTGAGATGCAGGTGGTCCAGGATACACAGGAGGTTCGGCCGGTGCATGAAGAGTATCATGCTGCTGTGGATCACAAGGAAGACACTTGCACTGATGTTGGCATGCATGGGGAAGCTTCCCCTATGGAAAATACTGAGGAACTTACTATGGGAATGGAAGCTGGACAGCAGAGTGGGAGTGGTCGCCTCCCGGCCAGTGGGGGGGGGGATCTAGGGGTCGAGGTCGTCCTCGAAAAAGGTGATCTTCTGTTTTCTCTGTTTGTTCTTATTGGCGTGGTCTGTTGGACTGTAGCTTTTCCCCCTGTTTGTTTCCTGCAACTTTTATTTTTCTTTGAATAAATTTTGGGGTCATGGGTCTTATGCCCATGATCGAGCCTTCTTGGTATAATTTTATTCATCAATTAATATACGTGTTACACATGAGACTATTTCATAGCACATAAAATGTATTCTTAATTTTATTTTATCAAATTAACCAAAAAGGATTAAAATGAAAAGGTTTTTAGTATTTTATCCACTCTTAGTTATCATGTAATGGATATTAAATATATATACATTGAGAAATTTTTTATTATAGTGGGATATAATATATTTTTTCTTCATTTAAAACTCCTCAAAAAATGGATTTATTGAAATAAATAATTTCAATATATTGGGGATTAATGGGATTGTATTACTGATTTTGAACTCCCCATGAAATATGGAGTTATGTTTTTCATTTCCACATTTTCTAGTATTAACAAATTAAATATAAGATTCATCATTATTGAAAACACATTTTAAATGTTTCGAAATATAGTTTTGGTTTTTTAATGGTGTATAGATGTGAATGCTAGTGTAATGGTTTGGATTTTTTTTTGAATAATTTAAATTATTTTAGAGTTGAAGTTTATTTTTGGTGTCGTGAAATTGTTTACACTATAATTTGTAATCCAATGCCTCAACATAATTTTTTATAAATACTGTTATGTTTTTTTATCATTTAATCTTACACATGCGGTATTTCATGAGTTATTCGTACATAAGAGGTATAAAAATGTGATGGTTGGATTTCCACTTACCATTGTATGGGATTCATCGAGGAGGTATAAAGGAAACACAATGATTCTTTAAGGTTTAAGGATTTAATATTGATAAATTATGTCTAAAAACATATTATAACCACATGACACAAACATTAATTGTCTGATTTTTGTGGTGAGTTATGAGGTTAGTCGATCTTGTTGTGGTTTGTGTAATTTGGTTGACCGTGGAGATTGAATACATTACAATCATTAATATAACATGTTTGGCCACAATCACTATGTTATTGTAATGTTCTAGAATATGTTTCATTATTTTCATATTTTCAAGAATTTGCATTATAATTATCATTCACACACACACACACTCTCTCTCATATTAGTTTCGTTATCATTTTTTCCAGCAAACCCTAATTTATGTGATATTACAATTCCTAGTTTCATGGATATCTATCGATCCATCAGTAGTCACTTGGGAATTGTAACACCCAACCATGATTTATAAAATGTGACGAAATTATTTTTCTAAATCTATATAAAATGAAACATTTAAAAATTTCATTGGGAAATTTTATAATTTATCAAATTGAATATCAATTTTTAACATACTTTCTCAAAATATTTATAATATGATTTTTTTAAATTTTCCATCAGAAATAATTATTTATGAATAATTATAATGGTATTAATTATCTAATCCTTGTTTTATATGTAATATTATTTTATGATATATATAAATAATCAGTCATTAAGTAAAAATTTTATATAAATAAAGAAATTAACTTTTTGATGTAAAAGGGATATGTTTTAGAAAATAGATTTCAAATCAATATTTTTTTCTCTATTATAATTAATTAAGATAACCCATAGAGTTGAATGAATTAAATTATTTTTATTATATATATATTTATTTATTTTAATTCATATATTAATTATAACTATAATATAGTTAATCTAAGACCATCTTATGCTTGAAAAATGCATTTTCCTTAAAAATAGTTTGTCATCAAGTTATATGATTTTATATTATAATAATTTCTACCACTTATAGAACCATAATTTGATAAATTCATTCCATATTTGTTATCATTGTTTTCTAATTTGGTCACAATTACCCGAATATAAATAGGCATTATGAATATTAACAACATTAAAATTTATCACATCAGTGAAAATTAAAATGGGATTAACGAGGTGAAAAATATTAAATAATTACCTAAAAAATCCATAAACTTACCTACATATAATTGAATGTTTTTTATAACAATTTAATGTCTTAAATGTCTTGAAATGTATTTTAAAACAGTAATGTTAAAATTTAAATCCATTTGTGAATTTTATGAAGTTATGCCCCATTTTATACAAATTAAAAACAATTTTTTTACCATTATATGTAATTGTATTGTCAGAATATTACAATATAATTTTTCAAGAATATAAATTGTAAAAAGTTCAATATATTATTATTTACCCAAATAAATTGCAATCCAATTTTTGACTGTATTTTATGGAAAACATTAATACGCATATATAATATATTTAACATATAAAAGTTATACATGCATCATAGGTTAATAATGTAATATATATTTAATAAAATAATAATTGAATATGAAAAAATGTATTAAAAATATGTAATCTTAATTTCCAAATATGGTGAGAATTCCTATTTTATTTTTTTTAAGTTAATTAGGTTTTCATGTAAAAAATTTATGATTTCACATCTAAAATTAAATTGGATTCAATGTGGTTTAACTATGATATACGGCATAAAATGAATCCAGTAAATGTATAAATTTCACTGGGTTAGTCTATTATTACCCTTTGAATTTTTTTTATAATATGGGGTTACATGTTTCAACTATACATGATTTTGATATATATATTATTTAATCTTCTATTTAATTCTGACTCTATAATTTCTCACAATTATATATGGTCACCTTATCTCCTACATTTCTTCAAAAGTTTAAAACACTCTTTCTAATACAATCTATAAAAAATACCATATTATATTCAGTCCAAAAATTTAATATCTTATAAAAAATCCCAAAATCTCATCCTATCATCTCTTAAGGGGTATGTCGAATCATGTTTCTCAACGAAAAGTTAAAACCCCTAACTAAGTAGTTTAAATATTATTTAATTTTCTATATCCTCAAAAAATTAGGAATTAATTATTAAATTATTAATTATATATATTAATTATTATTATTATTAAAAATGATGACATAAAATCTATTATTCACCATCTTATCATCATACAAAATGTGAAAATATCGTTATTTCATACATAGGGATTACCATATCAATATAGCATTGTAATTAATTATTCATCACCATTTTACATTGAACTTTTTAAATATGGAACTAATAGATATAAATAAATTTTATTAAATAATTGTGACCCATTAAATATTAAATTTCATTTACCTTATTACCCTTTCACTGGATAACAAAATTATTTCATCCCTCTTGCGTATGTGTATACTGCCAACTCTGTGAAGTGATATGATTAATTTTCCATGTCCTTTTTAACAAATTATTATATATATAAATATTTATTAAATATTATTTATATATCATAATTAAAATTATCAGAAATATAGACCCACAAATCAATACATAAGGGTTATATCCGCAAAATAATTATAGAAATGAATTATAAAGTAGTTATCACCCAAAATAATAATAATAATGAATGATTACCAATTGGGTAATAAATTTTTTAATTTGGTTCATATATAAAATTAAATAAATATTCTTGTTTATTATATGTTTGTCCAATAAATATAAATTTAGTATACATTATGTTAAATTATTCTCCATTATGTTGAATCGTGGGGTAGCAGACTTCGTCTCAATTTCCACATCATTGTGAAATACATTGAATTATACACCTATTTTACATTATGTGGGGTATATAATTCCCCTAGGATGTTATTATTTTGTATTACTGATCATTAATAATAATTATAGTTTCATCTAATAATTATCCTTTCAAGGTGATAAAATTTAAAAGAAACAAATGATGTATGAATTTGTTTTACATTCTCATTTTGTAGAATTTCATGTATTCTTCATTGAATGAATATTATAATTTGTTGTTAATAAATAACATATATTTTATTTTTGAATAGATATTTTAGGAGTTCCCATTTTTTACAAAATATCCCATTTTTTAAACATTAATAAATAACTGATATTCTTAAAAAATTATCTAATTTATCTATTAAATTGAGTATATTTTTCATTTAATGTTTATATTTTTTAAAATTGTATTAAAAATGTTATTTTTTCCTTTCTAAAATGATTCCTAATGGATATATGTTTTTTTAATAGAACATTTTTAATGGAATATTCCTAAATATTTTTAAATGATTCATTTATATCATTTTTATGAAATCGTATAATGGAATCTTTCTTTTTAACCAAAATGGATTTTATAGATTTTACTTATACAATTAATATTTAATTTTTTAAATATATGCTATATTTTTTAAATGATTTAATGATGAAAAGTCTTAAATAAGTACATATATTAACTTTTAACCCACATTTTCTTCTGTTATCCTGAAATCATTTTTTATATAATGAAATATAATTTTATAATAAATTGATGGCCATTTATCATCCCTAAATTATATTTATAGAGATTAAATTTATCATGAAACATTCAAATTTTTTAATCTATTTACAAAATAAAAGTACAAATTCATTTTTACATGGAAAATAATTTTTCATAATCCATATAACATTTTTATATTTGGTGTTTTAGTATGAATATTTTTTTTTTACTTCAGAAATTTAGATATCCCGTATCCATTACTCAAAACAGATGTTTGTTTATATGGAATATATTTATGAAATTAATTGATAAGTTAATATAAAAAGAATATTTTAGATATTCATTGATAAGTGGTTCCTTAAATTAAGTAGACCATAATGAATAAATGGGTATCATGATAAAAGCAAGTTGTTCAACATTATTAAAAGGGGTCTTGGTGTTTGGCTAGACATTGTTTAAATTCTCATGGAAAAGATACACGATGATAAATATATCATTATTAATTAGATCATGATCTGTAACTTTATAAATTTAATTCATTGTTAATTTATTTAGTATCATCCATGAGATAATAACATTTATATTATCCATAGATACATTTTTTACTATTGTTTTTTATTTAATGGATTCGGTTTTTAGTTATTTATCATTTTTTTAAATCTTCCATATTTAATCATTATAGCATAATTTGAATCCAACACTAAATTGGAATTTTAGGCTACACTTTTTAGTTTTCCATTCCCAAGGATATGAAAAATGAATCTTTCTATGAGGCTAATATTGAATAATATTTTCCATTTCAATTTCTTAAATTTTATTTCAAATATGAATTTTGAATTATTCTTGTTTCTAGTTGATCAAGAATACTAATATATGTGGTGTTTTAGGAGTATATACATCGCATTCTACATAATTTTTATAATGTTGATATAGACTATAGGTTATATGATTTGTGTTTTTAAAATTGGGATCAAATCTAGAGTACTTGAAATCATGTAAACTAAGATTAGTAAAATATTGATTAGAAGACTTTACACTATAATAGACTCTAAATTCAAGTATAATTATAGAATATGAACCCACGTTATTGGTAATTTTTAGATTTTGTAGTTTTTATGAAAATATATCGCTTCTTGGATTCTGTATGTGTATTTGGTGTTCAAAACGATGCATTATACTATTATATCCATGAAAAGAGTTGATAAATTCTATAACACAAGTCATTCTAGTCCATGGTTAATGGTCCCTCAGTGAACCCCTACATTGACACCATCGTGTTATATGATATACTTAATTCCCACATTCATTAAAATTTGTTAGGAATCATTGCAATATATTATTATGATTTAAGGAAGTTACCAAAAAACAAATTGTAGGACTCAAATTTTTGTTATCCCTATTGTTTATATTTATGTTAACTATCATGGTAGATTTAGATTTTTTACTATAATTTAAAAATCATAATTTTATGAGATAATTAATTTTATTATATTTTTTATAAGTTTTTCCATTATTAATTACTGTTATAAATACTCTTGGATAATGAAGAAACTACACTACTAATTAGGTCAACCCAACTAGTGTCATAAGTAAGCTAATCATGGAAATATTCATGAATCCAACTGAGGTTATGACAAAAAAAAATGATCATATGGATAAATATGTAGTTCCATGATATTATTATGCTATATTGGAAAATTTAATTAGAAAAAACATATTTATTTTAGTGTAACTACTAATTATCTAGTAGCAGGAGAGATGATTATAACAAATAAAAAGTTATTTTTAGGCTTGCGATTTAATGAATAGGAAAATTTTATTCTCCTAGTATATTTTATTAAAGGAGATAAAGATCAGTGTAGGTGTTGATCTAGAATACCGTGGAAGAAAAAAAATTGAAAATAAAGAATGGAGTGAATTTAATATAAAATTCCCTAAATATTATTTCCCTTATGAAAAATAAAATATAATATAGATTATATTGTATATCATAAATAAAAATAAAGAATATATTGTTTCATTTTATGTGGATTTTTTTCTAAATGAACTATATATCTATGAATAATATGTATAAATCATAAATAAAAATTAACCATTTAATTGAAGTGTTTAAGCTATACCTATAAAGAGACCTGGTTCGAAAAATATTTTTACAAAAAATAGACTATCTTTTACCCCATAAAAAAACATAATTAACAGTAAAGATCATATAATATTAGTAGAAATAAATAGAGTGAGGGGTTTTTGAGCTCTACGAAAAATTTATTGAATCATTTATGATGAATGGAATGATGAAATATCTATCATATGAAATTTTTTTAAGGAAATATCACAGGAAATTAATTTTGGTAATGTGATTTTTTTTTCACAATTAGAGATTGGAGTAATATAGATAATGGACGAGTAAGGAATAATCTAACCAATTATATCTTTTAATGTATCTATATTGGTAATAATCATTCTTCATAATAATTCCTTTTGTGGAAAGGGAAAATTTAGAAGAAGTGACACATGGGAGAAGTACATGATTATGTGATCACTACAACTACTATTAATGTTCCAAATGATTTATTGGCATACCCATTAATAATATATTGAAATATATCTATTTCATTATTTGATATTGAATATTTACTCTCTATTATATAATCAATGACTTCCATGGAAAATAAATAATTTTATAGCACATTAAGAAGAGAATTGTGTGTCATGAATCTATGTGGATTTTTTTTGGAAATAGGAATGGTTAATTTAATTACAATTATAAAACACTGATATACCATTATGGGGATTTATTTATTACAACATTTCATTATTTTTATATGTTCCTTAGTATAGACCATATTTTAATATTTAATGAAAAAAATTATTTAACAAAAATGAAACTATGATTCTGAATTATGATGTGTTGTTCCTTATCCATAGTTGTAAAAATTCATTATTTGGGTAATGTATAAATTGACATATAGTAGCTGTTATAAATGTGATTTTTTGGGAGGTAGAGAATATAAAATTTATGTATTGGATATGATATATTATAATCGATGATGTATTAATTATATTATAATAAATTGGTGTATTTTGTGAAAATTTATTTAGAAATCCATCAGAGTTTGATGTTGTGTTGTTATTATAATTTTAATCTGTGATTCAGGAATTATATCAAAGACCCCCAAAATAATTTTCAATAATAAATATAGTATATGAAGAATAAAAAAAATGAGTTGTGTGACGTGGGGTTTGCAAGATCTAGTGATTTAGCAATAAAGACTTTGTGTTTTTCATTATGATGATATATGGATCTATGTGGATAAGAGTTATGTTATACAGAAATTAATTATTCTAATATATAGGAAAATTCACTTCTATGTTGAATTAATTATTTATTCAATCAATATCAAAGATATAAATAGTTTTCAGAAAAATAATCTTTTTTCAGTGTAGATCTAATTATTAGTAATGAAGGAATATATTATAAATATTTAATTTCATATGAGATTTGGTAATTAATATATTAGGATAATTAAATTTTTATTTACCAATTGATACTCTATTTATATATATATAAATAATATATTACTCGAATAATATCATTGAATTTTTTATTTATTGATTACATCTTGGTGTAATAAAAAAGTTACAAGGACCATGAGAATGACATGAGATTCATTATTGAGATTCATCGAGAAATTTTTAATGTTTTAAATTTATAAGATGCTGATTGTGACTTCGAAAAGTTTATTTTATAGGTTATATTATCTCTAAGGATGGAATCATAGTTCACAATGTAAAGAAAAATATAGTCATGTAATGACTTAAACCAATAAAAAAACTAAGTAATATAGTTTCCGTGGAATGGAATGTTACCATAAGTGTTTTATATATACTTTTTCTTATTGGATATCCAATTCTTAATTAATATTCACAATAGAGGAAATATAAATGGAAAATTGAATGTACTGAATATTTTGAATAATTGAAATGGATAATGATAAATATTATGAAATTGAAAATTTCATTATAAATCTATGGTTTTATTACATATACTGACGAATCAAATAATAGAAATTTTTGTGTCATTATAAAAAATGAAAAAGTTATTGAATATAAATCATGAATGGTAAGGTCTCTTTAACAGAACAGTCAAACCTAATATCTTGAGATTGAAATTGTAATAATTTTATTAAAGATATGGATTCATTAGCCATATGTTGAAATATTTGACATATTCACTGGTCATATGATTATGAAATAAATATTTTCTTTTAAAGAGATAATAATAACAAAAATAGATGGATCAATATATTGAATTACTATGATTTTCTAGACATCATTACTATAGAATGGAAAATATGTTATTAGACACATTGATAATAAATGATCATGGACTGTTTCCTAAAATAAGTATTGATAGGGATCCAATATTAATTAACATAATAAAGAGGGATATATATTTATTAAGGAAGATTAAATACCACTAATTTTTAAAATTATTTCCAAACAATCCACAATTAAATGAATAAAAATTTCTTATCCTCATGTTGATACTTTTTTAAAGAAAGGTAAATAATTTATTAATGGGAAATTCGAATACTATTTAAAAAAGATGTTGTTAAGATGTTTCATAAGTAGTAATGTATTCGATATACAACATAATTAAAAAGGTAATTTTTATATGATTCTCTTAGATTGAATATATCTATACACCCACATAGCACCAAGATATTTAGGGATTTGAAGAACCATTTTTTGATGTATAATATGAAGTGAGAAATTATTGATTATGTATCATGATGCATAGATTTCCAATAGGTATAGGATAACATATAACAACATGGATATTTTAAAAAAACAATACATATACCTATAATGAAGTTTTATGACATTGATATGTGAATTGGTACTTGATAAATAAAAAACCTTGATTGAATGGTGTCATATGTGTTATATTGGATACCCAAACACAATTAGTAAATTTCCATGATATAATATAAGATGAAACTCTAGGGAACCATTCATAGATCTGTATTCATGATTTTATAATGCTTCATGGTTCTCCTCCGTCAATTTAATTTTATCAAGATCCATGTTTTTCATTGATATTATAGAAAATTATTTAATAGAATCAATATAGTGGACTTCTTTTTGGCATCACCAATCATAAAAAATGGAAATAGTGAAAGTACTATTAAAACAATATAATAAATTTTGAGGTCATGTTATATAACCTTTCTGTTTTTGTGGGATAATTAAATACCTTTAGTGGTGTTTTCCTTTATCTATATCTTATATTCATGTATTCAAATGCACCATATGAAGCATTATATGGGATGATATTTCATTCTCTACCTAGATAGGTTGAAGTTGATGAAAGGAATTTATAGATAATGATTAATTTAAATAATATTCACATGCCTATAGAATCACAACAATGCTATGAATAGATCTAGGTTGATAATTGAAACATTTATTTGTAATTTCATGTTATTGATCACGTTTTAATGATTCTATTTACATGGATATGTGATATAAGGATTGGTAATAAGTAAAAATTATTCCCAATAAACATCAAACCTTATAAAATTATAGAAATAATTGTAGCTAAATTTTATAATTTAATAACTACACATATCCTATCTAACATACATGCTATTTTCTATGACTCATTGTCAATGATTTACATGGTAGATAGAAAAAACATTCTCAACTATGAAAAATAGAATTGTAACATGACCCATCTTGTTGTAAATAGAATATCTTGATCCTTAAAAGTAGATAATAAGTGTTGTGGAAATATAATAAATGAATAGAAAAGTTAAATAAAATATTTCATATTAAATGGGATGAAAAGTGGTAACTAATTTATGTTATGAGGAAAATCACCCTTATTTGTTTAGAATGTAATATAGAAGATAATTTCAAAGAAAAAAATTTTAAACTATGGAAGAATCTAACAATAGATATTGAATTATTGTAAGTGATCATATTATTTTCATCATTCTATATTACAATTAATCTTATGACATTTCATTTCATATAAATAATAACATTATAGAATTTATTTCAATTTTGAACTTATATGTCAAAAAATCCTATTAAAAATTATTATAATATTACATTAGAAATTACATTATAAAAATAATTTATAATGTAGTATTTGAAAATTAATCTATTTATTTTAAAAATTTTCATATAATATTTATAATTAACCATAAATTAATTATTAATTCATTATAAATAATGATGATCATTTCAATGTTAAGTGGAATATTTTTCAGAACATTATTTGCATGTGATTAATTATTTTTCAATTTTATTTAATAAAACTAATACCTTTTGATGAATAAATAGAAGGAAATTTCAGATTTGTATATCTATTTATCTAAATTTCAATTCATACAATTATTCTTCTTGTCCTAGAGTTAATATAAGACCATCTTTACCATTAAATCTATATTTTCAGGAATACCATTGTTCATCACATTTTATAAGATTATCATAAATTAATATATACCAATTATATAAATTGATGTTGATAAAATTGATTCCTTGCTTGGAAATTAAGAGATAATGTTATTTAAATATTTCATATATATTTTTTGAAATTATTAAGTCTAACCAGAAAAAAAATTTATCAGCTTTCTAATAGGTAAATTGAAATAAAAAGGGTTAATAACATAGAATAAGTTTATAAAATCTTCCATAAACATATCTATAATTGATTTTATGAGTTTTATTAAAACAATGATATATTAATGTTGTTAAAAATATCTATTTAAAACAATATTTTGTTTTTGGGAAGATACATTATATTTTCTCCAAATTAAAATCAATTTCAGGTAGTTTCATTTAATGGTATTGTTGGAGTATACCATTCAGTTATGGATTGATCCAAATGTATAAAAACTATATTTTTTCTTAATTATCCAAAATATTCATAGATCTAATTTAATAATATATTTCAAGGTAAATATTTTTTTATAATTAAATCTGATATATTTTATGATAATGGGTTTTTTCTTAATTATACTTAATTTATAAGTAATTTAATAAATCCATAAAAATTAAAATGATAAAATATATTAAAATATAAATTATAAAATTCAAAAATAATTATAATTCCCCTTTTATGTTTTAATGTAATAATGTTTTCATGGTATATAATATAGTTATAATGGTAATAGATAAAATGGTGTTGATTTTGATTAACTAGGAGAAAAAAAATCATAAAAACACTACATATTATTTTTTGACTATATATTTACCATAGAGACCTTATTTTTGAATAATGGTTTCCTTGGTTTCGATTGGAAATATTATGATATTAATATTATTTAATCATGTGGGTAATTCCAGGTCTATCCATCCACTCACTTATAAAGGGGAACATTCGATCCTCCATTTTTCAAATTGTTTATAATATCCATATCTACCAATATCATCCATAATACTATATTATATTCCTTCTCTACATCATATATCTTTTTTTATTTCCTTAAATTCCATCCTTTAAATGCTGAAGGAGTATTCCAATGGAGGTTTCTTAATGAGGAGGCATAAAACTTAAATGATTAAATTAAATATTATTTCTTTTTCTTCTTCATATAAATATATTGTATCCATTATAAAATAATTAAATTTTTAACTTAAATATACTTATTTTTTATAATTATTATATAGTCAATTTCCATCATTTATAAATCTTACAAAAATAAAAAACATAACTCATAAAAACATATGTCTTACCATCACTACGTAGTGGTTTAAATTATTTTTCATCTCCAATTTACTAGGTTGTTTATGAATATGGAACTAATTAATGTGTGGGATATTAATTATATATTTTTTACTTTTAAAATATAAAATATTAGTTATCTTTTTTCCAATTCACTCTTTATCATAATGATAATTTCATTCAGAAGTATGTGTGTACTACATCCTCCATGAAGTGATGTGATTCATTATTCTTGTCCACTTTTCAAGCATGATTATAAATATTTATATAATGAATGTGTAGTATTATTATATTATTATCAAAATTACATAGATGATAAATCCATGTATAAACTCTTGTGTACAATAAATGAATATTCAATACATACATAAAAAATTATGAACCTGATTCCCAAAAAAATTATAATAACGAATTGTTGATAAAAATGAGTCTAAAGATTTTATAATTGGATAATACATGATATTAAAAATATTTGAATGAATTTTTTAGGTATCAATTTATATTCATTATATATCAGTTTAAATCACCTTCGGCATAGTGTTGTGTGAGGGAAGATATTTCATCTACATTTATACTCTATTTAGTCATTTTTATATTATACACCTATTTTGATTTATGTGGTGTATGTACTACCAAATTTAAATATTTAATTTGAATAAATTTTTATTAATGGTTAATAAAGGATAAATTAATGTTTTCTCTTTCATGGGGTTATAATCTAAATTTTACTACGGTGGTTATAATTTATTTAAAATTTATCTGTTTTTAATTTTAAAATATTTTTTGATGAAGGAATATTGAAAAGTATCCATCATAAAAACAATATGTTTTCTTATCCAATTTAAATTTATATAGTTTCCATTTTTTCTATTATATGTTCATATTATTGGAAATTGATTCAATAAATTATTTTTTTAACTTAATATCCAATCTTATTTTTCTTTTTCATCAGGTATATTTTTCCTTAAATATGCATATTATTATAAAATTTATATGCATTAATAATTTTTATTTTATCAAATGATTTATTGGGGAAATTTTATGTCATACATGAATTTTAAAAATGTCTATAAGAAATTATTATAATTGTTTTGGATTGATTCATTTAATATTTTCAATACAAAATAGTTAATAGGAATGTCTCTTATTCACATATAGATATTTATGATATTTTCTAATAACTGTAATCATTGTACACTATTGTGATTCTTCTAAAATATTTTAATGAATTTAAAATGAAAAATATTTTATTAAAACATATTTTAATGTTTTGCATATATTTTCTCTATTCACTAAAGCATATTATTTTATTTCAAAATCAACTGTACATAAGAATTGATTTTCATATATCATATCCTGATTAATTTTTTGGTCATAGACATTATGATAAAACATTGACATTATTCTATTTATTTTATATTAAAAATATCCATATTAATGATATCATAGAAATAAATATTTCCTAATCCTTATAAAATTTATATATGTTCTATTTTATAATTAATGTGTTTTTTTAATGGGAAATTTTTTATATTTTATATTATCTACTAAATATAGATATTTATCGAAAGGGAATATATTTTATGAATCAAATAGATCATTCAATATATAAGGAATGTATTAGAAATGATGTAATGGATGTGCCCGAGAATTAAAAAGCCACATATTGAATTGAGTCGAATCATTATACAAACTAGTTGGAAAACCATATTTAATGGTTTTTGGTGAATACATTCATATAGTTTAAACTATTGTGGAATAAGACCATGATGGTAAAGATATCATGCTATGTAAAATCATGGAATAAGAAATTATTTATTACCCTCATTGAGAATTTATTTCTTTTTATACAAGATATTATTTTAATTATATTATACAAATATTCCGTTTTATCTCAGATTATTGATTTTATAGCACGTTTTTTAAAATATTTACAATGACATTTCAATGATGCCTTATTTAGTCAGGATTTATTCATCTTCAGAAAACCCTAACTAAGAATTTGATATCAACCATATTTTTTTCATTTCCCCATAATATGAATAAGGAATCAATGAATAAAGTCATTGATGCATAATATTTACCTTCCATATCTTTTATAATTTATTCCCGTTGTAAAATGAAATCCTATATTTTTCTTGTTCTCCAAGAATACTAAACTGAGTAGACCTTTTGGATATGATCCAATGTATATTGTTCTAATATAGAAATTTAGGCATTGAAATTGGTTTATTGGTGTAAGGATGTTATAAGTATCTATTAAAACATTTATTGAGGATAATTTTTAATGCCATTGAAAAAATTTAGATGTTCCACTTTACATATTTTTTCACACGTTATTAGTTATTGTTTTAAAATGTTGTCCAGAATCTAATTACATATTTCTTCCTAATTTTCCATTAAAATTCATTATTATTATGATTTATGGATTTCTAGGAAATTAATATATTGTATCATAAATTTTAGCTCTTGGATCATATTTCTGTATTGGGAAAATTTCAATATTTTAAATTTTTTCATTCAATTTTTTCAATTTTTCATTCCGTGTTTTCTATTAAAATTCTTATAGTCTAATAATACATGATAATAATGATGATTAAATATAAAAAAAAAGCATACGATTGTAATTTTTGTTGTGTTATGTTATTGAGTTACATTTCAGAATGACTTGGCATGTGCGTCTAAAATATTTTCGAATAATAATATCTTCAAGGATATGAAATATAGTATTACAAATCATATATATTGATTATGAAACTCTATTTATATATAATTTTATTTTATCGGAATATGAAACTATGTATGAGCTATGTTCTGAGCATCATGGTCAATGATTATGACTGGTAGATGGAATATGGCTAGATGGTATCAACTATATCTATGTTGTCTTCATTGTAGCTTTATTTTTAATGGCAAACAATTGTACCATGATTTTATGCAATGTGATTTCACTTTGTAAAAAACAATCTGGGTAAATATGTCAATATGATCCCTTTATGGGTTTTCCCATGTATTTTTCCTTATATGATTTTTTGGAAATGTGTATAGCCTATATTATGTATTATTAATTGTAGAACACAATGGAATATAACAATTTATGTTAACACTACGATGTAATGAAAATAATGTATTTTTGGTTAACTAACACCATTAGGGTATTTCAAGGAACGAGCCTGATGATTAATGATAATACATGGTCACAAACTACACTTTCAGTGTTCTAGTGATAAGGAGTGGGTAAACATATTCATTATGGTGTTAAGTAGTACCCAAAATACTCATATGTATATTTTTATCTATATATTCAAATGTAGTTTTAAGGATTTCAATTTACTATTGACTTATTCATAATGAGATTAATTTATGTTATTAATTATTTATTTATTCTTTTTGTAGGACTAATATGTGGACTAATTTGAATAAAAACCTAAAAATTATTGAATAAAAAAGAGGGTTAGTGTGAAAATTGTAATATAATGTATATGGTTTTCTATATTGAATCCAAAAGATCAATAATATCATTAGATGTATCTTTTAAATGTATTTTTATGATAAAATGATGTTTTGATGGCTTTAAACTAAAAAAACAGAGATGAACTAGGCATCCCACGCAAGAAATTAATATTTCAAGTCTTTTAAATATTACAAGATGTGAAAAAATATACAAGGGGTAAAATCAAAACTCAAAAATAATAATGAAATAAATGGAAGCAATGGTTAACATAATTTCATAATGTGAAAACATGATTAACACCATGATGCATGCTTTATGGACTATGATACATTATTCATAAGAATCATTCAAATAGGGTCCCATAAATATGATCTAGTGAATCCATTTTAACCAGAGGAAACCCACATTTTACATCCATTCTTATAAATATTCTTTTAGATAAATGGAAAGTATTAAATTAGTGGTGTATGGATTCAACCATAGGCAGTGAGTTTCTAGGGTTCCTACCCAAATATCATTAAAGATTGATTTTTCTATTATTCATACTTATGTTATTATTTTCATATAAACATTGGATGATTATTATTTTTACTCATTTATTTTAAATTTATTTTAATTATTCTATCTTATCCCTAGTAGTTTTTAGTGTACTCTTTATTGGTGATTACCATACAAAGATTGGGTAACTTCTTATGGGAGAGAGGAAACTATCAAAATTGTCTCATACGAAATTATTATATTTAATTATTCACATGAACCATTGTATTATATTATTGGAATAGTTTTGTGACTAATTATTCTGATATATGTTATTTAATATTGTACTAAGTCAGTTATGTATTATAATAAAACCACTAGGATAAGTGTAACTAATTCTTGACCAGGTAATATCATTATTCTTCTAATATTACTATTTGATCCTAATGAATCCTTGTATTTAAGTTAATATGGAAATGCTTAATTAAAGTTATAGAGTTTATTGATAGGTATATAAAAATATTTCTGTCAATAAAGTTGATAGTTTCCATTTCCAACGTGTATTATTGTTTTTATAGTGAAGTCGTAATTTATTTTTTGAAAAAAATCCAATGGTTGTTGGTTTCCCACTACTCTATATTTTTATATATTTTATCTCTATACATTAGTAATTTAATTTTAATATTTTAATTATTTTCACTAAAAATTTAAAATTGGACCAACATGTACATTAGTCAAATACCTTCTCCTTCATTCTCTCCTCTCCATGAGATTGGCATGTAATGACCTGAACATTTATGAATAAAATTCATTTTCATGAAATTTAATGTCATATGGATTTATAAAGCACATTCACTCATTTTTTTTATATCCAATTGGATTTAAAATATCTTTAGGTATCCTTGGAATTTAAAATAATGTCGTTGAATAGTAATCATGTGACCAGTCAATTTTCAATAATGTCATTTTTTTTAAAGGTGAAAATTCAAATACTTGTAAAAAAATTTAGCTGAAATTTATTTATTCATAGAATTTAGAAATCAAAATTAACAAATGGAAATTTTTCATAATTTCTAAAATAGTCAAATTTAAGGGTAAAAAATTAAATATTGTATAAATAAATAATTTGTTTTAGGAAATGATAATGGCCAAATAGAGATGTAATAAAATACTATAAAGCATATATTCGGCCCAATATATTTTTTTCATTAAAAATAATATATTTTTTGGTTTATTTGATTTATTTAATTATTCCATATAGAGTCTTCCATGACATATAAATATTTTATGATTTTAAAATCATTTCATTGAAAATGTGACTCACCTCCATATAAAATTGAGAATTATTTTAATATCATCAATATATAGAATTTTTAATATAATTTGTTCCACTTCCCATTTCCAGAAACCATGGGCAGAAACCATGGGATATTTTTTGGTATTTAATATTTTATTGTGTAGGGTCCAAAACCAAAATAATAAAGAATTCCCCCACATTTCCTATATAAACCCATGCAAAAAAAACCACTTCACTAAATCTCTTTGAAGGACAACTAACCACTAACCCTACTCCCTACACTCCACCCAAGACACCCTAAATATCTCCTGAATCCTCTTCCAGGCCTTTGGTTTCACACATCCAAGTTAGGGATCATCACCATTCTGACTTCCTTTCTATTCTGGAACCTTGTTTTAAATTAGCCTTTTTAATTCAATTATGGTATATTATAATCCTTTTATAATAAGTAACCTATATTAAATTTTATGTTATTTCAATGAGTGTTCATTTATACTTCCCTCATTTACATCCTTACCTACTCCATTACTATGTTGAAATTTCATAAGATATTTATCTCTTCTCATTTATGATTCAAGAACATCATATGTATTATTCATCGTAAAATACAATTCATATGTTGGAATATTTTGTTACATGATATCCTCAAACCCCATTTCATCTATAAATTATTAAATAAACTATTCTCTCTCATCTACCCATTTTTGGAATTTCTATATGATGTTGTTATGATGCCAAAATTGCACAACAATTTTCCATGCCAAAATCATCATGTGGTGAATACCATACCGATTACAATATCGAGGGTATTCACATTTATATGAATATAATTATTTATTTTATATATAAATGTACTTATTCCACATTCTTATTTCATGGAATAAACGATCCTTTTGAATGAAACCATGTCATATGATCTATGTGGACCACTTAATAATGAGATTAAAATGATTATAAAATGTTTTCCATGATAAAAATCCAATTCAAGAGGTAATTTTTAGTATCCTGAATTTTCATGTTGGGATATATGTTTACCTTATTCCATTATATGAATTTTTTGACCTTGTTGGTATATGGTTTTACCTAATTCCATTATATTAATGGTGCATTGTTTTATGTAGTTTCTACATTTTAAGGTTTTGATAATCATGAAATATCATGCCATTATGTTCGTGCTTCTCGTTTTCTCCATTGTTATGTTGATTTCCTTATATATATTGTACTCTCCATGTTATGTCTTTTCTACTCCCTTATTGGGCTTTACAACTCACTCGTTTCTTATGTATATCCTCAGGTTATACCATACAATGATAAATATGAATGAATGCAACTGTAATCTAAAATAATTTCTCAATAGTGATATTTATTTCATGTTTTATGTTTTCGGTAATGTTTCTATTGCAAAAAGACACTAGATCTCTTTATCATATTAGTTTTATTACGATCAAATTTATTTCATAAATATGGTTTAAATATGAAATAAATAGAATGGTTTTATTGTTTGTATCAAAATATAGGTTTAGTTATTTTTGGGATTAGGATTAGAAAAATATAGTTAAATCCTTAGAGAGAGGACTAATTATAATAAAAGGATCCCTACATTTTTTTGAAAATAGATTATATTTTTTTATCAACAAAATATATCCCTGTCTAGATAATAACTAGAAGATGTGTCTCTAGAATAGATTTATGTAGGGTTAAAACCTAAAAACATCGCTTTGAGCTAGACTCAATCTTGAACTGGTGGAAGACAATGTAACTTGCTACACTCCTGGTTCTACAATCCCAGTGTACAATCTTTGGTAAATTAATAAGAATAGTATGAACTATTCTGATGGGTTAAATATCATAATAATATATGATTGTATGTAGATCATCCATAACATATATAAAATCCTAGAAACTCAAAATTTATTGAGATAAATTTATCTTATATGTTATCCAATTTTTAGTTTAATAATTTAAAATAAATTTCCCTAATTTTTATTTTATTCAATATAATGGATTTTAATGGGAGGAATTAGGCTAACAACAAATGTGAAGGGAAATGTGATGACAGCTAAAATAATATTCCCAATCCAATGGTATCTCAAGAAGGACATATACTAGTTATTCCAATCCTTCTATCAAACACCATAATTAAAAATTTGTACTTTGTAAAATGCCTAATAATGAGAAGGAATAGGAATATGATCTGACAAGAAATTATATCCAACAAACGTGATAAGGGATTGGGGACTAAATTTCATTCATACAACATTTGTGGATAAAAACCATGTGAATGTTACAAACGGACTTGTAGATGTCTTATGTATGGAAAGGTAGGGAAAAAGGTATCCAATTTCCATAAAAAATGGATAATTTGATGAATGGAAACAAGTTTCCACAAAATGTATCATATACATTTCAATTTCATAAATGTGGAGTAGTTTGTAATTACCCAAGACAATACTCTATTGTGAGGACTAAGAATATTGATGAGCATTAACAATATTCATGATCAATAGACCATAGAATGTCATATCCTAAGATGGATAATATTGATTTAATTACAATTTTCCTCTAATTCAATGATGTTTATGTCATAATGAATATCATTTCATGTCATATTATTATATCTTTTATGATTCTAATAACATTTTTTCCTACTTGAAATAATATTAAAAAATAAATGGAATCTTTTATAATTTTTCTATAAAATGTTAATGTTGGTGGGAATGTTCTCCATGAAAATATTATATGTCTCCCTTTGATGAAATTGTAGGCTAAATTAAAAACTCATTGCCTATGGCTCATGTTAGTTGAAAATTAACTAAAAAAACTATCTCAGACATGATTTGGAGTTGGCAGTAGTGATAATTTCATTGAAAATATAGAGGCATTATATCTTTGGGTAGAAGTGTGAAATACATAAAGATCATAGAATTCCCAAATACATATTCAACTAGAAATATATTAATATCCACCAATTAATATGGTTATAGTCCATCAAATATTATGACTTTTCAACGCATTACCACCTTGGGAAGGTGAATAAAGTCGAAGATGCTCTAAGTAGAAAAAACAAGAGGTTCTATTATTAATGATAATTTAAAAGGATCCAATATTCATATATTTGATGAAGATTAATATGGGAATCATAAATATGGGAACATCATCAATCCTTTCACTAATTATTGTTCAACAGCCTCTTTTGGAAAGGCTAAATAATGCTAAAAAATATGATAAGGGATTTCGGAAGATAGAGGAAACAATCTAAAAAGGAAAATAATCAAATATCAATGTTAATGAATAAAAAGTTGTAATATTTGAATCAATAATATGTGTTCTATCAAATCCATTATTAGTGAAATTTCATTTGTATGATTCACATAGATTGAATTTCTCTATTCACCCAGGAAACAAGAAGATGTATAGAGATCTCCAAGAGAATTATTTGTGCGATAACACGAAGGAGGAGATCACTAAATATATAGAAATGATCTCAATATATCTAAAAATGAATGATGAGATGAAGAAGACTAATTTTATGATGCAACCCTTACCCATACAAACTTAAAAATGGGAAAAAACAACATGGACTTTGTCATAGAACATCAAAAACCATACAATGGAAACAATGATATGTAGTTTGTTGTGGATCGTCTTAGAATGACTATACAATTCATTTTAATTCTAGAGGACTTCACACTAGATCAAATGGAACATATATACATTAGATAAGTGGTATGGCTATTTGGAGTACCACTATTTATTATGCCTGATTGAGATCCAATATTAACGTCAATGTTCTAGAAGTGTTTCCAATGTGCTCTAGAGACTGATTTGATCTTCAGTATAGCCTATCACCCTAAAAATGATGGCCAATATAAGCAATCTATCCAAACACATAAGAACATGATCAGAGCTTCCTAAGTGCACTTCAATGGTGGATGAGACCTACTCGTCCATTAGTGGAGTTCAATTACCACAATTTTTTCAACTCATGAATCCAAATGGATCCTTGTGATGACCCTTTTTGGAAGAGGGGTATAACACCAACATGATGTGATAATGTTGTGGTATGAAAACATATTTCTCCAAAATTGATCAAATAAATAGCGAGGAAGGTTAATACTAACCAACAACACATCAAGGATATTAAGAGTCAATAAAAGATCAATTTTGAATGTAATCAGCAATACCTAGTGTTTGATTTTAGAGGAATGTTATTACTATGAATATCTCCATGGAATATAGTTAAGAGATTTGGGAAGAAGGGAAAGCATTGATCAATGTACATATTCACTTTCTAGATCCTTCATCACATCAGAGCTTTGGCCGATCGACTAACACTACTAATAATCCTATCACATGTACATGATGTATTCCAAGTATCGGTGTTGAGGAAGTACATACCACATTGATCAAATGTACTCATTCCAGAGGAGGTGTTGTAATAGAATGAACTATGCTTTGATGAGAAGCATTGATGATCATAGATTATAGAGAAAAGGATTTAAAAAATAAGACAATTCACCTCGTCAATGTGTTTTGGAGAAAACATATGTATGAAGAAGTGACCTGGGAACTTGAGGAAGTGATGAGGATGAGTTACCTTCCTATAATTTTTTTTGAAAAATAATTTTCAAGGTAAAACTTAATAAGGGTGGAAATTTTTAAGGACCTGATCATTTTTGAATAAATTTCACTTTATTTTAGGTAAATGTATTATAGATATAGTAAACACATTAACTCCTTTTTCTATTATATGTAATTGGATTTAAATTACTATTAAGTAAACTTACCATTGATAATATTGTCATTGAATATTGATCACATGACAAGTAGAAATATTATGTTCATCAATTGCTTTTAAAATAGAAAAAGGAAATGATGGACTTAACAAGTAGGATAGTACCCTATGAAGCCCATTTATTACAGAATCTAAGGGAGATAGAATTTTTGGGATTTTCCCTAGACCATTCCCAATTTTTTATCCAACTACATAATCATGAGAAAAACCATTTTTAGGATAAGTGAATGCTCATCGAGACCAAAACGCAAACCATGTTCAATGAATGGCCCCATGAAAGCCCCACCATCGTACACTATACTCTTAGGGAATATGTTGGTGTAATAAAAGGATACGTAATAATACACTAGCATAATGATTATGTCCATTATTTTTTTACATTAATAAATATATATTCATTTTATTATTGTTACTTTGTAAATGATTTTTAATGTACAAATTTTATTTTTTTTCATATTCATATTCAATTAAGAGATTTATTTTGATGAATTTTTTGAGTTATTAATTAAATAATATTTAAAAAAAATATTTTTATTAAATTTAATTTATTCAATATAAATGACTGTATAATATTTTTGTATTCAATTGTAATTTTTATTAAGGGTGGGAAACTATTTGTATCAAAACCCATCTATTATTAATAAATATCATTTTTTATTTTCAAAGTGAAAATTAAAATATTTATAAAACAATATTGACAAAAGAAATATTATTTTTGGTATCAGAACATCAAAATTATCCTATGTGGAATTTTTAACAAATTTTTAAGACTGAAGAATTTTTGGGTAAATAATTATATACCATATAAATAAAAAATGTGTTTTATGTCAACATAATGACCCAATAGTGATGTAAAAAAATACTATAAAGGTTATATTATGAAAAATATAGTTTTTTGATTTAAAAAATAATAATTTTCGGATTATATAACATATTTCATAAAGCCTTATTGAATCCCCCAATACATATAAAATATTTTATAATTTTAAAATCATTTCCAGGAATGTGTGACTCACCTCCACCTATGAAATAGAAATTTTTTTAATATCATCTTCTATTAACCTTTTAAAATAATTTATTCCACTCCCATTTTCATGAATCCATGTGAATAAACATGGTATTGTTTGTGGTTTTGAATATTTTATTGTGTAGGGTCTAAAACAAAAAAAATAATGAATTCCCCCACCATTCAAATATAAACCCTCCCAAGAACCCATTCTTCTTCACTCAAGAACATTGAAGAAAGAACACCCTATTTCCCTACTCCCTTGAGTCCTACCAAGGCACCCTTAATCTCCAATGAAGGCAGACCAAATCCTTTGGGATCACACATACATGCAAGGAATCCTCACCTTTATCTCTTCCATAAAATTCACAAACCCTATTTGAAATTAGTAATTTTAATTTCAATTGGTTTTATTTTCATCATTATAAATTAATTTTCGTAATTTCCATTAGCTGTTATTTCAATCAGGAATCATTTATCCTTCCCCAATTTAGATGCTTACCTATGTCATTACTATACGAAAATTCCATGAGAGATCTATCTATTCTCAATTCCATTCCAAGCACTTAATTTCTATTATTCATCATAAATTGCATTTCATATGTTAGGATATTATGTTCCATGGTCTCCTAACTAGCTATTTATGTAAAAATTATGAGATTACCATTTATCACTCATCTACAAATTTTATGAATTTCCATAAGATGTCATTATGCTTTTGAAATTTCACCATGATTTTAGATGAAAACACCATCATGTAGTGAATACCGTATCTGTTAATTTATATAGGGTATTCAACTTTATGAAAATATAATTATTTATTGGGGACATACATGTACGTATTCCACATTACTGGATCAAGAAATAATTGATGATGTTGAATGAATCCATGTTATGTGATCTATGTGGAACCTTTAAGAATGGGATTGAAATGATTTTGAAGGGAGCATCCTAATAGCACTCCAATTAACTAGGGTAATGTTTAGTGTCATGATATTTCATGATGATATAGGTTTTAACTGATACCTTTATATGTAATTTTTCCTCCATGTTGGGATTTGGGTTTACCAAATTCCATTATGTTTATGATAGAGTCCTTTATGTTGTCTCCACATTTCTATGTTATGATAAAAATGATATATGATACCTTTAAGTTCATGTTTCTCTTTTTCTCCATTGTTCTGCCTATGGACTATCATGTATTGTTTTCTTCATTTTATTACTCGTTTACTCTATCATAATCATTTATAGACCAACATTTATGTATGTCCTTAGGTTATCCCATGCAATGCTAGGTATAAAGGGATGTTCTGGTTATGTATAAAAATCTATAAAAATGTGTATTCCATGTTTTTTGTTTTTATGTAATGTTCCACATCTCCCAATTGACTAGAACACTAAATATTCTTATTTTTATTATTATAATTGGTATGTAAAAAATCATGTTTAAAAATGAAATAATTTGTAGGGTTGTTATATAAACCCACACTTATAGTATGTTGTATGATTAAAATGGTGTTTTGTAGGCTCTATACTAATGAACATGAGAAAAATGAGTATTCCAGTGCAATTAATTTACATTACACATCGTGTAAATGTTAAATTATTTGAAAAAAAAATTACATGGAATTAATTATGTAGTCTTCATTAATGATTAAAAATAATGAATAAGAGGTTCCAAACATATCCTGATGTCAACATATGTTTGATTCCATATAACATGCTCTATTGTACCTAATATGGGACTTTTACGAATCATCAAATAAGGCCCAGAGGTTTGACCAGAAAAATCAATTTTCACTATATGAAACCCATTAATTAATTCCATGCTTATAAATATGGTAGTAAAATAATTTGAAAATAATTAAATTTGAGTCTTTGGGATTCAATAACTGAGAGGATGCAACTAGGGATTCAACCTATAATTATTCAAATACAGGTTTATCTATTCTGATTTCATGTTTTTTTATTTTATTTTAATTTTTGAATTATTATATATTTAATTATTGTAATTTTCTTTAATTCCCATTAATATATTCTATCACATATGTGTTTGCTTTTATTTATGTTGGACATTATAGACTGATTATTGGTTAAACCTTTAAGGGAGATAATAATTTGTTGAAATGGGTGCATAATAAACATTTTAATTTATTTTTTCACTTATTAAAATATTATATTCATTTATTATTGTTTATCAACACAATATAATAATATTTTTAACTAAATCTTGGACCAATTTTGATTGGTAGTAGATGAAACCCAATATGATAAGGGTAATTAAATCACAACCAATGAATCTCATTATTCTTATACTTTTGAGATATAATAATAATTCATAAGTATATTATAATTAATATATCCATGTAGAAGTAGGGTTATATTGGACACTATTAGGGTGTAATGTCATAGACCTCCCCATTACATTACTTTTTCAAAATCTAGTTTTTTTGGAGTTTTGGGAGGCAGTGGAGGCTAATTTCAAGTGATTTCAAAATTTTCTGTTTTTTCATCGGTGAGTTGGGAGTCAATTAGTATTTTAAGTAGAACAAAATTTGAAGGTTTACATTAGTAGCTAAAGATTTTTGAATCATGTAATTGATGGGTCAGGGCATTGGTAGTTTAGGGAATCGATTGGTCAGGGATGTAGTGAGTCAGGACGTTGGATGGTTGAGGCGTCCTTTGGTCGAGGCGTTAATATGACAACGTGTTGGTAGATCAAGTGTTATTGATTCATCATGGGGAGTCACATAAATTAGTTTTATTAATGGCTTATACATTAGTGAGTCAGTTTTTGGTGACTCACTATCGGTGACTCGTGTTGGGGACTCACCCATTAGTGAGTAATTTCCAATTTTTCCTAGTTTTCCAATTTCTCCACTTTTACATTTTCTGATGTAAATCGGGTTTAAATAATTCATTATGTGTATAAAAAGGTATTTCAATGGATATTAATTATATATTTTAAATAGTTAATCACTAGGTGATTTCAAATAGTCAAACATCGTGTTCGTAACCATGGTCCTAAAAACATTCCCTTGGAACTATTTCCATCTGTTGATATAGGATCAGGATTTTATAAATCCAAGATACTCTCATCCATATAACCCTTCCATTTTATATTTTTATGCCCTGAAAATATCATACCCATGGAGTCGTAAACATGTTCTGTAGTGTTCTGTTTCTTTTTCCCCTAGATTCATTCATTCAACTCGCGCCACCCTCAATTTTGAAGCAAGGAATAATTTTTGATCATCTATTATTCCAAGTACGGATTTCTTTCATCTCACCTTCCATTGAGTATCATGTCCAGTGGGTGTAATGATACCTCATTTGTGATGATAGATAAATCCAAAACGTAATGACTAAATTGAAGGTTATTTATGATGATAGAAAATGTAATCAGATTGCTATGATAACATGATGAGAATGTATTGATGATAATTTTGTGTTATCTGTTTTCATTGACTCATGATGTGAACTATAAGGTCTATAAGTCTTCTGGTAATCTTGATCCTTAGTGGATTAATTTTGTGCACTATGGTAGCTTATAAATAATTGGATTCTAATATCAATTTATTAATCACATATACCTAGTTAAATAAATGTATCCCCCTAGATTAAATTTTTGTTGTGATAACACCTGAATTTTGAAAGTGGAAATAATGAATAATTGATGAAAAATATGAATAAACCTCTCTTTGCATAGTGTTAATGTGATGTGTATGGATCTAGATGACCTTGTTTTTGTGTTGGTCGTGTGGTGTAATTGCTGGGGAAATGGCTCGGAGTATGGGGTAGAAAGGGTGGTGCGATGGAATCTCATGTTGAGAGATTGATTGATTATATAATGGATGCTATTTTTACGTAGTGTGATTGAATCTAGCTAGTGGTTGGGTAATGAGGATATAGTATTGGGTTGTGGTACTTTAATGTAACTATATGTGGTGTTTTTATGCATCCGGGCAGCCAAATATTGTTGCAATTATGTGTGTTGGGAGATATCTTGTTCAAAGGATGTAAAATGTGAAATGACTTTCAAAAATTATGGTTTAAGTTGTTTAATGGGTGTTCGAGAAAGGGGAGTGTGGTGTGGAACTGCAAGATTTTTTTTGTTTTCTGAATGTGGTGAATTTTGTATAGTGGGGATACTACAAATGGTTTAGGATGGGTGATTATGAAAAATATTGTGATACCTTGTAGGGGACATTCACACTGAGTGTTCATAGACTATTATTTTATATGTGGGTGTTATAATGGATTCTTTTAACTTATCCTTTATTTATTTGATTGAATTTGGAAGTGGTTGGTATATTTACATTATATTATAATGTTTTTAGTGTTTGGTAGTTTCCCAAGTAGGGATGGAATAAGTAAATAAATGAATTTATAATGCAAAATGGAACTTGTTAAATATTTTGTCTAGTGTTATGTTTTCTGTTGAGGATTATATTGAAGTGGTGCTCATTTATCGACTTGTGGAAGTGACTATCATTTGGGGTGGAACTTGCGTTTAGAGCAGGAAGAAAGGGATGATTTGATTAGGAATGGTTGTCATTTTTAGTACCCATAGTTTGTGTTGAGTGTTTGGTACCAATATATATACATGTAGTTCCTTCTGATTTCTATATGCACCCCACCCATGATGAGAACTATGTCCCAGACACCCCCATTATTATAGTGGAGAGATTCCATTTACAAAATCTCAATGGGAGGATAGATTTAATGGTATTGGAAATTATCTTATCAGTATTCTATTCATTAGTATCCCAACAAACATCAGGTAGGTTACGGTTTTTTTATATGTCCTTGTTTTCTACGGTTGTGGTGTTATTCCTAGGTGTCTTCAGGATGTGGACTATGTGTTTTCAGGCAGGGTGTCATATTGTTGAGGCCTTAGTGTTTGCGGCTGAGATATGATGGGTTATGTGGCCTAAGTGTGTGCAGGATGTTTCCAATAGAGCATATTGTGGATGATCATGGTAGCTTTAGGACGTTCTCCATTAGGAATAATCACTTAACTAGTGGTAAGTGGTGTGAGGTACCGAAACTTCAATGAGCTAAATAATTTACATTTCCTGACACGCATTAGTTTTTTAATGTGTATTGGTGAGGTTGTGGTTGGATTTTATACCTTGTTATGAACTTTTGATTTTTTAATGTTTTTCTCGTAGGGGAATTTGTATGCTTCTCCCACTTGTGCATTAGTGACATTGCCTCTTCCTACTAAGTAAAATAGATTGCCAAGACAAAAAAAGATAAAACCATTTTCTGGTTTCTAGGAAGATTATACAGACTATTATAGACGTTACTAGTTCAAACATTTGGGGCATTTATAGTGTCACTGGTTTGATTTATTTTGGTACTTACATTGGAGTTTTCCTTATATTCATAGCAGTTTTACATTAAACATGTAAGTTCGATGGATTTTGGTTTATATATATATGTATGTCTGTGTTGCATGTAGTTTTTTAGGTAGATAAATATTGTCTCATAATATGTTTTCCATTAAAAAGGTTAATCACACCCATCATGTATGATTTTTTACCAACCCTTAGTACTAGTCACCAACCTGAGGCCTACTAGAGGTTGCATTTTTGGGGGAATTATCTCTCCTTCATCTTCAAGAAGGAAGTTCTCAAAATATTTTTTCCCATTACTCATCATGAAACTGGTGGGTCATAAATATTTGTACCAAGGTGCGATGGTACAGAGATATTATGGATTTTGGTGTTATGCATAACGAGGATGTCATGGGCTAGTAGCGAAACAATGTTAGGGGATCTTGGTCTATGTTGTTAGCCGGGGAAGACCAGCTAGGACATGGGATTTTAGGGCCTCCTATGATCTGATACAATAACTCTATCCTTAATGAACAACCAAGTGAGGATACACTAATTGCATGATAGAGCCCCAAGGAAAGGTATATGCGTCATGATGACCATTGTTCATGTTTTTTTGGATTTTTTGGATAATTTTTATTAACAAAATGTTAAAAGGAATCCAAAATAAATTCAATATAACTTGGGATTAGGATTTCCTTGATTACTTTTCAGATTTGGAACCTAGTCATCATCCATGAGTTGCTCGAGCGGTGGAAGCTAAGTAGGTTGACATAGTCGACTGGCGGGGTGTTGACCCAGTGTGGGAGAATGATCATTGGAAGATGAACCTTTTATATTTCCAGCGAAAGACGCTAGGAATGTACAAAGGTGGAATTTTATATTCAGAGTTGGAGAGTTGGCTTGAGGATCTCATGATCGGTTTTACCGTGATATAAGGTTAGAATGAGTAATGGGTTCCCCTGGATGTTATCTAGATGAGGGGATATTTGCATTAGTGGGGGATTCTTCACCTTTGGGAGAGGAAGTAGGCAGATGATCTATGGGTCTACATTGAGAAGGACTTCTAGGAAGAATTCTTTTCCTCGACGATAAAGTCCTAGAAGAGGCGGGATATATTATCCCTCTAGTAAGGTAGTATATCGGTGAGGGAGATGTGTTAAGGATTAAGGACCTCCTTCACTTTTCCCCGACCCCAATTATAGATGAGTAGTCTTAGGATTGATTCTTAGAGTAGGCAATTCGTCCCTCTCTCCAATTCGCAGTTACTCCCCTCACCATAGTGAAATATATAGTGGTTTAGAAGAAGGACGGGGTATTGGAAACAATGTACATGTGAGGAGGTTTACTATGAGATGGGAGTAAAATGTGTTCTCCAATGGAGAGGGATTTCAACAGTAGGTCTCTGACATCAGGACCATCTAGGTTTTAACCAGTGGTGAGCCGACCCTAGTATTCTTAGTTCAAAACTACTGGCCCTCAATCTTTTTAAATAGACATGGGACTGAGGTGTTTTGTTTTTAGTGGTCATGGGAACCTTGTATGTGAGTCCCCAGTTCAAGCTCAGTATCATGGAGGTGGCCAGGTCCAATGCCTACATCAGTAACATCTTCCGGCTAGTCCATTTCAGTAGTAGGGATAGTAGGATCCTACTACACTGAGTGTAGACTGAGCATGAAAAGGAAGACCTAAGGTTGTTCCTCTGGGTCCTCGAACAACATATGGTTGGGGAGGAGACCAAAATTAGAAGGCCAGAGTTTCTAGGCATGGTCATTTTCATGTCGTAGAGTCAGTAGTTCGCACATGGTCCGAGATCATTCGAGGTATGCGTAGTTTGTTCAGTACATATTTTTTCACCTTTTTGATTCATGGGATTCACACATCTTTGTTTAAACCAACCTAGTCCAATCTCTCTAATTGAACATATAGAGACATTCTATTCCCCTGGTTTTGAATGCATTATTAGGAGGTCAGACCATCTTGTTTGATGTTTTTTGGGGGGTGTATACAGATGTTGGGACCACATTAGTCCAATGGGAATCCCATTATGCTACAGATGTAGTCATAAATTGTTATCCTTAACAACGACCAGTTGAACATTATGAGTGATGTTATTGACTACTATCATATAAATGTCTTGTTTTCAAGAGTGGGATTCCATCATGTAACTTTTTCTGGCGAGCGTAGTTTTTATAAGGGTAATCAGTTTGTAGATATTCTTTATTCTATGTTGGTTAAGCAGTCAGTAGAATCAGTGGATGCTTATATAGTGGAGGTTTCATGAGTTTATAGGGATTTCATGGATTCCATCCCCATGGATGTTGTGTCTCTACCCCCTCAATGTGATGTAGAGTTGGAGATAGACATATAACTTGGTGCATGTCTGGTTTGGATGGATCCTTATTGGATGGAGCCTTCTGAGCTGCAAGAGTTGCAGATCAAGATTGACGGTCCTATAAAGAAGGGATTTATCTTACGTAGTTTATCACTATTTGGTTCTCTAATAATTTTTGTGAACAAGGAAGATAGTGGTATGAGCCTCTACGTAGACTATTGGAGGATGATTTGGGTAACAATCAACAACTATTTCCCACTTCTATGGATATATAACTTTTTGAGTAGTTGAGGGGTGAATGCTGGTTTTTTTTATCAATCGGATTTACGGGTTTCACCAGTTATGGGTGAAGGAGGGTGACATCATGAAGAATCCTTTCAGGAGAAGGTATGGCCTCTTCGAGTTCTGGTTATTTTTTTCTCCATTAGGAATGTAGCATTCTTTTTCATGGGGATTCTGAAAACCATATGATTTACTAAACTATTCTTTCAATATATTCATCATGACATCCTGATCTACTCAATATCGGAATAGGTACATACCTTGCATCTTAGGAATTTCCTAGAGAAAGAACGACACCACTAGCTCAATGTAATGTTGTCCACATGAACATTATTCACATTGGAGGTCCACATCATTTTATATTTTGTTTCTCATTATGTTTTATTGATGCGCCCCTCAAAGGTCAAGGCATTTTATTCTAGGGAAGAACCAAGGAATGTAGAAATTTTTTTATGTTTTCTTATTCTAGTATTTTATTACTAGATATTCGTACCTAAATTCTATAGTGTAGACGCTCCATTAATTACATTGATAAGAAATGGAAAATATTTTTTGTGGAGTGGGAAGTGCCATGTTGCATTTGGATATCTGAAGGAGAATTTGGTAAGTTACACAGTGCTAAAGATTAAAGCGAAAAGGGTGATGTTTGAGGTGTTTTGGGATGCTTCCCGTCCGGGCTTTGGGTTTTTTTTTCAGTAATGAGGAGTGATATCTTATAGTTTTAAGAAATTATATCCCCATGAACGTAACAATTCGAACCATGATCTTAAGATAACAGTGGTCGTGTTCGTGCAAATGATGTGGTTATATTTCCTCATTGTCTAGTGCATCGGGGTTTTCATGGATCACAATAGTTTAAGATACATCTTATCCCAGGGAGATCTAAACTTGTGGAACGTGAGGTGGAAGGAGTTTCTCTGGGTTTTGGATTTTGATATCTCATAAACCTCATGAAATGATAATTTTTTGGCTTGTGATTTGAGTAGGATGTGGCAGAAGGATGTAGCTTAAAAATATGCGGATGTCTGGAGAGTAATTGGGTTCATTGTATCCTTTCACATGGATCCTAGTAAGGATGGTGGAAGAGGATTTCTATTTTTAATCATAGTGAAGTCATATTTGAGATAGTATATGAATGAGTCTCAGTTGGGATACATGAAGGGAATCATAATATGTGATCACTTTGAGCGGGGTGATGCTTCAGAGGGATGGTCGAAGGATGATAAGAATCAGATATTGTTCAATGAGAAGCTATTTTTTCAAGTGGCAATGCACGATGGAGTTATCCATGATTTTCATAGCTCACCCATAATATTACACCATGTAATTTCAATGATTTATAGTGGCTTAATGGAGCATTTTTTATGTCCTAATATGAATCAGTTAGTGGTATAGTTTCTAGTAAGGTGCCTAGTATACTAGTTGGTTAAGGATGAGCACTATGTTACTGGTGGTTTTTTATAGTCTTTAGATTTTTCCAAGGGAATGTGGGATGAATCCTAAATGGATCTCATCATAGGGTTACCCATGGCTTAGGCAGGATGTGATGTAATTTGGTTAATAGTGGTTCTACTAACGAAATCGAGTCACTTCATATAGATAATATAGTCGATCACATCCGATACCTTAGTGCAGAGGTATGTTGACGAGGAGGTGTGCTTCATTGGGTTATGAGATCTATTTTCTCATATTGGTATGTGTGTTTTACCTCAAAAGTCTTGAGGGTATTTTATCATTCAATTTTCACTCATTGACACCTCATAAAATATTTCCACTCTCATATGGATGGGATGATTGGGAGGGCCATCTAAAGATTAGAGGATATACTACGATCATGAATCATTGACATTGGTGGGTATAAGGTGAAAAATTATTTAGTGGTAGAGTTTTCATACAATAATTGTTTTCAAACTTCCATTGGTATAGATTTGTTCTATGTTTTATGTGGCAGGTCAGGTCAATGATCCATATTCTAGAAAAAAATTAGGAAGGAACTTGTTCTTAGTTCTAACATGGTGTAGAGAATGAATTAGAGGGTGCATCTTTTCTATGATAGGATGAAGGCATCATACGATTAGAATAATTTGAATACTGATCACAGGAGAAGGCCATTTGATTTTGAAGTTGGGGACAATGTTTCCTTGAATGTTTCCACATGACATAGGTATCATGGTTTTGGAAGAAGGAGTAATCTTTGTCTCAGGTTCATCAAACCCATCGAGGATTTTGGATGTGTTGGTGTGGTGGAATACCAGTCCACATTTCCACCACGGTTCAGGAGGATCCACGACATCATTCATATCTCCCGACTAATTCAGAATGTTCATGTTGAATCCAATGTTATTGACTGTACATAGATATATATCAAGAATGATTCAATGTTTAGGGAGTGGATAGTGGTGATCAAGGATCTTCCGGAGAAGCAATGGTTGTACGGTCTGTTATTTTCATTTGCATTTTTTAGAGGCATGGTGGATTCTAGGAATGTACATGGGAGATAGAAGCTCATATTTTTGACTAGTACCCGGAGTTGTTTTGAGTTTTCCTTCTGTGTTTTTCTTTGTGATGTAGTGATTAACCTTGTTTGTTATAATATAGAATAAATCCTTATTCTAAAATGTTTCATGATGTCCTAACATGTGAAAATGGGGATATCAGATTCCTAATCAAGATGAAGTAATTGATATGTGATTAATCCAGTGCAGGGAGTCAGTGCTTCTTAATGTGGATAATATCTTGAAATGGATGAAGTAATTACATAAATCTGGTTTCCAAATAGTTGGTTCTTGTTTTTGGTATCTTGTATATGTTTTTATTATCATATGTAGTAGGAAGTGTTATTATATGTTGAGGTTTCATTGTAGCCTTCATACAACACCATGTGGAATATCCGTAAGAGTTATACTATGGGGTTTTCAACTGGAACACCCCTTCTTCCAGGGTTGGTAGTAAATTCATGAGGGTGAAAATAGTTTTAAAGGTAACTACTATAATGGCCTAGACATCCTTGGTAAATTATGTTTTCAAAATCCAGGGATTTGGGTGTCCTGGGAGGCAATAGTGGCACATTTCAAGATTTTTTGAAATATCTAGTTTTTCCATCAATGACATAGCTGTAGGTGAGTCTTGTCGGTAGATCAAAATAGGTAGGATGGAATTAAGAAGATTGGAATTAGTATCTCTATGTTGGTGTCTTATGGCATTGTGAGTTAGGGTATTGGTAGGTCAGGGAGTCAGTAGGTTTGGGCGTTTTTGTTTCAGGGTGTTGGTATGTCGAGGTATCAGTAGGATTTGGTGTCAGTAGGTCAGAGCATTAGTTAGTAAAAGTATCGGTAGGTCAGGGAATCTGTATGTCTGGTGTTAGTGAGTGACATTGGTGAGTAAATTTGGTGAGTCCTCTTAGTGCATCATTCATCATTGAGTGACTATTTGGGGAAAAACTGTTAGTTACCCACCCAATGAGGATTCATTTCTTTTTTTTTCTATGTTTTTCAAGTTTCACCCCTCTTACTTTTTATTTGATGTAAATCGAGTTTAAAGTATTGTATTATCATTTTTAAAGGTTTTCCAAAGGATATTAATTCTATATTTGATATCCTACACCTTGGGGTCTTTGAAATAGTGAAACCACATGGTATTGACCACGATCCAACATTAATGGCCCTTGGAACCATTTCCACTAATTTATATAAGATCATGATTCAATAATGTAGATATCCTATCATCTTTTGAAACCTTATGTTTTCTATTGTTCTGCCCTGAACCTTTCTTCCTCATTGATTCATGCACCTCTGTTGTAGATGTATGGTGTGTTTTCCCCTAGATTCATTCCTACTACTCATGATACAAACTATGTATGATGCAGGGAATAATTATTTATCATATTTTATTCCAAGTAGGGATTTCATTCATCTCTCCTTAATTTTTATATCATGTGGGGTGATTGTAAGGAATCTTCTCTTATGAAAACGCCATAACTGAACCAATAATAAATAAATAAAAACGGAATAGATAGATAAAAAAATATAATATGATTGTTATGATAATAGTTTGGGAATCATTTGATGATCATTTTGTGTTATCTATTATCATTAACACATGAACACAACTATAAGAGATTTAAGACTTCTAAAAATCATAGTTATTTGTGGTAATTGTTTGCGTAGTATGGTATCTGGTGATTAATTTTCTATAAATATCAGTTTATTAATAACATATACCAAGTTAAATATATATAATTCAAAGGATTAGATTTCTGATGTGATAATACCTAAATTCTGATAGAGAAATTAAAAAACCTGTGAAGCTAAATCATAATACACCTTGTTTTATTGAGTAGTTGTGTGATGTGTATGGTTATGTTCGAACTTGTGATTGTGATGGTTTTGTTGTGATATGGCTCGTAGTGTGATTGTGTGTATGGGGTGGAAAGAGTGGTGTAATCATTTCATATCTTGATATATTGATTGATTTTGCAATGGATGAACTTTTAATGCAGTGGGACTTCATATGTGTAGCAGTTGAGTAGTAAGGATGTAGTTTGGGGTTCTGTTGCATTTATGCTCCTGGGTGCGGTGTTGTTATGCAGCTAGAAATCCATGTGTGGTTGTGATGAAATGTGATTTTGGTTGTTCATGTTTAGATGAATGAAATGGAGGTCTGACATCAAATAATGGTGGTGGAAGTATTGGAATGTGTGTTAAAGAGATGGAAGTGTGTGGGGGGGGGGGATGACATGCTTTTGAGATTTTTTGTTTTGGTGGATGTGGTGCTTTTTGTACAGTGTGGCTTCTGAGGATGGTTTAGAAGAGACTATTTTAAATAAGGATGATGTTACCTTGTGTGTCCATTTCCCATGATTTTATACGCATCATTATTTTATGAATTGGTGTTAGAATGGATTCTTTATCCTTCTCCCTACATTATTTTTTTAATTGGTAGTGGAGTGTATGGTTAATTACCTATATAACATTTGTAGTTTACGTCAGTTACCTGAGTAGTGATGGAATAAGTAATTAAATTAAGTGTTAATTCAGAAGGAAAATTGGTTAAATAGTTTTTATGGGGGTATTTTTCTAGTTTTATCATGTAGTGAAGCGGTGTTTATTTATAGACTTACGAAAGTGGTTGCTGCATGTAGAGGAATGTGAATTTAGAGCTATAAATAAGGGTAATTTTGGTGTGGGATTCTTGTTGTTTTGAAAGAAAATATTTTTCAATGATTGTTTTGTACCTATATATATATATAGTTCTTTGTTATTTCTATATACACCACACCCTTTTTGATAACTCTAGGAAAAATAGACTAATTGTTATGGGGAAGGGTTTCATTTCCCCACATCCATATGGGAGGATGGATGGATGGTTATTGGATCTTCTCTTCTCCCACTTCTATGAATTGGTATCCCAACACTCTTTCAGTATGTTATGGTGTGTTTGTTAGACATAAGTGTATGTGGGTGAGGTGGGATTCTAAGGTGTATTTGGGATGATGCCCATAGTTTTTTAGGGTATGGTATGGTTGAGGGCTAGGTATTTTTTGGTGAGATGTAATGTGGATTGCGACATAGGTGTTTGTGGGTAGGTTGAAATAGTAGTGCATGTGGAAGAGAGTGGTATAATAAAGACGTTTTTCTGTATGGATGGGAAGTTAAATAATGTGATGTGGTGCGGGGAACCCAAATATAGATGTGATTACAACATTATTTTACTTAACATATGTAATTTCTTGAGCATGTCCTGGTGAGGCTGGGGAAGATAATATACTATCTTAGTTTCTTTTGAATTTCTAATGTTTTTCTCACAGATGTATTTGTATGATTCTTCCACTAGTGCATGACCGACTTTGGATTTTCATAGTACATATTTTTGTATGCTCAACTGGATTATATAAAATTGTTTTTAGGTTTCTTGGGAGATTACCCTATCCTTGTTGGACCTTTCTAGCACAAATGTTGGGTGTGATTGTTGTGTTGCTGCATAGTTTTATTTTTGTACATACTATAGATATTTCATTATATTCATGAAATTTATATGTTAATCATGCCTATGGGATGGATTTTGGTTTCATTATATATATGCATATTGTAGTTTTTTGATGTTGATACATCTTATCACCCAATCAATTTTTGAATAAAATGGGAAACTCCATCCCTCTGCTGTGAATGTTAACCTACCCTTTCGGCTAGTTACCACCTCAAGGCCCATTGGAGGAGGGACCTGAAGGTTATTATATATGCTTCATCTTGATGAAGTAAGGTCTTGGCATATTTCTATCCCTTCCCTCAACATGATGAAGGTGGTTTCTGGCATAGGGATTGAACGTTTCATTGATCAATATAATTGATTGATTACATATCCAATCGGTGATATTATTTTTCATGTGCATTTTAGATTTACATTAATAAGAACCACCCATATAAGAGACATTCCCTCACTTATTATTTTAAAATATTATTCTTTAGGAATTTTTAATATTGATTTTTACTCATTTATTTAGTTTTAATAAATCAAAATTTAAATTTGTGGGACATGACCATCAGTCAAATGCTTTCTATCTAATTCCCCACTATATGTGTCAACATCCCCATACATCCACATTACGAAACCTTTTTAGTTAGTGTGGTTTGGACATCAAAAAATTTAAAATTAAAATTCTCTGATGGATTTCAGGATGCCCTTGGGAAACATCACACACTCATGCCACAATTCTACCAGATCAGATATATGTTTTATAATTCTTTATCAATGATAGGTACAGATCCCACTTAAAAAAATTTATTGGGGTAGTAAATCTATATTTATTTTGAATAATGATTCCTAAATCAACATATATATATAGTATCCCCTCATATTTGATTTACTCAAAAGGGTTCAGGACCACCAAAAAAATGGATACTCCCTTTCCCAGCACGTACCTTAGTTATCTATGGGTCAATCTCTATTGTTTTTCGTAGGTGATCAAGATTTCTAGATCTAGGAATTGTGGATTACTGGGTTGTTATCTAGGACCAATTCATTTATATCATGAATTTTTAAAAAGAGACTCTATGCAAAAACCCATCTATTAATATACATATTTTCTCTTCATTAATTTATTTTTTTGTCCTTATTGACCTTCAATTTCATTCTCTTATGTTTTTTTGGACAACTAACTATGTTTTTATATACTCACTCCTAAATGGGAATTTCATCACCATGTGTAGTAAATTATATAGAAGAAAAAAATTATAACTGAATTATAAGGAAATTATATTGGTGGATTAAGAGCTTATTGATACCCATAGTGACATTCATAACTAATAACCCTGATAAGAGATTTTTTTTGGGAGTCATCTGTTCATACTGTAATTCTTGGATTGTTTCTACTTTTTTACAATTTTCTATGTTTCTCCAGTATAATAAATATCATTATTATATATAAGAATATATATATATAACTTATTAAATACAATTAATTTTAAATTATATTATTAAAAGCAATATTATATCCTATACTGATATATGTGTTTATGATATGTTAATATATGATAACACCTCTTATATTGTGAGATATTTTTACTTGAGTAAATCCATAATATTTAAGATAATATTTAGTGGTCGTGGGGTTTTATATTTAATATATGTATTACCTAGGTGGGGTTCTAATTGGTCAGGTCATGTTAGAGTTTTAAAATAATGACCCTACCATAGAATGGGATTTTGGAGTCTTGAATCATATGGGATTTTTGTGGGATGATAGTGAAATTTTAATAAGGGTCATTTAGTTTAGATTTAATGTTATGAACTCATTTTTATGTGATCTTAAACATATTAATTCAAATGGACTCTAAAAATCTACCTATTTACTCATTTTTCCATAGAACTGGTTTGAGGGAACAATTATTGTTCCAAATACATCATGTAGGAATTGGTCATTGATTCCCAAGTAGTTCTTGATTCAAATCACCCAATAATTTTTAATAATCAAGTTTCATCATGAATATTACATGATTCTTTGAAACATATAGTCTATTACTACACAAAAAATGGTTGTCAAATACTCATGATAGTAATTAATTATCTAATAAATAATTAGATGGAGGTCTATGATCCGTCCAAGGACTCCATTGTGAGATCACTTAAATGGATATGATAATTTCAGTACCAATGGATATTGTTTTCATTAAATATCTCAAACCAATAATGCAACATATGATTTTACTTTGGTAGTATGAAGTTGTTTATAAAAGATATTTAGTTCATGATATTCCCCTCTAGTTACTTCCTTAGTTTTGAAGAAATACAGACCCATATAAGTTAATGAATAATATTGATGTAGTGACTCTAATATTCATTAATATAAAAAAACCACCCACAACATGGTGGCTATGGGGTGAAATCTTCAATATTTATTGTGAGTCACTAGTGTAAATTCATCTTCTTGAATAATAAATAGGAATTTCTTATACGGAGAGATTTTGATTATCTCATTAATGAAGAGTACTACCATGAAATAATAGGAATTGTATTCATTCGTGACCAATTAGTTATACCATAGGGTGACATCTCTATAAAAAATTAAAATTCATGGTTGACTAATCTCTTGATATATCATACTGAAATGATCTATAAGATATATTATCAATAATAAACATTTGATCCATGAATTATAACAAATAGCCAACCCTGGATTTCCCATCCCTATATCCCCACCAATACTAGAGTTGTAGATTGTAATATGGTGATTAACATATTCATGGATAAGGGGGATGAAACATGAAGATCATGAAATATAATTTGTGATCCTAGTAATATTTTACATCTATTGAGGAGTCATATAGGGGATCTAACAAATATAAATTGTGGGTCTTCTATGTTTGAGATTGGAAATTTCATGTGGCCAAAAACAATATAACACACTATGTGTTATAATTATTTTATGGTGGAATGGGGGAAAATCCACTTTGATATAGATAATAGCACGATTAAGTTCACCCTCATAGTGGAATGTGTATTATAAAATGAGGACGTTTTGGATGTGGAGATAATGGTTACATAGAAGAAGATCGATTTGGAAGATGTTATAATCCACATCCAATATTTCCACATTGGAAAAGTTAATTTCAATATAAGGAATATAGAAATGTTTTACAGTGTTAGATACAAGCTATGGATGGATATGACAAAATGTTCCATCAGATGATTTGGGGTAAAATCATTGTCCTATTTACATTAGAATCATTCTCGATAGACAATAGTGTCTTCCATTTCTTCACCTCTCAATCCATGTTCTAAGAGGATAAAATTTTGATAAATCCCCAAATGTGACACACACACATATATATATATATATATATATTATTACTATAATAAATCAAAAACAATCCCATATATTATAAAAATAATGGGATGTTCATAGTGGTGTTGTGTTCTTATGAAATATAATATTTTCATGCATAATTCCATTTGACATAATAAACTATCTATACTATATATACTATGCTTATTCATCAATATTTTACTATCATTATATATTAGTGTGTTATCAGGTATATGAATCAAGGGTTTCATTCATCCTCTAGTAGGAAATTTAATTAAATTGATGAATTAATTTCTATTTTATTTTTATATAATCAAGAATTAATTATAAATAATTTATTAGGTAAAGTAAGATACATTAAATTATCAATATAATTTATTCATGGAGGATTATATTGATGTCCATGTTGAGGATTTCATATTATTTCACCTCATCAGGTTATTGAAATCACTATTGTTATGCAACCAGTGACTTACCTGATATATTTTTTGGAATTATCAAATGGATTGTGTTGGTGTCTATGAGAAGAAAGTGGAAGTGAATTATGTAATGAGGATGGGTAAAATTATACCTACGGTGACCATTATAATATTTCAATGTTTTTTTACATTGTTGTAGATAAGATCATAATTATTTTTTTGTACTATGACTAGTTTAATGATTTGACAGTCATGAAAAATTCCCTTTATTGAGGATTGGTAACCACATTGACTAGATAATAGATGTAATGTTTCTATCAACATTTCATTATATATTAATTCATAACCAACCTCATGTTTATGAGAAGGATATACCAAATGTGGAATTATGACATCTCTATGTACATTATCATCTTCTTGTGGTTCTATTCATTATGGTTAACTTCAAATATATGTTTAGGGGTCTCAATAAAATTATTATTCTAACATTCATGTGTTTTTTTCATTATTTTCAATAATAATTCCCCATCTAGTTACTCTCTAATACTAAAAATACAAAGAATATGTGGATTATATTTTTAACTCACTAGGAAGGGATTTTTGATAGTAATCTCTCTAGGTATAAATTCATTATTTGGGAGTTCAAATTCATGGATCATATCTTCTCAATGCATGTAATAACTATGGAACCGATATATATCAAGCCTATCCTTACATGGGAGTCACCCAACTTTTGGATATAGGTGTATATAATCCATCAATATTTGGGATACAAATGTTAATTTTTGGAGAAATCTATAGGAATCAACCTCCCAATAATACTAATACTTGTAAAGGAAACCCTTTTTTTCAATGTAATATTAGAGATTTCTCATGGTGGTAAAAATGAGATTAAAGAGTTGTAATTTACATTTTAATATGAGGAATTAACAATATTTGTGGTTTTATATAGGGACTATAGAGATTTGATACATTGTGTTCTTATGGAATAGAAGGAGATGATTTCGTTTAGAACGTAGTATTTAGTGAGGAGTACCACCAAACACATTATGTAGATTTTTTAGTGGTCAGGTTTCACATGATTACAAGGACACAATACTATCAAGACTATTATTTTGTAGTCCGTATATGCCAATTTATCTTTGTGTATGTCTTCAACAAATGAGAAATAAATATTATGCATAGGAATTCATTACAGTTATTATAGGAATATAAATTTGAGATTTACTATACACATTTAAAAAATATAAGAGTGGTGTAGGATCGAAATAGTGATGTAGATGCTCAATATACAAGAGGGGGGGGGGTGAATTGTATACTTTAAAAATTCCTTTGTAACCTTTAAAGTTAGTTATGGATAACTATGTTTTCCTAAAGAAAAGGAAAGGGCTAAGTTTAACAAAGTTAAACTAAGCAAATTCACAACACTTCTAATATCAAATGAAAACTTGGAAAGAGATTCCGAACATAGGTTCCAGAAATATGGTTCCAGAAATTGAAACTTAAGAAAATATTACAATATGAGATTCTACCTTAAAACGTATAGAATCTATAAGAAATAGAGTACAAATAGGGAAGTATAAGAAAGTTATAATTTCCTTACAATACAATATGCAACAGAATATAAACCAGTAGTTATACTACAAGTAACAAGATAAAAGTCTTTTAACCCAAAGAGAAGGGTATCCAACAACCTTGGATAATGGTCCGTTGATTTATACTTTCAAGAAAGTCTGTCTTACCCACACCAGGGTAAGTCCTCAATACGAAGATCGGAGTCTCTGTCTTGCTATCCCCGCAATCTCTCAACTTCAAGGTAGTTGGCAACCTCTGTCTTCCTCAGCAAGGAAGCCCTCGAACTTTAAGGTAGTCGGAAACCTCTGTCTTTCTATCCCCGTAATCCCTTGAATGTAATCACCAACATTCGGAGTCGCACGAAGATTTGAGAGTTAATAAGAGCCTCTCTCTCTAGAAATCACTTCAACAGCATGTATGTACAAAACCAAGTTGTTCATCCATCAGTTGTTAGCTCTTTCAAATGAGCTCCTATTTATAGGTAAGGTCGGCCTCCTTCCCAACGGTCATATTTTCCTTAAAAATCAGATGGACCTGTACACGTGTCACTTAGAAAATATTTAGTTTATAACAAAATAGATGACATCATTTTATAACAAAACAGGTGTAACAGAATGTACGACATCGTTTTAATTCTAACTCAAAATTTCGGAATGAATGCTTCGGAGTAAAGAATCGGAGTGTAATGAAAATAATAGAGAGTATACAAATTATAGAAGTGTAAGAAGAATAAATGTTCAGAGTCTAACCAAAATATTTTTCGGAGTATGAATTAATTCAGAGTGTATAAAACAAAGATAATCATATTCGGGTTAATAGGTGAATTCAGAATGGAAATTCGGAATGAGAATTCGTCATCAGAATTCGTAATAAGAATTATTCATATGAATTTGTAATGAGAATTTGATGTTGAACTTCATAGGAATTCATATCCTGAGTCTGGAGTAGAACTTAATCAGTGTTCGTATCCGGAATTCAGAATGAAACTTCCTTACAGTTCTTATCCAGAATTCGGATCCTCAAACAGAATACTTTATATCAAAGTTCTAAACAATTCAGAGAAAAGAGAAATGAATCCGAATCTTATTCTTATGAAAAATATGATAAGAATAAATTTTTCTTATAAAAGAGATTTTTCTTAAGAAAGCAATTTTCCTTAAGAAAATAATTTTCCTTATAAAAGCAATTTTCCTTAAGAAAAAAATTTTCCTTAAAGATAAGGTGTTTGTGATTTTCAAAACAAGAAGGAATGGAAAAGTCATAAGGAAACCTTATTGACTCATCAATCTCCCCCTTTTTGAAAGCACACACGTCCTTACGAAAAAGAAGTTCTAAAAAGAAAAAGCTTATCTCCCTTGCTTTAAGGATATAGATGAATACGACTAACTCCCCCTTAGGCTTTGAAACTCTAAGGGTCGAATTCTAGATGTCCGGAGTGACATTTTATTAAGAATAAGAAAGTCTTGTTTAAAAAACTCCCCCTTAGATAGACTCTTATTAGAGTTCTTATTTCTTACAGATCTTTTCCTTCTCCTCCTTATATAAACTCTTATTAGAGTTTTTCATATTCTTAAGGGTCTTTTCCCTCTCCCCCTTTGTGATTTTCAAAAAGAAATCGAGGGAATGGAAAAAAAGTACCTGAAAAAAAATAATAACAACAAAGGAACCAAGAAGCACAATTTTCATTAGATTTGAAATGTCGGCAACAAAGAAAAATAGATACAACAAAAAGATCGGATTTTGTTATTTAGGATATTTTTCCTTTGACATGAGCCCCTTAAGAATAGTCTTGATCTTGTTCAATTCTTTATGATCTTCTTCAGCTTGCTTTTCTAAGACCACTATTCTTGAAGATTGAGCTTCAATCTTTTCTTCCTGGGATTTCAGCTTTTCTTCCTGAGCCTTCATCTTTTCTTCCTAAGACTTCATCTTCTATTCAAACTCAATCCGATGATCCCTTTCAAACTTCCAGTTTTGTGAAACGGAATTCAGTTTCCCATTCAGATCTCTGACATCTTGGATCCAGAAGTTCTTTTCATCTGTCAGTTTCTCTTCAAAGGATGATGTTAAATCATTTATCTTCTTGTCCTCGGTATCAAAGGCATCTTTAACATTGTCTTGAAACTCATCAAATATCCTCATCTCTTCCACAGTCTTCTTCGACCATCTTGTCATTCTCTTGCCAGATTTTCTATGAGCTTCGTAGCCAACAAAGAAGGTTTTGAACTGAGCCTAAATCTCAACGCACTTGTCCATAACCATAGATACAGAGTCAGTTTTCTGATTCAAAGCATGTTGGAGCATCTGACATCTTGAATCAATACCCGAGAAGGTCGGAATGGATCCCACCATCTTCTTTAAAGACTGGACAACAAAGTCATGCCCCAACGAGGATGACTCCGAATCTGAAACTTTGCTAGGAGAATTTTCTTCCTCGATAAGCTCCATCTTCCTTTTAGATGAACCACCATATTCTGTTTTCTTGCTAGCCACTGATTTCAGAGGCTCAACAAAGAGTTTCTTCCCCTTGTCTTTTTTCAGAATCGATTCTTGATTAGGGGTTTTCTTCTCGCCAGTAGACACTTGAACAATATCAGCAATAAATTTTTGAACAACATCTTCCTCATTCTTATCCTTCTCTAGAGTTACTAACTTGGAGGATTCATCCTCTGATGTTCGGAGTTATAAGTGTTGTGAAGGCGACCCCTTATACTCATCTACTTCTTTTAATAAGTCTCTAGTTTCACCACTTCCTTCAGCAACTTCTTCTTCCACTTCCACTTGTTTAACCTGCTCGAGTTACTCAACACGCTCAACTCTAGTCTCTTCTGGAAAATGAAGGTTTCTTCCTGGAGTCTCAGGTAGATATTCCAAGGAGAAAGATCTCGGAAATGGAATGCTTCCGGATACCATCTCATAAAACTTTAACAATTCTTGGACTGCCTCAGCTTCTGACATCTTCTTCTTGAGCATCTTTTCCTTTAATTTTTTTTCAAGCTCATCAGTAGTTCTCTCCTTAAGGGCCTTAGCCTCCACAAGGTCCAATCCTAACTTCGGATCCCCTTCTTTCCTTTTCTCTTTATCTGCTCTCCACTTTGAAACAACTTCATCAGGATAGGCCTTCTTCTTCTTTGGTTTGGGAGGTGCGGTTTGAGATTCCTTAGATTTAGGATCCTCAGCATCAACTGTAACTTCTTTCAAATTTCTTTTCTTTACTGGCTTAGATGACTCCGGTTTAGCAGTCTTTGTAGCATCTTCTTCTTGATTAGGAAGATCGACAAACTCACCAATCTCCTTATTAAAAGCCACATCCATCCTCTTAAGGGTATCATCACTGACCAAGAAAATTTTGCATACCCTTGGCTTAGATCTGCAAGCTTCCTTGAAAGATTCAAGGCACCGAACTATCAACTTTGATAATATTGCTGGATACATTAGGATCTGGGCTCTGAGATTTCCTTTCATAAGATTCTCAATGGTTATAAGAATATTCCACATGAAGTTAAACTTAATTAGATTTATCAGGAAATCTATGATATAGATATCACTCTTCTTCAAACTCTCTTTATCACCTTTCCTCGGTATGATAAGCCCTTTCACCCACAACTCTAGAATCCGGAAATATGTAGGCAAACTATCAATCTTCGGAGCTTTGTCGTCTGAGAGTCTGAGAGTCTTCAAGTATTTTTCTTTGTCGAAGCTACCCTTAGAATCTGGAAAAACGTGAGATATACACTCGGCTTCTCCTTCATAGGACAGCCCTACCAAGCTTGCTGCCTTGGTATAAGAAAGCTTTTAGGTCTTACCATGAGACTTAAATGAAAACTTCTCCCTATTATCTTCTTGATAGAAGGAAACTGATTAATAGAACTCAACAAGTAACTCTGAAAAGACATCGTCTTGATTCCCCGGTTTGGACACAACAATATCTTCCCAGCCATTCAACTTAATATTCTTTGAAATAAGAGAATCATAGTTGTTGAAGAAATATGGATGGACTAACCTTTCTCTGTAAACTAACCACTATGAAATAGTCTTGGTGGATGACATTTCTTGAGAAGCTAACTCCGCAGACATTCGGATCTAAAGTCCTCTGAGAAGTTCAGAACGGAGAAATCTGGAGTTCGGAACATCTTTAAAACAGAGAGGCAGAGATTCGAGACGCGAGAGCTTGAGAATCGATGTGGGACAAGTATTTGGGTCCCCTTTATATAGGCAATGGAACGACGGTTCAAGTTCCTCGGTTGATCTAACGGTTGGAATAAGCTGAGATCAGATCTAACAGTTGAAAACTTGAATCTGATCTTTTTGAGGTTTTTATTAAAACAACGAATTAAGAAAACTATAATCCGAAAACATAATGCCAGCAAGAAAAAAAACTACGAAAACCTGAGTAAGTAAATCATACCTTTCGGATTGGCTGAGGAAGATTATTCTTAATGGGTAAAAATACTTTATTATGAAAAGGAAAAGTTCGCAATGAGTTTACTACAGAAAACAAACTCAGTACGAGAAACTCATTACGGAAAACGCATTATAGAAAGCTTAGTATTAAAAACAAACTTAGCTAGGAAAAAATTAGTATGAAAAATTCATTACAAAATTTTGAAAAATGAAAAACTTGTTATGGAAGAATCGGTACGAAAATCTGGTTATGAAGATACCAGTATGAAAATTTCCATTCTGGATGTTTTCAATACAAACATTTCCATTCCAGAAGTATTCTGTACGAAAGTATCCATTCTAGAAAATTGTACTTCCGGAAATTCCATTCCGGAAATCTTCGTTCCGAAAAGTTTGAAAACACATTTTGAAAAACTTTGCTAATCTATCAGACAAATGTACTCCCCCTATGAAAAGGAGTGTATTGCTGTCAGGAGACTTTTTCAACAGAAAGTTGATTAAGAAGAATTACCTTACGGTTATGATTCCTAACTTCTGTTTAATATATTCAAATCTATCAGAAGGAATTTTTTTTTTGAAAATATCCGCAAGTTGATCTTGCGTTCCAATAAACTGAAGAATAATATCTCCTTTCAGTGTGTGATACCTAAGAAAGTGATGCCTAATATCTATGTGTTTTGCACGGGAGTGATGTTCAGGGTTCTTACTAAGGGCAATGGAACTTGTGTTATCACAAAAAAATTGAGTTTTAGTAAAACTCAAGCCATAGTCTATGAGTGTGTGTTGCATCCACAACACTTGAGCACAACAACTTCCAGCTGCTATATATTCAGCTTCAGAAGTGGAAAGTGCTATAGAATGTTGCTTCTTGCAGGACCAAGAAACTAATGAATCTCCTATGAAATGACAAGTTCCGGATGTACTTTTTCTATCCATTCTACATCCACCAAAGTCAGCATTAGAAAATCTTTTTAGAACAAAATCATTTTCATAAGTATAAAATAATCCTAGATCCATGGTTCCCTCAAGGTAGCGAAAAATTCTTCTTACTGCCTTTAAGTGAGATTCCTTAGGATTGGATTGATATCTTGAACATAAGCATACTGAAAACATTAATTCTGGTCGACTAGCTGTTAAGTATAGAAGAATTCTTATCATACCTCTAAAAGATGTTTGATCTACTGGTTTCCCAGCTTCATCAAGATCTAATGAGTTTGAAGTACCAATGGGAGTACTTATACTTTTAGTATTGTCATAACCATACTTTTTAAGAAGATATTTAATATACTTATGTTGAGATATGTAGGTTCCTTCTGGTTTTTGAGAAATTTGAAAACCAAGGAAAAATGTGAACTCACCCATCATACTCATTTCAAACTCAGATTTCATTAGACTAGAAAAAGAGTCAGTCAAAGATTGCTGATTTGAACAAAATATAGTGTCATCAACATAAATTTGAACAATCAAAACATTTTTCTTATATTTCTTTATAAAAAGTGTTGGATCTGCATTTCCATTAACATAGTTATTTTGAAGCAAAAATCTAGTGAGTCTATCATACCATGCTCGTGGGGCTTGTTTAAGACCATACAAAGTTTTCGTAAGTCTAAAAACATGATATGGATGTTTTGTATCTTCAAAGCTAGGAGGTTGTTCAACGAAAACTTCCTCTTGAACATAACCGTTAAGAAAAGCCCATTTCACATCCATTTCGAAAAGTTTGAAATTAATGAATGCTGCAAAAGCAAGTAGAATACGGATAGATTCAAGTCTAGCTACTGGAGCATAGGTTTCTTCATAGTCTATTCCCTCTTGCTGATTATAGCCTTTATCAACAAGTCTAGCTTTATTTCTTACTATGACTCCATTTTCATCACATTTATTTCTGAAAACCCATTTTACTCCAATAACAGAAGTTTCCTTAGGTCTTTCAACCAAGGTCCGGACTTTATTCCTTTCGAATTCATTTATTTCATCTTGCATTACTTTGATCCAATCATCATCACCTAAAGCCTCATCAGTGCTTTTTGGTTCTAATTGGGAAAGAAATGCTAGATGTTCTAATTCGTTTCTTAAGGAACTTCTAGTCCTTACAGGTTGGTTTACATCACCAATGATACTATCACTGGGACGATTCTTAAGAAACACCTGATTTGGGTTTTGTAAAACCTGTTCATCAACATAGGGTAGAAAATCTTCTAGGGTAAATGTTTCAGAAGTATCTTCTAGAACATTATCCTTATCAGAAGGCTCATCTATCAAAGGTTGATAATCAGTTTTTAAAAACACAACTGAAGATGTAGGTTGGGATGATTTGAAAACAAAAGGATCTGACTCATCAAATTTCACATGTACTGTTTCCTCAACAGTACAAGTATTTTTATTAAAAACTCTATAAGCCTTAGAGGTTGTGGAATATCCTAAGAAAATCCCTTCATCAGATTTTGGTGTGAATTTATGTAAATTATCTTTAGTATTCAAAATGAATACTTTGAAACCAAAAACCTTGAAGTAAGATAGTCTTGGTTTTCTACCATTCCATAACTCATAAGGAGTTTTATTAAGAAAAGGTCTAATCAAAACTCGATTTATAGTATAACAAGAAGTACTTACAGCTTTAGCGCAGAAATGTCTAGCAATAGAATATTCACTCAACATGGTTCTAGTTATCTCTTGAAGAATTCTATTTCTTTTTTCAACTACACCATTCTGTTGAGGAGTTCTAGGTGCTGGAAATTGTGAGTAATACCTTTCTTACTACAAAAAGTTTCAAAATCAGAATTTTGAAATTCTCCTCCAAGATCACTATGAATAGTTTTCAATGGAAGGTTTTTCTCATTTTTAACTTGAGCTCTAAAACTTTTGAAATATGAAAAAGCTTCAGATTTCTTTGCTAGAAAATATACCCAAGTAAATCTAGCGTAATAATCAACTAGAACAAACAAATAGTATTTTCCTACAATACTTCCAGTTTGTGTTGGACCAAAAAGATCCATGTGCAATAACTGTAATGCATTGGTTGTTGAGACTTCACCGATTGATTTAAAACTACATTTATGTTTCTTTCCATATTGACAAGGATCACAAACTTTAGAAGAATCAAATCTAAGCTCCGGTAAATCCTTAACTAGTTTCTTCTTAGAGAGTTTACATAGGTTTCTAAGATTACAGTGTCCTAGTCTTCTTTTCCATAACCAGGAGTGATCTTCCATTTCACATAGGCAAGGTAAATCTTGGCTTCTGAGGTCTTCTAAGTTCAGGGTGTAAACATTCTCTTGCCTATTGGCTGAGAGAATAAATTCTTCCTTGGAATTGTGAACTAAGCACTTATCATTCCTAAAATTCAAAAGGTAACCTTCATCACATAATTGAATTTTGCTAATGAGGTTGTGCTTAAGACCTTTAACAAAAAGAACATTTGAAATCATGGATTTTCCATGAAGAACAATATTACCAATTCCAACAATTTCTCCCTTAGAATTATCTCCGAAAGTTACCTTTCCTCCTTTCGTTTTGATAATATTTTCAAAATATATTTTGTTACCAGTCATGTGTCGGGAACATCCACTATCCATGTACCATTTATTGTTGTTGGTACTCTCTTTATTTTCCTGAAATTAAGAAGAAAATTAGACTTTCAGAATCCAAACTTGCTTTGATTTGAGATTTCCAGACAATAAAAGTTTAGGAACCCACATCTTCTTGGAGAAATAAGCTTTGTGAAATCCTAAAGATTGGGTTTTGTTTAAGGAACAATTCTTTTCCCAGTGACCACCACATTGACACTTGGTACAAAATGGGGCACTGTGAGGAACAAAATAATTGCTACTAAAAATTGGTTTTTCATGGGTATAACCAAATCCAGATTTATTTCTTAAAGGTCGTATTTGGGAATACATCTTATCAAAATTTTCCTTACCATGGGTAATGTTTGATAAACACTTCTTTAAAGAAAAAATTTCAGACTTGATTTTTACAACCAAGTTTTTATCCTCAAAATCATTAGTTTTTGAACTAGAGTTAGGCTCGAAAAAATTTTTCATAGAAATTACTTTTTCTAATTCTTTAGAAAGTTTGTTCTTCTTAGAACTTACTTCCTCATGATTTTTTGAAATACTTTCAAAATCATAATTTTTCTTATCAAGATCTTTAGAAAGATCTGATATATCTTTCATAAGAATAGAATTCCTAGAGTTTTCTTTATCATGTTCCTAATTGAGTTTGGAATTCTCAATTTCTAGAAGTTCAGAAAACCTAGAGACTTATTCATAAGTAGGTAAAGTATTTTCCTCATCAGAAGATGATTCTTCATCAGAAGAGTTATAATAATTACTATTATTGGAATTTAAAGAAACATTGGTCAATGATTCAACATTTCGTACCTTAGCCATAAAACAATGACTATCAATAGTTAATCTGGATATAAGACCAATATTCTTCTGTCCTGATGATTCATTGTCAAAAGAATCATTTGAAGAGTCACCACCACTAGCACTCCAGGTGTCATTAGCTTTCATAACTTTCTTAGCTTTGGCTTTATAATACTTCTTTCTGTTTCTGTCTGAATTCCTTTCTTTCCTTTCTTTATTTTTGAGCAAAGGGCAATCTGGTCTAATATGTCCAGCTCTTTTGCACCCACAAAAAGTAACTTCTCCATCTTTCTTATCTTTCCTTTCCTTTTTCTTATACTTTTATTGGAAATTTCTCTCACCAGCTATCTTGTTCATCCTTCGAGCAAGATTTTCTAGTTCATTTTCTGAGACTTCACTCTCACTAGATTCGTATTGGAAAATAACATTCTTAGACTTGGATCTGGTTACTCTCTCAGGAGTCCTAGCTTTCATCTAATTTGATGTTTTTGTAAAAGAAACAGTACCATTTCCATTCTTCTTCTTGATGTTGTCAGCATCTCTCTTCATTCTTGTTTCATGTTGTAGAAGAGTTCCAAAAATCTCATCAAGAGAGATCTGAGTGACCTTCCTGTTTTCATCTATAGTTGTTCTGTTGGATTCCCACTCATTGGGAATAATATCAATTATCTTATCCACAAGAGCTTCATCATCTATACCTTTCTCTCCCATAGACTGTAGACTGTTGACGATAGTCATAAATCTCTATTTCACTTTACAGATAGGTTCTCCATAATGAAAATTGAAGCCATGATATTCAGCTCTAAGCATAGCTCTTCTAGTCTCAATCACTTTAGAAGTCCTAAAGTGTGTAACCTCTAACTTCTTCCAGATACAGTTAGCTTCTTCACAAGAAGAAATTTGGATATATATATTTCTAGTCATTTAACATAGTAAAGTATTGCATACCTTATAATTGAGTTGATATTCTTTCTTTTCCTGGTTAGTAAGAGTTCTGACGTACTTGTCAGGAATTTTATAATCACCAGTAAGCATAACAATGTTATCTACTCCAATGTTGATAACAAAACTCTTCATACGATCTCTCCAGTACTCATAATCATTACCATCCAAGATAGGTGGTCTTGTAGGATTCAGATTATTAATTGAACCAACATTAATTCATTCCATACTTATAATAACTTTGCACATAAATTTGATAGTAGAAAAAGTTCGTAACAACAAAGTTCGGAATGGGAAAGTTCGGAATGAGAAAATGAGCACGAAAAAATTATTCGTGAGTATAAGTATTTCAGATACGTACTCTGATACCAATTGTAGGATTGAAATAGTGATTTAGATGCTCAATATACAAGAGGGGGGTGAATTGTATACATTAAAAATTCCTTTGGAACCATTAATGTTAGTTATGGATAACTATGTTTTCCTTAAGAAAAGGAAAGGGCTATGTTTAACAAAGTTAAACTAAGAAAATTCACAACACTTCTAAAATCAAATGAAAACTTGGAAAGAGATTCCGAACGTAGGTTTCGGAAATATGGTTCCGGAAATTGAAACTTAACAAAATATTAAAATATGAGATTCTACCTTAAAGCGTATAGAATCTATAAGAAACAGAGTACATATAGGGAAGTATAAGAAAGTTATAATTTCCTTACAATACAATATGCAGCGGAATATAAACAAGTAGTTAAACTACAAGTAACAAGATAAAAGTCTTTTAACCCAAAGAGAAGGGTATCCGACATCCTCGGATAAAGGTCCCTTGATTTATACATTCAAGCAAGTCTGTCTTACCCACACCAGGGTAAGTCCACGATACGAATATCAGAGTCTCTGTCCTGCTATCCCCGCAAGCCCTCAACTTCATGGTTGTTTTCAACCTTTGTCTTCCTCAGCAAGGAAGCCCTCAAACTTTAAGGTAGTCGGCAACCTCTATCTTCCAAACCCCAGAAGCCCTCGAATGTAATCACCAACATTCAGATTCACACGAAGCATTGAGAGTTTTTAAGACCCCCTCTCTCTAGAAATCACTTCAACAACATGTATGCACAAAACCAAGTTGTTCATCCATTAGATGCTAGCTCTTTCAAATGAGATCCTATTTATAGGTAAGGTCGGCCTCCTTCCCAACAGTCATTTTTTCCTTAAAAATCGGATGGAACTGTACACGTGTCACCTAGACAACGGTTAGTTTATAACAAAATAGACAAAATCATTTTATAACAAAACAAGTGTAACAGAATGTACAACATCGTTTTAATTCTAACTCAAAAGTTCGGAATGAATGCTTCGGAGTAAAGATTCAGAGTGTAATGAAAATAATAGAGAGTATACAAATTATAAAAGTGTAAGCAGAATAAATGTTCGGAGTCTAACCAAAATATTTTTCGGAGTCTGAATTAATTCAAAGTGTATAAAACAAAGATAATCATATTCTATTTAATAGGTGAATTCAGAATGGGAATTCGGAATGAGAATTCGTCATCAGAATTTTTAATAAGAATTCTTAATAAGAATTCGTAATGAGAATTCGATGTCGAACTTCATAGGAATTTATATCCTGAGTCTGGAGTAGAACTTAATCAGAGTTTGTATCCGGAATTCAGAATGAAACTTCCTTACAGTTCTTATTCAGAATTCGGATCCTCAAACAGAATACTTTATATCAAAGTTTTAAACAATTCCGAGAAAACAGAAATGAATCCAAATCTTATGCTTAAGAAAAATATGATAAGAATAAATTTTTCTTATAAAAGAGATTTTTCTTAAGAAAGCAATTTTCCTTAAGAAAACAATTTTCCTTATAAAAGCAATTTTCCATAAGAAAACAATTTTCTTTAAAGATAAGGTGTTTGTGATTTTCAAAACAAGAAGGAATGGAAAATTCATAAGGAAGCCTTATTGACTCAACAAGTGGATTATACCTACAGTAGGAAATATGATATTAAACTAATGGGGGATTATGTCTGAATAATTAGACATAATTTCTTTCCATAATAATGAGTATTAAATCAATAATGGTTTCCCTTATTAATATTTTTTGTGTTATGAAGATCCATTTTTGGAATATTTTTAGATGATTTAGGAGAATCTAGATATCCACATGTGATGAAACAATGTCAATTTTCAATGTTTTTATCATGTTATCCAATTTTAGTTATAAATAGTTGTCCAATTCTCATTACATTTTTAGTTGTTGAGGGATTTCCACACTACCACCTAATAAGTACACCAATGTGTCTCCAAGATAGGAATGTACCTTGGATTCCAGTTATAATGGAAATGTAAGAAGTAATGTGTTTCTTTGTATACATCATGATGCCTTATTAAATCATTATATAATGATTGATCACTATTTTATAGAATATTTGGCTAAAAAATATATTTAATACTGTAACTTCAATGTCATGTCAATAAACTAATTTATGGGATGTCAATGTATAGTGAGTGGGCATGAATGTTTTGAATAGTCATCAATTTTATTGACCATGTTTCCAATTACCAAATTATTAATAATTATTGTTCCTAATGTGTTAGTAATTATTTTATATTTGTGGGAATCATCCATCTATGTGGAATACCCCTTATGATAATTTCTATCCATGACACAAGATTCACATCCTCTTTATATAGTATCATGAATGAGGTATTTGGACTCTATTTCAAATAAGTATAAAACACTACACTATCATAGATTTCATGTATGAATGAACCATTAAGGATAATAATGATTTCCTATTAGATTTTATATTTGATTTCAATTAGAGTTGTAGGATCACATTAGATTAGTTGAGATCACGTACACGAATATAATCCTATAAATTATTAGTATTTAACATTTCGAGTCCATCTATCGGAGACAATAATTGCCACACTATTTTTGGTGTATGTTGGTGTGTCATCATTAGTGATGGTAGAGATTATGAATTGGACTATTGAGGTTGTGCAACTAATTCAATAGTATAAAATGACATCTCAAATCCATAATAAATCTCACACGAAGTTATGATATATAATTTTTCAACTCAATAAGGGATATAAATTGTTTCTAAAAGTATATCCATGATGTAGTTTTGCAGGGTTTATTCCTTTTCGGTGCTAGTCGCCAGCCATTGGCCTATGTAAAGCGGGCTTTGCGTATTCACGGCATAGGCCCCATGGGATAGGTTATGACTCTATCACTGAGTCATACAAATATTTTCTAGATCTACAGTATGGAGAAAGAGGATTCTAACATTCAAACACACCCCTTCCTATTAATCAATGAACAAAACATATTATATCTCTAAAAACAAAGAGGATAATTTCACATCCTAATTCACAAAAATAACATGTGAGGGAAAGACTGAAAATATGTTGCAAACTTCTTATAGTACTTGTATTTACTAATTAATTTTATGATATAACCCATCCCGGATGGGTGATATTAATGGTGTGGGTGTTGAAGTGTCAGGAGAATCTTTTTGAGGGCTCATTAGAAAATAATAGTCAGATGTAATATTTTTTATCACACCCTTTTTATGTAGGTAGTACTTTTAATAATGAAATTCCATGAATTTGAGGTAGAAATGATGATCTAAACATTTTAATTTTAATGATGGATATTATTTTATTTTTTATTTTTGAATCATTATAGGTTACTAAATCTATTTTCATTATGAATAATATTATAATTCCAAAACATTATAACTTGTGTGTATTAAGTCCCTGGTTATAATTTGATAATAATAAAAATTGTTGATTCTTAGGAATCTCTTATGTAGGTGGAATTAATCCATGGTTATAATATTTCCACAAGGTTATTATCAATGGTGATTGAGTTAGATCAATAGTTTCATTATTGGAGAATAAGGTATTATATGATAATAGTTTATTTAATGATAAAACAATTTAACAAAAAAAATTAATTAACTTATAAATAGTTGAGAAGGGAGTTGTGAGGGGATTTTTATATCTTGTATTTTATAGAAAATTTGTAACGGGACATTTCTAGTGTGATAGACTCGGTTGTAACATGGTTTCTATCTTCTTTTATTTTTTTCATAAAATAGTATATTGTATCATGATGTTGATGCACCATATTTTCATAAAAAATATGACATCAAATATCTATAATCAAATTATTTTTCTTCTATAACCTAATATAAAAGTGCTCGATGGAATTATTTCTACTCCCTATGGGTCTTGTAGATTTCATCAACCATTAAAAATCATGTCCTGATCCATTCATGAATTTAGAGAGAATTTTTTCAATGTAAATAAATAAACTATAACATATTACTCCATATTTTTTATTATATATTATTTTCTGTAATTATTTTGACTCTTTAAATCATTATATTCAATAATTCTTCATCTTGTTCCATACGATTTCCTCAGTGTGGAGTTCAACATATTTTTATGAGAATCCTCTTCGTTGTCCACAAATCATGCCAAATAATCTTATTTTCATATTATGAAAAAACCATGATACTAGTATTTTCCACTGAGTATCCCAAATTTTTATATTTTTTCAATGAAATAGATGTCAATAAAATAATTATGGAGGATATGAGGGATGATAAACAATATTATTTGTGAGATATTGATGTGGATTCAATGGAATGTGACTATAACAATAGTTATGTTATTATAAATAATATTGTTATAATATAACTAGAAATAACATGTTTCAACATGCGTCCTTATCATTTTTCATAGGATATGATAAGGAGAGTCATGGAAAAATATGAAGAAGAATATAATTATTACTACATCACAATGACACAAAATATTATGATTAGAGGAACACACCAAATAGGATTTTCTATGACAATACATGGGATCTTGATGACTATGTCTTCTGAATGAGAAATAGATATATAAGTATTATTGTAATGTGGTTTTACTAATTGTAGAATATGGTTGATGGTATTATTTTTTTGTAATAATGGAAATAATTTCATAGTAACTGTGAATGTTTTTGTTCCCATGGTTGATTATTTGATTTGAGACTTTTGCATGTGTTTTCTGTTATCCATGTATACATGATAGTTTTAAGAAACATAATAGCCCATAAAAGATGTCATTCAATGTAGAAAAAAATGCAATATACTTATTCCATATAATAGGTAAGAGGGATAGTTATTTAAGTTGTTAATATTCAATTGATCTGACGTTCTAATGAATGGGATGGACTCTGGTGATTGTAAAAATCAGGGGGTTAGGAACTACCTTCGAAGTGTACTAGTAATAGAGTGTGGGTCCAATTCAATCATCCATGTTGTCGTTACTCCCCCTCTTACACGTAGTGTCATCTCTTAAAATCCGTAATGGGGTCTGAACAGACATTGTCCCATAAATTATTGGGTCACCCATAAATGGTTTTTAATGTTTTTAACTCCCTCACATACATGTAGAGTGGATCCAATTTATATAGAGTTACACACACCCTCATGAGATATATTTTACTAGATAGGATATATGCCTTTCACAATTTATTGTTACTCACTTGATGAACACTTACATTAGGAAGGCACAAGCCCATGAAAATAGTTTTTATGATGTTTTATGGTCGAAAAAATATGGATAGTTCAAATTCATGGGTTACTTAATATGAGTTATTCTTCTATATATTGGTTAGGTATAATGAGACACTCTTCTATGTATCGATTATTTTACTTATAAAATATATATTTTTATTTTTCATATAATATTTATGTTTTTTAAATAACTAGTCATCATATTTAGCACTTTTTAAAAATAAATTCATCTGGGTTTGTATATATTCAACCCCACATGATTTTTTTCTCGACGAATTTCCTATTTTATACAGATGATATATGGTTTTTCAGTCATCTTAGTGGTTATGGTTCTATAGGATATGGAGATTAGATATTGATAGTGGTGAAATGAATTAATTTTTTGTAGAATTAAAATGTTAGGGATTCAAATTCCCATCCTAGTAATACAAGGTTCTTTATAAAATTTGGATGAAATGACTTAATCCGCCCCAGTAATTAAATAAATTTTCCACTATCATAATTAATGGATGATTATTTGGTGTTATATTATTATTTTACATTTATATTGATTTTAATATCAAGATGGATTCAGTATATCAATTTTGAATATGTGTGTTTTTGATTACGGTCATAATGTTACAGACACTCATATTGGGTGTTATTCCTACCTAGTTATAGTCACTAGACCAAATGTAATTAGCGGTGGGAATTGGGTAGATCATTCAGCTAACTAAATACCCATGTATGGTCCTAGTGGTTTTAGTTCTGTTATATATTATAAATAGAATCTAATCAAAAAATTATTTATTCTAAATGGATGATATTTTTGCAAACAACAACCATAAATTGATGATTTGGATAAAGACCTATTGAATATAACTATAAATATTTCTCTTGGATAATGAATTTAATATTGGGATATGTAATTAGAGCTTCCTAAAATATTGGTAAATTTATCTTCAATATGTTTAAATTTATATATATGATTTCATATTTATCTCAAATATGGAATAATTTTTTTTTATATAATGGAAAAAATGTAATGTGTTTTATGGGTAAATTAATTTTTTTCTCATTTTTAAAATTCATTCAAAAGTTGATATAATTTTACATTTCTACTAATAATAGACAATAAATCAGCTTAATATTTTCGATAAGTCTATATTACTTGAAATTAGTACACTTATCAGTACATCATTTATGATTACATTGGAGGATTTTGGTAAAATGATGAAAAATCATAATTATAGATGAATTATTTGGTGTCTTAATTAAATTAAAATAAACTAAGAAAATATTATGTCTACTAGCTATATATCTGTATTATTTCTAGATTACCCTAAATAATATCACCAAAAGTACCCTACAAGGATAATTAAATATCATAAAGGCTTTAAGAATATTGACCATTGTTTTAAAAATTACTTTTACTAAATTAACATATTATTCAGATCTTGAATATAGTGGATTCTAAAATATTTGAAAAGCATGATCGGATCTTGTCACATTCATGGGAAATCTATCGCATCATGGAGTAGTATGATGCAATATAAAATTTATATTTCCACTAACAATGTATAATATAGAAACATGGTTTTATATTTTTCTAGTATCTTATGGATAAAAGAATCAATATAATATTATGGGCTCTTTTATGATCATGTTCCCATAAATTTGAAAAACAAAATTATTATTATTATCTATATGAATCCTATTAATAACTAATTCATAATATAAATTAACATTATAATGATTTCATAATATATTAGTTTCAAAAATATAGTATCATACTTTAATATTTATGTTATAATCACTAACTAAATAATAGATTAAAAAAGAAACTATCTTTAGAAAATGATGGTTTTGTTATGGGGTATTTATTAGAAAAAATGGGAAATTTTCATTAACACTTAAATATTTTGATATTAAATAAAAATCAATATTTTTTTAAAAATTTAATCTCATTAAATACATTCAATTAAAATATAATACACAAGATTTGGGATTATTTATTTTTTAATATTTAATTTTTCCACAAATAATGTTTTATTAAATATTCCATACAGTAATTATATCAAGTATTCTTCATGTATTAAAATTTATTTTAAACTATATCATATTTTTGTTAATGAATTAACATGTTTTCATTATAGTATAATTTTTTTACTCCCTAATTATTTTTTTAGGAAATACATTATATGATCTTTACATTTAACTTTTATCTTCAATGTTTTATTTTTTATTCAATTTCGGATCAAAATATTGAGTAGTAATTGAACATTATTTATGATTATAAAGTCATCCATCAGTTGAGACATTTAAAACACTCATACTCAAAGGAATTTATGTGTGTCACACATAAATTTACGATTTAATTTTTCATCGAAGTACTGTTGATTTTGTATAGTTGTATCATTCAGTTCAAAACCCCAACTGAATTATTATTACAATTTCTGTATTAAAATAATTCATTAATCAACCATAGAAATTAGATGTATACACATATTATGATACATAATTTTACATGAATATTAATTATGGGTACTTTATTTTGTTTTATTCTATATACTCATCAAATAAAAATATTTAATTCATTGAAATATCACCCTAGGAAAAGGATGAGTTGATGAATTTTTTGCAAAAAGTCCTTTACATAGACTCTTTTAGGAGATTTTTATGATCTATGTTTTTATTGGGTTATGAAATTCAAATTCACTATGATAATGTATTCCATTTTCAAATACATCTACATGAGATAATATCTAATACATTTGTTGTTGAAACATTTATTTAACCAACAAATTATCTTTTTTTATATCATTTTTATGTTTTCAAATATTTTATCATTTATTATATATATATTATATCCTAATACAGTCATTTAAATTATATTTAATATTAATTTTTAAATATTGGATTATGATGCCAATCGTTCTGTAAAATTTATTCTCTTTCAATTTTATATTTTCTTACTTATATTTTCATGTCATCAATTTTTCATTTCTTGTTAAATTTATTAGGGAACTCGTAAATGAGAAGAAACTAAAAAATAATCCATCAATTGATTTTTTTCCTTCGGTGATAATAGAGGAATCAATTGTTTTCTAATTTTCAATTATTTATGTGAAACTATCAATTATTTTAACTTTTTCATCATTGGTTTTGACCATGAATCGTTGACAGTATTATCTTATGGCTCCAATAAACTGAAAAAATATGCCCCTAAATAAACTTTTTCTAATGAATATATTGTTTTTTTCAACAATCCTGTATCAAAACATTTACAATGTGTATAAAATAATTTCATGGGAGAATGAATACTCTTTATGACGTGGAATATAAATAAATGTATTATTTTAACTTTCTCTTATATGATATATGATTGATTGTGAATTCCCACAAGGGAAAACACCCATATATGATCCTATGAATCCTAATATAATATAAATAATATAAATTAATTATTAAAATGAAATTTATTTCTGAAATGATATATCTTTTTCTAAATAATATATCACCTAATTGTTTATGTTTCAATTTGTATATAATATATAACGTTAAATTTATTACTTATTTTTACTTATATTACTATAGTATTTTGTGATTTTTTATGATTACAAAAGTGGGAAAATATAAAAAATGTTATTTACTCTTACTTAGTGTTTTCTGTATATAATTACTTTTTATTATATATATTCTAAATAAGTTTTGGTTATAACTTTATAATGGTAATGTCGATGAAATATACATTTCAATTTTATATCATCAATTACACTTCTTATGTTTTTCAATGTATTAATTTATCTATGTAAAAAAATTTCATTATGTGATCCTTGAGATTTTATAGAAAATAATTTTTTTTAATTTTTTTCATTCACATATATTTTTGACTAATTGAAATTTTGAATCATTTAAATTATGGTTATGTTTATTTTCATATCAATTATGACCATCATTGGGATTAGATTATTATGGATTGATCTTAAACAATCTACATTTTTATTGAATACATATATCATAGGGTAGTTTTAATTTTTCTTAATAGTTAAGATTTTAATATAAATCATAATATATATCATAATATATATTAAATATAAAATTATTGTCGATGGGCCTCACATACATCAAGGAATTCCTTCATAAATACTATTAAAATTGGATATTTCTTCTTTCCCATTACAATGTTATTATGAAACCACAAAAAGGTAGGTGGAGTAGGAAAATGATACATATGGACCCAAAAAAAATCATGTGAGCTACACTAAAACTATATAGTAGAAAATATATAATCACTTTTCCCATTAATTCAAATAATACTTTGGTGGCTTAATTCTAAAGTCCATTATATTTTCCTAGAACGTAAAGCCAACTATTCTTTTACTCTAGTAGATATATTCAATCTATAACTACTCACATTGACCTCAATTTGATTTCCAAAACTAAATATAACTTGATAATATACAATTACACTTCTACGATGCTCTTACATATATTGAATGTTGTCGAACCTTGTCGACCATCATTAAAAATAAGGATTAATTCATTTAGATGATATATTTTGCATCCTCATTCATATTCAACCTCATCCACTTCACACATTTTTAATATGTATATAAAATCATATATATATATATATATTGAAGTGACAATATACACTATAAATCATTTCAATTTTTCTAAAATAATATTCTGCATTTACATATTGTATCATATATGGTTATCAGTACAACTAAAGTGATGGATTGGGTTTATAATTTGAAAATTTTAAAATAATGTCCTTATATAATTTATTAGGATTCAAAAATACCACAAACTAAATGGGATTATAAAATCCCAAAAAATAATAAATATTTAATTTATAAGAGCACATATTATCAGGTTTCAACAAAACATATATATTATATTTATTGATATCATAATGTATCCTGGGTGATTTTTAAAAAAAATTATATACTATATTATAATAAAAAAATTTGATTCTAATGTATACTTCAATGTGATTATTAAAATGAATAAACTACATAATACTAAAATCCATGAAATTATTAATTTCTCTATCTATAAAAAATCTAGGAAGGTAAAGAAATAAATTTTACATATTCAATGTTCATACATTGAGATTAATCCATGTTCATCATCATGCCCATTTTTTTGGACTATGTTTTCCATTCTGTTTCAATCCTTAAATTTGAATCTATAATGTACAGATCTATTCAAATGTGATTATTAAAAATGAATAAACTACATAATACTAAATTCCATGAAATTATTAATTTCTATATCTATAAAAAATCTAGGAAGGTAAAGCAATAAATTATACATATTCAATGTTCATACATTGGGATTAATACATGTTCATCATCATGCCCATTTTTATTGACTGTGTTTTCCATTATGTTTCAATCCTTAAATTTGAATCTATAATATATAGTTCTATTCAATATTACAATCCATTTTTCAGTTGATATCGATTGAGATGTATTTCCCCTTACATATACCAATACGAGTTTTTGTGAAAAACATTTTTTCAAAATAATTTAAAATTTTCAATATTTTATGTTATAAATTGATATTTTTTATCTTTTTTTGTACATAAAAAATCATTTTCCTTGTGTTTCTAACAATAGTGAGCTTATTTTGCATTACACATAACAACGAGCTTAAGAGAACTATGAAATAATATTTTTTAAAATATAATCATAATAATGTATCATTGAAATAATTAGTTATGGATATTAATCACTAATTTATTAAATCAAAAAAAATTTAAATATATATTATTTCTATTATAAATTATTTGTAAATAAACAATAAATGTTTAGTAATGTAATTATATTGCTCAAAATATTTTGTTCTTAACAATTAATTTTAACTTTTTTTTGAAAAATATTTATAATTATTTTATAAATGTTTTATAAAATTTAATTTTTAAATATAATTGATTTTTAAATCATCATATAAGATTTTAATTATAGAGAAATGTTTGGACCTTTTAGGAAATTTTTGGGTCTTCAATAAATAGTGAAAAATACAAATTTCTATAATAAAATAAGTTATTTTCAAAAAATATATATAATTTAATTGAATATATATTTTTAAATATTCATAATTATTATTTATTTATATTTTATCAACATAATAATTTTGGAATAATATTTATATTGGGTATTAATATATGTATATTTTTGGGTTTAAAATTTATTTTTTCTAAAAACTATTTTAATGATAAAAATATTTCTACATATTAATTAAATTAAATAAATCATAATGGGTAATTTATTAAATGAACATTTTATATATTGAATATATTAATTAATTTTAAATGTAATTCATTAAATGAAAGTTATTTCACATAGAGTTAATAAAAACACCTCTTCTACATGAAAAAAAAACACTTATTAAAAACCAACATTTTCATCACATATGGGGGTTTTGTGTTACGTGTAGGTTTTCAAATATTAAAAAATTATATATATTTTGATAGATTTCATTTTTTAAACAAACATTCAAATATTTTCTTTGGGGGAATTTTTTAGAAATTTTTGAAAGGATTTTTTTTAAATAGTGAAAAATACTGAATTTTAATTGAAAACTGCATTTCTGATTAAATGAAATATAAATTGTAATTGTAATTTTATTTTATTTTAATGTAAAACTAGAAAAAAAATCAATAATGTAGATTTAGGTAATTTTTATAATTATAATATTTATTATATAAAAAAAACATTATAAATATTTGTGCATTTTCCATTTAAACCGCAGATTTTTCATAACGTATGTGGGATAAAATTTAAATTATATTTTTCCAATATTGTGAAATAAATTTGGAGAAAATAGATTCCATATTTATATTTATAATAATTTTTAATGTTCAATAATTTCAAATTAATTTTTAATTAATTATAAAAATAGGAAAAGTATATATTATTTTCGGTAAATTATATAAACATATATTTACCATGAGGTAAATCTAAGTATATAATAGTTAAAAATGACCTAACATCATTTCCATCACTCATTTTTAGGAAATAGTTCTACCTTAAAATTTATAATTTCAATAATCTCCAATTTAGGATGATTTTTTATGATAAAAATTTCGGTATGTTATATTTGTTTCAAAACATTTCAAGTGTGCCACTAACATCACATAAAACGGTCCCCATATTCTCCTCTAATTTTCAGGCCATAAAATCCTTTTATATTAGCCAATAAATACCTGAATGACATACCAAATTTCATAAAATCATCTAATATACCATATTTTGGATAGAAATCCATCCTAGACAGATTCTGATGTAAACCAAAAGAGGATACCTAAAGAAGATGTCATGTTCATCAATAAATGCTTTTATAATTAGTCCTTAAACACCTTAATTTATTTATATCATGTAATATTGTAATAATATTAATATTATTTAATTATAATAGATTTATTTACAACCATATTCACTTCAATCAAATTTGTTTAAAATTCATCATTCTTGTGTATGCGGGGCTACAGGCTCGCGAACTGAAGGAATTTGATTCCCTATTATGACCTATAATGGAAAAAATAAAATATAAATTTACCTTTATTATATTATATTTATGATTTAATTATAATTTTTTGAATATTATATCACATGTATCATCATATTCTTCCTTTTTTGGAATATTGAATTATCATTTGTGTGTATGGTGGACTACCACCCCACAAAGTGATGAGATTCACTCGCTCTTTACAACGAAGGTATTAAGGATGATTATAATGAACTTATGTGTTATATGTGACATGAAATTTAATTTTGGATAATAATTTATTATTTAAAATTATATTTTTCCATCCAACATTAAATTTGAAACAATGTTCATTCATTCGTATAACTTACACTCTCCATGAATGGTGTATTTTATTTTCATTCACTATATATTATGTTCTAGTATATATACATATATACTAAATATATATATGATATTTAAATCATCATTATAACTATAGTGATTAAGTATCCTTGATAAATTTAAGAGGAAAAAATATATAACAAATCATGACTTATATGAAAACAAATGTGGTCTCTAACTGGAACGTAATGTTAACATGAAATTGCTACTAAATCTATTATAATAGATCAGAAGATAGTATTATATTATATGAAATACATATTTATTTTTATATAATAATCGTAAAACAAAAATATATTAAATATACATGAGGTTTTAATATGATTGACTAACTTGAATACTTAAGGTAAGGGTTTTACCTCTCACCATTATTTTATGAGTGAAACAATATATATTTACCACATGTTTCTTTTATTATTTGAATATACTACCCAATAAGGTATCTTATGATAATTATACTTAAAATAATTTTTAATTAAAAATCTATTTTAGTATCTATCTTTCATGGGATTTATGATTCAAATATTACTTTATCCGTATGTGATTTCTATTCTCTCATTTAATTATTGAAGCCGTATGAAAATTAAACAATAATTAATTTTGAATGGTGTATATACTTTCCCATTTACATGTTATATCATGTATATCCTTATTTATAAGACATTTAATTTCACATTTTTTGTAATCGACTGTTATGAATAAAAATATTATTAATGTGGTAAGTGATTTCTGTCTCAATTTTCATTCTTGGATGTGTACATTATGAAATACACATATATATTTTTATGGTGTTTTTATAAATCCCATTTGATCAATTATATCCTTCATTTATTTATCTATAGGATATTTTATGTTCCAATTCATTTAAATCTTTATGGGGACTGTGATTCAATGTTACAAAAGTGGCATTTTATGTTACAATATAATCGCTTTCCAAGGTTGATTATGATTATTTTTCTAATGATAATGTCCTATAATACTTATATCATGAAACATATGAATTTTATTCCCCCCTATATATTCATTATATCATTAGGTAAGAGTAACTATATTCTAGTCATTTTAAATTTAATTATATGGTACTTTTTTTAAGAAATTCCCCCCTTATTTTTTATTTTATTTGAAATTTGTTTCATCCAAAAATAGGTTTTCCAAATATGTTTTCAAAAATATTTTATTATTCTTTACATATTTTGAAAATAATTTTTTTACCAATTTATAACATATATAAAAGTTGAAAATAATCTTCGTGTCAATTTCCATACAGTTCATGTTTTTATTTTTCTAATAATTTTATTGGAATCATAATATTAATTTATATTACATGAAAAGAAATTTAAAATGACAAGGAAAATAATTTACATGAATAATCCATTATAGTTTTTGAATGTTATTTAAAATTTGAAATATCTGTAAAATGTTTCCGTTTTAAAAATTAATTTTGAAAAAAGAAATAATATTTTCCTTAACAAAATTTTTAAATTATTTTTATGGCATACTTTAAATATATTCATTATTAATTTCAATGAGATGGTTTTGGAAAAAATTTACGTATTAAAAAGTTATTATTAAAGAAAGGTTATTTTCACTATGAAATGATCCATGTTATATATAAAAATCCATCCTCATGTTCGATGGAAAATTGTGACATAATTTATGATTTACTTGGTATATAAACAAAGGATACCATTATTATTAATCCTCTAAACGGTTGGTATTAATGATAATACTATTTTTAATGAATGCATTTCACTTCTATCAGTTATAACAGGATAAAAATATTATGAAACACACTACTTTTTATAATAAATTCTGTGATGAATTTTTGAAATTATATTGAAACATACCCTTTTCCCTATATTACTAAATGATGATGTTTTTTGGAAAACCATTTCATATCAAAGACTATGATATGTTGGATTTTTAAAAAAATGTTCCTCACATATTTATGATTTTCATTATATAGCGATTGTTAAGTTATTTCCATGTATGTTGGATACATTTTAACCATTGAAAGGTGGGACATATATCTCCCTCCAATTCAACATATCATGATTTATATCTTATGAAAAATATAGGAGTGTAATGGGTATTAAACTCAATTTAGTTTGGGGATTTGCCTGGTTTGATTTTATATGGAGTGACCATTGAATTCGATGATGGTTTGGGTAGTAAAACCATTCACCTATGAGATATGTGATTCCACTGGGGATTGTGGTGTGTCCCACCCAAGCGAGGTTTCCACCTATAGAGGACCTTTATATTTTTTGGAAATAATACATGACTACTAAGGAAATTATTTTCTATTCTTACATTTATGTCACGATTCTATATCAAATGAAATATTTTTACACTAATATATCATGTTCTTTGATTATCTTAGGATTCATGTCTTGTGAATATCACATATTTATTACATGACTCGATCTTATGATCATTAATATGTAGGGTATTGTTTTCAAATTATATTTTCATGTTCTTGAAACCTCATGTTCATGTTAGTAGTATATATCTCCTTGGATTACCCTTACTAATAATAATTACTGACACTTTATTATTTTTTTGTTCCCCAGGATATGATAAATGATTTTAAGTATGTGTACTAGTGTGTATTATATTTATTCCATACATTAATGATATTTAATGAATAAAGAATATTTGTCCCAATTTTCCCAGAGATATAAACAATTATGGTCATGAGGCATGTGTTTGTATAATCTAATGATTATTAATTTAAAAATAAATAATATCCAGTTTTGAAGAGAATTGGTTGTTTTATAATGACTCATAAGTCTTTCTTGAAATATTTGATACCAATATTCCTTCAACAAAAACATCAATCATTTGTTTTGTTTCTTTAATTCCCAAAATTTGAAAACATTTAAATTTTTAACCATTTCCAAAGAAAGGATGTGGATTTAACCAAATATGATTTAAACCACTCCATTTATTTTTCTATTTATTCAATATTAAATTGATTTAAATTTATGAAAGGTAAATAAATGATAATAGAATTTTTTGGAGGAACGAATCATATTATCTATCAGTTCTTAATCACAATGTAAGATTAAATAGAATTAGGTTCCATGATTTGAGTCCATAACCTTCATTATTTATTATATAATATTAAACTGATAAATCCTTTCGATATCATTAAGAACCCCATTTAATTTAACATTATAATGAAGTTAATGGATACTTCTAATGTATTTGTTTGGATATTTATATGGTAGACTAGTGAATTTTATTGAGTTTAAAATATTTTTAATTATTACAAAATTCATTTCAAATTTATCTATTTTTTTTTTTAAATCTTTTTTCTTATTTAAAAATGTAGACTATACAACCTCAAAATTATTTCTATGAACCATATTTCATTTATTTCTTATTCTTCTTTAGGAATTCATTTCACAACAGAACTGGTTTCTACTATATTTTGATTATAATTCAGTTCTTGATCAAGGAATTATACTCGTAAAATAATTTTTCATTATTTATAGTAGTTTTTAGATTGAGATAATATTTATGTGCAAAATCAACCATTTTCATAAATTCATGGACAGACCATGATTATTAATAAATTTTTAAAAAATTAGTAATGGTTTAAGAATAATAGTCTTTATATATTGATCTAATGTTTTTATATGTTTTTATTATCCCAACAATAACTCAAAAAACATCACCATTTAGTTGTAATTGAAAAATAAAATTTTTACATTTTTTTAAATTGTATTTTAGTCATCCAACACCAAATATACTATAGTTTCATACATGTTTACTACATGGTTGAACCTAAAGATTCCTTTTATTATTGTATAAAACATTTACTCATATGTTATTTTGAAGGATTAATGTGGTTAAAACAAGATCTAATTTAATGTATCTAAATAATGAGAGTGATTTGAGAATTTATAAACGCATGATATTGATATTATTAATCAAAAACATTCATGGGGATGAGTCATAAAAACACATTTCCATAAATAACTTAATTGATAATTAGTATAATTAGAGGACTCTAAATAATATCAGAATAAAAATACCAAACCACATTTTAATGTTGAAAGGCATAAATTCATTATACAAATAATATAACAAAAATGAATCATTATATTCAATCACATTGATTTATATTGAATTTTGAACCTAGGGTTTTTATATAAATATATGACTTAACAACATGAATGATTTTTATTTTATCATAAAAATATTCTCTGCTGAGTGAAGGTATAATTTAATGTAAGAAAATATATGATTGATAAGATTAAACAAAAAAATATAAGTCACTCAAAAACCATAGAATATTATCGTTATATTTCCCTTCAGGTTTAAAAATATATATAAACCCATTATTCATCATCATTAGCAGAGTGTAATCCAACATATAATATTAATTAACCCTTAATGAATCTCATATTATTGTTTAAGACACCACCATGTGTGATGAGACCAGGACCATTCATTATATTTCCATACATGTTCTACAATATACATATACAACCATATTTCAAAATCATATGACGAGTGTAGACCAAGAAATAATGGGAAGGAACCACTAATTACTCCCATATTATTATTGAAAAATCCACTAAGTGTGATGATACTAGGAGAACCAAAAAGAGATTCATCAACATTTACTTTTATACATGTGAAAGTTTTGAATCATTCTCACATTTTTTTACATTGGTGGATTCCATAGTCAATGTGAATCATAAAGTTAAAAAAATTAATCAGGACATTCACATTGTTATTCATTCTAACTATATAAATTTTTGAATCCATTATAATATATTTGATTATATTGTTCAAAATATAAAAATAGGACATCCTATAATAATCAATATATATGGAATTATTATAAATTAAAATTAAAATGAAACATGAAAAAATATTCATAACGAGAAGGTTGTGAATTTGTTGACTTTGTTTTCAATAAATGACATAATTCATGATATTAGGAAGGTACATACCCAGTTGATATTTTAATTAATAATATATTAAAATATAATTCCTAATTTTAAAAGTGATTTCATAATAAAAGTTAATTGAAATAAATTCACATAATATATCATTGAGAGAAAAATAGGGTAATATATAGGCTATTGATATCAAAGTGATTATTAGTTGGTTTTAGTTTCTTCTATAAATTTAAAAAATAATATACCATTATGGAATTATTAAAATGTTATTGAATGAACGGGTCCACTTTGGAATTTTTTTTAAAAAATAAAAAAGGTGATAATGAAATAATTGAGTGTCAATATAACTCATACTAATTGACATTAAAGTAAATCATCATTATTAATAATTCTATTGATTATGATTTTTTTAATATTATCAACGGTTTGGCTATATATTAGGGTTGGATGGTTAATTTAATACCTTTCCGACATGTTATAAATGTATGTACGAATGAAATAATAGTATCCAATTGGGTCTAAGAGCTAATGGGTTGAAAATAAATTCTTCACACACACATAGAAGGTTTCCACATAATATTTTATGAGATGTTTTTGAAGAAATGCTTCATTATAGTCTATACCATTAAACCCATGTATTACATGACTCCCATCATAAGCTTAAAGATCATCCTTTCATAAAGGAAATAAGTTTCAAATTTCTGATGATGCAGCCAAATAAAGTTAGAAATCCATGAATAATTGTAAAATAATTATATTTAAAATTAACATCCAACCAACTCCTAGAATCATTAAACATTTACTGATAGAAAATATTAAACCTTACTTTTCATATATTAGTCATATTCATATATGGTTTTGAATTCACTATTCTTATCCATCGAAAACTAATAAAGGATATTTGTAATTTTATGAAATTAAAAATGATCATTTATGAGATAAAAAAGTAAAATTTGAAAATATTTACAACCTAAGATATATAAATCCCCTATAATCATTAAAGAAAAATGTTTTTTTGGAGGTAAATTATTGAAAATATAATATAGTTATTATGTTAAGAAAGAGTAAACTTTTTATTCAGTTGAATAGAAAACCACCAAATTTTACATTGAGAAATCAAAAGTTTTATTTCACTTTATTGATGTATTATATGTCCCAAAATAACATTTGGAATTAATTCAACTGATTACCAGACATGTGGAACATTTTCAATATTAAAAACATTATTTTTAGGATGTGTTATATCAATTACCATCTAAAAAAATACAATTATTCAATTTAAAAGAAATTTGTGCACAATAACATTATAATTTCATAGCACAATAATTAGGGATAACATGAACACATACATAGGACATAAACTAAGGTAATATCAAAAATACCATAAACATGAGTTCATGGTAGTTCCACCATTTTCCTGACCAATTTAGTTAAGCTACTTTCCTTTGCGGATTCCATTCCTAATGAAATGTATACTGCAACTATAGAAAATATCATTAATTATCATCATGAACCATTTATAAACCCCACATTTCATAGGAACATCAATCATGAAATCCCTGCAAATAATTTAAAATACACTATAGATGTCAACATTCTAGGTTTTATTTCTAAATTTCTCTTCCCTATAAATAATTTTAATGATGATATAAGTATAAAAGATTCATTCAGGAACCTTCCTTCCCATGAAAAATTCATTTCTATTATTTAATACAGAGATGATAGAAACACAAAAAAAAATAATGGAAATAACATTTTTTAATATCTTGGGATATCTATTTTTATCCATAATAGATTTTTAGTCCCCAATATAAATTGAATTCTCAATCATTAGAATGAATTAGGTAAATGTATTGTTATTTCCCAAAGGATGGAATTACATTTTAATGAATTCTAGGACAACATATTCTGTGTCAATATGTAACAAAACATAAATTTACATAAATATTTCATTATTCAATCCATATTTTCTAGGGAAATTTTCCATATTTAGATAACAAATATCCAAATAAATATCATTAATATAATGAATAAAATTATGAAAATCATTCTAAATTTCAATAACTTCAAATTATAAATCACATCACACTCTTACACAAATCATAGACTTAATTATTTAATAATGAGTTAATGTATCTTAACCAATGTATTGTATATACACATTATATTACCAATGGTCTAACCATCGGTTACAATTAATGAAACCAAAAACATATTTATTTTTTTCTTTTTCATGATTTTATTAAACATTTTGTATCTAGTATCCCCACTAAGACATTTGATTCGAATCTTTTCCCATAATATACAATTATTTTTGTTAATGTAATTATTTATATTGTTTTCTTTTATACCTATTCCTCCTTTGGAAATTCAATATTTAATGAGTTTAAAAGAAATTTATAAGATTAAATTCATATTCAATAATCATGTTATCTAATTTGGTGAATATTTATCCAGAACATACACTAAATAAATATTTGAAAACCTTAAATTTTTATCTAATTATCTACAATGAAGTTTTTTCTAAATTAACAATCCATTCAAGGATAATATAATCATTTTGTCCCTCCAAACCATCACATATATTATTGAAATTTTAATTCAATATTATATCCACTCTTAGGTATAGACAAACCAATTATAAAAAGAAAAGGGTAATAGTAAATCATTGGAAAATACAAACAACAATTATAGATTTAGAGGCCAATAGCTTTTTTTGTATGTAAAATATCTATCATGTTTTCTTTTCATGTTTCCACTAGGAGAACTCCAAGGCCATGCGTATTATTCCATATTTGAATAAGTACAAAAAATGAATATAAAATCAAAAAAATAGAAAATTTAAATCATGTTTGCCTAGTAATGGTTTACGCCTTATTCTATAAGGGTTAGTAATAGTAATAAAATACATTAGGAGAATCTAGTTACACGATATACATACAAAAAATGAAAATATATCATTCCAAAGATGATTATTTGTAGTGTGATATTTTTAAGCATAAATCATTTGGGGAATTATATTACTACCAACATTATCAAAAAAAAATTAAGAAGTTAATGACCAATATTATAAACAATAGATTTAAATCATATTTTCAATAGTATATTTTTTTTCAACCATATACATTAAATGATTGTAATGAATCAATAAATAACCTTGGAAATACTATATGATGAGCATGTACCTCTCAAACGAATCAATTTACTCAATAAGCCCGATGATATCTAGGTAATACATCCTGATGATGTGTCAATGGTTAATGAATTATCATAGTTTATCACCAAATAATTATTTTAGAATATAATATTCATTTGAAAGAGAAATTACCCCAATATTTTCCTCTATTTTTATTATCAATGTGATCTTTTTGTTTACCCCATCCTTTCATATAGAAAGACATTAAATAATAGGTTCTGCATTTTTTGTCCTATTTAACCTGAACCTCGTCAGCCAAAATTCGTGATGAATTAGTTTAATCCAAACAAAGTACCTGGAATGTATTCCATGTAAGATCTAGGCACATTATAAAATGAGTAAAAATTAATCAAATTTCCATGTGCAATGATTTATGCCTTTAATAAGTTTTGAACATTCTTTTGAGCATGTATCATAAAAACTATAGATGTTGGATGGGAATTGATGGTGCCATAGATTAAATAAAACATTCTTATGTCATTGTTAAATAATGTTTCTCCTTATTGAGGAATAATTACTATAATAATAGACATCATGTTGAATAATATAGACATCATTCATATCATTCTGTTGGAAAATAATACTTGCATCATTTTTTGTTAATTGCAATATCTGAGGGGGGAAATAGAAATTTTCTAAATTGAATGATTATTGTCCCATATTAATTCATTTTCATTATGTGTAGTGTCCAAAAAAATCATATGTATTTGAACATGGCTTTATTACACGAATAATTAGTATATAGTTGTCCCATAATTATAAAAAATGTATAAAATTATATGCTTATTTCTCACTCACTGATTATTTACCCGATTAATTAGTTGTTAACAGAGAATAATAGTTTTTTTACATAATTTATTTTGAGTGAAATATCATCGCATGGAGTATTCAGTACAAATACATTAATTAGAATGATGTAAAGATCAATTTTCATGAAAAATTAATGGAAATCCCCAAACTGATATCTTCGTGATAATACAACAAATTATATGTGGGAACCAATTGGGAATGTGAGATCCCATTTTATTTTTTGATAAAAGTAGAATCATTTTTTTCATATAAAACATATCATACAAATGAATGATTATTTTTTACACTATAGGGATTAAAATTAATATCCCATTCTGGAAGAATTTATATTGTTAACAAAAACATTATTAAAAAAAATACCCATACTATCCTTTTCAATTCATCTAAAAGGAATAAAATGTTGATGTATCAATTTTTTATGAAATATATTTTCCAGTTACAGATCCATCATATAAAGCCATTTTTTCCACAATATAATTTAATTTCTAGGGTTTTTATAATTTTTGTTGAATGGTTCATTAAATAATAAAGAAATTACAAATGTCAATAACATTCATAATTGAATCCTAATTTTTATTTTAAAGTCTGATTAAATACCTCAAAATAATATTTCTATACAACTTCGTGACATTTTGGTGCATATCCATTAAATTTGGAATAATCTACTTGTGGTACACATTGTTTCATTTCTCCTCCACATGTAGATTCTTTTTTAGTTCCCTTTTTATTGCCTTCAATTTGAATATATTTTAATATCCATGCATTTATTTATTATCATAATTGGAAGAAATTTATCTTTATAGATGGTCACCATCAATAGATCAATTAATATCACTTTCTTCTCCTCTCATGCATTCATTTGTGACTTATTTATAATTTAATATTATTTTACATTAAATAATTATTTATTTTAATTGAATAAAAATTAAAAACATACGCGTTTTATTTTTTCCAAATAATTCATCTCATCTTATTTATGATCATTTACATTGATTATATTAAAAATATTATTATATTATAATCTTTATAATTGTATAATATTTGAAATAATTTCATAGACATGAATAAATCCAATTCATTATTTCATGGAATATAAATAAATTCTTTTTTCAATGGTCAATGATTACGATAATTAATGGATGACGAAATATGAAATATTGAATGGGCTTAATAATTTATTAAAACCTTGAAAAAAAATTTACAAAAAAATATTCCCTTATATCACCCTTTATTACAATTGTCATCAAAAAATTGTTTATAAATCAGTTTTTAGATGAACTAGATAATTGATTCATAAAACAAATATATGAAACACATGGATAAATCCAAAATATTAAAACATTGTTATTTTTTGATATGAAGGCATATAAAATCATCCATTAGTCATTTGAATATATCTTATATTCATTGGGTGTCCAAAGAAATAGTTGTTTTGTAGTAACATCAACATCAATAGTTCAAGGGTTTAGTAAACAACAGCCTCTTTATTTGTCCAAATTTTAAGGGGAGGTAAAAAAAAAATTCATAAACAATTAGGATGTGGAACATAAAGTAGAGACATAGTTTTTATTGAGACGTGGTGGTGGATTTTAAGGGATGTAGGAATGTGACATGAATTATTTTAGGGTGTTTGTGGACATTTATGGGTGGAAGTAGCATAAAAATCATTAAGACAACTATATATAAACTAATAGTTATAAAAAATAAAGTGTGGGTAATTATATTAGTGTCTTAGGATGGTATGAAGAATTATCTATAAACAAAACATTTCAATAATTATGAGTAGTTGGAACCTCCCAAGCCAGTGTAGGTATGGTAACATAGGCATTGATATCTATGAAATAATTTAATAGGCTAGAGAATTAACGTTATATGTCATGTGTGTGTGGGATCTCATTTTATGTGTATTGGACACCTACATTTGTGATACAACTCCAAAAAATATTTTTTATTAGTCCCAAAAAAAATTAATAAATTTTAGGCTAACATAAAATCATTTCATAATGATACTAATTATATGCAGCCTTTATTAATACTTATGTGCAGCTTTATTTTTTCAAAAATGATATAATGTTCCGAAATATTTATTTATATGATGTTAATTTCATGTAATTATATCATTTCATATCCAAAATATTATTTTTTACAACCTATTTACCATACAAATTTTTTAATATTGTATTCCTTTTAATATTCAATATCCATGACAAAATATATTAATTTACCACTATATTTCTACAAACACATGACATCACATTATTCCATCATGATTATTCCATAAATCTTATGTTAGAATTAACCAAATATAATTATTGAATAAAAAACACTAATACATTTTCAAACAGCTGTTAGTTTACCTCAGTTTATGATTTGAACATAAAAACCATCAATGACTACTACATCATATTTTTGAAAGTAATATTGAATTTTTTTTCCTATTCTATATAAATATCCATGAAATCAATATTTATATAAATTAATTAAAACTCATTGAATTTATCATTAATAACCCTAAAACAAATTATTTTAAAATTTATTCAGGTGTTTAGAAAATAAATTATGATTTAACGTTGGTGATTCTATCATCAAAAAATGTGTAATAATCTCTATATACTTTTAGTAGTTTTTATTCAATAAAATGTGAGGGAAATTAGGGACCCTCTTCAAAATTCATATTTTGGGGTACTCAACTATCTATATAAGGGGCTTGTTAATAATTGAAACACTATATAAATCTATAACAACTAATGTATTTTCAATTGATTTAGGATGATATGAAGGCTCCTGGATTTTTGGATGGTGGTTTTCAATTTTTAATATCATTTATTGTACATCATCCCACTTTATATCATTTTAAATAATTATTTTTAGTCTTCAAAAATCATTAAATGGTTTTTAAGAGCCTCGAGATTCATGTGAATTAGTATTTGGTTAATAAATCATTCAAGCCTTCAAAGTATTTTACTCTAAAATATCGATGTTTATTTTTATTGTGAAAATAATTATTTAGATATTATATGAAATTTTCTCATTTCCTTAAATTAATATGATGTGATACTTTGTGATCATAATCTAATTTACACATGGCTAGATTCCATCTTCCAAGGTTATATGGGCGAGACTCCTCGATCATTTCCTATTATTATATAATTAAATTATTTTTATAGATTTATGACTAAATATTTGGATAATCAAATATATTTATTACCAAATGCATACATTGATAAATCTAGTGTTATATTTGTTGATTATAGAGTTGACCAAGTGAAATTCATTTTTTGATTATCTCAGGATTAGAGTTAAAGGGGACTATATTTGTGAGAAATTAATATTTAGAAATAATGGGTTTATTTTTTATGGTACAAGTGGCATGAGAATAGTTCTTTATAAAGATGATATGGATATTTAATTAATTCTAATGAATCCAAAAAAACTCATGAGGAATATAGAAAAATTAATGAAAAAAATGATTCAACGCATCAATGAAAGTAAGGAAAACATTTATTTTAATAAAAAAAATTCATTTACGAATGGATAAATGTATTAATATTATTAAAATTTAATAAAACTACCCACGAATCTATTTTGGATGTATCTAAAATTATTATGAATGTTGGTAATTTAATTATGGATGAAATGAGTGTTAAAATGATTATATTATTTGAGTGATAGACTATTATATATAGTGACATTTTTTAAATAAAAAATGAAATATCCGATGAGTCATAGAAGGGGTAAACCATGAATTTTTAATAACCAATAATAGAGAAAGGATTCAACACTATTTTCTCGAGACCATAATAAAAATAATTGAATCCGTATGTTATGTTGATTTAGATGAATATGAATTCAGTATTAACCTTATCTTAACCATTTTTTCTAAAATATTACATGATTAAATCCTAATTGGGGTCTAGAGGGGTTATTGGGAAGAATAATATAAGACATGAGTGGAGTAATTTAAAATTATTTTTGTATATTTGACAAAATAGGATAACTTTTAGGAAGAATAAGACAATCATTTTTAGTTTTCTGGTAAGGGGTTTTAGGGTGAGGTTACACCATGAGATCAGGTTTGTAGGCCACAAGTTCACTGTGATGTTATTCTATACAATGTGTTCTGTAGTGGTAGATGTAATCATCATATTATTTAGAAAAATAATTTTAGAACCATATATCTAAATGTTATTTTGTTATAAATAATATGTAATAGTAAAATGATAATAAGATAATCAATACAAATTGATGAATAATGCAATGTGGAGAGTGTGGCTATGATGGATTCTTAGTTAAAGAAAAATATTGTTCATCATTTATTATATCCTATATGAGTTCTTCAATGTAGTTGTGGTTTGGTTGACCATTTTTCATATACAGAAAATTATCATAGTATATTCAAATGCTGGATTGATTATTCTCTTAAAATCATTATAGCTCATCACTCATCTGACCAAGAGAAATATTTTTACAACATGATAATGAAATTAATCATGAAATTATCAAACCATATCCTCCTAATTAGCCAATGAATTATGAAATATATCATCATGTAGGTAATAAAAATGATGTTATTGACAATAATGGGGACATATAATAGGATTTATTCGGAATAGAATAGAAATAATTAAAAATTAAAAATTAATCATTCAAAATGGTCCACTTTAAATCTAACATGGACCTTATTAATATATGATAGTTCACTTAATATCTAATATATGACTTAAAATTAAACATTTCAAAATACACTAGTGACTTCACAATGAACGTTAACCTTTCTACATTATATTTAATATTTTCTATATAAATGTTGTTAATACATTACCACCACTCATTTTAATGTTGATTTCAATTTTAGTAATAAAATAGATTTATAAAGAGTTTAGGTATTAATATTTTTTAATTTAATATAATTTGGTCAGGTTTTTTTTTCATTACATTATCGAAATTTATAATAAGGATAAAAATAGTAAATAATGAAAATTAATTGAATTATAATTAATATGTAATATATTTCTGGTGTGTTTTAATTAGGAAGGATGGTAATATGATTAGATTTATATATTTATGTATTTTACTTTGTTTAGATATATTTATTAAAATATTTCGGGTTTTTTTAAGTGAATAACATATTTAATAAATAATTGTTCCTTAGATGTGAATATTTTTGTTGAAAAAGGATTTCAGGATATTTTTAAATAAAAGTTTTCTATAGATTATATATTAATATAAGGAAAATAATATTAACAATTTGTTATAAATAATTTAATATAAGTTTTAAATATAAAAATGTACATATAAATTACATATTTCTTAATGAAATTTATTGAAATAATATTTTTTTAATACTTGGAAAATAAACATATAATATTTCCGGGTGATGATGAAAATATTTCCATTATGTGATATTTATATAAATGAAGTACAAAGATATTTATTTTGTATATGACTATATAAATTTGAAAATAATATATTATTTTTAATAATTTGATGAATGATATATAGTCTGAGAATATTTTATATTTTATTGGTAGTAATTTTAAAAAATAATTTATATTAATATTTTTTTGTTGTGAATGATGGTTATTTTTATTGATGGTGTAATTATGATTATATATTAACATGTATTTAAATATATGGACATTTTAATATAAATTAATAAGTGAAAATGTTTAAAAATATATTTTCTAGTAACCATTTTTTAATTTTTTAGAAATGATAAAAAAAATATTTTAATAAAAAAATATCTATTTTTTATTATTCATTATGAAAATTAAGAAACATTGAAATAATAGAATTAGAGAATAATGAACATTTATATTATATAATTTTCATTTTATAATTTGTTTTAAAAAATTAACATTATTATGTTTAATATATAAAATTCATTATCTCTCTATATTATTATATTTAAAGATAGAACAAATGGTTTTATAGAAATACATTATATTGAATTGATTGAGATATATTTCTTGTTATGGTTATAGATACTGATGTATGTGTCTTTTAAATCGTATCTTTTTTGTTTTTTGGATAGAATAAAAATACTACGTAAATAGTGGGGTATTATTTTTATCTACAATTCATAAAAATTTCATTTCAATCATATGGTTGTTTTTATTTTTAAATGAAAATTTTTTAATCATATTAATTCTATAGTTATAAATGTTACATCTATGTAAAAAATTGTGTATTTTGATCTTCAATGGTGAATAAAAAATTGTACTTACTTGTGTATTTTTTTTAATGATGGGTAATGATATTTGTTAAAGGATTTAAATGGAATATGGAATTTTGGATTAAATTATTGGATGTACATATGTGTTTCTATCATTATTTTTTTGATCGACAATAATTTTTCTATTTGTGATAAATTTTGAGACTATATGAGACCAAACATCTAGTGTTAATTATATCACATAACGTACAAGTATGTATTAAACCAGTTTCCCCAAACAATTACGATGATTTATGTTTAAAATGTGATATATTTCATTATTCGTAACTAGATTATAAATAAATAGATTTTGTTTTGGAGGGACCATTCATTTATTTTGTAAAATTTTTTCTTCTTTGAGATTATATATATAAATATTGGAATTTATTTTAAATTTTGTTTGTGGGATTGATTTTTAATGTGGGTCATTGTAGGGATTTTTATAATCACATTGGAAAATTAATAGTGAATGTTTATATTTCCATCATTCATGGATGTATAAATATAATATATCATATTGATATGTGATAGTTTGAGAAGGAATATATTATATAAATATATAAACATATTTATTTTATTTTATTTTATTTATATATATGTTTAACAAATTTTCATTTTTAGATAACTTTATATGGTTCTAGTGGAACATTATACAATGGAAGAAAATTCTACTTGAAGTGGTCCATTAAATAATTTTATATAAATAACATTCACTTGTATCATAAATGTACATAATGATTTTTATGATTAAATTATATATATTAATGTTTTAGTGAGCTGGGGTTCATAGATTGTGAATATAAATGGAATCACAATATATTTCAAGGACATATACACATCACAGAATTCAGCAACCCATTCCCTATTAGAGTTGATAATTGGGTATAATAATTAATATCATACTTAACATAGGGAACCAGACCTGAAAAATTGATTCAAGGTGTTAAATCCAAATTCATTGTCATGATTTAGATATAAGATAAAACACATTTTCAAAAATTATATGGAAATGAGAATGGATACAACTTTACGTGAAAAATCATCAAAAATAGAAGGCAATAATGGTTTCATTAAAATTGGTCCACGTAGATATATGGGCACTTTGGGTGGGGTTTTTTGTATCAATTTTTTTTACATTATATTAAATAAATTATATAAATATCACAAATTGAAACATGGGTCTATGTGTCAGGATAAGGGTAATTAGGACCAAAAAATCAACATGGATTCAGTAGTTTGTTGGTAAATTATGAAGATAGTGTACAAAATAATTTATATTGGGTTTCCATATAGTGCCTAGTATTCTTGATTATATAGATATTAGTGGTGGAGCTGAATAATTTTACCAAAAAAAAGATATTACATATACACTAAAATCTGTTATGGTTAGTGAATAATAACTATATGTGGTGAATAATATAATCTGAAGAGTGTTTGGAAATTACAAGTAGTATGAAAAAAGCCTAATAAAAAACTGATTGGTATCACATAAGCATATCTTCCATATTTTTATACATTTGATACATTCAATTAGAAAACACATGTAAAAAATAATGGAATGTGACATAGGCTATTCTATTATAAAATTTATAAAAATATTATATTCTTTCTTAGTCTATATTATTTATTTATATATTTTCAATGTTTATAAAAATGTTACATTAATCAATTTAAATTGTTTATCAATTATATTTTGGATCCTTTAATGTATTTTTTTAATGAATTTTAATATTTTAATAGGTTAATATTATAATGGATTGAGATGATAAATTAATGATAATATGATTTAATTTGTTTTATTAAGTACAATACAATAGTTTAATATATCATGAAATTTTTTTATCTATGGATTATTATCAGTATAATATAAATTTTAAGACATGGACATACCATAGTGTAGTATTTATTATTTTTTCCTAATAATGAATCATATAGACCTCCCAGTCAACCTCGTAATAAAATATAATCAATTTATTTCTATTTAAATTGGTTATTTTTATGATGAGTGGATTTGAAAATTATCTTATTAATGATAAATATTTTTGAATCATTAACATCTTTGATAACCTATGGGTGCTTAGTGTGTAATAAGGGTCATATAATGACAATTTAAATAAAGTGATATAGTTTTTTTTATATATTGGGTTAAATATACAATATTTTGGAAGAAGGCCACATCGATTTTGCAGATGAAATAATCAAGAAGCTTCGAAACCAAAGCATCCTTGGTACAATATATGCAGATTTTCTGGTCCGAGATCACATGTGCTTAAGATGATTTACCGAAGTGGATTTTTCCCAACATTGGCGAGCATGAAGCATGGCATTCACTAGTTTTATATAATGTATAAGATGACCCCATTTTAATTTCATTGAATCTATGAGACCCAAACCCTGATCTTTATTTACTTTTTTTGGAAGATGAATTAAAGTATATTTTTTATCTTAATTTTTTTAATGATTGAATGAGGAAGAAAACCAAGTTTGAATCTAGGTACTTTTAAAACATGATTTATTGCAGTAAAGTTAATGTGAATTCATTCCAAGTGTGGGGTTGTTCTAACATTCTTTATTGAGGAATTGATCGATGATTTCAGAGCTAATTATCTTATGCTAACGGAAATTGGGTTGACGGTGTTCTATGGTCTTCTAGTGATGTGTCGATTAGAATAAGTGGTAGACCATGGTTTATTGGTTTTTTTGGTTTGTGTTTGGGTGTTACATTTCCAAGATACGGCTAGATGTTGAATAAGATGGTATTGGGTTCCATATTCTCATTTCTGTTATTGGGACGAAGAATTAAATTAATTTAAGTGAACACCAAGTGCATGCCTATTTATTGTAAAAAAATAAAAAGAAGAGAAAAATGTATAAAAATTTAATAAATAAATGTGGATTATAAGACTATTATCTACATCATATTTTACAATATTTGTTGGTACTAATATGAATGTGTGGTTTGACACTATTTTGTTCTTTTATAACATATATTTATTTCCAAATGATAGTATAGTTGGAATGAAAATAATAATTGGTTAATTTTTCATTCATTAAACCTACTCGAATAACATTTAAATATGACTAATTTAATTAAAAAAAATTAATTCATTTTTATTTTACACAGATTTATTGAACATTAATAAAACCTTTGTATTGGTGAAATTATATTTTTCTTCTTATATAATAGCATTTTCATGGGATTTTTTGTATTGTTTTTATATTTGTTTATAGATAGTATCCAGTTCTTGATATTTATGAAAATACTTCATTATATATTTTAATTAATACTCATTAATTTAATTTAAGTTTATGATTTTATTAATATTAAACCATTATCTTCATCTATTTTACCTAAAATGATAATACATACTCATTTTTTCAGAAATCCAGGGATATTTTATCATTATGGATTGTAGACATCATCATTTATGGAATTTTAAATCAAACCCCATGATCAATTTTGTAATATTAGCTAATTTATTTATATTTATTTTTCGTACTATACTTTTAAAATTTCATAGTACTCCACCTATAGATATATATATATATATATATAATACCATTGATATATGTTAGATAATCCACTTTGGGTCCATCCATAAAAAATTTTGTTATATAACTTCTCCTATTTGTGGTATCTTCACAGTAAGACCCCTTTATTATAAATATTTATTTACTAATGTATAAAAATGTTCATGATTAGTTCCATATTTTTCAGTGTGTGTCAACTCATTCAATTTAATTTAATAATTTTCCATTTTCCATGATCATGTGAACAACTTATAAAAAATAATCATAATAAACAATATGGACTTTTTATATTTCTCATATGGATTTATCTCATTATAAATGTATAAAATAGATTATCTACTCAATTCTATTGAGATATGAGTTCATGAAAAGTGTAAAAACCTGAGATTTTATGAGAAATATTTTTCTTAATTACATTTATGTCTTGTTTCTTAATATACACCAAAATTTTCTTGATCTATACGCAACATCGTATTAGCTTACAGTATACACAACACTATTCTTGGCTCGTGTTACACACAATTTCAAGTTTGTTGGATAATAGTTATTCTACGCAACATTGATTGTAAATATATATATATATATATTCATTGTATAAATGAAATATGGTTGGATTATATTATTCAAAACAACGAAGGAGTCTTGCACAACACGCAACCCAGACATGGCTTGCATTACACACAATCACGACCTTCCCCGATAGCGTGTGTTGTACGCAATACCAAGTTTCACAAAACAATGATATGTGGTTATAATATTATTATGAACTCACTGTTATGAATATTATTAACTAAATTTTGAATTTTATAAAATTATTATTCATCTTATATATTTTCTAGAACATGGTATGAGAAAAAAATAAATTTTTCTGGTAAAATAAGTATTTTAAAAAAAAATTAGTTTTGAGGCCTTTTGATGGCACACCCACATTAAATCTAGTTTTTTAAATGTTCATAAGTTTAATTTGACAGCATAAAATTCTTATTTCGAATCAGGATATAAATATTTACATTGGATAAATTTTTCATATTACTCTGATAACTTTAATATTTTAATGAATAGTAAAAATACACTTTATTATTATTAAAAACAACAGTTTTCATCACAGTAATTTATATGGTTAGATTTTATTCTTAATTGGTTTTAATTTGTAATTCGAATATACTTTTACCATTTAATATAATGTTGGTCATTGGAATTAATTTCACATTTTAATTAGACAAAAACAGGTGTCAATCATTTGATAGTTATTGTTTCTTAAAAACACGCTATTTGTTTTGATAACGGGAACTAATTGTTAAAATTAATTAATGGCACTTATTTGTTTCGAATTTGTAATAATAGACATCATTTTTGGATTTGGAATATCAAAATACAGCTTAGGCTGTTTTTTTTTCTATTTTTCTGAAAAACATCATTTTTTGATTAATAGTGAAACCACATAGTGGTTGTTAAAAACTGACTCCTTCATTTAAATGAAATTTTACCACTTCTGTGAATTGAATTTCAAAATTCAGACATACATGGTTGTAATCATGAAATAAATGTGGTTAAATATGATGAAAATAATTTTTTGTGAATAGTAAATTTTGACTTTTATTTACCGCGGTTAAAGGTAAATAGGGTAATTCAAGGTTAAAATAATATATAATAATTAAAAATTACCTTAACACATGTCAAAAAATAATTGGATGTGTCATTTATGAGCATGGGAATCCTTGGGTCTATTTTGGGACCCCATTGATCCACTTGGTAGTGAGAATGACAATTTGGATTAATTAATTTAATGTAAAGACAAAATTGACATTAACAAAAATATTTTAGTAATTAATTTTTATAAGGGGTTATATAAATTATCATTTCCACTATAAATATTAATTGGAAAGATAAAGAGATTTCCTAAACGATTTTATTTATTTTATAATTTTTATAAATCAAATAAATTAAATTATTCATGAAACAATAATGATATAGTATTTACCTCATTAATAAATGTTTTAAATAAAAAAGATTACAATGATTAAAATATAATCCAAAACATTTCCAATTCAGATTGGATGTTTTTTTTCAACCATGTATCATATTATCTTATTATTTAATGATTTTGGACCTTTTGAACCCGAAGATAAGTTTATAATAAAATAATATTTTCACACCTTTTAAAAGACCCCCTCCTCCCCCTTATAAAAGGAGACCATTTATATCCAATTACTCACCCCACTCAAGCCATTTGGATCGTACAAACTCTACCCATTTAATCTACCTACATCCCTCTCCTCCCCTTAGAAGCCTTACCTTATGCAGAAGGCACCTCATGATGTCATTTTGGTTCAAACCAAAGGAAGTTACCCAAATTAAATGTAACTTTTTCTCTTAAATTGTTTTATTTTATTCTCCATTTCCAACACCTAAACTATTTTTAATCATTTCATTTGTAACAACACCAGTATTATAAGGCCCCAGCCTTGAACCTTACTTAATCATGAGTTATTACAAGATTACACATTGAGGATCTTTTCGGGTTTAGAGTTTTAGAGAATTAGATCATAAAACTTGCATTACATTCCACATATAAACAAAGTGGTTACATAAAGATAGTATTCTTCTTTCCAGCAATGGAATCATATTTAAAATAAAACATGGATTCTTTCATGACACTTCCTTGAAACTATCATAATATCATATACCTTTTCCTTGACCTGTGAAAAACATTTCAAAAAAACATGGGATGAGCATAAAAAGCTCAGTAAGGATATAAAATAATGGAAAGGAAACATGGGTACATATATACATAAGATTGAAATCATACATTACCCATAAAACATAAGCACTTTAACATACCTCATCAAATCATCAATAAATCATAGAAATCATAAGACATAAAGGTAATTTGAGGCATTCATAACATTCGTACGTAGGGAGTAACCCTCTTGGTTACGTTTGGAATACCCATCATAGTATATTCCCTAAATCTCTTCAGAGAAACCTCAAAGTTTCACTCCATTGCGTTACCCAATGTATTATAGAGCTATATCGGGCTCACCCGCCCTTAGTCTATCACAGAACCACATGTCTTCATAATAATTCCCAAGAACCTCAACATAATTGTATCACATAAAACATGCATAAAGAAAACATAACATTTCCACCATTCAATCACTAGATATCAATAAAACAAATTGATATAAAAACATTATGAAAACAATTTTCAATACCAAATTAAAAGAAAAATAAACCATGGTATTTATTTTACTTTTTTTAAAAAAGGTATGGCTTGTAGAGGAAGCCGGAACTCAAATAATGGTCATGGAAGCGGAGAAGTCGTTGTCGCCGCATACGTATGACAAAAACATTCCCTTTTTTCGTTTAGTAAATTCTTCGTATAAAAATGATTCATTTTCAATAATCATAAAATTCATAGGGTTTTATACACAGTATAAAAGAAGGTTTTGTATAAAACAAAATATTCCTCAATGAAAGGAGATTGAGACGAAGTCCCATACCTCGGGTCCGACATGACTCAGTCGTTCTTTAATCTCCTGAATAATAAACATGAGTAAATTTCTACATTTTTAAGAACCTTTTTCAAGTTCATTGTTCCTTTTATATCACTTATTTCCATGTCATGAACACTATGTAATTATTTAAGTTAATAACGGTCGTTTTAACGATCATTGGTACTTGAGTAAAAAATAATCTCTTTATAATTACAAGTTGTTCATGTACCCATTATATCCAGAATGGTATTCATGATGTAGAAATCATATATGTCATATATATCCAGTACATGCATGAATTTATAATATTACATAATCATTTAGAGGTAAGAAATGAAATGCACAGTTCATGGAGACTGTAAGCCGTACGTACGCATGAACGCTACATTCATTTCTATTTGGTATTTTATATAATGGAATCATAATGATATAAAGGTATATTATAATTAAAGTATAATATCATATATAATATCATAGTTTCATCCTCTATACGTCCCACATGTGTTATTTAACGGATCAAATCACTTTGAGGGGGCGGTAGTCCGCACTTCCTTAAATGAAGATATCGCGTTTACCCATAATGGAAACCATAAAGGTATGCCCAAAATGAAAAATACATAAGCTTAAGGAAAACATAAACATATTATATATCATATATAAATATAGTGACATCTTAATGGCCACCATTGAAGGTGTTAAAAGAATGTTGAACAGTCATCATTTCGGGAGGCATAAATTCCCCATCCACGGAAACAGTATGTCCTTTAACCATTAGATGTAGGTGTGTGTAAGTGTAGATCTAATACTACTAATAAAAACATCCTGTTATATTTAAGATACTGGAGTTGTTACAAAATAAATTAATAAAAAGATTTTAGGGGGTTGGAGAAGCAAAATAAAACAAAAGGACTCAAGTTAAGACATTACCTTAAAATCGGGTAACTCCCTTTGGTTTGAGCTCAAAGGCTTCCTTGAGAAGACTTCTGCCCAATGTGAGGCATCAAGGAGTAAGAGAGGGATGTAGAGAGACAAAATGGGCAGGGTTTGGTCGAGCCAAAGGCTTTGGGAGTGTGGGTAAGGAGGTAGAGGTGGGGGCCTTTTATAAGAGGAGAGGAGGGGCACTCTTGGAATGTAAAGAAATGTTACATTATTTTAAAATGATTTTCGGATTAAAAAGGTCCCACATTGATATAATTAGAGTGTAAGGTGATATGGGTTCTAAATACACCCATAAAATTGGTTTTGTACATGTTTAGTTCATAGATTTTACATTATCATTTCATTTTATTTAAATCCTTTATTAATAAGGTAATCGCTGCATCATCATGATGTCATAAATAATTTAATTTATTTAAAGTCTAAAAATTATAAAACAAATACTATGATTTAGGGAATCATTTTATATTTCCAATGACTATTTATAATCAAAAATCTGACTTGTATAACCCCATGTCAAAATTGTTTTAGTAAAACATCTCTTGTTTGTGTCATTTTTACTTTAACATTAAATAAAAAGTTATTTATGTCATTTCCCAACCAAAGTGGGTCTATGGGGTCCCGAAGTTGAACCATGGATTTTATTGGTCGTAAATGACACATCCAATTAGGGTATGACATGTTTCACGCTCATCTCATATTATTAAAACTTTATTTTTACCTTAAACTACACTAATTACCACTAATCGCGATTAAGAACTTAAAAGTTACTATTCACCAAAAAATTATTTTAATCTCATTGAACCTCATTATACTTCTTAATGACAACCATGTATGTCGGATATTTGAAAATCAAATCACAAAAGTGGAAAAGTTTCATTTAAATGAAAAATCAGTTTCTTTAACTACCAGTTAGTGGTTTCAGTATTCATCAAAAATTGATGTTTTTTAGAAAGATACCAAAACTTCACCCTAAGCTATATTTGATATTCCAAATTAAAAAATTATGTCTATTTTACAAAATTCAAAACATTTAAGTTGCATTAATTAATTTAATAACTAATTCCCATTTTCATGACAAATAGCGTGTTTTTATGAAACAATAAGTATTAAAAGATTGACAATAGTTTAAGTCCAATTTCAATGTGAAATTGATTCCAATGACCACCATTGGATAAAATGGTACAAATATATTCTAATTTCACCTCAAAACCAATTCAAAATATAATCTAATCATATAAATAAATTATATTAAAAAGAGTTTTTGAATTAAAATACTACATTTTTCACTATTCATTAAAAAAATGAACATTATCAGAAAAATACCAAAAATTCACACAAAGTAAATTTTGATGTCCCAATCATAAATAATAAGTTTATTTTGACACACATATATTATAAAATAGTCAAAAGATATATTTAAAAATGGTTTGCCATCAAAAGGAAGTAAAATAATCTTTTAAGAATATTAATGTATTCCATGCATAAGATTGTATTTATTTTCATTTTAAGCCTCTAAAACACTATCTTAATCATTAATAGACATAGATAAAAATATCTATTATTCATTACTTACTATGGATGTTACAATATCCTCAAGATAAATGTATGTTTTTATGATAAGGATTATAACTACACTTACACACATCTCCATATAATGGATAAAGAACATAATGGTTATGTGGATGGAAATCTAACTCCTCACGAAACAATGATTGTTCGATTTTCTCCTACCACATCTCATTGTTGCCATTATTATGGACATGTATTTATATATGATATATATTATGTTTATTATTTCCTTATTCTTCTTTAATTACCAATTATATCAAGCCTTTATGGATTCTATTGTGGGTAAATATGATAATCTCATTTGAGGATGTGCGGACTACCACCCCCTCAAAGTGATGTGATTCATTAATACATTACGTGAGATGTATAAATGATGGAGTTAATGATATTATATATGATATTATACTAGAATTATGACATAAATATATATCATTATGTTTCAATTCCATTAAAATAGGAAATAGAAATAAAATTATCGTTCATGCGTACATACAACTTACCGTCTCCATGAACAGTGCATTTGATTTATTACCTCCATATGTTATGTACTATTATAAATACATGTATATTCTGGACATATATGAAATATATGATATATAAATCATGAATATAATTCTTTATATAATGAACCTTTGAACACATGAACACCATGTAGTTATAAGTAGTCCATTTTTGACTCAAGTACCAAATATCGACAAAACGAACGTTATTAACATAAATGGTTACATAATGTTTATAACATGGTAATAAGTGATATAAAAATAATAATAAACATAAAAAATGTTCTTTATCAAGTATAAATGAACTTTGGTATTTTATTCAGGAGAAAAAAGAACGATCGATCAAGTCGGACACGAGGTAAGGGAACTTTTTACCCCAATATCTGTTCTTTGGGTTGATCTTCTCTTTCTTGTTTATGTAGTTCATTGATTATGTGATAAATTAATTTTTATAACTTATCATGTATTTATACTTTCTTTATGTGTCCTTATAGTGAATACACATAGGCTGTCTATTTTCTTTACAAATTGTTCTTTGTAAGGGATAATTTTGAAATCTCATTTTTATCCGAGATTTTTTATATGTAAGTATTTACTGGGGTTATATTTTTCATCCATGTCTGTAAAATGTTTTTCATAAAGTGTTTAATATTATTCTATTTATGTTAAAAGTCATGTTTAACCTTCATTGAATTTTAAATTTTGTTATGGGTATAATATTTCTTTTATTTACCATACGTGGTACTTTTTGTCTCTTCAGTTAAAAGTATGAGGAGAATGTTTTTTTAACTTAAGCACCTTGAAAGGATTTTTACGGTTTCGTAACACCTTATTTTCATGAAGCTTACTCTACATGATTTCATGACTATTTTCAACAAAATCCGTTTATTTTAAAATTTCATGCCATTTTTAAAAAAGAAAATGATTTTGAAGAAGGAAGGGTATTTTCCTCAAGAATTCATTTCAAGTGTTTTATCAAAAATAGTTTTCATATAAGATGGAATTATTTCATATTTGTATGTTTCATGTATAATGTCTCTATTATTTACATGGTTTAAATTTTCTTATGATGAAATGATATCCATTTTTTAATATGTATTTTGTTAATATGGGATGATGTTTATGAATCACATTTTATTCATTGGGTAATGATGAATGACTTATGTTCATGTTGTGGAACACATAATAATGATTTCATTATGAGATGGTTGGGACCTATATCACCTTCAAATTCATTGGGTAATGATTTATATCTCATGAAATAGAAATGGCTGGAATGGAATGTTAATATGGTTTAGTGATACATGACAGAAACGAGGAGTGAACTCGGTTCAGTAAGGGAATTTGTCCACTAAGATTGTTTTGGCATCATTGCCTTGGGTACTATAGAAATAATATGATTTCATTAATTTTTTTCCATAATTAAATGTTTTTTTTCATGATATTTTATCAGTATTTATGTTCCATTATGATCTATGCCTTACGTACTACCATGTTTTATGTCATTGCTCAAGATTTTGATGTTTAAACATTATGTTCATGTTTTTATGATCAAATGTGTATGGTTTGTTTTATTTTCTACATGAATACCCATAATACGAATTTCAGATAACCCTTTATACATTTTCTTTTCCACAGTATATAATGAATGGTTTTAGGTAAGAAAAAAAGGAAGATCATTATGGGAGATATTTAAGATCTTTCACCATGATTAGTAGATTATGTTCTGAGTTTCCAAAGACACTAAACATTTATGATTTGTTGGTGTATGTTTGTGTTATATATTAAGTATTCTGAAAAATTAATGTAATTTCGATGCATTTCAAGATTTGGGTCACCATAGATGGTATCAGAGGAATGGATTAGTCAGCCTTTGGAAACTAGAATGAAAAAACTTTAGTGTGATCCCTAGAGTTATTTCTAAGGTATGCATAAGGATGTATTTAAGGATAAGTATAACTATATGTTATAGTCCTAGGATTAAGGTGACGATAATAGAATTAAACCTTTGATGGTAGATATTGAATGTACTTCCCCTTTATTATGTTTTTTTCCTAGAATTATTTCTTCATCTCACACTTTTCTTTTTGGGTTTTAGACGATGGCTGGAACACAAAGGAACCGTGTTGATCAAAGTAATGGACAATGCAATGGTTTTCCTCCTGAACAACCAAATGTTATGGGAAATGGAGTTCAAAATCTTATTTCTATACTTACACAAGCTATTAATCATTCTGGACTTCCAAATAAGCAGAAAAGGAAACAATATTCTTTTGAGTACTTCTTGAGGAAACGTCCACCTTCATTTAGTGGGTCATGTGATCCACTTGTTTCTGAACAATGGATCAGTATAATTGAAAATATATTTTCCATACTTCATTTTTCACAGCATGAAAAAGTCATTTTGGTTGTTTACCGTTTAGATGGTGATGCAGACCAATGGTGGACTCAAAATAAGAATACAAGGCACCAAGATGAAATTGAATCCATGGAATGGTATGAGTTCAAGAACTTATTTTTCAATAAGTACTTCCCTCTTATTCATAAAAAATGCTTTAAAATGATTTCCTTCAGCTTAAGAAAAAGGATGAGGAATCTGTTGGTATATACGATGTGAATTTTACAAGGCCTGCGAGGTATGCATCTGGCTTTATCATCCAACATGAACGTATAGTTGATCGATTCTTCAGTGTCTTAGAAACAAGTATTATAAAGGCATTAGATATAAGAGACTTCACTATATATGAAGAAATTTTGTGTCATGATATCAAGGTAGAACTGAATGTTGGTGTTAAATTTCAATCTCAAGGTTTTGACAAAAAATGAAAGATGGAGTTCATGGAGAAATCATAGAATAATGGTGAAAAGATGTTGAATGTTTCTTTGTTCTCAATATATTGAAAGAATCATGGTGGATAAACTCTTAAAGGAAATATAAAATGTTTTAAGTATAGAAAATATGGTCATCGAACAGCTGAGTGTCGAAGTAATGGAAAAATGGTTACTGATGATGTGAATAAAGAAACTACTATAGAGGACGCACCACCAACACTTCAATGCTTAAAGATCAAGGAAATGTGGAAATATACTCATCAATGGCCTAATCCAAGGGTTAATGATGATCAATGTGAGAAACCTCTTAAGGAAAAGGATAATGGTAAGTCACATGCTATCCCTATTTGTGATGTTGAGTATGACAATGATGTTTTGTAATGATTAAGTGTTAATGTAATGGGATTTCAAATTAGTATAATTGAATCTAATTTATGGTATCGTGGAATTTTGGAATATCTATGTATTGGTTTTCAAAAATTATATGGTACTGGTATCCCTGAAAATTGATTGAAATAGTTTTGGAAAGTAGATGATATGCGCACAATGAAGGGATAATGAAAAAATTAATTGAGTTCATGACGGATATAAGGACAAAATTACATCATGGTTTGTGTATATAGAAATTTTGGGATTTTGGGGTATGTAAAGTTTTAAATTTTGTTAGCATTCTTGTTTTAAATATGGATCAATGGGTATTCATTTTTCAAAAGAATACATTATTAAGGTATTCACATGTTTTTAATTTTACCAACAAGATATATCGTATGATATATGAGGGATAAATGATGGTATTAGCGTGCTTGTTATATGACATTTTTACTAATTGTTCTCTTTATACAATGAGTTTTGAAAGAATTATATTGGATAATCCTACGATTGGAATTGATTATGTTGAACATAAGTTAATATTGTTTAAGGCTAAAACTTTTTTATGTTATTGATGGAATGTTATAATAATGTAGTTTAAGAAAAGTGACAACATGCAAGATGAGTGACAACACGTCGCGTCATACAAGGTTGTGGGAATCAAACCCACAACTAAAGTGTGATAGGACAATATCACCTACCACTAGCCTACAAGAAGTCCCTGGTTAGTAGGAACTAGTTTTATATTATTAAGCGGTATGATAGATTATGTATAAGTTCATTTTTGGAATCATATACCATTAATATCACCATAGATGGACTTATGTATATAAATTTTTATACCCATATGTTTGAGATAGATGGAATGACCTATTATTCTATCGCATGATCTGCTAACACTTCACGAAAGACTAATTCAACATCATTTATTTAAGAGATGAAGTGGAAATTGTTCAGGGCACAAAAAAAGTGAGATTGTTCCAAAATAAAGTATTTATTTCTTCTAATTCAAAAATTTCCACATTAGAAAAATGATATTGAAAACCAAAAATGTTGTCCTATTTCTATTATATCTAATGAATCAGATGGTACCTTTGATCATTGCAAATTTATAGCTTTGTAATTATTGGCTTCATCATAGCCATGTTCTCTACCACTCCCTATCAGAACTTGATGGTTAGATTTCTATTCGATATTCATATGTTCACCAATGTTATCCTATGTGGAAACCCAGTTATGAGTTAATTTGGCTAACCATTATGTTTCATACATCAAGTATTAAAATTAATTTTTAGTATTCCTTTTTACGATGTGGGTTTCTATGAATGAAACGTTCAAGTAGTAAACCATTTATAACCCCGACAAATTTCATGGGAGAAATTCATTTTAAGGGTGGTAGAATGTAACAACCAGAGATTTTATGTGAAGTATTCTTTTTAGTTTCATTGTTGTCTTGTGCTGTATGCTACACCAAAATTATCTTGCACTATACACAACACTATATTAGCATGTAATATACACAACACTATTCTTGGCTCGTGTTACACACAATTTCAAGTTCATTTGATAGTAGTTATTCTATGAAACATTGAGTGTATATATATATATATATTCAATGTATAAATGAAATATGGATGGATTTTGTTATACGAAACAACAAATTATCCTTGTACAACATCAGACCCTGACTTGGCTTGCATTACATCCAATCACGACGTTCCTTGATATCGTGTGTTGTACGCAATACCAAGTATCACTAAACAATGATATATGGTTATAATAATATTTTTAACTCACTGTTATGAATAATATTTACTATATTTTTAATCTTATAACATTATTATTCATCATACATATTTTCTAGAACATGGTATGAGAAAAAAATAAAATTTTCATGTAAAATAATTATTTTTAAAAAAATGATGTTTTGCCGCCTTTTGATGGCGCAACCACATTAAATATAGTATTTGAAATGTTTATAAGTTCAATTTGAAAACATAAAATTCTTATATGGAATCAGGATATAAAAATTTACTTCAGATTAATTTTTTCATGTTATTCTGATAACATTCATATTTTAATGAATAGTAAAAACAAGCTATATTTTAAATAAAAAAAATTTCATCGCAATAATTTATATGGATAGATTATATATTTAATAGGTTTTAATGTGTAATTAGTATAAATTTATACCATTTAATAAAATTTTGGTCATTTAAATTAATTTCACATTGAAATTGGACATAAACAATTGTCGATCTTTTGATAGTTCTTGTTTCTTAAAAACACGCTATTTGTTTTGATAACAAGAATTAATTTTTAAAATTAATTAGTTCTACTTATATGTTTTGAATTTTGAAAAATATAAATCATTTTTTTATTTGGAATATCAAATATATCTTAGGCTGAATTTATGGTATTTTTGTGAAAACTTCAATTTTTGATGAATAGTGAAACCACTTAGTGGTATTTAAAAAAACTGAGTCTTTCATTTAAATGAAGTTTTACCACTTCTGTGAATTGAATTTCAAAAATATTAAATTCATTGTTTATATCATGAAGTAAAATGTGGTTCAATAAGATGAAAATAATTTTAGGTGAATAATAACTTTTGACTTTTATTTACCGCGGTTAAAGGTAAATAGGGTAATTCAAGGTGAAAATAATATTACAATAATTCAAAATTACCTTAACACTTGTCCAAACCATATTGGGTGAGTCAGATGAGACCATGGTCATCCTTGGGTTGATTTTGGGACACCATTGAGCAACTAGGTAGTGATAAGGACAATTTGGATTAATTAATTTAATATAAAGACAAAATTGACATTAACAAAAATCTATTAGTAATTAATTTTTATATGGGGCTATATAAATTATATTTTCTAATATAAATATTCATTGAGTATATAAATATATTTACTACATTATGGTATTTTATTTATAGTTTTTAGATATCATATAAATTCAATTATTCATGACCCAATAATGATGCAGTATTTACCTCATTATGATTATAATGATGAAAATATAATCCAAAACATGTCCAATTCGGATAGGATGATTTTATTTAGTGCATGGGAAACCATATCTTCATCCTTAAGGATTTTGGGACCTTTTTAAACCAAGATAAGTTCATAATAAAATAATATTTTCACACATTCCAAAAGAGCCCTTCCCCCCCCCCCTTATAAAAGGAGACCATTTCAATCCAATTCCTCACACCTCTGAAGCCATTGGGATCGTCCAAACTCTGCCCAATTAAGCTTCCTACATCCATCTCCGCCCCTTAGAAGCCTTACCTTAGGAAGAAGGCAATACAAGAAGACTTTTTGGTTCAAACAAAAGGAAGGTACCCAAATTAAAGGTAACCGTTTCTCTTAAATTGTTTTCCCTTATTCTCCTTCTCCAACCCCTAAACTCTTTTTAATACTTTATTTTGTTACAAAACTAGTATCATCAATATACTAGAATGCTTTAATGAGAATTATTAGAACTAAACTTACACACACCTTCATATAATGTATGAGTAACATAGTGATTCTGTTGATGGAAAGCTAACGCCTCACGAAACGTTGATTGTTCGATTTTCTCCTACCGCCTCTCATGATGGATATTATGATGGAACTGTATTTATATATGATATATATTATGTTTATTATTTTCTTATTCTTCTTTAATTCCAAATTATATCAAGCCTTTTTGGTTTCCATAGTGGGTAAATACGATAATCTCCTTTGAGGAAGTGTGGACTACCACCCTCTCAAAGTGATGTGATTCGTTAATTTAATATGTAGGATGTATAAAGGATGGAGTTAATGATATTATATATGATATTATACTGGAATTATAATATACCTATGTATCATTATGTTTTAATTCCATTAAAATTATAAATAGATATGAAAGTCGCGTTCATGTGTACGTAAGGCTTACCGTCTCCATGAACGGTGCATTTCATTTCTTACCTCTATATGTTATGTACTATTAAAAATACATTTATATAATGGATATATATGATATATATGATATATAAATCATTAATATCATTCTGATTATAATGAACCTTTTACCACATGATCCACATGTAATTATAAGAAGTCCATTTTTGACTCATGTACCAAATATCAAAAAAAATTAATGTTATTAATTAAAATGGTTACATAATGTTAATAACATGGTAATAAGTGATATAATAGGAAAAATAAACTAGAAAAATGTTCTTAAAAACATAGAAATTTACTTTGTTTTATTATTCAGGAAATTAAAAAACGATCGAGTCAAGTCAGATATGAGGTAAGGGAACTTCTCAACCCAATTTCTGATCACTGGGTTGATCTTCTCTTTCATGTTTATGTCGTTCTTTGAGTATATGAGAAATAAATTTTTATATCTTATCGTGTATTTATAATTTCTTTATGTGACATTATAGTGAATACACAAAAGTGATCTATTTTATTTACAAAAATGATCTTTTCAATGGATAATTTTGTAATCTCATTTTTAACTGAGATTTCTTATATGTAAGTATATAATGGGAAGATATTTTTCTTCCATTTCCATAAAATGTTTATCAAAAAGCGTTTAATATTATTCCGTGTTTGTTTAAAGTCATTTTTACCCTTCATTGAATTTTATTTTTTGTTATGGATGGAATCATTATTTTTTTTACCATACGTGGTACTTTTTGACATTTCCTTTAAAAGTACGAGGATAATGTTTTATTAAATTATACGGAATGAGCATATTTTTACGGTTTCAACACACCTTATTGTCATGAATCGTACTCTAAATTATTTCATGAAAATTTTAAACAAAATAATTTTCTTTTAAAATTTCATGGAATTTTGTAAAAAAAATTATTTTGAAGAAGAAAGGATATTTTCCTCAAGAATTCATTTCAAGTGTTTTATCAAAAACATTTTCCATAAAATATGGCATTATTTAATATTTGTATGTTTCAAGTATAATGTATCTATGATTTATATGGTTTTACTTTTCTTATGATGAAATGATATCGATTATTATATATGGATTATGTTATGATGGGATGATATTTATGAAACCCATTTGATTCTTCGGGTAATGATATGACACGACCTGTCCTCAGGGCCTGTGCTGTGACTACCCCAAGCCTACCTTCCATAAGCCAGGGGCTGGCGACTAGCACCAAGGCATAAATCCCAGTAAAAAGAGAAGTCATTGCCTTTGTTAATTAAAAAAACACCACAGAGCAAGAATGTAGTAGAAGTAAACACTAAGTAAAAACTGAGTACAACAGTAAGTGAGGAAAATTAAGTGGGCCAGAATACAAACCCAAACTGAAAGTAATGTACAACTAGAAAGGGAAAACAACAACTGAAAAGTAAAGCTGCAGCGTCGAGCCATCCACTAGAAGACCCACTTGAAGGGTGAGTACAGATAACCTCAACAACTCTTCGGGTCCAGCCATCCGCTCCGAGTACGTCTCGCCCAGTGGTCGACCTCCAGGTACCGTCCTGCTCCGCAAGCCTCAACCACGATCAGCGTTGTCCATCGTCTGCAACCAACACAATGTAGTTTGGGCATAACACGTGCATGGGTGAGTATAAGCTACTCACTTGGGACCCCAAGACCCCCGAAGGTCTCCCAGAATCCACAAAGGATAATCCAAAAAGGAAAGATACAATCACAAAGTAACATCTGAAAGTTCATAGGTATATTCCCATACATATACCTAAGTCCCCAGTTCTAGTTCGACTCCGACATCCAAGCTAAAGTACAACACAGTCCACACTAGAAGAAAAATGAAATCCACACAGGATAACACAACACAATCTACAATGAATGAAAAATAGGATTCAGCTCACATAGGTATACTTCATCATATGACGATAGAGATGATCAGATATATCCACTGATTCATATAAGCCATCATACCAATAAAGAATCGATAGGTAATAACCCCCGCAATGACCCACATAGGATCTGACCCACACAGTATCGATAGCTAACTAACCCCAGCAATGACCCACACAGGATCAGACCCACATAGGATCTGTAGGCGCTGGCCCACACAAGACCGCTGAGCACTGACCCACACACGATCGGACCCACACCAGATCTATAGCACTAATCCACGTAGGATCGCTGAGTGCTATAGTCTTCGCCGTCGAATCCACTGGGGATCTATGCACAGTCGTCTTCGTCGTCGTTGTCGCAGTTGCAGTCAGCTCTAGGGTTCCTGCACACAGCAAGCTCATTCGGGAGGGTCCGCTCCACAAGCCGAGAGGCTAATACATCAACTGACACATAGTCCATAGTTGATGTATCCAAAAGCTTTGTATCATCAACATGAACTCAACACCACAGACGGCGCATCAATCGGACGCCTGGTCTGAGAGTTATTGGCTTTTTGTCCAAGGGGCCCGGTTGGTTTTTAAGTCAAAAAAAACCTGACCATACTCCACCAGCATCCAAACCTCGGTTGGAGTAAGCCAAAGGATCTGTATAACTTAGAGGAACCCATCAAAGTCGACGACACGTCAATCGGACGTCCGGAGCTCAAGTTATGAGTGTTTCCCCTCCGAGGTCCCGGTTGGATTCGTGTACGAACCAACCCGGCCGAACCCAAAGTACTCCGAAACCTTGAGTTCGATATACCGAAACTACCGTCTCGATCCACGGATCACATCGGCACTAACAGTGAGTCAATCATAGGTCTGTAGCCCATGATATGGGCAAAAGACCGAAAGGGTTCCGAAAACGGGGGGTCTGGGCCCGGACCGACCCAGCCCAACCCCCCTGGGTCGGCCCGAACCGGGTCGACCTGACCCAGCGGGGCGCGACCAGGCCCGACCAGCGTGGCCCGCCCTAGCCCGGCCTGGGCACGACCCGACTGGCACTGGCCGGGGGGCCAGCGGGTCGGCTTTGCCATTATGGCCGAGCGAAGCGGGGTACGCGCTACCCCCATGTGAAGGAGTCGTGGCCCCACGTGGGGCCACCCTTGCCAGCAGACGCGGTCGGTTGCCGCGTCCCGTCCCCCTCCGGTCCCGCGCGCCGGTGGGCTGCTCAATGGACTACCGGACAAGTTCTGGTGGTCGGAATTGCATGTCGTTTTCGCCAATGGCCCTCCTGGGGCCCGTCCTTCACTACGAGGACCTCACATCGCCCGTGAGGCTTGTTTTGTCATCGTCCGCCATTCGGCACACCATGAACGAAAGGGTGGTGGGTTCGGACTTGTTCATTGGTCTGCAACCACCGTGTTAGCAGTTTTAAAAGTCTCACAACAATCATTTAAACAAACCGCATATATAATCACATAGATTAAAAAGAACAAAATCCCCTACCTCAATGTTGTCGTTGAATGTGAGTTCATCGCGGAATTGACCGTCGCGGAAGAAGAGGATTGCCGCGTCGCGGAAGGGGTGTCACTGTCGTCGCGGTACACGACATCGCGTAGTAAAACTCCAAGGATTAAAATCACACAAATTTAATTGCACAAATTAAACCCATGTTGAGGATATAATTCACAAAGAAATAAAATAACTGAAATCCCCTAACTCAATAGGTTGTTGATCGAAGATTTTCGCAGGGAAGGAATGTCGTGGAAGAAACATCGCGGAAGGAGGATCATCAGCGTCGCGGAACATGGCGTCGCGTTTTCGATCTCCGAGGTTTTGGCGTTCTTCGTCGCCCTTCCTCGAAGGTTGGCGTTCCTTGCATTCTTCGCGTTCTTCGCGAAGGAGGATGGATATCTTCAGGCCTTAGAGTTTTCTCCAAATCCTTTCTACAAGCCACCCCTCAATAAGAAAAGTGTTGGTATTATTTTATTCCCATGCCAATAATTTGAAATTCAAAGATATGTAACGAAAAAATTATTTCATAGAATTAATTGCAACGAAATAACAGTCCAATTAAAGAGGAATTTCTTAACCCAAATAAACCCACGATTGACTTTTATTAAAAGGGGGGTGCGGGTGCGTTACATAGAGGGAAATAAATGGTGGGGATTGTGCGGGCCCCACCTCACAAATATCCAACCAATGGGTAGGATATTATGGGTTCCACCTTATCCGCCTAACCTAGCTTAAGTGGCTTGAAGTGAAATAAAATAATGTTGTCGCACCACATTATTTTATTTCTTAACTTAAATCCAAAAAATTAAAAACCACACCTGAGAAAACGTAACTCCAGAAAGGGTGTTTCTAAGTAAATATCGGCGCTGCAATTCTATTGGTGCCCTCGGAATTCAATTTCGAGCACCGATTCAAAATTTAGAAACCCCAGCTCCTTCGTTCACTGAACGTACCTAAGCTAAACTTCGGAAAATGATTCCGGGCACACCGGGCCTCGAATTCAGGTGCCGTCAGAAACTGCGCTCCTGTAAAATTTCAAAGAAAATTTAAAAAAATTACTTGAAATTTACAGGTCTTTACATCACACCCACCTCAGGGCTTTACGTCCTCGTAAAGATACATCATAAACTATGGAAACAAATGTGGGTATTGAGCATGCATCTAAGCCTCCTGCTCCCAAGTGCTCTCCTGGAGGTTCCCGTGCTGCCATTTGATGGACACTAGAGGAATCGATCGTCCATGTATGAACCGCTCCTGTCGATCCTCGATCTCCATCGGGACCTCCGCAAACGTCGCCCCATCATCAATGTCTTTCTCCCCATGGTCAATGATATGCGTTGGGTCGTGCACGTATCTCCTCAGCTGAGATATGTGGAAGACGTCGTGCACCATGTGCAACTGAGGTGGTAAATCCAGGCTATAATCCACCTCTCCAATCCTGCAGAGTACCTGGAATGGTCTGATAATTCATGGAGACAACTTTCTGCCTCGGCCAAATATCTATAATCCACGTCGAGGTGAGACCCGCAAGAAGATGTGGTCACCATCCTCGAACTCCAGTGGCCTCCGCCTCCTGTCAGCATAAGACTTTTGCTAGCTCCGAGCTGTCCTCGTCTGCTCCTCAATGACCTTGACCTTTTCTGTCATGTCCTGGACTATCTCTAGTCCCACAAGTGCCGACTCCCCAGGGTCTGTCCAGCATAGAGGAGTTCTGCAAGGTAGGTCGTACAACGCCTCGTATGGTGCCATCCCGATGGTGGAGTGGTAGCTATTGTTGTACACGAACTCCACCTAGGGTAGGTTTTCCTCCCAGCTATGACCATAGTCGAGGACACATGCGCAGAGCATGTCCTCGAGAGTCTGAATGGTCCTCTCTGTCTGACCATCCGTCTGAGGGTGGAAGGCGGTGCTCAGACGTACATGCGTCCCAAACTCCTCCTGCAACCCCTTCCAAACCAAGGAAGTAAAGAGAGCATCTCGATCGGAGATGATAGATGATGGAACACCGTGAAGCTGTACAATCTGTTGAACGTAGAGGCATCCCAGGTTCTCCACTGATCCCTGCTCTATAATGGGTAAAAAGTGTGCCGACTTGGTGAGTTGGTCGATAATCACCCAAATGGACTCGTGACCTCTAGAAGTGCGTGGATGTCTAGTCACGAAGTCCATAGATATGTCTTCCAACTTCCACTCCGGGAACTCCAAGGGTTGTACCAAGCCTGCTGGTACCTGGTGCTCTGCGTTCACCTGCTGGTAGGTGAGGGATTGGGAAACAAACTCTGCCACGACCTTCTTCATTCACGGCCACCAATTCTGTCACCTGAGATCCCGGTACATCTTCGCCACTCCAGGATGTACCGCCAAAGGGGATGTTTTAAACTACCTCATCACCTCCTCCCGTAAACCAACTGGTACCAAGATACATCCTCTGAAAAGGAATTTGTGATCTCCTACTACGGAGAATCCATCAGGTGCATGTCTTGAGGATATATATGCACGCCGCGTCTCACAGTCAGCGTCCCCATGCTGTGCCTCTCTGATCCACTGTAGTAGTGGATGGGTGACTGTGAGAGACTGAAGGAAGGCTTCTCCATCTCTATCCACGAAGGATGTCTGCAAAGTGGCTAGCTGCTCTGTCGCCTCCTCAAGTAGTTGAATGCCCGTCCTCCCGGTGAGAGCATCGGCTACTACGTTCCCCTTCCCAGGAGTATAGACTATCTCAAAGTCATAGTCCTGGAGGAACTCGAGCTGTCACTACTGTCTTAGGTTCAAGTACTTCTGAGAGAAGATGTACCTGATACTCTGATGGTCAGAAAAGACTGTAAAGTGCATGCCCATCAGGTAGTGTCGCCATGTCTTCAGAGCGAAGACCACTGCTTCTAACTCCAGGTCATGAGTAGCATAGTTCTGCTCATGCGGCCCCAACTGGAATGATCCATAGGCGATCACCGCCCGCTCCTGCATAAGGAAACATCCGAGTCCGGTCCCCAATGCATCGCAGTAGACTACATACCATACTCCCTCCTCCAGCAACCTCATGTTAGGTGCGCTGGTCAATCTCTGTCTCAGCTCTTGGAAGCTCTGATGACATCTGTCTGACCACACAAATGGTTTCCCCTTCTTTGTAAAAGCAGAGTGTGGTGCCGCAACCCTGTAGAAGTCTGGCACAAATCTCTGATAGTATCCAGCTAGTCCCAAGAAACTTCGTACCTCCGTCACGCTTTTGGGTGGCTCCCAAGCTAGCACTGCCTCAATCTTCGCAGGATCCACCGCAACTCCCGCCTCAGAGATGACATGCCCCCAGAAGTAGACCTCACGTAACCAGAACTGAAACTTCGAGAGCTTTCCATAAATCTGGTGCTCTCGGTGTGTGTCTAGTACACCCCGTATGTTGTAGGTGTGCTCCTCCTCAGTCTTCGAGTATATCAAAATGTCTTCGATGAAGACTACGACAAATCTATCAAGGTGTGGCTGAAATATCCTGTTCATTAGGCTCATGAACACTGTGGGAGAATTGGATACGCCAAAGGGAATAACCAAGAACTCATAGTGGCCATACCGACATCTGAAGGTCGTCTTCTACACGTCCTCCTCCCGAACTCTGAGCTGATGATAGCCTGACCTGAGGTCTATCATTGTGAACCACCGTGCTCCCTTGAGCTGATCGAAGAGGTCATCAATCCTCGGTAGTGGATACTTGTTCCTCAATGTCACCTGGTTTAGGCAATGATAGTCGACACAAAGTCGCAAGCTCATGTACGCATTGTTGGCGAACAATATCGGGGAAGCCCTGGGTGAAACACTAGGTCAGATGAACCCCTTAGCCTGCAAGTCCTCCAACTGTACCCGTAGCTCTCGATGCTCGGCGGGAGCCCTCTAATATGCTGGAGTGGATATCAGGGCGGTCCCGAGGTATAGATCAATATAAAAAACTACATCTCTATGAGGAGGTAGTCCTGGAACGTCGTCGGGAAAGACACCCGCATACTGATCCACCATTGAAGGAAAACTTGGACTCCCCACGTCAACTGCTCCTAGGATGAGGCTAGCCAACTGATGAGTGATGGTTTTTCCTCTCCTATATAAGAGTCCATCCTATGCTACAAAGGCTCCCTTATCACTGGTGAAGGTGAACCTTCTCCTGTCGGTGTGCACACATCGCACCTTGTGCCTAAAACAGTCAATCTAAGCATGAACTGTGGATAAACAATCCATGCGCAAGATGACGTCGTAAGGCCTCAAAGCTGCTACAAGAAGATCCCAACCGAAGATCTTGCCTCCTAGAGTAAGCTCACACTGCCGACACCAGTTCGTAATCGTCACGTCTACTCACGTAGGGGTCTCTGGCCGTAAGGATCGAGCCAACGGCTCTGTCGGAATCTCCGAGCTCCGAACAAGGGAAACGACTATGAAAGAATGACTCGCTCCTATGTCTACAAGAACTGCAGAAAGTGTGGAATAGACACAGATATTACCTTGAATCATCTTGGGTGCGCCGTGGTCGTATGCCTTTGCTACCTGGAGTTGTGTCTGTCTCTACCCGCCAGCTCCCTGTGGTCGGGGTGGACCTCCGGGTGGTGGTGGTGGTAGAGCCTCAAAGCGTCGCCCACCACCTGCTGCTCGGCCAACTCCTCTGCATCTTCCTCCTACTCCCAGTGGACCGCCAAGGTCGACCCTCTGCCTCTGTCTGGGTGGCCCCTCAACCGTCTGCTGCTCCTCGACATGTTGGTTCGGGCAGTGACGAGCCATGTGGCCTTGTCCGCCGCATGCGTAGCACTGTCTGCTCTCGAAAGACTGGCCCCACGCTGTGTGCCCCGCACAGCTGAGCCAGTGTCCTGAGGTCGTATGCATGAGGGTATGGTCTTCTTGGACCCATGAGTCATCCGTCGACTGCCTGCTGCAGAATACTCTGCTACATGCCACCCAACGGTAGGCCTCGCTGCTGATGTATGCTCAGTAAGGAAGCTCTCGATCAAAAGGGCTCGCTCCAGCACTCCTTCCAGGGTAGGAATGCTAAGGGAGATCATCGATGCCATGATCTCATGCCTCAATCCCTGCTAAAATGTCTGGGCCCGGAAGAATGGTTCTTGTGCCATGTCTGTCGAGTAGCATGAGAGATCGGTAAATATCAACGAGTACTCGGCGACCGTCAAGCTTCCCTACCGCAGCTGAAGAAGCTCCTGGATGCGCACCGCACAGAGGGTGGCTGGGACGAACTCCGAGCGGAAGAGGCTCTAAATGTCCAACCAAAGAAGAGATGCCTCATCGTGCACCTGGAGCATCAAGCTCCACCATCTGCCTACTACCGCATGCAGTTCCCTCGCTGCGAGGATCACCATGAGGTCTGCTGGTGTCCTCACTAACCTGAAAACTCGAACCACAGCCTCCCACCAATCTTCGGCTGCATGGGGGTCCATCTCCCCATGTAACATGGGCGGTTGCTGACGCTGGAACTCGTGCAGTGCAGTAAGGCGACGTGTATCATCAACGGCTGGGGCTGGTAGCATCGGTGGCTCGGCGGGTAGAGGTATCGCTGGTGCCTCTGCTGTCAAAGGGCCCTGTACCGAGGCCTCATCGCTCGGTGGGCTATCGTCACACACAACTCTAGGAACCCTAACTGGCTACCGTCGTGGGGCCATCCTGAAAAGAGATAGGTGCGCCACGGTCAGAACAGTATACCTGTTGAGCTGACAACAAGTAATCACAAAGAAAACTTGAAACACACATGCAATCAATGTTTTCGTTCATTAAGTCGGAAATCAGAACTCAGGGTCCTGGTGTACAGATACGTCGGCCGCCGCACAAACAATGGACTCCCTAGACTGATAACCACACCTAATATGCTTAACACTATTGCTTCACATAGAAAAAAGAGATCAGAGTCCAAAGTTCTGCGGTAGAACCGAACCGCTCTGATACCAATTTGTCACGACCTGTCCTCGGGGCCCATGCCGTGACTACCCCAGGCCTGCCTTCCATACGCCAGGGGCTGGTGACTAGCACCAAGGCGTAAATACTGGTTAAAAGGGAAGGCATTTCCTTTGTAAAGTAAACAGACACCATAGAGAAAGTAAGCAGTAGAATTAAACACTAAGTAAAAAACTGAGTACAACAGTAAGTGAGGAAAAGTAAGTGGGCCAGAAATCATACCCAAACTGAAAATAAAGTACAACTAGAAATGGAAAACAACAACTGAAAAGTAAATCCGCAGCACCGAGCCTTCCACTGGAAGTCCCACATGAAGGGTGAGTACAGATTACCTCCACAGCTCCTCGGGTCCAGCCGTGCGATCCAAGTACGTCTCTCCCAGTTGTCCACCTCCAGGTACCTTCCTGCTCCGCATGCCTCAACCACGATCAACGATGTCCGGTGTCTGCAACAAACACAATGTAGTGCGGGCATAACCCGTGCAAGGGAGATTATAAGCTACTCAATAGGGACCACGAGACCCTCGAAGGTCTCCCAGAATCCACAAAGTATAATCCACAAAAGAATGATACAATCATGAAGTAACATCTGACATTTCTTAGGTATATGCCCATACATATACCTAAGTCACCAGTTCTAGTTCGGCTCCGACATCCGAGCTCAAGTACATCACAGTCCACACAGGAAGCAAAACGAAATCCACACAGGATAGCACAACACAATCCACAAAGGAAAGAAAAACATGATTCATCTCATATAGGTATACATCATCGTATAACGATAGAGATGATCGGATATATCCACTGATTCATCTATGTCGTCAGACCCACAAAGGATCGATAGGTACTAACCCCCGGAATGACCCACACAGGATCTGACCGACATAGGATCGATATGTAACTAAACCCTGCAATGACCCACACAGGATCAGACCCACACATTATCTGTAGGTGCTGGACCACACAGGACCACTGAGTGCTGACCCACATAGGATCGGACTCACCCAGGATCTGTAGCACTGATCCATGTAGGATCGCTGTGTGCTGTAGTCGTCGTCGTCGAATCCACTAAGGATCCCTGCACAATCGTCGTCGTCGTCGCAGTCACAGCCAGCTCTAGGGTTCCCGCACAAAGTAAGATTGTTCGGGAGGGTCCGCTCCACGAGCCGAGAGGCTGATATGTCAACTGAAACATAGTCTAGAGTTGATGTATCCAAAAGTTCCGTATCATCAACAGGAACTCAACGCCACAGACGGCGTGTCAATCAGACGCCTGGTCTGAGAGTCATTGGCCTTTTCATCACAGGGACCCGGTTGGTTTTTAAGTCAAAACCAACACGACCATACTCCACCTACGTCCAAACCTCTGGTAGAGTAAGCCAAAAGATCTGTCTCACTTAGAGGAATCCATCAAAGTCGTCAGCACATCAATCGGACATCTGGAGCTCAAGTTATGAGTGTTTCCGCTCCGAGGGCCCTGTTGGTTTCGTGTACGAACCAACCCGGCCGAACCCAAAGTACTATGAAACCAGGAGTGTAATATACCAAAATGAATGTCTCGATCTAACGATCACATCGGCGCTGACGGTGAGTCAATCGGAGGTCTGAAGCCCAAAATATGGGCAAAAGACCGAAAGGGGTCCGAAAATGGGGGGGTCTGGGCCCGACCCGACCCGGCCCAACCCCCCTGGGACGTCCCGAACCGGGACGACCCATCCCGGGTAGGCACGACCCATCTCGGCCTGGGCGCGACCTGGCTGGCGCTGGCCGGGTGTCCAGTGGGTCGGCTCGGCCGTTACGGCCGAGCGAAGCGGGGGGCTCGCTGCCCCCGTGTGAAAGAGTCACGGCCCAGCGTGGGGCCGACCTTGCCAGCGGACGCGGCCGGCTGCCGCGTCCCGTCCCCCTCCGGTCCCGTGCGGCCGCGGGACTGTGCCCTGCCACCACGGCTTCAGCCACTGTGGCTCCTCCCGGCGGCGCGCCGGGTGCCGCCGCCCCCTGCCGCCGGCACCGCCGTGCCGGCAAGGCGCACCGGCAGGCTGCTCCGAGGACCACCGAAAGAGTTCCGGTGGTCGGAATTGCGTGTCGTCTTCGCCAATGGCCCTACCGAGGCTCATCCTTCACTTCGAGGACCTCACATTGCTCGTGCGGCTTTTTTTGTCATCGTCCGTCATTCCGCACACCAAGAATGAAAGGGCGGTGGGTTTGGACTTGTCCGTTGGTCCGCACCCACCGCGTTAGCGGTTTTACAAGTCTCACAAAAATCATTTAAAAAAACCACAGATATAATCACATAGATTAAAAATACCAAAAATTCCCTACCTCACCGTTTTCGTCGAATGTGATTTCGTCGTGGAATTGACCGTCGCGGAAGAAGAGGATCGCCACGTCGGGGATGGGGCGTCGCTGTCGTCGCGGTACACGGCGTCGCATAGTCAAACTCCAAGGATTAAAATCACATAGATTAAATTGCACCAATTAAACCCATGTTGAGGATATAATTCACAAAGAATTAAAAGAACCGCAATCCCCTACCTCAATCGGTTGTTGATCGAATATTGTCGCGGGGAAGGAACATCGTGGAAGAAACGTCGCGGAAGGAGGATCGTCGACGTCATGGTACACAACGTCGCGCCATCGATCTCCGAGGGTTCGACGTTCTTCGTCGCCCTTCGTCGAAGGCCAGTGTTCCTCGCGTTCTTCGCATTCTTCATGACGGAGGATTAAGATCGTCTGGCCAATGATTTTTCTCCAAAACTTTTCTACAAGCCACCTCTCAATAAGACAAGTGTTGGTCTTATTTTATTCTCATGCCAACAATTTGAAATTCAAATATAAGTAACGAACAAATTAATTCAAAGAAATAATTGCAACGAAATAACGGCCCAATTAAAGAGGCATTTATTAACCCGAAAAAATGCACGGTTGACTTTATTAAAAAGGTTGTGCGGGTGCGTTACATAGAGGGAAAAAAATGGTGGGGCTCGTGCGGGCCCCACCTCACAAATATCCTACCAATGGGTAGGATATTATGGGTTCCACCTTATCCGCTTAACCTAGCTTAAGTGGATTTATGTGAAATATAATAAAGTTGTCGTACCACTTTATTTTATTTCTTAACTTAACTCCAAAAGATTAAAAACCACACCCGAGCAAACGCAACTCCGAAAAAGGCGTTTCTAAGCAAATACTGGCGTTGCAATTCCATCTGTGCCCTCAGAATTCAATTCCGAGCACCAGTTCAATAGTTATATAACCCCACTCATTCATTCACTGAACGTACCCAAGCTAAACATTGGAAAATGATTCTGGCACACCGGTCCTCGGAATCAGGTGCCGTCAGAAACTGCGCTCTTGTAAAATTTCAAAGAAAATTAAAAAAAATTCCCTTGAAATTTAGGGGTCTTTACATGATGAATGATTTAGGTTCATGTTACAGCACACGTAAGAATAATTTCATTATGAGATGGGTGGGACCTATATCTCCCTCCGATTCATTGGTTAAATATTTATATCTCATTAGATATACATGGCTGGAATGACAAGTTAATACAGTTCAGTGATACATGAGTGGAATGAGGAGTGAACTAGGTATAGTAAGGGACTTTGTCCACTATGATGGTCTTGGAAGAAATGCCTTGGATACTATGTAAATCATATCAAGTGATTAATGGTTTTCCACAATTACAAGTTTTATTTCGAAGAAATTTTATCATTAATGATTTTCCATTATGATATATGCCTTACGTAATGCCATGTTTTATGTCATTGCTCAAGATTTTGACGTTTAATCATTATGTTCATGTTTTTATGTTCCAATGTGTATGGTTTGTTTTATTTTCTACATGATTACCAATATTGAGCATTTGAGCTCACCATTTATATGTATTCTTTTCCCCAGGATATAATGAATGGTTTTAGGTAAGAAAAAATGGAGGATATTTTTGGGATATGTTGAAGATCATTCACCATGATTAGAATATTATGATCCAATTTTCCAAAGACACTAAATTATTATGATCCATTGGTGTCTTTTTTTATGTTTAAAGTATTCTGCAAAAGTAATGTATTGTCCATGTATTTCATGCTTTGGGTCTCTACAAAAAGATATTATGATTTAATTATCAATTATTTTTTCTATGCCTGAATATTTATTTATAATAACTCATTGATTTGGATGTCATAGTGGATTGTTATAATCATTTATTCACTGTTATATATATAGGGATATGTCCATTTTTATATATGTTTTTCAATATTATAAAATATCAAGGATGATCTAAAATTTGAAATATAGATTTGTAGATGTGGTGGGATGTTTTTGGAGATGTTTGGATAAAGTATGAATCATTATTGGTTTTTAGAAGGTGTGTTCATGAGTTTTCTAAAATAGACCTGGTTATGTTTTCCCTCTCTCTTTAATTTTATAAATTACCTATTATGATATGATATAAATTTTATTTTGTAATAATGATAGTTTTTATTTAATATTTCTATAAATTACTAATTTTAACTTTGTATATCAATTTTATTTGTTATTATCATTTTTATTAGATTTATATATCTATATATACTATGAAGGTATTCCTCACATTAAAACAAATATTCCCTATTAGTGATTTTTTCTAAGACATACCTATTTGAGATATTCCAAATGAAGCACATTAGGAATTATTTCTACTATAGGTAAGAATAATATTAGTTCATCTAAAATTGGAGTTGTATTAGAGTGTGAAAAAATTATGAACAATGTTCTATGTATGATGTTATATTGTTTTGGGTTTTGAAAAAATGTTAAAATTTTTAAAGGAAATTCATGTTATCTTATATGTCCTTTGAACTCATGTATATTTTTTGGAGTCCAAGGTATTCTCTATTTGTTATTTTATTTATTTTTTGGACTAAAACATACTATCAGATAATTATTTTCTATGTATAGTTTAGTTAGTGTATTACTAATTTAGATACTTTTACATGTATTATAATAATTTTTTCATATAGTAGGTAAGTATTCATTGATATAAAATATAGAACATATATGTCCAAAAATAAAATTTACATTTACAACTACATAATGAATGAATCATTATTCATATGTCACATAAATATACATTATCTTATAATTTCAAATCTCCATATAGGTTTATGTGTTGGTAGTGACAAAGTGTAATTTTTTTAAATAAATACTAAGATACATAAAAAGTATGATGATGAAATTTTCTAGGGAATCGATGTAATGAAACAATCATGGTCAACCTAAATTCTAATTTGAGTATGCATACAATAAGGTATAGACCAATAAAACATTGATGAAAAGTCTCACTTATAAAAAAATGAAAAACTGATTAATAAATATAATGTGATTAAACATCTGGGAGACATTACAACATCAAAATAAGGGATGAAAAAATTTATTCAACTTCCTTCAAACGAGTCCATAAAAACAAAATACATAAATACATAAAGGTAAATGTAATCTATGATCAAATATCTATGAATTATTTCTACAAAGAATCTATAAAATGATTGAAATCATGATAATGATAACTATAAATTTAAAAAAAAACTAATTTTTGAATAATGTTTTTATAATATTAATTTGGAATGATATCCAATGGTTTCCATAAAATCTTATCAAATTCCCAAAAATATATAATATCACAAGTACACAATTGAATGAATGATAATATTAGAATCCCCAAAAAAGGAAACACATTAAGATAAACAAGTATGAAACCAATATTGTAATAAAACAACATGTTTATTAACAATAATAATAGAAAAAGAACAACATTCGACTCTAGGATATGGGGTTATATAATCAGACATATAATGAAAAACTAATTTTAGGAATCATGAGAATCAAATAGATATAGAGTCTTATTATAGATAATCTATTTCAAGCCTATAGTTTTTTAATAAACAAAGGTGAAACTGTCCTTTTTCCCATGAAACCAAGATCCCAATGATATATTATTTCTGAAAACTATTTCAAAAATGATATTATTGTTTTTAAAAATAGAATCACAATGAAGCCTTAATCCTTTGATTATTGAAAAGAAACTTTATAATAAAATACACTGTAATGGAATTTCATCAAACACATTGTGTGCTCATGTTTATTTTTAATAATAATACCATTTAAAAAGATGAATATATTTGTAGAAATACATCTTTATTTAAAATAAATAATTTTATTATAATAATGAAATATAATTTTTGAGTTAGAATTTTTTTTTATAAACACCAACCATGAAACTTGAGGGAAACTACCTGCCTTCAAGAAATGGATATTGACATTGAGTAGATTGGATCCTCGAAAGCCTTGATATATAATAAACAACATGAATCCTTTATAAAACCCATTTAAATCATCATCCACAATCTATTTATCTTCCAATTAGTGTATAGTAGAAGAGATGTATAGAGTTTCTAATAAGAAGAGTGAGAAAAGATAAAAATTTTATATATTTAGAAGTAATCTATCAAGAATGATAGAATATCATCAAGAACCAAAATGTATAAGGGTATTCTCAAGGATAATGGCTATTGTGATGTGATTAAATAAAAAACCTTCCAAAGTATAAGTTTTAAATTACATCATTATAAAGGGACAAACTAAGGTGTATGGTTTGATTGTACAATTAGACAAACAAGTGTGCAACCATCTATAGCCAGAATCATTTGAAAAATATGGCCCGAATATTCATGTATATGATTGGAACAACATTGGAAACCTTTCTCATGGTAGGTCACATAGAAATACAACCCCCTATACACCTTGATATTCATATTTTCAAGTTGTAATATTTGTATAACCTTTTTCAAACCTTGAAAAACATCTCTGGATCCTCATATATCAATATTGCATAACTAGCACTTACCATTAAATTAAACCATGTGCATGAAATTAATTCTAAATTTTCAATTTTTTTTCAAACTGTTGTTCCTAGAATACTTTATAATGACCAATTGGGTAGAACATATTCTATTATAAGCATACTATTGAGGCTAAGGGAATCATCATTCTCCCCACCATAAAATCCTTATAACCTAAGAATGTGATCAGGATTTTGAACATCAAGAATTGTTAAAACCGCTACAACCACTTCTACTATTTCCACTACCATGTCTAATATATATCATATCAATACTACTATAGTATAAAACTATGGTATTTTCTATACAATCCCTTATATTGTCAGGGTGAACAACAATGTGAACTGGTTTCTCAAAATAATTTTTGTGAGGATTGATATAAACATACTTCCATTCAATCAAAAGGGAATAGTTACAATGTCCTGGAAATTAAATTTAATTTTTTTAATATTATACGGGATTATTTTGAGACCAAATTCTCAGAAGACACCTAATTCCAAGTCCTGGTGTGCCAGGAATATAATTTTGAACTTTTTTAATGTTCTTAAAATTACGCAAGAGAGCAGGTTTTTATAACATTTAAAATGGGGGTCAAATCCAAATTCAGGGGGCACCGATGAACTCACAAATTTGGTATTCTCCTAGAAAGGACCAAAATTTAACTCGAGAAGGATGACCAAAAAACAAAAATGTCATTCATTTTGGAAGATAAATAAAATATCATAAAATGTTATTTTATTTTTCTTCATCATCGAGTGGTGGTGACGAGGTGACGATGAATAAAATTAAATATCCCATTAATAAGTATTATTAAACAAAAGTGTAAGAGGTACTCTATTTCATAAATGAAACATCATAATAATGCATCGATGCAATGTAACATAAATGATGTGACATGTTTCTTTCTCTAATAAGATTATTGGTTGGAGAATGAGAGCTCTATAATTTCTCTAACTGATAGCTGGTGAGGATTTTCTCTCCAAAAAAACACCGATGAATTAGAAAGTGGAAACAACACCTTGGATAATAGATCTGTAATTGAATATCAATGAATGCTCGTGGAATCGAATGGATCGACACCAATGACCAACATTCCCTATGTAGTGATTTTTTTCTATGAGTTTCACCATTCATATTTCTAAAACAATGAATTCAGATCTACCAATAAATAGGATTATCCTTGGGTCGTTTGTTCTTATGGGAGGGTACTATTTCAGGGGGTTTTTCATCGGGATAAATTATGGTAGATCTATATTCTTCTTCTTTATGTTTTAAAACCTCTAACATGGATAGTGTGGGACAATACGAACAAGGATCATGCCCCTTCCCCTATATAAATTCTTGTGATTTCTTGGTGGATGCACCTTTGAAAATGATGAAAGGGGGTTTTGAGGCCTTGGCGGAGAATGTGGCATCCCGTGGTGGTCATAGGCAGAGACAAAATGAGGAACATACCCCCTAAATGGACCTGGAGTTCCGCAGAATGTGACATTGGTGGCGGTCTTGGGAAGGCGGTGACAGGCAACGACACGCCGATGAGTTTCGTGGTGGTACATCCAGAGCCTCCAGTATATAGGTCAGTGGTTGGTGATAAGATGTGTCCATTGGATCATGTCGGTCGGGAGGCACATGCCACAATATACGTAGATTGAGATAGATCCATGGAATGTCGTGGTTCATGCAATGAAACCATATCCACTATCCGGATGAGTTGAAAAAAAGGCATCGCCAACTGGTGCTGTGTGGGGCACAAAAAATGCGACATTTCCCCATTTTGGATGGGGGAGCAGGCCCACGAAAAGGTGGACTAGGCTAGTTCTGGTGGGTTATGCCCAGCTAAGAGGGGTGGGCTGGGAGTGGGCCAAACTCATGGCCTAATGAGCTATGCTGGGCCCAACTATTCATGGATAATCCAAGTGGGCCGGGTCAGACCCAAGTTGGGTTGGACATATGATGAGTGTCGTTGGGGTGGTCATAGCAGGTTGGACCAAACATGGACACAACCATCCCCACTTTCACTAAAATACCAGTAACATTCAAATAGAGCGTCTGTTCGATGATCAGTGTGTGGCCTTGGAATCCCCAATAATATGTGGTTCCTTTGGAATCCAATAAAGATAAATTTCGTGGAATTTGGGATATGAATATGGCCATGAGTAGATGATTCTCTTATAATCAAACATTTTACATGATAACATGCATGGATCAACTACAATTGAAACTATGTGGATCAGCTATAAGAGGCCCTTTGTGGATCAGCTACAAGCAACTCTCTGTGGATCATCTATAAGAAACACTCCATGGATCAGCTTGAAGTGACCCAACATGGATCAGTTATGATGGCCTTTGAATGATGTGGCCCTCTGTGGATCAGCTATGGTGGCCTATGAGGAAAGCAAATGTCTGTGGAACAACTGTGATGACCTAAGAAGGAAGAGACTCTATTTGACTTAGTAGAACCATGGTACTCATCAAGGATTAGTACCTCAGTATCCCAAACTGTTCTGTGCTACAACTTATAGACTTATTTACCATATTTTAGATTATACATATGTGGGCATTCTTGCTTCATAATCATGTTATGTGGTTTGATATGTGGTCTTTCATTTGTGGTTTGGAGTCCCAACTGAGTATTTTGTTACTCACCCCTACACAGGGTATGCTAGAAGGTGTTGTGCCTAGTGCATATGAAATACACCTTGACAGAGGACTTGATGGACTAAAAGCTGGTGCTGCCAAATGAGATCAGGCAGGTGAGCATACTTCTCTGGATTTCAGCATCTACTATACATGTACCCCTCACGAGAGGTTTTTAGTTGATTTCTTTCTAGGGGTCCATGTATATTCCAGTTTTCATTGTTTCTTTTTTTGGGTTTGTATTCTAGCCCATTGGAATAATAGTTTTTACCTTTAATCAATGAATTTTTGGGTTTCATGTTTGTTCCCTTTCTAGTATTTTGAGTATGTGGTAGTGTTTGTCTTCATATAGGTACATAGGTAAATGAAACCAACATGAAGGATGACACTGTCAGCCCTTGTCTCCAACCCCTAGCATTTGGGAGATAGACTTGTGGGAGTCACAGCATGGGCCTCAGGGGATAGTTCATGATAAAATGGTATCATAGGTGGTCAGTTCAACATCAAAGACTTGTAGTCTGTTGTTTTGTTTTTGTGAAATTGTATAAAATGTTTCCAGTTCAACATTCAGATTCAGGGAGTCCAATTTTGGCGTGGCGGCTGATGTATCCATACACCAAGACCTTTAATTTAGCTTTTTGTCTCTATAAATAAAAAAACTACATTCATGCATCATATAAGAATTAAGTGTTTCCACATGTTCTTCATTATTTAGCGTCATCACACCATGTATAATCTATTGACGGTGGTACATAATAATCCGATTCACGATGCCTCCATATAGATAGCTAGCTAGGACTCTGATGCGTGAACATGAGGATAGCCCACCATGAAAAGATGTGTCAGTTTAGGGACCCGTGCAAGAGATAGCACCATTTGGTGGTGCACTAGAGTTACCACCACCCATTGATCAGAATTTAATAACAGAGTAACCAGATGAGGACGTGTGTAGGCTTACCACCATACACATGTTTTAGATACAGATTCCACTGAGGTTCATGGGAGAGATAGATCCTCATGCCACAATGGACGGGCTAGAGGCAGTGACGTGAGTCATATTCATGGTGAGGAAAACCATTGACCATATGGTGGTTGTAGTTTAGAGCCTTCTGTAGGGATCCATGGGTTGATGGGGGAGTTTTACCATACTAATACATGCTGTGGAAACCCTCCACTAGGCTGACTTTGAGAAACTTTTTCGTGGATGTGTTTTTCCACACAACATTTTGCTCAATGCATATATTGGAGTTTCTTCACATAAAATAGGGTAGCATATCAGTGGATGAGTGCTCTGTGAGGTTCATAGACCACTCTCGTTACTCTATTGATAATTTAGGAGTCACTTTTGTCAGGGAATAAACCATTGAGCATGGACATTGATTGAAGTTTTCAGGGATGAGGATTTCTCTTAGCCTCCCCATGCATGCTGGTGTTTTGGAGAAAGCTATATTATAAGATATATTCCTTTATAGTAAGAACTAACGGTGGGAGCTATCACTAGGTGACAGGTGGTCGAGTCATCCTTGGTGTGCAGCCAATAGATGACGTAGAGGTCTAAGCATGCCAGACCATCTAGAGGGACACAATATGACTCATGATCGATGGATCAGGTCTTTCAGGGTCGCAGGATTTAGCAGAGGAGTAGGGCATGATACTTATGAGGTGGGAAGGGACAAATGTCTCATGACTTCCAGACCCATGACACAGATGATCAACAGAAAGTGGAGGGACCACTAAGGAAAAGGAAGAGGTTCAAGCAAAGAGGTTTATAGGTTAGAGGAAGTGGCAGGGGAGAAATCCAATCATTAGGTGGTGTGTGACGGTTCGAGGAACTACCACCGACTTACCAAGGTGGTCCACCTGGCCTCAAGGAGTAGGCGGACAGGGGAGGGATCAGCTTCAAGCATTGGAGGCCTCTGACAATTTTTCTCCAGAAATGATAAGTGGTATGATATGTTTCTTCCCCATCATAGATTCAGTTCTTATAAACAATGGGTATATTAACACTTTCCTTGTCATAGACTGTGTCCATATCTCAGTGATTCTTATTGGAGCTGTTGGCACAATACATATGATCAGAGACTCCAATGGGAAGGGATTTAATGATTACACAATGTAGCTAACATTGTGAACTTATTATGGGAGGATAATACTTTTTCTATAATATTTTATTAATGGTGTCATGAATATACAACATCAACGTGGATATGGACTGGTAATCCATAGTCCGTACTCAGATCTATGATTTTTAGTGTACAGTGGGGTGTGTCTATGGATATGGGAGAGGGTTTTCTATTATTGGTGAGAATGAAAATGGAGTAGAAGAATAAAAAAATACTCAATGGAGGGTTTATCCAATCACTCATAGATGGTTATCCTCAAAATTAGTGTGATGGATGATAGGAGTCTCCTAATTATTATAATGGTGAATGAGTACATGGACATCTACACCGAGGATGTTTTGGGACTACATTCGCATAGATAGGTATACATTTGCATCAATCATTACCTTGGTATGACACCAATATCCATGAGATAATATTTTATGTCTCCCATATAGCTTCACGATAGGAGGGTACAACTAGAGGACATGCAGTTTAAGGGGTTCGTAAGGCCTAATATTTCACCATGTATAGACCAAACATTGATTTACAAGAAGGAGGATAGGATTTTGAGGTTTTATGTGGACTTTAGGCACTAGGAGAAGGTGATTGTGATGAATATTCATTCACATCTAACTATTGATGGCCTCTTTGATCATCTGAAGAGAGAGAGAAGGTTCTAGAATATAGACCCTAGGTCTGGCTATCATCAACTTCCGGTACGGGATGAGGAAGTACTGAAGTCAACCTTTAAATGCCGATATGGACACTAGGAGTGCATGGTGACCCCTTTAGTGATACCAAAGCTCCAGTAGTGTTCATGGGACTCATAAATAGGATATTCAATCCTTACCTAGATCATATCATTTTGGTCTTCACTGATGTCATCTTGGTGTACTCATCATAAGAAGAGGAGCACTCTTTGCACCATTAGATTGCCCTTGATAAAATCCAGCAGCACCAAATTTATTGGAATCTCTCAATGTTCCAATTCTAGATTTGGGTGGTTCTCATTCTAGGACACGTCATATTGGAGGATAGGGTTTTTGTGGATATGGTGATGATAGAGGCAGTTATTTAATGGGAGCCACCCAATATCATGATGGAGGTGCATAGTTTGTTGGGGTTTGATATATTCTATCGGAGGTTTTGCCTGAATTTTCTAGGGAAGAAGATCCCTTATCATCCTGGACATGTACGAGACAACCCTTCATGTGGATGGAGAAGGGTCAGAAGAGTTTTCAGGAGATGAGCTATTGATTAGAGAGTGCCCCCATTTTGATACTATAGAGGAGGGTAGTGGGTATGTAGTTTTCTGTGATGCATAAGGGACTGGATTGGGTTGTATCCTAATGCAGGAGTGATTAGTGATCGATTACGGTTCATGTTAGTTGAGGCTTCATGAGAAGAACTACATGACCCATAAAAAATAGTTAGCAGTAGTGACCTTTTATATGATGAAGTGGTAACACTACTTGATGGGTGAACAATTTACTGCCTACTACGAAAACACCATTTTCATGTATAATTTCTCCTAGAAGGACCTAAACATGATGTCGTGGGGATGGATGGATTACATATAGGACTATGTCTTCGAAATATTCTATATTCTGGAGAAGGGTAACAGGGTGGGAGACGTGCTCAATAAGAGGTCTAGTTTGCAGCTACAGGGTTAGGTGATAGAGAAGTTAGCCATGATGCAGATATCATTAATGGATGCTGATGGATCAGGTTACCTTCAGTCATTGAATATCACTCCCCAAATCTTATAGGGAGTTGTGGAGGAACATATTTTTGATGTTGACTATGAGTCCCGACATGATCAGTTATCCACATGACATACTCCTAATGGATTTTTTTACATGTGGAGAATGTGACCCTTTTTTGAAGGAGTACAGTAGTACCAGTGGCATTGTGAGAGGATAATTTTATGGTGTTCCATAACTCCATCTTGGTGGTACATACTTGAAGGTTAAAATGTTCCAAGATCTCTAACAATAGTACTGGTGCCCAAGGATGAGGAAAGTGGGGGCGAAGTTCATTTCATAATGCCTCACTTGTTATCAAGTGAATGCTGAGCATCAGGTTCTCGCAGGCTTGGAACATCCAAATGAGGTACTGAAGTGGAAGTGGGATGGTATCTAGATGGTATTCGTTATAGGATTACCAAGCACGTCCAAGGGTCATGATTCTATCTGGGTGATCATTACTGGACTCACCAAGTCGGGTCACTTGATACACATTCAGGAGTAGGGATCGGTTGAGGGAATTTGATGTCTCTACATTTGAGATATAGTGCGAGTTCATAGGTTTCCTTCAACAATCGTCTTATAACATGATACTCACTTCACATCCCTGCTGTTGAAGGGATTACAGGAGGAATTCGGGTCTCAACTACACTTGAGCACATCCATTCTCTCATAGATGGACGATCAGACATTGTGGAAAATACCAATAATATAGGATATGATTAGTGCTTATGTACTTGATTTTGGTCATTGATGGGTGGACCACCAACCATTGGTGGATATTTCATAAAAGAACAACTATCACTCCACCATATGTATGGAACCCTTCAAGGCTTTGTACATGCAGCCTTGTAGATCACCTCTTTGCTAGGAAAATCCAAGAGAGTCATTACTAATGGGTCTAACAATGTTATGGGATACCTCTTAGAAGTTTCATATCATCCAGGATTAGATAATTACTGCACATAGGAGGCAAAAATATTATGCAGATAGGAGATGTTGTCCCATGGTGTTTGAGGTGGGAGACTATGTGTTCCTTAAAGAATAACCTAGATAGGGATTCAAGATATTTCACTAAGGTGATAGGATATCTCCGAGGTTTATTGTAACATTCATGATTATAGAATAGTTGATGAGGCGACATACTGATTTTCTCTCCCCCCACAGATGCAGTAGGTTTATGATGTTCTCATGTTTCCTAGCGGAGGAGGTACATGTATCATCGATCACCCGTCATCAAATTGTGAGTATTGGACGTTGATGATGGGGTGATGTTTGTAGAGATCCCAATGGAGAGAGAGGATCGTCAAGAGCATGTCCTTCGTGGATGGTCAATTTATATGGTGTGCATTCAGTAGTAGCATGCAAATCACTAAGGGAGAAAATGGGAGTGGGTGGCTCATATTTATGCATAGTACCCCCATCTATTTGTTTAGAATGGATTTTTCAAATATGGAATTGATTCATTAATTTTGTGGGTAATTTAATGTCCTAGAATTTTGAGGTATTTTTTTAAATTATATGGGATTATTTTGAGACCAGATGCTCAAACAGTGCCTGATTCTGAGCCTAGATGATCCAGAAATTGAATATTGAATTTTATTATGTTCATTTATTTAAGCGTGTGAGAGGGTTTTTATATCTTTTAAACCAGTTCTTGGATAAAAAACTGAGGGAACTGTTGAAGTCATGAAGCCATTATTTTCTTACAAAGGACCTATCATCGACTTTTGAGTTTAGACTAGAAAAGAAATTTTATGGACATTTCATAAGAAAAATAAATTACAGTTCAATATTATTTTTCTTCATTATTAAGTGGTGGTGGAGAGGTGATGTTGATTGACATCAAATACCCCCATTAACGTGAAATATAATGTTATAGTGCAACATGTACACTATTTCCTAATTGAAAAATCATAACAGTGAGATGACATAGTGTAATAGAAATGGTGAGACGTGTTTCTTTCATTAATGAAATTTTGGGTTAGAGAATGTGAGATGGACAATTTCTCTAATAGACGGACAATGAGGGATTTTTTCTCCAATTTGGTACATCATAAAAACTAAATGCAGAAATAATTCCATGTAGAATCATTCTGAGAATAGAGAATAATGAATGCGCACAGCTTCGAATGGATCGAAACCAATGATGAACCTTATCCAGGTAGGGGTTTTATTTGTTCCGATTTTGCCCATTTTTTTTCTATAAAATGTATATCATCCCATTAAAAAGTTGATCCATGGGTCATTCGTTATTTTTTGAGGGTGAAAGTCCTCCATGTTTTTTATTAGGATAAATTTTGATAGAATTGTAATATTTTCCCTCATGGTTTAGAACCTCTAACACAGAGGGTGCGTTCCAAAACAAACAATGCCCGAGCCCCTACACCATTATACATTCTTGTGTGTTCTTCATGGCCGCTCCATTGAAATGGAGGAGTGGAGAATTAAATTCCATGGAATGGAAGGTGGAATATCTTTGAGGCCATAGGCATAAAGCTAGATAAATGGACCATTGGAGCAGACCCGATGGTCTGTGGAAGGAGTCATATGCACACTGATAGCCACAACTGGGTGGCGGTGCACTGAGGAGGGCCGCCGTTGGCTCAAGATATAGTGGTGAAGTAGTAGTCACTGGTGCTTAGGCTAGCATCCGGTGATGGGAAGTGGCCATATGGTTGCATCGTCGGTGGCGAGCCTCGTGCCACACGGGTCATGGATTGACCTGGACCAATGACTATCCACTAGTCAGGTGGAGAAACCCGATCCACTACCTAGACTAGTTTACTAGAGAATATGTTGCCACTTGGCACCGTGGGGTGCACAGAAGATGAAGAATATCTAAATTTATGATGGAGAATCTTTCCTACTCAATGGAAGATTGGGCTTGATCTGGCGGGCCGTGCCGAGCAAGGTAGGCCGGACCCGGGCCCAACCAGTCACTGTTTTGCTAAAATGCATATAACATTCAAACTAAGCATCTGTTTGATGACCCTTCTATGGTTTTGGAACCCCAAAAAATACATTTTTCTACTTGAATGATCTAAGGATACATTCAAGGATTTTGGGATATGATGAATGGCTTGAAGATAGGATTCACCCTAAAACATGCATGCTAAAAGAGGTTGTGTGTGGATTAGCTATAAGAAACCCTTCCTGGATCAACTACAAGAGACCCTTCATAGATCAGATATAAGAAACCCTTCTTGAAATAGTAGTAGGTTATCCTCTATGGGATAGTTATGAGAAACCCTGTGTGGATCAGCTATGAAGGCCTATGAGGGAAGCGACCGTGCGTAGATTAGCTATGAAGACCCAATAGGGAAGTCACCCTGCATATATTAGTTGTGATAACCTACATGGGAAGAAACACTATGTGACTCTGTAGACCCACAATACTCATCATGTATGAGTACCTCTGCAGCCCAAAGTTATCAGTCCTACAACTGATAGACTTGATTTTCAATACAGTAGATTATACATGTGTGATCTAACTTTCATCATGATCTTGTTATATAGATTGGTTTGTGGTCTTTTATTTGTTTTTTTTCGATCCATAATGAGTATTTTGTTAATCATCCCAACACAGGATATCCCCACATGTGTTGTGTCTAGGGAAGACAAAGGACTCCTTGACATAGGACTTGGTAGCCTAGGACCTAGTGGTTCATAGTGTGAATAGGCAGACAAAGAAAACTTCTTGGTATTACAATAGCTACTATATACATACCAATTAGGTTAGGTTTTCAGTGGATGGCATTCAATGGGGACTTTAACATTGTGGGTTTTCGACTTTCATGGGTTTCGTATGTATTCTGCCACATCAAACTCGGAGTTTTTACCATTACTCAGTCATAGTTTCAGTGGTATGTCTGCTTCCATTCCATTATTTTTGGCGATGTGGTTGTGTGTGCACGCATACAGGTACTCAAGAAAATTCCTTCAACTTCTAGGTTGACTCTTTCAGCGCTAGTCACAAACCCATGGCCTTTAGGAGGAAGGCCTGGGGTAGTCTGTACACATGCCCCGGGGGACGGGTCGTTACAATAGTCTTGTTGATACAACCTCAATTGAGAAAATTGAATCAATTCATGTGTCATTTTCATGTTATATGGACATTAAAATAAATCCACCATTCCATGTTTCTTAATGATATAAATGGTTATAATAATTCTACATTATATCATACCCAAATTACCAATCCAATGATGTCCCAACTGGGGTGAATCTATGAGAATGGCCTTATCAACAACCGAAAACTCTACAGACTAGTAACAATGGATAAAATATTTTTTCTGTTCACTTTTTTACTTTAAAAATCAATTCCATATCAATTTCACTATTCCATCATTTCTTGAACATATCTTGGTCCAACAATGTAATTCTCCCCCAAAATTTCTTGACACACATATCAACATTTAATCAAATAAAACTCTTAAAACTTTTCGATCTCAATTAAGGATTGATAACGATTATTATCTTTCAATTCAACTAGAATAATATTTTTTCCCACTAACCACCAAAATAAATAACACATGAATATTTCAAGACATTCAAGAACCTAGATATAGTCATTGTGTTCCTATCAGTTAAAAAAAGGGATCTCCATGATGGTTTACACCCACCCAAATGAAAAATTCTGCATCCTAATCAATCCTCATTATATCTTTAAACTGGAGAAAATTTTCTGATTTATTAAGATGAACCATGATCACTAGATATAAATTATTTCAACAAGGAGACTACTTTAAAGAATATAAATATTAAATACAAATATCATCCCACATCCATATTGTTATTGGAAAAGGATTCCATAATCCATATGGCCTTTGGTTCTACACTCTTATTTTATGATAAGCTAGGTACTACGATACAATGTCTAAAATCGACCATCTAATCCTTGAAAAAATATATTAAAGTGTCATATCATGGTAGATCATGTTATTCCTAGGTTGTATAGACCAGAAATACCAATTTATATAAAAAAAGATTGTTTCCTAAGAGATATTTGAATAACCCACCTACCTTGAAAACACAAATATCCCTAGATATAACTAGACCATCTAAATAAGGTCTCGCCACTATTTATGATTTTAGTAACCCTCCGACAATTGGGGTCATGATATTTCACAACCTAATACCAATTATCAACAAATTCATCATCCATTAATTTTTTTAATAAAACCTTCCCACTATCATTATCCATTCTAATGATCATCTCATATAATTAATTCATAATATTCCACACCATCACTAGTTACATTACTACTTGAGTTAGTTATTTCTTCCGTAATTTATCAACAAACACATTTCCATTCCCTATAGTATTTGAAATAAAAAAAGAAAAACATTAGAGATACCCAACAAAGTTTATCTAACTCAAATTAAGTTTCCTATGTATAAAAATATTCTTCAACCTCTTATGATCAAAATATATTGTATTCTACTCCCCATGGAGATTGTGGATCCAAATTTTGAGTGTGATCATAATAGATACCATCCCAAGGTTGTGGTATGGTTGGTCTTGTGAGAATAAAATAACTAGAGAAGGACAATGGAAACTAACATCTTTTTATGCATCAAGAAACACCTTAATCATATACCTAATGAATTGAAAAATACATCATAACCTAAACTATGTTCTGAAAGAATCAGAACTTGAGCTGATGTTAATATCTTATTAATCTCATTAAAAGTCCGATAAAATATTTCAATCCATTAAAACATAAAACCATTAAATGATAATGTAATCATCATATATGCATCAATGGGGAATTCTTGACTAACCCCCTTTAATAAATTGTTAATCCTATGATACATCGGATATGAAACAAATTTCATGGCTACACACAAGACATTAATTCCTTTATCTTTTTCAAGATCTAAAAAAATACCCCTCTTACATACATTATTCTCTAGAAAATTCACATCATGTAAAAAGGGGGAACAAAAATGGGAAATCATTGCCAAAACTAACTCAATATCTAAATAGGCTTATCTCAATGGCATTAATCAAGAAAAATCATTCTGAATGGCCTCAGGGAATTCCCCCAAACTAGAAGACCTAACATTCTAAATCAATAATAAATGAAATCAAAAGACATTACATGCATCTATAATGATATTATTATTGCATTTGGAAAAACATGCCTTCAACTCCTATATCTAAAGTCCCACTCATCATGAGAGACATGAGAGACCCCGATAATAGATAATAACATAATTGATGACAATAACATTTTATTTGGTTTGTAACATTGGTCATATAATCAAAGCAAATAATAAGGTCGATGCTGTCAATATTGATAATTAGGAAATCATAGACAACCTAACATTCTCTTATAATTAATCGATGGTAGAAAAATCTGAAACCTTATTCTATTCATTTACCCAATATTATGGAAAATCCAATAATAATGACATAGTAGTATAATTAAATCCAAAAAAATATAAATTAACATAAATGATATAAATGGACGATTAACACGTACATCAATAAAACTAACGTATAGGAAAAAATGAACATTGTACCTATAAAATAAGTTGGACCTAATTTTTATTCCTCCGGTCCATACACCATTATATAATGGAATATGGTCTCAAATCCCACCACCCAAAAAAAAATTTGTCATATGGAAATACCCCTTAGCATGCTAATAAGATATACCACCACAAGAAGTACTAGAGAAAACTAATAGACCCTTGGTGATAATGGATCAATGAAAAATATCAAGGGAAATCCTTCCAATAAACCTGTGAAAACCATATTTTCCATAGTCATAATAATTTTGGGGTTCTACCACTTATTTAGTCTTATAATTTATAGTCCCTTAACATTTATTTAAAATAACCTATTGTTATTAGGATGAATCCCCCAAAATTGGATTACATGAAATATGGGTACAATTTCATTTCCCATTGTTTCTAGAAGATACACCCTGGCTAATAATGTGAAAACCTAGGTAATAATAAAATAAATCATTATTATATTCATTAATATTAATTAAATAGTTATATTCATTATACATATACTATGTAATTTTTAAATAAAAAGGAAATAGTTATAAATAAACTCTGCTATTATATCATTTTGTCTGATATTTAATTTCTAAATTTCTAAATTTTAATTTTAAAATATGAATATCATTTTTATAATAAAAATACCGAATGAAAATATGGTGAAATTTTGTATTTATATTTAAATATTGACTTTTTAGTGAATAGTTATTAATACCATATTTGGAAAAAATATTTCATTTTTTTGATTAATTTAATTATTTTAATGGTAATAGTATTTTAAGAATATGATTTAAAGTAACATATATATTATGTGTGTGTATATATATATATCATCTTATTAATTATTTTAAAATCAATTATCATTTATTTTTATAATAATTTGTTTGGAATTTAAAATGGGGTTTTCAAAAAACTGGTTAAACATGAATTTTTTTTGTAAATTTTAATTAATTAACATAATACATTATAATAAATTATATTGATTTAAATTAAAAATAATATAACATACATATTAATTTATAATAATTAATGTATTATTATTATAGATAGATTAAAAATTATATGATGATTATCTATGAAAAATCTAAATTTCTATGAAAACATTCCATTTTGTCATGTGTGGGTGTTTTATTTTCAATTAAAATATTGCCTTTTTTGGATTTAATTTCATAAAATTTATACCATATTTGGAATCATCATAATTTATAATCTCTAGTATGTGTAATATAATGTTGGACTAAAATTTATAGTTAAAATATTACTAATTATTTACCAGGAATATGATAAAAAAAAATTACTGGGGATTAAAAAAAAGATATTTGTTATAATGACATATCAACCTTGGAAAAAATATAATTCAGGAAAATATTTATAAATTAACATATATAAGTCACTAAAATCCAAATTTTTTATCCATTTTATAATTTTTAAAACATTGGTATGAAATATTATTTTCAAAACATGTATGTGTTCTACTCACCTAATATATAAAATGTCACCCCATTTCTTATCCTCTTCATACTATCAAAGAATTTAGAATATGAAATTTTCATCAAAAATAAAATTACTAAATCTATCAACTCATCCCAGATTCCTAATTTATGATAGAAAACAATCCTAATAATTCTCCTGGTGCAAACCAAAAGAACATAACATGAATAAGAGGTAATGTTCTTTAATAAGTCTTTCAATTTTATTTATTCCAACATCAACTTAAATACATTTATAATGATTATTTTATAAAAAAATGTATATTAAATATAAATAAAGGTTATTTTTGAATTTTAATTCCTTCAATAATTCTTTTCTTTGATCAAATGGGTTACGAAATCACCATTCATTTGTACTGCGATCTATGACATAATAAACATGTGTCCTCAACTATTCCATTACCACCTCTCAAGGATGTGTATATTTGATTGATATAAAGAGTATATTTGATAGCTAAAACATAATTATACCTTCTTAGTCATTATATTATATATATACACATCACATTACATAGGTGATATTATAATGCCATTCGTGTGCACATTAGACAACCACCATGCGAAATGATGGGATTCATTTTTTTAATAAAACTTTACATGGATGAAAATAAGGGCAGAGGTAATGAATATATGTTATATAAATGATATAATTAAAATAATAATAACATATTTATCATTTTAAAAATATAATATATCATTTATATTTTTACCATCTCACTCACTAAAAATAATTACGACGTTAATTAAAATGTAGAATACCACCTTCAGGATGTGGTTGGACTCTATTTTCATCACCACAAAACATCAATAATATACATTACTATATTTAATGAAATAATATTATATATATTATATTTTAATCATTATTGAGTTATAATATATCAATTACCTACATTCTGTAATGATCGTTGAAAATTGGAAATTTCACCCATTCGTAAATACGACATACTGTCTCCCTGATTGTAACATTCATTTTTTCTCAAATAAATCATTTAATATTTTACATAATATTATAATTATTGTATAAATATAATAATTATTTAATTATTTTTAATATGGATATTTTTAAATAAATAATACGTTGACCATTTTCAACCGACTAATGTCATTTTGGACACATAATCTGCATTTTGTCGAAATATCTGACATAAATTTAATTTGTTGTGTAATCAAATATAACATGGAATTATTTGAAATAAAATAAATAAAAAACTTGAAATAGGTTATAAATAATATAAATAAATAAAATTATTTTTTTTACAGAAGATAAATAATTTATCTGACAATTCAGAAACAATGATAAGGACTTCATCTCAATTTTCTTTAATAGAGGAATATTTTGACGTTATGAACTTATAAAACTTTTTGAGTTTTTTATGTAGCATTTTTTCCATATTATATAATTAATGTTCCTATAATTATTTTATATAATGTTATGTTGAATTTTATTCATTTAATGGGATTATTATTCAAATATTTCCATAGTGATAATAGATATATCTTTAAAATAATCATCATTTAAGGTTTTCCTACCTATTCATCATGTTTCATGTTTGTTCCTTTAAAATAATTTTATAAATGTTTTTGTTTTCCAAAAATTATTTATGAACATAATTTTTCCTATTTTTAGATTATATTAAAAAAATTAAAAATAAATTATTTACATATCTTATGTGAAACATTTTCATAAATGACAAAATAAATTGTTTTATTTTTTGGAATACATAGAGAGAAGTATGTTTTATACAAGAGTGACCATTATTTTATTTGATTACATCATTGAAATCATTAATATTTTATTAAATTTAAACCCCTCATTCCTCTTTTTAATTTTTTTGTGTTGATAGTGGGACTTAAAATAAAAATGGGATTTTATACCCTAAAGTTTTTTGAATGTGAGTTTAAAATAATTTCTCATATATTTTCTCATTAAAAAGATAAATAAGAAAATGGTTTATTTTTTAGTTATGGATCATGGAAATTATATTCGACGGGTCTTCCAAGATATATATGGTTGAGACCATTATATATTATAAAATCTGTATCCCCATATTTCACTTTAATTTATTGGATAATGAATAATTTATCTTGATAAATATACCAGAATATGGCTATGTGTTTATTTAAAAATTTATGGGGTTTTAAGGTTATTATAAGGGTTTTATAAGATAATATCCCAATGTATCAACATGACTATTCACTCCTCGCAAATGTTTGTTCATTGTAATCATTATATTCAAAACGTATTATAAATGGTCTTTTAAATGAATGATGATTTCATTTCTTGGTAAAAATTTATGATTTTTAGGAATAATGATTTTCATGGGATTTCATGTTTTTTACTAGGCTAAATTCTTTATTATTTTTATATCCCTTAAATATAATGATGAACTCATTACACATTACTAAAAAATTTCATAGGAATAATGTATCATTAAATAAATATTAGGTTATGTATAATGTAATGATGATTTTTTGTAAAATAAATCGTTTTTTTATGTTTTATTTGGTTGAAAATTTCATACTCATCGGAAGTTTATATTTTTTTATATTATTTTTTCATGTATTGGTTGTGAACTAATTATCTAAAATTTAAAAACATAATATATACAGAAATTTAATATATTGAAATACTAATTTAATAATTTTTATTATTTAATGTTTATGTTCAGGTCTATATGATTGGTATAAATTATGGTTTATATAATGTTATATATTAGGATAATGATAATAGCATGCCTTTAGAATATTTTACATTATGGATAAGTTTAAATGATGCATAATTTTTATATTATAATTTTTTTCATCTAAACTACATATGTTCAAAATGGGTTTCCATATTTGAAAAAGGGAATATGTAGTGGGAAGTTACTGAGAGGAAAATATTATTCCAAATGAGCCATCCAAGATGGACAGAATTGGGACAAAATAGTTTTTTACAGTAATGGATCAGTTGAAACATGATTTAATTTTGAATGGTATTCATGTTAGAGAGAAACATGATCTACCATAAAGTTCCATGTCTATTGTGGATAATTTTATATGGTAACACCCCCCGTCATGAAGTGGATCATCTGACCCTATGTTAGCCGAATGATGGGGCCATACACTTGAGAAGAAATTTTAAGTCATTGGATTTGTGGAAATAAAAAATAGCAACTCTTTCCATTTTTCATTTTTATGATGAAACTCATTGATAGTGTTCTTTTATTAATAATAAATAAGAGTAAGACTTTATTTATTCCATAGACTATGAAAAATTAAAGGATCTCTTTTATGAGAAATATTTCCTTATGATTATTTGATTATATATGGAATAAATTACATGAATTGTTGGGAAAATTACTATTTTTTTGTAATTTATAAATCCAATTTTAGTATACTTCTCTGGTAAATACAATATTTTTTCCCTGAAATTAATAGTAAAATTAAATTTTTTTTATAGAAATTGGAAAAGGTCTACCAAGATCATTGAACAACTGATATGGTAAAATCTAAGAGATTTAGTTTTGGTGAAAAATTATAGATTGAGTTTACTAACATTAATGTGTCTTGTGATGATGAATGTAAAAAATTGTTCAAGATGTAAGTTAATGGGGAATAATATGACAATGACATATAGAGATAAGAAAATAACTTTAACATATGTCGTTACATGAGGTAAACGGAACCCTTGGAATTGACATATGGAATCACATATGTGCTGTCAATGTAGATGGATTGAACATATTACCTATGTTTTTATGATAAATCATTTGAATAAATAAATAATGCGGTAACTAATATCCCTCTAATAGTGAGGTTTTATAGTTTCTATGAGTTGGGTAATTATGATAACATTTTTCAGAATCATGTATTATAGGTTGGAAATCATTACGATCATATGTAAATGGGTGTTGAAAAATAATTTTCTACTGAAATAGTTGATGTTATGACTTCATGTAATGTGGTTTAAGGTAAGTTTCTTATGTATAAAAATTATTATAATACCATTTTTGACTTTGGATCTTCATATTCATCCATTTCTAATAAATTTTAATGAAAATTATAAATATCACCTCTTTAATATAAGAGAGAACTATTTGTGAAAAATCCAAGTTGATTTATTAAAGAAGTAAATATTTATTGTAATCATCCTATTTTTATTAGTGATATGGTATGTTCCTTTAATTATTTTCTAACTATCTATAGTGGAGTTGGATAAAATTTAGGTTATGGGTTAAATTCCAGCTTATCATTCAACCATATATAATAGTATGAAGAATTTTTTAAAATATGATTTCATGGTTTTATTGACATTCCATGTAGTATCTAAATTCATTATAGATATAAGTTAATGTTACATAGCTATAAATGTTGAATAAAAAGAAAATTTTCCAATTAGATAAGGATAGTAGTGATTAAACCCATGGTTATTTTTTTCAGATTATTTTCTTGGAGTCATTCCTATTTTTGTAGGTTGAGTTTACAATTGACTTAGTTTTTTATGTTATGAATATTTCTAAACCCCCTTATCAAATGGATCATGTAGAAGTTATTGAATTTAAAAATAATTTACATGATTTGTTAGAAAAAGGGTTTTATTTATCCTAGAACTTGACCATGTGGTTCTCCATTATTTTTTCTTCAATATAAATATCGTTCAATAAGACTTACATTAATTATAGATCACCGAATGAAATCATAATTAAGAACAAGTATCATTTACCACATATTGATGTTTTGTTTGATAACGTCTAGGGGGCACAATATTATCTGATGGTTAAAATAATATCATTATACAATTACTTGATGATGAATAAGGGTAAAAATATGAATAATAAATTTTAGACATGATAAGGGAATTATGAGTTCATAGTTATTCCTTTTAGGTAACCAATTCCCCTGATGTATTGATGGAAAATATTAATAGGTTTTTTTAATGATTCAGTGGAAATTTTTTGTTTTTATCGATGACAATTTTATATATTCTAAATGATATGATAAATATGAAATAATCCTATTAATTTATTTGTAAATATAAAAATTAAAGTAAAATTTTGATGAAATTTAGAAAGTGTGAAATTTTTTTGTAATAAAATTATTTCCAATGATTTATTTTCTTAATGATTCCATGAGTATTTACACAACTAAATTTTCCGGACGAAATCCCAAGTCCAATAAATATCACATAGATTCATAGTTTTCATACATTAATAAAATAATATCAATGATTTGATAAAAAACAATTTATATTTCTCCATCCCATAGACTATGTCAAGTCAAAATGGTTTTAAAATCATCCAAACAAAATAATTTGATGATTTTTTTCTCTAATTAAAAAATAATAGTTTTGAATGCTTCTATTTTGTCCAAAAAATCATGAAATAATTCATTTTTAATCTACATGGATCTTTTTTTGAAAGGAAATGTCTAATTACAAACATAGAATGACTAGGTAATTTTTTAGAACTCACATTAGTTTAAAATTCATGAGTTAAATTACTTACAACATGATCTAGAATTATATATTTTTTAATTTGATTTACAAATATTGAGCAATTTTATATATGGGGTAAATTGTGAAATATATATAGATTAATGAACATTGAATTATATATTCATTCCAAACAAATTATTCATGTGTAAGAGAATATGGATGAAACAATTATTTTATTATGCAGTCATGACTCATTTATATCTTAAAAAACTATTTTCGCTGATTTCAGTTGAAAAAATAAAGTCACATTATACATGTTACATTTTGAACCTAACCATTTTTTATAAATATTTGATAAATTCAGGTCTAGATTTTGTGGATCCAAAGAAATACAATATTTTTTTATGTATTTATCCACTTTACATTTTAAGAATGAAATATGTAATCTCAAAATGTGGGCTAATCATTACCTTAAATAGTGAATATAGGTAATAATTGTAAGTTTCTATATTTTATTATTGACAAAGAATGTTTTTCATGATTTGGAATATTATTATGTGTTTCTTTTGATTTTTAGTAAAAGTAATTTTTCATGAGGGAATATATTATTATCCATTTTTCCTTCATCTGTGTAACACGAAGATATACAAAGACATTCTGATTCTTTACTGGTGGGATAGAATTATAATAGATATTTCCGAATTCATCCTAATGTGTTTAACATGTCAATTGGATAACTAAAATTGATAGTTACAAAAGGGAATATGCATCCTATTAATTTTCCTATGTGGAAATGGGTAATACTAATAATTACATTCATGGTTGGAATTTTAAATAATTCTAGATGTAATATTTTGATTTGGGTTAAAATTGATCAATTAATTAAAAAAACACATCTCTGTCCCATACGAAATGAAATTTCATTAGATTAATTTTCTCAAATATATCTAAATCAGATATTCAGGTTACATGGTGTGCCTCTCTCTATTATATCAGACTGTGATCCTTGTTTCAAATCTAATTTTGGCAATATCTTCATAAGCCATTAGGTAATAAAATAAGTGTTGTTTTACATTTAATCCCATATTTTATAAATAATCTTAATTAATGTTTCATAACATAGATATATGAATTATTTGTTCCAAATGGATTACCAAGTAATTCTGGGTCAACATCTTTTGTTATAAGAGTTTTCATAGAAAAATAATTTTCAATATACAATACAGATGGAACTATTTGATGCATTATATGGAAATAAATGTTGGAAGACATATTTTTTGATGATTATTGAGTGATAACTTTTATGAGAAAATATAAGGTATAGGTAGTTGTTAAGATGGTGAATATGATTGAATAATATGTGAGGATGACATATGTTATTTATGAATTTTATGTAGAAAATTTAATACTTTACAATTCTCTTAATGTAGTTGATCATGTATTTTTCTATGTTTCTCCCCAAAAATGAGATATATGATATCATAAAATGGTAACGAAAATACCCTATTATATTTGACCATATTAAATCATTAATAATGTTTGATTAGTTTACTTCTGAGTGGTTATGCCTCTGATTCTATATCAAGAACATAATATACTTTATGTTCCAATGTTGAGAAAATATGTTTGTTATTCATATCATGTTTTATCCCATTTTTAGTTTATTTTGAAGAGAATATTTTTTATTAAAATATCCAATTAATATTCTTGTACATATAGTGAATTCATTTGTAATAATTTCATTCATGGGGATTAGGTTTTTTGGAAAACCTATATGGTTGAAAAGACAGCATGGGAATATGAAAATGCAATAAGGGTACAATATACCAATTTTTTTAATAAGTGAATAAAATTTCGATGAATAAATTCCTAAAAGGGGGATATTTTCAAAACCTAGGTAATTATATATTAACTAATGTTCATATTTATTAATATTAATTACTTAGTTATATTTGTAATAAAAATATTACATAATTAATAAATAAAAAATGAGATAGTTTTCACTTACTCTATGATTGAAAGGTTTTAATTGAAATAATATTTCATAAATATTCAACATTGAGTTATATAATATAATTCTCCTTTTTTAAATTATAATATTAAAATATACTTGTGGGGAAATTCTCTGATTTTTTGGAAAATATTGTTTTGTTAATAAATAGTGAAAATTAACTATTTTCATAACAACCCAATTATGTTCAGTTATTTAATAATTTTAATATAAATAATTCCTTTGGAATATAAAATAATGTAAATTATGTTTTATTTAGTTAAATTTAATCAACATATTTATTTTTAATCGATATTATATTGGTTTTTATTATATGTTTTTTAAGTTAAGAAAAATGTTTTGTTCTCAAAACTATTATTAATTGAATATTTTATATACATTTAAATTTAGTAAAATAATCCCTAACGATATTTTTTTTTATATTTTATATTTTATTATTTATTAATTTTTTTATCTTATATTTATCTAATTTTTAAAGTTATTTATTTAATTATTATAACATAATAATTTTCATAGAAAATACACTTCCTAAAAACCCTCCTTTTTATCTTTTCTATGAGTTTTATAATAAATTTAATATTTAGACTTATAATAATGGAATTTTTATTGATATATTTTATTCTGGGAATAATCATCAAATATATTGTCTTATTATCTCAACTAAATTTTCTGCTGAATGTAATAGTGAATGAATTAAAAATTAATTAATATGGTAAATTTTAAAATTGATTTATCTTGGGTAAAACTAAAATGATATGTGATATGACGTGGTAAAAAATATATATATAATATATTTGATGAAAAATAAAATAAATTTGCATGTATAAGTCATTATAATACTCTATTTTTAATATTTAATGATGTGAAAAAATGTGGGTACACATTTTTCCTTCCAAAATTTATAAGCGTGTCACTCACCTCCCGTAGAAAAGTCCACCCACTATCCACTCCTCTTAAATGTATAAAATATATTTTCTTAGGAAAATACCTACTAAAATAAATTCCCTAAACAAATCATCATATCCTATAATCAATATATTGTTCATAAATCAAACCTATTAATCCTCTTTTTACCAATACATGTTACACAATGTATAGGTAATGGGATTTTACAAGAATTATTATTCTATTTCGTTCTGAAACCCATTAATGTTTTAATAAAACATTATGATATAATAAAAACATCATCTTTGATATACTGTGATGTTATTATGTTAATTTCATAACGTTAATATTTTTCCACGTTCATCAAACGGCTTATGAATTCATCTTAACTGTGTATGGAGGACTACAAACTCAAGAACCAATGTCATCTTCAATTGCATAGTATCATGGTTGGGTATGACGCTTCATATTAACTAATTATATTCCATATACTGATTTGTTATTATTTCCATTTCATAACATAAATATTTCTACACTTCTAAAAATTTTATTATGAAATCATCATTTCTGTGTATAGAGGACTCTGACCTCACGAACCAATGTCATTCATTTTTCCATTACCAAATATCATGGTTGGGTATAATGATTCATATAAAGTATATATATGATTTTAATAACATAATTATAACTATTTATTAATTTTATGATATATACATTTTTAAATATTCATTATTCTATAGTTACGACAACTTCACTAGTGTGTACGGCCAACTACCGCCTCATGAAATAATGTGATTGTTTCCCTAACGCTTTTTACTGATGGTATTAATGGTATTAATAATGAAAATAGTAGACTTAAATTAAATAAAAACTATATTAATGAAATATTTATCATTATTTAATGATGATATATAATTTTTCCTAAACTTGTAAGACAATGAAACATGAAAACACGGTTAGTGAATGTGTGGACTACCACCTTCACTATGTAATGTGACTACTTTTTCAACACAACACAACATGGATGGTATATTTCTAATGAAATAATATTTCATATAATATATTATTATATTTTATAAAATCTAAAATATTAAATACCTTCATTTCACAATGATCGTCGGAAAATCAAAACTGTACTCATCTGTTTGTACGGTGTACCATCTCTATAATTGTAACATACTTCATTTCTAAAATACATCATACATGATTGGACATAAAAGTATAATTTCTAAATATATATAATTATTATTACATGATTAGTATTCTTTATATGTTTAATCAAAGAACTCATTGGACATAGTCATTCTACCAAAGTCCTTTTTTACACATAATAAAAATGTGGTCCAAACATGTAATGTAATCTTAATTGAACAAATTAGAATATATTATATTTTAATAAGTTAAATAAAATAAATAATAAGCATTAAAAAGTTTCTTAATATTTTAAATAATTAACATATGTTAATTATTATAGAAGATAAATATTTTATATGATGATTCAAACTCAATGTTAATGACTTCATATCAATACCCTTTCATTGAGGATTATTTAGATTTCTAGCACCAATATTCAATTGACATATATATTTCATAACATCCTAACCATATATATAGATTGATCAGGCTTGTTTAGAGTTACTCAGTTTTCTTATATTGATAACTATTTGTGTGTTTTATTTCTAGTTGATTTTTCAAGAATAATATGAGAAAATTGGAAGGAGGAGAGATAGTGATCATTGGGGCATGGGTTGCCCAAGAATTATGTAAGACCCTAGAAAATCATGTGAACCCCAATTGTGGAAACATTCACTACTATAACATGGTTTTTCAAATATTACCCACCCATAAGTGAAACCATACACCACCCCCCCCCCCTCAGAAGAGGAACTTGGTTATTGAACAAGATATGGAAAACATTATGACCCTAATTTGGATAACATTTACGAGTTCTTAACTCACCCAAAAATTAGATTTTACAATACATAAGACCCCTAGAAATCACATCATTTCAACCTAACCCTTTTTAATTGATTCCACTCATTTTGAAAACTCTTGAACTCTATTCTGGGTGAATCAATGTTCATATTTTCAGATATTCACCTCTATATGTATATGGTTTCATCCCAATTATATCTATCTATCTCCCTTGTATCTATTTATAGTCAAAAGTTGGTGTTAAATTTACTACTTTAAAGGGTTTAGGTCATTTTTTCATGATTCTTGATCCATTATATCTTGTTTCAAGGAGTTGATTAATTATATCATTCATTATAGTGGGGTTGACCTCTCCAGTTCAACTAGGGGAATTCATTTTATGTGATCACTCATCAACAATTTCATGAATTCGGTCTATTATTCAAATACTAAAGTGCTGAATAAGATCATGTATATGTAAATATAGAATTGAAATTTGATTATTATAATTTGAGTTTCTTAAATTTATAAATGAATTTGGTTACAAATTAATTAAGTGGTTGTGAAATTGGGGATATTTAGTTATCTAAATTTGATTAGTTAATTAATGAAATAATTAATGGTAATTATTATGACTATAAAATTTATTTATTTAGAATAAATTGTTTTTGAATTAATTATTAGGATTGTAATATTGTTAAACTGTATTAATTAATTGTTCAATTAAGTAATGATAATTGTTGTAACTATGAAAATGAACAATTTTTAATAATTATTTTTTGAATATGATGTGGGGATACTGACATTGATGAATATAAATAAATAATTTTCTAATGGATTAATGTGAATTTTTGTGATTATGATATTTATTAAATTGGATTAATTAATTGCTGAATTAAATAATAGATGTTTGATAGGGAATTATGATTGTAATTTTCATGTAGATTAACCTGTATAGTTTTTATATTTTTTATATGTATGTGATTGTGATATTTATATGTGGCACATGGCATGTGGCAACTATATAACAATGTGATAAATATGTTATAATCTAATGTTGGATATGGTCTGTAGTATCAAAATCTAATATTGATAAATATAGAAATTAATGTGTGTGACACGGTCTACAACATCCAAATATCATAGTCAAAAATATTTATAAATGAGTTGTTGGTCATGAACTACTGCATTATTATACCTATAGGATCCTAGGCATGGTCACCACTACCAAATTTGTTGTTATAGGACACGGTTCCAATCATAAATGATAATGAATATAAATAAAATTGATATTGAAATTCCATGTGTTATAATAATTTAGGAGTTTAAAACGGTTTAACTTTGAGAATCTGGCATGGGATGAACTAGGTATTTTGAGTTTGGGTGTCCTTAGGAACCCACATAGTTATGATTCTAAATAAAGAGTAATTAATTAAATGTAAAATATTTAATTTATTTAATGTATATTATGCTTTATACAACTCCATACACTTTATTTTATTGCATAATGTTTTAGACATTATTGATGGATTCTTACAATGATGTATTAACACCCTACTCCATCTAGAAGATCTGTACCCGAATAGATTCTAGGGTTGCGGGATATGCTATGTTAAAGGGGCTTTTGTTAGATGTCTGAGCTGGGATGGAGCATTGATATGGGAATCATACATGGGGTCGAGACCCTCATGGGAGTTCTCACTGTAATTATTTATTTTTGGGTTTTCATATTGATACATAAAGCATATTTTTTATGACATGTCTACTATTAATATAATGGATAGAGTATATTCTATTTTGGTCTTCATGGGATAAAGTCCATGTTTTCATGTTGGTTATATCATTTAATTATACTTATTTATTTTAATATTTTGGAATTTTTTAATAACATATTATAGTCTCTCCATGGTTTCTATTAAGTTCTCAATACTAGTCGGAAGAATCCAGTATAGGATGAGTCATGATTGATGTAACATTGTGAATCGTCTCATGGCATCAATGTTTGTCACCCCGGTTGGAATGTAACAAAGTGGTATAAAAAGAATTTTCTTTTTTTATTATGTCTTACAATTTTGTAATGGAGGATAGGGGAATATTATGATCCAATCATAAATTAAGAGGTTTAATATGGGACTATTTGACCTATGTAACAAGTTAAAACACATGTACTTGTGGCTGGACAACAATTTTTTATTTGTGTTGTAATAGATGACATTACATTACCTCGATTGATGCCCTTGTTATGGGATGTTATTATTTTATTGGTTTTTATGATTTTTGAGTCATGGAACATAATTGAATAAGAATTGATTATGGATGCATCTTTCTAGGAACTGCACAGTAATTTTTTACATAGATCATTTTAGGCATTCTTGGGAAAATAATACTATGGGTGAGATGTTAAATGAATAATTATTATTTTAATGTGAAATTGAACTAAGAAACCATCCTACATTGAATTGGAAAAAAATATGAAAATATGAAATATGTCAATAAATGATTATTTAATAAGGATCTTTAATAAAGGGAATGAGTTTACAATTTGATAACCATGACTGAAATGAATGATGGATAAGTGTATGTATAGTTCCATGGTTTGGATCATGTGGTCGGAAAGGGGGAATGAATTTTTTGGATTTTTATGAATCCAACTTCTTAAGACATTCAATGTTTGGTAATTTTTCCTATTCAGATGACATTTATCATTTTAGGCACACTTCGGAAATGAATGGTTTCGATAAAATGAAAAATTATTTTCTTTTACTATGTGATATTGACCTAAGAAACCATCCTTCTATAAATTGAAAAAATATAAATTTATGTAATATTTTAATAAATGAGTGTCTAATATGGTTCTTTAATAAAGAGAATGAGTTTACAATTTGATAACCATTACTAAAATGTACGATGGATAAGGGTTGGGATAGTGACATGGTTTTGAACAAGTGGTAGGATATGGGGAATGAATATTTATGGATTTATATGAATCCAACTTGTTAAGATGGTTAATGTTTGGTAATATGTATTAATACATGGGCCATTTCACCATCAATTGTGGGATATTACCACTAATGTTTCAAGTATACTACTCGATGATGAATGTGTGAAGCATGATGTATTTAAAACCACTATGGATATGTTTCCAGATATTTTTCCTAATGTCTTCTCAAGGCTACACCTGCAACATATATGGGATTTAACATTGAGATCATTCTACGGGCTGTGAAAATTTTTGTTACACCATAAGGAATAAAAACTACAGAGCTTCAAGAGCTTGTGAAATATTATAATAAGATTGAGGATAAGGGGTTAAACAATATATGTATGTCTCCATTGGGTTCTCCTGTTTTTTTTTCAAGATAGCTAATGGGACGCTAAAATTATGTTTTGATTACCGTATGATAATCCAACTAATAACTATGAAATGGTATCCTCATTCATATATTTTAAATCTATTGGGGTGGTTAAAGGGAGATCTTGTTTTCTCTATGATCGTGTAATTATAATGGTATCGTCTATTGTTATTTCAATCTTTTGATATACTGGGGACTTCATTTAGAAGTAGGTATGGCCTATATGAATTCTTCATGATGTCGTTTGGGCTGAAAAAGATGCGAATATTATTTATGGACTTGTTGAAAATGATATTCCATATTTACCTAGATTATATTTTATGGTTATTATAGATGAAATCATAGTGTACTCCAAGATACATGAAAATCATGACAAACATATTGAAATCATCTTGTAAAAAATAAGAGTTTATCAGCTATAAGCAAGGTAGTCTATGTGTCAATTATGGATTGACATTCTTCACATCCTTGGTTACACCATTGTGGAAGATGTTGTTTTGGTTGACCTATAGAGTCATGTAGATGTGGTTTCATGGGAGTATATCATGAAATGTTTTTTTATCCATCGCTTTTTGGTATAAGTGGTACATTATAGACTTTTTATCTAGTAATTTCCCCTTATATAATCACTATATTCAAGCTTAGCAATGAAGGGAGAAAATTTTAATAGTCAGAAAAATGTGATAATTCCATTAAGGTTCTCAATAAAATATTGAATAATGATCATCTCAAATACAAAGGTGTATATATTTTCTATGATGCATCTAGGATAAGACATAAAGCAATTTTTATGTAGGGATATCATTTTTGGGTATATGGGCCTCTAATGTTGTGCCACATTAATGGAATTACCATATACAAGACCTCGGGTTGTCTACAGTTGTATATGACTTTATGGGATGGTGTTATTATCTATTGGGTGAGAATTTTACTATGTATACCAATCATATGAGCATAAATTATATATTTTCACAGCCAGATTGGATTATTGTACAGTATTGATTGGCTGGGTTTATGCGTTCAATATAATTTGACCTACCATATATACCCGAGAGGGGAAACAATGTTTTAGACACATTAAGATGGAAATGATAGACTTAGATAGTCGAGTAATCTAGTTTGTAGTGGAATATAATAACATGTATAGTGGAGATGGATGTTGTGGTTGAAGAGAATAAAAAATTGATGACTGTATTATGAGTTTCAGTAGATTCTACAAATATGATTTAGATCTGGGATAAGAAGTGAGAGGATCTAGAATGATTATACTTTAGGGAAAGCCTTGAAGGCGGAGAGTCAAATTTATAATGGACTGTATATGTGGTTGAGATAATCTAGGTCAGGAATTAGGTTATTGTTCATACAGGCATGATAGTATAGATGATACGTGAATTTCATGCCTTAAAGTGGGTGGTGAATAATTTAGTAACCCAAAGGTACCGTGTCCAACATCGAAAATTATGGTGGTCTTGCGGGAAGTTGTAGATATAACAGTTCATGACATAATGCTGCAGCTTTAAATAGGTAATGTGTGATCAGAAGTGACCAGGTAGTTATCTATATTATTTTTCCATTCCAAAATAGGAGTGGGATGACACTTCAAAATATTTATTTGTGGGTCCCCCAAAGAAACCTCAGAATAAGGACACTATATTGCTAATTTTCAAACAAATCATTAAAAAACACATTTTTTGTCAATATATGAGAAATTATTAGTGGATTAGTTGGGAAACATATTCATTCATGAGATAATATGTCTGAATGGGGAACCAAAGTAATATTTTTAGAATGTGTCTTGGGTTTTACATTGTGTTTCTATGAGTTATTGTAAAAGATTATTTGTTTATAGGTTTTATTGAGAACAATGTTCCACACACATATAGATGGGAAGTTAGAGAAAAAAAAATTTGTGATTGAGGATATATTAGAAGAATCTGACATAGATTGTTTTGGAACATGGGAGAAGCATATATTATTAGGTTAGTTCACCAATAATAATATTTATCATGATATTATTCATATAGAACCATACAAGGCTCTTTATGTTATGAAATTTAGATAATAAATTTGCTAGATAGAGGTAGCTATGTCAGAGTTGATGGGATTGAGTCTTGTGCAGTTGTGGTCAGACCAGGTTCAGATGATTTAGAAGTTCCAGAATATGCCTCCGGGTAGATATAATTTGTATGCTAATCAACATCTATGTACCCTATAGTTTATAAAGGGTGGTCATGTAGTTTTTCATGTGTCACATATATAATGGCACAATAGGATATGGATTCGGGGTATGCGTGTCCCCTAGTTCATTGGGTCATTTGAGTTTATAAAGAGAATCAGTATTTTGGCATACCAATTGACCTTGAAATAGAGGAATAGTGTTATGTATGAAATTATTTATGTGTCACAACATCAGAGGTTTCACCATGACCCTTCTCATGTTATTGATATAGAGGATGTTGATTTAGAGACTACATCATCCTTTGCATAGCATCTTATAGATGTGTTGGTTCATGTTGAGAATGTTTTGTGGGGAATAACTTTTATGATAGATCATGTATTGTTGGAACATAGTTTTGTTCATGAGGGAAAATGGGAGAGGGATGAATAATTGTTGGTTCAGTGTCTTGATATTTTTGACTCGGAATCTCATTGATACATGGGAGTTCTACTTGGGGATGATTTTTTATAAGGTGTTCATATTTTAAGATTGAATCATTTTCTGAAGATGCCTGAAGATCGTTTTTAGATACTCATTTTCGTTGTTTTGAGTACATTTGTCAGTTATTTCATGAGTGTTTGGGGTAGGATTATATGAATTCAGATAGAGGATAGGTAGTTCATGGTTCATTCAGGATATTCAAAAAACCTTGAACCATATCCCAATAAACCGTGAAAATACAAAGAGATGATATTTTAATAGTTTTTGCATGATTTCCAACATTTGAACCCTCAAAAGAGAAACCATGACCCCACCCCAAAGAGTCAAATAGTTTTAAAAAAATGTTCTCCCCTACTATGGAAACGGTACAAGGGTTTTTAATTAACTAAAAAATAAGATTCTAAAATTAGGAAACCAATATAAATATCCCCAATTCGACCTAACAAGGTCATAATATAATTATGTCCTTCTTTTAGGCTCCCACATATATTTCTAGGGCTCCATACATCATTGTTGGAAAATAAAATGCCGATTTTTTAGATCTACATCTTTCTAGGTATTTGGTCTCTTATAGAATTTATATCACATTATCTTGCTCATGTTTCTAGATAAAAGATGTATTCTTTATCCACTATTAGAAAGGAATTAGATCTAGTTTTGATGGATATTTATTTTTTTGATCTTTTTTCTAGTATATGATTCATCATATTTATCATTATAATGGGATTGAACTTTCCACATCAATATGGGGAATTTCTAATAGGTGATCACTAATCAATGATTTCAGGTAGGTGGTATACTATTAAAATATCAATGTCTTGAATTAATTAATGTTTATAAAATTTTATAATTTCTATTCGGTGTTTATAAATATTTCTTCACAAATTTAAATAATTGATTTTTCAAATTAATTAATTAAGGGATGGTTAAATTATGAACATTGTGATTATTAAATTTGATTATATAATTGATTAACACATTTATAGGAATTATTGTGACTATGAAATTTATTAAATATTAATAATTATTTGTCTTATTAATTATGTGGACAATTATTTTGGTGAATTTTTTTATTTAATTATTGAATTATTTAATGGTGATTTTTGTGACATTTCAATTGATTGAATAAAACTAATTAATTATTGTCAAAATTATATGGATATTGAGATTTTTTAATTGATTTAATTTATATTGAATTATTTAATTCTATTTGGTTTGATTTTTAAATTGATTAATATTGCCTAATTAATTATTGAATTAAATTAATTGATTTTTTATTTTGAAATGTGATCATAATCATAATGTCGATCATCCTTTAAGGATGTGATATATGTGATTTTGATATTCATGTGTGTGATAGATTCACCTACATCAAAATCCCATAGTGATAAATATGTTATAATTGTGGGTGGGAAATGGTCTACTACAACAAAATTCCATAGTGATAAATATTTGCGTTTGTGTGGGGGATATAGTTTAAAATATCTAAATTCTATAATGATAAATATTAATAAATGAGTTGTGGTTCATGTACTTCTGCTTAGAATACCCCTGGGGTCCAAATCATGGTGACCTAGACCCAAATTGTTGTCATTGGACCAAACTTCCAATTCGACATGACAATGAAATTAGATGAAATGTATAATGAAATCATATGTATTATAATAAATTAAAATTTTAATATATTATATGGTTATGATGTGGCATGAGATAAAGTAGGTATTGAGATTTTGGGTTTCCATTATAACCCGTAGATTTATATTGTTAAATAAATATAAATTGAATAAATTTATTCTATTTACATTATTACTTGTATTTTATTTGTTACACAACATTACACATAGTGTTTTAGTGTATAATGTTTTATATGACATTGGTGGCGGCCTACTAAGTTGTTCTCACAAACAACATGGGACTCCTAATTGGTACCCAATTATATTTCATGGTTTTGGGATAGGTTATGGGTAAGGGCCCAATATTTAATGACTAATTCAGGACGGATCATGGATGAGGGAACCAAACATGGTGTTGGGAACCACATGGGTGTTTCTAGTGTCTTTATTTATTTTGTTTCTTTTAAATTTACACTTGATAGGTATTTCCTATAAAATATCTTTTATTTTATTTTGGATATATTGTTCCCAATTTTGGTCATCACGTGATAATAGTGGGTTTGGATTTTACTAAAATCATTTATTTATTCTTATTTATTTTGTTATTGTTGTACTTTTATAATTAGGGTATAGTATCATGATGATCAATATTATACCCTAGTTTCTAGTTGTCAGCCTCTCTCAATGTGGTAGGTGTGCAAAAGTTCACCTTGAGAACTGGTATGGGGAAATAGTAGGGGCCACACAGTTCATTAAATTACATGTATACATCCCTATTAACATACCATGTCATTTATTTTACTATTATATTGATATTTAATTATGTATTTATTTTTATTCATTTATGTTACTTATGATTAAAATATGTCTTATTGGATAATGGACTTTTCATTAGAAAATAATCTTTTATAATTTTCCTTCCATTATTTCCTTTTCTTGTACAGTTTTTTAAAATGTTATTGGTAGTGATTTTATATGGACATAATAGATTTATTATGTACATTTTAATTCACATTATAAATTATTGTTATTGATAATATAAAGGAATATATTTATGTGTTTTATACATAATAGTTTGACTAAAGATAAATGGAATTTTCTAAGCTTTAATAGACATAGATAAAATTAATTTTTCCTCCCACTTCACCATTATTTGATTTATGGATTCCTTCAAATAGATTCATGTTTTATTAAATAAAAAATCAATTTTTCTCATTATTTTTGTTATTTTGTACTTGAAATGGTTTTTTAAATTAAAATATTCTTCTAATTCCCAAATGTGACTTTTTTATCAGGTTAAAATATTTTTTAATAAAATTATCAATGTAAAAGTTAAGTCATAATTTTTTTTATTCGTGTTGGGTTTCATAGACATTATATATGATGGGTGAGACTGGATAACATCAGTTGATCCTAATATAGATTATACAATTGATGCACCTTTATAGATCTCCAATTCTTTGGTTAATGGATATGTTCTTTGGAAATTATATTGGATGTTAGTCATATGGTTCTTCTAATTTTATTTCCTTAATGGAGTTTCTAAGGGTTCTGTGAGATGAAGTCCCAAGGTACCAACTTGACTTTTTATGATTTCTAATAAGTTTTAGTGGAAAATTTTCATTTAAAAATAGTGTATAATGTATTTTTTTAAAGGAAATATAATTCCATCTCTTGGTATAATCTTTTCTTCTAAAGAAAAAAATATCATCGGTTTTTCATTTTTTGACTATACTATTCGATTTCCTCTTTTTAGATCCCAACAAATCCTTTTTGGATGATCCCATATTTTTTATATGTTTTCACATGAGATATGTATGGGAAACGAAATAGAGTAGTTTATGTTCAATTTCATAATTCGATTTCATAAAATAAAATGATGTTTTGTTTTAAAGTTTTTAAATCATGGAAAAAATAGATACTTTATGGAAGCATACACTTTGTAACATATGGAATTGTTGTGTATGAGTTATGAAAGAATTATATAAAATTAATGAAATTAATGGATAATAAAATGTAATATAATGTGTTATTAACTTAAAAATAAAGATTACTTAATCTTTAATGTTGGGTCCTTATAAATATCTATCGTAACTAAGGATCAATATAGAACTATTTTTGAAGCTCTGTCATCCTCATCTATAAAAATATTTTAAGCCACATACATAATGGGTAGAAAGAATAAATTTATATTTATCAACCATATATTGGGCACCATATACATATAATGACACTAATATTTAAGGAAATAATTAGTTACCATCGTCATTTCAAGGTGAAATACCTCCTCGAAATAAGAGGAATACTCCATGATCATATGCTTCACTATCTATATGGTTATAAATTACAAAATATTTACCCTAAAAACTTTTTCTATATAAAACTAATGGTTGAAACATTTCTTGAAAGATGTCCAAGAATAATCCTCATGAAACTTAGCTTTCATGATAGATTCCCACAGTATCCTTCCCAGCCATTCAAGCATATATGTCCAAAAACCCAAAATAGAGTCCTACAAATACTTCCTGAAATCGATGATAATTTAGATGAACTCAATAGAATTTTTAGATTCTAGGTATACTAAATAAACATGGAAATTAATTGGTTTTTTATTTATAATTTTTGTACCATGATCCACCACTCATTCAAGTATTCTAGTATCCACTTATAATAGATAATTAATATTGTGAGTTATATAATTAACCAATAAAATTCCCAGAAGGGTATTTTCTTGTAGAAATTTCCTAATTGAATCCTCATGGAGAATAACAAATCAATATAAAATCAGATACATAATAATAGAAAAAAATTAAATTATACTTATAATTTTTTTTAAGGAAGATAATATTTAATTGAATTTAAAAATACCCTCTTTAAGGATGAGAGTTATCCAAAGTGGGATCCTAAATATATAAATTCCAATTAAGAAATATTTAATTCAAAAGAACAATCACAACACTTGAGGCCCTAATCTAGGGGTCTCCCTTGTCAGTCGGGGTCACGCCGCCTTTCATCTTCAATCATAAACTTTGGTACACCACCATTATCATCACCTCACATCATTTTCAAGATTGAAGACTCAAGTAATAAAAATGCTTAGAGCCCTAAAAATGCCAACCTTGTCGTCGACAATAATCCTCATATTCATCATGTACCTACCATTGAACTCCGTTTTTTACAATAAACACATCATAAACAAACATCACAGAATACATAACGTTTTATGTGAAGGAAAAAACATAAAATTTTCTTTTTGTCTGAACCTTCACTAAAGAAGTACAAATAGATCAATCACATGAATAAATAAATGAATAAACCATCAGAGAGTATTTTATGGATGAAACACTGAAAAACATGTAAAATAGAAAATAGATCCATTTATATTATCATTTACACATCAGAATATCAACATTGATAAAGTGTAAGAGAACCAGATCATCTCCATAGAAGAAACATGACATAATTCATGCAAGAAACGCCATTAGTTCTGAAAGCTCACATCCTAGATTCATATAGTTACCCCCACTCTAAATATGACTGGATATGAATATACGTACTTCATTTCAGTGAAAGGAATTATATATCTATAGAATTTGGATAATGACATCATCTATGAGGCTGAATCCTAAATAAAGAAGTATGGTAAACATCCCTCGAGAGCTCCTGGAAAACTGTCAACATTCAAATGATGAATCCCAAAATAAATTTTTTAACTTTGATCTAGATAAAACATGGAGTGACATAGTGGAACTTTAGGTTAGAGTGTGGTTTGAGTGCCCAAGGGATTAAATTGAAAAAATAAATAAATTTTGAGAATATTAAAATTTCTTTGTAGAGCCTTCAAAAAAAGGAATAGTAGAACATGAAAGAAGACAATGACGACATCCACGAATCACCGATGAGATGTAGTATGAATGAGAGAGTTAATACTAAAGGTTATTCCAATGATGAAGTAATGGATAGTTGGGTATAGAGTTAACAAAGTATAGGGGGAAGGCCCTAGAAAATATCCACCGAAAACTCCCCTCTCCACCTCATTACATAGGGGAATACTATGGTAAGGTTTATAAGAGTCCATCATTTTCTTATTAATACCTTTAAATGAATATAGTTTAGATAGTCCATGGATTCTAAAAATTAGATTAAAACCGAAAAATTAATATTCCTTTTAATATAAAATAGAAATATTTTTAATTAAAATAATCTAAAACACTATTTGTCACTCTAGATGAAATCCATATCCACCGATTGTAACTGGAGTTTAGACACATAAGTGAGCTGATCATTAATTATTTCAATTAACTAGATAAATTATTAATGTCCTAACACATATATTCTAAAGAACCAAAACCAAACCCAAGTATTTTTTAACAATTATGAATAGTTAATCCCTCTGATACTATTTTTCAATGAACCTTTTCCAAACAACCTAACATGTAACATGAGTAGGCCTCCCAGATAGTATAGAGAAAACAATATTCCTAGGGATGTATCATATGTAACTAGTGATCAAATAATTTACAAAAATTAAGAATATATTTGCCTAGGACATAAAATTTAATAACAAAATGTCTAACAAATCTATGTAAAATAATTAATTCTATAAACCAAGTCTCAATGTGACCATATATCACTACTTAACTATCCCACTATGAAGGAATCTACATCCAAGTAATGTCGTAAAACTATATGAAACCCTTAACATTACTTGATTCATATAATATTATATATATACATATATATATATATATATACAATTGTTTAATGTAAAAATTAATGTCACGAACCGCCTCCCCGGGTCATGAACCTTGTTATCTGACCCCATGGGTCTCCTGTAATACTTTGGTTGCCTTCCCATCACACCATATGCTATTACTCACTAGGGTCTCCTATCAGACTAATGACTATTCTAACTGGCCAACACGTGTTTTTTCAGTGTGTTTTGTCCTCACTCACACACACCTTGGGAAACACCCCAGAAGGTCAACCATCATGATGACTACTCCAGGCCAAGCATGCCTAATTGTGGAGTTCTAATCAGGTAGGCTACCAAAAATAAAGTATCACCTTTTTGACATGGATATTAACTTTAAGCATTTTATGTCGCACTTTTCTAGGGGTGTAACATTATCCACCCCTTTAAAGCACAACACCCTCGTTGTGGACCCAAGACTCAAGCCCAAGAAATACCTAAGAACTTCCGGCTGGGTGTTGGATCTGATACCATTTGTCACGAACCACCTCCCTGAGTCATGAACCTTATCCTATGACCCCATGGGTCTCCTGTAATACCTTGTTCCCTTCCCAGCACACCATATGGTATTACTCACTAGGGGCGCTTATCAGACTAATGACTATCCCCACAGGCCATCACATGTTCTTTTAGTGTGTTTTCTCCTCACTCACAAACACCCTGAGAAACTTCTTAGAAGGTCACCCATCCGGATTACTACTCCATGATAAGAATGGTTAGCTGTGTATTTCTAATCAGGTTGGATCCTGAAAAGAAAGGTACACATTTTTGACTTGGGTAGTAACATTGGGACTTTTAAGTCTCACTTTTCTAGTGGTGTTACATTTATGTTGTGGGAACATACCATGGTAGGATTTTAGTAAATAATATATACAATTTCTGATATCATGAAAACATTATCATTGTTTATAATTTATAACCAATTTATAGAGAATTTTCTAATGAAAATCATGTTGTAAAATATACAATGTTTTTTTAAAATTTCCTTTAATATTCAATCAAATAATGAATATGAAAATTACATAATAGAATAAGTAATAGTATAGGAATAATGAATCAGGGCCCCACCATATTTTAAATGAGTTGGAAAATAACCATGAAATATACCATCATCTGAAAAAATGTGTAAATGAAAAATTGAATGATTTGGCAATAGTCAATTTGTATATATACTCATAAAAATAAAGAAAAAAAGATGCAAGGAATCACATTAAATCAAGTGATATTGATCCCATTGATGGTCTATCAACAACCGAACCCTGGAGTAATCACACACTTATGTAACATAAACTCTTTCCTATTACACCCAATGTTCATTATGTGTTATACATTCCTAAAAAAATTTCCAAACCATACTCACAAATTTATATTACATTTTATCTTTTAAGAATCTCATCTATGATACCTGAAATCCATTTAAGAATCAAAATGAAACATAAAAAACCCCATTGAACACATAGTGTGCATAAATCTATTTTAATGAAAAAAATCATTGAAAAACATGCATATCTTGAAAATAGTGCATATAATCAAATGAGGACAAGACAACAAGATAAGATCATTTCAAATGAAGAATAATCAGATCAAAAATGTAACATACATTTAATAGATCAATAATCAATAATAAAAACCATCAAGAATTCAATGGGAGAAGCCTCTAGAGTAAAGGGGAAGGGTTAGATTGTGCATAATGTGTATTAAAGGGTGATTATATATAAAGATGACATGAAGGGGGTAAATTCCAGCAGTTCAAAATTTATACCATTTCAATGTTTTGGAATCATGGTTAACATATGGCCTCATATAATTATCTTATATAGAGGAAATGATAAAAATATAATTATGAGTAATTCCCAAGAATGTAAAGGTATTAAATATGTTAAAAGACTATATGAAAACATTTGGGGATGATTTTCAATTTAATGCAATTTCAATCTATAATCACTATAAAATATACATCCCAATATAATATATGATACATGAGTTGAAATAATATAACCCATTGTAATACCATAAAAATTTTAGAGGACATACATAACATGGTAAAATAACTAATAATGACAAAGGATTATAAAATTCAATACATCAAAAGACACTTATTTGGGTACCACCCAAACAACCACCAAGATCTAAATATAAGTTTTCATCCCAAGGTATAGAAGATAATCACTAGAGAGATATGGTACCATTCATTTCCCTATATCCTAGAAGATTAAATCATCAATATCACCAATGTTCCCTTGAAGGGGAAGTGTATAAACCACATCGGCATTACCCAATGAATTCCCAACAAATACAATTATGAAAAAAACTACTTATCCATTATTATATAAAATAATTATTAAATTTTAAAATAGGTTATATGATTCAATATTTAAAACCAAGTGAGGCGACAACAAAAAATATCATTCATCTACATTTATACATGGTATTAATTTCCATGTCCACACACACATGCACACAAATCCTTTCATGGACATGAATATACATTCAACATACACATTCATGGTGTAAAAATTGATAGTTGTACTCTATCACCATATCCCATCATTCCATGATGAAGAAAATTATGACCAAAAACCACAAAATTGATCATAAACCTTTCCATTATGCCAAATCTTGTTAAAAACATTGACATAAAATAATATTATGGTAAAAATTATTTCATAAAAAATGTAAGCGTCAAATCAATTAAAAAATTATAAATTATTCATATTAATATTATATACCACGACTGTATTCCAACATCCATTTTCCCTTATTCAAAAAATTATGCTTCCCAAACAAAATCCCACATATCCTCTATTTGAAATCAAAGAAAAACATTTAAATAAACATAATCCTTCAAGTTAAATAATATTAGAGATGTGTGTGAATCCACCTACCTTAACTTCCATTGATTGGAAAAAAGAATTATGGAAAAAACTACCAATGTTTCTTTTTAATTTTTATTCTATAATGATACCCAAGAATATCTCATACATAATATTCTAAGAAGATAGATTTAGTTATTTCAATAATGTTTTATAGTTTATTTCCATATTAATGAAAGATATCCTTGTTGATAAGTATGAGCATGACATATTCCTTGATTAACATAGTCTTGCACTATATTATCCATTATATTAGTTGTCTAAAAACGAATGGTAATTGAGAATCACCTATTTTTTCCATTTATGTCATGAAGAATGATCATGTGTGTAAGTGGTATTACAACCACTAGTCAATATAAAATAGGCTAAACCCAAACTAATTAGTGATGTAAATTGTTAATTTATGTTGTGAGTACATCAAGGAATGTATTATGATGAAAAACAATAAACACTGATCTATATGTGTTGAAAAATTAATATAATTGAGTAAATAACTATAACAATGTAATAATATCATCCAAATATATTTTATGAATTAAAGGATTCTTATGGATTCTTCCACATTATAATAATTCACTAAAACCTATTTTGAGCATAAATACTTCCTACACATTTCTCAATCATAAAAACTCCATTTTGATCCTTCTCTTTCACTTTTGATCTATTATAGAGGCTAATCAATAAATAAAAAAAATTAAACACAAAGTAATAAAAAATGGTGTACTGCTAATCGAGGGTTAATCAATCTACTAGAAATGGTTTTTCCATCCTAAAAAAGTATATAACAATGATTTACTAGAAATATCATATGACCTAACTCATGAATTATATTTTCATTCTATCTTGTTTCATCCCAAATCAGACCATTCTACAATAAAACATGTTCCAAATTGATGATTTTTTCATGCAAGATCTTATGTTTCATATTAGAAAACCATACTAGAACATGAATCAGTATATCATATTGTTCTAGATCAACATGGTCCCATTTAATTACATAGTTAAAATCAAGTGTGTATTTTTTCAATTCAGATACATGAAACACATTATGTAATGAACATAACCTTGTATGTAAAGCCAACAGATAATCCACATCACAAGATAATTCTTGTATCTCAAAAATAAAAATATAAAAAGGATAACACATTCCATTATTATGAATATATTGTTTCCTTAAACTTTGATATATCCTTAAGAAAACATGGTCATCTTCCTTAAATGACACGAGATATCAATGCATAGCCACATAAGAAATCTGATCATTCTGAAGCATCACTATTCTCTTTCTCATATTCTATTTATTCAATGTTGTCATATGAACATGCCTAAGCCTAGTATGTGATTTATCTCCTTCATTCATCCAAACTATTAGATAATTATAACAAAAAACATAAAATACTTTGAAAGTATCCATGTGTATTGATGCTTGATAATTGTTGATCTATAGAAACTCTAATAGTAGTATTTGATCCTACTATATGAATTTAATAATAGATAATTAAATCACTCAACCTGAAATCCATTGTTTAGAGAATCCATTTAAATTTAAAACCATTAGAGGATTATAAGTTATTCCAAGGATGAATTATGTTAAATTTTTTGTATTAAAATGATTTCAAAAACTATAATGAAATCCTAGAGTCCCACTCATATACAATAAATATGGTAACACCATGAATCATTATAACATCATGAATTATAATTTGGACAAGTATTCTACAATCTTCATTTCATGAAAAGGGATAATGTGGGATGAATTTGTCAGTGGATCCACAATAAACCATATAAAACTATTTTCTATAACCATTATTGGATCGCCTATGAACATATACATAGTTACATTCTAACATTTCAATACTATAATTAGTAAATAATTCGTCATACTAGTCGATGATAGTTCATTGCATTGACCAGCTGATACGTGAGGCATTTCAAAAGAAAACACTTCCATACTCCTCTTTATTCCATCACACAAGAAATAGAATGTCAGTAATTTATAAATAATCTATATTCTATGAACAACAACCCATCTTGAATGGTGGAAATATGAGAGGAATTTTTTATAATTATCCAAATTGACCATGATTTGTTATCTAAATAATAACAATTAATACACATCTAGCTTCTATCCCTATATAGTCTCCCCAATATTGAGTTTATAACTCATATCAAGGCATTCTATATCTTATGTTTATGAAAATCGATCCTCCTCTATGAAATTATGAATGAACAAAATATAAAATAAAAATGAAATGACTCCATTCAATGAAAAATCCAAATAAATATATGTTATAACTAACATTAAGATCCGTTTATTAGTTTAATCACTAAGTGAATAATTAATGGAATTCCTTTTTAATTGATATTTTGAAAAAATTTATTTTCCCACTACATACATCAAGTTAATGTGAATCATCTATAGATATACCATCCATTAGTGTCTCTTTTTTTAAATACATTTGTTATAAAATTTTATTCATTCTTTTTTGATTCATAAACACCATCATTTTACCACTAAATAGATAATGATGCCAAATCTTCAAAACATGGACTAAAAAAATAATTTGAAACTGTTTTTTGGGTAGTTCTACTCATGAAACTATTAATATCATAAGCTATAATAAATAGAATGATCTTACTGTATGATAACTCATCCAAAACTATAACTCAAGGAATCACAACATAAATCATACCCCTAACTCAATTATAGAAATATAATGATATGATCTGAAATAGAGTGAACATTATGATCTTGGTAGGATTTATGGAATCCATTAAATGGTTAGAATTTAACAGTTTTCTACATTCAATATTTCATTGTTGATGTAAGTTATGAAAAGTAAATAATGAATAATTTATAGTAAACTTTAATAGAAGAAATTTTTTTATCAAAACAATATTCATTGGTTGTTTCGAAGAGATAATGACATCTATCCTTTCAATATTAACTAAAAATAATATTTTTTTAAATGATATGACCAAGGAAACATACTTATTGAATCCCGAAATCACACATAGAAAGATTAGCATGTATGAAATTCTACTATAGGATTCCCAAACCTATTGATTTTTGTTTCTTATCATCATATTTTTCCAATAATATATTTTAATATAATTAAAGTTCACAAATAAAATGGGATCAAGATACCATTAAATGATTAGATTCATCAATTCAATAAACACCACTAGTTCATTCATTAGAAAAAAGTGGATAATCATATATTCTTAATTTAAAGACCCATAAAAATAAAGGAATTTTTTTTTTAATTTTCATGGGAATTTTACAAGAACACAGTTTCTGACGGCACCTGATTCTGATGCCCGGGGTGCCTGAAATCATTTTCCGATGTTTGGCTCGGGTACGTTCAGTGAACGAACGAGCGGGTTTTACTAAATTTTTAACTGGTGCTCGGAATCAAATTCTGAGGGAACCGATGGAATCGCAGCGCCGGTAATTGCTTCGAAACACCTTTTCCGGAGTTGCGTTTGCTCGGGTGTGGTTATTAATTTTTGGGGTTATGTTAAGGAATAAAAATAAAATTGGTGCAACTTTTATTTTTATTTTACTTATGTGGCTTAACATATGTTTAGAGGATTAGATGGGACCCATAATATCCTACCCACATGGTAGGATATTTGTGAGGTGGGGCCCGCACAAGCCCCACCGTTTCATTCCCTCTAAGTAACGCACCCGTGAAAACCCCTTTTTAAATAAAGTCAGCCCATGTGTTTAATTAAATATTAAACGCCCCTATTAATTGAACGGTTTAAGTGTTGCAATTAATTCATTTAATTTTTTGGATTCTTTTTATGAACTCCAAAATGTTGGCATGGGAAATAAAATAAGACCATCACTTATTTTATTGAAGGGTTGTTTGTTGAGAGGATTGGGAGAAAGATCTAAGGCTTGAAGATATTCATCCTCCTTCGTTTAAGAACGCAAAGAACACGAAGAACGCGAAGAACGCATCGTCACCGATGAAGAACGCCGACCTCTGACGAAGGGCGACGAAGAACGCCGAACCCTCGGAGATCGACGACGCAACGCCGATGATGCTCCTTCCGTGATGCTTCTTCCACGACGTTCTTTCCCCCGTGACAATCTTCGATCAACAACCGATTGAAGTAGGGGGTAGTGGTTCTTTTAATTCTTTGTGAATTATATCCTCATCATGGGTTTAAATGGTGTAATTAAATTTGGGTGATTTTAAATCCTCGGAGTTTGACTACGCAACGCCATGTACCGCAACGACAGTGACGCCCCTTCCGCGACGCGATGATTCTCTTCTTCCACTATGGTTAATTCTGCGACGAACTCACATTCGACAACAATGTTGAGGTAGGGGTTTTTGTTCATTTTAATCTATGTGATTATATCCGCGGTTTGTTTAAATATTTGTTGGAAGACTTTTAAAACCACTAACACGGTGGTTTCGGACCAACGAACAAGTCTGAAACCACCGTCCTATCGTTCTTGGTGTGCGGATCGGTGGATGATGATGAAGTTGGCCGCACGGGCGTTGTGAGGTCCTCGTAGTGAAGGACGGGTCCCGGGAGGCCCGTTGGTGAAGACGGAACGCGATTCCGTCCACCGGAACTCATCCGGAAGTCGGCAGAGCGGCCCGCGGGCGCACCTCGTCGGCACGACGGCAACCGGAAGGAGCGTCACGCGACAACCGGCCACGTCTGCCAGCAAGGGCGTCCCCACGCGGGGCCGCGGTCTCTCTACTGGGGTAGCGCGCCCCCCGCTAGGCTCGGCTGTAACGGCCGAGTCGACCCACTGGCCACCTGGCCAGCGCCAGCCTGGTCTCACCCAGGCCGGGTTGCGCCATCCGGGTCGGACCCGGGTCCGGTCGCCCCTGTTCGGGCCGACCCAGGGGGGGGGGGGGTTGGGCCGGGTCTGTCCAGGCACAGACCCCCCATTTTTGGACCTCTTTCAGTCTTTTGCACATATCATGGGATTCAGAACTCTGATCGATGCATCGTCATTGGAGATGTGATCCTTGGATCGAGGCGGTCATTTTGGTATATCGCATTCAAGGTTTCGGAATACTTTGGGTTCGGTCAGGTTGGTTCGTACACGAAACCAACAGGGCCCTTGGAGCGGAAACACTCATAACTTGAACTCCGGACATCCAATTGATGTACCGTAGACTTTGTTGGATTACACTTAGTGAGACTGATCTTTTTCCTTACTCCGCTCAAGGTTTGGACGCAGGTGGAGTACGGTTGGGTTGGTTTTGACTTAAAAACCAACGGGGCCCCTATGACGAAAACGCCAATAACTCTCAGACCGGGCGTACGATTGACGCGCCGTCTGCGACATTGAGTTCCTGTTGACGATACAGAACTTTTGGATACATCAACTCCAGAATTTGTGTCAGTTGATGTATCAGTCCCTCGGATCGTGGAGCGGACCCTCCTGAACGAGCTTGCTGTGTGCGGGAACCCTAGAGCGGGCTGCGACTGCGATGACGACGACGATTGTACAGAGATCCTCAGTGGATTTGACGGCAACGACATCAGCACTCAGCGATCCTACATGGATTAGTGCTACAGATCCTGTGTGGGTCCGATCCTGTGTGGGTCAGCGGTCAGCGGTCCTATGTGGGTCAGCACCTACAGATCCTGTATGGGTCATTGCGGGGGTTAGTTACCTATCCATCCTGTGTGGGTCAGATCCTTTGTGGGTCATTGTGAGGGTTAGTTACCTATCAATCCTGTGTGGGTCAGATCCTTTGTGGGTCATTGCGGGGGTTAGTTACCTATCGATCCTCTGTGGGTCAGATCCTTTCTGGGTCATTGCGGGGTTAAGTACCTATCGATCCCTTGTGGGTCTGACGACTTAGATGAATCAGTGGCTATATCTGATCATCTCTATCGTCATACGAAGAAGTATACCTGTGTGAGCTGAATCATGTTTTTCTTTTCTCTGTCGATGGTGTTGTGCAATCCTGTGTGGATTTACGTTTTGCTTTCATGTGTGGACTGGGTTGTTCTTGGGCTCGGATGTTGGAGCCGAATGAGAATTGATGACTTAGGTATATGTATGGGCATATACCTAAGTAGTGTCGGATGTTAATTCTTGATTGTATCTTTCCTTTGTGGTTTATCCTTTGTGGATTCTGGGAGACCTTCGGGGGTCTCGGGGTCCCTACTGAGTAGCTTATAATCACCCCTACACGGGCTATGCCTGCACTACGTTGTGTTGGTTGCAGACGACAAACAACACTGATCATGGTTGAGGCTTGCAGAGCAGGACGGTACCTGGAGATGGACCACTGGGTGGGACGTACTCTGAGAGGTCGGGTGGACCCGAGGAGCAGTGGAGGCTATCTGTACCCACCCTTCAGGTGGGACATCCAGTGGATGGCTCGACGCTGTGGCTCTACTTTTAGTTGTTGTTTTCCCTTTCCAGTTGTACTTTAATTTCAGTTTGGGTTTGTATTCTGGCCCACTTACTTTTCCGCACTTACTGTTGTACTCAGTTTTTACTTAGTGTTTACTTCTACTTGCTTGCTCTGTGGTGTTTTTTGTTTACTTTACAATGGCAATTCATTCCCTTTTTTACCTTGATGTATGCCTTGGTGCTAGTCGCCAGCCCCTTCCCTATGGAAGGTGGGCTTGGGGTAGTCACGGAACGGGCCCCGAGGACAGGTCGTGAAAAATTGGTATCAGAGGAGTTCGGTTCTACCACAGAACTTTGAACTCTGATATTTTTCTATGTGAAAAATGGTGTTAAGCGTATTTGGTGTGGTTATCAGTCCAGGGAGTCTAGTGTTTGTGCGGAGGCACACAAATCCATACACCAGGACCCTGACATCTAATTTCCATCTTAATGCACGAAAAAATTGATGTCATCTGTGATTCATGTTTTCTTTGTTATTAATTTGTGTTGTCTCTCCAGGTATACTATTCTGACCGCGGCACACCTATTTCATTTTCAGGATTTCCCCACGATGGAAACCAGCTAGGGTTCCGAGAGTTGATCATGACGACAGGCCACTGAGCGACGAGGCCTCGGTATAGTGCCCTTTGACAGTTGAGGCACTGGCGGTACCTTTACCCATCGAGCCACCGATGGTTCCAGCCCCAGCTGCTGACAATGCATGTATCCTTAGTGAACTACACGAGTTATAGCGCCATGGACTACCCAGGTTCTATGGGGAGATGGACCCCCAGGCTGACGAGGATTCGCTGGAGGCAGTGGTACGAGTTTTCAGGTTAGTGAGGACACCAGCGGACCACATGGCGATCCTCGCAGTGGGCCTGCTGCACGCGGATGTGGGCCGATGGTGGAGCTTGATGCTCCAGGTGCACCATGAGGCATCTCTTCTCTTGACAGACTTTGAGAGCCTCTTCTGCTCAGAGTTCGTCCTAGCCACCCTCCATTCGGTGCACATCCAGGAGCTTTTACAGCTGCGGCAGGGCAGCTTGACGGTTGCCTAGTACTCGACGAGATATACCGATCACTCGTGCTACTCGACAGACATGGTATGTGACCCATTATTCTGGGCCCGGACCTTTGAGCAGGGATTGAGGCATGAGATCAAGGAATCTCAGATCTCTCTCAGCATTCCGACTCAGGCAGGAGTACTGGAGCGATACCTTTTGATCGAGAGGTTTCTTGCTGACCCATCACCAGCAGCGAGACCTATTACAGGGCGGCACGTAGCAGAGTCTTCTACAGCAGGCAGTCGAAGGATGAATCATGGGTTCAGGCAGACCAAACCCTCAGGAAGAAGACCTTAGGACACTGGCTCAGTAGTGCGGGGCACACAACGCGGAGCCAGTCTTTTGAGAGGCAGGTAGTGATACACAGGCGGCGGGCAGGGCCACATGGCTGGTGACTGCGCGACCCGCCATGCCGAGGAGCAGCAAATGGTTGAGGGGCCACCCAGGCAGAGGCAGAGGGTCAACCGTCGCAGTCCATAGGGAGTAGGCATACGGGGCAGAGGAGCTAGCCGAGTAGCAGGTGGTGGGCAATGCTTTGACGCTCTACCACCACCACCACTAGGAGGTCCACCCCGACCACAGGGAGCTGTCGGGCAGAGAGAGGCACGACTCTAGGCAGCAGAGGCCTACAACCACGGCGCACCCGAGATGATTCAAGGTAATATCTGTGTCTATTACACCCTTGATTTAGTTCTTATAGACACAGGAACAAGTCATTCATTCAAATTCGTTGCACTTGTTCGGAGCTCGGAGATTCCGATAGAGCCGTTGGCTCGATCCGTACGGCTAGAGACTCCTACGGGAGCAGACTTGACGATTACGTACTGGTGCCGGCAGTGTGATCTTACTCTAGGAGGTGAGAGCTTCGGCTGGGATCTTCTTGTGGCGGAATCGAGGTATTATGACGTCATATTGGGTATAGATTGGTTATCTACAGTCTATGATCAGATCGACTGTATTAGGCGCAAGGTGTGATGTGTACGCACCGACGGGAGTAGGTTCACCTTCACCGGCGAGAAGGGATCCTTCGCACCATAGGATGGACATCTGCAGAGAAGAGGACAGCCCATCACTAATCAGTTGGTTAGCCTCATCCTAGGAGCAGTTGATGTACGGAGTCCAAGTTTTCCTGTAGTGGTGGATCAGTATGCAGACGTCATTCCTTACGACGTTTCAGGACTACCTCCTCGAAGAGATGTGGAATTGTAATTTGACATGTACCCCAGGACAATCCTGATATCCACCCCATCATATTGGATGGCTCCCGCCGAGCATCGAGAGCTATGGGTATAGTTGGAGGACCTACAGGGCAAGGGATTCATCGAACCCAGTGTTTCACCCTGGGATTCCCTGATATTGTTCACCAAGAAGGCGTACGGGAGCTTGCGACTTTGTGTTGACTATCGTCGACTAAACCAGGTGACAGTAAGGAACACGTATCCGCTACCGAGGATTGAGGACCTCTTTGATCAGCACAAGGGAACATGGTGGTTCTCAAAAATAGACCTCAGGTCAGGCTATCATCAGCTCAGTGTTCGGGACGAGGACGGGAAAACGATGGCCTTCAGATGTCGGTATGGCCACTATGAGTTATTGGTTATGCCATTCTGGGTAACCAATGCTCCAGTAGTGTTCATGGGTCTCATGAACATGATATTTCTTCCATACATCGATCTATTTTTCGTGGTCTTCATCGACGACATTTTGATATATTCGATGACTGAGGAGGAGCATGCCTACCACTTGGGGGTTGTACTGGACACACACCGAGAGAACTAGCTTTATGTTAAACTCTTGAAGTGTTAGTTCTGGATATGCGAGGTCCACTTCTTGGGGCACGTCATCTCTATGGCGGGAGTTGCAGTGGATCCTGCGAATATTGAGGCAGTGCTAGCTAGGGAGCCACCCAGGAGCGTGATGGAGGTGCGGAGTTTTTTGTGACTAGCTGGATACTACCAGAGATTTGTGCCAAACTTCCCCAGAGTTGCGGCACCACTCTCAGATTTGATGAACAAAGGGAAACCCTTTGTGTGGTCAGACATATGTCAGCAGAGCTTCCAGGAGCTAAGACAGAGATTGACCAATGGCCCTATCTTGAGGCTTCTGGAGGAGGGAGTAGGGTACGCAGTCTACTGTGATGCATGATGGAATGGACTCAGATGTGTCCTAATGTAGGAGCGGGAGATGATCTCCAATGGATCACGTCCGTTGAGGCTGCAAGAGCAGAACTACGCTACCCATGACTTGGAGTTAGCAGCAGTGGTCTTCGCTCTGAAGACATGGCGGCACTACCTGATGGGTGAGAGATTTACAGTCTTTTCTGACCATCAGAGTCTCAGGTACATCTTCTCTCAGAAGGACATGAACATGAGACAATGGAAATGGCTCGAGTTCCTCCAGGAATATGACATTGAGATAGTCTATACTCCTGGGAAGGGGTACGTGGTAGCTGATGCTCTCAGTAGGAGGACGAGCATTCAGCTACTTGAGGAGGTGACAGAACCGCTAGCCGCTGTGCAGATATCCTTCGTAGATAGAGATGGAGCAGCCTTCCTTCAGTCACTCACAGTCACTCCTCCACTACTGCAGTGGGTCAGGGAGGCACAGCATGGGGACGCCGACTGTGAGAGGTGGTGTGCGCAGATATCCTCAGATTAGGAACCTGATGGTTTCTATGTAGGAGGAGAGCACAATGTCCTTTTTAGAGGACGTACCTTGGTACCAGTTACTTTACGGGAGGAGGTGCTGAGAGAGTTTCACACGTCCCCTTTGGCGGTACATCCTGGCGTAGCGAAGTTGTACCAGGATCTCAGATGACAACACTGGTGGCGGGCATGAAGAAGGCTGTGGGAGAGTTCGTTTCTCGGTGCCTCACCTATCAACAGGTGAAGGCAGAGCATCAGGTACCAGTAGGCTTGGTACAGAACATGGAGGTCCCGGAGTGGAAGTGGGACGGGATATCAACGGACTTCGTGACTGGACTTCCACGCACATCCAAAGGTCACGACTCCATTGGGGTTATTGTCGACCGACTCACCAAGTCGGATCACATCATACCCAACAGACAGCAGGGCTTAGTGGAGATCTTGGGACGTCTCTACATTCAGGACATTGTACGGATTTACGGTGTGCCATCATCTATCGTCTCCGATCGAGATGCTCGCTTTACTTACCATCTTTGGAAGGGGTTGCAGGAGGCGTTTGGGACACAGTTACGTCTGAGCACCGCCTTTCACCCTCAGACGGATGGTCAGACGGAGAGGACCATTCAGAATCTCGAGGACATGCTCCACGCATGTGTCCTCGACATTGGTTGCAGCTGGGAGGACCACCTACCCTTGGTGGAGTTCACGTACAACAACAACTACCACTCCTCCATCGGGATGACACCATACGAGGCATTGTACGGTCGACCTTGCAGATCACCGCTGTGCTGGACAGACCCTGGTGAGTCACCACTTGTGGGACCATAGATGGTCCAGGACACGATAGAGAAGGTCTAGATCATCAATGAGTGGATGAGGACAGCTCAGAGCCGGCAGAAGTCTTATGATGACAGGAGGCGGAGGCCACTAGAGTTCGAAGATGGCGAGCAAGTCTTCTTGCGGGTCTCACCTCGACGTGGATTACGGAGAATTGGCCGACGCGGCAAGCTGTCTCCACGCTCCATCGGACCATTCTAGGTCCTCAGCAGGATTGGCAAGGTAGCTTATCACCTGGATCTACCACCTCAGTTACACCGGGTGCACGACTTATTCCACATATCCCAACTGTGGAGATACGTGCATGACCCGACGCATATCATTGACCATGGGGAGCTGGACGTTGATGATGGGGAAACTTTTGCAGAGGTCCCGGTGGAGATTGAGGATCGACATGAGTGAGTCCTACGTGGATGGTCGATTTATGTAGTGTGCATTAGATGGCAGCACAGGAACCTCTAGGAGAGCACTTAGGAGCGGGAGGCTCAGATGTGTGCTCAGTACCCACTTTTGTTTCCCTAGTTTATGACGTATCTTTATGGGGACATAAATCCCTGAGGTGGGAGTGATGTAATGACCTGTAAAATTCAACGAATTTTTTTTCTTAATTTTCTTGGGAATTTTACAATAACACAGTTTCTGACAGCACCTAATTCCAAGGCCCAGTGTGCCCGAAATAATTTTCTGAAGTTTGACTCGGCTACGTTCAGTGAACGAACGAGCGGGTTTTTCTTAATTTTGAGCCGGTGCTCGGAATCAAATTCCGAGGACACCAATGGAATCACATCGCCGGTAATTTCTTAGAAACACCTTTTCCAGAGTTTCGTTTCCTCGGGTGTGGTTTTTAATTTTTGGGGTTAAATTAAGGAATATAAATAAAAGTGGTGCGACTTTTATTTTTATTTTACTTAAGTGGCCTAACCTAGGTTGAGCGGATTAGATGGGACCCATAATATCCTACCCACTTGGTAGGATATTTATGAGGTGGGGCCCACACGAGCCCCACTGTTTCTTTCCCTCTAAGTAACACACCCGCGAAAATGTCTGTTTAAATAAAGTCAACTCGTGCGTTTAATTTAATATTAAATGACCCTATTAATTGAACGGTTTAAGCATTGAAATTAATTCATTTAATTGTTGGATTCTTTTTATGAATTCCAAAATGTTGGAATGGGAAATAAAATAAGACCAACACTTATTTTATTGAAGGGTTGCTTGTTGAGAGGATTGGGAGAAAGCTCTAAGTCTTGAAAATCTTCATCCCCCTTCATTGAAGAACACGAAGAACACAAAGAATGCGAAGAATGAATTGTCACCGACGAATAACAACAGCCTCCGACGAAGGGCGACGAAGAACGCTGAACCCTTGGAGATCGACGACGGGACACCAAATATCCTCCTTCCGCGATGCTTCTTCCACGACGTTCTTTCCCCCGCGACAATCTTCGATCAACAACCGATTGAGGTAGGGGGTTGCTGTTCTTTTAATTCTTTGTGAATTATATCCTCATCATGTGGTTAAATGGTGTAATTAAATATGTGTGAATTTAAATCCTCGTAGTTTGACTACGCAATTCAGTGTACCACGACGACAAAGACACCCCTTCCACGATGCTACGATCCTCTTCTTCCGCGACGGTTAATTCCGCGACGGACTCATGTTCGACGAAAACATTGTGGTAGGGTTTTTTTGTTCATTTTAACCTATGTGATTATATCTGCAGTTTGTTTAAATATTTTTTGGACGACTTTTAAAACCACTAACGCGGTGGGTGCGGACCAACGAACAAGTCTGAAACACCATTCTCTCGTTCTTGGTGTGTGGATTAGAGGACGACGATGAAGCAGGCCGCACGGGCGTTGTGAGGTCCTCGCAGTGAAGGATGGGTCCTGAGAGGCACATTGGAGAGGACATCACGCGATTCCAACTACCAGAACTCGTCCGGGGGTCCACGGAGCGGCCCGCCGGCGCTCCTCGCCGGCAAGACGGCAGGCGGCAGCGGCGCCCAGTGCACCACCGGGAGGAGCCGCCGCGGCTGAAGATGCAGTGGTAGGTCGTGGTCCCGCGACCACTCGGGACCGGAAGGAGCGGGACGCGGAAACCGGTCCCGTCCGTCGGCAAGGGCATCCCTACGAGGGGTCGCGGTCTCTCCACGTGGGGGCAGCGCGCCCCCCACTTCGCTCGGCCATAATGGCCGAGCCGTCCTGCTGGCCCCCCGGCCAGGACCAGCCGGGTCGCGCCCATGCTGGGCTGGGCCTCGCTGGCCGGGCCGGGTCACGCCATCCGGGTCATACCCTGACTTGGGTCAGCCCACCCAAGGGGGGTTGGGCCGGGTCGGTCCTGGCCCAGACCCCCCATTTTCGGACCTCTTTCGGTCTGTAGCCAATATCGTGGGCTACAGACCTCCGATCGACGCACCGTCAGCGGCTATGTGATCCTTGGATCGATACGGTCGTTTCGTTATATCTCACTCAAGGTTTCAGAGTACTATGGGTTTGGCCTGGTTGGTTCGTACAAGAAACCAACCGGGCCCTCGGAGTAGAAATGCTCTTAACATGAACTCCAGACGTCCGATTGACGTACTGTTGACATTAATGGATTACTCTTAGTGAGAAAAGTCTTTTGGCTTACTCTGCTCGAGGTTTGGATGTTGGTGGAGTACAGTCCGGTTGGTATTGACTTAAAAACCAACTGGGCCCCTAGGACGAAAAAGCCAATAACTCTTAGACCAGGCATCCGATTGACGTGTCGTCTGCGACGTTGAGTTCCTATTGACGATATAGAACATTTCGATACATCAACTCTGGAAAATGTGTCAGTGGATGTATCATTCCCTCGGCTCGTGGAGCGGACCCTCCCGAACGATCTTGCTATGTGCAGAACCCTAGAGCTGGCTGCGACTTAGATGACGACAACTGTAAAGAGATCCTCAGTGGATTCGACGACGATGACTTCAGCACTCAGCAATCCTACATGGATTTCTGCTACATATCCTGTGTGGTTCCGATCCTGTGTGGGTTAGCGCTCAGCGGTTATGTGTGGGCCAGCGGCTAATGATCATGTGTGGGTCTGATCCTATGTGTGTCATTGTGGGGATTAGTTACCTATCGATCATGTGTGGGTCATATCCTTTGTGGGTCATTGCGGGTGTTAGTTAGCTATCGATTTTATGTGGGTCAGATCCTTTATAAGTCATTGCGGGGGTTAGTTATCTATCAATCATGTGTGGGTCAGATCCTTTGTGGTTCATTGCGGGGGTTAGTACCTATCGAACCTTTGTGGGTCCGACGACTTAGATGAATCAGTGGCTATATCTGATCATCTCTATCGTCAAACGAAGAAGTATACCAGTGTGAGCTGAATCATGTTTTGCTTTCCTATGTGGATGGTGTTGTACTATCCTGTGTGGATTTACGTTTTGCTTTCCAGTGTGTACTGGGTTGTACTAGGGCTCGGATGATGGAGCTGAACGATAATTGTTGACATAGGTATACGTATGGGCATATACCTAAGAAGTGTCGGATGTTACTTCAGGATTGTATATTTCCTTTGTGGTTTATCCTTTGTGGATTCTGGGAGACCTTCGGGGGTCTCAGGGTCCCTACTATGTATCTTATACTCACCCCTACACGGGATACACCCGCACTACGTTGTGTTGGTTGCAGAAGACATACAACGCTGATCGTGATTGAGGCTTGCGAAGCAGGACGATACCTGAGGGTGGACCACTTGGCGGGACATACTCGGAGCGGTCGGCTGGACCCGAGGAGCAATGAAGGCTATCTGTTCCCACCCTTCAGGTGGGACTTCCAGTGGACGGCTCGACGCTGTGGCTCTACTTTTAGTTGTTGTTTTCCCTTTCCAGTTGTACTTCAATTTCAGTTTGGGATTGTATTCTGGCCCACTTACTTTTCCGCACTTACTGTTGTACTCAGTTTTTACTTAGTGTTTACTTCTACTTGCTTTCTCTGTGGTGTTTGTTGTTTACTTTACAATGGCAATTCATTCCCTTTTTTACCTTGATGTATGCCTTGGTGCTAGTCGCCAGCCCCTTCCCGATGGAAGGTGGGCTTGGGGTAGTCACGTCACGGGCCCTGAGGACGGGTCGTGACACCTAATGTCTATAAAGTCATCATAAGGTGATTTTTAGAATATAATCATTCCAAACATGAAATCGGTGATACCATGATTGTAATTTGGGTTTGACAACCTAGTTTTTCTGATAAATTGATCAAATAAACCATTAATTAATTTGAGAGAATAATGATTCTTTATCATAACTATGTTTATATAATGATAATCTAAAAAAATCTCTGAATTTTATTTACCTTATTCCCAAAAAAGAACTGGCGCTACCCAAAAAAAGTATCTCAGTAGAATAAACCATATTATTTCTAACTCCTAAAGAAGGGAAATTCAATTTCCTCAATTCAATCAATGTCATACTATAATTTGGTTGGAAATAATGACTGGTCCCTTGTAGGAGATAAATCAGAAATTCAACTTCTCTTTTCATTCGAAATTTATATTTATTTTCTAGAAAAACCTCAGGAAATTGGCCATTGATTATGCGAAATTATCTTTTCAAATTTCCATCAGTATATTATATCATAATTTTTTCCAGTTCAAAATATATATCCCAAACCATTTGTATTATGGGTCCTTTTCTAATCAAATTCGCAAGCCAATATCCTATTAATATGATTATTACATTATCAGAAGATGTGAAAATCAATTTTATATAATTATAGTTAATATAAGACTTGAACAATGTCAACCATCCCATTCCCACCATCATATCACGGATATCCATCTCTATAAAAGAGATATAACAAAAAAATAATTCACATTAATTTGTATTGAACATTATTTAAACTAAAAGACTTAACACTCCAATTATAAAAAATGTTTTTGAATATTAAAAATAGAATTTTTTATCAGAATATGTTACCCCATTCTATAAACCACATGAGTAGTAATAAAAATGTTGGATTTACCCATATAAAAAAATTTCCTTCATATGGGTATAATTACAACGAATGTTACCTCAAAACAACTATGGACTAGATTGATCTTGCACAATAATTTTATCAGCACCATAACGATGCACAATTTATCCTCTTATTCCTTATATTCTGGTTGATATAACCCACCATGTTGAGTTATAGTGTTCTTGGAATCCATTTAGCTATTATAATTTAATAGAAAAGAGTTATTCACGTGAGGTATACCCATTAATTTCATATTAAATTATTCCAAAATTATATGGTAACCTCAAATAGGAATTTGAGTGATATTAAAATAACATTTAATATATCACAATTTGTTATAGTTTTGTCAAGAACTAGGTGGAGCATTACAACCCTGCGTCTTATGATAAGAATAACCACCTTGGAATTAAACTAACATAATATTGGGTCTTTTATAAAAATTAAATAGCCTTTTGAATTGATTATAATATTCTCCTCAAAATATGAAGTGGGTCTCCCCCTTCCACATATTCTTAGCAGTTGAGTTCACACTAGATCTGAGAGTGATAATCAATCTTCTAATATCTATATTTATATAAATATATTTTTCATCTACTGCCACCCTATTCAGTATTTTTTTATTGTTTGTATATAAAAATGATCTTCCTTATAGTTATTCTCTATTTCTAATCAATACTCAAAGATGAATTCATTCATGGAGATAGTAGCAGCAACTTCCAATGAATAAAAAATATTTTCATAAAATTAGCCATGTATTACATCATCAATATATTATCCATATTCAAGAAAAAAAATTCATTTTTCCTCATCATCCAGAATGTTTCGGGGTTCAATGTTATATTATACAATTCTTTAAATACCTCCCATAAAGGAATGTGGTCTTCTTTATCTTATAAAACCTTATACCCCCACATTCATTCAAGATCTTCAAATATATGAATTTCTAACATGACCATTATCTCTAATATTGTACCATGAAAATATAAATTTATATTAATTTAGTAGATCCAAAAGTCCATTTTCAAAGGTTTACAATCCCTTGAAAAATATGTGGGTTATACTTATGAAAGTGTACGGAATGATCCAATTATATCAGTTCATCAGTTTTTTTCAATTTTAGAGGATTGAAAAACATTTACAATATTTTATACAAGTTTATGGTTCCCTTGTGGCTCAAGTGCCAAAAAAATAACATATACCATTGTCTTGTTGATTTATATGGTATCTATTGAGTTCCATTTTCAATATATGGAACAAAACAACACTTAGTTAATTCTCCCTAGAATCTAAATTCCAAATAAATTATGTAACAATTAACAATCATCACTAAAAATTCATTAAAATTTAATCCATTTTCAACATTTTCAACAATAACATGAATAGTAAAAGAAAAATCTTATCCATGTCTGAAGTCTCACTATAATGAAGGGTATAAAGCATGAATCTTCTAAACTCATGATGAGGATATGACAACACCTCTAGATGTATATTATAACTAATTTGTAACTGGTCCCCATGGTTACTTGATGTTACACATAAAAATTATAGAATTGTTTTTTAAGCTACACATTTCATGTTCAAAAATTCATATCTCCATGTTATCATCCCAAGATACAGTAATATTGACAAATATTGATACAAAAAATAACATCATACTCATTTTCAATGTCTTGAGAGGTGGTAAGAATGATACTATACTTATGCGACATCATCATGGGACCAATGGATGGAAATAAATACCAAAATCATATGGAAAAATTTCTGGATGACAATCCATTTAATGTTATAACTAGCTTTTATCACTGAACAATAATGATTTATTTCTCTTATGTGATACTTGAGTTGAAATAATACAACCTGAAGTAAAAGTATAAAAACTCAATATCAATTTGAAAACAAAAAAATGAATAATATCTAGAAATACCAAAGCTTCATAAGACTCAATACATAATTTTTTTAATCTAAGTACAACTGAAACATGTTTCATACTGAAACTCTTCCTACTGAACCCACAGTATCACGATTCTTTATTAGAGAACTATTGTACCTTTTCATCCAAGATTATCCCAATATTTGATATATTCCATTAAACAATATTCACATGTAGGCATGTGAGTGTAAACTCTATTTGAATTATCTATATACATACCATCATATGACAAAAGCTTACGAACCAATGAAAGCAATTTGAATAAAACTATGAGAAATCATTCCAAAATTTTATATAATTATACAAGTAAAATCCAATGAGAAAAAAAATAAAAAAAACATTGAAACACATTCATACATAGAATTATGAATCCAATGTTCACACAAACACACATTCATCCATACAAAATACCATACACTCAATACACTCATTTTTAGTGTTTCCATTAATGGTGGTTTACCATAACCATATTCCATCCATACATGATGTTGGAACATATGATGAAACCTATCTACATTAAAAAAACTCCAAAAAATAAATATAAATATTTGTCAAAAACCATCACATAAGAAATTATTCCTTTAAAAATAGTTTCATAAAAAAGATATCAACCGTCAAAGCCATTTCATAATTATTAAATCAACATATTAAATTCATAATAAAATATATTTTTCCAAAATAAATATAATTTATCTATTTTCAAAATATTAATATAATAGATTTTCCTTCAGGAAATAATTAAACATTTATATTAAAAAACCCAATAATATCCTTCATAACAACCAATACGTCATGATAAGTAATTATGAAGATAAGAGATAATCCACCTTCCTAGAATTCCATTTATTAGCATAAAGGATTTAAGAAGAAACATCTTATCTTCATTATTACATTATTTAACTTAACTAAACACAATAATAACTTACAATAAGTCATAAAACATTTAGATCATGGTATTATAATATGAGTCCGGGTGTCATAGAATACATACCAAGTAAATCGAAGATGATAAGAAAGAATGAAAAATAAACCATGATCTCAAAAATCACATACTCGTAAATACATTAGAATCATTGTCCAAACATCAAAGATCATTACATTTCAACTACATATGCTTTGGAAGTTAATGGGAATGGCCAATCCAATAACTATTATTACAAAGGCCAGCCTTAATAAAAATGTCCTAGCTCGGACTAGATTATAACATAAATTATGAATTTATGTTAATGTAAAAAAATTGATGAAAAAGTTTGGTTTATACCCCAGTTTTCTGTTGTAATGAATTAATATAATGTAATAATATCATCCAAATAAATTTTATATCTTAAAGGATACTTAAAGATTATTCCAAAAAATATTTACATCTAAAAACCATTTTAATGTATAAATATTTCATACATAATGTTCCATCATATAAAATCTAGTGTATTTCTCTACATACCTTTCCAACAACTTCTAAAAGCTAAATAATAACATTATTATTAAATTAATATAATAAAATGATGGAATACCTCAATCATATTGATCTATATAATACTTACACAAACTATATTATAACCATATGTGGCTTATTTCATTTTTAAAATTGGGTGCATGAATTCATGGAGATTGGACACAATGATTATGAAAACCGGTATCAATACATTTGATTCCCATTAAACCCAAACTAGACACAGACACGACCTCCTTATGGAACCATAATATTTTACCAACTATTCTTAATCCTTTAAAAAATCCATTGGAACCTAAAATATCTATACCGCAAGGTTACTACATGGTTACCAAATTATAAGTAATTACCATGCACTTAATTTTTTCACAAAGCTTGTCTTCTACACGATTTTTTTTTCAAACCCATTTTCTGAAAATCATCTTTCAAAAAACCAAGTGTATACTAACATAAAAATAATGAATACCTATAACCTAGAGGGAATCAAACACAATCATAATGTACCAGTATTTTCTTCAATTTAATGAATATATGCCCACAATAGAGGCTGAAACAACTATTTAAGAATATATTCTATATGATATATAGTGTTAATATCACACTAGTTCAAATTTTTCTATGATATGAGGATGTAGAACACTAGATGAACAATATAGAGTAATGTTTTATCTATGTGAAGAAAATTTTATCTCAATGAATTATTTTATTCAAAACATTTCCAAAACCTTGATATTATATATTATATTTGACAATGAATTTGAATTTTTTTGATATCATGGTTCACATACAACCCCAAAAAAACACGGAACCGAATAATAATATATAGCAATTAAAATATATCAATGGAATTTTCCAAAAAAAAAGGAATAACTAAATTATTCAAAATAATTAATAATTAAATTAAATTTCATTATTAATAATATCATATTCATAAAATTCAATTAGCATATATTAAAAACTAAAAAAATAATTAACTACTAAAAATATTTTTTAAAATAATTGTCTCTTTATGTGTAAATTTTAATATTATAATTATAATATTGATATATAATATTTTGTTAAGAATAAAATTTTTATAGAAATTTTATTATTAATTTATTTGAAATAAAAATGAAATTATTTTATATTTTAGGAAGTAATTTTATTCTCAAAACTATTTCCATTACATTTTTATAATTTTTTTGCTAAACTATAATACTAGAGAATATTGGATTTGAAAAAAAATCATTTCATGATTTATAATAACAATATTTCATGTGAATATATTTTTTGGGATATATCTAAAAAGATTTATTTTTATGTGATTATTGAAAAATATCGACTTAATAAATATCAATACCTTATTAAAATTTTAACAATATAAGTATCAGCTGAAAATTTAAGAAATCCTTTTCATGGAAAAAAATTATTTTTATATGTAAAATTGTAAATTAAAAAAATTATTTTTATATTAATAACTATGTCTGATATTTCTGAATTCTACTTACACAATTCAAAAAAATTATTAATATATTATTCAATTATTATATTAATGATAATTTTAAGAATTTTAGAAAGAAAACATAATGAATTTTTTTGAAATTTTTAACTAAATTGTATATATAATGTAATAATAGAAATTTTATTTTGAGGTCGAAAATTGAATTAGAATAGTAAAACATAGTTATCACTTCAAAATATAAAATAGTAAAATTAATTATCTATTGGGGTAAAAGTATTAACATATTTGAAACTTTTTTCCAATTGAGTTAAGTGGTCTCCCTTGACACAAAATAATCTCCCACCCACTATTTTTCAATTTTATTTCTTCATTACATGTGAGGAAGATCCTCTCAATATATTAATGTAAAATTATTACATAAATTCCATTCTCACAACTAATAAAAGTTACCTATTCCCACCTCTTTCAGACCCCCCCTTTCGATTCATGTTGAAAATATTCCCTATTACCATTCCCTATAGTTGTATATCAATTATTTTATATTTTTTGATGCAAAATATTAATCTATGTTTTCCATTTCAAAATAATCCTCTAAGAGAATGTCAACGTTCTCAATAGAAGTACTATATTTTCACTATAATTATTTCTTTCCTATCATTCCCTTTCAATTATATTTTTCCACAAAAATATATGGTGGATTATTTAGTTATTTTATAGTTACTATTTTTATTTTATTTTAATAAATAATATTTACATTTCCTCTTTTCCATTAAGAAATATTATAACATCATTGTTGTGTTTGTGCAGACAACCACCTCTATGAAGTAATGTATCATATTTTTCATCAATACTAACTTTTATTTATTAAAAAATTAAATATAATTACACAACAAGAAATATTTAAATAATATCATTATGATCTATAAAAATGATATTATTCTAAAATAAACATTTTCATGACCATTCTCAACCATCAGTTATCCAATGATAATGTTTGGGTCAGTTCAACCACCTACTTGAAAAATGATATAAAATAAAATCTTTGATGAATATGATATGAAAATTATTAATAATATATTATATAATTTCTTAAATAATGATTTTATTTTGGGTTTTAATTGGTAAAATTAATATTAATATCATTTTTAATGATAAAAAAATCAGTTCGTTAAAAATATCTAGAACATGCTCATCGTTGATTTCATCTTTAATGAATGTATCCAAGACTACCATAAAATTTAATTATAACATCATTAATAATTATAAATCTTAAATTCTAAGAAATGTGTTATCATTTAATTATTAACATTGGGATATGAATAAATATTAATGCCAATATTAAGAATCAAGTAAAAAATCATCAAGATTACCAACAACTAAATTTTGAAAAAAAATGTATCTATCTAATATACATTTATGGAATCAATGTAAAATAAATTAAAAAACCTATTATATTTTAATAGTCTTATAAAATTTGTGATCGATATAGTTTTTTTGGGGTATAGATAATTCAAGGAAGTTAGATGAGGTCATTAATTAAGGTAATAGAATATTTCGGTCAAATATAATTTCTTGAAACATATTTTATATTATTCAAGATAATTTATTTGATATGGTTTTATTACTATATAATTGAATTATTTTACCATTTTATAATAATTCATATGGTTTTATTGAACATATCATGTACTTCCATTATATGGGTTTTAATTTAGATTATATAATGTCTAGATTCATTCTTTGTCTCAACATTTACTCCATAAGAAATATTAATTAATATTCACCAAATTTTTTAGTTGGTAATTACTATAACGTTGACATATATTTTCATTAAAAAATTATCATTAATGATATTTATGATCCAATTTAATTATCTCCCCACTTTACTATTTTTATTCAGAATTTAACCAATTTGAAAGGGTTATTCTTAACCAAATACCCTTTAGATGAGCTATAATGATCCTAATTGAACTATTATATCCCCTGAATGGTTCCTTTCACCTTAATAATTTCATTCATGGTATGTTCTCTAAAAATCTATATAAAATTACTTTTATTTTCATATATTAAACATTGATTAATTCCTTCCCAAAAAACTGTGTTATTATTGAGAATAATTATAATAACCTTTAATTATATTTTCCTATAACATCCCTTATTTTCTATTCCATATAAATTTCCCCATCAAAATTAGAAACCCAATTAAATATTGATACATGTCATTTTAATTTTTGTCATTATATATTATTATAAAGACTTCTTGTAATCCTTTTTATAATTTAGGTGGTCAATAAATGTATTTAAATGTATTAGAAATGATTTTTTTTCATCCAAGAACAATAACATTAATATACACAACACATTTTCACTTGAAAACCAATTAAATCCTTTTTAACTATATATTTTTTATTTTCATTATAAATATAAATGTCATAAAAAAGTGGTAATATTTGTTAAAATTAAAATTGAATGTGGATTTTCACTCCATTTATTATGGATTTATTAAAAATTGTTTATAATAATCCTTTTATATTGAGATTGAGATCTCCCAATTTATGTTAATATGAATTTATCAATAAATTTGTAATTTTTAGTTTATTTCCTTCTGAATCCTACCAAATTATTTTTACATGGATGTTGAAGCACTTATAAATTCAATAGTTATTTTGTCCATCATAGTCATATTCTATGTATAGACGTGAGTTTTCATTAATTTTCATTACTATAGTAATACCATATTTTTAATAACATTTTTTAAATAATATTTACCATGGTACCCAAAGATTAATTGATTTGGGAATATTATTTACTTAATCCTATAACAAAACTCTATATTGTGTTACTTTTTATGGATGCTCATATATAAAGGTATTTGATTTATTCATTGGGGAAATATTGAACATTTGTATACTTGTCATTCCAAAAAATGGGTATTAATTAATTACTAAAGAATGTGGCTAATGTATTGTAAAATTTATTTATTCCACTATATGAGGAACTTATTAGATTGATTTAGTAATTGGTTGGGCACCCAATATCAACGTCATGCATTAGTAAGTCTCATGAGACCAACTAGTCAAGATATTTGGATTATTCCTACATATTTATTTAGATTCCCTAGATATTGTCATGTAACAATTTATATTTATTGGAAAAACTCTTTGATCAAATGTAATGTCTTGAAAATGGAAATACTATTCCATCAATATACATTTTATCATAATAAAATTACTTAATATTGCCCGCGTTTTTATTTATATATTGATGAGTGGATTTGAATCAAAATATGTGGATCTGTTGTATAGAATTAATTTATTATCACTTATTTAATATCATAGAAATCATTCATTGTTTATTTTATGATATATTCTAGTATAAAAATTCCCTTAAAGAGTATTTTATATCGATATTCTTATGATTTATATTCAACGGTTATAGTTAAAAGAACTATAGATGATCTGTCTAGAAGAATATAATGTATTGGGAATTTAGAGAAAATATTATACATAAAATATTTTAATTAGTATCGTATATTTTCATAAAAATGGCCATTGTTTTGATATCCATGGGATTTTTTAGTAAATAAGTTTTCCAAATTCATTAAGTCACTAAATATAAAATTTCATGGTAATGTATATAATAAAATATTTTCAATATATTATTTAATTATAAGATGGTCATCTGTGAGTTATCACTGTCCTTCCCAATGATATGTCAATGGGTTAATTATGATGATCCTTCATACTATTAGATTAGTTTCAGTGACATAAATAATATAACTATTATATTCTTATAGTAATATATTTCAAGACATTTATAGTGGAAATATTTCAGAATATCTGTGCTATTTGATCATATTACTGGATTATTTAAGAGGATATATCTTCTCTTAAAGTATTTTTTAATATATTTAAACAATATGTGATATGTTTAAAATTAATAATATATAAAATTAATAAGGTTTAGACTAGATTACATATATTATTTAGAACCTCCAGGAATCTTATAAATTCAAGATCATTTATTTTGATTAAAAACATATCAACAGATCAGAGTGTAATAATGTAAAAAACGAAAAAACAATTATGACATAATATCAATGATAAATTTGAAACTATTTTGGTCACTGATTATAATGTGGGAGGAACATGCTAGGATGGATATATTATAAATTCCAATTAATGGAGAATAAAAAAATTATTATGACTCAATGAGAAAATTTTGTTATCATTTTTTAAAAGAAAATAAATAAATATTATTATGTAGAGTATAAATGAAACCAATTATGATGTCCAATGGTATTATTATATGATATAGATTGAAGATGGATATCTGGTTAGATCTTTGTTTCCCAATGTGGATGATTTTATTAAAATAGAATTACAAAAATTTAATGGAACACTATGTATTCATCCTTGCTATATCTTAAAATTAGTTTATATTGAAACCATATAAATTACATGTTTTGGGTTTACATAGGGGGTGTTGGAAACATTTTTCTATATTTATTATTTTGAGGCCTTATAAATCCTAACAACCTCTATTAATTATTGGAGTGATATATATATATATATATATATTTCTAAAACCTCTACAGATTCATGAAAAATCAGCTCACAAACCCTATAAACCATTGAAAATATAGAGATAAATATCACAAAAAACAAAGCTTATCCATCATCATAAGTGGATACATCTACATTACCACATGATTAATACATTATAACAAAACTCAATATCATCACATTGAATTATTGTTAGGGAGGGATTATATTAAATATGTGGATAAAATAATCTAACTCAATAAATATAGAATCATCCTAAACTATGTTACTCATAAAACCATTATTCCAAATTACTTAGTAGTAGAATAGAATCATTAATCATAAAAAGTTTTACAAAATTACAACATATGAATCTCCCATGGATTAAAAAAACGAATCATTTTCTTTAATTGAATATTTTTAATAATACAAAATAGAATATATCATATCAAAAGATAATACTCATTCCTAGTTATATTACTTCTTTTGATTTTCAATGATTCTATATAGTATAAAATTATATTTCATCAAATCATTAATATTAACATACTCTTTCTGTACTACACTTCCTTGAATAATAATATATTCAATTTACCTCTTTCTTTATTCTCTTACAATAACTCACTCTTACACATACATGTATTTATTTGAATTGTTTTTTATTTTCAGCCCATATCAATAATATTTATTTATTCAATCATTATAATTTTACATAAATATTTATTATAATTTTTATTATTCCATATAGAATTATAAATTATCATTATTAATGTATTTCATTAAAATTAACATTTTTTTAATATATATATTTATCATTCTTGTAACGCCCCGACCCCAGTTACCGAGAGTCGGTTCATTTTTGAGTAACATTGGCATGATCACAAAAGATTAAGTCTCGAAAGACTGATTAGTTTAGTATCCTTGGATACACTATATACATTCATAAGTATTACATTACATCATAAAGTAAAACAAAACAAAAAAACATCTTGTCTTCATATCCTCTCATACTATCCCTACAGGTCATTCATAATATACATCGTCACATCTTGGACAAATTAAAACATTGAAAGGGGTGATCTCAGATGCGTAGTAAGGATAACAATACAGTGGAATCTTTTATAAATAAACATAAACATTTAAGGCAATGTATAACTAAACCAAAATCCTTTTAGACTTGAACTTCAGCATAATATGGCAAAAATAAAATGAAATAATGTCGTTTACTTATTCACATGGATATTATACTAGTCGAATAATCACATGAAATATCAATAACCCCATTCATAATGGTGGAATTCATAATGCTAGACTATCATAACCACGTAGTCAAGGCCTCATGCCATGACTACAAATAAGATTTTGTCAAGGCCTCATGCCAAGACAATATTTTGTCTCATGAGACCTACCGATGCATCGAGGATCTATAGAGGGATCCACCCATCACTTATTAAGTCCAATGCATTCCTTATATGAATAGGTTTAAACATATCATAAACCATAACATAATCATATAACCTAAAACATGCATAAAGGAAACATAGAAGTTCCACATTTAAATCACAAGATATCAATACAACATATTTATATAATAAAAAAACACTTTCAAAACCATTTTCAATACCAAAATAAATGAAAATTAAAACATTGTATTTATTTTTAATTTAAAAAAAGTTATGGCTTGTAGAGGAAGCCGAAACTCAAATAATGGTCACGGCGGCAGCGAAGTCATTGTCGCCGCATACGTAAGACAAAAAAACCTTCCTTTTTGTCTTTTAGTAAAATTATTCATATAAAAATATTCTTTTTGAATAAACGTAAATGTCAAAGGGGTTTATACACAGTATAAAAGAATGTTGTGTATAAAACAAAATATGCCTTAATGAAAGAAGATTGAGACGAAGTCCTTAAAAATATTATTTTTTTAAATAAAATAGATCTATTAAGGGTATCCACTATAATTACAGATAAAAAAAATTAAAAATACAATATAGGACATAATAATATCATGACATAATTTGAAAGTGGGAGATTAACCTAAAGAACGGATATTGGGTTCAGAAGTTCCCTTACCTCGTGTCTGACTTGACTTGATCATTCTTTAATATCTTGAATAATAAACTAGATTTAATTTATACTTTCTTAATAACTTTTTTCAGGTTCATTATTCCCTTTATATCACTTATTACCATTTTATGAACATTATGTAATTATTTATGTTAATAACGGCCGTTTTGTCTATCTTTGGTACATGAGTCAACAATAAAATTCTTATAATTAAAAGTTAATTATGTGGTAGAATATACATTATCTTCAATATTATATTCATGATGTAGATATCATATATATCATATATATCCAGTAGATACATGCATTTATAATATTAAATAACATTTAGAGGTAAGAAAGGAAATTCACTGTTCATGGAGACGATAAGTCGTACGTACGCATGAACACTACTTTCTTTTATATTTCATATTTAATGGAATTAAATAATTATGATATAAATGTATATAATAATTCCATTATAATATCATATATAATATCATTTACTCCATTCTTTATACATCTCACATATGCCATTAACGATTCAAATCACTTTGAGGGAGCGATAGTCCGCACTTCCTAAAATGAAATTAGCGTGTTTACCCATAATGGAAATCATAAAGGTGTTCCATAAATTAAAAATACAGAAGAATAATTAAAACATAAAAATAATATATATCATATATAAAAAATAGTGTCATCATAATGGCCACCATGAAATATGTTAAAAGAAGATTGAACAATCATCGTTTCGTGAGGCAGTATTTCGCCACCCACATAAATAGTATGTTCTTTAACTATTAGATGAAGGTGTGTGTAAGTGTAAATCAAATACATCTCATAAAAACTTCATAGTATATTTTATATACTATTTTTTAAAAAAAAGAAAGTAATAAAATGATTTTAATGGGTTGGATAAGCAAAATAGAACAAAAGAACATAAGAGAAGACATTACATTAAAATCAGGTAACTTTTTTTATTTGAGCCAAAGGCTTCCTTGGGAAGACTTATGCACAAATTGAGGATTCTAGGATTAAGATAGGGAATTTCAGTGATTATTTGGGTAGATTTTGGCCAATCCAAATGGATTTGATGGTGTGAATAAGGTGGTAGAGTTTGGGGCCTTTATAAGAGGAGAGGAGGGGCACTCTTGGAAAGTCATGAAATGTTACATTATTATGAAATGATTTTCGGATTTCAAAGGTCCCAAAATTATATATTTCGAATATAAGGTGATAAGGGTTAGAAATATACTCATCCAATAGGTTTTTGAAAAGTTTAATTATTATATTTTTCCTTTTCTTTTCATTTTATTTAAATCGTTAATTAATGAGGTAATCACTACATCATCATTGTGTCATAAAAAAAATAATTTATTTATGTCTAAAAATTATAAAAAAATTACCATGATGTAGGAAATATTTTAAGATTTACATTTAATATTTATAGTCAAAAAGTTAACTTATATTACCCCATGTAATAATTTTTTTATTAAAATAAAACATTTTGTGACAATTATATTTTTACTTTAAATAAAAAGTTATTAATGTCATTTTCATACCAAAGTTGATCCATGGGTTCCCCAAGTTGACCCATGTATTTTCTTGGTCGGCCATGAATCATACAATAAGTGTAGGACATGTTTCATGATATTTGAATATTTTTATAATATCATTTTTACCTTAAATTTCACTAATTAACTTTATTCGCGATTAATAGAACTTAAAAGATACTATTCACCAAAAAATTATTTTAATCCCACTTAACCGAATTTTACATTATAATGACATCCATGTATGTCATATTTTTTAAAATCAAATCACAGAAGTGATAATGTTTCGTTTACACGAAAATTAGTTTATAAACTACCACATAGTGGTTTCACTATTCATCAAAAATTGATGTTTTTCAGAAAAATACCAAAAATTCACCCTAATATATAATTGATATTATTAATTCAAAAATGATGTCAATTTTACTAAATTCAAAACATATATGTTGATTTAATTAATTTAAAAATTAATTCTGGATGTCACAACAAATAGCGTGTTTTTAAGAAGCAATATATATCAACAGATTGACAATTTTTTATGTCAAATTTCAATGTGAAATTAATTATAATGACCACCATTGGAAAAAATGATAAAAATATATTCTAATTATAATTTCAAACCACTCAATAGTATAATTTATCAGTATAAAATATTTTGAATAAAAAAGTTGTTTTTTTGTATTTTCTCTATTCACAGAAAATTTGATGTTCTCAGAAAATTACAAAAAATTCAACTTAGGATAATTTCGATATTCCGAATACAAAAATTAAGTTCATTTTGAAATATAAAATTTATATAATTTCAAAAATTGGGTATTACTATTCATAACTAATACTTTGATTGGTCGTGGTGTGTTAGAATCTCGAACTTGCGTACAATGTAAGATATTGCATTATTGAAAGAGAAGCGTATCATGAAAGCTTGGGGTGTTACATTCTCCCCTCCTTCAATAAATTTTGTCATCGCAATTTGAAATTTTTCTTTTAAAAGAAAAGGTTGAAAATAGAAAATACCTTTCTGGAAAACCAACATTGAAAATATGGTTAATAAAAATGTAACTTTAAAAGAAATAAAGAGAAGTACAAAGGTCACCTGAGATAGCCCATACTAGGATTCTATGAAAATATGGATATGGAGGAAAAACAGACCATCGAGGTCTGATGGGGAGTTGTAGAAAATAGGATTAGGAGAATGCTAACTACAAGAAAATCACAAACTTGTTATTGGTTAAACGGTCATTGATTCCCCAATAGGAAAAGTTAACCGACAAATTTTTTTTATGTTACCTTTCATAATGTGGGGGAATTTATTTAGGAGATTTACTAAGAACATAAGGAAATAAACATACTTGTCAACTATAATTTCATTCTTTAATAATTTTTTACCCCAAACCCATCTTTCACTCAAAATATAATAAACCTCATAAATATTATATTTATCCTAATCGTACAAGGTTTCAAATATCAACACATACCATTTAGATTAGGAAAACTATTTTTTAATGACCAGGGACATCCTATAGGCTAGTATTAGGTAATAAATGTATCATCCCAAGTAAGAAATTAATAGTAGATATTTTTATCTATGTCTATTAATGATTAAGATAGTGTTTTAGAGGCTTAAAATGAAATTAAATACAATCTTATGCATGAAATACACTAATATTCTTAAAAGGTTGTTTTACAGCCTTTTGATGGAAAACCATTTTTAAATATATATTATATCAATTTTATAATCAATTTTTGTCAAAATAAACTTATTATTTATTATTGGGACATCAAAATTTACTTTTTGTGATTTTTTGGTGTTTTTTCGATAAAGTACATTTATATTGAATAGTGAAAACTGTTGTATTTCAATTCAAAACCTCTTTTTAATCTAATTTATTTATATTATTAGATTATATTTTGAATTGGTTTTTTAGTGAAATTAGAATATATTTTTACCATTTTATCCAATGGTGGTCATTGGAATCAATTTCACTTTGAAATTGGACTTAAACTAGTGTCAATCTTTTGATAGATATTGTTTCATAAAAACACGCTATTTGTCATGACAGCGGGAATTATTTATTATATTAATTAATGAAACTTACATGTTTTGAATTTTGTAAAATAGAAATCATTTTTGAATTCGTAATATCGAATATAGCTTAGGGTGAAGTTTTGGTATCTTTCTGAAAACATCAATTTTGGATGAATAGTGAAACCACTAAGTGGTAGTTAAAGAAACTGATTTCTCGTTTAAATGAATATTTGCAACTTCTGTGATTTGATTTTAAAAAATCTGACATACATGGTTGTCATTAAGATGTAAAATGTGGTTCAATGAGATTAAAATAATTTTTTGTTGAATAGTAACTTTTAAGTTCTTAATCACGATTATTGGTAATTAGTGTAGTTTAAGGTAAAAATTTTGTTTTAATAATATGAGAGGAGCTTGACACATTTCCTAGCCTCATTGGATGTGTCATGGCCGACCAATAAAATCCATGGGTCACATTGGGGACCCCATGGAGCCACTTTGGTTGGGAAATGACATAAATAACTTTTTATTTAATGTTAATGTAAAAATGACACAAACATGAGATGTTTTACTAAAACATTTTTTACATGAGGTTATAGAAGTCATATTTTTTATTATAAATAGTCATTGGAAAGCTAAAACTATTTCCTACATCATAGTATTTTTTTTATAAATTTTAGACTTTATATAAATTAAATTATTTATGACATCATGATGATGTAGCGATTACCTCATTAATAAAGGATTTAAATAAAATGAAATGATAATGTAAAATCTATGAACTAAACATGTCCAAAACCTATTTTATGCATGTATTTAGAACCCTTATCACCTTACCCTCGAATTATATCAATGTGGTACCTTTTTAACCCGATACACATTTTAAAATAAAGTAACATTTCTTTACTTTCCAAGAGTGCCCCTCCTCTCCTCTTATAAAAGGCCCCCGCCTCTACGTCCTTACCCACAAACCCAAATCCTTTGTCTCAGACTACCCTGTCCATTTTGTCTCTCCACATCCCTCTATTACTCCTTGAATCCCCACATTGAAATGAAGTCTTCCCAACGAAGCCTTTGAGCTCAAACCAATGGGAGTTACCCGATTTTAAGGCAATGTCTTCACTTGATTCCTTTTGTTTTATTTTGATTCTCCAACCCCCTAAACTCTTTTTATTCATTTCTTTTGTAACAACTACTGAATCTTAAATATACTAGGATATTGTTACATGAAGGGTTCGAGCTACACTAACACACACCTACATCTAATTGTTAAAGGACATACTGTTTCCGTGGATGGTGAATTTATGCCTCCCGAAACGATGATTGTTCAACATTCTATTAACACTTTCAAAGGTGGCCATTAATATGTCACTATATTTATATATGATATATAATATGTTTATGTTTTCCTCATTCTTATTTATTTTTCATTTTTGGAATACTTTTATGGTTTCCATTATGGGTAAATGTGATATCTTCATTTAAGGAAGTGGGGACTACCGCCCCCTCGAAGTGTTTTGATTCGTTAAATACCATATGTGGGACATATAAAGGATGGAACTATGATATTATATATGATATTATACTGGAAGTATAATATACCGTTATATCATTATGATTCCATTCTATAAAATACGAAATAGAAATGAAAGTAGCGTTCATTCGTACGTACGGCTTACCGTCTCCATAAACGGTGCATTTCATTTCTTACCTCTAAATGATTATGTAATATTATAAATGCATGCATGTACTGGATATATATGAAATATATTATATCTACATCATGAATACCATTCTGGATATATTGGGTACATGAACAACTTGTAATTATAAAGGGCTTATTTTTGACTCAAGTACCAACGATCGTTAAGACGACCATTATTAACTTAAATAATTTCATAGTGATCATGACATGGAAATAAGTGATATAAAAGGAATAATGAACTTAAAAAAGGTTCTTAAAAAAGTAGAAATTAACTCATGTTTATTATTCAGGAGATTAAAGAACGACCGAGTCAAGTCGGACCCGAGGTATGGGACTTCGTCTCAATCTCCTTTCATTGAGTCATATTTTGATTTATACACGACCTTCTTTTATACAGTGTATAAACCCCTTTGACTTTTACGTTTATTCAAAAGGAATCATTTTTATACGAAGCGTTTACTTAACGACAAAAGGGAATGTTTTTGTCATACGTATGAGGCGACAACGACTTCTCCACCACCGTGACCATTATTTGAGTTTCGGCTTCTTCTACAAGCCATTACTTTTTTTAAAAAGTAATATAAATACCATGTTTTACTTTAATTTTATTTTTGTATTGAAAGTTGTTTTCATAATGTTTTTATATCAATGTGTTGTATTGATATCTTGTGATTGAAAGGTGTAAATGTTATGTTTCCTTTATGCATGTATTATGTGATACGATTATGTTGAGGTTTTTGGGAATTATTATGAAGACGGGTGGTTCCGTGATAGACTAAGGGCGGTCGAGCCTGATATAGCTCTCCAATGTATTGGGTAACGCGAAGGAGTGAAACGTTAAGGTTTCTCCAAAGAGATTTAGGGAATATACTATGATGGGTATTCCAAACGTAACCAAGAGGGTTACTCACTACGTAAGAATGTTATGAATGCCTCAAGTTACCATTATGTCTTATGATTTCTATGATTTATTCATGATTTGTTGAGGTATGTTAAAGTTCTTATGTTTTATGGGTAATGTATGATTTCATTCTTATATATATATGTACCCATGTTTCCTTTCAGTATTTTTATATCCCTTACTGAGCTTTTTATGCTCATCCCATGTTTTTTTGAAATGTTTTTCACAGGTCAAGGGAAAGGTACATGATATGATGATAGTGTCAAGGAAGTGTCAAGAAAGAATCCATTTTTTATTTTAAATATGTTTCCATTGATGGGAAATAAGAATACTATATTTATGTAACCACTTTGTTTATATGTGGAATGTAATGCAGGTTTTATGATCTAATTCTCTAAAACTCTAAACTCGAAATGATCTTCAATGTGAAATCTTGTAATTACTCAAGCTTAAGAAAGCATTGAGGCTAGGGACTTATAGTTGGTATCAAAGGTCGGATTAGATAACTTTAGGAGTTATAATTCTATTAAATGAATATCCAAAAATATTTTTTATGGTCAAATTGAAGTGATATAGTATTTGAAGATTACCATGTTGCTTCATCTAAGACATGTTTGTTCAGAATGGTTTTCCGCAGAGGAAATAGGGGAGCAGTGCTAGGAAGGCATACAGAAAGAAAAAACCTTCTGAATCAGCATCCTGAGATGGTCGGAATTGGAACTGAACAGTTTGTTGCAGTAATGGCGCAGTTGACTCAAGCGATAAATGGTGGTGGTATTCATGCACGATATCAGCCAGATCAACCACAGAGGAACATGTCAGTGGTGGAAATTTCATGAGGCAACATCCTCCATCATTTAGAGGATCATCTGACCCTGTGTTAGCTGAAGGGTGGATTAAAGCACTGGAGAAGATTTTTGATGTCATGGGGTGTTCAGACAATCAAAAGGTTAGTCTTTCTATTTACCGTTTGGAGGGTGAGGCAGATCAGTGGTGATCTATGGTTAAAAATATCAGGGACGCCGATGAGATTGATGCTCTTGACTAGGATGAATTCAAAGGTATGTTTCTTGAGAAGTATTTTCCTAAGGCTGTTTGACTTAGGAGGGAAAATAAATTCTTGGAATTGAGGAAAGAGGAAGACTCAGTGGCTACCTATGAAGAAAGGTTCACTCGATTGGCAAGGTATGCTCCAAATTTTATCTGAGACCTTGATAGTAAAATCAATCGTTTTTTCTCAGGATTAAAGCCAAAATATCGAATGGCATTAGCTTCTCGTGAGTTTAAAAGTTATGAAAATCTTGTTCAATGTGCTGAGATGTTGTAAATGGAGTTTGCCGATGATCAAGTGTTCTATAAAAACCAATTGAAGAAGAGACCGAGGTGGTAGGAGAAAGGTAAGAATTATTCAAAAAAGTCTGATGGTAAGAAAAATAAGTTTCCAGTTTGTGATAATTGTGGAAAAAGGCATGTTGGGGAATGTCTTCTGAATTCTGGAAAGTGCTACCGATGTGGTAAGATGGTACATAAGGATCGTGATTTCATTGAAAAGGATCAAGGTGAAGGTAAGACCAAATTTGATTTACAGTTAGTGAAATGTTATAAGTGCGATGAGATGGGTCACTATGAAAATGAGTGTTCGACAAAGATCTTGAGTGATGGGAAGTAGTTAGACTACAAGCAGAAAGGGGTGGTGAAATCCTTTGCAACTACTTCAGCAGATGGCGGGCCATCAAATGAAGTTGTACCAGGTACATTGTTTTTTTTTTCAGATTCTGCCAGTGTGTTGTTTGATTCGGGGTCTACACATTCTTTCATCTCTGAAAACTTTTCTAGTAAAATGGGAATACCATCTCAAGAAATGACTCCTGAACTTTTGGTAAAAACACCTGGGGGAAATGTTGAGGCAAAAAGAATTTATAAGAATCTTCCTATCCTTTTCTGTGGAAAGAACGTACTTGAAAACCTTATTGTTCTACCTCTAGTAGAGTTTGATGTTATCCTGGGTATGGATTGGCTCTCTATTTATCATGCTAAGATTGACTGCAGAGCTAAAGAAGTTTCTTTTTAGAAAGACTTTCCGTTTGTGTACAAGAATGAACCCTAACTGTTGATAACTTATCAAGAGGCTGAGAAACACGTAAAAGATGTAAATGAATGTTACCTTGCACAAATCGTTGAAATTAAAGGAACTGTTCAGAATAATGATGTGCCAGTGGTAAATGAGTATCCTGATGTTTTTCCTGATGAGTTTCCTGGAATAATACCAGATCAGGAAGTTGAATTTACTATTGACTTAGTTCCTGATGCTAAGCTAATTTCAAAACCCCTTTATCGAAAGGCTCAAATTGATCTTTTAGAGTTGATGGAGAAATTGCAAGATTTATTAGAGAAAGGTTTCATTCGACCTAGCACATCACCATGGGGTGCTCCTATTTTATTTGTTAAAAATAAATATGTTTTAATGAGGCTTTGCATTGATTATAGAGCCTTGAATAACATCATTGTTAAGAACAAATATCCTTTTCCTCATATTGATGAATTGTTTGATCAGCTCCAGGGAGCTCAGTATTTTTCAAAGATTGACTTGAGATCAGGGTACCATCAGCTGAAGGTAAAGGAAGCAGACGTTCTGAGGACTGCGTTTTGTACAAGATATGGCAATTATGAATTTTTAGTAATGCCTTTTGGGCTAACCAATGCACCTGCTGTATTCATGGACTTAATGAATAGAATTTTCCATGAGTTCTTGGATAAGTTTGTGGTGGTTTTCATTGATGATATTTTGGTGTTTTCTAAAATAAAAGGGGAGCATGAAAGACATTTAAGGGTTATCTTGAAAACCTTAATAGAAAATAAATTGTATGGTAAATTCAGCAAGTGTGAGTTTTGGTTGCAACAAATTTCTTTCCTTGGTCACATTGTTTCTAAAGATGGGATAACTCTTGATCCTAAAAAAACAAAAGTTGTGGAAGATTGGCCAAGACCCACAAATGTAACTGAGATTCGTAGCTTCCTTGGTTTGGCAGGCTATTACTGAAGGTTTGTTATAATTTTTTTACTGTTATCTAGTCTAATGACTAAGCTAACTCAGAAGGGTGTTACGTTTATCTAGACAAAAGAATGTGATGATTGGTTTCAGGAATTGAAAAGAAGATTGGTGAAAGCTCCAGTTTTGGCACTACCTTCCATGAATGGTGAGTTTGGTATCTACAGTGTTGCTTCATTGAAAGGACTTGGTAGCGTCCAAATGTAGAATGATCAGGTAATTGCTTATTCTTCACGAAAATTGAAAACTCATGAGGTAAATTACCCTACACATGATTTTGAAGTAGCTGCTGTTGTCTTAACTTTAAAAATTTGGAGACATCATTTGTATGGAGTAATTTGTGAAATATATACTGATAAAAAAAGTTTAAAGTATATATTCACTCAGAAAGAGATAAACATGAGACAGAGGAGATGGCTGGAATTAATCAAGGATTATGATTGTACAATTAATTACCATCCGGGAAAATAAAATAAAGTGGCTGATGCTTTGAGTCGAAAAATTAATTCTTCATTTACAATGTTGTGTTTGGAACGTGATCCTTTGGTTAAGGATTTGAGGAACATTGGCATATAAGTTTTTGGTGCATGATGTTCTTCTGTTTTGTTTCAGGTGTCAGTGAGATCATCTTTATCAGATAGAATCCAGCAAGCACAGAAGCAAGACAGTGAGTTGCTGAAAAAGTTAGAGCTGGTTCAGAAAGGTAAGTTGCCTGAATTCAACATTGATAATGATTGTGTTTTTAGATTTGGGAAGAGATTGTGTGTGCCTTTTGATTCACAGTTGAAGAGAGAGTTGTTATATGAAGCTCATAGTTCTCCGTTTTCAGTTCATCCTAGCAGTGCTAAGATGTACAGAGATCTGCGGGAGTATTACTAGTTGGATGGAATGAAAAGAGATATTGCTGATTTTACTGTGATGTTTTGGACATGCCAATAGGTTAAAGAAGAGCGGCTGTTACCGAAAGGGGTGCTTCAGCCTTTACCAGTGCCAGTGTGGAAATGGCAGAATATATCCATGGACTTTGTTGTCGGATTACCGAAGACATCTCAAGGTAATAATGAAATCTTGGGTATTGTTGATCGCTTGACTAAATCTGCTCATTTCCTTGCTATACGAGATACTTTTTCCCTAGATCAACTTTCCCGTTTGTACCTTAAAAAGATAGTCAGGTTACATGGAGTTCTCCTCTCCATTGTATCTGACTGTGATCCCAGGTTCACTTCTATCTTTTGGAAAGGCCTTCAGAAGTCGTTGGGTACTGAATTAAATTTTAGTACAGCTTTTCATACTCATTCAGATGGGCAGTCAGAACGAACAATTCAGACCTTGGAGGATATGCTACGAGCTTGTTCGATGGATTATCAGGGAAGTTGGGACCAAAATATATCTTTGGTTGAATTTTCTTATAATAACAGTTTTCATTCTAGTATACAGATGGCACCATTTCAGGCATTATATGGGAAGCGGTGTCGAAATCCAGCTTTCTGGGATGAAGTGGGTGAAAGGAAGTTAATGGGACCAGAATTGGTAGAAGAGTTGGAAGAAAAAGTTCAGCTGATACAGAAACACATGAGAATAGCTCAGAGTAGGCAGAAGAGTTATGCGGACAACAGGAGGAAGGATACCTTTTTTGAGGTAGGTGATCATGTTTTTATGAAAGTATCACCATGGAAAAGTGTGATGCGATTTGGTAAGAAAGGAAAGCTGAGTCCAAGGTTCATTGGACCATATGAAATTTTGGAGAGAGTTGGATCCATTGCTTACCGAGTGGGTTTACCTCCGAGTTTATCTCAGGTACACAATGTTTTTCATGTTTCGATGCTGAGAAAGTACATGCCAGATCCATTTCATGTTTTGAGTTCAGAGGTAGTTCAGGTGGAAGAGAACCTATCTTATGAGGAAAAACCGGTCTAGATTCTTGACCACAGGGAGCAAGTGTTATGGAATAAGGTGATTAATCAGGTAAAGGTTTTGTGGAAAAACCACATGATGGAAGAGGCAACATGGGAATCTGAAAATGCAATGAGGGATAAGTACCCCCATTTATTCGATAACTAAATAAATTGTGGGGATGCAATTTTCTAAAGGGGGGAAGGATGTAACATCCCAGTTATGTTATGAATAATAGATATTTTTATCTATGTCTATTAATGATTAATATAGTGTTTTAGAGGCTTAAAATGAAAATAAATACAATCTTTTGCATGGAATACACTAATATTCTTAAAAGATTGTTTTACTACCATTTGATGGAAAACCCTTTTTAGATCTATCTTTTGACAATTTTATAAGCTATGTTTGTCAAAATAAACTTATTATTTATTATTGGGACATCGAAATTTACATTGTGATAATTTTTGGTATTTTTCCGATAAAGTTCATTTTTTAATGAATGGTGAAAAGTGTTGTATTTTAATTCAAAATATCTTTTTAATCTAATTTATTTATATGATTATATTATCTTTTGAATTTATTTTGAAGTTAAATTAGTATATATTTTTACCATTTTATCCAATGGTGGTCATTGGAATCAATTTCACTTTGAAATTGGACTTAAACTAGTGTCAATCTTTTGATACGTATTGTTTCATAAAAACACGCTATTTGTCATGACAGTGGGAATTAGTTATTAAATTAATTAATGCAACTTACATGTTTTGAATTTTTTAAAATAGTCATCATTTTTGAATTCGTAATATCAAATATATATTAGGGTGATGTTTTGGTATCTTTCTGAAAAACTTCAATTTTTGATGAATAGTGAAACCACTAAGTGGTAGTTAAAGAAATTGATTTTTCGTTTAAATGAAACTTTGCCACTTCTGTGATTTGATTTTCAAAAATCTGACATACATGGTTGTCATTAAGAAGTTTAATGTGGTTCAATGAGATTAAAATAATTTTTTGGTGAATAGTAACTTTTATGTTCTTAATCGCGATTAGTGGTAATTCGTGTAGTTTAAGGTAAAAATAATGTTTTAATAATATGAGATGAGCTTGACACATGTCCTACCCTCACTGGATGTGTCATGGCCGGCCAAGAAAATCCATGGGTCAACATGGGGACCCCATGGATCCACTTTGGTTGGGAAATGACATAAAAACATTTTATTTAATGTTAAAGTAAAAATGACACAAACATGAGATGTTTTACTAAAAACAATTTTTACATGGGGTTGTACAAGTCAAATTTTTTATTATAAATAGTCATTGGAAAGATAAAAAGATTTTCTACTTCATTGTATTTTTTTATAATTTTTAGACTTTAAATAAATTAAATTATTTATGACATCATGATGATTCAGCGATTACCCCATTAATAGAGGATTTAAATAAAGTTAAATGATAATGTAAAATCTATGAAATACACATGTCCAAAAACAGTTTGATGGGTGGATTTAGAACCCTCATCACCTTACCCTAGAATTATATCAATGTGGGACCTTTTTAATCTGAAACTAATTTTAAAATAAGTAACATTTCTTTACTTTCCAAGAGTGCCCCTCCTCTCCTCTTATAAAAGTCCCCCACCTCTACCTCCTTACCCACACTCCCAAAGCCTTTGGATCGGCCAAAACCTGCCCATTTTGTCTCTCCACATCCCTATCTTACTCCTTGAATCCTCACATTGGGCATAAGTCTTCCCAAGGAAGCCTTTGAGCTCAAACCAAAGGGAGTTACCCGATTTTAAGGTAATGTCTTCAGTTGAGTCCTTTTGTTTTATTTTACTTCTCCAACCCCCTAAACTCATTTTATTCATTTATTTTGTAACAAATACAGTATATTAAATATACTAGGATGTTTTTATATGTAGTATTCGTGATACACTTACACACACCTACATCTAATGGTTAAAGGACATACTGTTTCTGTGGATGGTGAATTTATGCCTCCCGAAACGACGATTGTTCAACATTCTTTTAAAACCTTCAATGGTGGCCATTAAGATGTCACTATATTTATATATGATTTATAATATGATTATGTTTTCCTTATACTTCTGTATTTTTCAATTTGGGCATACCTTTATGGTTTCCATTATGGGTAAATGCGATATCTTCATTTAAGGAAGTGCGGACTACCGCCCCCTTAAAGTGATTTGATTCGTTAAATACCATATGTGGGACGTATAAAGGATGCAACTATGATATTATATATCTTATTATACGGGAATTATAATATACCTTTATATCATTATGATTTCATTCTATAAAATACGAAATAGAAATGAAAGTAGCGTTCATGCGTACGTATTGCTTACCGTCTCCATGAACGGTGCATTTCATTTCTTACCTATAAATGATTATGTAATATTATAAATGCATGAATTTACTGGATATATATGACATATTTGATATCTACATCATGAATACCATTATGGATATAATGGGTACATGAAAAACTTGTAATTATAAAGGGCTTATTTTTGACTCAAGTACCAATGATCGTTAAAACGACCGTTATTAACTTAAATAATTACATAGTGTTCATGACATGGAAATAAGTGATATAAAAGGAATAATGAACTTGAAAATGGTTATTAAACAAGTATAAATTAACTCAAGTTTATTATTTAGGAGATTAAAGAACGAACGAGTCAAGTCGGACCCGGGGTATTGGACTTCGTCTCAATCTCCTTTCATTGAGGTATATTTTGTTTTATACACAACCTTCTTTTATATGGTGTATAAACCCCTTTGTATTTTACGTTTATTCAAAAGGAATCTTTTTTATACTAAGTGTTTACTAAACGACAAAAGGGAATGTTTTTTTCGTACGTATGCGGCGACAAGGACTTCTCCGCCGCCGTGACCATTATTTGAGTTTCGGCTTCCTCTACAAGGCAAACATTTTTTTAAATGAAAAATAAATACCATGTTTTACTTTTCTTTTATTTTTGTATTGAAAATTGTTTTCATAATATTTTTATATCAATTTGTTGTATTGATATCTTGTGATTGAAAGGTGGAAATGTTATGTTTCCATTATGCATGTTTTATGTGATACGATTATGTTTAAGTTCTTGGGCATTATTATGAAGACGGGTGGTTCCGTGATAGACTAAGGGCGGGTGAGCCCGATATAGCTTTCCAATGCATTGTGTAACATGAAGGAGTGAAACGTTATGGTTTCTCCGAAGAGATTTAGGGAATATATTGTGATGGGTATTCCAAACGTAACCAAGAGGGTTACTCCCTACGTAAGAATTTTATGAATGCCTCAAGTTACCTTTATGTCTTGTGATTTCTATGATTTATTCATGATTTGATGATGTATGTTAAAGTTCTTATGTTTTATGGGTAAAGTATGATTTCATTCTTATGTATATATGTACCCATGTTTCCTTTCCGTATTTTTATATCCCTTACTGAGATTTTTATGCTCATCCCATGTTTTTTTGAAATGTTTTTCACAGGTCAAGGGAAAGGTACACTATATGATGATAGTGTCAAGTAGGTGTCAAGAAAGAATCCATGTTTTATTCTAAATATGTTTTCATTGATGGGAAAGAAGAATACTATCTTTATGTAACAACTTTTATTATATGTGGAATGTAATGAAAGTTTTATGATCTAATTCTCTAAAACTATAAACCCAAAAAGATCCTCAATGTGTAATCTTGTAATAACTCAAGATTAAGTAAGGTTTAAGGCTGGGGCCTTGTAATAAATGTATGTCACACTATGGTAGTGGGTTCGATTCTTGCTGCTTTGTCCAACACGACGGGTTATCCCCCGACCTGCAGGTTTTCCTTTTCATAAAAATATAGTATTATAATATTCCAAAAATAATCTTCAGAAATGTTTTAACCTTAAACAATCCTATCCCAAGTTCATCTTAATCCATTCCAACATTTATAGTTATCCAAAATACCTCTGTCCATACTTTCTTTAAAAGGACTCTAAATTCCAAAATCAAATGCAACATCAGATTCCTTGAATAAAGTAAATATTCTCTTATTTCTATATACTAAAAATATGATTACCTTCATCATATTATAACATTAATGAAAACAATAAGTATTGTAGTACAATCATTATATATATTTCACATTATTATTATAACCATAATATAGTTCTTGAGTCCAAAAACACAAATAAAATAATTATTCAACTTCATCTGTAGTAACATCATATGATTGGCCTTGATCCCTTGGCCTTTTCTAAGGTATGTTTCCCTAATGCTTAGGAAATTCATGTGCATAATTCCATATTTCTCTACAATTGTAGCATTCAACATTGATAGCCTCTTTCGTTCCCTTGAAATCATGAGAAATGTGACCTTTTTCTCCACATTTATAGAAAAATCCCATTACTTTTAAGCAAGTTCCATGGAGATTCTTCCCACAATTATCACATAATGGAAAATTGTTCTTTCCCTTTTTCCCTTTATCTGTCTCTTGTTCCACAGTTCTCTTTTTCTCGTACTTTACTTTATTGTCATAAGATATAGAGAATTCATTTTCTATCTTGAATGCACACAAGACTATATCTTCATATGTTTAGAAATATTGTGATACAAATGCTCGACGAAGAAATAGTTTTAAACCATCAATGAAATGATCAATCTTACTTCTTGGGTTACGTATATAATCTGCAGCATGCCTCTCTAAACTTGTAATGTTAGACTCATACTTTGAGACATTCTCATCATCCTTTTGCCTCATACTGAGAAATTTTCTTTCCATATCTGCTCGATGATCAATATGAAATTATTTTTATAAGAAAATCTATTTTAACTCTCTCCATTCCATACGTGATACATCATCATATTCCTTTCTATTTTGAATCAATTAAAACCATTGATCAGCATATTCAGTGAGGCGGTAATCTTCCATGATAACCTTTTCCCGGTCACTACTCCCCAAGGCATGGAGTATTTTCTCTAATTAATTTATCCATTGCTCAGCTACTAAGGTATTTTTACTCCCATTGAATGTTGGTGGTTGTTGCCTCATGAAGCGGTCTAGCATTGATCCTCCACATTGTGGATTAGGGTACTCCATATGAGTAAGGTTATTATTCATAACCTGAGTGAGTTGTCCCAGTATGGTGATAAGTTGATCAGCACCAGTTGTATTTCTAGCACCACTATCATTATCTTGAGTAGGAGGGAAATACCTAGATGGAGTGTGTGCATTGATACAGTTTCCATTACTCCCACAAGGTGCCATTTCTAAACAATGGCATTAACAAGATTAGTTTATGAATCAAAATACATAATTCCATACTTGTAAAACACTTAACATAAATTGGACAGTTTATGGATACAATCCATAATCATAAAAATGTTTCATTTGAGGAAGTATATACTCATAAATCCTTCATAATGGTTGGTAATGAAAATGAGAATTATCCTAAGCATATCCCCCGAGAGTGTCGTAACCAAGAGTGCAGCCAGGACCGTTGTCATGCACCAGTTCCCGTTCGAGTCTAGCTCAAAGCAGTGTTTTTAGGTTTTACCCCTAGGTAAATCTGTGCCAGAGCCGCCTCTACTTGCTCGTATCCATATAGGGATGTATTGCTCGGAAAACTCAGAAAATCAATGTAATACCAAAATCATAGGATGTTATTCTATACTAAACCTCAATGTGTATCTTAAGGCTATGTGCTCTAATATGATTTTTTCTAAATCTATCTTCCAAGGTTAGTACTAAACTATATCTGATACCAATTGTAACGCCCTGACCCTAGTTACCAAAAGTTTGGGAATTATTGTGTAACATTGGAATGATCACAAAAGATCAAGTCTCGAAAGACCGATTAGTTTATTAGTCTTGGAAACACTAGATAAATTCATAAGTCTTACATTACATCATAAAGTAAAACAAAACTAAAAAAACATCATGTCTTCATATCCCCTCACACTATCCCTATAGGTCATTCATAATATACTTCATCACATCCTAGAAAAATTAAAACATTGAAAGGGGTGAGCTCAGATTCTTAGTAAGGATAACAATACAACAGAATCATTTATATATAAACATAAACATTTAAGGAAATGTATAACTAAAAGAAAACCCTTTTAAACTTGAACATCATCATATCATGGAAAAAATCAAATGAAATAATTCCATTTACTTATTCACATGGATATTGTACTAGTAGAATAATCACATGAAATATCAATAACCACTTTCATAATGATGCAATTCATAATTCCAGACTATCATAACCACGTATCCAAGGCCTTGTGCCAAGACTACAAATAAGAATTTGTCAAGGCCTCGTTCCAACACACTAGTTTGTTTCATGAGACCTACCGATGCATCGAGGAGATATACCGGCCTCCGCCCATCACTTATTAAGTCCAATTCATTCCTCATATGAATAGGTTTAAACATATCATAATAGATAACATAATCGTATAACATAAAACATGCATATAGGAAACATAAAATTTCCACATTTCAATCACAAGATATCAAAAAAACACATTGATATAATAAAAAAACACATTCAAAACCATCTTCAATACCAAAATAAAAGAAAATTAGACCTTTGTATTTATTTATCATTTAAAAAATGTTATGGCCTGTAGAGGAAGCCGAAACTCAAATAATGGTCATGGCGGCGGAGAAGTCGTTACCACCACATACGTACGACAAAAAAAACTTTCCTTTTTGTCATTTAGTAAAATTAATCGTATAAAAATATTCCTTTTGAATAAAAGTAAATGTCAATGTGGTTTATACACAGTATAAATGAAAGTTGTGTATAAAACAAAATATGCCTCAATGAAAGGGGATTGAGACGAAGTCCGTACAAAGATCATTTTTTTTAAATTAAAATTGATCTATTACGTGTATCCACTATAAGTACACATCAATAAAGTACAAATACAAGATAGGACATAATAATATCATGACATCATTTGAAAGTAGGAGATTAAACCAAAGAACAAAAATTGGGTTTAGAAGTTCCCTTACCTCGTGTCCGACGTGACTCGATCATTCATTAATCTCCTGAATAATAAACTAGAGTTAATATATACTTTCTTAAGAACCTTTTTCAAGTTAATTATTCATTTTATATCACTTATTACCATGTTATGAACATTATGTAATTATTTATGTTAATAATGGTTGTTTTGTCGATCTTTGGTACTTGAGTCAACAATAAACATCTTATAATTACAAGTTATTTATGTGGTAGAATATACATTATCATAAATATTATATTCATGATGTAGATATCATATATACAATATAAATCCAGTAGATAAATTCTTTTATAATATAATATAACATTTAGAGTTAAGAAATTAAATGCACCGTTCATGGAGATGGTAAGCCGTACGTACGCATGAACGCTACTTTCATTTCTATTTCATATTTAATGGAATGAAATCATCATGATAGAAAGGTATATTATAAATCCATTATAATATAATATATAATATCATTCACTCCATCCTTTATACATCCCACATATGGCATTAAGGATTCAAATCACTTTGAGGGGGCGGTAGTCCGCACTTCCTAAAATAAAATTATCGCGTTTAACCATAATGGAAATCATAAAGGTATGCCTTAAATGAAAAATACATAAGCATAAGGACACAATAAACATAAAATATATCATATAAAAAAATAGGGTCATCATAATGACCAACATGAGAGGTGTTAATAGAAGATTGAACAATCATCGTTTCGTGAGGTAATATTTCGCCACCCACAGAAACAGTATGTTCTTTAACCATTAGACGGAGGTGTTTGAAAGTGAAAAACAAATCCTTCTCATAAAAACATACTAGTATATTTTATATACTATTGTTATTACAAAATAATATAACAAAAATATTTTAATGGGTTGGAGAAGCAAAATAATAAAAATGAACATAAGAGAGACATTACCTTAAAATCATGTAACTCTTTTTGTTTTGAGCCCAAGGCTTCTTTCGGAAGACTTCATCCCAAAGTGAGGCTTCTAGTAGTAATGGATGGAAGTTTAGAGATTATTTGGGAAGAGTTTTTCAGAGCCAAATGGCATTGATGGTGTGAATAAGGTGGTAGAGGTGGGGGCCTTTTATAAGAGGAGTGGAGGGTCACTCTTGGAAGGTCATGAAATGATACATTATTATGAAATTATTTTCGGATTTCTAAGGTCCCACAATTATATATTTCGAAGATTAGGTTATATGGGTTCTAAATATTCTCATCCAATAGGTTTATGACAAGTTTATGTCTTAGATTTTACATTATCTTTTCATTTTATTTAAATGGTTAATTAATGAGGTAATCACTACATCATCATTGTGTCAAAACAATATAATATATTTAATGTCTAAAAATTATAAATAAATTACCATGATTTAGGAAATATTTTTATCATTCCAATTAATATTTATAGTCAAAAAGTTAACTTATATTACCCCATGTAATAATTGTTTTATTAAAACAACACATGTTTGTGAAAATATTATTTTTACTTTAAATAAAAAGTTATTAATGTCATTTTATTACCCATGTGGCACCATGGTTTTCCCAAGTTGACCCATGGATTTTATTGGTCAGACATGACTCATAAAATAAGTGTAGTACAAGTGTAAAGATATTTTCATATTTTTATTATATCATTTTTACCTTAAATTTCACTAATTACCTTTAATCGCGATTAATAGAACATAAAACTTACTATTCACCAAAAAAATAATTTTAATCCCATTGAACCACATTTTACATCCTAATGAAAACCATGCATGTCGGATTTTTGAAAATCAAATCAATGATGTGGTAATGATTCATTTACATGAAGAAGTAGTTTTTAAACCACCACTTAGTGGTTTCACTATTCATAAAAAAAATGAACTTTTTCAGAAAAATACCAAAAATTCACCCTAATCTATAATTGATATTCTGAATTCAAAAATGATGTCCATTTTAAAAAATTCAAAACATATATGTTTATTTAATTAATTTAATAATTAATTCCCGATGCCACAACAAATAGCATGTTTTTAAGAAGCAATAAATATCAAAAGATTGATAATTGTTTATGTCCAATTTCAGTGTGTAATTAATTCTAATGATCACCATTGGATAAAATGGTAAAAATATATTGTAATTATAATTTAAAACTATTAAATAGTATAATTTATCACTATAAATTATTTTGGTTAAAAACGTTTTTTTAAGTATTTTCTCTATTCATAGAAAATTGGATGTTCTCAGAAAATTTAAAAAAACTCAACATAGGATAATTTCAATATTCCGAATAAAAATATAAAGTCCATTTGGAAATATAAAATTTATATAATTTCAAAAGGTGGGTATTACTATTCACAACTGCTACTTTGATTGGATGCAGTGTGTTAGAATCTCAAACTTGCGTACAATGTAATCTATTGCTTTATAGAAAGATATGTGTATCGTGAAATATTGGGGTGTTACATTCTCCACTCCTTCAATAAATTGAATCCTCGCAATTTCAAATTTTTCTCTGAAAATAAATGGTTGAAAATAGAAAATACCTTTGTGGAAAACCCACATCGGAAATAGGGTTAATAAAAATATAACTTTAAATTAAATAAAGAGTAGTACAAAGGTCAAACGAGATAGCCCATACTAGGATTCTATGAAAATATGGATATGGAAGAAAAATGGACCATCAAGGTATGAATGAGTGTTATAGAAAATAGGTTAGGATAATGTTAAAAATAAGAAAATCACAAACTTGTGATTGGTTAAACAATCATTGATTCCCCAGTAGAAAAAGTTAACCGATAATGTTTTTTGTTTTAAGTTACCTTTCATAATTTTGAGGAATTTATTTAAGAGATTTACTAAGAACATAAGGAAATATGCATACTTGTCATTTAGAATTTCATTCTTTAATAAATGTTTACCACAAACACATCTTTCACTCAAAATATAATAAAACTCAAAAATATTATATTTATCCTAATTATACAAGGTTTCAAATATCAACACATACCATTTAGAATAGGAAAACTATTTTTTAATAACCAGGGACATCCTATATGCTTGTGGTTGGTAATAAAGGCTTGTCACACTATGGTTGTGGGTTCGATTCCTACAACTTTGTCCGACGTGACGGGTTATCCCCCAACATGCAAGTTTTCTTTTTCCTAAAACTATAGTATTATAATATTCCACAAATAATATTCAGAAATGTTTTAACCTTAAACAATACTATCCTAAGTTCAACTTAATTCATTCCAACCTTTATAGTTATCCAAAATACCTTTGTCCAGACTTTATCTAAAAGGTCATTAAATTCCAAAATATATTGTAACCTCAGATTCCCCAAATAAAGTAAAGTTTCTCTAATTGCTACATACTAAAAATATGATTACCTTCATCATATTAAAACCTTAATGAAAACAAAAAGTACTGCAGTACAATCCTTATATATATTTCACATTATTCTTATAACCATAATATAGTTCTTGAGTAAAAAAAACAAATAAAATAATTATTCAACTTCATTTGTAGTAACAACATAAGATTGGCCTTGATACCTTAGACTTTTCTAAGGTATGTTTCCCTGACGCTTAGGGAATTCATTTTAATAATGCCCCATTTCTCTACAATTGTAGCATTCAACATTGATAGCCTCTTTCTTTCCCTTGAAATCACGAGCCTGGTGAACTTTTTCTCCACATTTATAGAAAACTCCCATTACTTTTAGGCAAGTACCTGGGCGATTCTTCCCACAATTATCGCAAAATGGAAAATCCTTCTTTCCCTTTTTCCGTTTATCAGTCTCTTGTTCCATAGTTCTCTTTTCTCGTACATTACATTATTGTCAGAAGATTAATGGAATTCTTTTTTTGTCTTGATAGAACACGAGACTATATCTTCGTACGTTGAGAAATATTGTGATACTAATGATCGACGAAGGATCTGTTTTAACCCATCAAAGAAACGAACAATCTTACTTCTTGGGTTATGTATATAATTTGCAGCATGCCTCACTAACCTTGTAATGTTTGACTCATTCATTGCGACATTCTCACCATCCTTTTGCCTCAGACTAAGAAATTTCCTTTCCATATCTGCTCGATGGTCAAGAGGAAAGTATTTTTATAAGAAAATTCCCTTGAACTCTCTCCATTCTATACTTGATACATATTTATCTTCATTTTTATTTTGAATCAATGACTACCAATGATCAGCATCTCCAGTGAGGTGGTAAACTGCCAAGATAACCTTTTCCCTTTCACTACTCCCCAAGGCATGAAATATTTTCTCTATTGAATTTATCCATTTCTCAGCTACTAAGGGATTCGTACTTCCATTGAATGTTTGTGATAGTTGCCTCATGAAGCAGTCTAGCATTGATCATCCACGTTGTGGATCAGGGTGCTATATACGAGTATGGTTATTATTCATAACCTGTGTGAGTTGTCCCAGTATGGTGATAAGTTGAAAACCACCAGTAGTATCTCCAGCACCACTATAATTATCTTGATCAAGAGGGAAATCCCTACATGGAGTGCGTGAATTGATACGATTTCCATTCATCCCACTTGGCTCCATTTCTAAACAATGGCATAAACTAGATTAGTTAATGAATCAAAATACATAATTCCATACATTTAAATAACTTAACATAAATTGGACAATTTATGGATACAATCCATAATCATAATAATTGATTCCTTTGAGGAATTATATACTCATAAACCCTTCGTAATGGTTGGTAAAGAAAATGAGAAATATCCAATGTGTATCCCCCAGGAGTGTCATAACAAAGAGTCCAGCAAGGCCCATTGTCGTGCACCAGTTCCCGTTTGAGTCTAGATCAAAGCGGTGTTTTCAGGTTCTACCCCTAGGTACATCTATGCCAGAGCCACCTCTACCTACTTGTATCCAGACAGGGATGTCTTTCTCGGAAAACTCAAAAAATAACTATCATACCAAAATCCTAGGAAGTTCTTCTATATTTATACTCAATGTCTATCTTAGGGCTATGTGATCTAATTTGAGTTTTTATAAATCTAGCTTCCAAGGTTAGTACTAAACTGAATCTGATACCAACTGTAACGCCATGACCCCAGTTACCCAGAGTCAGTGAATTATTTCGTAACATTGGCATGATCATAGAAGATCATGTCTCGAAAGACCAATTAGTATAGTAGTCTTCTAATCACTAGCTATATTCATAAGTCATACATTACATCATAAAGTAAAAAAACTAAAAAACATCTTTTCTTCATATCCCCTCATAATATCCCTATAGTTCATTAATAATATACTTCATCACTACCTGTAAAAATTAAAACATTTAAAGTGGTGAACTCAGATGCTTAGTAAGTATAACAATACAGCGGAAACTTTCGTAAATAAATATAAACATTTAACCAAATGTATAACTAAAAGGAAATCCTTTTAAACATGAACATCAGCCTAATATGGAAAAAATAAAATGAAATAATTCCATTTACTTATTCACATGGATAATCTACTATTCAAATAATCACATGCAATATCAATAACCACATTCATAATGATGGAGTTCATAATGCCAGACTATCATAAAAATGTAGACAATGCCTCGTGCCAAGACTACAAATAAGATTTTGTCAAGGCCTCATGCCAAGACAGTTGTTTGTCTCATGAGACCAACTGATTCATCTAAGATCTATATCGGGCTCCACCCATCACTTATTATGTCCAATGCATTCCTCATATGAAAAGGTTTAACCATATCACAAACCATAACATAATCGTATAACATAAAACATGCATTAAGGAAACAAAACATTTTCACATTTCAATCACAAGATATCATTAAAACACATTGATTAATAAAAAACACTTTATAACCCATTTTCAATACTAAAATAAAAGATAATTAAAACATTTTATTTATTTTTCATTTTAAAAAATTATGGCTTGTGGAGGAAGCCGAAACTCCAATAATGGTCATAGCGGTGGAGAAGTCATTGTCGCTGCATGCGTACGACAAAAAAACATTCCTTTTTGTCATTTAGTAATATGCTTCATATAAGAACATTCTTTTTGAATAAAAGTAAATGTCAAAGGGGTTTATACACAGTATAAAAGAAAGTTGTGTATAAAACAAAATATACCTCAATGAAAGGAGATTGAGACGGAGTCCCTACAAAGATCATTATTTAAATAGAATAGATCTATTACGTGTATCCACAATAATTACACATAAATAAAGTAAAAATACAAGATATGACATAATAATATCATGAAATAATTTTAAAGTAAGTGATTAACCCAATGGATGAAAATTTGGTTAAGAAGTTCCCTTACCTCGTGTCCGACTTGACTTGATATTTCTTCAATCTCCTGAATAATAAACTATAGTTAATTTATACTTTCTTAAGAACATTTTTCAAGTTCATTATTCCTTTTTTATCACTTATTACCATGTTATGAACATTATGTAATTATTTATGTTAATAACGGTCGTTTTGTCGATCTTTGGTACTTGAGTCAACAATAAACTTCTTTTAATTACAAGTTATTTAAGTGGTATAATATCCATTATCTTCAATATTATATTCATGATGTAGATATCATATATATCATATATATCAAGTAGATACATGCATTTATAATATTATATAACATTTAGAGGTAAGAAATGAAATGCATCGTTCATGGAGACGGTAAGCCGTACGTATGCATGAATGCTACATTCATTTCTATTTAGTATTTAATGGAATGAAATCATTATGATATATGGGTATATTATAATTCCAGTATAATATCATATATTATATCATTTACTCCATCCATTATACATCCCACATATGGTATTAACGATTAAAATCACTTTGAGGGGGCGGTAGTCCGCACTTCCTAAAATGAAATTATCGCATTTACCCATAATGGAAATCATAAAGGTGTGCCATAAATGAAAAATACATAAGGATAAGGAAAACAGAAACATAATATATATCATATATAAAAAATAGTTTCATCATAATGTCCACCATGAGAGGTGTTAAAAAAATATTGAACAATCATCGTTTTGTGTTGCAGTATTTCACCACCCATAGAAACAGTATGTTCTTTAACCATTAGACGGAGGTGTGTGTAAGTGTAAATCAAATACTTCTCATAAAAACATGCTATTATATTTTATATACTTCTGTTGTTACAAAATAAAGTTATAAATGATTTTAAGGGGTTGGAGAAGCAAAATAAAACAAATGAACATAAGAGAAGACATTACCTTAAAATCCGGTAACTCTTTTTGATATGAGCCAAAGGCTTCCTTGGGAAGACTTATTCCCAAAGTGAGGCTTCTAGGAGTAAGAGATGGAAGTCTAGAGAGTTTTTTTGCATAGGTTTTCCCAGCCAAATGGCTTTGATGGTGTGAATAAGGTGGTAGATGTGGGGGCCTTTTATAAGAGGAGAGGAGGGGCACTCTTGGAAAGCCATGAAATGTTACATTATTATGAAATGATTTTCGGATTTCAAAGGCCCCAAAATTATATATTTAGAATATAAGGTGATAAGGGTTCTAAAGATACTCATAAAATAGGTTTTTTACATGTTTATGACTTAGATGTTACATTATCATTTCATTTTATGTAAATCGTTAATTAATGAGGTAATGGCTGCATCATCATTGTGTCATAAACAATTTAATTATATAATGTATAAAAATTATAAAAAAATTACCATGATGTAGAAATTTTTTTATCTTTCCAATGAATATTTATAGTCAAAAAGTTAACTTATATAACCCAATTTAATAATTGATTTAGTAAAAAAACACATGTTTTTGAAAATTTTATTTTCACTTTAAATAAAAAGTTATTAATGTTATTTTCTTACCCAAGTGGCTCCATGGGGTCCCCAAGTTGACCCATAGATTTTATTGGTCAGCCATGACTCAAAAAATATTTTTAGGACAAGTGTCAAGATATTTTAATGTTTCTATAATATCATTTTTACCTTAAATTTCACTGATTACCATTAATCGTGATTAATAGAACATAAAAGTTAATATTCAACAAAACATTATTTTAATCCCATTGAACCAAAATTTACTTCTAATGACAACCATGTATCTCATATTTTTGAAAATAAAATCACAGAAGTGTTAATGTTTCATTTACAGGGATAATTAGTTTTTAATCTACCACTTAGTGGTCTCACTATTAATAAAAAATTGAAGATTTTCAGAAAAATACTAAAAATTCACCCTAAGCTATAATTGATACTCTGAATTTAAAAATGATGTCCATTTTAAAAACATCAAATCATATATGTTGATTTAATTAATTTAATAATTAATTCCTGATGTCACAACAAATAGCGTATCTTTAAGAAGAAATATATATTAAATGACTAACAATTGTTTAGGTCCAATTTCAATGTGAAATTAATTCTAATTACCACCATTGGATAAAATTTTAAAAATATATTCTAATTTTACTTTAAAACCTCAAACTAGTATAATTTATCAATATAAATTATTTTGATTATAAAAGTTGTTTTTAAGTATTTTCTCTACTCATAGAAAATTGGAAGTTCTCCGAAAACTACAAAAAAGTCAACTTAGGATAATTTCGATATTTTGAATACAAAAATTAAGTCCATTTTGAAATATAAAATTTATATAATTTCAAAAAGTGGTTATTACTATTCATAACTGCTATTTTGATTGGTCGTGGTGTGTTATAATCTCGAACATGCGTACAATGCAAGCTATTGCATTATTGAAAGAGAAGCGTATCGTGAATGATAGGGGTGTTACAATTCCACACTCATTAAATTCATTTCAACCCAAATAACATTGATTTCTTCAATATTTATGATTCATAAATTCTATTCAAAAAAAATGATATTGGGAAAACGATATTATTTCTAATATATGTATAAAAAACCCTATTATTTTGAATCATGGATATTAATATCATCCAACTGTTGTAGGTAAGGTTATATTCCATTGATTTGTTATTAATGGTTCTCAAGTTCATTATTGGTTGGTTGTCAAGAACAAATTCCATATTTTATGGTCAATTGAAATGATATTTATAATGAGGAAGCCAAATATCTAATATTAATTTCTACAATGGTATTAATAAACTCTCGTTTTAATATGGAATATTTAGGATTTATATTGCATATGAGTACTCTAATTCTATAAACATTAATTCCAATTTTCATAGTAACCTATCTAGGTTCTTGAAATGGGAGTGCCAATCAAATGAAGAAGGGAATGTTATTTAATTTGGTGTAATTTTATTTCCAGAATAATCAGGTCTATTTATTATATGAGTAATAGAATATTAATCCTATATATATTATGTTTTGATATTATATCCATGGTACATAGCCCCATTAATATAATATATTTATGTTCTACATGTTGACATGTAAGTTCAATTCCACTTCAAATGTGAGAAATCTAGTGATACTAAAGCATGTAAATAATATTGTATAACTTTTAATTCATAAGAAATAAAGGGGTAGTTTTATATATATCCTCAAATTTATATTAAACATGAAGGAATAAAAGCTATTCAGAAGATTATATTATTGAATTTGGATAATAAAAATTTTGTATATTTGAAGACAAAAAATATGACAAACGAACCTTGATATCTATGTTCATTATTTTGTGGAAACCCCAATCATTTCCTTGAGAGGGTTGCATTATAATTTCATTGTTTAAAAAATAGATATTCTAGGATATACCACATCAACCATTGGCTCATGTAATTTGAGGATTTATTTAACAGTTTCCATTGATGGAATAAAAATATAAAGATGATTGTTTTTGTTTTTTATTATATATATTTTATAAAATGAAGGAAACAATTATAATTAATTAAAAGATGGGTTAATATAGAATTATAAATATTTTAGATTCATGCTATTTATGGGATGTTTTTATTCACTTTGGAATGATTTACTCTATTAAATATTTATTATAGATTATATTCCACAACATTCATTGATTGATTTTAAGAAAAAATTTGAAAATATTGAGAACAAGTGGACAGACTCACATTTTACAGTTCATGATGTAAAAATAAGATTTGGTGGAAGAAAAATAAGGAAGAATAATTCTTTTAGGATGACTATTATTCTATATAAAATTTCTCAATGACATATTCAATGGTTAAAAACCAAAGAGTATAGATTTATGTTTAACATCAAATGATTGGGAAAAAATACTGAATATCTATATATCATATTATTGTTTCCTTATTGTTTATTTTTTTGGATATATTTAGAGTTAGGATCCAATTTATATTTATATATATGTTAATAAAAAAAACATGTATTAAAATTTTTTATCTAACAAAACATACAAGGGTGAAATAATTTTAAACATATTGAAATAAAAAATGATCCCTAATTATAAGCTATTAATTTAATTGCATATTTTATTATAATAAGATATAAAAATTACAATCATATTTATTATAAATAAAATATATTCAAATAAAATTAAGAATAAATATATATATAAGTGAATATTATTTAATGTCACATAATATCTAAATAACATTCATACTGTTTAGATTATCTTTAATAAATATTAAGAAACATTAAAAAATTTAACATCTCAATGTGAAATATTTTTTAAATTTTTATTCATCTTAAATTAACCCTTATTTATCTGATGAAAGATACAATACACTGAATTTTCATATATATTATTCAAGGGTGTTTTTTAAAATGAGGGGAATATATTCATTCCTCAATCATTACCACTCTTCTTCTACAAAATATTTTTTTTGTATGGTTTTCATCATTTATATTTAGTAAAATTATCTTCTAATCAATCTTCATATTTTTATTTGAATATATTTTTGTATCCATCACTATAAATAAAAATTAATTTTATAGGATTACAAATAAATTTTTGTAATTTCAAAGATTCATTATATAAATAAATTGATATATCTTTTCTTATATGTTTATTATATCATTAATCACTATAATTCCATGTTCATGCTATTTTTCATGGACAAGGTATGAGCCACTAAGATAATGTATATTATTATGTAAAATCATTTTTATTGGTTTCTGAAATAGTTAAGATACTTGTGATATATCAAAATATCATTTCATGAAAATTAATTTTGGGTTAACTATTTATTATGACACTAATAGATTTTCAGTAATAAATATTGGTTGGTGTCTTCTATATTGGTTCACCCAATAAGAGTTTTTATGTGTAATTATTATAAAATAATTTATAATTTATTTCTAACAATCCTGACTTAGCAAGACATGTCACCAGAACTAACATGCAAAAATGATAAAAGAAAATTCCCCATCTTAATGCGCTGATAATGAGAATTTAGAGAATCAAACACATATGTTCCGAATAATACCACCATTTGAATCAACATTAAATACATAATGAATTATTATTAATAATTAGACATAGTTTTCTATATATTTTGAATTAATGTAAAAAATAAGTTGTTTCAAATGATAATATAAATAAGACAAATCATAATCAAAAGACATAATTTATTGTTATAAACAATATAATTACACAAAAAAAGTTAACAATGTTTTTAAATGATTTGAGAAAATATAAAATGATCCTAAATGGAAGGAGATGACTTTCTTGTCCACAATACAAATTATATCCCATTAGATACATGAGTTATAATATATACCAACTAAGGTAAAACATCATCTCAAACTAACCCTTATATACCACTATATCACAACATTTGAATTATCTCAATTTGGAAATAAAATGTAATCCAAAATGCTACCTCATCGTCACACATTCGACAAATATAACATCAAAAGTTAGTCATCATGGTTTCAATTACAATTTATATAATTCAGCTATATTAACATCAAGAGTCCACACCATTCCTTTTATAAGATAAAACTAAAACCACTATTTGGAATGAATGAAATGAAAACTATGTTATTTTATTTACATGATATGGGAATCAAGTAACATGAAACTTTCTATTTTCCTTTGGAAAAATAATTTTTTTTTTGTGAATATCATTGAAAAAAGAGCATACCATCACTATTAATTGGAAAAACATTTCATTTATCTTATTTAATCAAAGTGGTTATGTAAAAACATAAAAATATATATATATGAAATAAAAAACTTTTGATTTCATAAACAAAAAATGTAAGGACTACCATAATCATTGTCATTCAAAACACCAAATATATAATTATATTGAAATATAACCAATATAAAGAGTTATTAAAATCATCATAGAATAATTATGTTTAAAAATATTCTATGAAGGATGAACAATATAGCATAATTATAAGTATCAAAAATATTAAAACAATATGAAAATGTTTTAAAAATATAAATTTCATCATTAAATAAATTTTCTCGACAATAAAATGGCCAACTAAAGACAAAACCCAATGTATTAATGAGATAATATTAGACAATGGTCCCTGAAACATTCTATCTAATTATTATGCGATCCTATTTATTTGACCCGAAATTTCTCTCAATTACTTCATTGTTGGACAAAAAATTTCCAAACCTGGAATAAAACTCAAGATATAAAAGAAATATTGCAATACATATCACTATAACTATGATCCCTTGAAATACCACATGATCAAACATGGTTTCCTATTTGTTTTCAATAGTTAAAAAATAACATAGCTTTAAAATAATTCTCCACTATAAAAAATGAATCCATGATTCAATTTATATAATATCACATATCTATCCATTCTATACTCTCTAAAATAATTCCCTTGAAAAACCATATAAAAAAATTCTATATAATATATTTTTAAAAAATAATATCTATAATAATATAATATATTAAACATCTAGAATATTGAAAATTTATGTAACTATAAAAAATAGTGTATTTGTTTGTAGAGAAAAAACATTTATATTTGAAAACAAAAATAAAATTCGACAATATCATCCTTTTGAAAAAAATATAAATCAAAATACTGTGGTTCTTAATATATAATTTTTCCAATGGAAACATTCATTTATATCAATGAAAAATTTAAAGGGCAACAAAAACCTAACTTTTTCATTCCATGATAAATCAATAAAAAAATTATAATTCACTAATATTGTAATAAAACGTTTTATAACTTTTATAAAACACCTTGTTTGTATAAAAAATATTATATTGAAAAAATTAAAATATTATAAAATCATATCATTATATAATATGGAAAAAACTAAAAACAAGAGTATTCGATTAAAATCCATTCATTAATTTCATATACTACATTTTAATTATTAAAAAACAGTTACAAACACTGAATCACCCAATAATTCCTCAATGAAAATAATTCTTTACAAAACTCCTTTCACAGAATATATTAGTTAATACACCATGACAAAATATGAGGACATTTTAAAATATAGAGAAATATATAATCCTTTTGAATTAATAAAACAAAAAATTTAGACAGTCTAACCTATTTTCTCAACAATGTTAATTTTTATGGTTTTAATAATAGAACGGGGATATTAAAAAAATTTAAAGTAGATAAAAGTTATTTGAGAAGCCATAAAATTTCATTCAGAAATTTAATTGTCAATGATAAATCATTTATTTACCAATGATGCAGATTTGAAGTAAGTAGATATATATATAATGTTCTATATGGATCACCCTAAACTACTAAAAAAATATTTATATTTATATAAAAAATAAAAAATAAAAGATAAATAGTTTTAGTTAATATTGAATCCTTGGATTCCTGGATTACTAAAGGGTGTTCCAGCCATAAATATTTTACATGAAGAATTTGGCACCATTTGAAAAATTAAAATGCATGATTTATCAAAAAGCACAAAACATTTTTTATATATAATTTTTCAATCATTCAAAATCATATCTATGCGACTAAAAAACATGAAAATGAAAAAAATGTGTTTATATATATATGTGTGTGTGTGTGTGTGTTAAAATATTTTTTTTCACAGTTTTCCACAATATAATGCATTCTACAGCTAAATAATCATAAAAAATGAATTTTTTTTAGAATTTCATGATGAATTACTCATTATGTATGATTTAAATACCATACTCTTTAATAATATTTAACCTAATACCATTTCACATAGACATGTATATTAAAAAATTTACACACCCATTAAACACATGGAATAATATTGAAATACAAGAAATATATTATTCTATTTTTTATAATCTCAGACATTTTACTCGAGATAATACCCTAATACACCTTTCACACAATAAATTAATAACCACTCATATAAATATATATCACTATTCATATATATATCAAATATAATTTTCAATTCCACCAATATATGAACATGAAAAAGATAAGATTCCCATTCTCCAATGGTGAACCATTCAATGATAATATGTCAAAAACATGAGAGTAATTAAAAATTATTTTTATTATATATATTTTATAATTATAAAAATTATAACCATAAATCAATCCTCCCAGTTAAATATAAAATCAATTTGATAAATATAGACAATGTGTCTAGGAAATTGAAAAAAAATCCTTGATTAAACCAAAATAGGTTCTTAAAAAATCTATAAACCATATAAAATATAATCACTTAGACCATCCATCAAATAATGACATATAATTCAATAATAATAAAACTATATAAATAATAATGAATTTATATTGGATTATATAATTACATTAAATTATATAATAAAAAATCTAATTAAGATGATTATACATTTAGCTTTATAAAATATATGCATATTCTCAATAAAATCGGTCCCACCAAATATAGAAATAAATCATTTAACTTCACAAAAATATGGATAATTACAATTTTAAATTATCATCTTATAATTCTGGTACATTTTCTGACAGACATGAAAATAACATACTATCCTTGACAACTATTCTAGGGCGTATAGTTGACCCTCCTCTTTTGTTGTAGGTACTTCAAGACAAATTTCTAATTATTATGAATATATATATTTAAATAACAATTTTTGTGTAATTTGGGATATAATTTAATGGGATTTCACTCTATTGAACACTGGTTTCATACTAAAACCATATTCTATGTGGATTACATTAATGAAGTATTAAATTATTTCATTACACCTTATATAGATACTAACATATTCTATTCATCATCACTATTTTATCTAATCCTATTAACGACACCACATCCAAGCCAAAAGGAAATATCCAATACACAAGAAAAAAAATTATAATATATTCTTTATTGTAACAATATATTCTAAATCTACCTTATAAAATGTAATTTTATGAATATACACTTTTACTTAATGTTTTAGGTGGAGAACCGACCTTAAAAATTTAATACATTAGAGATTCATCAGTTACTAACATGAAAAAAAATCTCACTATCTCATTGAATCTACTAGAAGACTCTACCAATATATTATAACTATACTAGAGGAATATAAATAACATCTCATTCACCAATTTAATAGTTTCATTGTTATAACATTTATATAGAATTATTTTAAAATATTCCTCATAAATATATCAATTCAACCCATCCAGGATAGTAGACATTAACCAATATCAATATTATCCATAAAATGTAGACCTGTAGAGTTTTACATTTGAAATACAAGGAATATCAATAGAATTTAACTTCCTATCAATCATTATTAGATAGTATTATCAACTGGTAATTTCTTTTTCAACCTAGTAAATGGGTATGTTATATTTAAAATCATCTTTTTCAAAGTCCATATATTTTGTTGGGCCCCTATTTACTAATTTATATATATATTTTAATGATTTAGTAAATAAAATTATAACATTAATTTGTCAAAAGGTACATTATATTGTAAATGAATCAAAATGCTTACACAATATTCTTGTTTATTCATTTATAGAAGGCATAATTCCCTTATAAATACGAAATGGAAAAGCTGACTAAAATATTCCCCAATATATATATGATATGAAATCTAATATAAACCAATGATACTATACAAATATATAAATAATTAATATTTATACTACCATAATTGGGGTAACATTTTATTAAAATCATAGAGTTCTAATAATCCCATCAAAATAGGATTGATAAATAATAACCAAAGTATCACTTTAGATATAAATCATTTTCAAGTAATATTATAAAAAAATAATATTTTATAATTATAATAAAACATATAATGTAACATTTTGACAGTTTGGAAGTATTGAAAATCATCAATTTAAATAAACAAATAATTTTTTAATTTTATCTTTCATAAAAATGGAGAACATTTTTTCAAACACCTTATATAAAAATATATTATTTCTCAAAAAGTATCACGAATTTTATATTACACCAGACAATCGATTTTCCATGATCAAACTGTATTACAAAAACACCTCATAAATATTTCATAAATTTATCTAAACTAAAAAAAAATCCAAAATAAATGCACATTAAACTCATTTGGAATCTAAGAAGGAAAAGGTAATATTTTTATTTAAAAAATTAACTACATAGATTAAAAACCAGGTTTAGACAATGAAAATTGATTCTATATCTAAATTACCAAATTTTTCATATTTTATAATCGATTCACGATAATTTATCACCCAATAATGTTTCTACAAATCAGCCTAAATTCATATAATTATTGAGAAACACAAAAGAAAATTATATACAACATAATGACATTTAATTTTCTAAATTATTTAATAAATATTAAAAATATTATCAAATTTGAAATACAAATATATATATATATATATATAATATAATCCTATAGTTATTCCAATATCGTTACATGAAATATTTTGTTATATTTTCTCATATACTTATTCATGTGAGTTATAACAAGCCAATCTATGATCTAAATTTCACCATAAGATAATAAAAGTAATTTGATATAATTTCCTAGTTTTCTCTCTTGATTAAACCTTGTAGGTAATCCATGATGGCATGCCATAAGGCCTAAATCACATTCATAGTAACCATAGTTTTGAAATAGGTTGTGTTTTTTTGAAACATACACGTTTATAGTGATGTAACATAATAAAAACAAATGAATATTACAATGATTTATAATTGATAACATAGCATGGGGTTGTTAAATATTCCACATGGTCGGTAAAAATTAAAAAGATTCAAATAATAAACAAAACCAGAAAATGACTAAGTATTTGAAAACGTTAATTATTAATATATTACATTGAATTCCAAATGATACCATATTTATACAATATTCTACAATATAAACATTGAGGAAAATTGTAAATAGATTATTGGTATGTTTATAAAGAATATATCTAAATAGAAACATGATTATAAAAATATGCCTAATAGCATAGAATATCATATGAATGTCATCATCATCCAGCACTATAAGGCCCTAGCCTTAAACCTATCTTAATATTGAATTAAATAAATAATTCAAATTTAGGATCTTTTCAGGATTAGTGTTTTAGAGAATTAGATCTTAAAACATGAATTACATTCCACATTTAAACAAAGTGGTTATATAATAGACAGTATACATTTTTTCCCATCAACGAAAACATATTTAAAATAAAACATGGATTCTTTCTTGACACTTCCCTGACACTATCATCATATCATGCACTTTTCCCTTGACTTGTGAAAAAAATTTCAAACACATGGTATGAGCATAAAATTCTCAGTAAGGTATATAAAAGTATGAAAATAAAACATTAGTCCATGTCTGAAATCATACATTACTCATAAAACATAACCATTTTAACATACCTCATCAAATCATGAATTAATCATAGAAATCATAAGGCATAAAGGTAACTTGAGGCATTCATAACATTCTTATTTAGGGATTAACCCTATTCCTTACATTTGGAATACCCATCACAGTATATTCCCTAAATCTCTTCGGAGAAACCTTAACATTTAACTCCTTCGCGTTACCCAATGCATTGGAGAGCTATATCGGGTCACCCGCCCTTAGTTTATCACGGAACCACCCGTATTCATAAACGATGCCCAAGAACCATAACAGAATCATAGAACATAACTTAAGAACAATTTAAAGATTTCATTCCAACATTTTAATAACAATACAACATTTTAAGATATTGAAATAATGAATCCATTCAAAAAACCATTTTCAAAACAATTTTAAAAATTTAATAAAGAGATTTTTGAATCAAAGTGTACCATACCACTATGAAGCTTTTAAAATTTTTAACCATTAATATCCAAATAAATAAATCCTTAATACCATTTTTAAAACATGGATATTATAAGAATTATTTATAAGAATAAATCATTAAAACATTTAAAACAATATTTTAGTTAAAGGGTTTTTAACAAAATGAGAGACACTTGAATACAATAATTTTTGGAATAAAATTTAATTAGAACATTATAATATCATGAGAATAAAGGGATTAATGATATATTATTCCATAGGATAGTATATACACCATATAAGAGTGAATGGGTGCCTAACAACAATGAAGTCTCAATAGAATTGTAAAATGCGATGAAATCCCTTATAAAGAAAGTATCCTTAAATTAAGGATAAATCAATCTCATAATTATGTGTGATAAATATAAATAAACCCAATATAAGTGGATATTAACTATAAAACAACCAGAGGTAATTCACACATATTAATTTAATGAAATATTCAATAACCACAAGTTGATCCGAACGAAATCGAAATTGGGTTAAGAAGTTCCCTCCGTTAAATTCGACAGCATAACTACGTCACTTTAAAATTCATAACATTAGTTGATGAGAGAGAAAATGGTATCTCATCACTTGGAAATAAAATTTACATCAATAAAGATATATAATAACATATCCAAACATAAAAATATGTAAATTAAATGACATTACAAAATAAGTCTTTTTAAAAGAGGAGTGTGAAAGATTCCCTTATCGATTTGGGAAACTTTTGAAACGTACACACCATGAAAGAAGGGCCATACAATGAAGATGTAAATACCCATAAATGAGATTATATTATTCAAATATTATAATAATGTGAAGTACATACACCACACTAAAAAATAGTGGCAAATTTAGCATGAATCTCATGGGAATAAAAAGTGAGATGAAAATCCCCTTATGAAAATTCGGCAACCTAACAACGCCACATAAAAACTTCCAAAATTGATTGATTAGAGAATGTAGGGTCTCTAATAACATGAAAAAAAAATTTACAGTAAGATTAATATAAAATAACATCCCATTCATAAGAAAGATGACCATAAAAGTAATGACATAAAAGAGTGTACTTAAAAAGAAAGAGTGGGGTAGGATCCCTTACCTTGTGTCCGACATGACTCGATCATTCTTTAATCTCCTAAATTATAAAATTTGGTCAATTTATAATTTATTAAGGAGCTACTTTAAATATTATTATTAAGTTCATAACACATATTATAATGTTATAATAATTTGTTAATAAAGTGAGTTCATATCAGACTTTTTTGTCGATGTTCGGTACATGAGTAAAAATTGAACTTGTTGGAATAGAATTTTCCATGTAGTTATAGGTACATCATATCCAGAAAAGTATTTATGTTTTAAATATCATATATATCCAGTATATATTCATTTTATAATATTCCATAGCATTTGGAGATAAAAAATTTTAAAGCATCGTTCATGGAGACGGTAGGCCGTACGTACGCATGAACGCTACTTTCATTTTTTTTTTCATATTAATGGAATTAGAACAAAATGAGAGATATATATTTTATAATTCCAGAATTATATCCATCATTTAGATGTAATATATTACATATATATCCATTGTATATATGTACTTTTAATAGTACATAACATTTAGAGATAATAAATGAAATGTACCGTTCATGGAGATGGTAAGCCGTACGTAGGCTTGAACACTACATTCATTTCGTTTTTTTGTATTAAATAGAATGAAATAATAATGATATAAAAATATATTATAATTCCAGTATGATATCATATGTAATACCATTAATTCCATCCTTTATATGTCCCACATATGACATTAACGAATCAAATCACTTTGAGGGGGCGGTAGTCCGCATATCCTAAAATGAAGATATCACGTTTACCAATAATGGAAAACATAAAGGTATTCCATAAATGAAAAATACAGAAGCTTAAGGAAAACATAAACATATTATATATCATATATTAATATAGTGAAATCTTAATGGCCACCTTTGAAAGTGTTAAAATAATATTGAACAATCATCGTTTCGTTAGGCAGTAATTCGCCATCCACAGAAACAGTATGTTCTTTAACTATTAAACGGAGGTGTGTGATAGTGTACCTCGAATCCATATTATAAAAAAATCATAGTATATTTAAGATACTGGTGTTGTTACAAGAAAAAGTAATAAAAATATTTTAGGGGTTTGGAGATGAAAAATAAAACAAAAGATCACAAGGGAAGACACTACCTTTAAATCGGGTAACTCTCTCTGATTTGAGCTCAATGGCTTCCTTGAAAATGATTCGGCCCAAAGTGAGGATACAATGATGAAGAGAGGGATGTGGAGAGATGAAATGGGCATGTTTTGGCCGATCCAAAGGCTTGATAGGTGTGTGTATGGTGGTAGAGGTGGGGGCCTTTTATAAGAGGAGAGGAGGGGCACTCTTGGAATGTTATAAAATATTACTTTATTATAAAATGATTTTCAGATTTTAATGGTCCCAAAATTATATATTTCGAGGATAAGGTGATAAGAGTTCAAAATACACCCATTCAATATGTTTTTGACTTTTGTAGGTATTTTATTTTACATTATCTTTTCATTTTATTTAAATTGTTAAATTATGAGGTAATCACTCCATCATCATGGTGTCATAAATAATTTATTTTATTTAATTTCTAAAAAGTATAAAAAAAATATCATGATGTATGGATTCTTTTTATATTTATAATGAATATTAATAGTCTAAAATATTACTCGTATAACTCCATTTAAAAATTGTTTTAGTAAAAAAACTCGTGTTTGTGACATTTTTATTTTAACTTTAAATAAAAATTTATTTATGTCATTTTCCGACCAAAGTGGCTCCATGGGGTCCCCAAGTTGACCCATGGATTGCCTTTTTCGGCCATGACACATACAATGAGGGTAGAAAACGTGTCTAGGTCATTTACTATTATTAAAACATAATTTTTACCTTAAATTACACTAATTACCTTTAATCACGATTAATAAAACTTAAAAGTTACTATTCATCAAAAATTACTTTGATCTCATTGAATCACATTTTACATCTTAATGAAAACCATGTATGTCGGATTTTTGAAAATCAAATAGTAGAAATGGCAAAGTTTCATTTAAACGAAAAATCGGTTTCTTTAACTACGACTTAGTGGTTTCACTATTCATCAAAAATTGAAGATCTTCAAAAAAATACCAACATTTAACTCTAAGCTATATTTGATATTCCGAATTAAAAAATGAAGCCTAATTTAAAAAATTCAAAACATATAAGATTAATTAATTATTTTAATAAATAATTCACGCTGTCAAAACAAATTACGTGTTTTTACGAAACATTATCTATTAAAAGATTGACATTAGTTTAAGTCCAATTTCAAAGTGAAATTAATTCCAATGACCACTATTGGATTAGATGGTAAAAATATATTCTAATTTCACTTTAAAAACAATTAAAAATATAATATAATCATAAAAATAAATTATATTAAAAAGATGTTTTGAATAAAAATACAACATTTTTCACTATTCATTAAAAAATGAACTTTATCTGAAAAATGCCAAAAATTTACACAAAGTAAATTTTGATGTCCCTATTCTAAAGAAGAATATTATTTTGTCAAATATAACACATATAAATGTCAAAATGTTGATTTAAAAGAGGTTCTCCATCAAAAGGCGGTTAATAGACCTTTTAAAGAATATTAGAATGTTTACACTTAAAATTGGATTCATTCACATTTTTAATCCTCTAACATTTATTTTAAAAAATAAAAATATTCGACAAACATATATAATCATTTTGTAGTTAGTTCTGTTCATTCCAGCCAATACAATGGCTATGCGTTAACTATCATTTAAAATAATATTTTTTTATTATTAGAGTGCAACATAAGATTCCCAAGAAGCTCATTGTGGCGTATTGGGTATGCCATCGAGCATAGCGTCCCCATTAAAGTAATAGTAATATTTTATTCACAAATATGGATAAAAGTGAAAATAGCATATTCTTTATTTACCTGGGGTGTTACATCCTTCCCTCCTTTTGGGAATTCTGTCCTCGCAATTTTAAAATTGGGCACAGAAACTTCATTGAAAATCCCACATCGGCACAAGAGTCAGTAAAAAAATCACTTTAAAATAAAGAAAGAGAAGTTCAAAGGTCACCCGAGTTAACCCATAATAGGATTACATATAGAAAAACATGGATATGGATAAAAAAACAAAGGGTCATGTTCTGAGGGAGACTGATAGTAAACATGTCTAGGAGAAAGTTAACCATAAGAAAATCACAAACTTGTGATGGGTTAAACGGTATTTGATTCCCCAGTAGGAAAAGTTAAGAGACAACATTTTTGTTTTATGTTACTCTTCATTGAGGAATTTATTTTTGAGCATAACTAAATCATAATGAAACATTTTTACTTTTCATTTAGACTTTCAAATTTTACTAGATTCCTTAATCAAACTCATATTTTCTCCAAAAGATGAGTATTTAGGAAGAAATGTTTTCATTAAGAGTTCTATAATCAACATCTTGAGAATCACCTAATCCAAAAAAGAGAACTATATTTTTCCCATGTATTTAGACAAATACGAAAACCAATATTGATAGTATGAGATCAGATAATCCACAAATGTATAATCCTTTATAAAAACAAAATCTATTCTTAATCTCTAAAATTTGTCTAAAAAAACCAAAGTCCAACGAAGACCATTCGATAAACAATTGTCCATAAAATTATTCAAAGAAAACCAAACTAATATTGAATCCCAAATATTTAAAGGATTTAATCACATAGTCTTCTAAGGTACAAATTAACTTTTATCTCCAAATAACATCAGTTTCTCTTAAATTATCATATTGAAAAGTTATTAACCTAATCATATATCCTCTATGATAGGTTAATACTTTCCATAGATAACCCAAAAACATTTACTCTTGATTCCTAAAATAATCTAACTAAAAATAATTAGTCAAACTAACCAGGGACTTCAAGTAGTCCAGTGGAAGGAAATAAATACCAGTCGCACATTGGTTGTGGGTTCGATTCCCGCAGCTTTGTCTGAGGCGACAGGTTGTCACACGGTCTACGTGTTGTCCTTTTTCCAAAACTATATAATTCTTAAAACATTCCCCAAAATGAGATAAAATATTCAAAAATAATCATAACATATTTTAACCACATGTTTATCTCATGCCTTTAACTTTCCATCATAATATATAATAACCCATAATTACCTCAAATTTAACGATCATATAAACTCAAATGTTTACCTTTATAATTATTACATGAACATCCACATCGATTGGTCATATCGTACATGATTCATTACAGAATATACCATGGTTCAAGTGGTTAATCATGACTCCTTGATAGTTGGTTTAGAACAACCATGAGTTTCCTCATTGAATCCCCCATTTCATCCAGTCTCTTAATCAGAGAACCACCACAGTTTCCTTCAAACCTATTGTCAGTTTGGTGCCTACTAGATCTATCCATTCACTAAAAGCTTAAATGTTAGAGTGAGTATATCAACAAATCCATCATGTACTAATGAAGAATATAAACACAAAGATATACTTACTCATTAACTTTATCTAAAACTAGGACTCTTTCTGAAATACTATCCATTATGGTAAGGTCACTTATGCTTTGAGAATACCCTAACCTCTAAATTTATCTAAACCGACGTTTGATACCAACTATAAGTCCCTGACCATAAACATTACTTAATATTGAATGAAATGAATAATTCACATTGAGGATCTTTTCAGGTTTAGGGTTTTAGAGAATTAGATCATAAATCATGAATTAAATTCCACATTTAAACAAAGTGGTTACATAAAAGATAGTATTCATTTTTCCCATCAACAGAAACATTTTTAAAATAAAACATGGATTCCTTCTTGAGACTTCTTTGACACTATAATCATATCATGAACCTTTCCCTTGACTTGTGAAAAATAATTCAAAAACTTGGGAAGAGCATAAAAAGCTCAGTAAGGGATATAAAAGTCAGAAACGAAAACATTAGTCCATGTATGAAATCATACATTACTCATAAAAGATCATCATTTTAACATACCTCATCAAATCATGAATAAATCATAAAAATCATAAGGCATAAATGTAACATGAGGCATTCATAACATTCTTACGTAGGGAGTAACCATATTGGTTACGTTTGGAATACCCATCACAGTATATTCCCTAAATCTCTTCGGAAGAACCTTAATGTTTAACCCCTTCGCGTTACCCAATACATTGGAGAGCTATATCGGGCTCACCCGCCCTTAGTTTATCACAGAACCACCCGTATTCATAAACGATGCCCAAAAACCATAACATAATCATAGAACATAACTTAAGCAGAAAGTAAAGATATCATTCCCACATTGTAATAACAATATAACATTTTAAGATATTGAAATATTTAATCCCTTCTAAAAACCATTTTCAAAACCATTTTCAAAACCATTTAAAACATTTAATAAAGAGATTTTTGAATCAAAGTGTCCCATACCAATTTGAAGCATTTAATATTTTAAACAATTAATCTCCATATAAATAAATCCTTAAAACCATTTTGATTACATGGATATTAATGTGCAATATTTATAAGAATAAATCATTAAAACACTTAAAACGATATTTTAGTTAAAGGGTTTTTAACAAAATGAGAGACACTTGAATACAATAATTTGAGGAAAAACATTTAATCAGAACATTATAATATCATGAGAATAAAGTTATTCATGATATATTATTCCAAAGGACAGTATATACACCATATAATATTGAATTGGTACATAACAACAATGAAGTCTCAAAAGAATTGTAAAATGAGATGAAATCCCTTACAAAGAAGGTATCTTTAAATTAAGGATAAATCAATCTCATAATTATGTGAGAAAAATATAAATACACCAAATATAAGTGTATATTATGTGTAAAAAACCATAGGTAATTCACACATATTCATAGGATGACATATTCAATAACTACAAGTTGAACCCAAAGAAATCAAAATTTGGTTAAGAAGTTCCATTGGTAAAATTTGACAGCCTAACGAAGTCACATTAAAATTCATAACATTAGTTGATGAGAGAGAAAATGGTATCTCGTCACTTGGAAATAAAATTTACATCAATAAAGATTTATAAAAACATATCCAAACATAAAAATATGTTAATTAAAATACATAACAAAATAAGTCTTTTTAAAAGAGGAGTGTGAAAGGTTCCTTTCCCGATTTGGGAATCTTTCGAAATGTACACCCCATGGAAGAAGGGCCAGACAATGAAGATGTAAATAACCATAAATTAGATTATATTAGTCGAATAGTATAATAATGGTATGTACATACACTACACAAAATGAAATAGTGGAAAATGTAGAATGAATCTCATGGGAATAAAAAGTGAGATGAAAATACCCTTATGAAAATTCGGCAGCCTAACGGCGCCACATAAAAACTTCAAAAATTGATTGATGATAGAATGTAGGGTATCTCATCATATAAAGATAAAAATTATTGTAAGTGTAATTTAAAATAACATCCCAATCATAATAAATATGATCTTAAAAGTAATGACATAAAAGAGTGTACTTAAAAAGAAAGAGAGGGGTAGGATCCCTTACCTCGTGTCCGACATGACTCGATCATTATTTAATCTCCTGAATAATAAAATTTGGTCAATTTATAATTTCTTCAGGAACTCCTTTATGTATTATTATTATGTTCATATCACATATTATAATGTTATAATAATTGGTTAATAAAGTGAGTTCATATCAGATGTTTTTGTCGATGTTCGGTAGATGAGTAAAAATTGAACTTGTTGGAATAGAATTTTCAATGTAGTTATAGTTACATCATATCCAGAATATTATTGATGTTTTAAATATCATATATATCCATTATATATTCATTTTTTACTATTCCATAGCATTTTGAGATAAGAAAAATTAAAATCACCGTTCATGGAGACGGTAGGCCGTACATACGCATGAATGCTACTTTCATTTTTTTGTCATATTAATGGAATTAAAACAATATGAGAGAGATATATATTATAATTACAGAATGATATCGATCATTTATATGTAATATATTACATATATATCGATTATATATATGTAATTATAATAGTACATAACATTTGGAGATAAGAAATGCAATGTACCGTTCATGGAGATGGTAAGCCGTACGTACGAATGAACGCTACATTCATTTCTTTTTTTTTGTATTCAATGGAATTAAATAATAATGATATAAAGGTAGATTATAATTTCTGTAGGATATCATATGTAACAAAACTAATTCCATCCTTTATAGATCCCACATATGGCATTAACGACTCAAATCACTTTGAGGGGGCGGTAGTCCTCACTTCCTTAAATTCTGATATCGCGTTTACCCATAATGGAAACCATAAAGGTATGCCATAAATAAAAAATAAAGAAGATTAGGGAAAAAATAAACATATTATATATCATATATAAATATAGCGACATCTTAATGGTCACCTTTGAAGATGTTAATAGAATATTGAACAGTCATCGTTTCGTGAGGCAGTAATTTGTCATCCACAGAAACACTATGTTCTTTAACCATTAGACGGAGGTGTGTGAGAGTGTAGCTCGAATACATCTTATAAAAAAAATCCTAGTATATTTAATATACTGGTGTTGTTACAAAAAAAATTAATAAAAAGATTTTAGGGGCTTGGAGAAGAAAAATAAAACAAAAGATCACAAGGGAAGTCATTACCATTAAATCAGGTAACTCTCTTTGATATGAGCTCAAAGGCTTCCTTGGAAAGAATTCGGCCCAAATTGAAGCTTAAATGATGAATAAAGGGATTTGGAAAGATTAAATGGGTAGGGGTTGTCTCAGCCAACGGCTTGAGAGGTGTGTGTAAGGTGGTAGAGGTGGGGGCCTTTTATAAGAAGAGAGGAGAGGCACTCTTGGAATGTTATTAAATATTACATTATTATAAAATGATTTAAGGGTTTTAAAGGTCCCAAAGATATATATTTCGAGGATAAGGTGATAAGGGTTAGAAATACACCCATCCAATAGGTTTTTGACATTTGTAGTTCTTATATTTTACATTATATTTTCATTTAATTTAAATCGTTAAATAATGTGGTAATCGCTGCATCATCATGGTGTCATAACTAATTTAATTTATTTACTGTCTAAAAATTCTAAAAAAAATCATTATGTAGGAAATATTTTTATATTTATAATTAATATTTATAGTATAAAATATGACTTGTATAACCACATTTAATTTTTTTTAGTAAAACAACTCATGTTTGTGACATTTTTATTTTAACTTTAAATCAAAAGTTATTTATGTCATTTTCCTACCAAAGTGGCTCCATGAGGTCCCAAAGATGACCCATGGGTTGTATTGGTCGGAAATGACACATAAAATGAGGGTAGGACATTTTTATATGTCATTTCATATTATTGAAACATTATTTTTAACTTAAATTACAGTAATTACCATTAATCGTGATTAATAAAACATAAAAGTTACTATTCACCAAAAATTATTTTGATCTAATTGAATCACATTTTACTTCATAATGACAACCATTTATGTCGGATTTTTGAAAATCAAATCACAGAAGTGGAAAATTTTCATTTAAACGAAAAATCAGTTTCATTAACTACGACTTAGTGGTTTCACTATTCATCAAAAATTGATGTTTTTCAAAAAAATACGAAAATTTAACCCTAAGATATATTTGATATTCGGAATACAAAAATCATGTCTACTTTACAAAATTGAAAACATATAAGTTGCATTAATTAATTTAATAATTAATTCCTTTTGTCAAAACAAATAGCGCGTTTCTATGAAACAATATCTATTAAAAGATTGACATTAGTTTAAGTCCAATTTCAAAGTGAAATTAATTTAAATGACCACTATTGGATAAAATGGTAAAAATATATTCTAATTTCACTTTAAAAACAACTCAAAAGACAATATAATCATATAAATAAATTAGATTAAAAATAGGTTTTGAATTAAATACAACATTTTTCACTATTCATTAAAAAAATGAACTTTATCAGAAAAATACCAAAAATTTACACAAAGTAAATTTTGATGTCCCTATTCTAAAGAAGAATATTATTTTGTCAAATATAACAAATATAACTGTCAAAAAGTTGATTTAAAAGAGGTTCACCATCAAAAAGATGTTAATCGACCTTTTAAAGAATATTAGAATGTTTACGCATAAAATTGGATTTATTCGCATTTTTAATCCTCTAACATTTATTGTAAAATGTAAATTTTTTTGACAAACATATATAATCATTTTGTAGATAGTTCTATTCATTCCCGCCATTACAATGGCTAGGCATTAACTACCATTTAAAACAATATTATTTTATTATTAGAGTGCAACGTAAAATTCCAAAGAAACTCGTTGTTGTGTATTGGGTACGCCATCGAGCATAGTGTCCCTTCTAAAGTATTATTAAATTTTTATTCACAAATATGGATAAATGTGAAAATGTCATATTCGTTATTTACCTGGGGTGTTACATCCTTCCCCCCTTTTGGGAATTGCATCCTCACAATTTTAAAATTGGTCTTGGAAACTTCATTGAAAATCCCACATCGGCACAAGAGTCAGCAAAAAAATCACATTAAAATATAGAAATAGAAGTACAAAGGTCACCTGAGTTAACCCATACTAGGATTCCATGCAGGAAAACATGGACATGGAGAAAAAAACAAAGGGTCATGTTCTGAGGGAGAGTGATGGTAAACATGTCTAGGAGAAAGTTAACCATAAGAAAATCACAAACTTGTGATGGGTTAAATGGTATTCGATTCCCCAGTAGGAAAAGTTAACAGACAACATTTCTTTTTAAGTTACTCTTCATTGAGGAATTTATTTTTAAGCTTAAATAAATCATAATGAAACATACTTACTTGTCACGTAGACTTTCAACTTTTACTAGATTCCTTAATCAAACTCATATTTTCTCAAAAAGACGAGTTTTTAAGAAGAATGTTTCGCATTAAGAGTTCTATAATCAACTTCTTGAGAATCACCTAATCCACAAAAGAGAAATATATATTTCCCATGTCTTTAGACAAAAACAAAAACCAAAATTATTAGTATGAGATCAGATAATCCACTAAAGTATAATCCTTTATAAAAAAATCTATTATTAATCTCGAAAATTTGTCCAAACAAAACCCAAAGTTCAACGAAGACCATTCAATAAACAACTGTCCATAAAATTCTTAAAAGTAAACCAAACTAAGATTGAAACCCAAATATTTGATGTATTTAATCACATAGTCTTCCAAGGTACAAATTAACTTTTATCTACAAATAACATCAGATGCTCTTAAATTAAGATATTGAAAAGTAATTAACCTAATCACATATCCACCATGATAGGTTAATCCTTTCCATAGATAACCCAAAATAATCTTACTCTTGATTCCTAAAATCATCTAACTAAAAAAATTAGTCAAACTAACCAGGGAATTCACGTAGTCCAGTGGTAGGCAATAAATACCAGTTACACTTTTGTTGTTGGTTCGATTCCCGCAACTTTGTCCGACGAGACAGGTTGTCACACGATCTGCGTGTTGTCCTTTTTCCAAAACTATATAATTCTTAAAACATTCCCCAAAACGAGATAAAATGTTCAAAAATAATCATAACATATTTTAACATCAATTTTATCTCATTCCTATCATTTTACATCAATACATATAATAACACATAATTACCTCAAAAGTAAGGATCATATAAACACTAATGGTTACCTTTATAATTATTACCTAAACATCCACATCGATTGGTCATCTAGTACATGATGCATTACAGAACACACCAAGGTTCAAGTGGTTGATCATGACTCCTTGATAGATGGTTTGGAACATCCACGAGTTTCCTCATTGAATCCCCCATTTCATCCAGTCTTTTAATCAGAGAACCAACACAGTTTCCTTCAATACTATTGTCAATTTGGTGCCTTCTAGATCCATCTATTCACTAAAACAGAAATGTCAGTGTGAGTATATCAACAAATCCATCATGTACTAATGATGAAGATAAACACTAAGATATACTTACTCATTCACTTTATCTAAAACTGGGACTCTTTCTGAAATCCTAACCATTATGGTAATGTCAATTTTTCTTAGAGAATACCCTAACCTATAATGTTATCTAAACTGACCTTTGATACCAACTATAAGGCCTCAGCCATAATCCTTACTTAATATTGAATTAAATGAATAATTCACATTGAGGATCTTTTCAGGTTTAGAGTTTGAGAGAATTAGATCATAAATCATGAATTACATTCCACATTTAAACAAAGTGGTTACATAAAATATATTATTCGTTTTTTCCCATCAATAGAAACAAATTTAAAATAAAACATGGAGTCTTTCTTGACACTTCCTTGACACTATCATCATATCATGCACCTTTCCATTGACAAGTGAAAAACATTTCAAAAACCTGGGATGAGCATAAAAATCTCAGTAAGGGATATAAAAGTACGAAAAAAAACATTAGTCCATTTATAAAATCATACTTTACTCATAAAACATAATCATTTTAACATACCTCATCAAATCATGAATAAATCATAGAAATCATAAGGTATAAAGGTAACATGAGGCATTCATAACATTCTTACGTAGGGAGTAACCCTCTTGGTTACGTTTGGAATACCCATCACCGTATATTCCCTAAATCTCATCAGAGAAACCTTAATTTTTAACCCCTTCTCGTTACCCAATGCATTGGAGAGCTATATCGGGCTCACCCGCCCATAGTTTATCACGGAACCAACCGTATTCATAAACGATTGCCAATAACCATAACATAATCCTAGAACATAATTTAAGCACGAAGTAAAGATATCATTCCCACATTGTAAGAACAATCCTAAATTTTATGATATTGAAATAATGAATCCATTATAAAAACCATTTAAAACATTTGTTAATGATATTTTTGAATCAAAGTGTCCCATACCACATTGAAGCTTTTAACATTTTAAAACATTAATATCCATATAAATAAATCCTTAAAACCATTTTTAAAACATGGATATTAATGAGAAATATTAATTAGAATAAATCATTAAAACATTTAAAAGGATATTTTTGTTAAAGGGGTTTTAACAAAATGAGAGACACTTGAATACAATAATTTGTTGAATAACATTTAATCAGAACATTATAATATCATGATAATAAAGGGATTCATGATATATTATTCCAAAGGATAGTATATACACCATATAAGATTGAATTGGTGCATAACAACAATGAAGTCTCAATAGAATTGTAAAATGAGATGAAATCACTTATAAAGAAGGTATCCTTAAATAAAGGATAAATCAATCTCATAATTATGTGTGAAAAATATAAATACACCCAATATAAGTGGATATTAATTTTAAAACAACCAGAGGTAATTCACACATATTCATAGGATGATATATTCAATAACTACAAGTTGAACCCAAAGAAATCGAAATTGGGTTAAGAAGATCCCTTGGTAAAATTCGACAGCCTAACAACATCACTTTAAAATTCATAACATTAGTTGATGAGAGATAAAATGGTATCTCATCACTTGGACATAAAATTTACATCAATAAGGATATATAAGAACATATCCAAACATAAAAATATGTAAATTAAAAGACATAACAAAATAAGTCTTTTTAAAAGAGGAGTGTGAATGGTTCCCTTACCGATTTGGGAAACTTTCGAAACGTACACCACAAGAAAGAAGGGCCATACAATTAAGATTTAAATACCCATAAATGAGAGTATATAATTCAACTATTATAATATTTGGAAGTACATACACCAAAAAAATTAAATAGTGGCAAATGTAGCATGAATCTCATGGGAATAAAAATTGAGATGAAAATCCCCTTATGAAAATTCAGCAGCCTAACGGCGCCACATAAAAATTTCCAAAATTGATTGATGAGAGAATGTAGGGTCAATCATCATATGAAAATAAAAATTAAAGTAATATTAATATAAAATAACATTCAATCATAAGAAATATGAGATTAAATTTAATGACATAAAAGAGTGTACTTAAAAAGAAAGAGATGGGTATGATCCCTTACCTCGTGTCCGACATGACTCGACCGTTCTTTAATCTCCTAAATAATAAAATTAGGTCAATTTAAAATTTATTAAGGACCTCCTTTAAATATTATTATTCAGTTCATATCACATATTTTATTTTTATAATAATTGGTTAATAAATTGAGTTCATATAAGATGTTTTTGTCGATGTTCGGTACATTAGTAAAAATTGAACTTGTTGAAATAGAATTTTCCATGTAGTTATAGGTACATAATATACATAATAGTATTTATGTTTTAAATATCATATATATACAGTATATATTCATTTTATACAATTCCATATCATTTGGAGATAAAAAAATTAAAATCACCGTTCATGGAGACGATACACCGTATGTATGCATGAACGATACTTTCATTTTTTTGTCATATTAATGGAATTAAAAAAATGAGATATATATATATTATAATTCCAGAATGATATCCATAATTTATATGTAATATATTATATATATATCCATTATATATATGTACTTATAATATTACATAACATTTGGAGATAAGAAATGAAATGTACCGTTCATGGAGACGGTAAGTCGTACATATGCATGAACACTACTTTCATTTCTTTATTTTTTGTATTCAATGGAATGGAATAATGATGATATAAAGTTATATTATAATTACAGAAGGATATCATATGTAATACCATTAATTACATCCTTTATACATCCCACATATGGCATTAACGAATCGAATCACTTTGAGGGGGAGGTAGTCCGCACTTCCTAAAATGAAGATATCACGTTTACCCATAATGGAAACCATAAAGGTGTGCCACAAATGAAAAATAAATAATCTTAAGGAAAACATAAACATATTATATATCATATATAAATATATTGACATATTAATGGACACATTTGAAGGTGTTAAAAGAATATTGAACAATCATCGTTTCGTGAGGCAGTAATTCACCATCAACAGAAACATTATGTTCATTAACCATTAGACGGAGGTTTGTGAAAGTGTAGCTCAAATACATCTTATATAAACATTATAGTATGTTTAAGATACTGGTTTTTTTACAAAAAAAGAGTAATAAAAAGAGTTTTGGGGTTTGGAGAAGCAAAATAAAAAAAAGATCACAAGGGAATACATTACCTTTAAATCGGGTAACTCTCTTTTATTTGAGCTCAAAGGCTTCCTTGGAAAGGATTATGACCAATGTGAGGCTTCAATGATGAATAGAGAGATGTGGATAGATGAAATGGTCTGGTTTTGGCCGATCCAAATGTTTGAGAGGTGTGTTTATGGTTGTAGAGGTGGGGGCCTTTTATAAGAGGAGAGGGGTGGCACTCTTGGAAAGATATAAAATATTACTTAATTATAAAATGATTTTAGGATTTTAAAGGACCCCAAATTATATATTTAGAGGATAATGTGATAATAGTTCGAAATAAATCCATCCAATAGGTTTTTGACATGTTTAGGTCTTAGATTGTACATTATCTTTTCATTTTATTTAAATCATTAAATAATGAGGTAATCGATGCATCATCATGGTGTCATAAATAATTTAATTTATTTAATGTATAAAAATTATAAAACAAAAATCATGATTTAGGAAATATTTTTATCTTTCTAATGAATATTTATAGTCAAAAATATGACTTCTATAACCCCATTTAAAAATTGTTTTAGTAAAACAACTAATGTTTGTGACATTTTTATTTTAACTTTAAATAAAAAGTTATTTATGTCATTTTCCTACCAAAGTGGCTCTATGGGGTCCCCAAGTTGACCCATGGATTTTAATGGTCCTCCATGACACATCCAATGAAGGTATGACATGTGTCTAGGTCATTTCATATTATTAAAACATTATTTTTACCTTAAATTACACTAATTACCTTTAATCGCGATTAATAAAACATAAAAGTTACTATTAACCAAAAATTATTTTGATCTCATTAAATCACATTTTACTTCTTAATGACAACCATTTTGGCCGGGTTTTTTAAAATCAAATAATAGAAGTGGCAAAGTTTCAATTAAACAAAAAATTAGTTTCATTAACTACGACTTAGTGGTTTCAATATTCCCCAAAAATTGAAGTTTTTCAAAAAAATACAAAAGTTTAACCCTATGTTATATTTGATATTCCAAATTGAAAAATGATGTATATTTTAAAAATTTAAAAACATATAAGTTTCATCAATTAATTTAATAAACAATTCTCGCTGTCAAAACAAATAGCGTGTTTTTAAGAAACAATATCTATTAAAAGATTGACATTAGTTTACGTCCAATTTCAAAGTGAAATTAATTCAATGACCAATATTGGATTAAATGGTAAAAATATATTCTAATTTCACATTAATTATAATTCAAAAGATAATGTAATCATAAAAATAAATTATATTAAAATGAGGTTTTGAATTAAAATACAACATTTTTCACTATTCATTAAAAAAATGAATTTTATCGGAAAAATACAAAAAATTTACACAAAATAAATTTTGATGTCCCGATTCTAAAGAAGAATTTTATTTTGTCAAATATAACACATATAAATGTCAAAAAGTGGACTTAAAAGAGGTTCTCTATCAAAAGGCGGTTAATCGACCTTTTAAAGAATATTAGAATGTTTACGCTTAAAATTGGATTCATTCGCATTTTTAATCCTCTAAAATTTATTGTAAAAAGTAAAAATATTTGACAAACATATATAATCATTTTGTAGTTAGTTCTGTTCATTCCTGCCATTACAATGGCTAGGCGTTAACTACCATTTAAAATAATATTATTTTGTTATTAGAGTGCAATGTAAGAATCCCAAGAAACTCGTCGTTGCGTGTTGGGTACACCATCGAGCATAGTGGCCCCTTTAAAGTAATATTAATATTTTATTCCCAAATATGGATAAATGTTAAAATTTCATATTATTTATTTACCAGGGGTGTTACAAGAACCATATCCCCATATCCATATGATCATATGATAAAAATGTATCTCTAAATTAACATCCCAAACAACATTCTTACCTCAAGGGTGACCAGAATTTTACACACCATAGTGTACATAATTGGGGCGAGATAAAGGATTATATGATACAATAATGAATCAAAACCAATCCTATAATACAATGATCCTAAAATTATAAATTTAAATTAAAATCTATTTTATTAATTTAGTTTAAATACACTATAAAGAAAACATTCATCGTGAAATAGTCCATTTTCCATTAAATAATAACTAAATTTTATAGAAATGATCAATGAAAAAATTAAAGATACCCTAGATTTTCCATTAAAAAGAATTTAATATATTTCCTTCATCATCATAATTATTTATTTATTGAAAAAAATACTACATGATACAATAGAGTAATACAAGCAACATGTTGGATCAAAGGATCATGGAGGCCTAAAGTAGTAGAGACCAGATGGATCCTCTCTAATCAAGTTCACTCCCTCTATATGTAATTAAGTCATGATGTTGAAGAAAGTGATGGAGTTATATTTAACTATCATGGATGCCCAGAAGTCTACAAATTTTACATCCAATACATATTTTAAAATTAATTTTCTTTTAATTTCTATTATTTCATTGTTTTTGGGGTTTCTCATGAATATGATGAAAATGGAAGGTTTTTAAAATTTTGGCCAAACTGTGTGACCATTTCAAGATATAAAAATAATTTTTTTCCTTTTTTTATCCAATCCATTTTTCAAAATTTTAAACTCATTCCACTTCCCAATTGGCGTCGACTGGTATATTAAAACCACGATATCAATTTGGAACCCAGAAGAATGTATAATAATGATGGATTTGGGGTTTTTATTAAGCTATTGGGACATCCTAAAAGCCCATTCCATACTTTAAACTATTTGTTAATTATTTAATATCACATTTAATTTTTAGGGTTTTTCTAGGATTCTAACACTCACCACATGACACATTCCCAAGGCACACTCTTATGCTCCTCTTACCTCTTTGAAACTCACAATCATCATGACGTCAGGAAAAATTTCTCAGGATTTCTCAAATAATCTAGATTTGAAGTGGTAAATTGTTTCTTTCAAAACTCATTAAAATTTTACTCTATGCCATCCATTTCAGTTATCACATGACATAATCTGCCTTATTTTTACCTGAAAATCATTTTTTGGTTGTTTTTAAATTTATATATTGGTGTATTTTGGGTGTTTTATTCAGGATATCTCAATTAAGTGAGTTTCCTCTCAGGTTCATCCAATTTTCTTAGGGTTTCATCCACTTTTCCTTATGTTATAAAATTTCAATAAGATAAAGTTCATAATTAGGGTTTATTTTTTTGTATTTTTACTGAAATATTGTTGATAAAGTCTTGATTTCATATCTTAGTTGGGCGGTAGTGGTGTGATTCATGTTCCACACAACGGTGTGAAGTTTTTTTCCCAAATGGTTGGTGGTTCCAAATATTAGCAACCTATTATGAGTTATTATTGCATCATTTATATTTTTATCAAGTTATATTACTTTATGTTTGGTGCGGGATCCATTTATTATTGTATTTTTTAGGAATTTAGATTCCAAGTTCCATATTTACTTGAAAATGTATATTTTTCTGGTCTATCTATTGTGGCATTAGTCGTAGTAATTTTTTAACACTTGAGAGTTTCTTAAAAAATGTTTTTAAGGCTGAATATTCTATTTTGGATTGTTATTGGTGTGATTTTGGCTTTGAAAGCGTGTTTTTAAATTATTTTTGTGTGCAAAACATGGTTATATCCCTTACGGTTTTTTATAAAATTTATTAATGATTAATTGAGTTAAACAAAGTGGGAAAAATATGTACGTGTACTATTTTGGTGAGTGTGTTCATCTAAGATGGGTATATGAAAGTTAATGATGTTATTTAAGATATAAAAAAATTAGAATGTATTAAAAATTTCTTAAATGTTTTATCAAATTGCTAGAAATGCACGAAACACATTTGTGGGTAGTTTTCTCTGAGTATGAGGTGAAAAATGAATTTTTTTTGCAGAAGGAGTATTATGTGACTTGTGTGTGGGCTGTTAGGTAGGTGTGTGATAAAGAAGCTGTATTTTCATGTGAAAATTATATGTCATGGTTTGTTGAACTTGTTTGGGAACATGATTGAATCCTGGGTATCATGGTTGGAGGATGTGTACTATTATGCTAGTGATCCTTTGGGGTTTGGCCCTAGTTTCACGTAGCAAGTTTGACGATGAAAACACTAACTAAAATATTATGATGATTATGGTGATGATGTTAGAGAACCATTAGGTCATGGGTATGCTCCCTAATAGTGGCCCGTGTGCATGAGAATAGATATTGTAATGGTTACTTCCACTGAGATATGAGGTACCTATGACCCACAATGAGTTAGTGCCTTTGGGTTATTTCCCATTTCCTATGCACAATAGATACTTTATTGTTACTATCAGCATACGGTATATTGGGATAGAAAATTCAGTACCATTGGAATTCTATTTAAAAGTGTTTACTATTTAATGTAGCCCAATTGAAACTGTTTTTAATTAATGGTTTATTTCTTTAAAATTATTATTAGTAATTCAAATTTATGATGACATACAAGATTTTATCCCTTGAATGTTTATTATGTTGAATGTTTTAGTTGTCGAATACTTCTAGGATTATGATCACACCCTACATACACAGTATGGTGTATTTAGACTTGTTTTTTTGTCGTAGTATTGGGTAATGATTTTGGTGCCAGTGGATCGGGTTTCTTACAGTCCTTCTTGGGGAAGTGTCATAGAGATGGCTTGATGGTTGTGTTGCTATCCATGAGGTGGTTCTTCAGCTTTATATTTTGGGTTTATTTATTTTCTATAGTCTTTAAGAATGGTTTAAAATTATGTAATTAAATTCTGATTTTTTTCCAAAATATTGTTTTTTATAATCGAGATTTTTTATATTTGATTTGTCTGTTGTTTTATGTTTATAAACTAAGGAAAATCATTCTAAAATTTTATTTCTTGATACCAAGGAACGTTTTCCAGATCATGGGAATCATAAACTCCCATTGGGTCATGCCATAGTTGGGTTTGATGACAGTTTTGATGGTGACTAGATTTTGTTCGTGAAAGCAACCTTCTTTCCCTCACGCCACGTGTGTAAAACAAATTTTTTTTATAAACTGCCTACATATTCAAATTATATAAAATATTTCCCATGGGGAATTACATATACCATGAAAATATTATTTATGTATCTTTGAATATATTTACCCCATTTCCATGATAATGTTACTTTTACTAAAAATACAATCACCTTTTAACATTGCCATGGCTTTGGCATGAAGAGAATGTGAAATAACAAAAATAATTGAAAAGGAAATGATGACTAAACACATATCTTCATGGACCACACCTACCCCTTAGAAAACATTCATGTTTTATGAACCAAGAATATTGAGTTTATAACCATTAAAATGTGGGTTCTAACACAACCAATGACATTTCGTGACACTAGATATCGGGTGGGGATGAGATGAAGCAGATACGATTAGTTTTAGGGTGGTAGAGTTTTCATGGTTCATTAACTAGAATACTAGATAAACTATGAGGTTTCTGGTGCCGAAAATCATTTCTTTTCCAGATCTATATTTCCCTTCACTATGGGACATATCTAAAGATGTGATCATATCAATATATCCCTAAACAACTCTCCCTAAGCTCATCAAATGACCACCACATACCATTGAGTGGACTCAATAAAGACTACACCATCAATTGGATAAATTATTCTATTATAAAACACATCTCTAATTTTTTAATCAACTTACCCACATTTACCATATGGTTTTTAAATTCAAAACATGACAACTAGAATTATATAATAATTCCATCATCAATTAATAAATGAAATGTAAAGACCCGTAAATTTCACGGAAATTTTTTTCTTAATTTTCTTTGGAATTTTACAAGAGCGCAGTTTCTAACGGCACCTGATTCCGAGGCCCGGTGTGCCCAGAATCATTTTATGAAGTTTGGCTCGGGTACGTTCAGTGAACAGACGAGCGGGTTTTTCTAACTTTTGAACCGGTGCCCGGAATCGAATTCTGAGGGCACCGATGAAATCGCAGCGCCAATATTCGCTTAGAAACGCCACTTCCGAAGTTGCGTTTTCTCGGGTGTGGTTTTTAATTTTCGGGTTTAAAGTTATGAAATAAAATAATTTTTTTTCGACAACATTATTTTATTTCACTTAAGCCACTTGGAAGCCACTTGAAGCCACTTAAAAGCAGCTTAAGCTGAGTTGAAACGGATAGGATGATATCCAGAAATATCCTACCCCCCTTGGTAGGATATTTTTGTGGTGGGGCCCGCACGAGCCCCGCCGTTTCTTTCCGCTAAGTAACGCACCCGCAAAAACCCGTCATTATAAAAAGTCAACTGACGTGTTTTCTTGTTTTCTTAACAGACCATTTAATTGGGCGGTTTATTTCGTAAATTAAATGAGATGTTTCTTTCGTTGAATTTATTCAACGAATTGATGGGTCATTACTTACCCATTTTCGTTTGTTGGCATAATAATAAAATAAGACCAACCTATCTTTTGGAGGATTACTTGTTGAGAGAGGATTCTTGAACCTTCATCCTCCTTCGAGAAGAACGCGAAGAACGCGAAGAACACGAAGAACGCCGAACCCGGAAATCGACGACGCGACGCCGTGATCCGCAACGCCAACGTTCCATTCTTGCAATGTTATTCTGCGACGTCTTTTCCTCCGTGACGGATCTTCGATCGGATGCTTGAGGTAAGAGTCTCAGATTTTCTTTTTTATATCCTTTGTGGTTTCTACCAAAACACGGATTTAATTAACTAAATTAAATCTATTGTTTCATGGTCTGTTGAGTTTACCGACTCAACGCCATGTTCCACGACGACGCGACGCCCTTCCGCGACGACGCGACGATCTCCACCTTCCGCGATGAGAAATTCCGCGAAGAACGCTCACACGCGACGACCTTCGAGGTAGGAATTTTATTTCTAGGAAATGCCCTTATTTTCCCATGTTGTTTGCGTTCAAATGAGGAACCCGGTTTATGAAACAATTTTATTTCATTAAAAATTTGTTTCGGATATGCGTTCATTTGTTGAACTTTATTCCTCCAGTTGTTTATCTCTAACGCGGCGGGTGCGAGCCAAACGAACAAGGCCCGATGACCCTCTGTTCTTCATTTTTTGTGCGGATTTGACGGGCGACGACGGAACGTGCCGCAACGGATGTTTGACGATCCCGCAGTGATTAACGGAAACCGGGAGGAGCAATGGTGCAGACGGGAAGAAAATCGGGCCACCAGAGCGACTCCAGCGGCCCGCGGAAGCCGGCGGCGGCGCCCGGCGCGCCGCCGGATGAGACCGCCGCGACATAGGCCGCGGCGGTGGCGCTCGCGGGACGCGGCTGAAGCCGCGTCCAGTGCCTGGGAGACACCTTGCGGGTGTCCCGCGGGTGTCACGCGGGGGCGGCGGCTCCCCCCGCGTCACCCGGGACGCGGCTGAAGCCGCGTCCGGCCGTCTGGCCGACACCCCGCGGGTGCCGCGGGGGTGTCACGCGGGGCGGCGGCTCCCCCCGCGTCGGCCGCTCGGTCGCTCGGCCGAGCCAAGCCGGGCGTCCTAGCCAGACCGGTCTGAACGGTTCGGACCGGGTCGGACCGAGTCGGACCGGGTTCGGCCGACCCAGGGGGTGCCGGGCCGGGTCGGCCCGGGCCCGGACCCCCCGTCTTCGGACGTTTTTCGTTCAAATGCCCGTAACTTGTGCTGCGGGCCTCCAAATGACTCACCGTCAGTGGCAACACGATCCTTGGATCGAGATGGCCGTTTCGGTATATCGCACTCAAGGTTTCAGAATACTTTGAGTTCGGCCGGGTTGGTTCTTACACGAAACCAACCGGGCCCCCGGAGCGGAAACGCTCATATCATGAGCTACAGACGTCCAATTGACGTGTCATCAGCTTCGTTGTTTTCCTCTATGTGAGACGGATCTTTTGGCTCACTCTGCCCGAGGTTTGGACGCAGGTGGGGTACGGTCTGGTTGGTTTTTCCTTGAAAACCAACCGAGCCCCTAGGACGAAAAAGCCAATAACTCTCAGACCGGGCGTCCGATTGACGCGCCGTCTGCGACGTTGAGTTCCTATTGACGATAGAGAACTTTTGGATACATCAACTTCGGACTTTGTGTCAGTTGATGTATCAGACTCTCGGCTCATGGAGCGGACCCTCCCGAACGAGCTTGCTATGTGCGGGAACACTAGTGCTGGCTGCGACAGCTCCTTCGACAGCGACGACTGTGCAGAGATCCTCCGTGGACTCCGACGACGACCGTGCAGAGATCCTCTGTGGACTCCAACGATGACCCTGCAGAGATCCTCCGTGGACTCCGACGACGACTGCGCAGAGATCCTCAGTGGACTGCGGTGACGACTATGCAGAGATCCTCAGTGGACAGTGACGACTAATGCACTCAGCGATCCTACGTGGATCAATGCTACAGGTCCTGTGTTGGCCCGGTCCTGTGTGGGCCCGATCCTGTGTGGGTCCGATCCTGTGTGGGTCAGCGATCAGAGGTTCTGTGTGACCCAGCGCCTACAGGTCCTGCGTGGGCCCAGTCCTGCGTGGGCCCGATCCTGTGTGGGTCCGATCCTGTGTGGTTCACTACGGGGGTTAATACCTATTGATCCTTTGTGCGTCCGACGACTTAGATGGAGAAGTGATCATATTTATCGTCATCCGAAGAAGTATACCTGTGTGAGCTGAATCTTGTGTTACTCTTCTTTGTGGATTGTGTTGAGCTATCCTGTGTGGATTTACAGTTTACTCTCCTTCATAGATTGTGTTGTGCTATCCTGTGTGGGTTTACGTTTTGCTTTCCTGTTTGGACTGGGTTGTGCCTGGGCTCGGACGTTGGAGCCGAATGAGAATTGATGACTTATGTATATGTATGGGCATATACCTAAGCCGGGCCAGATGTTACTTCGTGATTGTATCTTTCCTTTGAGGATTTCGGGAGACCATAGGGGGTCTCGGGGTCCCTACTGAGTAGCTTATACTCACACCTGCACGGGTTGTGGCCGCACTTCGTTGTATTGGTTGCAGACGATGGACATCGCTGATCGTGGTGGAGGTGTGCGGAGCAGGATGGTACCTGGAGGTGGACCACTAGGCGGACGTGCTTGGAGCGGACGGCGGGACCTGAGGAGCAGTGGAGCTATCTGTACCCACCCTTCAGGTGGGATTTCTAGTGGACAGCTCGGCGTAGCGGCTTTTTCTTTTCAGTTGCTGTTTTCCCCTTTCAGTTGTACTTTATAGTTGGGCTTGTATTTCCGGCCCCTTTTACTTTCAGCACAGCTTGTACAGTTTTTACTTAGTGTTTGCTTTTCCGCTTGCTTACTCTATGGTGCTTGTTTACTTTTCAAAGGCAATGCCTTCCCTTTTTGTTGGGATATACACCTTGGTGCTAGTCGCCAGCCCCTGACCAATGGAAGGCGGGCTTGAGGTAGTCACGACACGGGCCCCGATGACGGGTCATGACAAATTGGTATTAGAGGTGGTCGGTTATACCGGAGACTCTGATCTTTCTTCTATGTGAAGAAGTAGTGTTTAGCGTATTGAGTGTAGTTATCAGTCCCGGGTGTCCAGTGTTGGTGCGGCGGCTGACGTATCCGTACACCAGGACCCTGACTTCTGATTTCTGACTTAATGCACGAAAACTTTGATTGCATGTGTGTTTAAAGTTTTCTTTGTGATTACTTGTGTCAGCTCACCAGGTATACTGTTCTGACCGTGGCGTACTTGTTTCCCTTTCAGGATGGCCCGACGATAGCAGCCAGCTAGGGTTCCTAGAGTAGAGCGCGACAACAGCCCGCCGAGCGACGAGGCCTCGGTACAGGGCCCGTTGACCGCAGAGGCACCGGAGGTACCTTTACCCGCCGAGCCTCCGATGCTTCCAACACTGGAAACTGACGATGCACGATGCCTCGGAGCTCTTCATGAGTTTCAGCGCCAGCGACCACCTAGGTTTCATGGGTAGGCGGACCCCCATGCAGCTGAGGACATGCTGGAGGCGATCGTCCGAGTTTTCAGGCTAGTGAGGACACCGGCAGACCTCATGGTGATCCTCGCGGTGAGCCTTCTATACGCGGAAACTGGCCGATGGTGGAGCTTGATGCTCCAGGTACACGATGAGGCCTCCCTCATCTGGACAGACTTCGAGAGCCTCTTCCGCTCAGAGTTCATCCCGGCCACCCTCCGTGCGGTGCACATTCAGGAGCTTCTTCAGCTGCGGCAAGGCAGCTTGACGGTCGCTCAGTACGCAGCGAGGTTCACCGATCTTTCTCGCTACTCGGCTGACATGGTAAGGGACCCCTTCTTCCAGTCCTGGACCTTCGAGCATGGATTGAGACACAAGATCAGGGCATTGCTGATCTCCCTCAGCATCCCGACCTAGGCAGGAGTACTGGAGCGAGCCCTCCTGATTGAGAACTTTCTGGCTGAGTCTACAGTGAGACCTACCGCAGGGCGGTAGGTGGCGGAGTCTTCGGCAGCATGTAGCCGAAGGATGACACAGGGTTCCAGGTGGACCAGACCTTCCGGCAGATGACCTCGGGATACTAGCTCAGCAGTGCAGGGCACTCAGCGCGGAGCCAGTCTTCCGAGAGGCAGGCAGTGCTACGAGTGCGGCGGGCAGGGCCACATGGCTCGTGACTGCCCGACCCGCCGTACCGAGGGGCAGCAGACGGGGGAGGGGCCACCCAGGCAGAGGTAGAGGGTCGACCGTGGCGGTCCGTAGGGAGGAGGCGGACGAGGCAGAGGAGCTGGCCGAGCAGCACGTGGTGGGCGACGTTTTGATACTCTGCCACCACCACCACCCGGAGGCCCGCCCCGACCACAGGGAGCTAGCAGGAAGAGACAGGCACAACTCCATGTAGCGGATGCCTACGACCACAGCGTGCCAGAGATGATTCGAGGTATGATCTGTGTCTATTCCACCCTTATTGTAGTTCTTATAGATACATGAGCGAGTCACTCTTTCATAGCTGATGCCCTTGTTCGGAGCTCGGAGATTCTGACAGAGCCGTTGGCTCAATCCTTACGGTTAGAGACTCCTACGAGAGCAGACTCGACGATTACACACTAGTGTCGGCAGTGTGAGATTACTCTAGGAGGCGAGAGCTTCGGCTGGGATCTTCTTGTAGTGGCATCGAGGCCTTACGACGTCATCTTGGGCATGGATTGGTTATCTACAGTCCATGCTCATATTGACTGCTTTAGGCGCAAGGTGCGATGTGTGCGCACCGATGGGAGTAGGTTCACCATCACCGGAGAGAAGGGAGCCTTTGCAGCACAGGATGGACCCACTCAGAGGAGAGGAAAGCCCATCACTCATCAGTTGGATAGCCTCATCCTTGGAACAATTGACGTGCGGAGTCCCAGTTTTCCTGCAGTGGTGGATCAGTACGCGTATGACTTTCCCGATGAAGTTTCAGGGCTAACTCATCGTAGAGAGGTAGACTTTTATATTGACCTGTACCCCGGGACAACCCTGATATCCACTCCAGCATATCGTATGGCCCCCAAAGAGCTTCGAGGGCTACGGGTACAGTTGGAGGACTTGCAGGGCAAGGGGTTCATCTGACCCAGTGTTTCACCCTAGGCTTCGCCGATTTTGTTCGCCAAAAAGGCGGATGGGAGCTTGCGATTGTGTGTCAACTATCGTCACCTGAACCAGGTGATAGTGAGGAACAAGTATCCGCTACCGAGGATTGATGACCTCTTTGATCAGCTCAAGGGAGCACTGTGGTTCTCGAAGATAGATCTCAGATCAGGCTATCATCAACTCAGAGTTCGAGACGAGGATGTGCAGAAGACGACCTTCAGGTGTCGGTTTGGCCACTATGAGTTCTTGGTTATGCCCTTCGGCGTAACCAACGCTCCAGCAGTGTTCATGAGCCCCATGAACAGGATCTTCCAGCCATACCTCGATCGATTTGTCATGGTCTTCATCGACGACATTTTGGTGTACTCAACGATGGAGAAGGAGCACGCCTACCACTTGCAGGTTGTACTAGACACACTCCGAGAGAACCAGCTTTATGGAAAGCTCTCGAAGTTCCAGTTCTGGTTACATGAGGTCCACTTCATGGGGAACATCATTTCTGAGGCGGGAGTTGCAGTGGATCCCACGATGATCGAGGCAGTTCTTTCTTGGGAGTCACCTAGGAGCGTGACGGAGGTGCGGAGTTCCTTGGGTCTAGCTAGATACTATCAGAGATTTGTGCCAGACTTCTCCATAGTTGCGACACCACACTCAGCGTTGACGAAGAAGGGGAAACACTTTGTGTGGTCAGACATATGTCAGCAGAGCTTTTAGGAGCTGAGACAGAGATTGACCAGCACACCTATCTTGAGGTTACCTGAGGAGGGAGTTGGATACGTAGTCTACTGCGATGCATCAGGGACCGGACTCGGGTATGTCCTGATGCAGGAGCGGGATGTGATTGCCTATGGATCACGTCAGTTGAGGCCGCATGAGCAGAACTACGCCACCCATGACCTGGAGTTAGCAGCAGTGGTCTTCTCTCTGAAGACAAGGCGGCACTATCTGATGGGAGAGCGCTTTATAGTCTTTTCTGACCACCAGAGTCTCAGGTACATCTTCTCTCAAAAGGACCTGAACCTGAGACAGCGGTGATGGCTCGAGTTCCTCCAGGACTATGAATTTGAGATAGTCTATACTCCTGGGAAGGGGAACGTGGTAGCCGATGCCCTCAGCAGGAGGACGGGCATCCAACTACTTGAGGAGGTGACAGAGAAGCTAGCCGCTTTGAAGATATCCTTCGTGGATAGGGATGGAGCAGCCTTTCTTCAGTCTCTCACAGTCACCCCTCTACTACTGTAGCGGGTCAGAGAGGCACATCGTGAGGACGCTGACTGTGAGACACAGCGTGCACAGATATCCTCGGGACAGGCACCTGATGGATTCTCCCTTGGATCTGAGCATGCCGTCCTTTTCAGAGGACGTACCTTGGTACCAGTCTCTTTACGAGAGGAGGTGCTGAGAGAGTTTCACACTTCTCCTTTGGCGGTACATCCAGGAGTGGCGAAGATATACCAGGATCTCAGATGACAACACTGGTGGCCGGTCATGAAGAAGGTTGTGGCAGAGTTTGTTTCACGGTGCCTCACCTGCCAGTAGGTGAAGGCAGAGAAACATGTACCAGTAGGCTTGGTACAGCCCTTGGAGGTCCCGAAGTGGAAGTGGGATGGGATATCTATGGACTTCGTGACTGGACTTCCACGCACTTCCAGAGGTCACGAATCCATTTGGGTGATTGTTGACCAACACATCAAGTCGGCACACTTCTTAACCATCTGAGAGCATGGCTCAGTGGAGAGCTTGGGGCGTCTCTACGTTCAGGAAATTGTACGGCTTCACGGTGTGCCGTCGACTATCGTCTCCGATCGGGATGCTCGCTTTACTTCCCAGCTTTGGAAGGGGTTACAGGAGGCGTTCGGGACACGACTACGTATGAGCACCGCCTTTCACCCTCGGACGGATGGTCAGACGGAGAGGACCATTCAGACTCTCGAGGACATGCTCCGTGCATGTCTCCTCGACTTTGGTCGCAGCTGGGAGGACCACCTACCCTTGGTAGAGTTCGCGTACAAAAACAGCTACCACTCCACCATCGGGATGGCACCATATGAGGCGTTGTATGGCAGGCCCTGTAGATCTCCTTTGTGCTGGATAGACCATGGGGAGTCAGCACTTGTGGGACCAGAGATGGTCCGGGCCACGACAGAGAAGGTCCAGGTCATCCAGGTGCGGATGAGGACAGCTCAGAGCTGGAATAAGTCATATGCTGACAGGAGGCGGAGGCCACTAGAGTTCGAGGATGGCGACCACTTCTTTTTGCGGGTCTCACCTCGACGTGGTTTACGGAGATTTGGCCGAGGCAGAAAGTTGTCTCCACGCTTCATCGTACCTTTCTAGGTCGTCAGCAGTGTTGGCAAGGTGGCTTAATGCCTGGCTCTACCACCTCAGTTGCACAAGGTGCACGACGTCTTCCACGTATCTCAGCTGAGGAGATACGTGCATGACCCGACACACATCATTGACTATGGAGAGCTAGACGTGGATGATGGGGATACTTTTTCCAAGGTTCTAGTGGAGATAGAGGATCGACATGATCGGGTCCTATGTGGGCGATCTATTCATCTTGTGCGCATCAGATGGCATCATGGGAACCTCTAGGAGAGCACATGGGAGCGGGAGGCTCATATGCGTGCTCAGTACCCACATTTTTTCCCTAGTTTTTGATGTATCTTTACGGGGATGTAAAGCCCTAGGGTGGGAATAATGTAAAGACCCATAAATTTCAAGTAATTTTTTTTCTTAATTTTCTGTGTAATTTTACAAGAGCATGGTTTCTGACGGCACCTGATTCCGAGGCCTGGTGTGTCCAGAATCATTTTCCGAAGTTTGGCTCAGGTACGTTCAGTGAACAGACGAGCGGGTTTTTCTAACTTTTGAACCGGTGCCCGGAATCGAATTCTCAGGGCACCGATGAAATCGCAGCGCCGGTATTCACTTAGAAACTCCACTTCCGGAGTTGCGTTTTCTCGGGTGTGGTTTATAATTTTCAGGCATAAAGTTAAGAAATAAAATAATTTTTTTTCGACAACTTTATTTTATTTCACTTAAGACACTTGGAAGCCACTTAAAAGCGGCTTAAGCTGAGTTGAAACAGATATGATGCTATCCAGAAATATCCTACCCCCTTGGTAGGATATTTGTGAGGTGGGGCCCACATAAGCCCCACCGTTTCTTTCCGCTAAGTAACGCATCCGCGAAAACCCGTCATTATAAAAAGTCAACTGACGCGTTTTCTTGTTTTCTTAACAAACCATTTAATTGGGAAGTTTATTTCGTAAATTAAATGAACTATTTCTTTCGTTGAATTAATTCTACGAAATGATGGGTCGTTACTTACCCGTTTTCATTTGTTGGCATAATAATAAAATAAGACCAACCTATCTTTCGGAGGATTACTCGTTGAGAGAGGATTCTTGAACCTTCATCCTCCTTCACGAAGAATGCGAAGAACGTGAAGAACGCAGAACCCGGAAATTGACGACGCGACGCCGTGATCTGCGGCGCCGATGTTCCCTTCTTGCAAAGTTCTTCTGCGACGTCTCTTCCTCCACGACGGATCTTCGATCGGCTGCTTGAGGTAAGAGTCTCAGATTTTCTTTTTTATCTCCTTTGTGGTTTCTACCAAAACACAGATTTAATTAATTAAATTAAATCTTTTGTTTCATGGTCCGTTGAGTTTACTGACTCAACGTCATGTTTCGTGACGACGCGATGCCCTTCCACGACGACGCGACGATCTCCACCTTTCGTGATGAGGAATTCCGCGAAGAACGCTCACGCGCGATGACCTTTGAGGTATGGATTTTATTTCTTGGAAATGCCCTTATTTTCCCATGTTGTTTCTGTTCAAATGAGGAACCCGGTTTATGAAACAATTATATTTCATTAAAAATTTGTTTCGGATATGCGTTCATGTGCTGAACTTTATTCCTCCCATTGTTTATCTCTAACGCGGAGGGTGCGGGCCAAACGAACACGGCCCGACGACCCTCCGTCGTTCTTCGTTTTTGTGTGGATTTGACGAGCGACGCCAGAACGTTCCATAACGGATGTATGACGATCCCGCAGTGAAGAACGGAACCCGGGAGGAGCAACGAAGCAGACGGGAAGAAAATCGGGCCACCGGAGCGACTCCGGCGGCCCGCGGAAGCTGGCGGCGGCGGCGCCCGGCGCACCGCCGGTGCCCGGAGGCGGCGGTGCCCGGCGCGCCGCCGGAAGAGACCGCCGCGGCGCCGGCCGCGGCGGTGGCACTTGTGGGACGCGGCTGAAGCCGCGTCCGGTGCCAGGGAGACACCCCGCGAGTGTCACTTGGGGGTGGCGGCTCCCCCCGCGTGACCCGGGACGCGGCTTCAGCCGCGTCCGGCCGTCTGGCCGACACCCCGCAGGTGCCGCGGGGGTGTCACGCGGGGTGGCGTCTCCCCCCGCGTCGGCCGCTCGGTCGCTTGGCCGAGCCGAACCGGGCCGGCCAAGGCAGACCGGTCCGACCGGGTCGGACCGGGTCGGACCGGGCGGACCGGGGCGGACCGGGTTCGGCCGACCCAGTGGGGGTCGGGCCGGGTCGGCCCAGGCCCGGACCCCCCGTCTTCGGACGATATTTGTTCAAATGCCCGTAACATGATCTACGAGCCTCCAAACGACTCGTCGTCAGCGGCAACGCGATCCTTGGATCGAGACGGTCGTTTTGGTATATCGCACTCAAGGTGTAGGAATACTTTAAGTTCGGCCGGGTTGGTTTGTACACGAAACCAACTGGGCCCCCGGAGCGGAAACACTCATATCTTGAGCTACAGACGTCCGATTGACGTGTCATCAGCTTCGTTGTTTTCCTCTAAGTGAAACAGATCTTTTGGCTCACTCCGCCCGAGGTTTGGACGCAGGTGGAGTACGGTCAGGTTGGTTTTGCCTTAAAAACCAACTGGGCCCCTGGGACGAAAAAGCCAATAACTCTCAGACCAGGCGTCCGATTGACACGCCGTCTGCGACGTTGAGTTCCTGATGACGATACGGAACTTTTGGATACATCAACTTCGGACTTTGTGTCAGTTGATTTATCAACCTCTCGGCTCGTGGAGCGGACTCTCCCGAACGAGCTTGCTGTGTGCGGGAACCCTAGTGCTGGCTGCGACTGCTGCTTCGACAGCGACGACTGTGCAAAGATCCTCCGTGGACTCCGACGAGGACCGTGCAGAGATCCTCCATGGACTCCGACAAAGACTCTGCAGAGATCCTCTGTGGACTCCGACGACGACCGTGCAGAAATCCTCAGTGGACTGCGGCGACGACTGTGCAGAGATCCTCAGTGGACTGCGACGAAAACTGCACTCAGTGATCTTACGTGGATCAATGCTACAGGTCCTGTGTGGGCCCGATCCTGTGTGGTCCCGATCCTGTGTGGGTCCGATCCTGTGTGGGTCAGTGCTCAGCGGTTCTATGTGAGCCAGTGCCTACAGGTCCTGCGTGGGCCCGGTCCTATGTGGGCCCGATCTTGTGTGGGTCTAATCCTGTGTGGGTCACTGCGGGGGTTAGTACCTATTGATCCTTTGTGGGTCCGACGACTTAGATGGATCAGTGATCATCTTTATCGTCATCCGAAGAAGTATACCTGTGTGAGCTGAATCTTGTGTTACTATCCTTAGTGGATTGTGTTGAGCTATCCTGTGTGGATTTACTATTTACTCTCCTTCGTGGATTGTGTTGTGCTATCCTGTGTGGGTTTACGTTTTGCTTTCCTGTGTGGACTGGGTTGTTCTTGGGCTCGGACGTTGGAGCCGAACGGGAAATGATGACTTAGGTATATTGATGGGCATATACCTAAGCCGTGTCAGATGTTACTTCGTGATTGTATCTTTCCTTTTTGGATTTCGGGAGACCTTCGGGGGTCTCAGGGTCCCTACTGAGTAGCTTATACTCACCCATGCACGGTCCGTGCCCACACTTCATTGTGTTGGTTGCAGACGACGGACATCGCTGATCGTGGTGGAGGTGTGCGGAGCAGTACGATACCTGGAGGTGGACCACTAGGCGGACGTGCTTGGAGCGGACGACGGGACCCAAGGAGCAGTGGAGCTATCTATACCCACCCTTCAGGTGGGATTTCTAGTGGACAGCTCGGCGTAGCGGCTTTTGCTTTTCAGTTTCTGTTTTCCCCTTTCAGTTGTACATTACAGTTGGGCTTGTATTTCCGGCCCCTTTTACTTTCTGCACAGCTTGTACAGTTTATACATAGTGTTTACTTTTCTGCTTGCTTACTCTGTGGTGCTTGTTTACTTTTCAAAGTCAATGCCTTCCCTTTTTGTTGGGAGTTACGCCTTGGTGCTAGTCACCAGCCCGTGGCCTATGGAAGGCGGGCTTGGGGTAGTCACGACACGGGCCCCAAGGACGGGTCGTGACATGAAATCAAGATAATATTTTGATAAACCCTTATTTCATATCCTTCCACACAGTAATGAAATGGAACATGTATCAATTTAACCTTTTATTTATACCATATATTCATATTAATAGCCTTCATTGATTGAAGGAAATACACTAAATATTAGATGTAATTCATCATAGGATTTAAGTAATTCTATATTATGAAATGTTATTATAAAATTAATTAATTTTCTATAGTTAATGGATGGTTTTTGTTTTCTTATTTGGGCTAATATTATTCTTCTTTAATATGTTTTGTATATTATTAACTATAGTTAATAAAATGTTATTATTTTTTATCTATATGGTCATACATGAGGTATGCAATATTTTATATGAGTAAAAACCCTTTTGTATGACATTATTTTCATATAAAATGACTTAGTGGATACTTATCATTCTCTCTAAACAAATAGAATATTTTTAATGTGTTATATAACATTGATTATAATATGTTCCCTAGTGTCATTCCTTATTTTTCCTTTCCCCAATAAATTAATATTATATAAATTTCTAATTTTGTGTTTACTTATTAACCTCTTTCGTTTCTACAATGGTCCATTTAATTTTTTAATTATATGATATTATATATATATCTTGAAAGAGATAATAATGTCTAGATTTTTGTGATTGTATAATGTATAAAATTTTATATTTTGTTATCTCAATGATATTAAATAATAATTTCTCTATAAGAACACCTTTATGAAAGAGAAAATGTGAATATTTTTCCTAATGAACTTGACTTCTCTTCCATGAGAGGATGATTGTTTGATTTTTCATTAAAAATGGTTGTGATTTCAGTAATCTATTTTCAGATATTCTATCTCGCAATATAACTAGAATATTAGTGAATGGTATATAGTCATGGATTTTTTTTCAGATTATAATCCAACATATATTAGTGAATATATCTGCTGAACCAAGTTCCCCTTTAGAAATTATTACCCCTCAATCCTAATAGGGAAATGGAATGTATTGATATTGATATTTGAAATGTAATATAAATGTTTACAGACTACTTTTATTTTAAACTAGATTAGATTTTTAAATTCATTTGGGTCAACTAATATTGTTTTTTTTGTGAAATGATCAGTGTATATGATATTTCATTCTCTTATATAATGAAATTTATTTGGAGTCATTAATTATATATTTTTATGCATTGAAATCAATATACATGAATTTTATATTAATTATAAATTATTTTATTATTATTCATTATATTAATGATTAATTTATCAGATCATGGATCCATGGTGAGGGGATACAACAATTATAAAACAAAGACATTAAAATATATAAAATTATATGTTTTTTTAATATGAAATTGTTGGGTGATAGTTATAACTAGAAAACATGTTTCAACTTTTATATTGTCTATACAGTGTGGTTAAATAATATGAATTCATATTATTCCAATAGAAGTCACTATAGAATAAAAGATATCAGAGTAAATAAACAATATACACCTAAATTGGTCTATCTAAAAACAAAATTTTCTATTCTACATTAAGACAAGTTGAACTCCTTCTTAAGTGTTTGGAAACTATGTGAAATTAATCATCAAAATAATTTCTATAATATTTGATATATATGAAATTTTAAAAAAATAATTATATAACATGAATCATATAATAATCGTAAAATTAAAACAAAATAAAATCGATTAATGTGTTGTTTTTTAAATAAAGGGGTATCATGACATTGGTCATTTTATCACAATAATTTTTTTTGAAATATTAACATTTTAGCATTAATGATATGGAATCATGAAACTACATAATGTATAAAATGATTATTAGATAATAAAATTATGATTCCTTTAAATATTTGTTTTACCATTTTATGTCAATATAATGAAAATACCAAATAATTTCAATACATAACATGTCAATATTTTATAAGGGGAAACATTCTCTAAAGAGTATCTAATGAATTAATTTTCAATATAGATAAAGTGATTTCATTTATTTTTTTATTGCATTTCTTTATTATTTTTGACTATTCTGAAATGGATAGTTGATAGATATAATCAAAAGGTGAATCTTTTGATATATTACGTTGTTTAATAAGATGTAATTTTAAAATTTTTTAAGTAATGATTATTTATTTTATAAAATATAAAAAATCACTATGCATGTTGGGAGAGGATTTTGAAAATATATTTTTACACCAATAGGAAAAACACATTGGTTATTTTATAGTGATCTACTAGGATACAAACCCACAGATTTAGTATTCAATGGGGGCCAATATATATCATGTGTTCTTCAGGTAGATATTTATTTTGTATTATATTGTGTAACATTATGTTGATTGATTTTTTATTAACAAGGTAACATAATTCAATCCTAATTCAAATTATATTTTTCCACATCCATATGTATTTTACAATAAAACTCCCCCTTATAATTTTTTATACTATTGGCATTATAGATACAATGGAGTAAGAGTAAAAAATCCTCATAGTATTACCTCTAAATATATTATATATTGTAAACTAGTAATGAGGGAGCAATTGTTTTTTTAGGATAATGTTATTCTTATATAATTTCCAATAAACAATATTATGAGATAAATGACATAAAAAAATCTTGATATGACATATTAATGGGATTCCATAAAACCAAAAACAATACATGTAGTAATAATAGATAAACTACGTAAATATTACATAGTTAGTCAAAAGAATGATTCTGCTTGGTTCTAGATTAATTAAATTATTATAACTCTAAAAAGTATTGTTTTTATTTTTACATAATGTTTATAATTCAAAAAATATTTTCAATACTAGTTGAAGATTCGGAATGGTTTTTATTCTAGATTATGGCCTCAATATAGATATATGAATAATATTAAATATTTCAAATCAGGCATGAATATAATATCATAAAATTAACGATTATATTTTAAATTTAGTCTCATATAGGGAAATTGAGACTATTGTCGAATCCAAATGTTGTGATTTACCATAGTTATGACATAATAATTTTTTTCAATCATTTTCTTAATGTGATATCATTGGACGAAAAAATATATAAATATTTTAATTTATTTATTTTTTCATATAAAAATATTAATAATATAAAATAATTATATAAATATTTTCATGGATCTTATCTATATGTAGGTTAATTATCCTATATATTAGAGACAAATGTATATAGGGTGATGAATTTGGTTGTCAGACTCTAAATCGAGTATCTACGGTGAACACAATAGATTCTACAATGATGTCACCAAGGAGAAAATATTGGTTAGTGATTAATCCATTATTTACGAGAGTAATTGTTGTTTTTTCTTCCCATTGAGATTAATGTTAGTGATATGGATTGAATAATAATAAAATAAATCCATGATATCTTGATACAAATGGCATTGTAAAATTCATATTTTGAATTTTTATTGAGAATGTTCACTCTTTACATAAAACAGTCGTATTATTTATTTATTCCCCATATTTCCAAAAAATAGATATAGTGAAATATTACATAATCATCATTATTACCTATATTTTTATCTTCTATTTATCTATCAGTTCTTCACATGTTCTTCATCATAATTATTTTGCGCTCGTGATTCGACTATTATAATGGAATTATTCTCATGAATTTTTTATTAGTTTTTTGGATCATGGATTTAGATTAATTATAAATGATTATGTTGTGAAGATGGGTTCATGTTGTTAATAAAATATAACATGGTTATATTAAAGGTTTTTCATGAATTATGATGCACAAAATGATGGAATCTCAATGATAGCTTGACACATGCTGAGTAGTTATTGAAACAGATCTTTGTCATTTTGATCGGCTGATAGTATGATGCAATCATAATATTTTTATGATCAGCTACATTTATATTTTCACATTTGAAATAAAATCTTGATCGTGATCTATTTTTCATTTCATGACAGTCAAAATCTAACTTTTATTGAGGGATCTACCTCGGTCAATATATAAAATAATGTTACGGTGAGAATTTAATTGAAATTTGTTGAATTGGTGGAAAAAAATGATAACAAGAACAAATTATTGATATTATGACACCAATATAATGTATATATATTAGATAAAAAACAAAAATTATTTTATTGGGGTAAATATGGGTTTAATTAAAAAGAGAAATATCACCAAACATTTAATATTGTATTTTAGGTTGTGTGATTTTGGGTAACTAGCACAGCATGCATCGGAAGTATACAATCATGGAAACATGTGGACTCAAACATCATGTATTTTAAGAAAAAAATTATATAACCTCATAGGAACACAACATAGGAAAATTATCACATCGAGTGCCATGACCTGACCCACATTTTCTATTTTACCCATTCTACACACCATATAGTTTGGACGAGGCATCCCTTGTAGAATGATAAAAAATTATTATGTGGTTGTATTGGTATAGAACATCATGATTATTCATGTTCTCTCTCAGTTATTGATTTAATATACATCTTTATTATTAAATTCTTAATGATATGAGGGTGTCATACTATGTATGGATATACTCACACATTCATGGGTCTTCCAGCACATATTATGTCTTATATAGAAGAAAATATTTTCAACCGATATCTAGGGAGACTTATTGTGGTGATTATTTGAGGATCATGGTGTTTCAAATTGGTCGACTATTTTCAGACCCATGGATTGGTAATGAGACTTTATTACCACTTATTGTAATGTTGGGATCACATAATAGATCCGGGGACTTTATTTTCCATCCTTATCTGATAATGTACATTCGAACTCATTTTTTGGGGTATTTGATGTATTGAATTCATTTACTATTACTTTTTTCACATTACTCATTACTCTATAGTTAATGGAGATATGGGTGTGTTGGTATCTAGGTTTTTTAGTATATGAAATCCAATAATATTAATATTCTAACTTAATACTTATAGCCATCCCCAAGCATATTATAGATAGGGTTGTTGTGGAACACTCCATAATTCTTTAGCCTAGAGGGCCTTTGTGGGATAGGTATGTAAGAGTCAATTTAGATAATTGTCTTTCCAAAGATTGTGTTGAGAGATATATTTATTTTTATAATTTTTTTGTATTTATGGAAAAAAATTATTGATGTATGTTGAGTTTATATATCCATCCATGGACTCTAGCGATATTGTAGAAGCTGATGTAACAAATCACTAGGATAATTATAACCTTCTTGTAGTCTTACTATATTTAGGCATAGGTTATAGAGAAATCAATGGTTCATGAATCATATAGAAACTGGTTATTATTACCATTTTTGGGACTTATATCCTTATATATTCTCTTTTGTCCATGGTATATCATTACTATTCCATGAAGACTCCATATACATGGCAAGAAAGTATTCTAGGGTATAATTAGGATGAACATTTTCTTAGTGATTAGGCCTCTATACAGGTCCACGTTCAAGAGGATTACTAACCATGATGGTATAGTTATTTTCCTCTACTCATCATATAATGAGAGAACATCCTCTGGTACCATAGGTTGTCATTTTACCTCTTGATGATTAGTATATCATTCTATATGAACAATGTGATGGAATTCATTATCTGATAATTCTACATGTGTTTTAGTGTTAGAGACATCATAATTTTTTGGGTGAACCAAACCCATAATAATTAGAGGGATATATTTAAGCCATGTATATAGTATTTTTTTATTTTGTACACATTCAGTAATGATTTTAGTGCTTGTAATGATTTTTATCCATGGATCAGAAGAATAATGAGGGAAATTTTAATGGTAGACTCATGATTACTTGATAGTTCTTGGGATCGATTCTGGGAACCTATTTTAGGAGGATTATATCAAAATGTATCTTCTATTAGTATGAATGTAGTCGATTTATAATATTTATGGAGATTTGTTTTAATCATTAAGTATGTGTTAGGGTTTGTAGACCTCTTATGAAACATTTGACACATCTTTTGGGATGTGTAATGCATTACGAGGATGTTAAATCCCAGACTTTATAGATATATTGATGACATAGTTTTCACCATTTTTTTCACACCCAGATAATGGTTTTTTGGAGATTTCCCTTCCAATATTGTTTCTTTTAGTGGTTTTGTCACAACATTCTGGTGCTGATACAAGATACTCAGGATTAGATATTTAAATATTAAATTGTTGAAATCATTATTCTGGGTCACAAAATTCCAAGAGTTATCATGTAAAATATCAATGGAGTATACATAGATTATGTATAAGGTCATATTGATTTGGAATCTCTATCCCACCATGATGTAATAGGGAAGTAGATAGTGGATGGGCCACTAAGGTCATGTTATCAGTGTAAGTAGAGAGTTTCACATGGGTAATACATAGTGGAGGAGCAGGAAGTGTTGTACTATATGACTAACATTAAAATCTAATATAGCATCCCCCACATCTCTTTGGTATTAGTTAGGCATATAAATATAGCATGGAGGGATTTTTTAAGTATTTAGTAGTTATGTCATATAACCAGGACCACAAAAAATGATATTAGTTACAATCTAGGTCTTTCCTACCCTAATTTTTATATAATCCTCAGAATGAGTAATTATTTTATATAATTGTACAATGATTTAGTTCTATACATTTCAATATGACATTTATACCAACTCATGTAGATTGAGACTTCTATTGGAGATGTCTCTAATATCAGACTCTTCTGTTAGTAGTTTGAGTTTTTTCTATGTGGTGAGAGTTTCTTGAGTGGAAATATTATAGATATGGTGAGACCATATAATTTAATTCTTTTTATGGACTGACTATCTACCTCCCATTTCATGGATTATTATTTTTTTCAGATGATTTGGTGGGACTAGGTGGATAGGATGAGACTTTCCTTCACTATAGTGAAGGAATATTAGTCAAAGATGTCTATAATAATATACATAAGTGTATTGTCCATTTCCCATTTATTACCTAGTTTTACTCACTTTCCATCTAACATAGTAAATTATTAATTCTATGAAAATGTAGAGTAGAAAAAATATTCAAGTCCCAAGGTAATATTTGGGATATATCCCCCATGATATATCTAATTAAATATTGTTTTTATTTTGGGATAGCTTTAATATCCTCTATTTAATATTTGATACCCCTCACTAAATGGAGGGGGCATATTGAGGACCGTTAGAGGAATGTTTTTATCTAAACTTGATTTTTTTCAAGGTATCTTTAACTCTATTCTCGATAAAGACCATCATATTTTATCATTTTCTTGTATTATCACCTTCTAAATGATTTAACCAATATGACTAGTTACCCTTTACCTAGAATACATTACCACTTCATCTAGTTTAATTTTGATATGTGGTTATTGATGATTGAACTAATATTGGGATATCAAAAACAATAGATTTTTTGGTGGAAATATAAAAGATGAAATTATAATGTCTCTATGGTAAATACAATAAACAAATGATGACCACTGGAATTAAAAATTCCATATAATTTTTTATGGGATGAAGTAATTTAATCTTCTATCCTTTCCAATAACTCACTATGGTGGTTTTTATCAGTGAAATTCCCATTTACTCTAAATGGAAGTATTATAATTTAGATCATTTAATGATAGTTGAATAAATTATTCAAAAGAATTAGTTTTATGGGAATCTCATAAATATTTTTTTCCAAATAGAAAATTTTCATATTCAGGGACTTGTCATCTTATAGGATGGATTAGCTACAAACCTATAATATACAGAGGTTGTTCTAGCTTAGGATACACCAAGGATACTAAAACTTGTGTTGAGTCTCCATGGGTTGAAAGGATATTCTTATAGATTCATCTCAAACATCTTAGGTTCTTAGTTTCATATAACTACCTAATCTCAATAAAAATCATTTTATTTTTTTTACATAATTGACGTATGGCCTTTGATGTCTTAAAGTGGAGGTTTTCTAGAAGTCCCATCATGTGGTTTCTAGAAGAGTAGTTGATTTTTATATTGTTTTTTTGAATCCTTCGGAATTACTTTTCATTGTATGTTTAATGATTATACATGTGGTGATAGATTGGGATCTAGGATTATGAGTCCTATTATTTATAACAATTAAATCCATTGTATAGATCATACAGTAGTTATGTTCATCCTGAAGTTGTGTCAACATTATATTCAAGGTGAGGTGTTTGTTTTATATTATGAAAATAATAGTATTTGGCATTTGTTCACTCATAGAGATCTCATCCACAAATTTTGTAAATTTATAGAGTTCCAACTGTACTATAATTTTTTGTTAATTTATATTCATATTAATTGGAATTTTTTGTATGATTATCTCAGCAGACCAAAAAATAACCTATATCGAAGCAGGGTGTTAGAGAAATTGGCCTTATTGCATATATAATTAGTGTATGAGGGAGGATAATCATATGTTGGGTCAATGGTTGAGAGCCCTCCACTCGTCTAGTTTCTATAGGAATATCGACTTGGTAATTAATATTGTGAGGGATTTAGTCGCGTTATATAAATAGGACATGATAGTTATATATTTTTTCATGGTGGTGAGAATTTCATCCCCTTCTAACGGTATAAATTATTACAATTTTTATCGTTTAATGTATTTACTATGATAGTAGAATAAATAAAAATTGAAGCATATCCCTACGTATACAAGATGTAACATGACCATGAATATTAGTGTTGGTGGATTGGTATAAATAACATAGTTTCAATGTGTATCTCTCAATGCCTCGAATATGAGTCGGGGAAGCTATAACATCATGTTATAAAATGTTTTTAATTCTATTTTTTATGCCTAAATGTATGTGGAATTATATATGCCAATATATAATGATGGTATTACCATTGATGATGGGAATTCATAACCCCATGCAGGTGATTGTAAATCCGCAGTATATGTTAACCCACTCAACCTTTATCAATGAAATGTGTTTGGTGGAAATAAGTGTAAAATTTTACATGCATGGGATCTTCTCATAACATATTGTATCAATTAAAATTTTCAATGACTATGGTCTTCGCTCCATTTCTAAATTGTGGAAAGGAATGCCAAATTATTTTGGGACACAATTACAGATAACCATGGTGTTCCACCTCCAGATATAAAACTAAGTAGTCTAAACAATTCAATTGAGGGAGGAAATGTTGTGGGATTTCACATTGTACATTAGAAATTGGTCATAGTATATATAATTCTTAGTATAGTTTTCATAAAAAACCAACATCAACTAATAAATCAGTATGGAATATTTCAACTGCCTTTATAGAAGCCGTTTATGGTCACCACAAATACTGGTTCATGTTTAGGGAGTTAGCACTTATTAACAGAGAGATAGTTTGAGTAATTATAGGGAATGTGTAGGTAATATAGGATAGGATATGTAAGGATTTGCGATTATAGAAGCACAATTTAAATTGATAGATAAGGAACTAGAAATTTTATAAGTGGGAATAATATATTCTAAAATGTCTCACTTTAGCATGATTTAAAAAAATTGGTGATGGAAATAATATATCAATGAGTTCCATTATTGGATTTCATATTCATCATAGGGTTGGAGAGCATTCAAACAAATAGGATTTATAGTCTGAACTAGACTATGTTTTTGGCATCCTCCATGTTCCATTGCTAATGATTTATATGAATGATATGTAACATGTTATGGACTTGGGTGAGCTGGGAATTGATTACCTAGCCAATATTTTAGAGTACCTAATAGTGAAAAAATATTCAAGACTAGATCTATCATGTATTAATGATTCCCCTTTTATGCGTTTTCTTGTAAAATGGGAATCATCATGATGGATAATGAGAGAGAGAACCAAATAATATATCACCCCCACCAATTTTATTAATTCATATTTTTTTAAAAAATTGGTAGTAGTTGGGGTGTATATAAGGATTCCATTTTTTATTATCAATATGATTAACAATTCATCATATTATTTAAGTATCTACTAATAAATTTAGAATTAAGTTTTTGGAATAATGTGACCCCAATATCATTATATTACGGATTTTAAAAATATAAAATCATGAACACTCATAGTCATAATAAATAACTATTTATCTCTGGAATAGATTCTCATATTGGGAAACCGAGGTGACAATTAAATCGGTAATGTGGATTTTACCCTAAGTGAAACATATTTTTTTTAGAAATATTGATAGACTTGTGAAATTATATTATTAAATTAATAAATATTTTTATATAGTAATGAATTTAAAATTTTAGTATCTAATATAACCAGAGTCTATATTATTATTTCCATAACTCATTTATAATACTATTGGTATAACACTAGATATTAGAGATAGAAACATCAATAGTATATGGATTGGAAGGCATACTCTATATTCTAAGTTGATAGAGAATGCATTGTTTTATTCGATGACTTCACCAATTAGATATTCTTAATTACTGAGTAATACAAACACTATGGTAGGGAAATATTATTCTCATTTTATTCACAATTTGATAATTTTTTTGGACATGTATTTGATATTATGAAACTTACTCCATGATATGAGGATCCACATGGAATTTATAAAATTTTATTTTCAATTTATATTTCGAAAATATTTATTTGACAAAAAATAATGTAATTATTACTATTTTCCGTCGATTTCATAATTGAATATGAAAAATTATTAAGCATTTAATTGTTATTAGAGTTTTGGATTTCAAGGATTTCTTCCTCCATTTTTCAGATGTTCATTAATAGCCATTCATCTAGGTTGGTGATTCTACCATTACCACTTAACATTTTCAACGAACAATTAGTCATGTGTCCCACGAATCATGTATGTAGATTTAGTGTTGTAGAAGAAAATTAATGTATGATTTGAAATTATTGATAAAACATGGAAGGGTTACATGATGATGAATTTCTCAAATGGTTTTGTGAGTGACCATAGAATCATAATGGTCCCTCCACCAATGTTGAAAAATTATTGTAATTAGATATCAATTAAGGTTGTTGTATGGTGGTATGACATGATCCAATAACATGTATGGTATTCCATTGTGTCAATTTATGTGTAACAATAAGATCGTAATGGTGAACTATTTCCTTGAATAGGATGTTTAGAATCCTAGTTTAGTGAGGAATCAGCCACAATCAATTCATATAAAGAAGTACAAGTTGATTACATGGAATATAGTTTAGAAGGAATTTTTTTTCTACTTTATAGATGTGAAACGAGTTTTTACATGAATATTTTTATCTCAGGTCATGCGATATTCAATTTCACTCCATGGGATTGTTGTTGACTATATTGGTGTGTAAAATATGTACAAAATTTGGAATCCTTGTGGCCCCACACACTAGGTAAAATAACAAACATCATGGAGGTATGCCATTGTATAAATATTGCATTCAATCTAATTATCTTTTATTAATGAATTTTTTCCCAATAGTAGGAGGGGCATCAGGGGGTGTTCTGGTGGTTCAGGGAATGAAATGACGGAAAACCAAGACAACACGTACAGGGTGCACGGTTGGTGCACGGTTAGGTAAATCATGTCTCCTCCCCTAGAAATCCATGCAACCATGGATTTAGAATTTCATACAGTTATGGAATTGTAAGTAAAACCATCTGGATCTTCCTATGTAACTGTATGAGAACACTCTATTTATATAGTGTCTTTTTCGTCATTTTTTCATGCTTTAGAAAACCATGCAACCCCTTAATGAAGCAAAAATGAAAAAATATCATCACATTGTTTTTAAGGTATACCTAATTTCCCTCCCATTTCATATACCTCCAACACTAGTTAGGACCCAAAACACTAATGATCTACAAAATGATTGATCTCCCACATATCTAGGCCATTTGGAGTGTTGTTGGTTACAAAGCGAAACTATGAGTAAGTCTAAACCACATCATGATTATCTTTTCCATAATAGGTCTTGTGGATTTGTATTTCATCTCTAGAATCCATAAAATTTAAATTTTCTAGTGGAATATTCATCTGGGCTTCAATGGGGGCTTGAATATAGATATTCCTTCAATATAGGATGTCTTATCATCATCATATTCATGTGAAGAGGCATAAATGTTATATCCCATATTTTTTAATGTGGATTTTTGCATCTCTATCATTTTACTGGGTCCACCGTATCGTGAATTTGATGCCTTCAGAGATATTTGGTAAAATATATGTATAATTATGATTTGAAACCCTAATTAACGTCACCTGATTTATAATTGGTGATTAGAATGATTTAGGCCTCTATGGGGTTTTCCCACATTCAAAAACCTAACAGTTGATGAGGTTATGTTTATTATTGATGTGAGAAAACATAGACCCCTTGTTGAACATTTAAATAAATTTAGTTAAGAATAAAATGGAATATTGTTTGTAGTGGTTAGTATTTTTATGGTGTAAGGAGTTGTTTCACTAGACATGTGAATTGGATAAATTTAATTTATATGAATGTTCCAAATAGATCATGATTTATATTTGTAATATATATTTGGGGTTACTATATGGGAAATGAGTCATTGTCTAAGTGATTTAATGTATTGAAATTGTCGAATATGTTAAATGTTTCAAGATGTGGGTATTAGTGTATATTATTAATAGGTTTAGGTGTGATAATTGTTAATTTTTAAAAATGGACATGTAATGGGAATATGAATTTTGTTAATGGGTAATGGAATGATATTAACACCCTTTTGGTTTGTTATGGACTATGATTGATATTTGTTTTGTTTTTTTGGTTATGTCAAAGAATATGTGTGGTTATTAGATCAATAAAAATGCATAGAAGGCTTGGTAGTGTTGGGTATATAATGTGGTTATGCACCAATGGGTTGAGTTTGACTGGTGATCTGGACTCTACCACACAATGTACAAGTTAGGGATGATGACATAGCCTTATTCCCCTAATGGTTGTATTCCACCAGGACTAAGGCATCGATGTGAGGAAAATGTGTTTATTGTGTTTGGTATAACCCGATTGAGATTATTTCTTGATGAATTCCTTTATTTATAGTGATTAATGATTCAAACCCGTGTGTGAATTCTATTAATCCCTAACCCATGGAAGACATGTTGATAATGGATAATGTAATATAGATTGTGAAAATGAAAAAAATAGTACTATTCATATAAATTGTCAAAGATAAAATTGATTAATAATGTCCCCTAAGATTTACTTTGTTTATATTGAATTTATTTAATATATTCATGAAATATCTTTATATAATGGATATTTTTTAGACATCATTCATGGTGGCCTACTAATATGAACTCGCACCGTGCTTGGGTGTCGATGGGTACCTGATTTGGATTCATGCATTTAGGCCAGGATAAGGGAAAAGGTCCCATGATTGGTAGTTGATTTGGGCTTTGGAGGATCATGGATGAAATTAAAAACATGGAGTCCAAAACATTGTAGGAATTTAGCTATTGTATTTAATTTTGGATTCAAACACTTGTGTCACCACTAGTATGACCTGGAAAATTCATTTTTAGTCTGCAGTTCGTTCCCAGTTTTGGGGATGTTTGATTATGTATGCTCATTAATTATTAGATAATTTTTCCACTATATAAATTTTTATTTGTTTTTTCTTACTCTGGTAAAGTGGATATAGTCTCCAAACATTACATAGTAGACCCTTTATGTGGGTTAGTACAATTCGGTGTATAGGGAGGCATGCTTGTGGTTATGTGGAAACATGGTTTGGAGAACCAATTTAGTCGATTCCAGGTCATGTAAGTCACAATGTGGTATTAGATAATTTATTTTCTTTGGAACTACTATTTGTGGTTGTATAATGGAGATTGAGATGTGACATTATTCGGTAATGGGATCATGATTGGGAGTATCTAACCCATGTATGAGTGAAATACTTAGTCACCTAGGGTATAAATTATTGTTTATAATGTGTGTTGTTACATTTAATGATATTTAACCATTTGGTGGTGCACTTTTTGTATGATGTGATGATTTTGTGATACCATGGACATGTGAAGAGTAGTATAAGGTTGTGCGTTAATGCATCATTTAAGGAACTCTATGATATTGTAGACATCCACAATGATAATCACACATAGGATGGGTATGTGTGGGGTATGAAAGGTAGGATGCATATGAGTTTCTAGAAATGAATTAAAATGTTGTATAATTAAATGATACAAATGGTTAAAAAGTGAAATGAAATGTAAATAATAATTAGGGAATTATACTTAAAGAAGGATGTAAATGTGTCAAATGATACTCATAAAAAATTAAATAATGGGAAATGTTCCTAGTATGAAATATTTCCATGGTATGTCTGGAAATATTTTTGAAATAGTGTCCAATGTATGATTCGTAACTGCATGAGTTAGTATCCCCATGTCATCCAGCAAAAATTTTAAGGATGGTCGAGGGTAGTTTTAAGGAAGTGTTTGATGACATTTGGGGATATTGTAAATGAAATGATTTTTTTATTACTAGTGGTGATTCATCCTTTATAATCAAGGGGGTTATTTATTTTTTATGTTCTAAATTTCATGTTTGTAATTTTGGAGAAATGACACCCTCAATATATGTGTAGATTGGTTGATAAGATTAATCATCTATAAATTGTCATATAGTAGTTTATAAAGATGACTAGGTGATTCAGTGTAATAAATAAGACCAGTTTGATGGTAACATTTCTCATTTTATACATATAATAGATCAAAACCCATGGAAGGTTGTAATCAGTATGTTCAAGATGACTATTGAATTTTAGTCGCTGCACCCTCCAACCACTACTGAAGATGGTGGGCATAGGAACCTGAGTTCTAAATAGAGGCCATCAAGATGATTCTTAATTATTTGAGACTCTTGAGATGCACGTCATGTTAGTGGACTCTATGTGGTAAAATTGGGCATAACATTGGTGGGATATCATTCATCATGAGGATTATGTTGAATGAATGATATGGAAGTATTTTCAAGAAATTTTGAATAACATTGGTATCCTGAAACCTTATGGAAGGATAAGGCTATGTAGTTTATCATATTGAACCGGGGGTTTGAATTAGTGATGGATTATGCTAGTTGTTTCATTGACATGCATTGTTTCATCATGATGTTGGAAGGAGAAGATGTGACTATAGAGAAAAAAAATTAGTATGGGTTAAACCTGAGATCTGATAACAAGTGAATATGTTATATTTGAATATGTATTTAGAGGTAGTGGACCTAGCCCTTACCATTGAAGTGAACCCAAAAGGAGCTTTAGGTTGAGGTCTTCTAGTACCATCTTGGAGGATGAGTAGTGCGACTTCTGAGGAATAGAATCCTCATTCTAGGAATTTCCGATAGGAATAATGTGGGTAGAGTAATCAGAAAAGAGGGATGTCCTATCATGGAGGGATCAGGTGATCTGTTACTAGTGTGGCATTTCATGGAACATGTGCAGTCACAGTCCTAAACAAACATTTTAGATCCAATTGTGTGAAGGGTTGGGACATATATAGATGTTTTGTAGCAACCCTTGATAGAATGGCTAAGATGGAGGTCATAGGCAGATGATGAGTGCAAGATGGTGGTCGGTTACCTCATATCTGGATGGTGGCTGGAGGACGATGGGAAATAATGTTATGGGTGGTGGGTATGGAACACTAGGGAAATATCTTCCATAACAATAGGGCAGTATAGTGCAGGGTACATTCCCATTCACCCATGGTAGATGGGCATGTCATTTTCTCGCAGTTCAGTCTATACCTGGAGGTGGAGAGGCTAGACAACATATCTTTAAAGGTATGATTCATGTACCTCCCAAGATCCCTAGTTCATTATTTGACATATTTTTCCTTGAATTCTTATATTTTTACATATTTTGTATTTGTATGGGTCATTTCCATGGATTACATTTATATGGTTTTGTAATGTGATACATTGTTGGGGTGTTAGATGAGTTAATCAAAAAATGTAAGTGTTATGCTATAGAGGTTGGTGGTTACCATTCTCTATCTAACTTGTTCATCTTCGAGATGTCAGGTTTTGACAGGTTTTTTTGCATGGATTGGTTGGTGTTGTACCATTAACATATTGATTGTCACTGTCGTCAAGAAACATTCATTTCTCTTTAGGGAGACACTTATGTCCTTTGTGGTGAATGGGATGTTTGAGCTAGCCATGTATGGATAATTTTCATGTGTTTGGGAGGACTCATGGCCCATGAGGGATATCATCTACATGATGATGGAGGAGTAGATCCTCATGTCTTTATTCTTATTATAGATCTATTTGAGTAATTTTTTCTTGAGTAATTATCAGTTTTTGCACCCAAGAGAGATGTTATGTTCAGGATAGATTTACTTTTAGGAGCAGAGAAGGTTTCTATTCCCCTGTACAGAATGGATCCATCATATCTATAGGAGATTAAAACATAGTTGGGAAGATGGAGAATAAAGGATTTATTCATCTTAGTATATCACGTTGGGGATCTCCAGTGTTGTTATACAGTAAGGATGATGGTTTTTTCTTGTATTCATTGATTATAGAATGATGAAACATATAAATTTAAGGAATAGAAACAATATCCCTTGCATTGATTTTCTATTTGATTAACTGTGAATTTCTTCAATGTTTTCTAAGACTAATTTTCATTCAATATATCACTAGCTGAGGGTGATGCCTTCTAATATTTTACAGATATCCTTCAGATTCAGGTTAACATTTTATGATTTTATGCTGATGTTATTGAAGATGAACAATGAACCAGATGTGTTCATGGATTTAATGAATTTTTTCTTTCACCATTATTTGTATCATTTTATAGTTATATTAATTTTTTAAATCTTGGTGTACTATAAAACTTGTGATGATCATTCCAAACATCATAACATCATCCTGAGTGCACAAAGAGACAATAAGATATACACCAAGAACTGAATATAAAATTTCATTATTGATGGGTTTCATTTTTTAGGACACAAAATCTCTATAAATGGCATGTCGGTGGACATAGAGAAAGTTCATGGGGTTGTGTCATTGTAGTAGTCCAATAATATTTCTGATATCTATAGTTTTCTTGGTTTAATGGGCTAATATGAATTGTTAATCCAGGATTTATCCCATTTAGAAGCCACACATTCAGGTTTGACAAAGACTGACCTCTTTTTTGAGTATTTTGAACCATGTGATAATGATTTTCAGGAGTTTAAGAAGTGATTGATGACTAAAGCGATCCTGATCATACATGTTCTAAGTAAGATTTTCACCTAATTTTGTGATTCATATGGTGTTGGACGTGTGGAAATGTTGATGAAAGATGATAGGGTTGTAGGATATGGGTCTAAATAGTTGAGGCATCATTAATGAAATTACCCTTCACAAGAGCTCAATTTGGATGTAGTGGTTTACACCATAACATTATTGTGTCATTACTTATTGTGTGAACATATTACATTCTATACCAACCAAAAAATAATTATGTTCATCTTCTACCAATGTGATATGAATATTCTTAAAAATATATGGGTTAATTACATAATATAAATTTATTTTGGTTGGTATTATACGCTGGAAAAATATAATAGTGTTGCAGATGTTGTATGTCAGAAAACTCATGGTCATGGTGTTCAAGAGTCCATCTCTAAGTGGAAGATGATGACATTGTTTTCTGAACTGCATCTAGAGGTACATGATGGGGATGGGAAGATCTGTCTTATTTAGCAGTCAAGTCCACACTTTTGAGTTCTGTTAATGATCATTAGATTGAGGATGTATAGTGTCTGGATATGAAGTATATTCTTAATGTTACAGAGTCACCTTCTAGTTGGACTGATAGTGATGATTGGATTTTTTTGTTAGTGACCTTATGGTTGTGTCAGTAAGTATGTGAGAATATTATATGTGGTATTTTCATTCATCAAAGTAGGTTGTATATCATGGTTTGACTAATATTTATTGTGATCATCATATTAAGTATTCTTTGCAATCAATGAAGAAAAAGGATTAATGTTTCATGGAACGAGGCCTTACCTATCAGCAGAGGAAGGTTGAGCATCAATAACCAGGTGGCTTGATACATCCATTTCCAATTCTGGAAAGGAATTAGAATGGAATAATGATGGAATTTATATTGCTTTATCCAATTATGCATCATAATAGTAATGTAATATTGGTAGTTTTTGGATCAGTTGACTATGATTTCCCATTGTTTACTAATCGAAGAGGTATTCACTATTAACCTACTAGGTGAGTCATATGTCTGAAAGGTAATGTGGTCGCATGATGTGATATGAAACACTAGTTCATATCATGAGCCATGTGTCAAATCATGTATCTTGCAGTGATTAGAGAAGTCACATCGTACCTATGTGTTTTTTGGTATAGGTTTAAACAAATGTATGGGATGTCAAATAATAAAATACATGATCTAGAGGACATGTTGAGGTTATGTGTCCCTAATTTTGGTGTTTAATTGGAAAAAAATTGTTTCATATTTAGTTTTACTAAAATAGTAGTTTTTGTGGAAAAATTCATATGGATCCTTTTGAGGTTCTCCATTAGATTCTACATAGATATCTTTTGTGTTGGATAGAATCGCTGGAGTCAGAGCTGTTTGGACTGAGCATCGTGTAGGAGATGTCATAAAAAGATCAATTTATTTATAAATGTAGGTAATCAAATTATAGTATGCATAATTCATATGAAGAAAAGTGTAATGTACATATTTATTTTATGGATGGTGATAGTGTGTTTCTTCTATTGTATTCAATGTTATGTCCCTGTTAAATTAAGAAACATACCAAGTTGGCACGTAGGTATGTGGGGTAATTTGAGATTATGGAGTTGATGAGCCATATGGATTAATGATTTTCACCTTCAAAATAGTATAGTACAATGAATTATCTTATTATGCATCATAGCATCATAAGTATCACCCTAACCCCTATCATATGGTGAATGTTTAGGATGTCAAGCTTGAGGCTGATGCATCCTTTGAGGAGCACCTGGTTCAGTTTGTGGATCATAGTGAGAATATATTATTGGGAAAGAAAATGTCATTGATTATAGTTTTATGGGAGTATGGGAATGTAAATGATGAAACTTGGGAGTGGGTTAATGTTTGCGGGTCTAATTTCCCGATAACTTTTCATCGGAAACACAATGATGATTGGGATCACGTCTCGATCATGATCCTTTAAATGGTGGGAAGGTTGTATGATCCCAAAAAACATAGAGGTATGTCTTCATATTAATTTTGGTTTCAAAAACTTTTTTCAGTTAATAAATATTTTTTCTTATAGATGGATGGGCCTTACTGTTGTTTTAGGAATTCAGGTCATGAATTGAGGGAAGAAAGTGCCAAATTTTCCAATGCTCATGATAGGTGCGTATTTAAGTAAATTGTGCATCCACCCATGTAAAATAGTGAAACCTTATATAGTGGAATTATCCATAAGTGTTGTGTAGTTATTCAAATCGCATAATGCTACCCATGTTTTATTTCAACCTCAATCCCTGTAGATAAGGTCTTGAGCATGACAGGCACAAGTTTTGGGAAACCATGCAGAAAACCATTTAGATCATTAAAAGATAGAAAATTTACAAATTATAAATATTGATATTTTTTTCATCCATATTCCCCCCCCCCTTTATCTGGAATTCATCCCTAGTGATGAAAAAAAAACCTCATGTTCTTCTAGGGATCAATTTTCATCTTCTCTAGGTTGTTTGGAGCACTTTCTATAGCACATAGAAGCTCTGGGTAAATGTAAACCCCATATTTCTTCTATTTTTAGGATATGGGATTGTAACGTTTGGAGATTTTCGTTTGATAAACTAAAACACTACTTCTATGGTGACATAGATGTTGGAGAATTCAAGGTGATCATGAATCCAAATCTATGGATAATGTTGATTTTATGTTCATCATCATATTTGAGGTAGCGGGTCTTCATGTTACATCATATAGTATAAAATGTGAATTTTTTATTATGAGTTGTGTTCCAGGTTCCACCTTTTCATCCATTTATGCTTTAAGTTATATTTGATAAAATGTATTGAACATATAATGATCCCCAGATGATGTATAATATATTAGTATAATGATTTAGGGAGACCAATAAGATATAAAGAAGTTCTCAATATTATGGATTTATGATTTTAAGTGTACGATTGATGCGTAATAACATAGATCCCTCGTTGAATATGTAAATATGTTAAGTTATGTTAAAAATGGAATATTTTTAGTTGGGGATAATATTTTTAAGGAATAGGGGGTTGTTATTCTTGACATTAAAATGGGTTAAATAGAATTACTGTAAATGTTTCAAATAGATTCTGATTTATATTCAAAATATATATGTGGGGTTACTGTATGGGATTTTATAAATGTGCTAAGTGAGTTAACAAAGGTAAATTGATGAATTTGATAAATGTGTAACTATATGGGTATTAGTGAATATGATTTACGAGTTTATGCCTATGAAATGGGAATTGGGATAAATGGCTATGTAATGGGAATTGAAAATGTGTTATGGGATTATGGAATGATAATAATTACCATGATTATTGTTATGGATTTTGATTTCAATTTTGTTGTTGTTGTGATATGGTATGTGTGTGGAGCTTTGAAAAATAAACATGTTCACATGGCATAGGTGTATGGGGTAATGACCGAGGTTATATGCCCATAGGTTGAGTTAAACTGATGCACAAAACTCCACCCCATAATTCATGGGTAGGGAAGGGGACATAAAAATATTCCCATAAAAGATTCATTCCACTAGGAATATGGCATCGAGGTGAGGATGATGTGTTTATTAAGTTGTGAATGTCTCTAGTGAGATAGTTACTTGACTAATTACCTTATTCACAGTGATGAATTCATTAAACCCTTGTTTGAATAGTGAAAATTCATAACCTGTGGAATAAATGTTGATAATGGATTATAAAATGAAATTACAAAAATGATTAAAATTGTTTTGAGGCTAAAAATTGTAAAATTTATAATTATTAACTAATATACAATGATTTTTCTTTATTTTTAATTTTCATTTATTTAATATTTTATTCTCTAACTGTTTAGAATTGATATTTTGTAGACACTATTGGTGTTGGAATGATGAGTGGTAACCACACCTCGAACTCGTGTCATTAGTTACCAAAGAATACTTCATGCTTGTAGGATAGTATAAGGTAAAATTGACCATGATTGATGGTTGAGTTATGATTGTGAGGTGAATGGGTTGGGTTACTGATGTGGAGTGAGGATCATTTTGTGGATTCATCTAATGTCTTTATTTTGGGTTTCCAGTACTTGTTATACAACTAATATTACATGTTTTAATTATTTTTCCACTTCGGTGTGTACCCCATTTAGTGGATGGTTGATTATTCATGTTAATTGGTTGTGTCTTACCCTAGTAATGAAGGTATTATCTCCCTATGTGGCATATTAAGCTCTCACCAATGGTAAACAACCTCTCGCGTACCAGAAGGTAAGCATAAATTCATCTCGCGACCCGATTCACATATCCATTTTTCTGTATTCCAAATTTAGGGTATTACACACCATGTTTTGGGAAACACTATATGATTGTTGGGGAAAAATAGTATTCATGTGTTGATTCATGACTCTAGAAGAGGAACGTCCAATGTGTCAAACCCTAACACCCACATGTCATGTTCCCCGACATGCACCATGTATATGGCCCTGGCCTTAAACCTTACTTAATATTGAATTAAATGAATAATTCACATTGTGGATCATTTCAGGTTTAGTGTTTTTGAGAATTAGGACATAACTATTACATCTCAAAAGATTACAAAGTAGAAACTTTTACTAAGTTTCCATAAAATAAAAAATCTTAAAAAGAAACATGTCCAGTTCCATGTTTTCGGTTGCATGACTATCCCTTGATCCCATCCTTGACCTTATTCCACATTAAGTCCTGTGAATGACATTTCAAAAACATGGGATGAGCATAAAAAGCTCAGTAAGGGATACACAAAGAATGAAAACTGTTAGTTTTTCAAAACAACAAATAACCATGTATACTTTATCATAGTAATACTTTTCACCTTTTTGAAGTAGTAAAAACTCTTCATTGAATAAAAGTTCATTACTTACCCTTATATAACCAAAAATTTCCATAAACCCATATAAAGATCACATAACATATACGGTAACTTGGGAAATAAACATACTTAAGTGGAATAAACATAAGGTCGACTTCCACACATATCACTTAATGGAATAGCCATTCGGGCAACTTCCATACATACATATTGGAATAGCCATACGGGCGACTTCCATACCCAATCCATTGGAGGTTATAATGTAACCACCCGTCCTGGTATTCACGGAACCACCCGTCATATGGTTTATCACATAACCACCCGTAAAATGTCCATGTACCATTATAAAATTATAACACATAAAACCAATATAAAGGAATGATAACATTTCCAAATTTCAATCACAATATATCATTTAAATATATTGACAAAATAGAATCCTTTATCAAAACCATTTTCAATACCAAAATACATAAAATAGTATATGGTATTTATTTTATTTTGAAAACATTACGGCTTGTTGAGGAAGCCGAAGATCAAATAATACTCGCAGCGGCGGAAAAGTTCGTTGTCACCGCGTACGTTAAAAGAAACATTCCTTTTTTTCATTTAGTAAAACGCTTCGAAGAAAAAGAATCCTTTTGTATAAAAGTAAAAGATAAATGAGTTTACACACCGTATAAAATAAAGTTGTGTATAAAACGAAATATTCCTCAATGAAATGAGAATGAGACGAAGTCCCTTACAAAGACGGTATCCTTGGTTTAATGATAAATCAATTATATAATTATGTGTGACAAAAAAATACACCAAATATAAGTGGATATTAAGTGTAAAACAATCAGATGTTATTTACAAATATTCATATAATGACATATTCAAGGTGTATAAGTTTATCCCAAAGAATCAAATTTTGGTTAAGAAGTTCCCTTGCAAAAATTTGACAGTCTAATGGCATCACTACAAAATTCAGAAAATGTGTTGATGAGAGATAAAAAGGGTATCTCATCACATGGAAATAAAATTTAAATCAATAAGGATATAGCAGAACATATCCCAACATAATAGTATGTGAATTAAAAGACATAACAAAAGAAGTCTTTTAAAAAAGTGGAGGGTGAAAGGTTCCCTTACCGACATGGGTATCTTTCGAAACATTCACCCTGTGAAAGAAGGACAATACAACATTGATGTAAATACTCATAAATTAAAGTATATTACACAATGAGTAAAATAATGGGCAGTACATACACCAATCAAAGGAAATGGTGGAAAATGTATCATAAATCCCACATGAATAAAAGTGAGATGAAAAACCCCTTACGAAAACTCGGCAGCCTAACGGCGCCACATAAAACATAAAAAAATGGATTGATGAGATAAAATAGGGTATCTAATTATATTAACATAAAGTTTATAGAAAGAGGAATATAAAATAATGTCCCCCAACATAACAAATAGGAGCTTAAAAGAAGTGACATAATGGAGAGTACTTAAAAAGAAAGAGAGAGGTTAGATCTCTTACGAAAATTCGGCAGCCTAACGGTGCCACTCAAAAGATCCAAAATGGATTGATGAGAGAGAATAGGGTCTTTCATCATATGAACATAAAAATTACACTAAGAGTAATATAAAATAACATCCCAATAACAAGAAAGATTATCTTTAAAATGAATGACATAAAACAACGTACTTAAAAAGAAAGAGAGGAGTAGGATCCCTTACCTCGGGTCCGACTTGAATCGATCATTCTTTAACGTCCTGAATAATAAACATGAGTTAATTTCTACTTGATTAAGAATCTTTTTCAAGATCATTATTCCATTCATATCAATTATTGAAATGTTAAAAACATTATGTAATCATTTAAGTTAATAATGTTTGTTTTGTCGATATTTGGTTCTTAAGTCAAAAGTGGACTTCTTACAATTACTTGTTGTTCGTGTGGTCAAAGGTTCTTAATATCCAGAATGAAATTACAGATTTAGATGTCCTATATATAATATATATCCATCATATACATGTACTTATAATATTACATAATCATTTAGAGGTAAGAAATGAAATTCACCGTTCATGGAGACGGTAAGCCGTACGTACGCATGAACGCTACTTTCATTTCTTTGTCATATTAATGGAATTAAAACTAAATGAGGGGTATTTATATTTTAATTCCAGAATTATATTCATAATTTAGATGTATTATTTATCATATATATCCATTATATACTTGTACATATAATAGTACATTACATTTGGGGATAAGAAATGAAATGCATCATTCATGGAGACGGTAAGTCGTACGTACGCATGAACGCTACATTCATTTCTATCTCATAATTTAATGGAAAGAAAATAATAATGATATAGAGGTATATTATAATTCCAGTATATAATAATATATAATAACTTTAAATCTATCCTTTATATGTCCCACATATGGCATTAACGAATCAAATCACTTTGAGGGGCGGTAGTCCGCACTTCCTAAAATGAAATTATCGTGTTTACCCACAATGGAAACCATAAAGGTATACCACAAATGAAAAATACAGAAGCATAAGGAAAACATAAACATAATATATATCATATATAAATAGAGTTACGTCTTAATGGCCACCTTTGAAAGTGTTATATGAGTTTTGAACAATCATCATTTCGTGAGGCATAAATTTTCTATCCACAGAAACAGTATGTTCTTTAACCATTAGATGAAGGTGTGTATAAGTTTAGCTTGAATACATATTATAACAACATCCTAGTATATTTAAGATACTGAATTTGTTACAAAAGAAATAAATAAAAAGATTTTAGGGGGTTGGAGAAGCAAAATAAAACAAAAGAGCACAAGTGAAGATGTTACCTTAAAATTGGGTAACTCCCTTTGGTTTGAATCAAAAGGGTTTCTTGAAGAGCTTCCTGCCTATGTTAAGGCTTCAAGGATTAGTAGAGGGATGTGGAGAGACAAAATGATCAGATCTTGGTAGAACCAATGGTTTGAGAGGTGTGGGTAAGGTGGTAGAGGTGGGGGGCTTTTATAAGAGGAGAGGAGGGGCACTATTGGTAAAGTATAAAATGATACTTTATTTTCAAATGGTTTTCGGATTTTAATGGTTCCACATTGATTGTTTCGAGGATAAGGTGATAAGGGTTCGAAATAGACCCATCCAATAGGTTTTTGACATGTTTAGGTCCTAGATGTTTCATTATCTTTCCATTTTATTTAAATCGTTAAATAATGAGGTCATCGTTGCATCATCATGATGTCATAATGAATTTAATTTATTTAATGTTAAAAAAATAAAAAAAATACTACGATGTAGGAAATCTTATTAGCTTTACAATTACTATTTATAGTCAAAATTATGACTTGTATAACCACATGTAAAAATTGTTTTAGTAAAACAAATCATGTTTGTGACATTTTTATTTTAACTTTAAATAAAAGGCATAAATGTCATTATCAAACCCATGTGGCTCAATGGGGCACCCAAAATCGTCCCATGTGTTGTCTTGGTAGGCCATAACTCATCCAATAGGGTTACGACAAGTGTCAATTTGTTTTCATTTTATTATAATATCATTTTTACCTTAAATCACACTAATTAACTTTAATCGCGATTAATAAAACTTGAACGTTACTTTTCATCAAAAGGTATTTTCATCCCATTGAACAACATTTTACTTAACAATTAAAATAATTTAAATTGGATTTTTGAAATTCAAATCATAGAAGTGGTTAAGTCCCATTTAAACGAAAAATCAAATTTTGTAACCACCACTTTGTGGTTTCACTATTCATAAAAAATTGATGTTTTTCAGAAAAATACCAAAAATTCACCCTAAGCTATATTTGATATTCTGAATTCAAAAATGATGTCTATTTTACCACATTCATAACATATATGTTTCATTAATTAATTATACAATCAAATCCTTCTTTTAAAACAAATGGCGTGTTTTTATGAAACAATATCTTTCAAAAGATTGACACTCATTTATGTCCAATCTTAAAGTGATATTAATTACAATAACCAAAATTGGATTAAATGGAAAAAATATATTCTATTTACACTTTAAAACCAATTAAAAAGATAATTTATTCATATATATAAATTAGATTAAAAAGAGGTTTTGAATTAAAATACAACATTTTTCACTATTCATTAAAAATTGAACTTTTTCGGAAAAATACCAAAAATTTACACATACTAAATTTTGATGTCCTGATTATAAAGAAGAATTTTATTTTGTCAAATATAACACATAAAATTGTCAAAAAGTGGATTTAAAAGAGGTTCACCATCAAAAGGCGGTTAATCGACCCTTTAAAGAATACTAGATTGTCTATGCTTAAAATTGGATTCATTCTCATTTTTAATCCTCTATCATTTATTGTAAAGAATAAAAATATTTGACAGACATATATAATCATTTTGTAGTTAGTTTTGTTCATTCCCGCCATTACAACGGTTAGGCATTAACTACCATTTAAAATAATATTATTTTATTATTAGAGGGAAACATAAGATTCCCAAGAAACTCGTTGTTGCGTATTGGGTACGCCATCGAGCATAGAATCCCCTTTAAAGTAATATTAATATTTTATTCACAAATATGGATAAATATAAAAATATCATATTATTTATTTACCTGGGGTGTTACATCCTTCCCCCATTTTGGGAATTGCGTCCTTGCAATTTTAAAATTGAGCTGGGAAAACATCCTTAAAAGTCCTACATCGGAAAAAGAGTCGGTAAAATAATCACTTTAAAAAAAAAAGAAAGATAAATACAGAGGTCACCCGAGTTAACCCATACTAGGATTCTAATTATGAAAATATGGACATGGAGGAATAAAAGGGTCATGTTTTGATGGAGAGTGATAGTAAACATGTCTAGGAGAAAGGTAACCATAAGAAAATCACAAACTTGTGATGGGTTAAATGGTATTTGATTCCCCAGTAGGAAAAGATAACATACAACATTTTTGTTTTATGTTACTTTTCATGGAGGAATTTATTTTTGGGCTTAACTAAATCATAATGAAACATACTTACTTGTCATGTAGACTTTCAACTTTTACTAGATTCCTTAATCAAACTCATATTTTCTCCAAAAGACGAGTATTTATGAAGACTTCTTTGCATTAAGAGTACTGTAATAAATTTCTAGAGAATCATCTATTCCACAAAAGATAACTATACACATCCCATGTCTTTAGACTCTAACCAAAACCAAAACAAAAAAGGTTAGTACAAGATCAGATAATCCAGGAAAGGATAACCCTTTATAAAAAGAAAATCTATTCTTAATCTCCAAAATTTGTCCAACAAAACCCAAAGTTCAATGAGGACCATTAGATAAACACTTTTCCCATAAAATTCTTCAAAGTAAACCAAACTCAGATTGAAACCCAAATATTTGGAGGATTTAGTCACATAGTCTTCCAAGTTAAATCATAACATTTATCTCCAAAAAAACATCAGTTTCTCCTAAAGTCTCGCATGGAAAAGTTATTAACCTAATCACATATCCTCCATGATAAGTTAATAAATATCCATAGATATCCCAAAATCAACATACTCTTAATTCATAAAATCATTTAATTAAAAATAATTAGTCAAACTAACCAGGGTCTTCACGTAGTCGAGTGGTCAGCGATAAATACCCAATGCACTTTGGTTGTGGGTTCGATTCCCGCTGCTTTGTCCGACACGACGGGTTGTCACACCATCTGCTTGTTGTCCTTTTTCAAAAACTACATAATTATTAAACCATTCCCCAATAACAAGATAAAATCTTCAAAAATAACCATACTGTAATTTAACCTCAATTTTATCTCATGACTTTCACTTTCCATCATTACATATAGTAACCCATAATTACCTCGAATGTAAGGATCATATAAACAAAAATGGTTCTTTAAAACTATGTCCACAAAAGAACAGATTACTATTATTTTAATAAAAGTTTCATATATTAAACATCAGTATTACGCATACTATAAAAAGTCTTCTAATGTACACCATTATCAAAATAGACTCAATACTCTTAATAATTTCATCATAAATCTTGAAGCCCTTATATGTTGACTTCTTAATCATTCAACATTCTTCATGATCTATTAACCATTCTTTTCCAACTTATTCTAAAATACTTCTTTCCTAAAAACAAAATCATGAATCATATCCTAAGATTCCAAAATAGGAAAACAAATGTTAAGAAATAATCCATACCATTGATTGGTTATTTTCAGTTTCTTCATCCTCAATCGGAATGGCATTAGGTATTGCTAAACGAATATTTGTACGACCTTGGTGATCCCATTCCGAAACTTCTTCATAGGACATGTGTTTGCATAATGACCATGCAAACCACATTTAAAACATTCAATTGATCCCTCAGAAAGAACTTCTTTCCCTTTCCTCGAGTCAACTGGATGCTTCCTTTTTCAATGGTGGGTTCTTACTTTATGACCTTCATTTCCACATCTATAGCATATTTCTGTCCCTTTGAAACATTTTCCTAGGTGTTTCTTTCCACATCAATGACACATATGTTTTTTAACACACTTACATTTATGATTATTACCTGTAGTTCTGTAGGGATTTGTTTCTCTCATGTATGATGCCTTATAAAAATCACCAAGGTTTAGGTGGTCAATCATGACTCCAGATAGTTGGTTGAGGATAAACACAAGAGTTATCATTGCAGCTCCCATATCATTCAGTTTCTCGCTCAGAAAACTGTCACAGTATCCTTCACATCCACCGTTACTTTGGTGCCTGATAGATCCAACCATTTACTAAAACCAAAAAGGACAGTGTGAGTATGTCAACAAAACCATCATGTACTAAAGAGTAAGATAAACACTAAGATATACTTACTCATTCACATTATATAAAACTAGGACTGTTTATGAAATCCTAACCATTATGGTCATTTCACTTATCCTTAAAGAATACCCTAACCTCTAAAGTTATCTAAACTGACCTCTGATACCAAATATAAGGCCCTAGCCTTAATCCTTCATTAATATTGAATTAAATGAAAAATTCACATTGAGGATCTTTTCATGTTTAGAGTTTTAGAGAATTAGGACATAACTATTACATCTCAAAAGATTACAAAGTAGAAACTTTTACAAAGTTTCCATAAAATAAAAAATCTTAAAAAGAAACATGTCCAGTTCCAAGTTTTAGGTTGCATGACTTTCCCTTGATCCCATCCTTGACCCTATTCCACGTTATGTCCAGTGATAAACATTTCAAAAACATGGGATGAGAATAAAAAGCTCAGTAATGGATAGACAAAGAATGAAAACAGTTAGTTTTTCAAAACAAAAAGTAAACCATGTATACTTTATCAAAGTAATACTTTTCACCTTTTCGATATAGTAAAAACTCTTCACTGAATAAAAGTTTATTACTTACCCTTATGTAAGAAACATATTACCATAAAACCCATATAAATATCACATAACATATAAGTTAACTTAGGACATAAACATACTTAAGTGTAATAACCATAAAGTCGACTTCAACACATATCACTTAATGGAATAGCAATTCAGCCAACTTCTATACATACTTAATGGAATAGCCATACGGCCGACTTCCATACCCAATGCATTTGAGGTTATAACGTAACCACCCATCCTGGTATTCATGGCACCACCCGTCATATGGTTTATCACATAACCACCCATAAAATGTCCAAGTACCATTATAAAATTATAACACATAAAACCAATATAAAGGAATAATAACATTTCCAAATTTCAATCTCAATATATCATTTAAATATATTGACAAAATAGAATCCTTTATCAAAACCATTTTTAATACCAAAATACATAAAAGGGTATATGGTATTTATTTTATTTCAAAAACATTACGGCTTGTTGAGGAAGCCAAAGATCAAATAATTCTCGCAGCGGCGGAAAAGGTCATTGTCACCGCGTACGTTAAAAGAAACATTCCTTTTTGTCGTTTAGTAAAACGCTTCGTAGAAAAAGATTCCTTTTGTATAAAAGTAAAAGTCAAAGGGGTTTATACACCGTATAAAAGAAAGTTGTGTATAAAATGAAATATGCCTCAATGAAATGAGATTGAGACGAAGTCCCTTACAAAGACGGTATGCTTGGTTTAAGGATAAATCAATTACATAATTATGTGTGACAAACGAATACACCAAATATAAGTGGATATTAAGTGTAAAACAATCAGAGGTTATTTACACATATTCATTGAACGACATATTCAAGGAGTATAAGTTTATCCCAAAGAATCAAATTTGGGTTAAGAAGTTCCCTTCCAAAAAGTTGACAGCCTAATGGCGTCACTACAAAATTCAGAAAATGAGTTGATGAGAGATAAAAAGCATATCTCATCACATGGAAATAAAATTTAAATCAATAAGTATATAGCAGAACATATCCCAACATAATATTATGTGAATTAAAAGACATAACAAAAGAAGTCTTTTAAAAAAGAGGAAGGTGAAAGGTTCCCCTACCGACATGGGTATCTTTCGAAACATACACCCCGTGAAAGAAGGACAATACAACATTAATGTAAATACTCCGAAATGAATGTATATTACACAATGAGTAAAATAATGGGAAGTACATACACCAGTCAAAGGAAATTGTGGAAAATATGTCACAAATCCCACGAGAATAAAAGTGAGATGAAAAACCCCTTGCGAAAACTCGGCAGCCTAACAGCGCCACATAAAACATAAAAAAATGGATTGATGAGATAAAATAGAGTATCTCATCATATTAAAATAATGTTTATAGAAAGAGGAATATAAAATAACATCCCACAACATAACAAAGAGGAGCTTAAAAGAAGTGTCATAAAGGAGAGTACTTAAAAAGAATGAGAGAGGTTAGATCTCTTACGAAAATTCGGCAGCCTAACGGCACCACTCAAAACATACAAAATGTATTGATGAGAGAGAATAGGGTCTCTCATCATATGAAAATATAAATTAAAGTAAGATTAATATAAAATAACATCCCAAAAACAAGAAAGATGATCTTTAAAAGGAATGACATAAAAGAGCGTACTTAAAAAGAGAGGAGTAGGATCCCTTACCTCAGGTCCGACTTGACTCGATCATTCTTTAACGTCCTGAATAAAAAACTTGAGTTAATTTATACTTGATTAAGAAAATTTTTCAAGGTCAATATTCCTTTCATAACAATTATTGACATGTTGTAAACATTATGTAATTATTTAAGTTAATAATGTTTGTTTTGTCGATATCTGGTTCTTAACTCAAAAGTGGACTTCTTACAATTACATGTTGTTCGTGTGGTCAAAGGTTCTTTATTTACAGAATGAAATTCCTGATTTGGATATCATATATATCATATATATCCAGCATATACATGTATTTATAATATTACATAATCATTTAGAGGTAATAAATGAAATGCATCGTTCATGGAGACGGTAAGCCGTACGTACGCAAGAACGCTACTTTAATTTCTTTGTCATATTAATGGAATTAAAAATAAATGAGAGGTATGTATATTTTAATTCCAGAATTATATTCATTATTTAGATGTATCATTCATCATATATATCCATTATATACATGTACTTATAATAGTACATTACATTTGTGGATAAGAAATGAAATGCACCGTTCATGGAGACGGTAAGCCGTATGTACGCATGAACGCTACTTTCATTTATATCACATAATTTAATGGAAATAAATAATAATTATATAGAGGTATATTATAATTCCAGTATAAAATCATATATAATAATTTTAAATCTATCCTTTATACGTCCCACATATGGAATTAACGAATCAAATCACTCTGAGGGGGCGGTAGTCCGCACTTCCTAAAATGAAATTATCATGTTTACCCATAATGGAAACAATAAAGGTATACCACAAATGAAAAATACAGAAGCATAAGGAAAACATAAACATAATATATATCATATATAAATAGAGTTACATCTTAATGGCCACCTTTGAAGGTGTTATATGAGTGTTGAACAATCATCGTTTCATGAGGCAGAAATTCACCATCCACAGAAACAGTATGTTCTATAACCATTAGATGAAGGTGTGTGTAAGTGTAGATCTAATACGTATTATAAAAACATCCTAGTATATTTAATATACTGGATTTTTTACAAAAGAAATGAATAAAGAGTGTTTAGGGGGTTGGAGAAGAAAAATAAAACAAAAGAGCACAAGTGAAGACGTTACCTTAAAATTGGGTAACTCCATTTGGTTTGAACCAAAAGGGTTTCTTGAAGAAATTCCTGCCTATTTAAGGCTTCTAGGATTAGGAGAGGGATGTGTAGAGACAAAATGATCATAGATTGGCCGAACCAAAGGGTTGAGAGGTGTTTTTATGGTGGTAGAGGTGGGGGCCTTTTATAAGAGTAGAGGAGGGGCACTCTTGGTAAAGTATACAATGATACTTTATTTTCAAATGGTTTTCGGATTTTAATTGTCCCACATTGATTTGTTTAGAGAATAAGGTGATAAGGGTTCCAAATCCACCCATCCAATAGGTTTTGACATGTGTAGGTCCTAGATTTTTCATTATCTTTCCATTTTATTTAAATCGTTAAATAATGAGGTCATCGCTGCATCACCATGATGTCATAAAGAATTTAATTTATTTAATGTCTAAAAATTAAAAAAAATACTATGATGTAGGAAATATTTTTAGTTTTCCAATGACTATTTATAGTCAAAACTCTGACTTGTATAACCACATGTAAAAATTGTTTTAGTAAAACAAATCATGTTTGTGACATTTTTATTTTAACTTTAAATAAAAGGCATAAATGTCATTATCAGAACCAGGTGGCTCCATGGGGTACCCAAAATCGTCCCATGGGTTTTCTTGGTCGGCCATAACTCATCCAATAGGGTTAGGACAAGTGTCAATATATTTTCATTTTATTATAATATCATTTTTACCTTAAATCACACTAATTACCTTTAATCGCGATTAATAAAACTTGAAAGTTACTTTTCATCAAAAGTTATTTTCATCCCATTGAACAAAATTTTACTTAACAATTAAAATAATTTAAATTGGATTTTTGAAATTCAAATCACATAAGTGGTTAAGTCCCATTTAAACGAAAAATCAAATTTTGTAACCACCACTATGTGGTTTCACTATTCATAAAAAATTGATGTTTTTCAGAAAAATACCAAAAATTCACCCTAAGCTATATTTGATATTCCAAATTCAAAAATGATGTCTATTTTACCAAATTAATAACATAGAAGTTGCATTAATTAATTTTATAATTAAATCCCACAGTTAAAACAAATAGCGTGTTTTTATGAAATAATATCTTTCAAAAGATTGACACTCGTTTTTGTCCAATCTTAATGTGATATTAATTACAACATTGATCCTTTAACATTATTAGTTGGAAGAATAAGGTACGTTTCATGATACATATGAATAATAATCTTGGAATAGATAGTTTGGTTGATTTTCTATGAGTTTATTTTTCACTCTAGGTATTGACTATAATGTATGTGTTTGTCTGGATTTATCCATTCCATTTCCCTCATATGTATGGTTTTGAACTAACTCTTCTTTAAATGCACTACATCATGGTGATTTTGAGATGTCATAAAATGTATGTATATTTTAACGATTCATAAGGATATAAAACACAGTTAATATCCTATGTTGATTATATGATTTTCAATGATGATCTCATGTGACTTGGTACATGTGGTTCTTAGCAGTACTCAAAACCTTTGGTATAAAGATTGTTTTTACTACTTGTTATTTCACTATTAGTCTTTTTCACTTATTTTTTTCATTTTTAAACTACTAAACAAAATTTATATACTATTTTATATGTAATTTTTATACAGTTATGAAATATTAGAGGTTTTTTACGAATTTGGATTCTAGTTATTTAATTTTTTCATTATTGTGGTGTTTATAGTTCTATGTGTGTGCATAATTACATTAGGATGTAAATTCCCATAGGTGTGATATTTGTATCTAGTGTTATCATCCATTCCCTTGTCTATTTGTGGAATTAATTCTGTAGATCACTCGTTATACCATCATCTAGGGGGCTAGGTGGCATGGGTCCTATCAATAACCACAGAAAAATAGTATTAGAGGCTATTATAGAAAAAAATTCCATCAACATGTCTATATGGTACATTCATTTCTATACTATGATATCTATGAGCTTCCATCAATTTTATATTTTATATTCTAATTTTCTTTGATAACTAGTTCACTTATGGGCCCCTTTCAGAGACTTCATGACCCGTTTTATTGGATTTAACCCAAACTTTTGGGGGTTATTTTTCAGTGATTTTTTGAGTGTTTATTCTTTTCTATAGGTTTTTTATCCACCTTTTATCTCTCTATATATTATACGGTATACTTTTTCCATTATTTTTTAGTGATTTCGATTTATGTTTGAAAAAAAATCATAGTGTTATGATATCAATGGGGATTATGTTTTCCTCATGAGAGAGCACATTTGTAGATCAGTTCTTTTTCTTCCACTCTTTCTCAAACAATGAATGATGATCCATATTGAGTAAGGGAATTATGTAGTTTTCAATATCTAATGTGTTAATGTAATAGTTTTATCATTTAATTTCATTAGTTAAATAGTGGAATTAATATAATTGTAATAATAAAAATAATCATGAATGAATCATTAGGGTATTATAATTTCATGTGGAGATGATATATTAATGATGGACCTTGATATTTCATAAATATAAAGCACTATATTTTTCAATCATTTTTTTTGTTTTCCCTACATTAAAAATCATGAAATACGATAACATTGTAAACTGGATAAATGATATGTGATTAATAATGTAGGCCAACAAATATAAATACAATTCTCCCTCAATTCTACTGATTATGATATATAGTATGAATATTGTTAATGGTTGAATCCAAGGTATTTTAAGTCACTTAATATTGTTTTCATATTAACAAATCCAATGCATAATGAACAATATAATTAAACTCTGCATGCATTTTTTACTTGAGGTAAATGTTTTAGGTTGTGTGAGGTAATCCATGTTTGAGAATGTCATTTGATTCATCTAATAATAATGTTTCTATTGAATTTTAGTTATAAAATTAATTTTATTTCATTATTTTATGATCAATAATTGTCGAATCCTAATCTTGATTAACAATGTAACCAAGAATGGTTGGGTTATTATGAAATATGTGGATGATACAAGTTGCGATCATTGATTACTTATTTCATGTTTTTTAGACCATGATGATGTAGATAATAGATGGAATATGTTGAGAGAATGGTTTTTCAATTTTCCTGATATCTTTAGGGAATGATGATTAGTAAATTTTATGGGTCTAGAGATGAAATCTCCCTTTTGTGTGTCTTTTATGGATGTTTTCCTTATGTTTTCCTATTTTTTGTTATACCTACCCTATATAGATAACCAATTCACCGCGACTGCATTATCCCTAATGATATTTATAGATCTAGTAGTCGAATATGCAGTTTTGGAAATTGAAATAGAGTTTAATAATTAACTAATAAGGTGGTTGATGAAGGTTTAATGGATTAAAATATATTTTAAATGGTAACTATGGGATTTCTATAATAGTTATCCATGAGAAAAGTTTGATAATTTAAAAATTTATATTTGAATTGTAAATTATGTATATGTAAAATGTAATTATTTGATTAAATTTTAATTAGAAAAGGTATATAAAAATTAATGGTAATTCCTTTTTTATTAAATGAATATTTTTAGTATTTTGAATGATAGTTTATGTGGCCCAATCTGATACCACGTTCCAAAACAATATTAGTTGTAGTTGGGAGTAAATTGGGACATCAGATGCAATTTTGTCTAAGGATATTAATTTTCTCTAATAATTTTTATATATAATTCAATATATTTAGGATTTTATACAGTCATCCCACTAGGTTGGGTACGTAGTTTAAGTATATATATTTTTGGTATGGGTGTTTTCCCCTTAATCTATGTTGGTGAGGGAGTACATGAATGTAATATATCTCTTCCACACTATCCCTTTAGAATAGAAAGATGTGAATGAATATCCTAGTTTTAATGGATTAAGGTATATTGTCTGATTCAATAAAAAAGTTTTATGGTTCATATTTTTACTATAAAATTATATGTGGTATATATATACTTATGGTTATAACACATAACCATATTCCATATATAGTGGATTTGGTTTCTAATAGATTCGCATGCATCAGACGGGATTTGTTACAGAAAATATAATGATACACAGGCTATAGTTGTTTTTAGACTTAGTAAATTGTTATAAATTTAGGTCATGAATAGATTCAACGGTTATATTATAGTACATTGTGGTTGTGATATATGTTCATTAGGTGGAGGGTGACATGTAGGTGGGAATGTTGTAGATGATTTTTGGAGTTTGTGCATATATAATCCCATGAAATTTACAATCATTATTAAATGATTGTAATTATAAATACAAAATAAATATATCCATATGATTGAGAGGCATACAATCACGGGAAGACTTGTTTAAAAAAAATAAAAATCCAAATATAATATTAAATCATTATTTTACTCACTATAATGACTTCTTATATCCCTTTGATCTCTTAGAAATTAATACGATAACATTATGAATTCATATGAAATGGGATTATCTATATTGTTGAAGAAGGTAATGAACAAGGTCTCAAAGAATAAAACCTGAATCAAAAGGAATATCATGATTTCAATTAATAAAATCATATTAAATATATATACGGGGAATAAAAAACCAAATTTCATTAGATCATAATAACATAGGAATTTGGTAGTAAAATAAAACCTATAAAAAATTATGTGATGGAAAACGACAAAAACAAATTCACAAGGTGCATAGAGTCCAATCATGGATTAGGATTACACTCTAATACCATAAATATCATCTCATATGTCATTAACAATACCTAATGCAAAATATCACTATCATAGTTCATTTATCCTAACATGTACATGCTTACGTGTTCCATAAAATGAAATCAATCATAAGGTATAAAAAAACAATTAAACATGGAAGGAAATATTATACATAATCATGTCTAATAATATAGAAAAATAGAATATTACCATAAACTCATCAAAATATGGGATTAAACAAATCATTAAAAACATATGGTAAATAAATAATTATAATACATGAATATTATATTATTTTTTATTGAATAAAAAAGGAGTGGAAAAATAATTTTGGAAATATTTCATTTGAGTGGGGTATTCAAAAAAGTCCGAGACCATCATTAAGTACGGAGAGGGAGTGATATTATAATAAAAACATAAATGATCTAAATGTGATCTATATAAAAATGGAAATTTTAGAATAGTTTGATGGTTTAGACGAAATTATGATTTTTACTTGAATAATGGAACTATGTAGATATGTTCCCATTAATTGAGTTTTTGTAAAAAATGAATTGAAAATTGATCCTCTGAACCATATATATCCACAACAAGGAAAGATGAATTATGCTCAGTTTATATTATTGGGACATATATATTGATATAGAAAATGGATATAGGAATGTTAGAGTGAGAAAGTGGAATAATAGAGATAAAAATAACCTAAAATAAATTAAGGTTCTTTCATAGATATCATATACATTATGTTCCAAAATCATTTTACACATTCCAGTTAATGTCTGGAGTAATCAAATGAAGTTCATTAATTTCTTCATTCATCATATTTTACATCTATATTTAATTTATTTTATTTATATTATTTTCATTAATAAACATTAGTGATAAATAATGCTTTATTTTAATGTTATATTGGTGTTTTTTTTCATAATTTTGACGTTTGATTGCATTTTTATAATTACTGTAGGTCTAATCAAATGGGACTAAAAAGACAGAAATGAAATTAAATAAACTTAATTTCCTTATATAAATTTAAATTGTCCAAATACCCATATTTTTATTGATATATGGATGATTCATTTGGGAATAACTAATAATGTTATACGTTAATCTCATTTAACTTGTTTTACATACTATTCTAAACAGGAATCATTTTATTTAAAATTATTATCATATATGCAATAGATAACATTAAATTTTTTAATATAAAATTATTATGATTTTATTAAATTGTAATAATATATTTATAACCATCCTTGAAGGTGGTAGAGGAAAATATAGTTCATTTTTAATAGAGGCTGTGAATCCACCATATGGTAAGAAATTTTTTATTTAAATACAATTGAATGTAGTGTAGAGGGTGGATATTCCATTAACACAAAACAATTCGATTTTATGAATAATAATGGATTAATTTTCTCATAATGGATGAGGTAGATGAGGAGAATGTACAAGAATGATTTAAAATAAAACGGAATGTTTGAGAATATTTAACCTTGAATGTCTTCTCTTGAAATTCTAATTATGGAACCATGGGTTTTTAATTTTAGATGAAAAATGATTATATATATGGAAAAGGGGGCTTGGGGTGTCTTGGTAGAGTTGGAGTATGATTTAAATATTAGAATGCTTCTGGAGAAGTGGTGGTGAGGGTTATATTTATAGGGGATGGGTGATTTGTATTATTTTATACACTAGTTAAATATTTCCCTACAAGACTTAAAATAGTATGGATTTTATTCATTGTATAATTTAATTTGTTCATATGATATTGATGTAATGGGTTCTTACAATATCCCTTATTCTGTTATTCATTTATTCAACTTTTCATGTTATATACTATATTTTTTCATATTTCACTATTCACCAAATATTGAAATATTTAGAAAAAAAACATATTCCAAAAAACATTTTTTTCATATATTTTTCAAATATTACAACCATTTTATGAAAATTATTTTCTAAACATTATAAAAATATATTTTTTATTGAATAATTTTTTTCATTTTATAAATTCCAATTATAATATTATAATAAAATTTTCAACCCTTTAGAAATTTACTTAAGGTCTCATAAAATTGTATTATCATTATAATATTCTATAATATAACATTAAAAATCATATCCTCTAAATAAATTTTATTTTATTTCATTACTTTTTTAGTAATATTAAAATAAAACATATAAGGTTTATTAAAATATAATCCCTTATTTAATTTTTTTTTAAAATTTATATACATTGAACATGATATGAATAAGTCATATTTACATTTAATTAGATAACTAAATATTTTTTTACATTTCTTTAGGTGAATTTATGAATCATAATGTGATTTACTATTTATAATGGCCAATTTACTATTCAAGTGCATAGATTATTATTTCATAAGGTAGATTTGAAAATGTCCAATGGGTTCCATAAATTATATAAATACTTTATATTTAATACATTATTCATTAAATTTTATATTATCTCATGGTTATGTATATTTTTATTTTCAGGATTAATATTTTATTAATAACATTATTATTCATCTATTATGTGTTTTTAATGAGTATGGTTATTCTATTGAATTGTGGAGATCCAAATCCAATTATATTAGCTATACAGTTTCTATTTTTTATATAATTTTAATATTTTTATTTCATATATCCTTGTTTATTATCTAAATTTAATATTTTTGTTAATATAATAATTTTTTTCATAATGTGATATATGTTCATTAAAATAAATTAATGCATAAGACATTATTATAAATGGTTAAATCCATTGAAAATTCTCAGTCATTAATTCAATCAAAAAATAATAAATTTCACCCTTAAATTTTATGATTAAATATTATGGGGAAAACACTAGAAGGTGAATATAATTAATGGATTCATTTGGTTCCCATGTCGCGTCCTCATATATATAGTTTCATTAAAGTGATTTTACTATGTTATTTCTCATGTTTTGTAGAACATTATCTCTATCAAAAAAGATCTTCAATAATTACACCTCAAAAGTAATAAATTTTACTGATATGCAACCTATGAATTAATAACATTAATGGAGTTTATTAGGTACTTCCACAGAAGGGATACCTTTAATTTTCCATGTACATGAGATAAGGTAGGTGGTAGTTCTAGCATATAATCCACATATCTTATTCCATCAATAATTTCAATCGTGTTAATATCCATGCATCATATCCTCAAACGATAGGTATAATTCATAATTGTTACCGTAGATCTCTTGTCAAATCTGAGAAGACATGAGGATTTGTTGAATTTTCTTGACCTTTTATATCACTTTTGTAACCATTTTAGTTCCCAAAACATTAATTTAAATAAATTCATCCATAATAACATGTGTTATACATTTATTCCTTTAAATAAATTTATATGGATCCATTTGGATTCTTGTGTGAAAGCTATTATTTTTTGAAAACTACATCAAAGAAAAATAAAAATCTCACCATTATTTGTAGTGTATTAATCATTCTACAAACATAAATTCCATGATTAGGATTTATCATATTGATTTTATAAAATTTGTTTTTAAGAATTCATAATAACATTCAACTTTGTTTTTTTAGAATGTTTTTGACATTTCTAGAACCGAGAGGTAATAATTATATCTTGATCGTTTTAAATCGATTTTAGTGTTCTATACAACATCATATTTTCATTGATATTAATCCCCCCATGCTAATTAATTAATAATTCCACTAAAATACAAATGATGTGAGTACTCTATTAAGATGGTCCAATAATTCATATGTAATTATACCATTTAAATGACATTGAAACACGTGTAACAAAATCCATATTGATTTTCTCACATATCCATATAGGTATAGGTAATGGATTCATTTTACCAATGTATTTTTTAAATTATTCATTCATATTCCGTATTTATAATAACTATTACATATTCATGATGATTCACTTATTCATATTGCCTCTCCAATGGTTCAATCATTGACATTGAAGCATGATCATTCTCCCTTGAAAGATGTAGAAGGTCAAGTAATACGCATTATTCAACAAATACTTCTTCATCTGAATAGTTGATTAAACAGATTATTGTGTCCCAAATATTACAACATATTAATTTTTTTAAACTCTATGAAGATCAGTTTAATTAATGATTCAACCATTTTCAAAATTTATCAAATATCTCTTGGATAATCCTTTATCTTCTCTACAATAGATTTTTATGAAATAATGATATCTAGGTATGATGTATCCCCATAGTTTGTGACTTTCAGGTCCATCCATTAGAACTATAAGATGATCAGATACCTATCTATTGTCTTCATTGATAAGTTCCCATGATCCTCTCTAAATTGAGAATCACCCACACCATTGTTATTTTTATTTAGTAATGGATTGCATAGTAATAATCCTTTTTCAACTCTAAACTTCTACACATGCACATATTATTCTCCAACAATGTGAATAAAAGCCTAATCCATGAATAATATATATTTATTTCATACTTCTTCCCACATTGATATTGCCTCAATATCATTAATAAGATTAATAAATTTTCCATCTTCAAATCTTTATTTGGGTATTTCTAGTCATGATATATGGACTACCATGATGCTTATGTTATCACTTTTCCATTTTTCATTAATGAAAATATAATGAACATTCTTGCATAATCAAGGTATACAATGAAAAATTACCCATCTGAGGGAAATGTTGTATTGTTGTAGTGGTAATTATTTTCTTCAACACATTAAATTTATTTTTCATTCATTAGTCCAGAAACAAAACTACACACTTCAAATTCCAATTTGTTAGTTTTTTTTTAAAATCAAGTGATATTTTCTCAAAAATCATCAGTAATACTCATCTAGTCCAAGGAATGTATCGATTTTTTATAGCTATTGGTTTGGGGTACTCCTTAATAGAAATTCAGTTGGATGTGTCTAAGGATAACCCTTTTCTGGTGATAACATACCACAATAACGTTACTTCATCAATCATGGACTCATATTAAGTATACATTTAAAATATCATATCCTTGTTTAATGTTTTTAGTGGTGTAAAAAAATCCTTCTCATACACATTTTTCATAGAATATATCTAAATTTCATCAATAATGACTAATAGAAATTGTTTTAGGTAATCTATAATGACTCTATTTATGAATTCCATGAATATTTTGGGATCATTAGGGAGTTATAAGATAATAACTATGAACTCATAATGTCCATACCAAGATTGAATGGCACACCTAGTGATATTATTCTTCATCACGTTTAATTGGTGATATCCCATCTAAATTTGAACCATAGAGATATACCTGACACCACATATTCAATTCTATAATCCATATTTCTATGTTAGTGGATATATTTCTTTGTCCTGATTTTTTATTTTAAGATAATAAATGTAGAAGTTCATTGATCTTTCCTTATTCATGATGAAAATAACTATAACACACTAAATTGAATCGATCAATCATATAATCCCATGATCATATTCCCTTGTAGCTTCCTCCTTGGTTCTTAATAAATTATGGTGGTTATTTTGAATATTTTATTTGAAATTGACAGTGTTTAAGGTATATATTCCGTTGATAAATCAACCTCTTTTTCAGGAAGATTCCTAGAAATATTTTTGTGGAATACAATAGTTTAATCTCGAAAAATGGGCATGAAATAAATAATGATTTAATAATTTTTCATAATCATCTATGAATTATTTTATTAAATATAAGGTAATAATATAAAATCCTGAGAATAAGAATAAAATGAATATTTTTCCACATCCTTTCATTTTTACTGAATCAAAGGATGGCTCATGATGTAAATAGTAATCTGCCTCTCTTAATAGTTAATGTTAGATTTAAATTTTGATAGCTAATATACACAAAATATAGAAACAAACTCTACAAAAGGATGTATAAATGGTTTTTTGAGAGGTTTAGACCACAAACATTTAATAAAAAGGATTTATATACTTTATATACTATAAATTTACCATTTTTGTTCTCATAATTATCTCAACATCTATTATTTTAAGAGTAGATTTAATAGTTCTACCAAACAAAAAATATTTGAAAGAATATTTAGAACCATATGAAATAATATTGTTTTCTATTATTTATTTAATAGCATGAATACTATTCACCAATACATTTTAGGATCCACCTAAGAAATAGTGGTAGCATATTCCCATTCTTTCTCTCTATGCCTTGGAGGTTTCTTTCATTGATTGTCTTAAAAAACCGTTAAAATAGGACATTTCCAGGAATAATTCACTTTTTTATTTATAGTTTAATGATTTTACCACATCTTTAGTGTTGATTTAAATCATCCTTTTATCTATCAGATTATTAGGCTTCTTAATCTATCTTTATCATTAATTTTCCTGATACACATTTTTCCTCACAAAATGTATCTCAAGGTTCACTTGGGACAATTTTTTGGATAAATATTCCCATAATTTTAAAAAATGGGTTTTTGGGTTTTATTTCCTCCATGGGATTCAAAAATTTATTATATCAAATTATACTCTATCTTATTCTTTCCATATCAAACCCCATGTAATCACATAGAGTCATCTATCTCCATTTTTACATCATGGTCATAAAAAAATTCCTCCATATATATTAATTACCCATATCAAAAAATCATTTCATGGAATAATAATTAATACAATAAATAAGTGATCCTCATTATATCTATTATTGATGATGAAGGAATATGTGTACCATTAAATCCTTCTGATGTTGTCCTCAAATTGCCCAATAAACTAATATTCATTTTCTTTTAATCTATGGATATCCCTCCCCATATTAAGATAAAAATTTTGGGGAAAATATTTAATCATAAGTTTATGTTTTGAATCGTTCCTATTTTATGGATTGAATTTCTTCTTTGGGGATCAATTTATTGAACACTTTCTACACCTAATTGGATTACCCTTCAAGATGATAGAAAACTAATATGTTATTATCAAACATTTAACATTGTAGGATTGTGAATATGTTCTCAAAATACATAATACATTAATATTTATTGAAGGGATTATAAAATCCAATACAATTGGAGTAATTTTGGCCTAAAATGTATCAATTTAATCATTCTATTTATTATATGATAGAGGGAATTAGACACGATTCATGATATTATTAATTACCTGGCTTAGTTGATTCAGTATTAACATAATTTTTATAGAACTTACTTTAATATTGTTATGAATATTTTTATGAATATATTCAAATTTCCTATAAATTTTTTCATTAGAACTATTCTCCAATTTCCCACTATAGACTAAAATAAATGGAAAAATAATGATACTATATACAAATGAAGCACATAAATAGGGAAATCGTTAACATAGAAGAAATCAATAATAAATGACCTATAAATTATAGGTAAACTGTTTATAAATTGATAAATATGACTTCCATGGTAAATTTATTATAAATTTTTCTATGAAAAAAATATATTTTTCACCTTCATAATGGTTTGTAATTTTTTTTTAATTTTTCAAAATAATATTCTCTGGTGGTGTCAAACTAGGTGCGCATCAAGGTATCCTTGTCATTCACTCTGTCGAGATCATGATAAAACCCAATAACCCCTTCATCGTGTTATTAACCTTAAGAATAACTAATCTGGAGCTGCATCCCATTATAATATCTAGAATGTTATATAATTTTATTGAAACCCCCATGATATAATTTTCCAAAATGTTAGGATACATTATTATATGTTGATTTATCCTTTTTGTTATTTATATTCCTATTCATGTCATAGTACTTCCTAATAAACAAGGCCTTTATATGATACCAACTATAATAAACCAATCCTTTTACACATTTTATTACATAATATTTAACATAAATATCCAATAAATACTCCCCAAAGATCGAGAGGCCTAATTTCATTACAAGACAAGGTTTATAATATAATAAAATGAAACCAAAATAAAAAAATTATATTTTATTCTCTATAATGATCTCTATCATTACTTTGAGCTCATAAAGCAACATAGAATTACCTATGGAATTCATAAATAATATGGAGATCTATAAATCCCATTGGGGGGATAAGCGTGGAAAAGAAGAATATAATATGGGAAAAACGTATAAGATGATATTGTAAGATCATGGGAAAATATTACTGTGGTTGAAATATAACAAATGTAACAATAATAAGTTAATTATATTTTAAAATACATCTGAACATAGAGGATTAAGTCCCATTATGTATTGGGTTTACTCCCTAATATCAATCATGTCATCTCAAGAGACATTGAAAATATCCAAATTCATTGGATTGATATATGGGATCACCCACACTAATATACATATGTGTATATCTACAACCATATCTAGTCAATCATTGGGAATAATAAATTAATTACCAATAGAAGGAAATATGTTAAACAATCATTTCTTATAACAAAGATAAATTATTTATCATATTGAATTTTATAAAATAAGGAACTAAATAAATTTTTTATGTTCGAAGGTAAATAATGATTCATAAGACATGAAATTTTTTCTTATTTCAATTTAAGACATAAAATAAGGGGGATAAATCATTTTTTAGATATTCCACTCATGTGGAGTTATTTGGAAAATGGTTGAGAATAATAAAACGGGGGTAATCGAATAACAATTAACATAAAAATAGAGACGAACTAACATTGATAAGGGAGTATCTAATAAATTTACAACATAAAAAATTTAAAAAATTAAAATAGTAATATATATATTTTTTATAAATAATATAAAATAAGCACATAAGAATTTTATACTGTGAAAGTTAGTTAAGAGAGATAAAGAATCATACCAAACAAAACAAGATGGTTCAAAGAGATAACCCACCTTATGTTCTAGAATCATTATTCACATGAACATAATTTCATGAATAATAATTTTAGGATAATTAAATACATAAATTTTATAATCTTACGTCAAATTAATATTTACTATAATTAAATAATTATCATTTAAACCCATTTTTGTGAGATATAAAGACTAATTTTACAATTCAAATGGAATATATTTCATAGTACAATGGTTGATTAACTTTTGTATAATTACTGTAGTTCATATTAAATGGAACTACAACATTAAATTTAAAATGAAATGATATTTATTTCATTATATAAATTTAAATGGTCCTAAATTACCATATTTTTTTAATATTGAAATATTTATTTTTATAAAAACGTTACTGTTATACATATTGTTCATTTAGACTGTTATTCAAACAATAAAGAATGGATTTTTATTTATTATTATATCCATATATTTCTTACATAATATAAAATAAATTAAAATATAAATATTCTCTTATTAGTAAATAATAATAATACTTTTATGACCATAACTACTGGTGGTGGAGAGAAACCAAATTAATTTTCAAGTAGGCTGTGAAAATTAATATATTGTGAAAAAATTTTTTTTATAATGAAAAAATGGATGGTAGAAGATGTATATTAAATTAATACAATATAACTATATTATATTTATAATACTAGAGTATTTATTTAATGTTTTTTGAAGTAGGCTATGAAAATATTATAGATGAAAATAAATAAAAAATGAATGTTTGAGAATATTAAATATTAAATGTCATCACATGAAAGAATCCTTAAGAAACATTGGGATTGTAAATATCAAAGAAAAACGATTCTTAGGACATAGATATTGATGTGAGAAATAATTGTCCAAGATTTTTCGTAAGCTCCATTGATTAGAATTTGTGGGGAGAAAAGGTTGTGAGAGGTGGAATTTATAAGAGTTACATAGCACTGTTATTCAATAATACATTCATTACTATATTGTTTTTCCTTTGGATATCAAATAGTTTATATTATTTTATGTCTAGATAGTAAATTATGGATGTTATTTCCAATTAATTTATTCTTATATCATACATTATGTGCTTAATCATGTATTAACCTTATAATATAAAATACCATACTTTTCTATATTTAAGTATTCACTAATTAATCAATAATTTCTAAAAAAATTACAAAATTTTACCTAATATAATTTTTTGATTGTAGATTAAAAATTTGAATCCCATCTTTTGATTTTTTTTTAAATATGATAAAATTTTAAAATTTAATTAAATCCTTATTTATTTAAGCAAAAAATATTTTAATATTATGATCAATTATCATTTACCATTAAGAAAATTATATAATTTCTAATAAAACTTCATTTCAATATAATAATATTTTTTTTAATTTACACCTTATGAAGATATGTGTTATTTTAAATCAGTATATTTTTTATACAAATGAAAATATAATGTATTTCTGTTAAAAGTATAAAAAAATTATTATAACATTTTTTAATCAATTATAGACATTTAACAATTTAGAAATACTTAATATTTTCATTTTATAAAATAAATAAGTATTATATTAAATTAATATATGTCTAGATATTATTCTTACAGTATCATTAATATTACCAACATTTTGACAAATATTCCAACAGTCAAATTTATATTCCAATGGCTTAATTTTTAATTGTGATATATGATTCCTACATTGTCTAAATAATTCATACTTCACTTATTCATAATTATTTTATATTAATCACATGATGAATCCTTTTTATACTACATTAATAAATATGAAAAATATTATAGGGGGTATTGAAGTGATAAAAAATTTGTCGTTACTTGGTATTAGAGTAGAAAACATATGGTGAATTGGAAGGGGTACCTTTCTCATGCATATTATTTTGATATAGAATTACATAATTATATGGGTTACATAGTGAGTAAGAACTGAATATCTTGTTTTCGTAATATTATGAATCAGAACATTCTATAGGGGAAGGGTGAATAGGGGTTCATAAATATTTAAAAAATATATTTTTTGAAACAACTTTTTACATATGTATCATCTTCCCATTTTATAAGAAACAAGGTTTATCTGTAACTTATACACTCCCTTACCAGAATGATAAAACATTTATAAAATGAAATTCCCAACACACATAAATAATTTTCTAGGTTCATCACAAACGAATAATCCATGGGGCACATGGAAATTATTTTTACATGCACTAAGTATATAATGCACTTTACAAGGGATATTAAAAAGGATTTATGAGAGGAGAACTTCCAATAAAATGGATAATACCGCATATCTAATCACTTACACTTCTGAATATATGAATTATAACTTTATATTTATGAGGTTCTCTTTATTAGTTTATGAACATGTGGGATTATATCCATTTATAATTGAACCACAGCTGCATCATTCCTACTGACTTAATTCTCTATTGTGATCCTCTTCACTGCACATTTTATAACTAGCTGATCTATTATTAATATTTTTTAACTAAATTATTATTTTTTAAATGTTGTTCTATAATATACATATATATTAGATTATGATACACATAACACCGAGATTATTATTCATCACATGTGACACAGAGTTTTAAGAAACCGTTATATATTATTAATATTATTATTTAAACAAGCATGTTTTGTCCTAGAGGCTAAACATTGTGATATGAATAGTGAGACCTAAATTTAAAATTTTAATTATAATTTTTTTTGTATAAATAAATCATATTTAAAAATTAAACTAGTTTTTAGAATGTTCTTTAAATGTTTCAAAAATAATACGTACTAAAAAATTGTTTTATTCCATTATATAAAAATAATAATAAAAAAGAAATTGTAAAAAAAATTGAAAAATTATTTTACTCAATAAAAATAATTTTGAATATTTACATGTAAAATTTTTATTGGAGTAACGTTTTGATAATATTTTTAGAAGATATATTTTGAATTATATAGTAAAAATTATGTGGAGTCGTTATGAATTGTCTTTACTTTTGAAATAATTATAGACATCGAAACTATTTTAAGAATATTTCAAAAGTAAAATTATCATTAATATACATATATATATATTAATATTATATTATTCCATGGAATCAAATTTAAAATTTATTTTGATATAAAAATTCTCTATATATGCAAATTTTTTCATTGAAAACCAACTTTCTCATCATATCTGTGACATTAATTTTAAATTAAATTACACAGATTTATTAGTTGAATTTGAAAAAATGGATGAAATAATTTATTTATGCATTATTTATATTATATAAATTGGTCAATTTAATTTTTTATTATAAGTAATATTGAAAATAGTTAAAAATAATAATTACTATGATAATGGTAATAATGGGTTTACTGGGATATTAATCTAAGAATATAATGGATAAAAATTATCTAAAAGTTTTCCCCAACCAATTTAATGGAACAATTGAGATTCTATAATCAGTAATATTTTATAATGATTTTTTCCCCTTATTATGTGAAAAATATAGTTACATCATTATTTTAAAAAATTTACAAGTGTCCCACTTGTCTAACTTATAAATTAACACCCCTTTTCATCTCCTATTCACAATAATAAAAACCATTTGTTCCATCCAATAAAATTCAAAATCCCTTATTTAATTCAAACATATCATACTAGAATCCTTATTTTTAAAATAAATCTAGACTAGGAATAGTTTTGATGCAAACCCATAGAGGTAAACTGAAATGGGGTTACATTCATCAATGAGGGTTTTTAGATTATTTCTTTATCCACTGAGTTATAATATTATTGAAAAATGTATATATATAATAACATAAGCAAATTTAATATACAGATATGGTTTTATATTAGGTTAATGACCTTCATTCATCTCATCTTCCCTAAAATTGAGAATGTTAACAATTCTCTTGTATACAACAGATTGCCATCTTGTAAACCGATGTTATTCATTTTCCATTAACAGTTATCTTAGAATGATATAATGACATAAATATTGTTTATTTATTATATTTTTTATAATATAATACTTATTTATTTTAAATATCACATAAAACCTCTATCATTCCATTCTTTGGTAATACAATAACAACATTCATGTATATAATAGACTTCTACCTTACGAAGCCAGGGGATTCATTCATCATGTTCACTTGACATATATGGTAATAAATAATATATTAAATAATAATATTTGATTAATATTAAATACAAATATCTCCATAATTTTATTATATTAATAAATTTATTCCTTCATTTCATCAAGAAAATGGATATAGTGTTCATGCATATGTAAGACATATACTCTCCAATAACAGTTTATTTCTTTTTCTATCACTAAATTTTATTGATTAAAAAAATTACATATATAATTATTATATATGATATTTATATCAATTTTCAAAATGTTTATATTATTATCACATTATTTAATTAAGAGTACCACAAGTATCAAACCAAAACATACATGATAATTGAAGTAATTATAACCTGAAATTATATTTTATCATGGAATTAATGATAAAAGGATAATGAAAAGTCCTATGTAAATAATATATGGATTTATAAATATTATAATTTTTAAATACAAGTTATATAACAAACTTAAATTTAATATAATTGATGTTCAAACTTTTGTGATGAAAATAAAATCATAAGGAATGGGATTTTCATCTCTCTTTCTACTTATGTCTGGCACATTCCATATTCACTACCTATTTAAATTATGTTTTGTATATAATATCAATGAATATATTTTCATATAAATAACTTTAACATAATTTTTAATTAAATATCCATGTTATTATATCTCTTTTATAGGGTTTATTGTTCAAATGTTTCCACATTAGTTAGGTATTTTTGTCTCAATTTGTCATCTCTGGGTAATATGTTATTTTATGCACCAAATTTATTTTGTGATGAGAATTTAAATAAAATTTTAAATTTAATGATGAATTTATTTATTCTCATTATATTTTAGGCCTCATATAGTTTTATTCCTTCATTGGGATTTTCATTCAACGTTACAAATGTGGGAAGTGTTTGATGCTTCCATCTCATCATCTACTAGGATTATTTATCATTATGTCCCCGATGATGAAATCATATGATACATATCTCAATAACCTCATTAGTTTTCTTATTAAATATTTATGTAATGATAATACAATTTTTCATTCATTACCCACTCTTTATTTACCCAAATATGCCAAATAATCTTTAACTGGAAAACAAATTTATTTTTCTCATTGAACAAAAAACCTTTTTTTAAAACCATGTTTTATAAAATTAATTCAAAAATATTTTTAACATTATTATAATTAATTATTAAAGGCTTTTTACTCATCATTTAGTTAATTTTTAAAATAAATATAAGGCAATCACCATGTAATTTTCTAAACAATGTGTATTTTTATTTTTCTAAAAATCTAAATAGAATTATTTTCTAATCATGAACAACAATTTTGAAATTTCCCAAATTAATGACCACAAAATGTTTAAAATATTCCATTATAGATTTTCTTTGTTAACAAATGTTATTTTTAATGAAATTGACTATAAAAATGATTAATGATTTAAAAAAGTATTTTCCTCAATAAATCCATATTATATTTAAAAGTTATTTCAATTCCAGGATGAAATCCTTTTATGTCACACATTCATTACTAGGTATCTGATCCAAGGATTCCATTTTTATAGTTTCAAAGAATTATTTATTATTGTGTTGAAAATATGACATTAAAATCGATTTTTCATCCATGGATTATACCACAAAAAGTCATTAATAAACCTTCTAATTTTCCCATGATATGTTCTATGATGGAATTTTTAAATGAATAAAAAAACTATTTCATTTCATGTGTTATTATTTGATTAAATGATTATGAAACCCATTTTTCATGGGTTTTGATAATGTTTAGGTTTTATGATCTTCTTTTATAAGTATAAATTATTTTCATTATTTTATAAGTAGGATGTATATCCCCATCTGATGAATATGTTAAATATTGTAGTCTATTGCGATAAACAGAATGGGAATAGAGAGTGAACCAAATTCACTAAGGTGAACTGTCAACTATGATAGTATTTGAAGTGAACCTTGACTACTACTACAGTTTGGTGAGTAAACCCATTCTACTATAATAGCTTCTATAATGAGCCATTTCTATTATGAAAATGCTTTTATAAGCTTATTTTCATTCAATAATATATCTATTATTCCAATTTTATTGTCTCATGGACTATTTAATTTGATTCCATTATGTTTCATGTCTTATTAAATTCTTAGAATTATTCCTCGAGTCATGTTTATGACCTGTGATATGAATGGTATAGTTTTCTTATTTTATTCTCATATTATTATACCCCTTTGTTTATGAGATATCGATACCTCTCTAATTTTCCATAAATGATAATAGTATTTCTCCTATTCACATGCTTCCTTTCCAGAGCATATTTTTTAATTTTTTTCATTACTGTTTGTCTAAGAAGATTAATTTGTAGCAAGACCATTACGGGAGAAGTTAAATATCATTCATAAAATATTTCTATTTATTATATATTCTCTAAGTAAATTAATCATTTATATCCCTTTGGGGAGTTTTTGTACTTTTATTGAAAATTCATATAACGTTGAAATATTTATTTATGAGAACATTGGGTATATATTATTGGTATACATGGAATTTTTTATTAACCATTGGAAATGAGGACTATGAAAATTTCATTAGATAACTGAGGATATATCTTAGGTGATGTTAAAGGATCAGGCTAAGGATGAGTCTAAGGATGATTCTATGAATGTTTCAATGTATTGGAAAATTTCCTTGATTTTTGGTAAACTATAGAGAAATTGGTTTCTAGGTAATTAAATACCATTCAATATAATACATGTTGATATGGATCAAGGATATAGGTAACTAGTGGCAATAACTCCAAAAAGGATTTACTTATCTGGACAAGATCATCACCAAGTCCTTGAAAACTCACCTTACTAAACAATTGGTTCAATAATTATGATTGTTTTTCTATGGAAAATACCAAAATCTGTAAAAACCATTATAAGGGATAAAAATAATGACTATAAATTATATAAGTAAATCCTATGGAACCAGATATTGTAAATAAGGTGTTAGTATTTAGACATCATATAATCGGTACTTCAATAACATGTGGATTCCCTAAATGATTAGTATTTCTCAAACTATGTATTTTTGTTTTAGCCTACGATCAAACCTAGAGGATTCATGATAACAAAGAATGTGATGTATAATATTGTGATCATGAGTGATCGAATATGATTATAACTAGAGAGGAGTATGTTTTGATTACTTTTATTCGGTTTACATTGTTTATTATTAAAAATATGATCTTCAAAGACATTCCTAATATGTTAAATAAAAAGAAGATAGACTTTTTGGAATGTTCATGTGTTAATTGACAAAGATGAAAGAAGACTTGAATTCAAATATGTGATAAAATCTGGATGTCAAGCCTAGATGAATATCTAGAATAGAGGGGAAGGTGTTTTCTATATGGAAATTAGGGTCATGGAGAAATGAATTTATATGGAATTCAATGTATTATATGTGTGCAACATGGGAATTATTTGAGTTAATTCCCTAGACTATGTGTCTTCACCTAAACTAAGGAAGGACCTATGTAATATCATGACATTGAAGTGAAATGGTTGAGGTTACTATGTATATGGATTTAAGAATTAAATTATAGATGTATCATATGAAATGTATTTTTCTTATAAGAACCATGAAACATATAATAGTTTTTTTATTTTTGGAAGAATATATCTATCCATGTAATATTAACATAATATTTAAGGGTTCCTTCTGGTTGTTTTCAGTTTATGTTTTATTTTATTTTTAAAATTATCAACTCACATTTTGAGTTTTTATGTGATGTGACTATATTAGGATAATGAATATGTTAATAGTAATTTCATATAGTATAACCCAAATATTTTTTTCAAAAAAGTTATTTGATGAAGAATAGATATACATTTTAGAGGAATATGATTAATGGTATGGGTATCATTCAGGATTTTTCATATCATTCATGTTGAGGTGTATTTGGTTTATTTAAATTTTTGAATTATAACAACATAGTTTTGGAAAATGGATAAATTGAATATTGTAAAATAACATGTCACATCTATCACTACTGAGGGGATTTAATGAAACATTTTAAGTATAATAATAGAATAGTTCCTAATATCGATATACATGGAAGTGTGTTTTTTGGAAAGGAAACATGAAGGGAGGTATTGCAAACTATTTATCACAAATATTTGTATACCATCAAGTTATGTTAGGGAGATAATTGTCTAATTGGATTAAATAGCCATTATCTATACCAAAATGGATATGGGAAAACATCATTGTGGATATTTCTTTGAACTACCAAAAGCATGTGAAGGGAATGGTTGTACATTGGTTTTACTTGATCACCTTACAATAGAAATATAGTCTATATCAATCATAGAATATTTTTCATTTGATAATATTTTATCGATATTTGTAAAAGAAGTACTAATCATTCCTATAGCACAAAATCCAGTTATATGTGATTAATATGTGGGAATTACCTTGATGTTCTGGATATTTATACAATATGTCATGTATATGATGTTATGTTTGAAAACTATATATCATACTCATATAAATAGTGCATATGATGGGAAAATTTGAACCCTTCAGTATATGGCTAAAAGGTTCAAGAGGCAGGAAATCCAGCCCCTAAAAAGGCTATTATTATAAAAAATCAATGGTGAAAAACAAGTCAGAACAGAGGAGCATTACAAACCCGAGTGTTCATCTCACCATTATAGTCCATCTACGCAAGAATAGAGAAATAGTGTGAAAAAACAAAAGACCAAAAGGAACTAACCTCCATGATGACTCTTTTTGAAATAGCATTAGCAACCTAGTTTGCCTCTCTATAAATTTGGGAGATATTAAGAGAGATTGACTCTGCGAGACAAAGACAAGAAACCCATATAGACATCGTCCTCTTTGGTACATTTCTTGAGGGATCATTTAGAATTTTTATAGAAATAGAAGAATCTAACTCAGTCTATAATCTATGCCAACCATATTGGACTTCATACCTTATCGCCTTTATTATAGCCCATAGATCTGCTTCAATTGAAAACCCATTTCCAATGAAGTGGAAAAAACATCCATTCCGGAAGCCCTGATAGGTGCGAAAGACACCTCCACAACCAGAAAGTCATTATACATCATAGGCCTTCCAATCAACAATTAACTTAATCCAATCAGATATTGGTGGGATCCATCAGATGTATTTCAACAAATGTGGTTTCATTTCCCTTCAACTAACACCAAGTTTTAACAAGTCAATCATGTTAGAAACTTCATTTTCCATTGATCTGGTTTGGATCTTTGATGCGAGTCAGATGCTATGATGAATAGCCTATATTCCATCATTGAAAGAGGGTTTGTGGTTGTTAAAAATCATATTATTCTATGACTTCCATGCGTAAGACAAAACAATGATAGATGCTGCATGAAAGAGGGATTTCACCTTGTCACTAATGTCTTCTTGGAAAACAGAAATGAGTAGTGACTCGATAGACAATAAGGTGAGGCAACATAGAAATATGTCATGCACATTGCTACACAACTTGATGATAAACCTAAAACAAAAAATGAAATGCGGGAAGGAATCCTCAGCACCCAAATAGAAGTAGCAAATCAGGACAAGATGCAACCTAGTCAGCTAAAGAGGACACCTGATAGGCAGTCGCTGCATCATATTTTCTAGACAAGAGGTGCATCACTGTAGGAGACAAAATTTTTGAAAAATTCGTCATCCATTAAGGGACCCCAAATGAGGTTCCACATTGAATATTTTAGCTTTCATGGCTGCAAAACATCCCATCAAGGGCAGGCATCCAAAATAGTATGTCACAGTCTGAATACTCATATTTGGATATCTGCATGTGAAACTAAATGGGAAGAATATTCTTAGCATTCATATTACCAAGAAATTCCATGATAGAATTATTTTGTAAGGATTGAAGGATGAAAATAGTATCCTTAATCGGACAGGACAACCAAAGGGTCATCCAAAAGTTGAAATGATAATCCGTATAGACCAAACCGTTGTAAGGTTCCATGATCTTTGAGTAATCCTTCTGGATGGATGGCCAAATTGAGGATTTCAAGTACATAATTAGCCCACTGTGCTTCCTATAAAAAAAGTCACATAACAAGAAACTCCAATTAGAAATCAGGAATTGAATGAATCCTCTATGTAATGTTTTGGAGAAAATCATCACTAAAAATCCATATGTCTTTAATTCCCTATCCACCCAAACCCATCTGTTTGATTCACTCAATCAATGCAATTATGACAACCATACTTTCATAAATCAAACTAGTGTAGACAATGTTCTATATCCTATCAGTCAGTTCCTTGACTAGGGCCCTTGGCCATCTGTAATACAATAATGAGTACACAAACATTGATGTAATAACAAAATTGACCAGACAGACTATACCTTCCTAAGTCATAGTCTTTCCTTTCCAAACTTCCAGTAGATTGGTTATTTTCAATGAAATTCTCTCCATGTGTAAAAATTTCACCCTTCCAAGAATAAAGGATGTCTATGATATGTGAAGTGAAAGGATCCATGTTTCACGCCATGTCTTCAAGCAAGCGTATTCTGCTTTGAGATGGAAATTCCATTACCAATGATAGAAAATGACTTGTTCCAACTAATAAGTAGACCTGAAACCTCATCACAGTGTGAGATAATTTTTTTGATGAAAGATATGGTTTGTCTATTTGACTTGTATAATGTAAAGATATCATTTTCATAGAACAAGTTCAGGGCACAAAAAATTTTCTTCAAGATCTCATTCTTTGATGAAATCCATTATTGAACAGATAATGAATGCACCAGCTGAGATAATCCTCATCAATAGAAAATAACAATCCAGATAAAGTGTCCCCCTATTTGACTCCACTTGAGCACTGGAAGAAACCCCTTGGGGACCAATAAACAGGAATAGAATGTCTGGCACATTCCATAATGAAGCAGACTATACCAGTAAACCAAGGTGAGAACCAATGCACATTAAGGATGGTAAAGATGAAATACAACATTATTTTGACAATGTATTTCAAGATTTAGACCTTCAAGGCCATATTACCAACTTTAACCTTCCTCTTCATAACATTAACTCATTCAGAAGAAGTGAACAAAAAATTTGGAATGTTTCATCTATGGACAAACCCCAACTGATTGATTAATATATGGTCCATATCCACCTCACCCATCCGATGATCCATGATATTGATAATGACATTTGGAATATAATTACCAAGATAAACAAGCCTACAGGTTATTTAATGGGATATAAGCCCACTGAGCCTTTGGGAAATGTAATGGGTCTCCCTCTACCAAGTTAAAAGAGGTCATTGATTTGATTTAATAATAAAATTAGGCATCGACCCCATCCTTTAAAAAAACATGGCATTCCCTTTCTTTGGAATGATTGTGATGAAGTTGGAGTTCATCCCAAACATTATTGAGAAATGATGAAAGAACTAACTCTTATTTTTTATCACCTCAATCAAAAAAATGTCCTAATAAAACATAAATAAAATTTGGTGAACCCATCGGGACCAACAACACTATCCATTATTAAGGAGAAAAGGGATTAATGTATTTCTTTTGAGATAGGTATCTCAGTTAACTGTTTATTTTGAACATTATCAACACTTGATTCAATTCACTATATCAGTATTTTAGAATTCTCCTACACAAAATATGAATATAGAATTTCAAAGTAGAAAGTAACAGCATTTGCTATATAATTTTCAGAATTAAACATGCTGCCTTAAATCTTAATAGTGTTAAGGATTCTCTTATCCTTCTTCTCCATGTTAATGCAATTAATGAAACATGAGTTTCTATCTCCCTCCTTAAACAACCTAATGTTGTACTATTTACAAGAAAGGTTCTCCTTGGGAGTCAATAGATTATCCTCGTTTTCAGCAGCTTGTATCTTTTCTTGAGAGGGTGAATCCTAAGAAATTTTACATTATTGTAAAATAGGGAGGTGAGATTCATCCCCATTAATATCAAAATCAAGAGTGGAAAATGATTTTTTACTCCATTATTTCAATTGGGAATTCAAAATCATCAGCTTGCTAGATAAAATATTCAACAGACCTCCCAATAAAATAAATTTCCATGCATCTATAATGATTTCTCTAAATCCTGGAGAAACCATCCAGGCATTATTGAATTCAAAAGATATGGGTGATGACCTCAATATTTTAAAACAGATATCGACCACAAAGGATTGTGATGGTATGGAAGGCTGGGAAAAGTCAAACCAGAAACATCCACTACATCACCTCTCCAAGAAACATGCACTATCCATCTATCCAACTTACTAGCATATCTCTAATATCAACGGTGTTTGATATTAACATATTAATCTAGTATACATTAATGTAGAAAATATATTTCAAATGATTATTCAAAAGGATCCTTATGAAACAATTTATTGAAATAATAGAATGTATCCAAAATAAAGGAATGAAATTTTTTAATGGAAGCTATTGAGACCTTTGATATATGAAGAACATGAAAAGAATGTTAGATCAATATAAAAAAACATCAAGGAGGATTATAGTCACTATAAAATTTATGATGATATTCCCATTTTTCACATATAATTTTATGGTGGTGATAAGGAATTACTATGAATTTCTATATATAACTATATTATGAGGTTTAAGAATAAGGTAATGTAAATTCATTGATTCATCAGTCATTTTGATATGGATGATCATATCGGGATACTAGTTTATCATTTGGAACTTCCACCAATTATCTCCCAATATTCATTATGTTCTACCTTCATCTATCTCGAATAAGTGCATACCTGGTCTATCAAATGTACTGAACATATGGGTCATACCATAGGAGAGGGATCATTTTTAATAGGAAAATAAATTGGTGATCCTATATCATAGTGATAATGCTTATTGGAACAAAACATCTCCCTAATTAAGAGTTTTATATTTAAAAAACAATTATTAAAAAGGTAAATGAAATCCTGAAGAAATAGTGAAGTAGATTTATCTTCATTTTTTCTATTGGATTGATGAATTTCAAGGGATATATTCATTATTAAGGGCAGTATAATGTAGGGTTATGATTTGGTAGGATTTATTATTTTTAATAAATTTAATATTATTAATATAATGTATTATATAGAATCCTGTGATTATCATATAAATATATGAAATAATTTTTATTAATATTCATTACATTGAAAAAACACAAGCCTAAAGACCATAATTGTTTAGTGGATTTCGAAATATGAAACCATAAACAGTAGTCCATAAGATTGATACACTATCATTCACTATTTTCTTCCCAACTAAAACTTTTCTTAGACATTTCATTTAAAATTTGTATCTTCATATACTAGGTAATTGAAAAATTATAATGATTGATCTATGATTCTCAATAATGGTAAAAATGAGATTCATAAGTATAATATTAACCTAAGTGAATGAGAAATGATCATAAAATTTTAAAATCATACCATTAATATAAAATATAATAATATTTCTTCATGGTATAAAAAATTTCATTTTTATGATATAAATAAAAATGGAATAGAATATCATAAATAATAAGATCATAAAATTTTCATTAGACCATAATAGAAGACAAAGTCTTTTTCGGAACTAGGTTCCCTCCCCATTCTATCTTTGTCATACTCAACCATGTTCACTATATATGTTTTCCAAATCATACAAATTCGGTTGACAAACCATTCAATCTCTATTTTGCTGAATTTTTTTCACTCATTATTACAATCTTATCAATCTCATTTGTTATAATGGATTTCCCAATGCATTGGAGGTGGATAATGGTTCCACCTACTAAATAATTAATTTTTTTAACAAGATCATAATCATTTATCTTATTATAACCCATGAAATTAAATGAAATCATTAAATAATTTGACATATTATAACCATAAGGAATGGATAAAGGTTTCATAATCATTTCATCATATAATAAGACATGAAAAGAAGAAGATTTCATAAGAATTTCTTCACGTTATAACATATGGAAGAGAAATGGATTTCATAAAAATAATGATATCAAAACATTAAAAATTCAATAAAGTAATATGGAAGGTATCATTTGATGATATCCCCAATAAGTAATAGGTAACACCAACAGATTTTATCTTAGATGAAAAATAATTTTTATAGATCAATTAAAACATTTCTTGAGGAGCATATCCTTTCCACTATGGAAAATAATATTTCAAATAATTTAAAATATTGAAAATATTTTTCTTTGAAAATATCTTTGAGATACATTAAAGAATTATTAGAAGAATATATTCATCATAATTTTAAAAAATATCAATTATATCAATCAAGTTAAAATGATGATTCCATTCATATTTTTGGTAAAATATAAAGTTGAATTATTTGGAAAAAATTTAAAGATTCCTTTGAAAATAATTTTTAAAATATAAAACATAATAGAATATATCTTTTTAAAATAATAAGATGTTAATTAAACATTTTTAACACATTTTTAGAAAAAAAATGGATTTTGAAATCAAAATATGACCAAAGGGATAGATTTCATCTGATTTTATTAATAAAAATTCTTTATAAATTTTTTACCATAGAGTGGGAAAATGATACCATTAATTTAATACATCCTAAATATCCATATGAGAAGAAAATTAATTTGGATACTTTAGAGGTTGTTTATAAAATTTAAACATTAGACACTAAATCAGAAACAAATTGGATAAATGATGACATTGTAACATAAAACTGATACCATGTTTGTAACTTTGAATCATAATACCCCTGAAGGAATAACATAAAATGAATCATTTAACATCATGAGGGTGAATAAATTCATTGTATTACTTTTAAAATGTTATGTATATAAACCATGTGAAATAATATTGCTTCATAACATAATGATTCTCTCAAAGAACGTAATTTGAGAAAAAAAACCTTACATTTTTTATTTAATTTGAACCATAAACCCCATTAAATATTGATCCTAAAATGGATATTTAAATACATATTGTTTTATTTTTAATAACATTAAAAATCAATAATTGGATTCATATTCACCACATAGAACAAATATGTGGATAATGTGGCATGTTTCGCTCAGAACTAAAAAATGAGATGGAAACCCCTTACCAAAAATCCGGACATATGTTTTACTTATTAATAATGTTTTATGACCATCATTGAAGGTGGTAGTGGAACATGAAATCTTTTTTTTCCATTGAGGAGATAAATCAACACATAAAGGAAAATATTTTTATTTTTAGAATAAAAGGTAGAGGAAAGATATTTAATGATGGATTAATCTATTAACATAAATAAATTCTACTATATATATGACACTATATTTAACATTCCACTTTTATTAGAGGGTGTGGGGAGATAATAATAAATAAAAATACATTGACATAAATCAAAATAAAAAAAGTGTATTTTACCTCCAAAATTCCTCTCCTTCAAAACCACCTTAGGGTAATATTTTTTTGGAGATTTGTTGAGAAAAAGGATCCTCGACAAGGGAAAAGTTCTTAGGAATATAATTGGAATGAATATGGACAATATTCAATGATGGAAATTTTTGAAGTGAATTTGTTTTGAGGGGTGGAATTAATAGAGTTGTAGAGGGGTGTTTTCATTATTTAATTAATTATTTTATTATTTTTTCAGAAGACAACCAATAATGTGATCATTCTAACTTAATATATTAAAATAATGAAGGTGTGTTAAATATTATGGTCTTACATAATCCGTACATCATCTATGACTCAATATTTCAAGTATTTGTAAAATAATATAAATTACCATATTTCATTATTCATTAAAATCAAATCTTTCAGAAAAATAGAAAAAAATCACCCAAACCATTTTTCTTTGGGTAGAATTTACAAATTAACAGAAATTTTTGAAATTTTTTTCATAAATATTAAAAATTTATGTTTTTATTTTAAATCTCTATTATTTAAATGTTTAATAATTTTTAAATTAGTACAAATTTTAAGAAACAATAGAAAATTAATTAAGGTCTCCTCAAAATATATTATATCCACAAGTCAAAAAAAAACTAATTTATGAATCTATATTATTAAAATTAATTTTCATTTAAGCCACTAAATAAATAATAAAATTCTAAACAGAAATTTATGTTTTAGAAAAATAAAAACACATAATTTTTCTGTTTTAAAACATTTATTTACTTATAGTATGATATAATTATATCATATTTTTATTTATGAAATTCCTGCCTTTTATTTATACATTCAATGGATAGGATACTATTATATAGGCTGGATTACAATTACTAATGGCCATGATACTATTCAATAGGTCATGTTATTATTTCATCAGTTTTTGTTTTATAATACTATAAATACCTATTATTTAATTTATTATTCATTTTTAATGTTTGTGTTGTGTTCTATATATGTTTTTAATTTAAACTATAAGTTAAAATTAAAATAATGGAGTTTCAAATGGTAAAATTATGGGTGGTTACTTTCTATCCCATTTAGGAAATTATTAACTCAGAATTAAATAATACATACTATGGTGAGAAAATGTTTTGTTACTTCACCTTTATCTCTTACTCTGATTCCCATGATTCATCATTATACATATTGATCTATCATAGTACATTGTCCATGTGAGTAGACTTTTTGTGTTGAAATTAATCTCATTTTTTTCCACGATCTTCAACGGATGCCCCTCACAAGAGATATCATTATATAACAGTTCCACCTCTTAATTCTGTACAAGTGTGGGATCTAGAATGTACTTATTCAAGAGGTATACATGGAATACATCATATACTATAGACACCTAGGTGGATGTTCCATTTGAAATGAAATAGTTCCTACTACATCAATAATCACTAAAGAAAAAACTCACTTAGGACATAGTATTCATTTCCTTACAAATCACAACATCCTCTTCTATAGTGATATTAAGAGGAATCTCATCTCTCCATCTTCAAACTCAATGTCCCATTTTTTGATTGACTACAAATATCTCTTATAGACAATGGGTTACCTTGATGTGTGGCTGAATTTTTTTCACCTTTTCCACTAGTTCATTGACCATTTCATGTAATAGAATCTTACATTGAATATATTCATCCCAGCATTCCATCATTCTATGTAATTTCCTATAAAAGGCTTAATATGGTTTCATTTGGATGCTTGAATAGAAATATTTTTCGTAAGAGAACCCGTCCATAAGTAGATGTTGGTATTATCCTCCTTTGAAGTCTATTGAACACACTCTCAATATTCCATCTAATGTCTTCATAGTCTACTCAAATCAGACGTAAGTTTGAGGAAAATTAGATGTACAGAAGATTGGCTCAGTGTTTAGATAATGTTGGACACATTCTTAAAACATGAAGGTGCAACTTATATCTTTATTTGATACATTGACATGTGTTAATCCATGTAGCCTTAACAGTTGTCTTATATATATTATTACATATTGATCCACTGATATGTCCTTTGGAATTTTCATAAATTGATTTCTCTTTTATGGAGATCCAAATAAACCTATATAAAATTATTTCCTTTGTATTTCCATGTAATTTTAGTGACAAATTCCATGGTTATTTTTTCAAATTTCAATGTATGTAAAAGTAATGGTTTCATAATCCAAGAAAATTTTATCTTTCATCCTTCACAAGCTATCATACCATGAAATTTTATGTATATATAGTTTTCTCTTTCTTCATATTTTTCAACCAATAATTCTCTATGATATTTCGATAGATCATTGTGATCCCTAGAAGATTAAAGATGGTTCATCTATATGTGTCACTCATAAGTTCATTATCTATCATTGGAATGCATGGTACACATAGTCATGAATAAAATCATAGAACTCCTTCCTCATCAATTTTAAACTCTTAGGATTCTCCATTTCTCATAGATTCAAACTTCTATTGAATTTACAAGTCATTTCATTATGAATACATTATATTATCCATGTGGGACTGTAGAGGAATTGTTTCAGAATTCATCAGTGGTGTTCCTTTCATAATGATTTGCATGTCCATCATTTTTATATAAATGAATATTATATCCTTCTCGATTCTAATAATTTATAATGTTATTGGATCCGTTGTACATAGAACATCGAAAAATTTATTCCCTTTTCTGTAATGATATTGGACTAAGTGATCATAATACTTGATGATATCTAACAATCTTCATTGGTGATAATTTTTTGACTACAGTTTGAATATATTTTTAAGGATATTATGACCATTATCTATTTTATAATTATCCCCATATAGATAATGCCTTCTTATTTTTAATGAAAAGATCATTGACACCAACTCCATATCATATGTGGGATAGTTTTTCTCTTTAATTTTCTGTGGTATTTTGTTGTAGGATTTTACATTAGCATTTCTCATTATTACACAACCTTAGTAAATATTTGTTTCATTTATGTAAACCCAAGAGAGTTTCTGACATTTAGAAATAATGATTATGTAAGAACATGGTTCTTAATTTTGAGGTACGGCTTTCCTGTTTTCGCTTTTCCATTAGTGTATTTGAGAAAATAAGGAAAATAGGGAAAATACTAAATTTTGGAATGTACACACAATGTACTTTTCCACACGCCGTGTACTTTGGCCGTGTGGGATGAGAACACAAGGTGTGTAGCCATTTCGGTGGCGAAGGGTGTAAAAACCGACTACACACCGTGTAGTGGTCCTTTACACGCTGCGTAGTCAGTCGGAAGGCAAAACAGTATGGCGGTGGAAGCAGCTGCTAGCTTGGTGATAGTACACGCAGTGTAATCGGCAATACATGTCGTGTAATCATGTCGACAGATGAACATTTTTGTAGTGCCGCTAGATAAATAGTTAAATTAAGGAAGTACACACCGTGTAATTAAAATTAAACGTCGTGTTCTTTGTTTTTCACTTAAAATGGGCAGTAGCCAACCCTTCTCACACTGAAGGTTTAAAACCGGGTGGGAGAATGAGAGGGGATGGTTGAATCTTCGAGGATCTCCAGATCAGGCGTCGAGAATCTATTTCCTCTTCCGTCGATCACGTTGGAACCGCACGGGTAAGCCCTCCGCTCTTATTAAACCATTATTTCCAATTCTTCCTCTAATGGATGTTATTTGCGTTTAAGAATATTTTCTATTACCTCAGATCTACCTCGTTTTGGGAAAATTCGTGGAACGTTGTTCGATTATATTGATCAGGGGCTTTTGAGGTAGGTTGCTTGGTGTTTAACTTCCAAATGTTGTGAGTTTGTGTGTATTTTTGTGCTACGAACCCATGTTTTGGTGTCGTGTGGCTGAGGTCATGGCTATTCTAACTACCAAGAAATGTATAGGTGATTAAATGTGATAATAAAATGTTGTTTGGGATCACTGCATGGATCCAAGGACCCCCCCAGCGGTGCGTTCCTCACTTTAGGCATTGGAAAAGGATACCTGAGGGTATGCCTTTAATGTAATGCTTGTATAATTCCCTTGAGAGGAATTTCTTATTTACTGCTTGTTTACATGTTGGGCTTGGCCCAGTTACCTATTTAGTCTAAGGGCAGTGTTGTGATTATCCTGTGGGCACTATACTATTTAGCATGTGGGAAACTTCTTCTGTGCCTGTGGACAGTTGATTCTATGCCTGTGGGAGACACTTTTGTTCGCCCGAGGGTAATATCCATATGCCTGTGGGCAGATTCTTATGTTTGGATTATCTTTACCTAAGGGTAGGGGATTACATGTCTGAGGACATTGGATATTTACATAGAATATTAACTCTGGTGATATTTTATATTAAATGATTAAATTGATATTAAAATGGAAATATAAGTGGTACATTAGTTAATGTGTAGTACTAAATAGTTTATTGAATTTACTTTTGCACACTGTTGTTGCATTTTACACACAGTTTAGCACAACCCTGTGGTGGGTGCCTACTGGGATTTATTTCACACACCCTGTTTGGGTCATGCTTTTCAGCCCAAATATATTATATTGCTGCAGGTGATGATAGGGGAAAGTGTCCCTATATAGGTACTTGATTGTTGTTGAAGAGTAGGAGGGCATGGGACCGAGCCATGGCTCGCGATGCCGCTGGATATTCAGTTTTTCTTTTCTATACTTATACATCAGTTGTAATTTATTTTATTGGATTGTAACATGTTCTGGATATTTTATTTAATAGTGACATGTTGCATCTTCACATATATATATATAAGACTGTTTTCATCCCTTTGTTTCATCAGTTCTCCATTTTAGTTATATATTGTTATTTCTTCTGTTGTTGTGGTATGTTTATATTATATTCCACTGCGCTACACTTTGAAAAATGAGTGCATAGTTTCCCCACTATCAGACCTGGGCCCTCACTGCTAGTCAGCAGCCTCTGGTGTTTTCCTAAATGCCCTTGTGGTCATGTGGCGAATCGGGTTCGGGGCACCCGTTGAGTGGCACCAAGAACTGGGACGTTACAATGTGGTATCAAAGGCGTTTCTTTTCATTTAATTACTATTTGTATCCTTAGTTAGGGATAGGAAGAGAAGGGTAGTTGGTAGTGAGATGTGCCTGGGTGTAGCTAACCCATTTATAGGGAAAATCCAATTTACCTCGTATTGCAATTTTTCTATTTTTGATATTCTATAGTTTATTTTTTTCGTTGAAGGTTGAAGCACTTGTGATGGGCAGTTTATATTTAATTCATGGGGTTTATTTAGTTTCAACCTGATGAGATGAGGGTATTCCATCTAATACATCTTTTAGGCACATGCTAGAAATCACATTCCATGCATAGTTTCCAGGCCACGTTGGTGCTTTAGAAATTGTATGTTGTTGTGATAGATGTTGTGCTAGTAAAATCATACTATTGTGATAGCTGCTTTGATAGATACCTGTTGTTTGATAGGGTATTATTGTGTGAGCCCGTTTATAAAATGGATTCCAATCTTTGGTTTTTGGTGAGAGTGGGCCCACATTGACTAGAATTTGGTGGATCATTGACTGATTATCTGGTTATAACACATATAAGATGTCAAACACTGATTCGTGGGGATTATGGGCCCTCACGGATCATAATTTGTCACTTAAGTGTTCTTTTCAGTATTTTGGGGTTTACGAGATGTTTTTGAGGCACACTATCCAGAAAACCAGTATACACGGTCTGTAGTACATAAACACGCCGTGTATGTTCATCTGTTCGGGAAGAAAATAAATTTTTTTTAGTACATGCTGTGTACCCTAAGCACATGTCGTGTAGTATCATTACGCGTCAGAGACCGTGTGGGCAGGGACACGGGGAAGAGAAATGATTGGGGAGAACACGCCATGTACCATATGTACACGTCGTTTCATGTTGACCCAGAGACCCGGTCGTGTTACTAAAAAACATGGGCCGGTGTAATCATTTATTGAACACACCGTGTCAATGAAGCCCATGTCGTGTAGTGTGACCTGGGGAACCTACTGTTAACTAACAACACTGGTCAGGGTAATCATTTCATGTACAAGCCGTGTGTATATAAAACACGCCATGTAGGTTGAGCCGTGTATCTGGCCGTGAATCTAACAACACGGATCAGAAGAGCTTGTCTGGTACACGCCATGTACCTGTGGGACACGCCGTGTAGTCTTGACCCGTGACAGACCGTGTGGAGTGAGTTGTGTGGCTAGGAAATGGGGTGGTGTACATGTTGTGAGCGGGTGTAACACAACATGTAGTGTCATGAAGAGTAGTCTCCCATGTCACAAACAACACGGGCTTTTGGAAATTACACCATATACATCATGTAGATAATATACATGTCGTGTTGTTTTGATCAACTGGAGTCGTGTTGCACAGCCATGTATAAGGACTCGGGTAGGGAATGAGAAGTAAAGTACACGAAGTTTTGTTAGTATACATGCCCTATAGTCTTATTTTTCAAATTATAAATTCCATCTTCCTCCTGTTCCCTTTTTGGTTTCTTCGTTTTCGGTCATTTTTAATCTTGATATATGGTGTGCATTTGACCTTGTAGAGTCATGCCGCCGAGACGACCATGCGCTATTCGCCAGGAGAGTGGAAATGAGTATACTTTGGAAATGGTGGGCCATGGGCTACCAGTTGATCCTCCATTAGATCCAGATGCGGTGCTAGATTTTATACTAGACACAGGCACAGAGGTGAAGTTCCGTGAAGGCTTTATGCAGTTCATGTAGACCTTTCAGGGAGCACCGCTGGATGCCACATCTATGGCCGAGTTGACTCATATCTTCCAGCAGCATAATCCACCAACGTTTTCAAGGGATCGAAGACTACAGGCTGCGGAATCTAGGCAGCATTTGATGTAGACTATTTTTGAGCATCTCGAGATGCCTATAGGGTAGAGGGTCAAGCTCACGACTTATATGTTGTGGGATTCTTCCAAGAAGTTATGGGATGTTACCACCTAGTCAGAGCTTCACAAAGACATTGTGTGACATGATTTTTAGGTACTCTTCAATTACTTTTTCTTTCCAGGGACACTGAGAGCAGATAGGGCTTGAGAGTTCATGAATCTTCAGTAGGGAACTATATCAGTGATGGATTATTCTGCTCGATTCACCGAGAATCAGTGTTTTTCACCCGTTTTGGTGGTTGATGAGACGTTGAGGGATAGATGCGTTGAGGACGGACTCCAATATGACATCTGAGTGCTAGTGAATGTTTTTAGGATTCCATTAGTACATGATATCATGAATCAGGTGCTGATTACAGAGAGGATCCTATTTTAATGTAGTGATGTGGGCCAGGGCGGTTCAACACCAGTTTCTGGTACTATTTCAACTAGTAAGAGGAAGCGACAAATGGACTTCTCTCAGGTTGGAAGTACCAGCCAAAAGAATGTTTCATGTGGACATGACATGTTTTATGAGTGTGGTAAGGAGGGGCACAACTGCCCTCAGTTCCCACAAGTCCCAGGGGAATGCCGGGATTGTCATAGGATGGGTCATCCGTAGCACTTTTTCTGGGCGTTTCCACCAGTGGCTAGTGAGAGGGGTTCTTTGCAGACTCCGTGTGTGGGGGAAGTACTAGAAACTTCTTATCAGATGGGGAACTGGAATATGTCAAGTCTTGTAGGTAGTGATGGTGGTTGTGGCCATGGTTGCTAGACACAAGGATCTCAGAGGTAGCATGGTGGGATACCTCAGGGTAGTCAGGCTATGTCGCAGGGCCGCGACACTTGGCAGACATATGCGGTGCAACAGACCCAACAGGTGTAGGATCCCGGACCTTCTACAGTCAGATGTATTATTCTAGTAGCTTCTGTCTTATGTTCAGTACTTTTTGATATGGATACTACACATAGTTTTATATCTCTACCCATTGTGGAGAGCCTTGGGCTCTGTTTATCTAATTCTTCTAATATCATGATGCTAGACACTCCGTTGGGGACTAGGACGTCTAGTGTGCATCAGTGCTAGGAGTTCCCCATTGAGGTTGGTGGGTGTCACTTCCTTTGGGACATATATGTCTTAGAGATGACAGTTTATGATTTCATTCTTAGGATGGACTGGTTGGTTCCCTTTGAAGCCTTTGTAGATTTCTATCTTCGTAGGGTGAGTTTTACATCAACGGAGGGAGGAGATTTTCTATACAAGGGTTAATGGGATGTTTAGGCGAGTCGAGCTGGACCAGAGCATCATGGGCGAGTTGGTATCACAGCCCAAATTGCGAGCTTAAATCTGGGTGTCCAGGGTACTTGTCAGATAGATTTCCCTCCAGTTGTTGATCATTTTAGGGATGTCTTCCAAGACAAATTCTCTGGTCAACCTCCAGAGCGAGAGGTGGATTTCACTATTGAGCTTGATCCAGGGCGAGCACCAGTGTCCATTCAACCTTATAGGATGGCTACACCTGAGTTATAGGAGCTCAAGATGCAGTTAGAGGAGTTACAGGCAATGGGTTTTATCTGACCCATTACTTATCCATGGGGTTATCCTATCCATTTTGCGAAGAAGGAAAACGGTACTCTCAGACTCTGCATGGATTATCAAAAGCTGAAGCAGTTGACAATTTAGAACCGGTATCCCTTTCTGAGGATAAATGATCTTTTTTACCGTCTTCATGGAGCACAAGTGTTCTCGAAGTTTGACATGAGATCAGGATATCATCAGCTGCGCGTGATACCATCGGATATATCACATACAGCTTTTTGGAGCAGATATGGTCTATAGGAGTACTTGGCTATGCCGTTCGGACTCACGAACGTGGCAGCAGTTTTCATGGCTCTGATGAATCGTGTGTTCTATCCTTACTTGTATTCATTTGTGGTTGTATTCATGGATGATATCTTGGTGTAATCTCACACTCGACACGACTATGCCACCCATCTTGATATCGTATTGTGTACACTGAAATAGCATCATCTATATGATAAACTCTCAATGCGCCACTTTTGGATGGACCAGATTCACTTCCTGGGTCATATCATCTCAGAGTCAGGAGTTTCATTAGACCTAGAAAATGCGAGAGTAATAGGTTCCTGGTAGAAGACTAAGAACGTCTTTGAGATAAAAAGTTTCATAGGGAAGGATGATAACTACAAACGCTTCATATAGTACTTCTCCCGCTTAGCAGCACCGTTGACGGGTCTGACTAAGAAGGGTGTGAAGTTTGTTTTAACGGAAGATGGCGAGACAGCCTTTCAGAACCAGAAAGGAAGGTTGAAATCATCACCAGTCCTGATACGTCCAATTTAATGGAAGAGATATATAGTTTACTGTGATGCATCAGTTATTGGGATAGGAGTTGTGTTGATGCAGGGCGATCATGTAGTTGCGTACGGGTCTCGGGAGTTGAGGCCACATGAGTAGAATTACCTAAATCAAGATCTCTAGTAGGCTGTAGTTGTTCATGTGTTGCGCTGTTGGATACATTATCTTCCGGGGGATCATTTTGTGGTTTTCACTGACCACAAAAGACTCAAGTATATCTTTACTCAGAGTTACTTGAATTTGAGGCAGTGAAGTTGGGTCGAATACCTTCAGTCCTTCGATTTTGAGCTTGCCTATACACCTCGTAATGGTAATGCAGTAACCTATGCACTGAGCAGGAGGAATCAAATACAGGTTGTGCAAGTGTCCAATGATGAATGGTAGCTTATGGATTTGTTCACTAAGATGCATTTGGAGGTGCATGAAAGTCAGGGGTAGACCTATATTTCATCTTTAGCTGTGAATACTACCCTCTTGGTCAGACTAAGGATGAGACAACTATCTGATTCAGAATGCCTAGTTCTATGTGAGTCGGTGGCAAGTGAGTACCCTCCTCCTGGTTGGATGATAGGAGATGATTAAATTATGTGTTTCTATGGATGGTTGTGGGTTCCAGGGGATATACGCGAAGAGCTAATGCAGGAGTTTCATGCTTCAGCATAGGTAGTTCAACTTGGGGTTACCAAGATGTACAGTGACTTGAGGTGTCAGTACTGGTGGTCTGGTATAAAGAGAGAGATAGCTAGTTTTGTTACGAGATGTTCCACCAGTCAGAAGGTGAAGGCGGAGCATCCGAGGCCAGCCAGACTGCTACAGCAGTTACACATCCCGAAGTGGAAATGGGATGATGTTGCGATGGACTTTGTGACTGGGTTTCCAAGGTCACATAGTGGCAATGTTAACGTGTGGGTTGTTCTGGATAGACTCACGAAGGTAGCTCACTTTATTCCGGTCAAGGAGACCTTCGGTGTTAACGATCTTAGGAAGTTGTTTCTCTAAGAGATCATGTGTCTTCATGGGGTTCCACATTCTATCGCTTCAGATATGAATGCCCCTATTACATCGCGTTTCTAGAAGAGTTTCATAGGGCACTGGGTACATAGATTTTTCTGAGCATAGCTTATCACCCTCAGACCGATGGCTAGTCAGAGCCTACGATACAGGTTCTTGAGGACATGTTGGGTGCATGCATCCTAGACTTTGGGGGTTCTTGGGAGATGCACATACCCCTAGTCTAGTTTTCCTATAATAATAGTTTTCAGGAAACTATTTATATGGCACCATACGATGAATTATATGGTAGGCCATGCCAATCACCCTTATGTTGGTTAGAGGAAGGTGAGGCAGCTTTACTAGGTCCACGTCTCGAGCAGGAGACTCTTGAGCAGGTCCAATTGATTAAGAAGCAGATGGCTACTGCACAGTCTCATCATAAGTCTTATGATGATCATTGCAGATGAACATTGGAATTTGTTATCGGGGATCAAGTTTTCTTGCGTGTTTCGCCGAGGCTGGGACATAGGCAGATTCAGAGACATGGTAATATTTAACAGAGGTATGTAGGGTGATTTGAGATTCTGGAGAGAGTCAGGCCGGTTTCCTATTGGCTACAGTTACCACAGAGGTACCAAGCCATGCATGATGTCTTCTATGTATCTCAGTTGTGCCTTTATCATTTAGACCCATCTCACGTCTTTCAGCCTGAGGAGGTTGAGCTTCAGTTTGATGCGTCCTTTGAGGATCATCTGATTTGTATCATGGATTGAAGCACGAAGGTTCTTCGAGACCGGTCAGTTCCTCTCATATGGGTGCTATTAAATCATGGATGAGTGTAGGACTAAACCTAGGAGTGGGAGACCGACGTACATGATCAGTGGCCAAAGCTGTTCTGAGCTTTTTCTTTTCCACCCTTAGATGGGAAATTCGGGGACGAATTTCTTTAAAGGGGGATGTTTGTAAGAACCCAGTTATTATTTTCAAGGTACTGGTTTCTTATTTTATCTTTTTCTTTAGTGTTTTTTAGAAAATAAGGAAAATCGGGAAAAATATTAAATTTTGGAAAGTACACGCCGTGTACTTTTCCACACATTGTGTACTTTGGCCATGTGGCATGGGTACACAAGGTGTGTAGCCATGTCGGCGGAGAAGGGTGTAAAAACCAACTAAAATCCGTGTAGTGGTCCTTTACATACCACGTAGTCAGTCTGCAGGCAAAATAGTAATGTGGTGGAAGTAGTCGCCAGATAGGTGACAGTACACGCCGTGTAGTTGGGAATACATGTCGTGACTCATGTCAACTGTTGAACAGTTTGGCAGTGCCGCGAGATGAACATTTAAATGAAGGAAGTACACACCATGTACTCAAAAGAACATGTTGTGTACTTTGTGTTTTTCATCTAAAATGGGCAGTAGCCAACCGTGCTCACATGGAAGGCTTAGAACCAGACGGGAGAACGGGAGGGGATGACCGAATGTTTGAGGATCTCCAAATCGGGTGTCGGGATACATTTTCCACTTTCGTTGATCACGTTGGAACTGCAAAGGTAAGCCCTCCACTCTTCTTAAACCATACTTTCCAGTTTTTCTTCTATGGAATGTTATTTGAGTTTAAGCAAGTTTTCTTTTACCTTAGATCTACCACGTTCTGGGACGATTCGTGGAACGTCGTTCGAGTATATTGGTCAGGGGCATTTAATGTTGGTGTCATGGTGTTTAATTTCCAACTATTGTGCATTTTTGGGTATTTCTGCTCTAAGAACCCAAGATGGGGTGTCGTGTGGCTGAGGTCATGGATATTGTTACTACCTAGAAATGTATAGGTGATTAAATGTGATAATAAAATTCTATTTGGGATCACTTCTTGGATCCAGGGCAACCCCAAGGGTCTGTTCCTCTTTTTAGCCATTTGGCTAGGATACCCAAGGGTATGACTTTAATTTAATGATTGTATAATTTCCTTGAGAGGAATTTCTGGTTTACTAGTTATATACATGTTGGGCTTGGCCTGGTTACCTTTTTAGCCTGAGGGCAGTGTTGTGATTAGCTGGTGGGCACTGTACTATTTAGCATGTGGGAAACTTCTTCAGTGCCTATGGGTAGTTGATTCTGTGCTAGTGGGTGGCAGTTTTGTATGCCCGATGGAAATATCATTATGCCTGTGGGCAGATTCTTGTGTCTTTATTCGCTTTACCTGAGGGTCGGGGTTTACATGTCTGATAACATTGGATTTCGACTTAGAATATTCACTGTGGTGATATTTTAATTTAAATTATTAAATGGATATTAAAATAGCTATATAACTGGTAAGTTAGTTACTTTTGAGTAAAGCATAGTTAATTTCATTTAATTTTTCATATTGAAGGTGCATGTTTACACACAGTTGAGCACGAGCCTTTGGTGGGTGCGTACTACGATTTATTTCTTAGACCCTATTTGGGTCATGCTTTTTGGCCTAAAAATATTATTTTGATGCAGGTGTGGATTGGGGATAGAGTCTCTATATAGGTACTTGATTGTTGCTGAGGAGTATGAGGGAATGTGACTGAGCCTAGGCTCGCGATGCCACTGGATTTCCTATTTTGATTTTCTATACATGTACTTCAGTTGTAATTTATTGTATTGCAGTGTAACATGTTCGGGATATTTTATAGAATAGTGACATGCTACGTCTTCATATATATATATATGACTACTTGATTCCCTTTTTGTCATCAGTTATCCATTTCAGTTATTTACTGTTACTGTTTCTGCTATTGTTTATATTTATATTATATTCCACTATGCTACAATTGACAAACGAGGGTATAGTTTCTCCACTATTAGACCTAGGCCCTCGCTGCTAGCAGGCCTCCTCTGGTGTTTGGGGAAATGTTCTTGAGGTCATATAGAGAACCAGGTTCGGGGCACCCGTTGAGTGGCACTCGGAACCAGGACGTTACAGATTACAAGCTCAATGATAAGCCTCTTCAAGAACTCTTTTATAATGTATGAACATTTTCAGGTCCATAAATACTTTTCTCGCTTCCGATTCAAATTGGTTATTAGGTATGAAAATCATGATAAGTTCATCAAAAATCACTGAAAATACCCCCCTTGACCATGAAAATTATGGTACACTATTACAACGGATGGAATTTTCCACTCTTAGATTAACTTTTTCTATGAAAGGTCCACAAATATTCATATTCTTGTTATAACATTCCACATGAATGATACATTCTTCAAAAATAAAAAAAATTACTTTACATTGAATAAATTTTATCCCATAATATTGTATTTTGCACAATATTTAGATTCTCCTCATATTCCCAATTTCACTATGAGTATAGTAGAATATCTTCTAGAAAGACTACCAAAATTTTGTTGAGGTAATCCATAGAAACTCAATTCATTAATTCCATCAATTTTTTGGGAGAATTAGTGTGTCGTAAATGCATCATTATGAACTCATATTCTCTATAACTTGTACGAAATGCAATCATTGTAATATGTTCCTTCACTACCTTTAATTGGGGATATACCAACTAAGGGTCCACCTTATATAAATACGTAGCCCTGCATAGTTTATGTATCAAATCATATATCAATGGAAGAGGATACATGTTCTTTGTCATTATTTTTTTTATCTCACAATAATAAATGAAAAGGGTCATTGATCCTTACTTATTCTTGATGAAGAGGACTTGTTCACCACATGGGGATACAATCAAGAATATAAAACCCCACTCTATATTCTCTTCTAACAAATTCTTCAATTCTTCCAACTAAACGGTGTCTATTATATAAGAGGTCTTTGATATCAGAACAGATCATAGAATAAGTTCTATTGATATCTTAACCTCTCAATCAATATGATTACTAGAAAATTACTTAGGAAATACATTAATGTAGTACAATGGGATGGGTAGGTCATTGAGTATGATTCCATCATTAGTCTCAATCATCATATATAGGTAATCTTGATAATATGTAAATAATATCCACAACTAAGATGATAAAAAATAAGATATTCATCCTCAACCATACACTTGTACAGAATTATAGGATTCTATATGATATAAAGAGAGATATTTTTTCCTGAAAGTTTATGTAGGATTTGTATATAGATAACCAATACATCACTAATATAGAATCAATCTCCAATAAATTAAGTATGATCATATTTTCTTGTTGGTTCTATCCTCAATAATTAACTAGGGAGGTGTTACATACTATGTATGAAAAATTTTCACCATTTTCCATTCTTATTGATTACCCAACCTCCATATTTTGAAGCGGTGTTTGAATAGTTATACTATACTTGATATATATAAAGGAATACAAAAATATATGTCTAATTACTACTTTATATATTATTGAATAAATACCCAGTGTACATGTCACCACATAATTGATGGCCTGACCTTAGCAATATGTATGGAATAAGATTTCACATGATCCTTTGTATTAGGTGGTTACTGAAGTGGATGTCCCTCAAAAACTGAAGGAATGGTGCAAAGGGTTTCATAGTTCCCTTACTCCCTATAATTGAATCACTGAACCATATACGGGGATCTCCATTCATCTACCACCTTATCTTTCTTTCTCTTGTCTCTTTGAAATTCATGTGATCTAAGAGATCCTCTCCAACACATGAAGCACTTCCTCATCCCTTTGAGATAGTTACCATGATTCTTCTTCCCATATTTTATACATGTGAGTGTTTGAGTTTTCCCCCCTTTTCAACAGATCTAACATCTTGAAAATCCAACATAATTTTATTTTCACTATTTTCATGGTTCCCCTCTCCAAAATATATCTCCAGTTTTATATGACATCGATGATATACTTCATATCTCTGAATGAATTTATTTCTAGATCCTTTCAATGGTGTTTTTTTAAACCACTAATTAATGTCTCTATTTTTTTATCATGGTTGATAGAAAATCCCAATATATTCCTTGTGTAACTAAATTATCTTCTTATAACATGAATGATCAACCTTCTTTTTTATTCTTAACTATGAATTATCTTTCTATATTTTTATGAAAAATATGATGGATTTAATTTTTATAAAATACATTCTAAAATTTACCACACTCAATCTCTTCAATTTCATCACTGGCTTAGAGTTCTTAATCAACATACACAATTAATTGACATATCCATCTAAATGAGAAACTACCAACATAAACTTTTCAATCTTAGAAAATTGAAGCATAAAAACTATCTTCACCATTGAATTGAACAATTATTTTGTGACGAGTAAATCAAAAGATCCCAAAAATGTTGATGTTCATTGCCACATAAAATACTTTTTATCCCATTTCTCAAACTTAGGTGAAAGATTATGATCCAAATTACTCATGTTATAGTTCATTACTTATTATATATGGTTATAAATCACCATGGAATTTTGACCTTCACATCCCAAGGAATTGAGGACGGTTATCGAGAATTCAATGCATTGATTGTCACCAGGATTTTTGGCCTAGTTCCTCCTAGCTCCCGCCATCTTCTAAAATAGAAAAAAAGTTAACAAAACATAATTCCATATGTCATGAATATATAATTTATTCCATGTTAAAATTTAATATAAGGGAATATTTTGATGATACCCATGTTTAGATTTTTTAAAACAAGTCTTATTTGGTGATTACATATACTAAGTCACAGTATAAGGTTTTCACTAATGTTCTGTAACCATAATTCCAAAATAAAATAAAATTATCTCTAATACCAACAATAGTGACCCTAGTTCAGTATATTTTACAATTAAAAAATTTTAATGATAAATAGAAGAATAGTGTTAAATATCTAACATCATATGATTTATTTTCATGGGAAAATTAGTATTATACATAAATTTTACATAATAAAACATAATATTTTTTAATTACTTCTTCTCTTTATTCTTAGTTCCAATCATATTCTCTTTCGTGTAGGAAGATAGGTGAGGGTATACATTAAAGAACGATTGAAGAAAAATGTCTTGTAAATGGTTTAATAAAAACATGAAAAAATATAACATGGTTTAGAATAATAATCATAGTCATAACATGAGCATTTATAGGAAGAATTACATAATGGCATGGAATATGGTAACTCATAAAAATGAAACATCATGTCTGAGTTGATAAATAACACACATTATTGTGAATAATTCACGAATCATGTTCAAACATAACATATATGTATAATCATAAATCATTATTGTGAATATATATAGCATCATGTTCGTGCATATTTTATTTTATCTCTTGATATAAATCAAATTACCCAAATCATTGGATCACTAATGAATTATTGGTGCATCTGTCACAACATAACATTTACAAAATCAAGGATTACACGTGACACATATATCAATAATAACCATAAAATAACCCATAGAATGGAAGGGGATTCATTTGATAAGTCATACATTCATAAATTATCATTGTATTCAAAAATGAGAATGGGATATATGTATTTGGTATAATAATAATCACACTCGAGTGAAAAAGAAACAGTCTCAAGATATGTAAAAATGTATTTTTGAAAGCATAGTTATTTTTGGGAAATAATAATATTTGACATAAATTTATATTTGAATTGTTTATATCCAGAAAATAAAAGGAACGATAAAATTAAATTACTTTTTATGAGAATTAAATATATGTAACACCCCAAGCTTCCATGATACGCTACTCCTTGAATAATACAATAGTGTGTGTTGTACGCAACTTCGAGTTCTAACACACACCACAACCTACCAAACTAGTCGTTATGAATAGTAATAACCTCTTTATAAAATTTTATAAATTTTATCTTTCAAAATGGACTTCATTTTTGGATTTGGAATATCGAAATTATCCTATGGTGAATTTTTTGGTATTTTTCTGAAAACTATCAATTTTTTATGAGTAGTGAAAAACACTGAGTTATTGTTAAAACCGACATTTTATTTAAAAAATTATTTATTTTATTTAAATTTATATTTTTTCAAAATAGATAATTAATACCTATATAGGTTAAATGTAATTCATTGGAGTTAGTTTTTAATAATTTTAGACGTAAAATAATTTTATTGATATTTTCACCGTCTTTTACACATCTCGTAGGAGAATTTTCACATTCACATAAAACATAATTTTAACACTTATGTGAGTAGAATTTTGAAAATATGAGAGACACAGTTAATATCAAGGAGTAAAATGTGGTTTAATAAGATAATGATAATTTTTGGTGAATAATAACTTTTTACTTTTATTTACCACGGTTAAAAGTAAATATGGTAATTAAGGGTAAAAATGATATTAATATTAACCTAACTCATTTCCTAATTCTATTGGACAAGTGTATCTCGACCCAAAACAACCTTAGGAATAAAATATTATCATTTATACCCACTTGGATTAGATTAGGAAATTTATTATTATTTTTTTCAAAGAGGAGTTAGTATAGTTATAATCAATGTTTAATAACTAAAACATTTTTAATATAGTGTTATACATAAGATAAATTAGATAATAAATATTAATTAGAAAATTAACAATATTTCTTACATAATCATCTTTTATTAATAATTTTTAGACACAAAATAATTTACTTTATTTATGACACAATGATGATATAGTAATTACCTTAGTAATGAAATATTAAGATAATTGATATTATAAATACCAAAATAAATTTAATTTGAAACCTGTTATGAATTAAACTAGTTTTATTGGTTAATATGACATATTAGGACTGATTATAAAAATTCTTTTCAAATTAATGATGCTGTTATGAAATTATCAAAAACAAAATATCCAATAGTGTCAAAATTGACATAAAAGAGTTTTTAAAAAAAATATTAATTTATTATTTTATATACTATTCCTAAAAATCTAAGGATTGGCCATGATACTTATATAATGATATTTGTACCATTAATGGACCACTTGGGGGTCAATTGGAATTTTATTTTATGTTTATTAACTATATATTATAAAAATACAAAGTGACACGGTAAGTATCAAACTAATTAACTAAGAGTTTAATCTAAAATATAAGGTTAATAATGTGACCCAAACTAGTCTAAAAGCTATTTTTTAGAGGATATAGACCTAACCCCACTTTATACATTAAAAAACTCACTTTGGAGCCATTAGAAACCGAATATGAATTTATTATAAAATAACATTTCTATCTTTTCCTAAGGTGCCCCTCCTCTCCATTATAAAAGGACACCAATTATAACCAATTCTTCACACCATAAAAGCCATTTGGTTCGGAAAAACCCTGACTAAATAATCTCTCAACTTCCCTCCCTTCATCCAAGAGGCCTTACCTTAGTTAGAAAGCCAACCTATGGAGCCCTTTTGATCAAATCAAAAGGAAGAACCCGAAGAAGATGTAATCTTTTCACCACCCTTTTTCAAGTTCCTTTCTTCTTCAACTTCTTCATTCATTATTTTCCCAATTATAATATAATAAATCCAATATCTTCTATATAATGAGATTTTATTACAAATATGGTACAATCATATTCAGTATACTATCCATCCTTTGAAAGACATGTCACCATACGCGCGTACGTACGACATATCGTCTCCACGTCGGGGTGTAATTGTTATTGAAAACATTATTATTTGGATGGGTATAATAATGATGTGTAATTTTTGTAAATAATAAATATAACTTGATAATGATTCTGTATATATGATATACTATCCTATTATATATTATTTTAATATAAAAATAATGATATTGTCTCTCATGCGTACGTACAGACTACCGTCTCCACGAACGCGATGAGATTCATTCCCCATCGTATCCATTAAAGTCTAATTCACATTTTATGATTAAAAATAATGTATAAGTACTTCATATAATTATGGATATGAGTATGATACAACCTATCCATAACAAACATTTCTTATGTAACAAAACATATAAAAGAAAACGAGTAAGTTAACACCCGAAACGATGATAATAGAATGATATTATTTACAATGAAATGTTAAAAGATCATATAGGATATCATATTAATGTATATGATTCTTGTATAATTTAATAACAATTATTTCACCATTATAAAGGAGGTTAACCAACCCTCGACCTAGGAATAATACATGGTAAAGCTTTATTTCACAATCTCTTTATTATCCGAGTTTGTTTATACGTAATTATCTACTAGGACATCGTTATCTTCCACATCCATGTTTCTTAAAAATGTATTTCAAATCATTCTTACTATCTTACAGACTAAGAGTTAAATTCATTTATACCATTGTTGACTTTTTATCAGAATTTTTTAAAGGAATATTTATGTCATTTTCCAAACAAGGCCCTTTTTAAACATTTCGACAAAATTAAGGTAAGACTGTTTTTATAACTTATACGGAGGGTGCATCTATTTTCCGCCATTATAAAGTCATTGAATCTTCCCTTATAAGCTTATAAGAATATTTTCATAGTAAATTTTTTATTTTATAATTATGTGACTTTTAAGTGATTTCAAAAAATAGATATTTCACTCAAATAGTTATGATTTCATCTATCTTAACACACGTTGATGGATTTTAAACTTATTTGAAATTTATTTATTATGATACAAAACATCCATATTGTATTGATGGTTTTATGATATGTTTGACTGTGCATGTGTTATTTTTAAACCATTCATGGTTTATGGAGAAATTGTTGACATTTCGTATGCTAGTTTTAATACGAATGTTTATGTTATGTTTAAACCTATTCATGCAAGGAATGCATTGGAAATAATAAGTGACGAGTGGAGATCTCTATAGCTCTTCAAGGCGTCGGTAGGTTGCAAGAGATAAACTAGTGTCTTAGGACAAGGCCTTCAAAAAATCTTATTTTTAGTATTGGCACGAGAACGTGACTATGTGGTAATGATAGTATAGTATTATGATTTCCATCATTATGAAAGTGGTTATTGATATTGCTTGTGATTAGTCGACTAGAAGAATATCCATGTGAATAAGTAAATGTAATTATTTCATTTTATTTCTACCATTTTTTGATGAAGTTCAAGTTTAAAAGTTATTTGTTTTAGTTATACGTTGCCTTAAATGATTATGGTTATTTATGAAAATTTATGCTATATTGTTATCCTTACTGGGCATCTAAGCTCACCCCTTTCAATGTTTTATTTTTCCTAGGATGTGAAGAAGTATTTTATGAATGACCTGAAGGGATAGTATAAGGGTATATGAGTGTGGAGAAAATATTTTGTTGTAGTTTTCATATTATGATATAACGTAAACTTTATGAATGTATCTAGTGATTCCAAGGCTACTAAACTAATCGGTCTTTTGACACTTGATCTTTTGTGATCATGCCAATGTTATGTAATAATGCACAGACTCTAGGTAACTGGGTCGGGGCATTATAGTTGGTATCATAAGAAGATTAGTACAAACCTTGGAAGGTAGATTTAGATAAACTAAAATTAGAGCACATAGCCCTAAGATGGAATTTGAGGATTAGTATAGAATATCATTCTGGAATTTTGGTATTGTAGAGATTTTGTGAGTTTTCCGAGAAATACATCCCTTTCTGGATACGAGCAGGTAGAGGTGGATCTAACACAAATGTACCTAGGGGTAAAACCCTAAAAACCCGCATTGAGATAACTCGAAAGGGAACTGGTACAAGACAATGGGTCTTCCTGCACTCTTGGTTACGACACTCTCTGGGGATATGCTTAGGATAAATCTCATTTTCCTTAAAAACCATTAGGAAGGGTTTATGAGTATATACATTCCCAATGAAATCATTTTTATGATTATGGATTTTATCCATAAATAATTCAATTTATGTAAAGTGTTTTACAAGTATGGAATTATGTATTTTGATTCATAAACTGATCTAGTTTATCCCATTGTTTAGATATGGCAGGTAGTGGGAGAATTGGAAACCATATCAATGCACACACTCCATATAGGGATTTCCCTCCAACTCAAGATAATTATAGTGGAGTTGGTGATGCAACTAGTGCTGATCAGCTAATCACCATACTGGGACAACTCACTCAGGTTATGAATAATAAACGTTCCCGTATAGAGCACCCTGATCCGCAGCGTATAGGATCAATGTTAGACCACCTCATGAGGCAAAAACCACAAAATTTTAATGGGATTAAAAATCCCATTGTAAAAGAGAAATGGATAAATTCCCTAGAGAAAATATTTCAGGTTTTGGGGACTAGTGAAAGGGAAAAAGTTATCATGGTAGTTTATCACCTCATTGGAGATGCTGATCAATGGTGGTCATTGATTCAAAACACAAAGTAAGATGATAAGGTATCAAATATGGAATGGAGGGAGTTCAATGAGCTTTTCTTTAAAAAGTAATTTCCTCGTGACCATCGAGAAAATATAGAAAGGAAATTTATGAGTTTGAGACAAAAAGAGGATGACAATGTTTCAAAGTATGAGGCTAACCATAAAAGGTCAGCATAGTATTCTGGAGATTATATACTTATCCCAAGAAGTAAGATTGATCGTTTTTTTGATGGGTTAAAACCATTTCTCCGTCGATCATTAGTCTCAAAATCCTTCTCGTCGTACAAAGACATTATCTCATGTGCTATCATGACAGAAAAGTAATTCTCTATGACTTATGACATTAAATAAAAGCAATCAATGAAGAGATATTCTGATCAATCTGGTATTGGAAAAAAGGGGAAAAAGGGAAAAGATGAATATCCATCTTGTAGTAAATGTGCGATGAAACACCCTGGTACTTGTGTGAAGGGAATGGGAGTCTATTACAAGTGTGGTGAAAAATACCACCAAGATTGTGATTGAAAGGGGAAGAAGGAAGCTAATGATGTCCATTTCTACAATTGTAGAAAGATGGGACATTATGCAAATGATTGTCATAAGCCTCAGGGGAACTTACCTCACAAAAGGCCAAGGGATCATGGCCAAGTATATGATATTAGTACTGCTGAGGTTGAAGCTCTGAAAGACGTGGTGGTCGGTAATGTAATGGTTTCCTCAAGTTTAACAAATGAATTATTTGATTTTGGATCATCAAATTGTTTCATATCTTCCTAGTTTTCTAAGAAAATTAGATATTTCAAAATTGATTTAACAATAGAGTTATCGGTTAAAAATCCTAAGGCAAGTATCATTGCTAAAAAGTTTTGTGAATAAATCCCCTTTAGAGCACATAAATGTTCTTTATCCACTGATCTCATCGTCATAACTATCATCGAGTTTGATATAATCCTTGGTATGGATTGGATTTTGGACCATGATGCAAATATTTATTATAAGAAGAAGGAGGTTATGATTTTTGATGATGATGATAAGGAACACCTTATATTTAGAACAAAATCATCACCAACTAATTCTTATCAAGATCCACCCCCACTAGCTCAACTAAATTAAATTATTATGGAGGGAGAGAAATAAATAACAGTGGGTGGGGAAAGGAATGTTCAAATAGAGGATGTACCTATTGTGAAAGAATATGTAGATGTGTTTCGGGATGATTTACCCGGTCATCCTCCAAAACGATAAGTTGTGTTTTCCATTGATTTAATTCCTGGATCAAGGCCTATATTGAAGACCCATTATAGAATGGCCACTGAGGATTTAGTTGAACTAAAGAAAGAACTAGAGGAATTGATTAATTAGGTATTTATTCACCCTAGTGTTTCTCGATGGGGATCCCCTATTCTTTTTGTTAAGAAGAAAGATAGATCAATTAGGTTATATATCGACTACAGAGAAATCAATCCTATAACAATAAAAAAATTATCACATACCTCTCATTGAGGATTAATCTGACCAACTGCATCGAGCTCAATACTTTTCAAATATTTACCTTCGATCTCGATATCATCCATTGTGTGTGAATAAGGAAGACATTCCGAAGACAACATTTCGAACTTGGTACGGGAATTACATGTTTACAGTAATGCCATTTGGGATGACTAATGTACCCTATGTATTCATGGATCTAATGAATAGAGTTTTGAAAAAAAAATCTCAATTATTTTTTTTGTGGTACTTATTGATGATATCATGGTATAATACAACATCTACGAAGACCATGAAAATCAGTTCCACATTATCCTAATGACTATTAGAAGACATGATTTTTATGGGATGTTTAGCAAGTATGAATTATGGCTTCATGAGATTTCTTTTGATGGCCATATTGTCTCCAAATATGGAATCTTTATTGATCCTTCTAAGACCAAGGCAATCCAAGAATGTCCTCCACCAACGAGTATAACTGAGGTATGCAGTTTTATTGGTTTAACAGGTTATTATTGGCGTTTCATCCCGAATTTTTCTTGATTTGCTAACCCATTAACAAAGCGCACACGTAAAGGGATTAAATTTGTATGGACAACAGTGTGTCAAGAATGTTTTGAATAACTGAAGATAAGATTAGTCAATTATCTTATATTGACACTATCATCAGGGAGTGATGAGTTGGTTATTTATAGTGATGCATCTAAGAAAGGACTTGGTTGTGTCCTTTTGTAGAATGATAAGGTTATTGCATATGCATCACGAGAGCTAAAAAATCATAAGAAAAACTATCATACTCATGATATTGAGTTAGATGTTATAATCATTGCTTTGAATATATGGAGACATTATCTCTATTTTGAAAAATGTGAGATATATAATGATCACAAGAGTTTGAAGTATATGTTTTCACAGAAAGAACCCAACATGAGGCAAAAGAGATGGCTTGAACTACTCAAGGATCATGATTGCATGATACACTACCACCCGGGGAAGGAAAATACGGTTGTAGATGCTTTGATTAGAAAAGATCATGGAGTTTTGAACAAGATGAGAATTGAGTGGGATCCTATTTTCATGGATCTAGTAAATATGAATATGGGAATCACAATGGAATTTGAAACATCCATACTTTTTCAAATGGTTGCGAAAGCATATCTACTAGAAATGATTACGAGTTTTCAGACCGATGATGAAGAGTTTAAAAGGAATATTAAAGCTATGACTGATGGAAGATTGAGTGAATTTGTGTATGATGATAGAATTTTGAAATTTGGGTAGAGACATTGTGTTCCCAATATACCTGATCTAAAAAGTGAATTTCTGGATAATGCTTATAGTTCCAATTTCTCTATTCATCCTGCCAGCACCAAAATGTATTGAGATTTGAAGGATCATTTTTTATGGGAAAACTTGAAGAGGGAGATTATTGATTTTGTGTCAAGATATATGGGTTTTCAACTAGTGAAATCTGGAAGGCAACAACCTGGGGGAGTGATGAAAACTCTTCCCATATCGGAGTGGAAATGGGATTATATCACGATGGAATTTTTCATGGGACTACCAAAGAATCTTATATGGAACAATGAAATATGGGTCATTGTTGATTGTATTACAATGTTAGCACATTTTCATGCTATAAGGGAAGATTTACCACTTGAACATCTAGCAGGGATATATATTTATGATGTTATGAGACTTCAAGGAGTACCCCTATCAATTATTTCTGATCGTGATCACTGTTTTACTTCATGAATCTAGAAGAGTCTTCAAAAGGCCTTGGATACTAAACTTCGTTTGAGAACTGCCTACCACCCTCAAACTGATGGACTATCAGAACAGACTATTCAGACCGTAGAAGACATGTTGAGATCATGCTCACATGACTTTCAGGGTATGTGGGATCAATATTTACCTCTGGTGGAATTTTGATGTTATAATATCTCCCATTCAAGTATTCGGATGGCACCATATGAAGAATTATATGGAAAGTGATGTCGCACACAAACCTGTTGGGATGATGCTGGTGAATGAAAACTTCTAGGCCTAGAACTGGTGGAGGAAATTATGGAAAAGTTAAAAGAAATCCAAAACCACATCAAAGCAGCTCAATGTAGGAATAAGAGATATGCTGATAACCGAAGGAAGGATTTGGAATTTTAGGTAAGAGATCATGTTTTCATGAATCTATCTCCATAGAAGGTAGTTATACGTTTCGAAAAGAAAGTTAAAATGAGTCTCAGGTACAATGGTCCTTTCGAAATTCTAGAATGAATTGGGGCTATAATTTACTGTTTGGCAATGCCTCCAAGTCTCTCCAAAGATTATGATGTGTTCAATATATCACTTTTGAGGAAATATATGCCTGACCCAATGCATGTACTCAACTATGATGAATTAGAACTAGAACCCGATATGTATTATTGACAAGATCCCATCAGGATTCTTGATACGAGGGAAAAAGTACTGAGAATCCAGATGACTCTTCTGGTAAATGTTTTGTGGAGAAACCTTAAGATGGAAGAAGCAACGTGGAAACACGAGGAACTTATGATGAAGAACCACCCGAGTCATTTCATGTAGTAGTATTATATAAATTTCAAGGATGAAATTATTTTATGGAGGGGAGAATGTAACACCCCATGCTTCCACGGTACACTTCTCTTTGAATAATTCAGTAGTGTGTGTTGTACACAACTTCGAGTTGTAACACACACCACAACCAATAAAACCAGCCATTATGAACATTAATACCCACTTTTTTAAATTTTTTAAATTTTATATTTCATAATGTAATTCATTTTTGGATCTGAAATATCGAAATTATCATAGGGTGAATGTTTGGTATTTTTCTAAAAACGTTCAATTTTTGATGAATAGTGAAAAACACTGAGTTATTGGTTAAAAATGACTTATTATTTAAATAATTATTTATTTTATTTAAATTTATTTTAGGTAAAAATAGATACATAATACCTATATAATTTCAATTTAATCCATTGGATTCAATTTATAATAATTTTCGGCATATAAAAATTTTATTGACCTTTTTACCGTCTTTTACCCATCACCTAGGAGAATTTGCAAATTCACATAAAAAATACTTTTACCGCTTCTGTGAGTGTAATTTCAAAAATTTAAAGACACAGTTAATATCAAGGAGTAAAATTTGGTATAATAAGATAAAAATAATTTTTTGATAGAAACTTTTTACTTTTATTTACCATAGTTAAAAGTAAATATGGGAATTAAGGGTAAAATGATATTAATATTACCCTAAAACATGTCCTAATTCTATTGGATAGTTTTATCTCAACCAAAAACAACCTTAGGAATAAAATATTATCATTTAGATCCAATTGGATTATATTATGACATTTATTATTATTTAATTTAAAGAAGAGTTAAAAGAGTTAAAATCAAAGAATAAAAATTAAAACATTTTTAATATAGGGTTATACATAAGATAAGTTCGATTATAAATATTTATTAGAAAGATAAAAAGATTTCATACATAATGGTATTTTATGAATAATTTTTAGACACTAAATAATTTAATTTATTTATGACCCAATGATGATGCAGTAATTACATAATTAATGAAATATTAACTTAATTGATATTATAAATACCCAAATAAATGTAATTTGAAACTTTTTATGATTTCTATTAATTTTATAGGTCAATATGACATATTATTACTAATTATATAAATTTTTTTCGTAGTGATGATGCTCTTATGAAATTATCAATAACAAAATACCCAATACTGTCAAAATTGACATAAAATAGTTTTTTTAAAAAATATTATATTATTAATTTATATTCTTTTCCTACAAATATGAGGTTCATCCAAGAGACTTATATAATGATATTTTTATCATTAATGGACAACTTTGGGGGTCTCTTGGAATTTTATAGTATGTTTATTAACTATATAATATAAAAATACAAAGTGACAAGGTAAGTACCAAACTAATTAACTAAGAGTTAAACCTAAAAGATAAGGTTAATAAAGTGACAGAACCTGTCTAAAACCTATTAGTTGAGTGGTTTTTAACCTATCCCATCCTTAAACTTTAAATAATCCACTTTTTAGCATTTAAAAACTGAATATGAATTTATTATAAAATAATATTTCTAGCTTTTCCTAAGGTGACCCTCCTCCCCCTTATAAAAGGACACCACATCTAACCAATTATTCACAAAATCAAATCCTTTTGGCTCAGCCAAACCCTGTCCAAATATTCTCTCAACTTTCCTCCCTTCATCCTAGAATCCTTCCTTTACTCATAAAGCCATCCTATGGTTCCCTAAGATCAAATCAAATGGAAGAAACCAAAGAAGAGGCAATGTTTTCACCACTGTTTTTCAAGTTCATTTCGTCTTCAACTTCGTATTTCATTGTTTTTCCAATTATAAAATAATAACTCAATTATCTTTTATATATAGATATGTTATTATAAATATGGTACAACCATATACAGTATTCTATCCATCCTTTGAATGACATGTCACCATAGGTGCGTACGTAGGGCTTACCCTCTCCATGTCGTGGTGTAATTGTTATTCAAAACATTATTATTTGGATGGGTATAATAATGATGTTTAATTCATGTAAATAATAAATATAACATGATAATTATTCTGTATATATGATATACTATCCAATTATTTATTATTTTAATATCAAAAGATTGATATTGCTGCTCGTATGTACGTATGGACTACCGTCTCCACGAACGTGATGAGATTCATTCCTCATCGTATCCATTCAAGTATAATTCTCATTTGATGATAAAAAAAATGGTTAATGACATGATATTTTTATGGATATGAATATTATACATACTATACATAAAAAACATGGTTTATGTAACAAAAGATACAAAAGAATACACGTAAGTTAACACTCGAAATGACGATAATACTAAGATATTATTAACAAATCAATGTTAAAAGATCATATATGATATCGTATTAATGTATATGATTCCTATCCATGTGAATGTGTATTTTTACGAGTTGAGGATTAATATAGTTACAATAAAATGAATAAAGACTCATAAATTAATCTTGAATGATATTTTGGACCTAATCCCAATTATTTTTACTGAATTTTATATTTTTATGAATTTTATACCTATTAATAAAATATTATTTATTTTAAAATTACATTAATGTCAATTTTTACACTATTCATTAAATATCCTTTTAATCATATATTAACGAAAAAATATCTTCAAAAAACATGTTTCAAACATCAATAACATATCACAGCCATTTTAAAAAAAATTAATGAAATTAATTACATACAAATATATTTATATTAATTTTTCTAATAATATTTATTTGTTATTTCCATTAATAATACAATTATTGTATCATAATTGTGCAATCCATTAATTCAATTACTTCTTCCATTAAAATTAAAAATAAATTATAATTATTAACATAATTTTTTTTCATATGAATATTTATATTTTATTATATGTTCTATATAATCATATAATAAAATTTTAATACTTATTAAAAACCAGAGAATGATATATGTGACTACATCTTAATTATTAATGTGGTGTCATTCAATTAATTTTATTTCAATCCTATGAAATAAAAAATCATGATGAGGCTATTATTCACCAATTTGAGAGAACAATATCTTTTAATACTCTCATAGTCTAATTAAATATTTTACATAATTAGAATTTATATGAAAAACACATACAACCATGATTTGGTCTTCCCTAGTAAATTATTTTGCATGCATAAATTATACCATGTACTTTGTGTCTTAGACCATGGAGTTCACTAACCCTTATTTGGGGATGTCCTTTTTTCTGTTTTCTTCTGATGCACCTGGATATGTTCCAAGATGCTTTTTCCATATGCTATTCCTTTGGCATAGACACCATTGTTTCAGTCTCTATTATGAAAAAAATTGATCATGAAAACATCAAATTCCTTTGTGTTTCTTCACTATCTTACAAATATGTTATCTAATATGAATTTCAAATCTACATGTTGTAGTATCCATAATCATTTCTTCATGGTAAATTTTCTATTTGAAATGTTATCAAATATTATCATAATATATGAATTCAATAGGTTTCCATATTATCTTCATTATATCAACATACACCATGACATGATCTATTATGTGGTTCATCGAATTAATTAGAATTCCTTCACCGAACTCCTACATAAAATCACTATATCATTATTTGAAAGAACTATTTTACTCCATTGGTAAATAATAATATTATACAATTTAAATTCACATGTATATCCATGTCCACCATTACTCTATATATTTGTCTACTGTCCACCCATTATCACTAAATATTTTCATTCTTCTCTATTAAATGTAATCAATAATCCACATTATTCTTTTCCTTTATCATCACTTGACAATAACTTCAATGATTTAAAACAAGTCCAACACTAACCATCCTCCTTCAGGTGAAACCTTCCTTCCACATAGATTTGGTACTAAATATTATCATAGATATAAAAATCATTTTTATTCATTTTTTCATCAATTTCTATGGACTCAATGTAACATTATATTCTCTACTAATAGTATCATAAATTATTGGACATAATAAAATAACCTCATATTACCCCCCGTATTTGACCATAATGATGGATAAAAAATCCACCTCTAGATTTAGTTTTTCATTAATAATCGAATTTGAAACTAGAGGGTCATATTAAATAGAGCACAAATGACCATATTTTCAATATTTTCTTCTTCAAAAACTCGAATCAAGATTTTATATTAATTTTTACTCCCTCTATATTCAATAACTCAATTGTGATTACATGAAAAGATTAAACCCCCCCACCTCTTAATAAGTATCATACCCAAAGTATTCAATGTATATAAATAAATTTTCATACCATTTGGATCATTGTTATAATATTCCAAATTCCAAAATTTTGACACATGAATTTATGATTTACAAAAAGTATCCTCTGACAAATTTCCTCTTAAAGCAATTGAAATTTCTTTTAATGACTCAAGTTAGTTACTTTACCATATGAAATTGAGTTTTTTAAAAATACGATAAGTCTATTGACCCACAAAATGACATTAGAAAAAATATTTTGGAAAAACAATATCAATATATCTGTGTCAATCATGTATTTCAGAAAATAAAATAAACGAGTATCTTAATAACTTCATCTCATCTTATGAACATACCAAGATCACACAAAACCAATATTATACAAACAAAATAAAACACATTGTGTGATGTAGAAAACTTGTTACATGTGTTTCACAATCCTTAATTGGTGTTCTTAACATCTATTTATTACTTAACAGAAATTTTAGAATAAATAATCAACTCCACATAACTGTATGAACACATAGATCAAGATCTTTAACCATATGATTAAAACTATTACTGTCTAAATATAAATTTATCATTTACCTAATTTTAACAATTTATTTGAAATTTTAAAATTATTTTATCAAATAAAATTTGTAATGGAATAAATCATAAATTAACAAATAAACCTAAATATTGGATAAAAAATCTTTTTGGAACGAAATTTATTTTTTAGACTAATATTTAGGTGTAAACCATATTCATAAACAATAATAACTTTTTATTAAAAAATTCATTATAAAAAATTAATGATATTTAGTTTATAGAGTAATAAATGAATGAATTTTTCTATTAAAATTGTTAATTACAAGAAAAAAATAAAATAATTCTATTTATAATTAAAATTTTACATTTGTTATATAATATTAAACGTACAATCTATAAATATTAAAAATATAACTAAAATTCATAACATTATTCCATATATTTATGTTTTATTAATAATAATTTTTCAATATTGTTTATATATTGATTACGAATTTTAAATCATCAATTATGGAAAAATTATATTTTTCACTGTTCCGTTAAAATAATTACAAGATATTTTATATATGATAAATTCAAAAATGATATTGATATTACATATTTATATTTTTATATCCGAATTAATTTTTTATTATTATAATAATTCAAAATTGGATTAGTATTTTAAGGAAATAAATCCTATATTAATATATTTTTTACCTAGTTTTAATATAGTGGTTACATATATTGATACATCAGTAAATTAACACACATGATGTAATTGTTATTTTAATTAAGTTAATCACATTAATACATCATGGTTTACATTTTATTCTTGAATTTTATCGGACACTAGTCACAAACAGTTATTTTTCTTTAATGTATGGTATTTTTAAAAATCATGGGTCATTATATTATACCCCCTATAATAATAATTTTGTCAATGAATTTTTTATTAATTGGATGAATACCACTGAGAGAATGTTATCCTCTTTATATAATTTTATTCCACCAAATCCACTTAAAGTATATGATTCTTCCATTAAACATTTACTTGCTTGGTGATATTATTCTAACACATGTTTTCTATTCAATAAAACATATCCAATATTTTATCCCTATACAAGACATCGTGTTCCAATTTCAAATCTTCTAATTTCATTGAATTTAAAGTGTGCGTTGTGTACATACTCAGAAGCGAAAGTGGTAACACATCATGTACATTGGAGAGCACATGAAGAAATAATAAGAATTAACCTACTAAACAAAAAATATAAATGACCTATATGGTACCAATGTACCTTGGTATAAACATAAATATCCTTGTAAATATTATAGCCTATATCTATATATATTTCCATATGGACACTATTCCACATAATTCAAAATCTATATCTCATTGATGGTTATCACCACTTCACTCTAAATAACTTTTAAAATTTATTCCTATGTTGTTGAATGTTATAAACCTTCTCTCCCATTACATGGAAAATAAAAAGACCTATTTTATTCCCCTATACAACATATTCCCGAAACATTGGAATATTTCTTTAAATACCATAAATAACATCATATGGTTTCATTGAAAGCATTTAGGGAATTTTTTTTATGTGATTACTCTATTAGAATGAGGTGTTCACAGAGACCCTAGATTTTAATACATGAACGTGACATAATTTAAATGATAAAAACAAAATAGTGATACAAATCCAGGATCCATTGGTTTAGTGTACTGGGAAAATTAGTACCAATAAAAACATTTAATATTAAAACATAAACATATTATAAATTACTTATTCTCTAACTTCTTATTGACCCTCATGTTATCCTAATTACAAATATTCACTTGAGGATATAGATCAAAAGAAGTGGTCATGAAAACTCAAATTGAGAGGATAGATATTATAATTTAATCATGGGTGAGCATAATAATTATCATAACATAATTATCATAATCATAAGTGGAACCATTAAATAAAGACATTAAATGTGGAAATGATTAAAAAAGAAACATCATATCAAAGTGGACAATTACCACAAATAGTTATGAACAAATACAGTATCACTATAAAAAATATTTCAATATATATCATGATATAATTCACATTACCCCATGAATTAGAGTTATATATATTTATGGAAGCACCCATCTCATCATTAATATTTATATTTTCTAAAAAATTACTCCACACCCATCACTTCATAACATTTACATTATCGTGCATGACATATTGAGCATTTATCAATCATAGAAATAAAATGAACCATGGGAAGGAATGGGTTTAATTTCAAAGTGACTGAATTAATGAATAAACATTTCTTTTATCATATTAAAGAGTTAATAAAATACATAATATAATAATCATCAATCTTGGGTGAAGAAGAAACAAATTTGCATCATGTAAAAGATAATGTTATTTTTAAAGAATAGTTATTTTTGAAAAGTAATTTAATTTTTCCAAAAAATAGATTATAATGATTTATATCCCCAAAAAGAAATGGGAAGGAATAAATTAATTATTTTATGGAAAATTAATGGAACATACCTTCTAAAAATGGTGTGAAAATAGGAAAACCCAATGAAAGAGTGTTGGCTTTGAGAACCCCCCTAAAATTATTTCATAATTATTTAATCATATTAATATGCTCTATAATAAAAATAAAATTCTTAATTAACTAATAAGAAAACTTTTATATATTCAGTTGATTCATTATTGTTTTATTAAGTTTTTTAGGGGGTTTTAGATGAGTTATAGAGTTTAATTTCACTATTCGAGAGTGTTTTTTTCATGGTTTTCATGATCTGTTCGCTTATATATGAGTATAGAAGAGCATGTAAAATTGGAGTAGCTATCCATAATTGAAAATATATTCTACTAATTAATATTTTTAAGATTAAATTATAATTTTTTTTGGTATTAGGATTACTATTTAAATAAATAATTGCTGAAAATTGTTTAATTTATTTGTTGTATTTTACAACCATCATGAATAAATATTATTTTATTTAATATCATGTTTATATATTTCTTCCACAACATTAAATAACATGTTATATGTATTAGAAATCATATTTTACAATAATTATAGTTTAATTACCAGTATTGAAGCTGGTAGAGAAAACTAAAAATGCATCATCCATAGTGGAGGCAAATCAACTGAAAATGGATGATATTTTTATATTTAGAATAGAAGGAAGATGGAATATATTAAAATATTAATTATTCCATAAACATTATAACTTTATATTATAAAAAATAAAATTCAATAATAATACCTCTTGGATACATTGAGGTGAGGATATGAAAATCAAATAAAATAAATTTAAATTAAAAATAAAAGAAAAATATAGAAGATTTTTCCTCTAGAATTCATCCTCCTTGAGAACCACCATAGGAAAAATAGTAAGGTATTATTATTAGACCAAGTGATCATATATTTGGGTGAGTGTTTTAGGATTATTATATTATAGAACATGGACAATCATCAATGTTTGGAATTTTTTAAATGATGTGGTAGGGAGGGGTGTCATTTATATGGGATGAGATGTGTATTTTCTTATTATTGTAATCATTAGTTAATTATTGAAGCTAAAGATTATGATTAGTTTGAACCATATGAAGAAAAATTAAAATAATGAATTATATAACAATATTGTGATCTTCATCTTCTTAACATCAATAATGACTAAAAAACCCACGTATCTTGTTTTTATCATAAATTTTTATATTTTACTATTCACGAAAAATCATGTATTTTAGAAAAATACCAAAAATTATCTCTAACCACTTTTAATGTATTAAAATAAAAAATTGAATCAATTTTATGAATTTTTTCCATATATGAGAAATATTATTTTTTAAATGAAAATCATCATTTACATGGAGAATACAGATTTTTAAAATAAAACTAATTTTATAACACTTTCAAAAATTAATGTTGGTTTCATAAAATTATCTTATAATCATAAGAAGAAGAATGTAAATATATTAAAATATATTATGAAAATAATTTATATTTTTGTTAATTATATTAATTATATAATTACAAATAAAAAATATATTCTTATTTAAATTCCAACAGTAAATTAATAATTTTTAATATATTTATTTACCTATACTATGATAGAATTATATCATATTTTCATTCATAAGATATGTAAATTTTATTTATACATCCATAGATTAGGATAATATTCTATTGGATAAATTATTATTTCTAATATTCACATTGTTGTTTTAATTATTAAGTTACTATTCCATTGGTAAAGGTCTATTAATATCTAGAAATACATCTTATTACATTAAATAATTATTTGTAAATATTTATTTATGTACTAAATGTTATTTTATGAGGTTTATAATATATGAAAAAATTATAATAATTGAATTTAAATTTATAAAATTTTGGTTTGATACATGATGATCCCAATATCTATGGAAATCTATTGAACATGATATTATAATTACCTTTGGGGTTTTGTTTTTCCTATAAAATGCACCACAGATCGAAGGGTGATAAGTAGTACTGATACTCAACTTTTTGACTAATTATTTCTGAATAATTCTCTATAACCATGTGGATTGAAATAGATACAAATAATATAAAACAAAGAGTTTCCCTCATTGGATCTTTACCACTTTTGTTATCTATACCATGTTGAGTAGGGAAAGGGAAAGATATTAATTAATGAATGTATAATATTCCAAATTAGTTTAGGAGTCAAATAAATCCAGAAATTCATAATAAACATCAGATTTCATCGGATGTTCAAGGACTAAATCATTTTTCATTTATTCCCATATACATAATTTTATATACAATTTATAAAATATAAACATATATTTTTATCATTCATCAATAACTTGAAATAATACTAATCTCCGAGATTTTTATTCATTGATTGACCTCTACATGTTATAGCACTAAGAAATTTAACTTATATATATATATATATTCTTTCTAGATATGTAGATTAGTATAATCGAAAATAAACATTCAAAATATCCCACAATAGTATTTTTTTCGTTGGACTCGTATTAGTTTTCCAAAGCTTATAAAATTTCATTTATTAATTGTAATCTATATAATACCCACTAACTTCCTCTATATATTCTCATCATTTTTCTAGGATTTGATTATTTATAAGTGAATATAAAGATTAATATTAATTTTCAAAATATAGATTTATATACCATCCTTATGATTTAATTATTCATCCCTTAAAACTCCAGGAGTATTGGTTGACTTTCAATTTTCATTGTGGATATTAAAGAATAATCTTTCCCACTTTGGGTATCAACTACCATATCTTCCATCATAGGATTCCAATGATTTTAAAAATGTACTCCATTATCTTTTCTAATGATATACATTAGTCCATGTTTATATATTTTTCTATGAATTTATAATTTAAGCTCATGTAGTCTTTATAAATATCACATAATTCTCCATAGTGATAATTATGTCATATATTCATAGTAAGGAATAATTTTATCAGGTTCATATCATGTGTTGAGATTTTTTATACATGTTACATTAATTGACCTAATTAATAATAAATTATTTTATATTTCAATAATAAAACATCCAAATCAATTCAATGAATAATAATTTTATATCATTGTCCCATCTACACAATAGTTATGTGTACGTATAGGTGGAGTTCTAAATAGCATCTAAATGTATCTGATTATTTCTACATATTCAATAGTTCATATGAACTACACTCCCATATATGTCAACATTATTATTGGATTGACTAATTTTGATTTGTTTCTCAGAAAATAATGATTGTATATATCTTATTGAATTAATATATTATTCTCTACCACAAAGGTAGTTCATGACCATTTTTTATTAGGTTTGGTTTTAATGTGTCCACATATATACCCAAACTAGTGATAACATTAGCTAAGAAGAATACTTTTTTCCTATAAATTCAATCATATAAAACATGGAATACAATTTATACATTTTCATGTTCATTATTACAATTATAAAAAAAATTATATTCATTATTTTACATAGAATATACAGGAATATCCAAAATAATGATTTACATGGATTATTTAATGATGTATCTGAATAATTTATTCAAGAAATAAATAAATATATAAATAATTTTTTTATTTTTGAATGGAATAACAATAAATTCAATACATGCATACCTTCTGAAAAATATTTTTTTTGGTATAAATTCTCTCAACACTATCAATTTATGATATCTACATCGAAGACCATTCTTCATGAAATATTAATATCATGGTAGTTAATCAAATAGATAATAAATATGTGGTGTAGTTGAGTTGTTTTTTATTCCAATTTTAATTATATAATTTTAAAAATTTAATATACACAATGATCCATGTTTTTTTATAGAATAATTGTGTACCCCATGATAATAAACCGAATCACATGATGACCATATCAAAATTTTCTTAGGAATTCATCAATTAAACCGTCATATTGTAGTTCATTCAATAAAAACTTAGTTATATTTGTATAGAATTAGGTAATTGATTGATTTAGTTCTCATCCCCATTATATAAGATAAGAAAACGTTTTTTGATGATAAATATAACAGTATATTACCATTAAATATGAATTTCATCAATTTTGACTTTATCCTTGATCATTTGATCCAAGAGTTCCTCTTTGGGGGGTATCATAGCCCATGTTATTTAATATTTTTCCAAATATATATCATAATAATTATTTGATAGATATTACATCCTTGTATGCTTAGGGATATAAATTTGTATCTCTTTTTCATAACAACTTGTAAGTTACTTAAATTGGGATAACCAATCCAAAAATAAACTCACTTCTAATTCAATATATAAAAACAATATTTTCATTAAATAAAATCCCATAAATCATGATTGGGGAAAAGTTATTTTTTTAGAAGTTGTCATCATGTGTAATGTTGTTTTAATAGATATTTATTTGTTTATAGTTTGTGTTTATGATTCAATATTCATCGAAATCATATGCGATATAGAAGAATGTGAAGATCCGGAATCAAATAATGTATTTCAATATATTGAGATGTGATTATATAATTAATCGAACTATTATAAATGATGTTTTACTTTTTATAAAAGTATACGTATTACTATGTAATATGGTTATATAAAACACACACACTTCCTCGGTTATATATTATTATATTTCATAGACTATTAAGAGTATTTACTATTATTAATACAGACTTTGATCATTTATCACATGATAAGTATAAATATATGGCTTTTAACAAATCCAATTGACATAGAAAAATGAAGTGATGGTTTCAAATATTATAATAATTCCCTATAAAGCCCATTTATCGGAGCATCCAATTGATATATTATCTCTTGTAATTTCCCTTGACCAATCCCAAGCTGAGATCCCAAAACAAACAAATGAGTGAAACTATTTATTAGGGATGTTCAATATCAGTAATAACATGACCCAATCCCATTTCATCAAATAACACCTTCAATGTATCACAATCTCACAACTTACTCATTGGTAATATTATGATGTATTAAAGGTATATGTATCAAGACCCTAGAAAATTTATTATGTATATTATTTTTTAAATTTTATTGAATATATTTTTATTCTGATTCTATAAAACATGAAGAGTATTTTTGTGTATTATTCTTATCAATTAAGGAACTAATGCTAATTATACAATTTATTTTTAAAATATATAATATTTTAATTAACGAATTCATAAAATTATTTTAATTAAATATAATTGGTCAAAGAATATTTTGATTTCAAATGTAATGTTTTATTAGGGTTTACAAACTGTTATTTCCAAAAACACATCATTTTCAATAAATGTTGGATATTGTTTTTATAAGTAAAAATATACCTATTTATAAAATTATTTTGAAAAATTGTATATTATTTTAGAAATTAGAACATAGAAATTAGTTAATCGTGAATTTTTCATTAATTTCTAAGATAATAGAATTTTCAGATGAAAAATAAATACCATATAAGTATTCAATCTATTTTATAGTATCATAAGGACCAAAAAATGAATTTATAAAAAATATAACGGTCTAAATAGGAAATATATATGTTTTAATTTTTAAATAATATGATTTTATGTTTATTTGATTATTTTTATTTAACTATTACGAATCTTCCAAAAAATTAATATATTTTAGAGTTTTAAATTCAATTATATAATGTCACTCACCTCCATGTAAACAATGGTATTATTTTAATATGTACTTACCATTTCCTACTAAATTAAATAAAAATACTCCACTTTGGTATAAACCATGGAAAAAAACTATGGTCTGTTTTGTGGGTTTGAATATTTAATTTTGTAGATTCCAAAATCTAAATATTAATGAAATCCCTATATTTACTTACATAATCCCACCCAAGATCCCATTTTTCATCACTAAAAATACATGGAACACATTTTTCAATCGGATATAATATCTTTATAATCCTCTTATGGTTCCCAAACTGCCCATGAAATCCTTCTTCTGGATTTTGAAGCCACACACTCAAGTTAAGGTTCTTTACGTTATCCTCTTTATTAAAGTTTTGTTATGATGTTTTTCATTATAATCATACTTTTGTAATGTTGGGATATGTCATAATATGTCCCTATTAATACCTATTTTATTTTAAAATTATTATATTCCCCATTTTCTCTCATCACCCTTTCTTATGAATTTTTATGTGGCGTTGTTAGTCATCAAATATTTCATAAGGGACCCTCCCTTTCACCCCTTTTATTCATGAATCTTCTTCAATTTATGCCATTTAATTATCAATTCATAATAATGGGGTTTATTTTATAACATACCCCATGTGGTACTTATTATTAATAAATTATGATAAAAACTTTTCCCTCTCATTATGTCTTTCGATGAATATTTACACTTCCCTGTTATGCTGTAGAAATTTCACTTCGGTGATCTGCACCAAAAAAATTATGTAGTGAATACCATACCTAATTTATATAATGGGGGTTCAAATTTAGCCACATATACTCATTATTATTGGGTATTTACACGTATAACTCCTCACTCTTTTTTTGGAATAATATATGATGATGAATGAATCCATGTTGTATGATCAATGTGTCACACTTATGAATGAGATTTAAATGAATGTGATTGGTGTTCCCATAATTATATAGTTATCCAATTCATTGGGTAATTATTTATATCATGATATGTAATTTTTGGACATGGACTAAACCTAATGCCTTTATGGTAAATTTCCTTTTTATGAAATATTTGTAGTTCGATTGGACCTATGATGTAGTGTTTTATGTTGTTGTTGTTTTTCCAATGCCTCCCTTTTGTTATAATTCAATAACGTATATTATTATTCATGATTATTATTCATAAAATTATTATACACCTTCATATTTGTATTTTATAATATTTTTTTAATTATAACTTTTTTATTTCCTTACTCAGATCTATACCTCATCCCTTTCTTATATATTTCTTCTTGTTATTCTCTTTATTTTTATTTATGAGTGAATTAAAGAAGTTTTCAATAAAGATTATATATTCAATGATTAAAAGTTGTGATGTAATGTAACTAATTCCCAATGAATATACATTTATCATTATGTCATCTTTAATTTCTTGTAACTTAATGTTATAAATCATTTGTTAATGTTTAATAAAGGGTATAGTTGTTATTGTTTGAATCAAAGGAAATGTTTTTTTGGATTAGGATTAAAAAACTCTAGCGAACACCTCATGTATAAGAAAATTTATAATAAAACATCCCTAACTTTTGATTAGAATAGTGTATATTTTTATCAAGAAAATAAATCTATTTCTCGATACTAAATGTGGACGTGGTTCTGTAATATATTTACCTAGGAGTAGCAACATGGAAAAGGTGTTCTCTGCCTCACTCGGGGTAACTCGGTATGTGAAAATCGTCTATACCATGAAATTGGTGTGAAAATCTATGGGGACGTGATTTTATAATTAATAAGCTCATTATGATCAATTATTAGGTGAGTAAAAAAATTTCTGTTAGAATATATTTTATTAAACTGATCATGGATTACATAGATTTAATCCTAGAAATTGATAAGTATATAAATAAATTTAATATATAAGATATCCCTTCATTATAATTGGAATCCCTATTATGTGTTTAATATTTTAAAAAACTCATCCCAAAGTCTATATTGAATAATGTAGAACCAGGATTAGAAAATGAAAGGAAGGGTTATCATACATCGTTCTATTCACTCCTTCATATCAAAGAGTGATTAGTATAACTATTCAAACACCTCCACAAATCATGGTAGTAAGGATATCAGTGAAAATATAAAATTGGGTAATTATTTCATCCCAACTATATAACTCTTCCCCTTTCAATTTTTGGGTGCTACATTTCTTAGTGAACATTTTTAAACCCCCTTTGGAGTAATTTTATTAAATTCTATGCATGGATATTCTTACCATATATAAAGACAACATATATTTCCATGGGAAGAAAATAACCCTCCCTATAGAAAATCGACCCGTGATTATATACAAGTGCAAGGAGGAGGGTGAATATTCACTAGATCCATCATCTCGACAATGGATATTATTTCATATGAAAAAGAATATATAGTTGAAATTATCAATTATAAGGAATGTATCATACTTGAATACATGCATATTGTGCAGGAATACACTAATGTGTTCCTCGATGAATGTTTTGTCTTCCTCCTAGCTGAGTGGTTGAAATTTTAATCAAGTATATACATGGGGAATTTCCAATTTACAAGGCTTTTTATAGGATTGATATTGTGGAAATTGAGGAACTGAAGAAACAACTATAGGGGAATTAGGATAATGGATACATATGAACAATTACTTCACCATGGGGTGTAACAATCTTATTTATCAAAAATAAGGATAGGACAATGCACCTTTGCATTGATTATCGTGAACTCAACATGTTTCCAATATAGAAGAATTATCCATCTTCAAGGATTGATGAATTGTTTTATCATCTAGATGGAGCACAATACCTCTCTAAGATGGATCTGTGGTTGGGATATTACTATGTTTGGGTAAAGAAAGAGAATATCCCCAACACTCCTTTTCGTGTGAGGTACATGCACTGTGAGTTCATATACAAGCCATTTAGACTCACTAATGCTCCTAAAATCTTAATGAACGTAATGAATTGATTTATTATATATTATTTTTAAAAAATAATATTAGTCATTATATATTATATTCTAATATATTCTGAATCCAAGGAGGACCATCGGGAGAATATAATCATTGTGCTGAAGGACATGCAAAAGGAGAATCCCTATACAATGTACAAAAAGTGTGATTTCTGGTTTAAGGAAGTCAAATTATTGGATTATCTCATAAATTTTAATTGGATAAATCTGGATCCTTTAATGGAAAAATAAATTTAAGGGTTTATAAGGCCACTATCTATTATAAATATCCTTGTTTTCCTTTGGTTCACTAGATATTATCGCTGATTTGTGGGAAATTTCACCTTATTGAAAAACCCTCTTACCATGCTATGACAATTGTCTTCCAATTTTTTTGGAATGATTTATTTGAAGAATGAATCCACGAGTTTAAAAAGAGGCTTATCAGTACCCATTTCATCACACTGCGAAAAGGTTGGTTACTTTTTGTGATTTAAAACGATACTTCGATGAAGGGATTGGGATAGATTTTGATGTAAAATGATAAACATATAACATATTCTTCATGGAAGTTGACAATTAATGATAAGAACTATCTCATACCTAACATAGATTTAGATGTGATGTTCATGACTTTAAAATTTGTTTTTAATTATCTCTTTGTGGAGAAGTTTAAAATAATTCTGGATCAAAAAAGTCATAATTATATATTCACATGAAAAGAGCTGAATATGCACCATGAAAGATAGTTAGAGAAGATCAGTGACTATGAATGCTCAATCCATTATCATCCTTAGAACGAGAAAAAAGTGGTAAATTCAATATGAATAATGGTTCTATAAATTCATTCATTGATGAGAATTGAGAGGGATATGGTCCTCTTAGATTTGAAATGGATGGACATAAGAATCATGATGGATTGAACATCATCCATCCTTTCATAAATGATTTCTCAACTATCTCTTATGGAGAGGTTAAATGATGATCAATGATTTGATAAAGAAATTTAGAAGAATTAGGAAATCTAAAGAAAGATAAATCCTCATAATTTAATGATAATGATGAAGTTGTTCTCAGATTTTGGTTAAGACAATGTTTACAATCAAATCTTGAGTTATTGAAGAACGTGTTGGATGATGCACATTACTCAACCTTATCAATCCACCCAAGAATCCCAAATATGTATCATGATATCTAAGAACCGTATTTCTGGGAAAATATGATTAAGTAGATTAGAGAATATACATCGAGATTTAGTGTAAGTCAGTATGTGAAAGTGCAAAGGAAAAATCCATTGGGATGATGCAACCATTACCCATACCAACATGGAAATGCGAAAAAGTCACCATGAACATTGTCACTAATATTATAAAGTAATCTATTGGGAATATTTCAATATGGGTTTTAATGTATAGTCTTACAAAGACAACAGAATTCATTTTTATTTGAGTGGAATTCTCACTGGATCAACTTCCATGGATATATGTCATTGATGTAAATATGCTGCATGGAGTACCATTATAGATTTTATCTAATCGAGATATGATATTATCCATTTTCTGTGAAAGTCTCCAGCCTGATAAAAACACTGATTTATACTTCTATATAGATTATAACCCTCAATCTAATGGAGTATATGTGTGGAATATCCAATCAGTAGAGGATATGTTGATATCATGCCCAACTGTCTTTAAAAGAGGATGAGATCAATATCTTCCTTCGATCGTGTTCTCTTACAACAACAATTTCCACTAGAGAATTCAAATGGATCCCTATGAATCCCTTTATGAGAAGGGATGGTGGAAACATACATGTTGGGAAGATGTTGGGGAACAAAAAAATCTTGGTCTTAAAATAGAAGAAGAAATGGTGGAAAGGATAGGACCATTTAAAAGAACATCAAGGATTTCCAAAGACAAAAAAAGAGATTTGTTGAGAGTCATTGATGAGAAATAGAGATTGATGTTGGATACATGTTATTCCACATCAAATCATTATGTATTAAAATGGTGAGATTTGGAAATAAGGAATATTGTTTTCAAATATACATCAACCCCTTTGAGATCCTTGAACTCATAAGAGAAGCAAACAATCAACTTGAACTCCCACCTTAAATATCTCATGTTAATGATGATTCTATGTATCACTCTTAAGGTAGTAAATTCTTAACCCCTCACATGTACTCAATCAAAAGGTGGTACCATTGGATATTGATATTTCTAATATAGAGTAGCTGTTGAATATTGTGGATTATATTGAAAAGGTTCTATGAAATAATAAATGCACCTTATCAAATATCTATGGATAAACTGCATGTTTGAAGAGGAAATATAGGAACTAGAGGAAGTTATGGGACCATAATATCATCATCAATTTTAATGGGTGAAATGAAAACTTGAAAGATCAAATTTTTCAAGGGGGAGATTGTAATGATCTGAACATTTATTAATGAATTTCCCCCTTTTTTAATTAAATATCTTATTATGTAATATGTGTTTAGAAAACACATTAACATCCTTGGTTAAATATTATTATATTTATAATATCATTATGAATATTTTCATTTTTTATATCGTTGTCAAATGTTGATCACATGGTTAGTATAAATATAGTGCTTTTAACAAATCAAATTAACTCAAACAACGGAAGTGATGGCCTCAAACAATAGAATGGTTCCCCAAGATGCCCATTTATTGTAGATTTCTAGTGAGAGAGAATCTCTAGTATTTTCCATTGACCAATACGAAGATGATGTCAAACAACATAAGTATGAGTGAAAATATTTATGATAGAAGTTCAATGTAATTTAGGTCATGTCCCAAACCATGTATTCCAAATGACACCATTAATGTAGCACCCTCACTCACAATAATATTAGGGAATAATATTTTATATTAACTATATATGTATCATGACCCAATAATATTTATTATGTACATTATTTCATAATGGAAAATTAATATATTTTTATTTTGATACTATAAAACATGAATATTAATTTTGTTTATTATTCAATTCAATTATAAAATTCATATTGATGAAACAATTTTTTTTAAATAAGTATTATTTTAATTATTTTTTATTATTTAATAAGTTATTAAAAAATGATCATATACTTTCAATGTAGTCAAATTTAATGTTTAGTTTGGTTTCAAAAATAGTTATTTCCTACAACACATCATTTTAAATAAACGACATTTATTATATTTAAAATTAAAAATGAAAAAATTTATATCATCATTTATCTAAATTGATTTTTATTGGAATAATAATATTATAATTATCCAAAAATTAAATTTTCATAAATTTTAGATACTACCAAATATTTTGGTAAAAATTAAATACCATATAAATATATGATGTGTTTTATGACATCATAATGAAGAAAAAATGATATAATAAATATTATAATGGGTATAAATAGATAAATTTATATTTTTCTATTTAAATAATATGAATTTATGTTAATTTGAATATATTTATTAAGCCATTATGAATCCTCCAATACCATTAATATATTTAAGAGTTTTAAAATAATTTATTTAATAGTATGACTCATCTCCACATATGAATGGATATTTTTTTAATATTTTCATCCAATTACCTATTAAAATAATGAAAAACATCCCCCTTTGGTAGAAACTATTGCGAGAAACCATGGAATGGTTTGTGGTTTCAAATATTTTATTCTTTAGAGTCCAAAACATAAATATGAAAGAAGACCCTATTTTTCCTATATGAACCAACCCATGATCCCATTTTTCTATACTAAAAATCCTCTGATAATGTTATTACTATACCCTCATCTCTATATAATCCTTTGGAGGAACCCCTAGCTCTGATTAATCTCCATTTCAAGATTTTCGAGTCACACACTCATGTAAGGATTATTTAATTTATCCTATTTATTCATGATTCATTGTTATGTTATTCCATATATTCTCCCTTTTCTAATATTTGGATATGACCTTACATGTCCATATTACTTACCATTTTATGAAAAAAGTATGATATTATTGTTTCCCTCTCATTAAACAATTTTATAATTTTTTTTATGTGACATCGTTACGTAGCCCAAATTTCGTAAGGGGACATCTCTTTCTCCCTTTTTATTCAAGAACATTATTATTTTTATGCCTTTTAATTTTCAATTCCTAATGATAGATTATGTTTTAGAAACATCCATATTTTTTCCCTAAAATTTTTAAATTATGATATACCCATTCTTCTCTCATCAAGACCATCCACGAATATTTAGACTTCTCCATTATGCTGCCAAACTTTCACTGTGGGAAACCATGCCAAAACAATTGTGTGGTGAATACCATACCCAATTTATATCTTGGGAGTTCACTATTATTCACTTATACTCATTATTATTGGTGATATACATATATTATTCAACACTATATATTCATGGAAGAAAATATTATGATAAATAAATCTACATTACATGATCTATGTGGAACAATTAAGAATTAGATTTACGTAAAAGTGACAGGTACACCCAAAAATATATAGCGCTCTAAAAAATTGTGTAATGTTTTGATTTATGATATGTCATGATGTGTAATGTAGTGAAAATGATTCCTTTATATGAATTTTTCCATTAAGAGTTATTTGTAGTAAGACTTGACTTATGATGCTGTTTTTTAAGTGGATTCCATTTTTTTCATGTTTCCTTCATGTTATCATGATACATCATGTATTATCATTCATTTTTACAATTCATAATATTCATATAGCCCTTGATATAGCTATTTTCTAACTTTTTACCTTATAAAGTCCTTATTTCCATACTTGTATCTATATATCATCCCTTTCTTATGAATTTTTTAGGTTATTCCATATAGTAGTATGTGTGACCATGTTAGAAAAGTAGTCAATAAATATGTTGTATTCCATGTTTTAAGCGATAATTTAATGTACCTAACTTCCAAAAACAGTACACTTGTTGATCTATAGGGTTTTATTTAGTTTAATTTAATATAAAAAATCATGTGTTAATGTGTAATAAATGATACATTCAATAAATATTGAATATACCTTGAACAATTCTGTTATCATGATACACCCATATAGTATTGATAACATACACATTAATTTAATCCCTATGTTTACAAGTACTTTTAGGCATGTACTCTAAATTGGCCAAAGGGTTAGGGAATGGGTCCAAAAAATTTCTAAACTCTTTAATCTAGATTAATTACAATGGGGGTAGATCATCATTTTGGAAATTATTCTAATATAATGAATTATCCGGAATCATACCATTAGTATAGTTTTTGTGGGATTGGTTGCCTATTTTACCACAGTTTAAACACATCCCTAATCCTAAAAACTAATTACATGGGTTATTCATACAAAAAAGTTGGATGGTTTTTTAAAAACATTCTTCCCGCTATGTGACATACCTTTATAAATTCTTCAGTACAACAACATTATTTTATCAACAAAATAAAGATACTACCAAATTTCCTTCTACATAATTAGTTCACATTAAGTATACTCATGGTATCTGCAAAAATATATTACATATAATTCCATTTAATGGTTTGTTTTTATTCCACCAAAGAAATAAATGATATTATTTTCTGAGTAGAAGATATATCCTGATTCAAACCTTACATGCCTCTTAAATATTTCTTCATAATTACCAATGGAATCATCCTACATTAATTTCATCTTCAAGAACTCTCAATCCATCAGTAATCTATGTGTATGAGAAATGATTAGTTATAGGAATACATTATTGAAATCCTCTCCCAAAAAAGTTTCAATTTTGATATATTATAATTAATTCATATTGAGAGTCTACCATAGGTTAATCCCACTAAGATGTTAGACTTCAAAAAGTACCTTTTCGACCTCTGACCATTAAGGAATGGAAAACAACATTACTACCAAATTGATCCATTTCTAATCAATAAGTGGAATATGTATTCTAATGAAAGAGGATAGATTTATTCATATGAATGATCTCATAATATTCTTCTCTTTCCATGGTATGTTATTATCCTAAATATATAATATTTCTTAATTCATAAATTGTGATAGTTGAGTAAACATTTATAGGGGATTTTATATAATAGATCCTGTCCACTTTTTAGCTTTTTGTTACAATAATTGAAATTCCAATAACATCCATTATGTACACAATTTCTCCATGTTCTATCCATTTATTAGAAATTTTAATTTTGAGTATAACAATACTCTATCAAATAATAAATATACTATCATTCATGTAATAAATGAAAAATAACATGTATTCCTAAACATAAAATTTATAAAGAATTAACCCAGTTTATTCATTGTCTACATCAATTTAGGATCCCAAAATATATGATTAAAATGTTCAAAAATACATCTAAATATTTTGTAAAATGAATTTGAATTACAAAATAATATCCACTAGGACTGTCTATATAGGTGTGCATTCTTAGGTTCACTCATCATGCACCTGAGTAAGGATCATGTAAATGATCAATTATATTTTTTATGGTTTATTAAACTAGTAAAAATTGTAATGAAATCTACATAGAATTTCTAGAATCTGGATACAGATTTGATTTATAAGAAAATAATATACTCAACACTTAACTAAAATTTCATTATATCATCATATACCTAGATTCGTATCTATGGTTTCACTAATTTTTCTAACCACAATTCTCAAATATAGCTTCTCTAATCTACAAAAATAAGTAAATGATTCATCTAATACCTTCTATAATGACCAATGATAAGAATGATTTTATTTTATATTATCCTATGGACTAAAAAGATCACTGTATTTGGTGACTAGAAATATTATTATCTTATCTTACAATACTTGTTCATTTATTGTTAAGTAATCTATAGAATATTACCATCTAAATATATCATTAAAAAAATCATCCTCAAAACCCTGGGAAAATAATAATGGGGTGATATCAAATTGTCAATAAGTGGGTGAAATAAATATTTCACCAGGGGAGTGCTCACAAGAATATGAAAGAGATATTGTCATAATAGAAATAGCATATCACTATAAGTAGTAATTGTAAAACTTATGTGAGTTTCTATGGACATGGAATAAGAACAAAACTCTAATAAATATCTACAAGGAAACATAATATACAAAACATGTCATAATATTTTTAACATAAAACATGATTCCTGAGAGAATAATATAAAAATTCATAGAATCATTAAACTGTGGAATATACAATTTCATAGGGAATCACTAATTTTATGAGTCACACACTGTCACCCATGTAATCAAGACTTAAATAATTACTTATGTATTAATCATCTTCATGGGTCCAAATATTGCACCCATATATTGGAAAATAGAATTATGCTCATATAAAAATATCATAGTAGATGAAAACACATTGCTAATATATTAGAGTGTGATATAGGACCCCAGCCATCATTATCACTACTTGTGACTACCACATAAAAATAAATAATATAAAACATCGTAATGAAGCCATGTAAATTAAATGGGTTTAATAAACTTTCTATATGAAAATAAATTGTTTATTATAATGAAACTGTGAAAATAAAAATGATTTTCATACATAATTAAAAAACAAATTATTTATCATTCATAGCTAAATGAACATAGATAAATAAATATCGTTTTCATAACAATTCCAAAAAGTATAAAAAAATAATTGAATTGATTGGATATGAATGTTTACTCTCACAAAAATAATATCATAATTGTGGAATAATGATGTGTGATACTTGAAATGTAACTCCATTATAGATTCATATTATTTTTTGATAGTGAGGTAAATTAAAATCACATCACATAATATTTAAAAAAAATTATAATCATTGATGTTGAAGTCATAGTCATGAATTTATTTTAAATAGTTATAATTTTTTATTAAAAAATAATATAAGTAAAAACATTATGGGATATAATTTTAATTAGAAAATATTATCCCATGCAAAAATAGTGCAGAACAACTTGTTAAATCAATGATTGTAGTTAATATATGGGAAAAAAATAATGCTTATGTCATAAAACTCTATGTATTTTTTTTAGTTACCAATTCCCTTAATAATACTCTTGATTTCTAAGTATGTACTTTATACAACTCTATAATAACAAAAAACGTTATTGACTATTTCAGAACAATTTTCTTATCCATATAATATTTTACACTTAATTTTTATTCATTATCTACTTATATATTATTTTGTTCTTGTCCCTAATCAATTTTTTGTGTGAGTAATCTTAATCATTTTGAACTTTCTTACTAATCACTATCCTATTATTCATAATCGCTAAATTATTATCATTGAAATATTATAAAATATATTATAATTGATTCTTTTAATTATTTACATTGTTAAATTTCATTATATATGTGTTTTGCTTATGATATTCGTACATGAAGTTGATGATGATCTTGTTTTAGTGGTTTTTAAAATATTTTTGATAAAATATTAATTAATGATTATAATATAAACCGTAAACCACAAAAATGAAATAAAAACTTTATTTTATTATATATATTATGTTATCAATAGATTAATTCTAAAATAATTATATTATTTTATTTTATATCATTGTTCATGTACGTGGTTAGAATTACCAAAATTGAACATCCAATATTTAATAGTTGATTTTGATTAAGATAGTGGTTTATTTTGGAATTATGTCATTATTAGAGAATTATAATTATATTATTCGAATAAAATAAATGGGGATTATAGTATAATAATACAACTATAATTTCTCATTGATTTATAGGGGATTATGGTATATAATAAATTTCCAAATTTTTATAATAATTAAATTATATATAACATATTTTTCGTCATTTCGCTAAATAAATTAATCCTTTGTTGACTGTGACAAAAAATAATAAGATATTGGTTCTTGGATTTAGTAGTTTTCTTATGTTCATAATCAATGATATTCTTTCATTTATTGGACTAAAAAGAAGAATATAAGATTTTTCCATTAATATAATAACATATTGTAAAATTAAGTATTTTTGTTTGATTATATTAAGATTGTAAGAAATGTTTTGTAAGAGTTATAGTATTACAAAAAGAAAAAATAGGTTACTCTTGTTGATACCATGAGTTTCCTTTTTGAAATCTAATCATAATTAGATAAATTCGGTTAATTTACGGAAAAAAAATATATGTCAATAAACATAATCATTAAAAAAGTATTTTTTTAGTCATGAATTTAATTTAATTCAAATTGATAATAATTTATGGATTTGAGTTTTAGATAAGCAGGCTATCATTCATACATAAAACCCCATATTAATACAAAGTGTATACCAAAAAAATTGTATTTATTTTTCCAAAATATAAAACATTTAAGACAGAACATGATTTATTTTTTAGGAAAAATCTTCTTAATGTTCAACATGACATCCTCCTTTATTGTTCCCATCCTTATAACTTGTTAAAAACATTTTAAAAAATGGTTTGAGAACAAAAAATCTGAGTAAGGTACATAAAAATAAATAAGAAAATATTAATTCTATGATTACAATAAAAAAATAAAATATTTTCATAATTTCATTCTTTTCAACCATAAAACAAAAGTTCTTTAGCATACCTCCTGAAATCATATATTACTATTAAAAAAATATGAAAATAAATTATAAAGGTAACATTTGACCTCAATTTTTATATCACTCATAAATTTCCTATAGCTATCTTTATTACATAGGTATTAACATTTTGGGTTATATTTCATATAGACACCATGGTATATTCCCTCAATCCCTTGGGAGAAATCATACAGATTAAATCTATCTCATTACACAATCTATTATAGAAATGTAATTAGATCACCCACCATTGTTTTATCAAGTAACCACCCATAATCCTAAAAATTTTCCAATAAAAAACATATTCACACAACATTAATAATTCATTAAAGTAAAATAACATTCCCCATTTGTAATCAATTTTCATTTTAAGAAGTCAGACACTAAAAATTGAAAATAGTTTATTTTAAAATTAAATTTTAAAATTGACTAGGTTGAAACAAAAAATTAATGTTACATGAAATAAATTAAAAAAATTTAATCTCATATTGGTTAAAAAACATTCATTTTTTGATTTTTTAAAAAAAGTTCAATGACTATCTTTAAAATATTTTTTTAACAAAATACCCCTTACCATGAGTGTGATACATTGCTTACGATATTTTTATTCATAAATAATAAACATTGGTTAAATATTTTCTTTCTTGAGACCATTTTAAATTTCCATTATTCCTTTTATATCACTTATTAACAGGTTTTACAATTTACTTAATTATTTTTGTTCATGTATGATGTTTTGTCGATATTCGATACTTGATCCCAAAATGAATTTGGATTGATCTAAACATAAAAAGTTTTCATAGGTCCATCATCTGAATAATAATTTATATGACATAATAATAATTTTTATACAACAATTATAATTCCAACTCCGATAATTTATGTATGGTTATGAAAAATGAGCAACACTAGAATCAAGGAGATTGTTGGTTGTATGTACGGAGGAGTAAAATTTTCATTTTGCAAAGATAATTATTAAATGAATTTATGTATAATTTTAGATTTCCATAAATATCATGATATCATAAATATAAAATTAATAATTTAAATATACATATATATACCTTCCATGTTATATGGTTATGAAAAAGGAGTCACATCGCTTCATGAAGATGATATATCACACGTACGCACGAACGATGTTGTCATTTTTATGATCAAGGAAAAGTAAGAACATAAATGATAAATTATTATTTAAAATTGATAAATATTTCATTATTATCACCTATAAATTTAACTTTCATCATTATGAACTGTCTTAGGTGACTGTGATGGAAATAAAATTATATCGGTTTGTGAAGTGGTAGAATGACACACACATGAACAGGTAATTCATTTCCTATTAGATGAAATAGAAGGTGGATTTAGGTGATAATATTAACAAAAAATATATATCAGTATAGATAATATAATTTATTCATTATTTCATCATGGTTAATGAATATTTTAAGTAATTTATAGTTGAAATAAAATAACAACCCTTAATTATAAATAATAAATCTTCTTTAGAAGATCTCCTTTGATTAAAAACCTATCACATTGGAAGAAGATGTTCATCCTTAAATATAGAATCTCTTATGTGGGTAGGGATTATATAAATATAATTTGGTGCATATTGGTTGTTGAAAATTGGATTTTATGTTTATTTAAATGAGAATAACGGGTTCTCATTTGTTGGAGAGGGGAGGGGAACTCTTGAAATTATCCCAAAGATTAAATGAATATAAATTAATTTTCAATTAAAAATGTATCAAAACTGATTAATTTAAAATATATGAAACATTTCTATCAAAATAAATTAACCCACAAAAAATTATAAAGGTTTTTTTACTTTTTTAATCCTTAAATTTAGTTTTAACCCTTATTTGACACTTTTAACTCTTACCATCATATCAGGTAATTTAATATTTGAGGTACAATATAAATACAATATAATTAAAAATGATCAACAAATTAGTTATTAATGTAATTTTATGAATTATACCAATCATTTTTATGAAATTTATATTTACTTAATTTTAATATCATTTAATGAAATATTATTAAATTGAAAATATTAATAAGTTAAATTTTGGATATGTTTGTAACACCTAATCTATATTTAATGAAACACATATTATCTAATTATATATAAAAAAAATATAATATAATTAAACACTATAAATTATTTAGAATTTTTTTTTTCTATTAAAACAAAGTATTTTTCACCATTAATTAAAATTTAAAACCTATCAAAAAAATACAAGAAATTCAAAAAATGTATATTTTAATATTATTCTTTAAAATAAGAAGTGATGTTTTTCAAAAATAAATTATAAAATTTAATAAAACTATATCTAAAACAATTATTCCATCAAAAGGTAACAAAACTACTTTTAAGTAATATATATTATTTATGATTAAAAATTGATTTATTATTGTATTATCAAATAAAATATAATTGATGAATGTAAAAAACAAATTATAATTTATTTTAAAATATTTATATAATTACCTGGGTTATTAAATTATTCACCTATTGGAAATTATATCCTCGAAATTTTTTCAATTATAAAATAAGTGGGATAACTTTTCTTCATAGAATTTTCATATTCACTTTTTGACTCTTCAACCATAAGGGTTTTCCAGAAAACTATCACTTGATAACCAACTTTATTCCAAAGAAAATAATCTCTATAGACATAAACCTGATCATGTTTTTCCTTATATGAAATATTATATTCTGGTAAAACTACTTATAGTAGTGAAACATGATATTAATACATGACATATTTAATTAACATTGAAACATGAAAATAATTATTTACATGGGATATACTCAAAATGAAATCCACTCAGTAAGAAAACAATCCCACGTTCTCCATGATTAGATAGGGTTCAATGAACCCTTGATTAATCTTCCCCGTATTACAATAATTCATCACAATTTTCCATGGTGAAACATTGAGAAAGACATGATAACCTACCTTGAATGAGAGATCATTCCTCTGGTTATCTGTATAACATTTCCAACTACTCTGTGTTATCCTCATATGTCATTGAATCAACTAAACTCTATCAATTTTTCCCCCTACTGAATCTATTCCCATAAACATCCTTTCTCTAACAACATCCAAAAGATATGGTTTCAGATACAGCTTTCCATATAATACATCAAATGGTTCCACATGTAAATTGGAATGAATCCAATTGTTATTAGAAAACTCAACCCAAGAAATATGTTTTCCTATACATCATCATTAATCTATTTAACACACACATAGTATATCCTCCAATGTATGATTTCTTTATTCTAACTGTCTATCATAATGAGGATAAACGTTAGTGTGAAATTTTAATTGTGTTCCTGATGACATCTGAATGAATATCAAATAGTTAGAAGTGAACCAAGAATCATGATCAGATACAACAGAGAGAGCCACAACAGATAACTTGAAAATATCATTTTTAGACAACCTAAAATGTATATATAGATATGGGGTGTCTTTAATTAGAATAAACTATTATGATTTAGTCATTCGATCAATAAAGACCCAAATCAAATTGTAACATCATGATTTCATTGGAAATCCCACAATCAAATCAATGGAAATATTTTACAGTTTCCTCTCTAGAAGAGGGAAAGGCTAAATCATCCCCTTGCGAAATTTTAATTCTTTATCAAACTATTAAGAATTAGAAAATCTCATGTTGAACTCAAAATTATATCTTTTCATTTCCTCACACTAGTAATAATCTCAATTGTCTTCGTACATCTTAGTGAAGCCATGATGAGCTGAAAATGGAGAACTGTTAGCTTCACAGAACAAATATTTCATAAAATATTAATAAAAATAACACATAATATCTCCTCAAATCACATAAAAAATTGTCTATCAATGTTAAATTCAAGAAACATTCCATTTTTGATTAATTCTACCTTTAACTATAAGTCACATTATTTCATCTTCAATTTCTTATTTCTATCTAATATATATGATTTCACTAACAAATAAAATAAAACATTTGAATTTTACACACCAACAACTTCCATGCCAAAATTCAACTAATAAATAACATAGGGGTCATGTTTGGAATATAACAAGGTAAATTTAGAATTATTTTTCTGACCCAAATAATACACCATTTTTTCTAGTATGGTAATAAATCATGAAATCACAATCCCTTGTCAGCTCCATCCATTAACTCTATCTCAAGATCAATTCATTCAATTTTAATATATACTTAAATTTTTTGTGATCAGTATATGATTATCACATTGCTACATAAAAATTACACCAATAAATTTTTAATTCAAAAACAACACCATATAATTCCAAATAATGTGTACAGTAATTTAACTAATGAGGTTTCAAATAATACCATGAATAATTAATTACCTAATAATTTTGAATTAAAAAAAACATATTTATTTCAATGAAGCATCAATATAGATAAAAATTAACTACTTCTAGATGTCAGATCCAAAAATTTAGAATTCTACACTCTTCATATAAAGTCCAAAAAAATCACAAAATTCTATATTCCATATGATTGTAACTCCATTTTTTGATTACCAAGTAAATGGGATGGATAAATGGGTAATTTTTTGCAATAATTTAGTAAGATCATTTTAAACTAAGAAAACTACGAATATAGGTTATATTATTGGGTTTTGGCCATTTAGAAAAAAAATTATTTAGCAGGATAAAAATTTAATCCATATTTAGTACAATATGACTAAGTAATTAATTTTTTGAAACCAAAATTAACTCTTTATAAATTTCCCATAATGATTCATTTAATATATGGTTTTAAAAAAACTCTTATATTTCTTCCATTCTCCTCTTTTGTTTTATAATATAATAAAATATCATCAATTAACATAACCACAAACATATCCATGAACTTGTTAAATATTCAATGCAAAAGATCAATGAATAAATTAGGTGAATCAGGTAACCCAAATGTAATAACTAAAAATTCATAATACCTACATTTAGTCCAAAATGACTCATTGTAATATCTTCTTACATTACATTCAATGGATGGTACCTCGATATTAGATGAACATTGGAAAAAAAATTTCCTTGTAGATGATCAAAATGATCATAGATATGAGGAAAATGATTCTTTATCTAAAATTGATGTTACACAATACTCTATTATCAATTAGAAGTCTCATGGAATAATATTTCTTTTTTCATAAATAAGATAGAATCACCCAATGTTGATGTTCCATGTTGGATAAACCATTATCTAATAACTCTTGAGTATTCTTTTTTAATTCTATAAGTTCTACTAAATCCATTCGATATAGGGATATTAAATGTGGGTTAGCATCATGAACTAATTCAAGAGTAAATTATACTTCCTCATCTAGTATAATACCTGGAGACTGGTTAGGGGAACCATCAAGATATTTATTTACCACAAGCACGCCATTAATATGAAAAAATAGTTCTTTTCAATAATATGTGAAAGATAAAATTAATTTCAATATGAAAATATATTATCAACTTACTAATATGTTATCAATAATATGGGTTAATTATTATATAGAAACTTAAATAAATTCAAAAAATCTAGTAATTAGTATTTGCATTCTAACAGAGTATGGTAAACCAAAAGGAAATCAATGCCAAAAATAACACCATTTTCTACATGAGGAAAAACAATAAGGATCTCAAGAAAATTCTTTCCATTTCTAATGATAAGAAAATTCATATAATTAATTTTTCCGTAATGTTTCCCCCATATGTTTTAAATGTATTTTCTAGATTTATTTCATGATATGAATATACAATTAAACAAAAAATCCATTGAAATGAATGATTCTGTAGACCCTGAATCAAATAACACATGGAGATAATCTGAATATGAAATCAATGTACCTAATACCACTTCATTCGATCAACTAAATGTTGATAAATTATATACAATGATTTTCATCACACCATTCATAATGTAGAATAGCTTTTTCCCATCATTCAAGTTCCTGAGCAAAAACTCATTTTCATAAGGAATGTTCTCATTGCAATTTAAATATTTTACTAATTGTATATCAGTATTTTTATTACCAATACTGTTATATTTTTTATTGTGTTTATCATCCTTGTGCCCCATTTTACCACATTAAGAGAACATTCTTTAATTCGAAAGGCATTCCTATTTTATTCCCAACTTCTAACAAACTATAATCTTAATTTTTATAGAATGAAACATCATTAATGAATTATTCTCTTTGGCCTATACCTAGATCACTTTTTCAACATTTTGTTAAAAAAACACATGATCATATAAAAAATTATTTCAACCTATTCCACACACGGAACATGTTTTTCATAACATTCGAATTCACAATAATCCAATTCCCTTAAATATTATGGAATTAAACCTGTGTAAAAATTATTTATTTTACTATCAAGATCAGGGATAAAAGTTGGAGCATACCTTACCAATTGTGTAAATTTTTCTTCAAATACATTCACTTATTCAATATCCTACCTCAATTATACTAATTGGTTTTCATTATTAATTCAAATCACCTTAGGAAAATATTTTTCATGAATAATATTTTTGAATTCATATCATTAAAAATCATCAATATCCTTATTGTCCCAAAATATCTTAAATACCAACTACATCACAAACATGGTTATTTTTAGGAGTTGAATTAATTTTATTTTTATATTAATGACATTTTTATCATTCTATAAATACAATATGTCATTTATTTTCATAATTTTTCATCCATTGAACAATGAAAATTATTTTTTTTCTACATGGGAACTACCACCTCCACAAAGTTATGTGATTGGTTTTAAAATATTCATTTCATAGTGATATCTAAAAAAGAATTTAATATATAAAAATTTTAAAAATTTCATGATAATGATTATAGATATTTTTGATGATTTACCCATTTTACCAAGGGAAATCTACTAATTCTATTTTGTGATGTTGGACAGATTGTTTGATGTAAACATAAATGGTTATCTAACTAAATAAAACAAGGCCATAAATGACCCAAAAGTAGAAATGATAATGAAATTAATAAGAAATTAGTTATTGAAAAATAAAATAACTAGTATATAATTATTATTAAAGATTTAAATATGATATATTGATAGATAAAATGTTGGGTGAATGATATTCCATAAAAATATTAATTTAAAACATTTTATTGTATTTATTATATCTTATATTCATATCCATTATTGTTAAAATCATTAAATAATTTTATATTTAACAATTCAAAAAAATAAATAATCATTTTAAACAACCTTTACCTTATTCAAACAGATTAAAACTGGATATTCTTTCTATTTTTTGAATGAGGAACTTTTACTAATTGTTTTAAGGGATTCATTTTTTATTTTTTATCTATTGTGAACAAAATTTACAATTATCTACAATTTTCATTTCATGAAAACATTATTTATAAGGTTGAAAGCATATTTTAAAATAAAATACTTTCAATAATATTTTATAAATATATCATTTTAATGAGTTAGTAAAGGAAATGGATAGTTATCCATGCTTTTTTTGAGATAATGGATTGTACTTTTCTTATTGGTTAAAATAATTTTCAATGTATTTGTGGTGAAATAGATCCATATAAAATTTTAATGATCCTTATATGGAACTTTATCATCCTAGATTATGATTAGTTAGACTAATATAGATTATATGATAGGTTGTTTAGATATAAAATGTATGATGGGTGAACCCGTTATAACATTCCAATTCAATGTGTAATTTTCCACATCATCAATATAAATATGGGGGAAGTTTCCAAGGTTAGTTTCCCATATGAGTTTAAGTGGGTTCCAATTATTTCAAACATGAGGAAACATTTGTTAGGAATATAATTATCTAATATACATATAAGAATTTTTAATTCCTATTAATGTTTTATTGGATTTTTTTGTGAAATTTTTTTCTTATATATACAATATTTATTTATTATACTTAATGTATAATTTGAAAAATAAAAAATTTATGAGTTTTCATTATTTTATCTAGATTAATTTTTTTTTATTTTGTATCCCTTACTGATATTTTTAATCTCATCTAATGTTATTAATATGTCTTTTATAAATATTACTGATCAGTATGAACAATGTATATATCATGTTAAAAGGGATAGTAATATATCTCAAACAAGAAACATGTTTCATTTTAAAATTCTTATATTATGGAAAAAATAGATACACTGTGAAAGTGTCTATATTTTAATATATTTTTGTGTAAGAGATAGAACATAATTCTATAAAACATCAAAATAAAAATTTCATTGACAATGGAAAAAGAAATTTTTTTCTAAAAATCCAATATTATTTAATGATTTAATTATGGGTCCATATAGTTGGTATCATAGTAATGGTCTAGATAGATTTGCAGAAAACGTTCTTTTCATTTTACAGTTTTTAATTATTTTAAGTTACAATTTTTTGTTACCAAGACTATATTTAGAATAATAAACAAATGTTTCTTTTGAGGAAATAATAGTGTTCTTTAATAGAAATTACATCCATGAATGGATACTAGAATATGGATGTGGCTGGTAAAAATAATAACTTGTGGGTAAAAACTCTAAAATAGGTCGATTTTTTATTAACATTATCATAAACTTCTAAATTATGAGTTACATTACGACTAAAAATATGGATAGAGACACCTTGTGCATATCGGGGGGTTATTTAACTTGTTTTATAAAATTCATTATGAAGGATTTTAAAAATATGTTATTGAATTAATGGATGACGATTTATAAAAATGGTAAAAATTGATGTATATAGATTGAAAGGATGGGTGTCATAGAATATTACATTCAAGATTTATTCAATATATTAATTGTTATACCTTACTGAAATTTTTGGTGATTGACTAAAAAATTTCCTTGAAAGGGTTAAAAACTCTTATTCAGGATGGATGGATAAAAAAAACAAAATAAACAATCTAGCCTATTCAAGAGGATTCACTTACATTAATAATTTTAAAATCATATTTGGTTCTATATGTTCTATAGTATTCAATTTAACTAGGAAAAACATCATGATTTATCTCAATAAATTCTATAAATTACAATAATGATGATTTGTGGGATACATTTGACAATGTTTTGGAAGAAAAATCATCTTATCATAGCTGTTTTTGAAAATAACATAAAATAAAGTATAATGTTTTTATAATGGATTACTAGAAAAAAAATTTTACAACCATATATTGTGATATGATGGAGGTTGACATTCCAAAAATTATGTATTTATCTTATTATTTTAATTTATTAATTTTTTAAAACATGTAACCGTATTTGAGAAATTTCAAGTCAAATAATTTCCTAACATATTATGGAAAACAAGTTCGATATTAATTTTGAAATATATTTAACTATAAAATTTTATTATTTAAAAATTTCAATAACTCGTAGAGCCCATATCATTCAATTTGTGAGGAATATTCATGGAAAATGAAGAAGTGCATCTTAGAAAATTATTGAGTAAATATAATAATGTATGGACTTGAGATAATATATTATGGGACATCCCTCTTCAAAATTGGATTTTGAATTAAAAGTGATAGATATATATATAGTTTTTTAGTTATTTTTGATTAATTTTAGAAAGATAATTATATTAATATTAATGAATATTAGTAAATTATTCATTATTTTAATTTTAGTAGTCAATTATAAAGATGTATGATAGAAAACCATGGATAACGTTTTTTAATTGTTTTTTAATGATTAAACGAATCTAAATATAATTAATTATGTAAGGACATTGGTTTTATTTATTGATTATATTCAATAATTCTGTGTTTATATCTACATTTATCCTTAATCAGGATATGTATTTTCAGTGTATCTGGACCAATTAATTAATATATTATAAATATCTATTATTTTCATAGTTTGTGGGTGCATAACCTCTATTTAAATGTATATACCTATTATTATGTACCATAACTGGAGAATATGTGAATCCATATGATTTCCGATCATGGGGTTCACCATAGGCATGATATTATGTTGGTTGGCATTGGATTTTATTTTAAGGTATTTATTTCTGGATTCATTTATTTAAAATAAATAATTATATTTGTTAATTTATTTTAAATGACCTAATATAAAACATCAGTCATTATGTCATTATGTAGTTTCTTTGAGGTTACCCACAAAACCCATGAATATTATTTGGGGAGCTTTAGACATTATTCATTGGTTGATTGATATCGAATTAGAAATGGTTATCAAATAATCATAAGTAAAGATAGAACTAATTCAATAGAAGTTCCTCATCATTGGAGAACATGTTCATCACAAAAAATTAATACTAAATCAAGGATGGTATCATAAATTTTGGTTACCAACAACTTTTTTGAATTTTTAATTCATGGATTGTTTTCAACATTATTTTTTACTGCAGATCGCATGTTCATTGCATGATGTCAATATATGAATAACATTATATAAACCAATTTAAATTTAAAATTTCTTTATTTCACCATGGAAATTCATTATTTTATAATACAAGGAAAATAACACATTGGTAATGATTGATTCTTCATTGTTCCTGTGAATTCATCACATATATTATTCATGTTATTCTTTAATGGCATGTGTCGCCATTGTTCAATATTACAATCTAGTTTCGAATTTGATCAAACCCCCAAATATAATATGGTGATGAAAATCATGAGAGGCTTAACAATTTGAAAATTGATCATTCTGTTTTCCACGGTTGTAGTGGATGGATTTTTATTTTTAACCCCAAACGGTGATGGTTCATGTGATGGGATCATAGTGAGAGATCATATTCTAATTTTCATCCATTAGAGGCTAATGGAATTTTCATTAAATCATTGGTAGTAAAACAATGATTTTTTGGTGGAGGTTTTTATCTTCAATTTTTGTCATGTACAGATCAAATTATCAATGAAATAGTTATTAATCCATGAACTCATGCTGATTAGTACCATGGATACTATAGGTTTTGTTACATGGAAGATAACTATCAGAATTTGTGTGGTTGGTCCCATATTATGTGTGGTTGGACCTTGGAATCTAGGTCATGATTTAGGTACGAAAACATAGGAACCCATATTAGAAAAAACACCATGTACTCTGGGAGTGTATATAAATAGTTAAAGGGATACAAGAACAACCTGGTACCCAGATATAGCTTGGGAAACCACAATGTACATAATCATGTACCGTAGTATATGGGTAAGCCCCAAGTGGATATGAAAAATCATGTACCACATTTGTATTCCATGAAGTTGGATATGACTTCCCAATACATGAATAGAGGAGAACATACCTAAGAGGTGAGGTGGGGCCACACTTTATATGGACCCTTATACATTCCATTTATTCCATCAATAAAATCATCCTCTCATATCTTCTTATTCAATAACATGCATGTTTCCATAAAGTATCCTATCTAGAGAGTTTTTTGCATATAACATGATGATGCCATTCCTTGTACAATAAATTTTATCATATGGTTTTCTCTATGTTTGAAACTTACTAGGGAATAAATATATGATGAAATTGATCTGATAGGACCATCAGAATTATATCAAGGACACTATTATTCCACTTTAGTTGGTAATTGGTCCCCCGTAATAATTATATAGGTATAGATGGCACTACACTGCATTGGGAAAGGGTCTTGTGACTATGGAGTTGTACACCCACATCATTGGGATGTGTTTTTTAGTGTGTCCATTATAGGTGTTGTGACTCCCTTGGCTATGAAGCAATGGAAAAGGAGTGGGAAAATCTATATGGATTTTAGTGAGGTTTAATTTGATTCTAGGAATCTAATATGGAATGTTGGATCATTAAGAAAGCTCATTAGTCTTTATTGGGCTACGATATAGAGATTTCATTTTATCTGTATTGGGTTTCCTAGTGATATTTTTCTATAATGGGTGTTGTTTCCCTCTTGTTGCGGGTTGATATGAATTTTAGTATCTTTTTTTCCCTTGTTATTTTGAAGTCATACTACTGTGTATTTATTTACTCACCCTACATGGTATTGGACCTTAAATATCATGTATTATTAGGATAATGGAGTGTTCTTTAGGAATATCGATGGAGAAAATTGATACATGGGTCAATTGACCACATATGATGATCGGTCATATAGATAAGAAGATGATATCCCTTATATTTCATTTATTTTGGATGATTTTAGGTTATGAATCCTATTCTTTTTTAGTGTGTATTTTTCACCATTTAATTTTCATTATTACTTTCATACTATGATGTATTCACTAGTGATTATTTCATGTAGGATTTTAATACAGATGTAACTATATTTTATTGTTCCTATGTCTACATTCAATGTGATGGTTGTCTATGTGAAAATATATACATTAGGAAAAGAAATCCCATTTTAGTTATTCCATATTTTCACCAATGTCTAGCCACTAGACTATTAGAGGTAGGATTGGGGTGTTAGAGACTCATCCTTTCTCTATCCATACATTCCTTCGTGGGTTGTTTCATTATATAGCGGTATTAGAGATAAGTTTTTCCTCTGGTTGGTGTTTAGATTTTTCCATTTATTAGGAACTGATTGGTATATAGGGAAAGGATTTCAATGTTTTTCTAATGTGGATTTCAATCTAGGGAACCCATCGTCGGTGTTATAGCTGACGTATCATTTCCCCAAGACACATAATACTATCATGTTAACTCGACATACTGAGGCCTTCATTATATGGAACAACGGTATATTCCTTATATAAGATCAGGTTCTTTTAATGTACTTCATGATTCTTCTCCACGTATAGATAAACTCATCAAACCAGGTCCCATATTGATTTTCTCTTGGGTTGTTTTGTTGTGATAGTTGGATAGCATTGTAATTACATATCTGGAGGATGGTCTAATGAGTGGACCATATTAATAGATGTTTTATCTAGTTGTGCCCCAAATTATGGTACCACAGGTTTAGTAATTCATATATTTTTTTAGTGGTCTATGAAGATAATATTCTTCATGTTGACTAGTGGTTTGATCTATAGGTCAATATGATAGTAAATGTGGGTTTAATAAATTAGGAAATTCTAGAGATAAGGAACGTTAAAGTATTGAAGCGATCCAGACCCTCAGGTAGTGGAAGATTCGATAGAGGCAGTGGTCTTTTTTTCTAGCAGGTTTAGTTCCTAAAAAATATGATGGTTACATGGGTGACCATTATCCATTTTCATCCATAATTAGCCCTAATATTACCAATGTATGACATGATTATACTTTGTTCAAATTTATTGATTAAAATATAGGAGTTTAACAAGTTTTTATTTGAACCAGACACATTCAAAGGAGGTAGAGCACTAGAAAAAACTTTTTTCGTGAAGGTTCTTCTTGGTTATGATGCCACAATATAGTGGTCCTAATATTGATACATCTATTGGGTGATTTTGGTCATCATTAAATCATGGCATGGTTATTTATAAATGTACTGGATCATTCATGGATGAAATATATTTCCCCAAATGAGATATTCTCTTGTGAAGTGATTCAATATTATATTTGGTGAGTTAGTACTATAGATAATGGATAGTATCGAGGTGTGATGGATGATTTTGTTTCAAATGTTTTCTGGAGAAAATTTTGATCTGATAATGTGTTAGAGAGGTACCAATTTATTGATATAAGAAAAACAAGGAGTAAAGGTTTTATTGATTAGCATGATATTGTGACCCCAAGACTCCATGTATGATTGAGGTATGAGTTATTCCTTCACTACTCTAGTTTCATTTTTTGTTTTCAGTTGCAATACACATTCTAAGGATGTTTACCCTATTTGAGGACTATAAATACTACTGGATCCTTATTGATCTACCCTTGTTCTCAGAATATTTAGAAAATATTATTATTGGTCGAATGCTTTTACAGATAGTCTGACAACGATCTGAGAGGAGATATATAATTGCATGGAATTTTTCATCTCTTCAAGCGAGGAATAAAATTTTTCCCCTACTATAGATTGAATTCATATTGTCCATTCCATGATGACTCTCACAAATGAGTGTAACAGTATTCTGATGGTGGAATTATGATAATTTACTTCTTAGGTGATATGTAATCTTAGGTCGATCATGATGAAATCATGACTGTGATGATACATTTGATTTTATTAATTGGGTACTATTAATAATGATGTTGTTGATTATAGTAGAATTGAGTTTTCCCCAATGGTGAAAAATTAGGAGTATGTCCTTGATGGTGTTGTAGGTTATTCTCGCATTACAAGTTTTATTTCTATATAGACCTTCACTAGGGATGTCCCTACTTCTTTTTTAGCATATCATATGACCCCATGTAGTTTTGAGTGGTTGAAGTAAAGAAGGACCATTAATAGATGGGTTTCATCATACCTGGTGTGTCTAACTAGGTAGTTTTTGTTATGTTCATGAATATTTTGGATGGGATATTGTGAATATACATTGATTATCACTACATGTACTAGGTAATAATGAAGATTAATTATCCCTTTAACAAGATTGATATCCTCTTGGACCATTTGGGTGGTGCGATTTGGTTATCAAATATTGATCTCAATGAATACTACCACTAATTGAGTGTTTGTGAGGATGATGTTTTGAGGAAAAACATTTATGTCCATATAGACCATATAGGTTCCTTAAGATTACTTTCAATGTAATGAATTCCCATATAGTTTTTATGTCTCTGATGAATCGGTTCATTTATCCATTATTGGTCTAAATATTTTTTCTTTATATATGATAATCAAATTTACTCTTGATCAAAAGAGGAGTAACAATATTATTTTAGGATGGTCCAATAATTACTCAATAAGAACCAATTATATGGTATATCTTCATGTTTTTTTATCTGTGATGTTAACTATCTTGGGAATAAATTTTTTTATCATGATTTAGTTGTGGACCATATGAAGATTGATGTACTTCTTCATTAGTATAAAACCAAGAGCGTCTAAGGGGTGTGGAGTTTTATTGGATTGGTTTGGTACAATTATAGATTTCATCCCCATTGAACACCCCAACATGTAAAGGGATGTAGTCTATTTGGCCCTAGTAGTGTATGATCAACATAATAGATTCAATGATAATATTGACTAGTTATTATATGATGAAACTATACATGTTGGCTGTGGAGTACATATTATGTTGTTATTTCTCTTGATCTAGCATCGATTTTGTGTTGATGTAGGGTTATTTTATGATTTCTCGTATGTTGAGGAAGGGGAGAACCCATGATCAAAACAATTTTACATAATACATAGATTTGGTGGTGGTGGTATTTTATCTATGAATTTTATGGCATTATCTTCTTGGAAATAATTAATTTCCTTACTGAGACCAGGATATTATCATGTAAATATTAACATATAGAGATTAACATGAGAAAAAAACATTGGTTTATGTTCTTTTGGGACTATGACTTTAATAGAGACAATATATATAGGAACGGAAATGTGGTGGTTGATTCACTTTGTAAAAAGTCTTGTTATTTCTTATTAGAGGATGAATTTGAGTAGTTAGCCTCTATGAAGATGACCCTGGTGTCAGATAGGGGTGAAGTGTTTCATCATTAGATGGTGTACAATCCTCCTCTTCTTCATTTTGTGATTGTGCCTTAGTATTAAGACAAAAAAATTTATGTTATACTTGAAAATATATTCACATGAAATACATAAGAAGGATTCTAAAAAGGATTGGAGCATATCATCTATTTTCATGGATGGAATGTGCTTCCCGTCATGTTTTGTTAAGTGGCGATGAGGGAGTTTCATATATCCCCATTATTCATATATCTAGGTGTAGAAAATATGTACATGGGCCATAATTGGTAGCATTGATGGGATGGAATGAGTTAGAGAATAGCTAAGTTCCTATTTTAGGGGATTTCATATCAGTAGGATAAGGCTAATCACTGGGTTATATTATCTTTGACACATCCTCTTGATATCCTGAAGTTTACATTGGATGAAAAATAATTAAAATTTATGACAAGACTCCCAAATAGAATGAGATTCCATTATTCCATATTAGTGATAGTTGACACACATTCAAAACCATTTAACAGACATTCCATTGTGGATTAATGTTTTGTATATTTTTAGTTAGTTGTATGTGTGGTGGATTATCTAACATTATGGGGGCACCCTGGAGGTGGGCTGCGGTGGGGATCCCCCCAAAACCCAAAGGGGCTCATCCACCATGCCGACGATGGCTGTTGCGTTGGTCCCTCCCCAACAGCTGGGGGAGGGACCTTCGTCATTCACAACTAATCTTTCCTTCATACCTTTTTCGAACCCCGACTTTTTCCCCTATTTTCCTCAAATCTCCATTGGTCTGAAGGTCTCAGAGTTGTTATATGGCTTCCATAACCTATCATTGTCTACCACAGAGTTCTCGGAATCCTCAGACCTATTGAAGAATAACATGGTTGCTAGATTTTATCGGTGACGCCCTTCGATTGATTTTTTTGATCAGGATGTCTTCAGTGTGTGGGATTTTCATGATAGGTATAATGTGGGCCTTTTGGTTAGTCATCAAATTTTTATTCATTTTGCATCGGAAGCTGACCACAACTAGGCCTGGTCAAGTGCACCTCAAAGCTTCCACAACTTCAGGTTCTTTCTGTGTCGCTGGTCCTTCAATTTTCACTTGAAGAACGATCTTCCTTCAATGGCAACATGGGTTTGTTTTCCAAATCGTCCATTTACATTCCAAAATCTTGTGGTTCTTCATATTCTAGGGAACCTCATTGGTAGGTATATGTGTTCTGATAGCCACACTGCAGACCTTTGTCTTCCTATTAATCAACTTATATGTGTTGAAATGGATGTTTCAAGAGACCCGTTTGATTATGTGTGGATTGAAGTGGGAGTAGAGTAAAGTTTCAAACAATGAGTGGTATATGAATGTTGGATGGACTTCTGTGATGGATGCAGGAAACATGGGGATTCGTGAGCCAACTTCCATAGGCAGCTGAAGGACTCAAGGAAGAGATACGATTGTGTTAGAGAGGAAGAGGTCCTTGAAGAGGCAGAGGGAATGGTGCAGGAGCCTCAAGATTTGAACAATGATTTGGGTAGGGGTGAACTCAATGGAATCTGATTCGGGAGGATTGTGAATCAACCAGTTCATTGGGGGAATGTGTTGCTCCGATTGAGGTAGAATCAGGTCTGGACACTGGTGTTCGTTTTCCAAGGGCCTCTAAAGTAAACCCATCGATTGAAAGTGTGTTTTGCAGGTTGTGGGAGGATTTGGATGGACCACCTTCTGGCACTGATGGAGTGAGGGAGGAAGGCGGGACCAAGAAAGATAGCGTCTATGTTGGCCACAAGGAAATCGGGGGTGAATTTTCTTTGGTGCGAGCAGAAGTCAGAGAGGAGATTTCCTCAGACAGAGATAATCTGTGGGGAGGGAGGCAGGGCCTTGTTCTGAAGACATCCCTACCAAGCGAAGCTAGGATTCCAGAGGGATCTGATGCAGGAAACCAATCTTATATACATTTAAGAAACATGTTCGAGGGGTGGTTGAGGTGGGACCGAGCTATGCTAATGATCTCTCCTCAGATTCTGTTGGGGTGTGTGTGGTAGAATGCAGAGCGGATTTTCATAGCCTCTTGCCAGGTGAAGCTGCACGTCCGAGAATTAGTAGGTGTAATACGAGGAGGAATGGTATGAATAATTACTCTTCGTTACATCCACCTTTGGAGACCAGATCGACTAGAAAGGGAAACTCTAAAAAGGAAGTACTTCAAGATGTGGATACTCATAGGTTAGGGGTTCAGGGGGATCAATGCTCGGAGCTTTTGTTATGATTTGAGGAGGAAGTGGTTGAGAACATCTTAGTGGTTAATGCGTCTGAAGATGAGGCTGCTAAAATGATATGGATACCTTTAATAATGTCTCTTAATGATGAGAAATATGTCTTGGTTGACATGAAAGATAATATTCCTGTTTCAGGATTCAATAGAGGGGTGATTAGCATTGAGGAGTATATACAGTCTTGGGATTGGCTGGCCTCAGATATTTATAATATGATGGTGGTATCTCCATGAAAAGTAAGTTATATCTCATGGAAGATGTTCAGGGAGATAGTTACATGTAGTATCATTTTACTTTTTAATCTTCCTTGATATATTTGAGGTTTTTTCCCAGGGATGGAATCATTCAGGTTCATTTGATGTTTTCTTTTGGTTTAATATTTGTGTGGCTTGAGGTTTGGTTTTGGTTGCCAGTATTACATGGTTCTGTGTTAGATGGTGTCCAGAGCATGTGGCTGCAAATTTTTCATGATAGTTGAATTGACGATAGAGATGGTATGGCTAATGCCATATGTTCAATGCTCGTTCATTTCTTACAGGACTACATGTTGACTAGCCGGGCATTCGAGATGGTTTATTGACACGATTCATTTGGTGGGGTTGATATAGATCCTGGTTATTCTTGGGTTGTTTTTGTTTTCTTGGTTTGGTTGTAATAGTGGATTCTCACTTTGTCCTTAAAAGTGATTTAATAATAAAAAAGATAATTTTCAGTTAGTATGGGGGAACCCTTGATGATTGTCTCTAATAATGAGGCTCAAATGATTTTAAAATTTTGGAGGGGATAAGATATTTCCTTCATGAACACATTTAGGATATGTTAAAAAAATTCATACTATCAAAAATTGGTTGTCCATGATGAAATATGATGACCCATGCTTTTTATACATTGCTATTAAATCTTTTTAGATCAATATTACTTTTATTACACAATCAGATGATGAAGGACCATAATATTTTAGTTCATTTAAAAACATGGAACACACTATTTTAATTTTGTGTATGGCCTTCCACATCTCGCATAATTATATTCTCCATTAGTAGTCCTACTTAAAATCATTCATTATAACCCATGGAATGGAAACATAAGAAATCATGAGCCCAGATGCTCAGTAAGGTAATGCAAGGGAGATAAATAAGATTAATCATGAACATAAGGGAATGATAAAATGAAATTATCATCCGGAAATTTTCCCATGCATATCATTGATAGTATATATGAGTCATGGAATAAATAATGGAAGCTCATAATACACGATGCTTGAAAAAATCCACATCATAATCCATGAATGTATAATATTTAAATAAGATATCGAACTTGTGGAAGATGAATACACTTGTAATATCATTCCTTATAAGCCAAGGTGAATTTCCAAAACAAAATTGTTAAATTAATCGGGAATAAACACACTGGGAGAAACGTACCACCATCCCTAATCATATTTCTCTTTATGTAAGGCATCAGTCTTCACCATCTTCCCTTAGTGGAACTAGGTTCCCCATTTTCCCATAGTGGATCAAGTTTCCCCATATTTCATAGAGGATCAAGACCGTAAAATTGTTGTCCTCATCATATCATGTGAATTATATCATTACCCAATCTAATGGAGGTAGATATAATTCCCACACATCACCGAATTTAATTTATACATTTTTTCAAAGAAATAAAAATCATATGTAAACCCTTAAAAAGTGGGTTTCAAAAACATTTCATCATAAAATTACTCATTGTAAAGAAAAATAATTCATAATTATGAGCACATCATAAACATAAAACCATTAATAGAAAGAATATAAATGTTATCATTGGTTCATATACCCATTAAATCATAAGTAACATCAAATATCATTGTCTTATATAGAAGATGATTTTTAAATATAACACCAAATAATTCTTGAGGAAATTATTATTTTTATTTTCAAAAACACTATCTATATCATAAAACATTAATAAATAATTTCTTATTGAAAAAAACACTAAAAACATTTAGTATTATCATTGAAAAATATTTTCAAAATAATTGAATTAAATTTTCCTTAAAAAATATAAAATATCATTTAAAACACATAAAAAATAGAAAACAATATTTTGATGGAAGAGTGATTTATGAATGAAGAGGGTATAAAATTACATGAAAAACACAATATAATTAAAATAATTATATTCATGATCCATAATTTCAAAATTATGTATATAGTCCATATAAAATTAATATAGGTGCATAACATAACATGTGTGTTAATGAAGGAAAATTTAGACAAAATTACATTACCCATATGGAAATAATTGGACCATAAGACCCATGATAGAGATATCATAAAATGGATATGTAAATAAAAATAAATTTATGTGTAAGGATAAAATAATAAATTTAGGGGTATTATATACACCACCCAAAATAAATGATTGGTGAATATGGAAAAAGTGTCATAAAAACAAAAGTGAGAATAGAAATCCCTTACATTATATCTTTAATATTGTCCTACTCCAGAAAAACTATTTTATCATAAATATATATTTATTATATATTTATATTAGATAACAATATTCATTTATATATTGCCATTTATGATTTTCTTATGACATTATATTACCTTCTCAGTGACAACTCCATGTTTAACTTATGTTTTAGGTGATAACCTCTTTGTTTCTCATACAAGTTTTCACTTTTTATTATTGGTCCTCATACTTAATCCATGATTTCATTATCCCAAGAGTGATTAAAATTATATAAATATCATATATATTCATAATATATATATTTATGGTTATCTATAAGAGATTCAAATAGAAATTTAAAGGCACCATTCTTGGAGATGTTAGGCCAAATGTATGCATGAACACTGCATCCATTTCATGTCATATTTAAATAAAGAATGTAAGTTAAATACATGTGTGTATATATATATATATAATACTTTTAAATAATCATTATTACGTCAGATATACCAAATAAATTCACAAAACCCATCCTGAATACATTCCATGTATATTGTGAACGAATCACAGTGCTTTGAGGTGACAATAGTCCACACATCCACAAATAAATTTATCGTGTTTCTAAAAATGGAAATTATGAAGTTTTTTGTTATAAAATATTAATATAAGAATATATACATCATATATAACATTTATATCATATAAAAAATAAAAATTACATCATTATTTCTAACATCTAACGGCATAAATAGAAGAATGAGAGACATTGGTTAACGAGATGGTAGTCCACTATTTACTTGAATGATGATTGTGTATCCCGACTAATGGAAGATTGTGTCAGGGTAGGTAAAAAAATTAATATCATAACATATATGTATATTTAATATAATAATAATAAAATATAAATAATAATTTAAAATAATTTAAGGCCTTTATGTAAGAAAGTAAAAAAAACAGTCATTGATTAATGATACTCCTTCTTTTGTAATATTCTTTTGATTTGTAAAAAAGGAATCCATTTGATGAATTTCCACCCAAATAAAGGATTCAAGTATTATGGTAGGTAACTTGGGAGGATATTATGGTTGTTGTTTTCTGATCCAAATAGGTTTTGTAGTGTGAACGAAGTAGATGAATATGTTCTATTTTATATTAGAGTGAAGGAAAAAAAATTAATTCCAAAAAAATATTACCATATAATAAATTAAATATCTAACAATACCAAAAAATATCGAATTATTTCAATATTTGATATAATATGTTTCTTTTATCATCATGTAAAAATTTTAAGCATGTTTTGGAGTTATTTTTATCTTCTCATTTTCATTTACCCTTAGTTAATCTATTTTAATTTTAACTATGGTAACACATTTTTCATTATTTTGGGGATATAAAATTTAACATATAAATAATTAATTGGAGAATATATGGGAAATTTATGAAATTATAAAAAATATCTTTAAACATTTTTTAGTTAATATTTTAATTATTTTTCAATAGTTTAATAAAATAGTATTTTCATAAAATATAATTAGAATTGATTTTGACACTTTCCATAACATTAACATTAATAAAATCAATAAATCATGATAACATAAAAAAAATCATTTAATAAATCCCCAAATATGTCATATGAAGTTAGAAATGTCTTTTATAACCTTAATAATGTCAAATTATATTTTTTAAAATATTTATAATAACATATAACATTTTGTTTCAATATTTGAATAGTTACTTCATCATTATTGTTTAATTATTTATGAACCATATATCCTCACAAAAAATTAAAAATTATATTATATTATATATAGAAATATTTTATATTTCATAATAATACACATAGTCCATCATAGATTTGACTTTACTAGAAATTAAAAATATTATGCTTAGTAAATGTAAGGGTTTCACATTTTCCACCTCACTTGGATTTTCATAAAATCCAAGTAATTTTCATGGAAAATTATATGTTTAATTTTTCAATTTATATATTTATGTTTTAAATGTTTAATTTAATTAATATAATAAAACTTAGGCATGTGTTAGGTCAGATTTCGTGTATTTATAATATTAATTTTACCCTTAATCACCGTATTTATCCTTAAACACAGAAATAAAAATTACTGAAGTTTCATTACATATTTTACAAAAAAGGAAAATATATTTAAAAATTAAATAACCTAATTTCAAATAAAAGATACACATTTAAAAATTAAAACATGTAATTTTCTAAAACTAATTTGAAATAAATTTTGTAGATTTGGTGATAAAACAAGTTTTAAATGATAAAAAATATAAATGTTTGAAATGTTTTTATATCGAATTTCAATGTGAAATTCGTTCTAATTACATAAATTGGATTAATTTCATTAAAATTGTAATATTTATACTTTAAAATAATCTAAAAACAAAATTTATCTATATAAAAAAGATATATGAGAAAGTTTTTTTCAATTATAATTCAATATTGTTTTACAATTAATCAAATTATGAATCCAATTATAAAAATACCAAAAAAATAAACAAAGTAAATTTTGATATCCCTATTCAATGAATACTATTACATTATCATATACTTATTATGAAATATTCCAAAATTATATTTAACATTATTTCTCTATTAAATGGTTGAAAATTAACATGTTGAAAAATACAACATTTTTTTTATAAAATTATATTTATTCAGATCTCATTACTATTGAACCTGTTGGATGAGTATAGAAAATTTATTGAATATTTAATATATAAATATAATTAAAATCATTAAAAAACTAGTTTTTTTTCATTAATTGAGATAAAATGTTGTCTGTACTTAAAAAATAGTTTTTTTTAAATGGAATTTCATTATTCTCAAATAGATATTACATTCATATATAGATAACTGTTAACCAAACAACTCATTTTATATAAATTTTAAATTAATATTTTTAATTTTTATTTCATATTATTTTTATTTCCAATTCTAATGGCTTGGTGGTAACTATATTAATATTTATATAATAAGATTTTTGGGACCAAGTTGGATTGAAAAGGATGTAATAATTATTCAATTTTCAGGTAATTTCTTTTGTTTTCAAGGATTTATAAGAAGAAAAAAAATAATCTCACTCTATATTAGTTGTTGATTTATGATAGGGAGTTTACAATACATTCAATCGTAAATATGACAATACGTTATTAATATTTATTTCAGAAATATCATAACTAATTTAGATATATTGTTATGCATGATTTATGAAGGAGAGGGGTAAAGGATGTTATCAATTAGTGTGGTTGGTATTGTAGAAGAAGGTGTCCAGTATGGCACAGTTTTCCAGTGTTTTAAAAAACATTGGTGTCCAATATTTGATGTTTGGCAAGAATTGTGAAAATATGATTTCATTGAATATCACATAAAAACATGTATTATAAATGAGTTTCTCAAAGATAGGATTTAAGAAGTATTTTTTGTGGAGGAAAAAAATAATTTTATGGTGTTCCCTACGACTAAAATGAACTTCACGGATGGTAGAGATGATGTTATTTTCCAACGAGCATTATAGTGGCGAACAACATTATCAGAAGAGCATTGTAGTGGAACAAAGGAATAAGTAGCATAGTAGTAGTGCAATGGATTTAATGGGATGATTTTTTATTATGACGATCATTGATAATATGAAAAATATACATGTTGCTTCAAAGAACAGAGTGATATTCAACATAAATTTCATAGCTCTATGATTTTGTTCTTATGTGATACTAAGGTGGCTGGATGGTGATGTAGTCTATGGAAAATGAATATAAATAGGCCCATACTACTCAAGAAATGTAGTGAGTCTCAATGAATTTATTAAAAAATATATAATTGCAACGAAATTTAGTGAACACAGTCAGCTTTGCGAAGGAATGGAGCTTCGTAGCGGGCTATTGAGCATTGAAAAACAAGAGAACTTCACAAATAACAATATAGGCACTGAGAAATAGTGATTTCTAGAAACTATTGATCTCTTTAAACTAGTGATCTCTCTGAACTAGTGTGATCTGAGAACAATAATTCTATAACAAGTGGTGAGCATTGTGAAGGAGCTTTTTCAAGATGATGATTTCAACACCCAATTTAAGTGGTAAGTGATTTCTAAGTGAATCAAGATATGACTAGGTTATATGAATAAGTCTCAATGCGAAGTACAGGAAGATCCTACTTACTTCTGTGTAGGAAAGAGAATTTTTTTAAAGATCATAATTGTGAACGTTTTTTTATGAATCACAGAAACATTGGAATACCCTATTTGTGCTAAGAAGGTTCACACATGCTCGAGGATTGTTTTCAAAGAGTTATACGAGTGAAAGGGTATATCCTAGTTATTATATTCCACATCAATGGATTATTTTCTTATGGATTGTGTGGTTCTGAATGGTTTTTGTTCCATACCAAGGACATAGCTACTCTAGTTGAGTACTGAACCTCATAAATATTATTTCCTATCGATGTGTGTCTTGATTCTGTAATTCAAGGAAATAACTCTTTAATGGGAGTTTAATGTTGTTTGAAAATAAAAGGAAAAAATAAAATACAAATATATCACTAATCCACCCCACTCATTCTCTAAGTGATACTTGGATACTGATTGTGTAACTTCAATGATTAATCGTATATTATTTTTTATTTAAAACACGACCGTGTGTGTAATGAAATCTAAAGAATGAACTCAGCATAATTTGTAACACAGTCCAAACATATTTTTAATTGTACCCCAAGCTAATCTAAGTGTTGCATCTTCTGGAACATTGACATCGTGTTGTATAAAAATATATAATAACTTTTTTCATTCATATAACCCATCCTATATTTAGTATTGCATGAAATGAAAAATATCCAAATGGATAAATTAATTACATAAAATATTTCCGAAAATATGGTGGTGTCACATTCTACCCACCATAAAATTAATTTCTCACTAATAATTTTCATGTTTTATCGATGTTTTAATACTTCAAATTTATTTTCATAGAACCCCACATTATAAAAATTAACACTAAAACTCACTTTAAGAATGGAATGTTTCAAACAAAGCAGTTACCCAAATATTCACATAAATAGGATTCCACATAAAATAAAATAAGTGTAAATTAAATAAATATAAATGGAACATAAATATAATAATAATGTTTTGATGAAGAGTTATATAGAACATTATTAAGAGAAATTCAACAATCACAAATTTCTAACTCAAAATTTATTTAAAAAGGTCATTGATATCCTAAAAAATAATGATAACGAGACAAAATATTAATTTCTAGACTTCCTTCCTAATTTTAAACAATTTTCTTGTGGATATATACATATATGATTCCATCACAATATCACCATTTATTGTTCTCCAATCAATTTCAACATCAACAATTTTTTCAAAAATGAAGGTAAATTTTTTATTCCTATAGTATTAGAAGAACACGAGATCCCTAAATAGAATTATAATTCAATCCATCTCTCATTATTGGAAAAATATGATTATAAAAAGTTATGTAATATGAATAAAAACAATAATATCTAAAACCTCATCCAATGTTCTTCTATAACAATTTCGTAAGTGGTTACACTTATGAATCATACAAATGATTGATGTTTTAATATTTCCAATGACGGTTACTAAATTTCCTAAATATAAAAATCATTAATTCAATAAAAAACATTATGTAGAAATTATATTAAAAAAACCAAACATCTTAAGACAATTAATATAAATTCTTTTGAAACATTTTAATAACATGAATTACTATAAAATCTTATTGATTACACACATTGTTCTTCATTCCAGAAATAATCTCTTTTCTTATACAAAATCATTTTCATTAAAAGCATAGGTTAGTCCTTGTACACATAGAATATTTTATTTCATTATTCCATAATCGAAGAATTTAATCACATTAAATTTTATTAATGGATAATGAATAAGGGTTTCATATGTCTTTTTAATTCAAAATCTTATATTAAATTCTCAATAATGGATAGGACGATAAATATTTCCTAATTATAATGGTTCAAATAATAAATTATGAAAACACAGTCATTACAGTTTTCATTTCTCCTAATACATTTTTATGTCTTAACATCCACAGTATTCCTTAGATTAGGGAACTTATTTGTGTAATATAGAAACTCCATACAATTAAAATACATAATTATCATAGTTGAACTTTTGGAGGTTTTTTTATTCCAATTAGAATGTTTATAAAATAATCGATGGCCTTATTTCCCATAGTAAAAAATGTTACTACTACCTTTTAGACAATGTATATAGTATTTAGTGTTTAATTCGACTATCATTGTTTCATTAAAATAACCATGAGATAGATGGAAAAATTCAATATTCTTTTTTCAAAGAATAGTATAGGGATGGTACATTATAAAAAATATGTTCCTAAACTCGTCCAAATATATGGAGTCTATTTTATCTTGTTGTCTCATATTAAAGATATAGTTCCTCCACTGATTCACTTCACTATCTAAGGGATATGTTCTCAACATACATTTTTGTTGTTGTAAACAATGGATAATGAAAAATGTTTTCTCAATGATATAGATCGATTTCTCAATAACTAGAAGATCAATCATTCAATAAAAATAATTTGAATGTTTCCTTAAGATGGAATCACTAACATTTTATCCCCTCCTTTTGTTATTTGTAAGTATAGTATAATTCATTGATTAACATGGTGGTGTGGTCATAGCAATGATGTTTTTCATTTAATATTCCATAATATTTGTTTTCGTGTGAATTCCATATTTTTATTTTCCATTTTATTCCTCATTAACTCGGTTCCTTCATGTTCTAACCATTAAATAAAACCAAAATAAAATTTTCTGAGAAACACTATTCATTTTGGGAAAACCTCATAATAATGTTAAATTACCTTGAATCTATAATTTTTTATGTTCAATCCAATGTTATTAATGATTATTACTATAATTTTTGGATTTTAACCAATATATAGACTTATCCTTTGAGACATCCCTAGAAAAAAATCTAGAAATATCTATAGGGATATCAATAACTTTTTTACAACCTAGATTCCAAAGGTTGACTAATCCATTTCAATAAGACCAACTATAATGACCCGATATTTTCATAAATGTATATTACTTCTTTTTATATGAATATTAATTTCTTTACATAAACACATTCTAGGTTACCATAATAGTTTATGTACTTCGGATACTGGGAACACAATCATCTAATGTTGTGAATGATATTCAACATCTCTTATAATGGTCTTCCCCGTCAGTACGCCTTCATAAAACCATTATATATAACTTTAGTAAAGGATGCATATGAAATGGGATCTTAGAATCATAATTAGGGTTATAAAGGGATAAATGTATTCATAATACTAAACATATGGTTATGATAACATGACAATAAAAATATAAAATGATACACTTTATATCAAAAATATTATACATGAGTAGTGGTATAATTTATGGATTTTCAAAAGACATGAATTATATGGATATCAAGCGAATAATGTATTAAATTATAACATAATAATAAGATATGTAATTTCTAGAAGAAAAATAAATATATTATATATCATATAAGTCAAGGTGCATCCTCAAAACATAAAATTTTAATTTATGCAGACTAAACCTATTGGGTCAGACACACAACCATTCCCTTCCAATATATTTTACTTATAATAGATCAAGATTACCCATTATCCTAGAGTGGATCGGGTTTCCCCCTCTTCCATATTGGATCAATTGAATAAACTTGTTTCCATTATTATATAATTATATATTAATATTTAAAAAATTTATTAGAGAAATATATAGGACCCACCATTCACATAATGATTACCATGCATTTTTGGGGCACAATAATATAAATCACATCCAAACCCTTAAAAATATGGTTTCATATGAATTTCATTATAGCATAACTCATGGAAAAGAAACAGAATCCATAAAGATCATTCCATTAATAAATTAATTAATCAATGAAATAATAAGAATGGGATGATTTAGGAATATCCCCCATAAAACATAATTGGCATGAAATTTCGTTTTATTGGATGTAAAATGATTTCTAAAGATCACTTGAATTAATTCTTAGAGAAAATATACTTTCTATTAAAAAATACGATTTTTAAAAAATATACAATTTAGTAATTCTTTTTCATTGAAAATATCCTTTAAATATTTTTAAATAATCTTGGAAAATTATTTTAAATATGTTTCAAATATTTTTCCCTTAATTGTGCATATAATATCATTTAAAACACTTTTAAAACATGTTTACAAAATATTATTTTGAAGGAAAAAAAATTCTGACCAATGAGAAAATAACGTTGCATGAGGAAAAAATATATTTTAAAATCTATATTTAGGATAAAACCTGTCAAGGGTTAGTATATAAACCTCATGAAATAATATTGATGCATAACATAACATGTGTCTCACTGACGGAATATTGAGACAAAATTAGCTTTTCAGATTTGGTAATTTGTGAACCGTAAACCCCTTGAAAGAGATATCATCAAATGGATATGTAAATTATTATAAATAAAAGTATAAGTTGCATATAATACATTCATGGTCAGTATATACACACCACAAAATAACCTATTTGTGACTATGGCATAAGTCTCATAGAAACAAAAGTGAGATTAGAAATCTCATATCTTATATCTTGACTCTCATCCTATTCATGAAAACCACTTTCATAGAAAATATATGTCAAGTATATATATATAATAGAACCATATTAATTTATATAATACCATATATTTTATACTTATTACATTATACTACCCCCTTATTAAAAATTCGAAGTATAAAGGTGTTTTGGGTAGTATTCTCTTTATATCTCATATACGTTTTGACATTTTATTTTTAGTCCACGTACTTATAACATGATTTCATTATATAAAGAATTGTAAAAATGATATAAATATCAAATATATTCATTATAAAGTTATTTATGGATATAAATATAAAATATAAAGTATAAAAATAGAAAATTAAATACACCAATCCTAGAGATGGTATGTCATACATATACATGAGTGTTGCTTCCACTTCATGTTGTATTCTAAGAATGAAACTGAATATATATGTATATATATATATATATATATATGGGAATTATTATGTCATATATATCATATAAATTATCTAAAACTATCTTCAATACATTCTGTGAAATTTGTGCACGAATTATATCGCTTTGAGAAGGCAGTAGTCCTCACATCCACAAATTAAGAAATCAAATTTCTAAAAATTTGAATGTTTTTAGGTGTAAGGCATAAAATAATTCATAATTCATAAAATATGAAAAAATTATATATATATCATATAAAATATAAATTACATCATTATTTTCATCCTTAAAAGGTGGCATGGTAGAACGAGTGATATCCATTTTTGAGGCGGTGGTCTGTCGTACACATAATCAATGATTGTGTATCCTATTAAATAGATGTGTCGATGAATTATTTGTAAAAAAAATACAATTTTAAAACAATGAATTAAATTTGGGATATTTATTTCATTATATGAACATGGAATAAAAATATTTAATGGATTTAAGGAAGAAATAGAGAAAAAAAATTAGTTTATTAAGGTTACCTCTTCTTTGGGTATATTTGTTTTAATATAAAAAATAACTGAAGTTATTGGATTTATTCCCCAAGTAAGGATTATAGGATGAAATTATAGATTTTTTAGGATATTTGGATAGTTTTTGGCATAAAAATTTACATTTTCTACTTTGAAGAAAATAGAAGAAGGGGTTCCCCTTTATTAAAAAGGGATGGGTCGCTTTTAGAATTTCTATAAAATTTTATTTATACAAAATTAACTTTCAATAATAATAACTCGAAATTCCTGTTGAAAAATATATATGATATAATAATGATATAATCTCACCAAAAAAATATTCTAGATACGTATTCATGTTATTTTAATCCTTATCATTTTTATCAACACTTAGCTAATCCATCTTAATTTTAACTATGGTATAAAACGTTTCAATATTATAAGGATGTAATTTTTACATATAATGTGTCATTTTAACCATAAATTGAAATTTTATGAATATTTGAACCAAATAAAATCATATTTTGCATATAAATTTTTTTTATTTTAAATATTTTAATAAAATATTTTTTCTTTAAATGTCCTAACTCTCAATTTTGACAATATTCATAACAATGAGTTTAATAAAATCAATACATTAAGATAGAAATGAAACAATTAATTTTCCTAACATGTAATACTAACATAAAAAACTAATTTATAACAATAATTATGTTATATTATATTTATTTTAACATTTCTAATATATGGTTTTTGATTGTTTCAATTATTAAAAAATTACTTCATCACCATTGTGTAATATTTAATAAAATTTATTGGTTATCAAGAAATTAAATATAAAAAACAATGATGTATATATGTAATTTATATTTCATAATAATAAACATAATCGAGTATATCTTTTATTTAACCACAAATTAATAAATTTACACTTACTAAAAGTATGAGTGACACATTTTTTCACTCTCTTTAATTTTAATAAAATAAATGTCATTTTCATGGAAAAGTTTCCATTAAATTATCCAATTATTATCTTAACATTATTTGGATCGAATAAAATTCATCTAATAACATTTTTTCATGTTTTAGTGTAGTTTCATAATATTTATAATATTAGTCTCATTTTTTATTATTTGATTCATCATTAACCATGGTAATAAATATTACAAAATTAACTATTAATATATTTCAAAATTAAAAGGAATATATTTAATAAATTTGGGACATATTATTCCAAATATGGAATACAAATTTAAATATTAAAAACACATAAGTGGAAAAAACTATTTCAAAATTAATCTTGTAAATGTGGTGAGAAAACGGGGTTTATAAGTGAAAACGTATAAGAGATTGAAATAATTCTATATCCAATTTAAATGTGAAATTACACTAAATAGACTTAATTGGATTAATATATATAAATTTTTACTAATTATATTTTTAAACCAATTAAAAACAAAAAATAACTATATAAAAATGTTAGAAGAAAAAATAGATTTTAAATAAAATTCTGTATTTTTATCAATTCATAAAAATATGAAACATATCTGAAAAATATAAATAATTAAACTAATGTTTATTTTGATATACCTATTTTCATTAAAATGTATATTTTAACATATAAAACTTATAAAATTATCATATAATGGATTTAAAATGGGTTCTCCATTAAAATTTGATTAAATTACACTTTTTAAAAATATATCATTTTATTCATAAAATTAGATTCATTCTTATCTCATACCTATGAAATTTACTTCATTTGTGTGAGATCAATTTTATTTCAAATTTAATATAAATAAATTTTATTAAAATCCTCATAAAATAATGGGTTTTAATTAACTATAATTAAATGGTGTTTTTTTTATAGAAAATAGGTTTCACACAAAAGGAATTTATTTATTTTCAAATATAAATTACATTCATATAAATATAATATATTATGAAAGGATACATTTTATATACAAGTTTAAAACATATATTCATAATTTATTTTATATTATTTTTAATTTCCATTCCAACTGTTAGGTGGTGACTATAATAACATTTTAATAATATTATTAATATTATATTGTAGTCTGTTAACACTTGGTATTTTGTATAAATCAAGCCATCAAAAGAACTCATTAATGTTTATACCAGAATCCAAAAAAGTTTTTCACACACAACAAGATAATCTATGTTTTCCTTGTAGTGAAACTTTTAGATTGTGTTTTGTACAAAGCTATAATTACTTGGTTAATTTTTATAATACAAGTTATATTAATTAAATTTATGAAAAGTAAATATGATAGCAAATATAAGACAAAAATATTATTAATATCAACATCAAATACACATATATTTATAGAAAGAATATCATGATCACCAGAGAGTTTCCCCATAAATAATATTGTTGAGATTAGGTACGGGAAGCAAGATATCCCCAAGGTTCATTACTTCTTTCTTCATTTTATATAGGGTTAGTGAGGTTTCTTGTGTCCCATCCCTACCATCGTAGTTGAAAATAGGTCATGTTGTCTTCCATTTTTCATAGTTGAGCAGATATAAGTCAGATATATTGTACAAAATTGACTATAGGGATCTAGACATTGAGTATTGATCAACATTCATAGATTAACCAATGGTGATCATGTATTAGTAGGATAGGATCCTATATGGATGATCCATTCCATTAGTTTTTTTCCATGGTTGCATGAGAGAAAGCAATATTCATCCTTATAGTGAGGGAGCCATATGTTTACCCATTACACCCTCCATTTTGTTTATATTATAATTTATAGGGATACAATTGTTTTTGTATGGAATAATCTAATGAATATTTTTCTGTTTTATTTAGTTTTCATAATATTTCTATATTTTAATAATGATTTATATTCATTTTTAGAGTGGTGTTTGGATTTATAATGATCCTATAATTATATATTAAAAATACTAATATAATTAATGTTATGGGTTAGCATCATTTTACTGTAATTGGGTTTCCCCATTTCTCCAGAAATCATATGGGAAATTACAAATTATTGTTGATTCAGGAATGCGAGGTTTACCGTAGGAATGACCTAATATTGTTATTCATCATATTCCACATTTAAGAAGCTATTGGGATCTATGTTTATTTAAAACTAATTAATGTATTTATTTATTTTATTTTAAATTACATAAAATAAAACATATATGAGTAATTCAATCTAACATTTCACTATGGTTATACTTATAAACATGGGATGTTTTAAGAATGTGATTACGTTTTCATCATTTCTATATCAATAATGGATTATCAATAATGATTAGATAAATGTGGTTTTAGGGGTTTGGAATACATTTGGAAGTTACTATTTCTAGTGAATAGGTTCTTTACCAATTAGTGATCCTAAATCAAGGTTGATATTTTCAATTATGGTCTCCACCCTCTTTATTAATTTTTTTATTCATGGATTTTTATATTCTTTTATTTTTATTTTCAATCTCACATTCATTGGATGAGATCGGAATATATATTAAATTATTTTATATAATTTAATTGTGAAAGAAAATGATATCAAATTGGAAATATCATATTTTTTAATCATTGGTTAATACGGCTGGGAAAATAATGGATTATCCATTTTTCAATTTCATTTGTCCCCTATATTCATCACATTCTTTTCGTATCGATTGCATGGATATAGTTTTACATGTCTTGTTGTGTACAAGAATCATCACACCCCTATATTTTTTACCATGATATGAATTCCAAAGTATTAGAAATTGGGAGTTATTTTGGGGTGTTTTCCATAGTTACAAGTGATGGATTTTTGTTTCAAAACCCTGGAAGGTGGCCATTATTTTGACGGGATTATATTAATTTATTAGATTCTAATTTCCCACCATTGAAGGATGGTAACATATTAATGGAGTTGTTTTCCATCTTTCTTGGTCATATAAATAGTGATATTTGTGGCGGTGGAAGTATAATGTGAATTGGGTTGAATAAAAAATGTAAAAACCTAGTACATATAGTGATGTCCAAGAACACATGTGGTGTATTACCCAATCATGGATAACTATAGTTTCAAGGATGATATAGATCACATATTGTATCACCAGACCCACACGTCATGTGACATGTCCTTGGTATCCAGGCCATGTGCCAACTACACAAAACCAAGACACCATGTGGGAAGACACGTCTGGTACTACAAGAGTACATGAGAATTTACTGGTACATTTAATGGTAAAACGATCATGATCCAACATAAATATGTAAGAACATGAGAACAAAGAAAATCTCTGAGTGGATAAGACACACCATTTACTACATGTACATAATTTTTATATTCACATGGATTCTAAAGACATTTTTACAGGATAAAACCTCCATGTAATAAGGTGGGATCTCACAGAAAGTATTTCCCCCATAAATTCATCATATTTTATCTCATTCTTAAATGCATGGATTCAGAAAGAAAGTATCCCATCCATAGTCTTTTCCACAATAAATGCAATTTAATTTTTCCATATGGAAGTTATAAATGATGTGATACTTTCTTGGAAGTAATTTTATTTAGGTAGCTCATGATTATTCTATTGATAAGGGAATGATCATTAGAGTTAATGTGGGGTTGATAAACCATCATCTCACAATAGCATGAGTCCCACTTACCATTTTATTAGGAATTTATGGTACTCCCGTGAATTAAAAACTTGTCATATATCTACATATCTTTACTCCCCCACCATTGAGCTCTGTCGATGAGTGGTTCATCCACCAGAGTTGTATCTCATTAGGATGTGGAGAACATTGATGAATGGTGGATTACTCCACATGGTTTCTGGTGGTTTTTAATTTAATGTTAGGCATCATATATGGAATTTTGGAAATACTGGAAGACTTTTTGACCTGGGAAACTCTAAGAGATAGATATCTCATTTCCCTATCTACTGGGTTTCTTCTTTAGAATATATCAATGAATGGTTATTTCCCTATTATAAGGGTTTGATATGACTTATTTCATTTATTAATTTTACTCCTCTCTGGGATTTTTGACATCCAATGGGGCATGTATATAGTCACCCATTCATGGTAGGTTATTTTTAAATTTTCATCATATAATGATAATAGATAATTCAATAGGGACATCAGTAGATAAAAGTGGTACATGAGGTTCAATGACATCTTATAGAAATCAAATCAAAAATTTATATTCCCCATTTTTTTTCTTATTTGTTTATATCACCAACCCCTAGCCATTTAGTGGTGGGCTTAGGGATATAGCAGCTTACCCATTCACCACCCAGGGGGCTTGTAGGTCATTTCGTTACATTTTATGTGTTATGATGTAGTGGTATTTTTATTGAGGATTATAATTAATGTACTATCTTTATTTTAAATGATTTAGTGCATTTTATTATTTTACGTGATTGGATTACTGCTGGATACAATTATTTATTTTTCATAATTGATATTGGTATGTATAACACTTATGTTTAACTTCTATTGTAGTGAAATTATTATTTGATAATGATTTTTTTATATTTTCATACATAAATTTAATGGTATTGGTAATTGTTATATTTAAAATGATCTATATGGTTTGGTTAATTATATTTAACTTGTCGAAAAATTGACATTTAGGTAATTCATGATTTATTATATAGATTACAATGGGACTGAAAATTGATTTGGTGATTTAGTGATTAAAGTTATTTTTGAATAAGTTCACTATATTGGGAACATTATATGATTGATGTAAATAAAAATATTTTTTTTCCTAGTGTGGGAGGTTACATAAAGAATACCAATTGAATTATCTTTCATAATCATGAATTATTTAATTGTGAAATTATCTTGATTAAGTTTATTTTTGGAAAATATCATTATATTAAGTTGATTATATGAATCAAGATTATACATTTTTGTATATGGATTTATGATTTATTATGAAATAATTTTTATGTTATCCATGGAAGAATATTAAATAAAATCATTATAATCTATGTGTTTTATTTTTTGGTCTTGAATATCATGATGAGTTTTACATTTAACTATTCATGAAATTATTTCAGTTGATTTTTTTGTGTAAAAATATAGAATTGACGATTAATATTTCTTCAAAAGATTGATTATGGAAATTGAATATTATCATTACTTTTGTTAACAATTTCTTTGATTATTCTCTACATATAAGAGGAATAACTCATTATTCTTTTTTTGATCTTATAATCTATTTGAAGTTAAAATCAATTACATAGGAAAGGATGAAATCATCTTGAATAATACTTTCTGAAGGAAATAGATGGTATAAATGTGGGAAAAATTAAAAGTGCATCTAATAGATAAAAAATTTATTTTTCAATGGAATTGAGTGGAATAGATTATGTATACACTCTTGTGTTATCTGTATTGATAGTGAATGAATCTCTGAACACTAGAAAACGAATCATAAAATAAAAAAATTACCCTATTTACTATATTTTTGAAGAATTTATATATATTTTATCCCATAACAATTTTTTTTCATTAACCTTATTTTGACTATATACTCTATCAATAATTATTATTCTATATGAATTATTTCTCTACACCATATCCATATTTTCAATTTCATATATTGTTCCCATAGAAATAAAACCAAATTATGCATTATTCTAGATGATCAACATATTTCTCTTTTCCATTATTCAAATGGATATTTTATTATTACATACTACAATATTGGTTATCAATAAAAGTATTTTCTAATATTAAATTTGATTTATCCTAAAGATTGCTTGTTTTATCTTACTCTCCATAGAATTGATTTAGAATAATTTTATAAACTCAATTTATCAGAAATGATAAAAAATTGAAGGGATAAAACCTCCTGAAGGGGTAGAATGTAACTCCCCAAAAATATTATTTAAAATAAATCTATGATAAATATAATTCATAGTATACAAAAAAGAGCATTAGGTGAATAATGATATTGTATAAAAATATTATTATTTAAATATATTCAATATAATCTTTCTGATAAATTTTTTTTATTGATTGAAATTACCACATCTTGAAAATTATGTGTAATTATTTAATGTAATGAAAATGTAATGTCTAATTCATCGGAAGTTTAAGATCAAATTTATTCAAAAAAAGGGATTAATTCATTCTGTGTCTGTGAATTATTAACAATTTATTACATTGATAGGAATTTAATTTTAGAAATTAATAAAATTTTATAAAATTTACATTTTAAAATTATCTCAGAGGGAAATTTTTGGATTTCTCAGAAATAAGTGATTTTTCTACGAAAATGAAAAAATATCAATTTTTTAAACCTGTTATTTTATTCATTAGGTCATGTAATTAAAATGATTTATTATTTTCTCAATTTTACCTTAATGTAACATATTTCTCTATTAATTAGATATATTGTAATTAACTACACATAAATCAGTATTATATGTCTTTTTGTATAAGATAAATTTTAGGTTGAAAAAAAATTGATCAATAAATATTATTTCTTTGAATTTTAATAATTTGTTTAAAATTTAGTTCTTACACTTTTATAAATTTAATATAGTAAAAAAGTCATTTTTTTATAATAAAGTTTAAAATTGAAAAATATTTACATTTTATTTTTAATCATTGTTAATAGTAATTATAGTGAATATTTATCACCTCAAATGATATAAAAACTATAAAATAAGATAAAAAATATGGTATAAGAGACTAAAATAACCTAAAATGAGTATTTTTTTTAAAAGAACCTTTAGACAATAACAATACAATATTTGAAATAAAATTCAATTTCCCTCCATTTTTCATTGATTTTAAAATTTATATTATTTATTGTAAAGGACAAATTTAAAATATCAGCCTCATTATTTTAATATATATATTATTTTTGATAAGGATAAGAACATGTTATGTACAATTGTAGATATTTATCTAAAATTATAATAAAATTGATTTTATAATGCTAAATTATTTTATATTTTTGGGTATGTCACACTGACACAATTCTTGTACAGGTAATAGAAAAATGAAGTAAATGGTTTTAGAAACCTTAAAAATTAATTTATTTTGGATGAATAAATCTTTCCATAAATTGTTTATATTTATATAATATATTATTTATTTATTAAATTTTTTTATTTTAATCAGATTACCTTCTTGATATTTTAAAAGTTAAAATATGTGGATAGTCTTAAGATTGACATTAATGATATCTTATAAAAAATAATATTTCATTAACTGATATAAAATTTAGAAAAGTAATATATTTTTTAATTTGAATGGGATATGGACCCAAATATCAACCAAAATCCATTTCTCCCCACTTTTACCATTTTAGTATCGTTTTTTACCCCTAATGGGTAATGAACATTGATATAATGATAATCATAAAAATAGATTATGATGGGTTAATACTAATATATAAGGGTTAAAATAATTCCTTAACTTTTAAAAAATTATTGGAAGATTTTATTTCAAATGAAAATCCTATAATAGAAATATATCAATATTACACATTAATATAGAAAATAATTTCAACTTATTAAATACATAAAGTATTTCAAAGGATTCCCTTGCCCTCACAATTAAATGGAAACATAATATACTCCCTTCCTTAAACATTTTAAGTAATATATTTTATCCAATACCTCCTGAAAACACACTCCAAATCCTATAATAATTTCTTAGAGGTCCTACTCAACCAAAAGGACTAACCCTATAATGGTCAAGGTGTACACTAATGAAGTTATATGAGGAGAATATATAAGACCTGACTAGCCTTTTTCAAGATTATTTAGACATATACCTTCATAAAATAACCATTAAACATGTTGAAATAATAACATCAATAATATATAAATATATATATATAAGTGTTATTCTTATAATTGTATATCCCTTTTCATCAGTTTTTCTATCTTATTGGAAATGAAAACATCTTTCATGGGTATGTGTTGACTTCTATATCCCTGAATATAAGATCTTCTTTATTTATCACCACTGAAAAAGATTGTAATAAAGATGTATTTAATAAATATATATTCTATTAATGAAATTATTATACTATCAATATATATGATATCATCGATTTTCATTATTTTCCTTCCATTGAATAGTGAAAATATTGTTTATGTGTATTTTTGGAATAAAATCTCCATAAAGTGAAGTGATTTATTTTTTATTAACGCCTTTCATGGATGGTTTTAAAATATAATATAAGGTAAAAATTATAATAATTTCATGTTTAGAAATTTTTAAATGATATAATAATAAACTCTTATAACATGGTCAACCTACCAAAGAATATTGGGGATTTAAAACCATACATACCCAAAATGAATGATTTAATCATAACTAATTAGATAACAAAATAAAATATTTTAAAAAATGAAATAAAAGGGATAATTATAATTTATTTAACATGAAAATATTTTTAGGAAATTAAATAAAAAAAATTAATTTTATTATCTATGAGTTAATGGACATATGTCCCATGATGGTATTTAAGGTATGGGATTTTACATTAAAACATTTTTTAAAATGTTTTATAGTTTTAATTAATTTTTAATATGTATAAATGTTCATTAAAACAGTTCAATTTTAATATTATTTAAAATTAAATGACTATTATAGGTTATTTTCAACTACCTCTAACATTCATTAATAATATTAAAAAATAATAATCCTATTTTTTTCAAATGAGGTACTTTTATTGGTGGTGTGGATGAAATATATGTTTTATCTCTTAGGGAATGAATCTAATTTCCCAACATCATGACTTTTCATATCACTTTAGTATCCATTATAAGTGTTTTTTTATATTTAAATAATATTATTTACATAAAATTATGTGAATTTTTCATTTTTAATTTTTATTAAATGAAATGAATATTTCTATAAATTATTATTAAATAGAGGGAAAGATAATTTATTATGGTGTCAAAAGTGTTTTGAATGGTTTTATGATGAAAACGTATAAGAATAAAAATATTTTTTATCCTGATATGGTACCTGAGCATTATAGATGATGATGGGTGACATAGATATAGCATATACGATAGGTGATTCTGATTTAACTTATAATATGGGTGATACAATTATAGCTCTCAAATTCATTGTATAATTTTCATTGCCTTTAGAGTATAAAAGGATTTAACTAACTAGGTATGAATCCCCTATAGAATTTTATTGGATTTAGAAATTTCTAACATTATTGAGTTGGTTCCATTAATATAATTCACTAAAATGCCTATAAAGTATTTCATTATTGTTATATTCTTGTAAAATATTTTCATTGAGAAAAAAATTTGTTTCTTATATGGATATGATTTATTATATATTCGAAAAAAATAAATGTTAAAATTTTATTGGTTTTTATTTTTTTCATTTTTTGAATAAATAATTACCTTTATATCCCTTACTGATTGTTTCCTTGTCATCCCACCATTTCAATGATTTTTATAGTGTTTAAGGATGATTATTAATGAAGAAGTCATGAACTATAATGTTATAATTATTTTTCATGTTAATGATACATGTTTTATTTAAGATGTTTTTTATTATGGGAAATAGATAATGAGTGGAACTGTGTCATTTTTGAAATATACTTTTTTTAAAGGTATCATTTATTTCAATAGATATCTAAACTAAAAATATATTATAATGTTAATAAAGTTAATTAAATTCTAAAAAATCAAGATTATGTAAATTTCTAAGGCCATTTCGTGTAAAAATAAAACAAATCTAAGAGATGATCCCAAGAAGACCTGTGTATTAATCCCACACTATCCATTTTGAATTTTAGATTTAAATAAAACCAATTCTCATTACACCGTCCTCAACACCATGGTTTTTTTATATTAAATATTGTTTCATCCCAAAATATCATCACTTTACAGTGCCTCTCTTGTTCACAACAGGAGTCAGACACATATTTTAAAATAGATATTGTGGCCTTCCTCATTTTCCATTGTTAATATTTAAATGTAAAATGCCTAAAAATATATTATTTCATCCATAGTAAACCATTTTCAAAAAATATTATTCTTGCATACAATACATATACTCAACCAAAAACTCTAATATTCCAAAGATGGGAATCCCTATTGAATAGGGGTTCAAGCATTTCCACTTATTAATTTTCTTGATGTGATGTTCCATGTGTTGATTATTTGGAATGGTATTTTTTTCATTTCATTGTATTTTATTCAATATTAATTTTTCCATTACCAATTCAAATACCTATGTTGGTATATTTCATCTCACACTTAATGATTCAAGTGAAAAACATTGATCACTATAGTAAGCTGAAAATAAAAAATTAGAACCGGAAAATTCCCTCTTTCAAAAACTAGTGAAACTTCCATGCATGGTTTCATAAAAGATATTTTCATATTCATTTTTTTAATATAGATTTTATATAGTATTCCCTATTTCATGGTACATGTAATTTTAATGTCTACCATTACTAAACTACTTCGACACTTCCCCATACCATTCTATTAAAGCTCCAGTTCTCTTAAAATATTTAAAAATAATAGTAATTATTATTATTATTTATTTTATACATTTAATTGCACAACAATATTTATAATTTTATGTACATACATCAAACATCTCAAATTATTTTTATTCACATCTATCACACAACTTTTCTACAAAATATTGTTTTCCTAAAACATTTGTACTTTAAAAAACACCAATGATTGAAGATAAACCTAACACCATCGAAAAATATTTTGATGAAATATTTTTCTATATAGTTTTACTAGTCTCGATAACAAGTTGGTTTTAGATTATTATTCACAGTATATTGTTTGATTATTTTATGTATTCTTGTGATGTTTAGGGGGGTTCATACTATGTATACATGTATACTCATCCCATGTAAATATATATAGTATGTTTTTGGTCTATAGGGGTTAATTAAAGAATGATAGAGACATTACTAGGTTAGGTGGATGTTCAAAATCAATTATAGTTTCATGGTTCATTCTTTGGATTTGAAATGGTTCTTTTAATTTAATTATATTTTTAATGACATTGATAAAATATATTTATATGGATTAATTATCAATGTGTTGGAGTTTTTTAGATGTTGTTATCTTCTCTATTATATTATATTTATATAATCATAAAAATGCCTCCAAATTTTACACATTCTAAATATAATTTAGTCACTATGACATTTCATATTGGAGGATTTCCTCATAGTTCATCCCAATAATTATTAATGGACCTATATGCGAAGGGGTTCTTAACATTCTGTCATCAAATATAGGTTTAATTTAGCCTGGTGAATCTCATTAGGGTGATCTATTTCTATTTGTATAGATGGAAAATGACATCCTCCATTTGTGAATCTATTTTACTCTATTAAATTAAGTGGTATTGAAGAACATCCATCATCTTCCCTATATTAATTATTTAATTGCTTAGTTTAAATAAAAAAAATATAGTTCAGAATGAATTACTTGTAGTTAATATATCACCATGTGATAGTAAGTGATGGGGATATTATCAAGGCTACATTAATATGTCATTTAGTATATTCTTTTTTTCTATAATGAACATTATTGTTAAAACTTTCCTATTCAAGTTTTTGGGATAGATAATATTACAGTTCCATGAATTTCAATATTGATTAATGGTGGTATTTATTAATCAAATCATTATGTTTTTCGTGTTTGATGGAGGATCTAAATAAGTGTGTGTTATCTACCCCTGAGGTCAATTTGTTGGGCATAGTTTTGTCTATGTGTAGATTATATATGTATTCTATTAATATATATTCATATGTTTCTGAGGTAGAACCCAATAACTTTGCGTAGTTTTATTATTTCATTGGTCATATATATATCTAAAAGAGTTTTACTCACTATTTTCCATGAATATTGACTCCTCTGATAGTAATTAAATGAATGGATGGTGAGTTAGTTCCAACAAAAAAGTGCTAGGATAATTTCAGTAACTTGATAGAGATTGTTGTTAGTGATAATGTTTTTTATATAGGAGTTCATTGGGTTTAGTGGTTATTATTACACTTTTTTACTTTCTTTGGGATCTGTTTGATTTAACATAGAGCTTTTAAATGATATAGGTCTCACTATTTGTGACACTGTGAATGTAACTTTGATACCCACTAATATGTGTTCTATGAGAGTTTTTGTATGATATAACAGAAGAATTACCACGTTATTTTTTTTCTTTATTGTTTTTAATTATTAAAATTTTGTGCGGTATATCTCCACTATGAAAATTTTACATTTACAATATTAATGGTAATTGGAATTCAATTATTATTATAACTTGATGATTTCATATAAATCTGGGAAATGAATATTGTTATAGATTCACATAGGATGATGTTTTGTAGAGATGTCGTGACTTTTTTTGGTGATTTTTGAAGGGATATAGAGGATCTCTCTATGTTGATCAATGATATTTGGGAAGTCGATAGTAGAACATGACTTTATTTGATGTTGGTGAAGCCTTTATTTCCAGGGAAAGTAGACGAGTCTTTATTGGAAAATTCCAAGGTGGTGTTCTATTGAGCCTAAATTTTCTAAGGTGATTCCCTTAATATATTGTATCAGTATGACAAAAATCAAGTGTTTTTTAAGGTGTGTCTCTTTGTTCATCAATAGTGAGTGAAAAACATCTCTATATGTCCCATAGTATTACTTTGTAAATAAATTCATTTATATAAGAATAATCATGAAATGAAAGGTTTTTTGGGGATGTATAATTGATACCTTTGGTTGAAGTGTTTTTATCTAGATTTTTTTTTCTAGTGGGTGAATGGAAAGCAATATTTTCCATGTGGGCATCTTTTACCACTTGATATTATAATTTCGGAGCGGGAGGAAATCTTGATGGACTCATTCAATATTTTTCCTCAATATATTGGTGGCTTTTATGTTGTTTGTGTAATCATTGACTACTTTGTGAAGTTATATAACATCATAGAAATTTCAAAGTTGATATCTTTGGAGGTTTTGTTGAGTAAATATTAGAAGTAATCCATGATTAAACAATGGATTCCAAATATGATCATCTTTAATTGTGATCCTTATTTTACATCAAGGGTCCCAATATGTATTCATTATGTTTTTTTCTATTAGTTATTCTTTAGGTTCCCTTTTAATCTATAGATGGACATTTAGATAGAGTGAACTATCCAACACATAGATTACATTTTGATTGAATTCATTAACCATATTTTAGTTTCATAATTGTAGCACAATCCCTTTTTGGTGTTATATTATATTAATACATATAACTATAATATTGGTATGGATCCATGAACAGAATGTTATAATAAACCTTCCTAATCATCTTACTTTTTAATTGAAGTCAAATAATTACTTATTATTGGACATAAATTCATAATGGTCATGAATGAAATTATGGTTTTGATATATGTGTGAATGAACGAAACACATGATTTTTAGAATCCATGTAATGACTATAAGAGAATGATAATGGATTTATTCATTAGAGATGATGTTTTCATGAAGGTATCTAATTATCATCAACCAAACTACAAGGACCTTTCTATTTAGCTTAATGATGATTTGACATCCCAAAATAAACCACAAATAGGATTAGTTCTATTAACTATTGTAGTGTAGGAATATCAATCACAATTGAGTCTATATCCTAATGATCATATACACTTACACACATCACACACACATACACATCTTTGTACACTATTAAAATGAAAATTGTTAAATAACTGATATAATAAATTCATGTATAAGAGCTAATCTAACATTAATGTAAAAATAAGACTACATGGAAGTCAAAACACCGAATTTATTCTTTCCAATAATATAAATGTGCATGGCCTTTTAATAAAACAAAACTGCTAATAAAATATAACTCTTAGGAACGTCTGTGGTCAGCCTTTCCCAAATGAACTACACATACTCTTATTTCACATAGGACTCCATCAAAAGGAATATAATCTTTGTAAGACATGTTTTTTGGGGGGAAAACAATTCATGTGCGACTATAAATATAATCATTTAGACACTCAAAAACCACCAAACTAGAGGCATAAAAGAGGGTTTTGTATATAAAGTAAAATGTAATCAGGATAAACAAGATAACTTAGATATGTAAAAAGGAGGTTACCAAATCTCGTGGTGGGATATGTCCCCACTCCAGTCATGGTAATCTACTAAAATATATGTAGTAATAAATCACTCAGTGGACTTAATATACATAGATACATAAGTAGGGGATTAATCCCAAGGCCTATGAGAGATATGTGGAACTATATATAATAACCAACTATAAAGAGGATCAATCAACATGGATATTGTTCATGGGATACACATTATAGCTTATGGTAGAATGATATAGATGATAAAACCTCAGTTTTCATGGTGGGAAACCCCACTCAATCATTTACTTCTACTACAAGTATCCCCTAAAAAGAATGAAAATTATGTGTAACAATGCGGATTCATAATCGCCACACCTATAGAAAGAAACTCCCTATCAACCTTGATTCAAAAACCACACTGACATACACCATCATATGATATCATTCATAAAAATCATAACTTTATCACGTCTATGATCCCAAAAACGAACCCACACAAGTAAACCATAGAAACATGGAGTAAATAATACAAAAAATTGGTTTCCAATATAAAATCAACTCACCTCTAGTTGAAAATCATTTTAAATTGAATAACAGTGGGAGAAAGGAATGAAACACAAATGTTGACATCCAATCATTGTTCTATTATTTTTGAAATCAATGGTGGAATCTAAAGAACTAGGAAGACAAATAAATTTTCAGAAATAAATTATTAATTATTAATTATTGTAAAATAAAATATTCATTGGAATAAAAACAAAAAAAATCATTATATATTTTATAAATAATTTAATTTATTTTTATAACACAAATAACGAATGATAAATAAACTATAAAAATTAATGACCTTCATCATATTAGATTGATTGATGGAGAATAAAATGCATGAATGCATTGAATTATAATATCTTGTTTTGATCACAAATAAATCCATATATCTGTAGTTCTATCTAGTATCAACCAATAAAAATCCTCCATATCTAATGCTATGATCTCATGGATATGTTGGATGAACATCCCTTCATAGAGAAAAAAGTAAAATTTAGTTCTCACCTATTTTTTTGGAGCATCTACATAACTATATGATTAAATGGATTATCATGAGTATGAGGAAGCATCGATTGATATGGAAATATAAGACCTAAAATTTCATTAGAACTTCAAACAATGATGTTCTAACGCATTTTAATTATGATTCCTAACTTCTCAAAAGACCATGGAATAAATCATCCATTACCATTTTCAAATATTACATTACCACATCCTATACCATGACCACAACCATATTATTGTTGATGATGAATGTATCATGTCAGGTAACTAATCATGGTGAGCTAACATGGGAAAGGGCTATAAGTTTGATCATTATTCTATTATAATTACCTCCATTGTGGCCCTAGAGAGGTCACATTTTCATCTCCCAAATGAGATACTATATCACTCAACACCCAATACCAAGAATTTACTAGAATATTTTTCCTCACACATCACGTAATGTGGACTCACATGGGATCAACACATTTTACAACAGTGCGTTTTTTGGTCCATTATGATCAAAAACACCCAAAAATCAATTAATCCACCAAAAACACTCACATACTCTGGATAACCAAGTCAATGATATTCTATAACATGAAACGAAAATTTAATATAATTCAAAAAATTAAATATTAAAAAATTAGTTGTTACATTATCCCCACCTCATGTCTTATCATGTCAAAAAATATAATCCTACATAAACATATGAGGTTACTAGGATCACATCTAGTTCCCCCACTCCCAAATGATAACTTATAGGATCATATGTTGTCTGAGAACATTCATGAATGGAATCACTCACCCACAAAGGATCTAGCCCTTCTAATACTAGATCTACATATGGATAATTGATAATGTTTCTACATCCTCAATTTTGAACTCACCCTAGTAAATAATGTGTGATGGGTAGTGCATGTATCCTTCTAGATAAGACACTTGGAAGAAATCATGAACCCGGTCTAACTACAGTATAATAGAAAAGTATTTTGATAAATCGTAAACTCTACATATTATCTCAAAATTAAAAATGAACCCTTTTACTATATTTCGTCCAAGAAAAAATCCATAAATCCTCGCCATAGTGAGGCCTTAATGAACATGTGATCAACCTCATCATAATTAATAGGACTTCATTTTTTGACATCAATGATATTTTTATTGGTTTGGGGACTCATTATTCACACATGGATGATCTGAACATTTTCAATTATTGATTTCAAAAACTATGGGACCACAAGTGAAATCACCTCTATATCCATTGATCCCATCGGTGACCTTCTGGGTATCCTCACACAAGGCCTCAATTTTTCAAAAACCAATAGTGGAATAGGAAATATTGTCAGATATAAACTCCACCAAGTATAGTTTATCCCCCCCTCGTATAGAGTGAAATTCAAACATTTTATCCCATAACATGTCCTTTAGGACCTGAATATTTTGCTTAGTATATTATTCAGATTGGGGGTAGAATATATTGCTTTACCAAAACTGATTCTCAAAATCCCCGTGTATACCTATACACATTCTGTAAATGAAGTGAGCATCACAGTCTAAAAAAAGTGCGGGGACTCCATTAATTCTTATTTTCTTCTGTATGTAATGAAATCTAAAACCGCTAACTAAAATATACTCTTTTATAGATTAAAAATGGGCTAACATGGTGAGTAGTTCTATGATCACCCATAAAGAATTGTGATCTCTAGCTAATCACAAATATCACATAAAAATCCATCGAGTTATTATCCCATCTCCACTACGTTACTTGAAGATATTTATTCAAACCCACTCTCAACCTATAGAGACCCAAGCTTGATGTACATGGAAATTTCATTTAGTTTTCAGAATACATAATACATGACACAAATATTCTCCCAATGACCGTATTAATTTACTGACTTTGGAAACTCATATCATAATATTCTAGACATGGGGAATGATCCTTAACATCTCTTATAGAGATCTACCCATTTTTTCCTCTCTAAAACATTTCATTATATCTTGGGGAAATGAAAACATAAAAAGGGTGAGGTTTATTTATGGGTAATGTTAAACATGGAGAACATAAACCAAATCATAAACATTTTAATGTAAAAACATGACCACAATTTTCAAACACCAAAATCATCAGTCATTAAATAAATCATCGTAGTTCATCTAGTATATATCATAAAGAAATATTAACCATGATAAAATAACACTGTCATAAATAATGGAGTTGTGGTAATCAATTATGAACATAATATTATTTCCATATTAGAAAAGGCATTGTGTTTATGACAATCATAGTTTACAAATTTAATTACTCAACTGGGTTTAATTTTCGTTCCATCCATGTATTACTGAACAAAATTTACTTTATATTCCAGTCATATCTATCTCATGAAATATAAATCCTTACATAATTCATTGGATGGAGATATATTTCTCACCCATCTCATAATGAAATCATTCTTAAATTTTCCACAAAATCATAAATCAATCATCATAGAATAACGCAAGAATTAAAATGGGTTTTCTTAAAAATAATTCCATCATTAAATAATCCATATAAAATACCATTACATCATTGAAACAATCAAATAATTGTAATAATAGGGATATAAACTTAAATCTATTTAAATACTATCGTTATAAATGGAAAATAATTTTGATAAACCACTATAACATATTACTTTAGGAAAATATCCATACTTCTTAAAAAATGTTTTCTTTTCTCAAAATGCCATGAAAATTTAAATGAAATTAATTTAGTTGAAATTAAAATTGTGATATATTATAGGAATACTCAAGGAAATAAGTATATATGAAACCATAAAATTCTATTCATGTCGTATAAGTTAAAAAACATTCTCCTCATACTTTTTCTAAAATGGTCAAAAAGCACCTCGTATGGTAAACGTAAGAATGATTCCTTCTAAACCATATAGTTAAATTCAAAATGGTTAAAGATTAAATTAAACATAATAAAAAATAGTAAACATTTATTGAAGACATTTTTATAAAACATGGACATAAATGATAAATATAACTCAGTAAATTCTTACTTATAAAGAATCACAGATAAAAATGAGATTGCAAAATTATACCTTAATGATTTATAATCAGTCTAATAATATGACTCATCAAATAAAGAATGTTATATTCATTTTTAAATATCATAACATTCATTATAAGAATTAAAAAAACATTAATGGGTAACATAATCACCACACAAAATAATTAGATGGTGTTTAAGGCATACGTCCCACATAAATAAAAGGGAGACAAAATAATCCCTTACCTTAGGTAATATATCATTCATATGTGTCTCAAACTCTTGTATAGATAGTTTAAACATCTCATTAACTTAAAATAGAACCATGATAATATTTATTATATCATATATTATTCACTTAAAACTTTATATTACCCGCTCAGTTGTCAATTCCATGTTAAAGGAACATTTTGGGTAATAATTGTTTTATTTATCATATATGTTTTGAATTGGTAATCCTGATATTATTAGATATATCATGATTTTATAACATCAATAATGTAAATTATGATTTATATATTATATATATTCAGTAGATAAATATATAAATATATATAATAGATTGATAAACAAAATGGGTAACACCATTCAAGGATATGGTATGTTATATGTACGCAAGAACACTGTTTTGGTTTCCTTATTAAATTAAATGGATATAAGTAAATGAAATACATATATACATAAATCCATTTGAATTATTATTTAATATATTTATTTAATATTTATTACTTATAATTTATAATCATTCTAGAATGGCTAATGCAAAAAATAAATATCATCGTGTTGTGGAGACGGTAAGATGTGCGTACACATGATTGACGATATATCTCCCATAATTGTTGAATTGTATTGGATTGGATGGTGTATAACATATCATAATTTTTATAATCTTATGATAATATAATATTTTTTTATTCCCAACATTATACTAATCCATGTAAGGTGTAACTAAAAAACATATCACACCACAGTGTGGAGACGGTAAGTCGTAAATACGCACGCGCGAGGATTTCATTTTTCTTAGGATGGATAGAATGTGAAATTGTGTTGTTTAATATTTAAAATAAAATATCATTATATAATTGATACTATTTTTATTACTTTAAAACTAAACAATTAATGAAGATTAATTATAAGAACAAGGAAATTTGAATGAATCGATAGAAGTGATTACCTCTTCCTCAACGTGCCTCTATGAATTTTTTCTTAGGGCACTAGAGTTGGTCTTTTGAGAAGACCAGAACCTCTATAATGTACCTATGGAAGTTTTAAAGATAAATTGGCAGGGTATATCCGATTATGAAGGCTCAAAATGGAGTGAATAAGAGAGGGAAGAGATTCCCTTTTATAAGAGAGGAGGAGGGCGCTTTAAGAAAATTTCAAAATATTAATTTATTATAAAGTCAATTTTTATTAAAAATATTCAAAAAATAATTAAATTATAAAATAATATTTTTTTTGAATAACCATAATCCAATAATTTTTATATAGGTTTTTAATATATGTTTATCCTTATATTTTTTAGTATAACCCTTATTTTACCAGTTTTAATCTTACTCTGATATCAGGTTATTTACACATTATTAGTTAATATAATTACCATATAATGTCAAACTACCCAAAAAAATGATATTTATGATATATATGGACTTATATTAAATCATTTTTTTGAATATTAGTTTTTATGGAATTTAATATCATTTAATAAAATATTTAATTTTTTAAGTTCATAATTATGTCAATTTTGGACACTATTCATACCTGACTTTTTAAAAAATACATAAGAACTCGATTCCTTCAAACTAACGAAGTTAACTCCTCCTCGATATGTCAATGACATCAATAATATTATTTTATGGGTTAAAAATTTTAAAATGATATTTATGTATATATTTATGAATTCCTTTATTTGAATCATTCTTTAATGAGGTAATCACTACATCATAATTGTGTCATAAACAAATATATTTATAATTTGTAAAAAAATTATAAATAAAATACCATGATGTTGGAAATATTTTTACCTTTATAATTACTATTTATTGATATATATATAGGTCTTATAACCTAAAATTAAATTCTATTTAGTAGAAGATATATGTTTACCTTGTAATTATCTTTGCATTAAATTAATTATTATAAAATGTCATTCTCACAACCATGTGAATCAATAGGGTCCAAAAACTGACCCAAATAATATAATGGTTAGAAATATCTCATCCAATAGTATTACGACATTTTTAGGGTAGTTTAAAATTATTATAATTTATTTTTCATCCTTATTTAATAGATTTACTCTCTAACCCTGTAAAATAAAATAATAACTAAAATTACTATTCATAATTTCCAAAAATAAAAGGTACATATTTAAAAAATTAGAACCTTATAATTCCAAATATGGAATCAATTTTTAAAAATTCAAAACACATTTAAATTGAACTAATTACATTAAAATTAATTCTTGTTGTCAAAACCAAAAAGCGAGTTTTCTTAAAAATTAATAACTTCCAAAAGACTGACATGTGTTTATGTGATATTTAAAAGTGAATTTAATTAGAATGAATAAAATTGTATTGAATGATAAAAATATAATCCAATTACACTTTAAAAACAATTAAAAATTTAATATACCTATAACAATAAATTAGATGAAAATGTGGTTTCGAATTAAAATACAGTATTTTTCACTATTTATTAAAATTTAAATTTTTTTAGAAAAATATCAAAAATAAAAAAACTAAATGTTATGTACCTATTCAAAATAATAAGTTTTTAATTTAAAATTTAACATATAAAAGTGTTAAAAATATGGTTTAAAATTGGTTCTCCATCAAAAGGTGGTAAAAATACATTTTAAGACTTATTTTTTCAGAAACATTGATTTTATTCTCATATCATGTTCTAGAAAATTTGTAGGATGAATTCTATTATTATATAAAATTCAAAATGTGGTTAGTAATATTCATGTTGTCATGTTTATATTCCATTTATTAATAATTTTCTTATAATATATATTTCTTTAGTGGAACTCGGTTTCACATACAATTCAAATTATCAAGGAAGGTCACTTTTGTGTGTAAAAAAATCCATGTCTGTGTTGTCAGTAGTTAATGATTCCTTCAGTGCGGTTTATAATGTAATCCAAACATATTTCCTTTATAAATTGAAAAAAATCTATACTTAGTGTTGTGTGAAATGAATTCTATCAAAAGTACCTGAAATTGTGTGTATCACAAGCCAAGAATAGTGTTTCATATACTACAATTTAATATAGTGTTTCATATAGTGCAATATAATCTTGGCGTAGATTACCACACAAGGCATAAAAATCATTAAAAACAATCTATCTCATAAAATCTAGGGGTGTTACATTTTACCTCCCCTTAAATTGAATTTCACCCCCAAAATTCGTCGGGGTTATAAGTGTTTTTCTAATTGAAAGACTCTTTCATAGAAACCCACATTGTAAAAAGGGATCATAAAACAAAATTTCAAAAAGTAATGATAGATATTTAACAATTATCGAATGTAACTCATCATTGGGATTCCACATATGAGACCATAAGTGGTTAGTGAAATCATGGATATGGAAGATAAATATAACCATCATGTTTTAATGGATAGTGATACAGAATAAGGTCTGGAGAAGGTTAAATACAAGAATGCCATAAATGTGTGATAATTTAAGTGATAATCTGATTCATTAGATAAGAAAGTACTAGGATAACATTTTTGGTTTTCATGATTCGTTTCCTAAAGTTGATGATTTTGTCATTAGTATAAATACTTACTTGATTTTGGTATAAACTCACATTATATTATGCCTTGAATAATTTCAAATTCATCTATTATTTAAAGAAATGAATTTGACATTTTCATTCTTTAAGAGTTATAAGATCATGTGATAAAATGATATGCCATTCCCTTTGTTTTAATAAAAATGTTAACACAGGTAATCAAATAAGCATTTCACGCCTATAGTGAGATAATACATTAATCTAAAGAATTTAAAAAGTTAAAATACTTATAATATACATAAATGGATAACATTACAATACTTTTAAAAAATAAATATATAAAACATTAGAAAAAGGTTAACTGAATCGACTTAACATTTGTCTCACATATCGGATATGGAAATTCATGGTTGTCACATTCCAAACATGTGAATACCTTAATTATATATTTTCTTGAAACATGATGATAACATGAATTACTATTTAATCTCATTGAAAACATACATTCTTAAAAAATTAACTCCTTCCACACAACAAAAATACCAAAAACTATATATACTAAATCCATTATATCACTTTATCCTTTTATCATTCATGAGATCAATAATACTATCAAACATCTCATTATCTCCTTATCCCTTCATTGTGTGAATATAATTTGATTTCCAAAAATATTTCAATAACTTTTCATTTTTACATGTACCATAGAATTATAGAAAAAGACAATAGGAAAATACATAGATATTATAATATTCCATAATACTATAAACGATATTCCATAACACTATTTTGGAATCCAATTACATAAACACTCAATCATTCCACAACTTCATTGACATACTCATCATCACCAATACTGATCTCTTGTTTCATCCCTTTGTATTTTTCCTAAAATGGTTGCTGACGTAGATCATCATTAATTCATGGATTAGGTAATTGGTTAGCATAATGTCCCATTTCCTTGCACATGTAAAATTGAAGTGTTAGTCATACATTCTCTATAGTACTCTCCCTAATCACATCATTAACAACCTTTTTTCCATTACTTCGAAACTCAACTTCTTGATGAACTTATTTTCCACACACGAATCATATTCTAGTCCCTTTAAGATAGTCTCTACAATGATTTTTCCACACATTGGGTATAAGGAAACATTCATCTTTTTCTTCACCATTGTTTTGATATTTTCACATAATCTCCATATTTAATTTCTAATAAAAACCTAGAGATGTATATGTGACACCAAATTTTAGTTCTACCTTGATATCACAACACAAAATCTCTTTATTTCTATTGATGTCTCTTGTAGCTAATTCCCTTCGAAGACATGGTTTTAAGCCACTAGATAATTTGTCCACTATTCTTTTAGGATGAATGATAAATTTAGAATAATACCCTGAATTCCTTGTAAAATTCATCTCGTATGTACCAATATATTCATAATACATTTAATTATGCTCCTAAATCTCATTTTTAATCATTTTTCAAAAAATATAACTGATGTACTAGTCTTGAACTCATCCCATTCCATGAATTCAATTTCATCTTTGTGACTTTGATTCTTAATTATAGTCCATCCCTAGTCTGTTTCACCATCTAAGTGGTAAAAATATAAAATGAACTTTTCTTGTTCCAAAAATTGAAGGATGGAAAATATCTTGTCAGTGGTACTGATCCATTTTTTAGCAATAAAGAAGGTGTTTGTTGCCTCGTGAAGGACTCAACAGAATGTTGTTCTATTCTCTATTCATTTGGATATCACGAATGATTCATAGATTGTGTTTGTGTAAAAATAATATTTTACATTCCATATCCCATAAAATTTTGTTTTCTGAAGGAAAATCATTTCATTCCCCAGTTATTTGATCATTAACTATGTTCCTTTGAGTTCTAGGAATTGCCTAAATCCCAAAAATAATAGGGTTCCTCAGTGAGTGGGTCACGAACCATCGGCGGAGGTCTCCCAATGAATCCCCTCTGTAGGTGACGACGGTGTCCTTGATGCTGGTCCCTCCCCCTTCGATGGGGGAGGGAGAATCCTTGTCTCTTAGGAGGGCGAGGGCCTTCCAACCTTTCTCTAACCCGGATTTCCTCCCTCCCTTCCCGAAAGTGGCTTTAAACCCTAAGGTCCCGGACCTGGTGGACGGGGTCCCGAATCTTCCTTTGTCCTCGACGAAGTTTTCTGAGTCGACCAACCTATTGAATCTCACTCTTGTCGCCCGATTCAAGGACAAGAGGCCCTCGGTTGATGAGTTCGATCGTTTTGTTTTTGGTTCATTGGATCTCCAAGAACGAGCGGTGGTGGGTTTACTCGACAATAGGAAGATAATGGTTAGCTTCGAGACAGAGGCTGATTTGATCAAAGCATGGACAAGAGCGCCTCGTTTTTACAAGGGATCCCGCTTTCTGTTGCTGCGGTGGTCCTTCGACCTGCACATGAAAAGGTACTCACCATCAATCGCAGTTTGGGTAAGTTTTCCCAAGCTTCCCTTGCCGTTCCAGAACCCTGCAATTATCCGGATTCTTGGAAATATGGTAGGTAGATTCCTTTGCACGGATAGTCGAACAGAAGCGATCTGTCATCCAGTGAATCCTCGTGTTTGTGTTGAGATAGACGCATCTAGATCTCCTTTAGAGTATGTTTTTGTCACGATTGGTGAAGAATACCGCTGTAAACAGCGGGTGATTTATGAAGATTGGATAGATTTCTGTGGGTCTTTAAGGAGGTTAGGGCACTCGACCGAGGTCTGCCGTAGGGGACTCCCTCCTCAGACAACCAAGGGAAGTGGAAAAGGGAAATACATCCCATCGACCATGGAGGGGAATCACTGTTTGCAGATTGAGGAGGGTTCTCATTCGATATCGATGGAGCCAGATTTCAGAGGAGAATGCTCTGGGGTGGCTTCGGTGACGCGGGATGGTGACTCAGTCAGAGCTAGAAAGGAAACTCTGGAGGGTGATACGGGTCCTGGTTGTTTGGATGGAAAGGGTCCAGGTTGTCATCCGAATTTGGATTGCTCGAAGGAATCCAGGGGACTGGATCCTGTGGCTCCCCCCTTTATACCTTTGAGTAATATATTCTCTATCATTGCTGAGGATGTTCAATCTGAATGCCTGGAAGAGAATGATTTTTCAGGAAAGGAGAATGGTGAAAGGGTCTTAGAGGATCAGTTGGCTGGAGGTTTGGTGACCAAAGTCGGTTTGGTCAGAATAGAGGGTATGGAGGTTATGCAAGAGGGTGACAGGGGACTGGGGTTGGAGGGATCATCCTTAGCGGTTTGCACGGAATCCAGAAACTCCAATGTGGTGGGAGATGATGAGTGCCAAGTTGAGCATGGCTTGAAAGCAGTTCCTGCGGAAACAGTGGATGACGGTGTTCCAGTGGGGGTGCCTCTGCCGGTGATGGAGAACACAACTACTGGTCAGGATGAAAAAGGAAGGGAGTTCCTATTGGGAGGGACAAAGAAGGTGTGTGGAACAGGTGGTCATTTGTTCAGTGAGGTGGTACAGAGTGAGAAAACCTCGGTTCCAGTCGGAGGACCTGGATCCCCCTCAGTAAGACGCCTGTCAAGGAAGGATTACTCCCATCTCCTGCAGCCTATGAAGACTCGTTCAGCATCTAGGAAGAAAGGCAAGGTCGCTGTTTCTTTTGCGAACAACATTGTGACTGAGAAGATTTCATCAGACCCTGTTCTAGAACTTCTCAGGAATCAAGTGCAAAGTCCTCAGTATTGGAGGACACCAGTTTGGGAAACGGCCTCGGCCACTGGAGAAGATGAGTCTGGTAGGGGAAGCGGAGAGGAGTACCCATTTGATGATTTTTACTAATGGTTTTGTGTGTTGATTGATGTTTCTGGGTTTAAGTTGTGGTTGTATGTTTGGGAACCAGAACCCATTAAATCAGCTATTGAAAATAAAAAAAAAGGATTTCCAGCCAAAAATAACAGTGTGATAGGATAAAATAATACAACGAAAACAACATTATTACAGGTGAGTACATTCAATCTCTTACATCATAGGATTAATAAATTTTTATTCATGATTGTTTCCATAATTCTAGTACTATAATCTATTGTTAGACTTACCCTTAGGGACATACCTAGGCATACCATAAAAATAACTAATGGGATATTACTAATGTTTTCACATCCTAGATTCCAATGGTTGACTAAACCATTGCTCTGTTACCAACTATAGATACCCAACCTTGATTTGCATAGACAATACATTTCATTAGAAGAATACTTAATACATGACACAAAAAGATTCCCAATTTCTGTATTAGTTTAGTTCCTTTTAAAACATGGAATGTAATCTTTTAATCATGGTGAAAAATCTTCAACATTTCCCAGAAAGATAATACCCTTTTATACTCCTACATAAAACATTTATTTATATCTTATGGAAAATAAAACATAAAAATGGTTATATCAAATGCTCAGTAAGGGTATTCAAGGAGAATATAAAACAAGCCATAAACATTTGAATGTAAAAATGTGAAAATAAATTTTAAACCTAAATATGTTGTGTCATGAAATAAATCTTTTCATTTATTAAACAATAGATCATAAAGGAAGAATAGCTATGATAAAATATCATTAGTATATAACATGCAATTGTGTAAAACATTTAAGAACATAATATGATTTCCATATTATCCAAGGCATTACTGCGAAGACCATCGTATCGGAAAAATTCCATTATTGAATAAGGTTTACATGTCATATCAGCCATGTATTACTGAAATAGATTTATTTTTCATTCAAATCATATCTATAAAATAATTTATAAACCATTAAAAAATTCATTGGATGTATATATAGGTCTCACCCATCTGATAATTATATAATTCTTACGTCTTCCACAAAAACATAAATCATTCATCAACGAATTTCCCAAGAAATAAAAGTGGGTTTCTTAAACATCATTCTATAATAACTTAATCCATATAAAATACAATTCCATCACAAAAAAAATCAAATCATATTAATAATATTTATGTAAACATTACACTATTTAATGAGTGTCATTTTGGATGAAATGTAGTTTTGATAAACCATATGAACTTAGTTCTTGAGGGAAATATCCATTCTTCTTAGAAAATGCTTTTCATTCTCAAAATTCCATGAAAATTTAAAAGAAAATAATATAGTTGGAAATAAACGTGAGATATTGTAGAGTAATATTTAAGTAAGTAAGGATTCATTAAACCATAAAAATAAATTCATTCTGTATACATTAAAAAAATATTATTCTCATACTTTTTCTGGAAATGTCAAAAAGTGCCTCATATTGTAAAAGAAAATAACTTTCCTTCCAAACCATATATAAAAAGTAAAAATTGGTAAAAATGACATTAAACATACATAAAATAATAGTAAATATTTTTTGAAAACACTTTTGTAATACATGGAAAATGTTGATAAATATACTCCAGTGAATATAAACGTATAAACAATCACATATAAAAATTAGATCACAATATTATACCTTACCAATTTATAATTAGTCTAATAGTTTGATTCATAAAATAAAATAAATTATATTCATATTTCATTATAATAACATTGATAATAATAATAATAATAATTGTTATGGGTAACATAAACACCACACAAAAGAATTAGTTGGTGTATAAGGCATACGTCCCTCGGAAAGAAAAGATAGACAAAACAATCCCATACCATACATATGATTTCTTCCATATGTGTCTTTGAATCCTATATATTGGGTTAAAACATATTATTTACATGTAAAAGAACCATAATTGTATTTATGATAACATATATTATTCAATTATGACTTTACATTACACATTCATTTCTCAATTCCAGGTTGAAACAACATTTTGGGTAAAAATCTTTTTATTTATCATACATGTTTTGAATTGTTATTCTTGATATGATTACTTATATCACGTTTTACTAACATAATAAATGAAAAACATGTTTTTTATAAAATATATATTCATTATATAAATATATATATATAATATATAGATAAATGTTATGGAATACACTGTTCATGGAGACAGTTGTTCGTACATATGCATGAATGTTGTTTTTGATTCCGTATTAAATTTAATGGATGTAAGTAAATGACATATATATATATATAAATATATTATCATTCTTATTTTATATATTTCATGATTAATTATTACATATACTTTATAATAATTCATGAATGGGTAATGTGGAGAATGAATCGCATCGTGTCGTGGAGACGGTAGTCATACGCACACACGAGTGACGATATCATTCTTGTAATTGTTGAATGGTATAAAAGTGGATGGTGAATAATATATTATAATTATTATAAAGTTATAATTATTATATATAGTTATTATTTGCACCATTATACCCTTCTATGTATGCTTTTTGTGAAAAACAGATTACACCACGGCGTAGAGATGGTAAGACGTACGTACACATGCGTGGTGATTTCATTATTTGTAGGTTGGATTGAAGGTGAAATATGGTTTTTTCATATTTATAAAAACATATAAGTATATTATTTATACCAATGTTATGAATTAATAATGAAACAACTAATGTATAGGATTCAGAAGAAACAACGAAATTTGAATGAACCGATAGAAGAGATTACCACTTCCACGACGTTCCTCCTTTAAATTTCTTCTTAGGGCACTACAGTTGGTCTTCTGAGAAGACCAAAACCTCAAGAATGTAACTAGAGGGAAGAGGTTCCCTTTTATAAGATATGAGGGGGGATCTTTAGGAAACTCTCAAAATATTAATTTATTATAAATTCAATTTCGATAAAAAATGGTCCAAAACATATTTAATTCTAATATAATATGATTTTTGTTCTAATACACATCATAAAATAATTTTAGAATAATTTTTATTATTTTATTTCCTTATCCATTTGGGTTAACCCTTATTTAATCCATTTTAATCATATCATGATATCATATTATTTTCACCTTGTGGGTAATTTTAATTTCCATATAATGTTAAACGACCCAAAAAAAGTTATTTATGAAACATTTGGACTTATATTAACTATTTTTACTAATATTATATTTTTATGAATTTAATATCATTTAATAAACTATTTAATTATTTATTTTATGAATTATGTCAATTTTGGACACTGTTCATACTTGACTTTTTTGAAAAATCATAATGACATGATTCCAAAGAAAAAATTCCATTAACCCATCCCTAATATGTTTATTTCATTCTTAAAATTCATGGATGTAATCAAAATGTTCAAATTAAATATATTTAAATATTCCTAAATTCATTTATTTCAATCATTATTTAATAAGGTAATCACTATATCATAATTATTTCATAAATAAATATATTTATCTAATTAATAAAAATTATAAATAAAATACATTGATATAAGAAATATTGTTTTTATTTATAATTACTATTTTATACGTAGATATCAGTTATATAACCCTATATTAAAATAGATTTTTTAAAATATGTAAGTTTAGGTTATAATTATCTCTAATTTAAATTAAATATTAGAAAAAGTCATTTTTACATCCATGTCAATCAATGGGGTCCCAAAATCAACCCAAGGATTCCCATGGTTGTATATATATCATCAAAAAATATTATTAAATGTGTTAGGATAGTTTAATATTATTATAATATTATTTTTCACACTTATATTCCAGATTTAACCATTAACAATTGTAAAATAAAATAATTATTAAAGTTACAATTCATAATGTCACAAAATAAAAGGTACATATTTACACAAATTGCACCTCAGTATTCCAAATATTTAATCAATTTTTCAAAATCAAAATATATATGTTTCATTAATTAATTTAAAATTAATTCCCATTTCCAAAATCAAAATGCGCTGTTTTTTTAAAGTAATAACTATGAAATGATTGACACGTGTTTATCTAAAATTTAAAAGTTATACTAAATGCAATGATAATATTTGGATTAAATTAAAAAAAATAATCCAATTACACTTTAAAACGAATTAAAAAGTAAATCTAACTATAGAAATAAATTATATGAAAAGACAATGTCTAATTAAAATGAATTATTTTTCACTATTCATTAAAATATGAATTTTATTAGGTAAATACCAAAAAAAGCAATTTTTTATATCCAATTTCCAAATAAGCAGTTTATTTTTTCACATTTAACTTTTAAAAGTGTCTAAACTAGGACTAAATGTATGTTCCATTAAAAGGTTGTAAAACTAAATATTTTTAAAATACTTCTTTTATCGAAAAAATTTATTTTGTCCTTATATCATGTTCATGAAAATGTGTAGGATGAATTATAATGTTACATTTTGTTCAAAATGTTATTAATAATATTCATAAAGGCTATTTTATATACCATTAAATTATAATATTTTAATAATATATCATTGTTATGTGAAACTCGGTATCTCAAATAATGCAAGCTATAAAGGAAGGTCAGTATTGCATGTAACAGCAGCGAAGTCCGTGTTGTGTGTAGTGAAATATTTTTTTTGGTGTTTCATATAACATAATAAAAACATATTTCATTTATACATTGAACAATTTCTATATTGTATGTTGCATGAAATTATTATTATCCAATGAACATAAAATTGTGCGTAACACAAGCCAAGATTAGTGTTGTGTATGCTGCAAACTAATATGGAGTTCCATATAGATCAAGCTAATCATAGTATAGCGTACAGAACAATAAATAAATGAAAATAAAAATAAAATATCTCATAAAATATCAAGGTGTTACACACTAAATTCCCATCCTTAAATTGGGGGTAAGTAATGATTCATGATATAAATTTATCAAAACTCTTGTTCATCATTATCCAAAAGAAATGACGTGGATGTTTGTGGTACATCATTAAAACTCCATGATATAAAAATATGGTTGATGTATTACAATACCTTAGTAACTCCACTCATAGCATTACTGGTACTATTTTCTTTCCTAAAAAAGGATATCATGCACCCCACCTTTAGAAAGATCGCAAAGAGCAAGTCCGATGAAAACCAAGTCCTTTTGGACCTCAAAGTAAATATCCCCCGACTTCTCTTTTATAATTTTATAATGATTATATGGTATCATAACCAAATATTTATGTTATTATACTCCACAAATATCTAAAAGTGTCTACTATAAAGAAGAAACTACTATGTTTCCTCACTCAGCAACTATGAACATGATTTCCCACCGAGGGAACCTTCCACCCTATTCACCATACCATAAGTACAGACTATCTAAAAATCATAGTGTTGCAGGAACAATATACACCACTCCTACATCATGTTAAGGTACTTATATGATAATATTTACATAATAATCATATGAATAGAATTTGTGATGAATCTCAAAAACATATTATTGTTTCAACATGACTTCAGGGAGAACACTACTACTTCTAAATTTAGATCATGGTTTAAATAAATTTTACAATATTTTCTCGACTACAGAGGATTGTAAGAAATAATGGTGAGCCTATAAATCTTCACACATATGATGATAGATTTAGAGGAATTTTAGAACAAATCAAACTTAACTCCATCGTCTAGTTTTCTCAAGACGTGGGTACACATAAACCATTTTCCTTGATCCTATTATTCCTTATGAAACTCTTTCAACCACAAGAAAGGATTATCCTTACATGTAAAGGAATACAAAGGTAGAATTATCATTGAAAATTTGGTAAAGAATATATAATAATTTAATTTTAATCCATTTAATAATTTCACATTTATCAAAACCTCAGGTGGCTCCCATGCTAGGACTGCGTCTATTTTTTAATAAACTACCAACAGAACTAAAACATGAGAGACTCCTACAAATTTGATTCTATCAAAGTATTTATAATAACAACCTCAAATTTTAGACCTCGAGGATTCAAGAATAAATTAAAATTCATGAAACAATGATTCTATTCAAAATGACACTATGTTTCATGGTGTAGTTATAACCAATCCACCGAACTCAATTTTTCTCTTTTATGTTTTGGATTTTAAAAAATCAACATACACAATTATGATCAATAAGATATTTTGGATTCTTATTGGACCATATTTTTTGGGTGAATATTAACATGACCCCAGGAATACTAATATTACAATAATGATTAGGGATGTTACACTTATAAATATTAAATCATTCAAAAAATTGTATTCACACCCATTAATGTATAAATAACATATAGGCATATTACAAATGACAATATGATCATAGTATATGTGTTGGTATTGTTATAAGTCATAAATATTTAATTATAATTATATTATTGATTTAAAAATTAAAATTAAAATTTATTTTCATAAAATATAATTATAAATTATAATTTTATTTTATTAATCGTACAGTAAAATTTTATAAGACATTGACTATTTTTTGAAGTTGTTATAAATTCAATTATATTTTTGAAATTTTCATTTTTTGAATAAATTGTGATTTTATTTTAAAATTGAAATTTTAATATTTATAAAATTTACTTCATTAAATTAAATTCATTTTTCAATTCTAGAACTTAAAAAATAGTTGGGGTGATTGGGATTGATGTTTTGAAATAGTTGAATTTCTATGAATCGTGAAATATATTAATTTACCGTATAAATAAATTATAAATTAAACACAGTATTACTATAATCATGGATGATATAAGAAGCCTTGGTTCTAACTCACATGCTCTATTCACTTTCTTTGGTCACAATAACCAATACTATTGTCTCTCTTGATAAAAATAATAAAATAATGGATAAATTGTCTTCTCTTCTTCAATAAATAACACCCCTCACCCCCTCCCCTTTATCACACACCAATAAATCATTGATAATTGTCTAAATTCTACCCAATCATCTTTACAAGGATCTTCCCCATTTCAAAGACTTTCTAGTCTCACCAAAATTCTAAAACCAAATACCTTAAATAGGATTTCAAGGAGATGAGATCAAGAGGTTAAAATCCTTTTTCATTTCTTTATTTTTAATTTCATATTATTTATATTTTATTATAAACTATTCACCTACCCATATCCATGAGTCATTAAAATTACATAATATTATATATATTATAATTTTATCATGTTTATGGAAAAATTAATCATCATACCTCTTATCAAATCCCCTTTATTATTAAAACAAAAACATTATCTGTGTTGCATCGATTTACTGACATCATGGATGATGTGTTTTAAATATCCATTAATTCCATCATGTATTGTAATAAATCCATTTTACTAGGAAAAATATTTTTAAAATTTTATTATATATTCTCTTTTATGTTCTGTAATTAACAAATATACATGTTATTGAATTATTTAACAAAAGTAGTTTATGATTATCCAAGAACCGCAAAAAAATGATCTAAACAAATATCATTAATTTTTTGTGTAATTATTCATACTCATATCTAAAAAAATTATCATTTTATGTAATAATATTAAATCCATATCATTCCACTTATGTGGTTTCACTTCCATTCGATGATAAAATCCATTATGAACAGACCACAGGGACCATGTAATGCATGCGCCGGAAACAATGGGAATAACAAAATATTATTAATAAATGGGTGGAATGTATTTATAAAATGATAATATAAGGTGTTATAGACATTAATATGTTTTATTAATATACTAATAACTCTCATTTAATGATTATAAGGCAGAATTAAATTTTTTTTATGTAAGATTAAACATAGTAAAGATAAATCTTAACCAAATTTCCATTATTTGGGTCAATCATCTATTAAATTAATTATTTATTATTATTATTATTATTTCTGTGATGAATATTATTTTTGATATGTTTAATAATTATTACTTATAGTTTACAAACAAATTACTTTCATTCTATTAATTCTCACTTCAATTTTATATTATTTTTAAGGGACATTTTCTTTAAAATTAATATTTTAAAATTTTATTTTACAAAATTCAAAAGAAATGTATATATAAAATAATATATATTTTATGATTCTTTTATCATTCATTGGAATTGATTATTTTAATCAGTGAATGAAATATCCCCTACAATGTATATCTTCTGTTTAATATGGATTTCAGTCGTATGTTTAATCCATGTGTAACTACTATCACAACATTATAATGATATCATGATGGTTACATTGTAAATTAGGCAGGAGGGATAAATATCATAAGGGAGAAGGGTTATAATACTATGTATATAATTCCCCAAAATACCCTAATGGTATTATTTGTGTTTTATATGTTTTATATAAATATCATGTTTCTCAAAATAATTATTTGAAACATTACGTGTGAGATATATTTCTTTGTGAAAATGATTTCATATGTTTATATATATTCATGTACTAATGGTTACTCTTATTTTTATATCCCTAACTGATATTTTTGAGCTCTTCTAATGTTATAAAATGTTTTTCATAGGTTTTAGGTATGTTTTTGAGGAATGGAGAAGCCATGATGATTACTGTGAATACTTTTCATGAAAATATATAATTTTTTAATAAAATATTTTTTATTAAGAAAAAAATGGATATATGTTTTTTTTTGTACCAGCATTCTATACATGTGGTTTAATATATATGAATTATGACCTAACATTCAATAAAACTATACTGAAGAGATATTTGGGAATGTAAAGATTTTTAATCTATTTTAACTAACTACATTATGTAATGAATATGGACGGGAATTTATATCAAATAATTCACATGATTATCCTCTAACACGTAGTATAAGAGGATGTGATATATGAAAACCACCATGAAATGATCAAAGAAGGATTGAATGGACTATTTACTGATTCACATGAAAATATATGTGGTTTTCATCATGAAAAATTTCATCACCATGTACACATAGTGGTCATAGATACATATTAAGGCTATCCTCGATAATCACTCATCTTGAACAGGGAGTTGGTGATAACCCGAATTTAAGTCAATCATTCAGAACCACATCACTACTTTAATCTAGTCAAATTGATCATTGATTATCATGAAAATATAAATATCCTTTAAAAATTTACCTGATTGTATTGATGAAAATCCACACAAAACCACAACATCTAATCCTCCCTCTTTGAAAACATCACTGAGTATACCATAGGGGACCTGTTGCTGTGAAAAAATCCCTTCCTCAATAGATCCCCTAACATCAAATTCATATCTCATTCACCTGATTGGGTAATGTAATATTATTTCATCGATATATGGTTATCATCTAGGTGTACCTCTATATATAATTCAATATAATAATATAATGGAAATCCTAACATATCCTTTAAAATTACATCCTTATACTACTCCACCTCTTTGGGGTACTAAATCATCATATCATATAATACTACAAGGGATATAAATTCTAATTGATGACAAATTTGTTATGAACTCTTATATTTTATCCCAACTGAGTATGTTTTAGATACATTCTCACTAACAACAAGAAATCTCATCCTGTAAACCTGGATACATTGTATCCACACATAAAATTGTCAATCACTATATTGATTATTGACATATGGTATATACATTGAATGAATTTACAGGGTCACAATACAAATATTAATAGATACCACATGAAACTCTATCGTCTAAGATATAGGTCATACATTATGAATAAATTAATTATTGTTAAATCCAACATAGTTAGAGTATATACTCACTCTATTCAAGAAAATGTATCGATATGAATCTAATTGTAATGGATAAGGGATTTGGAACTGATGGACTGAGTGAAGTATGTATTTATAAAAACATTAATTAAATTATAGTATAGACATATCAATACTCATATCATACTCAAAGACTCTAGTTTTCATAACACCACTACCTACATTTTTCAACAACCATCCCCTGTATCTCCTAGAGCTTGAGATAGACCAATAGGGGTGTTAATTTTGGAAATGAATCATAAAATTAGCCACCACCTCGAAATATCCCATGAATTCTCCTATATATGAAATCCTTTTGACCTCCCTTATCATGCTTCTACCTTTTCCTTGGTATACTATCAACATTCCCATTCTCTAATGCATGTAGGGTCATGAAATATTCCATGATATGGCCTCACACATCATAGGAGATGCACCTCATATCCCTTTACAAAAATGAATCACCTTGGGAGCCTTAATAGGATAAACATATATACTAAAGCTACCACTGAATCAAACACATGTTCTTAGAACCCTTATATTGAAATAAATTACTAGAATATGAGGTCTCATCTCTAGTTTTCCAATAGACAAAACCAATAACAATTTTCATATCTTCTAATAAGATCTCCAGAACCAAGGAATAATATAATACCCAAGCATAAAAAAGGTGAAAAGTGATACCATTATAGATAAACTATCTCAGAGTATTCCATGATCCAATGTTAGTGATTTAAATTATCCATAATTATCCACATCAATTGAATACCAAGAGATATCACGAAACCTAAGCATGTACTCTTTGACTAACATATTTCCCAAATATTTTCTTATAAACTTTTGAACACATAATTCTCCCAAATTCGATTGATAATATTATTATACAAATAATTTAAATATCATTGACCTATTTATAGATTCATGATATGTATAGAAATCAAAAATCATAACCATATCCCATCATGTTAATGAATTTTGATTTATTCTTGGGCAACAATCTAGTTCAGAAATAAGATGACAAGGAGAATAACACATTCCAACACCTTAATCTAATCCTCTACATCATGGGGTTCTGGATTTCCCAATGAACATGGTAGTAAATATCTATAAATATAATTAATATTATTAATCCATTGTGCACCATCTACTTATACTACCAAAACAATAAGCTTCTCAATAGGTGGAGGTTTTATGAGAACCCCCCCCCCCAATTAGAATTGACTACCAGGCATGTCCCAATATTAAATCCTCGTATCTAATTGTATCATTATTATGATCACTCTATAAGACCCCAAGAATGATATCATTATTGAGTAATCCTAAAATTTTCATATTTCACCACAGTCAATCTAGAATTTCTAGGGATGTGACTTTAAATGGCAGGGAATATACAACACATTCTGATATGATGTTTGTACAATTATTTTGATTAGAACTACTTACTACCAATACAGATTCAGTAACCAATTTATAAGATTCCTATAAAGTAGATTCTTTGACCACCAGAATATCAATGGGATCCATTTCCTACGTGATTAACATGACAAAAATTAACATTATGTCCCTGATTTCCTAACTAATACTCACAACTTGACAATCACTAAAATCTAGTATTAATTCCACCCACCATTGATACCACTTTTTAATTAATCGACATAATGGGGACCTCATACCTAATAGTATAAAAATATTGAAACCTAATACAACCTCATGAAAGGTTCTATAGACTAAAACTAAGTAGGAATATAACAAGTAACGAAGGCCTTATCCTAATGCACAAGCACACACAAACACCTTTATATACTTGTATAATACAAAATGTTAAATAAAAGATAATCTCAATGCATGTATAAAAATAATTTCCTAATTATAGTATTAAAAAAATGTAGATAATATAAAAAAGGGAAAATAAAATCCCACCATCAATGTAAACGAGTATTACCATATAACCAAAAGAAACTGCTACCAAATAAGAACTCAAGGTAACATCTAATGCTAGTTTTTCCCAACTAATATCAACCTTCTCTTGGTCGACCTATGACACAATCGAATTGAATGTCATAAAAAAATGACATTTTTTGTGTCGAAAGAGCCAATGCAGGGTTGATTACAAACATACTAAAGAGGAAACATTGAAATTACAAGCCTCAAAGAATAAAATTTGGTTTCACCTCAACAAATAAAAATAAGGGTTAAAAAAGGACAACTTCGATATAATCAATAGAGGACACAAGGGTTAGGGTTATGTCTATAATAACTTCTATCATAGGGAATCTACTCAATTTCCCAAGATAATACTCATTAAGGGAACTCTCAAAAACCTAGATATTTAGTTAGGGGATCACACCCAGGTCCAATATGGGATACATGTCCCAATAAATAATAAACCACTTGGAAATTGATGACATGCTCTGGATGATAGTGGAAGAATATCTGACCCATCTTAAGGGAAAATGAAATAGTGGATCGCACCCTGAGATGTGTGGATGAATGACTTACTCTATCAATTATTATCTAATATAGGGGGTTTTATGTCCTATACCAGGGATGAGTTTTATTATGATACCCTACAATGAATATAATAAATGGAACACACCCGTAGTAAAATGGTTTTTTGGAAAAAAATCCTGCTAATAATGAATAAAACCTAGTAGTCACAAAACCTATTGAATTTTTCATAATTTTGTGGTATTTTTTACGCCCAAAAGACTTTCCATATTAAGGGGGGTCACAATGTTGTGTGTTCTTCAGAATTTCACACTATGTAATGAAAATGCCTTAAATAATTCAAATTAAAATGTATTTAAACTAGAATTAATGAAATATTTCCAATAACATTTAGTTTTATAGTTTTGGATAATTGGTACATAACTCTTATATAACAAAAACATATATTGCAATGTGGAAACATCTAATTAGTTTCCATTATTTAACAATGTATAACATTTAAATAAAACATGTTTTATTTTAATATAAATTCATGAATCCTTTCATCTTGAATTATTCATTATTATTACCCACACATAATCTGAATAGAAAACATTTTAATATATGGTACAACCACAATAATTTTCGTAATGAACATAAATGAAATAAAAGAAAACTATTAATGGATGATTACTTATAAAAAAATCATTTTAAAAGTAATATTTTTGTTAAAAATAAAAATTTTCAGACACAAAAAAATCACCATCTCTACACAAATGTTTTCATAAAACATATCACAAGAAAACATAAAGGCCAACTAAAAATCATAATGGTTTCCATAAAATCACGATAAAATTGTCAAAATATTTCCCAAAATTTTTTATGTCACCCTTATTAATTTAAAAATACATTATTTAAAAAATAAGTTAAATTTTTAAATTTTTTGAAAGATTAAGATTTCCATAAAGCCCATATAGAACATATATAAAACATATAGTAATCTTGGGACATAATATTTTATATTACTATTACAAATTTAATAACCTTACAGATAACTTCATACCCAATTCATTGTAGGGATATCAAGGACCAACCCATCATTAGATTATAATGAAACCACTTGTCTCTTGATCATAATTTATCCACCCTTCCATGGTTTATAACTAATCCACTCATAATCATAAATTATGTATAAAAACCATTACATTATAATCAAACATAAAATATTTCCATTTTCAAAATTACACCCAAAACATATTGTTTTCTACCATAAAAATATATTTATATATATTTAAATAACCACTATATTTAAAAATGGATTTTGTATATAAAAATTGCAAAAAAAAATTATGATGGGGTTTATTTGATGAAAACATGAAATCTTATAAAATAATAACGGAATAATATAAGGTTTATAGTGATAATAAATTTCACTATTGGTGTTTATATTACAATAGAACATTCATATAGTATTTTTTTAAAAAAATTTATTACGAAACATGTAAAGAATATAAATTTCAAAAGCAATAAGAAGAAATTATAAAGTAACATAAAATTTACATTTTAATGATTTTATATCAATATAAATTTACAAATAATATATTTTCAGGAATATCGATACGAATGAAAAATATGTAGAAAAAAATATCTAAAACATGTAAATTTTTTTAATGTAATGTATCCTTTAATTAAAAACATAAAAATATTTACTCATTTTTAAAAACAATTTTAAATAATGTATAATATGGTAAAAATAACCTTTATTATCAATTGAAACATTAATAAATATTTTCATGAATGTTTTTTAATTTAATTGATGAAAAATATTTCTAAATTATATAGTAAAAACTTTTAAAACAAGTATTTAAGTAAAAGAGTCTCTGGTCTTTAGTCAGACTCATCAAGTATGTTCTTTATCATTTCTAAAAATAAAAATATATTAGTTATATACTTTCATATGAAAAGTTTTCATTTTTTATTCAATTTATTTTGTCTCTAACATTTCTATACACAATTAGTTAATCAGTTTAGTTCTCATTAGTATTATTGGTGGTATTTGACTTGTGTGTCAAAAAATGATATTCTAGGTTGACTATGGTTGAAGAGGTCATTATTAAATCTTATTCTAAATAACAATCAAAAAGTATTTTAATTTTTTAAAATAATCAATTTTTATAAAATAAATAATTTAATATGGTTTATAAAAATGAACTATGTTACAATCATAGTGATGGTAGGTTATACATATTCATGTGTAACGATCCAATTTCTCAATGATAATTATATAAAGAATTTATATTTTATTTAAAATGGGAAAATGAATAAAATGAAATAAATAAACTATTATTTCATTTAATTTATTTATATATATAAATAGTGTGATGTTGTGACTTAAAATAAATCACTTCTCTCCGTAAAGGCAATAGTCCACACATTTTCACGAATGATGTCATTATTTTTTCTTGAGTGGAAATGTATGAATTAAATTTATATTTTATATTTATAGAAATAAATATATATCATTAACATAACAATTATTTCATATATATATATATAATGTATATTCATAAATGTTTTCCTTATTAGCTTCCATGAAATGTGTTAGTGAAAATTGAATGACCTCACTTCCCAAGGAATAGTCCATTGTCTGTACTGGCGATGTTATCATATAACTGATGAAGTAAAAATTATTAAGGTATGTGTGATTTAATAATTAAAAGAGTATATGTATACTACAAATTTGGAATATATAATCTAAATATATCATTATTACAAGTGGTAAGAGGAGCATATGGAAAATGAGTTACATCAGTTCGTGAAGCGGTAGTTTATCATACACAAGAACATCGGTTTTGTTTCCCCCTTCATTGAATAAGAGATGGATATAAGACATACTTTAAAATAATTACATATAAGTATATGGGAGATAATATTATCATTTTTCATCATTTTTTATGAAAAATTTTTAGAGGTAGAGGAATGAATAAAAAATTTAATTAGGAGTGACACATCATCTTAGAAAAACCACATATGTTCACACCAAAATCATTATGATATTGGATTAATGATCGAACCATGGCCACTAGTATTTGGGTGGGGAATTAAGGTATTTATGTTTTAGTTATTTTCCCAAAAAAAATATTTGGATGTGTGAATATGACATGATAGGGATGACATTTTATTCATGGGGGAGAGGATACACTTGGAACTAATAGAATGAAAGGGTAATACCCACATTTTTCACATTAATTTCTGCTCCAAAATGGACAATTATTGATAAATAGATGATATAAGTATAAATAAGTAGATATAATAGAATTTAAATGTGTTTTAATTTCATTTAAACCATTATGATTCTATTTTAACCCTAGTAGCTCCATTTTTTACATTACCATGGTAAAATATTTTCACTATTGTCACTATTCATAATGACCACAAATTAAGTTGAACATATTATATAATATAAATTATTATGCCTATTTTAATGGAATCCATTTTAGAAGATTAAAATCATGGAGGGGGTTAATTTAATTGAAAATTAATCCCACAAACATGATGAAAAATTGGATTTTTGTGAAATTTATTTTTCAAGAATAAGATGATAATTAATAAATATATAACTAAAAATAAAGAAAATATAAATTTCAATTAGTATTTATAAATATAGTTTAAAATTTTCATTTTTAAAATTCAACAATAGTGGTATTTTTTAGGTATTATAATTGAGAACCATTATTCATTTTGAATGTGTTTTAATAAAATATGATTTTATATTGAAAAATAAAATCAAAATAAAATCTAGAATAATGATGATTAAAAATTAATTAATTTTATTAAATTTTAAAAAATAATTATTCTAATTGTAAACAACTTCAAATAATAATCATATACTGAAATTATTTAATTTATTTAAATGAATTGATTGTTTTAACGAAATCCATATTTTTACAATTAAATGAAAATTAAATAATTTCTAAAATATACCTATATTTCAATATAAGTATATTTTTATATAAATATTAAAGAAAGAAATTATTTTTATAAAATTTGAATTCTGAATTTTATAAATTTAATATTTAAATAATAAATTACAAGAAAATATTTCAGTTCATGATTTATTTAAATTTTATTTAAACATTAGATCTTATTTTTTATAATTAATATAACTATCTAATTCAAAATAATAAAAATAAAAATTATTTCTTCTATATTCAAATGTGAGGTAAAATTATTCCCATTTTTTTATATTTCATACTAGAATCTTTTTTCACTTATTAAAAAATTTGAGATATATTTCTCTTATCACATTTTAATATTCTAATGTTGCTTCTTCGACCATACGGTTTTTCAAAATAAACATAACCTGGTGAATAAACTTATTCCCCAACTAATTCTCTATAAAGTAAAGAATTTTAATTTTTGTTCCTTATAGGAATGATTCTATTTAAAATGAAATACATTATGTCACAAAACATGATATGGATATGTGATATATTCTCATCATATTAAAACATTGAATATGTTGTTTCATTGGGATAAACTCATAAGAAAATACCCTTTTTAGAAAATTGGTCTAAAATTCTCCACAATTTCATATGTTCTAATCAACTATGGTTATATCTTCTGTTTTTTACAAAAATTAATAAACATTTTACAATGATATACTTAATAGGTATATTAATCACCTACATTGAATGAATGATATTTCTTCTCGTAATCCCAAAATATATCATACATGTTTTGTATCATCCTCATACATTGATGAATCAACATCACCCTCTAATCTATTTTCCCTACCAACACATCCCCAATCAACATCCTTTCTCCTATATGATCCCAAAAAACTGGGGTGTGACATCATTTTCTATATAATACATCAAATAGTTACATCTGAATACATGAATGAAAATTTGTATTATAAGAAACAAACTGAAGAATGATATTTATTAAAACATAATTTGAAATAAATTTAAAAATAATGAAGCACATATTCAATGATTTAAATAATCTTCTCAGACTTTCTATTGGTTTGCAGATGAAATGTCATATTAAAATTTCACCATGTACCTAATGACTAAAAAAATAAATTCAATAAATTAAAAGTAAATATGGGATCATGTTCAGCAAAATCAAAGTGGGACAATTAATTTCATCCTGACATAAAGTTGAAAATATGATCCAAATACATATTATCTCATATGAGAAGGAAATATATGTATTTAGTTAATTGGTTAACAATAATATGAATCACATTTTTACATTGAGATTTCATTGGAAATTCCACCAAGAAATCCACTGATATATTTTACAATTTCTAATATGGAGTTGGAAAAGGATGAATCATTACCTTGAATGATTTTCATTTTGATTTATCTTATTTACAAGTTAAATGATTCATGGTAGAATAAAAAAATATCACTTATCATACCATCCCACCAATAACTCTTTTAATGATCTTGGTACTTATTATTACTTCCATGATGAATAAAAAATATATAACTATGATCTTCAATCAACAACTCTCTCTTTGACAAGAAATCACAAGCCAAACATAATATTTTTCTAAATCTGATAAAATCTTATTCATCCAAATTACACTCACAGGCAAACCCTTCTTTATGAGTTCTTCATTTCCTTGTGAAACATTACCCCTATTGATCTTATATAATTTTTTTTTGAAATATTCGACAATACTATAACCTGAAACCAAATAAAGTATATCCTTGCATCAATAATTTCAATTCAACAAATCATAAAATAAATAATGAATGGTTTATGTGAAAAATATAACATATTAAATGTAGCATTATTTTTCAAACTCAAAACACCATCCACATTTTATATTGTATCATCCAAAACATCACATTCCTATGCATTGCATCTTTTTAGATAAATATTCAACACATGTTACCAAAAGTAAAATGAGTTCTTTAAAGGTTTAGTTTATTTAGAGACTAGATACACAATCTTCTTACTTCATGAATTATCATTAATATAGACCATTAATATCTTCCAAGATATTTCTATTCTTATAAATAACCTATCGAAAAGATTTTTTCATAACCTAGGGAAATGAAACAAAGTAACGGGTGATATCATATTCTCACAAGTGGTAAACATAGGATTTATCAAAATAAAAGGAGACTGAGGTTATTAGAGAAAGAGAATAAAATTTCAACATCATTCACAGCATATCTTATATCCTGAACATTAGTAATGAAATAAATCTCTGTAGTTCATAATACATTGAAAACAATGGAATAAAAGAAAATAATCAATGAGATAATAACATTAGAATAAGACATAGATTTGTGGCATACAAATAATAATATAAAATCATTTATATAGATTTTCTACAATCACTTTCATGGAAATCATTATGGAATGGGTTCACTCCCCATACCATCTTCGCAGTCAAGGTCCACTTCTCGAATTATCATAGATGAAAAAGTCCTAGGATAAATTGAGTTAACTCTATATTCTATCAATATTTATCCCCTGAGATATAAATCTATACTAAATGCATTGAATAGAAATGTTGGACCCACACATATTTAGTTAAACGATTACCAAAATCATTGTTTATAAAAGGAAAACCATAAAATAATGAAAACCATGCATAATTTTTCCACAATATAATAATTCATTCATCATATTGTAACCCATGAACTGAAAGGGGGATCAGAAATCATTCATCATAAAATAACCTGTGAAATGAAATGGGTTTTAAAAATATATCGTCATTATAAATGTAAACCATCTTGAGAAATAGTAATATTAGTATTCTTGGATGATATCCTCAATAATGAATATTTAACATCAAATGATTTCATATTATAAGGATTATGATTTTGAAAGATCACATGGAATATCTCTAGGGGAAAAATCATTTCTTTAATAGTCAGTTTTTAAAATAAGTATTCATAAAAATTATAATTAATTTTATCTTAAAATAGTATTTATAATATAAAAATAAATTATTAAAAATTATTAAAAACATTTATTTAAAAATATTTTATTTTCTCTCGGAATAATAATTTTTTTAATATATAAATTAGACATATCATTTTTTTTGAAAATTAAATTCTATACATATAAAGGAATATTTATAAATAATTTAAAAAATTTCTTGACTTAAATAACCTTTACAAGTAGAGAATTGAATTTTAAAACATAAAACAAATTTTAAATTATTTTATTTCTAAATAATCATTGAATCTTAAAATGGATGATTTAAAATTTCATTAAAAATTTTCATCTGGAAAATATCTCTTCCACATTCAAAACTAATATTAAAAAAAAGAATTTTATAAATCATTTACATTGACAAATTATTTTTAAATAACTCATGGAATATTTAAAACATTGAATTTTAATATGGATGGGATATTCTGTTCATGCAGTACACATTAAAGAAGTGTTTTTTTCACATTTTTTTAAAAACCATATAGTCTTTATTTTTTAAAATGACATCAATATTCCACTTAAGTGAAATTTTAAATGCAAGAAATATGTAAATCTTTATTTATTTAATTTTATAATAATGGAAAAAATTGAAAACATTTTTCCAAAACATTTATATGAAAATAGAATGGATTTCAACCGAAGATCTAAAAAATGTTTGTTTTCATTAAATAAAACTTTTATTAGAATATTGAGATCATAAGAATATAAAAATGAAGGAAACCCATTTATTACCATGGAAAAAAATATTGGAGAAAAAAATCAAGACTTTTTTAAGAGATAGATAATTATATTTCATTATCGGAAGCATAAACATATGGACTCTTGATAAATGCTTATATTGTATCACTAACCCCATTCAACATTATTAACATTGAATTGTATGCCCCATGAAAGTGTAACATTGTATGAAATAAAAAATATCATTAGGATCAATGTGTTCAAAATATTAAATTAATATGGGATGTATTAAAACCAAAAAAAATAGAATAAGTGCACAACATAACATATGTCTCAAAAAATGGAAATTGAGACACAAATACTTACTTTGTTGGTATCCTCTAAATTGTAATCCGCGTGAAATGTAGATCCTAAAAGAAATATTTATATCACCATAATATTAAATAGAACCATCTTGAATTAAATTCATGGTAATTATAAATAACACAGAGAAAAGCTGTTGTGGTATATGGAATTTTTCTAATAGTAGTAAAAAGTGTGATGAAAATCCCATACCATAAGTAAGGAATTATTTCCTACAAATTCAGAACACCTGTATAATAAATATAATTTTATTGAATATATATTAAAAAAATACAAACATATATATATATATATATATGATATCATTTAATATTTAGTTCTGACATTTTATTACCAATTTATTTCTCAGTCCTTGTTAAACTCAGGTTTTGGGTAACAATTGAATCATTTTTCATATATGTTTTAATTTTCTATTACTATTCATATAAAATTGATCATGGTAAAATAATATAAAAATTGTTATACATTATTTAATTATTATATATATATATTAAAAATATATGTTTTTTGAGTAATCTATAATTTAGAGCTAGAAAATAATATAAAACATTCATGGAGATGGTGGTGTGTACATTTTCATGAACATTTTATCAATTTCATTGATGGATAAAATGAAATAAATTTAAATAATACATTAAAAATGAGTAATAAATTTTATGTTATATATTTAAAATTTAATCATTAATTTATCATAATTACCCTCAATGAATTGTATTTGTGAAAAAATGTATCTCATCACTTCGTGAGGTGGTTGTCTGTCGTACACACAAATGATGTTATCGCATACACCATGGAATGGAAATTTATAATTTATTTGTGATAAGATATTACATAAGTATAATCATGTCACATATATTATATATAATCATTAAATATATCCAAATTATCTTCCAGTTAAAAAAATGAAAGACACATCACATCATTTAGTGAGTCGGTAGTCCACCAAGCACACAGGTGATGTTATTTTTTTCAAATTCATTGAATTTATGAAGGTATATGTGTTATTATAATTAATTATTTATAATAATATCTAAAATATCATATTTAAAAATTAATTCCATCATTAAATCCTAGTTTGATAGGTGGTGATGGAAAGTGAATAACATTGGTTTTTAATGACGTGTTCCACTGTACACATGCATGATGATGTCATATCCGATTTGATTAAAATGAATATGGAAAGAATTTATTCCATTAACATAATATCTTATCATTATATTTGGGATACTAAATTTACTATAAAATAATTATTTAATATTACTTTAATGATTTAAAAGAATAAGTAATATAAAAACACATGGTTTAAAAAATTACCTCTTTTTTGGAAACCAACTTTTGTTTTTACCAAAATTCTTCATATTTTTAATGTAAGATATAAATATATATTTTATGATGTGGGAATAGATTAATGGAGTGTATTTTTTGGAGTTAATATCAAACCCATTGTCTAAAAAAATTTACATTATAAAACCATACTAGTGATATGATCTAAATATTTCCATAAAATATGTGTTTTAATATTTTATTGGTTTTTTATCCCTCGTCAATTTAGTGAAATGTCACGACCCGCCCTCGGGACCCATGCCATGACTACCCCAAGCCCGCCTTCCATATTGTAAGGGCTGACGACTAGCACCTAAGGAGTAAATCTCGTTAAATGGGAAGGAATTGACTTTATAAATAATAAACACATCCAACCAGAGTTCAAGCAGAAGTAATAAACTAAGTACAAAAGAAAGTGTTGAAAAGTAAATGGGCCAGAATACAAACCCAACTGAAATGTATAGCTACAACTGAATGAAAGTAAAATAGAAAAGACATGCAGCTGGAAGAATAGAAGTAGCTCATGGTTCGTCCACCTTGAATCCTACCTGAAAGGTAGGTACAGATAACACAACTCCCAGATCGTCCACCATAGATCATACCTGTAGGGTAGATACAGATAACCTCCTTAACTCTCTTACCCGACAACCTCCTCTGAGTACCATCTCATCGTGAAGTCCACCTTCGGATACTGACTCGCCGTGAGGTCCACCTTCAGGTATCGTCCAGTCCTCGAACGCTCAGCCTCCATCTGCATTGTCCGTCGTCTACATCCAACACAACAAGGTGTGGGCATAGAACGTGTAGGGGTGAAAATAACGATACTTTGTATGTACCCTGAGACCATCAAGGTCTCACTTAGTCTAACAAGGATAACCATAAAGCTGGATCTAAACAGATAACCCTTACTTAGGTATAATCCCATACTTATACATAAGTTATCAAGTAACCCATCTCAATCATGATGAAAAACACAATGGTCATTGACTCAGATCAAACCAGGATTTTCTTTATCAAAACCGAAACTATTGAAGAGATCCTCCACTGTCGAGTACACTAATCCTATCACGACTCTGAGGTGCTTCTCACTAACCTTTGACTACTGAGGTACTCCTCTTGTCGAGTACCGCGGGTCAGCCACCCAAACACAATAGTGCTCCCCGCCGGGGTCTGCCACCCTAACACAATAGTGAACCCCCCCTAATAGCATGGAGAGGTACTACTTCTATCGAGTATCATGGGTATGCCACTCAAACACAGTACTACTCCCTACCATGGGTCCGCCACCCAAACACATTACTGCTCCCCACTGAACTTTACAAGTCACTCTGACTCGAATCAGACAAGAAGTCATTTGTTATCATCCAGCTCCATAGTCTTCGTACTCTGTACGCTCTTTTCCGGGAGGGTCCGTTCCATGAGATACTATTCGATACTCCAACTGTCAAAAATGCCCACAAAGAAGTATCTCAATGGACCGCCTCATAATAGGGGTCTCAATGCAATAGACGACGCGTCAATTAGATGCCATGTCTGTGAGTTATTAGCCGTTTAGTCCCTGGGGCCTGGTTGGTTTCGTGTACAAACCAACACAGATGTATCTCATATATACTCCGAACTCACATAGATTATACTCCATGGTACCATTTCTCAACGTGATAACCAATGCTGCAGACGGTTCGTCAAACGGACGTTCGGTCTGAAAGTTATCGGCTTTTCCTTTCCAGGGGCCCTGTTGGATTTCAGGTACAATGCAACCTGACCATATTCCAATTGATTCCAAATCTCTGGTGAACAATACCAAATGAACTGTATCATCAAGAGGAAACCAACAAAGTCGAAAACACGTCAATTAGACATCCGGAACTCCAGTTATTATTGTTTCTGCTCCGAGGGCTAGGTTGGTTTTGGGTTTGAACCAACCCAGCCATACCCATACATTGCCGAAAAATCGATTGTAATATATCGAAATGACCATCTCGTTACAAGGATCCCAACGCAACTGATGGTGGATCGATCGGTGGTTCTTAACACCAATATGAGCATTTAATTGAAGGAGGTCCGAAAAGAGGGGGTTTGGGCCTGGTCCGACCCGACCCAATACCCACTGGGTCGGTCTAAATCGGGTCGACCCGACCCGGGTCCGGGTCCGGCCCATTTGGGGAAGCTTGGCCCGGCTGGTATGGCCCATCCCGGTGCTAGCGGCCCGGCCTAGCACGGTCGGCCTGGCCCAGCGCGGGCGGCCTGGCCCACGCAGCCTGTGGCCTAGCTCTAAAGCCGGCCCTGGATCGGCTCATGGCCGAGCAAGGTGCGATGAAGGGTTCCTCCCCCCTGTTTCTGAAACTGATGGCCATTAATGCTGGCCCTTTTTGTTACTGAAGGATCCGAGGGGGTCCCGCCTCCAGGTGGTGCCGGCGGCAGGCTCAGCCTGCTACCCCTTGCTGAACAACCGCGGCCAAAGGTTGCGACTCTTCCCTGACCGGTGAGGCGCGATGGTGCCGCGCCCCTCCACCATAGCCTTCCCCGGCCGTATGCTCCCTTGGGTTCTCCGGTGCAGCGCAACAGAGCCACGAACTACCATCACAGCCCACTCTAATCGCGGTTCCTTTAGCTTCATTGGAGTGGTGCGACAACGCTGTACACCACCGCCGCGGCCCACTCCGGCCGTGGTTCTCTTTGTCCCTGTGCAGTGCAACGACACCGTGCTACCTTCTCTTCGATCATCAATGTAAATCAACAAGGAAATGAGGAGGAGAAATAGTCAGTGTTTGTGTGGTCCGATCTCCTCCAGTGACGTTGGTAACATTCGGCCAAATATAATCAACGAAGAAGATTAAATTCAAAATGAACGAAGATAATCCCCTATGACTACCCGCACCAATTTATTCCCAACCCAAAAGGAAAACATTCATGGATCAACATGATAATAATTTGATCTTCTTTTTTTGTTTTTCGAAATAAATAATCATGGGAATAAATTCATACTTAATAAAAGAAAACCCTACCTCAATAAACATTGACGTTTGCCGATGAAGCAGAAGATGGCGTCGTAGGGTGAGGTTTTGAAGACGGCGTTGGAGTGCATCCAAGGAGGGAACGACGTCTCACACTATATGTGGAGAGATGAATGAATGGAATGTCGCACTACTTGTGGTGATGGCGTTCTTCTTCGAAGGGTGTCGTTCTTCGAAGGAGAATGAAATTATTCAAAGGGACATAAAGCTTTATCTCCCCAAAATTCTCACACAACAATCCAACATAACAATATAAGGTTCCTCCTTATTTTATTAACTCATGCCAATATTTTCAAAATTTCAAAATTCAAAACAGATAATTCAATTAATTAATGAGGTTAAATTAATTGAATTAATGTGTGTTGGCATTACATTAATCTGAGGAGAGGAGAAGTCACCAAATTTATGGGAAGTTTAATAAAGTTAAGATGAGTTACACAACATAAGAGGGAGTTTAAAGGGGTTAGGTAATATGAAGGGTTGGGCTCATGTGGGCCCCACCTCACCTTAATCCTCTCATGGGTAGTTAGTATGTAGTGGGTCCCACACCAACTCCCACTCCTAGTACCACAAATTTTTAATCAAGTTATTATTAATCCCCAAAAATTTTAACAACTCCTCCCAAGCAAACAATCCTTTGTTAAAGGTCATGTTAAGCAATTACCACCGCTGCAATTTCATTGGTGACCTTAGATTTTGATTCTGAGAACCGGTTCAAAAGATAGAAAAACCCTCTCATTCGTTCACTGAACGTACCCGAGCTAAACATCGGAAATTGATTCTGGGCACATGGAGCCTCCAAATCAGTTACCATCATAAATTGCGCACATGTAAAATTCCAAATAAATGAAGAAAAAAATTTTCCTTGAAATTTCCGGGTCTTTACATTTCTCCCACCTCAGGGCTTTACGTCCCCATAAAGCTACAACACAACTAGGAAAACTAAAGAAGGTGTCGATCACGCATCTAAGCTCCCCAGTCCCATGTGCTCTATTGTAGGTTCGAATGCTACCAACGAAAGAACACAAGAGGAATCGATCATCCCCGTAGGACCCACTCATGATGATCCTCAACCTCTACTAGAACCATATGAATGTCACCACATCATCAATGTCCAGCTCTCCGTGGTCAATGATGACGGATAGGTTGTGCACACATCTCCTCAGCTGAGATACAAGGATGACATCGGGCACCGGATGAATCAAAGGTGAAAAGGCTAGGCGGTAATCCACCTTTCCTACTCTGATGGGGACCTAGAAAGGTCCGTTGAAATGTGGAGATAACATGCCACCCCGAAGAAATCTCCGTAGACCCCGTCGAGTTGAGACTCTTCTGAAGACGTGGTCATCACCCTCGAACACCAGTGGTCTTATCTCCTATCAGCATAAGACTTTAGTCTATTTTGTGCAGTCTTCATCCGCTCCGGGATGATCTATACCTTCTTCGTCGTAACCTGAACCATCTCTGGTTCTACACGTGATGACTCCCCAGGGTCAGTCTAGTACATTGGTGATCTGCAAGGTCAGTCATACAATGCCTCGAATGGTGACATCCTAATGGTGAAGTGGTAGTTGTTGCTGTGCGCAAACTCCACCAAGGATAATTGATCCACCCAGGTGCGACCAAAGTTAAGGAAACATGAATGGAGCATCTCATCGAGTGTCTGAATGGTCCTCTATAAAGTATGATGTTCCCTCCTCCTATAGAAAATCGGTCAGGTGCATGTTCTGTAGATATATGTGCACGTCGCATCTCACAGTCAATGTCCCCACATTGTGCCTCTCTGTACACTAATGAAATGGAGGAGTGACTGTGAGGGACTCTAGGAAGGCTACCCCATATCTATCCACGATGGATATCTCCAACGCATCAAGCTGCTCGGTTGCCACTCCATGTAGCTGAGTGCCTGATCTTCTGCTGAGTGCATCAGCCACAACCTTCCACCTCTCCAGGAGTATAAACTATCTCGAAGTCATTGTCCTGGAGGAATTCAAGACATCTCCACTGTCTCAGGTTCATTTCCTACTAAGAGTAGACACACCTGAGAGTATTGAGTTGAAGAGAGCTGTAAATCGTTCACACAACGAACAATGGGTGAGACTAGCCAATTGAAAGAACTCATCTCCACCCTTCTTAATCTATGTTCCACCAAAGAGCTGATGGGATTTCTTCTCTGTCAAGAAGATAAATCTGGTCCCTTCCCTTGAAAGAACCACATTCTATGACGAATAAAAACAATCCTGACATGAACGGTACTATTTCATGTCATGGATGACTTCGTGAAGCCTCAACGATACTACCAAGAGATCCAACCATTACTCTCGCCTCCAAGGGTCGAGTCACACTGTCGGCATAAATCTGTGGTCACTGGGTCTCCTCCAATAGGTATCTCGAAAGTGGGGTCAAGTCAACAGTTTTAAACTGGAACCTCTTAGTATTAACCATACAGAGTGGACATGGAAATAAATGTCACAATGAAATGTGTCTTTTATTACTGCAGCTCAAATTAAAATGACAAATACACTACCACAGCGACATCATGGAAACTAAAAAAATCAGGAACAAGGGCCTCCATGCCTAGACCTGCTCCTGTCCACCTGCTTCCGGAACTCCGTAGTCATATGCTTCAGCTTCCTGAAGCTGAGGTCTCCCATATTAACATGTTCCCTATGGTCGGGGTGGTCCTCTAAGTGGTGGAGGTGGAAACACCTTGATGCATCATCCACATCCATCTGCACGACTATCTCCTCTGCCTCTGCCTCCTACTCCTAGAGATCTATCACGATCGAACCTCTACCTCTTCCTGGGAGGTCCTTAATCTACCAATTGCTGGTTATCTGAGTTGTGGGCCGGAGAGTCACGAGCCATGGGACCCCGTCAGCCACATGCATAAAACTTCATGTTCCTCGTATGGTAGACTCAATTTTGTTTTCCTCGCACTACTAAATCGAAAACTTGAGGTCGCCCATATATAGGTCCGGTCCTATTGGACCCCTGTATCATCCTTCTACTACATACATATGACTCGAATTCTGATAGTAAAACCTCTGGAAAAGGCAGCAGCTCCCGTGAATGCTCAGTGTGTAGAGTCACTGGTATAAACTCCACCCTGAAGAAGGTCTCGATTTCTTCCCATGTGAAGGTCATCTCATCGAAGAACTGGAACATGTGGCTCCACCACCTCTGAGCTGCTCCCTAGAAGAGGCTAACAACTTGGTACACCATCATGTCAGCGGGTGTCCCAGCTGTGTGGAGAGCTCATGCTACAAACTCCAGCCAGTGCCCAACTGTCTAAAAACATGACTCGCCTCAAAACGTCAGAGGCCTCTGATGCTGGAACACGTGCATCGTGCTCAAGAGGCGTACACTCTCTGCTGTTGTCTCAATTGGTGGAGGGACCTGTAATGAGGCCTCACTACTCAGTGGGCTATCATTACGCTCCCCACTCGGCACCCACACTGTCTGACTAGGTGAAGACATCCTGAAAGAAACAGACGTGACACGGTCAAATGATTATACCTGGTGAGCTGACTTGGTTTGACTTATTTTTTAAAAAAAACCTTTGAAAACACACATGGAATTAGTGTTTTCATGCACTGAGTCAGAAATCAGAAGTCAGGGTCCTCGTTTATAGATATGTCGGCCTCCCACACCAACACTGGACTCCCTGAATTGAAAACCACACTTAGTACACTTAACACTATTGCTTCACAGAATCAAAATATTAGATTCCTAAGTTCTGTGGTAGAATCAACTACTTTGATACCTATTTGTCACGAACCGCCCTCAGGTCCCATGCCGTGACTACTCCAAGCCCGCCTTATATAGGCCAGGGGCTGGCGACTAGCAACTAAGGCATAAATACTATTAACTCGGAAGGTATTGCCTTTATAAATCATAAAACCATCAAACCAGAGTACAAGAGGAAGTAATACACTATGTACAAAAGAAAGTGCTGAAATGTAAATGGGCCAGAATACAAACCCAAATGACAAGTACAACTAAACTAAACGAAATTACAACAGAAAATACATGCAGCTGGAAGAATAGAAGTGGCTCATGGGTCGTCCACCTCGAATCCTACCTGAAGGGTAGGTACACATAGTGCAACTCTTGGATCTTCCACCACGGATCATACCTGAAGGGTATGAACAGATTGCATCCTCAACGCTCTCACTCGTCAACCAACTCCGAGTACCATCTCATCGTGAAGTCCATCTCCAGATACTGACTCGTCGTGGGATCCACCTTCGGGTACCTTCCAGTCCGCGAACACTCGGCCTCCGTCTACGTTGTTCGTCGTCTGCATCCAACACAACGAGGTGCAGTCATAGCCCGTGTAGGGTTGAGTGTAACGATACTCAGTAGGGATCCCGAGACCCTCAAGGCCTCACTAAATCCAACAAGGATAACCAAAAACCAATATCTAAATAGATAAATCATACTTAGGTATAAGCTCATACTTATACCTAAGTTATCAAGTAACTCATCTCAGTCATGAGGAAAAAAACAAAGGTCATTGAGTTAGTTGAAACCAGGATTTTCATTATCGAAACAGAAAATGCTAAAGATCTCCTCTTGTAACACCCGAGACTTTTATGAGAAATATTTTGTTTTTATGTTATATAAATCATCAAAGGGATCATTCACTACACACAACAATATCCTGTCTTGCTTTACACGCAATCACGACCTTCCTCGATAGCTTGCGTTGTACGCAATACCGAGTTTCACTAAACAAAGATATGCTATTAAAATATTATTAAAACTATCCGTTATGAATAGTAATAACCACTTTTTGAAATTTTGTAAATTTCATCATTCAAAATGGACTTCATTTTTGGATTCAGAATATCGAAATTAGCGTAGGGTGATATTTTGGTATTTTTCTAAAAACTTTCAATTTTGGATGAATAGTGAAAACACTGGGTTACTATTTAAAAACTGACTTTTTATTTAAATAAATATTTATTTTATTTAAATTTATATTAGGGAAAATTTGATACATAATACCTTTATAAGTTCAAAATAATTCATTGGAGTCATTTTATAAAAATTTTAGATATATAAAAATTTTATTGAACTTTTGACCGTCTTTTACCCACCTCCTAGGATAATTTGAACATTTACATAAAATGTAATTTTACCGCTTATGTGAGTGGAATTTAAAAAATCCGAGAGACACGGTTGATTTCAGTAAGTAAAATGTGGTTCAATGAGATGAAGATAATTTTCGTTGAATAGTAACTTTTTACTATTTTTTACCACGGTTAGAAGTAAATAGGGTAATTACGGGTAAAAATGATATTATTATTACCATAACACATGTCCTAATTCTATTGGATAAGTGTAACTCGACCAAAAACAACCTTAGTAATATAATATGACCATTTAGGCCTACTTGGATTAGATTAGGACATTTAATATTAATTTATTTAAAAAAGAGTTAAAATACTTATAATCAAAGTTTAATAAGTAAATCTTTTTTAATATAGGATTATACATAAGATAAATTAGACTATAAATATTCATTAGAAATATAAAAATATTTAATACTTAATGGTTTTTTATTTGTTATTTTAAGACTTAAAATAATTTAATTTATTTATGACACAATAATGATGCAGTAATTATATTATTAATGAAATATTGACATAATTGATGTTATAAATACCCAAATAAATGTAATTTGAAACTTTTTATGAATTCCAATAATTTTATAGGTTAATATGACATGTTATTATTGATTTAAGTAACTTTTTTTGAACTAATATTTCTGTTATGATTTTCACAAAAATCAATTTCCAAATAGTGTCAAAATAGTCATAAAATAGTTTTTAAAACAAATATTATATTATTAATTGTTGTTTTATTCCTAAAAATTTATGGTTCGGCCAAATGAATTAGATAATGTTATATATATTAATAATAAACAACATGGGGTTCATTTGGCTTGTTATATTTAGTTTATTAACCTTATAGTGTAAGAAAACAAGAAGACATGGTAAAAGTTAAATTATCTAACTTAAAGTTAAATCTAAATGATAAGGTTAAAATAGTAACCATTTCTTGTCAAAATTCTATTGGATGAGAGTATCTCCATCCATCCACACCATAGCTTCAAAATAAATCAATTTGGTGCTATTAAAAACCTAATATGACTCTATAATAATAGAATATTTTAGTTTTTGCAAAGGTGCCCCTCTCCTCCCTTATAAAAGGGCACCTCCTCCCTCTCTTCCTCACACCACATTGAGCCTTCATGCTCTGCCATCCCCTGCAAAATTCTCTTCTTCACTTCCCTAGATACATCCTAGAGGTCCTGGTCATCTTCAAAGACCAATTTCAGTGCCCTAAATGGAGGTCTCAAAGAGGCGGTTCAAAGAAGAGGTAATGTCTGTTACCTATTCTTTCAACTTTATTTCTTCTTCCACTTATTCTTATTTAGTTGTTTCATTATGAGGTAATAACATAAGTATCACTCATATACTGATATGTTATTATAAGTATGAAACAACCCTATTTCACCATCTATCAATCCATCAGAAAAATAAATCACTGAGCGTGCGTACGTATGGAATACAGTCTCCACGCCGTGGTGTAATCTAGTTTCCACCACCACCTTATGTGGATGGGTATAATGGTGCAAATAAATAACTATATATGATTATTTTAAAGTGGTATTTATTCATTAATAGTATTCATACACTAAAATACAATTACATGATCATGGAAACGATATCATTGCTTGTGCGTACGTACGGAATACCATCTCCACGATGTGATGCGACTCGTTATAAATGATCTTCATTGCATAATGATTATATAAATGAATTGAATGAATTAATATGATATATATTACACTAATAAAATTCTGGAAATTAGTTATTTATAACCTAAAAATAAGAATAAGAATTTATTCGACAAAACACGCATAAGAACAAAAACCAATAAACACCCGAATAACAAGTAACAATGAAATATTACTAATAAGAAGCTATGAATATGACCATATATGATATCATAAAAATAATTATGATTATGGAATAATTAAATAACATCATTTAAATCATTATACAGGAGGATCGGAAAATTACGAAGCAAATCGGACCTAAGGTAAGGGTAGATATCACATTCTCATTTTTATCCGAGATTTTTTATACTTAGGTATTTACTGAGGTGTGTTTTATCATCCACATACATGTTTCCTCAATATATAATATTATTTCCATCCACCTAAAAATTTTTAAATCCAATTTTACCCTTCGGTGAGTTTATAGTAAAATATGTGAAAGAAATCTTTTGTCGTTTTTCGTACGAGGTACTTTATGACTTTTCCGAAAAAAGTACGTGAAGAATGGTTTTTAACTTATACGGCATGAATGGATTTTTAAAACATTATTTCCAAGAATAATACTTTACATGTTTTCATGTTTATCTTTAATCAACTTCTTTTATTTTAAAATAGTATGAAATGTTAATAAAGGAAATTTTTTTTGATGTAGAAAGGATATTTTCCTCAAGAATGGAGTTTTATAAAAATTCTTTTCCATCTAAGAGAATATAGAGTTCTGTTTTTATCCCTATTATTACATTGATTTGATTATGTGGTGATGGAATTATTTTTATGAATTCCTTTATCATATATGAATTGTTTTATGATGTCACGATGTTTAAGAATCCCATTTTTATTACATGGGTTATGAAATGATGTATGACTTTTGATTTTGTGGCACACATAAGAATGGTATCATTATGAGATGGGTGGGAACTATAACTCCATCCAATTCATTGGTAAATGATTAATATCTCATGAGATATACAGGACAGGAACGATAAGTTAAACCGATCCAGTGAAACATGACTGAAACGAGGAGTGAACTCGGTTCAGAAATGGACTTTATCTGCTAAGATAGTATTGGAAATGAGTCTTGACAAATAAGAAATGATTATCTATTATTATGTGTGTATTCCATATATATTCATCTTTTATGTTATTATTATTGGAATTACATTTCACTTCAAGGATTTATCCTATGTTATGATCTCTTTTCCAAAATAAAATTTTCACAATGTTATGTTTTTATGAATATGATATGTTTGATATTTATTTTGTTTACCCTTAATGAGTATTTGAGCTCACCCTTTTGTATGTTTTCTTTTCCCCAGGTCAGGAATAAAGATATTAAGTAGGATATTCCAAAAAGGGACTCTAGATATGATGAAATAAATGGGAGACAACGTAGATGATTTATGAACCAGTTGTTTATGGTTCCCAGTTTCTAAAGACACTATACCTATATGGTCCTTTCATGGTTTTGGTTATATGTTGTAATAAGTATGCTTCAATTGTGATGTAATAACCATGTATTTAAAGTATGGGTCATTATAGTTGATATCATAGGAAAGGTATAGTCAACCTACGGAAACTATGATGTGAAAGCCTTAGTAAAAATACTAAGGATATGTCTAAGCAGAGAACACAGGCTTAGTGTTTTAGAAATGGCCATGAAAAACCTATGATGAGACCTTAAGTGTGAAATTTTATTCTTGATTGTGTGTTTTTCCGATTATAATTATTGTTTCTCTAACTATTATTCTTGGTTTTAGTCAATGGCTGGTACTCGAAGGAACCATGTTAATGTGGAATGTGACGGGCAATGCAATGATTGTCCCCCTGAGAAACCAAACGTTATGGGAGTTGGATTGAAAAATCTTGTATCCATGATCACACAACTTTCTCAAGCTATGAATCATGCAGGACTTCCAAATGAGCAAAGGAATAAGCAACATTCTATTGAATCCATCATGAGGCAGCGTTCACCTTCATTCAGTGGGCCTACTAATCCATTAGTGTCCGAACAATGGATTAGTACAACAAAAAAGATATTTTCAGTTCTTCAATGTTCTGAACATGATAATGTCATCTTAGCAGTATATATTTTGAAAGTATATGCTTATCAATGGTGGAATCTTATTAAGAATATGATGCAAAGGGATGAAATTGAGTCCATGGAATGGACGAGTTCATGAACTTATTTTTCAATAAGTACTTATATCATATTCTTCAAAAAAATATGGAGAAAGAGTTTCTTGACCTGAAGAAAAAGAATGATGAATCTGTTTGTACCTATGAAGCAAATTTTACAAGACTTGAAAGGTACACTTCTAGTATTATTATCCAACCTGAGAGTAAGATCGATCGATTCTTTGGTGGCTTAAAACCAAGTCTTCGAAGGGCATTAGCCATAAGGGACTTCAATAGCTACGTGGAAATCATTCGATGTGCTCTCCAAGTTGAGATGGGGATTGGAGTAACCCATCAGTCATATGGGTTTGATAAGAAGAGGAAAATTGAATTCAAATGAAAATTTAATGAGGACATTGAAAAGAAGATCAGTTTTCCCTTATGCTCAAAGTGTAGAAAGAAACATGGAGGGAGTTGTCGTAAAGGGACAAGTAAATGTTTCAAATGTAGAATGGAAGGTCATCGGGAAATAGAATGTCGTAATAATTGAAATAAGATGTCTAATGATGCAAACAATGGAAGGGATACACAGAATGAACCTACTACACTTCAATGTTTCTAGTGCAAGGACATGGGCCATTATTCCAATCAATTCCCAAATCCATGGGTTGGTGATGATGATCGATGTCAACAAACTCTTAAGGCCAAAGACAAAGGAATGTCACATGCAATTACTATTGGCGATGTGGAGTACGACAATGAAGTGGGGAGAGGTACACTTACCATCCACTCTAATGTAGCAAATGTTTTATTTGATTCTGGATCCACCCACTCTTTTATTTCTGAGGAATTTTCTAAGGGTATTTCCATATTACTTCAACAATTTTATTTTGAGTTGGCTGTGACAACTCCTAATGGCACAACATTTGCATCAAAAGTTTACAATTCTTCTCCGATTGAATTTTGTGGGAAATTGCTTCCTGCAAATCTTTTGAGCCTTCCTATAGTGGAATTTGATGTGATTCTTGTCATGGATTGGATTTCTTTATATGTATCTCATATCAATTCTCAAATAAGGGAATTCACATTTCATATTCCAGATCAATATATGATCTTCTATTGATGCAAGGATGAACATAACCTTCCAGTGTAAATTTCTTCCATCTTATGGGTCTTGGTTCCACTAAATGAAAGTTATTTATCTCAAATGGTTGGATAGAAACTAACAATTAATAATATTCCCATTTTACGGGAATTTGATGATGTCTTTCTGGAGGAATTTCCAGGTCTTCCACCAAATCCTGAAGTTGAGTTTTCAATAGAACTCATACCTGGTGCTTTGCCTATATCAAATACACATTATATAATGGCCCCAATTGGGTTGCAGGAATTGAAGAAGAAACTCCAAGAGAATATTGATAAAGGATTCATACGCCCTAGTGCATCAGATTGGGGAGAACCTCTTCTATTTGTTAAGAATAAATATGGATCAATGAGACTCTACATTGATTATTGAGAACTTAAAAAGATCATTATCAAGAACAAATAACCTCTCCCACGGATTGATGACCTATTTGACCATCTATACAGAGCACAATTATTTTCCATGATTTATCTTCATTGAGGGTATCATCAATTAAGGGTCAAAAGGGAGGATATTCCATATACGGCTTTACGTACAAGGTATGGACACTATGAATTTATAGTGATGCCATTTGGTCATACTAATGACCCTGCTATCTTCATGGATCTGATGAATAGAGTCTTTAGTGACTATCTGGATCAGTTTGTGGTAGTCTTTATAGACGATATTCATTTCTATTCAAAGATCAAGGAAGAACATGAAGATCGATTGAGAATTTTATTAAAGACCCTATGAAAGGATACGCTTTATACCAAATTTACAAAGTGTGAATTATGGCATCAAAAAGTTGCATTTTTTGGGTCACATAATCTCTAAAGTGGGGATATATGTGGATCCAGCAAAAATAGTGTTCATTGAAAGATGGTCGAGACCAATAACAGCAACTGAGATCTAAAGTTTTCTTGGTTTGGCTGGATATTACTGATGTTTTGTGAATGATTTTTCAATATTAACTAACCCACTCACCAAGTTGACTCGGAAAAGAGTTAAGTTTTTTTGGACGGAGGAATGTGAAGAGAATTTCAAAGATCTAAAAAGAAGGTTAGCCAGTGCACTTATGCTCACACTACATTATAGTGGAGAAAAGTTTTTGATCTACAGTGTTGCATCCAAGAAGAGACATAGATGTGTTCTCATGAAAAATGATATGGTGATAGATTATGCCTCACGACAGTTGAAAATTATTGAGAAAAATTACCCAACTCATGATTTGGAGTTAGCTGATGTAATCTTTGCATTAAAGATTTGGAGACATTACCATTATAGTGAAAGGTGTGATATTTATACTGATCATAAATGTTTAAAGTATATTTTCACACAAAAGGAGATGAATACGTGTCAATGAAGATGGTTGGAGCTGATTAAGGATTATTACTTCTCAATTCATTACCACCCTGGGAATGTAAACAAGGTGGAAGATGCATTACGTCGACAAAACCATGATAGCTTATCCATGATGAGGATCACAAAAGATCCAATATTTATGGATTTACAAAGGAAGGATCTTGGAATTATAATTTAAGGGGGAAATCATATCATTCTCAAATGAATTTTCAACCATCTATACATGTGAAGATTAAAGAGGCACAAAAAGAAGATGTATAGTTACAAAAGAAGGTGAGAAATGTTCCTGAATTCAACCTTGATTGTGATGGAATAATAAGGTTCAGGAAATGGGTTTGTGTTCCTCTCATCCACGAATTAATGAAGGAGATGTTGGATGAGGCTCATAGTTCTTCATTCTCTAATCATCCTGGAAGCACGAAGATGTATAGGGACCTGAAAGAGTACTTCTCGTGGGATGACATGAAAAGTGATGTTGCTGAATATGTCTCTCTATGCTTGGTTTGTCAGCAAGTTAAAGCTAAGAGACAGAAGTCTAAGGGGATGTTACAACCATTACCTATACCTGAATGGAAATGGGAAAACATCACTATGGACATTGTCAGTGGACTCCCTAAAACATCCAAAGGCAATAATTCTATCTGGGCCATAGTTTATCTTCTTACAATGTCTGCACACTTCATTTCTATTAGAGAGGATTTATCTCTAGATCATCTTGCAAGGATATATGTAATGGAAGTGGTAAGATTGCATGGAGTACCACATTCTATTATATCTGATCAGGATCTAAGATTTACCTCAATGTTCTGGCGAAGACTTCAGCATACTCTGGATACAGAGTTGATTTTCATCACTGCTTATCATCCTCAAATAGACGGTTAGTCTGAGAGGACAATTCGCACTGTAGAAGTTATTTTTAGAGCTTGCTCTATGGATTTCAAAGGTGGTTTGGATCAACAATTTCCTTTGGTGGATTTTCTTATAATAATAGCTTTCACTCCACTATTCAGATGGCTCCTTATGAAGCTATCTTTGAAAGAAGTGCAGGTCTCCAACATTCTGGGATGATGTTGGGGAAAGAAAGCTATTAGGACCTGATTATTTAGATCAGATGGATGAAAAGATCCCATATATTCAACAACACATAAGATCAGCTCAGATTTGACAAATAAGTTATGCTGACAACCGAAGAAAAGACTTAGAGTTTGAAGTGGTTGATAAAGTGTTCTTACGAATATCTCCTTGGAAGAGAGTAATGAGATTTGGGATGAAGGGAAAGCTGAGCCCTAGATATTTTGGTACTTTTGAAATACTGGATCGTGTTGGGAAGGTATCTTACCGATTGGAGCTTCCACCGAATCCCTATCAAGTTCACGATGTGTTCCATGTGTCTCTCCTGAGAAAGTACATACCTGATCCTTCACATGTACTCAGCTCAGATGTTATAACGCTGGAGTAAGATTTTTCTTATCAAGAATAGCCGATAGAGATTCTGGATCGTAGCGAAAAATTCCTACAGAAAAAGACCACTCGCTTGGTGAAAGTTTTATGGAGGAACCACCAATTAGAAGAAGCTACATTGGAGCTTTAGGATATGATGAAGGAGAGGAATCCTCATCTGTTTGTAACAAAGTGACAAATTTCGAGGGCGAAATTCATTTTAAGTGGGGGTAGAATGTAAGACACGGGACTTTTATGAGAAATATTTTGTTTTTATTTTATATAAATCATCAAAGGGATCATTCACTACACACAACACTATTGTGTCTTTCATTACACGCAATCGCGACCTTTCTCGATAGCTTGCATCGTATGCAATATCGAGTTTCACTAAACAACGATATGCTATTAAAATATTATTAAAACTAGCCGTTATTAATAGTAATAACCACTTTTTGAAATTTTTTATATTTCATCTTTCAAAATGGACTTCATTTTTGGATTCAGAATATCGAAATTAGCCTAGGGTGAAATTTTGTCATTTTTCTGAAAACTTTCAATTTTGGATGAATAGTGAAAAGACTGGGTTACTATTTAAAAACCGAATTTTTATTTAAATAATTATTTAATTTATTTAAATTTATCTTAGTTAAAAATTTATGCATAATACCTTTATAAGTTCAAAGTAATTTATTGGAGTCATTTTATAATAATTTTAGATATATAAAAATTTAATTGATCTTTTGACCGTCTTTTACCCACCTTCTAAGAGAATTTGCAAATTTACATAAAACATAATTTTACCACTTTTGCGAGTAAAATTTCAAACATCCAAGAGACATGGTTGATTTCAGTAAGTAAAATGTGGTTCAATGAGATGAAAATAATTTTTGGTGAATAGTAACTTTTAACTTTTTTTACCACTGTTAAAAGAATATAGGGTAATTATGGGTAAAATTGATATTATTATTACCCAAAAACATGTCCTAATTCTATTGGTTAAGTTTAATTCTACCAAAAACATCCTTAGGAAGAAAATATGACCATTTAGGACCACATGGATTATATTAGGACATTTAATATTAATTTATTTAAAGAAGGGTTAAAATGGTTAAAATCAATGTTTAATAAGTAAATCATTTTTAATATAGGGTTATACATAAGATAAATTGGACTATAAGTATTAATTATAAAGATAAAAAGATTTCATACATAATGGTATTTTATTTGTAATTTTTATACATTAAATAAATTAATTTATTTATGACACAATGATGATGCAGTAATTATATTATTAATGAAATATTGACATAATTGGTGTTATAAATACCCAAATAAATGTAATTTCAAATTTTTTATGAATTAAAATAATTTTATAGGTTAATATCACATGTTATTATTGATTTAAGTAACTTATTTTCAACAAATATATCTGTTATGATTTTCACAAAAATCAATTACCAAATAGTGTCAAAATCGACATAAAATAGTGTTTAAAAAAATATTATATTATTAAATTTTATTTTATTCCTTTAAATCTACGAATCTTCCAAATGACTTAGATAAGGTTATATATATTAATAATAAAAAACATGGGGTTATTTTGGCTTTTTATGATATGTTTATTAACCTTATAGTCTAATAAAACAAGAAGACATGGTAAAAGTTAAATTATATTTTTAAAGTTAAATCTAAATGATAAGGTTAAAATAGTAACCCAAACATTCTAAATTATATTGGATGAGAGGATTTAGACCCATACCCACCTTATCTTCGAACTAAATCAATTTGGATATTTTAAAAATTGAATATGACTTTATAATAAAATAATATTTTTAGTTTTTCCAAAGGTGCCCCTCTCCTCCCTTATAAAAGGGAACCTCCTCCCTCTCCTCCTCACAACACATTGGGCCTTCATGTTGTGCCAAATACTTAAAAAGTTTCTTCTACACTTACATAGATACATCCTAGAGGTCCCAGTTTTCTTCAAAGACCAATTTCAGTGCCCTAAACGGAGGTCTCAAAGAGGCGCTTCAAAGAATAGGTAATTTCTATTACCGATTATTTCAACTTTATTTCTTCTAACACTTCATCTTATTTAGTTTTATCATTATTAAGTAATAAAATAAGTATCACTCATATAGTGATATGTTTTTATATGTACGAAACAATCCTATTTCACCATCGATCCATCCTACGGAAAATGAAATCACCACGTGTGCGTACGTACGGAATATCGTCTCCACTCTATGGTGTAATCTATTTTCCACCACCACCTTACTTGGATGGGTATAATGGTGCAAATAAATAACTATATTTGATTATTTTAAAGTGGTATAGATTCTGAAATAGTATACATACACTCCAATACAATTACACGATCATGGGACCAATATCATCACTCATGCGTACGTACGGAATACCATCTCCATGATGTGATGCGACTCGTTCTACATGATCTTCATTTCATAATGATTATATAAATGAATTGAATGAATGAATATTATATATATACCAGTAATAATAATCTGGAAATTAGGTATCTATAAACTAAAAATCAGAATAAGAATTTATTCGACAAAACACGTATAAGAACAAAAAGCATTAAACACCCGGATAACAAGTAACAATGAAATATTACTAATAAGAAGCTAAGAATATGACCATTTATAACATCATAAAAATATGTATGATTCAGGAAAAAGACAATAATAGTATTTAAATCATTATACAGGAGGTTTGGATAGTTACGAAGCAAATCAGATCTATGGAAAGGGAAAATATCACAATCTCATTTTTATCTGAGATTGTTTATACTTTGATATTTCCTGGGTTGTATTTTATCATCCACATCAATGATTCCTCAATATATAATATTATTTCCTTGCACCTAAAATTTTTTAAATACAATTTTACCCTTCGGTGAGTTTTTAGTAAACGATATGAAAGGAATGTTATGTCGTTTTTCGTACGAGGTACTTTTCGACTCTTCCGACAAAACTATGAGAAGAATGTTTTTTTAAATTATATGGAATGATTGGATTTTTAAAACATTATTTTCAAGAAGCTTCCTTTACAAGTTTTCATGTTTATTTTTAATCAACTTTATTTAGTTTTAAATATTATGACATGTTAAGAAAGGAAAAATGTTTTCGAAGTAGAAAGGATATTTTACTCAAGAATGGAGTTGTATCAAAAAAAATTTCCATCTAAGAGAATATAGGGTTCTGTTTTTATCCCTATTATTACATTGATTTGATTATGTTGTGATGGAATTATTTTTATTAATTCCTTTATCTTATGTGAATTTTTTTATGATGTCACGATGTTTAAGAATCCCATTTTTATTACATCGGTTATGAAATGATGTATGATTTTTGATTTTGTGTCACACATAATAATGGTATCATTATGAGATGGGTGGGACCTTTATCTCCCTCCAATGCATTTGGTAAATATTTATATCTCATGATATAGACAAGGCTGGAATGGCAGGTTAAACCGGTTCAGTGAAACAGGACTGAAACGAAGAGAGAACTCGGTTCAGAAATGGACTTTGTCCACTAAGATAGTATTGGCAATGGGTCTTTACTAATAAGAAATTATTATATATGATTATGTGTGTAAGCCAAAAATCATCATGTTATAAGTTATGATTATTGTAATTACATTTCACTTCTACGATTTATCCCATGTTATGAACACTTTTATAGGATACGATTTTCAAAATGTTATGTTTTTATGAATATGATATGTTTGATATTTCTTTTGTTTACCCTTACTGAGAATTTGAGCTCACCATTTTGTATGTTTTATTTTACCCAGGTTAGGAATAAGGATATTAAGTAGGATATTCCAAAATTGGACTCTAGAAATGATGCAATAAATGGGAGACAATGTAGATGATTTATGAACCAGTTGTTTATGTTTCCCAGTTTCTAAAGACACTATACATATATAGTCCTTTCATGGTTTTGGTTATATGTTGTAATAAGTATGCTTCAATTTTGATGTAATAACCATTTATTTAATGTATGGGTCGTTATACCTCCTCTTTCGAGTACACTGATCCTGTCACGACTTCGAGGCGCTACTCACAAACCTTAGACTGTTGAGTTACTCCTCCTGTCGAGTACCGCGGGTCAGCCACCCAAACACAGTAGTGCTCCCTGCCGGGGTCTGCCACCCAAACACAGTAGTGCACCCCCCTAATAGCCTGCAGAGGTACTCATTCTGTCGAGTATCGTGGGTCTGCCACCCAAACACAGTAGTTCTCCCTGCTGTGGGTCTGCCACCCAAACATAGTAGTGCTCCCCACTAGACTATACAAGTCACTCCGACTTGAATCAGACAAGCAGTCATCAGGTCTCATCCAGCTGCACGGTCTCTGTACTCTGTACACTAATCTCTGAGAGGGTGTACTCCACGAGCTACTAGTCGATACTACATGTATCACAAAGTCCCACGAAGATGTATCTCAATGGACCGCATTATCATAGGGGTCTAAACGAAACAGACGGCACGTCAATATGAAACCCGGTCTGAGAGTTATTAGCCTTTTAGTCCCGAGGGCCTGGTTGGTTTTGTGTACGAACCAACCCAGAAGTATCTCAACATTACTTCAAACTCACATAGGGTATACTCAAAGGGAAAATTTCTCAATGTGATCACCAATGCCGCTGATGGTTCGTCAAATGGACGTTTGGTCTGAAAGTTATCGGTTTTTCCGTTCCAGGGGCCCGGTTGTATTTCAGGTACAATCCAACCCGGCCATATTCCAACTAAGCTCAACACATTATGTGAATTATATGAAAAGAATTTTCTCATCAAGAGGAATCCTACAAAGTCGACAGTGCATCAATTGGACGTCTGGAACTCATGTTATAACCATTTCCTCTCCTAGGGCCCGGTTGGTTTCGGGTTTGAACCCACCCAGCCATACCCATACTTCGCCCAAACATCGAGTGTAATATAATGAAATGATTGTATCGATACAAATATCCCAACGCAAATGACAGTGCATTGATCGGAGGTCCGTACCTCATGATATGAGTGTTTTACTGAAGGAGGTCAGAAAATAGGGGGTTTCGACCGGGTCCGACCCGGCACAAAATCCCCTGGGTCGGCCCAAACTGGGTCGACCCGACCTCAGTCTAGGTCTGTCTCATTTGGGCGCAGCCCGACCCGGCGTGAGCGGCCCGACCCAGCGGGGTCGGCCCAGCCCGCGTGGCCTGTGGAAAATATTTATTCTTCTTTTAAAAATACGTTTAAAACATAAAACCTTTTTAAATTAATTTTTTTGGAAAATAATTTAATAGGTTTCCTATGGAATCCTTAAAAATCCATTAAACCTTTATTGGTTAAAATATCCCTTACACTATAGTAAAATATTAAAAATAAAACATTTTATTGGAAATTTTATTTGAAAATAACTTTCGAATATCATAAAGGGGTCTTTTAAATAATTAGTGTTCATGATCGTCAGAAATTTTTTTCATGCAGTTTATGTTAAAACAAATATTCTTTAACAATTTTCATCAAATCCTTTGTTGAATGATTTTTTTAAATTAAAATTATTTTACTTTTAAAACCCATTTTAAATGTACAAAAATATATAAATATTCCTTTAATAATTAATATTTGTTATGTTCATAATATAAAATACATTTTTAGAAAACATGGATATAAAAGAAAAATGTATTTCAACTGAAGAAAGAAATAAATTCAGTTTTCCATAAAAAATGTAATATTGAATACATAATGGTAGTTATATAAATAGAAAACATGTATTATCATTAAATAAATAAGGGAAATAAAATTCATGTGATTCTTGAGAGATTTATCATAATATTTCTTTATCAGGATCATAAACATAAATAACCTGGATATACATTGAGATGGAATCATAAAGAATATTCAACCTTGTTATTATGGAATAATTTTCCACATGAGTGAGTAATTTAAAATGAAAAATAAAATATAATGAGAAAAAATAAATTGATTTTATTACATGTAAAAAGATATAAATATACACCTAAAAAAGGAGATAAGTGCATAACATATCACATATATCAAAGAAGGCAAACAACAAAAGAGATACCTTAATGCATTGGTAACATTAAAAATATAAATCCTATAAATGATAGATCCTAAAATAGATATTAAAATACCAATAATATTTAAGAGAATAATCATAAAATTTACTCATTTTCATTATATTAAAAAAAAATAAGTGTTGTATATGGAATGTGTCTCAACATAAAAAAGTGATATAGAAATTCCTCACCTTAAGAGTCAACTTCATTTTAACACATTCTATTCTCCAATAAATTAAATATATGTTTCTTATAAATTTTTTTCCTAATTATACATATATATTTCATAACATTTATAATTTAATAATTACCTTTTATTACACATTTATTAACAACTCCTTCTTGAAGTCATGTTTTGGGTAATAAATACTTTTCTTTTCTTGTATAATTTATTTTGGAACATTCAATTCAATAAGATTGATCATTATTAAATAATATCCATAATTTTTTCAATGATATTAATATCATATATATCCCATATATATTTATATATAGTAATAAATAAAAAATTTCACTATAATAAGAAATACAATGTTAAGGAGACGGTACATTATATATACATAAGAAAATTATTTCCTTTCCCTAAATGGTTTAAATGGAAGAAATTTTAGTATTATATTTCCATTCAAGAATAATTTTTAAGTAATTATTATCAAATATATTCTTCAAATTAACCTTAATTATCATTCATGCACTGCATTTGAAAAAAACAAATCACATCACTTCACGAGAAAGTAATCTATCATACACACGAAAGATGTGTATGTATCCCGAAATGGATATAAAGAGAAAATATATATGAAATTAAATAATTAATAAATTATAAGTATATTAATTATATCATAAAATTTACTTAATCCATCCTTATTTCCAACTAATTAAAACATAAATTAAGTACATGTCGTATCAGCTAGAGCGCCGATTGTCTACCTTACAGACGTGTAACATTATTATTATAAATGGGATATAATTAAAGAATTTATGTGTGTTATTGTAATTAAATATCTATATTAATATAATAACTATCATATATAAAAATTAAATCTATCATTAAATCCATCTTTTATAGGTGAAGATGGAAAACGAATAATGTATGTACGCAATGTGGTAGTCCTCCTTAAACAAGATTAATGATTTTATATCTCATTTGATGGAATATGATATTCGTATAAGTTAGGAAATTATTAAAATATATTCTGATTGGATGGTAGAAAATTATTTATTACATAATCATAATTTGAGATTATTTTATTGAGTTATAATAATAAGTAAAATAAAAACACATAGTTTAAAACATTTCATATTCTTTAGAAAACCTCTTTAGGATTAACCTAAACCCTTCCTAAATTTGCATAATAATCTCACCAAAAACACTAAAATATGGCTAGGTACTTATGGATATGATTTGGGTATGTCTTGTAAAAACCAATGTGTATTTTATGGGTGAATTGGAGAGGAAAGTTAGGTTCCTTTTATAAGTGATGTGAGGGACACACATGTAATTTTTATAGGGAAAATGGAGTACCAATGCATTATTCATCTCACAATGATCCATAATAGTACATTATAAGTTTCTATAGGTGATAAGGTAACAATATTTCCATCCAATGGATTTCAAAAAAGATTACTATTAATTTTTTACCTTCTCTTTTATAATTAACCTCCAATAAACCCATTTTAACAAGAACCATTATATTTAATTTTAAATTTATTTTGACTATCCTTGAAGATAAAAAAAGTTGATCTTAATAGAAAATATATATTATTATAATTTCATATTTTTATTCGATTTTTCTAAATTCTATTCCCCAAATTCGAAAATTTTAATTTAAATTCAATCCCACAGAAGCGATGAAAAATGTTTTCTTACACGGGAAAAATCTTCAAAAGAATAAGATGATTTTATATCAAATTTAAATATTATTTTAATTATAATAACCTAATTGGAATAATATATACATATTTGAAATATATTTACATTTAAATCTTTCATAAAATAATTTAATTGTTCTAAAATGCTTTGTAATAAAGGATAATTATAAATATGAACAAATATGAGTCACTATTAACTAAAAATTTATATTTTTATAAAATATCAAAAATTATCCCAAGATAAAGTTTACATTCTGAAATAAAATATCAATAGATTTTTTTTATTATTTATTTTTTAATATCATATTTCTATGCATAAAAATTTTATAAAAAATATTTTATTTTGAATAGATTTTATTTTCATATTTACTTTATTGTTCCCAAATTAATTAATTTTTTATACTTGTATAAAAAAATATTTTTATAATTTATTTAATATTAATCATGAAATCCATTCTAGTGGATTTCTAATAACTATAATGTTAAATAATAATATATTAATAGTATTTCATAGATCATTTAAAATCAATGTTTTATGTAATGCATGATAAATACATTGTTGAATCAAACCTGATTAAAAAAAATTGTTTCTATAACAAAATATTAACTATGTGTTGTGTGTAAAAATAAATATTTAAAATATTAAATTAATTAGTTAAAAATTAAAAAAACCTCAAGGTGTCACATTTTCTTTTCAAGGATGTAATATATAATGAAATTATAATATGTTGTCACTTACATCCATTTTTATAACATATTCAATTATTTGTGATGTAATATTTAGTTAGTAATTTTATTATCAATTTATATTTCACAATTTACTCAATAAAAATTATTCCACTATATTTTTAAATAAAAAACTACAAAAAATAATTTCATATCATGTCTCGTGTAATTTAACATGTTAGGTTTCAGTTTCCTTGAACCATAAGAAATTCTATATTCAATATCCATCATGTCACAACAAATTCCCATTAAAGAATCATTTATATGGATGAGGAAACTACCACCACTATCAGGAAGGTCCAAAGCTGGATCACTCACTAATCTAGTTTTTAATTCATGAAAATAAATTTCACATTCATTTGACTAGATGAATTTAACTCCTCTAAATGTTTTCTTGATTAGTAGGATAAATAATCAAGAAATGTATACAACATAAGTATTTTATTGTTCTTATCAAGAAATAAATATGTTAATTTCTTTGAAATTTTTAGTAATTTTTCATTCATAGAGAAATTTAGTTTTAGATGTGTCAACAGTAATGCTATCTTTGGAAATAATGTGCCCAATGAATGAAATTTTAGGAAACAAAAAATAAATCAAACTAAATTTTCCATACAGTTTCCTTTATATTAATGGTTGAAAAATAATCCTCATGTGACTTTACATTATACTCATCAATTTTAGAATATACCAATATATCATTAATAAAAACAACCAGAAATTTATTTAAATACCATGGATAACTCTATTTACAATATCCGTAAATATAGTTGTTTCATTAGTGAACCCAATGGACATAACTACAAACACATAATACCTGTATCTAGTAAAAATCAATATCTTTGGAATTTCATCATCCTTCAGCTTTATTTGGTGGTACTCAAACCTCTGATCAATAATCAATGAAAACTAAGATTATTGGATATGATTAAGAAAACCATTGATGTGAGGTAAATGATATTTTTTTATCAAAACTGATGTTATTCTAGACTCTATATTAAACATAATTTTTCATTGAGCAATATTTATTTTAAAAAAACATAACAATAGAACCCTATTTTGATGTGTATGGTAGAAATAAACATTTATCAATAAATTAATGCAGATGATTTATTTTTATTAGATATATTCTACTTTTAAAATTTAATAAGGTTTTTTAGAAATTGTCAAAACACTATGAACTATGTCAATATTAAACCCAACCACTAAATCAAGAATAAAACTAGGTAAATATTTTTTAAAAACATCTGCATATTCATACATAATAATTACATCACTAATTGGAATAGCTTTATTCATTTCAACATTTTGTGCTAGGTAACATTTACACGAATGTCTATTATTTTTTTTCTTCTTAGAATGTAATAAATTTTTTGATATAATTGAATAAAATATTTTCTAAATTAAAATATATCTTATCAAGATATATTGAAATACAACCCAAAAAAATATTAACATAAAACATTATTGTGGTTAGTTTGAAAAGATTTATTTGAAAGACCCTCTAACTGATTACCAAAGGAAAGTCTCTATAAATCTTTTTTTCCTAAATACTTCCACAATGAGATTTAAACAAACGTTTTATTTTGATTTTATGAGATTATATTAGCATTTTTTTTGAAAATATATCATAATTTATGGAATGTGATGATCTATTTTCAAATGGGGTATAAGAATAATTTGAAAAAAAACTAGAAAGAAATCATCACCAAATCATTTGATGTTCCAAAATTAAATATATTTGTATCAAAAGGTTTTTCCAATACATTTTTTTGATCTTGTGAATTCCCACCCTATGTATCCAACATCAACCATGAATTGGCATACATCCGTAACTCATTATAATTAAAATGTCTTACTATTGGGTTTTCCCTACATTCTTGTAATTTTACTTTCACTCACAATCCATATGAGTACAATTACCAAATTATAATAACATATAAGACGTCAATAGACATTCCCTAGTGATATTTTCAACCAATATGATAATACTCAAACATGATTTTCTTAAATGGAGACTCATTTGATCCATTCCTCTCATTTTTCTTCAACATAGATATCTTGTTATAGTTACTGTCATTGAATGCTTGATCGTTAGAAAACTTCATTTCTACCTTCTCATCACATCAAAAATGTTTCTCGTAACTTTTTAATTCGTGATAAATCAATTCCCTTGGATATCATGGATTTAAAAATAATTATAACAAAGCAATTCTACTATCATGATCTAACAAAAGATTAGGGATACAACTTAACCATCAGGTGATGTTTTATTCACATTAAGTCAATAAATCTTCATTATTTTACATCAATTTCATGAATTTTTTCCCACACTATATCAAAGGCCATTAGGAAAATATTTTTCTAGTAAAATATTTTGAAATTCATTACATTAAACTGAAATAACCACCACTCTTTCCCCGATACCCATGAGCACTGACCATCATTAGCAAACATCACCTTCAAAATTATAAATTCAAAGAAATAACTTTTGATGATCCAAAAATCCCATGACAAGGAATACATTTTCTAGGGAATTTATCTGTCATTTTCTTATTTCTAGGTCAAATGATCCATTGAACGAATGTGGGTGAAGTCTTATAAAATACTCCAATGTCAAAATGATCACATATGGTACATATAGTAAATCTCTAGAATGGATACCAAAAAATTTTGTATCTTATTTCTGTCAAGAAATTACCAATGTAAACATCCTAGTTCAAATTAAAACCATATCAGGACACTGATTTCGAAAGATATCATTCCCTCAGTGTCTTACTACTTCAGTATCCATATTTCCTCAATTGAAATACATTCTCAAAAATAAATTTTTAGATTACGAAACATGAAAATATTCTAATGATATATCATTTAAGCATAATAATAATGTAAAATAATTCAACTTAATTCTCTTAACATCAACCTATCTTAAGAAAATATATAATCCTTTTCATCAATACCAACTACAAGGAAGATATCGTAAACATTCTACATTCATGAGTATTTATAGTTAAAATCATTGTATTTACACACAGATCATATATAATTATATTTTTATAGAATTGTATAATAAATTATACAATATAAATTTATATATTACAAATTGGTGACATCAAATTATTATATTTTCTTCATAATGTTAAATAGTTAAAACAAAAAAGATATTTACTTCCAGAAAAAATCATCACGACATTAATCTTGAATTATTAATTGTTCTTAATCATCCATAAAAAAATTAATCTCATTTTAAAAAGGTGGATGAGTAAAAAAAATCTTTTTAGGGAACATAAAACAGAATATAGAAACATATTAGTAAATGATTACATAAAATAAATTTTCTTTACAAATAATGTTTTAGGGCCTCAAAAACATTTTATTACTCCTAAAATATACCCCTCTAACCAAATAATTCAATAAAACATTTAATAATAAAACATAAAGTTTTATTAAATATAATAATTGTTTCTTTTATGAAACTATAATATAGGGAAAACATTTTTAAAAAGTTATAAATTTTCTTCATTAGAAGTAGGAAGTACATACTATTGAAATTTTGATCATTTATTACCAATTTATAAATAATATGATTAGTATAAAACCACTTAAAAATCCTAGATAAAATATATTTGTATCTTGGGACATAAGTTTCCAAATCACTCTTACAAATGGAGCAACCACACAATCGATTTCTATACCCAAAGTACTGGAGATATATCATGTAGCCACCAATCTTTGGTTTAAAATATATCCACCTAATTATAGTTCACATTGTTACTATACATCCTTGTTTTATAACAAAACCATAATTGTTCATAATAAATTTCCAATAACTATAATAGAGCCATCACACATAAAAGTATTTAATTTTCAATAGTACAAATATATAATATTCTTCTCACGGACACGATAATTGTTCCATATAAAAAAATATCCACTCGATTTGAAAATATTTATTCTTTAAAAAATTTCTAGAAAAGATAAATAGTGTGTATCATTTATGAAATTATGGAGTATTTTTATATAATAAATAAATAAAATAATGGTTATGGTTTTGGGAATTATTATTTCCATCATATATGTCAACATTGAACATTCATTTTTTCTTTTGGTAAAAATGTTCCGTACGAAACACAAAAAAATAATCCTTTTGGAAAAAAATCAGAAATTCAAAAGATGAATAAAATTTAATTTATAAAAATTTTATATCAATATAAATGTAGACACTAAATTATTTCATGAATATGTATATTAAAAATATTATATAGAAAATAAATCTACAAAAAAATGTTATTAAGTTAAAGTGTCTTTTACATAAAACCATAGAATCATTCCTTGATTTAAATTAATCACTTTAATGAAATTAAAAAAATTTAAAAAATATAATTTATCATCCATTGAAACAAAATAATTATTTTTAGAAATTTTTAATCGAACATTTATTAAAAATATATATAAATTAAATCATTACTACTTTTATGAACAATGTTTTATATAAAAGTTCCCCTTATGTTATGTCTGACTCATCCCATATATTCATAATCATCTTAAATAACAAAATTTGGTTGACTATTAAATATATTAATAAAAATATTTATGATTTTTTCTATTTTTATTTTTTCTCTTATCATTCTATACAAAATTAGTTAATCATTTATATTCACTAAAGATGTTTTAAGAGTTTTAAATTGTGTGTGAAAAATGAAATCTGTAAGTTGAATATGGAAAAAACATTATTATTACTTCACCTCTAGAATAATAATCATGAAAATATTATTATTTTTATAAATAAATTATACTTTCAAATCGATTGATGGATGATGGTTAGGAAAACTAATATATCTCACTATAATGAGGACTATATGTCTTACGTATGCATGAGTAAAGATTATAATATTCAACAACCATTTTGGAAAGAAAATAAGTTTTAGTTTTTCATTTTATATTTCAAATAATATTATAAATAAAATATTATTTTGTTAAATTTAATTATATATATCTAACATGATATTGGGTGATGAAAAAATAACAGCATTGCAGTTATGTAGTCAGTTTTCCACATTTATAGTTGAACAACATTATCATTTTTTAGTAAGTGGAAAGGTGATAAATAAAAAAATATTATATTTTAATAATGGTAAATATTTAATAATTATCATAATTATTTTATATATATAACATATATTAATTAATTATTTATTATTACCTACCATATAAAGAATTGCTGAAAACTGATCACATCACTCCAAAAGGTGATGGCTTGTCGTACACATGAGTAGCATTATCATATCCATAAAGGAGTTTAAAGTAAGAAGGTATATGTGATATCATATGTAATAAGATTAATTTTTAAAAAATATCATATTTATATTTATATATTTAATGCCCATAATTATTATCATCCAGAAGAGTATGTGATTGAATGTGAATTATATCAGTTCACAAGGTGGTAGTACCCCATACATGTGAACGACAATTTTTTTCCATCAAAATAAATGATGATATAGATATAGGATATTAAATTAACATAATAAAAACTAATTATTTATTAGTTACTATTTTTATTATTTCATCATGTTTTATGATTATATATTGGAGGTGAAAGATGAAGCAATATAAAAACGCACATTTAAGAATGATACACCTTCTTTAGACAACCTCTTATGGTTTTCACAAAAAGATTTCATAGAATAGTATTATGATCAATCAAAGGACTCTATAATATTGGTAAGGAATTAAGGAAGTTATTTTTTCTGGTTGTGGATTATTAAAATAGATTTGTATTTTTAAATAGATGATAATTGGAGGTGGCCTTTTTTAAGTGGGGGATATGATGTACATGGAATTCTTGAAATAAAATTGTTATAGCCACAATTTTTCATCGAACTATGCTAAAAAACAGAACACTATTAAAATATATATGATGTCAAGTGAAAATATTTTCATAAAATTTAATTTATACATGTTTATTATGTCATTTTAACCATAATGTTTTTTTATCCCCTCAGTAAATTTATTTTTCCATTAACCATAGTAAACGATTTTTACAGTTTTCACTATTCATTATGGCCAAAAACTATATTTACCTTATTATTTAAAATAAAATATTCTTATTCCAAATATGGAATCTATTTTTCCAAATTCTATTCACTTAATTAGAAAAATTTTATTTAAAATTAAACATTCATACTCAATGGAAAATTGGTTTTTCAGGAAACATATTTCTGAAGAATAAGATGACTTCATTTTAACTCTAAAACTATTAAAAATAATTATATAAATATCAATAAATTATTAAATATATATAATATATAAATATATTTTTAATTAAATCCTCATTATTGGTTGTCTTATTTAATTAAAATTGTGAAACATTATCCACTTTAAAATAATTTTCATTCAAATGGTTTATTGAACCATAAAATATAAGAATAAAAAAATTCTATATAAATTTTATTAAAATGAAATTAAATAGAATAAATATAACAAAAATAATAAATCTTTTAAATTAAATAAAATTAAACACACTATGGTAATTTTAAATAACTTATTTTATAGAAAATAAATACAGTTTTAAAAAATCAGTGTTTTTCACTACTCAACGAGAAATCCATATCTTCTGAAAAATACCTAAATGTTACATCAGAATAATTTTGATATTGTTATATAAATTTTATGAAATAAAATTTCTACAATTTATAAATTATTCCATTAATAAAAATCATATAATAATATATTTTAGTAAAAACTAATTTTTTATTTAATAAATTCCTTAATATATTTCATCATGAATATAACTATCTAATTAAAATTAATATATATGAAAATGATTAATTCTATTAATACTTATGTTGTTACATATTGTTCAAATATTTATATCCCATAATCTCAAGATATTTCACAAGTCTCTACACACACCATTACCTCCCCTTTTACATCCATGGGTGTTGCCTAAAAATCATGCAGATTATGTGGACTAAGATAAGGTCATAATTTTCACATCTATAGATAATTATATTATCAACCAATATCTTCTATACATTCTATAAATAATCATGATTAGATATATTACAAATATTAATAAGAAACATTGAATGATATAAAAATAAATACTCATAAACTTCATTAATCTTTTAGTAATGAAGGTATCAAAAGATCTCACTATGATTTGTAACTTAATAGAAGGCCAATGTAAAAATTGGATGTTAATAATATAAAATATTCCATTACCATTGATACAGAATTACCTTCACCATATTTATGGTTATGTTGAAAATACATTGTTGTGCTACCCAACATGACAAGCCAACACAAGGATCAGGAAATGGGTTGGTCATTTTCCAATCCTCATGACCGTTATCATGGGTATGGTGAGGTCACATTTATTGTAACACTCAAGGATAAATTATATTAATTTTAAATTTTATTTTTATATAACTATATTAGAGTGAATATTTTGATATTTCATGGAAAAGATTAAAATTTCATAAAATGAATATAAATTTTTAAAATTGTATATTAAAATAATCCATGATTTTATTTTTTAATTTTTTCCTCGTATATAAGTGTTTTTTATAATTATAATATGTTATATAAATAATAATAATTTTATATATATTAATTTTTTATAATATAAATAATAAATATTTATTTTTTATGAATTTTATATAAATAAATACCTGATCATTTGAATAAAAAAAAGATATCTTTTATGAAAATTTTCTTTAATTGAATAATTTTTTGAATTATAATTAATGAATGTAAAACCTAATAATAAATTATTCAAATAAAAACATTATATTATATATCTAAAAATATAAATTTAATGTTATATAACTCATAGAGTTATTGTAATATTATTTTAGGCATGAAAATTTTATTTCATTAAAAACTATTTTTGTCACCTTTTTCAAATTATTTTTTACATTTATTTCTGCCCTTTATAAAAAATGGATTTTAAATTAATTTATTTCTTATTTAGTTAAAATATATCAAAACGTTTAATTATTTTAATTTGTACTTAATTAATTAATTTTTAAAAAATTGTAGTAAGTTTCTATAACGGATGAGGATAAAATGGTTTTACTTGGGGTTAATTTAAAAATGAAAAATGGTAAATTGACATAAAAACATCAATGAATCCAACAGGTTGGCCTTATTTTTACCATTAAATTATCCCCTTATAATATTGACATTTTTTGTGCATTTTCTAAAATAATGTGACATAATAATATATCATAATGTTGAAAAATTATAATTGTTCTAGTTAGCTCACTTATAAAAGGTAACATACTCCTCTCACAGATTAACACCACTTGGAAAAGTTTCTTAAAAAAATTTCCAAAAAATCTCCCAAATATAATTGTCCATGATATAAGGGATATTATCTTCTATAAATAAAACCCTAGTGTCATTAAACAGATATTTAATGTTCTCTTTCAATATAAAGGTAATCATCATAACCAAACCCTATCATTTTTCATCATCCTTAATAACCTTTAATTTTGTCCTAACAAATTCAATATAATAAAAATAATATCTCCAATATAATTATATGTTATTGTGTTTATGTAATAGTATTTTTCCTCCTCCCTCTCAATAAAAGGGGATAAAAAAGCAACACTCATGTGTATAGAGGACTAAAGCCTCTTGAATTAATGTAATTTCATTACAATCATCACCACACAAGGATATTCATAATAATGGATCTAATGAATATATATAATATATATAAAACAATAACGTAACTATAAATTTAATATATCATCTACATGTTTACCCATAAATCAATTAAAAATGATAATTCCCCCATGTGTATGTGTGGACTACCACCACTATTAATTGATGTGATTAATATTCCATGTCTAATGTTCATAGATGATTCTAAATAAACATAAATATATATTATTATTTTAATATAATAATTAATATTATATATATCATACAACTATAATCACGAATATATGACAATAACTACTGAATCCAAACATATATGAAAAATGATGTTGTTAACATGCTAAACAATGATAATAATAAAAAAATTGTTAACAAATAGTGATCAGATGTAATATGTGGATCAAATATGATAATATAAATTCATATAAGGTTATGATATATATATATATTTTTAACAAATATAAATTTATTATATATGAGTTTAAAGAAGATTAATCTATGGTGAAGTGTTAGGTACTAGATTTCATTTTCAATTTCATTTTATTACTTGATTGTTTATGATCATGTTTCCTTTGGGAAAATTATATGATCATAATATCATAATCCAAAAATATTTTCTTATCCTCTTTTAGTGTTTGGATTTAAATGGGTATTTGAATTTTAATATCTTTTTTTATTAGGAATCAATAAATAAGTTTCAATTATGGTTATTTCTTTTAAGAAATGTATTTTGAGGATTTCAATACATTTTTATTATTTGTCGATAATTTAAATATAATGTATTAAATAATATTTACACATTATAAAAATATATATCAATTTCATTTTACTAATATATGAAATTCTATAAATGGGTTTGAAAGAAATATTTTTCACATTCACATATATGGTCTTTTTAACCAAAATTATGAAATAAATCGGTATTTTAACATACCCCACCAAGATTTGTTTTCCTTGTCATCCTGAATAGTATTTTAATTGAATCATTAATTAATATTTTTACTATAATTTTCAAATAATGTTTCTATTCTAGATATTTTATGATTTTAAATAATATTTTTCAAAATTTAAAAGGGTATTTTCTATAATAAATTCCACAATGATGTTTAAATGGTATTCTAATTTAGGGAAATGCCAATTTAAGTTTCAATGGATTTGATCTAATGAGAAGATTATTATTCATTATTTTTATTTTTTATGTTGATGAAATATTTAGGTTTCATATTTGTGAATCAAAAAGTATAACTTTTGACTTATAATGAATTCTGAAAATTAATTTTATTAAACATAAAAATATGAGTAATGCATAAGTGAACAAGTTGTGGGTAGGACCAATTAATGATTTACTCTTGATGCATTGATGGGTTTCTTGATAAAAATATGTTGGATATAATTATTAAATGTGTTTTCGGTGTATACTTATCTATCTACATAATATTTATATTCACAAGGCCTTAAAAATATCATATCATAATATTTGTGACCATGTTGTCAGTCATTATATATTAAAATCAGTTTTAATTGAGTTTTTATTATCCAATAGATTATTTAATTAATATTATCTAGGTATGAAATTCAAGGGAATTTTATAGATTTAATGTCTTGTGTTTTTATTTAATTATATTTATATTTATATCTTTCATTATTTAATCCTAATAGGATTTATTATATATAACCCTTACTGAAATTTAGATCTCACTATTTATTTTTTATCCTTTCCAAAAGATATGAATAATGAATCCTTAAATGACTTCATGTGTGTAGAATGTTCATAATTAGTATTTTTTATATTTTATATCTAATATAAAAAATGAGGATCAAGTATATATATTGAGTATTGAATGATACTAAACAGATAGATCTATAGAAATAGGAACCCCTGTATCATATACCAATTATTAAAGTAGACACTAATTATGGGTTACTAGAGTTTCGGTTATTACAGTTGGTATCAGAAAAATTTTAGTAGATTTGATGGGAACGAGATCTTTGAAAACATCAATTAGGGAACATAACCATGTAAAAATCATTAAATATGCATCAATGATTAGGCTAATATCATAAAAAATATCTTGAATAGAGATTATATGCTTTTCAATGATATAAATCCCCTTATAGATACTAAAAGTGTATGTTGTTTTGGAATAGTTTCATCTTGGGGAAATTACGTCAAAAATTGTTTGTGGAGAATATCTAGGACATCATTCAGTTCAAAATTAATGGGTATTACATAAAATATGTTTTGACACACCTAGGGGATAATCACGTTTTAATTAAAATATTCATTACAAGACATTTTAAATTATTCAAAAATACTTTTTGATTTGAGGATATTCCCAATGAATCCATATTTGTTACTCAATGATTAGTTATGCATAAATTTATAATTAATTTAAATTGTTACAATAATTATATGTATGATTTAAAATTTATAATGTTATATTCTAATTGATTCAATTTAATTTTTGATAATTTTTTTGGAGAATAAATAGTTTCAATACTCATAGAAAATGTTGATATTTCCCACAAGAGTAATCTAATAAAACTGGTTTTTAATTTGGTATAATCCTGTAGATATTAATGATGATGGTACTGGTTATTAGTAATAACCTTCAACATATAGATTAAAATTATTTGACATGGAATTATACACTTATATTGGACCATTTAATGTAACATAAGCCTCCATCATTTTTTTAAATTCTAATTTAGTTTTACATATACAATTGATTAATCCAATTACTTGATATTTCTATCGTTGTGATGAAATGAGTGGGAGAAGGTTTTATTGTAAGTATATTGTGTAAAAGGTTATGTTGATTAATGTTGGTTTTTGAACCTGAATAATAAGGAGTAGGATAAAATATAACTTTTTTAAATGAGATATTTTAAGTCATGATTCATCAAAAATTATTTCCCTTATGAAATAATTAAATAAAGAGAATGTTCCTTCATTTAATGAAAAACAAAGGAGATGGTATATTATTATATGAATAAACAATTAAAATAATATCCATCTATGTTATGGATAACATAACAAATATGGAAATTAGGCTAGACCATTTTTGGAATGGATCATGACAGGACTCTAAAGGGGACATGTTTGTAAGGCATTTCAATCATATAATGAAATATTATTGTCCACTATAAAAGCAATTAAAAAATTTGATATATTTTTTATCATCCTGGTGAATCAAAAGTATATATCACTTTCTTGGAACAAAGAAAATTATAATACATTATTGAAAAATATAGGAACAAAGAAATTTATATAATTTTAAATTTGAATAATGATGTAATTTGGACAATTATTTACGGGAACACGAGTTTTTCTATAAGCTCACAGATAAGGGAATCATGGAGATTTAGGGAATTAGAAGAAAAAAAGAACTGATATGAATCTCATTAATTATAGTTAAATTTTGAATTATTCACATCAATGTCTAAAATATTAGTGGAACTTACCAGAGAGGAGGATGAGGGGATAAGGCCAGGATTATATGATCATTATATCATATGTTGATGTTTTAATGTATTTTGTTATCTTTTATTTAACCATTGACTCAAATTTAGCTAATTATTTTCTTGATTTTTGATATTTTACATATTTTATATCTAATATTTTTTCTATGAAACGTAAACATTCACCTAGAAATATATGATTGGAGTGTATAGTCAAACCGCACAATGGAAATATTACTCAAAATGGAGTATTTTCACTTTTCCCATTATGAAAAATTGTCAATACCTATTTGAGGAATTTTTTATTATACCATTGGATGACTTTCATATAATACATGATATGGATTTGAATTAAATAAATAATAATAAAAATTTCCTAGAGAATGAAATTATGATATGTGATAAATAATTGGAATTTATAACCATTATAGAGGATACATAAAATTGGACAATTCATGATCAAGTGGTAATAGCTCATCTGTATTTGATTATAGGGGATGAAGAAAAACAACAATCTATGGATGATAATGGTATTCATCAAATATAGGTTTCACCTATTATATAGTAATACATTATTGTATATCCAAAGGAATTCCCGAGAAATCCATCTAAAAATGAAGTTGAGTTTTTCATTAATTTAATATCTAATTAAATACATATATCAAAGACTCCATATAGTCTTGCTACTAAGGAATTAGTGGTGGTTCAGAATGAACTATAGGATTTTTGTGAAAGGATACTTATAAAATATAGTGTTTCACCTTGTGCAGCTTGTATTTTGATAAATATGGATATATATGTTTCTATGAGGATGTGCTTTTATTTTAGAGAAATAAATTTTAATAAATTAAAGAAAAATATTTATCTTCCTCTAATACATCACTTCGTAGATCAACTTCATAGAGTTCAACATTTTTGAAATATTGAACGTTGTTCTTGGAATCATCTCTTGAAATTAAAGAATAAATATATTCCAAAGATAAAATTTATTATGATGAATTATATTATTATTTTATATTGTTATCCATTGAATTGACTAACACACCCATTTTTTTATTGATTAAAGGATAATTTAATTCAAAAAATATCATTAAACATTTATTGTGATATTTATTTACAATATAAAGGTATACTCTAAACACACTAAGGACTTTTATATTAACTTGTGGATCATTCTTGAGACTCTTATATGAACATGGTTATAGGGTAAATTTGGAATATTTCCATTCGTGTATCATTATGTGACTTTTTATTCCCCCATTTTCTCTATTAATGGACTCTCAATTGATCCTATAAATAAAAATATAGTTAAATTATGGGATACACTGAAAAACAAATATTGGAATATAGTTTAATTTAAATGTATTAAGATACAATGTAAAATAGAAATGTTGATAATTTTTTCATTAATTGTGTTGTAAATTAGTCAATTCCCTAATATTGACTATACCATCATGAACGAATGGATTTGTAATATATTTTGACACATCGATGAAGCCACATAGTTGTGTATTTATAACAAATTATGATGTTATTACCTATAAATCATAATATCTAATGTATTGTGAACATGAATATAGTACCTATGATCTTGAGTTTTCATCCTTAATATTTTCATTAATGATATTGATACATTATCTATATGGTTAAAGATTTGAGATATAACTACCTCAAAATGTTTTAAATACAAATTATATTGAAAGGGAACAACATAAGGAATCTTTGATGTCTTGGGATTTCAAGTATTATAATTTCCCAATAAAATACCACTTAGAAATAGAAAATATGTTAGTAGATTAATTGAGAAGTAAGGGTTATGGATTCTGGATCAAAATGAGGATTGAAATGTATCATACTTTCCTGAGTTTAGTAAATATGTATATGTGAATTATTATAATAGGGGAAGAAAAAAACTTCAATGAATTATTTCCATGAAATATTTATTTGAAGGTTTTAAAAATATAATACTGATGATGAGGCATTTCAATGAAAAATTAAATCCATTAATGATGAGAAATTGGAAGGCAATGTTTATGAAGACAATATTCGTAAATTTTGAAAGAGGAAATATATTCCATTTATACCTTCTATTGTAAGGTAATTAATTTATTATAGTCCTATCTCAAGTTTGTTTATGCATATTTGTATCACTATGATGTATAGATATTTTAAGGAACATTTTTTATGGGATAATATTATGTGGAAATTTCTAAATATGCTTTAAGATTCATTGTTATTCAATAGGTTAACTCTAAGATAAATAATCCAAGAGGGTTCTTGAATCCTCCACATATTCATATTTAAATATTCTATAACATTACCATGGTATTTTCCACTACATTACCATAGAATATTATAAGGAATAATATTATATAGGATATTTTTAATTTCCATAAAATAATATTTCCTCATTTTAAAATTTGATTTACCTCTCTATCACTTTACACAGCTCTATATTATTAATGTTATAAGACATCATAGAGAAACAATATTAATTTTTTCTAATCATGATCAAGTATTTACATCAATATTTTGTAAAATTATTCAAATGGATCTTGATAAATAGCTTCATTTGAGCACTGACTACCATCTTTAGATGATTGATAGTCTAAATTGACTATTCACAAATTAAAATTTTTATTTATAACGTGATCACATAAAATAAAATCAATTTTATATGGAATCATTATTTAAATTTTTTAGTTTTTTCCTATAATTATAACATCCATTCAATTTCTAAAATGATATCATATGAATAATTATATGGAAGGAGATATCACACCAAAACATTTTTTATTGTAGTTAGTGAAGGTTAGTATATGGGCCTATAACATGTTGAGAAAATAATATAGAAAGTAAATAATATTTATAATCATAATAATGAATCTCAATGTTTTAAAAAGCATTTTTTCAAATAAAATTGATAATTTGAATTTCATGTAGTTAATCACCTTTTTATGATGGTATATATTTAGTATAATGTATAATATTTGACATGAAATGAAAACTAAGACCCTAGTAAATAAGAATATTTTGATATTATTTATAGAAAAGGAGAAATAGATTACAACTTTTAAATTCCATGAATCCTCTCTAAAGTAAATTATTTGTTATATTTATAATTTTTGTATTGGTACAAGCAAAACCTAGATCATGTTCTTGCCTCTAACAAAATATAATTATAAACAAATTTATCATAGTGATAAGAGCCTAGATCAAAATTTAACACTTGGGAACAAGTGTTACATAATTCTATGAATAGACTAGTAAATTAACATCACAAAAATCATAAAATAGTGTAAATAACATAAAAAAATGAGTATTTTATAGTAAAACCTATCTTCATTTGTTTAGTGAATAATTCCCACTAATATTTCAAGGATGAAATTCCTTATGGATGGTAGAATATAACTCCTTATCATATACTATATTATTTGACAATTTTATATTCAGTAAAATATATTAAAAAAAATTATAATAATTTATGGAACAAAAAAATTATAATTTTAATGTATGAACACCTATTTTTAACATATTGTATAAAATTCAAACAATAATGAATTTTTAAAATTTTCCATCAAAATTAAGATTTTATGAATAAAATTAAGTGTATAATTTAACTTACACCATTAAATTTATCATTTTTTATAATACATATAATTAATCATTAATTTGATATCATGTTTATTAAAAATAAATACTTGATCATTTGGATGATAAAATGGACAAACTCATAAAACTGTTTCTAAGTGTATAATATTTTTTCATTTTAATTAATTAATATAATAAAAAATAATCATTAAATAAATTAAATTTTATATATTATATATCAAACTATATGAATATTAATTCATAAAATGATTATTAAAAGTTGTATATTTAAACAAATATCATCTTATTCTTGAAAAATGCATTTTATGAAAAAAAATATTTTATCGTGTTTTAAGGGTTAAAATTCAAATTAATTTTTTCCTCTAATATAATGGAACTTGAAAAAAATTCCAATTTTATAATATATATTTCCAATTAGTTTCATGAGTTCACTTTATTATTGGGAATAAATTAATAGTAAAAATGGTAAAAGATGGTTTCTATAGTAATGGTTAAAACATATTTTTTTGGTAATCTAAAAAGATAAAAGTTTAAATAAACTAAAAATACATTATAAATCCACTTTGATGAATTTATATAGTAAATAACCATATAAAATTCTAATATATGAAATTTTTTATCCATTTCATCATGAAAATGAATTAATTATATTTTAAAACTTTGAAAAATTACAAGTCTACAACTTTACTCATTCATAAAAGAGAACCACTTATCCTCACTTATTCACACCTATTGAGCCATTCCTATCATCCAAACACTACCAAAATATCTCCATAGAATCAATATTAATATTTCATAGTCACTTCCTATCCAAAATACAAACTCTAGTTTCATTAATATTAAATCAAATAGATCCTTTCCAAAAAATATGTGATCATTTATACAATAAAAAATTCATTTCTCGTCTTATTTTTTCACATTCAGATATATCCTAAACATTTAAATTTGATTACATAGTTATATTATATATACTAAGGTGTTACTATTTTTATGGACAAAAATTTATCTATAACCTTCTCCATCAAATTGGAAACAGAACTGTCGCTCATATGTATAGTGGACCACTGCGTCACGAACTGATGTAATTATTTTCCATCACTCCCTCACAAAGATATTCTTCTTGATGGAACTATTGTATATTTATCATACTAAATATATAATAATATTTTTTAAAATTTGATATATCATCTACCTCATTACACTTTATCCCATTAAAATTGATAACTTCCTCGTTTGTACCTATGAACTACCTACATCATGAATCGATGTCATTCATTTTTCTTGTACTATTTTCATGTATGATTAAAAATAAGTATATAATTAATATATATTACATATATCATGATTTACAGTCTTTATATGATATATCGAAGGTCAATATATAAATACCATGCCTTCGAAATCAAAACATATATGATCAATGAAGCTGTTAACAACTAAAACAATTATATAAATAAAAAATTCTTAAAAAACATGTTGTAAGATGATATAAGTGGATATTTTATGATATTATAAATAGTAATATTTTTCTAATATATAGCTTTGAGAAAACAAAAAATTATAATTTTAATGGTTAAATAATGGTCATTTAAGTCGAAGCATGAGGTAAATTATGTTTTTCAATCTCATTTTTATTAGAATTTATTATAAGTTCATTTAATTTGAGGAATATTTATGGTTCTAATATCATAATCCACATATATTGTAATATCCTTTGGTTATTATTTTGTTTACAATGATCTATTTTCCATTTATATTGTACATGGATCAAGCATCTATAAGTATGTTACATTTAAGGTACGTTATTTTAAAAAATATATAATTTATATTAAATTTTTTTCCTTCCATAAAAATATTTTCTTAATAAAATTTCAAAAATGATCAGAGTATTCTTTAAAAATTTATAAAAAAATTTTATCAAGTTTTCTCAGTCGATAAAGAGTTTTAAAATTAATATTAATTTTATTTTCTGAGTAGGTTACTTGATTCAAAAATTATTATTTAAATAATTGATTTAATGTATGCTTCAATAATTACTTTTCCTTCCTTTATGAATACTCTTTTCATCAAATATTCTTATAAAAATTTATATAGATGTTTTTAAAAGAATCCTATTTTTCTTAAAATAATTTCAATTTTAAATAAATTATTTTAAATTGAAAATTATATTTTACTCAGAAATCATTCTAGGATAATTTATTTTATTTTATTCTATAAAAACAAAATTTTATAATACCAATGATATAATAAAATGATATCATTTTATTATTTATCTTGATTATTAATTGTTATGAAATAATGATGTTTGATATTATTGATTAATTATAGATAATATTTTATTTACATGTCAACTTAAGAAATAATTGTACTCGTGATTTAAAATATAAGGAATGAATATGATGTACATGTGATGGGTAGGTTCTGGTTATAAGTGCCCCTTAATACATTGACTTGTATCATGATATAATTTAGTAATTTTTTCTTATTAAAATGGATTTTATTGCTTACCTACCCATCTAAATAAAAAATATTATTAAATTGTTGTGATGGTAACATATTTGGATTCTGAGATCATGATGTCCAACATTATTTATTTCCTTTATTGAAAATTCAATTATTATTATCCATGAAATTATTTAATTTATATTATATATGGATTTATTTCTTTTCTTAGGTAGTGATTCTATGAAATGTGGTTCCTTATTTTGACCATGGTATATTTAATATTCCTTATTTACTATTTATATATTCCACTCTTCATAACCATTACTGAGCATTTTCTCACACCCTTTATTTTTTAACTATTATCCATGATATAGAACAGAAATAATTTAATGTGTTAAAGCATTGGAAATTTGTAATTTTATTATGGTTTTTTTTTCTATCTAAATATTTGATTCATTTATGCATCTAGTTCTTCATGAATACTAAATAGATATTTACTTGGTAATTTCATCAATTATATTTTATTAAAATGTAATAAATCAGACAACTATTGTTGGGAACTGTGGTTTGTGTTATTATATTGTCAATGGCCCACATGATCTCCTATATCACCCTACACCCATGAATTTATTTCTGTACTGTCTATTTTTTCATATTAGAGGCCCATAGGTGTTCACTTGGAATTAACGTGACCAATAAATGGGCATGGAGCAGGCCTTGTTAAACTAAAAAGTCCAAAACAACTATGCATGCCACCAAACACCTTCACATTCCTTACAAAACTATGTTCAAACCACAATATATTTCTAAAATATTATTAACAATATTCTAATGCACAAAATTATAAAATGATCATTATAGTCCTTTTCAAAGGAGTTTATGGTTATTTCATGTGATTGGTTGTCCCCCATGATTTATTTGATATTTTATATATTAGTGCATGTTGACACTGATGAATATTTTTCAGTAATCTCCCCATAGAAGATAATGATCAATGAAACCATTCATGTGCCATAGAATAACATCTACCATCATGTTGAATCCCTTGACTTTGATTCAGGAATGTATGAAGTTGAAGATACAGTGACCTTCATAATGATTCTTACAATGATTTCATTCTATTATGAGAACGAATAGATTATGTTTGTTATTCCCTCTATCCACAAACTTTTGGGGAATTATGGTTTGGACGATAGTACCTAGAAGTGGGAATCATAGATGCAAGCTCAATAACATGATTTTTCTATTAATTAATCTATATTGAGGTACTATTTTTCAAAATATTTTTTATGAGAAAATGGATGTTGTAATATGTTTATTTACTATTATACAGTAATGTTTCTAATTAATTATTGTTATCAAGAGATCCTTGATATGTATTTGAATGGGTGCTAATTATATTCCCATTTCCATTAGCTTCTTGAGGTTCGGTATAAATTATTTTGGACAATAATTATTAAATGGTATCTACTATATGGAATTAAATTTTCACAATCCCTTACGTTGTCTTTGTGTTGTGTGTAGAGGTTTTAGGGAATGTATAGAAAAGTGTAAGTACTGTAGAGTGGAATTTTCAGATATAATAGGGATCATGTGCTATTATCCATCAAATTATGGCATAGTGTAGTGTTGTATATGTGAATTAGTGTATTTTTTTCCCATATGGCTTATTGTATAATAATGATTAATTTTATTATCAATTTATATATAGGTTTCATTACCATGGTATTCATTTTTCCTTATTTCCTTGGGGATTGGTTTCAAAGCATCTACATTATAAAGAGTGAATGTATTGTGGGCTTGGGGTTGTGTCTTAGTTTTATCCTAGTTTTATATTCTATAAGGGAGATATATTTTTATTTAACCATAGATTATGGAGTATGGTTTGAATTAAAACCATTGAATTGTGGACATCCCTGAGGATCCGATGTTTTGGTAAAAATTTAGAGAGCTACATTGTGGTCAAGTGGGATTTTACCGTGGTGATATTAAATTATAAACATGAATAAAATATTATGTACGTTATAAATGTTCTTATTTAATCCTTTACCTTTTTAAACATATGTGTCCTAAATTCTACTTTTATATAATTTATATACAATTTTGTGGGGATTAAATTTTAGTTTCTATAGATCATTTTATTATTATCTATGTTATGTTTCTTCTTTTTCACTGGATCAATTCTATCTTGTCATGTATCACCATTATATGAGATGTTTTTCATTAAGTATTCATGTCATATCTATTGATTTTGGAAGGAAAATTCGTATTGGGATGCCATCCATTTGGACCCTGAGTTCCTTAATGGGAGAAATTGATTGGAAATTGATGATTGTTATTCTATTATTTCTTTAGGAATGATAAAAGTTCCACATAAAATTATGGGATTATATATTTATACTTCATTATTTTTGTATTTTAATTTATAAATATTTATTTTCCTTAGGATATGTTGGAATCAATTTAATTATAAAAATAAATAATACCAATTAAAAATCATTACTGTATTATGAACAAATGTGATGATTGTATAATGATTATGGTTTTTGATATATTATAAATAATGTACTATTTATTTTGTTTTATATTTTTTGAAATATTTATATGATAGAAAGTTGATAAACAACATTAAATCAATAAAGATGATGTGATTAATGAACTGGGTAAGGGAATTTAATTACCGATCTCCATTAAAACTATTGAATAAAAAAACAAAATTAAACATGCTTACGGTTAATTATTATATATTTTGATTCATTGATGGTAGGGCTCATGATTTGGATTCCTAATCATTATCAAATTGTTAATTCAAGATGTTAATGAAATTTTTTTTTCATAGAGATAAATTAATGGGGTTGTGTAAGAATATCCATGAATGATGAAGGATTATATAATTGGAATTGGTGTCCTATCACTAAATTTTTGTTATCTAATTGCATCTATATTCTATGTATTGAATATTAATAAAAAAATTATTATTTATTTTTCATTATTATTCATGACCTTAATCTAATAATTTCATTCTGTATACATCACATTGATATGATCATAGAAGATCCTCACTATTATGAGAGCCTTAATGTGTTGTGATTATATTAATAAATATAGTTCATCAGTTGGATAACATACTATGATATGTCATATATTATGTAGGCTATTATGTGTGAGTTCTCTTAATAAGATGATTCATCTTGTAACTAATTTCACACGTGGTAATCTGCATGATGGGGGATTATGAGAATAGACATGCCCTTCGAAATTATAAATGTTTTGGTGTCATAAGATATTATTATCTTCAAATGTGTCTAATAGTCCTCAAATGATATGATTATCATTAATTCATTTCTTGACTCATTCAATTAGATTTTTTGATGAACATTGTAACACCATTTTTTACAGTGTGTTAGTGTATGTTTGGTGAATCAATGTTGATATGTTATTAATGTATAAGTCCTAGAAGGATTTGTCCCTTACCTCATAATTGAAATTGATATCTCAACAATTTTATTTGAATTGAAACATTACACAAAATTCTATTTATATAGTGTAACATTGAATTTATTTCAGATGGGGAATGAAATACATATCAATCATATTAGTTGGTGACATGGATATGACAACTACAAGATGATATATGGCGATAAGGGGAGTAAATTATACCGTGAAAATTTCTATGTGGTTATCATCATTGTGAAATTAATTAATTTCTCTTGATTTATTTGACCCATTACTAGAAAGTAATATTATACATTAGGCACACCATATTAACTCACATGATAAAGAATCCCATACATTCACTCATTGATCTTTATTAACTTCTATTTAAATTTAATTAATAGATTAAATATAATTATTAAGAAATAGAAATAATGTAATTCACATTTTACTAATAAAAAAATATTGATTATTTAATAATCTTAAACTTATTATTGTTTTCAATATATGCTACATGGGATCAAATGGACCAAGACCATGTTTTATGAAATATATTAACTAACATTCTTGTAAAATAATATTTTTCATTGTGCATGTTAGGTGGGAAAAAAATTAATAATACTAATATTATTATTATTATTATTATTATTATCATGTGGAATGGGTTTTATTAATGGTTATAATATTTATTTTAGGTCTGGACTGCAGTTAATAATATTTTTTCAGAAACTGTAGATCTATAAATAAAATTTTATGACTAATTTGGGGTGTTGTGTGAAATATTGAATTATTATGCAGAATTAAATTCTCCGTCAACTCCCCCTTCTATATCCTTCTCAAGAAAGAGAAATTAATTAAATATTTCTTCCAACTAGAATGATGAAATATAAATACAATTTGGGAAAGGTTACCGATTTTCCAAGATAGCACCCAGAAATACATTGGTGTTTCTCAAAGATCAAATACACATTTGGATCCCAGATAGAGGGATTTTGACCATGGATTCTCACATCACAATGAATTAAATCTATAAATGATGTTTTTGAAGATCAACATGGTAAATGAGTTGATTTTAATAAGCCAGTGTGTAAATTATTTTCTGTATATAAATAAAGTAATTATAAATTTAACATAAAATACCCTAACTCTTTGTTTATTGGGAAAAATAGTAACAAATATATATATATATATCATCGACCAATGCATGATTATACTATGCCTTAAATCTACATATATAATATTGTGTTATTTTCTTGGATTCCCCATGAAATTTAATATGTAATGTACTTTCTTCCCTGTATTTATTCAATATGATACTATAATATGTTATTTCATATATTTTGGAAACATTATATAGTTGTGATATTAGGCATGTGGTGGGTAGTAAAAGGTGAGAGTGGGGTTTCTATATTGATTGTTCGTTGAGTTGAGTTTGATATTGGGAATTAAAAACATGTCTTTATAGAAACTCATTCCATTTTGTTGAGTTATTATATAAAGCATGTTGGTTATTTTATCAATATGGGTTGTTAGTTGGGATTTTCATTATTTATCATTGTATTCTTTGGTTGTATATTATTGTTGATATTTTATTATTGTGTTTTACAATTACCTATAGTTGTTTTCCTATTAAGCATGAGTGAATTTATCCAAGTAGTATTTACAACTAATTTCAAATAATTATCATTTTTTTAATAGTATGTGGATTAATAATGATCTTATGGGAAATTTTTTGTTTAATGTAATGGTGTAAAAGTTATATTAAATGGGAAAAAAGGATGGTCAAAATGATAATCATGTAATTTTTTTTCATAATTTATAAATTATAATATGAATTATAAATTATATAGAATTTTGATAATATTAAAATATTATACTATTTTTGGTAATGGAGTTAATGAATGAATTTTAAAATTTATGTTACTAAATGAAGATTGTTATGATATTGAATATTGATTCTTTTTTGATCATCTACTATAAATATCCTGGACAATAGTGGTGGAAGTCAAGTGTTATGTGGGAGTTTTATTTTACTCTATATATAGTTATTTTCCCCGTGTTTGGATGTATCATATAGTATTAATTATATTTTATGTTTTCATACACTCCAACTCATGAGTAGTGTCGGCATCTAATTCCCATATTTTTTAGGGATGGGTGTGTGCCCAAAAAAGAATACATGTTACAGAACTAGTTTCAAACTTTTTTCTTCTTCCATATTATCCATTTTTAATTATATGATATGTTGTTGTATCTAGTTTTTAATGACTTATGGTACAGGGTATGTGACTACATAATCTATGATTGAATTTGGTTTTACAATAAATATAAGTGAATCCTTTATATACTTGTTGTTATAAAAAATTTATTCCTCATGTAGTTTTTTAGATAAATATTTCTGTACATTCTTGGGTCTAATGGATTAATGTGTAATACATAATACATATGCTATAATTAATTTTGAACTAGAATATCTGTTATGAGATACATATTTTATAACCTGCATTGGTTGTAAAATTGGGTGGTATATTATTTTTTTATTTTCATGGGTTGTATTATTAATTATAGAAAGGATTATAAAAGATGATGATTAGTTTTGATATATGAGATTACAAACCATTGTGGAAGTTGATGTGTGGTATCATTCTTGGTAAGATTCTTTTGATATATAAACAAATTATTTTATTTGTTAATTACTACCTGAGACTTAGTGATGATGGTATGTTCTTTTACCTATTATGGTAATGAGTTGGATTCATTTGTTTATTCAATGGGAATAATATTATTTTTTATCATTTTCAAGAGTTTTTCTCCAGAGGATCATACATATTATATTTTTTTCATCATTCCATGTTTATAAAAACTATTTTTCATGTGCAATATAGTTATTTTGTGATTGATATGGGAGTTACTAGATTGGGGTGTTGTTTTGAATCCTTTGGACTTTAAGGTTTTATTACATTCCTTTTTTTCATTCACTTATTTGTTTTTAATAAATTATAACAATACATTTATACATTGGGATGTTTGATTTTTCTATTTGATAGTGCTGGTTTTTGTATCCCATATTATCTGTTATACAAAAATCTATATAGAGAGGGTAATACCTCTCATTTTTTTACATTTTATAACTTTAATGTTATTCACCAACATAGGACATGTTTTTGGAAGACCTTAAGGGTCATCCCAATCATATATTCTGTCCTTGGAGTGGTACCAATGGAGAGGGGATTATGGTATCATTTATATTTTAGTATGATTTTTTGGTGATTTTCAAACTCCCACATCACAATCCATCTTAATTAAATTACCACTCATTCCCAAAATTGATGATATGAGGATAGAAGCAAAAAATATTCATTAACTAATTAATCCCATATACCCAATTTGACCAAGAATTTATATAGTGGATAAACCGTCATAAAATACAATCCATTTACATAGTCATATATTCCAACTATGAAGAATCGATTCAAATAGGTTATTAGGGGTTGATACTATACCACCATGTAAATTAAAACAGTTTATCACAATAGTCAGATCTAACATGCACTCCAGAACAACCCATATGGAAGTTAGTTCGTGTATAAAAATATATGCATTAGATAATTTCAAGGACCTACTATGATTAATGTAACAACATGAATGTAAATACTATTTAATTCCATGTTTTATAATAACATTTAATAATATAAAACATGATTACATTTAAGTCGCCTGTTTGTGAATTAATAAACATATTAAATTTAAAAACTCAAACTTCCACATAGTAGATATATTTTCCAAAAAAATGTTCTTATAATAATTTACATTAATCCATTAAGAATAATTTCCACAATTGGAATATTCATATTGTTATTATTATTACTTTCCATTTAACCATATAAAATGATATCAAAATGTGGGATGGGAATTTAATACTCTTTAATGGGTATAAAATTTAAGAACACAATTACGCAAATGAAATAAATAAAAATAATTTTTCTTTTATTAACATATATTCACACATAGATTCATCTTATTTCTTTACAAGTACAAAAAACTAGTATTTTATAAAATAATAATGGAAATATAAAATTCATCATGTATTAATTGAATATGATATTCAAAATCACCCCAACGATCACACATATAATGAAATGACCAATTAAATTACTTTATAAATATTTTCATCTGAGAATAATGGTTTACCCACTAAATTTGACACAAATATACTGAGACCACCAATAATAATATATAATTTTAATGAATAATATCTTGAATAAAACTCATAAGAACCTCAATTTCAATAAAATACTGAATTAGATTAAAAAATATATTTCAACCAACACTATGAGGCTGTAATGGTTGACCAATAAATAAAATTAAATAAATAAAAATGGTTTTATACATCACTATTTAGGAGAAAATGATAGAGAAGCATATGATAATCATAAAAATAAATAAAAAATATAAAATAAAATTTAAATAAATCTTTTTAGATGGAGTTCAGATAAATTAATTAAAATAATATAATATAATGTTTTAAAAGAATTTGCTTTATAACTATTGTATTGTATGAGTCAAAACCAATGAAATAGAGTAAATAAAACAGAATACTATTTCATATGAATATAAAATAAAAATGAAAAATTAGTGTGTTAATATACACATTATTTGAAACACAATAGATTAATATTGTTAAATGTGTTTAAAAGAAAAAAATGAGATGCTAATCCATTTAACTCATATCATGAATCCATTCTTACATTTAATAAATTCTTGAATAATAAAATTATATAAATTATATAGTTTCTCTAACAATTTACTTTGTTATTATACCTTTTATGTCATTAGATGTAAGGAATCAACCATAAACTTTACATATTCTAGTGTATTTACAGGATAATTCACCATTTCATTTGAAAAATATTTTCTGATTATGTTTATAGATAATTTCTGCATAAATATTTCATAACAAAACCATATATTACAATGTGTACACTTTTGATTAGTATACTTTTTTATAATGTAATAATTATAAAATATAATACATTTTCATCCAAGAAAAATATTAAAAACCATCGACATAATTTTTATTTGTTCTTACCCACCCATAAAACCTATGAAAAATAAATTAAAATTGGGTATTATCATAAAGATCACTATAATGGATTTAAAATAAAGGAAACAAACCAGTTAGTCTATGATTACTTATAAAAAGTTTACATTCAATATAAGAATTATTATAAAAACAAGCATTTTCTTAAACAATTAATCACAATATATTCTAATTGATTTTAATAAAAAAATAAATAAAACATAATGGAAAAAACATAAAGGATTCTATTAAAACATGATGAATTTATGAAATTTTTTTAACAATATAATATTTCTCACACTTAAAAAGTAGACAATACTTTATTTAGAAAATTATTGCCTTAGTTACCTTTTTATAAGTCCTAACACTATAATAATAATCCAATAAAAATGATAGATAAAACATATAGGTTTCTTTGGAAATAATTTTCAATATAATTTTATAAATATAATAACCATACGGTTGACTTTCATTACCATGGTATTCATTTTTCCTTATTTCCTTGGGGATTGGTTTCAAAGCATCTACATTATAAAGAGTGAATGTATTGTGGGCTTGGGGTTGTGTCTTAGTTTTATCCTAGTTTTATATTCTATAAGGGAGATATATTTTAATTTAACCATAGATTATGGAGTATGGTTTGAATTAAAACCATTGAATTGTGGACATCCCTGAGGATCCGATGTTTTGGTAAAAATTTAGAGAGCTACATTGTGGTCAAGTGGGATTTTACCGTGGTGATATTAAATTATAAACATGAATAAAATATTATGTACGTTATAAATGTTCTTATTTAATCCTTTACCTTTTTAAACATATGTGTCCTAAATTCTACTTTTATATAATTTATATACAATTTTGTGGGGATTAAATTTTAGTTTCTATAGATCATTTTATTATTATCTATGTTATGTTTCTTCTTTTTCACTGGATCAATTCTATCTTGTCATGTATCACCATTATATGAGATGTTTTTCATTAAGTATTCATGTCATATCTATTGATTTTGGAAGGAAAATTCGTATTGGGATGCCATCCATTTGGACCCTGAGTTCCTTAATGGGAGAAATTGATTGGAAATTGATGATTGTTATTCTATTATTTCTTTAGGAATGATAAAAGTTCCACATAAAATTATGGGATTATATATTTATACTTCATTATTTTTGTATTTTAATTTATAAATATTTATTTTCCTTAGGATATGTTGGAATCAATTTAATTATAAAAATAAATAATACCAATTAAAAATCATTACTGTATTATGAACAAATGTGATGATTGTATAATGATTATGGTTTTTGATATATTATAAATAATGTACTATTTATTTTGTTTTATATTTTTTGAAATATTTATATGATAGAAAGTTGATAAACAACATTAAATCAATAAAGATGATGTGATTAATGAACTGGGTAAGGGAATTTAATTACCGATCTCCATTAAAACTATTGAATAAAAAAACAAAATTAAACATGTTTACGGTTAATTATTATATATTTTGATTCATTGATGGTAGGGCTCATGATTTGGATTCCTAATCATTATCAAATTGTTAATTCAAGATGTTAATGAAATTTTTTTTTCATAGAGATAAATTAATGGGGTTGTGTAAGAATATCCATGAATGATGAAGGATTATATAATTGGAATTGGTGTCCTATCACTAAATTTTTGTTATCTAATTGCATCTATATTCTATGTATTGAATATTAATAAAAAAATTATTATTTATTTTTCATTATTATTCATGACCTTAATCTAATAATTTCCTTCTGTATACATCACATTGATATGATCATAGAAGATCCTCACTATTATGAGAGCCTTAATGTGTTGTGATTATATTAATAAATATAGTTCATCAGTTGGATAACATACTATGATATGTCATATATTATGTAGGCTATTAGGTGTGAGTTCTCTTAATAAGATGATTCATCTTGTAACTAATTTCACACGTGGTAATCTGCATGATGGGGGATTATGAGAATAGACATGCCCTTCGAAATTATAAATGTTTTGGTGTCATAAGATATTATTATCTTCAAATGTGTCTAATAGTCCTCAAATGATATGATTATCATTAATTCATTTCTTGACTCATTCAATTAGATTTTTTGATGAACATTGTAACACCATTTTTTACAGTGTGTTAGTGTATGTTTGGTGAATCAATGTTGATATGTTATTAATGTATAAGTCCTAGAAGGATTTGTCCCTTACCTCATAATTGAAATTGATATCTCAACAATTTTATTTGAATTGAAACATTACACAAAATTCTATTTATATAGTGTAACATTGAATTTATTTCAGATGGGGAATGAAATACATATCAATCATATTAGTTGGTGACATGGATATGACAACTACAAGATGATATATGGCGATAAGGGGAGTAAATTATACCGTGAAAATTTCTATGTGGTTATCATCATTGTGAAATTAATTAATTTCTCTTGATTTATTTGACCCATTACTAGAAAGTAATATTATACATTAGGCACACCATATTAACTCACATGATAAATAATCCCATACATTCACTCATTGATCTTTATTAACTTCTATTTAAATTTAATTAATAGATTAAATATAATTATTAAGAAATAGAAATAATGTTATTCACATTTTACTAATAAAAAAATATTGATTATTTAATAATCTTAAACTTATTATTGTTTTCAATATATGCTACATGGGATGAAATGGACCAAGACCATGTTTTATGAAATATATTAACTAACATTCTTGTAAAATAATATTTTTCATTGTGCATGATAGGTGGGAAAAAAATTAATAATACCAATATTATTATTATTATTATTATTATTATCATGTGGAATGGGTTTTATTAATGGTTATAATATTTATTTTAGGTCTGGACTGCAGTTAATAATATTTTTTCAGAAACCGTAGATCTATAAATAAAATTTTATGACTAATTTGGGGTGTTGTGTGAAATATTGAATTATTATGCAGAATTAAATTCTCCGTCAACTCCCCCTTCTATATCCTTCTCAAGAAAGAGAAATTAATTAAATATTTCTTCCAACTAGAATGATGAAATATAAATACAATTTGGGAAAGGTTACCGATTTTCCAAGATAGCACCCAGAAATACATTGGTGTTTCTCAAAGATCAAATACACATTTGGATCCCAGATAGAGGGATTTTGACCATGGATTCTCACATCACAATGAATTAAATCTATAAATGATGTTTTTGAAGATCAACATGGTAAATGAGTTGATTTTAATAAGCCAGTGTGTAAATTATTTTCTGTATATAAATAAAGTAATTATAAATTTAACATAAAATACCCTAACTCTTTGTTTATTGGGAAAAATAGTAACAAATATATATATATATATCATCGACCAATGCATGATTATACTATGCCTTAAATCTACATATATAATATTGTGTTATTTTCTTGGATTCCCCATGAAATTTAATATGTAATGTACTTTCTTCCCTGTATTTATTCAATATGATACTATAATATGTTATTTCATATATTTTGGAAACATTATATAGTTGTGATATTAGGCATGTGGTGGGTAGTAAAAGGTGAGAGTGGGGTTTCTATATTGATTGTTCGTTGAGTTGAGTTTGATATTGGGAATTAAAAACATGTCTTTATAGAAACTCATTCCATTTTGTTGAGTTATTATATAAAGCATGTTGGTTATTTTATCAATATGGGTTGTTAGTTGGGATTTTCATTATTTATCATTGTATTCTTTGGTTGTATATTATTGTTGATATTTTATTATTGTGTTTTACAATTACCTATAGTTGTTTTCCTATTAAGCATGAGTGAATTTATCCAAGTAGTATTTACAACTAATTTCAAATAATTATCATTTTTTTAATAGTATGTGGATTAATAATGATCTTATGGGAAATTTTTTGTTTAATGTAATGGTGTAAAAGTTATATTAAATGGGAAAAAAGGATGGTCAAAATGATAATCATGTAATTTTTTTTCATAATTTATAAATTATAATATGAATTATAAATTATATAGAATTTTGATAATATTAAAATATTATACTATTTTTGGTAATGGAGTTAATGAATGAATTTTAAAATTTATGTTACTAAATGAAGATTGTTATGATATTGAATATTGATTCTTTTTTGATCATCTACTATAAATATCCTGGACAATAGTGGTGGAAGTCAAGTGTTATGTGGGAGTTTTATTTTACTCTATATATAGTTATTTTCCCCATGTTTGGATGTATCATATAGTATTAATTATATTTTATGTTTTCATACACTCCAACTCATGAGTAGTGTCGGCATCTAATTCCCATATTTTTTAGGGATGGGTGTGTGCCCAAAAAAGAATACATGTTACAGAACTAGTTTCAAACTTTTTTCTTCTTCCATATTATCCATTTTTAATTATATGATATGTTGTTGTATCTAGTTTTTAATGTCTTATGGTACAGGGTATGTGACTACATAATCTATGATTGAATTTGGTTTTACAATAAATATAAGTGAATCCTTTATATACTTGTTGTTATAAAAAATTTATTCCTCATGTAGTTTTTTAGATAAATATTTCTGTACATTCTTGGGTCTAATGGATTAATGTGTAATACATAATACATATGCTATAATTAATTTTGAACTAGAATATCTGTTATGAGATACAGATTTTATAACCTGCATTGGTTGTAAAATTGGGTGGTATATTATTTTTTTATTTTCATGGGTTGTATTATTAATTATAGAAAGGATTATAAAAGATGATGATTAGTTTTGATATATGAGATTACAAACCATTGTGGAAGTTGATGTGTGGTATCATTCTTGGTAAGATTCTTTTGATATATAAACAAATTATTTTATTTGTTAATTACTACCTGAGACTTAGTGATGATGGTATGTTCTTTTACCTATTATGGTAATGAGTTGGATTCATTTGTTTATTCAATGGGAATAATATTATTTTTTTATCATTTTCAAGAGTTTTTCTCTAGAGGATCATACATATTATATTTTTTTCATCATTCCATGTTTATAAAAACTATTTTTCATGTGCAATATAGTTATTTTGTGATTGATATGGGAGTTACTAGATTGGGGTGGTTTTTTGAATCCTTTGGACTTTAAGGTTTTATTACATTCCTTTTTTTCATTCACTTATTTGTTTTTAATAAATTATAACAATACATTTATACATTGGGATGTTTGATTTTTCTATTTGATAGTGCTGGTTTTTGTATCCCATATTATCTGTTATACAAAAATCTATATAGAGAGGGTAATACCTCTCATTTTTTTACATTTTATAACTTTAATGTTATTCACCAACATAGGACATGTTTTTGGAAGACCTTAAGGGTCATCCCAATCATATATTCTGTCCTTGGAGTGGTACCAATGGAGAGGGGATTATGGTATCATTTATATTTTAGTATGATTTTTTGGTGATTTTCAAACTCCCACATCACAATCCATCTTAATTAAATTACCACTCATTCCCAAAATTGATGATATGAGGATAGAAGCAAAAAATATTCATTAACTAATTAATCCCATATACCCAATTTGACCAAGAATTTATATAGTGGATAAACCGTCATAAAATACAATCCATTTACATAGTCATATATTCCAACTATGAAGAATCGATTCAAATAGGTTATTAGGGGTTGATACTATACCACCATGTAAATTAAAACAGTTTATCACAATAGTCAGATCTAACATGCACTCCAGAACAACCCATATGGAAGTTAGTTCGTGTATAAAAATATATGCATTAGATAATTTCAAGGACCTACTATGATTAATGTAACAACATGAATGTAAATACTATTTAATTCCATGTTTTATAATAACATTTAATAATATAAAACATGATTACATTTAAGTCGCCTGTTTGTGAATTAATAAACATATTAAATTTAAAAACTCAAACTTCCACATAGTAGATATATTTTCCAAAAAAATGTTCTTATAATAATTTACATTAATCCATTAAGAATAATTTCCACAATTGGAATATTCATATTGTTATTATTATTACTTTCCATTTAACCATATAAAATGATATCAAAATGTGGGATGGGAATTTAATACTCTTTAATGGGTATAAAATTTAAGAACACAATTACGCAAATGAAATAAATAAAAATAATTTTTCTTTTATTTACATATATTCACACATAGATTCATCTTATTTCTTTACAAGTACAAAAAACTAGTATTTTATAAAATAATAATGGAAATATAAAATTCATCATGTTTTAATTGAATATGATATTCAAAATCACCCCCTACGATCACACATATAATGAAATGACCAATTAAATTACTTTATTAATATTTTCATCTGAGAATAATGGTTTACCCACTAAATTTGACACAAATATACTGAGACCACCAATAATAATATATAATTTTAATGAATAATATCTTGAATAAAACTCATAAGAACCTCAATTTCAATAAAATACTGAATTAGATTAAAAAATATATTTCAACCAACACTATGAGGCTGTAATGGTTGACCAATAAATAAAATTAAATAAATAAAAATGGTTTTATACATCACTATTTAGGAGAAAATGATAGAGAAGCATATGATAATCATAAAAATAAATAAAAAATATAAAATAAAATTTAAATAAATCTTTTTAGATGGAGTTCAGATAAATTAATTAAAATAATATAATATAATGTTTTAAAAGAATTTGCTTTATAACTATTGTATTGTATGAGTCAAAACCAATGAAATAGAGTAAATAAAACAGAATACTATTTCATATGAATATAAAATAAAAATGAAAAATTAGTGTGTTAATATACACATTATTTGAAACACAATAGATTAATATTGTTAAATGTGTTTAAAAGAAAAAAATGAGATGCTAATCCATTTAACTCATATCATGAATCCATTCTTACATTTAATAAATTCTTGAATAATAAAATTATATAAATTATATAGTTTCTCTAACAATTTACTTTGTTATTATACCTTTTATGTCATTAGATGTAAGGAATCAACCATAAACTTTACATATTCTAGTGTATTTACAGGATAATTCACCATTTCATTTGAAAAATATTTTCTGATTATGTTTATAGATAATTTCTGCATAAATATTTCATAACAAAACCATATATTACAATGTGTACACTTTTGATTAGTATACTTTTTTATAATGTAATAATTATAAAATATAATACATTTTCATCCAAGAAAAATATTAAAAACCATCGACATAATTTTTATTTGTTCTTACCCACCCATAAAACCTATGAAAAATAAATTAAAATTGGGTATTATCATAAAGATCACTATAATGGATTTAAAATAAAGGAAACAAACCAGTTAGTCTATGATTACTTATAAAAAGTTTACATTCAATATAAGAATTATTATAAAAACAAGCATTTTCTTAAACAATTAATCACAATATATTCTAATTGATTTTAATAAAAAAATAAATAAAACATAATGGAAAAAACATAAAGGATTCTATTAAAACATGATGAATTTATGAAATTTTTTTAACAATATAATATTTCTCACACTTAAAAAGTAGACAATACTTTATTTAGAAAATTATTGCCTTAGTTACCTTTTTATAAGTCCTAACACTATAATAATAATCCAATAAAAATGATAGATAAAACATATAGGTTTCTTTGGAAATAATTTTCAATATAATTTTATAAATATAATAACCATACGGTTGACTTTCATATCTAATGAATTGGAAAATTATCACAGACCCACTTGTCATGGGATTATATTTGAACACCCATCCTTATATCATAATGTGACCACCCTTCAATTGTTAATCATGGAGCAATCCATCCTTGGTTTATAAAAATAATCCTTTATTATAAATCATATCAATGAACTATAACATAATCATAGCCTATAAATGCTTTCAATTTTCAATATTACACTCCTAAAATATTCTTTTCAATGATATAAAAACATTTCTTGATATTGAAATATAAACTCCATTTAAAACCCCATTTTCAATAGCAATAATAACAAGAATAATTGAAAGAGTGTTTTTATTTGAAAAATATGAAATCTTGTGATGTAATCTGAAAAAAAAAATATCAGTTACAATGTTATAAATGTCATTGTCCTCATATGTGTTAAAATTAAACAATTAATTTGTCTTCTTTAAAGAAAGTCAAACATTCTGAAAAAAAATTCCTTTTTTGATAACCAATTAAGGAAGATAAAATTCCATTATAAAGAAATAAAAACCATATAATTAAAATAAAAATTCATTTTGAAAACAATGAAATCATAGTATTAGATTTAGACAGGGGTATATAAAAGATGAATTTTAAAATAAATACACTTACATTCAGTCGGAATCAAAATGTGTAATCTCTATCATCCTAAAAAAATTAGAATATGATAATTATTTTTGTTCTTAATAACCTATTTAAATTCTGTTATACATTTTATTTTATCAATTACCATAATATAAACAATATATTAAAAATTCGAGTTCTCTTATGATGTTTTAATGGTATTCATCTTATGTGTAAAAATCATCTTCAATAGTTTGATTATGATACACGAGGTTATTATTCCCTCATATAAAGAATAATAATATTGAAAAATTTATATTTTATATAATAAATTATTCATTAAAACAATATCGTAATATTTGTTTATGAAAAAAGCACTATATATAATCATAGAGATATAATGATGTATGTATGCGTAAGTAATGTCTCCACTTTTGAACTATCATTGTGGACAGAGGGTAAAAGATATTTTTTTCCAAGAATTTCATAATATATAAAATACCAAATACATTTTAAAATAAAAATATATATATAATTCTTGTAATGTGGTGATGTAAAAAAATTACATCACATGGAGAGGAGGTAGTCCCCACATAAACAAGAATAATGTAATTATTTTTCAGTGAGTTTATTGGTGAAAAAAATTAAAAAATATAATTTCAAAATGATATGTAGTTCATTAATTTCATAGTTATTTTATATATATTGCATATATTCATTAATTTTAACGTTATTACATACCATGTGAAGATTTAATGATAACCAAATCACATCACTTCGTGACGAGGTAGTTCTCTATACACACAAGAAACATTATTGTATCTCCCACAGAGTGAAATTTTAGAAGTTATTTGTGATATAATAATTACAAATATATAAATTTGTCAAAAATATCATATATATTTATATTTATTTTTAAATTAATCATTATAACCATCCTTTGGTGGAGGTGAAGGGAAATCAATTACATTGGATTGTGAGGCGATAGCCCACGGTATAAACAATTGATGATTTTAATTCCCACCTGATTATAGAGGAAATTGATATAGGTTATTCCATTGAAATAATAGTTTCTCATTATATGTTATGTTCTATTTTTATTATTTTATCAGGGTTGAATTATATTTTATGTAGTTTAAGGAAGAACTAAAAATAAAATTTTTGTTTAAGAAAGACACCTCTTCTTCAGATAAACTCTTAACGTTTACACAATAATATATCTAAGATAGGTTTTATAATCAAAATAGGGAATAATTTATGTTGTTAGGGAAGTACGGAAGTGATATAAGTTGGTATTTCCCAATAAAAAAATATTTTTATGTGTGAAGAGGATTGAATAATGCATTTCCCTTTATAACTGGGTGAGAGGATACAATTTAAATTTTTTAGAATAAAAAATTATACAAACATTTTTCACATGACACGAAGATCCATGGTGAACCATTATCGATCCATAGATTTTATATAGTCAATATAAGGATAGAAAAAAAATTGACCTTTTAAATATCATTTTCACCCATAATGTTTTAGTTCACACCCCTGTAAATCCATTATTAAATTAACATTCATTTTAGATTTATATAGTGTGCACTATTCATTATGGAAAAAATATGTGAACATTAATATATAATATATATTTTGATGAATAAAAATATGGAATACATTTTTATAACTTCAATTCATTGTGTTTCCATAATTTACATTAATATTAAACCCTCAAACGAGGTGAAAAGTTGGTTTTCATGAAATGTTTTTTTTGAAGCATCAGATGACTTTATATTAAATATTTGAAAAGAATTATCATTATATGAATTTAAAATAATAATTATTTATAATATATGTCAATTTATTATAAAAAATCCATCATTATTGGTTATTTTAAATTATTATAACGTAGATAATTTATGAACAATAAAACATTTTTCACACAAATGTATTTTTAATCCCAAAAATAAAATTATACCACAATTGAGTATAAAAAAGAATAACATGTAATAAATTTGATTAAATTGATCTAAATGATACATATTTAACTTGAAATAAAATATAAAATTAAATGGTACATTTATATTAAACAACTTATTTAATATAAATAACAATTTTAAACGAATCTACATTTTTTACAATTCACATAAAAATATATATTCTCAAGAAAAAATATTTCAATTTAACACCATGTTAATATTAATTTTATAATTTAGTTATTGAATATAATTTTAAAACATTAAAATTATTTAGATTATAAATTAAACATTTATATAAAAACATTATAATAAAATATTTTTGTTAAATATTTTCATTTTTTATATAGAAATTGTATAATATTTTTATAATTAATGTAATTTTATAATTAATATTAGTAAACATGAAAATTATGTATTATATAATTATATGGGATGTTACATTATTCCACATATTATTAAATATCATAATTACGGTTTTATTTACAAAGTTAACATGTGAATATATTTTTCCTTCATAAAACTTAAATATTCACTTATTGTGTCTTCAACCATATGGATATTCCATAATACATTAAACTGAGTAATCACATTATTCAAGAATAGTTTATCATGACATTAAAGAATATGAATAATTATTATTATTATAATAATTATTCTCTTCAAATTGAGCAACTTTATGCCTCAAAAGGAAGTTGAATCTGAAACATTATTCACTAACATTGAAACAAGGAATACATTGTTTACCTGGGATTAACATAATGGAAAATCTATTAAGTAGTAAATTATTCCAAATTTAGATATTATTTCATATGACCCATTGAAACGAGGACTTAAATTAAAATTTTTAACAAAATATATAACACTTTCCCCTATATATGTATTAATAAAAAAATTATTATGTACCTCAAAAGAAATATCTTTAAACTAGTTATACACAAAATATATCTACCTATTATAATTCACCCTCGTATATTTTTGAATCAATTGTACCTTCTTAACTATTTTCTCCCCCTACTATGGTCCTATAAACCAAATTTCTCATACTTCATTCCAAAATATGGCATATTATTCAATTTATATATAATATATCAAAAGGTACATTTTGTGTACTGGAATTAAAATTGATACAATAAGAAAAATCAACTAAATAATAATCTTCATGCCAATATCCCAGTTAATCCATTGAATAATAATGAACCATATCATATATAGACTAAGACATCCTCTAAAATGCAACAAAAATTTTAGGATGGAAATCTATATGGAAATTTAATTTAGTACTAAACAACTTCTAATGTCCTTTCCTAAAATTAAAAGAAAATATGGGATCATTATTACAGAAAATGGGGAGTGTAATTCCATGTAATCTGACTTTCATATTGAGATATAATCTTGAAAGATGATCCAATAAACTACTATCTTGAATAGTAAGTAAATGTGAATATTTATTTAATCCATCAACATTATTCGAAATTTCATTGTCACCTTGAGATGTATTTGGAAACCTGACAATGAAATCTAATGATATATTTTTCATTTTTTACTATGAAACTAGCAATTGATAAAGAATTACCTTTATAAATTTCTATTATACATTTATATTTTAAGAAGTAAATCATTTCGTGTAAAAAATATAAAATATATCTTTTTTTAACATCCCTCTAATAAAACATTTTAAGGTATCATTACATGTCAGTGATTCTTGGAATAATGGAAAATGGAGAACTATGATCATCACTCTGTGAATATCTTGTTAATTGGAAATCACAAGAAAAACATTATATATGTCAAAATTTGATAACACCATAAAGATAAAAACTGTACATTGAAAACAAATCCTTCATAATATATTCTACCATTTCTCTTAAAACGTTATCCTCTTTCTGAACATGCTTAATTATTCCTGACAAAGTCGAATTCCCTGTAAGATGAAACCAAACTAGGGATGCCCCTGCATCAACTATGTATGAGGAACATTTCTACGAATCACTATCCATTGAGTAATTTTAAAAATTTAACTTACCTAATTTTGAAAAGAAAATATTACTCAAAGCCTCATCCACATTGATTTATTTTCAAAAATATTAGTGAATATTTAAATCATAAAAATAAATAATTTTAAAATATTCATTGTCTCATGTTCAATTCATTCATGGTGAATATATATATATAAGTTTTATAATAAATATATATTTCATAATTTACTACATAGAAACGATTTCACCAAATTTTTGAACAAAAACCCACATTATCTAATTCCAATTCATGTATAGGGTAATTTAACTCATGAGGTCTTAATTTCAATGATCCATATGCTATTACATTATCATTACTCATCAAGAAAAAACATGTGTATCCAATGAAATTTTATTTCAGAATAATAATTCACCATTCTTGAGGGAAGTTAAAAAAATATATAATTGAAAAATTATTTTTCTATCTCTGTAGAAAAAACATTGAAATCATTAGACCAGAGATATTTTACCCTTTTCGAGTTATCATAGGTAGTAACCCAGATAACCGGGAAATAATTTCTACAAAACATCAATATTCACTTACTAATCCCAATAAACTATTAATTAAATAATTTTTTTTGTCACAACCATTCATTAACAACCTTAGTTTTATATAATTCAATATTTATTCTATATTTATAAATTAGGTGTCCATGGGATGAAATTTGTTATAAATAAAATTCCAACACAATAATTTTCCAATATTTTTTCTTTTCTATTATTTTTTTAAATACAATCATAGGTTCTCATTAATCATCCTAATGTATTTAAGGATATAGAAATATATCCTTAATAAACACAACCACAATCATATCTAAATAGTAATGGAAAACATTATTCATAATATACAATAATAAATCTAGAACATTAGTTAACCTAAAGGGTATAAGTACAAACTCATAATAACTATATATATACATAAAAAAACTATCATTATAATTTCATCCCCCTTCCCCATCATCTGACTATACCTATACCTCAGAAAAACCATTAAAAATAATTCTCCATATATATAATCTAACAAATTATCAATTTGAGGAGAAGGATACATGTTATCAGTGGTGATTTTATTCAATTATATATAATCAATGAAATGTACCATTTAAGGGGTTTAAAATAAACATATTATCATACACCAAGTAAATTGTAAAATAAAACTCTCGATTATGAATAATACAAGATAAATCATCAAGAAAAAACACCCATGTATCCATTACAAACTATGAAATCACAAATTTGAATAGTTTATTTATTTCCAACAACATGATCTATGTTATATTCATTCTAATATCTAAAAAAATATTTTTATTCATTGTTTGTTATTAGAGGTATGATATCATTGAATGAAAATTTCCATGATCTGAATTCTATCATATCATAATAAACTAAAATCTCATCCATACCTTGAATAGTATTAAATTTTATTATTATAATTTCCAAAAGATTTATAGAAATTACCACCCTACTAATAACAATATAAATATCTTTATAACTATGTATTCATTAATATTTTCATATATATTTTTAACCAAAAGTTCAAACATCCATTATTGATATTAGAATTTAATTTTTCATTAAAATGTTTCATAAATGTAGTAATACGAATATAGAAATTCTAATAGGGTGTTGAAATAATTCTCAAAGACCACTAACATAGCTATCACAACATCATTTTAGGTGAACCAAAAATAAAAGTAGTATAAAATATGATTCAGCTACCTTTTAAATTTTATCTTTCTAATTTATACCTAGAGAAACTAGCTTTGAACAATCATTAGAATAATTCCCCAACTCATTACAATTTAAACATATTACCATTGTCTTTTCATTTATCATCTGGTCATTTTCCATGCAGTCACAATCCAAATCAGCAAAATTCACATATCAATACCACTTCAATGACTTTGTAATATATTCCCTAGGGTGATTTATTCCACATTTATTAGAATATTGGATCTTTTTTTCCTTACACTAGACATCATTGTTTATTTCCTCACATATTTATACAACTCATATCTCATTTTATAGTTATTAATATAGAATATATTAAAATCATATAACTCCATATCTACCATCTGATCTCATAAAAAACACTATTATTTTTTTTAATTCATGGGATGCTAATTCATTTTGACATCTTTCCTTAAATGTCGATTAAAACATATTAATTGTACTATCATGATTTTAGATAAATTCTATGTTGTAAATTCCCAGTCGATTAATGTTTTCTACATATAAACCCCATGAATATTCATCCTTTTATATTAATTCCATTAATTGCTTTCATTCATTATAAAACATCCATTAAAAATGTATTTCATGGAAAATATTTTTAAATTATTCCCATTCTTAGGAATCAATCTCCTCTCTTTCACTGATATTCTTGACCTTTTACCACCACTGGTCAGCTTCACCCTCAAAGGGGTAAATAGAAATATATTATATTTGATGATCATAATATCCTAGGATATCGACTATTTATTCTATGTCAGTAATCCATATTCTATAAAACAGTAGTTATTAATATCCACTTATTGTTGGAGGGTGAAATCTCATAATGAGATCCAATATTGACATGGTCTTCTTAATTATATATAGTCCATACCTATCTTGGATTACACAACCAGTTATAAGATATTTAAATAGATTCATCATGGAAAATAATCCTCAGTTCTTATTACAACCATCCCATGCTATTAATTTGGAAGGATATCATCCCCTCAATGCCTCCCTTCTTCATTTTCCTAGTTTCATCTAGTGAAAACCATTATGAACATTAATATTTTAGATAAAGAAAAACTATAATATTCAATTTCTATATCATTTGAAGTTGACCATATATTGTAATATTTCAAGGTCATATTGATACCATTACCCTAACCTCCCAAAATAACTAAATCATTTCTCAGATAGAAATTATAAGGATCCTACATTAAAAATAATATATTACTATATATTTCTACATAAATTCACCATATATTAAAAAAATTAGTTTTATAGTATAATAGAATATTTACATAACTCTTATATGAAAAAATATATATTATAAATTTTATTTTTCCCATTATTGTCCATTTTTTCACAATGTAAAACATTTTCAATAAAACATGTTTTCTTTTCATGAAAAAATCATTAATGAATTCAACTTGAATTCTTATTTGTTCTTACCCAGCCATAAAACCTTTTAAAATAAAATTATAATGTAAAAACACAATATCATTTATTATTTTCAATAAAAAGAAGTTAATATAACCCAAAAAAGCCATAACTTTTCAAAATTACACAAGTAAAATATTATTTTCACACTTATGAATACATTTGTATACATTAAAGTGTCCACTCCATTTAAAAATTAATTTCCTAAAAAAAATACCGATAAAAATTCAAAGTGGGGTTTTTCTTGAATAAAATTTTAATTATATAAAAGGATTAATGAAACTAAAAATTTAAAATGGAAGAATAATGTTTTTTATTTTATACGTTAAACTATAACATTTCATTTTTCTTTCAAAAAAGCATTTCAAACATTCGGTAAAATAATTCCATTTGGAAAATTTTTTCAACAAACACACAATTATCCGTTATAAATAATTAATTTATATATATGTAAATTAATAAATTCATTTTATAAATATAGACATGGAATAAAAGGAGATTCAAGGGAAATCTTAAAACCTTGAGTCATTCTTGTCACTTATGTCTATTATATACCAAAAAAATTTAAAATAATTTATTTCAATTATAATGAAATTTTATGTTGTATATTATTCCTTTAATATTATCTAATTAATTTATATACACAATTATTTAATTATTTATGTTCACTTTGGAGGTTTTGACATTATTCGGTTTGCCTATCAAAAATCACATTGGTTTGTTGATTGTGGTCAAAGAGGCCATTATTAAATCACCTCCAAAATACAAATCATGACATAATGATCATTTTTATACAAACATTTTACTTCTAATAAAATCATGGATGGTTATTTTAAAAAATGATATATATTACAATAATGGAAATGGTTGGTCGTACATACACCTGAGTAATGATTCCATTTTTTTACAATCGTTATGGAATGCTGGTATGAATTATTTTATCTTTCCCAAATTTTCCTCCTAAAAACAAATTATTTCTTATAATATTCATTTAAATATATTCAATGTTATTTGGTGATGAAAAAATAATAAAAATACTCCATGGAGGAGGTAGTCCACATCTATACAAGAACGTCATTACCATTTGTCAGTGTGTGGAAAAAAAATAAAGAGAATTGTATATTATATTTATAGAATGATATATATGTCATGATTATCAAAATATATTTTTTAATAACATATATTCTTTAATAATATACTTATTAAATTTCATGTTTAGTTTTTATTAAAAACAAATAACATTTCTTTGTGACGGGGTAGTCCACTACACGCACGAGCGATGTTATCTTATCACCCATGTAGTGGAAATAATGAAAATATATATGTTATAATAATTAAAGAAGTATAATTATGTTACAAATATAATATATATTATTTATATTCATCATTATATATTACACAACATGGGGTTATTGAAAATTAATTAAATTGTTTCATGAGGTGGTATCCCTCTATACACACGATTTGTGGTTTCATATCCCATGTGATAGAATATGGGATTGATATATGTTGTTACATAAACATTATAAAATATTAGTATATTTTGGATAATGGTGTTAAAATTTTAGCATAGTATAAAAACATTTCATTAATGTTAATGGATAAATAAATAAACTTCTAAATTAAGAATAATACATATTCTTAAAAAAAATATTAAAGTTTACACAAAAACCATTCCAATATTGGTTTTATGATCAAAATGTTTTCTATAAGAATGTGGGAGTGAATTTTTGAAGTTATTTGGACACATATAGGATTAAAAAAATGATTTGGAGTTCTGAATAAAAGAGGATAGATGTTGTATTTTTATATGTGGGGAGTGGATATATTGTGACCAAGACATAACATTCCTTGACAATTCATAATTTTAGATAATATTCAAAAAATTATTTAAATACATGCCTGAAAACCATAACAGTATAGTGTATATAGAAACATGGAAACATAATCTCATATCATGGTGAATGATATTCATGATCTCCTTATAAGGAATTCCAATATTTATACTATAAGATAAAACCTCTCTTTATAACCTGGGGAAAGGAATGTAAAGAATGGGGTGAGATCAGATTCATAGTAAAGGTTAAAAAGGGATACATATATGAATAATATGATAATAAGGGTATGATAACATGATCAAAACCTTATAATATCAACCCAACATATTGAATATTATAATCAACAGTCGAGGAATAATGATTGGTAGTTCATAAGACATGAATCAGAAGGGAAATAAGAGTATAATACATGATATAATATGGGATAAATAATATATAGAATTATGTAATACACATAATAATTAAAAATCATATGTCAACTCCATAGTCTATGTCCTTCATAACTTTTTAGGCTATGGATAATCAGTTATGTACCTACTTTGGGATTGGTATTTCATGTCATGTACCCTCTTGTTTCAGGCTTGGGATACCTTCCCATAAACCCTCTTATTTTTGGATTTGGATTCCCTCCAATGTACCCTCTTGTATTGGGCATGGGATACCATCCAATATTCCATCTTAATTTTATTGGGATTCCCCACTGTGGTTTCATGATTGGGATTCCCCCCCATGTACCCTCGTGTTTCATGATTGGGATGCCATCTTGTATACCCTCATTTTTTGGGGTTAGGATACCCTCAGGTGTGATCTCTTGTTTCGGGCTTAGGATTCCATCATGTTTACCAATTAAGATTAGAAAATATTTATCATCAACCAATGGATTAGAGGTAGATATTAGTAACGCCTATCACATAATTAAATCATACATGCATGTACCCCATGATAAAAAACATCCATCATATCATGACCCAAAAAATAAATGGGGTTTATAAACATAATATAATAACCCATGATATTAAATTTTTATTATAAACATTTCAACATATCCTAACTTTTGAAAAAATGATATGCTTTATTATCATTTATCGACAAAATAACCCATGATATGAACCAAGTTTCATAATTGTTTTATCATGTTATAACCCATGGAATAGAAAAAGGATTCATAAAATATCATTTCATCTTATTATAAACCCTTAACTGTAATAATAAAAATGGTGTCCTCGGATAATATCCCACATAACTAATAAACTATTTTAAAGGATGTCAACATATATTTGGGTGGCTTTTGAAAGATCACTTGGAACACTTCTAATAGAAAATAATATTTCATCGAAAATCACTTTTTAGAACATGAAACATTTTAGCAGTCCATTTCATTGAAAAAAAACTATGAAAAATATATAAATTTTTCTTACAAAAATAAAATATTGAGGAAAAATTCATTTATTCGTAAATAAATCATTTTTAGTTCTTTAAATTTTTTCAAATACATAACCTTTAAATATAACATTGAAGAATTATAAATTAATATTTTAAATTCATTAAAAAGACATTTTACAAATAAAAAAAATTAAAACATTCTTATAAAACATGTTTTTTTATAAATAACATTTCCGACCGATGTGAGGAATTTTGTAAAATTTTCTTAAAAAAAGTTTCTTAATCATAATAAATACCAAACAGTGCAAAATGGTTCTAATACATAAACATAAAATTAATAACCATAAGACAATAAAATTAATTATAGTTCTTTAGATATTAGTCAATAAATTTATCAATGGAATCATAATTTTAAAAAATAACAATAAATGAGAATATTGTAGAAATAATCTATTACCACTTTTGTGACCTTGAATTATAATCTATAGGCAAGAATAACATTATATGACGGGTTAAATATCATAAAAATAATTATATTCATGGTATAAAATGTCAAAGTGAATTGTATACATCTCATTGAATAATCTAGGTGTATAACATGGCATGTGTCTCAAGAATGTTAAATTTAAAAAAAATTAACTTTCTTAATTGGTATCTTGTGAACCATAAACCCCATGAAATACTTCTCATAAAATGGTAATGTAAATACCCATAAATTTAATTTTAATAATCATAGTATATATCAATATTAATTATATACACAAATCAAAATAAATTAGTGGTGAATAACGCATAAATCTCACAAAAATAAAAGTGTGATGAGAAAAACCATACCTTAACTCTTGACATTCATAGTACAAATTAAATCCTCCAGTATAATAAATATATATTTTTTATTAATATTCCACATAATAATATTCATATATGTAATACAATAAATTATTTTATTATGACATTATATTACACTTTTATTAACAATTCAATGTTTAAGTTATGTTTGGGGCAATAACTACATTGTTTTTCATACAAGATTTGACTTGTTATTATTTGTTCTCTTATATAGATCATGATATCGTTCTATCTAGAATTTAAATAATAGTAGGATTATCATATATATATTTATAGAATATATATACTCATAATAATCTATAAAATATAGATATATGATATGGAATACACTGTTCATGGATAAGGTATGCCGTATATACGCGTGAACTTTGTTTCTATTTTAAGGTCATATTTAAAGAAATAAATTAAATGAAATATATATATATATATATATAATTTTAGTAAGATTATTATGTAATATATAACATATAAATTTACTAAACCCATCCTAAATAAATTCTAGACAATGGTTTAATGAATCACATCTCTTTGAGGAGGCGGTGATCCATACATCCGCAAAAAACGTTATAACATTTACACAAGATGAAAAGAATGAACGAATGTTTTATATAATAATAATAGAATCAAAAATAAATCATAAATAGAATATATATAATATATATATATTACATACATCATAATTCCATAACATGAGAGGTGGTAAAGGAAAAAATAAAAAACATCGTTTCGTGAGGTGGCAGATTGTTGTACGCATGAATGGTAAGTTTTTTACCCATTTGATAGAAGTATGTGTATGTATTGGAATAACCCTTAGAATAAAATAATATTATTTTATATTTTATACTCAGTATGTCATATAATCATGAAATAAAAATAATTTATTTAATGTCTAATGAAAATAATAAAAAGTTATTGTTGAAAGATGTTACCTCTTCATTGGAAACTCCTTTTAGTTTGCCCCAATGGTATTATTTGCTAGTATGTGTTACCAATGAATGGATTAAAGGATTAATATAGGGAAATTGGGAGGCTATTTTTTAGTTTTTTGACCTTCAAAATGGATCTAGAAGTATAAATAAGTGAATTGGTGAATATCGTTTTATAGTAGAGGAGTGGAATTCCTGTAAATATAAAATGGAAAAAATTACTGAGAGGTCTCCATTACATCAATTTACACCAATAATTTTAAATCTCATATAAAATTTGGTAATTGGTATAAATATTTACTAATATTGGATTTTGGAAACCTGTCTTGTTTATTTAACCCCATAAATTACCATTTAACCACTAAGTAATCTAGTTTTTACCTTTATCATTGTAATAAACTATAATTACATTATTTAATATTTGAGGTAAAAAACTATGTTAACCTTATTATACATTTCTAATTATTATTATTAAAAATATGGAATCCATTATTAAATATTATAATCTTATAAGTGGATTAGTATAATTTAAAATAATTCCTTGATACATGAAGATGTGATGACTTTTAATGTTAAAAAGTTCCAAACATTAAACTAATTTTATATTCAATTTCAGTGTGATATTAGATACAATAACCAAAAGTGGATTCATTCATTTAAAATTAAATTACGTAAAATTTAAAACCAAATAAACATATAAGTTTATAACATAAATAGAATATATTAAAAGTATGTTTTCAATTAAAATTTATTGTTTTCCACTATTATCCAAAAAAGAAACATCTCAAATAAATAAGATAAATTTATTAATTATAAATCTGGATATTCCACTTTCAAAAATGAAGTTATTTTTTAAATAAAATTTATAAATTTTTCCAACATTGGTTTTAAAATAGGGTTTTCATTAATAAGTTGTAAAATAGTTTTTTTGAAAAATATATCTTTTATTCATAATATTGAGTGTATTCCTATCTATTATCTACAAAACATGTCAGATTATCTTAAAATAGTTTTCCAAATAATATATATATATATATATATATCATTAAAATAACTTATAAAAAGTGTATTAATTAAATTATTGAGGTCAAAAAAATTATTGTAGAAATATAGTTTTTCATTAAATTATGTCCTTTATTTTTTAAATGGGTTTCATTTTAATTTCTTGTTAATTGGTCTCCAAAAAATTCTTAGTAAACCATATTAATATAATTTAATAAATATTATTCGTAATCACAATTCCAATTGTTAGGATACAGATATAAAAATATTTTAATATTAATATTAATATCACATTGTAGTTTGGTATAACTTGGTCTTACATGTAATGAAATCATTGGAAGGAACCCAACATTGTGTGTAAAATAAGAAAAAAATGGTTTTGTACATACTGGAAAGATAATCTAAGTGCTTATTTTAGTGTAATATTGGCTTGGTGTTGTGTGAATTTCAATCCAAAAATATTAATTATATATATAATAAGATATATTTTGTGTTTAATGAAATTAAAAATATCATAGAATATAAATTAATTTGAAAAAACTATTTCACAAAAAAATTGTCTGTAGAATTCTACACCCTTAAAATGATTTTTTTCCCTCAAAACGTTTCTAGGTTATCAAAGGATAAATACTTGAAATTTCCTTTCATAGAAACCCACTTCTTAAAATTAAACACAAATACATCGTTTTAAATTAAAATTTGGGACCATAATGTTTACCCAAGGTAACTCATAACTAGGTTTCCACATAGTAAAACTTATGTTTAAATTTAAACCAAGGAGATTGAATAGAAATATAACTATGAAGATCTAATGGAGAGTGATATATAATATTTTCTAGATTAAGTTAGTGATAATAAATACACAACCCAAATGGGATAAAAAAGTTTTATAGATTTCATCAAAAATGATTATAATAGGGAAAACGTTTTTTTTCAAGTCCTAATTTTCTAAATATCATCAATTTTATTTAAAAGGTATACTAACTAGATTATAGGAAAACCTCACCCTTTTTGGTTCCGTAATAAATTTTCACTTCATCTCTTACTCTATGAAATTTTGGTGAATATGTAATTTTTAATGCACTAATAGATAATGAGGTGGAATGATAATTCATTCCATTTGTATTTAGTGGGCATCATAGAAAAAATCTTAAAACATGTCACAACCCGTCCCTGTGTGCCCGTGTCGTGACTAACCAAATCCTACATTCCATAGGCCAGGGGCTGGTGACTAGAACCAAAGGCATAATTTCTTCAAACTAAAAAGGCATTCTCGTTATATAGAGTAACCTCCCACAATAGAGTAAGAGATGAATGCAAAACACCAAGTAAAGATGTATATAAAAGAGTGCTGAAAAAGTAATGTCGGATGGAAATGCAAGCCCAATAGGAATGTAAAAGTACAACTGAAAAGCAAGTACAACAAAAGAAATGTAAAGTACCCATAGGGTCTCCCTCTAGGGTTCCTACCTAAGGGGTAGGCAGATATGGCCTCCTCAGCACTCCACATCTGTCTATCTCCTCCATGCACCGAATCCTCAAACGGTCCACCTCCAGGTATCATCCAGACCTGCTACTCAACCTAAGTCAGTGTTGTATGTCGTCTGCATCCAACCAAACGAGGTGTGAGCATAACTCGTGTAGGGGTTAGTATAAAAATACTCAGTAGGGACCACGAGACCCCCATGGTCTCACAATATCCAACAAGGACAAACCACAAAGTTTGAAAATGGCAGATAACCCCACATAGGTATATGCCCAAATATATACCTAAGTTATCAAGAAATTCCTCTCAATCATGAGAAAAAACTAGAGTTACTGATTAATCTCACACAGTTATACAACTTATGTGGAGGGATAGATATGATCAGATATAGCCACTGAATCATCCGAGTTGTCGGAGCAACACATGATCCATGACCAGCTATTCTGTCGAACCAACACATGATCTAGGATCAGAAGTCAGAACTGTCGGACCAAAACATGTTCTTGGAACAATAGTCAGAGATGTTAGACCAACATAGGATCTAGGACCAGTTATTCTGCCAGAACATCACAGGATCCAGGAACAGAACTCAGAACTGTGGGACCAACACAAGATTCATGAAGAGTCGTTACAGCTGTCGGACCCACACATGATTCAGGACTATCTATTATGTCAGACCAACACATAATTCAGGAATAGAAGCAAGAACTATTAGAACAACACATGATCCATGAACAATCATCAGTGCACATCCAGTCATAGGGTTTCCACAAATCACGCTTGATTCTTAGAGTGTCTTCTCCTCAATCCAGGTTTTGACGCGTCAACTACCACCAAGTCCTACAAAGAAGTATCTCAAAGGTCCTTCTCATTATATGGGTCATCAAGCTAATATTTTCACATATGTTATTCTATATTTTAATGTTTATAAACCCACCATAGTGTTATTTAATGGTAATTTGTTACATATTTAGGTGTTTTGTGTTATTTTGAACCTAAATGCAAAAAACGGCCTAATTTTGGATTTTAAACATATTTTTATCACAGGGGTATTTTGGTAATTTCTCATAAAATATATTTCCAAATTCTATGATTCTAATTTTTTTTGAAACCTTATTTTATTTCCTTAAACCTTCTCTTTAGGACCAGGGGCTGGATCGTTCTTCTAGAGGCCGTAAAAATCAATGAATTGAAATATTTTTCTGGGCAGACTTCATGGGTCCCACCTCAGTAATGGGAACATAATTCGGCCTAAAATCCTCCAAATTATGGGATTCGACATGGATATGAATGAGGACTCCATGAAGCGTCCCCAAAATTAATTTAAAGCTATTAGGATCCGTCTTGGTTTCCATTTAATGATAGAGTTTCAAGGGAAGCTTCCAGGAAGCTTCATCCAGAGAAAGTGATCAACAATAAAAAATTCATAACTCCTCCAAGACGCATCAAATGAATCTGAAATTTGGATGGTGGACGGAAAACACATTTATGAAAAATATTTAGGAAGAGGTCCATGCATGAATCGACCAATTAATTGGTTGAAAATGCGACATCATTAAGATGATGAAATCTGTCTATAAAAGGACAGGAGCTCCTACATCTCAAGACATTCCATTCTTTCCCAAAAACATTCTAGGGACGTCTGACCAGAGGGATATGAGTTAAAGATTTCATTCTGTAGAAGAGGAGTTCTATTGATAATTAATCCATGGTGGGCTAATCTCCATGCAGTAGTGGGCGATGACAGTTTGAGGACAGTTACCCCTTTCGAGTTTGTGGTTTTTACTGTCAACACTATTCATTTAAATAATCCTAGAACTTGATTGCATGATTGAACGAGATATCTTCTATCTGTTTTTCAATTTTTTCGTTTTCGTTCTATGAATTTTTATCAACTTATTATTGTAAAATAGTTTTCTTGTGGTTTAAATTTATTTGGGCGAGGTCTCCCCATTGAGCACAACATGTTCAACTGGTTTCAATTGCATGGAGGTCTTTGGGAAATTGGATCACATTCATGAGTGGATAATCACCAATATGTGAGGTCATGATATGGTTTCTAGTCAATATAGGTGTAAAACTTTAGGTCTTAAGTTATACATTTGATAATTTAATTAGAAGAAAATTGTTGACAATGATAATGGGAAAGTCTGAAGATCTAAGCTTCTCCACCACTTCCTTCTCCAGTTTGTTTTCTCATTTTGGTTTTCTTTGGATTTATAATCTATAATTATTAATACACTATGAATTTTTTAGTTTATTTTATTTCGATCAACCCCCATATATATTATATAGTTTAGTTTTATATTATTTATTTTATAATAGTGACAATTGGAAGAAAGTGTATTGCAAGTAGCCACCTTGTGTTCGACCCTAGGTTGTGCCACTATGGTACACTCATAGGAAAATAAGATTTTAATTGAGTAGGGTAATGTGACTTAAATCACCCATCATCAATTTTTTTCCATTTTCAGGGAGGCTAGGTGCTTACACATACTTTTTTTCATAAAACATTTTAAAAAAAATCTTTGTTTCATATCAATAATTTCATCAGCCAATATGGATTTATATTCAAATTGTTATAATTATTGGAATGTGGAAAACTTTTATGGTGATCCAAGAAGGGAAGATACATTGAATATTCAAATTCATTTAAATTCACAACAATTGGAAGAAAATGCACTGCAATTGAATGTAAATTCCTTGATAATTCAAGAGAATTGCAGAAAGATGGAAAAAGAAAGAAAGATGATAGCATTGCTGGACACCCAAGACGATGATTTTAAAGTCTTATGGATGGATAAAAAAAAGACAAGATGAGGGTGAATGAAAATCTTGTTCCACCTATATTTAATGAAGATGATGAGGAGTTTGAAGAAAAACTTGAGCACTCGCTTCCCTCACCAATAAATGAGTTCCAATCAGCCTTGCTTGAGGAAAAGGGTTATAAAGCTGAAATTTCTGAGGGTGTTTTAAATTCTGAGCATTCATTTCATTCAAATTCCATTAATTATGAATTTAAATCTAATACCCCTAATTCTGATTTTGTAGATTCAGCACTACTACTGCATGCTCTGGATGAAGAAGGAGAAGAAGGTTCTATTAATGTGGATAGAATAGAGGATTGATTCGAGATTTTCATTGTTGCATTTGAGGATGATGGCAAAAAAGAAGAAATCATCAAAGAACCAATTTACGTACGTGAACCAGAAGAGAAGCCACTTCCTATTCTTTTTTTTCATCACATGTGGACACCACTCCTCCCGACGACAAAAACATGGAGCACCCCTATATCCTTTTCCCACCCCCTCTACAACACAGATTCTTTCTTTCATCTCTTTTAGGGGTTGTGGATATTTTTATTTTTTAGGGGGGTTCTCACTTCTGGCATCCATATATGGATGTCAGGAGAAATAATTATTGGTGGTTTCTATGTAAGAAACTTCATCCACCTTCAGATTGGGGTTAACCTTCTGCAACTGCCGGACTAGGGGCAGTAAAAACCTAGCACCCGCTTGGGGTTCAAACCAAGCATTATCCATTCCCTTTCCCCTTTCTATTTTTTTTCTAATGCATTTATTTATTTATTGCTTTATAGGAAGAAGTGGTTCCAACTAGGAGCTTAACACAATGGTGCTGCTAGAAAAATAAAGTCAGGTTGTGTCTTTCCTTCTATTTAGTTTTTCATCCCTTATTTATATTTTGTCAAGATAAAATGAAGGGTATTGAAATTTAAGTGTGGGGGAGTGTCAACCTGCTTAGTTGTTTTTGTGAGCTTTCATTTTTTTAATTTTTTAGGAACATTGATATTTAATGATATTTCTGATCACATTTCACACAAAAATTGATTTTGATAAAATTGAAATGATTTTTGAAAAAAAGGATTTTAAATGATTGTTGATGTGAATTTTTTTCTTAAATTGAATTTTCAATCATTTTTATGATTTTAACTAATTTTTGAAATCCATGGCCCTGAAAAACTGACTCAAAATATTGTTCTCTTCATGTGAAGTATTCTAAAACTTTTTACATATTCTTTCTAATACCCAAAATTTCTTGAGGGAAACTTGTATTTTTTGTGAGAAACAAAATTTTTTATTTTTCTCTTTCGAATCTTTGGATTTCATTGAATGTTTTTAATATGATTGTGGAACTACTTTGGCTAACCACATATTATCCTAAGACCTACCTTTACATTTATCCTTCATTAGCCCTTAGATTCCATGAATTTAATTATAGTTTTAATCCACAATACAAGCTAATATAGCCTTACTGACCCATTCTATTGGTATTGTTGCATGGATATTTCAGGTTTGATTCTGGGGGAAGGGCCTTTCGTGTGCGTTCACTGAATTTGTTTTATTGATGGGTATTATGCAGTATGCATCAACATTTTGGGCAATGACATAATTGGGAATGATTCATAATCTCACTATACTTAATTTTTTTCATTCAGTTCTCCAAAATATAAAAAAAATTAAATAAAAGTTGTGCCTTTGTGGAGCATAAAAAAATATATAAAAAAAGGAAAATAAAGATGTGCCTTTCTAGAGTTTTTTAAAAAAAGTGGGGAACATGGATGATATAATACCCTGAAATCATTGATTGGATCATATACCCTGTAAAATAAATGGGGGTGGTGTTTTGATTCAGATTCACAAGGTGGATTTAGTGAGGAAGTTTCTGGGTTGTCACTTGATTATTCAGGCATTGTAGGTAAGTGTAAAACCATCTCATTCTATCCTTAAAATTTTAAATCATATAACCACCAACCTAAAGCCACAAATTCATTTGAACCTTTGATTAAATCCCTCAGGATTGAATTAATTTTAATGTTTCACACTATGGAGAAATGAGAATTGTCACATGCCTATAGTGATACATGCAAATTTCAAGTATGAGCATAACTACTGAATTGATTTCTCTTGAGTGAAGAGTGACATAAAATTCAATGTGAGGTAGGTTGTGATTGAGCCATGGATTGATTTATGAGGTTGATCAAATTTAAATTTTTGGAATGAAAATAAAAGGAAATTGTTTTTCATAGAAGAGACATGATGAAATTCTGTTTTTGATAACATCATGGATGTTGTCTCATTTTTGATTGTTGTGTAAATTTGGATTTGAATTTAAGATAATTGACCAGGAGTGCAATATTTAAGTGTATGGGATTAATGAAGCTAATATTTTCACATATTTTATACTGTAATTTAAAGTTTATAAACCCACCATAGTGTTATTTAATGGGTATCTGTTACATATTTCGTTTTTTGTGTAATGTTGAACCTAAAAACAAAAACGGCCTAATTCTGGATTTTTAACAGATTTTTATCATAGGGGTATTTTAGTCATTTCTCATAAAATATATTTCCAAATTCTCTGATTCTAATTTTTTTGAAACCTTATTTTATTTATTTAAACCTTCTCTTTAGGACGAGAGGCTGAATCGATCTTCTAGAGGCCGTAAAAAATCAATGAAGTGAAATATTTTTCTGGGAGGACTGCGTGGATCCCACCTCAGTAATGGATAGCTAATTCGGCCAAAAATCCTCCAAATGATGGGATTCTACTTGTATATGAAATAGGACTCCCAGAAGTGTTCCCACAATGAATTTCAAGCTGTTTGGAATCCGTTTCGGTTTCCATTTAATGATAGGGTTTTGAAGGAAGCTTCCAGAAAGCTTCATCTAGAGAAAGTGATCGACAATAAAAGAATAATAACTCCACCAAGACGCATCTAATGAATCAGAAATTTGGAGGGTGGACAGAAAACACCGTTATGAACAATATTTATTGAGATTTCCATGCGTGAATCGGCCAATTAGTGGGTCGAAAACATGACAACTTTATGATGATGAAATCTGCCTATAAAAGGAGAGGAGCTCCTAACTCTAAAGAAATTCCATTCTTTCCCAAAACCATTCTGGTGATGTCTAGACCAAAGGGAGCTGAGTTAGAGATTCCATTCTGGAGAAGATGAGTTCTATTAATAATTAATCCATGATGGGATAAACTACAAGCAGTGGTGGGTGGCGACGGTCCGAGGACATTTACCCTTTTTGAGTTTGTGGTTTTTATTGAAAACACTTTTCATTTAAATAATCCTAGAATTTGATTGCATGATTAAACGAGGTATCTTCTCTCTTGTTTTCACTTTCTTCTATTTTTTTCTATAAATTTTTATCAACATATGATTGTAAAATAGTGTTCTTGTTGTTTAAATTTCATTGGGTGAGGTCTCCCTATTGAGCACAACATTTACAACTGGTTTCAATTCCTTGGAGGTCTTTGGGAAATTGGATCACATTCATGAGTGGATAAAAACCCACATTTGAGGTCCTGATATGGTTTCTGGTGAATATAGATGTACGACATGAGGTCTTGAGTTACACATTGGATAATTTAATTAGAAGAAAATTGACAACAATGATAAAGGGAATGTCTGAATATCTAAGCTTGTCCACTGCTTCCTTCTCTAGATTTTTTTCTTAGTTAGGTTTTATTTGGATTTATAATCTATAATTATTAATACATCATAATTTTTTTAGTTTATTTGGTTTCAATCCACCCCCATATATATTATATAGGTTATTTTTATTTTATTTATTTTATAATAGTTACAATAGGAAGACAGTGTGTTGCAAGCGGCCTACTTTTGATCGACCATAGGTTGTTCCACTATGGTACACTCTTAGGAAAATAATAATTTAATTGAGTAGGGTAAAGAGACTTAAATCTACCATCATCAGGGTCCCAAGTCAATTGATGGTGCATCAATCAGATGCCCGGTCTGTGACTTATTAGCATTTTCGTTTCAAAGTCCTAGTTGGATTTACATATGATCCAACCTGAATGTTCACCAACTATGTCCAAACCTAGAGTGGCGTACATCAAATGAATCATCTTGCAACGAGCTTTTCTTTTTCGTATATGGTTCTTCAATCATACACTTGCAGCCCATGTTATGGGAGAAAAGTTGAAATCGGATCAAAAGGGTCTGGGTCTGGTCTGGTCCGACCTAGTCTGTTAGTCTGACCCAGTCTATAGGTCCTACCCGGCCTGAGGGGGCAGCTCAGCCCGCGAGGGTGGCCTGTCTCACGCTGCGTCCAGCCCAGTGGCCTTTGGGGTTCCTCCCTAGCCGCGTCTAGTGGGATGTCGCACCCCTAGTTCATGAATGGCTTAGTAGTTCGGGCGGGTGGAACTGGTGCCAGGATGGTGTTGGTATGTCATGGAGGACACAGCGGGGTCCCGCTGTTTCGGGCTGGCCGAGTGGCCAGCCGACTCCTCGTGCGGTTCCGGTTGTGCAGCGCCTCTTCCGGTGACACGACAGCTCGGGCCGCCGGTTTTCTTCGCAGTCGTGCTCGACCCGACCGCTGCTTCACTACCGCGTCCAAGGGTCGCGTCCCTCCATTGATCCACCACGCCATGCCAATTTCACTGTGCGTTCCCGATCGACTCGGTGTCTTGAGCCACCAGTTTCATTCGTGGCTGGCCTTAAGCCGGCCGCTGATGAATCGTCGCGGCCAGGCGCTACAGCTTCTCCTCCGACAGAGCGGTTTTTCTGCCGCTGCCACACATTGATTCTTGTCAGTTCCATCTTCTGGTGTTCGTTCTGCGGGTCACCAAATGATCTCTAGTGGCCAGCTTCTCATTCTGGAAGAAGTCGCGCTCTCCTCGGGTTGTTTCATTCAATCCATAGTAATCTTTGATGGGATTCGCACAACTCGTTCTCATGCTACGATTAGCACCAAAATCAACAAAGAAGGTGGAGGAGTCGGGCCGTGTTTGTTCGGCCTGCGCCCTCCGCGTTGTGTTGATATGAAGCGTCTTTTAATTCTAAACCTTGAAGGAAAAAAAAGAAAACGCAACAATTAGCAATCTTGAACCCCTAGCTCGGATTCATCGATGTCATAAAAGTAGACAAATAATTCAAGGATGACATCTTCAGCATTCTATAAGGATATCACTTCCTCTCTTGTTCTAGTTGGAGATCAATGGAGAAGTTGTTTTTGTTGGCATTTGAAGTCCTTCATTAGGTGGATCGTTCTTTGTTGGAGAGATCATGTTTCTCCCAATTTCTTCCCTCTTCCCATTCTCCACCAAAAAGAAAATGAGTCCCTCAACAAAATAATAGATTTATGATTTTATTTAGTTGTTGGCACACATTTCAAAAAAGATTCAAATTAAATAAATAATTAGGCTAGCCCCACATAATCAATGTAAAGGATGGTGGCTCTATTAAATGGGGATCTGAGGAGGTTTCTCCCCACATAATGGGGAGTTCCATTGTTTATGTGGTCTCAGGTGATCCCCACTTCATTAACTCCACATGAAGAGGGGTTTCAGACCTTGGGTGGGCCCTACCCCCATAACCTCTCAAGGAAGGTTACGGTGTGGTGGCCTCCACCTCTAACCTCCTCTTGGAGGTTTTAAGCATCAAAAAATAAAAATAAAGCTAAATCATTATTTTTATGTAATTTATTCATAAAAACACAAAAAAAAAATTACATTCAGTCCCGAAAATCTATCGTCGAGGTCGTAGTATTCATATGCGAATACCAGCACTATGATTTCTACGGTGCCCTTTGATTTCAGTTTATAACACCATTTCAGGAGTTATAAAATCCCACTCGTACATTTACTAAATGTACTCAAACAAAACATAAAAAAATTGATTCCAGGAACACCGGATCTCGAAATCACGTGCTGTCAGTCTCGGCATACTCGTAAAATCCCCATGAATAAAAAATCCATGGAATTTCCAGGTCATTACATTCTATCCACCTCAGGGCTTTACGTCCGTGTAAGATACAACTAGAACTATGGGAATAAATGGGGGTACTGAGTAGGCCTTTGAGCCGCTCGCTCCCATGTTCTCTCCTAGAGGTTCATGTGCTGCCAATGAACACGCACTAGAGGTATCGACATTCCATGTAGGACCCACTCTTGTCGTTCATGAATCTCCACTGGGACCTACATAAAATGCATCCCATCATTCATGTCTATCTCCCCATGGTCGATGATGTGAGAAGAGTCGTCCACGTATCCTCTTAGCTGGGATACGTGGAAGACATCGTGTACCCCATGAAACTGAGGGGGAAGTGCCAAGAAGTCAGCCACCTCACCTACTCTACTGAGTTCCTAGAGTGGTTTGATGAATCTCAGAGATAACTTGTCACCATATCCAAACCATTGTGGTCCTCATCGAGGTGATACCTGTAGAAAGACGTAGTCTCCATCCTCGAACTCAAGAGGTCTCTATCTCATGTCGGCATACGAGTTCTGCCTGCTCTATGCAGTCTTCATCTGCTCCTAGATGATCTGCACCTTCTCCATGGTAGCTTGTACCATCTCTGGTCTCACCAGTGATGACTCCCTAGGGTCTGTCCATCACATGGGTGATCTGCATGGTTGCCCATACAATGCATCAAAAGGTGTCATCCCTATGGTGGAGTGATTGATATTTTTGTATTAAAAATTCACAAAATTTAAGTGGTACTCCTAGCTATGGCCAATGTCGAGGACACAAGCATGTAGCTTGTCCTCAAGGGTCTGAATGGTCTGCTTGGTCTGACCATCTGTCTGAGGACGGTAGCCGGTGCTCAAACAAAGTTGTGTCCTGAAAGCCTCCTACAACCCCTTCCATAGCAGGGAAGTAAACCATGTGTCACGGTAGGAGACATTATTTGATGGTAATCCATGTAGCCGCACAATCTCCTGCACATAGTGCCGTCCCATGCTCTCTACTGAACCCTAATCTCTGATTGGTAGGAAGTGGACCGACTTGGTTAGTCGGTCAAATATCACCCAAATCGAGTCGCGACACCTGGATCTATGTGCAATACTCATCACAAATTCCATTGATATCCCATCCGACATCCACTCTCGGACCTCTCAAGGATTATCCAAGACTACTTGTACCTGGTGCTCCGTCTTCACTTGCTGACAAGTGACACATCTAGAGACAAACTCTACTATGGCATTCTTCATACCTGGCCACCAATGTTGTAACGACCCGATGTCTTTCAATGAAAAATCCCTTATTATAGTAATGTCATAAAATAACATGAAAACACAACATAATAAACTACTAAGTTATAAGTGACCTTTAAACATATGTTTTTTTCTCCTATGATTGGAATTTCAAAAATCCGACATACACGGTTTTGTTCAAGATGATTTTTGGATTCCAATGAAACAAAAATAATTTTTTGTGAATAGTGCACTAACCATATGAATAGTTACATTCCCTTATGAATAGTAATATGACCCTTATGAATACTAAATCATCCATCATAAGAGTAAAATTACCTATAAATGATTAAATAAAATTTAGAAATATTAGAAAGTGACAATTTGACCTTAGTAAACATTTTGGTATTTTCCATGTCATAAATAATAAATTATAATTAATTAATTAATTTAAAAGAATATTTATTTCCTTAAAATGTATTCATAAATGATTGAATCAATTTATTATAGTTTTAGATAATTTTATAAGACCCTGTGTAATTTTTCAAAGCAATATAAAATCATTTTTATCTTTTAAAAAATTGTTTTTAAGTAAATTATGATTTTAATTAAATATTAAATTAATACTATTTAGAAAATTATTTTTGAAAAACGGACTTCTTTTTTGGATTCAAAACGTCAAAAAATGGTAGGGGTAAATTTTAAGGTTTTTTCTGAAATACTTCAATTTTCGGGTGAATTGTAATGAATACAGTTTTTCGCATAATTGGTGTATACTAAATTGCATCATTAACGATGTAATGATGACCTAAACATTACATAATGTTAGTTTCAGACAAATTATATTAAATTTCTTAAATGTTTTCTTAAAATACAATAAATCCTATTCTTAAAACAAAAAATAACTTTCCAAATCCTAAAGTCAAAAGGTGATTTCTTAAAGTTTCTTTTTCTCTTTCTTTCACTTTGCTTTTAATAAATTGATGAATTCGAATTATAAATAATAATTATAGCCTAAAAAGAATTATATTATATTAATATATGATTAGGATGTAAAAAAACTACTATTACAAGTCTAACTTTTGATATATTATTTTATTTAATATTGTATACTATATACACCCCCCTCCTCATGTATAAATAAGCCCTCCCCCTCCTCTTGCCAAACCACACATTTCAAGCTTCCAGAATTGTATAATATCTACCCAATAATCTCCCCTATCCCCTCCCCCACGTCCAAGATATTCTGGTATCATAAAAAGACCATGCTTAGGCCCTTAAAAAGTTTCTCAGGAAAAGGATTCAAGAGCTAATTTCCCTCCCTCTTCTCCTTTAATTCCCTTTCAAGTTCAAGTTCATTTCTGGATCTCTCCCCACCTATCTTCATCAAAATTGTTTTGTAACTCTAGTATTATATATATACTATAATTTTATGATTCTAATTTGATATTACATCATCAAACCCCCTTTCCCTCTTCCTTTTATTTTTTAAAGAGAACGTTGTTCGTGAGGTGTTAATTTATAACCTTCACGAATAAAATGCCTTCTTCTTCCATTTCTACCTTCAGATCTGGTCATTAAACCATTTTTATGGTTGAACCAGAATATTTTATATTTATAATGTTCCATTTCATGTACTGGAAATAACCTATTCCCATATTACTAAGTGATAAGATAGAACATGTTTTTTGTGATCCAAAAACCACCCAAATTGACCCAAATAACCATCAGTTAATTCTTATCTAATGATTCATCCACATGGATAAAATATAATTAATTATAAGAACATTAAAAATCTTGTAATATAATTAATGAAATGAAATATCATTTCTGGATGTTTACTCATGTTCTACCCAAACTTCAATTTAAGAATACAAGTGAACCACCTAAGAAAAACCATAAAAACGAACATCCCCGAACAATGTTTTTATACTCTACAAGTCTTTCAAAGGAACATAATATGAAATAATGAAACTAGAATGAACCCTATTAATGTACACATGGTTCTGGATTTCTAATTAATGAATATAATTTCATTATACAGGACATTAAATATAAGGAAGCATTCTGGTACAAGGTATGGGGAAATCTCGAACCCAATTTTCTTCTTTCGGGTACTCCCTCTTTCACTCCATTTTTGATATGGTTACTCATCAAAGATCATTTTTTCATCATTTACTTTACTTTTATGGGATATCAATGTTTTTCACGGGTTTTTATTTCAACCAAATTGGTTTCCAAAAGAACTCTTCTTTTAAGAACACCCCTTTTACTTCTCATTCAAAGTGAACGGTTCTTGTAACATGTATGTTCTTCCCTCTTTCTTTTGTGAAACCCAAGATTATGAAAATGTTATTATGAGATTAAACCCATTAATTTTCATGGGTTCATTATTTTAATTTATGTTATATGTTAATTTTGTCATGCATGTCAAATGATAATGTTATGATGTGACGGGTGTGCCATGAATTATATATAGCAATATGAATGTTTAAATGTGACGGGTGCAACTGGAATTATACAGTGCTCCAATGAGTTGGGTAATGTGATTAATCTCATGAATAAATGTGAAATGGTGTGTCAAAAATATTCTAGCTTGGTTCACAAGTATGTGTGGTAGTAAACCACTAAGACATGATGTTTCTTTTTTATGCATTTCCACATTTCAAGTCTTTTATTTATGATCCTCTCATGTCTATGGTCTTTTTCCTATGTTATGACTATGATCACCCCATGATATATTATTCTCATATAACCTCTTAATGTTCTTCTATCTCAGCCCTTTTGATATATATCCTCTGGTGGCTACAAGTACTAAGGAGAGGACAAGTTCCAATAAGAATCTAAAGAAGAATAAATTAAATAAATGGTTATGCATGATCTTGTATTTGTTATGTGGGGTCCTATTTTTCCGAAGACACTAAACCTTTGGATCCTCTATGTGTTATACTATTATTTTTTTTATATTTGAAATTATTTAATTGTAATGTTATAAAATGTTGGGTCTCTATAGTTGGTATCAGATGAAAGGTTTAGTTAATTTGGGAATTAGGATTAGTGAACCCTAGAGAAAACCTCTAGTATGAGAATACGTAAAAATATGCACATAAGAGTATTTACCTACTGATCCCATATGTTATGTATTTGGTATCATTTTTCTTGAATAAGTTATTCATGACTTGTTTACTTATGTTTTCTTCTAACCTTTCCTATTTTAGAAAATGGTGGGAACCAGGAGAAATCATGCCAACAACTCATGCGAGGCCCAATGCAACGATTTCCCGAATGACATACCCAATGATTTGGGAGGTGGAGCTGAAAATTTCATGGCGATTATTACCCAATTATATCAGTTTATGAATAATAACTATAATAATGGGGAACTTACACCTTCACCAAAGAGGGAGAAACTATCTATTGAATGTTTTACGCAACTACGACCACCGACGTTTTGTGGATCTTCTGATCCACTAGTTGCTGAACAGTGGGTCAACTCCATTGATAAGATATTTTCTATGCATCACTATTCTGAGATGGGGAAGGTGACTCTAGGCATTTATCATCTAGATGGAGAATCCGATCAATGGCAGGTTTTGATTAAGAACACCAAACCAAGGGAGGAAATTGAGGAGATGGAATAGGAAGACATAATGATAATGTTTCTTAATAAGTATTTCCCACGAACTCTTCAGACAAAGTTAGAGAGAGAATTCATAGAGCTCAATAAAAAATAATTAGAATATGTCACAACCTATGCAGCAAATTTCACCAGCCTCACAAGGTATGATTCGGGGTTTTTTATCAACAATGATAGTAAAATTTATAGATTCTTTATTGGAATAAAACCACACCATCGAAAGGATCTTCAAATTTGAGACATTGGGAGTTATGAAGAAGTTGTTCGGTGTCCTCTCAATGTGGAGATGGAGTTTGGAGAATGGTCCCATGGCTATGGTGATAAGAAAAGAAAGATTTATTTTCAAGCTATTGGATCTAATGACAAAAGGCGGGAAGAAAAATCAACGACCCACACGTTGAAAATGTTGGAAGTTTCACTATGGGAACTACCTCAATGGGATGGGGAAATTCTTCTAGTGTAGTAATGAAGGAAACCATTCCCAAGAGTGTCAAAAAGACATGAAAATGATGGAGAATGTAGCTGATGAAAGGAGAGAACCACTCAGGGTACAATGCTACAACTGTAGGGAGCTAGGGCTCTATGCAAACTAGTGCACTAAACCGCAAGCTCTTGAGTGTAATCAGTGTCAATAGCCACCATAGCCAAAGGAACAAGGGAAGGCTTATGCTATCACTACTTCAGATGTGGAGCATGATAATGAATTCATACAAGGTACACATCCTATTCACTCAAGAATGTCAAATGTCTCATTTGATTCCGGTTCTACACATTCCTTTATATCTTGCAAGATTTCTTGAACTATAGAATCGAAGCCGATAAACCATGAAGTAGAGATATCTGTAAAAACACAAAGTGGTGAAATCATTGCAACACAAGTGTTTGAATCTTCTCCTATTGATGTATGTGTGAATATTCTTCCGAAAAATCTCGTAATATTTCCCTTGGTGTAATTTGACGCTATAATGGGAATGGACTAGCTCTCGTTATATAGAGCACATATCAACTGTCGAGAAAAGAAAACATATTTTCATATTCCGAACCATCCCATGCACCTATACAAATTCAAGGAAGATCATTAATCTCCTTTGAAAATTCCTTTAATGGTGTGGGTGTTGATTCCCTATGATGATGCAAACCTCACCCAAATGGTTTAGTTGAAGGAATGTTCCATCCTTGCGGAAATTCCCATCACGAGGGAATACGGCGATGCATTTCACAGTGTTACCTGGAATTCCCCCAGATCGTGAGGAAGATTTCTCAATTGAACTCATACCCGAAGCTTCTATTATCTTGAAGTTCCCCTATAGGATGGCTCCTATCGAACTAGAGGAGTTAAAGAAGTAGCTGCAAGAGAATCTGGAAAAAGGGTTCATACACCCTAGTTCATCACCATGGGGTGCACCAGTGCTCATTGTGAAGATGAAGGATGAAACAATGTGGATCTGTATCGATTATCGGGAACTCAACAAGATCACCAAAATTAAAAAGTATCCTCTCCCTATGATTGATGACTTGTTTGGTCAGTTAAAAGGATCTCAATACTTCTTAAAGGTTGATCTTCGTTCTCAATAACATCGGGTAAAGTTGATGAAGGAAGATATTCAGAAGACTTCCTTCCGTTCATGGTATGGGCACTATGAGTTTATAGTGATGCCCTTTGGACTTACTAATTCCCCTGAAATCATCATGGATTTGATGAATAGAGTCTTTAGACATTACTTCTACAAATTTATGGTAGTGTTTATCTATGATATTCTCATCTACACAAAGAGAAAGGAGGAACATGAAGAACATCTAAGACTAGTTTTGGCGATATTAAAAAAAGAGAATTAGTACGCCAAGTTAAGAAAGTGTGACTTTTGGATGAATCATGTCACATTAATGGGACATGTCATCACAAGTGAGGGAATCTCTGTGGATCCTTCAATGAAAAAGGCGATTGAGGAATGCCCCAGACCCTCTAGTGTCATAGAAATCCGTAGTTTTCTTGGATTAGCTAGGTACTACCGACGTTTGGTGAGAATATTCTCATGATTGTCATGCCCTCTAACTATGATAATAAGGAATGGGGTAAAGTATGTCTAGATGGAAGAATGTGAGGGAAGATTCATGGATCTAAAGAGAAGGTTGATCACTGCACCGGTACTCACACTACCAAAAATTGGAGAATGTTTTGTGATATATAGTGATGCATTAAAGGAAGGGTTGTGTTGTGTACTCATTAAAAATGATAATGTGATAGCTTATGCCTAATGACAGTTGATGATCCATGAGAAGAACTACCCGACACATGATCTAGAGCTGGAAGCTGTGATTTTTGCATTGAAAATATGGAGGCACTACCTTTATGGCGAGAAGTGTGACATATACACCTACCACAAGAGCCTGATGTATATATTCACACAAAATGAGATCAACATCCGTCAAAGGATGTGGTTAGAGCTAATCAATGATTACGATTTCTCTATTCACTATCATCCTAGAAAGGGGTACAAGGTAGTTGATGCTCTAAGCATAAAATAACTTGCTACTATATCCATGTTGCAGATTGAGAAAAACCTATCTTCATGGATATTCAAAGGATGGATTTGGAAATCATAAGTGTAGGGGATACATCCTACCTTTCCCAAATGCTTTTGCAACCATCCATCCAAGATAAGATTAAGGAAGCACAATGGGATGATATGGAGATAAAAAATAGGGTGAAAGTAGTAAAGGAAGGGAATCTAAAAGAGTTCTATATCGACAATGATGGTGTGATTCAGTTTGGAATGCAGCTTTGTGTGCCTTCATCACCCAGGATAAAGAAGGAGCTATTGGAAAATTCACATAGCTCAACTTTCTCTATCTATCCTGGGAGTACCAAAATGTACCGTGATCTCCGAAAACACTTCTGGAGGGATAAAATGAAGAAGGAGATTGCATATTATATATCAAGGTCCTTGGTATGTTAGCAAGTTAATGCAGAGCGAAAAAAGTCCAAAGATATGATGCATCCATTTCCTATACCCATGTCGAAATGGGAAAATGTTACTATGGACTTTGTCCCAGGCCTCCCGAAGATGTCAACTGGAAATGATGCGATATGGGTTGTGGTTGAACGACTCACCAAGACTGCCCATTTTATCGCTATTCGGGAAGACCTCTCTCTTGATCAAATTTCAAGGATATATGTGAAGGAAGTTGTGAGACTACACGGTGCTCCACTATAAATTGTCTCTGACCGTGATCCAAGGTTTACATCAAACTTATGGAGGAGCCTTCCACATGGTTTTAGTACTGAATTAAATTTCAGCACGGCCTATCACCCCCAAAACTGATGGCCAATCTGAAAGGACAATTCAGACGCGCGAAGATATGATAAGAGCCTTCTCTCTAGAATTCAATGGTGTATGGGATCATCATCTCCCATTGTTTGAGTTCTCATACAACAATAGCCTCCACTCGAGTATTCCAATGGCTCCGTATGAAGCTCGTTATGGGAAGCGATGTAGAACTCCAACCTATTGGGATGAAGTCGGAGAAAGAAAGCTACTTGGGACCGATCTTGTTTATGAGATGACAGAGAAGGTTCAAGTAATACAAAAAGACATCAAAGTTGCTCAAATTTCGAAAAATAGTTATGCTGACAACCGTTGAAGGGACTTGGAGTTTGAATTTGGACATAAAGTCTTCTTTTGAATATCACCATGGAAGAGAGTCATGCAATTTGGGAAGAAAGGGAAGCTAATCCCTAGGTATATAGGCCCTTTTGAGATCCTTGAACACCAAGGATCCATGGAATATAGTCTTGCACTTCCACTGAATATGGCTCAAGTTCATGATGTGTTTCATGTATCACTATGGAGAAAGTGTATACCAGACCCCTCACATGTACTAAACTCAGATGTGGTTCAGCTGGACGATGATCTCTCTTATGAGGAGCAGCCAGTAAAGATTCTAGATCGGAGAGATAAGGTTCTACACAAGAAGACACCCCATCTTGTCAATGTGTTGTGGAGGAACCATATGTTTGAGGAAGAAAATTCGGAACCAGAAGAGGCAACAAAAGAGAATTACCCTCACCTGTTTCTTTAATGTGAAATTTCTGGGGTGAAATTTTTTAAGGGGAGAAGAATGTAATGACCCAATTTTTTTCAATGGAAATTCTGTTCTTATATTTATGTCCTAAATTAACATGAAAACACAACAAAATAAACTAATAAGTGATGAGTGACCTTTAAACATTAATTTTTCACTCATATGTTTGGAATTTAAAAAATCTGACATACACGGTTGTGTTCAAGTTGATTTTTTGAGTCTAATGAAACAAAAATAATTTTTGGTTAATAGTGACCTACCCTTATGAATAGTTACATACCCTTATGAATAGTAATGTGACTTTTATGAATATTAAATCATCCAACACAAGAGTAACATTACCAATGAATAATTAAATAAAATTTAGACATCTTAGAATGTGAAAATTTGACCTTAGTAAACGTTTTGGTATTTTCTAAGTCATAAATAATTAATTATAATTAATTAATTAATTTAGAAGAATACATTTTTTCCTTAAAATGTATTCATAAATTATTTATTCAATTTATTATAGTTTTAGATAATTTTATAAGACCCTACGTAATCTTTTAAAGCACTATAAAACCATTAATAACTTTTAAAAAACTATTTTTTAAATTAAATTATGATTTTAATTAAATATTAAATTAATATTATAAAGAAAATTATATTTGAAAATTGAAATTCATTTTTGGATTCTACACATCGAAAAATGGTAGGGGTAATTTTTTGGGTTTTTTCCGGAAATACTTCTATTTTCGGGTGAATAGTAAAAAATATATAGTTTTTCGCATAATCGGTGTATACTAAATTGCACCATTAATGTTAAAATAATGACATAAAAATTCTAGAACATTATTTTCAGAAAATTATATTAATTTTCATAAATCGTTTCTTAAAATACAATAAATGAAATTTTCAAACCCAAATAGAACTTTCCAAATTCTAAAGTCAAAAGGTGATTTCTTAAAGTGTCTTTTTCTCTTTCTTTCACATTCCTTTTAAAGAATTAATGAATTCGAATTATAAAGAATAATTAAAGCCTAAAACGATTTATATTATAATAATATATGATGTAGGATTTAAAAAAACTGCTATTACATGTTTAACTTTTGAAATACAATTTTATTTAATATTTTATACTAAAAACATCTCCCTCCCCCATGTATGAATAATCCCTCCCCTGCATCTTGTCAAAACACACCTCTCAAGCTTCAAAAATTTTATAAGCACTTCCCAATCAAATCCCCTAGACCCTCCCCCACCTCCAAGAGCTTCTGGTCTAATCAAAATACCACGCTTAGGCCCTTAAGGAGGTTCTCAAAAGAAGGATTCAAGAGGTAATTTCCCTCCCTCTTCTCCTTTAATTCACTTTCAAGTTCAAGTTCATTTCTTGATCTCTCCCCTCATATCATCATCCAAATTGTGTTGTAACTTCATTATTATACATATACTGTAATTTTATGATTATAATTAGATATTATATCATCCAACCCCCTTTTCATCTTCCTTATATTTTTTTAAAAGAGAATGTTGTTCATGAGGTGTTAATTTCTCACCGTCAAGAACAACATGCCTTCTTCATCTATTTATAACTTCAGATCTGGCCATGATACCATTTTTATGTTTGAAAAAGAATATTTTATATGTATTATATTCTATTTAATGTTCTTGAAATAACCTATGGCCATATTATTAAGTGATAAGTTAAAACATGTTCGTTGTGATTAAAAAACCGCCAAAATTAACCCAAATAACCATAACTTAATTCTTATCTAATGATTCATCCACATGGATATAATATAATACATTATAAGATTATTAAAAATCCTGTAATATCATTAATGACATGTAATATCATTTCTGGATGTTTAATCATGTTCTACCGAAACTTCAACATAAGAATACAAGTGAACCACCCAAGAAAAACCATAAAAATGAACATCCTCTAACCATGTTTTTATACTCTATAAGTCATCGAAAGGAACATAATATGAAATAATGAAACCAGAATTAAACCTATTAATGTAAAAATGTTTCTGGATTTCTAATTAATTAATAAAATGTCCTTATATAGGACATTAAAGAGAAGGAAGCATTCGGGTACAAGGCAAGGGGAAATATCAAACAAAATTTTCTTCCTTCGGGTTCTCCCTCTTTCACTCAATTTTTTATATGGATACTCCTCAAATATCATTTTTTCATTTTTGAAATAACATTTCTGGGATATAAATGTTTGTAACTATTTTTTATTTCCAACAAAATGTTTTCCAAAATATCTTTTCTTTTATGAACACCCCTTTTACTTCTCACTCAAAGTGAATGGTTCTTGTAACATGTATGTTATTCCCTATTTCTTTTTTGGAACCCAATGCTTATGAATATATTATTATGAGTTGAAACCAATTCCTTTTAAAGGTTCCATTATGTTAATTTATGTTATATGTTAATTATGGTAAGCATGATAAATGATAATGTTATGATGTGACGGGTGCGCCTGGAATTATATAGTGCAATATGAATGTTTAAATGTGACGGGTGCGCCCGGAATTATATAGAGATATAATGCATTGGGTAAAGTGATTAATCTCATGAATAAATTTTAAATGATGTGTGAACAACATTCTAGCTTGGTTCACAAGTTTGTGTGGTAGTTAACCACTGAGACATGATGTTTTATTTTTGTGTGTTTCCACATTTCATGTCTTTTATTTATGCTCCACTCTTGTTCATGATCTTTTGCCTATGTTATGACTATGCTCAACCCATGCTATATTGTTCTTATATTTCCTCTTAATGGGATTCTAGATCACCCATTTTTATGTATATCCTCTAGTGGCTACATGTACTAAGTAGAGGACAAGTACCAATAATAATCTAGAGAAGAAGAAATTAAATAAATGTCTATGCTTGATTTTCTGTTTGTTATGTGTGGTCCTAGTTTTCCCAAGATACTAATCATTTGGATCATCTATGTGTAATAATATTATGTTTTTTATCTTTTAAATGTTGTAATAGAAATGTAATAATATTCTTGGATGCTATAAGTGTAGTCGTCGAAGGCACTGGTACATCCTCGCAACCCTTGGATGTACCACAGGAGGAGACGTGTGAAACTTTCTCAACACATCATCCTGAAGTGACACAGGAACCACAGTAAATCTTCTAAATAGGATGATGTGCTCGCCACCTTTAGAAAATACATCAGGTGACTGCCCTGTAGATATCTGAGCATGTCATGTCTCGCAGTAATCGTCCTCATGCTATGCTTCCCTGACTCACTGAAGGAGTGGGGGAGTGACCATTGGATACTATAGAAATGATGCTATGTCTCTATCCACAAAGGATATCTTCAAAGAGGCTAACTACTCTATCTCCTCTCCTAGAAGCTATATACCAAACATCCCGATAAGTGCATCTGCAACGACTTTTCCCTTCGCAAGAGTATAGACTATCTCGAAGTCATAGTCCTGGAGGAACTCAAGCCATCAGAGCTATCTCAGATTCAGGTCCTTCTGATATAAGATATACCTGAGACTCTTGGGATCATTGAACACTGTAAAACATTCACCCATTAGATATTGTCACGACATATTCAAGGAGAACACCACTACTGCTAACTCTAGGTCATGGGTAGAATAGTTCTTCTCATTCTATCTTACCTGCTGAGAACCATATGCGATCCCTACTCACTCCTGCATCAGGACACACCCGAGTTGGTTCCCAAATTTGTCACAGTAAACAACGTACCATAAAACAACTTTTAGAAGCCTCAATATGGGTGCACTAGTTATCCTCTTCCACATCTCCTGGAAGCTCTGCAAGAATGTCTCCAACCACACGACATGTTGACCCTTCTTTTTCAAGGTTGATAGTGGTGTTGGAACTCAAGAGAAATCTGTTATAGACCTTAGGTAGTATCCAACCAATCCTTTGAATCTCAATACCTCTGCCACACCCCTGGGTGATTCCCAATCAAGTTCCACTTCATTCTTCGCTGGATCCACTGCAACTCCAACCTCCAAGATGAAATTACCCAGAAAGTGATCCTCTCGGATCCAAAACTGGCACGTTGAGAGCTTACCAAAAAGCTGGTGCTCTCTGATTGTGTCCAGTACTACCCGTATATGGTAAGCATGGTCTTCCCCAGTTGCTGATTATATCAGTATGTCGTTGATGAAGACTACAACAAAGCGGTCGAGGTATGTCTAGAAGATCCTGTTCATGGGAACCATGAAAATTTTTAGAGCATTGGTTACACTGAAAGGCATAACCAAGAACTCGTAGTGGTTGTACCGACATCTCAAGGTCATCTTCTGCACATCCTCATCTCAAACTCTGAGCTGGTGATAGCCTGATCTGAGGTCTATCTTCGAGAACCACCGTGATCCATTCAGCTGATCAAAGAGGTCGTTAATCCTCGAGAGTGGGTAATTTTTCTTCACGGTCACCTGGTTTAGGCAACTGTAGTCGACACAAATCATCATGATTGCTTCCTCCTTCTTGGCGAAAAGAATCGAGGGTTGTCCAGGGAGAAACACTTAGGCCGGATGATTCCCTTCCCCTGCAAGTCCTCCAGATGTACCTGAAGCTCACAAAGATCACAGGGAGCCATCCAATATGCGGGATTAGATATCGGTGTAGTCCCAAGGAAAATGCAATATAGATGTCCACCTCTCTGTGAGGAGGTAGTCCCGGAACATCATCAGGGAAAACATCTGTGTTCTGGCGCACTACTATAGGATAACTCGGAATCTCCGCATCAACTACTTCGAGTGTAAGGCAGGCCAACTGATGAGTGATCTGCTGCACCCTCCTCTGAGTAAGTATGTCATGTCCTCTAAAGGATCCCTTTTCATTGGTGAAGGTAAACCTGGTCTCATCTGTGTGGACACACCGCACTTTCTTCCTAATATAGTCGTTCTGGTCATGGATTATAGATAACCATTCTATACCAAAGATGAAATCATAAGGCCTCGAGACCGCTACGAGGAGATCCCATTCGAATCCCTCACCTCCTAGAGTAATCTCACACTGCTGGAACCAGTGCGTAATCCTCATGTCTGCACCTCTAGGATTCTCTAGTAGTAAGGATTGAGCCAATGGATCTGTCAGAATCTCTAAGCTCCAAACGAGGGCGGTGGAAATAAATGACAGACTGGAACATGTGTCTATAAGAAGTGCATCTAAGGTGGAGTAGACATAGATCGTAGCTTGACTCATCTTTGGAGAACCATGGTTGTAAGCCTCAACTACCTGGAGTTGTCCTCTCCCCTGTCCACCTGCTCCCTGCCGTTGGGGTGGACCTCCTGGTGGTGTTGGTGATAACACCTCGAATCGTCATCCTCCACCATCTACACGGACATCTCCTCTGCCACTTCCACCTACTCTTAGAGTTCTTCCTCAATCAGAAATCTACTGCTTCTTGGGAGGTCCCTCAACTGTCTGTTGATCATCAGTATGGAGTGTCAAATAGTCATGAGCCATGTGACCATACCCGCCGCAAGAGTAGCATTGTCCACTCCGGGCATGACTTTCTTTGTCTCATGTTCCCCACACAACTGAACCTATATCCTGAGGTCATCCTCCCATGGGTCTGTTCTTCATAGACCTCTACGACATCTATCTACTGCCAGCTATAGGAGACTCTTCTGCATGTCGACTAGTGATGGGTCTCGCAAATAGTGACTACTCGACTAGGAAACTCTCCACTAGGAGGGCTCTCTCTAACACCCCTTCCTGCGTCGAGATGCTGAGGGAGATCATTGAAGCTCTGATATCTCTCCTGACACCCTGGTCGAAGGTCTGGGCCTTGAAGAATGGGTCACGCACCATATCTATGGAATAACACGATAGGTCGGTGAACATCGCTTTGTACTATGTCACCATCATTATACCCTACTAATGATAGAGTATCTCATGTATCTGCACTGCACGTAGGGTGGCTGGGAAAAAATCCGCCCAAAATAATCTCACAAAGACTTCCAAAAGTAGTGTCACCTCGTCATGCATCTAGAGCATCAGGATCCACCATCGACTAGATACTGCTCGATGGAGACTCAAGGGAAGGATCGCCATAAGGTAGGATGGTGTTCCTACCAGTCTGAAGACTCTCACCACAACCTCCACCCAATCCTCAGCTGCCTGTGGGTCCGTCTATCCCCTGAACCAGAGTGTCATCTGGCACTAGAACATGTTCAACGTGCTCAGTCTGCGTGCACTCTCTACTATTAGGGAAAGTGGCATCGATGGCCCAAAGGGTAGTGTTACCACTAGTGCCTCTACTGTGATAGGGCCCTACATCGATATCTCATTGATCGGTGGGCTATCTATACATACACCTAATGGATCCCTATTAGGCTATCTGCATGGAGGCATACTGAAAAGAAATAGTGGAACAATGGTCAATAAGTAATACCTGGTGAGCTGACTCAAGATATCACAAGAAAACTCTTGAAAAAACACACGAAATAAGTGTTTTCGTGCACAGAGTTGGAAGTCAGAAGTCAGGGTCATGCTGTATGGATACGTTGGCCGCCACACCAACACTGGACTCCCTGAATTGAAAACCAGACTTAGTACCATTAACATTATTTCTTCAAAAAAAGAAAGTTCAGAGTCCTACGTTCTGTGGTTGAATTGACTCCTATGATACCAATTTTTCACGACCGATCCCCTGGGGCCCATGTCGTGACTACCCCAAGCCTTCCGTCCATAGGCCATGGGCTGGCGACTAGCACTAAAGGCATAATTCAATAAAACAGGGATGCAATTTTATTTATATAGAGTAACCTCCCACAATAGTGTTCAAGATGAAAGCAAAACATTAGGTAAAGTTGTACACAAAAGAATGCTGTAAAAGTCAATGGGTATGGAAATACAAGCCCAACTGAAAAGTAAAAGTACTACTGAAAAGAAAGTATAACTGAAGAAAAGTAAAGCATCCACAGGTTCGTCCTATGGGGTTCCTACCTGATGGGTAGGTACATATGGTCATCTCAGCACTCCACATCTGTTAGACTCCTCCATGTACTGACTTGTCGTATGTTCCACCATCGAGTATCATCCAGTCCTGCTACACAGCATCAGTCAGTGTTGTCTTTCATCTACATCAAACACATTGAGGTGCGGGCATAGCCCGTGCAGGGGTGACTAAAAAAAATACTCAGTAGGGCCCCCGAGACCCTCAAGGTCTCACAAAATCCAACATGGATAAACCACAAAGTATGAAATCAATAGATAACCCCACTTATGTATATGCTCATAAATATAAATAAGTTATCCAGTAATCCATCTAAATCACAATAAAACAAAAGATTTAATGACTCATATCACATAGGTATTCAAATTATGTAGAGAGATAGAGATGATCAGATATAGCCCCTGAATCATTAGAGCTGTCAGACAAACACATGATCTAGGACGAGCTATTCTGTCAGACCAACACAAGATCCAAGAATAGAAGTAAGAACATTTAGACCAACACATGATCCAAGAATAGTCTTCATAGTTGTCAGACCAACACATGATCTAGGACCAGCTTATCTATCAGACCAACACATGATCCAGGAAGAGAAGTCTGAACTCTGGGACCAACACATGATCCAGGAACAGTCGTCCGAATTTTCAGACCAACACATGATCCAAAACCAACTATTCTTTCAGATAAAATCATGATACAAGATTAGATTTCAATACTATCAGACCAAAACATGTTCCAGGAATAGTCATCACTGCACATCCAGCCACAGTGTTTCCAAAAAGAATGCTTGATTCTGGTAGGCTCCACACCTAAAGTCAAGTATCAATAATTCAACTACCACCAAGTCCCACAATGAATCATTTAAATGGTACATCTTGTCAAAGGGGTCCCAACTCAATGGACAGTGTGTCAATTGGACACCCGGTTGGAGAGTTATTAGAATTCTCATTCCGAGGGCCTGGTTGGATTTACATTTCATCCTACATAGACATTCCCTAGCTACGTCCAAACCTCAAATGGGTTATATCAAAATAACCACATTTCTCAAAGATTTCCATAACTGTATAAGGTTTGTCAATCAGACGACTCTAGCCCATGTTAAGGGCGAAAACGTGAAATCAGATCAAATGGGTCTGGGTGCAGTCTGGCCTAGTCGGATCGAACCGACCCGACCCGAGTCTGGACTAGGGTCCAACCCTGTTTGCGGGTCGAACCCGATCCATGATTCTGACACATCCCATGGTGGGTCCGGCCCGGCGGCCTGTGAGGGACCTCCCTAGCCATGTCCAGGGGGAGGTTGCGCCCCCTGGTTCCCGAATGGAATAATCGTTCGGGAAGAGGAACTGGTGCCAAGCTGGAGCCGATGTGTCATGCAGGACCTAGATGGGTACTGCTATTTCCGGCTAGGTGGGCGGCCAGACGACTCCTCATGCGGCACCTGTTGCGTCTGCCTCATCCGGCGAGCCGGAAGCTCTGCTGCCGGTTCTCTTCACGGTTGGGTTTGATCCAGTCACTGCTACACTACCGCGGCTAGGGGCCACGACCCTCCTTTGATCGACCACACATCGCTAGTTGTGTTGCGCATTCCAGGTCGACCCAGAGGCTTGAGCCGCCGATTTCTTTCATGGACGGCCTTGCGTCGGCCGCTGATGAACCTACATGGCCAGTGGACATGGCTTCCCATATGGGGTCGTGGTTACGCCACCACTGCCACACGTTGACGCACGTCAGTTCCATCCGCTGGTGTTCTTTCTGTGGGTCACCGGATGACCTGCGGTGGCATGTTTCTCATTCTGGAATAAGTTTCTCCCTCCTTAGGTTCATGCCTTGGATCTTCAGTCATCGATGAATAGAGTCTCACAATCTAGTTTCATGCCACGATTAGGGCCAAAATCTACAAAGAATATGGAGGTGTTGGGCTATGTTTGTTTGGTCTGTTCCATCTACATCATGGTGATATCATGCAGCTTCAAATTCTAATCCATGATGGAAAATAAAGAACACGCAATAATAAGCAAGCAAGATCCCCTACCTCAGATTCAGCGACGTTAGAAAAGAAGTAGAAGAAGTCGAGGATGAAGTCGTCGGTGTTATACAAGGATGGCGCTTCCTCCCTTGTTCTAGTTAGAGATCAAAGGGTAAGTTGTTCATTGTTGGTGGAAGAAGTCCTCCATTGGGAGGAGCGTTCATCATTAGAGAGAACAAGTTTCTCTCAATTTCTCCCCTCTTTCCAAGATCCACCTAAAAGAAAATGAGTCCCTCAACAAAATAATAGATTTATAATATTATTTATTTGTTGGCACACATTTCAAAAAATATTCAAATTAAAGAACTAATTAGGAAAGCCCCACTTAATCAATGTTGAGGATGGTGGCACCATTAAGTGGGGAGCTCAAGAGGTTTCTCCCCACTTAATTGGGAGTTTAGGAGTTTAATTGGTATAGGGTGGCCCCCAACACATTAAGTACACATTAAGAGGGGTTTTAAACCTCGAGTGGGACCCACCATTATAACCTCTCATGGGAAGTTATGGTGTGGTGGCACCAACCTCTAACCTCCTCTTGGAGGTTTTAACTAACTAAAAATAAAAAATAAAGCTAAAACAATGTTTTTATATCATTTATTCATAAAACCCCAAAAAATTTAACTTTCATTCCTGACCATTTGTCGTCGTGGTGGAAGTATTCTTAAGAGAATAACGGCGTTGCAAGTTCAACAGTGCCCTCAGATTTCAGTTCCGAGCACCAGTTCAAGAGTTATAAAATATCACTCGTACGTTTACTAAACGTACTCGAACAAAACATCAGAAATTGATTCCGGGAACACCATGCCTCGGTATCACGCACCGTCAGTTTTCGCGAACTCGTAAAATCCCCATGTCTAAAAATAAAAATTCCATGGGATTTTCAGGTCTTTTCAAAACATGTAATCCAACATGAATAATTCCTCATATAGGGAGATGATACATGAATATATAAAAACCCATATGATGTTTAACGTCAATGATTCCCCAAATTTTTAACCTTATAAACCATCAAAAATATAGAAATCCAAAACATAAGGTCACTAAATTTCTCAAAAACATCTTTGCATTGATCCCCCATAAATCATAATGTATCTCTTTCTTGTTACATACTAAACATGTGAGTACCTTGGTCAATTATTCTCTTGAAACATGGTAATTACCATTAATACTTATTGGAAACATGGATTTTTCGTTATTAAAAATTTATTTCCTATGTTATATACATATAAAAATGTTGTAACCATAATCTATGATACAAAAATACTACTTTATTAAGAAATACATCATAAGTTTTGAGGTAATCAGTACTGTCTAATTTACTAATTCTTATCCTAAAAATCATTATCCAATCATCAATATCTCAACATCATGAAAAAATTAAGGGTTATCATCTCTTATTCAAAAATGTAACCATTCAATTAAATCACATTTATAGTCCATTATAACCATTCAAAATATTCTTGTAAATCCTTTGGGAAAACCAAAATTGAAAAATAGTTATATATTTAATATATCATAACACTTGAATCCAAATACATAAACACATCAATTATTCTTCTTCATCTTAAATTTATAACACATCTACCTCATCCTATTAACTAATACCACATTCCTTCTGCATTTCATAGTTATTCTAATCATCAATGACAATAAAACCAATAATTGTACTAGATTGCTAATTTTCTTCATGAGCTTTCCACTTAGGTCTTTGATTTTGATAATTCCCATTCATTATACATTTAATTAATTTAACCATAAATGATGTATTATATAATTCAATAATACAATCCTTTGAGTTAACTAAACACTTCATTATTCCTTTTTTTCATATTTTTTGTGACTTATTTTCCACTTTTAATACATATACATGTTCCTCTAAGCCATTCACTTGGTTTTTTCCCTCCACATTCCTAACACAAATGAATATTAATATTTTTTCTACAATCGTCCCCCTTACCATAAATCTTCATAAAGTATTTCCTTCAATAATTTAGGGAGACCATGATTTAGTTAATGTATACATTTTTAATCATGTCTTATGAAAAATAATCCGGCATGATAACAGTATCCTTTACTCTAGTGATCATCCGGTTTGATTTCTCATCTCCAAATTGTATATAACTTTCAACATTAAACCAATTCATTCTATTTACTCTCATTGAGTAAAACTAGAAATCATTAGGTGAGCATAACATATCATTTTGGATAAACACATAATCATGAAAAATATCTTATGGAATTAAAAAATTATTAAACCTTATTTTAAATCTATGAAACCTTAAAATTATTTATAGAGACATCCCTAGAAATATCTTTACAAATATTCCGAGGTATATCACTAATGTTTTATCATCCTAGTATCCAATTTTTGTCTAAAAAATTCCTTTAATACCAACTATATTGACCCAGAATTAACAAACATGGATATTACATCATTTTACAAGAATACACATCACAATTAAAAAAGTACATGGCTGAGGACAATAATAGTTTAGTTTCATTGAAATCATGGAAACCTAATCTTATAACCTGGTGAAAGATCTTCTACATCACCCTTAAAGATCTTACCCTTTTAGTACACATACAAAAAAACATTTCATCTGGACATGGGGAATGGAATAAAAATATAGGTTTGAGATTATATTTTTAGTAAGGGTAAACAAGGAAGATATGTAAGAATTACATAAGAATAAGGGTATTATAACACGATCATAAAATTATATGATCATACCATTCATATTAGAGATAATAATAAAGATAGATAGAATATATATTTTTTCCCATATGACATGAATCATATGTGAATCAATAGCATAATAAATGATATCTTTAGAGAGGAATACACATGGAATTTTTTATTACACATTATAATAGTAAAAACTGTGTTAAATCTACCTACAAATACAATTATAACATATTATACTTCGGATAAGAACCCGTATTATAGCGACCTAGATTTTTATAACATTAAAATTACATCATTTCAAAGAAAAACAACAGAATAGTTTTACACATGGAGGATCCAAAGGTTTAGTGTCTTGGGAAAACTAGGACCACACATAACAAATACAACATCATCCATAAACATTTATTTAATTTCTTCTTCACAATCTTCTTAGTGGCACTTGTCCTCTCCTTAGTACATGTAGCACCTGAGGATATACATCAAAAGGGGTGATCTAGAAGCATAGTAAGAGGATAGATAAGAACAATATAGCATGGGGTGAGCATAATATTGATATATGAAGATGATCATGAACATGAGAGGAGCATAAATAATAGACCTGAAATGTGGTAATGCATAAAAATGAAACATCATGTCTTAGTGGTTGAATACCACAAAAACTTGTGAACCAAGTTAGCATCTTGTTGACACATAATTTCACATTTACCCATGAGATTAATCTCTTTACCCAATGAATTGGAGCGCTATATAATTCTGGGCACACCCGTCACATTTAAACATTCATATTGTGCTATATAATTCCGGGTGCACCTGTCACATCATAACATTATCATTTATCATGCATGACACAATGAACATATAATATAAATGAACATAACTAACCCATGAAAAGGAATGGGTTTCATATAATAATAACACATTCACAATCTTTGGGTTCCCAAAAGAAAGAGGGAACAACATACTTGATACAAGAACCATTAGCCTTGAATGAGAGGTAAAAGGTGAGATCTTGAAAGAAGAGTTCTTTTAGGAAAACATTTTGATGGATATAAAAACTAGTGAAAAACATGTATATCCTAGAAAAGTAATGGAAATGATGAAAAAATGATATTTGAGGAGTAACCATATCAAAAATGGAGTGAAAGAGGGAGAACCCAATGGAAGAAAATTGGGTTCGAGATTTCCCCTTACCTTGTACCCGAATACCTCCTTCTCTTTAATTTCATATATAATGAAATTGTATCCATTAATTATAAATTCCAGAACCTTCTATAAATTAATACTGTTCATTCTGGTTTCATTATGCCATATTATGTACCTTTGTATTACTTATAGAGTTTAAAAACGTTGTTCGGGGATGTTCGTTTTTATGGTTTTCTTTAGCGGTCCACTTGTATTCTTAAATTGAAGTTCGGGTAGATCATGGGTAAACATACATAACTGATATTACATGTTATTTATGATATTACAGAAGCTTTAATTATTTTATAATTAGTTATATTATATTCATGTGGAATAATCATTAGATAAGATTTTAATGATGGTTATTTGGGTAAATTTGGGCCGTTTTTGGATCACAATGAACTTGTTTTGACTTTTCACTTATTAATATGGCCATAGGATATTTCTTGAACTTAAAATAGAACATAATAGATATAATATATTCTGTTTCAACCATAAAAATGGTTTCCTGACCAGATCTGAAGGTTGAAATTGAAGAAGAGAGCATGTTGTTTTTGAAGGTGATAAATTATTACCACATGAACAATGTTCTCTTTAGTCAAATAAAAGGAAGAGGGAAAGGGTGTGGTTGATATAATATACCATTACAATCATAATATTAATTTAGATTTTTAATACTAGAGTTAAAAAATAAATTGGATGAATATATGTGGGTATAGATCAAGAAAGGAACTTGAACTTGAAAGGGAATTAAATGAGAAGAGGGGGGAAATTACCTCTTGAATCCTTCACTTGAGAACCTCCTTAAGGGCCTATGCTTGGACTTTTGATGAGACCAGAAGATATTGGACGTGGGGAAGGGTCTAGGGGAGATGATTGGGCAGAGATTATACAATTCTTGAATCTTGAGAGGTGTTGTTTGGCAAGAGGAGGGGGGGGCTTATTTAAACATGATGAGGGAGGTGTTTTTGGCATAAAATATTAAATAAAATAATATATCAAGAGTTAGACTGGTAATAGTAGTTTTTTGACATCCTAAATCATGTATCAATATAATATAATTATTTTCAGGCTTTTAATCTTCTTTATAATTAAAATTCATTAATTTATTAAAAGGAAAGTGAAAGAATGAGAAAAAGACACTTTAAGAAATCACCTTTTGACTTTAGGCTTTGGAATGTTATTTATAGGTTTTAGAATTGGATTTATTGTATTTCAAGGAACAATTTATGAAATTTAATATGTTTTGGCCGAAACTAATGTTCTATAATGTTTATGTCATCATTACATCATTAATGATGCAATTTAGTGTACACTGATTATGCGAAAAACTGTATGTTTTTACTATTCACCCGAAAATTGAAGTATTTCAGAACAAACCCAAAAATTTACCCCAACCATTTGTCGATGTTTAGAATCCAAAAATGTTTTCCATTTTTAAAAATTAATTTTCTAAATATTATTAATTTAGTGTTTAATTAAAATAATAATTTACTTAAAAAAACATTTTTTAAAATTAAAACAGATTTTGTAGTTCTTTAAAAAATTACGTAGGGTCATATAAAATTATCTAAAAACTATTAGTCATTGATTAAATACTTTATGAATACATTTTAGGGAAATAAATATTCTTTTAAATTAATTAATTAATTATAATTAATTATTCTTACTAATAAAATACCAAAAACGTTTACTAAGGTCAAATTATCACTTTCTATGATGTCTAAATTTTATTTTATTATTCATAGGTAATTTTACTCTTATTTATTCTAAGGGTCATATTACTATTCATAAGGGTAGGTTACTATTCATAAGGGTAGGTTACTATTCACCAAAAAATGTTTTTGTTTCATTAGACTCCATAAACTATCTTGAACACAGCCGTGTATATCGGAATTTTAAAATTCCAAACATAGGGGTGACAAAATTATGTTTAAAGGTCACTTTTCAATTAGTAGTTCATTATTTTGTGTTTTTATGACATAAATATAAGAAGGTAATTTTCCATTGAAATACTTTGGTTCGTTACATTCTTCCCCCCTTAAGAAATTTCACCCCCGAAATTTCACTTTACACAAACAGGTGAGGGTACTTCTCCTTCATTACCTCTTCTGGTTCCCATGTTGCTTCCTTAATATTATGGTTCCTCCACAACACTTTGAAAAGGCGGGTTGTCTTGTTGCGTAGAACCTTATAACTTCGGTCCAAAATTTTTACCGACTGCTCCTCATATGAGAGATCATCATCCAGCTGTACCACCTCTGAGTTTAGTAAATGTGAGGGGTCTGTTATGTACTTCCTGAGTAGTGATACACGAAACACATCATGAACTTGAGCCATATTCGGTGGAAGTTCCAGATGATAGGTCACGGATCCTATAGGGTCAAGGATATCAAAGGGGCAAATGTACCTTGGGCATAGCTTCCCTTTCTTCCCGAATCTCATGACTCTCTTCCATGGAGATATTCGAAGGAAGACTTTATCTCCAATGTTGAATTGCAAGTCCCTTTGATGGTTGTCAGCATAGCTCTTTTCCGACTTTGATTAGCTTTGATGTGTTTCTGGATGACTTGAACCTTCTCTGTCATCTCTTGAACAATATCGGGACCATGTAGCATTCGTTCTCCATCTTCATCCCAACATGTTGGAGTTCTACATCGCTTCCCATAAAGTTCTTCATATGGAGCCATCTGAATACTCGAGTGGAAGCTATTGTTGTATGAAAACTCAAACAATGGGAGATGGTGATCCCAACCACCATTGAATTCAAGAGAGCAGGCTCTTATCATATCTACAAGCATATGAATAGTCCATTCAGACTGGCTATCATTTTGTGGGTGATAGGTCGTGCTAAAATTTAATTCAGTACTCAAAGCATGTTTAAGGCTCCTTTAGAATTTAGATGTGAACCTTGGATCATGGTCGGAGACAATAAAGAGTGGAACACCATAAAATATCACTACTTCCTTCACATAGATCCTTGAATGTTGTTCAAGTGAGAGGTCTTCCCAAATAGCAATAAAATGGGCAGTCTTGGTGAGTCGATCAACCACAACCCATATCGCATTATTTCCCTTTGACGTCTTCGGGAGACCCGTGACAAAGCCCATAGTAACATTTTCCCATTTCCACATGGGTATAAACAATGGCTGCATCATACCTTTGGACTTTTGCCGCTCAGCTTTAACTTGCTGACATACCAAGCACCTTGATATATATTTCGCAATCTCCTTCTTCATGTTATCCCACCAGAAGTGTTCTCAAAGATCACGATACATCTTGGTACTTCAAAGATGGATAGAGAACGTTGAGCTATTTCAATATCCAATAGCTCCTTCTTTATCCCGGGTGATGAAGGAACACAAATCTGTGTTCCAAATCGAATCACACCATCATCGTCGATATGGAACTCTTGCAGCTTCCCTTCCTTTACTGCATTCACCCTCTTTTGTATCTCCACATCATCACTTTGTGTTTCCTTAATCTTCTCTTGGATGGATGGTTATGAAATCATTTGGTAAAGGTAGGATGTATCCCCTGCCCTTATGATTTCCAAATCCATTGTTTTAAAATCCATGAAGATAGGGTCTTTCCCAATCCATAACATGGATAGACTAGCAGGGTCTTTTCTACTTAGGGAATCAGCTACCTTGTTCGCCTTTCCAGGATGATAGTGAATAGAGCAATCATAATCCTTGATTAGCTCTAACCATCTCCCTTGATGCATGTTGAGCTCCTTTTGTGTGAATATATTCTTTAGGCTCTTGTGGTCGGTTTATATGTCACAATTCTCGCCATAAAGGCAGTGCCGCCAGATTTTCAAGGCAAAAATAACGGATAGCAACTATAGATCATGCATCGGGTAGTTCTGTTCATGGATCTTCAACTATCGTGAGGCGTAGGCTATCACGTTATCATTTTTCTTGAGTACACAACCCTAGCCTTTCTTTGAAGTGTCACTGTATACCACAAAACATTCTCCACTTTTCGGTAGTGTGAGTACAGGTGCAGTGATCAGCCTTCTCTTTAGATCCTTGAAGATTACCTCACATTCTTCCGTCCATACATACCTTATACCTTTCCTTGTTAACTTAGTTATCATGCTTGACAATCATGAGATGTTTCTCACATAATGTCGATAGTACCCATCTAATCCAAGAAAACTGTGAATTTTTGTGTCACTAGAGGGTCTGGGCCATTCCTCAATCGCCTTTTACTCTGATGGGTCCATAGAAATTCCCTCACTTGTGATCACATGTCCCAAGAATGTGACTTTATTCATCCAAAAGTAACACTTGCTTAACTTAGCGTACAACTTCTCCTTTCCCAATGTCACCAACATAAGTCTTATATGTTCTTCATGTTCCTCCTTTCTCTTGGAGTAGATCAGAATATCATCGATAAACACTACCACAAATTTGTCGAGGTAATGTCTAAAGACTCTATTCATCAAATCCATGAATATTTTAGGGGAATTAGTAATTCTGAAGGGAATCACGAAAAACTCATAGTGACTATATCTTGTATAGAAGTAAGTCTTCTACATATATTCCTTCTTCAACTTGACTTGATGATATCCAGAATTAAGATCCACCATTGAGAAGTACTAAGATCCTCTTAACTGATCGAACAAGTCATCAATCCTTGGGAGAGGATACATGTTCTTTGTGGTGAACTTGTTGAGTTCCCGATAATCGATACACAGCCGCATGGTTCCATCCTTCTTCTTCACAAGGAGCACTGGTTCACCCCAAGGTGATGCACTAGGGCACATTAACCCTTTGTCCAAATTCTCGTGCACCTGCTTCTTTAACTCCTCCAGTTCGATAGGAGCTATACTATAGGGGCAATTTGAGATAGGATTAGTTCTAGGTATGAGTTCATTTGATAACTCTAACTCACGATCCAGGGGAATTCCGGGTAACTCTTCGTGAAATACATCATTGTATTCCCTCACAATGGGAATTTCCTCAAGGTTGGCTCTTTCCATCGACTCAACCATTTGGATGAGGTATGATTCTTCATAGGGAATCAACGCCCACATCATTGAAGGATTTTTCAAAGGATATTCATGATCTTCATTCCATTTGTAGAGAAGCATGGGATAGTTCGGAATATGAAAATATGTTTCCTTTTCCCAAAAGTTGATATGTTCTCTATATAACGAGATCCAATCCATTCCCATTATAGCATAGAATTCCACCAAGGGAAGTATTACGATATTTTCTGGAAGAATCTTCCCATATACGTCAACAGGAGAAGATTCAAACACATGGGTTGCAATTATTTCTCCACTTGGTGTTTTTACAGATATCTCTACTTCAAGTTTTCGGGGCTTTGATTCTATAGTTCTAGAAAACATGCATGATATAAAGGAATGCGTAGAACCAGAATCAAATAATACTTTTTCCATTCTTGAGTGAATAGGAAATGTACCTTGTAAGATGTCATTATCATGTTCCACCTCCATAGTAGTGATGGAATAAGCCTTCCCTTTTTCCTTTGGCTTCGGTGGTTTTTGGCACTGATTACCCTCGAGAGCTCAAGGTTTAGTGCACTGGTTTGAATAGTTCCCTAGCTCCCTACAGTTGTAGCCTTGAACCACGAGTGGTTTTCTCATTTCATCGGCTACATTATCCTTCATTTTCATGTCTTTTCGACACTCTTGATCTTGGTGTCCTTATTTCCCACACTTAAAGTATCTCCCCATACCTTTGATGTAATTCCCATGGTGCAACTTCCCACTTTTTTGGCATCTGGGTCATTGATTTTTCTTCCCACCTTTTTCACTAGATCCACCAGCTTGAAACACCAACATTCATTCCTTATCACCATAGCCATGGGACTATTCTCTAAAATTCATCTCCACTTTGAGAGCACACCGAACAACATCTTCATAATTCCCAATGTCTCGAATTTCCAGATCCTTTTGATGATGTTGTTTTAATCCACTAAATAATCTATCAATTTTCATATCATTGTTGATAAAAAAACCCGAAGAATACCTTGCGAGCCTTATGAAATTTGATTCATAAGTTGTGACAAATTCTCCTTCTTTTTGCTTGAGCTCTATTAATTCTCTATCCATCTTCGTGCGAAGAGTTCGTGGGAAGTACTTATCAAGAAACATTATCTTAAAGTCTTATCATTCCATCTCTTCAATTTCCACCCTTGGCTTGGTGTTCTTAATCAAAGCCCACCATTGATCAGCTTCTCCATCTAGAAGATAAATTTCTAGAGTCACATTCTCCATCTAGGAATAGTGAAGAATATAAAATATCTTCTCCATGAAGTTGACACACTATTCCGTAACTAGTGGATCATAAGATCCACAAAACATTGGTGGTCATTGCAACATAATACATTCGATATTTAGTTGCTCCATCTTTTGTGAAGGAGGACGTTCCCCATTATTATGGTTATTATTCATAACCTGAGAAAATTGGGTAAGCATCTCCATGAAGTTTTGAACTCCACCTCCAAAATAATTGGTGATGTCATTCGGGCAAACATTGCATTGGCCCTCGCCGGAGTTTTTGGCCTTATTTCTCCAGGATCCCACCATTTTCTAAAATAGAAAAGGTTAGAACAAAACATAAGGAAAAAATTAATGAATAAATTATTCATTTAAACAATAATACCAAAAACAAAACATATGGGATCCCAAGTTAAATATTCTTCCATACATATTTGTACTTATTCTTATGCTAGAGGTTTTCTCTAGGGTTTACTAATCCTAATTCCCAAATTAACTAAACCATTCCTCTCATACAAACTATAGAGACCCGTATTTTTCTTACATTACTATTACATCATTTCAAATATTAACAAAATAATAGTTTTACACATGGAGGATCCAATGGTTTAGTGTCTTGGGAAAATCTAGGACCACACATAACAAATACAACATCAACCATAAACATTTATTTAATTTCTTCTTCACAAGATTCTTAGTGGAACTTGTCCTATCCTTAGTACATGTAGCCACTTGAGGATATAAATCAAAAGGGGTGATCTAGAAGACCAGTAAAATGATAGATAAGAACAATATAGTATGGGGTGAGAATAATCATGAAATAGGAAGAAGATCATGAACATGAGAGGAGCATAAATAATAGACTTGAAATGTGGCAATGCATAAAAATGAAACATCATGTGTTAGAGGTTAACTACCACACATACCTGTGAACCAAGCTAGAATCTTGTTCATAGATAATTTCACATTAACTCATGAGATTCAACACCTTACCCAATGCATTGGAGTGTTATTTAATTCTGGGTGCACCTGTCGCATTTAAACATTCATATTGCGCTATATAATTTCGTGCGTGCCCGTCGCATCATAACATTATCATTTATCATGCATGACACAATGAACATATAACATAAATGAAAATAACTAACCTAGGAAAATTAATGGGTTTCATATAATAATAACACATTCATAAGCTTTGGGATCCCAAAATAAAGATGGAACAACATACTTGATACAAGAACCATCAACCTTGAATGAGAGGTAAAAGGTGAGATATTGAAAGAATAGTTCTTTTGGAAAACATTTTGATGGACATAAAAACTAGTGAAAAACATGTATATCCCAAAAAAGTAATGGAAATTATGAAAATGTGATCTTTGAGGAGTAACCATATAAAAAATGGAGTGAATGAGGGAGAACCCGAAGGAAGAAAATTGGGTTCGAGATTTCCCCTTAACTTGTACCTGAATGCCTCCTTCTCTTTAATGTCCTGTATAATGACAGTATATCCATTAATTAGACATTAAAGAACCTTTTATAAATTAATAGTGTTCATTATGGTTTCATTATGTCATATTACATACCTTTGGATGGCTTATAGAGTTTTAAAATGTTGTTCGGGGATGTTCGTTTTTATGGTTTTCTTGAGCGGTCCACTTGTATTCTTAAATTGATGTTCGGGTAGATCATGGGTAAACATCTAGAACTGATATTACATTTTATTTATGATATTACATAATATTGAATGATTTTTTAATGAGTTATATTAGATCCATGTGGACGAATCATTAGATAAGATTTTAATGATGGTTATTTGGGTAAATTTGGGTGGTTTTTGGATCACAATGAACTTGTTTTAACTTTTCACTTATTAATATGGCCATAGGTTATTTCCAGAACTTATAATAAAACATAATACATATAAAATATTCTGGTTCAACAATAAAAATGGTTTCCTGACCCGATGTGAAGGTAGAAATGGAAAAAAAGAGCATGTTGTTTTTAAGTTGATAAATTATCACCACATGAACAATGATCTCTTTATTAAAATAAAAGGAAGAGGGAAAGGGTGTGGGGTGATATAATATACCATTAGAATCATAAAATTATATTATATGTATAATAATAGAGTTACAAAATAATTTGGATGAATATAGGTGGGGAGAGATCAAGAAAGGAACTTGAACTTGAAAGAAAATTAACGGAGAAAAGGGAGGGAAATTACCTCTTGAATCCTTCACCTCAGATCCTCCATAAGGGCCTAGGCATGGTATTTTGATGAGACCAAAAGATATTATACGTGGGGAAGGGGATAGGGGAGATGATTGGGAAGAGCTTAGACAATTCCTGAAGCTTGAGAGTTGTGTTTGGGCAATAGGAGGGGGAGGGCTTATTTAAACTTGAGGAGGGAGGTGTTTTTGGCAGAAAATATTAAATAAAATAATATATCAAGAGTTAGACTTTTAATAGTTGATTTTTGACATCCTAATTCATGTATCAATATAATATAATTAGTTTTTGGCTTTGAATAATCTTTATAATTCTAATTCATTAATTTATTAAATGGAATGAGAAAGAAAGAGAAAAAGACACTTTAAGAAATCACCTTTTGACTTTAGAATTGGAATGTTATTTTTTGGTTTTAGAATTGGATTTATTGTATTTCAAGGAAATATTTATGAAATTTAATATTTTTTGGCCGAAACTAAAGTTCCAGAATGTTTATGTCATCATTACATCATTAATGATGCAATTTAGTGTACAGAGATTATGCGAAAAACTGTATTGTTTTACAATTCACCCAAAAATTGACGTATTTCAGAATAAACCCAAAAATTTACCCCTACCATTTTTTGAGGTGTAGAATCCAAAAATGATGTCCATTTTTCAAAATTAATTTCTTAAATATTATTAATTTAATGTTTAATTAAAATAATAATTTACTTAAAAAAACAGTTTTTAAAATTAAAACTGATTTTGTAGTTCTTTCAAAAATTACGTAGGGTCATATAAAATTATCTAAAAACTATTAGACATTGATTAAATACTTTATGAATACATTTAAGGGAAATAAATATTCTTTTAAATTAATTATTTAATTATAATTAATTATTCTGACTTATAAAATACCAAAAACGTTTACTACGGTCAAATTATCACTTTCTATGATTTCTAAATTTTATTTTATTATTCATAGGTAATGTTACTCTTATTTACTATAAGGGTAATATTACTATTCATAAGGTTAGTTTACTATTCATAAGGGTAGGTTACTATTCACGAAAGATTATTTTTGTTTCATTAGACTCCAAAAACTATCATGAACCCAACCGTGTCTGTCAGATTTTTAAAATTCCAAACATAGGGGTGAAAAAATTGTGTTTAAAGGTAACATATCACTTAGTAGTTCATTATTTTGTGTTTTTATGACATAAATATAAGAAGGTAATTTTCCATTGAAATACTTTGGGTCGTTACATTCTTACCCCTTAAGAAATTTCGCCCCCGAAATTTCACATTACACAAACAGGTGCGGGTACTTCTCCTTCATTACCTCTTCTGGTTCCCAACTTTCTTCCCCAAACTTATGGTTCCTCCACAACACTTTGAAAACGTGGTTTGTCATGTTGCGTAGAACCTTATGACTTCGTTCCAAAATTTTTACCTGCTGCTCCTCATAGGAGATATCATCTTCCAGCTGTACCACCTCTGAGTTTAGTACATGTGAGGGGTCTGGTATGTACTTACTAAGTAGTGATACATGAAACACATCATGAACATGAGCCATATTCAGTGGAAGTTCTAGACGATAGGCAACGGATCCTATACGGTCAAGGATCTCAAATGGGCCAATGTACCTTGTTCTTAGCTTCACTTTCTTCCCAAATCTCATGACTCTCTTCCATGGAGATATTCGAAGGAAGACTTTATCTCCAATGTTGAACTCCAAGTCCCTTCAATGGTTGTCAGCATAGCTCTTTTGCCGACTTTGAGAAGCATTGATGTGTTTCTGGATTACTTGAACATACAATGTCATCTCTTGAACAAGATCGGGACCAAGTAGCTTTCGTTCTCTAACTTTATCCCAATAGTTTGGAGTTCTACATCTCCTCCCATAAAGAGCTTCATACGGAGCCATCTGAATACTCGAGTGGAAGCTATTGTTGTATGAAAACTCAACCAGTGAGAGATGCTGATCCCAACCACTTTTGAATTCAAGAGAGCAGGCTCTTAGAATATCTTCAAGCGTCTGAATAGTACTTTCAGACTGGCCATCAGTTTGGGGGTGATAGGTCATTCTGAAATTTAATTCAGTGCTCAAAGCATGTTGAAGGCTCCTCAATAATTTATATTTGAACCTTGGATCATGGTCAGAGACAATCGAGAGTGGAACACCGTGCAATCTCAATACTTCTTTCACATATATCATTGCAATTCATTCAAGTGATAGCTCTTCCCGAATAGAGATAATATGGGCAGTCTTGGTGAGTCGATCAACCACAACCCATATCGCATTATTTCCCTTTGACATCTTCGGGAGACTCGGGACAAAGCCCATAGTAACATTTTTCCATTTCCACATGGTTATAGACAATGGCTACATCATAACTTTTTACTTTTTCCGCTGAGCTTTTACTTGCTGACATACCAAGCACCTGGATATATATTCCACAATCTCCTTCTTCATGATATCCCACCAGAAGTGTTCTCAGAGATCACAATACATCTTGGTACTTCCAGGATGGATATAGAAAGTTGAGCTATGTGCATTATCCAATAGCTCCTTCTTTATCCCGGTTGATGAAGGAACACAAAGCTGCGTTCCAAACTGAATCACACCATCATCATCGATATGGAACTCTTGTAACTTCCCTTCATTTATTGCATTCACCCTCTTTTGTATCTCCACATCATCCCATTATGTTTCCTTAATCTTCTCTTGGAAATATGGATGCACAATCATTTGGTCAAGGTAGGATGTATCCCCACCCCTTATGATTTCCAAATCCATCATTTGCAAATCCAAAAAGATAGGGTCTTTCTCAATCCTCAACATGGATAGAGTTGAAGGTTCTTTTCTACATAGGTCATCAGCTACCTTGTTTGCCTTTCTAGTATGATAGTGAATAGAGCAGTTATAATCCTTGATTAGATCTAACCATCTCCTTTGACGCATGTTGAGCTCCTTTTGTGTGAATATATACATTAGGCTCTTGTGGTCGGTGTATATGTCACACTTCTCGCCATAATGGTAGTGCCTCCAGATTTACAAGGAAAAAATCACGGCTGCCAGCTCTATATCATTCGTCGGGTAGTTCTGCTCATGGATCTTCAACTGTCGTGAGGCGTAGGGTATCACATTATCATTTTGCATGAGTACACAACCCAAGCCGTTCTTTGAAGAAACACTGTATATCACAAAACGTTTTCCACTTTTTAGTAGTGTGAGTACAGGTGCAGTGATCAGCCTTCTCATTAGCTCCTTGAAGCTTCCCTCACATTCATCCGTCCATACATACTATACCACTTTCCTTGTTAACTTAGTTAGCAGGCTTGACAATCATGACAAGTTTCTCACAAAACGTCGATAGTACCTAGATAATCCAAGAAAACTACAAATTTCTATGACACTAGAGGGTTGGACCATTCCTCAATCGCCTTTGTCTTTGAAGGGTCCAAAGAAATTCCCTCACTTGTGATCACATGTCCCAAGAATGTGACTTGATTCATCCAAAAGTCACACTTGCTAAACTTGGCGTACGACTTCTCCTTTCTCAATGTCGCCAACAGAAGTCTTAGATGATCTTCATGTTCCTCTTTGATCTTGGGGTAGATGAGAATATCATCGATAAACACTACCAAAAATTTGCCGAGGTAATGTCTAAAGTCTTTATTCATCAAATCTGTGAAGATTGCAGGGGCATTAGTAAGCCCGAAGGGCATCACCAAAAACTCATAGTGCCCATACCTTGTATAGAAGGAAGTCTTCTGAATATCTTCATTCTTAACCATTACCTGATGATATCCAGAATGAAGATCCACCTTTGATATGTATTGAGATCCTCTTAACTGATCAAACAAGTCATCAATCCATGGGAGAGGATACTTGTTATTTATGATGATCTTATTGAGTTCCGGATAATCGGTACACAACGACATGGTTCCATCCTTCTTCTTCAAAAAGAGCACTAGTGCACCCCAAGGTGATGCACTAGGGCTTATGAACCCTTTGTCCAAAGTCTCTTGCAGCTGATTCCTTAACTCCTCTAGTTCGATAGGATCCATCCTATAGGGGCACATTGAGATAGGATTAGTTCCAGGTATGAGTTCAATTGATAACTCTACCTCACGATCCAGGGGAATTATGATTAACTCTTCAGGAAATACATCAATGTATTCCCTCACGATGGGAATTTCCTCAAGGTTGGCTCTATCCTTAAACTCAAACATTTGGGCGAGGTATGCTTCTTCATAGGGAATAAACACCCACAACATTGAAGGATTTTTCAAAGGATATTCATGATCTTCCTTGCATTTGTAGAGGAGCATGGGATGTTTCGGAATATGAAAATATATTTCCATTTCCTGACAGTTGATATGTCCTCTATATAACGAGAGCCAATCCATTCCCATTATAGCGTCGAATTCCACAAAGGGATGTATTATGAGATTTTCTGGAAGAATCTTCCCACATACGTCAACATGAGAAGAGTCAAACACATGGGTTGTAATGATTGAACCACTTGGTGTTTTTACAGATATCTCTACTTCAAGATTTCAGGGCTTCGATTCTATAGTTCTAGCAAACATGAAAGATATAAAGGAATGCATAGAACCAGAATCAAATAAGACTTTTTCCATTCATGAGTTAATAGGAAGTGTACCCTGTACGACTTCATTATCATGTTCCACCTCCGCAGAATTGATGGCATAATCCTTCCCTTGTTCCTTTGGCTTTGGTGGTTGTTGGCACTGATTAGCCTCGAGTGCTCGAGGTTTAGTGCACTATTTTGAATAGTGCCCTAGCTCCCTACAGTTTTATCATTGAACAACGAGTGGTTCTCTCCTTTCATCAGCTAAATTATCCTTCCTATTCATGTCTTTTTGACACTCTTGAACTTGGTGTCCTTCTTTCCCACACTTGAACCATCCCCCGGCACCTTTGAGGCAGTTCCCATGGTGAAAGTTCCCACATTTTTGGCATGTGGGTCATTGATTTTTCTTCCCACCTTTTTCACTAGATCCACCAGCGTGAAACTCCATCTTTTTTTCTTATCACCATAGACATGGGACCATTCTTCATACTCCATCTCCACTTTGAGAGAACACTAAAAATCTTCTTCATAACTCCCAAAGTCTCGATTTTCAAGAGCCTTTAGATGATGGGGTTTTAATCCACTAAAGAATATGTCAATTTTGCTATCATTGTTGATAACAAAACCCGAAGCATACCTTGCGAGACTTGTGGAATTTGCGTCATAGTTTCTGACAGATTCTCAATGTTTTTTCTTGAGCTCTATGAATTCTCTCTCCATCTTGGTGGGAAGAGTTAGTGGGAAGTACTTATTAAGAAACATTATCTTAATGTATTCCAATTCCATCTCTTCAATTTCCTCCCATGGCTTGGTGTTCTTAATCAAAGCCCACCATTGATCAGTTTCTCCATCTAGATGATAAATGGCTAGAGTCACTTTCTCTATCTTGGAACAGTGAAGAACAGAAAAGATCTTCTCCATGAAGTTGACCCATTGTTCCGCAACTTGTGGATATGAAGATCCACAAAACGTCAGTGGTCATTGCCGCATAAAACATTTGATAGCTAGTTGCTCCCTATTTGGTGAAGGAGGAAGTTCACCATTATTATGGTTATTATTCATAACCCGAGATAATTGGGTAAGCATCGCCATGAAGTTTTGAACTCCACCTCCATAATAATTGGTGATGTCGTTCGGGCAATCGTTGCATTTGCCCTCACAAGAGTTGTTGGCATGATTTCTCCGGGTTCCCACCATTTTCTAAAACAGAAACGGTTAGATCAAAATATAAGTAAACATGTCATGAATAAATTATTCATTTAAAAAATTATACCAAAAACATAACATATGGGATCCCTAGGTAAATATTCTTGTGTATATATTTGTAATTATTCTTATGCTAGAGGTTTTCTCTAGGGTTTACTAATCCTAATTCCCAAATTAACTAAACCATTCTTCTGATACCAACTATAGAGTCCTGGATTTTTTTGAAATTTCTATTACATCATTTCAAAGATAAACAACATAATAGTTTTACGCATGGAGGATCCAAAGGGTTAGTGTCTTGTGAAAACTAGGACACACATAACAAATACAACATCAACCATAAAAATTTATTTAATTTATTCTTCACAAGATTCTTAGTGGAACTTTTCCTCTCCATAGTACTTGTAGCCACCTGAGGATATGAATCAAAAGGGGTGATCTAGAAGCCCAGTAAGAGGATATATAAGAATAATATAGTATGGGGTGGGCATAATCATGACATAGGAAGAAGATCATGAACATGAGAGGAGGATAAATAATATACTTGAAATGTGGCAATACATAAAAATGAAACATCATGCCTTTGTGGTTAACAACCACACATAATTATGAACCATGCTAGCATCTTGTTCACACATAATTTCACAATTACTAAGGAGATTAATCACTTTACCCATTTCATTGGAGCCCTATATAATTCCGAGCGCACCCGTCACATCATAACATTATCATTTATCATGTATTCCACAGTGAACATATAACATAAATGAACATAACTAACCCATGAAAAGGAATGGGTTTCATATAATAATAACACACTCATATGCTTTGGGTTCCCAAAAGAAAGAGGGAACAACATACTTGATACAAGAACCATCAACCCTGAATGAGAGGTAAAAGGTGAGATCTTGAAAGGAGAGTTCATTTGTAAAACAATTTGATGGACATAAAAACTAGTGACAAACATGTATATCCCTTAAAAAGTAAAGGAAAAAATTAAAAAATGATCTTTGAGGAGTAACCATATCAAAAATGGAGTGAAATAGGGAGAACCCAAATGAAGAAAATTGGGTTCGAGATTTCCCCTTAACTTGTACCTGAATGCCTCCTTCTCTTTAATGTCCGGTATAATGACATTATATCAATTAATTAGAAATTACATATCCTTTTATACATTAATATTTTTCATTCTTGTTTCATTATGTTATATTATGTAACTTTGTATGACTTATAGATTTTAAAAACGTTGTTTGGGGATGTTCGTTTTTATTGTTTTCTTGAGCGGTCCACTTGTATTCTTAAATTGATGTTCATGTAGATCATGGGTAAACATCTAGAACTGATATTACATTTTATTTATGATATTAAAGAAGCTTGAATGATTTTATAATGACTTATATTATATCCATGTGGACGAATCATTAGATAAGATTTTAATGACGGTTATTTGGGTAAATTTGGGCGGTTTTTGGATCACAATGAACTTGTTTTAACTTTTCACTTAGTAATATGGCCATATGTTATTTCCAGAACTTAAAATAGAACATAATACATATAACATATTCTGGTTCAACCATAAAAATGGTTTCGTGACCAGATCTGGATGTAGAAATGGAAGAAGAGAGCATGTTGTCTTTGAAGGTGATAAATTATCATCGCATGAACAACGTTCTCTTTAGTAAAATAAAAGGAAGAGGGAAAGGGTATGGGGTGATATAATAGACCATTAGATTCATAAAATTACAGTATATGTATAATAATTGAGTTACAAAATAATTTTTCTGAATATATGAGGGGGGAGATCAATAAAGGAACTTGAACATGAATGGAAATTAAAGGAGAAGAGGGAGGGAAATTACCTCTTGAATCCTTCACTTGAGAACCTCTTTAAGGGCCTAATCTTGGTATTTTGATGAGACCGGAAGCTCTTGGACGTGGGGAAATGTATAGGGAAGATGATTGGGCGGCGTTTAGTAAATTATTGAAGCTTGAGAGGTCTGGTTTGGCAAGAGGAGGGGGAGGGCTTATTTATACATGAGGAGGGAGGTGTTTTTGGCATAAAATATTAAATAAAATAACTTATCAAGAGTTAGACTTGTAATAGTAGTTTTTTGACATACTAAATCATATATCAATATAATATAATTATTTTTAGGCTTTAACTATTTTTTATAATTATAATTCATTAATTTATTAAAAGGAAGGTGAAAGAAAGAAAAAAGGACAGTTTAAGAAATCACCTTTTGACTTTAGGCTTTGGAAAGTTATTTTTATGTTTTAGAATTGGATTTATTGTATTTCAAGGAACAATTTATGAAATTTAATATGTTTTGGCCGAAATTAAAGTTCTAGAATGTTTATTTCATCATTATATCATTAATGATGCAATTTAGTGTACACCGATTATGCGAAAAGCTGTATTTTTTTTACTATTCACCCAAAAATTGAAGTATTTCAGAATAAACCCCAAACTTTAACCCTACCATTTTTCGATGTGTAGAATCCAAAAATGATTTCCATTTTTCAAAAATAATTTTCTAAATATTCTTAATTTAATGTTTAATTAAAATCATAATTTACTTAAAAAACTGTTTTTAAAATTAAAACTGATATTGTAGTTCTTTGAAAAATTACGTAGGGTATTATAAAATATTCTAAAAACTATTAGACATTGATTAAATACTTTATGATTAAATTTCAGGGAAATAAATATTCTTTTAAATTAATTAATTAATTATAATTAATTATTCTGACTTATAAAATACCAAAAATGTTTACTAAGGTCAAATTATCACTTTCTATGATGTCTAAATTTTATTTTATTATTCATAGGTAATGTTACTCTTATTTAATATAATGGTCATATTACTATTCATAAGGGTAGGTTACTATTCGTAAGGGTACGTTACTATTCAAAAAAAATTATTTTTTTCATTAGACTCCAAAAACTATCTTGAACACAACGGTGTATGTCGGATTTTTAAAATTCCAAACATAGGGGTGAAAAAATTATGTTTAAAGGTCACTTATCACTTAGTAGTTCATTATTTTTTGTTTTTATGACATAAATATAAGAAGGGAATTTTCTATTGAAATACATTGGATCGTTACACATATATTTTCTTTGGACTTAGAATTCTATCCATTTTACCTTGTTTTTTTGTCTTGGGATGATCTCACATGTACCCTCTTTTTTCGTTCTTGGGATGACCTCCTATGTACCCTCTTTTGTTGTTGTTGGGATTACCTCCCATCTGACATTTTGTTACCATCTTGGAATTCCATCTTGTGTACCATTTATTTCAAGAATGTGATTCCCTCTCATGTACAATTTTTTTTTGATATTTTATACCCACAAGTGTACACACTTTTTTTAGGGTAGGTATTCCCCCCACGTACCTTATTGTTTCATGCATGGGATTCCCTCTCGGGTACCATTTGATATAATAAAACATTTATCCTTACCCAATTCATTAGAGGGAGATTTAGGTCCCACTCATCACATGATTAAATCTTACGCACATGTGCCACAGGATAAAAATAATTCTTTATATCATCTCACATAAAAATATATAGTTATATAAATATCATATCATAATACATGAAATGAAATCGGTATTATAAACATGCCAGTATATCCTATCATGTGAAAAATTGATAGTTTTAGTAATCATTTCATTATATAATATCTCATGAAAGGAAAGTGGTTTCAATTTTTTTTATCAATTTATAACACATGGAATAGTAATAGGTTTCATAAAAATCATTTCTTCATAACATAAAACATTGAATAAAATAATAATAACAATGTCATTAAATAAAATGACTAAAAAATAACAAACTATATCATATGATTTCAACTTAGATGGGGAATGATTTTGAAATATTTCTTTGTAAATTTATAAATTAAATTAATAATTATTAAAAAATCACTTTTGAAGACATTAATTATTTTTAAAAATCCTTATCATTGAAAAACACTTTTAATAACATATAAATGATTCTTTTAAAATCCTCCAAAACATTTCTTTAGTAAAATAACATTTCTCATATTAGACATGATTTTTAAATCCAGAAACATTTTTAAAACCATAATCTATGAAAATATCCTTGAAAAAAAATAAATTATGCTCGGAAAAATATGTTATAACACTTCTAAAAAATAAAAAAAATTGAAAAAAAATTCTAGAAAACATGTATTTTAATAAAACTGATTTCATACCAATGAGAGAAATTATGTTGAATTTTTCAAAAAAAATATTTACTTAATTACAATTAGTATCAATGATTGAAAAAATGGTACAAATACATAAAAAATATCTTGAAAACCCCTGAATAATAAATACAATTATAGTTCATGAGATATTAATCATGATACTTCAACAATGTATGTGTAATAACAAACAATCCTAAAAAATGATTAAAATGTAGAAATTAACTGTAACCACTTTGGTAACATTGAATCATAATTATCATTAAATAATAACATTAAATGAATCTAAAAATATCATTAAAATAAATAGATTCGTGATATAACATTTCAAAGGATTTTTTATACTCCACAAAAATGAATATAGTTGTATAACATTGCATGTGTCTCAAAGATGGAAAATTGAGACAAGATTACCTTACCGGTTTGGTAACTTCTGAACCATCAACCCCATGAAATTGAGATTATCAAATGGATTTTTAAATAAATATAAATTTATGGATAATATTAATATATTATATTCATTTTCATTATATACCCCATAAAAAATAATATAGTATTAAATAAGGCATAAATCTCAAAGAAATAAATGTGAGACGAGAAAACCATTATCTTATGTATTAACATTCCCTATAGAAATTCAAAACACCAATATAATAAATATAAGTTTATTATAATTATATAATAGAACCATATTATTATATATCAATACATATTTTATTTTATTATGAAATTGTGTTACCCATTTGTTAATCATTCTATTTTTAGGTTTTGTTTTCGGTAATAACTGCTTTGTTTTCTCATACATGATTTGACTTGTTATTCAGGGCCCTAAAACATAGATAATTAATTTAATTTTTAAATACTGTAAATAATGGTATAAATTTTATATATATATATATATATATTATATGTATTCTTAATTAACTATAAAATATTTAAATATAAAATCGAATACACCATTCATGGAGATGGTTGGTCTTACGTATGTGTGACGATTGTTTCTGTTTTCTTATTGTATTTAACGAATGAAATTAAATGAAATATATAAATATATATAAATATATATATTTTTTATAGTAGAATTATTATTTAATGTATATCATATATTTTTACTAACATCATCCGTAATACATTACATGAAAAGTGTCAGCAAATCACAGCACCATGAGGCGGTTGTCCAGACGTTCACAAAAAAGTTATCATATTTACCCATAATAGAAAGCATGTTTGTTTTTTATATAATTACCACAGGAGAGTAAATACAAAATATAAATCATATATAACATATATAACATATAATAACAATATTCTCATCGTAATTATTAACAATTCAAGGAGGTAAAGAAAAAAATAATGACATTGTTTCGCCTGTCAATAGTCCATTGTACACACGAATGCTAATTTCATTACCCATTTTCTGGAAGTGTTTGTAGTCGTATGTATTATCCCATGATAAAAATATCTAAGTATATTTAGTATAATTATATTATTATATAATAAAATAATAATAAAAATTTAGGTGGTGTAAAATGAAAATAAAACAAAAGTTCATTTTGATGGATGTTACCACTTTCTACGGTAATGACTATTGGTTGGCACAAAAGGGATTACATGGTTGAATTTATTCCCAAGAAATGATACTATAAGGATAGGAGGGAATTTTTTGGGATATTGGGAATGGTATGGATGATAAAAATGGCTTTAGAGGTGTTAATGGGTGGGGCGGTTCCCTTGTAGAGTGAAGGAGGAGTGGAATTCAAGTAAATATAAGAGGGAAACATTAGTGAGTGGTCATCCTTAGATCACGTACCTCCAATAATTGTTTGATTTCATTCCAAGAGGGTAATTGGTCGATATATGTCCATAAAATGTCTATATTTACATGTTTCTCTGTTATTTTTCCCTTAAATTATCACACAACCACTATATAATCTTATTTTTAACATAATATTAGTTTTTAATTTAGGTGATTTTAGTAATTTTTATGGTAAAAACTAATTTTAAATAATCTTAAAATATAAAATATTCTAATTAAAAATATGGAATCAGTTTTTATAATTTATATTCACAAAATTTGAATAAAATAATTTAAATTTAATCCCACATACTGGATGAGACGATATATTTTTTATGTGAAAAAGATAAAAACTTTAATCTATTTTTATACCAAATTTCAATGTCAAATTGGTTATGATTACCTAAATTGGATTAATTTACTATCAATTCAACTCACTAGACATTAAAAATAAATCAAAATATAATTTAAATATATAAATAAATATGATAATATATTAGTTTTCAAATATAATTTAGTATTTTTATTAATCAACTATAAAAGAATCTTTTCATAAAAATATTAAGAAATCACCCAAATTGTTTTTTGATAATATAATTTCAAAAATTAAGTTTTTTTATAAAAAAAATTTTAAAAATAAAAAATTATATTTGAAATATTTTTAACATTGATGTGACATAACACTTTTTGACATTTTCATGAGAAGGTGTAAAGATTTTACTTATCCTTAAGCGACATCCCCAAGATGAAAAACACTGGAAATAGATATTGAAGGGATTCCATAAATTGGGGGGTGATTTTTAATTTTTTTTTAATGAAACAAGATCCCCAAGAGTCGATAACTGAACAAGAAACTATATGGTTCATGATAAAAACGACATGCAACTCAACATTTCATTTATTAAAATCAAACTAAAACCAAATACCATAATGGAAGTCTATAATGTCCATGTAAATAATCGATGTTTACAAGAACAAAAAACTCAAAAGTAACCAACAACACTATAATCTATAATAAATATCCAATATCAATATCCAAAAAACATCCCAAGTATCATGAAGTAGTATTAAATATGTGTGAAACATTACCTTTTCATGAATCAGGATAAATAACATCTAAAAAATAACCAATGCACCAATTTCGGTGTAAGTAATGAATTCCCTAGAGACTTCCCTACTCTTTACACTGGGATAAAAATAAGTTACCACATTTATATAAAATAATTTATATAAAAAAAATCTCAAACTATTTAAATCAAAATAAAAACAAATTCCATATAAAAAAATATTAAAAAAAATATTGATTTCTAATGAATGAAACCAAACAATGCTGAAATACATTTCACAAGAACGATTTGGGAATAAACATTCCATTATACATATCCACTCATACAACTATTCATGTGACCTATGAATCACTATACTCATGATTAGAGAGTTATTCTTTCACTAGCATGTCACTTAATGAAGCATTTGATAGGGATAGACCTAACCCTTATCCATCCCACTATGATGGGGGAGACTCCATACCCTTATCCATCCTGAATTCACATGAAACCACAAAATAATTATTTCAAAACCCAACGCCAAAGCTACAATTTCAATAAAACAACTTTTTATTGAAACCATTATTTTCAATTAATATTTCATTAAATTTCATAAAAACTATTTTTTATGAAAAAAACTCAATTAAAACATTTAACAAATTCTAAAAAATCCCATTTTAAATTAAATATTTTAAAATCATGATATAAAGTTACATTGCACAACCAATTTTCCATAATTCCATAATTTCACTAAAAACGTAGAAACAAACATTATGAGGGTTATACAATTTCTTTCAAAAAAATCCTATCCAAATAAAATAGAAAAAATTAAACTAAACCATCAAGTTCTAGATAAGGAAGTTGATAGTGAATCCGCCTATGATGACTTATATGATGACAATGAAGAAAACTATGAAAACAACCTTGAATCTGAGTTAAATCTACACAATCTCTCTATATATGACTTCCCCTATAATCAATAATGATATATAAAATCATACTAGGAATCCAGAACCTTATATCCATCCATATTTGACATAGATCTATGAATCTAACAGAAGGAGAGAGATAGAGAAGTAGATATAATAATAACAATCAATAAAAACTAGGAATGGTGCCTTACTATAAGAATCCAGCTTCAAATCCCTAGTGAAGCCTTTAGATAACCTCTTCATCAATGGGAGAAGCCTCATTATCCTTAGAGAGTAAGAAATCATACGTTAGGGTCTTTTTGGGGAATAAATCGGGGGTTAAATCATAAAACTAACGAAGATCCATTTTTTAGGTACTTGAATTATAACTGCACATGATTTAGTCATACAATAAGTTAAACCATGTGATAAATGTTCACCATCCACTACCTCAATGATGAAACTATCATGGTTTGATCATACAGTTTCCAAATCATGCACCGACTATTCCAAATCCCTTTTCTAACATATCATGGTTTCTTCTGGGTGACATCATGGGTTTACCAAACTATGCACTTTAACAGTATGATTACCCAGGATTCATGTAAAACCTTACAAGGATGCCTATTGGAGTTTCAAAGATGCACTAACCGTACCCCAACTGCGAAATTTTCTAAATACCCAAAAACATTCAAAAAGATCTAAAAACTCTCCCAAACATTAACCATATAATTTTCAAACATAAAAATCACAATGAAAGGGTTACATACATCAAACTGTGGGGACTAGATTCACCCCACCATTTTCACTTTCATCCCTATAATGTATAAATCCAATATATTGTAGATATAGTTCATGCCATTTCTATATGTTTACCTTCTTTTGATACCATGAATGTTTTTGAATCTTACCATGTTTCAACAAAACCCTTACAAGATAGTTGATTTTTTAATTTAGGACTTTCACATTCAAATCCACAATCTAAACCAAGATATATAATAACAACGCATATTTCTCTAGTTCGACATGATCCCATAGAATCACATGGTCAGGATCAGGATGATACTTTTTCAAATGAGATACATGGAACACATTATTCACCATACTGAACCATGGTGGAAATGAAAACTGATATGCCACCTCCCCCAACCATTCATGATTCTCAAATGGTCCTATGTTCTGAGGAGATACCGTTCCTTATCTCCCATAACATCAATTTCAATGCCTTAGAGAGAGATATAAGAACACATGATCAATCACTATAAATGACAACATCCATTGATGATGATCCAAGTATGATTTTTGATGACTATGTACCATCTCTATCCTTTTCATGATCAACATAATCTTCTCAATTCTCTTTTAGGAAAGGATCATCCCATCATGTGAATTATCACGTATTTCCACAAAAACAAAGTGGATAATGACCTGGACGCCCATAAAATTATACGAATGTTCCATTTTTATGGATTCCTTTTAATTTTTTTATAAAAGAACTCCACTTATGGTGTTTTCTCTTCCCATGAGCCACCAAAAACCATTTCACAATCCCACAACATGTCTTCCAACATCTATATCATCATAATTATTTTCTATCCATTTTAGGAGGATACACACATTTCATTATCAACATATAGAAAAGGAATTTTGTAATGATTTCTTAAAAAGAGATGTCATCTTCAGATCACTGTATGACATGGTCAAAATTGGAAGTCATGCATATTTACCACTTATCAGATATAGATTTTTGTCAATTCATCCACAATATGAGATTCACAAATAGGGATGAAGTGAGCCGACATGATGAGCTAATCCACTATCAGACATATGACATCGTGATTCTAAACCATTCATGGAAGAACTATTACATAATCCATCGCTATCTACTCTGATTTCTAAATAGGGATAGGTATAGACTACAACATTCATTCTTGTCTTAGGTACTCTACAGTTACTACCTAAAATGTTAAGCATATTTAAACATACTCAGCCACTTTCCATTTCATATCGTTCCACCAAAACCGTGCTTTCAACGCCTTAATCATTTTCTTTATTCCTAGATGAACATCCAATCATGAAAGGTCGTATGCTTGAATAATTTTTTTTTCTGACAATCCTTGGGTATGACCGTCTGATTTCAGAACCACAACACTAAACTAGCATCTATTCTACATCCCTTAATGGTATTCCCCCATATTTCAGTTTTAACCTCATCTCTACACAATTAGATTCATTCGTCTTTTCCTCTTTATCAATCTCTACTAAATCAGGAAAAAAAGAAAATAGAATGAAAACTATAACTTCACCTCAGTCATAACATTTATAGTGCATGTCATCTAGAACCGAAATCAACTGCAACTCATCTAAAAATTTTTCTCTAACTGATCATATGACTTTCTGCTTAATGCATTTTCCACTTTATTTGCTTTTACAAGATTATACATAAAGTCAAATTCAATCATTTGGTGATACTCCATCGATATACATTGTCATCATATTAAATCTTGTTGTGTGAGAATATTCTTCCAGCTCTTTTTATTTGTGGACATAGAAAATTTATCACCAAAAATATAATGACGGCGTGTTTTTAATGCATGCACTAAGATAGCTAACTCCAAATAATGTGTTTATTAGTTCTGCTCATGCACTTCTAAAAACCTTATTCCATGTTCTATAACATGATATACATTCATGAGAACACATCACATCCTAGTTCTCAAAGCATCACAATAAACCATGTAGCCTTTTTTTATTCCAAGAAAAATATCAAGACTAGTGTGGATGTAAGGTGAAACATAGGCTCTTGGAAAAAATTCTTACATTCCTCATTCCATTGGAATGGTGCATTATTAGTTATTCAAACACTATTAGTTGAAGATAGTCATTAAAAATGAAGAACACAAGATCTATAATAACTAGAAAGTCCATGAAAATTTTGTATCTCAAATATGTTCATTGGAGATTTCTAGACGATTATGGCCTCTATATTTTCTAGTACCATAGAAACACCGCCTTAATACAATACATATCTAGGAAAGAAAACCTTTTATATGGAAATATAGAACTTTTATTATTCGAATACAACTGATGATCTTTCATGATTCCCAACCTTATCTCTAAGTTTTTTTCATGCTCATCTATTGTCCTTTAACACACCAATATTTCATTCACAAATACCAACATGAATGAATCCATATATCATTGGAATATCAAATTCATCAATTCCATAAAAACGACTTGTGAATTCATAATACTAAACGACATTACCACACACTCATAATGTTCATATCTACTTCTAAATTTTATCTTTGGAATATCCATCTTCCAAACCCGCAACTCGTGATTTACTAATAATAATGTAATTTTTTAGAACAACTGAGCTCCTATCCAATGAATTAACATATCATTAATGCTTGGAAATGGAAAATTTTTCTTTTTAATAACTCAGTTAACATTACAATAATCCAAATATAGATTAATAGTTCCATAAAACTTTTTAACAAATTAGATTGGTGCTTCCCATGATGATATGTTCCCCCGAATGAAACATTTTCATTCCATTTCCTCAAACAACAATTTAATATCTCTTAATTATATTGGTTCCATACAATAAAAATGAAGGGAAAACAAAATGCCCCTTGTAAAGAGATTAATCATAAACTCCACTTCTCTTAAGGTTGATAACCTTGATAAATTTATGGGAAACACATCTAAAAATTGATCCATCACAATAGAGAAACTATTCTTCCAAATATCACTCATCGGTTCGAAATACATCTTTTCCAACTATTTTGAGATCGTTCCAATTAATGGTTCCATCAAGACCATTCAACATTCATGTACATCCCTCTCTCCTAGAAATATATTTAGGATAACCTATTCAATTTTGAAATTGAATCTCCCTATATAACAGTAGATGTGATCCCTAAAAGTTTTCAAACAATAAATACATAGGATTATATAAAATATATCCATAAAAATAACATTGAAACCCCATTTCATCTTATCTCTATAAATTGTTGATGAATTGTATCTACAAACAAAGGATCAACACTCCCTATGGCCAAGAGGGGTTTTATGTTTTAGAACTTATGCAATCATCTAAAAGTTTAATATTTTCAAATCGACAGCATGGGAATAAATACAAATATGTGATGAACCGATATAAAAAATACTTTTATAAGGTTATAATTCCATAGAATCATACCTCTCATCATAGATGGTCTAGTATTATTATACAAAATAACATGTTGTACTGTATATAATTTTATTGTTGGTTCCCTTTTCTCCTAATTGCTCTGTTAATATTGTACTACCTAAGGCTCCATCATATTACAAGAATCATCATAGATATATTTTTTCTACTAACTATACTGATTATATTTTCCTCATCCCATTGAAAAATATAATGCCTCCAACATATGAAAAGTTTCCACAATTTCATTCCATGGAGAACTACGAATATAGCACTAAAGATGCATCATTCAATTACAATTGTGGAATTCTCTACGTGGTATCATACATTTTTACTTCACATGGTCAAAACAACAACATTGAAAACATCCAGGTTGTATCATTAGTTTTATAGGAAGCTTTACTAATCCAACCCTTGGATTTTGAGCCACAATCCCATCTTGTAATTAGGTGTCACTCTTCTACTTCCTCCTAGTAATAGATATACCATTGTTTCCATGGGTATCAATATACTTCTTTCTCCCATAGCTCTTGAGATGTACCTTTAAGCTACTATAACTCTATTTACTATCTATGTATAATCCATAATGCAGATTACAGTAACCTTTGAGTGAATCTCCTATATCAATCCTAATTCAAATATGTGTGCCTTAAATGATGCACTTGGAGCAACCTCAGGTGAAAAGTGCACTGTATTCATTAACGTATTCACAAACTCTATGATGAAATGATTTTCCTTCATCAATATAATGAAATTAATTTTTCATTGAATTATGAAAGTGTGAGGGTATAAATTTTTGTTGAAAAATTCCTCAAAATATAAAAATTATAGGTCATGGTCTATCTTATCATTAATAGATAATTCCCACCACTAACTTACATGATATTCCAGCATATATGTTTCCAAATTGACATTCAACATTGCTGGTGTTTCGATGAAATAGAAGATACGATTAATCATGTTCATCCACACCCCTACCATTTCTAATTCCAAATAACCCAAGAAGATGGGTGGATTCTACTTCTAGAATTGGATGGAATAATCTACCAAACTGGACTCATCCATCATATACCTCATATCCATAGCCTAAAATGATGGGAAAATACATTGGACATGTTGATGGTTCACCTGTTTCTTAGGCGCATCCACAATGTCGACATCTTCATTTATTTTTTCTCTAGGACACCTACCAGGTTCCATTATTTAGAAACTCAAAAACATCATAAGTCTCAATCTCTATTAAATAAATTCTTAATAAATATATATTCTTCCACATAATACCATCTCAATAGGAGTTTCCAAAATCAATTTTTTTTAAATATCACAACTATATTTTAAATAATCAACCCTTTTTCAAATTATCACAACAATTCTCTTTTAAAAATATCAAATTTAAATATTATTTCCACATATTTAAAAAATTGGCACTTTTTCACTAAATAAAAAATCATTTCTCAAAATGGTGTATGCACTCAAATTGGGAATTCATTGCTCTAATGTATTACATGCTCGTCTAATTAGATAAACACATGTTAATAAGATTCTAATTCCTATATGTATATCTGAGATACTTATTTACCCATCTCCCTGGTAACTTGATGTTCCTCATAAAAAGGTTAGCTAGGTATTTTTATACTCTACAATTCAATTTCTGACAATCCTACTCATTTCTATGATCCCAACACATGGAATATATAGGAATTAATTCTACTTCATAACTAACAACCAATACCTAGTAAAAGTCCGACAATGATTTTGACAACTTAAGCCACAAAGGAGGGACCATGCTGATACCACATGTAACGTCCCCCCTTTTCTAATTGTCTTTAAGAGGAATAAATATGTCCCTTGGACATAAGAAACATCCCCAAGAAACTGAAGGCTTCCAATAAATGATTAAGGGCTTAAATATATACGGGGGATGATTTTCTATTTTAGAAGGAAGTGACTATCCAAACAAGGAACTATATAGTACATGGTATCACTGTATGATAACACAATATTTCATTTTTCAAAATCAATCTAAAACCATATACCACAACAGAAGACTACAAAATCAACATAAATAGAGGAAGGCTACAAGACTATCAATACTCAATGACAACCAATGAAAAATCTACTCTCTAAACCTTCTCTAAGACCCACCCCTACAAAAAATCCCATGTATCAAGATGTACTGATAATGATGTGTAATACGTTGTATTTTCTTATATCTTGATAAATTACATCTCTAAAACCACTAACGTGCCAAATTATGGGGGAGTAATGAAACATAGTATAATTTCCCCAATTACATTCCTACTCATTACAATAGGATAAAATAAGTTATCAAATTTATATAAAATAATTTATACAATAAAATTTCTTAAATAGTTTATATCAAAACATACACAATTTCTATATCATTTTTTTCCAAAAAAACCATTTTTCAAAATAAAGACACAAAACAATGATTAAAGTCATTTCAAAAGTTTTATTTTGAATAAAAAATTCTATTCTATATATCTTCATATCAAACCATGAATGTAACTTGGACCTCCAAATATTTGTGAGTGGTGATTCATCCTTTCATTAAGTTGATACTTAATGAACAATTTGACATGGGAGAGTCCTAACTCTTATCCATTCCAGTATGATGGGGGAGACTCTATCCCCTTTTCCATCCAAAATTCCCATGAACACCCTCAATCATTATGTGGAAAACAAATGCGAAAACAACCATTTTAATAAAAAAAATTGTAACATTTTTTTCAACAAACCAATTAAATACATTCAAATTAATTATATTCTTATTCAAAACAATTCAATTAAACCATTTTCCAATATCTATAAAATCCCCATATTGAAATGAATATTTTAAAATCAATAAATAAAAGCATATTCCAGAAATAGTTTTTTTATTTCACAATTTCACAACAAACTCAAAAACCATCACTAAAGAGATTTCTGTCATGCATTTCACAAAAAATTGATAGAAAAAACCACTCAAAACAAGAAAAAATTGAACCTAATCCTTGATGGTATAAATATAAGAGTCTAGAGTGAAGAATCCTATATGGGGATTTATGATGAAAATGAACAATATTTAGAAAACAACCCTAAAACTGGGATAAATTTCTACAACACCACCTTAGATATCTACCCCTATCGTCAACAAATCCAGATCCAATCATAAGTGGAATAAAAAGTATTATATCTACCAAATGAATTCACAGATCCAGGAAACCAAGATAAGGATAGAAATGTAGATTTAACAAAAACCATCAATAACAACAATGCATGATGCCTTAATACAACAATACGGATTCAAATCTCAAAGAGAATCATTTGAATTGCCTCTAGATTAATGAGAGAAACCTCCCTAGACTTTGAGAGGAAGAAGTCATGAGTTGGGGTTGGATTGGAACATAAATTTAGGGAAAAATCATAAAATATACCTAGATATTTTTTTTATGATCTAGATTTATAACTATGCATGGTTAGTCAAATCGTGAACTAATCGTGCTCCAACCACTACCTCTAGGATGATCCTCGCACAGTATATCATTGGTTTTCCAAACAGTGTGCCAACAATGATAAATCCCATTAATCAAAGTAGAATTTTTCATTCTGGGTGGTCATACAGATTGAGAAAACTGTGCACCATAACCATGAGATTACCTCGGATCCCTGTAACACCATGATCAATTTTTTATAAGAGTTTCATGGTTTTCAATAAATGTTCACAAACCATGAACCTATGGAAAATCCCCCCAAAAACACTTCAAATGTTCTCCAAACTATCCCATACATAAAACATATACATTACATACATAAAAATCATAAATAAAGGGTTACTTAATTGAAACTAAGGGTATTATAATTTAATGGTTATATTATTACCTTTTTGAAAAATAAAACTCTTTTATTCATAAAATTTAATTTATTAATATCTTGTGTCTAGAAAACACATAATATGATCTTTTAATACATTCCTACATTATACATATATATATATATCATTAATGGACTTTATATAAAAATAATAATTATCTTATTGAGTTTAAATGTAATTTATTTTATAAATATAGTTTTCCTTCAAATGGTTATATATATATATATTCAAAAAGTGGTTGATTTTCCATTATAGATAATGTTTCACAAAATAATAATTATTAAACCATATTTTCATAATTTAATTAACCATATTCATAAAAACCATTCTAGTTACTAGGTATAAACTATAATAACATTTGAATAATATCATTAATAGTATATTGTAGTTTTGTAAAACTTGGACTTGTGTGTATTGAAAGTCATCAATAAAAATAGGCATTTTGTGTAACACAAGGAAAGCAGTTTATCGTGTATTATAGAAAATAATATAATTTATGTGTGTAGTGTAATTTTAACATGATGTTTCATGAAATTAAATCCAAAAATAGTGATTTCATATAACATATTCTATATTCAATGTTTTTGAAGACATAAAATATACAACAATATAAAGTAATTTGAAAAACATATTTCACATAATCTCATGGTGTTATAGGATACATGTGGAATTTTTTAAATGAAAAAATGATACCCAAGTTCGTCTTATGACAAAATACACCAGAATGGACAATGGTATAAAATAAGATGATATGAGGAAAAAATAATTCCATAAAATATAATTTAATCAAATTATTATCTAATTTTAAAACTTATATTTTGAAATTATCCCCTGGTAAATAGTATTTTACCTTAACAGTGGAAATGTTTTTTTTTCAATGTCCATTAAGACCAAAAATTAATTGGAAGTTAATATATAATATAAATGTATATGATTCAAAATATTAACTCTTTATTACACATATAAGTAACATATGATGTGACATTAAATATAAAATTTAACCAGTAGATGAGTTGAAAAAATAGGATTTTCTAGTAACATATTTTTTAAACATATGATGATTTTATACTAAATCTATGACTAGTATTCATCATTATATTATTCAAAATTAATATTTATTTGATTATAATATATAAATATCACCTAAAAAATTCCATATTTTGGGGTTTTTCTAATATACTTAAATAGAGAAACATTTTGAATTTTATAATAGTTTTTGAAAAATGTGTTTCTAAATAAAAAATAAATTTATACTAAAATATAGTATAAAGATGATTCAAATATTATTAATATGATTTAATACAAATAAATAATAAATAATTTATTTTATAACAAAATCAATTCATACTCAGATGTTTAAATTACATAATATATAGAAATGATAACATTATTTCAATAATCATTCCATTCACAACATCATCCAAAAAAACCTATAATTTCAAAAACAAATCATATTTTGAAAACATGATAATTTTAATATGATTATTTAAAAAATTTAATTAATTTAACAAAATTAAAAATCAATAATTTGGTAAATAATCTTTTTAGTAATAACCTTAAAAGAATAGTGTTTAGATAAAAGTATTTCCTTTTTGAATTAAAAATTACCTAATATATTTATAGGAAATATAAATATCTAATTATTAATAATAAACCTGAAAATTATTTATTCCATAATTAATTTTTTTGTTAAGTTAATTTTATTGTTTTATTTTATTTTTATCATGTTGATCATTTTGAGGTTTTCGATTCAATGTTCAAGTTATAGATTCACTACAGTGGAATAAATTAAATTTTATTGTTTAATTGTTCCATAATCATTATATTTTTCAATTTTTATGCTTTGTTTAATTTAATAATAAGTGGATTTTAATTAATTTTAATATGGTTACAGTCATAAAAAATCATTTATGATACTCTTATTTTTTTCATAAAAATGTCATCAGTTATTTAATTTCTATATTATTATTATAATAACTATTTAATCATTATAGAATTATAAATATATAATTATTTAATTATTATCTCAACATTCCATCATGAAATATATTTTTAATAACATTCATGAAAAGATTAATTATAAAACAAAACAACATCCTTCCCTTAGGTAGAATAATCCACCTCCAATGAGTTATGTTTTTTGAAATAGTGAAAAAGAAAAAAATGTCTAAAAACATTGGATACAAAAAATATTTTGAAAAGAATAAAAAGAATATTTAAAAATATCTTTTAATGGGTACCCATATTATTTTGAGTAATTTAAGAGATTATAAAAAAAATCATGGATTTTGAAAATATTAATTATTCATAATAATATGTTATGAAAAAAATCATTAAAAGGGTATCAGTTATATATTCTGAATAACTAATCTCAATGTTTTTATAAAATGATACATGAATAATATTTTCAAAATAAAAGTTTTTAAAAAATATTTTTATAGTAATTTATTTTAAACAAATAATGTAATTATTGAGTTTAGGACTCCTACATTTCTCTATGAATTTCCTCTTTTGGATTGGATTGTATATACTCAATGAAGTTATGTTTGCCTAGAATAGAGCCATATTTAAATAAAAATAGAATACAATAGAGATATTTGGAAAAATATTTTTTACAAAACTGATATTTTAATGTCTTTAGGAAAGGATTAAATGAACCCCCTTGTGTAGAGAATATTTAATAACATTTTAAGAAATATTAAATCCTAAGGGGTTAAAATTTTAATTTCCAAAAGGTATGTATTTCATAAATGGAAAAGTGATTATAGGTTTTAACATTCATTATCCTTTATTTAATCTTTATAATGATCAAAAAAATTATTTAATTTATTAATATTTTCTGAACAGAAGTACATTTTACTTTGATTTTATAGGCCATTTTTGTAAATTTACTTTAAGAGTAATTACAATCTTATAATATTAATATTTTTTTTATTTATATAAATATATATATTTAATAATTATATATAAATTTCATGAAAATAATTTTTATATCTAATACTTTCCGCATTAAATATTTTAAAACTATATTTATTTACCTTTTCCATCTTCGATAATCATTATTTCAACATTGCGTAATTGTTTTTGGATAATTTCCCTATTTTTAATTATTAAAAAAAAAATAATCCAATATAATTTTATAAAAAATTTATTGTTTAAAACCATTCCTAAAATATTTTTGTCATCTATATAATGAAAATATTTTTATTATAATATTCTGACATTTCTTACATTACACAATTAATTTATAATAATTTCTAATGTTGTGAAAGAACTATGTCAACCTAAATAATTATTTTGACAGTAATATTGAACAAAAAAATGATATTAATTAAATTATATTTATAAGATATTTTTATTATCTCTTAATGAAAGGAACATTTTATAGGTATATACTAATTTCAATATCATTTTGTATTTCAAAATAATTTATGAATTTCAATTCCCCTTAATCCAATTTCTTTATTTTAAAAAGCATTTTAAATTCAATGGAATAACTCTAATTATAACCACATTACCTTAAAATTTTAAAATTCCTAATGAATTTTACATAAAAACCAAAATTAAAATAATTCTCTCATTTATAATCTTTTTTACATAATTTTTAATAAACAATAGTAATTATACATCCCATTTACTCTATAAAATAAATTATATCTTTATAATTTCTACTATTAGGTATACATGTGTGGATAACGTTATTTCATAGATTATTCAAATTCCCATATTTAATCATTAGCTTTATGTGTTTTCCTTAAATACTTAACTAAAAAATGTACTCTTTTCTGATACACTTTCTCTATATAATAAATAATCTGAATTTTTTCACTAAAAAAAATATTATCTTCTAAATGAACCACATTAATTATAAATAAATGATATATATTTGGTATATATTTCCTTACTAAAGAAGCATAAAAATAGTATGTACCTGAGATAAATGTATAGGTAGGGATATATTATATTTCATTTATCCCACTTTTTCTATGATTTCATATGGACCCATAAAGAGTGATCAAATTTTTTCATTTCTTATGAAAATACATCACACTATTACAGGAATATAATTATAAAAAAATCACTCAAAAATATAAATATCCTTCTTTTTATCATATGTAAAACTGTTTTACCATAATTTAGATTCTATTATATGTCATTGAATCTATTTAACATTTTTAACTACCTCATAAAAAAATTTGGGACACCAAAACATCATTCTCCCAACATCATCCAAACATTATGGATTTTGACACCAAATTTCATAAACTTATTTAAAAGGTTTGATCTATATACATCAATTAATATTATTATTATATATATAACAAATAAAAGTAGGATATTTTTCCCAACTTCCTTTGTAATCTAATGATGTATCCAAAAGTATATTATTTAAATTTTGAATTATCTACTCTAATTGTGCATATATTTATTGATAAAAATATATATAGAAGATTAATTCATTAAATAATGGAATATGAAATATCTTTTAAAAAAATATGTAGAACATGTTTCCTAATTAGACATAACATAAAGAGGTACTCCATGTTATTTTTCCATCTATTTATGTTCGAGTTAAGAATGTTGATCTAAAAGAATATTACATTGAATTTGATCATACTATACAAATTTAGTCAAATGATTAAAAATAATACATACTATTTTATAACCCTTATATTCCTTCTTTAATCCCATTAATAAATCCATTCTTATACATCGACAACCATTTTATGATTTATAAAGGATAAACAAATCCTTTTGATAATTATTATATAGCATTAAATAGTTTAAAAATAAATATTACAGGGGAAGATAATGAATATATTTCTTCTTTTATTTCCACCATATGTATTCTAAAATAATGAAATAAATATTTTTACTAAATGAATTGATACAATTTTTGGAGATGCGATATATGGGTGGTTCCTTAAACATTAAATAATAATTTTTTATGTCAGTATTGATTTATCTTACATTTGAGGAACCTTTTAGGTTTATAGTTATATAGAATGAGGAAATAACTCATACATAAGAAAACATTGAAATAAATTGTAGGAACCCGGTTATTTATTGAGGTATGGGTTTCTTTCCTTTCTCTTTTCCTTAGGTGTTTTTGTGAAAATATGGAAAATGGGGAAAAATCCAAAATTTAGAAAGTACATGCCGTGTACTTTTTCTACACGCTGTGCACTTTTGGACGTGTGGGATAGGTACACGGGGTGTGTGGCCTTGTCGGGGATGAGGGCTATAGGAACTGACAACACACCGCGTAGTTTTCCTTTGCACATCATGTAGTCAGTCGATAGTCCAGAACAGTAAGTCGGTGGAGCAGCCGCCAGCTGGGCGATAGTACACGCCACGTAGTCGGGAGTACATGTTGTGTACTCATGTCGGCAAGTGAATAGTTCCACGCTGGCGGGAAGCCTCTAGAGGAACAATTTAAAAATTGGGAAGTGCCCGCTATGTACTTTGTTTTTTTTCGCTTAAAATTGGCAGTAGCCTCCCCTATTCATTGGGATGCATTAGAATGGGAATAGAGCTCGGGAGAGGACGACTGAACCTTTGGAGATCAACAGGGTGCATGTCTGGAATCCGATTCCACTTCGGACAATCTCGTTGGAACCACACAGGTAAGCTCTCTCTTCTCCTGGTGTGGTTCATACCTATTATTCCCCTAATGAAAGTTATTTACGTTTGAGAGGGTTTTGTTCTTTGTCAGATCTACATCGTTCATGGGTGTTTCTGGAACCGCCATTCATGTATAGCGCTCGTTGGCATATATGGTAGGTGGCTTGGTGTTAATTTTCCAACTGTCGTGTGTTTTTCTGCATTTTTGTGCCATGAACCCAGGTTAGGGTGTCATGTGGCTGAGGCCATTACTATAGTAACCACCTAGAATTGAATAGGTGATTAATTGTGATTTTAAAATGTTGGTTGGGATTGTTGCTTGGATCCAGGACCATCCTGAGTGGTACGGTCCTCTGTTTAGCCGTTTCGCCTGGATACCCGAGGGTATTCCATGTTTAATTTTTCATTACTTTTCCCTTGAATGGAATTGTATGTAAATTGGATTCTTATATGTTAGGAATGGCCCAGTTACTTATGCTTGAGGGTGGTGCTTTATTATAGGATGTGGGCGTGATTGTATTATCCTGAGGGCGACGTTCTATTTCTACAGAGGGAAACCTTTCATGCCTGAGGGCTTGCCTTTTGTGAATGAGGGTGACACTTCATATGCTTAAGGGCGATAATTCCGTTATGCATAAGGGAAATGCCTGAGGGTGAGATTCTGATTACCAGCGGGTTGGATTCTGATTAACTGAGGATGAGAAATGGTTTTTCTGAGGACATTGTTTGTTTACTTAGAAATGCATTGTGGTGATTTCTAATATCTAATGGAATAAATGAATAATAAAATTGAAATTGAACTGTTATGTTATTTACTTTTCAGTAATGCTTAATTTATTGCATCTTAAAACTGCGCAATTTTAGCATGTTTTACACTCAGTTGTGCACGGGCCTTTGGTGGGTGCCTACTGAGATATATTTCTCACACCTTGTTTGGGTCATGCTTTTCGGCCCAAACTGATTGCATTTCTTCTGGTGTGAATAGGGGAAAGAGTCCCTATATAGGTACTTGACTGTTGCTGAGGAGTCGGAGGGCATTGGACCGAGCCTAGGCTCGCGATGCCGCTGCCAGCTATGTTGCTTTGTTTTTCATTACTCTGATATTGTTGTACTACATTGATGTATAACAAGTTCTGGCTATTTTCTTAGAACTTGAGACATGTAGCATCATTACTTTTATACTGTTGGTAGTATCCACTACAGTTGTTAAATTCAGTTGTGTATGGTTTACTACTTCAACTTCTCAAGTATGTTTTATTTTTATTCTGCTGCGCTACACTTTGACAAATGAGGGCATAGATTCCACACTATCAGACCTGTGCCCTCGTTGCTAGTCGGCAGCCTCTGGCCTTTGGGGAAATGCGCTTGAGGTCACTTGGTGAACCGGGTTTGGGGCACCCATTGTGTGGAACCCAGAACCAGGATGTTACATTGTGGTATCAGAGGTGGTTTTTTTTCATTGACTTACTATTTAGAGCCATAGCCAAGGATATGAAGAACATTAGTTGGTAATAAGATGTGCCCAGGCATAGCTAACCTGCGTATAGGGAAAAGCCAGTCTACCTCGTATTTTTCAATTTTTTGATTTTGCAAATTTTACAGTTGATATGTTTTCACCGTTGGGTGACACACATGAGATTGTGATGTTATAAGTTATCTATGGGTTCTATTTAGTTACAACCCGATGAGATGAGTGTATGAAATATCATACATCATTTAGGCACAATCTAGAAAATCACTTGTCATGCATAGATCCATGCCATGTAGGTGGATAGAAATTTCATGTTGTTGTGATAGTTGATGTGCTAGAAAATCATGTTGTTGTGATATATGCTTGATAATTACTTGCTATGTGATCGGGTAGTTGTGTGTGACCCTGTTTCTAGAATGGATGCCAAACATTGGTTATTGGGGTGATTGGGCCCCCATTGACCGAAATATGGAGGATCATTGACTGTTTATTATGTTATAACATAGCTAAGATGTCAAACATTGATTTGTGGGGAGTATGGTCCCTCATAGATCATAATTTAACACTTCGTTGTTGTTTTGTGGTATTTTCTGGGTTCCAGGGAAGTTTATGAGGCATACTATCCGGAATCCCAGTATACACACCGTGTAGTATTTTTAAATATGCCATGTATGGCCTTCTGTTCGGGATGAAAAATAAATTTATTTAGTACATTCCATGTACCGAGAGTTCAAGCCGTGTAGTTTATTTCTGTTTCAAAAACTGTGTGGGTGGAGACACGGGGAAGGGCCGAACACGCCGTGTAGCTTATGTACACACCGTGTAGTGTTGAACCGAAGTCCGACCATGTAACTAACAACACAGGTCAGTGAACTCCTTTACAGAACACACTATGATGATGATGAACATGCTGTGTAGTTTGACCTGGAGACTCGGCCGTGTAACTACCAACACGGGTTCGTGTCACATCTCCTTGAACACGTCGTGTACCTGTGGGACATGTTGTATAGTCTTGTACGAGGATAGACCATGTAGACTTAGCCATATGGCAGGGAAATGGGGTTGTTGACACGCCGTGTGCGGGTGTCACCCTCCGTGTAGTTTCAAGCTGAGTAGTCGGTCGTGTCACAAATGACACGGGCAGTTGGAAAATAACATCATACACACCATGTAGATAACATATAGGATGTGTAGTTTTGATCAGACGGGAGTTGTGTTGCTTAGCCGTGTTGAAGGACCTCGGCATGGGAAGTGAAGCCATGTACATGTCGTGTAGTCAGAATACACGTCGTGTGGTCTTGTTTTGAAAATATTGAAATTTCATCTTCCTCTAGTTCCCTTTCGGTTTCCTTCATTTTCGGACTTTGATAATCTTTAATCTAAGGCGTGTTTTTGACCTTGTAGTGTCATGCCACCTAGATGACCGAGCATTGTTCTCAAGGAGAGAAGAAACGAGAATACTCCATAGAAGATGGTCCATGTGCTACCAGTTGATCCTCTAGTAGAGCTAGATGCGGCACCAACTGTTATAACAGACACAGGCGCGGAGGCACAGTTCTGTGAAGGCTAAATACGGATACCGCAGGTTGCCATATCTATGGCCAAGCTGACACGTATATTTCAGCAGTAGCATCCACCTACATTTTTAGGGGATGGAGGACCACATGCTGCGGAGTCTTGGCTGGGGTTGATGTAGAGTATTTTCTAGCATCATGAGATGCCTCCAGGGTGTAGGGTCAAGCTCGTTACATACATGCTGCATGATTCCAGCAAGAGGTGGTGGGATGTTACCACCCAGGAAGCGCATCACAGAGATATGGAGCAGGAGGATTTTCAGGTAGTCTTCTATGACTTCTTCATCCCAGAGATGTTGAGGGAAAATAGAGCTCGAGAGTTCATGAATCTGCAGAAAGGCGTTATGTCGGTGATGGACTATTCTGATCACTTCACTAAGCTTCTATGCTTTTCACCCGTTCTAGTGGGTGATGAGACACTGAGAGCCAAGCATTTTGAGAATGGTCTTCGTTATGACATTTGAGTGACTGTAAATGTTTTCAGGTCTCCTACTATATATTCTATTGTGAATCAGGAGATGATTACCGAGAGGAATCTGCGGGAATCTGGTGGTGTGGGCCAGGGTTGTTCAGCACCAGTTTCTGGTACTATTTCTACTGGTAAGAGGAAGAGACAGATGGACTTCTCTTAGGGTGGTAGTACCAGCCAGCCAGCTACATTAGGTGGCTCAATGAAGTGCTACTAGTGTGGTAAGGAGGGGCACAAGAGACTGCAGTGTCCACATGACCCAGTGGAGTGCCGAGCTTATGGAAAGATGGGTCATCTGCAACGCTTTTGCAGGGAGTTTCCACGGATGGATAGTGAGAGGGGTTCTGTGCAGACATTGTGAGTGGGAGCAGGGCCAGTGGCTTCATACCAGTCATGGAACTAGAATACGTTAGGGCGTGTAGGCTAAGATGGAGGTTATGGTCGTGGTAGCCAGATACCAGGATCTCAGAGGCAGTAGGGCGGGACAGCTCAGGGTAGTAAGGCTGTGTTACAGGGCCGCGACACTGGGCAGGCTTATGCAGTGCAACAGACCTAGTAGGAGCAGGATCCCAGGCCTTCTACAGTCAGAGGTACTATCCTAGTAGCTTTTGTTTTATCTTCAGTACTTTTTGATACGGGGGCTACACATAGTTTTATATCTGTGCCAGTTGTGGAGATCCTTGGGCACTGTGTTTTTACCTATTTTGATATCATGATGCTAGAAAATCCGTTGGGTAATAGAATGGCTAGTGTGCGATAGTGCAATGAGTGCCCCTTGAGATTGGCAGGTGTCAATTTCTTTGGGACCTCTATGTCTTGGATATGACGAGCTATGATGTCATTCTCAAGATGGACTGGTTGGTTCCCTTTCGTGCCTTTGTAGACAGCTATCATCACAAGGTGATCATCATGTCAGTAGAGGTTAGAGATTTTCTATACAAGGATTAGTGGGATGTTCAGAGGAGTCAATTTGGACCAGATCATCATGGGCAAGGTGGAGCCACATCCCAAATTGTGAGCTTAAATCTGGATGACTATGGGACTTATTAGACGGATTTCCCTCCAGTGGTTGATCGTTTTAGGGATGTCTTCCCAGATGACTTTACCGGTCTTCCTCTGCAGCAAGAGGTGGATTTCTCTATTGAGCATGTGCCAGGAGCAGCACCGGTGTCCATTCCTCCTTATAGGATGGCCACGCCTGAGTTTCCGGAGCTCAAGAGGCAGTTGGAGGAGTTACTGGAAAAGGGGATTATCTGACCTAGTACTTATCTGTGGGGTTCTCTTGTCCTTTTTGTGAAAAAGGTATATGGTACCCTTAGACATTGTGTGGATTATCAGAAGTTGAACTATTTGATTGTTAATATCTGATATCCCTTGTTAAGGATTGATGATATTTTTTATCATCTTTGTGGAGAGTGAGTGTTCTCGAAGATTTAATTGAGATCAGGATATCATCATCTGCGCGTTAGACCATCTGATATACCTATCAAGGCTTTCAGGAGCAGGTATGGTCTATACAAGTATACGGTTATTCCGTTCAGACTCACGAACGTGCGAGCAGTTTTCAAGGCTCTGATGAATCATGTGTTCCATCCCTATCTGGACGCATTTGTGGTAGTATTCGTGGATGAAATCTTGGTGTACCCTCTCACTCGACACGACCATGCCACACATCTTGATATCATATTGAGTAAACTGAGAGAGCATCATCTATATGTTAAGCTCTCAAAGTGCCACTTTTGGATGGACCATATTCACTTCATGGGTCATATCATCTCAGAGGAACGAGTCGTAGTACACCAAGAGAAGGTGAGAGTAGTAGTTTCCTAGGAGCAGCCTAAGAACGTGTTTGAGAAACAGAGTTTTTTAGGGCTAGCTAGTTACTACATATTCTTCATACCGAACATCTCCTGCTTAGCAGTGCCATTGACAGGTCTGACTAAGAAGGGTGTGAAGTTCGTATGGTCCGAAGCTTGCGAGGAATCGGTCAAGACCTAAAAGGAAGGTTTACATTAGCACCGATCCTGATACTCCAAGAGTAGGGGAAGATCGATACAGTTTTCTATGATGCATCATGTATTGGGATGGGAGTAGTGTTGATGTAGGGAGATCGAATAGTGGTGTACGGGTATCATCAGTTGAGGCCACATGAGAGGAATTACCTGACACATGATCTCGATTTAGCTGCAGTTGTACATCCATTTCACTATTGGAGACATTATCTTTTGGGAGAGCATTTATTTGTTTTCACCAACCGCAAATGTCTCAACTATATCTGTACTCAATGTGACTTGAATCTAAGGCAGAAAAGGTGGGTCGAATACCTATATTCCTTAGACATTGAGGTTGCATATACACCTGGTAAAGGTAATTCAATAGCCGATGCACTGAGCAGGAAGACTCAGATACATGCAATATAGGAGGCTAGTGGCGAGTGGCAGCTCATGGATTTGTTCTTCGAGATGCATCTGGAGGTGCACGAAAATCAGGGGCAGACTTATCTTTCCACATTAGTTGTGACTTCTACCCTCCAGGATAGAGTGAGGATGAGACATCTATCTGATTCTGAAGGCCTAGTTCTACGGGAGTCTGTGGCTAGTGAGGACCCTTCTCCTGGTTGGACGATATGATATGATGAGGTTCTGCATTTCCATGGACAAGTGTGGGTTCCAATGTATATACGTGAGAAGGTGATGCTAGAGATTCATGCTTCATATTGGGTAGTTCATCCTGGGGTTACCATGATATACCGTGACATGAGACGTCAGTACTGGTGGACCGGTATGAAGAGAGAAGTAGCTGGCTTTGTGATGTGGTGTTCCACCTGTCAGTAGGTGAAGGCGGAGCATCAGAGACTAGCTGGACTGTTACAGCAGTTACCCATTCCGTAGTGGAAATGGGATGATTTTGCGATGGATTTCGTGAGAGGGTTCCCGAGGTCACCTCGTGGCAATGACGTCGTGTGGGTTGTCGTGGACAGACTCACGAAGGTAGCTCATTTTTTTTCTGATCAAGGAGACCTTTAGTGTTGACGAGCTCTGAAGGTTGTATATCCGCGAGATAGTACATCTACATGGGGTCCCATGTTATATCGTTTCAGATAGGGACACCCATTTTATGTCACATTTCTGGCAGAGCATTCAGAGGGCACTGAGTACACAGGTGCTTCTGAGCATAGCTTACCACCCTCAAACTGATGGCTAGTCAGAGCGTACTATACAGGAGCTTGAGGACATGCTGCGTGCATGCATCCTAGACATTGGGGGATCTTGGGAGAAGCACATATCCCTAGTCTAGTTTTCCTATATCAATAGTTTCCAGGTGACTATTCATATGGAACCATATGTGGATTTATATGGTAGGTCCTGCCGATCACCTTTAGCTGGTTAGCGGTAGGTGAGGCAGCTTTGCTTGGACCACTTCTCTTGTAGTAGACTTTTGAGTAGGTCCAGTTGATTCGGAAGCAAATGGCTACCATGCTGTCTCGTCAGAAATCTTATGCTGATCGCCGTAGATGACCTTTGGTGTTCATGGTCGGTGATCAGTTTTTCTTGCATTTTTCACCGAGACTGGGACACAAGAGGATCAGGAGATAGGGTATGCTTTCACCGAGGTATGTGGGGACATTTTAGATCATGGAGAGAGTTGGGCTGGTTGCCTATCGGTTTTAGTTACCTCAGAGGTACCAGGCCATGCACGACGTCGTCCATGGATCTCAGTTGTGCTGCTATCATATAGACCCATCTCACGTCTTTCAGCCCGAGGAGAATGAGCTCGAAATAGATGCATCCATCAAGGATCATCTGATACATATCATTGACAGGAGCATGATGGTTCTCCAAGGCCGGTCAGTTCCTCTCATACGGGTGCTATGGCAGCATGGCTGAGTGAAGGACGAAACCTGGGAGAAGGAGACCGATGTACGTGTTCAGTGGCTGGAGTTGTTGACGGCTATATCTTCTCCACCCTTGGAATGGAAATTCGGGGATGAATTTCTATATGGGGGGAAGTTTATAAGAACCCCGTTCTTTTTTTGAGGTACCGGTTTCGTCATTTCTCTTTTCCTTAGTTGTTTTTGTGAAAATATGGGAAATGGGGAAAAGCCCAAATTTTTTAAAGTACACGTCATGTAATTTGTCCACACACCATGTATTTTTGGCCGTGTGGGATTGGTACACATGGCGTACGGCCATGCTGGGGATGAGTGGTGTAGGAACATACTACACAGCATGTAGTGGTCCTTTACACGCCGTGTAGTTAGTCGGCAGGCCAGAAAAGTATGTCAATGGAGTAGCCGCCAGCTGGGTGATAATACATGTTGTGTAGTCGGGAGTACATGTCGTGTACTCATGTCGGAAAGTGAACAGTGCCACACTGGCAGGATGCAGCCAGAGGAAGAGTTTAAAAATTGGGAAGTACATGTCGTGTACTTGGATGTACACGCTTTGTACTTTGTTTTTTTCACTTAAAATGGGCAGTATCCTCCCATATTCACAGGGAAGGCATAGAACGAGAAGAGATCTCGGGAGAGGACGAACGAACATTCAGAGATCTGTCGGTCACATGTCGGGAATATGATTTTGCTTCAGACGATTTCGTTGGAACTGCAGGGGAAGACCTCTCTTCTCCTGGTGTGGTTCATACCAATTCTTCCCATAACAAATGTTATTTACATTTGAGCGGGTTTTTCACATAATCAGATCTACGTCGTTCTAGGGTATTTCGGGAACTGGCGTTCGTGTATAATGCTCGTTAGCATATAAGGAAGGTGGCCTGATGTTCATTTTAAAATGTCATGTGTTTTGTGCATTTTTGTTCCACAAACCCATGTTGGGGTATCTTGTGGCTGAGGCCATTCCTATAATAACCACCTAGAATTGAATATGTGATTAATTGTGATATTAAAATGCTGGTTGGGATCGTTGCTTAGATCTAGGACTATCCCGAGGGGTGAGTTCCTCTGTTTAGCATTTTGACCAGGATACCCAAGGGTATTCCATGTTTAATTTTGCATTACTATTGCCTTGAGTGGGAGTGTATGTAAATTGGAAGTTTATATGTTGGGTATGGCCCGATTACTTATGCCTGAGGGTGGTGCTTTATTATAGCCCGTGGGCGTGATTGTATTAGCCTGAGGGTGACATTCTATTTCTCTTGAGGGAAACCTTTTGTGCCTGAGGGCTTGACTTCTGTGCCTGAGGGTGACACATCGTATGCTTGAGGGCGAGAATTATGTTATTCTTGAGGGAAATTCCTGAGGATGAGATTATGATTACCAGCGGGTTGGATTCTGATTACCTAAGGGGGAGAAATGGTTTGTCTGAGGATGATGTTTTTTTACATAGAAATGCACTGTGGTGATTTCTAATATCTAATGGATTAAATGAATAATAAAATGGAAATTGAACTATTATGTTTGTTACATTTCCTTAGTGCTTACATTATTTAATTTTACTACTGCGCACTTGTAGCATGTTTAATACACAGTTGTGCACGGGCCTTTGGTGGGTACCTACTGTGATATATTTCTCACACCCTATTTGGTTCATGCTTTTTGGCCCAAACAGATTATGTTTTTGAAGGTGTGAATAGGGGAAAGTGTCCCTATACATGTACTTGAATATTGCTGATGAGTAGGAGGGAATGGGACCGAGACTCGGCTTGTGATGCCACTCCTAGCTGTTATGCTTTATTTTGTTGTACTCTGCCTTTGTTGTACTACATTGATGTAAAACATGTTACAGTTGTTTTCATAGAACTTGAGACATGTAGCATCATTACATATATATTGTTGGTTGTATCCACTAAAGTTGTTTATTTTAGTTGTGTATGGTTTACTACTTCTGCTGCTCGTTGTATGTTTTATTTGTATTCCACTGCTCTACACTTTGACAAATGAGGGCATAGTTTCCCCACTATCAGACCTGGGCCCTCGCTGCTAGTCGGCATCCTCTTGCATTTGGAGAAATGCTCTTGTGGTCACATGGCGAACCACGTTTGGGGCACATGTTGTGTGGCACCTAGAACCGGGACGTTACATAAATGGTGTACACTTTGGATTAATGTCAAATTTTACCAAAATATAAAAAATTAAAAATAAAGAATGATTTATTTCAATTGAAAATCTTTATTAATTTCAAAATATCTTCCTTATTCCCCTTACCCATCCTTAAAACATATGAAAAAAATTAAAATGTGAGATAAGAACCAAAAGATCATTAATAGTGATAAAAATAAATAGATTCATTATTCTAGTAAAATATATAAAAAGGCATATAATATTTACCTTTAACATCATTTTTCTTAGATTGTATAATGTAATTACTTTTCCCATAAATAAACATTCATGTTTTCCTTTAAAAAATCCTTTAAAACCAATAAGAATTTATAAAAATAATTTTTAGTACATTATTTCATAAAATTGATAAATACATTTCCATATCCAGTTAATAGGAATAAATATATTTTTTAAATACATTATAATCATTACAAAATACAGTTGAGATCTATAATGGGTCTCACACTTCGTATAATCTATATTGATCTCATCCACCCATGAGTTATAATAGGACTCAACCCATCACAAAAACTGTATCGGTTTCAAAATTTTCAAATAATTTTCAAGAATCATATCATGAATAAAAAAATCATCATCGACCCATTTGAAAAACACTTTTTTTCTCATATAAAGAACAATTTCAGAAAAAAAAATTTACTTTTAAAAAAATTCAAATTAAAAAAATACACAATAAAAAGGATGTATTTTTTTCATTGAATAAAAAATTAAATTTTAAAATAAATCAAGAAATCAAATAATGGTCTTGATATTGTAAATTTTGGTGTCTCCATTTACAACATTCCTTTTTTCATTTTTGAAAACATTCTGAATAAAACATATAAATAAGATTCTTTCTTGAAAACCATTTAATTAATGTAAATTTGACATATAATGTACATTATTAATATTTTATATCCATATAAAACTTCAATAAAATTATTTTAAAAAATTATGCATAGAACTTTAAGGGTTTGAAGGAAAAAAATAAAATAAATGTGTTTTATCACTTATGAAACACCAGAATCATAATCCCTATAACAATAACTATAAAAAAATAAGGTTATTCATTGAGGTAAAAATCATTTAATTTCATGCAATGTGAATTTTAAACTATCCAATGTGACCCAATGTGAGTGCTCATTGAGTTCATGTGGGGATGATAGTGTCTTGGGATTTTTCAGACCCTATAACCCAACTTTTTGGTTAAAATGTCAGGGTTCATGGTTTTAATAAATTGTATAAGTCAGACCGCATGGTTAGATAAACCTAAAGGAGGATGGATAATTGGGTGCAACATGCTATATGTTTAGACCAAAAAATGTGATTTGGATTCACATCCATGTGGAAAAGTCTATAATTTTGATAGTGATGTTTTTCCTAGTATGTGCACAATTAGTAAAACTATGTAGACACACATAATGATGTTCCCTTCCCTACTGCTAGGAATTCATGGCTGGCACATGGTTTGGCTAAACCATGGTCCAAACCATGCATCCCCATATTTTGGGGTGAAATTATGAAATTTCAATTAATTAATTATTATTTTTAGTCCTATATTACTATTTGTATCCTACACATTAGCCATGCACTTTTTAATCCCTCTTTGAATCCAAACATATGAATTTTCACCGAATCTCCTTCCAATATATTACTCAGGAAACATTTGCTTCGTTGGATCTGCATCAGTGAGTTCTAAATTTAATTTTTAGTAATTAATTATTTTATTTGTTATCGGTTGTTCTATTTACGTGTAAGATAATATTTCTTATTTATTGGTTCTTTATATGTTCCTTTTTTTCTCCTAATCTGAGTTGAATCATGAGATTACACTAGATGATTAGTCCCTTATATACCTATGATATGTGGTCCCATTCATTTCATTAAAATTTGATGTTTTTATATTTTTCATTATGCCATGTTCCCATTTCACAGGAGACACATTAAAATAAATCTAGCTCTATGATATGAAATGACATGTATCACCTATGAAATTAAATATTCCCATTTATTAATGGTTATAGGTTGAGAAAAATTATTTGAAACTACATATATGGTGCGTTTTATATTTGAATATCCCATTTGTATGTCTTATTAAATTGTATCCCTTTGAGGTGTGACACTTTCCCACTACCCTGAGATGTTAATATTATGTTTTCAATTGATGTTGGAATTACAAATTGATATATCTGTAGAATTGATGTATCATTTTTAATTTATTTGATTAATGGGAAGGGAATAATTGATCATAACCCTTGGCATGTTCCCTGTAATGTCTTATTAAATAGTTTGATTCTTGTTTAATTAAATACCCATGTTAGTAGACAAGAAGCATGCCTTCTCAGTTTGGCTAAATCCTTGAGTCGCCTTTTGATGTGAGTTGAAAATGAGATGTTCTTGGTTTTTACATTTATGTGTTTAAATTAAATGTACTAAATTTTTTATATTATTATATTCCTTTGGTGACACAAGGATTTATATGAGAATTTCATGCATGGGCTCAATTGGCTTGTACCTTGTTTATGCATGAGTGATACTTGGAATCCATGGTATATTTCCATCGATGGACTCTATGGAATGAAAAATATATATTTAATGATACATGGAATTTGATAGGGTTTTTTTAGTGTATGCTCAAATAGAATAAGATCATATTACCATGAGTGATACATGGAATCCCCTAGTTGACCACCATAGACAGACTCGAATGGAATGTTGTTATACACAACCCAAAGAGTTACTTATGATCTTTTGAGACCTCCATAGATGGGCTTGTAGGGTATTTGTTTAAATTATACCTGGAGTGATATCTAGATTATAAAATTGGAATTCCATTGATGCGAACATGTTCGTAATTGAATAAAGAATGATATGAGTTTTATGATGCATCTTCCAAGATAATGAACAAGCTTGGATTTTGTCATTGTCTATTCTTTATGGGTGTAATGTTTAGTATACCCTGATCATATTATCTTAGGGTATGTCGAGATATGTGTCGGGTCTGAAGTATTATTAGATGAATGTATTGAATTATTAAATTAACTTTATTAAATGACATATTCTGGACTGTTAAATCAGATACATATTTCTAAATTGAAATTGATGACTTGAAGTTGATTATAAATGGGAATCTGGACATTATAGGATGTTTACATTGAGTAATTTCTTTACATGTTATATTTTTTCCTACACACTATTCTTGTTATATATATTAATTATCTAGAGAGAAAACCCATGGGTCGTTACCTAATGCTATTTTTTCTCCCACCCATTGGTGAAATAATGGGTACCCAAACCGATTATATAATTATAGGTATGGATAAGGGAAATACCCATACTAAATACTATTTATTTCTCCTTAATATCAGGGGAGCATGGGACTGAGCTGAGGCTCATGAAGCTGGATGAAAAAAAATTCCTTTTTTTACTATTGTTCAATGTATTCTACAAATAACTTGTTTATCAATTTTTGATTTTTTGTAGATACATATGGAATGTATCATCATCATTGTATATGAGTTTCCTTTGGTATATTTATCTACTCCTATTGCGTATCTATTGTATGTATTTTTTACAACTTCTCTTACTAGTATCCTATTCCTATTCTGTTGTTCTACACTCTCGTGATGAGGGCATAGTCTCCCCATAGACACACCATGACCCTCACTACTATTTGGAAACCTTTGGTGTTTAGAGATATGCCCTTGTGGACAGATGGCCTCCAGGATCAGGGGAACTATTGATTGGAATCCTTGTCTGGGATGTTACAAATTGGGATTAGATCGTTTTTTTTTCTTTTCTATTTGGTGATAATATATAAGAATATGAATTTGGTGTTGAAAAATGCATAGTCATAGCTAAATTTTATACCAAAAAAAATATAAATTTCCTCCAATTCAATAAATATTAACATGAATTTGAAAATAATAGTTTATTTTATTACATAGTTAGGTGATGCACTTGAATTTTGATGTTATTATTGGTGGGATAATGGGTCCTATTTTTTCAAAACTAGATGATATCAGGTTATTTGATATCATGTATAATTTTATGAACTTTATTGAAATATCATGACATGAATTATGTTATGCTATTTAGGATGCATTACTTATAGAATCATGTTCTAATAAGTGTTGTGATATATATATACATGCTATTGCGATAGGTGTTTGGGATTATGTTGTGTTGTGAATTATAATATTTTCGTGCTTTTGTTCCCAGGGAGTATAGGCCCTCATAAATCAGAATAGGTAAACCATTTGGATCAACCTATTTATAGTTAATGAGATATAAATGTGAAATAAGATTGAATCCATATGAAAATTTTAAATTAATATATAAAAATTAAATTAAATATGAAATGGAACCAGTAATTGGTTATAGGGGAGAACTTGACCGACCACAACCTTAGTAGTGTGCAGTAGTTAGGGTTTGTTTCTTATATCTAATTTATATGTCACCAAGACCTAACAACAGAAGTTGGTATATGGGTGTGTTCTTATAGTGGAAGGATTTCATATATCCTTCATAAATATCTATTCTTTGGCTTCTGAACATTTAGAATAATCTCAAACTAAGTTGTGTCTTTTGAATTGTAGAGTATTGACACCATGAGGTGGGTTGCAATGGTAACGCTTTAGAAGTGGTGGGAAATTGGATACTAATTGATGCTCAATTTATTTCATCTGTATCAATATTAGTTTTACAAGACTCATGTTCTAAGGCACAGTTCCGCAATGGATTATTGTGCTTTATGTAGATCATTTAAGGAGTACCACAACTTACCATGAAAATAAAAAAGTTGGGATTTGAGTTTTTGTAGTAGCATATGACCACATATTTTGTGGTTGGAAGACTATAAACTATAAAGTCTTTTCTTGATTCTATATTTTTTTATTCAAGAATCTAGGGAGTCCTTTTTAGATGTGGGAAAATATCTCTACGTATATGTTGGGTGATTCCCGAATGAGATGGTGGGATTTTATCACTCTGATGGATCCTCAAAGAGATATGTCCCTGAGGGATTTTCATATAGTATTCTATGAAACAATCATTCTAGATATGTTTAGGGCCAATAGATCCTATGAATTATATACCTGGAAGAGGTTTCATTACAAGTGATGGATTATTCATCCAATTTTACTATGCTCTTGAGCCTCCCACCTATTCTATTTGGTGACAATTAATCTAAAGTTAAGATATTTTAGGATGGTATCAAGTTTTAAATATGATCGTAGTAAAATGTATATTAGATTACTAGCATTTATGGAATAGTAAATCCTCACATTATTAGAGAGTGTAACCTAAGAGAGTCTGGGGGTGATATCCAAGGTGGTTCGACATTTAGTTCTTTTATATCATTAAATATTACTATGAAGAGTCATTTGGAGCTTCCATTTAATGATATTACCTATCAAAGATGATACTGAGGTAGCTAGGTGATGTGCTACTAGTGCAGTATGTAGGTACATTTGTGTCCATAATGTATGAGGGTGCCTGTTGTGTGAGGATCCTATTGTAATATGGTTTATCTACAACACTTTTTTAGAACGTTTCCTCTAAAATCCTATGAGAGAGGGTATCCACTATCTCCACATTGAAGGGCAGGATTAGATATTTCTCATCGGACAGTGAACTAGAGTATAGCTTGCTATCTAGGCCAATGTGTTGGTCATGGTTGTGGTAGTTAGACCCTAGATTTAGAGAGAAAATTGGGTTGATCTTCTTTGGGAATCCTAGAAATATCATAGGGTTGTGGTTTGTGCTAATATACGTAGTGAAACATCCCCTTGTGGAGAAGGATCCTGGATAATCTACTATAAGAGGAACTATTCTAGTAGTCTCTACCTTATCTTCTACACTTTTTTATACAGGGTATTCTCATTGCTTTATAATGATTACCATTGTCGAAGGACATTATGTCACTGTTAAATCCTCTTATGAAGTTATGACACATTATAATCCATTAGAGATTTAAAATAGGATTTATGTCAGTTCAAGGAGTTCCCCCATAATATTGGTGGGTGTTAATTCATATAAGACCTCTTTTTTATAGATATGACATGTTCTGATATCATTCTCAGGATGGACTGGTTTATTACCTTTCATCATTTCATTGATTTTTATCACTATTTCATGACCTTTACATCAATAGAGGATATAAATATTATTCTCAAGGGTTAATGGGATGTTCAGGAAAGCCGGGCTAGACCCAGGAAATGTGGGCTAGGTGGAATGATAGTTCATATTAAGAGTTCATATCAACATGATCAGTGAGTATATCTGAAAAAATTCAATCTAGTGGTCTGTTGTTTCAGGGAGATTTTCCTAAATAAAATTTCAGGATTACATATTTTTAGATACATATTGTTCTCAATTGAAAATTTTCTAGGAGTTTCACCGATATCCATTCCTCCTTATAGTATTCCTATTACTGAGATGTAAGATCTTCAGAGGAAACAAGAGTATTTAGATGTAAAGGGGTTCAATCGATCTAGTAATTCTTTATGGGGTTTGTTGGTCCTTTTTTTGAAGATGTATAATGGTTACATTAGAATATGTGCATATTACCATAAATTGAACTAGCTGACTATTAAGAACCAGTAACCATTACCATGGATGGATGATCTGTTTGACTGGATCTAAGGATCATGGATTTTCATAAATATTTATTTGAAATCTATTTATCCTCAAGTCCATGTTAGACCATCAAAATACCATATAATTCCTTTAAAAACAATTATAGTAAATATGTTTATTTGGTTATGATAGTCGGTATCAGGAATGAGTCAGTGGTATTGATACCACTAATGAAATTAGTTTTCCATCCTTATTTGAATTCATTTGATGTGGTTTCCATTGATGATTTCTTGGTGTATTCACATAATCAACATCATCATTCCAAACATCTTGATATCATATTGAAAGCATTAAGAGATAATAATTTATATTATCTGCTCACAAATTACTACTTTTGGGTTGATTAAATTCAATTTCTGGGATACATTATCTCAAATACATGAGTATTAGTATACTGAGAGAAGGTGAGACATTCATTTTCCTAGGATCATCCCAAGTACAACTTTTAGGTATGAATTTTTTTAGGGATGGAATGTTAATAAATGTATTTCATACAGGGATTCTAATTTTTTCCATCATAACTTACTGGCATGGCTATCAAGGGTGTGAATTTTTTATAGTTATATTCAAATGATATGGAATTTCAGGAGCTGAATAATAGATTTAAATCAGCATCAATATGGGTTTTTTCAAAGCCAATCAGGAGTGAAAAAATCTTTTGTGATGCATCAGTTATTGGTCTTGGATCATTTATTATGCACAAATATTGATTTATAACATACTAGTCATGGTCTTTTATTCCACATGGGATGAATTACAAAAAAATGATCTCAAGATAGTTGTTTTAGTTCACTCATTCTGTTGTTGCATAAATTAATTAATTAGAGATCATTTTGTGGAGTACAGAGACCAAAAATACTCAAGTACATATTTATATAGTGTTATATAAATGTTTGGTAGTGAAGGTGGGTTAAATACCTTCAATGTGTCAACATATAGCACAAAAATAGTCCTAGGAAGTGAAATGTAGTGGATGATGCATGGAGTATGACTCTATTCTAGGATTCCTAGTAGGCTAGTAGTGAGTTTCATCCCTTGTATTTGTTCTATGAGATGCAACTGAAGGTGGAAGAAAGTCACTAGAATAATTATCAATCATTCTTAGTTGTTACCTATACCCTTCTTGATAGTGTTAGGATGAAGAATCTATTGGATTCAAAGAACCAAGTCTTATAGGAGATTTTGGTTGTTGAGGACCCTCTCCCTCATTGGACCACAAACGAAGATGAAATTCGGCATGTACATTGTATTATATGGGTTTTCGCAAACATAAATTAGAAGTAGTTTCAATACATTCATGATTCATCACGGGAAGTGTATCCTAGAATCACTAAGATGTATCAGAATTTATGTCACCAATAATAGGGTCAAGGTGTGAAAATAAATGTATATGGTTTTTTATGATATGCTTCACCTATCAGTAGGTGAGTTAGGACACCAGTGACCAGCTAGACTTTTCCAATAACTACCTATTCCCAAGTGGAAATGGGATGATATCTCAATGTTTTCTATGATATGTTATCTAAGATCTCCACAAGGTAGTGACATCATATGGGTTCTTGTTGATAGGATCATAATGGTTGTGAATTTCATACTAATAATGGAGACATATTCAGTGTATAATGATAGGATGTTTTATATCCCTGAGATAATAGGACATCATAGTTTCCCGCACACTATCTTTTCAGATAGATATGATTGGTTTACGTATATTTTATGGAAGATTTTATGGAGGGAACTTGGTACAAAGGTTATTTTTGTCATATCTTACCAACATCATAAATATAGAGAGTTAGAGAATAATATTCTGGTGGTTAGGGAATTACATCGAACACGAATCCTGGAATTCATGGGTTCATGAGAGATGCATATAACCCAGGATGAATTAAAAAAAATTAAGGCTATTATACATATTGAACCTTTTGAGGCCTTATACTTATGGAAATGTCGACCACCATTCTGTTTGTTATAGGGTAGAGAGGCAGCTATTCAAGAGACTATAGAGCAGGTGTACTTGACCTAGAAGTAGATGGCTACTACACAGTCTCATCATAAATCATACATTGATTGATGGAGAAAACCCATGAAGTTTGAGGATTGGGATCATGTCATTCTACATGTTTCACTGAGGTTAGGACATAGAAGTATCAGGAGAAAGGGTAATATTTCAATGTGTTATGTCAATCCATTTTAGATTCTAGTAATAGTCCTACCGATTGCCTATCAGATTCAGTTACCTATAAGGTACCAATACATCCATGATTTATTCAATGTTTCTCAGCTACAACATCCTTATTCAGATACATCTCATTTTATTCATCCCAATGAGGTTGAGTTATAGGTAGACTTTTCTTTTGAGGAACATCATATACATATTTTGGATTTTAGTGTGTTGTTTCTCTGAGGCAGTTAAATTCCTCTTATATAGGTGTTATGGAATTACAGACATATTCTAGATGAGACATGGGATTGAGAAGAATATGAATGATCATAGTGACTAGAGTTGTATTCATATTATGTTTCACTGCCCTTGGATGGGAAATAAGAAGATGAATTTTTATTATGGGGAGAAGTTTGTAGGAACATAGTTTTTATTTGAGGTATGGATCCTCTAAATTCCACCAATATTTAGTTTAATCGTTTAAATGTGTCCTTATTTGATTGATAAATAGGGTCATTGAGGAGAGGGAGTTATTTGTGAATGGTTATATGCCTGAAAACTAGATTTTTGGGGGAAAATTGAATGACACATAGTTTAAATAAACTTTTCATATTAGGCAGCATAGTTATATAAAAGTGTGAGAGTCATGAACGTGGGGAGGAATAGGCCACACATTTAGACCAAACAATTTGATTTGGGGTGCAAAAAAATATGTCTAAGTATATAATTTTTAGTGTGGAGTTTTTTTATAGTTTTAAAATGGAACTACACCAAATTTATCAATTAGAAGTAGTTTAATAAACCACTGCTTATTTTTATTTAAAACATTTTGCAGGGGATTTTTATAAACAGGCACTAAATAGGTAAAAAAAACATACAAACGAGACACTTTCTCCGTCCCCCAACACCCCTGACCCCCTGACACCCCTGGCCCTCCACCTCACCGAAACCCTGAAGCCTTATCCTCATCATCCTCTATCGCAGCCCATTGTCACATCTCGCCAGCCATCACAACACCTTGCCTCGTCAGACCTCGCCTCATTGTTCCTCTCCGGACCTCACTGGTGTTTTGATCCCTTATGACCCTCGCCTCACCTCGCCATTACTCTCTAACTTAACACATATGTTCTTTGTGATAGTAGTTCCTTTTGTTCTTTCTATCATATATTCATATTTTTTAAAAGAAAATATATAATTCTAATTATATATTTGTATTTATTGGTGTTATGTGATGTGGTAAAATTTTTTAGAGTTGATACGGACTTAGATACTTCATTGATGAGATTGGATGAGGTCAGATGGAGTATTGTTTAGGTTCTAACGTAAATATGGAATTGGTGGTCCCAATAATTCAAGAAAATATACTTTTTTACATGAATTGACACTAAAAGTATAATGTATATACTTTGGTAGAATTTATAGGGAATTTTTTGGTGAGTAGAGGATATATGATGTTGTGGGGTCCCTTGTACTTGAGAGAGATTCACATGATCACCTGGGTGAAATGGGATCAACTGATAACTATTTCACAAAACTGATAGACTTTTGACATAGTTGAGTGAGGCCATTGGTTTTTTGTATTGTAAAAGGTGATAAATGGGTTTTTTTATGTTTTTTTCAAGGGATAGTAAAGTTGTATAGAGATTATTTGGCCTAGTGATGACTGGCTAGATGATCATAGATTACAACCATGGTGAGGGACATCATATTGAGGGTGGTTTGGGACATACTAATCATTCTATCTGGGATGGTTCAATTGGGATTGAACCATGTCTGATTGAGTAGGATTTATTAATGTAATGTATTAATGGATAACCAATAAAATATTAGATATGGGTCCAATAAGAGGGTTGTGGGATTTCATTAGGACTTGGCATTTGGATTCCATGGTGTTTCGATTGACATGGATTTGGATGGTCCACTGGTAGCAAGACTAGGACTTTGGTTTTGATTGAATTATATTTGAATGAATATGGGTATCTTATTTATGATAATACATTATGATGTTGAATCACTATGTATATAAGTGTGTGATCTTGTATCAAATAACATAAACTATGATGGTTCAAAAAGTCCAAATGGATTACCTATAGGGTGATATAAAACATGTTATGATTAGGGGATAACTCTCGACTTCATAGTTACCTAAGATCAGCAAGTGAACTATGTAAGTTCCATGTTCCATGTCTATTATTCTTGTTCTTGTTGTTACATCACTAAATTTTATGGTTATGGTTTAGTGTGTGGGATGTGACCTCCCATACATGACATGGGATTTGACATTATTTTTGGAACTAAGACTATTCAATTTTTCCCAATTAAATGGTTATATTTTAACAATTTAAGAATGTCACCAATTAAATCATGTAGATGATCGTGTACCTCCGTAAGAGTAGTGTAGTGTGATAAGTTGACATTTATTTAGTATTATTTAGTTATGGACTTGTAATGAGAGGGTTGTTCCATGGTACATTATTATATGAGATCGATGAACCCTATCTAGGTAGATATTACAGTGGGATGAGAAGTAAATATATAACCATAAATAGTTCCATTAGGAAATATTATATGGTTTGTATGCATCCTACCCATAGTTCATAGTATTGGGGTACGAATTGGAATGATGGAATAGAAAATGAAGTGAGTTAGATTATAGATTGTTAATGAAACATGTTTGATGGGGATTGGGGTTTCTCTGTAAGCATAAGTTGACCTAATTCATAGAGAGTCATGATTTCCTCGTTACCACATTAAAAACAATGAACTTTTGTGGAATGGTTATTTATTCCTCATGTATACCAAAATATGATGGAATATACTTGGTGTTCCTAATAAGGAGCTTTTGAGATGTATTTCTGACAACATTCAAGGGATCCCCTTTGTACATGAACAACTTATATTTAGACTTAATTTAAGCGCATCACATGAAGTGGATATTTCATGTACTTATTAATGTATATTTTTATAAAGAATGTGTTTAGGACTATAGATGGACGTTGGTCTATATTTATGGTGTTTTATTTTTTTTTTATTTTTCATCATCCCTATGGTGATTTGTGTTTGTATGACAAAATAATTTATTCATGGAATTTATTATATAATTTTGATAATTTTATTATTTACATTTATATGAAGTAGATTTATTAGTAATTTTTCCATTATTGTACACTCTAATTTGATTAATTTTTTCAACCATAGAATATTTATTAGTATCTTGAAACAAGTTTGCAGCAACTTTCATATGTGTTGGAATTATTGAGGTAAGTATAACCACATATTCATATGATGATTCTAGACTAGGTCATTACATTGTTACATCATAGAATTTAGTTCATTTTATAAATTGCGTATATGGAAGAGGGGAATCTGAGGACTTTATCGAATCCTGGGATACACCATATATAGGTGAGTCATGAAGACCTATTCATTTGTAAATCTTGGTTACCATGGGTTTGGGATTGTTTTTATTTCATTTCTATTATATGATGTAGTTTCTTATGGAGTATAATATTCATACAAAAGTTTTTTTCTAAATTTTCATCTCCTCTATAACAAGAATAATGCCAATGAGCATGCACCATATTTGGTATATATTAAATTCATATCATATACATGAATGTTTCTAATTGGAATTTAAAATTGAGATTCTATTGTTTAATGTGTCAAAAATAAATATATATAGTTCAAATGTATTTAACCTCATGGAATTTATGTTACATGAATGATCCCTTCATAAATATAATTATTTATAATTTTGGTGATTGAACTTGTAGAGCCATGAAAATTGATTCTCAGTCCCTTCTTGTGTATTTATATAGGAAAACCTTATTTAATGTTGTCATATATTTTCAACTATAATATATGAATATCATTTAATAATTGGAAATAATTTTTTTTAATTTTATAATAAATTTTAGGCACATTATGATATATATGGATAAATGCCTGATAACATTTACAAGGAAAAAACCTCGGTATGATTAGGGTTTGGAGGAGTTTGTAGTTTTATAAATTTCCAATCGAACTGATAATGGGATAATAATATTTCCATGTCCTATATGTAAATTTATAAGTTGGTTGAAGAGAGATGAAGTTTATGAACACTGGATATTGAATCAATTCCCTACTCAATATTTGTGTTGGATTTCACATAGAGAATCGATCATTAAAAAAATGTTGAGCACTGATGTCAATCCATAGAATGATCTCCCGACTTCATCTATAATAGAAAATAAAATTAAAATCATTATGAATGATGCATTCAACATTTAAAGACAACAACATAAATATCAAAACATGTCAAAAAAACCAGTTGATGGTGTTACAAATAGAAACATGACACGTTATGTTTTTGAGAATGTAGGACTATTATTTTTTTGGAGACTAATGGATGTGAAAACATCACTGAAAAGACATATTTATTTCATGATTTAGTAGATGATGGAAATCAAGAGTTGTATAGTGGATGTTTCTAATATTCAAAACCTTCTTTTCTGCTAAATTTGTACCATATCAAAAGACTATGTGGAATAACAAATAAGGTGATGTCCATGATATTGTAGTTTTTTCTTGATTCATTTCCTGAAGCAAAGACCCATTAGTCATTTTATGATATGAAAAAGTAGATAATAATATTGTTCTGTATTATAAAAAAAATCTTATGTTTCCCAAAGATTGGATAATTTATTGTGGAGATGATTCAAGTATAAATGACTAAAAAAAGTTTCTTCTATTGGATTGTATTATGTGGGTGACTTTGAAATTATTAATCAACCTAGTACCATGAATAATAAGAAAATGAACACACCTTTAGAGGTTTTACGTTACTTTTCTTTATATCCTCGATTGAAAAGATTATTCGTGTAACTGAAAACTGGAAAAAACATGAAGTTGCATTCTATAGATAATAATAATGATGGGTTAATGAGACATCCATGAGATTAAATCATAGAAGACATTCGATTCATTAAATCCTAGTTTCTTATCTAATCCTAATAATTTTCAGTCGGGATTTCCATCCAATGGATTTAACACATTTTGGACTTTCAGTACCAGTTATAGCATTTGGACGATTGTTTTGATCCCTTAGAAACTACATTCGTGGATGTGAATGCAAACAACTCCTTTTATCAATTTTATGATTATTCCCAAATAAAAAATTCTTGTATATGATATTTTGATTTATATTTTTCCATTAATTAAATAATTATAGGAGTTATAGAGCAACGATGTTGATAAATATGATGGCTATTATAGCACAATTTTAAAAACAAATGAAAATCTAATGTGGAACATTATTGAATTCCCATGACTATGAAATTTAGTTGGTTGGAACACTGAGACGGGTTTGGATTTTCATGTTTGTAACATTGATTTTGGTCATGAGTAAATTCCTCATTGTAGAAAATGCTGCTTCTTGTTTCATCAAATATTTCCTGATAAATCTCATAGATTTCAGATGAAAAATTCAAAATACAATGTTTCCATTGGTCATTGACTACCTAGAAATTTATTAACAACTTTAGAAATATAGGCACAACATGGAAATGTTGAAACCAAATTGGGGAAGGTGCATCATTTGAATAATAGTGGGAAATGAGTTTTATGTGCATCATCAAGTGAAAACAAAATGAAATAATGGAAGAAAAAATGTATATTCTTCAAATTTCTGAATTTGGAAATTAACTTGATGCGGCATAATCTTGATGTGATTCATACTACGAAGAATTTTTGTGAAAATTTGATGTTCATGTTTCTTAATGATCATGGAATTTTTAAGGATCATGTCAATGCTCGGAAAGACATAAAATCAATGATCATAATGTGTGACCTCTAGCCAGATGAGAATGTAATGTATGCTCATAAAAATTTTGCAATGAAAAAAGGGATAAATATATAGTCCATTGAATTCTAAATCACATTAATTTATATGATGGGTATTATAGTAACATCTAAAGGTGTGTTAACTTAAATCATCATAGGTTACATGGATTGAATATCCAAGATCCACATATTTTGTTACAAATGATACTTCCATTGGCATTGTGTAAATTATTACCTGAAGTGGTTACGTCTATTGCACTCAAATTTTACCCATTATTCAAAAAACAATGTCAGTGAAATCTACATCAATTTCATCGTGAAAAAACATGAGGAGAGATTTGTATTATCACTTTTTGTAGTCAAAGTGATATTTCCTTTGTCGGTTTTTACTATCATAATTCATTTAACTATGCATTTGGTTGAGGAATATAAATTAGTGGGCCATGTAAATTATTTATGGATGTATCCAATATAGATGTACTTTATTTATATGTTTTTTTTCAGTAATCAATTCTTTTCACTTCAATAAATACATAATTATGTTTTCTTATATTATTTCACAGATATCATTGTCATTTATAATCATACATGAAAAATAATTCTCTACCTTAAGGCTCAATTGTTTAAGGGTATTTGGAAGATGAGTTTCTAAACTTTAATTCAATATACATGGATGATATTGAGAAAATATTCAATTGCGTTGGACGTGTTGATGACACATCCACTCAATCTGAAATACATGGGAAATCAAAAATCACTCATGATTTTGGACGATTAGTTTGGAGAAGCTAAAATGTTACACTAATAGAAATGGAGTTATTACCGGAACATTGATATGTGATGATGAATAATGGAATGGTAGATCTATTTATTGAAGCGCTGAGGATTTTAACAAAGAGACGAATGATAGGATGAACATAATATGAAAAAGAAATAACAAAATCAATTAATAAAAATCTTGTCAAATGGTTTGCAGGACATGTAACTTCATAAATATAACAATCAATATAGATATTAGGATGGAACATATATTTTTTAAATCAATTAATGTATGTTAATTCATTTAGATCATTAATATTGATACTCCAACAGTGTTGTCAGAAGAATTGAAGTATCTTTCTCAAGGTCCTCTAAAACTAGCTAGAAGGTTTGACGCTTACAATGTGAATGGATTTAGATTACTTATAATTTATAATAAATTGGTTTTAAAAACATATAATACTATAATATTTATGTTTTATAACGTGGAATACTATGAAAGGTCAAATAAATGTATCGAATTAAACTACCAATGACATTTTTTAGTTGTTTTTTATTCTAATTTGGTGGATATTATCAGGGGTGTTAAAGAAGATTCCTTGAAATTTACATTGGTGATATTCGTTTCCATGATGGATGTTGGTGGTCATGAAGTAAATGATCTTTATATCATATCATAACAATAAAAAATGGTAAATTATGTGAAATATTTCATGGATGAATGGTAGAGTGTAGTTTCTCATATAAAACAAAGAGACATGTATGATATGTGTGATGAAGTGGAAGGTTTGACCTATAACATTTAATTCAATAAATATTAAGAAGTTGAATAATTATTTCATCATGATATTGGAAATATTATTCTTAAAAGAGTGAATTAAGTAGATTAAGTAATGATAGAACCAGAAACCAACATGATTAAAGGAGAAAATTCTTGAATGTGTAGTTATCCATTCATTTATCAACAAATTATGTCATTTGTGTAGTTATTCGTTATCATTCATATGAATATTTTGTTTTTTAGTACTGTGTATATGTTATAATTTCTATTTTTCTAAATTAATTCTTTGAAATATATTTTCTGACCATAATTTTATTTGATTAAATGACATTAATGCCAAGGCGGAAGCATTACACTCACATTTCGAGGTCAAAGAGTTTTTCTAGAAGCCTATTGACTATGGTAATATTTTCATTAGTTTAAATGTTTATTATAACATGGGATAAGTTTCCTATATAAAATTTTTTATTTATATTTTTCTAATGTGTTCACAGGGTACAAACCACCAAGAATCCCTAAAAGATGTGTGGATGAATTTTCATAATCAATTTTGTGGGAGTTTTGTTAATGAGCCTGCCAAAGGAGTTGGGGTATGAATTAATTTAGGTATTATAACAACATATTATTAGTTTTTACTAAAATAATATATATTTCTTATAATATTACTAATATTAGATTTATATGTTAAAATTAATGAACTATGGGATGTCATTCCCACATAGTCCTACTCAGTCTCCCAGAATGACCCAATTGGTAATGTCCATGGGAAGGAGAATCTTGGTCAAGTGTGTGGGATGGATTTGGGATCCTTACCATTTGAGGACTTTTTTAGACCAACATCGATTAAATGTGATGACTGGTGGTGAGAAGGTAAATCACACAACATCAAAATAATTTAGTTAACATACTTTTTTTGATATTAAGTTCTAATATAAATATAAAACAATATTTAATTTTCAATATAATTGTCTTATATTAACCGGTAGCGGGAAGTATAGATTAAGATGGATATGGTGATAATAATATTTCATCAATATAAAATTATTAGGGGTGATGGTTTGTTCATGTATCAGTAAATCCAATGTGGGTGTTTTTTATATTTTTAATATATTTTAGATGGGTTCGGGACAAAGGGTTCCCTATATTTTTTTTGTATAAACATGTTTCTATATGTTGTGGTTCAACTGTCTATGGAGATTAAAATTTCATTATGATCATATATTATTTATACTTTCTTTTATACCTTTTTAATATAGGTTGATCTACTATTTCTCACTTTTTTTATTGGTGCCTTTCTAAATGTGTTTATACTCACACCTATATGAGCTTTCCATGCATGATTTTATTCTTATAAAGAAAATTTATATATGGTGTCCTTAGTTGACTATGTTTCTGTGGAGCATAGATGTATGTGGAGGAACTGACAATGATTGGCGGTCAGACATAGGGATCTTGATTTGTGAACTACTCTTCTTTTAGATTTTATTTATTTCTATATTTGGCACACTATCATTATTCTTGGTTATGAATGTATTTTACATTGTCCCCTTCCTAGATATTTAAATATATCATTATCATGTAATTCCTAGGGGTTAATACATGATGTTTTTACACTTAAAGTTTTTATATTGTTGTACCTATGTAGTATTTCACAGAGGTGGGAGAGTGTGTGTGTGAAAACACACAATTGGATAAATCCTCCCACTTTAGTGATATTATTACTATGTTCTTGTCTCTAGCCTTCAACTAGTGGTAGTGAACATGTAGTATCACTCTCATCTTACTGGTGTTTCATGTATGGTCACTATAAGTCATGTCATGATAGAAAACCCCATAATTTTCTCTAAAACTGTAATTTCCATCTAACACCTGCCATTATAGGAATGTATATACCCCTTTTCAAATCATTGATCATGACCTATTCCAACTGACCAAGGAATATTTTATGTTACCTCTCACCACACTAAGGTCCAATATCACTTATCCATACAATGATATCTCTATCCTATAACATATAGGATAATCTCTATCTATCAGAACCTATGTTCTTTTAGTATCCTATTGTTTTCACCTTCTTTGTTAGATCTTAATATAGATGTGATGGTTGGTCTCCCTTTTGGTTGATTTTTGTGCACAATTTTAATAGGGTCGCTATTTTTTGAGCATTATGTTATTGGTCTTCGATAGGTCATGGGGATGTCATCAGTTAAGTTGGACTATGTGGAGTCATTTTGAACGAGGCATATAGAGGATTATATTTTGTTTTTTTTATCATAAAGGGGTGATATTAGTGTTAGATGTCCTACGATATCATAAAGTTTTTACATATTGTATAAATTCAAGTTATACTTATTCCTCTCTTGTTGATTTTTATATCATTTTTGGATATTTCATGCGATTTATATTTTGGATAGTCATTTATTATAAGTTTTGAGTCACCAATGACCCTTTAGGTCAAGTGGTAATCATGATGGATTGTTTCATATAAGGAATTATTTCATTATTATTAAATTAATTTACCTAGATTATAATTGTTGTGGATTTATTTTTTACATGTAAAGCTTCATTTCAATGGATGTACATTGATTATTTATAGCTAGTTATAAATGTATTAAATTTATGTTTTCCTTGGAAATGTGGTGCGTAATAGTTTAAAGAAACAACATACATTCAACGATAAATTTTTTGATAAATGATTTTATTCATTCAATGTATTGAGAAATGAATTATGAATCTTTCAATGTGTTGATTCTTCCAAAATATTTATTTATTATTTATTCTTTTAATGTGTTGTTTCTTGTTTAATTATTTTAATGTATTGAGTAATGTAATATTTCTTTTAATGTGTTACATTCCTAGGATAATGGGTTGAGTGATTATGTTTTGGTGAGAATTGACATACATTAATTATTTTATTTTAACATGTGTTGTTTTCCTTATACATTGATGATATATTTTATGCTTTGGTATAATTTTTAGTGTTACCATTGTGTTGTTTTGAATGTAGTTTTTGGGGTTACAGAACATATATCTTTTTCTCTAATTCATGATATAATTGCGGTTTTAACCGCCATAATATATTGTAATTTTTTTCATGACATATTAAAATGCCACTATATTATGGTATTTTATTATGCAGTAGTTAAAAAAGACTCTAAATATTACAATATTTTACTCAGTAGCATTTTTATCTAAATTATTTGTAGTTTTTTTGGTAAAAAGTTCAGACTTTAGCGGCTGTTCAAAAAATGCCGCAAGATCACATTTAATTTTTTTTGATCATAAACTCCCACTAAAACTACACAAACTTCCATGAAATATGAATTCTATAATACTTTCTATAAACTAGCCCTAATCTTAAGGAACCACCTTGTGTTGAATTCTGTCACCAATTTTAGTGGTGGATTTTGGAAATCATTGTAGAACCATATAGTGCTAGTTTAAACCACCGCTAAAAGGGTGTTTTTCCATACTGTGCTTGGTTAAACCATAAATTAAACCCATGATATGTTCACTTCCCTATAATTAAGCATGCATGATTGGTGAAATTTTTGAAAAAAGCATGTTGATGAACCATGTGAACAAATTTTTTTGGGTGAAATTATTAAATTGAACTTTATTAATTATAATTTCTAAACCTATTTTTATTTTCATTTCCAATATAGTAGCCTTGATGTTTGGGAGCCCTCTTCAAAGAATAATCTAAAAATTTCTGCTGAATATCCATCTATTTTCCTATTTTAGCAATGATCATCTCATTGGATATGCATCAGTGGGTTCACAATTTCAATTTACTTGATACTTGTTTGATTTGGTTTTAGAAATTCTATTTAAGAGAATTTTAATATACACTATATATAGGTTATTAATTTTTTATTTATTTTTTTTCCAATATAATTTGAATCAGAATATTATATTTTATGATCTCATTACAAAGGACCTATGTTAGGTGGTATCATTCCATTTTTTAAAATATAAAGTGTTTTATATTTTTTTCTATCATGTTCCCCATTCCGGAATTATGCCTTCAAATGAATTTCGATACCTGATATAAAATGTAATGTATTGCCTATTCAATTAAAGAGTCCCATTAATGAATGGTTATAGGTTGATCACATTGATTTGAATCCACCCCAAAGGTTTGTTTTTTATTTAAATGGGCTATTTTGATGGAAAATGAAATTGGACCCTTTAGGTGTGTTGATTACTCCTTTTCATGGGATGTTAATATTAACTTTAAAATTGATGATTTAATTATGAATTGATATCTAAGATGAATTTGGATATCATTATTATTTGAATTGATTAATGGGAAGGGATGAAATGACCATGAACCATATCCCGTTACTGGTAGTGGCTTGTTAAAAAATATGGTTTTTGTTTAATGAAATTGCCATGTGAGTAGAGAAGAGGGAATCCTTATGAGTTTAGTCTATTCCCTATGTCACCTTCTGAGGTGAGTTATAAATGAGGTTTATTTGGATTTGACCCTTCCATGATTAAATGAAATGTATTTAATTGGTTAAATTATGATATTTCATGGGTAAAATATAGATTCATATGAGAAGGCCATGGAAGTACTCAATGGGCTTCTACCTTTAGTATGCCCAAGTTAACTTAGACTCCCTAGGGGACTTCCAAGGATAGACTCTAAGGATCAACTATTATATGCCTTATGATACTTGGAATTCAATATGGATTGTTAAGGATGGTATCAAAGGTAATTTGATCATATTTCCATGGGTGATAATTTGGATTCCTTGGAGGACCTCCAAGGACATACTCGAATGGAAGAGATGTTATACAACTCCTAAATCAATACCTGGGTTATTGTGAGATCTCTCTGGACTGACATTTAGGGTGTCTCTTTATATTATACCTAGAGAGATACCTGGATTCAAACATCAGAATTCCATGGAAGGGATCGGGTACATAAATGAGTAAATAATTAAATGAGTTTTGTGATGTGTATATCAATGTAAATCACAATCTTGGATTCAGTATTTGACTATACTTTATGGGTAGTTTGTTAAAGATTCATTGATCTTATTATTATTAGGGACATTGGAAAACATATTAGGTCTTGAGATATATTAGTTAAATGAAGTGAATAATAAAATGAACTTTATCAAATGACATGGGAATTATTATTAAATCAGATACTTATTTCTTAAATGAAATTGATGAATTGAACTTGATTATAAATGAGAACTTTGACTTTATAGAATTTTTAATTTGAGTACTTCTTTTAAATGCCATATTAATTATTCTACACTATATTCATCATATATTATCTCTGACTAGAGGTCACAAACCTTGGGTGGTTGAATACTTGGATTTAGTCTCGCTCTCTATTTATGTGGCCTAAGGATCCACTGTAGACTATATGATTATAGATATGGATAAGGGAAAGTACCCCACAATTGTCTCTTGATTTCATATTAGGATCAAGGCGTCATGGAATGGAGATGATGATCTCAGTTATTTTTGGGATACTTTTTGTAAATTTTTGTACTTTTTTCCTTGTATTTTACACCATACATGTATAACTATTTTGGCATATTTTTTGGAGACATATGTCTTATATCATCATCATTGTATACAAGATTCCATTTTTATTGTTATCTATTCTTAAAGGGTATCTATTTTCTCTATGATTTACTTCTTTCATTTCTTATATGTTGTTGATATTATGATGTGCTGCAATCTGGTTTTGGGGGCAGTGTCTCCCCATAGACATAGCTAGTACCTCACTACTAGTGGGAAACCTCTTTGAATTTGGGGAGATGCACTTGAGGAAATCTATCCTACTGAGCTATACGAACTATTCAGGGGAATCCAAGGCTGACATGTTACAATAAAATTTGCAAAATATTAAATATCATTAAAATTAATAAATTTATGATATAATATTTCAAATCAGTTTTATATAAACCATTATAAATAAGAATGGTTCTAAAAATTAAAATATAATGGTTTTTTATATCATCATGTTTTAATAATAATTTAAATAGGAGGAGAAATAAATAAAAAAAATTCTATTGTTGATGAACATTACCTCTTCTATTCGTATCCTCCTTAGGATCCCTTTAAAGAACGTCTATAGTTGGGTTTATTCCCACACAAATGAATTTAGGATGATAATAGGAAATATTAAAATTGATTTGGGAAGGTCATTTTTGAACCAAATTGGATAGAATATGTAAAAAAATTGAGGATATGGGGTGACTATTTATTACTGGCACTGATGACACACTTGGTATTTCTGGAATGAACTGCGTGCTACAATGTTTTTTATATATAAAAATTGTAAAAATATAGACCATTATTGAAAAAATATTGTTTAAGTGCAAATATATTTCAATAAAATAGTTTTTAAACATGATTATGGGTCATTTTCACCATTTTCTTTCCATTTTAACCCCCAGTAAACACATTTTAACCATAACCATGGAATTTAATTTTCACTACCTTCACTGTTCATTTTGGTCAAAAATTAATTTGAACTTTGAGAAATTATAAACTATTATGGTTCAAGATATTGAATCCATTTTTTAAAATTAATTTCACATAAGGATAAAATTTTAATTTAAAATTAATCATGTGGACATGAGGAGATAGATGGTTTTTAAAGTGAAAATATTTGAATGTTTACAAAGTTATTATACCGAAATTAAATATTAAAATGATTCCAATATCCTAAATTTTATTTAATAATATATAATTGAACTAATTTTACTTCAAAACAAATTCTTTATATAATTTAACATAATATATTATTTAAAAAAAAGTAATTTTCATTTAAAATGCAGTATGTTCCACTATTCTTCAAAAAAAAATTAGAAATATCCCAAAACAATAACCCTATGATAATTTATTTATTATGATTTAAAAAATCAAGGTTATTATTTCATGTAAATATTCTAAAATTGTTAAAAAATAGTTTTATATTAAATACTCAAAGTTAGACTGATCCACCGTCTATAAAAAAAATATATTTTTTAGGAAGACAAATTTCTAAGAAATGATTCTTATTTTATTAATAACCAGTATATTTCTATATTTTTCATAATTATTTTAGTACTATTAATCCCAACCAATTTCACTTATGGTTTTGAACAATTATATAAAAAATTAATATTCTAATAATATTTCATAATTTCTTAAACTAGGAGTTGCATGTAACGGAATACAAACTAAGTGTTGTGTGCACTACAAGCTAAAATCAATGATTCCTGTGAGGAAAAACATTAAATACATAGAATATATTATAAAATATCATGGTGTTACATCCTAACCACATTAATTAAATTCATCATCCCCATTTAAAATTTCTCTCGATAATCAATGGATGGAAATTTGAAAATAAATATAGTGTAGACCGTCACCATAAAAAGGGTTCATAAAATAACCTATTAATAAAAGAGATAGAAAAGTAAATAGGTCAGTGAGAAAAACACATAAACATGTTACTAAATTGGTGAAAATGGGTGAGAAGTGAATATATATACATTGAATAAAAGTGTAAATAATCATATAGAGTGATCGAGTACATTTATCATAAGGAGGTAAATTATTAATGTGAAAAGGGCCTAAAACCCAGAAATCAATGATGGTCTAAAAGATCATTTGATTCGTAAAATAAGAACGTAATATGATAACATATTATTTGAAGATCCTATTCATATTTTTTAGGAAATTTTTTATAGTCATATAATATATGCTAATAGTCCTAAGTGATAAATTTCTATTTCCACAACATAATTCCATCCTTTAGTTGTGCTTTGATAAATTTATTATTCATCATCTACACAAAAAACCAAATTTTTTCCTAAATCCCTAAAATTAACTTTTAAATGATCATAATATACATAAAAGAGTGAAAATTAATTTTTTCAGTTTCCAACCATGTTCCAAAATAAATATGTTTATAAAAAGTTATCTAATATAATAAAATATTATCTTAAAATCAAAAGTAACATCACTGGTTAATCATTAATATGTTTTTCAAAAAAATTTACAAAAAACTGTGTCATATAAAATAAAAAATATTTTGTTCCATTGTTTGGTGATAAACTTTTATCATCCTTTGATCGGGGTTTCATGTCTTGAGGCCTTGATAGATATCACGGGGTGTAAAAAAACATTCAGTTTGTCCTTTTCTAAACTATGTTAATAAAATTCCTATAATGTTACAACAAAATTGATGGAAATCCTTAATATGGAATTAATCATTTAATATAAATTATAATATGGTTTTAACATGAGGTCTGATAATATTATTGGACTATTATTAAAATATCCTTAATGATCATATCAACCCTTAATATTATCAATAGATTTAATATCTCTTAAATAAAATATAATGGAATTATTCCTAAAATTACTTTTACACTAAAACAATATTTCAAATATTTATTTGAACACAATAAATGCATCATAAAGTACATATATTTTGTAAAACATCAAATGAGGGGTGTGTATGTAATTAATGTAATGGCTGAACATTAAAAAATACTGAGCTTCCTTGATTTGTCACGACATCACCAGATAGAACAACATGAAATTTTAGATTTCAATATGATTTCCACCCCTTTTTATTCTGATCAAGATGATTTACACACTAAGTAATTACATTTGGACACTAATTATCATAATCTCCCAAATACTTCCACATAAAACGTATCATGTTTGACTAAAAATATGTTATTTTACTTTTTTATAGTCTATGACTCATTTTTTTGTAGTCACAATCTATGTGACTAAACATGCCACACTTGTAACTATAACACATCGACCAAAAAATCCCAGAGCTGCTGCCATACTTTTGACATAGGAATCATTACATGTAATCAAAGACTAAATGAAATACTAGTTTAGATGTTTTGAGAAACTATATTACATAAATGAAACCTATTTTATATTGGGAATAACAAATAATAACACATAATAATTTAAATTCTCAATATCCTGTAAACTCAATCCAAGAATCCATCTCCATACCATGGGGAAAAGAATAAAATTTGTGTAATCTCAAATTATCAGTAAGGGTTTTGTATAATGTAATATATCATGATTTAATAATTAATAATCAATACGTATAGAACAAAATATGATCAAAAAAATCCATATAAATAATCAGATGATCTAAAAACCTTACCATAGATATTCTAACTAATAAATTGATCACATGAAATAATAATAAGGAAATATTTCCTAATGGTGGAGATATTAACTATAACGATCTATCCTAATGAGTTTTACATCAAGGATCTATCATTAATATATTTTATGTCTATGGGTAGAAACATATCTACTTTATGTCACGATCTATACTCTTAACTATTTAAATCTTATTAGAATCAAATTTAAATGGTTTTTCTCCATCTAATTTCATCTGATGAGACTACTGATGTATTGAGGGATTACATTAACTATTCCCCAACCCAAATACATCATTTCCAAAACCTTCCACATATATTGAGAAATATTTTTAATTCAAAAATAGTGTTCCATATCAAATATCTATATAGAGTAAAGGATAAATATTTATCAATACTTCCCCAACAAATCATATAACATTAAAATTGAGAACCATATGGAAATTTGGTATATGGTTTAGGAAATAATAATATCCATCATAAAATAATATGTATATTAAAACAAAGATAATTTATAATTAACAATGATTATAAGAAAGTGATATTTTCAAGATAATGTAAATAATCACAAAAGATATCGATATTTCCAAGTGATCATTTACCACATAGAAAGTTTCAAATCAAACCCCATGGACGAGATAATAAAAATTAAATATTATAGAACCATGAAATAGGAGTCAATAATGGTATTAAATAAAAAATTTGGAGAATATATTCCACACAAAAGAAATAAGTTGTGAAAATGGTGTATGCATCATGTGTAAAAAAGTGAGACAAGAATCCTTTACCTTGAGCTTGACATGAAATGCGAGTCATTATCTTAAAGAATAATAAAATTATGTTGATTATTTAATTTCATAATACAATTTTTTACTTTTATTATTAATTTTTCTGCACTTATTACAGTTTTTTATATAACTAATTAAACAATTAATTTTACATCCTGTGTTTTGACCAAATTCGATTCATGAATTAAAAACAACTTTGGTATGTTTACAATGGTTAAAGGGGTAATTGTGTTAAAATATCTATCATAATAATAATTAAATAATTATCCTATTTATGCATTAATTATTCTTTTATTACTAATAATGAAATTTTATTATGAAAAATGAACCATCGTTAATGTCAAGAAGGAGGTAGGTCATACGTACGCATGCATAATATTCTGATTTTTCAATGGTCATTATGAAAAGAAGGTGAGTAAAATTTTGTATTTATAAAATTATATTTGTATCATAATTAAAATATTGTTTAATTATATATACATATATATATATATATATAATTTTATGGACGTAAAAGGAATCACATCGCATCAAGGAGGCGGTAGTCTACTCGAAGACGAATGTCGTTATCACATTCATTAACGGGTGAAAAATGAAACAAAGAAAATTAAAAATTATATTTCTAAGAAGTAAATTATTTCATTAAATTCATTTTTATGTCATTTATTTCACTTATGTTTCACTAATCCCATCCTAAATAAATTTCATGAAATGTTTGGATGAATCAAATCTCTTTGAGGTGTCGGTATTCCACACATCCACAAACGATGTAATATAATTTACAAAAAAATGTATTGTGATAGGGAATGTGGTATATAAAAACAAAATAATTATAAATACTCAATATATAACACATATATACTATAAAAATAAATTTTCAAGAGTAATTATCAACCATTATTGTTTTTAAAGGAAAAAATGAAACGATATTGTTTCATAAGGCCTAATCTGTCGCACACATGAACAGAAAATATATTACCCATTTTGATGGAAGTGTGTTTAGGTTTAATTTTAACCCATATAAAAAAATACTATATTTATGATACTTTTTTTCTTATATAATAAGGTAACACTAATAATTTAATGGTTTTATAACGAAAAAACATAAAAGTGATCGTGGAAAATGTTACCTCCTTTCGGGTAACAACTTTTGGTTTTCACCAAAGGACATCCTTTTATATATTTATAACCAAATTAAGGCTTCTAAAAAGAGGGTAGGTTTTTTTGAAAAAAATTTCAAGGATTTTTTATGATCCAATGTGGAATGGGATGTGTGAGGAAGTAGAAGAGTTAATGGAATTTTATAGTGGAGGAATGTCATTATTGTAAATTATTAATGGTAAACACTATTGGGTGGCCTCTAAAACCCCATGTGATTCCAATCTAGATGAATAATGATAAAGGGTGAGATTATAGTCTATCCAAATCTCTTACACAAAAAATAAGTTCAATTTTATAATTTTGGATCCTTAGTCATTATGTTCCCAAATATTTTTCATTATAGTTTTTCATTTTGGAAACTATTATTCTAAATAATGTAATTCATCCATTAAGAATAAATAATGTTTTTATTTATTAGAAAATATAGACCCAATTATTTCTTAATATTATATCTAATTTAAATATTAAAAATATCATCTGTGTTGAATATTAATTTTATCAGAAGCACAAGTAACACGTAAAAATGTTACTTTAACCAAAATATTGCTGAACATTTTTTTAATATTTAAGGTTCAATATGTTCATTATAAAAGATCAATTATTCCATTAATATAACATATTTTATATTTCTTAATATTTAAAAAACAATTGATCTGATACAATTCTTTTAGTAATATTAATTATTTTAATAAAATATCATATATTATAAAATAACAGTAATGTGAATTTTGAAATTATTTACTTAATTAAAAATTTAAATCATAATGTATATGATTTAATTCTAATATATTAGTTTCACATCTTAGTAACATGAACAATTCATATAAAAATAATGGAACACAATAATTCCTTTAATTTTCTTCACTTTTAATATTTTTACTATCATTTATTAATTTTTTATTAACTACATAATCACTACGCCAGCATTTCATAAGAATTATAACGTTATTATTTGATCTATAAAAAATTGTAATAAATTTTTTTGAAATAAATTAAATCATTTATCTTTCAAAATCATATTTTTTTACTTAATATATGATGTTTTTATAGATCTCAGGGCTTTATAAATGATAATGGTTTGGAAGGTTTGTTTTTATTATTTTTTCCATAAATAACTTTATATATGGGTCAATTTCATGCAATTGTATCACACTAATGCTTTAAATTATAAATTATAGGGTATGTGGTATAAATATTTGTTGTTAATGGATTTTTGACAAGTTTTTAAGTAATTTTATCCCATAATATTATTTTTTGAATTCTAAGTAAACTAATTTTTACCTTTCTCGATTTAATTAATTATAATTACATTCACTAATATTTATGATCAATCAGTTAATTTTGTATTGTTAGAAAAGAATATTATATTGATTCCATATATGTATATTTTTTTCCCAAATTCCTTACACAGAAGGGGAAAAATTAAATTTCAACCTAATCACATAGATGTGGTGGTAAAGTGGGTTTTTAAAGTGAAAATGTTCAAATGTTAATTATGATTTTATATCTAAATTCAATATTGAAATTTTTAATGTGACCAAAATTGGATTAATAGATTCAAAATTTATATTTACTAAATTTGAAACAAATTTAACGTATAATTTAACATTAATAATTATTTAATCAAAAATGTAGTATTTTTCACTATTTATCAAAAAATAGTAATCCTCCATTAAATAATACTAAAAATTAACTGTAATTTAATTTTTAAAACGTGAATTCAAAAATTAATTTAATTTTTACAAATAATATTTCATATATTGCAAAAAATTATTTTTTAAACAGTTCCACCATTAAAAGGAGATAAAAAATGCTTCAAAAAAATATTGGTTTATGCATAAGATGGAATTTTTTTTATCATATGTCTATCAAACATAGTGGATTAATTACCAAACATTATATTTTATATATATTATATTTATTTTTATAATTACTTTAATACTATTAATATTTTATAATTTAACATGTATGATATGATGGTTAAATTAATAATACTAATGGTCAAACATGGTCATATGTGTAACACATTATAACCAAATATTATGTGTACCATATAATTGAAAAGTTGTTGTATATAACTAAATCAAGAAAAAATTATTATAAAAAGAAAATATTTTAAATTCATAGCGTTGTTACATTCTTACCACGTCAATAAAATTGCATCCTCCCAATATAAACATTATCTCAGTAATTGAGAGTTTGATATTTGAAAATACTATTTTTAAAAACGATCATCCTTAATAAGGTTATTAACACATACACTTTATAAGAGGGAATATAAAATATGAAGGTCATCATAAATTTAGTCCTTTCAATAGGAGAACGTTATTGAAAACACTAACATGGAAGAAAAATTAAACTATCGTGTTTTGAAGGAGTGTGATGCAAAACATGTTCTTGAGAATTTTTTTGACCACAATTCCATAAACCAAAAGGTGTGAAAAATGTCATTGATATCATCAAAATGATGAAAAAATGATTTTTTTCACTACCCTTTTCCTATTGTTGAGAAATTATTTCACTCTCTATGAGTATATGTAAATATACTTACTTGATACATTACTATTTCATAAACACTATATTATACTATTGTTGTTTCTTTAACTATTTATATTACATCTCCTAGAACAGGTTTCATCATATGGTGACAGAATACATTAAACTCTAAACCCTTTTCCAATTATTAACTTGAACCATTTCATAAATGGTTGGGTTTCAAAAATAATATGATCCAAGACAATAGAAGGAAGGTATCTGAATTTTTGAAATGAACATCTCATTAGCCTTTAATCATCACGAAGGAGATTATAATTGTAAAATTATAATTAAATGAATTCCATTATCATGTATTCTATTAAAATAAGGTAAGAACTTTAATTACAATGTCGCATTATAACTAATTTGTATTTTTAATTATAACTTAAGAAAAACTCAAGTTATTACACATATTCCGTAAATCCAAAATTGTTGTATAGACCATAAATGAAAGCATAAACCACGTTGTAAAAAAATTATAAATCAGTTTCAGGTTACTCTGGAATATCCAATTAGGTTTATCCATATTAATAATCTATTTATCTAATCATCAGTATCTAAACATTAGAACCACTTAAAGGGTTATGTTTACCTCAACCATGATTTTTCAAAAATGTTTAACTTTCTAATGAATCACTTTTCTTGGCAATATTCATCATACACTCTCAACTCATTAATGAAATGTACTAGAGTACCATCTTTATATGTTTTATAATTCTAATGACTGGTACCTTTCTCAAATAAAATAATTTATGAATCAAATTATCGGCATATTAATCATTCACCTGCATCCATTGTAGTGGTAGAATCTTGATCATGATACATTAGCCACGTTTCGGCTATATTCCATTAATACATGATAAATTGATTTGTGTAGTGTCTCGTATCCTTACAGTTGAATCATTTTACATTTTAAACCTTTTTCTTTTCCATATCATGACCAAAACGGTGGTCTTTCACTCCACACTTGTAGAAAACTCCCATTCCTTTTAAAAATGTACCAGGGTGATTATTTCCACCATTATTACATGTGGGAAAATAAATTTTTCCCTAACTCACATTATCCATTTTTCCTATTTTTACTCAAGTTCTCTTGATTCATTCGAAATAAATAATACATAGATAATTATTTCTCTATCTCATTAGAACATTATACCATGTCCTCGTATGATTATAATTCATGAGAGAGTAATTACCTTCAAAATAATTGCCTAAAACCATAAAATATATGATAATTATTACACTTTGGATCATATGGATTTGTGAGATTCAAATTCCTTCTTCATGAATTCATTTTTAAATGTCTATAAACAAAAAGTTTGGTCATGTAATTATGGAACATAATTTATAATCTAAAAACAAGTGAAATTCATGACATAAATTTAATTGTTTATACATTTATAACTTGATAATCATAAATATGGTTTATTATGCATGTCCTTCTACACTTAACCTAATAGGGTATCATTGGATTATGTTCTCTAATATATGTTTTAAAAAATATATTTTTCATGGTGTATTATGAAATTCATTAGATATCATCTATATTGCAATGACCCCGAAATCCAGGAGCTAGTTCCTTGCTTTATTTCATCAGTATAATTATAAGAAATTAAATCCTGAATAACTGGACATTTTAGATGTTTTTCAAAACTATTTAACATACATGGATCCCATTTTACATTTGGAATAATAAAATAATGCATAAAAAATAAAAGGCTCAGAATCATTGAAACTCATTCCATTTCTTCATCTTGATACACTGTTCAAAGGAAATAAAAAAAGATTAAGATTTAATGCTCATAAATGGTAATGTATAGTAGAAGCTATTGACCTAGTCATTGTTAAAAAAATTTGATGTTTAATTATATATGAAACATACTTAGTAAAATGTATAATGGAAATAAAATTCTAACCTAAGGGAATACTAAATAGTATATTGAGTGAAAACTTATTCAAAATAGCCCACTATTTCTAATAGTGGGGTAAACTTTCATTTAAGCACTTTTACAATATTTTTTTATATATTTTAATACAAGAAAAAATAGACACAATGATTTTTCATTAATGGAATAATTAGTATTGGATATATGATTAAAAAATAAGGGACGTAGTATATATAAATAGTATAAAATTATAAGTTATAACTAAACTAGTAGAAATTCCCATGGGATTCTAACTTCACTAGTTTATAAAGATAAATTCTTCACTGAACAATATTATTTCATGAACTCTGTAAATGATGGGTTTAATATTCCTCGATTGAAGATCAAACACCCATAAAATGAAATCATGGAGTTTTTTAATCCAATATTCATTAACTGAAATGAGTTTAATACGAGAATCAATGGAATTAAACATACAGTAAAAATTAAAAAGGTTTTAAATTTTAACATTCATGAAATGAATACAATATCAATATATCCAATTGATCTTGTATTTTTAAAGTTGGAGAATGAATCTCAAAACAATTTTAATGAATTTTAAATAGATCTTGCTGATCAATTTTTAATTATTTTTAAACGAATAATTTGAAGATAAATAAAGAATTTACCGGTATAAGTTAAATTCCACAAGATCAATATATTTACCCTGGAATCATATTCTTTGAAAAAATAGAATGAAAATCAATTATGGTAAGAGAAAAAGAATGAAGCAGTAATTCCACATTCATTATCATACTACTACTCTATTGTACTCCTGGTTTCTGGTAAATAACCCTTACATGATCATATTATTGTTAAAAAGTGTAAGGTGGATACATGGGAGTGTTTGGAGAACATTGGAAGTGTTTTGGGGATAAAGAGAAGTCACACGGGTGGCGCACAGTTTCCCTAACCGTATGGAAAAAACATGCACAATAGTCATCTTGATGTAGTGTATCCAGTATGTTTGGAGCGTGGTTTGGGAGACTATGCAAGGGGAAACCGTGCAGGTAGTGGCTACCTCATAGTTAGTGCAGGCTTTTCCAAACTCTGTTGTCAAACCGTGCACTGAGTTAGAATGACATCCATAAAAATAGGATCTCACATGTTTATTACATAAATCCATTTTTACCCAAACCATCCCTAACATGGGATTTATATTCTCTATTGTCCAAATAATGGTCTACCACTGGTCTAAAGGATATCTAAAGGCTTCACATGGTGAATCAAAGTTGGATTCATGAGGTATGATATCTCTCTTCATCATTCTTGATTGGTTTCACAAATCAACTTAGATCAACTTATTATCTTTTCTTGTTTTCTTATATCTACTATTTTTAGGGCTATATATAGGTGTTTGGATGCCAAATATGATGAGATATGGTTTTATCTTTCTATGAGAAGAGATCCTAGGTGGGTTTTTTGAGAATCTACCCAATTTTCTTGTGTGTTCTTCATTCGTGGGGGTTTTCATCAAAACGTTCACGGTAGGAGGAATCTTTTTTGACACTAATTAGTAGAACGGATTGGAATTCATTCAAATTAAATGTAATGGGTTAAATTCATTGTTAATTTTTTTATGAACACTTTTTGGAAACCTTCATGAGTAATGGTTGTGAAATCTTGAAAATTGTGGTTTTTGAATGAGTTCATAGGTTCTTGGATTAAAATTTTGTATTTTAAAAACCAGATTTCTCTGGATTTCTATAAAATAAATTGGAATATATGTTTTCAATAAAATGTAATGGTTTATTGAAATTGAATCTTTCTTGAAATTGGTTGTGCTTTGGTTTTTAATAAAAGTTCAGTTCTATTGAAGTGGGTTATTTCGGTATTAGAATGATTTGGAATAAATTGGGTTAGTGTTAGTTCATGCTTAATGGCCCCATAATAAAGTAAGAGTACCATTGTGATATATAGGACATGACCCTAGATCGGGGGCATGTTTCATTTGGACACAAGGTAATTGGAGGAGAGACAGCTCATGAGTATGGAACTGTCAAAAGAAGCATGCATGTGTGTGTGTGTGTTTTGAACTATGGAACAAATATGAAAAATGATCAGAATAATTGGTCTTAATCATTGATTAGTTACTTTCTTCATAAATAACTTTATAGAAATTGGGTATTTTCACTTGGTTAAAAATGGTTTATGTTGAACTTGATTATCTTTGGGTATAAACTATTTTGGTAAATTGTTTTATATAAAATTTTTTATATAAATGGGGATAAATTTTCTATCCTGGTGGAGTGAGTAGGGAAATCATTTGGGAAACCCTAATAAGGTTTATGCTCACCCTGATTTAGCTCATTGGTACTTTGGTAGATGTTATCTTATACGATAGGGTTAAAAGTAACATTTCAAAAAAAATTAGCACTACCTCGTGATACTTGGGTTGTTCGGTGATTGTGGAGAATTGAGTTAGTGGAGCACGAAGTATTGTGGTAACTTGAGAGTATTTAGTTGTATATCTAGGGTGTAATTTCAGACTCATTTGGTCTTCTATTTTTGATCACATTGATGTTGTTTGAGATACATAAAGTTGTTTAGTTGTATTTATTTTTTCCATGCATCATTTAGTGAATTGTTGGTTATGGATTAATGGTTTTTTGTTTTGTTTCATAAAATTTAATTCATACCCCAATAGTATTTGAAACCCTTAACCATTTATTTCTAGCCTTTGGCATATTAGGGGTGTCTCTTAAGGCCCAGTAATGAATCATAGTACTCTCAATCCAGTAAGAATTGGAAGGTGATTTCATACTCTGCTCCTGAGCTCATTTATCTCTTTGACTCTATCTCTGATATGTGTTGAAGTATCAAATCATGTATGCATCTTGTTTCTCTACCATTATCTTATAAATTAAAATGGACAAATGATGTCATCTATCAATGATTTTTCTCCCCTTCTATTATTTCTCTATTTTAAAACACTTCTTCATCTACTACTTTTTTGACCCCTTCCACGCACTGACAATGGTAATTCATTCTATTTTTCACCAAACATGTGCATTTTTCTTCTAAATACAATGTCACATTAAGTTATCCCTTGTAAAAATCCAGAGCATGTTGGTTGGGATACACTTGGACATAAACTAGACTCCAACTTGTATCTTCACATGAAGTCATAGATAGATTAATATAGTTAATAAAAATTTACTTATATAATTAATTAATATAAAGTTTTAGATTAATTCTAAGATTCTAATTAATATTTATTTATTCAAATTTTCTAGTAAATTATTTATAAGTATTTTAATTGATTATTTTATTTATTTATTGCTTATTGAAAAATAAAAAACATTTATAATTATTTATTTATCTAAAATTTTTAATGATAAAAATTTATATTTTATAAAAACATAATTAGTTAATTAATTTTATAGATTAATATTATAAATTCATAATTATTTATTATAATAAATATTATTATTAGATTTATGGCTATTAATTTAATTATTTTATTAATACTTATTATTAATATAAATATTAAATAATTTTAGAATATTAATTCATAATTATTGATTTAAAATATTATATTTATTTTTTATTATTAGTTTTCAATTATAATAAGAATAATTATTCTTATTATTTTTTAGTTTTTTCTCCCCCTTATCTAGCACTGAAGTGGGGGCAGGGGTTTCGGCTTCCTTGAGAATCCCTGATGGCGGCACCGTTTCCTCATCTCGGGTTGCCCCTCCCCGACAACAAAAACTATTCCCAACTAAGCGTACCACACTCTAACATGGTGGTAGGAAGATCTTGGGGTTCCCAATTTGCAATACAACAGACTCAAAAGGTTTTGTAGCTCTAACTGCAGTGATGGCGACTATGTCTAATGACTTCAAATCTGGCTCCATTATCAGTAGCAACAACCTACGGTGGCGGCTAACCTACCTTCATCAGTGGAACCTACTTAGACATTGGGTCATAGGGGAACTCAAAATTTAGTATAGAAATCCATTAATAAAAATACATAAGTGACTCTTCCAGGGTCGAGTTCTTCTGGTGAGGCTCAATCATAGACATGTGGGGTCACGCAGTAGTAGTGATGATCTCTCCTCACGTCTGTAGTAGAAACTACATCTCCGTGGGGTTTTGATTTTGAGAAATTATTTTTCTTAGAACCAGTGGGTAACGGATGCTCGCAGGACACACTAGTGTGAGGTGGAAGGACTGGTGTGTTGAGTAGAGGCGATTGTGGTTTAAGGAATGACAATAATGTAACTGGTGGAATGGTGACATGTGTATAGGTTGGCAGAGTTTGCAGAGAAATAGGGGAACAACGTCACCATTGATCTACGATGGTGACTACGAGTGGAAAGAAATGTGATAATTATTAGTGAATGTTTAACATTGCAAGGGATGGTGTCACGTTGAACTGTGGAAATTAGTTGGGAATGGGCTGATGGTGAGTACTTTCTCACCAGTGGATGGGTGGAATAGTTTGAGATGAGCGATGTATATGCAATACATAGACTCTTATACACTATTGAAGGAGGAAATAGAGGATCAAGGGATGGATTAGCGGTTACTCATTGACTCACCATTAATTTATGGTAGTGGGAGTATGAGAAGGGGAATCAAGGTCTCAGAGTGGTAACATTATAGTGTATTGGGACAGACAATAGTATGTTAAGATTATCCTACCAAAAAAATACTAAATAGATAACATTTAAAATAATTTAACTTGTTTAGTAATTAAATTATATTAAACTACTTCAATAGACTAAATTAAACGTAAGCATTAAATAAAAAAATAATTTATTAAATTCATTACAAAAAACATAAAAATAAATTTATACCTATGAAATAAAAATTAATAATATGAATATGGATTCTTAAATTGAAATTAAACATTCAATTCACATAATAAAACTATTAATATTTGCCACATTAATCAATAAAGTTAATTAAAATTAAACTAATAGATAATAGAAAATTAAATTAATAAAAATCATATCATGGATGCAATTAATTAAATTAAAATAAATTTATTAAATTTTAAATAACAACATAAAATTATAAAGACATGCAGAAGATAAAATTAAAAAGAGAAAATAAAGAACCTAAAAATAATGAAATATGAAAATAATAATTTAAAAGGCTAAAAATAGAAAATTAATTTAGTAATAAATTTATTTTTAAAAAATGAATGTGAATATATAACAAAAAGTGAAATTTTGTATAAGTAAATCATAAAAAATGAAAATAAAATATATGGAAAAATAATATATTATAAGGCCACATAAAATTCCCCCACACTTAAGAATTGGTTTCAATCAATTATATGCTTTAAAATCATTTCAAAATATAAAAATGTGTTTATTTAACACCCCAAATTGATGAACATTCAGAAATGTCAAATCAAGAGGGTAAAAATTATGAAATAGGATTTTTAAAAGAAATGTTCAAATGATGTCTCTACAAATTTAAAATTCCAACCTATAATTATGTGAATAAAAGAATCATCCTCCAATGAGTATGTTGTTCCTCATATATGATTTTTCCTAAATAATTAATTTAAAAAATCAATTTCCAAAATCCAAGAGTGATAAAAGTTAAAAAAAATAAGTGGAATTGAAAACATAACTGAAGGTACATTATACATTTTTGTTATTCTAGGTTCCAAAAGCAAAAATTAAATTAATTTTTTTGAATCACCATATTGATACAATTAAAATGATTTCATTAAAACAATTTTCCCCTCCTTCATCTGGAATTCATTATTCCCCTCACTTTAATGAACTGGTTTTTGATAACTATGAATATTTTAAAAAAAATCGCCACCTTATTTCATGTGAAAAGAATTGTTTATAGTAAATATTGAAAAATAAAATGGATTTTATTAACATAAATTTACCTAATGCCTAGAGTATCATAGTTTCCTTGTGGGTTACAAAATTCCAATTTACTCCAGTTTCAAAATATTTATATGAATACCATATATATTTGTTCACTAAGGTGAATATTTTTTAAAAAATAGTAAGTCTGCTTGGATAATGTTCAAACATCTAGTTCATGAAGTTATGATCATAACTCCACATGAATGTATCCTATATCACTCTCAGACATAGTTTCTAAACCAAATATTCATAAAATCACTAAGCATATTCACTCAGCAATCATTCATTCTCAAAAAATTGAAATTAATTCCACTCTTAACTACAATTAATGTATTATACTTTGTCCAGCATTAATTGAAATATAGTGAATATCATAAAAAACAAAAACTCTGAATGATTTTTGGAAAAAATTACCATTTATAACAATAAAAGTTAAATGGTAGAGGAATCTAATGGGATACCTTTAAATCTTAGTTTATTGTAATGTATGTTGACCCCACCCCAACCCCAACACACACATACACTTAAAACCCATCATTGTCCATAATGATATGTTCAATTCTATAGAAGAAAAAAATTAACTATCAATGATCAAGATAGATTTTCTTTAATGAATTTTAATGACATGTATCAAGGTATAAATGAAACTAAAATAGAATGTTTTTCTAAAAAAATTACTTTATAGAAGGATCAGATTCCATACCATTTAATTCAGTCATTAATGTAATCAATTATACTCAAAATGTATCATGCAAACATATTTAACACCATAAAAAGGATTTCATTAACTTCTATATTTTTATTCTAATAGATGTTCAATATTGAATAAAAATTAATCTTAAACACCCAAAAACAAAATATGATTCAATAAAAAACATCCAACCTACATTTAAACCCTCCCACACACACATACAAACATAATTTCTAACATTTAATAGATTTAAAAATAGTGAAACTATGTTTCCAGCAATAATCTAGTAATGTAGTATAATTTCCATCACATACAACTAAAATTTTTCAGTAAAGAGATAAAATTGCACATTTTTTGGCATTCCACAAAAAAAAAACTCAATATTATCTACATATCAGTGAGTCATCCTTGAGGTGACTCATCGGTTGTATTGGAATAGTGTCTCAAGTGAAATGGTATGTTAATAAATAGTCTTTTCATAGAGACATAATGACTTAGTAGATAATTTTTTTTATGTAAAAACGAGAATAAAATAATTGCAAATATTAAGAAGTAAATAACATTTCTAATTCATGGAATCTTTCACAAGAAACTTGTTGTGATTTTAAAAATGAGGTATTTCTACTCCTTCAATGACTCAACAACATCATTCTTATAGAATAGGAATACAATGAACAAAACAGCAGTAGGAAATGCACAGATAACTTATCAAGAAATAATTTATTCTAAAACAAAAGAGGAACAAAATTAAAGACAAATCATGAATCTTGAGTTGACTCCCGGGAATCACTATGTTTTCATTATTCAGTTATAATTTATTGAAATTCAATTTTATGGAATATTGATGTTATAAAAACCCTACATTTCTCCTTCAAAATAAATTTTAACGCTTTGGTAGTTAATAATAATATTATTGTTTTTCTCTCCGAAAACCTCAACATGACTATTCACTAAAACTATAAATTTTTTGAAATGTCTATAAAACATGGATTTCATTTTTTTAGGAAAGAGTTTGAGTCTTGAATTAACGAGAATGACCATCTATCCATGTTTAAACTTTCTATTTTGGATGGTATAATCATGAAAAAATGTAGACTTCTCTTGGTATATTATAGTGTTTTTTAATCCTCTCTCATTATCTAATCATGTTCACTCAGTACAATAAATCTTCTTCCTCCATTAATCGTAAAATTAAAATTTAAGGCCTTAGCTGCCTAATATGACGTGTGTTGCACCTCCACAGGGAAATGAAAACATTTTCCATATAACATTCTATATGGATACATACCCACGTGGGTCTTAAAAGTTGTTTTATACACCTATAATGACTTATCTAACAAAAGATACTACCCTTTTTTATAATTTGTGTTAGTTTTCTCTATGATTTTTTAAGATCTGTATTAGAAATTTATACATATACACTAGATTTTTGATGGTATGAATTACCTATCTTCTAAAAACTACCATATTTATCCATTAAAAACATGAACGTGTAGTTTTTAAAGTGTGTTTCATTATCATTTATATAGGCATTTGACACTACAAATCATGAAAAGGTATTCTTTTTAAAAAACATTATTACAGTTTTTTCCAGATTATTGGTAGAGATACTTTTTAAACCCCATTAGGAGCATCATCTATACCCATGAGAATGTACTAATTCCCATGAGATAATGGAAATGGATCCATGATTTCTAAACCCAAAACGTAAAAAATATGAAAATCAAAAATACCTTTTTGGGGTAACTTCTATTTTCTCCCATAATTAGCCATCCTTTGGCATCTTTCACATCCTACAATAGAGTTCCTAGAATCCTTGAATAAGGTGTGATAATAAAAATTATATTGAATGAATTTTTGGTCTATCTTATCACCATTATGACTTCCTCGCCAAGGTGAGGAGAAGAAACAATCTAGAATAAGAAGCATCTCTTTTTATAGTACGCACCTTCTAGGAATTCAATTAGTGCATATCCTAGACAAAAAATGATCATACCAAAGGTTATACTAATGTTATGGAAAAACTATCATCCTTTTATTATTTGATAAGTCATTAGGAATGAAACTAGCTGCCATAGAATTAGTAAATTTTATAAACCATGTAGACAGACTTATTGAAATATTGAGTAACTTTTCATCATGAAAGGAAGTGTAAATATCTGTTGGATCTTCACAATTACTTTGAGGAATCTAAGAAATACGATCTTTAACTAATTTATCATCTCCCTTCTAATATCTAATTTCTATATAAAACTATTGAAACAAAATAATCCAGTAAATGAGAATGGGTTTGTAATATTTTTTAGATAGCAAGTACATTAAATTATAATGATCACTAAATATGATGACTTTAGAATCTAGAAGATAATGCCTCAATTTCCCTAAATAAAGGACCATATCTAACAACTCCATTTCAGTAGTGGGGTAATTCCATTATTCCTCATCTAGTATCCTTCTATCATAATAAATATCATTCACCATATTTTCTTTCCTCTTACATAAGGCCACTCCAATACCTATATCACAAGAATCACACATTAATTTAAAATGAAAATTCCAATCAGTTGTAGTGATTATATGTGATGATGTAATGTTATCCTTAAAAAAATTAATACATTCAGTCATTTTTTATCAAAATTGAAGGGTGAAACCTTGAGAATAGCAGAACATAAGGGATTTGTGACTTTTTATAATTCATTTATAAAACTTTGGTAAAAAATGTTTGACCTAAGAATCTACTAACAAACTTTTCATTTTAAGGTGGTGGTAATTTTTTAATTACATCTACTTTAGTAGTGTATACTTCCAGGCCCCTCTTGAAAACATTATGTCCCAACACTATTATTTTAGCGACCTTGAATTGAAATTTTTCCCCATTAAGAACAATGTTGGTCTCTAAGGACCTCTCTAATAGTAACTCATAATTTACTAAACTAGTATCAAAAGTGCTACCAACTATAGAGAATGCATTCAATAAAACCACTAATATTTTGTCAATCATATCAAAGAAGATAGTTTCATGCATCTATGAATGTAACCACAACTCCACACAACCCAAATGGTATCCTCTGGTAGACAGATATCCCAAAGATGTATGTGAAGGTGGTTTTTTCCAGATTCTATAGAGAAAATGGAGTCTAGTTGTACTGAAAAATCCATCCATGAAACAGAAGAACTCATATCCAGTAAGACTCCAAAGAATTTGATCAATGAAGGGAACTGGAAAATGGTCTTTCTAGTGCCTCAATAGTGTTTTCTATTATTTATACAAACTATACATTTTATTTCATTCCAAACATTAATTTTGACATTTTTATCATTTATTATAAGAATGATAACTCCTTTATTAGGAACAACATATACCGAACGGATCCAATTACTATTTGATATAGGATATATGATTCCAATGTCTAGTAATTTGTTGACTTCCACTCTAATGACCTCTGTCATGTTAGATTTCAATCTTCATTGACATTATTCTCTAGGCTTATGGACTGGCTCTATAAGGATTTTATGTATACAGAACGAAGGACTAATTCCTTTTCAGTTCAAGGATGGGTTCATTTTCATCTGATGGAACAGTCTTGGGCCTATGATGTCCAAGGCCTTAAACATATCTCTTATAGGTTTCTCTATGTTATAAAATATTTTAAATTTTCTAATCATTTTTATAATTCCCATCACTACTGTACAAAATAGACAGATCGCTCTCCAATAATTCCATTTCGGAATTCTCAAAATTTAATAAAGCCTAATCATCATTTTTTCAAACAACTAGCCTTATATTTTAACTAAATTTACAGAATAATTATCAATATCAGAATCAACATCGTGTTCACATGAAATACCATGATGTTCATAAATATATTGAACATCTCTTGGAGAAGAAGGAAATGGACAATTGTTGAGTTCGGGAAAATTTTATAAATTTTCGATTTCAGTATATTTATTAGAATATGAAATTTAATTTTCTTATTCAAAGGTTATTTATTCATAAAATTATCCACTTTTAGATAGTTATTTATTTTCTACTAAATATCAATCTTCCAAGAATTCAATCCTAGAATAGTTTTTTGAGAAGGTTAACCCCTGGGTATTTTTAAAGACATTGAATTATACCAGTGTTGACTCAATTTTAAAATTAAACAAAACCATAGAAACATCTATGATAGCTCTACCAAAGGACAAGAAATTACTACTTATAATTATGAGAACCTCTTGTTCAAACTATTTATCTATAACTAAGAATTCAGTTGGAACAAAAAATTTCCCACTCCAACTACTAGGTCATCTACCCATCCCACATGATGTGTGAATGAACGGTCAGCTAACTATAGAATGATTGTGTTGGGATTTAGATCACACGATATAATCTTTGGGAATAGTGATTATGTAAGTTGGTTGATTCAATCACTTATGTCACACAAGAAGATGAGTTGAATATAATTTTGTATTGTATAGCGAATGACAAATCTACCTAGGTCATTGAGCATTGGAGGTATTTTATATTGGAGAACAACACTACACTCTTCAATGAGGCTATACATACAAATTTATACAAGTGTATTTTTGTTTGAATTTTTATAGATTTCCAGTATTATGGAAGTTAGATTCAGGATTGAATTAAAGGGGTGTTCACATGGTGATTGGTCAAAATATCAAGCAACAGAGAATGTTCTACCTTTTTATTTCTTTTTTGTTTGATTTTTTTTGGAAAATTGATGGGTGTGAAAATTTTATAAGAACCTTTGACATGTACTTAATTTTATAAATATTTTTATGTTTTCCTTTGTTATTATTAATTTCGGAAAAAAAATCATCTTTTTTTCAGGTAGAAAATTCAGATTTTGTTCATTTTAAGAAATATTATCTTTAATTTATGATTTGATGTGTTGTTGATTTTTGTTTCTAGAATAATATAGATTTTCAGTTTGGGTTTTTCATTGTGTTTTTCAGCATTATTTTGAGTATTTATCCCACCTATGGTTACAACAGACCTGACATTCTCCCTAGGGTTTAGCTCAGTTTGACTAGGCATCCTTCCATTATCCATAGAAGTTAAGTCTCTATCTAGTTTGCCTACAAAATTATCAATGTTTTGAGTTATATAATCACTTATAATTTTGTCAAATTAATATTGGGTTTGTTATTTATTTAGTTTAGCCATCAATTTTTATATTAAGAGTCCATTTTATTTAAAATTTGAACCACTTTTGAAAAAAATGACCCTCATAACTTCTTTATGAATTAGAATATTATTCCCCCTCTTGGTATTTAATTTTTTCCCAAGATTTTTTTTGCTAGGAAAGGGCACTAGACATCTTAATAATTCTTTGTTCCTTCCATGATAAGTTGGTATTGTTCATATAGCATGGATTGTAATTGATTGAAAATGTGTCAACCTGAGAATGCATCCATAGAGAATAATTAATAATGTTTAACTATTCTTATTGGGTTGGAATGTCAATGTTTGGGAAAAAAATCAATGTGAACAAAAATACAACATTGATAACATTGTTCCCTATGGGATTGGTTTGTGTTTTTATAGCCCAATTGGATAATGGATTGTTTAGAATTCTGATTTATTATGTTTTAGTGTTGATTATTGATTTCAGCAAGTTGATCTTGAGTGTAATTTCCTAATCCAATGTTGTTAAAATTTATATTCACTTTCTTCCTTCCTGAATTTTTATATATGGAATTATGGGAAATGTTGTTGAAATTTTTTCAAAACTCTTAATCTGTTTTGTCATTATAGTTTTCACTTGCAGATTGGTCAATTAGGTTTTCACCAATGGAGAATGTACCTTAATAAAATGTGTCCATGAAAGGATGAGATGGGAGTTTATGATGGGGACACATCCTTAGAAGGTCCCTAAATCTATCCCATGATTAATGAAAGGATTCACCATACTCTTGGTAAAACGATTGATTTTAGTTATAAGTTTACCTTTAAGTAATTTTGGATATAATTTCATGATGAAAAATTATAAACTTGATTGTAGTTTTCAAATATGTTATCATTTGGACTCAAGAACAAACTCACAGCATACCCTTTTAGGAAAAAAGAAAACACTCTAATTATATGCTCATTCTCAGTGATTAAAAAGAGGGGATTTTTCTACACAATATTATAGAAGTTATTAATGATGGATAAAGTGTCCTAATTATAGATCTCATTGAAAGAAAGAAACAAAGAAATGTGGTACTATTTGAGTTCATGATTTTTGGCTCTAGGAGTTAGCCTAATTGATGAAGTATTACATGAAACTTGAGGGAGTTGGAAGTCCCTCATCCTCTGCCTACCTTTTTACTCTATGAGATTGTGTTATATTTAGATGATTATTTTCAATAGAAGAACCCCTCTCATCTAAATATTCCATTTACATTTTATTTTTCTTTTTTATTGGTGTTAAGTGTTTTTCAATTTCTATTCTTAGGGGATTTAGTTTTTCAGTAGTGGTTCTTATGGTCGTGAAAAATATGATAACATAGTAAAAATAGGATAAACAACAGAAAAAATAAACTACTAAAAATATGGAATTTATCAACGCTAGAATAGTTTATTAACAATGCTAAAAGGTGTTATTAATTAAGGTGAAGATAGAGGTGGGTTCCCCTTTATCAGTGCTTTTTTAAGCACTGATAAAATTCAAAAAAATAAAAAAGGTAAAAAATAATATATAATGTGGTGTGGAACTTTTAACATCGCATGACCTCCCCCCCCCACCCCCTATCTGCACTAGAAGGGCCCCTACCACTCTCTCACACACTGCCATTGCACGTGCATCCCCCATACCGTGACCTCCCCCCTTGAATGACTGCACCTATACCACAAAGCCATTTCAATTGTTTCTCAATTTAATGACATATCTATTTATATATATATAGATATATTTATTCGAATATTAATATATATATTCATACTAATATAAATTTTTTTAGTAATAAGAATACATATATATTTATTCATATATTAATATACCTATTTATTAGTATATTAATATATATATATATATTATTATATTTATTCGTATATTAATGTAGATTAATATTAAAATAAATATATTTAGTTATATTAATACATATATATTTAGTTATATATTAATATATATATATATATATGTATATATATTTATACTTTTTCGTATTTTAATATATATTCATATTAATATAAATAAATTTAGTTATATTAATTCATTTATTTATTTATTTATATATTAGTATATATATATTTATCTTTATATTTATTTATATTTATATTATATATATATATAGTTATAATTTTTTATCCATATATTTATTTGTATATTATTATATATTTATAAAATTGGTTTTAAATAAATTTATAAATTTTTTTTGGTGTGTATATAAATAAATAAATACATACATATATATATACAACACACACACATAGACACACACACAGACACACACACACACACAGACACAAACACAGACACAAACACAAACACACACATATATATATTTACGAATAAATACAAATATATGTGTATTTGAAAATCCATAGAATGTTAAAATGACCTAAACTTATAATACAGAAGTTCATTCCAACTCCACAACTAGTCAAATAGTATAAAATGATACAATCATTGATATGATATGTGGTATAGGCTTAGCAGACATCCAGATCATAAGTTATACATGTTTTAATGTTAAGAAATCGGGGTATCCCGACTAATAATGCAGTTTTGAATGCCTTCTGGGCATTTTTGGGCCTCAAAATATGTGATAGAAGGTATAATTTGTTAATTATCATTTCGAGATCGCTGAAAGCTTCTATTTGATATGATATAGAGCTCTAATGGACCACCAAATCAAAAGGTATGATCGTTTGATGTTTGAGATACATTTTCAACTTATCTTAGAATTTTTTTTGTTTTTTTATTTTCTATGTATTCAAATTATTATTAAATGATTATTAATTAATTATAATTAGAAAATTATTAATTAATAACATTTTTTAAAATATTTTATTGTCATTATCAATAAATTTCTTATATATTAAATGTAATAATCTATTTATAATTATCTAAAATATGTTTAAAAAATATATATTATATTTACATCATTATAAATATACTTATATTACAATATATTATTTTTAGTTATTTTTTTAATATGAACTTTATCAGTGCTTGGAAAAAGCGCTGATAAAGCCCTCCCTTTATCAGTGCTACTAAAGAAATCTCTAATAAAATGGTCCCCTTTAACAGTGCTAAAACTACTCTGATAAAGGGGGGGGGGGTTGCTTTATTAGTGCTAAAAAAAGGACTGATAAAGGGTCACTTTTAAGAGCACTTTTTTTAGCGCTGTTAAAAGTGCCCTTTAGTAGTGATTTTTTAGCACTGATAAACGCCCCCCCCCCCCCTATCAGTGTTCCTTTTAGCGCTGTTAAATGGTGGTGCTGCAAAAACCAGGTTTTGTGGTAGTGATAGTAGTTCAGCTCAAAGAGTATAATCATATTTATATTAAAAGAAAAAATAGAAAAAGACAACACATGTCATAACATATTTTTTTAACTGTTTAATTTTTTTTTCAAATATTATATATTTTTTTATAATGTAACATTTAAATAAAATAGAAACAGATGGTCACTTGAAGCCCTGCCAGGGAATGATGGATAAAAAATGATATGGTTGTCGTTAAGCCATGTCAAAGTTTATTTATTTATAACGCCTACTTACAATAGTGTATAATGGAAAGCATGATCAAACCCAAAGGAGCACTAACACAAATAGAACAATACCCAATACCAATGGTTTGGAGAAGCGTTGGCTAGTTTGGCGTGGGGATGGGTCTATATAAACGGTTCTGGTAAAATAGATAGTATTGGTCATATGAAAAATCTAAACCAATGGTTTTATAATACCATTGGTATAGGTAATTAAAAAAATTAATCCTCGCTAGGTTTTGATCCTAGAACCTCCCTTTTATAATTCAACAACCTAACCACTAACCAAACTTGACTTTTGTGAACATAATTTTATAAATATACAAATATATATGTATATTTAATAAGTATTTTAACATTTGATTTATTTAATGTTATTTATAGAAATATTCCATAAAAAATGTATGTATCTTTACCAACGGTTTTGAGAACTATTCGTATAGACCTATACCAACAGTTTTGTGATCCATTGGTATATGTGATTTGATTATTTTATCTATATCAACGGTTTGGGTAAAACCATTTGTATACGTACAATATAGTGAACCTATACCAACATTTTTGGGAAAAATCGTGGGTATAGGTCCTCATAAGTGACTTATACTAATGGTTTTGGCCAAACCATTGGTATATGTCCATATTAGTGAAATTTTCCAACGGTTTGGCCAAAACCATTAGAATATGACCTATTTCTACTAGTGTAAACAATTCGATGAGTAGACACATTTTCAAAACAAACCACTATTTTCAAGAGTGGGGAAAAAAATTTGATTTTTTTACTCTATTATTTAATATTTTTTTATATAACTATAAGTTGAAAAAATGATTTCTTTTTAATGAACTAATTGAAACATGAGATATTTTAAAACTATCAAAGGAAGCAATAAATATAAATAGTGGAAAAGTATACTAATTAACTAATCAAGTAGTAATGTACAGGTAGCTATAACTTTTCTCTTCTATAAATATATCTTCTTTGTGGAACATTATTATTTCACAAACATGCTAAAATATTTGTTTAATCTTCCTCGCAGGAATACCAAATACCCAGAAATGAAATCATGGAGTTTTACACTCCAAGATATATTAACTAAAATGAGATAAATAAGGGAATCAATGGAATTAATCTCACCATAAAAATTTTGATGTTTCAAAATTTAGTCCTTTAAGAAAAGCATTCAAGATTAATTTCACCACTTGATATAGATGTTTTGAAATTGGAGAAAGAGTTGCAAAACAATTTTAATGAATTTGAAACTAATCACATTGATAAAGATTGAATTCATTGTAATGAAATAATGGAAGGAGAAAGAAGGAATTGACCAGCAAAAGTTTAATTCCTTAAGATCAACATATTAACCCTAGAATCATAATCTCAATAATAAAATAGAATAGAAATGATTTATGGAAAGAGAAATGAAATGAAGAAAAATCCTCAATTCAATAATGTGATGCTACGCTACTCTCAGGCTCCTCTACCTCTAGGTATTTGTTTCTGAGAGGTGTCGAAGGATCGAATCCTGGAGGTCTCCTACTATTCTCCCAGTATCGTACGAATGAGAATTGTTGAGTGATGTTGTCCATCAAGGATTTCATTCCCCCACTGTTGATGCTCTGTTTTTAAAACCCTTTTTAATCTACCGATTTGTGACCCCTTGAATGCTCCGAATTAGGTAAGTCCTATTTTTCATGGAAAACAACATTTTACTTCTACACCCAAGTTTATCCCTTGTAACGAACCGCAACACGATTGTTGGTATGCACTAGGACATGACTCCAGCTTCAACTTGTATCTGCAAATGAAAACTGTGATAAGTAAACACAGTTAGTATATATATACCTATGTAATAAATAATTAGAAATTATTAGTTTAACTGAAAACTACTATCTAATATTTATTTATACTTATTTTTTGTTAAAATATGATGAAATATTTTAATTGATTATTTTATTTATTTTATTTTTATATAGAAGTTAAATTAAATTTATTAATAATTATCTATTTGTGATTATCAATGTAAATATTTTTATATTTTATAAAACATTAATTAATTAATTAATTTTGAAGTATAAGTTATGCAGTTAATACTCATTTATTTTAATAAATATTATAATTCGTTTTATATTTGTTAATTTAATTATTTTATTTATTATTATTGTTATTTTAAAAATTAAATTATTTAAGAATATAAATTTATAATTAATTCATTTAAATATATTATTTATTAATTGATATTTTCTGTATATTATTATTATTTTTTATTATTATTATATTTATTAATATTATTTTATTAGTTTCTTCCACCACATCCAGTAACGATGTGGGGGGGCTTCATTGTGGTGGTGCTAGTTCCTCCTCCCAGCTCGCTCCTCCACGACAGTTGTCGCCATATCTTGCTCCACGGACCTCACTCCAGCACATTAGTAGGTGGATCCCGGGGTTTAATATCTGCAGCATGGTGGACTCAACCGGCAACGCTACTCCATCTGTGGTGATGGCAAGCACAATAAGAAGCTTCGAATACGGATCCTTCATCAATAGGGGTGACCTGTAGTGGCGATGGGACTAGCTTCCTCGACAGCAATCCCTCAGATGCCAGCTCGCATGGGATCTAAGGAAATATTCTATCAATCCATTCTTCAAACGACGATAATGACTCATCTAGGCCCGAGTTCATCATATGAGGCTCAATCATTGACTGGCGGCCCTGCGTGGTGGGAAGTGAAGAGCTCTCCTTAGGTATGCGGAATAATCTAGATCTGAGTGGGTTTTTGATTTGGAGTGGTATGTTGTTGTGGAACAGTTGGGTAATAGAATATCGTGGGACACACTGTTGTGAGGAAGGTGGACTGATGTGTCGAGTAGAGGGGGCAGTGGGTCACATAATGCTATCGGTGGAATGGGTGGAATGGTGAAATGTGTAGCAGCTAGCGGAGTGAGGGAGGGAATAGGGGAATGGTGTCATCATTGATCTGGAATGGCGACAGTGAGTGGGATGAACTGTGAAAATGATTTGTGGAAGCCGGGTGCTGTAAGGGATGGTGTCACCGTTAAACAAAGATAGTGAGTCTGGAATAGGATGATGACAAGTGGTGTCGATGGTGACTTCGAGTCACCATTGATGGTGGCAATCGAATATTGATGAGAGTAGTAGGGACTCATTATGTCATTATTACATGGTGGTTGTCGTAGGATGCAACGGTGACTCAAGAACTCATCATTGTAACTTGATGGTGTGTGGGAACTTACATTATTATCATAACATTAACCTACAAAAAATACTAAATAGTTAAAATTTAAAATAAATTATTTCATTTATTAATTAAAGAAAATTAAACTATTTCTATAATCTAAATTAAACATAAAAACAAACAAACTAATAATATATTAAATTCAAAACTAAAAACATAAACTTTTATTAAAAACTAAGCAACATAAAATAAATAATACGAAATTAGATTTTTAAATTGAAATCAATCATTCATGTTATCAAATTAAATTATTAATTGTAATCACATTAGTTAATTAAATTGATTGATTTTAAACTAATTGATAATACAAAAGTAACATAGTAAAAATTAAATGAAAGATTCAATTAATTATATAAAAATGAAATAATTAAATGTTGAATAACAACCTAAAATTATAAAGACATGCATGAGATAAAATAAAAAATATAAAATAATGAACGTGAATATAAATAAAGATTAAAATAATAATTTAAAAGGATTAAAATAGAAATTTACTTATAAATGATTAAATAAGAATTTAATTATAAAAATAAAAAAAATGAAAATATTTATGAAAAATATAAATATTAATTAATTAAATCTCTAAAAAATTAAAAATAAAAGATGTGGAAAAATCATCAATTTTAAGGCCATGTCATCTATCATGGACTAATATTGAAAAATTGATATTCAAATAATAAAATAAGATCTAATAATTCCTTATAAATAATCACATGTGCTTAAAACATTACCATGGATATTATAACAGTTAAAATAATCACATGGAACTATAATAATGACGGAATTAATAATGTTGGACATCTATACTATATAGATATATCCAAAAAATAGTTAGTTTAATGATCTATCCACATTATAGTTTAATTATATTTGATGAAACCAATTTTATTTGTGTGAAGATCTATCCTCCTAACAATTTAAAACTTCATGAAAACAAATGTGATAGTTTTTATCCAATTGATTTAATCCCAAGAGACTAATGATGCATCATGGGAATTATATTAACTTGTCCCCAACATATAAAATTCATTTCAAAAAAATCCCTTATATATTTAAAAAATTATTTTATATCAAAAAAGATATTCCTCCTAAAATAACCTTATTTAGTATGGAATATGAATTTATGAACATTTCCCCCCCAAAATCATATAACATTAAAAGTGGAAACTGTATGCCAAAATGGTACAATTTATGAAATAATCATATCAATTATAAAAATAAATTATATTAAAATAAATATTATTTCCAATTAAAAGTGATTATAAAGAATTGATTGTTTTAAAGGGCTATTAACAATCACAAAAGAATATGAAATTTCAATGAAAACTTTTACCACTTATAAATTATCAAATAAAAACCCTTGTAGGATATAAATAAAATTAAAACTTATAATAAAAATTAAATATTATTGAATAATTATATTAAATGAAAATGGGATAAATATATTCCACAAAAAAGAATTAGTGTTGAAAATGGTGTCGATCTCACGGAAAAAGAGTGAGACATGAATCCCTTACCATGATCTCAACTTATAACATGTGTCTTTATCTTCCTAAATAATTAAATTATGTTAATTATTTGCGTTGTTGATAACATATTCATATTTTGTGATTTCATTAACTTAACTTATTACAGTGTTGTATACAACTACTTAAACAATTATGTTTACATCAGGTGTTTTGACTAAATTCGCTTCATGTGTTAAAAATGACATTGGTAGGTCAACTATGATCAAAACAGTCATTATGTAAACATCGCAAGAATAATATTCTTTATGAAATTGTTATAAATATACATCAATTATACTTTTAAAACTAATCACGAGATATGGTTATGAAAAATGAACCAATGTGACAATCCTGGAGATGGTAGGTCATGCGTACACGTGAGTAATGTTTCAATTTATCAATGATCATTATGGAAATATGGTAAGTTACATTTCATATTTATTAAATGATAAATTTATCATAAATATAAATATATTTTATCATATATAATTATGTATATAATTGTTGGAATGTAAAAGGAATCACATCATTTCGAGGAGGTAGTAGTTCACACATCCAAGAAAGATGGTACCTCTTTATTAGTGTGTGAGATAATTAATTAAGAAAATGATATGTTATATTTACATAAATTTAATTATGTCAGGAATTTCATATATATATATTTATTATATGTAACAAATGTTTAATTAAACCCAACCTTAATATATTCCTTGTAATGTTTGAATGTATCACATCACTCAAAGGAGGCGGTAGTCCACATGTCCATAAACGATGCAATCTTATTTACAGAAAATAGAAACCATGCTAGTTTTTGTAATATAAAAATAATTATGAATAATAAATAGATATATATATATATATATCATATAAAAACATGTTTCCATCATATTTCCCACTATGAGAGGTGATAAAGGAAAACACACAACATCATTTCGCGAGGCAGTTGTCTGTCATGCACACTGGTGGAAAATTTGTTACCCATCTTATGGAAGTGTATATCGTTGTAGGATTAATCCTTAAAAAAATTAATATATTTAGGATATTTATGTTATTATATAATCATTTAATATGAATAATTTAATGGGTTGATAATGAAATAAAACAAAATTGATTTTTGAAGAATGTTACCTCATTTTCGGATAACTCTTATTGTTTTTCACCAATGAACTTATTGGATTGCATTCTACCAAATTTAGTTCTTATAAGAGGAGGGTAAGGATATTTTTAGGTTAATTGGGAAAATTTTAAATGATACAATTTCGACTAATATCTGTTTTGAAGGATAGGAGTAAATTTCTTTTTATAGCGGTGTAGGAGTGACATTCATGCAAATACCAAAATGTAAACAATATTGGTAGTTTAACCATACCTAAAATTCGTAAAAAATAGAAAAATAATGATTATACTAAAATTATGATAATTTCACATCTTCACTACAAAGAAAATTCATTTTTATAATTTTTTCCCTTAGTCATTAAGTTTCATTTTATTTTCTATTTTGATTTTTCTTTTCTGTAACTAGATTGTTACCCTATATAATTCATCCATTAAGACTAAATTAAACCGGGATTTATTATAAAATATATATGTGTTGAATTATAAATATGATATATTAATTAAGAAAATATCATGTGTGTTGGATGTTAATTTTAACAGAACCGCATGCAATGTGCAAACACAATACTTTAATAGGAAAAGTGTGAATAACATTTTTACTTTTTTGGGGAAAATATGTTAATTATGATATATCAACTGTTCCATTAATATAAAATATTTTATATTTATTAGCATTTATAAAAATCATGATATAATATATTTTATTATTTTATTTCTTCCAAAAAAATATCAGTTTTTATAAAATAACAATAATGTAAATTTTGTAATTATTTTTATAATTTTAATTTAAAAATATGAAGAAAATGATAGAATTCAAATATATTAACTTTAAACATGTTTAACATGACCCATTCATCAATAAAATAACCTTTGAAAAAAATTCCTTCAATTTTATTAAATTTTAATTTTTTTAGTATCATTTATTTTATTTTATTATTAACTTAATAACCATTACACAGGTGTTGTTTAAAAAATTTTAAGTACCTATTTTATCTCTTAAAATTAATAATAAATTATTATGATAAAAATAAATAATTTATATTTAAAAAAAATTATAACATAAAAATATGATTTTTTATCATTTCTCATGGCTTTATTAATGTTAAATGTATGGAAGGTTCAATTTCTGTATATTTCATTACATAACATATTATAGGATCCATATTAATGGAAGAGTATGTCAATAAATCATATAATTCAAAAAAGATTATGATATAATATAAATATGGTCATCGAATGTGTTTTGGACTAATTTCTAGGTTATTTTTCCTATTAAAAATAATATTTCACCACTAATCGCTAGTATTATTATTTTTTTGACTTTCACTAATATTTTGGGTAAAAAAATTATGTTATCATATATTATTATAATTAATTTAATGATTATAATAAGTTAAGTCCCTTTTTCAAAATTTAATTCAAATAAGTTGGAAATTTAAATTTAATTCCAATATCGCAGACGTGGCATGAACATTGTTTTATACAGTGAAAATGTTTAGCAGTTCATTAATCATTAAAAATCTAAATTAAAGATTAAAAAGGATTCCAATGAACTAAATTTTATTTATATACATATACTTGATCTATGTTGACTTTATAACCAATTTAAAATATAATTTCACAATAATAACTATTTAAAAAAAGTTTCCATTAACTAAAATGCATTATTTTTATTTGTTCATCAATCAAAATAAAACTTATCAAAAAACATCAAAAATTCTGCATAAGCTAATTATGATAGTCAGAATTTAAAAATGTAGTTTATTTGAAAAATAAAATTTCTAAAAGTTTAAAAATGAAGTTTTAAAATAGGACATCCATTAAAAGGTGGAAAATGTCTTTAGAAAAATACAGCTTTTTATGCATAAACTAGATTAGTTCTTATTATATTTCTGTCAAAAATATCATATGAATTTAAAACCGTGATATTTAATAATATATATATATGTGTGTGTGTGTGTGTGTATTTGAATATGTTAGTTAATCTGAACCATAATATCTAATTTATTGGCTACGCGCTAATGGTTAAATTAATAATATTAATGGTAAAACATAGCCTTGCATGTAACAAAATCTATCTACGTTTTGTGTTTAGCTTTATAATAAAATGGTTTTAATATAATGAAATCTGGAAACAAAATTAAATTTATTATAAAATAAAAATATTATAACACCCCAATATTTTATGTTATGGATAATTTGAATTCATTAGATAACTTATTATACATGAAAAACTGAGTCTCTGCAAAATAAAACAATTTTATAGGAGATAATTATAACCTAGACATTGAAAAATATTTTTCCACTTCTGTGATTTTAATTTCGAAAAATAGACATCCACAGTTCCGTTAGTAAGATATGTAGTGTTAGATATAATCAACATAATTTTTGGGAAATATTAATGTACCCATATGGATAGTGACATGAATCTTAGGAATATTAATGTACCCTTATGAAAAGTAACATGACCCTTATGAATAGTAATGTTCCTTTATGAATAGTAACTTGACCCTTAGGAATTGTAACATGACCCATAGGAATCGTAATTTAACCTTATTATTAGAAACCCAACCTTATGAATGATAATGTACCCTTATGAATAGTAACATAATCTATGTAATTATAAATTGAATTTAGGAAACTAAAAAATGAGTGAATATTTAAAAAATAAATAATTTAGTGTTAGTAATTTTATAAGCAATAAACAGTGAATTATAATTTTATAATTAATTAATTAATTTAAGAGGTAATTCATTTTCATAAAATTTATTCGTGAATCAATAATTGGTTTTCCTAGGATTATAAGATAATTTCATGATAACCTAGTTGATTTTTTTTAAAGTGTCATAAAATCAGTTATAATATTAAAATTGATATTTTAAAACTAAATGATGATTTTAATAAAAAAAATTAAATTTCACATATTTATAAAATTATTTTGTTAAAATAGAGTTACTTTTTGTATTATACATATCGAAAAATGGTTTGGATGAATTTTTGTGTTTTTTTATGAAATAGTTTAATTTTTATTGAATAGTAAAAAATAAGGTTTTTTATAAAATACCGAATTTTCCATGACATCGTCATGAAATTATTATGATATAAAAAAATATTTAAACTATATAATAACTAAATAATTATATTACAAGTGGAATAATGTACAGATTTAATTTAGAACCTGAAAAGTATATTTTTTTCATGATAAGTATACAAATTATTGTCACTATGGACGTAGTGCATGCGTTGCACTGACAAAGTAAAAATTGTTAATATATATCTTATTAATGAGTGATAAAAAATATTTTCATGAATTATTTATTAATTATAATCTATTATTTATTTTTTTATTGTTATTTTTGAATTATAGTGTTATATTACATGACTATTATCCAAATGTATGTGAAATTCATGTGAAGGGAAAGAAAACATAAAATAACAAATTTAATAAGAAGTCGTGTCATGTGTAAGAGGGAATATACATAATAAACAAATTTAGAATTTTTTAACCTAATTTATTTATTTTTATGATATTAATTTATTTTTAAATTTTATATATGAAACAATCAACATTAATTCATATGAAAGAATGATGCAACACTTGTGAAAACATAAGAAAAAAAAATTATTAAAATAATAAGAATTATTAAATTACCCATATTTTCGATAAAACATGTTATATAAGTAATTTTGAACTATTCTATGTTTTGGAATCTATTTGAGGACACTTTGGACTGAGAAAAATCACTTAAATACCTTTAGAATATTTTATTTAAAAGTAATACATGGTGTCCACAATATAATGTTTAGATTGTATATCATTTTTAATTTAGGGTCGTCTATGAGTTTTACTCGAAATATAATATTATTTAAACATCTAAAAAAATTATATTTATCATATATATTTTTTATTTTTTAGACAAAAAAAATACCATAATGGCCTCCACAATGATGATGCAATATTGATTAATTAATGAATAAAATAAATAAATTATATTAAAAATAAACAAATAAATCTAAATTTATATTTTTAATCTAATTAATGAATTCCATAGAAGAATATGACATTTCTATGATATAATATAAAATTGTATTCTATTTTGGAAAATTGTTTTTATGTGTTTAAATTCTTAGTTATTAACAGTATTTATACTGAAAAAATTGTTTTTAATGAAAAGATATTTTATAAAATTATTAAAAAAACCAAAAATATTGAGAAAACCCAAAATGATATTATTAATTCTATAATTTAATCTTCAATAGTTTTAAGCCTTTTATGAAGTCTTTAAACCTAAAATATATTTACTGTAATTTATTAATTTTTTTAATTCCTAAGTTATCATCCACATCACATATAAAATGATACTCTTTATTTAAAAAATATTAATAACCATGATCCTTCTTGTTTAGCCAAACATTGAAGGCCTACATACTTTATATCCCTTACCACATTATTGTGCATATGGTAGAACAAAAACACCACTTCTAAGATTTTTAAGGTGGTTTTAAAAGAGATATTTTCAAGAGGTAAGATTTCATATTCATAACATTCAAAATTTGTTGGACTTATAACTAATCCCTACCTATTATAAAACGATTCATGAAAACTCTAGTATCATAGGTTTTTTGATTGTGGTATATGCATCTTATTCTCTTAGATTATGTTCATTAATTCGTAAATAACAAAAATGTCGTCTGTGCTGTGCCAATTAACTACCTTTGTGAATTATTCATTTTTGTTTCACATTACAACAATAATGGTAATTATCAAATAACATGTAATTTTTTAAATTTACTTAAATATATATATTTTACAATTATGGATTATTGGTTTTACAGTTATCGCCATACTAAACTGACTATTGAAACCATGAGAAAAACATACCCGAAACCGTCGAAAAAACAAAATATTGTTAATAAATGGTTGGGAATTGTATAAGAAAATTATTTATGGTATTTTAATAATTATATTAGTTCATCAATAATTTTATAAAAATATTCAAACCATATTACATTATTTTTTAACAAATTTTAAGGAAATCAATCTCGATGTAACTGATATCTTAACTAAATTTATATTCATTGAGTTAAACATTAATGTAATTGGTTTTTCCTTTCTCATAATATATGTGCATTAACTATTATTGTTTTATTTTTTTATCCAATTTTATTGTGTGGGTTTATGTTTTTCAAACATAAATATGTCATTTATTTTTCCTCAATCTAATGATACGTTCTTTGTAAGGTATCCTCTCTCTCACTTTTATTCATGAATCCCCCCAATGTTGTGTCCTTTTATTTTTAATTCCTAATGATGGTGTATGTTTTTTTACCTCCACCATTATACCCTTGATATATAAATTATTGGATACCACATTACCTCTCATTTATACATCACAAGAACACATGTTACCATGCCGAAATGTTTGTTTGGGGTTTTCATATCTCACTTTTCATTTTTTGAGATTTCCATTATTTGCCTCTTATTTCTTGCATGTGTTGTAATTTCTTCTACTATTTCCTATATATTATCAAATCTATCTTAATATTAATGGTATTATATGATTAATTTGGTTATTATTATGTTTTGTTCATACAACTCTATTGATTACAATATGGTATGGAACTATGTCTCAATATCCATCTCGTTGTCATTTACTTGGCATTGTGCACCTAATCATTCATATGTGGTGTACCTAATATCCCTATGAGATCATTTTTATTTTGAAATTGTAAATATCTTATATAACCATATTATGATTTCATGGGTATGATTATTTTCATAATCAATACACACTTTTACATATGATGTTTTTTTGGAGTGTTGTTTTAACTATGGAAATGTTAATGAATCTGTATCCTCTACTCTATATGCATATTTTGAAGCCATGATGTACTTTTATTAAATATATGTAAAAAATAATGATTTGGAATTTCAGTGATGGGTGGGGCCCAGTATATCCCCTCGATGCATTGATAGGTCCCATGAGACAAATCTGTTTGTGACGACTCCTTCGAGTTTGTTTCCAAAAAATAAGAGTTGTTTCTACCCATAGATTTAAACTATTTCAACGATATAGTGGTATCATGTTCCAGATGCATGAAGTCCAATTAATAATTATATCCCTTTATTCATTTTCAGTTATTAATATCCATGAATTTTTCACTATGAAAAAATATATGGATGCAGTTTCATTCTTAGTTTCATAATGGTATGTGTTATTCATTTATTCACTACTCTATATTGACTGTGATAACTTGTTTATGATTTAGTTATTGTTGATTCATTCTTTCGCTATTTGTATCCTTGACTAAGAATTTGATCTCACAACTTTCATCTTTTTTACTATCAAGAAGTTATGTAGAGGAGAACATTTATTGAATTTTCGTGGATGTAGATTCTTAGATTTTGTTATGTATAATATTTTATTTCCCATCTAGATGTAAAACAGGTTCCTATTATGTGTCTAGTTTCTTCAAGGCTACTAAAATGATCAGTACTTCGGGATTTGATTCCCAGTAATCTTGCCTATGTAATAAAATAATACACCGACTCTGTTCAAAAGGGTTTGGGGTGTTATAGTTGGTATCAGAGGAAGTTTAGTAGAAATCTTGGAAACTAGATTTAAAAAAATTAGTTTTGGGAAAATAACCCTAATATAGACTTTTAGGACAAGAATAGAAGAATCACCGACGTCAATTTTGAGGGAATTATACATGAAAAATTTCAAGGACAAAATTTTTGAAGGTGGGAGTAATATGACAACCCAATATTATATATAATAAAAAATTTCAATTTCATAGATAACTTATTATGAATGAAAATATGAGTCTCCGTAAAGCAAAAAAATTGTTATAGAAGATAGTTATAACCGAGAGGTTAACCATAATTTTTCATCTTTAGTTATTTGAGTTTCAAAAAATAGACATTCACTATTGTTTTCAGTAAGATATTAAGAGTTGGATAAGATCAACACAATTTTTAGTAAATAGTAATGTACCCTTATGAATTGTCACTTGAACATTATGAATAGTAATGTACCAATATGAATAGTATCTTGAACCAAATAAATAGTAATGTACCCTTTGAAATTATCACGAAATGACCCCTGGGGCCTGTACCATCAGTACCCCAAGCCCGCCTTACGTAATCCAGTGGTTAGTGACTATTACCAAAAAGGCATATCCCTAAAATGGCCAGGCATTTCCATTTTTACCTATACAAACACATAGTCCAAAAAACACAACAAGATGCAACCATGAAGTAAAACTGTAGTAGTATGGTGTGTAATGAATTTAATGGTTCCAGAATACAACCCCAAATGAAAATATACAACTACAATAGACCACATAAAATAGCTCACGAGATCGTTCACTACGAATCCTACCAAATGGGTAGGTACACCTTGTCTCCACAGCTCTCTACATCAACCATCACCACTATCCAGTGTCAGTGTAATGGCCAGGACCCACCTGGTCCATTACTTTTCTAAAACACGGCTCCACAGTGACAGTGGTACCTATTACGGTGGCACTGTGAGGGTGGCACCGTGAGGGTGGAACCGTGACTGTGGCAACATGAGGGTGGCACCGTGACAGTGGCACCATGACGATGGCACTGTGTCCTCACTCAGCAGTCTTCGTTCTTTCCCAGTTCCAAACTATTCTTCTCCCGCAACATATCTTTTGATGTAAAGATGATTTAATTACCCCTTTTAATTTCATTTAAATCCCTTAAATAATATCTAAAATCCCCCAAGAGTCGGGAAACACATAACTTACCAAAATAGGTGGTTCTTCCTTGGTGTCACGCCCTTACCCATACCTTCCAGATCTGCCCCTGTTATGCATTTCCTTATAGTTAACGAAAGCTATTTAACACATAGCCATTATGACCACCTCTCCGAGGAGAATTGTTAAAAGGAAATTAATTCCATTGTGCATAACCACCCAACAACATGGTGAAACCGTGATGCAAAATTATAGCAATTCAAAATTCAATATCCCGTAACAACGAAATCTCATTTTTATATCACGCTAGAATTTATTTCTTCTTCCTCTTGGTTAGTATCCTTTTCTTATTTGTGCATTTGGAGTTCCCCTTCCTGAGTAAAGTGGTATGCCTATGATGCTGCCTTTCTACTCACCCTTAGAGTCCCTGACGTTCCTCCCCTACAAGTCACGCATCCCTAGTTCTTGGTGTGTGGAGAGGAAATTTGATCCTTGATCAACCACGTTGGGATTTTCCTACGTCTCTCCTTACTATGTATCATGCGGGGTGGGTATGCCATTTTTTCTGCGGGAATGGATGAAACCAAGCCTTAACAAAGATAATAAATAGACTATTAAAGAATTATTGGGTGTTTTTGTCAATTTTGATGTACTCTTTTATAATTTCTATATGTTGTGAACTATGTGGGATTATGCTCACAGAAAATTCATGGTCGTTGGTGGTCTTTCCTTGCGCACTAATGAACCCTTGTTTTCTATGATGATTAAATGACTGTAACATGGAAATTGGTTAATCACCTAAACACGGTTGGTTAAATGGAGGCCTAGGGAACATCAATCCTTGTGTGGTGACCCTGGTTAACCAACATAAAGAAGATCCTAATGAATAAAGTTCTTGAACCTGGATGTTTCCTTTCGCTGTTTTGGTAGCTGGTGTGTTTCTCTGCTTGAAGATTATGGGGTGATGTGGATGGGTATGGGATCCTTTGTTGTCGCCCAATTTTTGGTTGTGAATATGAAGATGTGTTGGGTTGTATCTCAAGGCTTGGTTTGGATCCAGTATTTGGACGGATCACACAGATCCCTTTGTTGTTGTGACATTACATGAGAACCAGGTGTGAATGCATAAATTGATTTTTGGGTGTTTCTTTTTCTATGGATTATGGTTATCCGTGTTATTTTCCACTTAGTACATAATTTAGTTAAATGGGATCACTTGAACATGAAAACAAGAATAGTCTCAATGCAGAATTTTTTTCTGAGAGGAGTGATGACATGGTCGTGTGTTCAGTGTTTCTTGTGAATGAATAGTAACAAGGGTGATTGTGCTTGAGATTGTTTTGGAACTCCTAGGGTGGGAAGAGTACTTGTAATATATATTATATAATTTTAGTTCTTATGTTTCTTATTCGCACCCACCCTAGATGAGAAACTACTGCCGAACACCCCCATTTAATGGGGGATGGTGTTTATCCAAACGCTCCTATTAGTGGTTCGTTATTAGTTCCTTTTCTTCTCCCTTTCTCAAATAGCCCAAGACTCATCAGGTAGGCTGTGATTGCCTGAGGTCCATTATAGCCCAAGATTCTTCGGGTAGGGTAGATTTGGTTGATGCTCTGGTGTGTGCGGGAGGGGTGTGGCTGTGGGACTACGGTGAGAATTGCGGGAGAGGTTTGATACATATGATTTCTTCTATAATTAGTGGGGAAGTGGAGCGGGGTACCCAAGCATCGATGTGTTGTTACTATTATATTTCTTGACTTGCGTTATTTGGGGAGCATGTCGTGGTGAGTCTTGGGTGGGATGTTTTCCTTGAAAGGTGTTTCAGTTATCTCTTTTCTCTAGGGTCATTAGAATTCCTCCCCACTTGTGCACGAGAGATTTTTGTTTTTCCTACTCAGTATACTTGAATGCTCACCCTACGTATATAAAACTGTTTTCAGGTTTTCATGAGGACTTCAGGGATTGTGTAGGGGTGTACTAGTTCAGACATTGGGATAGTTGTTGTTTCTATTTTTCTTTATTTTGGTATTTATTTTTGGGGTTTTATTTTACTTTTTTATCATTTAATTTTGGATCATTCATATGAGAATTGTTTGTTTTGGATTTACCTGTACTTAAACTTTTGGTGTTTTTGGGATTTATTAACATATCTCCCGATCCTATTAAATAAAAAAGGTAATGACTTCCACCTTATGTGTGATTCTATCACCTTGGTTCTATTTTTCACTCCAAGACCTATTTAAGGCAGGTCTTGGGGGTCATTATCTCTCCTTCAACATGAAGAAGGAAGGGTCTAGAAACCTGCTATCTGTTCCCTCTTCTTGGTGAAGGCGGGTAATGACAGAATGGTATCAGATGAGGAGGTTGAGAGATAGGATTTAGTTCGGAGTTAGGAAATGTGTTGATTTCATGGGATGATTGGGAAATAGTGTTGGAAAATATTGGTGTGTGAAGTAGTCCATGGAAGACTGACTAGGACATGAGATATTACGTCCCCTATGATCTGATGCAAGGACACTTGGCCTACCAAATGTCAATGTGAGGATATAATGATTTCAGGTTAGAGACCCTAAGAAGGTTACATGGATCATAATGATAGAGGCCCAAGAGGTGTACTTGGTCGATTGGCAGAGGACTGACTGAGAGGAAGAGGATTATCAATGTAAGTGTACGTTTCATGCCATTCAATGATAGACCCTTTAGTAGTAAAAGGGGAGTACCTCGGACATGGAGAACGAAAGCTGGCTAGAGGAGATGGTGATAGCTTTCAACATGATTCGGGCTCTGACAGAGTACTGGGTTCCTCTTATTGTAGGGCAGATGCGGGTAGCCGCACGTCAGTGGCGGATGCTCTAGCTCGGGGAGAAGATGGAGGCTGAGGTTACATGGGCTGACATTGAGAGGGAGTTCCGGGCAGAATTTCTCTCTTCCACATTGGAGGTCGAGAAGAGGAAGGAGATACTCTACCTCTAGTAGGAGAGCATGTCAATGATGGAGTTGGGGATCAAGTTCAAGGATCTCATTCGCTTTTCTCTGGACCTCTTTCCAGATGAGGAGTCTCAGGGGAGACATTTAGAGGAGGCACTTCTACCTTCTCTTCAGTATGCTGTTACTCCCTTCACCTTACCGAAATACATGGAGATCCAGATGAAAGATGAAGCGGTGGAGAGGATGAAAACATTGGGAGGTGTATCACAAGGGGTAATCTAGTTGGGCTCATCGAAGTGGAAGGCCACCAGTAGTAGGCCTCCAGCATCAGGGCCCTCTAGGTTTCGACTAGTAGGGAGGATGACCCAACACTTCCAATTCTGATCTACTGGTCCTTTCACTTTCCTTTTAGGCCCAGGACTGAGATGCTTCATCTGTGTTAGCCATGGGCACCTCGGAATCAGTTCTCGGATCAATTACAGTACAATGTGTGTGGTCCAATTCAACATCTTCCCTAGCCATAGCAGTTTCCAGCCAGGATCATCTAGCAGCAACAATAGGGACAACGATCTCCTACTCCCCCAAGGGTAGATGTCGCAGGTGGAGGCTGACCTTAGGGTGTGCCTCAGGGAGCTCAACCAGGGCATGTTCGGGGAGGCGGCCGATAGCCGAGGGGTAGGGAAGATGCGCATGGGAAGTTATATGCAGCATAGGCAGTAGCTCTAGCAGGGCCGGAAGTTGTTTGAGGTATGATCAGATTGTTTATTACTCTTGCTTATGCCTTGTTAGATATATGAGCTAAACACTCCTTTGTTGCGCCTAGTATGGCTCGTGATCCAGGTCTATATGCTGAGAGACTTCCATTTCCCCTAGTGATGAGTACACTAGTGGGAGGTCAGACCGACTTGTTTTATGTTTGTCGAGGGTGTAAAGTGATTATAGGTCCACATCAGTCAATCCTGGATCTTCTACCGTTGCAGATACATACATATGATGTCATCCTAGGAATTGATTATCTATTATATGTATGTTATTTTATTTAATTCATCAATGGAAGGATCATGTTTTCAGACTTGGGTGGCCGACATGTGACTCTCATCGGCGAGCAGGGTTACCAGGAAGGTAACCGGAAAGTGGAGCCCCTCGTTTCCTTGATAGGTGAACTGTTAGTGGAGTCGGAAGATACAGAAATGGTGGACTTCTTGGGATCATAGTTGAGTTTATGGATGTCTTCCCTAATGTGGTGGCGACTCTACCCCCTCGACATGATGTTGATTTCGGGATAGATTTTAAACCTGGTGCCTGTTCGATTTTGATGGCTCACTACCAGATGTCACCTTCTGAGTTACGAGAGTTGTGGATTCAGATTGAAGATCCGATGAAGAATGGTTTTGTTAAACCAAGTCTGTCACCATGGGGTGCTCATGTATTGTTTGAAATGAAGGAAAATGGTGGTCTGAGGCTGTGCATAGACTACATGAGACTGAATTAGGTGACAGTTAAGAATTGCTACACTCTTTTGAGGATAGACGATCTCTTTTACCAGCTGAGGGGAGCAGGTTGGTCATCTACGATCGATCGTCGGTCTAGATATCACCACTTGATGGTGAAGGTGGGAGAAATCTCAAATAAAGCCATCATATTTAGGTCTGGACAATTTGAGTATTTAGTCATATTGTTCGGTGTTAAAAATTCACCAGCTGTGTTCATGGGACTCATGATCTCCGTCTTCTGGAAATACCTGGATCGGTTCATAGTCATGTTTATTGACGATGCCCTGATCTAATGAAGGTCAGAGGAGGATCACGCTGAGAACCTATGAATGGATTTATAGGCCTTCTTATAGCACCACATCTATGGGAAATTTTCCATGTGAAATTTTTGGATGGGAGAAGGGAACTTCTTAGGGCACTTGGTGTCCGAGCAGGGAATAGCAGTTGACCCATCGAAGGTTGAGGCGGTTTTTTCTTGGGATCACCCATTAATGTGGTAGAGGTTCATAGTTTCCTTAGACCGTAAGATTACTACTGGAGGTTCATACCCAAATTCTCCTGAGTTTCAGCACCTTTTAAGGCATTGACCAAGAAGGATCAGGCTTTTGAATGGGATGGGCAGTGTGAGGAAGCCTTTAGCTTTCTGAAGTAGATGTTTATAAGTGCCCCAGTGCTGAGGTTTCCAGAAGAAGGGGTGGCATATGAGGTGGCCTGTGATGCTTTAGGACAAGGACTCAGGTGTGTGTTGATGAAGTGACAAGGGGTGATCTCTTATGGGTCTAGAAAGTTACGTCCCCATTAGCGTAATTATGCCACCCATGATCTGGAGTATGTAGCGATCGTGTTTCCACTAATGTTTCGGTGGAATTACCTCATCAGGTAGTGCTTTTTGGTTTTCACAGATCTGAAAATATTGAAGTATATCGCCTCCAAAATGGTACTTGAACTTATGGCAGTGAAGGTGGATGGAGTCCCTTCAGGACTACGACTTCGATATTTCCTACACCTTAGGAAAATGGAATATGGTGGTTGATGCCTTGAGCAGGATGTTGTAGAAGGAAACAGTTTGAGAGTTACTAGATACATGGAAGGCGATGGAGGAGTTGGCTACCCTGCACCTGGATGTAAAGGAGGATGATCATAGAGGTTTTCTGTTTCATATGATTGTACAATCCTATCTCCTACGGCAGGTGGAGAATTCTTATTGGGGAGACATAGACAGTGAAGTAATGCATGACCAGGTTAACCATGGCGATGCTTCTGAAGTGTGGAAGGAGGATGGTAAGAATCAGATGCCTTTCAGAGGGAAGATGTTTGTTTTGGAGAAGACGCACAAGAGTGTTCTTGGTGAATTCCATAACTCACCCCCGGAAGTACACCAGGGAGCTTCCAAAATGTACCGGGGTTTGAGAGGTCAGTTATGGTGGCCCGAGATGTAGCGGGCAGTGGCATAGTATGTAGAAATGTTCCTCATGTGTCAACAGGTGAAGGTTGAACACTGCATCACAGGGGGGGCTATTACTACCTTTATATGTCCCTGAGTGGATGTAGGACGACCTCTCGATGGATTTTGTCACAGTACAAACCAGAGTTCAACAGGGTTGTGATGCTATTTGGGTAGTGGTGGACCGACTGACAAAATTGGCCCACTTACAGTCAATCAAGGAGTCAAGTATATATTATTCCCTAGCATAGAGGTAGGTGGATTAAGTGGTGAGTTTGCACGGAGTACTGAGATACCTAGTCTCAGATTGGGATGCATGGTTAACCTCATGAGTCTGGAGAGGATTGGAACACACTTTTTGCACCCAGCAATGTCTTATCACTGCTCTCCACCCCCAGACAGATTGAAAGATAGATAAAACCATCGAAACATTGGAGGATATGCTACGGGCATGTATTCTGGACACTGGGGGATCATGGGAATGACACTTGCCTCTGGAAGAGTTTTCCTACAACAATAGCCATCACTCCATTATTGTCATGCATCCTTTCAATGATTTGTACGGGAGGCCGTGGTGGTCACCTGTGTGCTGGACATAGGTTGGGGAGGCCGGTGTTCTTGGCCTAGAGGTGGTGTAGAGCATGAAATAGAAGGTTCTGCTTATACGAGAGAGGATGATGGTGGCCCAGGGCCGGCAATAGTCATATGTCGATAATAGGAGGATTTCCTTGGAGTTGGAGGTTAGGGACCACGTGTTCTTAATGTTCTCCCCTCAGTGTGGGCAACAGAAGTTGGGATGGGGGATTATGCTTTATCTCTGGTTCATTGGACCATTCGATGTGCTACATCCGGTCAGTAAATTGGATTATCAGCTAGTGCTACCACAACCACTATTGATACTGGATGATTTCTTCCATGTTTCTCAGCGCCGACGATATCTACCTGATGATTCACACATCCTTGACTGGGGAAAGATGGATATCAAGGATGACATGACTTTTTTGTAAAGACTAGTGAGCATCGAGTATCGTGAGGAGAAGGTTCTCAATGGACTGATCATTCCTTTGGTTTGTGTGTTGTGGAGGCCTGGAGGGCTCGAGGAAAGTACCTGGGAATGGGAGACACAGATGTGCGCCTAGTACCCAGAGCTGTTATGAATTTTGTTCTGTTTTTCTGTAAATCTTTATGATGGAACACTTTACCGTGTTAACTATGGATCTTGTGGTTTTACTTATTCTATGGATGTGTGTGAAGATTCCTGACTATGGGGAGGGGAGAAACTGATCCCTAATCAAGAAACATTAAGGTGGATGTGATTGATCCCGTGCAGGCAAGTCAGTGCCTCCCCAAGAGGATTGTATCTTGACATGGAGGAAAATACTCCCTAAACCATATGACTGGATGGTTTAAACCTAGAGTGTTGCTTATTTACTTGAGGGAGAGGTGTTCCTAGATGTCGATGAGGTTCACTCCTGATAGGCATCTTTGGAGGTGGTTGTTCGGAACCCCTATTTTCTTCAGGTATAGTTCTGATTCTTGAGGGTGAGAATTTTTTGAGAGGTATCTGATGTAATGGACTGGACCCAACTGGTCCATTAATTTTCCAAAACATTGCTCCATAGTGACGGTGTCACTGTGAGGGTAACACCATGACAGTGGCACCGTGTCCTCACCGAGCGGTCATCATTCTTTCCCAGTTCCAGACTTTTCTGCTACCGCAACATAACTTTTGATGTAAAGATGATTTAATGACCCCTTTCAAATCCATTTATAGCCCATAAATAATATCTAAAATCCCCCAAGAGTTTGGCAACCCTTAACTTACCAAAACATGTTGTTTTTCCTCGGTGTCACGCCCTTCCCCGTACCTTCCAGATCTGCCCCTGTTACGCGTTTCATTATGGTTAAATAAAACCGTTTAACATATAGCCGTTATGACCACCTCGCCGAGGGGAATTGTTAAATTACAATTAATTCCATTGTGTGTAACCACCCAACCGCGTGGGGAAAGCATGATCTGACATTATATCCGTTCAAAATTCCATATCCCATAACAACGAGATCTAATCTTTATATCACAATAGAAATTATTTCTTCTTCTTCTTTACTAGTGTCCTTTTCTTATTTTTGTGTTTGGATTTCCCCTTCCTGAGGCAAGCGGTGCACTTGTACTGGAGCCATTCTGCACACCCTTGTTGTCCCATACGTTCCTCCCCTACAAGTCACGCATCCTCAGTTCTTGGTGTGTGGAGAAGAACTTCAATCCTTGATCAACCTGGTAGGGATTTTCCTTCATCTCTGTGTACCATGCTGGGTGGGTACAACACTGTTTTTATTGGAATAGATGAAACCAATCCTTAATAAAGATAATAAATACACTATTAAATAATGATGGGGTGCGTTTGAAAATTCTGCTACACTCTTTTATAATTTCTATATGTTCTGAACTGTATGGGATTTTACTCACTAAAAATTCATGGCTGTTGATGGTCATTCCTTGCACACTAATGAACCCCTATCTTCTGTGATGATTAAATGACTGTTTCATGGAAATTTGTTAATCACCTAAACTCAGTTGTTTAAATGGATGCCCATTGAACATAAATCCTGTGTGTGCTCACCCTGGTTAACAAATAGAAAGAAGAACCTAATGAATGATGTGCTTGAACCTGGAAGTTTCCATATTCTAGTTTGGTATTAGGTGTGTTGTTCTACTTGATGCTTTTGGGGTGATGTGGATGGGGATGGGATCCTCTGTTATGGCATGGTTTTTAGTTGTGAATCGGAAGCTATGTGGTGCTGTATCTCGAGGCTTGTCATGGTTCCAGTACATTGATGGATCTCATAGATCCCTTTGTTGTTGTGACATTACAATTGAACTGAGTGTGAATGCTTAAATTTCTATTTGGTTGTTTCTCTTTCTCTGGCCTATGGTTATGCATGTTAGTTTCCTAGTAGTTAATAATATACATAAATGGGACAACTTTACATGAAAATAATAATGGGATCAATGGGGAATTGTTTTCTCGGATGAGTGGTGACATGGTTGTGGGTTCGGAATTTCTTGTAAATGAATAGTAACGAGGGTGTTTGTGCTTAAGTTGGTTTTGGATCTCCTAGGTTAGGATGAGTGATTTTTATATAAATTATATAATTTTAGTTCTTATGTTTCTTATTCTCTGCCCACCCAAGTTGGGAAACTAGAGCAGAACACCCCCATTTCATGGGGGAGAGTGTTTTTCCAAACACTTCTATGAGAGGCTGGTTATCAGCTCCTTTTCTTCTCCCTTTCCGGAATAGCCCAAGACTCATCAAGCATGCAATAATGGCCTGAGGTCCATTAGATCCCATGTATTTTTCCAGAGGGTAGTTGTGGTGGTTTACCAGGTGTGTGCGGGCAAGTTGTTTCCCAAGTGTCTTCGGGATGAGGCATAGGTGTCTTCGGGTGTGGCTGTAGTTGTTCTTTCACAGGTGTGTGCGGGCATGGTGTGGAAGTGGGACTACAGTGAGAATGGCGGGAGAGGTTCGATGTGTAGGATGACTTCAATATCTAGTGCGGAATTGTTACAGGTTACCCAAACATCGATGTGTTATTACTATTATATTTCTCGACGTGCATAATTTGGTGATCATGCCTTGGTGTGGATTGGATGGGATGTTGTCTTTTCTAGGGGTTTCAGTTATATCTTTTCTCATAGGGAATTGGAATGTCTCCCCACTTTTGCATATGAGCTTTCAGTTTTCCCTACTGAGTATACTTGTATGCTCACCCTGTGTATGTAAAACTATTTTTTGGTTTCCCAGTGGACTTCAGGGATCATGCATGGTCGTACTAGTTCAAACGTTGGGAATGTTTTTATTGGTGTTTTTCTTTCATTAGTACTTCTTTTTGGGGTTTTCATTTACTTTGGTATCATTTAATTTTGGAACATGCATATGGGAAAAATTTGTTTTGGTTTTCCTATACTTCCACTTTTTGTGTTTTTGGGATTTACTATCTTATCTCCTGAACCTGTTAAATAAAAAGGGTAATTCCTTCCACATTATGTGTGATTCTATACCCTTGGTGCAAGTCACCACTTCGGGACCTATTGACGGCGGGTCTTGGGGGTCATTATCTCACCATCAAATTGAAGAAGGATGGGTCTAGAAACCTGTTGTCCCTTCTCTCATCTTGGTGAAGGTACATCTTGAATGTCAGGTCCTAGCTCCATGAGTCTCATTCAACGATTCCCATCGTCTACATAAAACACACCAAGGTGCTGGTGAATCTTGTGTAGGGATGAGTATAAAAATACATAGAAGGGACCCCGAGACCCCCAAAGGTCTCTCAGAATTCCACAATGGAATACCACAAAGCATGATATCAATCGCAATGCACAAAGAAAAGAGCCATCTAAAACCAGGTATATAACATAAGTACAAAAATACATATTTTTAGTTGTAATGATTGATCATCTTTTTCTGTCGAGAGGCTCTACTGCTGGCCCGGAAAGGATTTTATGTCACTGATCAACGATGATCCTCTCTAAGGACGGTCCTCATCGGGTCACTCACTATTGATCCACATAGTGTCTATAGAATGTTGATCCACATAGGGTCTCTAGAATGATGATCCAAACAGGTTCACTATGATGCGGATCCACACAGGGTTCCTATGATGGTTATCTATATAGGGTCACTATGATCCTGATCCACATAGGGTCCCTATGATCCTCATCCACACAGGTTCGCTATGATGCCGATCTACACAGAGTCACTAGATGTTGATCCACAAAGGATCTATATGATGTTGATCTACACAAGGTCGCTATGATTATGATCCATATAGGGTCTCTATGATGCTGATTAACACATGGTTTCAACTCTATTGATAGTCAGCCACATGATTCTCATACATCGTATGCTTGATTCAGGGAGGAGCCGATACTCAATCCATCGGCCATATTTCCACTTGAAAAAAGTACCATGAATATGTATCCAATAGATAATTCATGTCATAATAGTTCAAACATAATAGACAGCGCATCAATCGGACGTCCGGTCCAAGAGTTATAGGCATTTTAGTGCCGAGGGCCTAGTTGGATTCGGGTTAGATCCTACCCAACCGTACTCCAACATTCTCTAAAACCCATGTGAGGTATATCAAAAGGCTAGTCTCGCTCCAGGGATCCCAGTTCCATATATGGTTCATCAAATTAACATCTAGTTAAAAATAAATGACTCATTAAGTGAAACTTTCCCCGAAAGGGGTATGTTTCCAGTTCGACATGCTTGGCCCGTCCTGGCCTAGGCTGACCCGACCAGGCTCGGGTCAACCCAACCCAGACGAGTCTGAACCGGCCCGGCTTGATCACCCTAGGCTGACTCAATTGGGCTGGGCCACGGCAGGCTCATCCCACTAGACCATGCTAGGCTCAACTCACTAGGCCGCAGGGGGCTCAGCCCGTTGGGTCACAGTCCGGCACAACCTACTTCGGATGGGTGCATCCCACCAGGCGGTGCGGCCCACAAAGTGGAATAACACCCAGCTGGTGGCCCGTCCGAAGAGAGGATTCACTCATCCTTCATCCCGAAGGGCTCAAATGTCTATTCAGCTCTTTAATGGGTGGTGCAAGGTGGTCCTTCTCTGACTGCCCGAGGGATCCACAAGGAGTGGGTCCCCTTCTGCCATGGCTCTCGAAGTCGCGATCTTCCCCCCGTGGTGCACGACGACGCACCACCTTGCCAACACCACGATCATCTATAATCGATCATGGTGTCGAGTAACACCACCTTGTTGCACAGATAGTGAGTTCCAGACGATGCCTAGCCTACAAGTGGGACTTCTGCGAGCCACCAGGTGAGCTCCGTTGGCCTCTTTTCCCTTTTTCTCAGGCCTACGGGCCTCCTAGGATGTTGTCGTCACCGTGCAGCTCCTAGATTAGAGGTCCTATCATGTTGTTATATTCCACCCCCCAAGGAACGCAATAATAATGATGAGACAGAGGGTTCAATCCCTGTTCATTTGGTATGTGGCCTCAGCATTAACTAACATGACATAGAAATTTAACCCATCAAAGATAATCTTTAATAATAAACTCCCTACCTCGTAAGCCATTGGATGAGGTCATGGTTGTGAAGGGTGAATAGTACTCATTCGATGAAGTCACTGGTGTTCTTTGATCTTGAATTGAACCCTCCAACAATGTCCTTGAATTCTCTCCTTGTAAGTGGAAGACGCCACGTCACTTCACCAGAGGTTACTCACATCATTCTCAAAAACCAAACCCCGAGAATCGTTTAAATAGATGGGTAACCAACCATGTTGCACAAAATTAATGAAGTTCATTTTTGAACAACAGTTAATGAATCAACATCGTGGTTACAAAACCAAGAGTCAAGCCATTAAATTTCCTGAAAAGTCATTGGTCCCTCCACCACCGCTAAATAGTTATAAAAAAATAAAAAAATAACTTTGTTGTTATTTATTTATTATTTTTTGTAATGTCCAAAACCTAACATTTTCTCCCAATATAATGTGGTCGAATTGAAGCCCCTATTAAGAGAATCTTAGCACTGTTAAATGAACAGTACCCTTGGATTTTAAATCTGTGCACCAGTTCATAGGATAGAAAATTCCGCCCATGCGTTTACTAAACGTTTCTTAAATAAAGTTCAAAATTCTATTCTAGGCCAACCGAGCATCTGAATCACGCGCCATCAATTTTCACAGACTCAAAATAATCATCAATAATTTTATAAAAATTACATGGAATTCCCATTTCATTACATTCTTCTCATAATAGGTATTTTCATCCCCAAAATCTACAAAAAAACATTGGGGTAAAATGGGGGTACTGAGCACCTATCAGAGCCTCCCATAACCATTTTCTCTCCTGCAGATTCTTATGCTTCCAATGAACTCACACTAGAGGAATAATCCTCCCATGAAGGATCTTCTCATGTCAATCCTCTATCTCTACTGGGAACTCCACAAACATCACCCCATCATTGATTTCCGAATCACCCTAGTCAATAACATACATTGGGCCATTCACAAGTCTCATAAACTGCGATACATGGAATACATTATGCACATGGTGCATCTATGATGGAAGAGCTAGATGGTACGCTACCTCACCTACTCTACCGAGGATCGGGAAGGGCTCGATGAACCTTCGATAAAGTTTGTCGCCCCCACCAAACATTCTCAATCCTCGTCGGGGTGAGACTTATAGGAAGACATGATCTACCTCCTAAAATTCCAAGGGTAACCCCCTCCTGTCAACATTATACTTTTGACGTCTATGAGAAGTCTTCATATGCTACTGGATGATCTACACATTCTCCGTGGTAGTTTGTACCAACTCTGGACCCATATGTGCTTACTCCCCTAGGTCTGTCCAGCAAAGAGGTGATCTGTATGGTCATCCGTACAAGGCCTCAAATGCAGCCATACCGATAGTGGAGGGATAACAATTGTTGTATGAAAAATCCACTAGGTATGGTGGACCTACAAACTGTGGACAAAATTGAGGACACAAGCACATAGCATATCCTCGAGTGTATGTATCATTCACTCCATCGGACCATCCTTCTAAGGGTGAAAGGTTATGCTCAAGCATAGATGAGTCCAGAATGATTCCTATAATCCCTTCCATAGGAGGGATGTAAAACGAGCATCAAAATCTGTGACGATCTTCGATGGAACCCTATTAAGTTGCATTATCCCTTATATGTAGAGGTGTCTCAAGCCCTCTACTGTTCTCTGATGTCATATGGGTAGGATGTGGGATGACATGGTGAGTAATTTAAGGATAACCTAGATAGAATCATGGCCCCTGGACGTACATGGTATCCCTGTCATGAATTCAACGGAGATACCATACCACTTCCACTCTGGTACCTCATGTGTCTGATCTAAGAATGCTGGTACCTGATGCTCGACCTTCATATTCTAAAAAGTGAGTCATCAAGATACAAACTCTGCCACTACTTTCTTCATCCCTGGACACTAGAACTGATGTCAATGGTCCTGGTACATTTTCAACACTCCAGGATGTACCTCTAAATGGATGTATTGAACTCCTTCAATTACTCCTCTCATAGCATCACTGGTACCATGGTGCATCCTATGTAGAGAACAAAGTGCTCCCCCCATGGAAAATCAATTAGGAGCCTCTCTTGATGATATATGAGCCCATAGGGCCTCGTAGTATCCATCCCCAAGCATTTCCTCCCAAACTCGCTGGAGAAGTGGGGGAGTGAAAATCATATAGTGGTGGTAAGTTTCACCATCTATATCCTTAATGGATATCGAAAACATGGCTAGTTGCATTGTTTCCTCACTCAGCAACTGTAGACCAGACCACCTGATATGTGAATCTTCTACTATGTTACCATTTCTATGAGTGTATACTATCACATAGTCATATTCCTGGAGGCACTCCAGCCATCACTGTTGTCTCAGGTTCATGTTCTTTTGTGAGATGATACTCCTAACACTCTTTTGATCAGAGTAAATAGTAAACTGTTCACCCATCATGTAGTTCCGCCACATATTTAGTGAAATGTCCACTAATTTTAACTCTATGTCATGGGTAGAATATTTATACTTGTGTTGTCTCAACTATCATGATCCATAAGTGATCACCGCTCACTCCTGCATTAGGACACAACCTTGGCCGATCCCTGATGCGTCACAGTAGACTTCATAACCAATTCCCTTTTCTAGTAGCCTCAAGATCAGAGAACTCATCAATCTCCTTCTCTACTCCTAGAAACCCTGCCAACACTTCTCCTTCCACAGGAAAGGATTCCCCTTCTTTTTCAAAGAAGACAAAGGTGATTCTACCCTAGAGAAGTCAAGTACAAATCACCGGTAGTACCCAGCCAATCCCAGAAAACTCTGCACCTCAGTCACACTCCTAGGTGGATCCCAAGAAAGCACTTCCTCTATCTCCATCGGATCCAAATGAACCCCATCCTTCGTGATAACATACCAAATGATGTGGACATCCCGTAACTAGAACTGGCACTTCAAATGCTTTAAATAAATATTGTTCTCTCAGATTGTATCCATACCTATATGCAGGTGCATGGTGTGCTACACATTTGATTCTGAGTTTATCAGGTTGTCATCAATTAAGACCACCACGAAGTGATCATGATATGGCGGGAAGTCCATGTTCATCAGCTCCATGAACACTTCTTAAGCATTTTTCACACTGAAAAGAATTACCATGAACTCATAGTGGACTTACCGACATATGAAGGATGTCTTCGATACATCCTCATCATGTAACCATAGTTGAATGTATCTTGATCTGAGGTATATCATCAAAAACCATTAATCTCCCATAAGCTAGTCAATGAGATCATCAATTCTTAGGAGAGGATACCTGTTCTTAACGTTCATCTGGTTCAGGTGCTGATAGTCCACAAAAATACACAGACTCCCACTATCCTTTTAGGAAATCAAAATTGGGGATACCAATGGGGAAAAACTGGGCCTTATGAACCCCTTCTTCTAAAATTACTCAAACTATACCTACAACACATGATTCTTCACATGGGCCATCCAATATAGTGGCATAGATACCAGTGTCATATCTGGGTATAGATCAATATATAAATCTACCCCTATATGTGGAGGTAGTCCCGAACCAAAATCAAGAGAGGCATTGGCATACTGGTCCACCACTACAGGATAACTCGGAATCCTCATATCAACTGATCCGAGAGTAAGGCTATCCAACTAATGTGTGATCAGATGAAGCCTCTTTCGAGTAAGCACATCCTGTGCTATAAAGATTCCTTTCACACTCGTTAAGGTATATCTGATCACATACTTGTAGACACACTACACTTTGCGCCTAAGATAGTCAATCTGAGAATGGATTGTGGATATCCATTCTATACCCAAGATGACATCATAAGCCCTCGATCTTGCTACTAGGAGATCCCAACCGAATATATCACCACCTACAGTAATCTCACACTACCGACACCAGTGTGTAATCATCAAATCCTCTTCCATATGAGTCTCTAATCGTAAAGATCGAGCTAATGGATCTACCAAAATATCTGAGCTCTGAATGAGAGTTGTGGAAATGAAAGAGTGACTAGAACTACTGTATATATGTACTACATATTGGGTGGAGTAGACACAGATCGTACCTCTAATCATCTCTGGAGCACCATGGTTGTAGGCCTTTACTTCCTATAGCTACCATCGCCCCTGTCAACCTACTTCCGATGTTCGGGGTTGACCACCTGGGGGTCTTGGTGGTAGAGCCTCAAAACATCGTCCACCACCTGCTAAAAGACATTCTCTTCTGCCACATCCACTTCCCTATGGACCTCCTCACTCGAATCTCTACCTATGGATCAGTGGTACATCGACTGTATTATTATTGTTAGTACAATGAGTCGGGCAGTCGTGAGCCATGTGGCCCTACCCACCACCCGTGAAGCACAGTCTGCTTCCCAGCTGACACCCTCTACCTCACGAGTTCTGCACCTCTGACCATGTGTCTTGGGGTCATCCTTGGAAAGGTCTGGCCCTCTTGGGCCTCTACGACATCTGCCTACTACTTTCTAGAGATGAATCTACTACATGTTGGCCATTGGTGGCTCTCTCCGTCGGTTCCTGGTCATCTAATAATTTCTACACCAACAATGCTCACTCGAGCACTCCATACAACATCGTGATATTCAGTGATATCATCGACACACTAAAATCCCGCCGGAGAACCTTCTCAATGGTCCAGGACCTGAGGAATGGGCCCCGTACCATGTCGGTGTAGTAAATAGTGAGGTCAATGAATCATTCTGAGTACTTGGCTACTGTCAGGCTACCCTGGTGTAAGTGCAAGATCTCATGAATACACACAGAGCATAGTGTCGCTGGAATGAACTCCACCCTGAAGAGGGTCTCAAAGTACAACTAGGAATGTGTCGCCTCCTTGTGTTACTGGAGTGTCAGACTCCACCATATTCCTATCATGCCCTAGAAATTTCATTTAACTAGGATTACTATCAACTATATTGGCGTCCCAACTTGGTGGAAAACTCTGTCCACAGCCTCGAGCTAGTCTTCAGCTGCCTGGGGATTTGTCTCACCTCGAAACCTCAGTGGCCTCTATCGCTGGAACTCGTGCAACATGCTCAGTTGGCATACACACTCTGCCAGTGGGCCTGGTGTAATCTTCTTCCCAACGTGTGGTGGTGCTGCTGGTGCACCTCCCAATGGTGCTAACACTGTACGAGGGCCCTACAGTAAATCTTCGTTGCTCGGTGGTCCGTCATCATGAACTGTCTTGGGAATCCTGCAGGCTATCTATGTGGTGACATCCTAAAAAGAAACAAGTGCGCCACATTCAATAAGTAATGCTGAGTGAGCTAACTCAACGATATCAGGTAAAGCATTTCCAAAAAAACACGCAATCAGGGTTTTTGTGCACTGAGTCAGAAATCAGAATTTAGGTTCCTAGTGTTTGGATATGTCGGTCAACACACCAACACTGGACCCCCCGAATTGAGAACCACACTGAAAAAACATAATACTATTGCTTCATTGGAATGATCAGATTCCTAGTTCATTGGTATAATTGAATCCACTAATACAGATTTTTCACAACCCTTCACCTGGGGCCCATAACGTGACTACCCCAAGCCTACCTTCCATAGCCCAGGGGTTGGTTACTAACACCAGAAAGTCATATCCTTAAAATAGCAAGTCATTGCCTTTTTAGCTTGTACAAACACATAGTCCAATAACACAATAAGATGAAACTACATAGTAAAACTGTATTAGTAAAGTGTCTACTAAATGTAAAGGGGCTAGAATACATGCCCAAATGAAAATATAATAATACAAGGATGCCCATAGTCTACACAAGATACAATAAGGTGCTGGTGAATCCCTTGTGTGGGTGAGTATAACAATACCCAGTATGGACTCTGAGACCCTCGAAGGTCTCTCAAAATTCACCAATGGATAACCACAAAGCACAGTATCTCTATCAATACACAAAGAAAATACTATGATCAAACAAATTATATACCTTATGTACAGAAATAAAAATTATCAGTCATAAGGCTAGATCATATTATTCTATCGAGAGGCTCTGAAACTGACCCACACAGGATCATATGTCACTGATCCACAATGGGCCACTCTATGACTGGTCATCATCGTGTTGTGCACTGATGATCCACACAGGGTCGCTATAATACTAATCCACATATGGTCGCTAGAATTCTTATCCACACATGGTCGTTATGATGTTGATCCACATAAGGTCCCTATGATGCTGATCCGCACAGGGTCGATATCATGATGATCCACACATGGTCGCTATGATGCTGATACACAAATGGTTTCTATGATGCTCATCCCCATAGGATATCTAGATTCTAATCCACATAGGGTATCTATGATGCTGATCCACACCGGGTCACTGTGATGCTGATCCACATGGGGTTGCTACTCAGTTAACAGCCAACCACAAGATTCCAGTACATAGAATGTTTGATTCTAGGTGGAACCGCTACTCAAGCCATTGTTCGTATTTCCATAGGCAAGATGCCCCATTAAGATGTAACCAAATGATCTGACTTGTCATAAGGGTTACAATTCAATAAATGGTGCATCAATCGGATTCCCGGTTTTAGAGTTATAGGATTTTTAGTGCCGAGGGCTCGGTTGGATTCGAGTACGATCGAACCCGGCCATACTCCATCTTTCTCCAAAACCCATGTGGAGTATCTAAAATGGATCGTCTGACTCCAAGATCCTTGTTCCATAGATGGTTCATCAAACAGACGTTCGATTCGCAAGATATGACATAAGTTTTGATAAATTAGGCTCGAAAGGGGTTCGGGTCGACCCGACCCAGTCCGATTCCAACACGACCCAGTTGGGCAGGGTTGCAGTAGGCTTATCCCACTAGGCCATAGACCAGCCCACCCTGGCTCGCTGGGCCATGGAGGGCTTTCCCCACTAGGACATGGACTAGCCCGACCTGATTCTACTGGGTGTGGCCAACCGGGCGGTCCTGCCCGCTTGGTAAAGTGGTACCCATATAGTGGCATGTGCGGTGAGGGGATCCACTCCCCCTCCATCCCTAACGACTCAAAAAGATTTTAATATCATTAATTGGAAGTTCCAGGTGGTGTCGCCTTGACTGTATGTGGGACACGTAGAGAGCAGGTCCCCTTTTGCCACGGCTTCGAAGCTGCGACCTGCTCACCGCGGCATGTGACAACGCGCCACCTCTCCACCACTACGGTCGGCTATTTCCATCCACCTTGACCATCCTCTATGGCACCGAGAGGCACCACCTCCTTCCATGGGCCACTGGGTGTGTTGCAGTGGTCCGTTTTCCCTTCCTCTCGTGCCTACGGGCCTCTCGGGATGCTGTTGTCACTGCACGACTCCTGGATTCAATCTTCAGCCATGTTTTAAGATCGTCCCCCTAAAAAAATGGTACGAACAAAGAGGTGGAGGATTTGGGCCATGTTATTTTAGCTCGATCCCTCCATGTTTACATAATAACAGGCGGTAGCAATTTAGTGCCTCAAAGATAAAATTTATTAATAAACCCCATATCTCGTGAATTGTTGGAAGAGGTCACGGTTGTGGAGGGTGAAGATTCAGTATTAGTTGATGTATCTAACATTCATCGATCCGAGATCGATACCTCCATCAATGTCTAAGATATTGTTCCTCATTGGTGGAAGGGATCGCGTCAGTTCACCATATGTTCCTCACTTCCTTCTCAAAAACCAAACCCTGGGCCTCACTTTAATAGACAAGAAACCAACTGTATTGCACAACATTAATGAGGTTCATTTATGAACTACATATAAAGTTTCGACATTGTTGTTACAAAACCAATAGTCACGCCATTAAATGGCATGACAAGCCATTGGTCCTACCACCTCCACTAAACTGTTACAAAAAAAGAAATAAAATATCTTTGTTGTTATTTTTTTATGTTCAAAAACTAACTTTTTCTCCCAACATACTATAGTCGAAGTGAATCCTCCCTTATGCGAATCCCGACACTATGAATTCAATGGTGACCTTTTATTTTTAATCTGACCACCAGTTCAAATAGAGAAAACATCGCCCACGTGTTTACAGAATGCATCTAAAATAATGTGCAAATTTTTTTTCCGAGCATGCCAAGCCTCAGAATCATGTGTTGTTAATTTTCAAATACTCATAATAATCCCAAATAATTTTAAAAAAATTTACATGGAATTTCTGGGTCTTTACATGAATACTAACTTGTCCCTTATAAATAGTAACTTGACCCTTATGAATATTAATTTTGCCTTATAAATAGCATCTTGACCCTAATGAATAGTAAAGTTCTCTAGTGAATAGTAACATCACCTATTTAATAATAAAAATAATATAAGAACCTTAAAAATGAGAGTGAATATTTTAAACATTAATAATTAAGTGTTGGTATTTTTATGAGCAATAAACAATGAATTATAATTTTATAATTAATAGATTAATTTTAAAGATAACTCATTTTAATAAAATGTATTCAATAATCTTTAATTTTTTTTCCTACGATTGTATGATAATTTGATGATACCCTAGTTAATTTTTCAATGTTTCATAAAATCAGTTATAATATTAAAATTGTTGTTTTTTGGTTAAATGATGATTTTAATTAAGAATTAAATTTCTTATATTTAGAAAATTATTTTCACAAAAATGATTTACTTTTTGGATTCTTTATGTTGAAAAATGGATTGGATGAATTTTTTGATATTTTTATGAAATATTTTAATTTTTATTGTGTAGTAAAAAATAATGTTTTTTATAAAATACGACATTTTTCGCGACCTCGTCAAGAAATTATTATGATATAAAAATTTATTTAAATTATTTAATAAATAAAAAATTATTTTACAAGTGGAATATTTATTATAATTAATTTATAACTTGGAATGTATTTTTTCCCATGATAAGTATAAAAATCATTGTCCATGTCGACCCATTACATTTGCAGCACTGACAAAGTCAAAATCGGTAATATATATATATTAATTGAGTGATAAAAAAATATTTTCATGAAATATTTATTACTAATAATGTATTATTTATGTATTTTATTGTTAATTTATAATTATAGTGTTATATTACATGATTACTATACAAATGTATGTGTAATGCATGGGAAGGGAAATAAAAAGCAAAATAAAAAATTTAATAAGATGTCTTGTTATGTGAAATTGTGAATATAAATATTGAACAAATTTATAATTTTATTTTGAACCTAATTAATTTATTTTTATGATAGTAATTTTTTTTAAATTTTATATATTATAGAATAAATATTAATGCTTAGGAAACAGTAATGGAACGCTGGTGCATGAATTTGAAAACTAAATAAAAATGTTTTTATTTATTGTTATAAGAATTTTTATATGAACCATAGTTTTTCAAAAACATATTATATAATTAATTTCCTTCTATTATATATTTTTTATTCGATTTGGGGTCACTTTGGACCCAAAATAATCACTTTGAGCCCTTTAGAATATTTTAAATAAAAGTAAGACACGGTGTTCACACTTCAAAGTTTAGTTTGTATAATTTTTTTAATTTCATGTTTTCTAGGAATCCTATTCAAAAACAGATAGTATTTAGAAATAAAATAAAAATATCTTTCTCTTAGAATTTCATTTTTAATTTTTAGACAAAAATATATACCATAGTGGCTTCCACAATGTTGATGTAGTATTAATAAAAATAATTAATAAATCAAATAAATTTTATTAAAAATAATAAAAAAATGAAATTTTTATATTTCTAACTTTATTCATAGATTCAATAAATTAATATGACATTTCTTGGATATAACATTAATTTTTATCCTATTTTGAAACTTTTTTTGACCTTTTTTAAGTCATTTTTATGAATAGTTTTTATAATGACAAAATTGTTTTTCATGAATGAAATATTTTTTTAAATTATTTTAAAATAAAAAAATTATTTCCAAAACACCAAAATTATAAGATTCATTCTATAATGTTATCTCATTTAGTTTTAGGCCTTTTAGAAGTCTTGAAACCTATAATATATATATTATAAATTAATTATTTTGGTAATTCATAACTTATCATCTACCTCACTTATAAAAGGTGACACTTTATCTAACAAATATTAATTACCTTAAGATTTATTATTCTGATAAACATTACCAAATTACATCCTTAATATCACTTAACACATTATTGTTCATCTGGTATTAAAAAATACCACTTCCATGATCATTAAGGAGGTTTTAAAGGAGATATTTTCAAGAGGCAAGATTCATACTTCTTCACTTTCAAAATCATTCTCATTTATAACTTATCCCTTACTATTACCCAAAGATTCATGAAAAATAATGTATAATATATTTACTAATTTTATTTTTGTTTATGGTATATGTATCATAGAATCTATGATTTTGTTCATTTATTATTAATAACAAAATCAATGTCTGGGGTGTGTCAATTAACCACCTTTGTGGATAATGAATTTTCATTTCCCTTTACCACAATCATGGGATGTTTCAATTCAAGAATAATTATTTTAAATTACCAAATTTTATATATGTTATCAATTCAAGATTATTATTTATTTTTTATAATGAATTCTATAATAAAATGACCTTTAAAACCATGAGAAGGACTTACATGAAACAATGGGAAAAAAATATTGTTAATAAATGTGAGGAAACTGGTATAAGATAATTATGTATGGTATTGTAAACATTAGTTTGGATTTATAATAATTTAATAACACTATTAAAACCATGTTATAAGAGTTTTTAAAAAATTTTAAGGAAGTCAAACCTGATGTAAGGGATATCATAACTCAATTTCCATTCATTGAGATAAACATCAATGTCATTGGGTTTTTCTTTCCCAGAATATGTGGTAATGGATTATGATAGTTTTATTCATTATATACAAATTTATTTTGTGTGTTTATGTTTTTCACACATACTTATGCTGTTGATTTTTCCTCAATCTAATGATATGTTCTTTGTAAGGGATCCTCTCCCTCACTTTTATTCAAGAACCCCCTATGTTGTGTCCTCTTATTTGTAATTGCTATTGGTGGGGTATTTTTTCACACCCCCATACATCCATTATGATTTTTAAATTATGGCATACCCCTTTACCACTCATTAATCCCTCACAATAACAACTATTACATTGCTTAAATGTTTGTTAAGGGTTCTCTTATCCCACATTAAATTATGTGAGATTTCCATTGTTTTCCACTTATTTCTTGCATGTGGTGTATTGTGTATTTATATTTCATAAATGTTATCATTATTATATTTATACTCGTGGTATTATATGATTCATTTGGTTGTTATTTAGTTTTGGTCGTATGACTCAATTGATAGCAATGTAGTAAGGGACTTTGTCTCAATTTCCATTTTATCACCATTTACTTGGTATTTTTCACCTAATCATTATTATGTGGTGGACCTAAAACCTCTTTGGGATAATTTTTCATTTGACATTGGAAATATATATTATATCCATATTCTATTTTCATGGATATGATTATTGTCTTTCATTGTGTACCCTTTTACCCACAGTTTTTTTTGGAATGTTGTTTTAACTGTGGAAATATTGAGGAATCTATATTATCTACTCTATATGGATATTTAGAAAGCATATTTTAATTTTATTAAATCTATGTATCAAGAATTCTTTGGAATTTAAGCAGTAGGTTAGGTCCACAATATTCCATTGATGCATCGATAGGTTTCATGAGACAAATTAGTTGGTAACATACCCATCGAGTTTTCTTCCAAAATTTATATAGGTTTCTACCCACAGGCATAAATAGTTTTGATGGTATAGTGGTATCATGTTCCAAATTCATTATGTCCAATTAATAATCATATCTCTGTACTAATTTTGTATTAGTACTATCCATGGGGATTTCACTATGAAAAAATCTACAGATTCTGTAACATCCCAATTAAGTAATGAATAATAGATATTATTATCTATGTATATTAATGATTAAGATAGTGTTTTAGAGGCTTAAAATGAAAATAAATACAATCTTATGCATGGAATACACTAATATTCTTAAAAATTTGTTTTACTTCCTTATGATGGAAAACCCCTTTTAAATCTATCTTTTGACAATTTTATAAACTTTGTTTGTCAAAATAAACTTATTCGTTATGATTGGGACATCAAAATTTACTTTGTGTGATTTTTTGGTATTTTTCTGACAATGTTCATTTTTTAATGAATAGTGAAAAATACTGCATTTTACATCAAAACTGCTTTTTAATCTAATTTATTTATATGATTAGATTATCTTTTGAATTGGTTTTGAAGTGAAATTAGAATATATTTTTACCATTTAATCCAATTGTGTTCATTGGAATCAATTTCACTTTGAAATTGGACTTAAACTCGTGTCAATCTTTTGATACTTATTGTTTCATAAAAACACGCTATTTTCTCTGACAGCGGGAATTAATTATTAAAATAATTAATTTGACTTATATGTATTTAATTTTTTAAAATAGACTTCATTTTTGAATTCATAATATCAAATATAGCTTAGGGTGAATTTTTTGTAATTTTCTAAAAAACTCCAATTTTTGATGAATAGTGAAACCACTAAGTGGTACTTATAAAAATTGATTTTTCGTTTAAATGAAATTTTTCCATCATTGTGTTTTGAATTTCAAAAATCCGATATACATGGTTGTCATTAAGAAGTAAAATGTGGTTCAATGATATTATAATATTTTTTTGGTGAATAGTAACTTATTAAGTTCTTAATCGCGATTAGTGGTAATTAGTGTAGTTTAAGGTAAAAATAATGCATTAATAAAATAAGATGAGCTTGACACATGTCCTACCCTCATTGGTTGTGTCATGGCCGACCATGAAAAACTATGGTTCAACTTGGGGACCCCATGGATCCACTTTGGTTGGGAAATGACATAAATTACTTTTTATTTAATGTAAAAGTAAAAGTGACACAAACATAATATGTTTTACAAAAAGTATTTTTAAATGGGGTTATAAAGATCATATTTTTTATTATAAATAGTCATTGGAAAGCTAAAAATATTTAATACATCATAGTATTTTTTTTATAATTTTTACAAATTAAATAAATTAAATTATTTATGACATAATAATGATGTAGCGATGACATCATTTTTTGATGATTTAAATAAAATAGAAAGATAATGTAAAATCTATGAACTACACATGTCAAAACCAATAGGATGAGTGTATTTCGAACCCTTATCACCTTATCCAAGAATTATATCAATGTGGGACCTTTTAAAACCGAAACACATTTTGAAATAAAGTAATATTTCTTTACATTCCAAAAGTGCCCCTCCTCTCCTCTTATAAAAGGCCCCCACCTCTACCTCATTTCACACACTCCTCATGACTTTGGATAGGCCAACATCTGCCCATTTACTCTCTCCACATCCCTCTCCTCATCCTAGAGGATTCCCTTTGGGCAGAATCCTTTCAAAGGAAGCCTTTAGGCTCAAATCAAAAGGAGTTACACTTTTAAAGGTAATTCATTCTCTCATGTTCATTTGTTTTATTTTGTTTCTCAAACCCCCTAAACTATTTTTATTTACACATTTTGTAACAACACCAGTATCTTCAATATACTAGGATGTTGTTATAAGATTTATTTGAGCTACACACTCACACAACTACATCAAATGGTTAAAGAACATACGGTTTCCGTGGATGGCGAAATTCTGCCTCCCGAAATGATGATTGTTCAATACTCATTTAACACCTTCAAAGGTGGCCATTATGATGTCACTATTTTTATATATGATATATAATATGTTTATGTTTTCCTTAAGATTCTTTTCTTTTCATTTTGGGCATACATTTATGGTTCCCATTATGGGTAAACACGATATCTTCATTTTAGGATGTGCGGACTACCGCCCCTGAAAGTGATTTGATTCGTTAATACCATATGTGGGATGTGTAAAGGATAAGGTTAATGATATTATATATGTTAGTATACTGGAATTATAATATACTTTTATATCATTATGATTCCATTCCAGAAAATACGAAATAGAAATGGAAGTAGCGTTAATTCGTACGTACGGCTTACCGTCTCCATGAACGGTGCATTTAATTTCATACATCTAAATGTGATATAATATTATAAATACATGTATATGATGAATATATATGAAATATATGTTATCCAAATAATTAATATCATTCTGGATATAACAAACCATTGACCAAATTAACAACATGTAAGTGTAAGAAGTCTATTTTTGACTTAAGAAGCAAATACCGACAAAATGAACATTATTAACATAAATGATTAAATGATGTTCATAACATGGTATAAAAGGAATAATTAACATGAAAAAGGTTCATAATCAAGTCGAGATTAACTCATGTTTATTATTCAGGAGATTAAAGAACGGTCGGGTCAAGTCGGATACGAGGTATGGGACTTCGTCTCAATCTCCTTTCATTGAGGCATATTTCGTTTTATACACAACCTTGTTTTATACGGTGTATAAACCCCTTTGACTTTTACGTTTATTCAAAAGGAATATTTTTTATACGAAGCTTTTACTAAACGACAAATGGGAATGTTTTTGTCGTACGTATGCGGCGACAACGACTTCTCCACCATCGTGACCATTATTTGAGTTTCGGCTTCCTCTAAAAGCCATACCTTTTTTAAAAGAAAAATAAATACCATGTTTTACTTTTCATTTATTTTGGTATTGGAAATGGTTTTCATAATGTTTTTATATCAATGTGTTTTATTGATATCTTGTGATTGAAAGGTGGAAATTTTATGTTTCCTTTATGCGTGTTTTATGTGATACGATTATGTTGAGGTTCTTGGGCATTATTATGAAGACGGGTGGTTCCGTGATAGACCAAGGGCGGGTGAGCCCGATATAGCTCTCCAATGCATTGGGTAACGTGAAGGAGTGAAACGTTAAGGTTTCTCTGAAGAGATTTAGGGAATATACTGTGATGGGTATTCCAAACGTAACCAAGAGGGTTACTCCCTACGTAAGAATGTTATGAAGGCCTCAAGTTACCTTTATGTCTTATGATTTCTATGATTTATTCATTATTTTATGAGGTATGTTAAAGTGCGTATGTTTTATGGGTAAAGTATGATTTCATTCTTATGTATATATGTAACCCTGTTTCCTTTCCATGTTTTTATAACCCATACTGAGCTTTTTATGCTCATCCCATGTTTTGGAAATGTCTTTCACAGGTCACGGGAAAGGTACATGATAAGATGATAAAGTCAAGGATGTGTCAAGAAAGAATCCATGTTTTATTTTAAATATGTTTCCATTTATGGTAATGAATAATACTATCTTTATGTAACCACTTTGTTTATATGTGGAATGTAATGCAAGTTTTATGATCTAATTCTCTAAAACTCTAAACCAGAAAAGATCCTCAATGTGTAATCTTGTAATAACTCAAGATTTAAGTAAGGTTTAAGGCTGGGGCCTTATAGTTGGTATCAAAGGTCGGTTTAGATAACTTTAGGAGTTATAATTCTATTAAATGATTATCCAATTTTTTTTTGAAATGATATAGCATTTAAATATTACCATGTTGCTTCATCTAAGACATGTTTGTTCAGAATGGTTTTCCGCAGAGGAAACATGGAAGCAGTTCTAGGAAGGCATACAGAAGGAAATAACCTTCCGAATTAGCATCCCTAGATGGTCGGAATTGGAACTGAACAGTTTGTTGTAGTAATGGTGTAGTTGACTCAAGCGATAAATGGTGGTGGTATCCATGCACGAGATCAGCCAGATCAACCGCAGAGGAACATGTCAGTGGTGGAACATTTCATGAGGCAATATCCACCATCATTCAGAGGATCATCTGACCCTGTGCTAGCTGAAGGGTGGATTAAAGCACTGGAGAATATTTTTGATGTCATGGGGTGTTCATACAATCAAAAGGTTAGTCTTGCTATTTACCGTTTGGAGGGTGAAGAATATCAGTGGTGGTCTATGGTTAAAAATATCAGGGACGCCGATGAGATTGATGCTCTTGAATGGGATGAATTCAAAGTTATGTTTCTTGAGAAGTATTTTCCTAAGGCTTTTCGACTTAGGATGGAAAAGAAATTCTTGGAATTGAGGCAAGAGGAAGACTCAGTGGCTGCCTATGATTAAAGGTTCACTCGATTTGGAAGGTATGCTCCAAATTTTATTTGATACCTTGATAGTAAAATCAATCGTTTTTACTCTGGATTAAAGCCAAAATATCGAAGGTCATTAGCTTCTCATGAGTTTAAATGTTATGAAAAGCTTGTTCGATGTGCTGAGAAGGTGGAAATGGGGTATGCCGATGCCCAAGTGTTCTATAACAACCAGCAGAAGATGAGAACGAGGTGGCAGGAGAAAGGTATGAATTCTTCAAAAAAGTCTGATGGTAAGAGAACTAAGTTTCCAGTTTGTGATAAATGTTGCAAAAGGCATGCTGGGGAATGTCTTCTGAATTCTGGAAAGTGCTACCGATGTGGTAAGATGGGACATAAGGCCCGTGATTGCACTGAAAAGGATCAACGTGAAGGTAAGAACAAATTTAATTTACAATTAGTGAAATGTTATAAGTGCAATGAGATGGGTCACTATGCAAACGAGTGTCCAACAAAGATCTTGAGTGATGGGAAGCAGTTAGAATACAAGAAGAAAGGGGTGGTGAAATCCTTTTCAACTACTTCAGCAGATGTCGGGCCATCAAATGAAGTTGTATCAGGTACTTTGTTTTTTTTCAGATTATGCCAGTGTGTTGTTTGATTTGGTGTCTACGCATTCTTTCATCTCTAAAACCTTTTCTAGTAAAATGGGAATACCATCTCAAGAAATGACTCCTGATGTTTTGGTAAAACACCTAGGGGAAATGTTGAGGAAAAAAGAATTTATAAGAATCTTCCTATCCTTATCAATGGAAAGAACCTACTTGCAATCCTTATTGTTCTACCTCTAGTAGAGTTTGATGTTATCCTGGGTATGGATTGGCTCTCTATTTACCATGCTAAGATTGACTGTAGAGCTAAAGAAGTTTCTTTTCAGAAAGACTTTAAGTTTGTTTACAAGAATGAACCCTTACTTTTGATAACATATCAAGAGGCCGAGAAACTTGTAAAAGATGGAAATGAATATTACCTTGCACACGTCGCTGAAAATAAAGGATCTCTTCAGATTAATGATGTGCCAGTGGTAAATGAGTATCCTGATGGTTTTCCTGATGAGTTTCCTGGAATAATACCAGATCGGGAAGTTGAGTTTACTGTTGACTTAGTTCCTGATGCTAAGCCAATTTCAAAACCCCGTAATCGAATGTCACAAATTAAACTTTTAGAGTTGAAGGAGCAATTGAAAGATTTATTAGAGAAAGGTTTCATTAGACCTAGCACATCACCATGGGGTGATCCTGTTTTATTTGTTAAAAAGAAAGATGGTTCTATGAGACTTTGCATTGATTATAGAGCCTTGAATAACATCACTGTTAAGAACAAATATCCTTTTCCTCATATCGATGATTTGTTTGATCAGCTCCAGGGAGCTCAGTTTTTTTCAAAGATTGACCTGAGATCGGGGTACCATCAGCTGAAGGTAAAGGAGGTAGATATTCTGAAGACCGCGTTCCGTACGAGATATGGCCATTATGAATTTGTAGTAATGCCTTTTGGGCTAACCAATGATCCTACTGTATTCATGGACTTAATGAATAGAATTTTCCATGAGTTCTTGGATATGTTTGTTGTGGTTTTCATTGATGATATTTTGGTGTTTTCTAAAAGTAAAGAGGAGCATGAAAGACATTTAAGGGTTATATTGAAATCATTAAAAGAAAAGAAACTGTATGGGAAATTCAGCAAGTGTGAGTTTTGGTTGCAACAAATTTCTTTCCTTGGTCACATTGTTTCTTAAGATGGAATTACTGTTGATCCTGCAAAAACAAAAGTTGTGGAAGAATGGCCAAGACCCAAAAATGTAACCGAGATTCGTAGCTTCCATGGTTTTTTGGGCTATTACCGAAGGTTTTTTAGAAATTTTTCACGGTTATCTAGTCCAATGACTATGCTAACTCGGAAGGGTGTTAAGTTTATCTGGACAAAAGAATGTGATGATTGTTTTCAGGAATTGAAAAGAAGATTGGTGAATGCTCCAGTTTTGGCACTACCTTCCAGGAATGGTGAGTTTTTTATATACAGTGATGCTTCATTGAAAGGACTTGGTTGCATCCTAATGCAGAATGATCAGGTAATTGCTTATGCTTCACGATAGTTGAAAACTCATGAGGTAAATTACCCTACACATGATTTGGAATTAGCTGCTGTTGTTTTTGCTTTATAAATTTGGAGGCATCATTTGTATGGAGTAAAGTGTGAAATATATACCGATCACAAAAGTTTAAAGTATATATTCACTCCGAAATAGTTAAACATGAGACAAAGGAGATGGCTAGAATTAATCAGGGATTATGATTGTACAATTAATTACCATCCGTGAAGTGAAAATTAAGTGGATGATGCTTTGAGTCGAAAAAGTAATGCTTCATTAACAATGTTGTGGTTGGAACATGATCCTTTGGTTAACTATTTGATGAACTTTTGCATAGAAGTTGTTGGTGCAGGAAGCCCTTCTGTTTTGTTTCAGGTATCGGTGAGATCTTCTCTATCAGATAGAATCAAGCAAGCACAGAAGCAAGACAGTGAGTTGCAGAAAAAGGTAGAGCTGGTTCAGAAATGTAAGTTTCCTGAATTCAACATTGATAATGATTGTGTTTTGAGATTTGGGAAGAGATTGTGTGTGCCTTGTGATTCACAGTTGAAGAGAGAGTTATTATGTGAAGCTCATAGTTCTCCATTTTCAGTTCATCCGGGAAGTACTAAGATGTATAGAGATCTGCAGGAGTATTACTGGTGGGATGGAATGAAAAGAGATATTGCTGATTTTACTATGAAGTGTTTGACTTGTCAGTAGGTTAAAGCAGAGCGGCAGTTACCGAAAGGGATGATTCAGCCTTTACCAGTTCCAGAGTGGAAATGGGAGAATATATCCATGGACTTTGTTGTTGGATTACCGAAGATATCTCGAGGTAATAATGCAATCTGGGTTATTGTTGATCGCTTGACCAAATCTTCTCATTTCCTTGCTATACGAGATACTTTCTCTCTTTATCAACTTTCCCGTTTTTATCTTAAAGAGATAGTCAGGTTACATGGATTTCCTCTCTCCATTGTATCGGATCGTGATCCCAGGTTTTCTTCTAACTTTTGGAAAGGCCTTCAGAAGTCGTTGGGTACTGAATTAAATTTTAGTACAGCTTTTCATCCTCAATCAGATGGGCAGTCAGAACGATCAATTCAGACATTGGAGGATATGCTACAAGCTTGTTCTATGGATTATCAGGGAAGTTGGGACCAACATCTTTCTTTGGGTGAATTTTCATATAATAACAGTTTCCATTCCAGTATACAGATGGCACCATTTCAGGCATTATATGGGAATCGGTGTCGAACTCCTGCTTTTTGGGATGAAGTGTGTGAAAGGAAGTTGATGGGACCAGAATTGGTAGAAGAGATGACAGAAAACGTTCAACTGATTTAGAAACACATGAGAGCAGCTCAGAGTAGGAAGAAGAGTTATGCGGATAACAGGAGGAAGGATCTATCTTTCGAGGTAGGTGATCATGTTTTTGTCAAGGTTTCTCCTTGGAAAAGTTTGATGAGATTTGGTAAGAAAGGAATGTTGAGTCCAAGGTTCCTTGGACCATACGAAATTCTGGAGAGAGTTGGATCCGTTGCATACTGTGTGTCTTTACCTCCGAGTTTATCTCAGGTACACAATGTTTTTCACGTTTCGATGTTGAGAAAGTATATGCCAGATCCATCTCATGTTTTGAGTCCAGAGGTAGTTCAGTTGGAAGAGAACCTATCTTATGAGGAACAACTGGTCCAGATTCTTGACCACAGGGAGAAAGTGTTACGGAATAAGGTGATTCACCAGTTAAAGGTTTTGTGGAAAAACCACATGATTGAAGAGGCAACATGGGAATCTGGAAATGCAATGAGGGATAAACACCCCCATTTATTCGATAAGTAAATAAATTGTGGGGACGCAATTTTCTAAAGGTGGGAAGGATGTAACATCCCAAGTAAGTAATGAATAATAGTTATTTTTATCTATGTCTATTAATGATTAAGATAGTGTTTTAGAGGCTTAAAATAAAAATAAATACAATCTTATGCATGGAATACACTAATATTCTTAAAAGATTGTTTTACTTCCTTTTGATGGAAAAACCTTTTTAAATCTATCTTTTGACAATTTTATAAACTATATTTTTCAAAATAAACTTATTCGTTTTGATTGGGACATCAAAATTTACTTTGTGTGAATTTTTGGTATTTTTCTGACAATGTTCATTTTTTAATGAATAGTGAAAAATACTGCATTTTACATCAAAACTGCTTTTTAATCTAATTTATTTATATGATTATATTATCTTTTGAATTTGTTTTGAAGTGAAATTAGAATATATTTTTACCATTTAATCCAATGGTGGTCATTGGAATCAATTTCACTTTGAAATTGGACTTAAACTGGTGTCAATCTTTTGATACTTATTGTTTCATAAAAACACGCTATTTGCTCTGACAGCGGGAATTAATTATTAAATTAATTAATTTGACTTATATGTATTTAATTTTGTAAAATAGACTTCTTTTTTGAATTCTTAATATCAAATATAGCTTAGGGTGAATTTTTTGTAATTTTCTGAAAAACTTCAATTTTTGATGAATAGTGAAACCACTAAGTGGTACTTATAAAAATTGTTTTTTCGTTTAAATGAAATTTTTCCATCATTGTGTTTTGAATTTCAAAAATCTGACATACATCGTTGTATTTAAGAAGTAAAATTTGGTTTAATGATATTATAATATTTTTTTGGTGAATAGTAACTTATTAAGTTCTTAATCGCGATTAGTGGTAATTAGTGTAGTTTAAGGTAAAAATAATGCTTTAATAAAATAAGATGAGCTTGACACATGTCCTACCCTCATTGGTTCTGTCATGGCCGACCAAGACAAGACATGGGTCAACTTGGGGACCCCATGGATCCACTTTGGTGGGGAAATGACATAAATTACTTTTTATTTAATGTAAAATTAAAAGTGACACAAACATAATATGTTTTACAAAAAGAATTTTTAAGTGGGGGTATAAAGATCAGATTTTTTATTATAAATAGTCATTGGAAAGATAAAAAGATTTACTAAATCATAGTATTTTTTTTATAATTTTTAGAAATTAAATAAATTAAATTATTTATGACATAATAATGATGTAGCGATGACATCATTATTTTATGATTTAAATAAAATGGAAAGATAATGTAAAATCTATGAACTAAACATGTCCAAAACCAATTTGATGAGTGGATTTAGAACCCTTATCAACTTATCCACGAATTATATCAGTGTGGGACCTTTTAAAACCGAATCACATTTTCAAATAAAGTAATATTTATTTACTTTCCAAAAGTGCCCCTCCTCTCCGCTTATAAAAGGCCCCCACCTCTACCTCATTTCACACAATCCTCAAGCCTTTGGCTCGGCCAAACTCTGCCCATTTACTCTCTCAACATCCCTATCCTCATCCTAGAGGATTCCCTTTGGGCATAATCCTTTCAAAGAAAGCATTTAGGCTCAAATCAAAAGGAGTTACACTTTTAAAGGTAATTCTTTCTCTCATGTTCATTTGTTTTATTTTGTTTCTCCAACCCCCTAAACTCTTTTTATTTACTTCTTTTGTAAAAAAACCAGTATCGTAAATATACTAGGATGTTTTTATAAGATTTATTTGAGCTACAATCTCACACAAATACATCAAATTGTTAAAGAACATACGGTTTCTGTGGATGGCGAAATTCTGCCTCCCGAAATGATGATTGTTCAATACTCATTTAACACCTTAAAAGGTGGCCATTATGATGTCACTATTTTTATATATGATATATAATATGTTTATGTTTTCCTTAAGCTTCTGTTATTTTCATTTTGGGCATACCTTTATGGTTCCCATTATCGGTAAACACGATATCTTCATTTTAGGAAGTGCGGACTACCGCCCCCTGAAAGTGATATGATTTGTTAATACCATATGTGGGATGTGTAAAGGATAAAGTTAATGATATTATATATGTTATTATACTGGAATTATAATATACTCTTATATCATTATGATTCCATTCCAGAAAATACGAAATAGAAATGGAAGTAGCGTTCAAGCGTACGTACGGCTTACCGTCTCCATGAACGGTGCATTTCATTTATTACCTCTAAATGTGATGTAATATTATAAATACATGTATATGATGAATATATATTAAATATATGTTATCCAAATCATTAATATAATTCTGGATATAACGAACCTTTGACCCAATTAACAACATGAAAGTGTAAGAATACTATTTTTGACTTAAGAACCAAATACCGACAAAATGAACATTATTAACTTAAATGACTACATGATATTCATAACATGGTATAAAAGGAATAATGAACATGAAAAAGGTTCATAATCAAGTAGAGATTAACTCATGTTTTTTATTCAGGAGATTAAAGAACGGTCGGGTCAAGTCGGATACGAGGTATGGGACTTCGTCTCAATTTCCTTTCATTGAGGCATATTTTGTTTTATACACAACCTTCTTTTATACGGTGTATAAACCCCTTTTAATTTTACGTTTATTCAAAAGGAATATTTTTTATACGAAGCGTTTACTAAACGACAAAAGGGAATGTTTTTGTCATACGTATGCGGCGACAACGACTTCTCCTCCGTCGTGACCATTATTTGAGTTTCGGCTTCCTCTACAAGCCATACCTTTTTTAAAAGAAAAATAAATACCATGTTTTACTTTTCTTTTATTTTGGTATTGGAAATGGTTTTCATAATGTTTTTATATCAATGTGTTGTATTGATATCTTGTGATTGAAAGGTGGAAATTTTATGTTTCCTTTATGCATGTATTATGTGCTACGATTATGTTGAGGTTCTTGGGCATTATTATGAAGATGGGTGGTTCCGTGATAGTCTAAGGGTGGGTGATCCCGATATAGCTCTCCAATTCATTGGGTAACGCGAAGGAGTGAAACGTTAAGGTTTCTCCGAAGAGATTTATGGAATATATTGTGATGGGTTTTCCAAACGTAACCAAGAGGGTTACTCCCTACGTAAGAATGTTATGAATGCCTCAAGTTACCTTTATGTCTTATGATTTCTGTGATTTATTCATGATATGATGAGGTATGTTAAAGTGATTATGTTTTATGGGTAAAGTATGATTTCATTCTTATGTATATATGTACCCTTGTTTCCTTTCCATGTTTTTATAACCCATACTGATCTTTTTATGCTCATCCCATGTTTTTGAAATTCGTTTCACAGGTCACATGAAAGGTTCATGATAAGATGATAGAGTCAAGGATGTGTCAAGAAAGAATCCATGTTTTATTTTAAATATGTTTCCATTTATGGGAATGAAGAATACTATCTTTATGTAACAACTTTGTTTATATGTGGAATGTAATGCATGTTTTATGATCTAATTATCTAAAACTCTAAACCTGAAAAGATCCTCAATGTGTAATCTTGTAATAACTCAAGATTTAAGTATGGTTTAAGGCTGGGGCCTTATAGATTCCGTTTCATTATTAGTTTATTAATGATGTGTGATTTTCATTTATTCACCATACTATATTGACTATGCCTTTTTTTATTAAATTATTTTTTAGTCATGATTCTGATATTTTTAACCCCTACATTTCATTTGAGCTCACCCCATTCATTTTTTACATTCAATATGTTACGATGAGGAGACCATTTAATCATTTCTCATGGATTTAGTTTATTAGATTTTCTTCTGTATTATATGTTGTTTCCATTCCAAATGAAAAACAGGTTCCAAGTATGTAACTAGTTTCCTCAATACTACAAATCTAATTTGTCATTCATGATTTTATTATCGGAAATCATGTCAATGTGATAATGTAATGCACTAGCTCCGAGCTACTAGGGTCAGTGTATTACAAATATTGTTAAGTTTGGGGGTGTTATAGAAACACATTCCAAGTGATGACATATATTCCACAAAATATATATTCCCTCACAAGTAACAAGTTTTGGGATTACCTCAAAGATTTAGAGTTTTTTAATTTACTAGTTCCTATAACCTTGACTATTTATCACTCCTTTTAACTCATGGAACATGATTTTCCAAAAATGCATCTCAAATTTCATAGCACAATTAAAAACATTACCGTAACATTAAAATTATAATGCGGGAAAATCTCTTCGGAAAAATGGATTTAGTCCTGACTGAAATCAATTATTTTTATACCAATTTCGGAGAAAAAAAAATTATTATATATCCCTCCAACCTTATATAATTTTATTCATATACCGACACTAAATAATCAAAATTTTACCTCATTTACAAAAACTGTTTCCCCATACTATCAGAACAAAAATAGTGAAACATTTCCATATATATTATTCTTAAATGTGTCTAATTCCATAACATCAAGATCATCATTATACTTAGTATTCTTGAAAAATTGCAACCATTGATCAGCTTCCCCATAAATAAGATAGGTTGAAATAGTTTCATTTTGACATTATAAACATCCCATGACTTCAAATAACAATCCTAGAGAATTAATCCGTCATCCAGCTATCACGAGGTCAGATGATAAAAATAAATAAGGTCGATGTTGTCTCATACAATTCCACACTATTTAACTATTTATTAATGACTAACTGAGTTCCTTTATGGGATGGATACCACCACCATTTATATCTAGTGTCAACAGATACATCACTATAAAAAATTGTTCCTTTCTAACTCCCAACACCACAAGATTATGAGTTGGGTGGATATTTTTCACTCTGTTCCATTCCATTGTATTTTTCTAGTTTTCTATTAGGAATAACATTATGAACAAACATTGCATAGATAAAAAAACATAGTAATATTAAAAGTCTATATCATTTAAACTTATCCATTATGAAAAATCATTCATGTTCGAGCTATTAAAACTATCATAACCCTTAATTTTTTCTAAACCATCCATTTATTCCAACTATAAGGACTCATTATTAAGAATGGAATAATTTTGAATTTTTGGTCAATAATTAATTATCATACATTTGATTATATTTTTAATTTATGTGATTTAGTTTATTGGGATGTTACTCACACATAAGAAAACTAATAAATAAAAGTGGTCACTTATAACTAGTATAAAATTTTCCCATAATATATATCATTAAAAATAAATCATGAATTCTTTTAATAAAAAATATCCACAACATTCAATTTAACATTTTAATTTCCACTAACTATCCTTAAACCCAATGAAATGTTTTTTCAATATGGGATGAGCACAAAAATCATGATAAGGTACATAAAAAATAAATAAAACCATTAGTCTAATGAAAAATAGAAAACTCATATAACAATTAACATTAAATTCAATGTTAATTGGGATTATGAATTCATACATTTTATTATAATAAAATACCAATGCTTTTTATAAAATAAATCTTTTAAACCCCATTAAAATCAATTAACCCCATTTTAGGTCACATCGAGCATCATACTCATAAAACCCTTTCAATGTCTTTTTAATTGTAATAACCATTGGTCTGACATAAAATAAAATCATTTCCCGAAGCATTAGAGATCTAGAATGGGTACAGACCTCCGTATAATCTATAGTAGGGTCACCCATTTTCCAAGAGATATAAATCTAATAAACCATTCACATCTGATATATATTTCTTGTAACGTCTCGGACCTAGCTACCACTTAACATGTTCCTCAAGATCAGTTGGTCACATGACCCATGGAATGTATCCCCATAAGCCAGGGGATACTGACTAGCAATGAGGGTGTATAGGTAGTACGATAGGGAGACTATACCCCCATGCCAGAGTAAAAAAATAGATACAACAAAAGTGAATTGTTTTTGAATCATAGTGAAAACGACAGACACAATAAATAGATGATCTTAAAAAAATATAGAGTATTATAGAATGATTGAAAACATAATAAATTCCTCATGGGAAGTGTTTGATATAGACATGTATGCATGGAAATATATTTCAAAAGGAACACATAAGACATGAAAAGGGAATTATAAACAAAAATTATAAAAGTACAGAAAATCCAAATGATGCTCCATAGCATCTCGAGCCTAAGTCTAGTCCACTATCCCTAAGATACATCTAGGAAATATGAATCAACAGCCTGAATAGTTGTGTTTTACCTTATCCATAACTACATGAATGTTGTCTCTTTGTGTGGTAAGGGTAGGCCATGAAGGGTGTGGGATTAAAATATTAGTAGGCCCCACCAATGGTGTGTACGTGTAATCCGAGAAGGAGATCCTAAGTAAACAAAGTGAATATAATAGCAGGAATGTAAAACAATGATTAATAAATAATTAGCCTCACCCTCATGTTCCAAAAGTATGCTTGGTTGGTCTTCCTTCTTTATCTCATGTCCAATATTTCCAATCAAGTAACTACATGTATCTATATATATATATATATAACAGACATGGGGAAATAATGCCTCCCATCCATACATATATATAGATATTGTTACTAGTGTGGAGTAAGCATGCCTCCCACTCAAACACATTTATATGTTTTACCTGGTGTGTGGTAACAATGCCTCCAACCTATAAATTTTTATCATAACTAGTGGGGGGTAAGAATACCTCCCAAACTTGCATGTATATAGAGGTTATAATAGGCGTGGGGTAGGAATGAATCCCATCCATACACATATTGATAGTATAACTTGAATTGGTCTAGATTTCCCCCAACCTATATAATTATCACATGATTATAATCATTGAAATGGAATATTCGTTCATATCATATAACATAAGTAAAATCCATCTTATATAATTTCAATTTAAACAAAATAACCACTTCATGTAATACCTCTATAAGAAATCATAACAAGGGAATGACCCAACTATTCCTTATAACCATTCCATTTAATACAATTCATTTTTATGGTTTAATCAATCTCATCCTATTCAACTTAAAAAATCTTACAATCCAAATTGGAATACATGGAAAATCCATTTCAATCCAAGGTGTCCAGGCCACAGTGTTATGGAAAATTACTCCCTTTCCCATTTGGATGATTCTTATTAAAAAGGGGATCGTAACCATTGAAGAACCATGGTATACATCAATTCAAAATGGGATAATTTCTATTTAAAATAAAAATCTTTTCGGTAACTAAATTGGGTTTCATATATTTTAAACTATTTTTCCAAAATGTCCATTTTCAAGGTGGCACACCTATGGGTGTCTATATGATGTAATGTGTTTCTCTAAACCCATAAAAACCCTACTCACCTATATTAGGGCACAGTGGTCATTTAGAAATTAATTTACTAATAAATTAATTGATCTTGAAAAAAGAATGTATCAAGACACGATGGAATAAATAAAAAATTCCCAAAACTAATATACAAAACTATTTAAACACCTTCTTTATGGGTAAAAATGAATCCGCACATGGTATTGAACTCAGATTCAAAGAAGATTGGAAAATATCAGAGTTTGAATATAATCACCTAAAAATATACAATATTATCCTAACATCAAATATTCCAAAATATTGAATGAATAATAGAGAAATTATAATAGAGACTAGTGATCCTTACCACATGGGATCCAATTACTTCGAATAATTGAATATTTATCACCGAATAGAGGAGTTATCAAGAATCCAAGGAGGAGGAGGGATTGAACTCATGGAGGAGGGGAATGCATGGTTACTTCCATTAGAGTAAGAGGAAAGAAATAATATATGATAGATTTAAGTGTGGGAATTTTAATTTTTCCCAAGTCCCCCAAGAGATGGTTTATGTGCATAGTTTACAAACTGTTCACAAACCATGCTTGATGGCTCTGTCCCATTTATGAAGCAGGTCCCATGGAAGTTCATATATTTTTCATGGATATAGAAAAAACTCATGGACTTGAAGGTTCACCTGGATGAAACCACATGGGAAGAACAAAATTTGGGGCTTGGGATTAATAGTTTACCCTATCTATACAGCCCATCCCACCACCCATTTATATGGACCTCCAACCTCAAAACAAGTCACATATGATCCACGGGCCTTCTCTAGGTCATTTTTTACCGTTTCCATGATTAATGGAAATATTAAAAATTAAAAACCCTTGATAAGTACTTTGGACAAAAGTCAGGTCGTTACAACCTCCCCTCCTTATTGAAACTCATCCCCAACTTACCCTCCTGATGGTAAAGAGGTACTAAATGAAAATAGTTTTGACCATTGTAATTATATATCATCTTCCCACTCCCATTCCTCATCATGTACTCGACCATGCTACAATATCATCCATACAAGAGGAACATACCTTTCTAAGAGTTTCTTCATGCACCGATGAACTATACACACCATATGCGCCTCGAAGGAAACATCAATATCTACCACAACCTCATCCGGTTGAATGATATGATATGGTTCTTGAAAATATTGAGGGAGTTGAGATATATGAAAGACATCATGAATAGACCTGTATCTCTAAATAATTTTCTAGTGGTAAGCTAGTAGTATGATTTGATTCACAACATCAAAAGGTCTAATGAATCATTATGATAGCTCACCCTGCTTCTGAATACATTTATGCCCCAACCTAGGTGAGACTTTAAAAAAAACAAGTCTCCAACCTCAAACTCAAGAGTTCGATGAAATAGGATAGAAAAATACTAATATTTGGACTATGCTTTCAAAATGTGCTTCGTGATAAGAAAGACTTTCTCTAATGTCTCCTAAATGAGTTGAGGCCCAAGCATAACAGCTTCCCCTCCATCTAGAAAACACAGAGTTGAGAAACAGTGCCTTCCATACAAGGATTCATAGGGATACATGTTAATGATATCATAGGAGTTTTCGTTATTAGATAACTCGACGAGGGGAATGTGTTTATCCCAAGAACATATAATGTCATAAGTTCATTCTCATAGAATATCTTCTATACCATTTATTGTACGCCACACTTTCCATCAATATAAAGGTAATAGGTTGTACTCATAAGTACATAGGTACAAAACCCCTTCTACAACCCATGCCCAAACCCTGATGTAAAATGAGTGTCTTTTTAGAAATGATTGTATGAGGTGTTCCATGAAGACGTACCACCTTATTAACATACAACCATTCGAGATAATATAACTAGAAGGTCTCATGTATAGGTATAATGTCTGCAACCATCATTAGATGATCAATTACAAGACACACTATATCATTGTTTTGAGATGATCTGTGTAAAATAGTCACAAAATCCATTGAAACATCGTCACATTTCCACTTATGAATGGACAAGGGAAGAAGATTCCCAACCGTAAGTTGATGTTCCGCATTCACCAACTGATAGGTGGAACATCACATGATAAAACTGGATATATCACGATTCATGTTAGGCCACCAATATTGACGTCATAAGCCTTGATACATTTTGATGATACTATGGTATACTTCCCAATATAAGGCATGGAAATACCACATAATATCCTCCCTGATGTCTTTTGGGATCTATAATCACCCAAAAAACAATAATGTATCATCCCTATTGACTGTCCAATAATTAGTATTGTATTTATTTAAGAATCTTTCTTATAGGATGATTCCTTCAAGATAGGGAAATTGCCTCAACCTTACTCATTATAGAAAAGTATATCTCCCTACTAAGTCTGATATAATATTCTGACCAGGGTCCTCTTGAATCTCATTAGGTACCTCAAAGAGTAATTCCACACATTTCCATTTGTCACTGGACTCATGAACCACCTATGTAGTGGTCTTTTGTCTCAATGCATTGGATAATTAATTTCATTTCCCTTGAGTGGAGGCAAGGTCCAAATCAAATGATTTTTGGTACCCGAACCACCTACACTGTCTGAGATTCAGGTCTAGTTGTGTGTAGATGTATTTGAGGATTTTGCGGCCTATGAACACCACAAAAATATCTCCTAATAAATAGTTTCTCCAATATTATAATGAATGAACTGTTCAAACAAAGGATTTTCATTATTGTAAATGAATTGGATTTTTTATTTTCTTAAATCCTCACATAAAAGATCCAGGAGTATGAATGGAAGGAGACCTTACGTTTCAATCTAAAAAAGGTATTGAAGGTGAAATCCATTCTGAGTGTTTGGAAAATAATTGGTCCAAAATATGAACTGTGAAAAGTGGATTTCCTTTAATGGATTATGAAAATATGGAAAATAGATGAGTTTTGAGAAGATGGGCTTTGTGAGTGGAGTTTCATGAAGTATAAAATATTTTTTATAGTGATCTATGAGATAATTATGAGAATCACTAATGATGAATAATTTTAGTATCATAAATGATAACGATGATCTCTACGATTATGATAATTGATGCTTCGTAGCGGTACAAAGTTTTTGATGGTAATCATCACAATTACAAAAATCATCCTGAATGGGGAATTTCCATGGATCTTAGCGATAAAAGGATCACCTCAAATATATTTTTGACAGATTATTAAAATGTTCTGAGATACGGTGGAGCATCACGACGATCGAGCATATAAATATGATGTTACACCCTACTTCATTTAAAATATATTTTTTCATGGAAAATTTGTAAACACTACTGTTTTTGTAGGCTAAGGGAGATTCATGAATATGAATTTCTATGCAAGATTTATCATCATGAATAGAATATTATTCATCCCTGATGCTCATTTTTTTTATTAAAGGGTGCTTCAGGACGATGGGTCATTCGAGATTGACTCATTGAGATTCACAAAGGCAGTTTGTTCTATGAAATATGTCAAATTTTTAAGGTATTTTTTTCGTGAAGGTAGTGAGCTTCACAAAGGAAGTATTCATTATAAAGTATCTTTAAAAAAGGAAGTATTGAACATTAGCTTTAAGTGGAATGTGTGGTCAATGAGAATCAACTTCGGTTTAATGTGAAAGTAGACTCTCTTTCTAGTTAGAGACAATGAATTTAATGTAAATCCACTAATGTAACATTCAAGTTGTTAAAATGAGTAGTAATTCTCTTAGATAATTTAGCTCGGGGGAGTCGATGGAAGTCTTCCTAGGGACACAGTGATTTATCCCTAAAATACTATAAACGAAGTGTTCCTAGTATAGAGTGATTTTGACAAAATATTTGTATTCTACATATAGTGAAGATTAGTGGATTTAGGAACAACCAACACACTATCAAGGTATTCTTCTTAGACTATACCATAGTGGTGAACCATGTAAAAGTGTTGTATTGTCTCTCAACATGTGAATGTTTAATTTCTGATGAAATCCATCATATTGTATTAATGAGTATTTACCCATATGAGAACATGGTAAACTATATTAAAATAAAAAATTTACACACTGATTCACCACTCTCCTCTCAGGGTGTTATGGGGTAATACATGAATAGAATTAGTGAGATCTTATTCATTTTTTGGGCAGTTCCTCCGACAAGGCCTCAACTGACAAGGACCATATGAAACAACACGCTCATCATGTATCAGAACTGCTCCATGCCTGACACCCAATGCATCACAGTAGACTATGTAGGTCCTGCCTAGCTTTGGCAGAATTAGTATCGGTACAGAATTCAGTCTTCCCTTCAACTCTTAAAAGTCTTCTTCACATGATTTAGAAATCTAAAATATCACAATATTCATTTTCAGGTTCATCAGCTGAATTTTAATGTGAGATTAATCTTGAATGAATCATCTACAATACCCAAAAATCCATAAGAAACTATGAATATCAAATACATTCTTGGGATAATCCCAAGAAAATACAACTCTCACGTTCTATAGGTCTATAGAAACTCCTCCCTATATGATGATATAACCAAGGAAATAGTCCTTATTAATCCATAAGTGTCATTTACTGATGTTAGTATGTAGATGATGATCCCTCATTGTATTAATCAAAATATCAAGATGGGATTCATTTTAATTATTGGAGCATGAATACACTATGATATCATCAACGAATACAAAAAAATGAATATAGATATTGGGGAAACCCTAATTCATATAGGCCGTGATGATAGCAGGTGTGTTCGTGAGTCAGAACATCAAATCTGGGTGCTTGTAGAGACTATACCTACTCCTGAAAGCTGTGTGCAGTATTTATGATGTCCTAACACACATATGAGGATAAAGAGACCTCAAATCTATTTTTTAAAATTCCTTTTCTCCTCAGTGTTGATCAAAGGGGTCATCTGTTTTAGGCAGTGGATATCATTTATTAATAGTCAACTAATTCAACAGACAATAATCCATACAATGCCTAATGTTAAACCCAACATTATTGTTAAATACGATAGGTGAAACCCAAGTAGAAATAATGGGGCATATAAATCCGTAGGGCAGGTCACACTCCCCCTTGCATAATCTTCATCATACGTAGGAAAACCTCTCCAAACTGGGCATCAGCTCCCATATCAAGAATAAAAGGAGACACATGTGGTTCAATTGGATGGATAATAGTTGGATTGAGGCCCACCACCTCAAGAATATTATTGTCACCTCTTTTGGGGAGTGTGGAATGATGACATTGTGGTGGAATAATGCTACAGTGCAAAATGAATATCTCATAAGAGATTAAAGTAGTCCAGCGGATTGCATTCATTAATCATGGGCGTGCACTAAATCCTTTCTATGACGATGAACACATCCCACTTATTTCTTCAAAATCCAAACCTATATGATTTAATAGACCTTAAGAAATAAGAAACACCCACTGACCATGACTAAGGCTGGGATTTTGGTCATGTGTCTAGGTTAGGCATGTGTACGAATGATATTCTCATATTAAAAATCATTTCCCATTTGAATGAGTCCTCTTTAGAACATTTTAGTCATTTTTAAATTAGTTTAATCCAATTTTATGTCATTTTATATCATATAAGGTCCCATACACCTTATGAACCAAATATAGAACATGCTAGGATGTTTTTTTCATTTAAATTGTCATTATCCACATGATTATATCATTTCTAAAAGGGTTGAGCTTGATTGAATTCCATTTTATGATACATAACATTCCATAAACCATCTGAGTCAAAGAGTGGAACCCACTAAACTCAAATCATAAAACAATCTAGATCTTGCATGAAGTGTCTACAAAATTGTATATATGTATCAAGTCATAAAAAATCAATAGGTAATGCTGGATAAAATTTTAAGCGTGACATGGAAAAATAAACGGCCTATTCATTTTGTGTCTATCATGTTTCATGTTCTTCTACATAAACATCATTTCATTTGGAAAAGAATTAAAATCATAGTTCTGATATCATAAATATCATTAACATCACAAAACATGTGAATAACCCAATAGTGAAATGATATCAACAATAATAGTTGAATAAAAATCATCATAGATAAAGAAAATTTGTCTTTACCCTATAAAAGGGTTTGTGACATGCAAAAATGGATTATCACTAGGTCCTTATGAATTCTAAATCTCCATTCAATTTATTCAAAATATTAAAGTTCGAAATGAACCCTATGATACCACATTCTGATGTCCTGGACCTGGTTACAACTTAACCAGTTCCCCAATCCCGATTGGCCACAAGACCCCTGGGGTGTCTCCCCATATGATAGGGGATATATTCTATAAATTGGGGTGTATAAGTAGTATGATGGGGATAATATTCAACCATGTCAGATTAATGCAGTTGATACAACAAAATTGAACAGTAGAGCAATTAGAATCAAATATACAGATACAATAAATATTGGGGCTTAAATAGATGCAACGAATGACTAAATAATTAAATAACATTAAAACATCCTCATTGGAAGTGTCTAATGCAAACATGTATGAAATGAATAAAAGTATAAAAAGAAAACAAACGATATGCAACATACATGTTAAGAAAAAAATTACAAAAGTAAAAAAAATCCAAGAGCTTCTTCATAGAATCATGAGACTATGCTGGGTTTGGGACATTACATGGATCTCCCATGAGCTATAATTGGGACCAATGAATTGTATATGTTTTATTTTTTTCACCAATTTCTTATAATTCTCATGTACTATATCATGAATAAAACATTATCATTATAAAAAAATGTGAAAAACTCATTCAAACCCATATGAAAAACATATGGATAAACATTCCATTTCTATTAAAACAAATTTTTAATACACAAATAAGGAAATTGAATTAAGGTTTTTATTTTAGAAACATAAATGTTTTAAATGGAAGCAAGAAATCAAATAATGAACATGATGGACGAAAAGTCGCTTTCATCACGTAGAACATTTCTTTTGTTTTTGTCTAAAGGTTCTATATAAAACACATATAAATTATTCATTTTCAAAATAAATTGAAATAAGATAAAATTAAAATAAAATTTAAACTATAAATATTTTATGTCCATATAAATCGTTAACAAAATCATTTTAAAAATGCAGACATGGAACAGGAACAAGTTTCTGTAATACCTAAAATGAATGATTCCTTACAACTTAGGAAATACATGATCCAAAGAAACAATGAATGAATAAAATTAAAAAACAAAAATTTAATTATAATTTATAAATTAATGATATAATATTACAATGTTTCTTTATATAAACATTATAAAATAATAACGGTGCATAAAATCCAAATATTCCCCCATGAAATGAAATTGAGACAAAGCCCCTTAAATTGAGTCTGATTCATTACCTATGTCATCATCTTCCTGGATAATAATATTATTTTAATTATTTAAATGTTTTATAACCTTTTAATTTTTATTATGATATTTATTTTACTTATTACAATTTTTATATAATTACATAATCAATTAGGTTTACATTATATGCTTGTATAATATTTGGCTTATGTTTCAAAACCAACATTTGTAGGATAACTATGGTCAAAGAGATCATCATTTAAACATATAAAAAATACGAACAATGATAAAATATAATATTTTTACACAAATTATACTCTTACAACTATTTTTGGTTAATTTTTATGAGAAATTGACTAAATTATAGTCATTCAGACGATATGTTGTCTGTACGCATGAGTGACACTTCTATTTTACAATGATCATTATGGAAGGATGGTATGTAATATATTAAAAGTCTATAAATATCATAATATTATATATAAAAAATTATATAATTATTAGTATTTTCCATGTGGTGTGGTTGTGACAATAGATTCATATATCCTCTTGAAGGCAATACTCCATAGGTTTACAAATGATGTTGTCACTTTTTAAGTGAGTGAAACTTTATGAAATAAAATGATGAATTATATTTATAGAATGATAAATATATCATTAATATCATAATACTTACAATTACATCAAATATATTCATTATATTTATTGTTATTACCTACCATGTAACACATTTGTGAAGAATTAATCACATCTATTCGCAAGGTGGTAGTCAATTGTACACAAGTGTGTCGTTATTTCATCCCCTACATAATGGAATGTAAAAATGAATATATTATATAATTACTAAATAGGTATAATTTTGTTATATATATCATATATTTAATATATATCCATCATAATACCCAACTATTAGAGGTGGTAATGAATAAATTAGTGATATCAGTATGAGAGGAAGTAGTCCATCTTATACACGAATGATGATTCATAACCCATTTGATGTAAGATGGAAATTTTTTATGTTAGTAAATTCACCTAATAACTTCTATGTATATATAATATTATGAAGATATTATACCATAATTATTTAATATAATTTTATTGAGGTGGATATAGAAATAATATAATGACACTCATTGAATAACATTACCTCTTATTCGGTATCCTCATTAGGTTTGAACCATTGTCCTTCCAAGATTGTATTTCTACCTAAAATAAGAACCTAGGATTATATTAGATAATTTTTATTTTATTTTGGTAGGTATTATCTGAGACAAAGTGGTTTTAATTTTTTATTAAGGGAGGTGATGGGGTGTCCATTTATAAGTGGGGGGAGCACATACTATGTATTTTTTAAAACAATTGAGTGTTCCCATTTTTTTAAATGTAAAAAGGGTTATAATTGGACCATTATAGAACCACTGTGGTTTTTTGGTCTAAATATGTATAGAAAACATTTTATGGTCATTTTTATTGGTCATTGTTACCTTTATATTTTTAGTTTATACTCTCAAAAACCAATTTTTACCATAATCACAATAATTCATTTTCACTACTTTGACTATTCATTTTGGTCAAATATTTAGTTGAAATTTTTATAAATTATAAATTATTATTATTATTATAAATATTTAATAAGTTTTTATAAATTTAATTAAAAAATGAGGAATATTTCAATTTAATATTAATCAAACAATCATGACGAGAATATTTTTTTAAAGTTATGTTGTGCAAACATTTACAATGTTTTTATTTCCAAAATCAATATTAATGTGATTAAAATGACACAAATTTGATTAATTTATATACAATTAAACTAATTTTAATCTAAAACAAAAAAATATATAATTTATCATTAGATATTATTTAAACGAAAAAGAATGTTTGAAATTAAAATTCAATATTTCCTACTATTCATCAAAAAATAAAAAATTTATAAAAAATACAAAAAAATATCCCTTAGATAATTTTGGTATTATTATTTCATAATTTATGTTTATTTTTTCAAATAAATTTATTAAAAGTGGAAAAAGCCATTTTAAATTATGTTTTCAATGATAAACTATTTTGTGTTTTAGAAAAAATAATGTTTTTCTGAAAACATTTTTCTATTCTAAATTATTCATATTTGTTTACTAAAAAATATATAACCATATTTAACCTTATTTATTTATCACTATTCATAAAATATCATTTAATGGATAGGTTATAACATTTATATTAAATAAAAATATTTTAATAATATTACAGATTTTTTTAAAACTTAGTATTGTGTGTAACATAGGCTAAACTGAGTGTTGCAAAACATAATACCAAAAAACTATTTTATGTAACTAAATATTTTGAAGATATTGAATATATCAAAAATATCATGGTGTTTTATTAACACCCAACACAATAATTCATTGTTCCACTATGATTCATTTAGTAAAAAAAACTATACAACAAATATTATGGATCATTTTTATACTATATTAAACTCACATGACATTATTTCCTTTATAAATTTTTTCTTCTTTTGTAATCTATTATCAAATTGATTAGTATACATTATTATTCCAACATGGATTATTTTACTTCTACTTATTAGAAATTAGAGCATATTTCATCCATTAACATTTCTAAAGTTGTTGTCATTAAATCAGTAATTATTGAATCACTATCTAAACGTAATATTTTAAATTATGCATTTTAATTTGAGCATAAATCATCTACTACCAATGTTTATATACCAGGGTAATAATGAATCAAATTATCATAATCATTTATCAATTCAAATATCTCCCTTTAACATAAGTTCAATAATTTTTAGTTAATATTTATTTTGTGTGTTTTACATCCATATATATCACATGTCTAAAATTATAAATAATATAAGAGAATCAATAAATATTCTTTTTAAATCCTAAAAAATCCTAAAATTTCATTTTTCAAATTTATTTAACATTATATCGTGTAAAAACTATTAATATACTAACTAAGGAATAAATATTTTTAAAAACCATTAATAACATCCCCATAGTCCTAGAGAACTACAAATATATATAATTTTAGTTAGTCATTGAATATATTCAACAACATTACATTTAGTTGTATATGCTATTATAGATTCTTTAGAAACAACATTCCCATGGAATGCAATTTTTTTAAATATAACTCCCATTTACTGAATATTCCATAAGAAATTTCGCTTAAATCTTTAGAACAATCTTTAAATGTTTCTCATAACCCTAAAAAATTTATTATATAAAAAAATATCATAAAAAATAACACTATAAATTTTTACAGATATCCCATGAATACTATATTCAGGAATTCTATTTATAGAAATGGTTCATACCTTAACCCAAATGGAATAAATACTAACTCATAATGGCCACATATGTTATTAAATTACTCCTTATGAATTTCCTATTCCAATACCATCAACATATTATTTATAGAACAATGTTGAATTTTTGAAAAGTACTGATCTCTCTATAGATGATCAAATAAGTCAACATTAGGAGGAAAAGACACTTATTTTTAACATAAAATTTTCCTAGTAAAACATAATCACTAGAAAGCCTCATTTTACCATATTTGTATTTTAAAAATAAAATAAGATCGCCCTTAGGTGATGTGATATGATGAATAAAACCCTTAACAGACCATTCATGTAATTGCCTTTTCAATTCTAATATATTTATCATAGTGATTGGATAAGTTTTTTTTATTGATAATAGTATCAATAACCAATTGAATATTGAATTCCAAATATAGATTTGTAATAAGATCACTAATATCATATGAATATATATCAAACTTATAATTTACCACAAGTGTGTCATTATGTTGTACCATTTCTATATTTTTATGTAAAATTTCAAGGTAATATTAACATAAAACATAACCAATATATTATCTTCTTTATATTTAGTCATTGTAATTAATTAATTAATAAATAATGCTCTAAACCGATTTTGAAAATTAAATAAAACATTCATTTATCTATAATATTTAATATCATGATATCCCAAATCCCAATCCATACCCACAAATAATATCAAACATTCATATAGGAATGATAATATTATTTCAAGGTGAAATACTTCCATATAGAATTATAATAATATTCCTATAAATCATTAATAATTTATTACCTCTATATGTATTTTTTTACCATTTATTCAGTCACTATTTATTTGGTTCATATTTCCATATTTCTAGAAAATTTAGACCATGTAAATGAATATGCAGATCTATAATAAAACAATACATCATAATAATTTGAATAATATTATAAGTTACTAGTTAGTTCATTATTCTATATACCTATCTCTATTATAGTACTAAAAAGTGATTATTCCATATCTGCTTCCATAAGATCTTAATGATCACCAACATGAATACATTATACATAAATATTCTTAATGACCCTTCCTGTTATAATTGATTCATTTCATTACCAAATGATCATAATAATAACACTTTAGTTATCCTATTTTCTAATTATTCGTCTCAACATTAAATATATCATTATAATCATGATCAATATGTCCATATTTATGACACTAAAAATAGTTTGATGAACCACTATGAAAATCCACAAAAAATTACCATAGTTAAGGGTAATGAAAAATTGAATTATCTTGCCTACATATTTCTTTATTGGTAGTTTCCCAATTGGTTTTCACCTTTATATAATCTTATACATGTCCTTATGAGATACATTAGAGTCAAAAAAATCCATATAAAACATTTTAATATATTCAATATTTTCCTCATGACCCTCAAATTCATTAGTAACCAAATTCATTTAAAAAACATAATCAGTCCTATATAAGATTTATCAATTTTATGTTCATGGTATTGAATATACTTTATTACTTATCATGAAAATATGGTAAAAATTTCATCGTAACAAGAAATGGACTCCTATTTATGTTTCTTTATCTTAAAAAATATAATTCAAATGATATATCAAATAACAATTAAAATTATATTCTGATTAAAATATCTTTAAATACCATCTATTCCATTGTATAAATCTCTATATTCTCATTGGTATTTTTAATTAGATACTACCATTGATCAATTTCACCGTCAAGATAATAAACTGTAAGAGTAACCTTTTGATGATGTTAATAATACAAAATATTAAAAAATATCTAAACTAATAATCCATTATTTACCTATTATAAGTTCTAAAGCTCTACTGAATGTTAGAGGATATGGTCTCAAACAATTCTATTATATTGAATGACTATATTGTATGAAACTTGGTCACTCTCTTACAATTGTAACAATTTTTATAGGATTATAATTTATTTAATAAAGCCACAAATTTATCTAAACTAGAATAAACTAGTTTTATGGTTTTGATTTTCAAGTAAATTTTCCTTTTTTATTTCCTCATTATTTTATTTATCATGTTTCCTATTTGAAAAATATTTCTAGAATAGGAAAATATTTCATTAAAAAAATTGATACCAATATAATAATAAAAAACTATCTAATGATAATATAACAATAAATTATTATTTTTATTTATAAAATGACATTAGAATGACTAAAACTTGATTAAGTTGTTTAGTTTCTCAGTGTGTAACTCATACAATTAACCAATCCTTTCTATGACACAAAATATAAGGGGAAAACATTATAACCCCACATTTGACCGTTATACAAATTTATATCATTGTTTAAATCCCTAATATATTTATTTTTAGAGTTTTTAATTATTATATAACTCATTACATTTCAAAAAAACTCACATCTAATATGTTTTTATTAGTTTCATGATATTGTTTTTAATAATAATACATTTATTCATACAATAAAAAATCCCCATAATAGGATATTTTATTTAATAATTATTCTTTTTTATCTTTAAACCATATAAACCATTTGAAAATATGGTATGAACATATAAATATCAATAGGGGGTTTGAAATTTCAAACCCTTGGATTTTAAAATTAAAAAAAGCCCATAGGTTTTTTAAATGATAGAAAACAAAAAAATGTTTCATGATTCCATAAAAAACGTATAATCTTCTATAAAACAATATTAACTATTTAAATCAATTTATATATTTAAAAATTTATATAAATGTTCATATAATCAAGAATAATGGTAAGATAACAATCAAAATGGTTTTTTGGGAAATTGTATTTTTAATAACACTTACTGTTAACCTTTTAATTTAAATTCACACTCATTTATATACAATTTTTTTTATTCATAGAATAAATCATTACATAATGAATTGGGTGGATATATAATAAGTTAACCTATAATTAATTTTTTTTCGTAAATAATAATTTTAATTGAACAAATTAGATCTTGAATTTAACTATAAAATTACTAAACATTATAAAACAAAACATTTCCTCATATATGCAATGGAATTTAATTTAACATAATAAGAAAAATAAATTAAAATAAATTTGTTGACAAATTACCTTTTGGGAAAAACTAAAAGGGATAAATATAATATTGATAAAAATGAATTAGTGTTTGTGGAAGAAAATTATTTAAAAATATTAGTGAAAATTTATATAGAATTAGATCCAAAAAATTAAAGTATATTATAAAAAGAAAACACCTTACAATCACAGTAATGTGCTAGTTAAAACCATTAAAACAGAGAACATTAAATTCAATTTTGATTCATATAAATATATCATATAATGAAATTCATGAATATTATCGTATTTACATCATATAAAAAAATCAATGGAATGTTTGAAAAATAATTTCAATAAATGAAATTGAGAAAAAATTCATTTTATCTCAGGTAAGGGCTCTGTTAATATATCTTATAAGTTCATAAATAATAAAAATTGAATAATTATTAACATTATTCAAAACCTTTTTCATTATTATTATAACTTTTTATAGTTTTTATCATGTATTAATTAATTGAATTTTTTTTACATCGATCTTTTCGTGGATGTATAGTCTATAGTTCCAAAATAGCTTTAATGTAAGATAAACATTCAAAGATACTTGTATAATGGTTCCATGAACTCTATAAGTTTCAATATATATTTTATATTTCTTTCTAAACTAAAATAAGCTTAATAAAATGTTATATATAATATATTAAGAAAATCTTCCCTACTATTTTTTTATATGATTTAAATATATTTTAGTTTTTTCATTTAATATCATTATTTTCTAGTCCCTTTTTTGATTCTAATACAATAAATAAGAAATAGTTAAATATTAATTTTATATTCAATATTAATGTATCATCCCACCATTAAAGAAACTAAGAAGTGCCCCGAGACGGTTGGTCACATAACCTCATGTGATTCTGCTCATATGGATGTGGTTGCCTACTATCCATGAGGGCATAAGGTGTGTTTATCCCTAGTATCTCACATAGGGTCCTTAATATCATATGTAATATAGTATAACCATACTTCTAATAGGCTTGTCCACAGAGTCTCTCCTAGGGAACCGATATCACTCATAAGGAGGTAGGGAAATCGCATGGTGATCCAAACCAGGGAATACTTAGTATCAATAATGGTATGTAAACAATTCATTTAAAAATTATAATATTTAGAATGATGAGCCCATCCATGATAATCAATAAATGGAATCTCAAGTATCTCTCACTATATAATAGGAAGTTGTGTTAGCTAAAGATAGCTCAATATCATTTAATAAGAATGCATTTTATATTACTTAATCCATTTATTCCAATTCATTTAATTCAACCAATTAAAATATGAAATAAATCATATGATCTGAATCATGGCCAATACTCTTTCATAATCCATATAACATACTGATACAATTATTACATGTTTGTATGTACCTCAATGTTGTTTAAACAATTTATGGTGAAGGGAAATTATTCCTTGAAGGAAAGGGACAACCATAGGTGTATCACATGATATGGAGATCATCCAAGGGTTTGTTTAACAACTAGATAAAGCCTTATTGGGTTTTGAAAACCTATAAATTTAATAAATTAACAATTTTAAAGGAATATATATAGAATAATAGAACAAAAAACAATAGTCCATAATATAAATGAAATTAATCATTAGGGGAAATGAATATATCACCATGTATAGCCTATTATAACTCTCCTCATCCAGTGTCGGCCATTTTAATCGAGCTATAATAAGAGTAAATGGAAAACGTGAAAAATTTCCAAAAATTGGGCAAATGATCTAATTAAAAAATAACATTGAATCTAATAATATCATATAAAAATGGAAGGATGTGGGGAGGAAATCATACCTATAGGAATCCAACACACCCTATAGTGATAAAAATGTTGTTTAGGTGAGATAGTGGTAAAATAGTAATTTAACTATTTAATATGTGGTTTCAAATCATGGATATATATTTTCTCAACCAATTCACCAACTGTGTTCATGGAACTACTCAAGGAAACCCCCCATATAGGATTTGTACATGGTTAGGATAACCATTTGCAACCCGTGAAAAATGGAATTTCCCAAAATTCAATAAAACCTACATTGGATTGCATCCTAGATCTCACTTTTTATGAAAATTCATGAGGCCTCCTGAGTTTTATGGGTGCCTTGCATGGTTGAGTCACATGGTTATCCTCAACTGTGCGCTAACAATGAGGCTAAGTCTACCAACATTATTTTCAGAGCACCAGTAATTTAATGTGCCCAAGACTCTCCCAAATTACACATTTGACTTTAATGTACAATATTATCATAAAATCAGAGATTTTGAATTGTAAAATACTTTTTTGTACCTCTTTTAAATGAAGTGATATTACATGCTCCCCTCTGAAAAAAATCTCATCCTTGAGTTTCTATTCTAAGGGTAGTAAATAATCATATGAAAAATGTTCTAACCACTGGGAACGTACATCATCCTCTAAATCCCAGGTCATTTCCTATGCACATGCACACATTAGTAGCACCCAAACTAGTGGAATTGACCAACCTTAGGGGGGATTCAGGCCCCTATTAGTGGAACATATCAGATGCTCCTAAAAATGCATCATCCTCCAACTCAATATCATTAGGATCAAATGAATGAGATGGGTATGAATGATAAAAGTGAATCTATGATACATGTAAGACATAATTCATTGAAAAATACCAGTAAGGTAATTATAACCAATAGCATAGAGGTCAGACTCTCTTATTGAACTCAAATGTGTAATGCAATGGGATGGTATCTTTTACTGTTTCCATAATTGTCTATGTACTAATTTAGATGACATTGAAAGAAAGACTTAATGTCGTACATCAAAATCTAGAGGTCAATGAACAAGATTAATATAAGACTTCTTCATGGAATGAGCTATATCCATATGCTTCTGAATTACATGTACATCCTCTAAAGTCTCCTGAATGAGATGAAGAATAGTAGTGTTGCCTCACCTACCTCTAATAAAAATTTTGGTAAACAAAATGATCTATTTAAAAGGGCCTCATCAAGATCTATATAATTGGATTCCTAAAAATGGGTATTGTATAAAAAATTAACAAGACGTATGTGTTTTCCCATGAACATCCAAGATCAAGGATGCGTACCAGGAGTATGTCTAATAACACTCATATTGTATGCTCATAGAGACTCTCATTGTGAGGGTGAAACACTTTACACAAGATCAATTGTGAACCCAGTTCCTTTTGCAACACCTACAATAATCAGGATATAAATAGGGTGTCTCAGTTTGATATGATACAATGGTGAAAACCATGATGTCCCATAATCACTCATATACAAATCCTCTTAGTCTAATCAACTATTAAGGGAACTTATTTAATTTTATATTTTGATACATTAGGTGACCTATCGATGTACACCCATATTGCATCGCTACCACAAGGGTATCTGAAAAACCCCATCACAAAATTCATGCTAATGTCATTCAATTTCTAGTATGGAATCATTAGAGGCTGTAAAAGTCTAGAAAGTAGATGGTTCTCCCACTTCAACAACTAAAAGGTTGAACACATTGTGAGAAAACATTTAATCTACCTCTTCATACCTAATCACCAATAATGATGACATATGTCTCGGTACATCTTGGTAAACCCAAGGTGAACTGCCCATAAATAGGCATGATATTCCCATATCAACTCTAATTATATTTATGAACACACACAAATACATCTACAGAAGTGTAGGATCTTATTCTCATCAATAACCCAACTCGGTAGTGGCTTCTAACCTGAGACACTCTCCTTCCAGATGAGGCCCTTGATATCTAATAGCTATCTCATCTATAAAAATTATATAAGTGAGGATTCCACGTAAAAAGATAATAAAATATTTTCTCCATGAAATTAGTGAATATAATATTGCATCTCAAAAAACAAATCCATAAACACCCACTCACTATGGGAATACTGGGTGGCCTCTTTCTGAGTCTTAGAGATTAGGTTTTCTTCTAAAACATTACACTTTTTGGTTATATAATTATACTCATTTTCAAAAGACATCAGGTACTCTACCCAACCACACTACCAGAGGTTTAGGTTTTTTTCTATTGAAATTTATTTGATACTTTTATGATCCGTTTAAACAAAGAAACACTAAAAAAATGACAATTCCTCCAAAAACCTAGCCATAAACCATAATTTCTAACTCAAGGTCAAGTGTAGGGTAATTTTTCTCATGAGGTCTCAGCTACCTGAACCGATAAGACACAAATCAATATCCTTGAATCAAAATATCCCCATGAATGAATCCGGAATTATTATTGTAAATAGTATAGATTCTTCCATGCTTTGGAAGAATTAGGATTGGTGCTAATGTTAGACACCCATTATAATCTTGGAAGGATATCTCAAAATTTTATAACCATAAAACATTACACCCTTTATTATTCAATCCTGTATGATGCATTTTTCGGAATGATAAGTCCTACATGAAAAGCATGAAATGGCCAGCCATCCCTAAGAAACTATGGATGTAAAATAAATTTTTAGGTTGTGTCTAGTAAACCATGTATCTCACCTTATCTAGGTCATCTAAAATTTCATCCTTTGAAATGATATTAACCAACAAGTGAACATTACCCATATAAAATTGACATTTGATGATCTTATCACAAATTTGGTTCTCTCTCAATCTATTTATCTTGATCTCAATATAGATCAAATGGTCGAGTCAAGTGCATGATTACACCACAATATCATATAAAAATACTAACAATATTGAATCCTGGTAATGTTGGAAAACCCAATTCGTCAAATCCATGAAAATGTATAGATCATACAAAAGGATAAACAACATTACTATGTTATCGTACAAGGTATAACTACATTGAAAAATTATACTTGGTATACTCGGTAGTCTAACACATACGTGATGGTAGCCCATCCATAAATCTATCATGGAGAATATTTTCAATAATAATATTCGGTTTAAGAGGTCTACTATATGAGGTACTGAATAGTAATTTTTAACCATAATCTAGTTTAGCCATTATTAATACAAGAAAACTTGAGTGTAACATATGCCATCTTGGGGAAAAGGAAAGGTGGGACCCATGGTGAGGTAAGAGTTTGTATAAATCATTTTCCCTCAATGTATTTCAAATAAAGTTTGAGTTTTTGGATCTCTGTAGGTGACATCCTATAGGGGTGATTGTACACTAGTTTCACACATGGATCTAGATCGATGGTGACATCCACCTCTCTCAAAGGTGGTAAACTAGTGAAGTATTCACATAATATGTCCAATAAATGATCCACCCCATGATGTAATAGTTTATGCTAGATTCCCTAATCTGTCATAAAGAGACTAGAAATCTGGGATTTCATTCTTCCTTGAACATGAAACTTGGGCCCAACTCAAATCACATGTATATACCATCTTAACTAATGAATATGTCAACTTCCCTCACGTGATGTCAAATACACCATATAGTGATATAAATCAACATAATCATAGTAAGTAACTATACAATCCATAACAATAATGATATCAAATCCTATTATTTTGAGGATAATGAAATTACCCATGAAATGGCACCCACATATCACTAGGAATGTCCTTACATTATCATATACTCTCTGATCATACGCCTAGTGGTTTGTTGAGAGTCATTATGCCGTATAAGTACTACACCTCTAGGCCTAAAAATTCTATAGTGGTAGAAGATATTAATAACTTCTATGAAACTATTTGTAATAGAGAATATACTAAAGTAGAAGCTAATTAAATTGTACCTCTAATCATCGAAGGCCCTATAATTTTCTCATCAATTTTAGGCTACACTGTACATATATGGATTGTTCTGCGACCCTGCGATAAAACCTAAATAACTAGAGTAGCATAGATCTATTGACGTTAAACCGTTAATGTCTGACTTCTTCATCCATGACCACCACCTTATTCTGATCGGAAAATTATAGTGAAACATCCTTCCTGGTGTAGAGATAATGATCGTGTAACTAAATATGTTTTTGGTATAAGTAATTTTCTCACAAGTAAGTAGAGGGAAACTATGGCTGACACACTAAAGGGGACCCATCCTACCATAATATTGGCACTTTATTGGGTTATTCATACAATGGTAATTCTCATTCCCTACCCTGGCACACTGGTTCCACACCACAAAGCTGTCGGTACAAGTATTCTCTCTAGGGATACCCCATATAAACCCTCAAAAAATTTACACCACTAGGAAAACATCCATTGGTTGGATGTTGGACCATCCTACCACATACTTGCATCTCCCCTCATGATCTGCATAGTGATGAGGGGATATTTCACTATATCTAGAATGGTGGTATTTTGGAAAACATTCACCTATGATAAGATGATGTATGAAAGAAAAACCTCAAAACATATTAAAAACAACATCTTGTCATCGAAATGAGTTATTGTGAAGCAATGAAGCACTGTGAAATGAGTAAAATACTCCATCAATTACCTGGAACCTTGTTGTTTGTTCATAACCTCTTGGGTGGAATTTTCTTTCAATGTTTAGATGAAAAATTTATCATAAAAGGTTGTTTAGAATCCTAAATAGACCATACCCTGATGAAATATAGCATGGTTAATGTTATTACACCAACGTTTAAGAGAATCAAGAAACATATATGTTGCTATCTTGACCATTTTTTCTGGAGGAATATCAAAATACTGAAAAATGGATGACATATACTCTCGGAATGACTCAATATCCTAGGGACCACCATCCCTAGAAAATGTGGGAGGATGGTACCACAATAATTTTCAAGTCATATATTCCATAGTAGGGCCAGGTCATAGAGCTCCCTATATTTACTACATTAAGTAGAGGAATCTTTCTTAAAATTGAGCATTGAATCCTTGTGTAAGATCAACAGAAGGTTTCTCAGGTGGCATTATATGAGTTAATATGGGTGGATCAGGGCCCACGACCCCTAGATAATGGTTTTCTCCACCATCTTTGTGTATGAATTAAGGATTTCATTGTGGTATACTGCTAAAATTTCCAAACATCCACCTCAGAAAAGATTAAATAGCATATATAAAATATTGAATGATTGAATGTATTGGTACATATCAATCCTATAATGAGTCACACCTATCAGCGTATTAATAGAGCCATGTATTGGTAATAAAGAAGAAAACATAGGTATTATGACACATTTCCTATTTCAATATTCTTTGGCCAGGTTAGGGTAATGGTCTCATAAAAAATTATTGAGGTTCTAGTATATTTAATTTAAATTGCATGGTATATAGGAAAAAAACCATTACCTTTCCATTTGAATCCCCATTTAGAGTTAACCATTTTATTTAAAGCATTAAATTATTTAAGTCAATTATTATATATATAGATACTGATATCTCAATCTAGTTTAATGTTTGACTATTCCCAATTTATAAAGTCCCATACTTTATAAATTTAAATTGGAATGGCAAGTAACTACGATATGACCATTATGTCCCATATAAAGATGCACCATGTCATATGTAGTGATTAGATTATATGAACTACCATTCCTAATTTATAGAAGTACTTTCATCATAAATTATAACTGACATTCATCAATCCAGTCAACTAATATTCCATCCCAAAGAATGAGTGGTTCTTGGATCAATTATGGCATAATTAGTTAATTAAGGAGTCATCATAAATATATGTCATAAAAATATATTCAAATTGATGAGGAAATTAAATTAATCAATTTATGTTATCCATTTAAGAAAATTTTCACAGATTTCAACATATATAAAAATCATGGAACTCATAACAGTGACATCTAATAAATACATCCATATAGTAATATAAATATGGGATGTTGTAAAGCATTAAATATAAGTCCTATGTGCCTATAAGGACGCATGGGACATTAATTCATTATTGTCACAACAAAAGAAAAATTATTGCATAAAAATATCAATAATAATAATTACATCACTAGACGTATTCATCACATAATGGTGACATAAATGAAACTATAATAGGCATAAACATGAATAACAACAACCCAACTCGAGTAATTTGGGTTTACCCTATATGTGGGTTACCTAATCCTAGTCATAGACTCATTAATGAATTACATTATATCTTAGTCTTCAACAAAATACCTAATTGAAAAGAAAATATGAAAAATATCCTTTGAAACATTTTTGTATCATACCTCCTCAGAAGCCAATATGCGGTGCCCCGAGACATTTGTCTGAATGACCTCAAGAACACCTCCACATACACTAAAGCATTCTGGCTATTAGAAAGGCCATTGGATTTGTTAGTGGGGGGACTATATACTCATTTATCGGAGTTTAAAATAGTTTTATATATAAATATGATGAGAAGAAAAATAATATAAATTTAAAAGTAATGGAATTTTAAATAAAATACATCCAATAAAATTAAATAATATGACGAAAAATAATAAACAGATAAAAATGATGTTAATGGTCATTTCATTAAGATATAAAAAATTATTACATCGGATATATGGAATAAAGTCATGTAAAACAAGATAAAAAATTCAAAAAATACTGAAACGTTTTAGTACTAGCATCATTATATTAGGCTCGGCCCTCTTCTCATATAACCCATTAGAGATTTGAATATTAAGCATCGTAAAATGGAAATGCTCATTATCTACACCTATTGTAATGATTTCTACTTGGGTATCAAGGGAGGATTGAGTAGGGTGTGACATATACTAAGTTGACCACCACCAATGGATGCATGAACAATTCATACAATGCATAAAAAATGAGAAGTGTGCTAATGAAATTAAATGAAAGGTAATAAAAAATTACATACATAAAACTAGGGTCCCTATGGGATACATGACTGACACTACCAACTTCATCCTAATATATATATCCTTGATCTAGTGTGTCTTTTACAAGAAATAATATGGTTTTAATAATTATTCATCATAAAATAATAATTATGGCTGGAATAATACCTATAAAATAATTTGGGATGGTGGACTTGTCATTTGATTTTTAAAATTTATATTCCTATAATTATATAAACGACATCACTTGAATTTAAATAACCTGAATCCTGTGACTATTGATATACGATAATTAAATTCAGTTTTGTGTTAAACGTATAATTATTTGACCATGATTTTGAATGTTAAAAACTATGTATTTCTATGTTTTTTTAATATAATGTGTAATTTCAAATTATAGAATGAAAATGGGCTAAAATATGAAAATTTATTAATTCTTTAATTTTGATATATATTAATCACTTTGGTATTTTGATGATATCATTAAAACTATCAATCAAAATGATTTGACATTTTTTAGGATTTCATTAATTAGGGGTTAAAACTTTACCATCTGGACCATGAGCTAATTAGAACTTCTAAAGGGCAGAAAAATTAATTAAATTTTAATAACCTTCATGGAGGACAAATTGTATCCAACCGCTAGAAAGGAGGCATAACTCAGGATACACAATTCCAATTATGGAGTTTCCAACTAGATATGAAATAAAATACATAGATTCATTTCAGAAATCAATTTTAGGGAGTTATTAAGTCATTAAGGTTCCCATTGAATTCTCAAAATTCAACAAATATTTATAAATCATTCAGTATAAATAAAATCTCAATGTAAATATGATATAATGTTTTCTACATATAGAGGATGGATCTAAAATTTGGCTTTCAAACAATAAATATAATTTGAACCATCATTATAGAATACTAATCTCGAATCATAGGACATTAATGGGGTCTACCATGTGCAATATTTCATAGGAAAAAATATAGATCAAAAAATCCCACTCTTTCTTATGAATTAATGGTCATGCCCCCTTCCGAAATCATCTCTCAACACCACGAGGAAAGAACCAATGAAGGAGGAGGCCATGATATAGAATTTGTGTATGCTTTTAATTTTTATTTCATCGATTTTATTTCTCTTTTTAGATTCATTTTTTACTATAATTTTAATTCTTAATTCAGATAAATAGATTAAATCATCATTTTTTTAAATTTTTCTTTCATCATAATTCTATATATTATCTTATTGTTATATTTTTTTCTATTATTATTATTATTATATCATTATTATTTTAATTATTTATATTTTTATTATTTCATATCCCTCTTCATCTTGAATATAATTTTTATTTAATTTTATTTTATATTTTATTTCTCTCCCCCACTCTATCTCATCCCAATTCTATTTTAATTTCATCATTTTCTATTATTTTTATCACCCTAATTAAAATTATTCTACTCTCATTATTCTTGTATTTTTTTAATTATTTTCATCTTCTTCTCTTCCACCACTCCACCAAGTGGTCTCTTACTCTCATAAATGAGAGGCTAACCGCATGACTTGACACAGGGGGAGGTCAAGGTGTTTGGGAAATTTCCTTAATGATTATTTTAAATTTTTAGGTATATTTGAGTATCATGTGTGGCTGAGACAAATGTCCCCAATTTGCACATCCCTCAAGGACATGCAAATAAATCTAATTAAATTCGTTAATTTTATATATTTTCCCACTATACATTAGGTAATTACACATTGGAGTTGAGCTAATAAATGGATGAAATATCATCGATAGACCCAGGTGATGGAAGATGGTGTATCCTAGACTAGTGTGTGTCATGAACCTTGATAAAAGTAGGAGGTGTAATTGAGAGTTCTTAAGAATTATATGATTTCCATAAATTATATATAAAAAATTGGATTTCAAAGATGAGGTTTTAGGTATGGACTATCAAACAAAATTAAACAATTAAAATAGAATAATCATTCAATAGAATGCTGAAACAAAAACCAAGTCCCATCATACATAATTAATTATGTTTAGATTGGTATGTTAGTATAAAATACAATTCCTATTTGGAATGTCAATTAAATATTTTCTAAAAAATACAATTTGTCTACATTAAATAATCAATTCCAAAAAAGGAGTAGCATAGTTGATTTAGAATAAATATGTGAACCACACTAAGAGGCTCCTCAAATGAGATGACCTTTACCAACCACTGTGATTCATTAGGAAAATAATTTGGTTTTGATATGTCCCATGATTGATGTGTGTCAAAAATCGGTTTTTTTTTCAGGGAGCCAATAAATAGCTCATTCACATTTCTTTTGTTAGCATTTTAGATAGATTTTATTTATTCTATAAAAAAAAAACTAAAAAAATACCATATGTATTCAAGCGATACTTTTTTCAATATATATAACAACTTGTCTCTAGTGAAAACACCAGTGATTCAATGTGATGAAGATGTGGAACTCTTATAAATACTCTATGATGTCACTGACCAGGAAAAGTTTATAATAAATTGGCATGAAATTAGAATTTAATTTCAAGATATAAAACATATGTTTGATCATGTAAAAATGGAATATCAAAAAAATAATGCCATGAAATAATGCCACTAGATCTACCAAATTTCTCTAAAGGTGTAAAAGAGGTTGAGGCTCAACATGAAGAATGTTAATAGCCCAACCATATAAGGATCCAAATCCAAAAAGACCATGATATTATAGAGTATATTCATGGTGCAGATAACTATCTATTTGAGATAGAATTATAAGAATAGTAATATATGGATGGTTTATTGAATGAATTTGAGGTACAAGTTAATCTCCATGATTCTTACCAAGTAGAAGAGAAATTTCCATTTTATGACATGTGAGCCATGTAATAGGAAGAAACCACCCAGATAATGTAATTTGAAGGAAAATAGAGGACCCCATGTACCAAAATCCACTCTCCATTGTCCAAGAGGAACTCACTCCTGAGGTATTGATTGAACCAGGACAAACTCAGGTAGATGAACCATTCTTTAACTCTACTTCTTCTGGTTTTATTAAAATAGAATATTTCATCACTCCATACTATTTTTATTATACATATTCAGAAAATATTTTTTTATCCCTTATAGGATAAGGAAGAACCTAGACTTGAACATGTTGAGGAAGACATAGTGCTCCGTTATTTCTCTAAACATGAATTTAAGGATCCCCCCATGTTATCCATGTTGTTGTGCATTAGGAAATCAGAAAAGATGGTAATCTTATTTATGGGGAGAAATTAAATATTAAAAACAAAAAAATATCTATTAAACGTAAATATTTAATTCCACTTTGAATTGTTTAATTCATGCAGAGCATGTGATGCCAACACTAGAAGAGAAGTATTATGTTGTACGCGTAGAATCCACGGAAGAGGATTATTCATACTTAATCCAACCCCCTATATGAATTATATACCTAATTATGAAGGGTTATGATCTTTCTGTACTCTATCCATGGATCATTACTCACCAGGAATGATGAAAAAAAGCTAAGATAAGACACATGTGGTGGTTTAAATCAAATAACCATCATCCTTTATCTGACTTTGGATAATAATTTTAACTTCCCTTTTGAGGTACTAATAATTCCTTTCCCACATGAGGGATAATACTTAGACATATCCCATTTGTTTCCATTATATTATTTTAGATTTCAATTTCAGTTTTTGGATGTATTCCATTATGAATCCCACTCCCTCTATCATTTTTAAATTTTATGAGATGGTACTTATTATTAATTGAATAATTTTCATTTAGAGGTTCATGATGGACCAAGGTGGCCCTCTAGTGGTGAAATAAGTGGTTTTAGTCTTCATGGGAAATGATGTTCATTTTTATTAATATATTATAAAATCCATAGTTTTTTTTACAAAAACATGTTTTGAGCTGTAAAGTGAGAATTGCATGCCCACACTTGAATTAATTTTTACTTGGTATGTTTATGATACATGAGTTTCATTAGAATCCTAGGATTCTATGTTTTAGATATAAATGTCAATATGATTGAATGATTAAAATGAATAATTGAGTGATTAATCTGAATCATGGATATTATAATGTGGACATGTGCATTAATATAATTAATTTATTATTGTAAATGATATTTACTAATCAATTTTTCATGATTTTAATTTTTTAAACATATGTGAATTGATATTTATTATTCATCATGAATTGAGAGATTTTCTAATATCATATTCCAATTATTGAGAGGATTTTTAGACTATGTACATCGTATTTTATTCTTGATCATATTTCTTAAGTTATATTATGACATGTCCCTAAATAGACCATGTATTTGAGCTTTTCAAATCAATGTCTATGGAAAAACACATTTAAATGATTGAGGTATCCTTTGATATTCCTCTTATCATTAAAACACCACCATTACATAGATCCTTATTTATCCCATAAAGACCATGAATGAAATTGTTAGGGATTATCCATAATTCAATATATTTTATCCATTCCTACCATCATTTTAGTATTTTTATGATATTATTATGTTGATGTGAATGGGTGAAGGGAATCATAGTAAACGGGATGCTTTTTATCATAAGGAATATCTATGTGGGTGTTATTGTGGTAATAAAGAATGTTTATTGATTAATTCATAATACATCATTATTTTTCCCACTTGAATATAAAAAAAGTAATATGAAAACAACCTAAAAATGAGAAAAAATGGGTTATTATTTGAGAAAATAAAAAATCTTCATTAATAGACCTATAATTTTTATCATATGTGGTTGGGTGGTGGATGTGATTTTTATTCTAAGAATAACATTCAAAAAATAAAAAAAAAGTGAAATAGTTATTTCAAAAAAGGAAAAAGTATAAAGGTAGGAAAAAATATTCAATATGGTCCAAAAATCATTCGTTATGCTTTATTGATTCCTAAAAATTTCATTGAATGATTGGGGGAAGTGGGAGTTTGTACTTTTAATGAGAGAAACTAAATACACATTAATTTTTTATATCATACACCATACATAAGAGATAATTATCCTCTTTGAGACTTAATATTGAAACATCAATTCCTACCAAACATGACCCCCAATGTTATTTGATCCTTTATTGGAAAACCTAATGTTTTTATGTGTCTAGTTTCATTACAATGTGTAGAAACTAGTTCCTTTATATTCCTATGGATAAATAGAATGTGTTCAGGTTATGAACACAATGCTACATAAATTGTTTCAGGAGTGATGAGAGTAAAAAATACATAATGGGGTAGACCATTTTTTAATGATTAATAATAATGAATTCATGAACATTAATGAATTATATGATATGTTCCTTCAGTTTTCAAAGGGGAAAAGTAAAACACATTGATTAGTTTTTCACTGAAAAATGAGAAATTTAATTGATATTTTATGTGGGATTTCAAAATTTTATTTTTGAATGATAATATTTTGATTATATAGAATTTCAATTTGAATATTTATTACATTGGTTCCCTCTTTATGTTTTTGATGAGATTTTAAGAATACGTAATAGAATGGAATATGTGTGGGGGTATTTAAGAGACCAAATTAAGTGAAATTTTTTATTTAAATTATAATGATTTCATTATTAATTTCAAAGATGAAAACCATGTATTTTCATGATGTATTAAATTAACGGTAAATTGTAATTACATAATTAAAATGGAATAAAATATGAAAATTGGTTAATTTTTGAATTTTTTATCATTTTAATCACTTTGGTATTTTGATCATAACATTAAAATTAATAATAAAACTGATGTGATTAATTTTTTTTGTATTCCTCGCCTTTTTTGATACAAATTTACATTTTGGACCCCAAGATAATTAGATCATCTAAAAACAGAAAAAAATATGTAAATATTAAAAAAATATGGGAGTATAGATGAGACCCCACATACATAAATATCATACAACTCGGGCTACATAATTCCAATTATGGTAATTCCTACTGCATATGAAATATCTGACGTGTTTCTTAAATACATTCCTTAGTGTTGTTTTGATATTAATATGGATATTGAATACTCAACATTCAAGGATGATTTATGCATCATTCGTCTAGAATAAAATATCATAGTAATTGGGTTAAAAAAATTCCACATATGGTGGAAGGAGATTCCAATTTAGGGTATGACATGAAATCTATTTTGGATCAACTTTCTAGAAAACTAAATTGAAAAATTTGGTTATTAATGTGATCTACCTCATGTAAAATATCTGAGGAAAAATTCGTGATGTAAAAATATCACCATGGCATATAAAAGGAGGGCCATTCCCCCTTCCAAAATTATATCTTGATTCCCCGATGAGGAAATCCACTAAGGTGGAGGCTGAGCTACATCAATTTTTATTTTTTTTTCTTATTTTTTTTAATTGATTTTATTTTATTTCATTTTAATTTTAATTATTTTTTTAGTTATATAAATTAATTCTTGTTTTTTTTAATTCTGTTTCCACCATCATTATCTATTCTCTATATTCATCTAATTTTTTATCTTATTATTTTAATTTTCATTATTATTATTATTATTCTAACATTATTAAATAGTTAAATAATTATATTATTATTTCATATCCCACTTCTTCTTCCATTTTATAATAATTTTTTTATTTTATATTTTATATCTCTCTCACTCTTTATTCATATTTTTATTTTACTTTCTATGGTTTCGATTATTTTTATCACCATACTTATTTTTATTTTATTCTAATTATTCTTTTTATTTTTTGTTCAATTTATTATTCTTATCTTCAAACCACTCCAACATGTGATCTGTTACTCTATGTCATGAGTGGACGACCTCATGTCTTGGCCTGGGGTTAGATCTAGGTAATCATGAATTTTGCATAATGTTTTTTTATATTTGTAGGTATATTTTAGTCTCATGTATATGTGAAGTGAAAATACCAATTATGGGATTCCCCCAATGACACGAAACTCTATCTATTTCTATTATTTTATTTAATCTACTTTCTCTCTCCCCATTGGATATTTATTAACACATCAAAGTTGAGTTATTCAATAGATTAAACGGAATCAATAGATCCATGTCCTAGATGATGAAATATCCTAGGGCAAGGTGTGTCATCAACCATTATTAAAGGAGGAGTTGTGATTGAGTGGTCCAAAAAATTCAATGATTCCAAATTTTTTTAAATATTTTAAAAAAATATAAAAAAAGATTTCATGTTTGGGTTATCATGAGAAAATCAATCAATTAAAGGATAATAATGATTAAATCCATGTATAAATCCAAAACTAATTATTTTATTCCCTATTTCATTTTTTTGATTTCTTCATGTTTGTTTAAACTACAATTTTGATTTTAATTTCATTAAAAGAGTTTATCAAAACCCCCAAAAAAATTCATTTATCTAATTAACATAATATATACCACAAAAATAATTATCATAGGTGATATAGAATAAATATGTAAACCATAATGAGAGGATGGGAAAGTTAGACAACCATGGTCATCCACTATATTGGACTTGGAAAATAATTTTCTTTTTCCATGCCCCATGATAGGAACACATCAACCATATAAGACTAACCATATATATGAAACCGAGTCTTATATAAGGGGAAAAACATAATCAACTATGTTAGAGTCCGTACCAATAGATCCATCAATGTAATCCCTTTTATAACACCCATCATGATGTTAAGACAATGAGAATCCTCAAAGTTCATCCCCTACATCTCACATAGGGGACCAAGTATCACTCGGGACACAGTATAACCTTATATTCACTAGTTATATCCCTATGGTCTCCCCTAGGGAACCAGTATCACTCAAAATGATGAAGAGATACTGTATGGTGATATCATATATGGAATACATATTAATTATCCTTGTGTATAAGAAAATTATTTACAAATTCTTATTATAGATTATAATGAACCCATCCATGGAAATCCATAATTGAAATCTTGAATATCCCGCTCGGCATAACAGAAGGTAAGTAAGATATAAAATTTTTAATATCATTTAATAACAATGTGTTTCATAATAATTAGTACATGTTTACAAATTCATTTAATTCATGAAATTCAGAAATGGTGTAAGCATGGGGCCTCACTCATGGCCAAACCTATTTCTTAATTCATTTCACCTATAGATAAAATTAATACAATAGAGTATGCACCTCAATGGTGTTTTAAAAGTTTATTAGAAAGGGAAATTAGGCCATTAAGGAAAGGAAGACCTGTAGGGATGACTCCCATTAAGAAGATAAACCAAGGGGTTCTTTCTCCACTATCATGGTCCATATTGGGCATGGAAAACCAGTATACTTTTTTATTAATCATTTTAGATGTGTCTCTAGGGAAGTATAGCATGTGGAACTGTAGTTAATGATATAAATACAACTGAACCTGAGAGAAAAGAACTAGACCATCTACCATATACTTGCAACATTATTATCTTCCAGTTTAGACCCCTAAACCATGTTAGAATTGGACAAAATTGATGAATGGATCAATTTCATGAAAATTGGGAAAATTAATATCCACCAAAATAGAGTATGTATGGAATGAGAAACTATGAATTTAAGGAAGAGACGTGGAGATCATACCAATAGGAATCCAATTCACCCAATGGTGATGAAAGTGTATCTGTGTATACGAATGGCTTCAAAGCCTAATGAGAGGAGGAGGAGGAGGTTCACACTATAGTTGGTGGAGAAAAAAAGGAGGATGAAAGAAATAAGGTTTCAAAAAATTCAAGCAGGAAAATTTTAATTTACACATTTAATAAGTGGTCATATGGTTTGGGTGTCTGATTGACCCAATTGTGTATCAATTGTTCTCAAGGAACTTCCCAATGACCCCACCCACATGGGCTAGGCACACATTTAAGAGTAATGTGTTCATCCTATGAAAAATGGATCTATATGAAATTATATTACACCAACATGAGTGTGTTGAATAGCTCAAATGGTTTCTAAAAAATCATTTACCCTTCGTATTGAACAGAGATCCACTCATGGTTGAGTCACACTATTCTCAGTAACCATTAAATAACCATGCAACTTAGTCTCTCTTCCAAATTTTTATAGCTCTTGGCTCTTAACGATCCCTGGACACTCCTGAGCCTCTCCTTAGCCTCTTCAGTGAAATATTTAAAATATATGATAGGTTTTGAACAATCACATAATCAATAATTCCTCTCTGATAATTCCAGATGTTACATACTGTGTATTTCTCCCCAATCCTAAAATTTATTTGGATTTTCTTGTTTTTATTCCCTATAGTCAGAATTTGACATTTGAGGAGTACATTATAATTATATTTCAGTGTATATCGTGATTGTGGAACACCGGTGTTGACTTGAGGACTCATTAATGGTTTTTCCGGGAGAGTGACCTAGAATGTATTTTTTATTCCTCCAATTATTAAATTAAATTATCTCCTCTGAGTTATATATTCTAAGAGACCCATTTGAGGGCCAGAGATTGATTGGTAGACATAGAATGAGAGACCAAATTTCCTCATTTTTTATTTCTACAATACCCAAGTTAGAAGAATTGAGATGAAACATGAGAAAATGATAGGTTGGGTGAATATTAAAACCATGAATGAGTCCTTGATCTAAGGTAGTCCAAGGTCTAAATCCCTAGATTTATGATTAGGATTCAATTAAAAAAATCATTATTTCCATCAAATGTATATTAATTTAATTTCAATATTACTCACTTTATTGATCTTTGAATTACAAGTGTTATTTAATGAAAACAATTAGTTTTCTATAGGGCCCCTATTTGAAATTAACCATAAAACCCACAAGATATAATATTTACATTTATTAATTATGATTGTATATTGAGTACACATTTTGATGATATGGATATTGTGTTATAATACATTACAATTTGAAGAAAATATCTTTTATTAGAAAATATAATGTACTCTCCATTATAGTTAATAAATCTTGTCAATTATTACATCCATTTCAACAATATTAATAATATACTTGTATGAAGGACCAAATAAAAGAACATTATACAAGAAAATTAAGGAATATGACTTTATATTAAATATATCCATAAAAATTGTTCTGGAATTAAAAAATTTCACAACCATGTATAAAAATAAAATGAAAAAGAAAATAGATAATTAGTATATGATAATTAACAAAGTGAATAATAAGGAGACTACCTTAAATAATATATAAAATTTATTAATTTCAAAATAATTTATAAAATTTTATTGATAGAGATCTTTTAGGTTTAGTGTTTTAGGTAATTATTTCATCACCCTTATATAAAAAAATATTACATCACAATGATGACACATATACTTTGTATAAAGTTTACATGAAATACAAATGTTTTAAATTATAATATGTTTTATATTAATGAAATGTGTTCATAATTTTTATCTTGACCTCATATTTTTCATTTTAAAACCTTTAAAATACTATGAAAATATGTTTAAGATGTACGATGGGGACAAAATGTTTTTAAATTGACATATAAAATAAATAATGGACGTATCTTCTTAATCTCTTAGTTCTCATAAAAATTGCCTTTTTCATAAAAAACCTTAAAATAAAAATTAAAATTTTGGTACCTAATAAATCAAATATACTATCAACTTGTGTTTATAATATATTTCAAAATAAATTTTTAATGAAAATTTAAATTCATAGTTTTTTAATTTAACTCATGAAAAAAATCCTGATAATTATATCACAAACATAAACATTTATCCCTTAGGAAACACCATAATCTTCCATTAAAATATAATCTCATTAGAATAGGTTGAAAAATCATGATATTTTCAATAAAAATTCATAACATGAATTTATAAACAATGTTGGAAGCATCTGATATCATTGAAATATAACTCTAATAATCACTTATACAAATGGAATAAACTTCTAACTAAATAATAATAATCTATGAGGAGAAACCTATCAATCAAACTCCATCTGTTTTACCAATGTATTATAGATCTATATCATGACCACCCATTATAACGATCTATATCATTATCACCCATCGTCATCATCAATACCATGATCGTCCATCATCATAAATAGATCCCATGAACAATAACATTATCACAACACATGAATGATTTCATTTCCATTATCATACTTATAAAAATATTCTTTACACTCATAATAATTCATTTCTTGATAATCAAATACCCATTTCATTTTTTTCATGAAAATTAAAATAGAAAATAGTAAGATGTTTTTTCTTCAAAGAATACATGGAATCATTTAATGGATAAAAACATAAAATATTAGGTATAATGGAGGTAAAATCTATTTTTCCACCGTATATTATAATAAAACATTACTTCATTGATTTTCTCAAAACATTTCATATAAAACATATAATTTCTTTTAAAACATTTTAAAGAAATCCACAAGAGGAATTTAATGTTTTTAAAATTCATTTATAATAATATAAATACATATAAGATGTATTTTTATTAATATGGACATGGATAAAAAAAATTAGGAAATAAATATTTACAATGTTTTAAAAGTGGGTCTTAAGGTAAAGTATCCTTCTGATGGAATGAGAATCTTCATATATGTTATTTATATTCTAGAATAAAAAATTTATATTAATTATTTACATTCTTATAAAAATTTCTCATGTTTATTATTCATTTTATTTTATGTATTACCATATAAAATATAATTACTCAATTAGTAATGTTCTTGTTAGATGTTATTAAGATATTCTTCTAACATGTCAGTAATGACTATGGTAAGTTGAAAATGTTTTAAGAGTTCATTTCTACATCATCTCCTAAAATATAATCAAAAAATAATTATCATTTATTAAATTCATTTTTCCTTTAAAATTAACTATGAAACAATGTTTTGAAAAATGAATTGTGTAATAACATGGAGATAGTAATCTATATGTAGGTATGATTATATCTTTCATTTATCAATTAATGTAAACATAAAAAAGTATAAGATATACTATTTTAAATAATTATTAATAATTATTTAATATGATGTATATTTATTAACTCTATCTTTATTGTCAACATGGATAGGTGATGATGGAAAACAAATTACAATATTTTGCAAGGTGGTTGTCTTCCCAACACAATAATGATTCATTCATTTCCCATTTTACTTAAGAAAGTGATGGATATAGGTCATTCTAGTAAAAAAATAGAATCTCATTATATGTTATAAAATATTTTTATTATTTCATCATGTTTAAAAAATATTTTAAGAAGGTATTAATAATGAATATGAAAATACTAAGTAATTAATTATACATTTTCTTTCTAAAAAATCCTTATGATAATATATAAATAATTCCAAGGATGGTTTGATAACAAAAACAGGGCCTGTAGAAAATGAAAATGGATGTATCGAAGGTTTTTTTTAATTCTTATCTAAACTAATATTCTCAAAAATTATTATGAAGGATGGAAATGATTTTCCTATTTATATGTTAGTGGAGGGGAACTTGTAGAAGAACACAAAGGATTGAATTAATATAAATTTATTTTATTGGTGTAATGTAATTTTATTATTTCCTTCTAATATAGGATGATTATGAACCAGAAATATCTTATCCAATAAAATATTAACATGTTTCGGTGATGTTTTCAACCATTTTCTCTTAGTTTTCACCCCCATGTAAACCCTTTTAACGATAAATTTGTTATCACATATTTTTACAATATAGGAGGAAAAAAGATTTAGTAAATGTAAAAGTATACCATAAATGGATCATGGATGATATTATCAACCATATATCATTCAATTGGCTGAATATATGGATTTTATGAATTTTAAATCTTTTATAAAAATATAATTTATTAAAAAAATTTAATAATGTCACTTTTGGATTAATTAATTTAAATTGAATTAAAATTTATCCCAAAAATTTTTATCTGAATCTAAAATTTTTAAAAATACCAAATATGATATATATATGTATATATATATAAAATTTATGGGATACTATAACTCACCTAAATAAAATAACTTTTAGGATTTTTCATATCTTTTAATTGAATTTTTTATAACATTTTCATTAAATATATAGACATTGTTTAAGCATTTATGGTTTTCATTTTATAACTAAAAATAAAAGAAAATTAACATTATAAAATTAAATAAATTAATATCAATTTTTTCTTTTATATTTTAATTTAAAGTTTATATTTACTCAAATATATGTCATGAAGGCTTATTTAATATATTGTTTTTAATTTTCTAGCCTTGTGTAAGTATTGCACAAAAATTTGGATAAGTCACTTGTCATATGACTCAAACATTTATATATATCCTTCAAAATCATCAATAATAGCTATTATTTTTTAAATATGTCATCCAAATACTTATTCCTCATCTGAAATTATATTTAGGAAAATAAATTTGAAAATTTTCCTCATACGAATGTATTGCATAAAGAATACAAATAATTTTCAAATTTATCAGGAAATGAATTCAAATTTACATGTTCTCAATTATTATTTTTTTCTAGTTATTGTTGAGCCAAAATGTTTTTTGACATTCCCATTGATCTTTTTGAATTGGAAATAACAAATTACTTATTTTTTTCATATCTGTTTTATTCTCATCATAATCCCATATATCGTAATCATATATGTTGTTTATACAATATTGATTTACAATCATAATCACATATTGTGTTTTCCATCCTAACCACACATAATGTCATTCTACATCATAATCAGATGATGTTTATTTTCAATAATATTCAAATATATTGCTTCTCATCATAACAAAAAAATTTATTTTACAATCGTAACAACATATAATGTTTTCACATGCATCATAACCAGGTTATGTATCACATTGATGTTATGAATTGTAATCACATGCATCGTATCCAAGTTAAGTATTGTATTATTATTATGAACCACAACCATATGTATCGTAACCATAAGCATTGGAAAAATATGAATCGTAACCATATGCATTGCAACATTGCATCAGAATCAAGTTATGTATCGTATTCATATTAAGAATTGTAATAATGTTTTGTATCGTATTCATATTAACCATTTTAATCAGGATATGTATCATATTCATTTTTAGCATCGTAACTAGGTTACACATCATAATCACATTGTGAATTGTAACCATTTTATGTATCGTAACCAAGATATGAATCATTAGTACAGTATGAATCGTAAACACTATATGCATTGTAATCCTGATAAGCATTGTATCCAAGTTATTTCTCGCACTCATGTAATGAAAAGAACTCATTTCTTATTCTAATACCACATACATATTTTATCTTTCTTATTATTTCATTCTTGTATACTAATTGTTTTTTAACTAAAAATATGTCATTTAGATGGTTATATACCAATCAAAATGATGTCGTGTATTCTATTTGTTTTGACTGTTGTAATTCCAGGTTTCAATGTCCCTCTGAATTTTTCATAGAAATATGACTGTTGGATAAAATATGACCATTGTAACCTAAGCCCTATAAATAGGAGGTAATTCGAACCATAATACACATCTTCTAGATTGTACAAATTTGAGAGAGAGAGATGATGTGACTACACTCTTGTTTCATGGGAAATCCTTGTAGATACAAGACCTAAACAGCTTGTTTCATGGTATTGTATTTGTATATGTCCTTTGTTTTTCTTTTTGTGACCTGTTATTGTGATAACGATTGAGGGATTCCATATAAAGGACGATGTGCTTCCAATCATTATATCGAGGGATTTCATGTGTTTTAAAGATAGAGGTATTGATTACCATATTAATCGAGTTCTTCCAATGATAAGAAGATAGTCATGTTGGTCTTCTTATCAAGGGCTTACCAGGGTGGTGGAATGAAAGACCTTTTATCCTATAAGAAAGGATACACTACTCATTGGGATAAAATAACTATAATACCTTTACATTTCTGCTACTATTTATAATTGAAAGTGAATAATTTTGTTACTTATTTATATTAATATTTTTTTCTATTTTAATTGTTTCAATTATAATTCCTTCATTTCATATTGAATTAAGAGATTCTATATGATGTATGGTAGAATCATTTACATTTTCATTACTTTGATCATTGTATTCAATTGAAATACAGTTTGTTTTCATTACTTATGGTATTAAATTATGTCATATTCATCAGATCCAAGACCTATATCGTCATTTTAATTTTTTGTTAATTGTATTAGTTTAAGACCTCCTAACACTAATGTATGGAGTGGAAATGTATTAATTTAAAGATGGAAGGAGTGAATATTGGATCAATTGAAAATCAAAACCCAACTAGACCACCTAATTTTTTATCAGAATTGTTATGAATATTAGAGTGATCAAATGAAGACATTTGTTAACAATAATGTTGTAGATAATTTTTTGATGCTCACTGGAGATTAGAACATCCAGGAAAAGGAAGTGAAAAACTTCACTAACCCAGGAAAACTAAGATATCAACTAAATTAAATTGAATGAAATACATTGTTGTGTTCTATGACCAGGAATATATATAATCAGATATTATCATTTGAAGTATCCAATTGTATATAGAAGTCATTTAAAGTCACATATTTTAATACATATATTGTTATAAAAACAAGTAGATAAATTCTATATGTATAATATCATGGAATTGTTTTCACCAGTGGATAACCTGTATGTAAGATTCAACCAAGATATATGACTATTTTCAACAGTCTCCAATCCATGGGATAATAGGGTCCTGATGATGTTGTTCTTATGGATAAGATAATTCATATAATTTCAAATGAGTGGGAATCATAATGTATAGATATTGATGAGAACATGAATGTTACACAAATCACTCTTGATGAATTATTTGGTACACTCTTACATCATGAGACATGAATGAAACAAGATGAATATTTTATTATGAACAAGAATGGTAATGGAAGTGTTACTTCTAATACTAAATATAATCATGAGATTCCTAAAAGGGTAACAAGATCCAAAGAAAATAAAGCATTTGTAATATAAGATTCTAGGGAAAGTGATCATTCAGAGAATGAATTATCCAATATTTCTTTGATGATGAAAAAGATTTTTGGAAATAAAGACATTCAAAAAAAATTCAAAATGAAAGATAAAAAGGACAAGAAAGACTCATAAGTATCTTGTTATCATTGTAAAAGAGCAGGTCATATTAGACCAGATTTTCCATTTCTTAAAATGAAATAAAGGAAGGAGAAACATTCAAAAAGAAACAATAAAATTTATTACAAGGATAACACCAAGAAAGTATTGAAATAAAATGATAATTAGAGTAAAAGTGGTAGTGATTTTTTAGAAGAATCTTCTGAATATGAATCTTCTAGCCAGAAGAATATATGACACATAGATAGACTATCTATTGAAAATAATTTCCTCAAGGATAGGTACATAATTAAAAATCACCTAGAAATGTTTTTTTAAATTCTAATTACCCTGATGAGAAATATTCTTACTCTTCGGATGAGGAATATTCCTCATCATAGGACAATTTAAATTCTTTTGAAGAAGTATCCGTATTTTCTAAATTTCTAGAAAGTGAATATTCGAAACTCATGAAAAATATTTATAAGGAAGACTATAAAATATATATTCTTAAAAAAATAAGTATCAGATCATTAAAAAGATCTTTATTAGAAAACTACTGATTTTGAAAATATATCCAAATAACGAATGGAAGTATATTTTAAGGAGGATAATATTTCTAAAGATGTTCAACAACATGTTTTATAGAAAAATGTTTTTGAAACAAAAAATAATTTAAAAAATTCTTGTGAGATTGAGATTTTGGTCAATAGACTAAAATATGAAATCATTTATCTTAAAACAAATTTATCAAACATTACTACAAGAAGGAACGAATTTGAACAAATGTATTCTCAAATTCATCCACTAAGGAATTGTTCTGGAATTGGTTATACTCATTGAAAACCTATTTTCAGTCATAACTATTTTGTTCCCCAATGTTCCCCATTTAAAACTATATGTCAATGTGGTGGAAATTGCGATAAAATTTCTTAAATAAATTTAATCATTAAGATTTCATAAATCAGATTTTTTTTAAAAATTGTGGATTCCTAATGATCTTTTAACTAACATTTCTAGATCCAAACAAGTTTGGGTTCTAAAAAAATAATAGTTTCTTTTTCATGAAAACAAAATGTGTGAAAAAAATAATTATACATGGTATATAGATAGTGTTAGTTCTCACCATATGAAATAAAAAAATTATTTATTTGAAATGAATATTGAAATTAATGGTATATGAGTGACCTTTAAAGATAATGCTCATTGAAATATCATTGGTATCAGTAATATTGTTCTTTTAGGAAATATTTTAATTACAAATGTTTTGTTTGGGAATGGTCTTAAGCACAACATTATAAGTATAAGTAAATAATGTGATTATGGTTACCTTGTGAATTTTAGGTATAATAAAACTTTAGTTCACAATTCCTAGGATATAAATCATTCTTTTGGATTATAGGCATGATAATGTATACACAATCAACTTAGAAGTTTTTAGGATCCAATACTTACCTTCCTTACGTGAAATGGAAGACCAATATTGGTTATGTCCTAAATAGTAAGGACACTATAATATTAGTAACCTTTATAAATTCTAAAATAAAACACTTTTAAGGAACCACCAGTTCTCAGGTATAAATATTCAATAGTTTGTGACCCTTGTCAATATGGAAAGAAACATAAAACATGATTTAAGTAAATCAATGAAGTTTCAACTTCTAATGAATTGCAGTTAGTTCACATGGATCTTTTTGGTCCTACAAAAACTAGAATTATTGAAGGAAAGTACTATGTATTTGTTTTAGTTGATGACTACAATAATTTTACATGGTTCTATTTTCTAGAATGTAAATATGAATCCTTTTTATATTTGAAAACAATTAGATCCCATGTAAAATATGAGAAATACATATAGCTGATAATTATTCGGAGTGATCAAGGTTGAGATGTTCAAAATTCAGATTTTGAATCTTTTAGTAGCAAGAATGGTATTAATCAAAACTTTTCAACTACAAGAACCCCTCAGTAAAATGGTGTTGTTGAAAGAATAAATTGTATTCATTTGGAAATGAAATGAACCATGTTGAGTGAATACTTAATTTCTATGAATTTTTAGGCTAAAGCTGTAAGTAATGCATATTATTCTATAAATCATGTTTTAACAAGACCTAATCATAATAAAACTCTTTATGAATTGTGGAATGGCTGAAAAACAAATGTTTCATACATCAGTGTATTTGTATGATAATTATTCATATACAATACTTAATAAAATTTACATAAATTCTCACCCAAATCTGGTGAAGGAGTCATTTTAGGTTATTCCACTACATCAAAGGTTATTATATATTTTAAAAACAAAATAGTTATACTGTTGAAGAAACAGGTCATGTTAAATTTGATGAAATTGATCGATTGGTTTTAAATAACCCCTACCTATATCAATAGATGTGTTTTCAGAAACTGATTTTCATTCTTTGATTAATAACTATTCATAAAATGGAAATACTAAAGAAAATGTTTCTTAAACATTTAACCAACAATAATTTTTTTACTTATGTTGATGATAAAATTTTAAAAAACCCAAATCAATTATTTCATAGTAATTATCCATGTGAAAATATCATTGGGGAATTAAATCAACCCATAAGGACTAGAAATTCCTTGTGAAATGAAATAAAACTTCATGATTTTCTATCACAATTTTAAGCTAAAACAAAAAATGAGGACTTAGTTGATAATGATAGGATTAAAAAAATTCAAGATGAACTAAATGAATTTGAATGGAATAAAGTTCTGACCCTGGTTGAATGAACTAAAGAAAAAACTAAAATTGGTTTACGATGGGTTTTTTGAAACAAATGTGATGAAAATGAGGTCATCATTAGATGCAAAGAAAGACATGTTTTTAGAGGCTGTAATCAAAAAGAGGGAATAGAATCTGAAAACCAATGCTCTGGAAGCTATACATGAATCAATTTGAATTCTATTATCCTCTACCACATTTATTAACATCATGAATTTTCAAATTCTTGTAAAATGTTCTTTCGTTAATGCTTTTGTACAAGAAAATGTTTTTGTAGAATAATATCCTAATTTTATAGATCCAAAACATCCTAATAATGTTTTAAAACATACTAAAGAATGATATATCATTAAAAAAGCCCCTAGATATTGGTATGGAAGAATCACATGTTTTATTTTACAAAAAAATTCTGAAAAGGTATTGCTAATCCAACCCTTTTTTTAATGGAAAACTATATCATTTTGATTGTTCAAATCTATGCCGATGACATTATTTTTGGATCAACTCAGAAATCTATAAAGGATTATTTGGTGAATCTAATTAAATATTATTTTGAAAATAGTATGATTGGTGAGTTAAAAATCATTTTAGGTTTTCAAATATCTCAAAAACCAGGAAGAACCGATATATCTCAGAATAAGTATATCAATCATTTACATAAAAATTATGGATATAGAAACACTATAATTATGATAACTCCAATTGGTGCCTCAAATACACTTGATCTTGATGAAGTTGGGAAACCAGTAGATCAATCATATTTTAGAGGTATTATAAGAAGTTTGTTATACATAACATCTAGTTATACAGAATTAATGTTTTTAATATGCTGATGTGAAGGATATAAGTACAATAATATATAATCTCATTTAAAAGCAGTGAAAATAATTTTTTACTACTTATATAGAACTATGGATATATTACTATTTTATTCATTTGGAAATTATTTTATTTTAAAATTAATTTTAGACGCTGATTTTTGTGGTTGTAGATTCGATAGAAAAAGTACATCTGGAGAATGTCATTTCCTATGAGATTCATCGGTTTCCTGGTAATGCAAGAATCAACACTCAGTTGCACTTTCTACTGCATAAGTAAAATATGTAGTAGCTATAAGTTGTTGCGCTCAAGTTTTGTGGATGAAACACACTCTCACTGACTATGGCATCAGATTTTCCAATACCCAAATAATATGTTATAATACTAGTCCCATTGCTTTTAATAATAACCCTACACATCACTCATGTGAAAAACACATAGATATTCAGCATATATTTTTTAGGGATCACACATAAAAAGGATATATTGCTTTATAATTCACTGGAACACAAGAAAAACATTGTGAAATTTTCAAAAAACCCATTATCTTCTGATATAATTAAATATGTTAAACTAAAACATGGGATTGTCACTGTAAAGTAAACATTTAGATCTATTTATTGTTTATAAAATCTCCTTACACTAAGTTTCTCCTTTTCATAGGGGGGTATACATATCACTATTTAGTTTTACATTTTATCAGTATCACTATTATGTTTTAAATTTATATCGGTTTTACATTTATCGGTTTTACATTTTTATCAATTTTCCACTTTTATTTGTTTAACAATTTAATTAGTTTCACTTTTATCGGTTTCACCTTTATTGGTTTCACTTTTATCAGTTTCACTTTTATCAGTTTCACTTTTATTAGTTTCACTTTTATAATTTTCATTTTTCTCGATTTATCTTTTGTCGGTTTCATGACTCTCAGTATTGGATAATACTATCAGTACTAGATCAACTATACCATATTGCTTTTATTCTATCTGTTATATAATTCTAATCAGTCTCATTTTTTTTATCATTTTTACTATTGTTTATATCATTAACAAATGAAAAATATACTGAAACAAATATATCTATCCTGATACTCCGACAAGTACATTTTTTAAAACTTTATAATGGTTTTCCTAAAAGTTTTTTCTCAATAAATTATTTTAACTCTTAATTGGATTCAGTCTAAATACAATTTTACCTCTTAAAGAAAACCTCATGAATTCAAAATCATTCTCAGCCATTTTATCTTTTAGATCTAATATCAGTAGTCAAATTTATTTTAAAATAATAAATCCCACATCGAAATCGTCTGTTTTTTTCAAGTCCTGATGATCTATAAATACAATGAGCTTCATAATTAGTGTTTACCACAGTTTTCATAATATGTGATCTACTAAGATTTCTTAACTAGGAAGACCATCAGCGGTTGAGATTTTATTTCGTGTCTGAGTCAAATATATCATCGCTGAGGAAAATTTCTCTAGAAGAATTAACTTCTATGACCTTTAGAGGTGAAAGTTGAATCTCTCGAGACATTAATGAGACATTTGATTCATCTTTGAAAATGATAATTAGTTTCCATGGCTAGGAATCTATTTGTGTTGAAAGACTGAATTCAGATCAGTATTTTGGGTACCATGATGAGGTGTGACAATTTTATAAAACAATGTTGATTGAAAACTATCTCAAGATTTCCATTATGATTTATGATAATAAGTATACAACCTTTATAAATGTTGCATATATATTCTTAGGACTACCATCTGAGGGTGATGCCATATGTACTACCCCTAAATTACCAATATTTAATGGATCATTTGATAAGAGAATATATGAAGAATCACTTTTTTAGATTCATGAGGAAAAGTGAAATATAAGTCATTTATCAGGATATAATCGACTAATTTCCCTCTGGATACAAGGGTTTTTAGTAAAGAGATAGGTTGACAATGAGACTTAAAAAGTTTCATATGTTTATGTGCTTGATTATTTGGTCAACATGGGTATTTTTAATCTAATGGGATTTATTTTCATGAAAAATAAGAAGCTAAAATATGATGCCATAAAATATCTGCTGATCATTTTTCCCACCATTCTCTGCAATTTTTTAAAGTGTTTGATCTTGTGTAATGATTCAATTATGTCAGATCTAAATTCTATCAAAATTTCCTTAATCAATAAGGATACAATAATAAGGCTCATTATATGATTATATCGTGAATCAAAAAAGTTTTAGAAAGATCTGAATGTTGAGAAAGGAAATGAAGTTGTTGAAGGTTGAGATAAACCATCTAATCCATCCATGAAAACTTCATGAAATATAATGGTTGTTAAGAGTAAAAAACCAAGGCATCAAATAAACATAAGGCTATATCTGGATATGTTTTTGTTAAGTTGAAGAAGATGATGGAAGAAAGGATAGAAGGGGATCCTCAATTTGGTTTGGATCCAGCTGAAGCCCTGGCTCTGAAAATAATATCAAAATAAAAATTAAAAGAAAAAGAAAGGATGATGAGAATGAATAAGAAAGGCCCAAGCTATTGACATAGATAGTCATCTCAAAATAGGTGAGAAAGCAAAAACTATTTTTGTAATAATGAATCCACCGGTTTAGAATCAATGGAATCTAATTGAGAAAGGAAAGGAGATATAGGAATCTGAATAATTGGCTAGATAAGGTCCCATTCAATAATATAAATAAGAATCTGAATAAGGACTAGGGGAAGAAGATCAAGGATAACAATAACAAGGTCATGAAGAAGAATAAGTTGAAGATAAGGAAGATGAAAAAAATATCCATCACTCCACCTAATCCTTCGAAGTACTATCTTTTAATTTTCTATAAAGTAATCCTCTTCCTTACAAGAAATTTTCCCAAAAGGTTACATCAAAGAAATTCATTCATACTTTAAATAAAGAAGAATAACAAGAAGAATCTAATAAGAATAAGAATCAGCCATCTCAATTGATCGATACTGAATGTTATTTTTGTGATCTCCCAGAATATAATGACGATAACGATTTTAAAAGGAAAATAACACTAAAGGGAGTTTAGTACATCGAACATGCTTTGGATAGATTATAAAAGATGATACCATTCATTCCAAAAATTGAAGTCACAGTAGAAATCCTTTCAAATATCCATAATGAAAGAACATACATGGTTAACATTATTAATGATTGGTTTCTAAATTTTGATTCCAATTTCATGATTTACAAGTAATGTGATACTAAGAAAAATATGTATTATAATACGTTTATTAATTGGTTGTACAATTTTGATGATAGTTGCATGAATCGTTTGGATAAGTAGGATGAATCAGTGAATTGAGCAAATGATCTCAATTCTCTCTATCAAAAATTGTTACTAATTTTAATAAAAAACAATAAATCATTTAATGAATAGGTACCTCAAATGGAATAGAATCTTGAGTTTTTGATAGTCTAAAGGATAAATTGGAGAATGAATGTAATGAGGTTGTTTTAATCAAAAATAGAGTTGTAATTTTGGAGAAGGACTACAGAGTAATATTAGAGGATTTTAATGCCCATGATGCAAGGATCAAAGCTTCGAAAGAAATTAATTGGCTTTATGGACAAATGATCTAGAAGAAATATATGGTTTTTGTAGAGTAGGATGTGAAACTGACGGCTTTGAAATAAGCTATGGATAAACTGATGGAGGATGGAAAATATTTCAAGAAGATGATGATATAGAATATCAACCTCTTCTAAAAAAAAGGAAATAATTACTTTAAGAATTCATGTTGTAAAAAAACATTATTTCATTCCAATTAATATCTATTGTTTCGTACTTAATTTCTATAACCCTATGTAGGAAATGAATGTTATCCCTAATTATTTTTGAAAATAAAAAGGGGGATAATAGTTTGGAAATAAAGAATTTGATGAATACCTTTTTTTGGGAGAACTCATAGGTAAATGTATAGATATAATGATTCCTAGTGTTTTTCATAAACCTAGGGTGGAATTATTTGTATTCACTATCACATTCATAATAGAAACTTAACTCAGGGGGAGATAAGTCTTTATTGTTTATTTTGTATTGTGCCTTCCAAAAGGGGGTAAATTATTAAGTCAAAGATGTTTTGACATTCCCAATGATCTTGTTGTTTTGGAAATCACAAATTATGTATTGTTTTTCATATATGTTGTATTTTCATTCTAATAAAATATATCATAATCACATATATCATAACCATATATGTTGTTAATATACTATTATTTTACAATCACAATAACATATTTTGTTTTCCATCATAACATCACATTTTTTTAGTTCTACATCACAATCCGATGTTTTTTATTTTAAATTGTATTCACATATATTGTTTCTCATCGTAACCACATAAATTTATTTAAAATCATAACCACATATGATGTTTTCACGTGCATCGTTACCAGGTTATATGTCACATTAATGTTTGGGATCCTAATAACATGCATCATAACCAAGTTAATATTGTATCGTAATTATGCATCATTACCAAATGCATCATAACCATAAGCATCGTAACCATATGCATCATAACCATATGCATTGTAACAAGGCATAGTAATTAGTTTTTTTTATAATATTCTTTTTAAGAATCATAATATGGTTATGTATCATATTCATATTATGCATCATAATCAGGTTATTTATCGTATTCAGATTAAACATCGTAACCAGGTCACAAATCAGAATCTCATTGTGCATTGTAACCATTTTATGTATTGTAACCACAATATGAATCATATCCATGATATGAATCATAACCACAATATGAATCATTACCATTATATGCATTTTAATGATGAAATGCATTGTAACCATGTTATTTGTCGTACTCATGTAATGCATTGAACTCATGTATTATTAAAATACCTCATAAATTATTTCTCATACTCATTATTTCATACTTCTGTACTTATTGTTTTGTAATTAAAATGTTGTTGTTGAGTTGGTTATACACCAATCAAAATGATGTCGTATATTTTATTTATTTTTAATGTTGTAATGTTTGGTGTCCGAGTCCCTCTGAATTTTTTGGAGAAATATGTCTGTTGTATAAAATATCAACATTAAAACTTGAGGCCTATAAATAGGAGGTCATTTGAACCAAAATACACAAATTTTGGATCTTTAAAGATCTAGAGTTAGATAATATGACTTCTATCTTACTTCATGCAAAATCCTTGAAGATTCAATATATGAACGACTTGTTCCAAGTTCTTTTATTTATATAAGTGAATTGTTTTTATTGTTGAAAACAATCATTATGATAATGATTGAGGGCATCCTGGGATATGAATATGTGTTTCTGATCATTGTATCGAGCGATTCAATGTTTTTTAAAAACATAGGTGTTGATTACCCGGTTAATCGATGGCTTCTGGGGGTAGCAAGACAGTCGTTCTGATCATTGTATCAAAGTCTAACCAATGTGATGGTAATACAAAACTTTTATCCTAGGTAAAAGGATACCCTACCCTTTGGGATAAAATAATCTTAATTCCTTTACATTTCCACAGAAATTTCTAATATAAAAGGAATTATTTTGTTTATTCTTTCTATTCATATTATTTTCTATAATAATTTTTATATTAACAATTAATTCATTACATATTATATTAAAAGATTATATATGTTGTATGGTGGAATTTTTTACATCTTTGTTAATCTAATAATTTTATTCAATTCGAAATCAATGGTTTTCCATTACATCTGTTGTTAAATCATATCATATCCATCAGATCCAAGACCTGTATGGTTATTTGTATTGGTTGTGAATTGTATTTTTCTAATACCTCTTAAACTATGTTATTTCTTAGGAGTTTAAATACAAAGTTATTAAAACTAAAATTCTCCCTCCCTCCTATATTGTGTCATCTAAAATACATTTACATCTATATTACGATCCAACAGTTATGATATTATATTATCACGGATAAGTTATTTCATTAGTCCATTATATTTCTTTTTCATATTTGTTACACAAATATATTATATATAATTCTATATTTAATAAATCATATTTTTTTTAAATTTACAGTAAAATATTTCAATTAGAAAAATTCAAAAATATCACTGTAAACCAATATAATGTATTAAAAGTTAAATTAAATTTTATCATTTGTAAACTCTAAAATTTATAAATTAAACATCTCAATGAAAATTATAATACATGATAATGAATTTAGTATGAAACATTACATCATATTGTTCTAATAAAAATAGATATATAAAATAAAATTCATGAAATTGAATTACTATTTAAAATTTTCGGGTTTTTATATTATTCCCCCTTTAGAAAATTTAATCCTCAAATTTTTATTTAATACTTAATCAAGCGGGGTACTTTTTTCTTCATAGTGTTTTTAAATTCCCATGTTTCTTATATAATCATATATGTTTTCCAAAAAACCATAACATGATGATTTACCTTATTCTAGAACACATACTCTCTATAGTAAATAACATGTATTAGATATTCCTCAGAATAATGATTTTTTCTAATTATACTTCATTGTGGATCAAAACATGAGATGTATCTAGCATAAATTTTCATTAAAAATTATAATGAAATATGTGATGAACTAGAGATAAACTCAAAGTTCAGGAAACTCGATTGGAAATTGATTCTATATTCACTAATATTTCATATGGTCCAATGATCCATTATAATAAATTTTATTTTTTCCTAAACAGAAAAACACTTTCCCTTGGAGATACATTATGAAAATATGATTGAAAAACATCAATTATAGATGTTTCCTCTACTTATCTGAATAAAATTTCTACCTTCTCTAAGGCATCATCCTATATTCCTAAATCATAATGTAATACCCCAGGTACTTATTGGATAATTAATTTTTATTCTATGAGTAAATAGATAATTTCATTATTAAAATATAATGAATCATGTTGTATTTATAGAAATTAAGGAATCTACACTTATTGAACAGAAAACAGACAATTAGAATAGTAAAGTGACAATTAGGAATAGTAATCCTGCTATTGGAATAATAACCCCACGTAAGAATGTATAAAATAAATTTATGTATCTCATAAATGAAAAAATTTATATTATATAAATACATGAGGTAATAAGTAAATAAATGTTTTAAAAATGATAAATTAAGAATTGGTATTTTATTGAAACATAAATATTTATTTATGATTTTATAATCAATATAACAATTTAAAGGAAAATTTTAATTCATAAAATATATTCATAAATTGATATTTTTATGTATTATTATTGTAAGATAATTTTATAAGATAATAATTAAATTTTCAATGTGTCGTAAAATTAGTTATAATATTAAAATCTATATTTATTGAATAAATATTGATTTAAATTTAAAAATAAATATTTTATATTTAAGATTTTTTTTTGTAAATTGGAGTCCATTTTTATATCTACATGTCAAAAAATATTGAGGATGATTTTTTGGGACTTTTCTGAAATAGTTAATTTTTTTGAATAATGAAACATAGTAATTGAGGGTACATAATATTATATATTAATAAATGTATTTTTTAGTCATTTATAACGTAAGAACCAATTATATGGAAATAAAAAGAAATATTTACTATACAAAGTCAAAAAAATCATCACTATTGATAGTATTCAGCCAAAATAATAAACAAATGAATAAAATAAACAATAAAACCCCTCTCCTCTCCATATAAACACCACCCCTTCCCACCTATTCTCCTTACGCCTTCTATGTATATAATATTATGGATATTCTTTCCAATTCCATTCCAATATCTCATCCCCAAGTCCAATACTTATTGGTCTCATGAAAACACCAAAACCAAGTTCCTTAAGGATGTTCTCAAAGAGACAATATTCATTCGGTAAAATCCTATATTTATTCTCTTTTAAATTATTTATTGGATTATTTATTACTAAATTATCCTATCCTCTACTATCAAATGTGACATGGTTACTATAGTAAAATAAATATATTGAAATTATAATGTTTTTATAGAATATCTATAAAAAACACTTCTATTCTCCTCTTAATCTAAAAAATAGAAACATCATTTGTGATGTGTCGAATCACATCCTTCGTGGTCGATTATTTTTTATTTAATATTAACATAATAAAGTATGATCATAATTATAATAATGGGGTTAAAATATATTTTAATATGTATATTATAACATTGTAATTTTTTTGGAAATAATTTATAGACATAATAATTAAATAAAATTAAACTAGTATGTGATAGTTGAAAAAAGAACCAGAAACAAACAAAAAATTTATCAATAATTTTTTATGTAATGAATAATCCTTATATCAATAAATAAAATGAAATATGGAAAAATTTAAAATTATGGAAATAGACTAATGCTATTTTATTCCACTTATGTAGTTTTTCTAACATTTGACAAGAAGTCCCAAATTTATACTCATCAGAACCAACTATAAATCCATGAAAAAAATGCTCTTGTAATGAGGATTATGATATTATAATTAATCAAAATGGAAAAAACTGAACTTAATAAGAGATTATGGGAATATACTATGATGTTAATTTCAAGTGTAACCATGATGGTTACTCATTTTATAGCCAGAATAGCTATATTATATGTAATTGTCATAAGAAAATTATGTATAAGTTACTTTTTCTTATTTGTATCCTCTTTATTTTGTTTTTAAAGAAACATATCATTTTATTATGTATTCTAAATAGATTATGTCTTATGTGTAAAAGTTATCACTTTTATAAAATGATTTCATTCATAGACTAACCGTTTCTTTCTTCCTTTACATTGCACTTACTACTATTTTTTTGTTCATCTGAAGCCTTAAAATATTTTTAATTGGGTTTGTGGATGGGTAACGGAATGAATGAATTCAGTATTATTTTCACGAAGTTTTCTTGTGGAATGACATCATCTTTTATTTTAAACTTTTCATATTTAAAAAAATGTATATTCATTAGAAAGGTCCGGTTTCTAATATATGATTTTATATGTATGAATTTATGAACTAATTATCTAAAACAATAAGGCAAAAATATAATTGGTAATGTATTAAAATTAATTCTAGTTGAATTTACTAGATTATGAAATGTTTAAGTCCACGTCCTTACAGTTGGTATCATAGAAAGGATCAGATTCCTTTAGGGGTTAGGATAATGTTAATAGAATACCCATAAATGAATTGACATTACGGTTAACATAAGATTATAGTGAATCTAAATATTACAATGTTCATTCATCTAATATATTTGGATTTATAACGTTTTTACATGGAAGAATCATGGAAGTTAATGTACGAAGGAACCAAGACGATGATATCCATCTAAATTTGCAACCACGAATAATGTGAATTGGAATTTCTTAGTTTGTGATAGTAATGGATTTGTTGATGAAGGATATAAATTTTAGTGGAATCTATGCAAGAGATTAGATACATCAACCACATTGAAATATTTTAGTTGGTGGAAAATTTTATCAGGCAACAACCTCTTATATTTATTGGATCATCAAACCCAATTGTAGCTAAAAGGTCAATTTAATACGTAGAAATGATTTTTGATGTCCTGGGGTGTTCAGACCATCAATAGGGTAGACCTTCTGATTACGATTTTGAAGGTGAAGTTGGCTAGTAGTAGACAATATTCAAGAATATCAGGGATAACAATGATATTGATTATATGGAGTGTTATGAATTCAAAAATATTTTCCTTGAGAATTATTTCCCTAAGGTGATACAACATATGATAGAAAAATAATTCAATAAATTGAGACAAGATGTGGAATTAGTGGCTACATAAAAAGAAATATCTACTCAGTTGGAATGATAATCACTAAATTTTATCCAAGATCTAGATATTAAAATCAATAATTTTTACTCATTATTGAATCCAAAATATTTAACGGATTTTTTTTTCAAGAATTACAATGATACAAAAAAACATCATTGATGTACAAAGATATTGGAAATGTAGTTCTCTGATTATCATGTGTTCTTTATAAACTAACATAAAAAGTGATCGAGGTTGCTGGGAAAAGGAAAGAATTCATTAAATAAGTATGCTAGTTAGATTTTTTTTCAATTTGTGAGAATTGTCGTAAAAAACAAATTTTGAATGTCCTTTTGTTTTCTAGTAAGTGTTTCTGATGTGATATGTTTCTACATAGAACTCATAATTGTATTGAAAAATATCACGATAATGGTAATAAAAATTATAATATATAGTTAATTATTAATTTTAACTAAAATGAGATGGATTATTATGAAAATGAGTGTTTGAAGAGGAATCCAAATGACTGGATGAAGCCATACTATAAGAAAAATGGTACGGTAAAATCCATTAAAAATTATTTAGTAGATTGTGGGCCATCAAATGAAGTAGTATCATGTGAATTACTTATTTTTTAATATTATTATAATGTATTATTTGATTTTTGATCTACACATTCTTTCATATCTAATTCTTTGGAAAACTAGAAATTCCACCTCCTAAAATGAATTTAGAAATTATAGTTAAAACACATGGGTGAAATATTAAGGAAATATTAAATTATAATAATATTCCTTTCAATTTTTGTGGAATAAATTTACATAAATAACTTTTTGTCTTACCCCTGGTATAATTTTATGTAATTTTGGGAATGTATTGGCTTTCTGTTTACCATGATCAGTTTTATTGTTGAGCTAAATAAATTATTTTTTAGAAAGAGTCTTAATTTTTATAAAATAATGAACCCATTACATTAAAAGTATATTAGAAAGTAAAGAAACTATTAAAATATAGAAATTTATGATATCTTCCAAATACTGTTGGAAACCTAGTAACTATTTGTATTAAAGATTTTTTTTAGTGAAAGATAATTTTCTGGATGCTTTTTCTAATGAGTTTTCATGTATTATACCTTATTAAGAGTTTGATTGTACTATTGATTTTGTCGGTAATGCTAATCCTATTTCAAAAAATCATTATAAAATGGATCAAGTTGAACATCTAGAATTTTAATACCATTTTCAAGACACTCTAGATAATAGTTTCATTGATCTGCATACTTCTCCATGTGGTGATCCTATTTTTTGGTTAAAAATAAAGATGGTTCTATGAGGAGTATTAATGATTATGGAGCCTTGAATAACATAACAATTTAGAAAAAGTATCTCTTTCCAATATTTTATTACTTGTTTAATCCCATTTAGTGATCTACATATTTTTTTCTTTATTAAATTGAGATATCAGTACCATCAAATGATGGTAAAGGATGATGAGATACTAAAAACGTCATTACATACTAGATATGTGAATTATGAGTTTTAATTTATACCCTTTTGTTTGAAAAATCCTACTATGGTATTTATGGATCATAGGAATATAATTTTTTGTGAGTTTTTGAATATTTATTTTATTGATGATATTTTTGTTTATTCAAAAAAACTTGAGGATCATGAAAAACATCTAAGTATTGTTCTTAAAAACCTAATGGAAAATATGTTAGATGGGAAATTTAGAAAATTTTATTTTGGGACATAATATATTTCTTTTCATGGGAACATTATAAATATGTATGGTATAATAGTTGATCCCAAACAAAAGTGGATGATGAATGTCCAAGACATATAAATGTTACTGAGATATAGGGTTTTCATGGATTAGAGAGATATTACCATATTTTTGTAAAAAAAAATTTATTGTTATCTATCCTGAAATCTAACATAATGAAAAAGGGGATACATTTATTTATTCATTAGAATGTGATTTTTGTTTTCAATAACTAAAAAAATATCGGTGAATGCTCTATTTTTGTCTTATCTTTCCAGAAATGGATAGTTTTTCATATATATTTATTATTCATTAATGGGACAAGGTTTCATTCTCATAAAGAATGATCATGTACTTGATTAGGCATTATAGAAATTGAAACCTGTTGAACTAGATTATCCCACATGTTGTTTGAAATTAGAATCTGTGGTTTTCTCTTTGAAAATTTGGAGACATAATTTTATAGATAAAAGTATAAAATATATAGAGATCATAAAAGTTTGATGTATATATTCACTCATAATGAATTGATCATGAGGGAGAAAGATGGATATAAATGATAGAGGATTATGATTTCATGATCAATTAGAATCCAAAGAAAGAATATAACATGGATTCTCTTTTGAGTCATAAAAATAATGTTGCATTAATAATGTTATGTTTAGAACATAACCCTTGGTTAATGATTTTTTAAATTTTTGCTTGGATATTATTGGTACAGGAAATTATTCTATTCTGTTTCAGGGGTCGGTTCAATCATCTCTATCAAAGAGAATTAAGCAAGCAAAGAAGGAAGACCATTAATTATAATAAATATATATATTTGGTTAAAAAGGGTCAGTTTATACAAATTAAAATTGAAAAAGAGTTTGTTTTTATATTTGGGAAAATGTTATGTGGGTTTTGTGATTCACATTTTGAGTGATATTTTATAAGTGAAGCTCATACATCCCAATTTTTTGTTTATATTGGAATAACTAAAATGTACTGATACCATCAACAGTATTACTTGTGTTATGGAATGCAAATATATATTTATGAATTTAACATGATATGTTTCAACTGTAAATATGTAAAATAAGAAAGATAAAAGACGATGATGATTCATCATCCTTTCTTAATTACAGAGGGTAAATGGGAAAATATTTCCTTGTATTTCATATTGGGAAAACCAAAAACATCCTAAGGTAACAATGTGGTTTGGGTTATTATTGATCAACAGACTAAATCTAAACATTTTCTTCGTATTCAATACAATATCACTCTAGATCAAATTTCATAGTTTTATCTTAAAGAGACAGATATACAACATATATATCCTCTCTCAATTTTATTTTTTCATGATAACATGTTCAGATATAATTTTGAAAATTACCTTTATAAGTCATTAGGAATTGAATTAAATTTGATCACATCGTTAAATTCTTAATACGATGGAAAATAAAATTGAATAATTCAAACATTAGTGTATATTATTTTATCTTGATCAATGGATTACTAGGGATGTGGTGTTTATAATCAAATTTTGGTTTAGTTTTCTTGTAATAATAGTTTTTATTCAAGTATATTAATGATTCATTTTGAATTATTATATGGAAGTCATTGTCAAAACTAATCATCTTGGGATGAAGTGAGTGAAATAAATGTGAAGGGACCAAAATTGGTTGAAGAAATAGTATAGAATGATTATAATATTTAGTTACACTTGAGGATAGCTTAAACAAGGAAGAAATGTTATGTATATTTCAAGAGGAAGTATCAATATTTCGAGATATTTGATCATGTATTTCTCAATGTTTCTACATGAAAAGGTGTGAGTTTTTTTGGTAATATGGGGAAGTTAGGTTCATGGTTCATTGGACACTATGAAATCCTATTGAAAGTTGAATCACTTTCCAATATTGTGGTGTTACCACCATGTTTTTCCAATGTACATAATTTTTTTCATGCTTCAATGTTAAAAATATATGTGTCAAATTCATCTCATGTTATGAGCCCTGAGGTTGTTCAGATGAAAGATAACCTTACATATATGGAAAATCCAACAAGGGATCTTCATTGAATAAAATAATCCTTTTGAAATAAGGTTATTCACCATGTTAAGGTTTTGTGGAGAAACCACATTATTAAGAAAAAGCATCGGAATTTGAAACTGCTACGAGATAAATGTATCTTCACATGTTTAATATGTGAATAAATTTACAAGGATTCAATTTCTAGAAGGTGAGGAGAATTTATGAAATTAGTTTCTTATAGAATAATTTTTTTCCCATTTTGGAATTAATAGTACAATTTTTTATAAATATACAGTTAAATAAATCGTATTTATAGATTTTTAAGAATATATACTAATAGAATAGTAACTAGAATGTTTGAATAGTAATGTGACCATGTGGAATAGTAATCTGGCCAATAGAATAATAGCTTCATCTATTGTAGTATAGATAAAATTTAGGTATCTCACAAAATAATATATGATATATTTATATGATGGTATAAGTAAATAAATGTCTTATAATGATAAAATAAGGGTTGGTATTTTTGTGAAATGTAAATGTTTAATTACAATAGTATACTTAATATGATTATCTAAGAGAATATTAATATTAATAAAATATATTCAAAAATTGATATTTTGTTTTATTATAATTTTACAATAATATTATGAAGTGGTAATTAATTTTTTAAAATGTCATTTTATCTGTTATAATATTAAAATTGATATTTTTAGAATAAATATTTATTTTAATTTAAAATTACATTTATCATCTTTAGAGAACTTTTTTCATTAATTTGTTTAAATTTTTTAAACATACACATCAAAAAATGTCTAGGGTGAATTTTTGGTATTTCTCTCAAATAGTAGAATTTTTAGTGAATAATGAAATATTTTAATTTACATTTTTTAACATTATAAGTTAAATACAATATTTCTTGAGTCATTGATATTGTAATAACCCATTATTTTGAACTCAGCTTCACTTTTAACTATAATTATTAAAAAAATCAATACTATTGATATTCATTAGCCTGAATAATAAACAATTTAATAAAATAATCAATAAAACCACTCTATTATCCCTACAAATACCACCCTCACCATGACCTCTCCTAACACCTTATAATCCTTTAATCTTGTATAAAGTCTACCTAATTACCTTTCCAATCCTCTTACCTACATCTATGTTCTTCTTGTATCACCAAAATACAAAAACCATGTTCCTTAAAGAGGATCTCAAGGAGATGATATTTAAGAGGTAAAATACTCAATTCATTCTCTTTTTAAAAGCTTTAATTTATTCTCTATTTACTACTAGATTATACTCACCTGAAATACCCAAAGTGACATGATAATTATAGTATCATACATACATTTTAGTGTAATTTTTTAGTGTAATATCCATTAGAAAACCACTTCTCTTATCCACATTTTCTAAAAATAAAAACATCATCTGTGATGTGTCGATTCACTGCCTCTGTGGATGACATGTTTTCCCTTACTATATACATCATAAATTCTGGTCATAAAAAATTATTATTGATTGAAAATTTTTCATATGTATATTATAACTTATTTTATGTTCTTTAAAAGATTTATAGACATAATTAGTTAATAAAATTAAACTAATTTACGATGTTTGTAAGAAAACAATAAACCAAACAAAAATTTATCTTAAATGTTTTTTCTAATGAATCATACTCATATCATAAAAAAGATATATAGTAAAATGTAAAATTATGGATATGTTTTAATACCTTTTATTTCCACTTATATAGTTTTAAATCCATTTGAAAATAACTTTCAAAATAATACCTAAGGGAACTGAAAATAAATCCATGAAACAAACGCTCCTCGAATGACGATTCTAATATTTTTTTATCATTGATATGTCTATAATTGAACTTAATAAAATAGTAATAAAAAAAATTTAAGTTGAAAAGGAAATGAAAAAATTAGATAATTATGATAATTTTATTATCCAAATAATTAAGTACAAGGTAAAAACACTTTCAAACATATTCTATGTTTATTTATTATTAAAAATCCTATTTTCAATTTACAACTATTTTTACGATGGAAATGTTTTTTTACTTATGTGGAATAAGATTATTCTCCCACATTCATGATTACTTATTAATTTTACATCTATTTTGCATGTTTATATATTTATTTTGAAATAATTTTTTTTTTCTTTTTAAGTGTGCAGCATCTTAAAAACTGAAAAGTGATTTGAAAATGGATTTTTTCCCTAAATAATGTTTCTTGTGTGTTCTGTTTATTTATTATGATCATGTTATGGTTCTTGGTATTATTATTAGTATGGATGTTTTTGTGATAAAATAATGGTTTTTGATCCTCTTATATGTCTTCAATGCATTCGGTAAAAGGACAATATTAACTGGAATGGTTTCACATAAAAGATTATTGGAATTTAATTTGATGGTTTTTTCAAGTGTAACCATGATTGTTACTCACTGTGTAGCCAATAGATCAATATTATATGTAAGTGTGATATTAAAATTATTCCAAAAGTTACATTTTATTTTTTGTAAATTATTTTTATGGTTTTATTGGAAACATATGATTTCATAAGTCATGATAAAGTGATTATGCGTATGTGTAAAAGTTATAAATATGTGAAATTTTTTTCATTAATTGACTAATTCATTATTTCCTCGTTTATATTTCACTTACAATTAATTTTTTTGATCATCCAATGTTTTACAAATATCATAGGATCTATTGATATGTGAATGAAAATAATAATTCATGTTTAAATCCATGAAGATTTGTTATATAAATAGATCGCGTTTTATTTTAAATGTTTTGTATTGTGAAAATGGGATATTGAGTAGAAGTATTTACATTCTATGATATGAGATTATATGTTTTATTTTATGACATAATTCTATAAAAATATAAACCTAAAAGATAGCTATAATGTAATAATTTGAACTATAGTTGAATTAATTAGATTATGTAATGTTTAAGGTTGGGTCCATTAACATAACCACATTATCAACCATTTATTCAAACGAATATTGTCCCAAAAAGTTATTTTCACCTAATTAATCAGAAAAAACAAATTCTAAAAACTATTTCCAAATAATCCATTAAAATATTTCATGTATATACTGGAATAAAAACTATTATTATAAGATTATTTACCTAATGAAAATGTTGATCCTAACATTTATATGTCTCCACTGAACATGTATGAAGCTTGTATTAAAAATCATGAATCATTCACTAAGACAACCCATCAGATTAAAGATTAAAAGTTGTACCGAATTTGTATTTAGTTCCCAATGACCTCTAAATTCCTTTCTAAATATTATAAATGAATCTAGAATTACGATCAGATAAAATGGAAAGAAGTACACCATGTAATATAATTATCTATTGAATATAAAGTCAAAAAACGTTTATCCAATGAAATATTATCTCAAATGGGACTAAAATGATAAGATTATATTAATTGATAAATAATTCACTAAATTGGATTATTAAATCTGGATGTATTTGGTAATACCACCAAAAAATCCAGGGATATATTCTCCCATTTTTATTTTGACATTAGATGTGTCTTAAGAATAACCATCATAAATTATTATTTGGATTTAATCCATTAAGAATTAAATAATTTAATAGTAAAATTAGTTACATATTTCTTCAGTTCTTCCTAATAGAAATGATCTTGAATATCCAGATATTTTTTTACTACCAAGTTTAATGGAAAATAGAGTGTTATAATCTTTAATCAATAATTATTTCATGAACTGGAAATCACATGGCACACCAAATTTATTTCTAAATATGATAACACCTTATTTATCAACATTAATCTATACAAATATACCCTTCTAATGATACAATACATTTTTATATATAATAGGATCCTCCTTTTGATCTTTCATAATTATGTGTGACAAAGAAGATTGTACTAACTCTTGATACAAAAACTATGTAGTTTTTCATGCATATATTATAAGCCAAAATTAAGCAAATATTTACCCTAAAGGTGGTATTCTAAGTGTAACACGGTTAATGTATCAATTTTTTACTCAAATCATGAGCTAATATTTTTTCCTATATTTTAATGAATGGTGTAGTTGAAATTCATTATTAATTCTATCCATCTACTACGTATCATGATTAATTATTTCTAAGTGAATATATACTTCAAAATCTTCTGATTATTATATATTTCATACATTAATACGCATATATTATCGCTCAATGTATTTAAATTAAACACCACATATACCAATTCAAGGTCATGTGTAGGTTTCATTTTCTTATTGGGTTTAATTACCATGATTTAGATGAAATCATATTATCATTAAATGTTAAAACGCAACCCAAACCACTAAAATAGTCATCTTGATAGACAAATCTTCCCAATTCACGGAATCTAGGGCCAAAAATAGATATTTCAATAATCTACCTTTAAATTACAAGAAAAAATCATCATTTTCCACAGTCTTGATGAACCTCAACCCTATTCATGTTATCTTCGTCATTGAGCATGATGTGTATGGAAATTTTCAACAAAACATAGTTAATAAACTACAAATCCTTGAAATCTAGGAATCATAGGAACATTTGTAGTTATTATTCATTCAATAACCACTTTAGTTTTTCCAAGATTAGTAGTTATTCAATTTTTTATGAATATGTGAAGGGAAGGAAATCTATTGAAACTAGAATTCCAAATTACTAAATATTCCATTTAACATTAATTTTTTCATGGTTTTTAATAAAAACCTAAAATATTTCACAGAATAATAATTAGTTTTATAATATATTAGGATACCATATATAAAAATAGCGATATATATATATATATAATAACTCATGGAAAGCCATATCCATATGGTCTATAAATATAACTAGAGTAGTTGTCAACCCAATGGGAATAATAAGAAACATATAATTTATTTATCATAAAAAAATCTATCTTAGGGATGTCAACCCCCTTCATATTTAGACGATGCTAACCATATCATAGATTAAACTTTGAAAATTAAAATCTCCCAAAATTTTATCAAAAATTTATATATATGAATACATAGATACTTATTCTTAGTATTGATGTTATTTAATGAACTATAATTTAAAACATTTATTATGTAATTTTGTTCTTTTTAATTTATTAAATAAGTGAACTCCATGGCGAAGTTCCTAAAAAATGATTCATTAATCAATAATGGTTTATATCAAATTTTACAATTTAATATGTTCAACTTGATCCGATCAATATGGTGTTTTGAAAATTGAGAATCGTCAAGAAATAATTCTATATAAAACTAAACCCTTAATTATGAAAAACATGAGGACAATCATCTAGAAAAACATCAACATATTATTTTAAAAAAAGAATTTCATTAATCAGAACAATTTTTTCACTTTCAAAAACATCAAAAATCTATATTTCCATTCCATATTTTAATAGTTTCTGAATTTCATGATATGTTATCAATGGTATGGATTCATTCCCATATAGCAATTAAAAATAATTTTGGAAAATAAATTTCTTGGAATAGTGACATTACACAACATTAAATTCAATCCATATCCAGGATAACATCAATCTCTATAATGGAAAATATAATAGGGTTTTAGGGAAAATCCATCTACTTATACTAGTAGTAAGGTTGATTAAAAGTACTCTTTCTTTAATACTAAACCAATTAGATTTTACCAAAATAATAAAATCATTTATTGAGGCAATTTTTTTTACAAAAAAATATATTTGAAATTATAGAATTTTTTGAACATGAATCAAAGAAGAAATTATCATAATCTTAGTAAAAAACTAGTGTGCTAGTTACCACGTTGTTTGATGTACCAACATTTTCTTAAGTGGCTGAAAAGGGTTTCACCACACACTTATTATTATATAATTTTTTAATCTATGGAATCACTCTCTTCATTGGATATCAATCTTATTAATTAATCATGTCATTATATTAAATACACATTACTTAAATATTATAAAAAATGGTCTTACAAATACCATGATCCTCTTCCTTATAATAAAAAATCATATTCCTATAATTAAATCATCACAAACAATTCCTAGATTTATAATGAAACCCCTAGGTTTCTTTTTATCACACCTATCACAATATAGAAATTTTATTTTTCTACATTTTGATTTCCATAATGGATGCATCCCCATTGAAATAAATTTAGAATTTTTTTTCTTTTTATATAATACAATATAATGTGGAAAATACATTTCTACCTTTATAAAAAAACAAACATGTTCCCAAAAAATTTTAATTCATGGGAATGAATCTCCCTTTGATATATTTGATTCAATACAAAGTAAAAATTGATTAATTTTAATATCAGGAGAATTGATAACATTTGGTGTGTGACATTATAATTGGGTGATGTTTTCTTTATACATGGCCACAAAGACTTTTTCAAACCCAAACCTTGGTTTTTATTTATTTATTTTGTTATTATTTTTATTTAAATTCTTGTTGTTTTCTATTAGGGTTTGGTTCAAGAGTCCAGTGATTATTCATTTGAGTTTTATATGTTTTGGGTGGTTTATGACTTATTCATTGTTAGTGTGAAAGTAATGAGGAGAAAGTGGCATGGTGGTTATTTTGTGACACCCATAGTGTCACTTATATGTAAGGTGTGTTTGCTGTATGGATTTTCCCCTTGAGTTAGAGGTGTTTTTGGGTGGAAATGGTGACATTTGGGGACTTTTTTCAGGACGCATGGTTGAAGTGCACAATTATTTTAACCATCAATCCAAATTTTGAAGGGTCGCATGGTTATTAGAAATTGTTAAAATAATAATGAAAACTATGTGTGTATATCGTTGAACACTTGAAATTTGGGAATTGCACTATTTGTGTATGGATTGATTAAAAGTGTTATATAGCCATTAATCCCACCCAAATATTGGTATTTGACATTTATCCTTATTTTTAATTGTTTTTTATTCCATTGGCCTTCCTTACATAATCCCCATGTCCCAGATGCCTCCCATAAAGATATTTGGATCCTCCAAGCTACTCTATTTTGATTTGAAGGTGATTTCTTGGTGATTCCTCCCTTGTATTGAAAGGGTATGGATCCCATCTCATTTAACTTTGGATTACTCCATTTTAATATTCTCTTATAACCCTAATGGCCATGTTTTTATGACTTGGATACCTAGGGTGGTATAAAATATGGTGGTTATCATTCATAGGGTTGTGACTCGTGGTAGGAGAGCCTTTCCGATTAATTACATCCAAGGTGACAAGATTCATTAATTTGAGGAAGGTGTTCCAATTATATTCCTTTTTAATTCCTCTAATGTGAAGCTTGATTATTTTTAACTACTTTATATTTGTGATAATAATGATATTGTTGTTTTAGATTAAATTTATTTTCTATTTTCATGATTGAAAATTGGTGAAAAGTGGTTTTCAAAGTGTTTTCATATATATTCCTACGTATATATAAATGTGAGGAGTATGCTGAAATGTAAAATGGATGTTTTAAATGATTTTTGGTATTTATAGAGTGATTTTATCCTTTATAAATCTTTGATGATTTTATTTTGTTGTGAATTGTGTGTTTTGAGTGGGAATTGATTATTTTATGGTTTGGAGCTTATGTGTGGCTTATTTTGTTTGGTGGAAAAGATAATTGTGGTTCTCTAAAATAACATCATCATGTTTTGATGCTCAAAAATGGATTCATAAAGAGTTACATTTGATTTGGTCATATTCATTTGTCCAAATGGTAAACATATGGATGGGCATACAAATGATAGTGGAATTCGAAAATGATGTTCACCATGAACCATTATTTAAATACACATTCCCTTCTTTTTACTCATTTTATAGAAACCTCTCCATTTCAAATGGAATATTTTAAATTTCTACTACATTATGATGGTTCATTGAATAAAATTGGTAAAATGGTTTTCAAATTAATTCAGGGATGATTTCAATTGTGTTTCCTAAATATTATCCCATTTGTCGACTTGAAGTGTGGTTTGGTTTCAAAATAACATGAAGGATCTTCTAGAATCATTATAGTATATCATTTTCTATCTTCAATTTGGATATATATTTTTGAAATATAGATTTGTATTGTAAAATGTAAAGCTCTGTTGGTTCGTTTAGATGTGTTGGAATATTGTTTCAAAACTCATGTGATGTGATGTCCTGGTTAGAATTTGGGAATATCATGTTTGGTGATGGGAACCTATAAGCAAGATCATTCGTTTAGAAGTTCATCTGATAGTTGGTTTCATTTTTTTGGATTGGAAATATCTATGGATATGGGTTATATATTTGATCCATTCATGTGAGGAACTCCACGTTCACCATGTATTTTTATCATGGGATTCATGGGAATCATCTAGAGGGACAAGTTAGTGTTTTTTTCACCCTAATTAGTTGAGTTTTTACCCTTTGATTTTCTAAGAGGACTAGTGGGATGTTATATTGGATTGGCTAGTTTAGAGTTTTCAGTTTGATATTGACTATGAAATCACACCACATGCTAGTAGGGGATTCTGAAATGAGTATTTATATGGACTTATTTTAGAGATGTTTAAGAAATTACCATGATTATATATCTATATGTTCTTACTTATTTCTATAGTTTTTTAGTTAACTATTTCACCTGTATATGTCAACTTGTATTTTTACAATATTTAAAAGAGTTATTTCTGGTTTTTGTATTTCTTTTAATTTTTAGTGCATCCCTCATTATTATTTGGTTTGGATTCTTCTTTCGTTTTTCGCTATGAAATTGGTATATTTTAAAATAGAGAGCTGTTTTAAAATTGAAGGAGGATTTTTTTATTAAATTAAATTTTTATAGATATATTTGTTGGATTTTTTAATAATAAAATACACTTTCTATATGAATTTATAACTATTGTTTTTAGAGTACATAAAGAAACGAAACACATGTAATGTTTGGTTCATACCTACCTAGATTCTTATACTCAAATTCAACTTTTGCCACATTGTGTCAGTATACCCGGGCCATTTTTAGGTTCATGTTTCTATTTTCATTATGCCTTCAGAGTGGGATAGTTTTTGGATGTCGTTGACCAAGTTATCTCGTGGATATATTGGCGGTCCAGTTGGTTGGTTTTAGTTTTTCCGTGGTTTATGTTTCTTTGAATTTTGGTGGTACAAAAATTTTATTGATGTATTAAATTTTGTTCATTTATTATTAGTTTTGTATCATGTTTTATTGGTTTATTTGATCTTGGATGTTTATTGGGATAAAACATCCCCACTGTGATAAAATTGGTTCTTGGCACTAGTAACCAGCCTGGTAGGATAGGGAACACCTCTCGGGCCTTGCTCGGACCCATGTGGATCCCACGTTCACATATTAGGATATTACTAGTGGCTAGGGCTCTCCTAGGGTATGTTCAACTAACCATGTCACCATGTAATGCATGTATACGAGTTCCCTTTCTCGATAGTTTAGTGTGAGTTGTATTTTGGTATTGTTTTTGTTGGTGTGACTGTATTTTCAAAAGTGATTATTTATTGTTAAAGGGTTTTGGAAATGAAAAATGGTTTCAAGGTGTGATTTTTTTGAATGTAGGATTTGGTTATTAAAGTATATTTGTAATGTCAGTGGGTATTTGGATAGTGGTATTATCAAAAAGTAGTTTTGAAAGAAGAATTCAAAATCTTGTTTAATTTTTTTTATGTTTTTTCTCTGTGATTGTTAGTTTTCAATCCTTCTCCTTCATTTATAGATGTTATTTTTGTTTGGGTGTTGATTTTGGTCATGTATTCCTATTTTTCTTACAAAATGCATCCCAAAAAGATCCCAAAGGTTTCCAGTGAATCTATTCCATTTTTTTGGAACATCCATGAATCCTAGTGGTTTGAAGGAGTGTTTTTGTTCTTGGTTGCATCCATTATATCATGTTGATCAATTTTTATTACATGCAGGAGAGTGTCTTGTGGAACTTGAATGTGTTTTCAGGTTTTTCAGAATTCCCAAAGACCTGATGGTGCATGGTATATTGGTTTTATTTAAAGGTCCATTTTTGGAAAAGTAGAAGGTGATCATCTGAATAGTATTAGAAGATGGGATGTATTTTGAAGTATTTATGGTCACATTTATAATATTTTTTTACCTAAGGAGGTTATGGTGAATAAATTAGAAGATAATTTGGATGTTCAACATAGTTAGCGAATGTTGAAGGAAAATGTTGATCATTTTAACGAGTTGGTTCCATTTTATCCTATGGTAGATTCCAATAATCATTTGAAATCTCATATCTCCATTTGGGGTATTTGACTAGAGATAATGTATTGATTCCTCACATCTTATAAATTTTGGTTTGATAAGATAGAGAATAAGGTGTTCATATTTGAGTTGGTTCCTATAGTAGAATTTGTAGTAGACATAAATCCAGTTTCTCTTGGTGATTTTAAAGGTTCTACATATATGAAGAAGTGTGGGATTGAGGAACTGACAATTTTGTGTTCATCATTGATGGTTCTAGTTGCTTTCTCATTAGACTAGTCATTTGTGGGCTTTTAGTGTGGTTAGTTAAGGAATTTTAAGCTTTCTTGTCATAATCTTCCAAAGTATTGTATTCAATGTGGGTTTTTGGGTCATCATGTGAAATTATATAATTAACATGGTTATAAAAGTTAGTCTTAATCGAAGTATGAAAACACCTGACTATGGGGTAATGGATACTTTCATCATTAAGGATCCATCCATAGGCCACAATGTGAATATTTCATGTAGTTAGGTGTAACATCCCATGTAAATATAGAATAATTCATTTTCATATTTATTAATATTTATGAATTAAATATTAATTTTACTTTAAAAGGGTTTCTATGTTCGATAGTGTACCCAATACACAACAAAAAGTTTCATTGAAATCTTACGTTGCACTCTAATAATAAAATAATATTATTTTAAATTGTAGTTAATGCCTAGCCATTGTAATGGTGGGAATGAACAGAACTAACTACAAAATGATTATATATGTTTGTCAAATATTTTTACTTTTTACAATAAATTTTAGAGGATTAATAATGCGAATGAATCCAATTTTAAGCGTACACATTATAATATTCTTTAAAAGGTTGATTAACCGCCTTTTCATGACGAACCTATTTTAAATACACTTTTCGAAAATTTTATGTGTTATATTTGACAAAATGAAATTCTTCTTTATAATCGGGACATCGAAATTTACTTGGTGTAAATTTTTGGTATTTTTTCGATAAAGTTCATTTTTTAATGAATAGTGAAAAATGTTGTATTTTAATTCAAAACCTCTTTTTATTCTAATTTTATTATATGAATATATTTTCTTTTGAACTGGTTTTAAAGTGAAATTAGAATATATTTTTACAATTTAATCCAATATTGGTCGTTGGAATTAATCTCATCTTGAATATGGACTTAAACTAGTGTCAATCTTTTGATACTTATTGTTTCATAAAAACACGCTATTTGCTCTGATAGAAGGAATTAATTATTAAATTAAATAATGTAACTTATATGTTTTGAATTTTGTAAAATAGAAATCATTTTTGAATTCGGAATATCAAATATAGATTAGGGTAAATTTTTTTTATTTTTCTGGCAAACATCAATTTTTGATGACTAGTGAAACCACTAAGTGGTACATAGAAAACTGATTTTTCGTTTAAATGAAATTTTACCACCTCCGTGTTTTGAATTTAAAAAATCCTATATACATGGTTTCCATTATGAAGTAAAATTTGGTTCAATGGGATTAAAATAATTTTTTGGAGAATAGTAACTTTTAAGTTTTAATCGTGATTAGAGGTAATTAGTGTAGTTTAAGGTAAAAATAATGTTTTAATTATATGAAATGACCTAGACACATGTCCTACCGTCATTCTATGAGTCATGGCCGACCAAGTAAACCCATGGGTCAACTTGGGGACCCCATGGAGCCACTTTAGTTGGAAAATGACATTAATACCTTTTTATTTAAAGTTAAAATTAAAATGTCACAATCATGTGTTGTTTTACTAAAACAATTTTTAGATGGGGTTATACAAGTAATATTTCTGACTATAAATATTAATTAGAAAGATAAAACTATTTCCTACATCATGATATTTTTTTAAAAATTTTGGGACATTAAATAAATTAAATTATTTATGACATCATGATGATGCAGCGATTACCTCATTATTTAACGATTTAAATAAAATTAAAAGATAATGTAAATTATAAGACCTACACATGTCAAAAACCTATTGGATGGGTAAATTTATAAGTCCGATCACCTTATCGTCGAAATATATAATTTTGGGACCTCTTAAATCCGAAAAGCATTTTATGATAAAGTAATCTTTTATAACTTTCAAAGAGTGCCCCTCCTCTCCTCTTATAAAAGGCCCCCACCTCTACCACCTTACCCATACTTCCAAAGACTTTGGCTCGGCCAAACCCTGACCATTTTGTCTCTACACATCCCTATCTATCTATTATAATCCTCACTTTGGGCAGATGTCTTCTGAAGGAAGCCTTTGAGCTCAAATCTATGAGAGTTACCCGATTTTAAGGCAATGTTTTTACTTTTGTTCTTTTGTTTTATTTTCCTTCTCCACCCATAACCTCTTATTAATTATTTATTTTGTAACAAATCCAGTATCTTATATACACTAGGATGTTTTTATAAGAATAATTAGAGCTACACTTACACACACATACATCTAATGGTTAATGAACATACTGTTTCTGTGGATGGCGAATTTCTGCCTCACGAAACGATGATTGTTCAATATTCTTCTAACACCTTCAAAGGTTGCAATTAAGATAACAATATAATTATATATTATATTTAATATGTTCATGTTTTCCTTAATCTTCTGTATTTTTCATTTATGGCATACCTTTATGGATTCCATTATGGGTATACCCAATATCTTCATTTTAGGAAGTGTGGACTACCGCCCCCTCAAAGTGATTTGATTCGTTAATGCCATATGTGGGACGTATAAAGGATGTATTTAAAGTTATTATATATGATTTTATACTGGAATTATAATATACCTTTGTATCATTATAATTTCATTACATTAAATTATGAGATAGAAATGAAAGTAGCGTTCATGCGTACGTACGGCTTACTGTCTCCATGAACGGTGCATTTCATTTCTTATCCCCAAATGTAATGTACTATTATATGTACATATATATAATGGATATATATGATGTACGTTACATATATGTGATTAATATAATTCTGTAATTAAAATATAAAAACCTCTCATTTAGTTTTAATTCCATTAATATGACATAGAAATGAAAGTAGCGTTCATGCGTACGTACGACTTACCGTCTCCATGAACGGTGCATTTAATTTCTTACCTCTAAATTATTATGTAATATTATAAATCCTTGTATATTCTGGATATATATGATATATATGATATCCAAATCATGAATATCATTTTGGATATAATTAGCCTTTGACCACACGAACAACATGTAATTGTAAGAAGACCACTTTCGACTTAAGAACCTAATATCGACAAAACAAAAATTAATAACTTAAATGATTAAATAATGTATATAACATGGTAATAAGTGATATAAAAGTAATAATTAACTTGAAAAAGGTTCTTAAGTAAGTAGATATTAACTCAAGTATATGATTCAGGACGTTAAAGAACGATCGAGTCAAATCGGACCCGAGGTAAGGGAACTTCTTAACCCAATGTCCATTCATTGGGTTAATCTCCTACTTTCAAATTATGACATGATATTATTATGTCATATCTTGTGTTTTTACATTCTTTATGTGTACTTATAGTGAATACACATAATAGATCTATTTTATTTAAAAATTTATCTTTTTAAGGGACTTTGTCTCAATCTCTTTTCATTGAGGCTTATTTAGTTTTATACACAACTTTATTTTATATGGTGTATAAACCCATTTGACTTTTAATTTTATTCAAAAGGAATCTTTTTATACGAAGTGTTTTACTAACAGAAAAAAAGGAATGTTTCTTTTAACGTATGCAGTGAACACAAACTTTTCTGCCGCCGCGAGTATTATTTGTTCTTTGCCTTCCTGAACAAGCCGTATTGTTTTTTAAAATGAAATAAATACAATATACTCTTTTATGTATTTTGTGATTGAAAGTGGTTTTTATAATGGATTTTTTATGTTAATATATTTAAGTGAAATATTGTGATCAATGTGTGGAAATGGTTACTTTCCATTATATTTGTTTTATGTATTATGATTTTTATAATTGTACTTGGACATTTGACAGGTGGTTATGTGATAAACCATATGACGGGTTACGTTATAACCTCCAATGCATTGCGTATGAAATTCGGCCGTATGACTATTCCATTAAGTGATATTTGTGGAAGTCGACCATATGGTTATTCCATTTAAGTATGTTAATGTCCCAAGTTACCTTTATATATTATGTGATCATTATATGGGTTTTTTGGTAATCTTTTGGTTACAAAAGGGTAAGTAATGATCTTTTATTATGTGAAGAGTTTTTACTACTTCATAAAGGTGAAAAGTATTACTTTGATAATGTATTCATGGTTTTCTTATTGTTTTGATAAACTAACAGTTTTCATTCTTTGTGTATCCCTTACTGAGATTTTTATGCTCACCCCATGTTTTTTTGAAATGTTTTTCAAAGGACTTAATGTGGAATAGGGTCAAGGATGGGATCACGGGAAAGTCATTCTATATAAAACCTGGAACTAGACATGTTTCTTTTTAAGATTTTTTATTCTTTGGAAACATAGTAGAAGTGTCTACATTGTAATCTTTTGAGATGTAATAGTTATGTCCTAATTCCCTAAAACTCTAAACCTGAAAAGATCATCAATGTTAATTATTCATTTAATTCAATATTAAGTACGGTTTATGTCTGAGGCATTATAGTTGGTATCATAGGTCGGTTTAGATAACATTAGAAGTTAGAAATTTGTTAGATCACAAATTAATTTGTGTTATGATTGAAATGATATAGCATCTGACGATTACCATGTTGCTTCACCTAAGATATTTCTGTGTTAAGAATGGTTTTTCATAGAGGAAACAGAACATATTTGCTGGGATGACATACAGAGGGAAATGACCTTTCAAATCAGTATCCTGAGATAGTCAGAATCAGAACTAAACAGTTTGTTGAAGTGATGAACCAGTTGAATCAGGTGATAAATGGTGGTTGTGTTTTTGATGATATTTTGGTGTTTTCTAAATGTAAATAGGAGCATGAAATTCATTTAAGGGTTATTTTGAAAACCTTGAATGAAAAGAAACTGTATGGAAAATTCATGAAGGGAGAGTTTTGGTTATAACATATTTCTTTCCTTGGTCACATTGTTTCAAAAAATGGAATAACTATTGATCCTACTAAAACAAAAGTTTTTGAAGAATGGCCAAGACCCACAAACGTATCTGAGATCCATAGTTTCCTTGGTTTGGCCGGTTACTACTGAAGGTTTGTTGAAAATTTTTCACGACTATCTAGTCCAATGAATAAGCTAACTCGGAAGGGTGTTAAGTTTATCTGGACAAAAGAATGTGATGATTGTTTTCAGGAGTTGAAAAAAAGATTGGTGAATGCTCCAGTTTTGGCCCTTCCTTCAAGGAATGGTGAGTTTTTTATCTACAGTGATGCTTCTTTGAAGGGACATGGTTGTTTCCTTATGCATAATGATTATGTAATTTCATATGCTTCACGTCAGTTGAAAACTCGTGAGGTAAATTACCCTACACATGACTTGGAACTGGCTGCTGTTGTTTTTTCTCTAAAAATTTAGAGGCATCATTTGTATAGATTGAAGTGTGAAATAAATACTGATCAAAAATGTTTAACGTATATATTCACTCAGAATGAATTGAACATGATATAGAGGATATGGTTGTAATTAATCAAGGATTATGATTGTATAATTCATTACTATCCGGGAAATCCAAATAAAGTGGAAGATGCTTTGTGTCGAAAAAGTAATGCTTCATTAACAATGCTACATTTGGAACGTGATCCTTTGGTTTTTGATTTGATGAACATTGTCATTGAAGTTGTTGGTGCAAGATGTTCTTCTATTTTGTTTCAGGTATCAGTGACATCATCCCTATCAGACAGAATTAAGCAAGAAAAGAAGCAAGACAGTGAGTTGTAGAAAAAGGTTGAGCTGGTTTAGAATGGTAAGTTACCTGAATTCAACATTGATAATGATTTTGTTTTGAGGTTTGGGAAGAGATTGTGTGTGCCTTGTGATTCATAGTTGAAGAGGGATTTGTTATGTGACGATCATAGTTCTCCATTTTCAGTCCATCCTGGCAGAACTATGATGTATAGATATATTCGAGAGTATTAGTGGTGGGACAGAATAAAAAGGGATATTGCTGATTTTACTGTGAAGGGTTTGACTTGTTAGCAGGTTAAAACAGAGCGGTAGTTACCGAAAGGGATACTTCAGCCTTTACCAGTACCAGAGTGGAAATGGGAAAATATATCCATGAAATTTGTTGTGGGATTACCGAGGACATCTTGAGGTAATAAATCAATATGTGTTTTTGTTGATCGCTTGACTAAATCTTCTTATTTCCTTGCCATACGAGATACTTTTACCCTAGATCAACATTCCCATTTGTATCTTAAAGTGATAGTCTGGTTACATGGAGTTCCTCTCTCTATTGTATCTGACCGTGATCCCAGGTTCACTTCTAACATTTGGAAAGGACTTTAGAAGTCGTTTGGTACTGAATTAAATTTTAGTACAGCTTTTCATCCTCAACAAGATGGGAAGTCAGAACGAAAAATTCAGACTTTGGAGGTTATTCTACATGCTTGTTCGATGGCTTATTGGGGAAGTTGGGACCAACATCTTTCATTGGTTGAGTTTTCTTATAATAACAGTTTACATTCTAGTATACTCATGCCACCATTTGAGGCATTATATGGGAAGCAGTGTCGAACTCCAGCTTTTTGGGACGACGTAGGTGAAAGGAAGCTGATGGGACCAGAATTGGTAGAAGATATGACATAAAAAGTTAAGTTGATTCAGAAACATATGAGAACAGCTCAAAGCAGACAAAAGAGTTATGCGGATAACCGAAGGAAGGATCTATCTTTCGAGGAAGGTGATCATGTTTTTTTCAAAGATTCACCGTGGAAATGTTTGATGTGATTTGTTAAGAAAGTAAAGCTGAGTCCAAGGTTCATTGGACCATATGAAATTCTGTAGAAAGTTGGATTAGTCGCTTACCGAGAGGATTTACCTCCGAGTTTATCTTAGGTACACAATGTTTTTCATGTTTCGATGTTGAGAATGTATATGCCAGATTCATCTCATGTTTTGAGCCCAGAGGTAGTTTAGTTGGAAGAGAATCTCTCTTATAAAGAACAACCAGTCTAGATTCTTGACTGAAAAGAGCAGGTGTTGCGAAATAAGGTAATTCACCAGGTAAAGGTTTTGTGTAAAAACCATATGGTTGAAGAGGCAACGTGGGAATCTGAAAATGCTATGAGGGATAAGTACGCCCACATATTTTGATAAGTGAATAAAATTGCGAGGATGCAATTCCCAAAAGTGGGAAGGATGTAACATTCCAGGTAAATAAAGAATAAAGCATTTTCATATTTATTAATATTTACAAATTAAATATTAATTTTACTTTAAAGGGGTTTCTATGTTCAATTGCGTACCCGATACGCAATAAAAAGTATCATTGAAATCTTACGTTGCACTCTAATAATAAAATAATATTATTTTAAATTGTAGTTAACGCCTAGTAGTTGTAATGGCGGGAATGAAAAAAACTAACTACAAAATTATTATATATGTTTTTCAAATATTTTTACTTTTTACAATAAATGTTAGAGGATTAAAAATGCGAATGAATCCAATTTTAAGCGTAAACATTCTAATATTCATTAAAAGGTCGATTAACCGCCTTTTGAGGATGAACCTCTATTAAATCCACTTTTGGAAAATTTTATGTGTTATATTTTAGAAAATAAAATTATTCTTTAGAATCTGGACATCAAAATTTACTTTTTTTAATTTTTTGGTGTTTTTTCCGATAAAGTTCATTTTTTAATGAATAGTGAAAATGGTGTATTTTAATTGAAAACCTATTTTAAATATAATTTATTTATATGATTAGATTATCTTTTGAATTGTTTTTAAATTGAAATTAGAATATATTTTTACCATTTAATCCAATAGTGGTCGTTGGAATTAATTTAATCTTGAAATTGGACTTAAACTAGTGTCAATCTTTTGCTACTTATTGTTTCATAAAAACTCGCTATTTACTCTGATAGCGGGAATTACGTATTAAATTATTTAATGTAACATCTATGTTTTGAATTTTGTAAAATAGAAATAATTTTTGAATACGGAATATCAAATATAGCGTAGGGTAATCTTTTGGTATTTTTCTGGAAAACTTCAATTTTTGATGAATAGTGAAACAACTAAGTGGTACTTAAAAAACTGATTTTTCGTTTAAATGAAATTTTACCACCTCTGTGTTTTGAATTTAAAAAATCCGACATACATGGTTGTCATTAACAAGTAAAATGTGGTTTAATGGAATTAAAATAATTTTTTTGGTGAATAGTAACTTTTATGTTTTAATCGCGATTAGAGGTAATTAGTGTAGTTTAAGGTAAAAATAATGTTTTATTAATATGAAATGACCTATACAAATGTCCTAACCTCATTGGATAAGTCATGTCCGACCAATACAATCCATGGGTCAACTTGGGGACCCCATGGAGCCACTATGGTTGGAAAATGACATTAATACCTTTTTATTTAATGTTAAAATTAAAATGTCACAAACATGTGTTGTTTTACTAAAACAATTTTTATATGGGGTTATACAAGTCATATTTTTTACTATAAAAATTCATTAGAAAGAAAATAATAATTCTTACAACATGATATTTTTTTATAATTTTTATACATTAAATAAATTAAATTATTTATGACATCATGATGATGCAGCGATTACCTCATTGTTTAATGATTTAAATAAAATGAAACGATAATGTAAAATCAAAGACCTACACATGTCAAAAACCAATTTGATGATTATATTTATAACTCCTATCACCATATCCTTGAAATATATATATTTGGGACCTTTTAAATCTGAAAAGCATTTTATGATAAAGTAACCTTTTATAACATTCCAAGAGTGCCCCTCCTCTCCTCTTATAAAATGCCCCCACCTCTACCACCTTACCCAAAAATCCAAAGCCTTTGTCTAAGACAAACCCTTCCCATTTTGCCTCTCCACATCCCTATATAACTCTTAGAAGCCTCACTTTGGTCATAAGTCTTCACAAGGAAGCCTTTGATCTCAAATCTAAGAGAGTTAACCGATTTTAAGGTAATGTCTTCACTTCTGTTCTTTTGTTTTATTTTGCTTCTCCAACCCCCTAAACTCTTTTTATCCATTTATTTTGTAACAACTAAAGTATATTAAATATACTAGGATTTTTTTATAAGAATAATTCATGCTACACTTAAACACACCTACATCTAATGGTTAAAGAACATACTGTTTATGTGGATGGAAAATTTCGGCCTCACGAAACGACGATTGTTCAATATTATTCTAACACCTTCACGGGTGGCCATTAAGATGTCACTATATTTATATATGATATATTATATCATTATGTTTTCATTAATATTCTGTATTTTTCATTTATGGAATACCGTTATGGCTTCCATTATGGGTATACGCGATATCTTCATTTTAGGAAGTGTGGACTACCGCCCCCTCAAAGTGATTTGATTCATTAATGCCATATATGGGATGTATAAAGGATGGATTTAAAGTTATTATATATGATTTTATACTGGAATTATAATATACCTTTATATCATTATTATTTATTTCCCTTAAAGAATGAGATATAAATGAAAGTAGCGTTCATGCGTACGTACGGCTTACCGTCTCCATGAACGGTGCATTTCATTTCTTATCCCCAAATCTAATGTACTATTATAAGTACATATATATAATGGATATATATTATGTATGTTACATATATGTGATGAATATAATTATTGAATTAAAATATACATAACTCTCATTTAGTTTTAATTCCATTAATATAACATAGAAATGAAAGTAGCATTCACGCGTACGTACGAATTACCATCTCCATGAACGATGCATTTCATTTATTACCTCTAAATGATTATGCAATATTCTAAATACATGTATATTCTGTATATATATGATATATATGATATCCAATCCTGATTATCATTTTGGATATAATGAACCTTTGAACACACGAACAACATGTAATTGTAAGAAGTCCATTGTCGACTTAAAAAACAAATATCGACAAAAAACAATTATTAACATAAATGATTACATAATGTTTATAACATGGTAATAAGTGATATAAAAGTAATAATGAACTTGAAAAAGGTTCTTATGAAAGTAGAAATTAACTCAAGTTTATGATTCAGGACGTTAAAGAACGATCGAGTCAAGCCGGACCCGAGGTAAGGGAGCTTCTTAACCCAATTTCCGTTCGTTGGGTTAATCTACTACTTTAAAATTATTCTATGATATTATTATGTCCTTGGTTGTGTTTTTAAATTCATTATGTGTACTTATAGTTAATACACATAATAGATCTATTTTATTTAATAAATGATCTTTGTAAGGGACTTCGTCTCAATCTCATTTCATTGAGGTATATTTTGTTTTATACACAACTTTATTTTATATGGTGTATAAACCCCTTTGACTTTTAATTTTATTCAAAATGAATCTTTTTATAAGAAGCATTTTTCTAAACGACAAGAAGGAATGTTTATTTTAACGTATGTGGTGAAAATGACCTTTTCCAATGCCACGAGTATTATTTGGTCTTTGGCTTCCTAAACAAGCCGTAAAGTTTTTTAAAATGAAATAAATACAATATACTATTTTATGTATTTTGGTATTGAAAATGTTTTTTATAATGGATTTGTTATGTCAATATATTTAAGTGATATATTTTGATCAATGTGTGGAAATGTTTTCTTTCGATTATATTTGTTTTATGTCTTATAATTTTTTTAATGGTACTTGGACATTTGACGGGTGGTTACGTGATAAAACATATTACGGGTGGTGCCATGAATACCAGGATGGGTGGTTACGTTATAACCTCAAATGCATTGGGTATGGATGTCGGCGGTATGGCTATTCCATTAAGTGATATGTGTGTAAGTCGACTGTATGGTTATTCCATTTAAGTATGTTTATGTCCCAAGATACCTTTATATGTTATGCGATCTTTATATGGGTTTTATGGTAATATTTTGGTTACAAAAGGGTAAGTAATGATATTTTATTCAGTGAAGAGTTTTTACTACTTCTTAAAGGTGAAAAGTATTACTTTGATAAAGTATACATGGTTTACTTGTTGTTTTGATAAACTAACAGTTTTCATTCATTGTGTATCCCTTACTGAAATTTTTATGCTCACCCCATGTTTTTTTTTAAATTTTATTCACAAGACATAATGTGGATTAGGATCAAGGATGGGATCAAGGGATTGTCATGCTATATAAAACATGTAACTATAAATGTTTCTTTTTAAGAGTTCCTATTCTATGGAAACTTAGTAGAAGTGTCTACTTTGTAATCTCTTGAGATGTAATAGTTATTTCCTAATTCTCTAAAACTCTAAACCTGAAAAGATCCTCAATGTGAATTATTCATTTAATTCAATATTAAGTAAGGTTTAAGGACGAGGCCTTATATTAGGAATCATTGGATATGGTATTAAGGCCTATCATTTTGTCACTAATGTCCGAATGAAAATTTTAAGTACTCTTTTTTATTCCCCTTGAATTTTGTACATTTTTTCATCTGGTTGGTGGTTCAATTTTCCTTGTAATTCTATAATTGTATTTTATGGTTAATTTTTTTAAAATTATGGTCTTTCTATATTGGTTTTTGTTTCATGTTGTTCTAATGGTTAATATGTGTGCATATTATGAAAATAATTAATTATGTTCCTACTCAAGGAATAACATTGTTCTCTGATTATTATCTCTTTGTAGACATTTTTTCTTTAGAAAATAATGGAGCATTATTGGTTTTGTTTTTTTTTTCAACACCCTCTCTATCTTTCCCCTATGTTTCGGGACTTTGGTTCATGTTAAGAGTTCGTGTATATGTGTTATAGAGTTACATGATCTTTGTAATGGGGATAAAAATTCTCTTTTATCCACAGTTTCTTTTTGTTGTTTTGTTTTTTTAAAATAGGTTAGTTTGAATAGTAGAGTAAAGGTACACCTTTATGTTATTGGTTTTATTTGTCCTCATTCTATTGTGAGTTTGAATTTTGTTTCCCATTCATCTTGGCGACTTTTTGATGAAAGACTATTTTTGGGATGGAGAAAATTATCACACTAAAATATTAGTTTCCATTTATTTATTTTCATTTTATGTTCTTTTTTTATTCTTGATATTTTATATTCATGTTTTGGTCGAGTATCAAGAGAGTATTTGTTTGAGTATTGGAGGTTTTCAGTGGTTTTTCACAGATTCATGGTTAGTTTGAAATGTATGTGGATAAAATGACATGGCTGGTATTTTTTGATACACCTAGTGTCACTTTTTTATATAGTGTGTTTCTTATATGGTATATCCTCTTGAGTTAGTGGATTATTTTGTTGAAAAGGGTGACGTTTGGGGACTTTTTGCAGGTTATGTGGTTAAGGTGCATTGTTAGTTTATCTATATAGTCTAAGTGTGAAATGGTCACATAGTTAAGGGGCACAATTAAACTAACCATGTAGACTAATTTTGTAGAAATTTTACTCTTGACATTGGGTAATTACATGTTTTTTTCATTGTTTATTTAACCGTGCGATCTACTGTGATTTCCACCGAAAGTAGGGTATTTTTAACATTTATCATTTTTTTAATTAGTATTTCTTCCCTTTTCCTCCAAATTCAATCCACATGATCTAGAATCATCCCATTGAGCCTCTTCCTCTTTTAGTATCCTTCAATTTAATTTCAAGGATATATCTTGGGGATTCTTCATTCGTATCGACTGTTTGGGGCTCCCATATTTTTCTCATTTTGGTGTTTTTGTGATGGAAAATGGGTGGAATTTTCTTTTCAAATAGTTTTCGTAAATATGACTATGTATATATGAAAGTGAGGTGTTCGATGAAATATCAATTGGACTTTTAAATTAATTTGTGTATTGAAGGAGTGTGTGTAAACTTGTTTATGTTTTGATTATTTGATTTGGTTTTCAATTGGGTGTTTTATATCGGAATTAGTGACTATTAGGGTTTAGTACTTATGTGAGTCCTAATGTGTTTGGTGGAAAGGAATGTTTTGGTTGTCTAAAAAAGTATTTATATATTTCCAATATATAAAATGGATTCCTAAAGATTTGCCTTGGATGTGGTAACATCCATATATGCATAGGGTGCACATATGTATTGGAACACAAATTATATTGGCATTTGAAAATAATGTCCACCTTGAATCTAGATTCCAAGATGCATTCCCTTATTCCTATTCATATTAACTAAAACTCCACATTTCAAATTGAATTTTATAAATTAAAACGTATTCTTGATGGTTCCTTCTTTTCTAAATGGCCACATGGTTTTCAAAAAATAATTCAATGATAGTTTCAATTCTGTTTTATAATTATTATCCCATTTGGTGACAGAAATTATTGTATGGTTTCTAAATGACATTAATGATTGTTTAGATTGTTTCAAGTGTGTTGTTTGTATATATTTTATATTTAAAATTGGTTTTGAAATTCATAATTTTTTGGGAAAATTTAAATACCTGATGGTTTGGTTTTGAAACTCTTTTGATGTGAAGGATAGATTGTTATTTTTGAATACCTTGTTTGGCGATGGGAAACTCTATGGAGGACCCTACGAGTAGTGGGTCATCTCATAAGTGGTGTTAGAGTATAGTCTAGTAAATCACAATGTCTATGGGTTATTGGTTTTATCCATGGTTTTGGGGACCTCACCATTCACCACATAATATTATCATGGGATTATTGTACATCATCTAGGGGTTGGAGTGACAGTTTCTTATCAACCTTTATTAGACGGGATGGAACCCCATGAATATTGCGAGAGGGTCGGTGGGACATGCCAATGGACTGGCTTGTCTAGAACAGCCAGTTGGTTATTAACTCTAGAGTTTGACCACAAGACATCAGTTGAGTCTGAACTAAGTACATCCACGAATTTATTCTATAGACGTTTAGGAAATTACCATGATTATCTATCTATATATTACTACACATTTTGGAAGAGTTTGGATACCTATTTCACTAGAAACTATCTTTTTGTATTTTTAAAAGTTTTCTAATTTTTTACCTTATTGTTCAATTTCATTTCATTTTCATTGTATCCCTATTTATTTCTTGGTTTGGATTCTTATTTGGTTTTCTATGAAAATATTTTGTTTTCAAATGGAATCATGTTTTAAAAAGGAATGTGTTGTGTTTTTTTTTGGAAAAGTTGATTTTACTAGTAAGAATTTTTATGATTTTAAAATAATAAAACTGGTTTTCTTTATGTATTTTATACAAGTGTTTATAGTCTATTTTGGAAAAGGAAACATATTGAATCTATGGTGCTTTCTTTCTTAGTGGTTTACAATCACACGTTATTTATGTCCATTACCATTTGTAAACCCAAGCTATTTTAAATGATCATTTTTCTGGTTCAGTTGTGCCTTTAGAGTGGGATGGTTATTGGATTTTGGTGTCTAATTAGTAACATGTAGGAATTGTTAGTCTGCTTGGTTGGTTATGGTTTTGTGTGTTTAGATTTTGTTTCATTCAGTTGTGGTTGTACCTCAAATCAATTGATGTATTTGTTGAGGTTCAATTTTTATTTATTTTGATCAATGATCTTTTAATTTTATTTAATCATGCTTTTTATTGGAAAATTTATTTTCTCATTGATATATTTGTTGTCTAGTTCTAGTCACCAGCACGTGATAATAGGGAACACCTCTTAGGACATTTCGAAGAAAAATTTTGCTGGCATGATGGTTGGAATCCTTACTTGGTTCATGTAACCACACGACCCCAGTTACCCTGAGTTGGAATATTATTACATAAAGTTAACATGATCACATAAGATCAAGTCTCTAAAGACCTATCTGTTTAGTATCCTTGGAAACACTATATACAATCATAAGTCTTACATTACATCATAAAGTAAAAAACAACAACAATATAGTCCCCATAATCCACACTCATATCCCCTCAGACGATCCCTGCAGGTCAGTCATAAAAAATTTCTTCACATCCTAGGAAAAATAAAACATAGAAAGGGGTGAGCTCAGATGCTCATTAAGGATAACAATATATCTTAAACATTCATATATAAGCATAAACATTTAAGGAAATGTATAACTAAACCAAAATCCTTTTAAACATCAACTTCAGCATAATATTAAAAATATAATATAAAATAATTCCATTTAATTATTCACATGGATATTCAAATAGTCTAATAATCACATACAATATCAATAAACACTTTCATAATAATGGAATGCATAATTCCAGACAATCATAACCACATAGTCAAGGCCTTGTACCAAGACTACAATTAATATTCTGTCAAGGACTTGTGCCAAGGAACTAGCTTGACTCATGAGACCTACCAATGCATATAAGAGCTATAGCGGGCTCCACCCATCACTTACTAAGTCCAATGCATTCCTCATATGAACATATTTAAACATAACATAAACATTCATATTGAAACTAGCCTAAGAAATGTCAATAATTTCTCCATAAACAATTAATGGTGTAAAAATAATATATCCACAATCAAACATATCACAAAACATTCAATACAATATGGATATTTTGTATCATAATAAATTAACTTAAAATAAGTTTAGAATCCATCAAAGGATGTTGAAATATATGAAATCAAAAATATTTGAAAGAAATATCTCTTTTGTTGAAATCATTTAAAAGTCAGATGATTATAAAAGAAAATATTTACATTGAAAATATTGTTATAATCTTGTAAGGGTGTCTTCGATGATTTTATAAGGGTGGAATATAGTTGAGCTCTCCATATAAGTTAAAAATGACATTATTATCATAATTCTATCGAAATGGTTAAAAAGGACCTTTTTTGGAAAACGACGGAATGATTATTTATAAAATTATTATAAAAAATCAAACAAGGGTATAAATTCTTTTAACCCATATTCTATAAAATAGTAATAATGTTTTGAAATTCATTTTTATGAAAAATGGAAGTAGATGATAAAGAGGTCCCAGTAAATACATACGTAAAACCAACCTTCGATAATTAAGAGTTTGTGAAATTAAACCTTACCTAGTACATTTCCATGGTCGAGGGAAGGTTAACCACCTGTATAATGGTGAAATAATTATTATAAAATTATAAAATAATCATATACATTAATATGATATCATAAATGATCTTTTGACATTGCTTTGTTAATAATATCTTAGTATTATCGTTGTTTCGGGTGTAAATGGATTCATTTTCCTTTATATTCTTTGTTATGTGAGTCATATTTGTTATGGATGGGATGTATCTTATTTATATCCAAAATTATATCATGTCTTTAAAAATTATTTTTCATCATCTAATGAAAATTATTTTTGAATGGATACGATGGGGAATGAGTCTCATCCCGTTCATGGAGACGGTAACCCGTACGTACACACGAGTGACAATATCATAATTTTGTTATTAAAATAATACATAATTGGATTTTATATCATATATAAAGAATAATTATCATGTTATATTTATTATTTATATGAATTAAACATCATTATTATACCCATCTAAATAATAAGGTATTGAATAACAATTACACTACGACGTGGAGACGGTAATCCGTATTTACACACTTATAGTGACATGTCATTCAAATGATGGATAGAATAATGAATATGGATGTGCCATATTTATAATAACATCAATGTAAATATAAGATACTTGATTTATTATTTTATAATTGAAACAACCAAGAGAAAGGAAGTGGATGAAGAAAGGAACTTGAAAGAGGTGGTGAGATATTTACCTCTTCTTCGGGTTCTTCCTTTTGAGTAGATCAAAATAAAACCTTAGGCTGGCTTTCAGACCTAAGGATGGCCTCTATTATGAAGTGGGGACAGTTGATAGGGTATTTGGGTATGAGTCGGATGAGATAAATGGATTTTAATGTGTTAATTAGAGAGAAGGGGTAGTTCCCTTTTATAAGTCGGGTGAAGGGCACCTTAGGAAAAGCTAGAAATATTATTTTATAATTATATAATTTTTCGTTTCTAATGGATCCAAAAATATTTAAGTAAATCCTAAGGTTGTTATGGGTCGAAAACCACTCATCCAATTGGTTTTAGACATGATTGGGTCACTATATTAACATTATCATTTAGATTTAACTCTTAGTTAAATAGTTTGATATTTACCATGTCACATTGTATTTCTATATTACATGGTTAATAATATTAATGTATACTTCAAAGTGAACCCCAAGTGGTTCATTTATGATTCACCTATCATTATATAAGTATTTTTATGATCCTTATATTTTTAGGATTTGAATATCAATTAATAATATTATATTTGTTTTAAAAACTCTTTTATGTCAATTTTGACACCATTTGATATTTTGTTATTTCTAAATTCTTAAGATCATTTTTTATTCAAAAACAAATTCATCTATCCAACCCTAACATTTCATATTAACCTATAAAATTATTGGAATTCATTAAATGTCTCAAATTACATTTATTTCGATATTTAAGATACAAATTATTTTAATATTTAATTAATTAGGAAATTACTGTGTCACCCTTGTGTCATAAATAAATAAAATTATTAAATATCTAAAAATTATAAATAAATTACCATTAAGTTGGAAATATTTTTAGATTTCTAATTAATATTTATAATTGAATTCATCTTATGTATGACCCTATATTAAAAACTATTTAGTTATTAATCATTGATTTTAACTCTTTTAACTCTTCTTTGAATTATATAATAATAAATGCCCTAATCTAATCCAAGTGGATCAAAGAGGTTCATATATTATTCCTAAAAATGTTTATGGTAGAATTATACTTATCCAATAGGATTGTGACATGTTTTAGGTCAATAATAATATCATTTTGACACTTAATTTCCTTATTTACTTTTAATTATGGTAAATAAAAGTTTGAAGTTACTATTCACCAATAATTATTTTTATCTTATTGAACCAAATTTTTCTCCTTGATACTAACCATGTCTCTCTGAATTTTGAAATTCCACTCATAGAAGTGGTAAAATTATGTTTTATATGAATTTTAAAATTCTCATAGGAGTTGGGTAAAGGTCAGTGAAAAGTTCAATAAAATTTTTATTTATCTAAAATTATTATAAACTAACTCCAATTAATTACATTGAACTTATATAGGTACTAAGTATCTATTTTGACCTAAAATAAAATAAAATAAAATAAATAATTATTAAAAAAAATCGGTTTTAAACTATAACTCAGTGTTTTTCACTATTCATAAAAAAATTCATGTTTTCAGAAAAAATAAAAAAATTCACCCAAAGATAATTTCAATATTCCGAATCCAAAAATTAAGTCCATTTTGAACGATAAATTTTATAAAATATCAAAAAGTGGTTATTACTATTCATAACAGCTAGTTTGATTGGTTATGGTGTGTGTTAGAAATCTATGTTGCGTACAACACACGCTACTGTATTATTGAAAGAGAAGACTACCATGGAAGAATGGAGAGTTACATTCTCCCCTCTTATAAATAATTTCTTCCTCTAAATTTATAAAATATTACTGCATAAAAAGACTCAGGTGGTTTTTCATCACAAGTTCCTTGGGTTCCCACGTTGCATCTTCCATCTTATGGTTTTTCCATTGACGTTTTACCAGACAAGTCGTCCAGTTTCTCATCACTTGTTCTATTTTATCAAGAATCATGATAGGCTATTGTCAATAACATAGATCTAGTTCCAATTATAATTCCTTATAGGTGAGTACTTGCGTTGGGTAAGGCATGCATTTTATCAACAGTGATACGTAGAATAGATCGTGAACATTAAATATATTTGGCATCATTTCCAAATGATAATCTACAACCCCAATTAATTGTAGAATATCGAAATGTCCTATGTACCTGGGAATCATTTTACCTTTCTTACCGAAATTTATAACTATCGTCCATGGGGAAACCTTCATGAAAACATGATCTCATACCAGAAATTCCAAATCCTTCATTCGGTTATCAGTATAGCTCTTATGCCTACTTTGAGATGCTTTGATGTGGTTTTGGATTACCTTTACCTTTTCAATCATTTCCTCCACCAATTCTAGGACTACATGTTTTATTTCCCCAACATCATCCCAACAGGTTGGTGTGCGACATCTCTTTCCATATTACGCTTCATATGGTGCCATCTGATTACTTGAATGAAAGCTATTGTTATAGGAAAAGTCTACCAAAGGTAAATAATGATCCCACATACACTGAAAGTCAAGTGGGCATGATCTCAACAAGTCTTCTAAGGATGAATAGTCCATTCTGATTGTCAATCAGTTTGGGGTGGTAGGCAGTGCTCAAACGAAGTTCAATATCCAAGGCCTTCTGAAGACTATTCTATAATCTTTTTGTAAAACATGGATCACTATCAGAAACAATTGATAGGGGTACTCCATGAAGTCTCACAACTTCATTAATGTATAGTCTTATTATACGTTCAAGTGGTATATCTTCTCTTATAGAAATAAAATGTGCTGGCTTGGTAAGATGATCAACAATGACTCATATTGCATCGTTCCTTCTAGGAGTCTTTGGTAGTCCCATGAAAAGGTCCATTGTGATATTATCCCACATCCACTTCGTTAATGGAAAAGGATGCAACACTCTTCTAGGCTGTCGCCTTCCATCTATCAATTATTGAAAAACCATACATCTTGACCAAAAATTAGCAATCTCTCTCTTCATGTTGTCCCACCATAAATGTTCATTCATATCTCTATACATCTTAGTTCTACTAGGGTGTATGGAAAAATTGGATCTATGAGCATCATCCAAAAATTCCCCTTTTAGACCAAGTATATCAGGAACACAAAGTCTCTTCCAAAATTTCAATATTCCATCTTCATACACAAATTCACTCAATCTCCCATCATTCCAGCATTAATCTTCTTTTGAAATTCATCATCATCGGTCTGAGAACTCTTTATCCTTCCTAGTAAAGATGGTTTGGAAACCATTTGAAAAAGTATTGATGTTTACCCTTCCATGGAAATTCCTATATCCATCATTACTAGATCAATGAAAATTGGATCCCTTTCAAATCTCATCTTGTTCAAAAATCCATGATCCTTTCTACTCAAATCATCTTCCACCTTATTTTTCTTCCCATAGTGGTTGTGTATCGTGCAATATTAGTCCTTGAGTAGTTCATGCCATCTCTTTTGCCTCATGTTGAGTTCTTTATGTGAGTAAATATTCTTCAAACTCTTGTGATCAGTATAAATCCCATATTTTTTCACCATAGAGATAGTGTCTCCATATTTTCAAAGAAAATATTATAGTTGATAACTTAAAATCATGAGTAGGATAGTTTTGATCATTATTTTTAGCTATCGTGATGCATAGGCAATTAGCCTATCATTCAATATAAGTACACAACCATGTCTTTTCTTGGAGGCATCACTATAAATAAAAAATTAATCATTCCCTGATGGTAGAGTCAAGATAATAGCATTGACTAATATTCTCTTCAATTCTTCGAAACATTATTCACACTATTTTTTTTTAACAAATTTAACCCTTTTACGTGTGTGCTTCGTTAATGGGTTAGCCAATTGGGAAAAATTCTTGAAAAAACCTCGATAATAACTTGCTAAACCAATAAAACTGTGTACCTCGGTTATACTCGTTGGTTCTGGCCATTCTTGTATTGCTCTTGTCTTAGAAGGATCGATAGAGATTCCATCCTTAGAGACAGTATTGCCATGAAATGAATTCTCATGAAGCAATAATTCACATTTTCTAAACTTCCCATATAATTCATGTCTTCTTTGAGACATCAGGATAATGAAAAGTTATTTTCATGATCTTCGTAGCTTTTGGAGTATACAAATATATCATTAATAAATACCACTACAAAGTCTTCAAGATATTCCTTGAAAACTCTATTCATAAGATATATTATTAAAGAGGGTGCATTAGTCAGTCCAAAAGACATTACTGTAAACTTGTAATGCACGTACCTGGATCGAAACACTATTTTCAGAATGTCTTACATCATCACACACAACTGATGATATCCATATTGGAGGTCAATATTTGAAAAATATTGGGCTCCAGGAAGTTGCTCGAATAAATCATCAATGTGAGGTATGGGATACATGCTCTTTATTGTTATATCATTGATCTCCCTGTAGTCAATGCACAACCTCATATATCCATATTTCTTCTTAACAAAAATAACAGGGGATCCCCATGGAGAAAATCTAGGGAGAATAAATCCATTATTCCTCAATTCCTCTAGTTGTTTCTGTAGATCAAAAAATTCAACAGTGTCCATTCTATAAGGGGTCGTCAATATCAGCCATGAACTATGAATTAAATCTACGGAAAAATAAATTTCTCATTCTGGAGGATGTCTAGGTAAATATTCTAGAAACACATCAAAATATTCTCTCACAATAGGTAAATCCTCTATTTGAACATTCCATTCCCCACCCATACTTATTCCATTCTCTTCCTCCCCAATAATTGAATTTAGTTGAGCTATTGGGGGTGGATATAGATAAGAATTATGTGGTGATGATTCTGCTATAAAGATAAGGTGTTCTTTATCATCGTCAGCATAAATTGTATCCTCCTTCTTCTTACAATAAATTTTCTCATCATGGTCTGAAATCCAATCCATACCGATGATTATATGAAACCAAATCATGGGTTTGATGATGAGATCAACAGATAATGAACATTTATATTCTCAAATGGGGACATATTCACAAAACTTTTTTGCGATGATACTTCCCTTAAGAGTTATAACTGAAAACTCCCTTTTTAAATCAAATTGGAAATATCTAATTTTATTAGAAAACTAGGAAGATATGAAACAATGCAATGATACATAATCAAATAAATAATTTTCTAAACACGAGGAAACTGTTAATTTACCTTCCACCATGTCTTTCAGAGAATCTACCTCAGCAGTAGTGATAACATAATCTTGACCTTGATCCGTTGGCCTTTTCTATGGATAGTTCCCCTGACGCTTATAACATTTATTTGCATAATTTCGAATTTCCCAGAAATTGTAGCATTGAACATCAGAAGCTTCTTTCTTCCCCTTGCAATCACGAGCATAGTGACCGTTTTCATCACACTTTAAACAGAATCCAATTCCCTTCAAGAATGTATCGGGGTGTTTCCTCCCACATTTAATACAGGATGGATATTAAACATTTCCCTTCTTCCCCTTATTTCCATTTACAGTGTGATCATCAGATCTCTTAATCTCATCCTTTGCATTAAAGTTGTAAGACTTAGGTAATTCCTTTTTAGTATTGATAGAACATGAGACAATATATTCGTATGAAATGAATTATTTTGAGACTAATTGTCAACGGAAAAAAGGTTTTAACCCATCAATGAAATAATTAATCTTACTTCTTGGGTTATGTATATAATCTACAACAAGCCTCACTATACTTGTAATTTAATACTCTTACTTAGAAACATTCTCATCCTCCTTTTTACTCAGACTCAGAAATTGACTTTCCATATCCACATGATGGTCAAGAAGAAAGTATTTTTCATAGAAAATATATTTAAACTCCCTCCATTCCATATTTGATACTTCATCATCCTCCTTAGTGTTTTGAATAAATGCCCTCCATTGATTAACATCTCCAGTGAGCTAGTAAAATGCCATGACAACTTTTTCCCATTCCCTATTCCCCAAAGCGTGGAATATTTTCTCTAAGGAATTGTTCCATTGTTTAGACACTTGTGTTTTTGTACCCCCATTGAATGTTGGTGTTTGTTACCTCATGATGTTTTCTAACGTTGACCCTCCACGCTGCAGATCAGGGTGATCCATATAGGTAAGGTTATTATTCATACCCTGAGGGAGTTGTCCAAGTATAGTGATAAGATGATCAACACCAATTGCATCACCATCTCCACTATAATTTTCTTGAGTAGGAGGGAAATTACTACATGGAGTGCCCGCATTGATACAGTTTCCATTCCTTCCATTAGGCACCATTTCTAAACAATGGCATACACTAGATTAGTTTATGAATCCCAATACATAAATCCAAAATTGTAAAACACTTAAAATAAATTGAACAGTTTATTGATATAATCCATAATCATAAAAATGTTTTCTTGGAGGAAGTATATTCTCATAAACCCTTCTTAATGTTTTTTTAATGAAAATGAGAATTTCCCTAAGCATATCCCCTGGGAGTGTCATAACCAATAGTGAAGTGAGACTCATTGTTGTGCATCAGTTCCCAATCGAGTCTAGCTCAAAGTGGTGTTTTTAGGTTTAAACCCAAGGTACATCTGTTCCAGAGCTTCCTCTACCTGCTTGTATCCATACAGGGAAGTATTTCTCAAAAAACACACAAAATATCTACAATACATAAATTCAAACAAGTTCTTCTATACTAATCCTCTACATCCAATTTAGGTCTATGTGCTCTAATAAGAGTTTATCTAAACTTATATTCAATGGTTTGTAATAAACTTCCACGAATACCAACAGTAATGCCCCTACCCCAGTTACCCAGAGTTGGTGCATTATTATATAATATTTGAATGATCACAAAAGATCAAGTCTCGAAAAACCAATTATTTTAGTAGCCTTGGAAACACTAGATAAATTCATAAATCTTACATTTCCTCATAAAGTGAAAAACTACAACAACATAGTCCCCATAGTACACACTCATATCCCCTCAGTCTATCCATGAAAGTCATTTATAAAATACTTCTTCACATCCTGGAAAAAATAAATCATAGAAAGGGGTGAGCTCAGATGCTCAATAAGGATAACAATATAGCAGAAACATTCATAAATATGCATAATCATTTAAGGCAATATATGACTAAACCAAAAGCCTTTTAAACTTCAACTTCAGAATAATATGGAAAAAATAAAATGAAATAATTACATTTACTTATTAACAAGGATATTCTATTAATCGAATAATCACATGAAATATCAATAACAACATTCATAATGATAGAATGCATAATTCCAGACTATCATAATAACATATTCAAGGCCTTGTGCCAAGACTACAAATAAGATTTTGTGAAGGACATATTCCAAGAAATTAGTTTGTCTCATGAGACCTACAGATGCATCGAGGAGCTACAGCGGGCTCCACCCATCACTTACTAATACCAATTCATTCCTCATATGAACATGTTTAAACATAACATAAACATTCGTATTAAAACATGAATAAGAAATGTCAATAATTTCTCCATAAACCATAAATTGTATAAAAATAACACATCCACAATCAAACATATCACAAAACATTCAATACAATATGGATGTTTTGTATAATAATAAATCAACTTCAAATAAGCTTAAAATCCATCAAAGGATGTTGACATAGATGAAATAAAAACTATTTGAAAGAAATATCTCTTTTGTTGAAATCATTTAAAAGTAACATAATTATAAAAGAAAACTTTTAATTTTAAAATATTACTATATAACATAGAAGGGAAGATTCAACGATTTTATAATAGTAGAAAATAGTCGCACCCACCGTATAAATTAAAAAAGACATTTTTACCATAATTCTGTCGAAACGGTTCAAAAGTACATTATTTGGAAAATGACAGAATGATTCATTTATAAACATCATATAAAAATTTAAAATAGGGTTTAAATGACTTTGACTCATAGTCTATAAAATAGTAAGCATGTTTTGAAATAGATTTTTATGAAACATGGAGGTGGATGATATAGACGTCCCAGTAGATACTTACATAAAAACAACTGCAAATAATAAAGGGATTGTAAAATTAACCCTAAAATATTAATTTTCCCTGGTCGAGGGTTGGTTAACCTCATTTATAGGGGTTAAATAATTGTTATTAAATTATAAAATAATCATATACATTAATTTGATATCATATATGATCTTTTAACATTTATTTTTTAATAATATATTAGTATTATCGTTGTTTTGGGTGTTAATAGATTCATTTTCCTTTATATTCTTTGTTATGTGAGTCATATTTTTATGGATGGGATGTATATTATTCATATCCCGAATGATATCATGTCTTTAAGAAATATTTTTAATCATCTAAATAAATTATTTTTGAATGGATGCGATGGGGAATGAATCTCATTACGTTCGTGGAGATGGTAATCCGTACGTACGGACGAGTGACAATATCATTCTTTTGATATTAAAATAATATATAATTAGATGGTATATCATATATACAAAATCATTATCATGTTATAATAATTATTTACATGAATTAAACATCATTATTATACCAATCCACATAATAATGTATTGAATAACAATTACACCACAACGTGGAGACGGTAATCTGTAAGTACACATGTATGGTGACATGCTATTAAAAGGATGGATAGAATAATGAATATGGCTATACCATATTTATAATAACATCATAGAATATAGAAGATACTGGTGTTATTATTTTATAATGGAAACAAAACATATAAATGAAGTGGACGAAGAAAGGAACCTGAAAGAGGTGGTGAGATATTTACCTCTTTTTTAGGTTCTTCCTTTTGATTTGATCAAAAGGACACCATAGGTTGGCTTTTTGAACAAAGTAAGAACTATAGGATGTAGGGAGGATAGTTTCAGGGGTATTTCGGTTGATTTTGGTTGAGCCAAAAGGCTTTTAAGGTGTGAATTAGAGGCAAGGCGAGTGCCCTTTTATAACAGGGGTGAGGGGCACCATAGGAAAAACTAGAAATATTATATTATAATAAAAACATTTTCTGTATATAATGGCTCCAAAATAAATTATTTAATGGATAATCCAGGTATGGGGCAAAAACAACCTAACCATTAGGTTATAGACAGGTTTGGTTCACAATATTAAATTTATCTTTAAGATTTAACACTTAGTTATATAGTATGACATTTACCATGTCACTTTGTATTTTTATTTTATATGGTCAATATACTTACTATATAATTCCAATAGAACCCCAAGTGGTTAATTAATGATATATGAATCATTATATAAGTCTTTTGGAGAATCCATATATTATTAGGAATAGAATATCAATTAATAATATAATTTTTTCAAAACACTTTTATGTCAATTTTGACACTATTTGGAATTTTGTTTTTTATAAATATATAACAGCATTATTGCATAAAAAATTCATGTAACCAACTTTAATAGGTCATATTAACCTAATAAAATTAGTATAAATCATAAAAAGTCTCAAATTTCATTTATTTGGATATTTATAATATCAATTATTTTAATATTTCATTAATTTGGTAATTACTGTATCACCATTGTGTCATAAATAAATTAAATTATTTAATGTCTAAAAATTATAAATAAAATACAATTATATATTAAATACTATTATATTTATAATTAATGTTTATAATATAATTTATCTTATGTATAACCCTATATTAAAAATTATTTAGTTATTAAACATTGATTTTAACTCTTTTAACTGTTCTTTGAATTAAATAATAATAAATGTCCTAATCTAATCCCATTGGACCAAATAGGTTAATATTTAATTCCTAATGTTGTTTTTGGTCGATTTATAATTATCCAATAGGATTAGGACATGTGTAGGGTAATAATATTTTATTTTTACCCTTAATTACCCTATTTACTTTTAACACATGTAAATAAAAGCAAAAAGTTACTATTCAACACAAATTATTTCTATCTTATTGAACCACATTTTACTCCTTAATATTAACCATGTCTTTTGGATTTGCGAAATTCCACTAACATAAGTGGTAAAATTACGTTTTATATGAATTTGAAAATTCTCATTGGAGATGGGTAAATGACGGTGAAAAGTTCAATAAAATTTTTATATATCTAAATTTATTTTAAACTCACTCCAATGAATTACATTGAACATATATATGTATTATGTATCTATTTTTACCTAAAATATATTTAAATAAAAAAAATTATTATTAAATAAATATTCGGTTTTAAACTATCACTTAGTGTTCTTAACTATTCATCAAAAATTGAATGTTTTGAGAAAATACCAAAAATTCACCCTAAGCTAATTTTGATATTCTGAATCCAAAAATGAAGTCCATTTTGAATGATAAAATTTATAAAATTTCAAAAATTGTGTATTATTGTAACACCCTTGGTAAATACAGAATATTACATTTTCATATTTATCCATATTTTTGAATAAAAAATTAATATAACTTTAAAGGGAATGCTATGCTCGATGGCATACCCAATATGAAACAACAAGTTTCTTTGAAATCTTACGTTGCACTTTAATAAAAAAATAATATTATTTTAAATGGTAGTTAATGCCTAGCCATTGTAATAGCAGGAATGAACAGATCTAACTAAAAAATGATTATATATGTTTGTCAAATATTTTTACTTTTTTTCAATAAATGTTAAAGGATTAAAAATGCAAATGAATCCAGTTTTTAAGCGTAAACATTCTAATATTCATTAAAAGGTCGATTAACCGCCTTTTGATGGTGAACCCCTTTTAAATCCACTTTTGACAATTTTATAAGCTCTATTTTTCAAAATAAACATATTATTTATGATTGGGACATTGAAATTTACCTTGGGATAATATTTGGTATTTTACTGACAATGTTCATTTTTCAATGAATAGTGAAAAATACTGCATTTTACATCAAAACTTCTTTTTCATATAATTTAATTATATGTTTACATTATATTTTTAATTTTTTTAAAAGTGTAATTAGAATATATTTTTACCATGTAATTCAATGATGTTCATTGAGATTAATTTCACTTTGGAATTAGGCATAAACAAGTGGAAAACTTTTCATAAATATTGTTTCTAAAAAACCCGCTATTTGTTTTGACAACGGGAAGTTTTTTTAATTTAATTATTTCAATTTATGTTTTTGGAATTTGGTAAAATGGATTACATAGTTGGAATCCGATGGTCCAAATTAAGTAATTAAGATTCTTTTGTTTTTGGACATTATGAATAGTAACGACGGTAATTATCTTTAATTATCTTGATTAATGAGTAATCGGGTAGTTGAAGATAATAAGATAATATCATAATAATAAAAAATGACCACAAAATGTTTCCTAAGGCTACTGGTTGTCTCATGTACGACCAAGGGATGCCTTGTTCCCAACATGGGGGCCCCATGGAATCATTTTTGTGAGAAAGTGTCTTTTTATATTTTTTTTAAAGAATGTTAAATGTAACAAAGAATGTATCACCTAAGTAAAATATTTTTAATATTGTCAACATAAATGATAATTTGGAATATAAATATTAATTGGAAAGATAAAAATATTTCCTACATTATACTATTTTTTTTATAATTTTTAGTCATTAAATATATTAAATTATTTATGACATCATGATGATGCAGCGATGACCTCATTATTTAACGATTTAAATAAAATGGAAAGATAATGTAAAATATAAGACCTACACATCTCCAAAACCTATTGGATGGGTGGATTTAGAACCCTTATCACCTTATCCTCGAAACATATCAATGTGGGACCATTAATATCCGAAACACATTCTAAAATAATGTAACATTTCCTTACTTTCCAAGGGTGCCCCTCCTCTTCTCTTATAAAACGCCCCCACCCCTACCTCTTTACCCACACATTCAAAGCCTTTGGCTCGGAAAACCCCTGCCCATTTTGTCTCTACACATCCCTATCTAACTCCTTGAAGCCTCACATTGGGCATAAGTCTTCCCAAGGAAGCCTTTTAGCTCAAACCAAAGGGAGTTACCATATTTTAAGGTAATGTCTTCACTTGAGTCCTTTTGTTTTATTTTTCTTCTCCAACCCCCTAAACTCTTTTTATTCATTTATTTTGTAACAAGTCCAGTATCTTAAATATACTAGGATGTTGTTATATGATTTATTCGAGCTACACTTACACACACCTTCGTCTAATGGTTAAAGAACATACTATTTTTGTGGTTGGCGATTTTCTCCCTCACGAATCGATGATTGTTCAATATTCTTTTAACACATATAAAGGTGGCCATTATGATGTAACTGTATTTTATATATGATATATATGTTTTTTATGTTTAAAATATGCTTCTTTATTTTATATTTAAACCATACCTTTATTCTTTTCATGTTGTGTAAATGCGATAATTACATATGAGGAAATGTGGACTACCGCCCCCTCAAGTGATGTGACTCGTACATGCAATACATGGAATCTATAAAGAATGAAATTAATGAACATATGTGATATATATAACATATATATTATACTGGAAATATAATACATATTTATATATATCATTTATTTTTAATTCCATTAATATGAAAAATAAAAAAATGAAAGTAGCGTTCATGCGTACGTACGACCTTCCATCTCCATGAACGATGCTTTTCATTTTTTTATCTCAAAATGATATGGAATAGTATAAAATTAATATGTACTGGATATATATGATATATATGATATATAAAACATGATTATAACTCTTGATATAATGGATTCATGAACAACTTGTAATTATAAAGAGCATATTTTGACTCAAGTATCAATGATCGTTTCAATGACCGTTATTAACTAAAATAATTACATAGTGTTCATGACATGGTAATAAGTGTTAAAAATGAATGATGAACTTGAAAAAGGTTCTTAATGAAGTAGAAATTAACTTGAGATTATTATTCAGGAGATTAAAGAATGATCGAGTCAAGTCGGACCAGAGGTAAGGGATCCTACTCCTCTCTTTCTTTTTAAGTACACCGTTTTATGTCATTCCTTTTAAGCTCATAATTCTTGTGATTGGGAAGGTATTTTATATTACTCTTACTGTAATTTTTATTTCCATATGATTAGAGACCCTATTTCCTCTCATCAATCCATTTTAGAATTTTTAAGTGGCACCGTTAGGCGGCCGAGTTTTCGTAAGGGATTTTTCATCTCACATTTATTCCCATGAGATTTATGCTACATTTGCCACATTTTCCTTTGAGTGTTGAATGTAATTACCATTATTATACAATTTTTGTGCTATAATTTCATTTATGGGTATTCACATGTTCATTGTATGACCCTTCTTCCATGGGGTGTACGTTTCGAATGTTACCCAACTCGGTAGGGGGACCTTTCACCCTCCTCTTTTAAAAAGACTTCTTTTGTTATGTCGTTTAATTAACATACAATTATGTTGGGATATGTTATTTTATATCCATATTGATGTAAATTTTATGTCCAAGTGATGAGATGCCCTTTTTATCTCTCATCAACTAATTTTATGAATTTTGAAGTGATGTCGTTAGGCTGTCGAATTTTACCAAGGGAACTTTTTAACCCAATTTCGATTTCTTTGGGTTCAACATGTAGTTATTGAATATGTCATCTTTTGAATATGTGTGAATTACCTTTTATTGTTTTACACTTAATATCCAATTATATTGGGTGTATTTATATTTTTCACACATAATTTTAAAATTGAATTATCCTTAATTTAAGGATACCTTCTTTATAAGGGAATTCATCACATTTGACATTTCTATTGAGACATCATTGTTGTTATGCACCAATTCACACTTATATGGAGTATATACTGTCCTTTGGAATATTATATCATGAATCCATTTATTCTCATAATATTATAAAGTTCTGACTAAATGTTATTCCTCAACTGTTGTATTCAAGTGTCTCTAATTTTGGTAGAACACCTTTAACCAAAATATCTCATTAAATGTTTTAATTATTTGTTATTATTAATATCCATGTTTTCAAAATGGTTTTAAGGATTTATTTATATGGATATTAAAGGTTTAAAATTTTAAAACCTTCAAGGTGGTATGGGACACATTGATTCAAAATCTCTTTATTAAATGTTTTAAATGGTTTTGGAAATGGTTTCTTTTTGAATGGATTCATTATTTCAATATATTGAAATGTTATATTGTGATTGAAATGTGGAAATGTAATGCTTCCTTTATGCATGTTTTATGTGATACGTTTATGTTATGGTTCATGGGCATTGTTATGAAAACGGGTGGTTCTGTGATAAAATAAGGGTGGGTGAGCCCGATATAGCTCTCCAATGCATTGGGTAACGTGAAGGAGTGAAACGTTAAGGTTTCTCTGAAGAGATTTTGGGAATATACTGTGGTGGGTATTCGAAACATAACCAAGATGGTTACTCCCTACGTAAGAATGTTATGAATTCCTCAAGTTACATTTTATTTCTTATGATTTCTATGATTTATTCATGATTTGATGAGGTATGTTAAAGTGCCTATGTTTTATGTGTAAAGTATGATTTCATTCTTATGTATATATGAACTCATGTTTCCTTTACATATTTTTTATAACCCTTACTGAGCTTTTTATGATCATCCCAGGTTTTTTTGAAATGTTTTTCACAGGACAAGGGAAAGGTACATGATATGATGACAGTGTCAAGCAAGTGTCAAGAATGAATCAATGTTTCACATTAAATATGTTTCCGTTGATGGGAAAAAATGAATACTATCTTTTATGTAACCACTTTGTTTAAATGTAGAATGTAATTCACGTTTATGATCTAATTCTCTAAAACTCTAAACCTGAAAAGATCATCAATGTGTAATCTTTTATTAACTCAAGATTAAGTAAGGTTTAAGGCTGGGTCCTTATAGTTGGTATCAGAGGTCGGTTTAGATAACATTAGAGGTTAGGGTATTCTTTAAGCATAAGTGACATTACCATAATCATTGGGATTTCAGAAAGAGTCCTATTTTTAGATAAAGTGAATGATTAATTATATCTCAGTGTTTATCTTCCTCATTAGTACATGATGGTTTTGTTTATATACTCACACTGACCTTTTTGGTTTTAGTAAATGGCTAGATCTAGCAGGCACCAAAGTAACAGTGGATTTGAAGGAAACTGTGACAGTTTTTTGAGCAAGCAACTGAATGATATGGGAGCTTCAATGAGAACTCTTTTGATTATCCTCAACCAACTATCAGGATTCATGATTGACCACCTAATCCTTGGTGATTTCTCTAAGGCATCATATATGCGAGAAACAAATCCCTATAGAACTACATGTAATAATCATAAAGATAAGTGTGTTTAAAAACTTATGTGTCAAAAATGTGGAAAGAAACACCTAGTAAATTGTTTCAAAGTTACATAAATATGCTATAGATGTGGAAATGAAGGTCATAAAGCAAGAACCTTCCATGGAAAAAGGAAGCATCCATTTGACTCAAGGAAAGGGAATGAAGTTCTTTCTGAGGGATCAATTGAATGTTATAAATGTGGTGTGCATGGTCATTATGAAAACACATGTCCTATGAAGAGGTTTCGTGAATGGGATCACCAAGATCGTAAAAATTTTCACTTACCAATACCTAATGACATTCCGATTGAGGATGAAGAAACTGAAAATGACCAATCAGAGGTATGGATTATTTCATAACTACTGTTTTCCTATTTTGGAATCTTAGGATATGACTCATGATTTTGTTTGTAGAAAAGAATTATTTCAGAATAAGTTGGAAAGGAATGGTTAATAGATCATGAAGAACGTTGAATGAGTAAGATGTCAACATATAAGGGCTTCAAGGGTTATGGTGAAATTCTAAAGAGTATTAAGTCTCTTTTGATGATGGGGTTACATTAGAAGACTTTTTATAGTATGAGTATCCCTGATTTTTAATATATGAAAATTTTATTCAAGGAATAGTTATCTGTTCTTTTGTGGACATAGTTATAAAGAACCATTTGGGTTTATATGATACTTACTTTTGAGGTAATTATGGGTTACTATATGTTATGATGGAAGTGAAAGTCATGAGATAAAATTGAGGTTAAATTATGTTATGGTTATTTTTGATGATTTTATCCCTTTTTGGGGAATGATTTGATAATTATATTGTTTTGGAAAAAGGACAACACGCAGACCGTGTGACAACCCATCGCTTCGGACAAAGCTGCGGGAATTGAACCCACAACCAAAGTGCAACTGGTATTTATTGCCTACCACTGGACTACGTGAAGTACCTGGTTAGTTTGACTGATTCTTTTTAGTTAGATGATTTTATGAATTATGAGTAAGTTGATTTTGGGTTATCTATGGAAATTTATTAACCTATCATGGAGGATATGTGATTAGGTTAATTACTTTTCAACACGAGACATTAAGAGCAACTGATGTTGTTTGGAGATAAATGTTACGATTTAACATGGAACACTATGTGACTAAATCATTCAAATATTTGAGTTTAAATCTTAGTTTGGTTTACTTTGAATAATTTTATGGACAAATTTTTTATCTAATGGTCCTCGTTGTACTTTGGTTTTTTTTGGAAATTTTTTGGAGAATAAACATAGATTTTATTTTTAAAGTGTTATCCTTTTCTGGATTATCTGATCTTGTACTAACTTTTTTGGTTTTGGTTTTGGTTAAAGTCTAAATTCATGGGATTTATATAGTTATCTTTGGTGGATTAGGTGATTCTCTAGAAGTTTATTATAGTACTCTTAATGTGACCAAGTCTTCCTAAAAACTCGTCTTTTGGAGAAAATATGAGTTTTTGTAAGGAATCTAATAAAAGTTGAATGTCAACATGATAAGTGATTATGTTTCCTTATGAATAAATTCCTCAATAAAAAGTAAATTAAAAAAATTTTGTCTAATATTTTTTCCTACTAGGGAATCGAATACCGTTTAACTCATCACAAGTTTGTGATTTTCATGTGGTTAACTTTCTCATAAACATGTTTTCTATCACTCTCCATCAGAACATGACCCTATGTTTTCTCCTCCATGTCCATGTTTTTTTACAGGGAATCCTAGTATGGGTTTACTCGGGTGACCATTGTACTTATCTTTCATTATTTTAAAGTGATTTTTTTACCGACTCTTGTTTCGATGTGGGATGTTCAAGGATGTTTCGAAGCTCAATTTTAAAATTGCGTGGACGCAATTCCCAAAAATGGGGGAAGGAAGTAACACCCTAGGTAAATAAAGAATATGACATTTTCATATTTATCCATATTTGCGAATAAAATATTAATATTAATTTAATGGGAATGCTATGATTGATGGTGTACCCAATATTCAACAATAAGTTTCTTTGAAATCTTACGTTCCACTCTAAAAAAATAATATTATTTTAAATGGTAGTTAACGCCTAGCCGTTGTAATGGAGGGAATGAATAGAACTAACTGAAAAATGATTATATATGTTTGTAAAATATTTTTACTTTTTTTCAATAAATGTTTGAGGATTAAAAATGAAAATGAATCCAGTTTTTAAGCGTAAACATTCTAATATTCATTAAAAGGTCGATTAACCGCCTTTTGATGGAGAACCCCTTTTAAATCCACTTTTTTACAATTCTATATGCTCTATTTTTAGAAATAGACATATTATTTATGATTGGGACATTGAAATTTACCTTGGGTTAATTTTTGGTATTTTTCTGACAATGTACATTTTTCAATGTATAGTGAAAAATACTGCATTTTACATCAAAACTGCTTTTTCATATAATTTAATTATATGGTTATATTATCCTTTTAATTTTTTTTAAAGTTTAATTAGAATATATTTTGACCATGTAATTCATTTATGGTCGTTGGGATTAATTTCACTTTGGAATTAGGCATAAACAAGTGCCAAACGTTTCATAAATATTGTTTCTAAAAAACCCGCTATTTGTTTTGACAATGGGAAGTTTTTATTAAATTAATTATTTCAATTTATGTGTTTTGAATTTTGTAATTTTTTTTACCTATTTGGAATCATATGGTCCAAATTATGTAATTAAGACTCTTTTGTTTTTGGACATTATGAATAGTAACGACGGTAATTATCTTTAATTATCTTGATTAATGAGTAATCAGGTAGTTAAAGATAATAAGATAATATCATAATAATAAAAAATGACCACAAAATGTGTCCTAAGGCTACTGGTTGTCTCATGGCCGACCATGGGATGCCTTCTTCCAATCTTGGGGGCCCCATGGAATCACTTTTGTGAGAAAGTGACTTTTTATCTTTTTATTTTTAAAGATTGTTAAATGTAACAAAGAATGTATCACCTAATTAAAATATTTTTAATTTTTTCTACATAAATAATCTTTTGAAATATTAATATTCATTGGAAAGTTAAAAATATTTCCTACATCATATTTTTTTTTTATAATTTTTAGACATTAAATATATTAAATTATTTATGACATCATGATGATGCAACGATGACCTCATTATTTAAAGATTTAAATAAAATGGAATGATAATGTAAAATCTAAGACCAAAACATGTCCAAAACCTATTGGATTGGTGTATTTAGAACCCTTATCGCCTTATCCTATAAATACATCAATGTGGGACCATTAATATCTAAAACACATTCTAAAATAATGTAACATTTCCTTACTTTCCAAGAGTGCCCCTCCTCTCCTCTTATAAAATGCCCCCACCCCTACCTCCTTACCCACAATTCCAAAGCCTTTGTCTCGGCCAAACCCTTACCATTTTGTCTCTCCACATCCCTATCTAACTCCTTGAAGCCTCACTTTGGGAAGATGTTTTCTCAAGGAAGTCTTTTAGCTCAAACCAAAGGGAGTTACCCGATTTTAAGGTAATGACTTCACTTGAGTCCTTTTGTTTTATTTTTCTTCTCCAACACCTAAACTCTTTTTATTCATTTATTTTGTAAAATATCTGGTATCTCCAATATACTAGTATGTAGGTATAAGAATTATTCTAGCTACACTTACACACACCTTCATCTAATGGTTAAAGAACATAATTTTTCTATGGTTGGTGATTTTTTCCCTCACGAAACGATGATTGTTCAATGTTGTTTTAACACCTTTAAAGGTGGCCATTATGATGTCACTGTATTTTATATATTATATATACGGTATTTATGTTTACTATGTGCTTCTGTATTTTATATTTAAACCATACCATTATTCTTTTCATGTTGTGTAAATGCGATAATTTCATATGAGGAAGTGCGGACTATCGCCCCCTCAAGTGATGTGACACGTACATGCAACACATGGAATGTATAAAGAATGAAATTAATGAAAATATGTGATCTATATAACATATAGATTATATTGGAATTATAATATATATATATATATCATTTCTTTTTAATTACATTAATATGAAAAAGAAAAAAATGAAAGTAGCGTTCTTGTGTACGTACGACCTACCGTCTCCCTAAATGATGCTTTTCGTTTTTTATCTCCAAATGATATGGAATAGTATAAAATGAATATTTACTGGATATATATGATATATATGGTATATACATCATGATTATAGCTCTGGATATAATAGATACATGAACAACTTGTAATTATAAAGAGCATATTTTGACTCAAGTACCAATAATCGTTTAAACGACCGTTATTAACTAAAATAATTACATAGTGATCATGACATGGTAATCAGTGATATAAAAGGAATAATGAACTTGAAAAAGGTTCTTAATGAAGTAGAATTAACATGAGTTTATTATTCAGGAGATTAAAAAATGATCGAGTCAAGTCGGACCCGAGGTAAGGGATCCTACTCCACTCTTTTTAAGTACACCCTTTTATGTCATTCCTTTTAAGCTCATATTTCATGTGATTGGGATGTTATTTTATATTACTATAAATTTAAATTTTATGTTCATATAATGAGAGACCATATTTTCTCTCATCAATTCATTTTTGATGTTTTAAGTGGCGCCGTTAGGCTGCCGAGTTTTTGTAAGGTATTTTTCATTTCACTTTTATTCCCGTGAGATTTATGCTACATTTGCCACAATTTCCTTTCTGTGGTGTATGTAATGCCCATTATTATACACTTTGTATAGTATAATTTCATTTATGGGTATTCAAATCATCATTTTATGACCCTTCTTCCATGGGGTGTACGTTTCGAAAGTTACCCAACTCGGTTAGGGGACCTTTCACCCTCCTCTTTTTAAAAGACTTCTTTTGTTATGTCTTTTAATTAACATACTCTTATGTTGGTATATGTTCTTTTATATCATTATTGATGTAAATTTTATGTCCATGTGATGAGATGTCCTTTTTTTCTCACATCAACTAATTTTATGAATTTTGAAGTGATGTCGTTAGGCTGTCGAATTTTACCAAGGGAACTTTTTAACCCAATTTCGATTTCTTTGGGTTCAACATATAGTTATTGAATATGTCATCTTTTGAATATGTGTGAATGTCCTCTTATTGTTTTATACTTAATATCCACATATATTGGGTGTATTTATATTTTTCACACATAATTTTGAGATTGAATTATCCTTAATTTAAGGATACCTTGTTTATAAGGGAATTCATCACATTTGACATTTCTATTGAGACTTCATTGTTGATATGCACCAATTCACTCTTATATGGTGTATATACTGTCCTTTGGAATATCATATCATGAATCCATTTATTTTCATGAAATTATAATGTTCTGACTAAATGTTATTCCTCAACTGTTGTATTCATGTGTCTCTAATTTTGGTAGAAGCCCTTTAACCAAAATATCGCTTTAAATGTTTTAATTATTTGTTCTTATTAATATCAATGTTTTCAAAATGGTTTTAAGGATTTATTTATATGGATATTAATGGTTTAAAATTTTAAAAGTTTCAAGGAGGTATGGGACACTTTGAATCAAAATCTCTTCATTAAATGTTTTAAATGGTTTAGGAAATGGTTTCTTTTTGAATGGATTCATTATTTCAAAATACTAAAATATTATATTGTGATTGAAATGTGGTAATGTTATGTTTCCTTTATGCATGTTTTATATGATACGTTTATGTTATGGTTCTGGGGAATTGTTATGAAAACGGGTGGTTCCGTGATAAACTAAGGGCGAGTGAGCCCGATATAGCTCTCCAATGCATTGGGTAACGCGAAGGAGTGAAACGTTAAGGTTTCTCCGAAGAGATTTAGGGAATATATTGTGGTGGGTATTCCAAACGTAACCAAGAGGGTTACTACCTATGTAAGAATGTTATGAATGCCTCAAGTTACCTTTTATGTCTTATTATTTCTATGATTTATTCATGATTTGATGAGGTATGTTAAAGTGCCTATGTTTTATGGGTAAATAATGATTTTATTCTTATGTATATATGAACTCATGTTTCCTTTCCATAATTTTTATAACCCCTACTGATCTTTTTATGCTCATCCCAAGTTTTTTGGAAATGTTTTTCACAAGTCAAGGGAAAGGTACATGATATGATGATAGTGTCAAGGAAGTGTCGAGAAAGAATCCATGTTTCACTTTAAATATGTATCTGTTGATGGGAAAAATGAATACTATCTTTTATGTAACCACTTTGTTTAAATGTGGAATGTAATTCAAGTTTACGATCTAAATCTCTAAAACTCTAAACCTGAAAAGATCCTCAATGTGTAATCTTGTATTAACTCAGGATTATGTAAGGTTTAAGGCGGGGGCCTTATAATTATTATTCATAACTGCATGTTTGATTGGTTGGGGTGTGTGTTAGAACTCGAAGTTGCATACAACACATGCTACAGTATTATTCAAAAAGAAGCATACCATGGAAGCATGGTGTGCTACAGTTCTTGAAAATTTACCTCCATCTTCCTCAATTACATAAATTTATTTTCTATTCAATTTTAGAAAATATTATGAAAGTATTTTTCAAGGAAGATATTGTAAAATGAGACAATTCACTGATTTCAATATCTTCTCTTTATTTAATATTCTTAATCATTGACTATCATTGATTGATTTCACCATAATAATGGGGTATATAAAGAGTTATATTTTGATTATCTAAATAACCCATGACATTATATACCTTTTATATAGATTTAATCCATCCAACAGCTACAATTGAGTTAGAAGATCCAATAAATTTTGATGGTTTTGCCTAATAAAATGATCCACTATTGATATATTCTTCTATTGTAGAGATGTTTTCTATATAGCATGGATACCACCCCAATTTATATCCAATGTCAACTAATCCATCAAAAAATAAAAATTCATAGTTTTAATTCCAAACATTCTAGGTTGGTAATATTTAAGGACATTTTCCTCTTATTTCTTACTTAATTATGCTTCCCAATTTAATCATCAGAAAACCATTATGATCACGTATTGATTAGATGATGTAACATGGTAATCATAAAATTATATATCATAATAAAAATAAATTAGAATCCTTAAATGGAATTGACTTACCTATCTTAACCTGTAAAACTATTTGAACCTTCAAACGTATACAAACTATAGGGACCTATCCTTAAAAATAAGTAAAAATGATTATTTGGGAAATAATGAATTTTCACTTGGAGATATATTTTATTTAGAGTATTATAGAAATATATAATCACCCATGAATATATATATATATATATATATATTACATAACAAAGTGTAAACATCCACTATATATCAATTTTTTCAAAATATAAAACTTTTATGATATAAGAATTTTTCTTCTTAGGAAATATATTCACATTTTACATCTTCACCTCGACCATGGATTATCTCAGCATTAAACACTTTTCAAGAAAATTTTAAAATTTGATATGAGAAACGAAAAATAAGTATGGTATATATATAAAGTAAATATAGGAAGATAACAATTTTTTAATAAATACTCAAAAATTATTCCTATTTAAATATAAACATTGCTCTTAAAATATGAATATTATAACCAATTAAATCAATATCATTGCATGCTTTTTTTCATATGAAATTGAATAAGAAATATTAATGGAAAAATAAAATTCATAAATTTATCTTTTAACTCTTGAAAAACACTTGATATTTTTTGAAAAATTTATACAATTCACCCATAAAAACATGCATAAAATCCCTTTAAACTTAAGATCATTATCTTAGTATGTATAATCATAATAGTTTCCATAAAAATCACATAAATACTAGATAAATAATTTAGGCGACATGGTACATAATTATATATCACTCTTTTAATCACTCTTACATATGGATTAACCTACCTCATAAATTCCAATAATATATTTGGAGAAACATAGCATGTTAACTCTATCAATTAACCCCATACATTGGAGATCTATATCCAGATCACCATTCATCATGAGATAAATCAGGCTCACTTATAATCCCGAGATAATTCAAGCTCACACAAATTCATAAAATTATCCATTAATGATAACATAATTCTAAAACATGAATTCTTTCATTTCTATCATTATCCTCATAAAAATATTATTTAAACATATATGAATTCATTTCTGGATCTAGAAATAAATATTGCATTTAAAAACACTTCTAAAAATTCCCATAACAATGGTATAGAGGGTATCTCTTTGAGGAAACAATCATATCTTGTAATAGAATCCAAATATTTTGTAATGGTTATAGCAGTGGTCAAAATAATTGATGTTTTATATGTTGCGTGTAGGAATAGTAAAAGTGCGTGGTGGAGGGTGATATATTAAAAATTAAATTAATAATCATCACTCAAAACCAAGAGTGATAACCTTTACCTAAAATTTATAATTATTTTATTTAATATTTGATTAAAAAAATACCTGGGCAAAGGAAATTTCTACATTGGTGAATGTTGAACATCGAAAAAGACCAATTAGAATTACCTTCATTGTGATGTGAGGGCCCAAGAATAGAATCCCTCTAGTGGCGATCCATTTGTGCTCATCTGATCTTCGAGAAAATCCACTCAATCTATAGGTTCTACCACTATGAATAGAATGTATTTTGTTGTTAGTTATTGATCACTCCCTCTTTAGTCTTCAAGAAATATCTCTAATGTTTCACAGTCTTGGGAGGGAGTGACAAAGGAGAGTTGATATAGAATTCATTGCACGCAACAATTCTCTATTTTCAAATTTTTTATTTTCAACACAATATAAATATATTTCTATTTAAATAGTATGGATTTAGGTTAAAATATTATTTAATTTCATTCAGTACATTAAAAATATTATTACCTTAAATAAACACCATGATACATAAACAAATTGTTATTATTATTTTGTGGTGCGTGGCAAATTCTGAAATAAAAAATATTATTTAACCATCCTATTAATTAATATTTGTCACTATACATGGTCTTGGTCTGTTGAAACTCATCTTGAATTTATAAAACACTCAAATAAAATGTTTAGTCATAAATAAATATTCCATTCGCATACAACCAAATAAATATTTATTAAATATTCAACAAAATAAATAAATATATTATTTATTCACGTAATAGTGGATAAATATTCATTTAACTTAAGTGATAAATACATCATGAATAAAAGTATTTCTAAAAATTGATAATAATAATATTTATTCTATTATTTAATCTAAAATATAATATAATTCAGATCAATGGAATCACTTAGTGTGAGCCCCTCTAGGATTTTTTCTTATTAGAAATGGGTGAGCTTGCCTAAATTCTAACATTACTGTCAAGAAACGAGTCAAGGAACCCAATAGAAATAACTTAATGTCCCAACATCAAAAACCACATATAAATATTCAGTGTATTTTATAATCCCATTATCACAATATCTCCTCAATAAGGTAGTATGATGGTGTCATAAACCTATTTACTTGATAAATATTTCATTGACTATAAGAAATAAACACATCATTATAAAGTAGTAATGGAATTTAATATGGTGGTTCTATTCCAATCATAGGGACAAAAAATTAACTACCATAAATATATAAGGTATAATCCTTCTAATACATATTTATTAATAAAATTTCACTTATGACACACAAAACATAACCTACATCCCACCTACATTTGGAATGGAAGTTTTGTTCAGTAAATCAAAGTGTGTGATTCAAGAAATAAATTAATGATAATCATTAATTTTATGAACCACAAATCACATTCATTGAGATTAATACCCATTGACACCAAAAAATGTGGAATTCATACCGGTGAAACTATTCTCATAATCTATTGTCATGAAGATTACCATGTGTGAACTTCATGAGAAAAAGACTTATCTGATTATAAGAACTCTCACATAAATGTTTAAATACTATGAGTCCCATAATAGTACATTATCAAACCAAAAAACAATATTAAAGATTATTATAATAGCATTTAATGGTTCACATCATAGAATAGAACATCATTGACCTTATCAATATGAATAATACACAAGACATTTATTTCATTAAATCCATGTAGAAACAATGAATAGTACATAATAAGATGTGATATTTATATTTAAATCATAGAATACAGAATTAATCATTTTTATATCATTTTTTCCTAGGACATAAACTCTAACAAACTCCCACATAGACTAGAGCCAACTTCTTATAAATTTAAGTCTGCTAATCCTCACATGGTAATCATGTTTCTACTAAGTCAAGGATTTAGTCATAGGGTCTTCCATAATTTCCCCTTTGGAAATACTCCTCATTACAGCATCCAAACTCTATGAAAATCCATCATGAGATTATACTTCCTATGTATGTGGTTCATCTGTTGATGTGACCTTATCTCTTTTGCAAGAGCCACAATTGTAATATAATCACAATAGAGCGTGATAAGATATTTACTTCAACACACCCATTCATGATCTTGGACAAATTTTTTATTCTATAATGACTCTTTAGCTACCTCAGAATAATGAAAATACTTATACTCTATTATAGAATCTGTAACCATATCCTTTTTGAGCTCTTCCAAGTCACAACACCTCCAATCAAATTTAAGATGTCTCTCATTTTTGACTTCATGTCATCTTCATCAGTTGTAAACTAGAATATTTCTATCCTATGATTTATAGTTCTTCATATCCTCTATAGACTAAGAACATCTCCTTAGTATGCCTCAAATAAATAAGTATAGTTTTGACTGACATCAAATGGTGGTCACCTAAATTATCTTGGTATATTTCTACTACACCCAATGAATAAGAAACATTGAGCCTAGTAGATATCATATCATGTATGAATAACCCAATTGTTAACGCATGTGGAATCCTTGATTTTCTATTTCTTTCCACATCATACTGAGTACACATTTTTCTAGAAAGATGAATGCTATTTGAAGTTGGATGAAACCCCCTCTTGGATTGTTCTTTACTTAATATAATTAATATCGTTTTAATGTATATACTTAGAAATAGGTTTATTAGTCTCTGGGATCTATCAAGATTGATCTTGATTCCAAGAATATATGATTCTTCAACCAAGTCCTTCATGGAGTAACTTTTATTCATCCACAACATAAGAAACTATAAGACTGTTATTTTTTTCCTATGCGTAATATGTCATCAACATATACTATTAAGAAAATGACTTCCCTCCCACTAAACTATTTGTAGACACATAGCACACACTCATTCATTATGAAACCAAATTTTTTATAGCTTCATCAAAATGAATGTTCCATGACTATGATTATTTCTATAACCCATAAATTGATTTCCAAAATTTCTGTATCTTATTGTCATCCTTTGGAGGCACAAACCTTTTGGTTTATGACATATAGAAATATTCATGAAGGTTGCAATTATGGAATTTTGGTTTGATATCCATTTTCAAAATATCATTGTCATTATAAGACATATTGGAAATTATTATTCCGATGTATTTCATCTTTGTAACTACTTTAAAGGATTCATCGAGGTTGATTCCATGATGTTGTTTAAACCCTTTTTCAACCAATCATGCCTTATAGGTAATGAATTTTAGTTCTATGCATATTTTCTTCTTGAATACCCATTTGAAACCATTGTTCTTTATATATACTAGAGGATATACTGAAATCCAATCTAGGTTTTGGAACGTGGAATCTATTTCAGAATTCATAGCTTCATTCCACTTGGAAAAATATATGCCACATTATTCTTCCTTATATGTTATAAGGACATTATTATCAACTAATAATGAGTCACCATAATCGGTGACTTGAATATAATAATATTCGGGTTCTCTATCCACACTTGTACCCCTATGTAGTATTTTTTCCTCTAAAATATTTTCATCTTCCATAGGAATTTGTGGTATATATTCATTTACCAACTCTTGTGTACCTTTTGCCTCAACTTCATCAAAGTATATCTCACTCCAATTATCTATTTTAGATATGTGCTCCATCTCAAATAATATGGTGTGTTTTTCCACTAGAACAATTTTAGGGGTCTTATAGTTAATATCACATTGTTTCCATGGGGTATCTAGTAATAGCACACTTTTTGCCTCGGGGTTCATGTTTAATTCCTAGAGGCCTTAATAAATTCATTGATTCCCCACACATTTAAATTTGATAACATTGTTTTTCTTCAACTCTAATATTCATAAGGAATACCATTTATTGATTTAGTTGGTACTTGGTTTTGTATATTATTTTGTAACAGATAGCCCCAAAAGAATAATGGAAGACTCACTTGAATCATCATTAATTTCACCATGTAAAAAAAGTAACAGTTCCCCTTTTTTCTTATTACATTTCAATGAGGAATGTTAGGAGGAGTGATTTGGTATAATCCCAAACACTTATATGTAATTAAATAATTCTTGATTAATATATTATCTACCACAATTTTACCGTAGTTTCTTAATCATCTTCCCATATTGGTTATAAACATCATTCATGTATTCTATGAATTTATAAAAGGAATCTAACATATACCTTAGCGAGTATACATATCTATATATAATGAAATCATCAAAAAATGTTATGAAGTATGAGTACCCACCCTTTTATTCGAAATTAAATGGTCTGCAAATATCATTATAAGCTATCAAAAGAACCTACTTATCATTTTATCCTTTCCCACTCAAAGGGGAGTTGGTAATTTATCCTTGTTAGCATGTGTAGCACACAACATGTTGTAGTGTCTCATATTTTTCCATGTTTTATATTATGTGGGAATTATTTTGGGACCAAGCTATGAGATGGAATGCTGTTCTGAGGCCCAGTGAGCCAAGAAAAAATGTTTGAATTTAATTAAATAATTAAATTACACGAGCATGTGGTTTTCCAGAAAAAGTTGAATAACTCCTTAATGGGAGCTCGAATCAGAAATCTAAGGGCACAGTTGCCTTCTGACCAGCTATTTTACCCTAGGTGAGGCCTAATATTGGCCGACGTAGGTCGGTGGTGAAATCTAGTTTTTGGACGTAACTGTAATAAAATATTTAACAAAAATATTTTATTAAATCCTTACTGTAGTGAAATATTTTAAAATTTTAAATAGAGATTTTGCAGGGGATCAGGGTTACAATTCCCATAACCCAGAATTTCCCCTGGAGGCTCTGGGAAAGCTCAAGAGAAAACCACCCAAAAAGGCGACGATGTTATTGATGAGCTTTGCCGGCGATGATGACAGGGCTACCAGATCATCGCCAACGAACTCTGTGAATCCAGGTATGGCATTTGATCTCTTTTTGATTTCTTTACCATTCTTGATTCCAACGACGAATGCTGACTAATACAAAAACATATTAGCCTACAGATCGGTCATATTTGCTGGATGGGATTTTGTGGGGATTTTTGGGGATTCTGATTCTTGAGTTATTTTTGGTCTTGTTCAACCATCTAACGATGTCGAAACAAGATCGATATGAACATCGATCGAGGTTCTCCCCTCACAATTTTCGTCTTTTTCTTCCCCGAATTCTCACGTTCTTTGTGTTTTTTATACGTGTTCATCACGGGATAAGAACAATTATCGATTACACCTTATTTTTGCGTTGTAAGAATCTGAGATTTTAGATCCAACCTTGGAATAATGGTACAAAGTTATGAAGACGGTTTCGGCAGACGATTCAGAGCGGAATGTGAGATATTGGTTTTTGGGAGTTTTTCTTCAGGAGATCATATGTTGTTCGTTGAGCCGATTAAAGGTCTGAAACACCCAGATTTGTTGTTCAGGTGATAAAATGAACCATCACCCTGCGTTTCACGACAAACAAATGGAAGAATCTAGATCCAGAAGATTATCCGAGGCGCGAGGAGGAAGGCAGGGTTCGAGAAATTTCCCATCTACACGGCGTGTAGTATGGGCTACACAGTGTTGGTTTATCGGGGATCACATGGCATGTACTCCAGGAGTACACAAACACAGGTTGGGTACACGGCCCAGGGATACAACGTGTATACCATTCCCCAGCCAGACACGGCCAGATACGCGTGACACCCCATATACTAGTACACAGGCATGCGACACAGACAAACACCATGTATGAGCATATGGCCAGGGTACATGAATGTTTCCCAGTTGACAGGACACATCATGTCCTTCGACTTAAACACTATGTGTGTCCTATCCTACAAGACTTTGATTCCATACACGGTCCATCTACACAGGTTGTACCCGGAGTCACGGAACACTGCGTGTGATCCTTATACATGTCGTGTAGTTGAGTTTTACATAACATGGAATGATTACATGGTCTGTTTTACACGAGCAGTACCCGGAGTCAAGGAACACGTCGTTTAACCACACTACATGCCGTGTAACCTATTTTACTTGGCATTATCCAGTAGCCTTATGTGACATGTACTAGTTTCCATAGTGTTCATCCCCTTGGTCTTTCTCTGGACGGTTTCCGATATCAATTACTATATACAGGAGTATGATCCCTTCAGCAGGACTTCCTGAATAGAGTTGTTGGAATCCCCTCCGTGATACTTGGATTCAGATCCTCTATTCATTCCTAGTACCCTAGGTAGAGTTCTTAGTATCGACGTGACCAACTTTACCCGGGCGCCAATCCTCCACTTACCAGGTTAGTTCAGACTGAGTTTTTGGAATCACCCTATGGCTATTTGGTGGTGATCCTCATATGAGAATCATGTTCTGAAGTACATGTGGGGTGTGTTCTCCCAGAACGAGTACATTGTATCTCTCTCTTTATACATTGTAGTGTGTTATCCTTGTTGCGTGCTTAGTGGAAATCTTCGAACTGGATCAAAGTGGTGGTATCACGATAGTCGATCTTGTATGAGTATATCTGGATATTCTTATTATATGTTCTGTAGACATATACCTTTTGGAGCTGACTGTATCTTTACTATGTGGTATTTCTCCTCTTTTATTTTCATTGTGGTTTCGGGGTGTCCTACTGGGTATTGTTATACTCACCCCTTCACGGTATTTTCCCTCACATGGCGTGTCTTGTGTAGATGATCGAGCCTTTGACAAGATTCTAGGTGGACCAGGACCGGACAATGCTCAGTGAGATCAGACAGGCAGAGTTGTGTTCTTACGGCTATGGATTACATTCCAAGTACATTTATATACAGTTTTGACTTTTTTACAGACGTTCATTTGGTGGGCATGTACTTTTGGCCCAAGGTTTTACACTTACTCTACTTTAATTTCCTGTCGTACACTATTGGTTGGGATATTCAGTGTATGCATGCATTTCTATTTTTAGTAGTTTTTAAAATTCAGCTTTGTGGTCTTAGAGATGTGTGTGCATGTGTACAGGTTTATAGGAAATGCCTCCCATGTCAGTGAAATACCTACTTGGTGCTAGTCACTAGCCCTGGCATATTGGATGTGGGCTTGGGGAGTTGTGGCTCAGGCCCCAATGGTACGGGTTGTGACATAGTGTTATCAAAGTTGGTCGGTTCTACCTTAGGACCAAGAGTTTGTGAGTAGGTTTGGGGCAATAGTGTTAAGTGTTTCGAGTTCGGATTTCAGACCAGGGACCCTAGTTTTGGTGCGGGTGGCCGACGTATCCATACACTAGGACTCTGATAAATTTATTTTCGACACGAAACATGAGAACCCTAGTTGCAGTGGAAAATAATGGTACATGCATCATATATGAATGGGTTCTAGTTTCCATGTCCTTCTTGAGACATTTCTCTAGATATACTCACTGACGGAGGGACATCTTGTATCTTTACAGGATGCATCCACAATGCACACCCACTAGGATTCAGCATGTCGATCACGAGGATGACCCACTCACTGATGAAGGTTTGATTTAGAGACAAGATCCCCAAGTTTTACCTTCGTGTGGTGTTCCAGTTATTCCACCACCTATGGAGTAGTGTTAAGTCCATGCTGTACCAGTAGAGGAGGAGTGCAGGCAAAGCACACTCCGTGAGTTTCAAAGATAGAGACCCCTCATGTTTTGAGGTGAACCTGACCCCCAGGCAGTAGAGGACTGGCTTAAGGTAGTGGCTAGAGTCTTCCATTTGGTCAGGACACCAGCAGACCAGTTGGTGATCCTAGCATCGATCCTTCTTCAGGTCTCAGTAGGACGATACTAGAGTTTGGTTATCCAGACCCACAATGAGGTGACTGTTGCGTGGTCTGAGTTTTGGAATCTCTTTAGAGAGGAGTTTTCATCGACTAACCCGAGAGATGTACATATAAATGAGCTTATTCAGCTCCAGTAGGGAATCGTGACAGTGGATGACTATTTATTGAGGTTTACAGACCTCTCATTGTACTTGATGGATAGGGTCAGGGATCAGTACTTTAGAGCTCGGAGTTTTGAGCGGGGCTTACATAGAGAAATATGAGCTAGCGTCGTCCCTATAACCATTACTACTTATGCTGGGGTGCTTGAGCGGGATTTGGTGATCGAGAGCTTCTTGGTAGAGCAGAGACAACTGGAAATTGTTAGCAGAGAGAGACTTGGAGCAGAGACCTCGACATCAGGGATCCCCCATTAGGGACCTAGGTGTGGGAGATTTTTTCAGAGGAGATCCCAGGACAGGGGATCAGCTGTACAGGGTTCACAGGGCACATCCAGCCATCCTCGAGAGAGGCGATGCAACTCATGTGATGGTAGGGTACATCTCGCTCGAGATTGTCCAACCCGCCATACTACTGACACAGGAGTAGTGGATAGACCACCGAGGCAGAGGCAATGTGTTGAGTAGACAGATCCGCATGGTGGCAGATGTGGTAGATGAGCTGGGAGAGGAGCTAGTGGTGGTCAACATTTTGAACTTTTACCACCACCATCCCTAGGAGGTCTACCCCAGGCTCTGGGAGCTGGTGGACAAAGGTAGGGAGAACTAAATGGAGCAGAGACTTATGAACCATGTACTCTCAGAATGATTAGAGATACAATATTTGTCTTTTATACTTTGTCTGCTGTACTGATAGACACATGTGATATTCATTATTTTCGGGGTTCTTATCTTTTTAGATACCTTGATTTTCTTGTTGAGCCGTTTACTCGGCCCTTACGCTTAGAAACACTGACCGTAGAATATTTATAGATCACACACTTTTGAAAACAGTGTGACATGAACCATGGAGGTGAGAGCTTCGGTTGGAAACTCATGCTGGTAGCGTCGAGGACTTATGATGTCATTCTTGGTATGAAATGGCTATCCATAGTTCATGACCAGATTGACTATTTTAGTCAGTGGGTGTGGTGTTTCCGCAATGATGGAATGAGTTTCTCCTTCGTCGATGAAAAGGAAACCCTGACAGTATAGGATGGACTCATGCATAGGAAGTTACAACTGATTTCATATCAGTTGGGCAACCTAGTCCTTGGTGGAGAAGATGTTACGAGTTTCCAGTTTCCAATAGTAGTGGATGAGTACGGGGATGTTTTTCTAGAGGATGCCCCCGGGCTACCTACCCATCGGGAAATAGATTTCTACCTTTAGTTTCAACCTGGAACAACACTGATATCAACATCATCATATCGGATGGCTCCTGCAGAGCTTCTTGAGCTGAGGGTGAAGCTGGAAGACTTGCAGAAGAAGGGCTTCGTGAGACCCTGTGTTTCACCCTAGGAGGCCCCAATGTTGTTTTACAAGAAGGGAAATGGGAGTTTGAGGTTGTGTGTGGCTTTCTAGCACTTGAATTAGGTGACCGTGAAGAACTGGTATCCACTACTGAGAATCGATGATATCTTTAACCAGTTAAGAGGGGCATGATGGTTCTCGAAGGTTGATCTACGATCACGCTATCACCAGTTGTGAGTACCAGATGAGGATATACCGAAGAAGGCTTTCAGATATCGCTATGATCACTATGAGTATATGGTGATGCCCTTCAGTGTGAAGAACGCCCAAACAATGTTTATAGGAATCATGAACCAGATCTTCAAGCCCCATTTAGATCAGTTTGTAGTGGTCTTTATAGATGATATCCTTGTGTAATTTGCATCTGAGGAGGAGCACACGAGGCACCTAAGGATGGTTATAGACATACTCAAAGATCAAAAGTTGTATTTGAAACTCTCGAAGTGTCATTTCTAGTTATAGAAGGTCCACTTTCTAGGACACGTTATCTCAATAGATGTTGTATTAGTGGAACCAGCCATGGTAGAGGAAGTGCTAGCAAAGAAGCCACCATGGATCGTGACAGAGGTGCAAAGTTTCCTTGTATTGGAAGCCTACTATCAGAGATTCATTCTCGATTTCTCCATGAGTACAGTTCCCATGTCATATTTGACTCGAAAGGGTTAGCCTTTCGTATGGACCGAGAGATACTAGTAGGCTTTTCAGCAGTTGAGATATAGTCTGAAGATCACCCCAATCTTGAGATTACCAGATGAGGGTGTTGAGTAAGTTGTGTACTGAGACGCGTCAGGAACCAAGCTTGGTTTGGTCCTAATGAAGAGGTAAGCGATGATTGCCTATGTCTCATGTCAGTTGATTCCACATGAGTAGAACTATGTGACCCATCATCTTGAGTTGGCAGCAGTAGTATTCACGTTGATGATGTGGCGGCACTGTTTGATGGGCGAGCAGCTTATCGTCCAATCTGATCATAAGAGTCTCAAATATATCTTTTCTCAAAAGGACCTGAATTTTAGGTAGAGGAAATGGCTTGAGTTCCTCCTGGATTATGACTTTGAGATCGTTTATACTCCTGGAAAGGGGAACGTTGTGGTAGATGCTCTCAGCAAGAAATCCAGTTCGTAGTTCCTGGATATGGCGACAAGACAGTTTGCCTCTTTACAGTTATCCTTCATGTATAGAGATTAGGGAGATTTACTTTAGTTGATTGTTGTTACCCCACCTCTCTTACAAAGATTTAGTGATGCACAGCACGGGGATGATAGATGTGAGACGCTACGTTCTCAGATATCCACATGTGATGCTGTCGATGGATATTCAGAAGTTGTGGAGCACATTGTTCTTTTCAGAGGGCGCACAGTAGTACCAGTGATGTTGCAGGAGGAGTTTCTGAGGGAGTTCCATAAATATACTTTGGCGGTGCATCCATGCATGGAAAATATGTATCAGGACCTCCGACGTCAGTTATGGTGGCCAGGAATGTAGAAGACTTTGGCAGATTTTTTTTCTCAGTGCCTTACTTGTTATCATGTAAAGGCTGAGAACCAGGAGCAAATAGGATAGACTCAGCCCCTTGAGGTTCCACAGTGGAAGTGGAATGGGATATCCATGGACGTTGTGATGGTTTTACGACATACTTCCAGGGGACACGATTCCTTCTAGGTGACCATTGATCGACTCACCAAGTCTGCCCACTTCCTAGCCATACAGGAGCAGAGTTCGGTAGAGAGCTTGGGATGCCTCTACATGGAGGAGATAGTTCGACTTCATGGAGTTCCATCCACAATCATCTCAGATCGTGATGCTTGTTTCACATCCAAGTTGTGAAAGGGATTGCAGGATGTTTTTTGGGACTCAGTAACACTTGAAAATAGTGTTTCATCCTCATACTGATGGTCAGAGGGAGCAGACCATCCGAGATCTTGAGGATATGCTACGGGATTGCATACTTGACTTTCGTCTTAGCTGGGAGGATAACCTACCACTGGTGGAATTTTATTATAGCAACAGTTATCATTCCACTATTGGTATGGCACCATTCGAGGCTTTGTAAGTGCGACCTTGAAGGTCACCACATTACTGGACTAACCAAGGAGAGTCAGCACTCATGGGCCCAGAGATGGTGAGAGCTACTACAAAGAAGGTGTCGGTCATCCAGAAGTTGATGAATACTGTAGAGAGTCAGAAGATATCTTATGCCGATAGAAGATATAGGCCCTTAGAGTTCGAAGAGGGAGACCATGTGTTCCTTCGGGTCTAACCTCAACGGGGATAGAAGAGATTTGGCCAAGGCGACAAGCTATCTCCAAGGTTCATCAACCCTTTTCAGATTCTAAGATGAGATGGTGAGGTTGTGTACCACTTGTCTCTACCTCCTCAGATGGACCGGGTATACAACTTCTTCCATGTGTCGCAACTGCGGAAGTATGTTCATGAGCCATCGCATGTTATCGACTAGGGAGAGCTGGACATTGATGATGGAGCGACCTTTGCTGAGTACCCAGTGGAGATAGATGATCGGCAGTAGAATATCATTCGTGGGTTAGCTATTCCCTTGGTGTGTGTCCAGTGGAAGCCCAGGAATCTCCAAGAGAGCACATGGGAGCGGGAGGCTCAGATTCGTGGGCTGTACTCACATCTTTATTAGTAGCCTTTGTTTTGGCTTTCAGGGATGTAAAAGCCCGAAGGTTGGTGGGATGTAGTGTCTCATATTTTTCCATGTTTTATATTATGTGGGAATTCGTTCAAGACTAGGCTATGAGATGGCGTTCCATTCCGAGGCAGGTGAGACCGAAAAAAATGTTGGAATTTATTTATATTAATAAATTATTCGCGCATGTGGTTTTCCTGATAAGGTGGAATAAAAATTGAAACGGAGATCAGATTAGAAATCTGAGGGCACCGTTTGCGTTCAGAATAGCGATTTTAACCTAGGTCAGGACTAATATCGATCGGTGCAGGTTGTTGGTGAAATATAGTTTTAGGAAATAACTGTAACAAAATATTTAATAAAAATATTTTATTAAATCCTTTCTACAGTAAAATATTTTAACATTTTAAACAAAGATTTCATAGGGGATCAGGGTTATAATTTTTAGAATACTGAATTTCCCCTAGAGGCTCTGGGAATGCTCTGGAGAAAACCTCCCAAAGTGGCGACAATGTTCTTGACGAGCCTCACTGGCGACGACGACGCGACGACCAGATCTTTGCCAATGACGCCGCAACTCCAGGTAGGGTATTTGATCTATTTGTGATTTCATTACCATTCTATATTCCTACGATGAATGCGGACTAATCCACTAATATATTAGCCCGTGGATCAGTTGTATTTTCGGGATGGTCTTTAGAGTGTATTTTCGGGATTCTGATTATTGAGTTATTTTTTTTTTCAACATTCTAATGGTGAAAAACCATGATTGACTCGAAAATAAATCGAGGTTCGTCCCTCTTGATTTGTGATTTTTCTTCCCCGCATTCTCACGTTCTTCATGTGCATTCAATGCATTCTTCACGTGATAAGAACAACAATCTATTATGCCTTCTTTTTTAGGCATAATGATCTGAGATTTTGGATCTAACCATGGGATGACGGTACGGATCTGGGATGACGGTTTCAAAGGACGATTAGAATTGGATTGGGAGGTATTAGTTTTTTGTAGTTTTCCTTCAAGAGATCATATATTGTTCGTTGAGCTGATTGAATGTTCGAAACACCCAGATTCGGTGTTTGGATGAAGAAACAAACCAGTTCCTTGAGTTTCGTGGCAAACGGATGAAAGAATCAAGATCTAGAAGATCGAATGAGACGTAAGGAGGAAGACACGATTTTGGAAATTTCCCGACTACATGGAATGTAGTACGTGTGTTCGTTGGGGATCAACAGGCATGTACTCCGGGAGTACATGGACACGGATTGGGTACATGGACAAGGGAAATGGCGTGTATAACTTTCCCCAGCCAGACATGACCAGTGAAGAGGGACACCTCGTGTACTGGTACACGGGCAGGCGACACTGACGAACACCATTTACAGCCACACAACTAGGTTACATGAATGTTTCCCAGTTGACAGGACACGGCATGTGCTTCTACGTACATGCCGTGTATGTTCTTTCTTACACGACTTTGATTCTAGACATGGGCCATTTACACGGGCAGTACCTGGAGTCTAGGAACACAGTGTGGGATACTTCTACACGCCGTGTAGTTGAGTTTTACATAGCTTGGACAGATGACACATGCCGTTTTACACGAGCAGTTCCTAGAGTCAAGGAACAAGGCATGTATCCACACTACATGCCATGTAACCTATTTTACATGGCTTGAGCCAGTTTCCTTTTGTGTCATGGACTAGTTTCCATAGCATTCATCCTCTTGGTATTTCTCCTGATGGTTTCCGGTATCATCTCTTACATACATGAGTATGATCCTTTCAGTAGGAATTCCTGAATAGATTTTTTGGAATCCCCTCCATGAGACTTGGAGATGGATCCTCTATTCATTCATGTTAACCTAGGTAGAGTTCTCAGTATTGACGTGGAAAACTATACCCAGCCATCGATCCTCTACTTAGCAGGTTAGTTCAGATTGAGTTTTGGAATCACCCCATGGAAATTTGGTTGTGATCGTCATCTGAGCATCATGTTCTCATATACTTGTGGAGTTTTTTCTCCAGGAATGAGTACTTCTTATCTCTCTCTTCAGACATAGGAGTGTGTTCTACTTGTTGCGTGCTTAGTGGAAATCTTCGAGTTGGATCCTAGTGGTGGTATCGTGAAATTCAATAATGTATGTGTATATATAGGTATCCATGTTATATGTTCTGTAGACATATAGTATGTGGAGCTGACTATATCTTTCCTTTGTGTTATTTCCCCTGTATTATTTGATTTTTGGTTTCGGGGTGTCCTACTGTGTATTGTTATACTCACCCATGCACAGGCTTTTCTCGCACGTGTCGTGTCTTCTATAGACGAGTGAGCCTTTGACATGATTCTTGGTAGACAAGGACCGGAGCGTGCCCAGTGAGATCAGACAGGCGGAGGTGTGTTCCTACAGCTATAGATTTTTGTCCCAGTACCTTTCAATATAGGTTGGACTTTGTTACACACTTTATTTTGGTGGGCTTGTACTTTTGACCCAGGGTTATACACTTAATGTACTTTAATTTCCTATCATACTCTGTTGGTTGGGGTATTTAGTGTATGCGTGCTTTTCAATTTTCTGTATTTTTTACTTTTCAGCTTTGTGGGCATGGAGATTCGTGTGAATGTGTACATGTTTATATGAAATGCCTCCCATTTTGGTGATATGCCTACTCGATGTTAGTCACCAGCCCCTGGCCTATTGGAGGCGGGCATGGGGAGCTGCGTCTCGGGACCTACTAGGAAGGATCTTGACAATTTGGTTTTAGTTCAAATGGATATATATATTTATCTTCATATAATTCAGTCAATCACTTTTCATTTTCAGGACCTATTTGGTGATTCTAGAGATGGTTGTGGTATAATTCATGTGAATTAACTTTTTTATTGATTCCCATTACATGTGTCATGTAATACATCACATAAAGACTTTTATTTAAATGTGTATTTCCATAAAAATGATATTTAAACAAAAGAAGAAACATTTCTCCAAAAATTAAAAAATATCCATCTGTATCATGTAATGTTACAGATACAATTTTTTTGGTAATAGATGGAACATAATAACTACCATTCCAAACCAATATAATTTTTTCGGTAATGTGAAGTGGTAGTCACCAATATCTATAGTAGAAATTTTAACTCTGCCATCTACTCATATATCTACCTATCCTTAATAAAAATTTCTGAATCTACTTGCTCCCTATATTTGAATACAAATCTGAACATCACAATTTGTATCTAATAACCAATTTATAGTAACAGATAAAACAACTTGATAACAAACTCACCAGAATATTGACCTTACTTCCTTCAAAGGGAGTAGGTTTTCTTCCAGTGGATTTTCATACCACATAGGAGACATAAATAATTTTATTCTTTTCTGTTCCCTTTTATCTTCCAATTCATAAAGGGGTAGGAAGAAGCTTTGGTATTAATGATCATTACTTTACCATTCCAATTTTCCACCATAAGGATAGAAGGATTTTTTTTACTTTATATCATTATCTACATGGTGATGATGATTGACAAGATTTGGAAGATATTTATCAACATTTTTCATATTAAAAATCAAAAAAAATACTAGGGAAGCTATGAGGGAGTGATTCCAAAATTAGGACAGTTCCGAGTTCATCAAGTATATTAAGCCATGGAACCTCTCAATGCTCAATGTATCTATTGAGCTTGACTACATGAGGTCCAGATAGGGAACACTCCCAATTTTTCTTTGAAAGAGAATCTCTGAATAATGAAATAGTTTGTGTCAATATCTCTCCTAGTAAAGATCGGTGAGGTTCTCTAGCATGTTATACACATCCATGTTTTTATGAGACTTCATTAATTCAATAGGAATTAAAAAAGCATCAAAAATTGAATGCCAACCCTGTGGATCATATGTTATTAATATACTATGTACTCTTCTTCACTCTCCTACTTAACAAGTTGATTATGAAATGAGGATTCAAGCATATGATATTTCCTTCAATAGTGTAGGACAACTCGAAGGTTTTTGTATAATTCCTAGAAGTTACTTACAATTTTGATATTTTCCTTTTCGAATATTGGTAATGAGGATAATACAGATGATGAAGTAGAATTTTTATTCTATAATTTACAAATATCATATTATTAATAATTTTATTTATTACAAATTATAAGGGAAATAATATATTATTTAATTTCAATTTAATGTCCCACTATTCTAAAATGTTTCAATAGACCACTCCATTAAACTAAGAATCTATAGTGACTTTAACATTCTATTGAAAATGATCAATATTCCCCTTCACATAACCACAATAAGGGTTGGGCAAGATACTTGAATATATTTCGGTAGGTAAGTATTTTCGAACTGTGAAAATGCAACTCCTTGATCAGTTGGGTGGATTCTCCAATCTTGAAATAAAAACATGCATTTTCTTAATACATGAATCTAAAATACTCTATTTCTTGAAATGGATATTACACAAGAATTATAAGGGTAATTAATTTCAAAAAATTCATAATAAATCCACTTATAAAATGATTTTTCCAAAAAAGGGTTTGTCAAAAATGTTCTTTTATTGATTTTTGTTCCTAACCAAATGATAGAAGGATTAGTTTGACATTTTTTTAGGATTAATATTTTTAATTAATTATGAATAACTTTTATTTTTTTAATAATTTACTTGGCTTGTTAATATTATTGGTATGATACTCAATTATTTTACCATTTCGGATCAAACATTTTTGAAAAATTCATTTATTTAATTTATTATACATAAATTTTAACAGGTTTTATCCATTACATGCCTGGTTAATATTATGTGGATTTTTTCTAGAATAATTAACTATATTGTATATAACATTAACCATTATTTATTTATTTAAATTCTTTATTTTCACCGAATTTAAATTATATATGTGTTAGTATCCTTATATTTATAAAATAATTAATTTGATAGAAATAAATAAATAATTAATAATAAGGGACATTCATGAGATTTATATAAGGGTATATTTAATGAGAGAATATTAAAAAATACTATGGAATATGGGAAATAACTTCTTTTTTCTAATTTTAGAATGATTTAAAGCATTTCACAATTACATTTATGTATCACTGGAGTTTAGATCACTATGGTTCTATCTTGAACCTCTTCCAAACACATTGTGATACTCCATTAATTATATGTAATTATAAATCACACGTAGGTGATGGGAACTAATGGATTGGTTGAAAAGGTATGAAATAAATATCATTGGACACAAAATTCCTTCATAATAATGGAGGGAAGGATGACCTGATGGACGTCAAATTCAATTTTACAATAAATAATAAAAAATCCATTCATTAATTAAATTAATACATCCAATTAATGTACATGTATTGGTCAAGAACATGAATGGTCGTACATGTAATGAATACATAAAAGTAACCAGATATCATTTATTTATTTATTCATTCATTCATTATCATTAATATAAAGTTTATTTAATTAAATAATTAGTTAATTAATTAGTCCTCTTTCATCTTGATGATCATCCAAACATAATTATAGTTACCCCTCATTTATTTTAATCATCGAAAACAAACAGATGAACCAATAAGGAAATATTTATTATAATAAATTATTTTAGTATTTAAAAATATTTAAAACCATGATTAAATTTTCCACGACACAATATGTGTTAATCAATAAATTAAAGGTTTTATGCTGAAATTTTCAATTTAATTTGATTTAATTATAAAATGAATTGGTAGAGTACATGGAATGTACAATCCAGGTTCATGTAGTGTACCTCAGTTTCACTGTATTTGTGTCACATGACTAGGGCATAGGCCTGACAACACACTCATATTACATGGCATGTAAATTCCATATACACTTCATGAATTCCTTTTTGGGTGTAAAAATGGACCAGTGAACATGTGGTGTAAAATTAATGCACCGCGTGTAATTAAATTCTCTATTTATCCATGTAAAATTCCCTTAGGTACAGAACATCTACTCCAGGAATGCATCGTTTAACCCTGTTTTATGGGAAAAATATTTTTAACTTCTTGGTGAAATCACTGGACATCATTCATTTGTTATTATACATTTTATAAAATGAATCACTAGAAAAACATGATTAATATGGTGATAACATGATTTTTCTAATCATATTATAGAATGAATAACATGAACTGAAAATATAACCACAAATATTCATAGATAACAACCAAATAAATAAATATAAAATTTAACCTAACTACTCTGATACCACAACCTGGGTACAATGATAATAGAATTGTGATGTGGTGGGTGATATATTAGAATTTATTTTAGTAATCATTTCCCCAAACCAGGAGTGAAAAACATTCACCTAATATTTATAATAAATTTATTAAATATTTGATGACCAAATACATGGGATTCGTAACTTTCTTCGTTGATGAATGTTTATTGATGGAAAAGAACCCTTCATATTACCATCACTATGTTATGAGGATCGAAGGATTGAATCCCTCTAATAGTGATCCACATGTGCTACTATGATATCTGAGAAACACCACATGATATTCAGGTGCTATCATGGAATCTCGAATGTCTTATTTTGTTCATTTTAGACCACTAGTTCTTCATTCATGAATAAATATTTATTATTATTTTCATTATTGTGAGAAACAGAGAAAGTGGAGTTAAGAGTGAATTTTTTGTTCACACAAAATAATTGTTATCAATTTTTAGATTCTCTACACAATAGATATATCCATCTATTTATAGAGATATAATTTAGATTAAATTATTATTTAATTAAATGTAGTCCACTAAATAATATTTATTACCTTTCATAAACCAAATTCCACATAATAATAATAATAATAATAATATTATTATTATTTTGTGGTGTGTGCAAACATGTAAAATAAAAAATATTATTTGACCGTATTGTGAATAAATATTTTTCACTAGGCACAATCTTTGTCAATTTGAAATCCTCATTCAATTATTGAACAAATGAATAAAAAATTTCCTTAAAAAAATATTTCATTCTAATACATGAAAATAAATATTTATTGGCTATTCAATAAAATAAATAAATAATTTTTTCTCACATTCTAGTTAATAATTATGTATTTAATTTATGTGATCAATATAACTTGAATAAAATTATTCCTCATATGCAAGAATATTAATTATTAAATTTATTAAAATCAAATAAAATTTAATATATATCAATGGAAATACATAGTTTGTGACCCTCTAGGATTATTTCACGTTAAAAGTAGGTGGGAATGCCTAATGTCCAAGATTACTCTCAAGATACGGTTCAAGGAACCCATGAGAAAGAACATAATGTCACAATTTGTCCAACCACATGTGAATGATCACTATATAATATAATCCCTTTTTCACAATATCTCATCCAAATGGTTTCAAAATAATGTCATCAACTTATATATCTGATAAATGTTTCTTCAACTACATGAAAATAAAAATTTTATTGAACCATGTTACTGTAATTTAATGGCATGGTTTTATTATTATAAAAGGGTCGAGATATCAACATCCATATAGAATGAATGGATAAATTCATAATTTTCTTGTCTATTAATTGAATGTCTATTATGATGCACCAAATGTACCCTACAATCCACTAACATATGGAATTATAGTTTTAGTTAGAAAATCTAAGTGTATGAGTCATGAAATACATTAATTATAATCTAAAAGTATAAGGTCTATTGCACATGAACACATATTGGAATATCAGATGACACCAAAACATGCAGAATTCATACTGGCAGGTCTTCACTCATAATCTCCCATCTTGGAGATTACAAGGTGTGAACTTTATGAGAAGAAACATCTTTTACATTGAAGCACTAGCACCTGACGGTCCAAGTACTATGTTACCCATCATAGAACATTATCCAACCACATAACTATATTAAGAATATTTTCATAGCACTTCTTGTTTTTCATTATATTAGGGAGATGATATAACCTTATCAATGAAGAAAATACTCCAGTACATTGTTACATTAAATCCACGTAGAAACAATGAAAAATATGTAGTAAGACGTTAAATTACTATTAAATACATGGAATATACTTGTAATAAATGTGCATTCATTTGGTCATATCACAGAAACTCTAATAGTATATATAAAAACAATTCATTCCTTCTTTATTTTTGTGAAAAAAATTGATATAAAATTATTTAAAATTTTAATTTTCAAAACTATGAATTTTTTTAGAAGAGGCATAAAATTTCCACAATAAATAATTTATGTCAATATAAATAGATAAAAAATTATTTTTAAGAATACATACATGGAATAAAAATATCTATTAAAAATATGAATAAAAAAATTAAAATGGTTTTTTAAGGTAAAATGTCTCTTACCTCAAATCTTACTTATCTCATACATTATTTTTCTTCCTAAATAATAAAATTATGAAAAATATTTAGTTTAATATAAAACATATTTCATTTTTTATTCCTAGTATTTTATTTTTTTTCCATCTTAAAATAAATTATGTTCAGGTCGGAGGCTGTGATGATATCATCTCATATATCAAAAATAACATTGGTATGTAGAATGTGGTTACAATATTAATTATTCTATCATATCTAGAATAATAATAATGGAATAATTATATTTTATATTTATTAATTTTAATTATAAAATATTATATTACTTATATTTATGAAAAACGAATTACGTTAAATCATGGATATGGTAGTTTGTACATATGTCAGAGTTTCATTAAAAATTTTAAATGGATTGAAATATATGAAATTAGTTGATATATTATCTTTAATGAATTATAAATCTTTCATGAATATTAAAAATATATTAAATATATTATTATAATTTTTTTTATAGTTAGTGATGAAAAACATGTTATATTGATTCGTGAAGAATCAGTCCAACAAACACATGAACTATGATATCATTTTCCATTTGATGAAATTAGGAATTAAAAATGGATATTACACTGATAAAATAATATTAGTATATTTAAGATATTAATTTTAATTTCTTTTACTAAATAATATTTTAATAATTAATAATTAATTAAATGAAAACTCTCAGTTAATAAAAATATCTCTTTTGCAGATAGCCTCTTTATGTTTATACCTAATACCTTAAAAGGATGGATTTTTATCAAAAATTCTACAATATTATTGTTTTAGTAATGTAAGTAAGTTGTTTTGGTATTTATTAGTAGAACATGAGTGATCAATATTTTTTTGATAGGGAGGAGATGAGTCTTCATTTTTAAAAGTGATGGGAGGGGAACTCTTGGAATTAATTAAACAATTAAATTAATATAAATAAATATTCATTGAAAAGTATAAAAAATTGATATATTTGAAATATATAATGACTATGATTAAAAATAAAAACACAATATAATAGTTCCACAATTTTGGGTGATTTTTCTCCCTAATCTGTTGATTTTAAGCCACAGTTAACCATATTGAAGATTATAATGGTATTAAGGACTGTTACGCTAAAATATCCATGAATTTCACTATAAGATTAAATGTGTTCCATTAATGGACAATGTTTGATTTTAAAACCATATCGCATGATTTTTTTCTTAATATGTGAATTTTATTAATTTTTAATAATTGAAAAATAATTTATTTATTATAAAATGTCATTAATGTCATTTTTGAAAAAATTAATTTAACTTTACATTATTGTCATCATGATAAAAAAATTAAGTCAAATATAAACCTTTAACACTACCATAATATGTTATTCTTATCTTTGCGAAACTATAAGACAAACCCAATAAGATATATTTATTATTTTTTAGATTCATTTACTTTATTTTTCTACTCCTTACACAAGTCATTGTTGGCATTGTGTAAGCTTTTAATGTAATTATTTAATCATTAAAAATGGAAAATAAATTACCATCATAAAATAAAAAATGTATTTTCAATATAATAATTTACATTAATTCAAAATTTATATTTACTCAATTCAATGTCATGGATAACTATTTAATATGTTATTTTCACATTTCCTTCCATACATAAGAATAACAAATTTTTTTTGTTAAGTCACATGTTATATAAAAAAATGATTCACATATATAATTGAAAATCATAAATTATGATTTTTATTTAATACCAATGTAGAAAAAATACTTATAACTTCTCAAAAATAATCTTTAGGACACCAAATTTTACATTTCTAGTGTTGTGAAAACATTGAGTCATCACAAAAAATGATATTAATGATTATTTTGAAATAAACATTCATTTCTCTGTTTTGAAATATTATTGTATCTTATTTTTAGTATGTCATCAAACATGATTCTTTTTATATGTAGAAATCGACCCGAATACCCTCTCAAACTGGTATGAGGGCAGAATTTCCATATATCTGAAGGGTATTCGCAATCCTCATGGTATAGAGACTAGAAATCATTAATAAAAAACCAACCAGATGGGGTGATGTTTACCATCCTGAAGAATAAAAAAATATCATTTACATAAAAATACACAAATAAATAAATAAATATATTTATTTTTATACAGACCAATGATAAATAGTGTAAGAGATAAATATATACCATAATTGAAATAAGGCATCTAAAGTGATACAACTCAATACAGTCATGAAAATCCCAAAGTACAAGCCCAATCATCAAATAACAGATAAAATAGGAAACCAACTACTCCATTTGATAACATGAGAAAACTCTCATCATCTCACCACCAGATACCCAAACATATATAACATAAAACCTCACCAACTCATTGTAGTGCCATTATTTTCCCTATATTAAAACACATAAAAGGTTTATAAACCACTAAAGGGTTCTGTAGGGTGTGAGGAAATATGATCAATTGGATCCCCCTCGGTTTTTCATAACAAGTAACTGTACAATAATTTGAATAATGAACAACTTAAAAAACAATGTATGAAAGATAATTTATAGTTATATATAAAAATCATGGTAAATCAGTTAATTTACCCTTTTTCTACATTTAAAAAATAATCTAGGTAAAACAGTTTCAAAGCATTATACTTATATCAAATCAAATAAATTCATGTATCACATATCAAATCAAATCCATAGTAGTACAAGATGAAACTATAAATGCCAAATAACATGTAACATTATGATAATGATCACTATTGATCATTCTAGTAGACTATACATTCTATAATCAATGGCAATTACACAATGAAGTCCATATGACACTGGAATAAAATGTATACAGACACACTATTACTGAATCCCCTAATAATTTAAATAGAAATTATTTAGAAAAAAGTACATGGGGAACATAGTAACACCTCCGGAGTGAACCCATTAATAAGAAAAGATATATGGCCATATGCTACACTATCCACCAATGAACCTAAGGTTTACCATTTGATCTATTTTTCAAATTAGTTCTTCATCATCATGCTTTTAAAACCATTTTAGAAATCAATTTCACAATTCATTGAAATTACTGTTATATTTTTACAAAAAAAAGGAAAACCGTATTGTTTAAAAAATCCTTTTCCACAACCAAAATATATTCAATCAATCATTACATTTATTTTATAAATCCATTTATAAAAATAGAGCAATATAATTCATCCAACATAGGCTAGAGATGCAAACATGTCCCTCAAACGTGGGTTGCTCATTCCTGCAATGCGATCCATTGATAAGTAATGATGAAAAGGACATGATGGATGTCTTATAATAAATCCTCACATCCTAGAATTTATTAATTTTAGAAAAAAATCTGTGGAAATAATAGATCACAACATACCTCAATGAATACTAATGTCACACTATAACTGACAAAAGGGTTTGCCTCTTAGGGAAGATCACATGGTGGATCTGGAATGAATCAAGAATAATCAACACCATACACCAAAATATCTATAATATTTATGCAATGGTGTCCCCTTGATCATTGAAAAAGAAGATATAGGAGGAATAATATCCTGGATAAATGCATCGCAACCCCATCAATGATTAATCACTGAGCTAAATGATCTAGAAGGAGATGAGGTCTCCAAAATATTTTTGAGGAGAGTTCATAGGTCAAGATGGAAGAATATTTGGATAAATGAGAGTAAGATCATCATTGAAGAGACCTATAATGTCAAACCTGTGAGACTTACATGGTGCGAAACCACTTTTCATGTCATGTAATCCATGAAACTCAAGAACACTGATTACCCCATTGCATTTTTATTAAAAAATTATATTACCATTACAATGAGTGTAACAAAATTACATGGAATGTAAATATCTCATGTCATACAATGGTTTATGACCTCATCCTAGTGACCCATACATGGCCTTTAAACCCATTATATGGTGTTTATTCCCCATACTGATAGAAAAATCCCAATTTTTACTGAAAAACCCAAACAAACTCCAGCATTATACAAACTTGAGGGAGATCTCTGCATTGTAACACCCCGGTATTTTAAAAGATAAAAATTATATTTTATTTCATAAAATAAACACAACAATGCTATTTTTGTCTATTTGATGAAACACTATGTTCATATTCTATTATAATAAACACTTATTTTATCTTCTAGTTCGCACAACGCTGGGATTTTTATGTCCAATTGCGTGTTCTAGACACAACACAAAACTTAAATGAAAAATGATATATATTATTGAAATAAAAAAGCTATTAAATTGGATGGTATTAATATTATTTACTAAATAGTTATATATATATATATATTAATAATTTTAAACTATTATAATTTTTTATTAAATAAGAAATCAATTTTTAGTAGAGTGTGTTTATTCTTTAAATATATGTTTTCCTCAAAAATGATGTTTATTGATTTACTTGAAGGAAAATATTATAAGGTTTTTTTGTAAAATTTTAAAAAAAATTATTTGATAAAATTAGATTCATTTTTGGAATTATAATTTGAATATTTTATTTGGGGGACATTTTTGAACTTTTATTAAAATATTGATTTTTTTAAGGAATAGTGAAAAATTCAGAATTTTGTAAAAAGTATATTATTTTAATTAGATTAATTAATTTAAATATCCCAATATGTTTTAAATATATGTTATAGTATTCCATGTATTATTTAGTTATATTTAATCACTTAATTACTTTAAATCAACTTTTTACTTTTTTCATAAGTTTCATTTTTATTAAAATGTGGGTTTTTCTAATAATTGGTTTAAAATGCATAATGTTTCTTCATTTTATGTAATTAAAATAAACCATAATAGAAAATATTTTAAATGAAATTTATAGAATATATATTATTAAATATTAATTTAGTTTCATAAAATGATTATTATTATTCTTCGAGTTGATATATAATCATCTTTTTTAAAAAATACTCCTCTTAAAATCCCGTTATCCCACCACATCTGTGGGAATAATATTAAAATTAATTATTCCACATCAATTAATATAATTTAGAAAAATATATTATACATTTTAATAAATGTTAATTTATAATTACTAATAAGTAAAACAAAAAATTTCACCATAATGATTTCTCAAAACAGTAAAAATTATTCACAACGATTAAGGTAAAAATATGATTACTAAGGGATTAAACATTACGCATAAGTGGGAAATGACATGGAATAATTTCCAAAAAAAAACGTATATGGAAATATTTTTACATTATACCTTCTAGGAAATAATTTATTCCATTATTGGGGCCGGGTGAATTGAAAAATATGTGGCTGGAATTTTCTTTTTCAAAAACATAAAAGTGTGCCACTCATCCCCATATAAAAGGCCACCCACTATCTTCACTTCTTAAAACCATGAAAAATATTGGTTTGAAACATATAAATATCCAATTAACCCTAAAAAATCCTTAATCTAAACTTATAATACATATTTCAGGCATAAAACAATCATAGAAAGGCCTTTGGTGGAAACCTAAGGTGGATATCATAAGACGATGTAACATTATTCAATGATCATTTTTATTTCTTAGCTTTCTACACCTCCTTAAATTATTATTATACGAAAATTATATAATAAAATTATTATTTTCCATGTAATTATATTTTTATGTTAATATTATGTCCTAAAACCACACACACATTCTTCAAATTGGTTAAGAAATCACAAATTGTGTGCACGGTCGACTACCACCTCCTGAAATGATATCATTAATTTTCCATTACCACCTCTCATGGTAGGTTAAGATGATGGATGTAATTTCTATATATTATATATATTACATAGTTATAAAATTATATTCATTATATATTATATACAATTATACATTTCACACCATATGGTATATGACAACATTAATCGTGTGTATGATGGACTGCCACCTCGGAATGCGATGTGATTCATTTTTCAGTAAAACATTTACTAAAAGGTAATATTGGTAAATATAATCAATAGATGTGATATAAATGAAATATTTATTATATAAATAAAATATTTATAAATATTGGAAATATATATATCATTTCTGTTTTACCTTTTTAGTCACTAAAAAAATTATAACGTCGTTTGTAGACATGTGGATTACCACCTCCTTAATGCGATGTGATTCAATTTTTCACCTCCACGTAAAAATAATGATATATAGAATTATATATGAATAAATAATATAGTATGCATTTTATTATTATTAATTTTTAATGAAAAATATTACTTACCTTATTTCAATTATCATATTTGAGAAATGAATGTGTTACTAATGTGTGTGTATAGCCTACAATCTGCATGATCGTGATGTTTGTTCATTTTTCATAACCATATAACATGATGGGTCAAGAAGGTATAATTTATGTATAAATATGACAATTATTTCGTGATTATTATTCTATATATTTTTTAATAATTTCTTATTTGATCACAATCAACCCACCAATGTCATTTTTGACATAAAATCCAAAGGTGGTCAAAAAATCTATTGTAAAATTAATTTATTAAGTAATTTCATATATAATTTTAATAATTTAAATACAATTTATAATAATACTATAAAAGTTTATCTATAAATTAATTAATTAACATATTTTTATTATTCTCAAATGCAATAACACGAATGAAAAGTCAGTCCCACGGAATGGGTTTCTCATCTCACATTTATTTCTATGAGATATAATCTATATTCACCTCATTTTTTGTATTGTGGTTTATATAAATAAACATAAAATAGATTATGAATCTTATAATTAATTATATAGTTATTCAGATATCAATTTTTGGATCTCCCTTTCATGGGTTTAATGGTTTCAATGTTACCGAAGTGGTGAGGGATTTTTGTCCCAATTTCTCTTCTCTAAGACTTATGTTATGTTACAAACATATCATCTTTTATGATGTCATAAAACATATAAATTTAAATTTTATTCCATGAATATACATATTTTCATTATATTATATGTTTCATTTAATGTTATTTTTTATTTTGGATTACAATTAGATGTTGCAAAATTGGTAAGGGTTATTTGTTACAATCTCATCTTTTATTAGGATTGTATATGATTAAGTCCCTAGTGTTAAAATCTCATAATTATAATGTATTATCTTATAATATTATTATTATTAATATTTTAATGTAATTTTACTATTTGTACACTCCCTTTTAAATAAAAAGGTTGTTAAAGTGTTTTTAAGGCAATATATATTCATTTATCTCTTTGGTCAGAAATCTATTTTATTCCAAAACCAAGCGTTCTAAAAATTTATCCAAAATTTTTATTATACTTTTAAAAAGTATGTATTAAATAAATTATTAACAATTTTTCATAATAAATAAATTGAGTATTGTTTTCTCTTTTTGAAGAAGGCATGTTTTTAACATTATTACAATGTAAAAATAATGTTATTTAAGGAAGGTACATAATTACCTGTAAAAATAACCATCATATCATTTAAGATTCCATTTCATGAATAAAAAAATTGTTTTCAATGAAATATTTTTTTTAATATTTCATAAATTCATTTTTTTTAATTTTTATTTTCAATGAAAATGATTTTAAAAATGTTTTATGTTTTAAAAATTGAATTTCAAAATGAATGGATATTTTCATCAAGAAGGTTCTTAGTGATATTTTAATAGTATCTAAATTCATAAATGTAACAAACCCGTGTTTATTCTTATGATCCAAGGGGGTATTTAGAAATGATACCATCCTCATTTTTTCTCCACATGTATTATGTTTTTTCATATACATTTTTATAGAATTTGTTTCTTTTAAATAGGTTAATCATGTTTCAATGAGATAGTTATGAACCCATTTAAATCCCATGAGTTAACCAAGTTTCAGAGAGATTGTTATGAAATGTATTTCTTTTACATGGGTTAATAATTTTTTAATGAAATTGTCATGAGGCCCATTACATTTATTTGGGAAAACCATATTATGAAAGAATAATGATTATTTTTAAGGGTTTTATGATAAAATAAAAAATATTTGTACTTATTAATGTTGTGGTTTATGTACATTATATATAATATTGTGTGAAATTGATAGCATTGGGTGATCTTGTTGCTTCATATATGATGGAATACCCCATATAGTATCAGGTAAGCATATTACAACTTGTAAAATGGGGTGGCCTAGAAAGAATATGGTAAGTATGTTAGAGCTTAAAAAATTGGTGTTACCAAATATCACTCTAATTCATGGGGTAATGTTCCTTTTATTTAGAGAAAATATGTATGGTGATACCTGAGGAATTATCCTATGTATATAATTAGCCTCCACTTATTTCTGAAATGAGTTTAACTTGAGTTTTTTAGAATATTGTTCCAAAATACCAACACATTTTTTCATGATTTATATGGGTTTATAATATTTCATAGGATAAAGATTAATATCACATGGAACATGATTATTTATTATGATGAATCGTTCCATTTCCATCTTTTCTTATTTGAATATAAAAGTATTTATGTGTATGAATACATTGATGGTTCACTCATGGACTGTAACTATGTCCGCATTCACTTATGCACCTTTTATAATAATTGATGACATTCAATTTCTAATGATTATGTTTAACCTTACTGATAATTTTAGATAACCCTTATATTTGTTTAATTTTACCCTAGTTATGAATAGTGAGTTTGAATGAATTATATCTATAAGGAATTTCATATGGATGAATATTATGAATTAATGTGAAATAAAAAAGTTGGGTTAGGTGGGATAAATACTCATTTGTTCATAGGGATATTATCTATATAGGAGTTCATATGAATTATCTAAAAATGTAAACCAAATTGGTCCTCAAGAATGTTAGTGATCCAATTTTTCCTATATATTTTTATGGGTTTTATGGAAATAATGAGACACAATTACCGACATCATGTACAAAAATTTTAAGATTACAATTTGAACAGCAAATATATGAGTGCAGGATCTCAGCTAGTATTGTTGGAATCAGAGATTAGTTTAAACAAACTATGATATTATGTTGTTTTTTATGAGGGTATATTAATAATTATGGATATCTTAATAAGTTTACAAGATTATGGTTGATCATAAGTTCAACGTCTTAGACACATCATTTGAGGGGTTTAAGTAGTAAAAATGTTGATCTTATAAATGAATTTTTTAAAGATGTTTTTTTGGATTGAGGTATTTGTATCTCATAAGATCAAAATAACATGTTACTTATGGATTAATTGTTTTTTATATTTAAAAAAGGGGTAAATTTTATTCTTGTTGAAAACCAATCGCATATAGTCATGTGGTGGGGCATAAAACCATGAAGAAACAATGGAAGGGATTATATTCCTATGACTGGAATACATATGTCCTTGTTATACTGTAATGTTTTTATTGGTAATTATTATGTTTACTTAAAAAAGATATTTTATTTTATTTACGTAATAATGGTTGATTTATCTTGGAAAAAATATATCTTCATATACATATAATCATTAGGATTCAAAGTTGGTTAATTATTAATGATTTTTAAGGATAGTCATTTATATAATGATTTGTTTATAACGATAGGAATTAATGTTTTTATATAGAGATTAATCTGTGAAATGTATTTTTTTATCAAACTATGTGCTAAATATTATTTTCAAAAAAATTTAATGACTATAGGAATAGCTTATTATCCATTGTATAGTTATGTTGTCTTAAAAAGTTGAATTTTCTTCTTCCATCATGAATCATTCTTCTTGAATACACATCATTAGGGAAAAAGGTGATATTGTCATATAATTATTTTTAGGGATGAAATTCTATTCAATAATTAAGCTTATTTTCATATTCTGTTTCTATAGATGGTAAGAAAACATCTCAACTCTAGGTAAAAATATTGAAATAGAAATGGAATCCCAGTACATTTATTTCTTTTGATATGATGATATTTTGGAGTATCACAACGTTTTGGTTTTGAGGACCGTACTTACTATTGATCATTCAACTTCTTGTGATCAATGTCTTCAATAACTTTCTATGATTAATTATTTTTTTTCTTGAATTCCCACATATGTTCTCCAATTTAGAACCCTAGTATGTGTTATTTCATATGACCTATGTAATTTATTTTTTTATTATTAAGAGGGGTTTTTATTCATAATTTTAAAAATATGGGTTTAGAAAAAAATTAGTTTTAAATGTTCTATCTTTTATCATTTATATAATGGTCAAATTTGAAGGATTTATTTTTTTAATTGGGATTTTGATATAACACCTTAGGATTTTAAAATTAAAAGAATAAATTTGATAGAGTAATCAACATGCAACATTGAGTGTATCATGTGTTACACAGAACAATATGTTCATATTTCATTACATGAAGCACTTGGTTTAGCTTGTGTTTCACACAAGCCAAATATTTTTATGTTCGGCAGCATATTAAACATGGAATATCGAAAATAAATGACATTTCATATATGTAAAAAATATAATAGTCATTAAATTAGAAGGTATGAATAGTATGGACTAAATTATTAAATATATATACCTTACTCAATGCTATTTATTTATAATTTTTTACTAAATAATCAATCAATTTTTAGTAAATTCATTTTAATCTTTAAAATTTTATTTTCATAAAAAATGATTTTTTATTTATTTTCATGTAAAAATGATATTATAATTAATTTTTGGAAATTTTATAAAATATTTTTGGTAAAATGAACTACATTTTTAGAATTTTAATATAAAAATATTCATTGTGTAAAATTTTGGGTCTTTTTAGAAAATATAGAATTTTTGGTGAATTGTTAAAAATAATGATTTTGTAAAAAAGATCTTCTTTTCAAAAATTTATTTATTTTAAAAGTTAAAATAATATTTTAATGAGTTTTAAATTTACCAAATAATTTTAATGTTATATTTAATACACATAATTAATTTGAGTCAACAATATATATGTTTTTAGTATAAGATTGTTTTTGGGTTAAAAAATGGGGTATTCAAATACTGAATTAAAACACATAATGTTTATTAATTTTATTTAAATAAAACTATCCATAATTAAGGATTATTTAAATGTATTTTATATATTATTTATAATTAAATATTTATTTATTTTGCTTAAATTAATATTTTTAAACATTGTATTAATATAAATTCAAATAAAAAATGCTTTTCTTAAAAACTAGATATCTCACCACATCTGCGAGATTAATATTAAATTAAAATTTTTTTCTTCTGTGACTTCAATTTGAAAAAATTTATCATTTTAATCATAATAATTTATAATAATTAATAATTATGGCATTAGTTTTTACAATAATTTTTAGTTAAATAGTTACAATTAATCATAGTGATTAAGGTAAAAAAAGATTACAAATGAATTAATCTTTATTGTTATGGGGAAATGTCTTATAAACATTTCTAAAAACGTTTTTTGGAATTATTTATAAAATATACCATATATTATCAATTATTTTCCATTATTGGGGCCTGTTTACCTAAAAAAAGTTGTTTGAATTCACTCTATCAAAAAAATAAAAGTGTGCTACTCCCCTCTCTTATCCAATTCCACCCACTCTCCCTCTTATTAACACCATAAAACATCGTGGGTTAGGAAAATGTTTACAAAAATAACTTCCCAAATTTGCTGATCTCATCGAATAAGCCATATTTTATTTGAAATTCAACCTAGGGAAGCCTTTCATGGAAACCTATGGAGGATACCCAAAGAAGATGTAACATTCTTCTATGAGTGTTTTTATATTATTTATTTATCCACCTCATTAAATTCATATAATTCCCAGATAATATATAAAAAACATTATCATCCATGTACTGAGATATTTTTTTTTTAGTTTTATAACCTACAAGCTCACAAACATCCATCAAATGTATTCTCAATGAAATATTTATGTGTATAGATGACTATCGCCTCACGAAACATTATCATTCATTTTTTCATTACCACCTCTCACTTATGGGATTAATGATGGATATAAAGATCATATAATATATTTAAAAAATAATTACAACTATTTATTCATTATACAATATATAAACATTTTTTCTATGCCATTATGGATACGATTACATTGGTCATGTGTACGGAGGACTACCACCTCCCAAGGAAATGTGATTCATTTTTTAGTAATGTTTTACATGAAATGTAATAAGGGTAAATAATATAAATATATGTGATATAATTGAAATATTTATGATATTAATAACATATTTATCAAACTAAAATTATAATATATTATTTTATTTTTACCTTTTCACTCACTAATGAAATATTAATATCATTCATGGATGTATGGACTACCACCTCCACAAAGTGATGTGATTCCTTTTTCCACCACAAAGTCACATTAATTATACATATAATAATATATAATTAGATATTATTGTATTTATGATTTTATTATCATTTCATAGATATGAAATATAACTTACCTTCCTTCCATAATGATCATTGAAAAATTGAATTGTTACTCATGTTCATGTATATCCTACCTTCTCAATGATCACAATGCATGTTAATTTTCCATGAACATAATTAATGATGGTTTAAAAAAGTATAATTTATGTAAAAATATGAAAATTAATTCATGATTATCATTATTTATATGCTTAAAAAATGACTTATTTGATAATATTTAACACTCCCAAGTAGTTTTTGACACACAAGATAAAAATGGTCAAAACATCGAATGTAAAGTTAATTGATTAATTAATTATAAATAACATATAAATTAGTTGAATAAAAATAACAACCAAATTGAAAATTTTGATCAATATTGTAAATAATAAAATTTATTTTATTATTAAGGATAAAAAATACACATGTGATAAGTTGGGCTCAATGTAATTTTTTTCTTGTCTGACATTTATTTCTGTAAGATATATCCCATATTCACCATAATTTAATAATGTGGTGAATATACTTACCATGAATTTATTTTCTGATTATTATAAATAAACATATAAGTATTTGAATATCCATTTGAGGATCTCAATTTCATGGGTTTAATAGGATCAAGGATACAAATCATTAATGGATTTTTTGTATCATTTTACCTTCTTTGACATATATGTTAGGTAATAAAATAATATAATTTTATGAGGTGTATATAATACTCATTTGATATGTTATATCTGGAATATACTTAATATCATGATATTATTAGTTTCATTTAAGTTATTATTTCTTAGGTTTTATGAATCAATGATACCAAAGTGGTAAGATTATTATGTTACAATCTCATTATTTATTGTTATAGAGTAGGATTAATTATTTAACCTTTATATATTATAATTATAATAAATTATCTTATAGATTTGTTATTAATGATATTTTCATGTAACTTTTCCATTTTTATACTCTTTTATACAATTTTTTTTATAGATTATTAATTAAATTAGACTTCATTTCTATCATAGGAAGGAAGAAAATTTTCTTACAAAATTTTTTTTTTTAAAAATGATGTAAAAATATTTTTTTTTAATTTTCAAAATGTTTTAATAGATAATTTTCAAACCATTTTTTATTTTTAAAAACTTATATTAAAGGAATACTCATCACTCTTTCCGAACAGTTATCTTTTCCAACCATTTTACTATGCCAAAATAATGTTATTTACGACATATACAGAATTTATGCCATATATTAATGAAGCTCTCTTTCTTCTTCAAAGTTATATGTAGCAATGTTATAGACCCAGAAAAATTTACAACTATTGAAAGAGAAATTTTCATCATATTTTTTGAATTGGAAATGTTCTTCCCATCGATATTCATTGATATAGCGGTTCATTTTATGGTTCATTTGGTGAGGGATATTGGACTATGTGGACCTGTACATTATAGATGGATGTACCACATTTAATGGTATATGAATATTTTGAAAGGGTATGTCAAAAATCAAAGACTGCCAGTGGGTTGTATTGTGGAGCAAGATATTGTTGAGGAAGTCATTGATTACTATACCGAATACCTATCTCGTGTGTAAACCATTGGCATATCTAAATCACATCACACTGGGTGTCTTGAGGGTAAACGAATAAGGATGTCACAATCAATATTATAGATCGGGGGTAGGCCCACCCTTATGTTTTCCATAAAAGTTTTGAAGTTGACCCGTATGTTCAAACCCACAAAAAAATTATTAGGCATTTCAATCCATCTAGGGTTGAAAAATGGATATCAGATACACATAATCGATAGTTTACAGGATGTTTTCCGAAACTTATTTTTAAGAATTTAAGTGAAAAACCAGACTCAATTTCATCCTGACTTTAATGGCTTGTAGAAGGATCTAGTGTGTATGTATTATCTTATAATGCTTAAATAGTTAACGGTCATAAATTCTATACTAATGCACAAGATAAAGATGGTACCATACATAATATTGGGGTTACACATGCGGTTGAACCGATGCATGTTTCCAGCGCTAAGGGTAAAAATAAAATTTATGCAAATAGGTCATACATTGGCATCATCAAACAAATATGGTAGTTGGATAATAAAAAATTCCATGTTCTAGTATTTCAATGAATGTGGGTTGATAACATGAGTGATATCATAATTGATGAATTGGGATTTGTGAATGTAGATTTTAGTAAGGAAGGGAAGAAAAACGAACCATTTATAATGGAATCATTGGCATTAAAACTATTTTATGTTCCAGATCTCGCAAACCAAAACTGCTCAATTGTTCTGTTATCGACGAAAAAAATGAAGGGTCAGATGAACGTTCAATAGTGGATGACCCTTTCATAGGGACTTCGAAATAATTTCGTAGTAGTCCCAATGTAGACAATTTTTTTTTATTAGATGATACCACAATAAAGGGATTTACATAGTCGATAGAGGTGTTAAATCTATTCATTATTTAAAAAATAGTTCAATAATCAGGTTATTTGTTTATTATAATATACATTTTTTATGTTATGTTATTATCTTTTTTCTGCTACTTTTATGTAATCTAAATTAATTGTTAAACAACTTCTATAGAAAATGACATCTAAACCTGATGATTCGCCCAATCCTCAGGCACAAAATGTCTCTCAACCTACTGTTGTTGGTCCTAGTGATGAGGTACAACAAGTTTCTCAACCTGTTTCTATTGGTCCCAGCGTCGATGCTATGTAACAGCCCAAGATTTCATAGTGTGTTATTTCTTCAAAATAATTCAATAACTTTCACTACACGCAACACCGAGTTCAATCACACCATGACTTACCAAAAAAAGCCATTCAAAAGAGGTTATGAATAGTATTAACTAAATTTTAAAATTTATATAATCATTATAATTTTAGAATCCATATTATGAGTTTCTTAGACATAATGCAAGAACAGATTCATTTTTAGTATTGCACTTTTATCAAATTTTAATTGTGATGCATTTTTAAATACAATATTTTAAACATTTTTACTAAATGAGGACATCAAAAAATTTAAAATGAAACATCCCAAGCATCCACGGTACGCTTTCCTTTGAATAATACAGTAGTGTGTGTTGTATGCAACTTCGAGTTCTAACACACCACAACCAATCAAACTAGCCATTATGAATAGTAATACCGACCTTTTAGAATATTAGAAATTTTATCTCTCAAAATGGACTTCATTTTTGGATTCGGAGTATCGAATTTAGCCTAAGGTGAAATTTTGGTACTTTTCGGATAACTTTCATATTTTGATGAATAGTGAAAATTACTAAATTTTAATAAAAAACAACATTTTTTAATCAAAATAATTAAGAGTTATAAATTATGAATTTGAGTGGTTTTAAAGTATATTTAGAATATATTTTTTCCATTTAATATAATGTTGGTAATTGGACATAATTTTACAATTAAACAGAACATAAACAAGTGTCAATCTTTTGATTCTTATTATCTCTTAAAAACACACTTTTTGTTTTGACAGCAGGAATTAATTTTAAATTAATTTCTGCCAATTATGTGTTTTGAATTTAGAAAAATGGATTCCATATTTGGAATCAAGATGTTCAAATTGTGTAAATATGTAACTTTTATTTTTAGACATTTTTAATAATTACTGCGGTAAATATTTTATTTACCATAGTTAAGGGTAAATCCCGTAAATAAGGATTACAAAATAATATTATAATAATACTAAATTACCCTAAAACGTGTCCTAACCTTATTTGTTGATACATGTTCGACAATAGGCGTCGTTGGGTCGATTTGGGGACCCCATGGAGCCCCTTGTAGGTGATAGGGACACTTTATTTTAATTAAGTTAAAATGAGTACAAAAATGACATAAGCATATATATTTTAGAAAAACAATTATTAAATAGGGTTATATATGTTGGATTTTCGACTATAAATATTAATTAGAAAGCTAAAAAGATTTAATACATAATTATATTTTATTTATAAAATTTAGACATTATATAATTTAATTTATTTATGACACAATTATGATGCAGTAATTACTATAATAGTGAAAAATCAAAATAATTGATATTATAAATACCCAAATAAATATAATATTAATCTTTTAATGAATTAAACTAATTTTCTAGGATAATATGATATATTATTATTGATTTAATTTACTTTGTTCGAAGTAATCAATATGTTATGAGTTTTACAAAAATCAACTATTGAATAGCGTCAAAATTGACAAAAAAAGAGTTCTTAAAACAAATATTATATTATTAATTGATATTAAATTTCTAAAAATCTAAGGATCAGCCAAGAGACTTATATCATGGTAGATTAATCATTAATGGACCACTTGGGGGTCTCTTGGATGTATATGGTAAGTTTATTAACCATATAATATAAAAATACAAAGAGACATTGTAAAAGTGAAACTAATTAACTTAGCGTTAATACTTAACGATAAAGTTTATATAAGTACAAAAACCTGTCTAAATTCTATTGGTTGAGTTGTTTTCGACCTATTACCACCTTAAACTTTGAATAATCAACTTTGGATCCATTAGAAACCGAATATGAATTTAATATAAACTAATATTTCTAGCTTTTCCAAAGGTGCCCCTCACCCCTCTTATAAAAGGGCACTCTTCCTTACCATTTCTTCACACCTTCAAAGCCTTTTTGTTAGGCCAAAATCTGCCCAAATACTCTCCCAACATCCCTCACTACAACCTAGGGGCCTTAGTTTGATCATAAAGCCATCCTAAGGATCCTTTTTGATCAAATCAAAAGGAAGAACCCGATGAAGAGGTAATGATTTCACCACCCTTTTCCAAGTTCATTTCTTCTTCAACTTCTTCATCCTTTGTTGATACCATTATAAAATAATAACTCCAGTATCATATATATACTGTGATGTTATTATAAATATGTTACAACTATATTCAGTATTCTATCCACCCTTGGAATAACATGTCACCGTACGTGTGTACGTACGGCTTACCGTCTCCACGTCGTGGTGTAATTGTTATTCAATATATTATTATTTTGATGGGTATAAAAATGTTGTTTAATTCATGTAAATAATAAATATAACATGTTAATGATTCTGTATATATGATATAACATCCATTTATATATTATTTTAATATCAAAAGAATGATATTGTCGCTCGTGCGTACGTACGGACTACCGTCTCCACGAACGCGATGAGATTCATTATCCATCGTATCCATTCAAGTATAATTATCATTTGATGATTTAAAAATGATGTTTAAGGACTTGATTTCATTCTGGATATGAATAATATAGAACCTATCTATTACAAACATGTCTTATGTAACAAAACATATAAAAGAAAACAAGTAAGTTAACACCCGAAACGACTATAATACGAAGATATTATTATCAAATCAATATTAAAAGATAATATATGATATCATATTAATGTATATGATTATTTTATAATTTAATAACAATTATTTCACCATTATACAGGAGGTGAACCTACCCCAACCAAGGAAAAGTACAAGGTAAGGGTTATTTCAAAATCTCTTCATTATCCGAGGTTGTTTATACATAATAATCTACTGGGATCTCTTTATCATCCACATCCATGTTTCTTCAAAATGTATTCCAAATTTTTTTTATTATTTACAAGAATATGGGTTAATGTCATTTATACACTTTTTTGACTTTTTATAAGAGGAATATTTCTGTCGTTTTCAAAACAAGGTCCTTTTTAACCTTTTCGACAGAATTAAGGTAAGAATGTTTTTTTAACTTATACGGTGGGTGCGGTTATTTTCTGCCGTTATAAAATCTTCAAAGCTTTCCTTATAAGCTTATAATAATATTTTCAAGAAAATTTTTTATTTTATATGGCTCTTAAATGGTTTCAAAAATAGAAAGAGATACTTCTCTAAAAAGTGTTTTGATTTCATCTATTTCAATATCCTTTGATGGATTTTACGCTTAATTGAAGTTGATTTATTATGATACAGATCTTCTATAATGTATTGAAGGTTTTGTGATATTTTGACTGTGGATGTTCTATTTTTATACAATTCATAGTTTATGGTGAAATAATTGACATTTCATATGCTAGTTTTAATACGAATGTTTGTTTTATGTTTAATCCTTTTCATATGGGAATGCATTGGACTTAATATGTGACGGGTGGAGCCCGCTATAGCTCCTCGATGCATCGGTAGGTCTAATGAGACAAACTAGTGTCTTGGCACAAGGCCCTGACAAAATATTATTTGTAGTCTTGGCACGAGGCCTTGGCTATGTGGTTATGATAGTCTGGCATTATGCATTCCAACATTATGAAAGTGGTTATTGATTTTGCATGTGATTATTCGATTAGTAGAATATCCATGTGAATAAGTAAATGGCATTATTTCATTTTAATTTTTCCATAATATGTTGAAGTTCATGTTTAAAAGGCTTTTGTTTTAGTAATGCATTGCCTTAAATGTTTATGCTTATTTTGAATGTTCCTCTATATTGTTATCCTTACTGGGCGTTTGAGCTCACCCCTTTTCTATGTTTTATTGTTCCCAGGATGTGAATAAGTAAGTTATGAATGACCTGCAGGGATATTATGAGGGGATAATAGTGTGGACTGTGGAGACATTATGTTGTTGTAATAGTTTTTCATTTTACGATGCAATGTAAAACTTATGAATATATCTAGTTTTTCCAAGGCTACTAAACCAATCGGTCTTTCGAGATTTGATCTTTCTTGTGATCATGCCAATGTTATGTAATAATGCACCGACTCTGGGTAACTAGGGTCAGGGCGTTATAGTTGGTATCAGAGGAATTTTAGTACAAACCTTGGAAGCTAGATTTAGATAAAATCTGATTAGAGCACATAGATTTAAGATGAATTTTGATGATTAGTATAGAATAACTTCCTAGAATTTTGGTATTGTAGAGATTTTGTGAGTTTTTTGAGAAATACATCCCTGTCTGGATACGAGCAGGTAGAGGCGGCTCTGGCACAGATGTACCTAGGGGTAAAATACAAAAACTCCACTTTGAGCTAGACTCGAACGGGAACTGCTGCACGACAACAGGCCTTGCTCCAGTCTTGGTTACGACACTCCCGGGGGATATTCTTAGGATAACTCTTATTTTCATTAAAAATCATTATGAAGGGTTTCTGAGTATATACTTCCTCAAAGGAGACATTTTTATGATTATGGATTATATCCATAAACTATTTAATTTATGTTATGTGTTTTACAAGTTTGGGATTATGTATTGTTATTCATAAACTAATCTAATGTATGCCATTGTTTAGAAATGGCGCCCGGTAGAAGGAATGAGAACTCTAGAAATGCACATGATGCAAAGAGAAAGAAGGATCATATATTTTATGGTCTTAAGCCAGAATTTACAAGAGAAATAGTCTCGCATGTATTATCATCATATGAAGAAATAATATCATGTGTTGATAAGATAAGTAAAGAGTTTACTGAGTCCTATGGATTTGAAGGGAAGCAAGAGAAGAAAAGGATGGAAGAGAGAAAGATGGATAAAGGGAAGAGGGAAAAGAAGAATTTTCCCATATGTGGTAACTATGGAAAGAAACACCCTGGAACTTGGCTGAAAAGAATGAGAGTTTGTTATAAGTGTGGAGGAAAAGGTCACAATGTACGTGACTGCAAGGGTAAGAAAATGGTTTCAAATGTACAATGCTTCATTTGTAGGGAGTTTGGACACTATGAAAACCTATTTCCTAGTCATCAGACTATGCTGCAAATGATGTTATTGGATAATAATCACGTTATGATACTACCACAGATGAAGAGGAATGATTAGAGTTCGTATGTTGATTATGTCAATTGAGTGTTGTGTCAACAATGTACTTGTTATAATAATTATGAGTATATAAGGATTGTACTGCAGTACTATTTCATTAAGGATTTGAGATTGTGTGGAACAAAGAAAAGTGACTCAACAGCAGGATAAATTTTTGGAAAATATATGGTTGAGATAATGATAAACCATAATATAGTTCTGATACCGAGGTAGTGATTTTGGAATAATACATGATTGATTTGGATAAATTATATTGGATATTCTTGATTACCGTGGAACTGATTAATGATTTTTATATTCCATCATTGTTGGGGTTTAAAACATTTTTGGATTGATGAAGTATATCCAGCATTCTATATGGAATAAGGGAGCATGAATGTAATCAATAAGTAATATGGTAATTCAGGATGTTTCAGTGTATTAAAAGAATACATGATGAAGGTATTCATATGCTATTACGGGGTAAAAAGGATCTACATTATGTTTACCTTCCTTATAAATTTTGGAATATGAGTTTGGATAGATGTATTTTGGATAGTTCTAGTTTGGATTAATTTGGATTTCCATAAAAGGACATCCCGGAGGTCGGGCGGCAACCCATCGCGTCCGGCAAGGCTGCGAGACTTGAACCTGCAACCGAAGGGCGACAATGGGTATCACCTACCACTAACCCAAGAGATGTCCTGGATTAAATAATGTAGTTTTTTTAAAAGATCTGGTAGATGAATTATATATTCATTTATTTTGGAACCCTGTACGAATAGTATAAATAGAAATTTTTTTACGTTCTATTATCTTTTAGAGTGAAAGATGAGTTTGTGGTAGAAATTTATTAATGGATAAAACTCTAATTATAAAGTATGTATATCTACTTATGATCTTATCCAATCTCATAAATAAATTCCTCAACATTAATAAAAGGAACTTAGAAAAAAAATGTTTTCCTAGATGGTACCTTAAATCATCACTAATTTATGGCTTTGGGATTTATGGCCTTTTCATAACCATGTTCTCTACCACTATCCATCAGATAATTAATGGTTAGATTTCTCTTCCATATCCACATTTTCCTACATTGAACCCTAGTATGTGTTATTTTCGGTAATCTTCATACTTTTCACTCTTTATTTTAAATAGAGTCCTCATTAATTCATTTTTCGAGGTGGGATTTCAACTAAGATATTTTGAAAGGTCAAAAATGTGTTATCCCAATACCCTATGTTTTGTTGAACCGATGGTATTTCGAATCATCATAGATTGATGAGTTTAAGGACCTCAATTTTATACTTGTTTGTGATTGATGACCTCAATCACTACCTATAAATTTTTATGTTTTTCCTCTAATTATATGTCTCTAATTTCCACCAATGTTCTTTTAATAGAGATCATAATTTGGTGGTGACCCTTTCATTTCTCTTTTCCTCATATTAAGACTAAATTTTAGTAACCCAATTTCCGATGTGGGTTTTCCCACAAATATATTTTCTATTTTCAAACTTTTTTTTTGAAGAACAATTTCAAATTGCGAGGACTCAATTTATTGAAAGAGGGGAGAATGTTACACCCCAAGATTTCATAGTCTGTTATTTCTTCAAAATAATTCAATAACTTGCACTACACGCAACACCGAGTTCAATCACACCATTAATTACCAAAAAAAGCCATTCAAAAGAGGTTATGAATAGTATTAACTAAATTTTAAACGTTATATAATCGTTATAATTTTAGAATCCATATTATGAGTTTCTTAAACATAATGCAAGAACAGATTCATTTTCAGTATTGCACTTTTATCAACTTTTAATAGTGAAACATTTTTAAATACAATATTTTAAACTTTTTGACTAAATGAGGACATCAAAAAATTTAAAATGAAACATCCCAAGCTTCCACGGTATGCTTTCCTTTGAATAATACAGTAGCGTGTGTTGTACGCAACTTTGAGTTCTAACACACCACAACCAATCAAACTAGCCATTATGAATAGTAATACCTAGCTTTTAGAATTTTAGAAATTTTATCTCTTAAAATGGACTTCATTTTTGGATTTGGAGTATCGAATTTAGCCTAAGGTGACATTTTGGTACTTTTCGGATAACTTTCATATTTTGATGAATAGTGAAAATTACTAAATTTTAATTAAAAACAACTTTTTTAATCAAAATAATTAATAGCAATAAATTATGAATTTGAGTGGTTTTAAAGTATATTTAGAATATATATATACCATTTAATATAATGTTGGTCATTGGACATAATTTTACAATTAAACCGAACATAAACAAGTCTCAATCTGTTGATAGATATTATCTCTTAAAAACACACTTTTTGTTTTGACAGCGGGAATTAATTTTAAATTAATTTCTGCCACTTCTGTGTTTTGAATTTAGAAAAATGGATTACATATTTGGAATCAGGATGTTCAAATTGTGTAAATAGGTAACTTTTATTTTTAGACATTCTGAATAATTATTGCGGTAAATATTTTATTTACCATGGTTAAGGGTAAATCCGGTAAATAAGGATTAAAAAATAATATTATAATAATACTAAATTACCCTAAAACGTGTCCTAACCTTATTGGCTGATACATGTTCGACCATAGGCATCTTTGGGTCGATTTGGGGACCCCATGGATCCACTTGTAGGTGATAGGGACACTTTATTTTAATTAAGTTAAAATGAGTACAAAAATGACATAAGCATATATCTTTTAGCAAAACAATTTTTAAATGGGGTAATATATGTTCGATTTTAGACTATAAATATTCATTAGTTATATAAAAATATTTCCTACATAATTATATTTTATTTATAATTTTTAGACATTAAATAATTTAATTTATTTATGACATAATGATGATGCAATAATTACTATAATAGTGAAAATTCAAAATAATTGATATTATAAATACCCAAATAAATATAATATGAAACTTTTAATGAATTAAACTACTTTTATAGGATAATATGATATATTAGTATTTATTTAATTGACTATTTTCGAAGTAATCAATCTGTTATGAGTTTCGCAAAAATCAACTATTGAATAGTGTCAAAATTGACATAAAAGAGTTCTTAAAAAAATATTATATTATTAATTGATTTTAAATTCCTAAAAAGCTAAGGTTCGGACAAGAGACTTATTTCATGGTTGGTTCATCATTAATGGACCACTTGGGGGTCGCATGGATGTATATGGTATGTTTATTAACCATATAATATAAAAATACAAAGAGACATTGTAAAAGTGAAACTAATTAACTTAGAGATAATACTTAAATATAAGGTTAATATAAGTACCAAAACCTGTCTAAATTCTATTGGTTGAGTTGTTTTCGACCTATCCCCACCTTAACCGTTGAATTATTAACTTTGGAGACATTAGAAACCGAATATGAATTTAATATAAACTAATATTTCTAGCTTTTCCAAAGGTGCCCCTCACCCCTCTTATAAAAGGTCACTCTTCCTTACCATTTCTTCACACCTTAAAAGCCTCTTGGATCGGCCAAAATCTGCCCAAATACTCTCCCAACATCCCTCAATACAACCTAGAGGCCTTAGTTCGATGAGAAAGACAACCTAAGGATCCCTTTTGATCAAATCAAAACGAAGAACCCGAAGAAGAGGTAATGATTTCACCACCCTTTTCCAAGTTCATTTCTTCTTCCACTTCTTCTTCCTTTGTTATTACCATTATAAAATAATAACTCCAGTATCATATATATACTGTGATGTTATTATAAATATGGTACAACCATATTCAGTATTCTATCCACCCTTTGAATAACATGTCACCATACGTGTCTACGTACGGCTTACCGTCTCCACGTCGTGGTGTAATTGTTATTCAATATATTATTATTTGGATGGGTATAATAATGATGTGTAACTCATGTAAATAATAAATATAACATGTTAATGATTCTGTATATATGATATAACATCCATTTATATATTATTTTAATATCAAAAGAATGATATTGTCGCTCGTGCGTACGTACGGACTACCGTCTCCATGAACGCGATGATATTCATTATCCATCGTATCCATTCAAGTATAATTATCATTTGATGATTTAAAAATGATGTTTAAGGACTTGATGTCATTCTGGATATGAAAAATATACAACCTATCTATTACAAACATGTATTACGTAACAAAACATATAAAAGAAAACCAGTAAGTTAACACCCGAAATGACGATAATACTAAGATATTATTATCAAATCAATATTATAAGATCATATATGATATCATATTAATGTATATGATTATTGTATAATTTAATAACAATTATTTCACCATTATACAGGAGTTTAACCTACCCCAACCAAGGAAATGTACAAGGTAAGGGTTATTTCACAATCTCTTCATTATCCGAGGTTGTTTATACATAATAATCTACTGGGATATCTTTATCATCCACATCCATGTTTCTTAAAAATGTATTCCAAAACATTTTTATTATTTACAAGAATATGGGATAAAGTCATTTAATCCCTTGTTTGACATTTTATAAGAGGAATCTTTCCGTCATTTTCCATACAGGGTCCTTTTTAACCTTTTCGACAGAATTAAGGTAAGAATGTTTTTTTTAACTTATGCGGCAGGTGCAGTTATTTTCCGCCGTTATAAAATCTTCAAAGCTTTCCTTACAATTTTATAATAATATTTTCAAGAAAAAGTTTTATTTTATATGGTTCTTAAATGATTTCAAAAATAGAAAGAGATATTTCTCTAAAAAGTGTTTTGATTTCATCTATGTCAACATCCTTTGATGGATTTTACACTTATTTGAAGTTGATTTTTTATGATACAAAACATATATAATGTATTGAAGGTTTTGTGATATGTTTGACTGTGGATGTGCTATTTTTTTACCATTCATAGTTTATGATGAAATTATTGACATTTCGTATGCTATTTTTAATACGAATGTTTGTGTTATGTTTAAACCTTTTCATATGGGAATGCATTGGACTTAATATGTGACAGGTGGAGCCCGATATAGCTCCTCGATGCATTGGTAGGTCTCATGAGACAAACTAGTGTCTTGGAAAAAGGCCTTGAGAAAATCATATTTGTAGTCTTGGCATGAGGCCTTGGCTATGTGGTTATGATAGTCTGGCATTATGCATTCCAACATTATGAAAGTGGTTATTGATTTTGCATGTGATTATTCGATTAGTAGAATATCCATGTGAATAAGTAAATGGCATTATTTCATTTTAATTTTTCCATACTATGTTGAAGTTCAAGTTTAAAAGGATATTGTTTTAGTAATGCATTGCCTTAAATGTTTATGCTTATTTTGAATGTTCCGCTATATTGTTATCCTTACTGGGCGTTTGAGCTCACCCCTTTTCTAGGTTTTATTTTTCCCAGGATGTGAAGAAGTAAGTTATGAATGACCTGCAGGGATATTATGAGGGGATAAATGTGTGGATTGTGGAGACATTATGTTGTTGTATTAGTTTTTCATTTTATGATGTAATGTAAATCTTATGAATATATCTAGTGTTTCCAAGGCTACTAAACCAATCGGTCTTTCGAGATTTGATCTTTCTTGTGATCATGCCAATGTTATGTAATAATGCACCGACTCTGAGTAACTAGGGTCGGGGCGTTATATGCTATCTCTCCAGAAGTATATAATGATGATGCTTCTGAGGAAATGTTAGGAAATGAAACTCTAACAACACTAAAAAAACAAGAGCATCGTATTTTGATAGTGTTACACAAAATCCGTTAGGAAAAAAGAAAATGATATAAAATTTGAGGATGGGTGGAATTAGTGAGGACACCATGTTAACCCCAACTAATCCATCTTTAGTAGCTACATTGGAATCATCACTCGACAATGAGTGCTAATTGATTTATAGTCGTGGCACCATGTTGTCACCAGGCATAAGATGCTAATGTGGGAACATATTATGGTAAAATTATGATATAATTTTTTCAATTTATTAAAATAAAATAAAATACTAAAACATTGAATTACAGTTTATCATCCATTGTAGAGTGAATTTATAGTATATTTCTCACACAATAAATATGTATGAAGAGTTTCAGGAAGGATCCATAGAGCCTTCTCCATAATTTTAATGAAATATCATCTTAATGATGCTGAAGGGAAAATAAATCAACACCAACCTCCTCTTTATGCACACCTGATATCCAAAGGATCGTGGGATGGTGTTAGAAACCATTGTGGGGAGAATAATTTTCAGGTACATTATATCTTGTCATACGTTGATTGATGTAGCATGTATTCATCACTTTGATTCATATTATTTTTATTTTTTAAATATTAATTGAGTGATGAAAATAAAGAACGAGAAACAAAACCAGTGTACCTCTACTGTAAATCATGGATGGGGTATGCTTCACTAGAAAATAATTGGTGAATATTTTAAATATACCATAATAATTTTATGTGAATGAAAACAACCCCATATTGACTTCCTCTATTTATATACAGATTGATGGATCAAAATAAAAATCCACTTTCATCCCATTCCATGTGCTATGGAAGGATGCTCGTGTAAATAAAGAGGGGATAATGATAGATGAAAACATACAAGAAGTATGGGAAACATGTGTATGTATGACATAATATAAATTTTATTTTCATTAAATCACTATTACATAAAAATTACTACTTATGATCATATATAATAAATCTAACATAGTCACAGGAATCAAAAACACCCACAACAGATGCAGGAATACTTTAAACATCCTTAAAGTAGCTAGAACAGTATGGATGCATCAGAGGTGTGGGTTTTGGGGTGAAACACAAAATATATTTTCAGAAATAAAATCAAGCAGTTGATCAAATTGAGGAAATGAAAAAGATGAGAGAAAAAATAGATATGATTCAACAAGAATTACAATACCAGAGATAGATGATATCAAGTTTGATAGGGGGAGGCAATGATAAGAAACAACACAACAACAACCCATGCATGAAGACCCTACCCCACTCCCCACCAGCTTTGAGGTGAGCCAATCCCCTAAAAAAACTGACTTAGATGAGGTAATAAATGTTATAATAATTGTTTCCATTCAATGTGAATCATATAGACCATGATACCATTCCTATAATAATATCTTACAGGGAGAAAATGACTATGATTTAAATCTATCAACTCCCAGCTGTCACTTTGCAGTGAGGGATACGATGTCCAATATGTCAAACAACATGATACACAAAAGATAACATACGACTGATCATTTCAGAGTGTTGATTAGCGTATCTAATGAGACGATTGTCGAATTACATGTTCCAAATGATGATGAATTCATTCATACAATTGAACAAGCTATTGGAACATCAATCCCATGGAAGTCAATTCTTGTAAAAAAATGTTGACAATGAGGTATCTATTTCCAATTTATTTTTCTGGATGAACCTTTATCATTTAATGAAAAAAGGTGTGTACCGATGAATTTTATTACTGAACGACAATGATAAGGGGGTGAAACTAAATATCGGCTCAAAACTATCTCAAGGATCAACCAATTGATTGAAACGATATACTAAGAGGAACTTCATGCTGCCCATTCTATTTCCACATTTAATATAATTGTAGAATCATGTCGATACAAATTTGATAAATGGAAATACTCAAACAGTGGATTTTGAAAAAAATATTTTCGGAGAGGAAAAAGCATATTTCATTACTAATGAAAATGTCAATGAAATCCTCATGTATGAATGGCTAAGCCTCTTCATGTGATCATGTCCCATAAGCTCCTTTTTATGAATGCTGCATGTGAACTGATTGTGTGATCTCATCACATGATCAAATCAAGTAAAAAATCACAAATTCATTCATTCCACTCATGAGAATCTTAATATATTGATGAGAACCAATATATTAGAATCTCAATTTTTTAATCAGTTTCCCTTATATGGGTTTGTTATTCGAAATGATTCTATGATATCTCCAACTCATGAAGGGATCATGCCTCCCTCCCACAACCTTAATACTAATAATATATTCTGGGGAAACATGTCATATGTGGGTAATTTCTTCTCCAAAGAATACATCTTGAACAGTTAATTTTGAAGCCTATATGGATTGATTTTAAAGTATTATGACATGATTTGGATCTTAAAACCCATATTTATTGATAAAAAATGTGGGATTATTTATCAAATTAGATGTTTGAGTGTTTATTTGGCTGGGTGATTTAATTAGGTGGAAGCATTGGGATAAACTAGGGTTCTCCCTTCTAGGTTCAGTGTACTGCCACAGAGTTTCCGGTTGAGATTAAAAAGATAGGATTTTATGAATCTATTGAGTATTACCAAAACCATACTTATAGAATCAAAATTCTGATTGTAGACATTTTCAGTTTATAGAGTCAATACATGAACACATTTCATTTTATATATGGTGAGATTGACATCAGTATATGGGACATTAAGATGTTCTATAGTGCAATGATTTTATGAGAAAAGTGTGATGAGTAAATTCATCCCCCATATACAGAAGATGACATGGGATAAAATCCTCCCATTATACAGGATCTCATCAATATGGCCAAAACATGCCTTAGGAAGCATCCATATCCAGGGGTTTACCTCCCCTTCCAGAAGTGGCGTGACTAGTTCAACTAGAAGACTTGACATGAATGTCTGAATAAGAATCCAAAGGCTTGGACATCATGAGAATCTTATGTGGGAGAGGGCTATCACATTAAAATATTTTAAGAGTGCCATTTAAATGACTAGGGATGGGTAGTCACCTCCCAGGACCGTTACCTTATTCATCTAGTAATCTTCATAGAAATGTACCATAGTGGGTTCTTATACACAATGCACAAAAAATGTGGAGTTATGGTCTCCACCATAATTATGGTTGAGGTTATTGTATGTCGTATGATTATCATCTTTTTTGGTCCCAAGTTGTCTATGTTATATTTCCAGCGTCCCCGCATATATATGGGTATGCCCCGTTTAGAATATTCAGCCCCTTCCAATAATGGTGGGGTTTGATGGGGGCCCACATTGGTCGATATGAGTTACATAATACTCACAACTTTCCATGTTACCAGTTCAGGGAATTTTTATAATGTATCATAGGGTTCTAGCTAATCACACTGAAGAACTAGGAGAGAAAGCGAAAAGTGAACTAGTGTGATTAGTTTTTTATACCATACGGAGCACCAACCTGAAAAATTACCAATAATATAAATGTTGATCATTTAGCCTAATACTATCTTTTTTCCATATGTGAGGGTGTTTTTTCTACTTGGATTAACTAGAAGATATTCTATGAGTGGTATGCATCATTCCACTTTGGGAGATTTTTCAGTGCATTCAAATGAAATTTCCCACTCCTCCCCTCATCCATTCAGAAATGCATCCAATAGTGGCTCAAAAATAGAAGATAATGTTTGCATGATAGGAAACTTTTGTTTGGGTGACCTTCCCTCTTGATAGTGTGGGTTTTTGCCTCTCCAAGGCTTATGTCGATACCTTCATCCGATCATAACTGAATGGTTAGTTTTCTCCATTGGTGATAAAGAAGATAAATATTCTAATAATGGATAAGGAGGAGGACATAAGTGCTCTGGAATCATCAAATAGTTAGATTCCAAACAAAAAAACAACTTCAAGAAGACCTGCAACTCTCATGATGCCTTAGAAGAAAATGAGGCACATAGAACCAACACCATCAACAAGGAGGGTGCCGACTGATTTGGTAACAATATATGGGGTTCCCATGAAAGAAGTTCCAATAAGTGGGGGGATATAATCTAATTATGGTGGTGTATCCTATCACATTACAATATTGGGACAACTAGAGGAGGGATTCATTGACCATAGAGGTCTGGAGGGTGTTGTGTCAAGAGGAAATAGAGCTAGAGGGATTAGGGACTGTGATCAATACCAAATGAATCTTCTATGGACAACATCCCATTGAAGTCACATCACATCCCAAAAACCATAGAGTGGTTATTCATTCTATCAAAGGAAAATTCCATTACCCACCCCTAGCATAGAGAATGAAAATTCATAGCACAATGCTAACTAGTGAAGATAAGGGAGACTGGGATGGATCTAGTGAAGAGGTAAGATAAGTTTTATCCACACTTTCATATATTATTTTACATTATTAGGACTATGGTGAATATTATTTTCTCTAGGATATTTAAAGAGGCTGGTAAAATTTGGTCACCTCCCAACTCAGAAGTTTACTTTCTTAGGGACATGGTCACCATAGTTGGCTCAAAATGTTAATGGGAGGATACTGATTAGGGCCATCCAAGTCAAAGTCAAATAGATCACATGGATTTGATTTCATCTGATCCAACGGAAACACCATTTATGCCACCATCATCACCACCTATGGAACCTCATGTTATCTTTTGAAGTTCTTTCATCTAAGAGGACTAAGAAGAGAAAGTGGGAAAGTCCATACACTATGAAACCTCTCAAAATCATTAATTATTCTACGTTTTGTACTTTTTTCCTTTTCATTACTTGATTAACTTATCATGGATGCTTACAAACCCATATGAAGGCCAGATACCAAGAATCATCTAGTATCATGATCCCCTACCAACCCAAATGTGATTTTTTTATTAAAAATATACATTTTATTAATGTATTCTTTAATATTAATGTTTAATTTATTTCATTATTATACTACTAACATAATATTTATTTTATTATATAGGTGGAATTTTTTTCCTGAGTTCGGATGAATTGATCGGAAACCAATACCAACGAAGAAAATTTTTTAGAGGGGATCACAGATGCAAAAAGGATGAAAAATTAATTTTTATAACTATTTGTTTGATAATAGTATATGTAACTAATAAAACAATGTTTTAAATGAAAATATAAGTTTGTTTTTGTATTTGTGATTTTAATTAAATGTATATATCATTGTTTTAGAAATTCTTCTGTGATAATTTTTGTTCTTTTATACATTGTTTGTGTGTAGGGGGTGTTTTGTGCAACTATTTTTTGTCCTGGTGTTGTTTTGTTCTATGTTTGTAGGTGATGTTTCAGGTGTGCTGGTGTTGTGCAGGTGTTGGGTTTTCTCATAAAACATTTCCTTTATCAGTGATATTTAATCACTAATAAATTGGGACTTTATCAGTGATTAAAATAGTGATGATAAAGGACACCAATTTCAGCAATCAAAATAGAAATGATAAATGGGGCCTAAATTTGTGGTCAAAATACTGCTGATAAAGGTAGACCTTTATCAGCACAAAAATGGACTATTAATGTGGATCCCCTTATCTTCAATATGATTAACAAAACTTTTCTAATTTTGTTATAGCTGGTGTTTAGAACTTTTAAAAGAACTATTTTTAGTACTAAAGGTTGTGTTATGTTACAGAAATACTCATTTGATGATATGAATATTGTTTATGTAATATTTTTCCCTGAAAAATATAAAATATAGACCTATAAGGTCATAAATAAGGTAAATGATCCAATTTCTTTTCGTGTTGATGTTTTAATGAATGGATGGGAAAAAATGGGTCACAATTATCAGCATCAAAGCTACAAACGTAATATTTCTCATTTCAGCACAGGATCCAAGAGTGCAGGTTAAGTGTTGTTATACTAAAAACCCTTTTATGCATTTATAAGTGGACTACATTAATTCAGAAAAACACATATCCCGGAAAATTAGGTTATTTTACCCCAAAAAATCTCTCTATCCTCAGTATTCCCAACATACACCCAAATAATGGGGGAAATGACATAAGAGAAAGAAATACATGTAAGATGGTATTGAGATGTAAAAATCTACCCACCATAATATATTATATCCCAAATAATTCAAGTGGTATAATGATGCATGGAAAAGAGGTTTGGACACTTCAACATCATTATGGACTTTCAATCAAATGTCTCATGAAAATCTCATTTGTGTCTCTATAACACATTGACTGGTAGAATTGACTTCTAGAAAAAAAACATTCACATTTGATTCAATGATCTCAAATAGATGTTCCATGATAGAAATTTAGGGATCCAACTAAAGATATTCCCAACTCAAAAGTTGAGATTGATCCTAATGATATTGAATTGTCTACAATATGTGTAAAACCTCATGAATTTTAACCAACTATACTGGAAATTCTAGCTAATAAGAATCTTTCCCAAGATTCTTAGTTAACTCAAATGATCCAACATATCTCAAATCCAACATTCCCTGCATACAATGATAATAGTGACCCAATAGAGGAGAAATAATCAAGATAACAACATCACCTATACAAAAATCTCAAAGATGATTTTTCTGATCCACACAAATTTTCTTCAAACTCTATGTTATAACTATATATTGATGTCTATCCCAATTCCTTGATAACATCTCAGGAAAGAGACTCTATCCCTCAAAAGTGTCTTTTCCAACATCTTCCCAACATTTCTGTGATCATCATGGTAAACTACAAAATCCCTCAATGGTATCTATTCTGATAGATGACTAAAAACAACGGTTTTAAAAAAACTCAACCAGTCTCATATGGGTACCCCAATATCCAAAAAAGTCAAAGACACAAAAATGGAGAATATTCTATAGGATATTAATAGTAAATCCCATATGGCCATCTTTCTATGGATGGTATGTTGTAATTAACCCGATATGAGTCCCATTACCTTTGGAAGAATCATCAAGAACCTTGATGCAATCCAAGGGTACCAATCTGAAATAATGGTAAAGGGAACCCAGTTTAACCTCATGATATCCCTCACATACAGATACCCAGATGTTTAAATTTAGTGGTGTCCCTGATTGGAATGAAATATGGCTAATTTTCAATAGATCAATCATCACTTATAGATAATTCATTCCTTATGAAATCCCTAGAAATCCAGAAAAAACATGGATACCATATCCCCATTCTAAATTGACACTAGAAGAGGATGAAGGAAACCATAAGGTTTTAAATAATTTTCCTTTATCTGTTTGCAGGGGTAACAACAAGATCCACAAACAACAATTCTACGAATCATACACATCCACCCAAACAAACATCAAACTCATAATACATATTTATAGTTCTCATATTAATAGACCATAACGAAAAATGAAAAATAAAGAAAATATGCTCCTCACTGATGTTGGGATAATATCTCATCCCCTAAAATGGAGAATACCATCATAAGAGAAAGGTGAATCAGAAACTGTCCCCCAACCACATTGGGCTTCATGAATTCCTCTAAAATCATAATCATGATGACGACTCTGTAGAGCATGCTCTATGAGAGATGATGATAACTCATCTCTGGTTAGAACCTTATATGATACATCCTCATGAGAGTATTGGTAATACATGATATAGAGTCCAATAATGTTCCGCTATTCCTTCAACTCTAGAATAAGATGTGATGGTATATTCCTACTAAGAGTGGCTATATTGGAATTCCATTTCCCCGAGGTGTAGGTAATATAAAATTAATACGTACTATGGTAATCCACCCATTTCCACTATCTGAAAATAATTCCTTTTGGGGAAAACATATAGATTAGATTCTTATAAAATAAAAAGAATGAGAATATCTCCCCAAATAGACAACTCCACCAATACATAAGTTCATTCATAATTGCAAGAAGTATTAAATCATGATTAGGGTAATTTTTCTCACGTAGTCAGAGCTAAAGAGAACCATAAAATACAACATGATCATCCTCAAAAATAACACAACCCAAAAAATCTTCAAATTAATTATAGAAAATCACATACCCCTTACTAAAATCAGAGGATATTTGAATAGGAGTTACTATCTGAAGTCATTTCAGCTCATTGAAAGAAGATTGAAACATTTCATCCCATTTTAATTTTACCCCCATCCTAGTAAGATCATTCAATGGTGATGAAAACTTCTATAACTCCTTGATAATCCTCCCATAATATCCAGTAAGAACAAGGAATCCTCAAATATCAAATATGTTCCCTGGATCATCCCAACACAAAACATCCTTCAACGTCATTGGATAAATTGAAAATCCATTCTCACAAATCGTGTGTCTCAAGAATGTCACTTCTTGGATCCTGAAATTTCATTTTGAAATAATCCTATACATATAATGAATCTTCAGGATTTTTAGAACTAAATTCAAATGATGCTCATTATCCTGATAAAATATAGAATAAACCAAAATGTCATCCGTGAACACTGCCACAAATATGTCGACATACTAATGGAATATCATATTCATAAAAACAATGAGAACTATTGGAGTGTTAGTTAGACCAAATAGAATCACATGATATTGGTAATGGCCATAAATACTCCTAAAATATATTTTTGGTTTTTCAAACTCCAAAACACTGAGCAGATGAGAACCCTACCAAATATAAATCTTCAAAATACATTCCCCCTCTTTAACAGATCTAACAAATCATCCACATGATGAAAATGATACCTATGATTAATTTTTAATCAGTTCAACTTTTGATAGTCTACACAAAATTTGATTAAACCATATGTCTTATAAAAAATTTTGATTGAGGAAGCCCAATTTTTAAAACTATGAAAAAAAAATCATTCTCCAACTTATCATCAAATTGAATCTTTGGAGTTTTAGCTCCGATGGTGCCATATGAAAAGTGGTAGTTGAAATTGGATGTGTTATAGCTCTATGCCAATAATAAAATCAACCTCACTATCTAGAGGAATAATAGAGAATTCATCGAGTAATACATTAGGAAACTAAAAAAATATAAAAATAATATCATCAACAAATTAATTTTCATCGGGATAAACATCTGCAATAAAAGAAAGACTTAAAATATCTGGGTTACAATGTCTTCAATGAGAAAACATAAAATTCTAGTCTCCCTGAAACACCTATATTCCACCCTTATCCGTGAGAAATGATACATGCTGATGATAAAAATAAAACACAACATGATGATCCAAAATATAGTCCATCCCAATGATGAAATAAAACAAGGTAAGATCAAGAATAAGAAAATCACATTGTAACTCTACATCAGCTACCGAAAGCAAACATGAAGGACACTAAAATCCCTCCTCTTTCCTCTACCCAATAGGTGTCACTAAATTCATAAAAAAGGAAATGAGCTCCATTTTATGTTTAGACATATTAATAAAATAGCTAGATATTAACAAATTATATGTACTAATATAAAATATATCAGTATTATTAAATATGTAATAATGATAGAGCCTCTCATAGTCGCTGGACCCACATGTACATTTACCAAAAAATCATCTACTGTGTGAAGGTACATTAATTCTGGGTTAGGTGACTATATACCTATATTATTTGAATAATATGATTGAAGCATAGTATCCTTTGGATTTGAAGATACTTGACATTATCAAGGTGTAGACATGGCATGACAAAAACACTGAAGATAACCATAATGTCCAAAACTATTACATATATTCAAAATTTCAGGAAAAGAAAATAAGTTGTGTCTGATCTTTCATACTAATAGTATGGAAATGGAAAAAAAAAAAGATTCAATTGATAGTGTAGAGGAGTAATTCCATGGATAACCACCACCACCACTCTTGTGATGATCTTTCCAATTTCAATTTTTCTATTGAACTCCACTAAAGTTATGACTCGGCAGAAGATTAGGGGAATAATATCAAAAAAATTCTTCTATGTTCATCTCATCCATGATCACTCTGTCAACCTTTTCTATATTGGTTAAAATATTTAGTAAAAATAATTATGATTCAATATCCTATTGTAAACATTGAATGTACATATTAGATTTTAACTGGACAATATTTACAACCTCTGGAGAAAAATTAACCAGTACAACAAACTGATTGGTGTACAATGACACAAATTTTTCTCCCTTCTACATATATTGGTACATCATAGAATTAAACCTCCATAATGAAACATGATAGAATTTATAGAAGAAGATATTTTTGAAACCCTTCCAGTCCAACACCACATGAATATACAATTGTACCATGTAATCCAATCATCTCTTGTTGGGACACACAAGTACAGTCATCTCACACATTACCTTGATACTCTCAGGTGTATCTATGAAGATAAAGATCAGATCAATCCTGAATATCCAATCCTCCATGTTTTTAGGTTCATTTGTACTTTTAATTGATATTGTCTTATCAATTAATAAATCTCTTGATCAATCCCTTTCACCTACAACTCCAATTTATACCTCAACAATTGTGTTATAGACTTGTGTTATATTTTGGTCAATGAAAAAAACATCATAAATGACAACATTGAAATTATTATTATCTATATATGGATTCCCTTAAGGAATGTTTATTTCACCCTCCCGAGTAACTCTTAGGAGAAGTCTAAAAGGCATACAACTATAAACTAAAATAGAATAAATTAGAAGAAATAGATTAATTTTAGTTTAAACCAAAAACACATAAGAAAAAATTGAGATTATTATCAAAAAAACAAAAAAGGGGACACATGTTCCAACATCGCCTATTAATTTGAGTCTCACTACAGCATGAGTGAGCATGGAACTCACTACAACAAAACACTCATTTCTTGAAAATCCTATCTTTTGTCTACCAATGTCCCTAGATAAGGACCATTTAGGAAAACCCACCACTGATACTAAACTAAGGAAAACCAACCTAAATACTTGCTCAAAATTTTACCTGACCTGAATTTATACATACTTGAAGTGAATCCCCAATCTCCACAGGATAGAGACTAGCCCTCAACCATAAAACAACTACTAGAGGGAATGATTTCTCCCATCCTAAAAGTAATAACATCATTGAAGGTGTATATATACCCAAACATAAATAGTAGGTATAAATATTAGAATAGATAAATATATTCCATAATTAATAGAACATAAGGGAATTGATAAAAATCAAAACAGTCAAAACCATAAAATTTAGAAGTCTAATTATTAAATGAAAACAAAAACATGAAACCTACCAAAACATGTGATTTTGTGGGAAGACCCCCACCATCACACCACCAGATACCTAGAAATAGTTGGCCTATGAACATTTCAACTAAATAAATCAACATTCCTTTCCCTATATCAATAGAAATACAATGTTCGGTGCATTCCCAATGGGTTGTACAGGGTGTGAGCTAACAGGATTATCAGGATCCCACTAATGTGTTTTACAAAAGGTCCGTATATAATAATTTAAATATTTCAAAAATATTAAAAAAAGGCATTATAAGAAAAATAATAATTTTTTATCAATATAATATAATATCATTTAATTTTACCTTTTTCCACATTTCAAAAATAAACTAGGTAAATCATTTTTATATAATTCCACATAATGGAAAAGAAAGAAAAGAATGTATTACATTTCATACCAAATCCATTAAAATTCAAGCTAATATAGTACAATCATAAGAATAGGTAACATCATGATAAAGACCACTATCGGTTAGTCTTGTAGACTATGCATACCTCAATCAAAGGCTTCTGAATAGTCACGTCCTTAGAACACATTCCTAACGAGATAAAAACACCCCATAAGTGAATCCCCTAAAAATGTCAATATAAATTACCTAGAATAATGGGACTAAGTAAAATATGAATTCCCCATGAGTGAACCCCATGATAATACATGGATGATATCCCTAATATACACCTTCTCCCAAAGTACCCACATATTCACATGTGCTCAATTTTTCAAATGATTTCATCAAAATTGCCCTTTTCAAATCATTTATAAAATCAATTTCCCAATGATTTGAAAATACATTTTTCTTTTACCAAAATAAGTAAATATCCATATTTTAACCAAAATACATTTCCACACATCCTAATCCATCAATCAATAATTCCAAATTATTTTTAAAACAATATACCAATAATAGTGTAATAATGTTCATCCAATATACGCTATAGACGGATCCTCCTACCTCAAACATTAGTTTCGCATGCCCACAAGATGATCCAAAAATATGTAAGAATTAAAATACCATGATCAAGGTCCTTGAATCAATTTGTAAATCCATAATATATTAAATTTATCAAAAAATTATGTGGGAAGGACTGATCATAAAAAAAAGTCAAAGAACACTCATGCTTAAACACAACCTGCACAAGGGTTATCAACTAAAGGAACATCACACTGTATATTTTGAAGGAATCAAGAAGAATAAACATTGCGTAGACACTGAACTATAACCATATCATAATGAGGCTACCACGATCAAAGAAAAACAAGAACCATGAGGAATACTCTCCCAAATAAATACATCGCAACTAAAATGACATTCAGCCTCATAAAATGATCTAGAAGGAGAATAGATCTCCATAATACCTTTGGAGATATCCTATGTCGAGAGGGAAGATTTTGTGGTGGAATGGAATAGATTCCATCCCCAAATAAACCTAAAATTCTATCCTTTGATATTTACTTATAGTTAATCTACTTTTCACATCTTATAATCCACAAAACTATAGTACTTGGAAAAACCAATCAACACTATTTAAACAATATTTTACTATTACTTGATGTGTAATATCTATTCATATAGCGTAAAAATATCACACCTTTGAACAATTCACAGTCTCTACACAATAACCCATACATGACATGTAAACCCATTGCATAGTGAGTATTTCCCCAGTATGCGACATAAACCCCATGTTTCTGTTGAAAAACCCAAACAAAGTCCAGAATTTCTAAACATGAGGAGAACCCTAAAAATAATTAAACACATTTTTTTCCTGGATTCCATTAATTCAATCAAATATACATCCCAACCCATTAGGTCATTTTCCCCAAAAAATTCTATCCATCCTCAAGAGTCCCAACAAATACTCAAATTAATATGGAATGAACATAATATATGAGAAATAATGGATAATGGGTAACAAGATGTTACATTCTAAATGTTTAATATATTTTTATATCAAATTTATTTTATTTAGATATCATAAAAAAATAACATAATTCATACAAAATATATTTTTACTATACACATGAAAAAACAATATTTTCAAAAAAATAATAAAAGTTCCCCTGAAATATTTTTGAAATGATTATTTTAAAAATATGGGTCATTCATTCACAATAAAATTCCTAAATGTTTTTGTTATGCTTCGAAATAAAACGTCATAATACATGAAATAAAATCAAATAAGAAAAATTACTTAATATTATTATAATGAAGATAACTAAATGAAATCTAATTGATGATATTGATTTTATTTTAACATTAAATGGGTTATTAAATTAATAATGTACCATTATTAAAAAATAAAAAAATTTGTTTCTAATGCTTTCAATCTGGGTGTGCACCATATGTGGGGACATGCATATATTTCCCCGCATTCCCACTTTCCAATGGCGGATGGTATTCATCACTTCTTTCTGGATTTATGATCCTTGATCGAACTGTGATGAGGGAATATTGGTCTCTTATTTTGTGGATTCCTCCATGGAATGTTTCGCCAACTCTAGGACTCCCTTAAAGATTAAGTCGTTGTTCATTAAATTCCTCTAGGTGCCATCACTTTTTGGACACCAGTTAATTATTCTACTTTATTCAATACATTCCAATGGGTGAATTTGTGGAAACAACTTCGGTCGGAGAAATAATCATGTTGAATATATCTAGAATATCTTGAAGCTAGAACCATCTTACCCCAGAATTCTACCTTATTAGAGTGATTCATGAGGTCACATAATCTAGAGGCATTCCTTGTCCAATATGAGGAATCATATTCCGGAGGCATGTCTCCAAGGTTTTCTCCAGCTTCCAATGTTTACCATAGGGTATTCCACATGTTTAATATCATTTGGAGATGGATTGGACTGTTCAGAAAATTGTTGAGAACATATCATATTGTTATATCCATAGGAGGTAGCACATGGAAGGTTCACTAAATTGATGGATCAAAATGACAGATGAGGACAGACCTGGAATTGTGTGTCCCAAAAAAAGATGATTTCACACTATGAAGATTGATCTGAACATCATAAAGGATGTATCATGGAAGAACGCCCCAAAAAAGGGGAATTCAAGGTTTACAATTGGCAGGGATTGAACCTTATGAAGGCTTCCTACATACCCTTGGTATATGATATATATCTGTAGAGACCCGAAGATTAACATACATGGACATTACATTACTTTTCTAGAATACATAATACATAACAAAAATGGACACACACAGACCTTAATAGTTTAGTGTCTTTGGAAACTTGGAACGTAATCTTCTAATCATGGTGAAAGATCCTCAACATCTCCCATAAAGATCATCCCCCTTTATTTAATACCTAAAACCATTATTTAAAAACTAGGGAAAGGAAAACATAAAAAGGGTGAGCTCAAATGCTCATTAAGGTAATTCATGGATAAAATAAAACATACAATATACATTTGAGCTTAAAAAACGAACAAAATGTTTAAACATCAAAAGCTTGTGCAATGACATAAAACATGGAAGTACGTAAGACATCGATCATAAAGAAACAGTAATAATGATAAAATAGCATGGGAATAAATCGTGTAATTGTGGAAACCATTAAGCACATGATATTATTTCCAAATTATCCAAGGCATTGCTGCCAAGACCATCTTAGTGGACAAAGTCCCTTTCTGAATCGAGTTCACTCCTCATTCCAGTCCTATATTACTGAACCGGTTTAACTTGCCATTCCATCCATGTCGATCTCATGAGATATAAATCTTTACCCAATGCATTTGAGGGAGAAATAGGTCCCACCCATCTCATAATTAAATCATTCTTACTTGTTCCACAAAATAAACATACATCATTCATAATAACCCAATAAATAAAATGGGTTTCATAAACATCATCTCATCATCATATAATACATATAAATGAAATGGATGTCATTTCAAAATAAGAAAATTGAAACCATTTAAATCATAGAGACATTATACTTGAAACATATGAAATAATTTCATCTTAGGTGAAAAATGGTTTTGATAAAACACTTGAAATGAATTCTTGAGGAAAATATCCTTTCTTCTTCAAAATCGATTTCATTCCACAAAACGTCATGCACTTTTAAAAGAAGGATATTATGTTGAAAATAGTCATGAAATCTTTTGGAGGAAGATTCATGAAAATAAGGCTTTATAAAACCGTAAAAATCCTTTCATGCCATATAAGTTAAAAAAACATTCTTCTCGTACCTTTACCGGAAAAGTCAAAAAGTACCTCGTAAAAGAAAGATTCCATACATACCATGTAGTAAAAGTAAAAAATGGGTAAAAATGACATTAAACAAACATGAAAACACTTTTATAAAACATGGATATGGATGATAGAAATAACCCCAGTAAATACTTACGAATAAGCAATCTCGGATAAGAACGCTATTTGCAAAATTATCCCTTACCTTGGGTCCGATATGCATCGTACGTATCCAAACTATGACAACCCTGCTTTTTATTACAACTTAAACATGCTTTATTACATAAAACATCACTTGATACAACAAAGAAGATCGAGAGGATTAGTGTCTTTGGGGCTTAGGATCATTAAATAAAAACTTTATACTTGAAATACAACATCCTTATTGAAAACTTCCTTTACATGACCACTACATTCCTTCGTACTTAGCATTGCATGGGATAACCTGAGGACATGCATAAGAAAAGGGTGAGCTATAAAGCCCAGTAAGGGAGTACATAATGAATAACATGAGGAGTACAATACATGTTAGGCAATAGGAATATCAATAGAGCATAAGAGAGACATGAACATAAAGGCATGATAAAGCATGATAATCATAACATGGAAATGTGGCAACAACACTTAACATTGAATTACCATGAGCCAAGGCTCATTGCACATGGAGCATGAGTAAACCCTCATTGCACTTGAAGCACGAGTAAACCCTCGTTGCACTTGAATTAGCATGAGTCATCACTCATTGCACATGACGTATCATGATACTATACTTTACCCAATGCATTGGAGCGCTATCAGGGTGCACCCTTCTTAAACATTTCATTTCATGCATAAGTGTGCCACATGGATCATAAAACATGGATTCATAAAACATAATAATTTCTTCCACAATAAAGGAATGTGGAATTCATACATGAAACTTTACAATCAATATGTATATGTGCATAAATGTGAATACCCTTGATGGAGAAATGAGCATGGTATTCACTACACAAAGACATTGGCTTAGAAAATCGGTGCGATTTCGGCAGCGTAACGGCGTGACATAAGAATTCATAAAAAAGGTTGATGAGAGAGAAAGGGGTTCTTCATCATATTTACATGTAATGGACAGTAAGGAGATCATATATATACATGTCCCAACAATAGAAATGAAATTTAGATTCATGATACAAAAGTATTGCTTGAATGTAAAAGAAGAGAGAGAAGTTCCTTTCGGAATTTCGGCATAGTAACGGGTGTACATGGGAGGAATTTAATGAGAGAGAAAGGGTTCTCACATCATTCAAACAATAAGAGGGAAGTATGGGGGAGGTGTGAAACCATACCCTAACATTCATAATTGAAATAAAAAGGGAAATACAACTTAAAGGAAATTGACAAAAAAATGAGAAAGGAAGAAAACCCCTTACTTGGAAGTGTGCTTCCAAAGGCTAGAGAGAGGCTTGTGAGAGGATTCTTGGGAGCTTGGGGAACCTTGAGAGGATTCTAGAGAGAGTAGGGCAGAGGTTGGACGAATTTCAATGGCTTTGAGTGAGGAGGAATTGGGAGCTTGGGTGGGTTTATATAGGAAAGGTGAGAGAATTCTTTATTATTTAGGTTTGAGACCCCTTATATTAAAATAATCCAAACCACAAGCCATCCCATGGTATTTGCCCATGGTTTCTGGAAAAGGAAAGAGGAAAACAATATTTAACAAGTCCAAGCTCCGAACTTATTAAAAAATTAGGGTTTCTTATGTGGAGGTGAGTCACACTCCCATGGAAATTAATTTAAAAAGGTAAAGTGTTGAATAAGTCTTGAGGGCTCCATTAATGCTTTGAAAAGTGAGTCAAACAAACCCAAAACCTCATTATTTTAATGATAAAACACATATTGGCCGAACATAAGGATTATGGTATTTTATTACATCACCATTGGGTCATTATGATGTTATAAAACACATTATATATTTAAATGGTATTTAATTTTTACCCAAAAATTTGACTGTCTCAGAAAATTATGAAAAATTCACCGTTGGATAATTTCGACGTCCTGATTCCAAAAATAATATTTATTTTATCTAAATAATTTTCTATGTATGTGAATTTTTACATTTAATATAAAAACCGACATTTATAAAAAATTCACGGGTTTTGACAGAAATGGCTTTCAAACCTTAATAAAAAATTTAATTGCATTCATAAACTTATAAGATCATTTATATTTAATAAAAATTAATTTAATATTAATAATAACATTTTATTAAAATATTATTTAATTCAAAAATCCTTTAATTTAATAAAATATAAATCTTAATTAAATAATAACTAAAAACATCATTTGTACTTTAAAAACTAATTACAATGCATCAAAAATGACTAGAAATTATATTCATTATTATATACAAAAATAATGTACGTGAACATGGTGCTACTTATTTGTTACATAACCCCTTAAAATAGCCGCATAAGACCTAAGGGTAAGGTGTGCGATGGTGACAGACTCTTGGGGTTGCTCTGATAACATCGCTCGAGTGGTAATCTCTATCAACATCCATTTTTCCCGTAGATGATCACGTTCAAGCTTGACTTGATGAAGCTCAGCTTGGGATTGGTCAAGGGCAAAGCCCAAAGACGCCACCTCATTTCCGAGCTCCGACAAATGGGCTTCGTAAGTGGCAATTCTACTGGATGAGGCAATCACTTCCTTTGTCTGAGTAGAAAATTGGTTCGTTAAAGCCTTATATTTAAACTACCCAGATGATCACTGTTCAACGGCTATAAAAGTAACGGTCACAAATCATAGAGTAAAACTAAAAAAGTTGATAACTTATAAAAACATTTTTCATAATGAAACATTTAACTGGATCAAGAGGGATTTTCCATTAATGAAATTTTGGGTCGTTACAACATTCCCCCCTTAAGAAATTTCGCCCTCGAAATTTTCCTTTTTCCCACACTAAAACAAATGTGGGTATCTTATCTTCATCATATCCTCCGACTCCCAAGTTGCTTCTTCAAACTTGTGGTTTCTCCAAAACACCTTGACGAGGGGCATTGTGTTATTTCGTAGAACTTTTTCTCTACGATCCAAGATCTTTACTGGTTGCTCCTCATAAGAAAGATCGTCTTCTAATTGCACCACCTCAAAAGAGAGTACATGTGAAGGGTCTGGTATGTACTTCCTTAAGAGGGATACATGGAAGACATCATGCACCTTGGCCATAGTAGGTGGAAGTGCTAGTCGATAGGCCACAGCCCCAACACGATCAAGAATCTCGAAGCGGCCGATGTACCTTGGACTTAACTTCCCTTTCTTTCCAAACCTCATGACCTTCTTCCACGGAGATATGCGTAAAAACACCATGTCTCCGACTTTAAACTCAAGGTCTCGTCGACGATTATCTTCATAACTCTTCTGTCGACTTTGGGCTGCCTTGATATGCTACTGAATGGTTTTCACCTTCTCCACCATTTCTTCGACCATTTCTGGTCCAAGCAGCTTACGTTCACCGACCTCACCCCAACATGCCGGTGTTCTACACCTTTTCCCATACAGGGCTTCATATGGTGCCATTTGGATGCTCGAGTGGAAACTATTATTATAAGAGAACTAAACTAGAGGAAGATGTTGATCCCATCCTCCTTTAAAGTCCATTGAGCACGCTCTCAACATATCCTCAAGTGTTTGGATAGTCCGCTCGGATTGGCCATCAGTTTGAGGATGATAGGCCGTACTGAAGTTCAGTTCAGTATTCAGAGCATGTTGAAGACTCTTCCAAAACATAGAGGTAAATCTTGGATCTCGGTCAGACACAATAGATAGTGGTACTCCATGCAACCGTACCACTTCCCTAATATATATCCGTGCCAGTTGATCCAAAGAGAAATCCTCTCGAATAGCAATGAAGTGTGCAGTCTTTGTAAGACGATCCACAATAACCCAGATTGCATTGTTTGTTTTGGATGACCTTGGAAGTCCAGTGACGAATTCCATGGTGATGTTCTCCCATTTCCATTCTGGTATGGGCAATGGTTGCATCATCCCCTTAGACTTCTGCCTCTCTGCCTTCACTTGCTGACACACCAGGCACTTTGATGTATATTCGGCGATCTCCTTCTTCATATTATCCCACCAAATGTTTTCTCGGAGATCTCGATACATCATTGTGCTCCCTGGGTGAATAGATAAATTTGAACTATGTGCATCATCCAAAAGATCCTTCTTCAGCTCCGAACTTGATGGGACACATAGTCTTTTCCCAAACCGCACAATTCCTTCTTCATTAACATTAAACTCTGAGGATTTTCCCTTTTTGATAGCTTCCACTTTTTCATGGATTCTCGCATCATCCTTTTGAGAATCCTTTAACATTTCCAAAAGAGATGGTTGAGCAATCATTTGTGAAAGGATTGATGATGTTCCCTTCATTATGATTCCCACATCCATCTTCATCAAGTCTAAGAAGATTGGATCCTTCTCAATTCTCATCATTGATAGAATTGCTGGATCCTTTCTACTTAGGGCATCCGCCACCTTGTTCGCCTTCCCAGGGTGGTAATGTATTGAACAGTCATAATCCTTTATGAGCTCTATCCATCTTCTCTGTAGCATATTAAGCTCTTTCTGTGTGAATATATATTTAAGACTCTTGTGGTCAGTATATATCTCACATTTCTCTCCATAGAGATATTGCCGCCAGATTTTCATGGCAAAGATCACCGCCGCCAACTCCAGATCATGCGTTGGATAGTTTCGCTCATGGATTTTCAACTGTCTTGAGGCATAGGATATCACTTTATCATTCTGCATCAGCACACATCCTAAGCCCTTCTTCGAAGCATCACTGAATACCACAAAAAGCTCCCCACTTGTGGGTAAAGTGAGCACAGGTGCAGTGATAAGCCTCCTTTTCAACTCCTTGAAGCTTTCTTCGCATTCATCACTCCAAGAAAACTTTACTCCCTTTCGAGTTAGCATGGTAAGAGGGTTGGACAATCGTGAGAAGTTTCTCACAAATCGTCGATAATATCCAGCTTACCCCAAGAAGCTATAGATATCAGTTACCGATGTTGGCCTCGACCATCCCTCAATTGCATCTGTTTTGTAGGGGTCCACAGATATCCCATTAGTTGTGATGATATGGCCCAAGAATGAGACCTCCTTCAACCAGAACTCACACTTTCTGTACTTGGCATAGAGCTTCTCCTTGCGCAAAGTCTCCAGTACAGTTCTTAAATGCTCCTCATGGTCCTCCTTGGTTTTGGAGTATATTAGAATATCATCTACAAAGACTACCACAAATTTATCTAGGTAATCTCTAAAGACTCTATTCATCAAGTCCATTAATATTGCTGGAGCATTGGTGAGTCCAAAAGGCATTACTATGAATTCATAGTTCCCGTACCTTGTACGAAAAGCAGTCTTGGGGATATCTTCCTTTTTCCCCCTTACTTGATAATATCACGACCGCAAGTCGACCTTGGAGAAGTATTGTGCTCCACGCAGCTAATCAAACAAGTCATCGATTCTTGGGAGAGGATACTTGTTCTTTATTGTGATTTTGTTAAGTTCACGATAATCGATGCAAAGCCGCATTGAACCATCCTTCTTCTTGACGAAGAGGACTGGTGCACCCCATGGTGATGCACTTGGGCGTATAAACCCTTTATCCAGATTCTCTTGTAGTTGTTTCTTCAGTTCTTCAAGCTCAACCACAGCCATTCTATATGGAGTCTTGGATATTGGTAGCTCCCCAGGTATAAGTTCAATTGAGAACTCAACATCTCTTCTTGGAGGAAGACCAAGAAGTTCCTCAGGAAATACTTCAGCGAATTCCCTCACAATAGGCATTTCTTCAAGGGTGGTTTCTTCCTTGGACTCAATCATCTGAGCCAGATATGCGTGCTCATAAGGCATTAATATCCATGCTTGATATGATGGAGCTAAAGGAGATTCATCTTCCTCCTGACACTTGTAAAGAATCGGGGGTCGATTCTCCATATGGAGTGTGATTTCCCTCTCCCGACAATTTATGTTGGCTTTATATAAGGAAAGCCAATCCATGCCAAGAATTGCATCAAATTCCACCAAAGGGAGTATGAAGAGGTTCTCCGGGAAATTCAATCCACAGATTATAACAGGGGAGGACTTATACTCATGGGATGCAATGATTGCCCCATTTTCCGTACTCACCGACATCTTTACTTCCATTATTTGTGGTGGTGCAGGGATTGTTCTACTAAACTTTTGAGATATAAAAGAATGCGTAGAACCTGAATCAAAAAGTACGTTCTCTATTCTTGAATGAATAACTAGCGTACATGTCACCACTTCGTTGTCAGGGTTCACTTCGGCAGAAGTGATGGAAAAAGCTCTTCCTTGCTGTCTTGGAGGTTGTTGATTGCCTCCGATAACCCTTGGATTAGGGCACTGATTCTCAAAATGACCTGATTCTTTGCATTTGAAGCATTGAACAACGTGTTGAGGTTCGAACGGAGCGTTCCCCCCCTCCGTCGCATCCGCGGGTCCTTCTTGCTGACAGTTAACAGCTAGGTGCCCTTCTCTTCCACACTTAAAGCATTTTCTTGTCCCCCTAAGGCAATTTCCAGGGTGCTTTTTTCCACACTTTTGGCAAGTGGGGTGCTAGAATTTCTTAGCGCCGTTGTATTTATCCATCGGACCACCAGCATTGAAGTCCACCTTCTGCTTCTTGTCCCCATGATACCCCTGTGATTCTCCGATCTCCATTTCAACCTTGAGGGCACATCGGACAATTTCCTCATAGCTGTCGAAGTCACGGATCGCTAATGCTTTCCGCAAGCTAAGCTTCAGCCCATCAAAGAAGCGGTCAACCTTGAATTCGGGGGTAACGACAAAGCCGGAAGCGTATCGTGCAAGCCTTGTGAAGTTTTCCTCGTACGCTCCCACATATTCCTCATCTTTCTGCTTGAGGGAAAGGAAGTCCCTTTCCATCTTAAGACGGAGGGTGCGTGGAAAATATTTATCGGAAAACATCTTCCGGAATACCTTCCATTCCAAAGCCTCGATCTCCTCCTCAGGCTTCGTATTTTTGATCAACGTCCACCATTGATCATCTTCACCCTCCATACGATAAGCCGCCAGGAGAACCTTCTCTTTTTCAGAGCATTGGAGGATGGAGAATATCTTTTCAATGGAGTTGATCCATTGTTCAGCAATCGTGGGATCGGATGATCCACTAAAAGTAGGAGGCCTTTGTCTCATGAAGCTTTCAATAGTGACTTGTTCTTTCTTAGGGGGGGTTGAACGTTCCTCTTGACCAGTGTTTCTATTCAAAACTTGAGTTAGCTGAGAGAGAAGCGTGACAAAGTTCGTGATTCCCGGTCCCATTGGATTGGGCATTTCATAAGTACAATCATCACACTGATCTTCACAACGGTTGTTAGCCCGAGTTCTCCTATTACCGGCCATTGGCTAGAATAAAAGGAAAGTTAGGGGTAACACATAAAGGGTAATCCAAAGACAAAAGTTGATGACTTATAAATAAACTTTAATCTCATTAACTCATGAGTCTATAGGATTCAATCCAGGCTTTTCATGATCTTCGTTCTAACATATATTCTTAGGGGAATTTTTCCCTTAATAAGGGTTCATACTAAGATTGTGAATTTATCAAAACATATCCCCCGGGAGTGTCGTAACCAAGAGTGCAGCAAGGCCCGTTGTCGTCCACCAGTTCCCGTTCGAGTCTAGCTCAAAGCGGTGTTTTCGGGTTTTACCCCAAGGATACATCTGTGCCAGAGCCGCCTCTACCTGCTCGTATCCAGACAGGGATGTATTTGTTTGATAAACCACTTACCTAGTATTTACCAAAACTTAGGGATGTTTTTATTATGCTTAGTCTTGTATCTAAGGCTATACTAGGGTTTCCTAATCCCAAAAATAACTAAACCTATCCTCTGATACCAACTATGAACACCCTGCTTTTTATTACAACTTAAACATGCTTTATTACATAAAACTTCACTTGATACAAAAAAGAAGATTGAGAGGTTTAGTGTCTTTGGGGTTTAGGATCATTACATAAAAACTTTAGACTTGAAATACAACATCCTTATTGAAAACTTCCTTTACATGACCACTACATTCCTTCGTACTTAGCATTGCATGGGATAACCTGAGGACATGCATAAGAAAAGGGTGAGCTATAAAGCCCAGTAAGGGAGTAAATAATGAATAACATGAGGAGTACAATAAATGTTAGGAAATAGGCATATCAATAGAGCATAAGAGAGACATGAACATAAAGGCATGATAAAGCATGATAATCATAACATGGAAATGTGGCAACAACACTTAACATTGAATTAGCATGAGCCAAGGCTCATTGCACATGGAGCATGAGTAAACCCTCATTGCACTTGAAGCACGAGTAAATCCTCGTTGCACTTGAATTAGCATGAGTCATCACTCATTTCACATGACGTATCATGATACTATACTTTACCCAATGCATTGGAGCGCTATCAGGGCGCACCCTTCTTAAACATTTCATTTCATGCATTAGTGTGCCACATGGATCATAAAACATGGATTCATAAAACATAATCATTTGTTCCACGATAAAGGAATGTGGAATTAATACATGAAACATTACAATCAATATGTATATGTGCATAAAGGTGAATACCCTTAATGGAGAAATGGGCATGGTATTCACTACACAAAGACATTGGCTTAGAAAATCGGTGCGATTTCGGCAGCGTAACGGCATGACATAAGAATTCATAAAAAAGGTTGATGAGAGAGAAAGGGGTTCCTCATCATATTTACATGTAATGTACAGTAAGGAGATCATATATATACATGTCCCAAAAATCGAAATGGAATTTAGATTCATGATACAAAAGTATTGCTTGAATGTAAAAGAAGAGAGAGAAGTTCCTTTCGGAATTTCGGCATAGTAATGGGTGTACATGGTAGGATTTTAATGAGAGAGAAAGGGTTCTCACATCATTCAAACATTAAGAGGGCAGTATGGGGGAGGTGCGAAACCATACCCCAACATTCATAATTGAAATAAAAAGGGAAATACAACTTAAAGGAAATTGACAAAAAAATGAGAAAGGAAGAAAACCCCTTACTTGGAAGTGTGCTTCCATAGGCTAGAGAGAGGCTTGTGAGAGGCTTCTTGGGAGCTTGGGGCACCTTGAGAGGAATCTAGAGAGATTAGGGCAGAGGTTGGAAGAATTTCAATGGCTTTGAGTGAGGAGGAAGTGGGAGCTTGGGTGGGTTTATATAGGAAAGGAGAGAGAATTCTTTATTATTTAGGTTTGGGACCCCTTATATTAAAATAATCCAAACCACAAACCATCCCATGGTATTTGCCCATGGTTTCTGGAAAAGGAAATAGGAAAACAATATTTTACAAGTCCAAGGTCCTAACCTATTAAAAAATTAGGGTTTCTTATGTGGAGGTGAGTCACACTCCATGGAAATTAATTTAAAAAGGTAAAGTGTTGAATAAGTCTTGAGGGCTCCATTAATGCTTTGAAAAGTGATTCAAACAAACCCAAAACCTCATTATTTTAATGATACAACACATATTGTCCGAACATAAGGATTATGGTATTTTATTACATCATCATTGGGTCATTATGATGTCATAAAACACATTATATATTTAAATGGTATTTAATTTTTACCCAAAAATTTGAATGTCTCAGAAAATTATGAAAAATTCACCGTTGGATAATTTCGACATCCTGATTTCAAAAATAATATTTATTTTATCTAAATAATTTTCTAAGTATGTGAATTTTTACTTTTAATATAAAAACCGACATTTATAAAAAATTCACAGGTTTTGACAGAAATGGCTTTCAAACCTTAATAAAAAATTTAATTGCATTCATAAACTTATAAGATCTTTTATATTTAATAAAAATTAATTTAATAATAATAATAATTTTTTATTAAAATATTATTTAATTCAAAAATCCTTTAATTTAATAAAATATAATTCTTAATTAAATAATAACTAAAAACATCATTTGTACTTTAAAAACTAATTACAATGCATCAAAAATGACTAGAAATTATATTCATTATTATATACAAAAATAATGTACGTGAACATGGTGCTACTTATTTGTTACATAATCCCTTAAAATAGCCGCATAAGACCTAAGGGTAAGGTGTGCGATGGTGACAGACTCTTGGGGTTGCTCGGATAACATCGCTCGAGTGGTAATCTCTATCAACTTCCATTTTTCCCGTAGACGATCACGTTCGAGCTTGACTTGATGAAGCTCAGCTTGGGCTTGGTCAAGTGCAAAGCCCAAAGACGCCACCTCTTTTTTGAGCTCCGACAAATGGGCTTCGTAAGGGGCAATTCTACTGGATGAGGCCATCACTTCCTTTGTCTGAGTAGAAAATTGGTTCGTTAAAGCCTTATATTTAAACTACCCAGATGATCACAGTTCAACGACTATAAAATTAACGGTCACAAATCTTAAAGTAAAACTAAAAAAGTTGATATCTTATAAAAACATTTTTCATAAAGTAACATTTAACTGGATCAAGAGGGATTTTACATCAATGAAATTTTGGGTCGTTACACAAACCTCCTGTATAATGATTTAAATAATGTCATTGAATTATTAAAAAATCATATTCATTGTTATTATATCATATATGGTACACTTATGACTTTATATTACCCGTTCTTTTGTAAATTCATGTTAAAGTAGCGTTTTAGGTAAAATCGTCTCATTTGTCGTTCGTGTTTTAACTTGTAATTATTCATATGATTACATAGATCATGATTACATACATCCAGAATGTAAAACATGATTTATATATAATATATATTCAGAATATACATATATATTATAGATCGATAAAAGGAATGAAATACATCATTCATGGAGATGGTAGGTCGTACGTACGCATGACACGCTGTTTTCGTTTCCTTATTGAATTGAAAGAAACTAAATAGATGACATACATATATATACATAAATCCAGTAGCATTATTATTTCATATATTTAATTATTATTCATTATATAAACTTTATGTTCTTTCATGAATGGTTAATCATGGAAAATGAATCTCATCGCGTCGTGGAGACGGTAGTCCGTACGTACGCACGAGCGATGATATCGTTCCCGTAATTATAGAATTGGAGTGGATGGAATAATATATCAGAATCATTATGATGTTATAATAACTATATATAGTTACTCTTTACACTATTATACCCATCCATGTAAGGTGTTGGTGGAAAAATAGGTTACTCCACGTTGTGGAAATGGTATTCCGTACGTACGCACACGCGTAGATTTTGTTTTCCGTAAGATGGGTAGAAGGTGAAATAGGTTTGTTTCAAATTTATAATAACATATCATTATATGAGGGATACTGATGTTATTACTTCATAATGAAACAACTAAATAAGAAGAAGTTTAAGAAGAAACAAAATTGAAAGAATCGGTAACAAATATTACCTCTTCTTCGACACGCCTCTTTGAATCCTCCACTTAGGGTATTAAAATTGGTCTTTGAGGAAGACCAGGACTTATAGGATGTTTCTAGAGAAGTTGAGAAGGGAAATGGGAAGGGTTTTGCTGAGCTTAAAGGCTGAAATTGGTGTGAGCATGAGAGGGAGGAGGTGCCCTTTTATAAGGGAGGAGAGGGGAACCTTTTGAAATCATACTAATATTAATTTATAATAAATCATACCCAACATAAAAACTACCAAAAAGGTCTCATATTCGAATATAAGATGATATGGGGTTGTAATCTCATCAACCAATAAAATTTAGACATGTTAGGAAATTATTTTAATCATTATAAACTTGATTTATCCTTACTTAATCGGTTTAATTTTATTTGTGGTAAAAACATTCACAATTTTAAATTATAACAGACAATTACTTATTTGTTTTGGATTATCCATAATTGTATAATTTATAACATTTTAGACCATTTAAATTTAATTTTATAATTTTTAAATATTTTTTTTTGATTTTTAAACAATTTTATAATATGTTATTTTTATAAAATAACAATACTTTAAATTTTTACACTATTCATTTATATGATATTAAATAAAATATATACAGAATATATGTTATAAATTAAAGGATTAATAGATTCATAAAATGCCATATGTGTCTAGAAAATATGTGTATCACCTTAAATAGTTCATATAATATTTATATTATTATTTTTAAAACCATTTATTTGGTTTATCTCTTAATAATATAATTACTACAACATATTTAAATAATTATTTAATATACATATTTTTTGTATAAAAATTTAAAATAAAATCATATGATGAAGAAAAATCTATTAAATTTCACAATAATAATTTTACTCGAATTTATCATCTTAAAGTCACAATATTTAAATTGTTATATTTATTAAATTATGAAGGTGACAACATTGGAATCATTTAAAAATAAATAATATAAGAGTCATAATCACTTTTATAAGACTCTGAACGGTTATATATTAGGTCATTAGATTCTTATGGTATAGATATACATTAAAAATAAGTTTTGGTCTGGTTTTTGGGCCTTTTAATGGGTATTATTATTCCAATAAAAACTATATTACTGGGTTTTCACTTAATAAAAATTTTTTGCATCATTAATGTAACACCATTAATGATAATTATTTAATCCCTAAAAAATATAAATAATTTATCATGATGTAGATAATTGTATTAGATTTCTGTATAATATACATGTTCGAAATTTTATGATGTTTATCACTAAATTAAAATTATTATACTTATAAGATTTAAGAGAGTGACATGTTGTCACTTTCTTTGGTTTTAATAATAATTAAATAATTTTCATGGTCAAAAGTCCATAAAATGAATATAATAAGACCCTTAGGTGATATGGGTATACTTTTATCCATCCAATAGAATTTTGATAGTTGTTAGGGTTATTTTATAATCTTATATTTACCCTTAATTACCTGATTTAACTTTAACTATGGTAAATAAAATTTATCGTAGTTACTATTCATAATGCCCAAAAATATAAAGTAGTCTATCAATATAATTTGGACCCCATGATTCCAAATATGGAATCCATTTTTCCTAATTCAATACACAGAAGTTGCATAAATTTAATTAAAATCAATCCCGTTGTCGAAAGAAAAGGGGTTTATGTTTAAAACATTGCAAAAGATTGAAATTATTTAACCTACAAATTCAATGTAAAATCAATGCTAATGACATAAATTATATTAAATGGTAAAAATATATTCTATTTATACTTTAAAACATTTCAATATTATAATTTAACCACATTAATTATTACGATGAATAAATTTGTTTTAAATTAAATTATAGCGTGTTTTTACTATTCATTAAAATATGAAAGTTATCAGAATAATATGAGAAATTTGTCCAAGGTAACATTTTATATCCTGATCCCAAATAATAATTTTATTTTGTAAAATTTAACTTATAAACATGTCAAAATTCGATTTAATGTGGGTGCGCCATCAAAAGGCGGCGAAACTACATTTTTTAAAAATACTTATTTTACCAGAAAATTTTATTTTTTTCTTATACCATGTTCTAGAAAATGAGAAAGATGAATAATAATGTTATAAAATTAAAAATTTAGTTAATACTATTCATAATGTCTAGTTCATAATAATAATACTATAATAATATATCGTTGTTTAGTAAACCCTGGTATTGCGTACAACACACGCTATCGAGGAAGGTCACGATTGCGTGTAATGAAAGCCAAGTCAGGGTTGCGTGTAGTGCACGACTCCTTTGTTGCTGCGTATAACAAAATACATTGAATATATATATATAGTGTTTAGTAGAATAAATACTATCAAAAAAACATGAAATTGTGTGTAACACGATCCAGGATTACTGTTGTGTATTCTGCAAACTAATACGGTGTTGCGTATAGCGCAAGATAATCTTGGTGTATCGTACAATAGAAGATATGAAAGAAATTAAAAAGAATATATCTTATAAAATCTTGGGCTATTATAGTATCAAAACCCACATTGTTCAAAAGTTCATGGTTTGGGTCCTAAACATTGTTATTTTCCTTTCACAAGAGGGGAACTCTAGGTTGGATGGATATGATGTGTGGGCCTTATGCATGGTTAGCTTCCCAAGTTCTTCAATGATAAGTAGGATGAATGGGGTAGGCATTGTCAGCTGCCAGAATGGATGTCATGATCCCACTGGGATGTGGCGGTACAAGTAGGAATCAGGATGGATGAGGGATGATTGGGTGAAGTGGGTCAAATGAATAGGGTAGAAATAAGTTGAAGGTGATGGGGTTGGTATTGAACCTGAGGGAGGCTTCCTATGAACCATAGTTGATGGGTTTCAAAGTCCACATAGTTATGGACTGGAGTGATGGGACACCTAGGGAGTCATCTTGTGAGAATGGAGCACATAGAAAAGGGTTCAAAAAAAGTAGAACCTCTTGTTAGGGGCATGATCTTCCCCAAACACAAAGGCTTGAGGGGGAGACCAGTTTGGGAATGGATAATGGGATTGCACCTTGAGGAGGATTCCAACATACCCTATTTGAATGGTAGGGATCAAATTCCATGTAGTTCAGGAATTGAGGCATAAAATAGGGGTGTACACAATATACATCAACCTGGAGACATGTTGAGTGTATTATTCAGGGTTAGAATCCATCCACAATATGAACAGTCTTGGTTAGAGGAGTATGGTGTAATGTGGGACTTATTCATGGTTAGCTACCATGTGGATTAGAACACCTCAAAGAATGGATATGAGAGATGTGTCCAAAAAAGGGATGATGTGACATCATAAGGGAACATCCCGAGAAGGGGGAACTTCGGTTTACTATTGGTTGATATTGAACCTCAAATAGGCATCCTATTTGTAACACCCCATGATTTCATATTACGTTAGTTCTTCAAAGTAAAACAATAATTTACACTACACACAACATTGAGTTCAAGAACACCACGACTTACCAAACTAGCCATTCAGAAGCAGTTATAAATAGTATTAACTGAATTTTGAACTATTTAAATCCTTACAAATTTAGAATCCATATTATGAGTTTCTCATTAATAATGTAAGAACTAATTCATTTTTTTCAGATAAAAGATGTATTTTTGAAAAAATATACTTTTACCGCCTTTTAATGGTTACCATTTTTTAATCAAAAATTTGAAAAATTTATATATTCAATTTGAAAAAATAAAATTCTTATTTTGACTCTGGATATAAGAATTTAGTTTCAATAAAATTTTGGGGTTTTTCTGAAAACTTTCATATTTGGGTGAATAGTGAAAAATACTATATTTTTAAGGAAAAAAACCTTTTTATCAAAATAATTTATAGTTGTTAGATTATACAATATAATGGTTTTTATGTATAAATAGATTATATTTTTACCGTTTAATAAAATTTTGGTCATTGTAAATAATTTTACTTTGAAATTGGATGTAAACAATTGTCAAACTTTTGATAGTTATTATTTTTTAAAAATACGCCTTTTGGTTTAGACAACAGGAATTAATTTTAAATTAATAAATGCATCTTATACGTTTTGAATTTGGATAAACAGACTTCATTATTGAATTCATAATATCAAAATTAGCTTATGGCTAATTTTTTGTATTTTTCTGAAAACTGTTAATTTTTTATGAATAGTGAAAAACACTTAGTTATAGTTTAAAATGATTTTTTATTTAAATAATTATTAATTTTAATTAATTTAATTTTAGGTTAAAATATATAAATAATACCTATAGAAGTTAAATTTAATTCATTAGAGTCAGTTTATAATAATTTTAGATATATAAAAATTTTATTGAACTTTTCACCATCTTTTACCCACCTCTTAGGAGAATGTGTAAATTCACATAAAACATAATTTTACCACTCTTGTGAGTTGAATTTTGAAACTCCAAGATACGTAGTTAATATTTAGGAGTAAAAATTGGTTTAATAAGGAAAAAATAATTTTTGGTGAATAGTAACGTTTTTCTTTTATTTACCAAGGTTAAAAGTAAATTGGGTAATTAAGGGTAAAAATGATATTATTATTACCCTAAAAATATACTGATTCTATTGGATAAGTGTAATTAGACCAAAAAAAACCTTAGGAATAAAATATGACCCTTTAGGTATACTAGGATTAGATTATGATATTTATTATTATTTAATTTAACGAAGTGTTAAAAGAGTCAAAATCAAAGTCTAATAACTAAACCATTCTTAATATAGGGTTATAAAAAAGATAAATTTGACTATAAATATTCATTATAAATATAAAAATATCTCCTACATAATTTTAATTTATTTATAATTTTTAGAGATTAAATAATTATATTTATTAATGACACAATGATTATCAAATAATTACCATATTAAAGAAAGAAACAAATAAATGATATTATAAATATTAAAATAAATATTACTTCAACGTTTTTATGAAATATACGAATTTTATAGGTTAATATGATATGTTAGGGATGATTCAATGTATCTGGTTCAATGTAATCAAGTTGTTATGACTTTCACAAAAAACAAAATACAAAATTGTGTCAAAATTGACATAAATTAATATTTCAAAAAAATACTTTATTATTGGTTGATATAACATTCCTAAAAATGTAATGTTCAGAAAAAGGGCTTAAAATATATTATATATGTCATTAATGGTCCACTTGAGGTTCTCTTGGAAGTTTAGAGTACGTTTATTATCCATATAGAGTAATAATACAAGAAGAAACGGTAAAAGTTAAACTATTAAACTAAAAGTTTAATATAAAAGATAAGGGTATAATGGTAACATAAACTAGTCTGAAACCTATTAGTTGAGATTATTTCAACCCCTAACAACCTAAGTCTATAAATAAAATTATTTGGAACTATTATTACTGGAATATGTTTGTATAATAAATTAATACATTAATCATTTCCTAAAGTGACACTCACCCCTCCTATAAAAGGGCACTTCCCCTTCTCTCAAAATCACAACTCCAAATCCATTTGGATCTGCCACAGCCAGCCCAAATATCCTCCCAACATCCCTCATTTGAGCCTATATGACTTATTATGATCAGAAAGCCAACCTATGGAGCCCTTTTGATCAAATCAAAAGGAAGTACCCGAAGAAGAGGTAAATATTTATTCCCCTCCTTCAAGTTCTTTTCTTCATCCACTAACTCTTTCTTTGTTGTTTCCATTATAAAACAATAAATCCAGTATATTATATATGATTTTATGTTATTACAAAAATGGTATAACTATATTCATTATTTTCTCATCCTATGAATGACATGTTACCATACATGCGTACGTAAGGCTTGCCGTCTCCCCGTCGTGGTGTAGTTGTTATTCAATACATTTGTATTTGGATGTGTATAATAATGATGTATAATTGATGTAAATAATATATAACACTTGTTAATGATTCTTTATTTATGATATTCCATCTATTTACATATTATTTTAAATCAAAGGAAGATATTGTTGCTCGTGCGTACGTACGGATTACCGTCTCCACGACGTGATGAGATTCATTTCCACATTCACCATTCATCAATGATTATAAAAATATATATTACTAATAATTATGTAATATATGACATAATAATGCTACTGGATATATATATATATCTGTATTTTTGTACTTACATATATCATATTCACTTAGTTCTGTTATATACGATATGAAAACGGAAACACCGTTTATGCCTATGTACGGACTACCATCTACATAAACGGTGTTTTTCATTTCATATATATGCCTTTTATACATATTTAAATTATTAATATATATTATATATAAATAATGTTTTATATTCTGGAAGTATATAAATCTCTATCTAACTGATACAATCAAGAGTAACAAGTTATAACATGTACGATAATGAAACAAATTATTACCCGAAATGTTAATTTAACATGGAAATTATTATTAAATGGGTAATATAAAGACATAAATGAATAATGTATGATATAATAAATATTAATATGGATCTGGTATAATTCAATAACATACTACGATATTCATACAGGAGTTTAAACATACCCTCGACTAAAGTAAGTGCAAGGTAAGGGTTAATTCCTCAATCTCATTATTATATTAGATTGTTTATGTGTATGTATTTACTGGGAATTTTTTTTTATCCATATCCATTTTTCATAAAAATGATTTCAAAATTAAAATTTTAGGTATTTGTGAAAGGTACTCATTATCATGGTCATAATTTTAAATGATTTAAGGATTTATCTTTCTAAATATTTTTAATTAATGTCAATGTTTTGAAAATGATTTTAAGGATTTATTTATATAGACATGAATGTTTTGAAATGATAATTATTTTCAAATGATTCAAAGTTTTATGGGACACTTTGGGTCAAATGTCTCTTTTAATTTACATAACTTTTAAATGTGTTACTTTTAAATGATTTTACAAAAAGGAAATTTCTCCCGAAAAGTTTTACTCATCATTTTCAACTATGTCAGCATCCTTTACTGGATATTATTTTTGATTGAGGTTTATTTAATATAATAAAATCTTCCTTATTTTATTGAATGAGTTGTGATATGATTGAAATTGGATGTTCTATTTTTATACCATTCATGGTTTATGGTTAATGTATTGTCATTTTGTATGGTAGATTTAATAAGAATGTTTATGTTATGTTTCATCTTTTTGATATGAAGAATACAGTGGACTTAGTAAGTGACAGGTGGATCCCGCTATAACTTATCAATGAATCGGTAGGTATCACGAGACAAAATAGTTTCTTGGCCCAAGGCCCTGACAAAAATGTGATTTGTAGTCTTTACAAAAGGCCATGACTCTATGGTAATGATTTCTTGCGTTATTCATTCCCTCATTATGAAATTAGTTATTACATGTGATTATTCAACTAGTAGAATATTCGTGTGCAGATTTATATGGTAATTTTTGATTTATTTTTTCCATATTATATTTATTTTTATGTTTGAAAAGGAAGTTTTTTTTATCAAACATATTTCCATTAATGTTTATAGCTTCCGATAAATTATTTACCCTTACTGGGCATCTCAGCTCACCCCTTTATTATGTTTTATTTTCCAGGATTCCAAGAAGTGTATTATGATTGATATGAAGGGTTAAGATAAAGGGAATAATGGATTTCTCAATGAAATATTTTTATTGTATTGTATTTTATAAATTGTAATTTAATGTTCATTTATGCAATCAAAATTCCAAGACTACTAAACTGAGTGGTCTTTCGGGTTTTGATTCCTTGTAATCATTCGGATGTATTAGAATAATGCACCAACTTTGGGAATCTAGGGTCAGGGGGTTACAATTGGTATCAGAGGAAGTTTAGAAATAACAATGGAATCTAGATTTAGATAAAATTTGATTAGAGAACCATATTGTAAGATAGACTTTGAAGATTAGTATAGAAGAACTTACTAGAATTTTGGTAATGTAATTATTTTTTGAGTTTTCCATAGAAAATACATCCCTGTCTGGATACGAAAAGGTAGAGGTGGCTCTGGGACAGATATACATAGGGTTGAAACCAGAAAACACCGCTTTGAGCTAGACTCGAATGGGAACTGGTGCCAACAATGGTCCTTGCTGCAATCTTGGTTACGACACTCCCGGTGGATATGCATAGGATAATTCTAGTTTTCATTACAATCCACTATGAATGGTTTATTAGTATATACCTCCTCAAAGAAAACAATTTTGTGATTATGATTTAAATCCATAAACAATTCAATTTACGTTAGTTATTTTACATGTTTGGAATTATGAATTGCGATACATAAACTGACCTAGTGTATTCCACTATATAGAAATGGCACCCAATAGAAGGAATGTGAACCCCAGCAATACATATGATCCGAATAGTAATAAGGATCAAATCTTTCATAGTATTAATCCAAAATTTAGATGTGAGATAATATCCCATGTATTCTCAACATATGAAGAAAAATTATCATGTGTTAATAAGATAAGTAAAGAAATCTCTGAGTCTGATGGCTTTGAATGGAAGAAAGAAAAGAAAAGGATGGAATATAGAAAGATGGATAATGGGTAGAGGGAAAAGAAGGATCTACCCATATGTGATAACTATGGAAATAATAACCATGGAATAATCTTGAAGGTAATGGTAGTTTGTTATATGTTTCAAGAAAAAGGAAACCAAGTACGTGACTGCAAAGTATCATAAAATTTCAAATGTACAATGCTTCATCTGCATGGCGTTGGGACACTACGCGAAACAATGTCTCAGTCATCAGAGTATAACGCAAATGATTCTATGGTATAATAATCATGTTATGATACAACCTCATGTGAAGATTAATGACTAGTGTACATATGATGTTAATATATAATTATTTCATTTGAATGTTGTATCAAAAATATACTAGTTATGCGAATTTTGGATATAATTAAGGATTTTACCACAATACTATTTTATTGAGGATTTGACTTTATATGGTTCTAAGAAAAGTTAATTAATAGTAAGCTACAATTTTTGGAAAATACATTGTTGAAGGAAAGGTAATACTTAATATGGTCCAGATAACGTGGTAGTGATTTTGGAATTAGAGATGGTATATTTGGATTAATTATATTGGATATTCTTGACTTCCATGAAACAGATTAATGATTTTTATATTCCATTATTGTTAGAGTTTACAAAAAATTTTGGATAGAAGGAGTGTATCATGTATTATATAAAGAATAAGGGATCATGAATATAATCAATAAGGTTTTATAGTAATTCAGGATGTTGCAGTGTTTTAATAGAATGCATGATGAAGACGTTCACATGTTATTACCTAAAAAAGGTTCTTCATTGTGTTTACCTTCCTTATAAATTGTGGACAATGAGTTTGGATATAAGTATTTTGGATAAGTATATAGGTTGGAAAGGATTAATATTGAAATTGGATTCTATTGTTAAGGTTGTTTTTGGATTGATATAAAGACGACAACCTAGAGGTCGGGAAATTACTAGTAGCGTCCGACAAGGTCGTGAGACCTGAACCCGCAATGGAAGAGCGACAATGTTGCATCTCCTACGACTAGACTACGTGATGTAATGGATTGTATAATTTATCTTTTTTTAAAAAAAGTCTGAAAAATGTATTATAAATTCATTATTTTTGGAACCCTATATGATTTGGATAAATATATTTTTTCAAATATTTTGGATTGAAAGTTGATTTTGTGGTAGGAATTAGTTGAAGGATAAAACGCTATTTGTCAAGTATATATATATATATATATATATATATTTAATTTTTTTTCCGCTTATTATGACTAAATTTTTTAAACCCAATTTCCGATATGGGTTTTCCCACAAAGGTATTTTCTATTTTCAACAATTTATTTTCAATGAAAAACTTTAAATTGCGAGGAAACAATTTATTGAAGGTGGGAGGAATGTAACACCCCGAGAGTTCTTATCAGGTTAGTTCTTCAAACTAATTCAATAACTTACACTACACACAACATCTAGTTCATGCGCACCACGACAAACCAATCAAGCCATTCAAAAGTATTTTTGAATAGTTTTAACTAATTTTTGAACTCTATATAATCCTTTTAATTTTAGAATCCATATAATGAGTTTCTTAGAAATAGTGTATGAAATAATTCATTTTTTTCAGATAAAAGAAGTATTTTTCGAAAAAAAATACTTTTACCACCTTTTAATGGTGAACCCTTTTTAAATGAAATATTTGAAACTTTTATATATTCAATTTTACAAAATAAACATATTTTTTATAATTGGGACATAAGAATTTATTTTCAACAAATTTTTGCTGTTTTTCTAAAAACATTCATATTTGGGTGAATAGAGAAAAATACTACATTTTTACTGAAAACTACATTTTTAATAAAAATAATTTATTGTGTTGAATTATACATTTTAATGGTTTCAAGTATAAATAGATTATATTTTTACAATTTAATCCAATTATGATGATTTTAAATAATTTCACTTTTAAATTGGTTATAAACAAGTGTCAAACTTTTGATAATTAATATTTCTAAAAAATACGCCTCTTGGTTTTGACAGCAGGAATTAATTTTAAATTAATAAATATAACATGTATGCTATGAATTTGGTAAAATAGACTACATTATTGAATTCTGAATATAAAAATTTGGTTAGGGAATTTTTTTGGTATTTTTCTGAAAACTTTTATTTTTTGATGAATAGTGAAAAACACTGAGCTATAGTTTAAAACCATATTTTTGTTTAAATAATTATTTATTTTATTTTATATTATTTTGGGTAAAAATATACACATAATACCTATATATGTTCAATGTAATTTATTGGTGTCAGTTTATAATAATTTTATAAATATATAAATTTTATTGAACTTTTCACCGTCTTTTACCAACCTGCTAGAAGAATTTGTAAATTCACATAAAAATTAATTTTACCACTTCTGTTTGTTGAATTTCGAAAATATGAGTGACACGGTTAATATCAAGATATAAAATGTGGTTCAATTAGATAAAAATAATTCTTGGTAAATAGTAAATGTTTACTTTTATTTTCCAAGGTTAAAAGTAAATAGGGTAATTAAGGGTAAAATGAAATAATTGTTACACTAAAACATGTAATAATTCTATTGGATAATTTTAATTATACCAAAAAACCTTATAAATAAAATATGACCCTTTAGGTCCACTTGGATTATATTGAGACATTTATTATTATTTAATTTAATGAAGACTTAAAAGATTTAAAATCAAAGTCAAATAACTTAACCAATTTTAATATAGGGTCATACATTAGATAAATTCGACTATAAATATTTATTATAAATCTAAAAATATTTCCTACATAATTTTATTTTATTTATTATTTTAATAGATTAAATCATTAAATTTTTTATTTACACAATGATGACGCAATAATTGCATTATTTAAGAAGGAATCAAGTAAATGGTATTATAACTATTAAAATAAATATAATTTCAATGTTTTTATGAAATACACGAAATTTATAGGTGAATATTACATGTTAGGGATGATTAAATGTTTCATGTTCGATCTAGTCAAGTTTTTATGACATTCACGAAAAACAAAATACCAAGTAGTGTCAAAATTGACATAAATTAATATTTCAAACAAATACTTTATTATTTGTTGATATAATATTCCTAAAAATGTAAGGTTCGACAAAAGGTATTAAATAATATTATATATGTCATTAATGAGCCATTTAAGGTTCTCTTGGAAGTTTTTAGTAGGTTTATTAGTCATATAGAGTAAGAATACAAGAAGACATGGTTAAACTTAAACTATTTAACTAAGAGTTAGATTTAAAAGATAAGTGTAAAATGTTAACCTAAACTTGAATAAAACCTATTGGTTGAGAGGATTTCAACCCATAACCATTTAATTCTAGATATAAATTCATTTGGAACAATTATAAACCGAATATGATTGTATAATACATTAATACATTCATCATTTCCTGAAGTGACCCTCATCTCTCTTATAAATGGTCACTTTCCCTTCTATGAAAATCCCACCTCCAAAGCCATTTTTCATGGCCAAAACCTGCCCAAATATCCTCCCAACATACATAAATTGATCCTAGAGGCCATATTGTGATCATAATGCCATCCTAAGGAGGCCTTTTGATCAAATCAAAAGGAAGAACCCGAAGAAGAGGTAAATATTTCTTCTATTCTTTCATGTTATTTTCATGTTCCACTTCCACTTTCTTTGTTGTTTCCATTATAAAAAAATAACTCCATTATATTCCACAAACATTGATGTTATTACAAATATGATACAACCATATTCATTATTTTATACATCATATGAATGAAATGTCACCATACATGCATACGTACGGCTTACCGTCTCCACGCCATGGTGTAGTTGTTATTCAATACATTAATATTTGGGCGTGTATAATAATGATGTATAATTGATGTAAATAATAGATATAACTTGTTTGTGGTTCTGTATTTATAATATAACATCAATTTAAATAATATTTTAAATCAATGGAAATGATATTTTCGCTTGTGCGTATGTACGGATTACCATCTCCACGACGCGATGAGACTCTTTTCCACGTTCACCATTCATCGACGATTATAAAAATATATATTACGAATAACAATGTAATATTTAAAATTATATTTCTACTGGATATATATATATATATATATTTGTGTGTGTGTGTACTTACATATATCTTATTCACATAGTTCCGTTCAATACGTAATGAAAACAGAAACAACATTTATGCTTACGTACGAACTACCATCTCCATAAATAGTGTTTTTCATTTCATATATGTGTATATTATAAATTTTTATATACTAAATATATGTGATATATAAATCATGTTTTATATTCTGGATGTATTTAAATCATTATCTAAGTGATACGATCAAGAGTAACAAGTTAAAACACGTACGATAAAAAAAGTGATTATTACCTGAAATGTTAATTTTACATTGAAATTATTATTAAATGGGTAGTATAAAGTAATTAATAAATCATTTATGTTATAATAAATACTAATATGATTCTGGTATAATTTAATAACATACTAAAATATTCAAAAATGAGGTCAAACTTACCCTTGACTAAAGTAAAGTGCAAGGTAAGGGTTAATTCCTCAATCTCATTATTATCTGAGATTGTTTATGTGTAAGTATTTACTGGGACATTTTTATAATCCATGACCATTTTTCATACAAATGATTTAAAAATGAATATTATAGGGATTTTTGAAAGGTACTCTTTATCAAGATCCGAATTTTAAATGTTTTAATGATTTATCTGTCTAAATATTTTTTATTAATGTCTGTGTTTTCAAAATGATTTTAAGTATCTATTTATATGGACCTGAATGTTTTGAAATGATAAATCTTTTTAAAAGTTTAAAAGTTTTATGGGACACATTGATTCAAAAATATCTTTTAAATTACATACTTTATAAATTTTTTATTTTTAAATGATTTTACAAAAATGATATTTCCCTCAAAAAGTTTTACTCATTGTTTTCATCTATGTCAGTATCCTTTACTAGATATTATTTTTGATTGAGGTTGATTTATTATAATACAATTTTCCATATTTTATTGAATTAGTTTTGATATTTATGACCATGGATGTTCTATTTTTATACCATTAATGGTTTATGGTTAATGTATTGACATTTTGTATGATAGTTTTAATATGAATGTTTATGTTATGATTCAAGTTTTTCATATGAGGAATACATTGGAATTAGTAACTGATGAGTGGAGCCCGCTATAGCTCATCAATGCTTCGATAGGTATCATGAGACAAACTAGTGTCATGGAACAAGGCCTTGAAAAAAATTTCATTTTTAGCCCTGGCATAAGGCCAGGACTATGTGGTAATGATGTTCAGCATTAGTTATTCCCTCCTTATGATATTATTTATTACATGTGAATATTATACTAGTATAACATCCATGTGCATGTTTATATTTTAGTTTTTGATTTATTTTTTATATAATGTTCATGTTTATGATTAAAAAGGATGTTTTTTATCACAAATCTTGAATTTAATGTTTACAGCTTCCGCTAAATTATTTTCCCTTACTGGGCATTTGAGATCACCCATTTATTTTGTTTTATTTTCCTAGTATTCCATGAAGTGTATTATGATTGACATGTAGGGTTAAGTTAATGGGAATAATGGGGTTCTAAAATAACTATTTTTTGTATTGAATGTTAGAAAGTGTAATGTAATTTTCTTGTATGCAATCTATTTTCCATGTCTTCTAAACTGATTGGTCTTTGTGGACTTGATTCCATTTAATCATGCCAATGTATTAAAATAATGCACCATATCTGGGAATAATGGTTCGGGGTGTTACAGTTGGTATCAGAAGAACATTAGCAATTAACATGGAAACTAGATTAAGATAAAATCTAATTAGAGAACATTACTATAAAATAGAATTTGAAGATTAGTATAGAATAACTTCCTATAATTTTGGTAATGTAATGATTTTGTGTGTTTTCCCAAGGAAATACAATACAGTCCGGAAACGAGCAGGTAGAGGTGGCTCTGGCATAGATGTACCTAGGGGTAAATACCAAAACACCGCATTGAGATAGACTCGAACGGGAACTAGTGCACGACAACAGGCCTTGCTTCACTCTTGGATACAATACTCCTAAAGGGATTTTCTTAGGATAATTCTAATTTTCATTACAAACGACTACAAAAGGTTTATGAGAATGTTCCTCCTCAATGAAAACAATTTTGTGATTATGGATTATATCCATAAACTGTTCAGTTTATGTTTGGTATTTTACATGTTTGGAATTATGAATTGTGATTCATAAACTGACCTAGCGTATTCCATTTTATAGAAATGGCACCCGATAGAAGGAATGTGAACTCCAGCAATTCGTATGATCCAAAGAGTAAGAAGGTTCATATCATTCATAGTATTAAGCAAACATTTAGAAGGTAAATAGTCTCCCATGTATTCTCAACATATGAAGAAATAGTATCATGTGTTAATAAGATAAGTAAATAATTATCTATATTTGATGGCTTTGAAGGGAAGAAAGAAAAGAAACAGATGGAATAAGAAAGATGTATATAGGGAAGTGAGAAAAGAATGATTTTCCCATATGTTATAAATGTGGAAAGAATCACCATGGTAAATGCTTTAAGGGAATGGAAGTTTGTTATATTTGTGGAGAAAAAGGACACCAAGTACATGATTGCAAGGTTAAGAAAAAATTTCAAATTTACAATGCATCATCTGCACGACATTGGGACAATATGGGAATAAATGTCTCAGTCATCATATATACCTTAAATGATGTTATTGGATAATAATCAATTTATGACACAACCTCATGTGAAGAGGAATTTCTACTGTTCATATGTTGTTAATATAGAATTATTTCATTTCATTGTTGTATCAACAATATATTATTTATATGAATTATGGAGATTTATAAGGATTGTACCAAAATACTATTTTATTGAGGATTTGAGATTATATGGCTCTAAGAAATGTGACTTAATAGTAATATACACTTTTTGGTAATTACGTGGTTGAAGGAAATGTAATCCTAAATATCGTCATGATAATGAGGTAGTGATTTTGGAATAAGAAATGGTCGATTTGGATTAATTATATTGGATATTCTTGACTTCCTTGAAACTGATTAATGATTTTTATATTCCATCATGGTTGGTGTTTAAAAAAAAAAATTGGATAGAAGGAGTATATCAAGTATTCTATAAGGAATAATGGATCATGAATATAATGAATAAGGTTTTATGGAAATTCATGATGTTTTGGTGTTTTAAAATAATACATGATGAAGATGTTCACATGTTATTACCTAAAAAAGGATCTTCATTATGTTTAACTTCCTTATAAATTTTGGTTAAAGAGTTTGGATATAAGTATTTTGGATAAGTCAAATTGTTGTAATGGATTAAGATTGAAATTGGATTCTATTGTTAAGGTTATTTTTGTATTGTTATGAAAAGGACAACCTAGAGTTCAGGCCATTACTAGTCACGTCCGGCAAGGCCATGAGACTTGAACCTGCAACCGAAGATTGACAAGGTTGCATCACCAATTAATGGACTACGTGATGTACTGGTTTGTATAATTTAGGTTCTTTTAAAATAGTCTAATAAATGAATTATAAATTCATTATTTTTGGAAACCTATACGATTAGGATAAATATTTTTTTTGTAATTTTTTGGATAGAAATATGATTTTGTGGTTGGAATTAGTTGAAGGATAAAACACTACTTGTCAAGTATATATATATTTATATATATAATTGTTTCCTCTTATTAAGAAAAAAAATTTAACCCAATATACGATGTTGGTTTTCCCACAAAGGTATTTTCTATTTCCAAAGAAAAATTTCAAATTGTTAGGATGAAATTTATTTAAGGAGGGAAGAATATAACACCCCAAGATTTCATATTACGTTAGTTCTTGAAAGTAATTCAATAACTTGCACTACACCCAACATCAAGTTCAAGTGCAAAACGACTTACAAAACAAGTCATTCAAAAGCAATTATAAATAGAATTAACTGAATTTTGAACTATATATAATCCTTATAATTTTATAATCCATATTATGAGTTTCCTAGACAGAATGTAAGAACTAATTCATTTTTCTCAGATAAAAGAAGTATTTTTTAAAAAATATACTTTTACCACATTTTAATGGTTAACCCTTTGGAAATCCAATATTTGAAACTTTTTTATATTCAATTTGATAATATGAAATTCTTTTATAGAATTATAACATAATAATATAGTTTCAATAAATTATTGGCGTTTTTCTAAAAACTTTCATATCTAGGTGAATAGTGAAAAATACTATATTTTGACTGAAAACAACTTTTTTAATCAAAATAATTTATAGTGTTAAATTATATATTTTAATGGATTGGAAGTATAAATAGATTATATTTTTACCATTTAATCCAATGCTGGTCATTGTAAATATTTCCACATTGAAATTAGAAATAAACACGTGTCAAACATTTGATAGTTATTATTTCTTAAAAATACGTCGTTTGGTATTGACAGTAGGAATTAATTCTAAATTCATAATTGCAAATTATATGTTTTGAATTAGGTAAAATATACTTTATTATTGAATTAGGAATATCAAAATTAGTTTTGGGTGAATTTTTGGTATTTTTCTGAAAAATTTTAATTTTTTGATGAATAGTGAAAAACACTTAGTTATAGTTTCAAACCAAATTTTTATTTAAATAATTATTTTTTTTAATTTTAATTTAGGTCAAAATATATATATAATACCTATATATGTTCACTGTAATTCATTTGAGTCAATTTATAATAATTTTAGATATATCAAAATTTTATTGAACTTTTCACCGTATTTTACCCACCTCCTAGCAGAATTTGTAAATTCACATAAAACTTAATTTCACCGCTTCTGTGAGTTGAATTTCAAAAATCCAAGAAAAAAAGTTAATATCAAGGAGTAAAATGTGGTTCAATATGATAAAAATAATTTTTGGTGAATAGTAACTTTTTACTTTTATTTACCAAGGTTAAAAGTAAATTGGGTAATTAAGGGTAAAAATGATATTATTATTACCCTAACAAATGTACTATGTAAAGACCCATAAAATTAAAGGGAATTTTTTTTTCTTATTTTTCTTTGGGATTTTACACGAATGCAGTTTCTGACGACACCTGATTCTGAGGCCTTGTGTGCCCGAAATAAATTTCCGAGGTTTAGCTCGGGTACATTCAGTTTACAATCGAGCGAGTTTTCCAAACTTTTGAACCGGTTCTCAGAATCAAAATCCAAGGGAAGCAATGAAACTGTAGTGCCAGTAATTTCTTAAGAACTCCTTTTCTGGAGTTGCGTTTGCTCGGGTGAGGTTATTAATTAATTTGTGTTAACTAAAAAATAAAAATAAAATATTGTGCTTCAATTTTATTTTTATTCTATGTAATGATAACCAAGGAATAGTGGTTGGTGTGGGAACCACTAATACCCTAAATTCTGGGTAGGATATTTGTGAGGTGGGTCCCGCACGAGCCCCACACCATTTATTTCATTTTCACCTCCCACGAGCATTTAATATGGTAACTCACCCATACACCCTTTTTAAATGCCAGGTTGAGACTCGCGTTTAATTGGATTACTAAATGCCTCATTAATTTGTCAACACACGTTAATTAAATCATGTTTTAATTTTTTTTATTTCAAATTATGGATAGACTGAGTAATAAAATTAGGCAACACCTTATTTTATTATTGTTGTTTCGTTGTGCGAGAAGGATTGGAGTGGAATTGCTCAAGCCATGGAATCCTCATTTTCCTTCTTGAAGAACACGAAGAACACACAGTCACCGACGAAGAACGATGAACTCTGACTAAGGATGACGTATAATGCTGAATTCCTTGGAGATCGATGATGTGACGCCGTGTACCTTGACGCCGATGATCCTCTTCTTCGTGACGCCTTGTACCGCGACGCCGACGATCCTCCTTTCACGATGCCATCTTCTTGCGACGTCCCTTTCCAGCGACAAACCTTGTTCGACGACATCATCGAGGTATGGGGTTTGGTATAATTTAATTTATGTGGATTATATCCTCGACATATGATTAAATTATTGAAATTCATTTGAACCACTAACGTGGTGGGTGCGGACCAATGAACATGTCCGAACCAACCGATTCTATTTTCTTGATGCGTGTAACGTGGGGCGATGATGAAACGGGACCGTTGAGTGATTGGGGGCCGTCACAGTAATATACGAGTCCTGAGACAAATCCAGGCATAGATGGGAGCAAGAATGGATTACCGGAGGGGCTCCGGTGGCCCGTGGACTTCACCAACAGCGCGGGCTGCTGGTGGCCGCCACCGGCTGGCCGTCCGGAGGCGGAGGCCTCCTGGCGCGCCACCACGAGGGACCGCCGCGGCTAAAGCCGTGACGGCAGGCGACCAGTTCCACAGCCACACAGGACTCAGTGGAGACGCGGCACCCAGTGCTGCGTCCGCTGGCAGAAGGGAGCGGCCCCCCACGTGGGGTTGCGACTTCAATCATGGGGGGCATCCCCCCCCCTTCGCAACGGCACGACGGACACCGAGCTGGCCGTGCGGGGCGCGCCTGCGCCGGGCCGACCCGCCGCCCAGGTCGGACCGGCCGCACCGGGCCGGGCCGCCCCTGCCGGAACCAGACCTGGTTCCGGTCGACCCAGTTCGGGCAGACCCAGGGGGTCTCGGGCCGGGTCGGTCCGGGCCGAAAACCCCCAAAAACCGGACATGTTCGTTCTTTTGCGCATATCATGGGCTACAGAACACCGATCGATGCACCGTCAGTTGTGAAGAGATACTTGGACCATGGAGGTCGTTTCAGTATATTACAATCAAGGTTTCAGAGAACATTGGGTATGTCCAAGTTGGTTCGAGCACGAAACCAACCAGGCCCTCAGAGCAGAAACGCTTATATCTTGATCTCCGGACGTCCAATTGACGTGTCGTCGACTATGATGGATTCCACATTGTGAGATGGACCTTTTTGATTACTCCGCTCTAGGTTTGGACATTGTTGGTGTGTGTTCAGGTTGTTTATGACTTAAAAACCAACCGGCCCCCTAGAACGAAAAAGCCAATAACTCTCAGACCGGACATCTGATTGACACGACATCTGTCGCGTTGAGTTCCTTTTGTTGAGACAGAAATTTAGTATACATCAAATCCAGTCTAAGTTTCAGTTGATGTATCGACCCCCCTTTGGCATGTAGAGTGGACCCTCCCGGAAACGAGTATGTTGTGTGCAGGAACCCTAGAGCTGGCTGCAACTGCGAAGACCGTACTGAAATCCTCTGTGGGTTCAACGGCAATGAAGACTGTACTGAAATCCTCCGTGGGTTCAGCAGTGATTAAGACCATACTGAAATCATCTGTGGGTTCGACGACGATGAATACTGCACTAAAAACCTCCATGGGTTTGGCATTGATGAAGAATGTACTGAAATCCTCAGTGGGTTCGATGACGATGAATACTACACTAAAATACTCCATGGGTTCGGCAGTGATGAAGACCGTACTGAAATCCTATGTGGGTTCGACGGCGATGATGACTGCACTGAAATCTTCCCTGGGTTCGGTAGTGATGAAGAACATACTAATATCCTCCGTGGGTTCGACGGTGATGACTCTGTTCTTGCTATCCTACGAGGGTCTGGAAGAGTAGCTCATCTGTATCCTATGTGGGTCCGACAACTTAGCTGGATTAGTATCCTATGTGGTTCCTAGCTTAGATGAATCAGTGGCTATATCTGATAATCTCTATCACCTTACGAAGATGTATACCTATGTGAGCTGAGTCTTGACTTACAATCATTATCTTCGATATGATTGACTTGCTTTCCTATGTGGACTGTGTTGTGCTTTCCTGGGTGGATTGGCCTGTACTATCCTATGTGGACGTGATCGAACTTGGACTCGGATGTTGGATCCGAACTGGAATTGATGACTTAGGTATATGTATAGTCATATTCCTAAGTAGTGGTGGATGTTACATCATGAATATATCTTTACATTGTGGATTTTTCTATTTTGATTCTGGGAGACCATTTGGGGTCTCGGGGTCCCTACTGAGTAGCGTATACTCACCTCTTCACGGGCAATGACCACACTAGATTGTGTTGGTTGCAGATGACGGACATCGCTGATCGTTGTTGAGGCTTGTGGAGTAGTCGGTACCTGGAGGTGGACCACTGGGTGGGACATACACGGGGCAGACGGCTGGACCCGTGGAGCTAAGGTGGCTATATGTACCCACCCTTCAGGTGGAACTTCTAGTGGACGGCTCAACGTTGCTACTTTACTTTCAGTTGTTGTACTTTCTTTCCAGTTGTACTTTACATTTAGTTTGGGATTTTATTCGGGCCCATTTTCATTCCACACTTACTTTTGTACCCAGTTTTACCGAGTGTTTACTTCTTCTGGCTTACTCTATGGTTTTGGTTTACTTATAAAGGCAATGTCTTCCCTTTTGTCGGGATTTACGCCTTTGGTGCTAGTCACCAGCCCCTGGCATATGTGAGGCGGGCGTGGGGTAGTCACGACATGGGCCCCGAGGACAGGTCGTGACATACTAATTCTATTGGATAAGTGTAAATCATCAAAAAAAACATTAGAATAAAACATGACCCTTTAGGTCAACTTGGATTAGATTACGACATTTATTATTATTTAATTTAAAGAAGAGTTTAAAGAGTTAAAATAAATTTCTAGTAACTAAACCATTTTAAATATAGGGTTATACATAAGATAAATTAGACTATAAATATTAATTATAAATATAAAAATATTTCCTACATAATGGTATTTTATTTATAATTTTTAGAGATTATATAATTAAATTTATCAATGTCAAAATGATGATGATGTAATTACCTTATTAAATAATGAATCAAATAAATGGTATAATAAATTTTAAAATAAATATAATTTCAATGTTTTTATGAAATAAAATAATTTTTTAGGTGAATTTGACATGTTAGGTATGATTAAATGTGTCTTGTCTGAAGTGATCATGTTGTTATGACATTCACAAAAAACAAAATACCAAATAGTGTAAAAATTGACATAAATTATTATTCCAAACAAATAATTTATTATTGGTTGATATAATATTCCAAAAAATTCATGGATCATCCAAAAGGATTAAATATTATTTTATATGTCATTAATGAGCCACTATAAGTTCTCTTTGATGTTTAGAGTATGTTTGTTAACCATATAGAATAAGAATACAAGAAGACATAGTAAAAGTTAATCTATTTAAGAAAGAGTTAAATATAAATAATAAGGGTAAAATAGTAACATAAACTTCCCTAAAACCTATTGGTTGAGTGGATTTCGACCGATAACCACCTAATTCCGGAAATAAATTCATTTGGAACCATTATAAATAGAATATTATTTTATAATAAAATAATACTTTAATAATTTCCTAAAATGACCCTCAACCCTCTTATAAAAGGGCATTTTCCATTCTCTCAAAATCAGACCTCAAAAGCCATTTGGATCGGCCAACCCAACCAAAATATCCTCAAAACATCCCTGACATTATCATAGAGGCCTTATTTTGAACATAGGGCCAACCTTAGTAGCCCTTTTGATCAAATCAAAAGGAAGAACCCAAAGAAGAGGTAAATATTTCTTCACCTCTTTCAAGTTCTTTTCTTCTTCCACGTCATCTTTCTTTGTTGTTTCCCTTATAAAACAATAACATGATTATTTTATATATACTGTTATTTTATTACAAATATGGTACAACAATTTTCATTATTATAACCATCATATGAATGACATGTCACCATACGTGCGTACGTACGGCTTACTGTCTCCACGTCGTGGTGTAGTTGTTATTCAATACATTATTATTTGGATGTGTATAATATTGATGTATAATTGATGAAAATAATATATATAAATTGTTAATGATTATGTATTTATGATATACCATCTATTTACATAGTATTTTAAATCAAAGGAAATGATACTGTTTCTCGTGCGTACGTACATATTACCGTCTCCACAACGCGATGAGATTCATTTCCACGTTCACTATTTATCAATGATTATAAAAATATATATTACTAATAAGTATATAATATATGACATAATATGTCTAATGGATATATATATATATATATATATATATATATATTTGTGTGTGCGTACATACATATATCATATTCACCTAGTTCCGTTCAATACGATATGAAAACGGAAACAACGTTTATGCCTATGTATGGACTACCATCTCCATAAATGGTGTTTTTCATTATATATATATATATATATATATTTCTATTATAAACATTTTTTTCTATATTTATATGATATATAAATCATGTTTTATATTTTGGAAATATTTAAATCATGATCTAACTGATAAAATCAAAATTAACATGACAAAACATGTACGATAAAGAAAGCGATTATTATCCAAAATGTTAATTTAACATGGGAATTATTATTAAAGGGGTTGTATAAAGTCATAAATGAATCATGTATGATATATTACATATTAATATGGTTCAATTATAATTTAATAACATACCACGATCTTCATACAGGAGGTTAAGAATACCCTTAACTAAAGGAAAGTGCAAGGTAAGGGTTAATTTCTCAATCTCATTATTATCCGAGATTGTTTATGTGTAAGTACTTACTGGGACATTTTTATCATCCATGTCCATTTTTTATAAAAATTATTTCAAAATGAATATTTTAATGATTTTTTATAGGTATGCTTTATCATGATCATAATTTTAAATGTTTTAAAGATTTATCTTTCTAAATATTTTTAATTAATGCAAATGTTTTAAAAATGAATTTAAGGATTTATTTATATAGACTTGAATGTTTTGAAATGATGATTCTTTTCAAAATATTAAATGTGGTATGGGACACTTTGATTCAAAAATATATTTTAAATTACTACCTTTATAAATGTGTGAATTTTAAATGATTTACAAAAATGATATTTCACTCAAAAAATTTTACTCATCATTTTCAACTATGTCAGCATCCTTTATTGGATATTATTTTTTATTGAGGTTGATTTATTTTAATAAAATTTTCAATATTGTATTGAATGAGTTATGATATGTTTGACCGTTGATGTTCTATTATTATAACATTCATGGTTTATGGTTTATGTGTTGACATTTTGTATACTAGTTTTAATATGAATGTTTATGTTATGTTTCAACTTTTTCATATAAGTAATTTAGTGGACTTAGTAAGTGATGAGTGGAACCCACTATAGCTCCTCGATACATCAGTAGGTCTCATGAGACAAACTAGTGTCTCAAAACAAGTCCTTGACAAAAAATATTATTTGTAGTCTTGGCACAAGGTCATGACTATGTGGTAATGATGTCGGACATTAGTCATTCCCTCATTATGAAATTATTTATTACATGTGGTTATTTGACTAGTAGAATATCCATAGGCATGTTTATATGGTAATTTTTTGAATTATTTTTTTCATATTATGTTCAAGTTTATTTTTAAAAAGGATTTTGTTTTTTTCACAAATCATTCCCTTAAAGATTATAACATCTGCTAAATTATTTACCCTTACTGGGCATTTGAGATCACCCCTTTATTATTTTTTATTTTCCTCGGATTCGAAGAAGTGTATTATGATTGATATGAGGGGTTAATCTAAAGAAAATAATGTCATTCTCAAAGAACTATTTATTTGTATTGTATGTTAGAAAGTGTAATGTAATGATCATTTATACAATCTATTTTCCAAGATTTCTAAACTGATTGGTCTTTCGGGACTTGATTCCTTGTAATCATGCCAATGTATTAAAATAATGCACCAACATTGGGAATCTATGGTTGGGGTGTTACACAATTTACCTGAATGGGATCAAAACCCGTATAGTTCTAATCATGTATTTTAACGTCTTACATGATGAGTGAACCAACATGAAGGAGCCATAACATGTGGATTATGGGGAATTATGGGCTAGAACCTTAGAGAGGATTCCTATGCACCAGGTTTGATATAAGAAGGCTCAAATTCCATGTATTTTGGTAAAGAGGGTATAGTAATTATGCATGGATAGCATCCCAAAGAGGATTCCATGGTCATTTCTTACTCTAAGACCACGTGATTCATACTCATTGTGAGAAACAAGAGGCATTAGAAGACCTAACGATCATATCAGAAAGGTATGAACATGAGGGATGGTGTAGTGCTTACACAAGATTAGTGACATAAGAAGATGTATATTAGGACTTATTCTAGAAGGGATGTTTGATAAGGTGGATCAGGGATTATGTGGAGACTTCTCAAGGCACACATGGTGAAAAGGGAAAAGGGAGAGAGGGAGGGCGGATTGAATGGTGAGAAGGAAAATGTTCTGAATCACATCCCCTCTCCAATCATCTCAAACACATCACACATGCGGTAACATATAGTTTAACACCATGTGTTGATGACGTTGGTGCTTTCTAGTTTATTGAGCTTCACCTTGGATGATTAGGTCTCATTCCACACCCCATGGACTTACATAACATGTTCACAGCCACATTTGGGGAAGGGGAGGCCCAATAAATCCCTGGATATAATGGGGTGTAGGAGTGGTCAATTTAGGGGTCCTTGTGTAGCATAAATATTTGAAGAATAAATATATGTTATATTACATATGTGAGGAATCATATGGTGAGACAATGAAACCTGAGTCACCTCTCTACAAACCATGAAATCGTGACATATCAGCCTAGAGGTTCATATGGGAGAGGGGTTCATGAAGAAGAATGATTTTCTATATGGGAAGACTTCATGAAGAGGAGTATCTTCGTGAAGGAGGGTGATTCTCAAAGTATGGAGAAAAGGGACTCTGTGAAGTGAGGAGATTCATGTAGAATAGAGTCCTAACAAAGGCATAGAGTCTACATGTGATTAGTGGGTGACTCGAGAAGGCTGAAGGCCCCATAAAATCACATGTTCTCAAAAGGGACTATATCGTTCATGATGTCCATAGGGATTCATGAATATAATCCCTACTTAAATCATAATAAAATTGGAATGAAGGGAATGCTCTTTCACAGTGCCTAAATAACTTGGTGGATGTAGTTTATCATCGATTCATGGAGAAGAGGGAGTCTCGAAAAATGAGAGATCAGAAGAAGAAAAGTCATGGTAGAAATAATTTGGGTGGGGATGAGTGGAATATTTATTGGCACTGGGTATCACGATGCTCAGAGGTGCATAATGAAGGATTTTTTACTTTGTGGTCAGTGGGGGCATCGTCAGACTCACAGAGCCTTCCGTCACTACTTTGAAATAGTCACTGTGTTCGTTGGTCTCACAGATCCTTCCTTCACGACTTTGTGGTATTCACAGATCTGTTTGTCTTCTTGTTTCGTTCCATTCATTATGGTGAAGGGCTTCATAGTGGAGCTTCGCGAGGAAAGACCTATAGTTCATTTTATGGCAAGTTCTGGATGAATGTTTTCCCCAAATGATTTTTTCAACATTTATTCATTTTATTCATGGATTTTGATGCCAAAAAATACCGCCCTTAGAATGGGATCTAAGGGAAAAGAGGGATGCATTATCATGGTCGATCTGCAAAAACTGTAGATCCCATAGATTTCTCATGATGATGTTGTGTAGAGTTTGTGTTGGATTTCTGAATGCTCTAGGTATCCAAAGGGGATATGAATCTTGTGAGTCCATCAACTATATATTCCACATGCGGGCCCATTTTTTTCACATCCAACCCATGTGAACATGATCTTGATATGTAAAATCACGAAGCTCCATCAAACCCCACAAATGGGCATTGCGAATTAGGTTCATCATATAATTGCTTTCTGAGTGATACATAGAAAAAAATTCATCATGTTCTTTTGTTGTTATGTTAAGTGTCCTGATTTCTTCAAGAGTTAAAATTAATGTTCACCACAATAGTATTTTTTGAATGTCCTTTATAATTAAGGAACAAAAATCAACAATGTCTCAAATCAAATGGCCATCTAGGAGGCTTCTTGGGTTTTCCTTGTAGATACTACTCAGAAATAGGACATGAAGAACAATGCCAAGATCAGGGAATTTGTAAAGATTCATTCCCACCTTGAGTCATTCGTGGAAGTGTGGATAGAATTGAAAAAGTATTACCCCCTGTGTAAGATATTGGCCTTCCATGACTTTGGCAAGAGAGATGGAGTCTTTATCCCCAAAGAGATTATGGATGAACTCACATAGTGGTTTAGGGGTACGCTGATCCAATATCAGTGGTTCAGATCTACTGATGGCCATACATAGAAGGCCCATATGGATATTAAGAATAATTTCTTTTACATCCTTGTAAAATATGTTGATGGGAAGGAATTTCTACCAGAGGCATCTCCATCATAATATCACAGAACTATCAAGGTGGGATTAAGTTAACATGGGAAAGGGTTTAACCATAATTTGGATCTGTGATAGGGTAGAAATTTCATGGTTGAACGGTCTGGGGCTTAAATATTATGCGCATCTTGCCCTTATTTTGGAGTATAGATGAGGTGGGTAGGCCTTTTTGAGGTTGTGTGGGCTTCTCAATACCTCATCTACCAACCAAAACACATAATTCTGGAACTAATGTTAAGGTGGCCATCATGGAAAAATAAATTCCATTTCCACAAAGAGGATGTTGTAATTAACCTTTGGTACCTCCACCATATTTTAGGGATTCCAATACAAGAGGAAATTTATGAAAAATTTCTCCTTTTGGAGAATACTATGGATGATCTGGAGCAGATTCCGTAGTGGTAGAAGAAACTGGTTGTCCAGGTGTCAAGCAATGATAAACCATTAGTTAGGGACATCCACATTAACTAGGGGTTTATAAATATCCTAAATTATCCTATGTATCATCTTTTCTGAGAGAGAGGTGGATCCCATGAAACTACCTTTGAGTCCTTGCACCTTATCAAGAGAGGATCATCACATAATGGAAGGTTCATACTAATAGATCCTTGAGTTCATCCAATGGATGATGTGGGGACACAATGTTAACACTGAGAACAAACAAGAGGTAAAGTTGGAAGGGTTCATCTCTGTACTCATTTTTTAGAAGGATGTTTCTGGTCATAGATGCACACATGGGTGAGAATCCAAGCACATTCATTATGAAAGCCATGCTGGAGATGGGGTATCCTTTCAACATTGGGGTTCCATTATTAGAATTGATTTATAAGGTGCATTGGAACATTAGTGGGGGTAATAAAAAGAATGATTGTGTGGACCTTTACACTTTTTGTATGGCTTTATGGAAGTGATCATCGGTGAATAAGAATATCTGAATCCCATTTCCTCTCCCGAGTTAGACTTTCGACCAGACATTTGGAATGTGGTGGGGAGTTTTCCAATTAATTTGAGCTCACCATCAATGATAAAAATAGTTTGTAGGGATGAAAAATTCAATTTTTATCTATTCATTCTATCAATGGTAGTATTCACCAATGATGATAATGGAATTATCGAGCATCCATTGTATCTTTTGGCCTTTTGAGGTGGAGTTCCAGTGCAATGGGTTAACTACAAGCCTTTCTATGAGACATATAATTAGCATCACTTTGTGAGGCAGTTCGGGCTACTACAAAAGTTAACCTAGAATGCTTACCTGGGATTATATCATGTGGATCACCCAGTTGTGATGAGGAATATCTGGAACATTTTCACACAAGAATACGAGAATATGAACAATGTCCTGACACCACCTACCACCACATATGGGATCATTGAGGTATACATGAAATGATGGGTGGCAGCCTTCCCAGGAGAGATGCTAAAGAAAAAAACTACCAGAGTTGATAATGGGGCACCCACTCAACCCTGGGGTTGTGGTTATATAGTGGAAATAAAACATAATAGTGGTAGGCCTACTGCACATCATGGTTGTGGAGTAGCAGCAGTATCTAGGTAATAATTTTTGAGGCATGCACTAGCCATTAGTGAAAGTTGATCTATAGTAAAAGGCCTAGTTTCTCTCATCGAGAAAACTCTGGATGAAGGGAGGCCATCAAGAGGGTTCCACAAAATACCTACCCAATATCTTAGGAAATGACTACGATTTGTGTACAAACCTAAAGAAAATTTTAACATGAAGGCATTGAAATATTAAGATGTTAACATGAAATTATTTAGTCCTACTAAAATGTTAAACTAGATTAGTTGGGTTGGGGTGGAACTTATGGGAATTGGCTGCATCATGTTCATCATTATTGTATCTCATCCTAGGGGTAGTTATATGTGGATGAACTAGAGGACATAGTGTGGTCCTAGGGAACCCTGTTTCCAATGATGGATCATGTGAAAGTGATTATTGACCAAATGTCTCCATCACTACTATTTTCTGTTGATATAGAAAAGTTCTTCCCTCTACCTATGGTATTGTAAGAGTCTTCAGGAGAAGATGTTGATAGAGGTGTCCCTCTAAAGGCAGGTGAGGTTGTGGCCTCGGTTCAAGGAGAATTTCTTGAATGTATTGAGGTAATATCTATACCAATTCATTATGATATGATCTTAACCATGTTACCCAGGATTCTAAAATAACATTTTTATGGGTTCAATACTAGAGAGGCTCATAGAAAATACCCCTTCCCATGTGACAATGGAAATATAGGGGAAAACCTTGACACTTGTGTCTGGAACAATTGTGAGCACAAGGTGTAGTAGGGTTGTGGAAATAGAGGTCTCCCTTCCATAATATTTATAACTCCCAACCTTATATGATGGATTAAATTAGTGGATCCTGACAACGACAACTTAAGGGAACACAAAACTATTGGATTGTAATAAGTCTTCTTCCTCATATAGTAATAAATTTTGTCAACCCAAATAGGACTACCAACACTTTATTTATCTAAAGAGTCCTTCATTAAGCGTCTGTATAGTTAGAGAGGATGTTTGGGGTTTTTGATGCTCCGTTAGTGAGGTGAATGCTAATTAACATGGAATTGGGTGCACGAGTTGACCAGAGCAAGATAATCACGACTGTAATTAGAACTTATTGCGGAGTGGAACCTGAACTTATCAAAGTGGAATTTGGAAATAAAGATCAACCACAATACATTGAACCAATCCCATTTAATAGAATACCATAGAAGGATCCTTCTTCTGATCTCCTAAATGCATTCCTAGAATATGAACCCATTGACCTAGAGGAGCTGGATGACACAGATTCTTATATGACAGAAAGATGAGTTCTCCGTCACTGGTCATGGAAGCTCACCAAGTGCATGATTGAAAACATCCCACAATCATTGTGGAAAATGTTAATGGGTTCACCTCACATATGGCTATGTGACCTCTGTAATGGAGGGGTCAATGCATGAGTTCAACATGTTCTCATCCAGTATAACTATCAATAGAATGTACGAGAGAGTTACTATAGCTTCAGTATTTCCGAGAAGTGCAGAAAGTTTTCCATCATTCAAAAGCATGAGGGGGATGAACATCGGATCCAATTCATAGAAAACTAGATAAAAGTGTTTTCTTCATTCAAAAACACCCAATCAGAACTCATATCATGACTATAGTTCCATTTAACTGAATATGAAGATCATCTAAGGATATCATCTCATGAAGTTTCCAAAATCCATGTTGTGGTGATCGAGTATAGATTAGGGTTGATTAAATTTTACCCATAGCCAATGGGAAAGGAAATGATCCTAGGCAAAGAGAAATAATCTTGGAATCCACATTCCAAAGAGCAGTGGAGATAAGAGGCTCCACTAAAGGGGCTAATCAATATGGACTACTCATTTCCAAACACACAAATATATTTTCATGTTTTTTGTTTATTTAGAATGCGTTCATGGAAATCCTATCAATTTTTTTGACTACTAAATATTGATCATATTCGTGAAACAAGTAATGGTCAATATCTATGCTCATGTAGGTCACACATGGTGTGAGAAACAATGGACGACCACGTAGCCATTCACATCGAATATGAGGTCACTATAAAATAATTTAACACTCAGGGCCTAACTGACAACCCAGAGTATTCAATATGAGAGAGGGGGATGTGACAAGAGTATGTGGTTCTTGAGATAACCAAAATTTTCCCCAATGTGCTCTTGTGCACTAGTGAGATAATTCCTAGTGTTTTATAATCAACCAGAACAAAGATAAATGAGAACTGTGAATCACAAACACCAAAATTCAGAACAAAGTGGTGGAGGCTTGAAAATGGAGGAACAATATTAACCTTATTAAAAACACTGCATCCATATCATTTTATCCTGAAATGTGAACAAAAAATGAGGTCCACCAACTAACTGAATTCAAAAACATAGGGCCTAACTCAAAATGGAGTCTAATGTATTCCACAACGTTGACCTAGGATGGTAGGCAAGCCATGAGGCCGAGAATCCATACCACATGCGGGTCCCATTAGACATGAAATCAGATGAGGATTGAATAAAGGTTTTAAAAACCATGGATAATGATTGATACATTGTTTTAATAGAGTCCAAAACACTTGAAATTATTCAACTATGATGAAATCAAAGTGGGTGGGTGTATTTGTCCGAATCAAGATCAAAGCTACTTCCACACATAACAACCCTACTGATGGCCTATAATTTTTTTCAGTTTTATGTCATCCCAAATTGGATGATATATATGTAGTTTATTGTTATACGATGAGGTCGAAATATGGATTATTTTAACATAATACAACGAGTACATTGAACATATTTTATGTTCATAATACCTATTCCTTGGATGACAGTTTAATTTCATGTTACATGGACAAGGGGATACTAGTTTAAGGACATAGAGTCTCGAATATATTCTAGGAAAAATGGATAGAGAGTTTAAAGAAACAATGGTTGGTCCCACGACAATATTCCCATACATTCTTATATATCATATGAAGGAAAGAATCAAGTCACTTGTAGTTCTTGATGTCAAGCAGTTTTACATCATATGATAAGGACGAATGTTTCAATATAGTTTATTATCATTTCACAAGGACATTTTCAATCCAATGGAAAATTGTGTGGTGTTTTAAATAACCTAAAATGAATGAGTTATAAATAATTCCACACCACATCATCCATTATCTAAGGGGAACCTAGGTCAAAAGGGCTAAAATGGGGAATTCAAAATTCGGATGCTGAGCCGAGGGATAATATGTATGGACATCACAACGTATCCTACTTGGTTGGGAATAAAGCCACACATATTAATTGAAGAACTGTGTGGTTAGACACCAACACTGGTTGGGGAAATCTTCTCTAGTGGTGAGGAAGCAAATGCATCCCATAATAATCATGGGGCATCTTGAACTTGTTCAGGGTTTGGTCATAGTTTAACATCGTGCATTGAGGACAAAGAAATGGGAAATAAATTTGAGTCTAGACCCAATATAAATGATCTTCACATCACCACATACCACATGAAGGATGGTAATCGAGACATACATATTTCTGGAATTGAAATTTTGTCGTGCAGGTTTAACCCATGCACAAAGAGAAGATACCAAAGCTATTTATGGTATTTAATTTTCTTTTGTTTTTTCATCAACCAGATTAGTATTAAATTTACAAGTTTTTGTGTGATAATTAATACATGTGTAGGTCTTAAAAAGTGTCATGGTGGATGACCAGTGTCAAATGGGATTCCCCCTAGCGAGAAAACCACAATGTTATACTATTTTTCATTGTGCATGCAAGATAATGATTCCGCAGTTTAAGGTCATATGACAGGACCGACCCATGAATTTTAACATCCTTCTATAAGGACACAAAAGTTTAAATCCATGAGTGATGAAGTATTATATATTACCTTCATATGGATTTTATAAAATCGATCTTAATTTAAGGTCATAGAACATGAACCATGGGGTTGTTGAACTTTTTAATGTAGGTATAAACCATCCAAGACTCCTAAAACAACGTAAGAAATGATTTGAATGGGAAACAAGGAGTGGTGTTAGGATATCATCATCACATGAGAGTTCACAATAAGATAAATGAAATTTTGGGTGGAAGAAATCCAACCACGCCAACACTGTTACTTGACATGTGTGGATGTGTGGGAGAAATAACACCAAGAGAATTGGCGATCTACAAGAACAAGAAAGGGTAGAAATATTTGAATCATGGTGTCTGATATTTGGGATGTAGTGGGGGTGGCATAAATATTGAGAATGACTACTGACCAAATTCAGTACACAATATCCATTTCGTGTAGCCTGGGATGGGAATAACTAAATGGGGGTCCACCACTGACCGTATTTGAAATGCGAATCCTGGATCCAAATGCCATTCGAGACCTTCTAGGATGTTGTCCGAGGATGGTAGACGATCAATATGGAAAATAATTCATACCATGAGGGGGTACCTTTAGATTAGAATGATGATGGAGACACAATTAATGGGAATGCATGAAGTGTGTATATGTCTGTTCAGTTTAATGTCATGCGGTAAGGAAGGATGAAAGTAGGGGTTCTCCTATTTGAATTATATGGTGTAGAAACTATTGAAAACCTTACATGAATGAGGACCAATGAATTCAAAACCACACCATGTATTTCTGGAACAAACTAGTTCATGATACCAATAAGATGAATAGGGTTTATAGCTAGACCATAGACAAAAGGTCCAGGAATTCCTATGTATCTCATGTGATGAGAATCAAGCCACATATAGTTCATTAAAGATTCACGACATATAGCAAATACCAATAGGGGATATATCCTCTCATATAAGAAAATTAAGGTTGTTAAAAATTTTTTCTTATGGGAACTTGGACACTAAAATACATAGTTTATGGTTATTAAGGATCCCTATTTAATGTCATGTTATTGGGACATTGTCATGTATTTTAACATTGTGGGGTACGAATGAATATATTGAGGGGTCATAATGGAGGTAAACGGCAAATTTAATTGCAAAATCAATGTTAAATGTTGACAAGGGAGGTCTTATACCATATCACATACTTCTGGGAAAAATATATTCCATGAGAGATATGAAAATGTTCGTGATTCAATGGTTGGACTCGAGGAAAAAAAATTTGGGTGTCACTACTTATCCTACTAGGGTGAGAAACATGCCACATATAGTTCTGGAATATGACATGAAAAATAAAAAATACCAAAAGGGGAAAAAATTCATGGATGACGAAATCATAGTGCTAGGTAGTTTATCAGCATACTGATTTGATGCAGAAGGAATAGGTTAATGCCATACCATATGTATGATAGGAATCTTAGTTTATAGTCATAGTGCTTAAACCCATGGTGAGTATTCCAAATAAGAAATGTGTTTGTAAACGACATAAAGAAACACTAAATGAATGATGAATAAAAGTATCCACACCACACCAAAAATTAATAATGGAATGTGTATATAGTTTAAGGTCGTGACTCTGGGACATTGAGACATGAAATCATAGTTTAAGGTAATAGGTTTTGGACCTCAAGGGTGTATAATTGTATTTTTTTTGTTTAAAATCATAACAATAACCCTAATCCAATGTGAGACATGCTTAATGTGGGAAAAAGGGGTGGTGAAAATTTTATGGCTCATTGAAGCACATGAAATGAGGAATAGAGATACGGAGCCAAGAATAACCCCACGACACTAATATTCCCACTCAACGTGCATAGGTGCATAGTAGGGTAAAACTACGAGTGTCAAAATTGTGTCTGGATATGAAGATTTGAAGAGGGATGCGAAACATGATGTCTTGTATTTGAAAAAAAGAGGGTGTTGTGATGATGGAGGATAACATCTGACCATGTTCATGACAGATTATCCATATAATGTTGCCAAGAATGGGAACAAAAAATTGAGGGTTTTCCCCTGATCGTATTCAAAATGAAAATCCAATCTCAAAATTTCGTTCGAGACCTTACAAAACATTGGCCCAGGAAGATAGGATATCCATAAGGATGTGAATACACACTATTTAAGGGTCTATTTGGATGCGAAAGATGATAATGAACCAAATTAAGGAACATATTAACCATGTAAATTTAAGGAAATCATATCCATTTATAATCCAATACTCTATATTGTACCCAATAGTGCATATGAACATGTTGATGAGGCATAACAACGGTTTATGGATCCAATTAAGTAAAAATGACTCAAAAATATGAGATGATAAAGGAGGAAATGTGGTTGGATAAACACTATGATTCACTAGAAGACAAAATGATTGGGCCTTCCTATATATCACAGAAGGATGGGAATCAATCGACACATTATTCTTGAATTATTTCTAGATTAACGTCATCCGGTTAGGATAAATGTGGGAGAGGTATCTTGAATGAGGATGTGTATGGAATGGAAAAATAATCTACGTGAATCAGTGCATAACAAGTCTACAACACACCATTCACAATCCTATGAGAGAACTCAAGACTAGGGAACATGATAAGAATTGAAGAACCTAGGGAAGGACATGAAGGAAAAATGTCCTAGTGTTCCTACATATCTTTTAAGGGATAGAAGAAATACACACATTGTTATTGATATGTATTTCAGTTTACCATTACGTGGTAAGGATTAATGGGTAGCACAATGTCATCTAGGATATTGGGGAATGTTTTTTTAAGAAAAGGAAGAAAGAACCAAAAATGATATACAGTTTAACATCTTGCAGGTCTGACAGTGTTGTTTAACCTCAATTGGGACAAGATAGATCTTTGTTTATGGTTGTATAACTAGGACCAGGTAAAACTAAAAAGGCCTAGAATGGTTTAGGAATATGGGGATGTACCTGAAGACAACATTTCTTGGAATTCTTACATATCCATTGAGGGTAGTAATCAAGCCATAAATTTTTATTGAAATGTCATGCCCCATAATGTCATGTGGTGAGAATACTTGGTAAAGGAGAAGATCCCTGAAGGGGATACATGATATGGTATTTGTAAACCCGACATGAATGAGGACACAATGAGGTCTCACACCACACCACGTGATCCCAGGATTATCAGTCTAAAAGGTAGGAAAGATAAAAGGATTTTCGGTACCTAAGGCTAGATTTGGGGAAAAAATGTCTGGGAATTCATACGTGTTCCATAATTATGGGTATCTTGCAATGCATTGTTCTAGAGTTTCCATGCAATTTAATAAAGGTTTCGGGTGAAACCAAAGCGTGGTTGGGACGACACCCAATTATGATTTTTACCATGATCAATTATTATTCTGGGATCAATACAATGATGAATGTGAGTCCCCATGAAATATTATCAGTTATTTAGATAAAGAGGAAAGAGTCCCAAAACATTTAGTGATGATTTTTCACATCAAATTTATAATTAATTTAATTAATTTCATGAAGAAAAATAATACCCGGATCTTTGGTATTTTTTCATCATTGATGATGTTGATATTCTAGAATGAACCTTCTGAATAATCTATTTGCGCTTGTAAGGATCCAGACTAGAATCCTGCTCGTGGCAATCCAAACATGCTCTGATGGCCTCTGATCGACATCACTCGTTCTCAAGGTGCTAGCACGGTGAATCGAGTTTCTTGTTTCGGTCATTCTTGAACTCCTATTCATCAGCCTTAAAGAATGTCCCTGGTTCTTGAGAGGGGATAGAATATGTTTCGAGAGAGAAATAGTTTGGCACAACAATTCTCAAATCACCTGGTGTGTGGTGTGGTGTGGTGTATGGCACAATTGGCGTACTTTCCTATTTATATACATGGAATTTTAGTTACAATATTTAATTGCATAGAAATAATTAAATACATTCATGAACTTAGAGAGATCCCATGCATTGAATAATAATTTTGTGTCAATATTTATGGTGCTCCAACTTTTACATAATGGAATTATAAATAAAATTCCACATCAAAAATTAATAGAAGCATTATTTTAATTTGTTCCAACTAGTTAAATAATTATTTATTGTCCTGCAAATTATTATTTTACTACTAGAAAGACCATCGTCCACTCAAACCCCACATCCATTTATTGAACACCCGAATAAATAAAAAAAATAATTTTCTATCTTAAATAAACATTTTACATACAAAATATTAGATAATTATTTATTAAATATTAAATAAAATAAATAAATATATTTTATTTAATTTTTCAGATCATTTTAACATGAATAAAATTATTCCACTGTCTTGGGAATAAAATTTATTTCATTAATTATATTCAAATAGAATTTAATAGAGACCTCCAAAAACACTTAGTGTGTGACCACTAGGATTATTTCTTGTTGGCATTAGGTGGGATTTCCTAAAGTCCAAGAGTACTCTCTAGCAATGGGTCATGGTACCCAATAGAAAGAACATAAAGTTGCAACAAAAACATCCACATACGAACACTCAATGTGTAATATAATCCTTTTGTTGAAATATCTCATTAAGCAGGTTTCATGACCATGTCCTCATCTTTTATGCTTGATAAGTCAATTTTTGACTGTCTGAAATAAACCTGCCATTACACCATGGACATGGAATTTGGCATGACTGTTATATTTCAATCAAAAGGATGAGATACCAACTTCCATAAATGGAAGGGGAAAATTCTTTGTTGACTTAACCATTAATAGCATGCCACTTGTGACGCACTCAAAGTACATTACTTCCCTCCAACTATCTGTGTGATGATTTTCATAATTAAATAAAATTTTGTATGTCATGACATGTATTAATGATAATATTAAAGACCAAGGATCATTACTCACACTCGAAAGAATAAATATTCCATGACACGAAAACATGCTGAATTTCTACTAGCGGGCCTGTTATAATAATCTCCTATCTTGGAGATTACCAAGTGAGAACTTCAACATAGGAGGTCTCATACGCTTATGAGTACTCACACTTGATGATATGTATGCTATGTGTCCCATCATATCATGCCATCCCACCACAAAACTATGTTTAAGAATATTGATATAGCATTTCAAGGTTCTCATCATAGCGGGGAACCACAATGACCTTATCTATGCAACAAATACTCAAAGACATTATTACATCACAATAATGCAGAAAAATAAACAATATGTAATAATAAATTAAAAATACATGTAATCAATTTAAAAAAAGTTGGTTCTTATAATACATACATATCCTGTGAGGGTTGGAATCCAGCCACACAATGTTATTGAAATTTCATGCATCATAACGTCATGTGGTAAGGATGCTGGTAAATGGGGAAGATCCCTGAAGGGGATACATGATATAGTATTTGTAAACTGGACATGAATGAGGTCTCACACCAGACCACGTGATCCCAGGATTATCAGTCTAAAATGTTGGAAATTTAAAAGGATTTTTGGTACATAAGGCTGGATCTGGGGACAAAATGTCTGAGAATTCATATGTGTCCCATATGGATGGGAATCAATCCATGTATTGTTCTAGATATTCCACATAATCTAATGAAGGTTCTAGGTGCAGCAGACGCGTGTTGGTATGGAACCCAATTTTTATTTTTACCATGATCAATGATTATTCCAGGATCAATATGACGATAAACACCAGTCTCCATAGAATATAATCAATGATTTAGATAATGAAGAAAGAGTCCTGAAACATTTAGTGATGATTTTGAACATCATGTTTATAATTAATTTAATTAATTTCATAAATAAACATAATACCCGAATCATTGAAATTTTTCATCATTGATGATATTGAACATCTTTAATGACCCTTTTGTATTATCTTGTTGCACTTGTAAGGATCCAAACTACAATTCTTCTAGTGGTGATCCACATGTGATCTAATTTCCTATGATTGACACCGCTTGTTCTCTAAGTGCTAGCATGGAAAATCGAGTGTCTTGTGTCAGTCGTTCTTAATTGCTTGTAATTCATCCTTGCAGAACATCCCTCGTTCTTGAGAGGGGAGAGAAGAGGATTCATGAGAGAAATTTTTTGGCTCAACAATTCTCAATTCTCTAGGTGAGTGGTGTGGTGTTGTGTATGGCACAATATGTGTACTTTCTTATTTATATAAATTGAATTTCAGTTACAATATTTAATTGCATATAAACAAATAAATACATTTCACATCATTGAGAAAACACATAAATTTTATAATAATACCACGTCATTCTTTATGGTTCACAAAATTTTACAAAAAGAATTTATAAGTAAAATTCTGTGTCACAAAATAATAGCCGCACAATTTTAATTTCTTCCAACTAGTTAAATAGTTATTTTCCGTCTTAAAAATAATTATTCTACTACCAGACCATGCTTAGTCTACTCAAAATCCACTTCCATTTATTAAACACCAGAAATAATAAATAAATAAATAATTCTCTTAAATAAATATTTTATTTAAAAACTTGTAAATAAATATTTATTAAATTATTAATAAAATAAATAAATATATTTTATTTAAGCTATGTGATCATTTTTACTTGAATAAATTTATTCCACGGTCTTGAGAATTATATTTTTTTCATTAATTAAATTCAACTAGAATTTAACCGAGACCACCAAAAACTCGTAGTGTATGACCCTGTAGGGTTCTTTCTCATTGGTATTAGGAGGGCTTGCCTAAAGTTCTTGTGTACTATCTAGAATTGGGTCAAGGTACCCAAGAGAAATACTGTATAGTCGCAACAATGAAATCCACATACAAATGATCACTATGTAATGTAATCTCATTGTTGGAATATATTTTCAAACATGTTTCATGACTGTATCATCAAATTTAATGCTTGATATTTCATTCTTTGACTTCTTGAAATAAACACGTCATTACCCCATGGCTAGGTAATTTTGCGTGACCGTTTTATTTCAATCAAAGTGTCATGATTTCAACTTCCATAAATGGAAAGGGTAATTCCTTCCTTTACTTTTACATGAATAACTTGCCACTAGTGACTTACCAAACATACCCTATTTCCCACCATCTATCTACGTGATGGTTTCCATCAGTAAATCAAAGTGAGTAAGTCATGACATGTATTAATGAAAATCATAACGTCTAAGGATCATTACACACACTTGCAGATATAAATATTCAATGACACCAAAACATGTGGAATTCATACTAATAGGTTTGTTCCCATAATCTCATATCTTGGGGACTTCCATGTGTGAACTTCATGATAGTATTTATCATCTGCTTATGAGTACTCGCACCTAACGGTTTGCATGCTATGTGTCCCATCATATCATGTCATCCTACCAGAGAACTATATTTAAGAATATTGTTATGGCATTTCATGGTTCTCATCATAGCGGGGAACATCCATGACCTTATAAATGCTACAAATACTCTAGGACAATATTACAACACAATCGTGGAAAGCAATGAACAATATGTAATAATACATTAAATGTCCATGTATTCAATGTAAGAATAGTTGGTTCTTGGACAACAACTCTTATATTTAATGTCATGCGGAAAATATTGATTGGCTTCAAAGGGAGGAACATAGTGTGGATGTTGCAAACCCGATGTGAATGAGGAACAAATCCATACCACACAACACACTCCTAGGAGAGTCTCTAGATCGTATGATAGAATATGGATAAAATTGGTGTTGTACCCAATGATTAATATATGGGAGTTCCAACTTATCTTATAAGGATGGGAATCAATCCTTACGTAGTTATGGAGATTCTGTGTAGTTCAAAATCATGCAGTAAGGATGAATGGGTAGTTCAATGTCTTGAAGGAAAATGGGAAATGGGGATTTTAGTTTAATTTTATGGGAGGTGTAAGATATCATAGATAAAATTCATAGAAAACAGACCAAAAGGAGAATCCATGATGTTTATCATCATGTGGGATGATGACTACAATGTAGCATAATTTCATGTAGGGTGTCTGATATCATGTATTTTAATGTCATACGGGATGTCAATGATAAGTATTCCCTCAAAAAAATTATTATTGGGGATCTTTTCATTGGTGGGAGGAGTATTGTGCTTTTCATCGATAGTGACCAAAGAATATGCACCATTGGGGAAAATGTGGATGATATAGGGTCCCTCCCATGTGGCCTCCATCATTGGTGGATTCCAATGAGGTATCATTGGATTCCTGAGGGCCACAATTGTGCCACCTTGAAGGAAGGAGTAGAGATTTACTCTCTTGTTAAAATTTCTGGATATCTTGTTTTGGTGCCTCTCCTGATTGTGCACGGCCTGAAGCCTATTCTCGATGAGGGATTATAGACCTACCAGATAGACTTATTCTACTATGTATGACATCTTCTGATTATAGACAGCTGTATAGAGTGATGGTAAGTAAATATTTTGGGACATGACTACCTCAACTCCAGTCACCAAGGAATATGGGGTCACCTTTGTAGAATTAGAGTCATCATTCGGTAAGCCCAGAGAGAAAGGGGAAATTTTTCAAACAACATTTCTTGTTTTGACCTATTATATGGTAGAAAATGTTAGATATGGTCTTATTGACTACCTCGATCTTCCCATTTTCTTGAACATGGTAGTAGGAAGTATGGTTGGACTAGATGTCATATTTGGTAAGAAATATATTCAGCTCAGCTGCTCAAAAGTTTGTGACACAATCTATGGGGATTGTATGAGAGAATGTAAATTGGTAGGTTATGTTGGAAATCAAAAAAAACAATGACAAAATATGCCTTGAAATCCTTGTGTGGATTCAATTCTTCCAATTTGTAGAAGAAATATGTGGTGGTCACAATGAACCAGAACTAGTGATTTGTTGCTGGTATACATGGTCACATGACTCCAAGCGCCAAGAGTACCTGGTATTATGAAGAGGATCTGGTGTGAAATGCACAAAATTGACAGGGATATGACATTCATGATACCCCTGGGTGAAATTGATATAGTCATGGACCCTGGTGGACCAAAATTTACCCAAACATCGGATCTAGTGGGAGAGTTTCGACCCTACCTGATGAGATCTGACGAAACCAACATGGAATTCCTACATAACCTAGGTGATCTCATATCCTTGAATGAAATAGACGAGAACTCCATAAAACCCACATTTTTAGAGGATTATTTCAATGTTGGGACCACAATGGGGGGTGAACTACACTACATGCCGATGGATTCACTCACGTTCTGATTTATCAATTCGTAGATTAATATGTTGGAGATACTCGACCAAAGGTGTCGTCCAATTAGGGGTCTCTCCTACTACATTAGGGGGAACTAGAGGTCCAAATGTGGAAGCACTAGTAGTAATATGGATTACCTTATGGATATCATTATCTTCTATAATGATAGGATTGATGACCCTTCGATGCCCCAGAAGGATGATCAAATCATTTTGTTCATGTTATGTGAGAGATACAGAACGTCTAGTCAAGGAATCTGCTCGTCAATTATGTCATTGAGGGACATGAATTACCTCAGGCCAAGAAAGGAACCAGGACATCAGCTAGAGATCATGCTCTAACAAGGTCACATGCACCAACATCCAAATGAGAAAATCACTGTTGATTTGTTTAATGACTAGCTCGGATTCCCCCTTAACATTTAGGTGGGGAACATAAATATCAAGGGCCATATTGAGAACAGTGATATGTGTAAGATAATCCACATCATTAAACAATAAAAATTGTCATAGAAAGAATGAATAGGGAAAGATAGTCTTTGTGGGTGCGATGACGACGATACCCAAGACTTCTCTTTTGAGTCTAGGATCATTGAGACTTCTCCCACTGGGGCTCTAGGAATAACCACAAAATTAATTCTTCCAATATCAAACAACATGATCCTCTGAGATGATGTCCACATAGTGAATGTTGTGATCTTGATACTTTCTGTGGGGCCTGGAAGGGAAGCTATAAAATCATCTAGCGTCTGACCTTTAATAGATTTTTTCATATCAAAACCGATGTTAAACTACTAAAGGATCACTACCCACTGAGATAGACAATTGATAAACATTGGTTGGTTCAGAATATATTTTATCGGATCCACATGGGACATCGTCTATATCTCGTGGTGCTACAATTAATGTCTCAACTTATAGACAGAAAAATCAACGTGAGACAACTATTCTTGATAGAATAATATTTTTTTTGCTTGAGGATCATCTGTCTGAGATATTATAAATATTTCTATTTCCCCTCATTATTCTTATATGTAATAAGGACGTTGAGGGATCATTTCAGGGTGTTCAGTTTGAGGACCACCGGCTTTTTGGAGACATGTGACATCAAAACCAGAAGCAATAGTTGGTTCTACATAATTTCCTCAAAATATGTCTTACAGTATTCATCCCACTGATAATGGACATATTTATTCATGTTATTGGAAAATGGATTAACAATTCCAGACATATTCATGAATAATCTCCATTTGTAGGCTATGAGTCCTTGTAATCTTTTTCACTCTTGAAGATTACTCAAAGGATGCATATGACCGATTGACTTAATATTCTCTAGATCAATCCTGATGCCTTTGTTTCTGATGACAGAGCTTAGGAACCTTCCAAAAGTAACCCTAAAGGTTCAATTCAATGGTTTCTTCTTTAGAAAGAGGGAGATAATTAATTCAACCACTTTCTGAGGATATCTAAGATGTTCCTAGATCTTGAGGTATTTGACCACCAAATCATCCATGTATCTTTCTACCAATAACTCAAGTATTGTTTTGAATATTCTCTACATGGCATGCTGATAGGTGGATCTTAAATTCTTGTGAATGAAGGGCATCAATTGGTAATATAATGTAACTTGTGGTTCTTTGAAGGATGTGGAATCCTCTTCCTTAGGAGCCATACATACCTCATTATTTCTGGAATACCCATCCATGAAGGAGAGGTACTAGAACAAAGCGGTGTCATTGATCAATATCTCTGTCACATGAAGTTGAAAATAAATCTTTGGATGAGGGAATTTGAGATACTAGAAGTTGATTTGGACTCTAATCAGTTTATTCATCTTCGTAATTGGAATGATGTTGTCCAACCATATGGGGGTACTGGTCTTCCTTGAGTAAGATGGATTTAATGATCTTGTCAACTTTAGCCACAACCATGGAACCACGGGAGGGGAACATCTTTCTTTGAGGCTTCTTAAACCTGAAATGGATTACCAAGAGACTATGGACATGGATGGTGACCTAAGGATCCAGTCCAAGAAAATCATCTTAACTCTAGGAATTCACTTCATGATCAAACTTCATGAAATCAATATACTATCATTGTTCTTATGTAGGCATATTTGTACTGATCATTTTGTGGTGTTTGGTATGCCTTATTACTAAGATTCAATTATATGAACTCATCGATGCTGGGGGGAACACATTATTAATACGTCGGAGGAGTATCTTCATAATGTTCTTCCTTATCCCTAGTGAGAGGATCATTAGTATGAGACAATAATTCTATGTTAGATAACACTAAAGGAATGCTGGTAAAAGCCTAAGAGGTGGTGGGATCTTCACAGGGATACCAATAAACTTTTGATATAATGGAAAAATAAGTTATCGACCCAATCTTAATAGTCCTTCCACCCAAGGGGCCACACATTACAATATAAAATTTGTAGTGGTATGTTGGAAAATGTCTCTTCAAACCAACCCAATGGAACATGAATGTATTGTGTATTTTGGTTTCTAGGGGGTTAATGTCCAAATACCTTACAGTGGTAAAGTGAAATGAAATCACTGAAGACTAATTTTTCTAAAAGTAGGAGGTCATCATATGGAACTCCTTGTACCTGGGAATGTGTTTCTCAATCCTTGCTGAGATAACAAGGAGTTGTCCTAGGTTTGATGTTGTGGCTTCCATCTAGTGAATCATGAGGATAAATGTGTCATCAAAATATAACCATAGGTTGTTGGAAGCTGTAGTTTTCCAAAAATCATTGGATTGAACCCACTTTTTTGTTCTTGTGTAATAGTTTGCATCCAAATAACGTGATTCATAAGAGGAAAATGGATATGTTTCACCCTGGAGTATGCCCACTCCATCGTTGATGGAGTACCTGAGGCATTGATGATATAAGGAAGGAACTGTTACATACAGATGGATCGAAGGTCTACCCATCAATTTGTTGTATGCGGTGTCTTGCGAGACGAACCTGAATTTAGTGTTGGTAATCCGGCCACAAAATGGGTCTTTAGGTGAATATTCTCATGCTACGCTTCTCTGTTTGGTCATAACCATGAATATTTAGGTCAAATGGACTCAAATCTGCTTCATACAATTTTATCTTGCGAGCATCCAAGTCATGATGAGATTGACCCCAGAATATGGGTCGATAAGGAAACGACGAACATTCATACCATTAAGTTGTCATGTACTTTACAGTGGGAATATTTTACCCTATATAGAGGATACATCATCTTCTCTTGATAATGAGATGATGGATTGATATTCTGTATGTTTGGAATCCTTAGTATGGATATCATCGGTAGCCGCTACCTCTGTTTTTAACTAGAGGGGTCCTTTCAATGAATCTATGAGGGATTCATGCATATATTATGACATGAAATGTCACTTTATGATTGATATATTTGTATGAATGTTGCAAATACTCTTTCACATGCCATACTTCCAGGTTAGTCGTTCATTTCTACTGAAGGAGGGTTTCTCTACAATAGAGGATATGATGGGCACTACTGGTCGAATCAGTATATTCTGGTTAGTACTAGGGAAATATTATTGCTCACTAACTAAACAAAGAAAAATGGCCATTGTATGGTTATCAAATTATTGAGTTCTATCCATGCCTGAATGCATCTGATAATGGTATGGTCATGAAAAATCTTCCTTATCAATCCGCACGAAGGGTGGTGGTCACAAATCTAATGAGATAGGGTGAGAGGAATGTTCATATTGTGCTCAGTGAAGATCTTTCTATTTGGTCTCAGTAGTTTACACAACCTGACTAAAAGCATCAACCTATGCATTATGGAGATTCACATAACCATGAACCTACTGATGATGGCACCGACCATGAACATCAGGTGGACCTGTCTGACACTCCTCAATATATGGGACCATGTATGGATCTACCATCTCACCAGTATTTACAGATGCATACTCATGGTCATTACATGAGGAATCATCCAATATTGGGTGAATTCTTTTGGATAACCCCATCTATGGGGGAATGAACATGATGATAGCACTAAATGAATTCAGCAAATATGGGGGGATTTTTTTTCCACTGAACCGGTGTTGCCTACTCCTATGATAGGTGGAAGGATGAGATGTGGATGAACCAATGATAGGTAGAAGATGCACTGTGGATTTGAACTACTTGGGATGGTTAAAATAGCCATGGATTATACAGTGGGTGCAAGTGACTGATTTTCAATCTAAACAAACATCGTAATCTTGTGACCCATGGCTGGAGACCTACTTTTATTAAACTTCACTATTATTGTATGACATTGTAGAAACAGAGGCCACATGTTCTAGAGTAGGACACAATATAACTATATTCTTGCCGACCTGGTCCTAGAGCAAATAATTAAACACATTGAACTTCTTGAGTGTATATATGAAGAACTGTTGATAAGGGAAGTTGTTGGGATGATGAATGAGATCATCCTCTAGTGATATCCCGTACTCTAGAAAATGTAGGATTCTCTGATCCAAGGTACTCTGAAAATAACATGGGACTTGATCCTCATCAAACAAGAATGTTGAGTTTGTCATTTTTGGGAATGGAACTCAGGGAGATTATCCATGATGGGGGGATAGATCTTGGTGATGAGATAGAATATGATCAACTCTCCTATGTGGTAGTGGTGCATTATGTGGTGGTACCTGCTGATTCTGAAGAGAGAGATGCAGAGCATAAGGATAGGCATGAGGTTGTGTCCCTCTACGAGGCTATAGATGTGGCTCTGCCGATAAAAATTCTAGCGGCCTAGGGGCATTTACCTATGAAACAAAAGTTGTCTCATCCTTGGAATCTCTTCTCACAGAAGCTATGAGAGGTAAAAAAACATTTCTACGTGGTGTGCTGCAACAATTTCTCCATGTATTCATCCTTATGATAGAAATCCTAATATCCACCTAGGAAATATTGAGTGATAAAAGAGAGGACTAGTCCATCATTCAAATTCCCCATGAACATCTTTAGTAGCTACAATTTAGTTAGTATCATATCAAAAAAATATCTCAGGACATTCCACGAGGAGAAGAAGTCTGCGATACACTCATCTAGCCATTTTTTTCAATTAAATAGTTTAGAAATATTGGTGTTATGATTGGTGGATCTAAACAAGTAAAGGAACTACCTTCAGAGATCTTCCAACTAGCTATAGACCTGATGGGTAGTTGGTGGTACTAGATGAATGCCTACCCTTCCAATGTCTATAAGAAACACCAGTGTTTAGAAGTTTACTGCTTTTCTAGGGATCCCAAAATGGGTCCCCACTTGGAATTAATGTGGTACAGATTCTTAATGGGGTAACTCGTCCCATTGATGGGTGATAAGGTAGTATTTCCATAGCCCGGTGGCACTATTTTATCATCCACCCATGCCAGAAACATTTTTCTATTATGTAGGATTTCCACCTATCTCATTTTGAGTGCCTCTAGGTGTGAAATGAGACTATCCATAATGTAATAAATGAATTAATTAATGTCTTAGTGAGGATTCTTGATCACCAGTGCATTGTTTGGATCTTCAATTGGATAAGGGGGATTAATGTCTTGTAGAGAGGTTGGTGCAACATCTTGAGGATATGCTAAAGAAATGAATTGAAGTGGAACATGATGGGATGGTGGAGGGATGTCCTATAAAAAACAATCTTGTAGAATATTATCATGTCGTGTGGGTGGGTTTGTTGATTCGTATTTTGGAAGCATTCCATAGAATCCAACCTCTACCCTATTAAGATATAGAGGTTTGTCAAAATTAATTAAAGGAAACTTGTTGGGGAGAATCTTGTCCTACCCCTACTAACCCGGAGGAGTATGAATGGGATCATGGAAAGGATAACCATAAGATGGGTAGTGTTCTGCACTGCACATGGAAATTCACTCTACAATGATCCTTTTCTATTCCACTAGATGTTACAACAATGCATACTTTTAAAGATCATCTTTCAACTTCTATGTTGATCCAGATGGGTCAAAATAATTAAGGTACCAAATTTTACTTTTCCCTTAATGCGGCCAAGACCAAGAGTTAATGTCTTGGTATGTTCAGCAAGGCCAATAAAATAGATTTTCTGATGTATAATAATTTCTAGGGGATCCAATAGATGATGTTTTTTACCTAGTTGTGGGTTATCTTAAATGATACCTACCTCAGTTTACATACCTATGAGGTTGTCCATTTTCAATAAAAATACACCTGGTGACATATAATCAATGTCACCTAGGAGGTATGGCTATCAGAGGATCAGGATGAAGTAGAGGGTATCATACATCCCCCGTCCCAGAATGTGGCTATATGGGGAAGCCTCTTTGACAATTCTTGTGGAGCATAGGAAATTTCTAAACACAAAAATTCTATAGATCCTGATGGAAACTGGACGAGGAAGGGTGATGAGCCGTGGGAAGCACAACAAGATTAATTAAGTGTCACTACTAGCCAATATCGTCCTAATGTCCCCAAATATTTAGATACAAAAACTGAAAATTCTTGGATAGAAACTTGTCACCCTTATGATTTGATGGAAATAAATGACTTCATCCTAGGTGAGTGACTCTAGAATGTTGAGTTCTAGGGTCATGGTCAGCGAGAAAATTGTGGAAAACTGATCTGCCAAAGGAATTTCCCACATACATCCTCACTCAGAATTTTGATCCATCCCTTTGTTTCCCTGTTCATCAATTGGTGGAAGTTCAGTAACTAATAACAAAAATGATTTTGATCATTGTAGTAGTGGACTGGTCATCAAATAAAATGATTCAGGATCTGACAGACCACTACAGACTGGGTCATCCATCAGAGAGGGTACTGATCACATCATCATGTTCCTATCAAATGATGTTTTTACCATAGCTTTATTTGGGATGGTGGTGAAGACTGGAGGTAGATCAAGATGATGCTCGTTTTCCTTCACACCCCAAAAAAACATTCAATGATCTATGGTTGAGGTAGATAATAATCCTTAGGATGACCGAGAGGACTGCATGGCTAGACCCTTAAAGGGGGCCAAATCTTCCTCACCATCCATGTATTTGTGAATGGATTTAGGGATCTGATACATATCACATTCTAGAAATATGAATCTCATACGCATGGTTCCAACCCTAGAACCTAATGTAGAAGATCAGGGGTGAAGATTCTATCATAAAATCACACCCCACATCAAAATATAAAAAATTTACCAGATTTAAAATCATCTGGTGCATATAATGTTTCATCATTTGGTAGTGAAAGTTGAATATTCTGCCTTAGAACGGTTCCTCTAGGTAGGGTAAATCTTTTACAGGAGGCAGACCTCCGTGCGAGATTGTGCTATAGTGGGGAGGGCCTTCAAAATATTTTTATGATATAAGAAGAGAACAACCATAACTATTTCTTCCAAATTAGTGAGTTCCTCCATTGAGACTACAATGATAATGTAGAAGAACCCCACTCTATGTGCAAATGAAGAAATGGGGAGGACCACCTTGTTGAGTGAGATATCCAGTAGGACCACTACTCAGGTGAGATGGGGTGCAAGGATAACCTATCCAAATGTTAAATTGTAAATAGTGAGGCCTTCCTTGTTTAAGATCCTATGTATTGGGAAGTCCACCATACCTATTTCTATGCACACAGGGAGGACCTCTGTGGTTGGATGTGTTGTATGGGGAGGGCCTCTACAAGAGTTGGGATCATTGGCTTGGGGGGGACCTCCATGATGGATGTCAACAAGATGGTTAGGGCCTCCACTTAGAGAGATGATGGTGGAATGGGAAGGACATCCATGATGGGTACAATTGTGGGGTGGAACTCTACACTGACTGGTGATGGTACGGGTAGATCCTTCATTCCAAATCACATCGTCACGGGTTGGGTCATGATAGTTATTGTCCATATCCATTACTGGAAGAGTGACCTCTTATTTCCCATGAGTTGGATGGGGTCTCAATCCCAATTGGGCGATAGTGAATCTCGGGTTTGTAGTGGGAGGTATTGTGTAGAATGTGTTGGTGGTGGAATGCTCCATTGATGTTGTAAAAGATGGTGCCCCCTAACCAGTTTTCTACCAATCATGCACCCCATGTTGGAATCGGGTCAACCGAATTAGGGTCGTTAGTGCAGGGGTATATGTAACCTATTCCTCGACCTCAGGGATTGGATTTTGGTATTGGAATAGACTAGTGGGATCTCCAATTTTGGGGTCAGTGCATTGGTCATAGTTAGGATGATTCCTACAACCCTCACCATGTCAGTATAGGGGAAAAAGTCATAACAAAATTCTAGGGAGAGGCCACTGAAATAATTGGGCGTTAGAGTGGGGAGAAGAGGCTCCATGCATAGCCCTTGGGGAATTAGTGATTTTGAGGCACAAAATCATCTAAATACGGATGGATTATATTCCATGGTATGATGACCCCCTCTAGTTCATACTGTCAGATAAGAGTATCAATCACCCTTTGTAGATGAATTATGAGGGTGAGGCAGGGCATGAGATCCTAGTAGCCATGGTAGTGTATGATGTCCTGGATGAGGTGGAGTCTTTTGGGTATTATGCATTAGCAATTATCCCAACCCTTTATCAATGGGTGGTAAGAGACTAGTTATTTCTATATTGGATCCTAAAAAGCCATAAGATTCAGCTATTATTACAACTATTATGAGAGTAGTGCCCAGTTCCCAAACGTTGTTCTATCTTCAAAGGATGTATATAGAGATCCAGGTTCATAATGTTTCAAAAAATAATTCCCGATTATTAACTACCCAAAATTATAATTAGTTCCCCACTAGGCCCACTTTTTTCTTTTTGGGACCTGGTGTTGGATAGTTGGATCTGCTGACACACAAATCTACTGATGTCTCGAAAACTACTATGAGGACTCGACCTTATTACAGTACTAAATCTTAAATTTTAGTTAAGAAATAATTTCATTTGAAATTAACGTTATTTTCAAGATTTTATTTATTGATAATATGGGTAAATTACATATATCACATTCCACATTCATATGGAGCACAAACCCAAAAATAGTATCCATATCTTACAAAATATAAAACCATTTTTAGTAAAAATTGTTTTCATTGAAAAATATTAATAACATTTTGCATGGATTATTTATTTGTCTTAAAAATATTTATAAACTATGAAAATAATTTAAAAACATGGGATGGGCACAAAAATTTCATTACATGATATAAAAATAATTAAAGAAAACATTAGTCGTTGAATACTTCTAACTTATGAAATCATGTTAAAAAAAGACATACTCGTACCCATATAAAATTACATTGGGAAAATTGATATTTACCTCAGATTTACTCAAATAAAAAATAACATATTTATAAACATTAAGGTATCTTGGAGAATTATTTACATGATCTTTTAACCATCTCAGCTACCTTATAATTAATAACCAACATGGATACCTTACAATTTGTGTAACCATCGTAGTTACACTTGGAGTAACCATATGACCGACCTCTAAAATACACAAAACCAATGTATTAGAGGGATATATAGGTCTCATACTTCATCATAATAAATTCAAAATAACTACATCATAATCAAACAACATGAATAATTTCAAAAAAAAACATTTCTTTTGAATCCACTAAAACATTGTTTTGAAAAGAGGATTTTAAAAGAAAAAACCCTTACAAAAATCATATAATTGAAGTGTTACATAATATAGTGGATGAAATATTTATATAAACTATATAAAAATATAATTATACATAATATAATTTACATTAATCACACATATTATTTTAATACCACATAAATAATGATGTAGATGACGGTGCCAAAGAATGGAAATCGGGTAATGAATTCAATTACTTCGGGTTTTTGTTACATAAAACCCATTTAATCCTCCTGGATAATGGTTAAAATAGAGTTATTAATATCATAGAGAAACATATTTCTCTTTATAATACCTTATATGGTCATTTCATTGCATAATTTCATCCATTAATTGTTATTATTTTGTTCGTTGCATTATTTTGGGTGAGTTCATTACATGATCTCCATGATCGGTTCATGATATATATTCCTTTGATTGGAATTGAAACTCTAGAATTGGAATAGAGTGGTATTTAAATAATTCCCAATCCATAAATTATACCATTTATCATTTTTAATTCTGAAATGAGGATTACTCAGAAGTTAAAATATTATTGATATATGTTCAGGTTATTTTTGAGAATATTCTATCTTAAAGAATTCATTTTGATTGATAAATTAAAAAAAAAAGTGTAAAAAGGGATTCTAGAAAAATATATAATATATAATACATAGATTATAATAGGATTCAACAATAAAAATTGTTTCATGAAATTTCTTGAATGATGTAAATGAAATTTAAATCACATCGTCCACGATGTATGTAATTCGACACATCACATACGATATTTTAATTTCTTGAATATGTGGGAGAGGAGAAGAATTTTAATAGTGGGTATTCCATAAATATGATGAAATAAAGAAAATTAAAGATACTGGAATATTCAATCCTCATGGATATGGGTAATTGTGTATTGAAGATGAATAGAAAAGGAAATAAAAAGTACAGAATGAAAACAAAATAGGATGTTTACCTCTTGAGCACTTCTCCTTGGATTCCTTGTTAAGGCCCTTGGATTTGGACATTTGGTGAGACCAGATTGAATTGGACGTGGGGAAGATCCTTCATTGAATAATTGGAAATAACATAGGTATGTCTCAAGGATTGATGGGCATGGGAGGAAGAGGGGAATGGGGGAAGTATTTATAGTGGATGGGAGGTGGTATTTTTCATTATTTTAATATTTTTGTCCAAAAATATGGATAGTCTTGATTAATGTGACCCAAAATAGTAATAATGATATGTGATTACGATCCAAGAGGTATTATATAACTTATAATGTCATAAATAGTGTATTTAAATGATAATTTGAATATACGGTATTTTACAGTATTTCACTAATCATTAAAAATTCACGAATTTCAGAAAAATTCAAAAAATCTCCCAAAACATTTTTCGACATGTAGAAATAAAAAATTAAATCTATTTTTTTGAAAATAATTTTCTAAATATTAATAATTTAATTTTTAAACAAAATCATACTTTATTCGAAATTTAATAATTTTAAAAATAGAACTGTTTTTATATCACATTGAAAAATTTACAAAGATGTGATTATCATAAAGAATTAATAAGATAAAATTGTACTACAATTTAATATTTATTATGGTCATATTAAAATTCATATTAATATTCTAAATAGTATGATACTATTCCCCGAAAAGTGAAGTTAGTTCCATTAGACTCCAAATAACATACTAATCACAATTATAGATGGCCATTATTACAAGTTCATACATAAAAGTGAGAATATTACATTTCAAGGATATTTATAAATATCAACCTAAATCAATGATTCATTCATTCCATATTATTTTTAAAAATATTTTTTGTCGCATTATCCCTACCTTCTTAAAATTATGTCCTCACGATATTTTTACTTATTAAACACGTGAGGGTATCATTACCTCATTGCATTTTTAGACACCCATGTTTCTTCTTGAACCTTGTGGTATCCCCACAAAACCATTACCAGGTGGATTACATTATTCTGCAAAACATGTTTCATTTAATCAAGAATCTAAACTGGTTTCTCTTCATAATAAAGCTTCTCTTCCTGCATAACTACTTCTTGGTTCTAGACACGAGGTGAATCAGAAATATAAGTTCTCAACATCGAAACATGAAAACAATTTGTACCCAAGAAAAACTCGGTGGAAAAGCTAATCATTAGGTGACTTCTACAACCATTTCCATAAGTTCATATGTTCCAATGAACAATGAACATAACTTTATTTTCGTACCAAAACACATAACAATTTTATATGGTTAGATTCTAAGAAAAACCTAATCATCTACCATGAAATACGATTATTTCCTCCTATTGTATGGATAACCTTTATTCCTTATCTGAGCTATCCTCATGTGATGATGGATCATATTCATTTTCTCAACCACTTCCGCTATTAATTATGTTCCCATTAACATCAATTCCCAATCTTCACCTAAAAACTAGATTTCTACACCCCTCCCAATACAATGACTCAATAGACGCCATCTGTATACTAGAATGAGAATTATTATAACATGAAAACTCAACTAAAGAAGGACATTGATCCCAACATTCATGCTATTCCATTGAACAATATCAATGAATATCCTCCAAACTCTGACTCATTCGTTCTAACTACCATTCTGATTTAGGTTGAGAAGATGAACTGAAATTTAATTTTGTGCCCAATGACATTGGATGGCCCTTCCAAAAATTAGAAGTGAATCAAGGATCCTATTCAGATATAATGGAAAGGTGAACACCATGTAATATAATAATATATTTGAGGTATAGTAGATAATGTTAACCAAATGAAATTGTATCTCAAATAGAAAGAAAATGTGCATAACTAATCATCCAATCAATAATAACCCAAATCACATTATTACCTCAATATGTATTAGGTGGTTCCACCACAAAGTCCATGCAAACATTCTCCAATTTCTACTCTGGCCCTAGAAAAGGCTGAAGCATCCTCTTCAGTAACTACTACTATTATTTAACCTATTGACATGTAAAACATTTCGTGGTAAAATCGGCAATATTTTTTTTCATTCCATCCCACCTACAATACACCTGAAGGTCTCTCTACATCATAGTACTACCCAGATGAACTAAAAATGGGGAACTGTGAGCTTTGCACAACAAATAATTAATCAATTGGGAATCACAAGGACCACACTACCTTTTACCAAATCATAAAACACAATATTTATCAAGGTTATATTCTAGAAACAAACCCATTGTTAACAATTCTACCTTTTTCTGTAGATCACGATTTTCCTTCAAGATTTTATTAATTCTATCTAATAACGATGACTGCACTAAAACCTGAATCACAAAGAGGTATTTCATCCTCCAATAACATCTAATCCAAAATTCATCAAATCATCAATAAAGGTATCATGTTCCTAATGTAACATAGTTAATGATGCATGATTTTTTTGACTCATGGAATCTACCACTTTGTTTGGGTTTCTCGGATTGTAATTGATCCTGAAATCACAATCCTTTATCTGTTAAAGTAATCATCTCTACACCATGTTTAACTCCTTCTAAGTGAATATGACCTTTAGAATTTTATGGTCAGTATATATTTGAAATTTTCATCCATATAAATGATTCCTCCAAATTTTAAATAAATACACTCCATCTTATCATGATGCATCAGAACACAACCAAATCCCTTAAATGAAGCATCACTATAGATGACAATCTCACCATTTCTATAAGGAACAGAAAAAACCAGTGAAATCACCAATATATTCTTCAGTTCCTCAAAACAAACATCACATTCGTTTTTCCAAATAAATTTAACCCCATTTCTTGTTAACAAAGTTAGTGTAATAGATAATCGTGAAATATTTTTAACAAACTTTCAGTAATGACTTTCAAATCCCAAAAAAATACAAATCTCTATAACATTTTGAGGTCTTGGCCATTCATCAAGAACTATTTTTTTAACACGATCTACTATTATTCCATCCATATTTACAATGTGTCAAACAAATAAAAATGTTGTAAACAAAAATCACACTTGTTGGAATTTTTATACATTTCATTTTCCAGTAATGTTTTAAAAACAACCCATAAGTGATTTTCATTCTACCCATTACTTTTAGAAAACACCATAATCTCATCAATAAACAACATATTCATATTACCCATATCTAGTATGAAAAATTGATTTTTGGGATGTCATCCTCCGTCAACAAAAACTGATGTTACTGGAATCTCAAATCAATCATGGAAAAGAACTATGTTTTCAAAATTTGAGCAAACAAGTCATCGATATGAGGAAATATATACATGTTTTTCACATTGATGTTGTTTAAGGATCTATAATAAATTCAATGTCTCATGGAACCATATTTATTTTTAACGAACACAAATTGGGTCACACAATGTTAATGTACTTGGAATAATGAAGACTTTATAAATAAAATCTTGCAAGTATTTTTTGAATTCAATAAGTCCCATTAGAAAAATTCAATATGGGGTTTTTGAAATTTTCTTAGCATCATGAAATAAGTATGTTATAAATTTTATTTCTCGATCAGGTATAACACCCGGTAACTCATAAAGAAAAACATCAAGGTATTAATTTACCACTGGAACTTCATTAATCTGAACAGTTACCTTATTTGCAACAATGTGAGATTGATAAATTCCAATTACTTCTTTCAAATGTTTTTCATATTCCTGATAAGTTATCAATTTTGTGGGTTCATTGTTGTATTCAAACAAAAAGACTTTCTGAAAAACAACTTCTTTAATTGTACAATCAATCATAGCATGATATATAGAAATCCAATCCATTTTCGGAATGACATCAAAATCTAATAATGGAAAAACAAAAAGTTTTGTAGGTTATGTATTTCCACAGATAACAAATTAATGATTCTTGTATTTACACATTGCTATAATATTTCCCCTAGTGTTTTAACAATATTTATGGGATTTTTATTTGAGGTCATATTTCCAATTTACCATTAAATTCATTAGAAATAACGGAATGTTTAGACACCGTATCAAACAAAACATTTGAAAAATATATGTAAAAAACAAGGTACCTGATATAACTTCAGTGGATGGCATGACATCTACGAACGTAGTTACAAAGGATGTCACAACACTTTTCTTCTTATAGTTTGGATTTTGTGCATCATTCGGATCTCTCTTTGGGCAGACATTTTCATAATGACCCATCTCACCACATTTAAAAGATTTAATATATTTTTTATTATAATTAGTCATAGTAACATTTATTTACATTATCAGGTCATATTTCCAAAATTACCACATCGAATATATTTTAATGGTCCCTAATCCATCTTTAAGCTGCTACTAGGTCAGAAGATCCAAGAATGATGAAGGGTGTTGTCTCATAAAATGATCCTATATCATTATATTCTGCTGTGTTACATCTGATTATTCTCTTTCATGGATGCCACTACCATTTATTGCCTATGTTAGATGATCCATTACTATCAAATACTACTTGTTTCCAATCCCTACCATTCTGGGCTACATGTTCAGAAGGATATAAATCTGTTGGTGCCACTCTTCTTTAACATCCCTATTTCTTATACAGATAACCATTGTGAAGAAATATATCTTAGGTGTCAATATTTTCAATATTTTCAATCATTTTAAACATGCTATATATACCTCCCCTCTTTTCAATTTTTTACTATTAGAGGGAGTCACAACATAGTTCCACCAAAATATGTGTCATCTTAACCCACATTTTTCTATGAATCTTGACTAGAAAATTCTTTCACAAATAAAAAAACACTAGATTAAAAACAATATCTAAAAACATGGTGATTTTATTAGTTACTAATGATAATAATTAATAGAAACATAATATATGTTTTTTTAACAAACCAAACACACAAAATATTCAAATAATAATAAATTTTGAATTTAATATAGTATCCAATATTTCATATCTAACACAACAATCAATTAAAAAATAAATTTATTTTGATATATTGGATATCTATTTTTTGAATTCCTTAATATAATTGGGAATACTAGAAGTGAAATGTGAATAAATAACCTGATGTTAATTGTGAAGAGTATTTTTTGAAAAAAGAAGGATTCATGTGGGAATATTTCCAATGGGTTGATCATGTATATCAGTTCATCCACCGGTTAAATAAATCATAAAATGATGAGAAGTGAGGGACTACTCAAAATTAGGATGAGATGGTTTTGGTCAATTTTTATGGGAATTTTGGTGATGAAAACATCTATGTCCAATGATCTGGTCGATTAGATGAAGAGGGGATGAAAAATGAAGTCGAATTATTGGGGTACTTTGTTGATAGTGTGAGAGGAGTGAGATGATTTCAAAGGATCATGGGACAATCGTGTAAGGGGAGTGAAATGGTTGGTAAGGAGATGATATTTTAAAGAATTTTATTTATGTGGATTTAATAAACCATGGCTTTAGATCACATATTACTTTGGATTTAAAAAATCACGGAATTAGATGCAAGGAAATTGGGATGCCATTTATTTTTAAATAAATTTAATTTAATTTCAATCATTTATGATAGGAGTATGTTAAAAAAATTATAACAGATTCAATCCTATAAATATGAGAAATAGATTCATCAAAATCAATTCCTTCTTATTGAAAATATACATATGTATGAAGTCTAGATTTAATCATTATAATTTTAACAGATTCTTAGAATTTGTTTCCAAAAATACATTTGTTTATAATTATATGATTATATTTAGGTGGTTAAAAAAATACCAAACATTATTTATATAAAATTGGTTTTGTTCATATTCTATAGAAACAACATTGTTAATACATTTTAAAGACATAGTAAAAAAATTATTTACAAAATAAAAAAATAGACTGAGAAAAGAAATTAGAAATATATTTTCTTATTTTAATTCAGAAATAAACATTACGTTAAAATTATCAGTAGGATGAAATTTATTATTTTTTAATGATCTAGGAATATATTGTGATAAAATATGATTTTTATCAACATATAAATTTAATTTATTTGATTTTCCAACTCTAAAATTAAATTTTTTATATTCTTATTAAATTTTCCGAAAATATAAATTTTTATTCATATTATTTATTTTAATTTAATATTAATATATTCATAATAAAAATATTTTTTAATTAAAATATCTACAATCATTACTTGCATTACATTATACTAAGAAGCTTCTTTTTTCAAAAATAAAATCAATTTATTCTAAATTATATATAGTATTACGAAAATAACATCAAATTAAAAAACCTTAAAATACAAAACAATAGGATGGTTTCATTTCTAGAATTTATAAGGGGTATTTTTCAAAAACAATTCTAACAATAATTTTTTCTAAATATAATGAGTAGTAAAATAGATTTAGACCAAATATAATTATATAAATATTATATAATTAACATAGTCATACCCATTTCAATTTAGCCTCAATTATTTATTTCAAAAACCCTATTTATTAGGTGTTTTATGTGTTGAATATTTTTTAAAATAACATTTCTTTTCATCAAAATTATTAAATTATAGATGCCAAAATTAAACTCTATAATAAGTTCAAATTTAATTAATATTGTAGCCTTTTTAATTTATAAGTAAATTGAAATTAGAAAAAATGTGTGATAATTAATATTTAAGATGAAAAAATTATTCAATATAATAATGATTAAAACCATCAAAAAAAAAATTTAGACTTACATCCTCTAATAGTAGTAGTTTGAGAAGGACTAAACATGCAGAGATATAATAATAATAAATATTCATTACAACATATATTCTTAGTCATTCTGAAATAATCTTTAGGTTTTATTCATTTAATTAGTATGTCACACGCATCAAAATTATCTTTATTAAAATCAGGTAACTGCAATACTAAATTGTGCATAGAGATTTTATATAGAATTTTGATATTCATAAGACCATGTCATCTATACCAAAGTAAAATCTCTTTACTAATTTTATTTATGCACATCACATATTTAATATTTATCTCATCTAGGATAAACATGTATATATTCCATTTATTTTCCAAAAAATAATGATTAATCATTCTTAAAATCTAAAAACAAATCATTTTTAAATTCCAATTTCCGATAATCATTTACTAATTGAGATATAATTATCATAAAATGTTATAAAGAATAAATATATAATATTTTATATATAATCATAGAGTTTTTAATAAAAACAACTCTATAAATTTTACATTTCCGTTGAAATTACATCTAAATTTGATAGTGCCTCCATTTTAAGAATTCAATATTTCAACACACATTTCACTTAAGTAAACAATATACTGGATAGCTCTCCCCACACAGGAATCCAAACTAAAATGAATGTGAGATATTTTATTTCCATCAAAATACACCAATATAATTTGTTTTTATGAATAAACATAACTAAATTATGAAATATATTAATATAGATGTGTGTATGTTATTTTAATCCAATTTACTTAAATAATTATTTAATCTATGAATCTATAATTATATAAATTTTATTTCACTAAAGAAAAAAATATATTATTATTAAATTATGATGTTAGTAAAATATAATTATTAATTATTAATTTTATCTTTGTTAGTATTTTATAGAAATTAATAATTTGTATAATTATTTGTAAAATAATTGGTCTTCAATAAAAATAGTTTCACAGTATATTTTATGACATTATTTTGAAGTTAAAATTAAAAAATTATAGAAATTAAATTTAATGAAAAATAAAAATCATTTTTTGATATATATTTTAATTATTATTTTATGATTATTTTTCTAGATTATTTTAAAACGAATGATTTTTAGGTGAATAGTTCAAAATATATTTTTTATAAAGGAAAATACTTTTATTGAATATTTTAAAATATGTATGGATTTTAACTTAATGAAACCTTATAATAAGACCAAATATTAATTTTATAAGTGAATTTATAATTTTTATAATGATTTTTAAAATTTAAAAATATTATTTTACATTTTAGAATGTTACTTATATTATTCAAAAAATGGGTTTTAGAAAATTATACATTAAGTATTTTAAATATAATTTTAATTACTGTTATAAAATGAATATGATAAAAATTATTTAAAATCTAAAATTATGTAGGATAAATTATATAATATGTTCCATTTTATTTTCTTTCATAAATGAAAAGTTAAATCATGTAAAAAATAGTTACAATGGTTGAATCTGAAATGGGAAATATAAAAAAAATAAGGGTAATGAGTTGAAAAAAAAATAAATGTTTTTTTGGGATTTTGTTATTGAGGCATATATCAAAATTATCTCTTCTTATATCAACTATTTCCTTATTTTTGTGAAAAATTCTATGACTGTTACTTCATAATAATGAATGGTTTTTTGTATTATTAAAATTTTATCCCTTTTCACTTATAAAATGGGAACTCCTCTCCTCACTTCCCCTCATACAAAAACCAACATATTTAAGTTGAAATTTTATATATACGTATAATACAAAATATTTTAAATAATAAAGGGGTTTTTTTATTCTCAAAAGACCATCCTTTAATAGATTACCCCCTTTATAATGCAGATATTCCAAGAAGTGGGGTATGAATTTTTTAACTAGCCAATTATTTTTTTTTCATTCCATTATGTGAACATAGTCATATATCAATTTCATTAAACAACATTAATATTAAAAAATAAGTATCATTAGTATACCGGTATGCTATTATAATGACATTATAAGCATTAACCACCTTTTACATTTAAATTATGAAAACAAAAACTTTCATTCGTGTGTTGTACAAACTACCTTCTTCAATAAGAAACATGTTTAATATTCATTAATCTACTTACATGGGTGATAGTAATAGTTAATTTAATATATATGTATGATTTTTTTTATATTTTATATTATAACATTATAAAACATATTACTCTTTTTCCTCGGTATATAAAAAATTAAATCATTATACATTCATATGTGTATACTATAGTATCAATGTAATGAGTAATTTTCATTTTTATTTTCATTAATTCCATACATGGGAAGACATGATAATATCTTCAATGGATAAATATTATTTTTATGAAATTATTAAGTTTCTAAAAATACAAATTTTAAAGCATAATAATAATATTGGCAATAAAAAACATAGAAAATTCAATTGTACATAATAGCGTTTTATGAGAGAAAAATTATTTCATCATAATATCAAAAAAATTAAAATAGGTTATGTTCGAATATTAATTCCTTAAAATTATTATACATCACACTAATAAGAAATAGATGATTTAAATATTAATCATTAATAATTAATTTACAACTAAATCTGTTCACAAACATGCATTAATTAAAGTATATTCTTGTTAGGATTTCTTTAACCAACCAATTTAGAAATGCTATAATTTTATATCAATGAAGTCTATAAAAATTTAATTTCTAATAATGTAATATATATATATAATATAATAAATTAATTTTTTCTTCTTGAATTGTTGTATAAAAATGTAACTTATTATTTAAAAAACACCCTTCACTCATTAATATTCATAGAAACATTCTTTTCACAAAACTCATCTTTAAGCATCCAAAAAAAACTCCCATAAAATGATATTATAAAATTATAAGTAAATATAACAGAAAAAATAAAATAACTTTTATTATATAATAATGATGAATGTTAGGATAATAACGAATAAAAGCACCAATATTACAAAACTAGTAAAATAATATCTAGATTACACACACCAAATATCGATGTTAAATAATATCTATATAATATTAATGAAGTGAATAATGATAAATAAATTTTATAAAAGGTCATATATTGGAAAAGGTTCTAAAATTTATTTTTATTATACTTCATTTTTTATACATGATTCTAGAATACATTTAGACTATGAAAAAATTAAGATAAGTGTTTTCTATCTCAAATTTACACCCCTTAATATACATTTTATATTATACACCATATTTTCTTTTGATTGTTGTAGCTGCTAAAAATTTAATTTATTTTGGGAAATTAAAGGTGTTTTTAAGAACTATATCATGTTATTTTTTAAATTTATTTTGATTAAAATGATTCATATGGTAAAAAAAGTGGTTTTGATATAAATTTTACTCAAACTGTAAGGGTTTTGACTTCCAATTTTATTTTGAAATCAAGATATTTTCTATAAAAATACATTGTGGTAATTTTTATTATATATAAAACCACCATTATTTTTTGGTTACTTTTGGGGTTTTACATCTACCATTTAATTTTAATTTTCCCGTTAAAAATATTTTAATCAATGTGTTTCATATAAGTGAAAATGGTCTCATATTTTCTACTTAGTCGAGAACCTCTACTTTTTCATATATGTATTCATTGGATGATTTTTAAATGTTTCCATATATATGACTCAATAATTTATTATTTTCTTTTTCAACTAATTTACATTGATTTTGAATTTTTAATGAAATTATTAAATATTTTTATATGGGTCATATTCAATAGAATGTGAAAGGCTTCTCATTTAACATTTATGTTGGAAGAAATATTTATTTTTATTTTTTATTTTTATATGATGCTTTATCTATATGTCTTAGTGTTTTCTAAAATAATTTTTGTTTCTCATGTATTTATTAAATTTATCATTTAAAATGATTCCGAAATTTTGATGATATAAAATATTTCCAATTTTATTTTTTAAAAAATCCAAAAAAGTATTTTTCACATATATCATTTTCAATTTTCATATATTATGCTTGATCAAGGATATTCTTGAAATATAAAAATCCACAATATTTCGTGGGATTAATTAATAAATTTAATTTTCTTTTGGATAAATGGTCCATAATTTTTTTTCTCTTATAATCATCATTGGTGTGTAAAAATAAATTTCCTTCAAATGTCTTTCTCAATGAAAAACCTATTTTGATTCCTTTGATTCAAAGTTGTTCACTTAGGTTACATATATTGATTTACTGATGAAAATATTTCCTTATTGTATACCCTTTATCTATAAAATGTAAATGTTATATTCTATATTAACTTCATTGATTTTCATTTTCCTATAATGTTACTGGGTATCATTTGGTACCCATTTATTTTTTATCAATTTATCATGTTATTATTATAGATTGGATTATTAATGATTTCAATATGTTAATCAATTTGAAAAGGATATGAAACCCATTTCAAATCCATGTTTTAATTATTCTATAAAAGGTGAATGATTTTCACTTGAATTTTTTATGAAATTTAATTCACATGAATGGAATCATTAAGATAAGTGAATGGTTTTCATGTGGAACTCATATGTAATGATAAATTATAAGAGGGGACTCATATCACTCTTTAATTAATTATTCAAATGTTTATATCCCATGAGATAATTATCCAAAAGAAAATTTCAGTTTATCATATATGTGGGAACTAATGTTATGGACAATGAATGTAATGTTTCCCCATACAAATTTTGATTCAATATATAAATGATTTTAAAAAATTTTATTCTTGTTTTCATGAATATGTTATCCTCCAATATAAAATATTAATTGAATCATATTTCTACACTATTTTGATTCCTAGGTTATGTAGACAAAATCCATATAAAATGATTTATTATCATTTTATCATCATTAGTGTCTTATATATCTTGATTATACTTATATGCTCATTTTATTCCCACTTGTTATATTCGATATTTATCATTTGTGTTTACCCTTACTGGGCATATAATCTCACCCAATTATTATCTTTTTATTTCCCTAGGTTATGAATATAGTTAAAGAATTAAATTCCTATAATATTACCTTTTTTTGATCATCAGGGGGATATGTTGAAGACTTGTTATCATTTCAGATGTTTCATACACAGTGGATGAAATTTCTAATAGTTTAAAAATACATGAGGTTTTTTATTTATTGTTTTGTTCTATTTATAAATTACTCTAATCCTAAAAGGCATTGGAAATATCTTTCAATGTAATTTTTTCTTTAAGTCATGTATTTTTTATAGCCACATAAGTGGGATACTATAGAGAGTATCATTATATGGATTGGAAAAAAAATGTAAATATGGATGGTATTGTTGAAGATAAAATGGGAATAAGAAAATCATATCCATGATTAGTTTGATATGTTTGATTAATAAATCAATGGTATAAATTTCACATCATTTTAGTATAGGTAATATTATGGGGATTAGATAAGATAACCTTAGTGAAATCCATATGGATATATTTAAGGGATATTTTTATGTATAACATAACATCCTAAAAAAAATTAATACACTTATTATTTTGTTTTCCTTATAATAACATCCCTTTCTAGATACCACAAGTGGAAGAAGGCTCTATATTATAGGTACATAGGGGTAATAACCCTAAAAAACATTTATTGGGAATTAACTCAAATGCTACTTAATTTACGAAAAATAGTCCTAACAATAGACCTTTTTTGACACTCATTAGGGATATGAATTAATTTCTCACATTCTCTTCACGAAACATTATAATGGATTTATATCCAAATTAATTTATAAGAATAGGAATATAAGTACTAAATAACAATACATAATGAAAATTAGATTGATCTATATGTATTAAAGGTGGAAATAGAGCACTAAGTAGAGCAGATATATATGGATTTAGTATTCAAATTAATAAGCCATTTTACTTAGATTTTTTTTAAAATATTGGGTTTCTATGTTTTGTTTAATTGGGATCATATAAATGAATCTAAGAAAGGTATGAATCTTTAAACCACTATATCATAAAACTAAATATGGGTGCATACATAAATTTTTTTGAATCATGGAATATGATTATTATAATGGAAAATTTGAGTTTTCTATTATTACATAAGAAAGGGAGGTTGAAATAATAATAGAGATTAATTCATGATTTTATTGGATATTTTCACTAGTGATTGATATTTGTTGAAATTTTATTTGAAATACACTAAAATTTATGAGAATTTATTGATAATATATGGAGTTTTTTTCAATAAACCATTTTTATAGGATTAGAAACATATTTCAAATGGTTTCAATAAACAAAAAAAGTGATTTCTAGATGAGGTTATATTTTTTCGATAAATTATAGAGGGCACACGATTGGGTATAAAAAACTCTTATTTTTAATCCATTCTTTATGTTAATTTAATAAATGGTCAATTTATTTTTATAAAAGTAATATAGATAGTATTTTTATCCTTTGAATTGATTATTGATAAATTAAAAATTTATCTCTGATATTTTTTGTAATATTAATCAAAATTTTGTGATTATGGTATATATTTATTAGTTTGTATCTTTATAAAGTAGTGATTAATAATTTTAAGCGATAAATAAATATTTAGTTCCTTAGAAATATATATTCATAGAGTGTTTTAATGTCTTAGATATTCAAATGGGATTGGGATAGTTATGTTTTGAATATTATAATATTAGTGTATATACATACAATGTATGTGATTGTATGAATGGATAAAATGTTTTTATGAATGATACATATGTTGATATATCTTAATATAGTAAGGAAATTTTCATATTATATATGTACCCTGAGTAAGGAATATGATAAATTAATAATTAAAATTGTGAGGATAAAGTTTATTTATGAAAGGAAGAAAATAATAACTCGATTTTTCCACATACATTTTCCTTAAATAAACAATTTTCTCGATAACTATTTACAAACTCTACACAAGACTCAAAAAACCAAGATATGTATATAATAATAAAACTTAGACATTGAATTCATAAGAATTAATTAATGTAAAAAAATTATGAAATAGATTAATTTATACTGGTTATTTTATACAAATTTAAATAAATCGTTATTGTGTTTAAGAAATAATTATTTAATTTCTAATTTTTTTTAATGAATAGTAGTTATATTATTCTAAAATGATGTTGTTAATAATATATATTATGTATTTACTATTTTTATCTATCTTAGTGTTTTATTGAACTTATGACTAAGATGAAAAACTATTTTAAAATTTTATATCCCTATTAATATAGTTTCATATTATATTTTATGATTTTATTTAGATTATTAAATAAAATGTTCTAAAAATGGAATTTTAAAAGTAAAATTATTTTTTAAAATTTTAATTTTAATACTGGATGATTATTAATTCTTGATATTTTTCAAGGCAAATATATTTTGAGCTGAATTATAAAAATACCATTTTTAAAAATAATGTGACCTTCATGAAATTATTATTATCTAAGTACAAATTTATTATGCATGAATCATTCTTTTATGAAAAAAAATTTATTTTATATGTGAATTATAAATTTAAATTTTTATTATTTAAAAACAAATATTTTTCCTTAATAATTTAGTTTTCATTATTCAAAAATGTATTTTTAACACATTACACATTTAGTATTCAAAAATTAAATTTTTCACTATTAAATTTTTTGATATTTTTGGAAACATTTATGTAATATGGTCCAATTTATTAGTGTTCATAAAGGAAATGTAACATTAGGTTAACGTTAGTTACCAATATAAAAGAATATTTTTTAAATTAATAAAATCTTATGATAATGAGTGGAATTAATGTAAAAAACAAGTTTTAGAATTTGTTATTGAGGCCTATCATGACCCAAAAACCTTATATATAATCTATTTTCACAATTTTAAATCAACCTTTTTTATTAGTGGATGCCGATTATTGACATTGTTTTGGTATTTACAAAAAGTTCATCACATTTCACTTATAAAATGGGAAATCCTCTCCTCAACCCCCTGACATGACAACCCATGTAGTGTGGCCCATAATGTTCCTATAACACTACTAAAAAATTATATAAACCATAAAGAGGTTATGAGATTCCCATAATAACATCTCTAAAAGGATTAACCCTCTCTTTGATGGAGATAATCTAGAAATTAATGTATAAATTTCTAAGCACTCCATTCTCATTTTATATTTGTTTATATGAACTTGTCCGTCCAAAAATTACATTTTTAATCTTAAACAAAGTAAATAAATATATTTTTTATATTTTATTGTTATTTTATTTGTTATCAAATCATTATCTACCATTTCTTTTTCTATAGATAAAAATGAAATGATTATTCAAGTTTTGTGCATAAAACAGCCTCTAAAGTAGAACATGATTATTCTGTGCTCACCTCCTTAAAAATATAGCCCAAAGAGGTAATTTAATATATATTTATGATATTAATGAAATATTGAATATTATTAATTGATAATCCATTTCACTCATTTCCTTACTCTGTTGAAAACAAAATAATCATTTATACATATATATATATGTACTACTATGGCCATGGAATGATTGATTTCAATTTTTTATTTCATCACTACATTAACTGGATGGGAATGATAATATATTTAATAGATATATATGATTGTAATAACATTATTGTGTTTCTGGAAATAAAAATTTGACATCTTATAAACAATATGATCGATAAACTTCTACGATAAATTCAGTCATCCCAAATAGAGTTCTATGAGGACAATATGATAACTTCATAATATGAAATAACATTTTATAAATTATATTCATCATATAATTATCTATAATTATATTATATCACATTAATAATACCTAAATAATATCATTATGCCTATCGTATTGTGTAGTTATAACTAAATCACTTCTTAATCATCCATTATTTATGTGATGTTCTTTTTTATGTTGGTTTAACCACCTACTTTAATAATAATAAAAATATATAACATTTATTACTATGGGATATTATTTATTATAAATAAATTAAATAAATTGGTAAATATATTTTTTTATTTCTTTTTGGAATGGTAATTTAAAATTTTTACTCATTATATATGGAAACACCATGTGTTCCCTCAGAATCAACGAAACATGATTTCCCTGAATCCATATTTAAGGATCGTAACCAGAACATTATTAGAATGAAATGATATCAGTATAAATATTTATAAAAAATCATTTATAATAGTATATATTATATTGGAATTTTGGATTTGTATTGGATTAGTGATAAACAACATTGTAATTAGGAAACTAATTTAAAAGGATTAGGATTACTCACACTAGATATCATATATAGATAATAACTAACAAATATAAAAGTAGGGGATAATTAAAACTATGTTTATAAATGTTTTAAAATATTAAATATATATTTTAAATGGTTCATTGTGATAGCAATGTTTTTATATATGAGTTTATAGCACATTTCATGTAAGTGGAAATTAATCTAAGGGTTTCTTGTCTTTTATTTTATCCCCATAAGACATATTTTGAATTATAAACCATGCCTTCCTCATATTTTTGTTTCTAATTACTAATGAATTTATTTTACCATATTAAATTGGTTTCTAAACCCATATAGTTTTCTATATTGAATTTATTCTCATTCATGGTATTCTAAAGTTAAAATGTTGCCTTTGTTTTAAATGCCACTCAACTTGTATGGGTTTCAATCACCAATCATTTTTTAAAATAATTATATGTTCGAAAATGTGATCAATATGGGAATTTATATTATTTTTAAAACACTTACTTTTTAATTGGATATTCATGGGGTTTTACATTTTTCATTCATATCTCAGTTTCCCTTGAATCAATTTTTACTGGAAGAGTTTATTATAAATTATATCAACCCCGTATCTTTTCCATGGTTGGAAACCTCTCAATTATATATATATATATATATATATTCATAGTATTATTTTATAGTCATCCATATTTATTAATTAAAATATTTATTATTGTGATTTTCTACTACTTGGCCATATTTTTGATGTCTTAATGAAAATTTTCCTCTTGTCTATATTGTTCATTTTGATAAAAATGTGAAAAGATTATCTATTTTAAATTTATGGTTGAACACATCAATCCACAAAAATTTTCATTTTATATGATTCATTCTATCATTGTTATTATGATTTATTAAATAATTGTTTTCCCTTTATATTGAAAATATCTCTATTATAATTATTAAAAATGATAATGGTTTTTTTTATTTCCAAATATAATTTTCAAAATCTCAAAATTGTTCTTTTAGTTTAAATTATTTTCATTTTCTCAAACTTATGTTTTATCGAAGATATTATTTATATATAACCTTAAAACTAATTTATCTATACGGCTCATGTAATTTTATTTTATTTCAGATAAAGGATCCATCATTTAATTTATCCTTGCTAATTAGTTATTGTGTATAACAATTATTCTTATTTTATTGTCTTTAATTTATGAATAATATAATTCTGATTCCTTTTATCTAAGCATGATCACATAGGTTCAATATTATGATTAATTTGGGAAATTATTTTCTTTATTTTAACCCTTTATTTATGTGGTGAAAAGAACATGAGCCTGAACCAAGCTGGTGAGGTATCCTTAACTGAATCCACAAGTCCTAGGTTCAAACCTAGGTAGAGGAATATTTCTGGTATAGTACTAGTTCTGTAGAAGGTACTGTAGAAGGCACTATTGCAGGAATATACACTATGCGGCTACTATAGTAGAATTGTACACTTTATATGTGCTGTAGTAGAACTGTACACTGTGCATTACTATAGTAGGAATTGTAGTAGTTATTGTTGAAGGTACTGTTCGGTACTGTAGCTGTTGGATCTATTCACCTTGGGCCACCGATTTGGGTTTGGAGTCCTTAAGGCTTTCGGGACACCGAGAGATTTGGATCAGTAGAGCTTTCAGGCCACCTATAAGGCCTTTGAGCTACCCCAAGATCTTTGGGACACATGAAGTAGCCCGATACACACTACAAAAAATGAGCCGCGCTAGAAGAGGATTCAGAGTAGGTGCACTCACTAGAGAAGAACCAAATGGGTTTGTCAGAATGAGAGGGTAGGGCTGTGCCATCGGGACCAGCCTGTGCTTGCACAGGAAGCATAGATAGGTGGCCATGTGAAGGTGGAGAGATTATATCATGATGTTGATGCTAGGGAGGGGCAGTTCTTTGTAGATAGTCTAGTTGAATTCCCTAAGACCATTGGGTCATGTAATCTCCTAAGCCTACAGGCCATGTAATACCTGAGCCTACGTGCCTTGTAAGGGATCCCCCATCCATTAAAAGGGGGGTTATAAAAAATAAAAAAATGAAGGCCTTCAAGCCATTCAGAGTATTTGATGAAAATACCATATGATATATCACCTATAGAAAATTGTATTTAATTACAATATTACTTGATATCGTTGGATACCCATTTATTTTAGATTGGATTATCATGTTATGATAAATAATGGAATTACTAATCATTTCATTACATGTATCAATTTGAATATGATATTAAACTTTTTTGAATTAAATATGATTTTTTTCCTTAAAAAGTTAATGGTTTGCATATTATTTTTTTAAAACATAATATATTTCCATGTGCTAATTATGAATATTGAATGATTTTGAAGTGGAACTCATTGGATGAAATGGCTATTGGGTGGGGTCATATATCACAATTAAAATAATTTCTTAATTATTTATATATAATGAGATAATTACTCTCATGTACATTTTTCTTTCTCCTAAACATGAAAACGGATGGTGTGGCTCATGAAAATAATGTTTCCCTATAATATTATTTTGTTTCATATTTGAAAAAACATATGAAATTTTTTGACATGTTATTATGAAAATATTATGTTTTCATTGCCCATGTTTATTGGATCATGCTTCCATACACTTTTTATGCATGTATTATGTTAATCCATTCCATAATCCATTATTTACAATCTATTCTTTGGTGGATTTTTTTTTCGTATCATTAGTATGCCCATATTCTCATCTTATGACCACTAATGATATTCTATTTGTATTTATTATATTAACCCTTACTATGAATTTATAATCACATATTTCTTTGGTTTCCATTTCCCTAGGTTATGAAGATAAGAAAAGTATGAAATTTTTATATGTTTACCATATATGAATAATTAGTGGGTAATGTTAATGTATTTTTAAAGTTTCAGTAATTTTATATAGAGTGGAAAAATATTAAATTATTTGATAAATATCTGAGTTTCTGTGGTTAATTAATTGTCATAATTATATAAAAACTGTAACTTAATATTCGGTCTGAATGTATTCTAATGAAATATTTTTATAAGTTGTGTAATTTATAATTTCATGTATGTAGGATTTTATTCCTAAAAAATTTATTATATGAAATTCAAATTTATGTTTTCCAATTCATATGTCTATATAATCCATTGTATATTCACCATACATTGTTCTTGAAACCTCAAAGTCATTTTTCGTGGAAATACATATTTTTTAGATAATTTTATTATCAAGAAACTTTTTGTTTAATTGGTCTATTAAAACATTTATTTAGTACCCTAACATATAATAATAAAAATTTATATGTCATTATAAGACATAAAGATTTGTAAAAATGTTTCTTGATAAATCCAAATAATTTTGGAATCCTAAGTGAGAATGAATTAAAATATTTTACTCTCAACAAGCATAAAAAAATAACATTTGGAAACAATAAAGTCATATTTTCACCAAATAATTACAATTTATATTTGGTAATGACCTATAATATCCAATTAAATCATAGGTATTATCCATTTTATTTATATAAATCATTTAATCATAGATATTTCATCCTTGAATAGATATAGGCATGATTTTATATATATTTTCAATTGGTTCCTTTAACATTTCATTAAACATATGTGTATAATTTAGTTATTTAAAAACACTATTATATGAGTTATAATTAGTGTTCCATGGTGTTTAATTTTCATACAAGAGGAACGTATTCCTTAAAAATCATTTTACTATTATATTCGAGTTCATTATAAATAGAAAAAAATATTTTCACAATAAATCATTTTCACTATTTTATACATTAATGGTTTCTTTTCAAAATTCAAAATCATTATCACAATATCAAAATTAAAAACATGAGTAACTAAATTAATTTAAACATTTCATATATCATAACATATTCAATTATATTTTTTCTTATAATCTATACTAGTATCAAATTCTTAAGTAAAAGCCCATCTTGAATTTAAATCCTTTTATCATTCATTTTTTGCTTCTAAGCCTTATTTTCATTTTTCAATATCAGGCAGTATGACTTGATTTGTGAAACAAAAAAAATATACTAGACTAGAGATAATGATTATTTAACACTAATTACACAATATATAATGCAATTAATCCCAAATTATAAAATTTTATATTATTATTGGAAGATTATGTGCATATATTATTCTAAAATTATATTAAAAATAATTAAATAAAATATAAAAAATATTTTAATAAAATACTAGTTATTCAATAAAATACCTTACTTTAATAAGATATCATTTTTTATTATCCAAGGGAATATAAAATATTAAAAATTGTGACCACATATTCCCAATAAGGGATAGAATACAATAGATGTTATCATAAAATAAGTAAAGCATGAAAAATATGGTTGAGATAAAAAATAATCAAATATTCCTTATAACTTATAAAATAAAAATGGGAAAAATCCATCAATTATTTAATGATAATAATAATCACATTGATAAAAATTAGTATTTCTATAATGATATAATTCATGATTCCAAACATCATAATCTTACCGTCAAGTACTTATGTTAATTCATCATACATAAATAATTTAGCAGTACTACAAATACCAAAAGTAGTTTGTCCGTAGAGACCTAGTCTTTCAACGAGTGACTATAATTGGCCACATTCAACAATTATTAAGTCATATTTATTTATCATATGATGGTGTAAATAACAACTCAGGACATGGCCAACATTAACATTTTTATAAAAAAACAAGAATATTAAAAGTTAATATTTCACACACTCAATTAATTAGACAATATTATATTAATCCATCCAGTGTAATGCATTCTGTAAATAAATCATTAGTAATGATGATTGGAAAATATTTTTTTGTGGTCTATATTAAAATAATTATTTTGTTGTCACCTTCATAAAAACAACTTCGTTTAGAAAATGAAAAGAATATTTGTTAAACCCATTTAAAAAATGTAATACATGGGTAATATTGTATTAAATAAATCATTTTATAATATTAAAAACAATTTTATATCATTTTTTGGAGAGTGTTGACATAGATGAAAAATATACCATACTTAATAGAAAAACAATGTTAGTTTTCCTTTACAACATTATTTCGACCTTTATGAGTGAAAAAGAATTTACAAATGGATGTAAAATTTTAAAAACATAGAAATAAACTAATGAAAATAAAATATATGTTTTTATATAAAATATTCATATTAATACACTAATATAAATGAAAATAAAAATAATCTTAACTATGGATAACATTGTGAAATAAACCCTTACCTCTAGTCTAACATGATCTGTAAGTATTTTTTCCCTCCTGTATAATAAATTCATATTTAATATACTTCTATAATTGAAAAATATAAAATATTAATGTATCATATATTTTCCACTTATAATAATTCAATAATTTTTAATTATTAATATTTTATTAAAATTGTTATTTCTATGTGTTTAATATTTTTTTCACCTATGTTACAGTTTACTAGTTTCAGTCGCAGTATCTTTATCATACCTTGTCTCATTTTAATAGGAAAAAATCACCCCTTATTGGTTTGTACTACTACCAACTAGATGGGAGACACCCATATCTTCTTTCCTCTATGATTCATGTTATTTTTTATCTGAGAATACAATAATTTCACCCAAGGCTTATTGTCGATCCTATTTTTTCCCCTTTCCCTTATAGTGACACGCATGGACCTTGACCAGACATACATGATAATATTGTCACCTTTGATTATAATCCAATGAGTTCCCAAAAGACTTACAATTTGAAAATAATTTCAGATGTTTCTCAAACCCCACATCTAGAAGATATCATCAAATGGTGTTGAATGTATAACCACATCAATAAGAGTGATACTAAAGTCCACTTTGAAAAGCATTCTAAAATAATTCTGAAATCATACTTTTTCTGTCTCCTTATCATGTCAAATGGAAATTCCAACTGCAGATGAACTATCATGGATGATCTTAGTATTCCATTGGGTCCAATTGAGATTATAGATCATGATCCATTCATATGAAAAAGAATTTTCTACTCATAGAGGGTTGAATTCAAGGGACCACTCAGACAGACAGAGTGATACATGATTCATGAAAATATATCTAATAGAATATTCATGAAATATATACTCATCCAAAGAGAATAGAAAATTAAAAATCCATCATCCAAGGTAGATACTTTTACAATCTGAGAATCCCCAAATAGAACAAACACTACAAACAAGCTCCTTGAATAACCATTTGGTTTTTCCTTTATGTAGAACTAACTGCACAATAAAGGAGTTTTTAACCAACTCCGTAGATTCTAAATAGGCCCATGGATTCACATCCACGTTCTCTATGGATCCATTCTGAAGAATCGGACTACAGGAGGAGCTCTAAAGAGACACAAGGTAGTTTTGACCACTAGTTTCTCTCGACACACGACTATGAGGAACCACATACGACGGTACAAATCAGTTACCAACATCCCGACCAGAGGAGGATTAATGAAGTGAAACAATGTTTTTTCAAACATTGGTTACTCTAAACACGTGACCTTATAGAACCGCATTCATGGGAACAAATTCATCATGACCATCTGCAACAGATCTCTTACCAGTAATTAAATGACCTTCTTCTCAAAATTCAGGCACAAGTATCCAAATTCAAAATACATTTTAATGAATTAACATATAAATTAATAAACTAATATATGATTATGATCTAGTCATAAAATAGGATAAATGAATATTCTATAGAGGTTATAATGTTTTTCACCATAATTGAAACCAAATTTTAACTCTTTTATAATGTTGACAAATCCTTTCCAGTGGTTACTATTCATAATAATAAAAAATTAACATTAACCTATTTCATGATATTAATTTGAAAAATTAAGAAATATGATAAATATTATAATATAAATTTTTTATATGTGGATGAATTTAATTTTAACAAATCCCTAAAAATCATTATGAAAAATGGTTTCTCATAAAAATGGATTTTTCAAGAATAAATTGATATCAAATTTACTCTATGAAAATTAATAATTATTATATAAATTTAAATTCTAAATATTATATATATAATATATTATTTTCATTTAAATTAATGAATATTGCAATTTATTTTAATTAAATCAAATGAAAAAAACATTATTCCCCCAATGAATGTTTTTTTGAAAAAAATTGTTTTAATCCAAATAATTAACTTATATCAAAATCATGTTTAATGATTGTCATAATGTAATTAATTATATTATATTAAAAATAAATGGATCATATATCATTTTAATACCAAAACCAATATAGATTAGTACATATAATAGTCATTTTTTATGAAAAGTATGGATAGTTTTACAAAAATACCAATTTTTCAAAATTCAATATAAAATTAACTACATAGAAAAAATATAAAAAATTAAACCTTATAATATTATGATATTAATATTTTAAAAAATATATCCAAATATTAAAAGAAATTTAATAGTTTTCAAAATTAATTACAATATCCTCACACATATTTTAATTAAAATCATTTTTTGAAGAAAACATATTTTTGAAACATTATTTAACTTTTCTAAAAAATATTTGATTATTTATAATAAATTAATAAGTTTGTTTTAAATAATTAAAAAATACATAATTTCCATATAATTTTGTTATTGATATTCATAAAGACCAATACTATATATCTTGATTAATATTCATTCCATATAGTTTCGTGGGATGATTCAATACAATAAAAATTATAAAAGACTACATATATAGTTAAATAAATAAATAATGATTTTGTTGATTAAAGTGTCTATAATATCAACTTATGGTATACCAACATTATCAATTATAATTTCATAATCTTGGTCATGGTCCACTATCTTTTTATAGTATAAATTATCATCAAAATTTTGGAATTCGTTTTTTTTGTTCCCTAGGTAATGACATATGAAACATTATAATTTGGTGGATTATTTATTTACCTAACACTAACATGACTAAATTACATTATCTACCTACATTAGGTAGAACCCCCTTTCACTTCATGAATGTCTGAAGTGGTTTCTTTCCACAATTATCATATATGGGAAGTTCCATTATTATGTTTTTTTTCATCACCACATTTATCGTTATTAGTGGCCTATAGTCCCCTTCTTCTCTTGATTCCCATGGAAAATATGTTACATGGAGAATCATTTATTAATGATGATGTCACTTAATACCATATAATCATATTTTGAAAAAAATATGATAGACTAGTTCCCTTAAATGGAATAGTATAATCCATTCACAGAAACGATCAATCGTACTTCCCAAATTAAATACATTGTCCATAACATTCCTTATTAATATTTTAGTTTTTTCCTCATTATGAAAATCACTTCCCTCTTACTTTAGTTTCATATTTAAAAATTTTCTCCCCACATCAGTTTGTTTCTCATGTGGAATGTTGTTTACAAATAATATGTCATTAAAAATATCTACTTACATTCTCTATATCTCCTCCTTCTGTATTTTATTTTTAATCAATAAGATCCATTGGTAAGAATATTCCATTAAAAATACACTATGAGAATAATTTTTTGGATTAATTGTTTATCAAATCCCGAAATATAATTTTTATAGACATGATCTACTATTCAGTTATAAAATGTTTTGTAGTTCCATTAAAGGATGGATTTTTCTTCCATATAAAGAGATTAAACATTAATGAATCTTGATGTGAATATATAAATGTTTAGTTAGGGGATATTTTATGGATCATAAACTAATTTAATTTTCCTAATGTACTTATAATATACTAAAATCTAATAATATTCAGGTTAAATTTCTCATGAGGGAAATCCCTATATTGATTAAATGTTTGGACACATTCTCCATTCATTCATATATGATAAATTCATAACGAAGGTAATCAACTATATTATATCATAACATTTGGAATAATAATATATAATAATTATACTCATGAAACACATAAAATAATTTTGGAATTTATACATTGATAATCATAGAATAAAAATATAAGTATTAGTTTTTAATATATTAATATCATAATAATATTTTCAAATATTTCATAATAGATTTTCAATAAATTTTATTTATCCCAATAATATCCCTCTAGAAGTTTCATACCATGTGTACAGATTGTTAAAATATACAATGCACTGGAATGATGGTTGAGATATACTGTACCAAATCATTTTAGTTATATTATAAATGGATGACTATGTTTCAAAACCACATCCAGATGTATTATACATGCATGGATATATTTATAGGTAAACCAAATAATATATACAATACAAAAAATCATGAAATTTTCTCACAATTATACATATCCTTAGTGTTTGGAATATAGATTTCTTCCACAATCTATTTCATCCTAAATATGTTTCTCAATGTTTTCACTAAACTTATTTTGATATCAATTATAATGACCTGAATTTAGTAACCTAGATCTGGTGGTTTTTTTAATACATTGTAAAATAATTCAAGGGATTAAATAAAAAAAGGATAGATTAATTTAGTAATCTTAGGAGACTATATACATATGTAATTCTCATATTACATATGAAAACATTAAATACAACTTGAGCATTCTTATGAGAACATAATTATTTCTTCTAGTAAATCCCTAAATTGATTTTCAGGTACCTTCATTGTATACTATTGTTTAATAATGATATAAATATAATAAATATTACTTCTATATTGTTATATTCATCCTTGAAATGTGGATATAAAAAATCAATCACATTTCTACATGGTGGTGGTAATCCACACATATGCATGAGCCTTGTTATCATTTTTTAATAAGTGGAAGGTTCAAGAGGTATATCATATATTATTTTTTCACAGAAAAAATTATTTCATAAATAACAAATATATTCTTTATTACCATATTTATATCCATCTAAGTATAATGTTGTTGAAAATGAATTTCACTTCTATATAGAGATGGTAACTTGTTTGAACACACAAGAAATATTTTTTTAGTTCCATGAGAAGGAAATCATGTAAAATGGGTGAGTACATAATAATATAAATATACAATAATATTTTTGAAATTTTTTTAATGATTTTAGTATGGGTGAAATATATTTATGCTTTGTAGAATAAGAAATATAATCGAACGTACTCATTTAAGAGTAATACCTATTCATTTAGAAACCTCTTTTTGATTACACATTAATCCTTGAAAAGATTATATTTTCGAAATATGAAAATCTACTGTATGTAATAAGGTAGATAAAGTGGTATTTGAGTATGGAATGGTTGAGATAGATGGCGCAAGTTATGTGACTAAGGGATGAGAGGTGGTTGACTTTTATAATTGAGGGAACGGACACACATGGAATTACATAAAATATTAAATAATATAAAAATCATAACCATGTTAAGTGTAATTGAGTAACAAAAATATTAGAATATAAGGTGTGATGGTATTGAAATAAAAGTTAACCAATAATATGTTGACATTTCTTGGATACATTTTATGCCTTATTAAATATATAAATCACATTAAACCCATTTTACCATTACATTTGATAACATAACATTTTACCTAGATAAAATATTTATATGACCAAAATTAAATGGGAACTTATACGAAAAATTAGATACAATATTTATTAATTTTGAATCCATTATATTATATTGAATTTATTTTATTGGGTGAAATATATTTAAATAAAAGAATCTAAAATGCATCAAAAATAGTTTTTAGGAAGATCCCTAATTTAAGAATACAAAAAATTCATATAGAAATAAATTAATAAATGGGTTTAAATTAATTTTTTTTGTAAAAATATAAATATAAAAACATTTTTTTTCTTTTTGATAAATAATAAATTGAATTTGAGCATCCAAAATTTCCATTTGAATCAAAAACCCTTAATAGTATTAAATTTGAATAAAATATAACTTATATTATCAAATGTAAAGCTTGGGTTACCAAATTTTAAATAAAATTTAAATTATATTATTTGAATTCTTAAAAAATATTTTATCAATAAAAAATCATACAAGAAAATAATGTAGTTTATTAATGATATTTTAAAGCATTACATTAGAGTTTTAAAACAATTTTACTACTTTTACCAATGGTAATAATCGTTACAATGGATAATATTTACAACAAAAAAAATAATCAGGGAAATTTTAAATTATAATTATTATTATAATAACTAATTTTTAATTCATAGGGAAATATTAAATTTTTATAAGTTTATGATATTAATTTTAACAATAAAATTTATAATTTTAAGAAAATGAATTTTTCAAACAAATGCCTTTATCATACATAAAATGATCTTAAATTAACTATATTATTTGCAATCATTATTATTAGAATTTAGATTAATATAGTTAGATATGAAATATTTAAAATTAATACAAATAATTTTTTTAAGATATTATTTTAATTAATTAAAATTAAAATGCATTATGCACTTAAAACAGTTTTACAAAGAAATTTATTTTTTAAATAGAAAATATAATTATTTTAAAATCATGTATAATATTGGTCCTAATATAATTAATAAGATTATTATAAATTTTATTAATCTTATATCACATTAAAAAAATTCCTAAATATAATGATAATTTCAAAATTAATAATTTTATGAAATTTAATGGTTGTTTCAAAATTTACACTATTTGCTGAAAAATAAAATTTATTAGAAAATAAATTAAAGTCTAAGACAATATCCTCAATGAAGATTTTTATTTTCAAACATAAACATCTATAGGATAAGTGTGAACCCTAAAAATTTCATCTAAATAAACCCAATAAAGAAGTTATACCAGCTTGAGACTATATGAATTTCCCCTCCCCAACATCTACATCGTAATGATAAGACTCCACCTTTTCATTGCAGCTCGGAGAGCTATCTCATGTATCGATGCATGGTCTTGGTATATATTGAAAATTTCATACCCTCTCGATCATCCAAATCTTGATGGCTATGCGATGGTGAATGCTTCTTTCTCTAAAACCTCATTTTCAGCTACTCCATGAAAAGTGCATGGTAGCTTCCACATTAAAAAAAAGACCAAAATCCAAGATACAGTATCGATCAAATTCTTCAAAACAGAAATGTACTCCAAAATATCTAAAAAATTCAAAAGCACTCCAACTCCCATGAAACTAAAAATTTAAACATGAAAAAAGGATTTAAGAAAATCCATTAGGACTGGAAGCCTCCTCGAACAGTACTCAGATCATAAAACCTCAGTTCCAAAGAATTAGAAAACCATGAAACCAAAAACAGATTTCAAAATTCAAAATAAAAACACACACCAACAAATTTCCTTAGAAATACTACCACATCATGACTACCATACACGGTTAACCATCATACGTTGTGAAATAATCCAATTCTGTACACATTGAAACCTCGATTGTTTCTTCCATAAAACCTTCGAGAACCATCCATCGGAAGTCCTCAAACCATCCCCAAATACCCATCATCATCTCCATCAATAAAATACATGTCATAGAAAGAAGATAGAATGCACATCCCAAATGATAGATCATGAAAAAACCAGAATGAAACAATAAAGTACTTCATATCTCACCATGAGATCACACCATCCAAACATAACCATCCTCTACAACAAAAATCCTCCACATAAAGGGACAATAACTGTGTTTCCTTATAGAATACCATGGTAGATGAAAATCCAAATCACAAATATTTCTAGTAACCAACATAGTCAATCATTTTGGAAAGTGGTGGAATGATCATGAATCCATAGTAGCTACAGGCCTAGGAAAGGATTCAATAGTGAAGCATCCACCAGAACCACCCAAAAAAAAAATCCATCACCAACAGAGAATGGAACACGCAAAAACCAACACACTAAAACCATCCAATAAAGAACACCACATTAGTATTGAGCACATCATAAGATGAACCTCTTCAAATGCATATGGCCATAGGAAATGCACATTCCAAATCCCTTGATCATCCACTAAAACAAACCAACTAGGATATCAACATAGGATCCCAAGGCTAGACAAGCGTTGAATCTGACTAGGATCCCAACAGAGAATCACCACCCTGACTGAGCTACCAACCCATCCGAAGAAGCCATCACCGAGTAATAAATATACTTGAAACAGAAACAGAGGGAAACCGCCATCTATATAGAATCACCATAAGATTCAAATTCCATAATTAGGTAGGTAATGAGGTTATACGAGGCTAAGAAGTGGTTCACTAACCTCCCCCTCTAAGGAACCTCTTAGGAACCACTGAGGATACAATTCGAGGGAGAGATGCTGCTCAAAGGCTTCTATCATACATGCCCAACCCTAATATTTTTATTACTCACTGATTTCAAAAATTATATAATTTTTTTATAATTGAATTTATATTACTCTAATAAATTATAAATAATATCCATGATTTTAAAAAAAAACCATTTTTTGAATATAACATATTATTAAATAAAAAAATTAATTTACTAAAAATTGAGTACTTATTTATTATGATTTAATTAGATAAATTTTCATTACTTAGAAACACTATATATATATTTATATATATATATTTCATATTACTTTCAATTCTATTTAGTCCCACAAACCCAATTACTATGTTTTAATTTTATAATATATAATTGTTTATTAAGGCACATGGTTCTGTTTTAAGAAAGTTATCGAGCATAGTATTATTTTCAGCTAAATTTTATGGGTGTTACAATGTGAACTTTTCACAAAATTTAAGATAAACATGATATGAACTACTATAATTAATATTATTATTACCTTCCATTTACCATTGTGATAAAACATCTTTTCTATCAACAGATTATATATTATTCTATAATAAAAAAACATCTGATGTAATGTTATTAATAATTTCCTTGTCTATCCTTTCACCTTTATTATTATCATTAAATGTGTTCCTTCTTTAATGGATTTTAAAACCAATATTTTTAATATTTTCAATCAAAAAATAACATTCCAATTGATATTTACTTTTTACATTCTTGTTTTTTAGAATTAGAAGAGTAAAAGGAAATAATATTTATACATTTCATAGATACACCATTACTCATTAAATTCATCTTTTTAGCAATGCTCTTCAATAATAATTTAGATTGATTATGTGAACTAATGATTTTATATAGTGTATATTATTTTATTTTTTTCCTTTAATGAATCGATACCTCCTTAACATGTCAATATTTGGGTATATCACTCAAGAATGTACCTAAATAAAAAGTCTATCCATGGATTCTCCATGTGAATTAATTCAAATAACAATTCTAGTAACCTTATGAAATATCTAGTGTACTATTTAATATTCACCCATCTATTAATCCTGATATTCAAAAAAAATCAATCAATAAATTAATAAAATCAAATCATCACCCCCTGGGCTAAATAGAATGATTCCTAACTCTATCTAAGTCTAATACAAAAGAGGGGATCAGATCCTATGATTAATAAATGATTCCTTAGTGTTACCTCATTAGGAAAGATCAAAGCGACACATCCTAATATTTCTGGTTGATAATGAATAGAAGTATGGCCTAAAAAATCCCTAATAAAATTGCATAGTGTGTATAGGATATACATGGAATGTATTCGCTACCCTGGGTATTCCTACATAATCCATTCTATGGCTGTGTACTATAGCTCATATATGTTTTCTCAAATCATACCCATGAACAAGGCTATGATTGGATACTCTGGTCATGTATGTGTTTATGTACCATTTTGTTCCCATGTATTCATATCATGCCTATGTACCTTGTTGTGTCAGTTCCCATAAAATCCTAGAATACAAACAAAACCTCCAGAATAGGGTCACACAAAATGTATAGGTTATTCATGGTATGTGATATTTATTTATTGAGAAACCCTATCCACCAGAGTAAGTGGTATACACAATGTGTGTTCCACAAATTACACATCTTGTGTCTTTTTTTTTTACGTAACCATCTATTCATTACATGGATTATCATGCATAATTTTTAATTCTATTATATATGAAAATCACACCAATGAAACACATATCATAGTTGATTGATCTTCTATCATCATGAGAGGCTAGATTTGGAAAAACAATATTCTTACAAATCATCTATATACCACCATGGGGACTGAATGCCCAATTCTATTAAATCATAACTCATAATCAATTCCAAATCCCCCTCAATATCAATTCACCACAACCATTCTATAGATACGTATCCTAGCCATGTAGTAAAGACCTATTTCCCCAAAGAACAGTTTTACATTGGGTTTTAGATGAATATTTATCAAACCATTGGACAAAAGAAACACTGATGATGCATGTGTAATAAATGACGAAACTAATGCACTGAAAAACACAAAGAATAATCTTTAGGAATTTTTCATCTTTTCTTCAATACATTTTATGGATGAATAAATATGAAATTTATAATTTGTAATTGACCTCACATAATTCCAGGAGGAAATATTTTTCAACCGTAATCGAATAATGGACTAGAAAATTAATTTTTAGGGAAATAATTCATGTTCGACACTAGTAAAATATATATGGTATTAAAGTAACATAAAAACTACCTCAATTTTGTTTCATTCATTATGTAATAATGGTTTTATTTTATCTTTGTTGGTGAGATCCAAATACTTTCCTAATGAAGACAAACTCCTCTGTATTGATCATTTATCCACAATCTGGTCACTGTTCAACAAAGTTCACTGCCATGTACTCTCAAAATCCCTAAGGTTATGTGAATAAACATAGGATTTTGACATAAATAGACATAAATATAGGTGTTTTTAGGTCATAAAAATTAAACAAAAATGTAAATTTTTTATTTCATTTATTTATTCATTATCCACATGTGAATTCTCTTCGACAAAACATCAAATGCTCGTAAATATTATATTGAACATTCGGTAAAACCATCAATTTAGATTTAATGGTGGTTTTATATTTTCCATTAGATATTCCATTTTGGAGTTCTTCCATTATTTCAAAAAAAAAACAGAATGCATGATATATAATTATTTAATATTTTTATTATATCAACAAAGAGGTTCCCCGTGCCACGAAGTCCAATATTGTTTCAATGTATTGTTCCAAAAGTATTCATTCATAAATTCTGAAGTCTTACAATGAACGAATAATGTCTTAACATTTCCCCCAATTCAATTATTTTTATCCTGGAAATAAAAACCCACCCAAACAAGTGAGGGTACTAAGATCGCATATGGTTTTCTCACTCCCACTTTTACTACTAATGTTTTTTGTGTTTATAAAAAATAATAAAAATGGAATCACTCTCCCCTACAGGATCCTTTACTTCTAATACTCTATAAAAAATAGGTAATATATGACTATTTCACTATTAAAAATGTCTATATAACCCAATTTGATAACATGTTGTGGGTTTTGAATGTACCTCCTCATCTATATCACATTGAAAACATCAGATTACTGGTGGAACTTCTTAGATAGTTCCAATCGGTACACCACCATAATAACCCTATATACAATTTGTAATGTGATAATGAATCATTGAGATAACTGTATTCCCCATATAAATATCCTCAATCCTCATTTAGTTGAGTCTATTATGAATATGTGGTCTCCCTCTTCCAACTCCAAAGGCCCTGATCGTCGATCCAAAAAATATTTTTGATAGCTCTAGGAAGTCCACATATCCTCCTTGATGATCATAACATTCATGGTTGTCCATCATTCCAACTCTAGGATAATGGGTATTTATTCACCTGGATCAGTCCAGTATAGTAGTGACCTTCATGGTCTTCCATAAAAGTCCTCTAATAGTTTCGTACCGATAGTGGAGTGGAATTTTTTGTTTTGCGAAAACGCAACAATGGGTAGGTTGTCCTCCAAAATTCGAGAAAAATATAACATGAAAACTCAATGGATTATCACTCAAACATGAATTCACCACTTAGTTTGGACATCATACTAAGGGTGAAGTTTCCGGGTTAAATTATACAGGGGAACAAGACATCCTACAATCCCCTCTATACTATTAACTTTACACAAGACTCTTAGTATAAAATATTTAATAAGAGAACTCTATGAAGATGGATCATTACTTAAAAATAAAGGCATCAAATTCAAAATAATAAATTCTTATTTTGGATGGATAGGAGGTGGGATGATTTTGTGAGTTTGTAAATGACCACCCAATAGTTTTATGTCATCTAGTTGATCTAGGAATCCTCATCTGGATTTCTATAGATACACCATCCCAATTCAACTATAGAACCTCAAGGGGTTGATCCAAACCTATTGGAACCTGGTTCTCAACATTCACCTAATGAAAAGTGAGGCATTAAGAGACAAAATAGGCTATGTAAATCTTTATCCCAAGCCTTCAAAATAGACATTGATGGTCCATGTTTATATTTTCAACTCCTAGATTCACCGTTATGGTGGATGTAAAAATCATTAGTAACTCCTATCACAACATCAAAGGTACTTTTTTCAACCCTCAGAAAAGGGTGGTGTGATCCCAACCTTCATAAAATCCATCTCGATCACATCTATTGGATATTTAAACATGTGATTTATTACTTTCAATATCTCCAAGTTGAGAATCCCTAACATTATGATGTAGCAAACATGTGATAACCATCTACTTGAGGTTTCCTAAAGAATCCTCATCCACTAAGGAAAATTACAATGAGGAAAACATCTTTGATTCCGTGCTAAAAAACAATGAAATATGTATCATACTGAGACCATATTCCACCATGTTTCTTTTCCAGGAGTATGGACTCTCTAAAATTCATAATTCTCAATGAACTCTTGTCATGTTTTCCACCTCGAGTTAATATCAATCTATGAAATGAAATGAATGAGACTCTAGTGATTATAGTAAATGATAAAACACTCAACTATAAGGTTTGTTGACTACATCATCAAGTTTAATTCCACCTATTCCAACACACGATCACGATTCATGTAGTTTTTCTCAGTGGGTATTAGTTTCTAGTAGCGTTAAGAAATCACTTCTTGTCTTTACATTATAATTCATCCAAGATTAGTTCTAGAAAAATATTAGAACACCACATATCCAACACCCTCCTCTATAAGCCTCTATATAGAGGTTTCTCATCTAAATCTCCATAATTTGATATTTTTTAATACCATTAAAAACACAAAAATGGATACTCTTTTAGGGTCAATGTTGTCAGCATTTCAGATATCCTTGAGAAATTGGTCACAAATAACTAACAGTATTTTTCCATCCCAAGGATTCTATGCACCTCATATACCCACTTCTTTATATACCAAGCTATAATTACCTCAAACATTTCTTGGTCCACAACACCACACTAATCTGTGATGACATGTTCTAGGAAGTGATCCTCTATAATCTGGAAATAACACATTGAGAAATTCCTGTAAACATGGTTCTCTGAGAGTATGTCAAGGAAGATTTTAAAATTCCTTGTGGACTAATGATCAGACATTGAGTCCAATAGGATTTCATATATTAATACAAAAACAAATGGGTCCAAGTGGGGATGAATGATTTGATTCCGGATTCCCATGAACAAAATTTTTTATATATAATTCAATCACCAAGTACACATAGTTACCATAGTTAAATTAGAATTTGTTCATTATTATATCATCTTCCTGAACTCATATCTACTAATATCATTACCTGAGGTAATTATTTGAGAGCCATCAAAACCCTTTAAACTAGTTTAAATTTTATTATATTATTATTGTTGGATAGTTATTCATGATAGTCACATGGTATAGGGGATGTAAATCCATTCATTCCTCAAGCTCATTTTTCCCTTCTTAGTAAACAAAATTGGGGTTGTCTGAGTCACATACTGGTTTGAAAAAATCCTTTCCTCTGTCAATACTACAACCACGTAATTATTTATTAAATATATATTGGAGCCTTCCTATATGCTGATTAATATATTAGGGAAGTTCCTAGGTGCAATTATATAATGAATTCAATCTTTTAGTCGAAAATTAATAATATCAAATCTTTACAGAGATGTCATCATACTCTAATAAAATTGTTGTATACAAAAATCTCATCAAATCCACTACACCAAGGGGAATACTCAAAAACTAATGAGTAATTGGTTATATCCTACTATGTATGAGATCATACTATACTACCTAGGTTTCCATCACACATATTATGAAAAAATTCATCCCAACAATGCAGACACACCACATCCTCCAACATAAATAGTGAATATATATATTTACTATTTTTATCCATTCCATACCAATAAAGACATCATTATCCCTCATCGCTTATATTAATGGATCCCATAAAATGATATTTCCTATAAGAGTTAGATAACACTTATATAAAATGTGTATAATTGGTGAATATCCTTTAGTAGGAGTCTCTAAGAACATGCGTTGATAATAATGATTTATGATAATATCAAAATCTAAAACAAGGTATTTGGTAAAAAAAATTATATCACTTATGTACATAACTATAATTCATCATAATTATTGAATAAACCAATCCTAAATTGAATCAACCCAAGAGATGTTGGGTCATAGGCCTCCACTGCCTTTAGATATCCTCATCCCTTAAAATGATCTCCCTAAGATTCATGTGGACTGCCTTATTGTAGAGACTCAATTCTTGATGTACATGGATATTACATTACTTTTGCAGAATACTTAATACATAACAAGAACCAACACTCAAGTACAGTAATAGTTTAGTGTATTTAGAAACTCAGAACACAATCCTCTAATCGTGGTGAAAGATCTTCAATATCTCCCATAAAGATCTTCCCCTTTTTGTTTTCGTACCTCAAACCTTTCTTAAAATCCTGGGGAAAAGAAAACATATAAAAGGGTTTTCTCAAATGTTCAGTGAGGGTAAGAATGGAGAAAATAAAAAAAAAATATACATTTGAACTTAAATACATGAACATAATGTTTAAACATCAAGATCATGAGTAATGACATAAAACATGTCAGTACGTAAGTCATTGATCATAAAAACAGATTAATCCTGATAAAATATCATGAGAATAAAACATGTAATTGTGGAAACTATTAAGCACATGTTATGATTTCCATAGTATCCAAGGCATTGCTTCCAAGACCGTCTTAGTGGACAAAGTTCCTTTCTAAATCGAGTTCACTCCTCATTTCAGTCCAGTAACACTGAACCAAATTAACTTACCATTCCAGCCATGTCTATATCATGAGATATAAATCTTTACCCAATACATTGGAGGTAGATATAGGTCTCCACCATCTTATAATTAAATCAATCTTTCTTGTTCCACAGAATCATAAATCATACATCACAGCATAACCCATGTAATAGAATGGGATTATTAAACATCATGACATCATAACATAATCCATAAAAAATGTATATCATTTCATCATAAAAAAAATCACACCATTTAAATAAAATAGAAATTATACTTGATACATAACCATATGAAATAATTTCATCTTAGGTAGAAATTTGTTTTGATAAAACACTTGAAATGGATTCTTGAGAAAAATATCCTTTCTTTTTCAAAATCATTTTCTTTTCAGAAATAGCCAAGAAATTTGAAAATAAAATGATTATTATGAAAACAGTCATGAAATCTTGTAGATTAAGGTTCATGAAAACAAGGAGTTATAAAACCGTAAAAATCCATTCTTGCTGTATAAGTTGAAGAAAACATTATCCTCATACTTTTAACAGAAAAGTCAAAAAGTACCACATATGGTTAACAAAAGAATGATTACTTCCATAACACAATGTAAAAGTCATAGAGGGGTAAAAATGACATTAAATATACATGGAAGAATATTAAACATTTTTATGTACATGGATGAAAAATATAACCCCAGTAAATACTTACGTATAAGTAATCTTGGATAAAAATGAGATTTAAAAAATCATCATTCACCTTATGTCTAACTTCTTCCGTATGTGTATGAGACTCCTGTATAGTGGGTGTAAACATATTATTAACTTGTAACATAATGATAATAATATTTATGATATCATATATGGTTCACTTATGTAATTATATTAACCGTTCATTTGTCAATTCCATGTTAAAGCAACATTTGTGGTAATATTCTTTTCATTTTCCGTACATGTTTAGACTTGTTGTTCATGATACTATTATTACTTATATCATGATTTACTTACTTCCATAATTTAAATCATGATTTATATATCATATATATTCATTATATATATATATAATAGATTGATTAATGAAATGAAATACACCGTTCATGGAGATGGTAGGCCGTACTTACGCATGAACATTGTTTTCATTTCATTATTGACTTGAATGGAAGTAAGTAGATAATATATATATATATATATATATATATTTATACAAAAAACCAGTATCTTTCTTATGTCATATATCTCATTATTATTCATTATATATACTTTATAATCATTCTTGAATGGTTATCATGGAGAATGAATCTCATCGCGTCGTGGAGACGGTAATCCGTACATACGCACGAGCGATGATATCATTCCCATAGTTATTGAATGGAATAGGAGTGGATGATATAATATTTTCGAATCAGTATGATGTTATAATAACCATGTGTAGTTATTCTTTACACCATTATAACCATCCAAGTAAGGTGGGGGTGGAAACCAAATTACACCACGACGTGGAGATGGTATTCCGTAGGTACGCACGCGTGGTGATTTCATTTTCGTAGGATAGATAGAATGAGAAATTGGGTTGATTCATATTTATGATAACATATCAGTATATTACTGATACTGATGTTATTAATTTATAATGAAACAACTAAATAAGATGATGTATAAGAATAATGAAACTTGAGAGAATCAAAAGAAGAGATTACCTCTCCTTCGATGCACCTCCTTTACGATAGATATTAAGGAAGTCGAGTTGGACTTTTGAGAAGAGAAAAACCTCTAGAATGTTTCTAGGGAAGTGGAGAAGGTAAATGTACAGTTTTTGGATGAGCTTATAGGCTCAAAAGGGTTTTAAGATAAGAGGTAAGGGGTTCCCTTTTTATAATGGAGGATAGGGGAACCTTAGGAAAACATAAAATATTATTATATAATAAAGTCATATTTGGTTTTTAATAGCTCAAAATTAATTTATTTAAATGATAAGGTGGGGATGGGTAGAAATAATCTGATCCAATGGATTTTAAGAAAGTTTAGGTAACTATTTTATCCTTATCATTTATATTTAACTCTAAGTTAAATAATTTATCTTTTGCCGTGTCTTTTTGTTTTCTTACACTATATGGTTAACAAACATACTATGGCAAGAAAAACGAACCCCAAGTGGTTAATTATTAATATATATATCATTATCTATGTCATTTGGCCGAACCATAGATTTTTATGAATAAAATAACAATTAATAATACAATATTTGTTTTAAAAACTATTTTATGTCAATTTTGACACTATTTGGTACATGATTTTTTTGAAAATAATATCATCATTATTAGTTAGAGAAAATTTAATTAAATCAATACTAACATGTCATATTAACATATAAAATTATTTTAATTCATCAAAAGTCTAATATTACATTTATTTGGGTATGTATAACATCAATTATTTTAATATTTCATTAATAAGGTAATTAATACATCATCATTGTGTCATAAATAAAATAATTATTTAACTTATAAATATTATAAATAAAATACAATTATGTATTAAATATTTTTATCTTTCTAATGAATATTTAGAGTCTAATTTATCTTATGTATAACCCTATATTAAAAATGTTTTAGTTATTAAACATTGATTTTAACTATTTTAATCCTTCTTTAAATAAAATAATAATAAATGTCCTAATATAATATAAGTGGACCTAAAGGTTAATATTTTATCCCTAAGGATGTTTTTGGTCAAAATAATCTTATCCAATAGAATTATGAGATGTGTTAGGGTATTAATAATATCATTTTTACCCTTAATTACCCTATTTACTTTTAACCATGGTAAATAAAAGTAAAAAGTGACTATTCACCAAAAAAAAATTTATCTTATTGAAAAACATTTTACTCCTTGATATTAAACGTGTCTCTTGTAGTTTTGAAATTCCACTCACAGAAGCAGAAAAACTATGTTTTATGTATATTTTCAAACTCTCCTAGGAGGTGGGTAAAAGATAGTGAAAAGTTCAATAAGATTTTTATATGTCTAAAATTATTATAAAATTACACCAATAAATTAAATTGAACATATATAGGTATTTTGTATCATTTTTTACCTAATGTAAATTTAAATAAAATAAATAAATTTTTTATATTAAAAGTCGATTTTTATATAGTAACCTAGTGTTTTCAGTATTCATCAAAAATTTAATGTTTTCAGAAAAATTACAAAAATTCACCCGAAGCTAATATCGATATTACGAATCCAAAAATGAAGTCATCTTTGAAAAAGAAAAGTTATAAAATTTCAAAAAGTGGTTATTACTATTCATAACGGCTATTTCATAATAATATTATAATAATATCTTGTTTAGTGAAACTCAGTATTCCATACAACAAAGGCTATCTAGGAAGGTCTTGATTGCGTGTAATACAAGCCAAGTCAGGGATGCGTGTAGTGAAAGCTCCGTTTGGTGTTTTGTATAACATAATCAATACATATTTCATTTATACATTGAACAAAATCTATAATTAATGTTGCGTAAAATAATTTCCACAAAACGAACTTGAAATTGTGTGTAACAAGTGCGAAGAATAGTGGTGTGTATACTGCAAGCTAATACGCTGTTGCATATAGTGAAAGCTAATTTTTGTGTATCATACAATAGAAGATATCAATGAAATTAAAAAGTATAATTCTCATAAAATCTTGGGTTGTTACACTTAGGATGGAGGTGGATGTAGTTCAAATCATAAAACACTTTCTTATGATCTCCCAAATCTTATTACACATCTTCCACCCTGAGGACATTCCTTAACTAGACACTTCCACTTCCATATTAATCTATCAACCATATCTTTTTCATCCATAGTAAGGGTCAAAAAATCCCGTACGAGATGTCCCTAACAATATCAAGAGAATCATCACCACTCCCTTAGGTGACTTAATCCATCTTGTGATCCTTGAAATATATACCATATCCCCTTTGACTATCTCCGAAACCACCTTAAATGCTTGGCCCCTTGATTCTGATGTCAGCTACAAGTTATTAATATATCATCTCCAATGTTCCCTCTACCAAAACTAACTATAAAAGGCTATTTTCCAAGAATCTATCTACCAAAAATTCTTTTTCATGTTCTATAAAATATGTAGGATTTCCATGAGATATCACACTATCTAAGATATCTTTGTAGAGGCAATGATTGAATGTTTGTTCTTGGAAGAAATCATTCCAAACCATATCTATGGATTATCACACGTTGTTAGTGAACTATAATGAGTACTCTATAAATATCATTCCTCCCTACTAGAACTCCAGAATCTGTTGTAGGTGTACAAATCACTACATTACTAGATAGAAATATTCCATGTAATGATTTTATATCTTTATTTAAGAAAGAGTCATCTCATCACCCATCTGAATCACTAGACTCCAACATTGTACTATAGGGAGCAATATTCATGGGGGAATCCAGAAAAATCAAGACAAACCATGGTCAATGATTATATCTTGGGATATAACTCAAGAAAAATATGGAAACCAAAACTCAATAATATATGGTTCATAAACCAGTTTTTCCTAGAACCAGTGCATACATGAATAGAGTTAGCAAAAAATTAGACAGAGTCCTTGTGAATGGATACGTTGGTCATCATACAAGAACTCAATTAGATATAATTATGGATGAACTTGATAAACATTAATAATATTTACATAGTTCCCTAAATAGTCCACATAACAATATAATATTCAAAATTGAGTCCTAAGATGTCTTTATCTGATACCACATTATCATGTACCAACACATCATGGTTAACCTAGTCAGTGGTGTGCTATGTGTATTACCCCAATGCACACCTCCAATAGTACTCATTCAATTTATGAACACAAAGTAGGCATATCCCACATATGGGAAGTTTTATCGTAAGGTACATGGACACTCAAACACATTTCCAATCATTAATTTAATAATAATAGTTAAAATACAACAAAAAACCTAAATTTATGCATTCATGTTTACCCAACATAAGAGTATGACAAAATTATGGGAACGAATAAATGACCAAATATAGGCCCCAAAAAACTATAAAATATTTAATCATTTTACTAATTAGGGGACTGTATTGAAATGCTCCTCTTAGAATGAAAAACAGTCTATCTAGATCAATAATGATCCCCCTAATCATAGTAAACCTACTTATTCATCATAAAGATCATCATCTACATAATACATGACATGTGTGGGTATATACCATGAAGTGGTGTGTATATATGTTTGTAGTAGAACACCCAAAATCACCAAATATAACGTTTCAAGAGAGAGGTTATCTCATCATCACAAAAACATGTTAATCAGAATAGGATACAATAACCAAGATAAGCATGGTATAATCAATATAGTCAACAAGTATTAAAGTATGGTTACTTCCATACTTATAGTGTATTATACTAATTGATTATTTATTTTCATTATCATTAGGGATAACACACACCATTATTTTTTTATCACTAATGGTGGACATCTAAGAGGTCATGATCAATGAGCCTCTCCAGGAACAAGGACATGAATGATCTCTAAAGATAATGATATAAAGACTTCGGATCTCACCCTGAGTATATGGGGGAGTCTTTACCATAACATTCATAACCCACCTAATAGGTGATTGAACTACCTCGCATGTAGGACATTTGATTCATGACCCGACATAAGTAGGAATAAATGATATGTGATCACAACTTGGACCACAAGGATGGATTTATGTCTGTATTTGAGACTAATCCCCTTGGGCGATCATATCCTATTCATTGGATGTGATTCCTCACTATACCCTCATAGGTATAGAAAAAGGTGAAGAATTCCATAGATATTAGTCTACACTGAATAGATAATGGTCCACAATATGCCATGGGAGATGTAAGAAACTTGTATATGCTATATACTACACGACGTATCTACCCCTAGCCTACCATTTTACTCCAACCGGTGATCGTGTACCCTAGCATGTTCCCGAGTACCTAGGTCGATCCCATGGACCTAGTAGTATCGGGGTACTATGTTCATGGATATGAATGTGTACTAGTCCATGCCCATTTAGTCTAGTCATGCATATGTACTTGTTTATCCTTATTCCCATGAAACCAAGTGGAATATATTGACCTTCTAGGATATGGTCATATATCCTGTTTGTGTTATACACTACATGTCATATTTTATTTTCATGAAACCATATATGAAACCGAAAGGGTTCTTCATGGTGTACTATCTATGGACTACAAAATTTGAATGTCAGGTTTTCACATAACCCACTAGTCTTTAGGTGGATCCACTAAATCCAATGTTTCCTCTTCTCCCGCCACAACTCATGGCTAGGAAATGTGAATTTGAGTTGATAGAACTCTGATCATCATTGGTGGCCAGATTTTGGTCACCAATCTACTCATAAATCCTCGATATTGAAAGAAATCTTTTGAATTTCCAAACCAGTGAAATACTAAATTTTATCTGATGCCATTCATTTTTCTTTTCTATGTACTAAAATAATTTTCTAGATCCCAAACATAAACTCATGTAAGTGATATATTGTTGCATAGAATTATTGAAAAATGGTTTTCTACTGTGTTTTTTGAACATCCAAAAAAGGAAACAACAACGATGAGTTTTCGAAGAATGATGGGAGGAATGCACTGAACATAAAAATGAGAAAGGGACCTTATCCATATTTTGAGTAGACATAAATCCATTATCTAGATGATAAAGAATTAAAATAAAAATCATGAATTTACCAAACGTTAATATAGGAGTAAATATTTTTCGATTGTAATCTAGTAATTTTCCTACGAATTAATTTCATATGGAATTAATTCACATTCATTTTGGGTAAAACAAATAAAGGACTAGAAAAATACCATCCCTGGATATTGGAATGATTATTGATGAATATTAGTTTTATGTTTTAATAATTTGAATTATCCATGAACTACCATATAGAAGAAAAAAATCATTAATACTGATCGTTGATCCATGATATTTTCATTGTTCTCTAATGTTATGCTCCATACTCTATTCAAATCGCTATGGTTATGCAATTATCCCTGGGTTTTTTCCATAAATTGGGTTAAATAGATAGCGATTTAGGTCATGGAATATTAACAAGCACATAAAATATTTAATTGATTTCTTTATTCATTATCTATCTATTACTGTCCTTTATTAAAACACCTGATGAAGAAACATGTTATGTAATTCCTTTAGTAAAACACTTTATTTTCATTTAATGGTTGTATCATTTTTACCATTCTTTTCACCATTAGAGTTTTTTTCATTGTTTATAATAAACTATTTCTATTTGATACAATGTTATTAACTTTATTATAATATCTCCACTGAGGCTCCAAGGGCCTTAGAATCCAACATTGACTCAGTACCTAGCTCTAAAATTATTCTTTATTAGAATGTTTTACAGGAAAAAAGAGTAGTTTCATACCTACATAAAGACCATTTCATTATACTGTGTGGTCTAGGAGAAAAATATACACATAAAATATTATGAAATAGAGATAAGATAATTATTTTTATGGTATGATTCGAAAACATTAATGCCCTAAATTTGAAAATAATATAAATATCCTTAAAATTAATTTATGATAATTTCTCTGTGAAAATGTAATTTTCCAATAAAAACAATAAATATATTATTTAAGGGATTTTCTTAAGGGTTAAATCCAAATTAACAATGTGGAATATTATATGGATTATTTTCAAAGTCATGTATTGAGCTAGTGAGATATTAATAGTCCAAAACCGCCTTTGTGCAGATAGAATAAAAATATTAAATATATTACCTTTTTTTGGATATTTATTGAAAATAATATAATATCTTCTAATTGTAGTGTTTTATGAGAAATTTGGGACCAATAATAGGTTTGGTACAACGATTTTACCCTAGGCAGGGCATAACATTTTTGTGGGTCGTACCATGGGTCATATCGTATGCGAGGATAATCTATTTAATAATTATATATATATATATATATATCTCAAAACAATTAATATCCCCCAAATCTTTCATTAGTTGCGAAATTTGATTCTACCGTTGGTTTTGGTACGTCAGTTTTACCATAGGCGGGGAATAAATTTTTGTCACATAGGGTGTTTGGTCGCATCAGCTGCGATAATACCCTCTTAATATTTATTTATGTTATTTTTATAAATTCAATTAATTAAATTTATAAAAAATTATATTCATCACCCTCTTTATGATATTCCCCCATTTTTGGATGTTAGAACACATCAAAATCATATATTTCATCCACTTTATATCTATTAAAAATTAAAACACCTTGATGGGATGAATCTAATAACTCTATCATTATGATTTGGATGAATAGGAAGATTAATTAAAAACATTCCTTTCAAAAATGTTGAGACATATTTAATAAAATGTATTTTTCTTATTACTATTTATATTATTCAAATCATAAAATAATATTGGGGGTTTTCATGTTAAAATTATTGTATATATATAATGTATGTTTATATATATATACAGTTTAAATATATTTATATATATATATGGATGTATATATATATCAGTTAAATAAATATATATGCGGATATCAATATATATTATGAGTATATATATATATATTAAATTTAATATATTTTTATATTTATTATTAAAAATGTATTTTATAGTGGTTTTTAAAAAATGTATGGATTTTAAGATGGGTAATGCATGGATTTGTAAGGATTGATAATTAAATAATTGATTGATATAATAAATTATATTAAATAAAATATTTTAAAAAAATTATATAATGGGATAGGGGGATGGTTTTCATAACTGAGAATGTTTCTTTTCATGACACTCCCCCCATCACATTCATCAACCACTATCTCTCCATCCCTCTCTCATGTTTTTTTTTCAAACATTGGTTATCAATATTTTATTCGAAATTGATATTATTGATGTGTATTTGGTGTTGTTGGAATTGTCTGAATGAGTATAATTTATTCTGATGTTTATTTTGGAAGGTGCTGCTGTCTTTTTCAAATAATTAATTTAATCTCTCATTTCCCATATTATAAATATAAAAAATGATTAAAAAAATTATCATGTGATAATTAAAATGAAATATCAAAGGATAATTACACGTATTATTAAATAACGATTATCATAAATTTCCGAGATGCAATTTCACTAAATTATTAAAGGATAAATTACAAAAAAAAATTATAAAAATAAAATCACATCATTTATCAAAGGATAATTTAAAGAATTTATCATAAAATAATTTTTCAAGTATAATTCATGATATTTATTGAAGGATAATTATTTAGAATATCAAAGCATAATTATTTGGATTATAATTATTTTTGTTGAAAATTTCTAATGAATGTACTGGCCAAAAATGATAATTCAAAAACTATCTTGGATAGACGAAGTATTGTTGTATGAAATAATATATTCCTTTTATAATTATAATACATTGTATACGTTTTAGGAATCCATGTTGTGGGGTCATATTTCTAGTTGGTGTGAGAATGAGGTTTGGATGATGAAAACTTCTACTGACCTTCCATTGACGTTGAATAATCTGAGGCAGGAAGATCCTTCTGTTTTTGTCTTTTGATATGATTTGTGACTTAATATGAGTTTTTTATATAAATATTAAATGAACATACTAGATTGTGATCACATGTGGGTGTGTGTAGCCTTGAGTACATTATGGGACACTTATTGTTATTAGTACTTTATAGCTTGTTATTCATGTTCGATGTTGATCACATGTATTTTTTTGATACAATACTTTGGATGATGTTCTATGATTTATGGTGTATCCCTCCATGATATGTGTTCTTTGTTGGTATTTATCATTTAACCCATGTTTGGCGGACCATCATGATATGTTTACCACATAGAGGGGGAGTGTACACAACGAGAGATGATGGCAATAGGGGGACCTAGATTAGGTAGGGTTATGAAAATGCCTCATGGATTTTGTGTGATACACATAATTCAATGAATATTACAAGGGCTATGTGCTTGATTCGTACTAAAGTTCAATTCGATCTAAATTCCTAGTAAATTCAGAGAACAATACTCTCGTCATGCCTTGTGTATGAAATCGATTATTAGAAGGTGCGAAAATGTAAAATATCAATACCTAGATAATTTTGAGTAGATCTTGATGCTTAAAGAATCCAAAATACATGGCTTCATTCATTCCTGTTGTATTCCATGTAGCTTGATTCATTTTCCTCATAGCGATACCTTTTTTATTCTGACACCTTTATTATCCTTATGGCATAAAGCCAAAGCAGGTACGGTGAGAGATGTTTGGAAGATTGGTCAGTGCATGATCTCTATATTATTTATTTTGTGTTAAAATAACTGTTACACATTAATTATTACTATAGAAGAAACGTAAATAATTGAGTACATCAGGTTAATTATTCGTTGGTGGTGTCCCACTAAGTCTTGTAATCACATCCTACTCAACCATTTTGTTGATCTTATAGATTTTATGTGGGATCTGGTGAAGTGCATGGTCCTTATGACGGAAAGCTGAGTAGTGGAGTGTAGATATAGTTTCGGGCAAGGGAGGACACTATAGGGCATGTATTTTATCCATTTATTTATCAAAATCATATAACACTTGTTATTCTTTCAATATAGGGAACTTCTTTATTTTAATGAATTGTATTCCATCATTACCTATTCACATGTTTTCTTTTACTATTTATTATATTGTTCATTATTTACTATTGATCATGTGACATGATACTGAGGGTATATTCTACCCAAAAATATACTTATACCTCTATGCTAGTTAGAAAACTCTAGTGTATGGGGATCTCACATGAGATCATGTAACTATATAGATTGGACCGAGTAGTCTGGGTTGGTATGTTACAAAATATTATAATAAGATCTAGAATTAGTACAATGTTTGTATCATTTTATTAATATGAGATAAGATAAATCAGAGATAGGATGTTAGGGGCTCGTGTAGGGGAGCTATGACAGTGCTTGTCCTTTGTTATATGGTTGTACATTGAGTTTTGAAAAATTGGGTCTTTGTGTTTTCTATTACTATTGATTAAACTCAGCTTTGGTGGTACACAAGATGTTGATTTTTAATTTATGATATTTTGAGTGTGTTAATACATCCTAAAAAGTCATGTAGGTTTTAATTCCATATATATATTATATTTATATTGTATAATAGATCTTTAATTTAATGTCAGGTTTGGAACTATCTGTTCGGGAATGATTACTAGTGTGATATATCTGTTGACATGTTGTATGATATATCATTACTGTAATTAATTATTTTAACTAAGTATTTTTTTGGAATAATTAAATATATGATTATTACGACTAATGTGAAATTTTGGAAGAAAGGGGTAATTATAGGAGGTGTATACCATGGTCTAGGGGTAGAATCAAAGGAGGACCTTACGTGATAACATATTAAAAGAATATATGTGAGATCCCATATATATATTATAGTTTATGAAAATCACACTTCTTCTATTCTGAAGTGTGTTACTTCACGTTATAGAAGATTTATCCCTAAAAATGTCTTATTAGACTAAATGAGAGAAGTCCAGAATACATTAGTAGGGTATTATGGCTCTTATCAGCAATAAGATGTGTAGGAGAATACAATTGAGCATGCTCTTATACCTTCACAATATTTTATGAAGTAGGTCCACTTCAACCAAAAGTAGTTCTCTTACTACCAGTCTTATGCATAAAAGTTCAGAAGTATTGTTCAATATTCCATTATTTTCAACACCCTATCTCTTTATCATTCCAGTGAACTGGATTCCCTCGGGGTGTTTAAGAATGGGTTGAAATATTTTTTTAAATCATTGACCTTGTAGAGACTGTAAAGGAAGAGGATTTTAATCTGATATTGAGCTCATATCTACAGTGCAACCAATTTGATACCCCATATTAAATGTCTCCAATTGAACTAAAGAAACTCAACTTATAACTTGATGAATTTGAGTGGAATGGATTTATCTGACTGAGTACATCAACATCGGGTTCACTCATGTTGTTCTCTATGAAGGAATGTTGTATTATTCGACTCTGGGTTGACTAAAAAAAGATAAACTGGGTGATAGTAAATAATTGATATTAATTTCCCAATCTCGATGATCAATTTGATCATCTATGAAGATCTAAACGGTTCTGAAATATTGATCTTCGATCAGGATATCATCAGATTCAATCACTATATGTGCACATTCTAAAGATTGTGTTTTGAAGTAGGTGTGGACTATGTGGGTACATGGTAATTCTGTTTGGGATGATGAACACGTCATCAGCATTCAGGGCCCTCATGAACAAGATCTTCCACCCACAGTTGGACTGATTTGTCATAGTGTTATTCCATGATATCCACGTCTACTAGAAAATAATGGAACCACATTATTAGAACCTAGATATGGTCCTATGTATGAATTAAGAAAATATAATTCAATCCATGTGGTCGAAGTGTGACTTTTTGATTTTAGAGGTGAATTTCCTAGGAAATATGTTGTCTGATAATGGTATATCTATATACGCATAGATATTGGATGTAGTCATGTCCTGGAAACATCCCAAAATGTTTTTTAGAATACCATATTTCTAGGATTTAATGGATATTGTCAAGGTTTTATTTATGGATTATACAAACAATCAACACCCATGACAGTGTTAATAAGGAAGGGAGTGGAGTTCTAATGGTCATACCAATGTGAATTGTTAATCCTTGAGCTAAATAGAATATTGAAAACAACTCTAGTATTAAAACCCCTTAATCCTAGGATTAGTTTTGTAGAGAATTTTGATGCATCACACATTGCTATTAGAGTCGTGTTAATGCAATGAAGGAAGGTTGTAGCCTTTGGGTATTTTCAACTATGACCCCATGAGGGGAAATACACTACCATTGACATGGATTTTTCTTCTATGGTCCATTCTATAAATTTATAGTGACATTATCTATTTAGTTAAAGAATTTTTTTTATACGGACCACAAAATCATTTTCTACGTCTCCACACAAAAGGACATATACATAGGGAATAGGTGTTGGGATTATTATCTATAAAATATTTTATTTTTGATGGAATACTTCCTTGGGAAGCTTAATATTTTTAGTGTTCTCTTAGTCATAAGACATAGGATGTGAAAAAAAATTACATGAGGACCCCATATGAGTAGTGGTGCATGATGATCTTGTCGTTCGATTTGATGGTGGATGCCTCAGAAGATCATATATTAATTAATTTCACATATTAGGATATCATATAATCAATAATTTACTTGGTGAATTACGGTTAGGAGTCATACCCAGAGTGTGATGTGATGAGGGAAAATCTAGCTAGAAGTGTCCAGATACCATGTTGATTTATGGATATAAATTATGTGATCATTGTATTGGTACTTCCTTCCATCAGAGAGGAGCTTATAAGAGGCTTAAAATAATTGGGAGGTAGAGATTCTCCTGGTGAGAAATATATCTACAATGATTTAATGTGATACTTCGGGTGTCCAGGGATGATGAGGGACTTCATTAGGTTTGTATCCTGATGCCGTACTTGCCAGCCAGTAATGGATGAGTACCAATGTCCAAGTGGGTTTATCTAGAAATTTCTTGATTCTATGTGATAGTGAGAGGATGTCATGAAAGTATTTTGATGTGGTTAACTATGACCATAAGAATTTATGAAGTTCTCTTGTTGACTGTCAGTCAAATAACAAAGTCTTTCCACTTCTTCATGATCAAAGAGACTCACTTAGTGCGGGAGCAGGGGAAGATCTATTTCTGAGGGATCACACATCTTCTTGGAGTTCCATTTACTATTATTTTAGGAATATATACATATTTTAAATAAGTCTTTATTAATTTTTTTTAAAAATCACTATGGAATTTTCTGATATTAAGAATGGTCTACCATCCTTAGATCGATTGACGGTCTAAGTGAACTATATGCATATTTGAGGATTTGCTTCAAAAAAGTGTGAATGAATGTGGTTGATCATTGGGTGATCAAATATAATTAATTATTTTATCATTCAGTAATATTTTTTAGGGTTCAATTAATATGTCACCTTACAAAGCTCTCTACGGGAGACCATATCGATCCCTAATTATTGGGATGATCTATGTGGGGAAGTAGTTGTGGGAAATTTTTGGTTTAGGAAGACACTAAGAGAGATTTAATATGATTGATAGAAGTTTGATCACCGCTCAAAGTAGTCATATATCAGTTTTTAACCATAGGAGGATAATTTTACTGTTCATTGTTGGTGATCATGTTATTCTTGTTAGTGATATCATGGTTGGGGCACAAACATCTTACGAAGTGGGGAAAGCTTTCACCAAGTATTATGGGACCCTTCAAGATCACAGAATGAATAGGGACAATGGGGTACTATTTGTTTTATCCCCTATGTTATTGAGGCATGCATTGTGTTGTCCATGTTTCTCATCATCGAAGGCACATAAACTATCCTACACATGTTATAATATTTTAGGACATTGATTTGGAACACGATTCATCTTAAGAGGAGTGTCTAGTTGGGATTACAAACTAGAGTGAGAAATTAATCCGAGGTAAAATGATACCACATGTTTGGATTCAGTTGAATCAAGGATATATCAAAGAAGAATCCTGGGAATGGGAGTAAGAGGTTCATGCTTGGGGTCTATGTTATTTGAGAAAGACCTGAAAAGATACATCTCAATAAAGAGATATAACATACAGTGTTTTTATGAAGCTTATATTTTGGAATAAATTAATTTTTTTTGATTTTTTTGTTAGTATCTAAAAAAATTCATGCTTCCTCTACATGCATCATTTTCTTATCATGGGTGACATGAAACATTAAGTTAATAAAAAACACGATTTTATTATTCTAATTATTTAAATAGGAAAAATATAACATAGTAGGTAAATCGACATGAATGAATTCTATTAAAAACATAATTAAATTTATATATTATATATTCAATAAACTGTTTTTAAATTCTTCCATCAAAATTTATATGCATAAGATAATAATAAATCTAATTTCACGAATAAAAAGCTATATTTTTTTAAATGTATTTTTCTTATCATTTATGGGTGAAGAAAATATAAAACTAAATTATTGAAAATATTTAAATTATATTTGAAAAAATAAACTTCGTTGTAGAAATATTATTTTAAAAATTACCTCAAGGTGAAATTTTGGTATTGTTTTGATAAGATTTATTTTTTGATTAACAGTGAAAAAAAATACATTTTAAATAAAAATCATTTTTCAACTGTTTTATATATATTGATAAATTCTATTTCATATTTGTTTTAATGTATAAATATTTCAATTATAAATCATTAAATACAATTATGTTCATTGGAATAAATTTCACATTGTAGTTGGATATATAATTTTTTCCACGTTCAGAAAAATGTTTCATTAAAAAAAATTTCATCCTGTCTAAATGATTAATTTTAAATAAATTTATGAAAATGTATTAAATTGAATTTTTAAAATTTTATTAAATATATTTAATAATAATTTTAAATTTTATTAACTAGAACCATTTTATTTTTGGAAAACATTAATAGAAAACATAGTAAATTTATTACCACAGTTAATGAAAAATCAGGTAATTTAGGGTAAATATAATATTATAAATATTATAAAATCACCAGAACACTTGGAAAAATATTATTGGATGAATTTAATTTCACCCTTAACACCTAAGGTTTTGATATTAATTATTTAATTGACACATTTTCCCAAAAATTACATTGATATTATTAAAATCAAGGAAAGTCAAAAATTGTCACACTATTATTTTTGATATGTATAATATTTTTACTGTGGTTTTAAATGAATTTATACTCAAATATAAATATTATTATGAAATATAATATTTTTATATAAATCATGTATTTTTTTATTTTTACTGAAAAATAATTATCCTAAATTATTACACAATGATGATGTAGTAATTATCCGATTAATGAGAAAACCAATTAAATGATAATGGAAATATTTAAATTAATGTAGATTTAATTAATTAATATTATATATGTCATATATATGTTAATATTTCATTTTAGGGGTGTATTAAATGAATTATTTTGATGTTATTTTAGTGTATGAATTTTCTTAAAGTCAAAGAAATGAATAGTGTCCAAAATAAAGAAGATGATATTTTATGAAAATATTATTTTATTAAATTATGTATAAATAAATAAAAAATTAAATAATAAAAGATGGGATCATATATGTTCTAAAGTGTCTTAAATTTTACATTTATCATAAAATTTACACTTTATAGGTAACAACTACTACCGATTTATATTGAAACTTTTATTACCAATGTAGAAATTAAAATAGGTTTTCCAAGGGTTAATATAAATGTTAAAGTTTAAAATGACAGCCATAATTTCCAAAAATAAATTTTTTTATGATATTTCAACAATATAATATCATAATTTTTAATATATTTAATTTTTTATGTGTTTTTATTTAGATTAAATATAATAAAAATTCATATTTTGAAAAACTCCTAGAGTTCCCCTCCCCTCTATTATAAAAAGGGAACTTATTATTATCTATTATTAACACATAAAAACCATTTTGTTTTGGATAAAACCCATCCAAATATCCTATAAAAATTCCTCTTTTCTTAATAGTAACCATTATTGGTCATAAAACCAACCATTAAAGTTTTTTCCTGCAATCAAAATGGAGATACACGAATAAGGGGTATCACTCATTAATGAATGTCTTTACTACTTTATTAAAACCGAATATTTATTTTTATTTCATTTTTATTATATAAAATAAGTGTCATAAATATACATATATTTGGTTTTGTTAATTATAAGACCTCAAACTTCACACACTTCCATCTAATGGGTTATGCAACCATCGTTCGTGTCTACGAAAAAATACCGCCTTATGAACTGATGTTGTATTTTCATCCATTACAACCATTAAAGGCATATATTAATGATTAAATAATTTTTTATATATGTTATATAATATTTTTATAATTATAAAATAATTATTTAATTTTTATATGACACATATCTTCATGCTTTCTCTTTTTTGGGAATATGATAACATTGTTCGTGTGTACGGTGAACTACTGCCTCACTAAGAAATGTGATTTTTTAAAACTATATATGTAATGTATTGATAATTATTTAAAAAAAATATTTGATAAAAATGACATAAAAATGATTCTATAATGATAATATATCATATACCTTTCTTTAATTACTCTGAATAGAAAATAAAAATAGAGATCTTTTGTTTCTACAATCTACAATCTCTGTGAATGATGTATTTTATTTTCCACCAATTAATTTTATTAATTTAAATATATATATATATATATAATTAATATATTTTTTAATTCATTTTTATCATTATTTATATGATTACATTATGATCTAATTAGGAGTATGAATGATAACATGTTAAAACATGTATGAAAAACAAAGTAGTTATTACCCGAAAACATAACTCAAACATGGGATTTTTAATAAGAGTGTAATATAAAGCCATAATTAAATAATTAGTTGTAATATATATACATTAAAATGGTTCTATGTTATATTTATAATAAAATTATATTTATTACTCTATATGTTTTAATTTTTAAGAAGGATGTTTAGACTTAAAGTAAGGGGATTTTTGTATCACTTTTATAAACTAATATTTCTTTTTTGTAGTGTATATAATTACCATGAATGTAATATTTGATACTTATCCTTAATTTTATGTTTTTTACATATCCAATTGATTATTTATCATTCATGGGGTTTATGTTTCAAAAGGTACAAAATCTATGAAGTAATTTTGTTTCAATTTTCCTTCATTGAGAGACATGTTATATTGTGAACATATATTATTTTAAATGTTTTATTTAAATAAATTTAGATTTTTTATCATTAAAATCATTATTTTCCTTATATATTATGTTTCTAGTAATGATATTATCTCTCATGTCGAAAATTTAGCGTATTAAAAAACAGTGTTTTCAAAAACATTTTTATATGATCTTCGAATAATTTTCTAGGAAAATGATTTAAAATAAATTTAAAATGGTTTTAAAATATTAATTTACAAGTTTTTATGGTTATTTTAAATGAAGAAATATCTATAAATTTTTTTAATCTAATAATACTTTTTCAAAACAGAAAGGATATTTTTGGTAAGAGTTATTTCCATTGATCTCTCCAAACTCTTTTATATACAAGGTAAATTTATTTGATGATAGTTATGTTTTATACGGATATTATTCCGGGAAATTATACTTATTATTTTATGGTAGGATTATGTTAATATTTATGAAATCTGTTAATTTTCCATGGGTTATGCAGTGGTGAAATGTTTTTGAAACCTATTTCGTTTTATAGGCTCTGACATGATGAATGATTTATGTCCTTGTAGAACTCATTTGTATAGTTTTTATTTTTTTTAATGGGTGGGACCTATATATACCTAAAAATAATTGTGTAATGTTATTATATCTCTTGAGATAGAGATGACTATAATGTGGATGGAACTCAATTTAGAATGGACTGGAATGGGATGTGAAACAGATTCAGTAAAGGACTCTGTCCACCCTGATAATCTTGGGTGTGAACCTTGACTGCTATAATGGTTTGGGGGTGAATCCAATCAATTATGATATTCTTGTAAAATAGAATTTATTATTAAGTATTTTTTTTATTCTTGTGTGTTTTAAAAAATTGAATGTTTTATGACAAGTTATTCTTTTATGATTCAATGTTTTTATGTTTTTAGGATATATAACTCAACATTTTTTTGATAGGTAGGGTATAATTTTCAATTGTTTATTTTATATAATTATACCCATATTTTTATGAAATTATTTATATCTCTATTTTTTACCATTACAGTGCATCTGATCATACCCTTTTCTTATGTTTTTTTACCCAGTATTTGAAGTATGGTAGATCAATGATGTGTCAACAAGTGTTCTAGTTCAGATGAAATAGGCAGGAGATGATGTATACATATTATTAAAAGTTATTTTTATTTCTATCACTCTAATACTACCAAATTAATATTACCTTTGGGTTTTTGTTTGTTTAATATATGAAACATTTCTAAAAAATGATTTAATGACTATTTAAGTTAAGCCTGGGTTGTTATAAAATTAGTTGATTGGTGGGTATTTTAATACCCTACAATTTTAAAGATAACAAAAAATATATTTTATATTATTTTCTGATTTTTTTCATTGAAAATATAATTTTCAAATAAAAATAAATTAATATAAGATTTTTCACCAAGGTAAAAAACCAGTTAATAACTTAGAATATTCAATAGAATATTTTCATAGTCTGACACTGGGATAGTGAATCACTCCATGGTCTATACAGATTTGATGTAGACAGAATAAAAATATAAAATATATTATATTTTTGACACACCATTTATTAAAAATAATTTAATAACATCAAAATGATGTGAAGAGTGATAAAACCAAGACCATTATTTGGTTTGGGACAAAGGGATTACCCTATATAAGGCATAGCATTTCTAAGCATCATACATTTTTTAGATCTCATGAATGTATAAGATAATTTTTTTTAATTTTTTTAGACGAAATATATTTTAATATATCTCAAACGGTGCATTATATGAGAAATCTGAGACAATCATTAAGTCTGGGACATGGGGTTTACCATAGGTATTACATAAATTTGGTGTGCATCTGGAGTGTGGTCACAACATATGGGATAAAACATTTTAAATATTTATTTATATTATTGTTAAGAATTTAATCAATTAAATTCATTTAAAATTATTTTCATCATCTTCTCCATGTTATTCCACTGTTTTGGAAAAGAGTAAATTTTAAATTCTTTGATTTCATACGTTTTTTACAATTAAAAATGAAACACCTTAATGGGATAAATATAATAACATTACCATTATGATTTTAATGAAATGGAATATTAATTTAAAATGTTATTGTCGAAAATTTTGAGACATATTTATAATAATAATAATAATAAAAATAATTGATTTTTTACTATCTTTTAATTAAATTCATATAATAATTTTCTTGTATAGAAAATTAAATTGTTTATATATATATATATAATTTATGTATATATATATGGGTTAAATATATATTTATATATATATATGGTTAAAATAAATAAATATTCAAATATGTGAATATTTATTATGAGTATAATTTACAAATATGAGGTTTAATAAATTTTTTATTATATAATTAAATGTTTAATTTATAGGAGAGTTCAAAAGATGAAAGTATTTTAAGATGGGTAGTTCATGGAGTTATTAATATATTGAACTAAATAATTGATGAATATAATAATGTTTATTAAATAAAATGATAAATAAATCTTAAAAATTGGCATCTAGGATGGTGCGCATAGCTGGAAATGTTCATCTCATGTCACACCTCCCATCACATCCCTCTCTAACTTTTTCTCCTTCTCTTATATATTTTCATCCAAATAACAATCATTAATATGTTCTTCAATAACCACTGGGTTCATGCATCATTAGTGCCATTGGATTCACCTCAATGAGTATGAATTTAATCAAAAGTTTATTTTTTATGGAAGTGATGTATTTTTATAAGATATAATATTTTCATTCATTTTCCACATTATAAATATCCAAGATATTTTGAAAAAAATTATAATTATATTATAATAAAGAAATATCAAGGGATTATTAAACATATTATAGAATCAAAATTATCAATAATTACTGAGAGGAAATTTCAAAAAAAAACTATCAAAGGAGAATTTGTAGAATAAAATATCAAAATATAATAGCTCCCTTAATGAAATGGTAATTTATATTATCTTGTCATACAATAATTGTATAATTATAATTTATTTAATTAATCAAAGAAAAATTATATTGAATATCAATGAATAATAATTTATCTTATAATTATTCTTTAGGAAAATTTATATAGCATTTGTTGGACTAAAATTATAATTCAAAAATTATCCTAGAGATTGAAAGTATTATAGAATGAAATATTTTATTTATTCTAGATATAAAATATCTAGTTTGTGTTTTAATAATTCATGTTGTGTGATCATATTTTCCAGTTTGTGTATGAATGCAATTCAGGTGACAACACCTTCGACAGACCTGTAATAGATGTCAATGACCTTAAGGATGGAATTTCCAGACATTTATTGGATTTTTATACACATGGTTCCTTTATATGTTGTATCCGTATACATTTTGAATGATTGTGCAATGTTATGATCACATTTTGGCGTGTGTATCCCTGAGAACATAATGTGAAACTTATTACCATGAGTAATCTTTAGCGATTTATTCTTGTCTGATACTGATAAAATATATTACTGCGAAGCCTTAGTTATGATGATGTGTTGTTAATTCTCATCTCCCCCTACATGCATTGTGTGATTTTGTGGTATTGTTATACAACCCAAAGTAGGTGGACCACCATTTAATGTTTATCCCTTAAATGGGAAGTGTGTACGACTTGTGATTATAGTGATGAGGGACCTATGAACAGTATACATATAAGGTAATGACTCACCGGTATTGTGTGATGTACTTGATGGATATAGGATTTAAATGGGTGTACTCTCAATTCAAATTAATTCTCTATATCTCATAATTCTTATAACATACTGAGAAAACAAATTCCTTGATTCTTAGTTTATGAACTTAATTTCTAGTAGAATCCAATGTGTTTATTCTGGATGCCTAGTTAAATTTGAGGTGCTCTATATACCTAGAAAATGTATAAAATATGAATTACATGATGCCTCATGTATTTCTAGCAGCATGGATGATTATCCTCAGGGATAGTCCTTATATCAATTGATACGTTGATTATCTATCCAACATTATGTTGAAATAGGTACAGTGGGGGTGTGGGGAGGCATGGTTTGAACATGACCACTCAGTTTTTGATTTTGTATTATTATTCATGTTATGAATTTATTATTATTATGTAATAGACTTTTATAATTTTGAACGTATAGTTATGGATGCATGGGTGGTGTCCTACTGAGTCTTGTTCTCAAACCCCACTTAGCCATTTCAATGTGCTTGTAAATATTATGAGTGACTCGGCCTAGGGTGAGGGCCATATGATGAACTGTTGAGTAGTGGATCATGGAGATAATAGAAGATTAGTGTGGAATATTGAGGATACATTTTTATCCAATTAATTATCATCTTCTTATTACACTATTTATTCATAGAACATTAAGATATTATTTATTATTATGTCATGTATGTAATATTTACCATTCCATGTGTTTAATCAGATTATTTATTTTATTGTTTATTTTTTTATAATTGATCCTATTTCATTATAATATTGGTATAGTCTCCACATTTATAGACTCAGACCCTCGATTATGGATAGAATCCACATACATATAGAGAGACATATATGAGGTCATGTTACCTTCCATCTCATTTTTGGAATCTCAGGATGATATGTTACAGAAACCAATTGTGATATTATAATAAAAGAAATAAATTCCATCTATTCATACCAGTTTAATAATATGATATTAATTTTTAGGTCTTTTTTTAGATGGAAAAGGCCTAAGGGGAAAGGGTGAATAAACCAATTAAAAATTCTAAAAAAGTGAATTGTCACTTCATGATACTTAATGTTAAAATTAATTCATCAATGTTTAAATTTTTAGAGATTAAGAAGCAAAAATTAAAGTAAATAATACAATATATTTTATAGTTAAAAATATTTTTATTATACATTTACTCTTCAAAACCCTCTATGATGAGCGTAATTTTATTCACTAAATGACCACACAAATGAATTATATTAATAACCTTTTTACAATAAACCTATTATATTATAGTCCAAAATTATCAACAACACTAACATTGAATATGGAGTAAAAACATGATACAATGATAACTTGTTGTCCCTAAGACACACAAAATCATTCCTCTTGAAATGTATTATATTATAATGTGAATTTATTAATTCATGTGTCATGATAAAAAATTAATATTTATGTTTTATGATAAAATAAAATAAAAATTAAAAAATTATCTTAGGTGAAGGATAAAAAATTAATCACACTCTCCAAGAGACACGATCAAAGTTATTGATAATGAATAGCTGAAGCATGAAAAAAAAAATTTAGTGAATCATTCCATCTTCTCAAGGTATCAAATATTTTATAGTTCATGTTATTCATCTAGGGTCATGTAGTAGTTATACAAAAAATTCACACTGGATCAAAAAACACAATAAATTGATTTGGTGAGGTATAATCAGTGTGATTACTGATATGGGATTATTAAAATATAATAAATCACTATGTATCATTAATAATTTATATAATATATAAATCTATAAAATATATCATCAAATGGATAGTAAAATTATTATTAATAATAATATAAATTCCAATATATTAGCCACCAAGATCACATAATAAGTTTTTTCAATAATTATTTAGGGTATTATAACAAACTAAATTAGAATTTAAATTTTCATAAAATTATATTTAATAATTTTTAAAAACATAAAAAATATCCCCTATTAATCATTCAATGTATAACATAAATCATTCATCTTATTTTCCTTTTAAAAATTTACAAATATTAATGTCATTCCAGAAATAAAAACTAAATATTAAAATATTGACAAATATAAACTATAAATTTAAACAGTTAAAAATAATTTGAATATGATAATTTGATATAAATAAAAATTTAAAATCATATAGTTCAGTGAAATCATAAATAGAAAATAAAATGGAATATCAAAAGTCACATAGAAGATCATATACATAACGTAAGGTTCACATCAACTCATAAGGTATATTTTTATATGATAGAAAACCATTCATGATATAAAATATCATATGATATAAAATCCAAAAAAGATAAAAAAATAACATATGTTTTAAAAATATTTAAAATATATAAAATTTTTGAGAGATAAAAACCTTTTAAGAAAAAACAAACTTCATATGATATAAATAATCTCTTAAGGTATCAAAAAAAAATTCATAATACATAAAAAAATTTGGGATCAATATTTTTCAATGGTTGAAATACCATCATAATGATTATTTCCAATGTTTATAATATTGTTTTATAAAACTTCATTACGTGAAGTTGATTCTATGTAACCAATTTTTCATAAGGATGGAGAAAATGTATAAGGATGGGGAAATTATGAAAAAAAAACTATGTAAACATAAAATGGAACCATATCGGCATAATATTTCTACTACATAACATCAATATTTATGTGTATAAATATAATTTTTCTTATAAAAAATTTAGAGAATATATTTTTTAAACAATTAAAAAGAATTCTGTAATATCTCAACTCAGGTGCCACACCCCAGTGCACCAAGTTGGACCATTTCATGTCCTCAATCACACATATATGTACAAAAGAGGCCAATAACTAGAAGTGAGGGATTGATAAATCGATCATGTGGAGACTATACACTCTTTTATTAGAGTAAAACACTAGGAAAAAAATGAATAACATATAACAATAAACAGGAGAGTACCAACATCACAAGAAGAACAAAACTGGAAATATAGAATCTAAACATAACCGTAGATATTCCATGATAAATTATGTTCCAAGTGTCCCGACACAAACACAAAATAAATAAAATTATAACACCCCTAGAGGGTCCCAAATAATTTCTGGTTCCCTCATCCATGCTCCATCACATATCATCCATTTAACAAGTCATTTTCCCATATCTTGTCTGGTAAACATGAAATATATTAGGGTATTAATCAAGCATCCCATGTATGGTATAAGTACAACTCAGCAGACAACCACCAATGGGTTCCAAAACATTTATAGTAAATAATAGTGTATGCGGTTGTATAAATAAATAAGTACAAGAAATGAAGTAAATAGTTTACATTTATTAAATTACTCTTTATATAACCACCTAAAACCCTTAGGTTTCTAAGGAATCCTTGTCCTCAATACCTTCCTCGACACATGATAGAGTCCAAACTACCCCGAATGGAAATCATACATCTTAATTCCATTTTCACCAAAAATTATAACAAATCATACCTGAATGAACATGTTAAAATTCATAATAAATATTCATACATGGTAAAATACATAACACATATAAATCAGTACATCATATGTAATGTGAACTATGTGCTCTAACCTCAAGGAACTAATATGAGTGATACTAAAAAATCATTATAGTTTACTAGGTAAAGTGGGAATCTATCACAGTCATTCCCCTGACCCAACTCTGCGAGCTCTCATAGTTCCCTGGGAAACAAAATGAATGATTTCAAGGTCTTCCTCCCTAAAATATCTCATGGTCCTTTAGAAATTAAAAAATAGAATCCCCCACTATCATCCACAAGAAATATCTCACTCAAACCCAGGTTAGCACATGTGCTACTCCAATCCAATAAAATCTGAACCAAGTGACATACAACCAGTAGCCATTTCTAAAATCATTTAATTAATTGATTCAATTAAAAAATTCCAATTTCAAATAGAACACTAAAAATTATATAATTAAATCACCATAATTGAAATTATAACTATGGGATTTGAATTATATAGCAACTTATTGGATTCATCAATGTATAATACCGCAATAGAAAATCCCCAAAATGCAGTGGGGTAACGACATATAATGAGATCCAGATATATAAACTAAATCAAGATTTAAAAAAATATATGTATTAAATCTAGATCTTGGCCATAAAACATAGATCTAGGTTGATAAAAAGAGGTATATAACTAACAAAAATAATGAATTAATTCTCTAACATAAATAGAGAATAAAGGAGGAGGAATGAGAGAGCAACTAAGATGATATCATATTACCAGAATGGGTGAGAATATTATATTTGGGATTTGAACCACTAAGAAATGAGGTTGAGAGGGATTGGAATTTATCTCTGAGGATACAATATTATGATACATGTGTTAGGGTTGAATAGGGTTCAATTTTGGATTAAAATGGTGCTTCTAGAATTTCTAAAACTAATTTTCGGTTTAAATTAATTATCACACACAGTTTTCTAGGTAGGGTTCATGGTTTCCCCTAACCATTTTCATAAATCATGTTTCCCTTTAATAGAAGTGAATGGTTACTCTTATTAGGGGTCATAGTTTTTCGCACCATGGGACAACTATGGAGTTCAAATTTATCGATGGTTTCACAGTTTGATGGGTTGGGGCACAAGGATACGGGAAACTGTGCAGCAACCTTGCAATAACCAATTTCTTCCATTTTCTCAAATTTCCTCCCAAACACACCCCAGGTTATTACAAAAAAGAATATTAATCACCAAAAGGAGAATACAATACCCATAAATGTGTCGTAGGAAACTCTATAAATGGTCAGGATCATAAAATCTCCCCACCTTATTATAGACCTTCCTCGAGCAGCACGCCCAAGAATATCTAATATTCTGAGATAAAAATATTGGGCTAATGATCCTCTATATCTTATTCAATATCCCATTTTTTATTCTCCACAAACACATGATTCAACAATACATGAACTATCATCATGGTCATTCCCTACAAAAATTTATCACTATGATCCAACATATGTATTGGATGGCCCTCAAAGGGTGTATCTATCTCAGGATCAACATCATCCACCTAAGTCACATTAGAAGGTTCATGTTGATATCATCACATTTGAGAAAAATTGAAAACATTTTGAATTGTAATTCATTTATTTGGATGATCCAATTGGTACCCCATCGACCCAATTCTATCCAAAACCTCAAAGGGTCCAACGAACCTGGGCACCAACATTAAAAGTTTTTGTATCCAACAGTGACACAATATAGTTGAAACATGAATGAATACAAGATAACCCTCTGTAAACACTATCGTTAATCAAAATATATCATCATAGGACTTCTATTGACTCTGATCCATATCCATATGTTTCTTAATATAAATTACCTACTCTGAAGTCTCCTTCACAATACCCGGTCTCAACAACTCTGACCCACCTACCCCCATCTAGGATAAATGTGATCTACATGGTCTACCATAATGATCCTCGTATGGTTCCATATGATTTTTTACTAATAGAAGATGATATAGGAATACTCCACTAGTAACAACTGCTTCACCTTAGAGCCACCAAAGACAAGAACACAAGATCACAACACATCCTCAGTAACCAAAATAGTACGCTCCTACTACCCATCATTCTATGGGTGGAATACCATACTCAACAATTATATATACAAAGAGCCTCCTATAATTTCTTACAGAAGAACAAATTTAATCGTAAATCATGATTTGAAACTATTTTCCCTGGAACCAATTGTTGATGGTCTATCCCTTGTACATAAATATCTCCCAACTACTCCACTATGAATTTATCCCATATAAGAAATAAATTCACTACCTTTTGTTACTCTATCCATAATTACCCAAACAGAACCATTATTCTAATGTTTCCTCACGATACCAACCAAAAATTATACTTCCATTTTATCCCACTTCCACTCTATAATGGGAAATGGTTTTAGAAAACCTCCAAGTCATTGACGCTCAGCCTTCAGCTACTAACAGGTGTAGCATCATTTTATAAACATTGTTATTTTCATTTTCATTCATAGCTACCAAACCAATCAATGTAGGTCATATTACATTATTTTCACAACAAGATATACCGCCCACTTGAGGCATGAAATTACTGCATCATCTCCTCTCATGTGATCATAGGATCAATAAATCAATTATTGATATAGACGTTCTCGTCCCCTTCTATGGACGAATTGGATGTTGACTCCCCACCGTAATGTCTTTCACTTATTGTTAAGAATAATCATACTACATGTATCTAATCCAAATAAAAGTTGTATAATCCACTGAAATTGATATGAGATGCATCTTATTCTGACTCTCTTAAACCAGCATTTGTATTTCAGCCTGAAAATCCATTAACTTCCACTCAGCACTATATGCCTAAACTACCTGAGTCTGATTTTTCCTTCTCAAATAATTAACCACACTGTTTCCCTTTCAAATAATATATTATAGTTCCAAATGAAATTATTTTATATACTCAACCCATATATGCTTTCATAGATTCAAGTCTCGCTATGAAAAATTCACTTTAAGCTCATATTCTCGGTATACATAGTAAACTATTATCCTAATAGGTAATTCCTCCATCACATCAAATAATATACAATAAAATCTAACTTAAGGAAATCCATTGGGTCGTTTCATTCATGTGGAATCAACTACTGAGACCCATATATGAAAACTTAATCTTCTACTATCAATGCATATCTGTGTCTGATCCTTGAAGCGTACCAATACATGGTATACTCCTCACTGACCTTGGGTTGGATCATGATCAGGGTCGATGTAAAATGATTATTATACTCCTAGATGTTGTTATCACATTCTTCTAACCATTCAAAAATTTTATCCATTTCTTCAAGCTCGTATGTGGTGTTTTTAATTCAGAATATTCTTATATTAATCTCCTATAATATCCATCCAAACTAATAAATCTTCAAATATAAAAAATGATCTTCGGTTTCTCCCAAAAAATCACTATATATACATTCTATGGGAACATAGACACACCTTCCTCCTAGATGATGTGACACAATAATTGTATCAGATCAATATAATATTGACACATAAATAGATTTGTTTATAGATGATTCTCTCTTAGTGTAATAAAGATGATGTCATGGTGTAGGGAATGATCAACATGAGTATTGGAGTACACAATGATTTTATCAACAAATAATATCACAATATTATCCAGGTAGGGATGATATAATTCTATTCATCATGTATATAATATTTTGGATGAATTATTCAACCACAATGACTATTAATTGAACTAATAAAGGCCATATCTTGTTGTGAATGTAATCCCAAAATATTATAAGTTTGAACTCTTAGCTGATGATACCCTGATCTCAAGTCAACCTTGTAAAATACAGAATATCCTGCAACTAGAAAAAATGATCCTTGATATGTGGAAGTGGATGTCAGTTCTTAACTTTCGTCCATTGAAACTTATGGTATTCTAGACATAATCAGATTTTCATGTTATCCTTCTTTTGAAAAAAAACATTGGTGAACCCCATAGTGATGTAATTGGATGGATAAATGCTTTATGTTTCAACTCCATGAGCTATGTCTTGAGATCTTGAATCTCATACAGTTCCATTGTATATGGTGGAATTGGAACTAAATTATCTCACAACATGAGCACTTTAGTTAATTCCACTTATCTCTTAAGTGGAATCCCTGATAAGTGTCCAGAAAATATATCTTGGTACTAGTTGACTACAGGTGGAATGACACCAGGTTTGAACCCCCGTCATCCACCAAAATACCTGAAACCTGGGCTGTGATCTTTCCCAACATATGAGTAATTATTAGGGAATGAACTTCCTCGATGTCCCACTCTCCATGGTGAATTTAAATGTCTCCATTAAGAGACATAAAATTCACTCTCATCTTGTAACAATCAATGTGTGCTCGGTATGCGACTAGAAAATCCATACATATAACTATGCTGAAGCATGACTTGTTAGGAATATATATATAATAGATAAAAATTAATTCCCCAATCTCAAGATAACATCCCTAGAATAAATATATGTCTCTAGACCATACTCCCAATGGTTTATATGTAAAGATAAAATTTTTTGATGTAATATTTTTTACTTATATGGAATTATTACGATTATGCAAAAATTGACAGCGCGTGATTCTGAGGCCCGGTGTGCCCCGAATTAATTTCAAATATTTTTTTTCTGGTATGTTCAATAAATGTGTGAGTGGAAATTTATTACTTTTGAACCGGTGCTCGGATTAATAATCTATGGGCATCGTTGAATCCATAGTGCCAGGATTCGCTTAAGGGAGGATTTACATTGACCGTAGTTGGTCCGGAGAAGAAGTTAATTTTTGTAAAATTTAAAATAAATGAAACAAAATAATCTCATTATTTTATTTATCTTCCAAAAATAGACAACCGTAGAGTGGGACCCATGGCGAGTTTGGCCATTGAATGCATTGACTTTCCAAATCCTAAGTAACGACATCGTTGGGGTATTAGGAAGATTCCTAATTTATGAGCCCCATTAACTCCACATTTTTTTACATTCTGTCCCCCACTCATATAAATATAGATCATGGGGGAGAGGTACCAGACATGATTTCAAAAGCTTCAAATTTCTTGTTGGAGTGCCATAATGTCGAGCCCTTGAGGACCTAGCTGACCCCAACAGGAGGTGACGCGCGACAGCAAACCCCAAAACCATAGTTTGATGATCGAACGGTGGAGAGGATATCTTTTTGTGGGTATAGAAAACAACTAGACTATCTAAACAACAAGCGCTTTCCAATGTTTCAAGGTAGGGGATATTTTGTTGGTGCCTTATTGATTGCCTCTTCCCCATTCATGAAATTATACAAAGAATGCGGGTCAACCGACTAACGGGTTGACATGGGTTCATTAATCATTGTGGGAGGATTATTGGAGTGAATATTTGTGGGGTTTATATTGTTGTTTAATTAAGTTGATTATACAACCCATTAATATCCTCTATAATACAAGCTAAAGTGGAGGGCGCATTCCTAACGAACCCGACAAGAACCATCTTCTATCATGCTATCCTTGTGCCACCCTGGAAGACCGCAAGCACGTCGTCGCACACTGTAAGAGGAATTTCACGGATTGTTAGTCATGGAAAAAAGAGGAGGTGACCGGAATTTTGGCCAGCTGGGTGAATGGAGGCAGTGCGACTCCCGTGCCACCAGCGAACGGAAGACACAGCTGAAGTCGTAGTAGAGTCCTAACCCACCTCTGACATGTTTCGCGGAGACCAAATGGTGCCCACGCGGCCCCGCCACCTCACTTGCCAAATGGCCATCTGGCCTGACGGGAATCCAAGAGACTGGGGGGGATACACCCCCGCGTTAGACCGAACTGGGCTACCACCCTCAGATCAGGCCGCCGCCCTCACACCGGGATGCCACCCTCAGAGCGGGCTGCCGCCCTCAAGCTAGGCTATCACCCTCGATACAGGCCGCCACCCTCATGTCGGACCACCTCCATCAATCCTGGCCACCTACCTCAGAGCATGTCTCTTCCCTCATGCCAGGCCACCGCCCTCATGTCAGGCTACCGCCCTTGAGTCGGGCCGCCGCCCTCGAATAGGGCCGCTTCCCTATAACCAGGTCTCCGCCCTCGAAACGGGCTGCCACCCTTGGAGCTGGTCACCACCCTCAGAGCATCCCACCACCCTCGGACTAGTCCAACTCCCTCGTCCTGGGCCACCGCCCTCAAACCGGGATTCCTCCCTCGGATTGGGTCGCTGCCCTAGTGGGCCGCTGCCCTAGGAACGGGCCACCGCCTTGGGGTCGGGCCACTGCCCTCAGACCGGGACACCTCCCTCAGACCGAGAATCCACCCCAGTAGGCCACCACCCTCAGAAAGGGCTGCCTCCCCAGTGGGCCACCGCCCTCAGACCGGGTCCAACCCTAGCAGGTCACCACCCCTGGACAGGGTCACCACCCTAGCAGGCCACCGCCCCCCGTGGTCGAGCCAACATTTTGTGGGGTTCTCTATTTGGGCTGGGCCACCTTTGTGGGCCTCGGCTCTTGCAGGACGAACTGAACATCAACACAACGGGCTGATTCAAACTTGTCCCATCATAGACAGGGTCGAGCCGGGTCGGTCCGATCAGGTTTGACTGGACCCGGGCCCGAATGGGCCCAGAAACACTCAAATGACTTTATCATGAGAACCAGACACCAGTTTGGTGAACCGTCTGCGGAACTCAGACCCTTGGAGGGATATGGTCCTTTTTACAAACTCCATTTGAGTTTCAGAGTAACATGGAGTTCGGCTGGGTTTGATCGCACTGAAATCCAACTAGGCCCTCGACATTGAAATGCCAAAAATGCACAGACCAGCCATCCAACTACGTTTAGTCAATTCCATTGGAACCCTTATGACTTGGCAGATCATTAGGTTACTTCTTTTTTATACTTAATTATTGTTGAGATATGAAGGTTGTCTAGGGGAGCAGTTCTCCCAACTGTACTATGTATGGAACCTTGCGGCTGGCTGAGACTTGACGACTGCTGAATTTTTGACTCAGAGTGACTCAATAGCCATGGTACGCGATGGGGAAGAGTAACTTCACATACCATGATAGGGATGGGTGGTTCTTTGTGACCTGGAGGGCCATGGTGGGGAGCAGTCGCTGAACGTGATGGGGAGGAGTACCTTAGCAGTCCACGATGGGGGTGGGTGGCTCTGTGTGACAGGCATACCCATAGTATGCGATGTTGAGGAGTACCTTAATAGTTCTAGGTTAGTGGGATGTGGCTCGGAGTGACCCAGTAGGACCAATGTGATCATTAGAGGAAGATTTATCTAGTAGCTGAGGTGTTCGATGTTGTGATTGGGGATGTTTCTTGTTACAACCCCTCATAATAAAACATGAAGTGAGATATCATTACCCTATGATTGTGATTGAGATTATGCTATATAGTACTTTAACTGTGTTGTAGTCTACTTTATTCATGATACCATATGGTTTTCATTGTGGAAATATAGGAGACCTTCAAGGTACCTATTAAGTATCGTTATATTCTCCCCTGCATGGGATTCACCCACACCTTGTTATGTCATGTGCAGACGATGTACAACATTGATTGAGATTGTGGGAGCTAGGACAGGATAATGCACGGAGGTGGACTTTTCAGCGTAATGTGATGCATAGGAGATGAGTGGATGTGGAGTGCAGTGGAGGCGATCTGTACCTACCCATTAGGTAGGAATCATAGAGGACGACACAGTAGTTGTTTTAATTTTTCATTCAATTATATTTTACTTTTAGTTGTACTTTTACTTTTACAAATGGGCTTGTATTCTGGCCCCTTTTACATTCGTCACTCTTTTACTACAATAGTTTACTTCGAAGTGGCTTCTTGTTATGTTCTTGGACCATGCGTCTGTACAGGTTTCATGGAAATGCCATCCAATTTTAAGGAAATTGTCTTTCGGTGCTAGTCTCCATCCACTATCCTATAGATGGCAGGCATGGGGTAGTCACGACACGTGCCCTGGGGGACGGGTCCTGACAAAGTGGTATCAGTGGAGTTCAGTTCTACTGAACAACTCAGACTCTGATCTTTTATTTGTGGAAATATTTTTATGTGTATTGACTATGGTTATCAGTTTTGGAAGTCCATTCTTAGTGTGGTGGCAAAGGTATCCATACACAAAGACCCTGAATTCGGATTTTCGACTCAACGAATGAAAACACTGATTGCACATGTTTTGAAAAGTATTTTGTGTGTTTTCTTAATTTATCTCAATAGCTATAACAATTAACCATAACACACCTATTTATTTTCAAGATGATACCACGAAGACAACCACCCAGGTTTCCTATGAGTGTACATGATGATGGCCTACTGATAGATGAGGCCTTAGTGTAGGGCTCTCTCACAGTGTTAGCAACATCGGGTGGTGTGCCAACAACACCACTTCTCATTCAGTAGATGTTTCCACCAGCCACACCTGCATTGGTTGCATGCCAACTTATCACGTTTCCTGAGTTCTAGTGGAAGAGGACTCTATGGTTCATAGGCAAGATGGACCTGCAGGCGGCTGATGACTAGCTAGATGTTGTGGCCAATGTTTTTTGATTAGTTGGGACACCAACTGATTTTATGGTGATCTTGGCAACCATCCTTCTTCCGGAAGCATCAGGGATATGTAGGAGCCTGATAATCCATATACGAGATAATGAAACAATCATTTGTGTGGACTTTGAGGGCCTTTTTAGTGCATAGTTCATTCGAGCGACCTTACGATCTGTGCATATACAAGAGCTGTTGAACGTATAGCAGGGCAACATGACAGTAGACTAGTACTTTACAAGGATAATTCTTCTCTCCCGCTACACCACCGATATGGTACGAGACCCTTTCTTTATGGCTCGAACCATTGATAAGGGTCTCCTAAGGGAGATCAGAGAATTGAGGGTAACCCTCATCATTTCAACATAGGCAGGGGTGCTTGAACAAGAACTTGGGTGGAGAGATTCCAAGATGAGCAGACACCGATAGTGATAAGTACCACCAGATGACAGGTAACTGAGTCAACTGAAGGAGGCAGTAGGAAGATGACATAGAGGACCTAGAAAACTAGACCGTCTAGTGGAAGACCCCATGATATAGGTTCATATATGTGAGGATCATAAGGTATAGGGAGAAAGGTGAGGGGCACACAATGTTACATGTGTGGTAGGAAAGTTCTTATGGCTCGCGACTGCACAGCCCGCCGTACTGATGACTAGCAATTGTTCAATGTAGCTCTATGTTAGAGGCAGAAGTTCGAGAGAGGAGGTCCGTAGGGTGGTGTAAGAGGCAATGAAGTGGGATATGTAGTAAGCGGTGGGTGAAGTTTCAAGATTCTACTACCACAACCGCCAGGTGGTCCACACCGACCATAGGGAGCAGGAGGACAGGGACAACCTCAACTCCAGGCAGCTGAGGCCTATGACCATGGCACTTCAAAAAAGATTAGAGGTAAGATCTGTGTCCACTCCCCTATCGATGTAGTAATTATAGGCACAGGTTCCAGTCACTTTTTATTCTTACAATCATTATTCGGAGCTCGGAGATTCCAGTGGAGCCATTGTCTCGATCCGTATAGCAAGAGACTCCTACATGAGCAGATTCGATGATTATGCACTGGTTCCACTAGTTTGAGCTTACTCTAGGAGGATATATCATTGGCTGGGATATCCTAGTAGTGGCATCGAGGTCTTACAAAGTCACTTATGTATGGACATGTTATCCATAGTCCATGCTCATATAGACAATATTAGGTGAAACATGGTGTGTTTCCACATAGACAGGACTAGGTTTTCCATCAACAGTGAGAAGGGAACCATTGTAGGATAGAATAGACTTTCCTAGAAGAGGGTGTAGATAATTACTCATTAGTTTTCTAGCATTACCCTTGGAGAAGATGATTTTGATAGTCCATACTATCATGTAGTGGTGGACCGGTATGAAAATGATATTCCTAATGACATTCTGAGACTACCTCCACGCAGAGTGGTAGACTTTTACATCGAACTATATCCTAGGACAACACCAATGTCTACACCAACATATCTGATGGCTCCTGGTGATATTATTGAGTTATGTGTACAGTTGGAGGACTTGTAGAGAAAGGGGTTCCTAAGACAGAGTGATTCTCCATGGGCAGCCCTGATTTTGTTCTACAAGAAGGCAGATTGGAGTTTGAGACTCTATGTGGACTATCAGTGCCTGAAACAGGTGAATACTAAGAAAATGTATCCACTCCCATGGATTGATTATATTTTTGATCATCTTAAGGGAGCTCTCATGTTTTTGAAGATAAACCTCTGATCAGGCTAGCATCAGCTCTAGATACGAGATGAGGATGTGCAGAAGACCGCCTTCAGATGTAAGTATGGCCATAATGAGTTCTTGGTTATTCCTTTCAGTGTGACCAACACCCCAAAAACATTCATGGTACTCATGAACATGATATTTCAACCATAACTTGATTTTTCTGTTGTGTTTTTCATCGATGGAATCTTTATATACTCGGTGACTGAGGAGGAGCATGCCTATCATCGACAGATGGTTCTGGATACACTCCGAGAGCCGCAACTTTTTGGTAAAATCTTGAAGTTCCAGTTATCGATAAAAGAGGTCTACCTTCTGGGACACGTTATCTTAGAGGCTAGATTCCGAGTGGATCCAGAGAAGATAGGGGTTGTTCTAGCTTGGGATCCACCCAGGAGTGTGACAGAGGTGCAGAGTTTCATAGAGTAGGCTCGATACTACCAACAGATTGTGCATGAATTATCCATAGTTTTGGCCCCCTTATCATTGTTGACAAAGAAGGCGCAACCCTTCAAACGGATGGAGATAATCCAGAAGTTTTTCCAAGATATGAGGCAATGACTGACGAGTGCCCCCATCTTGAGGCTGCCAGAATAGGGCGTTGGGTATGATTTCTATTACGATGCGTCTGGGATAGGGATTGGATGTCTCGTGATGCAGGAGTGACCAGTGATCGTATATGGTTCAAGAAAACTGAGGTAGAATTAGAAAAACTATTTTACCCATGACATGGAGTTAGCAGAAGTTGTCTTTTCCTTGAAGCTGTGGTAGAATTACTTGACGGGTAATCATTTTAAAGTCTACTCTGATCACAAGAGTCTTAGGTATATTTTCTCTCAGAAGGACCTGAACATGAGATAGCGGCAATGGATAGAGTTCCTTCAGGACTATGACTATGAGATTGTATATACTCTTGGGAAGGTGAAAATTTTAGCAGATGCACTCAATAGGAGGTCTAGTCTGCAGTTGCTGAGTGAGGCGACAAATTTTCTAGCCCGATTGCAGATATCTTTCATGGATAAAGACAGAGGAACATACCTCCTTTCTATGATAGTCACACCCCCACTCCTTCAGTGAGTTAGAAATTCATAGCATGCAGACACTAACTTTGAGGATCGACGTGCTTAGATATCCTCAGGGTAGGCACCTGATTGATTTTTTAATGGTTGGGAGCACTTCATCCTTTTCAGAGGATGTACCATGGTACCAGTGGCATTACAGGGTGTGGTGTTGATGGAGTTCCATACATCCCCTCTTGAGGTATATCCTGATATGGAAAAGATATACCAGGACCTCCAGCGTTAGCACTGGTGGCCAGAGATAAAGTAGGTAGTGGCAGAGTTTGTTTCACAATGCCTCACTTGACAGCAAGTGATGGTCGAGCATCAGTTTCCAGCAGGCTTAGCTCATTCAGTAGAGGTTTCAGAGTGGTAGTGGGATGAGATCTCCATGGAAATTTTGATAGGGATTCCACGTACATTTAGGGGACATGATTCAATATGGGTGATCATTGAACGAATGACCATGTCATCCGAATTCCTACCTATCTGTGAGTAGGGATCGGTCAAGGGCTTGAGATGCCTCTACATACAAGATATTGTGTGACTCTATGGGGTTCCATCGAATATCGTCACGGACAATGACACACATTTTACATATCTATTTTGGAAGGGATTTTAAGATTCATTTGTGACTCGGAAACACTTGAGCACCTCTTTTCATTCTTAGAAGGATTGTCAGACAGAGCGGACCATTCAGACGGTTGAGGACATGCATCGTCTATGGATCCTAATTTTTAACCGCGGTTGGGAGGATCACTTTCCCTTGGTAGTGTTTTCATACAAAAACAATTATTACTCGACCATTGGAATGAATCCATTCGAGGCCCTATATGGCAAACCCTTCCAATCACCTCTATTCTGGACAGACATAGGGGAGTCAACACTTATGGGTCCAGAGTTGGTACGGGCCACCATTGAGAAGGTTCAGATCATCACGGAGCTGATGACGACTACATAGAGTAGTCAAGAGTCATATGCTGACAGAAGATGAAGAACTTTGGAGTTATTGAAGGGGGGCCATGTTTTCTTGAGAGTCTCTCCTCGACGGGGACTGTGGAGATTTGGCTGAGGCACCAAGTTATCACCGTGTTTTATCAGTCCATTTTTCATACGTCGGAGTATAGGCATGGTGTCATACATCTTATTCACTTCCACCATAGTTGGAGAAGGTGCATGACATCTTCTATTTATCCCAGCTGAAAAGATACGTGCATGAACAGTCTCACGACCTCAACAATGGTGAGATAGACATAGAAGATGGGGCGACGTTTAGTGAGGTTCCAGTAGAGATTGAGGATCAATTGGAGTGGGTCCTTCGTGGGTGGTCGGTACATCTGGTGGACATTCTCTAGTGGAATGGGAACCTATAGAAGAGCACATGGGATCTGGAGGATCAGATTCGTGCTCATTACTCCCATTTTTTTCCTTAGACTATGTTGTGTCTTTCAGGGACATAAATCCCAAAGGCGGGGAGAATGTAAAGACCCTGATTTTCCGTGTAATTTTTTATTATATGGAATTGTTATGAGTGTGAACAAATTTAAGGAGAGTGATTCCAAGGCCTGATGTTCCCTAAATGAATTTCTAATCATTTTTGGGGTATATTCTGTAAGCATGTGTGTGGTATTTTCTATCTTTTGAATCAATGCTCGTATTAAAAATCTAAGGAAACCGTTGAATATGCAGCACTAAGATTCTCATGAGGGAGGCTTTAAATTGACCACAATAGGTCATGATAAGATGTTAATTTTTGTGACCATTAAAATAAATGAAATAAAACTATATCATTATTTTATTTCTCTTCAACAAATGGGAAGAAGAGTGTGGGACCCATGGTGAGTCAGGCCAATGAATGGATCGGCTTGCCAAATCCTAAGTAGTGATGACATTGGGGGATTAGGAAGCTTCTTAATTTATGATCCCCATTACCTCCTCGTGTCGTTACATACTCTCACTCTCTCCTATAAATATAAATCTTAGGGCAGGGGTATCAAACAAGCTTCACCAAGAAACAATGTTCTCTTAGAGTGCCATAATTACGAGACCTTGAAGATAGAGCTAACCCCAAAAGAGTTGACATGCTTTACCGAAACCCCGAACTAGAGTTTGACATTCGAGTGGTGGTGAGGAAATATTCTTGTAGGGATGGAGAATAATGAGACTCCTTCAACTGCCAGCTCTCTACAACATTTCAAGGTATGGGGATATCTTTTTTTTTGCGTTTTTTATCCCCTCTTCCACATTCTTGAAATTATATGAGAAATGTTTGTCAAATGACTAATGGGTTGACCCGCGATTCATTCCTCTTTGCGGGATGATTGTTACGGGGAATCATTGTGGGGTTTATATTGTTTTTTAATTCAATTGATAATTCAACCCCTTAATATCTCCCATAATACAATCTTACAAAGAGGGAACGATCCTAACGAACCCGACATGATCCCTCAGGTATCTTTCTGACCTTGTGCCACCTTGGAAGACCATGAGCACGTCGACCCATACCACAAGAGTATAACCATGAATCTTTAGTTGCGGCAAACATATGAGGCCGATTACTAGATGGCCACCTTCAGGAAGGGACTTGGCATGTCCATTGTTCCTCCAGTGAATAGAAACAACAGTTGAAGCCATGTTAGAGGCCGAACCCTTCTCCGGTGGGTTCCGTGGTGATAGAGCAGTTCCCACACGGCGCCACCGCCTCAACAATTAAACGGCCTTCTGGATGGTCTAGAATCCAAGGGACTGGGGGTTACACCCCCAGCATCAGACCGAACTGGGCCACCTCCCTCGCAGCAGGCCGCCACCCTCACCTTGGGTGGTCGCCCTCATGTCGAGCCGTCGACCTCTCAGTGGGACATCACCCTCGAGTCGGGCTGCCTCCCTCCAGTCGGGCTGCCTCCGTCTAGGTGGGCCGCTGCCCTCAAGAATGGTCGCTGCCCTTCAGCCGGGCTGCCACCCTTGAATTGGGATTCTTCTATGAAAGCATTCCACTGCCATCACATCGGGCCACCCCTAGAGGTGGGCCTCCTCCCTCGAGTCGGGAAGCCACCCACGGACCGAGCTACCACCCTCTAAGCATGCCACCACCGTCGAGTGGTGTCGCCACCCTCAGACCGGGATGCTGCCCTCAGATTGGGCCGCCACCCTCGGACCAAGCCACCTCCCCAGTGGGCCACAACCCTTATAAACACTACCCCACAAGGGCCGGACCACCCATCTTTTAGTCCGGATCGGACTTCAGCCCAGCCTTGATCCGGTCGGGCCGGGTCAGTCCGACAGGTTCAGACAATACTCGGGCCCTACCAGGCCCAAAAACACTCCAATGACCATATCATGAGATCCAGAAGCCCGTTTGACAAACCGTATATTGTGTTGGGACCCCTTGAGAGAGATAGTCCAATTTACCAACTCCATTGGAGTTTCGGTGAAACTTGTAGTTCGGCTAGGTTGGATCACACCTGATTCCAACCAGGCCCTTGGTAATAAAATTCCAATAAACCAAAGACCGAGCATCCAACTTACACACAAACTATTTCATTAGAACCCTTATGATTTGTCATAGAATCGAATTACTTATTTGTGAGACTATGTTCTAGTTGAGATAACACTGATGGCTTGGGGAGTGGTTCTCCCAAGATCACTACGTACAAAACCCTGCGACTGGATGGGGCATGTTGACTGCTGACCTTTCAAATGGGATTGACATGATGGCCATGGTACATGATGGAAATGAGTACCTTCACAGACCACAATTGGGGTGGGTGGTTCTCTGTTACTTGGCGGGCCACGGTGGGGAGGAGCCATGGTACACAAGGGGGATGAGTACCTTAGAAAAACCCGATAGGGGTGGGTGGATCTGTGTGACATGGCAGACCCATAGTCTGTGATGGGGAGGAGTACCTCAGTAGTTCAAGGAAAGTGGGAAGTGGCTCAATGTGACCCAGAAGGCCCACTATACTCGATAGAGGATGAGTTCTCCAGTAGCAGAGGCATTCAACGTTGTGACTAGGGATTTTACTTGTCAGTACCCCTAGAATAAATCCTAGTGTGAGTTGTCTTTACCTTGTGCATGTGATTGATGTTATGCGATGAGGTACTTTACCTATGCGGTAAACTAACTTCATGTTGTTTCCCTGTGGGTTTTAATTGTGGAACTCTAGTAGACCATCTGGGTCTCAGGGTCCCTACTATGTATCATTATACACAACCCTGCATTGGCTTTTCCCACACCTTATTATGTGTTGTATAGACGACGTACAACATTGATCGAGGTTGTGGGAGCTAGGACTGGATGGGGCTCAGAGGTGGACCATTTGGCATGATGTGATGCAAAGGAGACGAGCTGGCATGGAGTGCATTGGAGGCGATTTGTACCTACCCTTCAGGTAGGAACCTCATAGGATGACCCAGAATATGTTTTCCAAATTATTTCAGTTGTACTATACATTATGTGGTACTTTTACTTTTATAGTTGGACATGTATTTCAGTCCCTTTTTCTTTTAGCAGTATTTTACAATAGTAGTTTAATTCACATTTTCTTCTTGTTGTGTTATCAGACCATGTGTGTGTGCAAGTTTAAAGGAAATTCCTTCCCATTTTAGGGAACATGCCTTTCAGTTCTCTTCGCCAGCCCCTGGCCTATAGAAGGGGGCTTGTGGTAGTCCCAGCGTGGGCCCTAGGGGATGGGTCGTGATATTATATATCATGATATACCTGATCTCAAACTACACCTCCAAGTTGAAACCCTTAACAAGATTTGTTGGAATAAAGGAATGACAGGAATTAATATCAAATAGGTAACAAGATAATATTGGAGCTACAAGAATAGTTCCTCTCACAATTAATATTCTATTCTCAATATCCTCATGTATAGTCTAAATGGAATGGATCTATACATCCCCTCTTCCATATGATGTTGTTTGACTCCACAATGTTGTGTCACTCTACAAATATGGTTGATCATTCCCAGAAGAACCACACACACTTCCTCTAATTCATATTTCAATATAACTCCAACTACAGTACTAATATTGTATATAATACCCCCTTCCATCACTTTGGTTTTATCTGGATCCTCCAACACAATCTGCATTCCAATGGTTCCTTCATAACCTATGTAGATTTACTATCTTTTTGTTGCCTCAGAACTGCACTGGTGATTGGGGATAACATTTATAAAAATGTATCGACCTACAAAATTGGCGTAAAACCACATGGGTAAGGTATTGTGTAATAGAACCTTCCTCCAGGATTCTATTCATTCCACTTCTCAAAGACAGATTCATGAATTGACATTTCCAACATTCAATGGTCGTACCTCCTAAACATGTAGAAAAAACAACTAGTCTACCACTGGAATCATTATTTAGGTTCCCCAAATCAATGCAATATTGATTAAAAACTTATGAAAACTTCATTATCCAAAAGATATTAACTTATGGCTTAATTTCACATTTAAGTCCATCCTAAAATTGTTTTTCAGATGCAGCCTCATCTGCTACTAATGATGGAGAAAAGAACTATAGATCTGTAAAGCATCCAACATAGTCCCTCGGTGACATAATCTCTTGATTCAAACTCTTAATCTTATATTATTTCTCCAGTATCAGTGTGTCTAGATTAAAGTGCACTGATAAATTATCTTCAATGTAGATCCATCCCATAACTTCATATTTTCTATCTCGGGTATGGATGTCCCACCATTGCTTCATCTAACCACGTAAATTATAGGCCTCAAATTTGAATCTTTCTTATAAATAGTATCCAAGTGGTCAAGTATAGTCTGGATAGAATAAATACATAACACAACTGCATCAAGTCCACTCTCTCTTATAAACATTAGTTAGTGGTACAATAGAAACATCGTTATCAGTGTAGACATGATTTTCACAACATGTATGGCATCTACATCCAAGAATTTCATGAAGGGAACAATGTTCTCTTTAAAATACTCCCCTAATTCCTCAAATGTGACTATCATTGCCTCAGGTTCCACTACAAGTGGATAATATCTATAAATATCCTCCTATAATCCTCTCAATAAAAAATTTAATGGAGTCATATCACTATAATTCCAAACATGCAGCTTAGGACATATAACAAAACATTAACACATTTATCTAAGTGGAAAATCACAACAAGACAGAACAAGTCATTCCCTAAACCTCACAATACCATCAAAATTATGGTAATACCTCCACCATTAACCATCATACACATAGGTATTGGTAACCAAGGGTAAACACATTTTTTATTCACATTCCAATTAGACTCCCAACAATTCATATTTTTCATCATTTTACATGTTTTTAATTTAATTTTAAATAATTAAGGAACATCGTTCAATTTCAACAAATTACCCCAAAACCCATTTTTCAAATATTCCTAAAATTATTCATTTCAAAAAAAAATCAGTACTTAATAAAATGATTCATACAAAGTAAACTCATGAGCCTTACCGAGCTATGTGTCACAATTCATAAAATTTTAAAAAATCATTGGAACAATAATCACATCAAATAACAAGTGTGTCACTCAGGGTGAAATAATATCAAACTGTAACAACACAAAATAATCACGATAATCCCACCCAAGTTACTTGGTTTTTCCCATGTACATGGGATTGATGATCCCATTAATGAGCTCATGTCCATGGACCGATAATCCCAAATCTACTGTCCCACATTCCTAAATATTTAAAAAAAACTCAGATCTGGTATAACATTGTAACATCCTACAATGGGTACCACGCCATTATTCCCCAAGCTAGACTTTCAAATAACCATAAATGCACCAACCCATAGGCCAAAGGCTACCGAATAGCAGTGAGGGTCTAATAAATTTTTAATGAGGAGAATAGAAACTCCTTTATCAATGTAATAAACTAGTAGGAAATAAGAAACAATAACTGAATAAAAAAGAACCATAAACACAACATTACCAACATCACATGTTGTCCAAAATTAGAAACAGAAAATCAAAAATGAATAGTAGATACTCCATGGAAAAGTAAGTGTTAATATTATCAATGAGAACCTAAAATAAAGACACCAATGACTCCCGTAATCGAATTATGAATCATGTTTGGTTACCTAATCCATGCTCCATCCCATATCAGCCATCTTACAAAGGGCCTTTCGCTTATCCTTTCCTATAATAATTAAATATATTTGGGTAATGATTAGGAATCCCATTTAGGATATGTGTAAAACTACGTAGGCTACCTCCAATGATGTATAAAACAAATCCAATCAATAATAATGTATTCAGTTCTATAAATCAATAATAAAAAAATAATGTAATTATTTTAAATTTAATTAATTATGCTTTATTTATCCACATAACTCTGTCAGGCTCCGGAGGAAACATGATCCTCAATACCTTCCTCAGATCACGATGGATTCTAAACTATCATCAAGGGACATCACATATCTAAATTTTTTATTACCATTAAATATAACAATTCATATCTAAATTATCGTGTTACCATTCGTGATCTCAATTAATATCTGATATAATACAAAAAACTTGTAAATAATTAAGAAATAAGTAATATAGACAATGGTCTCTATCTTATAGGGTCTAATGTAAGTGGGAATACATTAATCATAATAGCTTACTAGTAATAGCATGAATCTCGCTTGGTCTTTCCCCTTTCCCAACTCTAAGAGGTCTCATAGTACCTTGGAAATCAAAATGGATGATCTCTCCATCTTCCTCCATGAAGGCTCTCATTGTCCTTTGGAAATAAATATTGTAATTTCTCTTGGTTATACAAAAAGAAATACCTCATGCAAACTATATTAAAACTACATGCTACTCCCGGAAATCTTTATCACAACCATAGGACATACAACCAATATTCATTTCAAAAATCATTCCATTAATTAATTCAATTTAGGAATTCAAATTTCATAAAAAAATAGAAATTATAGAATCACGTAAACTAAATTGATATCAACACTATGTAATTTTAATCATTGACCACCTACGTTGATTCTTCGATGAATAATATCCTAATGGAAAATCACCAAAATTCAATAGAGTAACAACATAGAATGAGATCCAGATATACAACAAAAATCAAGATTAATGAATTTAATATATATTAAATACAGATCGTGATCTAAAATCCATGATCTAGATCCACTAAACTATGTACATATATAACAAAACTATATAATTACTTCCCTTAAAAAATATTGAATGAGGAAGATAAATGATAAAGCTACCGATATGAGAACATCTTATCGGAAAGAATGTAGATCATTGATCTAGGATTCAAGCCACCATGAACAGAGGGTGGCAGGGTTTGAAATCTGTATAGGAGGATAAAAAAATATGAATATTGTGTTAGGGTTGAATGGGGGTTGATTATGGATTAATATTGGAATTTAGGAATTTTTACAACTAATTATCGGGTTAAATTAATTCTCATACACAGTTTGCTAGTCTGGACCGCATGGTTTCCCCTAATTGTGCACAAAATCTATGTGTCTATTTTATAGGGTTTCATATTTACTCTTAATAGGGTCCATGGTTTGTAAAATTGCATGCCAACAATGTAATTCACCACTATCCAGGGTTGCATGGTTTTTTGGATTGGGCCTACGGTTAGGAAAAGCCGTCATGCAACTGTGCACTACCCTATTTCATCCATTTTCCTAATATTTCTACCCAAATACAACCTAAGGTAAAAAAATTAAAATTACTCAACACAAGGAAAAATATTATTCTCTAATTAGCCTGAGACAACTGAAAAAAATGTAACTATATTCAACAATGAATAATAATAATGACAACAAATATAATTAAGTAATTAGTAAATATTATTTTGAGAAATTTTAATTATGAAATTATGAAACATTATATATTTCATTCTCTTATGATTCATAAACAAACACATGTTAATGTTAAATTTTCTCCATTTTTATTTTAATAAAAAAAATTAATTTGAAAAATTCAGAAAAATCATTACTCATGTATGAGGGAATAAAATGATAATTTTTAAATAAGATAGGAATTCAAAAATTACCCCCCCTTGAATTGGAACTACAATTTTGGTCTGGTTTTAAATTATTTTACACCACCAAAAAATACTGACTATAAACATCAATAATTTATTGTTGATTATTTGGAAGGGTATTGTCATATCCCACCCTTAATACATCATTCATTGAGACACCCCATAGTGTGAAAACCATATATAGTTTTAAAAACATTCTATTCACACACTAGCTTTGAAATCGAGTGATACGACTTGAGAATAATGTGTAGATAATTTACATCATTTCCTTCTGATTAATATTATTTATTTCAAATAAACACACAATACTAGAACTGAAATATATACTATATTTGATTATTAGTGACATAAATATATTATTTTACAATTTATCTTCAATATATCTCATGAAATTATCAATTAATGTCTTACTTATAAACATAATCTATAATATAATTCCCTAGTGAATGTAAAAAATAAGAATTTTTTAAAATCAAATGATTATTTAGGGGGAAAAATAGCTGAGTCTAAAATGGGTTATATCATAAACATGGAAAAGAAAACGAAAATTGGAGAAATATCTAATTGAAATGAAAATTTAATAAAAATATATATCCAGAATGAATTATAGAAAGATATATAGCTTTAATTTATCGAAAGATATATAGCTTTAATTTATCATACATATACCATAATGAATGAATGATGAGGCATGAGAAAATAATTTCATGCCTTGGATCATAATACTGGAATATGGGATAACATAGAATTGTGTCATAAATATATTTCTTGTAATTCATAACATTGTAGATAAATATCCTTTCAATAATGTCCAAAAAAATATTTGGAACAAAGATACCAGTAATTAATTCCATGCACAAACTTCTAAACAATGTTTCTTGTAATCATGTCCTCACACAAGCATGTGAACAAAGCTGTCTGAATTCATATCCACCCACAACATCATTATATTACATGTTATGAAACAATTCACAATGTTATTGTGGGATATAACATAACACACATCACATAATTATAAACCATACATATATGTTTCAGAGGAATATTGGAACTTTAAAAATTTCAAAATATCTTAGTTAACACAAGGGAATGAAATATTTTTCATGAGAAAATACTTAAAATAATATCATAATCAATCATTAGGAAGACTATGGATGTTTTTTTCTAGATTACATCGTAATTAAGTCAAAATAATCATTAATTATGTTAAATACATAAAAATAACATTATTAAAAACATTATAATGTTGCCTTAAAAATTAAAAAGATGCGTCAATTTATTTTGATAACCTTAAAACTAAAAAATAAAAAACAATTGGAAAAAATTAGTTCAAAAAAACATTAAATTTTGAAAAGGATACTTCATAACTAATAATATTCAAAACATTAGGTATATCATTTTACGCATCAATATTTAAAATAATAGATTCTTTTCACAATTTTGATAATGAATTCAAAAAAACCCCATGGGAAAAATCTTTAAAAATATTCCTCTGAATAATTTCCAAAATAAATAAATATAATATAATATTTCCTTAAAAATTATTGTTAGTCCAATCCCTCGTCCGTTGGTACCCTAATAGGGTCACTTGTGATGATAGGGATGATCCCTGAGCTGATCACCAATTAACCATGGGAAGGAAACTAGCTCTGAGGGTATAAAATCTATAAATTGGAGTCATTAACACCAATAAACGTTTAAAATACTAGATATAAGACCCAAAGAAATAAATCATAATAAAATATCAATAAATAATCCAAATTCATTACATTAATGTCATACAATGTGGAAAAAAATGAAAAATACACAGGAAAAACCTAAGTGGTGGATATAAACTGTAACTACTCCTAGAAAAATCCAAAAGGTGGTAATACCTAAATAGTTAATAAAATTACTACATTAGACCTTATTATATATATATATATACTGTGAGAATAAAAGTATATATATTTAGATCTTCCATGAAACCACTTGGGAATTATTGAAATAAGAATATAAAATCCAACGGAATTAATAGAGGAAACCATCTTGAAATTTATATAGGAAAAACTATATTACAGCCTCACCATGGACCACTCACAAAGGATAATATATAAGTAAGATATTATATAACAAAATCATATATATAAATATGAAATTTACATATATCTAGTTGTACTTTATTTTTGTCTCTAATTCCCCAATGTCAAAAGCCATGTATATTAATCCAATATATTTTTATTGTACACCCCGAAAACCAAATACTATCTATATCATCACCTCATACTACAACACACACATACATATCTACGCTACATATCATAACACCCATAACCATAAATAAGTATAAAATCAATCACATTTTGGGTATCATAAATTATACCTCAATTCAACAAAGCCCATATATGTACTCCTACAATAACCACATTCACAATTGTCAAAATAAATATATGTGTTATACCCATAAATCATTAAATACCACACCTAAATATTTAATAAAAAGGAGGGTCATAACATAATTTATAAGAAGATTACCTACACATGAAGGAATTACGACATATATATTACTTTATAATATGATACAACTAAATAGGGATAAAAAAACTAAGTATTTAGCAATTCATACCATCACTAACAATGTTGTTGTTGAAGACACCCAGAACCCAAAAAAAAATGGGCTTCAGTTTCCCATAATTCATTTCATTCATATGAAATCATAAAACATAATGAATATTATATTACACTACAAAACTATGGGAAACTATATTTCCTTATACATGAACTATAGTTATCACACCATAAGACACATTTTTATTCCATTAAGGAATATAAGGCTAGATATCGTACAACCAGCCAGCGATCATGGTCCATCATGAACAAATTAATTTTTTAATTTATTGATTAAAAATTATTCATTCACTACATATCAATTCTGGTTTAACCTTTCCATATCATCAAATTCAATGCGATTTTTTTAAATATTTATATATATTAAACATTTTCATTCTATGCCATTGGATAATTTATCACAACCAATTCTATGGTTCTCAATTAAAATATATCATTTAAATAATTGGTAACCATTCCCATAAATTATTTTATAATTAATTTAACATTCCATAGTCCATTTATTCATGGACTTGACATCAAATACTTTAAGAAAGATACAGTCATAATGAATAGGCCAATAGAAGCAAGTACATGGGAATCCAAATAATTTATCATAAATAAACAAGGCACCATGATATAAAAAATCTAGAAAAATAAGAAACCCAACTCTCAACTTATTTTAAAAAATAAATCAATATCCAGAAACAATTATCCAGTAAATAGGAAATCCCAACACTCAACCAGTATGATTCATCTCATCACATCACCACTAGCACCAACCACATACATAACCATGAAATGTGAGCACATCCCTCACAAATCAACAAACCAAATCAGCGTCATAGAAAAATGAATAACTAATATATGGTCCTGTGTAATAAACATGTAAATAAAACATATTTTCAATATATAAAATTTTATTGACACCTAAGGCCATCGTACATAGTAAAACATACTATGAAATAATGTTCACTCTTATAGAATCCAAAAAGTCATTAATTTTTGAAATTATAATTATTAATTTATATATTGGATTAAAAAATTAATTAACAATAGGTTTCTTCATCATCATGGAGATTCTTCAAGAATCATATTCATGTTATTAAATTCAGAGAGGATAATTTTAAATAAATTCACATGAATAATTTATCATTTACATTTAATAACTGAATTTATTATTTATAAAAAATTACATGAATATTAATATTGTTAATGAAAAATAAAATTTATAATAATCAATAACACAGTATGTACAAAATAAAAAAAAGTATTCATAAACATATCTTAACAAAATGCAATAACAACTCCTCATTAAAATTCATCCAGTTAATATTTTTCTAAATTATTATATTTATTTTTTAACTTCATCCATATTATGATCAAATAAAAATCTTGTTAATCAAAAAAATTCACATAAAAATTAATATTAATGAATTATAAACCTAAATACAATTATTATAATGTTTCCTTTTTTATAATATAAATAAAATCAATGATATCCATCCGTTTCTTCTGTGAGGAATCCATGACCCATATGGATATCTTCCCCATCAAAATCCCTATCAATGATAAATGGGAATATATATATGAATATAATAATTGAATGTTCTATTATATATATATATATATATCAGGAAATATTATGGACCAATGGAACGAACGAAACACATACTAGATCACTAATGAATCTACTTATAAAAGTCATGGTCAATGGTCTAGAAACAAAACTCAAAATTCACTAAGGGGGTTACTCTAGCCTCATAGGGTTTGAAGGAGGAGAGAGAAAATATATAAAAACCATATTTACATCAAAATATTTTTAGGATAGATATAAAATAAGGCTATTGAGGAACACCCCATTCTATGATACAATAGTTATGTTTTTTCACCCATACCATGATGATGCAAGGGTGACAATGCCACAAAAACTATATTCAAACGCACCATCTATAACCCTGACACAAATCAACATATAAATATCTTTTTCCAATGATAGAACTTAATATAATAAACCTTAGGTAACATTCTTATGTTTCTATGGTACCACACCATAATGATCCTTAGATCAACATAACCATAGGTCTCGACCCAAAACACTCTATGGTGTTGCCCACAACCAATGTTGTAGTTACACATTTGGAAGGCAGAGGTAAGAACCAAACCCCGGGAATCCACATTTCTACCTAAAAAACTCCTTGATATAAACTTTAATTGAATCATCGAAATGATAACCTACCCCTCAATATCCAAGGCATAAAATAAAGAACCATGCAAAACAATGCCAAATATAATATATCTTCAAAATCATTCATCCAGGTCTCCACACTATTGGGGCCTTCGAAACAGCATAAGGAAATTTGGTTGAGAGTGATTAACATCACATGCTAGTAGTACATGATACAATCCTCCTCATCCAATTTAAATTTCAACTTCAATTTCACCTATAATTTTTAATCCCTTTTTTAAATCCTCCAATCTCCTAACAACACAATTGAATGGATTATAAAAAAAATTCCTTACATCAGGTACATCTCAAGTAATTCTCACCCTTGTGAATTTAATCCAAGTCATCGGAAGGGATATATAGGTTAAAAAACCAACCACCCCATTAGATTCCTGTCAAGAATCTCACTATAATATGGAATCAACCAACAAATCACAGGAAAAAGGAAAAAATCGAAATCATCCAAATTTGAATAAATTAATAAACATCGTACATTATATTTCAATAAAAATTGAATAAACATTGATATTATTAATGCATATACAACTCATTATCCCATGTACTCTCCTCCAATACACCATTTACCTAGATGACATGATCCAATGTAATAGAAAGTCTGTGTGACACCTTCTCTTGACTGTCTCAGATCTCAATAGTACATTCAGCAAAATTAGACTTATACTAAAAGTATATATTATCCTTGAAAATGATATCGAATCATAATGAGGATACTATCAAATATTTTATATTTGAATGATATTATGAATCGATATAATATTTATGGTATTTTTTAAGCGATATAAAAAGCATTCAACATATTCTATCACATTGAATAGTCTAACAAGATGAGGAGAAATATTACTCCCACAACTAAACCTTCAATAACCAAAATGATAGGATTTCTTCAAGGAAACATGATCTACAAAATCTAAATAAAGGGGAATCCTACTATGATCAACACCTGAATTGTGATGATCTCAAGATACCTGCATTCACTCATAAATCATTAACATATTCTATATTTTGATCTACACAAATTCATGACTGTGAATAGATGAATCTATAATATTGATCTAACACAACAAAAATATATAATACAAACCAAAAAATTCCACAAATACTGTTAAAAAAATTCTAGTTGGATAAAAATACTATAAGAGAACTCCACCATGGGTATGTTCCTTTCCCATGATCCTCAAAGACCAATAATTCATGTACTAACAAGTCCTATAAATTTTTAATAGTATAATATATAAATTCATCAATCTATGGATGATATTTTGTGATATATAATAACTTAGGGGTAACAGAAAATTGGATACCTTTTTAATCCTATAAGGTAAAATAGGGATTATTAATAAGGATAATCATTTTCAGGACCACAAGATGACTCAAAACATCCTTCAAATTTTACCTCGATAAAACATCACCCGTTCTTGACTCCTCAAGTGATAAGAAGTGAGTTAACATTGTCTAGTAGTATTTCATGAATCATATGACATCATATCCTATTTAAATTCATGGAAATAAATTAATGAATTCCAAATATATTTCCTCTAACATCTACTAGGGAACAACAAGTAGATGAACTAACCCACCAAAAACATGTTTCATAGAATTCCCCTATGGAAAAACGAACATTGATACATAAAATATATTGAAGAAAAATTAATACAAACATAAAAAATTGAACTCTCAATGTCTGATAACTCATATCTAAATTAGTATAATTCCCTCATTGAGAAATATAGAACTCATAGAGAAACAAATCTCTAATCCTCAAAGGAATTAATATCCTCATATGAAATAACACCACCTAATGATTTTCATCTTATAACCATGCCTTGGTGGAATCACTATAATGAAATCGATCCCAACAAATCACCACCTCTAACTCCCCTAGTCAACAATCCTCAACCTACTACACTATAATTTTATATAGAAACCATATACCATTAAATTCAACCTTATCAAGCTGAATCAATGAGAGATATTCCATCACTCTTCAGGAATCACTGAGATCCTGTAAAACATATGAAAATAGCTTCATTATCAATGAATCTATCACAAAATTACCATAACACGGTGTATTGGAAATGTATAATTTCTAATGCTATAAAAATTATATCAACTATCAATGACACAAATTTAAATAATCATGGGGGAATATAAACATCAAGATGTTATAATTTATGAATCACCCAACGTTTACACTAATGAGTTAATGATAACATTAATTAATACAAGACAAAACCACGATAATATTAAAATCATACATTGAATTTTTCCATTCATGAGGTTTTATCTAATAGAACCAATAAAAAAATTCTCTTGACCAATTTAGAAAACACTCATGTAAAAATTTGAATATTCATATTAAATCTCAAAAAAATCACACCAATCTAGTAGGTGGAGAATATGATCCTGTACCCACTTATTTCTCAAATACTCAAAAAAGAGTCCATGTGGAAGATAATCCACACAAAGGCATAATCCTTCTTGGTCAGTGATGTTAATAGATTAAAAATCTTATAGAATTTAAGTAATGTTTTCTAGTAATAACATGAAATACCAAGGAATATTTGTACCTCCACAATATTCTTGACAATTCACCCAAGAGATAAACAAAAAAATATTCAACGGTTTTGTGAATACTAAATCTAGAGACAGATAACGTGAAACCCATCAGTCCACTAGTATAATTAATTTTTTGTTTAATTTACCTTTTCCTGTGTACATGGAGTTCTTATGTGTTGGGAGTGGAAAATGAGAGTTATTGAGATTATAGACAAAAATTCAGGGTTATCACATGTTTAATATAACAATGAATCAAACCATGAAAGGGTATTATAGTTTGTGAATGTGGGGTTTACATTGTTTTGATGGGATTTTTCAAAACCCTAAGTCACCTTTTTATATGGTGTTGATAATTATTGTGTGGATAGTGGTACCAACAATTTTGGCTCACAATTTCTTTAACCATGTGACCAAACAGTGCGGGTCTATCCATCCCCCATAACAAGTGTATTTTTTAAATTTTAACCTTATTAATTTTTATGCATTGGGGGATAATTTTCCTTCCCGTCATGAAAAAACCCCATCATATGGTGGTGGATATATCCTCTTTTTTGGTGGTGATATCCCTTATAGTTCATGATTCTTTGGATAGAGTAAATCCCCTTTGTTCTTGGATTCTTCCTTCTTCCCCATTATTCTTATATATTCTTCAAATTAAAGAATGTTTGGAACCATATTTGCGGTTTTTCGGAATATAACGTTTTTAATAGTGATCTTTGGAATGTTATCTTGGGTATTAAGTGTGTGAGATCATTTTATTCCTCTTATAGGTGGTTATCATTAAAGGTGACATGCTAGGGACCAAATAATAGGTAGCTAGATCTATTTAAGGGTTTTTTTCTATTGATTGCCTTAATATTACTAATAACCTTTAATTTGGGTCGGTTACATTGAAATTTATATGATTTATTATTAATGTGTATTCTATGTTAGATGTTCTTCATCAATCTTCATTGTAATTTGAAAAGACACAAAATGGATTATGCCAACCGAAATTTATTAACAGATGATATATATGTTGTTAAAAATAACAATTCCAACAGATATTAAATTTTAATGGTTTAGATTTTATGTCCCAAAACTAGTTTTTACCAGTAGTTATATCTATTAATATTGAATTTTTAACACCAATAAATCTTTTACAAACTATTAAATCTATTACATTATCTTATCCATATTATCATTATTTTTTAAAAAATTAATATATTATAGTAATTTTTGTTACCTAATTTTTTTTACCATTATAAAAATCATTTTCTATAAAATATCCAATAACATAAAATATTTTACAAAAAAAAAAGAATATATGTATATGTATATTATTTTCAATAAATGTTATAAATTATAAATATTTTAATAAAATCATATAAGTATATGTTTTTATTGACACACTATGTTTTTGATAATATATATATATATGTGATATAAAATTGATGAAAAATGATTATATTTTTTGGACAGTAGAATAATATTGAAGTGTGTAAAAACTAAAAAAAGATAGTTATGTTTATATAATTTCATTATATGTATTTAATATTTTTTTGAATATATATTAGTTTAAAACTTTTTTCATTATATATAAATTATATATAAATTTATTATATTTATATCTATATTGGTAAAACTGCCAACAGTATATCACATATGCTATAACGAATTGGAAATAAACCTATTGGTCAGGGGACTCGACCTCGCAAGCACGCCCTAAACCCCAACTCACCCTCACCACCCCATCAGAACATGGGGGGATTGTATAAATTTATTATAAAATATGATATTTTTTAAAATTATAAAAATAATATGATATATATTTCCTTAAATAAAAAAACACAACTCGTAGTGATTAGATCACCACTACCATGTCTTCCATTTTCACATCTAAACCGATGAATTTCAGTTCATGGAAAAAATAATAATAATAATAATAATAATATTTATTTTTTTAACATTTATCATTTACCTCCATTTATCTCCCATATTTCCTCCCCTCCCCTTCATGTTTGTGTCGAATGTCCCAATCAGGATGAACTCTAACACTGTGTTTGGTTATATTTTAGTAAAAGAAAAGAAATTATTTGATAGTTTAAAAAAGAAAAGAAAAGAAAAGAAATGATTATGATTTCTCTCCTTACGTTTGGATGAATAACTTTGTAAAATAAAAAGAAATGATTTGGGTTTATCTCCATCTTGTTTTTTGAATTTTTTTTAAATAAAAGAAAGGAAATTATTTTGTGATACATGTAGAAAATAGGGATAAAATCGGAATTTTAAAATATTAACAACCCTCCACCATCATTTCATTAAAATCATTCCAATTTTTGGCTGATGTAAATTCAATAGCTGGAGAGAAATCTATTTCTCTCTATTTCTCCCCTAATCATTTCTATACCTTTAATTATCTCTCCAAAATAAGAAATCAATTTCTCCTCTCAATATAATTTCTTTTCTCTCTGAATCATTCCTGCCAAACTTCCCCTAACAACACAGCTCCCTCCTCAATTCTTCCATGGAATATGGAGTCTCTCTAGATTGTGTAAGGTATTTTAGCCACTATAGTGTAAGGAGATTTTTCCACAGTTCGTGTGCCCTGATTATTTATTGATTCATAATTTTCCCTCTCTTCCATTGCTAAGATAATTTCCTCTGTAGTTCTTTAGCAGTCTAATGGAAATGGCTCAGGGAAGCACTGTCATGGTCATAACTTTAGCAGTGTTCATGATTACTGATGTATTCACTGCTTGTACATCGGCACAGGAGTTGGGATCGGTTGGGGCTCCGGCACCGATGACGATTCCAAAAGCAGTTTCAGTGGCATGATATGGTGCTATATCAGGAACCGTGATCTAATAATGGGTGGTGGTTTGGATTATACTATTGATAAAGAATTAGATGGATCAGACCGTGCACATACTTGCTGGGATGAGCGTCCATTATTTTGGGTCACCTAGGATGATGGCGTGTTGATGCAGCTATGGTTCCTTGCAGACCACATATCATTTAGTCTATTGATTGATTTTCCCTTGATTTTGGATTCCATGGTGTTTTTTTATTGTTCTTGGAAGTTTGAAATAGTTATGTATTTCTATGATTTGTGTGTGATCATCTCAGTTTGGGCAGTTTTTCAGTTTTTCATTGAGACTGCTCAATGGTTCCTGTTTTTCCATGTGAGGAAGCTAAATAAAGACTAGCTGCATGGATTGACATCTGGTCATTAGGTTTGATACCATATCTTTTCCATGATGTATCTGTCCTTTTTGGATTATATCCATTCTAATTGGTCAAGGATGTGAGTCCTCTACATGAAATATAATGCTCTTAATGGAAATCTATTGATCTTATGGGAGTTGTTTTCTGAACTACTGGAGGCATAGTTGATTCAATTCAATAATTACTACTCTTCATGAATAGATTTTGCTATAACATTTGGGTTCTGGATTGACTAAAATAGTATAGTTTATTTCATATATACTTGAAATATCTTTCAATTCCATGATGGTGAAATTGAACTTTGTGTATACAATGCAACTTGAATTTTCTTTAATAATTTTTTTGGGCCATACGGTGGAAAACCAACTCATGTCTCATTTTTTTGGACAAGATTATATAATTCTGTGTTATGTGTCTCTCTTAATTGAAGTTAGTTTCAATCAAAATGTTTTGTGGTAACATGTTAGATAATGTTCTTGTAAATTTTATATCATTCATTATTATTCTCATTTGTTCTAGTTACTGTATATCTTTTTATTAATGTGGTCACATGAATTTATTTTACATCCATTGGTTCTTCAAGTTATTTTTCAATTGTGTTTCTCCTTGGTTATATTTATATCTTGCATTACAGAAATTTTTTTAGTATATTTTATATACTCTTGTTGTGGTCATGTTCAATACTTTTATGTTTGTTGTTCTATCTAGTTAGATTATATTATGGTTGTTGTTTCCATAGGTTAGATTTTCCTCTTGTTGTGATCATTGGATGATAGTTTTATATCATGTGTTTGTGTTTTTTTATCTTGAATTTAAATGAAATCTATTTGATATTTTTTTATTGTGTGATCGTAACACTGTTCATGATAGTGAATGTTTAAAGTAGAGGGAGTAAGGACTTGTGTTGCTTCAATAATAAAAGTGTGGTGCACTGTAGTAAAAGGGATGATGGGGAAATTGTTCTTGTATTGATCAACAATATTTGATAGTATCTCATGTGAAGATATGGGGATTTCATGATTTTGAAGTCTAATTTTATTGAGAAATAGATTGGAGATGAAGATTCATTGAGTTCAATATAAAGTCTCTTAGTGTTTGAACATGTTCAATCATGTTTGTAATATGTTTCTTGGATCTTCTTGTCTTTTCATGTAGTTTGAACATGTATTTAAATTATGTTGGAATATGTTTGTAATTTTTTTTTATATAAGCTAATGTATTAGTTATTATATAATAAATATAATAAATATAATAAAATATTATATATAATTATATTAATAATTATACTATAAATTTATAAATATAATTATTTGAATACCAAAATTTTGAGTATAAATCACAAAAAAAATTAATTTTTTATATATTTTATAAATATTTATAATATTATCAATAGATATATTAGTCATATTATTCTGTTTCTAAATTTTTTACCAACATATATATCATCTGTTGGTATTATTATAATTGCAACAGAATCATTTTATCTATCACAATAGCATTTAGGGACATAGGTTATTACCAAAATATTAGTGATAAGACTATTTTTGTTGTTAAAATGTTTTAGAAATAGAAAATTTACTTTTACTAACAAATATACACTTTTTGGAAAATGTTAATTATTTTGTAGTGTGTGTATTTAAAGATGGTTTTCCAAATGGGTATGGATTATTTGCACAACATTTTATTTTTAATGAATCCAATGTTTTTTATAGTATTTAAAGGATTTATAACGTTTCTTTAGAAACTTTTTTACCTTTTTAATGGTTTTTTGAAAAAAAAGATAATATTTTTTTAAATGGATTGTGTTGTATCATTTTTTATATGCGATCTTGTTTTTTATTGTTTTTTCCTATAGTAGAAAATGTTTTAACCAATGTGGAGTTCGGGTTTTTTTTCAAGGGAACGTGAGATCCTTTTGAGAAAATATTTTGTGAACTTACACTTTTTTTGTCTAAGTAGTAAGGTGATCTATTGAAGGGACGATCAGGAAAGCCTTATATTTAATTTCCTAGGGATCATGAGAGCCACTGTGTATGAATACCATGAGAGATTCTAGATTAGGCATGGGGAAGATAATGAGAGCTTCCATTTTTCTTAGCTATCCAACATTGTTTTTACTCACTCAATAGGAAAAATTCTTAAGTCACTTGGTGTACATAACTCGTGTTGGAGTGATTAATATTCATAATGAATTTTATTAGTTTATTTCAATGTGATGATATATATTATTCCCATAACCCATTTTTTTTGTTTATGTTATGGTATTTTTTATTAGGTCTTTTTGGATATGTTGAGAAAGTCGATACTTGACCCTTGTTTATTTATTTGATCTATATTGGAATAATATTTGGGAAATCAGTTTTGTAAGAAATAGAACACCAAAGGGATTTCATAGGTTTTTTTTAAAATGAAATGTCTCCAAAGTGGTTTAGTTTTGAAAACTAGTATATTGGTTTTCATAGTGAAAATCCAAAAATGGATTGTTGGTGATGTTTTACAAGGATTCATTCCTTACACCCTTCTTGGTACTTTGGGAATTTTTATAACATGATTTTTTGGAAATAGAAAATGGGAAGGAAACAATATCCCATGTTGGATCATCATGATTCTTTAGATCTAGTTTATATATTGAGAGATGTGTTCTCACATGTATTGTCTCTTGTGGAGTCATTTTGTTAAATTTTCTACCCATTGTAATCAATGTGTAGGCCTTATTTAATCTTACGAACCTTCCTTTTTATTTTTGGTTTTTGTCATGAGATTCCATGCATATATCCATTTAGGAAATTTTTATATGTAACAGACATTATTATTTATGGTATATATTTATCATATTATGTGTTACATGGTATTTTTAATTTTTGATGTCGAATCCTATGTTATTGGGCTGACCACACTAATTCAAGGATGGGAGATGTTGTTTTACATGTTGAAACCATTCCCAATGTTTAGTTGGGTATTCTCAATACTTTTGGTCTTCCCATCGTGATTGGAAACATACTTCGATCTTTTTGGTTGGTCTGTTCAGGTGATGGGTATGGATGAACAAGTTTGGTTCGTTGCGAAATGGTATTATAGTTGATATTTGGGAGTTAGTAGTAAAATAGATATAGGACCACAGAGACTCAAGAAGTAGGGATGTCGGGTGCCTAGCCAGCTCTTCTTTGTGTCAAACCATTAGTTTCCATGGGTTGTCTAGGATTAGATTAAATTTTAAACAAATATTTGGTTTATTTTGAAGATATTTTGATGTATTTCAAAATCAATAATAAGTTATAATGTTATCATAGATGTCATCTTGAGTTATGGTGGTGAAACATAGAGGTATGAAGGAGGAAAAAATAAATTTTCATAGTTAGTATTAATTTTGTATTGATCATTTTTAATTGACGCCTAACTCTAATGAAACTCACATAGTTAGCAGATAATTTTCCTAAACATGAGGCTATACTTTTCACAATTATAAATAATATAGTTTTTAATGTATTTATGATTTTATACTAGAGTTGTTTTTATGACTTTTTTTATAAACATTATTGGGATTTCTTATAGATCATTTTTTGTGTTTATGTTTGAATTTTTCTTTTTTCATCCTATGATTTGTGACTTATATACTATACATCACAAAATGACCTTTTCTAGGCACCGATAGAGTGAAGTGGAGAGTATCCCACTGAAGAACCATCCCCGTGATCCAACATTAATAGAGTATGGTATTCTTATGATCCAAAATATGTTTCTAGATGACAGTATTAAGAAAACAAGGACTATGGGGCATGATGAAGAGTTTACAAGGAAAAATCCACATGTTATTTTTGGTGACATGGGATCCAATGAGCATGAAGAGTGTTTAGATCAAATCGATTAGATTTTTTAGTTATTAAAGACCCCTCAGACCTCTAATGGGAGATTTTACATGTGTGTACTGGAAGGACAAAATAGAAAGTGGTGGGAATTGATATTACTTTAAAGAGTCATGAGGTTCTCGGATGAACCACATTCTAGATTGTTTTTAATTAGAAATTCTACCCGGATACCATGAGAGTGGAAAATGACAATGATTTATTGAAATTAGTGTCTGGTGACCATTGGGTGCAGATTTATGCCCCAAGATTTAAGAGGTTTGTTCATGAATCTCCAAATATCCTTTTGAATGAATACCTTAATGATTTATGTGTTTAGATAGTCTTGAGGATATAGATTAGATCTAATCTCATCCTTCTTTACATACCATCCTATCTAGAGGTGGTCAAATAATCAACAATGGTGTAACAAGAATTAATATTAAAGAAAGGTCTTAGTTGAGTTCCTTTAATTGGTGGTACCTAGAGTTCTTCATCTAGATAGAAGAATATGAAGGAAGTGTCTGAAAATTGTAGTGGAAAGAGTTTCCAGTAGTCCTCAAGTATGTTTCCTATAGTTTCATTGGGGAATAAGAACATTTTTTGTTATCATAGATGGAAGGAAATACACAAATGGAAAAATTTCATAATGAATTTTAGTACGTACCACTAGATTTGGTATTCAGATCATATCCATCACTTTTTCAGTTCGATTTGTGAGGGTGTAATATGGGATCCACTTTTTCAAAGGAATATCAGTTATAGTCCATGGATTCCAAGGGTAGACGATCTTTCCCTCATGGTAAGGGATATTCTCACCTGGGGAAGATTATGCAGGGTCATTTTGAGCCATGGAAATTCCATGGATAATAGGTTTTTTCTACGATGCCAAATTATAGGTCGTCTATTGATAGATGTATAGTTTTTATTTCATCATTCATTATTTTTTTTATATTTGACACTACTATAACCCATTCCTTCATTTCATTTATATTCATTAATGCATTAGGTATGAGAGATGATTTAATTCCAATTGTAATGGATTTTAATTCTTATTATTGAAATGTATTGGCTGATCAACATTGTAGAACTAGTCGACTGTTATCTTAATAGGTAAAATTTCTATACTCTAGATATATTCACACAAATAATATAAGGTGAGTGGAATTCATTTTCAGGGTGGGTGGAAGGATTAACTTCAGAATTGGAATTAATCTCATTCCAGCTTCCCAGTTTATTTCATGGTGTTGTGGGGTAGGATTTGGGGGGTGAATACATATTGGTCATGGAAAGGTATAAAGACATGTTTTTAAAGGATTTAACATTATTTATTCCCAATTTAGTTGTTGATTTTACTATTTATATCCCCCTTGGGATGATCCCAATCTTATTTGAATCTTATTGGATGCCTCTATATGAGATGATGGAGATGAAATTTCAATTATAGGATCTTGAGGCAAAGGGTTTTACTAACCCCAACATGTCACCATGGGAATCGCCGATCCTATTTTTAATGAAGGATTATGGTAGCCTCCAACTTTTCATAGACTATCAAAATATTATCTATGTTTCCATGAAGATAAAATCATCTGTTCATAGAATTTATTATCCATTCAATCATCATAGAATGGGTCATTGGTTTTCAAAGATTTATCTAAGTTTGAGGTACCACCAGTTGTGTGTCTCAAAAGATGATGATATAAATAAAATCATTAAAATATAGTATATACATTTTTTAGAATTTGGTTATTCTATTTGGCCTTACCAATTCTATAGTATTTTTTAGGTAATTAATGATATATACATTCCATTACATTTTAGACTCCATGTTGAATTGTTTGTAGATGAAGTCTTGGTGTATTTCAATATGGATGTGGAGCATGCTGACTCTATAGAGGTGGTTTGGTGTGTTTTAATAGAAAATAGTTAATATTACATGTTTTACTGGTGCCATGTTTTCATTATATAACTATATTTTTTTGGCCCCATGGTTTTTAAGGTTGCAGTATTAGTTGACCCAATTAATATTTGAGTAGTCTTATATTGCGAGAAGACCAATAATTTGTTTGAGATCCACATTTTTTCTAGTTTTGGAAGGTTATTATAGGCATTTCAATTGGGAATTCTCCGGGATAGCTTCTCCTTTGATGGTGCTGACAAAGATAGGGTTGTAGTTAGAGTCGAAAGAGAAGAACTGTGGTGTATTTGAGCAGTTGTAGAACCATTTGAAATCTACACTATTTTTATTCTTAATAATCATGGGAGAGAAAATGAAGGGTTTTTTATTCTTATGGTGTGATATTCAAATGCATGCGGATGTAGGATTGTCATGTGGAGGCATTTGAATCACAATAGTTATGCCCACATGAGCATTATTATCCCACCCATGACATAGAATTGGTGGTAGTTAATGTAATGTCACACCCCCTGAAAGCTGGATCAGGTGATTTATATTAATAAATTGGCCTGATTATAAAGAATCATGTCCCAATGGAACACTTAGTTTAAAATTCATGGAAAATCGATTTCATAAATGAACATTAAATTACAATTTCCAACAGAAAACAAAGCATAAATAATCCTTTGAGAATTCCAATATTCCCCTATCATACCCCATAATATCAATTATAAATCACTTATTAGAATCTTGTGAAAATAAGAAAAATGAAAGGGGTGATATCAGATGCCTAGTATCGATAAACAATATATTGAAAGATATCAAAAATAAGAATAATAATTTAAGGAATGATACAAAACTAAAACAAAATCCTTTTAAAACAATTTCTTTAGTATAATATGGAAATAATAAATCAAATAATTCCATTTAACCATTCACATGGATATTATAATAGTCAAATAATCACATGTAAAATTCATAACTAATCTCATAATGAGGTAATGCATAATGTCTAACATCATAACCACTAATTCAAGGACTTATTCCAAGACCAAACACAAATATTGGATCAATGCCTTTTCCAAGACACTTGTTTTTCTCATGAAACCTACTGATGTATCAAGGGGTTGTAGAGGCCCCCACCCATCACTTACTAAACACAATTTATTCCTCATTTGAAAATGGTGAAACCTAACATAAACATTTGTATTAAATCTATTGTAAGAAATGTTAATACATTTACTAAAACCCATGGATGGTGTAAAAATAGCACATCCACAATCAAACATATAACAAAACCATAAATTCAAAATGGAAGATTGTATTATAATAAATCAGCTTCAAAAAAGCATAAAATCTAATATTGGATGTTTAAATACATGAAAATAATTTAATAAATTCATTAATACTCATTTAGGGAAATATCACATTGAACTTTAAAAAATTTGAATGATGTGAAATTTTAAAATATTTCATTTCTTTGGAAAAATACCTTCTATTCTTGTAATGGAATTATAAACACGACAAGGCAATATAATATCAGAAAATTGATGCTTGTGTGGCATAAGATAAAATATATTCATTCCATAATTTTTCGAATAGGTAACAAAGAACTTCATTTTGAAAACCCCAAAAAATATTACATTAAAAACATTTTATTAAATGTAAAAAAGGGGTAGAAATGAATTTAAATATCAATAAGATTATAGTAAAACATTTTATGAAAACATTTTTAGAAACATGGACATTGATGAAAATGATTTCCCAATAGATACTTATGCATCAACATCCTCGAATAATAACATGATTGTGATATTGACCATTACCTTATACAATCCTATTGTCCATGGTGATTTATCCTCCTGTATAACGGTTAAAAAATATTATTAAATTATTCTAGTACCATATAAATAATAATTATATCTAATATGAATCACTTATGGCTTTATATTACATGTTTGTTAATAAAATCGAAGTAAATGCAACCTTTCGGGTAGTAATCGTTTTCTTTTTCATAGGTGTTTTGACTAGTTATTTTTTAACGTATTACATTGATCATATCATACATACCTATAGAATGTAAAATATGATTTATATATCAAATATATTCTGTAAATAAATATAAATAATAGATTGACAAATAATATGGAACACACCATTCATGGAGATGGTAGGTCGTGCGTATGCATGAACATTGTTTTCGTTTTCTTATCATTTTGAATGGAACTAAGTGAATTATAACACATATATATATATCATAAAAATGGACTTATCATGTCATGTCCTTAATAATTGTTAATAATATTTATTCTTATAATCATTCCTAGATGGTTAAAGTGGAAGATGGATCTCATTGCCTCAGGGAGAAGGTAAGACGTACATACACATGAATGATGGTATCATTTCTTTAATGGATAAATGGTATAGAATTGGATGGTTTAATAATTTTAGAGAAAAATATCATTTTATATTACATATTTACATCCATTACATTCATATTTATACCCATATAAATAATGTGTACATGAAAAACAATCTACATCACGGCGTGGATACGTTTAGCCATACGTATGCACACATGGTAATATTGTTTTACGTATGATGGCTAAATGAGGAATATAGTTGTCCCATTATTATAATAACATTTCAGAATCTGTATCTTAATATATTTATTTTTTTACTATGAGAAAAATAGATAATTTTCAAGTACCTGATGAAAAAAATGATGAAAGTGATGATAAAACAATGACCTCATTTCAAGTACACTTGTTAGGTTTTTTTTATTTTATTATAATCTTATATATTTTCCCTTATTTTCTTGATTTACCCTTAAACCATGGTAAATAAAAATAATTATTAAAGTTAATATTAATAATGTATAAAAATAAATGGTACCTATTTAAAAAAAATTTAAATTTTGATTAAAAATATGGAATAAATATTTCAACTTTCAAAACACATAATTCACAAATATTAATATAAATTGCTTCTTATTGTCAAAACTAGAAAGCAGGTTTTTAAGAAGTAAAAACTATAAAAATATTGACATGTGTTATTTTTCAATTTAAATTGATAACTAACTGCCAATAAACTAAATTTTCTTAAATGATAAAAATATAATATAATTATACTTTAAAATCACTCAAATGTATCATTTGACAGTATAAATAATTTTGATTGGAAAAGTTATTTTTGATTATAATTCACAATTCCTCAAAATATGAAAGTTATAAGAAAAGTACCCAAAATTCATCCAAACTAAATTTTTATGTCCCAATTATAGTGAATTATTTATTTTTTCCAAATTGAATATATAATAGTTTCATATATTGGATTTAAAATGGTTTTTCCCTTAAAAGGGAGAAAAACTGATTTTTTGGCAAATACTTCTTTTATCAAAAAATTGAATTTTCCTCATATTAATTCTAAGAAACCAATAATATAAATAATAAAATTATATGCGATATATATAAAATTAAAAATTTGGTTAATAATATTCATAACCATTTTTAAAATGCAGGTTTGATAGGGAATAGTGCTCTTGAACTCGGTGTTATGTGTAGCGCATGCTATTGTATTATTTAAAAGGAACTATACCATGGATGATTGGGGTGTAACCAAACTGGCCTTGAATCCACTAAACTGATGTTCTATTCCAAGTGGTTTCATGAGCATAAGAATGACTCCCCATATGCTAATGGTTGTTGACTAGTTGTGTGTGTCAGAATAGTCAATTGGGGAGATTATACCAAATTTTCATCAGAGTAAGACAGAATAAAAGATAATCAAAATAAAGGAATTATAATCAATAATACAAGAGCATTCATAAAAGACCATTCCAGAAAATGGGGTATAACCATGTCCAACAATAAATATTCCATGATAGGATTCAAGTGAAAAAGTGAAAAAACCCCAAAAAGAGGACAACTGCAAAATCCCACAAAATTATCCCGACACCTTGTTTGGGTTCTCCTCCAAATACACCCATGCTAATCCAACTGCCTATCAAGGGACATTCCCCCTCTACTGACCTGCCAACATGATGTCTACTGAGGTACATAGTGGAGGCCTGAGGATGGTGTGAGTACAAATCAGTAGGCCACCACCAATGGTGACTATAAAATATTTGGTATAAACAATAGTGCATGAAAAAGGGGCATGAATAATAAAGGAATAGAATAGATTAAGTACCATTATCCAGTTTACGTCCATTACCATCATTAATTACCAATTTCATATCATAGAATTTCATCCCATTCCCCAATACATATCATTTCGAAGACATTTATCCTGGGATTATCAAACACAACAAGTTACATGGGCTTAAAGTACACAATCAGATGCATGAGAAAAACACCCTATAATCCTATCTCACTAGGACACACTTCTACATGTCAACCATATCCTCACCTCAATACCACAATCCAGATGGAAGAAACCATTAGGGGAATAGAGCCTCATTCCACTTCCCTAACCCATGCATTATGTGTGGTGTTTAGGTCCTCAGTCCAACTCCCCCTGTGGGCATAGAACATCAAGTTAATACCCCACTCTACCAAAACATGTGCACCTGTTATAAATATATAAAGGTAAATCCATCAAAAATTCACACAACATCAAAACCATTTCCCAAGGAAAACATAAATCATAACAATAACATGATTGTTGATACCATTCCTTAACCCATTAACACATTTACCACATTTGACATCATCTAGCCATTTATCCCTATTACCTTTTATTATTCTTATACCTATAAGAATTCATTCATTGTACCTATCTCACTAGGCTTTATTCATCATGCCTAACTCACTAGGCTTCATATCAATGCATATAATCCATTTCATTATGGTATTTAAAAATTTCCATGTTTACCCAATATCCCACGGGTTATTACAAAGCCTAAGTTCATCACTTAGTATCTACATTAATAAAAACAAACACATCAACATGTTTATCAAGGATCTACAAAACTACAGAACAATCTCACATGTTATTTACAAATCCCTAGGTCTGAGAGTGCTGGCACACCCGATGGATGGTCGTAGATTAGTCTCATCACACTCTACAGATCCCATTGGGATATTGAGGTTTTCCATTTACCTCATTGATAACCATTTTAAATAAATATGACAAGGGTGATCATAACATAGAATGAGACACCCATGAACAAAACCACACATGGCCAAATCCACAAATTAACCATGTGATATAACTTGTAGATCACCTACCTCAATTGCAAAGGTGAACACACTCTTAATCGGGCCATAAGATTCCAATTCAACCAACCATTTATGCTTCAACATAAATTTCACCCAAATAATAGAGGTCTAGATCATCAGAAAGGGAGGAAATGAAGATTCAAATCCTAAACATAAAATTGATGCAAGGATGAGATTAACCATACCAAGGGCATCAATTCACCAACAACAGAATTATAAATGCCTTAGAAATGAAGGATATTGATATCTTGGAGCCCTTGGGAGATTTCATTCGTTTGTACAATGAATACGGTGAATGAGGATGAAATACCATGTTTGTGTTAAAAATCCCAAAGTGAAAAAATTGTAATTTTTAAAAGATTTTGGGCCACACGGTTTACCCACATATTTTTCAAAACCATGAGAAAACTATATGGTTTCTATTTTCCAAAATACCACATCTTTCACGGTTTCCTAGTCTCTCTGCACAGTATGCACTAACTGTATGGCGACCGTGCGACCATCCACGAAAACCCCTTTTCTCCTTTTCTGTGTCCCGAACTTTCGAAACACCCCTAGCTTCCTTTAGGACCTAAAAATTTATTTTTATTTTATTTTGAAAACTGATTTTTTGGGTGAGCGGAAACCATACACGACACTACAGAAACACCAAATCCAAATACCGTGCAGACGAAATTCTTGATTGAATAAAAATTCAATAACATGGTCACCGAAGCACCTCAGGACGTGGATCCACGATCGGACTCCTCGAGTTGTGCCCCCAACACCATAATCACCATCAGTAACAGCAGTAGAACATATCCATCATTTCGGGTCTCCAGTGAGACCATCGGAAGCGTCGTCGCCGGAACCTCTTCCATAGAACACCAACATTCATCATCACCGCCAAAAAATCAACAGCGCTGGCGAGAACCAAAACCAGGAACCAAAATCACCGCCAAACATCCAAACTCAAATTCAGATTTCGAAATCAAAAACCAGGATCCATCCTTCAAAAACCATACAAGGAATCGCCTCGGTCTATGTTCATCCTCGAGGCACACTGTAGGAATCGCTCCACTCCTCTTCATCATCACGTCCCCGGAAATCCAAAGACCTCGAAAAAGACTTGTTACTTCAAAACGGAACGAGAACCGCATAACCTCACCAACAACATCGACACCATAAAGGCCAAACAGACCTCCAATAATCAAACTGAATGAAACCCAATGCAAAAAAACCATTAACATCAATGAATATGCAACGAACCATCCGACACAGCATAGCACAACACGAAGTCGACAATGAATGTGCCTCCTGGAACATCAAATACCGAACAAACACCACCTCCCAAATCCTCTTGAGACCATTCCTGCATACCGATGCGGAGAGCAATGAATGAGGATGACGCCAGAGTAGTTTTTGAAGCGGAATGGTATCCCGAAGAAGCACAACCACGCCTGGTACCACCAACCTCGTAGAGGACCAAAGTCACTGATCCCACCTCCGCCTTCAATACTGCGCAGAGAGAGCAGAACCTCTCAGAACCACCACACCCGACACGAAATGCGATGGAAACCCTATGTCGCGGCATCTGGAGCTCTATATTTGAACCGAAGCTGCACCACCATGAAAAGGAATAGGTGAAGTCTTCCGAAAGAGACGAGCCCACACGACGCCGCCATTGAATGGTGATTCACACCACGAACGTGCCGACTCAGAGCACCAAAGAGGGATCTGCAGCCCTCCTTCAATAAATTGTGTCATCAAAATTTAAACACGATATTGATAACTAGGGGTATGACATTTCAAAATATCTTGGTTGAAATCCCACATCGAAAAATGGATTAATAGACGTCTATTTTAAAATAACTAATGGAAAGTATGAAGGTCACTATAAATTAATCATAATATGGTTCCGTATAGGAAAACATATACATGAATGAAAATTTAACCATCATGATTTGATGGAGAGTGATAGAGAACATTATTAGGAGTAAGTTAATAGTTCCTAAAGTATAAATCTATTATGATATATGGGGCCAATTCATTCATCATAAATTGGAAAAGGATATGAATTTTTTTCAAGATCCTTTCCGTAGTGTTCAAGAATTAATTTATATCATAGACAAATAACACAAGGAAGCGTACTCAATTGACATGTAGTGTTTCATCATTAAACTAATTCTTACCCCAAACACATCTTTCATTCCAAAAGGCAATAAAATTCAACAATATTCTATTTATCTTATTCATATATGGTTTAAAATATAATAATATACCATTTAAATGACGAAAACTATGTTATAATAACCAAGAACATCTTATAGACTAGTCGTAGGCGATAAAGCCTTCTCACACATCAGTTATGGGTTCGATTCCTATAGCCTTGTAGGATACGATAGGTTATCGTTGAACCTACATGTTGAAATTTTCATAAAACTATAGAATTATAAAATTCCTAAAATAATCATAAGAAATTATTAATCATTAAATAATACTATCCAAAGTTCAACTTAATCCATTCCAACCTATAGAGTTATCCAAAATAAATTTATCCAAACTCTCTCTGAAGGTTCTATAAATTACCAAAATCAATTGTAACATCAGATTCCAGAAACAATGTAATGTTTCTCTTATCTTAAAATACTAAATATATTATTAGCTTGATCATATTAAAACAATAATTAATAAAAAAATTAGTACTGTGAAATTATTATTTATATCACATTATTCTTATAACTATAATATAATTCATGAGTCTAAAAATACATTAATTCTTCTACATAGACTATAGTAACAGAATTAGCATGACCATGATCCATTTTAATCTATATATATATATATAACTAACTATTTGGACAATAATTTTCATAATGCACCATGTCATTACAATTATACATTTCACAACTTCTGCTTTTCCCTTACAATCATGAGCCTGGGACCATTTTCGTCGCATTTTTATCAAACTTCCATTTCTATTTATGATTGTAATAGGGGTTTTCATCCCACAGTTATCACATAAGGAAAAATAATTCTTTATCTTTTCCCTTTATCTATCTTTTTTTCCCACTATTCTCTTCTTTTATTTCATTACATCATTGTCATTAGATATTGAGAATTCCTTTTCCATCTTGATAGCACATGAGATAATATCTTGGTATGATGAGAAATATTGTGACACCAATGGTCGTCATAGGAATGGATTTATCCCATAAAATAATCAATCAACCATACTTCCCAGGTTATGTTGTAGTTAATAACATTCCATGCTAACCTCATGAAGATATCCTCTTAATTTTCAACATTCCCATCCTCTTTTTGTCTCAGACTCAGAAATTGTCTTTCCATATCTGGTTAATGTTCCGAAGAAAAGTATTTCTCAAGGAAAATTCCTATATACTCCCTCCATTCCGAATTTAATACTTATTCATCCACCTTTATTTCTTGAATTAATGCCCACCATTGATCCAAATCTCATGAGAGATGGTAATATACCATGTCAACTTCCTCCATTTCATTACATCCCAAAGCAAGAAATATTTTCCCCACAAAACTTATCCATTTATCATCCAAAACTGAATTTTTAGTACCATTGAATGTTGGATGTCTTTGTCTCATGAAACTGTCTAACATTGATCCCCTTTGTTGTGGATTATGGTGCTCCATACGAGTAAGGTTGTTATTAAAATCCCGAGTTAGCAGTCACTATATGATTATAATCTATTCAACACTAGTTGGATAACCATCTCCGCTATAATTATCATAACTAAAAGGGAAATACCTATATGGATTACCTGTATTGAAAAAAAATTCCATTCCTTCCACTAGGCACCATCACTAAATTATGGAATACACTGGATTATGTTATGAATCATACTTCCTAATTCCAAACTAGTAAAATACTTAACATAAATTAAAAATTTAATGCATAGATAATCTGTATTCATAAACATGGTTTCTTTTAGGACATAATTAATCATAAATCCTTCATAATGATTTGAAAATAAAATTGGAATTAGCATAAGCATATACCCTGGGAGTGTCAAATCTGGTGCACAGTAAGGTCTGTTGTCATGTACCAGGTTACCCCGAGTCAATCCCACAACACCTTGTTGGAGTTTTACCCCCTAGGTACATATCGGACAAAATTAAATCCACTAGTAATATTCAGATAGAGATTTATTTCTTGTAATATCCACATAAGACCTAGTTTACCAAATTTCCTGGGGGTTCTACTATACATTTCTTAAAGTACCATTATAGGGTTTTGATCACTCATCTATGTTTTCTAAATCTATTTCCAAGGTTGTTGTTAAAATTCCTATGATACCAACTATAAAACCTGAAACTAGAACCTAGGATCTAATGCAATATTTTAATACACCGGTATAATTACAAGGAATCAAGTCCCAATGGACTGATCAATATTGCAATCTTGGAAAACAAATTACATACATGAACCTTACATTATATTTTATAACATAAAACACAACATAGATAATCCTATGATAATTCCATTATTCCCCTTGCATAGCCCTATATATAAATCATAAAACCCTTCTTGGCATCATGGGAAATTAAAACATAACAAAAGCAGCGAGCTCCGGTGCTCAGTAAGGTTGAAAAATATAGTAGAACCTATCACAAATAAGCATTATCTTTTACGGAAATGTACCAAACTAAAAAACAATCCTTTTAAAACAATATCTTTAGAACAGTATGTCAATAATAAATCGAATAATTCAATTTTAATATTCTCATGAATATTATATTAGTTAAAAATTCACATGTATAATTAATAACTAATCTCACAATGAGGGAATGAAAAATGCCATACATCATAACCACTACGTCAAGGCCTTGTTCTAAGACTATAAACAAATATTTTGTCAATGCCTTATGAAAGGACACTAGGTTATATCATGAGACCTACCAATGCATCTAGTGGATATATAAGGCCCCACCCATCACATACTATGTACTAAGAATTCATCATATAAAAAAAGGTGAAACATAGCATAAAAAATCAAAATTAAACTAGCATATGAAATATTAATATTTTAACCATAATCCAGGAATTGTATAAAAATAGAACATCTACAGTCAAACCTATCACCAAACCATCAATACAACATGGAATATTTTATCATAATAAATAATCTCCAATCAATTATAAAATACAACGTTGGATGTTGACACAATAGAAAATAATTTAATAAATTCATTAAAACACTTTGAGGGAAATATCCCTTTTAACATTAAAACATTTAATAGCTGTGAAAATTTATTGAAACAAATTTCTTTTGAAAATATAATTTTTAGATTTTAGGGGATTCATAAAAATTGTAAGCTGAAATAATGATAGAAAATAAAAATTCATGACGTATATGTTAAAAAACCACTCATTCCATAATTTTCCAAAAAGTTCATAAAGATCCACTTTTGGAAAAAGACCAAAATATTCCTTTGAAATTTTTTTATAAAAAGTAAAAATTAGGTAAAAATGACTTTAAACATCTATTGGATTATATGGAAACATTTTATGAAAACATATTTATAAATATTGACTGAGATGATAACAATGTTTCAGTAGATACTAATGCATCAAAAACCTCAAATAATAATGTGATTGTGAAATTTACCCTTACAATTAAATTTCCTTTTGTTTAGGGTGATTTATTCTGCTATATAATGGATAAAAATAATATTAAATTATTCTATGACCATTTACATATTTATGATATCATATATATAATTTATTTATGACATTATATTAAACATTTATTAATAATTTCCATGTTAAAGAAACATTTCAGGTAATAATTTATTTCTTTAGTATACATGTTTGAAGTTTTTATTTTTGAACATATTGATTAGATCATAATTAACATACATATTTTAAAATATGATTTTTATATCATGTAAATTCTATATATAAATATATATAATAGATATTTAAATAAAATGGAAGAGATTGTTCATGGCGATGGTAGGACGTACGTATGCATGAACATTGTTTCTATTTTCTTATCATATTGAATGAAACTAAGTGAATGAAATATATGTGTATATATATATATATATCATTCCAGAAATCATTTTAGGTCATATATTTCAGAATTACTAAAACTATTTATTCATTTAATCATTCATGTATGGTGAACATGGATGATAAGTCTCATCACATTGTTGAGAAGGTAAGTTGTACGTACGAACATGAAATGGTATCATTTATTTAATCGTTAAATGGTAGGTAATTATGATGGAATATGAATTTTATAGAAAAAATAATATGTTATATTTATTATTTACATCCATTATATTCATCCTTATACCCATATAAATAAAGATTCCATAAAAAACTATTTTCACCACAATGTGGAGATGATAAGCCGTACATATGCATGTATGGGGATATTGTTTTTTTTCGGATGGGTAAAAGGAGGAATATGGTTTTCCAATGATATAATAACATCTATGAATTTATAAGATTATAGAATTAATATTTTATTATGTAAAATATAGAGAAAGACGATGTAGAAGAAGAGATTAACATTGAAATAGGTGATAAAAAAATTACTTCTTTTCCAGTGTTTCCTTTTGATTTTCACTAAAAGACTTCATAAGATGGATTTATACCCAATGTGAAGCCTCTAGTATGATATTATGGGTTTTTTGGAGAAGAAATAGTAAGGGTTTGGAGGAAACAAAATACTTTATTAGTGTGAGTTAAGGAGGATGGTATGTGCCATTTTATGAGAGAGTAGAGGGGTAGTTTAGAAAAAATCATGAAATATAAACTTATTATAATTTTCTTTTTTGGTCTAAAATAGCTCCAAAGTAATTTAGATACCGGAATAGATGATTATGTGTAGAAATTATCTCAGAATACTATTTTTAGACAAGTTTAGTTCCTAAAGGTAACCTTATCTTTGGTGATTAACCCTTAGTTAAACAGTTTAACTCTTATCGTGTTGTCCTGTATTTTTATACTACATGGAAAATATTATTATTATAAAATTCCAAGAGTGCTTGAAGTGGATAATTAATGAAAATTTTAATATTACATATGTTATAAGGCTGAATATTATATTTTTAATATTCTTATATAATTTAATAAAATGTTTTCGTTTTAAAAACTCATTTGTGTCAATTTTTACACTATTTAGTAATTGATTTTTTTTAATTCATAACAAATTGATTCTATCAAAATTGGAATTAGAAAATTCATTATATTTAAATTTAATCCAAAAAAAAAAATTTGGCATTAAAATATTCAAATTAAATTTATTTTAATAATTATAAATTCTTTTATTTTAATCCTTCATCAAAAAGGTAATCATTGTCTCATCATACTGTCAAAAATAAATTTATATATTTAATATAAAAAATTATAAATAATATAAAATGATGTAGTAAATATATTTTTTATTTTAAATTACTATTTCCAGTCATATAGATCAGTTATATAACCCTATATCAAGATTGATTTTGGAAAAGATAAATGATTATGTTATATTACCATTTTCATTAAATTGAATATACTAAAATGTCATTTTCACACACCAGTGGCTCTAAAATGACTAAAGTTATCCCTAAAGATGATCATGGCCAAATATATATGATAAAATAGGATTGGGACACATTTTAGGGTAGTTTTATAATATTATAATCTTATTTTTTAACATTATATACCTGATTTACCCTTTAGGTATGGTAAATAAAAATAATTACTAAAGTTACATTTAATAATATATAAAAATAAAAGGTTAATATTTAAAAGAAATTCATTTTGATTAATAATATGGAATAAATTTTTTAAAATTAAAAACAAATAATTGACAAATATTAATTTAAAATTACATCTCGTTGTCTATAAGAACCCGGGTTTTTAGAAACGGGTAATATCCCAACCCTGTTTAACATTTTTGACTATTTCTTTAGAAGTCTAAAAAATCTAGTCAATTTCTGGAAATTTCCAAACTACACACCGTGTACTTTTAGTACACGCCATGTATGAGTTACCCGAGTGACCGACTGTGTGCTCGTTGGTTCCCAAGTGTATATTTCCATCTATACGACATATAGCCTTCCTTGACACGCCGTGTAACCTGGTCCCATGTAGTGGTTGAGACCCTGGCCGAGTGTTTACCATGTACACGGTCTAGGCCGTGTGCTGGACTCTACTTAAGTCAGAGTAATAAAACACATATACACGGTCTGTACTTTGGAAATACACGCAGTGACCTTCTTTTTTTATATGATCATTCGAGGCGTCACTGCATCTTATTTCCCGAATGACCTTCTTCTTTCCCTTTGGACGAACAGTCCATCCAAAACACCTCCATGAACACAGATCCTTCTAGATCCGCCATACGACCTCATTTATTCGATCCGTCGGTGGCAGTGGTACAATTTCGGAATGGCTAACCCCGTGCACCCTTCGTCATCCTTGATTCCTCACCTGTTTCTCTGTATATTCCATCCGAACAGAATTTCCAGATTTTACAGAAATGCATATCTACCGTGATTCAGTCTGATTCAAAGGATGAAATCAAAGTAGTGTCATCGTACGAGTAAGAGGTGGTTGGTGAATACCTTATTTCGTGTCTTTGTAGACAATTTGGGGTTTCGACCTTTAGGCACGATGTCGTGTGTTGGGAGAAACCCTGTTTAATTGTTGTTAATTAATTATCTACATTGTGGGATTCCTCTGGGTATTCCCTAACCCTTGTTGTGCTAGAGCAAGGCCAGGTGAGTGGTCATGGCTCGTTTGGGGCAATTTGGCCGGGGGTGCCGAAATGCGTATGTTTTGGACCAGAATTTTACTATTGATTGTAGACTATTTTTGTTCGTTTTGAATTAAACTGCTGAGTTTGGTTTGTTAAAGCATGGTGTTAATTTGTGTAAGGTGTTAATACCTTAGGTACTGGTTTGGGTTAACACAAGTTAGTGCAATTTGACTGTTCAGTAATTGTCTGTTAAAAGTTATGCTTTCAATTATGTTTCTGCAATTTGTGGTTTTCTTGTGTTGTACTGCTTGATTGTTGGGAATTGCCCAGGTATATGTTGTTTAGTGATGAGGATCATAGGTTTGGGCTATTTCTCAGGTTACGTTTGATGGTATCTACAACAGGATTGTGTGTCATGGACATCGGTTGAGGCAGTTGGACTATCTGGTTGGGCTTGTCCTGGGTTACATGGATGGCGAGGCCATCAGACTTGAGCGACATGTTCGCAAGGACACGAGGTGTCAGAGGTGTTGTGGCTTGGGAACATTTTGAGGTGATTACCATTCATTGGGTACTTTGTGTAATGTGCACACAGATAGACTCTGAGATGAGGTGGTACGGCCACTCGTTGGGTAGAGGCCCCAGATAGTTGCGGTTAGGTATTTTTGGATTGGGGGTTCTTTCCATGGGAAGCCACATAGAAGGTGACGACCCTTCGGGAGATAGCTTTGAGGCGGTCAGGTTGGGGGCGGAGGCTCGCTGTGATTTGGGGGCAGACATCACTGTCCCTCTGGTTATCTTTTGAGGATAGGTTTCACTGTTCCTCTGGATTTTGTTCCATAAGATGTTTGAGCTTCGAGATGGGTTACGATGGTTTGGAGTGCCTTCGGGGCGTCGGTACTTGAGACACATGGTGTCATGTGGCACGAGGAGCCGGGCTGCAGATCAGAATTTCAAGCTTTGGGCGAAATAGGTGACACATCCTGGTGGCTGCTGAGCACCAGTGATGTCTTTGTTTACTTTTGGTCATATCACTGTTTACTATTTCTCTTATATAAGCATGTCTGCCTAAACACTTATATTAGGTTCAAACCTCTAGGTGGTATCCTACTGAGACTTGTCTCACACCCTACACAGGCCATTCAGGATGCGTGTAGACTTTATGAAATTGCATGAAGGTTGAGGGTCAACCTTAGGAGCTAGACATTAGTTCTATTGACTTAGATAATGGCATGGACCTTGAGGTCGTAGTGTACTGGAGTTGCTTGTTTAGTATTATTTTTCTTGCATCAGCATGTTTACCTTATATTATAGCTACTACTGGTTAGCCATTGGTGCCATTATATATGTATTGATTTTTATGACTAGCTTGGATGCATGCTTGGTTGTTTTAGCAGTTGTTTCAGTTGATTTCTGGCATGATATTCTGTTTACTTGCCGCTGATGTTGTTTCTATATTGCTTCCGCTGTTTATTGTTATTGAATGTGCTTCCGCTCTGCAGGTCTGGTTCGAGTCTTCTGAGTTATTTATTTCCGCTGCATAATTTAGTTTATTACTTGGACCATAACTTTTAATTCCTCTGAGTGGGTATAGACTCCCCACATTACCTATTCAGACCCTCGCTGCTAGTTGGCAGCCTTTGGCGTTCAGGGGAGGTGCGCCTAAGGTAGTAACACCCGACCTGTTAGGCACTGTTCGGGTGGCTGGCTGGGCCTGGGTCGTTACAACGTGGTATCAGATGGGGTTCTTGGCAAGGATTTAGTAGCATTGCTTTGCTGGATACTAATGATTTTGAGACTTCTCTAATTATTTTTTTCTTGTTTTACTATTTGAGATATGGTAGACTAGAGATAGGTTGTTGTTGGAACTTGATTTTTCAACTTATGCTTGGGTGCATAAAGCCCCATGTACAAGGGATGGATTGAGTTGTCGGGGAGTGGGAATTGTTGTTTTCTTTTTCTTAGATTACAATTTCCATGATTTCTACCTCAATGGCTCACTTGTTGTGTGATGTTACTGATTATGACATGAATACCTTGCCCAGTATGGAAAGGCTTAGTTGTTGTCTTTTGATAGGCACATTTTAGGGTATTTCAATTTCATAATAGCACGTATGCTTTGTGAAGTGATAATACCATGTGAATAGAATCAATTGTCATACTATGTATGATCTGAAATGCGAATAGGTAAAACTTCTGATAGAATTTCTTGTTTATTGCAATGTGTATCCCATGAATTGTATTTTTATAGAATTGCATGTGCATGACATATGGGTATGGATTTTATAAGAGAAGATAGGTACTATGGTTGAGGCCTTGTAACTATCAGGATTAGTCGACTCGGTCATCGGTATTGAGGCAACGTTGTTTGTCAGGATGGGCATGGCCCGAGGTAATAATGATAGTTGGCTCTGTTGAGGGCAGGTAAGGATGCCATGAGGTCGGGATGCCGTGGGGGATGGGTTGCGGTGAGCGGTGTAAGGGTAGTTGTTATGAACTGCCTTTTACTGCATTCCTTATCTGCATAGAATATATTGTTATATAGATATATGTGGGTTGTCTGGCCATTTATGGTATTCAGCGGGTTACTACTTCACGACACGATGGAGAGACAGGCAGGAGAGGATATGGTACCACAGGATCAGGTTCAGAATATGGTGCAGGCACAACATGAGCCGCAGGTACATGCTCAGGGATAGGATCAGGTTCAGGATCCAGTGCCAGTAGGGCAGCTGCCGGGTTTGGCAGCATTCATACCATGTCTTGACGAGCAGCTCCGGGCTAGCCTAGTACGCTTCTTGTAGGGGCTTGACAGAGGTGCGTAGGGTATAGAGACTTCTATGACATATCTGACGTGGGAGTTCCAGTCGCAACACCCACCGCTTTTTCAGGGTGAGGGTGGTCCTCAGGAAGTAGAGAACTGGATAGAGAGAATGCAGATGATCTTCGAGCAGCTAGAGATGCCTCCAGGGCAGAGGGTCATGATGGAGACTTACATGCTGAGAGGACCGGCAAAGCGTTGGTGGGATGTACAGGTGCATGCACGTAAGCACGACAGACTCTCTTAGAAGGACTTTGTTGCCAGTTTATTTGAGCCCTTCTATCCACCGACTCTGAGGGAAGAGAGAGCACATGAGTTCTAGAGTCTTCAGTAGGGAGATATGTTTGTCATTGATTACACAGCTACATTCACAGAGTTGTCCAGTTTTTCACCTGGTATGGTGAGCGATTATGCATCTAGGGTGAGGCGCTTTGAGAATGGCTTATGACATGCCATTCGGGTCCAGGTGAACATATTCAGTCTAGGTTTCTTCTCTGAGGCGGTGAATCAGGTTCTCATAGCCTAGGGCAACGAGAGAGAGAAATATCATTTTAGTAGGGTGACAACCCCAGGTGATGGTTCGGACAGTAGGATGCGGGGGAGAGATGAGTTCCAGCATGGCGGGCAGGCCAAGGACTCAGCTAGACCACCCCGTGGCAGTTCAACAGTGGTTTGATTTCAGTGCGGACAGCCAGGACATGTTCGGACTCAGTGTGATAGGCCCTTGAAGGAGTGTCGGGCGTGTGGACAGATTGGGCATCTGGAGATGTTTTGTAGGAAGCCTTATGATACTGCCAGTAGGCATGGACCAAGACAGACTGTGGCATTAGGAGCTGGTTCAGGTTTGGTACCAGGAGAGGGTAGTCGAGGTTCAGCTACACGCGGAGGATGTGGCAGGGATAGCGGGACCCAACTGAGGGGTCAGTGGCCGGTGATTGGAGCAGCAACGCAGGGAGGTCTGGCATCAGGTAGTCGGGCTTCATGCCTGGTGCACACTGTGGATTTGCAAGGGATTGAGCTGACTGGAGAGCGGACGATGGTGGCAGGTACACCGCGGGTGTGGCCGTGATTTTCATTGCTTTCTTTGGCATGACCTCTTCAGGCATGTCTGGATGAGTGTACGAGTTTCACAAGTTACTTGTGGACTGACTAGAAACTAGTTAGTGGGATTGGCATCATATCAGGTCAGTTATATTTTTTATTATATATTTGAGATGCGTGGCATCATGAGCATCATGGATGAAGGTTAGTTGAGCTGCCGTGGGCATCAGCGCATCATGGATGAGGGTAACTTGAGGTGCATGGCACCAGGATTGATTTGAGCATCTATCAGTTGAAGGACCTCAGGGAGGCGGGCACCAATGCGGTGAGGGTTACATTGGGTGTCAGAAGCGACACATGAGCACCACAGAGGTGTAGAGGGGACGATGTGTCATGGGAGGACCATGGGTCTGGGAAATAGGTCGTTGGGCCCTATTTTTTATTGCTTGTTTATTTGTTTTTCCATGAGCTTGGTTGGATGAGACTGAGTAGGAAATTCCCAATGTGGGGAGCCCTTTAGGAATTTAGCTAGAACATTGAGACCGGGGTAGTCAAAGTTGTTTGACCGAGATGTGCGTGTTCGGTGCCATCTCCTGGTTTCATTCGGTAGCTTAGGGACGAGCTACATTAAGGTGGGGAGTTTGTAAGAACCTGGGTTTTTAGAAACGGTTCAAATCCCGACCCTATTTAAACTTTTTGACTAGTTTTTGAGAAGTCAGGAAAATCTGGGCAGTTTCTGGAAATTTCAGACAACACGCTGTGTACATTAAGTACACGCTGTGTATGAGTTACCTGAGTGACCGACCATGTGATCGCCATGTACAAGCCATGTGAAGACCGTGTAGAACATTCCTAGTATACAGCATGTATTTATAGACACGTCGTGTATCCCTTACCCGTGCGAGGCCAGGTACATGTCGTGTGGTGCCTAGGAGTAAATTTCCATCTACACGGTGTTTAGCCTTCCTTGACACACTGTGTACCCTTGACCCATGTATCAGTTGAGACTCTCTCCATGTGTTGACCATGTACACGGTCTAGGCCGTGTGTTGGACTCCGCTTATGTCGTAGTATGAAAACACATATACACGGCGTGTAGTTTGGAAATACACGTCGTGTACTTTTTTTTATTTGATCATTCGAGGCGTCGCCGCGTCTTATTTCCAGAATGAACTTCTTCTTTCTATTTGGATGAGCATTCTGTCTGAAATACCTACAAGAACACAAATCCTTCTAGATCCGCCATACGACCTCTGTTCTTCGATCCATCGGTGGCAGTGGGAATTCATCGAAAAGGCTAACCCCACACACCCTTCTTCGCCCTTGATTCATCAGCTATTTCTCTGTAGATTACATCCGAACGGAATAGCCAGATTTGACAGAAACACAGATCTACCGGGATTCAGTCTGATTCAGAGGTTGAAATAAAAGTAGTGTCATCGTACGAGTATGTGGTGGGTGGTGCATACCTTCTTTCATGTTTTCGTAGACAATTTGGGGTTGCGACCTTCGAGGACAATGTCGGGTGTTGAGCGAAACCCTGTTTAATTTTTGATTATTAATTATCTTCATTGTGGGATGCCTCTGGGTATTCCCTGGCCCTTTTTGTGCTATAGAAAGGCCAGGTTAGAGGTCATGGCTCGTTTGGGGAAATTCGGTTGGGGGTGCCGAAATGCGTATGTTTTAGACCAGTATTTAACTATTGATTTTAGACTGTTTTTGTTGTTGTTGAATTAAATAGCTAAGTTTGGTTTGTTAATGCATGGTGTTAATTTTTGTAAGGTTTTAAGACCTTTGGTTCTGGTTTGGGTTAGCACTAGTTAGTGCAATTTGACTATTTTGTAATTGTCTGTTAAAAGATATGCTTTCAAGTATGTTTCTGCAATGTGTGGTTTGCTTCTGTTGGACTGCTCGATTGTTGGGCATGGCCTAGATATATTTTGATGAGGGATGATGATCATATGTTGGGGCTTTTGCTCGGGTTACGTTGGGTGGTTGCTACCACAGGATTGGGCGTCATAGACATCGGTTAAGGCAATTGGACTCTCAGGTTGGGCTTAGCCCGGGTTACTTGGATGGGCAGGCCATCAGACTTGAGCGACAGGATCGCAGGGACACAAATGTCAGAGGTGTTGTGTCTTGGGAACATTTTGAGGTGATTACCACTCACTGGTTACATTGAGTAGTGTGCACACAGATAGACTCCGAGATGAGGTGGTACAACCACTCACTGGGTAGAGGCCCCTGATAGTTGCAGTTAAGTATTTTTGGTTTGGGTTTGCTTTCCATGGGATGCCATGTGGAAGGTGAGGAGCCTTCGGCAGACAGCTTTGAGGCGGTCAGGTTGGGGGAAAAGGCTCGCCGTGATTTAATGGCAGACATCGCTGTCCCTCTGGTTATCTTTTCAGGACAGTTATCATTGTTCCTCCGGATGTTGTCTCATAGGCAGGTTGAGCTTCGAGCTAGGTTACGACGGTTGTGCATGACATCGGGACGTCGGTACTTGAGACACATGGTGTTAGGTGTCTCGAGGTGTCGGGTTGCAAATCAGGCTTTCCGGCGTTAGCCGAAGCAGGTGACACTTCCTGGGGGCTGCTGAGCACCAGTGAAGTCTTTGTTTACTTTTGGGCATTTCTCTATTTACAGTTTCTATTATATAAGCATGTCTGCTTAAAAACATATATTAGGTATGCACCTCTGGGTGGTATCCTACTGAGACGTGTCTCAAACCCTACACGGGCCCCTTGGGTCACGTATAGAATTTATGAAATTGCCTGCAGGTAGAGGGTCAGCCTCAGGAGCTGGACTTTAGTGTTGTTGACTTGGAGAATGGAATGGACCTTGAGGTCGTGTAGTACTGGAGTTACTTGTTTAGTATTCTTTTCCATGAATCATCATGTTTACCTTATACTGTAGCTACTACTGGTTATCCATTGGTGCCATTATATATGTATTGATTTGTATGACTTGCTTGGATGCATGCTTGGTTGCTTTAGCAGTTATTGTATTTGATTCCAAGCATGATGTTCTATTTACATTCCGCTGCTATTGTTTCAATATTGCTTCTGTTGTTTATTGTTATTGAATGTGCTTCCGCTCTTCGGGTTAGGTTCGAGTCTGCTGAGTCATTTATTTCCACTTCCTTTTTTAGTTTATTACATGGACTAGAAACTTTAATTCCTCCGAGAAAGTATAGCCTCCCCACTATACCTATTAAGACCCTCGCGGTTAGTCGGCAGCCTTTGGCATTCAGGGGAGGTGCACTTATGATAGTAACACCCGACCTGTTCGGCACTGTTCGGGTGGCTGGATGGGTCCAGGTCGTTACGTTGTCAAAACCAGAAAGTATGTATTTAAGAAGTAAAAACTATCAAAATATTGACATGTGTTATTTTAAATTTAAAATGTTAAATTACTTCCAATAACCTAAATTATACTAAATGATAAAATTATCTATAATTTTACTTTAAAACCACTAAAATTCATAATTTAACACTATAAATTATTTTGATTAAAAATTTGTTTTCGATTAAAATTCAATATTTATCAAAATATGAAAGTTATCAGAAAAGTACAAAAAAATCACCCAAAATAAATATTTTTTCCCCACTTCTAGTGAAGAATATAATTTTTTTAAATGAAATATATAATTTTGTCAAATATTGGATTTAAAAAGGGGTCTCCATTAAAAGGTAGAAAATAAATTTTTTTAAAAATACTTCTTTTATTAAAAAACTGAATTTTCCTTATATTATGTCTAAGAAACAGCTAAGATGATTGTAAAAAATATATGGGATATATATAAAATAAAAAATTTGATTAATACAATTCATAACCATTTTTTAAATAGTGAGTTTGATAGGCCATGGTTTGCTCGAACTCGGGGTTTCGTGTAGTGCAAGCAATTGAATTATTTAAAAGTAATTGTACCTTGGAAGCATGGGGTGTAACATCACTGACCCGGAAGACAATAAACTAATGATATATTTGGTTAGTTTCATGACCTTAGGCTGTAAAGACTTGGAAATTTCAAGGAAAATTTTTTCTTAAATACTTTGGAATTTTACAAGTTTGTGGATTCTGACTGCGCCTGATTCTGATTCCCGGTGTGACCAGAATCAATTTACAATGAATTGTTTGGGTACGTTCAGTAAACATATGTGAATGTTTTTCTATCTTTTGAACCGGTTCTCGGAATTGAAATCTGAGGACACCGATGGACCAACAACGCCGGTATTCGCATAATTGGACCTTTACTATAGTTGTGTTTTATTTGGGTTTAATGTTAATTTGGGGAATTTTTTGAACTAAATAAAATTTATGTCTTATATAAATTTAATTTTGTTGGTGATTTATATCTCCAATGCATGGTTGGTGGTGGAGCCCACACCCACATAACCTACCATTGGAGGATTACATGTGGTGGAGCCCACACGAACACCTAACCCCACTTTAACCCCCCTTTAACCCCCTTGAAAATTTGGGATTCCATTTAATGTGCCAAATCCCCATTAACTACCCTTAATAATAACTTGAAACCTCCTCTCATTTATTAAGTAGGAATATCTGAACCTCCCACCAGTTGATGATTCCAACACATTTATTTAATAGACTTATTGAAAATGTGGCACCATTCTTTTGAATAGTTTTTTATTTTCATGGCAATACATTAAAAAAGATGTTGAGGAGGCTATTATAATATTTTTTTAGAAAATATTTTGTTGCGAGATCCTTTGGAGATTTGGAGATGAGTTTCATCGTTCTTCGATGATGAACGACGACCTCTTCGACAAAGAACGCTCAACGATTTGAAGAACGTGAAGTTTCCAATGCCGTTTCCTCCTTGGACTCACCCCAACGTCGATGAAATTGACGTCCGATCTCCGCTATGCCATTCTCCATGATGCGATCTACCATGACTCTCGTCTTCCACGGCTCGACGATGTGTGACGTCATTAATTGTAGTAGGGTGGAATTGCTTCTATTTTATTTGAATAAAATTGTTCGTCCATCTTCGTGAAACCTTGTTTAGTTTTTTCCAATTGTTACTACCTAATGCAGAGGTAGGGGGCCAAACGAACATGGCCTGATGACCCTCCATTGGACCTTATTTTTTGTATGCAATGGAAGCGGAAACAGGAGGCGATGGTGTTGAATGGGAGCAGCGGCTATGCTCCAAACGCGTGCCAAGGAACCGCGGCCCGTAACCACGGGCTGCTTGACCGATGAAGATCCGTCAATTAAAAGAAGGCCGGGTTGAAGGGAGGAACCGTGGAGCCCCACAGCGCCGCACTGCGGAGAACCGTGACCCACATATGGTGGCCCGCTTCGGCGGAAGAACCTCCCAGCTCATCGAACGGCCGGGCAGAGGAGAGATGCGATTCATGGAGGGTGTCGCGCCGGACGAACCACAACCCGCTTGCACCGAGAAGGACAGCCAGCATCTGCTGACCGGTTAGGGATGTTTTCATCTCTTTGCGCCGCCGGTTTTGGAAACTCGGGGGGAGGGGGTCCCGCCCCCGCCACGGACCGCTTGGCCCCATCAGGCCCCGCCGCGTTCGGCCAGGCCACACGCCGTCGGGCCTGGCCACCACTTCTCGGGTCCAGCCTCTCACTCCCGGGCCGAGCAGAGCCTGCCTTTGGGCTGGGCCATGCCTGCCACCTAGTTGGGTCGTGATTCGTTAGGCCGTTCTGACACCCCATTCCAGCTTGGACCCGCCGAACCGTGTCAAACCGACCCGCCAGCCCACTGGTCCTCATGGGCCGGACCCATATGCTTAAATGTGAATATCATCCTGATAGTGCGTCAAATCGACGCACCGTCTATGTAACTTGGACCCTTGATATGAGGAGGTCCTTTTGTGATACTCTAAGTGAGTTTTGAAAAACATTGAAATAACAGTCGGGCTGGTTCGAAACTGAAACCAACCGGGCCCACGGAGCGGAAACACTTATAACATATGGACCAGGCGTCTGATTGACGTGTCGTCAACTAATTTGGATTCATCATGATAATACGGACTATTTGGAATACTCCAAACATGATTCAGATGTGGTTTGAGTATGGATGGGTTGTATTGTACCTGAAATCCAACCGGGCCCCTAGAACCGAAATGCTAATAACTCACAAACTGGGCATCCGATTGACACTCCGTCTGTTGTGTTGAGACCCCTATGATGAGGAGGTCCTTTTAGATACATCCACATGAGATTACATGACACTTGGAGTATCAAATAGTAGCTCGTGGAGCAGATCCTTCTGGAGACGAGCATACGAAGTATGAAGACCGAGTAGCTGTTGACCTGATGATTTCTTATTCGATTCATTTCGGAGTGACTTGATTAGCCTAGTGGGGACCACTATTGTGTTGGGGTGGAAAAACCATGGTGGAGGAGCACTACTATGTTGGGGTGGCAGACCTGTGGTACTCGATAGGAGGAGTACCTCTAAGGGATATTAGGGGGTGTGCTACTCTGTTGGGGGGCAGACCCATAGCGGCAAGCACTATTGTGTTGGGGTGACAAACCTGCAGAAATCGACAGGAGGAGTACCTCATCAGTCTAAGGTTAGTGACTAGTTCCTTATAGTCGTGATAGAACTAATGTACTCAATAGAGGAAGAGTTCTCAAGCAGCCATGGGTTCGACATCGTGAATGCAAATCCGGGTTTGAGCTGAGTCAATGACCTTTGTGTTTTTCCTCATGATGGAGATGGGTTATTTGATAACATATGTATATGTATGGTCATATACCAAAGTAAATGTTATCTGTTGAGATCTCTCTTTATTGTTTATCGTTGTTGGATTTTGTGAGACCATGAGGGTCTCGGGGTCCCTACTGAGTATCGTTATACTCACACCGGCATGGGCTATTCCTGCACCTCGTTGTGTTGGATGTAGACGACAAACATCGATGATCATGTTATAGTGTATGAGTATCGGATGATACTCGGAGATGGACACTTGGCGTTATGGCACATGGAACATACAGATATATGTAGAGGGCTGAGGAGGACATCATTACCTACCCTTTATGTAGGAACCCATAGGATGATCTTGGAGCTGCTTCACCATTCAGCTGTTGTGTTTTTAGTTGTAATTTCATTCAGTTGTAGCTTTACCATTCTTCTGGGATTGTATTTCCGGCCCCTTTGTATTTTCAACACCCTTGTTATACTAATTTACATATAGTATTCATCTGATTGATCTCTGGTTGTGTGAGTTTACAATTTATAAAGGAAATGCCATCCTAGTTGAAGGGATTTACGCCTTTAGTGCTAGTTGTGATCCCCAGGCCTATAGAAGGCGGGCTTGGGGTAGTTACAACATGGGCCTCGAGGGATGGGTCATGACAAATTGGTATCATAGAATTCGGTTCTACCGCAAAACATAGAACTCTGATATTTTATTTTCTATGAAGCTATACTGTAAAGAGTATTGAGTTTTGTTTTCAGTTCAGGGAGAGAATTTTTGGTGTAGCAGCAAACGTATCCCTACACTAGTACCCTGATTTCTGATTTCTGACTCAGTGCGTGAGAAAAATTATTGCATATGTGTTTCCCATTGTTTTCTTAATGTCAGATCAACCAGGTCAGCTCACCATGTTTAAATTGTTTGACCGTGTCACATCTATTCAGGATTCCTCCACGCAAACTATCAGTTGGAGTTCCGATATAGTGAACGATGACGGCCTACCGAGCGACAAGGATCTGGTGCAGGGCCTTCTATCTATGATTTCATATTCGGGTTGTGTACCAGAAGAACCACCACCTGTTGGGCAATAGATTCCCCCATCCATACGAGAGGATAGTGCACACTGAAAGAGAGTTTTTCACGAGTTCCAGCAGTAGTGGCCTTTAAGCTTACGAGGCGAGGCAGATTCCCAGGCAGTAGTGGACTGGTTGGAGTCAATTTCAAGAGTTCTAAACCTAGTTCAGACACTAGTAGAGCAGAAGGAGATCTTATCTATGGGTGTTTCCTAGTGAGTGAACATGATGTTGGTACACATAGTGACGAGGCTTTGGTACGTAAACTGATGACTGAGATGGTACCTTTAGGTAGTGTGCCAGCTATATCACTACATGTTGGTCACCAGTTTCAACCAGTAGTATCGGTAGATGTCACATATAGGCATAGTGCCTTACATGTGTTTCATCATTAGATACCCGTCAGTTTCCGAGTTGAGCCCGTCTCAAAGGCGGTTAAGGACTTTATTGAGGAGGTGGATGTGAGTTTTCTAGAGCTTATACATCTTTGGAGGGATGACCTGTCGGTAGCTGAGTATTCATCAAGGTGTACTGATTATTCCAGGTACTTGATGACTACGATATGATCAGTGCTTTAGAGCTCTGACCTCATAGCGTGGTGTGTCTAAAGGACATCTGAGCCAACACATTACCTCTAAGCATTCCTTTTTATGCTAGGGTGCTATTGAGAAACATTGTGGTTGGATTTTCTTTGGATGAATGGATATTGCTAGTGAATGATAGTTGTGGGAAAGTAGGGAGCTGATTCTAGTACCAGAGACTTGGGCGTGTAAAATGTTTTAAGAATAGGAAGTGTTAAGGACAGATGAATATACAGAGCAATAGATGTGGAAGCATATCTAGAAGAGCATCATGAGTTGGGGTACTTTTCGACATGTTACAACCACCTACCATTGTAGTTCCTGCCAGGCTCAGGGAGTAGGAGGGCATGGGAAGAGGGTAACTGCATGTAGTCAAGGAGTGTGACCCAGGGCTGTAGGTAGGATTTGAGGTACAGTCTGTGTCTACTACTAGATTTCATAACAACAGACATTGATACGAATCATTCCTCCCATCAACAAATCTTGTCCAAGACCTAGATATTCATTTTAAGCTGTTGACTTGACCCTCATTTCTGGATGTACCCTTGGGAGGAGACTCGATAATCACTCTTACACCGATGGTGTGATAAGTCCCTTGAGGCAAGAGTTTCGGTTGGAACCTCTTGGTGACACCCTCCAGGCCTTACGACATTAGATTGGGTATGAACTGGGAAACCTCTGTTCATACGAAGATTGACTGTATTAGGAAAATATGATGTGATTTACAGACAATGTTTGGATGGGGTTTCTTTGGTCGGTGAAAAGGAAAACCCTGGCAGCACATGATGGAATCATTCATAAGTGGGTGCAATTGATCACTCATGAGTCGGCCAGACATAGATTTGAGCCAGACATCTCCAGAGTTGCTGCACAGCTTTTAGCATTGACGAAGAAGGGGAAAACCCTTCATGTGGTTAGAGAGATGCCAGCTGAGCTTTTCAGAAGCTAAGGTAGAAGTTAACAAATGCGCTCATTTTGAGGCTACTGGAGAAGGATCAGATCATCTACGAGTGGATGAAGACTGCACAGAGCAGACGGAATACCTAATTTGATAGGAGACAGAGACCACTGGTGTTCATGGATTGCGATCACGTTTTCTTACTGGTCTCACCTCAATGAGGTCTATGGAGATTTTTCTGGGGAATAAAGTTATCTCGATGATTCTTTGGACCTTACCAGGGCCTTAGCAGAGTAGGATAGGTGGATTTCTGCGTAGCCCTTCCACTTCAATTGCACCGGGTGCACGACCTCTTCCATGAATCTCAGAGAGGAGATGCGTGCACGACTTATCTGTCATCATCGTCCATGGGAAAACATTCATAGAGGTTCCAGTAGCGAATGTGGATCAATATGAACGATTCCTATGTGGATGGTCGATTCATCTAGTGTGCGTTTGTTGGAATCACATGAACCTCTAGTAGAGCACATGGGAGCAGGATGCTTAGATACGTTCTTAATACCCTAATTTGTTTCCCTAGTGTCTACCATAGATTTACGGGGACGTAAATCCCAGAGGTGGGAGTAAGGTAACGACCCTTAAATTTCAAGAAATTTTTTTTCTTAAATACATTGGAATTTTACTGGTCTGTATCTTATGACGACGCCTAATTCTGAGTCCTGGTGTGCCCGGAATAAATTTCCAATGTTTGGTTTGGGAACGTTCAGTAAATGTACGTGCGGGTTATTTAAACTTTTAAACCGGCTCTCAGAATTGAAATATGAGGACACCAATGTACTCATAGTGCCGGTATTCACTTAAGGGGACCATTACCACAGTTGCGTTTTATCCAAGTTGAAAGTTAATTTAGGGAATTTTTTATAACAAAATAAAATTTATGTCGTATATAAATTTTATATTGTTTGTGGTTAATATCTCCAATGGGTAGTTGGTGGTGGACCCCACACCCACATAACCTCCCCATGGAGGATAAAATGTGGTGGGGCCCAAAAAAACACCTAACCCCCCTTTTACCCCCCTTTAACCCCCTTGAACCTCTGATCTTTCTTTTAATGTGCCAACTCCCCATTAACTCCCCTTCATAATTACCTGACACCACCTCTAATTTATTAAGGAGGAATCTCTCAAAATCCAACCTATTGAATTTGTCAACAAATTTAATTAATAGCCTTATTAATTAAGTGGAACCACTCTTTTGAATTGTTGTTGAATTTCATGGAAATACTTTAAAAAAGAAGTTGAGGAGGATATTATAATATTTGGTTTGAACATATTTTGTGGGGAGAGCCTTTGGAGGTTTGGATGAGAGTTTCATCGTTCTTCGACAAAGAATCCCACCCTCTTGACTAAGAACACTCTATTATTTGAAGAATGTGAAGTCGCCAATGCCGTTTCCACCTCAGACACACCCCAACAACCACGAAATCGACGTTCGATCTCTGTGGAAACATTCTCTGCGATGCCATCTACCATAACGAACACGGCCTGAGGACATGTCGTTGGACCTTATTTTTTGTACGAAATGGATGTGGAAAAAGGAGGTGGTGGTGATGAACTGGAGTGGCGGCCGTGTGCTGGCCATGTGTGGAAGAACTGCGGCCCGCAACCCGGGCCACTTGACCGACGAAGAACCGTCCGGCTAAAGCCGGCAGGGCCGAAGGGAGGAACTGCGGAGCCCCATGACGTCGCGCTACAGAGAACCGCGACCCCCATAGTACATTCCGCTAAAGTGGAAGAACCGGCCGGCCTTTCGGCCTGCCCCACGGAGGAGAGCCGGTACGCCAAGAAGTTTCCATGCCGGATGAACCGCGGTCCGCCCACGCGGGCCGCATGCACCAAGAAGGCCGGCTGACCAGTTAGGGAGGGCGAGGCCACCATTTCGGGCAACCGGGGGGCCGCACCCCTTCAACGGACCACTCAACCCATTAAAACTTAGTCATGTAGCCGGCCGACCGAGCCGCAGCCGGCCGAGCCGCACCGCACCGGGCCGGGCCTCACCGCACCGGGCCGAGCCGGGCCGCGCCCTCTCGGGGCAGGCCGTGCCCCATCGGGCTGGGCTGCACTTGCCTTCGTACTGGGCCACAGCTATCACCGGGCCGGGTAACATTTCATTACGTTGGGCCGACACCCCGTGCCAGTGGGACCCGCCTAACCTGGTCGGATCGACTCGCCAGCCCACTGAGCCCAACAGGCCGGGCCCGTACGCTTAAATGTGAATATTATCATGACCGAGCATCCGATCGATGCACCTTCTGTGGAAGAGGGAGTCCTTTTGAGATACTCTTAGTGAGTTTTGGACAACTTTGGAAAAATGGCCGGGTTGGTTCGAAACCGAAAACAACTGGGACCTCGGAGGAGGAACACTTATAACATAAGCACTGGACGTCCGATTGATGTGTCGTCGACTATATTGGATTCCTCTTGATGAGACGTACCTTTTGGAATACTCCACATAGGATTTTTATGTGGTTTGAGTATGGATGGGTTGGATTGTACACGAAATCCAACTGGACCCCTAGAACAGAAATGCTAATAACTCACAGACCAGATGTCTGTTTGACGCACCATCTATTGTGTTGAGACCCCTATGACGAGGCGGTCCATTGAGATACTTCCACGTGAAATTACATGACACATGGAGTATCAACTAGTAGGTCAGGGAGCGGATCCTCCCGGAGACGATCATACGGTGTACAAAGACCTAGTAGCTGTAGACCTGATGATTGATTGTTCGATTCATTTAGGAGTGACTTGATTAGCCCAGTGGGGACCACTACTGTGTTGGGGCATCATACCCATGGCAGAGGAGTGATAATGTGTTAGTAAGGCAGACCCGTGCTACTCGATAGGAGAAGTACCTCTGTAGGCTATTAGGGGATGCACTACTGTGTTGGGGCGGCAGATCCATGGCGGGAAGCGCTACTGTGTTGGGGCGATAGACCCGCGGTACTCGATAGGAGGAGTATCTCACCAGTCTAAGGTTAGTGAGTAGCTCCTAAGAGTTGCGACAGAAATACTATACTCGATAGAGGATGAGTTCTCCAACAGTCATGGTATCGACATCAGGAATGAAAATTCCGGTTTGAGCTTAGTCAACGACCTTTGTATTTTCCACATGATTGAGATGGGTTACTTGATAACATTGGTATATGTATGGTTATATACCTATGTAAATATTATATATTTAGATAATTCTTTGTGGTTAATTCTTGTGGGATTTTGTGCGACCTTGAGGGTCTCGGGGTCCCGACTGAGTATCATTATACTCACCCATGCACGGGCTATGCCCGCACATCGTTGTGTTGGATGCAGACGGCGCGAAACACTGACAGTGGTAGAGTGTACAAGGACTGGACGGTAACCGGTGGTGGACACATGGAGTGATGGCAAATGGAACAGGCTGATAGACACAGAGTGCTGAGAAAGACATCTATACCTACCCTTCAGGTAGGATCCTGGAGGACGATACAGGCGCTGCTTCACTATTATGATGTTGTCTTTTCAGATGTACTTTCTTTCAGTTGTAGCTGTACCTTTCATTTAGGATTGTATTTATGTCCACTTTGTATTATCATCACACTTATTATACCACATTACATAGATTTTTCATCTACTTGATCTCAGGTTGTGTGAGATTACGTTTTATAAATGTAATTATTTCCCAGTTAAAGAGATTTATGCCTTTGGTTCTAGTTGCTATCCCCTAGCATATGGAAGGTGGGCTGGGGGTAGTTACGACACGGGCCCCGGGGGAGGGGTCATAACATATGCATTCCTCCCCATTTTCCAATGGTTGTCATCTAGCTATGTGGGTCTGATTAGTCATCGGGGGACAGTGTACCACATTTTATTAGAATAAGTCAAAGTAGAAGATAAACAATATAGTGGAATTATAATCAATAAGATAAGAGAATGAATAAACAACCATTCCCCCAAATGGGGTATAACCATGTCAAATAGTAAATATTCCATGTCAGTCTACAAGTTTAAATCAAATAAAACCCAAAATGAAGTCAAATTCAAATTACCCTGAAATGGTCTTGACACAAAGTTTGGGTCCTCCTCCACATACACCCATTCAAATACAACTTTCTACTAAGGGACTTTTCCTTTATAAATATTTAATAACATGAAGTATTATTGGGTACCCAATGTAGGCCCAAGGAGTTTTTGAGTACAACACAGTAGGCCACCACCAATAGTGTCTACCAAATATCCGGTATTATCAATTGTGAATGTAGAAGGGTAATGAATTATAATGTACAGGAAAATAATAAGTCCAATTAGAATGTTTAGGTCCATTACCAACATTTATTACCATTTTCATATATTACCATTTGATCCCATTCCCCATTACATACCATTTCCAACACATTTATAATAGGTTTATCAAACAGAACATGTTACACGGGCTTAAAGAACACAATCTCATGCATGAGGAAAAATCAATATTATCCTATATCATTAGGACTAACTTCCTCATATCAACCATATCCTCACAACAAATCCTCAGACTCGGTGGATGCATCTATTTGGGGAATAGATCCTCAGTCCACTTCCCTAACTCGTGTATTAGGGGTGGAGTTTAGAGCCTCAGTCCAACTCACCCAATGGGTGTAGAACCTCATGTTAATACTCCATATACCATTCCATGGGAAAATGGTATATATATATATTTATGTAAATCCATCATCAATTCAGATAATATCAAAACCATTGCCTGAGGAAAACATAAATCATAACAATAACATGATTGTTATTACCATTAATTAAACCATTTACACATTTTTCACATTTTACATAATTTATCAATTTATACCCATTCTATTATATTATTATTACCACTTAGAGAATTCATTCATTCTACCTATCTCACTAGGATTCGTTCATCATTCCTAACTCATCGAGATTCATTACTAGGCTCACAATCTATTTTATAATGGTCTTTAACAATTTAAATGTTAACCTAATATCGCTTAGGTTGTCACAATTACTAGGTGCATCACCTATATTCTACTTTAATACAACAAAACACATCCACATGTTTATCAAGGATCTACATAACTATACAACAAGATCACTTGTTCTATTCAAATCCCAAGGTCTGGGAGTACAGGAACACCCCATGGATGGCCATAGATTAGTCTCATCACCCTAAACACATCCCATGTGGATCATGAGGGTTTCCATTTACCTTCTTAATAACAATTTTACCCAGATAGGCCATGGCTGATTAAAACATTACAAGAGACACCCATGAATAATACCACACATGCCCAAATCCAAAAATAACTCTGGGATATAAATTATAGAACACATACCTCGATTCCACAGGTGAACACACTTTTAATAGGGACCTTAGATTCTGCTTCATCCCACCTTTTAAGCTTCAACCTAAATTTCACCCAAAGAATAGGGTTTTAGATCTTTGGAAATGGAGGAGAAGAAAATACAATACCTAAACATAAAAGATAAGTAAGGATGATATTAACCATACTCAGAGCTTAGATCCACCAAAAATGGAATCAAAAAAACCTTAAAAATGAATTATATTGATCCCCTAGAGGCCTTCAATGATTTGGTTCACTCCTATGGTGAAGAGGGGTGAATAAAGAAGAAATCCTGAGATGGGGTAAAAATCACAGAGTGGAAATTTTTTTAAATTTTTAAAAGATTCTAGGTCACAAGGTTTACCCCCACATTTTTTTTAACTGTGTTTAATCTATATGGACACCATTTTCCAAAATCCTACATCGTGCAAGGTTTCCTGGTCTCTATGCACAGTTAGTACTAAACATATGAAGACCATGCATCCAACCCCGAAAACCACTTTTTCTCCTTTTTTGTGTCCCAAACCCTCAAAACAACCACTCACCACCTTAAAGAGTTGGGTAATAACATACATAACCAAAAAAATGGATTCAAACCAAATCATACATGAAAAAATAACATTCCAAGATCCAGGATCATACATGGGGTGTTACATTATCCCCTCCTTCAATAAATCATGTCATCACAATTTAAACTTGAGAATGAGAACTAGGGGTTTAAAATTTCATAATATATTTGATGAAATACCACATCAAAAAACTCAATAATGAGACCTCTATTTTAAAATAATAAAAGTTAATTATGAAGGTTTGTAGAAATTACACATACTAGGGTTCCGTGTAGGAAAACATGGGCATGAATGAAAATTTAACCATTAATTTTTGATGGACTGTAATAGATAACATTATTAAGATAAAGTTAATAGTCACAATGATATAGATCTTTGATGATGTATAGGGACATCTGATTCATCAAAAATATGACTAGGATATGATATTTTTTGTTTCAATATCCTTTCCCAAGAATTCATGAATTAATTTAATTCATAGTCTATGAACACAATGAATCATTCTAAATTGACCTATAGAGTATCATCATTTATCAATTTCCAACCACAAAATCATATTTCATTTCAAAAGATATTAAAAATAAAAAATATTATATTTATCGTAATCATATATGGTTCCAAGTATATAAATATAACATTTAAATGAAGAAAAATATGTTATAATAACCAGGGAAATCCTATAAACCAGTGGTAGGAAATAAATCCTTCTCGCACTTCGGTTATGGGTTCGATTCTTACAGCCTTGTCTGACATGATGGGTTATCGTCCGTCCTACATGTTGTCATTTTTCTAAAACTAAAGAATTATAACATCCAAAAATAATCCCATGAAATATTTTATATTTAAGTAATACTATAGAAAGTTCAACATAATCCATTCTAACATTTAGATTTATCCAAAAGACATCTGTATAAACTCTATCGAAAAGGGATCTAATTTTCCAAAATCAATTTTAACATCAGATTCCCCAAATGATGTATTGTTTTTATAATGTTTACATACTAAATATATGATTAAATTAATCATATTAAAACTATATCTGATACAAAAATTATTATTGTATAATTATAATATATATAAAATTGTTCATATAACTAGAATATAAATCTCGAATCCAAAAATACATTAATTCTTATATTTCGACCATAGTAACAGAATATGCATGACCATGATACATTTTTTTCATTTAATCTATATTCAATTAACTATTTAGTCAACCATTTTCATAATGTCCCACATCTTTACAATTATAACATTACACAATGTCTTCTTTTACCAATCAATCGTGAGCTTGGTGACTGTTTTCTCAACATTTGTATCAATATTCCATTTCTATTTAGGCAAGTACAAAGCTGTTTCTTCCCAAAGTAACCACATAAGGGAAAATCATTAATTATCTATTCAATTTATCTATCTCCTTCCCCATAGTTTTATTCTTCTATTTCGTTACTTAAATGTAATTAGACATTGATAATTCCTTTTCCATATTGATAGAACATGAGACTGTATCTTTGTATGATGAGAAATATTGTGACACCAATGATCGTCGGAGGAATGGATTTAACACATAAAATAATCAATCAATATTACTTATTAGGTTATGTATATAGTATAAAACATGACATGCTAACTTCATGATGATAGAATCATACTTTTTAACATTCTCATTCCTTTTTTGTCTCAAACTCATGAATTTCCTTTCTATATTAGAACATTGTTCAGGAGAAAAGCATTCCTCTAGGAAATCATCATTAAATTCCCTCCATTCCATATTTGAAAATTCTTAATCCATATTTATGTTTTGATTTAATGACCACCATTGATCCAAATCTGATGAGAGATGGTAGACTACCGTGCCAACTTCCTCCATTTCGTTACTTCCCAAAGATAAAAATATTTTCTCTAAGGAACTTATCCATTTCTCATCCAAAAATGGTTTTTTAGTCACATGGAATGTCATAAGATTTTTTCTCTTGAAGCGGTCAAAAATTGGTCCTCTATGTTGTGGATTAGGGTTCTCTATATGAGTAAGGATATTATTTATAACCTGTGTTAGCTATCCTAGTATGATTAAAAGCTATTTAACACCAATTGCATCACCAACTCCACAATAATTATCTTGAATATGAGGGAAATAACTACATGGATTACGTGCAATGATACAATTCCCATTTCATATATTATGCATCATCTCTAAAAAATGGAATATACAAGATTATGTTATGTATCATAATTAATAATAACAAACTAGTAAAATTCTTAACATAAATTGAAAATTTTATGCATAATAATCCATATTCATAAACATAGTTTCTTTCAGGACAATGTTAATATTAATTACTTAATAATGGTTTGTAAATGAAAAATGAATTATCCTATGTATATACCCTAGGAGTGTCAAACTGGGTGTGCAGTAAGGACCATTGCCGTGTACCAAGTTACCCCGAGTCAAGCCTGAAATACCTTGAAATACTTTTCATGCCTAGGTATATCTGCGCCATAACTACATCCACTAATAATGTCCAGAAAGGAATATATTTTTTGGAATATCTGTGTAATGCCTACTTTAACAAAATTCTTGGGGGTTATTCTATATATACCCTAAAATACCATCATAGTCTTTTGATCACTAATATATGTTTTCTAAATCTATATCCAAGGTTGTTTCTTAAAATCCTATGATACCAGAAATAAAGACCTGCCCCATAAACCGTAGTTCAAATTAATTATTTTAATACATTGGTATAATTACATGGAGTTATATCCCAAAGGAGTGATCAATATAAGAGTCTTGGATAATTGATTACAAACATGAATATTACGTTACATTTTCTTAAATAAAACACAACAAAGATTATCCTTTTGGAATTAAATTATTCCAGTAGCATAACCCTTTAAATCAATCATAAAACAATTCTTATAATCCTAGGAAAATATAACATTATAAAGGGGTGAGCTCAGATGATCATTAAGGCTAGACAATATAGCATAAGCTATTACAAATAAGCGTAACATTTTAAGAGAAGGAACCAAAAAAAAAGAAAATCATTTTATAAAAATATCTTTAGAATAATATATTAATAATAAATCAAATAATTCAATTTAATCATTCTCATGGATATTCTTCTAGTAGAATATTGAAATGCGAAATTAATAACTAATCACATAATGAGTTAATGAATAATTTTAGATATCATAACCACTTCGTCAAGGCCTTGTTCCAAGACCATAGAAAAATATTCTGCCATTTATTTGTGACAAGGCACTAGATTGTATCATGAGACCTTCCAATGTATCTAGGGGATATAGAGGGCCACAACCAAACTTACAATGTCCAATGAATTAATCATATGAAAAGGGTGAAACCTAGCATAAAAATTCATATTAAACTATCATATGAAATGTTAATATAATAACCATAAACCATGAATATTATAAAAATAGAACATCCATAGTCAAAACTATCAAAAAACCTTCAATACAATACGTAATATTTTATCATAATTAATCATCTTAAAAAAAATCCTAAAATCCAACAATGGATCTAGACATAAAAGAAAATAATTTAATAAATTCATTGAAACTCTTTGAGCATGTAACACCCCGACCACTCTATACCTGATCCAGTGCATTACATGTTATAATGGCATTGTTAGAAGGAATGAAAATCCGGAATCAACGATCAGTTTAGTAGTATTGAGGAAACTAGATACATAATTGTAACTCAAATTACATTGAAAAAGGTTACTAAATACAATACATAACAAAACTAAAGACTGCATCCATAAGAACTCAATAACTGATCTCCTCTTCATCATCTGTTGAAAGTAAACAATGAAATGGGAGAGCTCAAATACTAAAAAAGGGTTAAAAATAGTGGTAGAATGAATCTATAATAATAAAAATTTAATCAATTTTACATAATCAACACGGCATGGTGATAAATGAAAAAACCACGCCATTAATAAACTGAGAATGAAACTGCATCCATATATATTGTTATATTGAAAACCTCTTGGATAGTTATAAATGATAGTGAATAAATAGAATTATTATTTACTAGACGTAATGTATCAGGAACATGATACCATAGTACCATAAAAACAGTTTAGTTCTGTGGGTTGAAACCTGTCTGATTTTTGAAATAAACTCGAAGGTTTTGTCACTAAAGGATTTTTTTCATAAGGCCTACAGATCCATCGAGGGGATATATCTGGCCCCAATCGCCACCGCATGTCCAAATCATTCATTACAAATTGTTTAAATACAAGAGCTATATGGATTTCCAATATCTGTATAGATTAGAGTATACATATTCATCAATATTTCCATAATTAAAATAACTTTCCAAATAAACACCGTATGTAAAATGATATACAATTTAGAAAAAAAACATATCCATTATACAAGAATATGGATATTTAATATAAATATTATTTCAAATGAAAATTGATATCAAATGGGCAGTATGTAAAAACATAAGTATTTTTAGGTTCACCATGTAATGTTAGTCACAACAAAATAGTAGTTGTGACAAAGTCACTTACCACCATGTATATGACCAAAAAATAATAACCCTCAAATGAATCATTTAATAAAATTAATATTAATATAATAATTTTATTATAAATGAAATGACAGTACAAATATAGCACATTCAAGAAATAATTGTCGAACAATGAAAATCTCACATAAATGAAAGTGAGATGAGATGCCCCTTACCTTATGCTTGAGTGTGTTATTTGTTTGTTATAAGGACCTGAATAATAAAATTTAACTTCATTAATTAATTAATAAATATCCTAATATTGATATAATATATTTAGTATAACCTCATTAGTTTCATTCATTGCCCTTTTTATGGGTTTAAGAGGATCATTTTTTTGGAAGCATTTTCTTCCTCGGTTTTAATGATTCGTATACTTGTTTTCATGAATGGAAGTTCATTTGAAATGTTGTTAAACATCCAGAATATTTCATATATTTTATTATTGAAATTAAGGATATATAAATGATCTTATAATGATTTTGTTTTACATACCAAGATGATGATTCATTAGTTAAATGATTATTACAAATATTTGGATTGACATGGTCGTTTTGTTCATAATGAACTAGTTTTGTATTATTATTTTTTATTATGAGTGTCTAAGGATTGAAAAACATTAATGAGATGTAATAAATATATTAATGTATGGTTCAAAAATTGAAATGGTTTCTTGAATAGTAATTAAGGAGAAAGTGAAGAATGAAACTCCGTCGTCCACAATGGTTATAAATTGGAACCTCATGGATGTTGATTTCGTTTATAAAAATATAAATGGGGAGTAAGAATATTGATGATGGTTATTACATTCACATGATATAATTCCAGTATATAAATGATAATGGAGTTTATAATGATCATTTGGACATAGGAGGTGAGGAGTGAAAAGGAAAAGATATGAACATGAAAATAACAGAAAAGATGAGAGATCTCTTATGCAAATTCTGCAGCCTAACAACGTCGCTTAAAATAACATAAAATGATATGATGAGAAAAAAACGGTATCTCATAATATTTAAATCAAAATTACAGTAATAATAATACATAAAACCAATCCCAAACATATGATAATGTAAATTCAAATAGATAACATAAAAGAAGTTTCGACTAAAAGAAGTGAATGAAGGATTCCCTTACCTTGTAGAGTAACTCCAACCTCTTGAAGGATGGGACCTTGGGGGATTTAGGAATCATTGGGAGGACTCCTATAGAGGTAAAACCACCAAATCATCGAGGATGGGGGATTTGGAATGAATGAAAAAGATGGATTAGTGGATATTTATCATAAAAGAGAGATAGTTTTTAAATAATTTCAAAGGGACACCTCATTAGTTGTTTTTGCAAAACCATGGGCATGCCCGTGGTATTTGCCAACGGTTTTAGCAACATGGGCCACCTCATTTCATAATGTACTATAATAAAGTTGACCATACTTTTACATTTAATTATTAAATCATTATGATGTCATTAACTACCGAAAACTCAAAACGGAATTTTTTCTATTCATGAAAAATTCATGTATTTTAGGAAAATTCCAAAAATTCACCGTAACCATATTTTGACGTGTAGAATTCAAAAAATGAACTCAATTTTTTGAAAATAATTTTCTATGCATTTTTAAATTAATTTTATAAATAAAATAATAATTAATTTGTTAAATAAAAATTTAATGGTATTATTAGTTATATCTCACCTAGAAAAATTAATTAAGATCTCATTATCTTATTACCTTAAGAAAATAAAATATTATAATTATTTACTATTCTTAAGGGTCATATTACAATTAATATTACTATTCTTAAGGGTATGTAACTATTCTTAAAAAATCAATTTGGTTCAATTAGACTCCAAATGACATATTGGTCACAACTCAAGATGACCGTTTTTCAAAATTCCAAAACATAGAAGTGGAAAATATTTGTTTAAGGGGTTGGTTTTGACTATCTCCTAAATAACCAATTGTTGTTTCAAAGAAACAAAATGCTTTATAAAATATAGGCTATGAAAAGAATGTATTTAATATAATCATACCATAAAATTTTTGGGGTGTTATATTATTCCCTCCTTTGGAAATATCACCCTCCAAATTTTATGTATAAATCCCACCAAAAATATTTTGGTTGATCTTCATCCTGAAGTCCTATAGTACCCATGTTTCTTCCAACATATTTTGGTTTCTCCGAAGATCCTTTACATGACATGTTGTCTGATTTCTCAATACCTGCTCCATTGTGTCTTGAATCCCGATGGGCTTTTCACAGTATCACAAATCAGGTTCCAGTTCTATTTATTCACATGTGAGTAAATGTGCTGGGACTCGAATGTATTTCATTAACTATGACATGTGGAACACATCATGAACACTGGAGATATTTAGAGGCATCACTAAATGGTAAGCTGCAGATCTGATTCTTTTTAGGCCATCAAATGGTCCGATGTACGTGGGGATCAGTTCCCCTTTCTTACCGAACCATAGGACACCCTTCCATCGAGATAATTATAGAAAGACATGGTCCCCCACTTGAAATTCCTAATCCATTCACCATTTGTGATCATAACTCTTATTCCTACTTTGGGATTCTTTAATATGGGCTTGGATTATCTTCACCTTTAATATAGTCGCTTCAATATGTCATGGGCCTATACGTTTCCTCTCACCAACTTTGTCCCAACAAATTGGAGTACGACATCTCTTTCCATATAATACTTCAAATAGAGCCATTTGAATACTAGAATGGAAACTATTGTTGAATGAAAATTCCACCAATGGTTAGTATTGATCCCACATACCTTGGTAGTCAAGACAGAATTACATCAGCATTTCTTCTAGAGTTTGAATGGTCCTTTCCGACTATCTGTCGGATTGGTGGTGATTTGTTGAACTCATACGTAGCATAGTATTCAAAGCCTTTTGGGGAATTTTCCAAAATTTTGATGTAAATTGGGGATCTCGATCAGATAAAATTGATAGAGGTTCACCATAATGTCTTAAAACATAATTAATATACATTATTTCCTCGCTCTCCTGTGGTAAATCCACACTTATAGGATTTTAATGTGCTGATTTTGTGAGATGATCAACAATTACACATATTGCATCATTATTTCTAGGTGTCCGCAGTTGTTTGTTGATAAAATCCTTCCTAATGTTATCCCACTTCCACATAGGAATATGTAGAGGTTACATCACACATTTGTGATGTTGTCTCTCTGCCTTCACTTGTTGAAAAAGTAGACACCTTGACACGTAGTCACTAATTTCCCGTTTCATATTATCCCACCAAAAATATTCCTTCAGATCTATGTACATCATGGTGCTACCCGGTTTATAGAGAAATTTGATCTATGGAAATCATCTAATAGTTCCCTTTTTATCTCTGGTTCTGATAGAACACATATCCTCTTCCCAAATTTCAAAACTCCTTCTTCATACACGAAGTCAGCCAATCTCCCATCCTTGGCAGCATTAATTTTCTTGGGTAGATTCTCATCATCAGATTGAGATCTTTTTATCTTCTCTAACAAAGAATGTTTAGATATCTTTTTAAAGATAAACTTTTCCCCCTTTAATAACAATTCGCATATCGATATTTAGTAGAACCAAAAATATAGGATCTCTCTCAATCCTCATATGAGTCAAAAGCCCATGATCTTTCCCACTTAATGCATCTAAAACCTTGTTCACCTTTCTTTTGTGGTAGTGTTTTGAACAATTGTAATCTTTATGTAACTTGAGCCATCTCATTTTCCTCATGTTGAGTTATTTTTTTGTGAAAATCTATTTCCAACTCTTATGGTCCGAATAAATCTCATATCATTCTCCGTAGAGATAATGTCTTTATATTTTTAGAGCCAAGAATACAACTTCTAACTGAAGATCATGATTTGGAAAATTTTTCTGATGGGTCTTCAACAGTCTTTATGCATAGGCAATAACTTTATAGTTTTCATAAGGACGTGACCCAACCAATTCTTGGACGCATCAATATATATAAAAAATCCATCACATCTAGATAGAGGAGACAAAATTGGCGCATTGGCCAATCTTATTTTCAATTCTACGATGCATTCCGTACACTCTTTTTCCCACAAAAACATATCTCCATTACGTTTAATCTTGGTTAGTGGGTTACCCAGTCAATAGAAATTATGAATGAAATGTCGATAGTTACCTACTAAGACAATAAAACTATATACCTCAGTTACTTTTTTTGGAATTGGAAAATGGTGGATTGCCTTTGTCTTTGCAGCATCAACTAGAATTCTATCCTTAGAGACAATATGTCCTAGAAAAGGAACTCATTGATTCCACAATTAACATTTTCTAAACTTCCCATATATTTCATTTCTACTATGATTTTTCAGAATAATCCACAAGTGATCCTCATATTCTTCATAGCATTTTTATTATATCAGGATATCATCCGTTAGTACCACAACAATGTTATTAAGATTTTCTATGAAAAATAAATTCATTAAATCCATGAAAACAAATGGTTAATTCAACAGTCCAAAATGAATCACTGTAAACTCATAATCCCCATACCCGGATTGAAATGATGTGTTCAGGATATCTTCATTCCTCACACGTAGTTGATGATATCTATATCGAAGGTCAATCCTTGAAATTTATTGAGCTCCAGGAAGTTAAACAAATAAATCATCAATATGGGGAAGATTATACTTATTCATTATTTTAATAGCATTGATTTCCCTATAATCACTTCATAGCGTCATCAATCTATATTTCTTTTTGACAAACAAGACTGGGGCTCCCCATGGAGAAACACTAGTTTGAAAAAATCTTTTTTCATTCAACTCCTCTATTTTTTTCATTAGTCCAATAACTCCAATGTGGAAATTATGTAGGGGGACATTGATATGGGTCTTGCACTAGTAATTAAGTCAATGAAAAACTCAACTTCCCACACTAGAGGATTTCAAGGTAAATCCTCTGAAACACATCAATGTATTCGTTCATTATATTCACTTATTCAATTTGAATATTTCTTTCCTCACCAATAGATATTGGGTTCTATTCCTCTACACGAATTGAATTCAATAGAGCTACATGGGTTGGGACTATATATGAAATAGAGGGCGTGGTCTCCGCTCTAAAGATAAGATTTTCCACACCAATTTCAATAATTGTAACTTCATTGTTCATTTAATAAATCGCCGCATCATAATCTGATTGAAAATCCACACTGAGAATTATATTGAATTCATCCATTGGTATGATTATTAGGTTATTAAGTAAATAAAGTTTATGTGTCACAAGGGGGACTTTTTGACATACCTTTGTTGCAATGATGCATCCCCTATGAGTTTTGACTGATAAATATTTTATTAAATCAAATTGGAAATATATTATTTTCATGGAAAAATGAGAATATATAAATGAATGTGATGATCCAGAATCAAATAAAGTGTTGGGTAATTTTGAGGAAATAGTTAATGTACATGTTGCCACACCATTAGGAACATCAACTTCCATGGTTGTAATCGCATAAGATCTCCCTTTATCACCTGGATTTTTCTATGGCATGTTTCCTTAGCGGTTTGGGAACTCATTTTCCTAATGTTCCATCTCTCAATAATTTTATCATTAAACATCATCATATTTTTTCTTCCCCATGCATTCAAGACTTTTCTCCACAGTTAAATGTGACTCCCTTTCCTTTTAAGTATTACCTGAGATGAACCATTGCACAGTTTTCAAATAAATGGATTTTCTTCATTCCCTTGTTCTTCTTTGGCGCTTCATCTTTCCATAGGTTATCAGAGTACCACATCTTATATTGGTTTGCATGAAAAATTTTGATCTAGAAAATTCCTTTTATGTTTTGATGGAACTTGATACAATTTCATCATATAATGAAAATGTTTGAGAAGCCAGTGCCCTTCTAAGACTTGTCTTAAGACCTTAAAAAAATGACCAATGTTGTCTGTCGAGTAACATGCATAACCTTCTGCATACCAGGCTAGCCCTCTGAAGGTAGCCTCATACTCTGCAACACTGTCTTCTTCCCTTTGTTTTAATCCAAAGAATTTCCTCTTCATTTTGGTTTGATGCTCATGAGGGAAATATTTTTTGAAAAATATTTACTTAAAAGTCCTCCATTGAAAATCTTCTCATTCTTCTTCCTCCATGGTATTATGAATCAAGGACCACCATTAATCTGAATCTCCCTTGAGAAAATATACTTCTAGTACTACCTTTTCATTTTCATTTCATTTTAATTCCATGAATATCATTTCAAGTGACTTGATCCATTTACCCGAAACCACTGGGTTAGTAGTCCAACAAAAAGATGAGGTCTTCTACTGAATGAAACGATCCAACACAGGTGTGGAATGGTTATTCGTTACAACTTGAGTATGTTGTCCCAATATGGTCATGATTTTATATGATCCAACATTTACTGTGTTGAATTGCTCAGTAGGGAGGTCCCAACCGTGCCCATGAATATTTATTCCCCTTCTTCTATTAGAGGCCATTTATAAATAATGGGATACACTATATTATTTTATGATTCTAAAATAGGAAATCCCTCAACATATATTTAAATTCTATGCATAGATAATTTTATAAGCATCTTTTCTCTAAAGAAGTTTTTTTATTAAAATCTCTCATAATGGCTTGTAAATAAAATGTGAATTATCATAAGCATATCCCCTAGGAGTGTCGTAACCAAGAGTGTAGAAAGGTCCATTGTCATGTACCAATTACAATTGGAGTCTATCTCAAAGCGGTTTTTTCATGTTTTAGCTCTAGAAACATCTGTGCTAGAGCCTGATCTACATACTCGTATCTAGACATGGATGTAATGCTTAAAAGATCCACATAATATATTCCATACCAAAATACCAGGACTTTCAAGTATGTTAATCCTCAAGGAATACCTTAGGGTTTTGTTCCTTAATACACATTTTCTATTCTAATTTCCATGTTTTCTACTAAACATCCTCTGTTACCAACTGTAACACCCCGAGCCCTCTAGACCAGAGCCACTTCTTTACTTTTTATATTGAAATGGTTAAATGGAATGGAAATCCAGAAGGAACGATCAGTTTAATAGTCAATAAGAATCTATATAGATAAACTCCACTAAAATTAAATTGAAAAAGGATATAACATATAATACATAACAAAACTAACGACTGCATCCATAAGAATATAATAAATGATATCCTCTTCGTCACCTATTTAAAGTAATCAATGAAAGGGGTGAGACCAAATGCTTAGTAAAGGTTACAAATAGTTGAAGCATGAATCTATAATAACTAAATTTTAATAAAATTGACATAATAAATATGGATGGTATATAAATGAAAAACTCATTCTATTAATAAACTATGAATGAAACTGCATCCATAGATTTCGTCATAGTGAAAACCTCATGGATAGTAATAACTGATAATGAATAAAGAGAAGTCTTTTTAACTGGATGTCATGTATCTTGAACAAGATACTATAATACTATAAAAACAATTTAGTTCTGTGGGTATAAACCTATCTGATTTTTGGAAACAAACATGAAGGGTTTGTCATGAACATATTTGTCTCATGAAACCTACTGATGCATCGAGGGGATATAGTGGCACCCAACCACCACCGCATGTCCCAATAATTAATTATGCATTGATTTACTACAAGAGCATTGTGCGTTTTCAATATCCGTATAGAGTAGTGTATATAGATTCATCAAATATTTCATTAATTAAAATAACATTCCAAATAATAAATTTATGTAAAATGTTATATGGTTTAGACAAAAAACTTATCCATGATATGATAATATTGATATTTAATATAAATATAATTTGAAATGAAAAATGATCTTTAATATGCAGTAGGTACACCACAAAAGGATTATTTGGTTTACCATACAAAGTTAGTCACAACAAAATAGTTGTTGAGACAACATCTCTTACCATAATGTAATTACTCAAATGAAAAATAACAGAATTTTAAACCATTTTACATAATCAACATGGCATGGTGAATAAATGAAAAACTCACACCATTAATAAACTGGGAATGAAACTGCATCCATAGATTTTGACATAGTGAAAACCTCATGTATAATAATAATTGAGATTCAATAAATAGAATGATTATTAACTATACATATTTTATTAGGCCAAGATACCATAATACTATAAAAATGGTTTAGTTCTGTTGGTAGAAACCTGTTTGATTTTTTGAAACAAACTCGAATGGTTTGTCACTAACTGATTTGTCTCATGAGACCGACCAATGCATCGAGGGGCTATAGAGGGCCCCACCCTCCACTGCATGTCCAAATAATTCATTATACATTGATTCAATACAATATAAATATTCCTTTCCAATATCTATAAAGAGTTGTGTGTACAGATTCATCAATATTTCTATAATTAAAATAACATTCCAAATAAACACCGTATGTAAAATAGTATACAGTTTAGACAATAAACATATCCATTATATGAAATTGTGGATATTTAATATAAATATAATTTCAAAATAAATGTGATCTCAAATGGGTTTTATGTACAACACATAAGGATTATTAGGTGAACTGTACAAATTTAGTCACAACAAAATAGTAGTTGTGACAAAGTCGCTTACCACAATATAAGCGATCGAATCATATGACCATAACATAATAAACCTAAAATGAATCATTTAATAACATGAATATAAAGATAATAATGTTATTATATATCACATGGCAGTACAAATATACTACATATAAGAAATATGTGTCGAACAATGAAAATCTCACAGAAATGAAAGTGAGATGAGAAACCCCATACCTAATACTCGAGTGTGTTCTTTGTTTGATAAAATCACATGAATAATAAATATTTTATTCATTAATTAATAACTACATAACCTCGTATATATTATTTATATTTAGAAAAACCTTATTAGGTTTATTCATGGCCCTTTTACGGGTTTAAGGGGATCAATTTTCTTGTTTTGGAAGCATTTTCTTCCTTGGTTTTCATGATTCATTTAATTGTTTTCATGAACAGAAGTTCATTTGAAATGTTTTTAAACATAAAGAAGTGTTAATATATCTTATTAAAGACCCAAATGAGATAAAAATGGTCTTATAATGATTTTGGGTACATATCGTGATGATGATTCATTAGTTAAATGTATATTACAAATAATCGGATTAACTTGGCCATTTTGTTCATAATGAACTTGTTTTGTATTATTATTTTATATTATGAGTGTATAAGGATTACAGAAGATAAATGAAATTAAATACATATATTATTATCTATTTAAACCATTAAAATGGTTTCTTGACCTGTAATAAATGAGAAATTTATGAATGAAACTACGTCATCCATAAATGTTATAAATTGGAACATCATGGATGGTGATTTAGTTTATAAAAATAAAAAGGTGGAGTTAGAATATTGATGAAGTTTATTCCATTATATATAGGATACTAGATTTTATTAAGGTCATTTGGGCATAGGAGGTGAGGAGAGAAAAATAAAATAGATGAACTTAAAAATAAAACAAAAGTTGAGAGATCCCATATGAAGATTTGGTAACCACAATGTGTCGCTTAAAATTTCAAAAAATGAAATGATGAGTAAAAAAGGGTATCTCATCGTTTTTAAATAAAAATTAATGTAATAAAAATACAAAAAATCAAACCCCAGCATATGAGAATGTAAATTCAAATAGTTAACATAAAAGAAGTGTCGACTAAAAGAAGAGAATGAAGGATTCCCTTACCTTGTAGAGTAACACCTAGATCTTGAAGGATGGGACCTTGGGGGAATATGGACACTTTGGGAGGACTCTTATAGGGGTAAAACCCACAAATATTCTAGGATTAGGGATTTGGAATGAATTAAAATGATATATGAGTGGGTATTTTAGAGAAAAAGAGAGCTAGTATTTTAATAATTTCAAAGGGACACCTCATTAGTGGTATATACCAAACCATGGGATAGCCCATGATTTTAGCCACTTGGGTCACCTAATGTAATAAGATAATTTAAAAAAGTAGACAAATCTTTTATATTTAATTATTACATCATTATGATGTCATTAAACTACAAAAAACTCAAAATTGTATTTTTACTATTCATGAAAAATTCATGTATTTTAGAAAAATCCCAAAAATTCACCCTTACCATTTTTTTAGGTGTGGAATTAAAAAATGAACTAAATTTTTTGAAAATAATTTTCTATGTATTTTTAATTTAATATTTAAATAAAATCATATTTAATTCGAAAAATAACAAATTTAAAGGTATAATTAGTTCTATATCACATTAAAAAATTAATTAAGATCACATTATCTTATTACCTTAAGAAAATAAAATATTATCATCATTTAATATTTATAAGGGTCATATTACTATTCATATTAATATTAATATGGGTATGTTACTATTAATCAAAAAATAAAGTTGGTTCTATCATATTACAAATGACTTACTTGTCACAACTCTAGATGACAGTTTTTCAAAATTCCAAAACATAGAAGTGAGAAATTTATGTTTATTGGAATGGTTTTGACTATATCTTAAATAACAAAATGTTTTTTCAAAGTAAAACAGTTATTTAAGAAATATAGGCTATGAATGGAATCTATTTAACAGAATCATATAATAAAATTTATGGGTTATTATAGAGGGAAATATCCCTTTGAACAATAAGACATTTAAAAACAATGCTATTTTAAAATAATTTTTTTAAAAATAAAATTTTATGAATTTAGGGGATTATTAAAAATGGTAAGCCAAAAAATGGAATAAATTATCTACTCATGCCATATATGTTATAAACCCTTCATTCCATAATTTTTCAAAAAGGTCATAAAGTACCACATTTGAAAAAAAACCAAAATATTCCTTTCAAAACATTTTTAAAAAAGAAACAATTTTGTAAAAATGACATTAAACATCCATTGGACTATATAAAAACAATTTATGAAAATATATTTAGAAACAAGGACATGGGAGATAACTATGTCACAATAGATACATAAGCATCATGAACCTCAAATAATAATGGGATGGTGAAATCAACCCTCACCTTATAATATACTTTAGTAAAGGTTGACATATCCTATTTTATAATAGATAAAAAGTATTATTAAATTTTACTAAAAATGTATCCATATTTATTATATCATTTATGATTCTTTTATGGTTTTATATAAAAATTATATTTATAATTTCCATGTTAATGCAATGTTTCATGTAATAATTGATTTCATTATTATAAAAAGTTTTCAATTGTTATTTTTAATCGCATTGCTTTGATTTTCATTTATTTTCATCCATATTGTATAATATGATTTATATACCATATAAATTTTATATATAAATATATATAATGGATAGATAAATAAAATGGAACACACTCTTCATGGTGATGGAAGGTCGTACGTATGCATGAACATTGTTTCTGTTTTCTTATTAGATTGAATGAAACTAAGTTAATGAAATATATGTATATATATGTATATATATCATCCTAGAAACATTATTATGTCATATATTTCATAAATATTATTAATATTTATTATTATAATCACTCTTGGATGGTGAAGGTGGGTGATGAGTCTCATCACGTCATTGAGACGGTAAGCCGTACATATGCACGAGTGATGGTATCATTTCTTTAATGGTTAAAAGGTATGGAATTGGAAGGAATATGAATTTTAATGGTAGAATATAATGTTATATTTATTATTTACATCCATTATATTCATCTTTATACCGATATAAATAAATAATAAATGAAAACCAGTTTTCACTATGGTGTGGAAACGGTAAGGTGTACATACGCACACATGGTGATATTGTTTTTTGTATTATGAATAAAAGAAGGAATTTGGATTTCCCATGAGTATAATATTATCTAAGAATTTTTAAGGTAATGGATTAATTATTTTGTTATGGATAGAACAAATAATGATGATGTAGAAGAAGATAGAAGCTTTTTAAGAGGTGATAATACAATTTCATATTTTAGGGGTCCCCTTTTTATTTGCACAAAAGGACTCCATAAGATGGTTTTCTGCCCAAAGTTAAGCCTCTAGTATGATATTAAGGATGTTAGGGGGGGAAATGGTCAGGGTATGGCCAATCCAAGACACATTATTGATGTGAGATAAAGATAAAGGATTGTTCCCTTTTATAAGAGAGGTAAGGGGAACTTTAGGAATAATCAAGAAATATAAAAATGTTATAATTGTTTTTCATTGTAAAATATCTCCAAAGTAAATTATATTCTCGATAAGTTGATTATGGGTATAAATATTCCCAAAACAAAATTTAGACATGTTTAGTTCAATAATGTAATCTTATATTTTGGGATTAACCATTAGTTAAACAGTTTAACTCTTACCGTGCCTTCTTGTTTTTTTATACAATCGAGTAAATTTATTTATTACAAAATTACAAGAGAACCTCATGTGGATAATTAATTACATTTTTAACATCATCTAATTTGGTAGGCTGAATATTATATTTTTAATATTCTTATATAATTTAATAAATAATTTTTTTGTTTTAAAAACTCATTTTTGTCAATTTTTACACTATTTAATAATTGTTTTTGTTAAAGTAATAACAACTTGATTCCTTCAAAAAATGAATTAAATCATTCCAAAATTTTTATTTTACACATATTATTTTTTGTGTTAAAAAAATATTCAAAATAAATTTATTTTAATATTAATAAATTTATTTATTTGAGTCCTTTATTAAAAAGGTAATCACTGCATCATCATTGTATCATAAATATATATATATATATATAACCAATGTATAAAAATTATAAATAATGTAACATGATGTAAAAGATATTTTTTTATTTTCAATTACTATTTATAGTCATATATATCAGTTATATAACACTATATTAATATTTATTTTTTAATAGATACATGTATATGATATATTTCAGTTTTCATTAAATTAAATAAATTAAAATGTCATTTTCACACACATGTGGCTCTAAAATGTCAATGGTTTTAACTAAGGATGATCATGGTCAAATATATCTCAAAAAATACCATTGGGACACATGCTAGGGAATTTTTATATTATTTGTATCTTATTTTTTTCTTATTTACCTGATTTACACTTTAAATATGGTAAAAAAAAATAACTACTGAAGTTACTATTATTAATGTCTAAAATTAAAATGTACATATTTTAAAAATTTCTACCTTTTGATTAAAAATATGAATAATATTTTCCAAATTCAAAACAAAGTATTGAAAAATATGAATTTAAAATTAATTCTCGTTGTCAAATACAGAAATTTGGTTTTAAGAAGTAAAAACTATCAAAAGATTGATATGAGTTTATTGTAAATTTTAAAATTTAAATTATTTCCAATAACCTATATTATATTAAATGATAAAAATATTATATAATAAAGCTTTAAAACCACATAATTGTATAATTTAACACTATAAATTATTTTGATTAAAAAAGTTGCTTTCGAATAAAATTTACAATTAATCAAAACATTAAAATTATCATAAGAGTACAAAAAATTCATAAAAACTAAATTTTTATATCCCACATATAGAGAAGAATTTAATTTTGTTAAATTAAATATATAATAGTGTCATATATTTGATTTAAAAATGATTTTCCATTAAAGGGTAGACAAACTGCATTTTTGAAAAATACATCTTTTGTTAAAAAAATGAAATTTCAATATATTATGTTTAATAAACAATTTAGATAAATATTAAAATTATATGGGATATATTTAAAATTTAAAATTTTGTTAATACTGTTAATAACCATTTTTATGCGGCTGGTTTGATAGGCCATGGTGCGCTCGAACTCGATGTTGCGAGTAGCACTCAATATTGAATTATTTAAAAGCAACCGTACCATGGAAGCTTGGGGTGTAACATCACTGAACCAGAATCCACTAAACCGATGCGTTGATTTGGGTGGTTTCATGACCTTATGTGTTCCTCCCTGTATGCTAATTGTTTTTGACTAGTTTCATGGGTCTGAATAGTCAATTGGTGAGAGTATTCCACATTTTTATTAGAGTAAGACTGAATTGAACAAAACAAATAACGTAATTATAATAAATAATACAAGAGAATGCATAAACAACCATTACTAAAATGGGGTACAGCTGTGTCCAATAGTTACATGTTAGTCTACAAGTAAAAAATTCAACAAAACCCAAAATTAAGTCAACTTCAAAATCCCCCAAATGGTCATGAAACCATGTCTGGGTCCCCCGCCATGTACACCAATGATACCCCAACATCCTAGGAATGGAACTTTCCATTTTACTAACCTGAAAAAATGAAGTCTTCTCGGGTACCCAATGGAGTTCTGAGTAGGGTGTGAGTACAACTCAGTAATCCAACACCAACTATGCCAACAAAATATCTGGTATAAACTACTTTTCATGAAAAGGATATTGAATAATAAAGGACCAGAAAAGATTATGTCCCGTTAGCCAATTTTTGTCCTTTTCCATCATTTATTACGTTTTCAAATCTTACCATTTCATCCCATTCCCCCATACATACAATTTCCAACACATTTATCATGGGTTTATGAATCAAAACATATTGTAGGGGATTAAAGTACACAGTCACATTTTTGAGGAAAACACACTATTATCTTATCTCACTAGGAATAACTTCTTCATGTCAACCATATCCTCACCATTAAGCCTATATCCAATTGGATGAAACCATTAGAGGAATAGAGCCTTAGTCTACTTCCCTATCTTGTGCATTAGCAGTGGAGTTTAGAGCCTCCTCCCAACATTACTCGTGGGCGTAGAACCTCAAGTCAATACCCCACTCTATTGTGCAATGTTCACATGCTATATATATATATATATGTGTATGTAAATTCATAAACAATTCACAATACCTCAAAACATTTTCCTGAGGAAAACATAAATCATAATAATAATATGATTATTAATACCATTCTTTAACCCATTAACACATTTACCACATTTGATATCATTTAGTCATTTAACCCCATTCCCTTTTATTATTCTTATCTCTCTAAGCATTCATTCATTGTACCTATCTCACTAGGCTTCGTTCATCATGCCTAACTCACTAGGCTACTTTACGAGGCTCATAATCCATTTCATTATAGTCTTTAATCATTTCTAGGTTTTCCCAATATCCCTTAGGTTATTACAAAGATGAGGTGCAACACCTAGCTTTTACTTTAATAGAACAAAAAACACCAACATGTTTATCAAGCCTCAACATAACTACACAACAATCTCACTTATTCTTTACAAATCCCTTGGTCTTAGAGTTCGAACACACCCCATAGATGGCCCTAGATTAGTCTCATCACCCTTGACACATACCATGTGGATAATGAGGGTTTAAATTTTCCTTCTTAATACGAATTTTTCCTAAACATGCCTAGGGTGACCAAAACCTACCATGAGACACCCAAGAACAAAACCACACAGTTCCAAATCCACAAATAAACCGTGGGATATAACATGTAGACCACCTACCATGATTCCACAAGTGAACACACACTTATTCTATAACTTAGAATATAAATCAACAAAAAAATTAACCTTCAACCTAAATATCACACAAAGAATAGGGATTCAGAAAATCGGAAAGTGAGGAGAAGAAGATACAAACTCGAAACATAAAAAAGAAGCAATGATGAGATTAACCATTCCCGAATCGTTGATCCATAAAATACAGAAACCAAAATTCCTTCCAAATGAAGTAGATTGATCTCATGGATCCCATAGAAGAGTTGGTTCGTTCCTTGGGGGAATTGGTGGGAATGAGGAAGAAATCTCGAGTTGGGGTTAAAAATCCCTGAGTGGGAAAATTGTAAAATTTTAAAAGATTTTGTGCCTCATGGTTTAACCAAAAAAATATCAAAACCGTGCGCAAACTTTATGGATGTGATTATCCAAAATCCCAAATCTTTCATGGTTTCCTGGGCTATGCGAATGGTTCGTTCTAACTGTATGCAGACCGTGCGACCAACCCAGAATATACCTTTTTCTCCTTTTTCATGTACCGAACCCTTGAAAAAACACCTAGCGCCTTTAAGAAGTTGGGTAATAACTTAATTAACCGAAATAGAGGATTAAAACTAAAAAATATATGAGAACATACCATTCCAAGATCTAGGATCATACATGGGGTGTTACATTATCACCTCTTTCAATAAGTTGTGTCATCATAATTTAAACTCGAGACTGAAAACTAGGGGTTTTACATTTCAAAATATCTTGTATGAAATCCAAAATTGAAAAATGGATTAATGAGACATCTAATTTAAAATAAATAAAGGTACGTACGAAGGTCTCTAGAAGTTAAACATACTAGGGTTCCGTTTAAGAAAACATAGGCATGAACGATAATTTAACCATCATGTTTTAATGGAGAGTAATAGAGAACATTATTTGGAGAAAGTAAATAGTCACAATGACATAAATCATTTATGATCTATGGGGATATTTTATTCATCAGAAATAGCACTAGGATTGAACTTTTTGGTTTTATGATCCTCTCTGTAGTGTTCAACAATTAATTTACTTCATAAATGATGAACACAAGGAATCATACTTAATTTACCTGTAGATTTTCATTATTAATCTAATTCCATCCACAAACTATTCTTTTTTTGCAAAATATAACAAAATTACAAAATATTCTATTGAACATAATAATATATGGTTAAAAATAAAAACATATAATGTTTAATTGAAGAAAAATATGTTATAATAACAAGGGACTTCCGATAGGCCATTGGTATGCAATAAAGCCTTCTCACATTTTGGTTGTGGGTTCGATTCTTGCAGCCTTATCTGACGTGACAGATTATCACCCAACCTTCCTGTAGTCCTTTTTCTAAAAATATTGAATTATAACATTCCAATAATAACATTAGAAATTTTTATCATTAAATAATACTTTTAAAATTAAAAATTAATACATTACCACCTATAGAGTTATCCAAATTACATATGTCTGAACTCTCTCTAAAAGGTCTCTAAATTTCCAAAATCAATTGTATTATCAGATTCCCCAAACAATGTAATGTTACACTTATTCACACTTATTAAATATATGATTACCTTCATCATATTAAAATAACATTTAATACAAAAGGCACTATAGTAAAATCCTTATATATATATCACATTCTTCTTATACCCAGAATATAACTCTTGAATCCCAAAAAACATTAATTGTTATAATTCGACTGTAGTAACAACATACGATTACCCTTGATACATTTGTTTTTATCTATATTTCATTAACTCTTTGGACATTCATTTTCATAATGTCCCATATCATTATAATTATAAAATTGCACAATCTCTTTTTTTCCCTTACAATCACGATCCCAGTGACCATCTTCTCCACGTTTGTATCGAACTTCAATTTTTCTTAGGCATGTACCACGGTGTTTCTTCCAACAATTAACACATAAAGGGAAATCATTCATGTACTTTTACCTTTATCTCTCATTTTCTCCATCGTTCTCTTCTTCTATTTCTTTACTTAAATGTCATAAGACATTGAAAATTTCTTTTCCATTTTGATAGCACAAGAGACGATATCTTCGTTTGATAGGAAATATTGTGAAACCAATGCTCATTGGAGGAATGGATTTAACCCATAAAATAATCAATCAGTCATAATTATTGGGTTATGTATGTAGTCTACAGAATTCCATGCTGACCTCATGATGCTAGCCTCATACATTTCAACATTCTCATCCTCTTTTTGTCTCAGACTCAGAAATTTCCTTTCTATATCAGGTCATTGTCCAGTAGAAATGTTTTTCTTTATTAAAAATTCTTTAAACTACCACCATTCCATATTTGATACTTCTTCATCCTCCATCATGTCCTGATTTAATTACCCACATTGATCCAAGTCTCATGAGAGATGGTAAACATCCATATCATATTTATCTATTTCGTTACTTCCCAAAGATAGAAATATTTTCTCTAAGGATCTTTTCCATTTCTCATCTAAAATTGGATTTGTAGTCCCATTGAATGTTGGAGGTTTTTGTCTCATAAATCGGTCAAACATTGATCCACATTTTTGTGGATTATGGTTCTTTATTGCGGAATGGTTGTTACTCATAACATGAGTTTCCTATCACACTATGAATATAATCTATTCAACACCAGTTGAATAAAAATCTCCACTATAATTATCTTTCATAGGAGGGAAATGCATACATGGATTACATGCATTGATACAATTACCATTACATACACTTGGCACAATCTCTAAACAATGGAATACACTAGATTAGATTTTGAATCACAATTCATAATTCCAAACTAGTAAAATACTGTACATAAAATGAATGTTTTATAAATATATAATCCATATTCATATACATGGTTTCATTTAAGACATATTTAATCATTAATTCTTCATACTGGTTTGTAAATAAAATACGAATGATATTAATCATATCCCATGGGTGTGTCAAAACGGGTGTGCAGTAAGTACCTTTTTCATATTCTAGGTTTCCCTGATTCATGCCCAGAACACCTTTTCAGAGCTTTCATGTAACATCCCAGGTAATTAAAGAATAAATAATTTTCATATTTATTAATATTTGAGAATTAAATATGAATTTTAATTAAAAGGGGTTGCTATGTTCGATAGCGTACCCGATACGCAACGATGAGTTTCTTTGAAACTTACGTAGCACACTAGTAATATAATAATATTATGTTAGTTAACAAGTAGTCGTTGTACTGGCGGGAATGAATAGAAATAACTAAAATATGAATATATGTGTTTTTAGATGTTTTTACATTTACCCAATAAAAGATAAAGGCTTAAAATACGGAAAGAGTTCAATTTTAGGCATATATATTTTAATTTTCACTAAAGGTTCACTAATCACCTTTTAATGGTGAACCATCATTAAATAATGTTTTGATCACTCTTATACATTCTTTTGGACCAAATAAAACTCTTATTAAGAATCGGGACATCAAATTTTACTTCGTGTAATTTTTTGGTACCTTTCTGATAAAGTTCTTTTTTTATGAATAGTGTAAAATGTTGTATTTTACATCAAAACTGCTTTTTAATCTAATTTATTTATATGATTAGATTATGTTTTGAATTGGTTTTAAAGTGAAATTATAAAATATTTTTACCAGTTAATCCAATGGTGGTCATTGGAATCAATTTCGATTTGAAATTAGACTTAAACTGGTGTCAATCTTTTAATACTTATTGTTTTGTAAAAACACGCTATTTGCCCTGGCAGCGGGAATTAATTATTGCATTGATTAATGTGACTTATATGATTTGAATTTTGTAAAATGGACTTCATTTTTGAATTCGGAATATCAAATATAGCTTAGGGTGAATTTTTGGTAATTTTCTGAAAAACTTCAATTTTTGATGAATAGTGAAACCACTAAGTGGTAATCAAGCAAACTGATTTTTCAGTTAAATGAAAGTTTACCACTAATGTGTATTGAATTTTGAAAATCCGACATACATGGTTGTCATTAAGAAGTAAAATGTGGTTCAATGAGATTAAAATAATTTTTTGGTGAATAGTAACTTATTAAGTTCTTAATCGCGATTAGTGGTAATTAGGGTAGTTTAATGTATAAATAATGCTTTAATAATATAAAATGACCTAGACACATGTCCCAACCTTATTGGTTGTGTCATGGCCGACCAAGACAAGCCATGGCCTAACTTGGGGACCCCATGTATCCACTTTAGTTGGAAAATGACAATAATATATTTTTATTTAATGTTAAAGTGAAAGTGACACAAACATAATATGTTTTGCGAAAACAATTTTTAAGTGGGGTTATACAAGCCCAAATTTTGATTATAAATATTCAATGGAAAGATAAAAAGATTTCCTACATCATAGTATTTGTTTTATAATTTTTAGACATTAAATAAATTAAATTATTTATGACATAATAATGATGCAGCGATGACATCATTATTTGACGATTTAAATAAAATGGAAAGATAAAATAAAATCTATGAACTACACATGTCCAAAACCAATTGGATGAATGGATTTCGATGCCTTATAACCTTATCCACGAATTCCATCAATGTGGGACCTTTTAAAACCGAAACACATTTTCAAATAATGTAATGTTTCTTTACTTTCCAAAAGTGCCCCTCCTCTCCTCTTATAAAAGGCCCCCACCTCTACCTCATTTCACACACTCTTCAAGCCATTGGCTCGGCCAAACCCTGCCCATTTGCTCTCTCCACATCCCTCTCCTCATCCCAGAGGATTCCATTTGGGCAGAATCCTTTCAAAGGAAGCCTTTAGGCTCAACTCAAAAGGAGTTACACTTTTTAAGGTAATTCATTTTCTCATGTTCTTTTGTTTTATTTTGCTTCTCCAACCCCCTAAACTCTTTTTATATACTTCTTTTGTAACAACACCAGTATCATAAATATACTAGGATGTTGTTATAAGATTTATTTGATCTACACTCTCACACAACTACATCAAATGGTTAAAGAACATACGGTTTCTGTGGATGGCGAAATTCTGCCTCCCGAAACGATGATTGTTCAATACTCATTTAACACCTTCAAAGGTGGCCATTATGATGTCACTATTTTTATATATGATATATAATATGTTTATGTTTTCCTTAAGCTTCTGTTTTTTCATTTTGGGCATACCTTTATGGTTTCCATTATGGGTAAAACACGATATCTTCATTTAAGGAAGTGCGGACTACCGCCCCCTCAAAGTGATGTGATTCGTTAATGCCATATGTGGGACGTGTAAAGGATGGATTTAAAGTTATTATATATGATGTTATACTGGAATTATAATATACCTATATATATCATTATCATTTATTTCCATTAAAGTATGAGATAGAAATGAAAGTAGCGTTCATGCGTACGTACGGACTACCGTCTCCATGAACGGTGCATTTCATTTCTTATCCCCAAATGTAATGTACTATTAAAAGTACATGTATATAATGGATATATATAATTAATGATATATCTAAATGATGAATATAATTCTGGAATTAAAATATACATAAGTCTCATTTAGTTTTAATTCCATTAATATGACAAAGAAATGAAAGTAGCGTTCATGCGTACGTACGGCTTACCGTCTCCATGAACGGTGCATTTCATTTCTTACCTCTAAATGTGATGTAATATTATAAATGAATGCAGGTGCTGGATATATATGACATATATGATATCTACATCATGAATACCATTCTGGATATAATGAAACATTGACCAAATTAACAACATGTAAGTGTAAGAAGTCTATTTTTGACTTAAGAACCAAATACCGAAAAAATGAACATTATTAACTTAAATGATTACATGATGTTCATAACATGGTATAAAAGGAATAATGAACTTGGAAAAGATTCATAATCAAGTAGAGATTAACTAAATTTTATTATTCAGGAGTTTAAAGAACGGTCGGGTCAAGTCAGATACGAGGTATGGGAACTTCTTAACCCAATTTCCATTCTTTGGGTTAATCTCCTACTTTCAAATTATGTCATTATATTATTATGTCGTATCTTGTATTTGTACTTTATTTATGTGTACTTATAGTGAATACACATAATGTATCTATTTTATTTTAAAAATTATCTTTGTATGGGACTTCGTCTCAATCTCCTTTCATTGAGGCATATTTTATTTTATACACAACTTTCTTTCATATGGTGTATAAACCCCTTTGACTTTTACGTTTATTCAAAAGGAATCTTTTTTACGAAGCGTTTACTAAACGACAAAAGGGAATGTTTTTGTCGTACGTATGCGGCGACAACGACTTCTCCGCCGTCATAACCGTTATTTGAGTTTCGGCTTCCTCTACAAGCCATACCTTCTTTTTTTTAAAAGAAAAATAAATACCATGTTTTACTTTGGTATTGAAAATGGTTTTCATAATGTTTTTATATCAATGTGTTGTATTGATATCTCGTGATTGAAATGTGGAAATTTTATGTTTCCTTTATGCATGTTTTATGTGATATGATTATGTTATGGTTCTTGGGCATTATTATGAAAACGGGTGGTTCCGTGATAAACTAAGGGCGGGTGAGCCCGATATAGCTCTCCAATGCATTGGGTAACGCGAAGGAGTGAAACGTTAAGGTTTCTCCGAAGAGATTTTAGGGAATATACTGTGATGGGTATTCCAAACGTAACCAAGAGGGTTACTCCCTACGTAAGAATGTTATGAATGCCTCAAGTTACCTTTATGTCTTATGATTTATATGATTTATTCATGTTTTTATGAGGTATGTTAAAGTGCCTATGTTTTATGGGTAAAGTATGATTTCATTCTTATGTATATATGAACTCATGTTTCCTTTCCATGTTTTTTTATAACCCATACTGAGTTTTTATGCTCATCCCAAGTTTTTGAAATGTTTTTCACAGGTCAAGGGAAAGGTACATGATAAGATGATAGAGTCAAGGATGTGTCAAGAAATAATCCATGTTTTATTTTAAATGTGTTTCCATTGATGGGAATGAAGAATACTATCTTTATGTAACCACTTTGTTTATATGTGGAATGTAATGCAAGTTTTATGATCTAATTCTCTAAAACTCTAAACCCGAAAAGATCCTCAACGTGTAATCTTGTAATAACTCAAGATTAAGTAAGGTTTAAGGCTGGGGCCTTATAGTTGGTATCAGAGGTCGGTTTAGACAACTTTAGGAGTTAGAATTCTATTAAATGATTATCCAAAAATATTTTTTTTTCTTTTTCGAAATGATATAGCATTTAAAGATTACCATGTTGCTTCATTTAAGACATGTTTGTTCAGAATGGTTTTCCGTAGAGGAAACAAAGCAGCTATGTTGGGACGACATCAGGAGGAAGACAACCTTCCAAATCAGCAACCTGAGATGGTCGGAATCGGAACTGAACAGTTTGTTGCAGTGATGGCACAGTTGACTCAGGCTATAAATGGTGGTGGTATCCATGCACGAGATCAGCCAGATCAACCGCAGAGGAACATGTCAGTGGTGGAACATTTCATGAGGCAACATCCCCCATCATTCAGAGGATCATCTGACCCTGTGCTAGCTGAAGGGTGGATTAAAGCACTGGAGAAGATTTTTGATGTCATGGGGTGTTCAGACAATCAAAAGGTTAGTCTTGCTATTTACCGTTTGGAGGGTGAAGCAGATCAGTGGTGGTCTATGGTTAAAAATATCAGGGACGCCGATGAGATTGATGCTCTTGACTGGGATGAATTCAAAGGAATGTTTCTTGAGAAGTATTTTCCTAAGGCTGTTCGACTTAGGATGGAAAAGCAATTCTTGGAATTGAGGCAAGAGTAAGACTCAGTGGCTGCCTATGAAGAAAAGTTCACTCGTTTGGCAAGGTATGCTCCAAATTTTATCCGAGACCTTGATAGTAAAATCAATCGTTTTTACTCAGGATTAAAGCCAAAGTATCGAAGGGCATTAGCTTCTCGTGAGTTTAAAAGTTATGAAAAGCTTGTTCGATGTGCTGAGAAGGTGGAAATGGAGTTTGCCGATGACCAAGTTTTCTATAACAACCAGCAGAAGAAGAGACCGAGGTGGCAGGAGAAAGGTAAGAATTCTTCAAAAAAGTCTGATGGTAAGAAAACTAAGTTTCCAGTTTGTGATAAATGTGGAAAAAGTCATGCTGGGGAATGTCTTCTGAATTCTGGGAAGTGATACCGATGTGGTAAGATGGGACATAAGGCTCGTGATTGCACTGAAAAGGATCAAGGTGAAGGTAAGAATAAATTTGATTTACAGTTAGTGAAATGTTATAAGTGCAATGAGATGGGTCACTATGCAAACGAGTGTCCGACAAGGAGCTTGAGTGATGGGAAACAGTTAGACTACAAGCAGAAAGGGGTGGTGAAATCCTTTGCAACTACTTCAGCGGATGTTGGGCCATCGAATGAAGTGGTGTCAGCTCCAGGGAGCTCAGTATTTTTCGAAGATTGACTTGAGGTCGGGGTACCATCAGTTGAAAGTAAAAGAAGCAGATGTTCCGAAGACTGTGTTCCGTACTAGATATGTCCATTATGAATTTGTAGTTATGCCTTTTGGGTTAACCAATGCACCTGCTGTATTCATGGACCTTATGAATAAAATTTTCCATGAGTTCTTGGATAAGTTTGTGTTTGTGTTTTGAGGTTTGTGAAGAGGTTATGTGTGCCTTGTGATTCACAGTTGAAGAGAGAGTTGTTATGTGAAGCTCATAGTTCTCCGTTTTCAGTTCATCTGGGCAGTACTAAGATGTATAGAGATTTGCGGGAGTATTACTGGTGGGATGGAATGAAAAGAGATATTGTTGATTTTACTGTGAAGTGTTTGACTTGTCAGCAGGTTAAAGCATAGCGGCAGTTACCGAAAGGGATGCTTCAGCCTTTACCAGTTCCAGAGTGGGAATGGGAGAATATATCCATGGACTTTGTTGTTGGATTACCGAAGACATCTCGAGGTAATAATGAAATCTGGGTTATTGTTGATCGCTTGACTAAATCTGCTCATTTACTTTCTATACGAGATACTTTCTATCTAGATCAACTTTCCCGTTTGTATCTTAAAGAGATAGTCAGGTTACATGGAGTTCCTCTCTCCATTGTATCATATCGTGATCCCCGGGTTTACTTCTAACTTTTGGAAAGGCCTTCAGAAGTCTTTGGGTACTGAGTTAAATTTTAGTACATCTTTTCATCCTCAATCAGATGGTCAGTCAGAACGAACAATTCAGACATTGGAGGATATGCTATGAGCTTGTTCTATGGATTATCAGGGAAGTTGGGACCAACATCTTTCTTTGGTTGAGTTTTCATATAATAACAGTTTCCATTCTAGTATACAGATGGCACCATTTCAGGAATTATATGGGAAGCGGTGTCGAACTCCAGCTTTCTGGGATGAAGTGGGTGAAAGAAAGTTGATGGGACCAGAATTGGTAGAAGAGATGGCAGAAAAAGTTCAGCTGATTCAGAAACACATGAGAACAGCTCAGAGCAGGCAGAAGAGTTATGCGGATAACCGGAGGAAGGATCTATCTTTCGAGGTAGGTGATCATGTTTTTCTCAAGGTTTCTCCTTGGAAAAGTGTGATGAGATTTGGTAAGAAAGGAAAGTTGAGTCCAAGGTTCATTGGACCATACGAAGTTCTAGAGAGAGTTGGATCAGTTGCATACCGAGTGGCTTTACCTCCGAGTTTATCTCAGGTACACAATGTTTTTCACGTTTCGATGTTGAGAAAGTATATGCCAGATCCATCTCATGTTTTGAGTCCAGAGGTAGTTGAGCTGGAAGAGAACCTATCTTATGAGGAACAACCGGTCCAGATTCTTGACCATAAGGAGCAAGTGTTACGGAATAAGGTGATTCATCAGGTAAAGGTTTTTTGGAAAAACCATGTGATTGAAGAGGCAACGTGGGAATCGGAAAATGCTATGAGGGATAAATACCCCCACTTATTTTGATAAGTGAATAAAATTGCGAGGACGCAATTCCCAAAAGGGGGGAAGGATGTAACATCCCAGGTAATTAAAGAATAAATAATTTTCATATTTATTAATATTTGAGAATTAAATATGAATTTTAATTAAAAGGGGTTGCTATGTTCGATAGCGTACCCGATACGCAACGATGAGTTTCTTTGAAACTTACGTAGCACACTAGTAATATAATAATATTATGTTAGTTAACAAGTAGTCGTTGTACTGGCGGGAATGAATAGAAATAACTAAAATATGAATAGATGTGTTTTTAGATGTTTTTACATTTACCCAATAAAAGATAAAGGCTTAAAATACGGAAAGAGTTCAATTTTAGGCATATATATTTTAATTTTCACTAAAGGTTCACTAATCACCTTTTAATGGTGAACCATCATTAAATAATGTTTTGATCACTCTTATACATTCTTTTGGACCAAATAAAACTCTTATTAAGAATCGGGACATCAAATTTTACTTCGTGTAATTTTTTGGTACCTTTCTGATAAAGTTCTTTTTTTTATGAATAGTGTAAAATGTTGTATTTTACATCAAAACTGCTTTTTAATCTAATTTATTTATATGATTAGATTATGTTTTGAATTGGTTTTAAAGTGAAATTATAAAATATTTTTACCAGTTAATCCAATGGTGGTCATTGGAATCAATTTCGATTTGAAATTAGACTTAAACTGGTGTCAATCTTTTGATACTTATTGTTTTGTAAAAACACGCTATTTGCCCTGGCAGCGGGAATTAATTATTGCATTGATTAATGTGACTTATATGATTTGAATTTTGTAAAATGGACTTCATTTTTGAATTCGGAATATCAAATATAGCTTAGGGTGAATTTTTGGTAATTTTCTGAAAAACTTCAATTTTTGATGAATAGTGAAACCACTAAGTGGTAATCAAGCAAACTGATTTTTCAGTTAAATGAAAGTTTACCACTAATGTGTATTGAATTTTGAAAATCCGACATACATGGTTGTCATTAAGAAGTAAAATGTGGTTCAATGAGATTAAAATAATTTTTTGGTGAATAGTAACTTATTAAGTTCTTAATCGCGATTAGTGGTAATTAGGGTAGTTTAATGTATAAATAATGCTTTAATAATATAAAATGACCTAGACACATGTCCCAACCTTATTGGTTGTGTCATGGCCGACCAAGACAAGCCATGGCCTAACTTGGGGACCCCATGTATCCACTTTAGTTGGAAAATGACAATAATATATTTTTATTTAATGTTAAAGTGAAAGTGACACAAACATAATATGTTTTGCGAAAACAATTTTTAAGTGGGGTTATACAAGCCCAAATTTTGATTATAAATATTCAATGGAAAGATAAAAAGATTTCCTACATCATAGTATTTGTTTTATAATTTTTAGACATTAAATAAATTAAATTATTTATGACATAATAATGATGCAGCGATGACATCATTATTTGACGATTTAAATAAAATGGAAAGATAAAATAAAATCTATGAACTACACATGTCCAAAACCAATTGGATGAATGGATTTCGATGCCTTATAACCTTATCCACGAATTCCATCAATGTGGGACCTTTTAAAACCGAAACACATTTTCAAATAATGTAATGTTTCTTTACTTTCCAAAAGTGCCCCTCCTCTCCTCTTATAAAAGGCCCCCACCTCTACCTCATTTCACACACTCTTCAAGCCATTGGCTCGGCCAACCCCTGCCCATTTGCTCTCTCCACATCCCTCTCCTCATCCCAGAGGATTCCATTTGGGCAGAATCCTTTCAAAGGAAGCCTTTAGGCTCAACTCAAAAGGAGTTACACTTTTTAAGGTAATTCATTCTCTCATGTTCTTTTGTTTTATTTTGCTTCTCCAACCCCCTAAACTCTTTTTATATACTTCTTTTGTAACAACACCAGTATCATAAATATACTAGGATGTTGTTATAAGATTTATTTGATCTACACTCTCACACAACTACATCAAATGGTTAAAGAACATACGGTTTCTGTGGATGGCGAAATTCTGCCTCCCGAAACGATGATTGTTCAATACTCATTTAACACCTTCAAAGGTGGCCATTATGATGTCACTATTTTTATATATGATATATAATATGTTTATGTTTTCCTTAAGCTTCTGTTTTTTCATTTTGGGCATACCTTTATGGTTTCCATTATGGGTAAAACATGATATCTTCATTTAAGGAAGTGCGGACTACCGCCCCCTCAAAGTGATGTGATTCGTTAATGCCATATGTGGGACGTGTAAAGGATGGATTTAAAGTTATTATATATGATGTTATACTGGAATTATAATATACCTATATATATCATTATCATTTATTTCCATTAAAGTATGAGATAGAAATGAAAGTAGCGTTCATGCGTACGTACGGACTACCGTCTCCATGAACGGTGCATTTCATTTCTTATCCCCAAATGTAATGTACTATTAAAAGTACATGTATATAATGGATATATATAATTAATGATATATCTAAATGATGAATATAATTCTGGAATTAAAATATACATAAGTCTCATTTAGTTTTAATTCCATTAATATGACAAAGAAATGAAAGTAGCGTTCATGCGTACGTACGGCTTACCGTCTCCATGAACGGTGCATTTCATTTCTTACCTCTAAATGTGATGTAATATTATAAATGAATGCAGGTACTGGATATATATGACATATATGATATCTACATCATGAATACCATTCTGGATATAATGAAACATTGACCAAATTAACAACATGTAAGTGTAAGAAGTCTATTTTTGACTTAAGAACCAAATACCGAAAAAATGAACATTATTAACTTAAATGATTACATGATGTTCATAACATGGTATAAAAGGAATAATGAACTTGGAAAAGATTCATAATCAAGTAGAGATTAACTAAATTTTATTATTCAGGAGTTTAAAGAACGGTCGGGTCAAGTCAGATACGAGGTATGGGAACTTCTTAACCCAATTTCCATTCTTTGGGTTAATCTCCTACTTTCAAATTATGTCATTATATTATTATGTCGTATCTTGTATTTGTACTTTATTTATGTGTACTTATAGTGAATACACATAATGTATCTATTTTATTTTAAAAATTATCTTTGTATGGGACTTCGTCTCAATCTCCTTTCATTGAGGCATATTTTATTTTATACACAACTTTCTTTCATATGGTGTATAAACCCCTTTGACTTTTACGTTTATTCAAAAGGAATCTTTTTTACGAAGCGTTTACTAAACGACAAAAGGGAATGTTTTTGTCGTACGTATGCGGCGACAACGACTTCTCCGCCGTCATAACCGTTATTTGAGTTTCGGCTTCCTCTACAAGCCATACCTTCTTTTTTTTAAAAGAAAAATAAATACCATGTTTTACTTTGGTATTGAAAATGGTTTTCATAATGTTTTTATATCAATGTGTTGTATTGATATCTCGTGATTGAAATGTGGAAATTTTATGTTTCCTTTATGCATGTTTTATGTGATATGATTATGTTATGGTTCTTGGGCATTATTATGAAAATGGGTGGTTCCGTGATAAACTAAGGGCGGGTGAGCCCGATATAGCTCTCCAATGCATTGGGTAACGCGAAGGAGTGAAACGTTAAGGTTTCTCCGAAGAGATTTTAGGGAATATACTGTGATGGGTATTCCAAACGTAACCAAGAGGGTTACTCCCTACGTAAGAATGTTATGAATGCCTCAAGTTACCTTTATGTCTTATGATTTATATGATTTATTCATGTTTTTATGAGGTATGTTAAAGTGCCTATGTTTTATGGGTAAAGTATGATTTCATTCTTATGTATATATGAACTCATGTTTCCTTTCCATGTTTTTTTATAACCCATACTGAGTTTTTATGCTCATCCCAAGTTTTTGAAATGTTTTTCACAGGTCAAGGGAAAGGTACATGATAAGATGATAGAGTCAAGGATGTGTCAAGAAATAATCCATGTTTTATTTTAAATGTGTTTCCATTGATGGGAATGAAGAATACTATCTTTATGTAACCACTTTGTTTATATGTGGAATGTAATGCAAGTTTTATGATCTAATTCTCTAAAACTCTAAACCCGAAAAGATCCTCAACGTGTAATCTTGTAATAACTCAAGATTAAGTAAGGTTTAAGGCTGGGGCCTTATATTTCACCCCTAGGTATATCTGTGAAAAAACAACACCCACTTGTTATATCCAATAGAGATGTATTTCATGGAATAACCATGTAATCCCTACTTTACCAAAATTGAAGGGGGTTCTTCTATACATATCCTGAAAGACCATCACAGGGTTATGATAAATAATCTACGTTGTAACACCCCAAGATTCCATGGTACATTTCCCTTTGAATAATACAATATCCTGTGTTGTACGCAACATCAAGTTCAAACACACTAAAACCAATCAAACTAGCCGTTATGAATATTAATAACCACTTTTTAAAATTTTATAAATTTTATCATTAAAAATGGACTTCATTTTTGTATTTGGAATATTGAAATTTTCTTAGGATGAATTTTTGGTATATTTATGAAAACTTTTTATTTTTTGATGAATAGTTAAAAAACAGTTTGTTATTTGTTAGAAACTGACTTCTAATTTAAATAATTAGTTATTTTATTTTATTTTATTTTAGGTTTAAATAGATATATAATACCTATATATGTCTAACTAAATTCATTGGAGAATTTAATAATATGTTTAGATATATAAAATTTTATCGAACTTTTTATCGTCTTTTACCCACCTCCCAGGAGTATTTGCAAATATGCATAAAAAATAATTTTACCCACTTCTATGAGTTGAATATAAAAAATATGAGAGACATGGTTGATATCATTATTTAATTTGTGGTTCAATAAGATGAAAATAATATTTTGTGAATATTATGTTTTTACTTTTATTTACCACAGTTAAAAGTAAATAGGGTAATTAAGGGTAAAATTGATGTCATAATTACACTAACACATGTCCTAATAATATTGAATATGTATAGTTTGAAAAAAAACCTTATTAATAAAACATGTTCCTGTTTGGTCCACGTGGATTATATTCGGACATTTATTATTATTTTATTTAAAGAAGAGTTAAAATAGTTATATTCAATGGTTAATAACTAAATTTTTTTTAATATATGGTTACACACAATATAAATTCGACTATAAGTATTAATTATAAATATAAAATTATTTACTACATAATTGTTTTTTATTTATAATTTTTAGACATTATATAATTGAATTTATTTATGACACAATGAAGATGCAGTAATTACCTTTTTAATGAAATATAAAAATAATTGATATTATAAATATAAAAATAAATGTAAATTGAGACTTATGATGAATTCCAATAATTTAATATGTTAATATGATATTTTATGTTTGTTTAAAAATTTTTTATTCGAATTGATAATGTTTTTATGGCTTTTAAAAAAAATCAAATACTAAATAATGTCAAAATTGACATAATTGAGTTTTTAAACCAAATATTATATTATTAATTGATATAATATTCCTAAAAATATAAGGTTCATCCAAATGACATATATATGGTTATATATATTAATAATTAACCACATTTGGTTCTCTTGGATTGTTATAGTATGCTTATTAACCATATAATATAAAAATACAAAGACACATGATAAATGGAAAACTATTTAACTAAGAATTAATTCTAAATGATAATGTCATTATGATGACTAAATCTATCTAAAACCAATTTATTGATAGGTTTTAAACTGATATCCACCATATACAATAAATAATTCATTCTGGATCCATTATAAACCGAAAATGATTTTATTATAAAATAATATTTCAAGCTTTTCATAAAGTGACCATCACCCCTCTTATAAAAGTGATCTTACCATTATCTTAATTTCACACTTCAGAAGACTTTTGAATCTTCCAAACCCCACCCAAATATCCTCCCAGCACTCCTCCATTCATTCTAGAGGCCTTCCTTTGGTCATAAATCCAACTGATGGATCCCATTTGATCAAATGAAAAGGGAATAACCCGATGAAGAGGTAAATTTTTCATCACCTCTTTGAAGTTATTTTTTCTTCCACTCCATCTTTTTTTTATATTCTAAAATAATAACTCTATTATCATCTATATACTGTGATGTCATTATTAAAATGGTACAACCATATTCATTATTCTATCCATCCTATAACCGACAAAGACGCCATAAGTGCATACATAAGGATTAATGTCTTCATGTCGTGGTGTAGTTTTTTATTCAAACACTTCATTATTTGGAATGGCATAATAATGAGTATAACTGATGTAAATAATAAATATAACAAGTTAATTATTCTATATATATGATATACCATAATATTACATATGATTTCTCCATTAATATAATGATATTGTCGATCTTGCGTACGTACGGATTACCGTCTCCACGAACGTGATGAGATTCATTATGTATATGAATAAAATACATCCCATCCAAAAACAACATGGCTTACGTAACCAAGTATAGAAAGGAAAATGAATCAGTTAACACCAAAAATGATGATACTACTAAAATATTATTAACAAAGAAATATTAAAAGATCATATATTATACCATATTTATGATTATAGTTCTAGAATAATTTAATTACAATGTTTGAACTATAATACAAGATTTTAAAATAATATCTACTATGGAAAAGTACAAGGTACAGATTAATTTCAAAATTTCTTTATTATCTGAGATTGTTGTTACCTACGTATCTACTGGGACCTCTTTATCATCCACATATGTGTTTTCTTAAAAAAGTATTTGAGAACATTTTTTCAAATTTAATAGAAAATGGGATAAAGTCAATTATACAATTATTTGACCTATATGTTTTTAAATGAATCATTCCGTCACTTTCCAAACAAGGTACATTATGACCTTTTTGGCAAAATTATGTTAAGAATGGTTTTTTTAACATATATGGCTGGTGTGACTATTTTCTGCCGTTATGAAATCATCGAAGCTTTCCATATAACCATATAAGAATATTTTCAAAATAATTGTTTTTTTATACTTATATGGATTTTAAATGTTTTCAAAATAGAAAGATATATTTCTCTAAAAAAGTTACCATTTCATCTATGTCAACATCCATTGATGGATTTTAAGTTTGTTTGAAGTTGATTTATTATGATACAAAACATCAATATTTTATTGAATGTTTTGTGATATGTTTGAATTTGGAAGTGTTATTTTTACACCATTCATTGGTTTTGAATGAAGTATTGACAATTCATATGCTATTTTTTATATGAATGTTTATGTTATGTTTAATCATTTTCATATGAGGAACACATTGGACTTAGTAAGTGACGGGTGGAGCACGCTATAGCTCCTCGGTGCATCAGTTGGTCTCATGAGACAAAATTGTGCCTTGGAACAAGGCCTTGACAACATATTATTTGCTTTCATGTCACAATTCCTTTATTATGTGGTTATGAAGTATGGCATTATGCATTCAATCATTATGAATGTGGCTATTGATATTGCATGTGATTATTCTACTAGTAGAATATCAATGTGAATAAGTAAATGGAATTATTTGATTTTATCTTTTCCATATTATGTTGAAGTTTATGTTTAGAAGGCTTTTGTTTTAGTCTAATACATTACCTTAAATTTTTATTATTATTTATAAATTTTTCAGATACATAGTTATCCTTACCGAGCATTAGAGCTCACCCCATTCGATGTTTTATTTTTCTGAGGATGTGAAAATGTTTTTTATGGATGAACTATAAGGACAGGCTAAGAATATCATTGTATTCAAAAGGGGAAAAATATTTGTTGATATTTTTACTTCATTATGTAATGTAAAACTTATGAATGTATCTAGTACTTTCAAGACTACTAAACTGATCGGTCTTTCGAGATTTGATCCCTTGGGTTAATGCCAATGGTATGTAATAATGCAATGACTCTATGTAATTGGTGTTGGGGAATTACAGTTAGTATCAGTGGAATTTTAGTACAACCCATAGAAGCTATATTTATAAAATCATTAATTAGAAAAAATTAACCTAAGATGGACTTTGAGGATTAGTTTAGAAGGACTTCAAATAATTTTGGTAATGTAGAGATTTTTTGAGTTTTACAAGATATAAATATCCATCTGGTTATGTGTAGGAAGAGGCTTCTCTATCACAGATGTACATAGGTTTAAAACCTGAGAAAACCGCATTGAGCTAGACTCGAATTGGAACTAGTTCACGACAATGGGCCTTGCTGCACTCTTGGTAAAAATACTCCTGGGGGATATGATTTGGATAATTCTCATTTTCATTACATACCATTAGGAAGTGTTTATGAGTATTTAAATCCTCAAAGTAATTTTTTATGATTATGGATTATATTCAAAAACTATTTAATTTATGTTAACTATTTTACAAGTATGGAATTATGTAATGTGATTCATAAACTAATTTAATGTATGCCATTATTTAGAAATGACTCCTAGTGGAAGGAATACAAACTATATCAATGCACTTAATCCATGTAGATATTCCCCACCACCTCAATATGATTATAGTAGAGCTGGTGAAGCAACTGGTTTCAATCATCTTATCACAATACTCAGACATCTCACTCAGGTTATGAATAATAACCTTACCCATATGGAGCACCCTAATCCACAATGTGGAGGATCAATGTTAGACCGATTCATGAGGAAACAACCACCTAAATTAAAGGGGAGTTGAAATCCATTAGATGTTTATGAATGGATAAATTCCTTAGAGAAAATATTACACGCTTTGGGGAGTAGCGAAAGAGAAAAAGTTTTCATGGAAGTTTATCGCCTAAGTGGAAATGAAGATCAATAGTGTTCATTGATTAAAAACAAAAATGAAGATGTTGAAACATAAAATATGGAATATAGGGATATTAAATATATTTTCTTTGAAAAATACATTCATCGTGACCATCGAGCAGATATGGATAAGAAATTTTCAAGTTAGAGACAAAAGGAGGACGAGAATGTCGCACTATATGAGGATATCATTACAAGGATAGAATGTCATTATTCTGATTATATATGTAACACAATGATTAAGATTTATCAATTCATTGATAGGTTAAAACCATTTTTCTGTCGAGCATTACTCTCACAATCCTTCTTAGCATACGAAGAGATTGTCTCTTGTTCTATCAGGACATAAAATGAATTCTCTATGTATTACGACTTTATAGAAAAGTAGGAGAAGAAAAGGTCTACAGAACACTCTGGAAATGAAAATAGCGTGATGAAGGGAATGGTTGAATATCTATCATGTGGTAAATGTGGGAACAAAACACCATGGTACTTTCCTGAAGGGAACGGGAGTCCGTTACATGTGTGGTGAAAAAGGCCATCAATATAATTATAAAAAGAAGAAGAAAGATGTTGTTGAGTGCTACAATTGTAGAGAAAAGGGGATTTATGAAAATTTATTTCCTAATCCCCAAGGGAAATTACCTCATAAAAGGACCAGGGAGCATGGACAAGCTTATGCGATCACTACTGTAGAGGTTGAAGCTCTAAAGGACGTGGTGGAATGTAATTTGATTGTTTCCTCAAGTTTAGTCATTACATTATTTGATTCTGGATCAACAAATTGTTTCATATCTTCGCCCTTTTCTATGAAAAGTTGATATTTTTCAATTTTACATAACAAGGGAGTTTTCAATCAAAACACCTAAGAGAGGTATTATCCCAACCATGTTATGTGAATCAGTTCCCATTAGGGCATATAAATGTTTTTTATATACTAATCTCATCATCATAACCATGATTTAATTTGATATAATCCTTGTAATGTATTGATTTTTGGACTAGGATGAAAAAATTTATTTTAATAAGATGGTGGTTACAATTTTTGATGGTGATAAGAATTACCTTATCTTTAGAGTAGAAACGTCACCACCAGATTCTTATCTAGATCCACCCCAATAGCTCTACTAAATTCAATTATTGGGGAGGAAACTAATGAAATAACATTGAGTGAGGATTATAATGATAAATTAGTGGATATACGTATTGTGCAAGAATATATTGAGGTTTTTATAGAGGATTTAACTGGACATCCTCTAGAGTGAGAAATTGAGTTTTCCATTGATTTAATTCCTGATTCAAGGTCCATATCAATGAACCCTTATAAAATTTCCTCTCTGGAATTAATATAAATAAATAAAAAACTATAGGAATTAAGTAACAAGGGATTGATTCACCCTAGTGTTTCTCTAAATGGAGACCATGTCCTTTTTGATAAAAATAAAGATAGATATATGAGGTTGTGCGTTGACTATAGGGAGATCAATGCTATTACAATAAATAACAAGTATCACCTACCTCACATTGATGTTTTTTTGACCAAATTAATGGAGCTCAAAATATTTCAAATATTAAACTTCTATCTGGATATCATCAGGTGTGTGTGAAGAGGAAATAAATTCTGAAAACATCATTTTGAACTAGGTATGTACATTACGAGTTTATAGAAATTCCTTTTTGATTGACTTATTCACCCTCTGTATTCATAGATATAAGGAATTGAGTTTTTGTGGAATATCATGATGACTTTTTAGTGGTATTTATTGATTATATATTGTTATAATTCTAAATCTATGATTATGATTAAAATCATTTGTTCATTATTCTAAAGACTCTTAGAAGAAATGAATTATAAGAGATGATTAGCATGTCTGAGTTATGGCTTCATGAGATTTATTTTCTTGGCCATATTGACTATAAAGATGGAATCTTTGTTGATCCATAAAATACCAAGGAAATCCGTGAATGGCCAGCAATAATGAGTATAATTGAGGTATATAGATTCATTGCTATAGAAGGTTACTGTCGACGTTTTGTCGAGAATATTTTTTTGTTGGCTAACCCATTAACCAAGCACACACGTAAATGGGTTAATTTTTTTTTGGAAAAAAGGGCATGAAGATTGTTTTTAACAAGTAAATATAAGATTAGTTAATTCACTTATCTTGAATCAACATCAGGGAACGATGGGTTTTTTATTTATAATGATGTTTCAAGGAAATGACTCAGTTGTGTCCTTATTCAAAATGATAGATTTATTACCTATTCATCATGAAAACTAATCATTGATCAGAAAAACTATCCCACTCATGATCTTGTGTTAGCATTTTTAATATATTAATTGAATATATGGAGACACTATCACCATAGTAAAAATATGAGATTTATACTGATCACAAGAGTTTGAAGTAAATTTTTTCACAAAATGAACCCAACATGAGGAATGGAGATTGTTTGAACTACTAAAGGATTATGATTCCACGATACACTATAACTCGAGGAAGGAAAATAACGTGGTAGATGCATTGAGAAAAATGATCATGGAGTTTTGAACAAGATGAGAGTTTAAATGGATCCAATTTTCATCGATCAAGTAAAGATGGACATGTGAATAGCCATGGACGGTGAAATATCAATACTTTTCCAAGTGGTCGCAAAAACATCCTTACTAGAACGGAAATAAAAGTTCTCAGACCGATAATGAGTAATTTAAAAAGAAAATTAAAGCTGTGAACGATGAGAGATTGATCAAATTCTTTTATAAAGATGGTATTTTTAAATTTGGGAAGAGATGCTATGTTTCTGACATACCGGATCTAAAAATGGAATTGTTAGATGATTCGCATATCTCCAATTTACCTATACACTCTGGTAACGCTATGACATATAGAAATTTGAAAGAACATTTTGTGTGGAACAAAATAAAGAGAGATATTGCTGATTTTGTGTTCAGATGTATGGTTTTCCAATAAGTGAATGCTGGAAGTCAACATCCTAGAAGAGTAATGATCCCTCTTCCCTTACCTAAGTTGAAATGGGTTGATATTAATATGGAATTATTTATGGGACTATCAAATAATTCTAGAAGGAATATTGAAATATAGGCCATTTTTGATCATCTTACCAAGTCTGCACATTTTCATGTTATAAGAGAAGATTTTCCACTTGAACGTCCAGAAAGACTACATATTAATGAAATTGTAAGACTTCATGATGTACCCCTATCGATTGTTTCTGATCATGATCCCCATTTTTCATCACGATTCTGGAAATGCCTTAAAAAATCAATGGATACATAACTTCATTTGAGCACTGCCTACCACCCTAAAACTAATGGAAAATCGGAACAGACTATTAAAATGTAAGAATACATGTGTAGAACTTTCTCACATTACATTCATGGTATGTGGGATCAATATTTACCTCGGATAGAATTTTTCAACAACACTTGCTACCGTTCATGTATTTAGATGGTACAATATGAAGCCTTATATAGAAAGATATTTCGTACACAAACTTGTTGGGAAGATGTTGGTGAAAAAAAACTCTTATGCCCAGAACCTGCAGAGGAAATGATGGAAAAGGTGATGGTTATCAAAACCCACATCGAAGCATCTTATCGTAGGAAAAAGAGCTATGATGATTACTGAAGGAAGGATTTGGAATTTCAGGCAGGAGATCATGTTTTCATGAATGTATCTCCATGTAAGGGTGTTATACATTTCAGTAAGAATGGTAAACTGAGTCCTAGGTACATCAGACCATTAGAAAATTTAGAATGAATTGGAGTTTAAGCTTACCATTTGGGAATGCCACCATATCTCTCCAAAGTTTATGATGTGTTCCACATATCACTATTGAGAAAATACATGCCAAACCTAACACATGTACTCACCTATGAGGAAATTAAAAATGAACCTGATCTGTCTTATTGTGAAGAGCCTATCAATAACTTTTATTCAAGAGAACAAGTGCTGAGAAATATGACAACTCGTCTAGTAAAAGATTAATGGAGAAACCATAAGATGGAAGAGGCAATGTGGGAACCTGAGGAACATCTGATGTAGAACCACGAAAATATTTTTATGCTGTAATATTATAGAAATTTTGAGGACAAATTTATTTTAAGGAGGGGAGAATGTAACTATCCAAGCTTCCATGGTACGTTTCCCTTCGAATAATACAATATCTTATGTTGTTCGCGAATTCGAGTTCAAACACAGCACAACCAATCAAACTAGAAGTTATGAAAAGTAATAAACAATTTTTTTAATTTTATAAATATTATATTTTAAAATGGACTTCATTTTTGGACTCGAAATATCATAATTATATTAGGGTGAATTTTTTGTATTTTTCTAAAACAATTCTATTTTTGTTGAATGGTGAAAAACATTGCATTATTGGTTAATACCAAAATATTAATTAAATAATTTTTTATTTTATTTTAATATATTTTATATAAAAATAGATACATAATACCTATATATGTTCAACGTAATTCATTGGAGTTATTATATAATATGTTTAGATATATATAATTTTACCGAACATTTTGTAGTTTTTTTCCCTCCTCCTAGGAGCATTTACAAATTTGTATAAAACTTAATTTTACCACTTCTGTGAGTTGAATTTTAAAAATATAAGAGACATGGTTGATATCAGTAAGTAAAATCTGATTCAATAAGATGAAAATAATTTCTGGTGAATAGTAACTTTTGACTTTTAATTACCACGATTAAATGTAAATAGGTCAATTAAGGGTCAAAATGATATCATAATTACCCTAATACATGTCCTAATTCTATTAGATAACAATAATTCTACAAAAGTAACCCATAGGAATAATATATGATCCTATTTGTTCAACATGGATTAGATTATGTCATTTATTATTATTTTATTTTAAGAAGAGTTAAACGAGTAATATTCAATGTTTAATAACTAATTCATTTTTAATATTGGTTACCACACAATAAAAATCTAATATATAAATTAATTAGAATGATAAAAAGATTTACAACATAATTGTGTTTAATTTATAATTTTTAGACATTATAAAATTTAATCTATATATGACATAATGATGATACAATAATTACCTTATCAATTAAATATTAAAATAATTGATATTATAAATATTCAAATAAATGTAAATTGAACTTTATGATTAATTAAACTATTTTGAAAGGTTAATATGACATGTTAGCGTTGGTTAACTAAATTTTATTCTAATTCATAATGTTTTTATAACTTTCTAAAAAATCAAATACTAAATATTGTCAAAATTAACAGAATTGTGTTTTTAAAAAAAATTATATTATTAATTGATATAATATTTCTAAAAATATATGGTTCGGCCAAAGGAATTAGATAAGGATATATATATTAAAAAATTTTCACATGTGGTTATCTTGCCTTGTTATTGTAAGTTTATTATCGATATAATATATAAATTCAAAGAGACATGGTTAATATAAAACTATTTAACTAAGAGTTAAATCTAAAAGATAAGGTTAATATGATGACATTACTGATCTAAAACCTATTTGGATGAGAAATTAGAGACCCATACCCACATTATCCATTAAATAATTCATTTTGGAGCCATTAGGAAAAGAATATTATTTTATTATAAAATAATATTTCATGATTTTCCTAAAGTGACCCTCACTTCTCTTATAAAATAGAACTCCCCCTTCTTTAAATTTCAGACCTCCAATGCCTTTTTCCATGGCCAAACCCTACCAAAATACACATCCAGCATTCCTACCTTAATCCTAGAGTCATTTCATTCTTCATAAATCCATCCTATAGATCCCTTTTGATCAAATCAAAAGGGAGAACCAGAAGAAGAGGTAAATATTTCATCACCTCTTTCATGTTTTTTTCTTCTTCCACTTCCTTTTTCCTTTTTTTAGTTTCCATTATAAAATAATAACTCCAGTATCATCTATATAATATGTTGTTATTACAAAATTGGTACAACCATATTCATTCTTCTGTCCATCCTATAACTGACAAAGTCACCATACGTGCGTACGTACAAATTATCATCTCCACGTAGAGGTGTAGTTTGTTATTCAAACACATAATTATTTGGATGGGTATAATAATGAGTATAAATGATGTAAATAATATATATATCATGTTAACTATAATTTATATATGATACACCATACAATAATATATGATTTCACCATCAATATAATGATATTATCACTCGTGTGGACATATGAATTACCGTCTCTACGAACGCGATAAGATTCATTCACCATCATAATCAGTCAACAATAATTTTCATTTTATGATTAAAAATAATATTTATGAACATAATTTCATTCTATATATGAATAAAATATATCCTATCTATAACAAACATGTCTTATGTAACCAATAATGTAAAGGAAAATGAATCAGTTCACACCCGAAATGATGATACTACTGAAATATTATTAAGAGAGCAATATTATAAGATCACATATGATATCATATTTATTTATATAATTCAGTATTAATTTAGTAAAAATGTTTTATCTATTATACAGGAGGATAAAAAACCACCGACTATTTAAAAGTACAATGTAAAGGTTAATTTCACAATCTCCTTATTATTCAAGGTTGTTTTTATGTATGATTCTACTACGACCTTTTTATCATCCACATTGGTGTTTTAAGAAAAATTTAATTCAAAACATTTTTAATATTTAATAAAAAATTGGTTAATGTTATTTATACCCTTATTTTACCTAATATATTTTTAAAGGAATCTTTCCGTCGTTTTCCAAACAAGGTACTTTATGACCTTTTCGACAAAATCAAGGTAAGAATTTTTTTTAACTTATACAGCGTGTGCGGAAATTTTCTGCCATTTTAACATCATCGAATCCTACCATACATGTTTATAAGAAAAATTTAAAAATAAATATTTTATTTTATAATTATATGACTTTTAAATGATTTTAAAATTGAAATAGATATTTCACTAATAATGTTTTGATTCCATCTATGTCAACATACTTTGATGGATTTTAATCTTGTTTGAAGTTGATTTATTATGATAAAGACCATAAATATTTAATTGATGGGTTTGAGATATGTTTTACTGTGGATGTGTTATTTTTACACAATTCATGGTTTATGGAAAAAGAGTTTACATTTTGTATGCTAGTTTTAATATGAATTGTTATGTTATGTTTAAAACTTTTCATATGAGGAATGCATTGGACTTAGTTAGTGATGGGTGGAGCCCTCTATAGCCCCTCGGTGCTTCGGTAGGTGTCATGAGAGAAACTAGTGTCTTGGAAAAAGGCCTTTACAAAATCTTATTTTTAGTCATGGGACAAGGCCTTGACTATGTGGTTATAAAGTTTGACATTATGCATTCCTTCATTATGAAAGTGGATATTGATATTGCATGTGATTATTCGACTAGTTTAATGTCCATGTGAATAATTAAATGGAATTATTTGATATTATATTTTCTATATTATGTTGAGGTTTAATTTTAAAAGACTTTTGTTTTTGTCTAATACATTGCCTTAAATGTTAATGCTTATTTATGAATGTTTCTGCTATATTGTTATCCTTACTAAGCATTTGAGCTCACCCCTTTCTTTATTTTATTTTTCCTAGGATGTGAAGATGTATTTAATGGTAGTCCTACAGGGATAGGCTAAGGATATAAGTGTGTTAAAAAGGGGGCAAAATGTTGTTTTTATTTTTTTTTCATGATATAATGTAAATGTTATGAATGTATATAGTACTACCAATGCTAATAAACTGATCGTTCCTTAGGGATTTTATCCCTTGTGATAAATCCAATGTTATGTATTAATTCATTGACTCTGGGTAACTGGGGTCAGGGCATTACATAAGTTTTTTGAATCTATTTCATAAGCTGTTTCTAAAATTACTATGATACCAACTGTAAATACCTGACCACAAAACCCCAGATCCAATGCATTATTTTAATACATTGGTTTTATTATAACGAATCATGTCCTAAAGGACCTATAATTATACCAGTATTTGAAAATAGATTACATACATGAACAATACATTACATTTTCTAACACAAAAAACAACATAGATAATCCTTTGAGAATTCCTATTTTCCCCTAGCATAACCCTGTATATCTATCATAAATCCCTTCTTGGCATCCTGACAAAAAACATAACAATGGTGTGAGCACGGATGCTCAGTAAGGCTGAAAAATATAGTTGAGGCTATCACATATAAGTATAAAATTTTAATGAATGGTACCAAACTAATACAAAATCCATTAAAAGAAATATCTTCTAAATAATATGTCAATAATATATCAAATAATTCCATTAAATAATTTATATGTATATTCTAATAGTTAAATATTCACATGTAAAATTAATAAGAAATCTCAAAATAAGGGAAGAAATAATTCCATACATCATAACAACTACGTCAAGGACTTCTTCCAAGAACATACACAAATATTCTTTCAATTCCTTGTGAGAAGACACTAGTTTCTATCATGGGACCTACCAATGCATATATGGTATATAGAGCCCCCCCCATCACTTACTAAGTCCAATGAATACATCATTTGAAAAGGGTAAAAAATAGCATAAACATTCATATTAATACTAGAATATTAAATGTTAATATTTTAACCATGAACAATGAATGGTATTAAAATAGCACATCCCCAATAAAAATGATAAAAAAACATTCAATACAATATATATTATTTTATCATAATAAATCATATTCAAACAATTATATAATCCAACACAATATTTTGACATAGAAGAAAATAATTGAATAAATTCATTAAAACACTTTGGGGGAAATATACCTTTGACCTTTAAAACATTTAAAAACTATGAAATTTTAAAATAAAACATTTCTTCTGACAATAATATTGTAATAATTAATGGGATTCATAAAAATGTAAAGTGGACATAATAGCAGAAAATAGCCACTAGTGTCGTATATGTCAAAAAAACTAATCATTCCATAATTTTTCAAAAATGTCATAAAGTTTGTCGATTGGAAAATGACCAAAATATTCCTTTGATTTTTTTTTTATAAAAAGCAAAAAATGGGTAAAAATTGATTTAAAAATCCATAGGATTATATTAAAACATTTTATGAATACATAATTAAAGACATGGACATGGATGACAACTATGTCCCAGTAGATACTTTATCATCAGAAACATCCAACAATGATGAGATTGTGAAATTAACCCTTGAATTATTATTTCCTTTAGTCGACGGTGACTTATCCTCATATATAATGGATAAAAAATATTTTTAAATTATACTATGACAATATACATATTTATGATATCATATATGATTCATTTATGATTTTATATTTCACATTAATAATAAATTCCATGTTAAATCAACGTTTCAGGTAATAATGTATTTCTTCCTGATATGTGTTTTGAACTTTTATTTTTGATCATATTTATTAGAAATTAATTTAAATACTTAATGATCATAAAATATGATTTATATATCATATACATTATATATATAAATATATATAATAGATATAAAAATAATATGGAACACACTCTTCATGTTGATGGTAGGTCACACGTATGCATGGACGTTGTTTCTGTTTACTAATCATATTGAATGAAATTAAGTGAATGAAATATATAAATATATTTATCATCATAGATACATTATTATTTCATATGTTTCATAATTATTAATAATATTTATTCTTATAATCATTCTGGGATGGTGAACGTGGATAATGACTCTCATCACGTCATTGAGACAGTAAGCTGTACGTACGCACGAGCGATGGTATCATTTCAATAATGGATAAAAGGTATGGAATTGGATTGAATATGTATTTGAAATAAAAAATAACAATTTATATTTGTTATTTACTTCCATTATATTCATCTTGATACCCATTTAAATAAATATTCCATGAAAAACAATTTTCACCTAGGTGTGGAGATGGTAAGCCGTTCACACACCCGCATAGTGATATTGTTTTTTGTAGGATGGGTAAAAGGAGGAATATTTATTTCCCATGACTTTAATAACATCTTAGAATGTGGAAGGTACTGGGATTATTATTTTATTATGGACACAATAGAGAAAAACCATGTATAAGAAGAGAAAAACATTGAAAGTGGTGATAAAACAATTACTTCTTTTCGGGTGTCTCCATTTGAATTGCACAAAAGCACTCCATAAGATGGATTTATTCCCAAAGTGAAGCCTCTAGTATGATATTAATGATGTTGGTATGGGAAATGGTCACGGTTTGGCTGATACAAAAGGATATATTTGTGTTACATAAATGGAAACATATGTGCTCTTTTATAAGACAGGTGAGCGGCACTTTAGAAAAAATCTGGAAATATAAATTTATTATATTTTTAATTTGGTTTAATATTGATCAAAAGTAATTTATATGTAAGATAATATGAGTATGGGTAGAAATCATCTTAGAAAACTATTTGTATAAAATATTAGTTCATGAAGGTAACCTTATCTTTTGGGATTAACCCTTACTTAAACAGTTTAACTCTTATCGTGCCTTCTTGTATTTTTATACTATACGTAAAATTTAATTATTATAAAATGACAAGAGAACCTATAGTGGATCCTTAATGGCCTTTTTAACATTATCTATGTCAGTAGGTAGAATATAATATTTTTAATATTCTTCTATAATTTAATAAATATATTTTTTTTTTAAAAACACATTTATGTTAATTTTTACACTATTTAGTAATTGATTTTAGTTAAATTCACAACAAATTGATTCCTTAAAAAAGGAATTAAATCATTCCTAATATTTAAATTCCATCAATATATTTTTTGAGGTATAAAAATATTCAAATTTAATTTATTCTAATATTTATAATTTCATTTATTTGAATCTTTTATTAATATGGTAATCCCCGCATCATCATTGTTTCATATATATATATATATATATATATATTGAATGTATAAAAATTATATATAATGTACCATTATGTAAAAACTATATTTTTTATTTTAAATTACTATTTATAGTCATATATATCAATTATGTATCCTAATATTATTTTTTATTTAGTAATAGATACATGTTTTTGTTATATTTCCCTTTTCATTAAATTAAATATAATAAAATGTCATTTTCAGAAACAAGTGGATCCCAAATACCAATGGATCGGCCTAAGGATGATCATGGTTAAATATATATTATCTAATGGAATTATTACTTTATTTAGAGTAGTTTTATATTATTATAATATTATTTTTGACACTTATTTACCTAATTCACCCTTTAACCATGGTAAATAAAATTAATTACAGAAGATACTATTCATAATGTCCCAAAATAAAAGGTACCTATTTAAACAATTTGGAACTTTTGATTCTAAACATTAAATCCATTTTAACAAATTCAAAACCCTAAATTGGAAAAAATTTATTTAATATTAATTCTCATCATCAAAACCACAAAGAATATTTTTAAGATGTATAAAATATCAAAAGATTGACATCAGTTTATGTTCAATTAAAATGTTTAATTACTTTAATGGACCTAAATTATATTAATTTTTAAAAATATAATATAATTATAATTTGAATCCACTATAATGTATAATTTAATACTATAAATTATTTCAACTAGAAAAGTTGTTTTCAATTATAATTAACTATTCAGCTAAATATGAATGTTATCAGAAATGTACCAAAAATTCACCCAAACTAATTTCTTTTCCTTATTCTAAATAAATATTTCATTCCATCAAATTGAATATATAATAGTTTCAAATATTGAGTATAAAAAGGGGTTTCCATTAAAAGGTAGAATAATTTTTTTTGGAAAAAAATAGTTTTATCTAAAAAATTGATTTCTCCCTTATATAGTGTCTAAGAAACACATAAGTGGAATTATAAAATTATATGGGATATATATATATAATTCAAAATTTTTTTAGTACTATTTATAACTGCTTTTTAAATGGTCAGTTTGATAGGTCATGTTACACTCGAACTCAGTGTCGTATGTAGCACAAGTAATTAGATTGTTTAAAAGGAAGTGTATCATGGATGCATGGGGTGTTACAGGTAACCATGCATTGAAAATGTGGAAACACATCCTCTTTGGAATGTTTTTTATTTTGTATTCATATTATATTAGTTTGAAGTATATTTTCACATGGAGGGACCTAATCCTTAGACAAAGACATTTGGTGGAATATATTCTAACCATTTATTTATATATTTTATATACACCGGTGAAGGGAAATGTGGTCACCAAAACGATGAGTAGGTATCTTCCAATGATGGTCATTTTGGAATTAGCAAATTAGTGGGTTCTGATGAGCTTGTTTTCTAATCTACGGTAGGGCATGTAAAAGGGTAGGGGGAAAGTGTTCCAAGCTATTGAAAATTTACACCCGTCTTCTCAAAAAATATATGTGTGAGAAGCCATATGACCACATGTTATAATATATTAGTTGTACCTTAAATGAGGGGGAGACCTCCTACAATTAAACTTGGTCACTAGTGGGTTCTCTTCTTTTCCAAAAGTGTATTGTAGTGCCTTTGACCATGGGGAAGGAGGTGATGTAAAAGGTTCATCATTACTATTGTGACATTCATATAGGGTAAACTAAGATGTTGTATACCATAATATGATTATATTGGTGTCCTGGTATGAGATGTTTAGTGGAGGAATTCATTTCTAGGTTCTCAACTTTCTCTAGGAACAATGTTGAGCATTAGAGACAAGTCAAGTTATTTCTACCACATATTTTTACTGTGTGGAAGTGGGAAGAGATATATATGGATTTTCTATGGGGATACCTAATAATATTAGTGGGGAATATATCTATGGGTTATTGTTTATTTTCTAATTAAATCATCCTACCCTTTTCCCTATATAGAGGTAATGATGGTTGTGGACCTCAGACACCAATATATTTGATATGTTAATTGTATTCATTGAATTCCACCAGTGATAGTGTCAGATCAATATTCCAATTTTACTTCTCATATTTGGATTAGACTCTCAGAATATTTGGTAACCTTACAAAAGGTAAGAATCTTATATCACTTATAAAAGGATGATCTATTTGTGTAGACAATCCGGGCACTCAAAGATATGTAGCGAGTGTGCGTGTGCTTGATTTTTGGGTTTTTTGGGAAAGGAAAATTATATTGTACATGATTTTATAGAATAACAGTTACCAGGACTCGATAATTTTGTTCCCATTTTAGGAATTGTATGTCCATATATTTCAATCCCCATTATGTTGGAATGAGGTGGGCGAGAATTCCTTGGTTTGACCAATCCTTATCTTGTATAATAACAAGATAGTTTGACTAATTAAGAAATGGTTATTATATGTATAGAGTAACCATAATTCATATAATGATCCTTATTGTCATCGATTGGAATTTTTGGTTAGTGATTGTGTGTTTCTTTATGTACCATGTCAGTTGGAACACTTCTATTATGGAAAGAAGTTAATGTTGGAAGCATATTATGTTAGGATTTTTTGTTTTCTGGAATGTCTTGGGAATGGAGCCTATTGGTTAATGATTCCACCCAGATTGACCATGATACATGAAATCATTCAAGTTTCCCATATTAAAAGATACCATATGAAAAATATCATTTTTTGGGGTGGGATGATTTGATGAAAGATAATGATTCGTCTTTGGTTGAGTGGCCTTTTCATATAATGGATATCCAATGAAAGGTTCACATTGGTCAGTCGATCTTATTAGTCTATGTGATCTAAAAATAAGGTGGTGAAAGTGGTGATAATTGGGAGAAAGAATGAGGGGTGAGGTAGCAATGGCCTCACCTGTTTTCATACATGGATTCCTGATAATTTTTTGGGGGGATGAAATTGTTGGTTGGTTATTTTCTAACACCCACTGGGTAATTGGTACATTTAATTTTCTGTTTTATTTATATTTTCACAAATTATTGTAGTCCACAGGTAGTGGGAGTGGGAAATATAAGTTTATAGGACAAAAAACAAAGGTGTATGGTTAGTCCACATATAGTATAGAAAAAATACGGTATTATAGTTGTTTATAGTGGGGTTTTCAATGGTTTGGGATGGTTTTTTAAAACATTATACACCTTGGAGTAACTATACAGTCCATTTTTGTGTGGACAATGTCACTTTCTTGGTTAGAAGAAATGGGAATCCTACGTTTTTTTCAAAACCTCGAGGCCATATCCAGCTCACACAAATATTAGAGATTTACTATTTTAACCCTACTAGGTATTTATGTTTTAAATGCTAATTTTACTACCCAATTATACACAAAACTTGTCCTTTTTGTTTGAATCTTCCCTCTACCATCAAGGTTATTTTTCAGAAAGATCATTGTGTTTTGTCTTGATATAGTCACCTTTTTCTTGGATTCTTGCTTCTTACCACTTCCTCTTACTTGTTCTTAAATTTTTGTGTACGTTGGAAACCGATGTTTTGGTTTTGACTCTTTATATGATTTTTAATGTGTTTTTGGGTTTATTTTCATGTGTCTTAGGTGTGTTGGGTCCTATTATATGTCTTTTCAGTAGTCATCATCGAAGGCGATAAGGTTGGAGTAGCATCCAAGATAGGTTTCTTTATTTAACGGTGTTAGCATTGCTTTACCTTAAATTCCTAATCACCTTTGGATGGTATTATTTGAATATACAATAAAATGATTTATGCTTGTTTTTTATTCAATGTTTTGGGTGTTTCATGGATTGTTTTGGAAATTTGGTCATTTAAATGGTGATTTCCAAATGGGTGTGTCTTGTATTCACAAAATGAGTTGGTTAAAAAAGATATAATTGTTTAAATGGGTTTAAATGAAATTATTATGTTGTTTTAGATATTTTTTTATGCTGGGAAATGTTTTCATAATGAAATAGTAATGTTTTTATATGAAATGGATTATGTTGTAGTTTTTTTATATGTGAATTTGTTTCTATTGTGTTTACTTGAAGTAACACATGGGTTAAACAGAATGTGAGTGTGGGGTTTGTTTGAGGGATCGTGTGATCCTTATAATTGATTATTTTGTGAGCATAAACAATGGTTTTCATGAGTGGTCATGAGATCCCTTCAATGAAAGACAATACAATTCTATATGATTTTTTCCAATGGACCATAAGAGGATTTAGTTCAAAATACTATGATAGAATCCATGTTGGGACTGTAGAAGAACCTGAGAGAATTCACTTTTCTTAGATAACTAGCATATTATCTAGTCAGTCATGATAGGTTTGCTTCTAAGAGACATATTTGCACATTACATAATACAGATTTGATTACATGATTTAATCATTTGATTAGTACCATTTTTATGGGATGAGATAAATTATTCCCCGAACCATTTTTTTGGTTTATTGATTTTATTTTATTTATTATTATTGCTTATTGGATATGTGGACCGCATTGATCATTTAGAAATGTTTCATTAATTAAGACATGTGGGAAACTATTCAGATAATTAATTTTATTTTAAATTTTAAACCAGTATGATTTTAATGGTTTATTTGAAAATTCATTCTTTTCCAAAGTGGTTTATTTTTTATATATTTTAAACTAGATTACTAGTATGAATGGATAAAATATTTAAATGGAATAAAAGTTGTATTCTACTAGTATTTGTTCTCAAAACCTTCATAAGACTTGGGGACAATGCAATTATTTTTCATGTCATAGGTAATGGAAGGGGAACTATATTCCAAGGTGTCCCTTCTTGATTACCACCATCTATTTTTGGGGGGAGAAGACATGGTCTTGTACGGATTGGATTTATTGTAGTTGTTTTTTTTAGAAATTTGTTATCCACTAGGTTATTTGTGTTGGCCTTATTTGAAATTACTAAAATTCATTTTTATTATAGTATTTGAATCAAGATACCATTTTTATGGCCTTTTATGGAATGTTTCTATAAGGAACACATGATATTTTATAGTATCTGGTTATTATAGGTTGTGTTTCTCAAGAAGTTTCTTTTATGTTATTGAATGATGTGATATTGGTGTGAACATCCCATTACATGGATGATTCAAGGTAGTTTACCATTTTTAAATCATTACCAAGGGTTATAGGGGTATTCCTAATGATGGTCTCGAGCCCGTGGTGATTAGGAATGCACCTCAAATAGTGTGGTGGCCTAGCTCGGGTGATAGGATGGGTCATCCTAGGTTGGTTTGTTACAAGATGTGTCCCATGAAATGAACGCCATGGGACCCTGACATACACATCGATAGATTCATAAATTTCTTTTGATGTCTATATTCTCCTAAAATAGCTCAGAGATACCCTTCATGCTCATCCTTTGACTCAAAATACACCAAGATGTTGAAATTGAACTCTAGAAAGACTAATCCATAAATTCATGGAACCAAGAACTAATTTTTCCTATAAATTCAGATAGTTATGTGTTAACACTAAAATACATTATAACAAATTAATTATTCACATAATGAAACCTTAATGATGTTTTTAGTTTATCCATAATCTATACATGTATCAAATCAAATCCTAAACAAAAATAAATTTTCTGGAACTAGATACTCCCTTTTTTATCTAACCAATCATTAATACATAGGTTAATATAGTGTTTCTACAATATGTCCCAGTTCATATGATTATTAATAATATATAAATGATAATTACATATTTAATCATTGAAAAAAGAACTAGTGTGTCCCAAGGAGACACACTGGTCTAAAAAATCAACATATGATCACAAATTTTAGTTGGTAGATATCATAATATAGAAGAAATTATTCTATACTAGGAAATTAATATATGAGTGGTTCCTTGATTAGGATATATCACAAACATAATCACTGATTTATTAGGTAGAATCACAACTTTATCCATAATGAAATCAATGTATTCGTATACATCTCTGGGAAACAGCACTGGATAATCCTTTTATAAATATAGAATCACCCCTAATATCATTAAATATAAGAAGTTTACACACCTCTAACACATTTGAGGGTATCACTCAATAATAAAAATAAATATATTTACATTGTAATATTAAGATATAATGTGTCTATTGATGTTATCAACAATATATTGGACTGAATATATCACATCCATGATATGGATGATGTTTTATGGATATATCAAAAAACATATTAAATCTCACAATGTGTGATTCTACCCTAACATTAACTCATAACCTCTTCACACATCATGCAATATATATTGTCCGTAAATGTTGTAGTCAAAACTATAGAAATTAAAATACCCTTTCCATCATATTCTAGACCATAATCTATGGACGGGGAAATGAAAGACTTTGTAGCACTTGAATTGGAAAAATAACAAAGCTATACAGAAATATAAGTATATAATACCTCACAAAATGTATGGCCATACTAGAACTAACTAGTCTAAAACATAACTCAAACTATTTTTAGCTATATTTAACCACTTTCCTTGGTGTTAAACACTTACTTAACCCATATCTACTCCATTTCCCTTAATACTATGGTGATCATGGGGATTCTATGTACCTACCCCAAATCCCTTCTTGTTATCAAAATCCAGAGCACCCTATGGGTGATTCCGTAGAGGGTACCACTGCAATAGCTAAGCCTGAAAAGGATAAATATCTCTACACTAACTATTGAAGAAGTTTATGATATAAAAATTCAATTGTTCTTGGATACATCATTAAAAAACCCCAAAATATTATCCAATAGGTATAAGAGAATGTCAATATCCACTGAAATGGTGTGTAAAGGACTAAAACTGACTCTTGTAGTTTGAAATATCACTTGACCATGAAACTGAGAGATTATAGAAATATTAATATTACATAGAGTGGTTTGATGTCTCCACTAACATAATGATTTAATATTAGATAGAATCATATTGATGACCTTTATCATCACCACCGCCTCATGATATACCAGAAATTTGAACTGTGTAACCTTATGCTGCATTATTAAATGAAATTCCTTAAAAAAATGACCCACCCTATCCTCTTACACATATAGAGGCTATGAATAGTAAATGATTTGGTTTTTATACCAAATAAAAATACCTTATATAATTGAACTCTCTTACAAAAATGCATGGAAACCTTCTTGGAAATCATCCTTAATATCTTAAAAAATAAGAATTGTATAAAATTGATCATACAAAATATCTGATAAAATAGTTGATTCTTCATTATCCATAGGGAAAATACCCACCAATGTTAATAATATCCATGGAATATACTGATATCTAATATAACCTTATACTACCAATGAGAAAAAATAATATTAAAGGAAATATCATCCTCATATTTTCATGTCTGTGGCTCATAATAGGAAATTGAGACCTTATATATCTATAAGCACTATCACTAAACTAATTGAATAATATACATCCATGAATAATTTTATTTGATTTCAATTATGTGTCTATATTTTATTAGATCCTAAAAAACATTGTCAACATATGATCGATAAATATGTCGATCAAGATCCTTTCCTATAAATTTTAAAATAGTTTGGGTCTCCCTAGATATGTAAAATGTAATTTTTAGGGTCAAATAATTAATACTCAACAAAATTTACATTTTCAAAGAAATGTGAAGAATAAAATATAAAAACCTAATGCCTGATCATTTCCTATGTCTCCCCCATATAGTATCACATCACTTAACTTGTTCTGTATACATAAGATCCTTTTATCATATTGTAGGGGAAAAATCATCTTTCCCTGAAAGGCATCCTTTATTATATCATATTATATTTCAAACTAAATATTTTTCCTAAAAACCCATGTATTGATCACCACTTCATAACCACATGATCTATTTTATATATTAACCATCAACTCTAACACGACTTAGTCACAACCCCCTTGTACTTCAAGAATAACCCCTAAATCCTTCATCCAATAGACTATAGGTTAGAAACGATGGTAGAGGACATAAAATCATGTATTGGAGTCAGTAACCTCAATATATTATTCTCAAAAAATAAGTAAAACCCACCATTTCACTCCATCACATATGAAGATATATAAAAAATCATAGTAAATGAAATTATTTTCCAACAATGATGAAAAAAAGTTAATTCCATAAGCAATTCCTAGGTATTTACCAAAAACACCAATATATCATCAACAAATCTATGAGTAAGTAATTCACAGCATGATCACCAACTAGGTCCTGCTGACAAGACAAATGATTTCTTTATATATAAAGTAATGATATAGGTATACTTTTTGGAGTCATCCATAATCCTCTCATGAAATGTTTAAAAATCATACTAATTCTCAGTAAATATTTATATAAAACTAATTCACTACATACGTATGTTAAATTACATCCATCCTCACTAAGGATATCTCACAAATTAAAACATAAAAAAGTAATTGATCATATATCAAAATCATATAAATAATAAAGTTAAGCCACATATACACCCCCACTAGTTTGTCTATCACATTCCCTAGGTCCAAACACCCACATTCATCCTATTCAAGAAACCATATCAGATTCATATCTGTACCTCTTCTTATACCATGTACACATATATCAACATCGTGATACAAAATACATAACAATGAATATTTATGTTTGACATTAAGAACCATGTATCATGAATTATACTTTGATTAATTAAAATACATAAAATTACATTAAGGGTAACAAAAATCACTAAATATGATATACAAGTACTTGTTATAACCTCAAGTTGTTATATGCCACATGTACATTGATGTTAAAACTGAGAACCATCACAACCCATATGATCTTATACCATATAACTAATGTTATAAAATCCCATATATTACTACATAATTTAATAAATCTAAAGGGATAGTATATAAGTGGGAGTAGTTAGCCATCCATTCCCACACCATCCAAGATGTTGGGAGAAAAACCTAAATCCCAAACTAATGGGTAGGAGTTACCCTCCCTAATCCAGGGGTTATATGAAATTAATAAAAAATGATGAATATTATTTTAAACAACCAATCTACGGGGAACTACATAGACTTAAACTATAATTATAACTATCATCCAACATAAAACCCAATATTCTCTAATAATGTATATAATGAAAGATCTCATATTAGCATACACATATCAGGGGACTAGAACTGAAAAATTAATTTAATATTATTCCAATAATAAATATTTAGTTATCCTCATCATTAAATTTATTTAATCAATTCGTATAATCATAAACATATTGATTATTTATAATTCTTAATTAAAATATAATATTACATTTCAATTAATGTTTATCAGATACCACAAAAAATATTATGGTTTTATATTAAAATATATCACTTCCATATTTAGAACTCATTATATGAAATTCATTTATAATTATTTTACAGTTTCATAGTTCATGAATAGTATGACATGAACAGAAATAATTCCATCCATTTTCACTCACAATGCATAGGCCAACTTTAACTTTCTATTGAACATCAAAACAATCAGTAATCAAGAATAACATTTTCTAATTAGTAATCATTATGTAGATGGAAAATTTCAATTCTCATATATTTCCAAACAACCAATCATTAACCCATCATAAAAATCTATCCAAAAGTAAGTCCACACTCTGAATATGTTCCATATATCTCATCTCATATTCACCATCACAAAATAAATAATCTAACTAGATAAAATCAATAAATCTCTCAAAAATTGTCCATCCATAATAGGTAAACATTTAAACCTAGAACATGACACAACAATGGGGGACCACACAATAATGGGCCTAGTAAAATAAATTTTCTAAAAACTAGGGTGAAAATTTCCCTGTATCTCCCTCTTTACATAACTCTACAAAACACTAATCCAATATTCATGAGGTGAAACTACATTGCATCCCCAAAATTTGGACGGAATAGTCCCATGATCAGAAAAACAATGGAACCAAATCTATGGGACTCTATGTTTTAGCCCATATTCAACACCATAGTAACCACTTTGTATATTAGAGAAAATAATGTGACCCTTGAGAGAAACATTGAATCCTCAAGCACCATTTTGTGACAACCTTTGTGGAGGTAAATAAAATAATCTCCTCCACTCAATATCTATGGAATATCCCAAATAATCACACTACAAATACTTATTTATATAATAGATCCATGAAATAAAAAATCCAAAACTCTATTCCACAATGTACAAAGACATTATAAAAGGTTATCCACATGATACTACACTATGTAAAAGCCTAAAAAACCCCACCAAAATCCTTCTTATCTGTCTATAATTCATGATCCATCATTCTTTCCAAAACAAATCCAATAACCCCAAAACCAAAAGGAAGGGATAAGTAAAAAACCCATTTAAATAATATTGTATCTAAAAAATTCTAAAAATATAAATAAAATAAAATATGAGGAGAAACATTCCTAACAAAAAACAATAGATAAGGTCAAATCTATATTGAAGAACCCTTTCAGCAGATTTATAAAATAATGTGTAGGTAAATTGGATGAAAACTTTTGAATGACATAAATAACCAAAAGAGAATAACCATTTCCAACAGCTCTGACATCCTGATTCAATTACATTATGAAAATTCAGTGATCGAGGTGTTTTGTAGGTAACTGTAGATCATTTGGGTGTTTTTTGGGTTTTTTAGTTTTCCCACATTGGGTAGGGATTCATAGGTGGAATCTATATTTTATGTTAGTAGGTGGTATCGGTACGTGGCATCAGTAGTTAGTGTCCATAGGTGGCATTAGTAGGGGTGTCCGTAGGTGGTGATGGAATGCAGTATCGGTAGATGGCATCGATAAGTGGAATTAGTGAGGGTAATTGGTTGGTCATGATGGTGGGTTGCTAATGGTAGCTAACACTGATGAATTATTCAATAGAGATTCACCCAACGGTGACTTGACCATTGGGGTCTCCCCATCGGTAGCTTGCATTAGTGATTCATACATTGGTGACTAGGCCCTCAGTGACTCATCATCAGTTGATCAAATCGATGTCTCATCCAATTGTGACTTATCTATTAGTTACATTCCATCGATAGCTCAAATCTGTGACTCTTCCAACAATGATTCATTTCCAACAATTTGTCTAAATTCATGTTTTTCCCAATTTTTCCAACATCATCCCTTAATATTTTTAAAAATAAAATGAGTTTAGATCATTATTTAATTGTTTTTACAAGAATTTGCAAGGATATAAATGATATCATTAATTTAATAATTTCCCCGAGACTTTAAATAGTCAAAATGTGTTGTATTGATTGTGATATATCTTTAATGTCCTTTGAAACAGTTTTCTTTGTAGGTTTAGGATCTGTCCTTTCTAAATATGAGAACCTTCATTTCATGTGTGCTTCCATTTTTATTGATATCAAGGCACCTAGAACCCCTCTTCACTGAGTGATTAAGCATTTTTGGTGAGCCCCATAAATCACATCTCCCTGGAGGTTCCTCCTATTACTTGTGCACACCATGTTTTCGTACTATGAGGAGTTTCTGATCATAAATTCGTCCATGTGAGGATCCCCTCACCTCTCCTAATTTGTGTATCATGTGGGAGGGATATATGAATGTTATTTTGTGAAGATAGTAGTTCTCTAAATAAATAAATACAATCAAATATTTTTAATATCATTAGATAACGGTTCATAAAATGTGACGCCTGATTATGTTTTATTTGTTACTCATATTGTGATCTATATAGGCTATATGCCTACTGAAAATCATGTTCATTGGTGGTATTTTTAAATGAAACTATGGTGGATTGTGGATGTTGATTTTTCATCCTCTATGAATGACCATATGAATATGAAATTTTTTAACCATGTATATTCAAATAAATAAATGGATGCCTTAGGATCAAAATTACATTTTGATGACCCCTGAATTATCAAAGTGGAATTAAAGAGTGGGTGTTTTCTAAATCTAAATACAACATTCCTTGGTTGCGGTTGTGTTTTGTGTATAGTTTGGTTCTATATTGTGCCTTGTGTGGTGCTAGGATTGAGAGCCTGACTATTACTGTGTTGGTATGGGTGGTTTATGAAATCTCATGTTGAGAGATTGATTTATTGTGGAATGGATGGGTAGTGTTTTTGCATTGGGGATATAGGATCGGGTTGTGCTATGATTATGTTGTTGGATACTATGAGTGGTGTTGTATGGTTTGGTAGGGAGTGTGGGGTTTGCTTATTGAGAGGAAGGATTAGGATGGTTTACTTCAAAAAATGACGATTGTAGCAGTTCTTATGTGTATTGAACGGAGTGGAAATATAAAGTGAGATTCTTTTCCGTGGGATGTGTTGAATGATGTGGTTAGTAGTTTCCCGATTAAGGATGGAATGAATAAATGATCTCCTACTAAAATAATGATAATTTGTTAAATGATATTGGTGGGGGTAATATTGAGTAATGGATTGTTTTTAATGGATTTCTTTATCAAATTTTCATGTGACTATTTCTGGTGATAAATATTTCATTTAGAGGTATCCATAGAGTAGGAAGAAAGAAAGGGTAATTGATTATTTAATTTAGAAACCATTTTTTGGGCTTCATTGTTTCATACTATATATTTATACCATTATATTCCTTATGTTTTATTTACTCTCCCCACCCTAGTTGAGCATCATGTAATGAACCGCCCCCCCCCCCCCATTATTATGGGGGATGGTGTATTTCCCAAATGTCCCAGTGGGTGGTTGGATGGTTGTCCACCCGTTCATCCATGCTCCCTCTTCCAGGTGGTTCTAGCCCAAGACCCTTCATGAAGGTTGTGGTTTGGGGGGACAAATTTTGTATGGGAAAGTTGTGAATTCCCATGTTTCTTCAAGATGTGATGTGATGTGGTACGTTGACTAGGTTTCTATATGAAGGATGTGGTGTGGTGTGTATCCCAGGTGTCTGTGGAGAAGATTTGATGTGTTATGTGGACCAGGTGTGTGTGGGCAGGTTGTGACGTGGTAATTTTAGAAGAGGTAGGTGCATTAGTTCATTTTAAATTATTATGTGGGAGTGGATAATCAATGGGAAAGTGGTGTGAGGTACCCTATCATCAATTTTCACTATATTAAATTAATTAACATGCATTATTTTATGAGCAGGACATTGTGAGGTTGGGGTGCCTAGTATACCTTATTAGGTGCTTTTGTTGTATGTTGTTTCTCATGGGGGAATTAGTATGTTTCTCCACATGTTCCTGAGAGACTATGATTATTCTATACTGAGTATAATTACATGCTCAACCAATGTATATAAAATCGTTTTTAGGTATCTAGAAGACTACACGGACCATGATGGGAATTAATAGCTCAGACATTGGGACAGTTTCCAGGTCTCTACATAGATTTTTTCTTTTGGTATCTAATTTTGATATTTTCATAGTATTTCGAGCAGTTTCATGTTAAACATGCATGTGATATAGATTTTTGATTATTCAATATATATATATATCATATATTTTTTGAGCTGGATACATCTTATCTAATTATCTTGACTACTATAAAAAAAATGCAATGTCACCCATTTTGTGTGATTTATATACCCTTGATGTTGGTCACCACCCCGAGGAATACTATAGGTGAGACTCTAGGTCCATTATCTCTCTTCCTTAATTTTCATCGTTTGAGGGGAATCTCTGCAGAGAGGGGGTCAAAATAGAATAGTATCATAGTGAGTTTGAGAGATAGGATTGAGTTTGTAGTTAGTCATAATGATTTTTTCATGGGTTGGTAGGGAGACAATGTTAGGTGATCTTGGTATGTGACATAGGCTTGAAAAGACCATCTTGGAAATGGGATTTTAGGTCTCCTCATGATCCAACACAAGAACATTGAGACTATTAAATGACCAAGTGTTTCTACACCATTGGAAGGGTAGAGACCCTAAGAAAGGTACAATAATCATAATGACTTGTGTTCTTCTTTGAATTGGTGTCTTGGGGAAATTTGAAATGGATAACAATAAAAGCGTTAAGAATAACTTTAAACACAATTTCATACTAATTAGGCCTATTAATTCATTATTGTCCATTAATCTATGGAAAATGGATGCCTTCCATGTGTAGTATGGGAAGTCAAGGCTAAGCAGGATGACCCAGCTGATCATCAATGATTTGACCTAGTATAGGAGGAAGACCAGTGGAGAGAACATTGCATTCTATCCCAAAAAATTCTCTGGGGATGTATGAGGTCAACATTTCAGACTTGGATATAGAGATTTTGATATAGTAACTTGTGATATTTTTTATCCTGATCCAAAATTCAAAGGATTTCTGGGATACCTTGGTGGTGAGCTAGATGCAAGGATCTATGAATCAATGGTTATTGCTTTATCTAGGAGAGAAGAAAGACGTAGATGTTTTTTGGGATGACATGAGAGTGAGTTCCAGTTGGAATTCCTTTCATAATCCATTAAGGATGAGAAGATGTAGGAGGTAGTCTACCTCCAGCAGGGGAGTGTGTTAGTATGGGAGCTCGGGAACAAATTCCAGGCCCTCATTCATTTTTCTCTAGACCTCTTCCCAGATGAGGATTATCATGTGAGACACCAAAAAGAGGAACTTCATCCTTCTCTCCAGTACGTGGTTACCCCTTTTTCCACACTGACATACATGGAAGTCTGGAAGAAGGAATAATTTGATGAGAGGATTCAGTAATGAGGAGGTATACTATGATAAGGGAGTCAAACTTGTTCTTTAAACATAATGGGTATCAGTAGTAGGTATCAGTCACTAGGGCCTTCGAGGATCTGACTGGCGGGTAGGAGACCACAGTAGATTTTGTTTCGGCCTCCTAGAGAATTTTCAAATTGTATAGGCCTTGGGACAGTGTGTAATATTTATGGATTCCATGGGAATATTTAGAGTCAGATCCTAGCAGGAATTTGAGCTCAGTATAGTGGTGGTGGGTAGGTCCAGTGCCCACCTCAGAAGTATTTGTTAGAAGGGTATCTCCAACAGCAGAGAGAACAGACTCACTCTATAATGAGGGGAGATAGAGCAGGTAGAGGGTGACCTCATGGACATTGGCCAAAACATGGTCGAGGAGCCAGCAATCTGTGGAGGGGTAGGCGAGCTAGGTGTGGTTAGTTTCACGCTACCAAGGAAGTTGATACCATAGGGCCAGAGATCATTTGAGGAATTATCAGTTTCATTAGTACACTTGATTGTGGTTTTTTGATTAAATAGATTATGAATCCTTTTTTCACCTAGTAAAGATCATGATTTTGTACTATACATATATAGGCTTAATGTGCACTTGGTGTTGAGTATACTAGTCAGAGGTAGAATACATTGTTTGATGTGTTTTAGGGATATAGACTGAAGATGGGGGGGTATTAGTCCCATGGGGACAATTTCCTATTTCAGATGAAATTGTACGATGTGATATTTTAGATCTAATAATTGTTATTTATGAATTCTAATATTGAATACTTCTGGATGAGAGCTGTGTTCTCATATGCGGATGGTCATAGTCTGTCTTTCATTGGTGAGAGGATTTTTTCATATTAGAAGACAGCATATGGTGCCCCTTCTTTCCTGGTTGACTGAGCTATTTTTTGAATCAATAAATGATGATATGGAAGAGGTTCATATAAATTTTGGGTATTTATTGAATATCTTCCCCTATGAAGTCATAACTCTATCCCCTCGACATGACAGAAGAGTTTGGGAAAAACATTCCACCCATCGCATCTCAGATTTTTATGGCTATTTATTGGATAGAACCTTTAGAGATGGGGGGTTGAAGATTCAGATATATGATATGATTAAAAATGAATTTATCTGGCCTAGTGTATTTTTGTGGTGTGCTATAAGATTTTTTTGTGAAAAAGGAGGAGGATGGTTTGAGGGTGGGAATAGACTACCATAGATTCAGTCAGGTAAAGATCATGATCCTTTACCCTCTCCCACGGATATATGATCTTTTCAAAAAGATGAGGGTATAATGTTAGTTCTCTATGACCAATCTATGTTCTGGGTATCAAAACCTCAGGGTGATGGAAGGAGATACATCAATGACTTCATTCATGTGTAGTTATGGGAACTTCATGTTCAAGGTTGTGTTGTTTAGCATTACGAATGCACCATCCAGGTTTTTGGGACTTATGAACTTCATCTTCTTTGAGTTACCAGACTATTTTGTCTTCTTATTAATCACTAACATCTTGATCTACTTGAAGTCATAGGACAAGAATAGTAATAGTATATGAATCATCTTGTAGGTATGTCAACAAAACCAGATCTACAGAAATTTGTCAAAATGCAGATGTTTTTCATGATAGGCACAGTTCTTTGGAATATGGTGTCTCAAAAGGGTTTAGTAGTGGAATTATCGAAGGTATAAGCCTTCATTTTTGAAGAAGCCAAGAATGTGGTAGAGGTTCACAGTATTCTCTATCTAGAAGGCTATTATCAGAGACTTCTACCCAATTTATTTCTAGTTGTAGCTCAATTGATGGTTTTGACTAAGAAGGACCATGATTTTTTGTGGAGTTAGTTGTTCCCGGTAGCGTTCTTCTACACAAATGGGATGTTAACCAGTGTTCCATTACACTAGTTTTCATAGGAAGGTGTGATGTTCAAAGTGTTTTATGATGCTTCCAATTTGGAATTAGAATGCGTGCTTAGGAAACAATGGGGAGTATTATCTAATGGGTCTAGGTTATTACATACCCATGAACATAAAAATTCCTCCCATGAACTAGAGCTAGTTGTGGTTGTGTTCGCACTGAATTGGTTGCTGAATTACCTCATTAGGGAGTGCTTTGGGGTCATCATGGATCAAAAGATCCTGAATAATATATTTTCACTAGTGATATATAATCTTGGGAAAAGGTACATGGATGGAGTTTCATCTAGACAACAATTTTCAGACCACTTACTCCTTAGGGAAGGGGAATATTTCGGTTGATTATTTGAGGAGGAAGTTGAAAAAGGAGGTTGTTTGGGATTCATTGGATGCATGGAATGTGATAGAGGATTTAGAATACTTCCACATAGATGGAGGAATCGATGTCTGTAGAGGATTTCTATTCCATATAATGGAAATGTTGAGTCTAACTCAGCAGGGAGAAGAGTCTCAGTGGGAAGACTCAAAGGCAGAGGCGATGCATGATCGCGTTGACTAGGGTGATGCTCTGGAGGGGTGATCAGAGGATGGTCAAAATTGGATGATGTTATGTGGGAGGTCGTTTGATCTATTGGAAATCCTTGAGGGAGTTATAACTATGTTTTATAGGTCACCCTTATAGGTACACCCATGAATTTATAAGATGTACCATAGTCTGAGAGATCATTTTGGGTGGCCTAGGATGAAACAGGTAGTTGCATAGTTTGTGGCGAAGTGCTTAGTGTGCCCACAGGAGAAGGTTATGCACCTTTTCCTAGAGGTTTTTTGAATCCCTTGGATGTAATTGAGTGTATGTTGGATGACATATTAATTGATTTCATCATAGGGATACCTAGTGATAGGAAGGATATGATGCTCTTTTGGTAGTGGTGGAATGGATGAAAAAATTGGCACACTTCTTAGTGATAAACGAGTCAGGCGCAATGGTTATCTTGGCCTAGAGGTGTGTGGATGAGGTGAGGCTACTTCACGGAGTTATGAGATCAATTTCCTTAGATCAGGATATAAATATTACCTCATGGTTCTGGAGGGGATTCTATCATTCTTTTGTCACACAGTTACACCTTATCACTTCCTTCTACCCATAGATAAATGGGTTGACAGATCGAACCATCCCTATGATGGAGGACATGTTTCAGTTATGCATCTTAGAATCTGGTGGATATTGGCTATAACACCTTAAATTGGTAGATTTTTATTAAAATAATAGATATCACTTATCTATTAGCATGGATCCATTTGAATCCCTATATAAGAGAGCAGGTCATTCAACCTTGTGCTAGACAGAAGTTGGGGAGGCAGTTGTTCTTGGTCCGGATACGGTTAAGAGTACGAATGAGCATGTGTGTCTTGTCCATGAGAGGATGCGAGAAGAAAAGTATTGAAATAAGTTTTACACCAATCACTAGAAGTGGACCTTAGAATACAAGGTTGGGGACCATGTGTTCTTGATGGTTCCCCCTTGATATGGACGGTGTAGGTTCGGCAAAGGGATGAAGCTTTATGTGACATTCATTAGACCCTTTGAGGTGTTGGGTGAGTTGGAGAAGTTGAATACAGGTTAGGATTACCACCGTAGTGGGAGAGGATCCACAACATCATTAACATCGCTTGGGTTCATCAGTATCTTCATGATGACTACCATGTCATTGACTGGTCAGAGTTAGATATCAATGAAAACCCAATGTTTGTGTAATGACTAGTGGAGATCCAGGATCATTGGTATATTATGATTCATGGACATATCATTCCATTTGATGGTGTGTTGTGGGGGAATGGTGGCATGGAGGAGAGTAATTGGGAGTGAGAAGCAATGATACATGCCCAACACCCTGAATATTTCTATGTTTTTTCTTGAACTATTTTACTTTATAATGTAATTATTTAACATTTTTTATGAGATGAGTGTCTTCCTTGTTCCAAAATGTGTGATGATGTCCTAACATGTGGAAATTGAAGACCTGATTCCTAATAGGGATGCCTTAATTTTGATGCAATTAAACCTGTACGGGTGGGTCAGTGCCACCCATAGCATAAAGTATATTAACATGGATGTTGGAATTCCCCAGTACATGTGTTTAGTATAGTTTTGTTTTTTACTTGTGTGGTGTGTCTTTTGGTCATTGGGTTGGAATATTATATATGATGTGTTCTTTTAGGTTGAGGTTTCACTCAGGCATTCAAATAGCATAGGGTGGTTTATCATTGATATTTGGTGTCCTTAGTCGGTCGCAGTGTTTCAAGCATATTGGGAACCATTAAAGGTATCTCATGGGTGATTTTTTTAGAACCCTCCTTGTACTGAGTTCGAATTAAATTTTCGAGTGGTAGAATAGTTTGATAGGTATCTTATGTAATCGAACAGACCTACCACACCCATTACATTTTAAAAATTCAGTATTTGGGTTGTTATTTAGGTCATGGTGGTTCATTTTGAGAGTTTTTTAGTTTTTATAGTTTTTAAAGTGGGTCAGGATTGGTAGGTGGCGTCAGTAGGTGACATTAGTAGGTGGTGTTGATAGTTTTAATCAGTGGGTGGAGTCATTTGGTGGAGTTTGTAGGTTGTGTAAATAGGTGGAATTAGTAGGTACCATCCATAGAACATTATGGTGGGTTGATGATGGTAGCTCGTGTTAGTGAATCATTCAATAGTGAGTCACCCAAAAGTTACATGACCATCAGTGACTTGCCATTGGTATATTGCATCAGAGACTCACCATCGGTAGCTCGCGTCGTTGAATCCTTTAATAGACTTTGAAACTGTTTTCCTCGTAGATTTAGGATCTGTCATTTCTAAAGTTGAGACTGTTCCATTATTATGAGATTCTATTTCTCTTGATATTAAGGTTCCCATAACACTTCTTCCTTGGGTGATCATGTGTTTGTGCTGAGCCCCTAGGATCACGTCACCTTGGAGATTCATACTACTACTTGCGCACCCCATGTTTGGGTTCTAGGAAGATTTTTCGATCATCTATTCTTCTAGGATTGGATCCATTCATCTATTTTTAATATTTTATCATGAACGGTGTGTATATGCATGTTCTATTGTGAAGATAGTAGTTTTCGAAATAAAAACTGATAATATAATAATTTTAATATATAGCGATGGGGAAAAGTGATGAATGACTATGTTTTATTTTTTACTGATATTGTGATCTATATAGGCTATATGCCTGCAGAATATAATGGTTATTGGTGGCCTTTTTTTGAACATATACGATTTCTTGTGTATGTTAATTTTTGATCTTATATGAATTACCATATGAATATGAAATTGTTTAACCACGTATATTTTGTTAAATAAATGGATACCTTTGGATCAAACTTTATATGTGATAATCCATGATTTATTAATGTGAAATTAAATAATTTGTGTTTTCTGAATTTCAATACAGCATTCTATGATGGTGTGGATGTCTTTTGTTTGTGGTTTGGTTCTGTATTGTTCATTTTGTGGTTGTGTGGTTCTGGGGTTGAGAGCACGACTATTGATGGTGTAGTATGGGTGTTATATGTTATCTCAGGGTGATAGATTGAATAATTTTGGATTTGATGTGAATTGTTTTATTAGTAGGGATGTAGGCATGGGTTGTGATGTTTTTATGGTTCTGGTTGTGATGATGTGTGTTGCTGGGTTTTCAAGTTATTTAGGGGTTTCTTATTTTGAGGAAGGACACGGTGGGATGACATTAAAGAATGATGATGGTAGTAGTTTCTATGGTAGTGGAATAGAGTGAAAATATGTAGTGAATTGCTTTCTAGTGTGGAATTTTGGGTGTTGTGATTAGTAGTTTTCTTATTATCAATTGAATGAATTCGTGATCTCCACAATATAAAATGATAATTGGTTAAATGAGATAGTTGTGGGAATGTTTGAGTTGACTCGTGATATGTGATGATTTCTTCTATCAACTTCTATAGCAATTATTATTGGTGTTAAATAATGAATTTAGATGTAGGAGAAAATTTAGCAGTATCATATGGTGGATGATTTTCTGATTGAGAACCCAAAGGTTGAGCTTGAGTGTTTGATACTATATAAACATACGCACATTTTCGTAGTGTTTTCTATCTGCACTCAAACCTAGTTGAGCACCATGTGCCGAACCCCACCATTGCTACGTGGGAGTGTGTATTTCCAAAAATTCTCAGGGGGTGGATACATGGATGGTCACCCGATCTTCCCTATGCCCTCTTCCTAGTGGTGTTAGCCCAATATCCTTTAAGAAGGTTGTGGATTGTGGGGAATAGGTGTGTACCGGAGACTTGATGTCTCCCATGTGACTTTAGGATGATATGTGGTGTGGTACATGGAATAGGTTTCTATGTGATGGTTGTGGTTTGTTGTGTGGCCATGGTGTCTATAGGAAGGATGTGACGTGGTATGTGTACTAGGTGTGTGCAGGAAGGATGTGACGTGGTAATTTCAAAAGAGTTTGGAGCACCCAGACAATTGTCATTAGGGTGTGATAATAGCTAATCAGTTGGAAATAGATTGGGGTACCCTATCCTAAATGTCCTCTATATTACATTACATGAATTATGTTATCTATTGAGAATGTCCTTTGTGAGGTTGGGGTGGCTAGTATACCATGGTAGGTTATTTTGGCTTTCAATGTTTCTCAATAGGGAATTAGTATACTTCTGCACTTTTTTATGGGATACATTTGTTTTTCCCTACTGAGTATACTTGTATGCTTACCCTAGGTATATAATATTGTTTTCAAGATTACAAGAGGACTACAGGGAATGTGCTCGACATTACTAACTCATATGTTGGGACAGTATTCATGTCGCTGCTTACCTTTTTCATCAGGTATTTACTTTATTTGCAATTTATTTCTATAAATTTCAAATTAAACATCCATGTGGGATATATTTTTTCGTCATATATATATATATATTTCAGTTGTTTTAGGTTGATACATATTATCTCCTAATCATGGTTACTATAATAATTTAATTCCATCCATTTTGTGATAATTTTATACCCTCAGGGATGGTCGCCACCTCGGGGACTACTAGAGGCGGGACTCAGGGGGTCATTATCTCGCTTCTTTCATTTCTATATCAGGAGGGAAATATTTAGAGGGAGGGGGTATTGACAACTAGATAGGATTTTAGAGAAAAATATTATACAACTTCATCATGAAGTAATTTAGACAAAAATAATCTCATATTCAATGTGATATTGATAAAGAAACCCTAATGAATATTATAACATTTGAATCAAACAAACCTGACAGAGAATCCATTTGAGAGATATTTTAATCCATTAAATTAAATGAAAATAACCATAAAAATAAATATAATCCAAAAAAATTAATAAAAAAATAAATTTGAATCATATTTCAATTAATGGATAATTGGGATAATAAAAACTTGTCTTGTGTCCCTACTCGATTGAACGCACCCTATCCTCCTTTATAATAAAATAAGACTCACTAATAATTTCTTATGGAACCACAATTATGTGTATTCAATTTACTATTATATTTTATATTAATTTACTAAATAGTTATTAATAATTTTCTGTTATTTATTATCATCCATTTTTTAAAGTTTAAAAAATTGTGGTCTATTTTTTTAATGATTTCAGTCATCATTCAATGTTAATTATTTCATAATATTTATAATAGTAAATGAACATAAAATAAAATATAATTATTTTATAAGTTACATGTTCACTTCATTGGATTTTCAATAACTATTCTCGAGGAAGAAAACAGTTTATCAGTATTTCCCGTAATTTTTCGAAAATAAATACTGGTATATTTTTGGAAGGAAGAATCAAAATTATTTAATAGATCAAATTTTAGGTGATACAGGTGTCAGAATCCTAAAGGGAAATCGTATGTACTTTTGAAATAACCACTAGAGAGGTCATGGGTTTCCAAAAAATGTACTACCCTATTTCATTCTTTTATCATGAAGGATAATGATCGGGATGGAAAGTGGATTCTATGATCACAAATATTTTTGATAAGAAAACCAAATGGATAGATGCCAACATTGGATAAAGTGATAGAGTTGATGATAATATAGAAATATATTTTTGAAATAAATTAGTTCCAACCTTTCATAGAAGAATATTCATGACACGTACGGATGGATTTCGACTCCACCAACACTGGTGCCCAGTTTTAGGAAAAGGTCATTTTTTAACCTTCAACTACCAATCCTTATGAGTAACATGGGATGATGAAGGAATTAGATGTACCATTACAAGAGATAGTCACATCTAATTTAATCTTCATGGATCCTGGGGATTGGATAATCTAGTCAAATGGGGAATATAAAACCCATGTAATATCACTATCAAAATAATAATAGTTACATGTTTCCATCATAACCATGACCCAATGAACCAAAAATCCTGGTTTGGATACCAAATTGACGATATGGTCAAATATTTGGACCTATATAATCTGATCTATCATATACACAGATCTTATCTTCTATGATAAAAGTGTCCAAAAACATTTCCTCATAAGAAGAACAATGGTTGGTTCCAGCTCAAGGAAATGATCTAAATTAGTGCTCAACTCAGTCAAGATGTTCCTATTAGTAGGGTAATTAAGTATATTATGTTAGATGGACTCTATTGAAGAAAAACAAATTAAAAAAATGGAATCCCCTACTTTATGTAAGATGTTGAGAATGTACTTTGTATGAAGGATTCCCAAACACACATTCCATAAAAATGCTTCTCCTTGATTGGAATTGGAAGGTTCCAAAGTGATTTCTACAAATAATCCATCCCTGTATTCAGTGAACGAACAACCTCATTATATCCCATCATGATATATTTAGTTCCAAATCTATCAAATATCTTGCAAATATGATATGTTCCCAAATACCACACACATGATAAAATTTGAATAATCTATTTATCTATATAATTAAATCGTGAATCCATCTTCTCATGGCATTGCCAATTCCTAGCCACATTGAAAAATGATTACACTGTGGAATTTTCTAATCCTTCTAGTGTAATGGATGTTGTAGGATATCAACTATTGTCAATAAGCCACATGTCCTTCTATATTTTGATACTTTTTCTATATCCAATTCACCATAGATCCCATTAAAAACAAATATTTGTAAACCCCATAGGTCTCTCAAGAATAATATCAAGAGGGGGCTTAGAGAATTCACATAGATGTTTGAAAACAAAAAATATTTTCCTAATATACTTTTGCACAAAGGGACACTAGGTTATGTAAATTCCATAATTACTATTTGGGTAGATGGGAATTATTGAAATTGTTCATGTCCCAGAAACCCATTCCCCCACATGTGTTTCGGAGATATATCTTGTCCTAATAAATACAATGGGGTTTTTTCCAAAAAAGGAGAACCACCAAAAATTATCAATTTATTAATTAAGATTGTATGAAAAAACTAGGTAGTATAATGAGATATGTGACATAATTCGAAATTGATTAAGCCACAAACATCATGGGGATTTCCATCCTTTCCTTAGAGATCCTTTTAGAAGACCATATTTCAATTTTATTTAACACTCATTCAAAGATGACTATAAAATCCTCCATTTTTAATGGCGAGAGCAGTTGGGCAGCTTATTTATTTCTGATGTTTTTAAACCTACCATATTTTAGAGGAAAAATTCAGGTCATGTTTTCATCTTTAAGGAACTCCTGTGCTAATAGGGATTTCATATTTATCCAGATTGATCAATTTATCTGATGCCAACACATAATCATAGATAATTTGGGAAAAATAGTAACAATATTCCTTTGGTGGATCTTAATAATAATAAGTATTCAACCCGAAAATAAAATGTGACAAATACGAGCCCATTTTGAAAAACTTTTTCACTATTAATAAATTTACCATAAGAATACAAATAAATATGATTGGATAAAAATTGGAAACAAGGAAAAAATTGAATGTAAAGAGATTACCCCCCTATTGAAAACTTTTGGAATAATAAATCATGTTGTAAGGCCCCCATTGATACATATAATGAAGGAAACCAAGGTCAACAATGCATGCTGAATTATATACATTTAGGAAAAAAACCATCTTTCTAACAAAAAACTATAAGAAAAACCATTCCACTATATAGTAGATTTTTTTTCAAATTGTACATCCATTCCATAACACCTCACCTAGATAAAGAGTGATTTTTCATAGTGTGAAAAATATCATGTGAAACAATGTCATTTTTGAAGGCGATCATCTTCAGATCAAATGCTCAATATTCTACAGAAACCATAATGGGGATTTTTTTTTAATCTGGTTAACCAAGATTTTTGAAATGATATTATAAATTAAATTTAATAAGACTACCAATCTGAAATATTAATCTAAAAAATGACTTTTAATCTTGGTTGTGAGGGTAATAAGTGTTTTTTATGGAATAAAAATTCTTTTATCCATTTGATAGATATTATATGATCCCAGAACATATGATCTAATAACATTCATGATTTTGTTTTTAAATTAGAGCATGAAATTCATCTAGTCATAATTCACTAGGATTGTGTATGTTTAATATATGGAAAATATTATTCATAAAAAATAACCTAATTTTTTTATTCCCTTCATCCATGAAAATAGGGTGAATATGAGAATTAATATCCACTAAAATACAAGACTCTCCCAAATAATAGAGGTCCTAGAAAAAAAATGGAAAACTAAATCAGGAATATTACTTTTATTCAACGGATTCATACAACCATAAACTGTTAGGAACGATATATTATTAATACAACAAATCATAGATTCCCTTTGTTGGATGTATTGATTTTTTTCACCTCTTTATTTTATATGGTCACACCAAACACACATTCACCAATATATCTCATTCATTATGAGGTTTTCATGAATTTAAAATTCCATCTGTGAGATTATAGAAAAATTTTCTTTTTTGGGGTTGGGGGGTAGTGTGATTCACATTCATATTATTTTCAATATTAACCCATTGAGTGTTAGGATGGTGGAGCGTAGAGAAACTATACTACTTTATATTTGTGTCCACCAATGAAAAATTATTTATCTTTATAGAATCCACATCTCCACGATCCTTTACAAGAGGAAAATACCTTTGAAATCCTCACACATTTCCAAAAATAATTAAAATATATATATATTCCATTGTATAGGTCTTCCACCACTACGAGAAGCATTGATGATGAAAGAAGAATTGTCATATTTAGCGGTGAGGAGGTGAGACAACTATAAAAATTGGAAGATAATAATCCCAGAAGAAGTTCCCTAGATTCGATCAAGATGTTACTAGATGATATTATAAATAAACTTCCCAAAAATGTGAATAAGGAACTGAGTTACCCTTGCTAGAGAGGTATGTGCTCTAGGTTTCTTTAAGGATGTCCTCCACCGATCATCATGATCTACGAACTCCCCATATCATTTAACAATGAATCATGATTTCATTAAATTTTTTTCTTATAAGGATAGTCTCTATTATTCTATCTCAAAAAGAGAAACGAAACCCCAATGATATATATTTTCCAATTTGAAATGGCTAACCATAAAATACCACAATCTTCCTCATAGGGCCATAATGTTGACATACCACTATTGTAATGTGATTTAAGAGATGTTTCTATTTATGACACCAACATCCTCCTTCCATAGGATGTAAAGGCCCCCCACATGGCCTTTTTATATCTACTAAAAGTCAAAAATGAATATGAATCCTTTCCTCTAATACATTCATGTAGTTATTGTATAAGGGGGTTTCAGATAGAAAATCTATGCCAGGGCCACTTATAGCACATTGGTGTTTGAACATCTAAACTGTTTAGGGGATTCCTAGCCAATGAAAGTACCAACATAGTATATTCATTGGGGTAGGTGGGGTTAGTTAATTACTTACTTTGCCTCTAAAATTAAATGAAATGATCCATCACCTATCACATTCCACATTTTTGGGCGGTTCTCAGTCCCATATGTTGTCTCCAAGTATATTTTAGATCTATAGGTTTCTACAATAGTAGGGTATGAACTCAGGTCCCCTTTATTTTTCCGTATCCATGTACTAGGTTTTTTAGTGGCTGGAGTCATCAACCCACAATATCCTCTCATACCATGGATGTGAGTATTGATTGTTATTATATTATTGAAGAACTCGGTCTCGAGTGTTTGTGAATAGTTGTTTTGAACTGGAGGGTGGTTTATAATTACCCATGGAAGCTGGAAGAGTGTATGTAGTCAAGATTTTCTTCATTGTGAAGACATTATCTTGAATTATATAGATGATCTTGGTGTCCCGAGGGAAAAAATGGGGGCTACATTCTCTACATACATTGTTTTGACAGGATCAGTATAATATTTTCTAAAGTGCTTTAGACCAAATATGAAAAAACAATTTGTGTTGGTGGTGGAATGTATACTTTGAGCCTTACCATGTCTTTATCTATCATTATGTATTTCAAAAACAAGAGAAAATGATACTCCAGTTTTTTACACAAATACAAAGTCCATATTTCATAACAATATTACCCTAACTATCATCTTCCTTTGAGATGTAAGCCTTCTCTATTTTATGATGCATCAATAAAAGAATAAAAAATCATTAATATTTCATAATGATACATGATCTGTATTATTTTATTTCATTATGGATAGAAAAGAACCCAATAAAAGTGGTTTATCAACATCGACCAAGAACCTAATTCATGTAAATGGAGCCCATAGAATAGGGACTGGTTTATTTCACTCCATAAAATCACCATTGCAGCTTCTGATCTCATTAATAATGAACTACTATCATCCCCAGAAATATATTCCTATAATCCTCACATATAATGGTTATTTTAAGAAGGTAAAATTCTTATGTTATTCATACTTTTTTCAATTCCTCTATTATGTTCAGATGTATATCAAAGGACCAAGGTCTCCCTAGGAGGACATCCTATTTGTCTTTTTCAATGATGAACTAAAACAACATATGACCAGATCTAATTTCACTTATAGAGACTCCATTATCGAATTTTTCAATGTATTGTAACATGTTCTTCAATGTAGGATGATTGACGGTCTGAACAGAGAATAATTTTTATTGGGTTTGAATTTTCATGTAGTATACTGGGAAGGATTACATGTCCTTCTTCGTATTTATAGGCTATTTTATTTCTCCATAAGTAATTATGCTATTATTTTAATTATTTAAATATTAATATTACAATTATAGAATTAAAAAATAAATAATGACATATATATTTCATATATTTCAAATAATTATGTTTCCATAACCATTATTGATAATTTTTTCGCATTGTTCATCTAAGTGGTTAAATTAACCATAACAATAACATGTTATAATCAATAGATGATTATAATTGTGATGTAATTTTATTATAAAATCATTATTCAAAGAGTAACATGATATTATATAGATATTATTAGAGACATAAATATGAGTTTATAAGAGGTGTATGATTATGAGAAATAATAAATGAATAATAGAATTTATTACTTACAGATAAGAAATAACTCCTTTTGCAAGCCTACTTTTTTTAGTGGATTATATTATTAACATGAGATAAAAATCCACCTTTCATATTAGAGACTTATCATGGAAGTAAATATTCTTGTTTATGTTGTGTATATAATATTTATGGATTTTATTAGAATGGGTTTTAGAGGTGTTGTTTTATATTTGAGAGGGGCAGACTTTTTGTAAATACTTATTTGTTGATATAAATCATATTTCATATTCAAGTAATGTTTCTCCAAAATCCATAATTCAAAAAAAAGATAATATAAGGTCGAATGAAACCTCATCTACAAATTTAGTGATATGGTTTTCTGTTATTTTGTCATTTTATCCCTTGATTTTACACTTTTCTCAAAATTTATCTTTAAAATGTTGAATAATTATTACATTTGTAATTGATATTTATGTGATAACATTAAATTAACCTTATTTTATAATTTAAATGCACTAATTAAAAATACTAAATCCAACTTATTTAATTAAATTTAAATATTTGTTAATAATTAGCTTTATTATAAGTAGATGTAACGTAAAATAAAAAAACTAGAAAGAAGACATTTTTAAAAAAAATTAGGAAATTTTACCTATTTAAGCTGAAGGATTTGATTAGTGGTAATAAATATCATAGAAATGTAAAATGTAAAAAATTATAAACCTTGAATGTCTATATATTTTATGGTAGGGTCAATCCCATAATGAGAATAAGGCTTAGAGCCTATAATATCCTCTATTAATAAATATTATGTAGATGAATTTTTTATTTGATTATATATAAAAAAATTAAAATGTTGAATGAAAATTTAAATGAATAGAAATTAGTATAATTAATGATTATGAGATTGTAAATGTCAATGTCATAACTTCTACTTGGCTACATGAGATAAAAATTATTCAATTTCTATATCTGATTGATAATTTATTTAATTATAACATATTCAAACTTCCATCAACATATTTTCAATTATCATTAACTAATGTCAGATAATACAATAAGTTTCCCACAAATAATCCAAAATTTCAATTTTTTAATTTATTAATAATTTTTTGTCATTTTATAATAGAATTACACGGTGAAACACAAAGACTTGTTTTATAAATATCTTAGGTATCTCTTTGTGATTGGTTCCCAAGAAATAGATTAATATCTAGTTTGATGATAAATCTCACAAATTATTAATTTTTCAATTAATTAAATACTTATTTATTCTAAATTCAATCATGTGAAACATATCATTCTCTATTATATGTGATAGAATACTGAATTTATAGGTTCTCTAACTTTCTACCACATTAGATTACTTATTAGGAATCATATGAATAGACACCAAATAAATTCTATATATCCTATATGATAATTTTTCAATCATATATATAATTCATATAAATAACAATCCAATTAATGAAATTAATTTGGAAATAAATCCATGAAAATAAATAAATTATCATGAAATCACTATAATATAATCAAAACACTCACACTTCCATAATTTTACAATCATCATGATAAGATGACAGAAAAAGTAACAAATAGATAACTACTTATTATTGTTTATGCAGAGATCACTTCATGAAACCACTAATAATGGATGAATAAGAAATGAAATGTTGTTGATCAATATACTGAAATGTTAAACCATAAGAATCATATTTGAAGAGTGTGAATCACCAACCCTAGTTAATGTACTCAAAAATATTTGGCATGAATAATGTAAACCCTTATTTCAATGGAAGTGACATGAACTATATTTTTTTCATTAGAGTCCATGTTCAGAAATTACTCATTAGTGTAATATAAACAAAATATAGTTCATGTCACTTCCATGTTCATTAGAGTCCATGATGCATTCCCCCATTACAAAAAACTCTATTTAATTCTTTAAAATAATATATGAAATTTAAATAAATTTTCCAAAATAATTTATTTAAAAATGAATATTGTTGATTTATAATTTGGACATTTAAATTATAATATATAAATAAATAAATATTAGTATATATTTATTTATTTTTCAAATATATATATATATACAAAAAATGTGTTAAATCATTATTTATAAAAAAATATACAAACAATAATTAAAAATAAATAATGATAGTAATTTTTTGATAAATTTAATGTAATAAATATAGATTATATAGAGAAAATATACTTTAATATTAATTTTCAATTAAATTATTTATTAAAAAACAATTATCTGTAAATTAATTGAATAAATTTAAATTAATTAAATATTAATTATTTATAGTTATTAATTATAATTATCCCATTAATTATATTTTAACAAATAGTTTTAAATTTATAACTTAAACAATATCTACTTATTAATAAATATTATTTGATAATTAACAATTTATATTTATTGTAATTAAATAAATAAAATTCATTAATACTTATTATAAATAAATTAAAAATATCATTATTGGTGTTTATATTAATTTGTTATATTTATTTAAAAAAATTAATTTTTTCCTCAATATAAATATTTATATATATTTATTTATTAATTATTCGTGATTTCTATTAATTAATAACTATTACATACAAATTATTTAAAAATTTTAATTTCATAATAACGGAAGTAATTATAAAATAAAATACTCGTACTCATATGTATTAAAATTAAATTTTATAAATAATGTTATCGAATCAAATTTTTTATAAAAAAGAATGTATATATATTATAATTAATACAATAAAATCTAACTTCAATATTATATGGAAGTTTATTTTTTGAAATAAAATCATTACATTTAATTAGTTAAATAATGTTTATATTGTAATTTGAACCTTACAAATAATATAATTAATTCAATGTATTCCCAAATCCTTTAAGGTCATAGAATATATATAAATCAATGTGTATATTTATTTTATCATCAATATCAATTATAGGTCGAGTCTTACAGTCTGACGTTCGAATGGGATACCAATATCAGGATTTATGACCTCTTTTGGGGTAGAGACTAATGTGCTAGAGGGAGATTATTCATAGGTGTAGGGAATTGACTTTATACTCATCTATCTAAGAATCTTTAGTAAGAAGTGTCATAGGTATTACTAGATGTGTGCCTGATCCATCTCCCACTAAATATGTAGAAAGACTAGCCCTATGATTATGGATCCATATGTCCTATGAACAATCATTAATAAAATTTAAAGGTATAAGAAATTACTCTAGATAGGAACTATGAACAACTATAAAATATTAAAAACACTGAATAGTCAAACAATAGAAATGGGTCTCAAGCCCACTTGTACACATAAATAATCGGCAGTGGATCTTCTATTGGATGTGTTTCGTTTTATAGTAGCACATGTGAGGCATCACATGCAGTCCGACATGGTCTATGCCATCATCAGTAAAGCTCATCAACATCAGAAGCTATTGGGGAATGAACTGCCTCTCCCTCAGTAATAGTGTAATCAACTTGAAGTTCAAAATCGATGATATTTTCATGTTGAACAAGATATGAGGGCATCATGTCCTCCACTTCATCATGGTACACTACCAAACTAAAAACCTCACCCTCCTCAAGTTTTGAATTGTGAATAATATGTAGTATAGTAAATTTTAATGTGATTCAAACTAAAATAAAAAATCATACTATAAAAAAACTAATGTAATAATAGTGACTTTCATAGATTTTATGGCCCTCTTTCAGGTGGTGTAAGATATATCATAGAAATCATTATACACTATGGAACAATCTCAGGATATTTTTACAAATTATATCTTATTTTAGTAATTACATCAATACAAAATGATATATGTTTGTCCCAGATGTGGACAAACTATGCATGTTTCCATTAGCAGTCATCATCATGACTCCATGTTAGCTTCATGGAATAAAGAACCATTTTCTATCTAGGTGTGATTATAATACTCCAAACCAATACACATTGATTTATCAATCTATTTGGATGGTTTCACTCAAAAATATTAAATTTTATGAGAAGCACTAAAACCAATGTATCACCAATCATAGTTTTAAATATAAAGGAAGATGGTATAATATATCCTTGTATGGCGGTCATAAAATCAAAAATGATATGCAATATAAGTCAAATTATTTTTTTTATGAATTTCAATGAATGACAATATATTTAAATTTATTAGTAAAAATAAAAGTGTATCTCCATACATCATTGGATAGTTTACAATCCAGCAAAAGATGATATGTACCCAGATTGTGTCATTATGTCCAGATGAACTATTGTTCCTTACTCTAAAAGTAAGAAACAAGATAGAAGGAGAAACATAATAAGAAATTGTGTTTAATAATTAATATTAGCATAAAAAATTATGATTGATCATACCATCATCCATGCATAGAGTCATGTATCACATCTATATAAAACTCTATAACCATAAAAATTCAGGCGTGGGGAGGTATTTTTCACATTCCAACATCTGAATGAGGATGACACATCCACTAGATAACTATGATTTTATTATCATACAATGTATAATTCTATATATGTTTATTTCATATATATATATGACAAGTTGTATCTACAATTATAATAAAATTCCTCAAATAAAACAATATACATCATGTGGATATTCATTCCAGAGTGATCAACTCACAATTTCCCTCTAATGAGACACAAGATATATGCACGAGTGTGACACATGACTATCTTATCATCAGAATCGTTAAGTAAATGTGGTAATTTTATGTCCATCTTGTTCATAGATAGATAAATTTCATCTATAAAATTACCATCACATAAAATAACGAGGACTATAAATCAATAGATAATCATAGAGAATCATATATGGGTATTCACTATAATCGCAACACCCTATATAGGAAGACCATTAATAACTTCTACTTCATTTGGGGTGATCATCATCTCTCTCTCTGTTACGTTGAATGTGCGAGTCCCCAATATCCATATATTGATGAGGGTGGAATGGAGGTCATTTTCAAAAATATTATAATTTTATATAGTGATCTCATAAAACCAACCATGTTGTGTGTATGTTGTAATATCAGCTCATGGAATAACGTGATGAGAATGGGGTTCCATACACACTATTACATATCAAACCTCATGGCCCACTATCACCTCACAAGATAAATGTCTAAAGTTATTAGTGAGAAGGGAAATATCCTCTATATCAAACAATTTTTTTACTATAGTTTCATATTATATATTTTAATATTTCAAAAGGTATCTATAGTAATTTATTTGAAAAACATTTGTACTCAAAATCTGAAACCCCTTGAGTTTAAAAATAGGTTTGATGATAAGCATTATTTTTATTCACCTGGTGCTGATTGAGTTAACACCCAATCCATCATTTTGTTTAATTACCCCTAAGTACATAGGTGTGGTGGACTTCAACCATTTGTAGTATCCAATTTGGATTTAATTTCTTGAAACACCAAACAATATTTTCATTATTAATTGATTAATAAAAATTATTCTCTATGGGGATTACTCATGTAGGGTTGAATGTGAAAGCAGTGTGCCCTTATTTTATGGTAATAAATTTATAAAATAAACCCTACAACTATTGTAACTAATTTGGAAGTTTTTAACTTTTTTTAATTAATATAGCAATTATGTAATTAAATTTTAGTTAATATTTAATAATTGGGTAATTATAAGTTAAACATTAGATAATTATTAGTTAATAATTTATTAATTATTTTATAATCATTAGTTATTTGATATGTTTTTATTAGTTAATAACTAGTTAATGATTATTTAATTTTTTTAACCATCAGTCATTATATAGTTAGTGAATAGTTAATTGTTAATTAATCATTAGTTAAACATAATTTCACCCTAAGTTAATCATTTTAATCATTACTTATCAAATGTTAATCATTATATAAAAATTACTTCATCATTATTTATTCATTCCCTAACCTTTCATTAATGAATAATTTTTTAATATTTAATAATTATTTATATATTAGTTATTCATTAGTTAATTATTAGATAATGAATAGTTAATTATTATTTAATTATGAGTTATCTATTATATAATAACTAGTTAAAAAAAATACAGTCAAGGTTAATATTTAGTTTTTTAATTTTTGATCATTAGTTATTTAATATTAAGTTAATGGTTAGTTGTTAATTAATCTAAAGATAATCAATAGTCAATCATTTCTTAATCATTACTTAATAATTAGTTATTAATTATTTAACCATTATTCAGATATTTATTACTCAATCATTAATTAATACTTATTTAATAATTATTATGTTTTTAATTAATTGTTAATAAATAGTTAATTACTATTTAATTAAAAATTAATTAGTAGAAACTTATTAGTCAATCACTATTTATTCATTAGTTAATGACTACTTAATAAAATTTTAATCAATATTTAGTTAATAGTTAAATATCAGTTATTCTTGAGTTAATCATTAGTTAATCCTTAGTTATTCATTAATTAATCATTAATTAAATATAATTTAATCATTAATTAATTATTTGATAATTAATCATTAATCCTTTATTAATTAATATATAATTATTTGTTATCATATTGTAAATTAATAGTTAATTATCAGTTAATTAATATTTATTTAATAGTTAATTAATAGCCAGTTATTACTTATTTATTAGTTACATATTTCATAATTTTTAATTTAATATTAGTTAATCATTAGTCAATCATTATTAAATCATTGATTAATAATTAATTAGTCCTCAATCTACTATTAATTAATTTTTAGTTAAACCTTAGTTAATCATTAGTAATCATTAGTTAACTAATATTTTATGATCATATAATTTATTTAAATTAATATATAATAAGTGCTTTATTATTAGTTTATTACTAGATAATTATTAGTTCACGATGATTAGTATATAAATTATCTATTTTTTAATATTAAGATCATTAATTATATATTATTTAATAATTAGTTAATTAATTATCTATTATTAAATAATTAGTTCATAGTAATTATTATAATAAAAAAATATATTAAAAATTTAGCAATTCATAACGATAATTAATTTCAATGACTAATTATAAATTACATAAAAAATTTACATCTTCAAAAAATAAAACATACTCACAAATATTAACTCTTATTTAAAGATTACATCTAATTAAATAAACAACTAGGTAATTGGTATAATTAAATTAAACTAAATACTAAAAAACTAAATAAAAACATTAATATAAAATAAAAAAACTATAGATGAATTTTTGAATGTGTTTTACCACTTTATGGCCACCAAAAGAGATGTGGGGAAGGGAGAAAAAACTTATATTATATTAGAGAGACATGGATCCAGAACGAAGGATGCTTAGAGAGAGATTGATTTTTCATGAGAGAATTAGGAATTTTATATATGTTTGGGTAGAATGTGTTTATTCTAACAATGACTTTCACCTAAGGTGAAATATGTTGTTTCCCTAATTTTATTGACCCAATAAAAAAAGATATTGTGGGCATCAATACCTTTTCCATGTATCTAATCTGAGGAAATAATGTTGATACACTCAACATCTTTTGGAATTATCAAATTTGTTTTTAGATATAAATTTATCTGTTAAAGCAGGAAATTAGGTCATGATCATTTTTTTAATTAATTCATAAGAGAATTTTTTTTCATAAAGAACAAATGTGGGTTGTTTGTTTACAAACAATTTACTGGGAGTGAATTCATATTCCTAGAAGTATATATTGAGGACATATTACTTATTAGGAATGATATATTATCTATACAGTTAGGTAATGAAATGATAAATATGGACTTCCCCATGAGGTACTTATTTGAAGTAACATATATCCTTAGAATCAAGATAACTCATGATAGATTTAAAAGTATACATTAACTATTTCACAGTACATACATTGAAAAGATACTAAATGGATATAGAATGAAACAATACAACATGATATTGGATCCTGTGTCACATGGTATATATATATATATATATATATATATATATATATCCATAAAAAATATTTCATATGACACAACATGATTGATAGATTGGATGCGTAGGATCCCATATGCATCCCTGATACGATCTATCGTGTATTCCACATTATGTAATTGGAATGATGTTGCCTATACATTATGTATGGTATATAAATATCAAGTTGATCTAAATTAATGGAGTTGGTTTTTAGTTAATAACATCATTACATATCTAAGGAGCACTATTTTATGTTCCATATATATGGTGATGATGAAGAACTAATCATTAAATAAAAAACTAATTCTAGTTTTCAACACAATTAGATTCATCTATATTCACAATCATGACATTTATTTAGTCTCAATAGAGGATCTATAAGGTGTAAGAGTCTATGATTGGCATCTTTCACTATGTCTATAGCAAATTTTTAGAATATAGTGGCTTTAGACATAATTAAAGAATCCATATGTATTCAAAACATCATCTAATATCTTAATTTGCTTCCTAATATTATAGATCCTATTACACTATATTGTTATATAGTAGCATCTCTCACAATATATTCATAGTCACATCAACTGCTGAAGAACATAAATAACAAATAGAATATATTGATTTATTTTTATCAATGACTAGATGATATTTTGAGTATACTTTCAATGGAGTAAACATTGATGGACCTCTTGACTAATGACTTGTTCTGGAAGAAGCATGAACTTCATGTCAGAGTGTGTAGACTAAATATTGTTTGAAGTTCACTCTAGTGAATGTGGGAGTCTGTTCCACTTTCTTCTCTAGAAAAATCTTCTCTATAGATTATGATTACATATATAAATGAAACAAAATATTAAAAAAATATTATCACATCATGTTTGTACTAATGTGTGGCATAATATGAGATAATTTCCTAATTGTATTTATCACACTAAAAGTGAATAACAGTTACCTACAATGATGGAACCTATATGATCCATAATAGTAACCTTTAATATAATTTCAATAGCCAGATGATATCATTCGGTATGACATAAATGGTATAGTCTACCAACGATGTATATTCATATGACTTTGAGACAATTTTTCATGGTGTATTTCCATTGTAATATTTCATGAAAAGGAGTATGAGAACACAATCCAACTATAAAAAATACACATTAATATTTGTTATTGGATATTATTATTTATGATCACATGTAATGATACATAGACTAAAAAAATAATTTATTATATTCAATGAGTTTCATACTATAATGTGTCAATGAAATCATTGATCATATATACTCCTGAAAAAGAACGAAATGTTGGGTGTGGTTATGAGTAATTTTTTATTAATTAATAATGAGGGAAATTATTTCTACCATCTATTATTTAATATCGTATGGTATTTTAGTCCCTTTGATGGGAATTTAACAACTTGATTATATCCATTGATATGGATTTTTTGTGGGAATGTTTATTTCTTGAATATCTAGGAATGATATATCAAGAATATAGGTCGATGAAATTATTATGAAACCTTCTTTATTAGAGAAATTTATATAAAGGGATTATATTTCCCAATGTACAATCATAGGAGGATACATGTTACAATAATATTAAATTATTTATCAATGAGAGAAATTAAATTTTTCTAGATAAAAAACATTAACTTGTGGAATTGTAGCCTAAATCCACTATGAAATAGGCACAACAGGTCACAATCAATGTATATTTAGAAACTCAGTTAAATTCCACATTAATTATTCAAGCTGGATATATATTTTTCAAATATCTAGTAAAAAAATTTTTATTGTGGGTATGATCTCAAATACCACATCACTAGTCATTCAAGAGAAACTATTTATGAGATTAATTTTTAATAAATATATATTCATTGTGTAATTATTTAGTTAATTATATGATTTTAAAAAACATATTTATAATATATTTTTCAAATTTTAAATAAATAATTAGTCAGTATCCAAGAACCAACAAATATTGCTGATGATTAGTGAACCGATTTCAATACTCTGATGAGAAATGACACATTAAAAATTATTTTACTAAATTCCAATTCATTTATACATCAAAAAATATTTATTTTATCTCCTTGTTTATTACATGTCATGTAAATATTTAAAATATAATTATATATAGATAGTAGGATTAATATAAATTAATAAAACAAAAGGTCACATGTGCAATTAATTATTTTCTAAGACTAACTTTATATAAACCTAGTTATATAATATTTTTCGATCCCTATATTCATTCTATAATTGTTTATAATGAAATCTAAAGAGAATCCACTCCAGACCTAGATATCGTAGGTCAAGAATTCTCCCAAGAACGTAGATAAATTATCCTCCTCTAACTGAATGAATCATCCTCCTTTGAGGGATTTTCGAGTCATCAAATATTTTCACCACATGAATTAGATTTTTCTATGCTGACACATATAGAATTGTATTATATTGATCAGAGGTTCATGAAGCTTGTCTGCCTCTCCAATAGAGTGAATCTACACTTGATGCCTCATATGTAATGATGGTATAAAAAGAGTGGTCTACTTAATATAATGATACAATTTAATGAAATATAATTCTACATTTGAATAAATTAATTTTCAAATAATATGTGATAATATATTATATTTTTGGATTCAGATAAACTATTACGATCATGTTCAGAGGATAAATTTGATGAGGTTAATGGAAAAAAATGGGCAACTCTCAACCAACATACATTATTCCCTAGAAACATCATGATGTTTTTTCCATACAATGGATTTATAGAGATTATGTTGGTCTCTAGTTGATGAATATGGAGAGAAGGAATATTTCTATACCAAGAGGCTGAAGATACCTCTTGGGATTTAGGTGATCCCTTTGGATGAGGAAAATGAAATCGGGAGTTCTAGGATGGGACATGTGTATAACACCGACAAAATGTAGTTTAAAATATTAATATGATTGATATATTATATAACACACAATACTGAGGTTTAATTGAATTGAGATATATTATAAATATGTTATTATTCAAATGTGACCATTATAACGTAGCTATTGAATTATGATGTTTGAAATAAATTACCAGATTACAAAATACATGTACAATTTTCCTACTCAATGAAAATGTATTTACGAATTAATAGGAAATAGAAACTCAAATTTTAGTAAAGGCATTTTTTCATAAAAAAAATTTAATAATAAAAATGGTTCTTATTGATTTTTGTGTGTATAAATTATAAATATCTTTTAATAATTTCAGAAATTATATTTCAAAAAATAAAAAACATTTTTTAAGGTAGTATATAGTAATTAAATTTGTTTAAAATATTAAGAAATTTATTAAATGATTTATTTTTCGATGAAGAGTGAAAATACTGATTTCTCAAATATTGTCTTTTTTATTAAATAATGTAATTAAAAGTCCTGTAATATTATGTATTTGGATTTAATGTTACATGTGATTAATTTTATTTAGAATAATCTAATTAATTCCATTTTAATATTTAATATTTATTATTTTGACCTAAGTTAATTTTTTGATTAAAAAATCAATTCTTTTCAAAAAAATATCATTCATTGAATTTTATAAATTTAAATGTAAATATATTTTTTCTACTTCTAGAGATTTAATCATGCAAAATGTATAAAATATTTGGAATTAGGATGTTCAAATTTTTTAAATAAGTCATGTTAAAGTTTTATATACTATGAATAGTAACAATGGTAAATATGTATTATCTCGGTAATGGTGAAATGGGTAAAAAAAGTAAAAACCCTAAGATATTGTCTCAAAATCAACCAAAAACATGCCGTTATTTCATTTTATTGATAAAGTAAGACTATAAAAATAAAAAATTTAAATTTATGGCCTATTTTTTTCATGTTCACTTGATAATGATATTTATATTATTTTAACTAAATAAAAATAAAAAATTTCAATATCTTGACATTAATGTCTCGAAAAATTTGAAATATATCTAAAAAGGGAATACATTCTGTTATAAATTTTTATTTGAAAGAATAAATAATTTCATCATCATGGTAATTACTCTAAAAATCCTATTTTTTTTAATTGTTATAAATCATTCTTATGCAATGTCGACACAGTATATATTAAAATAATTAGAAAATAAAATGAATGAATTTAATTATATATAAAGAAACAATATTTGAATGAATTATTGTGTTACATGAATATTTTAGATAAATATATCATGATAGGTATGTGTAAAAGGATTATAATAAGATTTAATAAAAGTCGTGAAATCTTTTAATATAAAGTAAAACAATTTTGTAAAGAATGTAAATAATGTTAATTTATTAAAAATATTATTTCATTAAATTATTAAAAAATAATAAAAATATTGAAAGGGGACCATTATGATGAAAAGATGTCTAAATGTCATATATTTTTAATTTATGAGATAATTTTTAACACATAAGTATAATTATAGCCCTTTAATATTGAAAATATTGTTTCCATATTTAAGGGTAAAATCTATTAAAGATGGTGTTATACCTAAAAATAAGGATAAAAATGAGACCATTCTATATTTAAATATTTTTTGATGATGTATCTTGACCATTTAATTTTTGTTGAATATTTGGCCATTTGGAATCATTATTATTGGGAATTTATTAATTATATCTTAATATTTTTAGAAATTTATCATGTCGTATTCAAATCTATTATAAAAGGACACATATTCTCTCTGTTCGTTACACCAATTTGAGTCATATAGTTTGACCAAACACGCAACAATTCACATAGATACTTCCCTATAAGAAAAATAGTGGTTTTTTCTTCTTAAGATACCATTCCAAAGGTCTATAAAGAGTGATCTAAAGAAGGCCTACCAATGAATATATAATCATCTTACCCAAACTATTTCAATACAATTCATGTTATAACTCCTATAAATATATGGTATTAATAATAAAATAAATAAATAAATATCATCAATATATAGAAATCATTTTATTATTATGTGACCTCTAATAGAGAGCCTATATTCAATCAAATGTGATGTGAATGTATCACTCATTAGTATACATGGAATACCACCTCCACATAGTGACACAATTAATTTTCATAAAATAAATAAGTGTATTTTTATGATAATGTGTTCACTGTTTATATATTATATTTATTATATAATAATTCATTTGAATTATTGTCACAACTCATCCTACGCACCCCAATAACCTGATAAACAGATTGGTCCTAACATGGAATGAAGGGAATTCATGATCCCCATGGGTTGGTGACTAGCACATTACATTTCAAAAAATGAATGTATGAACTATTTTTAAACAAAAATTTCATAAAAAACATGTCAGTATGCATAGAAAATAAAAATCCATAGGGAGTAGCTTAAGTGCCCAACCCTAGAACCCCGGAGCCGTGGCATTATTTTAATACATTGACATGATTATAAGGAATCAAATACCAAAGGTCCAAGTAGTATAATATTTTTTAAAAACCAGATACATACATAGGTTCAACATTACAACATGAAAAGAAATACACCATATATTTTTTATTGGGAACATCCACAACTCTATGTTTGTCCTTGTAGGCCATTCATAATAAAGTTCTTCATGTCCTTGGAAAATGTTACAAAAGAAAGGGGTGAGCATAGATTCTTAGTAAGGATAATAATTAAAGTATAAGATATAAAAATTAAAAAAATTATTCATGGTGAATAATTATAGACACATTATTTAAAAAAAATCTTTAGCAAAATATGGCTGCAATAAATGTTGTGTAAATATTTCTATAATAAAACAGAATCATGGGTATTCTAATAGTATAATAACCCCATGAACTATGAATTTATGGCATTGTAATGATGGAAATTAATATTCTAGGCATTCTAAAACATACCGCCAAGGCCTTATCCAATACATTGAAAAATAATTATGGGCTCAGCAAAAACCATATTGTCAAAATGGGAAAGGCCTCGACCAAGTCCACATATATTTGTCTCATTAGACCTACCAATGCATCAAGAGGGCTATAGTGATCCCCAACCATCACATAATAAGTCCAATTATTTCTTGATATGACCAGGGATAAAAATAAAAAATATAGAAAATCATATTGAGACTAACATATGGAATCTAAATAACTTTCCCAGAACATTATGTTTAAACACTAACCATTCAGTGTAAATTCGTGGATGATTTTAGGATAGAACATCAAGAATAAAACTATTCATAAACCATAAAATTAAATATGTATGATGATATCATAAATTATTAATCCCAATAATACATAATAATTAAACAGAGTGTTCAAAATGATGAAAATACTCTAATAAAATCACTGACTATTTATTGAGACAAATACTCTTCTATTTTGAAAATAAGAGTTTTTTAAGGTAATTTTTATAAAACCATTAAAAATTTAATATAGTATTTTCATATTATAATGAGATAATTTGGAAGGATAATTGTTTCTAAAAATAGATTATAGAGTTCTTTGAAAATATGTATGAATTAGCGAAATTCCCTTGAATCAGGCTTATATTCTGAAAATAATTTTGAATGTTCCCTTCAAAATGTGTAACTACCCATAAAATAATGAAGAATAATGGTTTGTAAATATATATATATATAACTGACATATAAATTTTGAGAATTAAATTATAATACTTAATAATTTCACTGAGTTAAATAGATAATTAATGCAACCTTAATGAAAATGGTGGTTTGAGTGGAAAACCCTTACCATATGGTAATCAATCAGGTTGTCTTCCAAAAATTATTAATTATAAAATGATCCATTATGTACCATGAACATAAATATATTAATGACATGATACATCAATGGGTAGTATATATAAATAAAACATTTGTAATAATAGAGAACAATGAATATCTCACAAATATGGAAGTGAGATGAGAAAACCCCTTACCATAAGTCTCACGGTGTTCTTCACATGGAATTAGTGTCTTAGATAACCATATTAGATTCATTAATTAATATTTAAAAACCTATTAATTATGTAATTAATTTATTATATCCTTATTAATTTCATTCATGGCCTTCATGATGGTTTTATGTTGGTCAATTTTATTGTTTGGGAGCTCTTTCTTCCTTTGCATTCATGAACGAGTTACTTATATACATGTAAGGATAAAAATGTAATATGAGAATTTTTTTACATAATATAAGTTTTATGTTATTATTTATCATCCAAAATATTACATGGTCAAAAAATTCATTTGGTTATTTGGAGTGAAGATGAATCATTATATAAAATGTTAATGATAATTTTTGGGGTGAATTGGATGTTTTTTATCACAACAAACTCATTCTAATTTATAAATTAATATCATATATGAAAAAAGATTCCATAACATTATATATGTTATAATAAAAAAAATTAAAATCTAGTTCAACCTTAAAAATGGTTTCCTGACCAGAATCGAGGATAGAAATAGAAATTGAAAATGTGTCATACTTTAATGTGATAAATTAACACAACTCAGATGGTGTTTTCATTTCTAGAATAAACAAATGGTAAAGGAAAGATGATGATGAGTTGTTACATTATCAAATAAAAATTCATGTACATGTAATGTACTTGAGTTATAATAACATTTTGAGGAAATGAGGTGAGTAAATAAAAATAAATGAATGTAACTCGAAAAAAAATGAAATTTTGAGAAATACCTTACGAAAGTTCCACGGCCTAAAGAAATCACTTAAAACATCATATAATATTTTGATTAGAGAAAAGGTTAATATAACAATTCATAATTAATATGGAATTTATGTGGAATATGTGATTTTATATACAAACATAAGACACTTTAAAATTTAACTAAATAAAAAAAAGGTGTTGGAAAAAGATAGAGATTTTGAGACGAAAATTCTACATCATAACAGCAATGCAACATGGTTTTAGAAAAAAATAAAAAGACAGGGTAAAAGGGTCGCCTATTAATGAAAGAAAAAAAATATATTATTGGGACTGAATAATATGGAAATAAGAATATTTTATGGAAACATTTATATAAATACCACATAAAAGAGAACTTGAAATAATATAAATGAAAATAGGTGTTTACCTCTTGAAGTAATCTTCATTGAGAGAATATTTAGGAGACGTTTTGGTATGTTTATGAAAATAAGGGATTCTGGATGTGGTAGAGGATCTTGGTAGGATTTTTGAGCATAATTTAGAAAAGGAACAAGGCTTTAGAAGAGTGAAGAGAAGGGGCTGAGGGGGGTTATATTAGAGGATAGGAGTAATTTATGAATATCTTAATGAATATTTTATTTTTTATTGAAATATAACCTATTGAATAGGTTATTGTGAAGAAAAATAGTAATAAATTCTTGTGAGTTATATCCTAGTAGTATTACATTAGACTTAAATCACCTATGAATAAATAAATAATTTATTTAGAATTTATTTTCAATTATAGTATTTTACTATTCACATAATATTCATGTATTTTATAGAAATCACAAAAAATCATCCCATCACTTTTTTGACATATACAACTCAAAAATGAAATCCATTTTTTGAAGATTAATTTCTAAATATTTTAAATTTAATTTGTAAATTAAATCTTAATTTCTTCCAAAATATATTAAAAATATAACTCATTTTATAACACATTGAGAAATTAATCATGATCTCATAAAATTATCATATAACCATAAGTCAATAATGTAAAAATTTATGAATAAATTTTTTAAAACAAATTCCCATTTTAAAATATTAAAGTCATCATAGAATTTTAATTAAAATATATATGACATAAAAAATACCAATACTTATACTATGATCATTTTTTCACTTATAAGATGCTTGAATTTTATTTATACAATAATGGGTGAAGTTTATATTTTTTTCTCAAATTTACTATTCATTAATATTTATCACTATTTATAAGGGTATGTTAATATTCTCATGGTTATGTTACTATTGACTAAAAATTATGTTCCCATTATCAGACTGTAAATATATTACTATAAACAACTGTGTATGTCAGTTTATTAAATTCATATCACAGAGGATGAAAATTTATGTTTTATGGATAGGTTATAACAAAGTGGTGCTTGTAGAGACATAGTATTTTCTCCATTCAATATTAAATTTATTTTCAAAATCATGGGGTGTTACATTATCCCCACCTTATGTAAATTTCATTCCCATGATTTCAAATTCAACATCAAATTTTAATGGTTGATACTTGAAAATTAGCTTGTGGGAAATGAATATCAGGAATACGGTGAAAATAAACTCTTAATAACAGGAAAGGGAAATTCATCAGTTCCTAAAAAAATTAATTATAACTGGACAAAATGGTCATATAGAAATAATCAAACCATAATGTTTTGATGGAAACTGATAGAGGACATGCTCAGATGAAATATAATAACCACAAAACAGTAAACTATAGTTATGAAAAATTTAATTTATTTGATGAAAAAAATGATAATTAAACAAAAAAATTATTTAAGACACTTTTCTTCATGTTGATTAATTTTTACACTCTATAAGAGTATAAATATACGTCTCTATTTCATAATCACTGTATTATACATTGTTTGTTCCCTGAACTATTAATACTTCATCTCTTAGAACAAGTTACATCATGTTGTGACATTAAACTGAAATAATCAACATAAACCATTTCAAAAATTGTTTGACTTTCCAAAGGATCATGATACAATAATTTAGAATCATTATCATATCCATCCTTGATAGATTCATGTATATGTGGTCCATGAAAAATCCTTATTTTGTTTAGAACTCAAAGATCTATCCTACTCAATGCATCTGCTACCATATTTTCTATTAATCAAAATTAATCAGCCCTAAATTATCACATTCCAAACATGTAAATATATTCTTTATTAGAAATATATTAATGTTTTTCCATACATTAATCATGAATTTTTCAAAATGTTTGACTTTCCACTAATTATATTTTAGATGTACCATTCAAATTATGGTTTCAAATCCATAATTAAAAAGTGTTTTTGTACAATCCTATTATATTCTATAATTCTTATAACAAGTACATTAATGAAATAATATTCATATGACATGATTATTGACTTGTGATATTAACCATTTTAATTCATCTGTGGAGAATACATAACCTCATTTTTATCCAGAATCATCCTTTGGTATATATTCTTTTGACACTTGGGACATTCATTTGCGTAGTTCCCCATATCCTTATAGTTGAATCATTGAATATATGAGAATTCTTTCCTTGTTCTAAAATTTTGAGATTGGTATCCTTTTTATCTGAATGTGAAGCAAACTCCTTTCCTCTTAAGCACATACCAAGGTGTTTCCTTCCACAATTATCACTTGTAAGAAAATATATTTTTCCTTTCTTCCTTTTATACATGTATTCCTCTACCATCCTCTTATTCTTTTTCTTCCCTTCAATGCCATGGTACTCAGAGAAGTCTTTACATAACTTGTTAACACATGATATTATTTCTTCATATGATTATGAAACTTGGGAGGCAATATTCCATTGAAATTATGGCTTAAGACCATTAGATATATGATTTATCTAACTCTTCACATCACATGCATTGGTGAAGATATTATTCCATCTGATATGGGCCATTTCTAATCAATTCCATATTCTATATTAAGTCATTACATTATAAACTCTATAAGACCATAAATAATGTATTTCTCATAGAAAAAATTTACACATTGTAAATACTAGAACCATATACTATGGTTACTTTGGAGACATAAACCCTTCATAATGGTGGGAATATAAAATGTGAATTACTCAAAGTATATCCCACATGAGTGTCCAACCGGGTGTGTCGTAAGGCCCATTTTCATATACCAAGATACCCTAGGTCAAGCCCAACACTCCTTGTCAGAGTTTTCAGTCCTTGGTACATCTGATCCAGAACAACGTCCACTTGTAGTATCTAGACATGGATGTATTTGATTGAAATATCCACATAATCTATTCCTTACCAAGATTACAAGATTTTATTAAATGATTATCCTCATATACAATCTTAGGGGACTGTTCTAAAATCTATGTTTTCTAAATACTGTTTCTATGTTTTCCCCTAAACTTCCATTTATAAAAATTGAAACTCCCTAACACCAGTAGCTTGGAGATAATGAATTATTTTAATAAATTGGCATTTTTAAATGAAATAAAATTCTAAAGGACTGGCTGATTTAGTTGTATTGGAAAACAAGATACATACATAGGATCAAAAATAGAACATGAAAAGAAATATAATATATTATTTATATTGGGTACAACCACAACTAAATGTTTATACTTTTAGGTAATTCATTATAAAGTTCTTCAAGTCCGGAGAAAATGAAACATAAGAAATGGGTGATCTCAAATGCTCAGTAGGGGTTATCAATACAGTATAAGATATCATAAATATAAACAATATTCATAATCAACAAATAAATACAAATGACTTTAAGAATAAACCTAAACATAATATGTTAACAATATGAGTTGTGTAAATATTTCAATAATAATACTTATCCAGCTGTACTCTACTTATATAATAACTCCATGTATAATGACTTAATTTATTCATATTGAGGGAAATTACTATTCCATATATTCTAAAACAAACCACCTAGGCCTGAGACAAGACGTCTAAAAATTGATTAAGCCCTCGACCAAAAAAATTTCTCAAAATGGGAATGGCCGCAACCATGTCCACATCTATTTAATTTATGAAACCCACCAATGCATAGATGAGACATATCAGGAACCACCCATCAAATAATAATTCCAATTCATTACTCATTTGAGGGGGTGATGAACCAAAACAATATATACAATCATATTGAAACAAAGGTATGAAATGTATATAAATATCATCGAATGTTAATCTTAAACACTATCCATTCGTAGTAAATTTGTGAGTGGTTTTGGTATAGAACATCCACAATAAATCTAGTCATAAACCATCCAAATAAATATGGTAGATTATATTGAAAATGATTAATCCTAGTAATACATAATAATGATCATGAGTGTTGAAATATATGAAAATACTCTTATAAAATCATTGAGTAATTCTTGAGATAAATACTATTTTATTTTGGAAAGAAGATTTATTCTTGGAATATTTTTTTATAAAAACAAAACTGAATTTATAGTGTATTTTCATAATGAAATTTTTGAATTTGGAAATATAATGGTTTCTAAAAATAGATCATAGAGTTCTCTTGAATATAGGTAAGATTTTGAGAAATTTCCTTGAATCAGGCTTGTATTTCAGCAATAATATTGAATATTCTTTTAAAATGTTTAACTCCTAATAAAATAAGGAAAAATTATGGTTGTATAAAATATATAGAAAATTAACATAGAATTTATGGGGATTAGATAATAATATATAAGGATTTCATTGAGTTAATTAGACAATAAATGTAACCTGGATGAAAATGGAGGTTTGGGTGGAAAACCCTTACCACTTTGTAATCAATCGGTTCATATTCCCCAAAATAAATAATCATCAAATGATACATTCAATACCATGAAAATAAATATATTCATGACATGATACATAGATTTTACATAAACATACATTATACACAATTAATAGTAGTGAACATGATATATCTCAAAAAAAGAAGCGAGAGGAGGAAACCCCTTAACTTAAGTGTGACGATGTTCTCCACTTGATCATAGTTTCCTAGATAACAAAGTTAAATTAATTAATTAATATTTATAGAACATATTATTTATTATATTATTTATTATATCCTCATTATTTTCATTAATGGTCTTCTTGGAGGATTTAAGAGGTTAAATATTTTTGTTTGGGAGTGTTATCTTCTTTGGTATTAATGACCATTTTACATATATATATATAAGGATAAACATGTAAGATGAGAAAGGTTTTATAAAATAGAAAATTTATGTTTTTATTGAACTACTAAAATATTACATGTTCATAAAATTCATTTTTTAATTCTGAGATAATATGAATCATTATATAAACATTTGATAATAATTGTTTTCATTAATTGGAGGTTTTTGATAACAACAAAATCAATGAAATTTATAAATTAATATCATCTGTGAAAAAATATAATATAAAATTAAATAAGTTATAATACATATATTATAGTCTGGTTCAACCATAAAAATTGTTTCATGACCTGAATTAAAGATAGTAATAGAAATTGAAAGCTTGTCATCATGGAATATGATAAATTAACACATCTCGGATAGTGTTTTCATATCTAGTATAAAAGAATGGAAATTTAAAGATGATGATGAATTATTACATATCAAAAAAACATTATAGTAAATTTAATTTAATGAATTAATAAAAAAATTGATTAAATGAGTTGAGAAATGAAAAATAAAAGAAAGAATACTGAAATAAAAGAAAACGTGAGAAATCCCTTTAGAAAATTCAGTAGCCTAACGACATCACTTCAAAATTCATAAAAAAATTTATGAAAGAAAAGAGGTATCAAATATTTATTAAATAATATGGAAATTAAGGGGGATATGGAATGATATATCAAAACATAATAACATTGAAAATAAAATAGTATTAGATAAAAAGAGTTCTTGAAAAAGAGAGAGATTTTGAGATGAAAATTTTATAGCATAATGGCTATGCAACATGGTTTTGGAGAACATTAAAAAGAGTGGGGAAAAAGGAAACACATTAATAAAAGAATGATAATATATTATAGGGACTAAATAAAATGAAAATAATAACATGGTATGAATGATTTTAAATACATACCACATAAAAGAGAATATGAAATAAAAGAATAGAAAAGAGGTGTTTACCTCAAAAATTAATCATCCTTGATAGCCTCTTTTGGAGAAGTTGTGGTACTATTATGAGACCAAGAGCCTATGTACGTGGGGAAGGATCTTGGGAGTATATTTTATCAGAATTTATATAAGGCACAAATCATGAAAGGTGTGAAGAGTAGGGGAGTGAGGGTGGTGGGGTTTATAGTGTAGGAGAGGAGTAATTTTTTATTATCAAAATCATTATTTGATTATTTTTGCAAAGACAACCAATAGTATTGATTGTTGATTTAAATAATCATAATAATTTAATATTAGTTATAACCTAGTATAATTACATCATCCTTACCACACATATGACTCAATAAATCATTTAAATATAATTTAGAGTAAATTATTTTATTTTTCTATTCTCCCAAATTTCATGTATTATAGAAATATCACAAAAATAGCATCCCAACCATTTTTCAAAATGTAGAATTCAAAAATGAAATTAATTTTTTGAAAATAATTTTCTATATATTTTTAATAATTTTTTTTTTAAAAAAAATCATTAATTACTGCAAAAAACATTATTAAAACTATAACTCATTTTACAATAACTTGAGAAATTAATCAAGCTCAAATAAAATTATCCTATAACCATATGAAAATAAAGTTACAATATGTGATTAAAGTTTATGAAAATGAATTTCAATTTTTAATTATTATATTAATCATAAAATTATAATTTAAATATTTATGACATTCAAAAATTCCAAAACGTATACTATGATTGTTATTCTCTTATAAGATTTCCGAATTGTATTTCTTTATTAATGGGTGAGGATTCTATTTTTTCCAATTTACTCACAATTACTATTCATAAATATTCATAATGGTATGATTCTATTCACAAGGGTTTGTTTCTATTAACCAATAATTATTTATGTCTTATCAGACTCTAAATATATTACTAAACACAACCATATATGTCAGTTTTTTGAAATTCAAATCACAGAGGTGAAAATTTTATATTTACTTGATAGGTTATGAAAAATTGGTTCTTGTAGAGACTTAGTTTTTATCTCTATGATCTAGAATATGCACTAGTTTTTCATCATATAAAATATCTTGATCTAGTTTTTTGACCTATTAGTTTAGTAAATTTGAGAGATAAGGTAAAAACATCCTCTTGAGAGATACATTGAACACATCATTGAATTGATAAAGGTTCGATGGAAGAACCAAGAGATAGGATACAATCCCTTCTCAATCATGTATCTAGGAAGGGAAAACACTTAGGGATCAATGTTGTTTTCATTGTAAATATCATAACCATCTTCTATTGAGATTTTCATAGAGAATCTATATCCCCAACTCCTAACTCTAGATCACATCAATGATTATCAGTTTAATTTTTAGTAGACTTTGTGTTTTCGTTTTGTGTTTTGGAAAGGATCTTACCATCTATTCCATTTATTAATCCATCTCTAGTCCTAATATATATTTTTTATCTAACATCATCTAAACATGTTGCAGTTCTAAACATCTTTACATATAGGTATTCAAAATGTGCTATCTTAGTTCTTGAGTGAAGGTTATTTTTGAATGAAAACTAGCTTAGACCAAAGTGTTGATCCCAAAAAACATTTAAATACATAAAATAAGATCTCAACATATACACATAGTTTTTAATTTTTCACTTAGATAGACTATCTATTTAATTTTTATATGTAGTGCTGAAACTCAATTATGTATCAAGAGATTGTGGAATGCTTCCATAAAAAATTGAGCTAAACATTACATATTTAGAACATACAACTAAATGTGGTCTTACATAGTACCGTACAACATACATAATGTGGTCTTACATGGTACCGTACAACATACATCATGAATATATTATAAAACTAATCCAAATATAAATAATCTCTAAGAACAATGATGTTGGTAGGCCTTGTAAAGTGATAAACTATAACCCATATATCATTTCCCCTTTTAGGTTTTTCGGAGAGTCTAATGAAAAAATAGAGGATGGTGTTTTCCCATTTATATTATAGTATGGGTAGTGGTTTTAATATCCCTTTAGAAATTCGATTCTTATAATTAACTTTTTGACATAAAACACACTGAGATACATAATCTACAATATATATCTTCTTTTCTTCGGACCATAAATATTCTTTCACATTTCTATTCATCATTGTACTTCTAGGATGATCATAGATGAAGAATTATGATATCACATTAACATATCCTTAAAGTTGGTATTAGTTTGACACTTACATGGTTTATGTACCTTATCAATCCATCAAAGTCCTGGTTAATCACCTAATCATTTTTCACCTTCTTCTACATATCTAAATAATATTTCTTAACCCCTTTAATCTTCTATTGGATTGATGGTTGAAATCTTATTTATTCAAGATATGATTTTAACAGTTATTTAATTATTTCCAGATCCATTGTTGGGAAATCCATAAATATTTGATCTTTTTTATCCTCATAAAAGATTAGATATCTTGATCATTTCAACTCAAAGCCTCTTCTTCCTTGCTTGATATCCTAGGGTGTTAATCTATTGAGTAGTAGTAACCATTTATTATATCCAACCATCTTCTTGGGATCATATTCAACTCTTTAGATGTGCGTATATAAATTGAACTCTTATGATCGTTATATATATTTAATCATTTCCCCATAATGATAAATATTCCAAATCATTAGTTTAAAAATTACCATAGATAATTCCCAATGATTTGTTATGAGTTTTCTTTCCAGACACAACAATTGTCGAGAGGTATAACCTACAACTATATCACTTATAAATCACATCGTTATCTCTACCAGAAAATATATATTCTAAAATCATCATAATATCTATCTTTCGCATCATATAAATAAAACTTTTCATAATAACTAAGAAATAAAATAGGATATAGGTAGGTGTTTCACTCTTATCTCCCTTCAACTGTTTGTTTTAAGACCATTGGCATTACCAATTGTTACAGGTTTCCCTATTTCACTAAAAATTTATTAATATAATACTTCTAACATCCACTAAAAAAACATATCATCATTAATAGTAATACTTCATATAAACCCTAAATATTATCAATACCATTAATCTTATAAAAAGTTCATCCATACTCAAATAATAATTCTGGTTGAACGAAAGAGTTACATATATCATATTCTAATAAAAGAGCTACCGAAATGTCATTAATCACACTAAAATACCATCACTTAAAACCTAAAAATGGTTTTCTATGAATTTTAATTTATGATCAACCTTAACAGAAAACTCATTATAGTATACATAACTTATAATGTAATGATACAAGAAGTCATATATTGAACCAATATTAACTCAATCCATATTTGTTTCATGATTCTTATAACAAAAAATAAAATTGGTAAAAATATTTCTATAATAAAAATTCTTGAATCCGAATACATAAATAAATCAACCCATTTACATTAATGATTTGGTATAACCTAGTTCATTCATCTTTCCAGGTTATAACCCGATGTATAGGGCATTTACTTGGATGGTTCCCATGATCCGGATATACAAGATATAAAATTCATTGTCAATTCATTACTTTACAACCATTATTTCCACATAAAAAACATTTTCCCCTATCTATTAGATATTTTTATAGGGGATTGTTACCACCTACATGAAATTTATTATTATAAATATTATTTCCTCAATATTCCTTACCATATGATCATTCATGAAATTCTATCATCCTCTTATATGAGGATTTAGTATCTCATTGATGTTTACATTATTAATCATATATCATGATAGATAATTAGGATAAAAAAATTATTTACCTTGATCCATTATAAAATTTTGAAATACATAATCCCCAAATAATCAATCACATTCAGTATTAACATGATTCTTCCAGGTTATATCCATTGAGTTAAACTAAAAAACATAGTGTGGTCCACAATAACCAAAGTGTGGAAACCATACGATCATGATAAATCATATATTGGATGACGAAATCATTAAACTTAATTTATATTATATGAAATCATAGGTTTAATATAGATCATTCAATTTCATCATCTTTTCATATCATCCATGATGGTTCGTAATGATATTGTGAATATCCAAAATATTCCCTAGATGTTTAAAAATGGGTATGTAGAATGACCCAATTATGTGCATTGGGTGAGAATAGAGCCAAATCCAAATTATCCTTATTAATATTTAATAGTTCGAGGAACAACTATGAAAGATCCGCATCCACATGTAGAATATAGTTATTGATGTTTTTCCAAGGAAACCGCTCACTCTACCCTTCAACAATATTCCAATAAGTCTTCCAATATGTTGACTTATCCTTAAACTTATCCTCAGAAATATGCTTATAAATACTATTAAACATATCATTGTAAATATCCTTATACATATCAATAGATATATCCTTATGAATATACTTATAAATATGTTTTCGAATATCCCTAGTGATCAATCATATATTTTCCCATACTAGTTTACAATGGTTAACTAAACCTTTATCTAATAACAATTTTAAAATCATATACTTTTCATATATAGATATAATATATTAATATATTAATATTAGTTTCACAAAAAAAATATCCATGCTTCAATAGTATAGGTAAAGTCCATTTGGATACTTTGAAACATAAATAGCCAGTTCATAATAGTTCTACATCATATCTCATATAGATATTCACACCTATCACCATTCTTATACATATCAAACATTAAATGTCTATTCAAACCATATGTAAGGGAAACATAATAAATGATGATATATGATTCTCATTAAGTTTAAACTAGTGATATATCAATGAGATCATAATAATAACATGACAATAAGGGTAACATTTAAAAACAGTACCTTATAAATAAATGATCATATAATTGAGTCGTATCATAAAACATTGAAGTTCATTAATGTTTAATCATAATATAATCAAAGATTATAATACACGAGGGAATGATTTAGGAATAGGACATGGATTTTTTTAGTCACATAGGTATAGAATATCATTTCCTTAGTATTCAAGGCTCATTTACAATTATATAAATTGGAATGGGTTCACTCTCCAAATTATCATAATAGTCAAGGATTACTCCCAAATCAATTATAGTTGAAAAATCAGTTTAATAATTTGTATATACTCTTTATTAGAATCTTATTTATCTCATGAGATATCAATACTTTTTCACTACATTGGAGGGATATTTCAGTCCCACCCATCATATAATGAAAATCATACATATGTGTGCCAAAATATTATTAAACATTAATCATATTATTAACAAAGATATTAAATGGGTTAATAGTCATTTAATCATGGAACACCCAAAGAGATGAAACAAATTCATAATCATTTCATCATTTAATCATATAACCCATAGAAAAGAAAAAAGATTCATAAACACATCATCTTTTCATTATAGCATAACCCATGGGATATAAACAAGTTTCACGTAAATTTCATGTTTTAATAATATCTTAAAATTCTAAAAATGTAACATATTAATAAAACAATAATATTTTAATCACATAAAATATAATTAAAAAGGGAAAAGTTTCAATTACATTTAATCATTTTATTATAGAATATGTCTAGGAAATGGAATGTGTTTCATAAGAATTTTTTCATCATATATATAAAAAATAATGAGAAAGAATAAGGATGATATCATTGGATCATATATGCATTATATTTAAGTAACATAAAAATATTTCATCTCAAATTAAAAAGGATTATTAAATATAACATGGAACATTTCTCAGGGAAAATATATTTTCCATATTGAAAACCAATTATTTAAAATCTAAAAATTTCATCAATATTATTGAAAACATTTAATTTTAAAATATACTTTTGAATTTGTAATGGATACTTTAATTCATTAAGTGGCCATGAGAGTGGAAAATTTTATTCATGTTGTGTATGGTAAAACAAATATTCATTTACCATTTCTTGTAAAAATTAAAAAGTACATTGTCTGGAAAAATACAAGAATAGTAGTATTAAAAATAATTAATTTATATAATATTAGAAAAAATTTATTTAAATAAAAAAATTTTAATGTTTAAAACATTATTTAGGTCATTTTTATAAACATGGACATGGAAACTAATGGGATTTTGACTGAATATAAAAATAAAGTCAATTTTTATTAAAAAAATACAATTTTATCTTGAGTACATAATGTGAGTAAAATGAAAGTAAACAATTTATTATAGAAAAATAACCATGGGATAGGATAATTAATTATTTTTTTGAGAGGTATATCATAATAATTAATCATCAGAAACTTAATTAAAAACAATCTGGATAAATAATGGGATTGTAACATAAAACATTTATCACATTGGAAAATTTTGAATCATAACTATCATGAATGAAAAAATGTTATATGGATATGTATATCCCATAATGTTATTTATAAAAATCATAAAATATATTAAAACTCAATATATACACAACATAAATGAAATCAGTGGTGAATATGTCATGTGTCCCGTGAAAATAAAAGTGAGACAAAATTCTATTACCTGATTTGGTAAATTTTGAATCATAAGCACAATTAAATAAAAACATAAAATGAAAATTAAAATCTCATTATAATAAATAGATTAATTGTATAACATATCATTTGGGTTGTTTATAAACCTTATAAAATAAGTTAGTTGAATAACATAACATATGAACCAAAGAAAACAATTTGAGATGAAGATCCCTCACCACAAGCTCAAATTTCATCATTCACATTCCAAAATAATAAATATTAAATATAAGATTATTATAAATATTTTAATAGCTATAATAATATATATAATACCACATATATATTTTTGGACCTTTTATTACTTGTTTATTAACTATTTCTTATTAAAATTGTGTTATGGGTAATAAATACTTCATTTTTCAGGTATATTTTGTGTAGGTATTTTTGGTAATTTTTAATTTTATCATATTTAAAAGTGATATATAATTTTATAAATGGTATTGATATAGTATATATTCATTATATATATATTGGGAGTAATCCTTAAAATTTGGAGATATAAAATGGGAGACATTGTTCATGGTGACGGTAAGTTGTATGCGTACATGGACGTTGATTCCATATTCCTAAAGTATGGAATGAAATAATGAAAAAATATATATAAAATTTATAGAAATATTTATATTAAATATATATATATATATATTAAAAAATTAATCTATCTTTATTACGAATTGTGTAAAAATAAAATGAAAAATGTTTCACATCATTTGGGGGGGGGGTGATTTCTTATACGAATGAGTGACATTTTCATTTTCCAATGGATTATAAGGTAAGAATTTATATGTGTTATTATAATAAAAAATATATAATTATGTAAAAAATTTCTTATAAATATGATATATTCATCATTATATTAATCATTGATTAACGATGATTGAAAATGAATTACATATGTTTATGAGGTTGTAGTCCGCCATACATAAGATCAATGATTTTGGTTCCCATTTGATGAAAGAAGATATGGATATAGGTCCTTAAAATAAATAATAAATTATAATTACATTGGATATACATGTGTTATTAAATAAAAACATTTTACGAGTATTTGAATGATGTGAAAGAATAAATAAAATAATAGCAGTCGATAAATAATGATACCTCTTCTTCGAAAAACTTATTTAGGTTTGAACTAAAATCCTCCATAATAGGGGTTCAAAAGAAAAATAATGATTATACAATGTGTGGAAGGAATTATGAAAGATATTTCTTCATTTATTAGACCATAAATAAGGATTTATAATCACTAAGGGAGGCGAGACGGGGATCCCTTGTATAAGCGGGGAAGAGGATGCACATGAATGTTTGAAAAGAAAAAGTTATACCTATGATTTAAAAATAAAAAATGGTTCCAAAATGGTACAATATCAAAACATTTATTATATAAGGTATAAATATAGCTATAAAATAGTATTTGGATATGTTTTTATGTCATTTTAACTTATATCATTTTAGTTTAGCCCCCATGTATACTCATTTTAACCATAAAAATGATATTTAATATTTAATATTTTTACTACTCATTATGAAAAAAATGAAGTTGAATATATAATAAAATATTAATAACTATTAATCAAATTTTTTTAATAAACATTGTTATATTCAATTCATATATTTGATAAAATTTTATTTAAAAATACACACAAATGCAATAAGAAATCATATTCCAAAGAGAAATATTTTCATAAATAAAAAACTATAAATATAAAAATTCATTATAAAATTTATGAAAATAACATAAATTGGATTAATATAATGTAATATATAACTAATATTACTTTTTAATATTTTTGATTTTTTTTTATTAATTTTAATTTAATGAAATGGAGATTTTTAATAAAAATTATTATTTCATCAATATCCATTAAAAATAAATTATATAGAAAAATAAAAATATTAACCGTAGGATAATTTATAAATTTTGATTAAAAAAATATTCTGTTTTAAAATAATCAATAAGTTTAAGAAATTAATTTTATTTTTTTCATAAAAATAATGAAAAAAAATTATTTGTTGAGAAAAATGTATTTCTGAAACATATAAATACTTTAGTAATAAGTTATTACTTATATATAAATATATTTTAGATAACTAAAACATTATAATTAATTTTCATATTAGTAATATTTCTATTTATACCACAATGTTTAGTTGAATGATATAATACTCATGTTTAAATAATAATATTGAGAGTATATCACAGTTCGTTAAAACTCAGTGTTGCATGTTACACAATCTATTAAAGAAATTAGATTTATTTGGAAAATATATATTCCATAAAAACATTGGGTATTGAATGATATCATTCATGTTTCATTTTATTCTTAATTTTAATCACACTAGTGGAAGGCATTAGAGGATAATTGAATGAAATTAAATTGAGACAAAATTCTGATAACCACTAGCCCCAAATTACATTTTAGATCCTCTTACACAATAAATAAAAAATTATATTATTTATTTGTATAATTCATAAAATTAATCATTATTATTATTCTTATATATTGATTTATTATTATGTATTTTATGTTTGATTATTTTTTCTTACCTTAGTTTTCTTAATGTTTGTTGTTCTATAGTTCCAAAAATGAATATGTTTAACATTTATGGTCAATGATCCATTTCAAAAGTATAAATAAACTCTAAATGTATAAAGGTATTGGTTTTATGTTATTAAAGATAAATTTTAGTACAAAATATTGGTATATAGTTATAATTTAATAAAATATTCCTTGTAAGATTGTTTTAGTCAAATAAAAATATGGTTGCGCCCATAGGGTGTTAGCTGAGTGGTACCAGCTGGTTTTACCCCTCGTTTTCCATTGGAACTAGCCCAGGCTCAAGTACCACACGAGTCGGACTCTGTGCTTATTATTTAGATGGTGATTCAAATCTATTTTCTTTTTCGAGGAACAGGTGGCCTGCTCTGGGCGTTCCCCCCAGTGGCAGGCGAGTCTTACCCTTTCACATGATTTCACAGAATTGGCCTTTGGAAAAACATTTGGCCCTATGGGCCATGTAATGGGATAAATACCCACTGGTCCTTCAGGATATGTTATGGCTCTCTATCTACATAGTTAAAATAGGTCTTTTAATTTTTTTAATAATAATTGGGGCTTTATCCCCAGTCATTAAAAAAACAAAAAATATTGTCGATTGTTTACATTTAATATCAATATCATCAATGATATTTTGTCATTCCAAAATAATAAACAATTTTTTTAATTATTAATCTTATAAAAAATCTTTAAATATATTTTTTAATAATATATGTGAATTTATCCATTTAAAAATAATATCCAATCATTTACATAGCTAGTCTAAAATCACTACATGTAGATATTGTTTTCTAAATTCATTTTAAAGAAATTAAAAGAGGAAGATATTAATGTTTTATAAAAATAACTGAAAATAATTATTCTTATATTTAAAATTTAATTTTTAAAGGCTAATGATATGATAAAAATTGTAAATGGGGAATAAAATAGGAGATATATAGATTTTGAACCTCCTACATTGACCTAATAAATGCTTATGAAAATGTTAAAAAAAGAGTTAATAAGTGTCATATCATCAAGAAATCACCAAAAAAAAATATAAAATAAAAATAAAACCTTTTATTAAAATGTTTTTTATTTTATTTTTATTTTTATTTAATTTAAAAAAAATAAAGGAAAAATTTGGTTTTGAACCCTTAACATTATATTTGAATCACCACCTTTGGATTAAATCTAAAGCCTTTAGAGTAAGGAATTTTTGACATTCCTAAGGCTTGTAAAAATTGATGCGGAATTCAAGAGTGGGATTTGGGAATAATATTTATTGAAAACTGAAGTTTAGATGAATATTTGAATGGGTATAATTTTTTCACTTCAACGGACAAGATTTGATTACATTTTCCCAAATACTTAACATTCAACGATCAAGAAAGTTACATTCAAAAGTCAATTGTATAATAAATGAATATGGGATGATGTTTTGAGTATTAATAACTTACAAATTTATCAATATATGTTTTTATAATTAATTTCTATCATTTAAATCATCATTTAAATAAATTAACATTTATATATATTTTCATAGTTTATTGAACTATTTATTTAAAAATAAATTTCAAAATAAAAATTTCAAATTGCAATTTTTATTTAATTAAATAAATTAAAAAATTATTTATAAAATTCATTCAAAGTAATAATTAATTAAATTATTATGACATTATTTATATTGAATATATATTTTACTTTTCCATTGCATGGACAAGTGTTGCACGTCACTGCATAAACTTTTTTTTTAACTATAAATTTATTTAATATTAAAAATAATTTATAGAACTAAATATAATTTAATATTCATCATTTATATAATTTTATACTACTCATAACGTATTACTTTTTCTTATCATATTCATCATACTATTTTTTGGATAATAATTTTTAATATTAAAACTTTGTGGAGGTATTTTTGAAATATTGTAATCATTATAGTGTTCTGTAATTTAAAAATTCCAGGGTATATATATATATATATCAAAATCCATGATTAATGATCATATTTATCTATCAATTATATCATTGCCTTTTCCCATATAAAATATTATCTTGAAACACCAATTTTAACATCTCCAAAGCTACTCAAGAATTGCATCAACATCGATAATTATTTTATTTTTTATCTTGAAATAAAATAAATTTATTTACACTCAATATTATTTTTATGATATTTTTATTACATTATCATTTAATGAATGGTCCATAATTTTATATAATTTACAATATCATTTCAGTTCTAGATATAACTATAATAAGTATAATTTCACATTAACTCAAATTATTATTTTAGAAGGAATTTTGAATTTAAGAGTATTACTCAAATTAAAAGAACAATAAATTTAATAAAAATATAATTTAATCATTAATAATATTAAAAAATTATATTGAAATAAAAAACATTATAGGGAAAATTCTCTATCAAAATAAAAATTTCCTTTATTTTCATCATCATTTTATCAGAAATAATTATTATAGGTCAAATTTACGACTTCTGGCACATTTTAATTTTATAATAAAAAAAAATCATTTATTATTGAAATTATTATTAAAAATATATTATTCATTTCTTAAAAATATATAAATAAATAATATAGTTATTATTTTAATTTATAACAAAAAATAATAAATATTTTTTTTATTGATTGAAAGATATTACATTTTAGAGAATGAATTAAAATAATTTTTTCATATCATTCAATGATATTTTTGATTTATATTAATAAATATATATATATATATTATAGATTATTAAAATTAATATTTATATCCACACATACAAAACTCTAAATAATAAACATGATAACATAAGACATATTGTCTAACCTTTGATTAAATCAAATTTTATATAAAGAAAAATATATTTTTCAATGTATAATTCAAAAAATATAAGACTATAATATATAATAAAACACCAAGAAATATTATTTATAAATATTTGGATGAAATATTAAATAATGAGTAACTAACTCATTGATGTAAATTTCATGAATCAATATCAATACAATAGATCCAAAATATTTGGAAAAAACATCACATTCATAGATTTGTTATAGGGAAAGGAAAAATAGTTGTAAAAAATATAATCAAATTATAGATGATCACAACATAACATTAATAGGGATAATACTACCATATAATATAATATTCAAGATGAATAGAAGATATTAAAGATAAAGTATTTAAGGAAGAAACCAAGGAGGGATGTGTTCTTTGTTATGGATTGGTTGGGTTGAAAAATAAATCTTTTTAGGTAGGTTTTTTATAAATTAATTAAAATTTACCTTAATATTTTTTTTCCATAAACACGATAAGAAACTGATAGATTCATATCCGATATACAGTGCCTTAGTGGAAATTTTTTTATTCATTACATTAGTCAACTAGTGTAATGATAGGGGTTATGACCCCACATGGCTGGATACTGAGTGCCCCATGACATTGGACTGAGTTATTAATGACTATTACAACTATATATTATAAGGTGGTTAAATTATATCCCTCTTTGTTATTCTACCAACTCCTAAAATATTGTGAAACTATATAGTACCATCCATCATAAATTAATTAGAATATAATAGTGAACAATATAGTCTACCAAAAAATACAATGGCTAATAAAAAATCATTCCCCTTAGGGTTATCATTCTCTTGAAGCATTAATAATTCTCATCAATAAAAAATACTAATTCTAATTACATGATGTGTTACTCATACTACCATGTATCTTCATGTGTTATCCCACTTCCATTTTATCATCATCGCTATCAATCATGTGTGTGGGGTCGAAATTATTCCTCCGCATATGTTCCATATGATAAATATTGAGTATATATTTATGTCTTAGTGTACTATCTAACCAATGGTCCATGGTTCAATCACATAAAAATATCAAATGGTCCCATGAACAATGTTTTTAGCTTCCCTATCCTCCTCAATTAGAGATGTCAGAACCAAGGTGACACAGATAAAATTCCTGGATAACCATAGTGAATTACTAGGCTTATCCCTTATAGTGGGTATTCAAAAAAATCCAAATAGGAATAGTTACTAAGATTATTCATATCATATATACCTTATACTAAGTCACCATTATTAATCACAGACAGATGATCACCAAATCAAAAATTCTATCCAAAATTGTATTGATTGGAATAGTTTAATATATAAATACTCTTTTGGGTGCCACCAGTAATGAATATTGAGATATTTTATTATGATAACATTACTAGTTAATGATTTTACCTCCAGAACCATAAAATTATAATATTCATGGTGAGAGAATATCATCCCATAACCTAATAATCTTTTTTTCATCTTATTGTCTATATAATGGTGGTATACTTTTTAAATGTTTAATGAGTCCCCAAAGACATCTCTAAACTCTAATAGATTAGTTAAATCTAGTATGTGCTTTAATATAAATCGTGGATTATGGGAATATTTTCTATAATGATTACCATTGACACATATTGTCTATCCAATTTTTTCATTGACTAACTGTTTAAAATAGTCAGAAAGTGTGTTACATTAAAGTGTTTATCTATTAAAATATACACCATACCATAGCTCATATATCACATAATAATTACAAAGTAAATTTCTATGGTCACCTCATCAAAAATATAAATAGGAATGTTATGTTTCTAAAGTAATGTTGTCGGAATTTGATGTCTTGTCTTCATCCTCAAGAAGATGAATAATTAAGAAACCTATTTTATAATTTATATTGACATACATATCTACTATAATTGTGTCATATATCTTCATATATATCTGTTGGTATTTGATAAAAATCCCATTGAGAGATTTTGGAGTTCCTCAGGAAATATTTCATCATAAATGATTGAACTACAACCCTATAATATTTATAGAACCACCCACTCTCGTTATGAGTTTATCCCACAATGGAATAAATATATATGAGCCTATCATGAATCAAAAAACAATTTGAATAATATTAATGGCTATCCTTCACCCAGTCTAAAAACAAGGATGTCATATCATGGGAATAAAGAACATACAGTCATAGATCCACTGTTAAATCATGGTGCCCCTCCAAGAAAATGTATTATCACATTATATTACTGACTACATTCCAAAACCATATATTAATGAGGCATATGAGCAATGTCAGTCCCAATAGTATTTCCCTCCCTTAGTACATAGTTCATCTCAAAATAAAATACCAAATGTTATTTAACCTTACAAAATATTAATATGATAACATCATGATTCTAAAAGAATTTCAGCAATCTCTTATAGTTTATATAAAAAAATATCTAAAGATTTTTTATCTAGAAAATTATATCATAGAATATAATATATTTCTATAAATCATGGGTCTATATGTTCCTACAATGGGGTCTCATTTGATGAGATCAACACATGACTTAAGTACCCTCTAATAACAAAATGACCATAATCGATACTTTATGTCATAAATGTAGATTCTATTTCAAATGATGATGTTAGGTAAAATAAATATTAGTGAAATTGTAATCCAATCATTAATATCATAAAATTTATCTTCAAAATATTCAATATACTCAAATTTAACCACACTCTTGGTTACTCACATCATATAAATATCTAAATGGATTAAATTTTTAATGAACCATTAATAATAATAATAATAGAAATGAAATACCTTATCAAAATGAAAACATTTGGTCTTGTACAAGACGTCAATACCTATAAAATATCTTGTTAAACAGAATTATTATACATAGATATAAACTGTGTATGAATTAAATCGACTTGAAAAAAAAACAAACATTTCAAAGGAACTATATAAATCTATTTTAATAGAATTATGCACAATAAAATCACCATAAGAATTACATGAGTCAAATTATTATCTAAATATACCTATATATAATCTATAAACAACATAATAAAGGATTTATTGTATATATGAATGATATTGATCATTTTTTCCATTAATATTGGTCAATCATTTTCTTGACTGAATAAAATCAATATATACATGAATAACACAAACCATCTCTAGGATTTTTTTTTGTTATGTAGTTAACCGTAAATAATTATTTGATAGTTTCATAATCACATATACAAATTTACAAACCATCTATCCCATATAATATAATTAAACAAAACATTTATTCCTAGAAATTATATTTGGTGATGTATGCAAATATGACTTAACATCCTATAACACCGACAAAATATCTAGATATAATCACTATAGTTCAAGAGAAATATTAGAAAATTATAAGGAAATGTGATTATATTTATATATCACATTCTATCATTGTCCTCAATCATATATATAACTTCTCACAACAAAATTTGTTCCATCCAGAGAGTGGGTATTGATCAAATCTATATATAAGGAACAAAATATATCTTGAGAATAAACTCACTCTTTAGAATAAAATATATGATATAATCATGGAAATTAACCATTAAATAATCCATTATTAGAGTAACACTAGATAGAAGCATCATTTTGTACAAAACTAATACTATGATGCCCATTTGCTGAATGGTTTTTGATGGGTAAGAATTCATTTATTGATAAACTTCTGTTTCTACGGGGAGAAAAACCATGGAGATTGGAAGAGTTATCTCATAGGGTTTCCATGATTTTGGGGTTCATTGATTAGAAATGCATCACAATTGGTCATTCTTTTTTCCATTGTTTGTTTCCTTTTAATTATTTAATGTTTCATGCATGGAGCATTAGATCTATAATTTTGAATCTATGTATAATAAAAATTCATATAGTATTGATATCAATTTTTCAAATTTTCAGAATGTGTTTCAATAAATATTGGTTAGGATTTATTGTCTCATTATAACCATATGTAATTCAAAAATACTCCATGATATTGCTACTACGATGAGAGTTCAAATTCTGATAGACTAGAATATTGAGAAGGTGTGCTTATGGAACATTTCCAAAATTCTCATTGCGGTGGACCTTTATACAACTCTCATTGACATGGTAATGCTTTATACTCCTAGTTATTATTTACACCTATGTGTTGAATATTATAAGAAGCCTCATTTTTTTGTGGGTTTCTAGGATGTTGATTATTTAATTGATGAATTTCATTTCACTACTATTTGTGGAAAATAAAATGTTAATCGAATTGGGGAAAATGACTATAGGTATGGTTTTAAATCTCAATATAATGATGTTTTACGTGTCATGAGAGGTGTATTTTCTGATTCATATGTGGTAGGGACCTCATAAACACCTGGGAACGTTGATTCATCTCCTAAAATGTAAGGGTTAGTGTAGGAATTTATTAATATTTTCTACTTTAAGAACGTCGTGTGTCCGAATTTTAATTTTGTTCTAGTTCATCTGACCTCATCTGAGCTTTCAGATCATGAGGTGGTTGTTCAAGATGAAGTTAATCGTGAGATACCATATGAATATACTATCACAATGTGGAAATTAAAAAAATTAAAAGTGTTGGATGAAGAGGGTTTCTGAATGGTTTATTATAGGAAACCAAAAGATAATTCACATGTAAGGTATGTGTTAGTTTTAGGAACACAATAAATAGATCCCAATGATGAATCCAAATAACAGATTTAGGCAAACATTATTGGGAAAATATCTATACCTTATCTTCCTGAAGTAAAATTGTAGGATGAAAATCAAATAGAATAATGTGTCCTTGCTACTAGTGGTTTACAAAATTCGAATGTGGATGCTGAGGAGGGAAGCATCTCCCTTTAGAACTCTGGTATATGAAAAATTTCATGGATCGGAATATAAAACAAATCAATTAGAAATTAAGTTTTCCATGAAGATTTCATTAAGTTTCATGGTTCTTGTTGCATTGAACCATAATCACATTAGATGAAGAGAACATATAATTTACTATATAATGATTCAGTTCATGATTATTTTGGTGTGACAAAAATAAATTTGTTGAACTAAAATAAATAATGAAGATGTTGAGTCATTGTGAATGGTTAATAGATTGCAAGCGCCCTTGTAATAGAAGAGAGGCACACACCCAAGATGTCGGGGAGGCACCATAGGGAGAGATGATAGTCATAAAATAAGGTGAAAACAATTGTTTGGAGATGATGATATTTAAATTTTTTTAATTTTTTTCATTTCCACCCCTTGCTCTCAAAGTCTGTGTTATTGTTTTTTATGCATAAAATTCAAGGACCAAGGATTTTAATCCATGGTTAGAATTTTTCTTTGTATAACCGCATTTATGTATGTGTTTGTGTATATATACATGTGTGTATGTATATTTGTGTGTGTACATGTGTATGTGTACACATGTATGTTTTTAATTCACATAAATTTTATGAATTAACATTCAAATATATTTTTTCTAATTATTTAAATTAATTTATTGAATTATTATTATATATTCATTAATAATGCTAAAAATATATTTAGTCATTTTGTATTATTTATGTACACATATATTTATTTACAACACAAAAAATATTTTAAATATTATTGTAATTGATGTGACTAAAATTTTTTCATTTTAATTTATTAATTTTTATCATTTCAAATTTGTTTAAAGTTTATATAATTAGTAAATTTAAATTATTTTTTCAATAATATTATAATTTAAATATTTAATTGTAAAATTATAAATATATATAATTATTTAGAAAAAGAAATTTATAAATTTTAATTAATTAATAAATATTTAATTAATTATGAAATTATAATAAATGTTTTTAAACAATAATTATACATATTATATTTATAAATATATATATATATATATATATATAATTTTTAAATATATTTATTTATAATAATAATTATAAATAAATGAATACATATTTAAATAATTATAAAATAATAATAAATTTTATTAAATAAGAAATTTTTTCACTAGATTAATATTTATATATACATAATTTTTAAATATATTAATTGATAAGTATAATTATATATATATATTTAAATAATTACATAATTTTTATAAATATTTTTAAATAACAAATATAGTTAATATATTTATAATTATAGATCTTTCTATATTGATATAAATATATATAATTATATAATTATATAATTATATAATTATATATAATTATATTTATAAGTATATCGAAATATTTTTAAATACATTTATTTATAATTATAATTAGAAATAAATAAATCCATATTGGAATAATTATAAAATTATAATCAATCTATTTTAATAATAAATATATTGATAAAATTTTTTTATAAAAATATATATTAATATATAAATATATTAATAATTATTTACAACTATTAATAAATATATTTATATATATATATATATATATTAGGTGCTTGGGGGTATAATTACAATTAAATAAACACACCTCACACATAAACCAAAAAGGAAAGATATAGACCATTAAGGGGATATCCCACCCATCAAGCCATATTTAATCAATAAATGGATCATAGTCTAGTGGGAATTAATCACATTACATGGCCCACAAGCCAAATGGACATGAAATGCCATTACGTGCCCAATAGGCACATAATTTTGACACAAAAGGCCCATCTGTGAATAGTACTGCTACAGTACCCAGGCTACTACAGTTCTACTGCCATTGCTACAACTCTGCCAATGTTACAATGATGCTGCAGTGCTACTATATTACTCATGCATCATGGGTTTTGAACCCCCAACCTCAATGTAGTATTAAAGGGTTCTTAACACTAAACTGAAACCCAAATACATAATAAATATACTAATTAACAAATTAAAATATTCATATAGTTATAACATTATAATAGATATATTTAAATAATAAATAAATTTATTATATTTAAATTTTTATAATTATATATAATAATATAAATATATGTATATTTAAACCTAGATATTTTATCAATGCTAAAAGAACGCCGATAAAGAGTATATTTATCATCACCCAGTATTTTAGCTCCGATAAAACGACACTTCATTAGTTATTTTTTGAATGTACTTATAAAATTCGTAACTGATCTTCAAAAATGAACCCTAACAGAGCCTCCTATATCATGCCTTCATGCACTCAAAGAACCTAACTATTTCCACCAATATCATTTATCACATTTACTATTGCTGAAAAGACCCGCACCGAATATAAGGTATGTTTCACCTTGTCTTCACCTCTTCTTTATGATCGATATCTTGATTCATTCATCCTTTTTTTGGGTAAGAGACTTCTTGATTCACCTTTATTTGTTTGATCAATTGAATTAATATTTAATTCAGGTACCTAAATGCAATGAAACATACTTGGATCCATCAACAAATTCATTATACTCGAACTCAAGTGTTCTGTTATGGTGCTTGATTAGAATGAACTATTCCACCATCATGTTTCTTCTTCCTCCCCCTTCCCATTATTTTATTGATTCCTATACTACTTCACTATTATCATTCTATTTTAAACATCCACCCATCCTAGGAGAATTTTATAAATATCAATAAATGAAGATGATTTCATACTTTGGACAACTCTGGAATTCAAATTTTATGGTTCCCACTCCCACCCCACTTCGAAACCACCATCAATATTTCTTATTTATTGGTACTTTATCATTTATTTATTTATCTATATTATGTATTTGAAAAATATTATGTAAAACCTCACACAAAAATTATCTTACTTCTTTTATAGGTATAATTTTCAATATTTAACCAGTATTCATTTCTTAGATTGAATAATTTTTATGAAATAAGGTTTTATAAGTAATTATGAAGTTATATATTTATAGTATACAATTTAAGGAAATATAATTTTTGGGTGATATAAATCCATAAAACACTTTTATTATTGAAACATTTTAAATACTAACTCCTTTTTGTGAATATATAATTTTTTGTGGTAGTGATAGAATATTCAATGAATCTTCATTGGGTTATAATGTTTTTATGTTTGTCATGATATATATTTCATTAATATAAAATTTTTCCATAATTAGTTAGATGATACATTTATAAATTTTTTAGATGTTATGTACACATAATTATTGTATGACTATGAATTTCACCACCCACACAACATCCACCATTTTTAGTATAGAGTTTTAGTATAAAAAAAGTACATGTCTACCATGATCACTCAAACCACAGGTGCTTTTTGTTTTTTTTCTAGAATATTCATTATCCATCCTTTTATGTGGTTGAATCAAACTCCCTCACACATCGTATATTGACACATGAAATATTTTAAACTGAGATCTTGTATTGAATAACTTATATAAAATTTATTTTGAATGATTCTTTCAAATTAAAAATGGACATTGATTAGATTTTAATATCTAATTCAATTTTTAATAAGAACCATTATTATTGTTATGTTTATATTTTTGAATAATTTAAAACCATTTTTCTTAATGACATTACAACATATATTTTCCATTCATTTAGGGTGGTCATTTTATTTTTCACGAGTATTGGAACAATGAATAGAATTTTATTCATTATATTTGTATTCAGTGCTGAATTTTTTTTTAAAAATATATTAATTAGTTTAATTTTTTAAAAACAATTATCTAATTCAATATCTATATTTTTAATTATGAAAATGGTTTTAAAAAGTATTATATTTATTTTTTTCCAAGTTAATATAATGTGTAAATTATTATTCATGTTATATTATATAATTTGCAAGCTTAGCTTCTCAACGGTGGTGGAATACTTGTAATAGTTGTAAATATTTGTTTAAAATGGAAAGGGATTGATTTTGAAAATAGTAATTGAGTTTTCTAAGGTAGTTTGAAAGTGAATTTGGTGATTTATCTTTGAGAAAATATTTTTTAAATGGAAAAACATTTTTAAAAAATGTGATTTAAAAAAAGGGAAACCGTTTTTTAGTTGTGAATGTCAATTATAAAAACTGTCAAAAAATTTCCCAATGCCTTATTATGACATGATTAATCAGTTCATTATATTCTAAATAGTGTTTTAAGGGGAATTATTGGTTTTAAAGTTAATAAATTGGATTTCTATGGTGTTTCATAATGAGGATAACATTTTGAATTTCTATAATGAGATAAACAAATAATAATTTAAATTTATCATTGATTTTAAATAGAATTTTCTTTTTGAAATTAGCGTGAACAGATTCGTTACTTTTTGTTTATAATATGTAGTCTTCATTAGAAATGATCAACCCATCTCAAATAAAATTTTATTATTTTTTTCATGAAAACATTTAATTATGTGATATATGGTACACTATGTTCATGGTGAATAACATTATTCACAAAAAGTGATCAATTATTCCACATATACATTCAATACCATTATCTATTCAGATAATCAATTAAGAGAAATAAATATCATTCTATACATTTCTTATGAAACTTATAAACCTTTTTAAATCCTATAATTTATGTCTCACAAAAAAAATAGATTTAATTCAAGTAAATTTAACAATAATGAAAATTATATACTTCTCTCTATTTGTTGAATACATTATAAAATTCCTATAATAAAATGAAAAATGATAATATATTATTGGGTAGATTATGTATCTAAATTATTTATTGATTAGTTATAAATGATTCAATTTATGCATGCTCATAATATCATATTCCTTTTTATTTTTAGTATTGTAAGGTCACACACATTTTAACTTTATGTGATACTACCCATGTTTTTATGAAAATATTATCAGAATTCATAATGCAATATTGGATTCCTATATTAATATGCAAGATTAATGAAATCCCCACATTAACCACATGAATTATATTTTCACTTTGGCCACTGACCTCTTATCAGAATATATCCAGAAAATTACAGATTGGTTTGTTTTCTATTTGTAGTATGAAACTAGTAAAGGGAAACAATGTATTTACATGGTTTTATCCCATAAAATCATCCACTAAAACCAACCCTAGGAAATTGAAACATTCTAGGGCAGCAATAATTTATCCCTAGGAAGGGTTGATAAATAAGTGATAAAAATTTTATTTTACAATTACTCTTTAGAAATTAACCATTGTTATTGATTAAAGTATTGATCTACTCACTAACTAATTTACTGTTTTGTTTCAAACACACCTTTCAATATGTGTCAAAAAATTTAGTGGCTTATATATTTACATATGTAATGGTATGAGGGGTATCTGTATATATAAATACATACATGTGTAAGGACAAAGAGTGGAATATTTTTTTTATGATCATATTAACTATCAGATACCTCCAAGATTAATTTAATCCCACATTTTATATAATATAGATTAATATTAACACCATATAAAGGACAAGTCACTAACATCTGCCATCCCATAGGATATCAATCATGAAACCACTCCTATAACCTTGTCCTCCCAGGATGATAAGATGTACTAAAATTAAGTCCTCCGACCAAAATTATTTTTCTTTTCATAGAGTAATCGATGTATTTATTTGAATATTGAAATTGAAATTATTGTATCAGTATGAGTGTGTGCAATACCATCAAGTTAAAACTTATGTTGGTAATACAATTCAAGTATCCCCATGTAGGGGTCAGAATTTTGTTGACGCTTTTTTGACATTAGACATAAAAATAAGAAATGTTGTCTGGTCCTTCACCATCTCACCAACATGGGACATTTAGATTTAAGGAAAAAATATTCATCCACATCATCTTTATCTTCCAAATATTTATTAATTCAAATTTTTTCTTGATAATAGTAAACCATCTCATTTAAACATGCCCCCATGTCTCTTTATAACCCTATGTAGTAGTCATGTCATACTATGTACCAGTGATCAGTGAGGATGAATTTAGAGGATAAAACCTACCGCCATTGGCATAATTATTTTTCTTAAATTCAATTAACCATTTCCTTAAATTCAGGAGAAAATTATTTGTAACACTCAAATGTTATGGTGAATATTCAGTATTTTTCAAAAATACATTATTTTGTTGTGAATAGTAAAATACGATAATTTTTAGTAACAGATAAATGCATGAATTATTTAATAATAAATGATTTATGGTTGATTTAACCAAAAAATATCAAATTCTCCTTCATTATTGTAATATTTATAGTAATAATATTCATACTATTCAGAATATTGAGCCAAAATAATAAACTAATGAATGAAATAATCAGAAAACACCCCTATCCTCCCCTATAAATAACACCCATCACCACCTCTTCTCATCAGAAATTTTAAAATTTGAACCATATCCAAATTCTACCAAATAATATTTCCAAACCCCTCCCCATGTCCAAGAGGCCTTGGAATTTTCAATATACAAAATCCATTTCTGTAATGATGTTTTCAAGGAGGATAAATTCAAGAGTTAAAATCCTCTTTCATTTTATTTTATTTTCATTTGAATTTCAGTTCCTTTCATTTTCTCTCCTATACTCCACCTATACAAGAGGAATAATAATAATATTATCTTTTATATACTGAAATGTTATTTTATTAATAGAATAATTCATCTTTAAATCATTTCCCTTTTCCCCTTTATTCAAAAAATGAAAATATCGTCCATGGTGTGTCAATTTACCTCCACTATGGATGATACATTTTCATTTTTCACTACCCCCTTCAAAGTTGGTCATAAAAATATATTATTTCTAAATATGATTATATTATATATATTATAATTTATATAATATTTTGGAACTAATAAATAATCATGATTTTAAAAAAAATTATATAATCTCACAATGGTCTTGAAGTACGCCAAATAAAATATGTCATTTTCATTACATATTTATCTAATGATTCTTCCTCATTACATATAACAAAATGACATATAATATAAATTACAATTATATATTTTAATTATTTAAATATAATTTTAATTATGGTGAATGATTATCATTGTACATGAAATTCCATTCTTATAAACAAGCGAACCGATAACAAAAACGAAAAAAAAACGCTCCAAAACAATGAAATTAACCTCTGTAATCATTGAAAAGACCATAAATGACAATAAAAACTGTAATGAAAAAAATACACGTATAAATATTTTTGGAGTTTTATTTAATGTGTTTATTTTTATTATCAAGGATATTTAAGTGAGGAAAGAATTCATATATAATGTACATGGAATTCTCAAACCCATCTCCAATATGGTTATTCAATTAATATTCCTTAAATATAATTTCTTTTTTCTATTAATTTTCTTTTATATGAGATACAATTTTCCAATCTAGTTTTATGAAAAATGCAATAATTTTTCTATAATATATCTTCATTCCAAAAATACCTCTTTTCTTCTCTAGGGATTTTATCTTATTCAATCAAGATTAATACCAATCATCTAATTCTGTTTTGTCATGGGAACAAATTTTTTTTGAATGTGTTATTTATGAAATGAATCTCATTTCTTTCGATGGGTTATTTTATGTCAAATATTGATATATGTTCTATGTGTAATGTATTATTATATAAATGTTATGATGTGATCGATGCGCCCAAAATTTTACAGCACATGTTAATGTTATGATGTAACAAGTGCACCTGGAATTATATAGTGCTCTAATTAATTGCATAATGTGTTGTATCTCATGAGAAATAATGATATATGAATGAACGAGATTTTATATTTATTCACAACTAGGTGTGGTAGATGACCACTAAGACACGATGTTTCATTTCTATGAATTTCCACATTTAAATTCCATTATCTAATTCTTTCTATCTTTATAATTATAGTGATCCCATGATTATGTTATGATGATAATGATTATGCTCATCCATATTATTTTGATTCATTTTCATAAATATATTATTACAAGTATTTTTTTATCACCACGTATTTTGATGTATATCCTTTAGTGAATACAAGTACCAAGGAGAACATGAGGTCCAATCTGAGGCTAGATAATAATGAATTAAATATTTTTTTATTTAATAAGATTTTGGTATAATCTTAATTTTTTCATATCATTAAATATCTTGATCCATGTTTTGAAACTCTATTATGTTGTTTATCTTTAAAAATATGTAATAGTAATGTAAGAAAAATTAGGGTCTCTATGGTTGGTATCAGAGTAGAGTTAAGTTATATTGTGAATTCATATTATAGATAATTAATGAGATCCCTCTTATGAGACTAATTGTAAGTAAACACCCAAGATGCCTTATTTTATAAATTTACAACCATATAGATCCCACAAGATATGCCTTTAGAGTTAATTGCACAATGGAGTAATTTCTTTGTTCATAACTTCCTAACATATGTTTTTTTCTAATGTTCTCTATTTTAGAAAGAGCTAGGAACCATGATAAACCATGCCCATGACCCCTATCCAGTACAATACTATAATATCCCAAACGACATCCCTAATAATTTAGGAGCTGGAGTTTAAATTTTAATAGCGATTCTTCCCCAGTTGTCTCAGCCTATAAAAAATATCCTGAATAATGTGTAATTACCTAATTCATCTAATAGGGAGAAACTAGATATCATGAATTTTATATGGAACCAACCAGTGATAGTTTTTGGATATTCCAATCCACTAGTCACAGAACAGTGAGTTAACTCAATAGATAAGATATTTTTTGTAGATTTATTTTCTAAAATGGAGAATGTGACTCTGTTCATTTATTATATAGATCGAGAGGTCATTCAATGGTGGGTATTGATTAAAAAAACCAATCCAATGGATGAAATTAAAGAGATGGAGTGGTAAGACTTTATGATAATGTTTCATAACAATTATTTCCCTCTACCTCTTCATACAATGATAGAGATAGAATTTATAGAGGTGAAGAAAAGGGAAGGAAAATATTTCATGGAAAAAGAATCAAATTTCACAAGGATTTAAATGTATTAGTTGTGTTTTTTTATAAAAAAATGATTGGAAAAATAGATAGATTCATTATTGGTTTAAATTCATTCCTTTGAAAGGCTATATAAATTCAGAACATTGGGAGTTACAAAGAAGTTTTATGATGTTCAATCAAAGTGGAGAAGGTGTTATTTTAATGGTCCCATAATAATGGTGATAAGATACGAAATATAGAGTTTCATGTTTAAGGATTTAATATGAAAGGTGGAAATAAAACTTTAGCACCCACATGTTAAAAATGTGGTATGAAGCATCATGGGGACTACCTCAAAGGGACACAGAAATTCTATAAGGGTGTGAGAGAATGCTACCAATATCATGAATGTCAATGATACATGAGGATGTAAGATAATTTGGTTGAAGAATGGATAACACCACCCACTGTCCAATGCTTCAACTATAGGGATCAAGGGAACTATAGAGGTGAGTTCACTAAACCCTAAGTCCTAGAGGGTAATCAGTGTCACATGGCACCAATCACAAAGGATTAAGGTAATTCATACATCATAACTACTAAAGATGTGGATCATGAAAATGATTTAGTGATAGGTATGCTGGATATTAATTCATGTGTAGATAAAGTATAATTTAATTCTGGTTCTATGCATTTTTTCATATCATGCAATTTTAGAAGAACTATAAAAACACCACCTCAAAAATATGGAGGTTGAGTTATCTATGGGAAAAAAAGGGGAAATTATGACATCAAAATTATATAACTCCTCCTCAGTTAATTTTTAAGGGATGAACCTCCCATAATATCTATGATTACTAACATTGGAGGATTATTATGCTATCTTTGGCCAAGATTGGAAATCATTAGCCAAATTCATCATCAACAATAAGGAATGATAGATCACTCTTCACATTCCAAAGAATCCTCCAATTTTGTACAAGTGTTAGGAGAAAGATGAATCTCCTTTATAAAAATTTTGTCATGTGTGGATATTATTACTTTATGAGAAAGCATATCTAGATCCAATGATTATGAAAAAGGAGTTGATTGTTCTCAAAGACATGCCCATTGTGAGGGACTATACTAATGTGTTCCCTAAAGAATTTTCTTGTCTTCCTTTCGACTGGGAGGTTGAGTTCTCAATTGAACTTATTCCTGGATATCTTCCAATATCAAAGTCACATTATAGAATGGCTACCATTGAGTTAGAGGAACTGAAGAAGTATTTAAAAGAGAATCTGTACAAGGGTTTTATACACCCAGGTGCCTCACCATGGGATGTACCAGTCCTATTAGTTATGAATAATTATTGATAAATGCACCTAAATATTTATTATAGTGAACTCAAATAAAATAATAATAAAGAACGTGTATCACCTTCCTTAGATATCTGACATGTTTGATCAACTGTGTGGGGCCATGTATTTATCTAAGGGGGACCTTCAGTCATGATATCAACAATTAATGGTGAATGAGGATGATATTTCAAATAATAATGTTTGTGTGAGATATAGAAATTATGAGTACATTTTTATTCCTTTAGGACTCACTAATTCTCCAGTAATATTCTTGGAACAAATTTATAGTGTCTTTATAGAATACCTCGACAAATTTTTTGTAGTCTTTATTGATGCTATTGTTATATATAGTAAGATCAAGGAGGAACTTTAATATAATTAGAATATTGTTCCAAAGAATTTGATAATGGAGAAAATTATGTAAAGTACAATAAATGTGAGTTTTGGGTGTAGAAATTATCATTCATTGGGCATGTTATCACCAACAAAGAAGTATCTGTGGACCCTTATAAGATAAAGAAAATCAAAGAGTGGCACAAACCAATATCTATAACATAGAACAATATTTTCCTTGGTCTAGATGGGTATTACTAGTGATTTGTGATGAACATATCACAATTTTCAAACACACTAACAATGATGAATTAGTAGGGGTTAAGTTCCTCCGGACCATTGAATGTGAATACAACATCAATGAGTTATTAAAGAAGGCTTATCACCATGCCATAACTCACACATCTTGAATGTGGGTATATTTTTGTATACATTAATTCACAAAATAATCTATTAGGATATGTACTATTGAAAATTGATTAATATATAGCTTACACTGCAAGGTAGTTGAAAATTAATGGGAAAAACTATCCCATGTATGATCAGGAGTAATGAGTTTTGATTTTTTCATTGAAAATATGGTGGAATTATTTCATTAGGGAGAAGTGAAAATTATATACTAATAACAAGAGCCTCATATATAATTTCACACATAATGAGTTTAATATACATCCTTTAATATGGATATATGTCATAAATTATTATGACTTTTCATCCCACTACCATCCTAGAAAAACATGTAATGTGGGGGAATCTCAATATAGAAAGTATCCTGCAAAATTACCAGTGATTAGGATTGAGATGGATCTAACCTTCTTATATATTAAATGGAAGGACATGGGAATCATTAAAGAACATCACCAATAATTTCTCATAATACTGCTCAACCATCCCTCATAGAGAAAATAGAGGACAATAAATGAAATGATGAGGAAATTGAAAAGAAGGTAAAAACTATGAGAAAGGGGAAATCCTTGAGTTTAAAAATTTCAAGGATGGAATTGTACGATTTGGTCCATTACTATCTATAATATATTATCTAATGATAAATAAGAATCATCTAAATGTAGCATATATCTCAAAATTCTATATCACCTAGGGAGAAAAAAGATGTGTCATGATCTCTAAGAGAACTATTGGATGGACAATATGAAGAATTTGATTATTGAATACACAACAAAGTGCCTGGTATGACAGTAAGTGAAGGATAAAAGTCAAAATTATTAGTGTATGATTTAACCATTACCCATAAAAACATGGAAATGACAAAACATCACCATATACTATCATTAGACATATGAATACGTCCAGAGGAAATATTGCTATATGTGTTTTTGTGCATCATTTTACAAAGATGACTCACTTTTTCATAAATCATGAGGAATTATCCCTGGATCAGCTTTAATAGATATCCATAATATATGTAGTCAGTCTTTATAGAGTACCAATATTGATTATATTCTATTGAAACCTACATTCACCTCAATGTTTTGGAAAAGTATCTGACATGTTTGAACAATGAGATGAACTTTAGTAAGTCTTATCATTCTCAAACTGATGTCTAATATACAATGATTTTATATATTAGAAGAAAATTTGATTGCATGTTTGATAAAAATGAAATGAATATGGGATCAACATCTTCCTCTAGATGAGTTAACTTACAACAATAGTTTCCACATGAGAATCCTAATGGATCCATATAAAGCACATTATGGGAAAAGATGTATAAAATTAGTGTTTTGGGATAAAATTGGTGAACCTAAGATGTAATGACATAAAAAGGTCGACGAAATATGGTTGAAGTTAAAAAACACTGGACATCACATCATGGAATCCCAAATTAATCAGAATACCAACGCGTGCAAACATTGATAGTACCTTGATTTTATAGTTAGAGAAATGATATTATTCCACATATCTCCATAGAAGAGGATCATGGGATTTGGGATGAAATGAAAGGTGAGTCCTTGGTACATCGACCCCATATAGATTGTTGATCGATTCCAAGCTATGGCCTATTGAACGGATCATTCAACTACTATATCAAAAGTAAATAATATATTATTTTTATCCTTATTGGGGAACTACATGCCAAATCCCTCACATAAATTGAATTCAGATGTGGTATAGTTGGAAAATGATCTCCCTTACAAGGAGAAGACAATGATAATATTTTTCTATAGGGATAATGGTCTACACAAAAATACTACCCTCCTAGTCAAATTACTATGGAAGAACCATATATATGAAGAGGAACCATTGGAATTGGAGGAAGAAATGAGGGAGAAATACCATCACTTATTTATGTAGAATGAAATTTTGAGGGAAAAATTTCATAAGGGGGGATGAATGTAACAACCCATAATCTTATAAATAAAATGTTAGATATTAAAATTATATCTTATATTATAATTCATATAAAATCACAAAGAGATCATTATATAAACATTATAAATGGACATTGAATGAAATAATAGGTATTTCAATAAATAAAGGAATGTATAGTAACATAAACTATTGCATAGTAATATGACCCTTAGGAATTTTAATTCATCCCATTCAACATTATCCTAAACTATAAAATTATAAATAAAATTTAGGTATCTTACGAACAAAAATATGATATAATTTTTTATGGATTGGGTAAATAAATGTTTTAAAAATAAAAAAGTTAATTGTTGGTATCTTTGTAAGTCATAAAAAATTAAATAAAATTTTATGATGATATTAATATTTTAAGAAAATATATATTTTCATACAATAGATTCATAAATTATCTTTTATTTATGATTATATGATAATTTCATGCGACCTAAATTATTTTTTCAAATTGTTATAAATTCTGTTATGATTTTAAAAAATAGTATTTTTCCAAGTAAATGATACTATTTAATAAAAAATTAATTTCATAAATTTTAAAAAATTAATTCAGAAAAATGAGTTAAATTTTGAAATTTAAACATTGAAATATGGTTTACTGGATTTTTTTTATTTTTCTAAAATACAAGAATTTTATTGTGAATAGTAAAATACGATAATTTTTTATAAAAGAAAAATACACAAAATATTTGAGTAATGGATGATGTATGGATGATGTAAGAAAAAATATAGAACTATACATAAATATTTTATGATATTTTTTGATTATTTTAAAATTATTCATGGTCTGGTAAAAAAATAATAAATTAATGAGAAAATTAATTAGAAAACACCCCTCTTAGTCCATATAAATACCACCCCTCATGACCAATTATAATCAAACCTTTATAACTTTGATCCATTTAAAAAATTTGCCTAATACACATCCCAATCTTCTCACCTCACGTCCAGGAGCCCATGGCATCATTAACATACCAATCCCCTTGCTTTAAGGAGGTTCCCAAGGAGGTGAAATTCAAGAGTTAAAATACTCTTTATTATTCATTTATTTAGTTTTAAATTTCATTTATTTTCTCATCCTCTCCACACCTACACCGATCTAAGAGGAATGAAAACACTAGAATCATTATATAATATAATTTTATTAATTTAATGGAATAATTCATCTTCGAATCATGTCCATTTTCCCTTTTATTCTAAAAAATAAAATATCATCCCTAAGGTGTCGATTTACGTCTATTTGGATGATGTGTTTAAATTTTTCACTACTACCATCAAGGATGGTTATAAAAAAATTATTATGTTTATATATTGTATTATTATACATATTATAATTTATATAATATTCTGGAATGAATATATAATCATGATGTTAAATTAAAGTATATATGCTCATAATGGTCATAAATTCCTCCAAATAAAATAAATCATTTACATTATCTATGTATCAAATGATTAATCCTCATACCATATATACAAATAAAATATAATTTAAATCAAATATATTTGTGTTAATTAATATTATATAATTTCAATTCATTAGAATCATTCTATTTGTACACCTTCTTCAATTCATATAAACAAGCAAACCAATTATGAAAACCAAGAAAAAAATTCTTGAATGGGGATATTAAACACTATAACTCATCAAAGACTCTATAAATGAACTTAATAGAATTATAATGAATTAGATACATGTATAAAATGTTCTAAATTTTTTATTTAAATAATTTTATCTTATTATCTAGGATATTAATGTGAAAGAATAATTTAGATATATGGTAATGGGGATTCTCAATCACATATCAGTTTGTTTTGGTTATCCCTCACTCATTCCATATTCCATATGGTTATTAGATTTATGTTTCTTTAATATAATTTCATTTTTATACCCTTTTTTTTCATGGATACAATTGTTTATATTATTTTTTCTAAAAAACCAACAATTATTCCAAAATAACTTCTCTTTCCCAAAATACATAATTACTTTTATTGAGATTGTTTCTTAATCAATTAACCTCTAAAATAAGAACCTTATTCTATACAATATTTCGAACTAAGGTTTTTATGAATTTATGATTTTCTAATTGAATCCCATTACTTTCCATGAATTATTTTTAGTATTATATTGATATATGTTCTATGTGGAATGCTTTATAATATAAATTTTATGTTTTGATGGGTGTGCCGAAAATCATATAGAACATGTAAATGTTTTGATTTTACTAGTGAACCAAGAATTTTATTGTGATATAATTAATAGGATAATTTTATATATCTCATGATAAAAATTGAAATATTAGTGAACATGATGACATCTTATTTTCACAACGATTTATGGTAGTTCACCACTAAGACATGATGTTTCATTTCTATGCATTTTCACATTTGATGACTTTATCTAGTGAATCCTATATTTATTATGATGATGATCCCGTTATTATGTTATGATGATAATTATTATTATAAACCATGTTATTTTGATTCATGTAATTATCTATTGTTACCTATATTAGTTTAGATACCCTATGTGCTACTGAATTAGGGTATGAAAGATTAAAACTTCTGCCACATCGGATCTTGTCTCATCATTAAAAAAACACTCTTGGCTCATTTTTATATTATAAATGTATGAATGTAAATTAAATCATTCCTTATACATAACAAATATTATTTCATTCACCCCCACTAGGATACATCCAAGGAGCATACAGTAGTAATATACCGACTGTACCAAATCCACTAAGGCTCACTATAAAGAATGGTGGTTCGAGTTAGATCTCATCTATACCTAGAATCATTTCCTTTATAAGTATTATGTGTTTCAAACTTCATTTGTAAGGGTCAATCCATATGTCTCTTTGTCTGGCTCACTAACGGTGGAAAGGATCACTATCTTCCTATTCATTTGCTCACTTCTCTAAAAATTGATTCCCCCATAGATTACATACTTATAGTTAATTTAATTATATATAATGAATACATAATAAAGTGTTTATGGATTATGTATTGATGCTACTCTTTCATCCAATAGATTAATATCACTTTACCATATATGTACTGGGAAATGCTTTCTGAACAACTTCTATGATGCTCGCTACCTTCATGATGATCCTCTTTCGTGAGGCTCAAATAGAATTCGCGAAGCACATTTCACATTCAAAGTTCATCTAGATTTCATGAAGATACTTACTTTAGAAATTAGTACTTATACCTCACAAATTAAATTATTTTAATGATTCTTAAAACAATTGTTTTTTTATCATAGTCTTCGAAAACTTCTTCACATGAAACTCCATTGTGAACAACCTTCATGGACCACCTTTGCGATTATGGATCCTTATGATCATTGTTAAGTGTCAATACTTTTTTGAAGTGGGTATATGCCTATTTATAAACATTTAAACTAATTCTAGAAACTTTTGGCCACATCATCAACATTTCACCATGAACCCACTTTTCTACTGCAGTGCTCCTTTTTAGCAAAGCTCCATGGATATTTCCAATTCATGATGCTTTTCATATTCATAGACCTCACCCTCAGATTCTTGACAGCTTTGTGAAACACCTTTTTTGGAGCCCATTATTCACCCAACTATTTTATTGTCCATATTTTCTTAATTTTATCAAGGAAATCCATTTTCACGTTTCTAGACACCCCCCAAATTTTGGACCTCAAAATTTTGGCAAACACTAGGAAAAAGTGTCACATTGTGTTCGTGTTTTCTACACCGCTTCCATGGAATCCATTCCTATAACATATATATTTTTCAACATTACTAGTAAATAATCTCCCTATATATCTATTTTATACCATGTAGACTCTCTTTTTTAACAAGAGCATTAAAACCAAAAATACTATAATGTTACTAGGAGTGATTTTTTCCTACCAACTATCCTTTTATTGGGATTTTAATTCACCCCTTATTTTTATTTATATCCTCAATTGAATACTTGTAATAAAGAGAAAATTCAGAAAAATAAGAATCTATATAATAATGAATTATATAATTGTTTACATTTTGTTTTTTAAAAGTTATGTATATGCCTAATTTTCCTATGGCCCTAAACTGCATGATCTGGGATTTGTAACACTATTATGTTGTTAATATTTAAAATAATATAATATTAGTGTAAATGATAGTAGGTTCATGATACATTTTAACCCAAAAGTCACTTCATAGTGGAGGATAATAGATCATGGGTATCCTAAATTTGGAAAATAGATGAGGAAACTCTATCTTGTGTTGTCTACAGATGGAGTAAATTTGTGAGGTTTTAAAAGTAGAAATCCTAGTAAATTGTTAGTTATGTTGGTATATTATAACATTCAACCATTCTTATGTATGAAAGGAAAATATATTATGTTATCTATGCTAGTATGAGGACCAAAACATTCGTGTAATAATATTTATTTTTATTTGGATCCATTGATCGAATATTTGTAATTATTTTTGGATTCATGTGTTATGATGTATGATTCTTATATAAATGAAGATTTCACGTTGAGATCCATGTTTTATGGGATGATAATTGAAATTAATACTTAAGGAAATTGATCATGATATATTAATAATGGAAGTTATGGTTGTACCATTTGTGAATAAGGTATACTATCAATTAGTTAAACATTATGTGAATACATCATTTCTTGGACATCGCAAATTTCTACTCCAATGACACAAGTACAAATCTTGGATGTTATGATTTCATTGGAGTTCCGAAGAATATAAATCAACACATCCACTAAAAATGTTCAACTATTTAATAATGTAAAAGATATCTACATTTCTTTTGGTTTACAATTTTTAAAAATCCTTATGAAAAATGGGTTGAAAAGAGATCAGTTTTTTAAAATTACTATAATGTAATTTCGTGTAAGTAATAAATTTTCTTGATGTTATGAATTTTGAAGAAATTTAGGGTATAAACTCATTGGTACAATATCAAATGCACCAAAATAACTAATGATGTAATTAAGTCTATGTTGGACGTGGTTGAAATGGGAATATGGGAAGAGTTGGCACTAGTGAATGGTGAAAATGGACTTTTATTCTTCTAGATTCTTATACTCATTCCTAGAAAGCGATATATTAGTTATGAAACATATTAAATGATTTAATGTTTCTAAATGGGTTTTCATCGAATATCATGAATATCATGTCCATGATTGAATTAATGATAAAGGTCCTAAAATCAGATGACCATCATGTTTGGATGAATGATCTATTGCATGTATCTTTATATAGAATTTTCCCCAGTAATGTCTATCAAACATTTCCCAAGAGATACTTCCTTTTCAAATAAATATAAAAAAAATTTATAGACCCACGGAAAATTAAAACTATATAAAAGAGAATTTTCATAATATTATGTGAATTGAAATTTTTCTTCCAATAGGTATTCATTGATATGATGGTTTACTTGATGGTTCACTTGTTAAGATAGATTATACTCTTAGGTTATGTGCATTATAGATGGATGTAACCCATTAAATGATATACAAAAATATTTAAAAGGTATTTCAAAAATAAAATTCCCCCAGAAGGTTGTGTGTCATTGAGATATATTTGTGAGAAACTCATTATGTTCTATACCAAATACTTGTCCAATGTGGAATGAATTAGTCTACCAAAATCACGGCACATTTGGAAGCTTTTGGGTGATTTAATTTTTGGAGTATACGTTATCAAAATAACTATTATATATCAAATGTTGGCCAACATTTACATTTTTCATAATATTTTAACGGTTTACCAAGATGTTAAAACGCAAAAAGATATTATTATGATTTTGAAAACATGTGGGGTCAAAATTTGGATATCAAATACACATTATCAATAGTTTAAATGATGGATTTGATATCATATTTTTAAGGAGAGAAATGAAAATTTTGATTTAATTTTAGAAAAACTTCAACAGCTAGACAAAGGACTAATTTTTCATGTATTATCATATAATGGTTATTTAGTTAATGGTTATATATTCTATAGATATGAAAATTATTTAAGTAGTAGCATAAAAAATTGTAGAGTTACAATTATGGATGAAGCGTTTCATGTATCCATTACAAATGATAGAAATAAAATTGATTCAAATATTTCATTCTTTGGCATTATCAAACAAATATAAGTGTTTGATTACACAACATTCCAAGTTCCTTGTTTTCAATGTAAGTTGGTAGATAACAGGAGTGTTATTCTAATGGATGAATTGGGATTCATGTGATTGGATTTTAGTATGGAGGGGTAGAAATATGAACTGTTTATAATGGAATCATAGGTAGTACAATTATTTTATATTATATATCCCAAAAACAAAATGTTTTAAATTGTTAAATTAATAAGCAAAAATATTGAAGGGTGATATATAAATTCAACTGAGGATGAAAACATCATTGGGATTTCGAAATCATTTTTCATATGTCCCAATGTTGATGGGGTCTTTTAATTTATTGAAGACCACCATGAAGGGATTTGGATACTTGATAGAGGGGTGAAATCAATTCAACCTTTTAAAAAAGAGTCCAATAATCAGGTTATAATTTTTGTAATATACATGGTTTTACCTCATATTATTATATGTTCAATGTTGCATTTATGTAATATAAATTAAATTTGGTCACCCCCAGTTTTTAATGATTTGGTTTATGTTTTGGATCGATGGGAATCCCAATATTTTCTCTAGTTTTTGGTGTGACAGGTTTTGAGTTTTGAATTGTTTACTAGTATACTCCTTTCCTTGGGTTAGTATCTTGGTCTTTGTTGGGATAATTTTTCATGGTGGTGAGTTTGTGACAGTCACAGTTTCACTATATAGTGTTTCTGTAATTTATGGATAATTGGTTGGAATTCCCTAGTGTTTGGGGAGTAATTTGAGGTATTTCAAAAAAATATTAGGGTGTCATAGTTTGAGAATGGTTTTTCCAAATTTTGTAAGATAAACATACAATGTTATAGATTTCTCTAGATGGATTCACATTTTTAGACACATTTAACCAAACTGTGTAGCAAAACCATGCCTCACATTATGAGGTTAATTACATTTAATCTAAGAATCCATTTTAGGAAATTCCACCTCACATTTTAAGCCATAGGTTTTGTCTATCGACCATAAGGCACCACCCCCTTGTTCTCTATGGTTTTGGGCCAGTTTTTGCGTTATTTATCACAAAAGTGTTATGGTTCTTCAGAAGTTCTTCATCAAATCTTTCTCCTTCCTCATCCCTCTTCCTTATTTGTTTTTTACATGGATTTACCTAATCCCATGGTAATGATAGACCTAGGGTTTTTTTCCCATTATTTGGAGGGGGTTTATGTTCATTTAGTACTGGTCATAATTTATTTTGGGTTTTGATATCCTCATGGATGTTTTCTATGTGTTAATTTATATTCTGCCATTGTTCCGAGATACGTTCTCCCAAGAACATGAATTTTTAATTCAATTTTCTTCCTTTTCGTTCCATTAACAACATACAAATATGATAGTTATTGTTTTTCCACAATTGGAGAATTTATTTGGGGTAAAAAATGATCATTTATGCCATATTTTGTGAAAAAATAGTATTGGTTTGTTATAAGTGTCCACACCACTTGTTTAATAAACTATTACAATATTTTTTATGTGTGTTGGGATGTTTAGAACTTAGTTTAGAAATTGAAATATTTTTATGGAATTCAATTGGTTCTATGTACCTTTTTAATTTCAAAATCGGAATTCTTTTACTGAATATTGCATGAATTGTTTTTTTTAATATTCTGGGTTGGATTTTATGTGCTAAACATGATTAAAAATGATATTTTTTAATTTATTAAAGTCTTGGAATCATGAAAAATGTTATTTTTAGGTCATTGTGTGGGTTTCCAAAGAGTTTTCCATTTTTATAAATATAGTGTGTTGGGTTTTAAGGTGTTTTTCCATAAGTAGATGATAAATGTACGATCAGCATTTGTCTAAAAATGTTTATGTTTTGAATATTTAATATGAATCCTTTTGATGAGTTTACCTTTTGTTTTATGCAGAAAATGGTGTTTTTACACCTCTTTTTAAAAATTGGTATTTTTGGATTTGATAATCATTGGTTTGATAAAATGTTTAAAGGAATGGTTGGAAAAATTTTGTATGATGTTCAAATGAAATTTGAATTTGGAAGTGGTATTATGTTATTTGAAATACTAGATTGTGTAGAAAAATGAAATCTTATGAATGTAGATTGGTGGACTAGGATTATTACACTAGTGATCTGGTAGTGTTCTCATCTCTGTTTCCATTAGAATGATTGGATGTGACAACACTAACTAAACTATGATGATGTTTGTGGACCATTAGGCCATTAGGGTTTCCCCTCTGGGTGGTTCATGCATGGGAATGTTATTCATTATGGTGGATTTTACACCGAGATATGATGTACCTAAGGAAATAGAGGTAGCTAGTCCCTAGGGGTGTTTCTTGTTATTAGTTATCATTGGTTATATTGTATCTACTATTGGAAAATGTTGTGTTTTGTTGGAAATTTCATCAGCATGTTTGTTTTCTTTAAAAAATTTCATTATTCATATTTTCCCTCATAGAAATGGTTTTCATCTAATGTTTCTTACCTTAAAATTTATAACCAGCATTTCTTATTTATTAAAACATGCATGAATTTTGTCTTATAATGTTTATAACATGGAATATTATTGGGAAAATATATTTTAATATATATTAGATCAATCTTGAAGTGGATGTTTCTATTATTTTAAAGGATGTGCGTTGGGAATAGATCATCAGGCTATCCTATAGTGTTTTAATACCCGCTCCTATAGTTATTTTATGTTTTTAACCCTCAAGTAAGTTTCAACATGAGTTCCATATCCTTTTGTGACATGTGATAGTTGTTTTGGAGTGTGACTAGCAGGGTCGCATTGAGTTTTTTTGGTCATCAGGTTTGGTCAGTTTAGTTGTGTTGTTCAGTTGTACCTTCAGTTCCTTATATAAATGATGTTCAGTTCCATTTTATTTATATTTATAGTGGGTTTTTTGTTTTATTCTTCTATTTGTTATTGTTTGTTTATTTGGAGAAATTTTTCCCTAATTTACTCTGATGATTACCAACACTAGTTTCCAACCTGTGGGGATTGGGAATGACATTTCAACCATTCTGTGAGCCATCGCGGGTGGCCAGTTTAGGGTCGACATGAGATGGTTTGTGACAAAATAGTATTAGAGCAGGTCAGATATTAGGGGAACATACTTTCCAGACATGTGTTTGGTGGTTTGTTTGACATACGGCCACCAACCATATTGTTAATTCACCCAACAACTTTAATTTCCTAAACCCGAACACCCACCCGAACAGTGCTAAATGGGTTGGGTGATACTATCTTCGACGCACCTCCCCATAATCAAAAGGCTGCTGACTAGCAACGATGTTGTAACAACTATAGTGGGGAGGCTATACCATCTCAGAGGGAAATAATGGTACTTGTTTGAGCATAATAAATAATCATGGAGTAGAAAGATGATGAATCAGCAGACTCGAACCAGACCCACTGAGCGGAAGCACATTAAATATCACAAAATAGTGAATGAAATATAAATAAAAATTAAATAGAAAATAAAAAGACCAACATGCTAAAAAACATGTGAAACTACTACTAAAAAATAGGGCACTCATTTCAAAATAAAAAGGGTTCCAATGGATAACCAACAATTCAAAAAAAAAACAAGTATGAATGTTGATTCCTGAAATTAGAATTAAACAAATAAACTCCTTCTAGGTGTAACCCCAATGTCCATACCATTCTTCATGACAAATGGTACTATGATCCAACTCCTAAGGTGGATCCTTTATCTCCATGTAAATACATGATGTATACACATGTCTGAAAGGGCCCGAGTAGTTTGTGAGATGAATCTTAATAAGATTCAACCAAGATGGTGTTTACCTAATATAAGTGTTTATGCAGGCATGCATCACATTGAAAAGTAACAATGAAATGTAATAAATAAACAAAACATCCACTAGTGGTTAGTAGCCAACATGGAGTATCACCTTCTTCGAGCAAAGTTGGAATATCTGAAGTATTTATGGTGCTTGGCTCGTTTCCCAACTTACCATGTCGTCACAAATCCTAGGTGAACTGTCTGGTTCCACCTCAATCACATAACCTGGCACCAAGTGCCTTTAGGCACCTCATGTCTCATGGTACCAATGTCTCGAAGGCACACAAAAAAAGTAAATCATATGAACAATGATTCTTGTCCTCAAATAAGTAATCAGAGGAAAAATGATGTCTACCCTCAAATAATGTAACCAGAGGGACAATGATTTCTAACCACAAATATAGTTTTCTAGCCCACATACTCAATCATGAAAAGCCTTATCCCCGAACCTGAAATCCTTATCTCTCTATCCCATTGGGTCCTCTCCTTCCATGTGGATTTGTACGACAAGAACGCCAAAACCAATAGTACCTAATCCAAAACAATCAAGGGCGTCTACCCACATGAGTTGTCTAAACTACCTCACCACATAGTCTCTCTGTTTGGACACAACTCAAATCACAGGTGATCAAAAATCACCAAAGTTGTACCCAAGCCACAATGTCTCTGGAACTTAGTTCCCCTGTGAACATGTCGCTCTGAATCTGATGGATGTGACATCCATGTAACCCAGGACACGCCTAACCTTATAGTCTCACAACCTCAAACCCAACGTCCATGATGACTAATCCCATTTTCAAAACCACCCAATGTAATCTAGTTGAAACCCAACCTGTGTTCAACATCACTCAATAATATATGTTCCATTCCCATAACAACCTAAAGAGGTTATAGCACATGCAATCCATAAATTATATGTATAAAAAATCACTTTTAAATAAGAAAATCAAATTAAAAAGTTGATATTCACTAACTATGTGTTATCCCATACCAGAATTGTGGTCCTTAAAGTCTCTACAAATTCATATCATGACATAACAAATTAAAATCAGATGTTTACTCAAAACTATTCATTTTAACACATTTTAGAATACTCGACCAAAATTCCACAATTGAGCAATGACCCCTCGACCGACCCCGCTCAAACAACACATGTAATGGGAATGTCCAATGGCATCCAAGATGTCAAATAATCACTTTAATATGCAAATACAGAATAAATAGGGTCTCGCTCCAAATAACCAAATATGTGTTAAAGGCCATGCCACCCAAAACTCTGCGAAAACAATGAAACGAAGTACACAAAACCTTCCTCAAATAGGTAATATTATCATCCTTTGTTAACAACCTCCATTTTTGTCTAAATCGAGGTAAATCTAGAAAAGTATCAAAAATGATAAAACCACCATTACATGGTTTAGAATAGAATCCTAGGAGAATGAATAAAGAGAAATGAAGGCCTTACCGAGGGGGGTTAAATGGATCAAACAATGTTTGAATCCAACTTTTGATGAAGGAACATGATCATTTGGAAGGCTATTCCACTGGTTTCTCAACGGTTCTATCTAGAACCTATGAAACGAGCCTACTGCCCAATTTATGTGAAAATTTAAAATACACAGTCTGTATATAAATATACACGTCATGTGGCTTCTTTAGCTATTAATTTGGAGGAAATTATTTAACGACAAACTTTACAAACCTTTCCGTCAATACTACATGATGTGTATTAGGCATTACACATCTTGTAAATGGTTTTTCATCTCTTCCTCGCCAAAGTTTCCACATTCCATGTATAACCCTCATACACAACTATCCTACACTGCGTGTACAATGAGTACAAAACCTGTACATAGTTTAAAATTTCAATCCACCAACATGACTACAAGCCATGTATTCCATCCACACATTGAAAAGGGTCCTCAGTCTATACATAAGAGAAAATGATGTGTAACCCTAAAATTTAAAGAACATACCATTTTTCCTAGTTTTCTATAAAAAATCTAAAAAATTGAATGAAATAGAAACTCGTACATCCATGGAAGAACATAGTTCATACAAAATTTTCCCCTTAAATAAATTAATATGTGAATTTCCATTCCAACCATGTTGAGTAAATAATTTCCGGACAACATATGTCCAAAACAATATTAATGAAATGGTTCACTAACCTATTTCCAAACTCATGGTCCTGTTGGGACACATCGTCACCCCTACACCACAATAGGTGCTCCCATGTTGCATCAATCACAGAATAGTATTTACACAGCATCAATGTACCACTAAATGAGGTCCTACATCACATAGATACTCAAAACAAAACCTAGATCCATTTACCTCAAGTAACCCGCATCTGTGATGCCCTGATGCCCACAACCCCTCATTTAATATGCATCCCATGGATGCCTCGATGCCCATGGAACCTCATGCAGGCACACACAGACACAAAAATATATATTTATATATATCACAAACCTGATATGGTTCTAATCCCACTTACCAGCATTAGGTCATTCCACATATATCCTGTGCACCGCATGTACTCAAAATGGACATACCAGAACAAGCCATGCGCAAAAAAGTAAAAATAGAACTGATCATGGCCATACACAGGGTGTACCTCTAACAATCATCGGATCACAATCCAGATTATCCACAAGAAGCTTCACAGCATGCACCTAGCCTAACACAAGGCTTCCTAAATCTTTTCCTCCCTCCGGTACTCCACCAATCACCAGCCATTGAACCCTCAGCTGGGTCCCTCTATCTATTCTATGTCCTCCACGTGCACATGAAACTTGGCTACCCGCTCCTAGTATAATACATGAACCATCTCTAGATGCCACATTATTTTTTGGTCCCTAATTACCGACTATCTAAGAAGGTTTCCTGTAGAATAGATCAAGATTCCCAACCTATCCACATGCCTGACAGTCATTCATAGGCATGTCACACTGAGTCCGACCATGCCCTAGATACCCACAAAGAAATAAAATATCTTATTAACTATCTTGGGGTAGTCTTGCTGAGTCCTTAGCCTTCCCACCCTACTGAAAACTCATCCTAACCTCATTTCCTTCTATCTGAAACGTCACATAAAATCGTATCCCAACAAAAATGGGACATAAACATCATTTTAACACGACTATGAGTGCCTTATTTACATCCCCTGAGAATGACACAAGCCTAATGATTTTTACTTGATCCATAATGGAATGTTGTAATCCATCCGTGAAATTCCTCACACTCCAGGTTTCATCACTTACCATACCTGGTGAAAATCGAGACAACTCTCTAATGGGTGTTTTATAGTCCATGACATACATTTCACCCTACTGAAGTCTCAAGAACTCCCAAGCTATCTCTTCACTCAGTTTCATTGGGAAATAGATCTCAAAAATAATGTCCTTGAAGTTATTCCATGCCCTTTTTACTTTCTGGGAGCTTGAACCTACACATCCCAGTAGTGGATCACCGGTCCTCTAACCATGTACGTCGCCAACTTAACACTCTGCCCTCGCGGTGTCTCCACCTGGTCGAAGATCATATGCTTTCCCACTATCCACTTCTCTGTCTCCTATGGACCATCTTCACCCTAAAAGTGTTGGGTGATGTGTCTAGAACTCCCATGTCAGATATTCCATAGAGGGCTTTTTAACCTTTGATCATCGTTAAATCCCCCACAAGACATGCACCCGACGAGATCAGAGCTACTCATCAAGAAATGACGGAAACGCTGTCAATAATGGTAGCTTCCGAGTATGCACTAGACCCAAAACCTAATCATATAACTGACCTTGTACCTAGAGCTCGTGCTTTGCGTACCCCTCAGGGTTCTGAACCTGATCATACTCTTGCGACACTATACAATAACATTCCATATTCTCCATTGTTTTTTCTAGGAGGACCCACCAAATACCATAAATGGTCAGACAATCCACATATATACATAATCATATATATGTAGTCTAGATAAGGATGTTATTAAATGGAAGCGCATAAATACAACCCATACTCTCTCCTACCGCAACCATGCCGATGACATCATGGACCCACGACCTCCTTACCTGCCCTCAAAGAAGAAAGTATCAAAAGTACCCCAGAGCATACTCATATTGACAACCAATGTTGCCTAAAATCGATAATCAAGTCACACAATCCTGGTGATCAAAATCACCTCAACCATAGTACCTACCTCTTCATAATATTGTTAGGCCAATATCTCCTGCCTCATGCAATTCAAAATATATAATGCATGGCATAGTACATTCCAGTAAACTAGAAATTCTATCAAGAATTTCAACTATTCACATTTCAAAGAATACAATGCATGAACATTGATATTATTCACATAGTATTATCACATTACAAATAATTCACAAAATTTTTGAATTGAAATATCCTAAAAATGTTCCTATCAAAATGCAAGAAAACAAGTTTTCCATAATGGGCCAAGGTCTAATTTATGAATTACCTAACCGAGTCAAGAATAACATATCAAAATCAATAATAATCAAAAACCAAGTGAGGCACCATGATGGAAATCATCTTAAAAGTATTCCGAGAAAATGCAGAATAACAATTACCACACATGACAACTCAATCATTCCCTTGTACGTGGGGTTGCAGGCACAAAATCCCGTGTTTGAAATAAAGTTCCAACAACAACCTATCTCTAATCTACCATATCCCAAATAGTAAAAGTGTGAAAAAGAAGAGAATTCTCAATATCATTAGTATCCAGAAAAACACTATTACTAAATCCCTATCATGAACTCCCCTAATAACACTTTATAACATCCCGCACTAAATAGCCCCCCGAACAGTGCTAAATGGGCCCGATGTTACTAACTTAAGTGCACCTCCTCGAATGACAAAGTCTGCCAACATGTAGTGATGGTATGATAGGTATAGTGGCGAGGCTATACCCTCTCAAAGGATAAAAAATTTACTGGTCCGAGCAATGATATATTATATGCAACAGAATTAAATGACTCAGCTGACATGAAATAGAACCATAGAGTATATGCACAATAAATAGCATTTAAACAACGTATGCAAAGTAAAAACAATAGAATTGAAAAGAAAACAAAACAGAATGTTGAGTAACACTTGTAACTACTACTAAAAAACAAAACATGCATTCCAAGAATGTTATACATATCCATATATAATGGGTTTCAATGGATAACCAACAGTAGCTACAAAACAAGTAAGCATACAAATACATGAAATTGAAACCAAAAAAATAAAATCATTCAAGGTATAACCTCAAGGACCATACTATTCGTCATGTCAAATAGTACTATGATCCACCTAATGAGGATGATCCTTTACCTACACATAAATCCAAAAAGTTTACATGTGTCTCGATGGGGCCGTGTAGGACGTGAGATTAATCCCAATAGTATACAACCTAAATGGTGTGCACCTAATATAAGTGTTTACGTAGGAATGCATATCTATGTAATGTAAGCATTGAAATGAAACAAATAATCAAAACATCCACTGGTTCCAAATAACCACCTTTGAGTATCAACTTATTCGTCCAATACAGCTATATCTGATGTAATTAGAGTGATTGACCCATGGCCCAGGTAACCATGTCGTCAAATATCCCTGGAAATTCCTATATTTCCACCTCAATCAGGTAACCCTGCACTAAGTGATTCATTACACCTCGTGTCTCAATGTCTCGATGTCTCAAAGGAACGTCCAAACAAAATTAACTTGGAGGAACAATGATTTCTCTCCTCAAATATGTAACTGGCAGACCATCGATGTCTTCCCTCAAATAATGTAACCAGAGGGATAACATTGTATGATCTCAAATAAAGTGTCACAACTGAGGCCCTTAGTCACAACAATCCTTATCCCCAACCTGATATCCTCAGTTCTATCTCTTGGAAGCTAATTTCCTTCCATGTTCCTTCCTAAAACAAGAACCCCCAAACTTATTGTACCTAAACCGTAACTATCAGGGACTTATACCCACACGTGCGGGAAAACTACCACACCATGGACTCTCTGTGTGTGAACACCACTCAAATAATGGGTGAGCTATAATCACAAAAATAATACCCATGCCACAACCGCTCTGGCACCTAGTTCCCCAATGACCATGTCGATAAGAATCTAATTGCCTTTCCATCCAAGTAACCCAATCCATAACAAACCTGATAGTATCACAACATTAATCCTGACGTCCATTACACCCAAAACCATTCTCAAAACCACTCAATGTAATCTGATTCAATCCAACCCTATGATAAAAATCACTCAAGAATATCTGGGTTATGCCCAACAGAACCCAATCGGGTTCTAGCACATGCAATCCAACAATTATGAATATAATAAAAAATAAATACTTTCAAACACAAAAAACAATCTAAATAGACGATATGAACAAAACAAGTACAATAATATACAATCAACGAGTTCTTTAAAGCCTTTAACAATTCATATCATAACCTATCAAATTATACTCTTTAGTTAAATCAAAACAATTCTTTTTAACACGATTTGGCATACCCAAACAATGTGCCCCAATTGTGCAAAAACCAATCACCCCACCCCACTCAAACAAAACAAGTAAATGAAATATGCAAGGGCATCCCATAGGTCTAATAATCATTTTAACATGAAACTAATAAATAAATAAAGTCCCACTCAGAATATGAAAATACGTGCTAAATGCTAAAAAACCCAAAAGACATCAATAATATGAAATTATGTATGCACCAACTACCACCTAAATGTATGATGATCCTCCTCCTCTAACATCTTCTAATTCTGTCTAAATCAGGGTGGATCTAAAAAATTATAAAAAAATATGAATCCCACATCAGTTACCATAGAATAGTAACCCAGATGAACAACTCAAGATGAATTGTGTATTTACCGAAGGGGTTCTAATGGCTCAAATGGTGTTTGAATCCGACTTTGGATGAAGGACCAAGAGCAATTTGATGTAATGGATGCCTATTTCTCAAGGATTATTTCTTGAACCATTGAAATGTGGATACTGCTCATTTGAAGCAAAAAAATGAATATAAAAGGTGTTTACATAGATATAAATGTCGTGTCTCTTCTTTAACTATTCATTTGGTAGCTAATTTCTACCGACTAACATTCCAAACCATGAGGACAAGACTACAAGACATGTACATTGTTTTTCATCTCTTCCTTACTAACTTCCCCAAATGCCATGTATATCCCTCACACATGGTTAGACTACATGGTGTGTATATGGATTACATGACATGTACATGGATTAACATTTTTACCAAGACAAAATTCCCACACACCATGTATTTAATCCACACACATCCAAGGGTATATGACTTTTACTTAGGAGTACAAGATGTGTAACCCTGAAATTTCAAGAACTGCCAATTCATCCATGTTGTCTCAAAAACAGCTCAATAGTTGAATGAAAAAGAAACCAATACTTCATAAAAGAACCAGGTTCCTAAACCAACACTATTTTACATTTCTGCGTCTCTTGGACATACCGTTAATTATGAAATTTATTTTTAAATCCTTGTGTGAGAATTGTGGAATCAAGTTTTAAAGGAAGGGTTGAATTTTGAATAGTGAAAAAATTTGTTTTCAAATTTTAATATAAGAATGGTTTTGGAATGTTGGTTTGTTATGAATCAAATCTTGGGGTAAATTGGAAATAATTTAATATGATTTAATTTCATTAATCTAATTTTTTGGTTTTTTGAAATAATTTTTTTTAATGTATGGATTATTTTAAGGTGAATCTATGAATTTTTTTTAAACATTATGGTTTGTGTTGCTGAAAAGTGATTCAATTTGATGAATTGATTTTGGAAGATGGTTTTGATCATTTGGTGTTTTTTTTTGTGAAAAGTGTTTTGGGCTTTGTGGTGGTCGATCTATGAATAGATTTATCGGTGAAATTTTGAACATTGGAAAGAGTGGTTCGGAATAACATGTCTTTTTAGGGAGTTGTTTAAACTGAAAATTATTTTTGATAGAAATCGATGGGTTTTCTTTTTCAAGAATGGTAAAATGTTTTGTTTTGTGGGAATATAAAAATTATTTTTTCATCTTGGAGTTTAGTGTGACTTTGGGGGGTACATGATTTTTGAAATGCTTGTAATGTTTTGTCATGTAAAATTAGGATTATTGTTTGAGTCATTGGGGTGTCATGGGTTATAACATGCATGATGGTATATGGGAATGTCGATGGATTCTTGGAATGACATGATTGGATGGGTGTATGGGGGGAATAGAAATGCACATGTGTGTGATACTCAATGGAACACCATTTGTGAATGGGAAAAATCCACCAATATTGTTTGTGGTTTTTCAAATGTTTTTTAAGATTACATATTGTGGTGTTTATATAATTTGGTGGTTATGTGGTTTGATTATTCATGTATTATAAGTTTGGTTTTTTTGTTATGCTTCCTTGTGATCTTTATGTATTTATCTTGTTGTGTATTGACTTTGAATATTGTTGGTGGCTCAATTTTGGAGAAATGTACAGTATGATTATAATAAATTTTTTGGATGATGTGATGTGGCCACAAATGGTTCTCCATTAGAAACCCTTACATTTGATCAACCTAATGATTCATTTAAAACTTTAAATACACCTCTTCAGATGATAACACAACTCTTTTGTTGGAATATAGATCTATTTGGGATCAATTTAAAGTTCCTTCATGTTATGGTGATTCTATCGGTTAAGGTAGTGGTTCTCAGTGATGTTAATGTGTTCAGTTCTGATCCTTGTTAATTCTTCTCATCATTTAGTGCGATTAAGAATGAAAATGTGTGTTCCCAAGTTCATATTAAGGAAAAGGTGTTTTTAGGAAGTAATATTGTTTGGTGTCATAATCTATTATTTCTTTATAATAGATTTATGTATCCCCATGTGGAAAAAATTTAAACAGTTCCAGTTTGGGATTAAAAGCTCTTATCAATAAAGTAGTAGATGCTTCAAGCATTAGAGCCTTGACCACAAGTCTTGTATTGAAGATTGTTTACAAAAAAGAATCATGATGGTGTGGGAAGCCTAGATTTTTTTGATCCACCAATGTTGTGATCAAGTAGTTAATATTTTATATTATGGTTTTTCATCACTATTGATTTACTCTTAGAAAAAAGTGCATAGCGTAAATACCCCACATGTAGTGTCTATGGTTATTCCTTCTTGGATGTGAGTCTCCGGTTATTGTTCTTGTGTGGACCTCCCATGTGAATCATGTACAGTCATGGATTTTATCTTTCCATAGGTGATGATTGGTGGTTGGTTGTTAGTTTTGGTTTTAATGTTCCTATAATTGGTCCCCTTCCCTCTCATCCGCAGGTAGTGGAGGATTTGGTGTCTCTTTAGGGAGTTCTGGTTCAGTTCTTATCCCATTCATTTGGGAGTGGGTAGTTTAAATGTTCTTAATGTGTCCTTATTATCATTGATTATTAGGTTGTTGTGGGAGATTTTTGGTTGGCCATTGTGTGAAAGGCCTTGTTCTAGTTCATGTAGAAATTTCTTTTAGTTGTTGTAGGTGTATTCTAATTGTTGGGAGACCAACCGCAAGACTTGTAGATCTTCTTTAAATGATTTTTCCATTGTTAGTTCTAATTAAAATGTAGGGGGTTTGGTCTAGACTTCCTTGAAATAATTGTATTTCATGAGTGCCCCTTGGTTTGGGTTTTTTGGGGTTCATTGGAAGAATGCCCAACAATTTGGTCCATGGTGTAGTGGTAGGGGTTGCTTGAACATTTTCATTGATTCATGGGTGGTTGTTTCAAGTTGTTGTTGGTTTTGGGAATGAGGCTAAAGTACCATTTTTGGGGAGTGAAAGGTTCATGGTTTATGAGGATGGATTGTATTAATGTGGAATCCATAGGCTTTGATTATTTATCTAGAACGTGTTATGTATTTCTCGGGGTAGCATGTATGATGGCCTTATATGGGAAAAATGTGATAATGGTGGGGAGAATTGTCAGACCTAGGATTTCAATTTTTTGTTAATGTTCTAGTTATCTAGGAATCCTGGTCTTCTATCGGTATCCAGGTGTGATAAGTGTATAGTTTTGAAGTGTTTCTTTATCTACTAATTGTCCCATGTTTGTCCCTCGGTTCATGTTGGGATAATGTTTCATGGTGGAGAGTTTTTGACACCCACAGTGTCACAATATTATTTTTAAATCATTCACGTATCCTTGTGTGGGATTACATAATGTTTGGGGTTTTATTTGATGGTTTTGGGACATTTTTATGGTTTCATGTTTTGAGCACGGTTTTCCCAAACTGTGAAAATTAATCCTCCAAAGTTACAGATTTTTTTAGTAGCATTCACAGGGTCTGAACAAGTATTAATAAATCTTGAAGAAAAACAATGAAACCCATTACTAAAATAATAAATATTAATCTTAGAAACCATTTTAAGTGATTCCACATCTCATTTAATTCCCTTGATGTTTAATATATCCTATAAGACATCCCTTTGTTGTCCTTCATTTTGGAAACATTTTTGGTGATTTCTCTCCAAAGGTTAGTGGTTCTTATTAATTTCTTCATTAAATAATTTTCATTACTCTTAACTTATCATTATTATTTCATTTTTCTCTTGGATTTCACTTCTCCCTAGATTATTCATGACCTAGGTCACTATTTTACCATGATTTTTATGGGGGTTTTGATCATTTAGGGATAATCTTCATAGATTTTTTGATTTGAAACCCTCCCGGAAGGTTTTAGGGTGTTTGTTTCCATTAGTCCATTATTTAGAGGAAGGTTATCTAACGTAATTGCCTATATACTTTTTCTATTCCTTATATTATTTTTCAAAACTTATACATATTCTATTTATTTTTTACAACCTTTGAATACATTATTTGGTGTGATAAATTGTTGTTTATATATTATTTTATGAAAAATAGTATTTCTTTGTTATCAATGTGCACATGAATTTTTAAATAAATTTCTCTACTTGTTTTTTCTTGTGGTTTATGATGTTTAGATCCTAGATTAGAAATTAAAATTAGTTTATTTCATGAAATTGGTTTTTTCACATTATTAACTGCTAAAGGGGAATTGTATTAATAAATACGGCAATCCTTGTTTTTGGTAAAGTGCCTGGATGGATTTTTATTGTGCTAAACGTGATGAAAAATGATTTTATTGAATTTATTAATGTGTTGGAAAGGTGAAAAGTCACCTTTTGAGTTCATTTTGTGTGGTTCCGAAGTGTTTTTTTGTTATTATAAAAAAGGTGTGTTGGTTTTTAAGGTGTTTTGGCATGAGTATCCGATAAATTGAAATTTGGAATTTGTGTAATCTTGGTTGTGTATTGAATGTGTAATCTACATTTTTTAGGAGTTTACCAATGTTTTGATGCTGAAAATGGTGTGTCTAAACTTCTTTATGTAATGTGGAATTTTTTACATTGATAAAATTTTGATTGGTAAAATGCATAATGGCTCATTTGGCATCTTTTTATATTATGTACAAATAAAATTTCAATGTGAAAGTTTTTTTATATGCCTTATGAAATTGGATTGAGCACAAAAAAGGGAAGCTCTTGTATCTAGGTAGGTGGAATAAGAATAGTATTCTAGTGATCTGGTAGTGCCCTAATCCATGTTTCACCTAGTATGATTGATCATGACAACACTAAATAAAACATTAGGATGTTTGGGGAGCACTAAGACATTGAGGTTTCCCATCCATGTGGCTCAGACACATGTAGGTTATGATTATGGTTAATTTTACAATGAGATACAATGTACCTAGGGCAACATAGTATCCTAGTTCCTAGGGGTGTTTCCCATTACTAGTGCTCATTTGGTTATATTTTACTTATTGTCCTCATATTGTGTGTTTGATTGGTAATTTCAACAACAAGTGTGTTTTCATTAAAAGTGTTCACTATTTAATGTTTTCCTATTCAAAATGGTTTTCATCTAATGTTTCATCCATTAAAATATTTTAATAATTTTTCATAATTATGAAAATGTTGAAGAAATTTTTCTTATAATTTTTATAGCATGAAATCTTATTAGGAAAACATAATTTTATATATTGTAGTTAAAACATGAAATGGATGTTTCTTTTTTTAATGTATGTGCATTGGGAATATATTATCGGTCTAACCTACTGAGTTTTAATACTCACACCTATAGTTCTTTTCACGTTTTATCCCTTTTGTAGGTTTTAACATGAGTTTGATCACCATGAGTGACCTGTGATTGTTGTGTTGGTGAGTGACCTACAGGGTCCCATGGTGTCAGTTTGGTCATCAGGTTCGGTCAGACTAGTTGTGTTGCTCAGTTTTACCTTTAGTTCCCTATAAAAATGATGTTTAGTTAATTTTCATTTATATATATAGTGGGATGTTTGGTTTCTTTCATATGTTGGTTATTGTTTATTTATTGGGAAAAATCATTCCCTTGTATACACTGATGATTCCTGACACTAGTTGTCTAGCCCTGTGGATCGAGAACGCCCTTTGGTCCATGTTGCAGACTATATTGAGTGACTGGTTCAGGGTTGAATCATGTAGGTACATGAAATATTTTCATCCAAATCTATAGATAATGATTTAAGAACATGATGATGATCCCAATCCAAAGGACCAATAGGTTTCTCAGCTTATATGTGTTAATAATGAAGAGGAGAAATCACCTTATGAACATATCAATGCTACCAATTCTAATTAACAACATATTGAGGATTAAGAACACAATAAAATGGTATATGGTGAATAATTAGTGTCCTAGAAATTTAGGATCATAATATTGTGATAGTGTTAGAAAATATTATTTATGTAAGAAATAAAGACATCAAATTTCAGAATGGATAAATGCAGGTAGATCCCCTATTAAACCAAACAAGTCTATGATCAGAAATTTCATTGGGATCACCAATCGAAAACATATGTTGATTGATCTAGATAAGTGGAATTATTTTTTGTTCGCACTTAAGACACAAATTTGGGAAGATATTAAAAAAAATTATAATATTCTTTATTTATTTTACTACGAAAATGAAACATTGACTAACTCTTCATTATCCATAATATATTGAATTTATAGTAGATGACACCCAAAGGAAATAATACTTGATGAAATGGCTTATATAGTCTTTCAAATAATTTTTATCAAGTTTTTTCTCAACAATGCGGATGGGAATATAAACCCACACCTCCCATATTTTTATACACAACTGATAATCCATGAAGCAATGGATGTGTTTTCTGACCATCATGAGGAGATATATTTTTTCATATATTGTGAGAGGTAATAAATTGTTTTAAAATACATGAATTATTATTTTTTAATAATAATTGATAATTTATGAAATATAAATTGATTGTTGAAAATAATTAACCAGTATAATTACCAATGTACCCTTACTAGAAAGAAACGATGGATTATACTTCACTAGAAAAAATTGATATGAAGTTTTAATATATTTTGATAATTTTATATGAAAGGAAAAAACAGCATAATTATGTTTCTCTATTTATATGAAAATTGATGAATCCAAATCGAAAGAACCATCCATCCTATAACATCTATTATGGAAAGAGGCACATGTAAATAAATATAAGAAATTAATATTTGAAAAAAACCTAAAATGTGTATGAAGAATATGTAAGCATGAAATTTAAAAAATTTAAATCTATATGATGTAACAATGATTACTTATTTTCATTTATTTTTTTATATAAATTACATAAAGAAATAATCATTTTATATACTAGATGAACAACAACTCTTACTGGCCTCGAAGTTTCTAGAATAGTATAGTCATGTTAGAGGTGCTAGTATTGGGGTGAAACTCAGAACATATTTTGAGAAAAAATGAACATGTGGATAAAGATAAAAAATTAAATAGATTCAATAATGATTTGATACTCTTGAGGAAAAGTTTGATTGATAATTATTGTTCCTAGAGAATGTTATTGGGTGGTAGAAAATAGATGAAACAACACATGAAAAACCACTTAACAATGTTCTCCCCTGCACACACACAATCAGCATTAAGGTAATCCATTCCCCAAAGAAAGGTGTATTAGATGAGGTAATAAATAATATCATAATTTTTTCAATGAAATTGTAATTATAGAGACATATATACCTCATCGTTACTGATATTTTATAGGATATAAAGTATTGTAATTTATATCTATTAACACCTACACATCTCTTTGATGTGACGTCTATCATGTTCAATATCTAAGATGATATTCTACACAGTAGATAACTTCCAATAAGTCATTTATGAGTGGGGATTAGTGTATCTCATGATCTATACAATATGTTTCATGTTCAACATGAATATACATGTATTCATATGGTCAATAAATCTATTGGAACATTCGTAGCATCAGAATTAGATCATGTAAAAACATGTCGACAAGGGTGTTTTTATTTTTATTTTATTTCTCATTAAAAACCATGAATAATTAATGAAAAAGGCCTAAACAAATAAATTTTATTATATAACAATATAATAGAAGGGGTGAAATATATTTTCAAATCAAAATTATCTAAAGGAACAATTGAATAATTAAAAATATCTTCACAAAACACATTTACCATGATTGTTCAATAACCACATTTATTAACATTGATGAGTCATGCCCATACATAGTTACGAAATGGTAGTAATTACATAGTTTAGTTCATAGAAAAAAATTAATGTAGAATCCATTAGAGAAAAAAATATTCTTGAGAATATAAATGAAATCCTATAGTATGACTCGCTATGAGTCTCAATTGTAAATGTATTCCTAAGGCATATTTTTTAATTTGTTTTTTTAGTAATTGGTTTACTATGTTAATTATGACTAAATATAATTCATATTTTTTGTGCAGGAATCAATATCAATTATATTTTAAAGGAAAAACCAATAATCATAAATATGATCTTATTAGACCTCACATCACTTCTACACAACTAACCTTGTTGGACTCATATCAAATTTATGAAATATTGGAAGAACTAGCAATAATGATTATTGAAAAACATATAGAAGAAATAAAATTCTTATTAAAAATGATGAAAATGTTTACATATACAATTTAATCATATCAAATATAATTTTATTACTTTTATTAATTATTAATTTCTATTTTCTAATTAAAAATAGGATACTCATTGGAATTATTTTTGATTCTCTAATGATTTATTTTCTATATTCACTGCATGGATACCTAAAAAACCAACCCCACATGATGATGTTTGTCAATTTTAATAGACTAAATGCAACATTATAGAAAAAAATCAATATTTATTTTATATAATTCCTTAATGGTAATTCTATTATAATAGTGAGGTGTTTAAATATATCCAAAATTATGGCATCATGATAGTCCATATGTTTATGGAGCTTATAGAATTCCAAAAGTTGATAAGTATTATTGTATATATTATAATATTTCACTATCAAATCAAATAAATAAATAATTTTTTTCCATGTCTGTGCAGTGTCCAAAACAACCCAATGTTAAATATTATTGTTATTTTGTTTGAAAATATATGACATATATCATCTACCATCAACAGTATATCATCCCAAAAGAGATAATTTTTAGGAAAATTACTATTTCATTTAATTTTTTTAATCCATTGTGTATTTATATTTTTCTAGTACTACCTCAAAAATCGAATGTACTCACATTATTAAGATGAAATATATTTTTTTATAAATGACTATGAAGCATACCTGGCGTTATAAAGTACACATATATCATGAAAATTTTACTTCTTAATACTTATTTAGTTTATATTATCATCATTTTATCTATTTTTTTAGTTAATTCCCTTATAATTTTTATCTAATTATTATTTTTGTAATTTTAATAATGATTATAAAGAAATTAATTCATGTGGGCATGTGGGAAGCGGTCATGTTGTCATGTAGTCAAGTTGACATGTATGTATTTTTTTTTCTTTGCATATGATTGAATAAAAATTGAAACGATGATGATGATGAAGAAATTAATTCATCAATAGTGATGATTCACTCAAGAACTATGACCATGAACTCATCATGGATTATTCCTTCATGATAATGTAATTTTAATTTTATTCTCCAATGAATTGAACATTATATGTTCTCAAACAACCAAATTTTTAGATAAACTAATACTTATAATGTAATATTGGATAAAAACACATGGAGGAATCTACCACACCTCAATCTGATACATGATATATCTAGTATGACTCATATTGTGTGATTTCTGTTTAAAATTGACATTTTATAAATGTATTTATTTATATTTTTGTTTCAGTTATTTCTTTATAGTATTAATAATAGTAGATTTGTTTTCTAATAAGTTTTTATTATTTTTGATGATTTGGGTTTTTTATGAAGAATCACATATTCATGAGAGATTGTACTTCAACGATACAACTGAGATAATTGTAACAAATAAATGAATTAATTAGTTTCACCTCAATCTGGTACATGGTGTTCTCAGTATGAATCAGAATATATGTTTTTATTTTATAATTTACATTTTATTTGAAAAAACATATCAAATACTCATAACTGATCCAAAACATTCTAATTTTTTCAATACTATTATCAAATGATCTATGTCATTTTTAGGGTGTAACAATCAACACCAACTAAATTTGACTCATTGTTTGATCCTTATAACTAAAAGATTTTCAATTTATTTTAAATTGAAACTTTAGTAAAAAAGTGACGTGACATAATCATAATAGAGAAAACAAATTTATATTGCTTTGATACTTTTATAAAAAGATACATAATTTATTTTTGATTTGTATCAATCAGAAACAATAAAATTTGATGCATGGTGAGTTTGGTATCACATTATGTGGTAATTATCCTTACAAAATTGACATTTTAGGTAAAAACATGTGTCACACACTAAAAATAAGAAAAAACACTCAAAATAACTTTATAATTTAGGTAAAATATTCAAAAATAATTTTTAAAGTGTAGAAACCATTCTAATGTTAAATCGACACATAATGTGACCAATATATCTCAATGTACATGTTTCCAATTTAAAATTACATTTCAACAAAAAAGATAATTGATATATTCAAAATCAATAAATTGCATTTTTTTTATTTTTATACAATCAAAAAAGAATCCATAAATCATTTGTGATATGTATGAATCATATAAACCTAAATCTGACACATGATGTGACCGATATGACCCCAAGTGTAGATTTTTATTAACAATTCATAATAATTTTACTAAATATGAAAAGTGGGATACTCAAAACTGTAAAAAGGAATTAAAATAATTTGGATACATTACTACAATAATATATATGTCATTTTTGATGTAGAGGAATTAGATGCGCCACATTGTGATACACAGTGTCCTCAGTATGACTCAAAGTTCCCTTTATTAGTTTAAAATTGAAATTTTAGTCCAAAATATGTGTCAGTCAATAGAAACTAGAAAAATTATTTTATGGCCTCGATAATTTAGGAAAATGATTCATAAGTATTTCTTTAAGTGTTGGATTTTTTCTCACATGAAACTCACATTATATTTGACCGGTATAACTCAAAGAGCATTTTTTTAGTTTAAAAGGAAATTTTAGAAAAAAATGTGACATACTCAAAACTGAGAAAACAAATTTTTATTATTTTAATACTTTATGAATAAATAAATAAATCATTTGTGTTTTATAGGACAATATTACACCGCAATATGATGCTTGGTGTGACAGATATTCCCCCATGAGTGACATTTTATTTAAAATTTTAATTTTAAGAAAAAATAAAAGTGACATACTCAAAACCATGAATATTAATTTTGATTATTTTAATACTTTTTTAATATTATACATAAGTCTTTTGTAACAATTATGAATATCCACACCTCAATCATATATATGTTGTGCCTAGAATGACTAAAAATGTATGTTTTCGGTTTAAAGTTGACATATTTTTTCAAAACCTATGTCACTCACTAAAAAAGAATAAAATTCTTTCTTATTGTTTTGAATGTTTTTAAAAAAGATTCATATTTTATTTTTTATGTGTATGAATCAATCCCACATCTAATCGACACATGGTGGGACTAGTACGATTCAAAGTGCATGTTTCCTTTTTAAAATGATCTTTTAGTAAAAAATAGAAGCGGCCTACCCAATACTAAGAAACTAAATTCATATTGATTTTATACATTATGAAAAGATCCAGATGTTATTTTTTATGTGTAGTAATTATCCACACCACAATTAGACGTATGTTGGGACCAATGTGACATAATGTGTATCATTTTAATTAAAATGTTCATTTATTTTAGTTAAAAGGAAAAGCTACGGACACAAAACCATGAAAAACAATCATAATTTTTTGATACATTAAAGAAAATGATTCATAATTCCTTTTTTTGGGGTAGGAATAATCCACACCAGAATCAGAAACATTGTGTTCCTGGTATGACACAATGTGTTTGTTATCAATTTAAAATTTACATTATAGTTTAAAACAAGTATAACTCAATAAAAATGTGCTATAATTGTATTGAAAATTTAGTAAAATGTTTCATAATTCATTTGTGAACAATATAAATCTATATCACATAAAACGTACACACTATGTGACTGGTATGAATTAAACTATATATTTTTATTTTAATATTATTTTTATTAAAAAAACACAAGTGACACAATCAAAACTAAGAAAATAATTTCAGATTATTTTTATAATTTATAAAAACTATCCATAATTAGTTTCTGACATTTAGGATTAATTCATACCTCAATCAGACACAATGTGTGACCAGTATAACTCCATTTTTTTATTTAATATTTTTTTACAAAACACAAGTGAAAAAACTCAAAACAAATAAAATGCTTTCAAATAATTTTGAATCTTTAGGAAAATTATAAATAAGTACATTTTGGATTTTTTTTAATTATCCAAAACTCTGTCTAATACATGTTGTGTCTAGTATGACTCAAATTGGCTGTTAGTAGACAAAAATGTACATTTTAGTTCAAAACATTTTTCACTAACAAAAAACTAGAAAAAAATTCTAATTTCCATAATAATATTGTAAAATGATTCAGAATTCATTTTTATGTGTACTAATCAGTCCCACATCACACTGATACAAAATGTGATCATTATGACTCAAAATGCATTTTTCCAATTTAAAATGAAAAAATATTGAAAAATAAAAGTTACATACTCAAACTAGAAATCACAATTTAATTGTTTTGATACATAAATAAAATGATCCCTATTTAATTTGTAACATGTAGGAATTAGCCACTCCTCAATCTGATGCATTCTGTGACCTATATAACTCTAAGTGTGACTTTTTATTTAAAATTGAAAATTTTTGTAAAAAAAAACTAACATACTCAAAACTGAGAAATTGCATTCTGATTATTTTGATACTTTAGTAAAACAATAAATATGTCTTTATTGATGTGTATGGATTATTCACACATGAATTTGATATACGGTGTGCCTAGTATGACTCAAATTAGTCATTATCACTCTATAATTTTCATTTTAGTTCCAAACATGTGTCACTAAAGGAATCCTATAAAGACATTATATAATTATCTTAATAAATTATATTAATTATTCATAAGTAATTTTGGACATAAATGAATCAATATCACATTTTACATACACACTATGTGTCTGGTGTGACTCAATGAGAGTGTCTTTAGTTTAAAATGACATATTTGTAAAAAAGGCAAGTGACATGCTCTAAACTGAGATTATGATTTGGGATTATTATGATAAATTAGGACAATGATCCAATAGTCATTGGTGAAATTTATGAATCAAATAGACCTCAATATGACACACAGTGTTCTCAGCATTACTCAAATTCTGTGTTTTTTAGTTTAAAAATGAAATTTTATTAATGTAAGGTTATATATTAATGTTTAATTTTTTTCTTAATATTTTTACTAACATATAAATTGTTTTCTTACAATGGTGGTTTCAATTACTCAAATCAGGGAGGTTTGTTCTAAAAATGTAACCATGATCATGATTTTTGAGAGAGGGTTAGGTATGAATGATAATGAAACATTGATATTTTTGAATTTTTTTTATTATACTTGCTAATATAATTGTACAATACACTTTTTGATGTGCCTATATTATATTATTTATGTACTTGTAAGGTAATTTTTATTTTAATTAATTTATGAATTTTCTATATAAAATTTATTTTTGTGGTGTTTTTAATTCAAATAGTACATGTTATCATTAAGGCTTTTATCCATGCTATTTATAGGGATCATAAAGGCCCCCATTTATCAGGACTAGAAATGGAACAGGTAACTGGGTCTCTCTTTGGCGAATCATAAGAGGACAATAATTTTTAGCGACGTTATAGCCTTTTTTTACATTATTAAATGGCTTACCATTAGTAGTGTTTTAGAAAAATCATGTGGGGTTGTACATGTTATATGATTAAAAGACTAACCCACCTTTATGTATATATAGAGGTTATAATGATTAATTATCAAGTACTACATGTTCATCATGTAATATATATTTTAATTCCCCAATTTTCCTCCATCGTAAGAATATTGATATGAAAAATAGATAACCCTCAATGGTCGATCCATTTGAACATTGAACATCCATGATTCACAAATGTAGTTAAATACATTAGATAAGATCCATGTTTTCATTTCTCATTGAATCTCCCAAAAGGTCTATGAAAATATCATTGAAGATATATTCTAATTTCTTGTCATAGAAGATCCATGCACATTGATGCATGTCTAAAGCTCAAGTACTCTTCTTGTTTCATCAAATATAATTCTCAAGGAATAACCATATTCTTCTAATGGTGGATCATTTATACAGAAGATCCTTCTTCACAGATAATCGAGAAACACATTACTCATGGAATAAACATATATTCATACTCATGGTCATTCCTCTAATTGGATGTATTACTATTTTTATGCTCCATTCCCATGGAAAAATTCATATTTATATCTAAAGATGATAGATTGAATATTGGGAAAATATCACATTTCAATTAGTTCTCCATGATAATTTATTCCTCACAATGTGAATCCATTATCATGATCAAGGTTATTGGTCATATGAAAGAAGATGATCACATAGTGCGATCAGATAGTATTGGAAAACCAGATTAGGTGACCCCAATTCATAAAGTGTTTTTAAAATTTGGTAATAGTAGCCAAAATATGTAGTCCCATATCAGAAAATCTAAATACCTACCTCTATTTAATAATACTAATATATTCCTAAAAATTCTATATTCGAGTATCTGAGACCACACTATGCACATTGTCCTGTACTATTGTGCCACCTCTATATAGAGGCACATTTTCGCTCCTATGCACCTGCTATCTGTGTTTTTTTCCTCAAATATGCTCCTCAATGTACTCTACCATTCCGAAATAGGTTGTCTTCATCATGTTTGAGAATACTCCCAAAAATATCATTGAGCTAGCTTAGAATTTCTTGTTCTCGGATGGCATATTTTTATAAAACTCTTATAAATATAATTATTAAATTCAATATAAAATTCTAATGATAATTGACATTATGAAATTAACTATATAATTATATTAATAAAATAAACATATTTTTCTCATCAAACCAACATAAATCATATCCTACACAGATTCTCATCTACATAATACATATTTACTCATTAAATACAAATAAAATACAAAGCCTCAATAATCTCGGACTGAGTATTTTGTTATTAATATCAATCCTAATAATTAAATTCAATATGTGCGCTCAACTATTTTCCCCATTATTTATAATCAAATGAAAATGATCTTGGAATATGTCTTCCCATATTATATATTTAATTATTTAAACACTTTCTCATCCCTTTTATTTTTTTGATTGAATAATTTTGAAGAGAGCGATGATGTCTCATATTTGAATATAAAATCGACACTAATTATTTAAATCTAATTCTATATCAGAAAAAATAGAGTATAAATCAATATATATATATTAATGGTTGTTTATGTTGTCCATTAAAACTCATATATGTGATATAATTATAATAACTGTTCAAATATCTCAAAATAATGGATGGTAAATTTCAAATTTTTAAAAACATTTTATTTAGTTAACACAAATAAAAAATAATAGAAGCATTGAAGTTAATGGAAATTAACACCCATATAATTTCGAATAATTATATAACTAAAACTCCCCAATGATAATTGAAATTATTACATTAATAATAATAATTGTGTGTTTCATTTTTCATAACTAAGTTTAATGATTTTTATGCTGTCTAGAAATACAATATTTGGTGGAATACTTGTTTTGGATGATTTATTCGGATGTTATTATCTGCTAAAAAGGATGCAAAACTATTATTCATTTTCAATGTAGTCATTTTAATCCATGAACATAAATATTCATTATTATTTATAGAAATTAATTACTCGACCCTCCTCCTTCAAATCTATATATATGAGATCTATTGTCCAGATGGATTGAATATTCAAGTAGAAAATTGAATTTTAATTACCAAAGAAGTCAAATATAGAAATAAGACACATAAAGAATATCCGAGAGTAGGAATGTCTAAAAAAAATTTTATGGGAGGAATGATTCCTAAGAGGTATTTTTTTTTCTTATGTGTTTTGGAGTCATTATGTTATGTTTTATAAGATTCATGAGTTTTTTAGAAGTGGTGAATAATTTTTAAGACACATTGCAAAGCATTTATTCATAGTAGGAGTTTAGTAGTATAAAAATATTATGTAGTTTACTTTAATAGTTCGAGAATGGTTTGTTGTAAACCATGTGGGGAAAAAGGGGAAATTGTTTTAGGTTGAGGAGGGTCTGAGTTGTGGCTCATAGGTCGTGCATGATTTTATAAATTCCAATCACCATTCTGCAAAATGGAGGACATTTTGAAAGCACGGTTGGTACATTATTTGTCGAAATGTTTGGCCTAACCATGTATGTGGTGTCTTTGGATAAATCTAAATGCATGGTTGGTGTATATTTCTAAAAACCATATAGCCAAATAATGCGACATCCTAGAGTTTTATTAAAATTTAATTTTTACCATTTTACCCTCCATGATTATTATCCTCCCCTCCCCTTTCACTCCCACTTGCATGCAGGAACCCGAGGAGACTTATCCTAGCTTCCTATTGTCTTTTAGCCTCCCCAAGTATGTGTTTTGGTGGTGTTACTTTGGGACTTAATGTGATACTTCTCTTCCCCCTACCTCCCTTTCTCTCATCCCTTGGTTTCTTCTAATTTTTAGAGGTGCGAGTTAGAGTTTTGATTCTTATGACACCAGGTAATGGAGGAATTAGAATACGATGATGGGAATTTTGGTCATCATTGGTATAATATGTCCCAATATGGATTCTTCACTTCGTTGCATGTCATATTATTGAGGTATGTTAATATGATGAATGTTATTTGGTTTTCTCAATTAAATGAATTTAATCAAGTGCTTAAATGTTATTTTCTCTTAGGGAATTGTTAGAGAATAGTTTCGGGAGCCCTTTGTCAATATCTTGTGGAAGTTCATTTGATTTTTAAAGAGATATGGGAATCCAATGAGTTTTTTAGCATTATAACAATATGGATTTTTTTATATATTAATTATTATTTTCATAAATAATTATTTTTTTTGGTGTAATACTAGAGATTGGGTGACTGTAATGATATTGGTTTGGGTTTGAGGGATTTGGATGTTTCTTGGATGGTCATTAGAAAGTAAATTGGGCATTGGAAATGTAATGTAATTCTTCGATAAGGAGGTAGGCAGTCTAAAATCATTACCCATTGTCATAAAAATTATTTTATATGTGAATTGTAGCGTATGACTTAGATCCCATGTTTGATACACTTGTTTCATTATTTTAAGGGATTTTCGTTGGAGTATGTTAAATACATTGTACCTTCTATGTATTCCATTCGATCCATGGTTATGTGAGAAAGAATTATTTTCACCATTGGGGTTTTCCAACCTTTGGATGTAGAATGTTTTAGGTGTTCAATTTTTATAAAAATGTTGATAAAGATTTTGAAATGTGTTCATTGGTTATTAACATGGATTTGGGGTTAATAGGGGGAAACTATGTTTTGAAATGGTCCATATTTTTTAATGAGGTGTCGACTTATAAGTATTTTATTAAAAAAATGTTTTAATTGGATTTCAAAGGATGATTTCAAATGGGTACGTGGTGATGTCTTTAGTAAAAATTCATAATGGAACTTGTGACAGATTTAAATGGAAATGTTAGAATTGGGAACTAAATGTTTTCAATGAGAATGATCATTTTTTTTCAAAGGGTGGTTTCAAAATATTTATGAGAATGTTTGGTTGGATTCCATTTCTGTGTGAAAAAAGGGTTGGGCGTTATTTATGCATGTGTTTTTTTAAATTCCCATAGGGGACTTAGAAAAAATGGATGTTTTAAAAAGGAACGTTGTGTTTTTATTGATCATTTTTTATAGATATGATTTTAAAATTTGGTATTTATGAAGTGATGGAATAGTTGAATGGCTGGGCCAATACTCCAAGCATTTGTTTTTCAGAAATGGTGGAATGGAATTTGTACTAGACTGATGCTCTCAGAATAGGTAGTATACCAAAGATATAGTGTCAGACTAAGGCTCTGGGAACTGATTGTATACTTGAAGGTTTATGAACTAGACTGATACTATTGGGGATGATGTTATACCATGTGGATATGTATGCTAGAATAATGTTCCTTATCTATGGTATAGGCTATAATGATTCTCTAGGAACCATTGATGTTATGTATAGAAGTAAGCTATACTGAGGCTCTAAAAACTAATTTTATATTACTTTTATGAGTATTATAGAATTTATGGTCAATATCAATGTCAATAGTTTATTATGGTTTGGTTTTAGATGGTGGTTCCAACCATGATTAATTTTTATTACGATGATATATAATTTAGTTTTCATACCGACATTTGAGACATTAGTGGCACATGAAAACGAGACATGTGTCAATGATATTTTTCTATGATTCCTTGAGTTTATTGACTAAAAAACAACCCCTATGTATTATATATTGTGCACCCCGATGTTCTGCATTATAATTATAGTTTTTTTAGTTTTTTTCAGGTTGGGTGTTACCTTATTGAATGTGGAAGAGTGGGGAATAAATTAGATACCATTGTTCTATGGAATGTGCTTATTTTACACACGGTATATTTATTTCATTATTATCGACATAAAATGTCACTATGACTAGTTTTACATTAGCCACTGTTAGTGGTGGATGACTAATTTTTTCTCACAACCTGCTCGATCCACTATTTCACATGGCTATCTGAGAATCTCGCACATGATTATAGTAGGCACAGGTTTGGGTTGAGGCCTTATGTTGAGTATGGATTAGTCGAGCATGAAGGCTCGCATGTTATTAGGTGATTGTTTGGGGTTCGCTTAGTGATGTTGTGGATACATTTTTTAGTTTCTTTTATTTGGAATGTATATAGCTGGTCTAGTGGGATATTGATGTATGTTTGACACGAATATTCATTAATTTTCATCATTTCATTTTATTATATCAAGTTACACATTATTTATGCTTCCGACTTACATTGATGTATCTGATATTTGGTGATTTAATTCTAGTTGTGCAATATGATAGGGGGTTATAGTCTACTCACAATTCCACTTCGACCCCCACTACTAACCAGTATCCTTGGGCATATGAGGAGGTGTACTTGAGGTAATGTGGCCAACTATAAAAGGGAATAAGTTCATTGAATTGTTTGTAATAAATTTACAGAAAAAAGTACCAGAAATAAAATTTTACTAGGAATTACAAATGTCATATTTATAACTCACAAAAAATATTTAGGTTGCGAGACTAATATTAACCTATTCCATTATTTTCTTCTATTTTAGAATATTAATATATCTTTGTACATTATTTTTATTTTGTGTCTCATCTATTTGATTATATTCTTTCTTCCCAGGAACATATTGTTTGTTTAGAATATATTATTACCCCTCTATATTTTATATCATCATGTATCCTATTTTGAACAATTTTCATCAATTTTCATCCCATATTTTAAATAAACTTTCTTTCTATTTTCCTCAATTTTTTTCAAGATTTTTCCAATTTCAATTTATTTTCCTAAACAACACGAAACTTATTTTTTATATTCATTGTATTCATAGAATTTTTACATGTCTTACAGATTTTTAATTACTAAATCATATCCCTTTTATATGATAAGGAACATAACATTACTATATTTCCATGCGTTCCTTAGTATGTTTCCCTTATAAATTGCATCTTGTATACATATCTTTATTAACCTAAACTCTATTATATGTATAATTCATTAGTTCATATTTGTTCACAGGTTGCCTCTTTTGAAATTTTTACCTTTTATTATCATGAATTCCCTATTCATGAATATTTTCTAGTAAAGACCTATTTAACTAATATTAGTAGTACATGTGTCTATGTTTACAACAACAATATAAAAACACTTGAAAGTTTACTCGTTCTAATTGGACCTAGATGTATATTTTTTTTCTGGTTTGCTATTGAAAAGTTTACCATATTTTGGCTTGGGGGATATGGAATCCTCTGAATATTATTCCCTAACATTGAAATGGAATATTTCCTTTCTATATTCCAAGAATAAATATTCTCATAATAGGTTTTTAAAAATTATTTATTAAAAAATATATTGATAATAATAAAGTGAAAATTTATAGTGTTCACATGAAATCTTCTTCTCATTTGTTAGATAATATTCTCCATTTACCTTAGTAAACTTAGTGAATAATTATGCAGGCTTTTTCAAATCATATTATATTGTAAGACATATCAATTAAATATTAGATATTGTGTATTCCATTTTATTGAATTCCCCATTCAGATATATTATAATACATGCTAGTTCATCATCATAAGGGTTCTGATTCTTGATCTCACCAATGTATTTCATGGAATTCTAAACATAGTATTTAATCTTAGTAACCAAAATTTTTTAACATGATCATTCTCCTACATATATTATTGATTTGTTGTATTTAAAATATGTAGAATTATATATTTTAATTAATATCCTAATCCTGATCTATTCTTTCTTCTCCACCATCATAACTACATTATGAATCAATGTCGTTATTTACTTGAGAAAATAATGTCTCTTCATTATCCCTAGAGTTATTTGATGATGAACATTTCATTATCATTAAATATATATTATTAATAATGAAGTGATTTATATTATTCATATATTTACTACATTTCTCTTAGGTCTCTCATCCTTATAAGATTCTGAAACATTTCATTTTTCCCAAATCTATTTTTTTCAAAGTTGACTAGTTTCACCATAGTTATGACATTTTATTTTCTTCATGCTCTTTCCCTTACACATTTTTATTCAATCCTTTTTGATAAGAGATAAAATAATCTTAAATTCATATTTAAATTGAAAATATTAATAATAAATTAATTCAATAAATTATTCATCTTCCTTAACATTTCCTTTTACTATATTTGAATGTTATCTCATATTTATTATTTTTCTTAGGTGCTATAATTTTCATCATTTATTTTAAATGATCATATTATGTAACTCACCTAATATAAAAACCCAACATTAAAACATTACTCAATCTTGATTTTTATTCCAAAAATTAATTTTTTCACATTGATGATCATTTCATGTTTAGTGTTATGGATAATTATGTTTTAATACATACATAACATACCACATCCATACAAATAGGATACTACTAAAATAGTATCCACTATTTCAAAATGCTACTTTTTAAAATAAAACATGATTTCTTTGAAAAATATTAATAATATTAAAATTGACTTTATTATAATATTACTCATATGTATACACTATAATTTTTTTTAAAAATGTAATGTGTACGAAATGATTATTAAGAAATATAATGAAAAAAATCATTAGTATAGTGAAAACTAGAAAACAAATTAAAACCAATTTCCTTGAAAAATAATTAGGATGCATATTAAAATCACGTAGCTGCCATGTCAATATTAACCATATCAATATTATATCCACCTTTACAAATATAATTACCATTTGGTCGAAATCTAACCACAGAGAACCCAATGAATTGTAGATCATTAATGAGTCCCAAATAACATTTCTCGAGATATAATTGGGATCAACCCATAATATATTGAGTTTTAATGGGGATCAACCAATCATATATTAATTTATAATAATATAAACACATAATAAAAAATTTTAAAAGAGAATTTCATGAATTATACTCTTGATAAATCATTTAAACCCCTGAGAAAAACATATTCATTTATCAAAACACCATTTTCTTGTAAAAATCACTTTTAAAATCTAAAACCATGGCTCGTTATAATGAAATCATATTATAAAAAAATAAATATTAAAATATGGAACCATTATACAAATAAATAATAAAGAAATTTGGATAAACCTATCATGATATAAAACACAATCATTTTGAATTTCATAAATGAGACATTCAAATTTATTTTAAAAAGAAATTCACTTTCCTCAGGTTCGAATTCTTTGAAATGTGTTTAAACCTATTGTATAATGGATTTAAAATTGGTATTAACATAATGTTCTACTATATACACATTTATAATACCTTATATGATCTTTCAATAACAAATATATACCCATTTATGAATAATATTTTGTTATTTCCATTGTTTTTAGTACATTTGTTTCATGGTATCATGGATGAATTTTAATGTTTTTTTAATAAAACATAATAAACTATAAGAGAGAAAATTTATATATTTATATATTTTTAAACAATTATAAGTTAATTTTAGCTTTCGATGATTTCAGAAAATAGAAACAAAAACTCATCATCCATGAAGCCGAGGAATTGACACAGCTTGGATGATGATTTGTTTTTTTATAATAAAAGGAGAAAAAAGATGTTTTTTATGATGAATATACCAATAACACAATAAAATTATAGTAAATATGTGACACTAAATTTATCCAGAACCATTGGATAGTGCTGAGGAGAAGGTATGAGTAATAGAGATTTTAAAAATAAACGAGGAATTTAACTCTTGAATATCTCTCATTGAGAAACTCCTTATGGATCTTGAAAGTGGAATTTTTTTGATACCAAGAGCACTAGAATGTAGAAATGGCTGAGGAAAATGTAATTTAAAATAAGATAGTGGATAAACTAGGCTCATGGTGATTAAATTTTGTAAAGGTATGAGTCCCTTTTTATTAGTGAGATAATGGGTTATTTCGGAAGTACATAAAATATTAAAATATAATAAGTCTAATATCGGCTTTATGACTTCAAAAGGGAATAAAAATCATAGTGGATAACATTTTTGACTTCATATTATCCTTTTTGGTCACCTTTATATTTTTTTGATTTATAAATATTTCAATTAAATAATATATTCATGTAAATTAATATTAATCTAAATAAAAAATATTCATAACTATGACATTAAAACCTATGAAAATATTCCAATTGGAAAAAAAGATTAATATATCATTGAAAACTCATTTTAATTAATAAAATGTTAGGAATACCATTAAAAACTCAATATTAATTTATTATATTATTTTTAATATTATTAATTTGATTAATTAATTAAATAAATATTTACAGCATCATCATTGTGAAATCCATTAATGTAATTGTTTAATCATAAAAAAATAAAAAAATCCTTCAAAAATATAATTTTATTATATTTCCAAAGATATTTATTTTATAGAAATAATTATTGAGAACCATATATTAACATATTATACGAATTGAAAACTATAGTGTGAAAAAGTTATGATTATTTTAAATAAAATATTAAAAATCACATAAAGTGATTCATTCGGGTCCAAAATATACCATATTAAAATTAAAAAAATTTAATGGAATAAATTTGCTAAAAAATATTTAGTAAAATTTTGTGTCATTTAATGGTTCGTATAAGTTTTCTTAAATTCATTTTTTTTATTTTTAATCTACATTCACTCACAATTCATCAGCATTGACAAACCACAATGTTAATTATTTCATATAAAAAATACCAAATAAATTAATATCATAAAAAAAGTAAATTAGGGCCAATATAATAATTTATAATTCTTAATTAATTATAATTACTCACATCCATGACATGACTACTCCATTAATTTGTTAATTGGTCTTTTCAATCCATGTGAAGGAATTGCACAATCATTTTGATAAAATAGTAGTTATATAACTCTAGATTTCAGAATTAAAAGCCAAAAAAATAACCAATACATAATAATTAATATAAAATCCTTGAAAATACTATTAGAACTCAATTATTATCTATAAGGAACAAAATTTGACCTTCTGAGTGCTGCGTAGGCGTTATTTCGACACTTACAATAATTTTATACCTAGCATTAAAAATTAATATACACGTTCTGAATTATTATAGTTAAATAATATTCTATTATAATATCATATTTTATTCATGATTTATTTTTTAAAAAATTATATCATAACTATACATTTGTGATTTAAAAAAATATACAATATTTAAAAAAACAATATTTTTCAATATTAAAAAAGAATATTCTTGTTCAAAAAATTATCAAAAATCTATACTATGAAAATTTGAACATTAATAATTAAAAAATTACTTTTTTTTTCAAATTAAAATTCAATAGTTTAAAAATTATTTTATTAAATATTAATATATTACAAATTTGTTTAATAAAATTATTTATTTTAAAAACTACATAACATAATGTATTTAACTATTTAATTAAATAATACTTATAAATATGAAAACAAATTATTCTATAAATATATGGGTTGGTACATCCCCCCCCCCTTAAAATTGTGTCCTGACAATTTTATTCACATATTTAAAAAAATTTACTTCTCCCTCAAACCATTTTCAAATATCATTGTTGCTTCTTCAACCATGTGTTTTCACTAAAAAACCTAAAGCTGGGGAATTAAATTGTTCCACAATAAATTCTCTATTATATTAAGAATTTTAACATATTTCTCTTCATAAGAATGTTTATCATATATCAAAACTACTTCTGGACTCAAAAAATGAAGTGGGTCTAGATAATATATTCTTAACATTGAAACATGAGAAATATTGCATACCTAATATAAAATCATAGGAAAAACAAATCATTATAAAATTTTTACAAAACGCCTGATTATTTCAAAATTCCCAATGAACTATAGTCTTTTCGTTCCTTTATTACCAAAATGCATTACACTTTTTCTTGGAGATATTTTTAGGAAAAGAGTTCGCCCACCTCGAATGAAAGGCCATTACTCCTATTATATTCAAAAAATTTCTTCTTGCTCTAAGTTTCAATCATATGTCATCGGATCATATTTACTTTCTCATCAAATTTCTTTACTAATTTTAGTCCCATCAACTTCTATTCCATGACTTCATCCCAAAATACTGGATATTGACACTGCTTTCTATAAAATTCCTTAAAATTTTCCATATGTATATTTGAATAAAAAATCATAAAAAAAACCAATGTAAATAATGATGTTGATCCCATTGTCCTTGGTAATCCATTTAAATTGATTGTAACATGTATTCAAAAGTATAAATTTTTTGATTGATCTGACCATCAGATTAAGGATGAATGGTTTTCCTGAAATTTAATCAAGTTCCCAACAAATTCTGATTGCCTTTCAAAAAGATATAAGTAATCCTAGAATCACTATTAGATACCATGAAGGGATGGAATCCATGTATCCTAAAAATATACTTGAGGCACTACAATGAATATTGATCTAAATATATGTTATCTATAATAGGATGTCAATTTAAAGATTTAGTCGGTGGATTAATAATATCCCAAATTTCATTATTACCTTTAGAAGTCAAAGGTAACCCAACCATGAAATCCCACGATATATTTTCACAATTCCACTCTAGAACTAGAAAATTCTGAATAATCCCCTTCACAAGTTCTCACAGTTCTTTAACCTATTAACACTTCAAACATTTCATTGTAAAATTAGCAATATCACATTTCATTCTAACCAACCAATAATAATCCCAAAGGTCTCTATTCATCATAGTGCTTCTAGGATGAACTGAAAATAGAGAGTTATGAGCCTCAATTAAAAATAACATTTTCCACTAGGAATCACAAGGAAGAAATAATCTATTTCTATAACTCAATACACTATCATTTTCCACATTAATATTTGAAAACTAACATTTCTTAACTATGTCTACCTATTTTTGAAAATCACTGTCTTCCTTCTGAGCATTTTAAATTCTATCTAATAGAGATGAATTCCCTGGAACATAAAACTAAAAAGTGCAATTTCAAATACCAATAAATTCCAAAAGAATATTCATAAAATCATTAATTAAAGGGTCATGTGAAAAATGTAACATTGTTATTGATGCATGATGATATCAAATAAAGAATTAAGACACATGTACACTTCTCAGGGATGGTAATTGATCATGAAATAATAACAATTTACAAAATGTATTCATATTATCTACATCATGTTCAATTACTTCTGAGTAAATAAATACTTCAACCTTTTATTTTTTATATATAATTGACACTTGGATAAAAATAAATGATGCATCAATATTTTTAAATAAGAATGTATAGATGATAATTCCAAATAATTCGTAGGATAATTTAACTAATGAGGTTTTATTTATCTTGATTAGATGAAATTACTTGATCATTCTACATTAGAACACAACCAAGTTCCTTCAAAGAAGCTTAAATTAAGATGATAAAATCAATATTTCTCGAAAGAAAATCCAAAACAACAGCATTAACCAATAAATGTTTTATTTCCTGAAAACAAATATAAGATTATTCTATAAAAATAAATTTAACCCCTTTTCATGTTAACTTTATTTTTGGGCTATATGACCATGAAAATGTTTTAACAAATCATCAGTAATAACATTTTAATCCAAGAAAACAATATATATCTATCACATATTTAGGTCTTGTCCCTTCATCAACCAATTTTATTATAGGAACAACTATTATGCCATATTTACTAAAAGAATTCCCAAGAAATGAAGTCAGTTGTAACCAAGAAACTAATTTGGTTAATTTCATATATAAATTCATTTCATTACGGGAAATTTTGAAAATCCTTATATGATTATCATGATCTTGATAACATTTTGAAAACACCCTAATATCATATATAAAAATGACCACAATCTTATCTAAATACTCACAGAAAATTCTATTCATAAGATCCATAAATATGGCATTAAATTTTTTCAATCCTAATGGGAAAAAAAACTCATAATGACCATATCTAGTATGTAATTATATATTCAATATATTATCCCCCTTTACATTGAGTTGATGGTACCTGAATCTCAAGTCAATCATGGAATAATAATGATGTCCCTGAAGTTGATCAAAAAAATCATCAATATAATGAAAAGGATACCTTTCTAAATAGTTATGTTATTAAAGGCTCTATAATCAATTAAAAGTATCATTGAACTATATTTATATTCAGAAAACAAGATTGGATCAACCCATTGTATAGTTCTAGGTCAGATTTAACTTTTATATTGTAAATCATAAAACTTGTTTTTTAATTATATATGTTTTACTTGAGTCATTCGACAAGCGGGTTGTGGAATTGGATTTTTATTAGGAACTAAGCCAATAGAAAACTCATCCTATTGATCAAGAATACCACGGAGAAAATCATCAGTAAAATCATTGAGATGATAATTTATCACTAGAACATCATTAATCATAACTAATATTTTTTTTCAACAAATATGTGCAAGATAAATCTCATTTAAATATTTTAAAATTTTATCAAATTCTTGATATATTATTAATGGTATGGGTTCAATCATGTACACAGAATGAAATTGTTTCTAAAAATAAAATTATTTAGGTCTATAATGTTTCTTATTATAATAAATAGAAATATAATCCATACTCATGATAAAATAAAATTATACAAAAAATGGTTTTATGTAATTCCCTTCCACAGATAGTAACTTTAAGATTTTGGTCATTGTTCTTCTTTAATATTTCCTCCATGAGTTTTTACAGTAATTTCTAGATTCATTTCTTGTGGTGGAATTTCGAATGTACTATAACATTTCTAAAAAAGTAAGGAATTTGTTGATCCAAAATAAAAAAACACATTGGTTTATTCAATACAAGAAATAAATGTACCATGTACCACTTTATTTTTATGTCTCAATATCTGCTAAAGTAGATGCAAAGGATTTTCCCACACCATTCTATTTTTAATCAAGTTGATTTCCCACCTGAGTGAGTTGATTTGGAAAAAAAATTAGAAAAATGAACCTACTTTTTATAGATAAATTATCTTACCATCATTTGTATTTATTCATTGACCATTTTCCTTACACTCAGAAGACATATTTCAAGATAATCCACATCATTAGCACTTCCCAGATGTTACAAGAAATTCTCTAGGATTATTTTTACCAAACATTTAAAATATGGAAATTTTATTTTTTTTACCACTATGTTTCCTGGATGAATTAATCCCCAAATCACGCCATTCTAACAACTTATAATTTTTGCTTTCACACGGTGAATATGTGTCGAAAAATACCATTTCAACCAATTTATCAAAATGAAAATATTTCTCATACATTTAAATTTCACATGAGCCCAAATCTATTCGTAAAACTACTTTGTATCATAAGTAAAACCAATTAATTTTTTTATTAGTGTTCCGGACTTAATTAGGCCCATACCTAGACAATATTGTGAAGACTTTGTCATATACTACTGAGGAATAATTATTTTTTTCCTAAATTATAGAAACTATTTTTTCATTCAGAGTCGAAAAACCTTATTGAAATATTTCTCAAGGAAAATATATTCAAATGATTCCCATTCCATGATGTCCAGACCATATTTCTCTCTAGTATTCCTAACCAAAGACCGCCATCGATAAACATATCCTTTCAAATGATAAACATAAAGGGTTACATTTTTAAGTTTTGAACATCCCATGAAATCAAATATCTTTTCCATAGAATTGATCTATACGTTGCCGACTACCTTTTTAGATGGCACACTAAATGATGGGAGATGTTGCCTCATGAAATTATCCACAAATGAAATGTTCCCTAATAATATATCAGGTTACTCTATATCATGGATACCACCACTATATATCACCCGATTCAACAAATACATTATTGTTACAAACTACTCAGCTCAAATTCCCACAATTCCAGGCTACAAATTCTAAAGGATATCATTTTTTCAGTGCTTTATACTTATTCTTCTATGTTTCTTTGATAGATAACCTTTCTTAACAAACATTTGTTAGGAAAATCAACATGGTAATAATTAAATGATATATCACTTCAAATTAATAAAAAAGTAATAAATCATTTATGGTATTATATTAATGTCATCCTAACCCCCAAAGTAATCTAAATCATCCTTTGTTAACAATTATATGGATACATCCTTAAAAATTACCTAATGTTTAGTTTTAGACAATAATTTATTTTCATCCACTTTGGGGAACATTTTAGGTTGAGAGTTTTACATAATTTGTAACACTCTAATATTTCATAGTATGTTATCTATTTAATGTAATTTAATAGATTATATTTCACATAAAACTGACATGGCTTGAGTTATATGCATGATTGAGTTTCTACAAAACAAAAAATTAATATAATAAATATTTAAATGAAATATTTATTTATAAATTGTAATACAAATAGTAAAAAATAAATTTTAAATATTTTTTAAATTTTTCACATAAATAAATATATATAAAAAAGGTATATTTTTTGTTAGAATAGATATATATTTAGAAAAACTATTTTCTTAAAAGAACTACTTTTTATGTCCTTTTATGAAAAATAATAATATTAATTTTTAAAACTCTGGAAAATTGAATTTTTTAATGTAGCATTCATTTTTGAATTTGTAATATCAAAATTATCAAAGGGTAAATTTTTGGTATTTTTCTAAAACATTCAATTTTTTATGAATACTGAAAATTAATACATTGTAAATAAAAACCTACTTTTTCATTTAAATAATTTTTTCTATTTAAAATTTTTCTGAAATTAAAAATTTATATATAATAAAAATTATAACAATTTAACTCATTTGAATCATTTTATAATGGAATTAGAAATAAAAACTCAACCAAAATTTTTTAACATATTTTTACCAACCTTCTAGGAACATTTATCCACCTTCTAGGCACATTTGAAAATTAACATAAAACATAATCATACAACTTCTGTTAAATGAAATTTAAAAAGCTGACACACATGGTTTTCATTAATATGTAATTTTTGTCAATATGATGAAAATGATTTTTGGTGAATAGTATCTTTAAAATTTATTTACTACTGTTAAAAGTAAATAGGTTAATTAATGTTAAAAATAATACTATAATAATATATACCTACCCCGTCACATATCCGAATTCTATTAAATAAATTTTTTTTGACAACAATCAAAATTATGACAATAATATAATCCTTTTTTGATTAACTTGGGACTGATTAGAAAATTTATTATATTTTTTTTAATGAAAAGAGTAATGTGTTAAATAAAAATTTTAATAACTAATAAATTTATATAATAGTGTTATAAAAAATATAAAATCAACTATAAATATTAATTAGAAAAAAAATATTTTCTACATCATATTATTTTATTTATAATTTCTAGACATTATATATTCAAATTTATTTATGACACAATGATGAAGTAGTAATTATCTTATTAATTAAAAATTAAAATAAATGATATTATAAATATTAAAATAAATTTAATTTGAACGTTCTGATGCCATTCCTGAATTATTTTTGAAAAAATTGACATATTTGGGATGATTTAAGAACATTGGATTGACGGAATACAGTTGTTATGTCTTTAAAAAAATCAGTTACTAAATAGTGTCAAAATTGAAAAAAATGAGTTTTTTTAAAATATACTATTTTATTAAATGATATAAAAATCCTAAAATTTTAATATTTGGAAATATTAATTAGATAATGATACAAATTAACAAATGTCATTGAGGATCCAGTTGAGGTTCCCTTGGAATTTTATTGTAACTAAAATATCCATATGGTATAAAATTACAAGAAGACATGGTAAAAGTTAAATTATTTAACTAAGGATTTATCCTAAAAGATATGGATAAGTTTTTTAGATAATCATGTCTAAAACCCATTGGATGAGATTATTTTGACCCATTACCATCAAAGACTCTAAATAAATCAATTTGGATCTACGAGAAATATAATTTCATTTTATAATAATTTAATATTTCAACATTTTTCCTAAAGAGGCCCTCACCTCTCTTGTAAATTGGAACGTCCCATTTTTATTAATTAATATCTCCAATGTAATTTTTCATGGGTATCCCCTATACAAATATCATCACAACTACCTTCATTTTATCCAAGAAGCCTTAAATTGGGAAAAAAATCCAACCTTTGGAGCCCTTTTATTCAATTCAAAAGGTAACACATGAAGAATATGTAATTAGTTTATCACCTCTTTCAAAGTTATTTTCTTATTCTACTTTATCTTTCTCTATTTTTTCCATTTCAAAATTTAAATCATTACCTTCTACATTCTGATATGTTTCTAAAAATTTTAACTACCATATTCCTCACTATATCCATCCTATGAATGACATAGTGACCGTGTGTGCGTCCGTATGTCCTACTACCACCACACCATGGTGTGATTTGTTATTCAACAAAATAATATTTTGATGGATATAATAATGAGTAATTTTTATATAAATAATGATAATAATATGATAATTTTTCATTATATTTAACATATCATCCAATTATACACCATTTAATCATTAATAAAATGATATCATCCCTCGTGCGTACGTACGACTTACTGTCTCCACAACGCGATGAGATTCATTTCCACATTAACTATTCAAGGCTGATTATAAAAATATATATTATTAAAAATAATGTAATATATTACATAGTAACTCTACTATGAGAATATAGATATGTATTTACGTATATTTCATTCACTTACTACTATTTAATATGATATGAAAATTGAAACAGCATTTATGCGTACATACGACATGTTGTCTCTATGAATGGGGAGTACCATTTCATATATATATCTATTATAGATATATATACCTTATAATGTATATATATGATATGTATATCATGTTTAATATTTTTTTTATTAAATAAATCAGGATCTAAAATAACATGTTAAAACATGTACAATAGGGAAAATGATTATTACACAAAATGTTACTTTAACACAGAAATTATTATTAAAGGGTTAGTATAATGTAATAAATGAATCATATATGATATCATAAATATAAATATGATTCTTGTATAATATAATAACATATTATTTATATTATATAGGAGGTTAAATGTACAATTAAATAAAATAATATTTATGGTAAGGGTTTATTCCTCAATCTCGTTATTATCTGAGATTTTTTATGTTTATGTATTTACTGGGATATATTTATCATCAATACAAATGATTCAAAAAAATTCCTTCCAAAGGAATATTTTATGGTTATATGGATGAGACTCATTATCTAGATCATCTTTTTAAATGTTTTAAATATTTATTTCCATATATCTCATAAATTAATGACCATGTTTTCAAAATGATTTTCTGGATTTATTTATTTGAAAATGATTCTTTTAAAATGTTATCATCTTTCAAAAGATTGAAAGTTGTATAGAAAACATTGATTAAAAAATCTATTTTAAATAAATAAATTTCTAAATTTTGTAACTTTTTAATTATTTCAGGAAAAATGTATAATGCTCTCAAAGAGTTTTACAGATTATTTTCATCTATGTCAACATCATTTGTAGGATATTTTTCTCGATTGGTGTTGATTGATTTTAAAACAATCATCCAAATTTATTTTAATGAGTAATTATATTCACTATTAATGGTTACTATTTAATGTATTAACATCTCTTATTCATTTCATAACACTAATTTCTATGTTATGTTTCACCCTTTTAATATGAGGATTTCATTGGAATTAATATGTGATGGGCGATGCCTACTATAGTCCCTTGATGTTTCGGTACGTCTCATGAGACAAACCTGAGTCTTGGAACAATTCCTTGAAAGTATATTTATTTTTATCCTTGGAATAAGGCCTTTACTATATAGTTATGATGTCCTTCATTAAGTATTCCAACATTATGATATTAGTTATTAATGATACATGTGATTATTTTCCTTGTAGAATTTCTATTTGAATATGTATATGGAATTATTAGATTAATATTTTCCTTATATTGATTAAGTTTATATTAAATGGGATTGTTTTTCAATTTCAATCCATTCCTAAAAGGTTTATTCTTATTTATGATAGCATTCATTGTATTTTTATCCTTACTGTGCATCTGATCTCTCCCCATTCTTATATTTTATTTTTCTTGGATGCCAAGAAGTGTTTTAAGTTAGTTATGTATGGTTAAGCTATGGTAACAATGGAGTTATCAAAGTGTTATATATGTTATAGTTTTTTTCGAATTATAATTTAAGGATGATGAAAATAAACTATTTTCTAATAATTCTAAAATGGTCGGTCATTCAGGGAATGATTCCTTGAATCATGCCAACGTATTAAAATAAAGAACAAGATCTGGGCTACTGGATTCAAGGTGATTTAATTTGTATGATGGGAATTTTAGTAATATCCTTGGGATAAATATTTAATTAGAGATAATTACTCCAAGATAAAATTTTAGGATTAGTATAAAATAACTTCCTTGAACATTGGTAATGTATAGATTTTGTGATTTTTCCTAGAAATACATCCCAGTCAAGATACTACAAGTGGACATGGTTCTATAATAGTTATACCGAGTAGAAACATATCTGACATTTTTTTCCAAGCCTGACTATGGGTAACATGGTAAACGACAATGGGACTTAATGCGCACCTGGTTTGACAGTCCCATGGGATATTCTTAGGATAATTCAAATTTTCATTACAAACCATTATGAAGTGTTTACTATTAAATACGTCTACAAAGAAACCATTTTTATTATTATGAGATTCGATATACCTAAATTTTTTAATTTATATAAATTGTTTTCCTAGTTTTAAGATTTTTCATTAATTAATCTAGTATATGCCACTTTTTTAAAATGGTTCCTTGTAGAAGGAATGAGAACCCAACAATTGCATGTGATCCATAGAGTAATAAAGATATTATATTTCATGTTGTTAATCCAAAATTTCTAAGGGAATGAATATCCCATTAATTCTCATCATATAGTGACATAATATCACATGATAATAGGAAAGGTAAAGATTATCGTACATATTATGACTTCAAAATGAAGCATGAGGAAAAAAATAAAGATGTGAAAAACATTGATAAAGTGAAAAGGGGGAAGAAGTCTTTTTCCACATGTGATTACATTGGAATTAATCACTCTGGGATGTTCTTGAAAGTGCTTGTAGTTTATTATATGTTTGGTGAATAGATCCGTCAGGAAAAATATTGAAAAGGGAAGAAAGAAAACTCCAATATTCAGTGTTTTAACTATAGTGAAATGTCTCAATATGCAAATAAATTAATGAAGATTCAAGGAAATATAGCTCTGAATAATCCAAGGGATCAAGGTCAAGAAGAACCTATTACTATAGTTGTAATGGAATAATTATTGTATTAGTGTTTCTGGATTGAAGAATTATGTCATATGAGTGTTGTATCAATGTTGTACAGGTTATATGAATTAGAGAAATAAATAAGGATTGTACTGAAATTCTATTACATTGAGGATTTTTGATTGTATGGTACAATGAAATGTAACTCAAAAGCAAGTTAAATTTTTTGGAAATACATGTTTGAGGGAATGATAAACCCTAATATGGTCCTGATATTGAGGTAGTGATTTTTTAATAAGAGATGATTGATTTAGATAAATTATATTTGATACTCGTTAATACCTTGGAAGTAATAAATTGGTTTTTTTCTATTGTTGTTTGAGTTTACAACCTTTATGGATTTAAAGAGTATATCTAGTATTCTATAACGAATAAAGAAACATGAATGTATTAAATAATTTTTTATGGTAATTCAGAGTGATACCATGTTTTAGAAGAAATCATGAAGAAGGTATTCACATGGTATTATTTAGAAAAATAGATCTTCATTATGTTTACCTTCCATATAATTTTTTAGACTGTAGGTATGGGAACAAGTATTTTGGATAAATCTAAAGGATGGAATGGAGTATGTTGAGACCTTGATATTTTTTTAGATTAAATTATATTTTATTTGATTCATAGACCTAACCATTTTGATTTTAGAAAACATATAGAAGATTACGGAAATAACTATAAACCTTATGATTTATCAAATGCGCTTCAGGCGTAAAAAAATCATTTTTAACATTCTTTTCCTAGTGTAAGGGATGAAGAGAAAATAGATCAAAGCACAACAAAATAATGAGATTATGATTATGAAAGGTAATGAAATAAAGTATGTTTTCATGAGTTCTAATCTAGATTGTAAATTAATCCTTCCTCTTCTAAATAAGTATATAAAAATTGGTTACCCTAATAACGCATGTTTTGTTGAACCGATGATACTTTTAATCATCATTGATTTAAGGATTTACGACACTCAATCTTCCATTTTTGTTTACCTATTTGTAATTGATGACATCAACTACTACCTATAAATATTTACATTTTCCATCAAATTATGTGTCTCTAACTTCCAAAAATATAATTCTATTCAATATCCTAATTTGGTGGTGAATTATACATTTCACATTCCGTATTATTAAGTCTAACTTTTATTAAACCTATTTCCAATGTGGGTTTTCCACAATGGAATTTTCTAATTTCATTCTTTTATTTTTGAAGAAAATTTTCAAATTATGAGAATGCAATTTTTTAAAGGAGGGGAGAATGTAACTTCCCTGAATTTCATATTAATTTATCTCTTTAATTTAATTTATTTTATTTTATTACATTCCAGAAAAACATGGCTTGTGTTATTTGCAAGATTCTGTTTCTGTGAAACAATACATTAGTATTATATTTATTTAAATGATATATTTATTTATCAATTGTATTATGAATAGTAAAAGATAAAATTTGAATGTTTTTTATAATTTTTTCACACAAATAAAACATATTTATGAAATGTATAAGTTTTGTAAAAATACTTATTTATTTAGAAAAAACTATTTTCATAAAAAAATTATATTGTTTTTTGAACAATAATAAAACTAGTTTTTGACACTCTTGAAAATATAATATATTAAAATATAATTAACCTTTTAATTCAGAATATCAAAATCATCTTACAGTGTTATATTTTGTATTAGTCTAAAAACATTTAATTAATGATGTATTATAAAAAAATATTGTATAGTTCAGAAAATCTGACTTTATCATTAAATAAATATTTTTAATTAAAATTTATCATAAATTCAAAATAGACACATAATAAATATTGTCCCAATTTAAGTAATTTGAGTCATTCTATAGTAGAATTATATAAAAACATTATTGTTCTTTTTTAACATCTTTTTTTCTACCATCTTGGCACGTTTACCCTCCTTATATGCCCATTAGTAAATTACCATATATCGTAGTTTTACTACTTCTGTGAAATTAATTTTGAAAATATGACATAATAGGTTATCATTAGTATAAAAATTGTAGTTCAATGGGATTATAATAATTTTTTCTGAATAGTAACTTCTAAATTTTATTTACAACAGTTAAAAGTAATAGGGTAATTAAAGGTAAAAAATAGCATTATAATAATATAAAATTACCCCAACACACGTCCAAATTCTTATACATAAGTGTTTTGTGACCAAAATAAAACATAGAGAAAAAATATGATCCTTTTTTGATCCACTTTGTTTAGATTTGGACATTTATTAAATTTTTTTAAAGATGATTTAAAATTGTTAAATTTATATTTTAATAAATAAACCATTTTTAATAAAGGGTAAAACATAAGATAAATTCATATATAAATATTTTTATAATGGTAAAAATATTTCCTATATAGAGTTATTTTATTTATAATTTCTATACATTATATAATTATATTTATTTGTGACACAATTATGATGCAGTAGTTATCTTTGTAATGTATGATTAAAATATATGATATTATAAATAATAAAATAAATGTAATTTGATAAATTTTTTTCCATAAATGAATTTTATGGAATAAATTGACATATTAGCGATGATTTAATAATTTTTTTTGAAGAAATCAATTTTTTATAACTAAATAAATCAATTACTAAATAGTGTCAAAATTGACATTAATGAGTTTTTAAAACACATACTATTTTATTAGATGATATTAAATTCCTAAAAATTAATGAATCAGACAAATAACATATATAATGATAAAAATGTCACTAATTTTATTCTTGTGGTTCCTTTTGAATTTTATAGTAACTAAATTAACCTTGTAGTATAAAAATACAAGAAGACATGGTAAGAGTTAAAATGTTTAACAAAGCCTTAATCCCTAAAGATAAGGATAATTTTATAAACTAATCATTTCTAAAACCTATTGGTTGTGAGGATTTAGACCCATAATCATCATGTCCCAGATATAAATAAATTCGGAGATATTAGAGACCTAAAAAGTTATTATAATAAGTTAATATTTCAACTTTTTTCATAAAGTGCCCCTATCCTCTCTTATAAAAGGGAACCTCCAATTATTTTCAATTCACACCCCCAAATCTATTTCCCTTATCCAAAACCATCCTAATATCCTCCAAAAGCACCAATTCACCCTAGAGGCCATAATTTGACCATAAATCCTACATATGTATCCATTTTGTTCAAATCAAATGGAAACACCTGAATAAGAGTTAATTATTTTATCACATCATTCAAAATTATTTTCTTCTTCTATTTCTTCTTTCTCTGCCATTTACATGATAAAATAATAAATCCAGTACATTATACATTATGAGATGTTATTATAAATACGAGAAAACCATATTCCTTATTCTATCCATCCTAGGAATGATAAAGTCATCATTCATGCATATGTATGTCTTACCATCTCCACGTCGTGGTGTAATTTGTTATTCAACAAAGTGTAATTTGGATTGTTATAATGATGAGTATTATGTATATAAAAAATTAACCTTACATTGTATTGTTTATTTATTGTTAATATACAATCCAAGTTCCACATCATTTAATGATTAAAAAAATTATATCGTTGCTCGTGCATGCATACAACTTACAATCTCCACGACGTGATGATATTTATTACCACGTTCACAACTCATGGATGATTATAAAAAATATTATTAATAAAAATTTAATATATGACATAATATGTCTGTTGTAAAATTATATATATCTATTTACATATATTTCATTAACTTACTTCCACTCAATGCGATATAAAAATATAAACATCGTTTCTGCGTACATACAACCTACCATATCAATGAACGATGTATTACATTTCATATATCTATCTATTATATATATATATATACAATGTTATGTATATATATGATATATATATCTTTTTTTATTTTTTCAAAGAAAGTAAATAATGATCTAAAAGAACATGTTTAAACACATACGATAAAGAATGTGATTATTACGCAAAATGTTACATTAACATTGAAATTATTATTAAATGGTTATTATAAAGTTATAAATGAATCATATTTGATAACATAAATTTATATATGGATATGGTACAATTTAATAACCTACTATGGTTATTATACAAGCGGTTAAACATACCCTTAACTAAAAAATTGTATAAGGTATGGGTTAATTTGTCAAACTCATTATTATCTAAGACTGTTTATGAGAAAGTATTCATTGGGACATATTTCTCATCCATGTCCATGTTTCATAAAAAATTTCATCAAAAAGAATCTTTTATGGATGCATGGAAGGGAATCTTTAGCTAGATCATTATTTTAATTATTTTTAAATAATTATTTTCCTAAAGATTTTTTATTAATGTATATGTCTTCAAAATGATTTTAATGTCTTATTTATATGGGCATGATTGTCTTAAAATGTTAATTATATTCAAATCATTCAATGTGGTATTGGAAACATTGATTCAGAAATCTCTTTCAAATAATTTCATTTATAAATTGTGTGTCTTTTAAATGATTTCAATAGAAAAGGATATTTCTCTAAAATAGTTTTTCTAATTATTTTCATCATTGTCTACATCATTAATTGGATATTATTCCTAATTGAGGTTGGTTTACTATAAAACCATCTTCCATATTGTTTTGAATGATTATGATATTTTTTACTGTGGATGTGCTATTTATATACCTATCAGGGTTTATAGTTAATGTATTAGCATAATAAAGGATAGTTCTAATATGAATGTCTCTGTTATGTATCAACTTTTCCATATAAGGAATGCATTTGTCTTAGTAAGGGAAGGTCGAGGCCTGTTATAGCCCCTCAATGAATGAACATGTCTCATGAGACAAACTAGTTTCTTTTATCAAGGCCTTGATAATATTTTTTTTTCTTTGAATCATGCCTTGACTATACAGTTATGATGTCAAAAATTATGTATTCCATCATTATGATATTAGTTATTGATATTACATGTGATTATTTTACTAGGATAACATCCATGTGAATAATTAAATATCATTATTTGATTTATTGTTGACATATTATGTAGATGATTATGTTGAAAGTTATTGTGTTAAAATTTTATACCTTCCCATAAAAGTTTGTAATTATTTATGATAGTTTCCACTATATTGTTATACTTACTAAGCATCATAGATCACCTATTTGTTATGTTTTCTTTTCCCAGGATGCTAAGAAGTGTTTTCTATTAAATATTGATTGTTAATATAGTGGAATAATGGCATTCTGAAAGTATTAAATTTGTTATAGATTATGTTTGGAATTGTAATGTAATGTTGATGAATGAAATCTATTTTAGAAGACCATTAAACTGATCGTTCCTTCATGACATGATTCCTTGTATCATACCAATGTATTAAAATAATTCACTGACTCTAGGATTTTGGAGTTGTACCATTACATAATTATTTGATAATACATACATAACATACCACATTCATACATAGAAGGAACTACTAAAATAATATCCATTTTTCAACATAATTTTTTTTAAATAAAGCATGATTTCAGTGAAAAATATTTTAAACATTTAAATTGACATCCTTATCTATCTTACCCATCCTTATAACCTATTAAAAACATTTTAATACTTTGGATGATCACAAAGAGTTCATTAAAAAAGATATGTAATGAAAATATTTAGTCCAATGAAAACATGATAACCCATAAAATATCATATTCTTGATCACTCATTAACATGAAAAAAAATAAAGTAGTTTATTAGGGACATATTAATCATATAACTATTTCATTCACCCTTTAAAATGTAATAACCTTTCAGTCAACAGTCATCTTTGGTGTACTCAATGCTTTGGAGAGCTATAATGGTGCTCACCTGTCATATCACGACCAATAATGGGGATCAACCCATAATATATTCAGCTATAATTAAAAAAATAATAATATGTAGAGGTATAAGAAGATCAAAAAATAATAAATAATTTACAATGAATATATAATAAATAAAACCCTTGATAACTCATTTAACCTCATGAGAAAAAAAATATTCAGATATAAAAATACCATTCTCCTGTAAAAATCACATTTAAATTTAAAAATTTGTTCACAAAATATTGTTTTAATATTATTAAAAAATAACTATGAAAATATATAAATGAAACATTATAAAAAAAGGTAATCCTGAAAGAATGAAAAAATTCTCATGTGGTATTAAAAAATATTTTCAAATTTTAAAAAATAATACATTAAAAAATATTTTAAAAGGAAAGTCTCTTATCTCTGCTTTAACTTTCATTAAATGATTTCAGATATCTTGTATATGGGTTTGAAAATTTATAATGATTTATTTTTGAACTATTTATATTTATAATAACTTTTATGATATATTTTAACAACATTATACAAATTTATTAACAATATTTTGTTATTTCAATTGTTTCTGGTACGCTCGTTTCATGGTATCAAGGCTGGTTCATTATGGAGTTTCTTTTGTAAAAGAAAATAATACTACAAAAGATAGAAAAAACATATATTTATGGAATTTTAAAAAATTATAAGTGAATTTAAACAATCAATTATTGTGGCAAAGGAAAACAAAAACTCAGTATCGATGATGGCAGTGAATTGACCCACCTAGGATGACGATTTGGTTTTTAAGAATAAAAGGTGAATATAAGAGATTTTTATGATGGATATACTACAAAAATATGAAATTAAACTTTATATATTATACTATAGATATAATGAAACATTTTATTGGGAGTTTGGATAAGTAAGAAGTGAAAACGAATTTTAAATAGAATAAGTGCGAATATACCTCATGAATATTTCTCTTGGAGAACAACCTTAAGGATCTTGTCAGTTGTATTTTTTATGATACCAAAAGAACTATAATGTGGGAAGTGATAAGGATATGGAAATTTTTAAGACAATATTCTAGAAATAATTCTCAAGGTGATGATTTTTTTTGAATGGATGATTCTACTTTTATAATTGAGGTGGGGGTCATTTTGGTATTATTTAAAAATATTAAAATATAATATGTCCAATATAGCGATAAAGAATTGTAAAAAGGGTCTACAAATCACATAGGATCAAATTTTAAACCGAATATTATCTTTTTTGTCTTTTTCAAATTTTTTTCGATTTTTAAATAACTTAAATAAATATTATATTCATGAAAAATAAAATTATTTAAAATAAAAACAATTCAAAACCATGACATTTAAATAGGAAAAAAAATTCCAAATATATTTTTTTATTTTATCATATACATATCATATTAATATAGATAAATCGTGGATTACCTTAAAAATCTCAAATTTCAATAATTTTATTATTTTTTAATATCATTAATTTTTTTTGTTCATTTATTAAAAATTTGATCCAATATAATTGTGAAAACCATTAATGTAATTATTTACTCCCTAAAAAATAAAAATAAAATTCACTGAAAAAATATAATTATATTACCTGTAAAAATGATAATTTTTTAGAAACATAGTTCAAGAAAACCATATATTAATTTATTTTACAAATAAATAACTATAGTGTGATAAATTTTTTTTATTTAAATAAAATATTATAAAATTATTAAAATTATTTGTGTGCATCCAACATTTCCAAAATTTAAAAAAAAACGGTATGGGAAGAAAATTTTTAATGAAAAATATTTAGTCAAATTTTGGGTCATTTAATATTTCTTATAATTTTTATTAAAATCAAATTATATATTTTTCATCTTCTTGCATAGGCATTACAGCAGCATTGCACAACAATTAATGTTAATTGTTTCACATATAAAATTTGAAAATAAATTAAAAAAATAAAAATAAATAAATTATTTTAAAGATAATAATGTATATTTTTCAATTAAGTTTAATTTCTCATAACCTTGATCAGAAAAATCATTAATTTGTTAATTCATCTATTCTTTCCTTGCTTAATAATTTCACATTCATTTGGATAAGACTCAAGTTATATATCTCTAAAATTCTAAATTAATAGCTAAAATTAAATAATACAATATAACTAAAAAAATCATTGAAATACTTTTCAGAACTCAATTATTATCTATAACGAAGTTAATTTGTCTATTTCAATATTGCATAGCCACAACATCGGTACTCAAAATTCTTTTTAAACATATCCTGAAAATTATAATTTACTTGTTCTAAATAATTTTTTACCGAAATTTATATTATAATATAATAATTTATTAAAGGCATATTTATAATAAATTTTTTTATCATAACTATTCCTTTTTTATATAAAAAAGATACCATATTTACAAAAACTATATTTATTTACTATTCAATAGAATATAAATATTTTTTAAAAATTCAAAAAAAATCAAACTAAGATAATTTCAACATGATGAATACTAATATGAAATTATTTTTGTTAAATTAAAATTATATAAATCTTTAAATGTATCCATATATGAAATTAGTTTCATAAAATTATTAATTTTAAAAATTACATAATATAATGAATTCAACTATTTAATTCATGAATACTGATAAATATTAAAAAATATTATATAAATAACTAAATTTTAAACCTACTATAATGTCTTAAATTTCATCTAGGGATCAATATTTTTGAACAACCCAATATGTAATGTTCGTTAATTTTTTCATGACCGTGATAGTATCACCATGTTTCTCAAAAAACCCTCAAAGTGTCTTAAAATAACAATTAATATTGAATTGTATTCATTTGTTGTCACATAAACTGTCATTTTTATATCTTCAAAAAAAATCTCGAAAAAAATTATTTTTCTCCTCTCAGTTTTATATTGCCTTCATGGATACATAAAAATTTATCCATCATTTCCTTTTTTCACTGTGTTACATAGGATAATATTAAAAAAATTCTGGAAACCAATTGTGGAAGAATATCTACCTTCTAGGATGATTGAATGGAAGAAGGGATATATTTTATTCCTCAAACTGTAATAATTAGCATAATAAATGATAGGAAATTCTTAGTAATTAAATAAATATAATATATCAACTAGAAATAGTTTCATTTAATCATTAATTTGTATCCTTCCAATTATACCACTTGTAATTTCCATGTACTGATATGACACTGAGCTCTGGCGGTTAATCAGTGGTCTTTTTTATGATTTTTTTATTTTTTAATTTCCCCTTTTTTACCGGTTAAAGTTCACGATCAACTCAATAATATCCCACATCAAAACTTCAAATGAAGTAGTAAAATATATTTCCTATTTCATCTTCATGAAAAGGTTTGTTTGGAATTACCTAGTCATTGTTCTGTTCAATATAGACCAAAAAAAGTATCCACTATCAAAAAATTACTTATAAACATAGAAAATTCTAAACCAATTAAAATAGAGTCCCACTATGTTCTTACTCATAAATATTAAACTGTAAAAAGAAAAAATCTTTTATAATTAGGATCAAACATTGAAATATCTCCTTTCTCTCACCACAAAAAAACTGGGTTTAGCGGCGGTTTTGTGGCGGCGGTTCACAAAACCGCTGCTAAATGTTTTCATCGAAAGGATTCGCGGCGGTTTTTAATAAACCACAGAAAAACCCATAATTTATTTTAACGATGTCGACCCTTCCCTACCCCCCACCACAATCGTCCCCCAAACCCCCAAGGCCTCCCTTCTTTCCCTAACCCCCCCCGGTGACCCGCAACCCTCGACCCCCAACCGTCCGGCGACCCCCAACCTTCAGGCGACCCGCGACTTCCGGCGACCCCGCGACCTCCTTCTCCGGCGACCCCACGACCTCCATCTCTGGCGACCCATATTTTCCAGTTATGTATCCATTTAACTAGTTTTTAAATATAGAAAATTTTGATAGACTTCACGCATGGTGATAATATTGAGAATGATTGGTAGGTGATCGTTTCATTGGAGGTTTGAACATAGATTCAATGATTTATGACACAATAGGTCAATATTGAATAGTTATATAAATCCTAGAGTACAGAGGAGCCTAGTTGGAAAGATTAAATGGGTGGTTTTATGGAATAAAATTGAGATTATGGATTGTGTAGTGGGGATATTACCTCCTTTATATGGTTGAAAAGAGGGAATGAGTGGGTTGTTATGGGACATGACTTGGTTATATGAAAAATGAATGTTTGGTAGTTTCCTTGTGGAATGGAATATCGTTTTTAATAATGATCATTACATGGGGATTGATGGAATTAAAAAAGATATGGGTAAATACAAAATAAATAAGCCTTTTAATTAATGGTTAGTAGTTGGGAACAATATGGGTGATGACTGCATGGTTTGTCATTAAATATGATTAATATAAAATATAAATAATGTAATATGGTTGGGAAATGAATCTATAAATGGAATAAAGGATGAGGCATGATGGATAATTATTCATCTTTATTTTGGATCTTTGTATAAGATGTGGGGATGGTCATTGAGTTATAGTTGGTAGTGATGGTAATGTGAGGTAGTAGTAGTGTGGTGATTTTTAATATCTATAGAAGTTCTATTTGTTTATTTATGTCTTATGTTGGTCTTGTGTGTGTCTATAAATATACTTAAATATTATTATTTTTGGTTTTTGAATACATCCCACATGAGTTATATACCCTTCTCGAATCCCAAAAAGCTCTGGGTACTAGGTTGTTTCCCCTAATATTCAGGTTGGTGAGGGAGTGGATGCATGCCTACTCCCCCATCCCCACTCTCCCTTCTAGTTATAGAATTATCTTTGATGTATTGTGGTTGGTAAGATCATACTTTTAAAGTATATAGTGAAATAGAAGACCCTAATGGTAATTTATGTGAAGGTACATTACGTATTAGAAAACCCTTTGAGTTATTGATGATGATTATAAACTAGGTGCACTATAAGTCCCTATGGTGTATTGAGATAATGATAAGATGTAAGTAAAATAGTGGACTATAAGTGCTATTTATGGGATGGGCTATTGTGGTGTTTTTGTAAGGATATATACTAGAGGTTGTGCATGGTAGGTGGAGGGAATTAGGTTAATTTCCTTCATGTTTTTGACTCCCAAAAGTACTGGATTTGAGAAGTGTTGATGACATGTGATATGTTGTAGAGGCTATTGGCTAATGATGATGTTATGGATAAGGTTTGTGGTATGGTAGTAATATGAGATATAGTTTTCTATGGAATAAATGTTAATGATATTGGGAGAATATGACATTTGATATCATGCTGCGATAGTGAAGAAAATAAGAAATTTGTTTTAAGGTGCCTTTGTGTCATATTAATCCGATATTATTTTACTATGCATGATTATGATATTTAGTAATCGAGTATTGGTGAGTGTTTTCAATAGTTGACCTACTAGGTGCTTACTAGTTATGTTGTTTGTTCAATGATGCGTTATTATATTCCTTTAACTTTTTCATTGGAGGTATTGTGTATAATCATACTTAGGATACATATTATGATAAACCCCATATATATATAAAATTCAAGATTCCTAAGATTTTTTTGTGACAAAGCTGGGCCGTACTATCTTTGTGCTTGGTGTTTGCTGTGAAATCACTACCGTGAATATTTATTTGGTATTTTTATCTTTGGGTTTTTATTTTTTTACTTATTCATTCTTTAAAGTATTATTGTTGATTTAAATTTATATATATATATATATATAATGATGTTGTTTAGTGTTATTCTTTTTTTATTATTGGTACATATGATGGTAATTCCTCTCATCCTTATTTTTTATAAACCCTATTCTAGTCATCCACCCGAGGCCTATTGGAGGTTGGATATGGTGGTCACTCTCATATTTAATTTAATTCTAGGAAGAGTTTCCATTGAGGTTGTGTATTGAACTGGACCGGGTAACCCTCAAACGTGGAAACTGACCGATTCTGTGACATACCCAAAGGTTATTTCCGATCCTCGTGGGTTGGAGGCATGCAACAATGCATCAAAAAAAAACAACAAAGGGAAAAATTTCTCCCGACATGATCAAACAAATTTCATATATGTATACACAAAATGAAAAGGAATGTGGAATACTAAAGGAATATATATACCATAATTGTCAAAAGGTAGTAGAAAAGAACAGTTAAAAAAGTAGTCAATGTTTCGAAAACAAGTCTAACTACATGGACTATAACCAAAAACTACTCCATGAGATGGTGTGGATGAACTCCCTCCATCTCATCACCAGCTACCCAAAACCAGCTAACACAAACCTCACCACATCACTTCAGCGCCTTTCCATTCCCAGTATTGGAAGACATACAAATGTCTACGTACCCTTAATGAGGTGCACGAGGTGTGAGCTAACAGCCTCTATAGGATCCCACCCATGTGTTCCATATCAAGACTCTATATAAAAATTCATGTATTCTTATTTTAAATATAACATGGAATGATAAGCATTAGTGAAATTTTATAGAAATCATGGGTAAACATTTCCCTTTTCCCTAGTTTTAAACAAATGTAGGTACAAAATGTATATAAATTATAACTCAGAAATCCAATCAGTAAAAAATAAAAAAATCAGTATAGGCATAAGTACCAAGGAACACTATAGTTTAGACTAGAAGAATACTTATACCATAATAAATCATGTGAACAATCCAATTCCTATAACACATGCCTAGGAAGAAGAGGAATACCCCATGAGTAAACCACCCCCCCCCCCCCCCCGAAAATGCTAATAGTTTACCCCTAGAACAATGTGACTAGGAAACCAAGGAAATACCCATGATAAAACCTCCTAATAATCACAAAACATGGACGATGGACTCAAGATAAACCTTCCACCTAAGTACCCAAGGTAACATAAGTGCTCATTTTCACAAATCAATTTCAATATTTTAAAAGTACCCATTTCATTTTCATTTATCAAAAATCATGGAAAAACATTTCCCTCAAAAACCCCTTCTTAAACAAATGGAAATAGTCATTCCAATTTGATAAATCAACTTATAAATTAAGATTTATTAGGCTAATTATCATAGGATAGAGATGGAACCACCTACCTCAAAGCTGAAGTCACACATTCCCGTAATGGGATCCACCAACAAGGAAAACCCAATGATGAAAATGAAGGCCCTATAATATAATAAAAACATTAATATTGATATAAATTTAGAAAATAAGGGGTTGGTGGAAGGGGAAAAAACCAAATACCTCATGAATAGACATCAACCACACCACAACTAACCAAGTAATGGCCTCCATAATGAGATCTCCCAAAGGATCTAGAAGAATACCCAAAGATTCAAAAACATAGGCCACCAGATCTAATAATGTTACCATAGGGTGCCACCATTATCAAGAGAAACGAAGAATCAGAAATATTTCTTACCCAGAGAGATGCGCCTCAACTATAATAAAAGATCCAATGTTGAATGGATCTGTTTAGATGGAGCACAGTCTCCCAAAATAACCCGAGAAGATCTCTAGGTAGAGATCCAAGGGCCTGGAGAAAATTACTAAAACCAAAATAGCCACTTTCCAATTTTAAAAACTACATGAGGGCCATTTGATGATGTGTAATAATATTACCTAATGTGAAATACATGGTGTTCTAGTATGTTGAAAAATCCTTCACCTCGAATTAAAAATTAATTATTTTAAAATTTATGATATGAAACCACTCTTCCCGAGGTGTAAACGTTCACAGCATGAATACCCTTCATGACTTATATCTAGTAATATTTACATAGTGTGTAACATAGTTATACCGTGTGAATGACTTTTGAATCCTGTAGAAAAAGCTGGTTAAAGATGAATGTACAACAAATATATGACTTCACCATTTTAGGTATCTTACCAATTCTTTCCTAGTCCTTTACATACAATGGAAAAAAGGAAAACCATGAAGAGGATAAAAGAATACCTGATAGATCAGTAATAGGATCTTACAAACTCCCCACTATAAATAATTTTTGTCCTCAATAAGTCATGTAAAAGATGTAATCCATGGAAGAATATGAGTTCACTGCTCCTTCATCAATGACTCGTGTTCCCAATTCTCATGATAATTTGACCCTTGTTTCCACAGAACCCTAACCAATTGAATAAAATTCCCACAATGTACTTTCACTTGAGAGTCAAAAATCTCAATTGGTTTCTCTAAAATAGAAACATATAGCTCAATCTCAATTTCTTCTCGACATAGAATATGAGTGGGATCTGGATAGTAATTCCTGAGATGATACATGTGGAAACAATCATGAATACCTATCATAAAAACCAACAATGTTAATCGATAAGCAACCTATATGAGCTTATCAGTGACCTCAAATGGTCTAACTAATCTTAAAGCCAACAGAGAAGAAAAAATATCAAATAAAATGGTCTAACATATCTCTATATATAAATAAACGACACCCTCATGAGGAACTCATGGAAGGTACAACCATGTAATATATATGGATACTATATATATGAATATTTTTCCTTGGTTTTTGAAGATAAATGGGACAGAACCATTTATTTCATTTATAAAAAGTATCATCACTCAAATAAAAGATCCCTTGAACCATATGATTTTTATATAAATAAAATTTTCTTGATTATATTTAATGAAAGGTTAATAATTTATATTAAGGTTGATAAAGACCAAAAAAATAAAACTCATCATTTTAATGAATTAAATAATATGTGTCCATCTTTGAAGAATAGGTAATAATGACTAAATAAAAGGTTAATAGATGAAAAAACATTGAAATTAAGTGGGGGAATTATCATAATCTGTTATCATTGTGTTGGATCTAGTGAGAAGAATATTCATTGGCTTATAAACAAGTATCAACAACATTTTTCATGTTATGAAACTAAATATGGAAAAAAATATTCCATATTATTTTTGTTGATCTATAATATTGATAAGTGAAGGTAATGATTATTAAACATAATCCAATGTGGGGAAACTATATAAATGGTAACCCATGCATTGGTATTCTATTTAGTGATTTGGGATGGATGTTATAAATACCGACTGGTATCCCATTTCTTGATATGGAAAATAAAAATAAAACATTTAATTGAGATGACCAAGCATGTGAGTATATGAGATGTTCAGGAATGTTGTAGTATTTTTTGTGAGGGTGTGGAAGTAATCTAAGTGAACCAATGTATCTCATTAATGTACTGGGGATAGAAATTGTATGAGGCAACATAAATGTGTGAATGATAGTGTTATGATAATTGTGTAACCCGATATTCTTACTGCTCCTCAATGAGGTGTTCATGCTGTCTCCTAGGGAACAGACTTGTTTGGTTTGTCTGGGCATGCTAAGTAAGTGGTAAATGTGATCAATGAATCATATTTATTATATTATGCATACTTTATGATCAATGGGCCATATTATTATTCTGCAATCTTACACTATCTTATGTTTTGTGTAGGCACATTGTGATATAAATGGATAAAGGCTGGATCACATTACCGGGGAACACACCTCAGTATGTTAGGGGTTTGAATGAGTTTTTAGATTTTGTCATTTATAATCGATCCGTTGAAGGTAGAATAAGATGTCCATGTCCTAAATGTAAATTTAGAACATGGTTGAAGAGAGATGAATTTTATGAACATTTAATACTGAAGCAATTCCATGGTCAATATTTGTGTTGGAATTGGCATGGAGAATCGAACAATACAGAAAGATTGAGCACTGATGTTAATCTACAGAATGTGGTAAGAAGTTCGTAAACAATGGAAAATTAAATTCAAAACCTCAGAAATGATTCATTTGGAACTGCAAGACACCACTATCAGCATCAAAACATATCAGAACAACCAGATGAGGGTGCTACATAATGCAATGTGACTAGTGATGTTATTGAGACTATAACACAAGTAGATCAAGATTTGAACATATCATTGGATACTCCTATTGATTCTGTAGAGCCAAATGTAATAGAAAACTTCACTGAGAAAATGTGTTTCATAATTTAGTTTATATTGTAAATCAAGAGTTGTATAGTGGGTGTTTAAAATATTCAAAGCATTCATTTCTTCTGAAGTTGTACCATATCAAATGTCTCTGTGGAATTACAAATAAGGCAATGTCCATGATATTGGAATTGATTCGTGATGCATTTCCTAAAGTAAAACTCCTAGAATATTTTTATGATATGAAAAATGTTGTTAATAAGATTGGTCTGAATTATATAAAAATACATTCATGTCCCAATGATTGTATGCTTTATTGGGGAGAGGATTCAAGTAGACAGAATTGCAAGAAATGTTCTTCTTCTATATGGCAGTCAAAGGGTGATGTTGGAAGTCTAACTGAACATAATTTCATGAAGAAGTATAAAATGAACACACCTGCAAAATTGTTGCATTACATTCCTTGGAAGCCGTGATTGAAAAGATTATTCATGTCATCAAAAACCATAGAACACATGAAGTGGCATTCTGTCGATAATAAAAATGATGGGTTAATGAGACAGCCACGATATTCCCAATCATGGAAGAAATTTGATTCATTACATCCATATTTCTCAGCTGATCCTAGGAATGTTCAATTGGGATTGGCTGCCGATGGATTCGACACATTTGGGACTTTGAGTACAAGTTATAGCATTTGTCCAGTTGTTTTGATCCCTTATAATCTTCCTCCGTGGATGTGTATGAAACAATCATCTTTTAGCATTTCAATGATTATTCCTAGAAAACAAATGCCTAGAAATGATATTGATATATACTTATAGCATTTTATTGACGAATTGTAGGAGTTATGGAGTAACAATGTTGAGACATTTGATGTTTCTTCTAAAACAACGTTCAAAATGCATACGGCTTTACTGTGGGCCATTAGTGGCTTCTTTGGGCATGTGAATTTATCTAGTTTGAACACTTATATGGGTTTGTCTTTTCCCATTTGTAACATTGATTTTGAGCCCAAATGGCTACCTCACAGTGGAAAATTGTGTTTCTTATGCCATCGAATATTTCTCGGTGCATCTCATAGATTTCGGCTGAACAAATCAAAATTTAATGGTTTAATTGATCGTAGACCACCTCTAAAGTTGTTAACCGATTCTGAAATATTGACACAGCTTGAAAATGTTTAAACCGAATTTGGGAAGGTTCGTCATTTGAATGATAGGAGAAAACGGGTAAGAAGTGCATCGTCAAGTGAAATTAGAACACAACAATGGAAGAAAAAAAGTATATTCTTCAAACATTCGTATTGGGAATTTAGTTTGTTGCACCACAATCTTGATGTGATGCATATTGAGAAGAATTACTGTGATAATTTTATTTTCACATTACTTAATGAGCATGGAAAGTGGAAGGATCGTCTTAATGCATGCAAATACATACACGTAATGAACATAAAACGCAATCTCTGGCCAGATGACAATGAAAAGTATGCTTCGGCCATTTTCACAATGAAAAATAGGGATAAAGATATGTCCCTTCAAATTTTAAAGAATGTGAAGGTATCTGATGGGTATTTGAGTAACATATCGAGGTGTGTTGACTTGAAGAATCATAAGTTACACGGATTTAAAAGTCACGATTCACATATTTTGATACAGCTGTTACTACCACTGGCATTGCGTACATTATTACCTAAAAAAGTTACTACTGTTGTACTCCAATTCTGCACATTTTTTACGAAATTATGTGAGAATGTTGTACATCCATTTCAGCTTGACAACCTCCATTAGAGGTTTTATTGACTCTTTGTGCAACAGAGATGATCTTTCCTCCATCGTTTCTTTACTATCATGATGCATTTAACTGTGCATTTGGTTGAATAAGCTAAATTAGGAGGCCCCGTTCATTATCGATGGATGTATCCAATTGAGAGGTATTTTATTTATATGTTTTCAAGTTAAGTAAACAATTTTTTAAATTTAAATAAATTCATAATATTATTATTTTATTTCATAGATATCTTGGGCATTTGAAATCATACGTGAGAAATAAAGCTCAACCAGAAGGCTCTATTACTGAAGGCTATTTGGCCGAGGAATTTCATACCTTTTGTTCCAGGTATTTAGATGATATTGAGACATGATTTAATCAAGTTGGACGTGTTGACGACACATCAACCCAATCTCAAATGAATTAGAAATCGAAAATATTTCCTACAATTGGCCGATCAGTTGGGAGGACCTCAAATGTGACACTGACAGAATTGGAATTATTACAGGCACGTAGATATGTGTTGCAGAATAGTGAAATTGCAGATCCATTTATTGAAGAGTTGAGGATACAAACAAAGAGACGAATGAGAGGCCGAACACGAAATGAGAAAGATATAAGGAAAGCTGTGAATAAAGAGCTTGTTGAATGGTTTGCACGACGTGTAAGTTCACAAATATTGAAATAAATATGAATATTAGTTTGAAACATAAAATTTGTAAATCTATTAAATTATATTTCTTTTTTCAGATCATGAATACTGATAATCGATCTGACTTGTCAGAATATTTGACATTTCTTACTAGAGGTCCTATAAAGAAATTTAGAAAGTTTGATGTTTATAATTTGAATGGATTTAGATCTCGTACAGTCGATTGAGAAGTGGGCTTGAAAACATAGAATAGTGGTATATTTACATTTGCTGAAGTGGGATTCTATGGAAACCTGCATGATATTATTGAAATAAACTACCATGGACATTTATCTGTTGTTTTATTCAAATGAAAATGGGTCTATATTATCAGAGGTGTTAAAAGAGATTCATTGAAATTTACTTCTGTGATCTTCTCTCTCTAGATGGATGTTGGTGATCGTGAAATGTATGATCCATATATATTAGCATCACAATAAAAAATTGTATATTATGTGAATGATGTTGTGGATGAAGGGTGGAGTGTAGTTACTCATGGAATACAAATAGATTTGTATGATATGGGTGATGAAGTGGAAGATTTGACCTCTGAAATCGAATTTCATCAACAACAGGAAGCAGAATTATTTTTCCATAATGATATTGAAAATATTATCCTTGTAAGGATGAATGAAGTGCATGATGAAATGGAGTAGGAAACTGACATGATTGGAGGGGAAAGTATTTTTATTTACAATTATTCATTCATGCTGCAACCACTTGTTTCATTTCTGCAGTCATTCATTATCATTGTTATATATATTTTGTTTGTTAGTACTGGGAATCTATTATCATTTTTTATTTTATTTTCTGCATAATTTTTTTAAATATATATTCTGAACTTAATTTTATTTGATTAATGGCCAGGAATTCCAAGGAGAAAGCGGTATACTATTTCTTCTAGTTCTACGACGGATGACGGTCCATCTGGGTCACCCCCCACGACATCTTAGGCACCCACCCCCGCACCATCTCCCCCTGGACCTTCTCTCACACCATCAGAGGGCCTCCCATTAGAGGCTGAGTCATCGAATCCCCCTAAAGGTGCCTCATCAGTTGGGCGGTGATAGACCCCTTCCAGTTCATCCCAGACATACTGGAGGGTCACAGTCATAGGTATAAATTTTAATTAAATAAATTTATTTAATTTTGTTTATATTAATTTTTTCTCATTGATGATGACAAAAATGAATCCATAGAGAAACACTGAAAAAGGTCAGATGTTTGGAACATGATTGGACCAAAGATAGTCATGCAATTTGATTCTTATGGGGTCCCTACGGATGATGTCACAGGGTTACTTGGATAGATTATAGGTCAGTTGGCAGCGGAGCCCATTTCCCTTCCCATTTCATATGATGATTGGAGACATATGCCTCCAAACTAGAAAAATGAAATTTTCAATTCTCAAATAAATGTAATATTATTACATTATGGTTTAATTGAATTTCATGTTACTAATATGTTCAAAATGAATTTCTGTATACAGATGTTCTTCCACATCACAGTTGCTGATGTGATAGCACAAAAGTGGGCTTTGAAAAATCATGGTAAAAAATGGAAAGATTTCAAATGTAGGTTGTGGTTTGATGTTAACAATACTTCGTTGACCTTGGAACAAATGTATGACAAGCTACCCAGTGGGGTACCGAAAGTGCAGTGGAATGTTTTTGTCGACAGGCATCGTGATGAGAAGCAGATGGTATTGAAATATATATTATTATATTATACTCATTTTACATTAATACATGTATATGAAGAGGAGATGACATTGGATACATTACTGTAAAATTGCATTTTTTTATTTTGGGGTCTCTCATGACAGAATTCATCAAATAGGGCGAAGCAAGTCATCCCCCACATGACAGGCTCAAAAAGATTTTCTAGAAGCCGAATGTCATTGGTAATATTTTAAATAGTTTAAATATTTATAATAAAATATTATCTATTTAATATATTGAATTTTTCATTTATCTTTTCATAATATAGTCACATAATTTAGGCCACGAAGCCTCCTAGACTGAACTGTGGTTAGATGTTCACAGAAAATCAGATGGCTCCTTTGTTAAGGAGCCTATAAAAGAAATTGGGGTATGAAGTCAAATTTTTATTATAATAAATTATTATCAGTTTTTATTGTGTTAATATGTATTGATATTTGATTTATAGGTAAAATTTAAAGAACTATGGGATGCTAATCCTGGGCAGTCCTACTCAGTCTCCCAAGATGACCTGGTTGCTCAAGTCCTTGGGAAGGAGAATCCTGGTAGAGTGCGTGGGATGGGTTTGGGACCCATACCATCCGAGGTCTTTAGCAGGCCATCAGGGATTCCAGCCGCATCTACTCCTGGTTACAGTCATCCCATACCTGAAGATGCTCAGAGATAGATTTATTCTCTACGAGCCACATTTCAAGACCAAGGGGCTTAGATATCTGCTATGCAGAAAGCATTGACTGATTTATATCAGCAGATGAGAAGATATGCCCCAAGTGGTAGTGCACTGAGTGGTGGTAAACAGGTAAATCACAAAAAATCAAAATCATTTAGTTTGAAAACTTTTATTGTTTTTAAGTTTAATTATAAATATGCAACAATATTTAATTTTAAATATAATGTTCTTACAGGTGGCTGCAGAAGATGTAGGTGGAGAGCGTGACGATGCATCATCGGACCATGAGTAGTATTGTTGATTTATTGAACAAATATGGGAAAGGTTGGTTAGTATTTATAACATGTTTGGTGTATAGAACCTTTAAAAAACCATTGGTCTTGGAATAGCTTTAGTGGCTAACCTTGAATGATCACAATACCCTCAGGTGGTAAAGAGAATGATGTGTTTGTTTCATTTGTTAGATGATCTATGGTAATAAGCTCTTTGATGTTTCTGTTATAAATTCAGCATTGGGAATTGGACTCATTAGGGTGTTGCATGTCCAAACAGACATGTTGAATGGATATCACTAGATCTATATGGTTTTCTGAGGATATTTTCATGATCATTAATTGTTTTTATGAGACACGTAACAACATCACATGAAAACCAATGCAACTCCCTTCCCATGAAGCTTCCCTCTTTTCTAACTTTTATTTTATGAACATATTGGGAGATTGTTAGATGACATTTCATATGATAAAAAAGAATAATCAGAGGGGTTTTACATGAATAATTGGGCTGTTTTATGGGGCTTCACATGATTAGGGACAGATCACATGAATTGCATAACCCCTTTATATGATGTTCCTAGGGTCATGTGATCATGAGCCTCATTGAAGTTCATATGGTCCTTGTGACCAAGGTGATTAATCTATATGTATAAATACTTGAATTTTCATTCCTTTGGGTATATATTAATACCTATGCTTTGGGAATTTCTTTGTTCCAAAAATATACAATGCTCATTTGGCTAGCGTCAAAAAATGCCCCCCCCACAAAAGTGATTTTCGAAGGAACACAAACTCAGTTATGAGGTAGGAAATGACTTTATGAGTCACTTTTTCTTTCTCTAGATGGAATTCAAAACATATTTTGGTCTTCTATAAGTACATTCATATTCCTTGAGGTTCCCTATAAATAGGGGGTGAGTGGCTGGTCATATGACCGGTGACATGAAGCTCCACAGCTCTTAAAACCTCCTCTCTCGTGCGATTGTTTTGCAAGACAACTTTTCATGACCTCATCAAAAGAACCATAAAAGATACCTAATCATGTGATCATGTCACATGACCTCTTTGTGTTATAACCTTGTCTAAATATCTCACTTAATCAATCCACGAAATAATCAATGGTAATTTATTTGATCTTTGATGCACACCCTTGGCAATTAGTATATCTTATGTGATTCAGTGGTCTCTTGAGGATTTTGTAATGATCAACTAATATTTATGTAATTCATGTGACCTTTACATGGTATCATGATTATATGTATTAAGAAAAATAATGTGATCAAAAGATGTTTTATGGGTTATGTGATTTTCGTGACCTAGAATGGATCATGTGGTCCACGTAATGTTTTCCATGTTATGCACTTATTTTGTTTGATTAGCACAACTGATTCTCTATTAATTGTTACATATATTCTAATATATTCTCTATTCTATTTAAATATGTCCTCTATTTTCCAAATGTCTTCTTATGTGCTAGAATGGAGAGACCTTATTTCCTGGAACCATAATGTCAATCAATGATACAAAGTATTTTATAACAATGATGTTTTAAAGGTTATTATTCTGACTGAACATCAACCCATTTAATCCTGGTTCCTCCTCATTAAAGGAAAATTGACTAGTAGTGATCCCTCCCCTCTCTTCTTTTGAAAATTTTCATCCATACACTTTAATCCTTTATGGAATCAAATATTTTCAATTTTGATCATCTCTAAACTATATGTATAAATCCATGTGACCCCCAATCACTTGTTTCATTTGATGTTATCTTGTGTTTCATTCTAAATCCATAATTTTAGGTATTTTGTATTCTTTAGTTATTCTTATTGAATTGGATCAACTTTTTAATCAACATTAAATGAAAGGGTGCTTATGAATATTGCGTAGGTGGTGCATAAATTTTCTCCATATTATATATATGTTGTATGTGTTGTTTGATGAACAAGTGTAGAAGGGAAGGTAACAATGGATCAGGATGGAACAAAATTAGATTTCCTCATAGATGATATTCAGGAATGTTTTGTTAGTGATGTGTAAGGTCCTCTGGTTTATACTTATTAATCATGTACATCCATGACATAAATTGAAATTGGTGGTAGAACTTGGAATGATAACTAAGAGGGGTATGTATTAATGTGTAATGATAATATTATAAAAGTTATTTAAAGAAATTCCTCAATGATGGTGAATTATATACAACATAATTGATAGTGGAGATCTTATCCAAGTAAGAGTGACTTGAGTAAAATGATATTTATTTTTGGTTGGGTGTAATTAAATTCTTGTTATTACTTGGTGCTTTATTGAGGTTTCCTTCCAATGATGTTTCTATATTGTTAATTAGGTTTGGCATAATGCTAACCATTTGTTTGGAATTATATATAGGTTTGCTATTTTTAACCATGTTGAACACTTTATAAAAAGTTGTATAAGATTACAACTATCATTCTTATAGGTATATGGGTAGGGTGTGATTCCAACCAAATTTTTGTGGTTATGTAGGTTATACATGATTCTGACAATTTATCCTGGTTTTTACATAGATTGGTCATAATTCCAAATATTCCTATGACTTCTTATATGGGTTGGGTGGAATTAAAACTAGTGTTCTTGTTAGTTACATGGGATGAATGTAATTCCAACTATTTTTATTATTTATTATATGGGTTGGGTGTAATGTAAACCATTGTTATCTTCATGTATATATGTTGGGTGTAACACCAAACCTTCTCTTCTTTGATAGTTGTGTTGGGTGTGATTAAAACCATGAATGTTATTAGTACTAGTGTTGGTAGTGATGTTAACCATGTTGGGTGTAACACCAAACCTTCTCTTCTTTGACAGTTGTGCATGCTATTCATCAGTATGAAGAGACATATTTTTTTTAGGTTATCAGGTCACATAAACCATAATTCCATAATGAGTTGATTAGTTGATGGTTTCTAGGAACCAAAACTATTTATCTAGCCCATGGTGAGGTAGAAATTGGCCTATGAAATATTTTTAACCTTGGGGGAATACTTCTATTAGCGGAAACATATGATGAATTCCTTCCCGTTGAGAATGTTTGGCATGATAAATGGTTTCTTGTTTGGTTTGTTTTTTAGGGCAGTGGTGCAGTATAAGTTGAAATGGAATTTTTTTTGAGGTTAGAATTTCACGGCGGGTTTAACCGCCACTAATGTTTTACCACTTATACATTTAGCGGCGGTTTAAACCACCGCTACATGTAATTGGAAATTAACTTAGCGGCTGTTAAAACCGCCGCGAAATCATGTCGGAATTAGCGGCGGTTAAAACCGTCACTAAGCAGGCGCATGACATGCCTGAATTTCGTGGCGATTATAGTCGCTGATAATTAAATAGCCCGTAAAACCACTACTAAATTTACCAAAAACCTCCACGAAATGTGGTACTACGACGCTTTTCATGGACCATCGCAAATTGCATAAAACCGCCGCTAATAGATTGTCGACACCCAGTTTAGTGGCAGTTTCAATAAACCGCCACCAAACCATATAGAGACGGTTTAAATTGCCTCTAATAAGCTGTTTTCATGTAGTGTCTCCTTTCTTTTTTCTAGACCAATTGGAATTATAATCTTTATCTATATGAAAATCGATTAGTATGTTTTCTCATGTAATTTATCATGAGATTAAAACAATATTTTCTTAATAGTTAATCTATATTTTAAGTGATATCAATCTCCCACACCTCCACGAATACTCAGGTTCTTGGATACAGGAATTCACCACTTCTTCCCACAGTGATACTAGGTGTATCTAATTCTATAAAGATTTATGGACAATATTTCCCAGACTATGAACAGATTCATTCATCACCTGCATCACTAAGAACACAAAAAATATTATGTGTATATATTCACATTAATTATCATTATTATTATAAGGTTCTTTTTTATATATATTTTTCGATAATGTAATACCAAATTATATCCACATTAAAAATCGAAATTAATTCATGTTTTATACAATAATTTTTCCTCATCAGTTGTTGAAATAATTACGATTCTTGTATCATGATAATGTTTATTAAATTATTATCTAAATTTAATCTTGACATTTAAACATCCTTTTAGTATTTTTATCCTTCAACACATAGTAAATAAATAACATCAATAATAAATTCAATGTGTTTGCATGTATCCTAATTTAAATACTCGAAATGATAGTGTCTGTTAATTTGTTTCTTGTTTTATTTTTAATACATGTAACATTTATTTCCTTATATCTGTTTGAATAATTGAATTGAATGTGTAATATCATCCTAGAATGATTTAATAACTAAAATTCTTGCCGACTCTCTCTCATCGTTGTTACATTTTCTCCTCATATAAGGTAGTTGCATGTATGTCTTATGCCACTTTATTTCTTTAGCTAATCATATACCCAAGGATTCCATGTTGAATATGCAGCTCATGATAAACTTGATTCAACATATAATTCTTCTTATATTATTTACATGAATTCAATTATCACTTCATTCTTGTATCATTATCTTGAAATCAACCATGAGATGATAAATCTTCATCCTTAAATAATACCACACATTTGAGCTTTGAAAAACCAAGTACAATAGTATGTGTCATAGTCATGAGACTTATACTCATAGGGATACATATATCGATCTGATAATGATTCAATATCATTTTTATTTAATTATAATAAAATATAATCAATTAGAACACGAAAAGGTTTTATTTAGGATGAATTAGATGATCACATGGAACGATCATACAATGTGGAAAAACCAAATCGGAAAAACCTTGATTGTATCTATATTTTTTAAACAAAGTAAAAGTAATAGTAATCCATAGTCCCCCATTAGAATTTTTTAATTCATTCATTCTATTAATAATTGTAAGATCGTATTTGATGGTCTATTTTGATTATTCGGGACAAATCTGGGCACACTCTCCTCTGCTGCCATGCCTCCCCCATATGAAGTCAATTTTCTACTCATATGTTCCTTTAATATGTGGTATCTTACACCACTATACTGATCAAACACCTCAGGTGATAGTAGATATGATTATTCCAATATGTTTTATCATACTTATACACATCCAGTAGAGATATAGTATCATTCATTGTTTGGGGTTGGTTTATTTTTACCAAACTCTTACAAAAAAATAGTAAATAATTTATATATAAAATTCCAAATCCAAATTGTCTTCTTGGAATTAGTTGTTTCATGATATAAATAAAATAAAATTTAATTATGTGAAGGAACTTATTTAATAATCTCATTCATTGATTATCACTAACCCAACACATATACACTCATTGAGAAAAAAATGTAATACCCAGTCCTAAAAATAAGTACTAAAAAATGGGAATCCCAAACCATTTGTTTATTTACATATATCCATAATTATGTAAAGTACATAATAATAATGACTAGATCTAAATCATATATACCCACTTATGAAAAAATTAATACATGTCAAAATAAATATCTATCAACTAATGATACATTTCACTTGGGGAATAAAAAATTGTCCAAAAAAGTTAACATGTTCTCATCGATAACTTGGAGTCCCATGACACACAATACATAAAATTATTTTATGGTCTCATTACCCTTTCATAGACACTACACATAACACATTTATCTCTTAATACTAGTCTGAACACGTTGTAAAAATTCCATATCAAAACCCCCACATCAATTTAGGTCTTATAAGAACCCACTCATGACCTTCAAATATAATGATTTGGGGAATAAATCATTGAGCCCATGACAGAAAAATAATTACCGCACATTGAACCATTATTCCTAAAACACCTAATTTATAATCCCATTATCCATAGTCTATATTTTCCAAGGAAATACGATATAAATTTTTTATTTTCATGTTCCTTTATAGACAAATCATCTCAAAATTATTTTTGGGGAATTTCAAATCATACCAAATAAATTAAAAGAATTTAGAAAACAACAAATTATTAAAAAATTCATAATCTAAAAAATAACGAAAATTAATGTATGACCATATAAAAATAAAATAATGTTATAAAAAACATACCTAAATCCTAAGAAAATACCAAAATTAATAGTGTCCCCAAAATCAAGTCCAATCCAATAGAATTAGAATATTTTACAATAACCCACCCCTTGTTGTATTAGAGAAAGAATATTAATAAATGGAGAATGAATATCAAAATAAAACCAAATAAGGATTAAATATTAAATAATTTGTAAGAATTACCCCAATGGAGATCTAATCAAGATAAATTGAGGAGTTTGGTGCCCATGTTATGATGAAAAATATCTAAGGAAAAAGGATTTCTATATGTCTCATTGTATTTTAGATGAACTAAAAATATTAATTATGGTTCTGAGATATTTTAAGAAATTACTTATATGTCATGGAAATACATATATTTTTAGCTACCAAAAACATATATACCAACAACAAAATGCTTTACTGAACACTCAGTATAGGAAACATTAGGCAGTGAGTGGGTCTTTTAGGGTTACTTCACCATTAAATTTTCATTTAGTACATAGTGAATTTAAATATTGTAAATGATGAAACTTCCTACTATATTATAACATCATATAGAACCATATCACTACCAATTGTTCATCAACCATGTAAAATTTACAAATCCTATGTTGAATCATCTGTCATAAGTATATTAAAAGCTAAAAAATTACTCTATATGATAACTCAAAATCATATTTCATAATATTATTTAATTTTAATATAAGTTTGGATATTTTATGAGTAATAGATCCCTCATGGAAGGATAGTGAAAGATTTATATTTCTTTTTGAGTTTATAAAATAGGGCTATCTGTTTTTTTTAATTCCAATTTTAATGGTTCCAACACATTTTCACCTTAGTCAATAATGAATGTAAAAAATGAAATAATTTCTATCTATTATAACTCATGATTAATTATTGAATTATTTGAGTGAGTGAACTTTTTTTAGAATATGTAAAATTTATTTTTTTTGTATATTTGATCAATTTATCACACATCCATTAAATTTTTAGTGAGTTTTTATTTTTCATTTATTTTATTTCTAATCAAAATGTATCATATCATTAAAAAAAAATTTAAACGGATTAGTATTGAATAATATATTATGAAGTAATTATTTTTGGTTTTTCTGAGAGTTTAATATATACTAAAAATGTTACTAATGTTTTATTATTTTGACTTGGTATAAATTTTTTTTATTTAAAAATAATCCTTCTAGAAAATATACTTTAAATTATTAGTAAAATATATCTTCAATAGTGTGGTCTATTCTTAAAGATAATTAATTCCTTAAATAATTAGTCAATTCAAAAATTAAATTCAATGGTTTGAAAGATATTTATAACATAAATAGTGGAATCTTTAATATAAAATGGAAAAATTCAATTGAATAAAATGATAATTATTTTAACATTTTGGATAATAATTATGAATATTATATATATATTAACAAATGTATAATAGTTATAAAAAATAACTAAAAATATATTTTATTGATACAAATTATTTAATCCTTACAATAATTTTCTCTTCGTTTATGAAGATAAATTTAATCAATGATCCGGTGATTCAAAACTATACTCAGAATAATTTAATCCCAATAAATATAATCTTACTGGATAAACATATATAAAAATTTTAGATATTAAATATTAATTAATAAATCAACATTCCATGATCTTGGATAAAAAAAATTTCTTATAAAATATATAATTATTATTCCGACGATTCTATATATATTATTAAAATTTAATAAAAACTAAAAAATGCCCCTATATTAAGACAATTGAATTATGGGTAAATTTACACAAAAAATAGGTTAACACATGAAAAATAATATAAATATCCTCAAGTATAAAGAATATAAATCCCATTTCATAATAAATTTAGTAATTGTTTTCAAAATTATGGTACCAAAATTTAGAGATCCACCAAATATCATTCAAAAAAATGTCCTCTTCATTATAACCAAGTAAAAAAATTACATGTTTTTTAATATTTTTGATTATCTACGATGGTAAACAAACAACATAATTGCCTTCATTACTCTATTAAAAACTATAAAATATCATCTAAGATCATGAAAGAACTCCCCACTTTTTAATAAATTATAATACATATAATTTTACTGATAACATGAACATTTAATGTACATATTGAAAAAATTCTTTTTAATATGTTTTTTATTATATGAAATATATTATTTAGTGACATAAAATGGACTATATCAACTATAATTACAATTTAAATCATTAAATTTATCTCCAAAATTATATTTTTCCCTTCAAAATGATGTACTTTGGTAAATCAAAAAATGATTAATAAATTACTAAAAACTAGTAAAATTACAATAAAACATAACTTAAATAATTAAAATAAAAACAAATAGTTATCACTTATACTTTGTTCGTCATTCAATAATATCTATTTCCCTCATGACCTTATTAGATATCATTCTATTAAATTACTTCTTTAGGGAATCAGTTCTCAAAAAAATAATTATTATAAAAATATTGTTTATAATATGTTTTTTCCTCCAAAATTTATTTATAAATTTAAACATTGATTTTTCCCTTAATGAATTGATAGTCCTTTATATTTTATTAACCATTATAGGTCCATAAATAATCTCATATTGATTTTGAAATTTTTATTAATTCTTCAAAAATTGATTATATGTTATTTTTATAGATCATTTTATTATATATAATGCATTAAATATCAAATCTACATAGAAATTATTTTATAAAAAATGAAAACCAACCAATATTTTTCATATCATGGTTTAATGTCAAATAATATAACACTAAAACTTATATTTATCCTCTTTATTACTACATAATATCTTGTAAAATAAAATTTATAATAATCATGAATAAATATTTCATGAAATTAATGTTTATAAATTAATAATTATGTTTTTATTTTCCTTAATATTGTTGAAATATTGGATCCTATATAATAAATTTCAACCCACAAAATTATTAATAAATTGGATATAAAGACTGTGAGAAACCTCAATATTTGTGGGTTATAATCAATTCTAGGGAAAGATTGTGGGATGAAATTTTATTCAATTATTGGGAAACGTATGGGTTAATATGGGTCTTAAAATTTTATAAAAGATATAAATGAATATCATAAAACATAATATAGAGTCTCATAAAATTTGGCCTTATGTATTAAGACCAAAAATTTAGTCATCATTGATGGTCCCGTTTTCAACACAGATTCTGTGGGCCATCATGTGTGCTCTATAGGGACATTCATTAGGGATGAATTGGCCAAACAATCGGTTTACTGTTTTCATAGAATCTGAATAAATAGAATTACAAAAGATAAAAAACACATTATTTTTAATATTATTTTGAATTATGTGAGAAAAAAATTAAACTGAAGTGAAATATAATGAAATCAAATAATTCTCTCTTTATGTGTTCATAATCAAAATATGAACATCGACTACATATTAATAAATATTTATTAAAAATTTATTGATGATGGTAATGTAAAATCATGAAATAATATGTAATCTCGACTCCCCCACACATAATATAGTTCTTATCTTCATGATGAAATAAAAAAAAAATATAACAAAATCATTTTCAATCACTAATAAATATTAAAATTGTGTATTCACATGTCCAAGTGGGACAAAACTAGTTATCTCATTCTTAATAAATTATTATATAATTTTTTACTATTATTATGTGTCAATAAAAATGATTTTTCAACTTCAAAATTTAAAATTTAAAATGTGTCTACTCAAAACATACTCCTCTCAAGATGATGTATATTTATTTCACATTAGTTCACTCATTCACCATCCAAAAGTGAAAATCATAGTGTTTTTAAGAGATATCAGATTATATCACCTATTTTTAAGTGAAAAATAATAAAGAAGTATTTTTATAGGTTTTTCAGTGAATATGGGATGGTAGGAACGAAATTTCCAAATGAGACGAAAATAGGGTAAAATAACATCAATGAAAAATAAATGCCTAATTTTCTGAAATAAGATATGGGAGGATATAGAAACATATATTTATTAGGGTAACAATTATTCAATAAATACTAGATATTGAGTGAAAAATTAAAGAAGAATAAAATTTTAAATTTGTAAAAAACATATAAATTCTCCCAACGACATAATAACATATGATGTAACCATTCATTTTTTCTTTTTGTTATTTTTGTTATTTTTTTCATAATTTTAATTTAAAAAAATGTATTAATTGTCTTTCAACCATTGTAAAAATATCGTAATGACCCTGATTTTAATAGTTATATTAATATAAAAGGTCTAGGGGGTGATTGTTGACCTTCTCCATAAACAGCCCATTGTTTTCTTCTTTTTTTATTTTTTTAATATATTTATTTGAATAATTCCCAATAACATTTGAACATAATGACAAAAACTTAAATCCATTACCATAAATTACTAAATTAAAACCAATCCCCCAATGTAAAATAGATGTTTTCTCTCAGTAATATTATGACTTTTTCAAAATCATGGAAATAAAAAAAATAATGAAACACTTCCTCCCACTCTTAAATTTCAATAAATCATGAAATGAAAAACAATAGATAAATTGGAATACATATTTGTCCTTGTAATATGGAAATAAAAATATTATTTTAATTGGATCAAAGGGTATTTAAAAAGGATGATAAATGTATGGTTAATGAGAGGTTATTTTTCAGTTGTTGATTATCATGTCGTTCATAAAATTCCACCATAACATTAATGAAGATCAGGATAATAAATTCGGCTTGAAGGTAAAAAACATCAAGACTCATAATCAAGGTTGAAAACACAAAATATGAAAATATGGTCCTAGGTGACCTTGTAATGAATGCTAAGGTAGTTCCTCACATTTAGTGATGAATCATTTTCCAAATAAAATATTTTTCATTCTAAATATATTGGACTTGATAAAAATTTATTTATCCAATTTTATGATTAAAATAAGACAAAAAGGATATGAAACCCAGACATTTCACTCCAAAAAATGGATGTATATTTTTCAAAAGAGGGTGGTGAGTAATTATGTCTAATTTTTTATTTTTTTCATGGAGTTTTTTTCTTTTTTTTTGGGAAAACTACCCTTAAAAAAGTAAAAAATAAAATGGGGGATGAAGATAATGATAAAAAATTAGAGATTAGGTGATAATGATAAAGGAATAAGAATAAATAGGGATAATGTGAGTGTAAATGAGTGAGTGTTAAAGGGAATTAGGTTCCCCATAGTTTGAATTTTTTGGGTCTCTGTCTTCATCTGGTTGTGGGTAAGTTGATGTCGATGTGGTTCCTGGGGAATGGTTTTTCTTTTGCAATGCTTTGGAAAATTTCCTACTCTTATAGTGAAAAAGAAAAATTTTTATTCTTTTAATGAAAAGTGAAATTTAAAAAATTATCAAAAAATTAAAAGAAAATTTTGGTTTCCTCCCAATATGTTATGCATTTCATTGTATAGATAGACAATAACAGTGGAATAACCATTTCAAATGATCATCATCTTAATTTATCAACTTCAGTGTGCTTCTAGAAAAACTTTTCTTTGAGAGAGACTGATATTTATTGGATAATTTCTTCCATTCCCAGTTTTTCTTGTAATTCAATGGGAGTGGAAAGTGAATTTGGATATCCTCCCTTTGGTATTCAGCTTAGTGAATAATGCAGTCTACTAAGTGTTAGTTTTCAAAGCTTGGATGTTAGGTAATATGTCTCAATTATGATTGTGAATTTATGTGTTGTTCAGAAAATAGTGAATTATGGTATGAGTTCTTAGTTGTTTTTAAATCACTTTTTTCATCACTTTCCAATGTGGATTAATAAGGATAAAATGGGAGATGAGAATTAATAAATTTTCCATGTTCCATTATATCATTTTTTTATTCTTATGAATTTTCAATTTATTCCTCAAGAGTGATGACTTTATTAATTAGGGAACAAATATAACAATCTTCACTCTCATTGGAACTAGATAGCACATTTGATCAGGTTTCAACTAATAGATGAAGGATCTTTTAGAATCATGGATAGGAAATTAGGAAAGTTGGAAAATCTTATTTGACTAATAAATGAGCATGTTATTAATTTTTTACATTACCATCCTTGTTGCAGTAGTAGAGATAAGAGGAAATATGGGATTTGTAAAGGATTATAAATATATTTCATTATCATTTAGATCGATGGAGTTTAAAATTGAAAGGTCAACATAACCTTCTCCATTTATGACTTGGTTAGTGAGGGTAATAAATTCCCAAACTCCATTATCATTAAATTAAGAATAAAATGATGGATAAGGGTTCAACACACTCTTATAGAGACATTCAAAAGAATAGATAGAATATATTGAGTGATTCTTTATCCTCTATCACATGGCTTGAAAAATATTGCACTTATCTAGCTGGTCACCAATTTCCATGGATAATATGCCAGTACAGACATCAATTTTGGTTCTATATGTAATGAAGAAATATAATCCTTAAATTAAAGGAGATTCTGAAAAAAAATTTCTCACTTTCCAAGTTATGTACATATAAATCACCTAGGAAGATAAGATCATTGACCTGAATATGGACATCCTCAATTATTCCCTCAAGATTTTCAGTTCTTTGATTGGATAAGTTGATGAAAACAATCATTAGGTTAAAGGTATATAGATCAATATGGGACAATAGGGATTTGGGATTGACATTTATCGAGGACCCTAGCTCGATGAGTTCATCATCAAAGTTAGAACTCCCTATTTTTCATGTAATAATAAAAATCCCCATATCAATTCACTTCATGGGAATGGACTGCAAGGTCGAAACCATTTCAATTATCCTAACACTATAACAAATTGTTCGTCAACAGTTCTTTCCTATATCAGTTGAAGAAAAAAACCCAAATAAATTGATCCTTTATCCGCACTAAAAAACATTAATAAATGTTATATTATATCCACACTAAAAATAAAGCATTGATTGATGGTATCCTTTATTAGCACTGTTAAAGGGTACTATTTATCAGTGATTTATTTTTATAACTGATAATGGTCTTGAATAAAATGAAAAATTATACAAATTTAAATATGAGTAAATTGAACAAATTATTAATTAAATATGTATTCATAAATATGAATAAAATAAATTCACATATATATAAATAATATATATTAATAAATAATATATATTAAATATAATGTTATATAAAATTAATGAAATAAAATAATTTAGAAAATAAAAAATAAAACTGGAAAAATTAATAGAAATATTAAATAATTTATTAAATAAATAATTAATAAAAAAGTAATAATATAATTATATATTATAAATATTAAAAAAATTCTATTTTAAATATATATATGAAATGAATAAATTTTAATAATTAAAAATTGAAAAATTAATAAATTTTAACAATTTAAAAAAATAAAAAATGAATATATTAAAAAATTATTTAATAATTTATTAATGATTTTTTAATAAAATGAATAATATTAATATATATTTTAATATATTAATTATAAATATTAATAAATAATATATATTAAATAAAAATATTGAAATTAAATAAAATATAATAATTAGAAATAAATTAATTTCTTATTCATTTTAATGGTTTTTATACATAATTATTTGTAAATTTATTTAATATATATATATACATATATATATATATCAATGTATATTATATTTCCTAAATTTTTATTATACAATTTTACATTAAATAATACATATATTTAGTTAAGAATGGTTTATAATTAAAAAATAATATTAATAAAAAATTAACTTACTACATCATGTAATGGATGTAATTAAATGTTGTTTTATTTTTCAATTTATCATATATTAATTGTGTGTTACATTGATTTCACACATTCATATAAGTAATGAATTCATTTTTATATATAATGTACAAACATAAATATTTTCATAATTAATGATATAATATATATTATCAAAAACACCTAATATTTATGTATTTTATTAAAATTTTTCTATTCATTGGATAATTTCATTATAAAATGAAACATTTATCAAATTATGTTGTTAATTTTTTACCCTTATTAATTTATTTTTAATATTAATAATATTAGGTATTTTTTATTCGTGTTATGTTTCATTTAATTTGAGCGTTTCTAAATATTATAAATATATATATATTCTATGTTAAAATATTTTCAATATGTATTCATGTTTAATTAAATATATATCCATATTTTTTTAATTATTTAAATTTTATTAATAAAAATCTTCCATTTTTTAATATTTTTAAACTGTACGGATTTTTAAGTATTCAATTGCACTCATTTTTAACATGCACACATTTAAGATTATATATTCATTAATAATGATAAATGACGAAAATGGAGTGAACTATAGGTTATACCAAGGATCACAAAAATTATTGAAAATAATTATAATGTAAAAAGGGAGATGATATGTTGATGATAGTGATAGAACACTACCACAATGTGAAACAAAATAGATGTTTTCAAGAACCAATAGATTAATGTTCATATTGTGGATTTTGATAAGCAACTACACCTACATCTCTGATGATGGAACCTCTTATATGTTTTAGTCTTTTTCTAATTATTGTTATTATCATCTTTTGGGTCAAAAATTTCTTCCAATGGGATGGGATCCTTAGGAGTATTAGGTTCTTTCACTCCAACCATACTTGAGCCCTCTAATAAATCCAATCGTATATTTCAAAAAGGATTTCCAAATTCCTCAAGTAAAACCTACCTACTCTGAGATTTATTTAAAATATAAGTCAGGCTATGTGAAATCTCCCTTAACTTTGGTTGGACATGGATCAAGGTAATCTCATTGGTAGGATTTCCCTTTACATCTGAATTATTCATCATCCCCATACCCACGCTAATTTTCTTGGCCAACATTGAAGGACATCAATCAAACACATACTTAGATACACCAATATCCATGTTGTCATTAGGAACCTCATCTATAGGATTAGTATAGTAGAGTTCTTCCTGTAATGTTATTCCTAATATAACAACACTAGTAAAGATGGAAGCCTCTTGCAATTTTATGAACTCCAGATGAAAAATAACACATTGAGTTGAGTTACCAGGTCCACCCATACTCTTATAGTTAGAAGCATCTGGTTATTACTATATAGATTGTCCTGAAATAATAAGTACAACACATTCCCTTATACATTTCATTTCCTATCAATCTTCTGATAAGCCTAGCAATTCCTTTTTCATGATTGATTTCCCATTCTGACACCATAATTCATGACCTTTTATGCCTGATTATCGGAATAATCTAATAAGAGATCACACTTTAAAGACCACCTCTCATCAGAGACCAAATTGTCATCATACACACTCATGAATAAGAATAGAAAATTATTACCATCATTTGGGGCTTCAAGAAAATTAGTGTTATATTTATGTTCCATTTTACATCCATCATTATTGATCTTGTGATCTTTTGGATCACCTTATTCTTAATTTGACATAACAAAAAACATATTAGGAGTTACCCCACGAGTGTCTCCAACATGTGATTATCTTTTATAATCCACTAGCCCCAACACCATTTTACTATCTTGTGTCATATATCCCATTGAAACACCCGTTTGCATTCTTTTTCCTATAGTATAGCCATTTATTTTATAAGTGCTATGAAAAAAACATTCGACCCAATTTATCAAATATGTTCCTTATATTTTTACTTATCGTACATAAATTAGGCAAATTTTCATAATTAACATTCAAATAATACGTATAATTTTCTACAGTTAAGAGAAGTGTTCTAACGAGAGAGATCTAAGGTCAAACTCAAATAAAACATAATCAATATGATTATATCATTCCTCATCCATTTCCATTTCTATTTCAATGGTAACCCTAACATTCGAGGATACTTCCCATATGATTTGAGTGTGTCAGAAGAACTACCTGAATCCTTGATTTTGAGACAATGTAGGGTGATCAAATTAGTTATTTCTAATGGGTTGAAAATATAATCCCAGTCTTGAATTATAATTATCTCCTATTTTAGGTTTCGAAAACCAAATCCCAAATATTTTCCCAGTAATGAAATAGATGGGAAAACAATATAAAAAAACCAACTACTAATGGATGTTATTCTCTAATCAACAAATCCCTAGAAAAAAATAAAGTCTTTTCCTAAGATCAACAATGTTGAAACTCTTCTAATTGTCCCAAATAGATTGGTGTGTAATAATGGAGTGTTGTCATAAATTTCATCTCTCCACAAAAATATAATGGATTTCCTCAACAATGGTATTATCAACATTCCTCATATTTATATGTTTATATCATTATATATATTTAAAAAATTATATATATTTTTTATATATCTAAATAATGATAAAATATTAATAAATATATTAAAATAATTAATATATATAATTATAAATACATATAATAATTGAAATATACTTATAATTAAGAAATTATGAAAAATAAAATTAAATAATTAAATAATTAATATTTTTATATTTATTTATTCTATATATATAATTAAATAAATAAATATAAATAAATAAATATATTTATAATTAAAAAATTTTAATAATTATATTTAAATAATGAATTTTTTTACAATATTTATATTTACATATTTTTATTAAATATACGTATAATTATATAAATATATATTTGTATAAATATAATTTTAATTATAAGTAAATAATAACAAATATATTTAAAAATAAATTTATTTATAATTATATTTATAAGTTTATATTTTTTATATTTATAAAATTATATATTTATAAGAATAAATTTTAAAATATATATTCATTTTATATGTATTTATATAATTATAAAAAAATATATATATATTTAAATAATGATTAAAATATAATAAATATATATATTTATATAAATATATATACAAAATTATTTTACTCATAATTATAATTTGAAATCCTTTATCAACGCCAAAGTTTTATCTCTGATAAAAATGACTTTTAACATTTCTACATTAGCATTGATAAATATTTATTTTATTAGAACTTATTAATTTAACACTGATAAAATGTATCTTTATCATTGATTTTTTAGGAGTTGATAAATGTCTTCTAATTCTATTTAATGAACAGTAACACAATAATTTTATTCATGATATCTCAAGATTTTGTGGAAGTCCCCTACTATCGGTGCTAGTCCACCTCAAATAAATGGCTCAAATCTATGATTGAATTATTGTTCGAAGGAATCTGAGGCTCAAATCAATTTTCAAATGACTCCAAGGCTCGAATCAAGGCTCAAATGAATCCAAACCTTTGTGATATCCCAACATTCTCTCATATAAATAAAATGACAAATCCATAGTATGTTATTTTTTCTTCCTCTTCAATCATTGATTTCTTGTATTGCTTCCACATAAGGTGGTTTGTAATATAAATTTTCCATCAACTATGGGATTTATGTGTTTTTTTGTTTTAATTTATTTTTATTTTATTTCGTTCAAAATATTTTTTATTATTTATTCTACTAAATGCAACTCAATTTTTATCTCCTCTAAACCCAATATCACATAACCAATGTGTAAGAGATCTTTTATAACTTCCTCTATTTTTGGATTTATTTTTCTATGTATTCCTCCCATAGATTTTTATTTATTTTCTAATGTACAAAATTATGGAATACCCATTTTGTGATCAAATTTTTTTTTCGATGCTTCTTATGTAGGCCATATTTGTTTTTCAAGGGGCTTCAAACAGTTTTTATAAAACTATGAATTTATGAATTTTATGTGTTTTTATAATTGAATAAAACGATTTTAAAATGAATAAGATAAATGAAAAATGTATTTGAACCAATTATCAATTCCAAAGGATGTAACCAATGGTTTAAGGGTTTTCTACAAATATAATTATTATTGTTATTATTTTAATCCAAGGGGAGTAATGATTATTTTTCAATGTGTTAATCCAAATTATGTTTTTATAGATATTTATAACATGGTTTTACATGAAGATTTGGAGGCCTTCATGTAATTGATAAATTGTATTTATAGTTCATAATAGGGATGGTTAGAGAACATTATTTTCACCAATATAGATATTAATGGTCTATTGTAACCTTTTTAAAAATAGTTTCATTATGATTTTATCACCCTTATTAAGAATCTATAGTGTTAGCATTTTCTATAGGTTATTTCCCTTTTATTTTATGTGAATTGAATATTATATTGTGATGATTGTATTATTTTATAGGTAGATATTTCATGAGTGGGTGTTGGTGGTTATTTGAGGTTTATTGGTAATGATTCCTTTTCAATTTATTAATTGATCATGTTTATATTTTTTATCACCTATAATATTACTACGATATGAGAACCCAAGGTTACTATGTTAGTGATCTTTTATTTGTCATTGTTTCTCAACAAGATGTACTAATTTCTTTTCCCAGTCCTGTAGCCATTTAATATTCATATTTCTTTACATATAGTGTTAGGAATGTGATATCCTTATTTCTTTGTCTATGGTGTTGTTTCAGAAAAGAACAACATGGTTTTTCATTCTACTGATATATGTTTAATATTGTCACACCCTAGGTTCCAATGATATTCCCATGATGATTTTTCATTTTATGATATTTTCTTAGATATCCCCACTATACAGATTGTTTTAATCCATTTTTACATTTTAGGTACATGTTATAGAAATTTATTTTTTAATGTTACTATAAATCATTGTAATAATGGATCTATTTTGATCTATTTTCCTACAATAATCTATGTATTAGTTAATTTTTGTATTATAACATATGTTTTGAGAAATGTTCTTAGTAAATAAGATTGATTTTTATTTATTTTTATATACTATGGAGTACCAATTTTTAATAATTTACTATTTTTCTCTATTAAATATATGTTTTGATCAATTGGTTGGAAACAAATTATATATTGAAATATTTATTTTAAATTAATTTTCTATAAATGTGATTATAAATATATTTATGTTAAACATGATAGTATTTTATTTTCCAAAATGGTTTTACCTTTGGATTTCTAAAGGAGATAAAATTTTTAATGGTTTTCAATGGATTTTAATTGAATTATTTTGAATTAAATTGTTTATAATGCCATGTTTTTTTATCAAACATATTTTCCTTAGGCAAATAATAACCTAATAATCAATAATCTAATTCAATCATGGGGTTTTCTATTATTCCATATGTCTTGTGTGTATTTTTGGTTGGTTGGTAGCCTATTTTTATAGTGTCTGGTTCAGTTTTTTATTAATATATTAGAAATTATTTTTAATTTATACCAAAATGACTCAAATAATATCCCCAAATTTCCATCACTTATATAACCATGATTTCCCTTGTGAAATTCTAGAAAATGTCCATCATTTTATGTTGATTGATAGTCGTCCCTCATATCCATCTAGTTCCCCATATTTCCACTGCCTACACCGACATATTTTACAACCAATGGTGTTCCTTTATAGTGCATGGGGATTTAGCACCTCTTGGGTTGGTGCCCAAAGTGTTATCCTTTCAGTTCAAGGTATTAACCTTTGGGTCACCTCAGTGAGGTCGGTGTGCCTCACCAATAGAGAGGCACACCAAATGTGCCTCACCACACCTCACGCCAAGCTGTGCTGAGGCATGAGCCTTTGAACACACTCTGGAATATATAGTTTAATGTTCACTAATGTCAAACAAATTGAGGTAATAATCATGAAATATAAAATAACTAATGCATCCTAGTTTTACACTAGGTAAATTATTAAACGCAGTATTAGTGATGACCAATTCTTAGTCATTGGAACCAAAATAATGTATAAGGTGTGACTCAAGCACCAATTAAGATTTTCTAATAGAAAAAATTAATGATTCTCAATGAAATAAATTTTCTACATTTAAACCACAATTTAATAAGGAAATTTTTATGTAAAAGGGTTTATTTAATGTTAATAGGAACATATATGACTCATATTTAATGAATATTATGTTTTACACTTTTGAACTTTAAAATATACAATGAACATGTCATTTTAGTTATTTAAAATTTTGATCAAGTAAACTTTTAAATAATGAAAATACATATGGTTGTAGTTTCAAGAAAACAAGCTATTTATTTATTGTATTTATATAAAATAAAATCCAGACATAATACTTTAAGAAAATATACACATTTTGAAATTAAATTGTTTTTAGTTTTGTTCCAAGAATCGAACTCTTTTCTGATACTTAATAGGTGATCATATAAAAAAATTCCTTCGCAAATAATCAACTCATCCATTATCTAATCACGATTACAATAACCAATTGATGATTATGTATTTTTCATTGACTAATAATTCATTTTGATTATTGTGAAATGAAAAAAAATTCATTTTAATAGAATACAATTTATAAAATGGAATACTAAACTAACTATTTCCGTACCATATAAACTCCAGATTTAAATGTATTTTAAATTTTATTAAAATTACTCATGATATCTAATATTTAATATGTAGCAAATAGTAATTTCCTTTCATGAAAAAGGTATAAGGAATGTGAATCTTCATTATTAAATATCAAAATAAAGTGAGGTAACATAACCCAAACATATTATAGCTACATTCATTAATAGATCATAAAATTATTTGGAGATTATATAATTTATAGTCATGAACTTATATAAATTAAAGAATGAAATTAATTAAAGAACACAGGTCCAAATATTAATTTCATAGAATAAATAATTTTAAAACTAGAAAAATTGTTTAAAAGACTTCACACAATAAACCTATAATAAATATTTAATTTGAACAAAAAAACATGATCTAGTTTCGGTATCACAACACCTATTCTCTTGGAAAAACCTCATTCCTTTCATCATATGGTTAATTTTTTACTAAAAATGATCATTTTCAACCATTGAAGTGATATCTGATTGCTCTTCCACAATTCCTAAATAATCCAAATCATCATATAATATTCTAAACACCAACAAAAATGTAAAAAATAAAAACATGGTGTAACTTATTGGTTGGATACTTCCAAAAAAACTACCAAATAATCTATTATTCTCTATCCCCGGTCACTCTGGAACCTTCATTTTGACTGACAATCAGATAAATTCAAATCAAACCTCTATACAATATCACACATTGACTTTTTATAACACCTCATGGTCTTTTGAAAAATAGTTTTCAATGTTATAATTTTTTTTAAAACATTCTTAATGATGAATATTGAATAAATTGATTGGCATGTTAATGTTTGGACTTGTGTATTCTTTTGTGATATTTGATGAAACTGGTTTTTGATAAATTAATAGTCCCTTTATTTATTTTAGAATCAATCCCATGAGATCCTAAATATTATGGTGGGCCATCCACTTATTCATTCATTTGATAATAAGAATTGGAAAATGGGAATAATAGTGTAAGGGAACTATGAGCATGTATTGTATGACCATCTTAGCTGTCAAACCATTATTTTCTTGAGAACATTTTTAGTATTAGAAAATCTACTATGAAATATTTTTTGGTGATTTTCTAACTCTCATATGAAGAACATTTATCTTCAATGAGTTAACATTCATCATCATCAACTTCATCTCTTGAATAGTTATTATAGAATTTCTTTTCTGAGACATATCCCCTATATCTTATGAACATGAACCTATGTTTCTTGAACTACTATGAGAAGTAGTTATCCCATAACAGGTACTAATGACATTTTTTGATGATTTTAGAGGGTAAAACCAACCATTGTGGATTAATTTTATTCTTAAATTAAATTACACATTTACTTCAAAGAATACTAATATTATTTTAAATAATAAATGGATGGGATCACCTTATTAGAATTATCTGTAACATTCACTTTTGATAATGAATATCTTATTTGTATTTATTTATTTATTTTACAGAATAAATATTTTATAAACACAATATGATTTATATTAATCAAAAATTGGTGCACGTTAATCATATAACAAAAGAGTATAATGATGGAGATAAATATTTCATCATGTTTATAATAGATCATGCATACTACACTTCCAAAATCGTTTTTCAATGTTTATCTTGTTCATATTGAAGAGAAATTAGTCAATAAGAGTTCGAAGAGGATTTTATTTTTCACAGAATAGATCATAGCTATATAATTTTTACTAAACATGGGAAAATCAAAATTTTCATACCAAATGGGATGATACTTTTATTTATAGATAATTTTATATGAATATAAACATCAATAATAAAGGATGTTGCATTGAATAACCGATAATGGAAATTTGGGAAACCCTTAATGATTTTACAATGTTTTTTGAGTAGTTAAATAGCTGTTTATGTGACTATTGTATGTTGACTATTCTAAATACACAACATTGTTAGCTATGTTGATGTTATATAATTTTAAATGTTGGTAGTGCATAGAGGGAAACTAGATTTATAGATCTACTTTGTCTCTTGAATGATGTAATAACAGAAGGAAATTAACTTCCATTATGAACAAATGATGCTAAATGAATGATACATTTAATGGGAATGATCTATATAAAATACATTCTTTTACAAATAAATTCATATTTTTTCATAAGGACCTCGAATCAGTCAAAAATTATCCAGATTGTGGTGTAGATAAATGTAAGAAAAATGAATCAAGTCCTTCAAAATATGTAGGTTTCATTCCAATCATTCTATAGTTTAGAAGACTATATGGATTTCAATAAACCATGATAGAGTTCACATTGATTGTTTATAAAATAATTAAATACGGGAACCTATATCATCTTCCATATTCTCCCATGTAGAAGAAAATTGTGTACAAGTATCATGAATTTGGAAATGAATTGAGAAAATTTCATCTTGCATTATATATAGATGGAATGAATCCTTTTTTGTATTGAGTTTTACTGACATTACATGGTCCTTCATTTTGGAAAATTATGACTTGACTAAATGGTTATTCATGAAGCACAAATACATTAGGTTGTCTCTACATTTATCTAGACCAAAGCAACCCAATAGTGATGTTGATGTCTTTTAGGCTCCATTGGTCGAAGATATGGAATTTATGAGGGATATATGTGCTAAAGTGTATAATACTCATAGAAGTGAAGAATTAACATTGAGGGGTATGTTTTATGCGATGATAAATTATATTTATACTTATGAAAATTTTCCAAAATATAGAATTAAAGGAATAGTTGGGTTCCCATTATTGAAGAATTCACAACATCAATTTGTTTGAAAGATTCCTCAATCCACACAATCATTTTCTTAAATGTTGATCCAATATAATAAAATTCAATGTGAAAACTGAACAAGGTACAACATTGTCTCCACTAATGGGTGATACGTATTTCGATAAATTAAAATATACTGACATTGTTTTTGGTAAACAATTTTTGAGAAACCATAAAAATTCATTTGGGAAAAAGTAATCAATTTTAATTGAATTACGGTATTGGAATTGTTTGTGCATCATGATTTTTCTTTATGTAATTCATGTATAAATAAATGTATATGATAGTTTTTTTGGAATATTACTAAATTTTCCTATAAAAAACAAAATACATAAAAATGATTTGGTTAGTCATGATTGACATGGAGAAAAGGGAATATTTTGAACCAGTTAAGGGTAAAGGGAATAATTTTCTTCTTCCAACATCCCTCACATAAAAATAGATGCCAAAAATTGATCGAAAATGCATACCATGGATCCATTTTGATCAACTCAGAAGAAAACACCAGAATAAGAGGTTATAATTTCACCACCGCTTTCCAGTACTTTTCTACTTCCACATCCTATTTTTTTCCATAACAAAATAATATATCCAGAACCTTCCACATAATTTGATGTAATTACAAATTTTTTATGACAATATTTGTTATTCTATACATCCTATAAATGGAAAACTCACCATACATGTGTACGTACGACTTACCTTCTGCACGTCATGGTGTAGTTTGTTATTCAAACACTTCATTATTTTTGTGGGTATAATAATTAGTATAAAATAAGTAAATAATAAATATAATATGTTAATGATTCATTATGTATGACATAACATCCATTTACATATGATTTCACCATCAATATAATGATATTGTCGTCCGTGCGCACGTACGGATTACCGTCTCCACAACGTGATGAGATTCATTTCCACATTCACCATTGTACGATTATTATAAAATATATATTATTAATAATTATGTAATATATATATTAATAATTCTTCTGAAAATATATATATTTATTTATTTCTTTAAATATATCCTATTCACCTATTACTGGTCAATTCGATATGAAAACAGAAAAAACATTTATGCGTACATATGACCTACCTTCTCAATAAACGGTGTTTTTCATTTCATATATCAGCCTACTGTACAAACTTATATTTTTAATATATATGATATATATAATGGTTTATATTATACAGTATTTAAATCTTTATCTATGTGATACGATCATGAATAAGATGTTAAAACATGTACAATAAAGAACGAAATTATTACCTGAAATGTTAATATTACAAGGAAATCATTATTAAATGGCTAGTGTAAAGCCATAAATTAATAATTTATGAAATAATGAATATAAATATGGTTCTGGTATAATTTAATTACATAATATGGTCATTATATATGAGGTTAATTGTACCCTCGACCCATGGAAAGTGGAAGGTAATGGTTAATTAATCAATATCATTATTATCAAAGATTGTTTATGAGTAAGTATTTACTAGGGCATATTTATCATCAATGTCCATATTTCAAAAAAAATATTTTACAAATGAATATTTTATGGTTTTTTAGGAGTCTGTATTTAACTAGATCAACATTTTAAATGTTTTAAAGATTTATCTTTTTATATCATTTTAATTAATGTCCATGTTTCCATAATGAGTTTTGAGGATTTATTTATACGGACATGAATGTTTTGAAATGATAGTTATTTTCAAAGGTATAAAAGTTGTATTTGACACTTTGATTCAAAAATATATTTTACATTGCATTCATTATAAATGTGTCACTTTTAAATGATTTTTCAAAAGTGAAATTTCTCTCAAAAAGTTTTACTAATCATTTTCAACAAAGTCAACATTCATTTATAGGTATTATTCATTATTGAGGTTGATTTATTATAATAAAATAATCCATTTTGTATTGAAGGAGTTATGATATATTTGAACATGGATGTTTTATTTTTAAACCAGTCATGGTTTGTGGTTAATGTATTAAAATAACATAATCTAGTTTTAGTATGAATGTTTATGTTATTTTTCAACAATTTCCTATAAGGAATGTATTGGAATTATTATGTAATAGGTGGAGCCTTATATAGCTCCTCAGTTTATTGGTATTTTTCATGAGATAATTAAACATGGAATTGGAAAAGAACTTCCCCAATTTTTGATATTTGGTTTTGGCTGGGGAAGAAATCATTTTTAAACATCATTGCCTAGGTCTGGAAAAAATGTTTCAAAATGCCCGGCATTATACATTCCCCCATTATTAAATTACTATCGATGTTTTATTTAGTTATTAGACTACTAGAATACCCTTTAATATGTTTTATTATAGCATTATTTAGTCATCTCATATTCCTTCCATAAAGTTTTCATGTTTATTATTTGTAAAGGAAAGTGTTTTAAATTATTCACCATGCAGAATGATTATGTTATCTTCCATTTTATTGATTAACCTATTTTATTTTAGAAATATTAATGTAAAGATGATGTATGTAATCAATTTTCGATGAATTCTAAAACGATCAGTCTTTCAGGACTTGATTCCTTGTAATCATGCCAATGTATTAAAATTATGCACTGAATATAGGTAATTACGGTCAGGGCGTTACATGATGTTCCCTATATTTCTCAAAGTGTATGTTATCAGTTCAAAATTGGCATTTTTGGTTAAAATGTGTAAGTCAATAAAAACTAAAAAAATGAACTTTGATTATCATGATATTTTACTAAATTAATTCATAATTCATTTTTTATATTTAGGAATCATTGTCATTTCAATCCAACACGCGATGTGACTTTTATGACTCAAAGTTCATGTTTCTAGTGTAATATTCCACTCTTGTAAAAAAATCTCACGTGACATAGTAAAATTAAATAAAATAAATTAATATTGATTTTATACATTATTGAAACAATATATATGTATTTTTTTGATATGTTAGATTATTATTCTCATCAATCTAATGAATTGTAATACTAGTATGACCATAAGGACATGTTTTTATTTAAAATTTATAATAATTTTAGAAAAAAGGACAGCTGATATTCTCAAAACCTAAAAAACACATTCATATTGTTTTCATAATTTATTAAAACAATCCATTGGTAATTTTTTATTTGTGGGAATCATCCTCAACTCAATCTAATACATAATGTTCTCGATATAACTCAAAATGTTCGTTATCAATTTCAAATTTACATTTTATCTCAGTAAGTGACACTCACTAAAAACATTGAAAAATCCATTGGATTTTCTTGATAATTTAGTAAAATGATTGATAATTTATTTTTGGCATATAGTAATAAACATCACATCAAACATACATAGGATGTGATCAGTTTGATGCAAAGTGCATGTTTCGAGTTTAAAATGACATTTTTGTTAAAAACCCATGTGACACACTCAAAATTGAGAAAATGTATTTATATTTACATTATAATTTATTTCAATGATACATAGTTAATTTTTATGTGTAATGTTTATCATCACCTCAATCTGATTTAATATGTGACTGGTATGTGCGTGGTTTCAATATAAATGTGTTATTTTAGATTCAAATGCATATCAAATCACCAAAACCAACAAAAGACCCATTTTTCTCATAATTATATATTATATTACATAATTAACATACTTAGAATTTTTATCTTATAATTATTTTGTATTTTTTCCTAGTGTTACATAGTGAAGATGAACAAGAAATGGTGTGACATGCAAGAATCAACCGCAACTCAATCTGATACACAAAATTTCCTGGTATGACTCAATGTTTAGTTTGAAAATAAAAATTCATATTTTATTTATTTCATTATTGTGTTTCTAATATAAGAATATTTTTCTAGTAAAGGTGATTTATTTTTCTAGAACTGGGTTGGTTTGTTTAGAAATTACACGAGTGGGGCCAAGGGTCAAATACAAAAAACATTGATGTTTTCTAATGTATGTGACAATTTTAACTCACTCATGTAATTGTATAAAGAAATGTTTTAAATGTAAATAATAGTTTTTTATAACATTTTTTGTATATTTTATTTCATTTTTAATATTTATTTTTTTCTAATGATCTGCTATTTATGGTCATGTATTGGGTTGTAAATTTATAACCATAGTACATTATCCCCATTAATCAATTCTGATAATGGGAGCCTTTATAAATTCCTTCTGAATATATAATAATGTAACTACTTTATATGTGCTTCTAAATGTGACGTTTAATGAAAACATTATCTTGCACTGATAAAAAATACCATTGTTATTTCTTTTTTAGTGTTGATAAAATATTATGGCCTTTAGTCATTCTCAGATGGTCAATGCTTTTTTGCTGACGAAGAAAAATTTTAACACTGTTAAAGGCTTTTTTTATAATAGTGTATATTGTCTTTTATGGGTGAAAATTTTGTTAAGAAACTTTTCATAGTTATGATTTTTTTAGTGGAATACATGTTTTTAATTTTCACATCCACACTTCTAAACTTGGAAATAATTTAATTTTCATGTTCAAAGGAACTTTTAGGCATAGAGATAAATTTCATAATAGTATTTTTTTCATATTGGCTTATTAAGAGGTGAGAGAGTGGATATAGGTGCCTTTTCTGGACATTAGTTTTTTTTCCAAAAAAATCATTTAAATTAGATTTATAGGACTCATCATGAAAAATAATTAATTTATTTCCAGGTATAATTTAAAATTAAATTACAGACCACTTTTGGTTGGGAATGGATGATCTGGGAGAATATATAAATTGGATTATTTCTGCAGGATATGGTGGGATGCAAGTTGACCAATTTGGATATCAATTTTTTTGAGTCTAGAACATATGAATGAGGAATGATCTTCCATATCACTTTTCCATTATTTCATTTAAAATGAGGCATGTCCTATATTCGGATTGCCTTGTTTTTCATTCTGGGTAATATTCTTGTATTGGGTTGGTAATTGAGAAGGCCCACTAGGATATGGGAATCCAGGAGAATCAGTAAGATGATTATTCCATTGATGTTGAAGTATATTTCAAGTTACCACCATGTTGACCATATTAGAACTGGTTTACATTTTGAGGAGGTAGATGAGGGGGAAGAGAAATGGGATTATCATACCTTAGGTTTGAGTTATAGGTTGATGATAAGTGGTCAGAGTTGGGTTGGTTAAGGTTTCATATAAATTGACATGATAGTTGATTGTTGGTGTTCAACTATGAATATGTTATATTAAGATTCATTAGTCTAGATGAATCTGATGGATCATCTTGTAGTTGTGGACATGTGTCAGTTGGATGAGTTAGTGAGTAATAGATTCCACAATTTTTAGTAGGTCCATGGAATAGAGATTGTGGAGAAGAAGGGGTTAGGGATTTGGCATCCAAATCTAGTTGTATCAGGAGAAATATAATATCACTCATCCACTCGGTCATCTTGTTTAGATATATTTATTGAATCCCTTTGACATATTTTACATTATTATGTGCTAGATTATAGAATTATTTCATGTTTTTGGAAACATTTTCTTATGATATCTTCTCAAGCTTCATATGAATTTTCAATAAGAGAAAAACCACTTGCGATATCTATTATAGTTATCTCTATAGAAAATAACCCATTGTATATGTATTAGCTCAAAAATTGGTTAGGGATTTGGTGGTTTGGTAAATTTTCATCAATACTTTTTAATATTCCCCAGTACTCATGGAGTGATTCATTGCAGAATTGATGAATACCACTTATTTTCATTTAGTTAGAAGAGGTTTTATAACTAGGTAAAAATTTATTTAACTAGAGTTTGTTAATTACATTACATGTGTTTATGTAGCTATATTTAAGGTAATAGATCCATGGATTAGTGATGTTTTCTATGGGGAAATGGATTGCTCATATTTTTATTTTCTCTTCAGAAACCCCTTGAGGATTCATGGTAAAACACCCAACACTGATCTCTTTAAGGTGAATATATATATCCTTACTTAATAGCACATGTAAATGAGGTACAAGATGAATCAAAACTAATTTTAGTACAAAATATTCCTTATTGTTTGGACATTTAATTCTAAGGGGTTGGTAATTTAAAAATTAGGCAGTGAGTTATTTAAGTTTTTGTTCCCTAGGATTGGAAATATCTGGATCATTTAGATGTGTAATGTTTTGATTATCCTTAATTATTCACAAAATTTTTTGAATTTATTTCTTTATTTCATGGATATAAAAATTTGAAGGATTTTTTGGGAGGTAATATGAAATTACGAGAAATTTTAAAGTATTAGAAAGGTGTTTTTTCCTTATTTTTTTATATCATTTTTCATAAAATAAATCTTGGGTTTTATATAAAAAAATTAAAAATATTCTCACCATGCCTTGGAAATTAAATTTTTTGAGAATATCCAATTTTCACCTATCAAAAACCTAAATTTAAAGCGATATTCTAATATGTATTTCGTCAATCGAGTCGAATCCTTAGCAATTGTGCTATTTTTTTAATCAATTATTTTTATATTTTTATTTTCAATGGTGGTTTTTTATAGAGATTAATTAAATTTATTTATTAATGATATTTGATATAAAAATATGATAAATATTTGGTTGAGTTCATTGTTTGGGATTTATGTTTATGATATCCTTGATCATTTCATCGTATTCCATTAAGTTAATACCCACATCACAAGATGATTTTGATCAGAATTCCCAAGTTTTTAGTCATTAATCCAAGTCTTAACATTAACTATGTTATAATATAAATCAATATATGTTTTTTTTATTGTATTTTGGTTTCTTATTTCCAATTTAGTCCACTAATTTAACAAAAAATTTAATTAATCCATGAAATATTAAGATGAACACACACAATTTTAACCCAATGAATATTTAACATGAAAAATTTCCCAATCACATGAAATCCTAAAATTATAACTAAACCAAATGGTTTGTTTACTCATACATTTAGATAGTTATTAATATATTTTTTTACTATTAAAATTAAGAGTTAAAAATAACAGAAAAAACGGGACTAGATAAGAGTAGTGCACCAAACACACATACGAACAATGAAGGGAGTTACACACAATCATTTTTTTAAATAAGAATGTGAAAGATGAAATAGTAATCAAAATTAATTTAAATATCATAATATAATTAATATTACACTATATAATTTTGTTGATATAATAAATGGTACAATGTATTACATTACAATATAAAAAAAATTTCAACTTCAATAATTTCGAGATTGCAATTAATGAAAATTGGAAAGAACATGTAAACAAATAGTATAGGAAAGGTATCTCAAATAAAAACATGATTTTGGAAATTACTATAAAGAATTTGTATATTATATGTTGATACATATGTATCCTCTTAATATCTAAAATTCTAACCCTTTTAAGGATAATAGGGGTTTTTATTTATAGCCCAATGTGGTGGAGTGTTTTTTCAAACCCCCCCTAGTTGGCTCTACCATTTAAAAATATATTCAATTGAATCTCGAGAAATATTCTTTATTAAATGTTTTATTTGTGGATTTGGAAATTTCACCCTCTAAATTTTTCATCTATTGAGATATTTGGCTAAATTTATGGCTATTTTCCTAAACATGTTCTTATATATATTTTAATACAATCTTTTTCAAAGGCAACAATTTGAATGGGGTTTTAACCTTGAAGATGCCCCCAAATACTCTACATTTACCAAAAACTGTTGGAATCATATATCTTCAATTTCTATGTATAATATTAGTTAACAATTGTATGTCTATATTGTGAGGGAAATCAATATTTTTAGGTTATACTCAAATCCTAGACAGAATTGTGGGATGTACTTTCATGCACTCATTTGGCATCTTATTGGTCGATTTTGGCTATAAAATTATTCTATGTGAAATAAATTAATATAATAGAACATAATATTTATTTTAAAAAACAATACTAGAAATTATTCACACAAATTCAATCATCTTGATTTGTTCCTTTTTTATCACAGGTTCGGTGGTCCTTCTTTTATTGTCCCTATAGCCCTTCGAATGGTCTAATTAACCTAAGATCCTTGTTAAAATTTTTTGGGAATATGAATAATGGGAACTAAAAAATAATAATCAAATATGATTTAGTATTAGTATTATATATTTGATTAGATCACTAAACTGTACTGAAATTGAATGAATTAGAATAATGCTCTTCTTATGTTCTTATGATAAAAATATAATAACTAACTAGATGATTATAATTTTTTAGTAAAAAATTATTAATGAATGTTATTTAAAATAAATATTTAATATGTAATATTATAGTTACTGTTAATCAATTTTTTTGATGTATCTTGAAACTTTTTTAGGGCATGTCATCACCAAAAAAATAGATATCTATAGATCCTTCAAATGCCGAGGAAATTGAAGGATATACCATAGTAATATCTATGAAAAATAATATTACTATTATTATTTGGGTAATATTGTATATTTTTTAGAAAATCCTAAGGATTTCTAATCCCACTATCCAATATAACTCAAAAATTAATCGTGTTTCTTGAGGCTGATGAATGTTAAGAGAGTATTAATGAATTAATGAATCTGTTAATCACAACATATGTTCTCTTATTACCCACTAGTAGGGAAGGATTTTTTATTTTTATAAATGTATCAAAAAATTTATTGGGTTTTGAAATCATTTATGATAATAAACTATTGTCCTATACCAATCAATAACTAATGATCAATGGATAGAACTACCTAATCCATGATCTGGAATTGGTAGTAGTGATATTCATATTAATGATTTTGTGAAATTATCTATATGATGATAAGTTTGAAATATAAAAATATTATAGAAGCTTATAGTATATATTTTAACAAAATAAATCAATATTCTCTAACAAAGATGGTGTGTGTTTATTATTGATTATTATTGTTCTATCCCATAACATCCTAGTAGGGAAAATAAATTGGAGGATCCAATGAGTAGAAACGAACCTATAACCCTATAAATGATAAGGATTACAAGGGATCCAATTTTATTAGATGTGAAGAGGATAGAGTTGATAACTAGAAAAGGATATTCAAACTACATTTCTCAAATAACTATTCAACCATCAAACCATGAGACAATCAATGAGGGACGAAAAATATGACGTTGTGATAAAAAAATATACTGAATAATTTAAAGATAAAATTTTATAAAAAGGAGTTATAATGTTAGGAACATGGAATTATTATTTTATTGAAACCAGTTACAAATATTGATCTTCTTGATTATTCACATAGATCATCATAATCTATTTATTCATGAAGCACTCAATTGTATAGATACATGAATAAAAATATCTTATATGACAACATAAAGAGGGAGATTATAATATTTTCATATCAATTATTGGCATTGAAACAATTCATGGTGGAATGAAATAAGTATGATTTTATGTTTTCACTATTTCTTATAGTAGCTTGGAAATGGGAAAACATAATAATGGATATCATTGAAGGACTCCCCCGGACTAATAATTTAAAAAATTCCATATGCGTGGTGTAAGACGTCTTACTTGGTCAACACATTTCTTTATTATAAAAAAAATATTTTTCTCTTGAATATGTCATGATGATATATATAATTTATATAGTTATACATCATGGAGTTCCACACTCCATTATATCTTATTGAGATATGTGGTTTATGTAGAGGTTCTATAAAATCTTTCATAAAGTGTTGTGTATAAAGATATGCTACAGTATTTCTAATCTCCCGCATATCGACAATCATTCGAATAGAAAAATTTATACTATTAAGGATATGTTTAGATCAGGTATAATGGATTACTAAGGGTGTTGTGATAGACACCATACCCCCGTGAATATATCATATACCAACAATTCAAATTTTAGCATTCAAATGGAACCTTGTATGTCTCTATATGAGAATAAGTATCATACTTCTACATTTATGGATGATTATGGATTTATGAAGATGATGAGATATAATATTGACTAATATATGAAAAATAAGGTCCAAACCACTCAGTATTATATGAAATCTGCCGAATGTTGACATAAAATATAAGTGAACAACTGTCCGTGTGACATAGAGTATGGTGTAAGAGATAAATTATTCCCTTTTATATCTCTAAAGAATATTTTCATGAGAATTTCCAATAAGGGATAGATTATCCCTAGATACATCCGCTCCTTTGAGATCCATGATTGCATCAAAGTCATTGTTTTTGACTTTCACTCCCACAATAACTATCTCAATTACATGTTGTGTTCCACATATCCTTCTTGAGAAAGAAAATACTAAACCCCTAATATAGACTCAATCTAGAGGTGGTGCCCTTGTAAATGATTATTTATATGAGGAGTAGTCTGTGATGATCTAATATTATTGAGACTATGTTATTGGAAATAAGAAAACTCCCACGGTAAATGTATTGTTTCAGAACCATATGTTTGAGGAAGAAACATGGGAACTAGAAGATGTAATGTAAAAAATTACCCTAATTAATTTTACAGCCTGAAATAATATTTTTTTGGTCAATTTTTAAAGTAAGTAATAATTCAATGACCTAATGTTTGATAAATGAAATTCCCTTTTCAAATGAATAAATGAATTATTGTGTAATGTTGTTATAGATAAAACATCCACAACGTTGGTTAATTTTTACCAATTATAAAATATATCATATTATTTTTGAAATACTATTATGCGTCTTAATCATTGATTATATATCAAATTTTATAGTGACTAATATGCTAAGTATATATTAAGGGTTAAAATAATGTCTAATTTATATAGTAAAAAGGAGTTGTGGCTTCAACCAGTTGGATCATACACTATGATACTTATTTATTAGAGCTTCCAATGGATATGGAACCGTTGACAATTTCCCTAAACCAATCCATTTCTACGATTCAATAACAAAATCATGCTATAAACTATTAATGGTAGAAGATTAATTTTACTAAGATATTAGACCAAACCATGTTTTTTGAACCATCGTAATAATGTTTCACCATCGCACACTCTACCCTTATAGAACACACTTGTGTAATAAGGGTTTCTAAATCTAGACCGTAATTGTATGACTTTATATATATATCTAATAGAATGATATTATTTTCCATTATTACTCTAAAATTATTAAATAATGAGTTTGATAAATTTAAATTTATGATATAATGATACTGAAATTGTATTTTTTGTGAAATATATAGTTTCCATCAAGACACATATTTAGATAAACTTAAGAATTTATGAAATAAATGTTATTTTAAGAAAACATTTTTTTAAAATTATAATAATTTTCATATAAAAAAATTATTTTAAAATGTAAAATATAATTTTTATGTGGACTAAAAAAATTTATCGTCTCAAAAACACATATTTTTAATAAATTTAGATTATTCATTGAAAGAGTAAATTCTTTTATTTATATGACTATATTGAAAAAATTAATATTATTTTTGAAATGAGAGTGTTTAAATTATCCAAACGTGGATTTTTATAATTTTGTGAGACTATTGAATGTTTGAGTAAAAATTAAATACAATATAAATATTAGGTACATATTATGATATCATAAAATCAGAAATTTTTTTTAAACAAATAGTATAAAGAGTATTTGGGAGCAAAATTATGATCCCCTTTTAAAATAATAAGTTTTTATTTTATCTGATTAATTTTATAAAATTTTAATGAATCCTATAGAACATATATTATATTTAGTTTTTTTTAGAATTAATTATTTGTGAACATCAATAAATTCAACCTCACAAAGAGTATTATTTTAATAAGTTTGGTTGAAAAATTTATAAAATATTTAAAAGCACTCATATTTGGATGAAAAAACGAGAGAAACAATTGTATAGTTTTTTGTTTTATATTAATTTATCATATTGAGTCCAGAAACAATGTATTGAAATTTAAAAATAATTCCCCTAAATTTTTCTATAAATATCCATTGAATGCACAATTCATGTCCACTAAATAATCTTGAAATATAATGTTGCTCAAAATTTACCTAACTATATCCCTCCCAAAATGTCCCTGAAACCTTAATAAGCCCCATATGTGCTTTTAGAAGTGCCCCTGAAAGTTAAGGGATCCTCTTCTACTCCACTTTATTCAAGACGTTTCTGAATATTATTCCTTATGATTTCTAATTATTCAATTTGTGTTATGTTTATAAAAATATATCATACTATCCTTTAGATATGAATTTAATTATAAGGCCATTTTATACTCAATAAAACATTCCATGAATTTTTATCTACACCTGTAATGATACCTAAATAATCATGTGATTTTATATGCAAGACATGAATGTAGTCAATACCCATCACCATTTCTGCTCATGAGTTTTTAATTAGATGTTACTATTATTAATTGATTGTGTAATTATATTTATGTAACCGAAACTCATTAATTTTGGGATTAAAATTGATAAAAACATTCTATGGTTGTCAAATAACTATTGAACACAATTATATGTACGTGATATGAATGTAACGGGTGAGCCCATAATTATATTGTCTTCCAATGCATTGGGTAACATTTTATCTCATGTTATTCCATTTATAGTTTAGAAAGTGGTGATCCTGAGAGTAGGTTGTTTTATTGTCCTAGAATTTAGACATTACTTATGCTTAAGACGCCATGTTTTATAATATTTCCACATTCTTATGTTTCCTTAATGATATAATCATATATAATGATTTTATTGTCATGTTAGTTATTCTCAAAAAAATTATGTCACCATGAAATCAATTGTGACTAAAATTCCAATATTTCATCATGTAATTATTTGATTATTTCATAATAATAATTTATATCTCACCCCATTCTTATGTACGTTCCCATTTTATCTCATGCACTTTTTGAAGATAAAAGGATTGTAAGGTAACGTTATGAAATTTTTAAACAATGAAGTTGTATCCCTACTAAAGTTATAATGTTATGTACCAAATTTTCTAAAAATACATTATTCCTCGTGATCTTCTGAGATTTTATTATTTTTAACTATATGTTATAGATCCACAATTATGGTGTATAAATTGTATGGGTATTCATATGAATTGTCTCTATTATCTATCTATCATACCCATAATACAAATAAAATGTAAAATTGATTTTATAAAACATTATAACACCTCACCCCGATTCACTTTTAAGATCCCAGACTCAGGATTCACAAGGCTTCAGTTGCCCCATATATACACCTTTGGTTTCTTACTAGCATCTAGGATCAATGTTGATATTGTGGTAAGTTTATATACACATAATAGTGTTGAACAATTAATATAAAGTAAACTAACATAATCCATAATAAATAATCTGATTATATAGAATAAATAAACATGAATAATGATATATCATATCTAAGGAAATGTATAATAACATTTCCCAACTAACTAACCACTTAACCAATAAAATGTATAGAATGACTAAATTAAATAACATAATAAGAATATATATCTCATTCTCCCAAAATTATATAATGACTCATTATTTCATACATAGATACATCATCTTTTAGAGGAATACACAAAACATTTCACAAATATACCTCTAGTTCTATACTGGTTTAGTGTATTTGGAGACTACATAATAAAAATTCTTATTTAATTAAATATTCAAAACATCGCCCATAATTATATTCTTTTTATAAATACCATATATAAATTTTTTTTCATGACATGGGGAATGGAAAAATACACAAGTTTGTGCTCAAATTCCTAGTAAGGGTAAGCAATGAATATATCATTAATCCCGTGAACAAAAAATTAGCATAAGTTTATGATAACATGATATTAACATTTGAATAATCATTCCCTATACAATATAGATCACAACCTTGATTCAGGGAGTAAATCATGGTAGTTCATATGAAATGAATTATAAAGTATGTCAATGAATATAATTCATGAGAAAAAAATAGACATTTGTTTTATTTCAAAAATGTTATCATATAAAATTGTAACCATGTATATTTAGATATAGGTTTACTCATTATGTTAAGGACATGATATCAGACCCTCATACAAACTTATGGACATATAAGTCAGGTTGATGCTTAATATTATGGCCAATATATTCATGACTATTCATACACTTAAGAACATGAAATCTAGTTCCATGATTAATCATTTGGACATGATTCACGGTCCATATATATCCTTATTAACATGTAACTGAGTCTACACATAACCTTAGGGACATGATACTAGGTCTACACATAACATTGTGAACATAAAATTAAATTTTGACCTAACATAATTATCTTATGATCTATCAAAATTTACCTAATTAATTGGAGGGATATTAAGTCCCACCTATCAAATAATTCAAATATTTTTTTTCAATGACATCAAAAAACATTAATAATATCATAACCTATGAAAAGGAAATGGGTTTCCTAAACACTTCATTGTAGTATAAACGGTGGGAATGAAATGGTTTTGATAAAAATACCATCATAATAATCATAAACTATATAAAAAATACTATGTATGGTATCATTGGATCATATTCCAAATAATATATAACTAATAACATTGTTTTTTATTATTTATTATTAGATATTCCATCAAAATATCAATAAAAAATAATGAACAAAATATATTTTCCATTTTGAAATAAAATCCTAAAACTATAAACATTTACCCCAAATTAATGAAAAAATATTATTTGAAAATAACCTTCAAAACATGTGAGGGAAGTATTAAATTTTTTATTGTTCATGACTATAGAAAATAGATTTCATTTTATAAATGATAAAACAATTCTTTCTCTTGTGTTTTTATTAAAAATTCATAAGTACCTCATTATAATATAATAAAAGGATTCCTTCTCAAATGGTTATTGAAAATAATAAAATGTTAAAAATTATCCTTAAAAAATAGTTGGACAATATATAAAAAATAAATAATATATTTTTAGAAAACAGCGTCTTATAATAGAAAATAATTTTAACTAAATAGAAAAATAATGTCATTTTTCAAATAAATCTATATTTTTTCCTATTTAGATTATAATAAGGGTAAATTGAAAAAGAAACATGTATTTTATAGAAATAAATATATTATAAAATTATTCATGATTTTTAGAGGTATATCACAATATATCATCATCTGAAACTAAACAATAAAAAATCCGGTTGAACAATAAGATTCTAACATAAATACATTACCACTCTAGTAACCCTTGAAATGTAGGCCTTATGAAAGAAATAAAATCATATGGATATTAATATACATTAAAATTCATTATAATCATCAAAAAGTATATTAATGGTTATTATATACACAAAAAATTGAACATGTGGTCTATATGTAAAGTTTCCCATGAAAATGAAAGTGAGAAAAAAATATCTAAACACACAAATAGAATTTTTCAATACACATTAAAAAATCATTTATAAGAAATATAGTTTTATAATCTATTTATCAAATTACCATAATCATATATATCATATTATATATGTTTTACTTATATCCTTTTATCAACCATTTATTAATATCTATTGGTTAAAATCACACTTTCAGTTAATAATTGTTGTTCTTTCAGGTGTGTATTAGTTTTGTAATTTTGGCTCATGTACAACGATCGTGGACAAATAATATCAAAAAATTTAATCACAATATAAATGATATATATATTTATTATATACATATTTATATTCATCCATAAAATTAAATTATAGGAAAATTGATTACACAGTTCATGGAGATGATTGGCTGTATATATGAATAAAAGCTATATCAAATATCATAATAAATAGAATGAAAGAAAGTTTAACTTTAATTTATATTTAAAGAATAATATTTATAAAATTAACATCATATATATTCATTAAATGTTTTCATATTACTATTCATTTCAGTATTTATTAAATAGTGTATCACATCACTTCATTGTGGCGCTAGTCCACACGTACACACAATGGACAATATCATTTTTCAACGGATTGGAATGTAAGAACGTATAAGTACTATTATAATTAGTGTAGAATTATCATGTCATAATTTTAATATATAAAAACCATAAATATATCATTATAAAAATTTTTGGGAATCAATGATGGAAAACAGATTACATTGATTCTTGTGGTGGTAGACAATGTTACACATGGTCAACTGTTTTGTTTCCCAATTGATGGAGGAGGAGATGTATGTAATTTATTACACTAAAATAATTTTATATCCATATATGGAATATAATTATTTTAATATATCATCATATTTTATGAATATCTGATGGGGGTGGAATATGATATAAAATATGATTTCTTGGTTAATAAGTATACCTCTTCATTGGAGAACCACATTAGGTTTATACATATAAAAATATTACGAATGATTACTAATAAAAAAATATATATAGAGGGGATGTATATAATAATGGTATTTGGGATTTTATAGGACCAAAAAAAGGTTCTTTAAAAGTGGAGAGCAGAGGATAGAAGATGTCCTTTTATAAGTAGGGGATATGACCGACTTGGAAACTACTTTGAAATTTCCCAAAAATATTACAAAATTTTAAATTCATTCGCATGACCAATTCTTCAAAAAAAATGTATATTATATTTTCGGATATTATAAAGTTCCAATATGGAAAAAATATGATTACTACAATTTTTATTGGAAAAATCATGCTTATCATCTGGTTTAACCCTTAGAAAACACATTTTAACATTAATCATGGTAATTTATTTTTATTGATTTTAATATTACTTATGAAAATAAATTAAGTTGAAAATATTATATATAATTAATATTAATAATAAAAATATAAAATAAATTTTATCAAATTTCTGTCACCTAATTTTTAAAATGTAATTTAAAATTAAACCCACATATATGAAGAAAAAATAGGTTACCAATGAATATGATTTCACACGTGTAAAATGATTTTATATAAATAATGAAAATATTATATATTAAAATGAAAAAAGGAAATAATTATAATATTTTTGAATATATATATGTTTTAAAACAAAATTAAATTAAAATGAAACTTGTAAATTCCGTAAAAAATGTAGGTTTAAAAAAATTATTAATTTTCACTATTCAATAACAAAATAATATTTTAAAAAAATTCTCAAAAAATAAATCTTAGAAAATTTATTCCAAGTTTATTTCCAAAATTAACATAATTTTTTGAAATATATTTTATAAAAAAATATAATTATTTTTTATATTTTCACTAAAAGTAATGAATTTTGTTTTTGAGATAAATGTATTTTCAAAAATTATAAAGACATAAAAAAGTATTAAGTACATATTTATTAATATATTTTATTTATCTGAAACCTTCATAAATAATTTAATGAAAATTAATATCATTTTCATACATTCAAATTTAACTGCATGGTTTGGATGGTCATATTGATTAATAATATATTAATAATATATTATGGTACATCCCAACTCAGTGTTGGTTGTAATGAAAGATATAAAAGAATGATAATTAATTTTTTTAAAAATATTTCATAAAATATAATGGTGTTACATTCTTAACTATTTAATAAATTTTTTCCTTCCAATTTTATCATAAAATCAATTAAATATGTTTGACATTTTAAATTTCAATTTATGTTATCCAACATTAAAAAAACATAAAATAAATCATCCCCTTGATGATATGGAAAATAAAATATGAAGGTCAACTTGAATAACACATAAAGTTGTATAAAATTACATGAATATTTGTGTAATGTGGAAATATGAAAATATTGGAGAAAAATTATTCCCAACAACTAATAGAGAGGGATAGAGTCCAAGGCCAGGAGTATGTTAACAACCAAAAGTCCATAAATTAATGATGGGTGAAAAGACCATTGATTAATAAAAAATGTTGATAATAAGATAATATTTTTATTTAAAGATCAATTTCCAGAATATGATGGGTTATTTACTATTAGATATAAAACAAAATATAATTTTATTATTTGATATATATTTATTATAAAAGCACCTTTTCATCAGTTGGGTGTTCTTCAATCAATATACCCTTCATTTCCCAATCAATGAAATAAATATCCTAGATGATAATTTTTATTTCTGAATCACAATAATAATCATTTAATGGTTTATTAGATCTATAAAATAGTGGAATGCACTTAAATAAATATATAATATATTAGTCACTAAACCACAATAGTAATTTCCAGTGTTCAAGTTAATCCATTCCATAAATAGTTAAACTTAATGATCCTCCGAAAAACATCTAACCAAAATGGAATAAAAAAATAAATTAATTTAATCTCAAATACTTTAATTATCAAATTAACATTTATTTTTAAATAATTTTAACTAATCATGAAGTATCATGATAAAATGTATATACCCTAATCATTTTCCAAAACAAAGTCACAATAAATTCATATATGCTTCTAAAATATAATTCAATATTTATTCCATAAATAAGATCATATCAAAGACAAAAATGCATTTTTATTAAAATCTTGGGTTCATCCTTGTAATTATATATGAACATAGGTTGATTGATAATATCAATGTTGATTTTATCATTACACACTCTATATAAAGGGAGATATTAAATTATCTTAATCGCATATGTTTTCAGTAAAGGTTGAACATTATGATTTTTTATATGGAATATTCATACAAACTCAAACATGAGATTCCTAAATCTATATTGGATGAAAAGTGATACGTAATTATCATAATTCACTTCCATTATTGTGATTTTCTAAGATTTCACATGTCCCATTCCCTTTAGATGATCTTTTTTATTTTTATACTCATTATCCCAATGATTAGGGAATTGAGTTGCATAATTAAAAAAATCCATACATATATAGAACTGAATTGTTTTTGGTGAAACATGTAATGAAATATCTTTATTCCCTTCATTTATTTTATTCCTAACATTAATTATATTTTTTTTATAGGTCTCTCAAACATGAAATGTATTCTTCTCCATTCCATGAATACTCTTAAGTTCCCCATCCAACATTTTTTTTGAAAAGATTGAAGATGAAATTTTATCTTCCTTCCATGTGATATGCCATTAGATTTTCCATTAAAATCCTTATTAATGTTATTATCATTAAAAACATTAGTTTTTCCTGCTTCTATTTACTCATTGAGAGTAGATTTAATGATTTAGTCATATATTTAAAAATCTCTTATAGATAATTCCATTCAAAGACATGGTTTCAATCCAAGAAAGAGTTGAAAAATTTTTCTTTACAAGATGATTAATAAACTATTAGCATACCTTGAAAGATTAGTAAAATTTATTTCATATGTGCCAATTCACTCATTATCCTTTTTTTATCATAATTATTTCATTTTCCATATTTTTTCTAAAATACAAGTAATGTAATTACTCAAAATTATTCTTTTATACACATTCCATTCCATAGAGTAAATTTCATTAATATCCCTCATATTCTTAATAAAATTACTCCATTGATAATTAAGGAATGGAAAATATGATTTCCATCACATTTATCCATTACTAAATAATAAGTGGATTGGATGTCTCATAGAATAAGGGTATATGTTTTCACTTAAATTATTCAATATAAATTTTCTCCCACCTTGTTATCTTTTTATGTGAAACATGAACGATGTTACCACTTATAGCTTGAGATAATCACTTGAGTAGAGTTCAAAAAATATTTAATCCCATATTCTGATAAATTTAGTACCACATGAGAATTTTCATTTCATTATTCAGGACATTAATTATTCACAATATTCCATCTAGTTTTAGTAATTTAACAAAAGTAAAATTCATAATGTGTTAAATAATAATCATTTCGGGAAACCACATGATCTTGAAAAAACATTTATTGTATATCTAAATCACGAATCTTATTCAATCCATGACACCTTAGGTTTATCCTAGGTCATTCATGGTCATTATCCATTAAAATCCTTCATGATGGTTTGTAAAGAGTTTGTGAATTTATAAAACATACCATAAGGTAGTGTCAAACCATATGTGTAGTAAGGCCCGTTGTCATTCTGTAGGTGATGATCAATTCATATCCCATTAATTGAATTTTAGATTTATTACCCCTTGGTACAAATGCCCTTGAGAGACACTCACTTGTAGTGTCCCTTCATGGATGTAATTTATTAGAATCGATTTCCTCAATCCTTCTAAAAAATTGATGACAAATTAATGTTCATTAAATTATCCTTAGATAAATCATTAGTTTTTTCTATCCATAATCTCAAAAAAATGACTTAAACCTTCTCGGATACCAACTATAATGACCTTGTATTTTCATATATAGATACATAGTCATTTAGAGGAATTATCAAAACATTTCCCAAATACATAGTTGGGGATCATAGAGGTTTCATGTCTTTGGATACTTGATGCAATATTATTAATTTATAAAATATAATAAATATCACCCATAATGATATTCTCCATAAACATACCCTACTTAAAACATTTCTTCCAGACCTAGGGAAAGAACACATATGATTGGGTGGTATCTGATGCATAGTAAGGTTATCCAGGTGATATATCATTAATCAAATAAACATAACAATAGAATACGGTTATGAGGACATGGGATTACAATTTGAACAACGATACCCTGTATAAGGTAGACTATAACCATGTGTAATAGAATAAATCCTTGAAGTTCATAATACATGAATTATAATGTACATTAATGAATATAATCCAAGAATGCATAATATAAATATATAAATGTGGAAAAGATATAATCATGTTACATTGTAAACATGTGTATATTGAAACTGGTTCACACATAAAGTCAAGTACATGAATTTAGGGCCTTACCTAATCATATAGATATGAAATTCACGTCCATGCATAATCTTATGGGCATAAAATAGTGATCCATGCATATAATGGACATTAAACTAGTTCCACATATAACCTTATTGATATGAAACCAAGTCAGAACAGGACATTGTGAACTTTAAATCAGGTTTACACATACCAAAATTATCCCACGAGTTATACATATTTCCTCATTTCATTGGATGGAGATATAGGTCTGAAAAATCACATAATCTATATATATTTGTTACATTAGAACGAAATAAATTCATTATATCTTAACCCACTAAAAGAAAAAAAATCAAAAACATTTCTCCATAGTATTACCAATGGGGATGAAATAGGTTTCATTAACATCTTGTAATCGTAATCATAAACAATCCCTAAAAATAATAAGGATGGTACAATTAAATTTTATCTCAAATAAAACATGAGAAAAAATAGAGGATGTTGTAATTTATGAATATAAATTCTTTCAAATGATCATTAATACATTTGTGAGAAAATATATTTTCTAGTTTGAAATAATTTCATCAAAATAAAAACTTTTCCACGTATTAATGAAATCAATTTATTAGAAAATAAAATTCAAAAAATTGATGTTTATTTTAAATATTTTTTGTATTTTGATGGTGGGAAATAATATTAATTTATTTTAAGTTAATATATAGACTCCTTTAATATTTTTTAAAAAAATTGAAAAGTTCCTCATTTAGAAAATGATAAAAAGATTCCATTGAACTCAATATATAAAAAGTATAAAAATTATAATTATTTATATAAACACTCAATGAATAATTTTAAACACCTTTTATAAATAATTTTTAGAATACACGGACATCAAAGTGAAATGATTTTCGACCGAAGGGATAAATATTTTCATTTTTACATAAGAACATTCTTTTATCCAATCTAGTTCATAATTTGATGAAATAAAAATAGAAAAATTGATTACTAGAATTAACTATAGGATAATAGAAATAATGAGTTTATTAAGATATTTATATTGTAATATTTCAATTTAATAATCATAATCATAAACAATCCTGATAAATAATTATATTGTAACATAAAACTGTTACTAGTTTATAAATTTTTTAATCAGAATCCCCATCAAAAAATAGACTTATATAGATATGTATATTAAAAAAATTTCATGACAATAACCATAATATTCATTTATTATAATTATATAAACAACCCAAAATAAACATGTGATGAAGGTGGAATGTGTCCCATGATATAAAAATGAGATGAAAATCAATTACCTTGTATGATCCTAGGTTTTCCTGTGAGGTAAAAATATATATTTTTAGTTTAACTCATTGTTTTTACATATTTTGAGTTAATTATGAGATTTTGGAATTTTATGGGGGGTTTTAGGGATTGTTTGTATCCAAAATACCTACTTTTTCTGAAACGTTCCTAGGCCACAAAATTAGTTCAAATTGTGAGGGATAGTCTGCACTGTTTTTCCAACCATGCGGGGATTGGGAAGAGGGTTGTAGAATGTTGTAAAAATTGAGGAAACCATGTGTATTGGTTGAACTCCTGTGTGGAGGGTACTACAACATATTATAGGCATCCAACATAGTTTCTGAAAGGTTTCCCAAACTATGTGCACTAACCAGGGAATGCCTGCTTTTCCCTAAAGAATGGCGCAAAATTAGTGTACTATTTGTAAAACCATGTAGCCTGAACATGTGACCTAGGAATTTTATGGGAAATTACCATTTCACACGTAAATGTTTTAAAAACCTAAACCTATCTTCTATTTTTCAGTCTATCAGATACCCTCACATTGGACCTCTTGTTGAATCCAAATCATTTGATTGGCCATCGTTTTGTTATATGAACTCGTATTTGAACATTGTTCGTCTCATTAAATATACCCTAGTAATTTATTAGATCATATTGTGTCATTATTAATTTGTCTTCATATCAATGGATTTATTTAGGTGAATGCTAATATTTTATATTTTTAGGATTTTCATATGTTCAACATTTTTATTCAGATCTGGATCGAATTAGAGCTTCATACAAGATATGTTATCTACTACAGACCTATAATAGGTGGTATATACCGTTTCCCTAATGGTTTGGTTTTTTACAGGTCATGTTTTCATTTTTATATTCACTAAAAAATTCTATGTTACCCCAAATATTAATTATATGCTTTGTTTGAATAAATTGAATCATGTTTAGGTTTCCCGCAAGAAATATTGAGGTTGTTGGAGGATGATTCACCAACCTAGGGAACCATGGGTTGAGCCATTGTATATGCCTATTTTATACCACCCTTTTTGGTTATAGTTATCTCTCCACCAATTTTGTGTGCTTTTTTACATTGAATGAATTGATTGAATTGTTATGAGAAGGTAATGCCTCATTTTCTTTGTGAGTACATGATGTTGAAAGATTAAATTGTTTGAATGGATGTTGTTATTTGATTTGGATGAACTCATGGAATGTGAGTTATTGTGAATTGATGAATGAATTAATTGATGATGTGCTTATTGTAGTGATTTCCTTTGATGTATTTACTCTTTGGATCCTGATTTCATGGATTCCATGGGCATTTCAACTCCATGGGTCATTATTTCATTAGTGGAAGACATGGACCTATTTACTCCATGGATCGTGATACTGTAGGATCCTCAAGGAATTGATACCCCTTGGATCTGATTAATAGGACTCTCTTAGTATATGGTCCATTGACAAGTTCCTTAGGCTCTAACCAATCCATTATAGAGTTTCCATCAATATGCTCATGGGAATCAATGAGAATATCTTGGCCTTTTATAACTTGGATCTAGGCCTTTAGGGTTTGAAACTAATTATTATATGATATTGAAATTTTGGACACATTATTTATATAGAATGGACATGATGGATTTTCTACACATGATTACACGGTAATGCAATTATTGGTATTTTGGAATGTTTTATAGATAGCTCGGGTATGGCTATCATAATATAGTTGATATATTATACTGTATTACACTTGTTATTTATGTTTATAGTTGAACATTTTTGTAGGATATTGACAATTATTAGCACGGATAATTTTTTGAATGAATAATATCAATTTATTTTATCACACATTCCTTTGTCAAAAAAAATTTAGAACAATCATTCATATTGTATATTGCACATTTTTTATCTTATTTTACACATACAATATTTTTTATAGACAACATTGGTGGTCTCCTACTATGTGTTATATCACACCCTATTCAAGACACCGTTGGGTACCTAGACAGACTTCATGGATATAGATAAGGATTGTGGAATGTTCTACTCATTTGAAGAATAATTTTTTATATCATTACTAGTAGGATAGAAAAAATATTTACCTAGGCTACAGAATGTAGCATTAATAGTCCTTTTAAGACTTTTTCATATTTTTATACAAGTATTGTACTAGAAGTAAGCATACATGTTCAATAATTCATAGATAAATGACATGATAATACATTTTTTATATGAAAATTCCATTGGTATGGTTTGTTTATTACTGTATGGTATGTTATGTCATATTTTTTCAGTTATTTACTACTTTCACAATTTACTAATTTGTTTAATTCCACTTTTCTATTCTCTAGCATGAGGTAATATTCTCCCCCCACCAACACCCTAGGCCCTCGGTTCTAGTCAGTGGCCTCTGACATATAAGGAGGTGTTCATCAGGCCATGTGACCCATCAGCTCTGAGAACCATTTAGTGCCATCCTAGCCTTGATGATACAATGTTGAGTCATTAGTTTATTTTATTGATTTACTACATCGAGATAATAAATAAGGATCAGGATGGTATTGGAATTTGGTAATGAGATGTTCTAGGGAGTATCTATCCCCCGTACATTAAGAAGTGAAATTTCCAAAAAAAACTTGTTTTTATTAATTTTTCCTATTATAGTATTACTTAATTACATTGTAGGGTGATTCCCTTGATATGTGTGGTTATTTTTGAAATGATTGACTATTTTGTTTTACTTTTTTCCTGAAAAGTTGACTGTGTTAAATCTCACGCAACATTTTAGGAACATTATAGGATTTACATTCCATTTATTATGCAATGCTATGTGGGATTAATTTATTGAATTTATGAAATTTTTATGCATGCTTTATGTGTTATATACATGGATTGATTATGTTTTCTATAGGTTATTTGGAAACATAGTTTATACATAGAGTGTATCTCATAACCTTAATAGTGTTTTCCTTTTTTAGGATACAATACAATCTATATGCAGTCAACTATAGAATGTTGAGTCCTGGACCATTGATCACGTATTCTAGAATGAGTTATGGTGTGGATTAATATGAAACCCCCTTTAAGATAATGAGTTTTATGGGAACTTAGGGCTCTGATATGGTGACCCATTTGGTTTAACAATATAAAGATTATTTTTATATAAATTTTGTTTTAAATGAAATGGTAATTAGGGAAATAGAGAAGATGACCTTTAAGCTGGTTTAGAGTGGGAAGTAGGTAGTGTACATAGTGAATTTTAGAAATATTACTTTTTAACCAATCCTGGATTTAGGATTAGGAAGAGGGGTGTGAAATATGTATAGAAAGGATTTGACATATTTTACATTTTTATCAGTGATATTTCTAAATTGATATTTATTTAGGATTGTGTTTGGAATTGTAGATATATTCCACAATGATGAACTCCAGCCATAAGGTAAGACTGTGGTTCTTGCAATTCTATGTAGGTGGTGGGTCATGGGATACTATAAATTATTATGTATTTCCAACTACGACACCGGTAGTAGTACCAGATATGGGTGATGAGACATTGTTCCCATATTGTTTTATACTAATTATATACACTATTCAGGGTGAACGGAAACCTCCCTAGTCTACAGAAAACATAACACGTGTATGCTAGCATCACCATCATCCCATGTTTTTGGGGATCTATGGTCCTTAGGATGGATATCTTTTCATGGATACTATATTTTGAATTTTCATGATTCTGTGGACACCTTATGAGATGAGAATTAATCATAGGAAATTAATTCCATGAGAAATCAACATTGAATTTGTGTGACATTTTCAACTAGTCTAATACAATCTTATATATGATTTGGAGGGATTTCCATTTTAGGTTATATGAATACTTTTTTCCTAAGACTCTGAGAGTAGATCAGGCCTATGATTTTATGCTTATGGATTATGCCATGATGATTGTTTTGTAATACTCCACCAGCATTATAGAGATTCATCATTTTGTGATGATTTGTCTTAAAGATGAGTAATCAAGGATGAGACACTTCGAAGAAGGTTTCATACATTCCATACGAATGTATTTTCATCTGTTTATGTTTATAATTATTAATTATATAATCAACTATGTTCTTATTACTAAGTAGATCCTGAGGGAGTATTGCGGCATAGAATTGGCTAAATCAAACTCTCAGTCCACTGGTTTGGCTTCCAGCCATAGGAAGTGTCATTTTGTGGATCCACCTATTGGGATTATATTCTAGGTTTTTATGAATGGTAGCTATGTTTTCCTTTATCAGTGTGGTAGATTGGGACATATAGAAATCTGTTTTATAGATAACCAATCAAGTTCCATGATTTTGGAAGGATGGGTCACATGCATAATTTTTATAGGATATACCATCTATCATTTAGTAGAAGTGGATCAACTCTGACTCCTGGTTTAGGAGTGGGATTCATATATATGCATTAGAATTGGAGTATGAGTTGTATCATCCATTCAGGATTAGTTGGTGGTCATGGCCTAGGAATCCATGCACCAGATATATATAGATAGTGGAGTGGTCATGGTCTACATAGTGTGGTTGTTTCATAGGGTCATAGTTTAGGCCAGATACATTCTGTACTACCTACACCTGAGGAGGAGGGTGTGAGACCTTCTATGATGATAGGTATTATCTTTTTAGAATATAATATATTGTCTTCTATTTGGAAATAGGTGCTTTTTATATTTTCAGATCAGTACCTATTGTGGGGTTTCATGGGATCAAGGTTCTGTTTTATAAAGGAATTGTGGATTTGGATACCCCATTGGGAATAATAACGGATGAATTTTTCCTGTGGAGGGAGTATCCCATTGAGAAAGGTGGGTGTGACATTATATGTGATATTTTTTCATAGAGATGAAATGGTTTTACATTATCATTTGTAAGGGATGGCTATTTTCGTACCGATCCCATGTCGATTGTGATCACCAAATGGTGACTTTCACACCACCAGTGGGAGGATATTATTTTCACATGGTAAAATGAAATTTCTATGTGATCCGAGATAATACCGAGCATCATGGTAAGGTTGGGACTACAGTGTATATTTATATTTTTTATCTAGATGATCATGGGCCTTGTCAGGAATATTTTCCTCGAGTGGTTGATTGTTTTAGGGACGTTTTCCCAAATGAATTTTATAGATTACCTCATGAAAGAGATGGAGTTCTCTATCGATCTAGTGTTAGGAGCTAAAGTATTATACATTCTTCTTTATAGGCTATCTACTACAGAGTTACTGGAGCTCATGTGGAACGTAGAGGACTTGGAGGAAAAGGGGATTAGTTTACCTAGTACTTCTCTATGGGGTTCTATAGTCTTTTATTCGGAAAATATAGATAGTAAACCTAGGCTAAGTGTGGATTTCTGAAAACTGAACAATTTAATAGTTAAGAATCAGTTTCTCTTTCCATGGACAAATGAGATTTTTTTCAGCTCCATAGAGCTCAATTATTCTCAAAAATTATTTTGAGTTTGGGTTGTCATCATGTGTGTGTTCGATGTACATACATACATTGTGAATCATTTTGTAGTAAAAATAGTCTATTTGAGTATCTGGTTATGTCGTTCGATCTCAGGAACGTGCTATCGGGTTTCATGGAATTGATGAATCAGTTTTTCTATCCTTATCAAGATTATATTATAGTGGTATTCGTTGATGAAATCTAGGTGTAGTATAAAAATTTACATGACCATGATAAACATATTGATAATGTTTTGGATACAGTTAGATAGCATTAGTTAGATGGTAAGATTGCAATGTACCACTTCTAAATGGATGAGATTCACTTCCTAGGTCATACAATCTTAGAAATATGTGTATCAATTGAGCCATAGATGTGGATATCTATGGTTTCCATGGAGAATCCAATGAATGTATTTGTTATATGGAGTTTATTGGGTATATCTGGATATTAAACATATGTCATATAAGACTTCTTAGGCCGATAAGAACATATCACAGGATGGAAAAATAAGGGTGTGAGATTTTTATGGTTAGATAAATGTGAGAAATCCTTTTATGAGATGAAAGGGAGATTGACATCAGTGTCAGTCCGAATTCTTCTAGTGTCCAGCAGGAGATACACAATGTGTTATTATGTATTTGGTATTACACAAGGATTAGTTATAATACTAGTCGAGAGAGTCATGAAATATGGGTCTGATAAGTTGAGGCATCATGAGCGTAATTACTCAACACATGATCTATAGTTGGTTGTAGTTATTCATACTTTGCACTATTAGAGGCATTAATTACTTCGAGGCCATTTTTGGGTAAAAGGACCACAAAATCCTCAGGTATATATTTACATAGAATGACCTTAATCTGACTCAAAAGTGGTGGGTCAAGTACCTATAGTATTTTGTCATTGATATTTATTAAATTCTTGGCTTGGGAAATGTAGTTGCTAGTGCACTATGTAAGTGGTCTCAAATTCAAGAAGTATTCGAGACCAGTACTGAGTGTTATCTTATAGAATTATTCTCAATGATTAACTTATAGGTGTAGGTTAGTATCGAGCAGAATTTTATCTCATCCTTGTAAGTGACAACCACTATTTCTGATAGAGAGAGGATGAGAGAGTAATCTAATTCCGAGGGACTACTCCTTTGAGGAATTGTGGTAGGTAAGGACCTGCCTCTATGTTGGATTGCAAGTGAGGATGAAATTATTTGTATTCATGGTCTTGTTTAGGCTACATCACACATTTTTAAGGAGATGATGGTGTAATTTCATTCCTCGTTTTGGGATCTGTATCCTAGAATTACAAATATGTAATGGGATTTATGGCTCTATTATTAGTGTCCTGGGATGAAATATGAGGCATGTAGTTTTTTCACAAGGTGTTCCACCTATCAGGATGTGAAGGTAGAACACTAGTGACCAGCCGAACATTTACAGCAGTTACCTATTCATGTGTGGAAATGGGATGATGTTATTATGGATATTGTAACTGGTTTGACAATGTCACCTCAAGGTAGTGATGATGTATTCAGTATTTTTGGACATTCTCACAAACGTATCATATTTCTTGTTGATTTGGGAGACTTTATACTTAGATTATATTTAGAGATTGTATTTCCATGAGATTATTCACCTTCATAGGGTCCCTCACACCATTGTTTTAGATAGGGTCACCTAGTTTACATCTCAGTTTGTTAGATTCTACATAATAAATTTGGTACCCAGGTGCATATATGTACAACATACCAACATTAGACTGATGGCCAGTCAGAGAACATGATTCATGTTCTTGAGAACATGAATAGAGCATATATCATTGATTTTGGAGGATATTGGGAAAGGTGTACACCCCTATTTGAGTCCACCTACAAAATTATATTTTACGATACCATACAGATGTAACCATATGAGTATTGTTTGGTATTTCATGGTGTTCACACTATGATAGTAAGATTTATGGGAGAAAACATTACTCAGAACTATTTATGTTTAGGAGACATCAGAGTACGTCTAGGTGATCAGAAAGAAGTTGGATATAGAAAATTATTTATAGAAATTCTATTCTGATCACCATAGATGACCTCTAGTTTTTGAGGTTAGGGATCATGTATTTTTATGTATCTCACCGCAGATGGAACATAGATGGATTAAGAGATAATGTAACATGTCACCAAGATATATCAGTTTGATCGAGAATCTAGGGAGAGTCCAGCTGGTAGCCTATTGGTATAATTTTCCTTAGAGGTACTGATCCATGCAAGATATCGTCCATGCATCTCAGCTAAACCACTATCTCTCCGACCCATATCACACTCTTATGTTGCACACAAGACTGAGTTCTACCAAAAATATAACATATTATTAATATTATTATTTTCTGTTGTAGTTATCTCATAACTATTAGAATTGAGGGAATGGGGAATATTTACTAAATTTTGAAAATAGGGTTTTCAAATTATTATATGATGAATCATTGGTAATAAAATTAATTAGAAATTTAAATAAAAAATCATTTTAATATAAAAGATGTTATTTATGAAAAACTATTTCAATGTGAAAATTTGTATATATAAAATAATCAAATCAACCTTTTTAGAATAAATTTATGAAAAAGTAATTTAATAAAATATTTAAAATTCTTCTTATGTCGTTTATATACATAATATAAGAACAAGTGCAAATTTAGAGACAAAATGAGTGTTTATCTAAAAATACAATTTTAACACATTTTGATGGCAAACCCATTTTAAATTTGGGTTTTGAAACATTCATATGATATATATGACAAAATAAACTTATTCATTTTAATATAAAATTAAAATTTTAATTTGGTTGAATTTTGGTATTTTTCTAATAAAAATCGTTTTAAAATTAAAAGTGAAAAACACTGCATTTTAATTTAAAAGTTATTTTTCATATAATTATTTATATAGTTATATATTCCTTTTAATTGGTTTTAAATTATAGTTATTTTATGTTTTTATAATTTAATCTAATTTAGTTCATTAGAATAAATTTTATATTGAAATTGAAGAGAATTACTATGTGAACATTTGAACGTTTAATGTAGAAAACTAGTTTTACAATTCCGATGATGGAATTAATTTGAAATTTAATTTTTCCACATTTGTGAATTAAATTTTAAAAAAAATAACATATATGGTTTTAATTATTATGAATAATTTGCAGCAATATAATCAAAATAATTTTTGGTGAATAGTATCATTTTTTTTATTTACTATGATTAAAGGGTATATCTGGAAAATAAGGATAAATAAATTTTATAATGATATAAAACTACCCTATTAGTTTTCCTAATTTTATTCAATGAGTTATTTATGACAAATAAATTACATGGGATGAAATTTTGGCCTTTGGAATCCACTGTGGTGTGGTTATGTCAATAATAATATTATATTTATATTAAAAATAAAAAAAGCATAAACATGTCTAATATTTCTTAAAGAATTTTAATATAGGGTTATATATGTGGTGCCTTGAACTATAAATATTAATTATAAAGATAAAAATATTAACTATATCATGTTAGTTTGTTTATTATTTTTTAAAGGTAAATAATTAAATTCAATTATGAAACAATGATGAAGATATACTAGATTTTTTAAAGGAGGAATCAAATAAATGATAATAGTAATATTAAAATAGATATAATTTGAAATATTTGATTCCATAATCAAATTTTGTAGGTGAATATGACATTATATAAATATATTATATGGTTTTTTCGATGATATCTAAATTTTTTATTTTATTTAAATTCAATAAATTAAACAGTTTCAAAAATTATATAATAGATATTTTATAAAAATACTATGTTATTTGATTATTTAAAAATACTAAAAAATATATTAATATTATAAAGTGGATTTAATTAGATATAAAAGTTCACAAAGTGTCCAATTATGGTATATTTACTTCATGTTAGTTAAATTTATTGACAATTAATATTTTAAATGATATTATAACAATTAAAAATAAAAGAGACAAATTAAGGGAAAACAAAAAATATACGTATTAAAATTAAATCAATACATGTATAAAAATTACTGGACCAGTGGATTTAGAACAATCCTCATCTAATATTCTATATAACTCTTTTATGAGTCATTTGGGTTAAAAATATATATATATTAATTTAATATTTTAGGAGTTTCCAAGGGTACCCCTCCCATCTACTGTAAAAAGGTAGCCACTCTTCTCTAATACACACACTTCAAGAAAGATTTTATTCAACAAATACCCTCGCAAACCCATTCTTATAATCTAATGCCATGTTATTGAGTCCTTAATTTAGGCATGAAACCCTTCTTATAGGTGTTAATGTGTAATTAAATGGTAATCAGACAAATAAGAGGTATTGTTTTCATTAAGTATTTCTATTTTATTTTTTCTTGCACTTCATTCAAATATAATTCTTACAAGATGAAATAATAACACATGTATCATAATTTTAATGACATTTTATTATGTTAATATTACCTCTTATATCCATCTCCACTACCATTAAATGGGAATGTAATTAATAGTTCGTGCATACATGTGAACTATCACCATCATGAACTGATCTATTTTGTTTTCCATATACATCACTTGTGACTAGTTATAACAATGGAATAGATGATTATATATGATATTAATGACATATTTATCATTTTTTAAGAATAATATATCAATTATATTCATAATTTCCATTCCCATAAAAATGATAATGTTTTTCTTGCGTACGTGTGAACAATCACCTCCACGAATTGTTGTGAATCATTTTTATCCACCGCATTAATTATATGATATATATAAGTATATTTAATTTTTTAGTATTATTTTAGTTATATTATTATCATTATATAAAGATAAAATAAAAATTACCTTATTTACATAAGGATCAATGAAAAATTGAAAATGTCACTCATGCGTACGCATGACCTACCATCTCAATGATTATAACGTTGTTCAGTTTTCATACCATAAATAAATTGATTGATATAAAAATTATAAGTAATGTATAAAAGTGATTATTCTGTTAATAATGTTATTTTTGATCTTATGGACATAGTAACACATGAACTATTGACATCAATCCATGTTCATGTTCAACTCAAGTACAAAATATCGACAAAACATATAATATAAACATAAATAATTATGTAATTTTTTTAACATGGAAAAAGTGATATAAAAGTAATAAAAAACATTAAAATGGTTATTAGTCATTTATAAATTAACCAAAGTTTATTATTCAATAATATAATGATTTTATGTGACGAGTTATACTCAAGTTAAGGGACTCTGTCTCAATCTCCTTTAATTGAGGAATATCTTGATAGTATGCATCCTTACTATTCTATATGATGTATATAAAACCCTTTTTACTTGTTATACCATGAATAAAAATATTATCATTATATTTAAATTTTGTAATGTTATTATTTAATTATTTTTATTCAAGTGTTTCTCAAATTTAAAGGGACTCATTAACTAAAACATTGTTTTAAATGTTTTAAATATTTGTTCTTATAAATATTTATAATTAATGTACATGTCTAAAAAATAGTGTTATGGATTTATTTGTATGGAAATTAATGTTTTAAAATTATAACTCCTTTAAAAAGTATCATTATCATATGGGACACATAGATTCAATAAAATATTCTTACAAAATAATTCAATGGTTTATTTAACATATATGTCATTTACTAAATTTCATGCATTTATATTGCTTCAATTTTTTATGTTTACATTAAATGTTTACACTTTTTTCCAAATAAATTTTTTTCATTTATTATTGTGAATCATGTAAAAATGAAATGTGATGTCAACGTAGAAATGTTGATTTTATTTTATGCATATATTATGTGTTATGATTATGTTATGATTCGTGGATGTTTCATATATATATATATGGGCATTTCTATGATATAGTTAGGGTTTTTGAGCCCATGATAGTTGTCTAATGCATTGGGTAATGATACAGATTTAAATAATAATGATTCTCTAAAGAGATTTAGTTAATATACAACTATTGTTATTCCAAATGTAAACATGGATGATACTAACTATGTATCTATAAAATCAATAATTTACGTATCAAATGGATGCCATAATTCACCTTTTTGATTTATTATTTCTATTAGTTTTTCATGACTATTATCATTTCACAGTGTGTGTTAAAGAGAATATGTTTTATGGGTGAAAATTATAATTTCATGGGTTAATAAGTATTACGGGAATAATGTTTTATTTCTTCATATTATATCCATTACAGAGGATTTTGTGATGATCCCACGTTTCTGAAATTTTTTCATAGGGAATAAGGATATGTTAGAGAAATTAATAATTCAATAACTATTTTTTCATGAAAATAAATCATGTTTTATTTTAACAACACTTATTTTGTTAAAAAATGTATAGTGAGTAGAAGGGTCAACTTTGTAATATATAAGTTATTATGTAATTTTTATGACCTAATTAACTAAAACTATAAATATGATATATCCCCAATTTTTATTCAGGACATAACTCCATAGTATGAAATGTATAGGGTTGGGGCATTATAATCATCATGTTCATATTGTTAATTGGAGCACGATGGTTCTCTGAGGCCTATCAGCTCCTCTAGTACTGATTCTATGGAAACACATACATTTATTTGTTGATACTTTGGTGAAAGATGATGATTTATGTTCTATAAGGCGTGAGTTATTCTTAGGTGCTTCTTGACCACCATTAGAATGGAAATTTGGGGAATACCTTCTTTTAATGGGGGAAGATTATATGATACCATGTTTTAATATGATGTATGGATATTTTTTGGATAAAAACCCATTTTTTAATAATTTTGAGTGAATTTTGAGATCATGGATATTTGGGGGTGTTAAAAGTTTTTCCATATCCCATATCCCTACTTTTTGGGAAAAAAGTGTTGGGCCGCACAGTTTGATGTAATTGCGTGGGATAGTTCTCATAGTTTGAGGGAACCGTGAAGCCTGGATGCACACCAGAATGGGTGTCTCTACATCAATTATTCAATGCATGTTTCAGGTGGTGCCCATGGATTCCAGAAATATTTTCACTAACCATGTGACTCACCCATTGGCATAGAGAAGGGTACACGGTTGGGGCATTGTTTGGAAAAAAATGTTGTTGAACACTACGACCAAGGAATTTTAGGGGAAATTAACATTTCAACATTAAATTTTAATAAAAACTATTACTATCTTATATATTTCATTATATATGATATCCTCATGTTGGGAGCACCCTTTTCAATCCAAATCATAGTCTTGTCCAATATTTCTTTGTCAAAACTCATATTCAAACACTATTTGTCTAAATGGATCCATCATGATAAGTTCTTCAATCTACTAGGGTTATTATTCATTTGTACTCATTTTTTGGGAATTATATAGGTGTATTCTAATATTCAATATTTTCATGAATTTCATACATTCTATATGTTTATTTCTATCTATACCGAATTAGAGCTTGATACTTGATTATTTCTCAACTATAAAACAATTTTATGTGGTCAATACCTTTTCCATTATGATGTGGTGTTTCATGTTCCATGTTTCCAGTTTTACACATTTCTAAATATCCAGTGTTCCCCTAAAATGAATTAAATTGATTGTTTGACTGAATTGGGACCTACATAGGATTCCCACTAAAACCATTGATATTTTTAAAGGTTTTTTTCCCCAACCTAGTGTGTCAATTTGGTGTACCTTTGAATATACCTATTTTATACCATCATATTAGGTGATTGTTATACACCATCAGTTTTCGGGATCTAATAATTTGAATGAATTGAATTGAATTTTTAGGATTTGGTTCTGCCTCCTTTTCCTTTTGATTTCATGACATTGAAGGATTTAATTTTTTGAATGGAAATTGTTACCTATTTTGGATGAGTTCATGGAATATAATTTTTTTAAATAATGAATGAATGGATTAATGAATTGATTATAGTAGTGTATTTAATTGACCGGTTTACTTATTCGATCTGGATTCCATTGGTCTCCATGTAAATTTATACTCTATGGGTCTTGATTACAGTAGTGTATTCCTTGGAATATATTACACCTTGGATCAGGATTCCATATGATTAAAAGGGAATTTATTCCATGTGGATCCATCTTTCTAGTACTCACATTATACATGGTCTATTTACATGATCCTTGAACTCTATAAAAATTTTTACCTTGTTTCCATTCAGATTCTCATAGGACTCGATGAGGATTCATTGGACTTCTATACATTGGATCCAGCCCTTTCTGGTAAGACACTTATGATTACATGGCATGGGCATTGTGGACATTTTTTATTATATATTGTGGTAATGATGGAATAAATACATGTGATTACACAAAAAGGAAATTGTGGAATATTTCTATCTTTTACAGATAGCCCTAGTATGGTTATTGTATTACAGTGGATATATTCAACTATATCACACCTGTTATTTTGGTTTACAACATCACTTTTTTATGGAAAGAGGACTATTTTATGTAGGGATACTTGTTTTTTTAGACAATATCACTTTCTTTTATCACATATTCCTTGTTCACTTTACTTTTATTACTACAATACATGTTAGATTGGTTACATTTTTATTATCTTGTCATACATAGATTAGATTTGTTATAAACATCGTTGGGGGTGGCCTACTGAGTGTTATATCACACCCTATTTGGGACACCAATGGGTACCCAGATAGACATCATGAATGTGGGTAGGGATCATGGAATGAACAAAGTATTTTATGGTATACATGGTTTATACATAGAAAAAAGAGAGAGCATAACCAACCAAGGCTTATGATGATTGCTTATATAATCCTTTTTTTTCATTTTGGTAATTTGATAAAAAAAATTTATTTGATGTTGATAGACATATTTCCTACTTTATAGAGACCTGACATGACAAAAATATTTGTAAAATTGATTACCTTTGGCATTGTTTATTTACTACTGTCTTGGATGTTCTGTTATTTACTACTTTTTCTATTGACTCCTATATTTACCGTCGTCGAAATATACTCTAACATAAAGGCCTAATATAACCATAGAAACACCCTGAACCTTTTTTACTAGTCAATGGACTCTAACATAAAGGTATTTCTTCTTGAGGGCATGTGACCCACCATCCCGGGGCATCATTTAGTGGCATTCTTGTGGGATGTTACGTACCACAAGTCTCGACTAGCTTTGTACACGTTTTAAAATAATATATAATAAATATTAGATTGTTATATATTTATTAAATAACCATGAACATATATGTAATAACATATTTGATTTAATTATAAATTCTCTTCACTTGATCATTAATAATTCTTTGTTAAAATCACTTTCTTAGGTAATAAATACAATATTTTTTTGTATGTTTTGGTTATTTAATATTGGTTCATGTACATTGATAATGGTTCCATAATGTAAATTTTTTTACCTTTTGTAAATATAATATATATTCAGTATATAAATATTTATATTAGTCTATAAAAGTTAATGATTGGAAAATGAATTACACCAATCATGGATACATTAGACCTTACATACTCATAAATGATGTTTCAAATTTTTTAAAGATGAAATGGAAGAAAAGTGAATAATAAATCACAATTAAAGAATAATTTTTATGTCACATATATCAGATATATTCATTATATTTATTGTAATTACCATCCATTTCAATGTAGAATGAAAAATTTATCACATCGCTTCATAGAGGCAATTGTCCACACGTACAAATGAGCGACATTATCATTTTTTAAGAGTTCGGAAGGTAAGAATGTAAACATGATATTAAAATTCCAAGAGTATAATAATGTCATAAAAATCATATATATATACATTAAATCCATCATTATATCAATTATTGGGAGCATTGTGAGAAAACAATTATATCTATTCATGAGGGGTAGTTTCCATACACATGACTGACAGTTTTTTTCCCTGATTGATGGAAGAAGATAAAGATGTATTTTATTTCAATAACATATAAGATAATATGGTATAATTATTTTATTACACCATAAGATTTTATGAATATTTTAAATAGTTTTATGAATAAATAAAAAAAATCATGGTTCAAAACATTACATCTACTTCGGAGAACATCATTAGGTTTATAACTAAATCCTTCATGGGAGGCGTTACTAATAAATCCAAGTATTATTGGTCCTGAGGACAGATGTAGTGAAGTTATATGGGTAGGTATTTACTGAATCAAAATGGTCTAAAATTTGGGATAGGATATGAGAGGGTGTGTCCATTTATAAGTGTCTAGGGGACCCTCATGGGAACCACTTAGAAATTCCAAAAAAATTATACAAAATGATAAATTTATTCCCAATAAAAAAAATTATATATGAACATAGATTATTTTTAAAATAGAATATGGATTAATGTATTCCAAATAGTTGGATTTAGATAAATTTTATTGCAAAAATTTCTCTTTACTTTTTGTTTAACCCACAGTCAATGTGCTTTATCCTTAACAGTGATAATTAATTTTTACTATGTTTACTATTCATTATATTAAAAAATTGTGTATGTTGAGTCAATAAGATTATCCTTATTAATTTTATATTCCTTCATACATTGGGGATATTGATGAGTCATTAAGGATTTTTAATAACATTAGCATTACATCTTGTTTTGAAAATCACAAACACCTTATCTCAAGGAAAATTTCATTTTACCAAATTTTTTACTTCTATAAGGAAAAATTTCCTTCCCCAAGGAAATTTAACCTTATCATGTTTTCATTTTTCATATCATATTTTGTTTCTAACTGTAAAATTCGGTTTGTAACCAAAACCATTGAATCCTATAATTACCAATATTTGATGCATTCTATTTTAGGATCCGAATTCCCAGAATTGTGATAACGAAATATTTTGAGTTTTGATACCAAGTTCTCTGAATTCAAACTATGAACTCTTCTAAGTTTTGAATCTGAATTATGAATAAAAATTCTGATTAAGTACTCTTCTGAGATCTTAATTTGACTTCTATGAATTTAGACTCTGAACTCCTCTGAGTTCTGACACTAAATACTGAATATGAATTCGGATTATGAACTCTTATGAATACTGACTTTGAATTGTTGTTATGAATTCTTTTGAGTTCTGACACCAAATTCAGGTTTCGAATTCTTATGGGTTTTGTCTTCAAATTCTAATGAATTTAGAAACCAAACATTGTATGTTCATACTCAGAATTCACATGACCTCTGACTCCGATGTTTGTAAGTTCAGGTTCCGAATTCTTGTGAATCCAGATTCTAACTTTCCTTGAAATTTAGACTCTGAAATTATATACAGATTAGGTTCTGAATTCATAGAAAAAATAATCCGAATATCCTTGTATTATATACTCCATATTCATTTTTGGTTAGACTCCGAACATTTATTTTCATACATTCCGAATATTGGATTTTATTTATGAAACCATATTTCTGCTTACACTTGTTTTAGTTATAAAATGATGTCAGGCATTTAGTTACTATCTAACCGTTTTTGGAGTGAAACATGTATAGGACCCTCTAAAATTTAAGGAAAAATATGATGGTTGGAATAGGGAGCCGACTGTTTGTGATGTTCCTATAAATAGGAGCTCATTTGAAATAGCTCATTACAAGTTGATCAATCTGATGATTGCATACTGCTAAAGTGATTTCTATAGTGAGTGTATTTATTGCGTTGTGTGTACTAAACATTTTATTCAATTTTAATTGTGAGACAATGATTGTTGTTGTGTACAATTGGGGTCCTCTAGGGATAGGAAGACAGAGGAGCCGACTACCTTGAATTTGAGGGTTTCCTTACTGAGGAAGATAGAGGTGCTGACTACATTGAAGTTGAGGGCTTGCAGGGATATCAAGACAGACTCTGATAATTATATCGAGGGCTTACCATAAGGTGGATAATACATATTTTCTTGAATTTATAAATCAATGGACCTTTATCCAAGTTTGTTGGATACCCTTCTCATTGGGTTAAAAGATTTACTACTTGTTACTTGTTTTGTTATAAGTTTTCTACTGCATTTGTATTGTTGAGGAAAATATAACTATAATATACTTCCTTATACATGTACTCTGATTTAGTGAAATTATATAGGTTTTAAGGTCGAATATTAATCTTTTAAAACATTAATTATGTTTCATTTTCTGGATCCATCTTTCTAGATTCATATTCTCTAAATCATATTTCTGGAATCAATCAAGTGTGTAGAACTAGAGTTTTTGTAAATTACCTTGTTTAACATTTCTAAACATAACCATCATTAAATGTTCTAAAGGAATTTTTAAAAGCATAAAATTCACCCCCTCTTGTATTTTGAGCATCATTAGATGCTAGATTCAGTATCTCTATTATTTCGATCCTACATTTGGTATTATAGAGAATATCACACTCACAAACCCTCTCAATAATTGGTATTAGAGCATTGGTTTAATCTGAATTAATTTCACTATTAAATTCAAAAGATATTTAATTATATTCTTATTCTCGGAATCAGTATTTTGGACTCAGAAATTTCAGATTCGTATTTTACATAGAGATACTCTTGTTCTATTTTTTTCCTTACTGAGGAATATTTTCATTGTTTACAAACTTTTTCTATTAACAAGTTTTTTGGAATGATTTTTTTATTTGGTTGAAGGAATCAATTTTTGTTACATAGAAAATCTCAATCCAACAATACCACATATTTTTAATGGAAATGATTATGAATACTAGAGTAAACTTATGAAGACATTCATTATCAATACTTGTGTAGATAATTTTTTTATGAATATTGGAGGATATAAAATCCATGATAAGGAAGTTAGTACCTTTACCAATCAATAAAATCATGAATATCAACTGAATTATAAGGTATGCAATACATTTCTTTGTTCTATGAATAGAAATAAATATAGAAAAATTTCATCTTTTGAAGCAGTAAATTGTATTTCGACGAAACATGAAGTTACACACTTTGGATATTCCAATTTTTTTGAAACTAAAAGACCCATTCTCAGAGCTAAATAACATGTTTTCTTCTTTCCTTATGGAGAACCCATATGTAAGGTGCAACAAAGATTCATGACTATTGTGAATATTTTACAATCCAAGGGTGAGAAAGGATTAAATGATGCAACCCTTATTGACAAAATCATAGTCATCATGCCAAATGAGTTGTAATAAAAAAATACTACTATTGATGAGAACAAAAAGGTTACTCAGGTTTCTCTTGATGAACTTTTTGGAACTCTTCTTCAACATGACACTAGAGTGAAGAGATATGCTGATTATATAAAGAAGAATAATGGTAATGGAAGTGTTGCTTTTACTACAACGTCAAATCATATGAAAGCTAAGACTCCTGATAGAGTTACCAGATCCAAATATAAGAATGTTGTTATCTAATATGAATCAAGTGAATGTGAATCCTCATAAATTGAGTTAGAAGATCTTACTCGAAAAATCAACAAGATAGATATATAGAGGATCATTCATACCAGATACAAGAATAATGAAAGGAAAGATAAGAACGACTCAGAAGATACATGTTATGAATGCAAGAGAGATGGACATATAAGACCTTATTGACCCATGATTAAATGAAAATAAAGAAAGGAAAATCATTCTGATAGAAATAGAAAGATGTACTATATGGCTAAAGCTATGAATGTCATGAAAGTTAATGACACCTAGAGTGCCAGTACTGGTGACTCTTCAGATGAATCATCAGATTATAAATCTTTTGGATAGAAAAATCATGGTGTAATAGCCAGAATACCTATAGACAATCATTGTTTTGTGGATAAAGTATACTATATTGTGTTAATGAATAATGTTTCCTCAAATGAAAATAATAGTGATAGTAAATACTATAACTCTTATGATGAAGATAATACTTTACCTACCTATGATGAGTTTTATGGTTTTCCAATCTTCTTTTTATTGAGAGTTCAACACTCATGAAAAAGATTTATAAATAAAATTCTAGGAATACTATTCGTACTATGGAAATATTATATCATTCCAAAGATCTTGATAAGAAAAATATTGATTTCAAAAGTATTTCAAAAAGTTATGAGGAAGTAAATTCTGAGAATAATAAACATTCTATTGATCTAGAAAATGAAATTTCAATGAAATATGTATTTGTGCCTAACACAAGTTCAAAATAAAATGTTTTAGAAGACAAGAAGATGGTTATCAAACAAAAATCTGAAATATTTTCCTTAAGAAAGTGTTTTTCAAACGTTACCTTAGGTAAGGATGTTTTTGATAAATTGTATTCTCAAATCCGACCTCTATGGAATAGTTTTGGATTTGGTTATAATAACTCTATATAGGTTTATAGAAAAAATTATTTTGTTCCTAAATGAGCTCCAATCGGCACTAAGTGTCAGTACGGTGGGAATTGGGAAATTAATTCTTCCCTAATCAAAAACCACTCTTTAGGATTTCATAAAACCGACTTTTCTAGGAAAATGTGGTGCATAAAATTTTTCTTTCAAAAATTTACAGATTCAAGAAAGTTTGGGTTTTGAAATTATAACTGTTTTGTTTTATGGAAAATAGAGAGAGTACCAATAGCAATACATGGTAAATGGATAGTGGATGTTCCTGGTAAATGACTAGTTTCAAAAACTACTTTGAAAATATTATCATGATTAAAGGAGGGAAAGTACCATTTGGAGATAATGATCATGGAGAAATTATTGGTATAGGTAACAAAATTCTTATTGGTGTATTCGAATTTCCTTATTGAGTTTTATGAGTTAGTTAGTTTCATTAAGTAAGAAGGGAGAGAGATTCTTTCATTTAGAAGTTATAGTAAAACTTATGCATTATCATATGTTAAGGCAACCATCTTAGTTGGAGTTCCACATGAAGGGGAAGAATAATTATGTTCCCATAAGTTATCAAATTTTCAATAATGTTTTGTCAAGGTAAAAGCTATTGAGTGTCTTAGAATTTAAGATGTCAACACTACAAATATTGCACATTTATCTACAGATAATTGGATCCTTGAATTGAGGGTTCAAGGGTTTATCATTCAATGAAAGGGTGACACAGACACCTTAAGGAAGAGTGATATGTATATCATGGATTTTTTGGTAAATCTAAGGATGATAAACTTTTTGAAGCATATTCTCATTATGATTGAAAATATCAAAAATGGTAACTTGAAAGCTCAGATTCTTATGTACATGGACATTCTTTCTAAGCTTATTGTTCGGTGCATAGAGTCCATAAAAATCCCTTGTAGTTCAATGTCGAGGAATTGAAAAGTAATATTGATGAGTGAAGATACTCTCCAAAGGATGAAAGTTTTTTTCTAATGAATCAGGTCAATTATTTGATCAACCTGAGGACATAGATGAAGATATTATGAAAGAAAAATAAGTGGATGATCCATCGAAACAATCTGGAAAGAGGAGGAAACTGAAAGAGGTAGAAGAAGTAGTGAAGCCCCTTAAAGGTAAAGAAACTCAATCCACACATCAATGTCCCAAGAAAAAGAATGCTTATCCAGATGATGTTGTTTCTAAGTGGAGGGATGACAAAAAGAATTGGATGGAAGGAGAGCCACAATTTTTCTTGGATCCAGCAGAGGCCAAAGCTTGGAATGATAAGGCAGTCATTGATCATATGACGAAAACCAAAGAAAAGAAGCAACATAAAAATATGTGTTAGGTTGAAATTGTGCAGTCCCTTCTGAGGGATACTGAAATAGAATCCGAGATTATCCCAGTACCTAAATTGTTCTTGGTTGAGACTTTACCTGAGAATCCAGGGAAGAAATTTTTCACTCTGGAAAAATCCCATGAAATGAATGTTGAAAAATGGTATTTGAAGAAAAAGGAGAAATAGAGTATGAATGTAGTGATGGAACTGAAGACCTTATAAAGAATGTTGAAGATTATAATGAAAAGAGACCCCATCTGAGAAACTATCAATCTAAACATCTAAACTAGATTCTTCAAAACTCCCCACTCATAGGAAGGATGAGGAAGGAAAAGATGAGAATGGAAAGAAGATGTTAATAAATTTTTTGAGGAAGAAAGTTGTGATCAACATTTCATACACCCTGAGGATGCTCAGGCTAGAGGTGAGAAAGAGAATGTAGATGAAGATAAGATTGTTCAGCAGTCTGAAAGTGAACATAAGTCTCTGGGTGAAGAATATGTTCCGAGAATAGATAAAGGGAAACAAGTGGTTTAGGATACACCTCTTAAAGTTTTTTCAAAAAATATGGAAGATGGTGGATCTTCTAAGTGGAAGCTTGTTGATCTATAGAATAATACCTCACCATGAGATATATCAGATTCAGAATCATCTTATCTAGGACATGATTTCATTATCCAATCCTATATGAAGCTTATTGGGACCATTCTGATTTTACCACGAATAGATTTAAAATTCCAGATGCTTCAACATACATTAAACCAAAAATCAGATTCAGTGTCCATGGTTATGGAAAAGTGTGTCAAGTTAGAATCAGACTTCAAATAAATAATTATCACCTATGAACCCCACATAAGATCTTGTAATAAAATGGTTAGCTGGTCAATGAATATAGTGAAATATTTGAGAGAGAATTATGAGTTTCAAGATGATGTTAAAGAGGATTTTGATACTGAAGAAAAAAAAATCAAGGATCTCACAAATATATTTGAGGAAAAGATAAATCTTGATAAGAATACTCAGATTTAGTAGGTCAAGGATGTAAATGGGTTGTTGTACTCTGTTGCTCAATGCTTGAATAGATAAAGGGATATCTGGATCGAGATTGAAGATAAGACAGTAAAGAAAGATGACTTTTTAATACTCAGGCTGAGGCTCTGAAGGCTCTGGAAGAAAAGATCAAAGCCTTAGAGGAGCCAGCAGAGGAAGAACACAAAGGGATAAAGATGTTGAAAACCATAGTGAAGAAATTGATACCCAAGGAGAAGGAAGGAAAATAGATCAAATCCATTCTTTTTTTTGTATTTTCATTCCTTGTACAAATTCATCCTATCTTAATGAAATTATTTCTTTCTTGTTTTTGTTTGGTTGCATTGTACTAATATTTCAGGAACCATAATTACTTTTTCATTCCCTCAAATCCATTTTGAAAATAACAAATAGGGAGAAAGAAAAAAGTATGATAAGTAAAGAATAAATATCCCTCTGTTAGGTGGAGTTTATCTAAGGGGGTGTTTTCATTATAGTGATTTCTATACTCAAGAAAATGAAAATTATCATTCTGAAAATGTAAAATACAATCCTTAGTGTTCCAAAGCCTATGGTGGAGTTAGTCGTGTTCATCATTTCCCATATGACAAGGGAGATAAGTTTTATTTTCAATATCTTGAAAAATATTTCTAAGTCCTTATATTATTTTTCATAAGGACGGTTTTACTTTCCAAAAAGGGGAATATTGTTGATTTAATAAGGTTTTACATATGACTATTTCATTCCATCATGCATGGGGTATATTGTTGTGTCATTAAGGTTTCCTTGTGACTTTACCATTCCTTATTGTCTTGACAATCACAAACACATTATCTCAATGAAAATTTCATTTTAACCTGTGTTTTACTTTTATAAGGTAAAATTTTTCATCCCCCAAAAAAAATTATCCTTACCATGTTTTCATTGTTCATATCATATTTCTTCCTATGTGTAAAATTAAGTTTGTAACCAAAACCTCAGAATCATATAATATCCATGATATGAAGAATTCTATTTTATGATTTGAATTCTGATTACGAACTCTTCTAAGTTCTGACTCCGAGTTCGTTGAATTCAGACTCTAAACTCTCTTGTGTTATGACTACGAATTCTAAAAAAGAATTCTGATTAGGAACTCTTCTGAGTTCTAACTATGAATTATGAATATGAATTCTAATTACGAACTCTTATGAATACTAACTCTGAATTCTTGTTACGAATTCTTATAAGCTCTAACACTAAATTCATGTTACGAATTCCAATGTGTTCTGACTCTGAATTTTAATGGATTCAATGTCTGAACTTTGTATGTCCAGACTTCGAATTCTTATGAACATTGACATTGAACGTTGTAAGTTCTGGTTCCAAATTGTTGTGAATACAGATTTCAAATTTCCTTGAAATTCAGACTCCGAAATTATATAGATTTCAGGTTCTGAATTCTTTGAAAACAGAATTTGAATATCCTTGTATAATATAATCCAACATAATTTTTTGTTAGACTCTTATCATTTATTTTCATACATACCAAATATTAGATTTTAGTTATGTAACCATGTTTCTGTGTACACCTTTTTCTTTTATAATATGATGTCGTGCATTTAGTTACTAACTAACCATTGTTTGAGTGACACATGTATAGGTCCTTTCGAAATTCAAGGAAAAATATGACTGTTGGAAGAGGGATCCGACCATTGGTGTTGTACCTATAAATGAATTATCATTGAAATATCTCATTACAAGTCGTTCAATCTGGATATTACATGCTGCTGAAGTGAATTATATAGAGAGAGGCATTATATATTTGTGTTTACCGAGCATCTTGTTTAGATTTTCTTTGTCAGACTTCAATTGATGTTCTGTACAATCGAGGGAATTTGGGGATTTGAAGACAGAGGTGCCGACTACCTTGTAGTTGAGTGCTTACTTACTGAGGAAGACAGAGGTGCTGACTACCTTGAAGTTGAGGGCTTGTGGGAATAACAAGACATAATTCAATCATTGTATCGATTCCTTACCGTATTGTGGGTAAGTCATACTTTCTTGAATGTATAAATCAATGGAACTTTATTCAAGGTTGTTGGATACCCTTCTCTTTGGGGTAATGTATTTTCTATTGATACATGTTTTTTTACAATATTTCTACTGCATTTGTATTGTTGTGGAATGTATACATATCATATACTTCCTTATACTTGTACTCTGATTTAAGGAGATTCTATACACTTTATGTTCTAATCATCATCACTGTAAACATTCATTAAGATTCATTTTCTGTATCCATCTTTCTGGATTCACATTCTCAGAATCATATTTCTAGAATCAAGAAAGTGTGTAGAACAAGAGGTTTTGTGAATTACCTTATTTAACCTTGTTAAAAATAACCATCATTAAAAGATCCAAAAGATTTTTTAAAAGTACACAATTCACCCACCCTATTGTATTTTTAGAAACTTTAGATACTTGATTAAGTATCTCTATTATTTACATCCTACATTTGGTATTATAGATTATATCATACTCACGTACCATCTCAACAGTGTTTAAATTATTAAATAGTATTAATCATTCTTATTAAAAATATGTAATCCATTTTAAAAAATTTAATTGATAGTACTGGAATGATTTAATTTAAAAGAAAACACGTAGTTGTAATGAAAATATGGTTTTTGGATGTAAAAAGTTTCATATGTATAAAAGGTTTTTATATGAATATTGAAAAAAAATTATTCTAATGAACTAAAATGGATTAATACTAATATTATTGATATAATTTCACTCTCAAGCCCATCATAAACAATATATACCATGAAAACTCATTCCAACAAATGGAACTTTTAAATAAAATTTAGCATTTTACACTATTTATTGAGAATATAATATTTTCAAAAAATTATCAAATAAACAATCTATGATAACATTGAAATGATGATTCCATAAATGATGTTTTTTTCAAATTTTTTTCTAAATCTAGAAAATGTAGATTTAATATTTTTTTCACATAAATAAATAAAAAACATTTTTTTAGAAAAATGTATCATCAAATTATATGAAGACATTACCAAAAAATTGATGACTTATTTATCAACAAATATTCTTGATCTGAATATTTTCTACATAATTTTTAAATTGAGGTTATCATATTCATACCAAAAAATTTAATGATTGGGATATAACAATCTTGTTTAAACAATTATATTTTTAACATTATATTGTTTTTAGTCACAACCTATTTGTGTGTGTAATTCTTAAAATCAAATAAATAAAATATATTTTAAAAAATAATAATTCATTAAATTTCATGGTGTTACAGTTTACCGCATTATAGTCACTAAACCCCAACCAATCTGATTCATCCCAAACATGAAATATTTGGCCTCTACCATGTCTAAACCAATAAACAATCGGGTCTGCAAGGGTACATGAGTTCCATGCCTACCCAATAGGGGTGTGAGAATAACTATATAGTCCAACACCATAATTTATCCTATCATAACAATAGATTTAGTGTATTCCCACGTGACATGGTCAAAAAATAAATAAAATTTTAAATCATAATAAAATAATCCCCCATCAATATTGGTGTTTTAGTGTGAGAACCATGATTGACTATACCTACTTCAGTCAGTTCCATATATCATTGAACATGCTAAATACCATGGAAATAGTACAGTAAGAACCTACATATAATATCATCACAAGTATATATGATAAATTTGGGACAAGATAGTCCCACCTAAATAATATAATTTATATATCTCAATGAGGGTAGTGTTTCCCAATCGAATATATTATATATTAGATTAATATAATATCATGGGGTAATGTATCCCACAGACTATCTAAATTTTTATTTTTTAGTTGTAACCGCCAAATAAAAGGAAACATCCTCAGTGTCTCAAAAATAATTATGCATAACTTCTAAAACCTGTAATCTTTCATAGGAATCCAATATATCATTCTGTAAATTCATTATATCATAAGAAGATTCCCAATTATCAATATATCCTCAATTATATATTTTAGATCCTAGAATGTATTGTCATATCTATATATCATCATATAGTTTATATGTATCCATAGAAGTAGCATAGGCCTCCAATATATCAAAAATTATAATCACATAATCCTGAAAAGTGTCATAGAAATCTAATTTTGAAAATTTTGGGGGACAAAAGCCACATATTAATATCTATTATATAATTATCATGAGGTTTTCATCCTCTTAAATTTATTAATAAATAACAAGGATGGACCCTCAATCACATAACTTATTACTAACACTAAATCTATACCTGGATCACACATTCAATCCTTAATATTTAACATTGTGATGAGATCTAAAATATGTTTTATTGGAAACTACCCTCTATATAATATAGATAGAACTGGGGGAACCCACTATGGTCCCCTAATCCATAATAGAATCCAAACAACCTAAATGAGATCCTCTATAGAATTATCATATATTGGACAAAGCTCGTCATCTTGGGGGAATTATAGGTTCTGTATACAGTGTAATTCTACGATTGGTCATTCTAAACTTTGATTTTTTTCATGATCAATGATCAATATGATATATACATAATGATAAATGTACTGATAATCATAATTGACTCAAAGAAATTAGACAACGGATATAACTGTGAAACCAAGAATAAGATCACAATAAATTATTTTAAATTAGTTATATCAATTAAATAATTACTATGTGAGGATTATTTCATTAGTGATGGATTTGAAAACATATCCAAGATGTACCCTTTTACAATGAAGGAATTAATAGTAGATTCACTCTAGCACTAATCTACTCATATTATACAAATTTTCAAACATCACTATATGATTATCTAGGTGATGTCACAACAGATCATATCACGAGCATCATTCTCCTTCAATCTACATGAGAATTTCTTCAAAAGGATTGTCCTTGACCTCTATGGAATCAACGGTTGAGTTTGGAGTGATATTTATCTATGTTCTTTGGATAATTCAAAGAAAAGGGTGCTCTCTAGGGCTTTGAGGGGATTCTCCAGTTTTTTTTTCACAACAAATGAATTGGATCTAATGGAAAAATTATATAATTAGTTTTAAATACTTATAGGGTTTAGAAATAAATATTTTCAAAAGATCACAATAATATTTATTTAATCCCTAAATAAAGTCATGTAAATAATAATAAATATAATAATAATTCTCAACATGTGCTTAACATGTTAATTAAAATATAATAATATTTATTCAAATAATAATAAATATATATTATTTCTCTTTGAACCCTTAATCCTAGTCTTATATTCCTCCTCAAAATTTATGGGTCCTTGGATAATGTATATTAATTCAGTAAAAAAATATCACTACACTATTTTTATTTGAATAATTAAATATTATAATCACTAAATAAAAAAATATCAATTAAATATTATTCTCACATATTATTCTCACGAATAAATGGTGATGGAATATATGTCCTCAAGAATATATTAATAATTATTAAACCATTTATAGGTATAATATTTGTTATCTTTTTTAAATAATAATTAATACTTCATTATTTATATAAGATTAGGGATACACTTAGTGGTTTACCCTCTATGCCTCTTTATCAGTGGCATCAGGGGAAGAAGCCAAAAGTCTATAGATAAAATCTAAAAATATTCCAAGTCACCTGTCATGAATGATGCTAATGACACAATGACATAAAACTATGTAGAGAAACTTAATGTATAATGTAATCTCTTTTTCACGATACCTCTAATAAAAAAATTGCATTTAGTTCCATCAACCTATGTACTAGATGTCTCTTTAATTGACTTTCTAGAAATCGAACTTGCTTATAGTTCACCAACGTCATGGATTCATTTTTGATATATCATTTCCCCCAATGGTCGTAAAATATTAAAATCCTTTAAATAATAGAAAGAACTAATCCTTTATTGAATTATTCATTAATGAAATATTACTCATGATGCACCCAACATATCCCACATCATCATGAACATGTGTCATCTTTGTTTCATAAATACATCAAAATAAATGACTTATAATATTCATTAATAATAATATTAATGTCTAAGGATCAATACACACATCCATAGATAAGAACACCCATTGGCACAATGAAATGTGTATTTCTTACTAGCAAGTTTCATTTTCATAATAATATACATGGAATATTACTAAGGGCATACACATTGAGAAGGTGCTTCAATGTACTATGAGTCTCTACCTCTGATATCCAATATCATTTGTGTTCCTCAAATGATATCATTTGGATATAGAACTTATATGCAAGAATCATGTCGTAGAACTTCTGGGTTGTCATCATAATGGGGAACTATTTTGAAATATTACTATGACAACTACTCATAGGTCATTATCACATACTATTTTATGAAAAATAACAATCATGATGTGATAAAGAGTTTATTAATATTAAAACCTAAGAATAAATGTTATCATAATGTGCATTGAATTTGGTTCTAGGTCACCAACTCCAACATATTCCCACATTCTTAACATTATGAAATTAACAACCATCAGTCTACTAGCACTCACATGATACTCATGCTTATGTTGATATAGGTCATTAGTCATGGGGTCTTCCATGTTTTCATTAGTGAATTTTTTTTACTTCAACTCCACCTCAATGATAATAATAACTCAAGAGGTGATACATTTGGAGTATGTTCATTGCATGTTGGTGTGACCAAAGCTCTTTTGAATGATCCACCTATGGAGTATTGTCACAATACAATGTGTTAGGATCTTTGTTTCTAGGTACCACATCCATATCCTAGAAAATTTCTATATCCCAATAACATCTTTAGATTCATCATAATCCACTATATAATTATACTCCATTATAGAATCAGCAACTAGATGCATTAAATTCTTCTTACCCACATCTCTTTCATTGTGATAGAAATAATATCCTTATTACAGCATTATATCTTTCATATCTATTTTAAATTTATATTCAACGTATCCCATGATGACTAGATCCTCATCACCTCCATACCCCAAGAACATATCCTTAGTTTTTTAGACACTTGATGATAGACTTAATAGAAACTCATTTTTTTATCCTCTATTTAATTGATATATTCCTTCAATGATCAATATATAGAAAACATAAATTCATTTATATAAAATGTAATACATGATTGATCTAATAATTTATTTTTATGGTATCATACACATTATATCATTTTACTGTTTTGTTTGAGGATTCATTTCCATAGATTGATAGAAAACATGTGGCACTAGAACAAATCCCTTTAGGACTATTAAATCCTAAATATAATATGTAAGTGGTCAATATATGTAATTTTACATAGTCCATGTATCCTCTTGGATTGATCACAATAGATATTTTTCCCTAGAATATAGGATTCTTTACCGTAGTCCTTCATTGAGAAAAACTTGGTCAACAAGTCCTTACCAAATTGTATAACTGATATGTCATTTCTAATAATTAATATGTCATCAAAATATATTACATGGATAACAACTAAATTATCCATAATCCTATTGTTAACACATGTATTACAATCATTTCCAATGAAACAAAATTATTCTATAACTTCATGGAATCAAATCGTTGTTGAAATGGATGCTTTCATCAATCCATAAATGGTTCTCTAAGAAATACAAATATTTTTCACATCACCATGAGTCACAAACTCTTTTGGTTGTGTTAAATATAAATATTCCTGATTTTTTCCATTAATGAAAGTAGTTTTTATGTCCATCTTCAATATTTTATAGTCACTGTAAGCCCCTACAGAAAGTATAGTTATTATATATTTTAACATGGATATTAGTAAAAGGGTTTTGTTGTAGTCAATTCCTTGACTCTATTCAAAACATTTAGCCATTGGCCATTATATATAGGTATTTACATTACCTTAAATGTCCAGTTTCCTCTTTAATACACATTCTCACCATATGGGAATTACATTAACTGGTGCATCAAGTAGAACACAAAATTTATTTTGATACATTGAATCCATTTCATAATTACTTTGTTATGGATATCATATAGCTTCAAATCTCCCTAATACATCCTTATAGGATATAGGTAAATCATTATCAACTAATAATGAGTCTCCATCTTTGATGATTAGAAAACCATATCTCTCTGGTTCTCAAATCTCTCTAGTTCTCCTACACAGTACTTGAGTATCATGAACTACATCCATGGGGACCTCTCGAATTTATTCATCTAATTACTCTAGCATATCATAATTATCAACTTCATCGAAGTCAATCTTACTCCCACTATCACTTTATAAGGATGTGATCCCTCTCATGAAATACAACTTGTCTGGGAATATTTACATTCTTGTCTATGGGGTTGTATATGTAATAACACATTAATTCCTTAGGATACCCAATTTTTATACACTTTGTTCCATAGGGTTATAGTCTCTATCATGATAAGGCCTTAGAAAACACCTCACAACCCCATACAAGTGTACCCGAAAAAAAAAGTTTCTTTTCATTTTATAAATCGAAGTGAATTCTAATTCTACTTCATTTGATACGCAATTGTGTGTGTTTTATAGTTTTTAATGAATATACACCAAAATATAATGAAGGGTCTTCATGACTCATCGTCAAATTTACCATGTCTAAAAAGGTATTGTTCCCCCCATTTAGAAATACCATTCCCATGTGGAGTGTATGGTGTTTTTCATTTAGTGGTAATCCCCAAATCTTGTTGAAATTCGATAAAATCATGGTTAACATATTCAACACCATGATCTGATCAATGAATATTTATCTTTTTTCTAAGTTGATTCCCTACGTCATTCTTGAATTATTTTAATTTTTCAATGTGCATGGACTTATACATGATAATGTAGACATATCCACATATACTCAAATCATTAGTAAAATTTAAGAATTATGAATACCCACCTCAAGTTTTTATATGAAATGGTCCACACACAATTGTGTGTAAAAATCCCAAATGATATGTGGCCCTTTCACACTATCCATCAAACAGTTGTTTGGTAATTTTCCATTATAATTATTCATGATATCTTATATTTGGTTTTAGATTGGAAGACTCTAAATAACCATCTTGATAGATTATTGTAAAACACTTCTATATTATATGAACATGGTGGTTACTCCATAGTTATGTGTGATATGATCCGTGTAAACAGTATTATTTAATAATTTCCAATAATTTGTTTTCATAATATCATTAATAATTCTATTATTATAATGATCCATACCATAACTTATATTATTTTTATAAAAGAAACAAATTTTCTGTAACGACCCAATGTTTTTCAATGGAAATTCCCTTCTTATAAATATTTCATAAATTAACAAGAAATCACATCATAATGAACTAATAAGTGATAACTGACCTTTAAACATAAGTTTGTCAGTTCAGTGTTTGGAATTTTGAAAATCTGACATATAGAGTTATGTTTAAGATGAATTTTGGATTCAAATGAAAGAAAATATTTTTTGGTGAATAGTGACACACCATTATGAATATTAACATAATCTTATGAATAGTAATATTACCCTTGTTAATATTAAATCGTCCAACATAATAGTAAAATTACCTATGAATAATTAAATAAAATTTAGTCGTCATAGAAAGTGCTAATTAGACCTTAGTAGAAGTTTTGGTATTTTCTAAGTCATAAATAATTAATTATAATTAATTAATTAATGTAAACGAATATTTATTTCCAAATAATGTATTCATAAATTATTTAATCAATTTCCTATAGTTTTTAGATAATTTTAGAAGAGCCTATGTAATTTTTGGAAGCACTATAAAATTAGTTTTAATCATAAAAACTTATTTTCTAAGTAAATTGTGATTTTAATTAAATATTAATTTAATAATATTTAGAAAATTATTTTTGAAAAATGGACACCAATTTGGATTCTACACATCGAAAAATAGTATGGGTAAATTTTTGTGTTTTTTCTGAAATACTTCAATTTTCGGGTGAATAGTAAAAAATACAGTTTTTCGCATAATCGGTGTATACTAAATTGCATCATTAATGATGTAATGATGACATAAACATTATAGAACCTTAGTTTCGGCCAAATAATATTAAATTTTATAAATGGTGTATTAAAATACAATAAATCCAATTCTCAAACCTAAAAAAGAACTTTCCAAAGCCTAAATTCAAAAGATGGTTTCTTAAAGTGTCTTTATCTATTTCTTTCCCTATCCTTTTAATAAATTTATGTATTCGATTTATAAAGAGAATTAAAGCCTAAAACTAATTATATTATATTAATATATGACTGAGGATGTCAAAAAACTACTATTACAAATCTAACTCTTGATATATTATTTTATTTAATATTTTATACCAAAAACACCTCCCTCCTCATGTATAAATAAGCCCTCCCCATCCTCTTGCCAAACCACACATCTCAAGCTTCAAGAATTGTCTAATATCTTCCCAATAATCTCCCTTATCCCTTACCCACGTCCAAGAGCTTCTGTTATCATCAAAAGGCCATGCTTAGTCCCTTAAGAAGGTTCTTAAGTGAAGCATTCAAGAGGTAATTTCCCTCCATCTTCTCCTTTAATTTCTTTTCATGTTCAAGTTCCTTTCTTGATCTCTCCCCACATATATTCATACAAAATTTTTAGTAACTCCAGTATTATAAATATACTGTAATTTTATGATTCTATTTGTATATTATATCACCCCAAACCCTTTCCCTCTTCCTTTTATTTTATTAAAGAGAATGTTGTTCATGAGGTGTTAATTTATCACCTTCAAAAACGACATGCTCTCTTCTTCCATTTCTACCTTTAGATCTGGTCATGAAACCATTTTTATGGTTGAACCAGAATATTTTATATGTATTATGTTCAAATTTATGTTCTGGAAATAACCTATGGCCGTATTACAAATTGAAAAGTTAAAACAAGTTCGTTGTGATCCAAAAACCATTCAAATTAACCCAAATAATCATCATTTAATTCCTATCTAATGATTCACCCACATCGATCTAATATAATTTATTATAAAATAATTAAACCTCCAGTAATATCAGTAATGAAATGTAATATAATTTATGGATGTTTACTGATGATCTACCTGAACGTTAATTTAAGAATACAAGTGAACCACTCAAGAAAACCATAAAAACGAACGTCACCGAACAATGTTTTTAAACTCTATAAGTCATCCAAAGGAACATAATATGACATAATGAAACCAGAATGAACACTATTAATGTACATATGGTTCATTATTGCTAATTATTGAATATAATTTCATTATACAGGACATTAAAGAGATGGAAGCATTCAGGTACAAGGTAAGGGGAAATCTCGAACCCAATTTTCTTCCTTTGGGTTCTCCCTCATTCACTCCATTTTTGATATGGTTACTCCTAAAAGATCATTTTTTCATCATTTCCTTTAATTTTCTAGGATATACATATTTTTTACTGGAATTTATTTCCAACAAAAATGTTTTCCAAAATAACTCTTATTTTAAGAACACCCCTTTTACATCTCACACAAAGTGGACGGTTCTTGTAACATGTCGGTTATTCCTTCTTTCTTTTGGGGACCCAAAGCTTATTAAGGTGTTATTATGAGATGAAGACCATTAATTTTCATGGGAACATTATTTTTATTTATGTTATATGTTCATTGTGGCATTCATTATTAATGAGGATGTTATGATGTGACAGGTGCGCCCGGAATTATATAGCGCAATATGAATGTTTAAATGTGATGGGTGTGCCCAGAATTATATAGAACTCAAATTCATTGGGTAAAGTGATGATTCTCATGAGAAAATGTGAAATGATGTGAGAACAAGATGCTAGCTTAGTTCACAAATATGTTTGGTAGTCAACCACTATGACATGTTGTTTCATTTTTATGCATTGCCACATTTCAAGTCTATTATATATGCTCCTCTCATGTTCATGATCTTTTTCCTATGTTATGATTATGCTCACCCCATGATATATTGTTCTTATCTATCCTCTTACTGGGCTGTTAGCTCACCCCTTTTGATGTATATCCTCAGGTGGCTATATGTACTAAGGAGAGGACAAGTGCCAATAAGAAGCTATAGAAGAATAAATTAAATGAATGTTTATGCTTGATATTAGATTTGTTAGGTGTGGTCCCAGTTTTTCCAAGACACTAAACCATTGAATCCTTTATGTTTAATAAAATTATATTTTTTATCATTGAAATGATGTAATAATAATGTATGAAATGGCTGGGTTCCTGTAGTTTCTATAAGAGGAAAGGTTTAGTTAATTTGGGAATTAGGATTATTGAACCATAGGGAAAACCCCTAGTATGAGATTAAGTAAAAATATGCACACAAGAGTAATTACCTTGGGATCCCATATTTTATGTTTTTGGTATAAATTGATTTAATTAATAAGTTATTCATGTCTTGTTTACTTATGTTTTGTTCAAACCATTTCTATTTTAGAAAATAGTGGGAAGCAGGAGAAATCAGGCCAAAAACTCTTGTGAGGGCCAATATAACGATTGTCCGAACGACATCCCCAATGATTTTGGGGGTGGAGTTAAAAACATGATGGAGATTCTTACCCAATTATCATAGGTTATGAACAATAACCATAATAATGGGGAACATCCTCCATCACCAAAGAGGGAGCAATTGGCTATCGAATGTTTTATGCGGCAACGACCACCGACGTTTGGTGGATCTTCTGATCCACTAGTTACGGAACAGTGGGTCGACTACAAGGAGAAGTTATATTCCATGCTTCACTGTTCTGAGATGGAGAAAGTCTCTAGACATTTATTGTCAAGATGGAGAAGCTGATCAATGGTGGGATTTGATTAAGAACACCAAGCCAAGGGAGGAAATTGAATAGATGGAATGGGAAGACTTTAAGATAATGTTTCTTAATAAGTATTTCCCATGAACTCTTCACATGAATATGGAGAGATAATTCATAGAGCTCAAACAAAAGGAAGGAGAATCTGTCACAACCTATGAAGCGAATTTTACAAGGTAGGCAAGGTATGCTTCGGGTTTTGTTGTCAACAATGATAGCAAAATTGATAGAATATTTAGTGGATTAAAACCACACCTTCGAAAGGCTCTTTCAATTCGAGACGTTGATAGTTATGAAGAAGTTTTTCCGCATGATCTCAATGTGGAGATGGAGTTTGGAGAATGGTCCCATGGCTATGGTGACAAGAAAAGAATGTTGGAGTTTCAAGCCAGTGGATCTGGTGACAAAGGCTGGAAGAAAAATCCACAACCCACATGACTAAAATGTGGGAAGTTGCACCATGGGAACTGCCTCGAAGGGATGGGGAAATGCTTTATGTGTGGGAAGGAATGACACCAATCTCAAGAGTTTCGAAGATACATGAAAAGGATAGAGAATGTAGCTGATGAAAGGAGAGAACCGTTCATGGTTTAATGCTACAACTGTAAGGAGCTAAAGCACTATGCAAACCAGTGCACTAAACCTCGAGCTCTCGAGGGTAATCAGCATCAGTAGCCACCAAAGCCAAATGAACAAGGTATGGATTATGCCATCACTACTGCAGAGGTGGAGCGTGATAATGAAGTCGTAAAATGTACACTTCATATTCAATCAATAATGGAAAAAGTATTATTTGATTCTCGTTCTACGCATTATTTTATATCTTACATGTTTGCTAGAACTACGAATAGAATCCCAAAAACCTTGAAGTAGAGATATCTGTAAAGACACCAAGTGGTGCAATCATTGCAACCCAAGTGTTTGACTCTTCTCTTATTGACGTATGTGGAAAGATTCTTCTGAAAAATCTCGTTATACTTCCCATGCTGGAATTATACTCAATAATGGGAATGGATTGGCTCTCATTATATAGATCACATATCAACTGTCGGGAAAAGGAAATATCTTTTCATATTCTGAACCATCCCATGCTCCTCTAAAAATAAAAGGAATATCATGAATCTCTTTGGATAAATCCTTCAATGGTTTGAGTGTTGATTCCATATGAAGAAGCATACCTCGCCCAAATGGTTGAGGTGAAGGAAATTTCCAACATTGAGGAAATTCCCATCTTGAGGGAATACGACTATGTTTTTTCTGAAGAGTTACCCAGAATTCCCCCATATCTTGAGGTCAAGTTCTCTATTGAACTCATACCCGGAGCTACTCTTTTCTTGAAGTGCCCCTATAGGATGTCTCCTTTCGAATTGGAGGATTTAAAGAAGCAGCTACAAGATCATTTGGAAAAAGGGTTCATACGCCCTAGTGCATCACCTTGGGGTGCAATAGTTCTCTTTATGAAGAAGAAGGATGGAACAATGTGGATGTGCATCGATTATCGGGAACTCAACAAGATCACCATAAAGAACAAGTATCCTCTCCCTAGGATTGATGGCTTATTCGATCAGTTAAGAGGAGATCAATACTTCTCAAAGGTGGATCTTCGTTCTGGATATCATCATGTAAAGGTGCATAAGGAAGATATTCTAAAGACTACCTTCCGTATAATGTATGGGCACTATGAGTTTTTGGTGATGCCCTTTGGACTTACTAATGCCCCTGCAATATTCCTGGATTTGATGAATAGAGTCTTTAGAAATTACCTCGATAAATTTTTGGTAGTGTTTATCCATGATATTTTAATCTACTCCAAGAGCAAGGAGGAACATGAATAACATCTAAGACTTGTGTTGGAGACATTGAGAAAGGAGAAGTTGTATGCCAAGATCAGCAAGTGTGAATTTTCAATGAATCAAGTCACGTTTTTGGGACATGTCATCACACGTGAGGGAATTTCTATGGATCCTTCAAAGAAAAATGCGATTAAGGAATGGCCCAGGCCCTCTAGTGTCACTGAAATCCGTAGTTTTCTCGGATTAGCTGGGTTCTACAAACGTTTTGTGAGAAACTTTTCACAATTGTCAATACTGCTAACTACGTTATCAAGGAAAGGGGAAAAGTATGTCTAGACAGTAGAATGTGAGGGAATCTTCAAGGAGATAAAGAGAAGGTTGATCACTGCATCTGTACCCACACTATGAAAAAGTGGAAAAGGTTTTGTGATATAATGTGATGCTTCAAAGAATGTCTTGGGTTGTGTACTCATGAAAAATGATAATTTGATCGCCTACGCCTCACGACAGTTGACGATCCATGAGCAGAACTACCCGACGAATGATCTACTGATGGTAGCCATGATTTTTTCCTTGAAAATATGGTGGCACTACCTTTATGGAGAGAAGTGTGACATGTACACTGACCAGAAGATCTTAAAGGATATATTAAAAAAAGGAAATCAACATGCGTCAAAGGATATGGTTAGAGCTAATCAAGGATTACAATTTCTCTATTCACTATCATCATGGAAAGGTAAATAGGGTAGTTGATTCTCTATGTAGAAAAGAACCTGCTACTCAATCCATGTTTTGGATTGAGAAAGACCCTATCTTCATGGATGTGAAAGGGATGGATTTGGGAATCGTAAGGGCAGGGGATACGTCCTACCTTTCCCAAATGATTGCATAACCATCCATCAAAGTGAAGATTAAGGAAGCACAAATAGATTATGTGGAGATACAAAAGAGGGTGAATGTAGTAAAAGAAGGGAAGTTGTAAGAGTTACATATCGATGATGATGGTGTGATTTAGTTCGGAATGCGGCTTTGTGTGCCTTCATCACCCAGGATAAAGAAGGAGATATTGGATAATTCACATAGCTCAAAATTATCTATCCATCCTTGGAGTACGAAGATGTACCATGATCTCTGAGAACACTTTTGGTGGGATAACATGAAGAAAGAGATTGCGGAATATATATCATGGTGATTGGTATGTTAGAAAGTTAAAGCTAAGAAAAAAGTCCAAAGGCATGATGCAACCATTGTCTATAACCATGTGGAAATGGGAAAATGTTACTATGGACTTTGTCACAGGCCTCCCGAATAATTCAAAAGGAAATAATGCAATATGGGTTGTGGTTGATCGACTCACCAAGACTGCCCATTTTATCGCTATTCGGGAAGATCTCTCGCATGGTCAACTTGCAATGATATATGTGAAGGAAGTGGTGAGACTGCACGATGTTCAAATCTCAATTGACTAGGACCGTGATCCAAGGTTCACATCTAAATTCTGGAGGAGCCTTCAACATGCTTTGAGTACTAAATTAAATTCCGGCACGACCTATCACCCCGAAACCGATGGCCAGTCTGAAAGGACTATTCAGACACTTGAAGATATTCTATGATCCTGCTCTATTGAATTCAATGGTTGTTGGGATCTATATCTCCAATTGGTTGAGTTCTCATACAATAATATCATTCACTCGAGTATTCAGATGGCTCCGTATGAAGCTCTTTATGAGAAGAGATGTAGGACTCCAACCTGTTGGGATGAAATTTGGAAAATAAAGCTACATGGGACCGATCTGGTTCAAGAGATGACAGAGAATGTTCAAGTCATCCAGAAACACATCACAGCAGCTCAAAGCTGGAAAAACAGAAATGCTGACAACCGTCGAAGGGAGTTGGAGTTCGACATTGGAGATAAAGTCATCCTTTGAATATCTCCGTGGAAGAGAGTCATGCGATTCAGGGTGAAAGGGAAGATATGCCAAAGGTATATCGGCCCCTTTGAGATCCTTGACCACATAGGAGTCGTGGCCTATCGTCTTGCACTTCCACCGAATATGGATCATGTTCATGATGTGTTTCATGTATCACTACTGAGGAAGTACATACCATACCCCTCACATGTACTAAACTCAGAGGTGGTGCAGCTGGAAGATGTTCTCTACTATGAGGACCAGCCAGAAAAGATTTTGGATCAGAGAGATAAGGTTATACACAACAAGACAACCCATATTGTCAAAGTATTGTGGAGGAAACATAAGTTTTAGGAAGAAACATGGGGACCAGAAGAGGCAATGAAGGATAAGTACCCTCACCTTTTTGTGTATAATGAAATTTCAGGGGCAAAATTTCTTAAGGGGGGAAGAATGTAACGGCCCAAAGTTTTTCAATGGAAACAACCTTCTTATAAATATGTCATAAATTAACATGAAATCACAACATAATGAACTACAAAGTGATAAGTAACCATTAAAAATATGTTTTTCACTTCAGTGTTTGGAATTTTGAAAATATTACATACACAGTTATGTTCAAGATGATTTTTGGAGTCTAGTGAATCAAAATATTTTTTGGTGAATATTGACCTACCCTTATGAATAGTAACATACCCATCTGAATAGTAATAATACCCTTATGAATAGTAAATCATCTAACATTATAGTAACATTACATATGAATAATGAAATAAAATTTAGTCCTCTAAGAAAGTGACTATTTGACCATAGTAAACATTTTGGTATTTTTTAAGACTTAAATATATAATTTTAATTAATTAATTAATTTAAAAGAATATTTATTTCCATATAATGTATTAATAAATTATTGAATCAATGTCTTATAGAATTTAGATAATTTTATTTGACCCTACGTAATTTTTCGAAGCACTATAAAATCAGTTTTAATCTTAAAAATTGTTTTTTATGTAAATTATGATTTTAATTAAATATTAAATTAATAATATTTAGAAAAAGATTTTTTAAAAATAGACCTTATTTTTGGATTCTACACGTCCAAAAATAGTAGGGGTGAATTTTTGGGTTTTTTTCTGAAATATATCAATTTTCAGGTGAATAGAAAAAAATACAGTTTTTTGCATAATCAGTGTATACTAAATTGAATCATTAATGATGTAATGATGACATAAACATTATAGAACATTATTTTTTTCCAAATTATATTAAATTTAATATATTTTTTCTTAAAATACAATAAATCCAATTATCAAACATAACAAGAACTTTCGAAAGCCTAAAGTCAAAAGGTGGTTTCTTAAATTGTCTTTTTCTATTTGTTTCACTTTCCTTTTAATAAATTAATTAATTCGAATTATAAAGAAGAATTAAAGCCTAAATCTAATTATATTATATTAATATATGATTTATTATGTCAAAAAATTACTATTACAATTCTAACTCTTGATATATTATTTTATTTAATATTTTATACCAAAACACCTCCCTCCTCATGTATAAATAAGACCACCCCATCCTCTTGCCAAACCACACATATCAAGCTTCATGAATTGTCTAAGCTCTTCCAAATAATATCCCTTATCCCTTACCCACATCCATGAGCTTCTGATCTCATCAAAAGACCATTCTTATGCCCTTAAGGAGGTTCTAAAGTGAAGGATTCAAGATGTATTTTCCCTCCCTCTTCTCCATTAATTTCTTTTCATGTTCAAGTTCCTTTCTTGGTCTCTCTCAACATATCACCATCCAAATTGTTTTGTAACTCTTGTATTACTCATATAATTTAATTTTAGGATTCTAATTGGATATTATATCACCCCCACCCTTTCCCTCTTCCTTTTATTTTATTAAAGATAACGTTCTTCGTGGGTTGTTAATTTATCACCTTCAAAAACGACATACTATCTTCTTCCATTTATACCTTCAGATCTGGTCATGAAACCATTTTTATGGTTGAACCATAATATGTTATATGTATTTTTTTCTAATTTATGTTCTGTAAATAACATATGGCCATTCTACTAAGTGAAAAGTAAAAACAAGTTCTTTGCGATTCAAAAAACCGCTCAAATTAACCCATATAATCATCATTTAATTCCTATATAATGATTCACCCGCATAGATCTAATATAATTCATTATAAAATCTTTAAAGATCCGATAATATCACTAATAACATGTAATATCATTTCTGTATGTTTACCCATGATCTACCTGAACATCAATTTAATAATACAAGTGAACCACTCAAGAAAACCATAAAAACGAACATCCCCAAACAATGTTTTTAAACTCTATAAGTCATTCAAAGGAACATAATATGATATAATGAAACCAGAATGAACCCAATTAATTTACACATGGTTATTTATTTTTAATTAATGAATATAATGTCATTATACATGACATTAAAGAGAATGAAGCATTCGGGTACAAGGTAAGTGGAAATCTCGAACCCAATTTTCTTCCATCGGGTTCTCCTTCTTTCACTCCATTTTTGATAAGGATACTACTAAAAGATCATTTTTTCATCATTTAATTAACATTTCTTGGATATAAATGTTTTTCAGTGGACTTTATTTCCAAAAAAAATGCTTTCCAAAAGAACAATTCTTTTATGAATTCCCCTTTTACTTCTCACTCAAAGTGGACGGTTCGTGTAACATGTGGGTTATTCCCTCTTTCTTTTGGGGACCCAAAGCATACTAAGGTATTATTATGAGATGAAATACATTCCTTTTCATGGGATAATTATTTTGATTTATGTTATATGTTCATTTTTTCATGCATGATAAATGACGATGTTACGATGTGACGGGTGCACCCAGAATTATATAGCATAATATGAATGCTTAAATGTTATTGGTGTGCTCGAAATTATACAGTTATCCAATGCATTGGGTAAAGTGATGAATCTCATTAGTAAATGTGAAATTATTTGTGAAAAAAGAATATAGATTGGTTCAAAAATATGTGTGGTAGTTAACCTCTAAGACATGATGTTTCATTTTTATGCATTGCCACATTTCAAGTCTATTATTAATGCTCCTCTCATGTTCATGATATTTTTCCTATGTTATGATTATGCTCACACCATGATATATTGTTATTATCTATCCGCTTATGGGGATTTTATCTCACCCCTTTTGATGTATATCCGTAGGTGGCTACATGTACTAAGGATAGGACAAGTTCCAATAAGAAGCTATAGAAGAAAAAATTAAATGAATGTTTATGCTCGATGTTGTATTTGTTATGTGTGGTCCTAGTTTTCCCAAGACACTAAAACTTTGGATCCTATGTGTGTAATACTATTATTTTGTTTATCCTAGAAATGATGTAATAATAATGTATGAAAAGGCTGGGTTGCTATATTTTATTTTAAGACATGAAAATAATACCATCTGTATATAGTTGTGATATATAAAATATATTCTTGGTAACCATGGGTATATAATTTAAATCCTTTTAAACCAAATTCATTATTGTAGAAAATGAAATGTGGTAGTCAACAATGGCTTGAGCATCCAACCACTCAAAATTGGTAGATCTCAAATCCATCACTCCTCTCACAATCATTTGGAATATACAAGGTTAATGTATTTTGATATAGACATGGGAAACAAAACCTATATCTTATACCTGTTGTTTAGATATTAAAATATTACATTCAATAATGAATGCACCATTAGATTCCAATTACTTATGGGTGGATGTGTTCTTCTAGTGGACTTGTTTTCCATGTGAAAACAATACTTCCTCATTTTCCCGACCATTAATTTGGATATTTTTCTTATTGGAAGGGAGATTATTGGGAGATTTATACTTTTTCTGATTCGTGTTCCCCTTTTCCTTGTTCTTACTTTTCATATTCACCATAAGGATCAAAGGTTTTTTCACACTCCAGGTCCTTAGATACTCGGAGAATCAATGTAATAAGTTTCAAAAGATTCTTATCATTATTTCTTTTATTATAATTAACAATAAAACAGGAAAATGTATTTGGTGGTGATAAACATATGAGTTCTATGTAAAACTCATCTGAGAAATTACCCCTTAAGATGTCTAAGTGTTCAATGTAGCCAATAAGCATGACTACATAATTCCCAACTACCACAGACTCTCAATGATTAGTTGTAAACAATGTATTATAAATTTCATTTCTCTCTTGACTCGCTTTATCTTGAATGATATCTTGAAGGTGAGTTATCATTCTATATGCATCTATGTCCTCATGTTTCTTCAAAAGATCATTGGTCATGGGTGATAACATGAAACCATAAAAACATTAGAATCATTCATATTTTCTCTCATAAAGAGACAATTCTTCATTAATAGCCTTATTAAATGGTTCATATGGAATATGTTCATCCAACACATAAAATTTCCTCTCATGGAGAAGTATAATAATTAAGAGAATTTTCCACTTATGGAAATTTATTTCGGGGATAAGGTTGTCCTTCTTAAGTATGGATCGTTGTGGTATATTTGAATTCATTTTATTTTTATTTCTATAAAGAAGATATGAATAATTTTAGTAATTTATCAGATAAAATTTATATTGATAAATAAAAAGTATATTTATTAATCTCCCACTATTTATAGAAACAAAATCTCCCTCACTATTAGGTTTAAATTATCATGTTTCTTAGAATTTCTAGGGAAATAATCCATATTCCCCTTCTCATTACCCCAACATTGGTTGCTAAAGTAACTTGAATGGTTTTATGTAGTAATTCCAAATTGAAACTGTATTAACTCATTGTTCCTTGGCCTATTATGTGGACTCCCCGACCTTGAAATAATTAAATTGGATTTCCTCACGCCTTCGACACTCAGTTACACCCAGTCTTACATTGGTAGTAAACCCATGATGTGAACTAAGTTAATTGAACAAAAATATTCATGTTTTAATATGTTAATAATTGAAAGCACCCTATCTTTGATTTCTCCTGAACATTGAACTATGGATATATTTTCTTATAAGTAGTCGAAGGATATACTAAATTAATATATATTATTGATTGATTTTATCCCATTGTGTGTAAATTTCTTATTATTGTCATTATTATATGACTTTTAATATTAACTCAGTTTAAAAAGTGGGTTACAATTTCTTTGATATTATATATCCATAATAAATATTTTTAATTTCTATCTTGCAAGCTTATTAGTTCATTAATTCATGTGATCGTGAAAAACAAACATAATGAAATAACCATAAAACATGATATGAATAAAATAATAAATTGGTATTATAATGATATTTTTCTAATGTTTAGTTTATCAAGCATATGAAAAAATAAATGTCGACTTATGGAGAAAACACCTTGAACTAATTAAGGATTCTATTGATGATTTCCACCTACCCACCTACTCATCTCTCTTAGATTTGGATTTCCTCATCTCCAAACATAGACCACCTCCACTATCATAGGAGATCCATCCATTATATATTCTTTTACATTCACTTATGTGAGGGGAATTGGTTTACATTAAATAAACCATGGGCACATACGGCGTTATATAATAATATGAGATATCACATGCATGTCAACAATTTAATTTAATAGTAAAATAAATGAAAAAATTAGATAAAAATGTCTGGTCTATGGTCATGATCATTCACATTACTGAAAAGAATTATGTATTTAATAATGTTAACATTCAATTCGATTAGTTCTTTTTTAAGATAATTTATACTCCAATGAATTAATTATCTTTTTTAATTAATTAATCTTTTATATTATTTATCATTAGAATTTATTTGATGTTATCATTGATAATAATTTTTAAAATAATATATTAATTTATTTAAAAATAATTATGTACATAAATATAACATTGTGTAAAAATGGTGAGAACCCATATTAACTGACCAAAATTTATTATACTCATATATAATTTTCTCTTGCGATATGTACCATAAAATATTATTCCAATTATTTCATGATGTGTACTGCCAAATTAATGATTATGCAGATTACTTAATCTTTCTGATATGTGTTACACTTAAATTAATGTAGAGTAATAACTGCAATATGAATCCTACATGAAATGTAGATCCGAACATTATACAGAAATTGAATAAATATTTATATTTATTAAAAATCACCACATTGTATAACCTATCAAAATAATGACTACATAGAAGCATATGTTGATAAGGATGAAAAATTATAATAAATCAATTTAAATAATTTGAAATTTTGTATATGTACTAGGAATTTATAATCCAAATACACGAAATATATGATTACCACAATCTATCTGAATCATGATACTGGGGACTCAGAGTTTATCTGTGCTTTGGAAAAATTATGGTAATGACATGTACCGGGGCAATTTGGTATGTTTTCTCCAAGTTAAACAATCACCAGTTTTATAGGGTGTGTAAGAAGATAATCATCATTTCAATGACAAAAGGACTACACACCATGCATGTAGGCTACATCGCATGCACTCTGTATGACTGTGTGCAGGATGGTCTGGTCTATTCAAGGTGTATAATTAGTGGCACTATGTGTATTCATTGCTCAAAAATTTAATTAATTTTGTATTTATTCACGATACAATGAACACAAGTACACTACGTGTTCTAATGGGTACATGAAATGAACTATTATGTTATATTACTATAATCCTCAACACATCATGATGAGTTCTTCGATTTTATTTAGTTCAAAAAATTAATCAGTTTTATTATATTTAAGTAATATGAAAAAATAAGAATCAGATTACACAATTTGGATTAAATAAAAAATAAATATGAATATAAAAGTAAATGAAAATTCATAAATCAATCAATAGTATTTTAAATAATAATAAATAATTAGGTAACCACTATGATAGCACTTGTATGTTTTAGGAGTTGAGGAAGCATGTGATGGGTCATGTCAAAAATTTCTTTTTTCATGATTGATGATCAATATGATATTTACACCATGATAACAAATGTGATCAACAGAATTGAATCAAATAAAACAGAAAATTGATATAAATTTTGAATCAAGAACTAGATCATCACAAATTATTTATAATTAATTTAATCAATTAAATAATTAACTTCCAAAAATTCATTCATTGTTGATGGATATGACAACATATCCGTTTTTTATCATCATTTAATTGAAGGAATCAATATCATATCCCAACTAGAAGTGATCCACATGTGTTAAAAATATATCTGAACATTGTCATAGGAATCTCCGGGTGTTTGAATGAAAGATCACTCACTAGTGTAATTCACCTTTTATTTCCATGAGAATATCGTTCAAAGGAATATCATTTATCTCCCTATACATGATAGTAAATGGTAGAGTAAGATTAAATTTAGTTCAAGGGAGTGTTCTTCTATAATTATTCTATCCAGGGCTTTACGATGATTATATATATTCGTTGTGCACAAAAAATTAATTGGCACTAATGGAAAAATAATATAAATGGGGTTAAATAATACTGGGGATTAGAAGTAAATAATTTCACAAGTTCCCTATAATATTTATTTAATCCATACATAACCCAATATCAATAAAAATAATATTATTTCTCAATCTGCACATAACTTGTCAATTAAAAATGAAAATTATTTATTTAAATAAAATCCAATAAATATTATTTCTCACCAGACCATTAAACCTGCTCTGTTATTCCTCAAAAAAAATTATTATTCCTTGAATAAATTTTATTATTTTATTAAATATATATCACAACATTATTCACCAATGAATAAATTAATATTATATTCACTAAATCGAAAAATAATATTTATTAAATATTCTTCACACATAATATTTTACAGAATAACTGTTGAGGGAAAATATTCAATAAAGAATGCATGAATAATTATTTTACCAAATTCGGGATTAATATTTATTCAACTTATTAAATAATATAAAATAATATATTATTTAAATTGGATTCTGGATACATTTAGTGTGTGACCCTCCAGACCTAATTTTAAGTAGCATCAAGTGAAGCAACCTAAATTCTAAGGTTAGAATCTATAAATATTCTTAGGCACCCACAGAGAAATAATCTAATGTGTCCATGACATAAAAGAACATAAAAAAGTTTACTATGTAATATAATCAATTATACTATTAGAGATGGTAGGACACGGTCTCCAGAGTGGTCTCAGTGAAGATGGATTTTAGGACCTTCTATCTCCATGGTGTTTCCACATTTTATTGGGTTAGACCAAATCTTAGGTACGTATCCCACACTTGTGAATTGATGCAGAAATGACTCTATGGGAGGGAAAATGACCAGTGAGATGCACACTATCAGTATCTATTTATGTACGGATTATGTTTGGAATCCCTCATCCTCCTTGAAGTCTCTGATCTTTATTTCTTCTTACAAGGTGAAATCCTCTTTTCAATTTAAGACCTCATATCTAAATAGAAACTTTTCCCTTCCCATCAGGATAACAACTTATGATGTATTTTCAAAAGAGGTGACATTGCCCGTGTTATCGTGTGGATATATTCTATTTCGGTAAGAATTTCACTTTGTCTCCATTCCATCATTGGAGAAGTGGTGCACTACATAGGGAAGAAACCATGGAAATATGGTGATATGGTAAGTTGAATATCTTTAATTTGGGGATTTTTAAACTATAAATGCATTCCACTGGGGCATGGAATCATTCACCATGTATTTTCCGATTCAGAGTTACTGAAGAGGGCATGAGGATTTTTTTTATTTCATAAAACCCAAATGTTATGATCATTTAGTATTGGAATTATATCTTCAATCCCCCTTGAGTTCAAAATGTTTGTTTCTCAAGTGTTGGTTATATTTAATGTTATTAACTAGATCTATTGGCATGCCAAAATTTTGTTTTTTTAACATCATAAATTGAAGTTATAATTAAAATGGATAGATATACGTTGTAGGCTTGTTTTGAATGTTTTTTCAGGGTCTTAATATAATTTTATTTGAGAACAATAATAATTATTAAAGATGTGTTGTCCACGGAACATGAAGATTTGAAGACTGATTTTGTTTTGGAAAATATACCTACTTTTTTGTTGTGATTAACATGCATTTGGTCATACTAGGTATTTAAATATTAAGTTACTAACCAGAAAAAAATTTCATTAATAGTGGTCATGAAGTATCTATGTGTAATAAATCATCTAATCGGGGAAAAATGGTAATAGTCCTTCTAGGTATCCCCCTTCCACTAATAAGAATGAAAATATATTAGGGAAGTTTCCTATTAATGCAGGCTATTTGGATGAAAATTCTATAAATTAGTGTGGTTTTACTAGTAAAAAGGATTCTCATAAAGAGAAGGCCTCTTCTTCAAGTGTGAGACTGAATTAATAGGGGTTTCAATCAATTCATGCAGAAAATAAATTGGATGATTAGTGGATTCCTGGTGCTCCTCCAATTTATGTTGATGTTGGGATTCAGCATAGAGATGGGTTGATTGTAGGGAGGGAGGTTTCCCTACTTATGGTTTTATATTTTTATTCCCAATGTGTGGGTAATCAAACGGAGGATTTGGGGGATCCACTGGATCTTGGAATCAAAAAATTTATAACAAATTTCTGCAGGGGATCCAAAACATTTTCATTTCTCAAAAATTAATTGATAATTGGGGGATTGTATCTGATGATGAAATAGTGAGTGATATCACTCCTCTTATGTCTCGGGACAATATTTATACCTAATATTAATATGATATCATATATGGTAATATTAAGGTGACCGATATGGAGATTATCACTTTTATTCCTACTAAGAGAAGTCCATGGAAGGAATACTCTATCCTTCTAAGGACCCTGACCACCAGATCATCCTATAAGGTGCCATGAAAGAATAAAGAGATCCTTAATATCATCAATTGAATTAAATCTCAATCTGAGTGGGAAATTCTTGATTAATATGATTATGAAAATGATCTTCTATATTATGATATATAATTCTGTTGTTTCCAAGATGAGGGAAACTCTTTTTTTACCCTTCCTGTCTCATGTCTAATTTTTTATTATATTCAAAATAAGTTTCTATAATATTTGTTTTAGGATAGACTTTTTGGGTATAATATAATCCATTTATCATGATATCTGTAACCAAGAAGGTTCTATGCTTGTGTAATCAACTTATGTTTTTGATGTCTCTTCCATTGAATTTCTAAAAATAAAAAATTCCTATAGAACCCCATGGACATGGATTTATTTTAGATATATCATTTACATAAAATTCTCTAAGATATAAATTTCCATTAATGAATAAAAGTTACAAATCCATTCAATAATTATTCATTAATTCAATATTACTTATGACGCACCCTACAAATCCTACCTCTCTGTGAAAATATATTATCACACTTTTTGTCAATACATCAAAGTACCCAACTAATAATACTCATTATCAATAACATTAAAGACTAAGGATCAATAAAAATTTCCATAGAAAATAATATCCAATGTCACATGTAAATGAGGATTTCATATTGGAAGGACCAATTCTAATATTTTTTCCACACTAGATATTACCAAGGGCGTAAACCATGAGAAGGTTAATAAAAGTCATATGTGTCACTACACCTGACTTCATATACTATTTTTCCCTAAAATGATATCATGTAGATATATAACACATATTTAAAAATATTTTTGTAGAACATAAGGGTTCTAATCATATAGGGGAACTTTTATGAGAATTTAGTGCAATGACTGCTCTTAGGACATTATCACTTACTATGATGCGCAAAAGAAAAGTCATGATGTGATAAATAGTTTATTAATATTAAAAAATATGATTACATGTTATCATTAATTAAACATAAGTTGATTATAGGGTACCAACTCCAACAGAAGCTACATCCCTTAGAATCAGAATAATCATATCAAGGCCACACTTTCCTCTTAGGTCTATATATAATAGCTTAACTATAAAATAATGGTATAATGCCTATTTCACTTCCCAATGTCATCCTAGGTCAGTCCTCACATTCCAAAACATTTCACAATCTACCCAGTTAATACCTATAAGAGATCTCATGTAATCATGTGGGAGGTAGACTCACCCCATTCACTAATCAACTAGACTAAAGGATAGCATATATCTCAGGTCCCACATGTTCTACCCCTTTGTACTATGGTGACACATATAGTTTACTATCCATACTCCATCACCACTACTTATTCATGGAGATATAAGAGAACCTATCTCATGGTAAACTACAAACCATTAATTTCACTTTCCATAAACACTTCAGAATTTTAAGAATCATATGGCACACAATAATAATAATGTCCTCAATCATTAGTAGCTGAGACATCAAAAAAAATTATGGTTCAGTCATGTTCCTTGAAATTTAATTCCCTTTATATAAATTAACAATAATTTATTTTATTAAATTATAATCACCCAAATATGGTGATACTACATATTTTTCAATGAATAAAAAAATCATTTATTTTAGGTTGATTTCTAAGGTATTAGCTACCTCATTCTCATATCTATCTTTTTGAAATAAATCACAAATAACATTGGCTATGAACATTCATGTCTAATTATCCACCATCCCTAAACCTGATTTTATATATTCATGAATGTTATTTAAAAATATTTATAAAAAATATAATTACATTACATGTTGATGAAATAAAAATCAACAAATAGTTCATTAATTTATTATAGGTATTATGACTTAATAGTCATTATTAATCTTCCATGAAATAATATTTATTAAAGGGGGATTGATCTATCACACTACGACCTTCCAATACCATAGTACATCAAAGCCCAAATTTATCATTTCATTTATTCTATTATTTTTACCCAAATGCATCTAAAACATTATATAAAATTAGGACTGTTACATACGTTGAGAAATCCACATGTAACCTAGTGTGATCATCCTCTAAAAACCACTTGTTGGAAATATAGGGAAAATACTTACCATATCAATATGATTTCAACATTATTAATTGAATTCATCCCTATAAACCCTAATATAGTTTCCGAAAAAACAATGAAAAATGGTGAAATATGAGGAAGAATCAATGAGGAGAATTATATTTACCGCAAACCGTCTCCTAAGTAAAAGAAAATTAAATTATATTAAGATTATGAAATGTTATAACAAGAAAGGATATGGAATGAGTGATCTAAAATATGTCACTCTATGTTAGTCAAAACATCAATATACCCCAGTTCATACAACAAAATATCCATTTTAAAAAAATTTATAAAAAAACAAGTTGTTTACAATTTTAGGATACACATTTACCAATAATTAAAATTGGTATATATGTAATGGTGAACAATGGTCTCCCTTACACATAAATAAGATTTATTGTGACCATTACATATATACCGTCAGATGAAATACCTTTACACATAAAATCTTTAGTAATGGCTTCCCCAAAGGCCCTTATAGATAATTTAATTTTAACAGAAAAACTATAAAATAAAACCTTCTGTCATGGAACTCACAATTAACCATATGAATATCTGGTTAAATTACAGTTACCCTTACCCATATTAAATAAAATCATTGTTACCCTTATGCATAGAGGGAATATTAGGGTCCCCTACCCATATAGGGAAAATCTAGGTGTAATGGTAAATGAATGGTTACCCTTTCCCACAAAGGGGATTTTGTTAGGGTATATAGAAACATTACAAAACTCCATTTTCAACCTAGGTCCTCCTTTTTTAGAAAATGATAGTACAAAAATTGACCTCTTTTTTGAAATTTAATTTGTACTGTATTTTAATAAAAAATGATCTTCATGGCTGGGACAACCATCAAGTCTCATTCCACGATTTAAACCAACACTTCCAACTCCTACACCAAAGACCATTACCCATGGTCAAACCAGTGATCAAACCCAACAACCATTCCTAAGCATACAGAAATTCCGAATATCTCCAATAATATTTAAATTTAATATTTAAATTTTTATTTTAGACCTATAAAATCACTAATTTGTGGAATTATCCAAAAATTTCAAACTAATACACATACCTAGACTATCATACTAACCCTTATCCAACATTTTTTTGGATCACCTATTGGATCTCGTTGGCCATCAAACAAATCAAAAAACACATCTTGATGGTGTTCCAATTCATGGTTTCCTGATTCTAGACCAAATTCTAAAAAAACCCCTCCAATAAAAAATATTTAAAAATTCATAATTCACAAAAAAATTACGAACATGAATTTATGATGTTCATTGAATTTCTCGATGGTGTTCTTGTTCTTTTTATTTATTCTTTTTTTTAAATGTATTTTTACGAAATATTTTTGGTAATAAATTATAATATATTATTTAACTGAGATTCTAGATACACTTAGTGTGTGACTCTCTAGGCCTCATTCTCAGTGGAATCATGAGAAGCAACCAAAAATAAAATTATAGCATCTAGTAATATTGCCATACACCCACAGAAAAATGTGGTAATGTTGCAATGACATAACACCTCATATATAATATTACTGTGTAATAAAATGTAAAATGCTCTTGGAGATAGTGGAATGCAGTCCCAAGAGCAGTTCCACTGAAGATTGATTTTAGGTTTTAATATCTCCATGTGGTTTCTTAACTTTCTTGTGTTTGACCGCATTGATGATACATATCCCACAATAGAGAATTGATACACATATTCCACTATGGGAGGGAAAATGACCAGCAAGATGCATGTGGTCAGTATCTCTTTGGGAGAGGATGATGTTCAAAAGCCCTCTTCTTTGTTGAAGTCTCATAACCCTATTTTTTCTTCCAAGGTGAAACCTTTATTTCAATGTAATCCCTTGGATAAGAATAGTAGGTTTTTTCCATTCCATCATGATGATGTCTGAGGATGGATTTTGAAAATTGGTGAAACGAATTGTTATCATGAGTCAATATGCAGTTTCAAAAAGAATTTCTTATTGATGGAAATCCATTTTTGGAACTATGGTGCTCTCATAATGGAAGAAACCATGAAATTGGGAGATATGGTATGAATACTGTATTTGATTTGGGAATTTTCAAACTGGAAATATATTCCTGTGGGTCATGCATTCATTAACAGTTTATTTCCCTATACAGATTTGATGAAGAGTTTGTGGGGATTTGGTTCAATTTAATTTAATCCAAGTGTTCTGGGGATTCATAAAATGATTTCTAGCTTTAATGTATTTCAGTTCAGGAATTATATTTCTCAATTATGGGTTAGATTTTATGGTAGTAACTGGATCTATTGGAAACTCAAAATCATGGTTGATTTACTTTCATCCATTGTAGTTCCAATTAAAATTGAAAGAAATAACGTGAAGTCTAGTTTTGGAGATTTTTCCAGGGACATTGTGGAAGTTGATTTGAGTATAATTCTAAATATGAATGTGTTTTTATCCACACAAAATGAATATTTGAACATTCAGGTTGTTTATGAAAATACCCCAAGTTTTTGTTGTGATTTCAAAGCAATTGGTTATACTATGAATTCTTGTATGAAGTGAATAACCTGCACAATATTCATTAAGAGTGGTCATGATGAATCTATGTGTTATAGATAACCTAATCAGTACAAAAATTATAATATTACATCATGGAATCCTCCATCCAATGATAATAATGATAAGACATTTTGGAAGATTCATGTTAATACCACCTCTTTGGATTAAAATTCTCGGAATCATCACTTTTTTACTAGTTCTAAGGATTCTCTTAAAAGGAAGGGATATTTTTCTTGAGTGAGGACGAATTAGTAGTAGTTTTAATATATTCAGGCAATAAATCAATTGGTAGATCATGGGATTCTTGATGCTCCCACAATTGATGTTGAAGTTGGGATTCAACATGGAGATGGGTTGTTCGTACAGAGGGAGGATATCCTACCTATTTTCCTATATTCTTATACCCAATGAGTGAGTAATCAAATGGAGGTTTTGAGGAATACATAGGATCATGAACTCCATCCATCTAATATTAATTTTCATTAGGATATCATGAACATTTTCGTATATTAAAAATTCTCTGATAATTTTTGGAACATCTCTGATGATGAAATGGTGAGTGATATCACACTGCTTAACTATTTGGATATTATTCATACCTAATATAATGACATTATCATATATAGAAAGAATATTGTGACAAACAAGGAGGGTTCCACTTCTATTCCTACTAAGAGAAGGTCGTTGAAGTACTACTCAGACCTTTAAAGGACCATTACCACCAGATCATCCTATATGGTGCCATGAAAGAATAAATAGATCCTTAAGATCATCAATCAAGGTAATTATCAAACTGAGTGGGTAAAAGTTGATTACATTGATTATGAAATTTAGATTTCGTACTGTGATATGAAATTCTACTACTTCCTAGATGAGGGAAACTTCCATTGTATGACCTCATCCATCTCATGTCTACATATTTATTTTATTTTTAATAATTGGTCAGATTCTTTTCTTTTGGATAGACATGTTGGGTGTAATAAAATCCCTTTATCATGATATCTCTAATCAAGAGGGTTGCATGCTTGTTCCATAATCCTATGTTCTTGATGCCTATTTCTTTTACATTTCTAAAATTGAAATTTTTGTTAGAATAACACTGACATAGATTTATTTAGAATATATCATTTCCATCAAATGTCCCGCGATATAAATTTTTTTTAATGAGCATAAGGACAAATCATTTCTCCCAATATTCATTAATAGAATAATACTCGTGACAAACCTAATGTATTATACATTCCCACGAACATATATCATCACAGTGTTTGTCAATACATCAAAGTACATGAAATATTATACTCATGAATAATAATATTACAGTCTATGAACCAATACAAACATCCGTAGATAAGAATATCAAATGACTCCTATAAATGTGGAATTCATATTGTTGGATCTCTTTCTCATAATTTCCTATATTTGATATCACCAAGGGAGTACACCATGGGAAGGTTCATCAAAGTCTTATGAGCTTCCACCCTTGATACTTTTTATCAATTTTGTCCCACAAATGATATCTTTCTAGTATATTAAATATAATTAAGAATATTTTATTATAACTTTTTGTTTCACATAATAGTGGGGAACTACTATGAACATATAGTGTGATAGAAAATCTTAGTACATGATCAGGTACAATGTTACATAGAAGAACAATAATGATATGATAAGGTGTCTCTTAACATTTAAAACTATGAATAAATTTTATCATAATGTACCCAAAGATGAATCTAGGGCACCAGCTCTAACAGACACAACATCCATTACAATCAGTTTCATCATATCAAGGGCACATTTTCCACTTATGTATATCTATAATGGCATTACATTAGAGGGATCGTATAATTAGGATCTCATATCCCAAGGCCATACTAGATTAATCATCTCATTCCAAACCATTACACAATATACCCAAGGAATTCCAATACGACTATTCATGTACAATTAGGGGAGGTACAAACACCACATTATCAAATCAAGTGGCCTAAAGTCTAATGTATTCCTCATTTCCCACTAATTCAATCATTAGGATCAAAGGTGACTTCCATTGTTAACCATCCATAAAATATAACCACTCCTTACTCATGGAGAGATATGAGAACATATCACAAGGTAAACTACAAACCAATCATTTCAATTATCATAAACCCTTTTCAAGTTTATGCGTCACATAGAACACATTAATAATCAAGGGCTCAATATTTAGTAGTTGATACATCAACAATTGTTTAGGGTTCCATCATGAAACATGAAATATACACTCATCAATATAAATTAACAATAATAAATTTAATTAAATTTCAATCACCAATATAGGGTGATACCACATATCAGATGCTGCATAAAAAATCATTTATTTGAGGAGGATTTCCAAGGAACTACCTACATCATTCATCAAGTTATCTTGTTGAAATAAATCTTAGCTTCCATAATCAATGCACATTAATGCCTAATTAACGATCATATATCATCATGATTCCTTATATCGATAAAATTTATCTAATTATAATTATAAAAATCTATAATTTATTTACTTGTTGATGAAAAAAACATTAAATAGTTCATTATTTAATTATATTTGTAATAAATTAAGACTCAATAGTAATCTTCCATGATATAATATTTATGAAAAGGGGTTTGATCCATACCTTCACATCCATACCGAACCTCACTACATTGAAGCCCAAATTTAGCAATTCATTTTATCCATTAATTTCACCCAAATATATATGAAAAATTATATAAAATCATGATAGATGCATACCTTGGGAAACCCACATGTAACATAGATTTATTTTGGATATATCATTTCCATCATAGGGCTTCAGATATAAACTTCTTTTTAATAATAGAAGGGGAATATCCTTTCTCACATTATTCATTAATGGAATATTACTCGTGACACACCCAACACATCCTACCTCGCAACGAACATATCTCATCATTGTTTTTGTCAATACATCAACTTACATAACTAATAATTCTTGTTAATAACTATATTAATGTATATATAACAATACACACATCTATATATAAGAATATCCAATGACACATATAAATTTGGATTTCCAATTGGAGATCTCATTCTCATAATTTCTTACAATGTATATTAGAATGGACATACAACAAGAGAAGGGGAATAAAAGTCCTATGATTCAGAACCCCTAATAATCTATATCATTTGTCTCCATAAAATGATATCATTTAGCTATATTAAATATATTTATGAATATTTTATTATTAATTTTGGGTTCACATCATAGTGGGGAACTACTATGTCCATGACGTGTGATAAGAACTCTTAGGACATTATCACATGAAATGTTACGAATAAGAACAATAATGGTATTATAAATAGTATATTAATATTCCTGACTATTAATACATGATATCATAAATTACACATAAGTTGATTCTAGGTAACCAACTCCATGAGACACAACATCCCTTAGAATTAGTATAATCATATCAAGGACACATTGTCCTCCTAGGTAAATCTATACTAGCATCACATTAGAGTGATGGTGTAATGCCTATATCACATCCCAAGGTCATCCTAGATCATTAATCTCATTACAAACCTAAACTATATCAACCCAAGGAATACATATACAAGTTCTCATGTACTAGTTGGGGAGGTACACTCACAACATTCTCCAATCCACTAGCGTAAACAAAAAGGAATATCTCATTCCCACTTTTTAAACCCCTAAGTTCAAAGGTGAATCTTATGGTTAATCATAGATACTCCATCACCACTTCATAATCATAGAGAGCTAAGAGAACATATCTCAAGGAAAGCTACAATACATTCATTTTAGTTATCATAATCCATTTTCATGTTTAAACGTTATACAAATCACATTAATAATCTAGGCCTTAATCATTAGTAGCTGAGACATAAACAATTGATTAGGGTTCCATCATGGACATTGAAACATCATTAAATCCATATAAATTAAAAATAATTTATTTAGTTAAATTTCAATCACCCATAATGGGTGATACCACATATCAGATGCTGCAGAAACAACATTAATTTATTTTAAGTGGATTACCAAGGGACTACTAACCTCATTCACAGAGCTATCTTGAGAAATGAAGATAAGCTCCCATATTCTATTCACATTCTTTCCTAATTATCAATAATATATCAATAAGATTCCATATATCCATAAAAATTATCTAAAAATAATTATATAAATCTACAATTAATTAACATGTTGATGAAAGAAATCATTAAATATTTAATTATTTAATTATAGGTATAATATATTCATACAAAATATTAATCTTCCATGACATAATATTTAATGATGTGGGATTGATTCATCCCTCAAAATCCATCCCATCCATTAGTATAATTGTAATGACCTGTGTTTTTGAACCTGGTTGAAATATGAATTTTATTGAATTTTGTTTATGTTTATCAATTGGTCATTTTTTTTAAACAGAGCTCTGGAATTTTATTCCGTGTATTAGAACACCTAAAGGTGTCATTTTTGGGCATTCATAATTACCCAGTAATTTTCACAAGTGTCACAACGGTTATCAGGAACACTGATTTCTAAAATGTCCACTTTAATGGATCTACACGAGCAGCGCACTATTGCGGTCCAACCCGTATAGTTTATCTGATATAATAAATTATAAAATTAAATTAAATAAGTTTTTATGAGAGATTTTGATTAATTAAAATAATTTTTTAATAATTATAATTATTTTATTCTTATTATTATTATGGTTGTTTGATTAAATTAATGTAAAAGAATTAATTAACTGACGGTTGAAGAAATTAATGTCGGTTTTGGGTTTATCGAAGAACTATTTTTATTAAATGAAGATTTTCAGAATTATAAAAGGAACATTTATTATTAAATGGTGGAATGGACTAATAATAATAATGTTATTATTATTATTATTATTATTATTATTATTATGGTTTCATTGATTATTTTAATTATTTGATATTTTAATTGCATGTTAAAGGATTGTATCATTTATGAGAATGTAATGTGGATTTTTAGTTTTCATTGAATCATATAATTAAATTAAGGGATTCAGATTTAATTATGATTTATTTTTAAATATAGGTGTTGGCATTATCAAAGGTTGAAAAATAATAATAATTATATTATTATTATTTTAGTTTTATGATTGTAATAGTAATTATTTTAATGGAAATTAAATTTGGGGTTATGCTTTAGATTTTTTGTCATATAAATGATATTGTAATAAATTTGGGGATTGGGATTTATATAAATGTGTGTTGGAATAATAATAATAATGTTATTATTATTATTTTGGTTATTTAGTTAAATAAATGTTAAAGGAATTTAATGATCAACATGGAGATTTATATTTAATTATGAAACATTTATTAAGAGAATAATAAATTAAGGTTAAAGATGAATAAAATAATTAAGGTGTATTTAATTGGATGTTGGACATAATCAAAACGTTCATTTTATTGTTTCTTTTAAAATAATATAATTATGGGGTTTATCAATGTACTATTTTTATTAAATTAAGAGTTTTCACTTTTATGCAATACATTCAAATGATAATAATATTATTATGACTATTATACTTAATATTATTATTATGTGTATTTTTTTTTTATTTAGTATATTAGATTTTTTAACATGGGGAGGTGTTGTACAAGAGAGGTACGACCCCCTTCTTCTCTTCTTCCTACTAAGTGAAGCGTGACACACCTGATCTGCCCCCTGTGCATGACAACCCCCCGCGCCGCAAAGATCCTCCTCTGCCTTTCATCCTCGGCAGAACCTTAACCACCGTATGGTGCAACCCATTAGTGCATGACCCCTGGACAGATTGAGACAGTAGCGCGCGACCCCCCCCCCCCCACTCTGGGTAGTAACTAGAGGCACACCACCCCTATCCCAGACTCCACATTGCGCATTACTATTCCACTAGGACTCTCCACAGATTTTTTCTACATCGTCTAGATTTCTATTTCTGTGTATAAATTGTGATTCGCAATGTCCATTTGACTCCTCCTTCTCACCTCATTTGTTCGGCTAAATCCCTAATGTTCAAATTTAATCTGATCGTTCTGGTCCACCATTTTTAGGTTATGTGAATATTGACTCAGGACCCACTAGTCTATAATCAGGCATCCACCACCAAGGGCGAAGTGGATACTCTTGAATTGTTTTTCTTCCATTGGTTCAGGGATGTTTCTAAAATATCTATTTCATTATTCACTGATTTTATTAAGTCATGTTAATTTTTTATGATTTCTTGGTAACATGTTAGAGGTGTGTTTTTCATTACTACTTCCATTCTGGGTACCAGTTTAATATATTTAATTTTTTTCGTTCAATGTAGGAAACATACACACAAAAATAAATATTTATATAAATATAAAGATGAGAGCACATGCGAATATGGACAAATTGTGGACTGGTTTTCTCCAAGTACATTAAACCGTTTCATAATAAAAAGGGTTCCACACCAATGTAGGGTTCCAAAACATTTACATATTATTTAATAATTATAGCTTTTTTAAACAAATTGAGAGTTTGAGTTTTCTTGATTATGATATTTCGAAGAATGACACTTTTGATGTTATTATATTGTGGCACCACATGAGTTAAATAAGGACATTACATGTGTTCATTTTGAGCATGTTTTCTAATTTGGTTAAAGTTATAAGATTAAAAAGTTAAATGATTTGGATGAGTATAATGGGTAGTAGGTTAATTAATTGTAGAACTAACTATCAAGTCATGATTTGTAATAAAATTGTGTATTTTACTGATTATTGAGAATATTGAATATTTGATGTGTTCGAGTTATATATTGGAAATGTGAAAAAATTAATGGTTGGATTGATTATTACATGTTAAATAGTAATGTTTAACAAATTGATGAATTGTAAAATGGATAAGATTTAATTAATTAATTAATTGGTGAATTAATTAATTCTCATGTATTAAATTAATAACATGAATTGATTATTTTTATAACTGTTGGCCATGGGTACTTTTTCATGAATGTTAAATTTACATGCATTATGATGTCTTGGAAGGAGTTGTTTTAAATTATGTGATGTTGTATGAGATGTTTTCTAAATATATGGGCTATGTTCAACATGTTTTGTGATGATTATGATGTGTTTGTGAATTGATAAAATCCTAGACGAATCACTATTTTAGTGGACAAGTTCAGATTTGTTAAAGAATTTGGATAATTAAATGTTGAGTTAATTATTTATTAGTATTGCTATGAATAAATAATTATTTCATAATTATTTACTATTGAGATGTTTAATGGAAAATTAATGGTTGACTATTGATTGGTGATTTATTTTTTTACTTAGATGATGAATTAATTAACAGATGGGATTTATTAAATTATGAATTAATTAATGGATGGTTTTGGTATGTTAGACATGGAATTCAACACCAATGATAAATATATATGAATTATTGATACTTGGGTTTTGAGATAGGGACTAATGCTCCAATTACTCACAGGGTTCTAGACATGGTTTTCTTCACCCATCATGCAAGAAAATATTATTTTATGGGTCAAGGACTGATGCTACAAATACCCATAGGTTGTGAGGCACGGACTGACGCTCCAAATACTCACGAGGGTGCTAGAAATGACGTTCTACACCCATTAATTAACATTGGACTATGCATCCAATTGTTTGTACAGGAAGTGAATTAATGGTTAATTAAAACTGTAGTGACTTAATGTTTTGTGAATTGAATTTGAGAAATGGTTTAGAATTATTAATGAATCAGGGGAATCATTATTAGTGGACAGCTCTAGGGGAAAATCACTATTTTAGTGGACTGGCCCAGATATAGTATATGAAATATTTAATTGAATTTTGTATGACTCTTTATCCAATCCAAAGATCAAATTTGGATATGGTCTTAACTTTGATTACTTAAATGGTCTTTTGAGACATCTTTGGTGAGTGACTAATTGAGCGATTTTCGCGCTCAGTCCAGATCATGAGAATTATGTAGTTTAATGTCTTTTGAATAATTCATAAATGATAATGAGTGTGTAATGACTATTGTGTATGCCTGAAAAATGTATAATACAGGTTTAGACACCATGTGAGAGCTGGAGAAGGTACTCGGGTATATAGTAATATCATACTGATTACCGTAATTATTCATGCTCGCATTGTTTAAATTATTTTTCTGAATGTCAGGATTTGGGGCAGACACTCGTGGTCCTGACCTATTGAGATTTATATCTCACACCTTACTGAGGCTGCCATTCAACTGGGGCACATGAGTAGATTCTATTTGGTTGCAGGATTGTGCCATTTTCAGTTACTTGGAAGATAAGAGCAATGGACCGAGCGAAAGCTTAGGATTCTCGAGGATACTTCCCTTGAGTCTTGGAGTAATTTTTTATATATTTTTGTAATGTACTAATCATAATTCTATTTTGTTTAATATTTTCTATTCTTGTATCATTAGCATGTCATGCAAGAATATTCTATATAATTGATTTTGGCCATTTCTTAGTACAAGATTTATAAAATCTATATTCTGTTGCTTTATCATTTATTATACTACTTCCATTATTTATTTACATTGTTTGTTATTCAATTTGAAATACCATTTTGTAACTATGATAAGAGGGTATAGTCACAAAACTGACTATCCTCATACCCTCACTGCTAGTCGTAATCCTCTAGCATACGGGGAGACGCGCTTGAGGTCATGTGGCGACAGGTTCGGCCACCGGTTTAGATGTGAGTCGGGTCAGGACATTACAACATCAAAGCCCAAATTTATCACTTGTTTTAATCCATTAATGTCACCCAAATTAATTAGATACATTTTATAAAATCATGGATATTTCATAAAATGAGAAATCATCATTTGATAGAGTAGTTAATTGAACAATGATTCACAAAATTAAAAACTTGTTAACATCATATAAAAATTATTTCATGTGATTTGTGGATCAAAAACACATGGACTAACCAAAAAATTGAATCTAATGTATACACATTTAATTTGTTTAACATTGATTCCTATCGAAACCACTTGATTTTTATATTGATACTACTCAATCATTGCAACCACATCATTTCTTCATCGACCCAATAAAATCATTCCAATCTTACAGATGTAAAAAAAAAGTCTAGTCCATAATGTATTGTAATTGTTTGGAGTTATGGTACGATTTATCAAAAAATATATATATTAAATACCGATGTTAAAACAACCAATTGAAAAATTAAAAATAAAATTATAAAGATAGTAATGAAAAATAAAATTTTTATCTTAAACAATTTACACCAGCCTTGTCTAATTAAATCATATTCTCAGATAAAATATTTTACAATTTGAATATCAAATATAATTTTACTATTTTAGCATGACATGATATTTTAAAATATATAATAATAAATAATAAATATAAACTACAAAACGCATTGTATAATGGAAATCCTTGATTATTGGGATAAATACTATGAATCATTATTCCACTAAATTTAATATAGATTTGTATATATTATTATGTAATATTAAAGTATAATGGGATAACAATTATATCCCACTTGAGTGAGAGGTAGAGGTTTCCCACATGTTTTCACATTCATGGGTGGTGACCGACGGAAGGCATCTCACGTAATGGGGATGTGGCATCTCCATAGAAATAGAGTGGGTGAGGTTCTTCCATAGAATACTGATGGGGGGGATAGAGTATTTCCACTCAGGTAGAGTTAAGGATGGGAATTGATATAAGATTAAATATTAGGTTTGTGTACCTCTAGTCATTTTGATTTGGTATTATGGGGGTGTTAGGGTAGAAATCATTATACATGTTGGACATATAAGGGAACCCTATTAAAATAATTAATAAAATTTTTATCTAGAAATAAAAATAAAAATGGAATTCTAGTCTTGAGTAATTACTAGAGAGATAACATTGGAAATACACATCTATAAAACAACATTTTATTAGAACTAAAAAACATTTTCCAATGATAAAAAATGTTGATAATCAAGAAACTATTAAAAGGGGTTCATTTTATTATCACTAAAACACAGATAAAATGGTCAATTATCAGAAATTTTTAGGACTAATAAATGACCCCATTTATCAGCGTTTATTTTAGCTCTATTAAAAGTCAAAAAAATAAAACAAAATTGAAATATTTTTCTACAAATCAATATATATTTATTTATAGTTATAATTAATTATATAATCAATATATTTATTTGAGCTTCATATGAATTTAAATATATATATATATTTTTATGAGTGTAAATAAATAAATATATATTTATAGTAATTATTATTAATATAAAAAATATATTTATTATAAATTTATTTATTATAATTTGATAATTATGAAAATATAATTATATATTTCTTTAAATAATTATGAAACTATAATATATATATTATTAATATATTTATTTAAATTTCATCATTTTTTAAATATATCTATATATTTATTTAGTTTTATGACTATAATTTAAATGTATATTTAATAAATATATATTTATAATAAATATATAATTAATATCTATTTATAATATATATATATATAGTTATTATATAAATATAAAACTAAAATAGATATATAAAAATATAATTCAAAATAAATATAGATATTTAGAAATAATTATAAAATTAAAAAAAAGATATTGACTATATATAATTATAAATATAATAAGTATACTTATTATATATTTTTAATTATAAATAAATATTTATATATTAAATATGTAAATATAAATAATTATTTATTTATGTCTACGGATTATTATAAATAAAAAATATTTATTTTATAAACCTATAATTTTATAAATATATATATAAATATAAATAATTTATTATCATTACAGTTTTATTATCGTTAAAAACACTGAAAAAATATTGTTTTATCAACTCTTTCTATTTTAGCACAGTTAAAATATATATTTATGTGCACATTTTAGCTTGTACTAATAAAATGTTTACCCGCGTTTACAAATAAACTCTAATAGTCTCCTCCTCCATATACAATCCTTAAGCTCTTGCAGAAGCTGAACCCTGTCTCCCTCTCCACCTCATCTGTTGTCGACTCCTCCACCTCCTCCCCCTCAGTTGCTACCGACTCCTACTCCTCCCCTCCACTGTCGACTCCTCATCACCAGAATCACATAGATTGGTTTCATTCTCCCCATTATCTTCAGGGCTAGTGTACATGATTTTTACTTATATATTGTGTATTTTTTGTATCATATATGATTTCACATTGGTGTTGTAGAAGCTTATACCACTACTTATTATTTCTAGGATGAATTAGTTATTTTGAGGTCTAAGAAGGTGAAATCAAATGTTTGATAATGTTGAAGAGATTAACTATTTTTCATAAGTTTCAGGGATTTATTTGAATATATGATCGTGATATATCTATTTCAGAATAATTATGTTATGGATTATTTTGATTCAAGATTTCAGTAATTTTTCCCGATAGGAATTATTTCAACAGAGGTGATCATTCCTTCTTTATTATATAAATTAATTAAGGTATTATAGAGGCTCATCATGAGTAGTGAAGTTTGTTTTATAATTCCTAGTCCATATTTTTTGAGATTGTGTTAATACTGGAAAATTTGTGTCTTATGTGTGGATATTTTAGCTACTTGATTAATGATTTAATTCTAAGTGTTGTATTTATATTCACTCAAGTTTTTAGGTATTATTTAGAGGTATATCGCCTATAGTGTACGATTATCTGAATTATCATGCTTGTCTTGTTCAAAATATGGTAGATTGGGGAATCGATAAGCTTTGGGTATGTGGTATAATATTTGGATGATTTTGACATTGTTTCCAGATATGATCCCAGGTTTCCTTCAAATGAGGAAATCATAACACAACCATGATAATTTTTAACATTTATGTACAAAAATTTCTTTTTGAGTTTCTATAAAGGTGTGTTCTATAATGCTCTCTTTAATGGAACCATTCATTATGGGACAATATAAGGATGATGATTATCGTTATTGGTTTTCATCATAATAAGTGGATTGATGATCAATTTTTATAATGATAATTGGCATAGAATTAGGGTTGATCTAACTGACATGATCTTACACAATTTTCTATATCGCTAGAAGAATAGGAATGATAATAGATATTACTATAAGGAGATAAAAATAATTATCCCTAATAGTAAGAGATAATGTCCCCCTAGTACTATAGTGATTAAATGAAATAATGATTGGTAAGATGTAGTAGTTTATAGTTTTCAAAAGAAATAGATAATGTATATTTTATTTTTGTAGGTCATGATCCATTATGTTGGTAGAATTATCAATTTACTCTCAGGGATGACCTTATAAGATATAGAGACTTATATATTTGGATCCTAATTATGAGAAGAGTCCATATAATCACTATTAATCTCATCCCCAGTATAGAGACCCATACATACATATATATAATATCTTCATAGATATCCTAGGTGTATTTTCTAATGACTTATCTAGGTTACCCAATGGATATATTGAGTTAATGATAGTGTTCATACCATGTGTTGAACATATATCTATTCCACCATTGATAATGTATCTTTTAGAGCTACGAGAGACGTAGACTCAACTGAATGACTTGGAGGTGAATAGGTTCATATGAAATATTATGTCCCCTTTGGGTGACATAGTTTTTTAGATACAAATTATAATAAATCGTTTAGAATATATATGGACTACTTGGAAATATTATATGTGATAGAAATGAACTTAGATCTAATTATTCATATTAATGGAAATTTTTATCAACTTAGAGGCGCTAAAGTGTTCACGATGACCAATATGTTATCAAAGGGTCAACCGCGATTCAACATGATTGGATGATATAATAAATAATTTACCAAGAATGTGGTTTGGTTCCTTTTATTAGATGTTCATCAGAGACCCTTCTATGTTCTTAAAGGTTGATTGATGAAAAACCAATCTCAAGTGGAATATGATTGTCATATTTAAATAGATTTAACTTTATGTTCAAAAGTATCCTGGCCAAGTGACACATATTTAATAATATATCACTTATTCACTCCTCATTTGTATTACGGGAGTAAAATATAGTATTCATAGTATTTATTCAAGAGATACTTGATAAAAATTCTATAGGATTATATTTTATAAAATGTTGGTTATTGTATGTTCATGTATCCTTTATAATGTGCCTCCCCTGGGATTTATCACATTGTGAAAATGCATAAGTGACTCAATTGTTTTTAATTTTTTTATATAAATTATTTGTCTTCAATATACTCTTTGTTGGGTTTAAATAGAATTAAAATGATTTTAAATAATGGAATTGGGGTTTTGAGAATGATTTTTTTGGCACTGATTGGTTTATTTTGTAAGGGGAATCTTTTATTAAAGAGGAAATAATGTAAATGGTTATATTTTTAATGGGATATCAATTATTATTCTATAAATTGTTTAAAAAGTAGACATAAATTCTATAAAAAATATTATCCATGATTAAATTTTATATCTAAGTTTTGTGTATTTATTTTGTAAAACATTAATATCACTGAATCAAATAGGATGGATATGAATAAAGAATGGAATAATTCTAATAATTTGACAAACGAGTATGAAGATGGTGTGAAAGAGTTTATAATATTTTCAAAAGATCATGAATATGAACCTTCTCAAAAAAATGTCCATGTTTACACTATTGTTATTTAAGAAAAGCTTGTCCAGAGGTGTTGGAAGGAAACTTATTCTATCACAGAATATATGAAAATTATAAATCATGGATTAAAAATTGGATGAATGTTAATGTATCTAGTTTATGTGATACCAAAATGTTTTATAGATCATATAATATCATTACAATTGTTGACAATGAAGAATATTGTATCGAGGGGGTGATTACAAATGTGAATTACGATGAATATCTTGTTGAGGAGATAATGAGGAAAATTGAAAATGGACTTCATGTTTGAAAATAAGTGTTTGAGAAGTTAAAGAGTTGTGAAAATATTACATTGTATTGTGTTTTCAATAAATATACACCATTGGTAGATGTAATGATGATTTATAATTCCAATGTAGGCAATATATGGAGTGAATCCAATTTTACGGAATTACATTCTCTCTGGAATGACACTATCCCAGAAGATAATGGTCTCTCAAGCTAAAAATAGTACTCTAAACTAATAATTTTCTTAATGGGTATGATAGTAGAAAGAATACACTACTTTCTGAATAAAAATATATTGATTCCCAAGGACTGAATATCAAGTAGAGAATTCCCAAAGTGTGATGCTTTTTGATTAAAGAAAGATGAATCTAGTCCAATGAAAGTTATATGTTACATTCCAATCATTTAATTGGTCAGGTGCTTATATATAAGTGAGGAGACTTTAGGGAAATTTATGAGTCATGAAGACACAAGATATAAAGATGGAAAAAAACAAATCCCGCTAGAAAATGCTCAGTTGAATATAATTTATCAGGAGTATCATGAATTTGGAAATGAGTTGAGAATCCTTCATCTTGTGTTATCTGTATATGGAGTGAATCGTTTTGGAATTCAAAGAAGAAGTCACACTTCATGGACGATTATGTTGGTAAAAAATAACATTCCTCCACTACAATGTATGAAATGAAAATACATCAGGTTATCTATTCATATATCATGAAAAAAAATAGGTAATGATATAGATGTTTATTTAGCTCCATTTGACCGGGGATTTAAAATTATTGTGGAACACTACCCCTGAAATTGACTTTAGCAACAGTTTTGGGAACCACTGTTAAACCCGTTTTTAAAATGGTTTCGTGGGGGTTTATAATAAACCGCCACAAAAAAATTATCACTTCCGACCCTTCCCCCCAACCTGACCCTCCTTCTCACCCCGCAACCCTGCTTCCCCCAACCCCTCGCTTCCCCCACGACCCCAACCACCAGCGACACCGCGACCCTGGCGACCCCGTGATCCTGGCGACCCCACAACCCTGTGAGACCGCAGCCCCTCATGACCACGGTGACCCCGCGACCCGGGAGACCCTGCATCCCTTGACCCCCATGACCCCGACGACCTATACGAACCCTACGGTCTGAATTCTAGTAATTTTACCTCAATTATTGTCTACTTATATAATGTATTTTGAAGATTCATGGTTGATTTTCCATTAGATTCATTAAGAATACACATAACCTTTGTTTAATGTGTTATACATGATAGAAAAACTTATTATCACTTTGTTATTATTTTTGTTTAATCCCTATCAACTATTTAAAAAACTTAATGTGTTCAATTGGAATCTCCCTAGGAATTATGCATTCATAGGTGAGAATCCACATTCTATATTGTTTTTCTTGAATCTTAAATTTAATGACTATAATGAATTTGATAAGAAGGGTGTCATGAGACCATATCACATGTTTCTACATAAAAAATGAAACTCCCTTGTTAAACTAATTTGATGATAGATTATAAGGCTAACTTGACTATAATGAATTATGAAACATAGGAATGGAGTTCATTATAATTTTGATATTCGATCATGGAGTCCATAAAAAATGTGTTACTCAAGCATATCATCCCATATATGTGTGGTACCTGGGCATTGTGTCCCTTAAACTTGTGACACCCAAGAATGGTGTCCTTAATACATTGAATAATTAGTCATTGAATCTCTTATTCTTTTAATACATGGTATTCAAATCCCTAATTATTTAATTAATAAGGTCTGGATTACCTCATACTTGTGATATATGGTCAATGAATCCATTATACATTTAATACATTTTCATGGAATCCCCTACTACCATATGAAACTCTAGTGACTTAATAGGGATGCCTGAGTAATGCCTCAGATGATGGATTGTTACTCAGAAGTTGTAATCTTTTCTTTTTGGTAAAATTGAATGATATAGTGTCTCTCCCTTAGAATCTATAATTTCAATCAAAAAAATATACAACTGAAGTGTTCTTCTGTACTTTCATTTACATTACATTGCATAAATTTCTTATGTGTGTATATGTGAATGGTATTGAATTAATTCAAACATATTGTAGTGGTTTGGATGAATATAATTCTTCCAATTTCCCAAATATAATGTTTATAGAGAATTCCTTCTGGGATATATTTCCATCTATGTGATTATGATGATCTTATGATGTTTTCCTATTGGATAGTACCAACACCCCACATTTCATCCCCAAATTCGCAACATGATTCTACAATGAAACTCCAAACACCAATCCCAAACACATCTAATATTCATAAAATGTCCTAGTTTGATCCCCACATCACATCATCTGCTTCATGACCGACATTTCTAAGGTGGTCTCCACCTTACCACATGAATTATTAGGCATAAACACTAGTGATTCCTCCCCTTGATGAATTATAACAATGGTGCTCAATTCCACCCACCAATACGCATTCATATCCTGACCACGATGCATTAAAACTCAAGGAATAACAAAAATGTTCAATGCCCACACGGAAGTCTTAATATGACTATTAGTTCAACTCCAAAGGTAGATCCTAGATCGTCACATTTAACCATAAATCTCCACACATGAGCACTAACACATATATGATCCCAATCACCCTCAAGTCACACCACAAATCTATTCTATGTGAATACACCAAAGAGAGATCTAAGAATTCAATCCACACAAGGATCATAGAATCTCCAAACCTAATCTCCGATGTTATTTCATCATGCTTTTCCATGAAAACCACCGCATATAATGCCTCAAAACTACCATCCCTCGTGTGGTTCTTGCCACTCCAAGGGACACAAAATTATTTGTGTCCTCTCTTCAAGTACCTTTATACTGGATGATACAGTACATGATATTATTTCTGTGTCGATTTTTTGGGAGTTATAGATTCTAAATTAGACCATTATCATACATTTTATCAACTAGAGAAATTACACTAATGGTGACTATATTTCAATCATACATTCTAGTAAAGTGATTTTATCCACAATGTAGAAATGTTTTATTCATTGGATTCCTTTTTGGTAGAGAAAAAACCCAATCCTTTCTTCCTTTGTTTGTATTGGTTACCCTTTTCTATTTTTATATGGTGTTATGTGGTTTTTTAAATGAGATGAGTTCCCCCTTCAATAGTGAATTGGACCCTATTAGGTGTATCAAGAAGTGCCAAACCGTGATAAGTGTTAGGTATTTTCCAATCCGATGGTTGTAACGTTATATATGACTTAGGGGTGGTTGGGGATTTACTTTATGTGAATGTTGAATAATTCAAGGGTACTCATATATGAAAAACCATGGTTGTTTCTTAATCTGAACCTGACATATGCATCAACGTGCATTCCAAATATGCAATTCAAGTGTTAGTATGTAGGATTATGGATTCCCGTATATTTATCTATTTTTTCTCCCAGCAGGAATGAATTATGGGGACATAGATATTGTGATTTCTTATCTCATAATGTTGTCAAAGTAAAAAATACATTGCATGGAATTCAAATAAGAAAATATTTTATTTAATTGTAAATTTATAGTAGGATCACCCACATAATAAAGACGTTTCCTTTTAAAACATAATACCCCCTATATTTTTTATCTCTCAATAGAATATTTGTTCTTCAAAAACCTAATTGGATTGGACTCTAAAACTTCCGATGGCTTGGATAGCTCACTGTATTCCATTTCAACACTAGGAAAAACCTCATTTTATGAAAAATAAATTTGTGATTTCTAATACTCATATATAGCTTCTTTATATGTTTTCTATGAAAACTCATTATCTACTATCATTAATTCATCCACCAAGATGCATTTGGTGTCTTTTTCAGAAAAGTTTACATCCTACAATTTCTGTTATTCTTCATCAAGATTGGATACATTATTGTTACCTTATGAACTGTGATTCCAACCATGTTATGCTTATGTTACTTTTTAGTATTTAATATTATATTTTGATGGGATAACGTTTTGGAAAATTCAATCGTTTAAAATTTATAGATTTTTGAGAAAAATTATAGGAAGACTCTTTAGGATAACTTTTAGTATTGACCATGTGGAAATTGAGTAATATGGAATTTTCAGTTCTACTAATGATTTTTATTATTTCAGCAGTTTTTTCTTAACAATTCATTTCCATGAAAACCATTTGGATTAATGGACTATATTATAGATGTTTTGTCATACCTTATGAATGATTTTTATATCCACGTAGTTATTCCAAATTAATAATGTGCATTTTTTGTCATTTTAAGGTAGCCACCACGTTGCTAGCACATTGTTTCTCATTACCAAAGAAACTTCCCCTATACCAAACACTAGAGGGTTCATATCTAACTCAGGGGATCATCTTTATTATATTATGTTTCAATATTCTTACACTATTGAATATATGAATCTCTTTATCTATTTAGTTGTAACTATCTGTTTTAATTTTTTTATTATTTTGTAGTCATATTGTGATATACATGGATAAAAGCTGAATCACATTAACAAGGAACACACCTCAGTATGTTAAGGGTTTGAGTGAGTTTTTAGATTTTTCATTTTATAATTGACTCGTTGAAGGGAAAATAAGATGTACATGTCCTAAATGTAATTCCCTGGTCAATATTTGGGTTGGATTTTTCATGGAGAATCAAACATTATTGAAAGATATAGCTCTAATGTTTATCCATAGAATGAGGTCCCATGTTCATAGAAAATGGAAAATGAAATGAAAAACCTCATAAATGATGCATTCGACACTCCAAGAAACCACCATCATCCTCAAAACATATCAGAACCACTAGAAGAGGGTGCTAAAAATTGGAACATGACAAGTGATGTTTTTGAGATGGTAACACAAGAAGATAAAAATTGTTACATATCATTGCATACTCCTATTGACTCTTTGGAGACAAATGTAATATAAAATTTCACTGAGGAAAATTTGTTTCATGATTTAGTTGATGATTTAAATCAAGAATGGTATAGTGGGTGTTTGAAATATTCAAATATTTCATTTATGCTAATGTGGTACCTTATCAAATGTTTATGTGGAATTACAAATAAGGCATCGTCCATGATATATGAACTGATTTGTGATGTATTTCCTGAAGGAAAAATACCAGAATATTTTTATGGCATGAAAAATGTTGTTAAAAATGTTGGTAGGAATTATTCAAAAATACAAGTTTGTCCCAATTATTATATGCTTTATTGGGGAGAGGATTCAAATAGACAGATTTGCAAGAAATGTTCTTCTTATAGATGGAAGTCAAATGGTGATGTTGGAAGCTTGAATGAACATAATTTCATGGAGATGAATAAATGGAACACACCTGAAAATGTTTTGTGTTAATTTCCTTTGAATCATCGATTTCAATGATTATTCATGTCATCGAAAACCACCGAACACATGAAGTGGCATTCTGTAGATAATAACAATGATTGGTTAATGAGACATCCATGAGATTACCAATCATGGAAGGCATTTTATTCCTTACATCTAGATTTCTCATCTGATCCTAGGAATATTTGATTGGGATTGGCTGTGATGGATTCAACTCATTTGGGACTTTGAGTACCAGTTACAACATTTTCCCAGATGTTTTGATCCTTCCTAATCTGATTCCATGGATGTGTGTGAAACAAACATATTTTATCATTTCGATGGTTATTCATAGAAATAAAAATGCATCTAAATGATATTGATGTATACTTGCAGCCTTTTATTGGCAAATTGTTGGTGTTATGGAGCAACGGTGTTGAGACATTTGTTGCTTCTTCTAAAACAATGTTCAGAATGCATGTTGCATTAATGTAGACCATCAGTGAATTCCCTAATCTTGGGAATTTATCTGGTTGGATCACATACACTGGTTTTTCTTGTCCTATTTTTAACATTGATTTTGATCCCAAATAGCTACCTCACAGTATTAAATGGTGCTTCTTGTGTCATCGATGATTTCTCGATGCGTCTCATTGATTTTAGAAGAACATGTCAAACTTTATAGGTTCCATTGATCGTAGACAACCTCCAACGTTTCTAACTGGTTCTAAAATAATGAAACAACTTGAGAAAGTTGAAACATAATTTTTCGAATGTTCATCATTTGAATGATAGAGAAATACTGGTGTAAAGTGCATCGTCAATTGAAATCAGAACGCAATAATGGAAGAATAAAAGTATATTCTTCAAACATCCATACTGGGAATTTAATTTGTTGCGTAAAAATTTTGATGTGAAGCATCTTGAGAATAATTTCTTTGATTTTTTGATTTTCACATTACTTAATGATCATGTAATGCCAAAGGATCATATCTATTCTCACAAAGACTTACAAGTAATGAACATAAAATGTGATCTCCAACCATATGATAATGAAAGGTATGCTCCGACCATTTTTGCAATGAAAAATATGGATAATGATACATTCCATCGAATTTTAATGAATGTGAAGGTATATGATGGGTATTTGAGTAACATATCGAGGTGTGTTTAATTTAAGAATAGTATGTTACATGGATTGAAAAGTCATGATTCACATATTTTGTAACAATAGTTACTACCATTGACATTGCATACAATATTACCTGAAAAACATACTATTGTTGTACTCCAATTATGCACATTTTTCATGAAATTATGTGAGAAAGATCTACATCCATTTCATCTTGACAACCTCTTGGAGTGGTACGTATTTTCCCTTGTTGCAATGGAGATGATCTTTCCTCCATCCATTTTTACAGTCATGATTCATTTTCTTGTCCATTAGGTTGAGGAAGTTAAATTATGAGTCCCTGTTCATTATCGATGGATGTATCAGATTGACATGTATTTTATTTATATGTTTTTCATTTAAGTAAAAAAAAATTGGCATTTAAATAAATATATAATTTTATAATTTTATTTCATTGATATATTGAGAATTGTAAAGAATACGTGAGAAAAAAATCTCAACCAGAAGGCTCTATTGCTGAAGGATATTTGGTGGAGTAGTGTCTTACTATTAGTTCCAGATATTTGAATGATATTGAGACAAGATTTAATCGAGTTGGATGGGATGATGACACATTAACTCAATCTCAAATGAATCAGAAATCGAAAATATTTCATGTTATTGGTCTATCAGTTGGGAGGAACTCAAATGTGACACTGACCGAATTGGAATTATTACAAGATCATAGATATGTGAAGCTGAATAGTGAAATTGAAAATCTATTTATTGAAGTGTTTAGGATAAAAAAATGAGACGAATGAGAGGCCGAACACAAAATAAGAAATATATAAAGAAATTTGTGAATAAAGATTTTGTATAATGGTTTCCATGACGTGTAAGTTCATAAATATTGTAGTAAATACGAATATTAGATTGACACATAAATTTTGGAAATACATTAAATTATATATCTTTTTTCAGATCATGAATACTGATACTCGAGTAGACTTTTCAGAAGGTTTGATGTTTCTTGCTAACGGTCCTATAAAACATGTTAGAATGATCAACATTTATAATGTGAATGGATTTAGATTTCGTACAGTCGATCGAGAAGTGTGTTTGAAAACACAGAATAGTTGTATATTTAAATTTTCTAAAGTGGGATACTATGTAAAGATGCATGATATTATTGAATTAAACTACCACAGACATTTTTATGTTGTTATATTCAAATTCAAAGGGGTCGATTTTATCAAAGGTGTTAAAGAGTTTCCCTGAAATTTACTTCTATGTACTTCTCTCGCTTGATGGATGTTGGTGATCGAGAACATCATGATCCATATATCTTAGCATCACAATAAAAAATGGTTTATTTTGTGAATGATGTTGTGGATGGAGGTTGGAGTGTAGTTGTTCACGTAATATAAAGTGATTTGTATGATATGGGTGATGAAGTGGATGATTTTACATCTGAAATTGAATTTCATCAATAAAAGGAAGCAGAATTATTAATTCATCATGATATTGAAATTAATAGTCTATAAAGGATGAAGGAAGTGTATGAAGCAATGGAGTAATAACATGATATGATTGAAGGGAAAAATTAATGTATGTACAATTATTTATTCATTCAGAAACCACTTGTTTCCTTTCTGTAGTCATTCATTATCATTGTCCTATATATTTTTTCTGTTAGTACTTGGTATCTATTTTAATTTTTAATTTTTTCTGCACAATTTTTTTGGTATATATATTCTTAACTTAAATTTATTTTATTACATTAATGGAACTCCAAAGAGGAAGCAGTAATCTATTTCATGTAGTTCTGTGACAGTTGATGATCCATCTGGCTGCCTCCCCATGGCGTCTGAGGCACAAACTAATTATACCCATGCACCATCTCCCCCTACACCATCTATCACACCATATGTGGGTTCCCCATTAGAGGATGAGTCATCGACGACCCCTTATGGAGCCTCAACCGTGGGGGGGGGGCATCACGCCCCTTCCAGTTCATCACGAACAAACTTGAGTGTCACTTCCATAGGTACACATTTTAATTAAATAAATTTATTGCATTTTGTTTATACTAATTGTTTCCTCATTGAAGATGAAAAATATGCAACCGTGGAGAAAAACATAAAAACATCAGATGCTTGGAATATGAATGGTGAGAAGATATTCGTGTCATTTGATTCATATGGGGTCCCTATAGATGACGACACGGGGTTACTTGGCCAGTTTCTTGGCTAGCCGGCAGCGAATCCCATTTCCCTACCGATTTCTTAGGATGATTGGAGACATTTGTCTCCAAGCTAGAAAAATGTAGTTTTTGATTCCCAAATAATTGTAATTTTGTAACATTGTGGTGTAATTGAATTTCATGTTACTAATATGTTCAAAATGAATTTATGTATGCAGATGTTCTTCCACGTTAGAGTTGTTGATGTGATAGCATGAAAGTGGTGGTGGAAAATCTTGGTAATAAATGTATATATTTCCAATTGAGATTATGGTGTGAGGAAAATGATACGCCATTGATCATGCAACACATGTATGAGAAGCTACCTAGTTGGGTACCGAATGAACTGGGGAATGTATTTGTTGACAGACATCATGATTATAAGAGGATGGTATTGAAATATATATTATTATATTATCCTCATTTTACATTTATAAACGTATATAAAGAGGATATGAAATTTAATACATTACTATTAAATTAAATTTTATTTATTTCAGTATCTCTCGTGAAAAAATGCATCATACCGGGCTATGTATGTCATCCCTGTAAAGACCCGTAAAATTCAAGGAAGATTTTTTTTCTTAATTTTTTTTGGGATTTTACAAGAACACAGTTTCTAACGGCACCTCATTCCGTGGCCCGGTGTGCCCAGAATCAATTTCCGAAGTTTAACTCGGGTACGTTCAGTGATCGAACGAGAAGGAATTTCTAACTTTGAAACCATTTCTCGGAATCAAATTCTGAGGGCACCGATGGAACCACAGTACCGATATTTTCTTAGGAAATCCTATTATAGAGTTGCGTTTTCACGGGAGGAGTTGTAATGAATAAAATTGTGAGACAATATTATTTCATATGCCTAAGGTAGTTTTATCCTACATGGGGATGTTGGGGTGGCACCTAACTGCCCATGTGAGGATAAATGAGAGGATAATGTGTGGTGGGGCCCACACGAGCCACCACCTTTTCAAATTCCCCATAACTCCCTAACTCCTCTAAACCCCCCACTTAAGTGGTGTAACTCTTCCTCTCCCCTCTCTCCCTCTTAAATTCATTCCAACCTATCACTTAATTAATTAGACAAATCATTGTTTAATTGATTAAGTGAATTAGGTTTTCAATTTTTGTAAGTTTGAATGCATGGAAAAATAATAAAATAAGGAGAGGCCTTAATTTATTTTGGGAGTTTTGGTTGTGTGAGAGAATTTGGAAGAGAGCTCTTCCCTCTTTTGAAGAACTTCATCTTCAACGAAGAACGACACCTCTTCAATGACGAAAGTGACGAACGTCAACATCCTTATTCGACTTCCTCCCTCGGATCCTATAGACGTGTAGTGTCTCCCACAGACGACGTAGCTCGGTATTGGGAGTTTGTGACGAACACGGCGAAAGACGAACTTCATCGTCTTCTGTCTGCAACACCGTCAACGAACGACGAACTTCAATCGACGAATCAAACGTAGGGGTTCGTTTCATTTCGTTCTTGATTATATCTTTGACGTTCTATGAGTAATGAGAACCCCTTGTTATTGTTTAATGGGAATAGTCCGGACCGCACGAACATGGCTGATCCTCCTCCCTTTTTATTCTATATTGTCATTGCGGTTCGAAAGAGAGTGACGTGGTGCCGTCGTACCACGTGGGAAAGAACGGTAAGAAAAACGTGACGTCCAAAAGAAAGTGACGTGGTGCCATCGCACCATGTGGGAAAGAACGACAAGGATGTGCGACATCGTCACGCCGTGCGGGATCGAGCGGCAAGAATGTGTGATGTCTTCATTCCGCACATTCAAAATTTTAATCCCTTGTGTGTGGGTATTTTGATTGCCAGGTGTTCGTATAATTTATTTTGGATAAATTATACCCTCATAAATTATTAAAATCATGTGTTAATGTTAGCCAATTGATAACACCTAACACAGAGGACGCAGGCTGAACAAACACAACCCAAAAACACTCCGCAGCTTGTTTATCGATGTGCAGATCGACGGACGACGACGAAGCAGGCCGCTATGGCCTTTGAATTCCTTCGTAGTGAAGGTCGGGTCCTGGGAGGACTGTTGGCGAAGAAGGCAGGAGAAACGGACCACCGGAGCGCGTCTGGTGGTTCGCAGAAGGCGGCGACGGTGCGCCGCCGGAGGGCTGGCGGCGGCGGTTGCCGCCAGCCTCAATTAGCGGCGAGGGCAGGGGAGCCGCGCCCCCAGCCCGAGGCTTCCGCGCGGCCGCGCTGGCCGAGCCGCGGCGGGCCGATCGAGCTGGATTGAGCCGACCGGGCCGCGCCGTGCCGGCCGGGCCGGGTCGGGCCCCGCCGGGTCGGGACCGGGTTAGGTCGACCCGGTTCGGGCCCACCCAGGGGGGTCGGGCTGGGTTGGTACGGGCCCAGACCCCCCGTTTTCAGACCCTCTTTGGTCTTTTGACCATATCATGGGCTATGGACCCCCGATCAACGCACCGTCTGTTGCGTAGTGATCCTTGGAACGAGGCGGTCGTTTCGGTATATCTCACTCATGGTTTCAGAATACTTTGGGTTCGGCCGGGTTGGTTCGGATACGAAACCAACCGGGCCCTCAGAGTGGAAACACTTATATCATGAGCTCCGGACATCTGATTGACGTGCCATCGACTTTGTTGGATTAATCTAAGTGAGATGGAACTTTTGGCATAGTTCATCCGAGTTTTGGTTGTATTTGGATAGTGGCCAGGTTGGATTGCACCTGAAATCCAACCGGGCCCTTGGAACGGAAAAGCTGTTATCTTTCAGACCAGACGTCTGTTTGACGAACCGTCAGTGGCATTGGTGATCTCGTTGATAAACGGTCCCTATGAGTATACCCTATGAGATTTAGGGCTACAGTTGAGATACATATGGGTTGGTTCACTCACGAAACCAATCGGGCCCCCGGGAAGAAATGGCTAATAACTCACAGACCGAGCGTCCGATTGACGTGCCGTCTGTTGCATTGAGACCCCTATGACGAGGCTGTCCTTTGAGATTCTTCTTAGTGGGACTTTGAGATACTTGGAGTATCGACCTGCAGCTTGTGGAGCAGACCCTCCCGGAGACGAGCGTGCGGAGTACGGAGACCGTGTAGCCGACTGAGACCTGACGACTGCTTGACCGACTCGACATGAAGTGAGTCGACTAGCCCAGTGGATGGAGCACTAATTTGTGAGGTGAAGACCCATAGCGGATGGAGAAATACTTGTGTGATAGTTCAGAACCATGATACTCATCGGGAGAGTACCTCAGCAGGCTACTAGGGGGTGTGCACTACTGTGTTTGGGTGACATACCTCGGCGGGAGGCACTACTGTGTCTGGGTGGCTGACCCATGGTACTCGACAGGAGAAGTACCTCAGTAGTCTTAGATTAGTGAGCAGTACCTCAGAGTCGTGACAGGACCACTGTACACTCCAGAGACGGGGCTCTTCAGCAGTTATGGTTTCGATAATGAAAATCCTGGTTTGAGCAGATACTTTTGACCTTTGTGTTTACCTCATGATTGAGATGGGTCATTTGATTACTTAGGTATATGTATGTTCATATACCTGGGTCGTGGTTATCCGTTGATTTCATGATCTTTGTGTTTTCCTCATGATTGAGATGGGTTACTTGATAATTTAGTTATAGGCATGGGCATATAACTAAATAGAGGATATCTGTTGAGATCTTCATTGTGGTTATCCATGATTATTTTGGTGAGACCTTGAGGGTCTCGGGGTCCCTACTGAGTATCGTTATGCTCACCCCTACACAGGCTATGCCCGCACCTCGTTGTGTTGCTTGCAGACGATGGGTAGTGCTAACGGAGGCCGAGTGTTCGAGGGCTGGACAGTACCTGGAGATGGACTACACGACGAGTCAGTATCCGGAGGTGGACTTCACGGCGAGACGACACTCGGAGGAGGTTGACGGGAGAGAGCATTGTGGAGGCTATCGGTACCTACCCTTCAGGTAGAATCAGTGGTGGACGATCCAGGAGTTGCGCCATCTGTACCTACCCTTCAGGTAGGATCCGAGGAGGACGACCTAGGAGCCACTTCCGTCCCTCCAGCTGCTGTCTTTTTCTGTTGTACTTTGTTCAGTTGTAGTTCTAATTTCTTTTGGGTTTGTATTCTGCCCCATTTACCTATCATCACTTCTCTTTGTACTTATTGTTTTACTTCTGCTTGTACTCTGTGGATTTTTGTTTACTTTTATAAAGGCAATTCCTTCCCAGTTATCGAGATTTACGCCTTTGGTTGTAGTTTCCACCCCCTGGCCTATGGAAGGCGGGCTTGGGGTAGTCACGGCACAGGCCCCGAGGACGGGTCGTGACAAATTGGTATCAGAGGAGTCAGTTCTACCGCAGAACTTATAACTCTGATATTTTCTTTCTGTGAAGCAATAGTTTTAAGGGTACCAAGTGTGGTCTTAAGTTCAGGGAGTCCAGTGTTGGTGCGGGTCGCCGATGTATCCATACTCCAGGACCCTGACAATTGAATTCCGACATTGTGCACGAAAATTCTGATTGCATGTGTGTTTTCCAGATGTTTTATTTAAAGATAATCTCAAACCAGGTCATCTCACTAGGTATAATCATTTGACCGTGTCACGTTGTTTCATTCAGAATGCCTTTTCTCGGAAGACCAGCTAGAGCCCAGAGGGATGTGCCTGCTGACAGCCTGTCAATCGACGAGGCTTCAGTACATGGACCTCTTGCAGTTGAGGCACCAGCAGAGGCACCAGTGGTTCTACCATACGTTGGGCCCCCGATGCCACCATCCCCAACAGTAGGCGATGCACGCCACTTGAGTGCGCTGCACGAGTTCCAGTGCCAGAGGCCACCCAGGTTCCGGGGAGAGACGGACCCGCAGGCGGCTGCGGTTTGGCTGGAGGCTATGTTGAGTGTCTTCAGGCTATTGGGGACGCCGATAGACTTCATGGTGATCTTTTCTGCAAGCCTCCTTCAGGCAGTAGCAGGCAGGTGGTGGAGCCACTTGTTTCAGTTTTGCGATGGGATGACCTTCGCATGGGAAGACTTCGAGACCTTCTTCAGGGTGGAGTTTGTGCTAGTGGCTCTACACCCCGAGCGTGTTCAGGAGCTGCTGCCTTTGCCACGTGTTTTCCTATCAGTAGATGAGTCATCTGTGGGTAGTAGACAGATGATGCAGAGGTCCAGGAAGACCAGACCAGCAGTTGGATGATCTCAGGTTTTAGGACCGGTGGTGCGGGGCACCCGGGGTGGGGTCAGAGCCAAGCGTGCCAGAAACAGATAGTGTTACTCATGCGGCGGAAGAGGTCACCTGGCACGTGACTGTCCGACTCCTCGTACAGTTTATCTGCAGGCTTTGGAGGAGCCACCGAGGAAGAAGCAGCGGCAGGTTCTTGATCCACAACCGAGTAGTGGACAAGGCCGTAGAGCTCTAGGAGCAGGTGGACAGGAGCGGAACTAGTGGATACATCCCTTATACATCTAGTTCCATGTTTCTGTTGTATTCGTGTCTTTGTACTATGAGCTGCAATAATAAAAATACACTTATCTTTGTTTTCTTTCCTGTCCTTTTGTTTGGTTGATACTGAGTGGTCCCGGTTAAACTGTTGACTTGACCCTCACTTTCGATATTTCTAATGGAGGAGACCCAGTGACCTCACATTGATGCCGACAGTGTGACTCGACCCTTGGAGGCGAGAGTGACAGTTGGATCTCTTAGTAGTCATGTCGAGGCCTTACGACGTCATCCATGGCCTAAATGCATCATTTATGTCAGGATTGACTGTATTAGGCAATGGGTGTGGTTCATCCATGGGATGAGACCGAGTTTCTCTTTTCGGGAAAGGAGATATTTTAGTATCTCTTTCAGAACATATGCAAAAAAGGTACATATCATCCAGGAGGGGATGAATACTGCACAGTGTAGTAAGAAACAGGAAACCGACTCTAGTCTTAGAGACTCGAGCGTGTTAAATGTTAAAGAAGAGGATGCTTAAAGGATAGATGAGTCTGCGAAGCAGCAGACGTGGAGGCAGAGCTAGGAGAGCAGCGTGAGGTGGTGTACATCTTAACATGATACAACCACCCGCCTTAATTATCCCCACCAGGCTCAGGGAACTAGTGAGCGGAGGAAGAGTGCGGCTGCATGTGGTCAAGGAGTGTGACCCAATGGCTCTATAAATGATTCAAGGGACCGTCTGTGTCCACTACTAGCTGCTGTAGTAACAGATGTCGATATGAATCATTCCTCGATTTGACAAATATTATCCCAAACCTAGAGTTTCCGGTATGCCGTGGACTTGACCCTCACGTATGGAGATACCTTGGGAGGAGACTTGATAATAACACTTACGCCGACGGTGTGGTCAGACCCTCAAGGCGAGAGTTTCGGTTGGAATCTCTTGGTGGCAGCGTCGAGGCCTTACGACATTAGTTTGAGTATGGAATGGGATATAACTGTTCATACTCAAATTGATGGTTATAGGCAAATGTTGGGAAGGGTTTTCCTTTTTCGGCGAAAAGGAAACCCCAGGGAGCATAGGATAAATTCTTTCACAGGAGGGTGCGACCGATCACTCTTGAGTCGGTCAACCTTACCCTCGTGGCAGTAGTCGTTTTGAGTTCCAGTTCTAACAGGAATTGGAGACCTCTAGAGTTCGATGATGATGATCACGTACTTATACAGGTCTCACCTCGATGAGGTTTACAGAGATGTTGACAAGGCGGCAAGTTAACTATGAGGTTCAACGGACCTTTCTTGGTCCTCAGCTGGGTAGGTGAGGTGGTTTACCGCTTGACCCATCCACCTCAGTTGCACCAGGTGCACGACGACTTCCACGTATCTCAACTGAAGAGATGCATGCTCGACACTTCACATATCATCGACCATGAGGAGCTGGATGATGGCGATGAGGTGTTTTTTCACAGAGGATCCAGTGGGGATCGAGGATTGACAGGAGCGGATCCTAAGAGGACAATCGATTCCTCGGGTGTGGATTATTTGGTAGTACGGAACCTCCAGGTAAGAACATGGGAGTGGAAGGATCAGGTGCGTGTTCAGTACCAATTTTGTTCCCCTAGTTTGTGTTATAACTTTATGGGGACGTAAAGCCCTGAGGTGGGAGTAATGTAAAGACCTGTAAAATTCAAGGAAATTTTTTTTTCTTATTTTTCTTTGGGATTTTACAAGAACGCAGTTTCTGACGGCACCTGATTCCGAGGCCCGGGTTGCCCGGAATCAATTTCCTAAGTTTATCTCGGGTATGTTCAGTGAACGAATGAGCGGGAATTTCTAACTTGGAAACCGGTGCTTGGAATCAAATTCTGAGGTCACCGATGGAACCGCAGCGCCGATATTTTCTTAGGAATTCATATTCCGGAGTTGCGTTTTCACGAGAGGAGTTGTTAAAATATGTGGCTTTATTGAGGAATGAATATAATTGTGAGACAATTTTATTTCTTAAGTTGAAGATAGTTTTATCCGGCATGGGGAAGTTGGGGTGGCACCTAACTACCCATGTGAGGATAAATGATAGAATAATGTGTGGTGGGGCCCACACGAGCCCCCACCTTTTCAAATTCCCCATAACTTTCTAACTCCTCTAAACCCCCCACTTATGTTGTGTAACTCTTCCTCTCCCCTCTCTCCCTCTTAAATTCTTGCCAACCTATCACTTAATTAATTAGACAACTCATTGTTTAATTGATTAAGTGAATTAGGTTTTGAATTTTTTTAAGTTTGAATGCATGGAAAAATAATAAAATAAGGAGAGGCCTTATTTTATTTTTGGAGTTTTGGTTGTGTGAGAGAATTTGGAAGAGAGCTCTTTCCACTTTTGAAGAACTTCACCTTCAACGAAGAACGACGCCTCTTCAACGACAGAAGCGACGAACGTCAACAACCTTCTTCGACTTCCTCCCTCGGATCCTACCTATATGTAGTGTCTTCCACAACCGACGTTTCTCAGGATTGGGAGTGTGTGACGAATGTGGTGAAAGACGAACTTCATCGTCTTCATTCTGCAACACCGTCAATGAACAACGAATTTCAATCGACGAATCCAACGTAGGGGTTCATTTCATTATGTACTTGATTCTATATTTGACGTTCTACAAGTAATGAGAACCCCTTTTTATCGTTTAACGCGAGGAGCCCAGAGCGCATGAACATGACCGATCCTCCTCCCTTTTTATTCTTTCTTGTCATTGCGGTTCGAAAGAAAGTGACGTGGTGCCGTCACACCGCGTGGGAAAGAATGGAAAGAAAAACGTGACGTCCGAACGAATGTGACGCGGTGTCGTTGCACCACCTTGGAAAGAACAGCAAGGATGTGCGACCTCGTCATGCCGCGCAGGATCGAGCGGCAAGAATGCGCGATGTCGTCACGCCGCGCATTCAAAATTTTAAACCCTCGTGCGTGGGTATTTTGATTGCATGGTGTTCGTATAATTTATTTTTGATAAATTATACCCTCGTCAATAATTAAAATCATTTTTATTGTTATCCAATTGATAATACCAAACACGGAGGACGCGGGCCGAACAAACACGGCCCGACAACCCTCTGCAGCTTGTTTATCGATGTGCGGATCGACGGACGATGAAGAAGCAGGCCGCTATGGAGTTTGAATTCCTTCGCAGTGAAGGTCGGGTCCTGGGAGGACTGTTGGCGAAGACGGCAGGAGAAACAGACAACCGGAGTGCTTCCGGTGGTCCGCGGAAGGCAGCAGCGGCGCGCCGCTGGATGGCTGGCGGCGGCGGGTGTCGCCGGCCTCAATTAGTGGCGAGGGTGGGGGAGCCGTGCACCCCGCCCGCAGATTTCGCTCGGCCGTGCTGGCCGAGCTGTGGCTGGATGGTCGAGACGGACCGAGCCGGCTGCACCGGCCAGGCCTGTCCGGGCGGAGCCGGGTCGGACCCCGGTCGGGTGGACCCGGTTCGGGCTGACCCATGGGGGTCGGGTCGGGTCGGTCTGGGCCCCGACCCCCCATTTTCAGACCCTCTTTGGTATTTTGCCCATAGCATGGGCTACGGACCTCCGATCGATGCACTGTCAGTTACGTAGCGATCCTTGGAATGAGACGGTCATTTCAGTATATCGCACTCAAGGTTTCGGAATACATTTGGTTTAGCGGGGTTGGTTCGGATATGAAACCAACCAGGCCCTCGGAGCGGAAACACTTATATCTTGAGCTCCGGACGTCTGATTGACGTTTCATCGACTATGTTGGATTCCTCTATGTGGGACGGAACTTTTGGCATACCTTTCCTGAGTTTTGGTTGCAGTTGGATAGTGAACGGGTTGGATTGCACCCAAAATCCAAGCGGGCCCTTGGAACGGAAAAGCTGTTATCTTTTAGACCATACGTCCGTTTGACAAACCATCAGTGGCATTGGTGATCTCATTGAGAAACGGTCCCTATGAGTATACCCTATGAGAGTTCGGGGTATAGTTGAGATATGTTCAGGTTGGTTCGCTCACGAAAACAACCGGGCCCCTAGGACAAAAAGGCTAATAGCTCACAGACCGGGCGTTCGATTGACGCGCCGTCTATTGCGTTGAGACCCCTATGACGAGGTGGTCCTTTGAGATGTTTCTTCATGGGACTTTGAGATACTTGGAGTATCGACCTGTAGCTCGTGGAGAGAACCCTCCCGGAGATGATCGTGCGGAGTATGGAGACCGTGTAACCGACTGAGACCTGACCACTACTTGACCGACTCGACTTGGAGTGAGTCGACTTGCCCAGTGGACGGATCACAACTTTGTGAGGTGAAGACCCATGGAGGACGGAGCACTACCCGTGTGAGAGTGTAGACCCGTGGTACTCGTCCGGAGAGTACCTCAGCAGGCTACTAGGGGTTGTGCACTGCTGTGTTTGGGTGACATACCTCGGTGGGAAGCACTATTGTGTCTAGGTGGCTGACCCGCGGTACTCGACCGGAGGAGTACCTCAGAAGTCTTAGGTCAGTGAGCAGTACCTCGGAGTTGTGACAGGACCACTGTACACTCCAGAGACAGGGCTATTCAGCAGTTACAGTTTCGATATTGAAAATCCTGGTTTGATCTGAGACTTTTGACCTTTGTGTTTACCTCATGATTGAGATGGGTCACTTGATAACTTATGTGTATGTATGGGCATAGATATGGGTAGTGGTTATCTGTTGATTTCATGATCTTGGTGTTTTTTTATGATTGAGATGGGTTACTGGATAACTTAGGTATATGCATGGGCATATACCTAAGTAGAGGTTATCTGTTGAGATCTTCTTTGTGGTTATACATGTTGGTTTTAGTGATACCTTGAGGGTCTCAGGGTCCCTACCGAGTATCGTTATACTCACCCCTACACGGGCTATGCCTGCACCTCGTTGTGTTACTTGCAGACGACGAGAAGTGCTAACGGAGGCAGAGTGTTCGAGGGTTTGACAGTACCCGGAGGTGGACTACACAACGAGTCAGAATTCGGAGGTGGACATCACGGCGAGACGAAACTCGGAGGAGGTTGACAGGTGAGAGCGTTGTGGAGGCTATCTGTACTTACCCATCAGGTAGGATCTATGGTGGATGATCCAAGAGTTGCGCCATCTGTACCTACCCTTCAGGTAGGATCCGAGGAGGACGACCCAGGAGCCACTTCCGTCCCTCCAGCTATTGTCTTTTTCTGTTGTACTTTGTTCAGTTGTAGTTGTACTTTCTTTTGGGTTTGTATCCTGGCCCATTTACCATTCATCACTTCTCTTTGTACTTAGTGTTTTACTTCCTCTTTTACTCTTTGGTGGTTTGTTTACTTTTATAAAGGCAATTCCTTCCCAGTTATCGGGATTTACGCCTTTGGTGCTAGTCGCCAGCCCCTGGCCTATGGAAGGCGGGATTGGGGTAGTCACGACACGGGCCCCGAGGACGGGTCGTGACAATCCCTCACACTGCGGCCTCAAAAAAAAATTCTACAATCCGAACAACATTGGTAATCATTATATTAGTTTAAATATTAATTAGAAAATTTTATATATTTAATATATCTAATTTTTTATTTATCTCTGCTTAATGCATTCATATAGTTTAGGGAACGAAGGATCCTGAAATGAACTGTGGTTGGATGTTCACAAAAATTCAAATGGAATTTTTGTTAATGAGTCGTCCAAAGAAGTTGGGGTATGAAGTCAATTATGTATTATAATAACTTATTATCTGTTTTTACTGTGTTAATATATATTGATATTTGAATTATAGGTAAAAATTAATGAACTATGGGATGCCAATCCTGGGTAGTCCTACTCAGTCTCCCAGGATGAGCCATTTGCTAATGTCCTTGGGAAGGAGCAACCTGGTAGACTGTGTGGGATGTATTTAAGACCCATACTATCTGTGGTATTTGGCATGCCACCAAAGATTCCACCTGCATCTACTCCTAGTTGTAGTTAGTCCATACCCGAAGATGCTCAGAGGGATATTACATCTCTACGAACCATAGTTCAAGAACATGGGCTCAGATACCCGCTTTGCAGAATGCGATGATTGATATACATCACCAGATAAGCAAATATTCTCCCGGTGGTAGTGCGTCGACTACTGGTAAACATCTAAATAAAAAAATCAATATCATTTAGTTTTAAAACATTCAATCATTTTATGTTTTAATATAAATTTGAAACAATATTTAATTTTCAATATAATTTTCTTACAGTTGACAAAAGAAAGTGGAGATGGAGGTGGAGATGGTGAAGACGAATCATTGGATAGTGAGTAGTTGTATTGTTGAGGTATTGAACAAATATGGGAACAATTTGTTTGTATATGTACCATGTGTGGAACATAGTTTCCAGTAAACATTTTCATGCCCTAACATTTCATGGATTTCTCATGTTTCATTTTATGCATTTTATTGATTTCTGGTGTTTCAATTTATGTATTTATTTCTCAAGTGTGGTATACATAATTCCATTTAGTCCTGTGTTTGAATTGCTTGTCGAGATTTTGTATGACTAGGAGTTATAGCCATTTTTGATGTGTTGAACAAATGGGGTCATTTCATAATGGTCAAGGGGATAGTTTTGTGGACACTTTGGTAAGGAAGAATGTGTAGATTGTGAATCTTCATGCTTTGTTACTTGTTATCATTTTCTTTTAATGATGATATAATGAGGTCATACAGTATATAAAACATGTGTTCCTCTTTATGGGAGATGGTATTAAACCTTATAAAACCTAGAATCGTTGTACTATGTGTATTTGATGGTCTAAAAGTCTTACACTATACTAAATTTGGGTTCCTCATACTATAATTATGATATGTTCAAAAACATTACATTGTATAAAACATGGAAGCATCACATTATGTGAGACTAAAAAAATCATTTTCCTTAAGACATGACAAGAAACATTAACCTTATCTCATTCCTTCAAAATGTGATGCCTCAGTATAATCATTATATTTCAAAATTCCATGTATATATAGGATTACCCCTAGTTCCAATGTTTTTCATATACTTTACCATATTCTAGACAAAAACGTATCTTGATTCACACTTTAATGGGATACATAATGATGCTTAGACGTCCTTTTTTGGGTCTAGATGTAAATTTATTAAGCCTTTTGCCCCATTGATCCATTTCCAGTCCACAGATTATAACCTTAAATAATGTTCAGTTCATATCGAAATGTACATGTGGTACCTGGGACTATATTAACCCCTTATACATTGGTTTTTACACATAAAATGACACATAGATACCCTGTAAAGAATCATAATCCAATTCCATGAATCATGACCTTAAATTTTTCCTCATGGTCTTAGTTGTGAGATCTTACACTATGTGAAATCATATTTAGGATTTCATCATGTGTTGAAGGGAATATTTTATCATACAACCCCAGGTTTTATTCACCACAACATTCTTGATTCCCCAACCTCACCAATATAAAATATAATTGTTTATATCAATAGATCCCTTCTCCAAGAATTACGACAGAAAAATATGCTCATAAATCCACCACATGGGTTTATTCATCCTTGGAGTTTCATCAAAAATCTATTTCCACAACATTCTATAACTCTGGGTGGATTGATCCCAATTTCCATGGGATACATATTGATGCATATATCTTCTATCATTGAGCCTAGGTGATGATTCGCCATATTATAATCCATTACATAAGGTATCATTCCCCCAAAACAATCACATGAGCGTCTTTTTTAGCAATAATCTCCTTTCATTTTTGTTGACACAACAGTGGGCCAAGATGATCTCATTTACTGATATTAGTAAGTAAATAATGGTTATATTGATTAAAAAACCATCTAAAATCCTAATAAGATGAATTTAAACTATATTGTTACCACATGTAAACTATATATGCCTATTAATGATAGATAATTTAACCCCATAAAAATTGATATGTCTCATAAAGAGAGATGATTTGACATCTTATAAATTCCCTATTCCTAATATTATAATATGTAATTATTTAATATCATCATCAATGAAGGTAAACCCTTCTAACGTTGGTATCCTATGACACTGTGAATCCTAAAAACATGTGGATTGATTCCAATAGTCACTATATAATTAGTTACCTATAAATATTTAATCTAGAGCACAACCCAATCACCGACTCATTATAGGTTTATCCCATTGTGATCTACATTGGTCAAACCTTATAGACTATTAACTCAAACCTATTCTATTATTTTTAGCTCTAGGAATTTAAACTAGTTGTAATCATTGTCCATGGTGTATGATTTTAAACATAAAAGAACAATATCCTCAGCAAGAAACATTAATTAACAACCATAACCAATTAAATTAAATAAGGATGCCTCATCTGATATGAGTGGTAATATTATAAAAATAATTACAACATATAAAACTGAGATTCCTCATTTGATAAGTATGAAATGAACCACACATTACCTATATAAAACATGTATTTATCAAAATATGAGATGATATGATATCCTTTCTATTGATGAAATCACTCCACCATCAATATCCACTTACCATGTCGCGCATCAAAACTATGTTTTTATTGATGACCACTATCAGGTGATACATATTGATTCATGTATATTTCATCTCAGTCCCATCCCTACTAGCAACTTATCATGGGGATATTTCCCTCTAGGCCAAGCTTGAATCTTTTCAACCAAAATGTTTAAATAGAACATGTGATCACATGAGGAAATATCTCCAATGGAGCGTAATATTCTGTATGGTACATCGCCACATACACTTGTGCTGTTCACACATTCTACTATTTGGATAATCCTCACCCTACCAATCTGTACAGGTTCTCTAATTAAATGATTCATGGAAATAGTGTCTTACATACCATATTGTTCTCATTCAATGAAGTATATTTACTGATAAAAAGAGGATATAATGACTTGATCTCCATGAATAGTTGATCATGATATTTTTCATCCAATCCTCAACCAGCTCTGGTATCCTATGTTTTAAACATGGTCAATAATAATTCTATTTCTGTCGATTACTCCCATTTCACATCACAGTTCTCAAAAGTTGTAATTTTCATCATGATATTTTTCATGTCACTTCTTCCCCTCATTGGTTTCACCACTATAATAAATTATAACTATATAAATATCCTTGATTCTTTAATCAATCATGGCTCAGTAGGGCTTAGGGGTTGGGAGGAAGTACACCTCTATCATGGTTGAGTTTCATGATCACCACATGGTCCTAATTATATAACCATAAATGAGTGTTCCATGTCCATGAATAACTAATGTAAACTAATTTTAAATCAACCTTATAATGTGTTGTGTCGTGTTGTACCCATTCTATATCAATTCAGATGATGTTTTTTACTCCTCCTCACTAAATATACACATTTATGATGTTACACTATATTTTCCAAGCATCACGACAATAATTTTTGTACTTGTTGTTACCATTATTTATTTAATTTTGTGTGCATTAATCTATTAGGCTATGGGTATTTTCGGTTTGATTGGTTTTTCATTGCAGTGGTGCAGAGGAAGTAGAAAAGCTATTTTTTTCGGGTCAGATGTTCGAGGAGATTTTAAATGCCGTTAAAGTATACTAGTAGGACATTAGCGGTGGTTAAAACTACCACTAAATGTATGTATTTGTTACATAGCGGTGGATATACACACCGATATTGGCTTACATTTTGTGGCAGTTTTACCTGCCGCTACAGAGTCGCATCACCCGCATGCATTCCGTGGCGGTTTTCGTGACGTTAGGGGTGGATGCTGGAAATAAAATAAAATATAAGGCCCGTAAAAACTGCTACTAAAATACATAAAACCACAGAGAAATGAGGAAGTTTTTATGCATCCGTTAAACTGCCACTAAATCTAAATAACTTCCACTAATAGATTTTTGACGCCGAATTTAGTGGTAGATTCTATAAACTGCCACCCAACCATTTAGCAGTAGTTTAAACCACAATTATATGCTAAAATAACCTCCGCTACTAGGAGGTTTTCTTATAGTGGGATTTAGGAATATCATTGTATGATGATTATAAAAATGAATATTTCACATTGGGATCCTTGTTGTATTGTACAATAAATGACTTCCTTTATTAAGGAAATTTTTCAGGATATAGCATTAATGGAACTCAAGGGTGACCCATCTACAAACAAGGTAAGTAGTAAATTAGGATGATACATTCAACAAAATTTATGTTCTAGGATTTCATATATTTCTACCCCATCTTAATAAGTACTGATATTGGATGACATAATTCGATGGATTTTCAAAAGAATGTACAACACAATCTCCACGAATAGGTGATCAATATTTTTAAAAAGTAAAATATCGTGACACTGATTTTGGAAAACCATTATTGAAAAACATAGAAAAACTAGTTGGAAATATAGACTATTTTTTTAATAAAATACTATAATTTACTGTATGACAAAAAATTTAATTTCTATTATGTATAATCTAAAAATGTATATGGTAATTCCATTGACAGGTTGCTTTATGCACCCGAAAAAACAAAGGATGTAATTAAGGTAAGGATGGAATAGTTTGACATGAGATTAAGAGAAGTGTTGGCACCAATAAAGGTTGAACAATAATTTTTTCTTCCTCCTGCTACATATACTCATTACATTCATGGGAGGTATCAGTTTTGAATCCTCTTCAATGAAATAAATGTTCCATAGGGGTTTTCATCAAATATCAATAGAATCATGTCATTGATTGATTTATAGTTATGGGGTCAAAAATAACATGACTTCTAAGTTTTACTGAATGATATAATGTCTATATATTTATGTTTCTTTTCCTCCAAAATGGGAATCATACATTTACCAAACTATGTTTCACCATTAATGTTATATGCACTAATGTTATGGACCCAACAAAATTTCTGACTATGGAAAGTTAAACCGTAATCATATTAGTAAATTGTAAATTTTTATCCCGCCAATATTCATTGAAATAATGGTTCAATTGATTGTTTAATTAGTGATAGAGATTCTACTTTGTGGTCATGTACACTATAGATGGATTTACCCCATTGAATTGAATGTGATGGTTTTGAAAGGAAATGTCAAAAATAGAATGTCATATAGAGGGTTCTATTGTAATGTTATATATTGTAGAGGAATCTGCTGAATTATCTAATAAATACCTTTCTGACATGGAAATCATTTTATACCAAAATCTTGTCACACATGGTGGCTTTCGGGTGATGGAATTTATAAAAGAGATGTTGTCACAATCAATATTATAGATCTGAAGTGGGATCACATTTACTTTTTATATAATGGTTTGGAGGTTTCCCTATATTTTTAATCCCACAAAAAATTATTTGGCATTTGAATCCATCAGGGGATGAAATATGGATATCAAATACCAATATTAAATAGTTTAGAGTATGATTTCAGAACCACATTTTTAATGACTCGGATGCAAATCAAGATCATATTTTAGAAAGACTTCGATGGATAACCATAGGACCAAGTGTTTTTATATAATCATACAATGGTTTTGTAATTAATGATTATAAATTATATACTAGTTTTCATGATGAAGACAATACTATTAAAAATATTGGAGTTACACTCGTGGTTGATGTGATGCTCATTTCTGGTAATAAGGACAAAATTCTAATTTACATGAATATATCATACATTGGTATAATAGAACAAATATGGGAGTTGTATTATTAAAAATTCAAAGTACCTGTTTTTAAATACATATGGGTTGATAATAGAAGTGCAATTAAAATAGATGAATTAGGATTTGTTAATGTTTATTTCAGTATAAAATGGTATAAATAAAAACCCTTATTAATCTAATCACAGACAATACTAGTATTTTATGTTCCATATACTGCAAACTAAAAGTGTTGAATTATTCGATTATTGACTAAAACCAATGAAGGGTTAAATGATAATTCAATTGAGGATGAACCTTTCATTGAGACATCAATATCATTTCATAGTGTTCCCAATGTAGATGTCATTTTTTATGTCAAAGGAGATCAAAATAAAGGGATTTAAATCATTGATAGAGGGGTAAAATACATGAATCCTTTAAAAATAAAAAAAGAATGTTCAATAACTAGGTTACATTATTTGTAATATATATAATGTAACATATGGTTATTATCCATTTGTTTCTGCATTTATTTAATAAAAAATAAATGTTTATCTGATTCTATTGATAATGAATTCTGCATGTGCTGGTGCTACCAATCCTAAGGAACCATGGGACTCTCAACCTACTATGGCATGTAGTGTAGAGTAATGACCTTCTATACATGTTGTTTCTCCCATTCTTAATGAATAACAGGTTTCTCAAACAGAAACTACTCCTACTGTAGAGGTACAATGATCATCAAGACATGTCGATTCTACCGTTCCATATGAACATGTTGATTGTGTTGATTCTAGGGAAATGGTAGGCAACAAAGTACTGATGTAGCTGAAGAATGAAGAGATACATTGTTTGACGGTGATAACAAAAATCAATATGGAAAAAGTAAAAAGCATCAAATTTGAGGTGGCATAAAATGTGTGTGTTAATCATGTTAACCACAATAAGGACATGTTGAATTGTTTTACTGGAATCATTACTCAACAACGTGTTATAATTGATGTAGATTTATGGAACCATTTTGTGGCTTGTCTTAAGACACTAATATGGGAAGAGATTACAGTAACATTATGATATCATTTATTTATTTTACAAAAAAAAAATGAAACATTTAATTACTCTTCATCAGCATTTTAAATGTGCATTTATAGTATATTAATCCCAATAGAAGTATATATTCATCCATACTAAAAGGTTTCACATAGTATTTCATACAATTTTAACCTAACATCATTTTAATGATACTGAAGGAAAAATAAAACCACACACACCAGTTATATAAGCACACTTCATAACACAATAAGTGTGGGATGTGTTTATTAGTCCTCATGTGGATGATCCTTTTCCGTAACATTGTGACTGGTATTATTACATTTAACAATACCTGTAATTATCACTTTGATTGAAAAATGTTATTTATTAAACAAAAACAGATTGCTGTAAATAAGGAACAAGAAGAAAAACCAGCGTACCACTACCACAATGTAATTTTAGGGTATGCTTCACATGAAAAAATGGTATATATTTTAAATCAATCGTAATTAATTTATATGACATAACACAACACCATAAATATATTTCTGTATTTATATGTAGATTTATTACTCAAAATCCAATTCCACTTCTATCCCACACCATGTGCTATGGAAAAAGGCTTGTGTAATTAAATATGAGATACTAATTGATGAAAACACACAAAATGTGTGGGAAACAATTGCATATATTACATAATAAAAAATTTTGTGATTTAAATCTCTATTACACAACATGGATATGTATATTTTCTATCTGACATAGTCGTAAGAATAAAAATAATTGTTCTGGATGAATAGAAACTATTAGTGGCCTTAAATCTGCAAGAATAATATGGTCGCGTTAGAGGTGAAGATTTTGGAATGACACTTGGCACATATTTTAAGAAAAAACAAGAGGATGATCAAAGTGAATTAATAAGATATATGGGATAAAGAATATAAACACTTTAAGGGAAAATTCTAATGGCATATAGAGATGATTCAAACCTTAATGAGGGTGAGGCAATGGGAAAAAACATCTCAATAACATCCACCCATGTGGAGATCCCACCCCACCTCCACCATCTATGAGGTAAGACATTTCCCAAAAATAGATGTATTATTTGAGTTAATCAATGTTCTAATAAATTTTATTCATGAATGTGAATCATAAATATACTGATATATTTCCATTACTGATATCCCAACCGTTGATGATGAATATGATTTATATCTAGAAACACCCACCCATTACCTTGTGCATAGGGCTGCAATGTTCAATATTAAAATGTACATGCTACAAAATAGACCACTTCCAACAGGTCATGTGCGAGTGTCTATAAAAGTATCCCATGATTGGAGTACAAATCTATATATTCCAATTCATGATAATGTTATTAATATGGTCAAAAAAGTAGCTTGAAAATTTATCGCATGACCGTCACATCTTGTAAAAAAACATACTGAAAAGAGGGTATGGATTTACATTATACTTTTCATGATAACCCATTAACAATTAATGAATATTAGACTGAACCAAAAAAATTTATTACATATGGAAAAAGAGAAGGAGATAAAATGAAATACCCCCTCAAAACCATCAAAAGGATCAACCAACCTATCAGAAAGATCCACCAAAATCACTATTACCCCACCCGTTATATATCCACATTTACAATAATTCATGGTTCTTGTGAATGAAAAGATAAAATATCATTGAAACCACATAGTTGAATTTGATAAATATATGTATAGAGATAATGATCAGGACTTCATTAGTGTTGCAAGTGGAACAGAAACCCATGACTATGAATGGATATGTGGCTCCGTTGTAATTACATAAATGAGGTATGTTTTCATGATTTTATTTTCCAAAAGATGATATATGTTATTAATTATGACTAAATACATTTCATATTTTTAATTGGAATACATATGAAAAACAATTGAATGTATTTTTCACATGATAAATATTTCAGACACATTAGTCCTCAAATCACATCTACAGAACAAGATAAAATAGAACTCAAAATAGATGAAATAGTTGGAGGTTTGGTCAAATCCATTAAAAGAAAAATTTCAGATGATAGACTCTATATAATACCAACGATGTAGGGGTAAGACTCTATAATTTAATAATATCAAATTTATTATCATTTCTTTTTTTTAATTATTCGTTTTTTTGTTTCTAAGTAGCATTGGATAATCATTGTAGTAAATTTCAACACACCAAATATATATTTCATAGATTAAATGCATGGATATACAACAAATTATCCACACATTATGGTTTTTTTCAATTTTTAATACACTGAATCAAACATTTTGGAACTAAAAATCAAGTTATATAATTCAAATTATCTTCTATTTAGGATTATATTATGAGAGGCTAGTGTATCACTATCATGAAAAACATGGAATAAAGCCAGTGGAAAAGGATGAGAAAGAAGAAATGTACTATGAATGGAAAGGTACCAAGGTATATATAATAATATTTCACTCTCCAAACATATATCGATACAAAATACATAGTCCCCCAAATGTTTCTATTGTATTCGAAACATCCCCTAGGGAAATATTGTGGTTATTATGTTTGTATATTTATGAGGGAGATCATACTCCATGAAAAAGTAGATTCCCTGAAGAGGTATTATAAAATATAATTAATATTTCATTTAAAACATTTATTAACCATTTGTGTATTTGTATTCTTCCAGTACTACTATTACTGTAGAAAAGACTCATATTTACAAGATGATATAGATGTGCTAAAACATTAATGGGAAAATATCAGATGAAAGAATGTACACGAATAGAATAAATATGTGACTCCATTGAAGATTTGTATTATTTTATATTTTTTTTAATTTAATTCTTTTAAATATTAATAACCTAATAATTTTTTCTCTTTTACAAGTGGATTCATTTGTTTGATTCTAGGTGGTTTTTTTAATGATGTGCATGCTCATGAGTGATTGGACTTCATGGTCAATATATTGAAAACGAAAACAAGGATATGGGTCAAGAATGTATAACGATGAAATCCTAGTACTTAATTAATTAATTAATTTTTTCATCATTTTATATAGTATTTGTAAGTTATTTTCCTTATCATTTTTAAATAATACTTATTTATTTTTTTATTGATTTTTGGGAAGTCATATTTTCCTTTCAACTATCTGCAACATGCTCTAATAGAGTGAACATATTGAATGAAAAGTTTGAATTCATAGTAGTGGAATGAAATGTATGACTTCCTTAAAGATATGTCAAGAATATTTTCCAAAAAAAATTTACTAATATTACATATCCCAATTAGCTTTACCTAAATCTGATACACGGTGTGCTCGATAGGACTTTATGTGTATGTTTTTAGTTTATAATATTATCTATTCTTTTAAAATTCATGTATTCTAAAATACATTTATTTTATCCATTATTCAAAATTTTGATCTATGATATATAGGGTATGAATTTCAATAGTTAATATCATTGTATAACATCATTACGTTCATACTATCATTATATGATCTTAGATATATCGTTTTTTTACCCATATTGAACATCTATGATCACCCATTCCTATGATTCATATCCTTATGTTTTTAAGAATGGTTACAGAAAGGATATGTCATGGAATATTTCTAGTAAAGAGTACCTTAATGAGAGGCACTTATGAAATAATTATTTATGTTTTCATGTTTTCAAAACCACTAGACATAAACTATAATGGCATTGATCATTTTGTTATTTAAGGAATACAAATATACTAATATGTCATATCTATGTATGAAATGTCTGTGTCATTATAGTTGGCATCAGAGCAACTGACCTATATAAAATTCACCAAGAATAAAAATTGATCAGTATCACTCAATGCATGTATTTTTATATTAAATCGTAATTAAATTTATGAAAAAGAATAATTCAGATACTAAATAATATGAAAAATAATTTAGATTGTATTAATATTTAAGTAAAACTATCCATGAGTAATTTATGATGTGTAATAATCATCCTAACCTCAATCTGATGCACGGTGTGGCTGGTATGAAATTAAGTATGTATTTTATATTAAATTGAAAATAAATTTAGAAAAATTCACAGGTTATATACTAAAAAATGATTAAATGAGTTTAGATTGTTTTGATACTTTAGGACAATGATCAATGATACATTTGTGATGTGTATTAATCAACCACACCTTAATTTGATGCACGATGTGAATAGTATGAGTAAATGTGTCTGTTATCAGTTTAAAATCGACTTATTTGTTCAAAATACATCACTCACTAAAAACAAATAAAACATTTTCTGATTTCCTTGATAATTTGGGAAATAAAATCAAAATACATCTGTGACATGTATGAATTAGTCTCACATACAACTGGCACATGATGTGACCAGTATGACTCAAAATACGTGTTTCCTGTTTGGAATTCATTTTAGAAAAAAAACCCAAATGGCAATATCAAAACCAATCAATCATATTAAGATTATTTTGATACTATAGGACAATGATCCAAAAGTCATTATTTTATGTGTAGTAATTATTTGCAACACTTTTTTTAAATAATGTCGACATAAATTTATGTCAAAACAACAATTGACATACATAGAACTGACAAAATGCATTTTGTTTGTTCTTTATTTTAGGAAAATGAACCATGAGTCGTATTTAATGTTTAAGTTCCGACCTCAACTCAATGCGATGCATGGTGTGACCAGAATGAATCCAAGTGTGTATTTTTTTTAAATGACATTAATTTATTTAAACATAGCAAGTGACATACTGAAAAATGAGAAAATACGTTAATATTATTTTGATAAATTAGGAAAATGGTAAATGGTTAATTTTTAATGTGTAGGAATTATCCTCACCTAAATAAGACACATGGTGTGGACGGTATAACCCAACGTTTCTATTTTTATATAAAATTCAAATGAATTTATGTTCAAAAAAAATGTTTCATAATAAAAACATGGGAAATACATTCGTATTGTTTTTATACATTAGGAAAATAATCCATGAGTCATTTTAGATGTGTAGGACATAGATCTACCTCAGTATGATGAATGGTGTGGCCGGTATAACTCAACGTGTCTATTTTATTGAAAATTGACATTCATTTAAGAAAAAACCAAAACTGACATACTGAACACTAATAAAATGCTTCAGATTATTTCGATACATTAAGAAAATGATCCATGAGTCATTTATGATATGTTGGGTTCATCCATACTTCAATATGACACATGTTATGGCCAGTATAACTCAATTTGTCTATTATAATTTACAATTGACCTAAAATTATGTAAAAATAAATAGTGACTTATTGAAAATTGAGAAAAATAATTCATATTATTTTTATATTTTTGTTAATTGTCCAATTTTTGTTTTTTGACCTATTTGGATCTGCCTCACCAGGATACGATACATGTTGTGGAAGGTATAAATCGAAGTGTCTCTTATTATTTAAAATTTAAATTCTGAGAAAACACATTTGTATTGTTTTCATATATTAGAAATAAGATCCATGATTCATTTTTGTTGCATAGGTGTCAACCCTATGTAATCATAATGCACAATGTGGGTGGTATGACTAAAAGTGTCAGTTATCAGTTTAAAATTGACATTTTAGTTCAAAATATTTCACTCACTGAAAGTCAAGAAAACACACTCCAATTTTCTTTATCATTTAGGAAAACGATTAATATTTCATTAATGACATTTATGAATTACACTCACATCAAACCGATGCAAAATGAGACCAGTATGACTCGAAATTTGTGTTTCTTGTTTGAAATGACATTTTAGTAAAAAAACACAACTAACATACTGAATGCTAAGTAAATTCTTTCGGATAGTATTTATTCTTTAGGAAAAAGATCACTAATTCATTTGTGATGTGTAAGACTCAAACACACCGATATAAGATGCATGGTGTGGCTGGTATAACTCCAAATGTGTCATTATTTAAAATTGAAATTAATTTTAGTAGAAAGAAAATTGACAAACTCAAAACCATGAAAAAACATTTGGATAATTTTTATAGTTTAGGAAAATGATCAATAACTCATTTCTAAAATGTATGAATCAACCCCATCACAATAGGACACATACTGTGACAAGTATTACTCCAAATGTGTCATTTTTGTGAAATATTGAAATTTTATTAATGACTTTATTGGAATTAATGTTTAATTAATTAATTTATTATATTACAAGCCTAATATTTATTTCATTATGGCTGTGTAATATTTTAATTGGGTTTAAAATATTTTTTCTGAAACTAATACCATGGGGAGACATTTTTTAGAGGGGATCACATGTGTCAAAAGTGAAAATATTAAATTTTTTAAAATGTTTATTAGAAAACTAAAAATGTAATTATATAAAACAATTTGATTGAAATTTAAATATCAGTGTTTTTGTGAATATACCATGGGTATAAATTTTTTTAATGTTGAACATAAATAAATTTATATAGAATGTTTTCTTTAGGGTGTGCTGTTTATGTTTTAGGTTTTTGTTTGGGTGTATTGTAATATAAACAACACACTATTGGCGGCTAGGCCTTTATTAGTGTCAAAAAAGTTCTGATAAAGTGGTCCATTTTCGACACTAAAAATAGCACTGATAAAGGAAACCATTATCATTTATAAAATAAAACATAAAATGGGGACCCACCATTATCATAAATATGATTAATAATATTTTTTAGCACAATTTAAGGCCATCTTGCGGGCTATAAAAGGTCATATGTTTTGTAGCGTGGTTTTCAAACCTCACACCTCCTCCTCATACTATGACACAATTTCCACTCCACCATATTTCATTGCTCTGTATTTTAGGATATATCTATATATTTTTATATTTTTTGATTCATTGTTTATCCACATATATATATTTATATACATAAATACATGTATAAAATATGTTTGATGATCATGTGTGTAGGATTATACATACAAACACACCAACACACACACTCACACATATATAAATATATGTGTGTATGTGTGTGTCTATAAATATAATTATACCTATTAAAATTTATTTAAATATATTATATATCATTATTTATATAGATACATAGAATATATACATAAATATTTATATTCCTGTCATTGCACACCCAAATATTTTTATATATATATAATCATTATATATACAATAATTATATATATATATATATATTCATACATTTATATTTTTAAATAAAATAGCTAATTTTTTAGAAAATGTTTATATACTGAGAAACATATTTTATATGTAAATAAGTTTAATTATTTATTTATATAATTTAATTTTATTGTGTGAATATATAAAAAATAATTTATATATTTATATATTTGATTATAAATAATATTACATTAAGAAAATTGATTAAATTTCAAATTCATAATATCAATATGAATGTAAAACATGAGAATAAAATTATTTCCCATTAAAATAGGGAAAAAAGACACCCTTAAAAAGGATGAAAATCCATTTAATGTTAAAAAATTGTGTTGCCTCAACTAAAACCTCAGTTTTTAGGCATTCATGACCTTCTTTGACCTCAAAAAATATTAGAAAGTGTTCCCTTATATTATAAGGGTGTATAAATCCACACATGTTTGGATTTGATATGTGGTAGAGCCCAAATAGGCTAGCTGGTCAAAAGTTATGGTCGATTAATTTTCGAGTTGTGTTTTCATCTTATTTTAAAAATTTTATTAGTTTTGTTGTTTTTATATTAAAATTGTAATTAAATGACGATAACTCGATAATAATTAAAAAATTATTATTTAAAAAAAGTAATTATTTTATAATCCATTGTCATTAATTATCATAAATATTAATTGTAAATGTCTATTTATTTTTATCTTAAACATATTTGAAAAATATATATTATAATTATATCAATATAAATATATTTTTATTTTTATAAATTATCTTTAATGTTTATATTGAAATATACTCTTTATCAGTGCCAATAAAAAAGAACTTATAAAGAGGGATCCTTATAATTTCTTATAAAAAATCACTGATTGGGGGGTCCCTTTAATAGCACTACAAAAAGAATAGATAATAGTGCCCCGTTTTTTAGTGCTTTTTTAGAGCTGTTAAAGGTTGCTGCTACAAAAAAACGTACTCATTAATGTTGATTTAATGAAATCTGATATGACTTTGGAAATAAAAATATTAAATTCGACGAGGCTAAACATTATCAATTATTAATCAAAATAAAAAATAAACACTCATTGTAATAACACGGGAAGTTCCATAACAGCTTCCCCACACTACCATAGTTAATACCTTGGAAAATGTGGAAAAAGTACATTAAGACTGCGAAAAAATGTTGTTCTCCTCTACACCATTATAGTGAGAGGGTGGACTTTATGAGTTCTAAAAAATAAATAATAAAGGGGAAGACCTTTATCATTATTTTTTTTCATGGGTCAATATTCACTTTCAAAAAAACATAAAAAAATTTACATAGCATAATGATTTAACATTACAAAAAAAGTCCCAATATAGGGGTACTATTTTTATGTAAAAAGAACTGATAAAATGTTATTTTATCTGCTCTAAAAAAATTGTGTTAAAGGGACTCCCTATATAAATATATAAATTTATTGATTTGTGTTAATAAGAGTAAATAAAAACTCTAATTAATATCCTAAATAATTAATATTTTTAGAAAAAATGCATTTGAGAATAATTAAATTTATTGATAATCATATATAGATCATCACAATGTCAATAACCAAATAAACAAAGAAACAACCACATGCATCATTGACAATAATGAAATATCCACACATGGATATGAAACTAGAATTACCATGCTATGATTGTAACCAATGGATCCCTTAAATGTTATGCATAGACAGACCACAGACTAATACCTTGTGTAATATCTATCGAAAAAATAAGCACTCCAATCATGAATCCAAGAGTGAAGGGTGATTTACACCATGTTTAGAGGTAGGTTTTTTTAGTTATTAGTTGTGTGTGGCTGAGTGAAAGGTTATTGAGAAAAATATGAAGACATGGAAAAGGAGTAGTGTATGATATATTAATCCTATACTGCATGAATTATTATTTTGGGGGATATTTGTTCGCTTCATCGAGATGAAGTGAATACATTAAAAATATTGTTTGGAAAGCTGTTACTGTGATGACTACCTCCCACCAAAGATGCCCCTCCTGAGTTGGAAATAGTGAAAGGGAGATAATGACCCCTGAGTCCCACCTCCAGTAGGAACCGGGGTGGAGACTAGCACCAAGGGTATATGTTTTCACAAATAAGGCATGCATTACCCTTTTTATTATTTCAGATCGGGAAAAAGGACAAGTCAACCACCAAAAAGAAAAGGAACAAGTGTATAGAAATTAACCCAAACCAATCCCACATGCATGTTTAAATGGTTCTAAAATAATGTACAAGTATAGGAAAGCACAAAATTACAATACCAAAAGAAAAAAGTACAGAAAACAACATCATCTCCAACTGTCCCGACTAGTATGGTCCCGCACCACCCTGGTAGTCCTCCTAGAAACCTGAAAGTAAACTTAGGGCCAACATACAAGTATACTTAATAGGGAAATCTAAAGCTCTCGTGCACAAGTGGGAAGACATCAAAAAGTCCCATGAGAACAACTGAAAAACCTATCAAGGAGTTCTATCCACCCAACCTCACCAGCCACACTCACTAAAACACAATCACAACAGGTAGTAGTATATAAGAACAAGAGTATTGGGTACCCTGCACCTTTTCCCCCACTAGCTAGATGCTCTTCCTAACATCGAACGTCTTGATGCTACCACACTCTTCCCAGCCGCACACACCTGGCCCTCACAACCATATATCCCGCCCGCACACACCTCGCCATCACAACCACGTATCCCGCCCGCACACACCTGGGCCTCACAACCACTTATCCCGCCCACACACACCTGGCCCTCACAACAACATATCCCTCCAGCACACACCTCATCATCATCCCGAAGGTTCTTAGGAAATAGTAAAACCTTCCCGAAGAGTCTTGGGGTAAGCCACCCCAATCGAAACCTACCCGAAGAGTCTTGGGTGTAAGGTCACCACAAGCCATCACAGCCTAGGTAATAAGGAGCAAGAAGGAGATAGTAACTAAGGGGAAAACACCTTCTCCCATGAAATGGAAGTGTTCAGAACTATGTGCTCAAGATGGGTGGGGTGCGATAGACCCAAAGATATAGATATAGATATATATATATATATATATATATACCAAACACTCAGCCCAACCTATGTCTTTAAATCAGAGAACTGAGAACGTGCCTCGGCCCTGCTACTACGAAGCATGCATACAAAAAACAAACCTATCCCCATTTAGGTTTTCATTTTTCAACCGAATCAGTTATTAGTTCCTTAACTACTGGGCAACTATCGAAAAGTAACCACAACAATCATTCGTAAAACATATCCCTTCCATCCACAAATCAAGTTAGGAAAACACAAGCAGCACAACAAGTCCCTTCTTAATAACCAACCAAACCATTGATTAACATTGACGATCCATTACCATTACCTACCATTTATTAACTCTTCCACATTGTATTTATTATTTACAATCCACAGTCTGCCCACATTCAAAACCAACCCTGCTGCCCTGCTGCCAACAACCATAACCACCACACCGTACATCATCACCCCTTTAATACCATTTATCGCAGCCTCACTGCCCGTCACCAACATAACATTCACACCAACCCACAACCAAGTCAACTACTACCCTGCTACTTACCCGATCAAAAAAAACCCACATAACACCCCCATCACAAGCCATGTATCCAAGCCAACACCCACATGTTCATTATTTCATTTTGTTCAACCGGGGTGATCACACAAGGGTTCCAGATTTAAAATCATCCAACATTACATGATTATCCAAATTCCACATTAAACAAAGTTCCATTCACGAAAACGGTCTAGAAAGATAGGGAAATATTTAATTGTGAATGCAAAGTCCCCTAACGACAGTGATTTTCAGTAGGAATAAGTCTATTCAATTCACAACATAATATCACAGGGTATATAAAAAAATATCTGCATTCACAACTTTCCATCCTAGTTATATTAGCCAGTTATTATCTTCATTAAATAGGTTCAAAAGTGTTTCACGTAACCAAGCGGAAACCCACCACGCATGATGCACAATTTAGAGAGACGAAGGTAAAATCCCAACCTCAACAGGTTCTAATAACAACACTCCTCCCCGGATCAACTTTAGAAGACATCCGTCAGCGTCCGTCACTCCTGGAAAAACCCGTAAAAACCATCTTGGGTGGAAGATGGGAATGAAAGGATGACGGATCCAAGCTCAAAAGTTCTTCCTCGTCGTTAAGATCTCTTGGCCGCTTACGGATCGTGAATCGGAGCTCGGACAAAGATGTCATGAAAGAAAAGGATCTGTCGAGTATCTTGGGAGAGCTCTACTCATGGAAATGGGAGGATAGGGGTGTGTTGAAAAGGTGGAGGGGACCCCACCTTTTATAGGAATGAAAAGCAAAAGTACACGACTTGTAATTTATGGTACATGACTTGTTGTCGGCCATTTCACATGGCCACCACGTGCCTTCCAACAGGCCTTTAACGTGGAATGCGGCAATTGACTGGTCAACAAACGTCTTGAAGGTAACTCATATGCGGGGTGGGACTACACGACATGTAGTATTGGATACATGGTGTGTACCCATTTATCTCACACGGCAAGGAAAGGACTGCAACACGGAATAAGCCCATTGACTAGACAACACACGGTAACACATATGCGGGGAGGGACTACACGACGTGTAGTATGGACACACAGCATGTACCCATTTATCTCACACGACAAGGACACGAATCCAGCATGGCACACGACCATTGACTGGTCAACACATGGTATCACGTACGCTGGGAGGGACTAAACTGCGTGTAGTATAGACACACGGCGTGTCCCCATTTATTCCACATGACAAGGACACGACCTTCAACGTGGGGTATACCCGGTGAGGGGGTACACGGAGTGTACTAACACTACACGGCGTGTAGTTTAAAAATTATGAAAAGTGTGGGAAATGCCCATTTTACCTTCCAGAACAGTTAATGACCTTCTTTTTGACAAAGGAATGGGCCAGAGTGGTCTGAGACATTACATCATATACCTCTTAAAACATTATCATGCCCGAGAATTCAAAAACCAACCCAGAGGAACCCAATAAGATACCTCTTAGGGTTATCATTATAACAGGAACCCAAACAACAACCCTAATCATAGGTTTTAGGAATTCCCCCTCCTATGTCGAGATATTATCCGCTTTAGGTGGCACTGACTCGCCTGCACAGGTTTAATCACGTCCTCATTAATGTGTCTCGAGTAAGGATTGGGCCTTCCCACATCCATATATTAGGATTTTCCAACATGAACTACCCCCAACACCACACAACCAACACACTACCCGAACATGTGGTCTGGGGGAAAATCCCATCTCCTATGTCGAGATATTATCAATTTTAGGCGGCACTAACTCGCCCGAATGGGTTCAATCGCATCCTCATTAATGTGTCTCAAATAAGGATCAGGTTTTTCCCTTTCCCCACACATCCGAACATGTTACACATTACCAGGGAACAAGGAATCAAAAGGTCTCCCAACTGACAAGCCAAGAAATCCATATATCAAAGGTACATAGTATAACATCAACACAAAGCTTAGAAGAACAATGGAAAAACACAAGTCAAAAAACACTAGGTACTGATCGTGCATCTGGGTCTCCGGCTCCCATGTTCTCTCCTCAAGGCCGCCATGCCTCCATAACACACAAACCAACGGAATGGTTCGTCCATAGAGCACCTTCTCTTTACGATCCTCGATTATGACTGGTTGTTCCTCGAAGGTCTCCTCGTCTCCCATATCTAACTCTCCCTAGTCGATAACATGATAGTCGTTGTGTATGTACCGATGAAGTTGGGAGATGTGGAAGACGTTCTGAACCCTCTCCAACTGAGGTGGAAGGGCCAGCTGATATGCCTCCTTGCCAACTCGTCTCAGCACCTCAAAAGGTCCGATGATCCTAGGTGAGAGCTTGATCCCTTTCCCAAACCTCCGCTACCCCCGTCAAGGGGAATCCTTCAAGAGCACATGATCTCCCACCCTGAACACCAAGGGCCTCCTACGATGATCATCATAAGACTTATGTCGGTCCTGAGCCGCTTTCATCCTCTCACCTACAAGCTGGACTTTCTCCATGGTGCTTTGTACTACCTCTGGCCCAAAAGTACCTATCTCTCCAACCTCTGCCAAGAAAATGGGTGAATAACATGGTCTTCCATATAATGCCTCAAACGGTTCCATGCCAATAGTAGAGTGGAATCTGTTGTTGTAGGAAAACTCTACTAAAGGAAAGTGTCGTACCCATGATCCTCTGAAATCCAGAACACATGCTCGTAGCATGTCCTCCAATGTCTGGATAGTCCGCTCTATCTACCCATCGGTCTGGGGGTGGAAAGAATTGTTAAGGCGTAACTGGGTGCCAAAACCATGATGAAACCCCCTCCAGACTCATGAAGTAAACTAAGTATCCCTATCTAAGACTATAGTCTTTGGAACTACATGGAAACGCACCACCTCGTCCATGTATCGATGTGCTAAGGTACTCACCGGGCTCGAGTACTTAATTTCTAAGAAGTGAGCTGATTTCGTCAGTCGATCCACCACTACCCAGATAGCGTCATAACCACCCTGAGATCTGGGTATTACTATGTCGAAGTGAATTGAGATTTCATCCCACTTCCACTTGGGGGCATCTAAAGGATGCAAAAAACAACTGGGAACATAGTGTTCAACCTTCACTTACTGATATAGTTGGAATTTAGCCACAAACTCCACCACTACCCATTTCATCCCGGGCCACCAAAATTGTTCCCTTAGGCGTTGGTACATTTTTGAAATTCCTGGATGTACTGCCAAGACTAATCTATGGAACTCACGGAGAACTCCCTCATGCATTATATATGAGACAAACAACCTTCCATTGAAAAGCATCTGATGTCGGCTATCCTCTGAACATCTTTCTGGAGCGTTCCACTGATCGACACGATCCTGCATCACTTCCTCCTCGGATTCCCCCCATTGAAACTATTCCACCTGCTGCAACAAGGAGGACTACACCGTCATCTGGATCAAACAACCTCTCAAACCTTCTACACATACATCCAAGTACAAGGCAGCCGACTCTCCCATCATCATCCATGCATTAGCAGATTCCCAAACCACTTCCTGATGTGACTTCCTGCTCAGGGCATCAGCCACAACATTTCCCTTACCTTCAGTGTATGTGATCTCAAATTCATAGTCTTAGAGAAACTCGACCCATCTCCATTATCGTATGTTCAGGTCACGCTGAGAGAACATATAAGACAAGATATTGTGATCTGAGAAGACCACAAAGAGCTCCCCAAAGAGGTAATGTCACCACGACATCAGTGCGAACACTACTACTGCAAGCTCTAGGTCATGGTTGGCATAGTTAAACTTCTGAGGGAGTAACTGGCTAGACCATAACAGACCACTCCCTTCTTTTGCATCACCATGCACCCCAGACCAAGGTTGGAAGCATCACAAAACACCTCATAAAACATCCCTTCCTCTGGAAACCTAAGTACGAGAGCACTAACCATCTTCTCCTTCAGGTAGTCGAAATACTTCTGGAACTGCTAGCTCCATATGAAGACCTGGTTCTTCCTAGTCAAGGCTGTTAATGGAGTAGCAACTCAAGAGAAGTCTGAAACGAACCTCCGATAGTATCCTGCTAACCCCAGGAAACTACGAACTTCTGCCACACTCGTGGGTGTTGCCCAAGATTGAACTCCCTCCACTTTAGATATGTCCACTGACACTCCATACTGAGACACCACATGCCCAAGGAAGTGTACTTCTTGCAACAAGAACTTACACTTCAACAATTTCCCATAAATCTGGTGGTGTTGAAAGACTTCCAAGACTGCCCTGAGATTCTCAACGTGCTCCTCCACTAATCTTGAGTAGATCGGGATTTCATCGATAAACACAACGATAGACCGGTCCAGAAACTCTCAGAAGAAAAGTTCATAAGTACCACGAACACAGCCGGTGCATTCATAACTCGAAATGGAATCACTACAAACTCAAAGTACCCATACCTGCACCGGAAAGCCATCGTCGAGATGTCACTATCCTTTACCCCCAGCTGATGATATCCAGATCATAGATCAATCATAGAAAACCAACCTGCTCCCCTCAGTTGGTCAAAGAGATCATTTATCCTTGGAAGGGGTAACAATTCTTGACTGTTACCTAGTTCATCCTTCAGAAGTCTATGTATAGCCTGAGACGAACATCATTTTTATTCACACAAAAAACTGGAGCACCCCATGGCGATTCATGGGTCGAACAAAACCCTTCTCTATCAGATCATCAATCTGAATCCGCAACTCCTGCAACTCCGAATGTTCCATCCGATAAGGGGCCATCGAAATCGGATGGGCACTAGGCTGTAAGTCTATCCCGAACTCAACGTCACATCGGGGGTAGAGTCACAACCTTCTCAGGAAAAACGTCAAGAATCTCCCCAAAAACCTCTGGGACATCCAACTTCTCTGTATCAGCTGGAACCACTGAAAACCCGTCTTATAAGGAATTGAGAGGCTCCACATGCCGGCTTCCTACCTGATAGCTCCTCTCTCCAACAAAAGATATGCACTGCCCATCCACGTTGGAGAACAAGACTCTTCTCCGAAAGCATTCGATAACGGAACTAACAGAAAACAATTAGTCAATGCCTAGGATGATATTGTATGGCTTCATTTGCAACAAAAGAATGTCCCTGCTAGATTGATATGGTCCCAACATTAGCCCAGATCCCCAGAAAACACAAGATACAATGGTCTGGGCTCCAACTGGTGTGCTCAGCACCAGTGGTATGGAATGTCTCTCTACTTTTAGTCCCAAAGCATGGGATTGACCAGGTGGACCAATGGAGAGCGAAGACCCCGAATCAATAAAAGCTGAAACAAGAGTGTTGAACAAACAAATCATTCCTCGCACCACCTCTGGTCCTGCTGGAGCTATCAACTCTGCTGCATGCAATTGTCCACGCCCAGCTCCTCTGCCTCTCTGATTTCATCCACCTCCCCGACCGCGCCTTGTTCGAGGTCCCTGAGGAGAACCCTGAGGTCGGCCTCCTCCAACAAAGTCTGCCCTCGGAGGAGAATAGTCATGTTGCTGTTGGAAGGGCCGCGCCGGTAACTGGAGCTGCTGAGGTGGTCGCTGAACCTGCCCACCTCCTCCGTACTGAGCTCGGGTCGGGCATCAACACTTAACGTGCCTGAAAACTCCACAAGAAAAACACTTTGGTCCTGGGCATCTGAAAAAGGGAAGAGGACCCAAAGATCTGAACTGGAACTGCTGGGGCCTTCTCCCCACTGGCCTAAACCAGGAAGGTCTATTCGTAGGAGACCTGTTGTTGACTGCCTCCACCTTCAACGAACCTTTCTATATCCCCTCTCGTGTTGCACCTCCCAGCGAGTGAATCCTCTCTACATCCACTGCCTTCTTCTGTACCGCCAAGTACGTCAGAAGGGTGAAGGGTGTGACAACATACTAGAGTGAAGGAATAAGTGCCTCCTTAAAACATCTTGCTCGAGACTCCTTATCTGGAAAGAGATCCGGAGAAAAGCACAGGAGATCCTTGAACATGATCCCCAACTCTCGTACTGACATACTCCCCTGCTGAAGGGACATTAACTCCTGCTGCTTCTCCCCCTTGATCACAGAAGAAAGGATTTCCTCTCGGAATTCCTTCTCAAAGCCAGCCCATAGAACATCTACCTCTATCCTCTCTCTGAGGTAGAGCATCCACCACTGTCACACCACATCTCTCAGCTGACTGATTACTAGGGGAACCGAGTACTCCCTCAGAGCACGGATCAAGGTAAAAGTGATCCCTAGCTCTTCAAGCCACCCCTCTGTCTCCGTATCCTAAGTACTACCCTCATACTTCTTGAGGTTCTGTTGCTAGAAATAATGGAGAGTCTTCTGCCACTGGCTATCTTCCTCCTCTCGGTCAATCCTCAACTGATCCACTACATGGATCTACTGTGCCTTGGCCATCTGATTCACCTAGGGACGACGTCTAGGTGCCATAGTTCTATGGTAAACAAATATCACTTAAGCCCAAGTAGTACGAATTTTTTTTTGAAGGGTTTCATTTTATCATTTTATTTCAATTTCTTTCCCAGAACATCCAAATCAAGTAAAAAATAATAATGATGATGCATGTACCTTCTCTAGGGTCTCTAACCTGCAATCAATGTAGTCTCATTTGGTCGTTCAGTAGGCTCAGAGTCCTTGCATCAGATCACAGGGGGCCCTAAAATCTCATGTCCTAGCTGGTCTTCCATGGCCTATGTCACGCACAAAGATTAACTAACATAGTTTCCCTACCTTCCCATATAATCCCCATTATTCCTAACTCCATACTACATCCTATCTCTCAACCGTCACCTCTGATACCATTCTTTCATGACCCCATCGCACCAAAGATTCCCCTCCTGAGCTGGCAATGGTGAAAGGGAGATAATGAACCCTGAGTACCACCTCCAGTAGGCCCCGGGGTGGTGACTAGCACTATGGGTATGAGTTTTCACAAATATGGGAGGCATTACCCTTTTTATTATTGAAGATTGGGAAATAGGACAAGTCCACCACCAAAAAGAAAAATACCAACTGTATAGAAATGAACCCAAACCAATCCCACATGCATGTTTAAATGGTTCTAAAACATGTTACAAGTACAGAAAATCTCAAAAGTACAATACCAAAAGAAACAAGTACAATAATCAACATCAACTCCAACTATCCCGACTAGTAGGGTCTCGCACGGCCCTGGTAGTCCTCCTGCAAACCTAAAAGTAAACATTGGGTGAGAATACATGATTACTCAGTAGGGAAACCTAAATATCTCATGCACAAGTGGGAAGACATCCTAATGACCTGTGAGAACAACAAGAAGAAAACTATAAAGTAGTTCTATCGACCCAACCTAACCATCCACACTCACAAAAACAAAATCAAAAAAGGTAGTAGTATATAAGAACAAGAGTATTGGGTACCTCGTGCCTTTTTCTCCCAATAGATAGATGCTCTTCCTAACGGTGAACATCCTGATCCTACCACACTCTACCCGCCCTCACACACCTGGGCTTCACAACCACGTATCCTGCCCGCACAAAAATGGTCCTCACAACCACGTATCCCGCCCGCACACACCTGGGACTCACCACCACGTATCCCGCGCGCACACACCTGGGCCTCAAAACTTCGTATCCCACATGCACACACCTAGGCCTCATCCCGAAGGTTCATGGGAAATAGTAAAACCTACCTGAAGTGTCTAGGGATAAACCACCCCAATCGAAACCTACCCGAAGAGTCTTGGGTGTAAGGTCTCCTCTAGCCATTAGAGCCTAGGGACGATGGAGCAGGAAGGAGCTAGTAACAAAGGGGAAAACACCCTCTCTCATGAAATGGGAGTGTTCGGCACTAAGAGCTCAACATGGGTGGGGTGCGATAAACACACAGATACAGATATACATATATACCAAACACTAATCCCAACCTATGGATTCTAATCAGAGAACAATTCATGTGCCTTGACAGTACTACAGCGAAGAATTCAAAAAAAAAACAACCCGAACCCCATTTAGGATATCATGTTTCAACAGAATCAGTTATTTGTTCCTTGTCTAGTGGGAAACTGTCCACAACTAACCACAACAATCATTCGTAAAACATATCCATGCCATCCACAAATCAAGATAGGAAAACACAAGCAACACAACAAGTCCCTTCTTAATAACCAACCAACATATTTATTAACATTACCGTTCCATTTCCATTACCTACCATTTAATAACTCTTCCACTTTTTATTTAATACTTACAACCCACAGTCTGCTCACATTCAAACCCAACCCCGCAGCCCTGCTGCTAACAACCATAACAACCACACAGTGCATCATTACCCATTTAATACCATTTATCGCATCCTCGCTTCCCGTCTCCAACATAACATTCACACCTATCCTCAACCAAGTCTACCACAGCCCCGCTGCTCACCTGATCCCCAACAACCCAAAAAACAACCCCATCACATGCCATGTATCCAAGACAACACCAACTTGTTCATTATTTCATTTTGTTCAACCGGGGTGATCACACAAGGGTTCTAGATTTTAAATCAACCAACTTTACGTGATTATCCAAATTCCACATTCAACAAAGTTCCATTCCCGAAAACGGTCTAGAAAGGCAGGGCGAAATTTAATTGTGAAAGCAAAGGCCCCCAATGACAGTGATTTTCAGTAGGCATAAGCCTATTCAATTCACTACATAATACCACAGGATATATAAAAAAACTATTTCATTCACAACTTTCCATCCCCATTATATTAGCCAGGTATTATCTTCATTAAATAGGTTCAAAAGTGTTTCATGTAAACAAGTGGAAACCCACCCCGCATGAAGCATAATTTTGAGAGACGAAGGTAAAATCCCTACCTCAACATGTTTTGATAAGAACGCTCCTCTGCAGATCAAATTTAGAAGACATCCGCCAGCGTCCGTTGCTCCAGGAAAAACCCGGAAAAACCTCCTTGGGTGGACGCTGGGAAGGAAAGGCCGACGGATCCAAGCTCAGAAGTTCGGCCTCATCGTTACGATCTTGTGGCCGCTTATAGATCATGAATCGGAGCTTGGTCGATGAAGTTATGAAAGAAAAGGAGTCTTCAAGTCTCTTTGAAGAGCTCTTCTCTGAGGAAAGGGGTGGAGAGGTCTGTGTTGAAAAGGAGGATGGGACCCCTCCTTTTATAGGCAAGAAAAGAAAAAGTACATGACGTGTAATTTATGGTACATGTTGTCTACGCGGCCATTTCACACGGTCACCAGGCGGCTTCCAACACAGCCTTCAACGTGGAACGCGGCCTTTGACTGGTCTACACACAGCTTGAAGGTAACACATACGCAGGGAGGGACTACACAACATGTAGTATTGGATACATGGTGTGTACCCATTTATCTCACATAGCAAGGACACGGCTCCAACATAGAACAAGGTCGTTGACTGGTCAAAACACGGTAACGCGTATGCGGGGAGGGACTACATGACGTGTAGTATGGACACACATCGTGTACCAATTTATCTCACATGACAAGGACACGGCTCCAACATGGCACACATCTGTTGACTAGTCAACACACGGTAACGCGTACGCGGGGATGGACTACACTGCGTATATTATGGACACACTTCGTGTACCCATTTATTTCACACGACAATGACATGACCTTCGACACAGGGTAGACTCGACGAGGGGGTACATGACGTGTACTAACACTACACGGCGTGTAGTTTCAAAATTCTGAAAAGTGTGGGAAAAGTCCATTTTACCCTCCAGAACACTTCATGAAATTCTTTTTGACAAAGGAATGGGCCGGTGAGGTCTGTACCATTGCATCATATACCTCTTAAAACATTATCATCCCTGATAATTGAAAAACCAACCCAGAGGAACCCAACAAGAAACCTCTTAGGGTTCTCCTTATAACAGGAACCCAACCAACAACCATAATCATATGTGTTAGCAATTCCCCCTCCTATGTCGAGATATTATTCACTTTAGGTGGCACTGACTCGCCCGCCCAGGTTTAATCACATCTGCATTAATGCATCTCAATTAAGGATTGGGCCTTCCCACTTCTATATATTAGGATTTTCCAACTTGCACTACACCCAACAACACACAACCAACACACATCCCGAACATGTGGTTTGGGAAAAAACCCCTTCTCCTATGTCGAGATATTATCCGCTTTAGGCAACACTAACTCGCCCACAGGGGTTCAATTGCATCCTCATTAATGCATTTCGATTAAAGATCATTTTTTCCCTTTACCCACAGATCCGGGCATGTTACACATTACCAGGGAACAATGAAACAAAAGGACTCACAACCAACAGGCCAAGAATTCCATATATCGAAGGTACAAAGTATAACATCAACACAAAACTTAGAAGAACAATGGGAAAACATAAGTCAAAACAACTTCGGGTACTGAGCGTGTATTTGGGTATCTCGCTGCCAAGTTCTCTCCTCGAGGCTTCCATGCCTCCATATCACACGAACCAATGTAATGGTTCGTCCATGGAGCACCTTCCCTTTACGATCCTCGATTCTGAAAGGTCGTTCCTCAAAGGTCGCATTGTCTCCCATATCTAACTCTCCCTAGTTGATAACCTGAGAGTCGTCATGTAAGTACCGATGAAGCTAGGAGATGTGGAAGACATCATGAACCTTCTCCAACTGGGGTGGTAGGGCCAGCTGATATGACACCTCGCTGACTCGCCTCAGCACCTCAAAAGGACCAATGATCCTAGGTGAGAGCTTTCTCCCTTTCCCAAACCTCTGCTGCCCTTGTCGAGGAGAAAACTTCAAGTTCACATGATCTCCCACCCTGAACACCAAGGGCCTCCTCCAACGATCAGCATAAGACTTCTATCGGTCTTGAGCCGCTTTCCTCCTCTCTCGTACAAGCTGGACATTTTCCATGGTGCTCTGTACTACCTCTGGACCATGAGAACCTATCTAACCATCCTCTGCCCAGCAAATGGGTGAAAGACGTGGTCTTCCATAAAAAGCCTCAAACAGTGCCATGCCAATAGTGGAGTGGAAGCTATTGTTGTAGGAAAACTCTACTAAAGGCAAGTGTCGTACCCATGATCCTTCGAAAACCAGAACGCATGCTCGCAGCATGTCCTCCAACGTCTGGATAGGCCGCTCTGTTTGCCCATCGGTCTAGGGGTGGAAAGGAGTGCTAAGGCATAACTGGGGGTCAAAAGCATGTTGTATCCCCCTCCAGACTCATGAGGTAAACCGAGTATCTCGATCTAAGATGATAGTCTTTGGAACTCCATGAAAACACACCACCTCGTCCACGTACCTCTGTGAAAAGGTACTCCCTGGGCCCGACTCCTTAATTGATAAGAAGTGAGCTGATTTCATTAGTCGATCCACCACTACCTAGATAACGTCATAACCACCCTGAGCTCTAGTTAGTCCTATGATGAAGTCCATTGAGATTTCATCCCACTTCCACTCAGGGACATCTAAAGGATGCAACAAACAACTGGGAACATGGTGTTCATCCTTCACTTGCTGACACACTAGGCATTTAGCCACAAACTCCGCCATTGACTATTTCATCCCGGGCCACCAAAACTATTCCCCCATGACTTGGTACATTTTTTATGTTCCTAGATGTACCTCCAAGGCTGAGCTATGGAACTCAGGGAGAACTCCCTCACACATTGTCTCTAGGAAAAACAACCTTCCATGGAAAAGCATCTGATGTCGGTTGTCCTCTGACCATCCTTCTGGAGTGTTCCCCTGATCGACATGATCCCGCATCACATCCACCTCGGAGTCCCTCCACGGAGACTCTTCCACCAGATGCAATAAGTAGGACTGCACCGTCATCTGAAACAAACAACCTCTCACACCTTCTACCCTTGCATCCAGGTGCAAGGAAGCCAACTCTCCCATCGCCTTCCAAGCATTATCAGATTCCCAAACCACTTCCTGATGCGTCTTCCTGCTCAGGGTATCAGCCACAACATTGCCCTTACCTTCAGTGTAAGAGATCTCAAATTCATAGTCTTGGAGAAACTCGACCCATCTCCGCTGCCGTAAGTTCAGGTCACGCTGAGTGAAGATATAATACAGGCTCTTGTGATCTAAGAAGACCAAAAAGCGCTTCCCAAAGAGGTAATGTCTCCACAACATTAGTGCAAACACTACTGCTTCAAGATTTAGGTCATGGTTGGCATAGTTACGCTTGGGAGGGCGAAACTTCCTAGACCCATAATAGATCACAACCATCTTCTGCATCAGCACGCACCCCAGGCCAAGGCCAGAAGTATCACAAAACACCTCATACAACAACCCTTCCTCTAGAAACCTGAGTACGAGAGCACTAACCAACTTCTCCTTCAGGTAGTAGAAATCCTTCTGGCACTTCTCGCTCCATAGGAAGACCTGGTTCTTCCTAGTAAATGCTATTAATGGAGCAGCAACTCGAGAGAAGTCCGAAAGAAACCTCCAATAGTAACCTGCTAACCTCATGAAACTACGAACATCTTCCCCGCTCGTGGGTGCTGCCGAAGTAACAACTGCCTCCACTTTCGATGAGTCCACTGACACTCCATTTTAGACACAACGTGCCCATGTAAGTTTACTTATTGCTTCAAGAACTTACACTTCGACAATTTCACATAAAGTTGGTGGTGTCGAAGTACTTCCAAGACTTCCCTGAGATTCTCAACATGCTTCACCTCTGATCTAGAGTAGATCAAGATGTCATCGATAAACACAACGACAGATCAGTATAGAAACACTCTAAAGACAAATTTCATAAGTCCCATGAACACAGCAGGTGCATTCGTAACTCCAAACGGCATCACTACAAACTCGAAGTGCACATACCTGCTCCGAAAAGCCATCTTCAAGATGTCGTTGTCCTTTACCCTCAACTGATTATATCCAGATCATAGATCAATCTTTGAAAGCAAACATGCTCCACAAATTTGGTAGAAGTGATCATCTATCCTTGGAAGGGGTAACAGTACTTGACTGTTACCTAGTTCAACCTTTGGTAGTCTATGAATAGCCTGAGACCACCATATTCCTTCTTCACGAACAAAACTGGATCCCCCCATGGAGATGCACTGGGTTGAAAAAAACACTTCTCCATCAGATCATCATTCTGAATCCGCAACTCCAGTAACTCTGAAGGTGCCATCCGATAAGGGGCCATCAAAATCGGATGGGCAGTAGGATGTATGTCTATCCCGAACTCAACATCGCGTCGGAGGGGGGGGGGGGGTAGAGTCACAACCTCCTCAGGAAAAACATCGATGAAGTCCCCAACAACCTCTGGGACATCCATCATCTCTGTATCAGCTAAAACCACTAATATCCCGCCTAACAAGGAATGGAGAGGATCCACATGCCGACTTCCTACATGATAGCTCCTCTCGCCAACAAAAGATACGCGATGCCCATCCACATCGGAGGACATGACTCTTCTCCAGAAGCAGTCGATAACGGCACTAAAATAAAACAATTAGTCAATGCCTAGGATGACATTGTATGGCTGTATCTGTAAGAGAAGAAGGTCCCCACTAGATTTATGTGGTCCCAACGTCAGCCCACATCCCCGGAAAACACAAGATAAGCTGGTCTGGCCTCCAACTGGTGTACTCAGCACTAGTGGTATGGAAAGTCTCTCTACTTCTAGTCCCAATGCTCAGGCTCGACCAGGTGCAACAATGGAATGCGATATTCCTGAATCAAACAAAGATGAAACATGAGTGTTGAACAAAAATTTTTTACCTCTCACCACCACTGGTCCTATTGGAGCTGTGAACTCTCCTGCATGCAATTGTCCACTCCCGGCTCCTATGCCTCTCTAATTTCATCCACCTCCCCGACCGTGCCCTAGTCATGGTCCTTGAGGAGCATCCTGAGGTCGGCCTCCTCCCGTAAAGTCTGCCCTCGGAGGAGAACGGTCCTGCAGCTGCTGGAAGGTCTTCGTCGGCAACTGGTGTTGGTGAGGTGGGCGATGAACCTTCCCACCTCCACCGTACTGAGCTCGGGTCGGGCATCGACTCATAACATGCGCGAAACCTCCACAAGTAAAACACTTCGGTCCTGGGATTGTAAGAAAGGGATGAGGACCCGAAGATCTGAACTAGAACTGTTAGGGCATGCTCCCCACTGTCCTGAACCTGGATGGTCCCATCGTAGGAGACCTGCTACTGACTTCCATCACCTTCGATGAACCTGGATGGATCCCCTCTCGTGGTGCACCTCCCAGCGAGTGCATTCTCTCTACATCCTCTTCCTTCTTATATACCGCCATGTACATCGTAAGGTTGAAGGAGGTGACAACATACTGGAGCGAAGGATGAAGCGCCAACTCCAAACGTCTTGCTCGAGACTGCTCATCCGGAAAGAGATCCGGAGAAAAGCGCAGGAGATCCTTGAACTTGATCCCCAACACTCATACTGACATAATCCCTTGATGAAAGGAGAGTAACTCCTTCTGATTCTCCTCCTTGATCATAGATGAATGGAATTCCTCTTGGAATTCCTTCTCAAAGTCAGCCCACGGAACCTATGCCTCTATCCTCTCTCTGAGGTAGATCGCCCACCACTGTCACGCCGCACCACTCAGCTGACTGACTGCTAGGGGAACCCAATACTCCCTTAGAGCACGAATCAAGGTAAAATCGATCCCTAGATCCTAAAGCCACCCCTCTGTCTCCGTATCTGAAGTACTACCCTCGTACTTCTTGAGGTTTTTCCATTGAAAATAATGGAGAGTCTTCTGCCACTGGCTATCTTCCTCCTCTCGATCAATCCTCAACTGATCGACCGCCTGGATCTTCTGGGCCTCGGCCATCTAAGTCACCTGAGGACAACATCTAGGTTCCATATCTGTATGGTAAACAATGATCTCCTAAGCCCAACTTTTAAATTTTTTTTTCACGGTGTCATTTTATCATTTTATTTCAATTTCCTTCCCAGAACACCCAAATCAAGTAAAACACAATCATGATGATGCATGTAACTTCCCTAGGGTCTCTACCCAATAATCAATGTAGTCTCACTTGGACGTTAGTTAGGCTTAGAGTCCTTGCATCAGATCCCGGGGGGACCTAAAATCCCGTGTCCTAGCCGGTCTTCCCTGGCCTATGTCACGCACCAAGATTAACTAACACTGTTTCCCTACCATCCCATGCAATCTTCATTGTGCCTAACTCCAGACTCCATACTATCTCTCAACCATCACCTCTGATACCATTCTGTCATGACCCCCTCCCACTAATGATTCCCCTCCTGAGCTGGCAATGGTGAAACAGAGATAATGACTCCCGAGTCTCGCCTCCAGTAGGCCCCAGGGTGGAAACTGGCACTATGGGTATGATTTTTCACAAATATGGGAGGAATTGGCCTTTTTATTATTTAAGATTGGGAAATAGGACAATTCAACAACCAAAAATAAAAAGACCAAGTGTATATCAATGAACCCAAACCAATCCCACATGCATGTTTAAATGGTTCTGAATCAAGGTACAAGTACAGGAAATCTCAAAAGTACAATACCAAAAGAAACAAGTACGGAAAACTGTAGCAACTCCAACTGTCCCGACTAGTAGGGTTCGGCACGACCTTGGTAGTACTCCTGGAAACATGAAAGTAAATGTAGGGTGAGCATACAAGTATACCCAGTAGGTAATCCTAAATCCATCGGGCACAAGTGGGAAGACATCCTAATTTCCCGTGAGAACAACAGAAGAATCCTAGAAAGGAGTTCTATCCAACCAACCTCACCATCCACACTAACCAAAACACAATCTCAACAGGTAGTAGTATATAAGAACAAGAGTATTGGGTACCCCGCACATTTTTCTCCAACTAGCTAGCTGCTCTTCCTAACAGTGAACATCCTGACACTACCACACTCTTCCCGCCCGCACACACCTAGGCCTCACAACCACGTATCCTACTCGCACAAACCTGGGACTCAAAACCACGTACCCCTCCTACACAAACCTGGGCCTCACAACCATGTATATCGTGCGCACAGACTTGGGCCTCACAACCATGCATCCCGCACAAATAGACCTGGGCATCATCCCGAAGTTTCTTGGGAAATAGTAAAACATGCCCGAAGAGTCTGGGTCTAAACCACCCCAATCGAAACCTACCTGAAGAGTATTGGGTGTAAGGTCACCTCAATCCATCATAGCCTAGGGAAGAAGGAGAAAGAAGGATCTAGTATCTAAGGGGAAAACACCCTCTCCCATGAAATGGGATTGTTCGACACTAAGTGCTCAAAATTGGTGGGGGGCGATAAACACAAAGATACAGATATATATATATACCAAACTCTAAACCCAACCAATGGCTTCTAATAAGAGAACTGATCACGCGCCACAACACTACTACTACGAAGCATGCATTGAAAAAACAATCCCAACCCCATTTAGGTTTTCATGTTTCAACAGAATCAGTTATTAGTTCCTTAACCACTGGGAAACTATCTACAACAAACCACAGCGATCATTCGTAAAACATATCGCGTCCATCCACAAATCAAGTTAGGAAAACACAAGAAGCACAATAAGTCCCTTCTTAATAACCAACCAAACCATTTATTAACATCCCCATTCCATTACCATTCCTCAAAATTTTTTATGTCTTCCACTTTTTATGTATTACTTACAACCCACAATCCACTCACATTCAAACCCAACCCTATATCCCCACTGCCAACCACCATAACCACCACACCTTACATCATCACCCCTTTAATACCATTTATCGCATCCCCATTGCCCGTCATCAACATAACATTCACACCAACCCACAACCAGGTCAACCGCAGCCCCGCTGCTCACCCGATCCACAACGACCCACAAAACACCCCCCACGACATGCCACATATCCAAGCCAACAGCCACAAGTTCATTATTTCATTTTTTCAACCAGGGTGATCACACAAGGGTTCCAGATTTTAAATCATCCATCATTACGTGATTATTCAAATTCCACATTCAACAAAGTTCCATTCACAAAAACGGTCTAGAAAGGAAAGGCAACATTTAATTGTTCAAGAAAGGCCCCCAATGACCGTAAATTTCAGTGGGCATAAGCCTATTCAATTCACAACATAATATCACAGGATATATTAAAAAAGAAACTGCATTCACAACATTCCATCCCCGTTATATAAGACCGTTATTATCTTCATTAAAATGGTTCAATAGTGTTTCACTTTAACCAGAGGAACCCCACCCTACATGATGCACAATTTAGAGAGAAAAAGGTAAAATACCTACCTCAACAGGTTCTAATAAAAACGCTCCTCCCCGGATAAACATTAGAAGACAACCGTTGGCGTCCGTCGCTCCTAGAAGAACCTGAAAAAACCTTCTTGGGTAGAAGCTAGGAAGGAAAGGATGACAGATCCAAGCTCAGAAGTTCTGCATCATCGTTACAATCCCGTGGCCACTGACGGATCGTGAATCGGAGCTCGGACGAAGAAGTTATGAATTAAAAGGTGCCTTCAAGTATCTTGGGAGATCTCTTCTCATAGGAAAGGGATGGAGAGGGTTGTGTTGAAAAGGAGGAGGGGACCCCTCCTTTTATAGTTGATAAAAGAAAATTTACATGACATGTACTTTATGGTACACGGCGTGTACTCAGCCATTTCACACTATTACCACCCGGCATCCAACACGACCTTCAACGAGGAACATGGTCGTTGACTGGTCAACACATAGCTTGAAGGTAACACAGACACTGGGAGGGACTACACGGTGTGTAGTATTGGATACACGGCATGTACGCATTTATCTCACATGACAAGGACACGACTCCAACATAGCACGCAGCCATTGACTGGTCAACACACGGTAACACGTACACAGTGGGGGACTACAGGGCATGTAGTATGGACACACAGCGTGTACCCATTTAGCTCACACAGCAAGGACACAACTGCAAGACGACACACGACCATTGACTGGTCAACACATGGTAACGCGTACGCGGGGAGGGACTACACTGTGTGTAGTATTGACACACGACGTGTACCCATTTATTTCACACGACAAGGACATGGCCTTCAACATGAGGTATATCCAGTGAAGGGGTACACGGCATGTACTAACACTACACATCGTTTAGATTCCAAATTCTGAAGAGTTTGGGAAAAATCCAATTTACCCTCTAGAACACTTCATGACTTTCTTTTTAACATTGGAATGGGCTAGAGAGGTCTGGGCCGTTACAGTGGCTGAATACATGAGAGAAGTTGGAGGTGATAATAAGATAAATAATAAAATGAATTAGATTTTCAGATATTTTTTCATTGATAATGTCCACTAGCACAGTAGTAGGGTTTGGTGACAATAGTGACAACATTTTGGTTCTACGAAATCTTGATGTTGTCTACAGCGATAACACTCTGTTAGGATTCTTTTTATAAGAACTAGTATGGTATTTATCAGTGATTTCAGAAACAGTCTAATAATGATATACCTTTATGAGTGATAAAATATAAATTGATGAGAAAACTACTCATTATCAATGATTTTTATCACTAATAAGGATAACCCATTATTAGGAATGTTATATAGAGCGTTCAGTCCAGTTTTTTGTCCCCTGGGATAGTTAATGGGTTTAATGCCCACTAGGCCTTCGGGCCTTGTACCAAATAAATAAGGATTGATGGGTGGGATATCCATGGAGGGTTCATTCTCTTCTTTTCAATCATATCCTCAAAAGACATGGATCTTCCCAAACTATACATAAAAATAGAATTCCCCTATGATAGATGATTCACTATACTATATTTTTGGAATGATGTGTATCAGGTCTCTATATACTAATTCCGTGGATTCCAACTTGAATGATGGTATGGAAAAGATTCACTACTGTCTTATTGTCTCTAGTGGTTTGACTACGCCTACAAATGATCATTTTGGGCCACAAATATATGGCTCTTCTACGGAAATTCATTGTTCTTGAAAACCTATAGAAATTGATATGGCTCTATATAATACCCACTTGAAGTATTAAGGATAAATATATACTTATAAATGATGTTATATGGTTCATTTCATGTTACAATCTCAAAATAAAGGTTTATAACAAAGTCCAAACTTTTTCACTTCTTTATCGGGTGTAGTTTTCTTCCAAATCTATATTTTTCAAAAAAAATTATAAAAATAATTTTTATTACCCAAACAATTAATTATTTATATATAGTGTTATATTTGACATTTTTACATGGTTTTAATGGAAACTTTATAATTTTTTCCCTTAAGGGGTTATTTATTTATCGTTTTATCAGAAGTCAAAAGGAACATTTTATTTTAACATATTCCACTATATTGTAAATTTTTCCACGATAAGAGTTTTAAAAAAATTATATTCCTGAAATAGTTTTATATTTTATAGAAACTAAAAAACATTAATGAATAGTTATTTTATGGTTCACTTCCAATTTCATTTAATATCTAAATTAATTTATTTTATTACAAAACTAATACTCCCAATGATCAATGGTAATCATAATTAACTTATTAATATTTTTATTATTAAATTTATTATGATTATGGGGAATTATTTATTAATATCTATATTATTAATTTCATGGTTATGATTGTTTCCTAAAATGTATATAATTTTTACATAGGGTGTTTTAAAATTAATGTTATATGATTGATAAGATAACATATTACTAAATTTCTATTCTATAATCCATATGGTTTTTTAATGATAATGAATATTGATTTGAATTCCACATTTAATATATGAGAAATGAATTGGACATATAGTGATGAGTGGGTCCTGGTTATAGATATTCCCTCGATGCATCGATATTACCATGAGACAAATATGTTGGCCAAATTAAATGGTATTTTGGTATATACCTAAACATATATTAAATAGTCATTGCACAAGGTTTTGAAGATATATATATATATCATGATATCCGAGATTATGATATCCAATAGTATAAATTTTCAACTTTGAAAACTCATTAATAATTATCCATGAAATTATTATATTGATAATATAAATAATGGTATTTCATTTATAACTTATTTGTTAAATGGAATCTATTTTTAGATATTTACCTTTCCATATTTATTATGACTTAATTAATCGTGATATATTCCACTTCAAATAACCCTTATTGACAAAATGAGATGACAATTTTATTTTCTTTCTTTTACCTTGGATGTGATGAATTATATAATGAATAATACTAAAGACGGAATAATGATATTATGATATTTATTATATATTTATAATGAAAATGGAAATCATGTATGTATCTATTTCTTCATGACTACTCATCTATTTGGTCTTTTGGGAAGTTATTACTTATATCTATATCCAATGTAATAATGTTGTCACCTGATCTGGTTTACTAGATTAAGGGTTGTAATAGTCAGTACCAGATAAAATTTAGTAGAATCTATAAGAACTATATTTTATATAAATATAGCTAAAATGAGAATTATGATAATCTATTATAGTTTTCGAGAAAATTTACCATTTTAGGTAATTTTTCGTTTATATATCAATATTCATAATAATATTGATATAACTCAGTATGTGAAAATATATAGTGGTGGAACAGAATGGATGACATGGAATAAAAACCCATATTCAATATAGGTATTTCCCAACTAAGAATATATATATTGATTTTATTGGAACATGGAAGATCAAGGATATATTTGGATAATTTACTAATGTTATGAAAAATAACATTTGCAATATGATAAAATCTATTATTACACAATATGAATCAACTATATTGGATATCTTCATGCTAGAATGCCTCCATATTTTAGTGTAACTACTAATCCAGTGGTTGTTTATTAATGTGTTATGTATCTTAAAAACATTTTACACACTTTGGGATGTAATGTTATAGAAAAATTTATTATAGAAGTGTTCCTTTTAAAAGTAGATGCATATCAATGGTGTCTATTGATAAAAATCAATAACGAAGTTGAAGAAATATAAATAATGGAATGAAAATTTTTTAAAATGGTTTTCATTGATAAATACTTCCCTTTAGAAATTAAAGAGGAAATGGAAAGGAATTTAATCACTTCCATGATGAAGGAAGAGTAATGTGTGTAAGATTATTAGTCAATCATTATTGGATTATCTAGTTATGCATAATCCAATATACATAGTATTGATTATAATATTGAATATTTATTTAATGGGATTAATTTTAGCCTCAAATGATAACTAGTTTCTTAGATATCTTTCTTATAAAATTACAAGCTTAGAAGTACTATCAGGAATGAGAAACAATTATCCAATTAGTATATTTTAAAAGGAAATAAAGGGAAGATGATGATTATTGAGCATTGAGGAAAAATTAATTGAGGTTATCAAAAAAAAGTGAAGGGAGACACATACCACATGTGATAATTGTGAAAATAAATATTTTGAAACATTATTGAAGGGGATGTTAGTTTGAATCATGTGTATAGATAATATAGATCTTGAATGTGAATGAAAGGGTAAGAAAGAAACACCTAATGTTAAATTTTTCAACAATTAATAGATGGAAAATTATTGAAACTAATGTCCCACGTAGTAGGGTACATCAAAAATAAAAATCTAATAGGATAAAGATACTCTTATACTATTACTACAACTGTAATAGAATGATTAATGTTATTTTTTAGTTGGATTCATGTTTTATTTTGGTCAATGATATTTTGGTTATAAGAATCTTAAAACATGTAATGATTTTACTATAATAGTTTTATTTATGTATTTAAATAAATATATTGAATGGTATTGTTGAACTAGAAAAGTGAACATTTACGTGATATTATAGAGAAGTTGCATACATGGGGAAATATAACAACTAATATGTTATTGATGATGAAGTGATAATGTAGGGATGGGATAATTTGATGATTAACATTGATGAATTAAATTAGATAACATTAGTGACCTAGAAGTTTATTAGTGATTTAATGAAACTATGAATTATAAGGGATTTTATTGATTTTTTGGATTTAAGGGAAATAAGGAATAACGATAGATTTATTTTTAGGAGTATTGTTTTTATCGATGGTTAATGGTGATCAAAATTTGTTAATATAATGTGATTTCATGGAATTCATATGTTTTTTAATGTGTCAATATGAGCCAATTTATATTGTTTGGGAATAAATATTTCATAAAATATTATTGATTTTTGGGATTTGAATTTCTTATAAATATATAAGAAGATTGTTAAGGTTAATCATTTAAGAAATGGATTAAATTGAACTTTGGGGTTTTTAGTTGAGGTTTTCGGGTTAAATCGATTATTTGATAACTTATGGTAGGCATTTTGGTTTTGGAAAATATATAGATATAGGAAGAATGGATTATTAATCATTCATGGATCTTATGATCAAGTAAAGGTTATTTTTAGTGATTCGAGCATAAAAATTTAATTATGAATGCTCATTGTTTGTAAAATAGATGAAATTATTGTGGAAAATTATTAAAAGATGATATTATACATGTCTATTTGATTGTTTTCTTATCCTAGATGTTAAATAATTAATTTAACTCTAGGGAAAAGGATCTTTATTTTTTATCCTTTAATGATAATTTATGATTAATTGACGATCTTTTTAACAAATTATAGATTTATTATTTTGTGATAATTAACATTATCCAAATCATTTCATCTGTCAATCTCTATGAAATATTTGGCATTAGTTTTCTCTTATATGGCCAAATTTTCACTTTTAAATAATGTTATAATATTTTGAAAACTATTTTTATAGTGACCTTCATAGTCCCCTTTCTCACTTCTGAAGAGGAAGTTTTACAGAAACAAATTATGATGTGGGTTTAAAAAAATTCAAATGCAAAACCAATGATTACTATAATAGACCAACCCGTGTTAACCAAACCATACAAATGTTCTCTCCATCACTTAGTGAGGTGAATAAACGACAATAGATTAGTTCTCATATATAAAAAAGAAGACATAAAACTAGAGTAATATTGGAATAAAAAGATAAAACCGGATCTATACAATCCAATAAAAACTGGATAAATATGAAATTATGAACAAATCAAGACCAACAAGTCACCTTGTGACGAATAATCTCCTCCAAAACACACCAAAATAAAGACAATAACAATAAAAGAAGCCAACAAGTTATAATATTCCTTCCCATTTACCATAATCCTACAACATAACATATAATGCTTTCCAAAGGAAAAATTAGTGTCTATGAAAATTACCAAAAGGAGACCACTATAGAGTCTATAAAAGAACTAAAATTTATAATTAAACACTTCTATATTTTAAATAAAATGTTTTACAAATCATTTTCATAATTATAATGTATTTTTAAATCATTTTTCCTTTTTATTTTTATAAAAGTTTTTCTAATTATCAAAACCAAAAATATGTAAAGTAGAAGTGATAAAATTTAAAATCATATAATTGTATCATTTGTTGTGAAATTAATCACATATCCATGATATACCATAATATGAATCACTTTTATAAAACCACATATAAAAAACACATGAGAAAAAATCCCTAAGAAAAAACCATAATATAAAAAAAAATCATAAATAAAAACGAATCTCAATTTTCAACCTAGCCTATAGGGAATACATACTAGACATATAATAACCTATATAGTAATATTAGTGGTACAATCCAAAATCATGTCCTACCAAATTCCATCAAAAATCTAATGGTTACCTCCTTATGTTTGCACACTCACTAAGGCTACACATATCTATTTATTTACACATCCATGGATTCTAATTTACCAATATTAAAAATACATATAAAAAGAATGATAATATTTTATAAAATATTTTAAAATCAAAGATAATGAACATCATTTTTTGAAAACCAATTTCCAAATCAAAACCATAAAATAAGTATTAAAACAATTAGATGGTGTAAAAAATATTTTTTTAAAGAAAAACAATTAAAAACCCATATCATAAAAATTAATACCTTGAAAAAAAAATAACTTAAATTTAATGAATAATACAAGATTATCTATCAATAATGGTAATAAATTCATTTAATTAACCCATTAAATAGAAACTCCAACCTAAGAACTGTATAGTCCTTTCTTCCTTTGACAAAGGTGATTGGAAACTATGATATCTAACATAAAATTTCATGTAACATCATGAAACAACAATGGATCGAGTGAAAAAAATATCAAATCATTAATCGAAACCATAATTGTTGCAGACGTAGTGGCCATGATGAGAGGGATGCATATCCAGAATGAATGCTTACCTAGAGATGTGTGCCGAAACAACCATGATGATCGATTGATAAATGAATAATCTATATGCAATAGTGATCACTAAAATCACCAAAAAATAGATCAGAGTTAAGATAGGGATGATTTATTTGGAATGAAAGAATAAGCACCCATAAAACCTCATAATAATCCATGACATGATATTTACATGTCATGTAAAACCATAACTTTTTGTGAATTGCATTAAGGATGAAAATGATAAAAAATGCATCACCTTTTTATAAAAAATTAATTTTAGTCATTTCATGATGTGAACTCTAGATATAGGGTGCATAAAATTCATGAATTGTGCTACATTTATTGCTTCATCCCAAAGACCATTAAATTAAATTTAACATTCTAATAATAATCAAACATTCCATATCACAAGAAGAACTCCATTGAATCTTGAATTCTCTATGAACTTTTGAAGAACCCCTTAAATTCATTAACATAATTATACATGGATTCCATTAATTGAAAAAAATATACGTCCCCAAAAATTAGTACATTTTCCACAGCAATGGATTTATATCCCTTAGATTCATTAAAACACACCATAACTAAGATGATAAAAAAATCCTGACCAATGAAGTACCTAAAATGTGTAATGGGGTGTTACAATATCCCCACCCTAAACGATTTATACCCCCAGAAGGAAATTATATTCCTAAACTCAATAAAATTGAATACCATTACTGCCGAATAAATAATTCCCTCTATAACTTCTCATGGATATCCCATTGTTACTTCTGTATTAACCATACTAGGGGGAAAATTTTACCATAAAATACATTCTATTGATGATCCATAATCTGAACTGACTTCTCAACCATAGATATGCTGGTCTCTATATCAACATAGTCCCATAAAATAACTTGGGAATGATCCGGTATATACCTACTCAACTGTGAAACATGAAAAATATAATTTATTGAAGTCATAAAAGATGTAATGTCCAGCTGATTTACCAACCTACCTAGTCATCCCATGATATCAAATGGCCCCAAAAACATCAGTACGATCTTACCCTTATTACCCTAATGAAGATGTCCTAATAAAAGATAAAATATAAAAATGTACCATCAAAAACCTCATACTCAAGCATCAAATGATGACAGTCCACATAAGATTTTTGTTGACTCTATGTAGTGATAAATCTCTTTAAAATAAATGTCACCGTCTCTATCATCTCTCGAACAAGACTCTTCCCAACTATGTACCACTCTCCCAACTCTTATTATAACAAAGGAGATCCACATGGAAACCTATAAAATTCCTCTATGGTTACCATATTAATCAATCCCTGATAACTATTTCTATCATAAAAATCAACAAGAGGAATATTCTTTTCCCAATATCCTCCAAAATCAAGAACAGAATCCAACATAATATCAACCAGAACCTGGATAACACTCTCTATTTATCAATCAATTTTCATATGAGAATTCGAGTTTATTTTAATTTGGGAACCGCTTTCTTCTTGTAAACCATTAAATAAACTAGATGACAATCATAGATCCATTTCAGATACAACCATATAGGTGTCCCCATGAAATCTCAAAATCTATTAGACATATAATTCCTTATATTATTCAACCTTAACATCCTCTTTAATAGGTAAGAAATGTGATATTTATATGAGTTGATCAATGATCACCCAAATAACATCCTTCCCACTAGGAGTCTCGGGAAATCCAATTATGAAATCCATGAAAATTCATCCCATTCTAATACCATAATGGGTATGGGCTACAACAAACCAAGAGGACACTAGATTTCTGGCTTAATTCTATTAAAATTAAGACACCTAAATACACAATAAATAATTTATCATCTCATAAAAACCCAAAAAAATACGAATATATCATATCAGGATACATCTTGGTGGCCCCATGGTGCAAGAAACAACAAGGACTGTGTCTACTATCATTACCTCCCACCTTATTTAAAACCGAAAAACTAACCTAGTAAGGATCCACAAAGTTCCCCTAAGAGATCAAAACCACTCACCCAAGGAATACCAACAATAAAGGATTTTATCAAAACATTGGAACCTAGTTTATATCACCTGATCGAGCCAAACTCCCTCATCTAAATATGTGTCAGCTTTAATCAAATCAAAGAACACATGTGTACAATCCTCATGTACTCCCAATCTCATCTTAGTAAAAAAACTATTCTGATACCACTCCTAAACTGATTTATTTATGGATTGTGTTAATATTTTTTTTCTCAGTGCATTGATAACCAAATTTCATTCCCCAAGAGAGTACACAACATAATAATAAATAGTTTGAGGGTACACCACCCAAAGTCATTATCTCAAGTTCATATCACTCTGAGTAAAAATATGTTTCAATTTCTTTTGATCAGAACACATAGTAATTCTCTCCCAAAAGAGGAAGTGTGTCCACATTTTGAGTTCATGAATAATAGTAGATAATCCAAGATCATGGGTGGGGTAGTTATTCTCAAGAGCTAATAACTGGAATGATCTATAAGACAAAAACATTTTTCCCATACATCTTGGTATATCCCAAACCCATAACATAAGTGTCACAAAAATCATCATATCCTGAACATAGTTTTAAAAGAATCAATAATTTTAAAAAAGTGAACCTCACCTTGTATTCCTAAAAAGAAATTTAAAAGTTTTCATTCCATAAAAACATTAAACCCTTATAGGTTAAATAATTCATCAAATATGAAATTTTTGAGAAATATTGAACAAAATGTCTATAGTAACAAGGAAAACCCACGGATTTTATGATATAAAACAACTTTCAGGGATTGTACCTTGACATTACAACTTTTACCATTGTAGGATGCACCATGATTTCCCTCTCAAATATCACATGCCCTATAAATTTCACTTCTTAGATCAAGAACCCATAATTGGAAATATTTCCTTCTAGTTGATGATCATTAATGGTTCAAAGAATGATATCCAAATGTTTCGTTTTCTCATCCTGTAACATGGAGTACCCCAAAATATCATCCAAATACATAGAAATGAATGATTTCATGAATGGATGAATGATCTATTTCATAAAAAGCACAAACACCATTTGAGCATTACTCAAATCGAATGGAAGGTTTAGATACTAAAAATGACCATACCATCTTATCAATTATATTTTATGTTTATCCTCTTCTCAAAATATCAACTGGTGGAACCATGGACACTATTAAATCTTGGAAATCATACAATCCCAACTATGATTATAAAAAATAGAATCAATCCTAGGCATTGTATATTTGTTAATTACAGTCACCCGATTCAACTTCACATATTCTATACAAATTATAAGGCACCAATCTTCCTTATTAGCTAATAGGATACAAGAATCTCATGTTGACACACTAGGATGAATTAATCATTTATCCACTATCCCATCAACCTAGATATTATATTTCCCCAACTCAACATGTTCACTTGATATGATTATATATAAATGGAAATCATACTTTGTAGAAAGTAAAAAATTAAATTTGACCTCTCTCTATGGATGTAAACTAGAAAATTCAATCGAAAATACCCCAGGTTATAGTTGCAGTACTCTACGAAATAGAACACCCAAAAAATGGTCAAATTTATCATGAAACATGTATGAAAACATACATATGAATACCCCATCATAAGGAACAATATGCCCTACCCTTCCTATTATAGAGTCACATTCACCCCGAAAAATATGAGTAACCCCATTTGTAAATATGAACTATACCCAATGGGGATAAGAGTATATAAAAAAATTAATAGTAATCTTATTATAAATGCTAATTATTAATTCAATTATCTCATGACTAAGGACTATGAAGTCCCACTCAAACTAAAATTCATCTTCCATCACTCAACATGTGGGACACATAAAAAATTATTTAGATCTCTTTCCAAATGGTGTGGGAATGTCCATCAATAATGTAATAATATCTAAACACAATAAAAACACATTAAATAACTTTTTTGATATAAAATTATGAGTATCACCTTTATTAAAAATATATATCACTATAGAAAACAAAATAAACACCACAACTCTAATAATAGATTGTCCTACTTTATATCAATTTTATGTATTCTTAGTTACATAAATATGTCCCGTATTGGCCACCTAAACAACCCCATGGCTGAGTAACAGACACACCACATTTTAATAAATTGATATGAACCAAAAAACCATTGGTGGTATTGGATCTTCTTTTACTGCCCTCGGATATCCATTCACAAAAACACATCATATAGCCTGATTATCTTTAATGATGAAAATTAATGGGAGTCTAAAAATAGTAAGGATTTGTATGAACACACCTACCACATAATTAATATAAAACCTGATGTTTTTTGGATGAGGCCCATAAAAATGATCCTGAAAAGAAGTATCCAATCTTGTATTTCCTTCATTCGATTGAAGACACACAGTAGCTAATAAGTACACCAACTAAAGCTCCACCAAAAGCTGTCTTTATTTCTATGTCTACTTCATCTAATGCCACATTTTCAACAATGTCCAAAATGGATTGAAGGAAGATCAGAATCAACATCGACAGAATATTAAACAATAATACCACATCAAATATTCAATCCTTTATTTACTTGTTAATGAAAATATCTAGTTCATGATTCACAATATCTGTGAAATGGCTTGAATAATCCAGAATGGTATGCTCCCCCACTCCACAGTTTAAAAATCCTAGGTCTTTACTTCCTGTAGCGTCTTAGGGTAAAACTAATGATTAAATATTTTCTTGGAAGAAGCCCATTTAAGGTCCTTTTTAAACATATGAATTCACCATAGAGTCAAAAAATCTTCTTAACAGTCCCTAGATCATGTACATGGAAAAATCTCCTTTGAGTCTTGATAATTATTCATGAATTAGAATATAATTTAAACTATCTCAAGAAACTACTCATTTTCCAGTGGTCCCTTATCACCACGAGATATGGGTGGATGATTATGAGTAAAAATAGATCCCTGATACACCATAATTTCTTGGTTCTGGAAAGCCACTTGACATAATGTCTGAATATTGTTGATTACATCTTCTAACAAATAAGGGTCACTAGAAGATTCCCCAGTAAAACATTTCTCATAGATTTCTCTCTTGTATTTGGAAGATATATTCTCAGAGTAAGAGTCTAATGAACCTAATACAATAGCCTCTTAGATCATGATAACATTGTAAAATCATATGTCCACTTCCATAATTCAATTAGAATCATTAAATTATTAATAATTTAATGCAATTATGAATTATATAAATGAAAATAATTATTAAAAGGGAATAACTAATTTAAATAAAATTTATTTACAATTCCGTCAAATGATATCCAACATTATGTCTCAAACCTAGTAAATGTCCCTAAACAACCATGTAAACTCTAGTTCAATCACAAAAGTGAGTAGGAGAAGTCTATTTTCTATACATACTATCCGGAATCCGATTGTCCTAAATCCCATCAAGCCAAGACAGAGAACAAAACTCAGGTAGTGTTAACATACATTAGGTTGATCTTTTCCTAGGATTCTAAAATATAAAAGACCATCCTCAGTCAACCAATCCATACACTCGATCTACGCAACACATGTTGAGGTGAAGAAAAGAAAACAAAACAAATATCATGTATAAGAAAATAAGAATTACAAACTGATAAAAAGTGGAATAAATTGATGGAAATAGATCCATTAATTCTAATATAAATAAACAAAAAAGTTTCAATATATAATGACCAATAAGTTTTCATGTGACTAATATTCACATCCAAACTAACTCGAACTGATGAAAAAAAAGGATAATCTTATATGGTAATAGATTTCGTTTTCATTAACTAAATATTAATACAAAAAAGGTACAACATAAAAAAAAGTAAAATTAGTGTGTGATAAAAAATCATAGTTGGACACCACCACAAAGATTATACAAGGTTTAATATCAATAATGAAATAGTTATAGCCTAAATTTTTTCCCATAAATCCAATCCATTTGTAAATCATTTTATGTTGGATTTTCATAATATCTTTTCATATTATAAAAACTAAAAATATGGAAATTATATGTGAAAAAATAGGAAATCATATCAATGTATCATAATTTATGCAATTAAACAGATATATATGAAATAACATCATGTGAAGACCTGTGATACATCAACATATAAAAACTTTTGAGAAGCATTATATAATAAAAAAATCAAAATGTTATAAAAAAAGAAATGAAAAACCACATCACATTAGGACCTATCCAATGGAAATATGTACTAGATATATAATATCCTGAATTAGAATAAGCATGGTAGGAACCAGTATTGATTCCTACTGTAATCCATTGATACACCAAAGGTTACCTCGTATTGGTACACACCAACTATGGATGCCCATGTATATTACATGGTGCACCCAAGGATCCCATTGTACCAATATTAAAAAAAATCATAACCATGATAATAGTTTATAAATAAAATTCAAATCCAATACAATCCACTTAAGTATTTGAAACCCCATCTCTAAATAAAAACCAAATAACACATATTAAAACAAAAACTATGGGTAGAAAACTAGAATTTAAAGAAAATCCCAATAAAAAAATTTAACATTCCAAGAAATACCATGAAACCAAAAGGAAATTCAATTAAATGAACAATCCATTCGAATTTGTTTATAAAAGTAATCAATTAATTGAATTAACTAATTTTATATAAACACATAACTCAAAATGGTATAACCCATTCCATCTTAGACAATGGTAGTGGGAAAACATGAGATCGAACATTAAAATATATAGAACATAATGAAATAGAAAATTATCTATAGAAAATAATATAATGACTCAAAACCATAAACATAGCCTTCATAGTGGCCACATCCACTGGAATGAAGAACAAAATGGAATTATTACCTGCAGAGGTGCACCAAAATAGTCGTAATGATTGATACCCAAATGAATGATCATGAATGAGAAAAGATATCATATATAACTTAGGGCGATCTCTAGGTCATGATAGGGAGGAATCATGTTGAATGAAAGAATAAAAACCTTTAAAACATCTAAAAAACCATGCCGGAAAATTTTTCATAGTGTTTAATCCCACTAAAGGTTGTGAATTCCATGAAGGTTGAAAACATAAAAAAACATGGTTCCTTATAAAAACATGATTTTAACCATAAAATGATGTGAAATATAATTTCACAACGTGTATAATTAATTCCATATACAATATTTAGGACTTATTCTAGGAACCATTACACAGTGTGAAATCCCATTACTAGAAATTTAATCATCCAATAGATAGCAAATATTCCAATTCTCAATAGATGAACAACATAGAACATATTATGTTCTACGAACTTGGATTGAAACCAAAAATTCATTAACAAATTTAAACACGAATCCATTAATTCATAAATATATTCTTCCCCAATATTTAGGTCATTTTCCATATTAAAGTATCTCTATCCCTATAAATCCTACAAATGTACCACAAAAAAGACGATAGACTGAACATGAACAAATGCACGATAAGCATAAAGGGGAACTATAATTAATAATGAAAAAAATAAATGGTTATTATTTAATTGAGTAAGGATGATAATTTAACACACTGATATTTTAAAATAATGTTATTTTCAATGGCGTATACAACACACAACAGTAAGCTGATATGAACCATGAAATATTATTATTTAAATATAACCATTATAAATTAGCTTCTAAATTGGAATGTTTGAATATTATTAACTATATTATAAAATATATATAAATTATCTACTCAATTTAAATTCATTTATCAATTATTTGGAATTATGTTCTCAATTTTTAGGAAAATTGGTATGCTTTAGAAATACATTATCTAAAAAATGATTTTATTCTTATTTTGATAAAATATTATAATTAATTTCTAGAAATATATAAATTGAACATACTATTATTATTATTATTTTAATCATCATATCAAAATTATCATAGGAATAAATTTCCACATTTTTCTTAAAATATTGTTTTTTTAGTGAATAGTGAAAATATTGATTTTATTGAATACTATGTTTTTGTTTTAATTATTTACAACGTTTGATTTTAATTTAATTTTCTTAATAGTAAAATTATTTAGATAATATTATTAATAATCCAATTATAGTATTGGGAATGAAGTTAATACATAAATTTAGTAGACAATGTGCATATACACAAGGGGCAATGGCTCGTGCTTGGCATCCAAAAGACTAAGGATCAAATCCGAGAGTGGATGAATTTATGAGTTACTATAGTATCACTATTGCATGGAACCATAGAAGTACTGTAGTAGTAGTATAACTATATTAGTGGTGACAATGCAACATCAATGTCATTGTAGTAGAATTTGTAGTAGCGACGGTACTATAACAGCTCATGCACTGTAGATGTAGTATTCAATAAAGGGCCCTTTGGGCCAAAAATGTGCTTTTGAACCTTCTATTTAGGCTTTCATTCCCATGATCCTATGGGATATGTAATGAGAACCCCATACGCAATAAAAAATAGTACTTTTGTTTAATTGTAAAATTAATTTTTCTGCCCCAACCTTTAGAAAAGTACCTGATTTTAGTGTAATAACAATTTTGTACATAACATGAAATATTTTATTGAAAATATTTTCTTCGCATTTTTTCAGTATTATTTTAAAATAGATTTGTTAACATTTTTGAATTGAATTATTAAAGGCCTATTACATATTTATAATTAATGGGGTTAAAAATTGGTATATCAACATTTCATTTTTTACATTCTTAATAATTACATTAATAATATTTGATTCCATAGTAAATGGTAAATTAGGTAATTAATGTTAATAACTAAACTGATGAAAATTAAATAATTATCACAACACTTTACATAATTTAATTATATGATTATATCTCAAGTATAATCATCCTAATGTTTAATATATTTTTTTATTCCATTTCACAAAATTTTGACTTTTATATTCTATTATTTAAAGAAGAGTAAAAAATATAATTCTCTTTATTTTATTATCGTTAATATTTTTACATTGGAATAAATAGAGGCTGTGATATTTTATAAACAATCTATTTAAGAATTAATTTTTTTATCTAGTTATTTTATTTTTAATTTTTAGGAATGATGTAATCACTATAAATTAGTTCATAACACTGACACACGATATATCTAATATATAGAAAATTAAAATAAATGAATTTAAAAATATAATAACTATGATAATTTGAATAAATGTAAATTTTTCAAAAAATTTATCGATATATAATACATTTTATTGAATTTATAACGTAATATATTTCAATTACTTATTTTTTTTTGCATTTAACATTATATTAAATTATTATTTCTAAAAACATCATTAATGTTTTTTATAATAAATCATATTTTATTAATTTATTTAAAATTTATAAAAATATAACCTTCCCCAAAAGAGTGTGATATTAATTAAAATATCAACATAGTTCACTTTATAGTTAGATGACCCTCATATGGTTACATACATGACCCTTAAAATATTTTAAAAATTAATATTATGGTTATTGTCAAAATGGTTAATAGGGGTTAAAAAAGATAAGGGTTAAAACACCAGTAACATTTTCCAATATTTTATTGGAAGATATTATTTCTTCTCATAATCATCCTATATTATAATTACATAAATTTGGATCCATTTTCACATAAAATATAATTTATCTTAATTCAATAGATCAATAAATTCCAATAAATCCCCTCCCATCACTTATAAAAGGACAACCATTCTCTCAATTCTCCACACCACATCGATATATGTAGCATGACAAATGAATAACCATTGTAATTATTAAAACCCTTATAAATGTTCACCCGATTATATTCTATTTGAAATAACTATCATATTTACCTTATGGATAGTTCTAAAAGAAGTCCACCAAATATTTTGTAATAATTTTTAAAATTTCTTTTAATTTTATTTATTTTTCTACATCTTATTAAATTATTTTTACCATAATAATTTAACAATTAAAGTATAATAATTATATTTAGTTGTTATTATGATTATGGTTAAAAAATATTTATTTATTTTCTTATATTAAATAAACTAAAAATATCTCTTGTGTGTACATACAACTTACCATCTCCACATAGCAGTGTAATTAATTTTTCATCACCCTTTCGCGTAGATGATTATAATTTTTGAACTAATTATTATATATACTGTTTATTAAATATATCTTCTTATGGATTTATAATATCATAAACAACTTCTTACCTTCTAATCTAATGTAAAATAATAACAGTACACATACTTATTTGTGGACTACCACCTCAAAGTGATGTTATAAATTGTCCATTTAACTTTTTAATGGAATGTAATAATGATATATTTAAAGAATATATATGATATAATTATTATTATGAAAATATTAAATATTATTCATCGTTATTTTATTATATCTTTCAAAAAATGAAAACAGTGTTCATGGATTTATATTTCCAATGTCATGAACAATGTAATTAATTATTTTATTACCACATTTTATGGATGAATATAAAAATATATATAATGAATATCTATTATATTGATACAATTAGAATAATTTATAAATTATTTATCCATAATAAATGTAAAATTACATGAACTAATGAATCAAAAAAATATATAAAATGAATGGGTTAACACACAAAATAATGATAAGTATAAATGATTGATAACAAATGGGTTAAAATGTTATAAATTGATATTATATGATATTAGTTATATATATTTTGTAATTTTTATAACTATAAAAATTTCTACATTTATTATAAGTTATGTTTTAGCATATTCAATTTAAGGAAAATATGAGGTAAGTGATTTCATATGAAATTTAACTTCATTGTGATATTCTTTTTATTATGAACCTTTTTTAATTTTCCAGTGTATATATTATCGCTTTTAACTATTTAAAAAGAATATAAATATAATCATGAAGATTAATTATTCAATTTATTTTCCCATATCAAGAGAATTGTTTTTAAAATAAGATATTATTTCACTTTTTGATCATATATATTGTTATCCATATCCATATTTTTCAAAATATTTTAATAAAATTCATTTTCTATTAACTAAATGATTTATTAAGGATATTTTAGGTTATCTTTGACTTTATTTAATGTTTTTAAAGGAATATTTCAAATTTTTTCCTTAAAGGTACATTTTTATCATTTTTATCATATGTGAAATGGAATGTTTTATTTTATTGTATATGACATTAACAGACATCCAAACCACTATAGACATTTTATGATATTCAGCTTCATCTGCAAGTTTTATTTTGATTTAAATATAAAATAAATTATATAAAAATTATTTTTATTTTTTTAAATCCATTTTATTTTAATCCTGATCCCAATGAGATGGTGACTAGCAGTTGGAATCATTAAATATTAATTTGGGACCAATTTTCCCCAAACACTACAATAGAAAGTCAAACAAATCAGAATGAACAGAAGAAAACTCTATAGAAGGAATTGTACAAGAAGTCAAACTGGTAAACAAAGAAAAAGGTACAATAAAAAATTTCTAAAAAAATGATAAAAAACCCAAGAACCCACATACATAGCATCTCAAGACCAAATATCAATAACAACTATCACTTCTATGTGGCGAATTCCCCTTTCTAAACCCTAGTAAGAGAAAATATACCAACTACCAAAGGCATAGGTATGGTGTGAGGAAAAATCCTAGTAAGGTCTCACCATGGATTTCAAAATAATACAATAATTAATCAAACAAATAAATGTTTAAATTTGAAATAAACTATCCGGGAATTTCAAAATCATATTTAAAACGAATCATGATTCACACTTCAAATTATGCAAACACTTTAAAAAATTGATCAATTATCATATTATTTTAATAATTTTATATCAATTCATAAGGAATTGATAATTGAGTTATTATTATAAATGATATTACTATTTTTATTAATCAATTTTTTAAATATATTCCTCATTTCATTGATTAAATGAAATTGATTTTTATTTATTTACCTTGTGAGATTGATTATGTTTTATATAATTGTGATAGTTTCTACTATATGTAACCCTTAACGAGTTTCTGGTATAATAATATTATTTATTGTATTATCCCTAGGATATGTGGATTGATATTTTGTATAATATATATGATGCATGAATTATTTTAAACTATGTATTTTATATTTGAAATCTAATTTAGGAATCGTGTATGTATCTGGTTCATTGAGACAAATGAACTATTTAGTCCATTGAGATGTGATTACTTGTATCAAGTTAAAGTATAATATTGAATAAATATGATCTGGGTTACTGGAGTTGGGGTTGTTAGATTTCCCATCATTTGCTTGTTATGGAATATATGGACACTCTAACAATGGTGTATAGATTCCTCAATGACTAACCCATGCCAGGCTCAGGCACTGACCATCCTATGAAGAAGAACCACTAAATTTTCATGTAATCTATGCTCCCCCCTATATGGATTAAACATAGTCCTTCAAGATCACCTATCCAACTAAAAATAGAATAGAGATTCCACTGAAAATTCATAAACCACATACAAGGTATAAGGATAAATTAAAATTATAAACAACAAACTCCACAATCTCTGAAATATTAGAAAACTAATAAATATCATACCAAAGAATAAAATTCCATATTTAATAAATATCTCAAGATCCACCATATGAATGTCGTCATTCCTATAATATATGGTTCACTAATCTAGGCATATACACAACAAAAATTACCAAAAAAACCCTACACATGCCCAAGAACATAAGTACATCCTACCTTTAAGGATTTGAAGTCGGATTCCTTAAACTATAATTGAACTATACATATTTCATGATTACACACCAATGATCATGAAAATATATCCTAATCCATCATCATAGATTCACAAGGATTATAATTCATTGAAAAAGCGATTTGAAGAGTTCAAATTCACAACAACATAGACAATGGGATTCAAAGGAAATGGTAGGCCTATGACCATTGAAAGATAGGCCTCCAAATATCATGATCTATTGTTGATCTATCAATGAACCATCAATTATCCACTAGATATTCATGGAGATAAATAGATATATCCAATATGACTTACATTTATGATAAATTGTAGTAAAATTTGGAGAATTAGGCTAAAAATTGATTGATCTAAACTCCAAATATTCCCCAGTTTGACCTAGAGATAATGTATTCAAGAGGTGTTTAAGGGGATTCCATGATATCCATGAGAGATATTTCCAACATTATTTGGATCTATTAGTGTTGGTTTTGGTACTGAATTAGTTTAATTTATTTTTTTAGTGTAAAATTTTGAAAACACCAATAATGACTACCGATCATGGGAACCACTAGAGTTCTATTATGCCTCACATGAAGTGCCAATTATCATAAAAAAATTCCATTAATTCATCGTTGGACATAATAAATATGGTGAGATATATAGAATTGAAGACCACATTTCCCCCACAAATAGTTTTCTCATGCATTCCACTAGCTAGCTAATTTCCTTTATTCAATTATCATGAAACCCACTGTGTCTACATCAACTAAAACAATAACAATGATACTATTTTTCCCATAATAAAGAACAATAATGTAGAAAATAAACTAAATATATATTATAAATTTTGGACAAGGTCAATTTGGATGAATGGGATGTTGTAATACACTTATATTCTAGATTAGAACAGTATGATTTAATAATAATGCATATCTAAAATAAAATTCTGAAGAAACCCACTTTGATTTAATTAATAGAGCCTTTAAAGATTACTCTAATAAATTATAATGGTATTAATTTATAAAATACAAAATTATATAATATATTAGAAACATAATTAGGATCATATTATGATTCAAATAAAGACCCTACCAAGGATAATGTATTTTATTTTTTATTTTTCACTATAGAATGAGACATTATTTGATCATGTAAAAATATTAGAGGTTATATATGAGGACCATTCAATAAAATTAAAATACTCAATAATTTACATGTCCTTATACTATAAAAAATATTAAAATGTTTCATATATTAAGTAAATATGAACAATGACATGATGGAAATTCCACACACTTGAATATCATAAAATCATAGTTTATTATGAATAGTGTAAATGGCCTATGGACTTAAGAATATAATGATATATATAAGGATATAAATAGTAGTTTAATTATTTAACAGATACTATCATTACCTATAAGAAAATAATTTTTTATGATTTACAGTGAGGATTTATATCAGAGATAAGCACTATTCACATGAAAAATGATAACATGATAGTGTATTTAAACAATTAATTAATTATAAATGCGGGGAATTATATGAAAAATTTTATGGAGTTAATATTGGAGAAATCTTATTTATATATTGAATCAAATTATTAATTTATCTGTAAAATATTAAATATATACAAATAAAAAATATCCACATAAAAGGTGTTGAAAATTATACATAAGGATATGGTAAGATTGAATGAATAATCAAAACATTATCATTCCTGAAAGGAAAATAATGAAGAAATGATATCAATTGAATGGATTATAAAAATTAATCAATGAACAGGTTATAAAAAGATAGAATCATTAATAATAATCAATGTATGGACCATGAAATCATGGGTTAAAGGTAAAATTTTAATAATACCCTATTGATTTCAAAATAATATATTTTAAAATTATTTCGGTTTCACTAATGTATGACATGTACTTAAATAGGTGGACAAATACACAAGAGTTAATCCCCAAAAAAATGGTGATTATAAATTAGGGAATCCTATTACCAGTCCTATTAATTCAATTAATGATGATTGGGATGTTAGAGTATTTAATTAACTCAACTTATAATATTCACCATAATATTAAAAAAATTATAGATATGTCCCAGAGTGACTTTGGTTAGAAAATATAAATTTTGGGTTTCTTAGGAATATATCCCAATGATTTGAATTATATAAATGTATGGTTGAATAATTATATTCAAATGGGAGGATGTAAAAAATTTCAAGTACCCTTATGAAAATAAGAGAAAATCAACACACATTTTTCATTGGTGTCCTTAATAAAACTAAATAAAACGACTCTAATTGGGTTATATTGATGAACACTAAAACTATGTTGACAGAAATATATATATATTTTTTTTACTCAATTTACATTCGAGGATAAATACATTGTCATTTCATTGGGATTAATGATTACCATATTCAATGTTATATTATCAAGATATGATGATAACTATATTATGATATAGAAATTTATGATAATAAATTAATATGGAAATGAATATTATCACAACATATAATACATAAACTTATTCTAACAAGAATGTTACCGTAGGTTCCAAAATATGTTCCCTATGATATGTTATGTAAGGACACATCCATTCAAGATGAAATCCAATCTCAAAATCCCCAAAAAGCATCCAAAGGGATTACCTCGTGAAGCTCCATTATTGAGATCCATCGTCACCATGAACTCGTGAGGTTCATAAGGAACTCCCATGAGTCCCAAATCCTCTACGACAATGTGAAGGTGGGTTATGGATGGATCTGTGAGTCTAACAAATCCAAGCCCTATTGAAGAGATCAAGTTTTGTTTGCGGTTCAACATTATGCAATGTGAAACCCCTTTTACTATAATTATCCACCACACCCAACCTCAAAGGCATTTCTACAACAACCATTGTACTTCGATGATCCCACATCTTGGTGAAACTAAGCACCGAAACCCAAATGGAAATAGTATTAGACAAGATATTAGATTATCACCGAACTACCATTACTTTGTTCTGAAATTCCCCTACCTATGGTAAAAATGCATTTTGAGAAGGACCATTCATATTTTTATGGGTGTAGAACCTTTTTATTTCTTAAGTCATCGTATATCATTCATCCTTCTTGGGGAACTCTAACACCGAGCTAGGTCTCCATGATTTGGAAGGGTCTCCATGATTTGTGAATCTATTTCCGTAATGTAGATACATTCCTTCATTAAGAATCAATGCTTTTTGAAGCACCTAACAACGATTCCCCCTATATCATGAGACCCTCTTGCATGCTGCCCTCCAAGATTTGTAAAAGTTTTTTTGGTCCCACACGTATTGTACTTTATTTTGATTCCCTACCATTTTCACTACAGCGTAGGTTTGATATGGTCTCTTACTTTTCAGTGTATTCATGCTAACATCGACCTCTCAATTTACCACACATCCACCTTGTTTGATCAGGGAATCACCTAATCCTTCCCTCCCTCGAGGGATTTTGAGGGCCAATTATTTATGTCAAAGTGGTTAGGAGTGATCCCTCCATGTCTATTTTTTAGGAAGTAAAATTTCCAAGAGTCTTCTTCCTAAAAACACAATGTTATACTGTGGTCTCTCCACATGCAGTTCACATGGTGTTCCACACCATGAGAATTTTCCATAACCAATAGACTATATGGGTGTTGGGTATTCCTGAAATATAATTAGATCGTAATTAGAATTAATGAGACACCCTATAAGATGCTTCCATTCATAATACCATCACCCTCTCTCAATGATGCATCATTCATGATGAGACAACCTGTTCTACTACTTCCTCCTGTTTATGACACTGAGCTTGACTCACACTATATTAGAGGTTAGTTGTGACCATGACCCCTTTATTCACCAAAATGGGAATCCTTCATGACTTATGCCATAGTTTTCAACTCTAGGGGATTATTGTACCTCTAATCCCCACACACCGCTGAACTACATTCACTTTGGTTCCCAACAAACTAGGATACGTAATAATCCTCCTTGATGATCAAGACCACCAACCTCACCAATCAGGATCTCTCATGGGTCATATCTCGAGAATATATTCACCCTCACCTATAAGACTTCATCTCTTCCATGATCATTTGGAATTTCCAATGTGTAATACCTAACCATATGTTTGGGCCTCCTCATTATGAATAAGCCACATTCCCCCTTCAGAACTAGGAGGAATTTTATTCCCAACTAATTGGGATATATAACAATCATCTATGAGGTTCAATACGAACTATCCATACATTCCACACCATTCACATCGTTTAACTATCATCCTTACTTTCTGGTGTTAAAATGGATGGAAATCAAGAACAATGGGAACATTGATTCCCAAATAATCAGGTTACATTGGGAACCTCTATTAGGTTATATCCGAACACTCGCTCCATAACCTCAGTCTTATCCCAATGACCTTTCAATCCATTTGGTCTATTTATAAAAATAATCCACAATACATATCATCTCTACTACTAGAGATTCCTAGGTACCTAACCATGCATTATCCACACCTCATTCATCGTATAACAATGATAAATCCTCTTATGATAGGAATCTCCAATGCATAACACTAACTCTATCCCTCTCAGGCTACATGGGTGTTGATTATGTATTAAAAATATTGTATATAGGATACCTCCTTAATGTTCAATACAGACTACTGGTAAACCATGGTGCCTACCTCATATGGTTTCACCTCTTCACAACATGTCAATATTCTCTTTATGGGACACACCATCTTGGGTCTGCTCTAATTTCGAATCTTGACCCATCCATCTAATAATCATTCCACGTATTCCCTTCCAGGGTCATACCTATCTGATCCTCCCAGAATGGTGTCTAGGTTAGGCTTCATGGTGTAAAAAACAACTCATTATGGTACACTCCCTTTCTCTATATGTCCTTATTGGGAGTTCTGGCACATCCATATGGTAAAATTTCCATGTGTTCCCTCTAAGGGACATAGTTCTCGGATCCATTACAATCAAGCATTTTGATAATCCCACCCCATCTCCACAAGAAATTAAACTTATGATCTATCATTTCTACCCCATGATTAAAATGGTTTTCCTGAGGAAAACCTCGAAAGTCATTCCTAGGGATTAAGATACCACACGATTAATGTGGGAAGCCTTGGGTTATGTTCCCTTGAGAATCCCTCTTATAAGGAAGAATACATTATACCAATTATCCAGCATCTAGACATTCCAGCAATGTCTAACATGAATACTCTCCTGATTGAATATTTATACCTTATCATGATATATTGGACTGTCATGAAGTAAGAAACTTAATGAACCAGTTTCCAAAAAGAGATGACCAAGTAATGATTTTATCATGATATGTAATAACCTATAATAGAGACCCACACTATGTGACAAATTATTAGGAGGAATATATGGAATGAGGAATCAACATCCCATCATCCCATTTTGATTAGGGAGAAAACAACCCTGAGAAACTGATGAATTCCTTCCACCATTGGAAAGAGGGAATTAAGTAAAATAAAGTGCATTCTAGTGGACAATAAATAGGAGAGGCTGCATGCCGTAAAAAAGTGTAAAAATTAAAAATGGTAAACACAATGTGAATATATTCTCTTCAATATGGGGATTGATATTTTTTGATATATCTATAGATAACCCTGCCAGAAGAATTAGATATCTGACATCATGTCCTACTATGGAAATAATGGGCATTGTGTGGAACATACTAGAATTTGTGGTAGATAATCATTGGGAATATTGATATTTGGCATCATTAACATAGATATCTCTCTATAAACATGGAATATTGAATGTCATTTGGGAATTGAGAAAATATTTCCTTATATACATAATTATAGATAAATAATATAGTTTTGCATGACCCAATATATTGGAAACCAGTCTTCCCTCACATGCAGACACATGGGTAGAAGGAATGTCAATGCGACAATCCCAAACAGCTCCACCACTACCACACCCATGTCTATCGGGTTTCCATGCCCCGTCTCACCCATATAAATTATCCAGAGGAGGGTGATGGATTCCCACATAAAATGGTATGAGAAAGAGTGTGTCATTACAATGAGGGATATGGATCAATAGGACCTATAGGGTTTTGTTCCTCACTAGAACCACTACCCCAAGGGTCACACATGAAGACACTTCTCCCAAGTCTGATATCCATCCACTTTGGTAGCATCTCCTCCGAGTGTTTCTATGAATTTATCTCGAATTATATTAACATTTGCAATTATAGGGTCACCAAATCCAAGATAACCTTCCAGGAGTCTCCAAGGAAGGTTACCACCAGGCCTTATCAATGAAACCAATGAACGGTTCCTTAGGTTAATGAATAGGTAGTCTACACCCCAGCACTGTCGTCCCTATTCTAGAGAACCTGATTCTAAAGTTGGGTGTAAGAAAATTATAATTCCCTATATATGGAAATTATAATATACAACTATAGAATTCCATCCAACCCAGTGAACTTCACTAGATCTATGATACTGTAGAGCAGGAACTCATTGTCATATGACCGGAATAGATACTTCAGTTTCCCTATAGGTAGGCTGGGTGGAATCTTTCAGTCACTGAAAAAACCAGAAGCTGTTATCGGTAGATCTGTGATGATGAGGTCCATCATGGAGGACCTCTTTATAACATCACCAGTTATAGTGGAGGTCCTCCCCACTATTATGCTCACCATGGAGGTCCTCCCCATGCTCCCAAAATCAGTCCAAGAAAAAGGTCATCCTCGCCATATTGACATCCAGCATGGAATTCCTCCCAATGCCTATGGTTCCCGATACGAAGGCCCTCACTAGGTCATTGCCATAAATTTGATGCTCCTTCTAACATAATTCCCATTTCATGAAGATGTCCTCCCATATACATCCACCATCAATGGGGAGGTTATAACCAATTTATCAATAACCAACATAGAGGTCCTCTCCATGTCTAGTTCAATCATTATAGAGTTCCTCCTTATGATACAATTTCCATTCAGCACAGAGGTCCTACCCTTGCCATATGCAGCTAACAAGGATGTACTCCCCATGTTTCGATTAGCTCATGTAGAGGCACTACCACTCTAGAACTCATCAGTATGGAGGTCCTCCCAACATGTCTAGTAATGAATATGGATGTCCTCCCCATACCCGTACTACTCAGCACATAGGTACTCCCAATGTCCCATTTGATATATTCATTGGTGATCCTTGTTTCTCATTTCTTCCAACCATATGTCCTCCCACTCTCACAGCCAACATGAAGGAACTCCCCATTTTCTAGATGACCCAAGAAGAGGTCCTCCCTACTACGTCAACATCTAAAGTGGTGGTCCTCCCCACCCTTCCTTCTATCCATGCAGAGGTCCTCCCCACTTTAACGACAACAAATATGGAGGTCCTCCCAAATCCCTACCATCCAAAGTATAATTCCTCCCAACTCTATAACCAACCCGAATAGAGTTACTCCTTATCCTGAAGACTTACTATTCACTGAAGAACTATCCCGGGGAAGATGGTAGAATCATCACCACTGAAAGAAGATATCTGAGAAGTGACATGTTTTTGTCAATCCCATCCGCTTATCAAATTTTGAATTGCAATTTGATTAAATGTGGGATCCCTTATGTAACTACCCGAGATTTTATGAGAAGTTTTATTTTTAATGTCTTGTGTTGTATACTACACCTAGATTATCATGCGCTATACACAACAACATATTAGCCTGCAGTATACGCAACACAATTCTTGGATTGTGTTATATACAATTTCAAGTCATTTGATAGAAGTTATTCTACACAACATTGAGAGTATATATATATTTATATATATTAAATGTATAAATGAAGTATGGTTGGATTATATTATATGCAATAACAAAGGAGTCTTTCACTACACACAATCCTGACTTCGATTTCATTATATGCAATTGCAACCTTCCTCGATAGCGTGTGTTTTACGCAATACTGGGTTTCAATAAACAACGATATATGGTTATAATATTGTCACGAACTGGCCATTATTAATAGTATTACCTTCATTTGAATTTTATAAAATTATTAATCATCTTATAAATTTTCTAAAAAAATTTATGTGAACAGAATAAATTTTTTCAGGTAAAATAAGTATTTTTGAAAAAATACAATTTTGCCACCTTTTGATGGAGCACCCACCTTAAATATAGTTTTGGACATGTTTATATGTTGAATTTTACAAAATAAACTTATTAGTTTGAATCAGGTGATAAAAATGTACATTAGATAATGTTTTGATATTGTTTTGATAACTTTCATATTTTAATGAATAGTAAAAACACGCTATATTTTAATAAAAAACAAATTTTTTTCATCGTAATAATTAATATTCTTAAATTATAGTATTCAATGGGGTTAATTTATAAAGATAATATATTTTTACCATTAAATATAATGTATGTAATTAGCATTGATTTTACCTTGAATTCGCATGTTAAATCAATTCAATCTTTTGTAATGTTTTAAACAAAAACCCGTTTTCTTTCGCCAACAGGATTAATTTTAATTTAATTTCTGAAACTTTTGTGTATTGAATTTGAAAAATGGATTCCATATTTGGAATAAGTGGGTCCAAATTATGTTAATAAGCTACTTTTTAATTTTGGGCATTATGAATAGTAACTACAGTAAATTTTATTTACCATAATTACGGGTAAATCGGGTAATTAAGGGTAAATATAAGATTATAAAATAACTAGAAAACCTTCCAAAATCCTATTTGATGACTAAAAGTCGACCCATATCACCTATGTGTCGGATTAGATTCATTTAATTGACTTTATTCCATGAAAATAATTTATTTATTATTAAAATCAATGAAAGTGACAACATGGCAGTTTCATAAATTTATTAGTATAATAATTTTAATTTAGTGATAAAATTAATGAAACATAGAAAACGAATTGTCTCCATAAATATAATACAATTATATACATCATATGAATTTATTTATAATTTTTAGGGATTAAATAATTATCATTAATTATGACATAATAGTGATGTTGAAATTATTTTATTGATTGAAATATCAAATAAATGATCTTAATAATATTAAAATAAATATTATATGAACTATTTAATGTTCTCCACTAATTTTCTAGATACATATGACATTTTATGAATCTATTAAAGCATTTATTTCGAACATATCTTCTGTATATTGTTTATTTAAATTTAAATAAATGAATAGTGTCAAAATTGACAGTATTGTTATTTTATAAAAAAAACATATTATAAAATTGTTTAAAAAAATATATATAAACATTAAAAATTTAAATTTATATGGTCTAAAATCTCATAAAGTATTAAATTATGGAAAATTCACAACACATATGTAATTATTTATAATAATTTAAAATTTTGAATATTATACCACAACTAAAATTAAATTGATAAATAAGGATAAATCAAGTTGATAATGTTTAAAATAGATTCCTAACATGTCTAAATTTTATTTTTTGATGATATTAAAATCCTATCTCATCTAATATTTGGATATGAGTAATTTTGGATGTTTATATGTGGGTCTGGGATTTAATATAAACTAATATTTCTTATATTTCCAAAGGTTCCCCTCTACTCCCTTATAAAAGGGAACCTCCTCCCTCTTCTCCTCACAAAATTTGGAGCCTTTAATCTTGGCCAAACACTAACCATTTACCTTCTCAAATTCCCTAGAAACATTCTAGAGGTCCTGGTCTTCTTCAAATACCAATTTTAGTACCCTAATAGTAGGTTTCAAAGAGGTGTGTCAAAGAAGAGGTAATATCTGTTACCGACTCATTCAATTTTATTTCAGCTTCATCTTATTCTTCATTAGTTTTTTGACTATATTGTAATAAGATCAGTATCAATAATATACTGATATGTTATTATAAATATGAAGCAACCCCATTTCACCTTCTATCCATCCTACGGAAAATGAAATCACCGCACGTGCGTACGTACGGAATACCGTCTCCACGTCGTGGTGTAATATTTTTTTTCCACCACCACCTTACTTGGATGGTTATAATGGTGTAAAGAATAAATACATATGATTATTATAACATCCTACTGATTCTAAGATATTAGATCATTCACTTCAATTCGATTCAATAAATATGGGAACGATATCATCGCTCGTGTGTACGTACGGATTACCGTCTCCACGACGCGATGTGATTCATTTTCCATGTTAACAATTCAAGAATGATTATAAAGTATATATAATAAGTAATCATGAAATATATTACATAATAATACTACCGGATTTATGTATATATATATATGTATGTCATACACTTAATTCCATTCAAATTAATAATGAAACGAAAACGGCATTCATGCATACGTACGACATACCGTCTCCATGAATGGTGTATTTATTTCCATTTATAGTTATATTATATATATTTATATTATGAATATATATTATATATAATTCATGTTTTATATTCTGTAATTATTTAATCATGATCTAATTAATCATATGAATAATTAAAAGTCAAAACACGGACGACAAATGATACAATTTTACCCAAAATTCCCTTTAACATGGAATTTACAAAAGAACGGGTAATATAAAGTCATAATTGAACCATATATGATATCATAAAAATGAATATGATTCCTTAAAAAGTAAATGAAGTTATTTAAATCATTATACAGGAGGTTCGGATACATACAAACCATATCGTACATAACATAAGTGATAACTTTTCCAATCTCATTCTTATCCAAGATTGTTTATTCGTAAGTATTTACTGGGGTTATTGTTCTCATCAATGTCCATGTTTCCTAAAAATGGTGTCATGAATGTTTAAAGTCCTTTTTACCCATTTTTGACTTTTAATACATGGTATGTATGGAATCCTTCTTTTACGAGGTACTATTTGACTTTATCGGCAAAAGTACGAGAAGAATGTTTTTTTAACTTATACCGCATGAAAGGATTTTTTACAGTTTTATAAATCCTTATTTTCATGAATCTTCCTCCAAAATATTTCATGACTATTTTTAACAAAATCTTTTTCTTTTAAAATTTCCTGACATTTTGTGAAAAGTATATGATTTTGAAGAAGAATGGATATTTTCCTCAAAAATTTATTTCAAGTGTTTTATCAAAACCATTTTTCATCTAAGATGAAATTATTTCATATGTATATGTTTCATGTATAATGTCTCTATGATTTACATGGTTTCACTTTTCTAATTATGAAATTATATTCATTTATTTTATATGGATTATGTGATTATGGGATGATGTTTATAAAACCCATTTTATTCATTGGGTTATGATGAATGTTTTAAGTTTATTTTGTTGCAGAAGTATGAATGTTTTCATAATGAGATGGGTGGGACCTATATCTCCCTCCAATGCATTAGGTAAAGACTTATATCTCATGAGATAGACAAGGATTGAACAGTAACATAATCCGGTTCAGTGTTACAGGACTGAAATGAGGTGTGAACTCGATTCAAAAAGGTACTTTGTCCACTAAGATGGTCTTGGAAACAATGCCTTGGATACTTTGGAAATCATAAAATGTGTTGAATGGTTACAACACTTATATGTTTTATTCCAATTATATTTTATCATGGTTGATGTTCTATTATGATATAAGCCTTACGTACTTCCACGATTTATGTCTCTGCTAAAGATTTTGATGTTTAAATTTCATGTTCAAGTTTTTACTTTCAAATGTTTATGGATTGTTTTATGTTCTCTATGTTTCCCCTTACTGAGAATTTGAGCTCACCCTTTTTATGTTTTATTTTCCCCAAGAAATAAAGAATGGTTTTAGGTAAGGAAACAAAAAGGGAAATATTGTTATGGGAGTTGTTGAAGATCTTTCAACATGAATAGAAGTATATATTCCAAGTTTCCAAAGATACTAAACTATTAAAATCCTTGTGTGTCTGTTTTTGTTATGTGTTAATTATTCCGCAAAATTAATGTAATGTCCATGTACGTCAAGCTTTGTGCCTCTAAAGTTGGTATTAGAGGAATGATTTAGTCAACCTTTGGAAACTAGGATGCGAAAACTTTAATGAGATCCCTAAAGATATTTCAAAGGCATGTCTAGGAATGTCTCTAAGGATAAGTATACGTATAGGTTATAGTCCTAGAACTATGATAAATATCATAGAATTTAACCTAAGATGTTATATATTGAGGGTACTCTCTCATTACTATGTTGTTTTCCTTAGCATGATTTTCTCCTCTCACACTATTCTTTTTGGGTTTTAGAAAATGGCTAGAAATAGGAAGATTCACGATATTCGAGGATATAACGGACAATGTAATGATATTCTTCATGAAAATCCAAATGAAATGGGATTTAGTAGTCCAATAATTGTTATTATTCCTAATAATCAATCTCATAATATGATCAATAATCTCAACTTTGGTAATTTTCCTGACATAGCTAATAAGAGAAAAATGGAGTTTCATGATGATCATAGAGGAAATAATGTTCAATTTCCCTCATGTAAATAATGTGGGAAGAGGCATCAGGGAGATTGTTTCAAAGGAACTGGAAGATGCATTGGGCGTGGAAAAGAAGTACACAAAGCACGTATGTGCAATGGAAAAGGTTCAGTTATCCCCATTGACAAGGATAATGTTATTTCTACGACATCAACAATGATTATATGTTTTAAATGTGGAATGTATGGGAATTATGAAAACCAATTCCCTAAGGGAAAATATCATGAAGAAAATTAGCATGGTCATATGAGTAATATTTATATGGATGATGATGAAGAGAGTACAAATGAAATAAGAGATGATTCTCAATCAGTGGTTTAAGAAGTTAGAGGAATGATTGTATGTTTATAATGAATAATGTATGGTACTATGGAATAAAGAATCATCTATGGAGTGTTACACTATTTTTTTCCTAAAGTATTTGAAAGTATATGTTAAATGGTACCGGAAACCATGGAAGGTCATTCAGATATTTTTGGTAAGTAGACGATATGCGCATAATCATGGGATAAGAAGATAATGAGTTTTTTGATTGTATTCATGAGATCGTGACTGATATAATGACTAAGTGATATTATGGTTTGAGTATATAGAATTTTTGGGATTTTGGTATGTGGAAAGTGTTACCTTTTGACAGTATTCATGTTTTCACTGATGTTCTATGGTAATTTAGGTTTCAAGAGAATATATTAATATGGTATTCATGTGTTTGGAATACAACCAACAAGATATATCTTATGATATATGTGGGATAAATGCTTCTATTCACATTCTTGGTAGATAACCATTCTAGTAATTTTTTTCTTTATACTATGAGCTTGAACCGAAGTATTTTAGATAAGACTAAAGATTGGAATGGATTATGTTGGACATAAGTTAGTATTGTTTAAGGATATAAATTTTATTGATATTATTTATGGGATGTTATAGTAATGTAGTTTTAGAAAAAGGATAACCAGGTGGACGGGTGACAACCCATCGCGTCGGACAAGGCTATGGGAATTGAACCAACAACCGAAGTGCAACTGGCCTTTATCGCATACCATTGGCCTACAAGATGTCCCGGGTTAGTAGAATCTAGTTTTATTTTATTATGTGGTATGATATATGAATTATAAGTTCATTTTTGGAATCGTATATGATTAACCTCAGTATAAATGGACTTATGTATATTTGATAAATTTTGATAACCTTTTGTTTGAAACAGATGGAATGACCCATCATTCTATCAAATGATATGCTGACACTTCACGAATGACAAATTCAACTTCATTTCTTTAAGAGATGAAGTGGAAATTGGCCAAGGAACGTCCAACAGTGAGACTACCAAAATCAAGAATGTATTTCTTCTAATTCCAATTTTCTTCAAATTTAGGGAAATGATCTTGAAAACCTAAAATGTTGTACTAGTGTCCTTATATCCGATGAATCATATGGTACCTTAGATCATCACAAATCTATGGATTTGTGATTTTTGGCTTTTTCATAGCCATGTTCTATACCACTCTCCATCAGAACATCATAGTTAGATTTCACTCCCATATCAATATTTTCACCGATGATCTCTTATGTGGAAACCTAGTGATTAGTTACTTTGGGTAAATTTTATGTTTCATTCTTTAGTTTTTAATGTCATGTATTGGTATTCGTTATTACGATGTGGGTTTCCATTAAAAAAAACATTCAAGTAGAAAACCATTTATAATCCAGAAGAATTTCGAGGGCGAAATTCATTTTAATGGAGGTAGAATGTAACAACCCGAGATTTTATTAGAATTATTATTTTTAATGTCTTGTGTTTTATGCTACACCATGATTATCTTGCGCTATACGCAACACCGTATTAGCTTGCAGTATACACAACACAATTCTTGGATCGTGTTATACACAATTCCAAGTTCATTTGATAGAAGTTATTCTATGCCACATTGTGTATATATATATATATTCAATGTATAAATTAAATATGGTTGGATTATATTATACGTAACAACAAAGGATTCTTTCACTACACGCAACCCTGACTTGGCTTTCATTACACGCAATCGCGACCTTCCTCGATAGGGTGTGTTGTACGCAATACAGTGCATCACAAAAAAATGATATATGGTTATAATATTATCACGAACTAGATGTTATGAATATTATTAACTATATTTTGAATTTATAAGATTATTATTCAACTTATAAATTTTCCAAAACATTTTCTGTGAAAAAAATAAATTTTTTCGTGTAAAATATGTATTTTAAAAAAATACAGTTTTGCCGCCTTTTAATGGCACACCCTCATTTAATATAGTTTTTGACATGTTTATAAGTTAAATTTTAGAAAATCAACTTCTTCTTTTGAATCAGGATATAAAAATTTACATTGGATAAAGTTTTGATATTTTTCTGATAACTTTCATATTTTAATGAATAGTAATAACACGCAATATTTAAATTAAAAACAACTTTTTTTCATCGAAATAATTAATATGGTTAAACTATATTATTTAATGGGTTTAAAGTATAAATAGAATATATATTTACCATTTAATATAATATATGTCATTAGCATTTATTTTACCTTGAATTCGTAAGTTAAATCAATTCAATCTTTTGCAATGTTTTAAACAAAAATCCGTTTTCTTTCGACAACGAGATTATTTTTAATTTAATTTCTGAAACTTTTTCTATTGAATTTGGAAAAATTGATTCCTTATTTGGAATCAGTGGGTCCAAATTATGTTAATATGCTACTTTTTATTTTTGGGAATTATGAATAGTAACTACGGTATATTTTATTTTCCATAATTAAAGGTAAATCTGGTAATTAAGGGTAAATATAAGATTATAAAATTAATTAAACCGCTACCAAAATCCTATTGGATTACTAAAAGTCGACCCATATCACCTAAGGGTCTGATTAGATTCATTTAATTGACTTTTTCCCATGAAATTAATTTAATTATTATTAAAACCAAAGAAAGTGACAACATGTCACTTTCTTAAATCTTATAAGTATAATAATTTTAATTTAGTGATAAACATAATGAAACTTTGAAAATTAATAGTATCCAGAAATCTAATACAATTATCTACATCATATGAATTTATTTATAATTTTTAGGGATTAAATAATTATCATTAATTATGACACAATAGTGATGTCGAAAATATTTTATTGATTGAAATATCAACTAAATGACATTAAAAATATAAAAATAAATATTATATGAACAATTTAATGTTCTCCACTAATTTTATAGATACATATAAAATTTTATGAATCTATTAAAGATTTTAGTTCGAACATATCATCTGTATATTGTTTATTAAAATTCAAATAAATTAATAGTGTCAAAATTGACACTATTGTTATTTTATAAAAATAACATATTATAAAATTGTTTAAAAATAATAAAAATATTTAAAAATTATAAATTTAAATTTATATGGTCGAAAATTTCATAAAGAGTCAAATTATGTAAAGTTCACAACACATATGTAATTATTTATAATAATTTAAAATTTAGAATATTATTACCACAAATAAAATTAAATTGATAAATAAGGATAAATCAAGTTGATAATTATTAAAATTAATTCCTAACATGTATAAATTTTATTGGATGATGAGATTACAACCCTATCTCATCTAATATTCAGATAAAAGTCACTTGGAATATGTTTATGTGGGATTGGTATTTAATATAAACTAGTATTTCTTATATTTCCACAGGTTTCCCTCTCATCCCTTATAAAAGGGGACCTCCTCCATCTTCTACTCACACAATTTAGAGCCTTTAATCTAGGAAAAACCTGCCCATTTACCTTCTCAAATTCCCTAGAAACATACTGGAGGTCCTGGTCTTTTTCAATGACCAATTTTAGTACCCTAAGAGGAGGTTTCAAAGAGGCGTGTCAAAGAAGAGCTAATATCCGTTACTGATTTTTTCCATTTTCGTTCTTCTTCATCTTCTTCTTCATTAGTTGTTTCATTATATTGTAATAAAATATGTATCAAAAATATAATTATATGTTATTTTAAATATGAAGCAACCCCATTTCACCTTCTATCCATCCTACGGAAAACAAAATCACCCCGCGTGCATACGTGCGAAATACTGTCTCCACACCGTGGTGTTATCTATTATTCCACCACCACCTTAATTGGATGGGTATAATGCTGTAAAGAATAAATAAATATGATTACTATAAAATCATAATGATTATAATATATTAGATCATTCACGCCAATTCGATTCAATAAATATGTGTACGATATCATCGCTCATGCGTACGTACGAATTACCGGCTCCACGACGTGATGAGATTCATTTTCCATGATAACAATTAAAAAATGATTATAAAGTATATATAATAAATAATAATGAAATATATGAAATAATAATGCTACTGGATTTATGTATATATATATATGTATGTATGTCATATACTTAATTCCATTCAATTCAATAAGGAAACGAAAATAGTGTTCATGCGTACGTACGACCTACCGTCTCCATGAATGGTGTATTTGTTTCCATTTATAGATCTATTATATATATGTATATTATGAATATATATTATATATAAATCATTTTTTATATTCTGTAATTATGTAATCATGATCTAAGTAATCATTTGAATAATTATAACTCAAAACACGGACGACAAATGAAACGATTTTACCCAAAACCTTCTTTAACATGGAATTTACAAAATAACGGGTAATTTAAAGACATAAGTGAACCATATATGATAACATAACAATGAATATGATTCGGTAATAAGTCAGTGACATTATTTAAATCATTATACAGTAGGTTCCTATAAATACAAAGCATATTGAACATAAGTTAAGGGATAACTTTTCCAATCTCGTTCTTATCCGAGATTGTTTATTCGTAAGTATTTACTTGGGTTATTGTTTCATCCATGTCCATGTTTCCTAAAAATGGTTTCATGTATGTTTAAAGTCCTTTTTACCCATTTTTGACTTTTACTACATGGTATGTATGGAATCTTTCTTTTACGAGGTACTTTTTGACTTTTCTGGCAAAAGTACGAGATGAATGTTTTTTTAACTTATACGGAATGAAAGGATTTTTAGGGTTTTATAAAGACTTATTTTCATGAAGCTTCCTCCAAAATATTTCATTACTATTTTCAAAAAAATCCTCTTCTTTTAAAATTCCATAACATTTTGTAAAAACAAAATCATTTTGAAGAAGAAAGTATATTTTCCTCAAGAATTCATTTCAAGTGTTTTATCAAAACCATTTTTCATCTAAGATGACATTATTTCATATGTCTATGTTTCAAGTATCATGTCTCTATGATTTAAATGGTTTCACATTCCTTATTATTAAATGATATTCATTTAATTTATATGGATTATGTGATGATGGGATGATGTTTATGAAACCCATTTTATTATTTAGGGTATGATGAATATTTTAAGTTTATTTTGTGGCACAATTAGGAATGCTTTCATTATGAAATGGGTGGGACCTATATCTCCCTCCAATGCATTGGGTAATGATTTATATCTCATGATATTGACATGGCTGGAATGGTATGTTAATCTGGTTCAGTGTTGCAGGACTTAAATGAGGAAGGAACTCGATTCAAAAAGGGACTTTGTCCACTAAGATGGTTTTGATAGAAATGCCTTGTATACTATGGAAATCATAACATTTGATGAATGGTTTCCACAATTATATGATTTATTCCCATTATATTTTATCATGGTTGATGTTTAGTTATGATATATTCCTTAATTAATTCCATGATTTATGTCTTTTCTCGAGATTTTGATGTTTAAATTTAATGTTCATGTTTTTTCTTTCAAATGTTTATGGATTGTGTTACATTATCAATAATTTCCCTTAAAGAGAATTTGAGCTCACCCTTTTTATATTTTATTTTCCCCAGGAAATAAAGAATGGTTTTAGGTAAGGAAACAAAAAGGGGAATACCATTATGGGAGTTGTTTAAGATCTTTCAACATGATTAGAAGTTTATGTTCCAAGTTTCCAAAGACACTAAACTATTACAATCCTTGTGTGTCGGTTTTTGTTAGGTATTAAGTATTCCGCAAAAGTAATGTAATGTCCACGTATGTCAATCTTCGGGCCTATACACTTTACCCCAATCCTTTTCATTTGAGTATGGGGATGGAGGTCTATGTGTGAGATTCATTATCTCGAAAGGTGAGATTCCCTATATACCTTTCTCTATTTGTATTTACATAAAGGTGTAACAAAATGTGACTCCGTTATAGGGTCTCACCATTAATTCATCTTTATATTCACCAGTTTTATTCTCTACCTTGAATTGAGATCACAGATAATTTTCTTGGATATTGATAGATGAAGAGAACCCTCCAGACTCAACGCCAATAAAAACTACCCTCACTCATGAGGTAGTGGAAAATACCCCATCTCACTAGGACATGATGATGCAGTCTGTACCACCATCAAGAGAAAACGTAGAATTTTGTAATCAATTATCCTATATAGTGACTTCTCCACTTTCCAGTCCCCTTCCACACTTTTCTACATCAATTACATTGAATGCTTCTTGGCCAATGCTGGTAGAAGCCTAGGGTAATGAAAATTTGAACCATGCTTTTGATAAGGAAAGACTATGGGGTAATCTCACCATGAATCAGTTGTCCTAGATATTTTTGCTGATCATTATTACTAAAATGGAAAATCTGGATTCTGACACATAAGATGAAATAATTTTCTTCTGTTGGACCATCTAGGTGATGCATTTCTACCTCCGAGGTTGTTAGCTAGTCTAACCAAAGAGTTGAGAGCACTGTAACAACATAGTCTAGAAATTTCTTATGGTAATGTTTGAAGTGATTCTAGTGGCCCATCACCTTACATCACCTTGATACCAATGAAAACGTTTATAATGTTGTGTTCAGAGATTTATGGTGATCTTCATAATTATTGATGTGGAATCCCCACATGTGAAAATCTGGTGCTGGGGGAAGTATGTTGAACTCATCTCCAGTCTCATCATACAAAAATACAAACATTCCATGTGATATTAAGGTCATTCATTCAAGAAACATAACGATAAACATAGTTTCCCTTGGATATACCTAGATGGGGGAATATATGAAGGTTCTAAAGAAGAGATAGACCCTAAATGTGTCCTTACTCATCAGTAGAGACCGATTCATGTCCTTGGGTTCCCTTCAACATCTTTTCCTGTCAGAAATAAAACAAACAGAGGATATGGTCTGATCAGGACCTCCAACATCTATTATCCATCTGATGCCACTTAAAAGTTAGAGGTTAGTCCCACCAAGGTAGAGTTTCTCCAACAGATGGTAGAATAATAGAGGCTCATTGATGAGATCCTTGCTAAATTCTTCTTATAATGAGGTTAGGATTATTGTGAATCTCGACACAATGTTATACCTTTTCCACTTGGGTACTAGGGGAAACCATATGTCCTTCTAGGCTAGTTTCTTCCCATCAATCTTCACAATCCCACACATCCTGAAACGAAATAGGATGGGGTCTATTTGTATGATACCTTGGTACTAATCACAAAACCTGCTCATGTTGTGTGATAATTCTCTATAGGAATTGGATGGATCTACTCCACCAGCCACTGATCATGTTGTTCATCCAGGAGTTCCATTGTTTTCTCTACTATCTTCTCTATGAGCCACTGAGTCTACTTATCATGTTGATTATCTTATAAATGCAATGGTGGTCAGGAATCCTCTCCAAGATAGGAATCTCCACACAGATGATATGATAGATACTGTTAATTCCATCCTCGAAGCCCTAGAGATGCGAAATGTGGTGAGCCCACCTGATTGAAAGTCAAATTAGGCATGGGTAGATAATATTAAGGCACCCCCATGTTTTAGGAATCCTAACATAATCACTATAATTGGGATGGGTGACCCACTGAATCATATGGCCCACTTCACCTAATAATACGGACCCATGTTTACAACTCCAATGTTGCATGACGAAACCAAACATTGAGGTTTTACTATGACATTGGATAGGCCTTCATTCCTATGGTAAATCAAATTTCCCACAGGGTTCAATGCTGGTTGGGAAGATCTCTGTATGCTGTTTAATTATCATTTCACCTCCACCACTCTCAATACAAATATTCCTGACCACATTAAGAGAAAGAAATAACAAAATGAACATGTCCTAGACTTCTTTGTTACATGGAAAGGACTCACATATTTTCTCAAAATTTCATTGACTTTGGAACAAATATTTATAATATTCATGGTGAACATTAAAACTAAACTATTCACCAACATCATTATTCAAAAAATCATAGGAATATTTTCGGATTTCTCTTACAAGGCTCAACACCTAGATGAAGCATTACGACAAGGCCTCCTACCACTCCTTCAATAAGAGACTCCTGGGTAGAGATATATTTTTTCTCCTTGATTGAGACCCTTAGGCCACTTGAGTTTTTAACATTAGATCCTCACCCACATCATCACTAAGGGAAAAAACCTTAGGGCCAACCTCCTTATTAGAAATGCTCACTGTAGAATCTATAGGTTCCTTAATATAATGCACCACCCCCAACTAAGATATCAAATCAGAATCTATACCTTCATCGGGCTCTAGGCCCTCATCAAGGCTATGCTCGCAGGGTTCCCTTCCCGAATAGGAGAAATAGGAACTACTCATTAAATGATGCTTAGGTTCCCATTTGTTTTTGCAGATCATTAACTCACGAAATTTTGATGTTTCAAGAATGCAGGAAGCCCAACGAGGTAGATCTCATTGATTCGATTGACTACATTTCATATAATAGAATCCTATATCATACAAAAATCAAGGCTATGTTTTAATGAACTGACATCCAGACTATGTAGATACTAATTTAGTTAGATGGGGACATACCCCAAGACAAGTATCATGAATCATTTTAATGCTCAACAATGACAATGAAGGAGAATAGAAATAGGTTTTTAGCTATGAGACACATAATAATGATGATATTTGGCTCATACTGCATTCTCTCACACTAATTGTGTCATCTTTTCCCATTTGAATCGTCTCGAGCCTCCTAATGTCATTACAACTCCTCTATCCACATCTTCATTATCATCATCAAAAGAATCTTCTTCCAAGAAGACCAGACACCAACGATGCATGGGGCACCAAATCATCCCAGCAGTGCTGAGGTCATCTCACACCCTCAAAAAGTTCAGGCATCCAAAGATTGTTATCAACCCCAGAATTCACCCAACATTTGAGGAATATTATGATGATGACTAGGTGTATGACATTGTAAATACCATAAAGTTTGGGGATCCTAATATGGTTCTTGGTGACAAGGATTATCATGAAAACCCACTAAATGTCCCTAGTCAATGCCTTCTTTTACGAAATCAAGGATTTGAGAATTATTAGATTTCCTATGATAGTTCTTCCAAAATATCCATGCACACTATCGATAATAGACAATAGTTTTTTGAAGAGCTCGGTTGGAATAGTCCTCTCAACCCTTCATGTCAGATTCTCTTCCACCACAATTTATTCTACTCGACAATGCAGTGTTTATATGACCACATCAATATTGGCCATGTCTAACTATGAACTATTGTATACTAGTTGGATGTAATCTATTTATGATTCTTGGGAGTTTTTGAAGTAAATAACAAGAACATTCTATCCCGAACCAAAATACATTGATTTGACCAGTAGTACCCATCATACCCCGACAAAATAGAAGCATCATAGAGGAATAAATGTGCCCCTAGAATGGAGGAATTATGTGAGTTGGAAAATCACCAACATTATTTAAATTATCTTGATTCACATGGCTATCCACCTATTAGAATAGATGCATGATGCCCTTACATAGGTTTTAAAGACCCCCCTCGATTTTGGGAAAAAGGTAGAGGCATTTGAGGCCTTCCATGATTATGAAGTAGAACAGTCTAAATTCTAGGCCATGATCTCATTATCAAGAGATGATGAAGGATCCTCCGTATAGGGGTACATCTATATATGTTACATCACTATCCATTTCAATGTCAAGGAAGTCCGTTGTTGTCTCATCGACCCATGTTTTTGGTTCTATCACATCCTACCTCGTATGATTCACAATCTATGACTAATTGAAGTAGATTTCAGTCCCACTAACATAAAAATTAAAGGATATGATACTAATGACCTGAGGAGAAGTGTTCAAATAAGCTTGAAGACATCATTTGGTGACCAAATTGTGAGAACCTAATTCATGGTTATCTCATAGAATATAACCTACAAAGAACTAATGGAAAGTACCTAGATTCACATATATGTAGCAATTCCATCCTCGTATCATCAATGCCTTATGTGCTCCATAAACGGTCGAGTTGGAATACTCTAAGGTGAAGCATCTCCATTTTCCACATGTGAATCCCACTATATGGATGTTGACTATATCACAACAATGAAAAAAAGGGTTCAGAACAATGATGTTGAGCACACTACAACTGTGATGGACCATTAGTCAGACTTGGATGATGGTTTTATCCTCCCGATTAACCGATTAGAGGCCACAATGCAAGACCTGGGGCACTATTTCATCATTTCCAATAAGAAGGGAAGATGAATTCCCATTTAAAAAAATTTCATACGATTGCATCGTATAATTAAATGAGCTAGGATAGGGTGATACCAATTCCCCTTACCCTATTGAGGTATCAAGATGTTCACCTGGTAACTATAATTGTTGTCTGGACTTGCTAGTTCCACCAAAATAGGATGAATTAACAAAGAGTGACCCACCACCATTGCTTTCAAATCATCATTCATGGACCCCTACATTAAAAGCATTATGGGATTGAATAGATAACCATTTTTCAAGGATTCAGCAGTGCAAGAGTCTCTAAGTGAGGATTCAGCTTTCCCCCAAGCAGGCACCAGTATTCCTCTAGAAGCAGAATAAATTTTCCTGGGCCAACCATATTCTCCCACATATTCCACAATAATAGAATATGAAGTGTATTTGAATGATTCACCTCAAAAATTGGAAGGGGGCCATTCACCACTGTTGATGAGTTGATTTTGGTGAAACATGGTGCTAAGACAGATCTTGTTCCAATGTTGATCAGTATAACCATAACTGAATAGGAACCCCAATAATTCCTAGAACTCTTGAAGAATCAACATGATGTATTTTTTTTGAAGATATGATGATATATCGGGACTAGAACCCTAGGTCCCCATCCATCCTCTTGGATAATCAGTATACCATTGCAGGTTCAAACATCCTCCCTAAAAAATGCAAAATTCTCCAGGTGTCATAGTTGAGGACAAAGTTGATAAGATCATAAAATATGACTTCATCATGGAACTAAAATACTCTAAGTGGATAGAAAAAATCATCCCATCAGGAATAATAATGGATAGATCCAAGTATTCATCATCATATGAGATACAAAGTTCGATTATCCAAAGGATGATTTTTCCCTTCCTGTGAAAAAATAGTTGTTTAGTGCCATAACTATGTTCTATGCTCTCTCTTTTTGGGATGGGTATTATATGTATAATTATATCTGAATGTACCATGGGGATGAGGAATATACATCCTTCAGTGTTCCATAATGAACATTATGCTATCGTTTAATTCCCTTCCACATGATTAATACAAGAGCTACCTATTTGTATGCTATGAACCATATATACAGACTGATTATCAGGACAATAATAGAATGCCAGGTAGATTATTTTTTGGTCCAATATTGCTAGCATCTGGACCATCTCAAATAACTTCTAGAATGTGGTTAGATTCCAACATTTTCTCCATTTGAAAATAAACCCCTTGAAGTGTGCCTATGTAACTACCTATAGTAAATTCTACTACGTAGTCATCAAATAAACATGTGTTCAGATTCACATAGATGAGATAAAGCCAATCAACCAAATTCCTCCTCTGAGAAACATTTGGGATCTATGAGGTCTTCGAGGGAACTTAAAAAACATGTACTTATTTATTGTGAATCTATTAAGAAAATGTAATACCTTTTATAGAATCATAATGAAAGGTTCCATCAACATGTAGGATGATGATTTCCAGACCACAATAATGAAAATTAAGTAGTATTTTCTATAATTTCATTTTCTGATGCCACCAATATCTCGGAATCTATTTTTAATCTAACTTACAATCATGGAATGATACCTTGGAACCATTCTCAGTCCAATGAAAAAATAGGGGATATGAAACAATTTTTTCTATCTCAGTCATATGCTCCTCGATAAAGGGTCCAGATAATATCCTATAGAGAATTATTCCCTTTTACTAGTTTTCATAGTGCAAATGTTATGACACAATTTGACGAACTATGTGATACATCAGCTATCCTACTGGGATCAGATAAATCGTATCCTAAACATACCTATGTTGATTGGATGACTAGCTCACTGAGTAATGACACTTTATTATTTCTACATCCGATTCATAATACAAAATTTGACTAGTGTTTGGCACCGAAAACATTCAAGATATTCATAATTTCCTTTCATAGTAGTCCATTGATCTTTATATTATAGATGAGGCCATCTTCTATGTAGAATAGGCTATTTGATGCTAGAATATTTACATCGATGGTGCCTCCTAGAGTTTGATCGGTAGGAGGCTCGATGATCTGAGACTCAATATATTATGAACGGGGATTATAGTAATCAATCATTTATAGGTTTTCATTCCTTATTTGTTCTTGTGATTAGAATATTGCACCAAATATGAGGAAAAGTAATATACTGCCATTACTGGTCTTGTGGTAGCTCCAAATATTGATGTTCCCCAACTATATGTGAATAGGTACTCTAATATAGTCATTAAGAATATCAATGGTGTCCATGTATTCTTGAAGCCAGATATCATTCCCTTTTTGGAGAACACTCACCAGGTGATGAAATTGTTACTTTCTAATACAGAGGTCACTCATGTTACTCAGACATAGAACAGTCGAGATGATGACCTATCCAATTTAGTCATGTCACTTACTGATCCTGATAAGTATTTATTATTCATTCATGTGGCACATAAAAGTGTTTGCTCTCCTATCACAAAGGAAAATGATGAAAACTTGAAGGTAAACCACCTGACTATTAGTTCCTCTATATAAGGACCTCCAGATCCAACTTTGGAGGAAGAAACCTCCTACTAGAAATACCCCTTTTTTGAGTATATCCAACACGATGTTCTCCCACCAGACATAGCCAAATATAAGAGAATCCATTAGAATAGTTCATATTTCACCCTCTAGAACAGTCCCAACATTGAATGGAATAAATATAAATGTGTGATTGATAGAATTATCCTTAATTACAATCATATATATGAAATTCCCTATGATATAAAAAAGTTCATACTGGTTTCCCATAGTTATCAATAATCATGGATGAATCATTCTTTGCATATTCATTGTTCTGCTACTTATAGACTACAATGGTCAATGATTGTATCAATTTATTCAAGAGGTTCCATGTATTTCAGATCCAATACATCTTCATTCATCGACAACCGGATCCCCTCCATACTATATAGTACTCAAGCACCTTTTTGGTACGGGGAGTCATTGTCGTGGGACCGTATACACCAGAAACATCTCACTAGTGAATGTTCAATATTATTATGACTAATTTCTATTCCAATTGAATATAATAAATTCAACTCAAGGAAGTCAAGGCCTGATATTATGTTTAATTCATTAGATCATTCATCATCCATGGATTCAAGGTATCTCATGATGATTTCAAAGATTACAACACCAACTACCAGGCAGCTAAGCTGAATAAATTATAAGCCATGTACTACTTCCGGTCAAACCATAATTATATTTACCATGAATATGAAAATGGAAATATCTAGGAATTCAAAAAGACCCTACTGAACATTCTATAGATGATCGTGGTCTAGAATAAGAAAAATGGCTAGATTTGATCTTCCAAGCCCTATGGTATTATCGAATGATAACATAGAATTCCACTCAGGTGACTCCATATTATATGGTGTATGGAAAATTGGAATTATTTCTAATCAAACTTCAGTATCAATTACTCTACATAGCTTTAGATGACTAAAAGATGACCAAAATGGTGGAGTGTGTCCATCTTGATGAACTGGAAGCCCTCAATGAGAATAGCCTCTAATCCATTCATAATCTAGAGAGGCACTATAATAGGATAGCATGATCCTTCAACAAGAATGTTCGGCTCCAATACTTCCATCAAAGTGAAATATTAATTTCTATATGGACTTCATTGATACCTGGTAGGAAAACAAATAAATTGGGGCCCATGTGGGAAGCACCATACAAAATTAATATTGTCGGTCCCAATGGTGGATAATATTTGTTCTACATGGATGGGTAGAACATCAATCCTGAGAAAAAATCAATGTTCCAAAAAAAGAACATTATATAGGATGTTGAAAACCCCTACAACATGATGATAAATTGTACTACACTGTCCTTGTTTCATGACAGTAAACTATGTTACATTTTTCATCCAATACAAATGATGTTAAACTAGGCTCTTGATTCCAAGCATTATGACATTAAACTATATAGATGATTCTATTTGTATTGTGTCATGTGTTGTTGAGAACTCCTAGGTACTCATTCATTTTGGTTTTTCCATACCACCACTTTACACATTTCATTTTGACTATTTTTTCATCCATGGTCAAAACTATATAACCTTAAACAAAGATCATATTCTCTAGGAAACATGACCATAAAATATCTACATATATCTCTACAACATGAAATTAAACTGTGCTATATTGTCCATGTTTAATGGTGAAAAAAACGTAAAATTATTCATCCTTACCATATGACATTAAACTGTGTGTTACGGTCTGAATTCTATAACCCTAAACTAATATCTATATAGTCCAACATACACGAATTTAAACTTTTCAACACCACCGTTGTGTTCTCATCTAAGAGGAAATCACCCCCGACACTAGTGATATATCATTCTATATTTTAAAACAATGTATGGCTTGATTACCATCCTTATTAGTCCCATAATCTCTTACTATTTGTATTGCATTATTTATATGAAATGGTTGAAACATAACCAACATAATCATTTGCATTAAAACTATCATAAAAAATGTAAACACATTAACCATAAACCATGATAGGTATAAAAAACAATACAATGTAAAAAATATCATAAAACATTCAACAAAATATGTTAGATTTTAACATAAACAATCAAGCTCAATTATGCATAAAATCCAACAAAGGATGTTGTCATAGATGATGATTATCTAATAAAATTATTACAAATTTCATGAGAGAAATACCCAATTTTACATTAAAATAATTTAAAAGATAAAAAAATTTAAATTAAAACATTAATTTTTAAAATAACATTGTATGATTTTATAGTGATATCTAAAATATTAAGGTTTCATGATGGTAGAAAAATCCACTGCTGCTGAATAAGTAAAAAATTATTCCTTCCATCAAAAAAGTTAGAAAGTGTCGTGTTTAATAACTGAAATAAAGATTAATTTCAAAAAAAATTATAAAAAGTAAAATAAGGGTAAATTTCTTATAATATTTTTATGAAAATATTACAAATATTATTAAATAAATTTTTATGAATCATTGTCATGGATGGAAAATATTCACCAGTAAATACTTACATATATATAATCGGTATAAAAATGAGATTGAAAAATTAACCCTTACCAGTACATTACATTAGTTTCATGTGAGTTTTCCTCCTGTATAATTGTAGAAAATATGTAATTAATTTATACCCAACATATAGTAATTATTTATGATATCATATCTAATTTATTTATAATGTAATATTACCCTTTATTATGAATTCCATGATAACACAACATTTTGGGTAATAACCGCTTTTTAATTAATTTTTTTTAACTTTTTATTCTTGATCCTATAAATATATTACTATTTAATTACATCACGAATGTAAAAAATTATTCATATATAAAATATGTATAATGGAATAAACTATTAATAGAGATGGTAGGTTGTACGTATGCATGAACGATGTTTCTGTTTTCTTATCGTATTTTATTGAAGTAAGTAAATGAAATATATGTATACATATAGATATATTATTCCTGTATAATTATTTTTATATATATATAATACTTATTTATAATATTATCTTATATAGTTATTCTTGAATGGTTAACATGGAAGATGAATCTTATCGTTTCATGGAGATAGTAGGCCGTATGTACAGAGAAGAGAGGATATCATTACGTTAATAGTTATTTGGTAAGAAAATTGATATTATTATAAATATATAAAATCAATATAATTTCATAATTATTATTTATATCCATTATAGTCAAAATTTACCCTTTCAAATAAATAGTTAATGAAAAAAATTAATCCACAATGTGGAGATATTAAGTCTTACGTACACATGGATGATGATGTTGTTAATCATATGATTGATAAAACGAGAAATATTATTGTACCATAATAATAATTACATCAAAAAATATATATCATAATTTATTTATTACTTTAGTATGGAAAATATATAGGAAGAATATGTATAATATGAAAATAAATAGAATTTAATTTGTAAAATAATAACCTCATCTTTGAGTATCTCCTTTTGATTTCCACAAAATTCCTTATATGGATGGCTTTCGTACCAATGTATGGCCTCTAGGATGAATTAGTGTATTTTATAGGAGAAATGGGTAGTTTGTTTCAATGAAAAAGTGATTTATTGGTGTGAATAAAAGGTAAGGAAATTCACCATTTTATAAGATATGGGAGAGACACTTTTGGAAACTCAAAAACTTTTAATTTAAAATAAATTGATTTTCTATTTTAAATATCTCCAAAGTGAGTTATTTCGAGTATAATATGATTATGGGGAGAAATAATTTCAACCAATGAATTTTAGAAATTTTTATATCACATTATTAACCTTATCTTTTGGTTAAAACCCTTAGTTAATCAATTTAACTCTTTTCACGACTACTTGTATTTTTACACTATAGGGTTAATATAGTTTCTAAAAATACAAGAATAACCTCAATTGGTTAATTTATGAAATATTTAACATTATAATAGTTATCTTGGTGATATATACATTTAAAATTTAATATCATTTAATAAAATATTATTTATTTTAAAGTATCATTTATGTCAATTTTTATACTATTTATTATTTTTCTTATTATAAAAATCTTAACTACATGATATCTTTGAAATAATAATTAAAATATGTCATAAAATGTCTAAGTTGACTGAAAATATATTTAAAGTCATTAATTTTATCAAATTATATTTATTTTTATATTATTAATATCATTTAATTAATACTTATTTAAATAAATCAATTGTTACAACATCATTGTATCATCATATAACTCAATTAATTATTTTCTAAAAGTGTAAAAAAATTACCATGATGTATAATATTAATTATATTTATAAATTATATTTATAAGTGACCATATTACATCTATATATTCATATTAAAAATGATATATTTATAAAAATTTGATAATAAAATTATTAACTATTCTTCTAATAAAATATACTAAATGTAAAAATCTAACAAAGGTTGTTTAAAAAGGTTACTAATTTCTTCCTAATGATTATTTATTTAAAAAAATATCCATTGAAATTAGGACATGTTTTTGGGTAGTTTTATAATATTATAATTTTATTTTTACCTTTAAGTACCAGATTGACCCTTAGCAGTGGTAAATAATAATTTTTTTTCTAAAGTTACTATTCGGAGAAAAATTAAGTTGATCCTATTAGAATATAAATTTCATACTTATTACAAACATTTATGTCTATTTTTTCAAATTCAACTAACAGAAGTGTCTATGATAATATTAACGTTAATGTGGCAAGAAGGTGGGTAAAATAGACGTTTAGAAGTTGAGAAAGTTCGTATATCTAATTTTAATATAAATTGATTCCAATACAGCTAAATTGTATTAATATATATATTATTATCATATAGTTACATTAAAATTCATTTTAATTTATAATAATTCTTGAAATAAAAAAATTAGTTGTTAACTACAATGCAGTATTTTTCACTATTCATAAAAAATTACACATTTCAGAAAAAAAAATCACCCTGAGCTAAATTTGATATTTAAAATTAAAAAATGTTGTATATTTTTGAAAAATACAATTTACAAATTTCATAATGTTAATAATATTTTTCAAAACAAATTTTTAAATGTTTATTTTTATTGGTCATAGTGTGATTGAAATCAGTGTTGCGTACAATGAATGCTATTGAATTTATTTAAAAAGAATCATTACATGAAATATTTGTGGGTTACACTAGGAGTTATTCAGGACATTAATTTTAAAAAATGAAGAAACCATGGTCTTGTTTATAATAAAATATGGGACCCTATATGAAGGGGTTCTTTTTCTCATGTGCAACATATAGGTGAACTGCGAGGAGTTATGCGCAGGTTGGTAGCATAAGATGATGCACATATACCCTGATGCCTATGCTTGTTGGGGGTACCTATGTGGATCACTTGGGTGAAACTACTACATTTTATAATGGGGGACGCACCCCTATTAAGGATTTGTGATGGGATGGAGTCCTTACCCTTCAGGCTAGTCTCTCTGCTACCGTCACTGATTCGCATGAAAAATAGAGGGTCACACCATGAAATTTTTGATATGTATTGACTATGTTTTCTGTCACGACACATGGAAATCAAATATATTATTTATTCTGTCATTAATCCTAATTTCTTCTTAAACTCTACATATAGTGTATAAGTTAGGTTCCCATCTATAAATCTACAGTAAAGTACATGGAACATAGTTACCAATGTCAACAAAATCCCCCTCATAGAATTAGATTTTATAGGAATGAAAAGAATATATGTATAAGGTATCCATAGGGTACATTGACTCACTAAAAAATTAGATGTTTGGATTTTAATCTATCTAAACTATGAATGGATGCTTTATTATTTTACCTAATCTATGGGGCCTTGTGAGCATAGTATGACTATTTCTAGGGTCATATGGATAACCCTACTAGCTATGTTTTTTTTCTATTATCACTATAATTCTTCCCTATGTCTGATATGAGAGGGACATGTTTGTTGAGAATTGGAATTTTCTTAGACTTCCCTTTTTATGTTTTCAGTAAGAAGTGTATTGGGTCTATTTCTTGTCATTGCCCGATTTTTGGCTAAACTACATGGAATGTAGAGCCAGCGAAGGCATGTCAATTTAAATTCAAATAATGGAATCATTTTGTTGAATGGACCAAAAATTGGTGATAAAATTGTACAAATATGATTGGTTCATTTTACACCATCTTTGAGAATATCAGCCTTCAAAAATTCTAACATTATAATTTTAATGGACAAAGAGAATATATTGAAATATAGATTTATGGAGACAATTATTAATGGATTATTCAAGGGAAGAAGTTTAATAATGAAAGGAGAATCTGTATTGGCACCATCCATGATTGAAAAAATTCTCCTACATGGATTTGTCATGTTTTATGGAGGGTACATTTTTTTAGATGACTAATGGTATGGGGAAGACCCATTGCTTATAGGGATGAAGGTGTCATGAAATTTAATGTAATAGGACATGGTCGTTGAAAATGTATTTTAATGCACTAGGGTGACAATATTTTTCTTTCTAGTTTACAATCATACTCTAAGGACATTATGGTATGTAATTTGAAGTCACAATATAAGGGAATTATGAGGGCTATAATTTAAGGTCTTTATATTTGATCGAATGGTTGATGATTCTCCTTTTCGTGGAAAGCATCCTCGAAATGTGCTACTTTATTATTGAATGAGGAGAAAAGAGATGTTTTAATTTTTAATCTAGGGATATCTGTATCAGAAGAGTGGATTGGAGAAATGGATCACAACAACAAAATAGGTTTATCCAGAGAATGTAGTTATTACTGATTGTAAAACTTTTTTAGAGTGTTTTTAGGAAAATCTATCACGGGCGTGTTACATCATTGTCAATAGTGGTATCCTTTGGCTAAAAAACCAATTCATGGGGTCTTTTATGAGATTCTAATTGGGGTGTGTTATAACATATCCATTAATTGATGTTCTCAATAATTTTCAATTTCTACTGCTAAAAAAAGATGTATGTTTATAAATATTGAAGTTTTTCAAGACATAAATTTTTTGGTGGGAGGAAACGACTTTAATTAAAAAGAAAAATATAAATAAAAAATTCCAAAAGAATGAAGGGAATATGTTCTATATGTAGGTCATACTGAGTTATAGGGAATACAATATCAATTGTTTTAGGTCATTTGATTAAGAAAATAATATTATTGAAACAATAGATGAAATATGGCTTATTGATCCAAGGTCATTACAATATATTTTAGACATAATAGAGTAAGTCAAAAAGCATATTATTAGAGGTTTTCTAATTACGATAAATGGTACATGATAAATATGTGGTGAATTATAATAGGCTACATTGAATCTGGATTCCCAACATAATATTGTCAATGCTTATGAGGGAAGAAGAGGCACCTCTTGGGGAAGAGTTAACACCGGTTAAAAAAAAGTTTTGTGGACAATTCTATAAAAATTTCAATAGGGAATACTGAAGCATAATAGAATAATGGAATTATTGGGTTAACAGACCTGTTTTTTGGGGAGAATTATGAAAATCCAACAAAGGCGTTTTACAATATAGTTAGGCAATAGAGAAATATTTTATTAGAAATTCTATCACTGAAAGCTAAAAATAGATTACAAATATATGAAGGTGTTCGTTATTAGGTGTTTGAAATGTGTAAGGTATATTTTTGAGTATAAACTAAGTGTTTCACTGATATATTACATAATTTTGGAGCCCCTTTTTTAAATATGATGAATATTTAGAAGGGGATATCTCTGATTCCTGAGAAGATCCATTGATGAGGGGACGAGAATTAAAATCTCCTACATAAATATTATTTTTTTATAGAAGAGGTATGATTTTTATTTACCCCCATATATTGGACTACTATATGAGCCATAGTTTTCATTACATATCTCATTGGACTGAGAATCATGCCATACAATGTTTTCTAGGTTTCATGTTATTTATTGTCATGCTGTCAGGCCATTATCCATGTCGGTTAACGTCATATAGTAAGGAAAAAAGGTCACCTTAAATGATTACTATAGAACTAGGGGGTATTAAGTAGGAGTCTCTACTCATCATATTGGAAAAATAGTAAATCCACACATAGTTTCAAATTAAATATCACCCACAGTAATGGAATATATATGTCCTGTAAATGGATTTTTTTTTATTTCAATATCACACGTAGGGTGGGAACTAGAATTGGTTCCTCTCATTTAGATTTGAATAATACATGGTAGAGTGGAGGTATTTTATATATTTTCCAGTTGTTTGGCCTATGATAAAATATTCTAATGTCACTACGAATGTCATTTTAATAAGAATCAATGTACATGTATTTCTAGAGGTAATTTTGTAGTTTATTATAATGGGTTGAGGACATCATCTCTACCTTTTAGGGTCTTGTATCTAGGATCAAGATAGGACCAATGAGAATAGATATGCCTTATGTATATGGGGAACTATTTTACCAAAATCCGAATCCCACTTGATCTATGACGAGTGTGAGAATCAAGGACAAAAAAGGTTTCCTCTATAGCACAATGGAAACACAAGTGAAGGAATATGTCATTTAGATTTTGTGGTGGCTGGTCCATGAGATATGATCCCAATGTCACTACGTATCTCATTAGGATGAGAATAAATTCATATATATTTCATGAAATCCTATGTAGTTTAACATCAAGTAGTAAGGTTGAAGATGAACCATTGTCAATGGATGAAAATGTTGTGGTTGGGCCCAAGGAAGGAAATCTACGCATTACTATACATATCATGGGAATGAGAATCAGGCCATAGAGGGTTCTTGGAAGGATCACCCTGAAGGTCTAAATCATACTCAAGGAAAATGGGATTTATTTTAACTATGGATGGACCTAATAATGAATATCTTGGAATCACTACATTTCTTGTTATATCAAGAATCAATCCACATTTAGTTCTTGAATACCGACATCAATCATGCTTTGGCATGGGGAAATGGTCTTTTTAAAAATTTATCGAATCATTATTGGGCCCAATATATGTGGTCTAGGAAGGTTTATGAATTCCATTTGGATGGGAGTAAAGCCATATTTTCTAGAAAATATCATATTTTATCATATTCATATATAAGGAAAACAGAATTTTTTATACATGGTCTCAGCTCGACCCATGATTGGAGATATGGGTGTCACCACATATATAATTGGAATGAGAATCAAGGAACATGAAGAAATTTAATAACCATTCAATTTAACATCATTTGGCAAGGATGTTGACCCTGAATTTTAATAACTTTTTGTAAGTATGGGGTCATCAGACGTTAAATAAATATTTCAACTAGAACAGGGGGTAGGAGATGGGTGTCACAATTTATCTTGTTGAAAGAAGAATCATAACAAATGTAGTTCAAGAAAATATTCCCTATTCCAGTTCGATTTTAACAAGGGTAAAATGGTATATATGTATATATTACCTCTATACTTGTGATTTGAAATTTGGCTGTCACTATGTATCTCATTGTAATTATAATCTAGACGCACATAGTTCTTTGAAAAATCATGAAATTTACTATCATATGATGAGGATGTTGACTATACAGTTTACCATCTTGAAATAAGAATGTGATAATAATGCGTCTTATACATATAAAGGGCCCCAAGTGGAACTATAAGGTTGAAATGACATGATTGGGTCTTATTTATGGGATATTCCCATATTTTCATACTCATGTATGGTCCAAAGTGCATCTCGATCTGTTAATGGTATAGAGGGTTATTTTTGGGACCAACACATGAGTGGGATGAGAATTATTAAGGGAACATGATGAGTTTCTAAACATTTTTTACTTTGGGGGCTTCACATATTTGAAGTAGAGGGATGTTAAACATGATGTTTAATGACATGTGGTGAGGTTGAATGTTGACTTGTAGTTTTAATTTGAATGTCTTAGACCTTATGTCATTCATTTTATTATTGAGAGACAAGGATATTGATTCCATGTAGTTTAATATTGTGTGACTTAGTTGTGAAGTCATCCCTTCTATGGACATGGGACAATAATCAATTACGTAGTTTAATGCCTTGCTGCTAAGACAACCCACATGTTATTACATGAAGTATTTATTTAGTACCCTTTCACTGGTCAATCTTGTAAGGATCTATCCATCAATTGTGATTAAGGAATATGATTTGTTAGAGTAAATATTTTGTATAGAGTATGGTCCATGACACTTTGGTTAAAGTTTAATATGTATCTTTCCAGGAATCCATGGAGTTGTGAGGACCAATACCAATTTTCAGTATAGAAATAAATTGTGATAGAACTTCTTGTTAAAGACTTTCAGTATATAATTTTGATAGATTTCTAAGTGATACATGGTGTAAAATATTATTTCATCTATTTATAAAAGTAATACAATCATTTTTGTGATTTCTCATTTATGGTTAACTGATCAAAAATAGAAAAATGAAGCAATATAAACTATAATTCAATGGAAAAGACTCATTCTATTCTATATACAAGTGAGTATAGGGTTTCCCTTGTGGTAGTACATGTTGTAGTTTGGTAAGCCCATAAGGCATGCAGGAACATGTATGGAAAATAATTGTTTTCATTATCCACTATATTATGGAGTGTGTTTGACATGGTCTTATTGAAGGCCTATATATGTCCATTAGCCACTACATGATTGTGGGATGAATTGATTGACTTGATTTCATATTCCAGATATAGATTGTATACATTAGTAGGACATAAGATGGTTCTATTTTCCATCAGTATTGTATGAGGAGAACCAAATCTTGTAATTATTTATGATTTTACGAAGCCAATAATTCATTTGGCATCAACTTCTTTGAGTGGTATTACCTCAACCCATTTGGAGAAGAAATATATATTAGTCATGATGTATGTGAACTCCCTGGAAATAATTGGAGTTTAGTTACATACAATAATTATTCCCTATTTAAAAAATGGATATGAGTATTTGGATTTATGAAGCAACTTTGTGGGTTGATGGATAAAATTGGCTTGCACTTGGTATGAATGGAATTTCTTGGTTCATTCTATTAAATCCTATGTGATAGTTGGCTATTAGTATTAAAGACATTATATTTTATTGGAAATCTTGATCCCTAATTTGTGTGTGCTACAGGATCTAGCATTTAACTCTTACATAATTTATGTAGTCTCTTCTCCATCGATACATCTAAGAAGGAATCCAACAAATCCTAATTTATAGAGAACATTCTGGTGTTTTGGACCATCATAAAGGGTGAATTTAGCTTCTCACTATCATCTCTTATCCATCATGGATCTATCATATGGGATGAATCCATTATGAATATAATCAATTATTTGAATAATCTAATTAGTGGTAGCACCAGATTGTTTAGGGATAAGGATAAATTCATTGATATTTTCTGTTGTAACATTAACAAAAGTGATACCCTTATGCGATGGGAAATGATGATATCAATTTCATCCTAATTTGGAACTTCTAGAGTATTAGAGTTATTTTCCTATGTATATAACAGGGAATTCTATTATCATTGGATGTGATTCGATATTATATCTGAGGGTAACTCATCCATCAACTCTAGAACACACTCATGTAGGGGGACTAGCTCTTCTTTTCGGCCAGAATAATTACTATTGTTATGATTTATTACCAATTATGAATCTCCATTCAACTCTAAATAATACTATGATATTTATAGTTCCATTTTTAGGCCAATAATGTGGGATTTATATTCTACCTCATTATTGGTATTACCTTATGAATGTAGAAAGAAGTAAGGTAAAACTGGATTCAATGGAGAGATGATCACAATCCCTAAATCTAATTTGTTGAGCATATGGTCTTCCATTATATTCCCTATAGGCTCCAAGATGTAACGTCAAAATACATTTCCCACATTTTGGGACCATCTTGAATAAATAATATCATCTCATATAGAAATTTAATATTTAATGATGTTGGTTCTACAGATGGGTTCTCTGTAAGGAAATCTGGAATGGCCTAGCCATTCCATGTATTTTGAGACACAAATTGAATATCATGTTACTATTAAATATCTTACCAATGTTCTAGATTTCCTATAAACATAATATTAAAAAGGATACATTTAATGGGATATTGTCAGCGACCAATTGGACCTCATCGTGTTGTATGTAGTGCATGAATTACTAAACTACAAATATTAATTCTTGTAAGCACTTATTGATATTTGAATAACAATTCTTAGAAACGATAATGGATCGAATTAGATAATAAAATATTTTTTCATTCAAAAATCATTCCTTTGAGCATGGAAGGCACCCATTGATCCCTCAAAGTACATCAGAAATAAAAGGAGTGGCTCTACCTCCACATGTGGCTTTAACATTGGTGGGATCAAGTGGTACTTCTTGAGGCTATCGGATGCTTCAACATAGTAATTCGTCCCTCGATATGTTACCCAGTTATTCAATAGATTGTTGATGGGGAAAACATCATGAATGTTTGGATATAAAGCGGCATATGTTGACCAAGTGTCCTTAAATTCATATAAACTCTTTAATATTTGGAGGAAGTGGTGTGATAATTATATATATTGTTTTCTTCAAAACTACATCGATGTCATGAGGGTGTAAGAATTAGATGACAATAATTCTTCAGGTTACACAAAATGATCATTTTAAGGGGTTCATCTTCAAGCTATGTTGTCAAAGCTTATAGAAGATGGTCTCAACCTCATCCAAGTGATAAAAATTTTACAGGTACATAACCACTAAATCATTAATGTAACATTCATTAATCTTCTCCAGGAATGGTTTGAAGATGTATCGCATGATACATAGGTATGGAGCACCAATGTTATTCAATATGAAGGGGATTACCTAATAATAGAATATTAATTATTGGATATAAAGGACATTGATTATTTATCTTCTAGGTCCATCCAAATTTGGATTCACACTAAAAAACCTTCCATGAAGAGAAGGGCTTGGTAACCAACCATTGCATCTTTCAGGAGTTCTATTAATATATCTATGAATTAATCTTTTCGAAAGTGAAGGATGAGATATTTGATGTTGATTAGAACACTAATTTTCCTATTTTTGTTCTATACAAAGATTATATTGTCTTACCATTTCAGATACCACACCTCTTTGATGAAGTCATCCTTGATGTGTTTATCCACTTTAGCCTCAATTATAGAGGTATGAGTTGGGTGTGTCCATTTGGATTCAAATTTTTACCCATAATGTTCTTCTAGAAAACCCAATTTGGGGGTTTTCACCTCACGGCTGAGTACTTGAAATTTTTTGTAGTTGTAATAAAACACATCCCGAAGATGTTTTATTATGGAAGTATACATATAATGTTATTTGGAAATCATTCTTGCATTGATTAGAGTGGGCCATCGGTCATCCTCCATACCCAAATTTATTTCTCTATGTTCATCAACAATGGTGGATACACCTTCCTTGAATGCCAGAGGGGCATAACAGAGGTCTTCTAATGCTTCATATTTATCATACCTTGCCTCTTCTGTCCAATACTATGAAGTAGGCATTGATGAAAGACACATAGATCTCGGGGATGAGTCAATATTTGGGCTTTTGGAAGAGGAATAAATAGTTTCCGACCAAATTGATGGATCATAGCCTTTTTGGAGATCTAAAACAAATATGATGGTTTGGGAATGATTATTTTTATTTTACCCCATTATCATGAAATTTTCATGAAGATTGGACGACATAATATAATTTTTTTGAATCTCGGTGGCTAGACTTATGACATTTTTATTTAGGCTTTCATTATATCTCAGAGATTTAGTAATTTATAATGTGTTTTCAGGCATAGTTTTCATGATTGAAATTAATGAATTCATTGAATTCATGATTCAATTCAGGCCCATCCATTCAATCTGGTTGATGGTGAACACATACTCTACATTGATCCATTTTACAGGATTAGATGGAATCATCTATAGACCATTCATTTTATTGATTCGAGCAACATCATCATCCATGGATTTTTCCCTTTATTGTGGAATAATCCTATGTACATGTACTAAGGATCATAATATTTGAATGGTTATTTTTCATTCAGTAATGTACCAATATTCCCATTGACACAATACTTGATTCCTTAGTGGTATAACAAGGGTATGGAAACATGATGATGTAGCCCTGATCTTCCTAATAGACCTTAAATTATGTAACCTACCTGAAATCCATGAATTCCGAGTTAGAAATCACATCCCAGAACTATGATTTGTGATTGATTTCAGTATGGTAATTTCCCTCATTCTCTTTTTAATAAAATAATAGTATAGAGGAAGGGGACAAGTGGGATTCATTGAAGCATATCTAACACTATGTTTGTATTGGAATGAGGTTCTGTCATAAGACATTGTCAACAAATAGTTGTTAGATATCAATGTCATTTATTCTGCCAGATATATACAAGGGCCTAACTTGTCCTTTAATGGAAAATCATCATCTTGATCTATAAAAGATATTAATGATTGAAATTCCTTAGAATCATTCTCTCTACGATATAACTTCACTACGGTGACAAAATATTCAAACTCTCGAAGGCATGAAAAGGCCTCGATGAGTGCCTCTTGGAGGACCTTTTATATAATCTGATCATCTAGGATTTTCAACATTTCCAAAACATGGGGCAGTTTCCACAAAACATCATATTTTTGTTCTAAAGGACTTTTGTTCTAGTCAAGGTGATGTTTTTTCATATGTTATTTAGAATCCGGTGTTTGAGGTGTAAATGGACATCCCCTTGGAGAATGAGTTGAATGTGCATCTGCTCATGGTGGATTAGGTTAGCTAGGTCATCCAATATGTCTATGTTGATTAGGCGATTTCATATCCACTAGAAGATCTTGTAGGATGATCATGTAATGGAATAAACTTTCATGTGTGGGTGAATTAACTTGTTCCTAATGCACTTGCTAGAGAGTTCCCCCATTAGTTTTAGCCACATTGAATGTTTGATCAGGGGCGTGGTTAATTTAGTGACTCAAAGGATGATTTCATATTTCCCTTTAACCTAGACACTGACAGCCTCTTCCCTCAGTTCCCAAATCAAGTGTTTGGAATATGGGATCATAATCATTCTCATAATCTATGAATGGTTCTATTATGTGAGTAATTTTAATGGATCCAAAAATAAAGTCCTTATCATATGAAGATTCCACATACCAAATATAGATGTACCATAGGGTGTGTCATTTACCTAAAAGTGGGACTATCAGTATGAATTCATATAAGGTCAAGAATAAATTTGGTCTTAACACAATCCCATCTTTCTGTATTCCTTCTTATCCTTTCGACAATGACTCTTTTTATGGACTAGATTTCAGAGGACTGAGATGTTGAAAATCACAATTGTATTGTAGTGAAAGTTGCGAGAGGCATAGTGGTATATTTCAAATTTGTTCAAATAATATAATTAGTCCATTTGATCATTTTCCTAACCATAATGTCGCCAAAATTATATTTTCAATTTCTCTTAACATCTTTCCATTCATTTTCTATGTCTAGATTAGTGGAAGAAACACGCACAACATAAGGAGGTGAATTTTTAGCTTCACATACCTAGATTCCACCATCTATTGTAGGAGGAATTTGAATCCAAAAATACATGGATGTTGTACCCCAGTACTTGATGAAAGGGAATATAATTTTGGGGAACATTGTCACCAATTTATTGGGCTTCATGGGGTCTGGAAACATAAATAAGTTGTTTTCCAATGCAAAGATAAAATAGATATTGACATTTTTATATGGAAAAGAATATGTCAGGTTTTTCATCTACTCAATATTTTTTCACCTCTATTCTCTCTAATCATTCTAAAGAGGATAGAATTGTTGATGACACATGGGAGGAGGATCTATAAAATATGGTGTGTTCTTTGTAGTGGTAGCAGGTACAAGGGCTTCCATAAGTGTTATTGTTGTATCCTATTATTTCTAGGATCTCTTTTCCTGAGTTGAGGGATTTAATTGGGCCTTGTATTTAGTCTCAGTTATTGAGTCCTTAACCATTTTAGAAATTGGAGAAAGGTCGTGAAACCCTCAGGTGTATTTATGAAGGATAAGTGGAGTGCACAACTCTTCCCGAAGATTATCTATAAAATTGGAAACAACTCTTATTTATGGAGTTGTAGGTTCAAGTAGTATTTCAATCCATTACACCAAGAAATGAAATTAGATACTATTTTCTTCTCCCACTACTTATAGTTTGAGAGGTTTATGATTGTTTTCTCTTTCAATATTGATCTGAAGTAGAAGAGGAACTTCTAATGTGGGTCTTCTAACCCTATAAATGACTGAGTCTATAAACATGTCTACAAAAAAGGATGGCCCTCGATGTGATTTCATGGATGAACTATGATTTATCACCACTTATTGTTCATGGGTATCCATAATGGGATCATTGGGAGATATGAAATGTGTCATGTATTTCTTTATGTCACTAAAGGCTTTAAGAATGTGAAATGTGGGATTCCAAATGTTTTGTATGGGAAGAGTCTGATCTACCAATTCAGGGTAAGGTTTATTTTATAGCTGTATTGATGCACATCATTCGTCCATGGATTCTAATCGATCCATTAGTGGTTGAATTGTGTTTCTAAGAATTTGAGGATTATCTAGCTGGGCTAGAGCCAAAATGGGTGTGGCTAATGGAGCCAAAACTAGTGAGGCATCCGGTATTTCAATTAACTAGGGAACTAAAAGCACTCTCCCTTGGTATCTAATAGGGGTATGACTGTAAGGATTTGTATGACCTTTTTCTTCTTATTAACCCAATAGAGGGAATTATTAGTCTACTACTATTGGATCCATGTATATTGGTGGTTGATATCCCACATTGAGATGATTCTCTAGGTCCAAATTAGTTACTATGATGATCCCTCTATTTTAGGGTACTATATTTCGTAGAATGAGTTGAATATCTTCCTGAAGAGTATATCCAGTAGGAAGGATGCCTCATATTATCTCATCATTAAGCCCCCACAATTATTTCATGTCTTCCTCCTTTAATAAATTATTTAATCGAGATAATTTTGAATATCATATTATTGAGGGATGTGAGGTATAATTTTACCCTTATACCCTTTTCCATGTTGGATTCCTTTTAATAAGGTAATGATGGATTGTTTGAGGGAGTTCCAAAATATAGGGAAAGCCTTTTGTTATGGGTGAGCACACCTACGTAACCTTTTTTGGGGGTAGACACCATTATGAAACATATCTTCCTCTTCAGACCACTCTGAATCTACATCATGTTTTATAGAATCAGCAAGGTTGATGTTGTTTACAGTAACTGATGAAAAATTATTTGTAGGCATTCTTTTAGTGTCACTGATATGAATTATTATTATTCTCCATCCACGACTATTTGTTATCTCCTTCGATAATAATCATGGAACCATTTGGATGAAAGTAATTCGAAGTGAATATCCATATAGTTTAGTAGTTCATGTCCCTAGAGAATGTACCAGATCATGAAGTGAGATAAACTGGGAGGAACCACTATGTAGAATTTCCCCTAATCCAGAAAATACTAATTCCGGCCGAGGAGGGTGTTGTTGATGTGAAAAATACACCATCCTTAAAGACTAGGTATATTCCAATTTTGATTTTTAACTCTTTAGGTATGGTTTTGTGTTCTCAAGGGTGTCATTAAAAATGTCACCAGTGTTGCAGGATGGGGACTTGGCTAAACCACTATGACTGCTATTGTCATGACTTCTCTATTGATTCAATGGTGTTTTGTTCGAATGTTGGTTGGGGGAGTCATTCATCACAGTCTTTAATCATCTTATTTCAAATCACATTGAACTATTTCTAATATTTACATTATCAAAAGATATATTAACCCTAAATGAGAGGATATATTGATATTCATGGATACTTGATTAAAAATTCTCTAAATGCCTTGCTATCTTCTTTCCTGACACTGGTGAGAGACATTCTTGGCGTATTTTTGTTGAGAATGTATATAGTTATAAATAGATTCATTTTTTTGGATCCATCAAGAGGATATGATGTAGTTTGAAACAAAAACTTGTAGGTTTTTTGGTAGGATAGCTGTGTGAAATGTATCTATCCATGCACACCACATCCTCTGATCTGAACACCATATTTGGTATTGGTGATCAGCTATCTCAATATCATTAATGATCTAAGGCATGTACGCTGAAGGGATCCTTATTGATTCACAATATTTTGGTATCGTGAATCCAAGAGTGCTTATAAGTCAATTTGGACTTGCAACACTTCTATTATCTTGAAGCGACAACAATACTTATTATAAGGAAATACCTTTTCTATCAAGTGTTGAAGACTTTTCCATATATTGAGGTTGATTTCATGTAGATAATCATATGAAAATTCATATATAATTATATATAGAGGGTGGATAACGGACATAACCTGACTTTTGTTTCATATTTATCCATATATTTACTCATGTTTAGCATTTATTCTTCATATTTATCTACATTATCCTTCACCTCATCCTACTAGAGTAGACTCTTTCATGTCTCATTGTAATATGCAACAAGATTGGTAGGGTGTTTTTCTATTACACTAGATGTTAGTTGACCCTTGGGTTTTTCAGTTAATGACGATTATCGTTCACTATCTTATTATTGAGAATGGATTTCACCCTCTAATGAAAATGAATCAGAAATGAGTGAACTTGTTTTAACATGTGGTTTGCGAGAGGAGTGATTTGTCATCAGTATGTTATCAACAAGATAATATACATACCAATGTGAAATAGCACATCATTGTGAACGTTCACAGTGAAAACTATCATGGGGAGGACCACCATGGTGGATACTAGAATTGGGAGTACCTAAATTATAATTGATCTTCTGGACACATTGAGGGATTCCTTGAAATTCATATGATGATGGAATCATGATAATAATAAGGTTGTGTACATGATGAAAGACTTTAGGGTTATGTTTTTGGATAGGACACCCCAAATTACTACTACTCCACTCATTATTTGGTAATGAGAGATTAAGATCTTGAGCTTCAATAGATAAGATTTAGAGGGCTCCAACTACTTTTTCATTGAGTAGAGTGAGATAAAAAATCATCCATATATTTTAATGTTTTATTCGGTGATGATTATTCATTTATGCATTATTGTGAGAAAATGGGGCCACCTGGTGGGGGGGTGGGGAGTGGTCTTCATGGGCTTGTGATTATGCCATCATGGGAGTGACCATTGAGATAGGCCATTTACCCATGATTGGAAAAGGTGTATGTTATGGATTCAATTGTCCCTATATTGTGGAGGACCATTCCCCAATGAAACACATGGATGGGATTAGAGGTGTGTGTCTACTCTGGGATAGCATACTCATGAGACACACCATTTTTGGGGACATAGCTATGTTTCCATCCGTATATAACTATTGTTGTTTCCTTAATGAAATCTTGGTAGGTTTTCAGGATGTGGGAAGGGATTTAATTACTCCATTTAAATATTTACAAGAACTTTTTGGTGACTTCAGTGATTTTATGGTTCCTAAATTTTCACTGGTACATTATAAATAACTTCTCTAGGTGAATCCCGACAAAACTGCTAGAAATCACGATGAATATAGATTGGTGTTCATGCTTTATTGTTGTTGTCTGCCACACTCGGTTGTTGGAATTATTCAGGATCTACCAGACATGTCTGCTATTAGGCTTGGTATATAAAGGCAAGTCTGTATTCCAATTTATTGTGTGCCCCTATATTTTAATGGACGGATCCCACTTATGATTCCATATGAGGCTTCTGGAATTCTTGATTAAGGCAGGATGGGGTATGTTCCAACTTACAGTTTTTCCCCAAATTTTGTTGGTGGGATTCCTTGAGGGATTCCAGATGTGTTCATTGGTAGGATTGACTTCTGTGGCTCGGTTTATGTTCTTTCACATTGTTTTCTTCTATATTTTAATGAATATCTTCCATTTATTCCACTAAATGAATCTACAGGATAGCTAAATTATGGTAGATGGATGTATATTCCCACATGCATTTTGCCTCCAAATAGGGATATTGGGCTTCTATAATGGGGATAGGGTTTTATCACTGCTTCTTATAGACCATATTCTTCCCCCGATGGCCCTTCTTTGCACTCGGGTCGGGATGACTTGGGCTAATCAGCGGGGGATGACTCCTTCATCATTTTGAGGGCTCACTAATACATGAAGTTGGTAGTGATGATTGAAAGAATGATCCCTTTATAAGTACCTTGTGTCTACTGTAGGAGTCCATATACGGCCTCTTGATCCACCTTCCTATGATACAGAAGAAACTAGTTGTCACATTAGGATATTATCTCCCTAAATAGTTTATGATGACAGTTAATGTCTTATGTGACAGGACAACTAGTTGTCACTGACCAGATTAATGGTCGGGCAGGGTGAGTTGGAGGGAATCCCGAGTGGACTCCAATATTGGGATTGTTCCATTATTGTGTTACTCCCAGACCATCATGTTTGAGACAAAACATTTAAGATTCGAGGTTGGTTACAATTTCCTTCTCTTTGAAGAAGTCCTCGATTGAACAGTAGTGAGGGCACATGTTGTTGAATGCTAAAAGGGATCCATTGGATTGGAGGAAGTTTTTTGAAACATTTGATGAATACATTCCAAAAAAATACAAGAAAACTCCATCAAATAAAAATATCATTTGAATAAAAACATTCACGATAAATTTTCTTATTTGGGATTCATTAATTTTGAGATATAGAGCGCCCAGATAGGTGGGTGATACTATCATCTTGGTTACAGATTCACATTGGGTTCATGTTTTTTTCTGTTTCTGATAAAAATCAATTTTACTATTTTGAAACAGTTTCCAATGGGATTTGTTCATGAAACCAGAAAATCCCAATGGTTCTATATACATGATGACTCAAGGACCTAGTTTCTGAAGGAAGGTTTTCACTAGGAGGTTTGGAAACTGATACATGGTAACTCACATTGGTTGAGAGGATGGGAAACCCGACTCATCAGAACATTTTGGGGGAATTATTACCCACACTGAGACTCCCGTATATATGTAGGATATGTTCATGAATCCTTTATTAATTGGGAAGAATGTTGTGGATCACCCTTGAATTAACAATCATTTATTTGCATTTTTAGGAATTTATAATCATCTATTTGAATACAAGGTTCTTCATTAATGGAGATATATGTATGTTTCATAGGTTCTCCATTGATGGTATCCTCTTATATACTTATTAGATATTCTTTGTTCATTATTTTGATGACGATAGTTTTTTAACCACATAGTGGGGAAATCTAATGTTTATCATCATCAAGGGATATGAGAGTTGTTTTGGTGGTGGAATTGGACAGATGAATGGGTGTCATACATATCTTTGTGAAAGAAATAAGAACCCACATTGATTATTGTCTCTTAATGGGACACATCTTACTATTTATGGTCATGCGACTAGGGTGAACCTGTACAGATTAATGTCATGTGGATTGGACATCCTTGTAGAATGTCATAGACATGGTTTTGTGTGGGAAAAATGTCGAAGAGACCCTAGTAACACGAGAGGGAAATGAGTTTCACTATTTAATAAGACCATACTATTAATGTAGCATAGAGTGATTAATGATAATTTGAGGTTTAGGGTTTGGATACCAAGGGTGTTCTTACATATCTCATTTGGATGGGATTCAAAGTGGACATATTTGGTCTCATAGGTGAGGGTGGTCCTTTGAGAGCATTATGATGGGGATTAATCCTAATTTTAATTCCCATTTGAATGATTTTGAGGCCATGAGAAATGTCTTGATTCATGTATAACTGGGGGGTTTGGTTAGAATATTAATCATGATGTGAATTCTTGGATTATATGAAGTTTGAAATTGAATTACTGCTGATATGAATTCCAACTGATATAATAAATTATGTAGGCATCCTATGAATCTTGAATATAATTATAATCAGATTTATCATTGATATATAAAAATGTCAGGTTTACACACTAAGGCTACCTTGGTTTCTGGGGGTTATGTTTGGGGATTTCTATTAAGGAGAAGCCCAAGAGATTGGTTTTCTTGTGAATTACACATAAGAAGGATACACTTGATTGGTTGTGTTGAGGATTAATCTATAGTATTATTCCCTTAGTTTTTTTTGGGAATTACACATGGAATAAGGCTCATTGATTTCAGGACATAGGTGGGCATCCTACGTATCCTGATTTTATCAAGAATAAGAGTAAACATAATTCAATGAATTCTAGATTACTCGCTAATATTACCTTTCAATTTGGGATCAGGTGGATTTATAATTAATTCCATAATCTAACCGACATGATTCATGAATGGTATGAGAAAAAAAGTGGAAATGATATATCTGGGGTACCATGTAATCCACATTGTCCATCAATGTGCAAGCTGTCCGCACAGGATGATGTGTAGGCTGTCCACATAGGTTTATGTGCAAGAAGTCCACATAGGCTATCTGCATAGGCTGATATGTATTTTATCCACATAGGGTGATGTTTAGGGTATCCACATGGATTATCACTGTAGGTTTATGTGCAGTCAGTCCATGTAGGTTAATGTTCAGGATGTATGTGTCGGATGTCCGGACACAATGATGTTCATGTACCCTAGTAAATGAAATACCTAGGTAAAAACACTTGAAAATTATTTTATTAATGCTTAATGGGTATCCATAGTTTTTCTTGGAAGTATCTCATATAGATATCTAGTTACAGATTGGGACATTGCACAATTGTTCTTCAACCACATGAAAAAAACAATCATGATCATGGCATGCGTTTTAGACATTGGGAGGTCTTTGGATATAGTATTCCCCATTAATTCTCTCTTATTAATGTTTTTAAGGTATATATTAAAGTTTTCTATGGTCTTGGATTGTTGAATAAGGAGCGAAAGGCATTATGAGTTATTTGGGAATTTCATCTGTAAAAATGAAGACAAATGAGTCCTATTTACAGAAAAATATGGGACAATGGGAAAAGGGATTATTTGGATCAGTTTTCCAACATAGGTGCACTATACTGACTCATGTGCATGTTGTTTTCAAAGCATGATGCACAAGTACCCTACACGATGATGCTACTTGGGGGGCAGGGTACCAGAACGACTCACTTGGGTGAACCCGCTGCTCTATACCATAGGGGATACGACCACACACCCCGGCTCTGGATCAGTGTTGGGCTGTGGTCCATGCTATATATTTTGGTCCCTTTACATCCTTCACTGAACCAATAATAAATTAAGGGTTTCTGATCAATCTTTTCTTCTAGGATTGTGACGTTTTCGGTCACAAAAAATTGAAATCCATACTGGTCCTTCCTGTATAAAGATGAATTTCTACTCAAACTCATCATTTGGTGTATATGTGTGGTTCACATCTTGAAATATAAAAAAAATTGTAGCAAACACATTTCATAGTTTCAACATGTATTTTTATTATTTATTTATATCCATGTATATGTTGTTTCACATGAATATGATTTAACACTTATGATTCATTTAAATAGTTCCCATACTAATAATTTTGTTTCACCACATTCTTATTTTTCAATTTCCATAAGTTATAATGATTAAAAAATTATGAAAAATATATAATTTTATCATATCATGATAATTTTTTGTAGATGTAGTAGAATTATTATGGGTTATGCAATTACCTAAATTGTGGTAATTTTTTTTATTTTAAATAAAGAACATTGGTATTTTAGTAGTTTTTTCCGATTTTATACACAAAAAATTGGTTTTAATGGGAATATATAGTAATGAAGTATTTAAATCATTTCATGTATTTAGGATTTGATGGTCATAAAATTATATATATTTTGTATCAAAAAAGGGCTTAGATAACATTCGAGATTAGGAATGTAATTTTTTTGTATCAATTGGGTGATATAAATTTCACCAATGGTTGATAAGTTCAGTTTGATTATATTATAAAATGTATACATAATCATTGCAGTTAGTAATACAATTATTCTGGGCATTAGGATAATATAAATTTAGTGAAAACTGTAGGGATAATTCTAAGGTATAAGTCTATGTATAATAAAACATTACAAAATTTAGCTAAATAATAGTTTATATGGTTTTACTGGCCATAGAATCCATGTAAGTATAATATAAGTCAACGTTTCATCTATAATAGTTATACTTTTGTTTAAAAACCTAAAAAATATTTTAGAGAGTAATAACTAAATAGTTACTTGGTTAATGACAAAGAGGCCAAATAACTCACCTAGTATGACACTCCCAATGGATATGCATTGGTTAATCACATTCACATTACAAGACATTACCAATGATCTATTATGTTAATGCGTTTGGATAAGATGTTAGAGAGTACCTGAAATTAAGGAATGTAGATTGAACTAAATGTATTAAAGGTTTAAATGAATGTTTCATTAGAGAATTCATTTTAGGATTGATATTTAATATTCATTTTATGTTTGACTATTATTTAGTAGGATACTATCAATATTCTTTTGTATTTATTATACTGTTTAGACATCAAAAAATGAATATAATAAATATATGTATCTAAAAAAACTATTTCTTATAGTTTTATAATGGAGAGTACTTAAGTGGTTTATAACATTATTATATACATTTTATGAATGAAAAAAGGTGGGCTTCATTGTTTTACCCAAGGATATGGGGATTATATATTAATTGAAAATAAATCTGGATAGTACAAGTTATTATCACTATTGATTGATATTTAATGATAATAATCTAGTACTTTCAAAATGATATGAAAATTATTTGAAATATATATATATTATCCAAAAATAATTTTTTAAAATCAGTGGAAACCAAAATTTTATGGTATCAATTTACTAAAAATATTATTTTTTAAATGGTTATATTTTGGGGATAACTATTGGAGATCAGATGATTAAGGTATTGATAACTCTTATTTTTAATAAATTATTAATTTTGAGACAATAATGGTTTGATTGATTTTGAAAATAAAAGATAGATGGTATTCGTATCCTTGGGATTGAAAATTTATCCCTAATATATTTGGGGAATTTCAAAAAAAATTAGAATTTTGGAATTTGTTTTCTAGTGTATGATTTTATTCCATTTGAGTGATCATAGAAGTGTTAATTTATGGATGGATATTAAGTTTAATTGTGGTTTAATTTCATGAAAATTCAACTTGTTTGACAAAATTATTTAATTTAGAATATTTGATTATGGTATATATATACTTGGATAAATAAGCATTTCAATGTATAATGTTTTCCAAAGTAAGAGAAGTAAATAGATATATCCAAAGATATAATATTTGATAATATATAAATGTTTAGAACCTAAATTATGAATATTTTAATAATACCATCACCTATACTCTTTAATGATTAAAAACTAAAATTGCACGGGTAAAATTTATTTTTTGGTGGGATAATGTAATAACCTAATATGTCATTATAAATTTGCCATTAATAACGACTTTAAAAACATGCACCACTCCAAAAACTATGTTAAAATGAAAAAATGATTTATATAGTCTATTTACACATGTCCATTGATTTTTTTTATTAATAGAAGTAAAAAAACTGTAAAGTATAATAATATATAAATATTTATATATAAAATGGTTGTTTTGTACGAATTTACTTTATTCATTATTGTGTTCAAGAATCTATATTTTTTCATTCCATAATTTGTAACAAGGAGAATAAAATATATTAATTTTTGATGAATATTTTAATTTTATACAATATGTGTTGACTAATGATAGCTTTATTAGTGTTTTACCGAAATTAAAAATAATAACAACTACTATTTTTAAATGAAATTTCCATTTTTTTATTTGAATTTAATTTTTTTATTTAAAATTTAAAATATAAAATTTTAATATTTAAAAAAATTAAACATTATTTTTGATTTCATAATTTTATAATAACTTTTGGGGGAATCATTTTGATTTTTTGGAAACATTTTTATTTTAGGTGAACTGTGATGAATACAGTTTTTTCAAATAAAATGACTCTTTTTACATTTTTGTACTTATGTATGAGTTTCAAAATCATGAAAAGGTTTTATATGACCAAATATTAATTTTATATGTGAATTTATAAATTTATAAATAATATTTAAAAAATAAAAACCCATATTTTACCTTTTAGAACATAAGTAAATTTTTTCATAAAAAACAATATATTATATATTTAGAATTTTAAAAATATTTTTTATCAATTTTTTAATGTTAATATAAAAAATTTGTTAATTATTTGGAATTATTAGTACTAAATTATATAAAAATGGTCAATTTTCGGGCATGAAAGATAATATTTATTAGTTAGAAACATGTTTTCATGGTGAAAGAGAATGGTGTAAAAGATAATTATCAAATAGTAATGAGTTCAATTTTTTTTGGAATGGATGGTAGGGAACTATATCAAACATATATATTACCCTCTCCAATATTTCATTGTTTGGGAGATAAATTCCTAGATAGTGATATCCAATTTTTGAAATGTCTTCGGTATTTACAACAAGGTCAAAAATTTCATTTATAAATAGGTAACTTATATCTTCAAATCCCCTAAAATTATGACCCAATAATTTAAATCAATTCAATACCCAACCCACTCTAAGAAATAAATCAACAATTGTTGAGGTCAGATTGAAATCTTGGATTTTAGGATATAGGTTATGTATTTTCATATCAAATTCCACTCCCTGAAACTTGTTCTGTATTATGCACATTGTTCCACTTATGTGGTGTATATACTTAGTGTCTGTGATAATATATAATGAAGTGAATTTATTCATGAAAATTTATATATAATTAATTTTATCACATTCCACAAGATTTTATTAAATTTTACATTATTTTTAATGGTTTTGGTGAACTCAATTCTCATTCATTGAGTCATGATTATTCATATAGAATTTATTTCATATATATTAGTAAAATTATATATTATTATTTAAATTTTCTGATTGTTGTACATAATTATATAGACTTATATTTTTATAAATTTAAATCTTATTTAATAGTCTTTTACTTCATGAACTGTGTTTCTTACAATGGATTTTTGCTAACTCAAAATTCATTCTTTCAGTGATAAAGATACATCCCAAACTTATATATTCAATATTCTCTATATTATTTAATTTTCCATATCATATTATATTTAATATTGTATATAAAAAGGGAAAACAATTTTAGATACAAATATCCTTCCATAAATGTATTCATTTATTCATAAAATTATAATATGATTAAAATTATTCCCATCCACCATAATTGGTTACTTTTCAATCATATCCACGTTTAACATTATTGAAAGGGATATTACATAATTTTTTGAAACACTAATAAATATTAAATCAAGTTACTATTATATTTCAAATTATAATTTTTTAATATAAAATTGTATTTAACTTCTATTACCAAATGTTTTGTCTTCCAAACGAAGAGTTATTTGGATACGATTATTAATTTTTCAAAATCTCTGTAATTGGAGATTATTTTTCAAGTAATATTTTACAACAGATTTCACTTCCCATTTTTATTAATTTATTTTTAAAATGAACCGAAATATCTTCTCCTTGTGAAAGGACAACTAATTTTTATTTAAAGAGTGTTATTTTTTTCCCTTTAATTTTCCTCTTTATAAAAAATATCATTTTTATATCGGGTTATGTTAGATAAATCACCATGAAAATGTATATGTGATATATGTTTTGGGGTCATTGATAATTTGTTATCACTGGTAAAAATTTTAAAATCCAATTTATATGATTATATTTGTAAATGTTTTTAAAACGATCTTGTTTTGACGAGTTTATTTTATTATGATGAATTATTTATATCTCATAGAACACATATTTAAGGTTGATATGAAGAGGGTTCCAATATCTCAATCGAATGAATTTTTTATTATTTAATGTTTAATATTATTAAGAAGTTACACTGGTTGTGACCAAATCAAAATGTGGTACATGGGTAGTTTTATAAGCCTAAATAGGTAGAATGGATGATTCCCAACACTAAGGAGGTATACATTCTTCTTCACATGAATAGATAAGAACAATAAATTTTGCCTATGATTTAAGAGGGTACAAAGGATATAACTCATTCCTAATTATGGGAATGGTCTGAAATATACTATTATATGATAATAATGAATTGATTCCTACTCCACTGAGAGATTTTATTTTAATATGATTATTTTTAAACTGTCTTGGAAGGATAATCCAAACGATTCTCATGTTTATACGATTTGAGATTATTATTATATTATTTAATGATATGATATTATTATTATTTCAATTTTATGACCTTACCACGGTCTTATGAATTTTTGATCTTTTTGTCGTATATTTCTCCCCTAATTCATATTTTACCCATTCTCCATGATCAAACCCTTATCCATTAATGAAAAGATTTTCTTATAGAGGCTCTTATCTACCCAATTTCATATGTTACTATTTTCGTAGGGCATGAAGATAAAAAATATTTAAATATGTAGAACAATTTCTTATATGGGAAACATTTTGCAGATGATGAAGACATGTTTTGGTTTAATTATTTACAAATGTTATTGAAAATTTACCATTTTAAATTAAGAAAATATATCTTTAGTTATCATTGTGTCAAAATGTTCTAAAAATATAAACAAAAATCTTCTTGAGAGTATATTATAATGAAATACTTTCCTTAAGTAATGTAATTAAATAGTCATGTTTGTGGGTTTCTATAATAAATATATGGTGTTTTCATTTAATGGAATGAATGATTTAGTATTCTTCAAATGATATAAGATTAATTTTTTCTCTTCAAAATGAAATGTTGTGGTAATATTCATCCACTTACTTATAGATATCGTATAAAAACTCATTTCATATTTTTACCTTTTGAAATAATAAATGATATATTTATATTTTCCAATTAATTAACTAATGTGGAATATAGTTCATTTTTCCATAACAGGGTTCTATATAATTGACTCTTCAAAATCTATCTCACTCATCAACCACTGAAGATCATAAATTTAATTCAATATATACTAATGTGTAGAGATATTTTGAATTTAAAACATTTATATAATGATTAATTAATATATATAAATTAAATGACGTAGATATAATATATGTATGTTTACTAATAGATAAAAAAATAGTATAACGAACTCATCTATGGTTTAATCTGTGTTTATTTTCCATCTTCCAGTTAAAAACATAAAATGTGATATTTAAAAATGATTTCCATTTCAGCCTAACTAACACATAGCTTCCCATTATGGATAATTAAAAATATATAACTCAATGACTTATAGAAAACAAATTATAAGCCGCCTAATTGACTATTAATATTTTATAACACATCATGACAAGATTTTTTCTACCTCTAAAATCATCATTAATAAGACCCAACACACTAGAACACTTCTTGGGTGGTGATAAGCTAGTTGTGCAAACCCTAGCCTACCACATATAGGATAGGGGACGTTGAATAACTCTATGTATTAATATTAATCATGATTATATTTCTTACCCAAATAATTTTTATAAAAAACTCACTTTCATATATGAAAAAAATAACATATACGTGTAAAATTTTACTAAATGAAATATATGAATAATGCAAACTATAATAGTAAGATTCATAAGGGTAATATAAAAATAATCCATAATGAGACGTTAATGATACACATATAAAAATGTAATTTATATAGCTAGGGTGGAGATACCCTTATAAGGGACAAGATCCAGACATAAATTATATCTTCCACAACCACCAACCAGTACCGAAGATCTGTACCAACACCATTCCCAACAATTTGAAAACCAAACCATATTTTTGCAAAAAAAATCACAAGACAAGAGTTTGAAAACCCCTATATAAGGGAGAATATTTACAAACCTAATATCTCACCATAATTTATATAAAATAATAAAAAAACATATAATCTATAACCAAAAAACTAAGAAGAAATAATGAAAAATTTAAAAAACCTCTATAAGTTTTAAAATAGAGAATAAATGAAACTTTTTAATTTAATACTATATAAATGCCATATATAAGATAATGTATTATGAAACCCTAAGAACCTGAATTACTGAAAAAAAATATTTTCATCTTATTGTATAGAAAAGAAATATGTTAGTAGAAAAAAAGAAGCAATAATTGACCTAAAAACAGTAATAATATGCAGGGACCAATGGATCTTTAAATAGAACGTAGTAGATAAGGTTTTACCCAACCCCTGGATACGTTGAATTCCAAACCTCATCCCAACTTCCATCCCTATCGTGAGAAATATACATTGAGTTACCCAACCCTATAAATAACGTGAATTCCACACTTGATCCTAACCACCATCCAAATAGGCATCTGCTCATTCCTTTCTTATATTATGATGAAAAGTGAACAATAGAGTTACATTGTGAATAGATATATGAATCATAACATAAGAATTAAATGAGGATAAGGGTATTAGAGCATGAAATTAACATCTAAAAACAAAACTCATCATATCATAGATAATAATATTGGCTCGTTGAATAATTTTTGACAGTTTATAAGGCATGAAGTATAAATGAATCAAATAACATGTTCCATGAGAGCCTGAAATTAGCATAAAAAAATAATTTTTGAGACACACATAAGAATAGAAAATTATTTTCTTAGATAAGGATTACTATAAATACACTCATTTTGTTCTGGGTTCAATCTCTATTCCATCACATTCTTAGTTTCGGTTAACTCCCATGATTATCATAGTATAAATATTAACATACTAAATTGGGAACACTCCTAATCAGAGTCCTTATAATCTGATGGGATATCCATATTAACCCTTTTTATTAGAGTGATCCATTATTTTGGATCCATATTTAACAAAATAAAAATTAAAAAAGTGTTCTAGAATATCACAGAACATTCATCATGTTATATCATAATCCATGAAAAGAAAATTGGTTTCATAAACATTAAATTAGTTGATCAAAGAATAACCCATGGATAGAAAATATATTTTATAATCTTCCCATCATCATTATAATAATACATATATTAAAAGAATATGAATTGTATCATTCCATAATATCCATAGTAAATAATATGTTAAACCATAATATATTATCATATAAGAAAAACCCATTTAAGAGATTATTGTAATATTTTATGAGGAAAACAAAATTTTCTATTTAAAATAACTAATTTAAAATCCTAATATTTAAATAATATTGAAGAAATAATTATCATTAGAATTAACCATGGAAACATTCAATGAATATTTAAATAATTAAGTGTACATGTTGTTTAAAAATTTTATTCATGTTTATTATGTTAAAATAGAAATTTTTTTCATTGTTTTGGTTAAAAAATAGAGTAAAAAGTAGTGCATTTAGAATATGAAAATATGATTCCATTGAATTTTATTTTCTAAAAAGGAAAACCTTTGTAAAAATTAATTTGATAAATAGTTATATATCAATAAATATATTTTTAAAAACATTTTAAAGAAAAAATAAATATGGATGAAAAAGATTCCAGACCAAATAGGAAATAAGGTATGTTTTTTAAAAAAATGATCATTTTGTGTATAAAGAGTGGGGAATTGTACTATTATATAAAAATTCCACAAATAAATAGAGGATATGAAAAATAATTAAATTAATTAGAGTTATATTAATAAATTTCATCATTGAAACATAATCATAAACAAACATGCTAAATAATGAAATTGTAACATAAAACCAATACATCATGTCTGAATTTCATTGAAATTGCTCATACGTCCAATTTAAAAAATTAAAATTTATTATAATTATATAATATAATTATTTAAATACTTTTAATATAAATTATTTTCCACTTAAATAATTACAATAACAATTTATTAATAATTTTTATTTTAAATCATATTTTCTTGGTGTGAACCATTTTATTCCCGAGAGTTTCAGTTCAGCCGATCTAGTCCTTGAACATCATTAAGGGTTATATAATATATAAAATGTAAATAATGTTATAAATATAATATATATTATATATATATATATATATTTTATTTCAACAATAAAATTTTGAGATAGAAAATAATTTACATCGTTCATGGAGACTGTATGATATACATATGAATTACTGATGTTATCATTTTATAATAAAAATTATGAATGAAAGATTGATATTATTTAATAACTATAAAATATTAAATATATCTAGAGTAACATATATATACATTAAATATATATATATATATATATATATATATATTAAAATACATGTCATTTAGAAAAGAAAAACAAATTACATTGCTCCGTGGAGGTTGTAGTGCACACGTACAAATGGGATATGTTAACTTTATAGTAATGTTTAGGAAGATAAAAAGGTATATATTATATAATAATTCTAGAAATATAATTATTAAATAAATTAAATATATAGAATTTTGAACCATAATAATTACCACCCAAGAATGATAGTGATGGAAAATGAATTCTAACGCTACAACGAGGTGGTACTCCGCATGAACAAATGAGTGACACTTCTACTTCCAATTTGACGTGAAAGCGGTTAAATTAATGTGGTTAAATAATCATAATAACATTTAATCATATATATAATAACTAATTTACAATTTTATGATGAGTACCATTTATTTATCAGTTTTATAAGAATAAATAAAATGAAAAAGGTTGGGTAGGAGGATTACCTCTGCTTTGGAAGTCCTCATTTTGGTCTCATCTTAACGACCCTTGTAATAGTATTTTGAAAATACTAAAGCATATAATTCATGGATATGGAAGTAGGTAATATTATTGAGTTGATTATTTCAATGATATATGGCTCAAATTGGGATAATGAATAAAAATGAGGGGCTGTCCTTTTATATTTGGAGGGGAGTGAACACATGGAATTTATCAAAATATTGAAATATTTTAAAGTCATACATAAGAAAAATGTTAAAAATGGAAATATATTTTATATTTAAATATGTTAAGGTCAAATATTTGATATAAAATATTATATATAAATTATTAATTAGAACAATACAATTATTTATTGGTTTAACCTCTAGTAAACATATTCTAACATTTCTCACCGTAAAATATTTTTAATATTATCCATATTTATTATGACAAAAAATTAAGTAGACCTTTTTAAATAATATTAATAAAAAATATTTAGAATAATTTAATACATTTTATAAAATTTAATTAATAATATTGTAATAATTTAATTTATAAATAAATGGGTAAAATAAGATGAAAAACAGTTTTCTAGAATACAATATCATAAGTATATATATTTTTATACCAAAATATATCATAAAATTGATTCAAATGACCTTTATTAGAATATAAATATTATAAATGAATTAATTTTACATTGAATCCATTTCTGGACACAATTGATATTTCAAAATTCTTGACACAAGAAGATACTATTTAATAGAAACTATTAATTTTCACTAATCATTAAAAAATAAAACATTTAAGAAAATTTAAAAAAATCAACTGATAAAGTATTTTAAGATGTATATTTTAAAAATTATGTTATTTTAATAAAAAAATATTTTAATTAAAGAAAAAATTAATTATATTATATTCCCATGAAATGAAATAAAAACCAATTTTGAGGAAAATTTTATTTTTAATGTATATAATGACTTTAAAAAAATTAGTACATTATCAATACAATTTATTTATCCTAAAAAAATAACATATTTTTTATAATATGGTTATTCCAAATAATATATACAATTAGATAGAGAGGTAAATATTATAGTATATTAAAAATCATTTAGACTCATGTTTTAATTTATATCAATATATTGAAGAAATAAATCTTATTTGAAGAGAAATATATTACTAAATCACAAGGTGGTACATTATATATCCAAAAATAAAATTAATTATCCACTTGAATGTATATCACTTGGATATAAAAAAAGATTATATATATGTTTCACCCAATCCTCAGGTTGCCAAGTATCTTCTTTGAATTTTGGATTCCTCTAGAGAACAATTAATTGGTGAATTTTCTTTTTCCATATAAATTTATCTATATAATCAAATTTTTATACCAATTTTTATTCTTGAAAATGATCATGATTTATAGGTACAAAAAATTAATTTAATACATGTGAATGATCAAGTATTTACTTCCTCAATATAGATAGATGTATCAAATCATGAACTTGAGATAGGTTTGATGGACATGCCAATCGAAAACAACCATTACTACTAAATCAAAAATATAAAAGGGGGAAATTTATATAGGTATTATATTTATATTAATCTAAAATCTCATAAATTTATTCCTTAGAGAAATTCAGGGTAATTACTTCTCAATAATAAAAAATTTCATATTTCACCAATAGTTATCAGCATAACAATTTCATCGATTGTAAACTACTTTCAAGCACTGTTGAATGGCTCAAGAATTCTATTATATTTATTAATCAAAATCAGTTCCAAAAATATTTTTCTCTATCATGATCCCATTATGTTGTAGTTTTTCAATTCGTTCAGGTGTGTGGTTTATAAGGAGTCATTTCATTTCTTGATTGAAATATGTTGTTTTATGAAAAATAATGTAGAGAGAGGAGATGATCTCGACCCCCTTTTAAATCTGTTGAACAAGATCATAACATATAATATAGGGTTTGATTAGTTATCATAGAATATCTATCTATAAGGGGATGATATAAAAAACGGAAAATGAACTCTATATATATATATTGATGAAGACTTTTCTAGAAAATTGCGGTATACCTGATATATTGATCATATGAAATAGAATTTGGTAATCAATGAAAATATACCACCTCTTCAATGTATTTTATATAAATGTGATAATGTGTGAAATTATCATTGATTTTAATGATGTTTATTGACTTTATATGTTGATCAACAAAATCCAAATAAATATTTTAATTTTATATTTTCTAGGGAGACCCTAGACAAAAAAACATTATGATGTTTTTCATTTATATTCATGTATTTTTCATGGTTGTGACTGTCACGACCCGCCCTCGGGCCCGTGCCGTGACTACCCCAAGCCCACCTTCCATAGGCCAGGGGCTGGCGACTAGCACCAAGGCGTAAAATCCCAGAAAAAGGGAAGGCATTGCCTTAATAAAGTAAACAAGCACCTCAGAGTAACAAGCGGAAGAAAAGCAGTACACAAAACTAGAACAACTGTGCTGAATAAAAGGGGCCGGAAATACAAGCCCAACTGTAAGGTAAAGTACAACTCGAAAGAGAAAACAGCAACTGAAAGTACAAGCGACTCCTGGGACGTCCTCCTCGATTCCTACCTGAAGGGTAGGTACAGATGGCTCAGCTCCTGGATCGTCCACCACGGATCCTACCTGAAGGGTAGGTACAGATAGCTCCACAACTCCTCGGGTCCAACTGTCCGCTCCGAGCACGTCCCGCTCAGTGGTCCTCCTCCGGGTACCGACCTACTCCGTTAGCCTCAACCGTAGTCAGCGCTGTCCGTCGTCTGCAACCAACACAACGAAGTGCGGGCATAACCCGTGCAGGGGTGAGTATAAGATACTCAGTAGGGACCCCGAGACCCTCGAAGGTCTCCCGAAATCCACAAAGGATAAACCACAAGAAGATACAATCACGAAGTAACACCCGGCGATAAATAGGTATATGCCCATACATATACCTATGTCACTAATTTCTGTTCGGCTCCAACACCGAGCCCAAGAACAACCCAATCCAAAAAGAAGAGTAAACAGTAAATCCACACAGGTTATAACAAGTTTATGAAATCAACGGATTACCATTACCCAGGTATATGCCCATACATATACCTAAGTTATCAAGCGACCCATCTCAATCATGAGGAATCACAAAGATCATTGACACAGCTCAGACCAGGATTTTCATTATCGAAACCGTAAATGTTGAAGATCCCCAACTCTAAAGTGTACAGTGGTCCTGTCACGACTCCGAGGTACTGCTCACTAACCTAAGACTGCTGAAGTACTCCTCCTGTCGAGTATCGTGGGTCTGCTGCCAACTATCGGGCGCTCCGTCCGCTGAGGGTCTGCTGCCAAATACCGGGCGCTCACCCAGATAGCCTACTGAGGTACTCCTCCTGTCGAGTACCGCGGGTTTGCCGCCAACTACCAGGCGCTCCGTCCGCCGTGGGTCTGCTGCCAACTACTGGGCGCTCCGTCCACTGGGCTAGTCGACTCACTCCAAGTCGAGTCGGTCAAGCAGTCGTCAGGTCTCAGTCATCTACACGGTCTCCGTACTCCGCACGCACGTCTCCACCGTCGCGGGACTGTCGCTACAACCAAGCGCACTTACTCCGTAGAGTATCGCGGGTCCGCCGCTACAACCAAGCACTCCACTGCCAAGGGTCTGCTGCTGCATCCAAGCGCACCACCACTGATAAGTACCACGGGTCCGCCGCTACACCCAAGCGCTCCACCGCCCAAGGTAAACAGAAGATTCAGCTGACACAGGTTTGGTAGCACTGTTCCACGTAGGATCGCTGAGTGCTGTAGTCGTCGTCGTCGAATCCACACAGGATCTCTGTACTGTCGTCGTCGCAGTCACAGTAGCAGTAGTAGTAGTCGTCACAGTAACAGTCGCAGCCAGCACTAGGGTTCCCGTATACAGCAAGCTCGTTCAGAGGGTCCGCTCCACGAGCCGAGAGGCTGATACATCAACTGTCACAAGGTCCAGAGTTGATGTATCCAAAAGTTCCGTATCGTCAACAGGAACTCAACGCAACAGACGGCGCGTCGATCGGACGCCCGGTCTGAGAGTTATTGGCATTTTCGTCTCCGAGGCCCGGTTGGTTTTTAAGGAAAAACCAACCCGACCGTACTCCACCTGCGTCCAAACCTCGGGCGGAGTATGCCAAAAGATCCGTCTCACTAAGAGGAACACAACGCGACTGACGGCGCGTCAATCGGACGTTCGTGGCTCAAGATATGAGTGTTTCCGCTCCGAAGGCCCGGTTGGTTTCGTGAACGAACCAACCCGGCCGAAATCAAAGTAATCCGAAACCTTGAGTGTGATATACCGAAACGACCGTCTCGATCCAAGGATCGCGTTACCGCAGACGGTTCATCATTCGAAGGTCCGAGGCTCATGTTATGGCCAAAAGACCGAAACAGGTTCAAAACGGGGGGGTCCGGGTCCGGGCCGACCCGGCCCGACCCCCCCCCCTGGGGCGGCGCGGTGGCCGGCGGTGGCGCGGCGGCGCGGCAGGCCGCGAGCCGCGGTGGTCTGGCGCTGCGAGGGGCTGCACGCGGTCGGCACGCGAGGGGCAAGCCCCCACTGATTTGTGAAGCGGCGCGGCCTTTGTGCCGCGCATTTGCAACAAACGGCCCCCACGTGGGGGCCGGTTTAATTAAGTGAACCGGGGGGCTGCTGCCCCCCTTTCATGGAACCGCCCCCCCTCTTAAAGAGGGGGGTTTTACATGCTGGCCGGGGGATTAATTCCCCCGGTTTAATGCCTTACGGTCGGCCAGCTGGCCGGCCGGTTTTCTCCAACGGGACCGGAAATTCCGGTCCCCCCTTCGGCTTCCGACGCCGGCGGCCCGGCCGCCGGTCTTCTCTTCCGCCGCGGCCCGGAACCGGCGGCGTTCTCCTCGTCCCGCCGCGGCCCGGAACCGGCCGCGGTGTTCGTCGTCCGGCGCGGTGCGACGGCACCGCGCCCCTTCGCCGTGCTTTGATATTCATTCAACGCAGCGCGACGGCGTCGCGTTCTTGTTGTTTCTTCCATGGTGCGCGCGCGACGGCATCACGTAAGTTAAACGTACAATTATCCGCGTGGTGCGACGACACCACGCCACCTTGCTTCCGCCCGCAAGAATAAACAACATGAACGATGGAGGGGGGTTCGGCCGTGTTCAAGCGGTCCGGCCCCCTCACGTTAAACAATAACACTTATATAAAATATTCAAAAGCCTCACGTATACATGCCATCCACGAGCAAGAAAAAGAATAAATTAACAATATTCAACAACCCCTACCTCGGGTAATAGATCGAAGATTTGACAACGTCCCGCGGAAGACAACGTCGCGGTGGTCGGGCGTCGTGGTCGTCGTTCGTCAAATCCGTTGACGAAGAGATATGCCCGAAGAGATACGTCGTTGGCGAATCTTCGTATGCCGACAAAGAAGGTCCGAGGAGGAAGCGGCGTTCCCTCTCGTTGACACGGAGGATGAAGAATAGATGCGTCGTTCTTCGTCGGAGCTTGAGCGTTCTTCGTGTTCTTCGTCAGAGCTTGAAGATGAAGAAGAAGCTCTCAAAAGCTCTCAAGGTGGCCAAAGCGTTCTAACCCAACAAAAAGAGAGAAGAGCTTAATTTAATCAAAAAATTTAACCAAGAATTTCAAAGGTTTGAAATTCAAAATGGATAACTCCAAAATTAACTCACTTATTTAATATACATGAGTTGAATAATTAAATAGAAGTTAAGATGTCAAGCCATTAAGAGGGAGAGAGGGGAGTTAGGGAACTTGAAAAGGTGGGGGCTCGTGTGGGCCCCACCTCCCTCATAACCACACATGGGAAGTTGGGTGGTTGTGGGCCCCACCAACAACTTCCCATGAGAGAGTCTAACCACCACGAATAAAATAAAATTCAAACAAAATTTTATTTTACTTATCTTTTAATCCCCAAAACTAACTTTCAACCCGCAACAAACGCAACTCCCGAAAAGGTCTCCTTAAGCGAATATCGGCGTTGCGAGTTCATCGGTGCCCTCGGATTTCAATTCCGAGCACCAGATCAAAAGTTAGGAAATCCCGCTCGTTCGTTCACTGAACGTACCCGAGCCATACTTCGGAAATTGATTCCGGGCACTCCGGGCCTCGGAATCAGGTGCCGTCTGAAACCGCGCTCTTGTAAAATTCTAAAGAAAATTAAAAAAATTTACCTTGAATTTTACGGGTCTTTACATTACTCCCACCTCAGGGCTTTACGTCCCCGTAAAGCTACATCAAAAACTAGGGAAACAAATGAGGGTACTGAGCACGCATCTGAGCCTCCCGCTCCCATGTGCTCTCCTGGAGATTCTCGTGCTGCCATCTGATGTGCACGAGAGGAATCGATCGCCCACGCAGGACCCGCTCCTGTCGATCCTCTATCTCCACCGGGACCTCCGTAGAAGTCGTCCCATCGTCAACGTCAAGCTCCCCATGGTCAATGATGTGTGTCAGGTCGTGCACGTATCTCCTCAGCTGGGATACGTGGAAGACGTCGTGCACCCGGTACAACTGAGGTGTTAGAGCCAGGAGATAAGCCACCTCACCAACCTTGCTGAGGACCTGGAAGGGTCCGATGAAGCGTGGAGATAACTTGCCGCCTCGGCCAAATCTCCGAATACCCCGTCGAGGTGAGACCCGCAAGAAGACGTGGTCGCCATCCTCGAACTCCAGTGGCCTCCGCCTCCTGTCAGCGTATAACTTCTGCCGGCTCTGAGCTGTCCTCATCCGCTCCTGGATGACCTGGACCTTCTCTGTCGTGGCCTGGACCATCACAGGTCCCACAAGAGCTGCAAGATCTCTTCTTTGCCGAAAAGATAAATATGGTCTCATCCCCTGGATGAACCACATTCTTTGCCTAAAACAGTCAATCCTAACATGGATGATACTAATCCATACCAAGGATGATGTCGTAAGGCCTCGCCGCTACTACTAAGAGATTCAACCGTTACTCTCGCCTCCAAGGGTTGAGTCACACTGTCGGCATCAATGTGTGGTAACTGGGTCTCCTCCAGTAGATGTCTCACAAGTGAGGGTCAAGTCAACAGCCAAAACTGGAACCTCTTAGTAACATCACGAAAGAGGACAAGAACGAAAATATCACAAAGGTATGCGTCTTTTATTATTGCAGCTCATAATACAAGACGTTACACAAATGCAACAAGGAACCAGAAGTACAAAGGATGTATCCAGTAGTTCAGCTCCTGTCAATCGGCTCCCAGAGCTCCATGATCGAAGGCCTCGGCTGCCTGAAGTTGAGCTCTCGCATGTTCACCTACTCCCTGTGGTCGGGGTGGACCTCCTGGTGGTGGTGGTGGAAGAGCCTCAAAGCGTCGCCCACCACCGGCTGCTCGTCCAGCTCCTCTGCCTCGTCCGCCTCCTCCCTGCGGACTGCCACGGTCGAACCTCTGCCTCTGCCTGGGAGGTTCTTCACTTAACTGTTGATCATCAGCATGGAGGGTCGGCCAGTCACGAGCCATGTGACCAATCCCGCCACAGGAGTAACACTGCCCACTCTCGGCACGCCTGGCTCTGACTCCACCCCGGCTTCCCCGTACAACTGAGCCTGAGTCGTGCAGTCGGCCACCGGTAGGTCTGGTCTGCCTGGAACCCTGAGTCATCTGTCGGCTACCTGCTGCAGATGACTCTGCCACGTGCCGCCCTGCGGTGAGTTGCTGTGCTGGTGTAGACTCAGCAAGGAAACTCTCGATCAGAAGTGCCCACTCCAGTACTCCTGTCTAAGTCGGTATGCTGAGGGAGATCAGCGATGCCCTGATCTCGTGTCTCAAACCCTGCTCGAAGGTCCGGGCCCGGAAGAAGGGGTCTCGTACCATGTCTGTCGAGTACCGAGAAAGGTCGGTGAACCTCGCCGCGTACTGAGCGACCGTCATGCTGCCCTGCCGCAGCTGTAGAAGCTCCTGAATACGCACCGCACGAAGGGTGGCTGGGAAGAACTCCGAGCGGAAGATGCTCTCAAAGTCCGTCCAATGTAGAGATGCCTCATCGTGCACCTGGAGCATCAAGCTCCACCATCGTCCTGCTGCTGCGTGTAGTAGGCTCGTAGCGAGGATCACCATGAGGTCTGATGGTGTCCTCACTAGCCTAAACACTCGTACCACTGCCTCCAGCCAGTCCTCTGCTGCCTGGGGATCCGTCTCCCCACGAAACCTGGGCGGTCGCTAGCGCTGAAACTCATGCAGTGCGCTGAGGCGACATGCATCGTCAGCGGCTGCTGCTGGAAGCATCGGGGGCTCGGCAGGTAGAGCTACCGCCGGTGCCACTGCTGATAAAGGTCCCTATACCGAGGCCTCGTCGCTCGGTGGGCTGTCGTCACGCTCAACTCTCGGAACCCTAGCTGGCTGCCGTCGTGGGGCCATCCTAAAAGGAAACAGGTGCGCCACGGTCAAACAGTATACCTGGTGAGCTGACACAAAGAAATCACAATGAAAACTTTGAAACACACATGCAATCAATGTTTTCGTGTATTATGTCGGAAATCAGAAGTCAGGGTCCTGGTGTACGGATACGTCGGCCGCCGCACCAACACTGGACTCCCTGGACTGATAACCACACTCAATACGCTAAACATTATTTCTTCACATAGAAAAGATCAGAGTTTGCGGTAGAACCGAACTCCTCTGATACCAATTTGTCACGACCCGCCCTCGGGCCCGTGCCGTGACTACCCCAAGCCCGCCTTCCATAGGCCAGGGGCTGGCGACTAGCACCAAGGCGTAAAATCCCAGAAAAAGGGAAGGCATTGCCTTAATAAAGTAAACAAGCACCTCAGAGTAACAAGCGGAAGAAAAGCAGTACACAAAACTAGAACAACTGTGCTGAAGAAAAGGGGCCGGAAATACAAGCCCAACTGTAAGGTAAAGTACAACTCGAAAGGGAAAACAGCAACTGAAAGTACAAGCGACTCCTGGGACGTCCTCCTCGATTTCTACCTGAAGGGTAGGTACAGATGGCTCAGCTCCTGGATCGTCCACCACGGATCCTACCTGAAGGGTAGGTACAGATAGCTCCACAACTCCTCGGGTCCAACTGTCCGCTCCGAGCACGTCCCGCTCAGTGGTCCTCCTCCGGGTACCGACCTACTCCGTTAGCCTCAACCGCAGTCAGCGTTGTCCGTCGTCTGCAACCAACACAACGAAGTGCGGGCATAGCCCGTGCAGGGGTGAGTATAAGATACTCAGTAGGGACCCCGAGACCCTCGAAGGTCTCCCGAAATCCACAAAGGATAAACCACAAGAAGATACAATCACGAAGTAACACCCGACGATAAATAGGTATATGCCCATACATATACCTATGTCACTAATTTCCGTTCGGCTCCAACACCGAGCCCAAGAACAACCCAATCTACAAAGAAGAGTAAACAGTAAATCCACACAGGTTATAACAAGTTTATGAAATCAACGGATTACCATTACCCAGGTATATGCCCATACATATACCTAAGTTATCAAGCGACCCATCTCAATCATGAGGAATCACAAAGATCATTGACTCAGCTCAGACCAGGATTTTCATTATCGAAACCGTAAATGATGAAGAGCCCAAACTCTGAAGTGTACAGTGGTCCTGTCACGACTCCGAGGTACTGCTCACTAACCTAAGACTGCTGAAGTACTCCTCCTGTCGAGTACCGCGGGTCTGCTGCCAACTACCGGGCGCTCCGTCCGCTGAGGGCCTGCTGCCAAATACCGGGCGCTCACCCAGATAGCCTACTGAGGTACTCCTCCTGTCGAGTATCGCGGGTTTGCCGCCAACTACCAGGCGCTCCGTCCGCCGTGGGTCTGCTGCCAACTACTGGGCGCTCCGTCCACTGGGCTAGTCGACTCACTCCAAGTCGAGTCGGTCAAGCAGTCGTCAGGTCTCAGTCATCTACACGGTCTCTGTACTCCGCACGCACGTCTCGACCGTCGCGGGTCTGTCGCTACAACCAAGCGCACATACTCTGTAGAGTATCGCGGGTCCGCCGCTACAACCAAGCGCTCCACTGCCAAGGGTCTGCTGCTGCATCCAAGCGCACCACCACTGACAAGTACCACGGGTCCGCCGCTACACCCAAGCGCTCCACCGCCCAAGGTAAACAAAAGATTCAGCTCACATAGGTTCGGTAGCACTGTTCCACGTAGAATCGCTGAGTGCTGTAGTCGTCGTCGTCGAATCCACACAGGATCTCTGTACTGTCGTCGTCGCAGTCACAATAGCAGTAGTAGTAGTCGTCACAGTAACAGTCGCAGCCAGCACTAGGGTTCCCGCATACAGCAAACTCGTTCAGAGGGTCCGCTCCACGAGCCGAGAGGCTGATACATCAACTGTCACAATGTCCAGAGTTGATGTATCCAAAAGTTCCGTATCGTCAACAGGAACTCAACGCAACAGACGGCGCGTCGATCGGACGCCCGGTCTGAGAGTTATTGGCATTTTCGTCTCTGAGGCCCGGTTGGTTTTTAAGGCAAAACCAACCCGACCGTACTCCACCTGCATCCAAACCTCGGGCGGAGTATGCCAAAAGATCCGTCTCACTAAGAGGAACACAACGCGACTGACGGCGCATCAATCGGACGTTCGTGGCTCAAGATATGAGCGTTTCCGCTCCGAAGGCCCGGTTGGTTTCGTGAACGAACCAACCCGGCCGAACTCAAAGTAATCTGAAACCTTGAGTGCGATATACCGAAACGACCGTCTCGATCCAAGGATCGCGTTGCCGCAGACGGTTCGTCATTCGGAGGTCCGAGGCTCAAGTTATGTCAAATGACCGAAACAGGTTCAAAACGGGGGGGTCCGGGTCCGGGCCGACCCGGCCCGACCCCCCCCTGGGGCGGCGCGGCGGCGCGGCGGCACGGCGGGCCGCGGGCCGCGGCGGTATGGCGCGGCGAGGGGCCGCACGCGGTCGGCACGCGGGGGGAAAGCCCCCGCTGATTTGTGAAGCGGCGCGGCCTTTGTGCCGCGCCTTTGCAACAAACGGCCCCCACGTGGGGGCCGGTTTAATTAAGTGAACCGGGGGGCTGCTTCCCCCCTTTCATGGAACCCCCCCCCTCTTAAAAGGGGGGTTTTACATGCTGGACGGGGGATTAATTCCCCCGGTTTAATGCCTTCCGGCCGGCCAGCTGGCCGGCCGGTTTTCTCCAACGGGACCGGAAATTCCGGTCCCCCCTTCGGCTTCCGACGCCGGCGGCCCGGCCGCCGGTCTTCTCTTCCGCCGCGGCCCGGAACCGGCCGCGGTCTCCTCGTCCCGCCGCGGACCGGAACCGGCCGCGGTGTTCGTCGTCCGGCGCGGTGCGACGACACCGCGCCCCTTCGCCGTGCTTTGATATTCATTCAACGCGGCGCGACGACGTCGCGTTCTTGTTGTTTCTTCCATGGTGCGCGCGCGACGGCATCGCGTAAGTTAAACGTACAATTATCTGCGTGGTGCGATGGCACCACGCCACCTTGCTTCCGCCCGCAAGAATAAAAAACATGAACGATGGAAGGGGGTTCGGCCGTGTTCAAGCGGTCCGCCCCCCCTCACGTTAAACTATAACACTTATATAAAATATTCAAAAGCCTCACGTAGACATGTGATCCACGAGCAAGAAAAGGAATAAATTAACAATATTCAACAACCCCTACCTCGGGTAAAAGATCGAAGATTTGACAACGTCCCGCGGAAGACAACGTCGCGGTGGTCGGGTGTCGCGGTCGTCGTTCGTCAAATCCGTTGATGAAGAGATATGCCCGAAGAGATACGTCGTTGGCGAATCTTCGTATGCCGACGAAGAAGGTCCGAGGAGGAAGCGGTGTTCCCTCTCGTTGACACGGAGGACGAAGAAGAGAGGCGTCGTTCTTCGTCGGAGCTTGAGCGTTCTTCGTGTTCTTCGTCAGAGCTTGAAGATGAAGAAGAAGCTCTCAAAAGCTCTCAAGGTGGCCAAAGCGTTCTAACCCAACAAAAAGAGAGAAGAGCTTAATTTAATCAAAAAATTTAACCAAGAATTTCAAAGGTTTGAAATTCAAAATGGATAACTCCAAAATTAAATCACTTATTTAATATACATGAGTTGAATAATTAAATAGAAGTTAAGATGTCAAGCCATTAAGAGGGAGAGAGGGGAGTTAGGGAACTTGAAAAGGTGGGGGCTCGTGTGGGCCCCACCTCCCTCATAACCACACATGGGAAGTTGGGTGGTTGTGGGCCCCACCAACAACTTCCCATGAGAGAGTCTAACCACCACGAATAAAATAAAATTCAAACAAAATTTTATTTTACTTATCTTTTAATCCCCAAAACTAACTTTCAACCCGCAACAAACGCAACTCCCGAAAAGGTCTCTTTAAGCGAATATCGGCGTTGCGAGTTCATCGGTGCCCTCAGATTTCAATTCCGAGCACCGGATCAAAAGTTAGGAAATCCCACTTGTTCGTTCACTGAACGTACCCGAGCCAAACTTCGGAAATTGATTCCGGGCACTCCGGGCCTCGGAATCAGGTGCCGTCTGAAACCGCGCTCTTGTAAAATTCTAAAGAAAATTAAAAAAAAAATTCCTTGAATTTTACGGGTCTTTAAAGTGACATCCATATATAATTATAACTCAAAACCTTATATTTATGAACAAACTAGAACCATGATCCATAATTAGAAATATCTCTCAGCGCATCATCCAAGTTGAAATACAGTTCCAGATCTCCCTACATATTTTTATATCTCTAATGAATATATAATGATAAACTATTAGATTTATCTAAAAACTCATAAAAAATATTTTATGGGTAGTACACTTATAAGTTTGATGAATATTATCATTCATTCCCTGTCATGGATGAACTCATGATTATTTCTCACTATCTTTCGCAAACCTACATATCCATTCTTCAGATAATTAATCTCCACAAAGATAGATCGTTCAAAAATCATCTTAGAAAGATAATATGTGTTCCATTGATTAAATAATTGTCAGTAAATCATTATAAAATCCCAAATTATTGGATCTTTTTTAATAATCATCATAGGTAATGTAGGATGATCATTTTAAGTAATATAATTCAGAACCGTATTCTGTTTCAATAGGTGGTAATGTACTAAGAAATATAAATATTTAATCAACTCCAACCATATTCTCTACTACACATTCAACTATATTTGAGTGAAGATATAATTTAAACATGTATTATTGGTTTATAAGTAACACCTTTTTCTGTAAATATAATGACTCATATCATTAATAATAAATTACTCAAGATAAATCCAAATGACAAGATATGTAATTATTTTCATGAAAAATAAAATTTCATGAGGCATAAGATATCATCATATAATCAAAAATAAATAATAATATCATTCTCTTATTCAGTTTCTCACTATAGATAAAAATCCATTCTCTAATAGAGAGTGATGCATGCATAGGCCTACTGAATAACACTAAATTTTGTTCTTTGAAATTTTTTTCTCATTAATCTATCTAGAGGAACATGACTCTATTATGAATTTACAAGACCTGTGGATTATATAGGCATGAGATATTAAACACAACACATTGATAATATACATAAATACTATGAAAATTATGGTTTTTAGTCCTTGTGGTTGGTCTGGGAAAACATTTGATAACATCAATATTTTATGGATCCACCAATATAACCTTTAATGTGATTAAATGAACCAAATATGATACATTATAATGAATTAATTATCACAATCCCATATTTAATCTGTTACTGGTGAAGATAAAATCCACATTGGGAGTCCTTGGTTTTTTTTGTTGGAGAACATTACTCCTCAGTTACATGGATCGCTTGACCTCCCATAGTCTTATCCACATTTAAATTTCCCTATTTGATGATAGAGTTTATCATTAATTACCCTATAGAGTTATAGATATTTCAATGTATTAAATAGTATAGTTTTAGGTTTTCATCATATGAAACATAAATTAATCAATAAATTATAAAATTATAAAAGAACTGTAGGCGGAAGAACCTTGTAACAAACATCTCAAGGATTAATTTATTCATAATTATGGTGATTTGGTAGTGGAAACCCACCAATAATTTGAGGCTATGATAATCCCAAGACATTCCATGAACAAAAATAATCCTAAAATTAGTGAGACACAAATATATTATGATTGAGACCCAACAAAAATCCTCAATTTCCACTAGACACGTCAAGAAGGTTCTCCCACCTCAATGTCTATTCCACTTCCATACATTGGGTCATTAATATATATCATCAACCAAGACACATAAAAGATATAATACACCTAGTCTAATAATAGATACATTGATCAATGGTATGTGATCTCCCCCACCATATATAGTTTATATAATATACATATTAAGCTCAAGGATATATTGACTCCTTGAAAAAATTACTATAAATTAATGCATGGAATTATATTTAGAAACACACAATCGTAATAATATTACTTCATATCAATCCATGTTCATTTAGAATATGTAACTAGATACAACTAATGTGTCCTATAATTATATTTGATCACTCTACCTCCTCCTTCATCACTTACACCACCACACCCCATTCTATAATGAATCTCTCACCTTTATCTTTTATAATAGAATCACACAAGGTATCCTATACTAGGCCTAAAAAGATTCCATTAAAATAGTGTTTTAGTAAATTTTATTATACATTACATTAACTAAGGGAACGTTATACACTATTATGGACATAAAATATTCCCAATATGATTCAATATTATCCTATAGATGCTTCACAAATATCTTAGTCTAGCCAAATATCTGAGGGTGGAATATAGTACGCAATTGAAACAATTTCTATAACGACCCAAGCCTGAAATACATGTAAATTACATCACTTTTGTGGAAAACATAATACATTACACAAAAATATACTCAAAGACAGTGTTAGTTTAGTGTATTTGAAAACTCTAAACATAATCTTCTAATCATGGTGATTGATCTTCAACATCTCCCATAAAGATATTCCCCTTTTGTTTTCTTACCTAAAATCGTTTTTTATATCCTGGGGAAAAGTAAAAATATAAAGAGTGAGCTCAAATGCTCAATAAGGGTATGAATGGTTAAAATAAAACAAACCAAATACATTTGTACTTAAAAACATGATCATATTTTTTAAACATAAAAATTTTGAGTTATGAAATAAATCTTTGAAGTATGTATGGAATAGTTCATAAAGGAACATCAATCATGATAAAATAGCATGGGAATAAAACATGTAATAATGGAAAACCAATAATCATATGATATGATTTCCATAGACATCATGGAATTGCTGCCAAGACCATAATTGTAGACAAAGTCCATTACTGAACTAGGCTAACATGCCGTTCTAGCCCTATATTACTGAATCGGATTTTGCATGCCATTACATACATGTTTATCTCATGAGATATAAATAATTACCCCATTAATTGGAGGGAGATATAGGTCCCACCCATCTCATATTTAAATCATTCTTATTTGTTCCACAAAACAATCGTAAACCTTTCATCATAACCCAAAGGATAAAATGGGTTTCATAAAAATCATCCCACAATAACATAAACCATATAAAACAAATGTATTTCATTTCATCATAATAAAAATCAAAACATGTAAATAATAAATATATTATACTTGAAACATAAACATACTAAATAATTTCATCTTAAATCGAAATTAGTTTTGATAAAACACTTCAAATGGTTTCTTGAGGAAAATATTCATTCTTCTTCAAAATAAATTTATTTTCTCAAAATGCCATGTAATTTTAAAAGGAAATGATTTTTTTGAAAATAATCATGAAATATTGTACAGGAAGAGTCATGAAAATAATTCATTATGAAACTGTAAAAATCCATTCATTCTGTATATGTTAAAATAAAACATTATTCTCTTACTTTTGCCAGAAAAGTAAAATTGTACCACGTATGGTAAACAAAAGAAAGATTCCCTCCGTACATTGTGGTAAAATTCAAAAAGGTAAAAATGACTTTAAACATACATGGATGAATAGTAAACATTTTATGAAAATATTTTGAGAAAACATGGACATGGATGATAAATATAACCCTAGTAAATATATACGTATAAGCAATCTCAGATAAAAATGAGATTACAAAATTATTCGTTACCTTATGTCCAATTATTTCCGTTTGTTTCTGAGAATCATAAAGAGTGGGTTAAAAAAATTATTAACTTGTAACAGAACCAAAATAATATTTATGATATCATTTATGATTCACTTATGACTTTATATTACCCATTAATTCGTCAATTCCAGGTTAAAGCAGCGTTTTGGGTTTAATTGGTTCAATATATCATACATGTTTTGACTTTTAATTACACATATGATTACATAGATCATGATTAAATATTTCAAGAATGTAAAACAAGATTTATATATAATATATATTCTTCATATAAATATATATAATAGATTGATAAATTAAATGAAATACAACATTGATGGAGAAGGTATGTTGTACGTACAAATGGACACTGTTTTCATTTCGTTATTAAATTGGTTTGAAATAAGTGAAATATATATATAAATAAATCTGGAAACATTATTCTGTTATATATATCAGGATTACTTTTTATATATAGTTTATAATCATTCTTCAATTGTTAACATGGAGATTGAATGTCATCGCATCATGAAGACGATAATCCGTACGTACGCACGAGCGATGATATCATTCCCATAATTATTTAATAGAATTGGAGTGGATGATATAATATCTCATAATTATAATCAGGATACAATAAGAACACATAGTTATTATTTCCACCATTATACCCATCAAAGTAAGGTGGTGGAGGAAAAACATATTACACCAAAGCGTGGAGACGGTATTCTGTAGGTACGCACAGGCGGTGATTTCTTTTTTCATAGGATGAATAGAAGGTGATATTGGGTTGTTTCATAGTTATAGAAAAATATCAGTATATTATTGATAATGATGTTATTAATTTATAATGAAACAAATAAATAAGAGAAGTAGACGAATAAATAAATTTGTAAAAAGTGTTAAAGGATATTACCTATTCTTTGATGCGCCTCTTCTAAACCTCCAATTTGGGTATTAAAGCTGGTCTATGAAGAAGATGAGGACCTATTGAATGTTTCTATGGAAGTATAGAAGAGAAATGGAAATGGTTTGGCCGTGATTGAAGGCTCAAAATTATGTGAAGTGGAGAGGGAGGATGTGCCCTTTTATAAGAGAAGATATGGGAAATTTTGGAAACCTCTAAAATATTATTCTATAATAAACCCAATACCGTATTAAAAACATCCAAAGTGACTAAAATTAGAATATGGGGTAATATATGGTAGTAATAGCGTCAACCAATAAAATTTAGACATGTTTTGAGTTTATTTTAAAACACATCATTTTGATTAATCCTTATTTAATCTATTTAATTTTATTTGTGGTAATAATATTTTAATATTAATTGGTTATAAATACTTAATTAAGTGTTGTGAATTGTCCATAATTAGGTACATTAATAAATTTTCGATCATATAATTTTCAAATAGTAATTTTTAAATATTTTTTTTAAACAATTTAATAATATGTTATTTTTAAAAAATATCAATAGTGTAAATTTTGAAACTATTCAATTATTGGAATTTAAATTACAACCATACAGAAAATATATTCGAAAAAAAATATTTAATAGATACCTAACATGTCATATTCATCAACAAAATTACTTCCCATACGACAATGATGATTCTCTTTATGTGATATTCCCATAGGGAATTGGATTGCATAATGCACATACATTCCACATTAAATAAATTTAACCATTGTTGTTGTCTTAGAAATACCATTATCTTTTTCCATTGTATTACTTGATAATTTTCCTTTGAAATTACTAGATTTGTGTTCTTTTTTTCACACCCAAATCATATTCCAATTCCTTTGAAACATTCCCCATGATGCCTCTTCCCACATGATTTAGATGATGGAAATTGAACTTTCTTTCCTAAATTATCATCATGAAACTCCATCATTCTTTTATTTGATGAGTTAGGAAACTTACCAATGTTTAGACTATTGATAATGTTATGTGTTTTCTGATTAGGCATAATAACATTATTTTTCCTTCCAAAACCCATTTCTTTAGGTTTCTCATGAAGAATATCATTCCATTGAGCATAATATTGTCCATTAACATGAATCTTCTTATTTCTATCCATTTTCTAAATCACATAAAGAGAGGTGTGAGAGGCAAAAATCATACTAGGAAAACTACATAATCAAGGGGGAGTACATTCAATATACAACATATTAGCTTTAATTCTATGATCATTGCTGTAATTATAGAAAAATAGCCTATAATTATACTTATCCTTAGGGACATCCAAAGACATACCTTAGAAATATCTCTTGGGATATCACTGATATTCTTGCATCCTTGTTTCCAAAGGTTGAATGAACCATTTCTCAGATACCAACTATAATATCCCAAGCTTGATGTATAAGGAAAATACATCAATTTTTCAAAAAAACATAATACATGTCAAAAAATGATGCCCAAATATGGTGTTATATTAATGTCTTTGGAAACTCAGAACATAATCTTATTATCATGGTGAAAGATCTTCAACATCTCCCATAAAGATCTTCCCCTTCTATTTTCAACCTAAATCCTTTCATTATATCATGTGGAGAAGAAAACATATAAAGGGTGACCTCAAATTATTAGTAAGGGTAAGGATGGAGAATATAAATCAAACTATATACATTTGAACATAAAAAAATGAACATAATGTTTAATCATCAAAATCTTGAGTTGTGAAATAAATCTATGTAGTACGTAGGGAATAGTTCAGAAAGGAACATAAATAATGATAAAATATCATGGGAATAAAACATGTAATTGTTTAATACCATTAATCACATGATATTATTTCCATATTAGCCAAGGCATTGCTGCCAAGACCATCATAGTGGACAAAGTCCATTACTGAACCATGTTAACATGCCATTACAACCATGTATTACTAAAAAAGATTTTACTTACTGATCCATCCATGTCTATATCATGGGATATAAATCTTTACACAATTAATTGGAGGGAGATATAGGCCCCACCCATCTGATATTGACATCATTCTGACGTGATCCAAAAAACACACATTAATCATTCATCATAACCCAAAGAATAAAATCGGTTTCATAAACATCATCCTTTTTTAACATAATCCATATAAAACAAATTGACATCATTTCATCATAAGAAAAATAAAAACATTCAAATAATAGAGACATTATGCATGAAACATAAAAATAATAAATAATGTCATCTTATATTGAAATTAGTTTTGATAAATACACATCAAATGAATACATGAGAAAAATATCCTATCTTCTTAAAAATCATATTCGTTTCTCAAAATTCAATGAAATTTTAAAAGAAATGGATTTTGTTAAAAATTATCATGAAATATTGTAATGTAAGCTTCATGAAAAAAAGTGTTATGAAACCATAAACATCCATTCATTTAGTATACATTAAATTAGACATTCTACTCGTACTTTTGCTAGAAAAGTCAAAAAGTAACTTGTATGTTAATCAAAAGAATGATTCTTCCCAAACCGTGTGGTAAAAGTAAAAAAAAGTAAAAATGAATTTTTACATACATGGAATAATAGTAAATATTTATGAAATCATTTTGAGAAAACATGGACATGAATGATAAATATAACTCTAGTAAATACTTACGTATAAGCAATCTTAGATAAAAATGAGATTGACAAATTATCCCTTACCTTAGGTACAATTTCTTCCATATGTGTTAAAAACTCCTATATAGTGGGTATAAACATATTATCAACCTCTAAAAGAACCAAAATATTATTTATGACATCATATATGATTCACTTGTGACTTTATATTACCCGTTAATTTGTCAATTCCTTGGTAAAGCAACGTTTTGGGTATAATTATTTCATATATCGTAGAGGTTTTGAATTGTAATTATTTATATAATTACATAGATCATGATTGCATATTTTAAGAATGTAAAAACAGATTTATATATAATATATATTCATTATATAAATATATATAACAGATCGATTAATGAAATGAAATACAATGTTTATGGAGACAGTAGGCCGTACGAACATGAAAGCTGTTTGTGTTTCATTATTAAATTAAATGGAAGTTTATAAAAAATATATATATACATAAATAAAGTAGAATTATTATGTCATATATTTCTGGATTACTTATTTTATATAATTTATAATAATTCTTGAATGGTTAACATGGAGAATGAATCTCATCGCATCGTGGAGGTGGTAATCTGTACGTAAGCACGAGCGATATTATCGTTCCCATAATTATTGAATGGAATTGGAGTGGATCATATAAAATATAATAATTAGAATCATGTTATAATATGAATATATAGTTTTTATTTCCACAATTGTACCCATCCAAGTAAGGTTGTGGTGGAAAAATATATTACACCATAACGTGGAGACCGTATTCCATACGTACGTATGTGTGCTGATTTCTTTTTTCATAGGATGGGTAGAAGGTGAAATAGGGTTGTTTCATATTTATAATAACATATCAGCATATTAGTGACACTGATGATATTACTTTATAATGAAATGAATAATGGAGAGGATGTAGAAGAGGAAATAAATTTGAAGGAATCAGAAAAAGATATTACCTCTTCTTTGACACACCTCTTCAAAACATCCTCTAAGGGAACTAAAGTAAGACATTGAAGAATACCAGGACCTCTAGTCTATTTCTAGGTAAGTGGAGAATAGAAATTGACTAGGTTTGGACGTTATTTAAGGCTCAAAATGTTGTGAAGAGGATATGAAGGAGATTCCCTTTTATAAGAGAGGAGAGGGGCACTTTTGGAATCCTCTAAAATATTAACTTATAATAAACCCAAAACCCACATAAAAACTTTAAAAGTGACTAAATTAGGATATGAGGTAAGATAAGGTTGTACTACCATCAACCAATAAAGTTTATAGATGTTTTGAGTTTATTTTGAACCTTATCAGTCAGATTTATCTGTATTTTTTCTATTTAATGTTATTTCTGGTAATAATATTAAAAATTATAAATCTTTATAAATAATTACTTATTCGTTTGGAATTTTCCATAATTAGATTCATTATTACATTTCAGATCTTATAATTTTCAATTATTAAATTCTAAATATTTTTCTGCTTTTGAGAATCTTTAATTATATGTTATATTTATAAAATATCAATATATCAATTTTGACACTATTGAATTATTAGAATTTATTTTAAATCCATACAAAAGATATATTATAACAAAAATATTTAGTAGATTCCTAATGTTTCATATTCATATAAAAAATCAGTGGAGAACATTGATTTGTTCATATATCATTTATTTTAATATTTTTAAAACCATTTATTTGATAATTTCCTTAATAAAATAATTACTATAAAATTTTGTTATAATTATTTAATATACTTTTTTTCATAAAAATTAAAAATAAAATACTATAATGGGGAAAAATATATTATATTCCTTAATAATACTTTTACTCGAATTTATCATCTTAAAATCAAAACATTTAAATTGTTATATTTATTAAATATAGAAGTTGACAACTTTGACATCATTTATAATAAAATAAAATAAGTGTAATAATTTATATTATAAGGCTCGAAATGGTAAACTATTCTAACATTGGATTTTAATGGATTTTATATACATGGAAAATAATTTTTGGTCAGCTTTATATGCCTTTAATGGTCACTATTATCTTAATAAAAACTATATTATTGACTTTTCATTAAATAAATAATTTCTGCATCACTATTGTGTAATCATTAATGTTAATTATTTTATCCCTAAAAATTATAAATAAATTCACAAGATGTATTTAATATTATTATATTTCTTGTGACTACTTATGTTTGTTGTTTTATGAAGTTTATCACTAAACTAAAATTATTACACTTATAAGATATAAAAGAGTGACATGTTGTCACACTCTTTGGTATAAATAATAATTGCATCTTTTTCATTGTCAAAAGTCCATGAAATGATTCTATGCAAACCCTTTGGTGATATGGGTAGACATTTGTTCATCCAATATAATATTGGTAGGTGTTAGGGTAATTTTATAATCTTATATTTACCCTTTATTAACTGATTTACCTCTAACTAAAGTAAATAAAATATACTATAGTTACTATTCATAATGTCTAAAAAAATATAACCTATATGTATAATTTGGACCAACTGATTCCAAATATGGAATCACTTTTTCCCAAATTAAAAACATTGAAGCTAAATTATTTAATTTAATATAAATCTTGATGTTGAGAAAACAGTTTTTAAAGTTAAAACATTGGAAAAGATTGAAATGTTTTTAACTATGAATATAATGTAAAATTAATGATAATGACATAAATTATATTAAATGGTAAAAATATATTCTATTTATACATTAAATGAATTAAATATAATCATTTAATTATATAAAATATCATTATGAAAAAATTTGTTTTTAATTAAAAATTAGTGAATTTTTACTGTTCATCAAAAAATGAAAGTTAACAGAAAATTAATAAAAAATTATCCAAAGATAATGTTTACATTATTATTGAAATGAATAAGTTTATATCATCAATGTGAAATTATAAATGTCTCAAAAACTAAATTTAAAGTGGGTGCTCCATCAAAAGGCGACAAAAGAGTATGATTTGAAAATTACTTATTTTACCCAAAAATATTTATTTTTTTTCTAATACAAAGTACTCGAATTTGTGTAAGATTGATGATAATGTTATAAAATTAAAAATGCAGTTAATACTATTCTTAACTGATAGTTCATAATAATATATCATTTTTTTGGGGAAACTCGGTATTGCGTAAAAGACATGCTATCGATGAAGGCCGCTCTTGCGTGCAACGCAAGCCAATAATTGTGTTCCATATAATACAAGCTAATACAGTGTTGCGTATAGAGAAATATATTCTTGGTGTAGTGTGAAACACAAGATATCAAAGCAATTAAAAAAGAATACATCTCATAAAATCACGGGATGTAACATTCTACGCCCCTTAAAATGAATTTTTCCTCCGAAATTCACTGGGTTTATAAATCGTTTACTATTTTAATGTTTCTTTTGTAGAAACGGACATCGTAAAAATTAATACTAAAACTTAATTTAAAAAATTGAAGTAAGAAACCTAATTGTTACCCAAATTAACTCATCACTGGGTTTCCACATAAGCGAATATAGGTGAAAACATGGACGTGGAATAGAAATCTAACCCTCAAGTTCTGATGAAGAGAGGAAGAGAACAAGCTTATGAAAAAGCCAATAATCACAAAGACATAATTTTGTGATGATCTAAAGTACCATCTGATTCATCAGATATGCGTGTACTTGGACAACATATTTGGATTTCATGATCATTCCACTAATGATGATGATTTTTTTTGTATATGGATAAATACTTAACTAATTTTAGTGTAAAAACATCGTTGTTCATTCCATGAACAATTTATAATTCATCTCTTAATTTTAGAAATGAATTTGAATTTTTCATTCATGATGTATTAGCAGATCAGATGATAGAATGATAGGTCATTCCATCTATCTCCAACATATGGTTATCAAAAGTTACTAAATATACATAAGTCCATATATGGTGAGATTAATAGTATAGTGTTCCAAAAATGGACTTATCCTTCATATATCATACCACTTAATAAAATAAAACTAGTTTCTACAAACCAGGTACTTCCTACAGGCCAGTGGTAGGAAATAAATGCATGTTTCACTTCGTTTGTTGGTTCATTTCCAGCAAACTTGTCTAACGCGACAGGTTTCCACCCGTCATATGGGTGGTCCTTTTTCTAAAACTATATTGTTTTAACATATAAAAAATAATAAATAGTTATAGAATTAATCAATACTATCTGTTGTATAACTTAATCCATTCCTATATTTAGGCTTATCCAAAATACATCTATCCAATCTCATTGAATAAAGGAAATAATTCTTAGAAATGTCATATAACAAGCATGTCATTAACATCATTTATCCACACATATATCATAAGATATATCATGTTGGTCACATTCCAAACATTTGATGGACTTCATCATGCATCCTCTTCAAACATTTATTACTATAGAACATTAGTGACAACATGAATTCCATCACAATTAACCCTTTCCATATGCCAAATATAACAAAAATTATATATAATCAATCCTTGATATCACATTGTCCTTTTATCAATCATGAGCTCATTAATACTATCAAATATTTCATTATCCCTTTATCCCATAATTATGCGCATAACATCTGCTTTCCAAAAATATTTCAATCATGTTTCATGGATACCAGTACCATTTAGTATATATGTTCAAATAATCAATGAAAAACAATAGTATAAAAATAAATATATTTTTCTTTATTCCATAGTACCAGACATTATTCATGACAATCATGCAATCATTCCACTACCTTCTTAAACCATTGACTGAGCTTCATCATTTTATTCCTCAACCCTTCTTTGATATGATATATCATATGTAGTCTCTTTATCATCATCAACATAAATACTACCCAAACGACCATGTAGATTATCTTCATGATATTTTCCATTAGGGAATATGTTTTCATAATGCCTGTAAATTCCACATTTAAAATATTTAACCATTTTTGATGTCTTAGAAATACCATTATCCTTGTTCATTGTGTTAACTAAACCTTTTCCTTTATAATTACTTGCTTTTTGTATATCTTTTCCACACCCATGTCATCTTCCAGTTCCTTTGAAACATTCTCCCTAATGCCTCTTCCCAAATGATTTAAATGAGGTAAATTGAACTTTCATTCCTCTATTATCATCATGAAACTCCATCATTCTCTTATTTGATGAGTCCAGAAACTTACGAAATTTTAGATTATTGATCATGTTATGAGTTTGCTGATTAGGCATAATAATGAAATTTTGCCTTCCACATCACGTATCATTTGTTTTCTCATGAATAATATCATTCCATTTTCCATCATATTCTATATTAACAAGAATCTTCCAGTTTCCAGCCATTTTCTAAAACCCAAAAAGAGTGGTGTGAGAGGAAGAAATCATACTAGGAAAACAACATAATCAAGGGGGAGTACATTCAATATATATCATCTTTTCATTATTTCTATGATCATTACCATAATTCTAGGAATATAACATATAATTATACTTATCCTTAGGGACATCCTTAGACATACCTTATAAATATCTCTTGGTATCTCACTAATGTTTTCGCATCCCAGTTTCAAATGGTTGACTAAACCTTTTCTATGATACCATCTATAACGACCGAAGATTGATAAACATGGGATTTACATCAAATTTGTGGAAAAAATAATACATGAAACAATAATACACCTAAAGACCATGTAAGTTTAGTGTCTTTGGAATCTCATAACATTATCTTCTAATCATGGTGAAAGGTCTTCAACATCAAGCATAAGTATATCCTCCTTTTTCTTTCTTACATAGAACATTTCTTTATATCCTGGGGAAAAGAAAAAATATAAAGGGTGAGCTCAATTTATCAGTAAGGGTAAGAATGGAGAATATAAAAAAACTATATAAATTTGAACATAAAATATGAACATAATGTTTAAACATCAAAATCATGAGTTGTGAAAAAAATCTTGGAAGTATGTAAGGCGTAGTTCATAAAGTAAAATCCAACATGATAAAATATCATGGTGAATAAAACATGTAATTGTGGAAAACCATTAATCACATGATATGTTTTCCATAGTGTCCAAGTAATTGTTACCAAGACTCTCATAGTGGACCAAGTCCATTACAGAACCGGGTTAACATGTCTTTCCAGCCATGTATTACTAAACATGATTTTACATACCATTCCAGACATGCCTATCTCCTGAGATATAAATCTTTTCGTAATGAATTTTAGGAAAATATAGGACCCACCCCTCACCTATTTAAATCATTCTTATGTTTTCCACAATAAAATTATTAATCATTCTTCATAACCCAAAGAATAAAATGGGTTTCATAAACATCATCGCTTCATAACATAATCCATATAAAACAAATAGATGTCATTTCATCATAAGAAAAATCAACACATGTAAATAATAGAGTTATTATACTTGAATCATGAAAATACTTAATATTGTCATCTTTGATGGAAAATAGTTTTGATAAATCACTTGAATGAATTTTTTAGGAAAATATTTTTTCTTCATCCAATTCATTTTCTTTTCTCAAAATGCCGTGAAATTTTAAAAGAAAAGGATATTTTTGAAAATAATCATGAAATATTGAACATGAAGAATCATGAAAACAAAGTGTTATGAAACTGTAAAAATCCATTCATGCCGTATAAGTTAAATTAAAACATTATTCTCTTAATTTTTTCGAAAAAGTAAAAAAGTACCTCGTATGGTAATCAAAAGAATGATTCCTTCTATACCTTGTGGTAAAAGTCAAAAAAGGGAAAAATGAAATTAAAAATACATGGAATAATTTTTAACATCTTATGAAAACATTTTGAGAACAAATGGACATGGATGATAATTATAACCCCATTAAATACTTACGTATAAGAAATCTCAGATAAAAATGAGATTGATAAATTATCCCTTACATTATGACCAATTTCATCCATATGTGTTCGAGACTCTTATATAATGGGTTTAAACATATTATTAACATTTAATATATCCAAAATAATATTTATTTTATCATATATGATTCACTTATGACTTTATATTACCATTTAATTTGTCAATTCCATGTTAAAGCAGCATTTTGGGTAAAATGGTTCCATTTATTGTACATGTTTTGACTTGTAATTATTCATATCATTACCTAGTTCATGTTGAAATATTTCCATAATGTAAAACAAGATTTATATAAAATATATACTCATAATATAAATATATATAATATATCTATAAATGGAATGAAATACACCATTCATGGAGACGGTAGGCCGTACGTACGCATGAACACTGTTTTCGTTTCCTTATTAAATTTAAATGGTTTAAATGACATATATATATACATAAATTTAGTATAATTATTATTTAATAGATTTAATTATTACTTATTATATATAAATTATAATAATTCTTCAATGGATAACATGGAGAATGAATTTCATTGCATTATGGAGATGGTAATCCTTACATATACATGAGAGATGATATCATTCCCAAAATTATTGAATAGAATTAAGTGGATGATATGATATCTCATAATTATAATAGTATTATAATAAGAATATATAGTTATTATTTACACCATTATACCCATCCAAATATTTTTGTGGTGGAAAAACAGATTACACCACAGCGTGGAGACGGTATTCTGTACGTACACACGGGTAGTGATTTCATTTCTGGTAGGATGGGTAGAAGGTGAGATAGGGTTGTTTCATATTTATAATAAAATATCAGTATATTAGTGATACTTATTTTTTTTATCTTTATAATGAAACTAATAATGAATAGGATGTATAGGAGGAAATAAATTTGATAGAATCGTTAAAGGATATTATGTCTTCTTTGTCGCGCCTCTTCTAAACCTCCTCTTTGGGCACTAATGTTGTTATTTAAAGAAGTCATGTACCTATAGTATGTTTCTATGAAAGTGTATCATATAATTTTTTAGGTTCTGGTCGAGATTGAAGGCTCAAAATGCTGTGAAGAGGTGGGGGAGGAGGTGCCCTTTTATTAGAGGAGAGGGGAACTTTTGGAAGCCTATAAATATTAATTTATAATATACCCAAAACCCACAAAACAATTTAAAAAGTGACTAAAATTAAATTATTATGTATGATAAGGTTGTAATATCATCATCCAATCATATTTATTCATGTTTGGATTTTATTTTAAACCATATTATTTAGATTTATCCTTATTTAATCTATTTAATTTTATGTGAGGTAATAATAATATTAATTTTAAATGGTTATATATTATTACTTACGTGTTGTGAATTTTACATAATTAGATACATTATAACATATTAGACCATATAAATTTCAATTAGTTATTTTTAAATATTATTTAGATTTTTAAACAATTCAATAATATGTTATTTTTATAAAATACCAATAGTGTCAATTTTGACACTATTCAATTATTGGAATTTAAATTAAATCCATACAAAATATATATTCGAACCAAAATATTTAATAGATTCCTATATTGTCATATGCATCTAAAAAATTCATGGAGCATAATAACTTATTCATATAACGTTTATTTTAATATTTTTAAAAACATTTATTTGATATTTCCCTTAATAAAATAATTACTACAACATTTTTTTATAATTATATTATATACTTGTTTATTACATAAAAATTAAAAATAAACTACTATTATGCAAATAAATATAATATCATACTTATAAGTACATTTAATCGAATTTATCATCTTAAAATATCATCATTTAAATTGTTATATTTATTAAATTTTGATGGTGAAAACTTTCACATCATTTAAAATAAAATTATATAAATGTCTTAATAACTTTTATATGGCTCAAAATGATCAAATATTCAACCATTGGATGATTATGGATTACATGTACACGAAAATTAAGTTTTGGTCCTGTTTTTGTGCCTTTTATGGTCACAATTTGTTTAATAAAAACTCTATTATTGATTTCTCAATAAATAAATAATTTCTGTATTACTATTGTGTCACCATTAATGATAAATATTTAATCCATAAAAATTATAAATAAATTCTCATGGTTTATATAATTTGATTATATTTCTAGAAAATATTTATTTTATAAATTTTATGGAGTTTATCTCTAACTTAAAATTATAATACTTATAAGATATAAGAGAGTGACATGTAGTTACTTTCTTTGGTTTTAATAATAATTACTTATTTTTCACTGTTAGAAGTCCATGAAATGAATATATTTATACCCTTAGGTGATTTTGGTCTACTTTTATTCATCCAATAGAATTTTGAATGTTTTTTAGTTTAATTTTATTATCTTATTTTTACCCTTAATTACCCGATTTACCTTTAACTGTAGTAAATATAATTTACGGTAGTTAATATTCATAATTTATAAAAATAAAAAGTATCCTATTAGAAAAAATTGGACCTACTGATTCCAAATATGGAATCCATTTTTACAAATTCAATCATATAATATGTGGTATTTAATTTAAAATTAATCCCACTATTGAGAAAATAGGTTTTAAATGTTAAAACATTGCAAAATATTGAAATATTTTTACCAATGAGTTCAATATGAAATTAATGATAATTAATAAATTATATTAAATGGTAAAAATATATTCTATTTATACTTTAAAACCATTTAATATTATAATCTATCCAAATAAATTATATTGATGAAAAAGTAGTTTTTATTTAAAATTTACCATATTTTTACTATTTATCAAAATATTAAAGTTAACAGAAAAATATTAAAAAATTATCAAAAGATAATTTTTATATCAATGTTGAAATTAATATGTTTATTTCATAAAAAGGAACATTTATACATGTCAGAAACTATATTTAATGTGGGTACGTCATCAAAATGTGGAAAAACTGCATTTTTTTAAAAATAATTATTTTACCAGAAAAATTTATTTTGTTCTCATACTTTGTTCTATAATATGTGTAAAATGAATGATAATGTTATAAAATTCCAAATGTAGTTAATACTATTCATAATGGGTGGGTGGTTCATAATATTTTATCGTTGTTTTGTGAAACTCGGTATTGCATAAAACACAGGCTATCGAGGCAGATCACTATTGCGTGCAACACAAGCCAAGAATATTGTTGCGTATACTACAATCTTATACAATGTTTCGTATAGCACAAGATAATCTTGGTGTAGATTACAACAGATGACATCAAAGAAATTAAAAGGAATATATCTCTAAAAATCACAGTGTGATACAATGTCTTAGATGGATTTTAAATGAACCATTATAAGTACAAAATAAATTTGGTGTATTGCATATAGATGATCATAAATGGTGTCTTATACATTGATATAATATCGTCTATGTTTAAGTCTTTCATTATATTCTCCAATCTATTCTCCAAGAATGAAATGAAGAAGAGTTACTTGGTTAATTGATCAATAATAACCAAGAAAACAACATGATCTATCCTTGATTTAATAAGTAAAATACTGGGATCCATTAATATGTAATTAAAATACACTACCAACCCTAAGTGGGTTGGGAGAACCCTGTAGTGAATTAATACTCTACCTTCACCTACTGATATGTGAATACTCAGGATATAAAGAATGAAATATTCAATTCCATACCATTCATGAAAAAAATTCACATGAGGTCTTAGTAAATCTCTACCATTTCAGGATATACCACAATGGGGGAAGTTTGTAAATACTTCAACACCTACTCCTGGATCATGAATATACCCACTATCCATACAAAAAAGAGGTTAATATTCTCCCAACTGTAGGAATATCCATTTTGTGAATTTCCAGAAAATATCTATAGAGATGCATTATCCTCAAATATAGATATCATATCATAGAAGTTGAATATTCAGTATATTTTACAAATACACAGTTGAGAACCATAATGGTTTAGTATGTTTGGATACTAGATACAAAATATACTCATATACTAAATTTTCTTTAACATATATTATAATGTTATTCCCATATTTAAATCTTCCCAGACATTCTATTTGTGAAAACTAGATTCATAACGTAGGAAAATGAAATATAATAATGGGTGGGCACACATGCTCAATAATGAAAAAGTATGGGATATATGAATGATCACTTAAAAATAAAGTGAGGATAATGGTATTAGAAGATGATGTTAAAATCTGAAAACCATATTCATCATATCATACATCATAATATTGGCTCATGGAATAATTCATGGTGTTTTATAAGAAATGAATTATAAAGGAATCAAATAACATATTCTATGAGAGGATGACATTTTCATAAAAAATACAGTTGTGGGATACACATAAGAATAAAAAATAATTTTCTTTTTTAGTGATAACTATAAATACAGTCATAGTTGTTTTTTTTCGCACTCTATTCCATCACATTCTTAATTAAGGTTCACTCCCAAACTATCTTTGTGGAAATAATCTCCAACTGAATTAGGATCACTCCCATTCCCAGTCCTTATTATCTAACAAGGTATCAATAATTACCAAATGAATTAGGGGGATAAATAATATTGGGCCCATATTTAACATAATGAATATTTAAAAACATGTTCTAAAATATCACAAAACATCCAACTTATAATATCATAACCCATGAATAGAAAATTGGTTTCATAAACATTTCATTTGTTGATCATAGAATAACCCATGGAAAGAAAATGGATTTTGTAAACTCCACATCATCATAATCATAATATATCTTATAATTCATAATAATTTATCATTCTAAACTATCTGAATAAAATAATACGGTAAAACATATAATTTTTTCAAAGATGAAAATCTCAATTAAGAGATCATTGTGATATTTTAAGAGAAAAAACGTTTTCATTTTGAAATCACTTATCTAAAATACTAACATTTAAAAAATATTGATGAAATAATTCTCATTAGAAATAATCAAGGAAATTTTAATGGAATAATCAAATAATTTAGTGGACATGATGTTAGAAAATTCCATTCATGATGAGTATGTTAAAATAGGAATTTTGATCATTTTTTTAAAAAATAGAGTTAATGTAGTGCATTTAGATTATGAACAAGAAAATTCCATTATAAAATTTTTATAAAAAACAAGTGTAAACTAGGCATTGAAAACTAATTATTATAATAATAAATAAATTCATAAAATCATTTGAATTAAATAATCAACATCGAAGGAAAATATTCCCAACAAAAGAGGAAATAAATTCAGTTTTTCAAAAAAAATCATTTTTAATAATAAAGAGTGTAATTTTTTTTGATTATATAAAGTTTCCTTGATAAAAATATTGGAAAAGAAAATATAAGAGATTAATTATATTTATATTATTACTTTTTATCATTTAAACATAATAATAAACAATCATTGTAAATAATTAAATTGTAACATAAAACTATTACCTGAAGTTTTACTTGCTTCAAAATTGCTTTAACTTCCTATTTTATAAATTAAAAATTTGTTATAATTATATTATATAATTATTTAAATACATAAAATAAAAAATAGTTTCCAATTACTATATTAAAATACCTATTAATTAATAATTCCTTAATAAAATCATATTTTCTCTATGTGAACAGTTTTCTTCAAGGGAGATTCAGTTCAGCAGATCTAGTCCATGAACTTCGATAATGCTTCCATAATATATAGAATATAAATTGTGATTTATATATCACATATATTCATTATATATATATATATATATGTATGTATGTATTCGGTTTCATATTTTAATGTTTGTGATAGAAAATGATTTACACCGATCATGCAGACGGTATGACATATGTACGCATGAACAATGTTTTCATTTTCTAATAAAAAATATTAATGAAAGATATATATTATTTCATAATTAAAAACCATAATTATATATTGTGAATCATATATGTAAATTAATTATATCTATTATAAAATCCAGGTAATATAGAAATGAAAAATAAATCACATTGTTTCATGGAGGTTGTAGAGCACTTGTACAAATGGGAAATGTTATCTTATTCGAAATAGAGGGGATGATAAAAAAGTAGATTTTATATAAGAAATTTAAAATATAATTATTACATAAATTAAATATATAAATATTCAAAACATTATAATTACAACCCATGAATGATGGAGATGGAAAATGAATTCTATCGCTACGTGGATGCAGTAGTCCCCGCATACAAGTGAGTGATATATCAAATTCCCATTTGACTGAAAAGAGGGTAAATTAACATGGTTACATAATAATAATGACTTTTAATTATATTTAGTATATTTATTTGTTTTTTATATGATATGTATCATATATTTATTGTATCTTTAATAACAATTAAACTAAAAAAGGCTGGGTAAGAAGATTACCTATTTTTTCGAAGTCCCAATTTTAGTCTCATCTTAAAGACCCTTGTAATGGTATTTTGAAAAGAATAAAAATTATAATTAATGTATATGAAAGATGAAAATGTTATTGATTATATTTTTTCCATGATATATCGATCAATGTGGTGTAATGAAGCCAAAGTAGGGGGTGTCCATTTATATTTGCAGTAGAGGACACACATGGAATTTATAAATAGATCAAAATATTATAAAATCATACTCAAGAAAAAAGATAAAAATGGATATATATTTGAAATATAACTAAGTTTAGGCTACAAAATTGATATTAAATAGTACTTATAAATGATTAATTAGGATCATACAATTATTTATTAGTTTATATCTAGTATACATATACTAACCATAATCAATGTGAAAGATTTTTTAAGAATTTTACTATTTATTGTGACCATCAATTAGGTAGATCTTTTTAGATAATATTAATTTTTCAGATTAAAAATAATTTATTAAAATTTATCAAATTTAATTCATAGTATTTTAATAATTTAATTTATAATTAAACATATAAAATATAATGAAATACAGTTTTCTAGAAAACAATATCATATTTATATAATTTTTTGTTTTCAAATACATCCATAAATTGATTAATATTAACTTAATTGGATTATAAATATTATAAATGAATTAATTTTACATATACAACTTATTTAGAAAAAAAATTGAAAATTATTGAAAGAAGAATACAATATTTAATAAAAACTTGTAATGTTCACTGATCACAAAAAATACAACTTTTCATAAAATTATATAAAATTCACTATTAATGAATTTAGAATGAAATATTTTAAAAATTATGTTAATTTTATAAACCACATATATTATATGATGAAAAATTAATTATATTATTTTCTCAATAAAATTAATAAAAACCAATTTTGATGTAAAATTTATTTTTAATGTATATAATGAAATTACAAAAAAAATTGTACACATCCAATAAACATGATTTTTATAAACCTTATAAATATTTTTCATAATAAGGTTATTCCAATTAATATATAAAATTTAATTTATTGTTTAATATTATACTATATTACAGTTCATTTAGACTCGAGTTTGAATGTATTAAAAACTATTGAAGAAATTAATCTTATTTGAAGAGAAATATATCATAAAAATATCAAGGTGATACATTCTATCCCAAACATAAAATTAATTTCTCCCTTGAATTTATATTACATTGATAAAAAACGTTGACATCTATGTTTCATGAAATCCTATGGTTCCCAAGTTTCTTCTTTGAAATTTTCATTCCTATAGAGAACAATAACATCGTGATTAGTCATGTTCACTAGAAATTTATCTATATAATAAAATATTTCTACCAATATTTCCTCATGATAATAATCATGATATTGAGTAAAAACATATGAATTTTGTAAATTTGAAGGAATAGGTATTTAATTCCTCAATACAAATACATGTATCAACTCATGAACTTGAGACAAGTTTTATAGAAACACTACCTGATAAGAAAAAATTCCTACTAAATCAAAAACATAAAAGGGGGAAATATATATAGGTATTATATTTCTCTAAATTTATAATCACATAACCATATTTCTTGGAGTAATTCATGAGAATAACCTATCAATAATAATAAAAATCCATATTTCACCAATGATTATCAGTATATGATTTCCATAAACTATAAACATCATTGAACTCCTACTGAATGGATGAGGAACTATCTAATATTTATTCTTCTAACTCATTTCCCAATAGATTCATCTCTCTGTCACGATCTATGTATGTTGGATTTTTACACTGATATATAATGAGGTCTTCATAAGGATCCATTTCAATTATCGTGTGACATCAATTATTGTATGAAAAATAATGTTGAGGATGGTATTGATCACGACCACATTTTAAATCCACTAGACAAGATCATCAAATATCCTCTAGGGTTTGATTAGTTATCATAGAATAACCATATATCTATGGATGTTAAGAAAAAATTGAATCTTAACATTATATATAGATTTTTATTTATACATTTCCTGAACTTTGAGGTAATCCTATGATCTTGGGATGATACAATTGATTTTTTTAATCTGTGAAAACATTCAACCTACTCAAGGTATTTTAACGAAGTCTGATAAAGTGAGAAATTATCATTGAAATTAATTAATTATGAGGACATTATAACTCGATCAACTAAATAAAAGGTAAAATATGAACGTTATATATTAATGGGAGACCCACAAAAAATACATTTTGATGTTTTATCATTTTTATTCCACTTTGGGTCATGGTTGTAACATACCAATATAAATATATTTTACAACGTTAAATTTCTGACATAACAGGAACCATGATACATATTTAAAAATAAATATCATCACATAATCCATCATAAAATACACTTCCAGATATCTGTATATATTTTTAAATCTGTAATTAATAGCGAATTACAAGCTATTAGTTTTAGCTAACACCTCATTACTAAAATATTTTATGGAAAGTACACAAAGATGACTATTAAACATTATCATTAATTCTCAATCAAAGATGAACTTATGATAATTTCTCACCATCTTTTTCATACCTATATATTCATTCTTCTCAGCATTAATAACTACATTGATAGATGGTTCAAATATCATCTGAGAATGATATGATAGGTTTAGTTCATTTAAAATTAAAATTCACATCCTTATCAAATCTAGAAATATATGATATTTTGTAAAAATCATAATTGGTATGCAGGATGATCCTTTTAACTATGATAATTTACAAACTTATTCAATTTAAATATGTCATAATGTATAGAGAATTCACAATAATTAATAAAATCTAACCAACATCTATACTAAATATTCAACACTTTTATAGTGAATATGTAATTTAAACATATATGATTGATTTATAGGGAACACCTTTCTATAAAAATATAATGACAAATATCATAAATAAATAAATTATTCTATCTAATTCAAAAGAAAGAGCTATATAATTGTGCTCATGATCAATAAATATTCAGGAGGAACATGATATCATTATATCATTCAATATAATGAAGCATCCATTTCCCTTATTTGTTGAATCACTATAGATAAAAATATCTTCTCCACTATACAGTGATATAGGCATAGGTCCACTAAATAACCATATCGTTAGTTCCTTGAAATTTTTCTCATATTTATTTATCTAAAAGGATGTGAATCCCTTATGTATTAACATGTCAAGTGGATTAGATAGTCATGAGATATTATCCACAATGGATTGATAGTATACATAAAAAAATAGAAAACTATGGTTCTTAGTCACTGTTGTTGGTCGTGGAAATCCTTCGAAAACTACAATATTTTATGGATACACCAATATACCATTTCATGATATTAAATGAAACAAAAAATGAAATATTAAAATTCTATAATCTTGACCGCCCCATAGTTATTCCATCACTGGTGAAAATAACATCCTTATTGGGTGTCCTTGGTTATTTTTTTGACTATTTTTCTGCTCAATTACATTGATCTCTTGACCTCCCACAATCTTATCCACATTTATATATACCTCATTGTTGGTGTGGTTTATCATTAATTACCCTAGATAGTGATAGATATTTCGAATTATTAAATATGAGGGTTTTAGGTCTTCATCATATGAAACATAAATTAATCCATAAATTAATAAATTCAAAATAAACTATAGAAGGAAGAATCTTGTAACCAACCTCTCAATGATTCATGTATTGATAATTATGGTGACTTTGTAATGGCCACCAACTGAGAAATTGATTCTTTGATCATCCCACTACATGAAATGAGACAAAATTCTCCTAAAATTATCAAGACACTGAGGTATCATGATTGAAACCCCTAAAAAATCCTCAATTTCAACTTGATATTTCGAGAAGGTTCCACATCCTAGATGTCCAACCCACTACCATGAAATGGGTCATTAATGTATATCCTAAACTGAGACAAAAAATAGAAGTAATACACCTCGTATAAATATATAGATATTTTCTGATTGTATGTTACCTCACCAACCCTATATAGTTTATAGAATATACAGATGAACCCCAATGAAATCTTTCCTCCTTGAACAAATCATCGTAATTTAATCCATGGAATGAAATTTAGAAACACAAAACCTCTATAAAATTACTTCATAAGAATCATTAATCACAATGTATATGAAACTAGATATCACAAATGTGTCATAATATGAACCTTGGTAACTCTACCTCCTCCTTTATCACCTACACCACCACCCCCAATCGAAATGAATATACCACCACTATCATTTATAATGGATACTTATAGGGTATCCTATACTAGGCCTAAATTTATTCCATTCAAATAGTGTAGTGGTAAATTTTATTATACATTACATAAACAAAGGGAATGTAATCCTCCAAAATTTACATAAAATATATCAAATATGATTCAATAATATCCTATAGAATGTGAACAAATCTCTTAGTATTGCCAAATGTCTGAGTGTGGTATATAGTACAAAACAAAAAAATATATATCATATGGATCAAAAAGGATCCATTATAACTAGGAAATAAACATGGTGTCTTTGATATTAATGACCATAAAGGGTGTCTGACACATTGATATAATATCCTCTATTTATAAGTGTTACAAGATAATTTGCCAATCTGTACTCCTAAAAAAGAAAAGTAGAAGGCGTCCTTTTTAAATTGATCAATGATAACCTAGAATACAACATGGTATATCATTTATTTGGGAAGTCAAACATTGATATCCATCAATATGTTTTAAAAATAAACTTCAAAACCTCTATGTGATTAGAAAAACCCATAGTGACATGGTGTTCTACCTTCACATTCTGATATGTGAGGATTCATGAGATGAAGAAGGAAATATATGGATTCATATCTTAAAAGAAAAAAAACTAACATGAGGTCTTTGTAAATATTTGCATCTTCATGATATACCACTAAAGTGGATATATGGTACACCATAAACACCTTTTCACGAATCGAGACTATATGAAATTTCCAAACCTATAAGATGTTTATGTTCTCCCAACTCTAGAAATATCAATTTTGTGCATTTTTTGAAAATATATATAGCGTGTAATTATCTTCAAATATAGATATTTTATCATAGTAGTTGATTATTCAGTATATTTTACAAAAACACAATTGAGGGCCAAAAATGATTAGTGTAATTGGAGAATATATACAATTTATACTTATTTCATGAATTATCCTTTACATATCTCATAATTTTCTTCCCATATTGTATGCTTCATATACATTCCTTCTTTAAAACCCACATTCATAATGTTGGGATAGGAAACATAATAATGTGTGTACTCAAATTATCAGTAATGATAAATTTAAGGTGGTATAAATAATCAATTAATCAAAACATGAGGATAAGGGTTTGATAAATTGATCAAAAAATTTAAAAACCATACTCATAATATCGTATATCATAATATTGGCTCATAGAACAATAATAGGTAGTTTATAAGAGATAAATTATAAATAAATCAAATAACATGATACATGAGAGAATGAAATTAGCATAAAAAATACGTTTTTGGGATACACATAAGAATAGAAAATCATTTTGTTATATAATGAACCCTATAAATAAAATCGTAGAGGCTTAGTTTCACTCTTTATTCCATCACATTCATAGTTACGGTTAACTCACAATACTATTATAGTAGAAAAATTCTCATACTGATTTATGCTAACTCCTGATCCTAGTACTTGTATTCTCATCAGATAACCATCATAAACTAATGAATTTGAGGGATCTATAATTTTGGGAACATATTTAACATAATGGAAATGTATAAATTTTTTATTTACGATCTCAAAATAGTCTTCATATTATATTATAACCTAGGAAAAGACAATCGGTTCCATAGACATTTCATTAGTTGATCATATAACAACCAAAGGAATGAAAATGGAGTTTTTAAACATCCCATAATCATTATCATAATCCATCTAGTAAAATTATTGTAATTTTATCATTCCATAATATCCTAATTAAATCATATTTTACACCATATTATGTTATCATAGATGAAAAATTCATTTAAGAGATCATTGTAATATTTTATGAGGAAGACATCCATTTCATTTGGATATCACTTATTTAAAATCCTAATTTTGAAAAAATATTGAATAAATAATTCTGATTAGAATGAAACATGTAAAATTGTAAAGGAATATCCAAATCATTGAGAGTACATGATTTGAGGAAATTCAATTCATGTTTTCTATGTTAAAGTGGAGGTTCTTTTAGATTTTTTGGTAACAAATATAGTCAAAATTAGTGCATTTAGAAAATGGAAATATGGTTCCATTTGATTTTTTTATAAAAAGGAATAATGGGTAAAAATGACATTTAAAAAAAATTATAAAAATATATATATTCTTAATTACATTTTATATAAAATATCAACATGGAAAAAAAATAATCCTTGCTAGAGAGGAAATACGGTCTATTTTTTGAAAAAAATTGATCAATTGAATTAATAAAAAGTAGAAAATGGTAATATTATATAAAAATTACATTAATAACTATAATATAAGAGAATTAATGAGATTAATTAGAGTTATATAATTAAATTTCATCATTGAAATATAGTTAATATTTATCATGTTAAATAATTAAATTGTAATATAAAACCAATAACTCATGTTTAACCAGCTTCTAAATCGCTCTATCTATTATATAAAATAAAATTTATTATAACTATATTATATAATAATTTAAATAATTATATAATAAAATATTTTCCACTTACTATATTAAAATACCCATTTATAAATAATTCTTTATTAAAATATCATTTTAGGTGTGAAAATTTTTCCTCTTGGGAGTTTCAGTTCCACAGATCATATCCTTGAACATCATTAATGGTTCCATTATATATATAATTTAAATAATTATTAAAATAACATATATATTAAATATAAATAAATATATAGTTTCATCATTAATTGTTTTAGATTGAAAATGATTTACATCATTCATGGATATGGTAAAACATACGTCCACACGAATGATATTTTTACTTTCTATTAAAAATTAGGAATGAAAGAAATACACTTTTTCATAATTAAAAATCCATAATTATAAATTTTTTTAACATATATATATATTAAATATATTAATATTAAAATATATTTAATTTATAAGATAAAAATAAATCACATCACTTTGTGGAGGTTGTAGTGCACATGTTCAATTGAAAAATTTCATATTTTTTTAAAGGAGGGGAAGATAAAAATGTTGATATTATATAATAGTTGTGGAAATATAATTTGGACATAAATTATAGATATAAACATTTTATCTGGGAAAATAACCACCCATGAATGATGGTTATTGAAAATTAATTATATCATTACGTGGAGGCGGTAATCCAAACGTACAAATGAGTGATACTTTGAAATCCCATTTGATTGAAAGAGGGTAAACTAAGGTGGTTATACAATCATAATAACTTTTAAACACATTTATAACAATTAATTTTCATATTTTATGCTAATTAATATATATATATATATATGATTTAAAAAAATAAATAAATTTGAAAAAGGTTGGGTAAGTGGATTACCTATTCTTTAATAGTACTCATACAGATTGAATCGTAATGACCCGAGTATGGTATTTTGAAAAGAATAAAACATATAATTCAAGGATATGGATGTTTATTGTCTTTTGGAGTTCATTTTTCCAAGATATATGGCTTAATGTGTTGTAATGTAGAGAAAGGTTGGGGTGTCCTTTTATATTTGTGGGAGTGGACACACAAGGAATTTCTCAAATGGTTAAAATATAATAAAGATTTGCTCATAAAAAGGACAAAAATGGATATATATATCATATTTAAATAGGTTTATGAAAAAAAACTTATTCAAAAATATTATTTATAAATTATTGATTCGAATAATCTAATTAATTATAAGTTTATCCTACTGTAAACCTATTCTAACCTTGATCATCATAAAAGATTTTAAATATTTTTACTATTTATTATGATAAAAAATTAAATTGAATTTATTAAATAATATAAATTACTATAATTAAAAATAATTTAATATATTTTATCAATTATAATTAATAGTATTGGAATAAATTAATTTCAAATTAAACCAGTAAAATACGATGAAAAATAGTTTTCTAGAAAACAATATCATAAGTATAATTGTTTTGCACCAAAATACATCCTAAAATTGATTTTTATGAACACAATTGGATTAAAAATATTATAAATTAATTAATTTTACATTGAAACAATTTTTGAACAAATTGAAATTTGGAAATACATGAAATAAGAGTACAATATTTAATAAAAACATGTAATTTACACTAATTACCAAATAATAAAACATTTAAGAAAATTTTAAAAACATCATTGAAGATAATTTTAACATAGATATTTTAAAAATTATGTTAATATTGTAAAATATATGTTTTAAATGAGGAAAAAATGAATTATATTATTTTCTGAAGTAAATAAATAAAAACCAAGTAGGTGTAAAATGTATTTTTAATGCATATAATGACTTTAAAAAACAATTAGTAAATTATCAATACATTTTATTTATATAAAAACCTATTACATATTATTTATAATAATTTTATTCCTATTAATATACACAATTTAATAGTTAGGTTAATGTTAAATTATTTTGTTCATTTGGACTATTGTTTTTATGTATAACAAAATATTGACGAAATTATACTTATTTAAAGAGAAATACATCATTTAATCTAAAGGTGATACATTCTATCCCCCATAATAAAATTAATTTCTCCCTTGAACATATTCCACTTTGATATAAAAAAGATGATATCTATGTTTCCCCAAATCATTTGGTTCTAAAGTATCTTCTTGGAATTTTTTATTCTTACGGAGAACATTAACATGGTGAGTAGTCATGTTCCAGAAAATTGATCTATATAATTAAATTTTTATACCAACAGTTCTTCATAAAAATGATCATGATATAGAGGTACATCATTTGTGTTTTTTATATATTAATGATTAATTATGTACTTCCTCAATATGAATACATTTATCACATCATGATCATAAGACATGTTTGATGTAAATCCCATGAAATAATCTACATTCCTTCTAAATAAAAAATATAAAAGTGCCATTATATATAGGTATTATATTTCACTTAATTTAATATATCATAACCTTATTACATGGAGAAATTTGTTGAAATAAATTCTCAATAATATGAAATTCTGTATTTCATAGAGGATTATCAGCATGACATTTATATAGAATCTAATATATATTGAAGTGCTGCTGAATAGATCTATAATTATCTTATATTTATTCATATAACTCAGTTAAAAATATATTTATTTGTCATTTATTATATCAGTATCTTGGATTTTTACACTTCTTTCTAATGAGAGCTTCATAAGAAGCCATTTTAAATCTCAAGGGAATTGTATTGTTGAGTGTAAAATTATGTTGTAGAAGGTGTTAATCCCAAACAACTTTTAAATACACTTAATAATATCATATAATACCCTCTAGGGTGTTAGTAATAATCCTAGAGTAACCATCTATCTAAGGATGTTAAGAAAAACTGAAACACAACTATATATCTAGAGATTGATGAAGTCTTTTCTATAACGTTGAGGTAAACCTCATATCACGATCAGATACAATAGAATTTGTTAATCCAAAAAAATATAACACCTACCAAATGTATTTTATTGAAATATGATAATGTCATAAATTATACATGATATTAATTATTTGTGTTGTCATTATAAGTAGATCTACTAAATCCAAGTATCAATATGAACTTTATTCATTCTAGGGAGACCCCAGAAAAAAATATGATGGTTTATCATTTCAATTATAGTAATGTCATGGTTTTAACATCCCCATTAAATTATATCTCAAAATCTTAAAATTATGATATAAATAACACCAAGATACAAATTTAGAAAAATTTCACTTCACATCATCCAACATGAAATAAACTACCAAATCCACATATATATTTCTATATCTCTAATTAAGAGATAATTATAAACTATTAGTTTTATCTAGAAACCCATTACTAAAATATTTTATCGGTAGTACACATACATGATTATTGATCCTTATCTTTCTTTCCCAATCAATGATTAACTCATGATCATTTCTCCCCATCTTTGGCATATATACATATTCATTATTCACCACTTTAATATTCACATGGATAGGTAGTTCCACACTCATACAAGAAAGAGAAGCTTTGTTACATTCCTTAAAGACATAATGGTCTGTCCTTATCAAATCGTGAAATATTGGATCTTTTGTAATAGTCATCATATATAATGTTGGATGATTCTTTTAACTACGATTATTCAAAACCTCATTCTATTTCTATAGGTGTTAATGAATTTATCAATCGCAATATTTAAACAACTCCAACCATCTTTTATACTACATATTCAACTATTTTTGAGTTAATATATAATTTAAACACATATGATTCTTTATAGGGAACATCTTTCTCTATAAATATAATTACCCATATCCTTTATAAAAATTCACACTATATAAATCCAAATCAATTGATATATAATTGTGTCATGAACAATAAATTTCCATGAGGTATAAGATATCATCATATCATTCAACATAAAGAAGCATCACATTCCCTTCTTTAGTGAATAACTACTGATGATAAACCCATCTCCACTATTTAGTGATTTATGCATAGGTCTACTGAATAGCCATATCATTAGTACAATGATATTTTTCTCACATTCACAAATCAATGAGAACATGACTCTGTTATGAATTGACGTAGATAGTGGATTATATATTCATGATATATTATTAACAAAGAATTGATAATATCCCTAGAAACCAGGAAAACTATGGTTATTATTCACTTTTGATGTTCTGTGAAAACATTAGATAAATTCAATATTTTATGGATCTATCAATATACAATTTCACGAGATTAAATGAAAGTAAAAAATGAAACCTTCTAATGACAAAATTTACATTTGTTAAATTTTTTGTATAGATTTTCTTTTCTTTGGTTCATTAGTACAATTCTCATGTAATATTTATGATACATCTTGATATTATAATATACAGTTATATGTTATATAAACGCTACCATGAAATGATCAACGATATCTATATAAACTATATTCATTAAATCGATGAAGATTTTGGGAGAATTTGTAAGACTAATTGGATTCACTATAAATCAATGTTATACATACATGGTTTTGAAGGTTTTCTTGGTAATCTTTGTTTCTTTCTAACATAAATTAATGAAATCCATATCAATGATCAATGTGGAAAAATTATTATTCTCCTCAAAATTTAATTAACATGTAATTAACATGATTCAAAGGATACTTATTCATGATTTTTATTTTTCTCAGTTCTCGAAAACTATTATAGAGTCTATTTTATCCATCTTTATTCATAAAAAAAGAAAAGTTACACCCCATGGTTATGCACTTGTGTAAATGAATCCATTTTCAATATTTTACATGAGTTTCTTCATTAATTACAACATAATAATTATTTTCATTCGATAAGGAATATTTGAAATATGTGAATCACCAACTATGAGTTTTATGGAAAATTCAACATCATGATTTAGTAGAAGACATTAAAACTCATATTATGTAATAAAAAAACTCACAGAAATATGAATATGTTTAATAAGGAGTTTCTCCATAACTATATAATATTAGAATCACTATTGAAAAAAAATCATGACTTCCCTTCATTTTAAATTGATATTGGAATTATATAAATATATCTAATCTATACAAAAATAATTTCTAATTCCCCTTAAGGTAGAATAATAGGATTTCTAAGAATAAAATTACGACAAAAATTAATCATAGAATAATCATAGACATGATATTTGATCATAATAACATTAATAGTTTTCCTTAATAATTTGATATCTAATACGTTATGTGGTTTCATTAAACCCTTATCAAATTCATCAGATATAAAATATTTTGTAGATAGATAATGAAACATGACATTAGTAGTTTCAGAGTTTATGGTAAGTGTACCTTTCACCACATCACTATCATACCACACATCAGAAATAAAAATTAATTGGTTCTTCCCTTTATCTCTAGTATCAAGAGTTTTACCATGTCAATAATCATCATAAACCATTAGCTTTTAGCACAGTTTAGCAAAATTCTTGTACTCCATTCATTTCAAAAACTAGAGCATGGGTAGTGTATTATGTTTTTATTTATTACTATCAATATGTAAATTATTCATCCCATAACATTAGAATTTTATTTGATGATGGACATCATTTTCACACATAAAAAATTTTATATTCATCTTAAAAAATCATCTTCCATGTTTCCATATTCAGATCAATAAAAAATTTAAGTGCATCATCTTTTCTATATGATTTTTAGTATCATAAATTCCTTTGAATTCCATATTTATTTTTTATCAACACCATTATATTTCTTGGTAACTCGAATCTCTATTTATACATTGATATCAGATCAATGAATTATTTATTTCTACTAATGTAACTTATGGGTAACACCATTAAATACATAGTTTAAGCAACTAGATAATCAATAAATCAAACATTCTAGAAAGAATAGAAGACCAAAATCATAACACACAATTATTGAAAAAATTCATCCTTGGTACTAAATGATTAATTTAAAATGTACATTAGATCAAATAATTAAATCAATATTTTTGGATGATGAATATCATGAATGTACTTATGGAACATATAATTTCCTAAACTCTTCCTTCTAATAGGAGTAAATTGCATCTTGTTTCCTTATGTTCTTAACAATAGTACACCATTGATCAACTTCTCATTCTGAATAATAAATATATAAAATAACGTTTTCTAGGTTTTAAACACCAAAGACTGGAAAATAAATATATTTTTGATACTAATCAATTACTTATAAACAACTGTATCATAAGACATAGTAAAAGATGGTTCAAGTTTCCTCATGAATGTATTAATAGAATGTTGTCCCATTATCGGTCCTTTGGAAGCATAAAAAGATTCTTAAATTTAATAATATGTGTCTGTTTCAATAATATTTTTTTAAAACCCTTAAAATTTGGTTTTTCTAGAGTAAAATAATTAAATATCTATCAAATTCCACATTAATGTGGGTCCCTCATGTCCCAACCATTGAATGAAATAAAAATGTTATATAAAGAGAAAAAATAATCACTGTGGGAAATCATATAATCATTAAAAATAATTCAAAGGATGTTAAAAGAATGACATCATAGGTTTAACCTTAGTCACTCATGATCATCACATAGTCAAATTATTTAAAACAATCTAGAAAGAATATGTGGATTTACCCATGAATATCCTTTAGGAGTGTTAAACAAGGTGTGAATAAATGGAACACTACCTTTACAACATAATAATTGTTGGGATATACTCCACTAACATATTTTCTTGTTATTACCAATAGATAAATATTTACCAAACAATAATGAATTTCAGTTTCCATATAGGGATTCATTTCTAGGAAAAATGGATTTCCAATTCCTTTCCAAATATTTATGATGAAATCCAATAATTTGATGTATCCTTAGGGTTTTAATCAATGCTTTATAACATGAATCTATCGGGATTAACAAAACATACATCTAATAAATACTATAGAAACCCATATTTTTCATATTTATATATTACATTGTAATAATTTAATATTATTTATATTTTACCAATACATTCTGAAGGGCAATAAAAGTTTATTTTCATCGGAGATTAGATGAAAAATATTATTATTTCATAAAATATCTTCTAAATTTCCCACAAGGACTATACTATATATAAATCTTCTAATAAATAGACTACTTATAAATTTATTCATACCCTAGGGAATGGAAACAAAACAATGGATGATATCAGATGACCAGTATGGGTGAAAATGGCATATATCGATGATCACATAAGTGTAACATACACATAAGTGTATGATAACATGATCTTATAATTTTAAAAGAATACCTTGTATATATTAGATCATAATATAACATCCTAACATAAATCAAGGTAGTTAAAAATATATGAATCATAATGGAATCAATGAAAATGAGCCATAAGTGCATAACATTGTCTTAAAGCATATGATTGTGATGTAAACATAATAATAGAAAGACATTTCCCTATATAACGATCACTACCAATATGATTATACTTGAATTTTATCACACTAAATTAAAATATATACTTAATCATGGTTTTCTTACCAACACTATTATTGTGGGAAATGTCTATTATTGAACTAGTTTCACTCCCCATTCTACAAATTATTACCTCAAGAGATATCCATCATTACCCAATTAATAGGGGGGATATATAATTATAGCCCCACATGTAATATAATGAAACCATACAGATGTGTGACACAAGATCACAAAACATTCATTTTATCATTTCTTAACCCGTGGAATGAAAATGATTTTCATAAACATTTTATCATTTCATCATAGCTTAATGTGTAGAAAATAAATAGGTTTCATTAAATTATAATGATAAGATTCATAAAATAATATGAAAAAGAATAATGATCATATCATTGTATTTTTCCCTAATTAAATCATAAATAACAAATTTTAATTTTATAAAAGATGAAAATTATCTTTAAAAGATCACTGTAATATTTATTAATGAAAATAAACTTTTAATTTTGAATTGAATTACTTAAAATACAAATATATTAAAATTTACGGATACAATTTTCAATAAAAATACCAATATAGTAATGAAAATTAATATTAAAATCATCTAATTGTCATGATGGTGTTATATTTCATTCATTTCAAATATATTTAAACAATGTTTCTTTAATTTGTTTAGTAAATAAGTAAAAAGTTCTTCATTTGGAAACAAAATGAATATTATTTTGAGTATTTTTTTTAAATACATACATGGTTAAATTTTATATTATAAAATCATAATATATTTGTACAAACATTATTGATATCATTTTAATGAAAACATAAGCATTAAATAAAAAAAATTCAACAAAATAGGAATTAAATTGTGTTTTTAATACAATTTAGTGATAAATTTATGTTAAAATGTTAAGAATGAAAAAATATTAATTAATAATTAAACAAAAATGTATAGTAGAGGAATCATAAGGATATTATTGAGAGGTATATCATGAAATTTCATTATCAAATACTTAATCTCATTAAATCCGGGTAAACAATGAGATTGTAACATAAACCCCTTAACTGAAGTTTGATTTTCTATGAATGTGATCTTGCTTAATTTATAATAAATATAAATTTATTATAATTTTATATGTGTATCATTTAATTAATTATAATATCACATATGATCCACAAATAACAATTTATCACCAATTTATTTTTGACTCTTTATTTAAATCATAATTTTCAGGTGTAAAATGTTTTTTTCCCTCAGAGTTTCAGTTCGACAAAATGGTACATGAAATTTTATCATTAAAAAATAATCAATAGATGTTTAATAATGATATAAATATAATATACCTAAATTATATAGTTATATATATATATATATTTATTTAAAAATAAAATTAATATATATAAAATTTATTCCCACTATTCATGGTTAGGGTCCGCCATATTTATGCATATACGCTGTCATTTTTTTATATTAAAAAAAGAAAAGAAATAATGATATCAATTTATCATTAAAAATAAAAATTATATAATTAATAGAATAAATATACATTAAATATATCCTTATTATAATCCATATAAAGGGGAAATGAAATACAAATCACATCACTTTATGAAGGTTGTAGTCCACATGCATGTGTGGGTGACATTATCATTTTATAATGGATTAGATGGTATGAATGTAAATATGATATTATAATTATAGAAGAATAATTATGACATAAATATAATATATATAATTATTTATTTAAATATATTAAACCCATCATAATATAAATCTGTTAAATTTGGTAATGGATAGTAAATTGACTTTCTATATGGAGGCAATGTCTACTCATACAAACGAGTGATACTTTCACATCCCCTTTAATTGAGAATATAGAGAATAAAGGTGGTTACATAATAATAATAAAATTTATGTATAGTTTTTATACTAAAGATATTATATTAATGTAAATACCCCAAATTTAGATGTGTTAGGAGAATAAATAAACTAAATGAGGTCGGGTAGGATGATTACCTCTTCCTTAGTATGCCTCATTTAGATCTATTATTAAGGACCGATGGAATTGTATTATAATAATAACATATCCTATATTTTATGTATATAGATGTTGATAATATAATGGGTTGTAGTTTGCTTTCAATTTATTTCTCTAAACGGAGTAAATAAGGGAATGAGTGGTGCTATTTATATGTTGGGGACATGAAACACATGGAATTATTTAAGATTTTAAAATATAATAATTTTATAAATAAGAAATGTATTTAAAAATTTCCATTTATTTGATGTTGGGATAGTATGAAGTTGAAATATTTCCATCCCATTTTATTTGGATAAGTTTTATTCGAAAAGTTAACATTATAACTTTTTTTACCCTTGATTAACCTATCATCACCATAACTGGGGGAATAAATTTTTAATGTTTTTACAATTAATAATGAAATAAATTAAGTGAAAAATTTTAACTAATATTAATTTTTTTGATTAAAAATATTGAATCATTTTTATCAAATTTAATTCATGGTAATGGTAGAAGTAAATAATAAATTAAACACTTAAAAAAGGATGAAAAGTTTTTTTCTAAAAAATGAGTTCTTAAGTATAAAATGATGTTATAACAAAATCCATCAAAAAATTGATTCTAAAAAACATATTTATATTATAAGTAATATAAATTGACTAATTTTACATTTAAATAATTTCATAAACAAATGGTAATTTGGAAATTATAGAAGTAAAAAGATATTTTTCAATAAAAATCTATATTTTTCACCATTCATTAAAAAATCAATCTTTTTATAAATTTATCAGAAAATTCAATATAAGATAATTTTAATATGATCATTTAAAAAATAAATTTCTTTTTATCAAATAAATATTCTAAAATAGAATGATATTAATTATATTATGTTATCTTATGAAGAAAAAAACATGTTTAAGGGAAAAATGTATTATTAAGAATATATTCTATTCAAAGATGATTTCATTATAAGAATAATATATTTATCTGAAACTATTTAAAATATTTTTCATTATATGTTTTTCCTATATATATAAGCTATTTATTGTCATGGTTAATGATATACATTACTTAAATTTATTTAGACTCATGTTTTCATGTATACAAATCTATCAAAGAAAATAAATTTATATGAAAATAAATATATAATTAAATTTTCAGGTGTTACAAAATTTATTTAGAAAAAAATAAAAATACATGTATCCTAGACAGACCCCCATCATGTATAGTATGACTTGAGGGGTCATCACCTTCATACTAAAATAATTTCATATCCTCTCATCAACTATACATAGTTACATCAATGATTAATTCTTGGATGCATCTCCTAAAAAATGAGAATAAGAGTTCCTACTAATTGAATCAACCTCCACAACTCCATTTCCAGGAGTATAGAATTTCATAAAGTCATGTTCTTATAAAAATTATAAACAAAATTAATATATTAGGTTAATATCACTCTATGTAATAATGTATACGATTCTATAATGGGCTATATATAATTTAATAACTTTTCAAAAAGTCAGTGCCTCTAAAGTATCATAAAGAACATTTCTATGTAAAACTCTTAATCATATGTCATATAATTGTACTTATATATTCTCAGAATCCTAGATCCATAAAGAATCACTATTACAATTTCATCAACACACAACCAATCCCAGATCATGAATCCTTATAGAACAACAAATAATCATATCCCTCGTATATAAAACATAATAAAAGGACACTCTTCCACCTCTACTTCATATCATAATGATCCCAATATAATTTCTCAATAAAAAATAATCATCAAACATTTTAGGTAATAGTATTCATGTATCCTAAAATCCATGATAGTTCCACAATAAATCACAAATATTTACACAAAAAAACCATGAAAACTCATTAACTATATAATTTCGATAATCCCAAGATATCATTTTTTTACATTTTCAAGGTCCACTAATTATCCTTCCTCTAGGATGAATGTCACACCCGGGTTTTTTTCATGTGTTGTTTAAGGTCTGGTTCATTGAAAATAATTATTCATTTCACGGGATTTAGGAGAGATAAATTTTGAGTTTGTAACTTCTATACATGTAAAATCATATTAAAAATTGTTCCCCATATCTGGTTTGGGAGTTTTTGGAGAAAAGGGTGTTTACATCAAGATTTTAGACGATAGTGAGCCCATTTCCAGATGAAAAAAAAAATTCTTCTGTAACACGTCATTTTTTCAATATGATTCACTCATTAAACTTCTTACATGGCCTCCCATGACATATTAAAACATAACTTCATTTGGGAACCCCTTAGGAATTTATAATCATGTTGGATTTGCATTATTTATTCATGTATTGGGTAATCCCATGATCCCATTTCAAGATAAAAATTAAGTTGTTTATTATATATAATAATTATTTTTTAAGATATTTTGTAGATTCCACCTCTTAATATATACCAATAACCCTATTAGAACCCCCATTTTCAATTAATCCTCTTTGGAAGTCATCTTAGTCTTGAAATATGGTGAAAATTTTAAAGGCTTCTCAAATCATCAAGACATTGAACATAAATTTATTTCATTCATGAATCATTCATTCTTTTATATATTGACATCAAATATTATTTGCATTGTTCGTATAGATATAATATTATTCTCCATAAAGTTAGTAGCCATTAACATTCCTAAAAGTCTGTAGATATAAGGGAGGAAGAATATTTCTCTAGTTTCCAACATTCGATTCCTTTTTCATTATACTCCAACATTCTTCTCATTCAACTAGATTTTTTTTCCTCTTCTCCCCTGATCATGAATTTCCTAGGTTTATTTTACTCCATGATTTTTATGGAGTTTTGGTTTGATTCGGGCTTATATTTAATGAACTTGAGTGTTGGGAACTGCAGTAGGTGATATCGGTTGTACTATTCCTTTATACCATTGGTTTGAGGTAGGATATCCATATCACATGAATTTATCATTTATGGTTCATCATTTTATTGTTTTTATAACCTAATATATATGTTTAGTATAGTTTTTTAGACATTGGATTATTTTTTTTCTGTTCAAAACTATTTTTAAGCCTTGTTTTGTGAAAAGTATTGTTGTTTTGTAATAAACATTTACACCACATGATTACATAAATGATCTGTTAGCTCACACACCAATTTTATTTTATTATTAACTTTCAGTAGATTGAATAAATTTATTTCCTGAAAATGGAATTTTTTTCATTTTAAATATCTTAAAATATGTTGTTTTATTAAAAAGTGCAATCCATGTGTTCGGTAAATTGCATGGTTGGATTTTATGTTCATAGTGCAATTTAAAATGATTTACATGAATTTATAAATACATTGGATTCATGAAAAATTGTATTATAGGATCCATTTATGGATTTCCAAAATATTTTTGGTTTTATAAACAAATTCATTTTTAGTGGTAATCATCTTTTGGATCGACTTGCTAAAAAATGGATCATTTGGCATCTTTATAAGAATGGTTAGGAATTGGATGTGTAACCGGATTTTTTAAAAGAATTTTTGTATGTTTTTTTATATATTAAACTATTTTTATACACATATTTATTAGATGTGAAAATTTTCCATTTAGAATATGATATTTTTGAGAAATTCTTAAGGGTCCGTTTGGAAATTTTTTGAAAATGGATGAAATTTATTATAATAAAAAAATCATGTGGATGTTTCTAATCGAATACTTGTATTTATATAATTGATGTAATTTTCTTAATGAGGAATATTTGAGATCAATTATGAGAGTACCTCAAGTGGGTCCCTTTATGTTATTATTTTATTAATTGTATGAGATCGGTCGTTGGAGTGACTTGGAGTGATGTCTATTGTTAATTATCATAATATAAATACTATTATTGGATACTTATATGGAATCAATTAGATCACCCCATTTTTATATAAATTAGAAATGGGAAACTGGAATATTGAGATAAAATTCTTTGAACAATTTCTACACTTGTGTGGGTGGATATATTTTGGGTTTATTACTATGGGATTATGCCCCTTTTTATATCCCGAGTTAGGGTGTCCTTACATATGGGTGTTTTAATTTTCATCATTTGTGGAATGCTGAAGGGGATGGATTCTCAATTATTAGTCTGTTTTGGTTTGTAATTGATCTCATAGGTTCACCAATGTCTATTTTATTTTAGTTTCATGTAGTGAAAATTACGATACATTAATTTTTATATACATTTCCCTTTTGTGTGTTTACTAATGTGCCTTATTTTGTATTTCATTCCTTGGAATGTGATGGTCTTATTTTAATAATTTTTATGAAATTTTTTTCAAGAGAATGTGTCTTATCCTCTTTGTAAAATCTGAAAATTTTAATCACCAATTTCCCTATTAAAATCCTATTGGCACACTGATTGAATAAATCTAGTTCTGGGAATGAAAAATAGAACTGTGATGTACATTTTTTTTAGTAACTTTCATAAAATCATACTTTTATATATTTTAGTTAATACAAGAAATCTATGATTCTATTATTTTAATATATGTTCATTGGGAATAGAATATTCAGCTATCCTATTGAGTTTTAATAATCACGCCTACAATTATCTTCTGTTTTTAGCCATTGTATAGTTTTAATCATGAGTTTAGTCACATTGTGAGATGAGTATTTTTTTAATTGGAGAGTGTCTAGTGGGGTGACATGGTGTTACTTTGGTCTTCAAGTTGGGTCATTTGGTTGTATTTTTTAATTTGTACTTTCAGTTTCCTATACTGATGTTATTCATTTTGATTTTATATAATTGTATTTTGGGTTGGATTTTTTGTTCGACTAATGTGTTCTTCATTTAATTAGGTGAAAATTGTTTCATTTAGTAATATGTTGATTCAAGACACTAGTTTCCATCATATAAGGATTGGTAACACCATTCGGTCTATTCCACTAATCTATTTGGGTTCCTAGTTTGGGGTTAACCCATGTTGGTTCATGAAAAATTTGTATTAGAGACGATCGGCTCCTAGCGTACCATTATTTTTAGAGTTCCCATTATTATTTAGGGATCTTTATATAGATAGAGTATGTTTTTTATACCTTGAGGGGTATGTTTGAGAAATGTGTCACAAACTCGTGCTCACTCTGACCCTCAGGTGTCCATGGGATGTCCAGTATTATTAGTGTCTTTGGTTCTTATAGATTGATCAGTGTTGTCATATGAAATATTGAGATAGAATAATGGTCTATATGATCTAGTGGGGCCTAGGAAGCCATGTGGATCTAGGTAATGGTCCTATGAAGGCTATCTATTTTGGTGGTGTGTTTTACAAATGGTTGCAAACCATATGGATAATTCACCCACCGGAACAAGTTCCCATTTGTGGGTGTCTTGGACGTTTCTTGAATTTGAAATTCTTTTTGAAAATCCTTTTGTTAGATTTACGAAAATGTGTATTAACGGAATGGTTGGCTGCTGAAAAATGTAAAATGGGTTTTAAAATTTTAATATTAGAATGGTTTTGGAATTTTGGTTTTTCTGAAACCAATCTTGGTTTTAAAGATGAAATGATTTAACAATATTTAATTTACTTAATATAAACTTATTTTATATTAAATTGAAATATATTTATATATTGGGATATTTTAAATAGATTCTGGACTTTGTTTTAAATGGGGTGTTTTGTGCTGCTGGAAATTGTTTGAATATGATTAATTGTTTTTGGAAATTTGGTTTTGAGTAGCTAGTGTTTTTATAGAAATGGGTTTTCATCTTTGTGGTTTTCAGATTACGAAAGGACACCTTATTTATTTTTTTAAATTAGAATGTGATATTTGGAATAGAATGATTGTTTTCAAAGTTTTATTAAATGAAACGAATTTATTTCTAATAAAATCGTCCTTTAATAAGTGTGGGTTTTTTTGAAATATTAAATTCATCTTTGACTTGGTAATTAGTTTTTCGTTGGGAGGTACATCAATTTTGGAAGTAAAATTCTTTATTTCAAGATTTGGTGTTTTCATGGGTTCTCACATGCATGGTTTTATGAATATTTGGGTCAATAGATGGTATGGATTGGTGGTTGGGTGCCTAGGGTGGAATGTAAATGTTAATGTGAGTGAGACCATAGGAAACACCATTGGTGATTATGGAAATCCACTATGTTATATTTTTTTAAATGTGTTTTGAGTTGAAAAAAACATGAATTTGTATATAAACTAATGGTTATGTGGATAGTTTTTCATATGTCTAATATGTGAATTTTATTCGGCATGCTCCCTTGTGATCTGGAAGTCACACTGTAGTTGCGTGTTGAGAATTGTTCTTATTTTTGGCTTAGTTTTGGGGTATTGTTCAGTGGTATTTTAAAGATTCTTTGGATGAAGTGACATTTCCATGGATGGTTCTCCCTTTGAAAGCATTCCAGTTTATCAACCTAAGGATTCAATTAAAATAGGAAATTCACATCATAGAATGATTCCTCCACCCATTTATTAAAATAGGGAGCAATTCAAGAACTATTTAATGTGCCTTGCCATTATGGTGATTTTATTAGTTGTAGTAGTTGTGCTCAGTGATGTTTAGTGGATGTTGTTTGTTCCATGTTCATTCCTCTCCTCATTCGGAGTGAGTGAAAATATTTCTTTATATATCCATGTTCTTCTTTGTGTAAAACTATGTTGTTGACAAAGAGAGGTTTGTTTTGTATCTTGACATATTGTTTCTACATATGTGTGTTATGTGGTAGGGTGTGGAACTATGTGAATGATTTTCAGTTAGGGATTAATAGATCTTGACTGTGAGGCAGTAGATGATTTATCCACTGGAGCTCCAACCATATTTCACAGAGTGAAGTTGCCATGTAGTAAGGAATCTTAGTGGTGTTTGATTTCTAGTGAATTTTGTGCCTCCCAATTATTCTGAGGTAGTTATAGTATTCTATTATGGGTTATTTAACGCTATGAAATTTCTGGTCGCATGGAGTGTGGTGGACTTACCCATCACACAATGTTAGTAAACATGCAATCTAGAAGGAAAGTTCCCAATCCATTTTTTTGAGTGGGATTCCAACTTAATTCGGGTGAGGCCTTGACATGGTAGTTTTTTTGATGTTTTAGTGGTCCCTTCATTATGCCCCTTCCCTCCCTGCCTCATGTGGTGGTGGTGGGGTGGGGTGAGGGGTGGTTGGTCAGTGTAAAATGGTTTGGCACAGTTCTTTTTCCCTTCGATTTGGAGTGGGTAGTTCAAATTCTATGGATGTGTTATTATTAAGTAGTTTCATTCTTATCATTTGTTTGTAGGTTGTGTTGGGAGTGTTTTGGGGGATTTCTGTGGGATATAACTATTCCTAGTTCAAGTTTATTTCTCTTTTAGTCATTCATCATTGGTTTTTACTAGTGGGGAGAACCACGCTGGGTCTCGTATTGTATCCTCCTAAGAATCTATTATATTCCAGTTGATAATTGATGGAGGGGCTTCCAATCTATAATACACTATAATCATTGATTTTTGTGAGTTCTCTTTATCTTGTGTGATCGTTGGGTTCATTAGGAGAAGGCTCATAAATCTGGTTGATGGTTTGGTTGTGGAGGTAGTGAATCGATCTATTGGTTGATTCTCAGAATATTGTTGGGAGTTGGTGTTTTGGTTGAGGTAATAGGATTATGTTCTGTTAATGTTGTATGAGGTTTCATTAGTTTTAGATTCTTGACCACATTTCTAATAAATCATTAGGTGTTGATCAATCAGCTTGAATGTGTTGGGGCATTCCGAGGTGGAAAACTTTAATGGTTGGGAGAATTGTCAAACCCAAATTTTTTTTTCATGTCATAGTTTTGATATAGTTAATTTCAAATGAAAATAAATTTGTTTGATTTTTTGTGAGATTAATGTTTTTTATTGAACTTTTAACTACGTCTAATCATTATAAAATGGGTTACCCATATATTTTTAGGGAGTTCTTGGAGAAAATTATGGTTACATCAAGATTTGGGCGAACTATAAGCCCATTTCCATATTTAAAAAAATTGTTTAATTTTTTAACTCCTTTGTTTTTCAAAAAATTTCACTCGTTACACTTACCAAATATCCTCCACAAGCATATAAAAAAACCATATAATTTTTGACGCATTAGGAATTAATAATAATGGTGGATTTGGTAAATTTGTTCATTATTGGGCCATCTCATGTGCCTATTTCCACATTAAAAAATAATTAGTTTTTTATATCATATTAATTTTTTTAATATTATTCAGTTTGTTTACATCTCATTAGTGACTATGAATCCAATTCACAGTCTCATGTATCATTTTCCCTCTTTGGATCTCATCTTGGTCATAGATTTGGTGGAAATTTCTCAAGGCTTTTCGTAGATCTAGAGTGTTGGGAACCACATTGGTTGATATCGGTTTGGCAGTTCCATTCCACCACAGTTGTGAGGTTGGATAGACATTAAAAAAGAATTTATCATTTTTGTTTCATCCTTTTATTACTGTTAGAACCTGATTTATATATTTATAGTATTTTTTTCAGCCTTTTCATATATTTCGTGTTGTAAAAAATGGTTGTTAAAGCCTAGTTTTGTAAAAAGTAGTGTTGTTTTGTCATAAACATGTACATCAGGAGCGTAATTAAATTTTCCCATAGAATTTTTAACTATTTTATTGTATTTTTATCATTTTTCAGTGGCTTTAATAACTTTATGGCGTCAAAATTTTAGTTTATCCCTATTCATGTGCTCAAAATAAGTTTTTTTTACAAGTCCATGGAATGTGTTCTGTAAATTTCCCAGTTGGCTTTTATGTGCCTAATGTGATTTAAAATTATTTCAATGTATTTATAAGTAATTTGGAATCATGAAAAAATGGTATTTTTGTGTCCTTTTATTATTTTCTAATGAATATTTGGTTTTATAAACAAATGGGGATTTGTTTGCAATCATGTTTTGGCCAGAGTTGCTAGAAAATGTTCTGTTTGGCATCTATCTAAAAATGGTCATGCTTTGGTTGTGTAACCTTAATGTTATAAGGAATTTATTAATGTGATTTGATTCTGAAAATTTTGTTTATACCCATTCTTATTAAATTTTAAATTTTATTTTTTCATGAAATTTATTTTTGAGAAATGCTTATGGACTTGTTTGGAATCTTTGTAAAAAATGGTGAAATTATTTATTATGAAAACCTCATGTGGATCTTTCTCATGCCATTCATGTATATATAAAATAGATGGTATTTCCATATCTAGGAATCCATGTGATCCACTATGGGAGTGTCTTGAGTTGTAATCTTTATGTTCTTTTTTATTAATGGCATGTGATCATCCTATGGAGTGACGTAAGAAGATGTTTATTGTGAAATATCATTATATATATACTATGATTGAATTCTAAACTGAAATCTATTTGCTCACTCCCATTTAATATACATGTGACTTGGGAATCTAGAATATTGATAGAAATTTATTAGAATAATTATTGCACTGTTAGTGGACACAACGACCAGTGTCCCATAGTTGGTGCATATAATTTTGTTTTATTACCATGGGATTGGACCCCTCGGTCTTTCGAGAGTTTGTGTGGTCGGGTGTTTGGGTGTTTTAATTTTCATATTTTTTGGAATTCCAACCGGAATGTATTTGTATGTATTAGTACATTCTGGTTTGCTCTAGATCTCCTTCTATCTCTCATGTATATTGACTTTTAGTTGTTTTTAGTGATGAATATGATATTTTTTTGTACATTTACATTTCCCTAGTTTTGTTTTTACAATTATGAATTATTGTGTATTTATTTTCATACAATGTGATGGTATTAATTTAATATTTTTTATGAAAATGGTTTTTAAATGAATGTTTTTAATCCTCTTTGTACAATATAAAAATTTTAGCATCACTTTCGCCATAAACATTCTAATGGCACACAAATTTAATAATTCTAGTTTAGAAAATCAATAAGGGAAATGAGATGAACTTTTTCTAGTAAATTTTTAAAACCCTTTTATATATATTAGTTGTACCTTTAAATTGAAGTTTCTTTTTATTAAATGGATGCAAATTTCCAATAGAATATCAGGCAATCCTACTAAGTATTAATACACATGAAAATATTTTTATTCTATTTTCTTCCCTTGTGTAGGTTTAATCTTGATTTCAGTCACAATGGGAGATGAGTATTTTTTGTCTTGGAGAGTGACCAATGGGGTCACATGGAGATAATATTGTCACCTAGTTTGGAAGGTTGTTATTATTGTTTAGTTGTAAATTCACTTTCTTGTATAGATTATGTTCAGTTAAATTTTATAAAATTGTATGATGGGCCGTCTGTTTTGTTCAAATAATTAGTTCTTGATTATATTTCGGAGAAATCATTCCCTTGATTACTCTATTGATGCCTATAACTAGTTTCCATCCCATAGGGATCAGTAACACCCTTTGGGCCATTCCACTGATCCGTTCAACTTCTAGGATCATGTTAGACTCTGGTTAGTTTGTGATAGTGAAATTCCATAAGAAGTAGATATCTTAATTCCAAATATGACCATATGAGAGATTACAAAATAGATGATTATCACAATTAATTTATAGGAAAATCCTAATATGTTCAATGTTCTCATCCTTTAATTCTAAATAGATAATTATGTAATTTATAATGAAAATACGGATTTAGTTCAAAAGGGATAAAAATATTGTACATGAGGCAAATGAACAAAGTCATGACAATCTTCTCATTGAAGGAAATAACCAATAACACACAATAGTTATAGTGTGATTAACATGTTGTTAATAGAATATCATCCTCATGAAAATGAATCTAGTGGTAACATTATATAATTTAATAATTTAATAAAAGATTCAAAATCTTCATCAACTGTAATATATCTATCCTTTTAAAATAATACTTATTCTTTATGATCATTTAAATTTGGTAAATATTGTCATTACAAATCATTAATCTAACATCAACCTTCTTGGTGAACACCGTCCTGGAAACATAGGGTGATATACCATGTTGGAAGAAACATTTAATTATAAGGTCCAATAACTACTCCTTTATATTTCAATGATTTGGTTAAGCCCTAACATAAGGATTAATATATATCATAGAATTACTAATGTGAATTTCAATTTATAAATGAACCACTTGATATGGGAGAACCACTTGCTTATCCAGATAGAAAATGTTTATATACTCATCCACAATAGTTGGAAGTTATTACCTGAGGTATATAAAAATCATAGAACCGAAATAACAAATTTATGGGATATTAGACATGAATTCCCATGTATATAACTTACTAATATTGATCATAGTTCCAATTCACCGACAAATGAGAATCCGGATCCCTCAACATAGAAGCATTGAACTCTCTGATTGTAGACGTATATAAGGATATATAATATAAAAAACAATTACATTACTAGGATGATGTCATTGTGATTAATCAAAACCATAATGATGTCAAATAGAAAACTCTCTCTATTACGAGTTTCCTTAAAAAACTGATAGATGCGGTTAGGGGATGATCACTTCACGTAAAAGACTTTATCTCTAAGGATCTTTCATGGAAATCAACTAATATTTCAATATCTCAATCTATGGATGTATAAATAATCGAATGGTCCACAATTGTTTCTACATGTCTGAATGATAGAGTAAAATAAATTTAGAATGTTCATTGTGTTATATAAAGAACATTCAGGTCATAACCCTTTATAGAATATAAATGGAAAGGTCCTAGAATATCAGAGCACTATTCTTGTTGAAAACAAAATCGGGGGTGTTGGATTTAGGGATTATTGAGTTAGATCCTAAAATCATACTCTGATATCTCATCCTCATCATGCACCACTAGATCTCATACCTAGGATGCTTCCATGAGGACTATCCTACTCACCATAGAGAGGTACTTGATCACATGTCTTCCTATAATATGAAGGCATATCTATTTCATAAATCATAATATATTACACAAGGTTGTGTATTCACGTTCCATATGACGGCATATACTATATATATAAACAATTATATACCCAATCATACTAGATCATTTACTCAACAACCAATCTTTCAATCATCTTGTCTAAGGCTAATCAAGAAACATCCATTGATGTTGAAACCCTGATGCATGATGTTGAATTTCCCCAACTGATTACAATTCTTTTTATTACGTACCACCAATTCATATTTCATGTAACCGTAAGCCTAAAATATAATTTTCACCTAGCCTCACTCTAGAATGCCAATTATGGCGAGGATATAGAGAGGAATAACCCATATATATTTTTCATTATAGTGGTTTATAAAAAATATCAATTCTAAGAAGAAACTATTTTGGACCATGTTTATGGATTAAGATTTTTGATTAGGGAGTCTTGAATTTTACACAATATTATAAGTTCTTCTATGTTGTATCTTCAATATGTAGATAAAATTAAAGTCCACTTGGTAATACTCCTCATTTATGTGGATATAAAAGTCAATTAATGAATGAGTGTCCTTATAATTTTTATAGATGATCATGGCTGTCACACCTGTCTTTTCTAGTTTGTTTATTTTATTAATTTTCTGGCTATCAGGTTTTTCGGGTTGAAGCCCGACTTAAAATTTTCAAGTTATTTTTTTAAATGCAGGTTTTGGCCTTGATAGCATCCAGCGCACTGCGGTCGAAGCTACACGGCCTCATTCGAGTCACCAAGTGACCTCACCCGGTTAACTGCATGGCCTTCTTGGTGTTCAAGGAAAACATATAAAATGAAATAAATAATGAAATGGAAATTAAAAAAAGGAAGTCTAATGAAAACATAAGGAATTATTTTAATGATAATAATAATAACAATTTTTTAATATACTATTATTATTTTCATCGTTATCTTTTTTATTTAAAATTTTATTCATTGTGTGGGGTAACTCGCGGTTGCCTGATTCTTTAAAATATATATATACACATATATATATATATTAATGATAATAAGAATGGTAATTCATATTTTATTATTGCTTTCATTAATATATTGATTTGGTTACAGTTGTTAATTATGTTATGATTAGAATAAAATTATTAACCTATTATCATTAATAATATTATTATTTTTCTTTTTCTTATTATTATTTTTAGGTTCTATTTCATTTTTATTTTTTGAATATATTTATTTTATTTTATTTTATTTTTCCCCCCTTTTTTCTTCTCTTTTCGTTATTTTCCATCCTCTCTTTTTCCACCCCCTCCCTCCCGTCCAACCTCCTGTGCGTCGTGCTAAACCCCTGGACTGAAACCCTACCTCCTCCCGTGCCGTTTGTCGGACCAGCCCCCTCCGGCGCCCCACACTCCCCCTCGACCAGCGCTGCGACCCACCACCCCCTCCTTTCGCACCGTCTTCCGAACCAGCACCCTCCGACGCCCACACCCCATCTCGGCCGGCACTACGATCCTTCACTACCATCCGGTGTCGTACACCCCTCCAGTGACCTGTCGTCATCACAACATCCCTTGATCTGCCTCGCGCCGCACCCACGAGCTCTCCCCGACCTGCCAACCTCCTTCCACCAGTGACCAGACCCCCGCCTCGCCCCTGGGTGACCCACTTCGACCCACCAACCCCCTTCCACCAGTGACCGGAACCCCCTCTTGGTCGAGCCTTTTCCACACTACAACACCCTCTCCCCTACGATATAACATTTTCATCACATTACTAGGGGTTTTCTCTTGTTCTTGGGGGTATTATTTTTGTTTGAATCATGTTTTTTTGTCCCTATCATTGTTAAATGAATTTAGTTAGCTTAATTTATTTTATTATTTTGTTCCTGAATTGATTCTGTGGTGCGAATGGTGTTCTTGTATTTGAATGTTTGGTGTGTTTGGTTCTATTTTGATGCATTGTCGATATTTGTTTCTAAGGATATTTTCATGGTTGTTGTGGTGCTTTGGATTAGAAATCGGAGTAGGGCACTAAATTTGGTGGAGTCTTCGATACCTGAGGTAGGTGGTTCTGTGTCTAATTATTATTTGATGAATTATTTTGCAAGATTAATTTGTTTAGCTTGTTGTTAAATTAATTCAGGTTAAGAGAAGTTGTTTTTCCTTTCTCTTTAAAGTATGAATTTCATTAACATTGTTAATAAATTGTTTATCTTGTGTGTGTGTTTCTTCTGAGAACCTTGTTGGTGATTTTTAACTTGTCCCGTAAGATTATAATTTTTTTTCAAGAGGTGCGAACTATATTTTTGACATGGCGTCATGTGTGTTGGGACATAAAATAAGTTTTTGTTTGAGTTTAGTGGGTAATTACAAGTGATTACATTAAATTATTTTATAAGCATCTACTTTTGATTTGTTAAATTATGTGGTGCATTACTGCTCTGATTTTACAATTTGTAAATTGATTAATTAAATGAATTTTGTGGTCAAAATCATGTTTTGATTATATTATGTTGTGTGTTTGGTTATAAAAGTGGTTTGGGTTGTTTTTGTGTGCAAATTAATGTTCTTCTCTTCAAAATTTGTTTATTAAAATCTTCTGTGTTTTAGAAAATAGTTATTAAGGATGGATAATTGTTTTAGATGGTTTTGTAAGAAATTCAGATTTAGTTTTAAGACTTTTTAGTGTGAGTCTTATTTATAAATGGTTTTTATGTGTGTAATTGGTCGGCCGTTTATTGATACGTGTCTTCTTCATAAGAGTGTGGATGATTTACCTGAGTATGTAGCCAGTTCAGATTGAGTTTTGAAAACAAATTTTTGTGTGCACATGGTTTTAGAAGAGGGGTTGAGTGTGTAATTGTGATTTTGCGTGCGTAAATACCTTGTTTGACTTTTATGCATTAGAATGACATGTGACATGAACTTTGAATTACTTGTGCACAAACGGGAAGCCTAGGTACTAGGTGGGAATACTAGACCAACGTGGTAGTGATACGCGAGTGGCCTCGGCCCAGTTTCACCTAGCGGGAGTGATTCTTACAACACAAACTAAACACTAGAAGATGACTGAAGACCACTATTGTAGGAGGTGTTTCTCTACCAGTGGCTCGTGCACAAGAATGTATGATATGGTTCACCAAGACGTGAGGTTCTAGGGTCCCATTTCATGTTACTATCTTTAGTGTCTCTCCCATGTATTATGCTCTTCCTTTTCTTCCTGCTCACCGTCGGCACATGGTGTGACGTTGGGGTTACCATGATAAGTGTGTGTGCATGTGTACATGTGTGTGTGCGTCTGTGTGTGTGTGTACATGTGTGGGTGTGCATGCGTGCATATAAGTTAATTTAGGTTGACTACTTTTATAGAATTTTCCCCTTAAACCAAATTTTCATTAAAATCCTTTAAGAACTTATCTATTTTTACTCTATTAATTGCAAATGTATTTATCTTTTAATAATTATGTGTGGAACCATTAATCGGTGGCATCCTACTGAGCTTTTATATCACACCCTACATACACCCTTGGGTGTATGTAGATTCTGTTTCTTCTACATTCTTGGTTGCGACTTCTTGCTCAGTGATGGTGGTTTAGGTGGTAGTTGGTCTTTTCAGGTAGAGTGGTGCGGATGTGGACTCTCCTTTACCGGGAGGTTTGAGTATGTGTTTTAGTTTCCAATATCATCTTTTCTTTTTAGTTGATGGTTCGAACTGTAGACTTTAAACATGTTCATAGTTTAAAGGCATATTTGGTTGTCTATTTCTAATTTCAGTTTATTTATCTGGATAGTTGTTTTTCTATCTTTTATTTCTGGTAATGTGGTTCCCATGTGTTAGTTTTGATACCCGGGAACTTGTTCCAGCCTGTGTGGATCGAGAACGCCCTTCGGGCCTTTGCTGCGGACCGGGTCGGGCGCTGGGTCGGATGGAGACCCAGACTTGTTCGTGACAATGGAGAACATATGAAATCCCATCATTGAGAATAATGGTTGAATGAATAATCATGTGGATTATAATAATTACAACATGCCTGAACACTCAAACCACAATCAAAATATTAAATTATGATGCATAACGTTCATAATCACCATAAAACATAAGTAGTATCTATAAGTATAACTAATTAAATGCACTAAGTATATGTACATCCTTATCCCATCACATTGGAGTAAAAAACACCACAACAGGGGAAATAATATATTCCTTCACAGTGAGAGGTCAATATTCATTCTAAAAATGATTATAAGTTATTATCCTCAAATGAAAAATGAAATCACCTAATGATGTAGTCCTTTTATAGAATACATCTCACACACATGGTAACTAATAAGAGTATCAATAACTAGCACTCACATATCCTAAACCTGCATCAATATCATCGGTTTTAGTCTATGTAGAGGAATAATATAACTAAACAAGATAGAAAACAATTAATAAAACATATATATGAAGAGGAATCCAAAATTAAACAAGGTAATTGACCCATTTATATATGATAAATGTACCATTTATTTATTTTTGGTAACCAATGCCTTAGTGTACCATATCATGAAGCATGGTATCAGATCTTGAGGAAATAAATATTTTAGATTCTAGAAATACTTGGGGTTCTCGTTCCAAAAATGAAAATGTAATACTCCTTAAAAATTATTCCTAAAATTTATATATAAATCCTCACTAGGTATCCAATGTCCTACTCTGTCCCTATGAAAAACCATTCACTAATACAAAATTGATATAACTCGACCGACTAGAACACATATGGGGGTGGGGTGGTAATCTAGTTATTCCACCCAAATCCTGAATATAATAGGTCATGGAATCATGAATACAATTGAGTAGTAATATCACACATAATGTGAGTCTTTATCCTAATGATCTTATAAAAAATGAACACCTCCACACAAGAAAATATAATGTTGAATATATAACGAAAATAGTCTGCAATATATAAATAATGCATGATAAAATTCTATGATTCCCCAGTTTAAACAGAACATAATTCATAATTAAATTGAAACTATATATTTATATGATCCAAGGAAAAAATAAATCCAACCTATTTATATGATAATGCGGGACCCCTAGAGAAATTGATCATTAGAATTAAACTATTTTCACTACTATCCCATTTAATTACCTATAGGATCCACCAACAGTATCCCAACCTAGGTCACTGATGAACTATCTATCATTTGATTATTACTTGAATATTTATTTCCAATATGTTTATATATGAAATATTATAAATTTAACTAGTTTGATTCCACCAACACTTTAAATATGTGATAGGAAAAAATAACAAGTTCAAAACCACAGGATTAGAAAAAATAACTTATTGATAAAAATACATAAATATTTTAAAATCTGGAACCCTTAGAAAATATAATTCGATGTATAGAATATAAATAAGGGAATTCAAAGAGAATCCCAAATAATTAAAACATCCCATAAAATTGTCCCATTTCGTCTTATGATCCATGTAAATTGAAACCCACAAAATTTCGAGTAGCAAATAATCTATTAGTGTAGAACACCCCATAAAAGGGTACAACTAACCACTAATGTATTATATGGGAAAAGTAAAATTCAATTATCTTTTGATATATGAGAGTATCACACAAAAAATAGGGTTTAATTGATCCCAAGAACACACCAATCACCATGCCAAATCCTTATTTTTTGTTGTATAGATTTTTAGAGAATAAATTGAATCTATTACCTCATGCCCCACCTCTCATTCTGAAGAAATATACACTATTTTGTTCCATATGAAAAGAATACTATTTTAATGAATACTAGTTAGAATGAATCCATAATGGAATGAATTTTTTTTCATACTATGAATAACCTATTTAATGGGGGTCATGTGACATGAAATATTCCACAACAGCATGTCCCCTTCCCCTCAAAGGATACCACACAAAGGATCCCCTCTACTACACACCAGAAATATTGATTTCCCCTAAAATTTATAATTTGGTATAACATTAAACACAAATAGGAGATGTAATATTAATGGATTACCATTATATATTATATAATACTAGTTCATTTCACCACTCCAACAATCACATAGTTTGATCTTCGGAACATAGTGTGGCCCCCATGAATTGGAGGTCACATCACCCCATTAATCTCAGAAACATTTATTGGGGTTCCATTGATAGAAAAATGACAAAAATTTATTAATTGAATCACCAATACTGATTTTTCATTAGTTTAAAATTGTACGAGCCACCATATCAGAATCCATTCTTATCCCACCTCAAAACAATCACCTTCACACAAAATTTCCACACATTGAGACAAACATTCACAAGCTTGCCTCTTTTGTTGTCCCCTCATAGAACCACTATCTACCTGAAGATGGGTCACATCATTCCACAAACATCAAACCTCCAACTGGACGCCACAAGGATCCCATCACATTGAAGAATAATTAAAAGGTGATGATATAGATATTCTTAGTCCTTGATCATCAATAAAAAATTAAATCTCATGAGCATGGAATAAAGATAGGATTAAAACAATAATCCTATATGCTCTCTCAACATAATTATTGTAAAAAAATAGGAACATGGATTATAATTTCTAATGTTGGGATCCAAAAATGATGGGTATGGTGTTACAAAATAGACACTTTTAGAATAAAAAAAAGACTCCCAATTAAAAATAATAGTGCCTATGTTGTATTGGATTTTTTTTGTGGGGATTACATCCTTTTCATGTTTTGTTGATAATTTTATTGATAATTTTTTTCCCAATTTCATCAATAAATAGACCTCCATCAAACCCTCCATCTTAAATATCTCTCCCCTAACAAGATAGAGTTTTTCAAACTATCTCTATCAACAGATGATAAAGAGGAATAAATAAATGGTATCTATTGTTTAAGTGTATATTACAAGAATTAGTCAATCATTAACTTAATTTATAATAAAATACATATTGTATAACCATGGCATGATCCTCATAGTGTGACATTACATTCTACTAATAGTCATTCCATGATAAACACCCATTTATTTGTTCGCACCATGACCAACAAACACCTTGTCGTCAGAAGTTATCAACCTCAATATACCATGGCACTAAATTTCCATGGCCTTTTCCATAGTTTGTGACATTATTGGTCAGCCTTGGACTTCAATCGTCATTCAATGGAACCTCCATACCTCCAAACAATAATGTAAAACACATATTCAAATACATATACATATAGCTATACATATACATACACATATACATATATCTATACATATACATATACATATATATATACATATAAATATAAATATACATATACATAATCATATACATATTCATATACATATACATATACATATATGTATACCTATACATATACATATATTTATACATATACATATACATATACATATACATATACATATACATATACATATACATATACATATACATATACATATACATATACATATACATATAAATATATATATACTTATACATATACAAATACATATACATATACATATACCTATACAAATAAATATACATATACATATACATATACATATAAAATACATATACATATACATATACATATACATATACATATACATATACATATACATATACATATACATATACATATACATATACATATACATATACATATTCATATATATATATATAGACACCCAAGTACAACAATAAAAAATCCTCCTTACGATAATTACTTTTTCATTTTCCTTTTGAAAATATTGATTTTAATATCACTAACAACTCATATGGAGTAGTTGCATAAAACATAAAATTTCTGGGTCACCAAAAATGAACTATATGTGATATAAAATCTTATAATTGTATATAATCCATTCAATTTTTCCTAATCACAGAGACTACTACCATATGTGTTTTATGCATCCACGTTATATATAGAAAATCATCCAAATGTATACTAAATGTAACATCAATGAAATATTTTAATGGTATATTTCATTTAATTTCATTTAATTATTTGTTTTGGGGTATTCACATGTGTTTTTGGGGTATAAGGGTGAGATTTCATGATTTCAGCCAAACAGTGAGCCCATTTCCAGATATAAAAAACAATTATTCTTTAACTCATTAATTTTCCAACATTTTTCAGTCATTCGACTTCCATAATGTCCTACCATGATCTATTAACACCACAATATCAATTTTGCCCCTTTAATAATCCATTGTCACGGTTCATATCAATTATTAATTATGTAATTGGGCCAGCTTGGATGCACATTTCTAGTTTAAAAAACATTATTTAATATATTAATAAATTTCTATGATTTTTTGGTGATTCCAAATCTCACCCGATCCCAAGGAAGCCCATAGCACCCTCATTCTATTTGACCCATCTTTGAAGCTCATATGCATCATGAATTATTATAGAAATTCTTAGACAGTTTCAAATCGTCCAAATTTAAAAAGGTAACTTGTTTCCCTCATAACTCTATGAAATTTTACACTTTTCCCCTTATTTCCATTCTCACATGACAGTCTCAGCTTTATATTAACATCACTTTAAGTTTTGTTTTTTTGGATACTCATATACTGGTGTATTTGGTGTGATATCATAATGATCCCTCAAGTTAGTGGGTCTCCTTCTTTCTTCATTTATTTTTCATAGAGTTCCATCAATTTACATGTGGTTTATTACTTTATTCATGATGTTACTTATTTCTAAAATGTATGATTTATAAAATATAGTTTGATCATTACTTTCATGGTCTATTATTCTAGTTTTAGTCTTGATCTATTTCCCTTGTGGTGTAGCGGTGGTGTGGTTGAATTTTCTAACAAAGATTCAATGGTTTTGACAATTTTGGTAGGTGATTCCATTGGAAATCCAATATATATGACTTATCTTTTCTGAATTTATATTTTTATCACACTTATCATTTATTATAATTTCTGAGAAATTTGGTTTTGATGATAATTGTTAAGAAAATGATTTTAGCTACCAATTTAGGGCAAAATTTGGTGTTTTACATGTCTATTATATGTTATCCCAAAAGGGATTGTATTATAAATCATTTAATGGGTTTATATATTTTCATAGTGTGCTTAATATTCTATTTTGATGAATAAGGGTATGAAAATGGTGTTCAATGATGTGTTTTAAGGGATTTTTTTTGCAAAACGTTGTCAAGTTTTGTGATGTTATTTTATTGTAATCATAAAGGTATTATTGATTGGTGTATGTTGGGAAATATATGTGAAGTTAATATTTTATGTTTATTTTGAATATTACATAATAGATTATGTTATAATTGTATTTATTATCATGATATAATGGATTGATCAAAATCGGGGAATTTCAGGTACCTAGGAGGGCATATAAGTAAAGTACGCTAGTGATCATGATGGGTTTTATAACTTTTTCACCATGAAAAATTCATAATGACAGTAGTAACAAAACTATATTTATGATGATTAGGAACCATAGGTTATGGGTACATTCAATACTAGTTACTCGTTCACAATAATGGAATTTTCTATGGTTACTTTACACAGAGGTATGAGGTACATGGGGCCGGAGACAACCTAGTGCCAAGGGGTGTTCCCAAGATTTCTTGTTATTAAATCTTGTTTCTATATCAATGGAAGATAGTGGGTTTTGATGAAAAATAAAGAATTATACATGATTTATTTAAATCTATTTCAATGAAAATTTCATGTAAAATTATCTATATTTAAATGTTTTATCCTTTAGAAATAATTTCCATTACATATTATTTATCAAGAATTGCATGATTTTTATCTTGTATTGTTTACTCTATGGAATATTTAGGAGGTATGTTATTGTTATTAGACTCACACCCTACAAACACCCCTTGGATGTATGTATACTTGGTCATGTTTGACACAGGTAATGGAAAGGATTTAGTGTATGGCAGTTTGGGGTGTCTATTCCCATCCATTGTGGAGCGTTGTAGAGATGGCTTGTGGGAGATTACCCCTTGCTGTGTAGAGTCATTGGGGATTTTTTACAACTATTTTTTATTTTTTGAATGTATTTTTATATGTTTGATCCTATGTATTCTGTTCTTCATTTTTTATGTCTTGTTTGGCATGAATTTTTCGATTCGAATTCTCAATTATTTATGATGTTTTATGTTTCTGTATTCATGTTACTCATTACCAAAACCAATTATACGATACCTATTAACTTTTTCTAGGATGTGGGAATACAAATCCCCCATTGGTTCTTTTCATGGGTTGGTTTTGATGCAGGTTATGATGGTGACCATATTTGCTTTGTGACAAAACGATATGAAAAGTGGTTAATTTTTTTGGGTTATATTATTATTTTGAGATGAGTTGAGCTAGAAATAAGATAAGATCTCGATTCATGTAGTTTTGATCATAAGTAGAGTACTTGTCTTGCACCTCTGTTGGTATACCTTGAGTCACCATAGGACCTTGTAATTTTCATCGGTCATCAATTCCAGGTGAGATGTGTGGGTTGCAGACTACACCTGGACATCAGGCAGGGATAAATTAATTTTATATTCAATTGTTTTAATGTGTATACATTTATTATGTTTGATAATGTTAATGGAATTTTTTATAATTGTTGTAATAATGTTTCTCTTGTGACAGTTACCTTTTTATAGCAACATGCCTCCCCATAAAGCTCCCATGAAACCATGGGAGGAAGCCGGAAAGAGTTATCCCTCACCACCTGACCAGAGGCTATTATATGTTGTGGTTCGAGATTTAAAATCACTAGTAAATGGAATGAATATTATTCTATCTCCTATTCTAGATGTTTATACTACTCCTACGAAGGACAAGGCCGTGGAGTTCTTGAAAAATAATCCCCATACATTCGGAGGTAGCATAAAACCTCACGAAATAGAGGAATAACACAAAAAGATCGATCAAATTATTGAGTTCTTGGATACACCTGAGGATATCAGTGTGATGTGTGCCTATTTTGCTGTTGTAGGGTTCCTTCCATAGGTGGTGGGAATCAGTACATTAAACAGGGATGAATGAGCAGATGCACTGGGTAGATTTCATAGTTTTTTTCAACGAACAACACTGCCCTAATGTTTTGGTATAAACCAGATCCTGATAGTTCATGGATCTTGTCCAAGGGGATCATTTTTTAAAGGATTTAAACAACTATTTAAATGAGATAGTTTAGTATTCTCCTGAAATTGTCTCTAACGAGAAATCGAAGGCCCAGAGATTTGAGAAGAGATTACGACTGATGATATACTCCCACATTTTTTTGTTTTGGATGAGTACCTTTGCTGAGGCAGTTGACCAGGCTTGTATGGTGGAGATTGTCTAAAAAAGGAGGGGTAGTTTCTCTAGGAATGAATTAGTAGTGGGAAGGGGATCCTCTCTAGTGAATAAAACGAAATGGGAGGATAAGGGGAAGAAGGGAGGTGGATAGTCAGGCCACTCTTCTAGTTAGATTTCCTTAGTGGCTTCTGATGTGAAATCAGTCATATTCAACCAGTGTGGGAGACTGGGGAACATTCTACTAGCATACCCACTTCCTCTGAAGCCCTATTATCAATGTGGAGGTATGGGTCACATGCAACGCTTTTGCGGGGTGGCACGTCCAGTTTAGAGTGGAGCAGGTTCAGTGACTTCAAGAGGAGTTCCATATCAGTCAAAGTCGTCATGGATTAGGGGATCTCGATTTGGGGGTTGTGGTGGTAGGGATGGGTCAACGTGTAGGAAAAGATAGTTAAGGGACAACCATAGACTATCCTTCATCCTTAGGAATGGACCATACATTTCTATGTGTTGGATCAGGCACTAGTAGGATCAGATGTGGGACCTTTGACAGTTCAGGGTACCATTTTGATTGCATCATCTATCGCTGCTTCACATTATGATACTAGAGCATCTGTTTAATGAATTTTTTCTTGTTTTGTGGAAATTATGAATTTTCCATCTGAGTTGTTGTCTTTTGTGATAGAGTGGTGACACTGCTGGGAGAGACGAATGAGTAGGGTCTTTGGTTCCCTTAATGTGTGCTTTCCAGGCTAGGGGTTGAGAAGGAGTGGGACCTCTTAGGGTTATATATGAATATTTTTTATAGAATATGTGGAATGTTTTGTCTAGTACACATCGATGCACACATTTATTTTTATAGTTTGTGTGTCAGTTTCACAACATCTGATGGGAGTCGTCAGGTTTTTTCTTGTGGAATGGGATCCTTAATGAGTTGTCTGGGACCTGCCCTCCTGGAGTTGGGTGATGTGGATTTTATGTTATCATCACACGTGATATAAGATGATGGTCATGCTCCCGATGGATTACTAAGTAATATAGTTGATGAGTTTTCAGAGTTCTTTCTAGTTGACTTTTCAGTTTTTCCCTTAGAGCTGGATGTTGAGATAGTGATTGATCTGGCACTCTGATCATAGCCGATATCTCTTCCCTCATATTTCATGGCCCCCACCGAACTAATTGAATTAATGATATAGCTGGATGTCTTAGAATCCAAAGGATTCATTCGCCCGAACATCTCTCATTGGGTCGCTTTTGTGTTGGTCATGAAATTGACTGATGGATCCCTCTAGTTTTGCAGTGACTAACAGAAGATAAATAAGTTAATAATCAAGGAAAAATATAATTTCCCCCAAATAGATTACTTGTTCTGTCAGATGATGGAGGAAATATGATTTTGTAAAATTGGTATGTGTTTGGTCTATCATCAACTTAGGGTTAATGATGCAGATATCCCATAGACAGCCTTCCAAAGTTGGTATGACCACTTCGTGTACATGGTCATTCCAATCAGATTGACCAATGGTCCAGTGGTCTTAATGGTACTCAAGAACCGGGTGTTTAATCAGAATTGTGATTATTTTTTCATGGTATTTTTGGATGACATCATAGTTTATTCGTGATCTAAGGAGAAACATCAGCATCACTTGTGGATGATTCTGGTCACTTTACAGGAGCATCGACTATATGCAATTTTTTCCTATTGTAATTTCATGACTAGGTAGGTATATTTTCATAGGCATGTGTTCTCGGAGAAGGAGGTTCAGGTTGAGCTCAAGAAGATCAGTGTGGTTATGTCATGGGAGAAGTTGAAGAACGTGTTTGAGATCTTGAGTTTCCTCAGCCTGGCTGGTTATTTCATGTAGATTGTTCAAGATTTCTATATACATGGTTAACTGATGACCACACTCACTATGAAAGTGGTGAAGTCTTATGGGGGCCAAGAATATCAAGAATCATTTTAGGAGCTGAAGAGGTGGTTAACTACCACCCTCATTCTTATTTTTCAAGAGGATGGATAGGGTTATGTTGTGTATTTTGATGCTTCAAGTATCGGTATTGGGTGCATTCTTTTATAGGATTATCTTGTGGTGGTGTATGAATCTCGCAAGCTCTGACCACATGAATATAATTACCCGACCCATGACATGGAGTTAGTATCTGTGATGCATGCTTTGAATACTTGGCATCACTATCGGTTTGGGGTGAAGTTTGTGGTATACTTAAATTGGGAAATCTTTTTCTATATCTTCTTGTAGAAGGACATCAACATGAGGCAACATCATTTAATCATGTACAAGAAAGGGTTTGACTTTGAGAATGTATATACCCTTGGAAATGGTAACTTGTTGGACAATTCATTTAGTATAAGATTCCCAATTCAAGATATGAGGAAGTCTTGTGATGAGTGGGCTTTTGCGGCTATATTTTCTCAGATGAACGTGAAGACCATAGAGAAAAAATGGGGTGCGTTCATGGAATTTTTTCATTTGAATCCTTATATTCTAGAGATAACTCAGTTGGAACATCTTGGTGATGAGGTTTTTCAATAATTTAACTAGTGCCTTTAGGGTGGGTAGATGTCTTCTGATTTCTCATCATCTCTTGAGGGAATATGTTTCTTCAAGGTTCGTTCAGTATTGCAATTATCTCAGGGGAATGGGGTGGTTCAGGATAGACACTAGTATCAATGGTTAGTACATCTGGGTTCCACGAAGATGTATTAATATGTCCACAGGTTATTCTGGTGGCCGGTTATGAGGCGAGATATCGACTACATCATATCGAGATTTTACACATGCGACTGGTGAAAACATAGCATCAAAGGCCCTCAGGTTTGGTCCATTGATTACCCATTCCATCCAGGAAGTGGGATGAGTATTAAATGGACTTCGTTGTCAATTTTCCTAATTATTGTCGGGGAAAGTATTCCATTTTGTTGGTGATTGATCATATGACCAAATCATACCAATTCATTCAGGTCATATATACAACTAATGTGGGTGAGTCGGACTGTTTGTATCATTAGGAGGTGGTAAGGATCCATGGTGTTCCATCAGTAGTTGTCTTAGATAGAGACCCTTGTTTCACATCTCAAATTTGGGAAGGCCATTATAAGGCCTTGGGGACTCATATTACGATGATCATGGCATAACATCCATAAATGTATGATCAGATAGGTCGGTAAAATATGATTTTAGAGGACATGTTCCATACATGTGTTTGGGAATTTTGAGGTTCCTGGGATTGCCATTTAATATTGGTTGAGTTTTCCTATAATAATAGTTACCAATCATCAATTCAAATGGATACTTTTGAGGCTCTCTATGGTCAACCTTGTTGGTCCCACCTTTGATGGGCTGAGGTAGGTGATACCTCACTATTGGGGCTCAGTCTGGTGTAGGAGACGTCTGAGAAGGTCAAGTTGATCTGGCATCTCTTATTGATAGCTCAGAGTTGAAATAAATCATATGCAGACAAGATGTATCACGATCTAGACATTTCTGTTTGTGGTAGCATATTTTAGAATGTGGCTACTCATTTGGTCCATCAACGATTAGGAATGAAATTGAAGATGATTCCATGGTTTGTCAAAACTTCAAGATCACTGAGAATATTGGGAAGGTGATATAAGGGATGGGCTTACCTTCAAATTTGACATCCATCAATTACTTCTTCTATATCACCTAGTTTAAAAAATACAACCCGTATACATCCCATATACTGAATTTGTAGGAGTTGGATATAGAGCATGATTTATCTGTTTCATAGCGTCTAGTGCGAATAGTGTACTTACAAGAAACGTTGCATCCTTGGAAGACTATTCATCTAGTCTGGGTACTTTGGCAGCCTGAGAATGATACACATGATACTTTGGGGTGGATGTTTTTGGTAGATAAGAGTACACATTCTTGTTTTCTGGTCAAGCATTAGGTTTACTTTTTGAGGTGGAAAGTCTTTCAAGGTGGGGATAATATTCACACCAATGACTTATTTTATAGTTAAATTTCATTTAATTTAATTTGTTTTTTGTGGGGGTTTTCCATGCATTTTTGGTGGAAATTGTGAGTTTTCAGGATTTGGGAAAAACCATTAGCCCATTTATATATTTAATAACCAATATTGTTTCTTTTTTAAATCTTCCCTTTTCAATGTTTTTCACCCATTCTACTTCCAAAATTGCTTCCTAAAACCATTTAACACCACAATATCATTTTGAACCATTTATGAATCTATAATCATGGTGGATTTGGGTTTTTAATAAAGACAGTGGTCCATCCCGGAAGCCCATTTGTAGATTTTATTTAAAAATATAAATTAAATATGTTATTCAATTTTTAAGATTTTTTAGTGATTTATTGTCTCACTTTATCAAACTGAACCCAGGTGCACCACCCAATTTTTCCCCCTCTATGGAGCACATATACAACATGAATTTGGGTAGAACTTTTTAGACATTCTCAAATCAACCAGATTTAAAGAGGTAACTATTTTCCAACATAACTCCTTCAAAATTTACACTTTTACCCCATTTCTACACGCACATGACCTTCTAAGACATATTCCAACCTAAATTTCCTTTTTGGATATGTGGATATTTAGCTACTGGTTTATTTGGGGAGATTTCTTTAAGATTTATCATGTAGGTGGGTCTCCTTCCTTCTACATTCAATTTTTTAGAGTTCATTCCATTTTCATAGGGTTATTTTTTCTCAATTTTGGATATTCATTATGTACAGAAAGTACGATATAGAACCTAGGGTGAGATCATGAATTTCATGGTCAATTCTTCTAGTTTTAGGCTTTATCTATGTCCCTTGTGGTTCAGCAGTGGTGCGGTTGAGTTTTTGCAGAATGATTCAAGGGTTTTGACACTTAAGGAAGGTGATTACATGTGTAATCAATTATAGATGAGTTATATTTTATGAACTTCTTTTTTGAGAAAACAAATAATGCATTATTATAGATTCTATTTTTTTGGGACGTTTGTTTAGAAAATGAATTTTTTCTACCAATATGGTGTTAAATTAAGAATTATAGATTTCTGTTTTATGTTATTCCAAATGGGGTTGTTTTATAACTCATTTAATGTCTTCATATAAATTATTTTGGTGCTTCATATTATGTTTGAATGAATATGGCTATTGACAAGGTGTTAAATGTGGGGTTATTGAGGTATTTTGTGTGAAAAATATTGTTATGTTTTGTGAAGTTATTTTATTAAAATCCTAAATGTTGTATTTAGTGGTGTAAGTGTTGAAAAACATGTCTAGATAATTTTAGAGACAATTATTCCCATACATGATGTTTTTGCGAGATAATGGATTTTGGTATAATGAAATAATGGTTTGAGCACAATAGAGGTAACAAAAGTACCTAGGATGGAATATATGTACTAGTACACTAGTGATCCGGATGGGTTTTATCCCCATTTTACTGAGAAAAATTGATAACGACCACTCTAAAAAAATATTGATGATTATTATGGAAAACTAGGTTGTGGGTATGTTCCTTTATAGTGTCTCATGAACATGAATAGATTTGTCAATGGTTACATTACACAGAGTTATGAGGAAAATGGGGCCTGAGACGATCTATTTCATACTGTTTTTTCCAAGATTGGTGCTCATTGACTCTAGTGTATTTATCTTTGGAGTATGGTGGTTTTTTCTGGAAAATACAGTTTCTGACATGTTTTATTGAAATGATCCATTTCCTAGAAAATTTTCTTTAAAAAATATTAATATTTAAAAGATTTATCCTTTATAAATTATTTCCCCTACCTCTTATTTATCAATAATTTCATGTTTTTTATCTTGTAACGTTTACTCTGTAGATTCTCTTGGTGGTATCCTATGGTTCTTATGACCCAATCCTACATACTCAACATTGGAGTAAGTAGAAATTATCATGTTTGACATATATAAAGGAAAGGTGTTGGGTGATTGTAGTTTGGGGTGTTAGTTCTCATCCATGGTGCGACGTTGGGGAGACAATTTGTGGGTGATGAACCCTTATCATGTGGAGTCCATGGGGATGTTTTTCTAATATTTTAGTTTGCATTTACAAAAATCATTTTATATGTTCTAACCTATTTATTTACTTCATTATTTTTTAAGCCTTGTTTGGCATTAATTTTTAGATTCGTTTTATCGATTTTGTTGATGTTTTATTTATCCATATTTTGGTAAATCATTCCCAAACCCAAATATATGATACTCAAGAACTTGTGCCAGCCCGTGGGGATAGGAAACATCCTTCAGGAAATGTCATGGGCCATCCATGGTTCTAGTTTTTATGGTGACTTTATTCGGTACATGACAATCAAACCACCAGTAGAAAATTTTCTTACACTATGTTAAACTTCTTATTTTTCATTGACTGTATTATAGACATTCCATCAGAATGAAATGGAAATAATCTCCTTAAGTAAAACTGATTTAAAAAACTATAAACGAATTAATGTAAGATCCAATGTCTTATAATGATTGTTTCAGCTAAAATAGACATGTTCGTATCAGTATATCATCCTTCATGTCTATATTTATTTAATATTATTCAATCATATTAATGATTTATATCCATGACTTGTACAGCCAAAATATTAAATATTTATTCTTATTATGTAACTAATAACATGTTACCATCGATTTTTTCATATCATTCCTCTTTTAGATTTTCTCAAAATTATTCCTTATAACCGTAAAAATAATATGAAATGCATGCATGGGAAATGGTTTTAATCATATTTATACATGATTCTATTTTTATCATTGAAATTTATACATGAAAAAACATTATAAAATTTAATAGAATCTTTATTTTACTATCATGTTCTTCATTAATTTCTTGCCACCATTAATATTCATATTTCAGAAAAATATTCTATGTTATAAAATAAAAAATTTCTTAGTTAAAACATTGTACAACATTGTATTTTTAAGAAAATACGTCCCTAAATCAAAATTAACAGTAAAAATTTTTTTTTCTTGAATAATGTTCCAATTTATGGTGTGTTTTACTTTCTCCATCATATCAAATTACTAATTAAGGGTTTATTTTTTGAATTATAATAATTGATCTCTTTTTTAAATGAAATATATAAGAATATATTCATCATGTTTCATTTTTTCACCCACTTTGACTTAAATAAACACATTATTTATTAATAAAAATCCATTAGATGCCATTTTGAGAGTATAAACTCCTCCATTGATATAAAACTGTCAAATATCCAAAATCCCTTTTAATAATGATGAATTTTTTCAATACAATTATGTTCTATAAATAACTTGTGAGTTACCATAAACCAGTTTTACATTATCCATCCCTTACATATCAACACATATCCTTAATTGATTGAATGTTAGATGAAAATATGAATATGAATTCATTTATTTTTATTTTATGGATTGTTTTATATGATATGTTCTATTATGGAATGATGTAAATTGTTTTTTAACATTGGCTAAAAAAATAGAAAATAAGTTTTATTTTTAATATAACATAATTTGAAATATTATTTTGGCGATGTTTATTCATATAACAAATGAAAGAAGTATTTTTTTGGAAAATATTTAGATCAGATAAAAAGTATAAAAATTGTTTTGGATAAACAAGTATTGTAAAAATTAATGTTATATGTAATATATTAATTTAATTGTTGAATTAATGATTCATAAAAAAAAAATATATCTATTATAGGAATGATATAAATAAATATGATAAAATAAACCCTTTTAACAATAAATTAATATTATTATAAATAAAAAAAATATTCACATGAAAATATAAAAAAAACAAACTGTATTTTACCTCAACAAAAAATCACCAATCAAATAATCGTATTCCAATGAAAAATTTACTATATAATCGATTAACTACTATCATCACCACTATAATTATTGTCAAACAATCCAATGTATATCTCCATTATTTAGCAGTTGTAATGTAATAATCACAATGAATAATGGTATTGATATAATATTTTAAATATGTTAATGGTGAGATGGGTTCTTCCCAAAAAAAATCGTGTAAAAGAATTTAGTTGGTTATGATTACCAAATATTTTCATTGGTCTACATATAAGACTTATTTGTGATTATCTATTAATAATAAATAATATATTAATGTTAATACAATATATTTTATTGTGAATTATTCATCTTCTTTGGTGTGGGATATAACTCCATTGGGGGAGAAAACCCCACCTTTAACATCCCTTTTATCAATTCATCATTAATAATTCCATGTTCATGCTTCTTATATCAAAATAACACTATTATCCCAATGAAAATATATTAGCATAACATGATGTATATTAGGATACATATTCATGGTTTTTAATTATCTACATAAATGGACATTAACACTATAGAATTTTTTTTATCATAATGGTGCATTATCCAGACGCACATTATTACCCTATTTAGAGGAAAAAACATTCTCCTTCACTATTTGTTACACCTTGATATATTCAAATAGTAAATAATATTTACTAAAATATATTACTATAAAAAATCATTAAAAATAACATTTCACCTTAAGACATTATGATATATTTCATTTCACAAAAATTCAATCTCTCCGATAGCTTGTGGAACTCACAACCATGATTTGAAATAAACTATATCATAACGTACCATTATAAAATATCCATCAATTTTGATTGGGTATGAATAAAAATAAATAAAATATAAACATTCTATAGTTTACACATCAATAAAATAAAATAAATAGTTATCAGTTTATTATATGTACAATAAGAATCATTTGAAATAAAAAAGAAATGTTTTATAAAAAACATCATTTTTCTAAAAGGATATTTTGTCAATATTTCAAAACATTAATTAAAATTAAATTTTAAAACATTATTAAAGGTTTTATAGAAAATCAATTTTTAAATAATCATCTTAAAATTAACATAGGAAGTAATAATGGGACATTGCATAGAATTTTATCTTTCTTATAATTAGTGAAAATAAATATTTTTATAAAATTATCATTTCATTTTACTAAATAATTTCCTTATAATATTTTAATTTTATTTTTTATTAACATAAATAATATTTATTTATTTTAAATCCAAATAATTATATTTAAATCACATTGACAATAAATGTTCGTATAATATTATAATTAGCCTTTAAAACTATTTTTTCTAACATGTATTTTGATGTTTATAATGTTTAAAAATTAAAATAAATAATATCACACCTAAAGATGAATGATTTAATAAAAATTTATAGATTATATCCCCATAAATATGATATTAAATTAATCTAATTATGATTAAATTTAATATTGTTAATATGAGATCATGATATCTTAAGAATTTTAATTTCCTGAATACAATTTTTTTGACTTGCCTGTGGGTTTGATTTCAAATTAAATTCTACCACATCTATGAGTTGAATTTTCAAAAATGGATTTCATATATGGTATCAACAGAATTTATTTTTTTATAATATTCTAATATTAATTTTTGATCACAACAAAAAATTTAAAATAATAAATTTATTTCTAATGAATAATTTAAAAATAATTTAATGGGGGTTTAAAAATGATAAGAGACAAAAAAGATCCAAAACATGAATAATTAAAATTTCATGGTCATATTTCTACCTTATCTTTTCTATGTGTTGAAATTTATTTATTCTGGTTCTTTATGAATTGATAAAAATGTTTATGGAAATCATTCATTTCAAAAATTCAATGAGTGTCATCACCCCCACTTATAAAAGGTCACCATATCCTCTTATTTACATAATAAAATACACCATTGGATCAACCTAGAACAACCCAATTGAATTTCCTACATCAATACCTTAATCCGATAATCCATTATTGTGTCTTAAATCTACCATACGATGTATTTTGGTGAAAACCAAAAGATGTTGTCTAGAGAAGAGGTAACACCCTTAACCGAGTGTTTTGTTTTATTTATTATTTCACCTCCTCAAAATATATTCAAAAAGGCATATATAAATACCTTAGTATACTTTATATTCCCGGATGTTGTTATTTTTATTCTATAACTATAACATCCAATTATCATTATTAGGTATTTCACTTCTCTTTATCAGTTTGCCTCTTTATTTGTGTATGGTTTGGAAGTCCTGAGGGTGGGGATAATTTTGTGGGGGAAATAACCAAATGTTCAAGGAAGAATGTCTGAATTAATTAATTTCATTAGTGTATAATTTTTTAATTTATTATTGTGTTTCTATTATTTTTTGGATAATTATCAATGTAATTTGGAGTTTTTATTCTGAAACTGGAGTTTTCCCAGTCCGCTGGGAGTTTACATGACATTTAATTGGTGTACAAAATGTTTTTTTTCTATCATCAAGTCACATTCTGAATACAATAACATATTGGTTACACACCATTAAAATGTGATACATTATAGATAATGTTTAAAGATCATTATTTTAAAAACGAAAGAGATTTTTGTGTATATGGACCATCGGGATTAAAAGACCTATAAAGGGATTACACACCATGTAATTCTAATGATGGTGGATTCAAATGGTTCCATAAGAGTGATTCCTTATTCATTAAACATGAATAATATTTTCTCTCAACCCATATTTCTTAATTATTTATTTGGGTACCCCCACTCCTTCCATAACAATTCATTTGGTGTTTGGTTATTTGGGTTGTGAAATCTGTATCTCTAGGTAAGATATTCCTTACACTTCATCATTTCCTTTTATTGTGGAAGCAATATTTTTTTGTGTTATTTTATATTTTGATATATTATTGTAATTATATTGTTTTATTATAGATTTTTAGTCTTATATTTCTCTATGGGACATTCATTTATTTGTTTTTTGGGGGTAGTTGTGCATTATTCTAGGGTTTTCACGATCTAACATTTTAATCATCAATTTTTTATTGAATCAATTATGAGAGATGTGATGATGGATTTTAGGGAATACATTTTTATTCTTGTTGTTTTCTCCTTTTTTGTGAAACCTTTTGATAGTGGGTGGGATATCTAGTTAATGGTATGAGATTCCATCTTTAGGAACTATTTAATGATCTACATTTCTATGGTTTTGATTAATTGTGTTATAAATTAAAAATCATTTTTGAATGATTTTATTTTTGTTTGTGGACACGAGTTTTTGATAAAATATGGGTTTTACCAGATTTTGGTAAATAAATAGTTTTTTCAAATCATTTTGATGTTGTTTTTTGAAATGTTTTGGACAACATGGTTTTTATGAAATTGTTTGATTAATGGGTTTAGAAAATAGTGAACATGGGAATCCTTGGGTACTTAGGTTGATGGTTTTGTAATAAGACTCTTACATTAATAATTTATTGGTGTTCCATCATGTGGAGATCATATTCACCGTAGGATTTTTTTTTCTAGAGACATGGTATACACTACTAGGATGTTCAGTTTCATGGGTGTTCCACTACTGTTTCGATTCAATGCATATTTCTAGGGGCTTAATGGACTCATGATTGACTATATTGATGGTACATGTGTCCTAGATAGATTAAAAAGTAGTGTTCCATGGAGGGATGTAACATGTTCTTTGATTTGGCTAATTGAATGATTTTGTCTTGTAATGATTCATTTTACTTCCATGGAATTGATATGATTTGAAATACATGATTTACTTGGATTTGATATATCTAATTTTATATATGTATATAGAATTATTTGAATATTTTTTATGTTAACATATTTGTAAATGTGGAAAAAGGTATATTTAAATGTTTCCTAAGAGGTTGATATAAAAACAAATAAACTTTATATGAAACCTTTTTTTATTTAATGTTGAGAATTGTTCAAATTATTGAATACGGTATTTTTAATGAATTCCATGATGGGATCATGTTGGGTATATTACCTCACACCCTATGAAAATATTACATTGTCTGTAGTCATTTATATGTAATTTGATATAGGTCATGGAAAGACACTATTGTTGTTGGTGATGTTTTCTATCAGCTGAGTCTAGGTAATTACTGGTGAGATGGTGGGATATTTTCCACACTATCACATTTAGATACAATTTTTTATGTTGTTATTTACTATTGGAATTCTCACTTGGATATTTTTGTAATTTATTTTCATGTACTTTATATTGTTTTCTTTCAGTTATGTCATATATTTATCTATTCTGTTTCTCTCTATTCTGTTGGTATATATGCCATGTTGTTCTTTCTCGTAGGATAAAATAATTACCTCTATTTATAATTTGATGAAAGGTTCTAAAATCCATCGTAGGGGGATCAGGAACACCATTTAGGTATGTGCTAAATCGAGTCATGTACCAGTTTGATATTGTATCTTGGTCTGGTTCATCACAATTTGGTTTCAGAGGTGATGTGTACTGAAGAGTAATTTTCTTTCCATGTTTGGTAGAATAGATATTGGATTTTTCAGACATGGGAGGTAAGGTGAGGCGAGTACCTAGCCATTTCTTTCCATGTCGAGAGTAATGTTACCAAGGGATATTGGGAGGTGTGTCTTATATATTGAGTTTGTGACCTTAATCTCAGTTTTTATTATGGATTTTTGTTTTGAAATATGTTTTTTTAATGTCTAATTATTTCTTCAATTTTGGTGTCTTTTATTATTCCTCTGAGTTGTATTCAACATGTTCTATATGAGTGGAGAGACTGATGATCCTTGACTAAATTATCCATGGGATTGTAATTTTATTGAACATATCTTATGATTAGTTCGTGTTGTGGAATAGAATGCACCGTAATCAAATAACATTGTAGTTCATGTACAACCATGTATTTTATTAGACCAAGATCTATCAAGGGATTTCCAACATGAGAATTCACCATCAATTATGGTTATAAATTATCCTTATGAGGAATAGTATTAGGTTTACACGATTGATTATACTATCAACTTTGTGGATACACCTGAGGGTATCAATGTGAATAGCACGACATTAAAAATTGAGGGTCCCAATAAACATTGGTGGGATCCCATTGTATAGGTGGATATGCTTGTGTGATTGGTCAGGAAGGGTTTGATGACTCTAATATTCCTATTGTTTTTTCTAGATTCACTAATAATGGATAATTGTTTAGAGTTAACCTCTTTACAATATGGAAAGTGAATAGTGTTGGAGTAAATCAATTGGTTTTATAAACTGGTTCATTTTTATCCATAGGTACTAAAGAATAATAAGCTGAAATAATAAAAGTACCTACAAGGTTTGTGAAAGTATACTAGATAGAATGTTTTTATAATTAATATTTTAATCAATACAAAGAAATTGTACATGGGATATGATGGTAGAGACAAATTTGGTAGTAAATTTTGGATATCATTCCCCTTCTATTACACCTAGTGGTATCATCTGTGGAATTATATGATAAAAAAAGTTTGAATTTCATCATAGGAGTGTGGGGGTGGTTCTTAGTGGATGGAAATATCTACATTCATTTATATTGGGAAATGTTCTAATGACTTGATATTAGTGTGTAAAGGTTGGTAACACCCAACATTTTTTTCCATCAAATGCAATGATATGAAAAAACTTTGGATGTTATGGTCATCTAGAAATTTTATGTTAGGAAATGTCTACTCCCTGATATGGCCATGGATAATTGGCTCTAATGGATACTATGGAAACATAAATGGTTCAATGACTATACATATAAAGTGATATGTTTCATGAGTCTGTCACCTTCACATAGTACATGAGTTTTCAGTGGAGGTATATGCAGGTCCAAAAATAGTGAGTGGTACCATCTTGATGGAATGTTTAATAGTGATTTTTTAATTGATAATAGTGCTCCAAAATCATTTAAATCCATTTTTTGATAAAATTTATAAACATCGTGCAGATCTCATTTACTTTGTAATGGATTTAAAGACACCTCTTGTAAAGTGGAAAGAGTATGAGTTTTATTATCCTTCTTTTATACTATCAATAACGGATTAAATTTTTTTATGATATTTTATTATTCTAAATCTAAATATATTTGATGTTGTCCTAGAGATGGATTGGAATGTTTCTCATCATGTTAATCTTGATTTTCACCATTTTCATGTCTTATTTCATGTGAGATTTGAGAGATAATAGGTTTTATTGAAAGAGTGGGATTTGAGGTATTTTTATGAAGGATCCTCCCATCTAAAACATCATATTGTGTGGTCTTCTGTAGTAGTTAATCCCAATGAACATTCCTTTATTTTTTATATTCTTACTATTTATCATGATTTTTCAAATGTTTTCATAGACAATTTCTTTCATATTCCTCTAGAGGGGGGGAATTATTTTATTATAGAGATAGTACAATTATGTAACCAATTCCAATACATTAATTTTTCATGGAACCAGAGTATATGAAAAATGTGAAGATTTAGTTGGGTGATATGTTGTAGAAGGGTTTTGTTCTACCAAGTGTTTTATCATGGGAATCCACATTATTTGTATCTAAGAAGGAAGACGATTCACTTTAATTTTCCATGGAGTATTCGACATTGACCTAGATAAGGGCAAAGAAAAATTATCTTTATCCATATATGGATGTTTTATTTATTTGATTATTCAACCAATGAAATGTGTTTTTAAGGTCAAAATTTGGTCAATAAATCATTAGCTAATATTTTGGGAGTCTGATATACCGCATACAAATCTCTAGAGTAGATATATCCATTTTTAATATATTTTGATTCAATTTCATTTGAATAATTCTCCTACAGTTTCTATAGTATTTTTTGAATTAGATATTCCAACAATATCTCGACACTTTTGTGGTTGTGCTCATGGATGATATTTTGGTTTATTTATGATCTTGACATGTTAATGATAACCATTTTGGTTTGCATTTTTAAATCCCTTGGAGTTACTATTTGTATGGAAAGCGTTCAAAATGATATTTATGTGTCCTAGAAGTGATATTCTTGGGATATATTATTTCTGATCTTGACTAATATGCTAAACCTGTGAAGGTGAAGAAATGGTTTGTCTTGGTAGGAACAGGAGATAATATTCGAGATTCATACCTTCCTTGTTCTTACAGGATATTATCCATATTTCACTAAGGATTTTTCAAATTATGTGTAACATTTTACTACTCTTACTTGGAAGGAGGATAAATTCATATGGGTTGAAACAATTTAGTCTTATTTTATTGATACAAAAGTCTTCATAACATTCAGTGCTATAGTGATCTTACCTGAGCCCTGTATTGGGTATGTGGTTTCCTATGTTGCTTCAAGTGATGGTATAATTAGTGTGGTCGTGATGGATGATCATTTGGTAGATTGTGAATCAATTCAGCATTTACATCAAGAGAATAGTTACCCCACATATTATCTTTATATTTCACTAGTTATGCATGTGCTTAAATATTGTCATCACAATATTATTCTGAAAAGGTTCACAATCTTTAAAGACCATATGAGTTTAACATATATCTATTCTATGAAATTAATGAATCTCATGAAGAGTCATTGAGTTTAATGCATTTAGAAATGTCGAATTCAATATGGCCTACACCCCAAGGAAGGGAAATGTAAAAAAAGACACTCTTAATAGGAAAGCACCATTCCACACTATTTTTGAACAAATATAATTAGGTAAAATATGGGTATTTTTTATTAGTTTCATCTGGATGATCTTGTAGATGATTAATTTATGGATATTGAATGTTTTCACTTGACATAATATCTCCTTGTTTCTATTATGCTGGTTTAGTAGTAGGATGATGAGTTCCTATGAATTTGAGAAACCATATATGACATGGAAGCTAATTCTGGTTGGTCTCTCTCTTAAGATGGTATTTTAATTTTTGGGGATCCATTTTTCATCCTGACATTAGTGAGAGATTTATATTTGATTCAAATTTATAGTTTCTCATGGGTCATTCATCTTGGAAATATAAAGATATCTTATGACTTGATATGATTATTGTAGTGTCTAGGATAGAAATGTGACACTATGGATTAGGTGTTCTGCTATTCCACATTTCATAAAATATGGTTATATAATATAAAACCTTTTAGTATTCATTAGCATCAATTAGTAATAGTTTGAAAATGGGATGAATTTTCCTTGTAATGTTTTGTTTTATTACCATGGACTCCCTGAGGGAGGAATACTATCAAGGTGGGGACTGATCATTCAATAATGTTATCTCTAATTGTTCAGATTGAGTACACCACAAAAGTAGATGATCTAGGTAAAATATATGTGTCGGATATTTTGAGGTTACATTGGGTTCCTTTTGAAATTAATTTATATAGGTCTAAGATTTTAATTCAATGTTCTGGATGATTCTCTAATAGTTGACGGGGATGTTTGTTGGGTTTAGTACCACATACAATCACAATATAGATAGTTAAATGGAGTATTATGTTCATATCATCGAGGATATGATCTTTGAATGAGTCATGGATTTTGATGGATCTTTGGATATTTATCTAATATTGGATGAGTTTTATTACAGTAAAAACTATCAGTAATCAATTAGAATGGCCCATCTGAGGAATCAAATGGTTACCCATGTAGATTTCTTCTTTTTTGGAATAGGTGGGAAAATCCTATTTGTTGGGACCATGTTTCGTTTATTACATGTCTTCAATTATACATAATATAAAAAAATATCTGGTGACATGTCAGAGTTGATATAAATATTACATGGACCAGTGACATCATCCATTGAAGTTTTTGGCAGGTGATCATGTTTTATTGAAAGTTTCTCCCTAGCTGGGTCACCATTGTCATGGAAAAAATGGAAAGATGTATCCATGATATGATTCATAACTTGAGGTCACTAATAATATCGGGTAGGTTTCATATTAGTTTTCATTATTGATTTAGCAAACTATAATTCATTGTGTTTTACACATATCACTACTCAGGAAATAAAATCCTGACCCCTCACATTTTCAGGTGAGATGTGATTCATTTAGAGATTTTTTTTATTATGGAGAAACCAGTAGATGTCATTAACCCTAAAGTGAAATTACTTCATTTTATGTAATTTCTATTGGTAAAAGTGTTACGGAAACATGTGGAATATTATCACGATAAATTGAAGCGTGAGTTGTTGATGAGGGAGTAGAGGAATCACCTATTCACCAGACTTCATTCTTGCACAAGTCTTCCAATGGATAAGAAGTCATACGGTGGGATGTTTTTTACATCCCATTACCATTATTCTAGTATTTCAATTTTCTATATTCATATTACACATTATTATGCTTCATCTTATAACTCATGAGGTTGGAGAGAATTCGATGGGGGAAATGAAATAATGTTTGGGATATATGTTTTTTTTGATTAATGGAGTCTAGGTATAAATGTGTAATTTATTAATGGGGTTTTCCCAAATTTCAGAGAACAATTAAGGCATTTTTTAATATTTCTTCTCAAAAATGTAGCTTTCTATATCAGTTGGGAATTTACACGCCATGTAATCTATGTATATGATTTTCATTATTTGATAGGCTCATGCAGATAGATGAATAAAAAACTAATTATGACACACTATGAAATCGTTTTAAACATTGTGTAATGTCTATATATATGATTTATTTTAAATTTAGATGGGGGTTATAGAGAATGTGGGTCCTATAGATCACATGATATGTCAAGAGAATACCTGCCATGTATTTCTCCTAATAGATTATATTTAAGGTTTTATACAAGTGATTCCATATTAATTCAATATAAAGCCTATTTTATCTTATCCCTAAACTCGTCCTTCGAAATTTGGAAACCTTTTATCCTTCTAGATTGATTTATATTATGTTTGATCATCAGGGTTGTGTGTGGTGTCTCATTCTGTAATGGAATCCTTCTTCATCATCATTTCATTTGATTGTGGTAATACCATTTTTTTGTGTTATAGGATTTTTTGATATGTGATGGAAATTATAATTTTATCTCATAGATCTAGTGTTTGATCTTTAACAAGGGGATGTCCTTTAGCTAGTTGTTGTGTTGTGGGAATAAATTCTTAGGGTTTTTTCACGATCTGTACTTTTCTCTATCTATTTACATATTGAATAAATTATATGTGATGTGAGAATTGATTCTGGGGCCTCTATTTGTTTTATACTGTTCTTCTTATTTGTGGATCCCTTAGAGACTATACCCAACCTCTCGTTTGAGGTATTTGGTTATTTCACTAGCCTTTATTGGGAGATATTCATTTATATGGTTTGGATAATATATTTTATAAATGAAATGAAGTTATTTTATTATTTTATTTTTGTGTGGGGAAATAGGTTTTTTATATAATTTGGGTCATCTCAGTTTTTAGTAAATATAAAGGGAATTAAAAGGATTTTAAATGGTTTTCTAAAATTGTTTTTAAATAATGGTTTTTATGAAATGGTTTGATGAAATGGTTTGTAAAATAGAACAGTTGGGAAGCCTTGAGAAATTATGTGTAAACTGTAGTAATTTTCCTTGACTATTGATTCTGTCAGGGGGTTCTCTAATGGGGTATTCATTTGCTCTCTAGGACTATTTTTCAAGATATCGGGTATAAAATATAAGGATTTTTTATTTTTTCTGTGTTCCTATACATCTAATATTTAATGCATATGTCTTGGGTATTGATGCGCACACAATTCACTATGGTGGTGGTATGAGCATAATAGATTACCTGGCCAATAATGGTTCTCTAAATATAGATACATATGAAATGATTTGGCTTATTGGATTATTTTTCCTTGAAGGTATGGTTTTAATATGATATGTGACACATAAATGTTTTATTTGATATATCTTCATTGATATATGTATATGAAATGATTTGAAAATACTCTACATAGATTTATTTGGAATTTTAGGAAAAGGTTAAATTAAAAAAAAATTCAACAATATTATTACTTCTAAACAATGCACACCTCTACGAGTTAATTGATATTTTTTGTATTTTGATGTAAGGAAAGGTGAGGTACTATTGTGATATAATGTAGTTTCAACCAGCTTTTTCTATTAAGTTGGTGGTAGGATGGTGGGAGTTTTACAATGATATCACAGGGAGTATAATTTTTTTTCCCTTTATTGTAGGACATATCACATAGAGTTTTTTATACTTTTTAGTTGTGTAGTTTAAAATATTTTCCTCCAGTCATGACATATATTTATTTCTTCAACTATTTCTCATAGTATTTTATGTATATATTCTAGGTTGTTCTTTTAGTTCAGGTCAAATTGTTCCATCTCGTTGTTGTTTGATGCCAGGTTCAAGTATCCAGCCCATAGGGATTGGGAATTCCCATTGAGTATGTCGAAAGTTGGGTTGTGTACCAATTTTATATGGTATATAGGCCATATTCTTTATAATAACCTATAACCATATCCTCCCCCAAATGTGAAATAAAATAATTGATCATGTGAATGAAAGACAACCACCTCACGAACCAATATAATTAATTTTCCATCACCGCTTCTCCTAGCTAGATATAATGGTGAATATAATGATTATATATGAGAATTTTTAAATATTAATACATATGTTATTATTATATAACTAATACCTTTTTACATTGAACTCTGTATAGAATATGATAACTTCAGTCTTGTGTATGATGGACTATCATCTCGTGAAGTGACGTGATTTTTTTATCATTTATGCTTTAAATGGATGGTAATAAGGATTAATATGATATTGATAATGATATTCATGAAATTTTATTAATTATATAAATGTAAAACATGTTATACTTTCATATCTTGACATCCATTGAATAAATCATTTCATCATTTCTATGTTCCGTAGAATATCGCCTCACATAGTGATGACATTCATTTTTTCACTAATGCATTAAATGAGAGGAAATAAAAGAATAATTTAATGAATATATGTGATACGTATAAATATTTTTTGGTTATGTAAAATTAATATGCAACCCACTTTCATACGCTTTCACATAATAAGGAAATTATAAATTTTATCGTGCATACGTATGACCTCTATCTCCAGGAAGCGATGAGATTCATTATCCATTTTTAAAATAAAATATCTCTATTTAAAATGCATCTAATGAAAAAAATTATTTAAAGCATTAAAACAATTTTGGTTATTACGTAATGAGAACCTTTGGTCGTGATTTGGAAATTAAACGATGAAATGTACAGAATAGAAAAAGGAAAGTTGTAACAACCGGAGATTTTTTGAGAATTATTCTTCTTAATTTCATTGATGTCTTGTGTTGTATGCTACAATAAAATTATATTTCACTATACTCAACATGGTATTAGTTTGTAGTATACGCAACACTATACATGTCTCCTGTTACACACAATTTCAAGTTCATTTTGTGTAAATTATTTTATACAACCTTAATTATTGATTTTATTTAATGTATACATGAAATATGTTTTTATTATGTTATACACAACACCAAATGGAGCTCTCACTATACGCATCCCTAACTTGGCTTTCATTACAAGAAATCTAGACCTTTCTCGATAGTGTGTGTTGTACGCAATATCGAGTTTCACTAACGGAGATATTATTATAATATTATTATGAACTAGCCGTTATGAATAGTAATACCCTCTTTTTGAAATTTAATAATTTTTATTTTTCAATATGGACATCATTTTTGGATTCAGAATATCAAGATTATCTAACTGTGAATTTTTTGTATTTTTCTGAAAACATTCAATTTTTGATGAATAGTGAAAACAATGGGTTACTATTTAAAAACCGACTATTTATATAAATAATTATTTTCATTATTTATATTTATTATAGGTAAAAATTTATACATAATACCTATATATGTTAAATTTGCTTCATTGGAGTCATTTTATAATAATTTTAGACATATAAAAATTTTATTGAACTTTTCAGCGTCTTTTACCCACCTCCTTGGAGAGTTTGGAAATTTACATAAAACATAATTCAAAAGATTCTGTGATTGGAATTTTGAAAATATGAGGGACACAGTTAATATCAAGGAGTAAAATGTGATTCAATAAAAGAAAAATAATTTTTGGTGAATAGTAACACCTTACATTTATTTACCACAGTCAAAAGTAAATAGGGTAATTAAGGGTCAAAATGATATTATTATTACCCTAACACATGTCCTAATTCTATTGGATAAGTTTATTTTGACCAAAAACAACCATAGGGATAAAATATTAGCCTTTAGGTCCACTTGGAATAGATTAGCACATTTATTATTATTTTATATAAAGGAGAATTAAAATAGTAAAATTCAATGTTTAATAACTAAAATATTTTTAATATAGGGTTATACATAAGATAAATTCGACTATAAATATTAATTAGAAAGATAAAAATATTTAATACATAATGGTATTTTATTTATTATTTTTAGACATTATATAATTTAATTTATTAATGACACAATGATGATGTAGTAATTACCATATTAATGAAATATTAAAATAATTGATGTTATAAATACCGAAATAAATGTAATTTATGCCTTTTATGAATTTCACGAATTTTATAGGTTAATATGACATGTTTTTATTGATTTAATTAACTTTTATCGAACTAATAATTCTGTTATGATTTTTAAAAAAATCATGTACCAAATAGTGTCAAAATTGACATAAAATAGTTTTTAGAAACAAATATTATATTATTAATTGTAATTTTATTCCTAAAAATAAATGGTTCGGCCAAATTACATAGATAATGATATATATATTAATAATGAACCACTTGTAGTTATTTTGTCTTGTCATATTATGTTTCATACGCATATAGTATAAAACAACAAAAAGACACACTAAAAGTTAAATTATTTAAATTACAGTTAAATATAAATGATAAGGATAAAATAGTAACCTAAAATTTTATAAAATATATTTTAGGAGATGATTTCAAACCATCCCCACCTTAGCATTGAAATAAATAAATTTTGATCTATTAAAAACCGAATCGGACTTTATTATAAAATAATATTTTATGTTTTCCTAAGCTACACGTCTCCTCCCTTATAAAAAGGGAACCCCTTTACTCTTCTCTTCACACACTTTTGAGCCTTGATGCTCGGAAAAACCCTATCCATTTATATTCTCAACTTACCTAGAAAAATTCTGGAGGTTTTGGTCTTCTCAAAAGACCAACTATACTTCATTAAGAGGAAGCCTAAAGGAGGCGCGTCGAAGGAGAGGTAATCTCTTCTTTCGATCCTCTGAAGTTTCTTTCTTCTTAAACATATTATTATTAAGTTGTTTCATTATAAAGTAAAAACATTAGTATAACTAATATATTGATATGTAATTATAAATATGAAAAAACCCCATTTCACCTTCTATCCATCCTATGGAAAATGAAATCACGGTGCATGCGTACGTATGGAATACCGTCTCAACACTGTGGTGTAAATTTTTTTTCCACTAACACCTTACATAGATGTGTATAATGGTGAAAAGAATAACTATATATTGTTATATAACATCATATTGGTTCTGAAATATTTTATCATCCACTTCAATTCCATTCATTAACTATGTTAACGATATCATTGCTCGTGCGTACGTACGGATTACCGTCTCCACGCCACGATGAGATTCATTCTCCATGATAACCATTCAAGAATGATTATAAATTATATATAATGAATAATAATGAAATATATGACATAATTAAGCTAGAATATTTCTGTATACCTATATATATGTTATCTAATTACTTCCATTCAAGTCAATAGGGAAAGGAATACAGCGTTCATGCACAAGTACGGACTACCGTATCCTTGAACGGTATATTTAATTTCATTTATCTATATATTATATATATATTGAATATATATAATATATAAATCATGATTTTCTGGAAGTAAGTAAATCATGATATAAGTAATAATGTTATCATGAACAATAATTCCAAACACATACGACAATGGAAAATAATATTACCCCAAACGTTGCTTTAACATGGTATTGACAAACGAACGGGTCATATAAATACAAAAGTGAACCATATATGATATCATAAATATTATTATTGTTCTGTTACAAGTTAATAATATATTTAAACCCACTATACAAGAGACTTGGACACATACAGAAGAAATTGACATAATTTAAGGAATAATTTTTCAAATCTCATTTTAATTCGAGATTGCTTATACGTAAGTATTTACAGGGGTTATATTTTTCATCAATGTCTATAAATTTTTTTTTCATAAACTGTTTAATATTCTTCCATGTATGTTTAATTTCATGTTTACCCCTCTATGCCTTTTACTTTGTTTTATGGAAGGAATATTTCTTTTGTTACCGTATGTGGTACTTTATTTAAAAGTTCGAGGAGAATGTTTTCTTTAACTTATACGGAATGAACATATTTTTACGGTTATAAAACGCCTTGTTTTAATGAAGCTTAATCTACAAGATTTCATGACTATTTTCAACAAAATCTTTTCCCTTTAAAATTTCAGGGAATTTTGGGAATGGAAAATTATTTTGAAAAAGAAAGGATATTATCATCAAGAATTCATTTCAAGTGTTTTATAAAAACCATTTTCCACCTAAGATGACATTATTTCATATGTGTATGTTTCAAGTATAAGTTCTATATTATTTACATGGTGTGATTTTACTTATGATGAAATGATATCCTTTTCTATGGATTATGTTATGATGACATGATATTTAAGAATCCCATTCTATTATACGGGTTATGCTATGATGTATTATTTATGATTTTGTGGCACACGAAAAAATGATTTAATTATGATATGGGTGGGACCTATATCTCCCTCCAATTCATTGGGTAATTATTTATATCTCATGAGATAGACATGGCTGGAATGGTAAGTTAATCTGGTTTAGTGTTACAGGATTGAAACGAGGAGTGAACTCGATTTAGAAAGGGACTTTGTCCACTAAGATGGTCTTGGTAGCAATGCCTTGGCTACTATGGAAATCATATCATGTACATTATAGTTGAAAAAATTACATGTTTTATTCTCATTCTATTTTATCAGGATTACTTTTTCATTATGATCTATTCCTTCCTAACTGCCATGTTTTATGTCATTTCTCAAGATCTTGATGTTTAAACATTATGTTAATGTATATATGTTCAAATTTATATGATTTGTTTTATTTTCTCCTTTATTACCATTATTGAGCATTTGAGCTCACCCTTTTATATGATTTATTTTCTCCAGGATTTAAATAAAAGATTTTGTTAAGAAAACAAATGGGGGAAGATCATTATGGGAGATGTTGAAGATCATTCACCACGATTAGAATATTGTGTTCTAAGTTCCCAAATACACTGAACTATTACGGTCCTTGACTGTTGGTTCTTGTTATGTATTATGTATTCCACAAAATAATGAAATACCCATGTATGTCAAGCTTTGTGTCTCTACAGTTGGTTTTAGGGGAACGGTTTAGTCAACCTTTGGAAACTACGATGTGAAAAATTTAGTGAAATCCCTTGAGATATTTCTAAGGTATTTTGAGGGATGTCCCTAAGGATAAGTATACGTATAGGTTATAGGCCTAGAATTTTAGTAACGATCATAGAATTTAACACAATTTGTTAGATATTGATGGTACTCCCCCTTTATTATGTTGTTTTCCTAAGCATGATTTTTTCCACTCACACTATTCTTTTTGGGTTTTAGACAATGGTTGGAACCCAAAGGAACCGTGCTGATCAATGAATGGACAATGCAATTATTTTCATCCTGAACAAACCAACGGCATGGGAGATGGAGTGAAAATTCTTATTTCTATACTTACACAAGCTATGAATCATTCTGGACTTCCAAATGAGCAGATAAGGGAACAACATTATATTGAGTCCTACATGAGGCAACGTCCACCGTCTTTCAGAGGGTCTTATTATCCACATGTTGCTGTATAATGGATCAGTACCATTGAAAAGATATTTTCCATACTTCCCTATTTGAAAAATGAAAAAGAAATTATGGCTATTTACCATTTATAAGGTGAAGCAGATCAATGGTGGACTATAATTAAGAATACAATTCCCTAAGATGAAATTGAATCCATAGAATGGGACGAGTTCAAGATTTTTTTTTCAGTACGTACTTCCATAATATTATTCGAACAATGATGGAAAAGGAGTTCCTTGAGCTTAAGCATAAGGATGATTAATCTGTTGGTATATACGACGAGAATTTTACAAGACTTACAAGGTTTGCATCTGGCTTTATTATCCAACCTAAAAGTAAAGTTGATCGATTCATCAGTGGCTTGAAACCATGTCTTCAATGGGAATTAGATATAAGAGACTTCAATAGATATGAATAAATTGTGTGTTGTGCTATCAAGGTAGAAATAGATGTTTGTGGTACATATCCATCTTAGTGTTTTGACAAGAAATGAAAGATGGATTTCAAGGAAAAATTTCAGAATAATGGTGAAAAGAAGATGAATGTTTCTTTATTCTCAATGTGTTGAAAAAAGAATGGTGGAGATTTTTTAAAGTGACTACGAAATATTTTAAGTGTGGACAAGAAAGTCAACAACAAACTAATTGTCGAAGTAATGGAAAAGGGGTTGCTAATGATGTCAATAAAAGAAAAATGTAGAGAACGCACCACCAACACTTCAATGCTTCAAGTGCAAGGAAATGGGGCATTATGCTAATCAATTACCTAATACAAGGGTTAATGATGATCAACGTGAGGAACCTCTTAAGGAAAGGATAAAGGTAAATTACATGTGATCACTATTGGAAATGTTGAATATGACAATGATTTTGTGGAATGATTAAGTGTTTATGTAATGAGATTCAAAAATAATTTTGTATATATTATCATGGAATATTGGAATATTTATTTATTGGTCTATTGTGGTTTTCAAAAAAATTATGGTACCGGTAACCATGAAATGTGATTTTGGATAGCAGATGATATGATAAGGAGAAAATTAAATGTTAAATAGTATTAATGAGCTCATGATTGATATAAGGAAAACGTTATATCATGGTTTGAGTATATAGAAATTTTAGGATTTTGGTATGTGGTAAGTGTTAAATTTTGATAGCATTCATGTATTCACTAATGGTAAAGAAGTATTCATTTTTTAATAGAATACATGATAAAGGTATTCACATGTTTTTAATTTGACCGAAAAGATATATCTTATGATATATAAGGGATAACAGATGGTATATACATCCTCGACAGATGACATTTCTAGTAATTTTTTTCTTTATACTATGAGCTTAGACAGAATTATTTTGGATAAGCCTAAATATTGGAATGAATTATGTTGGAAATAAGTTAGTATTGGTTAAGGTTAAAACTTTTTTTAATATTATTGATGGAATGTTATAATAATGTAGTTTTAGAAATAGTACAACCAACAGGATGGGCGACAACCTGTCGCGTCAGACAAGGCTGTGGGAATCGAATCCACAACTGAAGAGCGACATGACATTATTTCCTACCACTGGCCTATAGGTAGTCCCATGTTAGTAGAAACTAGTTTTATTAAGCAGTATGATAGATGAAGTATAAGTCCATTTTTAGAATAATATATGATTAACCTCACCATAGATGCACTTATGTATATTTGATAACTTTTGCTAACCTTTTGTTTGAGACATATGGAATGACCCATCACTCTATCACATGATCTTCTATCCCTTCATGAATGAAAAATTCAACATCATTTATATAAGAGATGAAGTGGATAATGTTCAAGGCACAAAAAACAGTGAGATAATACCGAAATGAAGTATGTATTTTTTCTTTTTCAAAATGTTCATCTTTAGGAAAATGATCATGAAAACCGAAAATGTTGTCCTAGAGCCCAAATATCTGCTGAATCAGATGGTACCTTAGATTATCACAAATTTATGGCTTTTTTATTGTTTTATTTTTCATAGACATTTTCTCTACCGCTCTCCATCAAAACATGATGGTTAGATTTTTCTTCAATAATTATATTTTCACATATGTTCTCCGTTAGGGAAACCCATTTATTAGTTTATCGGTTTTACTGTTAGTTTACATAATTTAGATTTTAAAGTTCAGTTTTGGTATTCCTTTTTACGATGTGGGCTTCTATGAATGAAACATTAAAGTATTAAACCATTTATAACCCAGACGAATTTTGAGGGAGAAATTCATTTTTAGGGGGGTAGAATGTTACAACTCGAGATTTTAAGAGAATTATTCTTTTTAATTTCATTGATTTCTTGTGTTGTATGCTAAAGAAAATCTTGCACTATATGAAACACCGTATTAGCTTCCGTTTACACAACACTATTCTTTTCTCTTGTTACACACAATTTTAAGTTCGTTTTTTGGAAATTATTTTACACTACATTATCTATAGATTTTGATTAATGTATAAATGAAATATGTTTTGATTATGTTATACGCAACACCAAACAGATCTTTTACTACACAAATCCCTGACTTGGCTTGCATTATAGGCAATCAAGACCTTCCTCGATAGCGTGTGTTGTACGCAATATCGAGTTTTACTAAACAATATATTATTATAATATTATTATGAACTAGTAGTTATGAATAATAATATCCCCTTTTTGAAATTTTATAAATTTTATTTTTCCAAATGAACTTCAATTTTGGATTCATAATATCGATATTACCCTAGTGTGAATTTTGGTATTTTTCTGAAAACATTCAATTTTTGATGAATAGTGAAAACACTAATTTACTATTTAAAAACCGAAATTTTATATAAATAAGTATTTATTTTACATAAATTTTTTTTAGTTAAAAATTGATACATAATACCTATATATGTTCAATGTATTTAATTAGAGTAATTTTATAATAATTTCAAACATATAAAAAATGTATTTAACTTTTCACCGTCTTTTACCCACCTCATAGGAGTGTTTGGAAATTTACATAAAAAATAATTTTACCGCTTCTGTGTGTGAGATTTCGAAAATCTGAGATACATGGTTAATATTGATGAGTAAAATGTGGTTCAATAAGATATAAATAATTTTTATTGAATATTATCTTTTTTACTTTTATTTACCACGGTTAAAAGTAAATATGGTAATTAAGGGTAAAAATGATATTATTATTACCCTAACACATGTACTAATTCTATTTTATAAGTGTATTTCGACGAAAAACTACATTAGGGATAATGTATTACCCTTTAGATCCACATGGATTAGATTTGGCCATTTATTATTATTTTATTTAATGAAGAATTAAAATAGTTAAAATCAAAGATTAATAACTAAACCATTTTTAATATAGGGTTACACATTAGATAAATTCAACTATAAATATTCATTAGAAATCCAAAAATATTTACTACATTATGGTATTTTATTTATAATTTTTGGACATTAAATAATTTAATTTATTTATGACACAATGATGATGCAATAATTACCTAATTAATGAAATATTTACATAATTGATGTTATAAATACAAAAATAAATGTAATTCTAGTCATTTATTGAATTTAACTAATTTTATAGGTTAATATGACATGTTAGTATTGATTTAATTATCTTTTTTCGAACTAATAATTCTGTTATGATTTTCAAAAAAAAATCATATACCAAATAGTGTCAAAATTTAAATAAAATAGTTTTTTAAACAAATATTATATGATTAATTGTTATTTTATTCCTAAAAATCAAAGGATCAGGAAAAGAAACTTAGATAATGATATATATATTAATAATGAACCACTTTGGGTTCATTTGTCTTGTAATATTGTGTTTATTAACAATATAGTGTAAAAAAAGACATGGTAAAAGTTAAATTATTTAACTTACTGTTAAATATAAATCATAAGGATAAAATAGTAACCTAAACCTGTCTAAAATCTATTAGTTGAGATGATTTCGACCCATCACCACCTTATATTCTAAATAAATAAATTTGGAGCTATTAATATCCGAATATGACTTTATTATAAAACAATATTTAATGTTTTCCTAAGGTGCCCCTCCCCTCCATTATAAAAAGGGCACCCATTCCCTCTTCTCTTAACACCCATTTGTGCCTTGAAGATCGGCCAAAACCTTTACATTTATCTTCTCCACTTCCCAATAAACATTCTTGAGGTTTTGGTATTCTCAAAATACTATCTCTACTTCCTTTAGAGGAAGCATAAAGGAGGTGCGTCGAAGGAGAGGTAATCTCTTCTTCCGATTCAGTCAAGTTACTTTAATATTATTCTTCTTATTATATAGTTATTTCATTATAAATTAATAACATCAGTATATCTAATATACTAATATGTTATTATAAATATGAAACAACCCCATTTCACCTTATATCCAATCTACGAAAAATGAAATCATTGCGCGTGTGTACGTACGTAATAACGTCCCCACGCCGTGGTGTAATCTGTTTTCCACCACCACCTGACTCAGATGGGTATAACTGTGTAAATAATAACTATATATGGATATTATAACATCATACTGATTATGAAATATAATATCATCCACTCCAATTCCTTTCAATAACTATGGGAATGATGTCATCGCTCGTGCGTACGTACAGATTACCTTCTCCACAGCGCGATAAGATTCGTTCTCAATGATAACCATTCAAGAATTATTTTAAAGTATATATAATTAATAATAATGATATTTATGACATAATGAAGCTACTGGATTTATTTATACATATATATATATATATGTTATCTACTTACTTCCATTCAAGTCAATAAGGAAAGGAAAACAACGTTCATGCGTAAGTACGGCCTACCATCTCCACGAACAGTGTATTTCATTTCATTCATCTATCTATTATATATATATACTGAATATATATGATATATAAATCACGATTTACATTCTGGAAGTAGTTAATTCATGATATAAGTAATAATAGTATCATGAACAACTAGTCCAAACACGTACGATAAAAAGAAAAGAATATTAAACCAAACGTTTCTTTAACATGGAATTGAGAAATGAACGGGTAATATAAATACATAATTGAACCATATATGATATCATAAATATTATTATGGTTCTATTACAAGTTAAAAATATGTTTAAACCCACTATACCGGAGTTTCAGACACATACAGAATAAATTTGACATAAGGTATGGGATAATTTTTCAAATCTCATTTTTATCCGAGATTGCTTATATATAAGTATTTACTGGGGTTATATTTTTCATCCATGTCCATAAAAATGTTTCTGATAATGTGTTTAATATTCTTCCATGTATTATTGATGTCATGTTTACCCCTCTATGATTTTTACTTTGTGTTATAGAAGGAATCATTCTTTTGATTACCGTACGTGGTACTTTTTGACTTTTCTCTTAAAAGTACGAGGAGAATGTTTTCATTATCTTATACGGCATGAATAGATTTTTATGGAATTATAGTGAATTTTTTTAATGATGCTTAATCTCGAAGATTTCATGACTATTTTAAGAAAAATCCTTTTCTTTTAAAATTGCATGGAATTTTGTGAAAAGATAATTATTTGGAAAAAGAAAGGATATTTTCATCAATAATTCATTTCAAGTGTTTTTTCAAAACCATCTTCCACCAAAGATGACATTATTTCATATGTGTATGTTTAAAGTATAATTTCTCTATTATTTACATGGTGTGATTTTTATAATGATAAAATGATATTCATTTTTTATGGATTATGTTATGGTGGCATGATGTTTAAGAATCCCATTCTATTATATGTGTTATTCTATGATATATGATTTATGATTTTGTGGCACACGAAAGAATGATTTCATTATGAAATGGGTGGGACCTATATCTCCCTCCAATGAATTGGATAAGGATTTATATCTCAGGAGATAGACATGGTTGGAATGGTAAGTTAATTTGGTTTAGTGTTACATGACTGAAATGAGGAGTGAACTCGATTCAGAAAGGGACATTGTCCACTAAGTTGGTATTGGTAGCAATGCATTGTCTACTATGGAAATCATAACAAGTGCTTAATAGTTTCCACAATTACATGTTTTATTCTCATGTTATTTTATCAAGATTAATGTTTCTTTATTATCTATGCCTTACGTACTGCCATTTTTTATGTCATTGCTCAAGATCATGATGTTTAAACATTATGTTCATGTATTTAAGTTCAAATGTATATGATTTGTTTTATTTTCTCCATTATTACCCTTACTATGTATTTGAGCTCACCCTTTTATATGTTTTATTTTCCCCAATATTTTAAGAAAGGTTTAAGGTTAGAAAACAAGAAGGGGAAGGTCTTTATGGGAGCTGTTGAAGATCTTTCCCCATGATAAGAAGATTGTGTTCTATGTTTTCAAAGACACTAAACTATTACGGTCATTTAGTGTTGGTTCTTTTTATGTATTATGTATTCCCCAAAAGTAATTTAATTTCCATGTACGTCATGCTTTGGGTCTCTACAAAATTAACACATGAAGAAATAGCGATAGTGATGTATTATTAATGAATGGGTAATAAGATATTATAAAAGAAACATATATTATATTATAAGAAAAATATTATTCCTTTAATGTAAATTACATATTTATAACCACATTATTGGAGCTTAATGAGTACTCAACTAAACTGAAGCCTAAGGTATGGTGTTTCTTGACTCAATTTATATTCATGAGGATAAATGTCTACTTTAGTAATTATATTATTCCAATACTATTGTTTAAATGGATATTTATTTATTATTAATATATTTAAATAATTAATTTTATGGAATTTAATTTTTAACACATAAAAAGTTTATTGATTTACTCACAATTCAATTATACGAATTTTGTAAATGTCTTATCTAAAAAAATTAATATTTGAGACACGTGTTATTTTATGAAATTAATCTCTTATAAATAATCTATATACTATATTGTTACATAATATATCATAAATACGTCATATGTCATGATATTTTATGTTACAATTGATCTACTTAATTCATAGGATGTTAGGACTCAAGAGATACCAAAGCTGTAAGGGTTTTTTATATCATTTCAATTGGGATTATTTATGAATTATTTTCCATTACAAAAAATTATTTGATCTTTTCAAAATAGAACCCGTAAATATTATTATGCATTTTAATTCATTATGATTTTATTTTAATTGTACCATTTTCTTCCCTTTTTCACTTAAAATAACTGAGTTCAATCATTTTAGAAAATATGACTTCATTTTCTCTATAGTGGAAAATATTATTTCATCCAAATACATGAATTTTATTTTAAAAAAAAGTTTATTATTTATTTTAAATACATTTTTATCATAAAATGGATATTTTTAAAGTAATATTTCACTTTTTTTCAGAAATTTACTTTTTTTATTTTTTAACACAAATGATAAATTAATCTCTATTTATAAAAAATTTTGTATGAATGTAACCCTTCCACCATCATTAAATATGATTTTTCAAAATGGAAATGAAATTTTCTTGAACAAATGATCAAAGTAATTCTTTAAAGTCATTTAACTTCTAAGATTACACCTTTAATGTTACTCAAAATGAAACGATATTTCTACTTAAGAATGATATTAATAGTATTGAAATTATTATAATTAATGAGAAAATCCTCCAATTTTATGGAATTATTAGGAATGTAACCTATGGTCAAATAATTTAATATCCCTTCAGTGGATTTGGAAATATTTAGTATCACAAGACATCATCAATGGGATTAGGGAGTGATTGTAATATATTATGTGGCTCGGTCCACCAAGTGATGTTCTCTTGGAATATATCCTTGACTTATGATTACACTATATTTTATAATTTTGTCTAATTTCTATTGAATATATGACTATATGATAAAATTTACTTCAAATTATTCCTCATTGTGCTTAATAATGTGTATTTTCCTTTATGAAATCATTTTATACCTTTTACTAAAATTTCATGTTTTCTTATCATGTTTATTTCCTTATTTTGATTTTTAACTCACCTTATTCATTATATATTGCATAGGAATCCCCAAAAGGTTTAGGAGATCAAATTTTATTTTGGATATCACCATGGAAAATGAAATTATGATGCAATGTTTTAGGTATAATGAACATAGGCTTCAAAAATCACCACGACTATATGATCATTATGTTGTGTGAGTGGATATTTATCTTTATGGATCATGTATTATTATGTGTAAATGTATTGAGAGGACATTACTGGAATCATGGAATATTTTTACTTTACATTTGGAAAATTAGATGAGAAAAATATTGTGATAACCCAAGGAAAAAATCTAATAATTAAAATACGTATTGAAAAAAGTATCATTGAATATTGTTGATGTATATACCGAGTTGTATACAATAAATTGAATCTATATATGGATAATAAAATCAGATTTGGTTTTATAACTATTTTACCAAGGGGTAATGACATTAAAAAAGGCACATCATTCTTGTCTTGACTGTTACCCAGTAGATGAAAATGGGCATAACTACACACCTTGTTTGACAATACTATGTTATGTTCATTGGGAATTATCAAACTCCATACAACCCTACATGAATTATTTTAATAGATGATGAACATGAATGTACTAGGATAAACCAATTATTTATTATATTTAAAAAAATTCTTTTATTTATATATCCTATAAATGATTTTTTGTGATTATGTGGTTTCCCAGTATGAGTATTATTGATCATAAAATTATTTGTGGTTTTATTCAATTTATTTAACAAGTAGGAAATATTTTTACACTAAATGTGATGAAAACATCAGTGATTCTATATATCCAAATATGATGATAAAGGTGGATAAAAATAATTTGAGTATGTCTAGTCAACTATCGTGATATATGATAAACAACATGAATTATAGAGAGTTTCCTAAAAAGTATAATAATAATAGGATAGTCTTTTATGAATTTTCAAGTGGTAATGAACATATTGCAATGGATATATATCATCTTATATTTCAATATTGTATAAAAAAGGAACTAGATTAATTTATAAAATGTGTTTTATTTTTGGATAATATGTTCACATAGAAATGAATTTATTTATATATGGGGAACATGGGAATTAGTTGTCTAAATTATATAACCTAAATATTATCTGCTAGTTAATGGTTGTAACTTTTTAATACGAAATCATCAAATTAAATCGGTTGAGGTGTTGATGTATTAGGATTTGAGAATAATTTAATAGAAGTATTTTTAGCAATGATAATTTTTTTATAAGATTAATGAATCATCAATAGATTGTGTTAACATTGGAAATATATATGTTCTCATGTTATATTAAAATAACAGTCATGGATAACATCATGGGTTTATGTGTTTATAGATGACCATAAGTTAAATGTCTTGGAAACCCCCTTTTAGGATTAAATAAATGGATTTCAAACTGAATACTGATATTTCTGAAGACAATTTATTAGTTTGAACCATATAAAACAATTATCTATAAAGTAAAAAATATATAGGAAGGGGAATATTATGTTTTTAGAGATGTAAGATTCAGGTTTTTATGTATATACACCTATGTAATGGATTAAGATGAAATTTTAGAGTTACTATTGATGTATTAGATATTAATAAATTATCTTTGAATACTTGTGGTAACTATTTTGGTCATAGTGAAGAAAAAAGGAAAATATTATTGTTCTTTTGGAGATCACATGATCTATTAAATGTTTAATTTACATCTTCATGAATGAAAAACAAATATAAAATTATCATTATTCGGAGAAAATATTAGATTCTATTGGAAATGAATAATGGATGAAATTATACAAGATAAAAAAGTATATTCCCTTATGGTCTTAGTATAGATGGTAAATCAATCCATAAACTCAAAGGAGATGATCTAGAAACGACATTTATATCATAGTACAGTCATTTAAAATGAATTAAATGGTATATTATCATTTCTCATATTTATGAATTTTATGTCCTTAACATTCAATTAATCATTCAATTTAATGTGAGAATAATCTCTATCACTCACTATTAATCCTTGGGGTTGGTATTCTCGCCAATGTCCATGATTTCATTTCCAATTGATGTTATCCTATATAGAAACCCAGAAGTTTTTTATTCTAGATGAATATATTACATGCCTTTATCTCTCATCAGGAGAAAGTTTTAGTATCCCATTTTGTGTTGTGGGTATCCAACCATGGTATTTACAAATGGAAACCCATTGATTTCCAAGATAAATATTTAATCTTGAGGATGTAAATTATATAAGGTGGGTAGAATATAAAAACCATAGATTTTGAAAACACAACATTTCATTCGTTGGAATATATGACACAAAAAACCATTCTCATAAGAAAATATAACAACTTGATACATTATGGTATATTTCTATTTGAATAAATTTAATCTCTTCGATCACTTGTAGAACACATAACCCCAAATATAATGTAACTATAGTATAATATACCATTATAATATAGCATTTAATTTGGATTGTATGAATAATGATTAAAAAATTATGAATATTATATGGTTTACACATGTATAAAATAAATTAAATGGTTATATATTTATTATAAATACATTAAGAACCATTATAATGAAAAAGATTATTTTTTCTAAAAAATATTAATTTTCTAGAATGTATTTCAGTTGCACATTTCTTAGAAAATTTAATGTTAATGTGCTCTGATTTTAAATATAATATTTTATAAAATTAAAATATATTTTTTAAATTTATAATATCTATATTAAATTATAGTTAACTTTTGTGATTTTTGGGAAATATTAATATTTAGGAAACAGTGAAAATATAATATTTATAAAATGGTTTTTTATTTTTAATAATTTAATTTACATTATAATTGTATATTTCTTTCAAATTAACATATTATTTATTTATTTATATTAAATAAAATTAATTACATTTTTATCATCTTTATAATATATTTTCCTATATGTCTATTTTTAGGCATTAGAAAACCAATTTTCAGAATGCTATTTTATCGTGTAAATTTTTTATCCTTATTAGTTAATAAAAATAACCCCTAATGTGGAAATATTTAAATAAAATATATTGATTATATGTATATAAATACTAGTTGATATTCATATAATTATCATTACTTTTCGTATAGTTGATATGAAACAACATTTTCTTAAAAAATACATTCTCTGAAAGTCTTTTTTAACACAAATATGGGTTTAAATTATAATAAACGTTTACCAATTATATGAATTTATATTATTAAAATTGATTATAAATTTTTAATAATATTTATTTATATTTTAAAAAATGGTCAACTTCACCTTTTCCATAATAAATATTTTCAACAATAAAAAGTATTTACCATAGTTATACAAACAATGAGTTTATTGTTGGTTTAAATTAAATAATTGATCATAAAAATGACCCATAACATGTAAAATTACAATTTAATGGTCTTATTTAGACCTTTTTTATTTTAATTTTTTCCATTGGTCCATTTTATAGTCATTTTTCATTATAACAACGTCTTCATAATTATTTTTATTAAAAAATTTCAAGTGTGTCATGTCCACCACTTATAAATGTAAAACCCTGACCTATGATTTAAGAACATTAAAAATAGATTATTTTCCCCTAGAACTACAAAAACAATTATTTTTTGTCTAAACACGTTATAAAATCCATGTTTTGGTCCGAAATCAAACCGATATCGGATTTTGGTTACAATCAAAAGTTGTTGTCTATAGAGGAGGCAACATCATTATCAAAGTAGTTTATCATAATTATAACTCTTACTATTAAAATTATCAACAAATTAAATGTTTATAATAAACTTATTAGATTATATCTTCTATGATGTAGTTTTTTTAAGGAATGACTAACAAGAAAGTCCTCCCTCAAACGGGAAACAAAACTATTGATTGGATTTACGATACACTAACACCTCATGAATCCATGTGATTCATTTTCCATCATCACTTCTCATGTAAGGATATAATGATATATATAATGTTGTATATATGATATTTATGATAAAATTAAACATTATTAATTACAGTATCACATGTACCATTTAAAATAATATTTTCTATAGAATATGATAACGTCGCTCTTGTGTATGATGGTTTACAATGTCAAGAAGTTAGGTGATTTGTTTTTCACTTACACAATAAATGGAAGATAATAAGGATAATTTTTTTGTTAATATACTATAGTCATAAAATAAAAAAAATTCAGAAATAAATATAATATATAATTACATACTATACCGTTTATTGAATTAATAATAAAGTCATTTGTGTGTATGCCGGACTACAACCACATGAAGTAATGTGATTCATACGCTTTAAAATGTTATGGAAATGATAATTTCGCACAAATGTATGTGTGGCTTACTGTCTGGACAAAGCGATGTGATTCATTATTAATGTTCAGAAATAAATATTTATTCAAATGATGTATCTAATGAAAAAATTATATTTATAACATTAATATAATTCTGTAGATGTCGGATAGAAAACCATTGTTAAGGATCCATAACATTCATAACAAAATATGTATGATAATAAAAGGCAATTAACAGCCATAAAAAACAAAAATAATGAATGATTATTAACAATAAGATTGAAATAATTTATAAAAATAAAATTTTATGATATTATAAATATAAGTAATATTATTTTTTAATTCAATAAAATGTTTATGAAAAATATTAATGAGGTTAAACAGTGATTAACTAAAGGTAATCTTGAGGTAATAGTTTTCTTGACTGAAATTCCATTCATTGGGTTATCTACCGACTACATTAGTATATTATTACCAGTTTTGGTGTCACAAGATTTTTTATTTATTAATTATTTTAATTATTTTTTTTAATTAAATTTTTACCCCTAATCACATCATTTATTAACCCTCACATCAATGATACTAAAACTATAATGGTTTCTTCTCAAAACTCCCTTCTTGGAGAAACATTTTCATTTATGCACCTAATGTCTATTAAATTGTGTATATTATGAAAACATACATAATATATCATGGACCATCATTAATAATGATATTTCAATTTAGAATCGATCTAATTTATTCATTTCATGTCATGAATAAATTTTTTCTATTATGGTAAGTGTAAATGTTTCTAAACAATTTTAACTGGGATTGTTTATACCTAAATTTCAATTACCTGGTATAATTTCTAAATAAAACCATTCCAACTTAATTATCCACTATTTATTCATGGATATTTTATTTCATACTACAATTTTAGTCCCTTTTGATACTAAAATTTATTTATATTTTTTTTAAAAAAATAGGGTTGTGTTTCCCTCTTCGGTCAAAAGACATTTTTCATATAAATCTATTTATTCTAAAAACTATTGAATATTTTTTCATATTATAGTTTAGGTCATTTTTACATTTAATTGGTTATTTTTAAAAAATTTAAAATAAATGTTGTTGTTATTTTTTGAGAAAATTCATTTTTAAAATTTTATTACAAAATATTGAATAGAATATTTGTAATTTTTAACATATTCAGCATTAACATAGATCTACCACCATCATGACCAATTAATGTTTTAAATATTACTATTTAACATTAAAATGTAATTTAAAAAACGTTTTCATTATTATTTGAGATGTTTTTGAATTTAAATATTTATTTTCAAAAGTGAAATGGTACATTCGTCATGGAATGTTCAATTTGATTAATGGAAGTAATTTTCCATTTAATATGACATCCTTTAATGTTATAAAATTTGAGATGATTTTTATCCTCATTAATGATTTCAATTTTTAAAATGTATTTTTACCTAGGAAAATTAAATCAAATATTATGTTTTTCTTCTAAATTATATATATATGTTTATCACATATATACGTATATTTTTATCTCTTCCTTTTATAAGGTAATAAATGACTTATATTAATCTCTCAGATGCCTTCAATATAAAAATATATTTGGATCATGTTATGAGAAATTATTATATGACCCATTTCTTTTCATGTTTAAAAATTATGTTTATTCCTTCTTATTTAAATCATTATGTTTAATAAAAATACATATATAGGAAATGAATGAGATGGGTGGGAAAAAGATCATTCAGACCTCATTTACATTGGGTAATGATTCACTCTAATGAGACATAATTTGTGGGATTGGGGAGTAAACTGAATCAATTATGTGACTCTTCCCTCCATAGGATATTATTTTGGATGTTATCCCTAACTTATGATTATGTAATTTTTTATGTTTATGAAACATTTACATTGTTTTTATGATCCTATGATATCATGCTCGTTCTGTTATTCTTACATGTTATTATTCATTTTGATTCCCTTTTATGATATCACGTTATACTTTTGACTCACATGTTATTATTCTTTAACATATTAATTCTCATACTATTATTTTTTATATCACCCATTTATTTATTAATTAACTAGGATATACCATTATAATAAGGATCTCAAATTTATTGTAGGGGATCACTATGAAAAAATAAAATAAGGATACCATGTTTTATGTATCGTGAACCTAATCATCCAAACACAAAAGGCCGTTATTATACTTCTATTGTATTTAAGGATATATTTGTTTATAAATATTGTAATATTATTTTTAAAAGGAATGGTTATCTATATCATCAAAAAAAATTCATTATATATTTTTTAATAATAATTCTCTAATTTTTGTGATGGTCCCTTCATTTTAATCTATTTTCACTTCCCTTATACATTATTATAGTATTTTTCAAAGTATGAAATTGATTTTATTTGTTCATTTTCCACTATCATGATATGTGAATTGAAGATTCCATTGGGGTATCTACACCATATATATTACTATAGTTCTATACCATATGTACGAGGTTTAGAAAAATAATACATATGAAAATAAATTAATACCTCTTATTTTCCTATTTCGGTAGACTTGAAGTAGTAGATTTTCTTTTCCAATTTATCGATTTTTATTCTAGACACACATCATTGATATACCCCTAAAATACATAATATTTTTACTAAAATTCAATATTATCATCATTTCCATTATTTATTGTTTTGGATTAAATAATTGTTATAATAACGGATTCATTTTGTCTATTTATTCAATATCTATATTATGACGTGTCCATAAATGGTATCTATAAATTTCTATTATCCATTGAGATATTTTGATTTATTTTATACTTCTTGATCTTTATATCATTCTTAATAAATTGAGAAGTGACATCCACTAATCATTAAAAATCATACATCCAATATTTTTTTTCTCTTCAACTTTTCTGGGGATGAATCAATATTTTTTAGGATAATAATAATTTGATATTTTTTAAACCAATAGTATTGAATGTATTTTGGGTATATCACTTTTAACTTTTATATTTAAACTAATTATAAATAATATATTATTTCAATGATAATCCCACATACATTAATAATTTATTCACAAGAACAAATCTTATATAAAGGAATTATATATTTTAGCAATGACATGTTTTAAAGTTAAATGACTTTTGTTATAATTATTAGAAAATTATTTAACAATATAACCAATCAAACATATCTCAAAAATTTTGTTCTTATTAACAAGATGTTTTTTCTTTTTGGTGCTCTTACTCATGCATTATTTTATAAAAAATTATTATTGATATTCATTTATTGGTAAGTAATAATAAATAGTTTACATTAATAGGATTATAATGATATAAAAACATCATAGACTACAAATAAATACCCAATAAATTTATCCTTATATATTTTATCCATTTGGGTTGAAAATGAAAAAACCAAACATTTAGATTGATTAACTAAATCTAAAAAAATTGTGCTCCAATACTAAATATGGGGACCATTGGGTTGAAAAAATAGTTTTAGTTAACCATGAGGGTAGGGTAATTATTATATTCTTTAATACCATATATACCTAATATGAAAAATAATATTTATTATTCCATGTTATAGATTTATCATAAGGAATTAAATAAGATATAATTCTATTTCATTTTTAATAATGATACTTTAGGAAATGGAATGATCAGAGATAATCACTATAAGTTAATTATATGATTATATTAACATGAAATCTGATAAGTAATAAGTATATTAACATTAAATTTCAAAAGAATTTTAATCATCCATTTATGTTATCATTACATTACATTATTACTGAAATTAAACTATTGAGAGTATTAAACAAAGGACTATAAATTAATTGTAAATAGATGGAATTGCTAAAAAATATAATAAAATTTGAGTAAATTTATAGAGGATTATCTAGTTTCCTACAATGTATTATAAGTTGGATAAAGTCCATGTAAATTTTTTATTCTTGTTTTTTATTCTCATAATAGAATATATCTAAATATTTATCCTTAACATCAATTACATGTTTGTATGACATGGTAATAAGAGAGATCCCATAATATTAGTGGTCGATTCAATTAATGAAATGATATACCCTTGAGAAAAGTGTCTTATGGATACATCTAAATGGTCTTTATCAAGAAAATATTTGAAGACACATGATGTAGTGGCCATTAGTGGTGCTTTCTAAAATGATTCTACTTTTTATATTTATACTAGGTTTTTATTTCTTCTATGGATATATTAGTATACATTTTTCAACAACTATTTTATTAGAATCAATGTAATTTAAATGGTAAAAAATTAATTACATAAAACTAGTTATAATTGCAATTAATATGTGTGAATATTATTACATATTCAATATTTTGATAAAAATTTAAAAAAATTCTACATAGATTCTTAAATTATCTATAATATTTCACTATATATTTTTTATAGATTATTTGAGGAATTTTTAAAAAATGTCATAGTGAAATAAATTCTTATAATGTTTTGTATTTTGGAATTTTAATTTCTAGTTTTACACGTATTTAATAATTATAAAAAATTTTGGGAACACAAATTTAAATTATTTTCATTAAAATTTTAAAAAATAACTACTTACCTTTTTTAGGGTATTTTATTTTCAATTTAAAATTATTTTTTTCATTGAAATCAATTTATTGGATAATTTATTTTCCTAAAGATTTGAATATTTTTCTTAGTATTATATTATAGAGTTGGATGAAATACGATAATAAAATTTTAAGCATCTCAGCCCATATGAACCATATAGCTCTTATAGTCCCCCATTAGTGAATTTTATGAAATTTCTTATAAGATAACTTAATAAGATAACAACTACATATGAAAATTCAAACTCATGTATGTAATAATACTAGGCCCAAAAAAGTGTCTCCGAAATAATTTTCGTATTCCACTGATGATGTCTAATCCATACTCAAAGATTAAACAATATTACACTAAAGAATATTATTTGAGGATGAGATTATAAAAAATGAAAAAGAACAATGGTGAGAATTCAATATAATTTTGAAGATGAATAATGCCAGGTTGGGAAAGATAAAGAACATGTTTCAATCTATGTGGTGCTAATATGAATATTATATGTATGAGATATCATGTACTATTATAATTAAACTTATTCTTAGAGAGAGAAAAATATAATTAATGAAGAGAATTTATCTATATTAATAAAAAAAATTCAATAAAATTTATTGAGATATTTTCTAAAAACCAATGTATCGAAGAATGATTTGTTGACTCAATTAAATATAAATGGATTTATTGTATTTACAAAATGTTGCAGAAAACGTATTTATAGGTGATGAATTTTGGAACATGTGAAGAGACATTTCCTATATTAGGAATGAGATAAGTTCTACGGGAACAAGGCTCTAAATAGTTGTAGTAGTAAGTAGTATGTAACGTTTAATGTCAATTAGTGTTTATAGAGTTAAAGAAAAATACTTATAAAATAATGCTTTTAGAGTGTGATGTTTTCTATAGGATGTTGAATTTGTAACCAAAAATATTTTAAATGACGTGAAAAAAAGTATAATAGGTAGTTATTTTAACTCTTGTTTTTCTACATTTCCTTTGAAATTCATTTTCAATAATTAACATTAATTTAAAAAACTTTTATTATTAGTGTAGTTTTTATTTTCTTCATGGATTTTATGTCAACTATGTGGGTGATTTTGTCCCAAAAAAATATAAATGATTATTATATTTTTCTTTTTACATTCTAACAACTTTATTATTCATTTGAAATATATTTAATATTTTATTCAGGAATGTTGTTTCTAGGACCCATCAAATTCTATCCCTATCAAAAGGGATAGGTTCATCATTTGTATTGATGATTAGATATCGGTGATTCCTACTAAGGGATATCAACCCAGACTAAACTATGAAATAGAAAAAAATATTTCAGAAAATAGAAACAGTAGGTAATAAATATTTTAATTCATATAATGTTATTAATATCATTGAAGAAAAAAAACATATAATTTAAATGAATATAATTTGAAGGATATGGGAATATTATATATAATAATAATTGAGATGTATTTTTTAGATAATACATTATTTGAGGGTAGGAATATGAAATATCTAGATGATATCTTTTTTATTCTTAATAGAACACAAACAAAATAATATATATATGAAATTAATTTTTTTTATAATTCCAATGAATATATATTTATAAAACCATATAGATGATGTGACCAAATTTATTTTAGAGCATTCATTGGGGGTGATCTTTATTGATAGTAAAATTAAGGTGATATATTCTAAAGTAGAATAATAAGTTATATATTTTCTTCTATTTGGATCATTTCCATCTTCAAATGATAATAACAACACTTCATTTTTGTTTAGGAAAGATAGATTGATGTTGGATGATGTGATTTCATCAATGTTAGAGAATGGGACTTAGTAAAAAAACAATTTCAGTGAATTGTTTTTTAACATTGGTATGGTGGATATGATATATGGATGATAGAATTAGAAAGTCTAATCAAAGATTGTAGGATAATTCAATTCCATATTCTATGACATGGAGGTTCGTGAGTTTGAAAAGTACTATACATTCAAAAATGAAAAGGAATAAAAGAATAGACATGAAATTTATTTTGAGGATAAAAATTTAAGTATTGTAATGGATGAGGGATCATTATTTCTAGTTATAAATTATTCTTAGAGGACATATTTATAAAATTAATTGGTGATGGACTTTTTTAGTTTCAAACAATATTACCAAAAATAGGGAATTATATCTTCACATGAATATGGAAAAAATATAAGTTGAATTTGGGAAATAGATATTAAACGAGTTTCAGGGGTGTGGTTCATATTTATATCACTAAAATTTGAGGTTGTGTACTAATTTTTGAGGGATGTGTGAAATCTTCAAGATATATACTATAATTTATTATCTTCATATGGTCATGATAATGTTTGATTCAAGAGTTTTATTTATAATGGTTAATTTCATTTTTCTAGATGCTATATTGTATTTTCATGTGGTAGAATTTTTGAAATTATTTATTGAACTTATATAATGGTTTTTGGTAAATTGGAAAATGTATTTTAAATGATGACATCATCATATTTAATGCATAGATATTAAAAAATCATGATTAATGAACCATTGTGTAAGATGAACATGGTTTGGAGGATAATATATACTAGTTTATATATTTATATCTCACACACAAATAATTTTAATTACAAATTTATAGTCATGAATAATGAATTAATGGTGATTTTCAATGTGATTTGCATACATTTATATATGATGAAGGTGAAATTGATTAATCTGTTGATGTTGACCAGGTGTAGTATGTAATTTCAACTTTTACCCTATTGTTGTATGTGATCACTATTGTCGGTTACCATATTTTTTAGTTTCCTCCTTATTATGTTATATAATTAAAAAAACTGTGACAAAAACATCATCATAAATATATATTTTACAATGTGAGATGTATACTTTTTTTAGATTCCCAAAATGGAATCATTATAAAAATTTTAATAGAAAAAGGTTGGTACGATACCAACCAATTTTTAATCAATTAGAGTTTTAGTACGTGACATCCTTTTTGGAAGATATTATAAAAATAATAATTTTTATATATAGATATTAAATAAATTGTTATTATGTGACCTATATTTTTTAATAAATCCTAGAAGTTCATAAGGAATAGATCATAAAAGAAACAAAAAACATGAGAAACGAGAGTATATCAATGGCATAGACTATACGTTTGTGTCATATATATATTCATATAAAATCAATTGATTAGTAAATGATCACATCCAAGAATATTGTAGTGGATTGGTTGTACTCACCATTCCATGAAATTTTTTGTCATGTTTCACTGCAAATACTCTCATAGTGGAAAATTTCACTTATAGCGCTAGGTTCACTCTTCATTCTAGTAATTATTATCTCATGACATATCCTTCATTATCAAATTACTTGGAGAGATATATTATTTCAGTCACACCCATAAAAAAATAAAAACATACAATTATGTTCAACATGATCATAAAAAACCATTTATATTAAATAATAATAAATGGAATCAAAATGAGTTTCATAAGCATTTCATCATTTTATCATAGTATAACAAATGGTGGATAAATAGGTTTTATAAAAGTCTCATAATAATATTAATAAACTAGTTATATAATCTATAAGGATGGTATAATTAGATAACATCCTTATTAAATAATAAGTAACATTAACAGATGTTATAATAGAAAAAAAATTCCATTAAATGATAACTATAATATTTCGTGAGGAAAATACATTCTTTCAAATTTAAAACATTTTTACTAAATCAAAATATTTTAAAAAAAATTTGAACTTTTTCACTAAATTGTAATATGGAAACATTTAATAGAACAATAAAATAATTTATTGGTCATGAAATTAAGAAATTAAATTCATTTCATGTATGTTAAAATAATTATTCTTTAAAAATTTTATTATAAAAAATTCAAAATGTGAATTGTTCATAATACAAGAAGAAGATTATATTGAATAATTTTTATAAAAAAAAATCGGTATGAATGGAAATGAAAAATCATAATATATTTTTAAAACCATTATTTAAAACATTTTATCAAATAAATAAAAATATAACAGAATGATTCCGAACTATAGAGGAAGTAATGTCTGATTTTATAAAAAATATTCAATCATTTTAATTATGAGAGAGAGATATGGTAATATTACTTGAAAATTACAAGAATAAAGTTAGTCTAAGAAAATTAATCATATTATTTAATGGTAGATCATGAAATTTCATCATTGAAACATAATTATAAGAAATCCTAGTAAGAGGAACCTCAATATTTTAGAAAAATAAACAATTTTTGATAGTGTCTTCAACACATAACCCCATGCTTAAAAGACCCTCATAATATATGATCATTATATAAACAATATTAAATTGGAGTGTATGAATTGTAATAAATAATTTAATATATATATATATATAATTTTCATAATCAATATAAATTATTGATAAATTTATAATAAATATTCATCAATTGTTAGTAAAGTAGATTTTATTCTTCAAAAATATGTTTTCTTCAAATATGACATTTTAATTTTTTGTAAGAAATAATTATAAATTTCATTAAAAAAATTTATAATATTTATTTTAAAAAATGGACACTGTTTTGACAATATTCATATCCTAACTAATTGAGGTTTAAATTTTGGGATATTTTCTAAAAATATTAATTTTCTAGTGAATAGTAAAAAATGATTTTTTTAGTAAAACATATTTCATATCCGTAAATTTTAGAATTTAAAAGTTACATTATGTATATAATATGTTTTCAAGAAAAATAATAATTATTTATTTATATTTAGTATAATTAATTATATATTTTAAAACATTATATTTTTTTAATATAAGATTTTTGTCATTGCATCTTGGGGTTTAGTTTAAAATAAAACTTTGCCAGTTATTTGAATTAAAATTGGTAAAATGTATAAAATATTTTAAATCATTATAATTTATATTATATTATATGGTTAAATAATTTTTTAAACAAAATAATTTTTTAAAACATCAAAAAGTCATCCACTGTGATTATTGTAAAAATGGATTTACTAGGGTGGGTTAAACTAAAACAATAAGGGATAAAATGAACTAAAAACACACCTAAAATCCATTTGATAGTAAACTTTTAACATAATTGTGTTTAATTATTGATAATGGTCCATTTTGGAGCCTTGTTATTTGTTAATCATGGTGGGTATACTATTTTCATTTAAACAATTACAAGTTCTGCACTCACCTCACTTATAAAAGGCCACCCTCTCTACTCCCCTCACACAATAAAAGTCCATTTTATCAAAATATAACTACACATTAAATTCATCCTCACACAATAGAATCATTTTGTGGTAATAAATCTATTATATAAAGTAATTTCTTGTTTACATAATGAGGTTGCCTAAATAAGATATTTCATTCATAACTGAGTATCTTTATTTTGTATCATTATTAAAATTATTAAAATTTTATCAAATTATGAATAAATAAAACTGATTTCTACCATATAATAATATATTCATATATTAATGGAACATTATAATTCTATATCAAATTCCATATAATGGGATACAAAATCATCATTTGTTTGATGACATATTACTTCATTGCAAACTGATTTCATTTTTTTCAATAATAACCTCTCATTTGTTGTCTTAATTTCAGATTAAAAGTTTATATATGATATTATTAAAATATTTATAATTATGGAGTTATTAAATCACATAAAACATCATACATTATTTTCAATGGGTGATAAAACATTATCACTCATGTGTACGATAGACTTACGAAGTGTATAGAGATGTGATTCATTTTTCACTAACTCTTTACAGGGATGGTAAATAGAAGAAATTTAATATATAAATATATATATGTGATATAAATGAAAAAATAATAATATTAATTATATTTCTATAATTCAAAAAATATAACATATCATTTTAAATATTACATTAAATAATGATTACATTATTCATGAATGTGTATACTACTTCCTCCACGAAGCGTTGCAATTATTTTCATCATCACAAAAACAAAATGATGATACAGATAAGTATTTTTTAGGAAATAATAAGTTAATTACGAAATTATTATCATTATATAATGATTTAATTATATGTATCTTATTTATATAATGATCATTGAAATGTGGAAATGATACTCTTCCATCCATATGACCTACTATATCCATGATTTTAATGTAGTCCATTTTTTGTAACGATATTTCTTGATAATTTTTAACAATAATAATTGATCTATAAACATGATAATTATATGATTATTTTTATTATTTTTATTTAAAAATAACGTCTGTGACCAAAATTCAACCTACAAATTTAATTATTGACACATAAGAAAAATTTCATCAAAACACCATATGATATCATAATTTATTATGTAATCGTATATAACATGGTAATATGAGAAATAGAAGGAATAAAAAATTTAATAATGGTTACCAAGAAATTATATAATTATCATACTTTTATTATTTATAATGAAAACAATCTTATGTGACATGTCAAACTCAAGGTAACGAAATTCGTCTCAATTTTCATTCATTGAAACAATTTTTTTATGTTATGAACCTATATTATTTTATAAGGTGCATATACAATACATTTTATAAGTTATAATTGAAATTTCTCTATTCTCATGATAATTATTTTTTATTTAATTATAATATTTAATGGGGATTCTGATTCAAGTGTTTCCTAATTGATGAGGGACTTTTCTTAAATAATCATATTTTAATGCATTCTGTAAAACTCGCTTTCTATTCAATTTATGTATTTATAAAATAATATTATAAAAGTACTTATATGCAAATAAAATTTTTATAAATAAATATTTATATTTCCATTAATGGTTGTTAAAATAAATCAGTTGTGTTGTTTTGAAAATGTTTTTTTAAATTTAATGATTTTTTGATATTAAAAATCCTTTAATATATAGGTTTAAAATAGTTCATTAATTTTTATATTATGAATAATAAAATGATTTATTTTTTACATGGTACATGAGATTTATATGTAGATTTTTTCATAATGATATATCTTATACGATGGGTCAAGCCCCATTATAGCTAACACGTAATCCCAATATTTCTTATATGACAGGTTGATCGACATTATAGGTGATGAATAATGGGTCAGCCTGATATAGAATATATAATGGGTTGAGATACATTATGCCCTATCAGTGAGCCGTATTTGGCTTAAATGAATGGAGATCCCCATTATAGATCTCCAATTCAATGGGTAACTATTATATTGGAAAATGTTTGTATGGTTATTCTAATTGAAATGTTTTGGGATTGTTTCTATAGAAAATTATGATTTATGTTACCAAAAAGGGTTTTATTTAAATTTTATTGGTTTTAATATTTATTTTCAAGAAAAATAATTTGTGTTAATTATGTGAAAATAATTTTTTAATTTCTATCTACATATACTGAGATAATAATATATCATTTCATAGGTTTTCTTGTTTTTCTCTACAAAATGAGTTTTTTAGGTCCCTTTCTAAGTGTTATTTTTCTCATCCCACATATTGAAATATTTTCCCTAGGGATTAATAATGGGTATGGGAAGTTAAAAAGTAAATTTTATTGTCATGTATATGTTCGACGAAAATAAATAATGATTTTTTTAAAAACAATAATATTATTGTAAAATGGATACTGATCGAATGTTTCCACATTATATTAAATGTTTTTGTTATGTAATAGTAATGACCAAATTATCTAAAAATAAAAACATGAAAACATTATCTATTTCAAAAATTAGAATTCTTGACAAAAACTAAATAATATATTTCTTTTAAAGTTAGGTCCTTATATGGTAAAAATGAAATTATGACATAAAACTCTTGGATTAGGTTTTAAATGATTCCAATGTCATATATCCACATGTAAGGTAAAAATAAATTTATTATAATTTTATACTATATTAATTTACATAATTGTTATATCATATATGAATCTCTGATAACATTTAAATACTTATTTAGTAACTAATTTTTATTGAATTCACCATTTCCTAGCTGTTTTTGATTAATTTTCCAAGAGTGTTTCAGTACAGCATTTCTGTAACATCCCAAGTAACTAATGAATATGAAATTTTCATAATTATTAATATTTTTGAATTCAATATTAAATTTTCTTTAAATTATATGATATTTTCAATGGCGTACCCGACACAAAACAATGGGTATCTCCAAAATCTTATGTTGCACACAAGGATGAGTGATACTGAAATAATAATAATAATATAATATTATAAAATTATAATGGTAGTAAAACTATAGCCAATGTATTGGAGGGAATGAAACTAAATAAACATATTATAATTAAACATGTTTATTAAATTTGTTTACACTTTTCTAATAAAATTTAGAGTCTTATAATGTGAATGAATCGAATTTTATGTAAAAATACATTACTGTTTTTTAAAGAAAGTTTTATAGACATTTGCTAGAAAACAGTTTTTTAATATTTTTTTTGTCAATGTTATACGATCCATTTGAAAAAATAAACATCTTATTTTGAATAAAGTCATAAAAATTTACTTTGGGTTAGTTTTTGGTATTGTTCTGAAAATGTTCATTTCTAATGAATAATGAAAAATTCTACATTTTAAGTCAAAATTGAATTTTCATCTAATTTATTTATATGGTTATATTATATTTGTAATATGGATTAATGATTATTTATTTTTTTCATATAAAATAATCAAATATTAGTCATTCTATGTAATTTTACTTTTTAATTAGACATAAAAATTGTAAATATTTTGATCGTTATTATTTCTTAAAAACTGACTTTTTGGTTCTCACAAAGAAAATTATTATTAAATTAATTTCTTCCACTTCTGTGTTTTGAATTTGGATAAATGGATTCCATATTTTGGATTATGAGGACCAAATTTTTAAATTTGGTATCTTTTATTTTTAGTCATTATGAACAGTAACTTTAGTAACTATTTTATTTACCATGGTTAAAGGATAAATCTAGAAAATAAGGGCAAACAAATAATATTTTGACAATATAAAACTACCCTCAAACGTGCCCTACTCCTATTGAATGATATATTTCTGACGATGAGCATCCTGGGGACTATTTTTAGACCCCATGCATCCACTTTGATGTGAAACTGAAAATTTATAAGAAATAATTTTTTTAAAATAAAAATGTAAGAAAAATAAATATCTTTTTGTAAAATAATTTTTATATTGGTTTATATAACTTATAATATTTTTTATAAATATATATTATAAATATAAAAATATTTCCAACATCATGGTATTTAATTTATAATTTTTAGACATCTAATAAATAAATTTATTTATCACACAATGATGATGTAATGATTACCTTATTAATAAAAAATTTAAATAAATGAGATTATAAATATTAAAATAAATTTATATTCTTGATTTCTATGTAAAAAATAAAAATTATTGATTATTATTACTTGTTATATTTTAATTAATGATATTTTTCTAATTAATCTAGTTGTTTAGGATTTTTAAAAAGTCGCGATATGAATAGTAAAAATATTGACATAAATGAGTTTTAAAAATAAATATTATTTTATAAAATATTATAATAGTCTTAAAAATATAAGATTCTACCAACTGAATTAGATAATTTTTAACATTTCATTAATGAAACACTTGTGGTTCTATTGAAATTTTATGGAATATATATTACCCATAAACTATGATCTCCCATTCTCTAAAAAAATATGTTCCCAACATCCCTATATTAAATTTAGATGTCCTAACTTGGGCATAATGCAATTCAAGAAAGCCTTTAGGCTCAAATTTATAGAGGTTAACCGATTTAGAGGTAACATCCTCAATCAAGATATTTTATTTTTATTTTACTCTCAACTCCCTATGCTAATATTATTCTTCAATTACATAAAAACACCAGAATCCTTAATATAATAGGATGTTGTTATGAAAAGGATACAAAATACACTAACACACACCTCCATCTAATGGATACAATCATACTGTTTCTGTTACAATGAACTAATGTCTCACGAAACAATGATTGCTAGATTTTACCCTACCACAACTCATGGGGGAAATAATGACTGAAATATATTTATATATTGGATTTATTATATTTATATTGTATATATGCTTATATTTTTATTTAAATTAGACCTTTATGATTCCGATAATGTGGAAATGATTTCTTTTACATTAAGGAAGTCCAAACTACCACCCCTTCAAAGTGATATGAATCGTTCATGCAATACATTGAATCTATAATGTATATAATTACTGAATTTATCAAATTTATATATCATATGATAATATACTGGAATTATAATATACATATTTACTATTTACTTTACAATTCTTTAATTTGAGAAATAAATAATAGTAGTGTACATTCGTACATATGGCTTACCGTCTATATAAATGGTGCATTTCATTTATTATATTCAACTTTTATGGAATATTATAAATAAATATATACTAGATATATAGGATATTTAAACAATGAATATATTCTGGAGATAATTTACTTTTTACAACAGGGAAAATTTGTAATTATAACTTGCTTGTTTTTTACTGAAGTACCCAATATCGACAAAACGTCCAATATTAACTTAAATAATTATGTAATTTTGATAATGCGGTAAAAAGTGATATAAAAGGAATAATAAATATGAAAAATGTTATAGATAATTTAGAAATTAACAAAACTTTATTATTTAGGAAATTAATGAATGGACGAGTCAAATCAAAAACATGGTAAGGGAGTTCATCTCAATATCCTTGACTGAGGCATGTTTTGATAATATACACCTCCTTGTTTTAAACAGTGTATAACAAACCTCATTGTCATTTAATTTCATTCAAAGGGAATATTTTATCTACAATTCATTTTACTAAACAACAAAAGGAATGTTTTTAACATATAAAACGACACTGACCTCTTTGCTGTTATAATCATTATTTGATAGTTTTTGTCCTCTATAAGCCTTACACTTTTTAAAAGGAAATGAAATCCATTATTCCAATATTTGGTTGTGTTGGTATTGAAATTTTTTCCAAAAGTTTATTTACCATTTCAAATATCCTGAAATGATTTCATTGGATTTAAAATGTAATGTTATTAGTGTAATGTTGATATTTGAAATATTTTACGTGATATGATTATATAATGTTTTATGTACATTTGACGTGAGGTTACATGATAAACCAATGACATTAGGTTATGTGATAAATAAAATGACATGTGGTTCCCTGATAAACCGATGAATGTTGGTTATGTTATAGCCTCCAATGCATTGGATATAGAAGTCAGTCGTAGGGCTATTACATTTAGTGATATGAGTGGAAGTCAATCGTATAGTTATTCCATTTAATGTTGTTTATGTACCAAGTTACCTTTATATGATATATGTTTCTTTATATGGGATTTATTGTAATATTTTGGTTACAAAAAATGCTAATCAATGAGCTTATTTCTAGGGAATTTTATTTCCTACTTCTTTAAGGTTAAAAGTATTACTTTATGAAAAAGTATTCATTTATTACATGTTGTTTTGAAAAACTAATAGTTTTCATTCTTTAAGTATCCCTAAATGAGCATTATATTATTATACCAAGTTTTGAAATGTTTTTTCACATGACATAAAGATGACTATTGTCAATTATGGGATCAAGGAAAAGTCATGTTTTATAAATCATGGAACTAAACATGTTTCCTTTTTTAGAGTTTTAGTTTTATGAAAAAATGGGTAGAGTGTAGAAGTATCTAAATGTAATAGTCAAGTTTTTATGTTAAATTTATGACAAAATTCTGTAATGCTCTAATCCTGAAAATATCCTCAATGTGAATTATTAATATAATTCAAGATTATGTAATGTTTATGTCTGTGACCTTACAGTTTTAGAACCTTGTAGTTTATATATTGACAAATAAAATCTATAATTTTATTAATGATATAAAAATTATATGTATTAATTATTATAATATTTTTAATCTTCCATAATATGTACATATAGAAAAACTATTTACACCATTCATGGTGTGGGTTGGTCATTCGTACGTAAGAAAATTGTTTTCATTTTCTAACAAAATGATGGAAAGAAAGGGAAATATTATTTTATGATTAAAGAAACACAATTATATCCTAAAAAGAATGTAATAATATTATATATGTACTTATTGCTATCCATGTAAAATAGAAATGAAAAAACAAATTAAATCACTTCATGGAGGTAGTTCTTGAAACGTCTACATGAGCGACATTACCATTTTTCATTGAATTTTAAGGTAAGAATGCAGATATGATATTATAAATATTAAATATTATTTATGAAATAAATATGAAATATAATCCTAAAAACCATCATAATTATTATACATGAGTACTATAGGTGGGAAAAAAAATTCAATCATATTTGGAGGCTCTAGTCCAAATATAATCACAATAGACACTTTCACTTCACATATGATGGAAAAGGCTGAAAAAATGTTATTCTACAATCATAATAAAATTTCAATATATTTAGGATATTTGAGTTGTCATTTTATGATGAATAACATAGATTTATAAAATATTGAAGACTAAATATAATGAAATAAGTTAGATAATATGATTACATCCACTTTTATAGGCCTATTCTAGATCATTTTTTAAGGACCATTGCAGTGAAATTTTAATAAGATCAAGAACAATAAATCATGGATATGGAATTTGATTATGTAAATAAGAAGGTATTGGTACATCTATATAGACCAAGTTGGTGTAATTAGGATAAAGGATTGGTTTCCTATTAAAAGTTGGGGAGATGACACACTTAGAAGTTCAGAAAAAGTTAAAAAATAATAATTTCCTACATAATAAAAATGATTAAAGATGAAAATAAATTAGAAATAAGGATTTTATATGGTCGATATATGGACATTCAATATGATTTAGACATAATTATTGGAGATATTTTCATTATATCTTGTTTTTAAACATGTAAATAATTTTTTAACCATAACCATGTTAGTGAATTTTTAGCTCAATTACAATTCGGAATAATAATAAATATTGATGAAATTATTGTATAATTTCAATTTTCCTGATTAAAAATATTTATTCAATTTAAATAAATTCAAATCATATAGGTGATATAATTTAATTTATAATTTTACCTATAAAACATGATGAATATCCAATTTAAATAAAAATTATTCCTTATGTACAATTTTTTTTAAAAAAATGCTCATAAAATTATATATAATGTCTTTTATTGGAGTATTAATAATATCAATTAAGTAATGTTACTTTTAAAACCATTTAAATAAATATTTTAATTTTTAAATTCATGAAATGAAAATAAAATTTTAATGACAAATAATTATTCACTGAAAAAATTAACTTCATAAATATCTCAATAATTAACTGTAAGAAAATTTCAACAAGAAGATTTTAAAAATAATATTCATTTATTTAATACACAGTTTTTAGAACTGGAAAAAATTAAAATATTTTGACACAAAAAACAATGAAAAATATTTTTGGGCAAAACAGTATTTTTAATGAATACAATACTATTAATAAAAAATTAGGTTCCTATTAAAGATCAAATTATCTTTAGTTAATTTTATTAATAAATATTTCTTAAATTATAGATATTAAAATTCAAAAAACTAATATAATATCTAGGTAATAATATTATACAATAATATAGTTCATTTTGGCAAGTGGTTTCATATATCACGAGATATTGAAGAAATTATAATTTATGTATGTGGAATATCTCATAAAATATCAATGTGTTACATTAAATTTCAATAAAATTTAAAATTTCAATCAAAATTTCATCACCCTAATAAAATCAAATGATAATTTCTCTATTTAATCACATCCTTATTTTTCCATGTAGATTCATTGAATTTTTTATTCTTCTAAAGAACCTTAGACGGATCATTACACTATTTCTATTGAACATTATCTCTTTGATAAAATATATATACCGATTTTCTTCATATGAAATATCAGTACCTATTTGTATTACCTATGTGTTCAATACACGTGAAGGATCAAATATTTATATCATTAAGAGTATGACATAGGGTACATCATAAATTCAATATAGGTTTATAGGAAGAACCAAGAAAAAATATACAATCATTACTCGATTCAGAATATTGATGTGACCAATATATTGTGATCATAGGTTTAAATTATTTAATAATATCATAAACATCATCCGTGATTAAATTTATATGAATACATTTTCATCAATTTCAATTTCTAAATTTCATTGGTGATTGTCAGTAGAACATTTTTTCGGACATTTAATTGAATTGATGTGCTATATAGAGGTTTGGAATTTCTCTTCCATTTATATAGTTATCTCATTTCATAGTTTATTTCATTATCAAAAATCATGTGACCACATTGGAGTTCTAAAATTTTTTCCATATAGGGATCCTTAAAGATCCATCTGATTGCTTGAGTGAAGGATATTGTTAATGAAAACATGACTAGAGGAATGTGTTGACACCAAACCCTTTTGGAATCTTGAGAATATGATTTCAATATACCCTCTATGGTATGAATAATCTTCTAAATCAGACTATATTTTTTAAGGTGATGTGTAGTAATGAAACAATACTACGTATCAAAATATTGTTAAATACTTCTCCATAAATTCATATGAAACATATGACCTCAATCAGATACAATAGAATTTTGTGTGTCATGAAACAATAAAAATTACTTAATATATATATTTTAAATATGATCGATAGATAAATAATATCTAATAGAATTTATATGTTCTGATTTCATAAGGAAATAGTCTATAACTCAATTAGTACTATGTACTGTATATGTTTTGGGGAGTTCAATGAAAAATTAAATGATTATTTTTAAATTTATGTTACAGTGTGTGTAATGGTTATAACATACCTTTATAATACTATCTATCAGCCATAACATACATACAAACTAATAACCAAGATACATGTTAGTAAATCTATATCATTATATTGAACCACAAGAAATGAACGTTTAGATATTTATAAATCTCTATACTTAATGGATGAATATTGAATGATTGAATATGATCTTCAGCCCAAAACTCCATCAAGTATTGTATTAATAGTACCAACAATCAGGTCATTATCCTTATTATTTAATCATAATTATTATTGAAATCTGCAATATTACTCAACATTTTTATTTCTCTTCATTCTTCTTCTACAATTCATTATTCTAGACATGGATAGATATTTGAAAACTCATTTGGGTAAGATATGATTTCTCCCCATCATTTATTATTTTTATATCTATCCATTTAAAATCCAAAAATTTTGTATCTATTTTAATTCACATCATAGATAAAATAACATGATCCTTTAAGCCAAAAAAATCTTACACCTTCTTCACATTAAATGGATGGTAATGTATTGGATAGTCATAATCATCAGAAAAATATAACCATCTTCTTTGGTGAATATTCATATTTTTTCATTGTGAATGTATACATACAACATTCATGATCTTTATATATTACTCACATTTGTATATAAAAGGTAATTTCTCCACATTTTTAATGACAAAAATTACCATAACTAATTCTAAATCATGATTCGGGTAATATTTATAAAGAATATTCAATTATTGTTTGGGATTACTTATCACCATATCATTATACATGTGAACATATCTCATTCCACTCATTGATACATCGCAAAATATTAAAAACCCTTATCCAATGACATGATTTGTAAGGACTAACAATCTGACTAATCTTATCGTTAGTTCATTGTAATTTTATTCACATTCATCACTTCAATGGAACTTGAATCTCTTTTATTTTTCAGTTTTGAGTGGATTATATACCCTTGATATTATTTATAACGTTTTCATTCAATTAATTCTTTAATAGTCCCCTCAATAAAATTATCAAGTTATATTTGTTATCTCCCATTATTTTTGTATATATAATAAAATAATATATAAAGCGTACCATAAATTGATCAATGTATTCTATGAATACTATATTAAATAAATAAGTGAAAATAGTTTGTGAATTAGTCAAACCAAATAACATCACTATTAATACATAGTTTCCATACCTCATACAAAACATTTTCTTAGGTATGTATTCACTTCTAACCCAAAATATAATGATTTAGGAAAAAATATCAGACATGAAAAAATATATATAACCATATAATTAATCTAATAAACCATAAAAAAGTTAAAATGATACTTAATTTTTATTGTGATACTATTTGTTTCAACTTGGCCCCAATGACAGCACATATACCACACGTTAACATTGTTGTCAGGTTTGAGCTCTTCAGGTAATACTAGGTCCTCTCCCATTATTTTTAAATATATAATAATATAACATATAAAGGGTACCAAAAAATTATAAAGCTATTAAATAAATAAAATATTCAATAAATCAATAAAAATAATGGGAGAATTAATCATACCAAATAACATCACTATTAATGCATAGATTTCATGCCACATATAAAAGGATTTCTTGGGTATGTATTCACTTCTAACACTCAATTGATCATATCTAGACCAAATGTCACAATTGAAAAAATATAGATCACCTAATAATTAAGAAAAAAAATGAAAAAATGATACTTAATTTTTATTATGATACATTTTGTAACAATCGGGCCATAATGACATCACATACACCCCTCCTTAACATGGTCATCGGGTCCTATCCCACTGGGTTCGACCAATTGGAACACAAACATGTGGTCCCCACACTTGGGTACAACCATGTTCATGATGTTTTCATATGTCTAACGATAGTCCCCACAAGCCAACACATTTACTTTCCAATGTGCTTTGTCCTCACTAACCCATATAACAAATGATCGTCCCCTAGGCCAACAAAAATTTCCCACATGACAACACATGTCCCTTCCAGTTTATTTTTTCCTCTCTCACACACACCTTATGAAACATCCAATAAAGACACCCATCCTGATCACAAATTCATGCAAATCATTCTTAACTGTGAAGTTATAATTAGGTAGGTTATTGAAAAGGAATGTGCACATTATTGACATGATTCTTATCATTTATTCATTTATACCTTTATCATTCGAGGGTGTTACAATAACCTCTTTTAGATCACAACATCCTCATTGTTGGCCCCAAAATATCAACTAAGGTAGTGCGCTGCAGTTAAGCCTAGGTAACACATCTGAATCAAAATGTAACCACTAGGACCCAATGACATCAGGACACCCTTCTTAACATGGTCATCTGGTGCATGCCCACTAGGTACCAATAATTTCCCAAAAAACATGTGGCCCCCACCCTATTGCCAAAAAACACGCCTAAACAAGTCATATGACTAATGAATTTCCCAAAATTCAATGAATGTCCTTTTCATGTTTTTTGCCTCACTCTCACACACCCAAGGAAACTTCAAATAAGTTCATCCATCCTGTTCACCTCTACAATCCAAATATTCTTAACTTTGAAGTTCTAATCATGTATACCTCCAAAAATGAAGGTTCATGTTGTTGATATGAGTCACACCATCTGGTCATTTAACCATTTATAATTCAAGGATGTCAAAATATTTAGCTCCAGATAATTAATGTCGAGTTGCATCAATCAATATTTTTTCTAAAATATCATGTTCACTATATGGTGTCACAGTTTTTTGAGTGAATACTTTATCCAGATTCTCCAAGAGTTTAGTCTTTAATTCTAGTATCTCAATATTTTCTATTATATAATGAGTTTTTTAAATAGGTATTCCACAATAGATGAGTACTATAAAAAATAAACTTTATGATTTGGAGGAGGAATAGGAAAATATTCTAGATGAACCTCAAAAAAGTCTAATACAATAGGAATGTCTTTGATGATGAGTTTCTCCTTAATAATCTATTAAAAACAACCATTTTGAATGGGAATAAGTACCCATAAAATGGATGTCATTTCAATAGGAAGTTTTTCTTATCCCCACATCGAAAAATGATCATCGAATAGTTTGGTATATAAAATTTGACTTCCATTCCTTAGAAATTAGATTGGTATTTATATAGATAAACCTAGTCAACTAACAAAATACCATAAAAATCAACATGCAGGAGAATAATAACATTTTTATGAAAAATATTCTCAAAAATTTTCATCAAATAATTATAAAAAATGGGGTATATGATCATCTTACCATTATAGATTTTTAATACTTATCCAACATCTTGTCACTATGGTTGTATTGTGATACCCTTTTAAAAAGCATTATATATAAATATATGGATGATATATAATCAAATAAGAGAGAAGAAGTTATAGAGTGTATGGTATGTGTTACTTTCATCACTTAATTATCATACCGAGTATCCACAATTTTAGTCGTGTGATATTTTAGTTTACCTTGGGTCTTAAGAGGTTGATGACATCGATCATCATCATTAACATTATTTTATGATCACTATATATCATAATTATTATACTCCTTGTAATTGAAACATTGTGGTGTGTTTTAAGAATTATATAATTATTTCTCTCAATAATTAGCTAACTTCTCTATCTAATCACCTATCTAATTGATTTTTTAATGACCTTCCTTTACACACATAAAACATTTACAAGTCCCCGAAAGCCTATTTCCATCATGTTTCCTTCCAAAAAGAAAATCCAAAATGAATGATCATATCCATCTATCCAATAATATTATATAATAATTTACTTTGAATTTTTTCATTACATTCTTATGAAAACCATGAGATTTATGGGTAACTCCAATCTCCAGTTCTATCATGATAGAACATTGAACAATTTCTTCATATCTACTAAAGTACCTTTTGGAGAAAACGCTTCAAATACTTGTATTTAAGATAGTAAAGAATCAATTTATATTTCTATAAGTTTGTAAGATATTACTAGAATCATAAATAAAAATTATTGTAAATATTACCTCATAGGTACTACTGGATTTAGCATCTGTCAACTAATGAAATTATATATACATTTTTATATCACGAATATGAGGACTATAATTATTGAAAAATATTCTCCTAAACTCATATCACTCATTTTATCCAATTATATTCATTTTTTCATGTATTCTAGATATATTTAAATCATTAATATGCTTCACATTATAAACAAAAAATAGATATAATAACCATTTCTTCATTAAAACAATTGATAATGAAAAATATATTTTAGTGGGATTTATCCATTTCTCATCAACTACTAGATTAGCTAACAAACTAAAATAATGTGGATTTTCCCCATGAAGGAATCAATGTAATGTCATCATCTCCTTGATTTTTTTGGAATATGATCATGATTCATCAATTGAGAATGTTAAATTAACATATCAAGGATATTTTTTATTCCATCTCAAATAAAATTTGATTTTATGAATGGAAAATAATTTAATTTTCAATTGGATTCATCATTCACATGGTTACTTCCACATCCATCTATTCAATAAAACTAAAAAAATATTCAAATATGTTATTATCATAATGAAAAATAAAATAATTGGGAAAAATAATTTAAAGGATATATAAATCACTACATCTTTTTTTAATATATGACGCATTATTTTCAAAATAGGTTACTCATTTCCATAATCTATTAAAATCAATCATAATGGGTCATAATGAAATTGAAAATTAACACATTCATATACATTGGGGGTGTCAAACAATAGGTATTGTAAGGGAGCACTAACCGTTCACTAGAATGATGGTCATGATATATTCAATGAACTCGTTTCATGGATATTACCACTACATAGATCTATTCCAAAAATCAAATCCACATTTATTATTTATAAATGGACATATATCAAGGAAAACTATATAATATATTCTTTAATAATACATCAAGTTGATAAATAATAAATATAATTATCAAAATTTGTCTTCAATATATTTTTCTCACCCAAATCCCAAATAATTAACTAATCCTACCTGTTATTCAATGTATATAAGTAAAAACAATTGATAAATTGATAGTGAATTTTAATAGATAAATTTTCTAAATATTTTTAAAATAAATGCTCAAGTATTTTAATAGATTATATTATTTTACGACTAGATAATAAATAATCACATTTCAAGAAATATATTCAACATTTCCCAAAATGATTTTCCAATATAACACCATTATGATACATAACCCACTTAAAAATATTTTTCATAACCCAAAATAAAATAGATCAAAATGATGAGTTACAGAATAAAGTTTTAAATATTAAAAGACACAAATAATTATAGAATTAAATAAAATGAGTTACAAGGTAATATCATAGGAATAAAACATAATTTATTGCGTACATATGAGAATAAAAAACATTTAAAAAGTAATAGATCAGTAGAAATACTATTATGGTGCACTGGCTTCAACCCCCATTCTACTATATCCTTATTCTAGGTTGACTCCTTAAAAAATCATAGGGGACTACATTCCATACATAGTTGGGTATAATATTCTCTTCCAATCATTATTATCTTGTGAGATATCCTTCATTATTTAATGAATTTGATAGATATATAATTCTTGGTTGACCTATCAATTAATAAAAGCATAAAAATGTGTTATTTAATATCATAAATCATTTATCATATCAATTAATAACTTATGTAAAGAATACTGGTTAAATAAACATTTCATCATTTCATTATAGCATAACCCATTTAAAATAGATAGATTTCATCAAAATATCACAATAATAATGAAACCAACCAATGAATGAATAACAGTGTTATAACTTGATAATATATTTATTAAAAAAAATTAACCAGAAGATATAACCACATAGATATAAAATTACTTTAGAAGAACATTGCAATTTTTTTTGATTAAAATACAATTTTCTTTCTGAAATATCTAATTTAAAATAAATAAAATTCTTAAATACTAATGAAAAAAATTAATTTTGAATGAACCATTGAAACATAGAAATGAATTTTCAAATATATTTACTATCTTTATAGATGTAATAACCTTTTATTATGAGTAAGATAAAAAAAATATTTCATACAAATATTTGGTGAAAAAGTCACAATTGACTCATTTAAAATAATATAAGAATATTCTGTTGATTTTTTTATAAAAATATAACCATGTGTAAAATTTAAATTGAGTAATCATAATATAATATGAATATAATTATTTTAATCATTATAATGAAAATATGGACATGGATGATGAATATTCTCGACCAAAGTGGAAATGAATTCAATTTTTCATAAAAATATTTTATCAGTAATTTTTAGTAAAAAAGAGTGAAAATGGAAATATAAAATTAAAATATCACAAATAAAAATGGTTAATAATAAAAATAACATTATTGAGTGTATGATCACGAAACTATATCATTATAATCTTAGTAAAATCAATATGGTTAAACAACAAGATTTTAAAATAAAACCATAATATCAAGATTGAATTGTATAAAATAATATATCCTCCTGTATAATAAATTTATATTTATTATAATCATATTTAAAAATCATTTAAAAAATCATAATATCATATATGATAAAATTATAAAATTTTAACACATATTTATTAATAATTCATTTCTAAAATCACTATTTCCATGTGTTAATTGTTTCATTTTTTTGAGAGTTTCAATGTAGCAGTTCCAGTACTTGTAATTTTATCATTGTTACATAATATAACAAATATTATTCAGGATAGAAATTTCATATATATATTTATTATATAAATATTTACTATCATCCATAAATGGTATAGATTTAAATATTATTTACAACATTCAAATATATATAATGACATACATATGCATAAACAATATTTTCACATTATGATGAAAATAACTAAATAAAAGTAATTTATTGTCATTAAATATACATAGTTATATCATAAATAACATATAAATACATGGATTTTATCCTTATATTCATTCATGTAAAAAATGAATCACATTAATTCATGGAGGTGGTAGTTCACATGCACTCATTGTGACATTTTCATTTTCCAATAGATTGGATGGTAATAAGGTAGATATGATATTATATTTATTGAAAATTTTTATTTCAAAAATATAATGTGATGTTCCAGACTCTCAGGGTCCTTTCCATTGCCAAAAATAAGGATCCTAAAGGGGTAGCGTCTCGGCGTAAGGTCGATCGGCACGACCGATCGGGGAGACCGATCGGCACGACCGATCGGCGAGACCGATCGGCGCGACTGGTCGGTGAGACCGATCAGTGTCACCCAGCCTTGAAGGGGTTTTTTCAGTCTTGCTCCTTCTGTGTAAATTGGGTTTTAAATCCGATTTTGACCTGTTTTGATGTCTGATAACACCCATAAATGTTTTAATTAAATATTTAATGAGTTAACCTGGTGTGTGAGTCTGCTTAAACCCCTTTAATAACGTGTGGGGCCACGTGGTCAACCCACGACCCCTGCTCCTTACGTGGTTTCACGTTCTTATCTCAACCATCCCTGACCCTTATAAACTAAAGGGTTAGCCGTGGTTTCTTCTTTTCTCGATCACCTTCAGGAGTACCCTTCGTTCACGAATAGCTTTTCATTCAGGTGAGCCGCATCGCTATACGTGAAGTTCAACACCCGACCTTAGCATTGATATTTGATAACAAGTAGGGAATTTCTCCTTCATCTGTCCCTTTTTGTGTATCATCCGGGGTGGGCGAGCTTTTGTTTATATAGAATTGGTTAAACATACACCATAATGAAGATAATGAATGAACTCTAACGAACGGGGAGGGTTGTGATAGATGATGCTGATCTATTTTATGATCTTCCATTATTATATGATTTCTGAATTGTGTGGGCTTATGCCTACTGAAAATCATGGCCGTTGGTGGTATTTCTCTATGTACTAATGAACCCCTTGTGATGTCTTAAATGACTTGTTTTGTAGTTGTGAACTCCTGCAATAAAAAGTAAATCGATTAATTACTTATATTCGGCTAGGAAAATTGAATTGCACTAGGATCAATTCCCTTCTATGATAACCCCGGTTAAAGCACACAGAAATTGGAATCGTGGAGTGTTTTTAATAATATAAATCTGAAAATAACGGCATGGGCCTGCTTTTCTTGGTGGTAGTGGTTTGATTGATCTTCCTTCATGGGCCGTTTGCTGGGTGATGTGGGTGGGGATGGGATCCCCTATTATTATACTCTCGGTGGTTGTGAGAATTGGGGATGGGATCCCCTGTGTTATGCTTTCAGTGGTTGTTAATTTTAAGACCGGGTGGTTACTATGTTTATATCACGAATTGGGGTGGGATCCTCTGTTGATGAGAAATCATCTAGGGAGACACGAGGCAGTGTCTCGGGGTTTTTCTTTGGATCCAGTACATCAAGGGATCTCACTTACCCCATTGATGTTATGAAATTACAGGAGAACTGGGTGTGGATGTTGTAGTTGATGCATGACGTTTGGCTGTATCTTTTTCCATTTGGTTGTTCTTACGGTGTTAGTTACCAGTAGTTACAGAAAACTCATTTAGGCATTATTACTAAACATGTAAACTAGGATGGGAAAAAGGGTTTTTGGTTTGTCATGGGTTGTGACTTGGACATAGTGTTGTTTGTGGTCTTTGGGCTGGATCAAGAAAAAACTAAACATTGGTTGAGTGCTTGTTACGTATACATATAATTGTAGTTTTGAGCTTCTTATTCGCACCCCACCCAAGTTGATCACTTAGTGCCGAACACCCCCATTTCATGGGGGAGGGTGTTTTTCCCAACACATCCATTAGTGGATGGTTATTAGCTCATTTTTTCTCCCTTTCCTAGATATCCCAAGTATCATTGGGAAGGCTGTGATGGCCTAAGGTCCATTACTAGCCCAAGAACCTTCGGGCGTGGTAGTGTGGTGGTTATGGCCTAGGTGTGTTCGGGAACGTAGTTTCCCAAGTATCTTCATGATAGGCCCAGGTGTCTTCGGGCATGGCATGAGATCTTCTAGCCCAGGTGTCTTCGGTTGTGGCGGTGGTTGTTCTGGCCTAGGTGTTTGCAGGTGTGGTTACGTGTGATAGTTGTGGCCAAGGTGTGTGTGGGTGGGATTCAGCAGTGGGACATCGTGAGGTTGTGGACCAGGTGTGTGCGGGCGGGTGTGGCAGTGGGATTGCAGTGAGAATGGAGGGATTGGTTCGATGCGTAGGATGTCTTCAACAACTAGTGGGAAAGTGGCACGAGGTACCCAAACATCGATGTGCTCTTATTATATACATTACTTGACTTGCGTTATTTGGGGAGTATTCCTTGGTGAGGCTTGGGTGGATAGTTTACCTTGTTAGGTGATTGGTTTACTCTTTTTCTCATGAGACATAGTATGTTCCCCAACGTGTGCGTGAGAGTATTTGGTTTTCCCTACTGAGTATACTTCTATGCTCACCCTACGTATATAAAACGGCATTCAAGTTTCCTGGAGGACTTCGGGGATCGCGCGGGACCGTACTAGCTTGGTCCTTTGGGGCATTTCCAGTTGCAGTTTTCCTTTCTTTGGGTACTTTAACTTTGTAGAGTCACTTGTAATTTGTGTTATTTACATTTGGAACATGAATATGGGAATGGTTGTTTTGGATTTACTTTTTCTTTCAGCTTTTGGTGTTGTTGGAATTTACCATTCTATATCGCAATCCTATTAAACGATGAAGGGTAATTCCATTCATTTATTATGTAATTCTATACCATTGGTGCTATTCGCCACTCCGGGACCTATTGAAGGAGGGTCTCAAGGGTCATTATCTCTCCTTCAACTTAAAGAAGTAAGGGCCTGGCAATCTGCTGACCCTTCCCTCCTTCTGGTGAAGGCGGGTCATGACAGAATGGTATCAAAGGAAAGCATGAGAGATAGGATGGTGTCTATAGTTAGGCACAGTGAGGATTTCATGGTATGGTAGGGAAACAATGTTGGGTGTGCTTGGTGCGTGAATTAGGCCAGGGAAGACCGGCTAGGACATGGGATTTTAGGGGCCCCCGTGATCCGATGCAAGGACTCTGGACCTACCGAACGAACATGTGAGGCCACGCAGATTGCAGGGTAGAGACCCTAATGAAGGTACATGCATCAAAATGACTTGTGTTCTCATGTTTCTGGGGGTGTCATGGGAATTAAGAATAATCAAAAAAAATAAATATGTTTTATAGACAATATACTGCACCACATGGGCGTAGGAATTCCTTGTTTACCTTACAGCTATGGCACCTGGAAGGAGACCACATGTGTTATAGGGATCAAGGCCATAGAGACTACCTTGGCCGATTGGCAGAGAGCTGATCGAGAGGAGGAGGACGACCAGTGGCCAGAGACTCATCGGGCCTTCCAATGACAGTCCCTCGAGAAGTATGAGGGCAACACCTCTGACATGAAGACAGAGAGCTGGCTTGAGGAGCTAGCGATAGCCTTCATCTTGATCCGGGCTCCGACCGAGTACTAGGATCCTATGTCTGTCATCCAGATGTGGGGAGCAGCGCATCAGTGGTGGACCCTTTACCTGGGGTAGAGGGGATATGCTGAGGTGGCATGGGCTGATTTCGAGAGGTTGTTATGGGCAGAGTTCCTCTCTTCGACGATGAAGGAATAAAATAGACATGAGATACTCTCCCTCCATCATGGGAGTATGTCATTGAGGTAGCTATGTATCATGTTCAAGGACCTCCTAAATTTTTTATGGACATCATTCCCAATGAGGAGTCTCGTGAAAGACGTTTGGAGGTGGCGCTCCGAACCTCCATCCAGTATGCTATTACCCACTTTACCCTGCAGACGTACATGGAGGTCCAGAAGAAGACCAAAGTGGTGGAGAGGATGCACACTCTAGGAGGAGTGACAGTAGAGGGGATCCAACTTGGACCATTAATGGGTAAGGCCATTAGTAACAGGCCTCTAGCGTTAGGACCCTCCAGGTTCCAACTAGCAGGGAGCAGGTTACATCAGTTTTAGTTTCGATCTCCTGGTCCTCGCCCTTTTCCTTCAGGACCCGGTCCGCGGTGCTTCGTCTGTGGGATCCATGGCCACCTTCGGAGTCAGTGCCCAGACCTAGTACAGTACGGTGGTGGCGGATAGCCCCATCACCTTCCCCAGCAGCATCTTCTTGCCAGGTCTTTCCAGCAGCAGCAATAGGGAAAGTGAGTTCCCACTCCTCGGAGGGCATACATAGGAGGAGGAGACCAACCTCAGGGTGATCCTCAGGGACCTCTATCGGGGCGTGGTCGGGGAGGTGGCCGATAGCCGAGGGGTAGTAGAGGTGGGCATGGACAGTGACACTCTGTGGAGACAACAGTTCCAGCAGGGCCAGAGGTTGTTCGATGTACGATTCGTTTGTTCAGTACCCTTGGTTTTTCCTTGTTCGATACTGGAGATTCACACACCGTTGTTGCACCCAGTCTAGCCCATGCCTTGGGTCTAGATGCCAAGAGACTTCCAGTTCCCCTGGTGCTGAGAACACCAGTCGGAGTTCAGACAGATTTGTTATTTGTTTGTCGACGATGCAGACTGATGATAGGGCCACATCAGTCGGTTAGGGATCTTCTTCTACTACAGATACATAAATACGATGTCATCGTAGGCATCTACTGGATATTCTCTATGGGTTCCGTCATCGAATGCTTCTGATGAATGTTTGTGTTCTCAGACATGGGCGGCCAGCATGTTACCTTCACCGGCGAGTAGAGAGGTCATATGTGTAACAAGCATGATGAACCCCACCTCTCCTTGTTATCTGAGCTGTTAGGGGAGTCAGTAGATGTTGAGATGGTTGAAGTGCCAGAGATCATCCGTGAGTTTGTGGACATCTTCCCTAAGGAGGTCACGACTCTACCCCCTCGACGTGATATCGAGTTCGGGATAGACCTGCAGGCCCGCGATCATCCAATTTCGGTGGCTCCATACCAGATGGAACTTTCAGAGCTATGGGAGTTGCAGATTCAGATTGACAATCTGATGATGAGGGGTTATTTTTGGCCAAGTGCGTCACCATGGGGTGCTCTAGTCTTGTTCAAAAGGAAGGGACATGGTGGTATTAGGTTGTGCATAGACTACAAGAGGCTGAATCAGGTGATAATCAAGAATCACTATCCTCTTCTGAGGATAGATGATCTTTTCAACTTGCTGAAAGGGGCATGATGGTTCTCAAAGATTGAAATGCGGTCTAGGTACCACCAGCTAAGAGTGAAGGAGGGTGACATCCTGAAGACAGCTTTAAGGTGCAGATATGGACACTTCGAGTTCTTAGTCATGTCCTTCAGTGATACGAATGCCCCAGCTGTGTTTATGGGGATTATGACCTCCATCTTCCAGGAGTACCTGGATCGGTTCATATTTGTGTTCATCGATGACATCATCATCTATTGAAGATCAGAGAAGGACCATGCGAAGAACATGAGGATGGTTTTGGAGGTCCTCCGACATCATCATCTCTATGTGAAGTTGTTGAAAGTCAAATTCTAGACACGAGAAGTGCACTTCCTTGTGCATGTAGTGTCTGAGCAGTGGGTAGCAGTGGACCCATCAAAAAATGAGGCAGTTGTTTCTTAGGTCGCACCCAAGAATGAGGTAGAGGTCCATAGTTTCTTCGGGCTGGCAAGTTACTATCTGAGGTTCGAACACAACTTCTACCAAGTAGAAACCCCTTTGACAACCCTGACTAGGAAATACCAGGTCTTCGTGTGGAGTGAGAAGTGCGAGTTTTCCTTCATCTATCTGATGGAGAAGTTGGTTAGTGCCCCAGTGCTGAGATTACCAGAAGAAGGGGTGGCATATGAGGTGTTCTTGGATACTTCAGGACAGGGCCTGGGATGTTTGTTGATGCACCAACAAGGGGTGATCACTTACGGGTCTATGTAGCTAAGCTCTCATGAGCGTATTCCACCCACGACCCGGACCATGTAGCAGTCGTTTTTTCCCTGAAGATATGGCGGAACTACCTCATCAGAGATCGCTTTTTGGTCTTCACAGATCACAAAAGCTTGAGGTATATCTTCTCCCAGTGGGACCTAAACTTGCAGAAGTGATGGTGGATGGAGTTCTTCGAGTATTATGACTTCGAGATCTCCTACACTTCCAGGAAGGAGAATGTAATGGCTAATTCCTTGAGCAGGAGATAATGAAATGATGTGGTCCGAGAGTCGGTAGACACCTGGAATGTGATGGGGGAGTTAACTTCCATACACTTGGATGTGAGGATGGTTAGTGGAAGAGACTTCTTGTATCAGATGACAGTGTAGTCTTCTTTGTTGCAGCAAGTGGAGGATTCTCAGTGGGGTGACCCAGAGTGCGAAGTGATGCATGACCGGGTTGACCAGAAGAATGCTCCAGAAGGGTGGACAGTGGATGGTATGAACCAGATGCTTTTCCAGGGATGGTTGTTTGTTATAGAAGTGATGCACGAAAAGGTTCTTAGTGTGTTCCAAAACTCACCCCTGGCGGTACACCCCGGAGTTTCCAAAATGTACCAGGGACTGAATAGACGGTTTTGGTGGCCCGAAGTGAAGCGACCAGTGGCTGAGTTTATGGCCAAGTTCGTAGTTTTTTAGAAAGTGAAGGCTGAATACTAAGTTCCATGAGGCCAACTACAGTCTCTAGATGTCCCCAGAGTAGAAGTGGAACGAAATCTTGATGGATTTCTTCACGGGACTACCCAAGGTCCAAGGGGGATACGACACCATCTAGGTGGTAGTGGATTGGTTGACAAAATCGGCTCACATTCTGGTAATCAGGGGGTCAAGTGATTTGGATGATTTGGCATGAAGGTACGTGGATGAGGTGGTGCGCTTTCATGGAGTTCTGAGGTCTATTGTGTCAGATAGGGATGCACGGTTTACCTCACGATTGTGGAGAGGATTGAAGCATTATTTTGGAACTCAAATGTGTCTTAGCACTACTTTCCATCCCCGGACAGATGGACAGACATAGTGCACCATCTAGACCTTGGTGGATATGTTGCAGGCATGTGTTCTGGACTCAGGAGGATCATGGATGTGACACTTTCCTCTGTTAGAGTTCGCCTAAAATAATAGCCATCACTATACCATTTGCATGGCCCCGTTTTAGGCATTGTACGGGAGGCCATGCCGCTCAACTGTGTGTTGGATTGGTGTTGGAGTGGCGGGCATCCTTGGCCAGGAGGTGGTGCAGACCACGACGGAGAAGGTTCTTCTCATATGGGAAAGGATGAAGGCGTCCCAAGACTGACAGAAGTCTTATGATGATACCCAGAGGAGACCCTTGGAGTATGAGGTTGGGGACCACATGTTCTTAATGCTCTCCTATCGGTGTGGACAACAGAGGTTCGAAAATGGGAGTAATCTTTATCCCAAGTTCATCGGGCCCTTCGAAGTGTTACGGTGGGTTGGAAAAGTCACTTATTAGCTAGCGTTACCACCACCGTTTCTAAGGATACATGATGAATTCCATGTGTGCCAGCTCTGTCGGTATCTGCATGATGATTTACACGTCCTCGACTAGGTTGAGGTGGACATCAAGGATGACGCTACTTTTGTGGAGAGATCAGTTATAATCGAGGATCGTAAGGAGAAGATGCTTCATGGTAAAACCATTCCCTTAGTTCGTGTGTTATGGAGACATGTTGGGCTTGAGGAGAGTACGTTGGTGAGGGAAGCATAGATGCATGCCCAGTACCCAGAGTTGTTTTGAGTTTGTGATGTTCTGTTTGTTATACCTGTTGTGGTAGAACGTTTTACCTTGTTGTCTATGAAATACTAGTTTTCATTCCTCTGAATGTGTGTGAAAAGTCCTGGCTACGGAGAGGGGAGGGCCCGACCCTAATCAAGGCGCATAAAGGTGGATGCGATTAAACCTGTGCGGGCGAGTCAGTGCCACCCAAAGCGGATAATATCTTGACATGGGAAATGAGACTCCCCACCCACATGGCTAGGCAATCGGCATGGTATGTTTCTTGGATCTTGACATAAAGGCGTTCTTAGTTAAAAATGATGTCCAGTCTTGAGAGGTATCTTTCGAGGTGGTTGTTCGGACCCACCCTTTCCTTCTTGGTTGTTTAAATTCTCGAGGGCGAGAATGGTTTGAGAGGTATCTGATGTGATGACCCAGACTATCAGGGTCCTTTCATTTTCCAAAAATCCAGATCCTAAAGGGGTAGTGTCTCAGCATAAGTCCGATCGGCGTGACCAATCGGCAACACTGATCTTCCTGACCGGTCGGTGAGACCGATCAGTGTCACCCATCCCTGTCGGGTTTTTTCCAGTCGCGCTCCTTTTGCGCAAATTGGGTTTTATACACTATTTTGACCTGTATTAAAGCCTGGTAACGCCCATAAATGTTTTAATTACATATTTAATGAATTAACCTGGTGTGTGCATCTGTTTAAACCCCTTTATTAACGTGTGGGGCCATGTGGTCAACCCACAACCCCAACTCCTTATGCGGTTTCATGTTCTTCTCTCAATGGACCCCAATACTTATAAACTAAAGGGTTATCCGTGGTTTCTTATTTTCTCGATCACCACCGTGACTACCCTTCGTTCATGATCATCTTTTAGTTCAAGAAAGCCACATCTCTATATATGAATTTGCACGCCCGACCTTAGCGTCGATCGTTGATAATATGTAGGGAATTTCTCTTTCGTCTCTCCCTTTTTGTGTATCATACGAGGTGGGGATGCTTTTGTTTCTGTAGAATTGGATAAACCCAAACCATAATGAAGATAATGAATGAACTCTAACGAAGGGGGAGGGATGTGATCGATGATGCTGCTCTGTTTTATGATCTTTTATAATTATATGATTTCTGAATTGTGTGGTCTTAAGCCAACTGGAAATCATGGCTTTTGGTAGTATTTCTCTATGTAATAATGAACCCCTACTGATGTTTTAAATGGATTGTTTTGTAGTTGTGAACTCCTGCTCTGAAAGTAAATCACTTAATTACTTACATTCCGCTAAGAAAATTGAAAGCACCAGGATCAATTCCCTTCTGTGATAACCCCGATTAAAGTACATGGAAATTGGAATCATGGAGTGTGTTAAATCTTATAAATCTGAAAATACCAGCTTGGGCCTGCTTTGCTTGGTGGAAGTGGTTTGATTGTTCTTCCTTCATGGGCCATTTTTTGGATAATGTGGCTGGGGATGGGATCCCCTGTTATTATAGTCCCAGTGGTTGTGAGAATTTGGGATGGGATCCCGTCTGTAATGCTTTCAGTGGTTGTGAATTTTAAGACTGGGTGTTTACCATGTTTATATCATGAATTGGGGTGCAATCCTATGTTGATGAGAAACTATCTGGGGGGACACGTGGAAGTGTCTCAGGGTTTTTCTTTGGTTCATGTACTTCAAGGGATCTCACTTATCCCATTGTTATAATGATTTTACAAGAGAACAAGTTGTGGATGTTGTAGTTGATGCTTGACGTTTGTCTGCAGCTTTTTTCTTTGGATTGTGCTTATGGTTTGAATTGCCAATATTTGCAGAAAACACATTTTGGCATTATTACTGAACATGTAAACCAGGATGGGACAAATGGGTTTTGGTTTGGTGTGGGTTGTGACTTGGATGTAGTGATGTTTGTTTTCATTAGGTGGGTTGAAGAAAACCTAAACATTGGGTGAGTGCTTGTTACCTATACATATACTTTTAGTTTTGTGTTTCTTATTCGTGCCCCACCCAAGTTGAGAACATAGTGCCGAACACCCCCATTTCATGGGGGAGGGTGTTTTTTCCAACACATCCATTAGTGGCGGGTTATTTGCTCCTTTTCTGTTCCCTTTATCAGATATCCCAAGTATCTTAAGTCAGGATGTGATGGCCTGAGGTCCATTACTAGCCCAAGAACCTTTGGGCGGGGTAGTGTGGTGTTTATGGTCTAGGTGTGTACAGTCATGTCGTTTCCTAAGTATCTTCGGGATGAGGCCCAGGTGTCTTCGGGCGTGGCAGAGGACCTTCTAGCCCAGGTGTCTTCGGGCGCGGTGGTGGTTGTTCTGGCCTAGGTGTTTGGAGGCACGGTTACGTTTGACAGTTGTGGCCTAGGTGTGTGTGGGAGGGATTCGGTAGTGGGACTGCGTGAGGTTGTGACCCAGGTGTGTGCGAGCGTGTGTGGCAGTGGGACTGCGGTTGGAATGGCGGGATTGGTTCGATGCGTATGTTGTCTTCCATAACTAGTGGGAAAGTGGTGCGGGGTACCCAAACATTGATGTGCTCTTATTATATACATTACATGACTTGCGTTATTTGGGGAGTGTGCCTTGGTGAGGTTTGGGTGGATAGTTTACCTTGTGTGGTGTTTGGTTAACACTTTTTCTCACGGGACTTAGTAAGTTCCCCACTTGTGCATGAGAGTCTTTGGTTTTCCCTACTGAGTATACTTGTATGCTCACCATATGTATATAAAACTACATTCAGGTTTGCAGGAGGACTTCGGGGATCGCGTGGGACCATACTAGCTCGGACCTTTAGGGCAGTTGCAGTTGTTGTTTTCCTTTATTTGGTACTTTACCATTGTAGAGTCACTTGTACTTTGTGGTATTTACTTTTGGAACATGCATATGGGAATAGTTGTTTTGGATTTAATTTTACTTTTAGCTTTTGGTGTTGTTGGGATTTACCATTCTATCTCCCGATTCTATTTAAATATTAAGGGTAATTCCTTCCATTTAGTATGGGATTCTATACCCTTGGTGTTAGTCACCACTCCAGGACCTAATGAAGGCGGGTCTCAGGGTTCATTATCTCTGGTTCAACTTAAAGAAGGAAGGGCATGGAAATCTGCTGACCGTTCCCTCCTTCTGGTGAAGGTAGGTCATGACATATAATATATAAATATTATACATATAATAATTGAAATCTTATAAAAATGGTGATGGAAAAATAATTTTATCACTATGTTGAGGCAGTAGTCCATAGGAATGCTTGAGAAATACTTTCATTTCCAATTAGATTGAAAAAATGGTGTTAAATTATAAAAATAACATTTTAATCTATTTATTTTAGAATATTTATTTTTTGATAATGGATAATAATTATTGAGATGTGGTTTATGAAAAAATAATCTAAATGAATTTGGGTAATTTGATTACCTCTTCTTCTACAGGCCGTCCTTAGAGACATTTTTAATGACCCTTGTAATGGTTTCTCAAGTAGAATAGAACCTATAAATCATGTATAGGATTGTTTTTAAGAGAATTGGGATGTGGTTTGTTGATGTATATGTCTTAATGTATTGTTAATATGTTAAATCACGTGTTTACATTTATAAGGTTGTGGGGAGATGACACATATGGAATTTCATAAAATATTAAAATATAATAATTATATTCTTAGGAAATAATGATTCAAAATGGTTTGAGGTTAAAATCGTGTTTAATATAAGGTTTAAATATGGCCATAAAATTAAATTTATACATGTTCAATTAGAAATTGAACCATTATCTCTTCATTTAACTCTATTAAACTTGTTTTATCCTTAACCATGATAGTGAATTTTTACCCAGTAACTATTCAAAATGACCAAATATTCTATTAAATTCATTAGATAATGTTAATAATTATAATTCAAAATATGGAATCCATTTTACAAAATTCAATTAATCAAATTGGAATAATTTAATTTAATATCAATCCTACAAAACACAATTGAAAAAAAGTTTTTTAAATGATATTTTGTATGTATAATGTCTTATATACCAAAATACAGAAAAATTATTTAAAATGACAATAATTAGAATATTAATTATATTAAATAAATTATATATCATATAAAACCATTTAATAAATGGACCATTGTAAAATCATGTAAAAAATACATATTTTAATAAACAAAATTACATTTTCATATAGATAATAAATGAATATATTAAAAAACAATTCTAATACAATAACCCTCACATAATTATGACAATATTATTTATAAATATAATTTCCATTTTCTAAATTATATTCTGTATTTGTTTAAATAATTTATTAGTGTATTTTCTAAAAAAATAAATTAAATCCTTTTTGAGTAAGACATTATTTTTTAAGGATATATTGAAATTACTAAACATTTATTACTTATTTATCAACATATTTTATTTATCTAAAAATTTTATAAATATTTATTGAAATTTCATTATTCGTATTAATATTTTCAGTTTAATGTATTTCTTATAATGGTGTCTTATATTATTATTCATTTACACACTTTTTTACATATATCACAAGGTATTGAAGAAATAAAATTAATTTGATATAAATGATATCATAAAATATTTGGTAATTATAGATATGAAGGGGATATTGTTAGGTTTTAATATGTTTTTCATATGATAAAAAGTTTATTAATTAATATATTCTCTCAACATTAATTAAATAATGTTTCATAATAACAGTAGAATGATTTTATCATAATTTATTGATAGAATAATTGAATGTTAGTTTCATTAATTTGATTCGAATTTGAATTATAATAAAAGGATGAAGTGAATTCATTCATAAATGATGATATTAGGAACTATTGGGGAAAATGGCTTGTGTATGTATTGATTGGAGGTTAAAGGGAACCATGTCCAATATGGATAGGGCAGTGATCAATGAGAAACTGTTGATTCTATTCTGTGTTCGATGATGTTTTAGAATGAGTCCCATGTATTCGATATCCGAGGGGTTTGGGTTTCTTCATTTTTTGGGTAGTAATTTTACCCAATATGACTTTTTGAGAGGTGATGGATGTTTATGAAGTTATTGGTTTGTCACATATTTTTTATTGATATTTTATTTATTCATGTTTTTACATTTAAAAAATTTTAAACATTGATAATTTGGTAGTTTTTATCTCTTCCACGTGGTTTTTTAGTCTTCAAAATAAGAGAGGTTTTCATGATTAAAAATTTGTGTTCTTGGTTATTTTTATTCCATTTAGGTAATCAGTTCAATTCTTCGTTCTATATGCTTATAATATTTTTTAGATGTATATTTTTATTGTGAACGATCATATTCATCACCACCAAAACACACATGAAATGTTATATGTAAATAAATGAAATAAAATAATTTTTAACTACTATGTGGATGATAATTGGCCAAAATGAGATTATATTGAGTGATGATGATTGACAATGTTGTGCTCACTGAGGAAAATGAATATCTTTAAAATGATGATATTAGTCCACTCAAGATGATCATTGTAAGACATAATAATTATTTCATGTCACTGTTTTCAACTATTGGATCAATAATTGAATCTACTTTTAAATTACTCAAAAAATAAACAGTGAAATATTTAATGAATTCTCAATTCATATCATGAATTGATGTTCCTAGAATTTCAAAATATTCATTATTGTTTTCAATAAAGCAAAGATGAAGACATTCTTGGAGAAGAGGGTGAATAATTTTTTAAAATTTATTGAGGAACTAAATGGATTAAAAAAGATACAAAATAGGAATTCAGGGAACCTTATAATGATTGACTCGAGCCTCTATATAAATGATTATGGTGGAAAAAACTGAGGCTAAAGAACAATCATGGTGCAATTTTTTATCCTTGTACATGTATGTTCACTAAAGAAGATGAGAACTTGAGAACACTATTTCTTTGATGACATTTTTATTTATGGTGTCATGTCATATTCTCGATGAAACACATCAATGTTGTTCTAAATAAAATGACGAGTGTGGTGCGTGTGATGATCAATGAAAACACTCACTATGGGATGATAAAATATCACATGGACATGATGTAGAGGGGATAATGAGTTTGTCATTTGGTGAATAATCAATTTGTGATTTATTATGTCTATATTTAAGGATAAACTTGTGGAATGAAGATTTTTATGGAGATGGTAGATCAAAGGGGATGTGATAACTGATTTGGGTAAATTTTAATTATCACTCATTCTTGAAAAATGAGGGTGGTCTTTTTTATATAGAAATTATATACTTGAGTTTGGATGATATTTTTTACGACCCAACGTTTCATGAAGTGAAATACCTCTTGGTCTAATTAAATGTCTCTTTATGTTTATATAAAATTTCATCTTCATTTGTTTTATGTTAATAATTTTGACCGTTGCTAATATAGTTGTTGAACAGTGTTCACATGATTAGTATAAATATAAAACTATGAAAAATCCAATTTACTCAGACAAAGGAAGCGATGGCCTCATCCAGTACAATTGCCCCATACGATGCCCATTTGTTAGAGCTCGGATATGAGTTGGAATCTCCGGGCTTCGCCCTTGACCAAGCCCAAGGTGAGTTTAATCATGTCGAGCTCGAACGTGACCGTCTACGGGAAAAGTGGAAGTTGATTGAAATTACCACTCGAGCGATGTTATCTGGGCCACCCCAAGAGACTTTCACCATCGCACACCTTACCCTTAGGACTTATGCGGATGTTTTAAGTGGTTATGTAACAAATAAGTAGTACTATGTTCATGTACATTATTTTTGTATATAATAATGAATACAATTTCTAGTCATTTTTGATACATTGTAACTAGTTTTTAAAGTAAAAATGGTCTTTTTAGTTACTATTTAATTATGAAATCGATTTTATGATATTAAGGGATTTTTTAATTAAATAATATTTTAATAAAATAATAATATTATTATGAAATTAATTTTTATTAAATGATCTTCTAATTTTGTGAATGAAATAAAAAATTTTATTAAGGTTTGAAAGCCATTTCTGTCAAAACCCGTTAATTTTCGTTAAATGTCAGTTTTTATTTTAAAAGTGAAAATTAACATATTTCAAAAAAAAATTAGATCAAATAAATGTAATTTCCGAAATCAGTATGTCGAAATTATGCAATGGTGATTTTTTCATAATTTTCTGAGAGAGTCAATTTTTTGGGTATAAATTATATACCGTTTAAATATATAATGTGTTTTATGACATCATAATGACACAATAGTGAATTAAAAAAAATACTATAATCTTTATGTACGGCCAATATATGTTTTACCATTAAAATAAATTGATTTTGGGTTTGTTTGACTTACTTTTCAAAGCATTAATGGACCCCTCCAGACATATTCAACACTTTCCCTTTTTAAATTAATTTCCATGGGAGTGTGACTCACCTCCACATAAGCAACCCTATTATGTTAAGAATTTAGGACTTTATCCTTATAAAATATTGTATTCCTCTTCCCTTTTCCAAAAACCATGGGCAAATACAATTGTATGGTTTGTGGTTTTGATTAATTTAATGTAAGGGCCCCCAAACCTAAATAATAAAGAATTACCTCACCTTTCCTATATAAACCCACCAAAGCTCCCACTTCCTCCTCACTCAAAGCCTTTGGAGTTCGTCCAAACTCTGCCCTAATCTCTCTAGAATCCTCTCAAGGTTCCCCAATCTCCCAATAAGCCTCTCACAAGCCTCTCTCTAGCCATTGGAAGCACACTTCCATGTAAGGGTTTTTTTCTTCATTTCTCATTTTTGTCCAATTTTATTTATGTTGTTTTTTCCTTTTCATTTCAGTTATAAATGTTGGGTTATGGTTTCGCAACTCCCTAATATTTCCCTCTTTATGTTTGAAAGATGGGAGACCCTTTCCCTCTCAGTAAATGACTCCAATGTACACCCATTACTATGCCGAAATTCCGAAAGAAACTTCTCTCTCCTCTTTTACATTCAAGCAATTCTTTTGTATCATGAATATAAATTCCATTACAATTGCTGGGACATGTATCTATATGAACTCTTTACTCTCTATTACATGTAAATATGATGAGGAACCCCTTCCTCTCTAATAAACTATTTTTATGAATTCTTATGTCACGCTGTTACGCTGTAGAAATCGCACCGATTTTCTAAGCCAATGTCATTGTGTAGTGAATACCATGCCAATTTCTCCATCAAGGGTATTCACCTTTATGAACATTTACATATTGATTGTAATGTTTCATGTATTAATTCCACACTCTTTTATCGTGGAAAAAATGATTATGTTTTATGAATCCATATTTTATGAACCATGTGGCACACTTATGCATGAAATGAAATGTTTTAGAAGGGTGCACCCTTATAGTGTTCCAATGCATTGGGTAAAGTATATTATCATGAAACATCATGTGCAATGAGTTTTGACTCCTGATAATTCAAGTGCAATGAGGGTTTACTCATGGTTTATGTGCAATGAGGATTTACTCATTCTCCATGTGCAATGAGCCATGGCTTATGCTAATTCTATGTTAAGTGTTGTTGCCACATTTCCATGTTATTATTATCATGCTTTATCATGCCTTCATGTTCATGTTTCTTTTATGATCTATTGATATGAATATTGTCTAACATGTATTGTACTCCTCATTTTATTCCATGTTTACTCCCTTACTGGGCTTTATAGGTCACCATGTTTTATGCATGTCCTCACGTTATCCAATGCAATGCTAAGTACGAGGGAATGTAGTGATCATGTAAAGGAAGTTTTCAATAAATATGTTGTATTTAATGATTTATGTTTTTATGTAATGATCCTAAGCCCCAAAGACACTAAACCTCTCAATCTAATTTGTTGAATCAAGTGATGTTTAATGTAATAAATCATGATTATGTTTGTAATAAAAGCAGGGTTGTCATAGTTGGTATCAAAGGATAGGTTTAGTTATTTTTAGGATTAGGAAACCCTAGTAACGACTTAGATACGAGACTAAGTATAATAAAAAACATCCCTAAGTTTTGGTAAGTACTGAGTAAGTGTTTTATCAAAAAAAATACATCCTTGTCTAGATACGAGTAGGTAGAGGCGGCTCTGGCACCGATGTATCCTAGGGGTAAAACCTAAAAACACCGCATTGATCTAGACTCGAATGGGAACTGGTGCACGACAATGGGCCTTGATGCACTCTTGGTTACGACACTCCCAGGGGAAATGTTTTGATAAATTCACAAGCTTAGTATGAACCCTTTTTAATGGAATTAAAAAAATGCCCCTAAGAATATATGTTAGAATGTAGATCATGAAAATCCTAGATTGAAGCTTATAAACTCTTGAGTACGGAAAAAAAAATTTATAAGTCATCAACTTTTTTCTTCAGATTACCCTTTATGTGTTACCCCTAGCATTCCTTTTATTCCAGCCAATGGCCAGTAAAAGGATGACTCAGGCTAACAACTGTTGTGAAGACCAGTGTGATGACTATACTAATGAGATGTCAAATCCAATGGGATTGGGAATCATGAAATTTTTCACACTTATCTCTCAACTAAATCAAGTTTTGAATAGAAACATGGGTCAAGAGGAACGTTCAACCCCCCTTAAGAAAGAACAAGTTGCTATCGAGAGCTTCATGAGACAAAGGCCTCATACTTTTAGTGTATCATCTGATCCAACAATCGCGGAACAATGGATCAACTCAATTGAAAAGATATACTCCATCCTCCAGTATTCTGAACAAGAGAAGGTTCTCCTAGTGGCTTATCATATTGAGGGTGAAGGTGATTAATGGTGGACGTTGATCAAAAATACGAAGCATGTGGAGGAGATTGAGGTGTTAGAATGGAAGGAATTCCAGAAGATGTTTTTCGATAAATATTTTTCGCGCACCCTCTGGCTTAAGATGGAAAGGGACTTCCTTTCCCTTAAGAAAAAAGATGATGAATCTGTTGGAGCGTATGAGGAAAACATCACAAGGATTTTATGATATTCTTCCAGCATTGTTGTTACCCCCGAATGCAATTTTGAATGTTTATTTGGTGGGATAAAGCCTAGATTGTGGAATGCATTAGTGATCCATGACTTTGATAGCTATGAGGAAATTGTCTGATGTGCCCTCATGGTCGAAATAGAGATCGAGGAATCATAGGGGTATCCTGGGGACAAGAAGCATAAGGTATAATTCAATGTTGGTGGTCCGATGGATAAATCCAACGGTGCTAAGAAGATCCATCACCCCACTTTCCAAAAGTGCCGAGAGAAGAACCCTGGAAATTGCCTTAAGGGGACGATAAAATGCTTCAGGTGTGGAAGAGATGGGCACCTATCTGTTAACTATCGGCAAGAAAGACCCAAGGCTGCGCGAGAGGAGAGGAATGCTCCCTTCAAATCTCAATGCGTTGTTCAATGCTACAAATGCAAATAACAGGGTCATTTTGAAAATCAGTTCCCTAATCCATGTGTTTTCGGAGAGAACCAAAAACCTCCAAGGCAGCAAGGAATCACTTTTTCCATCACTTCTGCCGAAGTGAACCCCGAAAATGAAGTGGTGACAGGTACGCTAGTTATTCATTCAAGAATAGCGAACATACATTTTTATTCAGGTTATACACATTCTTTTAAATCTGGAAAGTCTAGTAGAACAATCCCAGCTCCACCACAAATCATGGAAGTGAAGATGTCGGTGAGTACGGAAAATGGTAAAATCATTACATCCCGTGAATATATGTCTTCCCTTGTTATAATATGCGGATTAAATTTCCCAGCGAACCTTTTTATACTCCATCTGGTGAAATTTGATGCAATTCATGGCATAGATTGGCTATCCTTATATAGATCTAACATAAATTGTCGGGAGAGGGAAATCACACTCCATTTGGAGAATCGACCCCTGATTCTTTACAAGTGTTAGGAGGAAGATGAATCTCCTTTAGCTCCATCATCTCAATCATGGATATTACTGCCTTATGAGCACACGTATCTGGATCAGATGATTGAGTCCAAAGAAGAAACAATCCTTGAAGAAATTCTTATTGTGAGGGAATTCGCTATAGTGTTTCCCGAGAAACTGCCTGGTCTTCATCCTATAAGTGATGTTGAGTTCTCAATTGACCTTATTCCTGGGGCACTAACAATATCCAAGAATCCATATAAAATGGCTGTTGTTGTGCTTGAAATGATGAAGAAATAACTACATGAGAATCTTGATAAGGGGTTTATACACCCAAGTGCTTCACCATGGGGTGCACCAGTACTCTTTGTCAAGAAGAAGGATGGGTCAATACGGCTTCGCGTCGATTATCGTGAACTTAAAAAACCAAAATAAAGAACAAGTATCCTATCCCAAGAATCGATGACTTGTTTGATCAGATGCGTGGAGCACAATACTTCTCAATGGTGGATTTGTGGTTTGGATATTATCAAGTAAGGGTGAAGAAGGAATATGTCCCCAAGACTGTATTTCATACAAGGTACGGGCACTATGAATTCATAGTATTGCCTTTCAGACTCATCAATGCTCCAGAAATATTCATGTACTTGTTGAATAGATTCTTTAGAGATTACCTTGACAAATTTTTGGTAGTCTTTATAGATGATATTCTTATATACTCCAAAACCAAGGAGGATTATGAGGATCATGTAAAAACTGTACTAGAGACATTGCGCAAGGACAATCTCAATGCAAAGTACAATATGTTTATGTTCTGGTTGAAGGAGGTCTCATTCTTGGGCCATTTCATCACAAGAAATGAGATATATATGGAACCATCCAAAATAGATGCAATTGAGGTATGGCCGAGGCCATCATCGGTAACGAATATCCGTAGCTTCTTGGGGTTAGCTGGATATTATAAATGATATGTGAGAAATTTCTCACGATTTTCCAACCCTCTTACCAAACTAACTCGAAAGGGAGTAATGTTTTCTTGGAGTGATGAATGTGAAGAAAGCCTCATGGAGTTGAAAAAGAGGCTTGTCACTGGACCTGTGATCACATTACCCACAAGTGAGAAGATTTTTGTGGTATTCAGTGATGCTTAGAAGAAGGGATTAGGATTTGTGCTGATGAACAATGATAAATTGATATCCTATGCCTCAAGGGATTTGAAAATCCATGAGAGAAACTATCCAACGCATGATCTGGAGTTGGCAGCGGTGATCTTTGCCTTGAAAATTAGGCGGCATTATCTCTATGGAGGGAAATGTGAGATATATACTGAAGACAAGAGTCTTAAATATATATTCACACAGAAAGAGCTTAATATGCGCTAGATAATACGGATAGAGATCATCAAGGATTTTGAATGTTCAATCAATTACCTCCATGGGAAAGTGAACAAGGTGGTAGATTCCATAAGTAGAAAGGACCCAGGAATTCTATCAATGATGAGAATTGAGAAGGATCCAATCTTTTTAGACATCATGAAGATGGATGTGGGAATCATAAAGAAGGGAACCTGATCAATCCTTTTACAAATTATTTCTCAACCGTCTCTTTTGGTAAGGTTAAAGGATGCTCAAAAGGATGATGTGGGAATTCAAGAAAAAGTGGGAGCTATTGAAAAAGGTAAATCCTCTGAGTTTAATGTTAATGAAGAAGGAATTGTGCGGTTTGGGAAAAGACTATGTGTTCCATCATGACTGGAGCTGAAGAAGGAACTTTTGGATGATGCCCAAAGTTCAAATTTCTCTATTCACCTAGGGAGCACAATGATGTATCGAGATCTCCAAGAAAACTTTTGGTGGGATAATATGAAATGGATAACGCTGAATATACATCAAAATACTTGGTGTGTCAGCAAGTGTAGGATGAGAGGAAGAAGTCTAAGGGGATGATTCAACCATTTCCCATACCATAATTGAAATAGGAGAACATCACCATGAACTTTGTCACCAGACTTCCAAGGAAATCCAAAGGAAACAGTGTAATATGGGTTGTTGTGGATCGTCTTACAAAGATTGCACTCATCATTTATATTAGGGAGGATTTCTCTTTGGATCAACTAGAATAGATATATATCAGAGAAGTGGTATGGTTGCATGGAGTACCACTTTCTATTGTATCTGGTCGAGATCCAAGATTCACCTCTATCTTTTGGAATAGTATTCAACATTATCTGAATACTGAAATGAACTTTAGTACGGCCTATCATCGTCAAACTGATGGCCAATCCGAGAGGACTATCCAAACACTTGAGGTTATGTTGAGAGCGTGCTCAATGGACTTTAAAGGAGGATGGGATCAACATCTTCCTCTGGTTGAGTTCTCTTATTATAACAGTTTCCACTCGAGCATCCAAATGACACCACATGAAGCCCTGTATAGGAAAAGGTGCAGAACACCAGCATGTTGGGATAAGGTCGGTGAACGTAAGCTACTTGGACCCGAAATGGTCGATGAAATGGTGGAGAAGGTGAAAACCATTCAGCAGCATATGAAGGTATCCCATAGTCAACAAATGTGTTATGAAGATAATCGTTTACGGGACCTTGAGTTTAATGTTGGACAAATGGTGTTTCTACGCATATCTATGTGAAAAAATGTCAAGTTGTTTGGAAAAAACGGAAGTTAAGTCCATGGTACATCGGCCCCTTTGAGATTTTTGATCGTTTTGGGGATATGGACTATCAACTAGCACTTCCACCTACCTTGGCCAAAGTGCATGATGTCTTTCATGTATCCCTTTTAAGGAAGTACATACTGGACCCTTCACATGTACTCTCTTCTGAGGTGGTACAATTGGAAGATGATCTTTCATATGAGGAGGAACCAGTGAAGATCTTATATCATAGGTAAAAAGTTCTACAAAATAATATAATTCCCCTTGTTAGGGTGTTGTGGAGAAACCACAAGTTTGATGAAGCGACTTGGGAATCAGAGGATATGATGAAGCTAAGTTACCCACATTTGTTTTAGTGTGGGAAAAGGAAAATTTTGAGGGTGAAATTTCATAAGGGGGGAATATTGTAACGACCCAATGTTTCATTAATGGAAATCCTTCTTGATCTAATTAAAGGTCTCTTTATGTTTATACAAAATGTCAACTTCTTTGGTTTTATGTTATGAATTTTTACCATTGCTAATATAGTCGTTGAACAGTGATCACATGATTCGTATAAATATAGGACATTGAACAGTCCAATTTACTAAAACAAAGGAAGCGATGGCCTCATCTAGTAGAATTGCCACACACGAAGACCATTTGTCAGAGCTCAGAAATTAGGTGGCATATTTGGGCATCACCCTTGACCAAGCCCAAGCCGTGCTTCATCATGTCAAGCTCGAACGTGACCGTCTACGGTAAAAGTGGAAGTTGATTGAAATTACCACTCGAGCGATGTTATCTGAGCCACCCCAAGAGCCATCCACCATCACACACCTTACCCTTAGGTATTATGCGGCTGTTTTAAGAGGTTATGTAACAAATAAGTAGTACTATGTTCATGTACATTATTTTTGTATATAATAATGAATATAATTTGTAGTCATTTTTGATACATTGTAAATAGTTTTTAAAGTAAAAATGGTGTTTTTAGTTATTATCTAATTAAGAAATCTATTTTATGAAATTACGGGATTTTTGAATTAAATAATTTTTTAATAAAATAATAATTTTATTATTAAATAAATTTCTATTAAATGATCTTATATTTTTATGAATGCAATTAATATTTTTTTTATGGTTTGAAAGCCATTTCTGTCAAAACCCGTGAATTTTCGATAAATGTCAGTTTTTATTTTAAAAGTGAAAACTAACATATTTAGAAATAAATTTAGATAAAATAAATTTCATTTCTGGAATCAGGACTTCGAAATTATCCTACAGTGAATTTTTCATAATTGTATGAGACAGTCAAATTTTTGGGTAAAAATTAAATATCCTTTAAATATATAATGTGTTTTATGACATCATAATGAACCAATAGTGATGTAATAAAATACTATAATCTTTATGTTCGGCAAATATATGATTTACCATTATAATAATTTGATTTTGGGTTTGTTTGACTTACTTTTCAAAGCATTAATGGACCCCTCAAGGCATATTCTACACTTTTCCTTTTTAAATTAATTTCCATTGGAGTGCAACTCACCTCCACAAAAGAAACCCTAATATTTTAAGAATTTAGGACTTTGGCCTTATAAAATATTGAATTCCTCTTCCCTTTTCCAAAAACCATGGGCATAAACCATGGGTTGGTTTTTTGTTTTGATTAATTTAATGTAACGGGACCCAAACATAAATAATAAAGAATTCCCTCACCTTTCCTATATAAACCCACCCATGCTCCCACTTCCTCCTCACTCAAAGACTTTAGAGTTCGTCAAAACTCTTCCCTACTATCTCTATAATCCTACCAAGGTGACCCAATCTCTCAAGAATCCTCTCACAAGCCTCCCTCTAGCCTTTGGAAGCACACTTCCAAGTAAGTGTTTTTTTCCTTTCTCATTTTTGTCCAAATTAATTTAAGTTGTTTTTCCCTTTAAATTTCAATTATAAATGTTGGGGTATGATTCCACTCCTCCCTCATACTGACCTCTTTATTTTTGAATGATGGGAGACCCTTTCTCTCTCATTAAATGCCTCCCATGTACACCCATTACTATGCTGAAATTCCTAAAGGATCTTCTATCTCCTCTTTTATATTGAAGCAATAATTTTGTATCATGAATATAAATTCCATTACAATTGTTTGGACATGTAACTATATGAACTACTTACTTTCAATTACATGTAAATCTGATGAGGAACCCCTTTCTCTCTCATCAACCGTTTTTATGAATTCTTATGTCACGCCCTTACACTGCCGAAATCACACCGATTTTCTAAGCCAATGTCATTGTATAGTGAATACCAATCCCATTTCTCCATCAAGGGTATTCAACTTTATGTACATTTACTTATTGATTTTAAATTTTCATGTAAGAATTCCACACTCTTTTATCGTGGAATAAATGATTATGTTTTATGAATCCATGTTTTATGATCCATGTGGCACACTTACGCATGAAATGAAATGTTTAAGATGAGTGTGCCCTTATAGTGATCCAATGCATTGGGTAAAGTATAGTATCATGATATGTCATGTGCAATGAGTGTTGACTCATTCTAATTCAATTCCAACGAGGGTTTACTCGTGCTTTATGGTCAATAATTATTTACTCATGCTTCATGTGTAATGAGCCTTGCCTCATGATAATTCCATGTTAAGTGTTGTTGCCACATTTCCATGTTATTAATATCTTGATTTATCATGCCTTTAGGTTCATGTTTCTTTTATGCACTATTGATATGCCTATTTTCTAACATGTGTTTTACTCCTCATGTTATTCCATGTGTACTCCCTTACTATGCTTTATAGCTCTCCCTTTTCTCATGCATGTCCTCAGGTTATCCCATGCAATGCTTAGTATGAGGGAATATAGTGGTCATGTAAAGGATGTTTTCAATAAAGATGTTGTATTTCATGTTTTATGTTTTTATGTAATGATCCTAAGCCCCAAAGAAACTAAACCTATCGATCTCCATTATTGTATCAAGTGATTTTTAATGTAATAAATCATGATTATGTTTATAAATTTTTTTTTGAACAAAGTGACCCATGGATTGGAAGAAACCAAATCCATGGACCGAGAAAAATTTATTAAAAAAGAAAACACACACAGCTCCAAAATCAAGGATTACAAGACACAAAGTGCCCAAATTGATCACCAGCTTCCATCCAGTCTTTAATGATAATGATATCCAAGATAAAGCCTTCAAATATCAAAAAAAACTTCAAACACTTCCAAGTGAAGCTCCCCCCTATTAGATGTCGCCCTTGGGTCCACACTGTGGAAAAACCTCATGTCTTATTCAATGGTGCATGAGCAGAAAATGATGAACTGAATCCCTCCTGATTATACTCATCATTGACAACATCCCTTGCATCGGCCGGAGAAGAAGAGGCATCGAGAGTAAAAACAATCAAATGGATGGTAAACATCACATCCTGCTAAAAAAATCTGAATACCACATAAGTCTACACATTAAACATGTTATATGGAAACATAAACCTACTAAAGATTAGTGTCCAAATTTTCAACACCCTTTGTATCAGAAATGCTGAGACAAAGCATAACTGTCTGGCTAGGAACAATCCATCCATAACCAGCACCAAAAAAAGATTGACTGACTCCTTTAATTCTGAAAAAGCATCCTCAAAACTGAACCAACAAGCAGCGCTTTTGCTATTCCTGAGGGTAATCTCAAAAGTTCAAAGCAAAACCTGCAAAGAAAATCACCCAAAACCATGATGTTCGGCCCATTCACAGCCATTTTCAGCTCCATGTGAACTCCGAAAAAAATAGCTTTGAATCCTTTGATGTCCAAACCATTGCCATTAAGTGGCATGAACCAGCCGAGAGAAAACTCATGGTAATTTATTTCCAGATTCGACCAACTCAACAAGATATGCTTTAGTCATTATGTGAATATGTTTTGAACTCCTTACCTTTAAAGCATTATCCATGATTTTCCTGGCATTATGTGGTCTCCCTACTTTCCTTTTCGAGCATTGAGGACCTTTGGAGCCTTGAAGCAGGTCATCAATGTTAACAGCTTCAGGTATCCCACTGTCCTTTGAAAATCATTGCGAGCATCCGTGGGAACCAGAATGATGGGCAACATTTTGATCATTTTTTTCAGAAGCAACATTACTGTTAACAGTAGATAACATAGCCGAAGTATCAGACATGCTCTCCATGGAAACTGGTAGATGAATCTGCAGGTTCTTCTGAATATTGATGATGGAATCTAGTTCTGTAGCTGATTTAGGATCACAGTTCTGCCCATCTTCAACCTCTGTGGAAGTATCCAGGTTTGAAGCATCAATTACATCTTCTTTATCATCCTGTAAAGAGATCAACAAATCATGTATTTTATTCTGAAAATTCAGAAAAAACTGATACTCATCCTCCTCATTCTGTAAGTCATAAACCAGAATACAAACATCATTGCTAATCTCAGAGAATATTTGAAGATCCTCCTTTGAAACCCATTCAAAAACTGGCTGAATAGGCACAAGTTTTAAGATCTTCTCTTCCTCCTCAGCCACATCTGCCCATGAAACATTTTGTGATGAATATGAAACAAGATACTTTGGTAAAGAAGCATTTTCCAAATGAATAGGAGTTTTAATATGTGGGACATCTGAGTTTAGAATTCATTTTTTTTCAATAAAGACAGCCTTGTTCTTTTTATTTCTGTTGACATCATTCCATTCAGAAACCTTAGATGAATCCTTGGCATTTCTCTGAATCAACCTAAAGTTAGAGATATAATGTCCCAAAATTTTACAGACATCACAAAAGTAGGGCACATTCTCATATTCCAATCGAATATCAGATTTAATACCATTAGCATTAAACAGAATCGAAGAAGGTCTTTTGACTTCCAGGTTATTGTCCACATGTATTCTGGCAAAATAACCATTTTCACCATCCAAGGTGTTTTGATCCACCCTCATAGGAGTACCAATACATGATGCAATGTCATTGAGAATTCTAGGATTCCAATACACCCAATTTAATCAATGCAATTTTACCCAAATTTGTGCATTAGATTGCTTGAGGTTAAAAGGATTAAAATTAATATTCCCTTCTGATAACCTTAGAATTCCAGGTTTGAGTTGAAGGCTACCTATGTTCCAAACCAAATTCAAGGAAGCAGAGGAGGTGAAGATAATGTGAAAATACCCTTTTATGATTGAAATAAATTTCCAATATCATAAACTCCAGCAATGAGAAATTCTGATTTTGAGATCAGAAAATGACCAGGGTTTGTCTCCCTTCGAGTAAATAACACAACCCAGTAATGAAAATGTACAATGGTCCAGCCGTTGCTGCAGTGCATTTGAATCCGCAACCACTGAGAATCCACCATTTTCTATCCTAGTGATATTTGATTTAGATGAATCCTCCATTGTAGGATTTTCTGCTCTATAAAGATCCTTTGCGAAGGAAATATTCTTCTTTCGAAGAATCGATGAATCTTTGAAGCTCGAGGGTTTTTAAATTTCCTTCGCTTCTTGACGATTGTCCCTGAAGGACATTTCCCACTCTGGATTGAAAGAATCCATTGAGATATTCAAGTAATAAGATCAAGGTTCTCCGAATCGCCATTGATGCGAATGAAGCTTAGGGTTATTTCTCCGAATCGCCATCTAATCTTGGATCTCCCTCATCTAACCAATATCGTTGCTATCCCGAACTACGTGTGTAAGGGTAACGCTGGCCTCCCACTGGGGGGGGCCACTATGCCCAGAGCACGCCGCACGTTCCCCAGCTAGGCATTTAAGTTTATAATAAAAGCAGGGTTGTCATAATATTTTTAAATATAATATAGTTAATCTTATGAAATTGTTGTATAAGAATGATGTAAAATAATTAACACATTAATGAGGGTGAAGAGACATCATGCTGACATTAGACATAGTTTGATTGAATAATTACATGAATATTAACAAGAAACTATTAAAGAGGATAGGTAAATTTTTTAGGATTTCAGGATATGGACAAATGTCTATAATTACACATATTTTTAATAAAGGAAATAAAATATATAAATAAATATAAAAAAACTAGGAATGTTGAAAAATTGTGTGATATCTAAATTAAGTATGTTGAAATAGAATGTATGACAGTGTAAAAAAAATTAAAGGTAGAATGTAATTCTTAAATTAGGGTTGAATGATTCATCTGTCACGTAGTCATCATGTGAGAAGTATAGGAATGGAAACAAATATTAAATTATTAGAAGCATAATATAATGGAGAAGGGGGTTTCATCCAATTTGAGGACCTCAATTATGTATCTTCTTAGATTTAACAATATTAATGAATTTCATATATCTGTTTGGGAAAATTATAGATGTTGAATAAAATATTTTTTGGGGGAATTAAAATAATGACGTAATTATTATTTTAATAGGTTTATAGAATTTAAATACTTTATTTCCGTTATTAGGAATATATTATATTCATTAACTTTATATATATTTCAAATTAAATAAAATCCCTTATTCTTTATTTTAGTTATCAACTATAAAGTTCTTTTACAAAAAATTGTTGAATAATATATTTATGAATTAGTTGAAACTTGCACTATGATATTTGAAAATTTTGTCATGGTGGATCCAATATCACTATTTCACACACTTTATGAATTCAGTGGTAGACATACTACCCAACATACTATTTGAGAATGAACCATATAGATAGTTTCATTTTGAATCATTTCTAGAATCAGTTATCAATAGTACTGTTTTCTTTTGAATATATGAATATCATTTTTTAGATTTGATAATTGAAATTTTCTTTATTTAATTCATTTATGTTTTATAAATTTTTTTTCATACCCCTACTTTTTTCCCCAAAATTAACACTTTTATAATTTTACAATTCTTCCTCATTTCAAGTGTTTGAAAAAAATATCATTTTTTTGTTTCTTACTCTTTTGAGTTTTTTTAAAAAAAAATTCAAATATTTTTTCACATGATATCCTTTTGGGTATTAAACTACATGTTACCATACTAGATTTTAGTAGAAAATTAATCATTAATTTTCAATGAATTAATAAAAAATATTAAAATATTACACCACTTCTAGGGGTGGAACATATAATCAATATGAAAATCTAAAAACTAAAAAAATAGAAAAGAAAATATGTTTTTTCTAAATAAATATTGTTGAATATGGCATGTGCTAATTCTTGTGGCCTTTCTGAACCTTCCATGAATATGTTTGGTGTAATAATATGATATCACACTCTGAATGTTTAAATACCTTTCCCATTTAAACTCAAAAACATAATTTTCTCAATATAAAGAAATTTATATATAAATATGAGATACTTGTGAGTAGTTGGTCAACATTAAAAAAATTCCACATCACCCAAATAATATATAGTTGAGAAGAATTTGAATTGAGAGTTTTAACTTAAAACAATTTCTAGTAATCCTTCTTCCATTAGGGTAACCACTATATCTTCAAATTTTATATAAGTTTGAATTATATTATTAGGAATATATCAGTCAATAGATTATGTAATAAAGAATATAATCACCACAATAAAAAATTTTATTATGTGATAAACTGTCATATATAACATAAACAGAGTGAGGAATTTTTATAACATAGTGTTTTACCATTTTTTCAATAAAAAATATTTTAGACATTTTATTCATGAATTATATGAAGATATTTTTGACAATTAGTATCAGGTTTGTATCTGTATAGTGAAGATATTGTTACAATGGTGAATGGAAGCATTGGTCGAACAAAAGACCATTATTTTTTTATAGGATGAGTGTGAGCTATTCTATGAGACATATGGTTAGTTTAGATGAATAAATAGGTAGTTTATGATCAATTATTATACTATATTATTTTTTGTTGATTCTTTTTATAATAATATCAAAAATTACATTCTAATAATAGTAGAATATTTCTATAATGGGAATTCTAAGAGTCATATAGAAAAGTATTAAGGAGGAATTTGAAAATACTTTGATAGAATTTAAAACATATATCATAAATGGTAATGGCTATTCATAGAAAATATATAAATTATTCTCAACTATTAATGTTTAAGTGTAATGATTAAAAACATTATATTTATCAACATTCACATAGGAATAAATTCCACAACATTGGTATACTTTTTAATTAAAATTTATGTTGTCCCAAATCTGATATGCCTACTTAAACATATAAAAATACGAATTTTCAGGGTAAAAGGCCTTGGATGACATCTATACATGAGCCTTCATATAAAAAAAATAATTAAGGATATATGAGCCACATGAACCACACTTGGAGAGAACAATGAGTGTTTAAAAAAATTACAAATCCATAATTTTCAAAATAGCCTATACAAGAATTCATTAACCCATAGAAGGATGATTATGTTAATTCAAAATGTAATTTTTAATGGAAATTGATATCTAGAATGGATGAAATTTAATTTATAATGAATTTTCAAGTGGAAATTAAAATCTAAACCTGTAAAAATACATTCACAATTCTAATAAAACACAAATAAACTATAGGGTGTATAATATAGATTAGCAAATGGTGTTAGGAACCAATTCGGTTACCCTGGAAACACGATAACCAAGTCGTTGCTGACATTACCCGAAGGGCACTCCTGATCCCCACATGTCGAAAACCTGCACCTGGGATTATACAAAATGAATGTGGGAATGACCTTTCCACTAACCATGCTAAATGAAAAGAAAATTATACTGTATGAATATCAAAGGAAAACTCCACTAGGAGTAAAATAATAGGGGTTAAATAGGCGCAGCATTTAAAGTAATACAACTGAATTACTAGAAGTGATAAAACTACCCAATGTCTCAAAGGAAATAACTCACTAAGAGCAATGCTCAATAGAAGGATACTCATCCAATAGATCATTTCCCTTTACAAGAACCAAGAATAAAATAAGATACAATCACTCGAAGTCACATGTATGGTGTGAGGAAAAGTTCATTATGATTTCACGCAAATATTCAATAATAGATTCCAATATCATGTTATCAAAAATGTTCTTTGAGTTTAAAAACAAATAGATTTGGAATGAAAATAATATTTAAACAAATCATGCATTATAGTCGAAAAGGGGGAAATAGATTTTTCAATTCATTCCTCATGTATCAAATGGTGGAAAACATTTCAATGGAAGGAATTAACTATTAAATAAAAGGATACATTTTATAATAATAAATTTTCACAAAATATGACTTTAATAAACACTTTATATAAACCAATTTATATAAATTATAAAAGCATGTAAAACAGTTTATTACAATGGCATATATTTACACTCAAAAAAGAAATCACGTGAAAACATGTTCATGTTCAAAATAGGTATCATAGTTCCAAGATATAGGGATCCAACACTATGAATAGGACAATGTATGTACAAGATCTCCATTTGGCCTAAGGTAAATTGATCTGATCACTATCTCCTAAAGAAATTTGATACCATTATATGATGTTTTTGAATGTTTTAGAATATTACTGTGCCACAAAAAAGAGCTCCCTATATACCTATGGCATTCATGTTCTCATGTACAAATCAATTTTTGAAAATTATTTTTATAACAGAAAATTCAATTGAACCTATTCTACATTTCAAATAGTCTAATTTTCAATTTAATAATCATAAAGGGTTTTTAATAAATACATTTTTTTTCACTAAGATGAGAGCCTATGATTTCCATCAAATAATTTTATTCTACATTTCACAACATGGTTATTTTATACCGATTCATGCAATTTCACAATCCAATTCATATTTTAAATCAAAATTTCAATTTTCAAAACAATTCCTTCAATTTCATTTCCTATCGAAACCCTATTTTTTCATAAGAAAACACAATTGATATGAATTTGTTTATTTTCCCACAAAATTAATTGAAAAAATTCTTATTCAAAAAACCAATCACATTCAAGGGACTCAGAAAATTTAAATTTAAAAAATGAAATTAGGATTAATAAAACATGATCATCGTAGCAGAACCACCTACCAAAAACAACAGATCTTATAATGCGAAACCCAAATTGGTATTTTTCCATGAAAAATGAAGATCACAAAAATTGGAATCAAACATATGTTATAGATCCCAAAAGAGTATTTGATTAACAAATAAATACCATGATCCATGGATCCCTAAGGATAAATAAGGAATTATTAGGAGGAAGTGAATGAGAGTGAAAAACTAACCTGAATGATATCGAATGAAGTTCACCTAGGTTCAAATCTCTTCTAGAGGAGATTTGAGGGGCTATGATTCATTATGGGAGATCTAAGGAATGGAGAAGTATATTTTCATTGAAGTAGGTATGTTTGGGGCCAAAAAGGATTTCTCAGGATGTTTTAAAAAAAATTAGATCTAGAAAAACACAGCCTCATGGTTTCCTAAGAAGTTGTGCACAGTTAGGGAAAACTGTGTGTAGACCATGTAGAGCCCTCGATCCAAAACATTGCATCATCCCAGGGTTTTCAAAACCATGTGCATGCCATTCACAAACCATTCCCCTAGCCAGAAACCTCCAGAATTCTATGAAATTCACATAGAAAGACCCCAAAATATTTCCAACCAATTCTCAAACAAAAAAGTGGTTTTAGGAATACCTAAAAAAGATAATTGTATGTTACAACCTCCTCCCCATAGAAACATTATGTCCTCAAAATTCAAATGAATAAGCCTCCCCATAAAAATATGAGTCCATTTCCTGTCATTAGTGACTCCCTCTCCAATTTCTCATGAGAATCAGAACTGTGTAGCAATAGCACACGAAAAAAAAAGTATCATTATCCTACAAATTATCAGGGTCTTTGAATCAACTATCCTGACTGGTAATGTAGTAATTGAAAAATTAGGTTCCACTTCAAGAACACACCAACTCAGAACATGATATTGATCAAATAAATAATTTTGAAGCTCAGATATATGAAACATGTTATGTATCAATGTCAGCTATGGAGGTAGTGATAACTATTATGAAACATTACCCACCTTATAAACTCCCTCAAAAGGTCAAAAAATACATGGAGAATGTTTTCATTTCCACCCAACCCATCGATGACCCAACCAGGGTGAAACCTTCCATAATACACGGTCTCAATCCGAAAACTCCAATAATCATTTGTGATAACCAACATCTGAATTGAACAAAATTGAAGTTGTCTACAATGATTAATGAATCAAAATAATCTTTTATGCCATATCTTGGACCATGCTTGGTCCAACCTAGCATATATCATTGATCTCTGACCAACACAATTTATATTTATAAGGTCTATCATACATGGCCTCAAAAGGATTCATCCTAATCATGGGCACAAACAGTTATTATAAGAATACTCAACCAGACCCAAATGATCATCCCATGCTCTGCCAAAGTCTAGAATACATGAACAGATAATATCCTCAAGTATATGTATAAATAATTTTATTTTCCCATCTATCAATGGATGGTATTCTGGGATCAAATTGATGTGAGATCTCATATCCTCCTAAAGGCCTCTCCAAAATTGATAAGTTAACTGAGGATCTCTTTCAGAGACTATAGAAAATGGGACTCCATGAAAATGGATAATCTCTTTCACGTAAATACTTCCCAACTCCTAAACTTTATCCATATCACAGATATGTATAATGTTATCATATTTAATTATCATATCAATGACCACCAAAATCACATTCATCTTCTTCTAGGTACATGTAATTCTGAAAACTATTTCCATATAGATCTCATCCCACTTTAACGTTGGGATGGGAAATGGCTGATGCAACACCAAAGGTTTCTAGTTCTCAATATTCAATTATTTCCATTTATAGTAATTATAGATAAACTCAGCAATACTTTGCTTCATACCTAACCAATAGAACTTCCACCTCATGTCTTAGAACATCTTCATGGTTCCTAGGTGTGCAACCCACTTTGATTTGAGGAAATATCCCATCACAAAATTCCTTACCGAAGATGTTACTATAAAATTAATCTAATAGAATAAAATTCCAGCTTAGGAGAATGACAACAGAGAAACTGTTTTCCCACCATTACGTTAGTATCTTATTTTATTGATCTCATCATCAAGATACTGATCCTAAAGAATAATTTCAATAATAGAGGATGAAAAATAATCACTGTATAAGAAACCTCAGACTCATATTCATGATCTCCAATATGAAATTGTGAAAAAAACCCATCAAGATCCACTCCATCAAAGATAAATTCACTTCCGGTTCTGAAATAATTATTCTCAAAGAATTTGCAATGATATTACCTCTCCCTAGGGAACAGTCAAGGTCAATATCCATAGGCTACAGGTAATCAATCCAACTTCTCTGGAAGAGATTCAAATATTTGTGAGATAATATATAACTCTATATTTTTTTTGTCATAATAAAGGATAAAAATTTCTCCATGAAGGTGATATCACCAACTCTTAAAAGCATGCATCACAATTAAATGTTCATGGTCATGAGTCTTATATTTCTTCTCATGTGGTCAAAAGTTTACGAGATCCATAAGAAATAAACATGTCCACTCTGAATAAGAATTTAGCCCATGCCTAAACCTAATGCAACACAAAAGATCACATAGCCATGCCCGACCTCTAGAAGATTCATCACCAACGTAGTAGTCAAAATACATTTCAGCTTAAAAAATGAACTGTGACATTACTCAATCAATATTAAATTCACTCCCTTACATATAAGAGATGTCATCGGAGAAGACAACTTTTATAATTCCGTCACGAATCAACTATAGTATCCATCTAAACCCTTGAAGATTCGAATCTCAATGAAATTCCATGGTTGTTCCCATGTCATAACTTCTTTCACATTTTTATGAAAAACTGATATCCCATGATCGAAAACCACATGTCCTAAGAACATCGCTTCCTGAATCTTGAAATCACACTTCAAAATCTCGGTATAGAGTCGATTAATTCCCTAAAAACTCTACACCGTTCTTATATGATGCACTTTATCCTCCTCAGATTTAGAGTACCTATGGATATAGTCCACAAATACCCCCAAAAGGTATAAGGATAATCATTTAAAATCATGTTCCTTAAATCCTTGAAAACTTCCAAAGAATCGATTAGACCGAAGGGAATTACATGGTACTCATATTAGCCATACCTTCTCTTAAATGGGGTTTTATGAATGTTATATTATTTTATAATCAACTGAAGGTGCCTTAATAAAAGATTAATCAATGAGAAGAAATTTTCCCCCTTCAACTAATCTAATAGATCATCAATCTTTGGAAATAAATACCTTTTCTTTACAATTACTCGATTGAGCTTCTGGTAACCAATGCATCAGAAGTGTGAACTATCAGAATTCTTGGAAATGGGAAGTAGTGATGCTCTAGGTGGCATGCTCAGGTGTATATATCCTTTCTCAGGAAGATATACCAAATGTGAATTTAGATCATCCAATTCCAATAGTTCCAGAATTAAGAATGAATAATAAATGGGTTTGTATCACACATCAATTCATCCGAAAATTCAACCACTCTTACTAGTGTGAAACCTGAATAGTCAGAAGGAAACATGTCATGAAACTCAACGAAGACAAGAGGGAGATCCCCACTCAAAATTTTAAACTCCAAGTTAATGGAAAAGACATATATTACTATCCCCAACATCAGATAAGATGGCTCAGACATACACAACCTGGGGTACACATGTCCTTGAAATAAGAGAGACACAACAGTAGGAGTCGTGAAGAGACCTATCAAATATAGAAATCATATAAGATTTATTTGCAATGAGAGAATACATCTCATAGATGATTTAATAAAATATTATATCAATAACAAGAAAGGTCTAGGCTAACTCTTCTTCTAATAGAGAGAAAACACAAGAAGGACTACAGAGACCATACACTCTCTTCGTACCAAGGGGTGTAGTAATATCAATTACACAAGAAAAAATATCCATAGGGTGTTTAATAAAATTATACAAAAAGATTAAATAAACGAATGTGATGCACATATATTAAATAAAGTAGTCACTAACCATGAAACTAAAGTGATGGTACCTCCCATGGGCATTGGACCTACTTCTTCTTCCACTAGAGACTCATCCATTGCATGATGAAGTTTAGTTCCATATTCATCTAGCTAGATCCAATTTTCTCTTGAGAATGAAAATCATGATGAAGTCCCAACTAGATCATTAAATGATACAATATCTATTGTGAAATGAAATATCGTAGAAAAATAGTTTTCCTACTCTTCCATAGACATATCATCCTCCTCGTGTCTAAAAAAATCTGTAGACATGGACAAAAACATAGAATCATGGTAGAACTAGTTTGTGAATAAAAATTTGTTGTCATTCCACTCTAATACATCATTTTTCATTACTGTTACCATAGTTTCCCACCATAATTTTCTCGGCCTTTCAATCATCAATGTGGCACACCACATATAGATCTCAACGGGTGTGTCAAAGAACCCAAATAAGCATTCCAAATAGATCAACCCCTACTTATCCTATTGAGGGTCATTTGAACCCATAAAAGTTTTTTGTTTCGGGTAAAGGAACTCTTCAGAAGTAATCTTGTGGAGGCCCTTATAATGTTTCACAACATTTTACGAAATGAGAATAGAATGGGTGTATTTCCGAAGCTTGGATAGTGTGCACGATCAACTAAATATTATTTGGATCAACCATAAGATTTTCTCGGCAAGGATTATCAACAGCTTCGTCCTAGATTCTATTCTCACGTCTTTTTAGATTTATGATGATACAAAACATCATCATACTATAGGAAAGACATTATCTAATTCTGAATTTTTTTAAAAAAGGGATATATAATCCCACCATAAAGGTTGTACATGTCCTGACTCGTCCCCCAGGGCTCGTGCCGGGATTACCCCATGCCTTCCTTCCGAAGGCCAGGGGCTGGTGACTACCACCAGAAAGGCGTATCCATAAATGGAAAGTTATTTCCTTTAAAAATTTAAGAAATCATAGAGTATAATGCACACAGAGGAAAACAGAAAGACATGAACAAAACAAAAAGAAATCGTGAAGTAAATTGTTGTAGTAATGAGTTCTGAAAGTAAAGGGGCCCAAATACAAGCCCAACTGGAAAATGTACATGTAAAATTGTAATGTACAAACCAACTAAAAGTGAATGGAAGATCCTGGATCAGCCACCACTGATCCTATATGATGGTTAAGCACTGCTAACGACCTGTAGTCTCTACGTCATGTCACGTCACAATAAATGTCCAGCTCCAAGCACTGCCTAGTCCTAGATCCCTCAGCCTCAATCAACATTGTACACTATCTGCACCAAACACATCAAGGTCCGGGAAACACCCATGTAGGGGTGAGTATGAAGTTACTCAGTAGGGACCCCGAGACCCCCGTAGGTCACCTAGATCTTTACAATGGATAAATCACAAATCATGAAGTACATGAACACAACAGAAGTCATCTCACACCATGTATCACTTTTGGTCAAGGATATGAAGGTTATCGCATCATCGAACTTGTCAGATGCTGGAGAATACCTCCTCTATCAAGTATACTGGGAAAGCCAGGTCATAGAGAGATGCTTCCCACTAACCATGAACTACTATGGTACCTTTCCCTGATGGGTACCCTGGGCATGCTGGGTCACACAGAGCCTCTTCCCACCATTGGCATACCAGGTCACACCAGGACACTTCCCACCAAGGCCGAACTGAGGTACTACTCCAATCGAGTATCATGGGTCTATCAGATCACACAGAGATTCTCCCCACCATGGGCATGCTGGGTCACACATAGCCGATTCCCACTAGGCCAATCATGAAACAAACTTCAAGTCTCTTCCAACTGCAAGGTTCCATAAGTAGTATTATTGGGAGAACCAATCCTCAAACCACTCGCATCATCTTGATATCCATTGAAGTCACCAAAATCTATGGGAAAATATCTATCTCCTCAAGAGAGTCCCAAATCCACAAAGATATCATCAACAAGATGCACGATTAGTGATATTCTGGTGTTTTAGTGTCGAGTGGCTGGTTTGATTCGAATTTGATCCATCCCGATCATGCCCAAAATTCTCGAAAAGTCAGGTGGTGTGTCCCAAAATGACCTCCTCATCCTAAGGATCTAGACTCCACAAACTATTCATTAAACATGAATCCACTTTAGAAGTTAGGGCCTGTTTTGGGTAAAAATTCGGTACTAGGTCCAGGTCTAGATAGCCTTGTTCGGATCGTCCTGACATGATTCTTCATGGTCTGACCAGGTTCGACATGTTTTGACTCGACCTGACTCAGGTTTGACCCAACTCAAATAAAGATGGCCCACTGGCCTCAGCCCAACCTGGAAAATCAACGGGTTAGGCCACTGGGTTGCAGGTCAGCCCGTGGGTCCGCGGGTCGGCCTGCGTGGTGGCAGGTCGGTCTGCTAGACCCACCTGGAGGTGCCACCATCCTAGAGGCACGAGCCTCTAGGGACACCTGGTCGTGATGCGTTCGTGTAGGGCTCACTTGGCGGGGCCATGTCAGTAGGTGAAACCCTAATGGGTTGACCTGAAGTGGTTCCATGTGGCGGTACGTGACATTTACATTGCGACTGATAGGTCGCGGTTCCACCGCGTCGCGGCCGATATGCCTTGCATTCCCCCCTAATGCTACTAACAAGCCACTAGTCCCTCGTTGTCATGGCCAACGAGATACAAGTTCCTCTATGCTACGGCCGACAGTTCATGGGTTCCTTCCCCGGGAACGTTGTTGGCGTGCGCCCCCGTACACGAGTTATCGGTTCAACTAGAGACCCCTTTGTTCTTTCCACGACCATTGTAGGTTTTAGAATTGAAATCGTGTGGGCATGCCACTGGGGAAAATCCCCTATTCTGATCTTCCTCTGGACACGCGGTCATCACCGCCACATGTCATGGTCGTGCCGTTGTATGCCTCTACCGGTACTAGTGCCTAAAACAGGGTGTTCATCAAGCTGTCAGTTTCCCACCTCTATCCCACCTTCCTATGATGTCAGCACATTTGATATTCTGGGATCATGTGATCCACTAGGGTAGGCCCTGCATCGGGTTGTTTCCAACATTAATGGAAAAAGGAAATCACAAATAACACCTGAATGGCGGGGCTCAGTCGTTGGTTATGTCAGCATGCATTATCCGTGTTAGAGATAAACCCACAGGAGTTTCAGGGAAATGTTTATTTAAACATCATGCGTCAGTTTCAATTCCCAACCCCAACGTTAAAGCATACACTCCCGCATATATGAAAAAATAAAAAAAAAATGGTTAAACTTGTTTGTGAGTTGATCCGTTCATATATTTTTATTAGAGAGAGAAGTGGGGAAAACCAAAATCAAGGCAACACCCTACCTTGAAACGTTGGAGTGTTCTTTTAGTTAAAGGAGCCTCTTTGTTCATCGTTCCTACAAAAATCATCTCTCTCCACCACTCAAATGTCAAACTATGGTTCGGGATTCGGTGTCGCACGTCACCTCATGCTGGGGTTGGCTCTGTCCTCTAAGGTCTCGGCGTTTCGTCACTTCAACAAAACATCGCTTCTTGGAGAAGCTTGTTGATAACCCTCCCACATTCTCTATATTTACAGTAGTGGGGGAGAGTATGTAACGAAATAGGGAGTTAATGGGGATCATTAATAGGAATCATTCTAGTTTCTCCCAATTTTTTTGTTACGTTTATTGGAGGTTCAAGCCATTTATTGTCTTGACTCTTCGTCGGTACCAACTTACTGCTTGTCAGTTGGAGGAATAGAATAAAATAGAATAATAAAGTTAATTTTTTTATATTAAAATATCAAAATACTATCTTTCTCTCTAGACATACTATAGTTGAAGTGAATCCTCCCTTAAGAGAATCCCAGTGTTGTGGATTCAATGGTTCCCTTAGATATTTAATCCGAGCAACAGTTCAAAAGTAAGTAAATGCCACTCGTGCCTTTACTAAACATACCCAAGAAAAAAGTTCCGAAAATTATTAACATTCATCCTCGACCTGTGTCGGTCGAGGATAGGCTCTCCCTAACAAAATCACACCCCAAAGAACCCAACAGTACTCCCAGATTACCAATCCATGATACCATTTAAATGTTATGGATTTTACAATAAAATTATTTTCACTTAATTATTTTCTTTACGGCCAAAAAAACATTCACTGGTTGATCGTGATGACAATTGTTAGTATCTTCCAAAAGAAATCATAACAGAACCGGTTCAACAGTGGTTTCATATTATCAATCTGATCTACCGTTTCTGTGTTATAAGCATTTGAAAAATAATAGAATTTATTTAGTTATTTTATTAACAGTTATTCCATTGTCAATTTCTCCCACAAGGGACGCATGCCGACTAAAAAAAGGCGCACCTAGGGTAAACCCGCCATCATAAACGCAATGGTGCCCTCCGATATCCAAGGTTGATGATGTGAGATGGGTCGTGCAATTATCCCCTCAACTAGGATACATGGAAGACTTAGTTCACCCTTTCCTACTGCGGTGGGAGTTCCTAGAGGTACGCCACCACTACAATCCTTAGAAGTATCAAAAACAGTCTGATAAACCTCAGTGATAACTTGCTTCCTCAGTGAAATATTTGTAGTCCCCATCGAGGGGAGACTCTCTAGAGTATGTGGTCCCCTTGGAACTACAGGGGTATCCGCCTCCTATCACTATAAGAATAATGTCTACTCTATGAAGTGTTAATCCACTCATGGATGATCTACACCTTCTCTGTTGTAGCTCGTACCTACTCTGGACCCATAATTGCTGACACCCTAGGGTCTGTCCAGTATAGTGGGAATCTGCATGGTCGATCGTACAAGGCCTCGAATGGTGCAATATAGATGGTGGAGTGGTAACTATTATTGAAATAAAACTCCACTAAGGTAAAATGATCCTCCCAACTGCAGAAAGAGTCTAGGAAGCATGCACAAATCATTTCCCAAAGAATCAAAATGGTCCACTCTATCTGACTATCCATTTGAGGATGGAAGGCAGTGCTTTGACATTGCTGATTCCCAACTCCTCCTACAATCACATCCATAACCAGGATTTGAAATGTGTGTCACAACCAGAGACAATTGTCGATGAAACCCCATGGAGTCGCACAATCTCCAATACATAGAGGTGTCCCACGTCCTCTACTGACCCATGCACTCTAATTGGTAGGAAGTGGGATTATTTTTTGATTCGGTCAACGATGACCAAAAAATAATTGTGACCCCTAGACATACGTGGATTCCCTGTCACAAAGTCCATGGATATATCATCCCACTTCTTAATATGGAACCTCTACTGTCTGTTCTAGGCTTGAGGGGACATGATGGTTGGCCTTCACTTGTTTAAAAGTGTTAAATCATGATACAAACTCAGATATGACATTCTACTTCCCTGGACACTAGTGCTGACGTTGGAGATCCTAGTACATGTTCGGCACACCAGGATGTACCGCCATAGGAGATATATGGAACTCCCTCGTCACCTCCTCTGGTAGTTCCATAGGTACTATGGTACATACTATGAAGAGAATGATGTTCTCCCCACCTTCAGAAAATCCCTCAGGATTCTATTTTGAGGATACCTAAGCACGTTGAGCCTCACAATCAATGTTCCCAAGTTGCGCCTCCCTGACTCAATGCAGGAGTGGGGGATTGACTATCATAGAGAAGAGGTATGCTGCTCCATAATTTTCTAGGATGGAAATTTTCTACATGGCTAGATGTTGTGTCACCTCACACCGCAACTATAGACCAGACCTTCTTCTATGTTCATCTGCTACCACGTTCCCCATACCATGAATAAAGACTATCTCAAAGAAATAGTCGGGGATAAATTCTAGCCAATACTTCTATCGTAGGTTGAGGGCCTTCTGAGAGAAGATATACCTGAGACTCTTGTGATCAGAGGAGACTATAAATTGTTTTCACATCATGTAATATCACCATATCTTTTGGGAAAAGTCCACTACTACTTACTCCAGGTCATGGGTAGTGCAGTTCTATTCATGTTTTCTAAGCTGTTGCGATCCATATGCGATCACTACTCACTCCTGCATCAGGACACACCAAATTATGGTCCCTGATGCATCGTAGTAGACTACATACCCAAGGACCTCTTTGAGTATCCTCAAGATGGGAGCACATGGTAGTCTCTATATAAGATATTGAAAACTCCACGGACATCACTTCATCCATACAATGGTCTACCCCTTCTTTGTTAATGTTGAAAAGAATGCTGCAAATTTGGAAAATTCATGCGTGATTCTCCAGTAATATCCAGCCAACCCTAGGAAACATCACTCCTCTACGACACTAATGGGTGGTTCCTAAGCATGTACGACCTCTATCTTTGCTGAATCCACAATAACTTCAGACTTCTAGATAACGTGTCCTAGACAGTTGACCTCTTTTATCCAGAACTGGAACATCAAGATCTCACAACAAAGATGTTTCTCCATGAGTTTATCCAGAACTATCCGATGATGATTGGAATGCTCCTCCCCCATCGTTGAGTATATTAGGATGTCATCGATGAATAACACCAATAAGGGATCTAGTTATGGATGGAAGATCTTGTTCATGAGTCCAATGAACACTACCATGGCATTGGTCATGCCCAATGGCATCACCAAGAACTCATAGTGGCCATACCGATATCTGAAGGTAGTCTTCTGCACATCCTCATCTCGTACCCTATGCTAATGATATCATGATATACGATCTATCTTCGAAAAAAAACGACATATCATCAGCTGATCAAAAAGATTATCAATTCTCAGATGTGGATACTTGATTATAACAGTCTCCTGTTTCAGGCAGTGATAGTCCATAAAGAGTCTCAAAATCCAATCTGCCTTCTCAGCAACCAAAATCTGGGTTTCCCATGGAGAAAACTTTGTTCATATGAACCCCATTCCCTAAAAGTCCTCTAACTATACTCATAATTCATGAATCTCCATTGGATGCATTAGATATGATTGTGTATATAATAGTGTTTCCCCGAGGTATATGACGATGCAAAATTCTACTTATCTGCATTGAGGTAGTCCTTGGACATCATTAGGGAAGACATCAACATACTGATCCACCACTATAGGATAGTTCAGACTCTCAACATCAACTGCCCCAAGGGTTATGCTAGCCAACAGATGGGTGATTGGCTACACCTTCCCATCGGTATGTCCGTCATGTGCTGCAAAGGTTCCCATCCCACCAGTGAAGGATAAAAGGTCCCATTCGTGTGGATGGCCCGCACATTTCACCTAATATTGTTAATCTATTCATGTAATGTGGATAAACACTCCATACCCATGATGAATTCATAAGGTCTCGATGCCGCTAATAGTATTTTCCAGCCGAAGATCTCGCCTCTTACAGTATGCTCACACGACCGACACCATTGTGTAATCATCAAATCTGTTCCTATAGGTGTCTGTAGACATAATGATCGATCCAACAGCTCTGTCTGAATCATTGGGATCCGAATGAGGGTCATGGAAATAAATGTGTGATAGGAACTTCTGTCTATAAGAACTGCAACAAGGGTGGAGAAGACACAGATCAAACCTCATGTCATCTTCAGAGCACCATGTTGATAGGACATAACTACCTAGATCTAAGCTGGCACATGTCCCCTTGCTCCATGTGGTCAGGGTGGATATCCTAGAGGTGGTGGTTGTATCACATCAAATAACCTCCCACCACCTGCTACACGACCAGGTCCCCTACCGCGTCCTCATCCTGGCAGACCTCCTCGCTCGAACCTCTACCACTGAATTGCTGGTCCCTCAACCATCTTCTGGTCGTCTGTATAGAGGGTTGGACAGTCACATGCCATGGGTAGATGTCCGCCGTATGAAAATCACTTTCAATATCCTTACTAACTCCCTCTAGACTAGGAGCCGCATACTCTCTCCCAAGAGTCCTGGGGTTAGCCTATGAAAGACCTAGACCGCTTGGGCCCATGAACATGATGCATGCAGCCTACCAAAGACTCAACTGCATGGGTTCTGCGATCGGCTCTCGCTGTCAGTGCCTGCAGTTACTAGAATATCTCTACAAGAAGGGATCACTCCAGTACTCCTGCCAGGGTGGAGATGCTGAGGGTAACAACAAAGACCTGATCTCCCTCATGAGCCCCTGCTAAAAGGCCCAAGACCTAATGAATGGTTCTCGCACCATATCCTTACAGTAGCGGGAAATCTCTGTGAACCTCATTGAGTACTCGGCCACTATCATACTACCCTGTTGAAGGTACAACAACTGCTGAATGCACACAGAGTGAAACGTCTCGAGAAAAAAAAATTTCCTGAAAAAGTCTCTCGATGCCATCCCATGTGACGGTCACCTCATTTTGAACCTAGATGGTCAAAATCTAACATCTCTCCGATGATCCCATCAAGAAAGTTGGCCTATGAGATCTCCATCTAGTCTGTTGGTGTCCTCAGAATGCAGATAACCCATGTCACAACCTCTAGCCATTCCTCTATAACTCGAGGGTCAGTCTCACCCTTGATCCTGGAAGATCATTTCCTATGAAACTCATGTAGGGAATTGATCCTACGAATGACGTCTATCGATATCGTCAGTAGTGGGGGTTGACCATCAGGTGGTGGTAGCGCTGGGGCACTACCTAGTGGGGCCATCTCAAACACTGACCCCTAGACAGACACCCCATCGTAGAGAGGACTACCCTCAAGCATATAGATCCTGGATGGTCGCGCACGTGGAGGCATCGTGAAATAAATCATGACATACAAAAATTAGATCATTATACCATGTTAGCTTACCCTTATTAGAAATCAAAAGAAAACACGACCAGTATTTTCGTGGTTTGAGCCAAAAAGAAAGATTCAAGGTTCCAGTGTATGGATTTGATGGCCGCCACACCAATGTTGGACTCCCTGAACCTAATGTTCGGACTCGTAACACTCAAAATTGTTTCCTTAAAATAAAAAAAAAGACTATCCATCTCTATGATAGAAACTAAAACCTCTGATACAAGTTTGGCATGACCAGTCCCTCGAGATCATGGCTAAGGGAGCTTGGACAGGGCGGTGCATGGTGTTGGACTTGATTTAGAAGGGACGTGACGCATGGAATACAGACCGTGAGCTGTGCCTACAATTTAGGTAGGATCTATGGTGGATGATTCAGGATATTCCTTTCAATTTCATTTGTTTTTAACATTTTATTTTTACAAGTACCTTTTCTATTTGGGCTTGTATTTCCAACCCCTTTACTTTCAACACTCTTTACTAAAATAGTTTACTTCATGGTTTTTTTTGTTTTGTTCCTCTATGTTTGGTTTCCTTTTATTTATTTCTTTTATGTGAGTTGGTACAAGTTTACAGGAAATTCCTTTGCATCAAGGGATACACCTTTCCAATGCTAGTCGCTAGCCCATGGCCTATGGAAGGCAGGTATAAGGTAGTCACTACATGTGCCCCGGGGGGCAGGGCGTGACAAAGAACCTTGTGCAAGGGTGAGTATGATGATACTTAGTAGGGACCCTGAGACCCTCGTAGGTATCCTAGAGATCTAAAAAGGATAAACCACAATGTAAGAAGTAAAAGAACACAAAAAAAAACAACTCAAACCATGTACCAATTTTGGTCAAGGATAAGAGGGTTATCACATCATCTATCTCTTCAGCTGCTGGAGAACATATCCTCCATCGAGTAAAGTGGTCCTTATAGGTCACACAAAAACACTTCCCACAATCCTTGAACTGATGAGGTACCCATACCTGATGGGTACCATGGGCATTCCGGGTCACACAGAGCCACTTACCACTATGGGCATGCCGGGTCACACAGAGCCTCTTCACACCTTGGCCGAAATAAGGTACTTATTTTGTCAATTATTGTGGGTCTATCTGGTAACATAGTACCACTCCACATGATGGGCTTGATGGGTAACACAGTGCCTCTTCCCACTAGGCCAATCGTAAAGATGTCTTCAGGTCTCAACAAACCATCGGGTACCAAAAATAGATTACATAGGATAACTGCTCCTCAAGCCACTCGTTGCATCATTATATCCATGTAAGTCACTACAATGAATGAAAAAATATCCATCTCCTCAAGAGACTCCCAATGCTGTAAAAGGTTCATCCACTGGATGAATGATTTTCGAGATACTGGAGTTTTAGTGCTGAGGGCCTTGTTGGATTAATATTTGATCCAACCTGGCCATGACCCAACATTTTACAAAACTTTTGTGGGGCATCACAATAGGAATACCTCATCCTAAAGATCTCGATTCCATAATCGATTTTTATACATGCATCTACTTTAGATGTTAGGGCATTTTTTCAGTAACAATTAGGTACTAGGTCCATGATCGGTCTACCTCGTTCCCATTGGACAAAACCGGTTCTGAATGGGAAGATCTGGTTCAACACGGGTCGACCCGGATTGAATCGGGTCTGACCCGGCTCAGGTCAAGTAGGACCGCTGGGCCCTGCTCGACCCGGTAGGGCTGTGGGTCAGGCCACTGGGTCACAATTCGGCCCGTTGGGTGGTGGGTCTGTCTGCTGGACCGACCCGGCGGTGCCACCCTCTTTGCGGAACGGTCCAGCAGGGACACCCCAACATGATGCATTTGGGTAGGGATGACCTGTCGGGGCCACGTTAGTGGGTCAACCCCTCAGGGGTTTGACCCGACATGGCTCCATGTGGTGCTGCAAGTCTTCCAAACTGCTGTGGATGGGTTGTGGGTCCCTCCACACCAAGGCTTATGGGCCACAGGTTCCTTCGTGTAATGGCCTATGGGCTGTAGGTTCCTCCACCAGGTGCGCCATTGGATCATTCCCCACCCCTCAATCACTGGTTCTACTGGTGACCCCTATGATCCTACCACAGGCATTGTAGGCCACAACCCTACTGCAATGTGGGCATGCCGCCGGGGGTGTGCCCCTCCTCTACTCTGCATCCGGACACGTGTTCGGTGTCGCCGCATGTCACCGTCATGCCGTTGTACATCGCTACCGATGCCTATGCCAGCGGCTGGGTGTTCATCAGGCTGCCGGTCGTGCACTAGTGTCGTACATTCCTGCACCGTCAGTGCATTATATCTTCTGGGATCATGCTGTCCACTGGGGTTGGCCCTGATTCGGGTTGTTTCCAACTTTCAAGGAAATATTTGATCCCAAACAACACACGAATATTGGGGATCGAGCCTTTTTCATGATAGTCTGCACCCTCTACATTAGAGTTAAACCCTAGGTAGTTTATGTGAAAAGTTTTACTAAAATTCGTTCCTCAGTTTCAATTCCTAACCCCAACAACAAAGCACACCCTCCTGCATATGAAAAAAAATAAAATAAATAAATAGTTCACCTTTTTTGTCAGTTGATCCATTCTTAAATTTTTTTAGAGAGAGAAGTGGGGATTACCAAATAAAATGCAACCCCTTAACTTGAAACATTGGAGTGTGCTCGCGGTTGAGGGAGTCTCATTGTTCATTGTTCCCGCAACACGCCTCTCTCACCACTGCTCAAACGTCAAACTCCGATTTAGGTTTAGGTGTAGAACATCACATCATTTTAGGGTCAGCTCCGTCCTCTAAGGTATTTTCATTTCTACACTACAACAGAACTTTGCTGCTTGGCGAAGCTTGTCGATACCCCACCGACAAGGTCTATATTTAGAGTTGACTGGGAGAGTATGTAACAAGGCAGGGAGTTATTGGGGATCATTAATATGAAGTTTCTTAATTATCCCCAACATAGGTTTTAATTAGATTCAAGGTTCAACCCATTTATTGGATTGACTCGTCGTCGGTCCCATCACACTGCTTGTCAATTGGAGGAATAGAATAAAATAAAATAATAATGTTACATTATTTATTAAATCAAATGTTTGAAAAACTACCATTTTCTCCCGACAAACTACGGATGAACTGAAGCCTTTTATTAGCAAATCCTAGCAGTATTTATTCAACTGTGCCCTCAGATTTTTATCCGAGCAATGGTTCAAATGTAAGATAACTCCATTCAAATATTTACTAAAATACACGAAAAAGTGTCTAAAATTATTAATAGTAACCATACAACCACAACGACCGAGGTTAGGCTCTTCCTAAGTGAAACAACCCTCAAATAACACAACGGTACTCTCAGATTTCAAATCTGAGTTACCATTTTAATGTAATGAATTATAAAAAAAATTACTTATTTATTTTATGTACGACAAAACACTAACTGTCACTTGTGGTCTGCTCCAAGCATAGTTTGTATCTCCCTAAATAAATCATACCCTCACAAGTTTAGAGGTGGTCTCATATTTTCAATCAGAGCTAACATTTTTGAGATATATTCCTTGGAAAAATAAAATAAATTATTTTATTATTTTATTTACACTTATCCCATTATCGGGTTTTCTGACAGGTGGCCCGTGATGGCTAAACATAAGTTGTGAATAGGGGGAAAACACTATCTTGAATGCAACATTGCCCTCTTATTTGTGATTCAGGCAACAATTTAAGTGTTATACAACATTTTTTGGAAAACTGCTTAGGTACGTTAATTAAAGCTTAACAAAACTTCGATGGATCATTATGGTCATTTTGGGCATCGTAATCACACACTATCAGATTTTGAGATCTTGAAATGAATCAAAATAATTTTAAAAAAATTATATACAAAATTCGGGTATTTAGATTAAATCATTTGGATTTAAATCTATACAAATTAGAAAAGGGAAATGACTATAATTAAACCATAATATGTCTTTACCTTACCACCCCTTATCACTAAATGTTAATTGGGGTGATATATGGCTAGGAAGTCAATTGTGTATACCTAATATGTCCTGGAAATATTTTAAATTTTTTATTGAATTCAAGAAAAAAACTCAACCTGGAGCTCTGATACAAATTTTTCCCAAACAAACTATGGTACCCTGGTATCCCAATTACCAAGTTGGTCCTAACATAGCCTGAAAGGTGTTCCTAATACCATCAGTGGAAGACCATCTCCTATCATCATACAATCAGATAGTTCAAAAAAAAAATCATCTAAAAATGTGGAAAGAACAAAAAACAAGAAAATAAGAATATCATTTGAAAACTCCACATGCAGTAAAGTACCAGATTATATTACAGGAACAACCGACAATGTTCTACAACAAAATTAATAAAAGGAAAAAAATGGCCTAATTTCCCTATGGACACAACTCACCGAGACAAATGTTCAACATCATGTTCCATCGTCATGAGAACCTTTTATTTTTCTTGACTCTAGAAGAATATAATCTACAAACATCTAAAGAAAACAAATAGAATGTGATCCAAATCCCAATAGGATTTCACCAAAAGATTCCATAATAGATTCATATCTTAAATTAACAAAAATGTGGCTTCAATTTGAATTGTTTTTCATAAATTGAATTTTAAAAAATATCATTTTTATAGTCTAAATTGTGTAAAAACATTTAGGAATTCAGGCTTCAAATTAAAAATGATGAAAACCATTTAAAACAATGGAATTATCCTTTAAATAAATGGATAGTTTCCATATTGTCAATTTTATAAAAATGTTGGATTAAATAAACACATTGTATAAAATATTTTATATAAATTCTTATGGAATATAAAACAGTTTTTAAGAGTAACATATATTTGTATTCAAAAATGAAAACAAATGAAGAACACGCTCATGTGGGAAATCGGATTGATAGTTCCTGGAAATAGGGATCTGACACTATGAATACGAAAATATATGTACATATACTCCATTATGCCAAAGGTAAAGGGATATCATCACCATCACCGATGAAATTGATTTTGATGATATGATGTTATAGAGAATTGTATAATCTTAATGTGTAACAAAAAATAACTCACTATCTACATATGGATTGCCTTTGCTCAAGTAAAAATCAGTGATGTGAAATTAATTTTCAAATGTAAAATGAAATTGATCCCTTTACTTATTTTATATTTTAAAACAATAACTATGATTTAGTCAAAACATTCCATTTCACCAAGATGAGACCTTATGTTTTCCATTATAAAATTTTAAGACACATTTCACCAAATAGATATTTAATACCAATTCATGAAATTTCACAATGAATTTCACATTTGATTTCAATAATTCCATTTTCAAATAAATTCTATCAATTTAAATTCCAATCCAATACCAATTTTACATCAAAAAATAAAATTCATCGGAATTGGGTTTTTTTCAAAAAAAAAAATTGAATATTTTTTCATTAAAAAAAATTGAAATTGGATAAAATAATTTATATTTAAATAATGGAATTATGTTTAATAAAATTTTAGCATCGTAATGAAACCAACTATCAAAATTAAGTGATTTCACAATAGTAAAACCAAATCGTAATTTTTTCACAAAGATCATAGACTAGACAAACAAGAATCAAAACAAGGGTTAAGATGAAAAAGGCTATTAGATCTAAAAAGGAATATCAGGATCCATGAGTCATTATGATAAACGTGATAAATACCGGGAGGAAGAAAACAAGAGGAGAAAACTAACTGGAAAGAGATCGATTGACATTCACCTAGCTTCAGATTGGTTCCAGAATGGGTTGGAGGGGTTAAAAAATTTTCTTCGCAGCTATAATGAAGGGAGAACCAAATTTGGGTAAAAGGAGGTCTGTCTAGGAAAAAAGTGGGATTATGATGTTTACATAACAATTTATGATCTATAAATAACCTTCTGCACAGTTTCTTGCAAAAGTGCACAACACAATGGAAAACCGTGTGTAGATCGTTCGAATCCCACTGTCTAAATCAAGGCAGTAGCACATGATTTTCCAAACTGTGTACATGACATGCACAAACCGTGACCCTTCCATGAATCCTCCAGAATTCTCCAAATTTCCCCTAGAGTGACCCCAAAATAAAACCAACCAGTGATCAAACATAAAGGGTGTTTTAGGAATAAATGAAAATTAGAGTTTAGTGTAAGAAATGTAATTTCTAGTTCAGGTAATAAATTCAGGAAAATAAGGGAAACATCATAGAAAAAATAAAATTTATCAATTGTGTAATTGCATGGTCAGTTCCTCCTAGAAAAGTATAAAAATAAACTAATAAGATAAAATTGGTCATTAGACAACAAAACCTAAAATAGTTATTGAATATTGGCAAAATAATATTTCAAACACTGAATCCAGAATTCTAGAAATACCTGATAAAACTATAATGAACACTTTTATGAGTAAATACAAAAGAATAAAATATATTTTAATTTAATAATATTATACTAATGATTGGAGTGAGGAAGAACATTAGTTGATTGTTAGAGTTTTAAATAACCCAGCCCGAAAATTCACTTCCCCTTAGAGTATTAATAAAAATAACCTAGAAACTAAAATGATAAAATTCCTTGAGTTGGATAAAAAGATTCATATTGATATATTTTTTCTCATGATTTTGATTATGTCCCACAATATCATAAAATTCAAAAACAATAATTTATATATTAAAAATCGTATAGGATCATTCCACCAATAACGAGATATACGGGTGCAATATGGTTGTTTAGAATAAAATATATCTTAATATCAAATATCAAGGATGTTTTAACACCTCATTCACTATTATTAATTGTGTAAAACTAAATTTACATTGTGAAATTGGTTTGAACAATGATTTGAACAATTACCCACTCTTTTTACAACATAGATTATGAAACCTAATTACCACCACAATGGTCTTCTAATTTACTGATCACTCCACCACATACCCCATATAATGAGTGGATGATTTGATTATGGAAGATGTATTTAATAATATGTTAAATTTATTATCTAGTATGTGAAATGTTACAATTATTTCTAAATATAAGACACAATGATATTCTAAATTAACAATATTTTTGAAAGCGTATATGCTATGAAACACCAAGATTAAAGAAATAACAAAATATTGTTATTCAAATATGCATGTTATAACCATGATTATGAATTTGTGTGTTTGAATATGATTAACAAAATTAATATATATATATATATATATTATATAATGATCCAAATAAATACCAATGTTTTTTAAATCATAGTTAATAAACATTAAATTTTTTGGGAAGTCATAAAATGCTTCCAAAATAAATTTCCTTCACAAAAAAATTTATTTCATTTTGAGAGAAACTATTATATATAATATTTAGAATTGTATAAAATTTATTTTTAAAACAGAAAGTAATTTTTGAAATAATAACATAAAAATTATCTTATAGTCAATTTTTGTTATTTTTCTTAAACAAATTATTTTTAGATGAATATAGAATTTTTTTTATAAAAAATGAAAAATGATATTTTTTAAAATAATTTACAATGATCTATTTTGTTGTAAAATTATTAAAATGTAAAAATAGTTCTTTTATATTTTGAATAATCCAATTATGTTAATTTGAATCAAATTTATTGTTGAATTTGGTACAAAACGTTATTTTATATAAAAGATATTTTTGAAAAAAGATTTTTATTTACCATGTTTTTAATTTATGTATTAAATTAATTAGTTTAAATTATATAAATTTAATTCGATAAAATTGATTCCATATTTGAAATCATGATGCTCAAATTTTTTCAATGGCTCAAATTAACTTTTATGAACTATGAATTGTAACTGTGTCATAATATATCACCATGTTAAAGGAAATATGGAGTTAACCTAGTTTAAAACCAACTAGTAAGGTAAACAAATTTCAACTAGAATTATATTAGAAGAAGGAAATTCAAACCATATCCTATTAGAATAAAATTTACTTATATAATGGAAAATTTACATTAAAAAAGTCCAATATAATATATAAAGTAATGAATAATACATACTGTGGTGCTCTTATGTTAAAATGTATATTATGTTTCACCATGTGGATAAAAGAAATTAATGAATATTAATGTATATTTAGATAATAGGAAAATTATTTCTATTATGGTAATTTATTTCTATTTATAGCGACTAAATAATTTATTGAAATGCTTATACGACACTGACACAATGTTTGTTCAATTTATAAAAAAACAAATTATTGAATTTATATATATTATATATAATAAAATATAAGTGATTTATAGTGGTAAATTAATATTAATCATCAATGTTTCTTATTATTTTTTTATTGATTGATTATATTCTAAATACATTTTTTGGTTGTATTTAATGTCAAACTAAAATAATTCGGTAAAAAATGACATTAATGATATTTTATGAAAATAAAAATTATTAAATTAATTTGAAATACTTGAAATTTATAAAAAGGATAAGAGGTATATGATATGGTTCAAAAGTCCATAAATTGGTAATTTATGGGATTATTTTAACCTGATATGAGAAAGTTTTACCCTTGAAGAGTGAAAAATTCATTACGACAGTAAATGTTAAAATATGATAACTAAGTGATTAAAAAAAGATTACATTTCAAGTAACACATCAACTAGTCAAAATTTAATATTTGAAAAATATTTAATATATATAATACCTTATAATTTTATTTATGCCCATTTGGAAAATTTGTTTTGAAGAATGGATTTAGTATATGTTAATATTTTATGAAATTCCATGAGTTCCCATCCCCTCCCATATAAATGGTCACCCGTTTACTATCTTCATTACACTAAATTTATTAAATAAAATAAACCAATAAATAACCATTTAACTTTTAAACATATATATACATTTTGTATAGGTTTTTTTGTTATAAAAATATCAAATGTATGATCCATAAGAAAGGATATGAAAGTTCTTTCTTGAAGAAGAGAAAATCATCATACACTTCCCCTTTCAATTTATTTAATCTTCTACCTTGAATAAATAATTAGTATCTATTATAAAATAATAAATTCAGTATAATAAAAAAATTTAATTTTATATTTATCATGAAACCACCATTATCTAACTAATTTACCATCAAATGGGAAGTTCAACTATTGCTCGGGTGTTATGTATGACTTATCATCTCAACATATTAATAAAATTAATTTTTAATCATGATCGCTTATAGATAATTATTATGATGGGTTTAATTTTTATTTAGTATATTTATCAAAATAATTATTTTTCATTAATTATGATATCAAATATACCTTTTTACCTTATGCTCTATTGGAAAATGATAATGTCGGCCATGTGTATGGGTGAAATATGACATCTACGATGAGATTTAATTCATTTTTTCATTTAATATTTACATGATGGTAATATAGGTATATTTTAGGAATATATATTCTATATATGTAGTAATTATTATTATGTGAAGGTGTATTATTATTTACATTCCATTTTTCCATGCATCAAAAAGTACAAACAAAAATCATACATATGTATAACCTAACATCTATATGAATGGAGTAATTGATTTTTCTATCTCTAATATTTTTGGATACATGTATATCTAAAAATAATTTATATTTATAATATTTATATAATTATTAATATTCTAATAATTTTTTAAACACGATAAAGGTACAATGACCAAAACTACCAAACCAAAACATTCATGAAATACCAATAAGTTGTCACCATGAACCCATATTTTAATAAAGAATTTATAATAAATTGGTACTAACAGTTTATAAGTAAATCATTTATGGTACGATATATATGAGAATTGTTATAGAAAAAATTTATAACAAATCCAAATTTGTTATACAAGATTTTAGAGCACATTTGAAGGAAGTCATACCTAAGGTATGTTTTTCTCGTATTACATTTGTTTCTATAAGTAATATATCATATTCATCACTTAATTCATTAATTTGGCCTATATAAAAACCCTTTAATAATATATTTTCCAATTCTATTTATATTCATGGTTTTTAATGATTTTATTGAAATTAATTCTTTCATGGGGTTTATAATTCTAAATTTTCCTATGTAGTAATAGTTTATTTCACAATCATAACATTATTGGGGATGATTTTTTTATGTCTCCCTTGAGACAATTATTTGATCCTTAAATCTTAAAACTAATAAATTTTATTTTCCTATATTTATTTCTATAAATTAAATGTTTTCCCTTCATTTTCCTCTTTTTATGTACTCAGGATATGAAACTAAATTTTTTAAACAAAACAGTCATTTGTTGCTACTCGGTTGGGAATATTCTTCTTCCAAATCTTTATTTTCTGTTCTTTTATTTAAAGAAAACATTACTTATATTCTCTGAATATTTATTCATTAATTCTTTTTGACTTTTTACTTTTAAAAATATCGTCAAATGTATCATTTCCAAATTTTCCGGTGATTTTGATTTTTGACTTTTATAATAAAATTTCAAAAATTATATTATTTTCCACTTAAATGAAATGAATTGAATATTACTTTAAAATTTTATATAGTTATTTTAATTAAAAATATATTTCCTAATATTAGTGAAATTTTTAGTTTTTAAAATTGTTTTTCAACGTGAAATGTTTATTTTCCAAAAGAATGTTTCTAATGAAATTTATTTAGAATTTATATTCATAAATGGAATCAAACATATATTTTAATTATAATCTACTAAGGATATATTATAATAATACCATCCATATACTTTCATTGTATTTTTTATGATCAGTTTGACTATGGAAATAATTAACATTCCATTTGTTAGTTCATCCAATATATGCAGTGTTATTTTAATGTATGTTGATTATCTTTTATGGATTATTCATTTAACTAATGAATATGAATTAATGATTTATGGGTAGGGTATAAAATAATATATCCCTTCAATGTATCAGAAGGTTTTATGTGACAAATATGTTTGGTATTTAGTTCAATCTTTTCCCATATATATATATATATGTATTGGTTTGGGGAATTGGTGGTATTTTTAGAAATTACAAAATACATCATCGATTGTATGTATCAGAGGATTGGAATTCTGCATTCCATCATTATAAAAATAATTATTTATCGCCTTGTGATTATTATAATTGTTATGACATACAATAATATGTTTAAATATTACATTATTATTCATATGGAATTATTTAATTATCATTTATTCCTGTGATATTATTCTTCGAACACATGTTACTGATAAAATGCTACGTGTGAAAAAATATTTAAATATTCATATTTATTATTCATTATATATTCATGATATCTTCTATAACTTCTTGAATTTTTAAAAATAAACACTATGTTTGATAACATACAAGATACACCATGACACGATTTAACGAAAAAATAAATAATATTGTTTAAATGTGACTGTTATAAAATAACCTTAAAATTGATGGGTATAAATATAAATAAATAATTTATGAAATAAAAATAAATTGTCAAATAAATATTATTTTATTGTTAAATAATTATAAAATAGGAACATAATTACGTTTTTAAAAATATAGATAAATATTTTTTTATAGAAAATCTTATTTATTTATTTTTTGGATGGTTATTAATTTATGAAATTTTTAGAAGTTTTTTAAAAACAATAATTTATTTTTTTAATCAATAATTTAAAAATTATATTATGATTAAATATTTATATTTTTATAAAATATTAATTCTTAGTGAATAATAATAGAATACCATTATTATTTGGAAAATTGTATATTCTTGACAGCATAAAAGTAAATATTTGATTATTTTTTAAATTTATTTATTTCCCATTAAATTAAATTAATAATTTTATTATTTATCAAATTGATTTTACACTAATATTTATTATAAAAAATTTTATATTATAAAATGACATTTGTATTAAAAGTTGTCTTCCATTTTATTTTGTGGGAGTATTTTTCAACTAAATTCTATAACATAAATGTTTTTATTTCTGAAAAATTTATTACATATTTTGAATAAAAATTTAATTTTTTTTGAAATAGTTCCATATTATTTTGGACAATATGTCTTGTAATATTTCTAATTTTTATTACCACAGTTATGTGTAGATCATGCAATGAAGGGAAAAATAATATGATAAGGATTAATAAATTACAATAAAACATTTCCAAATTTTATTGTACTAGTAATGCTTGTCCAAAATTTTCCATTTTTTAAATTTAAAACCTTTTGTATCTACTTGGATTAATTTAAATACCATACAGTATTTTATTTTAAGAAATGTCAAACTTGATACACAGTGGTTTTAATAATTTAACCATTTAAAATTTGTTATAATAAATAATTTATGTTCAACCACAAATATTATTTTGAAATATAAAATACTTATATTCCTCATGTTAGTTTATCTTTAGTTTTTATGTAATAAATATTTACCATAAATAAATCCATAATGTTGAAGCAATATAAATTAAATTAGTGGAAAAATAAAATAATTGTTATTAATAATAATAAAATAAATATAATTTGATAAAATTACTATAATCTGAGACCTTTATTGATAAACAATACATGTTTAGGACATAATAAAATAGCTTTTTCAAATTATAATTTTTTATTGATGTTTTTAATTTCTATGTATTGAATAGATTCAAATTAAAAAATAATGACATTTTAGGGAATTAATATATTATTTAATTATTTAAAATTCACAAATAAATTACATAATCACAATGGAATAATTTATGTTATATAATTTAATACCATATTCATTTATATTCAATTTGGATGTCTTTTTATCTTTATTGGTCAAAATATATTTTAATCTTTTGATAAATTCCTAGAGTGTCCCTCATCCCTCTTGTAAAAGAGAACCTCTTATTGTCAATATCTAACACATATAAAACATTTTGGATAAGAAATTATAAGGAATCCTTCCATCCTAGGAATCCCTACCCTTATTATATATCCCTTATTTTAGGTGTATCATAACCATAGTTCTATTAACATATTTTGAAATGGTGTTTTTCTGATAAAGAGGTATCTTATTCAATCAAGTGTTTTTGTTTTTTACTCTTCTTCCGCCCTCCAACTGTCAAAAAATATTATGAAAAAATAAATCTATTATTGTACATATAATTATATTTTGTTATTTTAGTATCATAAACCAAATTCATTCCCATGCTCATCAAAAGGGTAAATAAACTATTGTTAATGAGTACGGTGGGATACCGTCCCCAAAATGATGAAATTTGTTTTCCATCATTGTCTCTAATGATTTTTTATAATGAAGTATTTATGGTTTATAAATTATATTCATGAAATATTTATTATTTTTAAAATTAAATAGACCATTAATTTTATTATCATTACATGCATTGAAAAATGATAACTTTGTTCATGTATACGTGTGAATTGTCGTATCCATCAACTGATGTGATTTATTTTTCTACTCCACATAACATGGGTGAAATATATAAATATAATTAAATTATTTATATGATATTAATTATTTTATTATATATATTTAATGATATAATTATATCTACCTTCTTTCTATAATAATCATTTAAAAATGAAAAAGTTACTCATGAGTATGTAAGACCTACCGACCAGATGATTGCTATATTGATCATTTCATATAACCATATTTAATGGATGGATTTAAAAGTGTAATTGATGTATAATAATTACTATTATTACATTAAAATAATATTAAAGATGATTCAATTCTAAAATAGTTGACCTTCTTCAATCAAGTGATGTCATTTTAGACATAAGTACTGAATATCATCCAAAAGTCGAATATGAACATTAATAATTAAGTAATTTATATAACATTTAAATAAGGTAAATAAAAGAAATAATGAACATTAAATAGTTTAATAATTAATAAAATAATTAATCAAAAAATATATTTCATGAATATAAATATCATATGTGATGAAAAAGACTCATTATAAGAGTATTTTAAATAAAAAAATAATTTTAAATGTTTTAATGAATTATTTTTAAAATCGTTGTCTTTCATGTCAATATTTTTTAAATTAATTTTTAATTTATTTATATTGATATATATGTTTCTAAAATGAATATCCCTATATCTCTGAATCTTTTACAGAAAATAATTTTTTTATGTTATTATATACATAAATTTCTTTTAAAAAAATACTTTAAAGATATTATATCATTAACTTTTACAAATGTGGGAATACTCATTTTTACTTAGATAGAATGGATGTATTTTCCAACATTCATTTTTACATACTATTTATAGGTATCCTATAAATATTTTCATGTTCATTTTTGAATAATTGTTTTTTGTATTTTTAAATACACATCTAAAAAAAATTGATTTCAAAATGGAAATGTAATTTCCCAAAGAATTTTTTTTGAATTATTTATGTGTTATTATTATGATATATTTCATGGTAATTGTTTATGATGATATGTGGTCACATTTTAATCCACATGAGAGTGAGCTTCTTATATCTCTCCAATGCATTGGGTAAAGATATGATGTTAACTGATTGGGTTTCTCATATTAGATTATCTAATATACAACAATGGATATTCCAAAAGCAAATATGATGGTTAGTCCCTCAGTAGGTTTGAGTTCTACTGAATATATATTAATGATATGAAAATGATTCCATAAGTTAACATCATGATTTAAATATTCTTTATATCGATTTTATTTGAAACTAATGACATCATAATATATGTTATGATCCTATGTTTTATAGATGAATGTTATAACATTGTGAAATGTTTTAATGAAAATTGTATGTGAATTTATTTTACCATTAGGTTATTATATGTTGTTTTTTATGGAACACATTGAGAAAAATAGATGGTATTTTTATTTAAAAAAATTCTTTGAAAAATAAAAAATAGTAAAATTACTTATGGACTAATAATTTCATTATTTATTTTTATATCCCTTATAATGATTTTTTTATAATCCCAAGATTTAAATTTTTCTTCACAGGGTTTAAGAGAGAGTAAGAACAAGGATGAGGTCAATATAACATCCATAAAGATTTATCATGAAAACAAATCAAGATTTATTTTAGTGACTTTTTTTATTAAAATAACAGCCAATATAGAATGGTTTCCTCTTGTAATGCATGAGTTTACTATGTAATAGTTGTTTTTATTTATCTAAAACACTAAAAATAAATTATATTCAAGAAAATAATGTAATTACATGTATTAAAATATCTAAAATATGTATTGTTTATGTCTAGGTCATAACAATTGGTATCAAAATAGGGTTTAGACAACCTTTAAAATTAGGATGTCTTATAAATAGTTATAAATATCCTCATAGGATTAAAACTATAGGGTTTATAGTATGATTAATTTAGTAGAAACAAATATATTGGGATATTTTATGAATTTTTATGGTTAGTAATTGTATTTTTTGAGACATTTATTTTTGGCTAAATTATAGGATGAAAAATGAATATTATAAGATATCCTTCGAGTTTAAAATTTTAATTTTTTTAAAATATATTATAATTATTTTTAAGATGATTCTATAATTTATAATGATTTTATTAATATAATTTTTTAGATATGAAAACATATATGATGGGTGAAAACCCATCACATTCGTCAAGATGGTAAGTTCTGAACCCATAACCAGATGGTGACAAGGGTGAATCACATACCACATGAATACATAATGTCTTGGTTAGTATGAATTTTTTTTATTTATTTATGCTATCATATATATATAGTTTCTGTTCTTATGATGTTGGAAAATTATTTTATGATTAACTAATTAATAATATTTCAGAATATATTAACTATTTTGGGAATCCTATATGATTAAGTAAACCAAATATTTTGATATTTTATTTGGGTAAAGAAAGGATAAATTATAATTCAAAAGGAAATATTACGTATAGTGAATCATATTATTTATTGAAATTATTATATTATCATAGAGGTTATGTGAATTTGAAAATAATTTTTTTTGTAAGATAAATTAAGAGTGATTGAAGTTTTTTGGAGAAAATGTTATCCTTCAAGACTACATGATCAAATCCATATAATTTTTTGATTTCAATCATACAATATAATATTTTGTTCTAGAATTTTAACAATATTTATATTTGTTGAGTATGAGGTATTATTTTGTAATTATGGAGAGTAATTATTTTTGGTAATCATGTTATCTTAACCTAACCATTTTGGTTTTGGATTATTACTATAGATAAGAGCAAAAACCTTTTTTTATTATATGTATTTTCTAATTAATAGAAGTTGATTTTATTGGTTCAGGCATGGAAAATTAATACTCATAACTTAGAGAAATATATGGAATTATGGTGTGAATATATTATATGATTAATTTCTTCTTATCATGTATGTATATATCCTCATGTTCCTATACCGTGTAGTAATGTAATCTTGAAATAAGAAACCTTAAAGGTCTACTTATCTTAAATAGAAATCAATAATATTTTATCATATCACATATTTATATTTTTTCAATGGATAAATTTTTCATGACCATGTTCTCTAACACTCTTTATTAGTCAATGTGAGTTATTTTTCTCTTCCATGTATAGGTTTTCCTACAAGGAAACCATTTATGTGTTGTCGTAGGTGACCTTCATACTTCTTCAACTCTAATTTTGCGCGATAGTTTTATTAATAATTTTTATAATGTGGGAAAAAAATGTTTTTTTGGAAATTCAAAATCCTTAATTTGGATAACATGTCGAAATTGAGTGGAAAAAATTTCTTAAATGGAGGAGAATGTAACATCCAGAATTCATTAAAGGAAACACTATATTTGATAGTACACAAGATACACCCCATTGATTTAAAAAGCAACAATATAATATTATTTAAATGTAACAATTATTACATATCCATTAAATTAGTGGGTATGAATTTGAATAAAATATATATGAAATAAATATATGCATTAACTAAATATTAATGTATTGGTAAAATATTAGAAAATAATAACATAACAAATTCATTTTATTAATCAGAAATATGTTTTCATTAAAAAAGATATTATATTTCTTTTATATGTGAGTATTAATTTATTGAAATATTATAAAATATACTGTAAAAGGTAATTTTTTGGATAAGTATAAAAATTGATTTGATACCATTAATTTAAAATGATACAATTTTGGTTTTTTAAATGGATTTTGTACATGATATTAGTATAATATGATTATACATTTTAAAAAGGATTTATTTTTAAATAGGTTTTCATTTAATTTTTCTATTATAATTTTAACTAAATTATTTCTATTGTATGATTTTAATTTTGAAAAATGGATTTCATATTTGGAATCAGATGATCGAAATTTATTAAATACATCCCATTTAATTTTGGGCAACATGAATCGTAAAACGTGTAATTTTTATTACTAATGTAAAGGGTAAATCAAGTAATTAAATGAGACATTAATATGATAAGGATTAGTGAAATACAAAAACACATTTCCATATTTTATTTTATGATTTGTTTTAGACTAAAATAATTCTTTAGTTTAATTTAGGTCCCTTTCAATTTATGTGGTAGACATTAAGTATACTATGGTATCTTATTTTAAAAAAAGTCAAACTTATCTCACTATGGGGTTTAACAACTATAACATTTTAAATATATGGTCTTCCAAAATATATGTTAAAAAAAAACTAGTATTTTGAAATATAAAATATTTATATTCATCATGGAAATTAATTTTTAATTTTTATGGGATAAATAATTTAATTAAGGAATTTCATAACTCTAATAAAATATTTATTAAATTAATGGAAAAATCAATTAAATGATATTAAAAATATTAAATTAAATACAATTTGAGACAAGTAATCTAATAAAATAACTTCACATAATTAATTGACATATATAGTATATAATGAAATAGTCCGTTCAGATTATACTTTTTTTCATAATGTTTTTAATGTTAATGAAATTAATAGCTTCCAATTTAAAAATAATGACATTTTATACACTTATTAATTAAATAAATTATTAAAAAATTATAAAATTATAAAATACTAAAAATGGATATAATATGTTCTAAAATTTAATAAAATATTAATTTATAGTTCTTTTTTATGTTTTTGGAATCATAACAGTTTTAATATATGTTAATCATTTATGAAATTCCAAGAGTCCCCATCCCATCTCTTATAAATGAGAACCTCTTCTTGTCAATTTATCATACATAAAAACCATTTTGATTCAAAAAATATCCATCCATTAACCATTATAGAAATAATACACTCATTATAGAGGATTTATATTAGGTAAAACACCATCCTTATTAGTATTAATGGGTTAAGCGAAGGAGATTGTCCGAAGAAGAGATATCATTTTAATCAAGAAATTCAGTTTTCATTATTCTTCCACATCCATCAAACCTAATTAAACACTGATAAAATAATAAATTATCTATAATCCATATTTTTAGTAGTTATCATGTTAGTATGATTACCAATATCCATCTCCACAACCATCAAATGGGAATTGATGTTATCATCCATGTGTATGGTGGATGATCACCCCATTAACATATGAAATTCATTTTCGAACCCCATATCTTAATAATAGATATAATTATGGAAAGATAGTTTATTTATGATATTCATGAAATATTTAGCATAATTTAATGATAATATATCATTTTCTTTTTTAACTTTCAATTCCCATAAGAATGATAATGTGGTATGTGCTTATATGAGAATTATCACCTTCATGAAAGAGTGTGATTCGTTTTTCATAACCACGTCAGATGGATGATATATATAAGAATATTTTATTTCTTAATATTATTTTAATGATATTGTTTTAATTATATAATGATAATATTATACATAACATATTTCTAGAAGGATCATTGAAAAATGGAAACATTACTCATGCGTACATACGACCTATTGTTTCCAAGATTGAATTGTCATTCATTTCCCCTAAAAATTTATAATGAATTGATTTAAAAGTATAATTTATGTATTATAATAATTATTATAACCATAATATATTTCTTATGATGATTAAATTATGAACACTTTTACCATTTTCAATTGACTAAATCCATTTTAGATATAAGTGCTAAAAATCATCAAAGCGTCTAATGTGAACTTCAATAATTAATTAATTTTTATGACATATTTATAATTTAAATGAAAGGAATAATAAAATGGAAAAAGGATCACATATAATTAAATAATTATGCTTATTTATTATTCTGAAAGATATAAAACATACATGGTGAATCAGACTAAAGGTAAGATACTATTCAACTACAATATATCATTTTAAATGTTTTAAAATATTATTTTTTAAATATATCTCTTTAATTTATTTGTTTTTAAATTTATTTATATGTTTTTATTTATATGGGAATGATTTTTTTTGAAATTTTTATATTTTGATTTCCCTTAATTTTTTTGAAAAGGAATCTTTTTAATGTTTTATATAAAATAAATTACATTAAATGTCATTTTTAATGTTCCTCTTTCAGAAATTTTTTAATGGGAAATATAATTTTTTTTATAATATATATAATGAATTTAGTTTCATAAATTCTTGATTCCATAATGTATCTATGATTCCTATTTATATTTTATAATTTATTTTAAAGTAAAATGTTTTCATTTTTAAGTGTGCATGTTAAAAAAATTGATTTCAATATAGTATGTTTATTTTCCTCAAGAATGTTTTTTTCTGAATGATTTATATTTTAAGACTTTCATATGATTGTTCAGAATTTTTTATGTGTGTAGTTAGTTCTGTTATATACTATTGGTGTATTATCACCATATAGCTCTCTATTGTATTGGGTAAATATAATGAGTCAACCAATTAAATTTCACCTACGTGATTGGGGAATATAATATACTGGTTATTCATAAATTAAAAATGATTGATACTATATAACTACCCATGATATGTAATAAATATGTAATAAAAATATTTTTGTGATGATAGAAGTTACCATTGTGATTTATTTATTCATCCATTGGTTTTTATTGGAATCTTATGATTTCATAATGTACGATATGTTCTTATGTTTTATGGATGAAAGTTATAGATTTGTAAAAATTTTAATGAACACATTATGAGTTTTATATTTTGAATTTATGGTCTCAAATGAAATAATTTATGGAACCATTTTGGAATAAAATATGATTTCTTGGTGATGAAAAATTGTACTTTGAAAATGAAATATTTTTATAAGTATTTATGGACTAAAAATATTGTTCATTTTTTTATATTCCATACATATATTTGGTGCTAATACAAATTTTCAAAATGTTTTATCATAGGGATTATGTGATTGTTAAAACATGGATGATGAAAAGATCAAATCTATGATGATTTCTTATGAAAATAAATCAATTTTAATTTTAAAGGTAATTGTTTTATCGAAAAAAATGATAATAAATATAATTGCATTCATGTATTGTTTGATTTTACAATATAAGAGCCTTCCATTATTATATAAAACTATAAACCAAAAATATAAATTGAAAATGAAAGTGACTAATAGTTTTTTAAAAAAATAGAATATGTACTGTCTATGGATTGGTACTTACAAATTCTACTGTACATTACCCTTACAATGCATCTGAGCTCACAAATTATTTTTTTCTATTCCTCATGATATGAGGAATTGAAATATTATTTTTATATAGGGATATTATATAAAGATTAATAAACTTATAAAAAATTGTTTTCCATTCCAATAAATGTTACATGAATGTTTGTATCTTTTTTATGAGACAACTAATCTATTAGATGCCTTTATATTTGATTGCATGTATCTTATGCATTTTTAGAAACATAACCAATAATTATAGGCTACATTTGATAAGATATTTAGAGTTTCATTATTATTAATCCATATCTAGGAATTTTAATATTGGTCATAGATATTTACATTGAGAAATTAATTTTCCACATGAGTAAAGAAAGTGAGAAATTTAAATTTTTGGGAGATACAAGATAACCTCAAAAACTATAGAATACTATAGGGATGAGATATTGTACGTTGAAGTACCTTCTTATGAAAAATAAAAATACTTTTTGATTTTGATTCGGGATATTAATAAAATAACCACTCCTATGGATACCTATGTGGGAATCCTAGAAATTATAGAACTATATCTATGTGTTTCTTATGATAGTTAGTTTTATAAAAATATTGAAAAATATTATTATGAAATCATCTTAAAAAAATTCATGATACTATAATTGTGGTTTTTTACATCGGATATATTACTTAAGAAGGGTATTTATTTATCTCTGATAAATTTTTTAGCAGACGCATTGATGACCTTGTGAAATCACCCTAAGGTACTATATTCTAGTCATGTAGAATAATAATTACTGATGAAAAAAACCATGTCATAAAAAATATTAAATTTTAGGGATCCCATCACTTACATTTATTATATTTACTATTTTAAGAAAATTTAATGAGAAGGGATTTTGAATGTGTTAAAATGGTTTAAAATTATTATTGGTTTGAAAACGATATCATTAATGGGTTTATAAAATAATTTTTCACGTATATAATCCCAATGGAACCAGATGCAAATTTTTTATTTTATGGAAAATATAGAATTATATAACATATATATGAAGTTTTAAGGAATAATTATATAAATATGATTAATTTTGGGAAAATCCATGACATTTCTGACATCCCTTTTGTCACCCTAACTTACTTGGTCCCTTGAAATGGTGTTGTCACTGTTACAAAAAAGTATCAGAAAATTCACGTTATGATTGATATAAAATGAAGATTATGTGTTGATTTAAATAATCTCAACTCATCCACACTAATTTAAAATTTCACCAAACCACCCATGAATCGATATCATGAGTTGTAAGATACTAATGATTTGTTCTAATTTATGGATGTTTATTATGAATAAAACTCGATCATTGATACCAATTTGGATCAGGGTAAAAAGTTAATATACCACTAGGGAGGGATTATCAAACAAGAATATTATATTTACATAATAATACATCATAATCACAATTTAATGTTTTGTGATATATATACTTTTAGATATTATTTAGATAATGCTTATGTTATTAAATGATTAAATTTCATGTTTTAGAAGAACTTGTTAATGAAATTTGGAAAATATTGAAAGGGTTTTACATATATATCAAGATCTTAACATGGTTCTATATTTGAAAAAATATCAATGTATAGACACTACTATACCAAATATGGTTATAATGTATTAAAAAGTGAAATAGAGGTTGATAATGCAATGATTAAAGTTATAAAATTTTTACCCCACCTGAAAATTTTGAAGGACATAAGAGTTTAATAGGTAATGTTGACTTATTAAAAGTATTTAATAATCATTTATAGAATACAACTAGACCAATTTTTTTTTAATTTTTATGGATGGGTCATTTCTGTTTAATGGAAAGTATTAGCGATCATGCAATATAATGGATAAAAAATTATTCGCAAGACCTTTCATCACATTCCAATGCAGGAAGGAAATAATTGAATTGTAGTTTTATGATAGAAATTATTTTTGGGTAGTTTAATGGTAGATAATATTAAATGGAATTCAGATGATATAGTATTCTAGTAGGTATCTAAATGTTGGCAAAATAAATTATGGGTCTCAAGGACTTTGGTCCACCAAAGGCCTTCAGGACACAGAGCCTTTGGGATATAGGGCCTTCGAGCCACCAATAGAAAACATGTCATAGGGATTTTGGGCTATAGAGAAGGGGAAAGAAGGGCAGCCCACATAGGAGCAGGCCCGGAAGAGGATTTAGAGAAATAATAGAAACCACTAGGACTGATATAAACAAACTAGAAGAATGTTTGGGAATGAATACTTCCATTTTGATCCGACACTATGAATCTCTCCATTGGCAATGCTATCCAATCTTCCACGCAAGGTGGGGAGCTAGGCGGCTTCAATATAGAAATGTTGGGGAGGTACTATTTCAAAATGTTCTGGTATTGGGACTTTATGGCTATGTAATGGGCTGTGTATGGTCCTTGTACCTCAGTTCTATGGGACATGTATGGGTTCCTCTTCAACCAATAAATGGGGGATTGTGCAATATAAAATAATAAAAGGCATTTGTTCCATTTGGGATAAAAAAATTTACTTTTTTGAATGTTTTTTTTATAAAATGGTGGTAAGAATTTTTATTAAAACAATGTGTATGGACACCTATATAGGATACCCCACACCCAAAGTGATAAACTTAAATAAATAAATTCAACTTTTCGTGATGATGAAACCTGATGATTTAGACTGGATCACTCATATTCCAAATGTCACTCCAAATAAAATATTTACAGTATGGAAAATACAACCCATGGTTCCCCATGATCTCTGCCATTACTCACTACATTATGAGAGAATTCTTTTGGCATACTTTCCAACACACCACTTCATTATCTAACCGATTTTTCATTAATAAATTCTCATCGATCGTTGCAATACAATTTCACTAACTAATATTTAACTATACTATTATAGTATTTTCCCCATTAATGATGAACTATAATTCTTGGAATAAATTTTTCCTCTATAATGGTCCTCAATAATAGCCAATCAAATTGGATAATATTCATTGGATGTGATTTCCCAATACTATCTTTTTCAAAATGCTTCAAATTTTCCTAAAATTATTGGCCTTTCATGATAATATTTACATTTTCATGAAAATTATCTCCTTCAATCATCTCCAAATATTTCCATGAAACCCACATGGTTATATATACTTATGTACCTTTATTTATGAAATTAATGTCTATGTGAATTAATTCGATCAACTCACAAATTTCAGGAAACTCAACAAGATTTCATAATACCCCCTTGGTTACACTAACCAATGTTTTTTCAACACATAAAATATGATTATATTATTATATCATGTTATAAATATCATCACATACCTCATTCATAAATTCAATTCATTCTTATATTAATTAATTATTTATTTTGTAAATGTGATAGTAGAGAACTGCATATTTATAGGCGTTACTGACCCATTGTGAAAATTCCACATTCTCCATCACCACAAAATGTTAATTTATTGTTTATAAAAATAATAATATTTTTTAATATATTATATTGTAAAAATCCCTTCCATCAAGAAACCCACTTATGTATTTATTGGGTACACAAAACTGAGTTTCCTTTGCACAATTCCATGTTATAAAAAATCTTCCAACTTTTGATGTATTAATGTAATTTCCATATATTCCTTAAGAAATTTTCATTATCTATATTTTTGAAATATTAATCATGTCTTCAGATATTTTTAATTTGATTAAAATTACTTCATTCATACATCATAATGGTAAAGCTCAGAACCACCACGTTTTCATAACTTTTTATTTTCACGATACTTCTTTATTTACACCGATTTCTACAAACACATATCACACACACATAAAACCTTCTAGACCAGTTACATCATGAATAAAAAAAGGTGTTGAACAACCTATTTGGGTACATTTCACATATGGATAACATAAAATTTATATCAATATAATATACATAGATATTATGGGTTCATATAGTTCTCCATGAAATACACATATTCTATTTATTGGGGTTACAATAAAACATGCACATATTTACATTGTGAATAGAAAAAAAAGATTCTCCATTACACCGCATGATTAATAACATGAATTTGAAACACAATAATTGAAGAAAAAAAATCACATGGAAAAATAAATTCCCATTACTATATAAAAATATTCAGAAATGGATTTTATGAAAAACAATTCTTAATCTCCTGTGATATTTCATGATACTACCTATGGGATATTTTCTAGATTGCCAATAAAATCCAACTTTAATCTTATTCCAATAAAATATTCTATTAATGATAAACAATTCTTCCAATATCAGTTGATAAAAATGTCACAAGTAACTTATCTCCAAAGAAGACCACTTCTTCAACCACACTGGATATGTACATTAATGGAAAACGAAAATACCAACATTTTAGGATTTTTATCCTTCGAAAGAACCTCTTTATTATCAAAATATTTCTACTCGACAACTCATACAACCTCATTTGAGGATCAAATTAGAACTCATGATCCTTATTTAAACCACAATGATAATAAATCCAAATTATACATTTTTCAATATTTATCAAATATAAAATCCATGTAAACCAATACCTTGTTAAATAGGGGATTATAGTTAGTGCTTTTATTATTTTCCTAAGGACTTCATATATTCAAAAACATAATCATCTTTCATTTGATACCCATGACACATTTTTTCCATTTTAATTATAAGAAACTAATATTTTGATATATAATTTGGTAAAATAATTTCATATTTTTTATATTTTTTGTTACACGTAACACTAAGTCAAGCTGGCATTATATGAAGTCATGAGTTTAAAAAAACATGTCATATTATTTTAATATTATTATAGGATAATTATAATCAATCCATTGGAATGGTGGGTATGAATAGGATTAAATAAATAATGAAAATATATATTTTTTTAAATATATATAAAATGAAAACATTAGTAACTAATTAATTTAAAATTAATATAAAAACTATTTGGAAATAAAGGAAATCATTATGTAAAAAACTATTTTTATTCACAAAAAAATATTGTACCATAATAAATAAAAACAATTTTTGTGAATTATTTTTATTAAATTTCAAAATTATATATTCAATTAACTATCTAATAATTATCATATGTATTTTTTATAATATAAATAAGATTATATCCAATTTTATGTTCAAAAACTATATTTTTCCTAAAAATAATATTTACCTTTTTGGAACAATTAATTTAATAGAAAATTACTATAAAATTAAGAAATTTAATTTTAAAAAAAATATTACAATTTTTAGTAATCATTTAAAAATTATCTTAGTTCTAATTTTGGGTAATCATCCAAAAATATTACTTTTTTTTGATGAATAGTGAAGAATAATAAATTTTAATTGAAAAATATGTTTTCATTTAAATTTTTTATAAATTATAATCATATGAAAAATTTGTATTAAATTAAAATTATATAAATTACATATATACTATTCTATTTTATAATATTGTATTAGTTTTTAAATTTTACATCTATATGAAAATGTTGTAATATTTGGATTATTTTCTCTTTGAAAAGATGCTTTATCATCATGTTTGTAGGATGAAATTTAATGTTAAATTTACCACATCAAAGAGTTGAATATGAAAAAACGGTTTCCATATTTTTAATAATAATAATTTATATATTTTTTAATTTCAAAATAATTTTTTATCATAATTAATAGTGAAATCATTAAAATAAAATTCATGTGGCTAAGGTCAAAACATTTTTTCCAGGGGAATAAAATAAAAAGATTAGTGTTAAAATAAAATAATATAAAATATAAAATATTTTTTATGTAAATATATATAACATCTATTTTCTAATCATCTATAATACTCTATTTTTTATACTTTTTCTGATAAAATTGCTTGTACACCTTTTTCATTTCACCATATTATAAATTTTCCACTATCCTCAGTTGTAAAGGACACCCCTATCATCTTTTATTCACATAGCCATTCCCTTTTTGTTCCATAATTATCTAAAACATAATTTAAAAACTTCCATCCTGTCACCCTAGAATCCTTTTTTTTTCAGAAATCCAACCACCTATTTCTTTTGGGGAAAAACACAAGAGGTTACATATAGAAGAGGAAATGTTCATTAATGATAATTTTTATTTTAGTTTATCCTACACATCATTAAAATATTATATCATGATAGTGATATAAAAAATAACTAACAGATATATTTATAGGGTAGATTACTTTTGGTAAATGAATTAAAATTATCCAAACTTCCAAAAATTGGGAAATGAAATCATCATTCTTTTGTCAGGCAGACTACCACATAACGGACCGAATTCATGCATTCTTCTATTACCACAAATCGTTTTTGTGTATGCGGATTAATCTATAGTATATATACATAATATTTATAAAATGATTATTTTTGTTTGGTCATTATACCATAATTAACTTTTTAATATTCTATTCTATAGGGGATATGATGACACGCCGCTTGTGTATATGGTTTACAACTACCCTTCAAAGCAATGTGATTCATTTATTAATAATGATTCACATGAAAGAAAATAAGAATATAGTTAATTAATATATTTCATATGAATAAAATAATTATTATATTAATGTCATTTTATAAATTAAAATTAAAATAATTAATTTTATTTCATACATTTTAACTCAATGAATGATGAAAACATTATTCCTATATATGTGGACTACTATATTTTCCAATGTGATTTGACTATATTTCAATCACTAAACTAAAGGGATGATATTTATATGTATATTTAAATTAATAAAGTTTTATTAATGATATTATTCCCTTTCTATAATAATAATATATTATGTACCTCCTTTTAAAAACGATCTTTAAAAAATAGAAATGTTACTCATGTGTACATAAAAGATACCTTCTCTATGGTTGTAATGTAACTCATTTCACAAAAAATATATATTATGATTTGTATTAAAAGATCAATAAATTTATATGATATAATAAATATTTCATGACTATATTCTGTATATTATGGAACCATGATCAATGTATGTGGACCAAAAATAACATATGAAAGCATATATGAAAAATAACGACGTTATTACTTAAAACATTATTTTGATAAGGATTTTTTATTAAATGTGTATAGAATGGTCATGAGTAAATAATATATGGTATAATATATATATATATATATATATATATATTTATGGTTTTATAATATATTTATACTAAACATTTATCTATTACACAGAGGGTTCAAACATGAACGAAAGAAGTCAAGACTTAAGGGAAGAGATTTAATGTCTCTCTTTTATTATTGGAATCCATATTCAAATTATCTACATGTTTTGTTTTTTATCGTGTAATAGTAATGCTTTTTAATGTTTTATATTGAATCAAAAATGTTTAATGATATTTTATTTTTCATTTCATGTTATTTTTTATTTGGTCTTATGAATCAAAATATTAATAATGATGTAAGGATTTTCTGTCTCACTTTTATATTATGGGGACACAAGAAATATTCACTACATGATTCTTTTATATAGGATATATAATTAAAATTAATGAATTTTATTAATAATATACTAAAAATTATGTGCATTAATATATAAATTTTTCTATCTATCCTTTATAGGGTTTATGGTTCATTTGTTACCAAAGTGGTAAAGATTTTTTGCCACAATTTTCCTTTCATGATACATATGTTTTGTTATTAACTTTTTTTATTCAATGAGGTATATATATATACCCATTTACATATATAATCAATAAATTTTTTATTATCATGATATTTTATGTTTCATTTATTTTTATTTACTCATAAGGAAAAAGATTCAATGTTACCAATGTTGAAATAGTTTTTTGTTACAATCTCATAATTTATCAGGATTTTTTATGATTATTTTTTCAATGATAAAATATTATGATAAATCTCAAATGAAAATAATTAATTTTTTTATACTCTGGTTATTTCATGAGAATACATGGTTTCATTTAATTTTCCTCAGTTTATGTGCTAAGTAGTTTAAAATAATGTATTAATGAAAATTTACCTTTATTTCTCTCTTCGGTAAAAAACCAATTTTCATCCAATCCCATATTTTCTAAATTTAATTAAAAATTATTTTTCGAATTATTCAATTGTTTTTTAATGAAATTGTTACCCATTTTTACTTTATAATTTTTTTAAAGGAATCACATGGTCTTAAAAAAATACTGGATTGGATTTTATTAAACATGTTTACATATTTTTTGTTTTTAACATAGATGACCTCATTAGTATTTCTAGCTATAATGATAACTCATTGATTTCAAGATTCATATAATTTTTTTAATTATATTTTCAATGAAAATTTTATCATTAATATTCTAGAAATTATTAATTTTCTAATAAATGATTTCAAAATTGAAAATTATTTCGAAAATGTGTTTTTTTAAAAATAGTTGAAAGGATATTTCTATGAAAAGATATTTTTAATAATTTTTATATATGTATATATATGTTTTAAAATATATTTTCAATTAAAAGTATTTCTTTTATATTTTATGAATTAATTTTTTTTTGAATATTATTTTCAAAAGATAAATTAATTTCCTCATGAAATGTTTTAAATAATATTTCTATATAAATTTCTATATAATATGAAATACATTGGTATTATCTATGATTAACAAGGGATATGAACTAAGGATAACATTATTAATATTTAAATTAAGGTTTTATAATGAAAATATGTTTAGGAAACTTTTTTCTCTTCAATGATTTATACCATGGTAATATTATTGTTAAACCCACATGTTTTTCCACGAGTTATGCTAACATAGAAATATGAAATTTTTATGAAACCTATATCTTTCCTAATTGTTATGATATGATGAAATGTTTATGAAACCCATTAATTTAATTGTTTATGATATAATGAATATTTTTTAATCTTGTGGAACACACACATAAGATTTTCATTACATGAATGGTGTGTCCTATATGTCCATCCAATGAATTGGGTGATGATTGATAACTCATGAGTAAATATGTAATTCAAGAACATTATTTCATGTTCAAAATGATATGTGTGAATTTGATTAAATGTTTACGATGTTAAAATGAACCCAATTATATTCTCACAATGTTATATGTGAACCCGATATAATTGTTCATATTTCTATGCATGTACTATTATTTCATGTACATAATGTTATATGTGTAAAAATTTACATGCCATACATTTATGGAAGGGCCAGATTTCATTTCCTTAACTGTGCAAGTGAACATTCCTCTTTAGTGTACATTTTGAAAATGTTATAATTTAATTTGTAAGGCCCAAATATATATCTTATGACAACTTTCTTCTATCAATGATCATTTAATTTGACTATATATGATCCATGTCTTATCAAATTCTAATATTTAGGCCAAGACTCATTATTATGGTCATTTATATCAATGGAATGGTTTGAAAATATAATTAGCATATTATTATACTTTTATGTTAATTTTATATTCAATATATCACTAGATTACCCATACTATGTATTCAAGAACACCCTTCCTTAAGTTTAATTTTCACTTGTTATGAAGAATTGTTTTATGTAGAATGTATTTTTTAATTCTACTAATGGGGAATATATTTATAGGATATGTTTATGATCAACCAAAAAATAAGATTTTTGGGTAACATATATCCAATTACACTAAAATAATATGGTCATTACGCATGTGCCTATATAATATATTGAATATGTATATAAATGATTTAATATTTATATATATATATGAGAATCATGGGTCATTATAGCTGATATCATATGAAAGGATTAGTTAACCATTGGAATCAATGATATCAAACCTATGGTGATATCCTTCAGGATATTAAATATTATATTTCTAGGGATATAACTAGGGATAATTCTAACAATGAGTCAAATTATATGAAAATATACATAATTTTTGATAAAGGTTAGAGTTAATGGTTTTAAATAAATTAAATCTTCCTCTAGATACTATAAGTTGATGTTTCGTTGGAGCATAGGTACCTAGGGTAAATAACTCTAAAATGGGTGCATAATGTTGGACTCGATCATCATCTGGTGCATCGAAATGGTCCTCGTTGAACAACTTGTTTGATACTTCTATGGGATATGCTTTTAAAATATAAAAACTCTTTGAAAACCTTCACTATGAGTTTAAATAGTTGATGAATTCGAATATCCTTGGATAAAAATAAGGTTTAATATATTAATGAGAAGGTTTAAATATATATTCATCTTATAAGAGTTTTATTGATGATAATTTGGTTTTAAAATATGATTAGAGTTTCTAAAACTATACTTTCTGTAATTTTTCAATGGTGGGAACAAGAAGGAAGTTGTTTAAAAATGAATGTGATGGATAATTTTTTATAAGAAACCAAATGGGTTGATGACTAGAGGGATGTATATTTTTATTATACAAAATAAGATATCAGAAAACAAGATTTATAATATGTACTTCGATGAACTATTAGACTCCCCAAAGAAGATAATGATAATGGTTTCTGAGATCTCATATAGAGGAAAATATGAATGAAATAAATTTATGTTTCCTATATATCGAGAATGTGAGAATGAATAGTTAGGGAAATGTCTTAGAGGGAAGAGAATATGTTTTGTGTGTGGAAATTACGGACCGAAAGAATGTATCTACAGAGGAATCATTTAATGTTAAACTAACACAATAGATGACAATAATGGTTTCCCTAAAATGTTTTAATATTTAAAGTATAGGAATTATTATAATCTCTATCTTAAGGGGAAATCTCCTCGAGTGATTCTTGATGGTTATACATGTAATGGTTTATCTAGTGTTGACTAGGAAACTATGAATGAAATAATAAAGGAAATATATATATTAAGGAATAAGTTGATGAATCCATATTAATGGATTAATATTGAGGTGGAATAATTTGAGTTTTTATATATTGGAATTCTAGATTTGTGATATATCAATAATAATACAAATATATTTAATTTTGGTATTGTTTTTTGAATGGTATTTATGGGAAAAAAATTATTTAATGACAAGGAGATATCATGATTATGGGAAAATAACACATAATATGTTCTTGATGTTGAGATAATGATATTGGTATAAGGATATGTTGGATATGAATTATTTAAATCTAATTGTATTGTTATCCATGGAATTTTTTAATGATTTTTGGGAAAATGGGGTTTTTATCATTGACAGATTATATAACATTTTTGTGTTTAAGGAATATGTACAATATTCTATTTTATATTAATGTAATGAGGATGCATGTATTTTTTCAATAATTATTTTTTAAACTCATTTTATTATAATATTTCAAGAGGATACATGATTATGGTATTCACAAGTTTGGTATGTGACAATAAGGACACACATAATAACATATAAGGGATTTCTATTATGTTGATTTTTAGAAATTTAGTGACCTTGTTTATAATATTTGAAATTTTATATGTGTTATAAGTGTAAATATTTATTGTATGGTTTATTTTTTACATTGGATGAGGTTTTGGTGATTAACATATTACATAAACATATCAATATTATCCATATTAGATGACTAGTGTTAACATTTATCATACATGACATATAAGGAATGAATTAAAATTATTTTATGTATCTTATATATTTCATAAAAAATGAATAATTTTATACATAGAGTATGATATTTTGGGGAAATTCCATAAGGCAGAACAAAATGATAAAATTGTTCCTATTAAATAAAAATAACTCATATAAGTATATTTTCATATGTTCTCAGTCTAGATATAAAATGAAATCATTCAAAACTAGGAAAATGATATTGAAATAAAATATTTTCATGTTAACCTCAATTTTGATGATATTAGTTACATTTTTCATGAATATATTAATTATATCTTTATGTTCAATATCATATCAAGACCATTCTCTCTATAGCTCTATATCTATATTAGGTTGTTAATTTTCTCTTATATGTCATGTTTTTCTCTTCTAACCAATGTTATACTATTTGGAATCTTTGTACATGTTATTCTAGATGACATACAAAAATAATTTTCTATTTTTATTAGTTACATATTATTAACCCTCTTTACTATGTGGGATTCAAGGATGGAATTTTCAAATGTAAATCCTTTGATGACCGAGATGAATTTCAGGGCTGAAATTCATTTTAAATTTGGTGGAATGTTACAACCTATGATTTTTGTGAAATATATATATTTCAAAATATTTTCATCCTTCAATATTTTTTATTATAAATAACATTGAGTAATGCTTTGGTTACATGCAACCCCGAGCATATATAAAATGTTCCATATATTTAAAATTTAATTATATGAAAGTTATAATATTATCATTTTAATATAAGGTATGGATAGGATTATGAAACTTATAAAAATATATTGATTTCATGTTTATTTTTACTGAATTATTTATTTACCAATTAAATAATAATGTAAATAAATAAAAAATATAAAAATAAAGGAAATATTTCTTTGAATACTATTTTATGAAAACAAACACATTTTAACTTAATGAATTTTAAAAAACTCTTTCTGAATGAATTTATATAAATTTTTATTTTATACACTCAATAATGTACTTAATATTCATCTTATTTGTTTTCTATAAATAATATAATAATAAATAAAATTTTATGGTTAAAAACTTCATTTCTTCAAAAAGTGTCTTTTAGACCTTTTTCTATTTATATTGAAAAACTATTTTCATCATGAATTTATAAAATTTACTTGTAATGTTTTTATTTTTCTTATTTATCTTTTAAATATTATCTTATGGTGTGTATTTCCAAATTTTCAGAAAATGATAATTATTTTGATTAAAATTGAAAAATAATGAATTTTAATTGGAAACTGCCTTTTCATTAAAAACATTTTAAAGTGATATGATAATTTAAAATTTTTTAGATTATTTTTTTTATTTATATATATATTTATTATAATTTAGATATTTCAATCATTGTAATATTGTTTTTAAAAAAACACCTTAATCTTTTTAAGATAATCTATTAGAAAACCAGCTTTCCCATTTCGTTTCAAGGATTAGTATTAAATTAATAATTTTAAATTATATGAATTTAATTTGGAAAAATGGTTTCCATATTTGGAATTAGATTAATATATATTATCTATTAAGGGGAATTTTTTTTAATAAGATGAATAGTGAAAATTATAAAAATTATTTACCGTAGTAATGATAAAAATAGGTGTATCATGATTTAAACATAAATGATATAGGTAAAATTAATTTAAATTTTAATAAAATATATTATTTGGCCATATTTTGACCATATATTGTCTAATTCTATATAAATATCCATTTATGATCCATTTTCTATAATAGAAATGTGGTTACACCTTTTTATATTCAAATAATTACATATACACCCCTGACAAAACATATAAAGGGACATCCCCTTTATTCATTTTCACTCCCTAAAATAAATTTGGTTTATAATATAACATCCAAAATAACGTCCAAATATACAATATCTCATCATATAATCATTATTTTGGTCATATATAAATCCATATAAGTCCTTTGCAAAAACCTATGAAGGTTACTGAAAGAATATGTTATGTTCTTCAATGAGAAATTTTATTATATTTATTCCTTGACCTCCTTGAGTTAATATGTAACCAGTATGATATATCATCAAAATTATATTAAATATATGTAGATGTTTTTAAATTGTATTAATGTCCTACATATAACCAGACATCCATCAAATGGATTATGTAATCATCATTCATGTATATGGTAGACTACATCCACGGAAATTGATGTTTTTCATTTTTTTACCACCTATCAAAGTTTGTTATAATGTTGGATGTAATTAATGAATATAATATATAATATATAATTATATCTATTTATTATTAGTGTCATAAACTTATTTTATTCATTTCCAATATGTAGGTGATATGATAATGCCGCTCTTGGTTATAGTGTACTACCTCCTCACGAAGTGATGTGATTTTTTTATCAATAATAATTTCAATGGAATATAATATGTATAAATAAAAATAATATATGTGAAATAAATAAAAAAATTATGATAACAATAAAACATATAACATTATAAAAAAGATAATATATGATCTTATTTCTTACATTTCCTCTCACTGAAAGATAATAATGTTGTCTATTAAAGTGTGGACTACTACCTGCATAAAGAGACGTGAATCTCCCTTTTCATAACCAACCCCAGAAATGATTTGTATTAGTATATTTCATGGAATAATTTTTTTATGATATTATTATCATTATTAAAAAATAATATATTACTTACCTCCTTTCTATAATGTTTTCTTAAAAAATGATAATGTTACTTATGTGTACGTATGTCCTACTATCTCCTTGATCATAACATACGTAATTTCTAAAACCCTAACCCTAATAATTATTATTAAAAGTATAATTTATGTAAAAATTAGATAATTATAACATTATTATTAATCATAGATTATGTAACCAATCTCATATTAAGAAGATCAAATGTAAAAAATCAAAATATATATGAAAAACATAAAGGTTATTACATAAAACATGATTTTATCAAGTAATTGGAAATAATAAGGTAATAAATATACATAATTAATTAATATATGGTATAATATATATATAATAAATTATATATATTTTTATAATAAAATTATATTTATTATAATGGGGGTTTAAACATGTGTGAATGATGTTTAGACTAATGGTAATAGATTTCTGGTGTCTCTTTTATTTCTCGAAGACATATACAAATTCAACACTTATTTATTTTATATATTGCATATAATACCCATTTCACCTGTTATATCAATAACTCCTTCATATTAATGGTATTTAATGTTTCATTTTATGTGATTTAATATTGGGGATTATTATAAAAAAATACTAATAAACAAGTAATGGATTTCCTTCACTCTTTTATTTTTGGTCATAAAAATGCCACATTCACCACATATTACATTTTTGTGGTCTATATACTAACCATAAATGTATTTTTTTGATTATTATACATTAAATTATGGGGATTTATATATCTATTTGAGGATGTATCATTAATGGGGTTTAGGGTTCAAAATTTACCAAAACTGTTAGGGATTTTTGCCTCCATTTTTCATTCATGAGATGTATGGTATGTTATGCTTCATTCCTATTTTATGATATAAATATATATATACACCATGAAATTTAATTTCATGAATATATTTATTCTCATGATAATTTTAGTTTATTTTAATTTAATTTCCTCTCGGGGATTACAAATCTATTTTACCCAAGTCGTAATAGTTTAATGGTATAATCTAATCATTTTTTCAAGATTGTTTATATTTTTTTATATTATATTATAATTAATACATCATTTAAATCATGAAATTTATTCTCCTCTATTTATTTCATAATATTATATGGTATCCCTTCATATTCCTCTTTTTATTTACTCAATAATTCAATGGAAAGTTTTTTATTGAAAACCAACATTATTTTTCTCATTAGTTGAAAACACTTTTTCTTTAAAAAAACATGTTTAATTAAAAAAATTTAAAAACATGTTTCAAAATTCATTAAATTATTAATTAAATAAATGTTTACCCATGTTTGAGTGTTTATAATGTTTTTATAGGAATCATCTTATAATTTTGAAAAACAATTCACATTTGGATTCTACCAAAAAATATGAAAAGAATAATTTTATTAACATCCATAAAATGTAAAACATTTACCACCATCCTAAACAATATATATTTAATATTATCATACATAATTTAAAATTTATTTTAATATAAATGTTTTCCATTATATTTGGTGAATTTGTATATTTTAAATAAATTATTTCAAAATGAAAATGATTTTAAAAATATATTATGTTCTAGAAAGTTAATTTATAACATAAACGGTTATTTTACTAATGAAATAAATCAAATTGGTTTTACAGAATCTATTATAAATTTTAATGTTTATTTTCAAAGAATATTATTTTCAAATATTTTATGAATTTTTATTTTAAAAAATATTTTTTCTTAAAAAATTTGTTTTCCTCAAGAAATGTTTTAAAAGGTCGTTAAAAGTAATTTTCCATCTAAGATGACATATGTTGATGTTACCTAGGATCTAATAGGGTGATGAAATAATGACACACTTTTTGTTTTTTTAATGAATGTTTTTTGATTAAAATATTCTTATAAATTTGATTTCAATTCGATAGCATATAACTTGTAAAAATTCAAATGAAATATACATCTTTATCATTGATTTATTCTATTATACAATGATAAAATGATTGTAAACCCATTCTATTTTCATAGGTTATGATATGATGAATTTTTTTAAACCCATTTCATTTCATGTGTTATCATATAGTTAATTTATTATGATATTTTAGAACACATAGGTAGGATTTTCCTTATGTGATAGGTGGAGTCTATAACTCCCACCAATAGATTGGGTAATGATAGTAACTAATGAATAACAATTTTATTCAAGATCATGATTTCATGTTTCCATTCCTTTGTGTGAACCAAATTATATATTAACAGCTTTATACATGAACCTTCTTATATGTTCACAATTTTATGGATGAACATGATTATAGGTTCACAATGTTATGCATTGACCTATATATAATATCAATAATGTTATGATTTGACCTAGTTTCATTTCCAAAAATTTATGTTAGGGTCTAATCTAACATACTTAACTTAATCAATGAACCCATCTCTATTTATTCTTGTTTAAAGTATTATAAGCTAATTTGTATGACAAAACTCTATGTCTTATGCCAATGTTTTCCTCTCATGGATCATGTCACTATATTATGTTATGATTTATGTCTTATGAACATCCAATGTTAATACGGTAACAAAATATTATTATCATTGATATTCAGGGTGATGTTTTATAATATCATTATCATGTTCTAAATCCCTTATTTTCATGTAATACTTGCATATCTCCCTTGTTTACCCTTAATGAGCATCATATCTCAACCTCTCTTATGTTTCTTTTTTTACAGGTTATGAAGAATAGTTTTTAAGTAGTGTAAATTTGTGAGTATCATAAATGGGTTAGATCTTTATTGGAGATGATTAAGATCATTCACCAAATTAGAATATTGTGTACATATTCTCGAAACACACTAAACTATTATTTTCCTTAGGAATGTTCATTGGTAATGTGTGGAATATTTATCTCAAGAAATTAAATTTCATTGTATAATAACACTAGGGCTCTCTATAAATATATGACCATTATCATTGTTATCGTTAAGGATATTTATGTTTACCCATATATTGTAAACATTTTCCATACATATGATAATGTGTTAGAACACTCCCCTATTATATGAATCTTTTATTTTACTCTAATTTTTAGTCCCACAATAAAGACCAAAAAAATCAATTATTTTCTACCATATTTTTTTAATATGTGACTAAAGTATTGATCAACATATCCAAATCATAATTTCTTTTACATATAATTGAATTCAACAATATTTTTATTGGGTGGTCACACAACTTATAAAAAACCCACCAAAATAAACACTAATACAAATGTTTTGATACTTGTTGTAAGGAAAATAAATATAGTTTTCTATGAAATTTAATATATTTCACACATTTACGTCCATACAACTAATGATACCATCTAAAATTATTGTAGATGAACTCTTCTATTCTTCTCACTAAATGATCATCTCTAGATAATAAAATGATACAAATTTTTCAAAATGAAACCTCTTTTCCCATATACAAACATGATGTACGGTTACATTTTTGAAATATTTTTTCCAAAAAAATGATATTGTGAGTTGTGGATGATATTTTGAGGAACCATGATTTATAGAAATTATTGAATAGAGAAATCATTTTTTTATTTAGCAACCACTTCCTTTACTATACCTGGTAAATATTTTTGGATCTCATCCATTGGGTCTCTATCAATGGTTGTTGGAGAAACAATATATCAATTCTTTATTACCAAAATCCCATATAATATCACATCTTTGCCCCCAAATATATAATTATATTCAAATATGCTTCTTATATTTGAAGAAGTTTTAGATGATTTCATCTGTTAGACGAAAATAAGTAAATCATAAGTCCTCATTTTATGACTTCTTCTATATTATTCCCTCATTAAGATCATAATATAGAAAAATATATCCCTCATAACACCATATGATATCAATTATAATGTTATGAAACTTTTCTTAATTAAAATCATTGAATATTTTTATTACTGTTCTAATGCTTCAATTTTATATCATAAAATGGGAGAATTCCACAACATCAAATTTCATATTTGATGAAGTATACCCATGTATTGTATCTCCAACCAATCCTAAAACACTTAATTAATTTTCAATTGTATTTAAACACATTTGGAAAAAATAAATTTCACTTTATTAAGTTGAAGAATATGGTTGGTCTTGATGGAATAACCCTTTACTAACACAAATTCCTTTTCCTTTTTTTTGATTTAAGGAATTGAATTAGATGAACTCATCAACATAATATTAAACATAATCTTTATTCATGGTATATTTATATATCTCATTAAAAATGAATATCATTTTAGTGATTCCACTTACAAAAACATTATTTTTTATGTTGTATTTGTGTTTCTTCTTTTATAGATTAGACAATTCATATTATTCATGGCCTAAATCAAATTTTTTTCCCTGGATACATTTACTTATATGTATCTTCTTAAATATGATTTATTGGTACCTTTTTCTGTTTCTATTCTAACTTATCTTTTAACCGATGTATGATTGACTAGATTTACAGACTCAAAATATTTTTTATGATTTATATATTACAAAATTTTAACATGGAGTATTTTTATTTTTACAAATCATATATATATCGTCATTGAATCCTTATACTCAACATATTATTTAAAACATCAATTCAAGCATGTTTTTTCTAATTTTTAGAGAACTCCAATAGTTTTCTTCTTCTCTTTAATTTTGGAAGATTTTGTTATATCATATAGGAATTCATTATGTCAATATTATTTAAATTATAATATAGATAAATTAGATATTTTTCCATTATGAATATAACAATCCTATTTTAATATTTTTTAAGAAAACTCCTTATTTTTCCTCAATTTATATTTTAATTATTTTCATAAGATATTCAATGAGTACATTGATACTGGATATTGGGGACCCTTTAATTGGGCTAGATTATACGGCTCTAGATTAATATATTTCATTACATGTTAAATAAAATTAATTCAATTAAAAATTTATTCTTGTTAGTTATAGGAATAAAAGAATTCATTATGACATCATTATTTCTATTATTATTTCAAATCCCATCATTAAAATAATTGTTTAAATGTATAAAACAAATAATATTAAAACCATAATTTTTATGATCATATATTTTTTGTGATTTTTTTAATGAATAATTTATTATTCCATTAATCCTATCAGATTATAAGAGATATCTAAAATTATGTAACATGGTTCCCCAATAGTAGATCATTGTGGATACATTATATAGAGTGTAATCTCTTTCAGATTTTGAAAGGCACACTTTCTCACTAATTAACACAAAATTTAAACATTTATGACTTGATATATTTTTTATACCAAGGGATGGATCCATTTCATCTAATTTGTGGTTTTAATCCATCCTTCCAAATCCATGACATTTTATTGCTTCTTTGTTAATTGGATTTTCATCTCCCACATATGTGAGGATTATAATTTCGTTAAATTATATATATATTCATGTAGTTGTTTTTGAATAAGATAATGATAAAACCCAACTCCTTATCTAGGTTCATTTACATTTTCAACTACAAGTGCATGTAATTCATATTGTCACTCTGAATCTCAATTTTTGCACACATCTACATAATGTCATCATTCTAGGCCACCTTCAATTTCTAGAGGATTTGGTTCTTCACAACAAACTATACAATTTATAAATCCAATTTTTATTACTGGACATATGATTTTGAACCTATATTTAGATAGGTATCTACTCTATGGAACCAAATATACAATCTATTATGTTTGAGGATATATCATGCCTTTATTTATACTATGTATAATTATTAACAATTAGTTTTTTAACCATATTAATTATCCTCTTTTGGGGCATTTTAATATGATGAAATCTGTTTTTAGAAGTCAACATGTATCCCATGACACTCATGGTATTTTGAATCTCTATGTTTTCCTCTATTAGATGTTGTTGAAGATATTCTAAAATTTGAATGTATTCCACCTAATAATATTTATATATCTCATCATAATTAGCACATCTAACATATCTTGTCATATTATACTCATTATATTGTCTAGTATCATCATTTTATGAAAATGTAGACATACAATCCTCTTATTCTATACCATGCACATGTGATTTCATAATCTCTATAAGCTAGATAAAACATTTCCCAAATGTAGTTATATTATCTATAAATCCTTTGAAGCAATAATTCTTCTTATATAAATTTAATTTCCAAATTCTTTTAATCATAATAGAAATAAAATCCAAAAATTGACTATAACTATTCAAATATAATTTAATCTATAAATATATGCATCAAATTGGATGCTAAATATTGTCCATATAAGAGTCATACATTGGAAATTATATATTAGGGGATGTTATTTTGGTTATGAATCCATGTTCACATTTTTAAATGTAAACTATTAATCTCACTACCTTAACATTAATTGAAATAATATTTTGGTATTGTAAATTATTTTTCATATCTTTAATGATGAATTGATTGATTGGTTATTGTATATTAGTCTTATTAAAATAAGATTTTTGATCTCTCATTCCACATAATATGATCATTTTTCTATTTAATTCATGGAGAAATTACACCCAAGACATAATAATTGTACATGGTTCAACCATAGTCGGATAAATCAAGGATCATACAATAAAGATGTTCCACTGTATTGGAATACAATTAGAATCATTCTATTGATGAATTATACTAGGTTTACAAAGATATGTTATCATTAAACATCATAATTCTCTTTAAAAAAACAACTTGGTAACTTCATAATTGTATATAGTTTATTTTACATGATGAAATAACATTAAAGGAATAAAATATTCTTTTTAAAATTTATAAAATTATATCCAATCACAATCCATATTCTTCTATCGATATTAATTCCCAATACCAACATTAATGAAACTCGTTTTTCAGAAAAAAATTTCAATTTCATTAATCATTTAAATTTTTTGAGAATTTTTTAACATTCATGAGTCTTTCAAAAAAATTTCAAACCTGAAATAGTAATCGATAAATAATTACATTTTCTATAACAACTATAGTTTTGATCAAAATTTTTGAAAAAACTCGCCATATATTCTTGAAACTCACTTGGTCAAATAGACTAATGTATATTATTTACAGAACATATCATTAGGTTACTACTACATATAATAAACACCATTACTAAAAAAATTAAACAAATTATCATCTTATGATATTTATTGAGTCTATATTATCAAATCAGGGGGTGGGTATCTACTTTTTTATATGCATTTGTTACCATTTTTCACAACTACCACATTGTCCAACTCCCTTTCATGTAAAATTCATTTTTTTAAAAAAAATATGTATTTTGATGTAACATTTAGTCCATTAATCCATACTATTAAATAATCATGGTCTAAATTTATTTGGTTTGAGAAACATTTTCTACTCCAAGAAACACCTTAATGTACTAAACCTTCCAATGTGCATGAAACTCATGACTTTTCCATATTTTAGTAAGGATAACTCAATTATATATCTTCCAAAAACATTAATTTTGTTCCCATAACTTTGTAATATTGAAAATTTATTTCCCCAACAATATTTCATCTAGGATTCTATGAACCACCATGAATGTTCAAAATTTTAATTGTTTTAGGGTCATTCATTTTCTTTTTTTTTTCTTATCAAAACTTCCAACACACATTGATACACATCTAAATAACTTCATTCACGAAAATTTTAACATAATCATTTCCCTCTCTAGTTTTTTACTATAATTTATATCTTCAAACCATATCATATTATAATCTTGAATGATATTCTAATCATTTAAATAATTCTATAAAATCTACTAAATTTTCTTCATTAGGAATACCACTTTATATGAACATGTTGACATAATTAATTAACGTAAAACATAATCAATTTCATTACATAAATATTGAAATCGAATAAAATAATCCACAGTTAATAAATAATTCAACACATAGAAAAATAAACACTCATTCATGGCCAATACTAATACCCATACTAGAGGATGGAATTTGATAATTTTGATCATGAGGTATATGGATAATCGATGGTGTTTTCATCTCAAATTTATGAAATTTAAAATAAAAAAATATTTTCAATAAAATAACAATGGTATTTTTGGGTTTTAGAAATGAGGTCAATGAATAAATTTATTCAAGATAAAATGGGATAATCCATTTTACCATAGTCAATTTATGTTTATAAAACAGGTGAAAGGAAATAAATATTCAACTTTGTTTAAAGGTATCATGATGATTTCAATGACTGAATTACAAATTTATTACATTCCAAAGAACCAAAATTTATTAAAGAGTTCTTTATATTGATAATTGTTTTTATAGTTATAAAAGGATCTATATGATATATATTTTCAAGAAGGGAAAATATATTTTTAAAAAAGGAGAATTATGAATTTAGTTGACTTGTGATGTAAAGAAATTGTAATTGAATGTACGGTAGTGGATGAAAATAACTAAATAGAGGAACTAATATAATACAGGATATGGCTGATTCAATTACCACATAGTCATTTAGTAGAATATAGAGGAATGAATATAGATATTTCTATAATGTAGGAATCTGAAATTTGAGATATGTGGTTCATTGAATGTGAGTACCTCCCATATTTTTCATCTTATTATCTACTCTTCAAATTAATTTTATGCATCTATTAAAAAAAATTCGGTTTTAAGAAATAATTTTTTCTTCGGTAAGTAATTTTTTTCCCTATTCCTAAACTTCATTTGTTCTGTTTCAAAAATTGTTTTTTATTATTCAACTACAATTATATTTAATAATAATTACAATACCTTTTGAAATAATATCTATTTATTTTATGTTTTGTTTCAAACTATAATGTTTTAGTTTTCCCAAATATTCTTAAATATATTTTTGAATTAATTGAATATACCACCATGAATAATGTAAATTTGATCATGGAGTAAGTGAAATTCCCATTTTACTCACATTGTATATCTCCTGGTTGTCATATTAATAAACATACAAGTTGAGAACCAACAATCGCAAAATTTGTTTTTTTTCTCATTTATAGTATTTTTACTCTGTTTAAATCATTTATTATGTAAAATGGAATAAAATTTAAAATGTAGATAAACAAATTTCCCCTAACTCATTAATATATTGTTTCTAATTTGGTTTTTTTCTCTCATCTACTTCCCAAGCTATTCTGGTTTTATTATTTTACCACATTTTCATTTCATTTTTCCATTCCAAACTACATCATTTATCAATTTTCAAAGTTTTTTATGTTTTTATTTCATTTTTGAGTTATATTCTTGGAATTTCCTATACATCATTCTTACGGTTTCAACCAAACTCATTACCATATAGTTTTATAGTAGAAATATATATATAATATAACATGTATCAAAGAAACATGAAAATTTGAAACAAGGTGATATTTTAAATATTATTTATATACTATTATTTTGTATATTGAAGTAGTCTTTTCTATTTTTTAGAATACCTTTAGTCATATTAGAGATTCAACATCATTATTGTTTTATGAATTTATCATTTTATTGAATTAATTTTTTCAACATTTTGAAATTGTATTTGATTTTGAAAAAACTGATATAACCTTTTTAGGATTATTATCATACCATATGGGTGATTTCACATAAAATTTATATTTTTCCACATAATTTAAGATATTGTAAAATGTGATTCATTTCACTCCATTTTTTAGATATATAATAGTGTACAACATTTCTTCTTTTATTGTATGGCATCATTGATATGAAGAATATTTATAAAACAAACCAAATACTGAAGTCATGTTTATGATATACTATATATTTTGATCGATTTTTTATGAAAATATAGGTCGAGATAAATTTTTCTTATTTGTGGGATGATTGTGTTTGTTGTAAAAGGGGGTTTTCAAGGGCAGTTGTGGAGTTCAATACAAATTGGTGATAGTGTATTTTGAAAATGATCAATGAAAAATTAATGGATTCTATGGGTGTGGCACTGAAAGAAACACATATAATTTGGTAGGGTTTCCCATTGTTATCCAAATATTTGGTGTCAGAAATATGAAGTATGAAAAAAAGTGTTTTCTAAAATGATATTATTTTCACATAAAAGATTAATGTTTCACTTAAGGGTGACGGTGATTCAAAAATTTGTGTGCAAGTATTTATTCAGGGTCTTCACACTAAAATATGAAAATGGATAAAGGTGTGCATAAGATATGAAATTTTGTGGAAGATGGGGACATCATGATTTAGGAGTTCTATGAAGTATTGTTTTCATAAGAAACATACACACAAAATTTGAAAACAACATTTAACGTTCAATGCTCCATGGAAGTTACACATAATGCTGGAATTTCTATACTAAAATGGATATCTTTCACACAAAGTGGAATACAGATATGGATTTTACGTGTAGGGTCTTATGATTCTATAATAAGTCATATAGTCCTCTTATTATATTATAACAGTCCTTAGAGAAAAACATGGCTCTCAATCACATATTATTTTCATGAAATAATTTATGTTTCACATAAGGAGTGTTTCACAAAATAGAAACAAGAATATTTTTTTGTGCACATAAAACACATCCATTTTTAAGGCCAATGGAGGTTCACACAAAAATAAATATTTGAGTACAATAGTAATTTCTTCGAAAAACCAAAATTTGTGTGAAATTTGGGAGTTCTGTGACTAAACATAAATGTTTTATTCAAGGTGATAATTTTTCACGCAAGACATGCAAAGGTTTCTTGAAGGTCAATGTTTTGTGAACCAGTAGTTTTTTATAGTCATTCAATAGTAATTGGTTATTCATAAATTGGATAAAATTTGAAGTTAATGATGAAATAAATTAGGTATAAGACATGTTGATTCAAGTTATCCAAGAGGATTATTTTGAATGACTACTGAGTACACTTCAGTTGAGAGTGTAGTGTGTTTCCAAATTCTTATTGGTTGTAAACCAAGAGTGTAGTTGAGTCAAATAAAAACATTGTAAAGGTAGTGAGTCTATGAATAGAAGTGATCCAGCCTTAAAATTATTTTGGCAGTTTTCCTTAGTGTATTTGGTACTTTGGTACATTATTTTTGTAGTCTCCCAGGATTTATCCCAGTGAGGGTGATCCATTTATATTTTATATGTCTTAGGAATGCTTTCATTTATATTTATATATTTCGACATTAAATGGAGAGAAGAGTGTTTTGTTTAATGGAGAAACAATATATTAAAGGGTAGTTTTTTAATCTATCATACCTTGATTCTCCCCCTCTAAGGCTATTTAACATAGATTAGTTAAAATTTGTATCAAATCCAAATGTTAATTTTAGTGTTTCTCTATAAGGTGCTTAAATAGAGATTTCAAAACATAATATAATTCATATCATTGATGAAAACCCATTGAATTATGGAAAAATCTGAAGTAGTATTACATTTGATCGTTTGAAATTTGTGTAAATAATGTAGATATTAAATGTATTTTGGTTAGCGAAGGATGTTTGGATTTATCAAAATATGATTTAAGAGAACTAGATGCTGACACAAAAAAAATATTTTCCATAGGGGGATCACTATACAATGAAATTTATATTAAGGTGATGTCGTGTAGGAAATCACATGCTATATGGGAAAAGATTCTCAAAATTTATGAGGTAAAGTAAAAATTCTAAGAGACAAAGATACATGATATATTGAATAAGTATGATGATCTTGGAATACAATCTAATGAGTATATTGATGCATTATATGATAAGTTAAATGTTTTTGGGGAAGACATGCATGGTTTTAGAGAACATATTGAATATATTAATACTATTAAGTGCATCATAAGAAGTATTCCAACTAGGTTTAATCCGAATGATTCCATACTTGAAAATACATGACAATATAAGATGACTTTGGATAGCCTTCATTGTACTCTTGTTTCATACTAAATTAGAAATGATAATAATGAGGCTATGAGAAAATGAACATCCAAAGAAGTTGTATTCATGGCCATGAAGAAGCACACAATTTAGTATATATATGAATATAAAGAGATGGACGAGGTAAAGTCATCCTATCCATTAAATATACAACATATAAATGGTATGTTCAAATGGAAACACCCATTTGTATGATTTCGATGGGGTTACTTTGAAAATCATTCATCAATGTTCCCCTAGATGTTTCTATAAGATGATGAAGATCATGATGAAAATACCATGAAAAAATATTCACCATATCTGGATGGTATGTAATATATAAAAAAATGTTCTTTAAAAATAATAATATAAATTCATAATAAAATGATAGTTCAAAAGAGAGGTTGAAGACATATAGAACTGAAATGATCTAGGAGAAAATGAAATGGTGGAAGTTATCGGTAGCTCCTAGAAAAGTGAAAATTTTGACTTCGATGAAGAAAAAGTCAAAGGAATAGTTGACATCAATGATTAACTAGAAGTCTCCATTGAGGAATTAGATGTTTTTAGATAAAAAAAATAAAAAAACAATTTGATTTATGAAGCCAAAATTTATATGAAATTGTGGGAAAAAGTGAAGCTTGATATGGATGATGAAATCTAGATTTCCAAAGTCATTTTTACCAAGAACCCAGCAAAAATTGGTGAGTACAATCTCAATGTTGAGGGATTGAAAAATTTGATATATGGTTTAAATAACATAGTGAAAGATCAAATTAAACGCATTGAAGAACACGAAGAGAATGTTGTCAGCCTATAATCAAAATTCGATGATCAAGAAAAACTCCTAACTCCTATTGTGACATCATAAATTTAGATCATCCTGGAGACAGAGAAGACCAAAGTGAATCATAAAGGTCTTATAGAGAATCATAAATAGTCAAATTCAAATGATAAGGCCAATATGGGGCTTGATCAAAATTAGAAAGTAGTAATGGTTGAATTTAGACAACAATAACCCTCTTTGAACTTGAAAATTTATTCTGATATGAATATGAACAATAAGTGTCATAAAACCCAAGAGAAAACTAGTTGTGGAGTAGTGACATAGAGGAATTCTCCCCACATTAGATGTTATTGTTGTGGGTAGATGAGGAACTCGTAAAATTTATGTTCCTTATCCAAGAATTTCCAAAGTGAACAAGACCTGTAAATATATCAATACAGATATCAATAATCGATGATATAATTTTATGGTCTTTATTTTGAGTTTGGAGGACTCAAACACATGTAAATATATTACTCACCAACAATATACAAACATTTTCTAAAGAAGACTAAATGTGGTCATAAGAATTAACGTAATGTATCTTCAAATGAGATGAAAATACAAAATTGATTTGTGGATCAGATTGTTAATGCTGGTCTATCATAATCCATGCAAGATTGATATTATCAATCCATACCATGTATTAAGTCAAAAATGTGGATCAAATTTAATAGAGATGAGCATAAAGTGGTTGTAGAGATTTCTCTTAATGCATCAAATCATTCTGGTTTGTTGATAATTGAATGTGGTTGCATATCCCAAATTATAAGTAATATGTATCTTATCACATGGGTAAAATATAACATGGAAGGTCTTGTAAAATTTTGAAATGATGAATTATTAAATATTATTGGCTCATTAAAATCCAAATTTGGGGGAAAATAAATGAGACATGCAGATGTCTTAGTTTTTTATGGTCGTAGTCACAAAATGCATAGTGTCAGTCAACTATGTTACTCAGGGAGTGATATATGATTTAGTAATTATATTAGTAGCATCAATGTAAGATATGGTTCAATTATTCTACGAGAAAGAAGAAAATTGTGGAATCTCTATACTGTAATTAGAGGTGAAGATAAGTGTATTTTTCCTTTTATAGGAATAACAAATATTTTGTCGTATATGTCTTTTCCATCTATAACAAACATCCATTGGAGATTAGGTGAAATGTAGTACAACTGAATATCTACATAAGCTATCAAGTTATTATAGTGATACATGTGATGCTTTCTAATATGGGATGATTTTGAATAAGATATCTGAGGGAAAAGAACAAAATTCACCTAGAATGATTGAATTATAGAATTCATAAGTATGTGAAAATATTTCACCAAGTTCCATTGATGGGAAGGGGTATTATGTTTTTTTAATTGATGTTCTCATTAGGATGGCATGATTATATGTCATTTCCCACATGTCCAATGTGTTTTTTTAATAAAATAGTTTCAAATAGAATTTAAAACGATTATTGATAGAATATTCATAAGTTTAATATAGATAATTGTAAAAAATTTACAAACATTCAAGTGGATTATTAACTCCTAAATAATTGGATACTGAATCATATTTTATCAAGGATAACTCCAAGAAAAACTGTGTTAGATATGTGAAATTAGATCATAATCAAAATGGCCAGAACAATCCTTATTGAAAAAGACCTACCAAAGAAATTCTTGAAAGAAAAAGTCTTAACATTAGTCTACATATCTTACATTGACATTTTCTATCTAAAATAAGAAAATACTCCATATGATATGTTTTTTGGGAAGAGTATAACATTGAAATAATTTCTAATATTTGGAAAAAAATTCATTATCTTCAATAAAGATCACCACATTAAATTTGAATCAAGTAAAGTTTTGGGGATATTTCTTGGATATTTTGGAGAAACAAAGCATATAAATGTTTCAACAAGATTCAAATAATGATAGATAAAAGAAATGATGTCACAATTGTAGAAATGAATAGAAAATTAAAAAATGTAGAAAACAATTTCCAATTAAACGTGATGTGGAGTTAAACACCTTAGGTGGTGTTTAAGATTAAAATGTGGATTCAGTAGAATATAATGATAATGAATAATACGATGTAAAATATATATCTACATGAAATCCAAATATTTGAGCTAAAATTGATAGATAAGAAATCATTGGTGATTAGATAGAAATAGTTCAAAGACAAAGAATAAAGTCATTATAGAAGACGACATTCCAATATCATGTAGATGAAAATTGTTTCTGATGAAAAGGTAGAGTTAAGAATTGGTTTCAAGATATGACAGAAGAGACTAACCAAATTTTGATGAACCCGACATGGGAGATTGTTTTGGGACCAAATAAATAACAATGTCATCGGGAACATATGAGTACTTCACAATAATAAGGATAATGAAATAATAATAATTGGAAAAAATAATGTATTTTTTGAAAAGGTTACTCTTAGGTAGATGTTATCGATGTTGATGAGTCATTTTTTCCTATGGAAAGTTTATAGACAATAAAAATATTCTGATCCATAATAGTGAAAGAAATGATTAATGTTTTCCAGATGGAAATCACATAAGATTTTGTAAATGGGGTTCTCAATGAAAAAGTGTACTTTATGAATATAAATGGTTTTCTTATACATGAATAATAGAACAAAATGAAAAATAAAGGAGTTAGACAACCCTGTTTTTTATTACAACTTTAACATGATTTATTACATAAAACATCAATTTATAAAATGAAGAAGATCAGGAGGATTAGTTTCTTTGGGGCTTAGGATAATTACATAAATACATGAAACATGAAACACAACTTCTTTGGTGAAAACATCTTTTACATGACCACTACATTCCCTCGTACTTAGCATTGCATGAGATAACCTGAGGACATGAAAAAGAAAAGGTTGAGCTATAATGCCCGGTAAAGGAATACACATGGAATAACATGAGGAGTACAATACATGTTAGACAATAGGAATATCAATAGAGAATAAGAGAAAAATGAACATAAAGGCATGATAAATCATGATAATCATAACATGGAAATTTGGCAACGAAACATAACATGGAACTAGCATGAGCCAAGACTCATTGCACATGGAGCATGAGTCTGCTCAAAACATTGTACATGGAGTGGTTTCATCATAGAAATGTCGAGCCCAAACATTATTTTGGTAATGATCCTTATTTGATATGGTATATCAAACAAATTTCGTTTTATGATCCTTAGAACTATACCAATTAGGAAAATCCATGTAAAATTTCATTTTCTTCGGTATGTTTCTTTTATATTCATACATTTTTATGGGAATGAATGTGAAGAGTGTTCTTTTTAATGTTGAAACATGATCCTAAGGGGAAACTGTTTTAATCAATCACACCGTAATTCCCATGGCCTCTCAGGGTATTTAATCTAGTTGGCATAAATATTTATATATATTACACTAATGGATAATGTAACGTATATGGCTCATTAATTTCATGCAAGCCACATCTCAAAATCTAAAATCGTCAATGGTCCAATATGTTAATGTTTAAATGTCTACAACATCCTACTGCAAACAATTTATTATCTATAATAAAATTTAATATATCTCTTATTTCATATAATATTTCTCACCATAATATATAATTATAATCATAAAATAAAATATGAATATTTATTATCATTTGAATTGAAAATTGAATAAAATAATTTTAAATTTATTATAAATAATTTTGAAATATGTTTTTGTATTTTTTATTAATTTATAAATGTGTTAGTAAATTAAATACTTTTATAATTTTAATTAATAACTATTTAATGTTGATGAATATTTTAATAAATATATATCAATAAAATTAATTTTTTATATTAAAATATAAATTGATATTATATAGAGTGACCTATAATTTCAATATAAAATTTTTATATTGAAATATTAATTTTAATTCACTATGGGTTTTATTAATTTTAAAAAATATATTGTAAAATAAATTTAGTATTTTAAATTGTTCATAATTACTTGTATAATTTTTTTCATATTATGATTCCATAGTTTTTAAATTATTTAAACCATATGAAATGGATTCATGGTAATTGATATGATTTATTTAAAATAATAAATATTTAATATCCTAGACATTTACATAATATATATTAACTATTCATATGTAGAATATTAATATTTATGATTTAATATATTTTTTTAATTTCTATTTAATGAATTATAAGAAGTATATTATATTAGGAATAAACATAAAGTGTTTATAACTTTGTAGTTATAATATGTCCAAAATAACTTTTTAGTTTTTTTACTTTCGTGATTTTTCTTTATATTTTGTTTTGAACGTGTATTTAAAGTATAATTATAGTTTATACATATTAGGTGTTTGAATTATGATTGAATTATTGTCTCTCTTTAGTAATGTAACCTTGGGAAGAGGGACTTTGAGAAGAAATAGTAAATGGAATAGAGACTTATTTATTTTCTAAGAAAGTGGGGGTTTTCTATGTATCACTACAAGATTACTTAAGTGGTTAATTTCTAATTCAGATGATTCACGGTCTTTAAATGATTTGGGTAAACGCATCTTATGTATGAGGTGACTTTTGTTGTTAATAAATTCACTTTTATGTTAATTTCTGTTAAGAAAATGCTATGAGATATTTACATTGTTAAAAAAACTTCGTTCGAACGTATTGATTTTATATGGAATAATATTCTATAATAAATTATTTATGAATTAATATTTTTAAAGGTAATAAATGAGATATTATAGTGATATTAAATCCCATTTAAAATAATGTATGTTAGATTCCTTCCCAAGAGAACATTTCTCAAGACATTAGTCACTCAGTCGGGGTGACTTCATCGATTTTGTTCTGATGAGTCATATTATTTATTAAAATCAAGTAATGTTGTGTCCTTAATCATTAGGCTCCTTTTTCACAAATTTGATTAGGTTATAAATAGTTATGAAACAATAGATATTATGATATAATAGGAATAAATTAAAAGAATCCATATGATATATTACGCTAATGAGTTTTCCCTTAAAATATCCAAGAAAAATATATGATATAATTAACCGGATTGATCATTAAAATATTTTTTGAGTTACATATGGTCTCGAATTGTTAAATTCTAGATAAAATATCAAACATGTAATACTAACCTATATGATATATTGATATAGTATTAATATTTTAATTGCTTTACATTTTACAAAATCCATTAAAAATTAAAATGAAAATAGGATTATCACATAATAAATTCTTCAATTATTGATATGGAACCATCATACACTAATATTACAATGGGATCAATACCAAAAAAGGGATTAAAATATGTTTATTTTTTATTTAGAACAAATTATATAAATTATAGTTATAAAAAAAATAAAAAATATATTTGTTAGAGAAAAACCATAACGAGGGACATAATGTTGAATGTAATTAATAGTTGGTTGAAATAGTATTATATAATGAGAAAAAGAAGTCTAAAATAATGTTTTAAATTTATTAGATTCAATAAAAAAAATTTAATTTAGTCTCAATCATATTGTCTCGGTGATTGTTTGTGATGATTATTTAGAGGGAATATAGGAAACATTTAATATATGATATGGATATGAAATTAAATATTGAATCATCAATGGAAATGTTATTATAATGAGGTTGAATCAAGAAATGTTTACTCTAATTTTGAATTTTTTTATGATAGATCAACTTGGGAATACGATGCCTCAGTTTTGGTACTATTCTAATATAATAAATTTGAAAAATTTGAATCCAAAATTAGAGAAAATTATTTGAATATAAAAGGATGTTTCATAAAAATATCTATCCTTGGATATTAAATCAATATGGATGGAATATTTAACATGTAATTATAATTTTTAGACTAGATTATGGGGTTTTAGAATCTACAAGGAAGGTCCATGTTAGGTATTAATGCAATTTAAATCAATTTTTTGAATATTATCGGTCTACGATAATTTATTAATATTTTCAAAATTCACTCTATATATATATGATCAAAATGAATTATAATATTTTTAAATAATTTAATTTTTTCCCATGTGATGAAGAAAAGTGTTACTAAATCATAGAATGGTTGTTAAGGAAAATATCAATCCATGAAGGATTTATATAATTTATGCTTTTTTTTCATATCTTTAATTTGATAAGAGTAATGTTTTGAAAAAAACGAGTCACTTCAAACCACATGATATGATGGATTTAATTATCATTTAGTATGTTAAAATAGAATATATAATATAAATTAGTAGAAGATAAGGGTAAAAATGTTTTATGAAGGAATTTTTTTATCAGTATGCTTACTAAAATATAGGTAATGTGGTCCCACTACTAATCAATTTTTAATTTGAAATAGTTATCAAATTTTATAATAATTCTCCAAACACATATATTTGAAAAAACGATATTAATACAATAGTTTTTTTATTTTTAAAATTATATAAACTAATTGGTATTTCTAGAACACAATTTAATATCTGTCACACATAATTTAATAATATAGAATATAGGATTTCTAAGAGTATAGTGGAATTATAGTTTAATATACCGAAGATTAATGTTTAACATGTATGATATTAAATCATATAGGTCAAAGTGTATAACACTTTATATCAAAAATATTTTTTAAAATTTTGTTGGTAATATAGATTTAAATGAGTTATACATTATTTCCAAAATTATCTAACGTAATATACATGATAGATTGTTTCTATGAAATTTGATGATGGTGACCATAGAAAGAGACTAAATAAGAAACACAATTTCACAATATCATATCATTTTTCTTCATGATTTAAAGATTCTTTAAGAATATGATCAATTCATTTAAAATAATCAATATGTTTCCAAATAATTATAATTATTCCATCTATATTGCATCTTATATGTGGATAATATAATCATTTCATTTGGTGGGCTTTATCATATGTCCATAATGATTTTTTTATGTAAATACATAGAGATGAAATAGTTTAAACAAAACCAAATAACTGAGGACAATATAAGGCCTCTTTTTCCATTCATAATATCTGATATGGTTAAACAATTTCATATTTATATATTTTTTATATAATTAAAATAGTTTCGAAAAATATTATATGTATCATGTTATACAAAATGAAGAATCTGTATTAACATTATTCTATGATGGATCAATATAATAATGAAAGGAAATGAAATGATAATTAACCTCTCATCGCGTGACATTGCTTAATCCAAAACATAAATTATACATGATTTATTATAGGTTATAAAGTAATACTATTGTTAATTTGTTTATAATCCTATATATAGGAAAAAAACAATTCTCATGTGACACCAAATGTGTTTTGTGCACTACATGGATATCCATTTATATCAAATTAAGTGTTATAAAAAAGTGGTTTAATATACTAGAGATTCTTGATTCATATATGAATTTACCCATATATGTGGTTAGTGATATAAATATATCTTTATAAACATATTATGTTGATCACTTTACAACACAATTATTTCTTCGTAGAAAATTAGGAAAATGTTGGGTATTTTTTAATGTTTTCAATTTGATGATAAGTTAGATGAGATATTCCAATCTTATAATTTGTGTAAAATATTGGAAATTTATTTAGAATGAGTGAATGAGTGTATGACCGTACATTGATAAGGCATGTTAAAATCATATCTCTTTTGTTTGTCGTATGTGATATCATCATCCAACAAATGAATAACATATGATGTATGTATTGACCTAGTTTTCCAAAACAGAATGAATTATTAAATTGTGAGTAGTTATATTGGATTAAAATTATAAATATATTATGGTTAATAAATTTCATAAAAAATGGGGTTATTTAAAACTTATTTATATATAAGATACAACTGTATGGCACAGGTCTTGAAATAAATGTTTTTTGTTGAGATCAAAAAAAATATTGTAATATATTGAGTATCATTGATCAATTAATTGACTCGCCGAATTGTATAATGTTTTTCTATTGAGAATTAATATTCATTTTTAATTAAAAAAATTCTAGTTGAGTTACATTATATGGATAATCTAATGCATATTGGAGTGTAGAAAGTGTAGTTAGATTTAAAATACCTCTTTAGAGTATATCTATGTGAAAAGTTTTCATGGGAATTGAAAGGTTATAGAATTTTAGATATTACACGAATAATTTGATAAATTATTTTAAAAAGGGGTTTTGGAAATATCTAATTGGGGTTTTCAATAATTATTCACATGTTATCATATACAACATTGTAAAAGTTAAAATAATAGTGTCTATAAGGATTTAGTATTATTGGGATATGAATGGACCTACATACAAATTAATTTTATATAGGATGTTGACATGGATGTATAATATGGTATGATATACTAGTATCTAAATTCGTGATATAAGATTCTTGATACATCTTTTTTAAATTCAAATTGTATGATGTGGAAAGATCCAAAAAAAATGTTTTTTATTATCTAATGATAAAATTATCTTTTATCTATAAAATTATAAGCAAAAATTACATTTATAATTTATATATAATTATTATATTATTGATGATATAATTATGCTAAATTTTTCCTAAAGTGTTAACATTTTATATTAATCCTCATAGTGTTACAAATAAATTTACAATTGATTACATTACTCAAACATTACATTAAATTTTACAAAATTCATATCGGATCAAAGAACTTCATTATGGAAAATATGATTTTTTCAATGTCCATGGAAATATTTTTGAGACAATATATATATTTTAATATTTTAATAACCCTCCTTCTCTATACATAGTTTAATGATGTCAAATCGAGTAACCTGAATATGATTTATTACTTTATAATAATAGCATATTGTACAAATAATTTCATCTCAAATGAACAAATTGATTAGTTGTCTTATTAAACTGGAAAAATAATTGAATTAAATATTATATTTGAAAACACAAATTACATCAACTTTTTTAAAGAATTTTATTATTCCAAATGGATTTTCCATGTATATAATTGTTAGTACACTTCATGTATTCCTATAATAAGGGAAAAATAAAGTTCATCACTATTTATTAGTGAAGGTTAAGTACATCAGAATCTCACGAATCAATAAGCATAATCAGGGAATTTTAAATATATTACCACATGATACACTTATATAATTTAACTATAGTAATCAATATGGAATGATAAATAACTGAAAACTCATTTCATTTAATCACTAACATGAATATCATAAATGGTTAATGAACAATATTTATGGAATTGTTAATATCTCAAAACTAATAACATTTAATAAATAAAAAAATAATGAAATGAATCTAGAGACAATATAATTTTGAAAAAAACATAAATATCATTAACTGAATTATTTATGAATGAAATTATTATTTAATTGATGTCAGGGTCTCAGGAATAATAATTCCTACACTTTAAAGAACATCCTCGAGAAATTTTAAAACCAAGGAGTAGGTACACACTAGAATCCAATAAAACTAATGATATTTTACATATTTGTCTCACTAGATTACTAATTAATATAAGGGATAATTAAAATAATTCCCCACATATAATTTCATGTTCATATAATACATCATATAGAGAATAAGGGATTTAAATTATGACCAATATTCCTTATCATAAAATTTATGAATTTATAAACGGATATAAATTTTTAAATATTTCCTTAATGAAGCAAAAAAATTTGAATATAATCTAACATATGTAGAAACAATATAATGTTTACTAAATTATAATATCCATGATAAAAAATATATATATTTATGGGAAATTTTATGTCCAATGATCTAAAGAAAGTAAATATTTAAAGGGAATTTTAATGTATACTAAAATGTATCCCTAAATTAATTATAATAGTTTCCTTTTTAAAAAATTATTATAAACCACCCAAATAATGAACAATGATGGTATAAAAATGAAATATCCCTAATGTAGTACATGAAAAATTAATGGATTCCATCATTGGTAAATAGAAATACCATATAATGATATGGAAAATCATTCATAGGGAAAATAAACTTTTCATCTGGTTTGTAACCATTTTTAACAAATTATTTTTGAAAAGGTTTTAAAATTACATTGAAAACATATAAAATATGATTTAAAATATTTATTGTTCATGATATTGATAAATTCCATTCATTTTTTATATGTTAATAAAAATAATTTTTCTCACATTTTCGATAAAATCAAAAAAATCTTTGTTTGGAAAACAACATGAAGATTCCTTCATAATTTTTTTTTATAATTGTTAATCATTGGTAAAAATGTCTCGATAAATCATTTTTATATTGTGAAAAATAATTATGAATGAAATTTTAGAAAAAATGTTTTTGGATGTAAAAAGGTTTTCAACCAAAAAGAGATATAATGCAATATTTTATTTGAAATATTTTATACAAAAAGTAACTACCAGAGAGAGGAATATGATACTAATAATTTTAAAAACCTTAATTACTAAAGGATAATAAAATTAAATTGTTTTATTATATAATAATCTAATGATTTCATTCAATTGAAATTCATCAACAACCAAACCGAATTAAATAGAGATTATGAAATACACACTTAAAAATATCATAACATTGAGGATAGAATTAATAAATTAAAAGATTATGTATAAAAAATAAAAAAAATGATTAAATTAAACATAAGGTAGAAATAATTGTTTACTCACATAATTTTAGAATGTTAATAACATTAAAGACGTGATATGATGATTTGAAATAAAATTGAGTTATGAAATTATTTTCCACATTGTAATTTTAATTTAAAATATATTTTAATGAAACCGTTTATAAAAAAATTAATTAAAATTATTTATGAATTATTCAATATACTAAAAAAATAGTGATTTATTTACACCATATAAATGAATTTAGGCGCATAACATTACAATATGTCTCAATAATGTGAAATGTAGATGAATTCCATTATCCCACACTTCATTTTGGTTAAACATTCATTGAAATCATGAAAATTTGTTTAAATAAACAATATTAATTTATACAATAAACATATGAATATTTTTAATAACATATATTATCATGTTATAAAATTTTAATACACATTTTATAATAATATTACATTTTTTGCATTGTTTCGAATGATAATCTCCTTATTTTCTCATTCGGTCTTTATCATGATGTTATGGTTATTGGGAATATAATACAGATCCATCCTCAATAGAATTTTATTAATGTTATAAATATATTATTGTATCATTATATCCATTTTTTATCCATTCGTGGAAATATGAAATGGAAAATATGTCACATCACGTTTTTAGAAATGGTAGGCCCTTCATTAACATGACTAATGAAATAATTCAATTAATGAGTGAAAGTATAAGATATAATTAGATGTAATAATCTTAAATTATAAATATCATATCATTTATATCATATATACTCATTAAAATAATCATTATCTCTTTCCATTTAAAGTGTATGTTAAAACAATTCATATCACCTCATGAGGCAGTAATCTGCCATACTGTTTCGCGCGGAATCCGGGGATGACCTCCTGGACGGGAGATTCAAACGTTCTGATCGGTTTCTAACGGGTTTGTTCGTAGAACCGGAAACATCCAATGATTCCACATCCGTTGGGACATACTTTCCAAAGGCAGGCGCTCATTAGCTTGTGGGCTAATGAGGCTTAGGAATTTGCATTGGTCGAGAGGATGGGAGGTCGGACTCATCACACCTTTTTGAGGGGAATTATTGTCTACTCCGGGACTCTCTTTATAGATTTAAGTTAAGTTCGTGAATCCTTATTACATTACCAAGTATAAAATGAGCTTTCCTTTAGTTTTAACAATCAATGATTAAATATGCAAGAAATTTAGAGAATCTTTTATATGTATTCGAGGTTCTTCATCAATATAGAATCATCTATATTTGTTTAGAGATTCTTGGTCAATGGTATCCTTCAAAACATTTATATAAAAGTCTCTTGGTCATTTTGATGACCAGGCTGGTTTTAAAGCCACTCAGTGGGGCACTTGAAGTTTATCGTCATTCAGAAGGACAGAGATTATTTCAATGTTGGGATCGAACCCATGAATGGGCTACCTACGTATCCTTTGTTTTGAAAAAAGGAATCAGAACCCACGTAGTTCGAGGAATGGGATATGATGTTTTATGATTGATGGCTCAAAGATGAATGTCATAATTACTTTTACACTCTAAGCTCACGTGAGTCATGCTCGGTGTGAGAAACAAGAGGTATTGGTAAGATTTAGACCATTGAGCCGTAAAAGATGCAATCATAAGAATTTTGTTTTGGGGCTTATGTATAGATGACTGCCCAGATAGATGAAGGTTTAGGATTTACTTTTAAGGAGAAAATCCAAGAACAGGGTCCACAAAGTTATATGTGTTTCATGGAGATTTGAATACTCTAATCTTGGGGCTTACTCCTAAAGAGGATTCCCAAGTTAGGAGGGGACTTATGATTGGGTTTTATTCCTGAAAAGGAAACCCAAATCAAAGAAAATTTGTGACTGGTTAAGAGAAATTTTAAGAGACTTGGGGCTTACTCTTAAGAAGGATGCCCAAGATTTATGACTAGGACTTATTCCTGAGAAGGAAGCCTAGGTTAGGGGATTTGGGGCTTACTCCTGAAAAGGAAGCCCACGGTTATGACTGAGTCTTATTCCTGAAAAGGAGACCCAGGTTAGGGATTAAGGTTTGGGGCTTACTCCTGAGGAGGATGCCCAAGATTAAAGGACTTGATTGGGGCTTATTCTTAAGAAAGATGCCCAAGATTTATGACTAGGACTTATTCCTGAGAAGGAGACCCAGGTTAGGATTCTCTCATCTTAAAGGATGAGGTTGAAATGAATGAACTCTCAATCTTTGGTGACATAGAGATGTTTAAATCACTGGGTGTTTGAGAGGTATTTCACAGAATTCCTTTCAGATAAGGATGTCAAATCAAGAAATCATGCCATAAATGGCTTTTGAAGAGTATCTTGAAGACTGAATCTTGAATAGGAAGGGTGAAATGGCTTAAGAGGGGTAAAAATGGGCAAGATGGGCACCCAAAAAGCTAGGGGCGCGCAAGTCTTGAAGGTCGCGCAAGTCCTGCGTCGGCGCGCAAGTGTTGGTCGCGCAAGTATACTTGCGCGACATGAGGGATACTTGCGCGATTTTCAACCAGAGTTGAATTACTTGAGCGACTCTTTATTAAACCCTTTCCCATCCTCTTGAGGTTCTTCTAGAGAAGGGACGCGCAAGTTATATTGAAGGAATTAAGTTGGCGCGCAAGTGTTTGATAAGTTTCAATACTTGGGCCTTCCTTCTTCTCTTTAGATCTTCCATTCTAGGTAAGAAATTACCTTAGAAGTGTTCCGGAAGCCTTGAGAAGAGACTTGAGCGTCGAGAGCTTTGATCCGAGTTTCTGGAAAGAGATCCCCTCGAATGGGGGGCCCACAGGGTCTATTTATAGGCAAAAGAAGACCCCGGGCGGTTACTGGGCGGTTACCAGATCTGTCGCGCAAGTCCCTTGCACGACCATGAGGGATCGCGCAAGTGTTGAGGCGTCGCGCAAGTATACTTGCGCGACCAAGAGGGAACTTGCGCGACCTCTGGGCAATGTTCTCCTTTTTTATCCCTTTGTCGATTTTTGATGTTTCTTCAAAGGATTAATCACTTTGAGCTCAGATATTCCCTTTTCCGAACTTTAGATTCCGTGACGAAAGGAGCGTCAACAAAAGTCCCCCCTCAGAGTTGGATCCGGAGAGAAAATGAGGATTTGACTCTGAGGAAATCGAATCCCTCTAAAGGAAAAGGGCGGCGCGCAAGTCTTCAGTGCGCAGAGGGAGGCGCGCAAGTCTGCGTCGCGCAGGCCTTAAACCCTCTGGTATGGCGCGCAGGTAGGCCTCCTGGCCTATAAATACACGGCTTCCGGCCGTAGATGGCATCTGAAGTTCCGGATTTCTCGAGCTCTCGCCGTGCAAGTCTTCCTCGTCGCGCAAGTCTCTTGTTTTCGCTATTTCTTCGCTGCCGCGCTACTCTCAAGGTAATAGGGCTTGCGCGGTAATACTTGCGCGACCAAAACTTGTGCGGCACATGTACCACTTGCGCGACATCTCCATACTTGCGCGCCTTAATGCCTTAGCCATTTTTTTCAAATTCTTTCACAAATTTTATGAAAAAAATAAAACCCATTTAAGAGTTTAATTTATTCAACTCCTGTGCAGATTCAATGGCTCTTAGACCTGGATTACTTGATGAACTGGCTAGCAAGAGGATAGATGATAGGATGAATATCATTGGCCCTGATTACTATACTGTCAAAAACAGCACTCTTTCAGATTTGTCTAAGTATCTGAAGAAATATCATTACGACTTTCCTCACTGCACTTATCTACCTTTGTATGGTCATGGTCATCTGCAAGAAGTCATTATTCCAGAAGTAAAGAATTATCTTCCATTTTCTTGGTTTCAGAATTATACCAATTTTTCTTCAGCAAATATCTCAGGCGGAGGAGGATTTCAAACTGCTGGAATAGTAGAGAAGGCTTATGTGATGCATCATAGCCCTTGCACACCAGATCTGAAAAAACATACACCTGAGCTTCAACCACATTGTCATCCTTCAATCTTCTGAGATGCTCAGATGGATCAGTCCAAAGGCTGGAAGAAAAGTTGGGATTTCCGCCCTGGGGGAGGTGTGAAGCCAACTTGGATGTGGGCATACTGGGTGCGACAGACTTGCGCAGAGTTTATTGAGGATCTGAAGAGAGCTGCAATATATGAAGCTGTTTGGGTTGGGCAGACATATATTTACAGACATGATATCTTCGTGCCAGAGATACTCAGCCACTGGAGTCCAGCGACTAATTCTTTCCACTTGACTCATGGAGAAGTTGGTATCAGTTTGTGGGATGTCCACAAGATTTCAGGAGCTCCAATCTTGGGCGACATGTATGATGAATTCATTCCTCCCAAGGTGACTTGGAATGATCCAGAGAAGACTCCTGCTTTGGCTCGAGAATTATTCAAAATCTTTCACAAGCTCAAGAGTTCAGAGACCTCATTAACTCATTTCAGAAAAGATATCCATCCGGAAGAATGGATGAAGGTGTTTCTTACTGAGAAGAAAGGGATGGAGCCAAAGGAAAAAGGATCCAAGAAAAAGAAATCCAAGGATACCCGGCCCAGACGTCCTACCACTTGCCCAAAACCTGAGAAGAGAGGAGCTCCTGGCACATTCTGGCCAACTCTAGAAGCAGGAGAGTTTGAAAAATGGGGCTATGAAGTGAATCAATGAATTCCAAAGAAAACTCGTCTGGCGGGTTTCTTGGCAATGTGGCTCAGTATTTACCTTTTGCCGGTCAGGGATTCGAAGGGAGGCGTTAGGCCAGGGACCTTCGTCATTGCGGCCATGTTAGCTGAGGGAAAAATGGTTGGGTTAGCCACCCCCATTTTAGCAAAGATCCACAGGAGTTTACTTCACGTCTTCCAGGGTAAATCTCCTTTAAGAATAGTGGGACCATTCCAGGTTTTGTGGGGATGGATCGCCACTCACTTCAGGACTTACAATGTACAGAATGGATTACAAATTCCTGGAAGCTCTTTCAGACCGTCAGTGCAAGCATTCTCTGGAATTGCTCCATTAGATGTCAATGGTTATGACATAAAAGTAAGACTAAGCATGTATAAGGAATTCAACTTCTTTCCTTATGTAAGTCCGCCATCTGGGCGGTTTGTTGATGATGGGAAAGCCCCTTTGGATTTGAGGGCATACATGCTAGCTTGCAGGGATGGCGTGTTAGTAGCCAGGATTGATGGAGAAATCATATGCGAGGCCTATGCTCCATATAGATTTGCACGCCAATTCAAATGTTTGCAACAGATTGTTGTATCCCCTCCAGTACATGTCAGGTTAGAGCAACATCCGATGGTTGCTCGACAACTATGGTTGCTGACATCAAGAGAGAAGACTGGGGCAGTATTTGATCTACCAGTTGAAAAAGCGGCACATTATCTGACTACATTTTATGCCGAACACTGGATAGCATCATACCCCAAAGGGATATTGAATCATCCTGTATATCAAGTGGGAAAGAGGAAGAGGACTGTAGAGAAAAAAACTCTTCCTCATGAAGGTGATGCTTCTCCTCCTGAAATAGGTTCAACAGACTCCTCCTCTAGAACTGATTCCTCAGATCATCATGATGGGGATGATGAGGCACAACCGGCAGCAAAGCGGTTTCGTGCCCGATATAATCCTCCGGCCAGAGTTAAAAGACCCACTCCATCAGCTCCTGGTGAGTTTTTTGATTGTAATAACTTCAATCACTGCTACTTTATAAAGTAATAAGTCTCACTTTCATATTCTCTATCTGTAGTTGCAGGAGTTGGGAAGAAATTAAAATCAAAAATTGTAGGACCTTCCTCACAGCCTTTATATCTAAGACCAGAGGCTGTTCAGCTATGGCAGAGCTTATACTGTGATACTGAAACCGCCTGGCTAGATTTGTGTGAGGGTCTACAACTTCCTGGGATAGGATATCTTCTAGCTTCCAAAGACCTTCAATACGGAGATAACCCCAATGAAGTGCGGGCTTACATCAGAGAGCTGGAAATGCTCATATATGCCACTGATAATTCGGTTCCTATCACCATGCGGGTGAAGGAAATGATTGATCGTGGCACCACTAAGGGGGCTGGTGGTTCTGGAGATGAGGAGTGGCAAGAGTACGTGGCTCCTGAAGATGTAAGTTTTCTTTCCTTATTTTCTTTGCAACTTGATTTCAGTTGAAGCTTTGTTACTTAAGGAAGTTATTTTCTTCATCTTGCAGATTGCAAAGAAAGGGATCGGGGTTCCTTCGCCACAATATAGCCCTGGTGGTACCGCTGTTGGGGCTGCTGCTGATTCTCCTCGCGAACCAGGCGAGATATCTCCAGGCCAGCAGGCCATGAATGAGGCACTGGACATAGCCTTTCATTCTCCAATCCAAGTGCCAATAAAGGAGACAGCTGAAACTCCAAAAAAGCAAAAGAAGCCAAGGCAACGAAGGAGGAAATACTTAGCTAAACGTTTTATTAGCAGTGGTAAGTCCTTCGAACAATCATGATTTTATACACATAATCATATGGTTACTCATATTTCTGAGGATTGCAGGGGCTTCTTCAATTTCCCCCTTGAGGGAAGGGACTGATCCTTCTTCAAAGGCCGTGGAGGGTGCTGTAGAACAACCACAGACTCAAGCTGACTTGGTAGCTCCTGGAGAAGAGCTGCCATCCATTCCCAGTATCCCTCCCACTACTGAAGATGCTGTCCAGGGTCAGGGGTTGCAGGACATAAGTCAGCAAGAAGACATAGCAAATGCTCCCACTGGTGAGACTAACCAAGATTCTGAAGTATCATTGGATGAAATGATGAATCAAGGAATGACTTTTGAAGAATTTTATGACCATGCTAGATTGTCATGTGATTTAGAAGACCTTGGGCGTGAGTGTTACCCTTCGCCCAAATTTTTCTTTTAAAGGAATAATATTTCTAACCATGATGTAAAATAATATGCAGTTTCTTCCGTAGAAGCTGTTGAATTGCCAATGCCTGAAGAGGGTGTGGACACTGATGTCAACCCTATCATTGCAGAAACATTAGCTCAAGTAGAGCTAAATCCATTAAACTCTCCTGAGACCCATCTTGAAAATCCTGTTGAAACCGGGAAAGATGGGGAGAAGTCTTCTCATGTTGCTGAAACACCATTGGGTAAGGGATAACAATATTTGTGATTGTACTTTATTTGCAAGACAATCCATTCTTTTGTTATCCTTTAAGATTCAACTAAAATCTTTCAATTGATCATGTAGGGCCATCAACTGTAATGGCTAGATCCGGAGATGAGGCTTCAGCCTCTGCCCCAACGGGAATTGAAAGTGAAGAAGCCCATGTCAGAGGGGAAAGAGAAGAACGAGGCACTTCCATAAGCATGTTAATTCCAGATTACATACCCCCTTCTGACGAAGATGTTGAATCAGATCCAGAGATGCTCAAAGCGTTCAGCTTTTCACGACGTAAGGCGTGGAACAATATATGGAACATCATATCGGGGGTGCCCTTAGAAGAGCTACCATAAAAAATTTCCCGATTGTCATCCCAATTTGTTATAATGGGACTTGGTGGTTTTGGGTATGAAAAGATCCATGCTGCAGTGAAACAGATTATCTTCAGGAGGGAGCAAATGCAGACAAGTCGCGAAGATTTGACCAGAGTGAAATTGTCAGTCAACATAGGCGAATTTGAGGCTGTGATATCCCAGGATGAAGCTGATTATGTTGTCAAGATGAAGGATCTGAAACAAAAAATCAAAGAAAAGGTCGTCCAGCAGGTGCAACTCCAGCAACAGTTAGATGTTGTTACTGGGGAACTTGATCAGCTTAATGAATCATTGGATGAAACTCATATAAATGGAATGAAAGCCATTGCAGATGCTAAGAAGGCATTTCAGCAAGCTGAAAAGAGTGAAGCTGGTCAAGTGCACGAGCTTCAAGCAACTGTTGATAAGGCTCAGGATGCTATACATCAAATGAAGACTTTTGTTGACAATCTCCTGTAATTTCTTGAAAAAGAGAAGAGATTCCAATCTGTGGATGTCCTTCTAACTCTTGTGTATCAATGAAAAACACTTTTGTCTTCAATCATTTGTGCTTGCATTCTTCCATTACCTGCTTCAAATTTACTTAAGCCAATGGGCTTAGTAAGCATAGTTTGATTTTTACTAGGATTATTACAAATAACCCTACAAACTTTGAATCTTTTAATTGCTCAATATTAGCTAAATCATACAAAAAATGTATATTTAGTGAGCTGGAACTTTGACTTTTATTCATAGTTCCTCTGTCTTTTGTGTGGGCAGTTTAAAGTCATGCAAGCCGGACAAAAAGAGGCTAATGTTTAAGGTCGAAATAGCTTTGACCGAAAAATGGATTAAAATAGATTCAATTCCTTGATAATTTATCTGAAAACAAATTACCATACTCAAGTATGAGAGAAAATATGTAAACTATGACTTAAGAATATTTGAATCTGAGGAATGATATGAAAAAGAGCTAAATAGCATTAGAAGAAGTAGTTTCCAAGAATGAAGTTACTATTATTTAACAAAACCCGTTAGGGGGTTGAAATATGCAGGGCCACCTATGGGCATTGGCTGCATAGTCAAATAAAATAGCATCTTTTGGCTGACAAGTCTGTTATGTGGACTGTTTATGCAAGGCCACCTATGGGCACGTGCTGCATAGTTAGGCAAAAGAACTCTCAGAAATTTACTTTCCTAGTGCTAAAAGCCAGTGAAAGTTTATGGAGATTCAAATTTTCTAAAGCATAGAGTTTGTTGTATGGAAAGAGGTACTTGAATATGGAGAAGATATTTCCAAACAAGAATATCGAAGAACTGGATGAATATCACTCCTACGAAGGTCTGACCCAAACATAGGGAAGAAGAATAAACCATAGACTTGAATACTTTCAGATCATGAAAAAGGATATGGGACAAATATGTTAAGGATGGCTATTTTTGCGGATCCCTACATACTGTCGTTTAAGACAAATAAGGACAAAAGAGGCATTCTTCCCAAGAATGAAGTTACTATTATTTAACAAACCCGTTAGGGGGTTGAAAACATGCAGGGCCACCTATGGGCATTGGCTGCATGGTCAAATAAATAGCATCTCTTGGCTGACAAGTCTGTTATGTGGACTGTTTATGCAAGGCCACCTATGGGCACGTGCTGCATAGTCAGGCAAAAGAATTCTCAGAAGTTTGACATTTTTGTGACCATAAGTCATGAAAAGGGTTATGAAGATATGAAAATATTTAAGGTTGGGATTATAATACATAAAGATGGGTATTTTCCAATGTATATAGAGATACATAGGTCAATGAAAACCATAATCATGTTGTGGCTGGGTCCTGAATTGGAACTTGGACTTCACTACGTATCTCATAAGAATGAGAATCAAGCCATACGTAGTTCTTGAAATGCAGTTTAACGTCGTGCAGGACGAAAGGATGAGTGATCTTAGTTTTTGGGGTCATAGAATTCGGACCATAATAATGAATACACAGTGTGTGTTTTCATGAGGACTTTTCAGCCAAGGGACTGAAAGTGAAATTTGGGGTTAGGCCCAAAAGACTTGGGACTGGATTTGAGGGACACTCGAATGTTCCTACGTATCCCATAAAGATGGGAATCAAGTCCACGTAGTTCTAGAAACTACCCTTTGTACAAATTTGGTTCGTACATGTGAAGGGTGAAAAGGGACTTTAGTGCAATGATGGTTTTAACCTAAGATAAAAAGTTTAGGCATTACCATGTATGTACGTAGTCTTTTTGAAAATGAAAACCATGATTGAAAAAGAATCAATGTTTAATAATGGTTCCTTCTCAAATGAGGAAATCAAAGAATATTGTAGTTTATTGTCGTACTGGACAAAAGTGTTGTATAGTTTAACGTCATATAACAAGGACGAAAGTGAATCAATGTAAAGATATTGATTCCAAGGGTGGTTTCACAAATCATCATCATATGAGATTGTGGTGAACCAATGTGAAAAGATTGTTTTTGGGCTTGAACCTTTGGGAGGTTGCCTACATACCCAGCCTGGAGGGCAAGGATCAAAGTCTGTGTAGTTCAATTAAAGAATGAATTAATGATCAAGTTGTTCTTGTGGACAATGATCTAAAAAAATGTTGTTGGGACTTACACATGGTTAGTGGCCCAAAGGGAGTGTTATGGTTGATGTTCGCTCTAAGATCACGTGAGTCATACTCGGTGTGAGAAACAAGAGGTAATAACAACCTTAACGATGCACAGTTTAATGTCATGTAGGACATATCAAGGATTTTCTGTACAGTTTAGCGTCATGTAGTTAGGACGATGGGGACAATACAGTTTAACGTCATATTGGACGAAAGGGGGATTGTGCAGTTTTAATGTCATGCTGGACTTTTGATGATTATATAGTTTAACGTCTTTCCGGACGTGAGAGACTTTTATACAGTTTAGCGTCATGTAGTTAGGACGTCACAATTTAACGTCTTGCTGGACATATTTGCAAATAGTTTATGGTCGTATACATGGACTAGGAATGATGCAGTTTTAAGGTCATGCTGGACTGTTTATGGAACTTTTTCACAGTTTAATGTCGTGTGGGACGAAGTTGCAGTTTAAAGTCATACTGGACCATTGCTGTATAGTTTTAGCGTCATATAGCAAGGACGAACTGATGCTGTATAGTTTAAAGTCATGTAGCTAAGACTAAGGTGAATCAATATGAGGATATCAGTTCTGATCTTTTTACAGTTTATCGTCATGCTGGACGTTGGAAGTGCCACACAGTTTAATGTCATGTCGCTAGGACACAATATAGTTTAATGTCATCTTGGACAGAATACAGTTTAGTGTCATGTAGGACAATAAGGGACTTAACACAGTTTAACGTCATGCTGGACGATGAAAGTGCCACACAGTTTAATGTCATGTCGCTAGGACAAAATATAGTTTAATGTCATCTCGGACAAAATATAGGAACTTCTTATACAGTTTATTGTCATGTAGGACAAAATCAGGGACTATGCAGTTTAAAGTCTTGCAGTTAGGACTATTGGTGCTGCACAGTTTAATGTCATGTTGCAGGGACAAAATTTAGTTTAATGTCATCTCGGACATTGAAGGTGACACAGTTTAACGTCATGTTGGAAGAAGTTGTAGTTTAAGGTCATACCGGACCTTGGTGTAGTTTAAGGTCATACCGGACCTTGGTCTAGTTTAAGGTCATACCGGACCTTGGTGTAGTTTAAGGTCATACCGGACCTTGTTGTATGAACCAAATGTAAGAGTCTTGGTTCTGGGAACAATATTTTGTGTTTATACAAAATACTTCTTCAGAAATCTGGCATTTGTTGGAGTCGTGATGTGTTCTCCATCCATTGAGATTAAACAGAACCAAAGATTAACTCTTCGTCTGATAAAGACTCTACCTGATTAGCCTGTTTAGGCTATGCCGTTTGATGGGGCGGTGCCCATGACTTTGAAGTAGATGGCATGAAATCTGCCAGAGTCAAAGACAATTTAGGCTTTGATGCATACTCATCTTCTTCTGATTCCTCTTTCTTCTTTGAATTACGCTGCCCTTTTGAGGATTTGTCCTTTGATGGAGGCTTTACTGCAGCTTTTGTAGGAGACACAATTGGCATCTTCAATTGTGTTCGCAAAATGGAATGGGTCCGATTGATTGTCTTTCTGACCATCCAATCATCATATTTTTTCGCAGTTTTGCTTTTGACTTCCTTCCACTCGCCTCCTTCCTCTGGATCTGGAGCGGTAATACACGCTACATGAGCTGAAAAACCCTTCAATTTGACTTGTCCCAAGTCGACCATCTTTTGTAGGAGGTCTTTAAAGACAAAACACTCCTGGATGGGATGCCCCAACATTTGATGAAAGGGACAATAATTGGGACGGTCTTCATCTCCTTCCTTGTTTGGTCTCTTCGGCACTAGTAATTGAACCAAATTATTCTCCAGAGCTGAAATGAAGTAACCAGGAACTTGCTCACTTCGGAAAGAGTATGTTTTACTCTTCATATCCTCAAATTGTTTTCGTCGTTGATCTTTTTGATCATTTGGACGAAACAGCCTTTGTTGTTGGCGTTCAGGAGGTGGAGCCCTTCGAGAAGATGAAGGTTTTGAAGTAGAAATAGGTACAGGTGCCTGTTTAAGCATAACTGTAGCAGTTTCTGCTTTACCCATTCTTCTTCCTGGAGCTGATGGAATTACACGAGATTTAACCTTAGCCTGCATAAGGGAATCTTCAATCTGTTGAGCGATTGAAGTAAGGTCTCGAAACCCTCCTGTGTATTTCACAGGGATCAATGGAGTGCGTAATTCGTCATGCAAATTTGCCACACAGATTGGAAACAATTCCTCCTGAGGGAGTGATAAACTCAAGGAATACGTTAATCCCTTCCAACGAGCAATGAAATCAGAGACTCTTTCATTCTCCCTTTGCTTGCAGTTTGTAAGATCGAAAACTGTCGTTTTTGGCAAAGTTGAGCTGAACTGAAGAAGGAATTTTTGACGAAGATCCTCCCATCCGATGACTGACCGGGATTTCAAGCTTGTATACCAGACAAAAGATGGTCCTTGCAAGGTTCGCACGAAGCATCTGAGTTTCACTGCTTCTTGTTGTTCTGGAGTTCCCATCATAGGATCACAACAAGACACGTAATGCGTCAAATGTTGTTCAGGGTCGCCTGATCCATTGAAAGTAGGGAAAATAGGGTTTCCAAAACTGGATGGAGGAAAAATTGAATCTACCCATTCAGGGTAAACTTTCTTTTCAGGTTGAACTTGCGCCCGTTTCCCTTCCATAGTTTCTAACCGAGCTGTTAATGACTCAATAGTAGTTATTAACTTTTGAGAAACGTCAGGTTGAACTTGGTTTTGGGTAGGTGCAATGAATGGAGCTTGGACAGCCGTGGAGGTTGGTGATGCAACTAATGGTAGTGCTGCCAACCGTTGTTGCGTTTGACCCGTAGGATTAGACCTCTGTGGGTGTACTGATAAAGGAGGATATTCCTGATCCATCTCAGTAGTTACAACAAATTCCTTCGGCTGTCGGACTTCAGCATTCTTAAGAAGAAGACTACTCTGAAGTAGTTCTGCATTCAACCTTCTTAATTCTTTCATTTCTTCCTCCTGTTGTGCAAGCCTTTCCTCTAATGAGAGCGATTGACCTCCTTCAGAGGAAGGGTGAGAAGTAACCTGATTCTTTCCTTTCCCCTTATTGGATCCTTTTCGGAGAGGGGGAAGTGGGTTACTTGAAGGAATACCCAGATTTTGGGTAAGCCTTTGATTACGTGTGCGCACTCCTTCTTCATTTAGGTCTGTGTGCGCATCTTCTTGAGCAGGAACCTCTTCATCTGATCCCTCTGATTGAGCATCATTTGGTGAATCAGCAGCAACGACAGTGATGGCATTAATGGATGCATATTTCATGGAATCCTTTCTATCAGCATTTCTGTGATATTGTCTCCTTTTATGTCCATGATAAGGCATGGCATTCCGTTGACTTGACCCCTCGGGAATTTCTTGGAGAACCGTCACTTGGAGAGAATCTCCTGACATCTTGGCTCTTCGTTCCTCTTGAGGCTTATTCCCTAATCGAGAGAATACTGACTTTCTCTGAGGGAGGGATTGAATATTTGAAAAAGTCCCCAGTCCGGTGGACTGGGGGTGTTCCTGTTGCTTCTGCTAAACTCCTCGAATCCCATTCGTTGATTCTGAGGGTTGGGTTAGAGAAGTCCCCAGTCTGGCAAGCTGGGGTGTCTCTTGACATGCTATGTCTGAGATCTTCTTGAAATCTCTCTTGATCTTGCGGATCTTAGTTCGGAAATTAGCTGGATGCATTAACCTGTATCCACTTTTATCACCTGGTTCAACAGACCGTTGGATGATTTCCGAAACTTCTGTCATTTGATGACGTGTTTGCTCCAGACGAGAGGCTTGCGCAATATTCTCGCCTGCTTGATGTAGGAGAAATTCAACAACCTGTTCTCTATATACTTGATTTTGAGAGGAACTAGTTGAAGCTTGATCTCGAGCAAGATTTTGATTATGAACAAAGCCCATTGACTGTGGCCGGCCATGGGCAATAACATTGCATGAGACCATTTTCGGCGGGCTTTGCTGACCGGAAAGCACTGTGAAATGTAGTGATCCGTGAATACCCAATCCTCTGATATGAACATTAGATGGAGCATTGGAAATTAACTGACGCAATCTTCTTAGTGTGCCAAGGCATGAATGTTGAAGGGTTCTCTGTTGCTTTTCAGCCTTCGGATACCGAGAGACTGATAGAGATGCCAAATCAATCTGGCGTTGTAACCCTTCTATTATCTTAAGATGATTTTCATATTCATCGTAAGATAATACCTTCTTCTTTAATTGACAAAGAGTTTTCCATATGTTAAGACGAATATCATGGATTCCATCATCCGTCAACATCTTTGGGATGTCATACTGTGAATCAGCCAAAGGCCAAAACATGACTGGTACTTCACCTTTTGCCAGTTTTTTCCTCATGTTCAGCATTTCCTCTTTATCATTAAATGAAGATTCTTCTACCTGTTTGGACCAGAGTTGGTGTTTCCTTGTTGCTTCATCGGATTCAACAAGATTGGTAGAGGAATCACTATTCATGCTGGAAGATGAATGACCCAGGGAAGGTTCAGAGAATAACCTGAACCCCAAGCTATCTTCTGATGGAGAAAGAGTTTCACCTGCCGATAGTAAAACTTCAGACATGACTGGTTTTACGTTTGCAAGTGCCTCGAGATAGGAGGGCTTTCTCGTCACTACATTGCCTTCTGAAGAATTTTTGAGACAATGTGAATCACTACTGCGGAGAGGACTTTCGCAGCGAAGTTCATCACCATGAGGAGGACCTTCATGATGGGTTACAGCAAAAGATGAGATCTCTTGCTCCTTGGTCTTCTGACCACACAGAGGGTTCCTGTGGTTCTCATCTGAAGAAGAAACTTCAAGATTGACAGAATTTTCATGAAGCAAGTCTTCATGAGGAAGTGTCTGTTGAAGACCTTCGGGATTAATGTTCCTGTTATTGGGAACTGAGGGAGTAGAATCTTGAATTCCGACAGATAAATGTCTGAGGGCTTCAAGAACTCCAGCATCGAGCAAGGCCTTGTTGTAGATTGGCCTTTGATCTCCTGACTGTGCTGGGCGGATCTTTTTCTTAGATGCCTTCTTACTCGCTTTAGAAATCACTTGATGACGAAAGTGATTGCTCTGAGCAGGTGTATGTGCCTGATCAGGAAAGATGGTCAGGTTAGGCTGACTATCATCGCTCAAATCAGGTGTATGTGCCTGACTTGGTTGTCCATATGATATGGGGGAGTAGGCCCCACAACCCTCTTGGACTGGAACAGATGTGTGTGTCTGTTCCGGAGTGAATTGTTGATGTGTCACTCCACTTCTAGGGATAGATTTATGTGTCTGTCCCTGAGATGATGCTGAAGCTGTTATGATATCCTGGCAAGCATCCAGAATATGAGCAGGAATTTGCTTCTGCTCTTTCACCATTGAGAAAATATGTTTGGTGACTTCAGCCGCCGGAACAGGGATATACGTCCATTCCGGGCTTGGAGTAGGTGTATGTGCATGCTCCTATCCTCCTTTTCCTGTCAGTGAATCCTGACAGTACTCAAGTGTGGAGGCAGAGAGTTTAGTCTGCCTCCTGTTTGTCGTCGGGGCTTTCCGACTGACTTCTCCGTGCGCTACCAAACGAGACTGTTGGTAGGCTTGATTAGTATTAGCAGGTGTATGTGCCTGCTGATTACACTTCGCCAAACGCTGTTGATGAGATCCATCATATGTAGTCAGACGAGCCTGCTGACTAACTGCTGATTTATAAGCAGGTGTATGTTCCTGCCTATGGTACTCCGCCGGAATTGCCTGGCGGGATCGGCTTGATGCTGCCAGACGAGTCTGCTGGACAGCGGGATTAAAACGAACAGGTGTGTATGCCTGCTCGTTATTTGCCACCAAGTTAGGTTTGTGGACTTCTCCGGAGATGGCAGGGATGACAACCTGCCTATTATTAACCGGATTCCGTCTCTGGTGATTCATCTTGCCTGCTCGGGTTCGAGGAACCTGAGCTGAATGCCTGGAGCCGGTACCCTCATCATGTTGAGGGCGCACTACCGCACGAGTCTGGCGGCGATTGTTGATGGGAGCCCTTGAGAAGGACTCCTGTCTTTTTGAATTAAGGTCTTGCGGGACCTGCTCATTCACTTCCTCGGAGTAAGGGAGTGAATGGAAATTGCGTTCCTGGGATAACGACCCGAAACGGTTGGAGACGGTAGTCAGCACCGCCTGCTTCTTGATTGCTGGTCGCCGTTGTCCGGACGACCAGGTAGAATTGTTAACTTGGAGGGCTTGACGAGCGGCCTCCAGAGTTGGGATAGTACCGTTGCGACGGTACTCCTTAACCAGTGCATTAGAAACACAGCGTTGAAGACGCTGAGTTGGTGATGTCATCCTCAGAGCGGATGACGTTCCAGCAGGAGTAGCAGCATTGGTTTTCACAGCAGCAGACCTCACAGTAGAGGTGTTCCCAGCAGCAGTATTCACAGGGGTGAATTTAAGGAAAGCCATTTTTGTAGAAGATCTTGAAAAAAAGAGTGCTTGTTCCATGTAACAGAATAATCAAGATGAATCCGGCCACTGCATCTTTTGGATGAGCACATGTCAATGATTGCCTTGTTGGCCCAAAGGGCCTAACAGATAAGAAGAACATCACTTTAACTTGGTTAAGGATTCACGTCGGGTTCACCATTTTTGTTTCGCGCGGAATCTGGGGATGACCTCCTGGACGGGAGATTCAAACGTTCCGATCGGTTTCTAACGGGTTTGTTCGTAGAACCGGAAACATCCAATGATTCCACATCCGTTGGGACCTACTTTCCAAAGGCAGGCGCTCATTAGCTTGTGGGCTAATGAGGCTTAGGAATTTGCATTGGTCGAGAGGATGGGAGGTCGGACTCATCACACCTTTTTGAGGGGAATTATTGTCTACTCCGGGACTCTCTTTATAGATTTAAGTTAAGTTCGTGAATCCTTATTACATTACCAAGTATAAAATGAGCTTTCCTTTAGTTTTAACAATCAATGATTAAATATGCAAGAAATTTAGAGAATCTTTTATATGTATTCGAGGTTCTTCATCAATATAGAATCATCTATATTTGTTTAGAGATTCTTGGTCAATGGTATCCTTCAAAACATTTATATAAAAGTCTCGTGGTCATTTTGATGACCAGGCTGGTTTTAAAGCCACTCAGTGGGGCACTTTAAGTTTATCGTCATTCAGAAGGACAGAGATTATTTCAATGTTGGGATCGAACCCATGAATGGGCTACCTACGTATCCTTTGTTTTGAAAAAAGGAATCAGAACCCACGTAGTTCGAGGAATGGGATATGATGTTTTATGATTGATGGCTCAAAGATGAATGTCATAATTACTTTTACACTCTAAGCTCACGTGAGTCATGCTCGGTGTGAGAAACAAGAGGTATTGGTAAGATTTAGACCATTGAGCCGTAAAAGATGCAATCATAAGAATTTTGTTTTGGGGCTTATGTATAGATGACTGCCCAGATAGATGAAGGTTTAGGATTTACTTTTAAGGAGAAAATCCAAGAACAGGGTCCACAAAGTTATATGTGCTTCATGGAGATTTGAATACTCTAATCTTGGGGCTTACTCCTAAGGAGGATGCCCAAGTTAGGAGGGGACTTATGATTGGGTTTTATTCCTGAAAAGGAAACCCAAATCAAAGAAAATTTGTGACTGGTTAAGAGAAATTTTAAGAGACTTGGGGCTTACTCTTAAGAAGGATGCCCAAGATTTATGACTAGGACTTATTCCTGAGAAGGAAGCCTAGGTTAGGGGATTTGGGGCTTACTCCTGAAAAGGAAGCCCACGGTTATGACTGAGTCTTATTCCTGAAAAGGAGACCCAGGTTAGGGATTAAGGTTTGGGGCTTACTCCTGAGGAGGATGCCCAAGATTAAAGGACTTGATTGGGGCTTATTCTTAAGAAAGATGCCCAAGATTTATGACTAGGACTTATTCCTGAGAAGGAGACCCAGGTTAGGATTCTCTCATCTTAAAGGATGAGGTTGAAATGAATGAACTCTCAATCTTTGGTGACATAGAGATGTTTAAATCACTGGGTGTTTGAGAGGTATTTCACAGAATTCCTTTCAGATAAGGATGTCAAATCAAGAAATCATGCCATAAATGGCTTTTGAAGAGTATCTTGAAGACTGAATCTTGAATAGGAAGGGTGAAATGGCTTAAGAGGGGTAAAAATGGGCAAGATGGGCACCCAAAAAGCTAGGGGCGCGCAAGTCTTGAAGGTCGCGCAAGTCCTGCGTCGGCGCGCAAGTGTTGGTCGCGCAAGTATACTTGCGCGACATGAGGGATACTTGCGCGATTTTCAACCAGAGTTGAATTACTTGAGCGACTCTTTATTAAACCCTTTCCCATCCTCTTGAGGTTCTTCCAGAGAAGGGACGCGCAAGTTATATTGAAGGAATTAAGTTGGCGCGCAAGTGTTTGATAAGTTTCAATACTTGGGCCTTCCTTCTTCTCTTTAGATCTTCCATTCTAGGTAAGAAATTACAGTAGAAGTGTTCCGGAAGCCTTGAGAAGAGACTTGAGCGTCGGGAGCTTTGATCCAAGTTTCTGGAAAGAGATCCCCTCGAATGGGGGGCCCACAGGGTCTATTTATAGGCAAAAGAAGACCCCGGGCGGTTACTGGGCGGTTACCAGATCTGTCGCGCAAGTCCCTTGCACGACCATGAGGGATCGCGCAAGTGTTGAGGCGTCGCGCAAGTATACTTGCGCGACCAAGAGGGAACTTGCGCGACCTCTGGGCAATGTTCTCCTTTTTCATCCCTTTGTCAATTTTTGATGTTTCTTCAAAGGATTAATCACTTTGAGCTCAGATATTCCCTTTTCCGAACTTTAGATTTTGTGACGAAAGGAGCGTCAACACATACACACGGGTGACATTATCATAATTTAAATAACACATAAATTATGAAGATATATGTAATATTTTAATTAATGAATTATAATATTATCATAAATATCATATAAATGTGTTCAACCCATCATTATATCCAGTCATGAAAGTTGGTAACAGAAATCAAATTATATCAATTCTTAAGGTGGTATTATACCATAAACACAATCTCATATTTAGATTCCCATTTGATTGAATATTGTATGGATATTGGTTATTAACTTAAATTATAAAATATAAATATATGGAAAATAATTATGTTATAATATACTAATTGTTTAATAATATTTTAATTAGTTGGTATGAAAAAAAATTAAAATGTGTGGTTAGGAGTGTTACTATTTCTTTGTAGAGTTTCTTTTTGATTGATCTAAATTGATTACTAAGATGATATTATGATCAAAAATGGATCTATTTTATTTTTATATAATTATAGAAGTAATATGGTTAGTTATTTTATTATTAAAATATATTTTTATGTGTGAATATGGGAGGAGAGAGGGAAGAATCTTAAAAGTGGGTGGGGAAAACATGAAGATTTTGAAAAGACTAAAAAACACCCACTTTTTTCATTATAATACTAAGAAATTTATTTATATTGTCAATTATTGGTTATACGATATTAATTTTTCTATAAAATGGGAATTCAAATAGTTTTTATGTCTATTTTAAACAATACCTTCTTAGTTTAATTACTTAATAAATCAGTTCTTTACTTAACCACAATAATAGTTTTTTACTTATTTCACTATTTATAGTTGATAAATATTATGTATAATATCATAGAAAAAATATATTATTGTCATTCCAAATATTTTATCCTTTTTTTAAATTAAATTCACTTAATTGGTAGAATAAAATTAAAAATTATACCCATAGATGTGATGAAATAGTGGGTTCTGAAAGAGATAATTTTGATAAGTATAGACGATTTTAAGATTCTACATCAATATAAAATTGAATAAAATGATATAAAATAGTTAAATTTAAATATATTATAACTATTATTAATTTAAAAAAATTAAAATTTAATACATTTTTATGTTTTTTTAAACGAAAATGTTTTTTTAATTAAAGATCTGGATTTTTGAATATTCATCAAATAATGAAACATTTCAAAAAAATTATAAAATATAAAAAAAAATATAATTTTGATATTAATATTAAAATATAAAGTTAATTTAATCAAATTAATACATCAAAAGTGATAAAAATTACTCTCATGTTATGTGTTCAAATCCCAAAAAAAACCATCTTTTAAATAATTTAATGTTTTTTAAAAAACATATCTTTTTATTACTAATAATTCCATTATAATTTATTATGAGTATAAAACCATAATTTTAATAATATATTTTCAAAAAATCATACCCAATAATTTATATTATATGTTATAATGGTATACTATATTCTAGTTTATTTATACATTGGGCTACTTGTTTCGTAATCTATAAAAGAGACTGAATATAATAAAATATATCATGGGTTGGTTAAGATCAGTATTTCATATAACATACCATATAAAATATATTTTTATTCCTTTAAAAAAATTTTTTGTTACATTGACCCCATATTAAATAAACATTATCCTCAAATTGTTTTCTTGCAATCAGAAATCAATGGTTTGATAATTGAAAATTCCATTGTTAAAAAGAAATATCATAAAAAGGGTTAATAAAAATTCTCTTAATAATATTGAAAGGGAATTAAAAAGGTCCAATTGAATAAGAAATAACTCTGTATCTCTTTATAACGACATTGGATTCATGTAATGATATGATCTTTGATGAAACTGATAAATAATTATAGTGAATGATATAGACCATTGATCAAAATCAAGTGAATGATTAATAAAAAATTATAAACTTAAAAAATATAAACCTATGATGATTTAAAAACCATCTATTCATCGAATATAAAGGTAATAAAATAATTTATTTCAATATACATTCCATTATTTTGATAAATTATTATACTATCTATTAATATAATGAAATAAGATTAACAAAAATATTTAAATTTCATAAGTATAATTTCATTATTTGGTTGTGATTAGTTAAAATTCTAATATATTGAATACTCAAAAAAGACTATAATAATAGGGTTTTTCTGTTTTATGTACTAAATTTCTAATTTAATGGATCTTAATATCCATAATAGAGTGACATGTATTCCCTCTTATCCTTAACTTATTTCCAAAACTAATATGGTCAGCAAAAGTTATCCAATATTTTTCAGTAATATCATAACCTCATTAGAAACACCACTGGTTCATGATTAATATTTCTTTCATAAATTGTTTATTTTAAAACAATGAAATATTATAAAGAACATCCTATATTTCAGCGGTATGCATTAAACCATTATCGTCCTTTATCTGTAGTTTTATGCCGCATGGCATTCCCAAAAATGATGGGTTATCACACTATATACGAACTATCCTCTTATTAAAAATCTTATGAATACAATTTCTATATCATTTCAAAATATGAATAACCTATAATTACATTAATTTCACATATAATATAAACCCTAAATGTTACCAATACCCTTAATCTAATTCCTTCCAATAGTAATGGAATTATTTCATAAAAACATTTTACTAATACATACAATAATCAAATGTGTTGTATTCCAATTATTGTGTTCCAAAAATATGTCATGACCCATCCTCAGTGCATGTGCCATGACTACACCAAGCCCTCCTTCTATAGGTTAGGTGCTAGCGACTAGCACCAAAGGCGTAAATCCCGATAACTGGGAAGGCATTGACTTTAAAAAAGTAAACAAATCACCATAGAGTACAAGAGGAAGCAATACACTAAAAAAAAGAAGTGCTGAAAAGTAAATGGGCCAGAATAAAAACCAAATTGAAATTACAGTAACAACTGAAAAAAAGTACAACAGAAAAGTCAAGCAGCTGGAAGAATAGAAGCAGCTCCTATGTCGTCCACCATGGATCCTACCTGAAGGGTAGGTACAGATAGCCTCCACAACGCTCTCGCCCATCATCCTCCTCCGATTATCGTCATGTCGTGAAGTCCACCTCTAGATACTGACTCGTTCTGAGATCCACCTCCGGGTACCGTCCAGTCCTCGAACACTCGGCCTCTGTTAGCACAGACCGTTGTCTACAACCTACACAACGAGGTGCGGGCAAAGCCCGTATAGGGGTGAGTATAACGATACTCATTAGAGACCCCGAGACCCTCAAGGTCTCACTAAATCCAACAAGGATAACCACAAAGAAAGATATCAACAGATAACCTCTACTTAGGTATATGCCTATACATATACCTAAGTTATCAAGTAACCCATGTCAATCATGAGGAAACACAAATATTATGAAATAACTGGATATCCACTACCCAGGTATATGCCCATACATATACCTAAGTTATCATGTGACTCATCTCAATCATGAGGTAAACACAAAGGTCATAGACTCAGCTCAAACCGGGATTTTCATTATTGAAATCGTAACTGCTGAAGAGCTCCATCTCTGGAGAGTACAGTGATCCTGTCACGACTCCTAGGTACTGCTCACTTACCTAAGACTGCTGAGGTACTCCTGTCGAGTACCGCGGGTCTGCCACCTCACCCAGTAGTGCTCCTCCGCCGTGCGTGTGCCACCTCACACAGTAGTGCTCCCCCTCATAGCCTACTGAGGTAATCCTCCTGTCGAGTACTGCGTGTCTACGACCTCACAAAGCAGTGCTCCTCCACCATGGGTCTGCCACCTCACAAAGTAGTGCTCCCCACTGGGCTATGCAAGTCACTTTGAATCGAATCAGACAAGTAATCATCAGGTCTCAGCAAGCTAAACGGTCTTCTTACTCTGTACACTCATCTCCAGAAGGGTCCTCTCCACGAGCTACAGTTCGATAATCCAAGTATCAGAACGTCCCACGAAGAAGTATCTCAAAGGACCACCTCGTCATAGGGTTCTCAATGCAACATACGACACGTTAATTAGACGCCCGGTCTGTGAGTTATTAACTTTTCGACCTAGGGGCCCAGTTGGTTTCGTGTATGAACCAACCCGGCCATATCTCAATTGTACCCCGAACTATCATAAGGTATACTCATAGGGACCATTTCTCAGCATGATCACCAATGCCGCTGACGGTTCGTCAAAGAGATGTCCGGTCTGAATATTATCAGCTTTTCTGTTCCAGGGGCCCGGTTATATTTTGGGTACAATCCAACCCATCCATCATCCAACTACATCCAAAACATAGGAGATGTATGCAAAAAGAACTGTCTCATCAAGAAGAATCCAACAATGTTTACGGCACGTCAATCGGACGTCTAGATCTCAAGTTATAAGTGTTTCCACTCCGAGGGCCAGATTGTTTTCGGGTTCGAACCAACCCGGCCATACACAAAGTTCTACAAAACCTTGCGTGTAATATACCGAAACGACCGTCTCGATCCAAGGATCGCATCGCAACTGACGGTGCATCGATCAGAGGTCCATATCCCATGTTATGGGAGATTGAATGGAAACTACCCGAAAATAGGGGGTTCGGGCCCGGTCCGACCAGGCCCGATACCCCCCCCCCCCCCCTCGGGTCCGGGTCCGGCCCACTAGGGCACGGGCTGGCCTGACCTGGGCGGCCCAGTGGCCTGCCGCGCTCGGGAGGCCCGCGTGGCCAGATCGGCTGGCCGAGATGAGCTGTACAGGGGGGCGTGTTTCCCCCCTAATTGGAGAGTTGTGGCCCCCACGTGGGGGCCGTTCTTTGTTCCAGCCAAGGGTTATGAATCCCCGGTCTCCCCTGGTCCCGCGCGGCTGTGGGACCGCCGCCTGCAGCCGTAGTTGAAGCTACGACGGACCCTCCTGGAGGCACGCCGGCCGCCACCGCCTCTGACCGCCGACACTGCTGTGCCGGGGTGGCGCATCGGCATGCCCTTCCGCAGACCACCAGACACACTCCGGTGGTCCGATTTGCTTGCGGTCTTCTCCAGCGGTCCTCCCGGGACCGACTCTTCACTAAGAAGTTTTTAAATTGACTTTCCGGCCTTGTTTTTCATTTCCCATCAATCTGCGGACAACGATCAACCAACGGAGCCTTCGAATTGCCTTCGTGGCCCCGACTCCGGCCGCGGTTTCTTTCGGACTCAACGGCACGACGCGACAGCACCGCGCTTCTTCGTCGCGTTCTTTCTTGTTTCTGCGTGGTGTCGTTGCACCGCACCACCTTTTTTTGAGCCGCAATGAACACAAAATCAAAGGGGGAGGAGGGTCGGCCTGTTTGTGCGTTCCGACCTCCTCTCTTTATAAAGATAGAAAGCGGCCAACAAATGTCAACGAAGTTCGCTAAAGAATTAATATATTCACGAACAAGAAATTAACCCCTACGGTTTTCCCCGCAATCAAGAATTCCCAACCCACAAACATATTCTTCAGGGATCAACATAATATTTAGTTGATCCGCATACATTGTCTTAGAAGGAAGTAAACATGGGTTCATTAACATTCACAAATTAAGTCCATACCTTGGAAATGGTTCGTTCATTGAAGATGGGGGAAGTGATGTCGCTCCGTCAACACCAGAAAAGAACCATCATTGATGTTGAGTTTCCCCATGGTTTATTCTTGTCCCATTACATGGAGAAAGAAAAGGATTGGAGAACCGTGGAGCGTTCTTCGCTGAGTCGGAAGGTCGTTCTTCATCAGAGAGTGGCGTTCCTCGCGTTCTACAACGTGGAAGATGGACTCCTTCAGAGGAAACATTTCTACCTCTCTCAAAAACCCAACACATCAAAACAACCCCCAAAATAAAATAAGTTTTATGTTTATTTTATTATAACATGCCATGCATTTAAATTTTTAAAATTCAAATGCATAACTCTCAAATTAAATGGCATGATTTAATGTGAAAGGAAGTCACATCATTTATTTTAAGGGGGGTTTTAAGGGGAAGAGTTATGGGGGGTTAGGGAATTTGAAGGGGTGGGGTTTGTGTGGGACCCACCTCACCTTAAATACTCTCAAGGTAGGTTTAGAACATCAGTTGGTCCCACTCCAACCACTTATCATAGGTTAAACTACTTTTAACAAAAAATAAAATTGGTTGCACCATTTTATTTTATTCTTTACTTAACCCAATAATTTAATAACCTCACACAATAAAACACAACTCTGGAAAAGGTGTTTCTAAGAAATTACCAGCATTTCGGTTTCAACAGTGCCCTCGGATTTCAATTCTGTGCACCAGATCAAAAGTTAGAAAAACCTGCTCGTTCGTTCACTGAACGTACCCGAGCTAAAATTCGGAAAATTATTCTAGGCTCACCGGGCCTCGGAATCAGGTTCTGTGAGAAAATGTGTTCTTGTAACATCCCAATGAAAATTATGAAAAAATTTCCCTTGAATTTTACGGGTCTTTACATTACTCCCACCTCAGGGCTTTACATCCCCGTAATGCTATAACACAAACTGGGGAAACAAAAGTGGTACTGAGCACACACCTGATCCTTCCGCTCCTATGTGCTCACCTGGAGGTTTTTGTTCTGCCATTTAAAGCGCACCCAAGGAATCGACCGTCCTCGTAGGATGCGATCCTATCGATCCTCAACCTCTACTGGAACATCGCAAAAGTCACCCCATCGCCAAAGACTAGTTATCCATGGTCGATGACATGCATAGGATCTAGCACGTATCTCCTCAGTTGAGATACATGGAATTCGACGTGCACCTGGTGCAACTGAGGTGGATGGGTCAAGTGTTAAACCACCTCGTCTACCGTACTAAGGACCTATAAAGGTCCGTTGAACCATGTAGATAACTTGTCGCCTCGGCCACATCTCTATAAACCTCGTCGAGGTGAGACCCGTTTAAGGACGTGATCACCATACTCGAACTCTAGAGGCCTCCACTTCCTGATTAGATTTGAAACTCAAAACTCCTACTTCCATGAGGGTAAGGTTGGCCAACCCAAGAGTGATCAGCCAAACCCTCATCTGCATGAGTTCATCTTGTGCTGCACGGGGTTTCCATTTCACAGACCAAGGAAAACCCATCCTGACGTTGTAGTTAGACCACAACCATTTTTTCTTATTACAGTAAATCTGACCATGAGCTGTGAATCGAATCCATATCGAGACCAACGTCGTAAGGCCAAGACGCTACCACCAAGTGATTCCAACCAAAACTCTCGCCTCGTGGGTCAAACCACACTGTCGGCGTAAGTGTGATTATCGAGTCTCCTCCCTATGTATATCCAGTCGTGTGGGTAAAGTCCACCACTTACCGGAAACTCTAGGTCTGGGAAAAGATTCGTGGAAGGGAGGAATAATTCATATCAATGTCTGTTACTATGACAGCTAGTAGTGGACACATAATGTCCCTTGAATCATTTTTAGAGACATTGGGTCTCACTCCTTGACCGTATGAAGCAACTCTCTTTCCCTACCCTCCAGCTCCATGTACCTGGAGGGGACAACCAAGGCGGGTGGTTGTAACATATTGAAATATACACCACCTAATGCTACTCCCATAGCTCTTCCTCCTCGTCATATTCTCTGCAGATTTATCTATCCTTAACATTTCCTCTTCTTGAAACATTCACTCGCCCATGTCTCTGAGACTGGTGCCAGCTCTCTACGTTCCAACTTCTAACAATCTCTAGTTGTATTCATTCAGCCAAAGAACATTCAATCTCGAGGTTCTCTATAGCACCCTAACATTATTAGGAATGCATAGAGGAAAAAGTGATGTCTCTAATCGTATTCATCGAGTACCCTGAATGTTCGGTACGCCTCGATGAATTCTCAGCTACCGAAACGTCATCCTACCGAAGCTGTATAAGCTATAGAAAACTCTCAGCAACCTCCTCAAGCCAGTCCTCACCCGCCTGTGAGTCAAGTTCGCCTCAGAACTTGAGGTTATCTGATGTTATAACACTTGTAATGTAACACCCCAAGATTTCATAGTGTGTTATTTCTTCAAAATAATTCAATAACTTTCACTACACGTAACACCAAGTTCAAGCACACCATGAATTACCAAAAAAAATCCATTAAAAGAGGTAATGAATAGTATTAACTAAATTTTAAACGTTATATAATCCTTATAATTTTTAATCCATATTATGAGTTTCTTAGTCATAATGCAAGAACAGATTCATTTTCGGATAACTTTCATATTTTGATGAATAGAGAAAATACTAAATTTTAATTAAAAACAACTTTTTTAATCAAAATAATTAATAGTGATAAATTATGAATTTGAGTGGTTTTAAAGTATATTTACAATATATTTTAACATTTAATATAATTTTGGTCATTGGACATAATTTTACAATTAAACCGAACATAAACAAGTGTCAATCTTTTGATAGTTATTATCTCTTAAAAACACGCTTTTTGTTTTGACATCGGGAATTAATTTTAAAATAATTTCTACCACTTCTGTCTTTGGAATTTAGAAAAATGGATTCCATATTTGGAATTAGGATGTTCAAATTGTTTAAATATGTAACTTTTATTTTTAGACATTTTGAATAATTACTGCGGTAAATATTTTATTTACCATGGTTAAGGGTAAATCTGGTAAATAAGGGTTAAAAAATAATATTATAATAATAATAATTACCCTAAAACGTGTACTAACCTTATTGGTTGATACATGTTCGACCATAGGCATCTTTGGGTCGACTTGGGGACCCCATGGAGCCACTTATAGGTGATAGGGACACTTTATTTTAATTAAGTTAAAATGAGTACAAAAATGACACAAGCATATATCTTTTAGCAAAACAATTTTTAAATAGGGTAATATATGTTTTATTTTCGACTATAAATATTAATTAGAAATTAAAAAATATTTACTACATAATGATATTTTATTTATAATTTTTATACATTAAATAATTTATTTTATTTATGACACAATGGTGATGCAGTAATTACTATAATAGTGAAAAATCAAAATAATTGATATTATAAATACCCAAATAAATATAATATGAAACTTTTAATGAATTAAAATAATTTTCTAGGATAATATGATATATTAGGATTGATTTAATTGACTTTTTCCGAAGTGTTATGAGTTTCACAAAAATCAACTATTGAATAGTGTCAAAATTGACATAAAAGAGTTCTTAAAACAAATATTATATTATTAATTGATATTAAATTCCTAAAAATCTAAGGATCGGCCAAGAGACTTATATCATGATAGTTTCATCATTAATAGACCACTTGGTGGTCTCTTGGATGTATATAGTACGTTTATTAACCATATTATATAAAATACAAAGAGACATTGTAAAAGTGAAACTAATTAACTTAGAGTTAATACTTAACGATAAGGTTAATATAAGTACTCAAACCTGTCAAAATTCTATTGGTTGAGTTCTTTTCGACCCATCACCACCTTTAAATTTATATAATCTTCTTTGGAGCCATTATAAACCAAATATGAATTTATTATAAACTAAAATGTCTAGCTTTTCCAAAGGTACCCCTCACCCCTCTTATAAAAGGGCACTCCTCCTTCTCATTTCTTCACACCTTCAAAACCTTTTGGTTCGGAAAAACTCTGCCCAAATACTCTCCCAACTTCCCTCACTACAACCTAGAGGCCTTAGTTTGATCATAAATCCAACCTAAGGAGCCCTTTTGATCAAATCAAAAGGAAGAACCCGACGAAGAGGTAATGATTTCACCACCCTTTTCCGAGTTCCTTTCTTCTTCCACTTCTTCTTCCTTTATTATTACGATTCTAAAATAATAACTACAGTATCATATATATACTGTGATGTTATTATAAATATGGTACAACCATATTCAGTATTCTATCCACCCTTTGAATAACATGTCACCATACGTGCGTACGTACGGCTTACCGTCTCCACGTCGTGGTGTAATTGTTATTTAATATATTATTATTTGGATGGGTATAATAATGGTATGTAACTAATGTAAATAATAAATATAACATGTTAATGATTCGGTATATATGATATACCATCCATTTATATATTATTTTAATATCAAAATAATGATATTTTCGCTCGTGCATACGTACAGACTACCGTCTCCACGAACTCGATGAGATTCATTCTCCATCGTATCCATTAAAGTATAATTATCATTTGATGATTTAAAAATGATGTTTAAGGACTTGATATCATTATGGATATGAATAATATACAACCAGTTGATAACAAACACGGATTATGTAACAAAACATATAAAAGAAAATGAGTAAGTTAACACCCTAAACGACGATAATTAAAAGATATTATTAACAAAATATTGTTAAAAGATCATATATGATATCAAATTAATATATATGATTCTTGAATAATTTAATAACAATTATTTCACCATTATACAGGAGGTTAACCTACCTCAACCAAGGAAAAGTAAAAGGTAAGGGGTTTTCATCTCACTCTTTATTCTCGTGAGATTCATGCCATATTGCCACCATCACCTTTTGTGTGGTGTATGTACTGCCCATAATTATATTCATTGTGTAATACACTCTAATTTATGGGTATTTACATATTAGTTGTATGATACCTCTTTCATGGGTTGTATGTTTCATAAGTTACCAAATTGGTAAGGGTTATTTCACAATCTCTTCATTATCCGAGGTTGTTTATACATAATAATCTACTTGGATCTCTTTATCATCCACATCCATGTTTCATCAAAATGTATTCCAAAGCATTTTTATTATTTAAAAGAATATGGGTTAAAGTCATTTATACCCTTGTTTTACTTTTTATAAGAGGAGTCTTTCCGTCGTTTTCAAAACAAGGTCTCTTTTAACCTTTTCGACTGAATTAAGGTAAGAATGTTTTTTTAACTTATACGGCAGGTGCAGTTATTTTTCGCCGTTATAAAATCTTCAAAGCTTTCCTTACAATCTTATAATAATATTTTCAAGAAAATGTTTTATTTTATATGGCTTTTAAATGATTTCAAAAATAGAATGAAATATTTCTCTAAAAAGTGTTTTGATTTCATCTATGTCAACATCCTTTGATGGATTTTACGCTTATTTGAAGTTGATTTATTATGATACAAAACATCTATAATGTATTGAAGGTTTTGTGATATGTTTGACTATGAATGTGCTATTTTTATACAATTCATATTTTATGGTGAAATTATTGACATTTCGTATGCTAGTTTTAATACGAATGTTTGTGTTATGTTTAAACCTTTTCATATGGGAATGCATTGGACATAATATGTGACGGGTGGAGCCCACTATAGCTCCTCGATGCATCGGTAGGTCTCATGAGACAAACTAGTGTATTGTGAAAAGGCCTTGACAAAATCTTATTTGTAGTCTTGGCACGAGGCCTTGGCTATGTGGTTATGATAGTCTGGCATTATGCATTCCAACATTATGAAAGTGGTTATTGATTTTTCATGTGATTATTCGCTTAGTAGAATATCAATGTGAATAAGTAAATGGAATTATTTCATTTTACATTTTCCATACTATGTTGAAGTTCATGTTTAAACAGCTTTTGTTTTAGTAATTCATTGCCTTAAATGTTTATGCTTATTTTGAATGTTCCGTTATATTGTTATCCTTACTGGGCGTTTGAGCTAATCCCATTTCTATGATTTATTTTTCCAAGGATGTGAAGAAGTAAGTTATGAATGACCTGTAGGGATATTATTAGGGGATAATAGTGTGGATTGTGGATACATTATGTTGTTGTAGTAGTTTTTCATTTAATGATATAATGTAAAACTTATGAATATATCTAGTGTTTCCAAGGCTACTAAACCAATCGGTCTTTCGAGATTTGATCTTTCTTGTGATCATGCCAATGTTATGTAATAATGCACTGACTCTGGGTAACTAGGGTCGGGGCATTACAGTTGGTATCAGAGGAATTTTATTACAAACCTTGGAAGCTTGATTTAGATAAACTCTGATTAGAGCACATAGTTTTAAGATGAATTTTGAGGATTAGTATAGAAGAACTTCATAGAATTTTGGTATTGTAGAGATTTTGTGAGTTTTCCGAGCAATACATCTATGTCTGGATACAAGCAGGTAGAGGCGGCTCTGGCACAGATGTACCTAGGGGTAAAACCCGAAAACACCACTTTGAGCTAGACTCGAACTAGAACTGGTGAACGACAATGGGCCTTGCTGCACTCTTGGTTACGACACTCCCGGGGGATATGCTTAGGATAACTCTCATTTTCTTTACAAATCATTATTAAGGGTTTATGAGAATATACTTCCTCAAAGGAGACATTTTTATGATTATGGATTATATCCATAAACTATTTAATTTATGTTATTTGTTTTACAAGTTTGGGATTTGGTATTGTTATTCATAAACTAATCTAATGTATGCCATTATTTAGAAATAGCGACCAGTAGAAGGAATGAGAACTCTAGCAATGCACATGATACAAAGAGAAAGAAGGATCATATATTTTATGGTCTTAAGCCAGAATTTACAAGAGAAATAGTCTCGCATGTATTATCATCATATGAAGAAATAATATCATATGTTGATAAGAAAAGTAAAGAGTTTACTGAGTCCTATGGCCTTGAAGGGAAGCAAGAGAAGAAAAGGATGGAAGAGAGAAAGATGGATAAAGGGAAGAGGGAAAAGAATAATTTTCCCATATGTGGTAACTGTGGAAAGAAACACCCTGGAACTTGCCTGGAAGGAATGGGAGTTCGTTATATGTGTGGAGGAAAAGGGCATAAAATACGTGACTGCAAGGGTATGAAAATGGTTTCAAATGTACAATGCTTCATTTGCAAGGAGTTTGGACACTACGCGGACCTATGTCCTAATCATCAGACTATGCCACAAATGATGCTATTGGATAATAATCAAGTTATGATACTACCACAGATGAAGAGGAATGATTAGAGTTCTTATGTTTATTATGTCAATTGAGTGTTGTATCAACAATTTACTTGTTATAATAATTATGGAGTATATAAGGATTGTAATACAGTACTATTTCATTAAGGACTTGAGATTTTGTGGAACAAATAAAAGTGACTCAATAGCAGGATAAATTTTTGTAAAATATATGGTTGAGAGAATGATAAACCATAATATAGTTCTGATACCGAGGTAGTGATTTTGGAATAATACATGATTGTTTTGGATAAATTATATTGGATCTTATTTAATACCTTGGAACTGATTAATGATATGTATATTCCATCATTGTTGGGGTTGAAAACATTTTTGGATTGATGAAGTAAATCCAGCATTCTATATGGAATAAGGGAGCATGAATGTAATCAATAAGGAATATGGTAATTTAGGATGTTTCAGTGTATTAAAAGAATACATGATGAAGGTATTCATATGCTATTATGGGGTAAAAATGATCTACATTATGTTTACCTTCCTTATAAATGTTGGACTGTGAGTTTGGACAGAAGTATTTTGGATAGTTCTAGTTTGGATTATTTTGGATTGCCATAAAAGGACAACCCGGAGGTCGGGCGGCAACCTGTCGCGTCCGGCAAGGCTGCGAGACTTGAACCCGCAACCAAAGGGCGACAAGGGTGTATCACCTACCACTGGCCCATGAGATGTCCTGGATTATATAATGTAGTTTTTATTAAAAGATCTTGTAGATGAATTATAAATTCATTTATTTTGGAACCCTGTATGAATAGTATAAATAGAAATTTTTTTAACGTTCTATTATCTTTTAGAGTGAAAGATGAGTTTGTGGTAGAAATTTATTAATGGATAAAACTATAATTATAAAGTAAGTATATCTCCTTATGATCTTAGCCAATCTCATAAATAAATTTCTCAACATTAATAAAAGGAACTTAGAACAAAAATGTTGTCCTAGATGGTACCTTAAACCATCACTAATTTATGGCTTTGGGATTGTTGGCCTTTTCGTAGCCATTTTCTCTACCACTCTCCATCAGATAATTAATGGTTAGATTTCTCTTCCATATCCATATTTTCCTACATGGAACCCTAGTATGTGTTATTTTCGGTAATCTTCATAATTTCCACTCTTTTTTTTAAATATAGGCCTCATTAATTCATTTTTCGATGTGGGATTTCAACTAAGATATTTTGAAACGTCAAAAATGTGTTATCCCAATACCCTATATTTTGTTGAACCGATGGTATTTTAAATCATCATAGATTGATGAGTTTAAGGACCTCAATTTTATACTTTTTTGTGATTGATGACCTCAATCACTACCTATAAATATTTACGTTTTTCCTCCAATTATATGTCTCTAATTTCCACCAATGTTCTCCTAATCGAGATCATAATTTGGTGGTGACCATTTGATTTATCTTTTCCTCATATTAAGACTAAATTTTAGTAACCCAATTTCCGATGTGGGTTTTCCCACAAATATATTTTCTATTTTCAACCTTTTATTTTCGAAGAACAATATCAAATTGCGAGGACGCAATTTATTGAAGGATGGGAGAATGTAACACCCCAAGATTTCATAGTGTGTTATTTCTTCAAAAATAATTCAATAACTTTGACTACACGCAACACCAAGTTCAAGCACACCATGATTTACCCAAAAAAAGCCATTAAAAGAGGTCATTAATAGTATTAACTAAATTTTAAACTTTATATAATCCTTATAATTTTAGAATCCATATTATGAGTTTCTTAGTCATAATGCAAGAACAGATTCATTTTCAATATTGCACTTTTATCAACGTTTAATAGTGAATCCTTTTTAAATACAATATTTTAAACATTTTGACTAAATGGGGACATCAAAAAATTTAAAATGAAACATTCCAAGATTACACTGTATGCTTTCCTTTGAATAAAACAGTAGTGTGTGTTGTATGCAACTTCGAGTTTTAACACACACCACAACCGATCAAACTAGCTGTTATGAATAGTAATACCTAATTTTTTAAATTATATATATTTTATATTTCAATATAGACTTCATTTTTGGATTTGGAATATCGAATTTAGCCTAAGGTGAAATTTTGGTACTTTTCGGATAACTTTCATATTTTGATGAATAGTGAAAATTACTAAATTTTTATTAAAAAAACTTTTTTAATCAAAATAATTTATAGTGATAAATTATTAATTTTAGTGGTTTTAAAGAATATTAAGAATATATTTTTACCATTTAATATAATTTTGGTCATTGGACATAATTTTACAATTAAACCGAACATAAACAAGTGTCAATCTTTTGATAGTTATTATCTCTTAAAAACACGCTTTTTGTTTTGACAGCGGGAATTAATTTTAAATTAATTTCTGCCACTTCTGTGTTTTGAATTTATAAAAATGGATTCCATATTTGGAATCAGGATGTTGAAATTGTGTAAATAGGTAACTTTTATTTTTATACATTTTGAATAATTATTGCGGTAAATATTTTATTTACCATGGTTAAAGGTAAATCCGGTAAATAAGGGTTAAAAAATAATATTATAATAACACTAAATTACCCTAAAATGTGACCTAACCTTATTGGTTGATACATGTTCGACCATAGGCATCCTTGGGTCGATTTGAGGACCCCATGGAGGCACTTGTAGGTGATAGGGACACTTTATTTTAATTAAGTTAAAATGAGTACAAAATTGACATAAGCATATATCTTTTAGAAAAACAATTTTTAAATAGGGTTATATATGTTGTATTTTAGAATATAAATATTAATTAGAAAGAAAAAAAGATTTAATACATAATAATATTTTATTTATAATTTTTATACATTAAATATTTTAATTTATTTATGACACAATGATGATGCAGTAATTACTATAATAGTGAAAACTCAAAATAATTGATAGTATAAATACCCAAATAAATATAATATGAAACTTTTAATGATTTAAACTAATTTTATAGGATAATATGATATATTAGGATTTATTTAATTGACTTTTTTCGAAGTAATAAATCTGTTATGAGTTTCACAAAAATCAACTTTTGAATAGTGTCAAAATTGACATAAAAGAGTTCTTAAAAAATATTATATTATTAATTGATATTAAATTCCTAAAAATCTAAGGTTCGGCCAAGAGACTTATATCATGATAGGTTCATCATTAATGGACCACTTGGTGGTCTCATTGATGTATATAGTAAGTTTATTAACAATATTATATAAAATACAAAGAGATATTGTAAAAGTGAAACTAATTAACTTAGAGTTAATTCTTAATGATAAGGTTAATATAAGTACCCAAACCTGTCTAAATTCTATTGGCTGAGTTGCTTTCGACCCATACCCACCTTAAAATTTAAATAATCAACTTTGGAGCCATTATAAACCGAATATGAATTTATTATAAACTAATATTTCTAGCTTTTCCAAAGGTACCCTTCACCCCTCTTATAAAAGGGCAGTCCTCCTTCTCATTTCTTCACACCTTCAAAACCTTTTGGATTGGAAAAACTCTGCCCAAATACTCTCCCAACTTCCCTAACTACAACCTAGAGGCCTTAGTTTGATCATAAAGCCAACCTAAGGATCCCTTTTGATCAAATCAATAGGAAGAACCCGAAGTAGAGGTAATGATTTCACCACCCTTTTCCACGTTCCTTTCTTCTTCCACTTCTTCTTCCTTTGTTATTACCATTCTAAAATAATAACTCCCGTATCATATATATACTGTGATGTTATTATAAATATGGTACAACCATATTCAGTATTCTATCCACCCTTTGAATAACATGTCACCATACGTGCATACGTACGGCTTACCGTCTCCACGTCGTGGTGTAATTGTTATTCAATATATTATTATTTGGATGGGTATAATAATAATATTTAACTAATTTAAATTATAAATATAACATGTTAATGATTCTGTATATATGATATACCATCCATTTATATATTATTTTAATATCAAAAGAATGATATTGTCCCTCGTGTGTACGTACGGACTACCGTCTCCACGAACGCGATGAGATTCATTCTCCATCTTATCCATTAAAGTATAATTATCATTTGATGATTTAAAAATGATGTTTAAGGACTTGATATCATTCTGGATATGAATAAGATACAACCTATCAATAACAAACAGAGCTTATGTAACAAAACATATAAAAGAAAATGAGTAAGTTAACACCCGAAACGACGATAATTAAAAGATATTATTAACAAATTAATGTTAAAAGATCATATATGATATCATATTAATATATATGATTCCTGAATAATTTAATAACAATTATTTCACCACTATACAGGAGGTTAACCTACCCCAACCAAGGAAAAGTAAAAGGTAAGGGGTTTTCATCTCACTCCTTATTCCCGTGACATTCATGCCATATTGCCACCATCACCTTTTGTGTAGTGTATGTACTTCCCATAATTATATTCTTTGTGTAATACACTCTAATTTATGTTTATTTACATATTCTTTGTATGATACCTCTTTCATTGGTTTTATGTTTCATAAGTTACCAAATTGGTACGGGTTATTTCACAATCTCTTCATTATCCAAGGTTATTTATACATAATAATCTACTGGGATCTCTTTATCATCCACATCCATGTTTCTTCAAAATTTATTCCAAAACATATTTATAATTTAAAATAATATGGGTTAAAGTAATTTATACCCTTGTTTGACTTTTTATAAGAGGAATCTTTCTGTCATTTTCAATACAAGGTCCTTTTTAACCTTTTCGACAGAATTAAGGTAAGAATTTTTTTTTAACTTATACGGCGGGTGCGGTTATTTTTCGCCATTATAAAATCTTCAAAGCTTTCCTTAAAAGCTTATAAGAATATTTTCAAGAAAATGTTTTATTTTATATGGCTCATAAATGATTTCAAAAATAGAAAGAGATATTTCTCTAAAAAGTGTTTTGATTTCATCTATGTCAACATCCTTTGATGGATTTTACGCTTATTTGAAGTTGATTTATTATGATACAAAACATCTATAATGTATTTAAGGTTTTGTGATATGTTTGACTGTGGATGTGCTATTTTTATACCATTCATAGTTTATGATGAAATTATTGACATTTCGTATGCTAGTTTTAATACGAATGTTTGTGTTATGTTTAAACCTTTTCATATGGGAATTCATTGGACTTAATATGTGACGGGTGGAGCCCGCTATAGCTCCTCGATGCATCGGTAGGTCTCATGAGACAAACTAGTGTCTTGGCACAAGGCCTTGACAAAATCTTATTTGTAGTCTTGGCACGAGGCCTTGGCTATGTGGTTATGATAGTCTGGAATTATGCATTCCAACATTATAAAAGTGGTTATTGATTTTGCATGTGATTATTCGATTAGTAGAATATCCATGTAAATAAGTAAATGGAATTATATCATTTTACTTTTTCCATACTATGTTGAAGTTCAAGTTTAAAAGGCTTTTGTTTCAGTAATGCATTACCTTAAATGATTATGCTTATTTTGAATGTTCCGCTATATTGTTATCCCTACTGGGCGTTTGAGCTCACCCCTTTTCTATGTTTTATTTTTCCCAGGATGTGAAGAAGTAAGTTTTGAATGACCTGTAGGGATATTATGAGGGGATAATAGTGTGGACTGTGGAGACATTATGTTGTTGTAGTTGTTTTTCATTTTATGATGTAATGTAAAACTTATGAATATATCTAGTGTTTCCAAGGCTACTAAACCAATCGTTCTTTCGAGATTTGATCTTTCATGTGATCATGAAAATGTTATGTAATAATGCACCGACTCTGGGTAACTAGGGTCGGGGCGTTACATGTAAGGCAGTAAGCCTACATGTGTCACCTACCGGTACCGTCGGTTGTAACTGCTGACCAATAGGTAGTGATGTATAAGTGACACACTACTTGAAGGAACTATCTCATGCATCGATTTACGTACCGAAGCCTCATCACTATGAAGACCATACTCATGGTCATTCACTGGAAAACAGTAGTGTCCATGTCCACCATCAAATCTATTGATTTCTCAGCTAGGCGGAAATCTCTAGCAATCGCCTCCAGCCAGTGCTCAGCTGTCTAGGAAACTGCCTCACATCGTAACCTTGGAGGTTGATGCTGCTGGAACTCGTACAACGCGCTCTGCCGGCGTGCACAGTTCGCTAGTCTAGCTAGTGGAATTTGTTGCCCATAAGGTGGTGGTGCGGCTTGTACACCACACGCGGGTGCCAGCATAGTAAAAAGGGCCCCGCACCAGTGCCTTGTCGCTCGGTGGGTCGTCATCGTGTACTATCTCAGAACTCCAACTGACTGTCTGCAAGGAGACATCCTGAATAGATATGACACGGTCAAACGATTTATACCTGGTGAGCTAACCTGGTTGGAGATGACTTTAAAACTAGTGGAAACACACCGGCAATCAGTGTTATAATGCACAATGTCGGAAATCAGTAGTCAAGGTCCTGGAGTACGGATACGTCGGCCACTGCAACAACACTGGACTCCCTAAACTGAAAACCACACTCGGTACCCTTATCCCTATTGCTTCATAAAATGGGGATATAAGAGTTATATGTTCTGTGGAAGAATCGACTCCTTTGATACCAATTTGTCACTACCCATCCCCAGGGCCTACGTTGTGACTACCCCAAGCCCGCCTTCCATATGCTAGGTGCTGGCGACTAGCACCAAAGGCGTAAATCCTGATAACTGGGTAGGAATTGCCTTTATAAAAGTAAAAAAATCACCACAATGTACAAGCGGAAGTAATACACTAAAAATAAGATGAAGTGATGAAAAGTAAATGGCCCAGAATAAAAACCCAATCGAAAGTACAACTACAACTGAACAAATATACAATAGAAAAGACAAGAAGCTAGAATAATAGAAGCAGCTCCTAGGTCATCCACCATGGATCCTACCTGAAGGGTAGGTACAGAAAGTGCAGCTCCTGGATCGTCCTCCATAGATCCTACCTGATGGGTAGGTAAAGATAGTCTCTACAATGCTCTCGCCTGTCAACCTCCTCTATGTATCGTCACGTTTTGAAGTCCACCTAGGGATACTGACTCGTCGTGAGATCCACATCCGGGTACCGTCCAGTCCTCGAACACTCGGCTTCTGTCAGCGCACCCCATCATCTACAACCAAAACAACGAGGTGCGGGCATAGACCATGAAAGGGTGATTATAACTATACTCAGTAGGGACCCCGAGACCCTCAAGGTCTCACTAAATCCAAAAATGATAACCACAAAGAAAGATCTCAACAGATAACCTCTATAGAGGTATATGCCCATACATATACCAAAGTTATCAAGTAACCCATCTCAATCATGAGGAAACACAATGATTATGAAACCAACGGATAACCACTACCCAGGTATATGCCCATACATATACGTAAGTTATCAAGTGACCCATTTCAATCATGAGGTATACACAAAGGTCATAGACTCAGCTCAAACCAGGATTTTCATTATTGAAACTATAACTACAGAAGAACTCTGTCTATGGAGAGTAAATTGATCCTGTCACGACTCCGAGGTACTTCTCACTTACCTAAGACTGATTAGGTACTCCTCCTATCGAGTACTGTGGGTCTTCCACCTCACACAGTAGTGCTCCTCCGCCATGGGTCTTCCACCTCACACAGTAGTGCTCCCCCTCATATACTACAGAGGTACTCCTCCTGTCGAGTACCGCGGGTCTGCCACCTCATAATGTTATGCTCCTCCGCCATTGGTCTGCCACCTCACAATGTAGTGCTCCCCACTGGGCTATGCAAGTCACTCCGAATCGAATCGGACAAGCAACCATCAGGTCTCAGCTAGCTGCATGGTCTCTGTACTCTGTACACTTGTCTTCGGGAGGGTCCTCTCCATGAGCTAATGTTAAATACTCCAATTATCACAAAGTCCCAAGATGAAGTATCTCAATGGACCACCACGTCATAGGGGTCTCAATGTAATAGACGACGCCTCAATCAGATACCCGGTCTGTGAGTTATTAACATTTTCATCCCAGGGGCCCGGTTGATTTTGTGTGCGAACCAACCCGGCCGTATCTCTATTGTACCCCGAACTCTCATAGGGTATACTCATAGGGACTGTTTCTCAACATGATCTCCAACGCTGCTGATGGTTCGTCAAACGGATGTCTGGTCTGAAAGTAATCAGATTTTCCGTTCGAGGGACCTGGTTGTATTTTGGGTACAATCCAACCCAGAAACTATCCATATGCATCCAAAACTCAAGAAATGTATGCCAAATGTTTTGTCTCATCAAGAGGAGTCCAATAAAGTCGACGGAACGTCAATCAGATGTCCGTAGCTGAAGTTATAAGCATTTCCGCTCCGAGGGCCCGATTCGTTTCAGGTTTGAACCAACCAGTTTGTACCCAAAGTTCTCTGAAACCTTGAGTGTAATATATCGAAACGACCGTATCGATCCCAGGATTGCATAGAAACTGACAGTGCATTGATTGGAGGTCTGTATCCCATGTTATGGGAGTTTAAAAGAAAACTTCTTCCAAAATTGGGGGTTCAGGCCCGGTCTGACCCGGCCCGATACCCCCCCCCCCCCACCCCCCACCCCCACCCCCCCACCCCCCCCCCCCCCCCGGGTCGACCTGAACAGGGTCCGGGTCTAGCCCAATTGGGCGTGTCCCGGCCCGGCCTGGGCGGCCCGGTGGCCTGGCATGCTCGGGTGGCCCGCGTGGCCAGCTCGGCTGGCCGAGATGACAGAACAGGGGGGTGTACTGCCCCCCTGATTGAAGGGTCGGGGCCCCCATGTGGGGGCCGCTCTTTGTTCCAGCCAAGGGTTACGAACCCCCGGTCTCCCATGGACCCACGTGGCTATGGGACCGCCGCCTGCAGCTGTGGCTTCATCCGCAACGGACCCTCCTGGCGGCACGCCGGGCGTCGCCGCCTCCGGATTCCAGCAAGCTCTTCCACGGACCACCGGTCGCGCTGCGGTGGTCCGTTTTGCCTACGGTCTTCGCCAGCGATCCTCCCGGGACCGGATCTTCACTGAGAAATCTTCAAATTGACTTTGTGGCCCGGTTTTTTGTCGCACATCAATCTGCGCACAACGATCAACCAGCGGAGTCTTCGAATTGCCTCTACAGCCCCGACTCTCGCCGCTGTTTTGTTCAGACTCAACAGCGCAGCACGGTGGCGCCACGCTTCTTAATCGCGTTCTTTCTTATTTCCATGCGATGTCATTGCACTGTGTCGCGTTTGTTCAAGCCACAACGAAAACAACATCAAAGAGTGATGAGGGTCAGTTGTGTTTGTGATGTCCGACCTCCTCTCGTTTTAATGATAGAAAGAGGCCAACAAATATCCACGAAGTTCGCTAAAGAATTAATATATTCACGAACAAGAAAATAACCCCTATGGTTTCCCCATAATCAAGAATTCCCAACCCGAAAACATATTCTTCATAGATGAACATAATATTTAGTTGATATTCTTTCTTTTTTTTATAAGGAAGTAAACACGGGTTCATTAATAGTCACAAATTAATTCCCTACCATGGAAATGGTTCGTTCATCGAAGACGTAGGAAGCGATGTCGCTCCATCAACACCAGAAAAGAACCGTCATTGATGATGAGTTTCCCCATGGTTGAGTCTCTTCCCTTGATGTGGAGATAGAAAATTATTGGTGAAGCGTGGAGCATTCTTCGCCGAGTCGGATGGTCGTTCTTCATCGGAGAGTGGCGTTCTTCGTGTTCTTCAACCTGGAAGATGGACTTCTTCAGAGGAAAGATTTCTCTCTCTCTCAAAAACCCAACACAACAAATCAACCCCCAAAATAAAATTAGTGTTATGCGTATTTTATTATAACATTCCATGCATTTTAATTTTTAAAATTCAACTGCAAACCATTCAGATTAAATGGAATGATTTAATGTGAAAGGAAGTCACATCATTTAATAGAATGTGGTTTTAAGGGGAAGAGTTATGGGTGGTTAGGGAATTTGAAGGGGTGGGGTTCATGTGGGCCCCACCTGACCTTAAATCCTTTCTAGGTAAGTTTAGAACATCAGTGGGTCCCACTCCAACCACTTAGCTTAGGTTAAACTACTTTAAAAAAAACTATAATTGGTTGCACCATTTCATTTTATTCTTTACTTAACCCAATAATTTAATAACCTCGCCCAAGAAAACGCAACTCCGAAAAAGGTGTTACTAAGAAATTACTGATGCTGAAGTTTCCTCAGTGCCCTCGAATTTCAATTCCGAGCACCAGATCAAATGTTAGAAAAGACCACACATTCGTTCACTGAACGTACCCGAGCTAAACTTCTGAAAATTATTCCGGGCTCACCGGGTCTTGGAATCAGGTGCCGTCAGAAACTGCATTCCTGTAAAATCCCAAAGAAAATTAATTAAAAATATCCCATGAATTTTACAGGTCTTTACGTTAATAACACCTCAGGTATTTACATCCCCGTAAAGCTATAACACAAACTAGGGAAATAAATGTGGTACTGAGCACGCACATGATCCTTCCGCTCCCATGTGCTCACCTGGAGGTTCCCCTCCTGCCAATGATAGCGCACCAAAGGAATCGACCGTCCTCATAGGATCCACTCCTATTGATCCTAAAACTCTACAGGAACCCCACAAAAGTCACCCCATCGCCAAAGTCCAGTTCTCCATGGTCGATGACATGTGTCGGGTCAAGCACGTATCTTTTTCAGTTGAGATACACAGAATTCGTCGTGCACCTAGTGAAACTGAGGTGGATGGGTCAAGCGGTAAACCACCTCGCCTACCCTGATAAGGACCTAAAAAGGTCCGTTGAACCTTGGAGATAACTTGTTGCCTCAGCCACATCTATGTAAACCTCGTCGAGGTGAGACCCGTTTAAGGACGTGATCGCCATCCTCAAACTCTAGAGGCCTCCACTTCCTGATTAGATTTGAAAATCAAAAGTCCTGCTGCCACGAGGGTAAGGTTGGTCAACCCAAGATTGATCGGCCAAACCCTCCTATGCATGAGTTCATCTGGTGCTGCATGTCGTTTCCATTTCTCCGACCAAGGAAAACCCATCCCGACGTTGTAGTTAGACCACAACATTTCTGTCTAATACAGTCAATCCGATCATGAACTGTGAATCCAATCCATACTGAGACCAACGTCAGAAGGCCTAGACGCTACCACCAAGATATTCCAACCGAAACTCTCACCTCGTGGGTCAGACCACACTGTCGGTGTAAGTGTGATTATCGAGTCTCCTCCCAAGGTATCTCCAGACATGAGGGTCATGTCCACGGCTTACCGAAAACTACAGGTCTGGGACACAATTCGTGGAAGGGAGGAATGATTCATATCAACATCTATCACTACGGTAGCTACTAGTGGACACATACTATCACTTGAATCATTTTTAGAGTCATTGGGTCTCACTCTTTTACCGCATGTAGCTACTCTCTTCCCCTGCCCTCCAGCTCCCTTAAACTAGAGGGGACAAAAAAGGCGGGTGGTTGTGACATGTTGAAATGTACACCACCTCATGCTGCTCTCCTAGATCTTCCTCCACATCTGCTTCTCTACAGATTTATCTGTCCTTAACATTTCCTCTTCTAAAAACATTTGCACGCCCATGTCTCTGAGACTGACACTAGCTCTCTACGTTCCAACTTCAAATAATAATACTAATACTAAAAAACATCCATTTCATCTTGTTAAGCAATCAATTCATTATATTTACACTCTATACATGTATACATATTTATCATTATAACCACCCCTAATGGGCCTCCTAATGGATTATAGTTATCATCAAACATTTATGGAAATGAACTTCAAAAATCATAATAATCAAATTCGTGTTCTTCCATTCACTCAAAATAATAATGCCTATATCTCCTCTTTAATACAACTAACTCTACATATTCTTTTTATCATGTTGATTTTCAAGTCTATAGCCACTCCTATTGTTTTTATATATAAACTACCCTTTTTTAGATAACAATGAATTCAATACTCAAGAAAAAATTTCAATTCCAAAAATGGCGACAAACCTATTTCACCTTATTTTCATAACTAATACATCGATAAATTTGTCCATCCCTATGGTATACATGTAAAATTAATGGCATATAATTGATCCAATAAAATAGAAATAGTAATCATTGAAATAATATATTTGATTATCCATGACTATGTTGTATCCATTTCACAAATAGAATGTAGTTGTCTTATCAACCCCTAAACATCTCCCATAAGACTCTATCATCTTCCATGTAAGCTCTTACTTACTACAACACACTGATAATAAAAAATAGGCATTTTAAAATATTTATATTATCCTTATATTTAATATATATATAACATTCATAAATGTATTTCAACATCTACTAATATAATATAGTGAACAACCATGGTGTAATTTTCTTCAATTTACATCAAAATTATCACTTTAATATTTTGTTCCCACTTTACTCCGCTTTTTATATTTATCCCATTACCATTATAGTCAAATTACTTCCTATGTTTCATGTATGTATATGTATTGTTTTTCCACCAATTATGTTATAGTTCTCTACATTTCTTAAAAATTTATACATTATTTCATCATATAAAATATTGTTTCAACATTATTTTTCTATCTGGATAATATATCATTGATCATCACCACTAATTTTCATAAAATCAAAAAGAAAAATTTGCTGAAAACATTGATACCCTAATATATTAACCATGGGATGTGATAATTAAAATTTAATGATTGATATAGTGTATATAATATGAGAATTAAAATTTTGAAACAATATATAAAAATAAGTTACCTATGGAATAATTTAATAATATTATTCTCTATGAGTCACAATATTAAAATCCTAAATGAGAGGTAGAATAATTATGGTACTCCAATTATCCATGACAAGGGTGAACTTTAAAATAACACATTTTATTTTCCCACATTCATAGAAATTTAATGTTTTACAAGGGGATACATTACTTGAATTTTATGTATAAAAAATATATAATTTTAAATGTTATAGATAAATATATTAAATTTATTTTATTTTATTAATTAGTTTATACATAATATTATAATTAATTTAATATTTGTAATAGTTATAATTTAATTATTATATATATATGTAATTTTTTAACATCAAAATAAAAATAATGAAATTGAATCAAATAATAAAATATAAGTCATTGTAAATTGAATATTTTTAACTCAACATATATATTTTTTATGCATATTAATTTTTTTATCAAATATAAAATTATTTTAACTTGTTATTTATTTTATTTATGTTAATAAATACAATATTTGGAGATATAATTTTAGAAATAGATATATTTTAATGATTTTTTGGTTGAAAAATAAGCGATTGTGTATAATAGTTTAATTCCATAGTAAATTTAGTCAATAGATAAATATTTGAAAAATCAATTATAGGATAATAATATAACATAAAACCATAGAAATAGAATTTTATATAATATAACTATAAAAAACATCCACCTTTGTTGTATTTATGAGTCACCTCCCTTACAATATTACAATGATTACATATTTTGTACTATATATGTAATGAACCAACCTTGTTCGACATGACTAGTCACCTAAGATGAACTACCATATGTGTAATGACACCATTTAATAAAAAAAATTATCATTTAAATATATAAATATATAAATGAATAAAATTCATTGTGGATGAGGAGTACATATCTACTAGATGTACAATATTATCAAAAAATAGTTAATGTATGAAAAAATCTAGAAAAAAATGACAATTTTCAATGTTATCATTGTTGACCTCCATAAAAAACCAATATAATAATGAAGAAATAAAAAATAAGCCAATTAACTACTTAATTCCATTTAATTTACCCTAGGACAACAAAAATGAGATATATTAATGAGGAATGTAAAAAGTATTGTGTGAGAAATAAATCCTAGTACGATGCCAAAAAATAAAAAAGAAAAACTCTTCCTCCAAGAAACCCTTAGTAATCTATTTAAAATATTATAATTTTATTAAGAGAATTTTCATGAAAACCCATTTAGTCAAAAATCCTTTGGTTTCCATTAATGCATTTAATATTTACCCAAATATTGACTATTTTAAGTATGTTGGAGTTTTCATAAAAGAAAAAAAATATTTATACATGGTAATAAAATTTGATAAATTTGTGTAAAATCATTCATGAATCATTACAATCATTTATAAAACTAGGAATAAGTCGGATCTATCCATTGGGAATATGTAATCAGAAATATGACATAACACTAACCTATGAATACCATGAATCATTTAAATATAGACCCTTAAATAATCTATTGATATAATGAGAATAAAACCTACTGGATCCAAATTCAATAATGTTTAGATGTTATTATAATCAAATACACAAAATGTTTCTTATTTGTTTGGTGTGATAAACATTTAAATAATCCTTTCTCAATATTTTGTCAGTGATTTTCCCAGAAAATCATCACCACACCATCAATGAAAAAGGATTTATTTTCAAAATCTTATTTTAGGCATTTAATAGAACGCATAATGGCCATGAACTATTTTTGAATCACAACCTCTTTATAACACCTTTATTTATTCAAAGAAATATATATATTAATCGTATCAATAAATTTCAATAATTTATCCAAATGAATTTTTATGAACATGTATTATTTCATGGGTTAGATCTATAGTATAGAGACACAAACCTCTCCAGTGGTGGATAACTGGTCTCCTTCATGTATAATGATGGGAAATGAAGAGATCTAGTAATCATAAGATTTGGTATATAAGAAAAATAAATAATTCACAATAAAAAATTCTTGATCATTGTATCACATCTTAAATTGGTTCCAATAAATCATGGGTAAGATAAATCAAGAAAAAATCTTGGAAGAGGAGAAGAAATCAAATAATAAATAATAAATAACTTGAATAAAACAGAAATAACTGTGGAAAATAAACTATTATACAGAAAGAAAACCCTATATTGAATACAACAGAGGTTAGATGAATCCTAAGATAGATTAATAGAGGACTATAATAAAAAAAATATCCATATGAATCATGATAAATTTATAATTTATATAATATTTTATAAGTTTTACTATAATGATAAACAAAAGCTGACCATGAATAGAAAATTCTTCACAAGAGACTAAACTATATGTTTATCTTGGGATGCATACATGGGTTGTCAAACCATTCTCAATCCATTAGATAAACACTGGATGAAAATCCATTAACATATATAGTTTATATGGATATATGAATGGCTTGAAAAAACTGTTCTCAAACTAAAAAAAAAATTTTCTCGAATATATATAGACATTCTACATGGTTATAACTAAATATTCAATGACTATGTATCATTCAAGTTTTCACCAATTTTCAAAAAAATCCCTCTAAAACATCTAGTTCATCTTATGTTACAAACCAACCTAAAAAAAAAGGATACCTATAACAAGTGGTGTCGTAGTTCTCCTAACCATAGAATCATTATTACTATGAAAACACAAATTATTGTGGGTTCACAAAATGATTAAGTTACTATTCCTTATTAACGAATTGTAATCCAATTTCTCATGACTATCCAATCCACACTACCATAGTACACACACAAAGGGAATTTTTCTACATTGAATCTCCATGTACTAGTGATCTATAATCTAGATATTCTTCTAAATCACATTGGATTCATGATCATGAAAAATATCATACCAATATTTCACATATGTAGGGACTTACTGATTCCTACTATTATAGAAAACATTAAACCCATAATGAATTGAATTCATGAAGGATATAATGTCCAATCCATAATAAAACAATCCCCAATATTAGTCAATTTTGTAGAACTTAACTAATATCAGTGATATCATACCACACATAACATAATGAAGATATCCCATGCGAGGTGAATCTTTATAGAAGATGCCATCAATATCCTAAAAATCCAACAGGTGATTATTATAGTCCACATTGGATTTATGAAAAATATAGGAAATCTATAACCTCTTACGGATCTACTGATTTGATTTTCAAATCCTAGACATGGGTCCCATTCCTCCCAACATAATGCACATATAAATGATCACCCAAAGAATTATCTAAAAGGTATAATTTTAATTAAGGATTTAATATTATTATATTAATAACATTCAACTAAAGGTATATGATATTCTCATGAACTAATAAAATTAAAAACACATTTAAAATGTATATTCTCAAATATCTGAATGGATGGCTCAGTCTAACAATCCAACTATACATTACATTACTTATTTAACATCAGTTGGTTACCCATTTCCAATTTAAAACCAATATAATACTAATTCTAAAACACCATACCCCATTAGAATCAATTATTGAATTAACACTTTGAGGAATTTTCAATTCTTGAATGGGAAAATTCACAAATTCCTCATCATTCTTAATCTCGTTAATAGAATGTAATTGAACTAATTTTATATGTTAAATAAAAATCACCAAAAATCCATCATTACAACTAGGATTACATGGATATGTAATAAAAATTTATATAGATTTATAATCTAACATTCAAACCATAATGGGTAATGGTTTCAATGAACCAACTAGCTTCTGGTAGTCATCATTAATTTTCAAGAATGTAGGGTATTTTAACTGTAAGTCTTAAATTGGCTACCTTATCCATGTCTAGATATATCAATTACTATGATCATGATACATATATGTATTATAATTGAGTGTAAACAATAATATTAGTGGAAAATATCCATTAATTAATACCTTTAAGTCTTATTAATGACCAACTGATCTTTAAAACATGAATCACCGATGGGTGACCATGTCCAAACATATGAGGTCCCCCACTATTATGGGGATAATTATAATTATATAAATATATGATTGGTATCTATTTAATTATAATTCTATCATGAAATAATGATCGAGAATATATGGAAGTTAATAACACATTCCAACCAGTCTGCCAAACCTCCAAGATCATATCAAAAAACTATTAAGATACCACTCCTTCAATAATTCCATTTGGGATTCAGTTGTTAAATTCATGCTCAATGAATCGATAACCACATACCCTTTTCATGGAGTATATGAAATATCTAAATATAAATTATTGTGATATTTTACCCAATTTCTATGTAACATGTTGAGATACCTCTATGTGAAAATATTATTACATCTCTTATGATCTGATAATACCAATAATATCTCCCCAAAAGAAAGTGGCACAATGATTTTGGAGCAGCATCTTGACAACCAACTCATGGTCATTTGTAGGAGAGTTCTTCACATGTGGGATCAATTGGTTAGAGACCTAGGCCCCCACCTATTTCCAATGTATCTGAACATATCACAATCATTTATTAGATTAGTAGTAGATTATTTTTTTTATTCAAAAAGAAAATGACCTGGAAGACAACATTCTCACAAGGGGGCCGGAAAGGATGGAGCCCAAGAGAATACCCCAGAACAATAGATGAAAATTTGGGAGGGAGGGAGAGAAGATAATCGTAAATGATAAGGGGCGCATCCTGCCTACCCAAGAGATCAAGGGAGTCCACTGCAATGTTTTCTCCCTCCAACTGTGATGAATAAGCTTCCCTCGAGAAGTTACGATCATGAATATCCTAATGAGGTATGTGAGCTCCCAAGGAACCCCACCAGTCCTTTTTATGATCTTCACAAGGAGTTCCGAGTCTGTCTCAATCTTGGACGCTGTCAACTTTCCCCGTCTAAACACTGTCAGACCAGAAGCAAGAGCATGGACCTCCGCACTCAGAGAGTTTCCCGTGCCATAAAAAGCATAAAGGCGATGACCACTGAGCCTTGGGGATCACACAACACTCATCCCCCCTCATAATTCCCCCCATTCATGATCCATAAATGTTGATAATGAAGCCCGTAGCCGGAGGGCACCATTTAACCAACTGAATAATCCCCTTTCTCAAAATGCAGGGGCGGTTGATCTGGTTACAAACCATAGTTGACGTCGAATCTCCATTGATCTAAGAATCAAGCTCAAAAATAAGAGATTTGAGGCTGGCCTGGAGGAACAACAAGGAGCATTTTTCTCCCATCTGAACCCAATTGCAAGACTCCCACAACACCTAGCATATAGCCACAATGATGATCGTTTTGACCATCCACACCTGGCCAGAAGACCCCGAGCTAGAAAACTAAAACTTCACGTATTCCTATAAAGAATACTCTCCGTCATTTCGACATGGATTATACATGAACATGGACCAAAGATGGAGCACCCAATGGCTTGGGAATAACAGATGCTTTGCCGATTCTGTCGTGTGGCTAATGAAACAGGATAAACTAGAGGCCAAAGCAATGCCCCGACGCTGGATGTTATCCTCCGTAGGTAACGCCCTGTTCTTGATTCTCCAGAGTAATAAGTTCATTCTAATAGGAATTTCATTGCACCAGGATGCTGGGGCCCAATCGTTGGTTGTGCTACCGGGCTGAATGATACTCCAGAATCATTGCGAGGTAAACATGCCTGAGTTGGTAGCCGTGAAACAACACCTATCAGTTTCCCCACTCATGACAATATTTTAAAACACTGTCATATGATTAGAATTCAAAGAAGTACTGATCAAGTCAAACTCCTCGCATTCACTAATGAAGGTGATGTCCAGAAAAGGACGGTCAGAGTCCCCAAAGGATTCCCCTGACCAGTTGGTGTCCCAAAAACTGATCCTCCTGGCGCCAATGATCCATCTCGCAAGGCCTGACAACGTCTCAATAAGAGAGAACATGCGCCTTGCCAGCCTCATGGAGCTGTAGAGGCCCCTTGTTTCAAACCCCAGGTAGCGCGCTTTGAAAAACATCACCCACAACGAAACCCTGGAAATAATTTCCCAAGAACGTCATACCTGAAGGCTTTGAATGGTACCCTGGATATCGCGAAGGCCAACTCCTCCTACCTCCACTACTCTGGCCAGACATTTCCAAGAGGCCCAGTGGTATCTTCCCTCCTCCTTGGTGTCCCAAAGAAAAGATTTAAGAGTGATTTCCATTCCCTCCACAGTCCCCTTTGGGGGATAAATCACAGGGAAAACGTGCATGGGAATTGATATGAGAACACTCTTGATTAACGTTATCCGACCACCGAAGGAAAGCATCCTATTCTTCCAGTTATAGATTCTACCCAGAATGCGATCAAGGATCGCAATGAAGTGCACCATCTTAATGTGACCACAGGAAATCGGAACCCTGAGATAAGAGATGGGAATCATCCGCTTACAACAGCCCAGTATCCATTGAATCTCATTGCTCCTTGGGACCGGGCATTTGTCTGTAATGATGAAGTGGCTCTTGGAAGAGTTAACACTCTTCCTGCTCAGTCTGCCATATGTGGATAAGGAATCCATGAGGGCCTTCAACGAACTTTTCCTACCATTGATCAAGATTAGAATGTCATCCTCAAACATTAGATGTGAGATGATAACACTACTCCTTCTTCCTCGGAAAGGGAGGATGAGGCCGGAAACTATCCCGTTGTTCAAGTTCCTTGAGAGTGCATCCTTGGCGAGAACGAATAGATATGGGGACATGGGGTCCCCTTTCCGTACACCACGAACAGTCTTGAAGAAACCAAAACCTTTTCCCATCAAGGTGATAGAGAGCCATGGTGAGGAATAAAATCTGAAGCAGATATCACAAAACTCCTCACTGAACCCAAACTTCCACATGACCCGGATAATGAAGCTCCATTCCATAATGTCGTAAGCCTTGTTCATGTCGATTTGGAAGATGAAGTTTGATCCAACAGATTTTCTGTTAATGTCTTGCACCATTTCATTGTCGATGCCCACCGCCCCCTGGATACTCCTTCCCTTGATGAAACTGTGCTGCTCCAATGAAATGAGACGAGGAATAATCATGTCGAGCCTTCTGACAAGAACGGAGGACAATATTTTGTAAGCAACGTTGCAGAGGCAGATTGGCCTGTACTGACTAACGAGGGTGGGATTTCTAATCTTTGGAATGAGCACCAGTCTGGAGGCCGAAATTCCCCTGATGAGAGGGCCACCAGTAATACGAATGATCCAAGTCTTCCTTGTCAGACGTGAATTACACCAAAATACCATCCACAAAAACAATGATAAAAAAGTCCAACAATGAATGGAAAATCTAGGTCATCAATGTCATAAATACCATATGATCATTTATAAGACCAACTAGAACAACTAGAAACATGAAATACCTATACTGACTCTTAAATTATATATTCATTAAATCTACTTCTAAGAAGCTCAACTAATGGTACCATGATAACTGGTCAATCATAGTGATCCTTCATACCCCTATGAGTTTGTCAAAGAGATATTCAATCTTATGAAAGGCGTATTTATTCTTAATAGTCATGTGAATAGTAAAATAATTAATCCATATGTAATAAATAGGATTGAATCTCTTATATTAATTTTGAAAAGAAAACAAATGAAGAACAATGTGACACACTAGTATGATTAAATCACAAATCCTTGGGATCCCAAAAATAAACCTTATGATATTGTAAATGAGAAGGATTCATATGATATTATGGAATAGAAATGAAAATATATCTAGTTAGAATATCTATATAAAACATGACCACTTTCTAAAGATGAATCAAAAATAAATTTGATCAACTGTTTTTTATGAACTCGAAGTTGTATGAATCAGAATGATTAAATCTTATTAAATGAAGTCAGAAAAAATCTCCGATAAGTACCATGAGATCATTCCTGTAGAAGGAAAATAATTCCATTCTCTCCCAAATCAAGAAACTCACTCAACGATAATTACTTCCGAGACTCCATTTAGAGATTAATATTGATATCAGTGATGGTAAAAATCAATCTTGGATGTAACATTGATCATCCTATCCACCACAAAAATAAATTTGATGATATAAATATCAACTACTATGATGTCTCACAAAAATGAAAGGTTGAAAATCAACACCATACATTCCTAAAAATTTAAAAAATATTCTTTCCTCTTTCCATATCTTGAATGATCTAACAATTTACTAAATACAATATTATAATAAGAATCAAATGTAAACAAATATAGTATAATAAAAATAATTTATTGAATCTGAATCAAAAAACACAAAACCATGGAGGATGAAATGAACATCGTACCTATCAAACTAGTTGTACATAAATTATATTACAATGGAACATACTATACTATATAATGAAATATATGATTAGATCCTCCCATAGATTTATCCACTATGTGAGAATCCAAATGGAATGGGAATGGCATATTCCACAATATGATGATCATAATGAGACTAAGAGTCGTTAATGATATTTGGACCCATCACAACGTTAATGGGATTTTTTTCAAAAAAAAAAATCTTAGGGTAAGAATATTTCCAACAACTATTAATTTACATTAGTGACTTTATATTATTAGGATTGTTATGATAATATCTCCCATAATAAAATAATCTCACATGATATTTTCCTATAATTTCCCCAAAATCTATTCCCGATGTAAACTGAGTATCCTTTTGATTAATTATTATATAGATGATTGACCCTGGTTTCCTTCTACAGGATCTATTGATCTTCCAAAACCTATCATCCTTGATATGTCTACCTTGTCAATAGAATAATTTTTATTTACGTTAGAAATTTTTGATTTTATAAGAGAATTAGTATCAAATAAATATCACCCCTCAAACCCATCATGAACCGCTTATCTTTTTTATAAATATTAGAAAAAATATTGAGTTAATGGTGGACAAACACAATTAAATTTATAGAAAATTCTATATCTAAACACACGTATTTATCCAAGGACAAATATTTTGGGGTCACTTCCACCTATTAAATTTTGGATATAAGTTTTTGTTAATAGTTTTAATTGAAATAATTCTAGGTAAGATTCACATGTTTTTTATCTTGTATGATGGAGTCTGGCCAATTTATTATAGATCCTTCAAGTATATAAGTAAAAAATATCATATTATTATCCTATGATGTTATCAGGAAACATAACATTCATTTAAACTATTTGAGAAAATATTTAGATTCTTGGGTTCCCTATTAACCATAGATGATTCGTGGATTCATATTCATATTTTATGTTCCATGAACCACCACTCATCTGTGGGTTACAACAGTTTCCTGGGCAAGATTTTCAATTTTGTGGATAATTGAATCCACTAATTACGTATCCGCTAGAGGATATTACTTCGGAACATTGATTTTGTCTTCCAATTTTTGACTCAAATGTGTTCTTCTCGGAAAAATTAAAATAATTGAAAAGAAATGATACAAGTAACATAATATGAAATCAATGAATAAATATATTAACATTAAGAATGCTTATTAAATCAGTTAATTAACAATAATTTATGGAAAACACAAATTCCATGAATGGGGAAAAACACTAGAAAAGTATAGTATCAGAGAAATAAACCACAAAATATTATTGTTGAAATAAAAAAAATCATGATCATGATATATTGAAACACATCACCACCCATGGTAACAAGTTTTCAAAACTATAATCGAGCATTGTTGTAACACATCAAAGCATAGTAATCTTATTTTTTGTATCCTAAATAATTTCATTAAAAGTCCCTCGACTAATCCCATAGAGTATATACACACATCTGATTGGGTATTAGCTATGATATCATTTTATATCCAACTAATTTGAGTCAACATTACATGTCACACATGATTACTAACCACAATGTGAAGGATAACATTTAATCAAATACAAGTCTAATATAAAGATTCAAATAGTCAAATGAACAAAATAAAATATAGAATTATATTTCACATCCATGATAAATTAAACTTCATTCCAAAAAGGATAATCCGAGAAATAAAACTAGAAAATATGATAACTATATGTCTCTGGGAAAATATGTTACTACCATCACAAAAAAATGAATAAAATGAAAACCATGTGAAGTTAAAGTTACACATGACACTTTTCCTCATACCTGATTCTAGATAAACCAAATCTACAAACACCCAATTGATAAAATGGTGTGTGTAATATATCCCTATTAGATTCCAACAACGAATCTATAAAAATTATAACTCTATGAAACTGATAGTTATATCCTTAAAATGAAATTTATAAATAATGATAAAATAAAAAAATTATTTCTCAAAAAATATTTTTGTTTCATTTATAGAATTTCATATATATACAACCAATTAGTAAAAAATTACAAAAATTATATAATTAAAGCATAAATAGATGTATCTATTGAAACATCATTCAATAAACATGGAATAATTAAAATTTGAAAAAATACCATCATATAAAAAACCAAGAATATAAGTGTTTTAGTATTTGGTAATACATTAGTATACACATGAGGGAACACTAATCATGTCGTACTCTGAATCCAAAACATATTCAGTTCTTCCATAGTCTATCAATATAATAATAAAAATAATTAGTGTTTCCATAATGAAAATAGTTTCTATATGCCCATAACCTAATGAATCCATGGTTACCAATGAATTATATTTGAACATAATTAAAATAATACATGATCAATATTAGAAATATCAATGAAAATCATAACCATTCACGTTTTTAAAATCCATTTTTGAGTAAAAAACATCTTTTATGCATTTTTTCCACCAAATAAAGTGCGTAGAATATTGTTAAAGAAAAAAAAGATTGAGACACCCTATTTTATGACACCCAAGTTGAATATCAATCATATAAGTTAATTTCATTAACTGAACCAAAGTAAATTTTGATATCATTATATAATTCATTGGTAAATTCCATTTTATTATAAAATCACCTACCAAATCTGGGAAAGCAATTTTTCATCATGATGAATGGTTGTAAAATAGTGGAATTATTCATCAACGGCCTAGATGTATAAGAAAAATACCAAAATTACACATAATAAACTATATATAATTCAATGAGAATAAAATTTTGAAATACCTTATGAATATATGAAAATTTTTCTCAATTAAATCTACTTTCTTGGATATCTTGAATTACATGCAACTAATTGTTTACAAAAACCGTGACATAATATTAAAATATTATTATCCCCTACCCATTATATTGGATGGTATGAATAACACTAAAAAAATAAAAAAAATTATGGTATCATCTTGTTTAAAATTACTTGATTAGTTATCAATATATTATAAATGAAAATAAAATTCATTTGATAATAATGGAGATATTTTAATGAAAATTTATTTTTATGTCTGTAATGTTTTTCAATAACAATAAATTAAATTGATCACTATTAGTGAATAATTTTAATTAGATTTATATATTATGTATTCAATTAAATGCTTTATGTTTTATCTTAATTTTCTTACGCATTGGATAATAATAAATCCAGTTTTATGCATTAAATTGTATTTTTTTAAAAAGTGTATTTCAACACATTTTTCTCACCTAAATTATTATTAATTTTATATATTCTAAGGTATTTAAAGTAATAAAATTAATTACATATTAAAAATTAGGAAGATAAAATTAATTAAATATATCCCTTTTATTTTTGGTCAATATCAATAGTAACCTCGGTAAAATCAATCACCTTAAAAAATGGTAATTCATGTTAATCTTGGATAAAAAATAGAAATAAGGCCTTGATATTTTGCCATAATTCTTTTTTAATGTAGGTAATTATACCATAATAATCTAAGGTTCTAAATTTATTGGTTTAATGGACACTTTTCCCTTAAATTTTAAATAATAATATTTTCTTCAATGAAATATACAAAATGTCACTCCCTTTGATTATTAATACTATTTTGACACCAAATTGGGAAAAAATATATTTATTAATGATTCAATGTTTTTATTTTTATAATAATGAAATTATTTTCTAGACAAAAATTTATTTTTAATTTGTATTATTTATATAAATGAATTAATTTCTTCTCAAACATCATTTCATTTGTTCTCTATTTAATAAAAAAATATAATAAATGATTATAAAAATGTTAGTTGTGATATAATTTTAATGGGTTATTATGTCTATAAAAATAAGATATCTATATAAAATATTATGGAGTTTTGATAGAATGTTATTATACTTCCTCCTCTTCCTTTAATTATTTAATGCTAAATTATATAAATTGTGATAAAAATTATAGTAACAATATTTTATAAAAAAATATTGTTTTATTGGATGATATAATAATCATAAAATTTTTGATTTATAAAAATGAATGTTAAATGGGTTTGAAATTTATAAAATTCCCATTTAAGAGTGTATTGTCATTTTATTGTAAAATCATTATCCATTAAATGGTTGAAAATTTTAATATCATGGTAATTGTAAAAATGTTTAATGGGAGGTTAAAACTAAAAGATAAGGGAAAAATGTAATCCAATCATGCTCAAATTATTTTCTATGATATTTTTATACTCATACTTATATTTTCATTGAATATTATCAATTTGGAGCAATGTTTTACTTCAAAAATAATTTATATTATTTTAACATTTTAGGAAATTTCAAGAGTGCCCCTCCCCTCAATTAAAAAAGAGAACCCTCATATCTATTCTATACACAACATTGAGAAATATATCTTGAAAAAAATCTAATAATATCTTTTATAAAATTGCATAGACACATAATTTGTGTTTTTATATTCCCAAAATACCAACCCTATTGACCTATATATATGATCTAATGGAGATATTTCCAATAAGAGCTAATCACATTATCCAATCACGTTATTTTATATAATTCCATAACCTCCAATAAATATTTTATATTCATCATAAATTTATATCATAATTATAGTTATTATAATGAAATTATTTTATAACGCTATTATACACCCTCTTTCCCATCAAGTGGGATGTGAAATTATATCGGTCATGTGTACGTATAGATTACCGTCTCCACATAGTGATAAAATTCATTTTTCATCACCATATTTTATGGATCATTATTATAATGTGTTTAATTTTTATTTGATAAATTTATGACACAATTATACTTATTATATGACAATATAATATCACTCTTGTTACCATCCAATCATCTAGGAAATGATAATGTCACTCGTGTGTTTGTGTAGACAACCACCACCACGAAGCAATGTGATTCTTTTATCATTTATATTTTAACCTGATGGGAATGATGTTTAAATTTATCAATATATATGATATAAATGATATTTTAATTTCAATGTTATTTTTAATTAATTATTACCATCATTTTTATTAATCTGTTGAAAAATGAAAACATTGTTCATGCATATGCTTGAACTATCTTCTCAATCCATAATGTATTTTATTATTAAATCTTAAAATTTTATGGATGGCAATAAATATATAAATATATAATGAATATATATGATATTTATATAATTATGAACACTATAGAGATGTTTTAACTATGAACAACAAATATAAACCAAAGCTACAAACCTAAAACATACTTGAAAATTGAAACAATTATCTTATTAAAAAGGGATTTTAATTAGTAATTGTTAATAAATGTATGGAAAAAGGTTAAATATAAATTTTTTATAGTATGATATATATTATTATTTTTATATAATAATATTTTCACGAAACATATATTTATAATACTATCAGTTTAAATTGTATGAAGGATATCAAATTGTGGTAAATGTGTTTTATGTTATAATATCATTGGTTATTATGATTGATTATGATTATGTTTCCAATGTTAAACTATTATGAACTATGCATCAATAATATCAGAAATTTTATTCTAAATATATTATTTCATCAACATACATGTTACCCTTTCATTCTCCTGACCTTATGTACTCAATATATCGAAAATATGTCTTTTTTTTGAAAATTGACTTTATTTATATCTTCAGTTGAATTATTTCATTCCAAATCTGTGGTCAATAAAAATGTTTTAAATATGGTTTTCACTATTATTATATTGTTTTTGAAGTTATTTTACAAATTTTGGACTGCATACAAAAAGATCTAAATTGAAACCTCTGATTGATTTCCAAATGAGATACTTTGATAATTTTAAAAAAACAATAAAAGTGTTTTTCAACATATATGATATAAAAATAACATCACAATGTATTCTATTGTCTTTTTTAATATACCTTTATATATTTATATGGTTATTTTCAATTAATTTTTCCAAAATATTTTTGAAATATCGATATTTTGAAGAAGTGATTCCGAAATGGAAATTTTATTTTCTTCAAAATGTTTTAATGGAATTTAGATTTATAAAAAATAAAAAAGTTCATTATTTATTAGGATTTACATGGATTATGACCTAAGGATACCATATTTATTCATTTAATGGAGTTTTTATTCTTATGAAGGCATGATGTCTACGAAACCATTCATTTTTATTGGGTTATGCTATGAATGAAACCCATTTTTTTATGGATTGAGATATAATGAATGGTTTATGATATCATGGAACAAAAATGTATTTTTTAATTATGTGATGGGTGGGACCTATATTTTACTATAAATAATTAGGTAAATATTAATATCTTATGAGATAATTGGACTTGAATATAGGGTGATCCATGTTTTGTAAGGGACTTTGTCCATTATAATAGTCTTGGGAGTGAACGTCGAACACTATGGTGGTATGGGGAGTGAGATCATTCCACTATAATAGTATTGGTAAAGATCCTTGAATAATAATTACATCATTTTCCATGCTTATATTTGGAAAAATATTACTTGTTTTATTCTTATATTATAACCACATGGAACATGATCTTCGACTAATTTATGAATAATGCATTATAAAGTTCAATGATATATTCCATGACTCAGTATTACATTAAATAATATGTAGGTAATGATTTTAAATTTTTACGATCATGTTATCATACATTTTTTATATCGTTATTCATATATGATCATTGTTTTTCCCTTATTTTCCCATACTAAGAAATAGTTCTCACATTTTAATATGATTCCATTCTTAGATATAAATATTGGTTTTATGAATGATATTACTAAAAGGATAATATTTATGAACTTTTAATTTGGATATAATATAGAAATATTATGGATAAATTTTTAATGATTCCATGTTTATATATATACTTGACCTATATGACATTGTTGAGGAGCATTATGTTATTTAAAAAATATTCATCTAAAGAGAATTAATACCTATATATGAAAATATTATTAAAGTATAGTTTTTAAGAAAATAGTTTAGTTAGTATTTACAATATAATATGAGGAAATAATAGTGATGCTCTTAGGGAAATGTTATTATAATGTATTAAATCATAATGTTTTTGTTAATTATGATGAACGACCTAGGTTAAACATAAGTTTTCATAATAAGGATTCATGATTTAGACATAATATCATTGATATTTCATGAATATATAGTTTCTAACTATTATTATTGTTCTTGACAAAATTATTTTCGTTTAAGTAAATGGGTGGATCCCAAAATAATAATTTTAATGTTGAATTTTTGGGATAATTCAATGATTGTCCTCAAGAGAAACCAAATTTTATGGTAGATAAAATGAAAAATATTGTGTAAATTTTTTCACAACAATCTAAATATATGGATAATGATGAGATTCAAAAAGATAAAAATAGGGAATAATGATATATTATATCCTTCATGAAAAAAATCCACTTTCTTTTGGTGGGTGCACTGGTATAATAATCATTGTGTAATTGATCTATACTTTTGAAAAGAAACTTTTCATTCTCATTTTTTCAAAATAAGAAAATGTTATATTGGTTGTTTATCATTTAAAATGTGAAATACATTTATGGTGTAATATTAATAAATATATGTTGCAATATAAAGTGATTCACTATATGGAGTGCAATGGATTTTAAAATATTATTTATCCAATTTTTATTTTTATTGTGATATTTTTATTAATGTTGAGAGACATATCATTAAGTGGAATAATTTTGATGTATCCATTTGTATATATAAGGAATCATTTATAAGACATATGAGGTACTCTTGTAGTGTTTTCACTCAAAATGAATGTAAGTTTTATTGAATCATCAATGGATTAATATTAATTTTTTGATTTGTGTAAGCCATTTAGAGGTTCAGAATCTATGAATAAATTGGTTTATGTGTTATCATGGTGGAGATGGACAACATAGTTAGCCATCAATTTGATTGTTCTTGTAGGAAATGAAAAAAAATCAATGGAAATTAAGTAAAATAATGGGGAAGTGAATTTTATCTTTACAGTATACACAAAATGTGGATGGGAATATGGGTTAAATTGTATTAAGGGAACTGGTAGATGTTTCAAGGTTGAAAAGGAAGGTAATCAGCCGATTGAATGTTGATGTTACTAGAAGTCGTTAACTAATGATACGAATATAAAAAAATATCTAGAGAATTTACCATATGCACATTAGTTTTTAAAATGAAAGGAATATGGGAATAATTCTAAACATTTAATAAATATTAATGATAATGGGGATAATCATTATAAAAAACATCATAATTCTTGAATTAGAGGGAAATATCATGAAATCAATATTTCAGATGAGGGGAATTAAAATAACATTGTGAAAGGAACCCTTACACTCAACTCCAAAACTGGCAACATTATATTTTATTCTAAATTTACTCAATATATTTTATCTAAATAATTTTCAAGGGTATCACAATACCAACTGAAAAATTATATGTTTATTGTGTACAAATAACAACTATTGATATGATTATTTCTTACAATGTCTATGATTCTTCCCCAGTTCATATTTATGGGAATATTCATCCTAAAAGTATTCTCACACATCCTCTTGTTAAATTATATGTTATGTAGGTCATTAATTATCTATATTTACATAATTTCAACATCATTTGAAAATTAACGAAGGATATGTTTAATATTAGTTACTAAACTATTATTATTTATTAGTGAGAATAAAAAAATTTAACTTCCAATGGAAGTAAAATAAATAATATGTGTCATGAATTATCTTCAAAAGGGTACTTTATCGCATATAGGTTGGTAGAAACTAAAAAATTAATTCTATAATAACTATGTAGATATTTATTAATGTATTTCTCAATGAATATTCTAGTTTTCCATCAAATCAGTATGTTGTGTTTTCAATTAAACTCATACCTGGTGCTACACCAATTTACAGAACTCTAAATATAGTTGACTTGAATGAGTTATATGTACTGAAGAAGTAAATATTATAGAATATTAAAAGGGATTTAGTTATCTAAGTTAATTACCTTTTGGTGAACATATTATATTTTTAAGATGAAAAATGTATTAATTTATCAATGAATTGATTATCCTAACTGTAAATTGATCACTGTGAAGGGATAGTATATAGTATCCTTTATTGATGTCTTATTTTAATCAATTCCTTGAATATCAATAATTTCTCAAGAATTATCTTCCACATAAATATCATAATTTTAGGTACTTGGAGTAGGATATACCCAAGAAAACATTTTGTAAAATGTATATACACTATAAATTTATAATTATTACATTTGGTATTAGTAATTCCTTTGAAATAATAATAGATTTAAAGAATAAATTTTTTTGATGATACCTTGATCAGTCTGTGGTTGTATTTATGGATTATATTATTAAATATTCAAAGATCCAGAGTGTGTATGATGATAAAATATGGATTATGATAATGAATCTAAGGATACATATGAAATATGAAAAAAATTCAATGTGTAATTTTTTTATTCAAAACGATTAATTTTTGGGTCATATAATCTCATATGACGGTATATTAGTATAGTATTTACAAATAGATGTTATTTATCTTTGGTCTAGGCCAAACACTTTCTCTAAGATCCACCATTTTCGTGGATTCGATTTATGATACAGGTGATTGATGGATAATTTATCTTGGTTATCAAATTGAATTACCCAATTAACTCTATAGATATACAAGTTACATTAAATTGAGGAATGTGATGAATTATTTATGTAAATAAAGAAAAATATAGTTAGAAAACTAGTTCTTATACAACACTGTATTAGAGATGGGTTTTTTAATCTACAGTTATGTATCAAAAAATATACTCGGAAGAATCCAAATAAAGAATGTTATGGTTTTAGATTATGAATCAAAATAATTTATGAGTAATGAGATAAATTACCCAACTCCTCATTTGGAGTTAGTTGAATTATGTTTTTCATAAATGATATCAATATGTTAAATATATGGAAAAAATCCGGGAAAATCTACTGATCAAAAAATATTATTGTACATTTTTACTTAGAAAATATTTACATGAACCATTGAATATGGGTAGGGATGATTAATAATTATGATTGCACTAGTATTTACTACATTGGGATAGTGATAAATGAATAATATGATCTATGTGGAAATACATATTCTAGATTATCTATTATTGGGATCACAAACGATCAGATGTTTCTATTGATGCAAATAATGGAACTTGATATCCTGAAGAAGGTTAGAAATCCTATATTTTTCAAATTAGTGTTCTACCATCTATCCATGTTAATATTAAGGAGGAATATAAGGAAGATGTTGATGTAGAAAATCAAGTGAGAAACATTCGTAAGTTTAACCATGATTGTTATGGAATGATAATGTTCAAGAACAATGTATTGTTCCCTTTAATAAGAGATTTAATTGAGATATTTGATGAAGCTCTTAGTTCTTAATTCACTATTCATCAGAAAATTTTGAATATGAACATAGATTTTAAAATGTTTTTTGGTGGGGATGATCCAGATTCATATTATAGATTATATTTATATGTTATTTAAATGTCTTAATGTAATTATAGTGATAAAAAAGTATAAGGTAATGTTACAACAATTTCCCTTACCAGAATGGAAATAAGTAAACCCCGATGGATTTTTTCACCAAACTCCAAAAAAAATATAAATGGATTATTTCTATAAGGGTTTTAGTTGATTTCATAGTACAATTAGAACAAATTATTTTCATAAGATATCATTTCACTCTTGATTGACTTAGTTAGTGATAAATTATGGAATTTGTTATCTATCATGATATACCACTATCAATTTTATCAAATCAGGTTCCAGTGTCTATCCTGATATTTTGGATAAGACTTCATCATGATATTTGTATAGAGATAATTTTTAGTATTTTCTATCATGCTTTGAGATATGGAATGTTTAATAGGTATGTTCAATTACATTATGAAATGTTTAGATCATTCTATATGGATTTGAATGGTGGTAAATATAAATACCTTCTTTTAGTGTAATTTTTATACAATAAAAACCATCAATAAAACATACAGATAGATCCTTATGAAGCCCTCTATGTTAAGAGATTAATTCTTCTATTGTTAATTAATGAAGATAGTGATAGAATGATATTTTTTCTTTTTCATGTTAAGTAAATAAAATATAATGTTATAGCTATTCAATAGAACATAAGATCATTTAAGTATTGACAAAAATGTTATGATAACAATCATTAGAAATAACGATATTTTAATGTTACTGACATGGAATTTCTAAGAATATCTCGATGGAAGAGTGTATTGAGGTTTGAATATAAGGGAAAACAAATCCTTTTGTATATTAATTCTTTTTAAATTCCTGATCATATCAGGACGATAGATTATTGATTGGTGCTCCTAGAGATTATAGCTCAAAATCATGATGAGTTCGATGTATTTCTTCTAAGGAAGTATATAACTGATCATATATATGTACAGATATTGAAGGATATACAACTAGTGAAATATATTTATTATTAGGGAAAATAATGGATATTTTAGATTTGAAGGTGTAATTTATATGAAACATCAACACTCAACGTTTCAATATTTAGTAGAGAAAATACCAATTTATGGAATCTACGTGGGATACTAATGATATGGAATGGCACATCTCATCCTCCTTTGGTGTAACCTCCTTGGGTGGGGGAACTTTTCTCCGAGTTATGGGGTGTACAAATTTTATAATAAATCATAAAATCCCATAACTCTATTCACATCGAATATTCACATAATATAGTTTGTTTAATTATTTAATATGAAATTTTTTTTAAAACATTCGTGCAACCCATGGGCATCACGTTTTGAAAATACCCAATGTAATTGTGTGTTTAATATTGTAATGTTGTACTAAAATACATGGGGTATATATACTTCTATCATTCGTGGTGAATGGAAATGGTTGACAATGGTGTGTGGCTGTGACACTTGTGCATGTAAGTGGGGAGAAATTTTTGTTTTCATCTGTGTATCTCAATGGTTAGATGAATATAAATTATATTAATCAATGTTGTTTCCTCATACTCTTGAGATGTTTCATTGAATTTAGGTTCATTATTAATGTGGATATAAGTTGAGTCCAGGATATCCCACATTTGAAATGGTTTTTCCAATGTTTTGTATGGGAGACTGGTTATGTTCCTAGTGGTGGAAATGAAGACAAGTTGTGGATCATCAGTATTCTAGAAATAGGTGAGAATAATGGAATATAATGGAACCATTTAATTTAAATTGTGGAAATATATATGATAATTACACACAAAAAAACCAAGATTCGATGTGCCGAGTGATTACAATTGAATTTTAAATTAAATTACATCGTTTTGTGTAACTCTACTCACCCTACGCTTAGATACATGGGGTTTGTGGCTCAGCCCCAAAACTGCCACCTTCTTCTTTTACTACTACTAATAAAAGACAAAATAAGAATTATTTTCAATTTGGTAGAACTCGATCTCTTTCTTCCATACTAAGGAACCCTGATTACATCGAAAAACTGGGTAGGTGGATCTGACCTCCATGATTCATGTTCTAGAGATTCATCCGACCATTATGAAGAATGAAAGGAGGATGATCATTATAATCACTTCCATTCTCAAGAATTGTTGTCTCTCTTTCACAATGAAAATATCAATTAACCATACATGATAAAAGGAATCCTCTCTCAAAGATTTTATTCCACAATATAAATTTAAGGAATTGATTTCTTTTGGTATTTTAAAAACATAAAACCTGCAAGTGTCAAGGTAGTTTGAATAAATATATACATTTTAAATATTAAACACATGGTATTTTTTTAGATTTTAATTAAAGTAAGGATTGGGATATTTTGAATGCTTATAAAAGGTGGTGAACTCCCCCTTGGGATAGGAGTTCCACAACTTGAGGAGGTCGAGCTACTGCAAATTTTTTACTCCCTTGTTATTTTATTTATTTTTTATATATTTGATTTATTCTTAACATACATTTTTTATTTACTTTTATTAAAATTATTACACATTCATGTTCATTTATATAAATTTTTCTCAACCCAATTATCATCATCTACTTTATCGTATGTGTTTTCTTTTACATTTTATTTTATATATCTCTTATCTGCACTTCTATTTATTTGATGGTATTGTTCTTATACATTGAATTTTCTACTTTATTTTATTTTATAATTATCTATCTACATATCTCCTATTATTTATATTTTATTATTATTATACTATTCATTAATTCATCTATGTGTTCTTTTACCCTCAACAAAGATGGACTGACACTAGTCATTGTTCGGGAGAGGTTATATATTCTTGAAATATTTCATGATATTTATTTATTATTTTTAGTGATCAAGGGTGATGTGCATGGGTGTGAAAATCTTCTACCATGGCAGTGAACTAAAAATCATTAAAACTATTTTATTAAATATTTTCCCTCATACATGATACAAGATACTCAATTGATGATGTTGATCAATCTATTGGACGAAATATAAAACTTTGGTTCTAGGTACTAGATGATGTCATACGTTCAATTGGGTTTTTTCATATGTCATGATTACATGAGGAGGTGGAAATTATATTGCTAATGAAATTATAGATTTCACAAAACAAAATATGTGGATAGTAATTCATGAAACAGATGTCATAATTGGATTATAAAACATAATTTAAAAAGAGTACAATAGAATATTGATTTAAAAATTAATATCAAACCTAGGACAAAGTTATTTCTTTATAATTAGATTATGTTAGCATTTTGTTTTAGTTTATGTTAAATGAATCATTATGTATGGCTTCAGATTATATTAAAAAATAAAGAAAACCAAAAGTTATTATTTTTTGGATAAATAAATAAATAACAAGAAGAAATAGTTCTTATATGGATTTGATTATGTATGTAAACAAAATGAGAATCTCCTCATGAGAGATGACCCTAGCCAACTACTCTGTTAAATAAGGAAAAACATAAAAATTTTATTTTTCCATGCCCCATGAAAGGCATGTGTCTGAACCAGTGTTTTTTTTGTTGATCTAACCATTATATTATTTTATTATTATTTTTCAAACTATATAAAATATTATTTTACTATTTTCCCATCATTTAGAAAAACATACCATATATTTTTTAGGTAATGATTATTCTCTGGTGCATGAGAAATAAGATGAATAGACTAGTTTTGATGTGTTTCGAGACTAGAAACTATGAAAAGATATAAAAAAAATGAGAGATTAATTGAATGGGAATTTGAAGATGTTATTTTATTGTTGGAGAAACCAAAACCTATGTAATAACCCTACATAGCCTAGTGGGAAGTGCTACATGTGGGAGATACAATATATATGGATGAAATATAGAAATAATGAGAGGTAAAACATGATTTCCTCAATACCCACAATGTAGAAGAGACAAAACCATTACATATATCTTTATCAATGTAGGATGTCACCACCCATGTGGCGAAACATGAAAAATATGGAGTGTCCTGAATAAATGCAACTCTCCATTGATATCCAAATTCAAGAGGCAGTTATCATTAAAAATGATATTGAACCAAAACCAACTCAGGGAGATGATATTTTTTTGATAACGTTATTCCCTAATTTTATTCAATTTAAATTTAGAATCAATAATTTTTTTAATTTTTAGTTTCAGAAAATCAATTATTTCCCTTAGAAGAAGATGAATAATTTGAACATGCACATTCTGAGGAACACCATGGGATCCCTGATTTTGATGAACAATAATTTTTGGAGGACCATAAGGATATTCAAGTAATTGATCTAGTGGAAATAAAGAAAGAGCCTTCTCATTTAAAAATGGATAATATTTACTATTATTTAAATTTAAAATTTATTAAAGTCATATTACCTACTTACTTTTCCATTGACAATTTGATATCCACATCCCATATTGAGACAACATTAGAAAATAAATTGGACATTTTCTGAAGATACAAAAAATAAGCAGGATGATTCATATTTCATCCTACCCCAACCATTCCATATTTACTAGATTGTTATGGGGAGGATCTATCATACTCTCTCCATGAATTACTCATAACCAATAATAGAGAGGTGAAATCTGAGAAAAGCCACACGTGGTTGTTCAAATCCACGAATATCAACCCACCATATGATTATGGATGAAAATGGTACTACGCTTCTAGGGGAGGTAAAATGTATGGGCCCGATTGAGGGATCATATAAATATATATCCTTCAATTGTTTTCTTGGAATTTATATTTCAATTTTGTTAATAAGAAGTAGATGTAGCCCACTCACCTTAATTTTTTGGGAATAAAAGGCATGATGCTTTTGATTAATTTTTTTAATATACTCTTTTAAGGTAATGATGGAATAATAAAACCCACAAAAAGTATAGGAATATTACTAGATATATATTTTAAAAAGGAATTAAATTTTAATTCATAACTTTTAAAAAATTAAGACTCATGATTTAATGAATTTTTTTGATTCATATAACTTAAATTTCCCTGTCAAAATTTTTACAATGTATTTCTATAATTCATGTATATTTAAATTTTATAATTATTAATTCCATGAATTAATTTTCCATATTAAAGTAGCATTCTTGATATGATTTCTCAACTTAGTACCTCTAATTTTATATTGAGAATATACCTTGAGTGATATTTGGAAATTTCACCTTCTAGAAATTTCATTTTATCTTTTTAATGATGTAAATTTTTTAATCCAGATTTAAAATAACTTTGAAATTTTTTTCAAAATCCCTTATCCTTGACTCTAGCATCATTTGAATCATTCTTAGCTAGTAAATACCATGAATGTCCTTATTAGCGATAATCCATTTTTTCGCCAATTATTATCCATTCCTACTATCATTTTAGTATTTTCATGATATAAAAAGATAACATTTGTGGGTGGAGATATTTATTATAAAATAGTTTTATTTCATTGTTAAGAATTCATGTGGGGGTACTAATTGTTGTCATTGAAAATTTTAATTAATTCAGTAATTTTTTTTATTTTTTTTACCATGTTGAAAAAATGAAAAAAAACATGTGGGTAATGACTTATGAGTGTCCAAATTCACCATCACCATAATGATGATTTTTATCATAAGTTTTTAGGTGGTGTATGTGGGATACATTCCACACATAATATTTTGAAATTTTAAAAATTAAATTAAATGAATAAAATAAGAATATAAGAAGAATAGAAAATTGAAGGGACTGCATATATCTCATTATCATGTCATATTTTAGGATAGTTACTTTGAGCATTGAAATTGGGAATAATCACAATTTTATATTGATTTTGATGAGATTTTAAATTTGATATCATGAATTATAATTTAGAGGGAATCCTCCTATAGAAGACTTAATTTTTTATCATCAATTCCCACTAACCATGATATTCAGATTCATAAGAATCATTATTGAAAAATCATAATGAATTTATGTTATTTTTTTATTTAAAAAGTGGATAAAGTAGTTCCATTAAAATATTATAGATAAGGAACACGTTCAAATGATGTGATACAAATCCAGTTGAATTGAATCATGGGTGTAGAGTGAAAATATTAAAAGGTGCGGTAGGTTAGGAATTGGAATTGGAATTAATAATGAATTAATGATCATGATAAGATATAAAAATAAGTTCTATAATTTTAAAGAGGGAAAAACTAAAATGATTGAATTGATTGTATATTTAAAAAATTTTAAATTGAGTTGATATTTTCTGTAGATTTAACAAATTTGGTTTGACATTGAGAATTTTTCAGATTTTGTTCATTGAAATGTGATTAATTGTAACATTGGGGCTATATTAATTCCTTGTTGAGATTTAATGCTCTACTTCAAGCGTGATTTATGTGTGGGGATATTTGACAGACTCATATTTCATGCATATTTTTAAAAATATGAAAGTATTTAAAATATTTTTTAACAGAAATGCCATTATAATTTATTTTTTTAATTTATATTTGGAATTCCAAAAGGATGTGGTAAAAAATAATTAAATGAATATATATTTAATTGTTTTTAATTAAAATTCCCATATAACACTTCATTTATTTCTACACATAAATTTTGAAAACTATTTTTGATACTGTTTCTTATTTAATTATATCCACAATATCCTAACCATTAAATAGATGGGTATTAGTAGGAATAACTAGTAAATATATAGTTTATGTTCAATATATATTTATTATTAAATTATTATATAGTGATAACATAATTTTTATTTTAGTAATTTTCATCATAAAAATATATGTTTCCTTCAAATATGATACGTATTGAATTTTATGAATGAAAATTATAATTAATTTATAGGAATTTAGAAAAATTATTTTATAAAATCAATTTCATTTTTGACCTCAAAATTATAAAATTATCAGTTAATGAATTTCGGATAATTTTATGAAAATATTTTTTTTCAAATAAGAGTGAGAAAAACTTTCTTTTATTGAAAATAATATGTTATTTAATGTTTTTAGAAGGAAAAATTATGTTTTGGAATTTTTTAAGTATAGTTAATTAAATTTAATTTTAATGTATCCAATTATGGGTTTCAAGTGGATTTTATGCTTTAAATTAGTATAAAAAATATTTTATATTGAGAAATGGGTTTCATTGTGTTTTTGTACATTAATAGTAATTTAAAAATATCCACATTTGTTTTTTAAATTATGAAAAACTTATTACATATCTATAATTATAAGGGTGAAATTTAGATTAAATTACCCCTTTTAACAATAAAAATTGTCAATTTAGTTATTTTTATTAACCCAGTTATGCTTAAATCATGTAATTTAGTGGAAAAATAAAATGATAAGGACTAAAAAACTACCCAAATCATTTCTTAATCTAATTTTATTTGTTAATTTAAAAAACATTAAACTTGTTACAATTTTACGACCCTTTAGAGCAACACGGTTGACATTAAGTCCAATATAATTTTTTTACGAAAAATCCATCCTTCTGAAACTGTTATTTCTAATAAATTTAATTATTTGAATATATAATCATATTGAAGATATGTTGGACAAAAAATATTATTTTTTAATATAAAATACTTAACTTAATTCTAGAATTTTATTATTTTTGGTAATGAAATAATTACCTTAAAGTCATCCACAACAATGATGCAATAAATATTAAATTAATGGAAAAATAAATTAAATGACATTAAAAAAATTAAAATAAATATAATTTGATGTATACATAGTGATCCATGAATTATATATATAACTATTAAATATATTGGATAAAAATTAGTTTTTTCTGATTTGAATCTTTCATTTGATGTTTTTAAAATCATAATAATGAATGGTCATAAATTTGACAATAATGATAATTCATGAATATAATATGTTAATATATTTTTTTAAATCATAGAAATATTAAAAATGGATATAGAGGATATTATATGGCATAGAATGTAATAAAAAATTCATTTCAGGGTTATATTTTAATTATATATCTCTAGAATAGTTCTATTATATTTAAATATTTGATGAATTTTTGTAAGTTCCCCTAAACTCAATTATAAAAGAATACCCCTTCATTCACATCATTTCATCACCATGAGACTTCTATATTGACCATAAAATTCCAAATTCTATTCTCCACAACCCCAAAAAAATTATATTGGTTATGGTATCGCCAAAATACCAATTACTAGTCCTTTAAGGGTTCCATGTAGGAGTTGATATTTAGGAGAAAACATTATTAAACCACCTTAGTCACGTTATTTTATTCGTCAACATTGTCATCACCTCATTCATCCATCAAGGAAAAATAAATCATGCATAATTTATATGATCTAATCCTCTATTTATAATGGAATATTTTCTATTCATAATTATTCTCATATAATCTTATTTAATGATTCAAATCCATTTTCCAAATTATGGCGGTTAGTCATCCCCATAAATAATGAGTTTTAATTTTTCAATTACCACAAAAAAGTAAATTAAAAAACATTTTAGGCTTGAATAAGTGTAGAGACCCAAATCTTGACGTACCTATACATTACATTTATTTTGTGGAATACGTAATACATGTCAATGACAAACACACAAGGACTGTAATAGTTTAGTGCCTTTGGAAACATGGAACAAAAACTTCTAATCATGGTGAAAGATATTCAATATCTCCCATAAAGATCTTCCCCTTTTTTTCATACCTAAAACCTTTCTTTAAATCCTGGGGAAAATAAAACATATAAAAGGGTGAGTTGAAATGCCCAGTAAGGGTAAGCAAGGAGATAATAAAACAAATCATATATATTTGAACTTAAATACATTAACATAATATTTAAACATCAAGACCTTGAGAAATGACATAAAACATGGCATTACGTATTGCATAGATCATAATGAAACATTAATCCTGTTAAAATAGAATGATAATATAACAAGTAATTTTGGAAACCATTAAGAACATGTTATGATTTCCATTGTAGCCAAGGAATTGTTTTCACGACCATCTTTGTTGAAAATGTCCCTTTATGAATCGAGTTCACTCCTCGTTTCAGTTTTGTTACATTGAACCAGATTAACTTACCAATGTAGAAATGTCTATCCCATGATATTTAGATATTTAAACAATGAATTGGAGGGAGATATAGGTCCCACCAAACTAATAATTAAATCATACATTCATGTTACACAAAATCATAAATCATACCTCATAGCATAACCCATGTAATATAATGGGATTCTTAAACATCATGCCATCATAATAAAATCAATATAAAAAATGGATATCATATCATCATAATATCAACAAAACCATGTAAATAATGTATAAATTATAATTGAAATATAAACATATTAATTAATGTAATTTTAGATGGAAAATAGTTTTGATAAAATAATTGAAATGAATTCTTGAGGAAAATATCCTTTCTTTTCAAAATAATTTTATTTTCACAAAATACAACGAAATTTTGAAAGTAAAATATTTTTTTGAAAATAGTCATTAAATCATTGAGAACAAGATTCATGAAAATAAGGCATTATAAAACTGTAAAAATCCCATCACGCCGTATAAGTTAAAAATAACATTCTTCTCGTAATTTTATTGGAAGAGTAAAAAAGATCTATGTGTGGTAATCAAATGTTTGATTCCTTTCAGAACATGTGGTTAAATAAAGAAAAATTTTAAAATTCCTTTAAACATAGATGAAAACATTTTTAGAAAACATTGGCATGGAAGATAACAATAACTCTAGTAAATACTTAAGAGTAAACAATCTATGATAAAAATGAGATTGGAAAAGTTATCCCTTACCTTACGTCTGATATGATATGAACTTATGCGAACCTCCTGTATAATGATTTAAATAATGTCATTGAATTATTACTGAATCATATTCATTGTTATGATATCATATATGGTTCATTTATGACTTTATATTTACTGTTCTTTTGTAAATTCATGTTAATGTAGCGTCTTGGGTAAAATCATTTCATTTATCGTCCTTGTTTTGACTTGTAATTATTAATATGATTACTTATGTAATGATTACATAATTCGAGAATATAAAACATGAATTCTATATAAAATATATTCATAATATACATATATATAATAGATCTATAAATGGAAGTAAATACACCGTTCATGGAGATTGTAGGTAGTACGTACGCATAAACGTTGTTTTCGTTTCCCTATTTAGTTGAATGGAATTAAGTAGATGACATATATATATATATATACATAAATCCAGTAGAATTATTGTGTCATATATTTCATGATTACTTATTATACAGAATTTATAATCATTCTTGAATTGTCACCATGGTAAATGAATCACATCGCGTCGTGGAGACGGTAATCCGTACGTATGCAAGAGTGATGATATCATTGCCATATTTACTGAATGGAATTGGAGTGGATGATATAATATCATAGAATTATTATGATGTTATAATAATAATTTTTAGTTATTCTTGACACCATTATACCCATCCAAGTAAGGTGGTGATGGAAAAAAAGATTACACCACGGCTTATAAATGATATTCTGTACGTACGCACGCGCAGGGATTTCATTTTCCGTATGATGGATAGAAGATGAATTAGGGTTGTATAATATATATAATAACATATCAGTATATTAGTGATACTTATGTTATTACTTAATAATTAAACAACTAAAGATGAAGAAGTATAAGAAGAAAAAAATTTAAAGAATTTGTAACAGATATTACCTCTTCTTCGACATGGCTCTTTGAAACCTCCTCATAAGGCACTATGATTGGTCTTTGAAGAGGACCAGGACCTCTAGGATATTTCTAGGGAAGTGGAAAAGGTAAATGGGCATAGTTTGGCCGAGCATAATGGCTCAAAATGGTGTGAGGAGGAGAGGGAGGAGGAGCCCTTTTATAAGGGAGGAGAAGGGCACCTTTGGAATTATAAGAAATATTAATTTTTAATAAATTCCAAACCATATTAAAACCCAAAAAATGACTCAAATATGAAGATTATATGAGATAGGGTTTTAATCTCATCATTCAAAAAAATTTAGACAAGTTGGGAAATTATTTTAAACATTATCAACATGATTTATCCTTATATAATCTATTTAATTTTATTTGTGGTAATAATATTCTTAATTTTAAATCATTATAAATAATTACATATGTGTGGTGAATTGTCCATAATTTTATATTTTATTACATTTTAGACCATATAAATTTTAATTTATATTTTTTACATATTTTTTTTGATTTTTAAACTATTTTATAATATATACTTTTTATAAAATAACAATAGTGTCAACTTGGACACTATTCAATTATTTGAATTTAAATAAAATATACAATGAAGATATGTTATAACTCAATTATTTAATAGATTTATCACATATCATATTTATCTGGAATATTAGTGGAGCACATTAAATAGTTCGTTTATTATTTATTTTAATAATTTTAAAATCATTTAGTTGATATTTCTCCTAACAAAGCAATTACAAAATAAATTTTTTATAATAATTTAATATACTTATTAGTTGAATAAAAATTAATAATAAACTCATATGATTAAGATAAATATAATACCTTTCATAATAATATTTTTACTAGAATTTATCTTATTAAAATAACAACATATAAATTGTTATATTTATTAAATTATGAAGGTGACATCTTTAACATCAATTAATATAAAAAAATATAAATGTTATAATCTGTATTATAAGGATCCAAATAAACCTAAAATCTACCCTTGGATGACTAGGATATATATATCCTCAACAAGTTAGTTTTGGTTATGTTTATGGTCTTTTTGATAGGTATTATTATTTTAATAAAAACTATATTTTTGATTTATTGCTAAATAAACAAATTCTTCATCACTATTGTGTCACCATTAATTACATTTATTTAATCCCTAGAAATTCTAAATAAATTTACATGATGTATTTAATTTTATTATATTTCTTGAGACTATTCATGTTCAATGATTCATGAAGTTGTTCACTAAATTAAAATTATTATACTTATAAAATTTGAGAGAGTGACATGTTGTCACATTCTTTGATTTTAATTATAATTAAATTATTTCCATTTTCAAAAGTCCATAAAATGAATATAATCTGACCCTTAGGTAATATGGGTCGACCTTTTGTCATCCAATAGAATTTTTTCATGTGTTTCTGTAATGTTATAATCTTATTTTTACCCTTAATTACCCGATTTACCTTTAACTATAGTAAATAAAAATTACCGTAGTTACTAATCATAATATCAAAAATGTAAAAGTAACCTATTAAAATAATTTGGATCCTATGAATTCAAATATGGAATCCATTTTTTAAAAATTAAAACATTGAAGTTGCAGTAATTAATTTAATGTTAAACACGTTGTTAAGAAAAAGAGTTTTAAATGTTAAAACATATGAAAAGATTGAAATGCTTTTACCTATGAATTCAATGTAAAATCAATGTTAATGACATAAAATAAATTTAATGTTAAAAATATATTATACTTATACTTTAAAATCACTATATATTATAATTTATCCATATAAATTATTATGATGAATAATGTTGTTTTTAATTAAAATATAGTGTGTTTGTACTATTCATTAAAATATGAATTTTATCAGAATAATATGAAAAAATTATCCAAAGTAAATTTTTATATACATATTCCAAATAGGAGGTCTCTTTTGTAAAATTTAACTTATAAACCTATCAAAAACTATATTTTAAGTAGGTGCACATTCAAAAGTCGACAAAACTGCATTTTTTGAAAAATACTTATTTTACCCAAAAAAATTATTTTGTTCACATACCATGTTTTACAAAATTTGTAGATGAATATTAATTTTATAAAATTCAAAATTTATTTAATACTATTCATAATGGGTAGTTCATAATATTATAATAATATATCATTGATTAGTGAAACCCTGTATTACGTACAACATATGCTATGGAGGAAGGTCGTGATTTCATGCAATAAATGCCAATTCATGGTTGTTAATAGTGAAAGACTCCTTTGTTGTTGAATATAAATAAATCCAACCATATTTCATTTATACATTGAATATATATATATATACTCAATGTTGTGTAGAATAACTACTATGAAACGAACATGAAATTGTGTGTAACACAATCCAGGAATAGTGTTGCGTATACTACAAGCTAATATAGTGTTGCATATAGCACAAGATAATCTTGGTGAAGCCTAAAATACAAGATATTAAAGAAATTAAAAAGAAAATATCTTATAAAATCTCAGGGTGTTACTTTCTACCCCCATTAAAATTAATTTCTCCCTCAAAATTCGTCGGGGTTATAAATTGTTTATTACATGAGAGTTTCTTTCATATAAACCCTAATCGTAAAAAGGAATACTAAAACATCATTTTAAAAAGGAACGTTAGAAACATAACTGATACCCAAAGTAATTCATCACTAGGTTTCCACATTGGAAAACATAGGTGAAAATATGGATATGGAGGAGAAATCTAACCATCATGTTCTGATGGAGAGTGGTAGAGAAAATGGCTACGAAAAATCCATTAATCACAAAGCCATAAATTTGTGATGATTTAAGATACCATCTGATTCATCAGAAATAATGTCACTAGGACAACATTTTGGATTTTCCAAATTATTTCCCTAAAGTTAAAGGATTTAAAATAGAAGAAATACTTACTTTATTTCGGTATAATCTCATCGTGTTTCGTGACTTGAACAATTTCCAATTCATCTATTAAAGAAATGAATTTGAATTTGTCTTCCGTGAAGTGCTAGTAGATCATGCGACATAAAGATAGGTCATTCCATCTATCTCAAACAAAAGGATAGAAAACGTTATTAAATATACATAAGTCTATCTATGGTGAGTTTAATCGTATTTGATTCCAAAAATGGACTTATACTTCTTCTATCATACCTCTTAATAAAATAAAACTCATTTCTAATAACCAGGTACTTCATGTAGGCCAGTGGTAGGCGATAATGGCCTGTCGTGCTTCGGTTGTGGGTTCGATTCCCACAACCTTGTCCAATGTGACCGGTAGTCGCCTGTCCTACAGGTTCTCCTTTTTCTAAAACTGTACTATTATAACATTCCATATATAATATCGAAAAACAAGTTGTATATTTAAATAATACTATCTGATATCCAAAATAATGTATTCCAATCTTTTGACTTATACAAAATACATTGTCCAATCTCATAGTAAAAAAGAAAACAATTACTAGAAAGGTCGTATAACAAGCATTTAAATACCATCATTTATCCCCCGTATATCGTAAGATATATCTTTTTGGTCACATTCCAAACATGTGAATACCTTAATCATGTATTCTATTGAAAAAATGAATACCCATTGAACATTAGTAAAACTTGAATGTTATCGAAAGTTAACTCTTTCCACATACCAAAATCCCAAAAATTCTATATACTCAAACCAGGATATCACTTTATCCTTATATGAATCACGAACTCATGAATACTATTAAACATATTATTTTATCTTTATCCCTTCATTATATGTATATCATCTGCATTCCAAAAATATTTCAATGACATATCATGGTTACCTGTACTATAAAATTATTGAAATCCAATACAATGATATTCCAAAATTCCATGATACCATAAATGAGATTCCATGATACTGTTTTGAAATCCCATTACATAAACACTTAATCAATACACAACATCATTTTCATACTCAACCTCACAAATAGTGATCGCATGTGACTTTCCTTTATCCTTTTCCTTAAGAGGTTTCTCACATTGATCATCATTAACCCTTGGATTAGGGCATTGATTAGTATAATGCCACATTTCCTTACACATAAAGCATTGAAGCGTTGGTGGTGCATTTTTTGTAGTCTTTTCTTTATTGACATCAGTATCAACCCTTTTTCCATTACATCAACACTCAGCTACTCGATTACCTTCTTTTCCACACAGAAAATATTTTCTAGTCCATTTAAGAGAATCTCCACCATGCTTCCTTCCACACTTTGAGCATAAGGAAAGATTCATCTACTTTTCAACATTATTCTGATATTTTTACTTGAACTCCATCTTTCGTTTCATGTCAAAACCATTATATGGATATATTACACCAACATTCAGTTCTACCTTGATATCACAACACACAATTTCTTCATAGCTACTGATGTCTCTTATAGATAATTCCCTTCGAAGACGTGGTTTTAATCCACTGAAGAATCGATCAACTTTATATCCAGGTTGGATAATAAATCCAGATGCATACCTTGCAAGCCTTGTAAAATTCACTTCGTATATACCAAGAGATTCATCATCCTTTTGCTTAAGCTGAAGGAACTCCATTTCCATATTTTTTCGAAGAATATGAGGGAAGTACTTACTGAAATAAATGTTCTTGAACTCGTCTCATTCCATGGATTCAATTTCATCATGGGGCCTTGTATTCTAAAATAGAGTCCACCATTAATCTACTTCTACTTCTAAATAGAAAATAGCCAGAATTAATTTTTCATGTTCCGAACAGCGAAGTATGGAGAATATCTGTTCAATTGTACTGATCCATTGTTCAGCAACAAGTGGATCAGGAGACCCACTGAAATAAGGTGGACGTTGCCTCATGAAGGACTCAATATAATATTGTTCCCTTTTCTGCACATTTGGAAGTCCAGAATGATTCATAGATTCTGTAAGTATAGCCATAAGATTTTTCACACCATGTCCCATGAAATTGGTTTGGTCAAGGGGACAATCATTGCATTGTCCATTACATTTATCAACACGGTTCCTTCGGGTTCCATCAATCGTCTAAAACTAAAAAACAATAGTTTGAGAGGAAAAAACCATGCTAGGGAAAATAACATAATAAGCGGAGAGTACCTTAAATATCTAACATTTTAGGTTTAATTATAATATCATTAGCACAATTGTAGGGATATAACCTATAAGTATACTTAACCTTAGGTACATCCCTAAACATACCTTAGAAATATCTCTCAGTATCTCACTAAAGTTTTCACATCCTAGTTTTCAAAGTTTAACTAAACCTTTCCTATGATACCAACTGTAGAGACCCAAAGCCTGACGTATATATAAATTACATTACTTATTAAGAATACTTAATACATAACAAAAACAAACACATAAGGACCTTAATATTTTAATGTCTTTGGATACTTTGAACAAAAGCTTCTAATCGTGATAAAAGATCTTCAATATCTCTTATAATGATCTTCCCCTATTTGTTTTCATACCTAAAACATTTCTTTAAATCATGAGGGAATGAATACATATAAAAGGGTGATCTCAAATGCTTAGTATGGGTAACCATGGAGATAATAAAACAAATAATATATATTTGAACTTAAATACTTGAACATAATGTTTAAACATCAAGGCCTTGAGAAATGACAGAAAACATGGCAGAACATAAGGAATATATCATAAAGAAACATTAATCCTGATAATATAGCATGAGATTAAAACATGTAATTGTGGAAACCATTAATCACATGCTATGATTTCCATAGTAGCCGATGCATTGCTGCCAAGACCATCTTAGTGGACAAAGTCCCTTTCTGAATTGAGTTCACTCCTCGTTTCAGTCCTGTAACACTGAACCAGATTAACATACCATTCCAGACATGTCTCTCTCATGAGATATAAATCTTGACCCAATGAATTGGAGGGAGATATAGGTCCCACCCATCTCATAATGAAATCATTCTTTCGTGTGCCACAAAATCATAAATCATACATCATACCATAACCCATGTAATAGAATGGGATTCTTAAACATCATGCCATCATACTAAAATCCATATAAAAAAATGTATATCATTTCATCATAAGTAAAATGAAACCATGTAAATAATGAAGACATTATATTTGAAACATAATCATATTAAATAATGTCCCATTAGATGGAAAATACTTTAGATAAAACAATTGAAATAATTTCTTGAGGAAAATATCATTTTTTTCAAAATCATTTTCTTTTCACAAAATGCAATGCAATTTAAAAATTAAAATATTTTGTTGAAAATAATCGTTAAATATTGTATATCCAGCTTCATGAAAATATGGCGTTATAAAACTGTAAAAATCCTTTCACACCGTATAAGATAAAAATCACATTCTTCTCGTACTTTTTTCGGAAAAGTCAAAAAGTTCCCTGTGTTGTAAAAAAATGTAAGATTCCTTTCATAACATGTGGTAAAATTCAAAAAAATGGCTAAAAAGGAATTTAAAAGTAGATGAAATTTTTTTTAGAAAACATGGGAATGGAAGATAACAATAACCCCAGTAAATACTTACGAATAAACAATCTCAGATAACAACGAGATTGGAAAATTTATCCCTTACTTTTGGTCTGATATGCTTTGTACATATCCAATCCTCTTGAATAATGATTTAAATAATGTCATTGAACTATTAAAAAATCATTTTCACTGTTATGATATCATTTATGGTTCATTTATGACTTTATATAACCTGCTATTTTGTAAATTCATGTTAATGTAGAATTTTGGGAAAATTGTTTCATTTATCCTCCATGTTTTGACTTGTAATTATTCATATGATTACATAGATCATGATTACTTAATTCCAGAATATAAAACATTATTTATATATAATATATATTCAGAATATACATATATATAATAGATCTTTAAATAGAAAAAAATACATCGTTCATGGAGACCATAGGCAGTACGTACGGATAAACGCTGTTTTCGTTTCCCGTTTCAGTTGAATGGAATTAAATAGATGAAATACATATAAATATACATAAATCCAGTAGAATTATTATGTCATATATTTCATGATTACATATTATACATACATTAAAATCATTATTGAATTATTAACATGGAAAATGAATCTCATCGCGTCGTGGAGACGGTAATCCGTACGTATGCCCAAGCGATGATATCATTACCATATTTATTAAATAGAATTTTAGTGGATGATATAATATCATAGAATCAGTATGATGTAATAATAATCATATATTTATATTCTTTACACCATTATACCCATCCATGTAAAGTGGTGGTGGAAAAACAGATTACAGCACGGTGTGGAGACGGTATTCCATACGTACGCACGCGCGATGATTTCATTTTTCGTAGGATGGATAGAAAGTGAATTAGTGTTGTTTCATATTTATTATAAAATATAATTATATTAGTGATACTGGTGTTATTACTTCAAATTTATACAACTAATGAAGAATATTTAGAAGAAGAAATAAATTTGAAAGAATCGGTAACATATAATACCTCTACTTCGACATGCCTCTTTGAATCCTCCTATTAGGGCACTAAAATTGGACTTTGAAGAAGACCAGAAACTCTAGGATGTTTCTAGGGAAGTGGAGAAGAGAAATGGGAAGTGTTTGGACATGATTCAATGCTCAAAATTTTGTGAGAATGAGAGGGAGGAGGTTCCCTTTTACAAGGGAGTAGAGGGGCACCGTTGGAATTATATGAAATATTAATTTATAATAAATTACTAACCCACTTAATAATTAATAATAAACTCGTCTGATGAAGATAAATATAATAAATTTCTTAATAATATTTTTACTCGAAATTATCATATTAAAATCACAACATATAAATTGTTATATTTATTAAATTATGAAGGTGACATCTTTGACATCATTTAAATTAAAATAATAGAAATGTCATAATCATTATTATAAGGCTCCAAATGGTCAAAAAATATACCCTTGGATGATTAGTGTATATATATACTCAACCAATATTTTTTGGTCATGTTTCTGGTTTATCTGATAGTTATTATTCTTTTAATTAAAACAATATCGTTGAATTTTTGCTAAATAAACAATTTCTGCATCACTATTGTGTCACCATTAATGGAAATTATTTAATCCATAAAAATTCTAAATAAATTTACATGATTTAGATAATTTTATTATATTTCTGGAGAATATTTATTTTCTATGTTTATTGAATTTTATCACTAAATTAATATTATTATACTTATAAGATTTTAGAGAGTGACATTGTGTCACATTCTTTGGATTTAATAATAATTAAATTATTTTCATCATCAGAAGTCCATAAAATGGATCTAATACAACCCATAGGTAATATGGGTCAACCATTAGTCATACAATATAATTTTTTCTTGTGTTAGTGTAATTTCTTAATCTTATTTTTACACTTAATTACCCGATTTACCTTTAAATGTAGTAAATAAAAATTACCATTGTTACTATTCATAATAAAAAAAAATTAAAAGTAACCTATTAACATAATTTGGACCCACTGAATAAAAATATGAAATCCAATTTTCAAAATTCAAAACACCAAAGTTGCAGTAATTACTTTAAAATTAATCCCATTTTTATGAAAATGGGTTATAAATGTTAAAACATTGCAAAAGATTGAAATGATTTTACCTATGAAATAAATTTAAAATCAATGGTAATGACATAAAATATATTAAATGGTAAAAATATATTCTAATTATACATTAAAATCATTAAATATTATAATTTATCCATATACATTATTACAATTAAAAAAGTTGTTTTTAATTAAAATATAGCGTGTTTGTACTATTCATTAAAATATTAATGTTATCAGAATAATATGAAAATTTTATCCAAAGTAAATCTTTATATAATGATTCAAAATTATAGTTATATGTTGTAAAATTGATCTTATAAACATATCAAATACTAGATTTAATGTGGGTGTGCCTTAAAAATGCGTTAAAACTGCATTTTTTTAAAAATACTTATTTTACCTGAAAAATATATTTTGTTCACATACCATGATTTAGAAAATGTGTAGGATGAATACTAATGTTATAAAATTTAATATGTTGTTAATTCTATTCATAATGGCTAGTTCATAATATTATAATAATATATCATTGTTTAGTGAAACCTGGTATTGCGTACAACAGACGCTATCGAGGAATGTCACGATTGCATGCAATGCAAGCCAAGTCAGGGTTGCATGTTGTGAAAGACTCCTTTGATGTTGCATTTAACAAAATCCAACCATATTTCATTTATAAAATGAATATATTTAAATATATATATACATTCACTCAATGTTGCGAAGAATAACTACTTTCAAACATCCTTGAAATTGTATGTAACACAATCCAAGAATAGAGTTTCGTATAATGAAAGATAATACGGTGTTGCGTATAGCGCAAGATAATCTTAGTGTAGCGTACAACAGAATATATAAAAGAAATTAAAAAGAATATATCTCATAAAATCTCAGGGTGTTACAATAAGATTTTATTGAAAATATTATTTCTTATTCTATGTTCTGTAACTATTATATAGACAAGATTTAATTAAAATAGAACTAATTCGTGATGGTTGAAAAAACTTGGATTATAAACATAAAAACTATAATTAATGTTTTATTGAATTAATCATCTTCAATACAAATAAAAAAATGATATATTTGACCATTAATTCTTTTGGAGGTATATTAAAATTTTACAATTTCACTTATTGTGATTTATTCACCTTCATCCAGAAAATAAATAAATATACACAAGTAGACCATCCATGAAACCTTGAAACACACAATCCACAAAATGATAAATGTAGTATTTATAACACCTAAAAATGATCATAAATAAATCAAAACAAATTAAAATTAAAAAAATATACATATAATATGTCATGAATTAAGTAATTAATAAATTTAATTTGGTTATTTAGGATTTTTATTACAAATACAGAACAAATTGATAAAAAATGTAATATATTTATTTATATTAAAACATTATTTTAAAACATGTATGATTATATGTTATATGTAAATGATTATTGTTTTCTGAATAAATAAATATTTAATTTTGTATTGTTATTATTTTAAAAATTTATAATTTTTAATCAGAATGATAATTTTGTAAGGGATTTGTTTAGGTATTTTTCTCTAAAATTATTATTTTGGAGAACCCTTAGTATGTGAATTAATTTAATAGAAACATATTCTCCGATTATATATAAACAAATATATTTCATATTTTATCTCAAAAAATTAGTTTTAATCTAAGATGTAATGAAATTAAAAAAATGTTTTTTTCTATTTAAATTTAATTTTATAGGGTTTTTTATTTTATTTTTATGTTAATAATTTTAATGGAATCATTTATTATTTTTTGGAAAAATGTTCTTAAACATAGTCTAAAACTATATTGTTATGTAATCCCATTTATATGAATCCCACTCAAATTTATATGGCCATATATTATATAAATAGTAAATCTCATTAATTTTTTCATAGATGGATTTGTTATAATTTCAATGAAATTTTATTTAGTCCCTTTTATTTGATATATTTCTTCCAAAGTGGTGGATTTCTCCAAGATCTCTTGAGATTTAAGAAAATTTTTCCTTTTCCAAGATGAGAAGTTATAAAGTTATTTTCATCAATTAAAATAATTTATGTAAGATTATGAAATTATTTTAATTGTTTATGAAGAAAAAGGGAATAAAATGTAATTTTTTTAATAACATTTGGCACATATATTTTGAATGAGATGATATGGTACGTGGACTGAACCCATAACACCCAACGAGGACATTGTCCTTCAAGCGATACCAATTGTTGAAACATGGTTTTCTTATGGTTTTCCTAGAATCATAGTTAATTGATAATTATTTTATTACATTAAAATGTATTAAAATGATAGTTCCAAGTATAATTTCAAAAATTTATTTTCATTGGAAGTGAATTTTTTTTCAAAATCATTACTATTTTAAAGGATATTTGATATAACAATTTCAATTATTTGAAAATCATTTTGTAAATGTAATTATGTTTTTCCTATATTTTGTTGGGTAAAATATATTAAAAAAATCTTTTTATTATTTGAAATAAAATTATTTGTCAATGATTTTAAAACCCATTACTGTGAAATTTTATGCTCACCACAAGTAATATGAAATATTTTACTAGGTTTAGTAGGAATTAATATGATTATTATTTCAAATTTATAAGTGGAACACCTGAATAAAACTAGTAAAAATTTTCACAACTATGATAATTTTCATATTTTTTTCTAATCATCCAAAACCAAGAGAGGATATATTCCTTTGTTCTAAAACGTACTGTTTATTATTAAGTTCCTTATTATAAAAAAAATACACAAATAGTTTTAGTGTTGAATTTGGATTTACATGTTTTGGTCCGTATTTTTGTTATCGGATGACGGTTTAGAAAACAATATAGACATACAATTTTGATTAAGCATAGGTTTGGTTTATATATATATATTATTTTGTTAAAATCATTGGTCAATAACTTTTTCAGTTCAATGAATTTCTTTTATACCTAGAAGAATAAAATTTAAAACAACTATTTTATATCTTCTAATGACATACTTATAATAAATTTTAAAAATTCAGGTACATAATTTTCTGAAACATTTTCCAATGTACAAATATCCTACAAACATTTGTATGAAGTATCAATCAATTCATGTCTACCTCGAAAACACCATGGTTCATTGGTTTTTTAAATCAAATCCTAATTTCCCTTTTTTATATTTTTTAAAAATGTTAAAATACTCAAGGAATTTTCAAATGATTTATCATATCACATGACATTGAAGCATGTTATGATTTTATTACTTCTTCCAATTAAGGCAGCCCTTCTGAACGCTATTTATATTTGTTTTTAACATCTCTATTTTATACACACAATTATGGTATTTTTGCAGAAACCTATATTTAAATTATAAATTCAAACTCAGATGACATGTTTAATAAAAATCTAGTTTTATCAGATGATTTGAAATTATATTGCCTAAATTTTTTTTTCAAAATATATTTATTTCCCAACATCGATTCAAACCACGATGTTCATGGTGAATTTCGAAACTGGGAGCACGGGAAAATGATGAAATCTCAAGCATTGTTGTAATGCATGGACATTCTATCTTTTTGAAACAAAACACTAATAACATTAGGTGAAAACCATGAATAAAGTATAATTTTATTTCATCTTGGGGAACATTTATTTAAATTATAATGAGAAAAAATTTCTAATGATGAGATATAAAAGGCTTCATGAATTTTAAAGATAATGTAATTGTAAAAACCTGATATTTTAGGATAATTATTCTTTTTAATTTATTTATATCATGTGTTTTATGCTAGAACAAGATTATATTGTGTTATACAAAACACTGTATTAATTTGTAGTATATGCAACACTATTCATAGATTGTGTTACACACAATTTCAAGTTCATTTTATAATAGTAATTCTATGAAATATTGAGTGTATATATATATATATTCAATGTATAAATGAAAAATGGTTGGATTCTATTATAATAAAACAACAAAGGAGTCTTTCACAACACGTAACCCTGACTTGGCTTGCATTACATGCAATCGCGACCTTCCTCGATAGCTTGACCATGTTTCACTAAATGACGATATATTGTTATAATATTATTATGGACTAGACGTTATGAATAGTATTAACTACATTTTTAATTTTATAACATTATTATTCATATTATAAATTTTCTAAAACATGGTATGAAAACAAAATAAATTTTTCATGTAAAATAAGTATTTTTAAAACAAATGTTGTTTCACAACCTTTTGATGGAGAACCCACAATAAATCTAGTTTTTGACATGTTTATAAGTTAAATTTTATAAAATAACCACTTTATTTTGAATCAGGATGTACAAATTTACATTGTATAATGTTTTGATATTTTTCTGATAACATTCATATTTTAATGAATAGTAAAAACACGGTATATTTTAATTAAAAACAACTATTTTCATCTAAATAATTTATATGTTTAAATTGTAATATTGAATGGTTTTAAAGTATAAATAGAATATATTTTTACCATTTAATATAATGTATGTCATTAGCATTGAGTTTACTTTGAATTCATAGGTTAAATCAATTAAATGTTTTGCAATGTTTTAAACAAAAACCCTTTTACTTTCGACAACGAGATTATTTTTAATTTAATTTCTGAATCTTTTTTGTATTGAATTTGGAAATATTGATTCTATATTTGGAATCAGTGGGTCCAAATTATGTTAATAAGCTACTTTTTATTTTTGGGCTTTATGAATAGTAACTATGGTAAATTTTATTTATGAGAGTTAAAGGTAAATCGGGTAATTAAGGGTAAATATAAGATTATAATATTACTCTAACACCTGCCAAAATCCTATTGGATGACCAAAATCTGACCCATTTCACCTAATGGTCGGATTAGATTCATTTAATTGACTTTTCTCCATGAAAATAATTTAATTATCTTTAAAACCCAAGAAAGTGACATCATGTCACTTTCTTAAATATTATAAGTATAATAATTTTAATTTAGTGATAAACTTAATGAAACTCCGAACATTAATAGTATCCACAAATCTAATACAATTATCTACATCATATAAATTTATTTATAATTTTTAGGGATTAAATAATTATCATTAATTATGACACAATAGTGACGTTGAAATTATTTTATTGATTGAAATATGAAATAAATGATATTAAAAATATTAAAATATATATTATATGAACTATTTAATGTGCTACACTAATTTTCTAGATACATATGACATTTTATGAATCTATTAATGCTTTTAGATTGAACATATCTTCTGTATACTGTTTATTTTAATTCAAATAAATGAATAGTTCCAAAATTGAAACTATTGTTATTTTATAAAAATAACATATTATAAAATTGTTTAAAAATAACAAAAAGAATTTAAAAATTAATATTTTAAAGTTATATGTTCGAAAATGTCATAACATGTCAAATTATGGAAAATTCACAAAACATATGTAATTATTCATAATAATTTAAAATTTAGAATATTATTACCACAAATAAAATAAAATTAATAAATAAGGATATATCAAATTGATAATGTTTAAAATAAATTCGTAACATGTCTAAATTTTATTGGATGATGAGATCACAAACCCTATCTTCGGATATGTGTCATTATGGACGTTTTTAAGTGGGGTTGTGATTTAATATAAACTAATATATCTTATATTTCCAAAGGTTCCCCTCTCCTCCGTTATAAAAGGGAACCTCCTATCTATTCTCCTAAAAAAATTTGGAGCCTTTAAGCTCGGCCAATACCTACCCATTTCCCTTTTAAACTTCCCTAGAAACATACTAGAGGTCCTGGTCTTCTTCAAAGACCAATTTTAGTAACCTAAGAGGAGGTTTCAAAACGGTGTGTCAAAGAAGAGGTAATATCCGTTACTGATTCTTTAAATTTCCTTTCTTCTTCATATTCTTCTTATTTAGTTATTTCATTATATTGTAATAACATAAGTATCAATAATATACTAATATGTCAATATAATTATGAAGCAACCCCATTTCACCTTCTATCCATCCTACGGAAAACGAAACCACCACGCGTGCGTACGTACGGAATACCGTCTCCACTCCGTGGTGTAATCTGTTTTTCCACCACCACCTTATTTGGATAGGTATAACGGTGTAAAGAATAAATAAATATGATTATTATAACATCAAACTGATTCTATGATATTATATTATTCAATCCAATTCGATTCAATAAATATGGGAACGATATCATCGCTCGTGCGTACGTACGGATTACCGTCTCCACGACGCGATGAGATTAATTTTCCATGTTAACAATTTAAAAATGATTATAAAGTATATATAATAATTAATCATGAAATATATGAAATAATAGTGCTACTGGATTTATGTATATATAGATGTATTTCATATACTTAATTCCATTCAATTAAATAAGGAAACAAAAACAGCGTTCATGCGTACGTACAACCTACCATCCCCATGAACGGTGTATTTATTTCCTTTTATAGATCTATTATATACATGTATATTATGAATATATATTATATATAAATCATGTTTTATATTCGGGAATTATATAATCATGATCTAGGCAATCATATGAATAATTACAAGTCAAAACATGGACGACAAATGAGATGATTTTATCCAAAACGCTCTTTAAAATGGAATTGACAAGAGAACGGGTAATATAAAGAAATAAGAGAACCATATATGATATGATTACAATGAATATGATTCTATAATAAGTCAATTGCATTATTTAAAACATTATACAGGAGGTTTGGAAACATACGAATCATATCAAACATAAGATAAGGAATACATTTTCAAATCTCGTTCTTATCTGAGATTGTTTATTGGTAAGTATTTAATGGGGTTATTGTTCTCATCAATGACCATGATTCCTAAAAATGGTTTGTAGTATGTTTAATGTCTTTTTTACCAATTTTTGACTTTTACTGCATGGTATGTATGGAATCTTTCTTTTATGAGGTACTTTTTGACTTTTCCGGCAAAAGTACGAGAAGAATGTTTTTTTAACTTATATGGAATGAATGGATTTTTAGAACATTATTTCTAAGAAGCTTCCTTTACAAGTTTTCAATTTTATTTTTAATCAACTTCTTTTAGTTTAAAATTGTATGATATGATAATAATGGAAAAAAAAATTTTAAGTAGAAATGATTTTTTCCACAAGAATGGAGTTCAAGTGGTTTATCAAAATTATTTTCCAACAAAGATAATATAGGGTTTGTTTCTATCGATATTTTTTTACATTGATTTTATTATGTTATGATGGAATTATTTTTAAAATATCCTTTTATGGATTATTTTATGATGACGTGATGTTTAAGAATCCCGTTTTTATTACATGGGTTATGTAATGATGCATGATTTATGATTTTGTGGCACAATAAGAATTGTATAATTATGAGATGGGTGGGACCTATATCTCCCTCCAATGCATTGGGTAAAGATTTATATCTCACGACATAGACATGGCTAGAATGGTAAGTTAATCTGGTTCAGTGTTACAGGACTGAAACAAGGAGTGAACTCGATTCCGAAAGGGGCTTTGTCCACTAAGATGGTCTTAGCAGCAATGCCTTGGATACTTCAGAAATCATATCATCTGGTTTATGATTTTCCACAATTAAAAGTTTTATTTACAGGCTATTTTCTCATGATTTATGTTCTATTATGATCTATGCCTTATGTGCTACCATTTTTTATGTCATTGCTCAAGATTTTGATGTTTAAATATTATGTTCATGTTTTTACGTTCAAATTTATATGGTCTGTTTTATTTTCTCTATGCTTACCCTTACTGATCATTTGAGCTCACCCTTTTTATTTTTCCATTTCCCCCAGGATTAAAAGAAAGGTTTTAGGTAAGGAATCAAAAAGGGGAGGATCTTTATGGGAGATGTTGAAGATATTTAAACATGATTAGATGTTTATATTCCAAGTTTCCAAAGACACTAAATTATTACGGTCCTTGTTTGTCTGTTTTTTTAATGTATTAGATATTCCGAAAAAGTAATGTAATGTCCATGTACATCAAGATTTGGGTCACTATAGTTGGTATCAGAGGAAAGGTTAAGTCAACCTTTGGATCCTAGGACGTGAGAACTTTAGTGAGATCCCTAGAGATATTTCTAAAGTATGTCTAAGGATGTCCCTAAGGATAAGTATACGTATAGGATATAGTCCTATAACTATACTAATGATCATAAAATTTAACCTAAGATGTTAGATATTGAGGGTACACCCCATTTACTATGTTGTTTTCCATAGCATGATTTTTTCCTCTCACACTATTTTTTTTGGGTTTTAGAAAATGGCTGGAAATAGGATGATTCATGATAATTGAGGATATGATGGACAATGGAATGATATTAATCATGAGCAACCAAATGAAATGGTATTTGGATGTCCAAACATCGTTGTTATGCCTAACCAGCAATCTCATAATATGATCAATAATCTCAACTTTGGTAAGTTTCCCGACTGAGATAATAAGAGAAAGAAGGAGTATAATGACGATAATAGTGGAAAGAAAGTTCAATTTACCTCTTGTAAATCATGTGGGAAGAGGCATCAGGGAGATTGTTTCAAAGGAACTGGAAGATGCTTTGGGTGTGTAAAAGAAAGAAGCAAAGCTAGTAAGTGCAAAATAAAATGTTCAGTTAACACCATGGACAAGGATAATGGTATTTCAACAACATCAAAAATGATTATATGTTTTAAATGTGGAATGTATGGGTATTATGAAAACCAATGCCCTAATGGAAAATATCATGAAGAGAATCAGCATGGTCATATGGGTAGTATTTATGTGGATGATGATGAGGAGACTACAAATGATATATGAGATGAAAGAAGTGTTGAAGCTCAGTCAGTTGTTTAAGAATGTATTGGAATGAATGAATGTTTTACAAGAGTTATAATGTATAGTTAATTGTACTATAGAATAAAGAATCATCTAAGGATTGTTAAACTACTATTTTTCCAAAAGTATTTGAAAGTATATGTCGAATGATACTGGTAACCATGAAAGGTTATTCAGATATTTTTGAAAGTTAGATGATATGAGCATAATGAATGGATAATAAGATAAAGAGATGTTCGATTGTATTCATGAGATCATGACTGATATAAGGACTAAATGATATTATGGTTTTAGTATATAGAATTTTTGGGATTTTGGTATCTGGAAAGTGTTAAAAATTAACAACATTCACGTTTTCACTAAGGTTCAATGGGTATTCGTTTTTTTAAGAGAATACATGACTAAGGCCTACGAATGTTTGTAATGTGACCAACAATACATATCTTATGATATATGGGGATCAATGATGGTATTAACATGCTATTATATGAACTAATTGGTAATAATTTTCACTATAATATTAGATTGGACAGTAATATTTTGGATAAGCCTAAAGATTGGAATGGATTATGTTGGACATAATTTAGTATTTTTTAAGGCTAGCTCTTTTTCGATATTATTGATGGAAAGTTATAATAATTTATTTTTGTAAAAAAAGGATAACCTGTAGGACGGATGACAACCAGTCGCGTCGGACAAGGCTGTGGGAATCGAACCCACAACCAACGTTCGACTGACCTTTATCGCCTACCCCTCACCTACAGGAAGTTCCTGGTTAGTAGAAACTGGTTTTGTTTTATTAAGCGGTAAGATATATGATGTATAAGTTCATTTTTGGAATCATATATGATTGACCTCACCATAGATGGACTTATGTATATTTGATAAATTTTGATAACCTTTTTTTGAAACAGATTGAATGACCCATCATTTCATCACATGACTTGTTAACACTTCACGAATAACAAATTCAGCTTCATTTCTTTAATAGATGAAGTGGAAATTGTTCAAAGCACGAACAACAGTGAGATTGTACCAAAAATCAAGCAATTATTTCTTGTAATTCATATTTTTCAACTTTAGGGAAATGATCTTGAAAACCAAAAATGTTGTCCTAGTGCCCTTATGTCCGATGAATCAGATGGTACCTTAGATCATCACAAATCCATGGGTTTGTGATTGTTGGATTTTTCATAGCCATGCTCTCTACCACTCTCCAACAGAACATGATAGTTAGATTTCTGTTCCATATCCATATTTTCGCCTATTTTCTCCTATGTTCAAAGCTAGTGATTAGTTAACTTGGGTAACCGTTATGTTTTATACTTTAGTTTTTAAAGTTATGTTTTGGTATTTCATTTAGGATGTGGGTTTCAATTAAAGAAACTTTCAAATAGATAACCATGTATAACCCCGACGAATTTTGAGGGTGAAATTCATTTTAAGGGGGTAGAATGTAACAACCCGATATTTTATTACAAGTATTATTTTAAATTTATTTATTTCATGTGCTTTATGCTAATTTTTTTTCTTGTGATATACGCAACACTGTATTAATTTTTTGTATACACAACACTATTCTAAGATTGTTTTACACACAATTTCATGTTCATTTTATAATATTCATCCTACACAACATTGAGGGTGTATATATATAGATTCAATTTATAAATGAAAAATGGTTATATTCTATTATAAAGAATCAAAAAAGGAGTCTTGCACAACACGTAACCCTGACTTGGCTTGCATTACACGCAATCACGACCTTCCCCGATAGCTTGACCTGGTTTTACTAAACGACGATATATTGTTATAATATTATTATGGACTAGCCGTTATGAATATTAGTAACTAAATTTTTAATTTTATAACATTATTATTCATATTATAAATTTTCTAAAACATGGTATGAGATCAAAATAAATTTTTCGGGTAAAATAATATTTTTCAAAAAAATGTAGTTTTGGCTCGTTTTGATGGCGCACCCACATTAAATCTAGTTTTTGACATGTTTATAATTTCAAATTTTAGAAAATAAACATCTTTTTTTGAATCAAGATATAAAAATTTACATTGGAGAATGTTTTGATATTTTTCTGATAACTTTCATATTTTAATGAATAGTAAAAACACGTTATATTTAAAATAAAAAAAACTTTTTTCATCATAATAATTTCTTTTGATAATTTATAATATTTAATGGTTTTAAAGTATAAATATAATATATTTTTACCATTTAATATATTTTATGTCATTATCATTGACTTTACCTTGAATTCGTAGGTTAAATCAATTCAATTTTTTTCAAAGTTTTAAACAAAACCCTGTTTTCTTTTGACAACAAGATTAATTTTAATTTAATTTATGCAACTTTTTTGTATTGAATTTGGAAAAATGGATTCCATATATTGATTCAGTGGGTCCAAATTATGTTAAAAAAATAATTTTTATTCTGGGGCTTTATGAATAGTAACTACGGTAAATTTTATTTAACCTAGTTAAATGTAAATCAGGTAATTAAGGGTAAATATATTATTATAAAATTACTATATCATCTGACAAAATCCTATTGGATAACCAAAAGGCGACCCATATCACCTAAGGGACGTATTAGATTCCTTTAATTGACTTTTTTCCATGAATATAATTTAATAATCATTAAAACCAAAGAATTTGACAACATGTCACTTTCTTAAATATTATAAGTGTAATAAATTTAATTTAGTGATAAACTATATGAAACTTAGAACATGAAGAGTCTATAGAAATATAATACAATTATCTACATCATATTAATTTATTTATAATTTTAGGGATTAAATAATTATCATTAATTATGACACAATAGTGATGTTGAAATTATTTTATAGATTGAAATATCAAATAAATGATCTTAAAAATATTAAATTAATTATTATATGAACTATTTAATGCATTAAACTAATTTTCTAGTTTCATATTACATTTTATTAATCTATTAATTATTTTAGTTCGAACATATCTTCTGTATATTGTTTATTTAAACTCAAATAAATGAATAGTTCCAAAACTGACACTATTGTTATTTTATAAAAATAACATATTATATAATTTTATTAAAAATAACAAAAATATTCTAAAATAATAAATTTAAATTTATATGGTCTAAAATTTCATTAAGTTTCATATTATGGAAAATTCACAACACATATGTAATTATTTATAATAATTGAAAATTAAAAATATTATTACCACAAATAAAATTTAATTGATAAACAAGGATAAATCAAGATGATAATGTTTAAAATAAATTCCAAAAATGTCTAAATTTTATTAGTTGATGATATTACAACCCTATCTTCAGATATGAGTCATTTTGGTAGTTTTTATGTGGGTTTGAGATTTAATATAAACTAATATTTCTTATATTTCCAAAGGTGCCCCTCTCCTCCATTATAAAAGGGAACCTCATCCCTCTCCTCCTCACACAATTTGGAAACATTAAACTTGGACAAAACTAGATCATTTCCCTTATTAACATCCCTAGAAAAATACTAGAGGTCATGGTCTTCTTCAATGACAAATTTTAGTACCGTAAGTGGAGGTTTTAAAGAGGCGTGTCAAAGAATAGGTAATATCTGTTACCAATTCTTTCAATTTTCATTCTTTTTCAACTTCTTCTTATTTAGTTTTTTAATTATATTTTAATAACATAAGTATCAATAATATAATTATATGTTATTATAAATATGAATAAACCCCATTTCACCTTCTATCTATCCTACAAAAAACAAAATCATCGCGCGTGCGTACGTACAAAATATTGTTTCCACGCCATGGTGTATTCTGTTTTTCCACCACCACCTTACTTGGATGGGTATAATGGTGTAAAGAATAGATACATATTATTATTATAACATCATACTTATTCTAAGATATTAGATCATTCATTCCATTTAGATTAAATAAATATGGGAACAATATCATCGCTTGCGCGTACGAACGGATTACCGTCTCCACGACACGATGAGATTCATTTTCTATGTTAACAATTGAAGAATGATTATAAAGTATATATAATAAGTCTTCATGAAATATATGGCATAATAATTCTAATGGATTTATGTTTATATATATGTATGTCATATACTTAATTCCATTCAATTCAATAAGGAAACTAAAACGACGTTCATGCATACGTACGACCTACCGTCTCAATGAATGGTGTATTTCTTTCCATTTATTGATCTATTATATATATGTATATTATGAATATATATTATATATAAATCATGTTTTATATTCTATAATTATGTAATCATGATATAAGTAATCATATGAATAATTACAAGTCAAAACACGGATGACAAATGAAACGATTTTACCCAAAACACTCTTTAATATGGAATTTACAGAAGAACGAGTAATATGAAGTCATAAGTGAACCACATATGATATCATAACAATGAATATGATTCTGTAATACGTCAATGACATTATTTTAATAATTATACAGGAGGTTTTGATACATATGAAGCATATATAACATAAGGTAAGGTATAACTTTCCCAATCTTGTTCTTATCCGAGATTGTTTATTCGTAAGTATTTACTGGGGTTATTGTTCTCATCCATGTAAATGTTTCCTAGAAATGGATTCATGTTTGTTAAATATCCTTTTTACCCATTTTTTACTTTTACTATATAGTATGTATGGAATCATTCTTTTACGATGTACTTTTTGATTTTTTGGAAAAAGTACGAGAATAATGTTTTTTTAACTTATACGGCATGAATGGATTTTTAGAACATTATTTCCAAGAATATTACATTAAAAGTTTTCGAGTTTATGTTTAATAAACTTCTTTTAGTTTAAAATTTTAAGAAATTGTAATAAATAAAAATTGTTTTTGAAGTCGAAAGGATATTTTCCTCAAGAATGGAGTTCAAGTGTTTTATCAAAATTATTTTCCATCTATGATAATATAGGGTTATGTTTCTATCGCTATATTTTTTACATTGATTTGATTATGTAATGATGGAATTATTTTTACGATATCCTTTTATGGATTATGTTATGATGACGTGATGTTTAATAATCCCATTTTTATTACATGGGTTGTGCAATTATGTATGATTTATGATTTTCTGGCATGCATAAGAATGGTATCTTTATGAGATGGGAGGGACCTATATCTCTCTCCAATGCATTGGGTAATGATTTATATCTCATGATATAGACATGGCTCGAACAATAAGTTAATCAGTTTCAGCGTTACAGGATTGAAACGAGGAGTGAACTCGATTCAGAAATGGACTTTGTCCACTAAGATGGTCTTGGAAGAAATGCCTTGGCTACTATGGAAATTATATCATGTGCTTAATGTTTTTCAACAATTACAAGTTTTATTTACAAGATATTTTATCATGATTTATGTTCCATTATGATCTACGCCTTACATGCTGCCATGTTTTATGTCATTGCTCAAGATTTTGATGTTTAAATATTATGTTCATGTTTTTAAGTTCAAATGTATATGGTCTGTTTTATTTTCTCCATTCATACCCTTACTGAGCATTTGAGCTCACCCTTTTTATGTTTCTTTTCCCCCAGAATTAAAAAAAAGGTTTTAGGTAAGGAAACATAAAGGGTAGGATCGTTATGGGAGATGTTGAAGATCTTTCAACATGATTTGATGTATATATTCAATGTTTTCGAAGACACTAAACTATTACGGTCCTTGTGTGTCTGATTTTGTTATGTATTAGATATTCCACAAAAGTAATGTAATTTCCATGTACGTCAAGCTTCGGGTCTCTACAGTAATAATGATTTTGGATGAAAAATGAATGGTATATGATAAACATTGAGGTCAAATTTTTTAATCAAACGATGAAACTATAATTTCCAAGTATGCATATTTTACTATATTAATATTATATATTATAATGGAATTACATATATATGGGAAAATAATTTTGAATGAATATGTTATTCATTTACATTTCATTCATGGAAATGAATAATTGTTCGACCTGTTATATATTTAGGATTTTGTGGTGACTATAATTATTATAATCATGTTATCTATCACTCTACATCAGTATTTGGGAGTTATTTTTATCTTCCATATCCATGTCTTCACTTTACACATATGTTACCTTACATGGAAGCCTAGTAAGGGTTATCTCATTTAACCTTCATACCACCCTTATAGTATTATAAATTTCAATTTTTTAATCCTCTATAAGATATGGGATTTCAAAAAAGGTTATTTTCAAAATCCAAACACCATGTTTTTGATCCCATGTTCAAATTTGGGTTAAAATTTTATTAATGGGTGGGGGTGAGAATGAATCATACTTAATTTTTTAAAATTAATGTCTATATTTTATAGCATAAAAGATTAGAAACAACAAGGTAAATGGACCAACAAATATCATTAATTATGTGTGACTGTTATAACCATATAGGTAATTTGGATAGTATGAATACAAATAACTAATAAATCTAGTGTTCTTATTTAGTATAAATGTTATGTTAAATTATTGGATAATAATTTCATATTTCTTAGAAAATTCATTTTATTATTTAAGGAAATACAATTTTTCATAAAATATTTTTATTTCTTCCATTGAATAAATATTATAATTAGTTTATTTCTGTTTTATAAAATTTATTTTACAAAATTAAATTCATTTTTAATTCACAATTTCAAAATTTTCTTAAAATGGATTTTTGAGAATTTTTATAAAATAAATATTTTTAAATAAATAAAAAATACTAATTTTTTTGGAAACAATATTTTATTTTAAATTATTTACATTTGTAGAATAATATTTTTGGTTAATATTAAAATTACATTTGTTTCATTTAATTTAAAATTATCTTATTATGTGTTTACAAATGGATTTTATACTTAAATTACTCATGTTACATGTTTCTATTTTTTTAAAAAGAATTACATATTTGGAAACAGAAGGGAAAAATATACTAAAAATGACCATTTTATTTAGAGAAAATATAAATAGAAACCATAGAAATTTTTATTACCATGTTTAATGGTAAATCTTGTACTTTAAGGTAAATATAAGCTGAAAATTATTAAAAAATTACACAAACACTTGATCCAATATTTTGGTATCAGTGATTTTAAACAAAAATCATCACTATGATAAATTTTGTACCCTTTAGATCCACTTGGAGAATTCTATGTCTCTTATATAATTTTATTATATGAAATTTTATTCTTATCCCAATATTGTTTTTATAAGAATAATTTATTAATATATTGTCATCCAAAATCAATGATTGAAAATAAATATTCTTTTATATGAGAAAATATTTATTTTCATCATGAAGATTTATTTTTATTTATTTAGTGATGAAATAATTACCTTAAATACATGCACAATAATGATGAATTATTTATAAACTTTATATTAAAATTAAATAAATGATATTCAAAAAATAAATAAAAAATAAAAAATCAGATATTCAATCTGAAAAGAAAATGTTGAAGAAAACTATGAAATTTCTTGGCTATATTAAAATACTTTTCACAATCATGAATCATTATATTTTTTATTTTAAATTCATATAAATGAATATTATTAAATTTTACTATAATTATATTTCATTAATATTAATTTTTTTTGATTTTTTTGAAAATCATAAAAATATTAAATTACTACTTATAGGGGTTTTATATGGTTAGAATGTAATCCCTTGTGAATTTAAAGGATATTTTGAATTTTTTAGATCTATAATAGAATTATTATATTTTAATCTTTCGAGAAATTCCTAAATTGTCTCTAAGCTCAATTATAAAAGGGCACTACATCCATCACTTCATTTCACAACCATATTCCTTTTATCTAGACCAAAGTCTTAAAATTTTTCTTATCCCATTTCATATCCACATTCTAGAAGTTATGGTCTTTCCCACAGATCAACTCTATGATTGTTAAGGGATCCTCCAAAGAGGTGATATTAAATAGGTAACTTTTTTAAACAACCTCTCTTAATTTATTTTTTCTTCTATATGATCTTCATCTAATTCATCCATAATGTATAGTAACTATATAATTATGTATATAATATAATATTATATTTCTATTTTAATATCTTAAATACATCCCTTTTCCCAAATACTCTTATTCAATGAAACAAAACCACTTTCCAAATTTTGGAATTAAGCTACTATCATGGATAATGAATTTTCAGTTTTCTATTACCACATTGTAGTATTATCATAAAATTATTATTGGTCAAATTATATTTTATTAATTATACTATAACTAATTCCTTATTCTTGAATTATTATATATAAATTATATTAAATAATATGATCAAATTTTTTATGGCTAGAAAAACAAGTATAATAATCAAATGAATTATCATTAAAGGATTATCAATGGAAATATTTTCATATCAGAAATCAAGTAATATATGAGACCATATAAATTTATAGAGTTGAATTAATAATATATAATCTTACTTTTGGAGCACTATTTAAATTTCAAAAGAAGAACTACGAATTTAGACAAGATAACTAACCGTGGATCCATGAAATATATAATACCCAAAACAAGAACAATTGATCATTATAAATTACTTAAAAGTAATTAATTTTTCTTAATAAAGTTATAATAAATAAAATATATTTGTTGAATGATATTATTCAAGTAATAATTAAAACTCATTTGATTATCAAGGACTTTATGTGTAAGTTTAAAACAGATTCGAACATAAGGTAGGGTATTTTTTTATTCATTAGTTTAATTTTTTTATTATATATTATATATAAAGTATATTATTTTTCTAAATAAGTTTATAATTTATTATATAATGTATTTTTTTCAAAAAACTATAATATATCATAAGAATTATTATTTTTTAGGGGTGTTATATATAATTTTTTTTTTCTAAAAATCATTATTTAAAAAACCCTTAGTAGGGGACTTACATATATTGGAAATTATTATATGATTTTATATTATTAATCATATTTAAATTTATATATAAAAAATCAATTCATATATATTATTTAAAACAATAACACTTTTTTAACTTTTTAACATTAATTTTAAAGAGATATGGATTTTACCTCTATGTTAATATTTATAATGAAAAATGTTATTATCTTATGAAAAATGAACATAATATTGATGAAAAATATATTTTTATGTGATATCATATATATTAATTTCACTCATATATATATGGACACATAATATATTAATAGTAAAATTCATTCATTTTTTCATATAATTGTTTTTTTTAATTTAAAAGAAATTATATTTATGTTTTTTGATTATAATTATTTCTTCTAGAAATGTTTTTTTCAATGAAATGTCTTGAGTATTTAATAATTTGAGTATTTTTCATGTGAAAAGTTTTATAATTATTTCTTTAATAAATAGATTTTTTTAATATTTTGATGAGTTTTTAATAGGATTAGAATGATAAAGGAAGAACCTATATATATTTTTCATAAAACTAAGAAAATATTTATCGAAGGACATGATATGGTATGTGGAGTGAAAGGTGGACCCTCAAGGGGGTGTTGTACTACAAGTGATTCTTCTAGTGGTCACATGGTTTACTTATATTCTACCAAGTGTCATAAATAATACCTAAATTTTTATTACTATCCAATGAATTAAAATAAGAAAACCTAGGATTATTTCAAATGTTATCTTATTTTTTATATTAAATTATTATCAAAATAATAACTATTATGAAATTATATTTGATATAATTATTTAAATTTTTTGAAAGTATAATTTTTAATGTATTTATTTTATCAAATGATTTGTTTGGTAAAATATTTTAAATGAAATTTTGAGTATATTAAAGAGAAATAAATTTCAATGATTTTAAAACCCTTAATAATTAATTTTTTTCTCACCCAATGATTTAAAAATGTTATGGACAGTTTTATTAAAAAATATATGTGTTATTATTTCATATTTCGAGGTATCCCACAAGAAGAAAATTAATAAAATTTTGTAAAACTCTGATAATTTCTATGGTTTTTCATAATCCTCTGAAACATATAAATGAAATTTTACTTGGTTATATAATGAACTTAATAATTTTTAGTTATATTATATTAAAAAAATACACTACATGGTTTAGTACAGAATCCAAAAATGCTTTTTCGGGTATTTATATACGATAGATCCACGTCATGGATGATATTACACCCTTGATTGAGGTGTTCCACCAACCTTTATTATTGGAGGAGGTGGAATTTTTATTTCTTAAGGCAGTCAACATATCACAAAACTGAATAAAAGGATTGTAATCCATACATGATATGTCACAAATGGATTATCTAAATTAATTTTATAAAATAATTGATAGTAATAATAGATCTAAAAAATTATCCTTAGACTAGAAAATTTCCTTCTTATCGGATTATTTTAAGAATTTTATATTATTTTAGTAAAATTTTTCATTATTCAGGAAATTTCTTTATTTTTAAAAATAATAAAGTCCTAAATTATCAATTCCATGATATAATCAATAAATAATGTATTATTAGGTGAATTAGATTAAGTACTTGAACAAAAGATGAATCTCATCAAGTGATTTAACCCCGGTCAATCACTATACTTCACTATAAATAATTTCAAATTTGTTTCTACTCTCTTTTATAGGTGTGCGTAAAAATTATCAAAATATTGAATTTATATAGAAATATAATGTACACCTCCTCCTATAATAAGGGTTGACAGTTCATCTTAATCGATAGAGTAACATAATATAGGACTGGAATCCATTGTTTTTCATTTAATAAATTGATCAATTCAACTCCATCATGTAATGAACTATGACAAATATAATGGAGGGAGAAGATAAAAATAATTGAATTGAAATAGATCAAAGTTTCAGGTCTTGGGAGAAAATTGGGACACTTATCATGCCACTCCCATCTAATACAAAAAATGAAACCATATGAGTATATAATACAAAATAACAATAAAAACAATAGAAGAATAAGAATAAAAAGGAGAAGAATAAGAAGAATAAGAATCTATCAATTAGTGTGAAATGAATTAAAACAAAATAAAATATTCAATTAGATTTTTAAAATAAATGAAATGAAACTTTTAAAAAATTAAACTACAAGAAAAAAAGAAAAAAAGAATAAATGGAAGTAATTTCTACAAGTGTGTCCTATTGCCTGAGTGTTGAACATCCTAGATGTGGCAAGGTATCCACATTTATTAAGTTGACAGTGTTCCTAGACTTCTATTGAACTCTTACTGATATTATTTTTGAATAATTTAATATGGTGGTTTAAAATCCTCCATGATACCTAATGGATGTAATTATTAAATCACCCAGTGATTTACAAAGTGGAAACATAGAGTATAGAGTGATGATGTAGTCTCATGAATTGTATTGATCGTGGAGGCTAGGAAAAGAGAATTGTTTTAGTGGAAATTGTATATATATAAAATTATATATGTATTAGGGGTGGATTTTCATTCTTCTGGCCTTCATTAGGGTGGGATGAAGCCTTTATGGATTTCATGGGGAACTCCCTTGTTTGATGAACTGGTTCGTGGTGGATGTGGGCATTGACAGTGAGATTCAACTTGAGATTGTGATTTAGAAGTGGGATCTATGATTTAATTCTAGCATTAATTTGGTGTTTAGGATCTTTGAGGATTGGAAGAGGATGTGGAGTTTAGTGAAGGTTCTATCTGAGTGAGGGGATTACATTGGCCATCCGAAGTGATGAAATTTTTTTAACAGTGAACAATAGCCATACTAACCAATGTTCAACATTTAAAATAGGGATATAAGCAGTGATGGTTTATAAATAAAGGCACGTAGTACATGACTTAGAATGATTATCCAGGGTTGGATCCCAAATACACATGCCACACAAAAATGGTCCAGTCAGCGATACTCAGGTTACACAATTTTTGTCCAACCTATGAACACAGTCACTCTTGCGGGCCTACACTACATTTAACTCAATGAATTTTCATTCCAAAAAAATTTGTATAGGAATACCCAATGGGATGTTTTAGTGTATTGATAAATTTGTTTGAGGTCTGGCCAAGGATGACCATTTTTTAGTAAACAATGAAATTTATGGGAATGTAACTATGTAAATTGTTGTATAATAAGAAAAAATTCCTATAATTTCATAAATAAATTCTATATCTAAAACTCAATAATATTTATACATTTAAATAAATTTAAATTATTTATTAATAAATTCCAAATTATTATAAAAGATTGAATTATATAGGAATTTCAATTAAAAATAAAGAAATTCCTTAACATATGTTAAAAATATGCATTAAATATGATTATGTACTCAAAAAATCAAGTCAATCCAATTCCTAAAAATTAAAATGATGTGTTCAGAATAGATAATGGGATTTCTATTTATGTGGGAGTTGGTCTAGAATCAATTATTTCTATAAAAAATCATTTTTTTCAATGGTTCTCACGTAACATATTGATTATGGAACGGATTATAGGGTGCCTTTGGGATTTATTTTCCTTTCATAATCATGAATCATCCCTAGACTAAATCTATAATTGGTGTACTATTTTGGTCTAAAAAGAAATTTTTTAGGCTTTAATGTTCTATTTTTTCCATATTTGGGAGGATCACCTACCATTTGTGTATTTTTCCTATAATAACAAGTACTATTCCACAATTTGTAGGGAACCATTTGAGGCCATGTATGGGTGACCCTATAAGACACCACTAATATAGACCCATTAAGTAGAATCAATTACGGGGGGCCAAAATGTGGTTCAATATTCAATAGGGAAATTACATATCATCTAGAAGCACATTAGGGCTACACATATCCATCACAATCCCTATTTAGACAGACAATGCAGGATTTGGATTTTGATATGGGATACTATGTTTTCCCATGGGTCTAAACATGATATGGGTTATATAGATTTGGTAGTGAAGGCAAGTTATCTCTAAGATTAATTATCTCTTTCTAGATTTTATTTAGAGTTGGTGAGGTGTCATACCAAGTATTTTCATCTTTGAATTTAGATAGGGTATACAACATCTTCCACGTGAGCAGTTGTAACACCCCAGGTAAATAAAGAATATGACTTTTTCATATTTATCCATATTTTTGAATAAAATATTAATATTACTTTAAAGGGGACGCTATGCACGATGGTGTACCCAATATACAACAATGAGTTTCTTGGGAATCTTATGTTGCACTCTAATAATAAAATAATATTATTTTAAATGGTAGTTAATGCCTAGCTGTTGTGATGGCAGGAATGAATAGAACTAACTACAAAATGATTATACATGTTTGTCAAATATTTTTACTTTTTACAATAAATGTTAGAGGATTAAAAATGCGAATGAATCCAATTTTAAGCGTAAACATTATAATATTCTTTAAAAGGTCGATTAACCTCCTTTTGATGGAGAACCAATTTTAAATCCACTTTTTGACAATCTTATGCATTATATTTGACAAAATAAAATTCTTCTTTAGAATCGGGATATCGAAATTTACTTTGTGTAAATTTTTGGTATTTTTCCAAAAAAGTTCAATTTTTAATGAATATTGAAAAATGTTGTATTTTAATTCAAAACCTCTTTTTAATCTAATTTATTTATATGATTAGACTATCTTTTGAATTTGTTTTAAAATTAAATTAGAATATATTTTTACCATTTAATCCAATAGTGGTCGTTGGAATTAATTTCACTTTGAAATCGGACATAAATCAGTGTAAATGTTTTGATACATTTTGTTTCATAAAAACACACTATTTGTTTTGACAGCATGAATTAATTATTAAATTAATTAATGAAACTTATAAGTTTTGAATTTTGTAAAATAGACATAATTTTTGAATTTGGATTATCAAATATAACTTAAGGTGAATTTTTGGTAATTTTCTGAAAAACTTCAATTTTTGATGAATAGTGAAACCACTAAGTGGTACTTATAAAAATCGATTTTCCGTTTAAATGAAATTTTTCCACCTTTGTGTTTTGAATTTCAAAAATCTGACATACATGGTTGTCACTAGGAAGTAAAATGTTGTTCCATGGGATTAAAATAATTTTTTGGTGAATAGTAACTTTTATGTTCTTAATCGCGATTAGAGGTAATTGGTGTAATTTAAGGTAAAAATAATGTTTTAATAATATGAAATTAACATGACACATGTACTACCCTCATTTGATATGTCATGGACGACAAAGAGAATCCATGGGTCATCTTGGGGACCCCATGGATCCACTTTAGTTGGAAAATGACATTAATACCTTTTTATTTAATTTTAAAATTAAAATGACACAAACACGATTTATTTTACTAAACCAATTTTTACGTGGGGTTATAAAAGTCAGAGTTTTGACTATAAATAGTAATTGGAAATATAAAAATATTTCCAACATCATTGTATTTTTTTATAATTTTTATACATTAAATAAACTAAATTATTTATGACATCATGATGATGCAGCGATGACCTCATTATTTAACGATTTAAATAAAATGGAAATATAATGTAAAATCTAAGACCTACACATGTAAAAAAATTATTTTATGGGTTTATTTATAACCCTTATCACATTATCCTCGAAACACATCAATGTGGGACCATTAAAATCCTAAACTCATTCTAAAATGAAGTAACACTTCTTACTTTCCAAGAGTGCCCCTCCTCTCATCTTATAAAAATGAACCCACCTATACCTCCTTAATCACACTTCCAAAGCCTTTGGATCGGCCAAAACGTACCCATTTTGCCTCTCCAAATCCCTCTATAACTCTTAGAAGCCTCACTTTGGGCAGAAGTCTTCCCAAGGAAGCCTTTGAGCTCAAACCAAAAGGAGTTACTCAATTTTAAATTAATATCTTCACTTGTGTCCTTTTGTTTTATTTTCCTTCTCCAACCCCCTAAACTATTTTTATTCCTTTCTTTCGTAACAACTACAGTATCTTCAATATACTAGGATGTTTTCATAAGAAGGATTCAAGCTAAACTTACACACACATACATCTAATGGATAAAAAACATACTGTTTCCGTGGATGGTGAATTTCTGCCTCACGAAACGATGATTGTTCAATATCCTTCAAACACCTTCAAAGGTGGCCATTAAGATATCACTATATTTATATATGATATATAATATCTTTATGTTTTCTTTAAGTTTCTGTATTTTTCATTTTTGACATACCTTTATGGATTCCATTTTGGGTATAGGCGATATCTTCATTTTAGGAAGTGTGGACTACCGCCCCATCAAAGTGAATTGATTCGTTAATACCATATGTGGTACGTATAAATGATATATTTAATGATAATATATATTATACCACACTGTAACTAAAATACTATTATATATCATTATGTTTTAATTCCATTAAATATGAAATAGAAATGGAAGTAGCATTCATGCGTACATACGGCTTACCGTCTCCATTAACGGTACATTTCATTTCGTATCTCAAAATATTATGTAATATTATAATTACATATATATAATGGATATATATGTAATATATTACATCTAAATTATGGATATCATTCTGAAATTATAACATATATGTTCAGTCAATAAGGTTTTCCTTAATACTTTTCCATTCCTTCTTGTTTTGAAAATAACAAACAGCTTATCTATAAGGAAAATTGCTTTTATAAGGAAAATTTCTTTTATAAGGAAAATATCTTTTATATGAAAAATTATCCTTATCATATTTTCATCCATATTTTTCATAAGTATAAGATTCAGATTCATTTCTATTTTCTTGGAATTTCATGAAACTTTGATAAGAAGTATTCTGTTTTAGGATCTGAATTCTGGATAAGAACTGTGATAAAGTTTCACTCCAAAATCCATAATGAGAACTGTGATAATGTTTCATTCTGAATTCCGGATTCAGTTTTACTCCAGATTTAGGATACAAATCCTTAAGAAAATTTGACAACAAATTCCCCTTATGAATTCTGATGACGAATTCTCATTAAGAATCCTGATGAGGAATTCTCATTAAGAATTCTGATGATGAATTCTCATAACGAATCCTGATGAGGAATTCTCATTACGAATCCTAATGAGGAATTCTCATTAGGGATTCTGATGAGGAATTCTCATTAATTATTCTGATGAGGATTTATCATTACGAATTCTGATGAGGACCTCTCATTATGAATTATGATGAAGAATTCTCATTACAAATCCTGATGATGAAATCTCATTACGAATTCCGATGACGAATTATCATTCCGAATTCTTATTCCGAATTAACCTATTAAATAGAATCTGATCATCTTTGTTTTATAAACTCCAAATTTATTTAAACTCCGAAAATTATCATTGGCTAGAATCCAAACTTTCATATTTCTTACGTTGTTATAATCTGTCTACTCTTTATTATTTTCCTTACACTCCGAACCTTCACTCCTAATTTTTCATTCCAAACTTTTGAGTTATATTTTAAAATGATGTCATACATTCTGTTACACTTTATTTGTTATAAAACAATGTCGTCTATTTTGATATAAACTAACCGTTGTCTAAGTGAAACGTGTACAGGTCCCTCCGATCTTTAAGGAAAATATGACCGTTGGAGAAGGAGCCGACCTTACCTATAAATAGGAGCTCATTTGAAAGAGCTCGTGGCTGAAAGGCTGACTGATCTTCGACTCATGTCATTATATGTTTGAAGTGATTTCTAGAGAGAGAGGCTCTTATTAACTCTCAAAGCTTCGTGCGACTCCGAATGTTGGTGACTACATTCGAGGACTTCTGGGGATAGGAAGACAGCGATGCCGACTAACTTGAAGATCGGGGGCTTTCTTGCTGAGGAAGACAGAGGTTGCCAACTACCTAGATGTTGAGGGCTTGTGGGGATAGCAAGACAGAGACACTCTGATCTTCGTATCGAGGGCTTACCCTGGTGTGGGTAAAACAGACTTGCTTGAAAGTATAAATCAAGGGACCTTTATCCAAGGTTGTTTGATACACTTCTATTTGGGTTAAAAGGCTTATATCTTGTTACTTGTAGTTTTACTACTTGTTTATTTCCGCTGCATTTTGTATTATAAGGAAACTACAACTTTCTTATACTTCCTTACTTGTACTCTGTTTCATTTAGATTCTATATGCTTTAAGGTAGAATCTCATATTGTAATCTTTTGTTAAGTTTCAATTTCCGGAACCATATTTCTGGAACCTACTTTCGGAATCTCTTTCAATGTTTTCATTTGGTATTAGAGGTGTTGTGGATTTTCTTAAGTTTAAATTTGTTAAACTTAGCCCTTTCCGTTACTTAAGGAAAACATAGTTATTCGTAATTAACTTTAAAGGCTCCAAAGGAATTTTTAAAGGATACAATACACCCCCAATTGTATATTGAGCATCTACATCGTTATTTTGATCCTACAATATACATATATATCTCATTTTGTTTTAATTCCATTAATATGAAAAAAAATGAAAGTAGTGTTCATGCGTACGTACGGTGTACCGTCTCCATGAACGGTGCTTTTAATTTTCATCTCCAAATGCTATAGAATAGTATAAAATGAATATATACTGCATATATATGATATTTAAAACATAAATACTATTCTCGATATGATGTACCTATAACTACATGGAAATTTTTTTTCCAACAAGTTCAATTTTTGACTCATGTACCAAACATCGACAAAAACGTCTGATATGGACTCATATTATTAATCAATTTTTATAAAATTAAAATATATGATATTAACTGAATAATAATCATTATAGGACGTCTTTAAGCAATTATAAATTGACCAAAGTTTATTATTCAGGAATATAAAGAAACAAACAAGACAAGTTGGACTTGAGGTAAGGGACCCTACACATCTCTTTCTTTTTAAGTACACTCTTTTATGTAATTCCTTTTAATGATCATATTTCTTGTTATTGGGATGTTCTTTTATATTACTCTTACTTTAATTTTTATGTTCATATGATGAGAGACCTTACTCTCTCTCATCAATCCATTTTGGAAGTTTCGAGTGGCACCGTTAGGCTGCCGAATTTTCGTAAGAGATGTAACCTCTCTCTTTGTTTTTAAGTACTCTCCTATATGTAACTTCTTTTAACAACCTATTTGTTATGTTGGGGGATGTTATTTTATATTCCTCATTATGTAAACTTTATGTTAATATGATGAGAGACCATATTTGATCTCATCAATCCATTTTTGTATGTTTTAAGTGGCGCTGTTAGGCTGCCGAGTTTTCGTAAGGGATTTTTCATCTCACTTTTATTCCCGTGAGATTTATGCTACATTTGCCACAATTTCCATTGAGTGGTGTATGTACTGCCCATTATTATACACTTTGTGTAGTATAATTTCATTTATGGGTATTCAAATATTCATTTTATGACCCTTCTTCTATGGGGTGTACATTTCGAAAGTTACCCAACTCGGTAAGGGGACCTTTCACCCTCCTCTTTTTAAAAGACTTGTTTTGTTATGTCTTTTAATTCACATACTATTATGTTGGGATATGTTCTTTTATATCTTTATTGATGTAAATTTTATGTACAAGTGATGAGAAGCCCTTTTTATCTCTAATCAACTCATTTTCTGAATTTTGATGTGATGTCGTCAGGTTGTCGAATTTTACCAAGGGAACTTTTTATCCCAATTTCGATTTCTTTTGGTAAAACATGTAGTTATTGAATATGTCATCTTTTAAATATGTGTGAATGACCTTTTATTGTTTGAAACTAAATATAAACTTATATTGTGTGTATTTATATTTGGCAAAAATACTTTTGAGATTGAATTATCCTTAATTTAAGGATACCTTCTTTATAAGGGAATTCATCACATTTGACATTTCTATTGAGACTTCTTTGTTTTTATTCACCAATTCACTCTTATATGGTGTATATACTGTCCTTTGAAATATTATATCATGAATCCATTTATTCTCAAGATATTATAACGTTCTGAATAAATGTTATTCCTCAATTATTGTATTCAAGTGTCTCTAATTTTGGTAGAACCCCTTTAACCAAAATATCGCTTTAAAAGTTATAATTATTTGTTCTTATTAATATCCATGTTTTAAAAGTGCTTTTAAGGATTTCTTTATATGAATATTAATGGTTTAAAATTTTAAAAGGTTCAAGGTGGTATGGGAAACTTTGATTCAAAAATCTCTTTATTAAATGTTTTAAATGGTTTTGGAAATGGTTTCTTTTTGAATGGATTCATTATTTAAATATACTAAAATGTTATATTGTGATTGAAATGTGGAAATGTTATGTTTCCTTTATGAATGTTTTATATGATATTTTTATGTTATGGTTATTGGGAATTGTTATGAAAATGGGTGGTTCTGTGATAAACTAAGGGCGGGTGAGCCCGATATATCTCTCCAATGCATTGGGTAACGCGAAGGAGTGAAACGTTAAGGTTTCTCTGAAGATATTTAGGGAATATACCGTGGTGGGTATTCCAAACATAACCAAGATGGTTGGTCCCTACGTTATAATGTTATGAATGCCTCAAGATACCTCTATGTATTATGATTTCTATGATTTATTCATGATTTGATTAGGTATGTTAAAGTGCTTTTGTTTTATGAGTAAAGTATGATTTCATTGATTCTTATGTCTACATGTACTAAAGTTTCGTTTCCATATATTTTTATATCCCTTACTGAGCTTTTTATGCTCATCCCATGTTTTTGAAATGTTTTTCACACGTCAAGGGAAAGTTACATGATATGATGATAGTGTCAAGGAAGTGTCAAGAAAGAATCCATGTTTTATTTTAAATATGTTTCCGTTGATGGGAAAAAATGAATACTATCTTTTATGTAACCACGTTGTTTAAATGTGGAATGTAATGAAAGTTTATAATCTAATTCTCTAAAACTCTAAACCTGATAAGATCCTCAATGTGTAATCTTGTATTAACTCCAGATTAAGTAAGGTTTAAGGCTGGGGCCTTATAGTTGGTATCAGAGGTCGGTTTAGATAACATTAGAGGTTAGAGTATTCTCTATGCATAAATGACATTACCAAAATGGTTAGGATTTCATAAAGAGTCCTAGTTTTATATAAAGTGAATGAGTAAGTATATATTAGTGTTTACCTTCCCCATTAGTACATGTTGGTTTTGTTGATATACTCACACTGAAATTTCTGTTTTTAGTGAATGGATGGATCTAGCAGGCACCAAAGAGACAACAGGTTTGAAGGAAACTGTGGTGGTTCTCTGATTAAGATACTTGATAAAATGGGGGATTCAATGAGGAAACTCATGGTGGTTCTAAACCAACTATCAAGGAGTCATGATCAACCACTTGAACCATGGTATGATCTATAATGCATCATGTACGAGATGACCAATCGATGTGGATGTTCAGGTAATAATTATAAAGGTAACCATTAGAGTTTATATGATCCTTACTTTTGAGGTAATTATGGGTTATTATATGTTATGATGGAAAATGAAAGGCATGAGATAAACATGAGGTTAAAATATGTTATGATTATTTTTGAAGATATTATCTCGTATTGGGGAATGTTTTAAGAATTATATAGTTTTGGAAAAAGGACAACACGCAGACCGTGTGACAACCCGTTGCGTCAGACAAAGCTACAGGAATAGAACCCACAACCAAAGTGTGACTGGTATTTATCGCCTACCACTGGACTACATGATGTCCCTGGTTAGTTTGATTAATTATTTTTAGTTAGATGATTTTAGTAATCAAGAGTAAGTTTATTTTGGGTTATCTATGGTAATGATTAACCTATCATCGAGGATATGTGATTAGGTTAATTAATTTTCAATATGAGAATTTAAGCGCAACTAATGTTATTTGGAGATAAAATTTAATTTTTAACATGGAAGGCTATGTGACTAAATCCTTCCAATATTTGGGTTTCAATCTTAGTTTGGTTTACTTTTAAAAATTTTATGGGAAAAATGTTTATCGAATGGTCCTCATTGAGCTTTGGGTATTTTTTGGAAAAATTTTGGAAATTAAGAATTTATTTTCTTTTTATAAATGGTTATCCTTTTCTGGATTATCTATTATTGTACTAACCATTTTGGTTTTGGTTAAAGTCTAAAGACATGGGAAGTATATAGTTCTCTTTTGTGGATTAGGTGATTCTCTAGAAGTTGATTATAGTGAACAAGTCTTCCTAAATACTCGTCTTTTGGTGAAAATATGAGTTTGTGTAAGGAATCTAATAAAAGTTTAAAGCCAACATGATAAGTGATTATGTTTCCTTATGAATAAATTGCTCAATAAAAATTAACTTAAAACAAAAAATGTTGTCTATTAACTTTTCTTGCTTGGGAATCGAATACTGTTTAACCCAGCACAAGTTTGTGATTTTCTTGTGGTTAACATTCTCCTAGACATGTTTACTATCACTCTCCATCGGAACATGACCCTTTGTTTTTCATCCATGTCCAAATTTTCATACATGGAATCCTAGTATGGGTTAACTCTGGTGACCTTTGTACTTATCTTTATTTATTTTAAAGTGATTTTTTACTGACTCTTGTTCTGATGTGGGATTTTCAATGAAATTTACAAGCCCAATTTTACAAATTGGGAGGATGAAATCCCCAAAAGGGGGGAAGGATGTAACACCCCAGGTAAATAAAGAATATGGAATTTTCATATTTATCCATATTTTTGAATAAAATATTAATATTACTTTAAAGGGGACGCTATGCACGATGGCGTACCCAATACGCAACAATGAGTTTCTTGGAAATCTTACGTTGCACTCTAATAATAAAATAATATTATTTTAAATGATTGTTAAAAACTAGATTTTGTGATGGTGGGAATGAATAGAACTAACTAAAAAATGATTATATATGTTTGTCATATATTTTTACTTTTTACAATAAATGTTAGAGGATTAAAAATGCGAATGAATCCAATTTTAAGCGTAAACATTCTAATATTCTTTATAAGGTTGATTAACCGCCTTTTGATGGAGATCATATTTTAAATAAACTTTTTGAAAATTTAATGTGTTATATTTGACAAAATAAAATTCTTATTTAGAATCTGGACATCAAAATTTACTTTGTGTAAATTTTTGGTATTTTTCCGAAAAAGTTCAATTTTTAATGAATAGTGAAAAATGTTGTATTTTAATTCAAAACCTCTTTTTAATATAATTTATTTATATGGTTATATTATCTTTTGAATTGGTTTTAATGTGAAATTAGAATATATTTTTACCATTTAATCCAATAGTGGTTATTGGAATTAATTTCACTTTGAAATCGTATTTAAACTACTGTCAATATTTTGATTAATTTTGTTTCATAAAAACACGCTATTTGTTTTGACAACGAGAAATAATTATTAAATTAATTAATTAAACTTATATGTTTTTAATTTTTTAAAATAGAAATCATTTTTTAATTCTAAATATCAAATATAGCTTAGGGTGAATTTTTGGTAATTTTCTGAAAAGCTTCAATTTTTGATGAATACTGAAACCACTATGTGGTACATATTAAAAATGATTTTCCGTTTAAATGAAATTTTGACTCCTTTGTGTTTTGAATTTCAAAAATCCAACATACATGGTTGTCATTAAGAAGTAAAATGTGGTTCAATGGGATTAAAATAATTTTTTGGTGAATAGTAACTTTTTTGTTCTTAATCGCAATTAGAGGTAATTAGTGTAATTTAAGGTAAAAATATAGTTTTAATAATATTAAATAAACTTGAAACATGTCCTACCCTCATTGGATATGTCATGGCTGACCATGAAAATCCATGGGTCAACTTGGGGACCCCATGGAGGCACTTTAGTTGGAAAATGACATTAATACCTTTTTATTTAATGATAAAATTAAAATGTCAAAAACATGAGTTGTTTTAATAAAATAATTTTTACATTGGGTTATACAAGTCAGAGATTTTACTATAAATAGTCATTGGAATTATAAAAAGATTTAATACATCATAGTATTTTTTTATAATTTATATACATTAAATAAATTAAATTATTTATGACATCCTGATGATGCAGCGATGACCTCATTATTTAACAATTTAAATAAAATGGAAAGATAATGTAAAATATAAGACCTACACATGTCCAAAAACTATTGGATGGATTTATTTCGAACCCTTATTACCTTATCCTCGAAACACATCAATTTGGGACCATTAAAATCTGAACCTCACTCTAAAATAAAGTAACATTTCTTACTTTCCAAGAGTGCCCCTCCTCTCCTCCTATAAACAGGCCCCCACCTATACCTCCTTACACACACTTCCAAAGCCTTTGGCTCGACCAAAACCTGCCAATTTTGTCTCTACAAATACCTATCTAACTATTAGAAGCCTTACATTGGGCATAAGTCTCCCCAAGGATGCCTTTGAGCTCAAACCAGAGGGAGTTACCCGATTTTAAGGTAATATCTTCACTTGTGTCCTTTTGTTTTATTTTACATATCCAACCCCCTAAAATCTTTTTATTCATTTCTTTTGTTACAACTCCAGTATATTCAATATACTATTATGTTGTTATAAGAATTATTCGAGCTAATCTTACACACACCTACATCTAATGGTTAATGAACATATTGTTTCTGTGGATGGCGAATTTCTGCCTCACGAAACGATGATTGTTCAATATCCATTTAACACCTTCAAAGGTGGACATTAAGATGTCACTATATTTATATATGATATATAATATGTTTATGTTTTCCTTAATCTTCTTTATTTTTAATTTATGGCATACCTTTATGGCTTCCATTATGGGTATACGCGATATCTTAAATTTAGGTAGTGCGGACTACCGCCCCCTCAAAGTGATTTGATTCGTAAATACCATATTTGGTACGTATAAAGGATATATTTAATTATATTATATATGATACCATACTAGAATTAAAATACTATTATATATCATTGTGTTTTAATTCCATTAAATATGAAATAGAAATGGAAGTAGCGTTCATGCGTACGTACGGCTTAGCGTCTTCATGAATGGTACATTTCATTTCTTATCTCAAAATATTATGTAATATTATAAGTACATATATAATGTATATATAAGTAATATATTACATCTAAATTATGGATATCATTGTGTAATTATGACATATATATATATCTCATTTTTTTTAATTCTATTAATATGACAAAAAATGAAAGTATCGTTCATGCGTACGTACGGCCTACAGTCTCCATGAACGGTGCTATTAATTTTTTTCTCCAAATGGTATGGAATAGTATAAAATGAATATATACAGGATATATATGATATTTAAATCATCAATACTATTCTGGATATTATTTACCTATAACTACATGGAAAATTATTTTCCAACATGTTCAATTTTTGACTCACGTACCAAACATCGACAAAAACGTCTGATATGAACTCATATTATTAACAAATTATTATAACATTAAAATATGTTATATGAACTGAATAATAATCTTTATATGAGGTCCTTAAGAAATTATAAATTGAATATTTTTATTATTCAGGAATATATATAAATGAACAAGACAAGTTGTACTTGAGGTAAGGGACCCTACCCCTCTCTTTCTTTTTAAGTACACACTTTTATGTCATTCCATTTAAAGCTCATCTTTCATGTTATTGGGATGTTATTTTATATTAATCTTACTGTAATTTTTATTTTCATATGATGATAGACCTTATTCTCTCTCATCAATCCACTTTGGATGTTTTGAGTTGCGTCGTTAGGCTGCCGAATTTTCGTAAGAGATCTAACCTCTCTCTTTCTTTTTAAGTACTCTCCTTTATGTCACTTCTTTTAAGCTCCTATTTGTTATGTTGGGGGATGTTCTTTTATATTACTCATTATTTAAAACTTATGTTAATATTATGAGAGACCCTATTTGATCTCATCAATCCATTTTTGTAAGTTTTAAGTGGCGACGTTAGGCTGCTGAGTTTTTGTAAGGGATTTTCATCTCACCTTTATTCCCGTGAGATTTATGCTACATTTTCCACAATTTGCATTGAGTGGTGTATGTACTTCCCGTTATTATACACTTTGTGTAGTATAATTTCATTTATGAGTATTCAAATCATTATTGTATGAACATTCTTCCATGGGGTGTACGTTTCGAAAGTTACCCAACTCGGTAAGGGGACCTTTCACCCTCGTCTTTTTAAAAGACTTATTTTGTTATGTCTTTTAATTCACATACTATTATGTTGGGATATGTTATTTTATATCCTTATTGATGTAAATTTTTTGTTCAAGTGATGAGATGCCCTTTTTATCTCTCATCAACTCATTTTCTGAATTTTGAATTGATGTAGTTAGGCTGTCGAATTTTACCAAGGGAACTTTTTAACCCAATTTTGATTTCATTGGGTTCAACATGTAGTTATTGAATATAACATGTTTTGTATATGTGTGAATGACCTTTTATTGTTTTACACTTAATATCCACTTATATTGGGTGTATTTATATTTGTCAAACATAATTTTGAGATTGAATTATCCTTAATTTAATGATACCTTCTTTATAAGCAAATTCATCACATTTGACATTTCTATTGAGATTTATTTGTTGTTATGCACCAATTCACTCTTATATGGTGTATATACTGTCCTTTGAAATATTATATCATGAATCACTTTATTCTCATGGTATTATAATGTTCTGACTAAATGTTATTTCTCAATTATTGTATTCAAGTGTCTCTAATTTTGGTAGAAACCCTTTAACAAAAATATCGCTTTAAATGTTTTTATTATTTGGTCTTATTAAAATCCATGTTTTCAAAGTGGTTTTAAGGATTTATTTATATGGATATTAATGGTTTAATATTTTAAAATCTTCAAGGTGGTATGGGACCCTTTGATTCAAAAATCTCTTTATTAAATGTTTTAAATGGTTTTGGAAATGGTTTCTTTTTGGATGGATTCATTATTTCAATATACTAAAATGTTATACTGTGATTGAAATGTGGAAATGTTATTTTTCCTTTATTCATGATTTATATGATACGTTTATGTTATGGTTCTTGGGTATTGTTATGAAAAAGGGTGGTTCCGTGATAAACTAAGGGCGGGTGAGCCCGATATAGCTCTCTAATGCATTAGGTAACGCGAAGGAGTGAAACGTTAAGGTCTCTCCGATGTGATTTAGGGAATATACTGTGGTGGGTATTCCAAACGTAACTAAGAGGGTTACTCCCTATCTTAGAATGTTAGGAATGCCTCAAGTTACCTTTATGTGCTATGATTTCTATGATTTATTCATGATTTGATGAGGTATGTTAAAGTGCTTATGTTTTATGAGTAAAGTATGATTTCATTGAATCTTATGTCTAAATGTACTCATGTTTCCTTTCCATATATTTTTACATCCCTTACTATGCATTTTATGCTCATCCCATGTTTTTTAAATGTTTTTAACATGTTAAGGGAAAGGTACAGGATATGATTATATTGTCAAGGAAGTGTCAAGAAAGAATCCATGTTTTATTTTAAATATGTTTCCGTTGATGGGAAAAAATGAATACTATCTTTTATGTAACCACTTTGTTTAAATGTAGAATGTAATGCAAGTTTATGATCAATTCTCTAAAACTCTAAAAATGAAAATATCCTCAATGTGTAATCTTGTATTAACTCAAGATTATGTAAGGCTTATGGCTGGGGCCTTATAGAAGTTAAGGAGGTAAATAAATAAACAATCACATATTATCATCTAGGGAGAGATGATAATAAATGATAGATATAATTTTATAGAGTATTTAGAAGATATTGAGTATTGGTATGATTTGATCATCAGTGGGTCAGAGATTTTATTATAGAATGTCTAGTGGCAGCTCAGGAATGTTCAAGGGACTACCTGGGAGCAGGAGACCCATATGTATTCACATTTACTAAATCTATTTATGTAGTTTATTTGGATTTAATGAATATAAATACCCAATAATGGGTAAATTAAATGATTCATATTATTCTATGTATTAAATTATAATATTATAAGGATTATCATGGAGTTAAGTATTGAGATTTCATGAGATTTTAAGGCCTAGGGATCCTAGAAACAAATTTTTTAAATTTATTAAATATATTAAATTGAATGCACGAATTGTTTTTCATGAAAAATGAAATAAATCTTTGAGGGAATCTCGTATCTGAAATATGAGGCCACCACTAAGGTCAGAACATATAATTTACCTTATGTGATATTTAACCTTACAACCCATTAGATGTTCATGTTTGGTGTGGTAGTGTGGGAATGTTTGAAAAAATAATTGATTCAAAAAATATATTTAATTAAACTCACAATACATAAATATTTCACTAAAATATAATTATATAAAAAATCATGGTTATCCACATAACCTTGGAGTCATTAGAAATATAATTTTAGGATATTTCTTATGAATACATTAAGCAAATCATGGATCGTCTATCATTATGCAACAACATTTTAGGATCTCACAAACAAAAATGAAGTAGATTAGTTATTAATTATAAATCATTCCATATTGAGTTAGGATGATTATTTTATCTGAATTTATAAAAATTTTATTATTCCTATAAAAATCAGAAATTAATTTACTAACATAATAAATCATGGATCGAACATATTGTGGTCATGGGTTAGGTTTTCCAGTTTGATTTATTTTCATTTAATCACTCAATATTATTTCATATCCAGATATTACTTAAGGCTATTGTTTGATGAATACCATGAAAATAATAGTTTCACAGCCAATTTATAGATTACTGGATTGATACTACATATTGGGGTTTGTATTAGTGATGATTTAATGATACAATGATAGATTGGGAGACTATGACCATTACTTGGGCATCTGACAAATACAAGGTCAAAAAATAGAGGTTCTCGAGTTCCAAATATTGTTGGAATTTGGGTAATGATGACAATAGAGGTTCAGTGATCCTCAAATCCATGATAAACAAAGAATTTCATGGGATAATTGAAGGGATTAGGGTGTGGATTTATGTGTGTGATTAATCCTTGAGTTTCAATTAAAAAATGACTACATGGAGTATTTTTTCATTTTTATTTGAGATAAGATTTCAGAATAAAGATAAGTGTCACATTCCATGTTATTTGAGTTACATGTCATGTGATCCTAGATAACTAGCTCTATGTGTGTAGGGTAGACACTCCTAGAATGTGATGTTCTATTACAAATCGTGTGGTCCATGCCACATGGCACAGACACCCTGTTCTTTAGATCAGTGTGTTCTAGTGGTACACAACATTTAGACAATGTGGATCCACATGCTTTGTTTGGGGGTCCACACAATATGTAATCAGACATGGACACTAGCACGTGTGGTGATACATAGGTAGATCCCAAAATTTTATGTGACATGTTGTGTAATTATAATACAAATCATGTAATTATTAAACGATGTCTTCGAATCCTCTATGTCTTCCTCATGGATAATTTTCATTAGGGTGGGTTGCCTTAATATGTACCATGAGGGTTTTGTATGGATTCGTATCCGATGAATTGGATGGGTATCCCCTATAAGGAACACTATTCCTATTTATAGTTGTTGGAATCCTTGTTTGAGGCCCAAAGTGAGATAATATATCAATATTAGTACCCTAGGTGGGGTTTTTGGTGTCATAGTGACCAACACAACCCAGTAAGTGATCCCCTATCTTGCGGGTTACTCTTGATTGGGTTTTTGGTATACCCTATGGACTTGAGTGTGATCCCCAACTGCGTATTGATATTTCCTCTGGAATCCATTTTGTACTTCTTGTTCATAGACCCAATAATCATGCAATATCATATGGATTTTATCAATTCCATTTTATTCATGGAGTGTGTTATTCGTGATGAGTGTTTTTTGGAACCTTCATGAAGGAATACTAGGATGGATATAGGATTGTTATCTTACATTGAGAGTGTGTTTATATTATGAGTATATCTAGATATTATTTTTATTTATTTTTTAGAAATATCCACAAGATAATATAATTACAATTATTTATCTCATATTCTTTGTGATTTTAGGGTGTCTTACTAGGTATTGTTTTTGTCAACCCTTAATGGGATTTTCCCACATGTGTAATATCATATGCAAATGTCCATCCTTTTTAGAACATCCTAGAGGGACAATAAAAAAATAGAAGTAAGTGATCCAGATAGAAAATTGCATGTTCATATAGATTCATTTAAAAAATTCCTCACATACATCACATGTTGTAAAATTTTCACTTCTTTTTGGTGGGATTGTAATATTTCCCCTACTTTCAACTATTTTTTTGTTGTACTCAACTAGAGGAACAATAGATTTATGCATTCATTATTGTTGGTTGTTTAAAATTTCCACATTGTATAGGATTGGATATGTGTGAATGTGTATTGGTACATTAGGCTATGGCCTCCAATTTGTGTGATGTTCCTATAAATCATAGGTCTCTAGCCCCTAACTTATTGGAGTTGGGTTTAGGGTAGTCACAAATCAGGCCCCATTAGGCTAGGTTGTGACACTCGTAGATTGAATAATGACTCAATCCAAACTCATAAATTAATAAGCCTATCCCTGATGTAATAGGAATGAAATTACAGTAGCAATCCAATATTTATAATGTTTAAACTTAAATTCATAGACCATGATAAAATTTTACAGTCATACTAATCTAGGATTGCTAATAATAAACCCATCTGGTAACAGTAGTGATCTTCCCACACACATAAACATTGTTTGTCATTATTTTCCTATTTTAGGGTCACAGTAGAAACAAAAAAATTATCACTAATTACAATAAATGTGCCACAATATAATAATAATGATATAAATGTTTCTTCTAGTTACTTCAAAAACACATGAAATTGATCTTCCTACTGAAGCTTTCTAGATCATTTAATCAACAAATGATACTTCTCTAAGAACCATAGTGGTGGATATATAGAATCAAGGGTTCTAGTCAGAATGTCCTAGAAACATTTAGTAATCCTAATCCTCCTCACATCCTTATGTAATAAAAAATGAAATATTTCTACCATCTGAAAGATGAATAGATTCATCCTCTGTCATCTAACATTGGGAGAGTTGGGAATTAGGATCTCATTTTCCCCTATTAAAATATCATAATTATTTTAAAAACATATTTTATTCCATGAATAATAACAATGAAGATTTTGAATATTATTTACCATATACATTATATATAAAATCCCTAAATAACGTAAGAAATTGATCTTTGAATTCATATATCAAAGAAATTTCATATATTGGATTCTTATTATAATATAAAAAATGAAATTATTTGATATGAGGATCAAATATATTTCAAATACCCATTAATAACCATTATTAAATCCTTTTAACAATCTCTATTAAAAATAAAAATTTTATTCATTTGAATTTCTTGTCCACGTGTGTATAGGATCATGTAGTTGGGATTTTGATTTGTGTATAGCGATGAAAAAATATTATCAAGTTGAACTCACCATGAATAAAATTTATTTTCAAAAAATTACTAAATTTTAATCAGTTATTATATATGTAAGATTATGGTATTTTATTTTTTTCATTATATCTTAGAAAAATATTGTCTCTAATATCCTTTAATTTTTTAAAGAATTAAATACATACGTAGTAATTAATCACTCCCTTGGAGACCTAAAACATATCCTACAGTCTGCGAAAAGGATTATACATGGAGTATAATTTAATTAATATTTCTCTCAATTTAATTGTACAAAATATTTATTGAAATATATGTAATGTCTAATAATTCATATGTAGGATTTACCTAAGTAATTCTCCCATTGTTGACTTATAAAAATGTCACAATTATACACTTTTAGTATTAAATCACTTATAAATTGTTGTAAGAGTATTTTTTAATGGCATATACATCAACTTACCATACTTTAAAATTGATCATAGGTAGTCCATGTAAAAAAAATCTTATTATATCTCAAAATTTAATAATTCAATTCTTTAATTTTTTTTTCAAATTTCATCTCCTTCTCACTCATCCTGAATATTATCAAAACATAATCCATGGGTTTTCCTTAACCTAATATTAAAATGTTCATGTTTAGGGTTCCATTTATTGATTCATTATACATTTAGATTACTTTTTCATCATTCAAATATTTTTTTTCAAAATCCCTCTAGATAGACCCATCCTATGTGAATAAAAAATAATAGAGAGTTTATTTCAATCTATAAACACATATATATGGTTTCTCGGATGTATAGATCTTCAATAATAAAATATATGGGTAGATACATGATATTTTCAATCCACAATATTCAGGAATTAGAATGATCTTATATTATTTGCATCGTTTCATTATCCTCTAACACATACTGGAAAATTCCAAATAATTTCTAAATCATTAATAGACAATAAAAAAATTACAACACTTCAAAATCATTGATTTTGTTTCTCTTTATACATTACAATATAACACTAATGGAAATTTACATTTTTAAGGATTAAATTAATAATGATGTAAAATTCAATTTTAAATCAATGACTGATAACATAAAACCTAAATAATAACTATTATTCTCTAATAAATTATTTAATTTTTTATACCATAATTATAATTTATTCATAAATTTTCAGTTTTTTTAGAATTAATAATCCATATTCATCATATCATACCTGATTTATATATTTATTATTTTAATAGGTTTTATATGGTTCCATTTTAATTATTATGTGAATGTTATTATTGTATTGAATCGTAGTAAGAGGAATATATTGACATCCATTTCGATCAATGTCTATAAAGAAATCTCAAATCATGAATTCTAGAGTATAAACGGTTCTATTTAATTAACAATCTATTTCATTGAGATATTTCCCACTAATTATTTTCTCATAGTATTGTTGTATTTTAAGAATATTATAGATGTATGAGGTAGAACTAATCATTAGATTAACAAACATTCATAGTTGTGTTTCATTAAGCCTCACTAGTTCTCAAATATATATCACAACATATTGATTAAGTGAGATATATTATTTTATGATGATAATGTTAGATGTCTATGAATATGAATTTTTGACAGCCCATTTGAAATTTCTTCCCTTATATGTCTTCTGCACACCATTGAATATATATATATTAGCATTTTCCTATTTTAATTACTATTAATCGAATGGTATCATAATACCCTTATAATTTTATTATTTTTCCTAAAATTGTTGAAAAGTGATAATGTAGATATATATATTTATACATTTCAAAATTATTATTATCCCTATAAAATTTTCTTAAAAAAACCATCTACGTCACTATGATACTCAAGTTGATAATTCCTACATGAATCATCTAATAAATAATATTACCATTTAATTAACAATCTTGATAATTATAATCTAAATATTATATCTCAATCACTATCAATGTTTATCAATAACATTTTGCAATTAATTATTTCATCCTTTTTATTTCAAATCTCTTCAATATCCCTTTGAGAAAACTTAGTATTCCCTTCGATTAATAGTCGAGATATCATTTAATAAATATATTATGACGTGCCATTAATTATGATTACCTTGAATATATATTTAATGTATATGAATATTATAACCGTTTTAATTTTTTCTATATATACAGGTATACTATCTTTTCTACAACTAGAATATTCTAAATTGTTCACATTTCCTTGATGGTGACACCAAATATATTTCTTGGTGACTATTTATATTATCCAATTTAAATATACATATATATATTAATGTTATATGATGGTTATATATGATACACTTATTCCATAAGAGATAGTGCCTAAATGTCATCAATACAAATGTTTTCATTATATCTATAGATCTCCTCTCAGGTATTTTTTCACATTATTCGTAACAATCATGAGTCACAGGCTATTATATAAACATATCTAACAAGAAATAATTATGTAATATAGAAGGTACTATTCATAACCTTATAAGAAATAACTGTTCATCCATTTGGGCCTTTAGGCCACTAGTTTTTTCCATGGGTCCATCACGGCCTTCGGGCCAGCCATGGACTTTAAGCCAATAATGCTTTCGGGCCACATCAAGGAATTTAAGACACCTCAAGGCCTTTGTCCCAAAACATGTACATTGGTCCACCTCAAGGATTTCATGCAATAGGAAATTGTTCTCAATAGACCAGGAAGACATTACAAGGAGAAGACTCCAGTTGAGGATTTAGAGCAGGTGTATTCTATAGAGGAGTAGCTAACACATACGGAATAATGAGAGGTTATAGAATTTTGAATCGGGACCATCCTGTGCATGTAGGAGAAGCCTAGTTGAACATTCATGTGATTGTGGAGAGATGATATCACACTACAGATGTAGTGGAGGAGATGTTCCATGTAGTCATAGTTTGGATATTTCCTCTAAGACCTACGGGACATGGTATCTCTGAGCCTAAATGCCTTGTAAGGGTTCCCCCTCATCCATTGAAATGGTGGTTATAAAAAATCAATAAAATATAAGGTCATCAGGCCATTCGGGCTTGTCCACATGTTGGAACATTGAGTAAATGTATTGTTTCTTGAATCATTTTTTTGAATTCATGAAGCACATGTAACATTCTTCAATCTAGTAAAAAGATATTCCATTTCATGTTAACATATTTCATAGGTAATACAATCATGATATATAAATAAAACTACTTATTTTACCTTTTTTATCCATGGTAACTATACATATTTGTATTATAAATTCGTCAATATCATTCCCCCATCACCTTATTCTATTTAGGATATATATATATATCAATTATTAATAATTGTATATATAAATAAGGTAATAGAATCAAATAAAATCCCACGTTTTTTTAGAATTTAAAATCTTCATTTACTATGTATTTAACATAGTTATAAAATTCTCATTAGGTTATTCATCAATATTTTACAATATATATCAATACAATTTTTAAATTACAATTGAATATTTTAAAAGTAATTTATAAATAAAATATTCAACATGATTATATTGATTACAAGATTATTTGTTTATTTTTGAAATGAAAAAATTATGGACATATAATGATCATATATTTTATGAAAGTATATATTTCATATAACCAAAATTTTTAACATTAATTAATGATATATTTACCAAAACTAAATCAATAATAAGTATTTTTCTTGAAATTCGTTATAAAAAAGTCTAAAATCTATGGAAGTTGATAGATATTTATTTCATTGCCTTTTTTAGATTATAACAATAATTACAGAGATGATTCAATTATTCCATAATTTTATCATCGGACACAAAAAATCTATTTGAGAGGTCATTTGACAAATAAAACCCATTTCTATATTCTATTATATTATCCAATTCAATTATAATAGTTTTAGGTTGGATATTGCATAAGGACTTTAAAATTTGGGTATAACTCCAGATAAATGATCATTCGAGAATAAAACATCACAATCATATGGTAGGATGTGAAAAAAATCTGGCAATTACATCACAATATTCCTTTATAGTGGGATTTTCATAAAGATTGATATTTTTCTTTCTATCTATAATTAATACAAAAAAAAATTGAACCTAAAGAAATAATATCTACAATTGGGATGTTATTTCATCATTTACCTAAAAATTCATGTCTCATTTGTATAAAATTGGATTACGGTATTTGATATATAATTATATTTTACTCCCCTAAATGTTAATATTATCTCTAAATTCGTAAAACAATTCAATGTGTGGTTTTGAATTGGATTCAACCACAAAGAGAATAATTATATTTCCTAGATTATTTGTCCCAAAAAATAATAATTTTCATACATGGGTTTTTTAAATAAATGTTATTATATTCGGTTGGTTTTAATATATTTCAATGAAACATCCTATAAATAAATTAAATAGAAAAAAAAAATTAAATGGAAATTCAATATTCATAATTAAATAACATGTTCACATATAGAAAATTTAAAATTGGAATCCATCTTGGTAGTTTTGTTAACATATTCTTCTCCTTATTTGATAGGATATTGGGGTTATAAATGTTACTTATCCTCAAAAAACATTGACATTGTTTATTTAATTGAATTTATTTCATCTTTATCACAAAATAAATGTTGTAACATGGTTAAAATACACATTGAAGGAATACGTTAATAAATAAATAACATTAATTGGCTATATAATATTCATGTATAAATATTGATCTTTAAACACTAATCCCACATACTTAAAAAGTATCAGTTATTTGTTGAGTTAAATTTCATGTTGCGTCATCCAATTTTTTTGACATGTGTTTTATTTAACAATCATTCATAAATTAGATTTTTAATTTGATACTCAATTAAAATCCACTTTACCCTTATTATTTATAGTCATATTATAAAATTGAGATTCTTTATTTGAAATAATCACATTAAAATAAAATAAACTATTTGTTTACATTTTTTAAATCCCAAAATTTATTAATTATTTCAAATTATTATCCTTATAGAATTACTAAAATCGATGACATTACATTCAATTTTTTTGAAATTCTACAGACACCTTATAATACCTAGTTATTTTTACTAATATTGAAAATTAATTAATGAAAAATTTTCTTTATTCTATGAAACTAAATCTAAATTTTAATACAAATGGTATGAGTAAAATTTTTGTTCAAATTTTTCCCATGAATTCAACAAATTCAAATGTGATTAAATATAAATTAGGATTTATTATGATAGGAAATTTACAAAAATAATCAACTTCCCCACAATTTAATTAATATAAAAAAATATATTAACTTTCTCAAAGCATTCGGTAATGTAAAATATTTCATTAGTTATGTTTATATATTGCAGATTTATCAATATATTATTTGATTTAAAAAAAATTATGATATAAATGAATCAACCACATCATGTTCCCTTTTTATAGAATTTGGGTTCTCGAAATTTTCATTTTTTTATTCACAATATTATTTAATATATCTATTATGGTAATAAAGAAATTAAAACAACACAAATTATATTAGCCATGTTTTTTTTAAAAACTCATTCTTCCATATAATTTATTATTTCCCAAATTCAACATATATATATATATATATAATAAAATGGTGAAATTTTATTAAGAATAATATTATACATTATATTCATATCAAAGATAACATTTTCATTTAATATGTATGTATCAATTATCCAAAACAATCCCTTATTTATTTTCTTTTATGAACTAATATATGTTATGTATTATATATTTATTATAATTTAAACTATCTCTCATTTTTATCTAGGCCTTTAAGTGAAAAAAACCTTAACATTTATTGAATGAAAAACATTTTATTATAAATTTTCTATATAAAAATAAGACTAAAATACACAATGAATATAAAGCTCTAATATCATGTTTATATTTTATTCATAATTCAAATTTATAAAATAAGATGAAATAATAGTTTACTTCCCTCTTCAATATATACAACTGGTATTCATCCAAACCAAACCAATATATAATATACTCACGTAACATATGATAAATAATTTGTGGTATGAAAATTCCTATAATGGATAAATAGAATAAACTGATAGTGGAGATATAAAAAGTGTAAAAATGACATTTATAAAATTATGAGGAGGATTATAAATCAACATATAGAATTATGAAATACTATTTAAGCTGTCATAAAATAATGATTATCATATGAATCATATGAATTTTTTGAAAACATAAAATATACCATCATAAGCATAATTTGTGGGTCACTATGAAGAAACCATATCATACTGTGACTATATAACATCCCCTGAACAAATACATTAATTTTATTTTCAAATACTAAATTATATTTTAATAAAAAAATAAATATATTTGATTTAATATATAGAATTAAATATACAATGGATATCAATCAATTTCACATTGCATATATATCAATAGAATAAATAAATTATAAAAAATATCAATTATGAGTTACATTAATAATTATTATTCAATTTTTTGGAAAAATAATAATAAAATAATGAATATTTTAAACAAAAACTATCCCCCCAATATTTAAAAACAAACCCCAGATCAAAATAATTCCACTTCAATTCCAAAAAATATACCTATACCAATTCCATTAAAATTATACTCAATTCAATGTTTTATGGTTCTAGATTTACTGTTATTATCAAAACATCACTTCTAGGAGCTATATGGTGAATACCAAAGAAGTTATCACAAATAGTAAGGTAAACCTACAAAATTCCAAGACATCCATTTTATTTCAACTCTTATAACATCGCTGTTACTAAATATCATTTCAAATAATGTATAAAAAAAGTATAATTATTGTAAGGACTCAGCATTAAAAATTGTATAAAATTTAATTAATTAAATATGATACATTGAGGATCATTTCATGTTTATAAATTTAGAGAATTAGGTCATAACTTATAAATTTTAACATGAATAATAAAAATTTACCTTATACAAAATCCATATTTTTTCTTGAAATAGAAACAATAAAAAATCTAAACATGATTAGTTCCATTATTTAGATAGCATAACATTTCATTGATCCCATACATGACCATATAAATATTTTAGTCCTCTATGAAACATTTCAATACTTGTGTTTAGCGTAAATAACTCAATAAGGGATACATATGGAAAGAAAAATTCCATTATTTCAAAAACATGTAAACCATGAAAAATTTATCATAAATAATAATTTTCACCATTAAGAAGTAGTATGAACCCTGCACTGAATGTAAGCTCATTTCTATCCCTTTTTAACCATAATATTACCCTAAATACCATAGAAAGCATCATATAACATAAATGGTAACTTGGGGCATAAACATACTTAAATGGAATAACTATACGGCTAACATCCCCACATATCAGAAAATGGAATAGCCATATGGACGACTTCTATACCCAGTACATTGGTGGTAATAACATAACCACCTATCCTTGGTTTATCACGGATCTACACGTCATTTGGTTTTTCACGTAACCACCTATCAAATGTCCAAATACCATTATATAATCATCATACATAAAAGATCATAAATATAAAAAATTCAAACTTACATTTAATTTTAAATCAAAAGAAATAATTTCAATATATTGAAATAGTAAATCCACATTCAAAACCATTTTAAATACCAAAATATTTAAAAGGGGTATATGGTATTTATTTCCCATTTGAAAACAACATGACATGTTAATGAAGCCAACTATCTAGTAAATCTTGTAGTGGAGAAAAGGTCATTTTCAATATATACATAAAAAACATTACCTCTATGATTTAGTAAAATTATAGGTAGAAAAATATTAACTTTTAATGAAATTAAATTTCAAAGGGTTTTATATACCATATAAAAGAATGTCATTTTTAAATCAAAATATGCCTCAAAGAAAAGAGATTGAGAGAAAGTCCATCACCTCCTGTCTGACATGTCTTGTATGATCCATGTTCTTCCTAAATAATAAACATATGTTAATTTATACTTTTGTAATATCCTTTTTTATTCTTATTATTCCATTTATATGACTTATTATCATGCTATAAAAATTAGATAATTATTTGAATTCATATCTAACATTTGTTTCGTTGTTTGGAACATGAGTGAAAAATGAAATTGTTATAATTAATAACTGTCCATGAGGTCAAAAGTACATTATATCCAAATTATATTCATGATTTATGTATCATATATATTATATATATCCAGTATATATGTATTTATAATTGTCCATTACATTTAGATATATGAAATGAAATTTATCGTTAATGTTAACGAAAAGACATATGTATGCATGAAGGCTACTTTCATATCTTTTACATATTTAATGGAATGAAATATATATATATATATTATAATTATGGAATAATATATATGTTATATAGGTAACATACATTAATTATTTTCCGTCCTTCATACATTCCATGTATATCATGAATGATTTATATAGCTTTGAGGGGGTGGTTGTCTACACTTCCTTAAAAGAAAATTTTCTATTAATACACATGGAATGAATAATGGTATGTTACAAATGAAAATTACAGAAGAATAGTGATAAAATATATATCATATATATCATATATAAATTCATTTCTGTCATAATAGCCACCAATGAGAGGTGTTAGAAGACAATTGAAGAATCTTCTTTTTGTGAGGCCCGAGTTCGCCATCCACAGAAATAGTATGTTCATTACCCATTAGATGGTGGTGTGTGTAAAATTATTTTTAGACCATCTACTAAAAACCACCTATTGTATTTAATATACTAGTTTTTTTATTAAATTATTGAAGAAATTGATTTATGGTGTTGGAGATGGAAAATAATTAAAATAATCTTTAGAGAAGAATGTACCTCAAATTCGGTAACTCTTTTTGATTTAAGCTAATAGGCCTTAAATAATTTAATTATTCCAAATGTAAGGCTTCTAAGAGTAATAGAGGGATTTTTGGGGCATTTTGATTCAGATTTTGGATGAGCCTAGTGTGATTGGGAAGTATGAGTAAGTGGTATAAGTGTTATCATATTTTAAGAGGGAGAGGCACTTGAGGAATGAATGAATGTATAATTTTATTATTAATTGAGTTTATAATTTTAATAACACCAAACTGATATATTTATATGATTAGATGAATAATGGGTTGAATGAATTTCAAAAATTCAGGTTTATACATGTTTTGGTTTCAAATATAACATTTTCATGTAGATTTAACCCTCAGTTATCTTATTTAACAATTACCATGTCTTCTTCTGTATTAACAATATATGGGTAATATTGTTACCATAAAATTACAAAAAAACTAGAAGTGGATCATTAATGATATTTCCAAAATTATATAAATAATTTGGCTGAATATTAGGTTTTTAGTACTATTGTATCATTTAATAAAATAATATCTTTTTTTCAAAAGTCATATATTTCAATTTTTGTACTATTGATATCGTGACTTTTAAAAAATCCACAATAACATGATAAATTAGAAATAACATCATTATTTCAAATATAAAATGGAATAATCATACATAAATTTTTTTTATGGAATAAAAAGATTCAAAATAAATTTATTTTAATAGTTATAATCTCATTTATTTATATCATTCATTAATAAGGTAATCACTTCATCACCATTGTGTCATAAATGAGTTTAAATACATAATTTGTGAAAATTATAAATAAATTACCATGATGTATAAAATATTATTATCTTTATAATTACTATTTATAGTTGAAATTATTACTTATATAACCCCATATAAAAATTAATTTAGTAAAAGATAAATTTCTAGTTTTTATTTTACTTACCATTAAATTAAAAGTAAATAAATTTAATTTTCACACAAAAGTGGCTCCATGGGGTCCTAAAATCGACACAAGGATGCCCATGGTAATAAATATCTCATAAAATAGTGTTAGGATATGTTGTAGTCTAATTTAATTTTATTATAATATTTTCATACCCTTATTTTCAAAATTTTCCCTTTAACCTTGGTAAATAAAATATTTACTAAAGTTACTCTTAATAAGTTTAAAAATTAAAAGTACCTATTTAAACAATATAGACCTCCTAAATCCAAATTTGGAACCCATTTTACAGAATTTAAAACACAAATGCTTCTGAATTTAATTTGAAATATATTTATACTGTCAAAACCAAAAAACATGTTTTCATAACGTTGAAACAACCAAAAGATTGATATGTGTCTATCCAATTTCAATGTAAAATTACATACAATGACCAAAATTAGGTTAAATGATAAAAATATAATCTAATTAAACATTAAAACCAATTAAATGGATTGTCTAATAAAATAAATAAATTTTATGAAAAGATAGTTCTCACTTAAAATACAGTGTTTTACAATATTCATAAAAAATATACATTATCATAAAAACCCTAAAATTTACCCAAAGTTAATTTTGATGTCCCATATATAAATAATAAGTTTATTTTTCAAAATTTAACGTATAAAAGTGAGAATAAGTGTATTTAAAATAGGATCTTACTTAAAAAGTGGAAAATAAGCCTTTTAATGAATATTAGAGTATTTCATGGTTAAAATCAGATTCGTTCTTATTTTAACCATATAAAATATACTGGATAATAGTAAATATAATTAAAAAATGTATGTAATAAAAAAATATTTTGTTATGTTGATTCCCTGTAATACAACAGTATTGTGTTCACTACCATAAAAAATAATATCATTATGATATTATTTTTCAGAAGAACAGAAAATTGAGTGCAACATATTATTTTAAAAAAACTTGTTCTTGTATGTTGAGTATGCTATCGAAAAAAGAGTCATATTTAACATAAAATTTATATATTATTCATAAATATTAAATGATATGAAAATTTATTATTCTACAAATTCTTGTGAATTTACATCCTCCCCCTATTAGAAATTGTGTCCTCGCAATTTTAAAATTGGGTTTCGAAAATTCATTGAATGTCCCACATCTAAAAAGAGTTAATAAAAATATATCAATGAAAATAATACTTGTACAAATTTCATCCAAGATAACACAAACTAGGATTCCATGTAAGATAAAAGGGATATGGAAAAGAAACATACTCTCATTGATTAATAGAGAGTGATACAGAACTTCATCATGGAATTTTATCCACCACAATAATATAAATTTGTACTTACGTAAAATTCTGATGATAAAAGATAGTGTATAACATTCTTCCTTCATGTTACATTTCATAGATTAGATTAATTTTATTACTACCTATACTATGTTTATAAAAAAATATACTATCGTGAAAAGTAGTTTTTCATCCATTAATAAAATTTCCACTAGAAACTCATCTTTTCTCCAAACAATGAGTATTGATGATGACATGGTCAAACCTAAAGTGCTAGAATCAATTTATAAAGAATCTATATATTTACTCTCTCTTTTTAGATTAACCAAAACCAAAATGGTTATTAGGAGGGATGTTAATCCATAAAAATGATAATACTTTATAAAAATAAATATCACCTTTAATCTCTAAAATTCGACAAACAACACCCAAGGTTCTAAAAAGACAATGAAATAAACTACCCATAAAGTTATTAATAGTAATCCAAACTATGACTTAAACCCAAAACTAAAATGGATTTAATCACATAGTCATCCATAATAAATCTTAACATTTATCTCCAAATAACATCGGTGACTCTTAATTCCTCATACTAATGTGTAATTATCCTTATCACATATTCTCCATGACAGGTTAATAATTTCCATAAAGAACCCAATTCAACATATGTCTACAATTAAATCATATATTATTACAATATAAAATTCCAACCACTACTCGTCAAATGAGATCACATAGTATTATATTTTCCTTAATCATATATTATTCCCAAAAGAAATAAATTCTTCTAAAATAACATTTATCACTTAATCCCCAAATCATTCTCCTACACTAAGGATATCTATTTTATATAATAGTAGTTCCAAAAATCAACTTTTTCATAATCCATAAAATCATCTAACAAAAAATTAATAAGTAATATTAACATGGGACTTCACATATGCTAGGGGTGGATGATAAATCCTAATACTACATTGGTTATGTGTTCGATTCCCAGAACTTTTTCTGACAAGACAGGTTGGCGCACACTCAATGGGCTATCCATTTTCAAAAACTATATAATTTTTTAACATTTAAAAAAATGAGACAAATATTTTTTAAATAACCATAACATATTTTCTCCACAATTGTTACCACATACCTTGAATTTTTATCAAAAATATAATAACCTTTAATTACATTAAATTCCATGATAATTTAAAAACAAAAGAAAATTTATAAATATATCCACAAAAGTTATGATAATAATTTCATGAATAATTTTTTTCTCATATCAAACGTCAAGATTACACATACTATAAAAATCCATCCAATGTAATCTCATTATCATAAGAGTATTAATAAATTAAATCATTTAATCATCCTATAATATACCATAACTATTTAATCCATTATATGTTTACTTCTTAATCATTCAACATTATTCACTATCCATTAACCATTCTTTTATAAATTATTCGTAATAATTATTTTCTAAAAATAAAATCTTGAATCATATCCTATATATCAATAATGTCAAAACATCAGCTAAGAAAAATTCCATACCTCTCACTAGTCATTGTCAGTTTCCACATCCTCAATTAGAATGTCATTACTTATTGGTAAACATATATTTTTACGGTCCTGATGATTGCATTACCTATCATTCTTCATAGGACATCAATTTGTTTTATGACCATGGACCGCATTTAAAACATTCAATTGGTCCCTTGGAAAGAACTTCATTTCCATTCATAGATTCAACTGGATTCTTCCATTTTCCATGGTCGTTTACTACTTTATGTCCTTCATTACATCATATGAATCATATTACCATACCATTGTGGTATTTTCCTTGGTGTCTATTTCCAGATCCTTGACACATAGTTTTTTTTAATATACATACCTTTATGATTATTCCAGGAACATCCAATGGGTTTCGATCTCACCTATATGTTTCTATTGAAAAATTAACAAGGTTCAAGTGATGATTACAGACTTCATATTGTAGTTCACTAATAACCACAATAGTTATCATTATAGTTACTATTTCATTCAGTTGCTCCTTCGGAAAACCGCCACAGTTTTCATCACATACATTGTTACATTGGTGCATTCTAAATCTATCCATTTACTAAAACCAAAAAGTTCAGTGTGAGTATATCAGTAAAATTATCATATACAATCTTATGAGGAGGGTAATCACTATGATATAGTTATTCATGTTATATTAATCTCATTCAATTTATCTAAAGTAACTACGACACATTTTCATATGGTAACAATTTCAGTTATGTTGGTCATACTAAAATAACACCCTAATATATAAATTTGTCAATACTAACCTCTAATACCATCTATAAGGACTGATACATAATCATTACATAATGTTGAATTATGTTAATAATTCACATTGAGTATATTTTCATCTTTATAGAATTATATAATTAGGTTATAAATTATACATAATCACATGAATAATACAATTATACACTTCTAATCACTATCTATTTTTTTAAAGAAACAAAAAATCCAAAAGAAAAAGAAAAAATATTAATTCCATGTTTTTGATAGAATTACATTTCTATGATATCATCCTTTACCCTATTTATATTTAAGTATAGTGAAAAATAGTTCAAAAATTAGGGTGACCATATAAAGATCAGCATGGGATACATAAGGAATGAAAACTGTTTGTCTTTCAAAAACAAGTAAACCATGAAATATTTATAATAATGTAATAAATTAAACCAGTAAAAGTAGAATAAAAAATTCACTAAATATAAGCTCATTTATTTCCCTTTTTGTATCCAAAGTATTACCCCAAATACCATATAAAGAAACGTATAACATATAATGGTAACTCGTGACATAAACATTCTTAAATGAAATAACCACACGGTCAACATCCACAAATAAAACAAGAATGAATATCCATATGATTGACTTCCATACCCAATGCATGTATGGTTATAACGAAACAACCCATCCTTGGATTATCACAGAACCATCAATCATTTGGTTTATTAGGTAACCACATGTGAAATGTCCATGTACAATTATATAATCATAACACATAAAATATTGGAAATTTAAAAAACTAAAAAATAAATTTCATTTTTAAACACTTGAAATAATATAATGATATTTAAATTTAAAATACACTTTAAAACCCATTTCCAATAACATAATATATAAAAAGGGTGTATGGTATTTATTTTCCATTTAAAAACTCCACAACTTGTTAGGAATCCAAATATCAAATAATGCTTGTGGAGGTAAATAGGTCTTTGTCACCACATACATTAAAAAGAAACATTCCCTTTTACATTTAGTAAAACTATATGTATAAAAATATTCCATTTGAATGAAATTATAATTAAAAGTATTTTATACACCCAATAAAAGCAGTTTATGTATAAATCAAAATATGCCTCAAAGAACAGAGATTGACAGAAAATCCATTACCTCATGTCTGACTTATCTACTATGTTACTTGTTCTTACTAAAGAATAAAAATAAGTTAATTTATACTTTATTCAGAAACATTTTATTTTTTTATTATTCCTTTTATATCACTTATTAATTTTCTATAACAATTAGTTAATTATTTTAGTTATTGTCAAACATGTTTTAGATGGTTCAAACTTGAATAAAAAATAAACCTGTTCTAATTACAAATTGTCCATGCTGTAAAAAGTATACTATTTAACTAATGATATTTACGATTTAGATATCATATATTTCATATATATCCAGTGTATATGTATTTATAACAGTCCATAACATTTGGATATAAGAAATTAAATACACCATTCATGGATATGGTAAGTCGTACGTATTCATGAACACTACATTGATTTATATTTCATATATATATGAATGAATACTAAATGATAAACATGGTATTATAATTCTAGTATAATATATTTTATATATGTTTCCATATTTCATTAATTCAATCCTTTATACATTCTATGTATAAGATGAACAAGTCATATAACATTGAGGTGGCGGTAGTCCGCACTTCCTCAAATGAAATTATCTTATTTATACAACATGAAATGAATAAATGTATGTTATACATGATAATTAAAAAAGTATAGAGATAAAATAAATATCATAAATATAATATATATTTTCAGTTGCACATAATGGACACAATGAGAGGCAGTAGGAGATATTTGAACAATCATCATTTCGTGAGGCAATAATTCATTATCCACCGATACAGTATTTTTTATACCCATTAAACGGAGGTGTGTGTAAATGTAGTTCGAATAAATCAGATACAAACAACATAGTATATTATATATACATGTTATGTAATAAAATATCTGAATAAACAGAGATTAGGGGGTCATAGAAGGAAAATAAATGAAAATAATCTTGATAGAAGAAATTAACTCAAATCGGGTAACTATTTTTTATTTAATCTAAAAGGGCTTATATAATTTCATTTTTCCAAAATTAAGGATTCTAAGTGGAAGAATGGGATTTTTGGAACATATTTGGGCAGTGTCTGGTTGATTCAAGGGGGCATGAGACATGTGTGTAAGGGTTAGAGGGGATGTCCTTTTATAAGAGGGGGAAAGGGCACATTAGGAATGATTGAAAGTATTTTTTTTATTAATTTATTTTTGAATTACAATAACCAAAAAGTGACATATCTATAATATTAGATGATTATGGGTGTATGTTTTCTTTAAAATGGATTTTATACATGTTTTTATTTCAAATTTAACCTTATCATTTAACTTTAACCCTAAGTTAAATATTTTAACTACTACCATGTATTCTTGTATATTCATACTATATATATAATATAGATAGTATAAAATTCCAATATATCATCAATTGGTTTATTAATGAAATTTAATAGATTATGTAATTAATTGGGAAGAATCTTATATTTTAAGGACTATTATATCATTTAATAAAATAGTTTTTTTAAACCTAATTATGTAAATTTTTATTCTATTCATATATTGATAATTTTAAAATACATAACAATAGGATTAATTCCAAAAAAATTCATAAATTCGAATATAAAAAGTCATAATAATCCATAAAATTCTTGTATGGAATAAAATATTTTAAATAAATTTATTTTTAAATTTATATTCTAATTTATTTAAATCATTCATTTATAAGGTAATCAAATCACCAAAATTATGTCATAAATAAATTTATTTATTTGATGTATAAAAATTTTAAATAGAATACCATGAGGTAATAAATATTTTTATCTTTATAATCAATATTTATTATTAAATTTATCACATATATAACCCCATATAATATTTTTTAGTAAAGGATACATGTTTTGGATATATTTTCCTTAAAATTAAATTATAACTAAATTAATGACATTTTCACGCACAAGTGGCTCCATGGGGTCCTAGAATCAACCCAATGATTATCATGGTCATAAATATCTCTACAAATGGGGATATAACATGTGTTAGGCTAATTTATTATTATAATAATGTAATTTTTTACCCTTATTTACCGGACATACCCTTTAACCGTGGTAAATAAAATATTTACTGAAGTTAGTATTCATAATTTTTAATAATATAAGGTTTATATTTACAAAATGTGATCCACCAGATAACAAATATGGAATCAATTTTCCCAAATTTAAATCACAGAAGTTTCTTAAATTAATTTAAAATTAATTCTCATTTCCAAAACCAAAAAGCATGTTCTATAAAGTTAAAACTAATATATGATTGCCATGTGTTTTTGTCCAATTTAAAAATGAAATTACTCAAAATTACAAACTTTGGATTAAATGATAAAAATATAAACTAATTTTAATTTACAACCAATAAATAGGATAATCTAATAATTTAAATAAATTAAATGAAATGATAGTTTTTACATAAAATGTAGTATTTTTCATTATTCATAAAAAATGAACTTTACAAAAAAATTCATGAATATTTACCCAATGTAAAATTTGATGTCTTGCATATTAATAACAAGTTTATTTTATCATATGGAACATATAATAGTGACAAAAACAAGATTTAAGCATTGTTCTACAATAGAGGCGTTAAATCGACCTTTTATTTAATATTATAGTATTTCATTCTTCAAATAGAATTCATTCTTATTTTAAGACTCTAATATTTATTTGATAAATTTAAGGATATTTGAAAAAAAGTATAATTATAATTTAGTTTTTTATGTTCATTCCCAATAATAAAAATTCTATGCATTAACTACCATTTAAAATAATAATATTTTTATATTATTTTTTAGTATAACTCAATGTTGTGTTCAACAAGCATTTTCAAAGAAACCCATTCTTGCGTGATGAGTATGTTATCGAAAAAATTTTCATATTTAACATAAAATTAAAATTTTATTCATAAATATTAACAGATATGAAAATGTATTATTCTATAAAGACCTAGGTCATTAAAATTATACTTTAATTCATTAATTAGGGCTATATATTGAATATTGTAACATTTATTATAAAACACACAAGAAAAGAGTTAATATATGGTGGTATGCTTTTAAAAACTATGTGATGAATGATGTTTTTCTCCAAAAAGTTTCATTTATAATATTTAAAATATTTTTAATGTATTATTACAATATTGATAATATAATTATATTATGTTTATCAAAATAAATTTATAGAATTATAATGATATTATTAATATTTTAAATAAACAAGAAAAAATAATTTTATTAGTTTAAAAAATCCAATAGAGGCATGTTTCTGAAGCTAAAATTATTTTTGACTATGTATTGAAAAACTATAAAATATGCTAGTAATATTACATAGACAATAATACAATGATACTTATATCGATTATGTAAAAATTTTCAATGGACACCAACTATCACCATTATAGATTTTTTTAGAAAGATGAATCCTTGCCCAAAAAAGCAAGGTTCCTTTAATTAAAGGGTGTTAGAGAAGAATCCAAGGAGAGATATGATTTGGGGTTCGGTATTTTGTTTTTTGATTATTCATTATTTTAATATGTTTTATATCTATGGTATATATTTTTTTTATAGATTATCAAAAAATATTAAAGGTATACCTAGCATGTTAAAAATTACTTTTTATATATTAACAGTCTCTTTTTACTTTTATTGTTATGGAATGATCATACTCCACACTGTTCAAGTTGGTTATCTCCTACAAATTTTCAATATTATTAATATTTTCTCTATCGCTCCTTGTATATATATCATCCAATTTATTTAATTCTAAATTAATTTCATAATGAATGTTATACAGAAATATCCATCCTATATATATGGATATATAAGAATATATAGTTCCCATTTATATATTTTTGTAAAAGCCTACAATTTTTATAAGGGAATATTTTCTAATATCCATCATCCATGATGATGATATCCTAATTTAAAACTATTTATTTTTATGACTTTTTTAAGTGATTTTATAATAAAAATAAATTTTCCCTAAAAAATTAGTTACCCTTTCAATGTTATTTTTTAAATGTGAAATATTTTATTATTTTTATCAGAATATATCCAAATTTCTAGAATAATAATTTTTAAATTTATCATGAATTTTACCCAATATTCATATAATTATTCATTTATAAATAAAATTTTTTATTAATTTTTAAATTATTATTCATTATAAAAATTTAATTTCCATAAAAATAATAATATATGTATAACATTCCATTAAATAGACATTTATCATATTTTATTGAAATATAACATTAAAACTAGGAATTTTTTTATGAAATATCTAATATTTTTATATTCTTATTAATTATTATTCATATATGAAATTTTTATTTTATTCCACCCATTGAACCTTTTATATATTGTATCCCCAATAATTTAATCATTTTCATAATTTGTTACTATATACTCTAGGTTTTCATTGATGTTTCCATATATATATGGCTGTGTAAATGAACTACCTATGTGGGGAATGATCCAACAGTACCATTAAATTTATTAATCATAAAATGAAAATAAAGATAACCATTATTTTAAAAATAATCTTTTTTATACCCAATACAAACTTCTAACTTGACAGTTTTAGTTTTATCATAATAAATATCACTTAATTGTGAAATTATTGTGTGTTTTATATATCCTTCACAATATATGGTGTCAAAATCTTAAACAACATTAATTATGTTGCTGTGAATTGATCTAAATAGATATTTTATTTTTTCCAATTTCAATTTGTTTTTGAGATGTTAATCATGATATTTTTATGATGATTATTTTTCATATTCATATCTTATAATTCATTTGGGTATATAATTTCATTATTAGTGGGACTGGAATTATATATATCTTTAACTCATTGGGTAATTCTATATTATTAGGCAACTGTTTTCTAGGGAATCAAGAGTAAGCACATTACACAATGTTTATCTTAACAGGTAGAAATCCAAATCCACCATATTATGATATAATAGGTATATAACTATAATATATTATATGGAATTATAGTATTATTTATGTTTTATATTAATTATTAATTACGTTTGGGTTTTGTATTACTGTCTTACGTATTTTTATCCTAATTCTATGGTATTTTTTGTTATTATTACACATATTTTGTGGATTTTAGGCACAAATGTAATTTGATACTATCATAAATCATGATATCATATTATTATATGATGATTATAATATAATAATCATGGCTGTTTTCTAATGATCATTTATCTTAAGGATACATAAACCCGTACATAGATATTTAGTGCTAAAAATGTTCTTTATATATTATAATGATAGTGAGATATTGTAATCCAAATGTAACCATCCGTTATTTAATTTTCAATTACTGTAAATGGGCCACTAAAATACCCAATAACCTTTTTGTTTAGATTTATATATAAATATAAAAAAATTACAAACAAAAATCTTGTACTTCCATCCAAATGTGATATTTTTCATCATTCCTAAAATTTAGTTTTTCATATAATTTCTTCAATATCTCCCATATAATACTCTACATGAGACACTATTGTAGTGATATTTTTTATAACAATTATTCATGATATTTAGAAATGGAAATATAATAAGGGTTAGATCAATCTATCATTAAGTGTAATTATTAACATTCACAATTAAAAATCATAACTGGGAATAATATGAGAATAATGGTATGATAACAGAATTAAGGTACACAATTTTCAAAATTCAAAAAATTGTTCCCATAATTTGGTAGATCGTAAATAATTTATTATAGAATGATTCCTTTAAAAAAATAATGCATTAATAATATATTAATTAGTAACCTCAAACCACATTAGAATATGATAGGAATAATTATTTTTTTTAAGAGTTTTTTGAAAACAAATATATGTGGAAATCATTTACTTTATCAAGGATGACTGCTAAAATTATGCCCCATCCATAGCAGTTACAAAATTTACAGTTTTGATCAAGAATTTACATTATTTATCATTAAAAATATTTTTTGGATTAGAGGATTAGAGAAATAGGAAATAATAATTTCATTAAATATCATATATTACAATGTATATGCTTCTACTCTGTCCATTTTCATACAGTATTGAAACTTCTCACATAAAGAAAGAATTATTTTCATGATAAAAGTCATATTGAATTCTTATTTTCTCTCACCCTTTTTTATACCCTGTAAAAAACATAATATGAGCATAAAAATCACTATAAGTGTTATAAAATATGGATGAAAAATATTAGTCCATGAATACGTAAATTTATATTAAATCATATCTTTCACTTAAAAAATAAGATCTTAAAAATACCACCAGAATTCATATGATTTATAAATATCTCATATAAATAATAAATCGTAAAGGTAACATGTGTCATCTTTTATATACATAAATTTTACCTTTCACAGCTACATAGGTAGTAACCTTCATGGTTATGTTTGGAATACCCATCATATTATATTCCATAAATCTCGTAGAAGAATCCTTAATGTTTACCTTCGTCGAATAATCCAATGTACTAGAGAGCTATCATAGGCTCACATTACCTCTTTTAATCACTAATTCACCCATATACATAATAAATTCCCATGAACCATAACGTAATCATAACATTTGAACAAGTAAAATGGAAATACAACTTCTCCACAATACAATCATAAGCCATCATATAAAGATATTGATATAATAAATCCATTACCAAAACAATTTCAATATAAAATACCTAAAAAATAATATGGGATTTACTTTTATTTTTAAAAACAATATGGATTTTATAGGAATCCAAATATCTAATAATTCTCGCAACGGAAAAAATGTTATTTAACTGTATATGTTAAAAAGAAATAATCATTTGGTAATTTAGTGAAATGATTTGTCAAGAAATATTCTTTTTGAATACTGTTGAATGAAATAAAAAATCAAAGTGTTTGATTATACACTGTATAAAAGATGGTCGTATATAAATCAAATAATGGCTTAGAGAAAGTAGATTGAGACCATGTCCCTTGCCTTGAGTCTGAATTGTCTTGTTCATTCATTAAATTCATCAATAATAAACATTGTTAAATTTATTATTTATTGATAAAAACATTAATTTTTATTATTCCTTTTATATAATTTTTTATAAGGATATAAAAATTACATAATTATTTCTGTTCAGGTCGGGCATTTTGTTGAAATTCAGTACCTCAGTCGAAATTGATCATGTTTTAATGTAACATTTCCTCGTAGAGAACATAAATCATCTCCAAAATATTATTCAGGATTTAAATATAATATATGTTCAATGTATATATATTTAGAATATCTAATAACATCTATATATTTGAAATGAAATGAACCATTTATGGGTACATTAGGTCGTACCTACGCATGATCATTGTTTTCATTTGATTGTCATGTTAATGGAATTAAAACTAAATGATAAAAAGGTATATTATAATTATAGTACAATATCTATCATATATACTTTTCATTATTTTATGAACTACATTCATTATATGATCCATGTATGATACGAATGAGTCATACAACATTGATTGGGCGGTAGTCCACAATTTCCCATATGAAATTATTTTATTTACCCATTGTGGAAAGAATAATGGTATGTTGTAAATAATAATTGTAGTATCATAGAAAAAATATTAATATATTTTTTATTATATTAATTCATTATATTCATATATATAATCATGTTTAATGAATATTATGTTGAATGAATCACAACACATCGTGGAGACAGTGGGTCACACATAAGCACGAGCGTTGATATAATTAAATTAATAGATAAACTATATTTAATTGAATAATATATAGATTATAAATAGTTATTATAATAATATATTAAATATTTAAATCCATTATACTCTTCATTATAACCATCCACATTATGTATTGTTTAATGAAAATTACAACATTGCGTGGACATGGTAAGTCATATGTACACATGCATGGGGATATTGTTATTCGTAGGATAGATGAATAGAGGTATATGGTTATCCCATAAATATAATAACATCTCAGTTTTTTGAAGATACATTCTTTATTAATTCAATATTTAAATTACATAATTAGTGGAAGTAGAGGAAGAAAATAATTTTGAATGTAGTGATAAAACAAATACCTCTTCGAGTATCCCTTTTTTATTTTCACAAATTGTCTCTGTTAGATGGATTTAATCACAAATTGTTTTCCATTAGTAGAACTGGAGGTTTATTTTGTTATTATTTTATTAAAATTTGTATGTGACAAGGTTATTTAGTGGTGTGAGTAAGTGGGTATAGATGGTGGCCTTTTATAAGAGGGTGGAGGGGAACATTCGGAAATTCTTGCAATATTTTGTTATTATAAATTTATTTTATAGTTATAATAGTTCAAAAGTGATATATTTTGAGAAAAGAATTAGTGTGGGGACAAATAATTTCATTCAATGGGTTTTAGAAAAAAATTTAGGTCACATAATTAACCTTATCCTTTACATTTAACCCTTTGTTAAAATGTTAATTCTTATCATGTCTTCTTGTAATTTCATTATATATGGGTACAATAGTTAATATAAAATGACAATAGAACAAAAAATTGAACATTAATGTAATTTATAATATTTTATAATTCACATGGACTAATATTATATTTTTTAGGACTAATATATAATTTAATAAAATAAATTTTTATTGGAAAACACATTTATGTCAATTTTGATATTATTTAGTAATTGATTTTTGTTAAAGTCATAAAAACATGATTCCGTGGAAAAAAAGAATTAAATGAAAGAATATATTGCATAATCAGACATAAAATTCGTGGATGGAATCATAATGATCATATTAAATTTATTTTAATATTTATAAATTCATTAATCTGAGTCATTCATTAATAAACTAATTAGTGCATCATCATTGTGTCTTAATTAAATTTATTTATTAACAGTCTAAAATGATAAATAAAATACAATGATGTTTAAAATATTTTTAAATTTATAATTTAAATTTATAGTATAATATATCATTTATATTAATAAAATGAAAATTTATTTAGTTAATAGATACATGTTTATGTTATATTACCATTTTCATTAAAATAAAAATTATAAAAGGTCATTATCACAACGAAGTGGCTCCATGAGGTCAAAAATTAGACCCATGGATGTTAATGGGTGGAAATATCTACAAAAAGGTATTATTACATGTTTTATTTTAGATTTATATTATTATAATACTATTATTTACACTTATTTACATGATTTAGCAATTAAACATGGTAAATAAACAAAATTACTGAAGATACAAATTCATAATGAAAAAAATAAAAGGTACTTATTTAACCAATTTGGATCTAATAATTACAAATATGGAATCCATTTTTACAAATTCAAAACAAATAATTGGTATGAGTTAATTTTATATTACTTAATGTTGTCAATACCAGAAAGCAGGTTCTTAAGAAGTAAAAACTTTCAAAAGATTGACATGTGTTTTTATTAAATTTGAGTGTGAAATTACAACCAATATTCAACATTGGATAACATTATATTAACCTAATCTAATTAAATATTATAACCAATAAAAATGATTCTATAACTATATATATAAATTTGATGAAAATGTGGTTCGGAATTAAAAGTAGTATTTTTCACTATTCATTACAATATAGATTTTATAAGAAAAATACCAATATATCAATCGAGGTAAATTTTGATGTCCTGATTCTAGAGAAGAAGAATATTTTATCAAATATAACTTATAAATTTTGTAAAAATTATTTTTTAAAATTGTTTTCCAAAAAAGACTCTAATACAACCCATAAAAAATAACAGAGTATTTTATGCCAAAATTTAGATTCATTCTAATTTAAATCCACTCAAATTTATTTGATAAATATAAAAATAATTAAAATATATTAAAATCATAATTTAATAATTTTTTTTCATTATTTCCAATTCAATGACTAGGTGTTAACTAAATTTTATGATAATAACATTATTGTTGTATTATTTTTTGGAGTAACATAGTGTTATATGTGACGAATGACTTTAAGGAAACCCGTTATTTTATGTAGGGTATCCTGTCATTCAGAACATCCCCTTTAAAATAATATTAATATTAATTACAAAAATAATTATATATATTAAATGGTATTTTTATGTAAATACTTGGGATAATACATCATTCCCCATTTTGGAAATTGGGTCCTAAAAATTTTGTAATTGGGCACAGAAACAACATTGAAAACCCCATATCAGAAAAATGGCCAGTAAAACTATATCATTATAATAAAATAAGATATGTACAAAGTTCATGAGAGATAACTCATACTATATTTATATATAGGGAAACATGGATATAGAAAAAACTAACCATCTTGTTCTGATGGGGAGTGACAGAAAATATGATGAGAAGAAAGTTATCATCTAGAAAAAACTAATCTTTTGATGGGTTAAATATTATATGATTTCATTGTAGGAAAATTAAATGGAATTATTTTTTGTAATATCCTTTTCATAATCCTAAGGAATTAATTTATGAGCATGACTAAGAACATAATGAAAATTACTTAATTATCATTTAGAGTTTCATCCATTAAAAAATATCTAACAAAACACATCTTGTCCCAAAAAAATGATTATTAATGATGATTTTTATCACACTTAAAGTGCAAGAATCAACTCTTAGAGATTTATATAATACACATAAGATAAAAAATAAATTTCCCTTATCTGTTGAAAATAACCGAAACTAAAATTTTTAATACAGGATCAGATAATGCTACAATAATAATAATCCTTTGTAAGTATAATGACTAATTTTAATCTCCAAAATTCAATTATAATACCCAAATTTTACAATGACCATTAAAAAAACAAATTTCCTAAAAATTCATCAAAATAATCTAATCAAACATTAAAAACCAAAATTACATAGGATTTGATCAAATTGTTTTCCATGAAAAATCATATCTTTTATCTCCAAATAATGTCGAATATTCATAAAGTATCACACATAAAAGTTATTACCCTAGTCACATATTCCCCATTATAGGTTATTAATTTCCATAAATATCTCTAATTTTCATGTGTCGACAATAAAAAAAAATTTGTTCCAAAATAAAATTCAACCATTACAACTCAAATGAAATCCCATAGTATTCTATTTTCCAATGGCATATAGTGTTCCCAAAAGAGATAACATCTTCTAAAATAGAATTTATCAGTTAATCACAAAATAAGTTTCATATAATAAGGATATCCATTTTTTAAAACATAAGTTCCAAAAATAAATTTATTCTTGAACCAATCATTTACCTAAAATGAATATGCCATACTAACCAAGGACATCATGTAGGATAGTGGTAAGAGATAAATCCAAGTCCCAATTCGGTTATGGATTCTATTCTCATAGCATTGTCTGACATGAATGGATGTCACAAGGTTTGAATTTTTCCCTATTAAAAAACTATATAATTTTATAAGATTCCCAAAAATGAGATAAAATCCTCAAAAAACCCTTATATATTTAAACCTCAAAAGTTATCTCATACCTCACACTTTTCATCCTAAAAACTAATAACCAACAATTTTCTCAATGGTGAATGTCTCCAAAAATACCATCAATCACATTAATATTTCAAATCATAAATCCTAAATAGGGGTTTCCAAGACATTTAACATATGATCTACCTTAATATTATAAACACATAATGATATCCCTACCCCTTAAGAAAACATCCTAATATAAAAATTGTCTAAACCATCCTCTGATACCAACTATAATATCCTAGCCTCAACCATTACATAATCTTGAGTTTTGATATAGAATTTACATTCTTTACATTGATAATCATTTCATGTTTATAGATTTAGATAATTAGGCCATAATTACAACATTACATCCAATTATTACATAGTACACTTCTATTCTATCCAATTTTTTTCACAATAATAAACTCCATAAATAATATAAGAATTCTTTTCTAGGATAAAATATCCCGAAATTCTTAATTTCTCATAAACATACTTATACCATGGGAAAAACATTTCAATAACTTGGGATGAGTATAATAATCTTATTAAGGGATCTAAAATAATGAATAAAAACATTAGTCAATGAATAAATACAAATCAATGAATAAATACTTATAAATCACAAATAATATTCTATTTAACATAACTCGTAAATCATAATATATATGTATAAATCATAGAAATAATAAATCATAAATTGAACTTCTGGAATCCATGACATAATTGCACTATATCTTTCATATATACATAGGGAGTTACCTTCATAGTTACATTTGGAATACCAATCAAAATATATTGATAAAATTTATTAAGAGAATCTATAACATATACCTCCATCACATTAAACAATGCAATGGAGATCTATCATAGGCTCACCCACCCTCGGCTTATCACAGAACCACCAGTATATATACAAAATTCCCAATAACTATAACATAATCATAACAAATGAACATGCATAAAAGAAAAATAACATTTCCACATTGTAATCGTAAGACATCATATCAAGAAATTGATATAATAAATCCATTATCGTAACCATTTTCTATAAAAACATTCCAAACAAGAAATAAGGTATTTATATTAATTTTTAAAAACATTACTACTTGTAGAGGATGCCAAATATCAAATAATTCTAGTGGTGAAAAAAAGGCTATTGTCACCTCCTACGTTAAAGTAAAACAATATTTTTTTACATTTGTAAAAAGATTCATAAAAAATATTATATTTAAAAAACATATAATGAAATTAATCTCAAAGTGTTTTATTATACACTTTATAAAATAAGGATTTATATAATTAAAAATAATCCTCAATGAAAAAAGATTGAGACGATGTCCCTAACATTGAGTCGGACTTGTCTTATTTGTTCGTTATCATCCGGAATAATAAACATAGGTAAATTTACAATTTCTTGTGAAAATGTTCATGTTAATTATTCATTTTATATCACTTCCTACTATGTTATAAAAATTACATAATTATTTATGTTCATGTCGGTATTTTAGTCGATATTAGTAACATGGGTCGAAAATGAACTAGTTTTGATGTAACATTTCAATGTCATCAAAATTACATCATCTATATAATATTATTAGTTATTCTAATATCTTATATATCCAGTATATATGTATTTAAAATAGTCCATAAAATTTAGACATAAAAAATAAAATACAATGTTAATGAGATGGTAGGTCGTATGTACGCTTGAATGCTACGTTAATTTCATGGTCATATTAATGAAGGAAAACAAAATCGTACATAAGTATATAGTAATTAAATTATAATATCAATATTATATATGTTACATAATATCATTAAATAAATCTATTATACATTCCATGTATGGAATGAATGAGTCATATAATATTGAGGGGGCGGTAGTCCGCACTCCCACAAATGAAATTATAATAATTACACAATCATGAAAGCATAAAGGTAAATTATAAAGTTAAAATTACAGAATCATGGAGAATATAAATATAACACATATCATATTTAATCATTCCATTCATATATATAATTATGGTTTAATGAATATCATGTAGAATGAATTTTATTGCATCGTGGAGATTGTAGGTCGTTCGTGCACACAAGCGACGATATCATTCACTTAATAGTTAAATGACATAGAATTGGATGGTATATTAATTATACAGAATAATTATCATTTTATATTCATTATTTAAATCCAATATACTAATAATTATACCCATGAAAATAAAGTTTTGTTTAATATCATATTACACCGCGGCATGGACACAATAATATATTCATATGCACACATGGTGATATTGTTATTTTTAGGATGGATAAAAGTATGTATAAGGTAGTACCATAACTATAATAACATATATGTTTGTACAAGATACTATAATTATTACATTATTATAGAATCGACATAAGAAGAGGAAGTAGATAATGAAAATAATTTTTGAAAGATGTGATAAATCAAATAACTCTTTTTCGAGTATCTTGTTTTGATTTTCAAAAATGGTAACCATAGGATGGGATTATACCAAAATTTTTATTTATAAGAAGAATGGAGAGATTATTGGATATTATTTGACCATAATTTGGATGATCCTAGGTTCTTGAGAGGTGTGAGTAAGTGGGTAGAGGTGGTGGCCATTTATAAGTGGGGGTGGGGAACTTTAGGAATGTATTGAAATATTAATTTATTATAAATATATTTTAGAATTATAATTGTTACAATGTGATATATTTAGAGTATAAGATGAGGATGGGTATAAATCCTCTCTATAAATAGGTTTTATCCATGTTTATGTTACAATATTAACCTTAACTTTTATCTTTAACCCTTAGTAAAAAACATTAACTCTTACAATATACTCTTGTATTTTCATAATATATGGTTACTATAGGCACTATAACATTACAAGATAACCGAATATATATAATTAATAAAAATTTTAACATTATATAATTAATTTCACCAATAATTGTTTTTTGGACTATTATATCAGTTAATAAAATAGTATTTGTTTTAAAAACTCATTATGTCAATTTTGACAATATTTAGTAATGGATTTCTGTTAAAGTCGTAAAAACTACATTAAATTGAATCAAAATCATTAGCACAAGTCTAACATGTCATAATGTTCCATAAAATTCTTTTATGAAATCAAAATTTTGAAATTAAATTTATTTAAATATTTAAAATATCATTTATATTAATATATCAGTAAAAAGGTAATCACTTCATCATCATTCTGTCATAAATAAATTTATTTAGTTAATTACTAAATATTATAAATTAAAAACCATGATTTAAGAAATGTTTTTTATCTTTATAATTAATATTTAAAGTCTATAAGGCCATTTAGATAAACAAAATTAAATTTTTTAGTTAGGAGAAACATGTTTTTGTTATATTTACATTTTCATTAAAATAATTTTTATAAAAGATTATTATCACACCCATGTGGCTCCATGGTATCCTAAATTCAACCCATTTATGCTAATGTATGGAAATCATTCATAAAATTTGATTATTAACCATTTTACTATAAATTTATATTATTATAACATTATTTTTACACTTATTGAAATGATTTATCCTTAAAACATGTCAAATAAAAATAATTAATAAAGTTACTATTCATTAAATAATGATATAAAAGGTACCTATTTACATAATTTGGAACTTATGATTCCAAATATGGAATCCATTTTTCAAAATTAAACATAGATAATTGCATGAAATAAGTTTTAAATTAATTCTCGTTGTCAAAACTAGAAAAGTTTTTTTTGAGATGTAAAAACAATCAAAGAAATGGCAAGTGTTTATATCCACTTTAAATGTAAAATAACATCCAAAGACCAAAATTGTATTAAATTATAAAAACAATATCCAAATATACTTTAAAACTAATTAAAATTACATCCTTACTATATATAGTGTCCTATATAAATTGAAATTAATATTAAATTCAAAATATATTTATAGATATGAAAATTTTTTATTCTAGAAAAACATGGGATATTTCAGCTATGACCTACAACACATAGTGGATATGGACCCATGATGGATCTGGATAACTCCAAAGTTAGTTAGATGATATCTCATGAGATATTAATCATTTACCAATGTATAAAATTGCAATATAAATTTTTTTCTACCTATAAGATAATGAAAATAAAACATATTGGAAAATGTGAACACATTAAAAAAATCATAATTCCATCACAACATACTTGACCACACAAAAGAGAATAAACATCTCAAGGATTTAAAAAAAGAATCATTATTTTCCATCAAATATAAGATGGTAGATTATTTTGGTAGAAATTTTCCCAAATGGTTCATAATAAACATTTAATGATGTTAGAATACATGAATCCCATTGATGTAAAATGGGTTACATAAGGTATTCTTATAGTTATTCATAAGAGGAAATCATGAATTTCATCAGTTGATACATAAGACTCAATTATCCAAATAGTAAAGTAATAAGATAATTATAGAGTGATTTTAGAAATTAAATCATAAAAGGAAAACTCATTAGATATATTGGATAATGTGGAATATAATATATAAAATACTATTCTTGAAAATATTATAATTTAAATGAAAAAATGATGCTATAAATCACTTCAACATAATTATCTGGATTTGTTAGGGAGATACTTAAAATAGTACTTTTAAAATAATTTATCATAATATATTCATTAATATAACCTATACATATATTAATTTTATTTGAGGAATTTAAAGTATACATAAGTGAAATTATATATTTTTTCAAAAGCATTTGAATATAAAAACATCTGTTTCCTTTTATAATTTTATAAAAATGAAAAATTTACTAAAAAATCGGAATAGTGTTTTATTTAAAGTAATAATGAAAATAAGAAAATTTATAAGGAATCAATATTTTAATTGTGGTAAAATGAAGTGATATGGTTATTGATAAAAAATTAACATTTCACAATTTTAGAAAAAAAGAAAAAACGTATTGAAACATAAAATGTAAAAATTATTCATTTTTTATGAACTTGTAATGTGTAAAAGAATTTTGAAAATGCGATTATGATATTAAATATTTTTTTTATAAAAAAATTCTTATAATAGTAAAATTATTGTGGATATGGATGGGAATTAGATCGGTAAAAAACATTAATAAAATTAAAACTATTCTATAATATTAAACCCATTATGAATATGATAACACTTGAATAAAAATATCAATTAGGTAAAATGATAGACATATTTCTAAATACAAAAAATCGTCGTGATATGTTTAATAAAATAAATTAATGGGATATATATAAAAAGAAATAAGGTGGTGAGTATAGAATATATCTCCAAGAAGATAATTTGAGATATAAAACCCTTACGACTTCTAAAACATTTGAATTAGAATAAATTATAATATATAAAATAAAATAAAAAATTAAATATAATGATTAAATCATGAAAAATGATATAATAGTTCAATGTTGTTTCATAGTAACTATACGTTAAAAATTGATGCATAACATGACTTGTCTCATGGAAAAACATTTATGAGAAAAACACATTACTGATTCTGTATCTTTTGAATCAGATCACAATAATGAATATCATAAATCGATTAAAAATAACATTAGATTCATGAAATTCATATATTATAAATTAATCGGTTGCATACATAGAGAGTAAATTAATACCATTGTTGAATATATAGAATATCTAAACACAACTACAAAAAAACATCATTAACTGCAATAGAATCGGCATTTATCAGTGCTCGAAAATTGATGAATTTCTTAATGTGGTTAAAAGGAAAAGGATTTTAACATCACTAGTAAAGAACAGATAAAGGGATGCTTTATTAAGGCATATAAAATTAAAAATCAAAATAAATTTGTCATATATTTTTATAAATGTGATAAAAGACACCATTTATAATTTTTATTGAAATAAATGATAATTATTTCTTCATTTATGAATTTAAAAGGACTGATAATGGAATATTTTACATGTTCTTTATAAAGCGTTGATAAATTATTTGTTTATCTGCACTTTTACAATCATTCATAAAATATTTATTTATCAGTACATTTATAAATGAGGATAAATATTGCATTATCAGTTCCTTAAAAAGCGTGAATAAGGTAACTTTATTCGTATTTTCTATAATCAATGACAAAGGATATCTATAGACACTATTTTTAAAGTTCCAAAAAACATATCTTAAATATTTATTTTCGAAGCACTAATAAAGTGATCCTTTATCAGTTTATTTAAAGTAATGATAATGGGGAAAACTATATTGTGATGCTAATACACAGTGTAGTACTAGAAATAGGGAATGATGTGAAATTTAACAACAAACTACATCACCCAAAACAACAATAAAATTTACCAAAATAGGATGCCAATACTGATTTTGAATGAAATTATTTTTTAACATAAATACAGAAAATGAAAAATATTATATAGTATGTCATTTTTTTACTAAAATTACTATACTTTTTTAGTATAAAGCCCCACATTGAGTCATACCAGTCACACAATGTGTTGAATTAGTTTTTTACTAATTACTACATGTCAAAAAAGACATACAGAATATTTTACTAATGTACCTAAACAATCCAAATGAGTTTGATTGGTTCTGTGTATGTGAGATGTTTTTTTTGTTTAAAATTAATGTCAACTTTAAAATAAAAATATGCACATGGTGTCATATTGGCGACATTGTGTGTCAAATTAAGGGTTTTTAATTCCAACACTTCAAAAATGTCATAGGAATCATTTTATCAATGTAACAAAACAACCTAAATTCTTTTTCTCATTTTTTAGTATGTCAATTGTTTTTTTCACTAAAAATAAACTCAATATTTCATATGAAAATGAAATTGGAGTAATACTAGTCACACCATGTTTCATATTGAGTTGATTATAATTTCTACAATTCTAAAATGGCTTGTGGATAATTTTCGTAAAGTATCATGAATATTAGAATATGTCTCCCCAGTTTTTAGTACACCACTTTTTATTTTTACAAAAAATGAAATTTTAAAATGGAAACACAAACATCAATCAATTTATATGGAATCATGTGCGGTTTTTACAAGATTATCCTTCACATACATCCTAAATTAATTATGAATCTTTTTCACAAGTTAAATAGAAAATATGATAATTCATTCTTGGTTATCAGTGAGTGAATTATTTTTTTATTAAAATATAAATTTTAAACTGATAACAAACACCATGAGTCATACTGTGCGCACTATGCATCATATTGTTGTGTGGATGATTCCTACGCATCACCAATGAATGATCAATTATTTTAAGAAATTTTAAAAAAATGTGTTTGATATATTTCATGTATGCTTGTTTTTTCACTAAAATTAATTTCAATTTTGAATAAAAAGATGAACATGGAGTCATATCTGTCAGACTGCGTATCAGATTGCGGTGAGGTTGATTCCTACACATCCCAAAATAATGAGGATAATTTTCATAAATAATTATAATAATTGGAATGATTTTACTTAGTTTTTAGTATTCCACTTTTTTTAGAAAAAACGACATTTTAAACTATAAATAATCACATCGAGCCATACAAGTAGAATCATTTGTGGGGTTGACATGAGACATATTCATACACAAAAAATGTATTATGAATTGTTTTACCCAATTATCATGACAATTTCAGCATGTAATCTTGTTTTTTAGTGACTGCCACTTTTTTGTATTAAATTGCAAATTTTAAACTGTTAAAGGACACATGAAGTAATTCTGGTCACATTGTGCGTCGTATTGAGGTGAAAATTATTCCAACATATACAAAATTACATATGAATATTATCTTAATGTACCAAAATAATAATAATGTGTTTTCATGGTTTTGATTATGTCAGTTGTTTTTTTAACAAAAATTAAAGTAAATTTTGAAAAAAGACGCACTTGGAGTCATAATAGTCACACCAAGGGCTATATTGAGGTTATGATGATTATTACAAGTCCCAAATTAATTATGGATTTTTTATCTAATGTCTAAAATAATTAAAATGTGTTTCCTCAGTTTTTAGTATGACAATTGTGTTTTTTACTAAAATGTCATTTTAGACTGGAAAAATGTACATTGATCCACATAGGTGGAATCATGTGTGGGTTTTCTTAATGATAACAATTAGTACTCATATTGATTTTTTTGGATTATTACGAAAAAATTTATTCAAAAATTTATGTTGGATAATAATCATATTGAATGATTGGGTGTTTTACAAATACTGCTTCAAAAAAACTAATGGATAAATTGATTCTTCCACCAAATAATTATATTACATGTGGATTACTACCCAATATAAAATCACTTAAATAAGTTTTGAAAAACATTATTTCAATAATTCACCTGAAAATCATTCCAAATACAATTGATCATAATTTAAATGCTTTGTGCGAAATTTTAAACAATTTTTGTCAAACACAATCACGGTATGATCCTCATTCTACTTCATTATAAAATAATTTTATTTTTTACAACACTATGATTCTTATCCACCTACACCTCGGTATCCAACTCAGTCCTCAATTTCCCTCCTCATAAATGTATTTCCCTAACTCTAAATCATCCATTGACTCTTATTCCACCTTCAACTACTCCTCCCCCTCCAACTCTGCATCAACCTCCTTGATTTACCAACAATTATATTTCTTAGTGGTCAGTGATAAAATATCCAAGATTTCCTAAATTATAATTATCATTGATAAATAGATAAAAAATAATATATAAGAATTCTAACACTAATTCTTCACACCCCGAATATATTTTGAAGGTCATAACATTTACTAGGTCCCAAACATTGTATATAATCACCTAATTTTTTTTAGAAAATATTATGACAAAAGGATTGTTTCCCAATCGTCTCCATACAAATTGAAATCTTTTTTTTTGAATAGATACGTTAGAAAAATCTTGATAGTAATGAAGAAATAGTCTCAAAAATTGTTATGAAATATATTTTGTGAAATTGTATTTAAAATATAAAATTACCTATTGGGGGATGCTGGAAATTTCAGGGTGTATGATTTCTCTCAAACATTTTCAAACACAATATCCAAAATAAATGTCATTATATTGTTTCAAAAACTATAGATACAATGAAAAATTTTGTAAATTTTTTTGAAATGTTTTCATAATAATATATTTCTATATATACCTAAATATGTTTCCATTTTTAGTAATCCACTAGCTATATCTCTTTAGACATAGATTTCATACAATGATCTATCTTGTATTTAGCTACTTCCCTATCATAATAAATCATTGTTAGAACATAGGTTGAACATATAATTCAATTTTTATCTATAAAATGTTGATAATAGAGTATTAAATATTCACAATAACAATTATGTCTGGTCAGTTGGTTTTATGTACATGAATTTAATCCAAAATGTAAATATTTAGGGCGTCCATATTGACTGCTATTATTATACAGTGTGTCCAAAAAAAATAAATTAAGTAATGAAAAATTTATATAATATTTTATGAGATTATATTGTAGGGTTTTACCTTTTCATTGTAGGAATAAGAAATTGTTTGTCTTGTGATTGTTTTTTATTAATCACTTTTAGTAACACATATTTTTTTATACTTTACAAATTCATTATTCCAAGTTAGATATGGCATAGAAATAATACAAGTATTAATGAATCCAAATCGTTCCTCATATACAATTCAATTTTTATATTTATTATATAAACATCTATTCAAAATATGAAATGTTATAAACTTTAATAAACATATAAGATCAATATTTGGATATAAATATTATTAAAATGATCCTTATGTATGTATTTAAAATTGAGATTCCCATCTATTAATGCTTGATAACATCATTTAGAGTCACGATAACAATTTCTTCTATCAGGGAATCTCCATATATTTCTTCATCATATTAAATGTATGAAATAGTTTTATCTCTAAATGTGTTCAGTGAATTAAGTTGTAATGATAAGAGAATATTCCTTAGAACTGAAGGGGAGAACATACTCTCCAATGATTGTTTTTTCTTATTTTATTCACTAGATTTTATTAATTTGACAATTCATTCCCCCATAGATTTATGCATATGTATTATCATACCTAACATTGGACCTTTATAATCAAATGATACATGATTTTCATATAAATTGTTTCAATTACATACATCATATATCTTTATATAATTAGGAAATTATTCTATGAAAGCTTTAACAACAGTTTCTATAATTTTAAAACCCATACCTTATAATGGAACATGCAACTCAATAGTCAGCTCATAACCTACCTCAATCCCCAATATCAAGTGATATTTTGGGAGATCTTGATGGTATTGATGGAATCTCAGGATATTATTCATATTACCGATCACATCACAATGGTACATGGGTGTTGATAGATATATATCACATAATAATATACCCTAGTTAATTTTTGTAATATAAATTAATCTAAAGATTTTTTATTTACATTTACTGAAAATAAAAGTGGAAAATTGATTTCCTGAGTATGGTCTACAGTTGGGGTGAATAACTACCCTCAAATTTTGTGGGATCATTTTGTTCATTTGTAGATTGTTCATCCACCACTGGTTAACATTGATCCATTCTTATACATTGGTCATCCAAACCAGACTGAGAAATAATATCTTGTAGTGAGTGTTTTTATTTCTACAATAATCTCACCATATTATATGTATCTCTTTGTGTATTTATCATATCAAAAAATGTTCTACGTGATACTCTAAAACCCAATCATTAATGTGAACAAATTTCTCAGGCCACTTCAAGGATAAAAAATTATATTTTATTCTAATATAGTCATTGATGATTCTCTTATAAATCATATATTAAATATAATCCTAAATCGATATTTTTTAATATAGTTATAATGTCTAACGAATTTAAATAACTCCATACTTAAATATGATTCTAAAACTATTTTTGTATTTTCGGCCACTAATTTACCCTCATTATTTACAGGAGCCTCCTTCCATAGCATAAGACGTGGTATGAAAGTGGAGTTAGATTTTGCTAATAAATACACATATAATCAAATAAAAATATGTGGTATCATATCGCTTAAAAAAATTTATTGTTGATTTAAAATATATACTGATTTATTCCTTAATTAAGTGTATCATTTCCTTGCTTTGGGATAGGGGAATGTTGGTTCTGATGCACAATAATTATATTTAGAACTCTTTTGTGGTATCCATTAAATAATTTTTTTTTGAAAAAAGTTGGATAAAATAATAATTTAAAATAATTTATTATAAACTACAATGAACCTAAAATGATATCTCATTATGGTGAATGTGGAAAGCATTACATGTTTCCTTCATTTTAATGTGTACATAATTAAGTGGTGGGTGTGGCATTATATTCCCCTTAGCATCCATAAAAAGTAACATCATGAGAAGATTCGGGAAGCCACAATGGTGTTTTCCAATATACATTAACATAAATTTTATTACAGAAAAATTTTAAAATAAACTAACTCCATAAGTGATAATGAAAATTAAATCAATGATTCATTATATAATTTTTCAGTAAAACAGAGAAAGTATATTTTAAAATTACCACGATAAATTTCTAAAATATTTCCTTCATTATAAGTTGGACATGACTCCAAGAATCAATATCAGTTGGCACATCGGGCCTCATTGTGACCCCAAGAGAACTAATGATCACTAAATTATTGAGGTCAATAGGTTTTTTTGAGTTGATTCAAAAAAACATTTAATATTATGCCATTACGTTTTACCTCAAAAATTTTACTCACCGTTATGATTCTATATCTTTATGGGTTTTTTTCGTCACCATGATGGCCATTTTCTAATAATTACACAGTTCCATTAGCAACAATCCATTCTTCTTTGGAATTGGTATCATCATCATGTGTAAAAGACATTGTATTCCTGAGTATTAGAAAAATTTATTTGTCTTTAATAACAAGCATACAATAAAATCAATGCATAAAAGATTACAATTTATAGAATCATGCATAAAAATTGTTACTATATTGAACATAGATATGATACTTCAATAATTAAATCAAACTTATCTTCACTACTTTTATTTAATAAGTCCTCAGAATTTAAGGGTCTTCTATCTGTTGATGATTGATTGGACTCGCTGATTGAAACTATCCATCATCCCATAATTATGGTTCCAATGTTCCTTGATGAAATACCTGATGCATAGCAATAATTTATTTTTTTCTTTGATATTTATCTCTCATTTTTCCTAGATATCAGCCTATGATTCTTGAACTACTATAAGAAAACGTTATCACAATCCATGTAACGATGATTATTTTGGACGACTACTACTCACAGTATTTAAAAAACATATAAGATATTGGTGATGAGTATTATGAAAAAAAGGCACTAATAATTGTTTAGGATATGGATGTCTAGTTTCCAATGAGCAGCACTCATTATATTATTATTCTCATCCATGTATACATCACTGTGATGTTCTAATAGGATCCAATGTGACCTCTCTAAAAATAAATATAATTTTTGATGAATTGTTTTCAAATTTAACCGTGTGATCTATATTATAAAATTAATATCAAGAAACCAAAAAATATAACTCATTATGTTTTGATAAATTTTTTGGTTCCATTTTTTGTGTTCATAGGAAGTATTAAATGATGATGAACAATGGATGAAAGAGTTAAAGAATGAGTTGGGATATGTGGTATTCAATGCCATTGATGCATATTTGATGGATATTAATGAATAAAATCAAAGTGGAAGTTATTTAATCATGGATCATTAGAACCAATATCATGGGAGGATGGCTAATTTGAAGGAGGGGGTCCAATTGATCATCAACAGAAGGATGTAAATCAAGAATAAGATAACATATTAAATAAGGGTAGTGAATGATAGATGTATTGTAGTACTTATGTATTATATATATGTTCATGAAAAGAACAATTTTCATTCAACATGCATGATATTATAGAATTTTATTCATGGAAGGTATTTTTTATATATCTATCTTTCCGAAACGAATTCTTATTTGCAAAAATGTATTCGTGAAACTCGTGGTCATTTTTTATGAAATGTCATTTATGTTCCTTGTGATTATTATGTGTTGTATGCTTCTTTCAAAATAGTGTATGGAGAATTAGTTTATAGTGCTATCAAATGAAGCTTCAATTAGTTTATAGAGTATGTATGGAATCATCTATGTGTATTTATGATATATATATATATATATATATCCCACTAATTTAATAGACTATGGCTCTCTTGTGGACCCCAATAGGGATTATTCACATTGATCTAGTAGTGAAAAAATAGAATGAAATATTCATTTCTTCATAAAAAATAATATCGTTGGATCATTACCAAACCCAAAATGCATGATTATATACTAATATTACCAGATTAGCTTCATACCAAACAAGGGTCTGACATAGATTTGATTATTCCCATGGGATAATTTTCTCATTGAAACCATTTTTATGCCCTTGAACGAATTAAACAAATCATTGAATCTATGAAAATTAATGTGTTCCATAGTAGTTACACTGTTCAAAATTTGATTCTCTTTATAAAAATGTTGAAATGCATTAATATTCCTAGTAATGAGAAATAGAGCTCCCCATGGTGAGATACTAGTTCAAATGAATCCATTTACTCCATGTATTCTAGTAATATTTTATCTCTAAATATATTGTTTGATAATTTTGTAATGTTCGAATATAAATATTCTCTCTATGAGCCAACAGATTGGTTGGTATTGAGACCTCTCTCTTTAAAGGTACCATAGAAAAACAAATTAAGGAACACATCCTAAAAATGATCAAACACTAAAGGTAGATCATTTGTATTTCCAACTATACCCACTCCAATCAACATACTACTCATTTATAAGGTAATAAATCAAAACTTATCCTAATTTTATCACATGTAATCTACATTAAATTCCCATTATCCAATTAATGTATACTAATCACCAGTCTTAGAGGATAATAGAACACAAATTTTAATGACAATAAACATGACATACAAGATGGATTAAATGGTCCCTCTGAAAAATAACATCAAAATACCTCATAATAATGATTTAAAATTCATTTAAACTTCTATATATACCAATTATAATATATTAATTTAGAAATGCATCACATATTACATTCATCATATCTAGGTGTATCAATGATCATAAAATTTTATGAATCATTTAATTTAAATAAATGATGATATACCAACATGTGCTACCACTATTATATAAAATTAACACTACATACTCTTCTTCACAATTCTTAATTTTAGGGAATATTTATGTTGTAAATTATGTATAATTTTTATTCCCAATCTCAGATGAAATATAAATACTCATAAATAAATATTAGAAAGATTATATTTCTTGAGACTATAAAATAGAGTATAATAAACTAGTATTGTAGCTATAAATATAGATGAACCCTCTCTTGAATCATCCATTATCTAATTAGAAATAAATAATCTACCAGTCTTCTCTGATGACCATGGCATGAAACAATAGCTCAAATGGACTATTGAAGGTTCTATAAAAAATAACATCAATATAAATGTTTCAAATCAAAGGGTAAATATGTATTAAAGTGTCTAATTAAATTACATTGAAAGAATAACTCAAAAAGTCTCCTAAATTAAAAAGTTCTTGGAATACCTCGACCCAGATGGTCTTGAAGAAATGAATCTCAACCCACCTACATTCGACATCAGTTTTGACAACTCATGTATTAATTACCATCAAATTTTGGATATTTTTTAAAACCAACATAAGATCCCTCCAACAACATACAACCCATTAAAGGGTGATTTTTTTACAGATGGTCATTATTGATCTAGATTATTTTAACTCTTATAATTGAATTGAATCTATTCAAAGTAATCCTAAATATATTTTTGATATATTACTATATAATATAAGAGAAACCAAAAATAATATATATGTTCCCATCATTGAAATTTATACAACATAGATTTATGTAGATCTATAACAACATCTAGTATATGAGGATCAATATATGTTCTATCATTCAAAATATTTTCACTAGATCCTTCTAATGGAGATCTAGGGGTTACTGTGGTGACATATTCTTTATTAATAGAGAGATTGACATAGTTTCCCCATTAAAAAATGATAATAATATTTTAGAAATAGGAACATTATAATAAATATTAAATATGCACCATCTATCCATATTTCACATTCATTTATTTTTTAATAATCCACTTAATACATTAAATATAATTTAGAAGATTTTAAAATATTTATTTTAAATATAAGTAATAAATAAGTAACTAATAATATCAATAAAGTGGTTAAAAAATAATCTCATCAATTAATAAATTATATTTACCTAATAATTACTAATTAATAAATAATAATATAATAATTATAGATTATTCATGTTTTTTTAATATAAATTTATAATTGATACTAAAATAAAATTATACAATGACACAGAAGAAAAATACATTTCACATATTCTTACTGATTATAATATATATAGTCATACATGAGATGCATAAGACTCGAGAAGATTGGTCAGGGGAAAAAATATAACCTACATTATATATGATAACTATAGTATCAATCATAAATATGTTTTCTATAAATAATTATGTATTAATTTTTATTTATAGAATTTTTTTAATTTTTGATATAATCAATACCAATAACCCTAGTTTAACTCTAAATCCATTTTGTAACATTTATGACCTTGGATCCCCAAATATTTCCCAATCTAGTTAATCAGATCACTTTAGACATACTTCTGGATCATAAATATCTTTTATCAATGATAAGGGATATAGATAACTTGTAAGAGAAATTGGTTAACCACATAAATCCCAATATAAACTCAATTTTAACATGATTTAATTAAATAATTATCTTTACAATATATTGTGGTGAGAACTATATTTTCATTTATCCATATAGCCGATACTCATATGTTGGATAACCATGCATTATGAAAACATCCTTCACATTTTCTGAAACCATTTTCTATGGAATAAAAAGATTAGATAGAAACAATACATGTATTTCAGTAGTGAACAAATGAGATGTAGGGTTCATCATGGTTAAATACAATGAAAAAACATAAAGTTTAGAACCCAAAAAATAAAACAATGATAGTGGAAAAGTAGAAAATAACATATATTGGATTCTGTCGCTGATTTGTGTGACGGAATGTAGAGGAGTCACACTGCAAGTAGATGAGTTTTCCAATATCTTGAGTAACCCGTGTGACTGATTTATAGTTATTATTCTTAAAAAAATATCAGGTAAAATTTTAACCATGATTTTAGGAATGCACTGATAACGATTTATTTTATTAGTGAAAAATTAACAAACAATGATAAAAAGGATATTAATCATCACATTTTGAACTGAAAAATCATGATAATTAAATTTTAATCGTTGATAAAGAATGATCTTGATCATTACTACAAAAGTGTTCTTAAATATTACTTTTTATACGCTCTCAAACATAAGTGCTTATAATGAGCTTGTAATTATAATTATTGAAATAAATTTAACATAATATTATAATTATTTAAATACATATAATTATTTATTTATAATTTTATAAATACTTATTTAAAAAACTATAATTAATTTTTTATTATAGTTATAAATATATAAATTTATAAATTTAATAAATATACATGTATAATTTTATTGATTTATAAATATATTTTGGATATTCTTTATTGATATATGATCTTAAATGTTTGTATTTTAAAAATGATGGATATTGAATATTTCCAAATGAGTAAAGTTTAATAATATTAAAATAATGTATAAGTGTTATTAACTAAATATAAAATATTAAAAAAATATGGAAATATATATATTGAATTAATATAAATATATATTGAAATTACTAAAATATTCTAAATAAATATTTAAAAAAAAATTAATATAAAATGGTAAAATTAAAAACTAACAAATAAAATAAAAAATATTGAAAACAAATAGCTTCACTGTAATTGTATTAAAATAAATAAATAAAATTGATTGATTAAAAAATATTATATTAAATCTATCATATTATAGTGAAATTCTATAATATACTAATTTTTGAATAACATACATATTTTTTAATAGTATGTGTATATATATATATATATTTGTGTGTGTGTTTTTATATAAAAATATATTAATTACACACACACACAGATATATATATATATATATATATATATATATGTGCGTGAAATCAATTTAACAAATAACAATTGATATATGATAAATTGTAAAATCAAACAATATTAAAAATGAATAAGGAAGGAATATATTTTTAATTAATATTTAATAAATTTCATATATATTTATATTTAATATATTTTATTTATCACTATCTAAAATTACAATACATATATAAATATTATTTATTTACTTTATTAATAATTTTTTTAGTATTAATTTTTTAATTTTTTTTAATTTGTACATTTTTAATTTCTTTGTTTAATTATTACAACATGTTCATTTTGTGTATCTATATTTAATATAGACCATTTATTAAAATTTAATATATATATATATATATATATTAAATTAATTCATTTTTCTAAATAAATGATTAATTAATAAAATGCTTAATATTTTCCATAATTTACGCATTTAAAAATATTTTTTTGATTATTTAATTTTATTCATTTGAAATATCTACATATTTAATATATTGTAAATCCCCAAGATTCAATGGTATGTTTCCCTTTAATAATGCAATTGCTTTCATTGCAGGCAACTTCGAGATTCTAACACACCGAGACCAATCATTGCAGCAGTTATGAATTGTAATACCCAATTTTGTAAATTTTATAATTTTTATAATTCAAAATTGACTTTATTTTTGGTTTCGGAATATCGAAATTATCTTAGGGTAAAATTTTGGTTTTTTTGGATAACTTTTTTATTTTGATGATTAGTGAAAATTACTAAAGTTTAATTAAAAAAAACTTTTTTAATAAAATAATTAATAGTTATAAATTATTAATTTGAGTGTTTTTAAAGTATATTTAGAATATATTTTTACCATTTAATACAATGTTGGTCAGTGTAAATAATTTCACATTTAAACCGGACATAAACAAGTGTCAATCGTTTGATAGTTATTATTTCTTAAAAACATGCTTTTTGTTTTGACAGCGAGAATTAATTTTAAATGAATTTCTGCCTCATCTATGTTTTGAATTTGGAAAAATGGATTCCATATTTAGAATCAGGATATCCAAATTTTTTAAATAGATAACCCTTATTTTTAGACATTTTGAATAATTATTTCGGTAAATATTTTATTTACCATTGTTAATGGATAAATATTGTAAATAATGGTAAAAAATAATATTATAATAATTTTAATTTAACCTAAAACGTGTCCTAACCATTTTTGATGATACATTTCCGACCATTTTCATCTTTGGGTCGATTTTTGGACCCCATGGAGCCACTTGTTGGTGATAAGGACTCTTTATATTGATTAGGTTAAAAGTAAATATAGAAATGACATAAGCATATACCTTTTAAGAAAACAATTTTTACATATGGTTATATACGTTATAGTTTCAACTATAAATTTTCATTAAAAAGATAAAACGATTTCTTACATAATGGTATTTTATTTTTAATTTTTAGACATTGAATAATTAAATTTATTTATGACAAAATAATGATGCAGTAATTTCTTTAATAATGAATGATTCAAACAATTTGTATTATAAATGTTAAAATAAATATTTTTTGAATGTTTTGATGATATACATGAATTTTATTGGATAATATGACATGTTAATATTGATTAAATTAATTGTTTTCGAATTAATAATGTTTTTATGACTTTACCAAAAATCAATTGTTAAATAGTATCAAAATTGACATATATGAGTTTTTAAAACATATATTATATTATTAATTGATATTCTATTCCTAGAAATCTAAGGATCGGTAAAATGACTTATATAATGATAGGTGTATCATTAATGGACCACTTTGTGGGTCTATTTGATGTATAATTTATTTTATTAACTATATAATATAAAAATACAAAGTAAAATGATAAGTCTCAAACAAATTAACTAAGAGTTAAAGCTATAAGGTAAGGTTAATACATTGACACAAACCTGTCTAACACCTATTGGATGAGTTTTTTTCGACCTATCCCCACTATAGACTTGTAATAATCCACTTGGGAGCCATTATAATCCCAATATGACTTTGTTATAAAATAATACTTTAAGATTTTTCTAAAGAGCCCATCCTCCCTCTTATAAAAGGACACCAATTCTAACCAATTCTTCATACCTTAAAAGCATTTGGGTTCAGAAAAACCCTACCCAAATATTCTATCAACTTCCCTAAATTCACTTGATAGGCATTGGTTTTATCATAATGCCAACCTAGGGAGCCCTTTTGATCAAATAAAAAGGAAGAACCTGATGAAGAGGTAATGTTTTCACCACCCTCTTTCAAGTTCTTTTCTTCTTCAACTTCTTCTTTATTTGTTATTTACATTCTAAAATAATAAATCAAGTATAATCTATATACTTTGATGTTATTATAAATATGGTATAACCCTATTCAGTATTCTTTCCATCCTTTGAATGACATGGCACCATACGTGCGTACGTACAACTTCTCGTCTCCACGTTTTGGTGTAATTGTTATTAAAAACATTTTTATATGGATGGGTATGATAATGATGTAAAATTGTTGTAAATAAAAAATATAAGATGATAATGATTCTGTATATATGATATACCATCCAATTATATATTATATTAATATCAAAAGAATGATATTATCACTCATGCGTACGTACGAACTACCGTCTCCACGAACGCGGTGAGATTCATTTCCCATTGTATGCATGCAAGTCTTATTCTCATTTTATGATTAAAAATAATGTTGAAGGACATGATATACTTCTGTATATGAATATTATACAACCTATCCATAAAAAACAAAACTTATTTAACAAAATATATAAAATATAACGAGTAATTTAGCACTAGAAACGATGATAAAACTAAGATATTATTGACAAATAATTGTTAAAAGATCATATATGATATCGTAATAATGTATATAATTCATGTTTAATTTAATAACAATTATTTCACCATTATACAGGAGGTTAACCTACCCTCGATCAGGGAAAAGTACAAGGTAATGCTTTATTTCACAATTTCTTCATTATCCGAGTTTGTTTATACTTAATTATATATTGGGGCCTTTTTATCATCCACATCCATGTTTCTTAAAAATGTATTTCAAATTCTCATTACTATTTTATAGACTATGGATTAAATTCATTTACACCCTTGTTTAATTTTATAAGATGTTTATAAAAGATTCTTTCTGTCATTTTCCAAACAAGGTCCTTTTTAACCTTTTCAACAAAATTATGGTAAGAATGTGTTTTTTAAAATTATACAGTGGGTGCGGCTATTTTCCACAGTTATAAAATCGTCGAAGCTTCTTGTAAATGTTTATAAGAATATTTTGAATGTAAATGTTATATTTTATAATTATGTGACTTTTAAATGATTTCAAAATTAATATTTTAAGATTTTGTGAAGTGTACTCTTTATCAAGATCAAAATTTTAAATGTTTTAATGATTTATCTTTCTAAATTGTTTTAATTGTTGGCCATGTTTTCAAAATGAATTTAATGATTTATATATATGGACATTAATGTTTTCAAATTATATTTCTTTTCAAAAGTTTCAAAGTGGTATTGGAAACTTTGATTAAAAAATCCCTTTAAATTACTTGCTTTATAAATTTTTGACTTTTCAATTATTTCAAAAAAAGAGATATTTATCTAATATAGTTTTGATTTCATCTATGTCAATATCTGTTGATGGAATTTATGCTTATTTGATATATATTTATTATGATACAAAACTTCCATATAGTATTGAAGGTTTTGTCATATGTTTGACTGTGGATGTGTTATTTTTATACCATTCATGGTTTATGGAGAATGTGTTGACATTTCGTATTCTAGTTTTAATATGAATGTTTTTGTTATGATTGAATATATTTATATGATGAATGCATTGGGCTTAATAAGTGATGGGTGGATCCCACATTAGCTCTAACATGCATCGGTACGTCTCATGCGACAAACTAGTGTCTTGGCACAAGGCCTTGGAAAAATCTTATTTGTAATCATGGCACATGGCCTTGAAAATATGGTTATGATTGTCTGCAATTATGAATTCCATCATTATGGAAGTGGTTATTGATATTGAATGTGATTGTTCTACTATCTGAATAACCATGCGAATATGTAAATTGAATTATTTCATTTTATCTTTTCAGATTATGCTGATGTTCAAGTTGAAAAGGATTTTGTTTTAGTGATTCATTGTCATAAATTTTTATGTATATTTATGAATGTTTCCACTATATTTTTATCCTTACTGAGCATTTGAGCTCACCTCTTTCAATGTTTTAATTTTTCCCAGGATTCAAAGAAGTATTTTATGAATGACCTGTAGGGATAGTATGAGGGGATATGAAGACAAGTTGTTGTTTTAGTTTTTTTCAATTTATGATGTAATTTGAGACCTATGAATACATCTAGTGATTCCAATGCTACTAAACTAATCGGTCTTTTGAGACATAATCTTTTGTGATCATGATAATGTTATGTAATAATGCACCGACTCTAGGTAAATATGGTCGGGGCCATAAAGTTAGTACCATAGAATGTTTAGAACAAACCTTGGAAGCTATATTTAGATAAAATCTGATTAGATCACATAGACCTATGATTGACTTTGAGGATTTTTATAGTATAAAATCCATGAATTTTGGTATTCTATAGATTCATTGAGATTTACGAGAAGTACAAACTTTTCTAGATATGAACAGGTAGTGGTGGCTCTGGCATAGATGTACCTAGCGATAAAACCCTTAAACACCACTTTTAGCTAGACTTGAACGTGAATGGGTGCACGAAAATGGCCCTTTCTGTACTCTTGGTTATGACAATCCCATGGGATATGCTTAAGATAATTCTCATTTTCTTTACAAACCATTATGAAGGGTTTATGAGTATATACTTACTCAAAGAATTTTTTTTATGATTATGGATTAAATCCATAAACTGTTAAATTTACGTTAGGTATTTTACAAGTTTGGAATTATTCAATGCAATTCATAAACTGACATCGTTTATGCTACTGTATAGAAATGGTGCCCAGTAGAAGGAATGTAAACTCTAGCAATACGTATGATCCAAATAGTAATAAATATCATATCTTTCACTATATTAATCCAACATTTATAAGGGAAATAGTCTCACATGTATTCTCAACATATGAAGAAATATTATATTGTATTAATAAGATAAGTAAATAATTATCAGAATATTGTGGATTTGAAGGGAAGAAAGAGAAGAAAAGTATGGAAGAGAGAAAGATGGATAAAGGGGAGATGGAAAAGAAGAATTTTTTCATATGTGATAACTGTAGGATGAAACACCCCAGAACTTCCCTGAAAGTAATGGGAGTTTGTTATAAGTGTAGAGAAAAATGACACCATGTACCTGACTTCAAGGGTAAGACAAAGATTTCAAATGTACAATTCTTTATCTACAAAAAGTTGGGAAACTATGCAAATAAATGTCAAAATCATCATAGTATGCCACAAATGATGCTATTGGATAATAATAAAGTTATGATACTACCATTGATCAGAAGGAATGATTAGAGTTCTTATTAGAGAATTATTTCATTTGATTGTTGTATCAATAATGTACTGGTTATAATAATTATGGAGTATATACGGATTTTACTATAGTACTATTTTATTAAGTACATGAGATTGTGTGGAACAAAGAAAAGTGTCTCAATAGCAGGTTAAATTTTTGGAAAGTATATGGTTGAAGAATGATAAACCATAATATTTTTCTGATACTGAGGTAGTGATTTTGGAATAATACATGATTGATTTGGATAAATTATATTGGATATTCTTGACTACCTTGAATCTAATTAATGATTTGTATATTCCAGCATTGTTGGAGTTTACAACATTTTTTGGATAGAATGAGTATATCCAGTATTCTATATGTAATAAGGGATCATGAAAGTAATAAATAAGGGTTTACGGTATTTCAGGATGTTTCACTATTTTAAAAGAATACATGATAAATGTGTTCACACGATATTACGTGGAAAAAATAATATTCATTGTGTTTACCTACCTTATAAATTTTGGACTGTGAGTTTGGACATAAGTATTTTGGATAAGTCTAGTTTGAGAATAGTTTTGGATTTCTATAAAAATGATAACCCCGAGTTCAGGCAACAACCCGTCGCATCCGGAAAGTCCGTGAGACTTGAACCCACAACCGAAGGGCGGCAACGGGGTATCTCCATCCACTGACCCACGTGATGTCATGGATTGAATAATGTATTTTATAATGGTTCTTCTAGATGAATTATAAATAAATTTTTTTCAACCCTATACAAATAGGATATATAAAATATTATTTTTAAGTTCTATTGTCTTTTAGAGTGAATGTTGAGTTTGTGGTAGAACATAGTTAAAGGATGGGACTCTAAATGTCAAGTATATATTTTTCTTCTTCTCTTATTCAATGAAGAAATTAATTCTTATACTTTATTTAAGGGGATCTTAAAACCAGAAATGTGTTATCTTAATAACATATGTTTTTTTGAACTGATTGTATTTTAAATCATCATAGATTGATTAATTTAAGGACCTCAATATTACAATTGTTTTCTATTGATGAACTCAATCACTGCATATAAATATTTACTTTTTTTCTCCAATTATATTTCATTAATTTCCATGAATTTAATTCTAATCGTTATCATAATTTGGTGGCGACCCTTTCATTTCTCTTTTCCACTTATTAATACTATATTTTATTAACCCAATTACCGATGTGGGTTTTCCCACAAAGATATTTTCTATTTTCAGCCTTTTATTTTCGATGAACAATTTCAAATTGTGAGAACACTATTTATTGAATGAGGGTATAATGTAACACCCAATGATTCCATGGTATGATTCCCTTTGAATAATGTAATTGCTTTCATTGTATGCAACATCGAGATTCTAACACACTGTGACCAATCAAAGTAGCTGTTATGAATAGTAATACCCAATTTTTGAAATTTTATAAATTTTATCATTCAAAATTGACTTCATTTTTGGTTTTAGAAAATTAAAATTATCTCAAGGTAAAATTTTGGTACTTTTCAGATTACTTTTTTATTTTGATGAATAGTAAAAATTAATAAATTTTAATTAAAAATAAATTTTTTAATCAGAATAAATAATAGTAATAGGTTATGAATTTTAGTGGTTTTAAAGTATATTTAGAATATATTTTTACCATTTAAAATAATTTTTTTAATTGTACATAATTTCCCATTTAAACCACACATAAACAAGTGTCAATCATTTGATAGTTATTATTTAAAAAAAACACGCTTTTTGTTTTGAGAGCAAGAATTAATTTTAAATTAACTTCTTGCACTTATATGTTTTGAATGATGAAAAATTAATTCCATATTTAGAATCCAGATTTTCAAATTGTGTAAATAGTTAACTCTTATTTTTAGATATTTTGATAATTGCTTCGCTAAATATTTTATTTACCATGGTTAAAGGGTAAATCCAGTAAATAAGGGAAAAATAATATTATAATAATATTAGTTTAAGCTAAAACATGTCCTAACCCTATAGATTGATACATGTACGACCATTGAAATCCTTGTGTCGATTTTGGGACCCCATAGTTCCACTTTTAGGTGATAAGGACACTTTATATTAATTAAGTTAAAGTAACTACAAAAATGACATAAGCATATATCTTTTAGAAAAACAATTTTTACATAGGGTTATATATGTTATCATTTAGAATATAAATATTCATTATAAATCTAAACAGTTTTCCTATATATTTCTATTTTATTTATAATTTTTATACATTCAATAATTAAATTTATTTATGACACAATAATGATGCAATATTTTCTTTATTAATGAAAGAATCAAACAAATGGTATTATAAAGGTTTAAATAAATATAATTTGAATGTTTTGATTATGTACACTAATTTTTTTGGTCAATAATTCATTTTAGGATCAATTAAATGATTTTTTTTTTCGAATTAATAAAGTTTTTATGACTAACAAAAATCAATTTTTGAATAGTGTCAAAATTGTCAAAAATGAGTTATAAAACAAATATTATATTAATAATTGTTATTCAATTCCTAAAAATCTATGGATCATTTAAAGGAATTATATAATTATTTGTGTATCCTTAATGGACCACTTGGGTTCGTGTGGATGTATATAGTAATTTTATTAACTATATTATATAAAAATACAAAGTGACATGGTAAGTGTCAAACTAATTAACTAAGAGTTAAAACTAAATGATATGGTTAATAAAGTAACTCAAAAATGTCTAAAACCTATTGTTTGGGTTTTTTCAACCTATCCCCACCTTATACTTTCAATAATACACTTTGGATCAATTAGAAACCGAATATGAATTTATTATGAAATAATACTTTATGTTTTTCATAAAGATCCCCTCCTCCACCTTATAAAAGGACACCACTTCTATCCAATTATTTATACTTTCAATGCCATTTGGTTTGGCCAACCCCTAACAAAGTATTCTCTCAAATTACCTCAATTAAACCTAGAGGCCATAGTATTATCATAAATCCAACCTAAGGATCCCTTTTGATCAAATCAAAAGGAAGAACCCGAAGAAGATGTAATGTTTTCACCACCCTCTTTCAAGTTACTTTCATATTCAACTTCTTCTCTATTTTTTTTCCATTATAAAATAATAACTCATGTATATTATATATTATTTTATGTTATTATAAATATGTTTCAACAATATTAATTATTATATCCATTAATTGAATGACATGTCACCATAGGTGTGTACGTACGGCTTACCGTCTCCATGTCGTGGTGTAATTGTAATTCAAAACAGTATTATTTGGATGTGTATGATAGTGATGTGTTATTGATGTAATTTATAAATATAACATGATAGTTATTCTTTATATATGATAAAACATCCAATTATATATTATTTTAATATAAAAAAATGCTATTGTCGCTCGTTCGTACGTAGAGACTACCGTCTCCACGAACGCGATGAGATTCATTCCCCATCATATTCATGAAATTATAATTCACTTTTTATAATTAAAAATAATGTGTAAGGACTTGATATCATTTTGTATATGAATAATATACAACCTATCCATAAAAAACACGACTTATGTATCAAAACATATAAAATAAAATGAGTAAGTTTACACCCGAAACAACTATAATACTAAGATATTATTGACAAAGAAATGTTAAAAGATCATATATGATATCATACTAATGTATATGATTTATGTATAATTTAATAAAAATTATTTAACCATTATAAAGGAAGTTATCCTACCATAGACCAAGGAAATGTACAAGGTAATGGTTTATTTCACAATCTCTTCATTATCCGAGGTTTTTTATACATAATTATCTACTGGGACATCTTTATCATCCACATCCAGGTTTATTAAAAATGTATTTCAAATACTTATTACTATTTTATAGACTATGGGTTAAATTCATTTATACCCTTGTTGACTTTTATAAGATGTTTATAAAGGAATCTTTCTGTCATTTTCCAAACAAAGCCTTTTTTAACCTTTTCTACAAAATTATGGTAATAATGTCTTTTTTTTAACTTATACGGTAGGTGCGGATATTTTCTGCCATTATAAAATCATTGATTCTTCACATACAAGCTCATAAGAATATTTTGAAATTAAATTTTTTATTTTATAAATATGTGACTTTTAAATTTTTTCAAAATGAATATTTTATGAATTTGTAAAATGTACTATTTATCAAGATTAGAATATTAAATGTGTAAACGATTTATCATTCTAAATATTTTTAATTAATTTCCATCTTTTCTAAATGATTTTAATAATTTATTTATGTAGACATTATAGTTTTGAAATGATATTTAATTTCCAAAGTCTCAAAGTGGTTTGGGAAACATTGATTAAAAAAACTATTTTAAATTACTTATTTTATAAATATGTGAATTTTCAAAGATTTCAAAAAAAGAGATATTTATCTCAAATAGTATTGATTTCATCTATGTCAACATCTGTTGATGGATTTTAAGCTTATTTTAAGATGATTTATTATGACACAAAACTTCCATATAGTATTGAAGGTTTTGTGATATGTTTGAAAGTGGATGTGTTATTTTTATACCATTAATTGTTTATTGAGAAGGTATTGACATTTCTTATTCTATTTTTAATATGAATGTCTACATTATGTTTATGCTTTTTCATATGACGAATGAATTGGACTTAATAAGTGATGTGTGGAGCCAACTTTAACTCCTCAATTCATCAGTAGGTTTCATGAGACAAACTAGTATCTTGACACAAGGAATTGGAAAAATCATATTTGTAGTCTTGGTTCAAGTCCTTGAATATGTTGTTATGATAATCTGGAATGATGAAATCAATCATTATGAAAGTTGTTATTAATATTTCATGTGATTATTCGACTAGTACAATATCCAAGTGAATATGTAATGGAATTATTTCATTTTGTATTTTCCATATTTTGCTAATGTTCATGATTAAAAAGCTTTTGTTTTAGTTATACATTGCGTTAAATGTCTATGTTTATTTATGAATGTTTTCGCTATATTGTAATCCTATCAGAGCTTCTAAGCTCATCCCTTCCAATATTTTAATTTTTCCCAGGATGTGAAGAATTATTTTTTGAATGACCTGTAGAGATATTATGAGGGGATATGAAGACAATATGATGTTATAGTTTTTTCACTTTATGATGAAATATAATACATTTGAATATATCTATTGATTTGAAGTCTATGAAACTAATCGGTATTTCAAGACTTTATCTTTTGTGATAATGAAAATGTTATTTAATAATGCACCAACTCTAGGTAACTGGGGTCAGGGCATTACATATATACTATTTTTTGTAAATTTATTGATATGTATATTCAATATATTTATTTTTCATTGTAATTATTTAATTAACAAAATTGATAATTTTTTTATTTTTTAATTATGTCATTATATTCTTGACAATTATTTGGGAAAAAAATGGCTGATAAATGGTAACCTCTATATATGCTAAAATAAAGTGCTAATAATTGTTTCGTTTTATGAGCACTAAAATAGGAACTGATAAAGGGTGAACTTTAGCATCCCTTTTTTAGAGCTGGTAAAGGGTTCCTTTTATCAGCAATTATTTTACCCCTGATAAATATGAACGTTATCAGTTCATTTTTTCTAGCCCTGAAAAATGGCAGGGATGGTAAAGTGATGTTTTGTTGTAGTGAAATAATGGAAAATTGAAAATGGAAACCCTTAAAAATAATGAAACATTTGATATAAGAATAAATTAACAATGTTATTCAACTATTCAAATTTTAATTATTTTGAAAATGATTATATACATCACTAAACATTTAATGTATATAACACATGTAATCTTATCCTATCACAGTCAGTGGAGAAGTGATATAATCTAATAGAAGGAAATTGAGTGAAACATTATCCTCCCTCTAACTCCCTCTTAGATGTGTAGGATATATCCTCCATTATAATATATTTATATTTAATATAAAATTATACCTGTGCATTTTTTATATGAATAAAACTTGACAAAATTTAATTATAACTTTTCATTACTTATTTATTAATTTGTTACTATTAAAATGTATGTTTTTTATAACTATTTCATTTCCTATGAATGATTTAGTTTAATCATTCTTTCCATAACACCATGGTCATGAATTCCCCATTACAATAAATTTAATGAATATTTTACTGGTTTTTTATGGTTCATGAGTTCCATGAATTTTTTTTGAAACGTATTAGGATAATTCATATGGAAGGAATTAAAATATACATTTTTTTGAAACATAAATTTCATAAAATGATATAATTTTTTTAATCAATATACATCAAAATATAAGTATTATGAATATTGAAAACCACAAATTTCATCCTAATAACATTATATCATCTGTACTTTATATTCCGTAATTATTCATAATATATGTATTCTATCATAATCCTTACGGATAGTAAATTGCATCCAAACAATAGTTTCTTATAATGATAGAATACATAAGGAAATTTTAATAAATAATAACAATATTATCATTATAGAAGCATAATTATTATAATAATTTTTAATTAATGTTAGATGTTATTTTTTAGAATAGGTAGATGAAAAGGTAAATACATGACAATGGTTTGAAGTTATTACATACGATGTTTCATGTATTCTCATTTATGGTGGATAAATTTTATAACGAATATTTATGAATAATGTTATATATTTAACGATACAATTATCCTTTATAAACCACAATACTAATTTAAATATCAAATTTATAATTTAAATTCATATTAATAAAAATATATCAAAAGCGATGATGAAAAAATAAATATATCAATCATGGAAGTTGTAGTTAGGATTTACACCAATAAAAAAGAGTCATTTTATATTGGATGAGAAAAAGGTAGTAAATGGTGGATATTTTAAAATAACATTATTTTGGTGTTTTATTGATACAATCATCTCTATATATATATTATTAAGGAGACTTTTGTTGAGGTATAAGAAATAAAAAACAAGAATAAACTCAGTTGTGAATGTTACCTCTTCCGTGGGTGTCCACCATTAAATCTCTCTTTATGTATTCATAGGCTAGTGTATTGGTTAAATGAAAACACATTGTTCATATACAAGGGTGTGTAGAATTTTGTATTGGATAATTATTGTTAATGAAAATAAAAAATTGGGTGTAGTGGTTACAGGATGGGAGAAACAATTTTTATATGAGAGGAGTGGCCCCCATATAAAATATATTACTTTAAAATATGATTATTATTTTTTCTCAAGGTAATGTGTCACATTAGAACCAAAAAATAAACTATTTTTAATTATTTTTTATTCACTTTTATTTATCTCTCCATGTAATAGGGTCTTCATTTAAATTCATTGTTCATAGACATGTAGAGCATGTGGTATGGATAAGGTCAATGATTTTCAAAATATCGAGTCATCCATGTAAATGATACTATGATTTTTTAAATACTATCAATAAGGTAAAAGCATGTATTATCATTCCATTCATCCAAACCCTAAGTGGTTCATCAAAATTGAATATAAGAGGCATGGTTGGTGTGCAATTTCCCAAACAGTGTGGCTAAAACGTAAATAGTTCCCTAGTTCAAGAACATGGTATTTTTCCATTGTTTTCTTCACTATTTTTAAAAAAACAACCCTTATCTGATCATATATGGGTTTTATATCTCAATTGGTCTCCTTCCATCTTCTAAATCATCATAAAAACCAAACATTTGTGATTTAAATTATATCCATCATGTTTTGGTTGTGAATATTCATAGTAATACTCTCTAAGCATGTTCTTCTGCATTGTCCTTCAATTTTTTCTTGGGTTATTTTTCTTACATGGTTTTGATGGTCAAGGGTTCATGTTTATTCCATATTAATTTTTATAATTTTCTTTATTAGGGTTTTTTGTGATCCCTATAAAACCTACTGACTCCTTCGTGTGAGTTAGAGTTGTAGTTGTTAAAGATGATAATTTTTGTGGATTATTAGCCCATTGACAAGGCATTAAATTTAAAAATATTATTTATCAACTAATTAAAAGGGAATTTTTTTAAATATATTATTTAAATGTTTTTTCAAAATAGTTTTGATTCATAAATGTAGGATTTCACTTTCCTTCTATATATTTATCTATATATCAGTCACATGTTATCTTATTAATGTATGTTTTAATGTTTACATTAAAATGTTAAGAATCTAATGTGCATGTTTGGTTTTCAAAGTGATATTTAAAATGTGGTCTGGAAATTTCGAAGAAAAATTCACTAAATCTGTCCCCCCTAAATGTTCAATTTCATGAATGGGTTTCCAAAAATATATTTAAAATATTTATAGTTATTAATCACTTTTATATGTTTTATACACATATACATATATTACTATATATAATGTTTCAGACTATGTACTTATTAACTCATCGGGTTGAGAATATGTTCATTTATACCAAGGGGGATTATACATATATATCAATGTTCTTGTGTGTGTTTTTTGATGTTTGGTTTTTGGAATATGGATGTTATGGGAAATTGAGGCATTCTAAATGACAGTGTATCCAATAAAATTGATCTTCTGATATTGGTATTTGAAGTCCTTCCCTGAGAAAATCCTAAAAAGTAATTTTATTTGTGTGTGGAATACGGATCTCTCTTGAATAGTGGGAATGTGTATTTTTTCCCAAGAAAGGAGGATTCTCCATTTTTTATCATCTATGAGTTAGGTTAATAAATAAGGGGTTGTGATTAATAAGGGTGTTCATAGATGAAAATTAGAATGCATTGTTTGAGTGAAAAGTGAATGAGATGTATTTTTTAGATATTTTGATAAAACCCACTGGGATTTGTACATAATGAGAATCCGTGGGTACATCTGAGGGATATCTAGGTGTTGTTTTAAACATATTTTAAAATCATGATCTATCAAGTGGCCCATAGAGAGACCACTCATCTAGGGATGTTACCTTCGGTCAAATGACTGAGGGTGACAATATATGATGTGGTGAGTTGATAATGGTTGAAATATTTAGTGGATAATGATTATGAGACACTTGATATATTTTCTATTGACAGTAAAGACTAGAACCAATTTTCCCAAGACACTCGTTTTATATGTTTTATTCATTCCTAAATTATGTGGATCATTTATAAGGAAACCTCTACATTTATGTTTCCACATTGAAAGTATTTTTTAGAATACATTTCATTTTAAAAATCCTAGATTTTTAGTATTTCATTTTTTAGAAATATTTTTCAAAATGGAATGTGAACATTGTATTTTTGGAATTCTCATATTTTTAATTGTTTATATAAAGTGATGGAAAACTAAATTTATAAAAAAAAATTCAAACAAAAATTAAATAGTATTCTCATTAAAGATAATGAATAGGGCATGGTTTTACTTTTATCATCCCTATTTATTATATCAAGGCTTATTCATATATTATTTTTATATTTCTAGTTGAGTTCATCATTGGGATACTTATGGGGAGTGTGTGGTTCTGCCGTTTTTTGGTGACATGTGAGGTCACAAAGTGTTATATTTAATTGGTTTATCTATTAGGATTACAAAAATTCTACTTATATATTATATTAAATTACTTACATAATTTATTTCATTAGAAAATTGTTCCCAATAGAGTTATTACAGATGCTCAATAGTAGTTTTCAGACTGAGAGTATTGAGAATTACTCTTGGTCCTTATGGAATGATGTATCGTGTGACCAGTATAGAGGTGACCAAGGTTAGTTGATGAAAAAATAGTATTATAGTGTGATAGTACTTTTTATCTTGTTATATTTGATACATTGGATGTCTGTTATTTTGAATTGATTTTGTATTTCATGGGTAGTGGACTGAACAACTCATATTCAAAAGGATGCTCGAGTGGCATGAGTTGTCAATGATGTTAGTTTCTGAAAACCAAAGAAGATTCTATGATGTTTTAGAGGTTTTTTATATATATTATTGTTTCTAATTGTAATTAAAAATATATGGGTTATTTTGAGTATCTGCAATTGTTGGTGTTTTTTTAGTGGGATTCATAGGGTTCACGGTCACCTTTCATGGTCTAAAAAACCATGTGATGATCATAAAACAATCTCAACTAAACTCTAGTCTTCTTAACACATTTAGTAAATGGTCTTACAAACCATGATTATATAATATTCATATTATATTCCACATTCAAAATTTTAGGAATATTTATTCTCAGAGTGGTGGTTTATTTTCAATCATTCTTATAATGGTGTTTATGTTGACATTGGGATGTTTTCCTAGAATATAAAATGATTTTTAGTTTATCAAATATTTATTCTGAATAATGAATTAATTGGGTTATTTAAAAATAAAATCGAAAATATATTTTTTATTTATGAGCTATGAAATATAGAATAAAAATGTATTTAGATATTTATAAATATTTTTTTAATGAATACACGTTTCTTAAATATTTGTAGGGTTAGATTATGAGATCGTTGAAAATTAACCCACCCTTTATTTTATCATTTTAATTAATATTAAATGATCAAAAAAACACACACACACTTACTATTGTGTGAAAATAATATTATTATATGTATACGTGGGTGTGTATATAAGTAGGAACACACACACACACACATATGGGTCTTAATTGATATGATTGTACAATATTTGATTTATTAAAATTTTTCATTCAATAAAACGTTGATACATCAAGTAAATTTTATGATTAAATATTTTATTTGTATTAAACATTCTTTGTTTACATTTTTTATATCACTTATATTTTAGGTAGGGAGTTTTATCAAAAATATGTTTTGAGTTTGGATTATTTATTTATGAATAATATATAGAGTTTTAGATTTTGATTTGTTTAATTCAATTTCATTATTATAATTTTAATATTATTACTAAACTAATATATATGGAATCATGAATAGGATATTAGGGTGGATATTCCACCATATACCTATTGGTTGATAAGTGTCATCTTGTTCAGTAGGTTTATCTATTTCAGGAAATAGATCCTAGTGTTCCTCATATAATGGACTATTATCAACAATATTTCATGATATTTTTTGTGTTAACCCAACAACATTTATATATGAAGCTAGATAATGTGAATTCTAGGGAATATTTATAGAATAATCGGTGGAAGATTTGTTCAGCTTTAGGATCCTAATCACATTAAACTCTATTTTACAACATTTTTTCTAGATCTCCTTGGATGGAGATGGTGTAAGGAAATTATTTTTACCGAACCATTATCAAACATATTTTGGATAAGTTTTAATTCTGTTTTATACCGTAGTGGTTTTTTGAAGATGGAAATATATTAAATGTTATATAATTATTATGCATTTAGAAAGAAAATTCATTTTTGTTTTATTATTCAAATAACTTTTAGGTTATGTTTCCAAATATTCGTGATATTTCAATTGATGAATCCAAAAATAGAGGATTTTTTTTATAGTTTATATAAAAATAACATATTCTTGTTTTGTATTTGTTCAACTGTGATACTTATTAAGAAATGGTGAGGTATGATTTTCATACTGAAGCCAGTTTTCTGGATGGATAAATGTTGATGTCGGTTCACATATCCCAAAGTTTAATGGTGGATGACTTAATATATTTAATGTAACGACAATCATAAATAGAATGTTGGAAAGTGGGTTGACAATGTCATTTTGTTTCTTCATGCAAGAAATATTGAGGTTTAAACACTTGATATTCTATAATTATTGAAATTATGGTCATAGAAATATAATATTCTAAAAAAAGGAATTCTAAAGGATGTGTACATTTGGGGTATGTGTAAATATTTTGTAGAGGTGTTTCTAGAAATTGATGTGGATCCAGAACCCCTATTATGGGGGATTTTATTAATCAGTATGGTGGATATTTTACTAATGATAGATCAATTTAATGTTTTTCATGTTTAATATTTTTTCAATTTTCGAGGTTGTGTTTAGTGGGGTCTTATTTTTCATTGAGTGGTGAAAATTTTGTTGTTATTCAATGAAAAATATTTTCATTTGGGGGTGTCTTTTGAAATATTATGAAAATTTTTATCATATATTAAAGAACATTTCATTCAATTTCTCATTCCTAATTAATTTTTATATTTCTAAGTCCCATGAATTTGTTCTAGCATGGAAAATAATTATTCATTTAGTTATTAATATATTGGTGTGACCATAAAGAAGGTGCTTGTAGTAAATCATGTCACCAGTAAATCAGTATGTGAGAGTAATTACTTATTCCTAACTCACATGACCACAATCATAGAAATTTTGTTTTCCTAAATGGTGAGTCATGTGACAAATATTCATGGACATACTGAACATCCAATAATGTATTTATTGGGTGAAATAAATTTCTGAGGTCAGGGAGTTCCCAATTTTAAGGTTGTATATATGGAAATGAGTCTATATATCATTTTATAATTTCCTATTATGATTCATGTCTCCCATTCACATTAGGTGTCACTATATATGTTTGGACTAAATTTTTTAGGATTAACATTTTAACCTTTTAAGGACTTTTAGATTTCATAGTTTTTGGTTTTTAGAAGATATTGGTTATTGATTATTTGGATTTTAGGATTTGGGAGACTTTTTAGGTGAACCATTTATGTTCGTTATTTGGAAATAATGTGTTATGGTGGGGAGAATTTTCACTCTTGGACTAGGAAACACTCTGCCAATTTGTTTATTTTGAGTATATATTCTTAATCTATCCTCCAGAGTTTTTTCTGTGAAATTTGAAATTTTTGGGAACACAAATCTTGTCATATGATTATGGGTCATGGTTTTCCAAACAATGCAACAACTATGGGATGATAATTATGATTTTTCAAAGGTGAACCACATGGTTTTCACACTATATGTCAAAACATGATGCCTTTACTATATTGATGAACTATAATCTCAAATATGGGGAACCATTGGTGCATGGTTTTCCAAAATATATGAAGAGAAAAGTTTCATAAAATATTATATTTTACTATTTATTCCATCTTTTTTTAACATAATCAACCCCTTTCTTTTTGAATTTGGTCCAGATGATTCCAAGTGTATCATCCACAATTATTTTTTTCTCCCACTCCATCCTTTGGTGATTTATTGTGTATTAATTCTATTATTTGGTGTGATCCATCCAGGTAATCCTCTTATAGTGTCTTCCTCTCTTTATTAAATCTATTTTCCCTTGGTATCATCTTCTATCACAATTTCAGTGGTATATGGTTAATGTTTATTTATCTATAAATTGTTTTTTTAATTTTCAGGGTTCCCAATAATCCTCCAAGCCTTGTTGGACCTCTATAAGTTTTATTTTTGTTTCTATTATTTTATGGTGACTATTTCATAGGTGTTAAACATATATATTATCCTTTTAAATAAATAAATTTTTTTCATGTTTTTTTCTAATTTCATTTAGTGAAAATATAATTTAAATTTATTATAAGAAACTTTTTTATGCTTGGAAGTGGGTAATCCCTTTTATCTATATCATTATATATGTTTTCATCATGGGTTCTAATTTTAATGAATGATTTCATGTTTTCTTTGAAATCGTGATAATAAAAAGTGTTTCATTAGTTTTCCCAATTATTTTATCATGTTTATTAGATGTTTTTGATTATATCATGGTCTTTTTACTATATTTCCATAAAGGTCAAATTACATGTTTACTTTTCTTAAATGTATGTAAAAATATTTCCATTATTTAATATCATAATATTTTCTTATCCACATATACATTTACAGATGTACATATAGGTTCAATCTTTGTATGTATTCACTAAAGGTTACGGGTAAATATTCATTGTTATTAGGGATAATTTCAGGTGTATATATATCAATGTGTACATGTGTATGTTTGTGAATTTTGGTATTTAAAAACATTAAGGATTTGGAAAAATTAGTTTTTCAAATATTAGTTCTTCTATTTAAATTGGTGAGGCATGTCAGATCTTTTATGTTTTTCTCTAAAAATGTAAATCATATTTATAGAATTCCCCTAGAAAATTTAATTGTAATAGATACTAAATTTATATTATTTTTTATGTATTCTTTGTAATTGGGATTTTTTATTTGTTTAAAATTGATGTACTAAGGAAGGAAAAATGTGGCAGTTCTGATGAAGGGAGTTTGTAAGTGAGAAGTGAATGTATTGTTTTAGTGAATAAAGATTGATATATATGAAATTTTGAGAAATATTATCTTTATTATTATGTAAAGACAATATTTGGGTAGTTAAGGGGAAGATCTAGTTATTTATAGTCCCAAGTTTTGGATTGGTTGGAAATTTGAAAGGAAATTGATATTTTCTTAATTTGGTGGATGAGAAGAAAAATAAATTGAGAATGTGATGGTAAATTTGAGTAATGAAGAAAATAAAAATTGGTGTTTATTGATTAGTTTTATGGTTTGATATTCTTCATGGGTATCCTGCCATGTTTCATAATCATTTGGCTTCGAATGATCTATTTCAGGGGAAGTCAACAGAGTAGAACTGTTGGAACACTATTAGTACTAACTTTTAAACATATAATATGTGGATAATTTTATATAGGAATATAAATTTTTTGAAACCATTCATCTCACTAGGGATAAAATTTAATATATTTATAGGTTTCTGGAGTGGGTCACATGGTTTTTTAGAATGTACACTCATGGTTGCACAAGTGGGTATGAGTTCTGCAGTGAACAATAGACATGGGTGCTAGGGGTAAACATGGTTTGGAAAACATTCTGGCTATCTAGAATGATATATTTCACTTAGGTAGTGCCAAGAAATGGTTGGAACACAGTTTTATAAATTTTTTGGTTGAACCATTTGACTCATTAAAAGGAATAAAATGACCTTTTTGTCCATGGATCCTTATTTCATTCACCCCTCCATTATTCTCATCACCAGTGCAAAATATCCCCACATGTGGAGATATCCCATGGACACATCAAAGGAATGAAGTTATATTATTCACTCATTGTCTAAATATAACTTTATCAAGTGTGTTGGAAGCATATTGTTAAGCTATATGAACCTATATTCTTCATTTATATTATTGAATTTGATGTTATTTCTTAGAACTATCACATGAACAATTATCAGTGTGTTTGTATGAACATCCAATTTTACTCATTCTAGCATGAAATAAATATTGATAACGGACAATTGGACCATCATAATCATGTGTTGGGTGATCTATTTTTTTAAACATAATAAATTGTTGCTTTATATATAATGGTTTTCAGTCCCGTGCATGATTCAATGTGCATCACCTGTAAAAGTAAAATTAATTATGCAGGACATAATGCCTTGAATTATATAGTCATTGTGATTATTATTACACAATCATAGGTTTATAACCTCAAAATGATCAACCCATTTGGGTGCATTTATCATGTGATATTGACTTGTACTGCATCTAGTAAATTGAATGACCCTTATATGGTGTTATTTTAAATACTTGATTTACCCTGATCTGTCTATTCTATACTATCCAATGATATGTTTCAGAGTAAATCTCATGTAAGGGATATTTAAATTATATTAAATTAGTTTTTATCTCAGCGATTCCCAATTTTTTAATAAAAAAAATTATGAGGTGTGATGTCTAATATAATAAAATTGGAAAACAAAGTAGAGTTTATGAAATGATAAATAGGAATGTCCCTATTTATTCATTGTTAAATATTTACATGAAATGATATTTCACATGGCCTCCTCTGTTACAAAAATTGGGAATAGTTAGTTGAATAACATCACACCTTGAGAAAACCATTGTTTCCCATGTAGGATTTTTGTTGATGTGATCATTTTTATAATGAAATGTACTATGGAATGAGTAATACATTGTATTATTTGTAGGGAATTCATTGGAAATGATCCTGGGTAAAATAAAATATAATTTTACTTGATAAATACATGGATTAATGAATAGAACACTTTGGAAGTGACCACTGGGTGGTAGCCTTATTCTATCCATGAGTGATAGTTGGTTCCGTAGTGCTATAACATCGATGGGCTATAAATGAAATTGTATTATACTACAAAATGAGTGATACATAGTTCCCTATGTTTTCTATCATGGATTAGATCAAATGGGTTTTCATTATATTATTCCATGAGTGATACATAGTTTCTTATATTTAAAACCATAGACTAACCCCTATGGTGATGTGTTTTTATAGTATAACTAGATAGATACCTAAGTATCTCATTACTGAATAACATAGAAAATCATCAAATTCCTTCTTAATCAAATAATTTGACTCATAAAATAAGTAAATGAACATATAATGATTTTTTATGTGATTTATTTATATTAAATACAAATTATACTTCATTTAAATGAATGTTCGATGATAATTATGAAACACATTATGACTATACATCAATTCCATGGGTTTTCCCTAAGTCCAATGTGGGAACAATACATTTTTGACCTTGGATATGTTCCCAAGTTGATGTGTTTTTGCAGATTATTTATTCAATTAAATGAGTTTTGTGCTACTATTATGTCTATAATAGTGTCTTACACCAAAATTTCTCACATGTTCATGTATATCCATGAACATCTATAAGTTTACACATGTTCATATATGTATACATGGTGGTACCTATTCACACACATTCCATATAAGGTAAAAGTAGGTATAGTAAGATATGTGTCAATAAAAAACCTATGTGTGACATGAGTTTATTATTTATTGGTGTATTTATATTTTCATATATATTCATAGTTATATAGATTATATTCATAGAATTGATATCATTTGAAAAAAAATTAGTGTACTAATGAGTTTATCTCACACTATGTCTGGGCCTCCATTCTAATGGGGTACCGAAACAACCCTTATGGTTATAGGGTTAGGTTATAGAATTGTTAATATTATACATGGGATATAAGGAGCATAAGAGTGAGTTAGATCATAGGGTACTCATGGATATATCCTTCAGGATTTAAAAATTATACATTATTAGTTATCATATGACCAATTATATGTTATCTGATTCTATATTGTGGTATCACATAGACATTTATTATTGAATTGTTTGGAGTATCCATTTTATCTAATTTATTTTAATTCCCATTATTTGTAATGATTTTACCATCAATTGATTTTCTATGTACCACTACTCTACTATGATAATTGTTTTATTATCATTAAAATGTACCATAATTGGACCATCACTATTAGTTGATAGCCTATGGTGTATGGGGAGGCACACTTGATGAAAAGTAACTAACTATATTTTTGAACAATTTGAGTGCCTTCTTGTTTTGGATGTTACATAGTGCTATTAGAGGAATTTTACATTGTCTCATTTTTTATAATAGTAGAAAGTATTATTGGAATGTGTTGGTTCTTGGTACATGTATGCATATGGGGGTGACAAACCAACATCAAGGGGAAATACCAAGTGGCCATGGAAATGATTGTTGTTCATGATCTTACTTACAATAGTGGACTATTTTTTCACCATGGGTTAATGATGTACATTATATTGCTAATTGATTTATGATATTTATAGTATTTTATCCTTTTCCATGTATGAAAGGAGATACATTTACTTTTACTGATATAGCCATATTGAGATTCAAATTCCTTGAATATCCCTTGCCATGTTGGTTTCATTTAATGACTACCGAAATCATATTAGATGTGGCTTATGTGATTATATTTCAATCATTAATGGTTTGCTGTTATTTAATTAATACATTCATTACTATTATGTGATTGCAATCTCAGTTATACTTATTATATATGACTGGTTATTAATGTTTCTGTAACATCATAAATAGTTTTATCTAATATAGATTGATGGTGGCGACTTAACTAACCAATATTGACATGTTTTAACCATGATACTTCAGTTAAATGGGATGAAATGTTACTGGTTTCAACTAAATATGATCCAATTGTTTAATTTAAAAGGTGTATTTCCCATTATAAATTGGAGACTGGTGACCCTTATAATTGAACCACCACATATAAGCTTATTATAATGGGATATTATCGATAATAACCCAGTTCTAGTTACAATAATTATAATTGTAACTTGTAATGTATGTACCTTTACAGTTTGGGTACCGTAATTCATCTAAATGAACAAGAATTTTTATATAATTTTTTTTATTTTATTCCTAAAAAGATTATTTTTTAAATCATTTAGTGAATTATAAAAAGAAAATAAATTATACCACAAATTTTTTTAACTCATATGAGTAAATTTATAAATGACCATTTAGACCAAATTAGGATAGTTTGGTCATGTATCTTCTGATAAAAGTAATAATTATGTGACTAATATTTAATAAATAAACAATCATTTGGGATCATTTAAATGAATCTTATTTTGAATTAATGAACACTCATAGGTGACCCTAATCTTTAGATTTGTTTTAGGACATAACTATATAGGTATGTACACATGCCATATATTTATGGTCATTTGAATTGATAAGAACCACATATATATTATTACGTATTAAATTATGGTTTAATATTAATCATAAGATACATAGTAATTAATAAATACATTATATCAACATTTTATTTGTTCTTATATGATCTGTTAGTTAAATAAAAATTCAATTACAACTGAAAAGGAATATTCCTTTAAATCATGTAATCGAAATTATCATTACCTATGTGAATATGGTAAGATCATTATGGATGAATAAAATGGAAAAAAAATATTTATATAAAATATTTTCCAAATTTTGAAAGGATGTATGATTAATAAAAAATTATTGAAAGGAGTGTTGATATGACTTTCAGGGATTCCATGTAGAATTATATATATGAATTACCCATGACATGCATTATAATTTATAATTAATGTTCTATAGATAGAGGTACATAAAATTTTTAAAAATATAATTTAAACCAATTAAAATAGATAAAATGTAGCCTAAATATGATGTTATTTGTCTTCACACCGTGAATAAGAATTAATTTTAATGTTTCCTTGATTGTTTCCTTTAAGAAATAATGTACTAATTTACCACATGCTTCTTATTATATCATAGAACCAAATGATATGTGGTAGAGACTATTAATATTTGAACATAACTGCAATTTAAAATTCAACATTTTATATAACTTTAAGGGGCTCACATGGGGTTCGTAGTACTCTCTGAAATGCAAACATAGCTAAAAATGAAATTATTATTAGATTAGAGGTTTTTATTAGGATCCATTTTTCTCGAGTAATACTTTTAGTGATGAAATTACATCCCAAGGTTGACGGGATGCCATTAGGAAAATTGATCCTTATTATGGGTGTGAGATTCATTTAATTATCTAGTTCAGTGGGTTAGACATTCCTATGGAAATTTTTCATGCATCCAAGGTCATCATAACCTTCTTCAACATATTTGGTGGATGACATAGAATTATCTAATTTAGAGTAAAAATCAAATGAGATGATACAAATATGGGATAAATCTTTTACACAAGCCATCTGATACTATGATTCATAAGGCTAATAGTTCTATTAATTGTATAAAATGATTCAATATTGTGTTGATGAAATATTATGGTAGTATGACTTTATACACCTAGTCCCCCTAGTTTTTGAAATGATATAGTAACCCATATGATTTCAACATAAATCATTTTTCTGGGATCTATTACACTATATTCTTAGTTCATGTTCTGAGTAGAGTGGAATGAGAAGTAATAAGAATTGAGTTATCCTTGCTCCACAGATTATATTTCCTAAGGGTTGGGTATTGTAATGGTAATGATCAATTTAGTTTGGTCCTAAAATACTAATGTTAAATACATGTATGAGTGTGGATTTTGAGATCATCATGTGTATGTCTAGTGTAAATTTGATTCAGAATGCTTTTAATTACACATTATTCATCATATTTCTAATTTGTTCATGGTGAAATAATTTTTGCCATATCTGTAAACCATTTATTGTGGTATATGATGAATTTGGTTTGAGATGAGTTCCCATTCCTTGAAAACAATAACAAGAACCCTCTTAAATCGACGACCATCATGTCTATTAGTGAATAGAGTTTCCTTCCACGTAGAGGGATATCAACAATAAAATACAACTTGGAAATGGTCATAACTATTCATGACATCCTATGAGGTTGTTTTTCTCCAGTTATAGTGATTGTGGTGATACTTTAGATAAAACCTAGTCAAGTGTTTGGATCATGATTTATGATTGATTTAGAATCATGAGGTTTGAGAAACCTCATAATGTAATACTTAGGACTCATACAGATCCTTTCGACGAATCACAATGACTAAATGGTTGGACATTAATGATACTATTGTTGACATTGTGAGTTGTGTATGGAATATGGTGGGGTTTTTTAAAATATTCATGGAATTCAACAACAATGAGGTAATCATGGTTTGTTAATGAAAACGCATTGGTAGTTGTAGCTCTGATATTCTTAGAATTTTTTTTGAGGAGGTTTGACTATTCTTCCTACATACAAATGATTATGGATGGTCGGAAATTATTTTGGCCACTTCATGTTGGGTTTGACATGAGTTTTTTATCCCCAATAGGTAATCATTTTTATCCTCCAAGTGTACACTTGGATTATGGATATCATATCCATTTTTGATGTCACCCTAATTACACAGTTGGAGTTTCGGTTGTACATTGATCTAGAGAATATAATTTAATGATTAGTTTTCTCAACAAAGAGACTCTTTTTATGTTTCACTCTAGAATCATTGATAATCATGGAGGAATGGTCTATTATGAGTGATAATGGTATCAGTTGTATTTATTCTTATTCCATCTAGAAGATTCATGATTTACTTTGAAGTTATACTCTCTTTTAGATATTGAAAGTCTCTCTCATAGATTTTTTACCATATGAACGTCACACTATTTTTAGTAATGCCTATTAGAGATTCTAATAGGCATGAAATGTTCTAAGTAAAGTTGTTATAATTACTAGTGAGCTTTATTAAACAATATATATAAAAAATCAGAGAATATTCCTATATAATAATTATTATAACCATCTATGTGTCAACTAATACTCCCATCGTTATGATAATGTTATCCAGGAAGATCCATTTCTGGATCCAAAAGTGGAATTTAGTAAGATTATCGTAAATTGTGAACACTCTTGGTCTATTTAAAATGATCTCGAGGTGTTTGAAATGGTCGTGATGTTCACAAAAATACACCAAGATGTCATTAGTGAAGACTACCAAAAAAGAATCCAAAAAAGGATGAAAAACCAATTCATCATGGAAATGAAAATAGCCAACATGTTCGTAAGACCTATCAATAAACTATATACTCATAAAGTACATACCTATAGTAAAAAACTATTTGAGGTATGTCTGAATCACTAAAACATACCTCGTGATATTCATACCTCAAATAAATCATTGAAAATTCTCAGGCTCCTTGAAAATGATCAATCAGGTCATCAATATAAGATAATTGATATTGTTTTTTTATAGTATGCCAATTCAAATTCAGGTAATCCACACCATTGAAGAATTTTTAAGCGTCCATCTTATAGAAAATGACTAGGGAACCCTAGGGTGATGTTTTGGGTCATATAAAACATTGATCATAAAGGTCATCTAGTTATCTCTTGGGAACATGAGACTCAATAATGTCCATCATATAAGGAGGAACACACACTAGTGAGTCTGTTGGAACCATATCAATAGAGAAATCCACATCACTATTAATGGGGAAAGAAAAATATTAATTAGGGAAAACAAACCTGAAACCATATACTATATGATTGAAATCATTCAGATGTATTCCATGATCATCCATATAGAGGCTACCAATTTGGGCTATCAAGGAATTGAACCAATAATTTTCATGTATAAAGCTAACTTCATGGACATTCTAATTACACTTTTGAATATAATTAACACAATATTTTGGTGTAAGCGACACCCTTAGGTGATAATAATACAACTAGTCATTATATGAAAGATTACAATCCTTGATGTGATTAATTTGAAACTAGAATTCTTAATGATAAAGAAGTTCTAATGGAAACAATAGTCACCTATATCAAGTGCTTACTACTTTCACTGATATACCACATTTGATTAGATTACCAATGTAGTATAAAGGGTCATAATCCCACATAAATATTGAATTATATGAATGAGGATTTATATGATATCTATATAGATAAATAATTTGAATCCCGTGTGTTAAGAAAAATAGTTTCGAAGGTAGATAATACATAAATTTTACCTCAAATAGTTGAAGGTCCATGACACTACTCCCCCATAACATGCTCCATTGCATAAACCAATCATGTTTTGCAACCCTATGATATAACATGACTACCTTGAGTAGGACCTGTCTAGTAAAGATACATAATTGGTGTCTAGATAACAAGGTCTTGAAAACCTCCATAACTGAATTGGCCAACATCACTCCTTCTTAATTCCTGATATGTATCTACGGATAACACTCAAGGGCTTCGATTTTTTTATGATCCACTCTCACTATCCCTTGGATGGAATATTCTAAAGAACCGTTTTAAATGGCCCATCATTCCATAGTATTAGCACTCAACATGGTCTATATCGATTTATTTTTTCAGAATAACAGCCTTTCCACAATGATGAATTAATAAAATTCTTTCATTATGTGTAATATAATTTGTACCTCTCTCATAAGTGGCATTTATGTGACAGTTAATGCAACTAGATGTTGCACTACTCAGTAGAGAAGCTAGTCCACTCAGATATAGACCTCCAGCTTCCCTAAGGATACATTCAATAATAAGATACTAGTTTTCTATATCAAACATTATAGTCCATTATAATACATTCACATGAGAATGAATTCGATTTATCAATCCATCCGAAAAATTTTACTCATTCTTTGGATCAACAATTATATAGATGGAAAAATCACTGAAGCTCTATAAAACCAGTTGAGTAATCCAAAGTAGACATAGAAAAATTTGAGTGTTCATGAACACCATGGTAGGATCATCTATCTGGGTCTGATGGAAGAAATAGTCCTAAAATATTTCCTGAAAACATCCCAAGAAATACCATGATGAAGATCCACAATGATAATAAAATCCATATATCAATTAGAATAATCCTGAAGTATATACATAGAGATCTTCAATCCCTAATCAGGTGGTGTCTTGGTGATCTTGATGATAGTTATCATGTCCTATATCCATGAATATTTAGTATGAGGAAATCCATCCCTAGAAAATGTGGGAAGATACTATGGCTGGAACTCCTACGTCAAATCTTCCATATAAGAGGAATGTCATTGAGCTTTTTGTATAGTCTACATAATCCATTAAAATTATTCATGAATCTAGGAATCACTACCCACATCATGGATAGTTATTGGTTCCACAAGTGGCACTACTGGAGGTAACATGGAAAATTAGGTCCCATCTTCATCAGAGCATGGTGGTAACCAATGTCCGGGTGCACAATGTGAATTCATCATGGAGTCATAACTCTATAAATTCCATTAACATACCACATATAGGATTTTATATTGACAAATATTACAAAAATAAAAATATTATAGTCTCAATCCTTTATATACAAGAGCCCCAACACTCTACTTTCTCCTGTATCTTGTTCTTAGTTATTGGAATGATGAAAAAGTTTAGAGGAGGCACTGCTTGCTACCCACTACTAAGAGCGAGTTTTTGGTAATGATCGTTCTTTAAATATATGGGGTTCAGTATATGGAAATTCATTTGAATGTTATAAATGTAAAAACATTTTAGTTCAAATTGGATTCCACATCAAATAATTAATATAATATCCTTCAATGATTAATCAATTACTGAATTAATATAAAATAAAATTTATTTGAAGAACTATTCTGAATTTATACAAGTACATGAATTATAAATTAAAATAGGTAATTAAAGATATTTTATTCAAGTATTTAAATTCGATTGTAGAATCTAACAAATTGAATAATATTATTTGACTACATGAATAGTAATTTCTAATTTATAGATTTACATGAACCCATTAAATTACAACTGACATTAATGAATTTGAAATCAATTAACATTTCAATCAATGTATGCTCAGTTAAAAAAAGTATGTAATAATTGGTTAATTATGTGGGCATCATCAAATAATATAGGAAAATTCCATGTAGGACACATATTCAACCTAATAACCCCCTATCTAATAATATTTCTTCCTAAATGAACATTAGTTTCATAATTGATATATCATCCGGGGAATATAAAAAATATCATGTAGTAAGGTAATGAAACCTCTATGAAATTTAAAAATGCATTACATGGTAATACTATAATGTGATAAAATGATGTATGATCAATCATTATTATCTGAATCAGGCAATGAGAAAAAATGTAACAACATCATAAAAATAAGAACATCACATACCATGTTTGTCACCTAACGATCGAATCAAAACAACTAAAACATTCTTAAACATGAACATCATGGACCATCAGAAGTAATTTGGAGTTTCTATCGTATGTGGGTTAGCTAATTCCGAGAATAGTCTCAATTAAAAATTCCATGATATCCCTAGACTCATATTTATAATCGCAAAATAGTATGAAAATGAAAAAAAATACATTTATATAAATTTGCAACATATCAACCTGGAAGCCACTAATTAGAGCCCTATGGTATTTAGTAATATGGCCTCAAGTTTGAATTTCCATATTATAGATGCTAATAATTAACATTGATGTTTTAAGGTGTTATAATGGGGAGACTAAAACCTTTTTATAAGATAATCATAGCTGAGTAATAAAGGAATAAATATCAGAATTGTAATAATTTACATATAATGGAAAATAAATAATCTAGAAAAATGAATATTCACTAGTGGTGATATCTAGGATCATATAAAAAATGGGGTAATTTAATGAATCTAACAAATGAAATCAAATAGATATGGTATCCAGAATCCAATACAATACACACAACAGTACAACAAAAAGGCCAAAAAGCATATCTTCAACAGTATCACGAGCCATAGCCCAATCTTGTGATCCCACACTTTTATGCTATAATAAATCATACATCCATAACTGGATGCCATCCATTATCCATACCAGTATCTATGTAATCTTCCCTAGTAATAGCAGTGGCCCCATTATGGTCTTAGATAAACTATGTAGTCAAACACTAATGATGTCTATACCAAATCTAGCCTACTCATATGAACTAAAACAGTGTGAATAAAATAAATAATGTGTAATGTAGGATAAGTATTTAATGTATAAGGAATAGTTGTAGAAGAAGCCAAATATAAAATATGATAATAAATATTAAATTGTATCCTTAATTGGATGTAATCAGCTCAGCATATGCTACAGGTGATACGAGTATTTTACATACACATTCTAGGTCCCAAGGCATATAACATGAGAAAACTATATCTACAGATATATGTGTATAAAAAATTCACAAGTGTTATAACTCAATCATTCTAAATAGTCCCATTATATAAATAGTCATACCATGGTGTCATAGTTTCCAAAAAGAAAACTTTTCGGTTCCATACAATGAATAATCATACATATGTGCCATAGGTTTTAAATGATGATTTTATTTAAAAGATTTCATTTCATAAAAAACTGTGTTTAAGTAGAAAACTAAATATTATTATGCTACCTTAATAAATATCCATTAAGTGGTGGATATGAACTATATTAACCAAATTTTACAAATATTCATTATATATATATATATATATAATTATTTTTTTTGTTGTAAATTAGTTATAAATGAAAATAAAACTACTTTGTTTTAAATTGAAATGTGTTTCCAAAAACTATTTAAATAAAATATCTGATTTTATAATAAAACATCTAATGATAGATATAAATAATGAAATATATTTTTAATATATTCAATATAATGATTAAAATTCATGTTATATGTTTTCTATACATTATATAAGAAGAAGTCCAATTTTTATGATAAAAGAATAATTTTCCTTAAAAAATGTTCTTTTAACACCTTTTGATGGTGCACACATTTTTAATATAGTTTTTGACACAATTACATATTCTATTATAGAAAAATTTTTCATTGAAATCAGTTTATAAGAATATAGTATGGGTAAATTTTTTATATTTTTCTAATACCATTCATGTTTTGATGAAGAGTATAATTTTTTTATATTAAATGAAATATATTTTTTTTATCAAAATAATTTTTGTTGTTATGTCATATTAATTAATGGTTTTAATGTATAAATGGATTATATTTTTATCAGTAACTATAATTTAGATCATTGTTAATAATTTTACATTGATTTTTGATGTAATAACAGTTCAATCATTTTCATGTTTTGACATTGAAAACCCATTTTATCATTCTGACAATGGGATTAATTTTTAATTAATTACTGAAAGTTCTGGGTTTTTTATTTTGAATTTTTTTCCATAATTGGAAATTTGGGTTCAAATTATGTAAATATCCATCTTTTATTTTTGCGCATTATGAATAGTAACATGTGTAATTTTTTATAAATACGGTTCAAAAGTAAATTCGGAAAATAATGATAGATATTATATTATAAATTTACCATAAAACCTGTAATAATATCATTGGATAAGTTTTTTATATAAATCATTATAGGGTTGAAAATGCATCCTTTGAAATGTCCTTGGATGAGATTAGAACATTATTAAGTTTAACATAAAGAAAAGATAAATATGTCTAACTCAAATTTTAATAACCATAACAATTTTAATATAAGGTTATTGAGAAGCAAATTTTGGATATAAATTATCAATTTAAATATAATTTTTTTTTTAAAATAATTGTAATTAAATTTTAATTTTTAAGAAAAAATAATTATCTTTATGGCTAATACATTGGGGATGTATAAATTATTTAATTGATAAAAAATAAATAAATTTTTTTTTTATAAAAATTATAATAACCATTAAATGAAAACAAAATTTGAGAAATTTTTTTTGGATGGGTATAACTCGACCATAATCATACTAGGTTCATGTTATGGGAGATTTTGAGCCATAAAGAATTGGTTATGAAAAATATAATATTTTAATTAAATTGATGATAATGTTTTCAAGTTAATGTTTTAATAAATATAAAAATTTTATGTAGGATATTACAGAAGATATATTTTACTATAAAGAATATTATTAAATCTAGAGGAATTATATTCATCATAGGATTGTTTTTTTTATTCAAAAAATATGTATAATAAATAATTTCACAAATCTTATTTTCTAATTTTATATTTTAATAGAGATAAAAAATAAATGTTCTTAAAAATATTATAACAAATATAATTATGGATAATTAATATATCCAATTAATTTTATTAATTAACATGAACCATTAGAGAGATACTATGTTTTTATAGAGTATAAAATCTTAACGTGATAATTCGAGAAATAAATATATTATATGGTGTCAAAATTGTATCGTCCTGACTCGGAAGCCACAAAAAACGGTGCTCCGAGCCGGTTCACCACATGGCATAAAGCACGCCTCCCTATTCGCCAGAGGTTTTGGACTAGTAGTGAGGGCCTAGGGTGTGAAATTGGGGAGACAATTCCCTCATAACAGTGTATGGAAGTAGTGGAAATAACTAGGTATCATACACAACCGAATGTAAACAGTGGGAGGGAGCAATAAACAACTGAAATAGAACAAGATATAATAGTTAAACGCTATAAAATCCCTAACAGATATGCAAAACAAAGAAACACTAGTCACCCACCGGGCCAATCATACATATACATGTACAAAAGAAACTAAAAGTAAAAGTACATGGCTATAATACTAACTACGAACCAAACCATGTACCCGATCTCCAGACACGATCTCCAGACATTGTCAAACTGCTGCAGCCCGATCAGTAGAACCACTCGAGCAGCTCCGCTCGATCATGAAACACTAGGCCTCAGCTCTACCCAGCATGCAACTCGTGCTCAACCTGTAATGAAGACATAAGGTCTACACGTACATCGAGATGCACATGCAGGGGTGAGAAATAATCTCAGTAGGTCACCCCGAAAAGAAAACATTAACTGTGTTGCTAATAGTATATGCAACAACAACGTGCTCAGCCTAGATGGAACACAACAATAGGAAGTAAACCAAAAGCGCAATGATATTTGAACTCAGGGTATGTAATCCCGATAAACTGGGCATGTTCCACCATGGATGTCCATATCTATATATGTACACATGTATAGTCCCATACCCATACAAATATACATAAATATGAATATTCATGATTAATTGATTCAAATTACAAGAAAACACATCAGTAGTCCATCATTGGAACCATATGACCAATCTCCTGGACATCCTAGGCAACGGAATTGAGATGGGCATCATGCAACTCAAGTCGTGTATCATTAAGTAAATCTCTGGGTCTGTAATCCCATCGACATATACCTGCTTCGGTCAACGCTGGAAATATATATATAAACAAGTTATCCAAAAACAAGTAACTAGTTCCATAATTCAATTACGAGTTTCTTTGAGACTCGGCCTCAACCGACCATCTCCTATACCAAATCCACAACAAAAACCACAAGAGGATATCAATAAGTTAGTTATAAAACAATTCCAAGCATGTGATGTAGCTGGGAATTTTCAACAGAAGAAATCACCATAGTGAATATAAAAAGTAACCACTATCCTCACACATGTGAATCCTTGCCCTCAGACAAATAGAAACTAAACCCTCATGTGACTGCCCATAGGCATAACGAATACTGCCCTCAGGCATAAGGGATATTGGCCTTAGGAAAAGAAGGTACTTCCCTCAGGCATGATAAACGCAGCCCTCACGCTAAACAAGCACTGCCCTCACCCATGAAAAACGTTTCCCTCAAGGTAAACAAACACTTGCCCTCAGATGAAACAAAAGTCTTCCCCAAGGCTAAACAAAATACTTCCCTCAAGCATTACAAAGGAAAACAAGTAACCAGGCTGAGCCCAACATAAAAACAAGCATTTATATATGTTTCCTCTAAATAAAACTCAATTCCCAATGTATTCATGGCATACCCTCAGGTATCCTGGCCAAACTGCTAAATTGTGGAACGCACCCCTGGGGTGGTCCTGAATCCATGCAGTGCTCCCAAACACCAGTTTAAACTTATCATTAGATTATCTACACTTATTTAGATATGTTTTCAGTAGTGGGCTCATCCATTCGATACATCAATCATGGGTTCATATCACAACGATACACAAAAAAACACAGCACTTGGAATTTAAACACCATACATCCAATGACTGAGGCAGTAAATGAAAAGTAGGAATCCCAACAAACAAGAATTGAATCGCATCAGGCTCAACAACAACCAACCAGGAAGTACCAATGGTAACCACTACAACATCAATGACCCAAGTAATATATAAAAAAACAAGTGGGGGTGGCCGAACACTTAGCCCAACACTAAAAACATAACCTCACGGTATTACTAGTTTGGAAACTCTTATAGATGACACTTGAACACCTTCTCTACCCAAAACCGACGTAACAACTCAGGTTGGACATACAACGGACACCCGATGGGTCCCACATATCACACACCAAGGAGTCATCCTACTCGTGATCCATTAGATAACATGAGAGAAGGAATCCATCACAGGATCCGTAGAAAAGAGGAATCCTACATTGGATCCTCAAATCAAGAATAAATGAGGCAGACCATAATCGGGGACCTCACAATGAAAACATGGAAGAGTTCCTACAAGGACTCCCTAGTTCAGCACAACAGTAAGGCATCCCTCAGGGGACCCTTAGAATCATCTTGTCTCACGGCCTCTTAGGCCAGAAGGGCACATCTCACAAGTGGAACGTCATCTAAATAAAAGGATATGGGATATATCTCACAACTCATCTCATATTAAAGGTCTCTACTAAGTTTGTCCAAACACCCAACCTAGCAACCTCACCAAGTCTCACCCACAGTTGACGACTGGGCTCGATAACTGGAGGAAGAACCCATAAATTTAGATAAAAACCCCCAAAACCCCATTTATATGACCTCAAATTGTAAAAATTATCCCACCATCGAGATATACATGGATGAACGCTCAGAATGAACTACCCACACACCCAATTCTAACTTCTAGAGCATAAGATATCATAAAATTACCAAACTAAAGCAGTACTCGGCCATAGTACATGTCCAGAACCAATTGGGCATGCTTATGTAATAGTACAAATCATGTAATTTATTGTACATGGCATGTAATATTCAAAAAAGGTTACATTGTGTCCGTTTTCACCCGAACACATTCCCATGTACCACTACACAGTGTGTACTTTACTATACACAGTGTGTACTTAAAAAAAACCCAGTAAAATCGTGTTCGATTTCACACGGCCAGTCACACAGACATCACTACACAGCATGTAATCAATGTAGATTTAAATTAATTAAGAAAAATTCATCTTCCCAAAACATGAAGAACAAACGAAGTGTTCCCCTGGAATATACACCATGTCTACTCAGTTTTCTGACGGGAAATCCGTAAAAATGCCTGTTTTGCACGTTTTCACTCCCGAAACAATAGATCGATCCCCATGGGCATACAAGAAAGAAATATAACGCATTAAAAACATAAAAACATTTTTAAAGTGGATCTATGTTGAAATTGTAAACTTCCCTATCATTGGGTAGAAACCACCGAAGAACTGGTTGATTTCACGGTCCACGGATGTCGCATGCCGACTTAGCACGTCGAGGGCTTCGAATCGGTACCCATCTTGAATTATATCTCTCTCTATTTCTAGATCCCAAAAATCTCAAATGGGACATGACCATGGATGATAACACAAGGAGTGTTCAAAAGGAGGAGGAGGAAGAGAGAAGAAAGTGAAAAGGAAAGAAGGAAAGAAGAGGAAGAAAGGGGCATGGGCCGACCCCAGTGCCTGACATGAGTTTATGCCTTCCCTATGATAAACATCCCATTCCAGAATAAAAAGAATAGAAGTAATCTCAATAAGATGATCCCATTAAATGTTAATTCAAAATGAACCTACATGAATAATTTAATATTTAATATAATAATATTAAATATTAAATATTCTTCCAAAATTCGAACTGCTCATATTTCCAAAAAAACTCATATACTAGGGTAAACACCATATTCCAAGACCAACGGAGTTGTCAAAAAAATTATATAAGAATAGAATGTATGGAAAAATGACCATTTTACACCTCAAAGGAATCCAACAGAAAAAATTCAAATTTCTGCTCAAAATGACTGTTCGAAAAAACACGGGTTCTTACAAACTACCCACCATAATCCTTCTGATCCCCAAGAAGCCCAGTGAAGGATCAATAGCCATGCTCCCAACCCGAGCATCTGCACAACCAAGCTATCTGGTCTATCTAACGACCATCCTTATAGCGTCAACCAACACCTTCTACACAGAAGATATTCAACTATGACCAAACTGATACTCCCACCATAGGAATACCCTTGTCGTTGTCTTAAAGGAAAATCTGATCTCCAAATCTCCATGAAAACAACAAAGGTTAACTAGAAAGAGGAAGACCACCGTCAAAGGGCCAATGGTGCACTCCCCACCATACATATTTCCTTACACCGCTCCTTGAGCACAACCACAATAGGTTACATCCTCACAGGGGAGTGCAATAAGAATAGAAAAGAGATCGATGTAAGGTCGAAGCTCTCTCAGCATACTCAAGACGAATCAAGATATCACATGATCATCTCTAACAAGAGTACACTAAGATTTCACTAAAAGCCTGTCCAGCTCCCACCGAGCCATGCTAACAACCAGAAAAAACCTAACTAGGATTTAAACGTGGGTCAACCATCCTCACACAAGTTTCCCTAGAAAAAATAGACCTCAACCTACAACTGTTCGAGTCAAAACCAAAACACAACATAAAAGGGATATAATCCTCTTCAAGTATCCTCAGAAGGAACTACTCCCTAGAGTTCACAACCTAACAAGAAGAGAAACTGAACTGACGCTGATATAGTATATGTATACTGCAATACCACAAGGAAGTTCAGCTCAAAATAAAAGCCTTGGTATCTATCAATATCATTCTCAACGATCCGACTAGATAACCCCATACCTGAGAAAAAAACACCCAATGAGGTTTGAACTGAAAGTCATCACTTTCCACATAGACCAACATGGGTCACTGCACCACCAGTGCACAAGGAATGATTCATCATCCTCAACTAAAATTCCTCGACTTAGATCCATGTAACCTACCATCAGAGTGAAAAGTATGTGTAAGAAGACAAAAAGGTCTCAGTTTTCAGTAAAAACTCACACTAGATGGCCTATATAATGTGAATCCTACTTGCCTAGTATGACGCGTGAGACACCTCTGCCCTTTGCCAACCATGAGTCAAAATACATCCATGGTATCTTACCAATGGCCAAGAGCCAGAGATCTATAGTAAATCAAAACACCACACAACTTGACTATCTCTCATGGCGATAGTCATATATAACTGCAACATCGGAAAATCAGAATAGAAATCCCAAACCCTGGCAACAAGGACTTCGTACTAGAACAAGTGTTATCGATGCACCATCACGATATCCATCACAGGTCCCGACACATTCCTAATACTCCTATCTATCATATCCCAAATAGTAAATACATGGAAAGAAAACTCATCTGATACCACTTTGTAACGTCCCGACCCGGAAGCCACTAAACATGATCTTGAGCCGGTCCACCACAAGGCCTCTAGCACACCTCACTATATTCCAGACGGTGCCGACTAGCTGCGAGGGCCTAGGCTCAGATCATGGGGAGACTTTTCACTCATACAAGAGTAAGGAAGTAGCGGAAATAACTAAGTATCATGCACAAAGGAAAGTAAACATAGTGCGGAAGAAATAAAAAACTGAAATAGAACAAGTTTTAATAGTAAAATTCTATAAATGTACAAACAGATATGAAAAACAAAAAAACACTAGTCACCCACTGGGCCGACCATATAGATTGAAGTACAAAAGAAACTGAATGTAAAAGTACAGGGATATGCTACTATCTCTGAGCCAAACCACATACCTGATCTTCAGACACTGTCAAACTGCTATAGGCCAATCAATAGAACCACTCGAGCAGCTCTGCTCGATCATGCAACACTGGGCCTCAGCCCTACCCACCATGCAACTCATGCTCAACCTGAAAAATAGACATAAGGTCTACACATATACTGAGGTGCACGTGTAGGGGTGAGAAATAATCGTAGTTGGGAACCCCGACAAGAAACCTATAATTGTGCTACTAATAGTGTATGCAACAAAACATGCTCAACCGAGATGGAACACAACAATAGGAAGTAAAACAAACATGAAACCATAGTTGAACTCAGGGTATGTAATCCTTCTCAAATGGGAAAGTGCCACCACAGATTTCGATATCTATATATGTACACATGTATAGTCCCATACCTATACACATATACATAAATATTAATTTTTCTGATTATGTGATTCAAATAACAAGAAACCACATCATCAATCAATCATTGGAACCATAGGCCCAATCTCTTAGACATCATGTGCAATGTAATTGGGCTGGACGTCATGCCACTCAAGACGTGTATCATTAAGTCGATCTCTAGGTCTATAATCAAATCGACATATACCTTTTTTGGCCAATGCTGGAAATATATCATTGAACAAGTTAACCAAAAACAAGTAACAAGTTCCATATTTCAATTCTGAGTTTCTCCGAGACTCGGACTTGACCGACAATCTCCTATACCAAAGCCACAACTGAAACCACAACATACTATCAACAAGTTAGAGATAAAATAGTGAACATATTTTGATGTAGCTTGGAACTTTCAAAAGAAGAAATCACCACTGTGAATATACAATGTAACCACTGTCCTCAGACATGTGAATCCTTTCCCTCGGGCGAACAAAAACAAAACTCTCATGTGACTTTTTTTAGGCATAATGAATACTTCCCATAGGCGTAAGGGATATTTCCCATAGGCACAGAAGCCTCTTCCCTCGGGAAAGAGAAACGTTGCAATCAGGCTAAACAACACTTCCCTCATGGTATAAAAGCATCGCCCTCTAGCATGAGAAACATTTCCCTCATGCCAAACAAACACATTCCCTATGGAGAGACAAAACACTACCCTCAGGCTAAACAAAATACTTCCCTTAGGAATTCCAAAGGAAAACAAGTAACTGGGATGAGCCCGACAAACAAACAAGCATGTATATATGTTTCCTCTTAAGAAAACTCAATGCATAATGTAATCATGGAATACCCTCATGTATCCAGGCCAAACAACTAAATAGAGGAATGCACCCTTGGGGTGGTCCTGTTTCCATGAAGTGATCCAAAATAGATGTTTAAAATTATCATAGACTAGGTACACAAAATTAGATATATTTTCAGCAAAGGCCTTTTCCATACGACACCCCAATCATGAGTTCGTAGCACAACAGTTCCCAAAAACACACAGTAGTTAGAATTTATACACCAGACCACCTATGAATCAAGCACACAAGTAAAATTAGGCATACCAACAAATAGGAAGGTGCCTAATGTTAGGATCAACATCCAATAACTTGGAAGAACCCCTGGTAACCACTAAAACATCAACATCCCTTGTCAGATATAAAAAACAAGTGAGGGTGGCCGAACACCCAACCCAACACTAAAAACATAACCCCGTCTTTTTAATAGTTTGGCACAGGTTTAAGATGACAACATAACTCCTTATCTACCCAAACCTGACATAACAACTCTGGTCTGTCATACAACAGGAACCTTCTAGGTCCCACAAATAAAACACCAAGGAGTCATCCTACTCGGGATCCTCTACATAACTAGAGAGAAGGAATCCTATATGGGATCCATAGAAAAGAGAAATCCTACATGGGATCCTCGAATGAAGAATAACATAGGAAACCCATAACAGGGTTCCTCTTAAAGAAAACATGAGAGAGTTCTTACAAGGAGTCCATTGATCAGTACACAATCATAGCATCCCTCAAGGGATCTGTAGAAGCATCTGATCTCAAGACCTCTTAGTCTAGGAGGGATGTCTCACAAGGGGAATGACCTCGAAAGAAAAGGATATTAGAGATATATAATAACTCATCTCATATTAAATTTCTCTACTATGTTGGTCCAAATACCCTACCATTCATCCTCGCCATGTCTCACCCTCAGTTGACGATTGGGCTCGATAACAGGAGGAAGAACCCCTACATATAGATTAAAACCCTGAAACCCCATTTATATGACCTATAAATGTCAAAAGGATTCCACCTTCGAGAAAAATGCAGAATAACGCATAGAATCGGCTACTCACATGCCCAATTCTGAGTTCCAGATCATAAGATATCCTAAAATTACAAAACTAAAGCTGTACAGGGCCACTGTACATTGCCAAAACACTTTGGGTTAGCCAATGTAATAGTACACAGTGTGTACATTACTATACACGGCATGTACTATTAAAAAAAATTTACGTTGAGTCCTTTTTCACCCGAACACATGCCCATGTACCACTAATCGGCCTGTACATTACTGTACATGTAGTTTACTTCAAAAAAACCACTAAAACTGTGATCGATTTCACACAGCCAGTCACACGACCACCAATACAAGGAGTTTACTCATTGTACATTCCATGTACTTATAAAAACATTGTCTTCCCCTAACTGGAAGATCACAAGGCATGTTATCCTAGAATACACGTAGTGCATACTGGGTTTTCCGATGGGAAATCACTAAAAATGCTCGTTTCGCCCATTTTCTCCCCTTAACAACAGATCGAGCCTCATGGGAATACAACCAAGAAATATAAGGCATTAAAAACATAAAACATCTTTTTTAAAGGGGATCTATGGTGAAGACAAAAATGGACCTACCTTTGGGCGGGAACCTTCAAAGCCTCGGTAGATTTCACTGTCCAAGGATGTCACACGCCGACTCAGTGCGTCGAGGACTTCGAATCGGTACCCATTTTACCTTCGGTCACTCCCTATTTCTCGATCCTCAAAATCTCCCGTGGGACACATCCAAGGAGGAGCACACATGGAGTGTGAAAAAAGTGGAGAGGGAAGAGAGAATAAAGAGAAAAGGAAAGAAGAAATGAAGAGGAAGAAAAAGGGGTCATGGCCGGCCCCGACGCCCGACATGGTGTTATGCCTTCCCCAGGATAAACATCCCATTCATGAATCAACGAAGAAGAAGAAATCTCAATATAACTCTCTGTTTATATTTTATTTTCAAATGAAAATATTCTAATAATTTAATATTCAATTTAATAATATAAGATATTAAATATTCGGCCAAAATTCGAACAGCTCATATTTTCACCAAACTATTATCCAAGTGTAAACACACTATTACAGGACCAACGGAGTTGTCGGAAAAATTATCCAAGAACAGATGGTAGGGTAAAATCACCATTTTACCCCTCACGAGCATCCAATAACAAAAAATCCAATTTCTTCTCAAAACGAATGTTCGGAAAACCACAGGGTTCTTAAAAAATTGACATTATTGAATCTTTATCCAAATGATCTATTATTAAATTATTCAAAATTGATAACACATTTTTTTTTAAAAAATATAATAATAAAAATAAGTAATGAAATATACTAAATTATTCATTTAGGGTCTAAATAAAACCAAATATGTATGTATTTCATACTTTTAATATTGAAATATATGTTACCTTAGTTAAAAATTAATTAGAAAAACTAAGTGTTAATTAAAAGGATAATGATTATATTGATATAAAAAGTATTATAAAATTGATTGGTAGATAAAATATCAACCTTATATCATATTACCATAAAAAATATGAAATTTTTTGAGCTTTTTAAATGTTGTTTTATTTTATTATAAATTAATATTTTTGGAGATTCAAAAAGTTCCTCTAATCAAAATTATAAATGGGAACATGATCCCTTGCTTGTTAAATTCACATTGAGACTTCAATATCAACCATAAATTCACCAGTTTCCTTATATACTTCCTTATTCACATTATAGTGGTGCTGGTTTTCTAAGAAGTCCATCTCTATTTCCACTAAGAGGATATCTATTTGGAGCTTGTCGAAGAAGAGGTTATCTTCTCTACCAATTCATTCAAACTTGTTTCTTCTTCTTCTTCCTATTTCTGAGTTATTTATAATCTATAGTGGTACTATAGTATAACTTATATTTTAATATGTTATTATTACTATGGAATAAACATTTTTCATCTTCTATCTGTCCTATGAAAAATGAAATCACCACACCTGCATACATGTTCCTTACCGTATCCAAGCCATAGTATAATTTTTTCATCATCACCACCTTACATGTATGTGTATAATGATGTAAATAATAACTATATATTATTATTATAACAACATTTTTATTATTTAATATCAAATATATCATCGAATTACTTATCATTCAATAATAGGGAGAATGATATCTTTACTCATGCGTTCGTACGACGTACCATCTGTATGTTGTAATGGGATTTACTCTCTATGATATCATTTAATGAATGATGCTATAAATGTATATAACTTATTAATATGATATATATTACATTATAATAATTATATAAACAATATAATGGGATCCCATGAAATATGACTAGGATTTATATGACAAAACATTGATCAAATAGTTCCCAACATAAGAGTAATAATGAAATACTATTAAATGGGGGATAATATGATCACATAATATATCATACAGATAAATATGGTTCCAGATAAAATTTATTAATATCTATAATACATTACAAAATAGTTTATTATTCATATTAAGGAACCCAAACCTATGTTAATGGGTAATTTCACATCCTCATTATTATTCTATTTTTTAAACATATGGATTTACTAGGGTTTATTTACTATCCATATACTTTTTTTATAATAATAATTTCATAAAATGCTTTAATTTTTTCATATAGTTTTTAATGTATTTTTTACCCATTTTTACTTTTATACAATAGTTTTTAAAAGCATTCATTCGTCAATTTTAAAAATGATTTAATTTTTATCTTTTTCAGAAAAAGTACGGGAATAATGATTTTATCATATAAGATGAGACATGATTTTTATAATTTCTTAATGCTTTGTTTCCATGAATCTCAATTTACATGTTTTTGTTTTTATTTTCAATGAAATTAATTTATTTTAAAATGGAATGTAATTTTAAGAAAATAAAATGTTTTTGTAGAAAAAATTATACTTTCCTCAAGAAATAATTTCAATTATTCTATCCAAATTATTTTTTATTTAAGATTGAATCATTAAATAGTGTTATTTTTATAAATTATGATCCCTATTATTATTATGGTTTGATTATGTTTATTATGGTAATCAATTTATAAAATCTATTTATAACATGGATTAAGTTATGATTGAATGATGTCTAAGAAACCCATTTCATTCCTTGGCTTATACTATGATAATTTATTTATGTTTTTGTGCCACATGTTAGAATTATTTCATAATGAGATATGTGGGACATGTGTCTCTATAAAATGTATTCATTAAATATTTATATATCATGAGATAGATTGGACTGAAATGGTAAATGATCTATCTTTTTAATACATGTCTAGAATGGATGGTATAAAATATTAAGTAATACAGGGATCGAACGAGGAGATAAATCAATTCAGTAGAGGACTTCAGCCACTATTATGGTCTTGGAAATGAGCCTTAGATAATATGGAAATGATTTTCAATGCATTTTGGTTTTCCCCAATTCTATGTTTTATGTTAATGGTATATTTAATTGATCATGTTCCATTATTATGTTTTTTCTCATGAACTTACATGATTTATTCAGTGACTCATGATTTTCATATATGTTATAAATGGTATGATTTTCAAAATTTATTATCATTTTATAAAATTATTATATTCAGGTTCTTTTGTTTACCCTTTCTAGGAATATATCTTCACACATTTTTATGTTTCTTCTCCTTTAGATATTATGAAAGGAATTGAATATGTTATGTCCAAAATGGGTTCTAGTTATGAAGAAATAAATGGGAGACGATGTAAATATTTTATGAACAAGTAGTTTATTTTTCCCAGTTCCAAAAGGCACACAATGAATAAGGTTTTAGGTGTCTATTTTTGTAACGAGTTAGGTATTCCTTAAAATTAATGTAGTATACATTTACATAATGCATGAGTCATTAGAGTTGATATTAGAGTGAAGGATTAATTTAACATTAGAAATTAGAAAAAAAATATTTATTGAGATCTCTAGAGTTATTTCTAAGTATATTTCAAAGGATTACCCAAACGATTATTATAAGTAAAGGTTACAATCCATGAATTTATTAATGATCATGGAATTCCTATGATTAATACTAAGGTGTAATAAATTTAAACAATATTTGTTAAATCCATATATTATTTGATATTTATGTGTGATAGTTGTTTCACCCACTTTTCTTTCTTGTATTAGTCAATATAATAAGCTTTATAGAGCATTCATAATATTGAATATTTTAGATTTGGAATGCAATTGAATTATAAAAATCAATTTACTTTGTATAAAATTCATGAAGATAATCCTAAAGGTGGTACGAGTAATGGTTATACAACTATGGATAAATAGATTATAAAACACATGTTAAAGGAATAGGATGTGCTAGCATTATTGTTTAAATTAAATCTAAGAAACATGGTTATATTATGGTTGAGGAACCCTAAGACATGGTTCATATTTTAGGTACAGTTGAGATGATGGATCCTAAAAATGGATTAAGAATAATCTTGGATGAGTGATGTGTATATGTTTCTAAATTATAAGATTATAATATACAAGTCAAGAAATATATATGTGTTTTTTTATAAAATTTTTTAATTAAGCATTGAAATCAATTTATTTAATGGTAATAAATTCTAAGATATGTGAATTAATGGAAAAGTAATATTTTGATTATGGGAAGGTAACCCGTAATGTGTTCAAGATTTGGAGAAAATATTTCTTATCGTGGATAATGATATGTTGGCTAGGAATTAATAAATTGGATGGTAATAGTTTCCATTGAAAATATTAAGGATTTTTTGAAAAGTTTCTTATGTTATAATGGATTATGTATATAGACTTTTAGAATTATGAGTACAAAAACATTCATGCTTTCAAGAATGAGTTATGGTAAATTTCGTTATTACTATTTTTCAAGAGAATACATGATTATGGTATTCAAATGTTTGGAATGTGACAACCAATAACTGCCATATTATATATGGGAGATAAATGATAGGTCGAATTAGGTCATCTCATTCTAATTGTCTTTATTTTCATCATTTAGAAGGATTGTAAGGTAATAAACTATTGGAATTGATAAGTTAAAATTTGAATGAATTTTTTTAGATAAATGTATTTTCTAACCATATGCGGACTTATGATTATTTGGTAGCATTTAAAAAACATTTTTTATTTGAAAGTCATAATGACATATTATTCTATATAAAAATTTCACGATCTGCAAATGTTTAAGGAATAAAAAATTAACCTTCATTTAATTTAATAATAAATAGAGTGGAAATTAATGGAGGCACAAAAAGGGTTACATTCTTATGAAATTAAGTATTTATTTCTTCTCAAATATATTTTTCATCAATAAGTAAATGGATTGTGATATAAAAGGGGTTTCTATTATCATCATTTTCGATCATATATATGAACACATTTAAATTTATTCAATTATTGTTAAAGTTATTGATAAAATTCTATATACCACCCAAATTCTTGTGATCATTGTTTTTGATAAATATCAATGAGTATTTACATTTTTTATTAATTTACTATATCATTACATATGTTCTCATACATGGGGACTAGTTATAATTTACTATGGGTCACTGTTACTTTAGATAAATTCATTTTCAAAATGATGTATTAGAAAACATTTTTATGATGTGTGATTCTATTAAATTAAATTTCAAGTATTAATCCTTTTGTAATCCAGTCAAATTTATTGGGAGAAATTAATTTTATGGGGGGTGGAAGGTAAATGTCTTAAAATTTAGGAGATGGATTTGTTTTTTAATATTTTTGGATTTATTTTTTTGTATACTACAACAAGAAAATATTATGCTGCACAAAACAGCATCACAGATTGAAGTATGCATAACACTATGTTTAGCTTGGGTTCCATACAATTATGAGTTCTTTTAATAGATTTCATTTCACGCAAGACTGAGTTTAAAAGATAAACTAAATATTATTAGGTTACCTTAAAACAGGTCCATAATTATGGATGGTATGAAAAATATTAACAGAATTTTGAAATTATTATTTATAAATATTTTTATATATATAATTAATTAATATTTGTGAAATTAATTATAAATAAAAATAAAACCCTTTTTAAAATATTATTAATTGTTTTTCTAAAAAACTAATGAAATGAAAATAAGTGAGATTATAATAAAATCACTGAGTATAGATTTAAATAATGAAATATATATTTTATATATTAATGGTATGTTAAAATTTTATATTATATGTTTTATAAACATGATATAAGATCAAATTCAATTTTATAGGTAATATAACTATATTTCAAAAAAATGATTTCTTACCACCTTTTGATGGATCACCCATTTTAAATACATTTTAACACATTTATATATTATATTTAATAAATTAACACCATATATGAAAGGAGGATATAAAAATTTACATTGAATTAATTTTTTAGATTAATTTGATAACATTCATTTTTTGATAAATTGTAAAAATATACTAAATTTTAATTAAAAACTATTTTTTTACATCTAAATAATTAATGTTATAAAATAATATTATTGAACCATTTAAAGTATAAATATTCTATATTAATATGTGTTAATATAATTTAGTTCATTAGCATTAATTTTACATTGATTTTATATGTAATAACATTTCAATAGTTTCCATGTTTTTACTTTTAAAAGATGTTTTCTCATTTAGACAACGAGATGAATTTTTAATTAATTACCGAAAAATCTGTGCCTTGTAAAATATAAAATTTATTCAATAATTGGAATAATTGGTTCTATATTATGTAAATATATTTCTCTTATTGTTTTGAGTTTTGAATAGTTACTTCAGTATTGTTTTATTAATACAGTAAAAAGGTAAATCTGGGAAATAAATGTAAACATAATATTATAAAATTTCCCTAACATTGGAAATATTATCGTTGGATAAGTGTTTTTTGAAATAAAGAATCCTTGGGTGTAAATGGTATTCTATGGAAGCCACTTGGATGAGACTAATATAATTAAGATATTTTATTAAATAAAATTTAAATATGTCTTAGTAAAATTTTAATAACAATATCATTATTTATATATTGTCATAGAGAATCTAAGATAGTATTTAAATACAAATTTTACATATAAATACTTTTCACTTATAATTTTATTTTATTTTAAATTTATATATAATAAATAATTTACATTATGTCTTATATACTGATGATGAAAAAATTATTTAATCGATGATAAATAAATATTTTCTTTAATTTATAATAACCTGTACATGACTAAAAAACTAAAAAAATATTATTTTTTGATTAAATATCAACAATTCTCATCCATTCTTCATGTTATTGACCATTTGGTTCCATAAGGAAATTATTATGACACATTATAATATTTTATTTAATGTTATGTTGAAGTTCTCATATTCATATTTTAATAAATTTATAATTTTTAATGTTGGATTTTATAGAAAATAAACTAAACTATACGCATTATTATGAAATAAATATTATCTAACTTCATTATATAATTATATATTTATTTTTATTCCAAAAATAAATATATTAAATAATTAAAAAAACCAATTGTTGTAATTATATTATTAATAGAGGTAAGAAAATAAATTTAATAAAAATATTGAAATAAATATATTTAGGTAAAATTATATTTCTAATTTTTTTATAGTTCACCTTGAACCACTATGGATATAATTAAAAACAATTATAAGATACCATCTTATCTTGATCGTTTGAAAAACAATTAATTGAATAGTGTCAAAATTGACATTATATATTATTTATCAAAATAATCAGTAATAAAATTATTTAAAAATTTTAATTTTTTTTAAAAATGTATAATAATTCATATATGATATAATATTTTTTAAATAAATCAATTATTGTATAATTGAAATCCAATAAGTAAATATATCACCCTTTAATATTGAATTATTTATTATCTTAGTTAAAAATTAAATAGAATAAATAAGTGTTAATTAAATGGATAAGGTTTAAATTGATCGAAACACATAACTAAAAATTATTAGATTATGAGATTAAAAAAAATACCTCACAATACACTTGGAAAATAGTCACATTAGTGGTTTTTCGATGTGTTTTGTTTTAATTATAAATTAACCTTAATTAAGATTCCAAAAGTGACCCTCACCTCGAATATGAAAGGTCACATCATCCCTCACTTCCTCAATTCACATTGATCCATTAATATCAATCATTTTATGAAAAACTACCCAATAAAATTCATTATTTATATTCTATAGGACTCTTTATTCTCAAAGGAATGTCTCTAGGTATTTTATGAGGAGATTTTGGGGGAGCTCGACAAAAAATGGAATCTCCTTTTAAAATTCCTTAAAACATATTTCTTATTCCACTTCCTCTTCCTCCGTTTTTTCTACTATTATGTAATAAATAGATTATCACATATATTATGGGATGTTATTAAGAATATGTAATATCTATATTCCACCATCTATCAATCATACTAAAAACAAAATCACCAACTGTGTGTACACAAATCTTATCATCTCCACACCATGGTGTAATCTGTTTTTCATCACCACCTTACTAGTATGTGTATAATAATGGGAATAAAAACATTATGTTATTATTATATTAAAATTTTTGTTATTGAACAATATATATACCATCCATATACACACCATTCCAAAATCAAGGGATTGATATTTTCCCTTGTGCATACGAATGGCATACAGTCTCCATGACACGATGTCATTCATTGTCCATGATCTCATTTAAAGAATAACTAAATAAATATATATAATTAATAAATATCATATATATTTAATTATTTTATTTATATATATTATATAAACTTCACCAATTAATAAAAAATTGATTTTTATGAAAAAACATCTTGCAAATAACATCTGTTAGAAGAGTAGTAATGAAATATTATTAAAAATGACAGAATATAATCACATATTATATCATTAAAATATATTTAGATATGGATAATGTTTATAACATTGTTTATTCCATTAAAATTTAGTATTGGTTACATATGATGGAACTTAAAAATAAGGTAATAGATAGTTTCACAATCTCAATAGTATCTAATATTGTTTATACATAAGTATTTACAAGGGTTTATTTATCATCTATGTCCACATATTTTAACATTTTTTTCATAATTTGTTTTAAATTTTTCATATGGTTATTTAATGTAGTTTTGACACATTTTTTACATTATACTACATAATTATAATGGAATTTTTCATTCATTTCCAAAATGATATACTTTTTAACATTTCTGGAAATGTATGAGATGAATGTTTTTTTAACTTATACAGAATGAATGGATTTTTATGATTTTAAAATGCATTATTTCAAAGAATATTACATTATAACATTTCAAGGCTTTTTTCAAATATTTTTTTTAATTCCTTTGAATTTTGAGAAAAGAAAATTATTTTGAAGAAGAAAGGATATTTACCACATGAAATAATTTCAAGTGTTCTATTAAGAAAATTCAATCATTGAAAGAATTATTTAATAAAGTTATGTTTCTTGTTCATAATCCAAATTATATCTATTGTTTTATTATTTTTGTGATGTAATGTTATTAATGAATTCCATTTATTTTACATTTATTATGTTCTAATGGAATGAGGTTTTATAAACCCATTTTATTCTTTGGGTATTGAAATGATGTGTGAATTACGTTTTTTTGGAACACATAATAATGTTTTAATTTTCAGATGGGTGGTATCAATGATTCCCTCTTATTTACTGTGTAATGATTTATATCTTATAATATATTGAGTACTATAATTGTAAATGATCTCAATTCAGTAAGACACAACTGGAACGATGAGTGAAATCAGTTCTGTGAAGGAATTTGTTCACTATGATGGTCTTGGGAATAATCCATAGATAACTAGGAATAGATTTTCTTTCAATGGATTTTCCACAATTACATGTTTTATGATAACTCTATTTTCTAATGGATAATGTTCCCTTTTAATTTTAGGTCGTATGAACTGTGAATATTAATTCAATGAATCATGATTTTGATATATGTTATACATCATATGATTTTGAAATGATATGTTCACGTTTTTTCCTTTTTATGCCCATGTTTTATCAATTTAACCTTACTAATCATCTATTATCACCCATTATTATGTTTGTTTTCCATATGATATGAAAATTGGTATTAATAATGATATGTCCAAAATGGGTTATAGTTATGATGGAATAAGTATGAGGCAATATAATTTTTTTGTAAACTAGTATTTTGTGTTTCCCAGATTCTGAAGTCACTAAACTTATACATTCAATGGGTCTCTATTTTTCAAATGTATTAAGTATTATGAAAAAGTAATTTAATGTATATTTATTTCAATCCTGGGTCATTATAATCAATCGTAATTAGTGGAGAACCATAAATAATAAAAATCAAGTAAATAATAATAATAATCATTTGTGGTCTATGATAATTTCTCTACATAATCACCATCCTTAGTAAATTGAGAAAATAACCAACATGAATCAATATTATTCCACATCATCATTTTAATTCAAATATTTATCCATTTAAATAGTATCTAATAATATGGAAAATGAGGCATGATATTCTCCGACTGTCTCAATTAATACATTTAAACTCCCACTAAAATTGTGGAGAAATAATAACCCAAAAGGGTGGTTTAACACATGGAAAATAAATTAACATTCCATAAGGGTAACCTGGGTAGAGGATGAAAACTTCCAACAATGATCTGGTTCTACAAGGGTGTACCATATATGGATAAATAATTAATTTGAGACTTATTATTTAATTTAGATGCAACAAATAGAAGTTACAGCACGTGGAACCATTAAAATAGTCTATTAGAAAAAAGTCACATTGGTAAAGGTATAGACATCCTATATTATAATGGTAGAGGAGAAATAGTGTTGATCTCTTTGAGTACTGAGCTCTGCGAAGACCTATCCTCTATGATCCATGTGCTCTGTGAGTCCCAATTCTCTGTGATGCACTGTGTTCTGTGATCCCAATGCTATTCGAAAACCTATCCTTTGTGATACCCTAAGCATGGAAAGGACCCTATCAGTGAGGACACATTCTTCATGAAATCATCTTCTTTGCGGCCCTCCAGGCTTGTACGAAGTGCTTTTAATGTCCCCTGGTATGTGATTTATGTTGTGTTACCATACCTCATTATTTTTCTTATAAGGACACTAGTGATTGTTGTTTCTCCACAAATCCATGATAGTGTGAGCCCCTTAACAGATCTATCCACAAAATAATATCTCAATTTCATTACTTGTGTATTACATACCTCAAGAGAAGGTTGGTATATGTTATGTTAGTCCAATGGGAGAGGTTTGAATCATCTTCATCATGGAGTTAAGACATTAATCTTCCAAGCACCCTCATCATCAACATATGACATTAAATTGTGATTTCCGCATGTGTGGTAGGTATGAGGGGACCAGAGAGGGGATATTCCCCATATCCCTCGTGATATCTCTTTCCCTATTTGATTTCTCTCCATGTACACTTCGGGCGTCCCTTGAATAAACGCTAACCCACAATGATATGTTCTCCCTATATGATTGGCATGGAATGTGTCCTTCCTTCAATGAAAAGAAATAATTCTCATACATCAAGAAACCCTCATTGGGATCCCATCCGGAATAAATTACCATTTTTTCTCTTAGGTCCTCAAACCATTGAAAAGCCCATGTTTACTTTTTGTGAAACTAACCACATGTATTCCCAACTCCATTACACATATACAAACCATTCATGACACAATCATGAGGTATTTATTGAGTCTTTTTTCAAACACAAAGCATGGATCAGAATGGATTAGAGTAAGAATCCATCATAACATCCTCTATGGGCCACCTTTGTGTGTAATTTCATACCCCCTCACTACAAAACTATACAAACATTGATCCTTTACCTTTTCAAGTGAAGTACGTAGGAAGCCCCTTTGAGCTTCGATACCATCACCCCACTGCCCCGACTGTCTTCACGTCAGTTCATTCTTGTCCATCATGACATTAAACTGTATTCCCCTTTCATACTATTTTAAAACACACTGTATGAAGTTGAACTAAATATGTTTTTATCCCAGTATCCCAGACAGAGTATGAAGGAAGCATCTCTAAGGTTCAACACTAGTCACTGATAAATATTGATATCCCTTTTTGGGACCCACATCCTTGGTACACCCCTTAATGGTGTCAGACTAGATCATGGGAAGCTAACCTTTTATAATCCCCACACTCAATCCATATGCCATAAAGAAGTGTGTTCCTCTTGTAATGGGATTCTATCCACAAATAATCCAAAGCATGTTTTTGGGTTACATTCCATTGCATACACTCAGATTTTGTACCCTCATAAACTATGTGGACCTTAATGCCCTACCACGAGGATTTATAAGAATCCTCTACGAGGTTCAAAACCATCATGGATGTCCCATTCTAGTCACCCCCTTGATCTCATTGTGTTTTTTGGAAGAACACACCTTAAATCATTGGTTCTATTCCCTTCGGGTACCCCTCCAAGAATTCATTATCATGTGCCTCCTACTCTGGTGACTCATCACCCTTTCCCATAACTATGTGGACTTTGATTCCCTATCTCTATGATATGAAGGTAACCTCTTCCAGGTATAAGCCCAATACATACACCTCTACATTGGTTCTCGGTTACATCCCTATTCATTCCATCATTCAAAACCTCATCATATCCATCTAGATTTTACCCAAGTCATCAGATCATGGTGAAATAATTCCATCAATTCGGGAAGTTATCCATGTGTAAGTCCAATTCATCTGATTTCTATTTGTAGCACATGTTATAGTAACCACATATAAGATGCAACATGTCCCTAGTATTTTTCCATTGTGTACACCCTAATTACATGACATACCCTCTCAAACTACATGATTTTTGATCCCTATCTCCTCTATAAGGTACATAGGAATCCCCCATGAGGTTCAATCATAGATAATATTAAACCTTGGTATCCCCTTCTCTTGAAACCAACCCTCCCATGACCCACCAATTTGGCCATCCATATTATCCTTAATTGTGTGATGTCATCCCTATATAGTATACACCACCTCAGTTTTATCCTCATTGGCATCTTGATCCACCCATTCGGTAACCCTTCCTCATACTCTCTCTTAGGTATGTACCCATCTGATCCACTCTCATCAGTTTTTTTAACAGTATGATCTATCTTTGCGGGGCGTTAAACTCACAAGAATATCCCTAGTTAAACAAGGGATGCAGAGGAAAACCTTGGATACATGCCTCTTGCATGTGATTTCCTGCATTTGACATGGGATGTCTCGGCCTTCCACACCTTCATGAATCCTTATCATAATGGGATAAAATCAAGGTGTACTGATTTTTTAGCAACCAGACATGCCAGTGATCCCCAATGCAATTACTCTCCTGACTGTCGGTGGCTTCCGTAAAATGACCCATTGTAATATCATGACAAAATAATTTCAATTAAACAACATCCACAATGACATGAAATCTGAAAAAGTTTCATGAACAACGTATGAATCATTAGGGGATACACAAACTAGGAAACGAATTTCATGGAGAAATCCACAGAAGGAGTGGAAGACAAACCATCATCCCATTTCGATAAAAGAGAAAATGTCCCTAATGAAGTGATGGACATCACCCACAAGTGGAAAGTTGTAATTTGGGGCAACAATTTTCCATCCTTGATTGAAGAATACGCACTTCAGCGATAGTGTTGGAAGAAAAATGTTGAACCTGAGGTTAAACTACTCTCATCAGTGGGGAGATTGGTAACATTTGAGACATAAACCGAAAAGTGTGTCACTTGATCCAACAATCTTATGCCAGATCCACCACGAATATTGTGGGAATATCATGGAACTCCCTATGGATTGTGATAGTTAATTGTTTGTCATCCCAGTCTCTCACTTTGTCAGCGTTGATCATTCTTTCCATCCATAGAATACCGAACAATGTTGGGAAACTAGGATACACTTTCCTACTTTCTATGGTGATGGCTATGTTTTTGTAATTTATTGGACCCAAGCTACAACTTGAAGAAATAGATCACCTCACATACATGGATGATGGGGCATGGGAAATTCCCACATGGATGACCCACTTGAATCAATCTATAAAATAAAAACATTTACAACCACAGCTACCGAGCACGCACACCCCATATCACCCTCTGGATTTATTCAAAGAAGGTTTATTGATACTCTTGTATGTCAATACGAATAGGAAGGTGTTATAGATGCATGGTTCATGGTGGGAATATACGTAGAGACCATAGTGTCCCATCATCGCATCCACCCCCATTAGCCAAATAGGTATCCCCTTCTCCCCAATCCGATCTCCAACAGCTTCAGGATCCACTCCTCAAAGTGCTCTAATGACTCACATGCTTATGCTGATGAAGAAAGGGATGTATGGGTCCTTTTGACAATGATTAATAGTATGGGGATTCTAGGGAGGGATCCCTCTAGGCCACACTATCATCACTATCCAGTCTTCATACACTGAAAAGTAGCTCGTCCATACCACTGCACAGCCGGCCCTAGCACAGCGAACCTGACATCCACACTGGGTGAATGCTCTAGAGAAAGCATTCTGGTGGGAATTTTCATCCGCAACATTAATGACCAGATACACCATCGTTGAAAGATATAATTATCTTATTGTTAATAAGTGGGGAACATCCCAATCCAAAATAATGAGTTCATCCATGCCCAGAATGGATTGAGGCACCATCCACCCCACAAGCATGCACAGTTGACTCCTCCAATCACTAGTGCAAGCAACAACTGTCACGGGCTGACCCGTGATGATGAAGTTTAGTGTTGAGGTCATCATTGTACCATCATTTGATCAACTATAGGTACTCCATACCCTCACATCAAGAATTAAGGTGATCCCTATGCCACCTTCATCATCCCAAACGAAGGTCCTCCCCATCTAGTCCACACATATCATGGTGTCCCTCCTCATGCCCCTGGGTTCTGGTATGAAACTATCCCTTGACTAAATAGATATCAATGTGAGGAACCTGTTTTCTATGTAACTTACCATTAGGGAGGTCCTCCCAGCGTTCTCACCGACTCTAGAAGAGGCCCTCCCCAATTCATCAAAGGTCATTATGAAATTCTTTCCCATATCAAATATGGTTAGTATAAAGCTCCCCATCATTCCAATGTTACCAATGATGACTGGAATGGAGGTACTCCATTTTCTACAGATGTTCACCCTGGAGGTCCCCCCCATGTGCTTTCCAGATTCTGTAGAATCCATTCCTACTCATCACCCTCAATCATAGAGGTCCTCCCCATATTCCATTATTCATTTTCCCAGGTGCTCCTCACACCCCAGTTTATCCGAGCAGAGGTCCTCCCCACACTAGCACCAACCCAAGAAGAGGTCATACTCATTTCAGAAATCTACCCATCCCAGAAGAATCATCCTAGGTTAGGATGGTTGGTCATAACCACCAGAGGAAGAATATTGACAATCATCAAACCTCAATCAAAACCATCCTCTTTTTTGATTCGGAAGTAGAGTTCGATTTAATGATGTAACCTTCACCCTGATCCTATGTGGCCGGGGCGGGTTTTGGAAAAAGCCATAAGAGCATTTTCCTTTTATATTGTGATGTCAATAATATCTTTGTATCCCTCTAAAGATACATAAATGTTGATAAATAATTTTTTCCTTCACATGGCATGGATCTGTAATACTCATTATTGTCAAAAAGATCATTTTTTACCTCAACAACAGATCACATAGTGTTGTTCTTGGGGCCAATAGAGGACAAGAAATAACATGACCCAACAATAATTATTGTATCCATTTTGAAAGAACCAGTGGTCACTAGTCCATATTAGTGGGGTGTGGTGGTGTAATTAGTGAATTTTCTGGGAAGTATCCCAATATGCATCAGTTTTTCTGCTCATGAACTATAATATCCACTGACCAGCCTACCACTACAATGGTCCGCATTAGTACTATTACAAATACCTCAACCTACCAAATTTGATGAATGTTGAAATAAAGGTTCAGAACCAGATTCTGAATATGGATATTTGTGGGATATTATAATAGTGGAATATTTCGTAGATATGTTCTAGTCAATTGCAACTTCAAAATTCTGCATTGTAGAGTCCTTTGATAAGGATTCCATTATATGCTTCCACTGAACCATAGGTAAGAAGTGTTTCCATCTCTTTCACTGACGGTTTTATTAGCCAAAAAATCTGAGAACAATTTGATGAAATTGTCTAGTACTACCACATTATCGAGTGGGACACACTCCCTATTTCTCATCACCCTACATCACCTAGTTATCGTCAAACCCTCCAAAAAAAATGCATTAGGAGATTCTCTGTTCCCTGTAATGTTATCAAAGAGGATTCCCTGCAGGTCCATGTCTATGGATAGGTACATTATATTTCCCTACATTTCATATCTATCATGCAATGGACAGGTTCACCTAGTGATATCGTGGATATGCCTCTAGGTGACGTTATAGTGAACATAGACATTCTTGAGATATACCCGGAGGGAGCTCTGGCACATGTCATGGAGAAAAGGAAATGCACGATGGGGTTTTACAACACACAGTAGACATTGTAGTTGTCCATAATCACCAAAAATGAACATTTAATGGCCTTTCTGCACATTATGATTCATTGCCTCTCAGTTAGGATCCTAGTAAGGGAAAAATGAAAATTCGGACTATCAAACATTCTGATCTGTCTGGATTAGTTGAGAAGAGGGACGATTACCCTGAATATGCATTGTTTCGTAAATAACTTTCTGAATAGAAACAGATACTGTATGATCTTCTCAGTTGGTGTTCCATGTAATGATGACCTGATTAGAGTAATCCTTGACCATGGCGGTAGGAGTAGGGGTTGGTACAATTTCCTCCTATTGAGTTTCCTCCGGATGAACTTGAAAACCCCTCCGTTATAGATAGGGTAGAGGTCAGTGTTCATGGAATGCATACATGATATGAATCATGAATTCAAAATTAGCTACAAAATGAACTACCTTAGTACAAGCCTCTGGATCTGCCACCGACTCCACAGATCCCACTGGCTTCTCTATAGGTTAGCCACCCTGCTCCTTGGGAAATTTGGCGAATGGACCCATGATTCACATGGACTACTTACGGCGCTGAAGAACCTTCCATGGAATTAGTGGATAAGAACTCTCATTGAGATTATAATCCTTATCATGATGATCCTATGGAATAACTTATTGATTTCCAAAAATCTCTAGAAACTCGACAGGTGTTAATCTCATGTAATGGAAGGACATTTCTTGCATGGGTGTGATATTCCATCACCCCTGAGATTCATAAGTACATCCGTATCCCCATTTAATTGGATAGGTGATCCACTATTTCATCTGAACAACATTAATTCTTCTTGTAGACCCATGTCAGTAACTCCTGCACAGTGGGAGGCAGCCAAGATCTAGTGATTTAAAAAGAAACCATAAATTCTTGCATTTTTCTTGTACATAACGTTACCCAATGGGGCCATAGATTGTTGGAAGGATTATCATAGGTTGATTATCTACCAGTTTAGTTCCACAACTAGGAAGAATAATATTTTTTCTCTTTCGGACCATGAAAAGTACTGATGTGTGAGTCACCTACCTTGTCTCCAAGTGTAAGGGCCTGACATATTCACCCAATATGATGCTAACCTAGGAATAACTAATAATGATCTGGGTAGTGAATGTAAAGAATGAAATAGTCCCTTCTATCATCACTCATTACATCCCATGTGGGAACTAGTATTTCTTTGACAAAGCTCAATGTTTAGTAGAGGTCATGCATCAAACCAAGCAGGAGCATCCATTTCCTCTTGTAGCTCATATTAGGAGACCAACTGAGGCAGAAACCACTAATGTTTACAAAATAGAGGACCCCTGGTAGAAATAATTGTTACCTATCGATCCACCTCCATATCTGCTCTATGGTCCACCACCTAATGCACAATCTCTCTCTCATTTGACCTAACCTCAAAATAGACAGGCTCCGCTGCCTAACATGACACTGCCACCATTGATAGATAATCATGTTCCACATCTTAGATAGGCTCTACTATCCCCTCATCAAGATCAGTTACCTAGAGTACCTTACCATGATTGGAGGATCAATACATACACATTTAATAAGGCTCACATTCTCAGATAATTTATAAACATCGTTGAATAGGGAATCATTTGGTTTCTTGAATATAAAATGCCCAAAGAGGAAAATCTCGCTAATTTACCAAATAACATCACTTATCATTGGTTTTTTGAGCACATCCTCAATTAATGTTCTGTGTTTAAATAATGGCTCTAAAAATTTGTCGATAAAAATAGATGGACGGGGTCATACCCCATTATCGATGGTGTGTGTGTTTTTAAAGCGTGACACGGATAACAAGGGTGAATGTCAGCAGGTTTCTAACAACGAGTCTCAAAAATACTTCAACCAAATCAATCATAAGGTAGTAACACATGCACATGGTATTATCTGATCATGTTTAAATTTTCACGATCTATCTGATGTCGCTACAATGCATTCAACTATTACCTCTGTGTTAGTATCTTAGTATTTATCCTGTCAGATGAGTATGCACCGACGAAGCAAGGGTAAACAAAGTCCTCAGCCTATGAAAAATCTATTCAATACTCTCAGTGATTTCATTCCCCCAGATATGTTCATTTCCCCTATAACGCAACCAAAAATGGAGGATTCTGCACGTGATGACCAGGAGCATGCTTCGATAAATACCATTAAACTAGAAATCCCTTACATGGTTACCGACGAAGAAGTGCACTAGAAAGAACCTCCCAACATCCCCAATCAATTCCAGCTTTGATGAAGAAATGGGTATATGAATCATTATAATGAATTTTCTAGTGTTTTCATCCATTCCAAGAACACCAACAAGAAAAAAAATCATGCCCAATTCCGAGCTATGAACATGCTACCATCTCCTCACGTTTCAAAAGATTCACCTCCAATGCCATTTGTATTTTATTTATTAGGCTAAGAATCCACTACCATTCTAGGATACAACACTTTACATTGTAGATATACCTCGATCATATAACCATCGACCAATAGTCAATCCACACAGTTCAAATATGGAATAGTATGACATTCTAGACACTATCCAGAATCTACCAGTTCGACCAACAACACTCATCCACCCCTGAAAATAATAAACATCTTTTCAAAAGAATTGTGAACCTCATGCAGAAGTATTATGTTCTCAAGCACCTTTCCAACATTCCAATTATTATCCTGATCCTTTAGTAACTCATCCTATCAGTAAATATGCATGAAGCCATAGAGGATGTTTTAAGGATCCACCTCCAGTTTGAAACATAGGTTGCATCCACTGAATCCATCAATATTGAGAAAGTCATGCATGCAGAGTTTCTGGACACCATATCATTATCTATATAGGATGAAGTTTGTCCTATATAGGGGAACATCTTCCCAATGTACATCACTATCCAATTTAATGGCATGGATTTCTGTCTTTGTATTGTTGACACATGGTTTGGGATTAATCATATCCTAACCCAGACACATCACATGATGGTTCTAACTAAAAGAGATTTGAGTCTATCTGACCTAAATATTCAGGGTTATGATAGGATAGAGCAAACATCAATAAGCAAGATATGACTTATGACCCTGTTTGATGGCCTATTTTGAAGCACTATGTTAATGTTTTTCACATAGTAAACTTGTTACGATGCAATAATGTGCTTTCCAAGGCTCCTCTTTCATGAATAAGTCCCTTCCTTATATCACTGATTCGTTATGTACTACATTAATGGTCGTATATGCCGACTCCATGGATATGTACCTCCCTTGGCCTCCTATGAGGCCCACTACCTGGATGTGACTATGACAAGTAGGTTCAAGCCAATGAGGTTGAACACACTACCCCTATAGACAACCTAGTGAAAAACATAGATGATGTATATGTCTTACCAATTAAACAATTGGAGGCCACAACCGCGAACATGGGGTTGTTCTTTTTTGTCTCAGGGATGAGGGGGAAGCACATTCCCGATTCAATGGAATATCATAAGAGATCCTCATATTCCAATGAAAATTAGTCTCCGGTGATCCTAGAGCCCCTTACCCTTATATGATATCAAGATATCCACCCCCATGGAAAAAATAATACGTCATACTTACTTGTTTCATCAGGTAGGGATAAACAAGTTCATGGAAAGGAGCCACCATTACATTGATATTATCTATTGTGTGAAATTCGGTTCATTGACTGATGGAATCAAATTGAAATCTTTCACCCCCAGGGTTTTAGCAATGTAAGAGTCCCCCGATGAGGTTTCCACTACCACTCAGGGTGGAACGAATTTCTTGTCAACATAAACCAATTCAGAAGTGTTGACTCCTATTGATGATCCTCTCACCACAGATTATGAAGAATAATTTGATGATGTTCCCCCCACATTTTATGAGGGTGTCTCCACTATGAATAATGAGCTGGTATAGGTAAATCTCATAACCAAGATGGATCCTAATATAACGCTGATCATATCTGCCATGTATTAATAATATCAGTAGCAATATGTGGATTTCATGTATCATCATTCAGATGTATTTGTGTAGATTTATGTAGAGATGACAAGACATGATCACCAGGTCATAGTACACTACCCTGGCATCCTGATAAAACATCATTTCTTTAAAAAACCTCCAAAAAATATACACCCATCACTAGGTTACATGGTCATGTATGAGGATGATAAGCTATTTAAATCCATATTTTTCAAAGAAGTTCATTTCCCCAGATGGTTAGATAAGATTGTACCCTTCATAAAGATGAATAGACAAATCGGGTTCAATATCGTCATCTAGGATCTCAACTATCGTTGTATGAAAAGAGATTTCCCATTTAAATGAAATAACTATTGATTGATTCCACTACTGGGTTCCAAGATCTCATCTTAATAGATGTGAATTCTAGATATATTAAAATCATAATATCCACAAATGGTGAAGAGTCTTCCACATTTAGAGAACCAATAGGTATGTTTAACTACCTTGTAATGCCGATTGTTCTAAGGAATGAAGGTTCCATATATTAGCATTACATGCACCACATATTCAATATGATCCTTCGGATGTTGGTGGAATTCCATGTGGATGATTGGGTTGTTAAATCTTTCTTTTTCCAGGACCATCTCAAGGATCTTGATAAAGTGTTCGGATTTCTCCATTACCAACATCTAAAAAATGATCCCCTTTATGTGTGGATTTGGGGTCATCTCCTAAATGTTTCTCAGTTGTGTTGTCCGATACAGAACCATTGAGATCGATCTAGATAAGATTAAGGCTATCAACCAGATTCCTCCTCTGAGCAATATTTGGGAGCTCTGAGGCCTCCAATGACATTTATCCCACACATGCCTATTCATAAAAAAATCATGCTGGAATGCTTAATCCCTTTTCCCTGCTCATGAAGGAAGTTAATGATTATCAGTGGAATCAAGAGTTCTAGACTACTTGTTATAAAATCACTTATTACATGACACAACCTCCAGTTTGGATACTGCCAGTTTTTTGAAATTCGATGGTCCTCTATGTGACCAATCTGGAATGGTCCCTTAGAACCCTTCTATCCTAGAAAAACAATTAGGGAAAAAGAGTAGTTTAAACTATCTCAATCAGATGCTCCTTGATACAAATTCCATATATTCTTCTATCGAGAAGAGCTACCTTGCATTGGTTGTCACATTATTGAAATTATGAAATTACATACAGCACCATGAGGTAAATCTAGTGTTATGAGTAGATCCTCTGATGTACCTTCTAAACTGCCCTTTGTTAATAGGGAATATAGAATGGTGAGTATTGATCCTTCAATAGTTGGAAATATTGTTTTATCCCTAGAAGGATAACATGGGATAAGCATTGGAAGACTTTCTTGATTCTCATCTAGCCATTGTGGAGCTGTCTTTTGATCTTGACATTCCAGATGTGGAAATCCTCTTTGTGGATCAAGTCATTCTGTGATGGAATATTCACTTAGATGGTTCTTCGCATAGTCCTACTATCAAAATTCTCAATGATCCCAGACATAAAATTTTAGGCCTATGTATCATGTTCACCATGTCGAAACAAGTATTCCTTCCCAATTTAGTCTTATTGTCTGAAGGCTGCACTGAAAATTAGTCGGAGTATCAAGCCCTCATCAATGGTCTCCATTTGTCAATTAAGATTGATAATCCCCGCCTACATGTAAATGGGAACTCAGAACTAGGTATCAAGAAGATCAACGACAACTACATTGTTAGGATGTCAAAGATCAAACCCTTGCTAGAGTAAACATGACTATTGATGGCCATGTTCCCTTCTCAGATAGAACACAATCATCTCCCTCGATAAAATAATGGCCAAGACGATGCATTTTCCAGCCATTCTGCATATCATATAGATCCTATCTATGATGATATGATTATATATGTGGTGCATGAAAGGGTCATTGAATCTATCACCCTAGATGATGATGATAACCATTAGGTAAGCCACATTACCACTGATGGATCCACATTTGGAAGTCCAAGTCCCCCATACCACAACATTGGAAGAGAGGCCTGACTTGATAAAACATTTTATTAAATATCTCTATCAGGGAAATATAGCAAAAGACCAAGCTGAACGTGATCAAGTCTATCGGCATGAAGTTATGTTCACAATCTATAGTGGTCCCATTCTCAAGAAGAGACTCCAAAGATATGGTATGGATGGTATTCTCCTCCATTAAATTTAATTAGATGAGATTTATCAGGTTACATAGGTAGTTTATTGAAGTTATTTTGGAGCCCATCCGGTTGGGCAAAAGCATTCCCATCGAATCTGAAGGTTTTGTTACTTTTGGCCCACAATTGTCCATGACTACATCAAATTTCACAAGAGGTTCTATTCATTCCATATCCATGATAATTTTTTTGCATTGGATACTAGAACCTCTCCATTCTACCACATTCTCTTAGCCCTTTGTGGTTTGTTGACTTGATGTCAGGATACAATATCCATTGACAACGGATCACCAATTTTGGTTCATCCTATCATCTACCGATTTATTTTCCAAGTGTCATAGGTAGTCCAATAGAAAGAGTTCAATGGCCATTACATAATTGAATTCATGAATTATAATAACATATACAATTTTGGAGTCCCTCGTGTCATCCACACCGATAAAAACACTAACATTCGAGCACATGAGATGATGAAATTGCACTCCAAGTACAATATTTGAACTATTCACACATCTCACTATCATTTTCCATAAATTGGAAGATTGATGCATTATACCAAAAACTCTCTAACATTCTGCAAAATATGGTTTTATAGAACATGAAAAGATTGATAGACATGCTCCCCAATTCTCTCGCGGCTTACCATAAAATAGATTGTAATTCCAACTAGGTGACTCCATATTCCCTTGTGTATGGAACATAGATAGTCCTTCCAATCGAGATTCAATTTCCATCACTACGCTTAGACATAAATGACCACCATACATTATAAATACTAGAAGAAGTCCATCAAGATGAACTATTATCCCTTAATGAGGATGGGATTGGGGCCTTGCACAATCTAGAGAGGTATCATAACAGGATAGTCAGAGCATTCAATAAGAATGTTCATCTCCATTCATTCCTTCATGTTGAAATGGTATGGGCCCTGATAATGACAATTATACCTAGCAGGAAGCCACCAATGTTGGTATGTAAATGGGACATACCTTAAATCATTCACAATGATCACCCCAATGACGCATACTCTCTACCCACAATCTATGGTGAGGGAATTACTCCTACCCCCAATGTGAAATTCCTTAAGTTATATTTTTCATATGAATACCTTCTTCTGTCCTTATCTCACGTTGTTAAGTTGTGTTATCCTTCTAGACTGAAGGATGTAAAACCACCCAGAACTCCTCCCACCTGACGATAAACTGCAAAATGGTCCATGTTTTATGACCATAAATTATGACCCCACTAATCCTACATGATGTTGAAATTAATGGTGAAAAAACACAATGGTCCGAGTTCTATGATGTTTAAATATGATCACTTTTTACCCACAACATGTTAAAATGTATATGGTATAAGCTTTAGGTCATTAATCTAAGACCCCTATCATCCCACAAGACGTTAAAATGTATATGGTCTGAGCATTATGCCCTTAAACTAAGATCCTGTTTGTCCTACATGGTGATATAGAATAATTGGTAAACATACCTCATGGTCTGAGCTCTATGACCTTAAACTAAGATCTCACTATTCATTACAATAGGAAGTTAAATGTCACATGTACCACCATGTCCCATGCATCCTGTAAATTCTGAATCCATATCCTTTCACATCCAAAAAGAACCCACTTAGAGGCTAGGTCTCACACCACCATTTCTAACCAACAATTTTGGGCCAATGTCTAGGAGAATATCGAACAATAGTTTAACAAAAGTCTCGTGTTGTGAATCAGGTCAGCAGTTGGTTCTCAATTGTTTGTCACTATGCAAAGCTAGTCGATTTGGATATTGTGTTGAGAAGATGTTCAGTAGTTGTCCTAAATATTTATCACCATCCCCATGTTCTCCAAAATATTTTGCGCGGTGATACACCTTTTTCTTCCCTTATATTCCAATTACATCACATTAAACTGGTCATCTACGGTCCGATTTCTATGAAGTTAAACTAATATCTCCATTATCATTACCCCATGAAGATAAAATGCGTGGAATTTTAAAAAAAACTGTTTGGTAGGATTCCCATATTAAAGGGATATGTAGGAACTCCCAGACATATCATCTTCAGGTCCAGCCTTAGTTTTTAGAAACCTTCTCCTTCGCTTGGCCCCTATGCTTATGTTCTCCCATGGGAATTTGGTGTGGTGTCTAATTATGTCCTTATTCATATCAGGTTTTCAATAACCACACAATGTACCTCTCTCGAGAGCACTGGATTCATTATCCTTATTATATGATTTTAAACTGTAAGACATTTTCAAAACTACATGTGGCTTGATTCCCATCCTTGTGAGTTGTGTAGGAATGCCCACAAATTTCATCTTTCAGTCCATCCCATAGTATCATAGATTTTGTCCTACATCTAGTGTATTGTCCAATGTATCCCATGATCATGTGATGTAGTGTGTGCTTCATTCCGCATTCACATTTGGTTTACCACAATCTCACCATGTGGTAGTAATTCAAGTACATTCCATTTTTTTCATCCTCATCAAATGATGTTAAATTTCACAACATTTTAAGAACTATGTGTCTATTGATTCTCATCCTTATGGGATATGTTTGAACACCTACACATTTCTTCTTTAGTTTTATCCATAGTTCACTTGGAATTTTCTGGCCCCTTAGCATGATGCCCCCTAGGGATTGTGCGCGGTGTGGTGTGAGCTTTTCACTTCACTCATGTCGAGTATACATTATCACACCATATTCATTCACCTAAGGACCATATTATTTCACATGCATCCAGACCATGTGACCTTTAATTATGGTGCCTATTCCCACAAGACATTAAACTGTGCCGTATTTCCTTCTTGACCATTATATACATGGGATGGTCCACTCATACGACATTAAACTATGACACTATCATCCTAGCCACACAGTGAAAAACATCACCGCATTATGGTTCCTTTATCAAGAGGGAATAACATTGGTCATTTGTCATACACCATGATATTTTACAAGGAATACATACGTCTTTATTCTTGCAGCGACACCCATATAATCAATTATGGGTCCATTGCTCAAAACCGAAACACACCCACACTAAAGAAAAAACAAGATCCATAAAATTCCTCTCATTTAGGTTACATGCTAGAGTATCCCAACAATCCCATTGAAAATTACATGATCCATGAATCCCACCCTTATGTGTTATGTAGATATGCTCAGCCATTTCCTTATCAGGTCCAGCCCAGGGTACCTAAAATCATTCCTTATTCCAATCCCTTTGTCTCGAACTTCGTTTTAGGCACATGGTGTAGTGTGGAACTTTTTGGTCCTCATTCAAATCGGTTTTAAAATAGCCATTAGATGTACTTCCCTTTAAGGATCTCCCTTCATTTTCCCCCATCCTTACCACATTTTTATAAACTACATGGATCTGAAGAACTATGTACAGATTGATTCCCACTTCAATGGGATACATAGGAAGGCTTGGACATGTTGTCATCAGGTCCATCCTTAAGTTATTCTATTCCTTATCTTGACCCCATTAATATGGTTCTCTAAAAGGATTGTGAATGGTGAGGTATGTGGACTTCTTTGGTCCTCATTCCCATCGGGTTATTTTATAATTCTATAAATGATTCTCTCTTGAGAAACCTCTAACCCTTGTGTCCTTACCACACAATGTTAAATTCCATGGAATTTATAGAACTACATGTGGATTGATTCTAATCCTCATGGGATACATAAGAATTCTTAGGCATTTCATCTTTTTGTCCAACTTCCGGTTCATCAATCCATTTTCCCCTTACCCTCCACTCACATCCTTGAGTCATTCTCCATTAACAGGACACCATGTCCTCTTTTTATACCTTACAAACGTCCTTACATGGAATATTATTTGGGAAATATAGCATTAGATTTTACATGGGCATAATTTCATCCATTTCCATGACTTACAACTCCCTTTATTTCAGATTCCATCATAATTCACAAATCAAAGGACCCCAAATGGTATGGATGTTCAGCCCAATGACTCGCAAAATGATTTGGTCCATAGTCCAAGAAGATTTGGAAATAAATTATGTGACAAGTCCCATTTATCAAATTTTTCCAGTGGTTAACCTTCTTTTGTAGTTCCCATTTCAAGTCACATGATATGGATTCTATATTTCAAATACAGTCCAAAGATATCCTTCATCCTTATCCCACCCCCACGATTCCCTTAATATTTGCTTCATGATTCACATCCCTTTCCAATCAATATTGTTCAAGTGGAGTTTTGATACCAACAGTGTCATCCATCCCCACACCATTGCACATTGACATGACAAATTAGTGTCGTGGGGTCATCTTAAACTCGTCACCATCTCCACCTATTGAATATTCCATGTGTTTTAATGATATTCTCAACCATTGTTTCCAAAACCGATCATCGATTAAATGGGTTTAGTGATTTGGGTATGTTTTATTCCAACATGTATAAACCGTACATCCTTTAATTCCGAACACTATAACATTAAACTAGGAGCTATGATCTCTTATTCCATGAATCATGACATTAAAATATGTGAATTATTTTAGAAATTTATTGTTCAGTCTGTACTATCACATCCATAGACACTATGGGTTACTTATTAGAACTGCATCATATATTTTATCTTTTGGAATCATCCAATTTTGGTCTGATATCTATGACTATAAACTATGATATCATACATCCTTATCTTATGATGTAAAAATAAATATTTTTTTTATCTCGGTTGGGTTTTAATAACTACCCATCCATATGATACCTTCATTCAAGAAGAAATTTTCCCTCTGGAAATGGCCATTTCACACTCCATGGTTAGGAACTATGCATGGATTGACTCTCACTCTTGTGGGATATGTATATATTCCCATGCACACTTCCTCCATGTTCATCCATGAATTTACAAACCTATTCTATATTCTTTTTTGGATCAAGGTACTTTTGTTTTTGAATAATGCAATCTAGTATGGACTTCTACTATCTAAAAGAAACTGGGTGTTCTCCGTGGAGCTTGGCCTCAACTACCCACACCATACTATCTAAACTCTATGACCATAAACCAGAAGCATTGGAATTGAGGTATATCTATCATGACAACGAACCAGATGTATTCTTTCAGTAGTTTGTAGTGTGGGGCAAACATCTCTATCTTCATTAATGATAGGTTTACAATAACCACACATCATACTATCCTTAGTATCTCTCCATCCTTCTCCCAAACCACATGATGATAAACTGCAAAGTCATTCCCCACACAAGTGACGTTAAATTGGGCACTTTACAGTCCAAACTCTATATCCTTAAGCTAGGATTCATCATGTAATTGTTTGAATGAAATTAAATTATATAAAAATTATGATATTCCTTTTAAATATAGGATATCACCCACTTTTTCTATTTTCCATCATCCATACCACCTACAAAAACTATATGTGGCCTGATTCCCATCATTATTGGAAAAGTAGTGATGCATATAAATCTTGTCTTAGGTTCACTCACATAAATTTGTTTCCACCATATCCCCATATAGACTAGAATCTCCCAAAATTACATATTATGGGACATGAATCATTGGCCCTCATTCATGACAGGTTTTTAATAACCATGCTATGTACTTCCTTCGATTTTACAACTCCTTGTGACAATTCTGTGTTATGTTAAACTAAATTGGTAATGCTTGCGCTTCACACATTCCTTCATTCGGGTTGTCATTATCTTTCACATCATACGGTCCCCTAACATTATAGATTCTAGGCATTAGCACTCTCCTATCATCCTAGGACAATGCCCTGAAGGATTTTGAATAAAAATTTCATCAATATACCACATATCAAATATGGTCAGCCATTGAACCTAATTTATTTTTTCCTATTCTTATCTAACATGAAGTTGAATTTTTTGTTTCAAACACAATCAACAGTTATCATTCAATGTCATGCTGCTCACATTGCGTCCCAAATATCAAATGCTGGGATTGGAATATTTAATCCAATTTCTATTTTTTGGATCCTTGAAACAAATGGTGTTGTAACTCCTCACATTCAGACGCATCGAGTAGGAATGTTTGTTTGTTTGGGATTTTCCCCACCCAATAGTTCATTACCCCTGTTTCACACTATTATTTGACAGATAAGGCCTGGTAATGGTCCTTGTTTCCTACACCGATTGTTACTCACATAGGATTATGGTTTGTTGTTGGGTAATATCCATATACGATACTGTGTGAGTTATTGGTCATACGATACGACAATAATCATTGATGATTTTTTCCTCACCACATGACATTAAATAGTTTGGAATACAAAGATCTATGTAAGGAATGATTCTTGCACTTGTAGGGTACATAGAATCATTCATGCATCTTATCCCTAGGTCCTGCCACTAAAAGTTAAACTCCATGTCTATGCTTTCTTAGTCCTGAAATCCATTTCTGTAATGTGTCCTAATGTAATGACTTATTTAGTCATCATTCACTCTAGGTTACGAACCGTACCACACATTTCTCCTTTGGGGTACCCACATCCTCGACACATGATATAAAACTGAGGCACTATCCTGAACCTGTTTTGGATTCCTCCTAGAAATTATGGGATTCATCATCCTCATCACTGCTATGTATTCCCCCCTATAGTGTGGGTCTTTGACCATGTTTTTTTCATAATGATTATTTATCTTGATTCTTATCCTTATGGGATATATAGCGACACCCATTCATTTCCCCTCAGGCCCAGCCCTAGGATCAATAAAATTCATGTTTATTTTTACCAAATCGTGGACTGAACTCTGTAACCATAATCTTGGGGTTCCCAGTCCATGTAACATGACTTTAAGCAATTGGGTAGGGTCCATGTGTTATAACCATAAACTATGTGAAAAATCCCGATCATACAATGTTAAACAGTTTCATACATTTTCCTCATCCTATGATGAAAAAATGGGTTCTTATCATCCCCATATAAATGATGTAATACTTTAGACCATACCATCTTCTCTCTAGATAGGTCCCTCATAGAATAAGGCATGATCTCAATTAAAACGGATACCCTCTCCCGAAGTATTTTTTTCATGGTGGTATAATTTTAAGAATTTTGTAATCCTTTCAAAAATCTTATCACTCAACCCCAAACATTCTATGACCCTTATTTGGAAACTCACACTATTTCACATCTTAATGGACCCCAAATTACAAGGTTTCCTAGTACTTCAGGTCATCATCATTTTAGGGCCAACCTTCTGGACTATAATGGACGATGTTTCGATTTAGGAAACATGGTTTCAAATAAAGTCAATAGATGAAACTCATATACTTTAATCCTTTTCAAGCTAATGTGATATGTATGGTGTCTTTCGAATACATTCAATAGTTATCTTCAATCATCTTGGTGCCTCTCACTATGTTCCGAATCATGGGTATTGTGATTCACATTTCTCATTCATCTTTTCTCATATTGATTCTAACTCCCCCATGTTATCCCATTTATATACTAGATAGCAATTGTAAAGGTAAATAAGATTATTTTTGAACCCAATTTACCTGATACAAACCATCTCCCGGTCCAAAATATACCAAACGGTCATCTTAGAATCGAGTGACCAACAATTGGATGACACTCTCATACACAATGTGAATGAATTTTTAGTCATCCTTTGTTTCTCACACTATGCATGACCCACATGTCCTTAGGGATTTATCATTGGTTTTTTCACGAATACAATTATGATGCACTAATGCACACATCTACAATAAAAATGAATGTATGAAAGTATGCTTGTGAGTTAGTGCTAATTTCAACCCCCATGAATCGTCCACTAAAATAGATTGGTTGAACTCTCCAATGGAGTGTCCCTGCTCCACCACCCTCTGGATTGTGGCCTCTTAGATTTTATGTCACCTCTTAAGATCCCAGTATTCTTCACCAGTTTCGGGGAATAGTTTATTAGCCCTAATCTATGCCCAATGCACCTCACCCCAAAAGTTGACCATTTCATCAGATGATCACCTCATCTTCTCCATGGCCTCTATCAACTATTCCTTTAACCAAGATATGTGTTCTGATTGTGCATCTAGAAAAGAATATCATTTTTTGACTATTCCCTCTAGTGTTGGATCTCTTGATAAACATCTAATAATCACTTGGTGTTGATATAATTTATCCACTTCCAGCTAACACCGATCCCATGGTCATATTACATTATTTTCTCCCCCATGTAATCTCAATGGAGCACTTGAAGACGTTAGGAATCCAATAATACAGCTCCTAGATCACACAACCTTTAATGATGTCTACCCATCTTGTTATCCACTCTGCTTCTGGGGTTTCTATGTTGAAGTGCATGATCGGTTTCTAGGACCAACAATAGATAACCTTACATAGTCTAATAATGGGTCTCTCTCCCCAAAAAGTAATTTCCGTTAGAATCCCAAGCCCCCATATATGATTAAGAACTCAGAATAATCGGGGGGAACCAACCTGGGTGTTGCAGACGTAGTAGATTATGAAATCATTGTGGTCTCAAGTGCAGATCATGATGCTATGTTTGCTATAATGTGTGAATGAGTTTTAAATATAAGGGTCTCTTGAACAGGGAGAATGTCAGCTGAGAAATCCTAGATGACTTGAATGGGATCCATAGAGGAATGTTTTGGAATTTACCACATGATTTTAGAGATGCTCTTCAAAGTCTAAGGTTGTAACCCTGCTATCCTCCAATATGCTCCACCTTCCTGCCTCTTCTCCCTATGAGGACCCCTCACATTTTTTAAGTAAAGGGATACACTCCCTTAGATCAGAGGATATTTTTTGGGCTGTTACTATTCAACTGAGTAGTACATTCACCAGGTCTGTCATTGGGTGTGGAGTAACCCGAGAATGCACGATGTCCTCCATCTTGGTGGTGTATTGTTCCCCTACCATCTGAGACTCCAAAAATCATGACTTGTAATGTCTGATCTCAATCATATCCAAACTGTAAGGATTGATGTGATCCCGCATTTAGAAATGGTTGAGAAATAATCTTTTCTAACTTTATATTTTCACTAGACTTCATAAGGATATCATCTAGAGGAATATCTATTTGGAATAGCTATTTACCATGAACCTCAGTGGGTATCCAATGGAACCCACTAGATGGATCCATCTTATCTTCTCTCCCTACTCAGCTAGTGAAGCTAGGTCCATCGTTACTTCCTTCCCTCCACACGGTTCTAGCCTCAGGATCACTATCCCTTCCACAACCCCACCACCATGTTGTGTATCACCTCCAACTCCATAGCATGTTTTGGCCACAATATGAAACCAAACGTAACGTTGAGGGGGCACCACATCATTGGAATGAACGATTCATCCATTTAGCATCACCCTCGGGTAGGCTGCTTCTCATATCATGGCATATACCCTGACCAGCCATCATGAAATAGTGTATGAAGGTAGTTCATTCTGAATTTTATAATCATCTTGTAGGAACATGAGACACATCTACCTCATCATGAACGGATGATTGTTATGAAGAACTCTCATATAGACTTGCAGGGTCAACCTTTGCTTGCTTCAGACATACCTCACAAAGTGTTTTGAGGTGTAGAGCTCCTAGATAGGCTCACTATCTACCCATGACACCAGAAAATCTACCCAGAGGCCTAAGAGATTATACCGACGCTCCCCATTTACATGGTCGTAAATATTGGATACACCTGTTCGAAGAGAAAATGGATTGAAGTTGAATTCATCCGCCTTCTAGATTCTGTTCAGCATGACGGGTTGAGTCAGATAGGTTGGAAAAATCCATAATACATTTAGGAAGGCTGGTCAGATGTCTTATCCAGTAAGAAAAATAGGTTTTAGATATTCATATATGCTAATGTGAACCACTATTTATCCTTACAATAAATGGAGTGGTCCGCATACCAACTGTTTCTTCTTCCCATCACTGATATTCTACAACACCTTATACAGTTTTTCCAACATCAGGATCCCCAGATGGACATGTAAAACAGTCATTGGCATGGATTCTATAATGAATGTTCTTGGTCACACATTCATGATTCTTCCCTATAACAAAAACATACAACATTAGATAAGGGGAAAAACAAACACATATATCCAAACCACCCATTTCGGCAATGTGTTGACATTATAACCCCATTGATTCCATTTTATCTCCTATTGGATTCTCCCACAAGAATTCTTTTTATTCTGTTGGGCTCCCTTTGGATAGTTGGGAGGCCTTACTTGTAGCTCCATGGGTTCCTCCTCCCTTTCCGTGGAGTTCATTGGTGGGATGTTTCAAAATTCCCAATCGAAATTTTAAAATGGATGTCCCTAACTGATTTTGTGACCTCTCCCATCACAAGATCAATCACAACCATTTCCCCCTGAAACATTTTCTAAAAATCCTCCCATGTGTTCTCTATAGGGAGGAACTCATTGTACATCACCCCTAGAATTGGAATCCCTGATATCATATAATGGACCCCGATGCTGATGTCAATATCCTTGTGACGAAGATGGAAAATTCTGGTCCTCGATGACCATCTTATCGGCAACATTAGTATCAGTTGTTTGGGTATGTAATTTTGGAATTGAGAGGCCAAAATAGCTTCATATATCCCCACTAACTTAATCTCTACCTATAATTCCTCATAGGGTTCAAAATCCTAGAATGACCAGACCCAAACCTCCATGAAGTTTCCACCCTAGAAGAGGTCCTAATAGTCGGTACACCACTTCTCTGAATTCCCTAAATCTTATATGAGGATTGTATGGTACTGTTGGGGAGATTCATGTCATGTAGTGCTTTCCCATCAATGTTCATAATTTGAATGTACATACAATTGGAATTAACAGGCGTGTTATCCTACCATGTATGACCATTGGAAACCATGAACCACTAGCATTGACAAAGCGTACTCCAGAACTAGTAGGCCAGTTCATCACTCGATTTGTTAGGGATAAGAACATAATTTCTCATAAAAAATCCATATAGAGTTATTATCTTATATAGAGGATAATTATTTTATATTTTTTACAAGAGTAGCACCAAGGATTCATGTTCTTAATGGCATCACACATATTCGTTTATTTCCCAGATTATTTTCTATATATTTCATTCAATAAGAATCCACGAGGACACCACGAGGAGCTTCTTGGTTGGCCATTTTTGTACCATGAAATTTAGTGTTTTTTATTACTATTCCTAGGGATCAATTTAAAATCTCAATGGAAGTGCGTGATCATATATCTTACCATAGAGTTCTACCACAAATATCACTAAATAAAACTCATGGAGCGCATGCCTGTTGTGTTGAAGGACATAATGTGCGGTGCAGAGTTAAAATAGACCAGTTTGAAAATTATATTCCAATGGCGTGGGGGGATTCTCTATTTATGATATAAAATGCATAAAATTATAATATAGTTCAGAAAAAATAAGTGACATAAGGTCTCTGTGGATTGCTTCAAAACATTCTCATCCTGCGCTTTACGCTCCCATACTACATTTCCACATTGAAATCTGCTTAAATTTTGGCAATCCAACCTAAGAATATGAACCTCATTTTATCCTCAGATCCAATTCTTGATGGGGTTATTATTTCCCACCAAAATATGTGCATTTTTAAAAATAAGAAAAGGAAACTAAATGGTGCTAAAGGTGGTGCTTCATGATGCACCCTCGCAATGCCCTTCAGCACTCCATCCGATGCGAAGCTAAGGCCTTTTATGTACCCACCACAGTGAAAAGGGATGGTCAAATCCATGGATACGACAAACTTGAAATAATACTTTTAACCTCATAGGGAAGGATAGTGAACTTTTCAACTCTATCAAAATTGACCAAGGCCTTTGTGAAGACCACAGAAGGAACAAATGAAGTCTATACGCCTGAGAGGTGATGAAAGTCTACTTCATGAATCTGTGGAACATCATGAAATCATTCTCTGGTGTCAAATCACAAGTTTAATTGATATTAACCCTCAAAGCATCACAGTTTCACCCATTTCCTATAATTTCCCAACTCTCCCCTCTTAAAAGAGTGGTACTCAAACTTTCACATTCTAAATTCCCAAATCCAGAAGCACCCTTTTCTCTACGAACCAATTGATAAATTGTATCATTCTAGGAACTTGAGAATCGTAAAAACCGATTACCATTGATCATATTTATCCCATATTTGAAGATGTTTTCCCTTCCGGAAGCCTACGGTATATTAAAAATGAAGAATATCCCTTTAGTTACTTCGGGCTTCACAAAGCAACCATGATTCACGAATAAACCTCCATGAACATGTGAACCCCATGCTTAGGCTGGGCCACTATGCATCATGATGATCAATCCTTTGTGAAGACCTATCCTTTATAATCCATGTTCTATTATAAGCAATGTCCTCTAAAAGACCTATGCTCTATGAAGCCCTATCCTCTAAGAGACCTGTGCTCTATGAAGCAGTGTGTTATGTGATCCCTGTGATTTTTGAATCCCTATAATTTATGATCCCCAGTGCTTCGAAAATACCTTCTATGTGTGGAGTATTGCTTCACAAAAACATCATTTTTGTGGATATGTAAACTTTTATGATGTTATTGGAATGTCCATTAGTGTGGATTCATATTGTGATGTCTTACCTCGTTCTTTTTCACATTGGCATGCTAAGAGATGTTGATTCTTCACATAACCATGCTAACGTGGTCCCCTAAATGTATCACACCAAAAACCCATTTCACCGTTGAATTACTTGTCAATTACCTCCCTCATGGTTGGGTTGGTACAATTTATGTATGTCCTATGGGTGAGGTGTGATTACTCTTCATATGAGGTACATGAAGTTAAACAGAAATGCACCCATGTCCTTAAGACAATACGTTAAACAATGATTTCTGCATGTGTGGTTAGTATGAGAGTATCAGGGAGGGAATTTGCACAAGATCCATCCTTTTCTCTCATTCAGTATAGGGTTTCTTTCCATGATCTTTCCATGTTTCCCTTGTGTAATCACTAACCCACATTTATCAAGTGCTCCCTATATGATTGACATGTAATTAGTCCATCCATAAATGGATCGACATTATTCTAGTATAGATAGACACACTCCATAGGATTACCTCCTAGACTAATTCAAAATATTCTTCTCAGGAGGATGATAACCATGTGTAAGCCCATATTTCCTCATTGGTACACTAACTATGCATAAGACCTGCACTATTCCTCGCAAACAGAACTTTCGCAAACCAATAGTCTTGTATTTATTTCCTCTGGTTCCTCACACAGAGAATAAACCATGTGGGATTAATTTATGCCCAAACATGACATATTCTAGGGCCACATTAGTGTGCAATACCCAATCCCATCACTACCGAATTATGTGTAATTTTATCTTATCCCCTTTTAATTGAGGTACATAGAAATCCTATCTAAGGATCATGCCCACGACCCATCTATCCCAACCATCATCTCGTCTATTAATTTTTGTCATGCATGTCTTTTAACTATATTCCCCTTTCATACTGAATGATGTTAAACTATATGATATCGAACTATGTGGGTTTTGATCTTTATCTTTTTTGATAGGGTCTGTAGGAATCCTCCTGGAGGTCCCACTGCAAACCCTATTAAAATTTGGTTTCCCCTTTTTTGGGACCCACATATTTGGTCCACCACATAAATTTGTTATACTATTTTCATGGAAGCTAACGATGCATAATACCCACACTCAATCCATACTTCATTAACCAAGAGTGTCCCTCTAGAGTTGGGATGTTAACCATGTGTATTTACCAACATGTCTTTATGTTGTTGTCCTTTGTGTCAACTCTGATTCCATTCCCATTCCTAAATAATGTGGAAACTGATTCATTTCCATGGGCATACATGGGAAGCCCCCCAAAGGTTCAAGATCATCAGACATGTCACATCCTAGAATCTCCCTTTAGCCCTTTTTGATTCGGTAATACCACGACCTATCCCATTGGTTCTATTCCTTTAGGTACCCATTCGTGCATCCATTCTCATGAAACACATCCTCAAGTGACTCATCACCCCATCCCAGAACTACGTGGAAGTTGATTCTCTTCCATAAGGATACGTAGGAAACCTCTTTGAGTTCAAGCCATATACAATCTCATGTACACTTGTTCTCAGTTCCATCCATTGTCATTCCATCCTTATTAATTCCATCCTTCAACAATTCATAATATCTATCTTGACTTTACCTGGGCCTCCACATCCTAGTGATTTCAGGTCATTCATTTTGGTATCTAGCCTTGTGTATTTGTAAATAAACGTATTTATCCTTATAGCACCTGGGACACTAACCACATGTAATCTCCAAAAGGTATTTCAGATGTTTTACATTGTTGAAACATCGATCCCATGACTCACCCTCTCAAGATATATGTGATTTGATCCCTATCTTCTATGTAGGGTACTTAGGAAGCGTCCACAAGGTTCAATCCTAGATAAATTTAATATGTGGTGTCACCTTTGTCAGGACCAATTCATTCTCCGACCCACCCTTTGAAGAATCCATATCAAACATCATGATGTTATTTCTTTCTTCTATTGGATACACCACCTAATATCCATCTTCATTCGTCGTATTGATCAAAACATCTAGTAAACATTCTAGGTACACCCTCCTAGGGATGTACCCATCTAGTCCAAAATAATTTGTGTTCTAATTTGTTTTTCCTGACTCAACTATGAATTAAAATCACGTAATACTCCGTGTAAAACATGAGAAGTCGATGAAACCATATGATAAATGCCCCGAGAATTTTATTCCATGTATTTGACCTGGGATACCTCATCATTCAACACCCTCAAGAATACCTATCAAACGTAAATGACATCTAGGTGTAACAGTGTATCAGAATCCAAACATGCCAGTGATGCCCAATGTGGCTACTCTCCTGACCAAAGGTTACTTCCACGACATGACCCATTGGAATTTCCTAACGAAAGCAATGTAATAAACTAGTGTTAACAAATATATTTAATTGAGATATGTTTCACAAAAAACATCTTAATATTTAAAGGAGACCCGAACTAGAAAACAAATTTCAAGGATAAATACCCAAAAGGAGAGGCCGACATCCCATCATCCAATTTCAATGTAGGAGAAAATGACCCTGAAAAAGTGAAAGTTGTTGCCCGCCTATAGGAAGCCGGATTGTGAGGAAACATTTATGCATCCTTGATAGATGGATATGAACCCTAATGAACGGGTCATAAACAAATATAACTTGGTTTCCACATAGGGGAACATATGTTAGTAGTAAATATCAGACATGTGGAATATATGTAAATATTTATAGGGGTGATTGAGGTCTTCAATAACAAACAATTGAATGATCAATGAAAACAAGATGGTCTCAAAGTCTCAAATCTCATATTACTTAAAAACCTATTAGATTAATAAAAATTAATGTAACTAGAAAACACATTTTATTTTGATAATTATCTTATCACTAAGATAATATTTAATTGGCCATGTATAGAAGTAAATATACATAATTGATATATATATATATAAACAATTACTTAGTTGGGATTTTATGAATTTCTAATTTATCCATTACTTCATGTAATGGAAGTTTATAAATTTAAATTTATGTATGAGGAGAATAACTAAACATTTAATATATATTAAGGACCATAAAAGAATGAAAAGTATTATAATTTATCTCTATATATTTATCAAAATCAATTCAGTTATTAAATTTATTTTTTTAAAAATAACTAACTCTACTATTTCATCATTAATAATTATTCAACTAAAATAATTACTCATTAACAAGGAACTTACGTCGAAATCTGGTAGGCATGAAAACTATATTGTCCTTCTGTCATGGGTTGGAGACATGTGGCATAACATGACATGATTAGTTGTCACCAGACATACATGATGTCCTTTTCTAAATCCAAACTAATACAAATTACAAAATAAATACTACAGACATTCTTAATATAATGTTAATCACTAAATAGAGTTTTAATCAATGTTTTCAATCGAATGATAGTTCATAAATACTTCCTTTATATTTTAACTAAAAAATTTCGTGAATGGTTACCCTTATAAACCATATTAATGATGAAAACCATAAAATTTATAAATAAAGTCATGAAATCAACTTAACAGTTATTCCCCCATATATCATAAAGATTAACATTGTTTTACATTCCAAACATGTGAATACAGTCATCATAGATTATCTTGAAACATGTAAATATGATAAATTAACCAAAAAAATTATTAAAAAAATTATTTCTTATTATTTATTTAATAAATCCAAAAATGTTGTAATCATCGTCAATAGAAGCAAGAATTACCGGAATAAAATTTTTTAATTAGTTCTAAGGTAATTAGTAACTTCCATTTTACTTATTCATATATCACATATATTTATCCAAACAAAATTATAATTACATAAGTAACATATTATGGGTTACTATTCCCATAGTTATGTTTTTTACATGAACATAACCTTTTCATTAAAATATCTTCATACTCTATCAGAACCATTCAATGTGTTCTTGTAAATCAATAGTAACAAACATAAACCGAGAAATCCTTATATATTTCAGATTTCATAAAACATAATTCATGAATCCAAATACATTTTAACTTTTATTATTCCTTTTCATCATCATGCATTTAGCAAGGATATCTCATCCAATTACAAAATACATATTTCCTTTCATATTTCATTTATAGTCTTTTTATCATCTACAGTGTAACCATTACTCACACTACCTTGATGATTGTCATCAATATATTTCCTCTTGGGGCATCCAGATTTATAATTACAATTAATTATAAACTTAAAAAATATAATCATCAATGATGTGTTATGGTGTCTAATATTGTTATCCATTTCCTTACCAATACTCAACATTTTCCCATTGTAGTAACATTATTTATTTCATTCTTTTCCGTAGTCAAAACATTTTATTTTTCCTCTAAGACATTCACTTAGGTGATTCTTTCAAAAATCATGACACACCAAAACTGACTCTTCTCAAAACCATGGTCCTCATTACCCGAACTCTCAGGAAACTCCTAATTTCAATTCCATGTTGATTCCGTGAATTGGTAAATGAATACATTATTAATCATGTTTGGTGAAAGGTAATTAGTCATGATCAAAATATCATTCACTATTGTTATCGTCCCGCTTGATTTATCATCAAAAAATCATCCATCAAATTAAATATTAGCCTAATTCAGTCTAGTAATATTCATTGACAAAAACTAGAAGCATAGTGTGAGAATTGATTATGATATAATAAACTACATATTTATCAAATGAATTACTTATAGGATGTCTAAATCATGACACCTTCCTTAATTAGTAACTCTATAGTTTCATCGAAGGTTATTCATAGAAAAATTATGTTTAAATACTTTATGATATTTATGGATGTGTTTTGTGAATTCCCAAAACATATCCCCCACGAGTGTCAAACCATGTGTGAACTAAGGCAAGCTGTCATGTACCAGATTACCCTGAGTCGGGCATGAAACATCTTGTTATAGATGTTACCCATAAGTGAATATGTACCATTTCCCTATCATGTTGTAGTATCCCTACATGGATGTAAATCTACAAAACCACAAAATCTATAATTCCAAAAAATTACAAGACATTTCCCTACACTTTTTCTTTTCCATAGACTTATATTTAGACATGTCCTTAGGGTTCTCACAATGTTTTTATTAGCATTTCATCCAATGGATAACTAAAAATTTACATTAATACCAACTATATCAATATTTTCTTTTAATAAATTAATATTACATAACGTTTTTGGAATAATTTGTACATTACATTGATAGATTCGTAAAGAAAATATTATTACAGTGCCATTATAAACAATGGAAACATAAAAACTAGTATATAAATGACATAAATTTCTCCCACTAGGTTTTTCTTTACTGCCACCGTTATTTTACACATCATACATAATACATATTTTCAAAACTGGTATAAGGGAAGAAAAAATTGGTGAGGTCAAAGGCATAGTAAGGGTAAAATGTGAGATTTATAAGAAAAATAACGAGTATAAGGGTATTAGAGCATGATCATGAATGTAGAATATCATACACTTTGTTTCAATGATCGGAAACATGAATCATGGAATAATTAATGGAATTTGCTAAGATATGAATCATAATGTTTATAAAGAGAATAATCCATAAAAGCATAAAATAGGAATAAAACATGGAATTTTTTTAAACACATATGTATATAATATGAGTTACATGGTATCTGAGGCATCACAACCAAGACCATATTACTAGTACATGTTCACTCCACACACTATCTTGATAGTAATGGTTTACTCCCCTAGCCATCTTAGTTGCATGACTTCACTCCTCATACCAAGGTGGGTGTCATGGTTCACTCCCATGGCCATCTTAGTAGTCAAGGTTCACTTCAAATACCATATGACTCTATCTATGGAGATATAAATTATTACTCAATGCATTTGTTGGAGATATAGGTTGCACCAATATAATAATGAATTCACACATACATGTTCATAAAAAATACTTAAAAATCAAATAATAACCCACAAAATCATTTCGGTTTAAGAAACAAGTAATTATAACATAAACTATATAAAATAGAAATGTTTCATAATAATTTAATCATAAGGATATGCCATGAAAAAAAAGAAGGTTTCTAAAGAAAATAACCCATTAAAGTGAAACAGGTGTTATAATAATCATTCTATAAAAACATAAACTATTAATTAAAGAACATGATTGGATCATTTGGATAATTTCATTGTAGAGAATGAGTAACATCAATGGATGTCATCTTTGATGGAAATTATATTGGAATGATTTTTTGAAAACATTTCATGAGGAAAATATCCAACTTTTTTTGAAAAAATGCTCTTTATGACATAAAATATTTTGAAAAACATTTCCTATGAAATCTTATAACATAATAATTAATATGTTTTGAAAACCATTTTCAATGAATTCTTATAAAATAATCAGGAAAAAATTCTGAAAAACATTTTCCCTGAAAAATTTTTAAATGGAGATTCAAAATAATTTAAAACAATTAACTTCGAAGAATATATATTAAAGATAAAAAATAATAAAATTAAATTTAAAATTTTTTTTTTTGGAAAACCTTTTCATTGAATATAACGTTGAAACATATAAATAAATAAATGATAAGCATAAAACATTTTTGAATTTTTTTTAAAACAAAATTAAAAAATATATTTACCAAATATTAGGAAAAAATTTTCATTTCAAAATAATTACATTTTAATATTGAAAAGGTAAAATCAATTGAATGTTGTTCATGCTGGGGTGTAAAATCTATATGCACAAAAAAATTTATTTTTCACAAAAAATGGTATGAAACGTTCCATGGCTGAAAACTACAAGAATATTCATTCTTAAGAAACCATTTTATAAATGATATAAAATCTATTGAAATATATTTTCGATATTATAGGATAATTTTAGAAAATATTTTGTATCATTTCTCTTATGAAAACATATGTTGAAGGAACACAGATTTCCGACCAAAGACAGGGAAATGTGAGGATTTCATTAAAAACATTATTAACAATATTATGTTCTAAATACATGATACAATTGAACCAATACATTAATATATCTTGGATAAAAATAGGGGAATAATATTAATTAGTTATTTTTAGTTACTAATAATATTAATTCATCAATGAAATCATAAACACAAATAATTTTGAAAATCAATGAGATTGTTTCAATAAACTATTACCACTTTATAAAAATGAACTACACACCCCATGTACGAAAGTGAAATTTAATGAATAAAAAAAAATAATTGAAGAAGATTAATTATATAACATTTCAATGTCATTATTTACACCACCGAATAATATATTGGTGAATAACATGGCATTTGTCTCAGTAAATGTAAACTAAGACAAAAGTTTCTTACTGATTTGCAAACTTTTGAATCATAAACTCCATGAAAGGAATACCATATAATCGATGTTTAATAAACCATAAATATAATAATAAAAATCATAAAATGCATTCATGGGAAGTTTATACTCTCCAAAAAAGAAATGTGTGTTGAATAAAGCATATATCTCAGGGAAATAAAAATTGAGATTAAATCCCATTACTTTTTGTATTGATCTATTCATACTCAAACACAATTATTTTATACTAAATATAAATATATTATAAATCTTTAAATGAACAATATTATTATTAATTATGACATATATGGAATTATTGTGGAATTATTTAACCCAATTTTTATTAATTCTTTGTAATGTTTTTAGTTCGGGTATTATCTTCCTTATTTTTCACATGTGTCATAATTTCCTATATCATGAAACCTCATGCATTTACAATTATTCAAGAATGTAAAAATTTATTTAGATAGAATTTATATTTATTATAATATAAATAATATTTATTTATTAACTTAATACACCATTAAGTGATATGGTAGGTCGTACATATGTATAAACAATGTTTTGATTTTATTTTATTGTTTAAAGAAAGAAAGTAAAAGTAATTTATGAAAATATAAGCATTTATATATATATTTTTTTTTTAAAATTAGGTTTATAATCTCATATTTATCTTATTTATTCTCAAAACCCATCCTTATTAAATTCCATGTGGTGTATGAACGAATCACATCACATTGAGGTTGGGGTAGTCCATACTTTCTAAAACAAAATTATCATACCAACAAAAAAATTGAATGCATAAATATATATGTTTACAAAGAATTAGTGATGGTAAATAAATAATAAATATAATATATAACATAAATAAACAAAGTTTCCATCATAACATGCACCATGAGGTGTAGTAAAGGAAAAATGAACAATCACAATTCCGTGGTGTGGTAGTTCACCAAACACTTAAACAATATGTTCACTACCCTTTTGATGATGGTTTTTGTAAGTGTAGGTAAAAAAAATAGCATAAAAACAAAGTAGTTTATTTATAATAGTAGTTTTATAATACAATCCTAGAGAAAAGTTATTGTATGTTATGGATAATGAATGTTGAAAGAAGGAGCTTTAGAGAAGGCATTACATCTAAATTTGGTAACTCCTTTTGTTTTTCACTAAATGGATTAATTGTAAATCTTTATTCCAAAAGGGTGGATTATATAAGGAATTTAGGGATTTTGGTATTTTCATTGGTTATATATATTCTATTCCTATGAGGTTTTAGAGGTTTATAGAAAAGGGGTAGTTTGTGTCATTTTATAGGGAAGGGAAACGACAGTCATGGAATATTGGAAAACCAGTAAGGAGTACCCTATTTGTTTCTTAAGAAAATTCATAAAAACGAGAAAAACACAAACATGGATGTTTAATGGCAGAATAATGGATAAAAAATAAGTGTTGGACATGTTTATAATTTTGTTTCGGTCTAAAATTTAAGGATTAGTCCTTAGTTAACATTAATTTTACCTTAATCTATGTACTTAATTTAAATTACATTCACCATTATTTTTGATAAAAAAAAAATTTGACATTATTAGTAATTATAATTTATTATTATTCAAAACATGGGATCCATTTTTACAAATTATAATCCCATAAGTGGAAGAAGATAATTTTAAATTAATCTGACAGTTGGGTCGACGATGTAGGCATTAATGTAAAAACATTCAAAAGTATGCTATGTTTTTATATCTAATTTTATTGTTAAATTGGATACAATGAACAAAATATTGATTATTAATAAAAATAATATCTAATTAAACATTTACACTAAATTAACATATTATTTAAAAATATAAATAAATAATATGAAAAATATAATTTAATTAAAATCTAGTATTTTTCATTTTTCATCAAAAAATGATGATTCATAGAAAATTCCATAAATTCACCCTAATATTATTTCAAAATTATAATTTCATTTTTCATTTTTTATTTTCTAAAATTAAATTTCAGTATGTGTATACAACTAATTTTCTGATATTTTGTATAAGGACATGAAAAGTAGTTTGTTTGATAATTTTGTATATTTAAACATCTAAAGACATTACCACAAATTATATCATCCGACATCAACATGATTTTTATAGAAATATATTATAAAAAATATTTGAAAATTTTTAATCACTATTCAAGATACAATGTTTAATGAATAAATTATAATTATATCAAACAAATAATTATAATAATCAAAATTTGATTCATAGAAACATAATGTTTCATGAAACATACAACATGTTTTATTATTTATTATGTATGATATTTCACAAGCAGACCATGATGATCCAAGTAAATAAATATAAAATTTATCTTTTTTGTACTGAATGATTAACTTGGTGTTGAATATAAAACATGCCAATTATATAGCATTTATATAAATAAAAATATTTTCATTGTTACATGAAATGAAAAATATTGCAAAGGATAAATTAAATAAATTTTTTTTTGAAAAAATCATAGGCTGTTATAATAAGATCCATAAATAGAATTCCATGTCATTCAATATTTCATTAGTTGTCATAATAAATGTCTAGATGATGCTATGAATAAATTTTCAAATGGTAATATAATACATTAATATCAAACACCTCATCCAATTTTCATCATAAAAAATTATGTAAATGTTTTTACCTTAAAAACCTTATAAAATTAAATATTTATTAACAATCTCAATAAATTTCTCAATGTAAACTATACATTAATCCCCCATATATCTAAAATTATCTATTTGTGGTCACATACTAACCTAATGAATACATTATTCATGTATTCTATGAGACATGTTAATAACTTGAATTGCCATAAAAATTTATATAAATCATACATTATATCTCAATAAATATAAAAAACATATATTACAGGATCTATTATTTGATTCCATTAATGATGTAAACATCATCATTGATTTCAGAAACCACTTTGTCAAATAATCATTAATATGTTCTAAGGTAATCAACACTATCCAATTTTTATTATTATTCTCCAACATGTACATATCCAAACTAAACACCATTTTCCCAAAATTATGAACATATTGATGGTTTCCTTCCCTTAATAAAGTGTTTTCCATAAAATACATCCTCTCCATTAAATAAATTTTCCTCTTCATATACATCATTCATCAAACAAATTCAAATCCTTAATAAAAAATTTATTTTGAAGAATCCTTATATATTTAATAATTATTGTATTATAATATAAAAATACACCATTCATACCATTTACCACCCAATATATTAAACAAGATTCGTCATATTATTCAATGATACCTCTTTAATTTTATTTTCCATTCATAACATCATTATTTTCATCTACAAAACCATCACTTGTATAACGTTTTTGATTCTCGACATGACATTTACCCTTAGGAAATCAATTTTTATAATTCCCAAACTCATTTAACAAGTAAAACTATAAGGAATGTGGTGCATTTGTTGGAATTATCTATATATCTAGTGCATTAACGACCACATTGATAATATATCAGGTTTCAAAGGATTTATGACATTCCCTTCCACATTCGAATTAGATACCTATTATATTCAATATGCTTCAATGATGTTTCCTCACACATTCTTATATTATAAAAAATGAATCATAATTACGTCATCATCTCCATTACATAGAATCAATGATAACTCTCCTTATATTCTATAGTGAGTCTGATAATTTTAAGGTGTTTTTTGTTTATCATGTTCAAATATGATTTATGGGGTAAAGACACAACATCCTTTGCACCCTTAATCATATTATTTGAATGTTTTTTCTATAGTTTTACATCACATTAAATATTATCCATGTTCATTCTAGTAACCTACACTGAATAAACTAAAATTTAAGGAGTGTGAAACGCTAATAATTGGGAAGACCACATAATCTTGAAAAATAACATATAGGATTTTTAAATTGTGACAACTTATTTTTAATAAATTAAACATAAGGATTATCATAGAACATTTAGATTAATAATATATCCAAATCATCATGATTATTTAAAAATAGTTGTTGATTTTACAATGGATATGCCATGAGAGTTTCAAACTGGGTGGTAAGAAAGGCAAATTGTCATAAACCCATTCTCGATCGAGTCTTGCACAATATGGTGTTTCCATGTTTTTTACCCATAGGTACAACTATAAAATATCCTCATCAACTTTTATTACCAATAAAAGTATGAAAATTCGTGAAACACCTTGCACTACCCTTTACCATAATTAAAGGATATTTTCTTATGCTTGGATTCATAATTTGATTTATACATAGAGACAGTCCTTGACATATCCATTGAAATATCCCTAAAGATATCAATTATTTTTTAACCATAGTTTAAATTTTTTACTACATATTCCATATGATACAATGTATAAAAACCTTGTCCTATCATACATAGATATTACATATTTTTAGATTAATATTCATTATATTACATAAACACATACCTTGATAGTGTAATAGTTTAGTCCCTTTTGAAACCATAGAACACAATATTCTTAATTCTTAAAAATCATATTTATATCCTATTAGTATATTATCCTTTTTTAATTATACATTGAGACCATTATTCATATCATAGGGAAGGGAAACAAAAGAACAGATTATATATGATGCTCAAAATTGGTAATCAATGGCGATAGATAAGAATAACTGAGCATAAGGGTATGAGAACATGAGACTGCCATTTGATAACCATACCATACAGAACATATATCATAAAAATGAGTAATTTAAGATTGAATGGTAGTTCATAATACATGAATCATAAGGGAATCAAATAACATGATCCATGAGAGCATACAATTGCTATAAGACATAGATTTATTGAATATACATAAGCATTGAAATTCATTTCCATATTAATCATAACCAATTTATAAGGCTATAATATTGGAATGGTTTCACTCCCTAAACGATCATAGATGTCATCGTTCATTCCATTACAATTATAGCTAACAAAGTACTATACTGAACTAGGATAACTCCCAATTACATCTCTATCTTACTGAACCATGTTCACTCCATGTTCCAGTCCTCTCATACTAAACTAGATTCAATCCAAATTCTAGACCAATACTACTAAACCAGGTTCACTCCATGATACTATCACACCTTACTGACCTTGGGTCACTCCCCATTCTATACATATCTTACTGATCTAGGTTCTGTAATAAATCCATTTATTCCAATCACATGAGATAGAAATCATTAACTACTGCATCAGAGGGATATATGGGTCCCAAATATCTATGAATATAACGTAAAAACAATCTTTAGTTGTAAAATGACCACTAAGATTTATTATAAAAAAACCACAGTCACATAATAAAAATCATACATTAGTGTGACATAAGATCATAAAACATTCATTATATTTGTACCCATGAAATGTTATTGATTTCAAAAAAAATTAATCATGAAATAAAATTTTGAAAATAAATAGGTTTCAAAATTATTTCCTAATTTCATCAAAGCATTACAGATTGAGAAATAACTAGTTTTCATCTTAATATTATCATGTTATAACACATGGAAGAGAAATAGGTTTCATAGAATCATTTCATCATACCTATAAACTATTTAGAGAAGGAATAAGAATGTTATCTATTGATTATATCGATATTAAATCATAATTTACCTCATTTAATGTTATCTTAGATGGAAAACAATTATTGAAGTCCAATTTGGAAAAATCATTAAGAAAACATATTATCATTTATTATTAAATTTTAAATTATTATTTTTTTAATAATTTTCTCAAATAATAACCTTAAAAACATAAAAATAAGGATTTTAAAATTCATTTTAATTATTTCATGAAAAAAATACTTTCCAATTTGAAAAAATATTTTTCAAACATTAAACAATATCCAAATACATTTCACGTTTAAATAATTTATATAAAATCTAAAAAAATACAAAATATTAATGAAATAATTTTACATTTATTGATATTTGAAATCTCTTATAAGAATTGAGAAATCATTGAGAAATCCTTAGTTAAGGAAACACCATTCTTTTCGTGTATGTGACAAAAATATTCATTTCACATTTTTGGTAAAATATAAATGTCTATTATTTGGTAATACTAAAAAATTATTCTTTTCAAATATTATTAATTGTAAAACCTATTTTATGTTTTCATTGAAAGGAATTGGATAATAATAAAACATTTTTTTAAACTTTTCTAGAAATCATGGTTTTGTAATAAAGCATATTTTTTACAGAAGTGGGAAATAAAATCAGGTTATATTAAAAATTATAATTTTATTATTTTATGTATCACTAATAGAATAATTTGTACTATTAAACAATAATGATATAAATAATAACATTAAATGTAATGTCACAATATTCTTTATATATGTATCATATGTATTTATATTCAGAAACAAAATCATAAATAGTCATGATAAATGATGGTATTGTAACATAAATTCATTTCCACTATGTAACATTGAACCATAATCCTCATTAAGGAATATGATAAAATGGAACATTAAATATCAATAGGATAAATAAATTTATTATTTTAAATGGGAAAGGTTCTGTATATACACCTCGTGAATGAATATAAATACATAACCTAATTCACTTCTAAAAGAAGAAAAATAGAGGGAAAAAAACCCTTACTACATTAGTAACTCTTAAAATGTAAACCATTTGAAAGTGATATCCTTAAATGGATATAAAAATAAGAATACACTACTAGAGAAATGGCCTATATCCACGGTTTTGGGGACAGTGGGCTGGAATGGCGTCGGTATAGGTCCCCAGCCTATACCCACAGTTTTCGAAAACCGTGGGTATATGTTTCCTCCCATCGTGTCACCGACACATAGCCAATTTCCATGGTGTCAATGACTATTACCCACGGTTTCAAAACCGTGGGTATATGTCCTAAAATAATGTAGGCGCTGAGTTTCGATCTCGCAACCTCTTCGCTGCAAACACCGCGTCTAACCACTACCCTAACATTACTTAAATGTATATATATAGTTATGTATTTAGTTAAATATATTTATAAAAACCGTGGGTATAGAGGGAAGAACCGTGGGTATAGGTTTCCTACAAAAAACATTTCCTTCCCGTGAAAAAAATTTTTCCGCGCACATAAAAGTGACATATACCCACAGTTTTTTATAACCATGAGTATAGGTATTTTAGCCCAGAACTATCCCCACGGTTTTCCCCAAAACTATGGGGATAGGTACCCCTATACCCACAGTTTTGGGAAACCGTGGGGATAGGTGACATTTCAAGAACTATACCCACAGTTTTCCAAAACTGTGGGGATAGACCCCTGTTATACCCATGTTTTTGGCAAACCGTGGGTATAGGTCTTGAAAACCCACATATACCCACGGTTTAACTAAACCGTGGGTATAGGGGGGGTCTATCCCCATGGTTTTGGGGAAAACCGTGGGGATAGGTCCATTTTCTAGTAGTGATAATAATCTGGATAACTATCATAATATAAAAAAAGTTGATTTATAAATAAAATAGAAACAAATTAGGCGCTGAATTTGACATGTGATTTATAGGAGTAAAAAGTTGGAGAGAAATCCATTACGTTATCTCTAGATTTCCTTCACCAACATTTGAACATCCTGGATAATAAATATAATATAATTAAAAATTTATTATATAATCATACTTATATATATTTATATCATAACAAATATGATTTACATAAGTCCTTTTATTAACCATTTTTTTGATAATTCTATGTTAAGGTTATGTTTTTAGTAATAACCGCTTTTTTGGAATATTTTTTGATTTTTAATTTTGTATCATCTTACACTGATCACTGATTAAAAAAAGATAACTAATCAATATATAATTATAATATTTATAAATTATATATACTTTTTATACCAATAATGAATGATTGTTTTTAAAAATTAAGCTTGTTACAATCATCGAGATAGTATGACATACATACACATGGGTATTGATTCCATTTATTTAATGATCACTATAGAATAGATGATTGTATTTTATTATCATTAAATAATGATAATTATATTTTAAATTAATAGTATTTATTTAAATATATATATAATACATTTTGTGAGGCGATGAAAAGAGAGTTACATCTCTTTATAATGATTTTGGTGAAAACGTACATAAGCGACATTGTAATCATTCATTCGTAAAAACATTGTGCTTTGGGTGGTTATAATTCCACTAACAAATTATATTGGAAACACATATAAAACTCATTATGGAAAATTTATACAACAAATACATATTCCATTAGTAAATTCATTCACCCATAATAATATAAATGTCATTTGAATCATACATGCCACATATGATGAATGTACTCAATCCACTTTCCTATGTGATCCATGTTCCAAAAATCACAAACCACCCATACCACTTATTTAGGCTAAATAAGAATATAAAAAATATATTAATAACCTTAACACTATGGCAATAAGTTGTTATTTGAAGTGTAAACCAAAATTGTAGCTTGATTGAAGATGGATCCATCTGGTGGATGGAGTTTCACATCATAGGGTAAAGGGAGAGATTCCAGAGAGCTTCAGTTTTGGGATGCAATATTACAGATGGTGATTTGGATCTATTCTATATTTGGTTGAAAATTTTCCCAATGGTTATAAGAAATCATTGGGTAATTTAGTCCTTACCAAGAGTTTAAAAAACTATTGTTATATATTTGAATAACGAAGGATGTCCCAATGGTTTAGAAAAACTATTAGGATATGTTGTATCTGAATTTTGAAAATAGATGGTTGGATCAAACCGTTGATTTAGTCCTCCTACACCAATGGATTATAAAACCGTTGTTATTAAACTATTGGTATATCCCCGGATTCCATCAATGTATGTTGTGTAGTGTTTAAATAACAGTTTACCTCGTGGGGGCGGAGTCCACACAACCACCGAGTGATATGTTTGTTTTTCTAATAAAATTGAGAAATGTGTTTAATGGATAAAATATCATTTTAAGAGAATAAAAATAAACTAAATATAAATATATTTTTATATCAATAAATTTTAATTGAACTGGATAAAGAATAAATGCACATAATGAAACATAAAAGAAAGTAGCAGTTAAAAATTTGTAACACATTGCTTAGATTATGTATTTTGTAAAGGTGGGTAATAAATTAATGGATTGTCCTTTCAGAAGACCAGAAACTCCATATAGTGTTCAGGATTGGTTGGTGTTTATTATTTATGGACATTTGGATTCATGTATAATGGTATGTGTGGAGGGTTATGCACATTTTAAACGTGAAAAATGGATGAAATTGTTCCAAATACCCAAAATATTTCAATAATGAAATGTAACTCTCATGGAATGTGCCTAAAAATTTAGAATTAATAATGTTTCTAAGATGTATGGTGTATCAATAACAAAAAAAAACAATAAAAAATGGGGTTTAATGATTTTTTATGTATTTTAATCTAGAATCCATACCATTTCCCTTTAATCTTTTTTAGTAATAACTAGTTTTTACCAAGGGTAATAAATCCTTTATGTATAAAAATAACAAGTAATAAATTAAATTATTTGGGAATTTATATTACAAAATATAAATCCATTTTACTTTATTATGTATATAAATTTGATAAAATTTAATTTTAAATTTCTAAATGTATATTATATTGAAAAAAATATAATGAAAAATATTACATATGCTCAAAATTGATTAAAATGAATATATAAATTTAAAAATCATTATTAAAATTATAATTTACTTATTAAATACTAATTTAGTTATATAGAATTGTTTCATGAATTTTGAATTCATATTTATACACTAATAATTCTATAGAATCAATGTTATATGTAGAAACCATATTTGTCTCTATTCAGTTAAAAATATATTTTTTTGTAAAATATTAAATGATATCATATAATAAAATTGATATTATTAAAAAAATTTATTTATTTTTTGTCAAATTAGAATTCTAAATTTACTTAATTATATTTTTAATAAAAATACAATACATTACAGAAAAATTATTTTATGAAAAAATGTCATTTTTGAACATTAGGTTTTTTTAGTTTTATTTCCCATTGATTTGATATATATATGAAAAAAATAATAGTGTCTATATATTTTATAAAAACAATTTTAGTTAGTGATAATTTTGTTATTAATCTCTTTATAATATTTCATGGTTTGATTTACTCAGTTGTTGGGTTGTTTTATTATTGCATGTGATAGAAGATATCATAAATTCTATAAGTTTTATAGATCTGAATTCTATGGTTGTAACATTAAAACCCCAATAAATAAAATGTGTAATTATAATTTTATTTATTTACCAATGATGAAATTATATTGGGGTAACATTATCATCTCCATATTTCTGGATAAAAATCATAATACGATATCTACTTTAGTTTATTATGTTATATCTTGTTACTTAGTATTTCTTCAACAACTTTAATCATACATAAAATCATGAACACTGATATATATATACTAAAAATATATTATGCACCACATAAATTTCCCAAAACCAATTGAATAAGGTAGTAATTAGTCCCTTGATAAGTTATATAATCATTCAATATTTAAACTTTTCAATAAACAACAAGTTAAAAAACAAGATGTCCATACTGGCATTCAATAGTATATATATTTAGATTAAAATATTCTGGGTAATCTTTTTTTCATGAAAAATACCTCCTTCTATCTGGTAAAGGGAGAAATATTACAAATCCAGTAGTATTTGATCCATGTGGCCCATGAACATGAATCTATGGACCAATATAGAATCATTCATGCATCATCCAACCTATATCACGATACATGTGTCATTCCTAAATCACTACCTTTATACATCATACCTATGTCACTACCTGCCCGCATCATGCCTACATCATCGCTTGTTATTTTAATCCACATCAGGTCCTATTAACATTTGAGCCGTAGTATTCTGAATATTGAATTAAATGGATTATCACTCATGAGACACCCTAACTACACAATAGTATATATATATTTTTATCCAAAAACAATTGACTAAACTTTTTAAAAATTATAACAGATCCATGTTTAACTAAAATGATAATAAATATCATGAATTAATATATATCTATGTACCAATTATCAGAATAAAAAAATCCTTAGTACCTAAAAATAAATCTTATTTTAAACGAAAGAGTTTTAAAACCTCAATCTTGTGTTCTTCTATAGATAACATAAAAATATGACTATGTCATAAAATATTTTTTAAATACTATTGATTCCATTTAATATATTTTAAAAAACCATTAAATTATATGTATTGAAGATAAAACCATTGATGTCTCAAAAAAAATCCATAAATTTTAGTATTAACCAAAAAAACAATTATAATTAACACACAATATTGAAAGTCGATATGGTTTTAAAAAATAGTTATGACTATAGTATCGACCTCACTAACATATGTAAGACTACGATACTCGTCCTTTAAATCATAATAGGAATATAATATGATTATTAACAATCAATTTATATTATCTTATTCAATTATATGTTACTATATATTTTTGATACATATATTTATTAGCTTCATCCTTGTGATCCCATTTCAACCAAATACGAATCCCATAATTGATATTATAAAATCTAAAATAACTACAATATATAAATATGAAACATCAATCTGAAGATTTATTTTCTAATGAATACATTTTGTACCTATAATACCTTCATTTCATATGTTTAATAATTGGATTATGTAATAAATATTTTATTTCCTTCTATGTTATTTTAAGTTATTCTCTCCAATAATTCATAACAAAATACCTTAAATTAATTAATAATTAAATCATTAATAATGGTTTGGAAATATATTTGATTAAAAAGGATTATCACTTTAGATTGTCTAGATATGTGTCAATTTAATCCTTTTTTCACGAATATGTTCATGGATGAGTTAAAACCCAAAATATCCTCTTCATGGTTAATACACCATGTTAATACTATTTCAAATAACACATTTAAAGAATGTATCTAGAATGGGATATATTTTTAAGAAATATAACAAAAAATCTACTATATATTTTTTAGTTTTTTATCCTTTAAACGAATTTACATCATAAAAATATACTTAAGGTTATCACTGTTTTCCCCTCATCCAAATCCAAAAACTTTTATAATCAACCAAAAATTATCAATCTTTGATAAATATTCCAAACAAGAAATTATTCTAAATCGATAACATACTACTCCATAATGTTATCTAAAATGATCTCAGATACCTACTACGGTGAACCATATTTATATATATAGTAAATTTATGGAATAATTAAAATATTATAATAAAATTCAATCAAAAGAAAATTTAGATTTATTATTTTGGAGAATTAAATGAAATTTATTTCAAACACATGTATTTTTTAAACATATTCATTGTTTCGCATTATATAAATAGCTTATTAATATCTAACATGTCTTCACTATATCCCAAAATTTCATCTCATAAGATACCCTACTAAACAAATTATAATTATTTCTTTTTTTCATATCTAAGGGAAATATAAACATAAAAAAGGGGTTAGATCTGATGCCCAATACATGTAATAGAACACAATAAGAAATCATACGTGAGAAAATGATGATATATGGGTATAATATAGATATAAAAAATGATACTGAATGAGGATAATGTCATATACCGAGGTATAAATATTAACATACATTATGAAATAAATAGAAGTATTTATTCAATATACAAGATCCAGAGAGTTACACATTTTTATGAGAATAAGCTTTAAACTATGAATCAACATTCAAATAATTTCCAAACGTTATAAAGTTAATATAAAATTATGGAGTTAAACTTTTAGTGAATATTCATAAACGTAACTAAAACATAATCATGAATACTTATAAAATGAGACATTAGATCTTAACCAATACATTTGGGGATACATATAGCACACCCATAATCATCAAAAATAGGAATTCTATATAAAAAACAATGATTTTTCATATCATAAATAACATATAGGAATAATATGGGATTAATTCATCATATAATAAAAAGAAGGATTGAAAATTTTATTCATTTATTTATTTTATAGGAATCACAAAATGAAATAATTTATAATTCTTAAAATAATCACAAAATTATAAAAAGTAGAAAAATAAATGTGTAAAAAATGAAATCACTAATCATTGTAGGTAAATAATTTTCAAATGAAAAATAAAACATATCGTATTCAAAATATACAGATTAAAGATTAATGATTTTTTAAATAATTATCCATAATATATTTATGTATGAAATATATGTGAAAAAACTAAAATGTACAGAATCAAGAATAAGGTTTTCATTGAGGAAAGGCACTATATTGGAAAATTATAATTATTGACAGAAAAATATAAGGATTGAAAAATGTTTTGACATATCATTTACCTATATGATATGTAAATTATAAAACCCATCTATAAAAATAAGGGGGATAGTTTCAAAAATAAATATCCCTTGTATATCAGTGGAATCAAAAAAGGATATTGATACTAAATGGAAACATCCTTGTATAATAATTTTTGCAAAATATATAGAACATAAGGGAAAAAAATTGAATTTTTTACAGGACATCTTCAATCACCCAAAAAAATATTTATTATATTATAAATCATGTAACATAAATCCTTAGAGGGGAGTTCCTTTTTAATATTTAAATGAAAAAATTTGGTGAAAAATAAAATGATCTTTTAGAATTTTTATTAACGTTGACATAAAATTCCATTTTACATGGTAGTTTAAAAACTATATTTAAATAGGTTAATAGAAATACATTGAAATCTGGTACATTCAAAGAAATATTCCACATTTTATACTTGAAAATTTTGTAATATAGTTAAATTTTTTCGAAGGATAAAAAATTATATATTGATTGGAAATAAACCTTTTTAATAATATTATAATACATTGGCTAAAAACAATAATTATAAAACTATATATAATATGAAACATAAATATTAAAAATAATAAAAGAAAATACTGTATTGAAATATAATAGTGTGAACAATAATAAGTGAAGTTCAATATGAATCCTTATAACCCAGTCAATGAAAATTGAGTTAATGAAAATCCATTCAAATTGGGTAACAATTGGGGGAAATTAAATGTGATGAAATTGTAATTATTTGGATTAGTGTTTCCCATTAATAAGAAATATTTTATTTTTACTATTTTGGGAAGTGAATATATTATAAAATATAAATAAGGGTAAAAATACATATTATGTCCCAATGAAATAGAATTTTGACCAAAATAACCCTTAGAACGATATTAAAATTTGAATATAACCTTATGATTTATGTAAAACACATTCGTTATGCAATAATAATACCATATTTATGGTATGAAGTTGAAAATTATGAAATAATTCTCATAATATTAAATTTGATAGAATATACCACTTTTTTGTTTCCCCACATAGTTGAATTTACTATATGGTCATGTATAAAAAGTATAAATTTTATAATCACATATTTTTGAACTATTTCATATATAAGAACTTATTTAAAATCATTTATACTTATTCTATAATTTATATTATTTATTTAGGTCCTATTTTTGATTTTGTTTATGGTGAACGTTTATAGTTTTGAACTCATGTCTTAATATGTTGTTGTTATTTGTTTATTTCTCAATTTTCCTGATTCTATGTTCTATAATGTTTGTGTAACGGTTGACTTATAAATAAATTTTGTAACACAAAAAAATTTATAAAACAATAAAAAAACTTATTAAAACTAATATTTAAAATATAATTCTTTTCCATGTGGTAAAAAAAATAATATCATTATATTGTGTTACATCCATGCTGGAGTTTCTTCGAAATATTTCATTACATGCAATGCTATGTATAACTGAAAAACAAACTACTATTTACAATATTACTTAATGTATCACCTAGAAATTAGAATGTATTGATTCAATAAGAATAAGTAAATTATATAAAAAATATATTTTACAATGTTTTGTTAATTAAATATTAATTAGTAATAAAAAAATATCATTTAAAAGAAAAAAAAATATTTTCATAAAATAACATTTTTTCAGAAATGAAATTTAGTTGCACATTGTGCATATAATCTATAATTAATTTTTCTGATTTAATATAATTAATTTATAAAAATAAAAATATGTTTTAAGATAAAATATCCTCAATTATCATGGTGTGAATTTTTAGTAATTTTTTGAAAAGGTTCATATTATGATGAATATTAAAAAATATAAATTTATATGAAAACTAACTTTTATATTTAATAATTCAGTACAATAAAAAATGTTTTCAATGGATTCAAATCTTAAATATGTTCGATCATACATATATTAATCCAATTTAGGTCATTAGAATAAATTGAATATTAAATTTTTACATAAAATCATTCAAATATATTGAACAATTTCAATTTAAAAATCTGATTTCTCATGAAATTTATAGGATTAATATTAAATTATTTTTTTACAATTATGTTAATTGGATTTTGAAAAATGTATTCAAAATTTGGAGTAATATTAATTTATATAGTCTAATAAGTTCAAATTTATTTAGAAAAAATAAATTATGAATGCAGTAATGAATTAAAATATCATGGTTAAGGTAATAATTGTTATACCTGGGGGATAAACAATAAATATAGGTGAGAAAATGACCTAAAATATTATCTACATTTTATTTAATTATTTAATTATGTGTTTGGGAATAAATTATATTAAATACAAAAATTTATTTCCACATTTCCATTCATATGACCCATATAATAATTATTGTAACAGAAAATAGAAAAAAGATAACTTAATTTCTTTTAATATACTAATATAAGAAAAATATCATGTTTTCAGTTATTATTTTAATTTATTAATATAAATCAATTTTTAATCATATAAAAATAATACATTTATGATACCATAGTGGACATATAGGAGGTATATGAGATCCATTAAACATATTATCATCCCATGGATTGAAAATTGGTTTCTTCTGTTTTTTCAAATGGATTCACAAAATGAAATAATATTATAAGTAGGATCAAGAATAATGTATTCATCAGTGAAAGGCATTAGATATAAAGTTATGGTTATATAGAAAAAAATATTATGAAAAATAAACAATGTGCCAGATCATTTATCTATATGATTATTAAATTATATAATCAAACTAGAATAATAATGATGATAGTTACAAAATAAAATATCTATGGTTTATCAATAAAATAAAAAAGGTAGTTGATATTGAATGAAACTATCCATGAATAAGAATGTTTTTATCATTATTAGACTATACGATATCATAATAGTTTTATTTATAACACACATTATATATCACAAAATAAAAATATATATTTATTATAGTAGAAATCATTTAACATAAATCTTTGGATGATAATTCCTTTTGAAAATTTATTGAAAAAATATAGGTGAAAACTAAAATCATCTTTTATAAATTCTTAACATCAATAAGAATGTCCAATTGACGTGTTAGATCAAAAATTATATTCTGAATAGGTAAATTCAAATATTTGAGAATACTTTACATTTAAAAATAATATTCAACATTTTTCAGTTGATTATTTAATAATATAGTTATTTTTAATCCATTAATAAAAAATATTATATTTTTAAAATTATTGGTATTAAATACATTTTACAATGAAAATAATGATAGCAATAAATATTATGTCTCAAAAAATAGAATTGAGACCAAAATAACCCTTACAACCATTTTTTAAAATTGAATGAAACCCTTAGAATTATCTAATATACCTTCATTATGTACATATAAAACCAAATTTATTGTATGAAGGTGAACATCATGAAATAATTCTCTTGAAATTAAATTTTTAACAATATATCACTTCATTGTATCCCCACATAGTTGAATGCACTATATGGTAATGTATAACAATCATAAATTTTTTTAATCCAATATTTGAGAAATAATTAATATATATGACCTTTTATTAAATTCATTTATAAATAATATCTATATTTATATTGTTTTGTTTGGTCCTTAAAATATTTCATGTCTGGTAAATGTTTATTGTTTTTATCTTCTTTCATAATATGGTGTTGTTACTTTTTCTTATCTCAAAGTTCCTCATTCTATGGTTAGTAATGTTATTGTAATGGTTGATATATAATTATATATTGAAACATCCCAAAAATTATAAATAATAACTTATTATTCAAAATATTATGAGACACATTACATATATTTTCTCGTATGGTACCCAAAACATTGAGGTTTTATTATGGTACTTACATTCACGATTTTCTTCAAAATATTCTATCACATGAAAGGTTATGTGTAACCTAATATTAGACTACTTTTAACATTTTTATTTACTATATCACCTAGACAATATAATATATAGTTAGAATAGGAATATGTAACTTAATAAAAAATATATTTTACTCATTTTTATTAATAAACTATTTATTAACAATAAAGTAAATATAATTTAAAATAAAAAGTAATGTTTTAAAGAAAAATATTTTTTATAATAGACAGTTAGGTTTTTCTTTATGCATATAATTTATAATTTTTTTTTAAAATTTCATAATATTATTATGGAAAAATAAATATTTTATTAATAAAAAGATCTGAATTATCTTTGCATGAATATTTATTAATTTTTTGAAAAGATTCGGTTATTGATGAATATTGAAGGAAAAAAAAATTTTAAATGAAAATTACCATTTCTATTAAATAATTTCTAATGATATATCATATTTTAAATTGGTTGGAAAGAAAATTATATTCATTGATACATATATTAATCTGATTTATGACATTGAATTCAATTTTGTATTAAATTTTAACCTATAATTAATGTAATATTTTGGACAATATCACATTCAAAACCTGATTTCATATGAAGTTTGTGGGACTAATATTTAATTAAATTTTTTATAATTATTTTAATTGGATAAGAAAAATGGATTCAAAATTTGGAGTATGAAAATTTTTAACGTTCTTTTAATGTGAAATTTACATTGAACAAAATAGACATTAAATTTAGTAAAACATATAATTATTGTGGTTAAGTTAATAAATTGATTTACAGAGGGGTTAAAATTTAATTTTAGGAGATAAAATTACCTAAATTATTGTATAAATTTTATTTATTTAGAGTAGTGTGTGTATGACCAATAAATTATATGAAATATGGAAATTAATTTGAAATTTCCTCTTAATATAACCCATATAATAATTTAAGTATCTTAAAATAGAAAAAAGATACATTTCATCCTTTGAAATTATTTATGATGGGGAAAAACATCATTTTTTCATTTGTAATTATTATTTCTAAATATAAATTTTTTTATATCATAATATGTGTTATTTAATATATTAATTAATTAGTTTCATAAAATTCTTATGAAATTTCAATGTAGTAATTATATATCAATAAAATAAAATAAAATTACCAAAACTAACAATTATAAAATTGAAGTAAATTAATTGAATTGTTATGATAAATAATTATTTAAATCATAATATATATTTTTTAAAATATTTTAAATTATTATTTTTAATTCCATATTTAATATCATATTTTTTAATTCAACTCAAATAGATATTTTCAAAATTGACATTGTTGTGAATTTTTGCTAAATTGATTTTTATAAAATGTTTTAAAATTAAAATACACATTCATTCAAGAAATTAATTTTTAAATTATATTAAATATAATATATGATCCATTAAAAGACCAATTAATCTTCTATAATTGCTTTATTTTCCCCTAGATATTAAAAACACCATTAACGTCATTAATGTTAAAGCGATGTTTCTACATGTTACATGAACTTGTATTAAAGTTAATTTCCCTAAAACATTGGATTTATTGTTTATAAAATAGATATAATATGTATAAATATTTTATCCCAAATAACTAATAAATCTCACATTAATGTATTTTTAATATACAAATTATCATTGTTAGAAAACTAGTTACCATAGTTTAAAACAAAAATGAAATAAATAGGGAAACATAGATGTTAAGGAATAAATCATTTATAAAATGTGTTTTATATTATATTAGACCTCTATATAGTCTATTTAATCCTTAAATCCCAACAATATTCAATATTTTTTCCGTTTTAGGTATGTTTGACCACCTAATAGTGAATACGTATGTGTATATACTAAAGTGATGCTACTCCACAACTATAAAAGGGAACTCACTCCCCTCTGAATTTCAAAACATAAAACTATTTGGTTAATTAAATGACTATCTAGATAATTCAATAATATTCATACCATAACACTAATACCAATCTTTGGGAATTAATCAATCCATTATCGGATTTAGTGAAAACCTATGGAGGATACCCAAAGGTGAGGTAACGTTCTTCAATAAGAATATTCATTTTATATCTTTCCCCCTTTCTAAATTATTTTAAAAACATAATTATATAATAAAATTAGTATCATAAATATAATGAGATATTTTTTTATGTTTATATCATAAAACAAAACAAAATTCCATTTAATGGGTTATGGACTCTTCATTTTTGTGTATGATAGAGTAACACCTCTTGAACTGATGTCGTTCGTTATTTCCTTACCACCTTTCATTATTGGGTTTGCTGATGAATATAATTTTCATATATGATAGTTATAATATATATATTTCTTTTTTGTCATAATATTTTAGAGCACTTGTTACCTTCCATTCCTTAAGAGATATTAAAACTTTTCTCATTTTTCCAAAAGGCTACCACCTCGCGAAGTGATGTGATTTGCCTTTCATTATCACAAAACATGGCAGGTGATAAAAATAATTTTTAGGATTATGTATTATATTAATGACATTAATATATTATTTATTATTTATTTATCATTATTTAAAGAATATATATATTTACATCTTTTTCTATCTTTCCTTTTGACATGCATACAGGTCATAACATTGATCGTGTTCATGCAGAAAATGATCTTCACGATGTGATGTAACTACATTTTCTTCAACAAATTAAAAGGATGATATATATTATTAATTAAATAATTAATATTTTAACTATTTCATTATTATTTTTATTATTTTATAAAAATATATTATATTCTCAAGAACCAGATCATTCATGATAAAAACGAATGAGGAAACAATGAAATTAACACTTAGAACAATGAAAATAATGAAAAATTATTGAAAAATATGACAATAAATTATAAAATGATCATATATTATATGATAAATTCAAATATTTTTTGGTATAATTTAAAAAAATGACTAAAACTTTTATACAACATATTAAATATTGTCTAACCAATGAGAAACATAGGGTTATTTATTTTGTTTCAATATGATTTCACTAAGGCATATTGTAATGATATGCACCAAATTTCTTTTATATAGTGCATATACTAAAACATTAACAGTCAATGTCCTGAAAAATTCACTATTTATGTTATTTTAGTAATTAATTATAGTTATTTCATATATGTCAATTTAATTATAATTTACCATGTAGTAAGGGATTTTTAACCCCATTTAAACTCATTGGGTAAAACTTCTACATCATTGATTATGTCATTCTAAGATTATCTATGTAATAAAATTTTAGGATATTATTTTAAATTTACAATTTAATATGTGGATTTATATATGAAACCCATAATATATTAATTGTGAAATATTTGGATCAATGTTACGATCATTTAAAGGGTTTATCGAAAAATCAAATTCTAATTTAGATTGTTTATTATTGAATATTTTTTTAAGGTAATTAATTGATTATTTCATAAAATACCCTTATATTTTTATTACCCTTTGTTTAGTCTTGATATAATAATTTAATTTTTTGATTTTCCAATCGTGGATAAATATAATATTTTAGAAAATTATTTTATGAAAATTATTCTTTATTTATATCTTTGGGGAAAATATATTTTCTTCAAATAATAATGTTTTCTAAAATTGTATCCAAAAATATATTAACATTATCAAAATTATTTTTCAGATAAAATTTCACCCATTTTACCCTTAAATATTTTTCAATGGTATCATAATTCATTTCCAAACCAATGAACATTTGGAATTTTCTAGGAATGTTAATGTAATGTTATTTCCATATTATGAAATATTTATTTTATAATCTTTTTATAGTAAAAAACGAATGTTCTTTTTAATGTTATAAAAAATGGTAAAAATTAACTAATTTAATGAGCATTTTTTATTTCAATCTTACTTTTCATGAGTAATAATATCTTTTTAAAGAAAATGTGTTTAAAATTTTAATTTCCCAGAAAATTATTTTCAAACTATTTTGTAAAAATAATATGATATTTTCCACAATAATGTTTATAGATATCATTTTAGTGTATTTATATTCAACAATGAAAAGTCTATATTATTAATCAAATGGTATATGTTTTTTGTACAATTATTCTTATTTGGATGGTTTATTAATATTGTCACCTAGTATAATATTTAAATCCACATCATAGTTTAATTTTGTAATCACCATCTTTCCCTTGAAGTAAAAAATTTACTATGATCAATAGACAATAATTTTTCTCTAAATATCCATATTAATTATAATAGAAATTTTTAGTTCCTATCCCATAATCCATTTTTATCCTTAGTGATTACTTTGATAGTTATTTGATAAAATTGGGTAATATTGATAAATATATACCCTTTACTAAATGTAGTTAATTAATGAGGCACATTATCTACGAATTAAATCTATTATTCAATATATTAGGAATTAATTGGACTGCTTTGAAATGATTTGGAAATCATAAATATAATTCCACTCCATTCATTGGTAGTAACATGAAACAAAAATAGTCATCTATAAACCCTTCATGTTTGTAGCCAAGTTGTTTTAAACTAGCTGGTGGATAGACATTTAATGTAAGTGTATTGTGAAACATCTTGAAAAAAAATCATATGGGTATTCAACCGACAAGTTTTAAACCATATTAAGGATAGATCTCAATGTTAATGATATATTTTACCTAGGAAACATGATGTCCAATAATTAAGTATTTCATTAATTACTAATTCAGTTATTTTTATTCATTATATTTTCAAAATTTTATAGTCATTGTATTCATTTCATTATCATATTATTGATTAAATAGAATATGGTCAAATTTATTTACAATTATATATTCAAAATTAGTAATCTTACTATGATATTAAATTTATCCAATTAGCATGTGTGCTAATTTATATACCATTCCAAATTTATTATGCTTATTGATTCATGATTTCTTTTGTTATACATAACCATTAATGAGAATTTATTATCACCTTTATTTTTTCCAATCATAGGAACACATGAAGTTTACTATGAATAAAATTCAAGGATATGATAGAGGGAATAATGATATTGTCAAAGAAAAAATTAATATTAAAATTTTTTAGTCAAATGTTTTATAGGACTCATGTTTGTATATAGTTTACCAAGAAAACTAAACAGATTATACCTTTTGGATGTGATTCAATGTATATTTTGAAAATCTAATGGTAGCATGATCTAGATCTGTGAAATTTGGTTTAGGTTCACATTATATGGTATTATATTTTGTTAAGTAGAATTCATGGAAACTAGATTTAATAAAATATATATTAGGAACAAAAACCTATGAGTGACTTTGAAGATATGTATATAAGATTATCCTTTTGATTTTGGGAATGGATTAAATTCTATGGTTTATTGTGGAAATAAATCCCAATATAGATAATATTAGTTTATGTGGTTATTATAATGATGTTCCTAGGGTGATAACATATAAAAGAGTGTATTGAGATTGACTCTATTATTAACTATATCATAATAATATGATTTTCTATGAATCTAGTTTAATACTCTAGATGGATATGATTAAAAAAATCATATTTTATTTACAATCCACTAATAATGATTTGAATAAATAATTAAATTTAATGATGTAAAATAAAATTTAGACCAAATAAAAACCCATGTTGAAATAAAATAGATGAAGTATTTTTGTGTTGGGGCTTAAGAATTAAAGTGTAACTATTTTTACCACATGGTTTTTTGGGTATAAGAATCATGAAATACCTATAGACTATATTAAATTTTATAATATTATGTGTATCAATTAATGTAAGAGTTATTAACCCCATCATCATTATGATTTTATGGATAACCATTTTTCCAATGTCATAACAACCTCTTAAAAAAATTATGTTGAAATGTAATGTGGTTAAGGTTATATTGGAATAAATTTATTCCTATACTACCATTGGTTTGATACATGTTTTAGTAGATGATTTATTTGATGAAAAGTGCCATTAAATTATATATATATATATATATATATATATATGAAAAATTATATTTATATCTTTTAGGGGTTCTATGATCATTAATGAATATTTTAATAATTGTAAAATATGATAATTATTCTTTGTGAAAAAAATTTTATTCTGATAAACAATGTAAAAAATATTATATAATGATTAATTTCATTTCATTTTCTTATTTAATATTTTATTAGTAATGTTATAATAATAATATTAATAATCATATAAAAATTAAAACTTGTATATTGGGTGACAAACCATATAATCTGTCAAAGGTCTTAGGGCTTGAACCAATGACTGAAGGACAGTAAGTTTTCTGTGCCAACCACTAGCATACATAATATATTGGTAAATAACTAATTTTTTAACTAAAAAATTTGATGAATAAATATTAATGATGTAGTGGTGGTATAATTTTTTTTAGATATTAACATAATATTTATATTGTTTTTGGAATATATTTTTAGAGGCACTAAAAGAATTTTCAATCTTTTAGTGATCTTATGATCTGTTAAAAGTTATTTTTAGAGATTCATGAATAAAAAATCAGTTTTTGTGTATATATTTCATGGAATTGTGGATGAATAATAAATTTATCAATGAAATTCAGTTGATGAAATTGTTCTTATAAATTAATGACCTATCAAGTTAATATATTTACTTATATTTTTGGTCAATAAAATAATTCCTCTACTTTAGTAAAAGGGTCTTAAAAAAGTGTTATCCTATTACCTTCATATCTGATAAATTAGATATAAATTTAATTTATTATGTATTTATTTTTTAGAACCATTAATTAACAATAACAAATCACTAACTTGTGATCAATGGCCTCGATCTCTCTATAATTCTTTACACTTTTACACCATGTCCATATATTCAATTTCCACGGCATTTCCCATTCATAGAAAAAATGTTTTATGTTATTCTATATAAACATTTTTATTAACTTTATATTTTTTAAAAAGGTAATTTCATTAAAAGAACTTAAGATGTGGTTTTTTAGAAAATTTATTTCCAAATGACAAACTCTTGATTAACGATATGAAGTTCAAATTGGGAGGCCATTATTTTTTTATGTTGGGGAGATTATAAAATCAGATTAATTATAATATAATAACATTTTATTCAACATATTATGTGACATGAATCAATTATCTTATTTTTCAGTAAATAGAACATTTATTTTTTCTTGAATTACATGAAATAACGGATTTCTTTAAAATCATTCATTACACCGAAGGACAAGCATTATCGAAAAACTATATACTATTAATATTATTATGTATATATCACATATATGTTATAATTAAAGGTATATAGATGATGAAATATCAAATGAAAATATAAATTTTATAAATTTTATAATTTTATATTGATTTTTAATAAAATCTATGTCATTTAATTGAAAAAAAAACGTTTTCCTAAAAAATGAATTTTTTTCTAAAAAGTAATACAGTACCACTTTTCATACTGAATTTCTAATTTATTTTATCAATATTTTTGAAAGATTTTTTAAAAATTAATCATTATTATTGAAATTTTAATATCATAATTATATAAGGTAATTTTTTTTTCTGAAATGTTCTATTTTTTGATGAATTTTGAAAAACTGAATTTGTCATAAAATAATCCTTTTCAATTGAATAATTTATATTGATAAATTCTGTTTTCAATTGGTTTTAATGTAATATTATATAAATTATATATCAATTAATATAATTTAGGTTTTCTAAATCAATTTAATTATAAATTTTGATATAAAAGTATTATAATCTTTTTTACATTTTTCGTTTAAAAACCTGTTTTATCATCACATATGTGTGATTATGTTTAAATTAATTTATCCCAAAATTTTTTATTTATTTTTAAGAATTGGTTAAATATTTTATACTCAAGTAATTTATAATTTATAATTAGGTCAACACATTATTTCACCCAATATAATAATGAATGTTGTGACAAAATTAATTGTCCTAATTTAGGTAAAAATTGAATTACCGAAGGTAAAAATTGGATGATAATAGTTAAAATGACCAAAAAAATTATCTAAATATTATTTCATGAGTATATTTAGACTTGGGTATTCAATGTATCAGAAATATGGAAATTTTGTGCTATTTTATTTGAATATGACCCATATAATATGGAAAGTAATAAAAAATGCAAAAAAGATACATTTCTTCATTTTAATATATATAAGGATTTACAATAAAGAAAAAAATAAAATTAGATCATTTATAAATAGTATTTTTAAAGATAAATTATTCTTTTCATAGGAATTTATCTACTATTTTTTAATGTTTAATTAGTTTCGAAAAATTATTAAGGAATTCCAATTCAATAATTATTTAGTAACAGAAAAATTTAAATAACTAATGCTACAAATAATAAATGTGAATAAAATTGATAAAATTATTATGTTCATTTATATTTTTGGATTATTATATAATGTTATAATGGTATGAAAAAAATATATTCATAATCTACTATTATCTATATAAATATTAACTCAATTTAAATAAATAATTTCAAAAATGACATTATTGTTACTCTATGACAAATCATATTTTATTAAATGATTTAAAACTTCTAAAAAAATAATGTTTCAATTTATTTTTAAATGATAATAAATATCATATATATTAGTTTAATGGACCAATTTTGTTTATATTGACTATATTTACTATTAAATAGTAAAATCTCTTTAGGAACTATTAGGTTAATGTGGTGTTTTTCATGATACATGTGTTTCTGTTAAATTAAATATCCAACACACATAGGATTTTTAATTTATTAATTAGATAAAACATTACGATTTTTTTCAAAACTACGTAATATTTTAAACATTTATTTTGTATTAATGGACAGATTAATATTGTAAGAAAAATAGTTTCCTTAGTGAAAAAATAAAATTTTAAAAATAAGGATACATAGATGTTAAGGAAACGAATATTTAAATTTTTTTTATTATTTTGTTTTGGAGAAGTATATTGACCTTATAAACCGTCCATTTCATTTATTATAAGTCATGGATCATATTAAGGTAATATTTTCCATCTAATTGTGAAAACAACTTTGTATTTTCAAAAGATTCACCCATTCTCATCTAAAAAATGAAACACCCTCAAATTACATTAACATACCTCACTCATATTTGGTTTGACAAATACAAACCATATCACATAAAATAATCTCTAACATTATACTAGAATCCTTAGTATTGGTGGAATAATTAAATGTCAGGGATTTAGATGAATCCTATGAAGGATACCAAAGAGAGAGAGATAGAGGGAAAATTTTCATCAAAAGAGCGTTCATTTTATTTCCTTCTCCGACTCCTTAAATTATTTTCAAACCATTATTATATAATAACCACATTCTCATCGACATAAATTTTTTTTATATCAAGGATATGCTATAAACACAGATACACTTTAGGAAAATGGGATATGAAATAATTATTCATGTATACAAATGATTACCTCCCCTTGAACTGATGTTGTTCGTTCATTTATGAACACCTTTCATAGTTAGGTAATATGATGTATAAAAAGTTTTTATATGATATATATAACATATTAATATGTATTGATTGATTATATCACATAATGTTTTTGCACCACATTATATAGTTTATACAATAACATCACTTGTGTGTGTGACAGACTATTACCTCGCAAAGTGATGTGATACATTTTATCCGTAAGGCTTCATAGGGATGGTGATAAAGTTTAATTTAATAATTATATAAAATATATATGATAAATTCTTATATTCAAGGTAGATTTATAATTAGGGAAATATAATTTTCATACATTTTACTATATCATTCCTTTTTCAGTCATGTAAAGGTGACAACATAATTAATGTATGTGTGGACTACTACCTTCATGATGTGATGTGAAACTATTTTCCCCACAAAAAAAATTATGATAAATTATTATAATGATAAAAAAGAAACTACAATATACTACATTTTTAATAAATTTTCTTTAATAGAAGGTAATGTATGCCAAACTGAGTTAGAATGCATTATATGCAATATTGACTTTCTTCGATGGATTGCATTATATACAATACTGAGTTTAACCAAATACAATTAATATTACTATTTAAAATGTAAATTATCTCATTGAAATTAAACTAAAAATTATGAATATGATTTACTAACTTATAAAAATATATTTTCGAATTCATTGGATACCAATTAACTATAAATGAACATTGAAACCAATTGAATATAAAGGGAAAATATTTATGCATCCAAATTAATTTTTTCTTAATAAATTAATTTAATTTGACTTATTTTATGATAAGAGTGATATTTATATTTAATAAATTAAATATTTTTCTTGAAATTAATCTAGTGTGTATGATTTTCCTAATTTGTGAAAAATCCCATTTTATATAGAAACAAACATTGTTTTTCTAATGGTAGTTTTTCCACCTTTTAATAACAAACTTCTTTGAAAACTAAATATTGAATATATTAGGGATTTTATTTCAAAAAATAGTTTATTTTGATGTTATAGTGTCCATGTGATCTTAGAGTGATTTTTTTTTATTTTTTATGATAATTTTTATTTTTTATTAATAGTGAAAAATATAGATTTTTAATTGAGAATTGACTCTTCATATATATAATTGGTAATGTCAAATTAAATTTAAAAATTATTTTAAACTAAAAAATGTCAATTATTAATATATTAATATAATTTATTTGATTTTAATAAATTTTATAGATGATTTATTTTTAAAAAATTAGTTTAATTTTGAATATTATAAATTTTAAAACCCACTTTATCATTCCGTTTGTGAGATTATTTTAAAATTTATTTCTAACAATTTCATATTATGAATTTGAAAAAAATTTATTCACAATTTATTTGAATCATAATTTATAATTTTTAAAAATTTAGAATTTATTTTTTATCCAGAACTGATAGTGAAGTGATTTAAGATTAATAATAATGATTCAGAGAAAAACAAGTTTACCATGGGACTAAAATATAAACATAAGTGTCCAAATGACCTAGGAACTTATTCAATACCAATTTTATAGGCAAATTTAGACATTATAACTTATATGACAAATTTTGCAGCATTATTAATGTCACTAGAGATGGAAAAAAAGGTGTGTAATTTCATCTTCAAAAAAACTAAATGTTTTCAACTAGCCCAACTTTTAAAAGGCCTCTCCTATTTAATTCCTAAAAGCTCTATAAACACATTGGATCCACCTATACCCAACCCATTAACTCCCTAAATTAACTCCACTCATCTTGGAGTCATTATCATTTGACATAATTTAACATAAGAAGGCATTAGTGGAATCCTAAAGAGGATAGTTGGAGAAAAGGAAATGTTTTATCAAAGAATTTTTATTTTATTTCCTCCACCACTCCCGTAAATTATTTTAATATCATTAATATATAATAATAAAAGTATAATTAATATAATATGATATGTTTATGTTAATGGTATGTCTTAAAACTTCACACTTCAATTAAATTTCTTAGGAAATCATCTTTCAGGTGTATGATAATGTACTACCTAGTGAATCGATCATTATCATTTCATACATTACCACCTTTAATGGTTCTGAATAATGATGGAAGTGATATTTTTAATTAATTTTTATTATATTTATTATGCATTACTTATTATTCAACTATTATATAAAACATACATTGATAAATTATATTTTGTGGGAAGATGATCTTGTTGTTCGTGTGTATAACATACTACCAAATCAAAAAGAATTATAATTAAATTAAAACTTACATGGAATTTATTAAGGATGTTTTAAATAATAATATGTAATATATATTGTATAAATATTATAATATTATGATAATATACCTAAATATCATTTTCTTTTCTTTCCTTAATATGACAAAAAATGGAAGTACTGTATATGCATTCTTACGACCTACCATCTCAATGAACGATTCATTTAATTTCCTATCACTAAATATCTTGTTTTACTATAAATACATACATGATAAATATATATGATATTTAAATCATGATTATAATTCTGAATATGATATAATCATGATTTATGTAAAAGTAACAGAGAAGTAACATGTCAAAATATACTCAAAAAACAGATAATATAAAACCCAAAACTATAAAAATAATGAATGATTATTAATGAACGAGTAATAAGACGAAATATAATAATAATATATTATAATTTACATATTAATATGATTCATGTGTATTTTAGTAACATTCTATGACCATTATATATATGTTTAATGGTAATTTAACCAAAAGATAGTGTAAGTTAATGGATTTCATTTTAATTTAAATTCCCCAAAGACTTATTTATTATTATGAACCAATTAACATTTATTTGGTGTATATAATTTCCCATTTACATGTAATATCATGAAAATTTTCTTATTCATTGTATTTTAAATTTAAATTTGAATTATATAAACTAAGGGTATTAGAAATTAAAATTTACAAATATTAAAGGCTATTATATACTCTTAATTTATTTTGTGATTGTTAACATTCTCTTAATAAAATAACATTATTGTATTCATTTTTATTGGGAAAATATTCTTCATAAATATGTTAATTATTATCTACTGGATATATTTATTTACTAGATCTTACAAAATATTAAATTAATGTGTTTACTTCGAATGTTATTTGGTTAAATGAGGAAATCAAGATAAATGTTTATCCTTTTCACAATATGGATATCAGATAACCAACATTATTTACGAGTTAAATCAGTTTATTAGATATATAATAAAGTAATTACACCATTATGGAATGAGTTGGGAAATATTTAAAGTCATACCCATGATGTATCAGTAGTGTCATGATATGTATAATTTATGAAAATAAGATGGATTTTTAACCTATATGTTTTAAACCATATTGTGAAAGTACTTGACGGTAAATGATCCATGTGAGTATGAAGCATGGAGTCAAATAATTAAGAATCATCTTCACTGATAATTTAATAATAATTATTATCCATGATATTTTCAATATGAAATTTATATATTTATTCATTACATTATCATTTTATTTACTATGATGTGTCATGTTATTTAAAAGGGATTTGTTTTATGATATGACCTCTCTAAATTATTTAAGAACTTCCTTCTCAATTTATTTCTTACATTGAACATTTAATCAGTTATTTATCTCCCCATATTTACTATGATTATTGATTCATGAGATGTTTCTTTATAATTAACCTTTATAGAGAATTTTATAGCACCATTATTTGGTTCCAATCCCAAGGATTTGAAGATGAATTCTTGTAATGTGTTTTAATGATGTTGATCTCTTACTTTTGTTATGATTTATTTTCTATTCCAATGTACAATGGGTATCATGAGTGTAATCTAGTTCTCCAAAAATGCTACATTATTTGATCATTGTGAATTTTTATCTTTTACTCACACCAATGTAATTACTTAAGACACCACCTATGGGGTACTTAAGTGTGGGTCATTATAGTTGGTATCAGATACAGTTTAGTAAAAACAATGCAAACTAGATTAAGGAAAACATATATTAGTGTACATGAATATATGATAACGATTGATTAAAATTATAAAATAACATACCAAAGGAATATATATTATCATTATGAGATTAGATACAAAGAAAATTTTCATTTTATGATAATTACTCTGATAGTTTTATGATTATACATTTTGATTCACAATTTTTTAATGTGATATAGTATATGATATTGATTATAAATGATTCATGGAGTGAGTAATGGAATCAATACTCATGGAAATTGTTGATATTTAAATTCTTAGGATGCCAATACAGCTGGTTTTGGAATAGAGAATATTTTTTCTATATTAGCAAATATTATTGTGGTTATGACAAATAATATTTAAAGGATGGGGAAACATGTTTAAAAATGAGAATATACTATGCTAGATCACATAATGTGATAGAATCCCCATAATTTTAGTAATACTAATAATAAAATGGTATATATTCAATGTATTATGTCTCTAGATGAGATATTTATGTCTTCAGATGCATTGATAAGGATAAGGTTAAACATTTGATGTATTATCTCAAAGGTGATGTTGATCCATTGTGGTCATTGATCGATAACACTAGGGAGTAAAAATAAATAGAAAACATAGAATGGATAAATATTAAAGATACATTCCTAAATAAATTCCCCTATGAGCCATAAATAAATTTTAATCCAAAGATCCTCAGTTTAAATAGAAATGGAAGAAGAGAGTATTGATAATTATGGAGAATCATTATAAGGTTATTCATGCATGATAACTACAATAAATTCATTATGGGTCCCAATATTTCCAATTTCATTGAAATTATTAAGACAAGCCTCTTATGGTTTATAGCCTTTCAAATTTATTATTCATATCCACAAATATATATTTTTCTGTCAAAATGGAGAAGGAATTATATAGGAATACATATTCATGGGAAAACAATATAATAAGAGTTCATATGAAAACCCTAAAAAATGAAAATCCATCATAAAATAATATGAATATGGAGAAATTACAGCTATGTGATAACTAAAGAAGTAATTACTATGGGATATTTTGGAAGGGAAAGGGGATTTTTTAAATTACTCTGAGAAGGCTCATCATGTTAATGAATGAAAGTGGATGATGGAAAAAAATTCAATTCTAGGATACAACTTTAATTACAAGGGAAACTATAAATAATATTCCCAAAGAGCTATGGGTATCTACAATAAAATAGGAAAATTGGATGTGAATACGATTATTCAATCATTATATAAATGTTATAAGTACCCAATGGTGTTGTTACAGGTGCATTAGTCAAATATTTTAGTTTATCTCATTCTTTATTGGATTCTATAAAATCACAATCTCTTATATCAACACATTTTTATAAAAAAATTAAACATTTCCTATATTATTTATTATGGTGGTTGTTGTTGAAAACATATATGATGAAGTATAATTCCAAAAAATATGTGTGGGGATGTCCGGAATATGAAACATAAAGATTCATTACTTAATTAAATTTTCATTATAAATTTGGTTGAACGTAATATAATCATCAGTATAAATTTTATTTCACAATATAATTTAAATATTTATTGTTAGAATAATGAAATTATGTTTTTCAAGAATGATGTAGAAATAATTATCTTCAAAGACAAAAAATCATCATCTAATTATTATGTAGATCCATCCCTAGTACCACTACTGAATGAAATTCATGGGGATGAATAGAAAAAAAAACATCTATAGAATAAGAAGGTAATACTTTAATTGAGTATGTATATATTGAAAAATAATACACTGAGTTATTTTTTGAGGAAATACATGGACACCCCCTTAGATTGTGATGTTTAGTATTCTATTGATTAAATCCCTCATTAAAGACCAATATCAAAGAATACCTATAAAATAACCACTGTGGAATTAGAGGAGATGAAGAAACTACTACATGAGTTTTGTAATAATGGATTTATTCACCATAATGTTTCTCTACATGGATCCCCATTTCACATTATTAAGAATAATGAAAATTTATTGAGGTAGTGCATTGATTATCGAAAAATAAATTCTATTATGGTAATGAATTAGTAACCTCTACCTCACATTTATGAATTATTAGAGAAATATTATGGATCCAAATATATTTTTATGTATTTAATTACATTATGGGCATCCCCAATTATGATTCATGAATAATGAAAATTCAATGAATATTTTTTGGATGAGGTATGGAAAATATGATTTTACAGTAATACCATTTGGATTAATTAATGCACCCACTATTTTTATAGATATAATGAATTTAGTAGCAAAGAAATATCTTGACTATTTTTTCATGGTATTCATTAATGATATTCTAGTTTATTCTAAAATCTATGAGGACCATGAGAATAACTTGAGGATTGTTATTAAGAATCTTATATGGAAAGAGTTATATGAGATATTTTGTATGAGTGATCATCTTCTTTAGGGAGTTTTTATTCGAGGCCATATTTTCTATAAAAAATTAAACTCAGTTCATCCTTCAACAGTAAAGGTAGTGAGATAATGGACTACACCAATGAATATTATAAAGTTATATATTTTTATTGGGTTTTATGGTCACAATTGGAGATTCATTTAGAATATTTCTAAATTGGAAAACCCATTGACCAATATTACACATAAATGGGTTATATTTGTTAAAAAAAGGAATGTGAATAATGTTTCAATGAACTAAATAGGATATTGGTCCATTCCCTAATATTGACTCTACCATCTAGAAATAAAAATATATTATTTATGGAGATGCATTAACGAAGAGACATGGTTTTGTCCTATAGAAAATGTAATGGTCATTGTATTTGAACAAATGAAATTGAAGACTCAATAATAGAGAAATCAAACCCTTAAAATTGATTTTATAGTTATATTATACACTTGAAAGCTATCAATACACTATCCCTATTGAGAAATATGTTAGATAAACATGGACCCAAAAAGTATGAAATACATCATTTCAAAGAAAGAACTCCATATGAGAAAAAGTAGATCACTTAATCTACCAAAAAATTATGATTTCATAATACGATACTCCCTAGTAAAAGTATGTAAGATATAAAATTCATTGAGAATGAAGGATTCAGGTGTTCTCATACAAATTATGATTGATAGGGATCCTGTGTTCTTGGATCTACTAAAAATGGATATGTTTATAAAAATGTTATGTGGGACATCAATAAATTTTTAATTGATTTAAAAAACATATTTATTATAGATGATAATGAATATTCATTATAGGTATGATATATTATAGAATACAATTGAATCCATGAATTAAGGGAAACTAGAAAAATAAAATTTTGAATAAGACATTTAGAATTTTGGAATGTGATTTTATGTTCCAGCTACAGAAAAGATAATATAGTAATTTCTAGAAGATGATCATAGCTAAAACTACTTTATATGCTATGGTAGTGAAAATATGTATGGAGATTTGATGGAATAATTTTTTCGGATAAAATGAAGTGATAAATTGCATATTTTTTGTCAGGATGGTTTGTTTTTCAACATGAAAAAGATGTGAGGAAACATCCTAGAGGATACATTCAACCTATTTCTATTATTTTGTTGATGGGGTATGATATTAATATATAATTTTTTGGGAATAACAATAACTCCTATATATAATAATGTAATTCTTTTATCGTAGATCACTAAACCAGAACTGCTTGTTTACATTATATAAGACAAGATTTACCTATTGATCAACTCACAAGGATATATATTAACATAGTTATAAGAATTCATGGGGAAAATATTTCAATTTATCTAGATCGTGATCCCCATTTTACATCAGAATTCTGGATGATTATTCCCAAAGTTCTTGATATTGAACTAAATTGGAGCACTGAATAACACCCTCAATCTAATGGATAGATCTAACAAAAAATTCAAACAATGTAAGAAATTTTGGGGTCATGATTAATCAAAATACATGGTCAGGGGGATTAGTATTTACCTTTTGTATATTTTACCTATAGAAATAGATTCTATAAAGTTTTCAAATAGTGTCATATAAAGCATAAAATGGAAAGAGATGTCATGCTTCATCTTCATGGTTTGTAGTAAGTCAACGAGAACATGTAGCCCCATAACATTTTGAGGAGACAATGTCAACAATAAAGGATATTTTGGAACCCATTAACGAAACACTATGTAGGAAATATAATTATAATTAATATCGGAAGAATGTATTTGGATTCTATGTTGGTTATCACGTGTTATTGAATGTATCTCCATAGAAGGGTGTTATACTTATCGATTAGAATGTGAAAATGAGGCCCATATATAATGGAATCTTTAAAATTATTGAAATAATAATGTCGATTATTATCATTTTGAGATTCCACCAAACCTCTCAAAATTAAACAATGAATTACATATATGATTTTTAAGTATGTATGTTTTGGACCCAATACATGTTATCTCCTCTCAAGAAATAGTCTTTGAAACTGATCTATCAAGTTGTTAAGAACCCATCCAGATTATTTATACGAGAGAGGAATTATTGATGAATTAGATGAATCACCTAGTAATGTTACTCTAGAGGAATCATTAAATGGAAAATGAAACTTGGGAATTGCTTATTATTATGAAAAATAACAACTCCTATCTATTTAGAAGGTAATACCACTAAAATATCACAGGAAATGTTTTAGTTGGAGGGAAGAATGTAACACCCCAAGGAGTTACAATATATTCCAATATGAATATGTTTATTTTTATTTATTTATTTCAATGTATGAAATACTGAGATATACTTCATTACCTAAAGAAATAACATTCTACAATGGATTATGTTACATACAATGTTGAGGTTCAGTATATAAATTACTATTATTATTTAAAATGAATATTTTCTCCTATACATTCAAATTTGGGTTTGTAATATGATTTACAAACATTATTAAAGATATGATAGAATTTATTTCCAACAAATTAATTAGAAATAAAAATAGAAACTAGATAAATAGAATTGAAATGTTTTAAAAAAATTCTTTTAAGACTCCCAATGTAATTTTATCCTAATAAATTAAATTAATTACAATTAGTGAATTATATTAATGAAATTTAAATATTATAAATTTAATAAAATGTTTTTAAATTTATCTGTTGGATTTTATGTGTATATGATAAGTACAAATCCAATTTTACGCATAAAAATAGTTTTTTTCTAAAGGTAGTTTTCCACGTTTTTATTGCCCAGTTTTATTTAAACAAAATTTTAAAAAATAATTTTTTTAAAAAAAATTAATCATAAATATTGATATTAAAATTTACAAATTATCATTTATTTATTTATTTTTAATAATATTAATTTTTTGATGTGTGAGGAAAAAAAAATTGAATTTTAATTGGATACTGATTTACCTTAGAAATAATGTATCAGATTACATATTATTTTCAAATTGAAATAAATTAATGATATAAAAATCATACATAGACAAATATTATTTAGGTCAATTTAATTATTTTTATATTGAATTTAGATATAGAAACTCTATAATCAATTGATCATTTTTTACATTAATAACACTCTTTCTCATCTTGTCTGTGAGATTAATTTTAAATTAGTATCTGCCACTTATATAATATGAATTTGAAAAAATGGATTAATATTTTGGAATCTGAATAAATTATAAATTCTAATTTTTTCAACATTAGTTCGGAAAAATATTTTATGTGGATACAATTAAAATTAAAAACAACAATTAATAGAAAACCCTATTTTCCAAGGGACTATGCTTTACAAAAAAGGGGCCAAATGACATAGAAACATTCACTACAACCATTGGGTATAATATTTTGACATTATCCCTTATATTATTTATTTTTATCATTACATTAGTCACATTACATGGAAAAAATGTTTTTGGATCATCCCCTTTCAAAATGTTACATATTTACCACTAACAAACTTAAAAAGGCCTCTCCTACCCTAATTTCATAAATATCAGGCCACATAGGGTCTGATAATCACTGTTATATTCACTCCCAAAATTCGATCCCATAATCCCAAAGCCTAATCATTGGTAGAAAGAAAACATATGAATGAATTATTGGAAACATATGGATTATCTCAAAATAAGAGTTAATGATTTTCTAAAAGCATTTTATTTAATTTCCACATCCACCGCATTAAATAACTTTTATATCAAGAGTATAAATAAAAATAAAATATTAAATATATTGAAATATTTTTATTTTATGGGTAATACCTACAACATTTATCACAATTATAAAATAGATTATGAAATCATTTTTGTGGATGGTAGACTACCGACTTGCGAACAGATGTAATTCATTTTCCCAATACAACCTTTCAATGATGGAATATAAAGAAAGAAATAGTTTTTTATATTATAAATACGATATAAATGATTAATTAATAATTATATAATTATTATATAACTCATACCTTAATAATATCACTTATTGGGAATATAATAAGATCATTTGTCAGTAATGCGGACTATCGTGCCCCGAAATGATGAGATTCATGCAATCATAATTTAAAATGAATTAATGAATGTTTTAATAAAAACATTAAATATATATGAACTACTTATGATACTAGAATTATTATATACATATATTTCTTTTAATTTTCTTTCTTAAATATGATAATAAAATCGAAGCATGATTCACGTGTACGTATATCCTACCATCTCCATGAATGATGCATTTAATTTTCTCATTATAAATATTATTTAATAATATAATACATATATTTATTATATATGTTATTTAAATCCACATTTTATATATGAAATAATCATGATTGGCTATGGAGGATCAAAAAAACAATTAAAAAAAACTCAAAAAGGGCAATTAACACCTGAAATGATGAAATCAATAAATGATTACTAATGAATGAGTGATAATATGTTATTAATAAATAATTAATTATTTTATAAATATTAATATGGTTCAATTTTAATTTAATATCCTATTTAAAAACATTATATCTGAGGTTAAATAAAATTCATCCAAAATGAATCATAGGGTAAGAAAATTTTTCTTAATCAATATTCCCTTAAGACTGATTAATCATTTTTCCAAAATTCACATTTATATTGGGTACATACTTACACATTGATATATAATATCACAAATAATTTATTATTCATTTTATTTCATTTCCTAATTTTAGTTAGCATATCCATATGGCTTTGACTTGAAAATTACCTGGTGGTAAAAGTTATTCTACAACGTTAGTTCCTTTTTTGAGTGTTTACATCATATTTAAAAATAAGTTTATTAAATTCATTTTTCATTGAAAATTTAATTTATATTAAATATACATTGTGATATATAATGATTATGATTATTTTAAAATATATATACAATTTTTATATATTCCAGTATTGTTTAATGTTATTAGATTAACTCTGAAAATTTATATAAATCAGTATCCATTACCCAATGATGGTATATAATAAGGAACATTTTTTATGTGTTAAATAGATTTATTAAATATATGAAGAATTATTTGGATTAGTATAAAATTTCTTGGGGAAAATATCATGTAATATCTTTGATGAAGAGTCATGTTTGCCATGGTACCATGAGATACAATGATATAAGTAGTTGGCATTTCGTATCTCTACAGAACCTTGATCTTGAAGGGATATCATTAATTGTAAGATAGTTCTTGTTCATGAAATTAAGGATTCAATCGCTAATAGGTATAATATTTTTCTCTTTTTTTATTCATTCATGAATGATTTTCTTGGTCTAGTCAAAGCATTTGAAGGTATCTGACCATTCTGCAAGACACAACCTGATTAGGGGATTCAAAGATTTTGATCTGTTCTCTATCCATAACTCCATATTTTTTGTATGGATTCAAATTTTGGGCATTAATTAGACATATAAAAACCCTCAAATCCACATTGATATTGTTTTGGATGTGTAAAATCCAATAAAATTGATTAAACTACTATGATGTATAGTTCTGGCTATTATTCTAGGGTTATAGTTAAAATCGACCTCAATTATAATCTAGATAGTTGGGTTGTTCTTTCCACTTCCAAATATGACATCAAATTTAAGATTATATATGAGAATCTACCCTTAATTTTCTCGTACTTTCAGTCTATTGGACACCTCATGGAGCACTATTTTATGAATGATACTAGTAATTTATTTTATATCAAGGGTTATAACTAGTAAGTTTTCAAGAAGATACAAAAAAGTAAATGAAAGGTAGTATTTTCCAGCATAATAAATGAAATGAAGTAATATTCTACTAGAAATTTGAATGTTATGGAAGAAAAAGGGGATCTTCATGGAAATAATACTACAGGTTCCAATGTAGTGTAGGATTAGTATTATCTATATCCAGTTAGTGTGAAAAATCTACAAGAAGGGCCTAGATTTTAGGAAAATGTGTTGTAGATAACTGTTGATGTGCCTATTGAATAGGTAAGGATTGAGATATTCATTTATATGTCTCCTGGACATACAGAGTAGATGTCAGTGTATTTGGTTCCATATTCTACTAATTTTGATTCTTGTGGATCTGATAATTCAAGCTCTATGTTTATTGGGGAACTCAATGTGTAGTGGAGTTTAAACAGAATTGTGGGCAGCTGGACAAACACGGATAATGAAAAATCGCTAATTAAAAAAAATCATATTGATACTTTTTTGATAATGTAATGGTGGTTGTTGAAGGGTATTCATCAGACCCTTTGAAAAAGAAATGACCAATTAAGGAATAATTTCATATAAAACCCAAAATGAGAACTAGATACATATAAAGTAGGAGAAAGGTTCAAGGTAATATTTTTAATCCATTATAGGATGCGTATAGCTGAGATTATGATGATTATAATCCTATTGGTTTTAATTACTGAATGTATTACTTTTTAATGAGGGAATTTTCTCTTTTATGAACCCAATACCATCTATCTAAATTGATTCATACTTTTATTAAATAGAGAATAACTTCCTCACCATTGTAAAAAATTGTTATTTTCACTATGAAAAAAATCTAAGTATGCATTTAAATAAATAATTATTGATTATTCATTATCGAGTTGTTTAAATAAAAATTATTTTTAGCTATTTAACTAAACAAATTTTTTATTAACTTATTTATTATTTAATTAATAAAATTTAACAAGTATTTAGTTATTTACCTTTACATACTTATTATGGTTATTGATTCGTGGTAGCATCAACTATACATAAACTTTATTATGAATTTGAGCTCACCCTTATTTTATTTTCATTCCTTGGATATGAAGATAAATTATTATAATGACTTTCAAGGATGATATGATTTTACATAATGAAATATTGTATTTTCCAAATGTATAATGGGTATCATGTATGTAATACAGTTTTCCAAAAATGTTATACTATTCGGTCCATAAGGTTTTGATTCTTGTATCTACGTCAGTGTAATAAATTAAGGCACAAGATCCGGGATACTGGGAGATAATATTAAAATTAAGTGATGATTATTGATCCGGAGATGTTATAACTTTATAAAATGTGCATGAACCTCATCATTCGTTACCAAGGAAAATGAGAAAACAAGGAAATTAAGAGAGAAGAAAATGACAATAAAAATGGATTGAAAACAAAAGGTTGATAAGATGTTATAAGATAATCATATATGATATAATCAATTTGTGTTTGGTTTTTTATAAGTTAAAACATTCATAAATTCATTATATAGTAGTTTAATGCGAGTTCATCCAAAAGGAAGTGGAATGTAATGGATTTCAACTCAATTTCATTTCATCGAAAAATATTTTAATGTTTTTCACATAATTTATTTTATATGGTGTATATAAAGACCATTTAACATGAAATTCTAGGAATACATAATTATTAATTTAAATTTATGTATCAAATTTATTTATTTCATATATGGGTATTTGAAATAAAACTTACCAAGTGCTAAGGGATTTAATAACCCAATTTCAACTCAATGTGTAAAACAAATAATTCATCGATTATGTGATGATATGAATATGTGTTTAATGAATATTGATTATAAGATGTTTCATTTCCACTTGTTATGTGTAGATTTAAATTTATTACACATAAAATAATGATTTATTAATTCCTAGATAAAATTTATGATCATTTGAAGGGTTTATCTCACTATCTCATAATATTCAATATTAGTTATTTTTTGAATTTAAGATAAAGGAATCTAATTCACCATATTATAATAAACTCATTTAATTTTATTAAACTCAATTTAATAAATATATAGTCAAGTAATAATACAAATTTCTACTATTTGATACATTAAATATTTAAGAAATGTATTTTTAAGAAAATCAAACTTTATTTCCCAATTTGATCATAAACATATTTTCTCCCAAAATTGGGTTATCTAAAATAGTTTTTAATAAGTTAGAAAATTTTAAGAATTATTTATCAATGTTATTTTTACCCGTTTTTATCCTTTACATAGGGTTTTAAAATTAATATTATGTTTCATTTGGGTGTTCCTAATAACAATCACTCATACACACACTAAACCTAATATCTTGCTGACATGCATCCAAATTGAGTGGACATCAAATAATACCTCTGAAAATAGTTTGATCAAATTATTTCACTTCATTATTAAGATCCAATTTATAGTTGGTACACATTGGATTATCAATAATTTTGGTGAAATCGAGATTAAAATGATTTAAAATATCTTGATTATAGATACATTGGTTCAAAATAATTCTTTCCGTAATTTTGAAACATATAAAATCCACGTGTGAAATTGATTTTACCACTTAAACTCATTTGAAATTAATATTGTTTCATTTATGAAAAATTATTACATAGATAACTACCTAATTATTATAAAATAATACCATCAACATAGACTTGTACCACAAATAAATATTTTTTAAAAAAATGAAAATGGTTGGATCAGTTATTCATTTAGAAAACATGATTGAAAATAAATAATTAATGAGCCTATAATATGATGGTCTAGGAGATTTTTTTAATCAATATAATGCTTTCAATAATTTAAAATCAATATTTTTAATTTTGGGATTTTGAAAACGTGCGGTTGTTCCAAAAAACATCATTAATTATTAAACCATTTGTAAATCCAAACATGTAATCCAATTGATAAATCATGAAATAGTGAAGAGATTCATAAGTAATATGGATTATTATAGAATAAATCCTATATACAGGTGAATAGGTTTCTATATAGTCGATTATTTTTGCTAACTATAAACTTGTGCAAGAATTCTATTCTGGTCTCTAAATATATGTCTGGACTAATCAATATTTTACCTAAAAACCCATTTAGATCATATAGTTATGATTTAATTGGGAATATCTATAATTCACCACATTTTGATTCTTCAAAACTTATATAAATATTTTTTCAATTCAATTACCATGAATTCATCATTAAAAACCTCATTGATGTTCTTTGGTTCTTGATAGGACAAAAAATCTTGATGTTATGCAAGTATTTTAAAATAAGCTCTAGTTTGAGTTCCTCTCATTAGATCACCTACATCAATATCTGAATGGTGATACATAATTTTTCTAATAACTCTATAGAATAAGTCACTGATCACCTATGAATTTTCATATTCTGGTTCTGGATGTTCGAGAAATTCATCAGAACCTGATGATTTTTTTGATTTATTTACATTACAATTTAATGGTTTCGAAATTGATACCTAAGAAGTTGAATCGTTCTCAAGGTTTTCTAGGGAGGTATTTGGATCATGTGGATCTGTTTCATCAATGCATACATGAAATTAATCGTACACTATTTCTGTCTTCTTATTGAAGTCTCTATAGATTTTGATAGATATTAGATAACCAGGGAAAATTCCTTCACCACTTTTGGATGAAAATTTGTCCAAATTATCCTACTGTTGTGAATGAATACATTGAAACCAAAGATTGTAATTGAATTAACATTAAGATTCCAATTATTCCATAACTTTTAAGGGTTATTCTTAAGGACAGCCTATTTATGAATCATTTAGTAACATTACATGGTATATTTATAACTTTTACCCAAAAGTATATTGGATGGTCATACACATTCAATAATGTTCGAGAAATATCTTGTAAGTATTTATTTCATCATTTAACAATTCCATTCCAGTAGTATTTTGTAGAACTAGAGAAGTTATGATTGTATTCATTTTGTGAGAAAAATATTTCAGAATCATGATTTTCAAACTCACAACCCAAGTCACTCATTAAAGATGTGATCATACGGACGCAATGATTTTCACTAGACGTAACAAACATTATCAAATAATATTAGGATTCACTATTGTGATCTAGAAATTATACACATTCATACCAATAAAAGTCATCTACAAGAACATAAACATAGTGCATTCCCTGAAGACTTAAAAATATATTTGGTCTAGAAAAATCAATGTGAACCAACTCGGGGTGTTGAAAATATGCTACTTAATTATTTAATCTAATTGAATCATTGTCTTGTTTTCCATTTTTATAGGGGTTACAAACATTATTAGTTGGGGAATCAAGCTTTGGTAGATCCCTAGCTAACCCATTTCTAGTTAGTTTTATAAGTTCGTGAATTTTTCAGTGGCTTTGTATTGAATGAAAATTTAATGATTTATTATGAAAGACACTTATTAATGAAAAAATTAGATTAATGAAGGAATTCAAATATACCATAATACCCATCATCAAACGATTGAGAAATGCTAATCTGATTATACTATAATCCATAATAATATAAAACATTAGAAATTAGAAATTAATTTTTTTTACCAATATAGACCAGGTTAATGATTTTTCCGTTAGAATTATAACCAAATGTGACATTCCCTCCATAATCCATTATTAGGACTATAAAGCATGAGTAATCTCCAGTATAATATCTTGAAAACCCACTATCCTAGTACTATAGACAAAAAATGGAGATCATCAAGCAGTTTTCAAACAATATTACATTTAAAAAAATATTTTGGTACCCAAAATATATTGTTTTCATAAATATTAGTCATAAGCGATATGGGATCACACATTTTCCTTATGGGTTTCCAATATAATGATTGTACAATTTTATAAATTAAATATATATATGGTCCTTTTGAAAAACAAATCATTTGAGGTTTTAATTCTGGATTTATGAACACAATTACTCTTATATATTTCACTCTGTTCATGTCCATATACTATTGCAATGACATATTTGCAAACAACATGTTTTCCTTGGATTTGTGTGATTTTCTTTTTACGATTTGTACATTTTTCAAGTTATTTATTATATTTTCAATAGAAAATTTGATTTCAATATTCTCATTGAGTAATTGAACAATTTCCCATTATTAGTATAATGGTTAGACATTGTATATGGAGTTAGATCATGTTGTCTTTTAGGACTCTTGTAATTATCCTTTATTTCATCAATGGTATCCTCTATAATGTGTCAGTGTTAAAATAATTCATCTTTTGACATATAATCACCATGTTATTCATTTTAAGAATTATCAAAAATATGTATAACCAAAATAGATGTAAAAGGGGATAAGATGACATGTCACTATATTTATTCATAAATAACATATTTTCTATGTTTGACTTTTATTCAGGTAAATAATCAGAGTCACTTGAACAATCCTTAGATGAACTCATGTTCGATTTCATACCCTACATGAATCTTTTGTCCTTGACATAATAATTATTTTTGTAATTCAAATATGTATTGATAGATTTTTTGAGACATTTTCTATTCAATTAAAAGATATGAACATCCATTGAATCATTTTCCTTTTTTATCCAATTCATTCTGTTGTCATAAATTCCATTATAATTTGGATTTATGAATATTTTTTAACATGTAGATCTTATTTATCCTTGTAGGTATATGATCCATATATTTGTAACTCTATGAAGTAGATTAATTATTAATCTAATGTACATGATTTACCTTCTTGTTTTGTTTTTTCCATTCTATTGTGCAGTGGAAGTACTCTTGAATTATATCGATGTCCTCTTATGCTCATCATCCTCCTCATTGTTTATATTTATTTCTTAGTCATACATCATATGTTTACCTATATATTCTTTGACATGCAATTTACAAATACTGTAGGATCCTATCATTGACACTGATGTGCCTCTATAAATTTCATGTAGATATCTCAATAGTCTCAATATATGGTCCATATCATATACACGATTTCTCAATGATCTCATAGTATTGAAAAAATCATTAAACCTATTCTACATATCAGAAATGGCTTCATAAGATTTTTTCTTATAATTATCATGTTTAATATTATAAGTATTATGCTTTATTTATTTAACATTTGAAGCTCCCTCATGGGAAATATACATAGTATCCAAATTTTCAAAAAAAACATTTAATAGCAGATATTACATTAAAATATTCACAAACAAAGGCATAATACTGAGTATTTATACCTCTAAATTTATTATTATAAGATAATTTTGTAGCATCATATTGTGTTCTTATATCAGTATAGGGTATTACATATTCAAATTCAATAGGAGACCAAATATAAAAACATGTGATATTTATTTTCATTTTCATCTATATTTTTCATTTGTCATAATTTGTTCATTGGATGAACGGAGGTATTTTGGAAGCAAAACCAACATGATGATTATTTATAATAAAGAACTAAATTTAGATCGAATTGAAATTTATGATCTTATATGTATATCTAAAATAACAGTCAAAACAAACTTGATGACAATAATACCAATCGATGAAAATCGATAGATAAAAATTTTTGTTTGGCGTGAGTATCTTAATAGGGGGTGAAATTATTACTTAATAACAATTTGTGTATAAATTGGATTATATTGAAATATAAAAAGTGATTAAATATAGGAAATTTTAACCAAATAAGTATTGTTGTATTAATATTAATCATTCTAAATATTCTAATAAAGAATAATTAGTTATCAGATGAATAATATATAAAAATTTTGAATCCATTGATATCAATTTACATGATCAAAATCCTATATGAACACGAATTAAGATATTGTATCAATGTATGATTTTTTAGGTGAAATTTGTTTTTAGTTTTAAAGAAGAAATAAATTAAAACAAAATTAAATACACTCAATGGAAATATTGAATAGAAGAGGTTCATTCTCATGTTGAGGTAATGTACTCTTCATTCTGTAATCACCCACCACCAAACCAATTATATAATATAAACTCAATTATCAACAACCTGGATCGGGTTTTACAAAAGTTAACACTATTCAGGTCACACATGACATATTTTATAGTTATTTATGGGAGAAAAATGAAATAGTCCACAAAATGAACATTATCACTCTTATGTATGAGAGAAGATAATAACAAAAACTATTCAGAAGATATTATGTATCTTATAGTTTAGCACAAGAGATAGTGAGAATATTAAAATCTGAGTATAGAACCCAATACTTAAAAAATGATAAATATAAACTAAATCACAAAATCTATAGTGTAATTTCTATAGATTATTTTCCAGTTTAAATGATGCTTATGACTATTGATTTGACTCGTCAATGGGGCTTGATATAGGGTATTTTGAAATATTTTGGAAAATAGTGTTTCAAAAATAATTTTTTCTGCGTAGAGGAAAGCACTAGATGTGATGAGATTTGTATTCCTCAGTTGAGTTCTCACATCAGGTGAGCTCATCATGTTGGCAAAAAGGATAATATCTTTAATTATCAAATATTTAGTGAGTCACAAGATCTTTCATTCCACAATGTTTTTATTTAATTTTAGTATATTATTCTATGTATGACTCTCTTTGTATTTAACATGATTGAGTGTTCTCCACTATAATTAATTGAAATATGGACATTTATACTCGGTTCCTCATATTGTAAATTATATCATGATTTATGTCAAACCTTTAGGATTCAATAATTGAAATATAAAATTTCTTTAAATACAATGAATATAGTTGTCAGAGTAACATAATTCAAAAAATTAGAGATATAAAAATAGTTATAGTGTCTTAGGTTCCGGAACTATTATGATCTGGTTGTATGTTTCTCTAGATGTGTGATATTGGCAGTGTGAAGCTCTGATATATTGTTTCTCTGTTGGTGTGACACTAGTAGTGTCAAGATATTATAGTATGTTGTTGGAGGGGTCGTAAACTTAGATAAATTTCTAGTAATATGGGGGTTTCTATGATTTGAAATTGATTTTGATGATTTTGTCACAAACATATGAAATTTTTCAGTGTCTTTGGTATGAGTATGATGGTGTGATATCTTTATATATCTCATTGTTAGACAATAATATGTTATGTTGGCTTGACATCCTATCAATGAGTTGACCAACCATGTATCATACTTTTCCAATTTATTACTCTAGTGTTATGATAGTCTAATTGTGTGAAATCTGGATTGTATCTCATATATCAATATTTTTATATTACTCGTGTGTCATGAACCCGGTGTCTATCTCAAAGGTGTCTCATAAATACTTGAATATATCAACTGATCTCATAATAAATATTTATTATAGAAAAAATGTAGATCCCTCAATACTATAATTATAATTATTTTCTTATCATTAATTTGATTTATAAAACAATGTTAAAAACCTCAACCGGTAGTATATACACCTTTTGTGAATAAATATATTGACAAAAACCATTATTCCTTAATGGAATGAAAATTTAACAGAAATACCATACTAATATTATGGAATTGAAGTGATAATTAATGGATGAAGTAATTATGGGTGAAAAAATGAATCCCCTCAATACAAGTGGGAATATACATTGAGAAATAATAGGATTCCACTCTAAAAATATTTGAAGGAAATGATATTACCCAATTAATGGAAAATGAGTTATAAAATCCCTTACCTCACATATTTCTTGGATCATAATAATTTTTGGACTCCCTTATAATATAGTTATATTTATTATACATATAAAAAATTTATATACATACATATAATTTCATATATCATGCATGTACCACGAATACATTTTCTGAATCTTGTTTTCAAATTTATTTAGTCGTTTGGATATTTTTTAATATAATTAATAATATGTTTATCTTGAATTATTTGAAATACCGAGTTAAATGGAACATGTCATATTGTGAATATATTATTATATGATTTTTAGCCTCATTACATTAGAATATAGTGTATGAATTGGATGAAAAAATTTGAAAATATATGATTGACACATGTATATAAAATGAATTCATTGGTTATCAATTAATTAAAAATGTACATGAAAAACTATTAAAAAATAATTAAAATCTTTATCTGAAAAATATGATTATAAAAAAAACATGTTTTAGGATAATAAAAAAAAATTGGTAATTTATTTTAATGAAATTTTAATAACATAAATTAGATCGACCTTATAACATTCATATTTTTTTTAAGAAAACAACAAATTTAACAGATAAAAATTACATTTTTCTAAAATTTATTTTTGTATCCATTTTGTGAATGTATTTTAAAAATAATTTTGGAAACTTTTATAAATATTATATTTTGAAAAATATACATCATTTTTTTGAAATTATATTTTCATATTTACTTAATGGTTAATATTTTATAATTTGGTAAGAATTTATTTGTTTTGTAAAATCGTGAAAATACTAAATGTTAATTGAGAACTCAAGTTTTGAATTATTTATTTATACAGTAAAATTTTCAATATAAAATTACTTTAGTAATATTTGTATTAATCCAATTTTTGTGAATTTATTTAATTTAACACTTAATTCAGATATATAATCAATGTAAACTTTTGATCGTTTTCTCATTAGAAACATGCTTTCTCATCGGGTCTATGGGGTTAAATTTTATTTAAATTTTAAGAATTATTAAAACAGAATTTATAAAAATAGATTTCATAATTTTACTAGTTATAATATATATTCTCTAAAAATTTAAATATATTTTGTTAACATATTTAATTAGAAATGTAGTAAAAAATATTTAACAGGATTATGATAAAAACGAGTTTTTCTAGGGTCTATTAAAAAATTATAAGTGTTAAAATAACCTAAAAAGATTTATAAAATATATTATATGTACATATTTTGAACCTATCACATATATGTATTATAATACTTAATTTTAGATTCTTTTATAATTTTAAAATTGTGGGTACATAATTTTCATCTCAAATATTACATGTGTGCTACCCACCTAACATATAAAAGTCAATTCCTCCCCTATACACGTCAGATAATAAAAAACATTTTTATTTCATAAAATACCAACCAAAATACATTATAAAAATATATTATCTCTTACAAGAATACTTATTTTGTGCTTAAATTGATCATATTATTGATATTTTCAATAATAAAGATGTTACCTGATAAATAGTTAATGTTCATTAATTAGTGTTTTTTTATCTTCATCCACCTCTATAAAAGTTCATTTTTCTACAATTATTTAATAATTTTTTTATCATAAATATAATTAAATCTTTTTATCTTATGTATATGAATACAACCATGACAAATTTTGTCAAATGATTTTTAAAATCACCATTCATGTGTAGGAGAGACTACCACCTGATGCACCAATATCATTCGTTTTTCTATTACCTTCTTTTATGATTGGGAATAATGATAGATATAAATTATATATATTATATTTGTAAAATATGTATTCCCATTTATCCATTATATAGTATATAAGTTTTTAATTTCCATTACGTAGGGTATATTTTAACGTCACTCATGTGTACAACAGACTATCACCTCAGGAAGCGTTGCGATTGATTTTTTCATTAACGCCTAATAGGGATGATAATAAGGATATTGTTTATGGATATATATGAAATAAATAAAATAATGATGATAATAATTTAATATTAATAATAATGAGAAAATAATTTATCATTTTATTTCATAACTTTTATGTTACTAGAATATGATAATGTCATTCATGTTTCTGTGGGATACCATCCTCAAGAAGCGAGATAAACCTCTGTTTTCATCACCACACCAAATGGATTATAATTTTATGTTCATATAAAGGAATAAAAATTTACATATCATCTAATTTTTTTTATATAAATTTAATATATTAGATACATAATTTCTATAATGATCATTGAAAAATTAAAATGTTAATCAAGCATACATATGACCAATTGTCCCCATGATAGTGCCACGTATAATTTGAAATAAAAAATTTATATAATTGGTATTAAAATAATTATATATTTTTAAATATATTTATTATTCATTTATTATTATTCTAGATATTATTTAACCATGATCAATGTAAAAAAATATAAAATAACAAATCAAAACATTTAATAAAAATAGAGAGCTTATTAAATGAAACATGATTTTTAAAATTAATTGATAATAAACGTGTAATAAATGGTTGTATGTATGTAATATATGGCATAAAATATATACTTAGGGTTTTTTTTCCTATTTTGAAAAATTATTCTTATTATAAAGGTGTATTAAATGTGTATAAAGGAATCTTCCAGTTTAGAGACAGTGAAGAAGGTGAATACAGGCTCTCCCATTATCATCTCCTGATTCCCTAAGTAATGGATTCTAGAAGCCTCCCCTCCATGGCATCTCCTAGCTGTGGGGGGAGGGGGTATTTTATTCTTACCCCTACCTCTCCTCCTCACCCCTCACATTTCAAGCTATTCACAAATCCTTCCACTCTTCCCATTTCCGATGAATTCACAGTAGCCCAAAATTCTACTCGCTTGTCGATAGTGTCCTAATGGCTCTACTCTCTTCTCGAGAGATTAAAAATTCCTCTACGATGATTAATCATTCATTGTTCACTCATTTTGGTATGATACGTACGAAGGAGGATCCAATAGACTAGTTTTTCTCCAATGAGTGGAAGCTTCAAGACTGAGAGATTGTTGGGCTCCTAGACTAGAGACACCTCTAGATTTTCTTATTGTAAGAAGAAAACCTCATATATGCTTTGTAAAATTCTCTACAAGTTACCATAGGATTGGTCTTCTTTATTTTTTAGTGGTTGTTCTATTTCCACTTAAAAAAATCCCTCATGTGTTGGTTATTTGGATCTCACTCCCTGTACATCCACTACAATTTCATTATCATGTGATTCTTAATTTGATGGTAAATAATTTAAGTCTTCTCGAATGAGAAGACCATGAAAAAATTGTCATTAAGACACAATATCCCCTAGATTCATCATTTAGTTGACGTCCCCAGGAATAAGTTGGATACCATTTTCTAGGAGATTCAAGTTGAGCATCAGTGGTATCAACAGATTGTATATGAATCATTGGTATTCTTCTGTTCATTATACAACTGTCATGGCCACAATGCCTAATGTTTTAGGAACCTATCAATGGGGGTCTCCCAAATGGCCTATGACAAGGGTTTATATTTACAATTCATGAGGGATTGTGAAAAGTCCATCTCATTTGTCAATTCATCAGGTCACTAAAAAAGGTAATCCAACTTATGAGCTATTGTGATCGTGATTTTTCACATGATTGTTAAAGAACGTTTGATTGGAAATAAAAATGAAGGATATGACATAATTCTAGAGAAGTTTGTTCATCCTGAGGCTTTGTAGATTAATCCCTTGGTTTATGATGTTTTCAACCACTGGAGGAGAGACTTGGATATTCCCACACCTATTTTGAAATTTCTATTGGGGAAAATGGAATTTTTTTAGGCTAATCTCATAGCTACAGTTGATCTGGCCCCTGTATATGGTTTTAATCTAAATTTGGAAACTATAATGGACACTATGGAAAGTCCAGAGGTCCCCAAGGAATCTTATTATATGGAGAACTTTCTTATAGGACATGAGATCAATGGATTTGTGTGACCCCTAGTATGAGCCATTCCCAGTGAACATGTCATGTCCATGAAGTATGTTTCTAGCTATTAAACTATTTAACCACTTTGGTAGCTTGGAGAATACAGAGCATGAACAGGAGGTAGATAGGATGGAACATAGAAAGGAGGAGATGTGTATATCGAGAGAGGTGTTTGGTGACAAATCTTCAACATATTTCATTGTAGTCAGTGCTCATAAATTTTACAGTGGCGACATACGTAATCTGAGGAGGAGGAATGGCCAATGTGGCGGTAAGAAAGGATGCAAGAATTATTCATATCATCCTTCACTAGTAGAGACATGATCTTCTAAGAAGGTAAATATACTAGTGGGGGAATGTGTTATCAACATCAATGGAAATTAATATCGAGCTGAGGTCGTAGTCAACGGGGACGATCCCATCAGGAATATCATATAGAATATAAGAATGGATGCTAAGAAACTGGTAGAGCTATTACTATATTCTGGAGAAGAAATTTAAGAGGAATCTCTTGTAACCAATTCTTCGACAGAAGATAGTAGTAAATTTATATAAAGAACCATTTGGGTGGACACCAATATAGAGTTAGTGGAATGGATTGACAAGAACAGTGGTTACCTTGTAAGAGGTTTCAATGAGGGGAAAATATCCATGATGAATACATGCATGTGTGGGACAGACTACTGTGTCGATTTTAGGACCATATAAAGGATGTTCCAAAAACGATGGTAAATTTTTTTTCATGGGAACATTATATGTTAAAAAATCCAATTGGCTTATGTTAACCATCAATAACTATGATTAACTAGGGTTTTCTGACTTTTCCTTTAAAATATAATTTTGGATAATAATATATAATGATGTTATTATGGTGAATAAAAGTATCTGATACTTAATGTATGAGATTTTAAGACTCCCTTTAACATCTCAGAGGCATATGAAAATTCACAACCCATTTATCTCATGTGGTGTATATTTTTTACCTTACACATGATATAAAATAAATCTCATCATTTTAAATATATTTAATATTTAATATGATATTATAATTATTTTAGGATTAAAATTTAAAATACTTCTAAAGTAGTAATGGATTTCAGTCTAATTTTTTACATCCATGAGACACATGACATATTCACCACATATTTAATTTATGAGTTGTATATACTACCCTTGAATATATTTTAATATTATTGTATTGATAAATAATGTGATTTCATATCCAATTGATTATATTTCATTAATATAAATTATGTTTAAAATTATTACCAAAGTGGTAGTGGATTTATTTTATAACATCACCTTTTACCATGAATGTTTATAAATTTGTATATTATTTTGAAATTGAATGATATAAATATCAATAATTCTCTTGATATTTTTTATATACTGTAAATTAATTATATTTTCATGTAATAATATCCTTTTCAACTATATTATAATTAAATTAATGGTGACATTTTCTGAGAAATCATATTATTATCCCACATAGATCAAAAACCATTTTCTTCCAAAACAATGGTTTATATTACTGTTTTCAAAAAAAAATTATAACATTTTTTAAAATAATTTATTAAATAAATTTGTATCAAATATTTTATAATTTTATATATTTTTTAAAAGATCCCTCTTGTCTTTTTCCATGAAATTATGGTGTGTATTTTACTATAAATTTGAAATGATTCTTTATTTATAAATTTACGAAATAAATATATTTCACCATAGTCATTAACATTATTTAATTTTATGATTCCATTATATGATTTTTGGGTTTTCTCAAATGAAAAGGAAATTTAAAATGTTTTATTAATTTTTCGTATTAAAAATTCATTTTGTAAAGAAAAATTATTTTCCTCATGGAATGTTCCATGTGATATTTAAAAATAATTCTAAATAAAAGTGGAAATACATTAATATATCAAACTATTTTATATGGATATTAACCAAATATATTATTGTTATTTTTTCTCTAAATGGTTTATAGTGACATGATTTTTATGAATATAATTTTTATTCCGTTGGTTATATCACAGTAATATTATTATGAATCCTAAATCTGTTTGCATGACTTTTTTCAATGAAGAAATGATGGAATGATTATAAAATATTTATCATTTAAAAATTTTATAATGAGATTAATTATTTTCAAAATATTTTCATTTACTTGGATATGATATGATAAATGATTTAAGAAATTTTTTAGCAGAATAAAATGATTTTAATTATGTGATGGGTGATACCCATATATCCCTCCAATTAATTTAATAATGATAGAAAAATCATGATTAAATTTTCTTTTTTGAACCTGATTAAATCTTCACAATTTCATATATTGGAATTTTTTTCATCTCTATAATTTTAATTTAGGACCTTGTTGCATGTCAAATTATTTATGTGAGTTATGGATTTCATTTCCAAAATATAATAAGTCAACCTATATCTATTAATACATGTTGACAATTTTATAATATTATATTCATGACACAAACCATTGTCATATGACAATTTTATGCTCTCAGGGATCATGTTCTTTGATTCCAATATGATTCATGTCTTATTAATTTCCAAAACTTATTCCAATACTCAAAATTATGATCATTGATTTGATATTTATGGTTTTAAAATGACATGATAATCTTATCAATCAATTTTGTTCATTTTATAATTATGTATCTCACAATTAGAACACCTTTTATTGTGTTTCCATGTCCCAAAATAGGGTAAAATGTTTTATATAGGGTATGATTGTGAAGGATTCTAAAGGGGAAGATCTATATAAGATATGACAATGATATTTCACCACATTAGATTATTGTAAACCTTGTTTCCAAAGAAAATAAATTATTATGTGGACTAGTTGTGTGATTTGGTAAAGTATTGAATATTCATCTAAAATGATTTAATTTATATATATGTTAATATTGCGATGTGATTGGTGATATCCTAGAATAGGTTTAGTTTACCCTTATAAACTATGATTAAAAAAAATTAGTGAGTTCCCCAGAGATTCTTCTAATGATATGTCTTGGTTTGCCTCCATGGACAAGTATAATGATGAGTCGAAGTATTATTAATTGTCCTAGAATTATTGTAAAGGATTGAGTGATTTTTTTCCAAGAAATTACATCTTGTATAGATTCTATAGGTGGATGAATTTTTTTGACAATGTTACCATGGGATAATATATCTGAAATGGGAACATTGTGAAAGACTCGATCATCAGCCGGTGCATGCTAATGAGCCTTGCAGCACACCTAGTTTTAGATTTTTGGGTGTCATTATTGTTAAATTCAGGTAATTGTTATAAATTATTTTGAATTATTTAAATAGATTATAAATATGAGTGAACTAGGATAATCATATGGCGTCATTGATTAAAAATAAGGTGTAACGATTTAGACATCATATAAGTGATTTTATAATGAATATTTGGTTTTCAACTATAAATAATTTTATTCAAACTATGATATTTGGTGTTAGTCAATAAATTGAACTAGAATGAATATTTTTTACATTGAATTTGTTGACCAATTTAGTGACTACTAGAAACTAGATGGGATGATTAATATATTTACATTTGACATGATTATGCTTAATCATTTATCGTGAAACATTATTATAAATATTTAACTTAACCAACACTCAAACTCACCCAATAAGAGAATGAAAAAGTTAACTAAGAGTTCAGGTAGGGGATAACATGGATAAAATACGATGTAGTTTCATATGCATTTATAATTATGGTAGAATCACTCAAGATAATGTCTCAATGGGATTAGAATATTTTTTGGTGTGGAAAAGAAAGAATTTAAATAATGTAATTTCAATGTAAAAATTAAAATTTCAGTTAATAAAAAATATTAGAATAATTTCCTCCCTAATATATCATCTAAAGTTGAATAAATTAAAATTTTAATGTACAATAATTTTATTAATTAATTTCCTATGATGAAAACTCGTGAAAAGAATTAGGATGTTTTTATGAGATATGTTATTTTTATTGATGAAGAAGAGACTATGATTGCGATATAAACAGAATGTTGTATTAAGATATTCGATACTTATCCCTAGTTAATATTTTGAGATATAATTGGGGTTATTGAGGTATAAGTGTATTTTAATTCAAGAATTATGTTATATGAATCATGAAATTCATATTGTTTTTTCTGTATTATATTTTCATTAAGTACATGAAAAATTATGTTAAATGGTGCTAAAGAAGTGGAAATGTGACCTAATTGAAGGGGGATGTTTTAATTTAGGTATGATAAACCATAATATGTTCTAGATGTTGTGATATTTATTTTAGGATAATGAGATGCTGCATGTGATGAAGTAAATTGGACATTACAAATTACCATGTAACTAACTAATGATTTATTGAGAATGTGGATTATGCTATAATTGATGGAGGTTAAATTCATTTTGATTTAAGTATTATATATATTATTCTATGCTTTATGTAATGAATGAGTAATAATTTAAGATTAATATAAGTTATTTTGGTAATTCTGGTCATTACCATGTTTTAAGAAAATTCATGATGAAGTTAGTAACATTTATTGTGACAACAAAGAGGTACAATATGACATATGGGGGACTGATGTTTATTATTTTTATAAATTAATAGAATTTATTGAAATTATTTTAATTTTTTACATGTAATATGGTTAATAATTTATGGAATTTCTTTATGATATATTTCAGATGATGATTTAAGTATTAACATATTACATCACCATATGATGAATTTAATATTTTGGGTAACCAGTGTTATCTTTTATTTACTATAGATTGAAGTAATAACATACCATACTATTATAGATATTTTATAGTGATTTAGAAATTAAATATTAACACCTTAGTGAATGATATGTAGTGGAAATTGATCAAGGCATAACTAAAGTGTGAAATATTTCCTATAGAATAAAAATATATGAAATACATTTTGGAATGTTCTTAATCAAGATAAAAATGAATTAACCAAAAAAATATTAAATGACATATAAATAAATATTAATTCTATTATCATCATTTTGATGATATTAGTGACATTTTCATGTCTCTATGGTTAATGTATTTTTTGTACTTAACTTTATTCCATCCATGTTCTCTATCACTATACATCAATATTTGGGTGTTATTTTTCTCTTATATATCCATGATGTCACTTCCAAACTATGTTATTCAATTTATAAACCTAGTTAGTGTTATTAGAGATTATATTTGTCAATACCATTCTAATTTTCAAGTGGATGTTTTATTACCATTTTTCTGATGTGGGATTCTATTAATTAATTTTGAAATGTTAATACATTGATGAATGAGGTGAATTTAGCGGGAGAAATTCATTTTAAGTGGGTAGAATGTGACACCCATATATTTTTGTACGTTTTTTCAGAAATAAATTTATTTTTATTTATATTTTTTGTACATGTAACACAGCTTTTTTAATTTTTCACACATATATTTGAGATTATATGAAATGTCTTATGTCATTAAAATATTAAAATATGATAATTATAAAAAAGACTTTACAATAGAGGGTATTAATAATATTGAGTAAATTGAAAATAAATTGTTTATACTAGTATATAAATTTAATTTTTTGGTGACCAATTAGTAGAAAAATTAAATAAAATCTATTTTGAAATAAATTAAAATTTTATTTTAAAAGAAATTTTCTTTACAAATAATCATTTTCATACTTAATAAGTTAATCAATAAAATTTTGGTGATTTATTTTATTTATGTTTATATAGTATATATTCGATTATCTATTTAACATTAATATTATGTTTTTTAAGACAAAGTATATGAATAAATCCAATTTTATACTTAATACTATTTTTTTTAAAACCATATTTTTTTACCTTTTTGATCATTTATTTTCAAACTAATATTTACACTTCTTGAATATTTATTTAAATAAATAATTTTATTATTTTTCATAATAATTTTTTATTTATCTTATTTTGAATTTATGATAATTTTCTATGTTATGTTTTCTAATGGTTAGTGAAAAATACTGAATTTATATTAAAAATGTTCTTTAAAAAAAATTTAAACAGAATTCATATTTTAAATTGGTATTAAATTAAAATTATTTAAATTTTATCTATTAATCCAATTAAGGTAATTGAAATCATTTTCATTTTAAATTTTTTGTAAAAACCAGGTAACAATTTTTTCATTTTCTCTTTGAAAACCTTTTTTCTCTTTCTATATGCGGGATTAATTTAAAAATTAAAAATTAAAATAATGTAATTTAATTTTGGGAAAATGGATTCCATATTATTTATTATAAATATTTTATTGTGTATAACAAGTAAAAATTATATTTCTACCAAAATTAATATTAAAAATTAGTAATTATGTTTTATTACGGCTAAGTTAAAAAAGAGTTTACTAGGAGGTTAAACAATTAATATAAATTCTAAAATTATCTAAAAACATGTCTAAAATATTTTTTTTTCATATTTAGATCCTATATATTATAAATATCTATTATATTCTAATTTTTCACCATTTATTCAAGAGAAAAAAGTGGGAACACATTTTTCATCTCAAAAATTACATGTTTGCCACTCACCTCGCTTATAAAAGTCCTCCCACAATCCTCACCACATAAAACCATAAAAAAAATTGGATTAGAAATAACCAACCTAGATAAAATTAAAACATCTCTAAACACATCCTAGAGTCCATATCTTTGGAATTAATCAACCCTAGGATGTATTTTGGTGTATAAATAATGAGGTTACCCAATAAATCAGTAATATTTTTCAACAACAATTTCTATTTTAATTCTTCATCCAAAATCATCAGATATTATTTAAAATATATGATTTAATAACATCATAATATTACATATAGTTACATTTTTTTAATTTATGGGAACTGGTTATAACTATCCCTGCGTCCATAAATTGCATTATGGAATCATCGTTTATTATTACGGTAGTATAACGTCTCGCAAACTGAGTCAATCAAACATCCATTACAACATCTCACAGCTGTGCATGGTGACATATATAAGGTACATATATGATATTTATATCATTATTACACATATATAGTCATTATATAACATATAAATATTTACATTTCGTCATGTAGGGGATATAATGACATTTATTTTGTTTAAAAAATTATACCGCTTTGCGAAGCGATGTGATTTGATTTTCACTAACAATTTTCAGAGATGAAAATAAAAATAATGTAAATAGATACATGTCATATAACAGAAATAATAATTATATTAAATAATTATTTAAATTATCAATATATAGTGTATTGTTTTTACCAGTCTAACAACTGAAAAACAATAACTTCATTCTTGTACCTGTGGACTACTACATTAATGATGCGATGTGAATCTCCATTTTCTTGAACACAACAAATAAAATATATGTGAAATTATATTAATATTAAAAATATATTATTCATAATATTATTATCTTTATAAGAAGATAATATATTACATATGTTTTTACAAAATGATCATTGTATAATTTAAACACTACTCATGCCTACGTATGGTATACTGTCTCCATGGTATGGTTATTTTATCAATATCAGATTTCCTGATTGTTTTATAATTATAATATTTGTATAAATGTTATAATTATATAATATATGTTATTATTCATTATATTATGGAACCACGACCACACTAAGAGGTATGAAACTAAAAATATCAATTCCAAGACAAAAAAACGTTTATTACCAAAAACATGATTTTCCCAAGAACTGGTAGTAAAAGGAAAATAAAAAATAAAAAATAAATCATATATAGAATAATGTATATATGTATGGATATATGGAAAATTAATAATCAAAAAAAAATTATACATGTAACATTTGTGATGGATGTTTAAACATAGGGTAAGGGATTTCTATTCTCTCTTTTAAATAATGGAGATATATGTAAATTCACCACAATTTCCTATTTTATAGTGTATATATTTCTGTATTGCCTTGGTATAACATTAATTTTATTATTTTAATGATATTTAATATTTATAGTGATGTTTTTTTCCCTTGGATTTACAATACAAAAGTTTACTTATTTGTTCACTGATTTCTCTCTCGCTTTTTTACTTCTATGAGACACAAGTCATATTTACCATCTATTTCATTTATGTGTTGCACATACATCTCGTGAATTTATTTTATTATTATTATATTGAAATTAATTTTTATTACATATAAAATTTATTGATAAATATTTCATAGGGATTGTGTATAAAATGAATAATAAAGTGACTTTCAATATATGTTACAATCACATCACATATCCTGATTCCAAATGTTTAAGTATCTTTTGTTGAAATCACATTACCTAATAGTCCATAATATTCATTAGAATTATCTTCCAATATTTATTTTTGTTATTTTCTTATAATATTAAAAAATTTATTATTTCTTAACTAAAATAACTATTAAAACCATTTTATGAAAAGTTTTCATTATTTCTCCCTTTAGTTGAAATTTTTATTTCATCCTAGATTTGTTTATAATAATATTATCATAAACGTTTTTAACATATATTAAATGATTTATTATACAAATTTTACCCATTTGAATATTTTTTCATAATTAATCTAAATAAATATTCAATCCATTTTCTAAATAGTTCTTGATAGGTGTTTAACAAAAATGTGAAAGTAATATGTATTTTAAAATTCACAACATGAACTAAATGATCCACCCTTATGAAATTTTTTTTAATTAAATCTCAATTTATAATTTTCCGATGTTATTTTAAAAGAAAATAATTATAGAATATTATTATGAAGGGTTAGTTTTAAAAAACTAATTTTCAAATTAATGTTAATTTCCAAAAAAAATGTACTATGTGATCATTCAGAACTGTTATATATCAATGAAGAAATGAATTAATGAAACTTATGCTATGTAGGGGATGTGAACCAAGGGTACCATTATTATTATTTCTCATGATGTTTTAACATAAATAGAGGTTTACTAAACCTATTTCTCTTACATGAATTGTATTGCTTGAAAATTCTTATGAAACCCGCTTATTTTCCTCATGTTATGCTATGATTAATTCATGAATTTCTTATCAAACCTAAATTTTTTCAATATGTCCTTATACCATGATGTTCTTATGAAACCAACATAATTTCATTGGTAAAAATATGATTAATGTTTTATGATATTGTGCAATACAGACATAATATTTTCATTATATTCGTGTGGGACATATATCTCTATGAAATGAATTGGGTAAATATGGATAAATCCAATAGTAAATATGTTTTGAATGACCATTATTGAATGATTACAATATTATCTGTCTACTGATCTAAATGTTCCAAATGATATTACTGACCATGATTACTTTTTGAAAATATTATTTGTGGTCAAGGATTTCATGTCCATAATGTGTTGTGTCGACGAGGTTCCATGTCAATAAGTTATTTAAGGGCCTAGTTTCATTTCAATAACATAATGAGGGAAACTGCCCCTTTTTATACATCTTAATAATGTTATAAGATGATGTATATTCCACAAACCTATTTCTAATGAAAATTGTATGCTCTTATTGTTCATGTTAATTAATTATATTATTATACGTGTTCTATAAACATCCAATTTTCATGCAATGACTCAATATTATAATATTTTATATAAAGGTAATGATTTTTAAATGTTAGATCCATATTCTCATAACCTTATTTTCATTTTATGCTTTCATATCTCCCTTTTTTACCCTTACTATGCATACGGGATAACCCATTATTATTGTTTTATAATACCTAGGTTATAATGAATGGTTATGTGTATGGAATATTTGAGAATATTACCAATGGTTAAGATCCTTTTTGGAAATGATGATGATCTATCACCAAATTTGATTCTTGTGTTCCTAGTCTCTAAATACTTGTAATTATCATGGAAAACTGGTGCATTATTTTTTAATTTATTGAATATTAATCTAATAATATTCAATATATAAGTATTTGAATCATGGGTCTCTATAATGCATTAATTACAATTTATCACCCTTTTGTTCGAGTTATTTTATTTTTATCAATTTTATTATTGTTAAGTGATTCATTTTTCATGTTTTTTTAATGGAAGCCCTTTACATTATATAGTTAATTTGGTTATTGTAATAATAATAATCAAAATAATGATTAAAATATAAAATATATCCTTTAAATTACTCCTTAATTCCATTTATGTAAAGAAGAAATGAAAAATGGGTCACACCCCTTCGTGGATGTGGTTGTATACACACACACATGACAACCATTATCGTTTTCCAAATCATTTGAATATAAGAAGTTATATTAGAAATTAAAATTCCAAAATTGTATTTCTGTAATAAATATCATATATATAAATTATTTTTATATTTTTAAACATCCATGTAATGTGGTAATGAAAAAATAATTACACTGCTATGTGGATACGTTATGTCATACGTTCATACGAGCTATATTATAAGATTTCATATGAATGTAATGAGATGAAATATGTTTTTCAATCATTATTAATAAAATCTAAATATATTTATTATGTTTTATTTATTAATTTATTATGGTTAAAACACTATAAAAGTATCTGTAAGGTTAAATAATTTTGAATGAGTCAATAAAGGAAATTATATATTCTTCGGTAGACTTATTTTTTATAACCTCTTTTGGGGACTAAGTTAGGAATAAAATATATTTCATAACACATATAATGTTATAATTTATTTTGATAATAGAATTATGTAGTGGTTGTTCAATCAATTTTTCCCAATGTCGTGTGAAGATAAGAGGGAAGTGGTTTCCTTTTATAAGTTAGGGGAGGTGAGTTAATTTAATTCATTAATATATTAAATTAATATAATTTTTTATGACAAAATGGTATGAAATTTATATAATTATAATATTTAAGGCTTTTATTTCGAAATATTCTCATATTTTTAAAATTTTAAATGATTTTTTTTATGTTTTAACTCTTATCATTTAGTTTAACCCCTATTATCCAATTTTATAATTACCATAACATTTAACATTTCTATACATTAAGGTGAAGAATGTTACATTATAATAAAAAATTACCCTTGAATGGATCATTAATTAAGTGATAAATTAAATCCCATTAATGTTTCAAAATATATGATTCATATGAATTTAAAATAATTTAAGAAAATATTATTTATTATTAAATATCATCAATGATATTTTTGACAATATGGATTTATTTTAGTCTTAAATACATCAAGTCTAAAATGAAATTATATAATGATACATTAAAATAACCATAACCATTCATATTTATATAGTCATTTCATTAAAACAATATTTCATCGAATTTTTATAATATTAATTATAAATCATATATTTTATTTTTTTAATTAATTTTTTTAAATATTTTGTTGGCATCACATAAAAATTTACGAAAAATAATGTATATATAAATATTTAAAAGAAATTAAAATGGTAAAAAATTCATTCAAATTTAAAATAGCTCCTTTTAATTTAACATTAGTAGTAATTATACATATTAAAAATACTAATAACATTAAAATATGAAAATTAATATATCTTCCTCTATCTATCACATATTTATTATAAATGTAAAAATAAAATCCAAATAGAAAAAAATCCTTATTTGAAATTTTAGAAAGATTAAGGTTGATATAAAATTATCAAATAAAAATAATACAATGGTTTGGTTGTTTTTAATTCCTTATAACTTTAATATTAACTTTAATTAACTAATTTTACCATTACAAAGATGATATATTTTTCCATGGATACTATTCATAATTCTTAATTATAAGAGGAAACAATTTACAAAATTTGATACTCATGATTCCAAATATTGTATAGATTTTGGAAAATTTATTATCTACAATTTTAAGAAATTATTTATAATATAATTTCATATAACTAAATAAAAAACTATTTTTTGAAATATCCATTTGAATCTTAAACACTAATAGATATCAAAATAATAAAAATTATTTATAAAAATGAAATTATTCTAAAAAATATATATAATATAATTTCATATGAAATAAATTATAAAATTAAATGGTTATTTTGGATTTCTTGATTTAAGGAAATGAGATGACATTATTGTGAAAAATTATTATTTTAAACTATTTAATGAAAATACAGTTATTTTAGAAAAATCCAAAAAACGAATTGTAATGTATTTTTGATTGATTATTTAATAAATTATATTCATTTCATAAATTATAGGCCCCCAATGTTATTGAATACCATATAGAAAAATAAAAATAAAACTATTTTAGAAGAAAAAGTATTTTTGAAATATTTTATGAATTTACTAAAATTTAATTAATTTCTTATTAATAATAGATAAATTATATATGGAAATTATGAATATTCTAATAAATTGGTTTACCATATTAAAACCTACCGATTCAATAACTATGTTATAATAGTAATATTATTATTATAATATATTCTGGTTCGTTTTCGCTCTGTGATTCATGTTTTTTATTCTATCAAACATAGATTTCATCATAAAAATTAGAGAGTTACTTATTAATTAATCCTCATTAAATGAATTATTTTGTTGAAATTTTAGTTATCCCAATAAAAATAAAAATACAAATAGATTTTCCTATGATATGCATGACTCATAGTATAATTAGAGATGACATTTCTACCATACTCTCTTATGTAACACTGTGAAAATAATATTGTTTCACATAATAATAATATATCTAGAATTTTAATTCAGCAAAAAATATTTGGAAACATTTCTACCAAAAAATATTTCTCATTTTTTAGGGAATACATAATATTTTATTAAAAAATACAGTTTAAAACAACATTTTTGTGATCCTGTGTCTATAAAAATAAAAAATCCAAGTTTTTATGATATAATGTTACTATATTAGATAAAAGGGATATTCGACCTTGAATAATCAATCCTAAGATGTTTTTTTTTCAAATAATATTCCATTAAAACCTCTGATATATTTATTTCAACTATTATATAGTTTGATAATCCTATAAAACTATTAGTTTAAATAACGTTTTCTTTTTTTTATTTCTTTTAGGTTCTCAATCCATACCATAATGATGTCCCAAAATTCATTATAATAGTCCATAAATGGTGACTGAAACTACAAATCATTTCACCCCATAGTTTCTAGGGATGTGGGTAGTCTTTTGACAACTCATTAAAAGCATAATAATGATATTATTTGTACCATATTATCATTTTTAGGATGATTAATAGTAGGTGAATTTGTGAAAAAAAACATCCACATTCAATTATTAATATTTGAAATAAATTTCTCAAAACAACACAATATAAAAATTAACAAAAATATTAGATGATGTTATATAATTATAAATATCCATAAGGTTTTCAAAATGATTCTCTCATCCTAATAGCAATAAATTCATAAATTATTATAGAAAAATATCTAAAAATATTTGATAAAAAATAAAAAAAAACTCATCTATACATATCATTATTTTACATAGTTCCTATTATTTAAACATTATACCATAAAAGGGAATCATATTCTTCACCACTTGTGACAAATACTCAATAATAGCACAATAATACACTCCCTCCATACTTCAGAAAATTTTTACTCATCTTCATATCCAAGGAAATGGAATTGTATGAAAGGGATTAACTCATAGTATATATAATGGAAACATATTATCATTTCATAATGGGTTATATCATTACCATATCATAAAACAGGATACCAGAAAATATCACTTAAAAAATAACATGAAATATTAATTTTTATTCTATAAATCAAGATAAATTACATGCAGTATCAAATAAATAAACTTATAATGTGAAACATTAGTCTGTAATAATTAGATAATAAATATTTGACATAATTAATAATCATATGCATATATTGTGAAACTGTTACCTAAATATGATATATATAATAAAAACCTATGGGAGACTTATAAACATGGTATCTTGATATAGTGATCATACCAAGAAGTCCCAACATTATGTTGGTGAGAATATCCAATTATCCCAACTCATAGTTATATGAGAATATCCAAGATGGATCATGTTATATTATCTGATCAGATATAAAAAATGAAAAATTATATATTAGAATTTGATGCATAAAACCAAATATAATAATCCTTACAAATATATTCTTCAAGATATTAATCATTAAATATATAATAAAAACACATTAGTAGAAGACAATTTTGTATTACTACCAACTTCCATTGGATAACTTGACATTAAAAATAAAATCAATTGATTCAATAAAATTTGTCACTCATAATGATTTTTTCATAATTTCATTTAAAAGTCGATTTATGAGGAATTTATACATAAAATATTTTTCTTTATAGATGAAAGTAGAATTAAACCCATGAAAGAGAGATATAAAAAAATGTACCATATCAATGTTTAATAGAGAAGAAAAAATGAATAATATTAATGTGTAATTCAAAATAATATTACATGGACTTTTTTTAAACAATTATGTAAAATAAATCTAAAAAATATAATTGAAAATGAAATATATATTTCACGTGATAAAAATGTTGTAAAAGATATAAATATGAATGTGAATGGGAAATCCTTTTCATTATTTTCAATATTACTATATTTTAACCCAGATCATACATATGGTGATAAATATATCATTTTAAAATTATTAATGATAATTTTTTAATATTTCTCTAATCAAAAAATATTTTTATTTCAAAACATGATTTGGTGTCCATTATTTTAAAAAGAAAATATAAAATTGAAGGAAAAGAGCTCATTAAGATTGAAAAAAATTACTCTTAAAGTAAAAATATTTTATGATAAAAGATATATATATATATAAATAAATAGAAATATACAAGGAAAATAATTATAATACTATCCAATTGAAAAGAAAATAGTTATGTAAAACCATAATAAATGAGTAATAATTTTGACTATATAGGTGTTGTTGTGTCAAGAAAACCCATTACCTTAAATCCACATATGTAGAAAATTCAATAGACTAATATATAAAAAATCTAAATAGAATAATTAATATTTAATGTAGATTATTCATACCAGTATCCTTTTAGAAATAAAATTTCTAATAAAATATTATAAATAGTTTTTTTATTTTGAATTTATTTCAGCCCATAAATGCTATTAGAATTGATAATATTGTAATTACTAATTTTTTTACAGCAGTGTTGATTCTTATTTATATACTCAATAATTATCATTATGAGACCATTATAGGTACTGTCATATTTTTTTAAATTATTTGTAATGATCAAAATTCATTTCTTATGTATTTTTAATTTTATTCAAGAAGATGAAGCGAGTGTCAATATTTTTTTAGTAATTTATTAAAAAAAATAAAAAATATTGTTTATAATATGATAAATATTAATATAATTATTATAAAATCAGAAAAAATAATTATTTTATCATTACTTTTTAATAGAATTTTTTTTATTTGTTTATATCAATTAAATAAATGTATACCACGATTCATGTTTGAAGATAGACTAACCTAAATAAGAACAAGCAATAATAATAATGTTAGTATGGTTATAAAATTAATAATATTGGAGTACGTTCATTAATGATGAATAAAAAGGTTATTATTATAATTTTAGAACCGCATGGTACTGTATTTCAAAGTATATTCTTACATAATGAAAGAATTTTGTGAAATAATAACATTCAATACTTTTGATGAGGTAGTAGTCTATACATACTAAAGGGAGAAATGTTATATTTTCATAGAATATAAAAGGGGGTGGAATTTAATTATTTTAGCCAAATCAATATAATGTTTTTTAAAAATTATAAAATTATAAATAGAAATTTATAACTTCCAATGTATGGTTGAGATGGAAAATCAAGCATGCCATGCATGGAAGTAGTAATCCCTACGTACACTTTATGGTATTCTCATTTTTCAAATGGTTTTGTATGATAGTAGAAATTTTATATTATAATAGAATAATAGCATTTCATAAATTCCCTAATACTAATTTTATAATTCATTTTTGGATTTAATAGGACTATGTGGATCCAAAATGAATGAATTAAGAGAGCTTGGTTGAGAATAATATTTCCAAAATAGGATGTTATTTATTATGTATCACCATAATTCTTATTAAAGTTTACTTTTTGAAAGATAATATATTATAAATATTTGATATATTTTTTTGTGATAGAATATGGTTGTGTTTTTATATTTATAGTTATTTGTTATGGGGTTTATTAATATGGTGGAAGTGATCATCATTAATAAGTAAAGGAAATGACATTTTTATAAATACCCATTACTTTGTCTATGATAGATTGAAACTACTAATGAGTAAGAGGATAAAAAGAATTAAATAATTATTTTTGGAGTTAAGTAAGATTAAGATATCCCATAAAATTATTTTACCACATGTTTTAAACATTTTATTATTCTTTTAAAAAAAATTGTAACTTATACATTTTTTTTATTACCTTGGTAACTAGTTTTTAGATAAGTAAAAATAATAATAATAATATAACATAAACCCACCTACTAAATTTTAATTTTCAAAATAAAAATTTAGACTAAAGTTATCCTAAATCAATTGTTAAATAGGTCAAATTTTATTTTCAATTAAAATAATAAAATATATTGAGAACCGTTTTTGTAGAAAAATGATGTTTTTACTATTAAGTGATTTTAATCTAATATAACCTTAAATAATGGGTAAAAATTTGTAATAAATATGTATATATATTTAAAAATAATGTCATAGATATTTTATATAAATAATAATTTTTATTTATTACATACAAATCTTACAATATTAATAAAATAATATTGTTGAAATACCCCCTATTACAATTGTCATGATCATCAACAGTATTATTAGATATTTAAATTATATACATAAAAATTATATTTAAATTATTACATATTTTGAAAATTAATATTTAAAATATGAAATTAATTTTATTATATTAAATTCATAAAATTTGTTAAAAGTATATTTTAATATAATGAAATTAGTTTTTTGAGTAAGATATTCAACATGTTTCCAAAATGTAAAACATTGGTTTTATTTATTTAACATACTATTCTTAACAAAATTATGTTTATTTTTAAGAATATTAAATTTATAAGATATTTATGTTGTAAAAATTTATTTAATTCATGAATTTAAATAATTTCATACAAGTGTCCACATTTACAAAATCGTTATTTTTTTTATTATTCATTGAAAATAATTATATTTATGAGGATACAAAATTCACCCAATGAAACAGCTTACATAACAATTTAAAGAACTATATAAATTGAAAAACATAAAAAAATTATAATAATAAATTTATACTTAAATAGAAAATATATTATATGAATAATAACTATTTTTTCAGATTAAAATTTCAAAAAAGTATGTGTTTTGAATTATATTTTTATGAACATATAATTTATTAAAATATTTTTATATTCAATATATTTTATTGTTCATAATTTTTCTTAATAATGTTTATCTAATATATCAGATATTGTTTTAGTTTTTTGATTTATGGGAATAATTTTATTAGAATAATATTTATTTAATGGAAAATTATTTAGAAAAATCTATGGGTGTTGTAAAAAATGAAGCTGTAATGGTTTTGAAATTTGAATTTAGGGAATTATGAGAAAAATAATGAGGATATATTCCTTATATAGATGATGAGCCAATTCCAAAAATAATATATTGAGAATTAGAACTTACTAAAGATTTATATGAATCATGAGAACTTATTACCATTTATCAATATCCTGATCGATATAGATTTCAAATTGAAAATGATGATTATATGAAATTTATAAGATATACACCCAGTACGTAAAACTATCCCTTTATTTTTATCAATTTTAGAAATGATTAAAATAAATGGAATTTGAATTATAATTTTTTTACTCTAAAAACATTAAGAAAACATATAGTGGTACTAAATTTGTATGAGGGTTTCACTCAGTTATCCACAAAAAAAATGAATCTTATAATAGAGTGGGAACATATAAAACATTCATGGTTTTATAATGTTATAACCAAATTCATGGTATTGATTACAAAGAGGCAATTTCATTTAGAGAAATTATAAATTCCACTAAAATATTACTCATCAAATAAACTCATTTGGATTATGAGATATTTCAAATGGATATCAAAATAAAATTTATTATTATTAGTTTAGTTAATGATAAATATATTAGTCAACCTTATGAGTTTTAAGTTACAAAGGATTATTCTATGATATGCTTGTTTCAATTATTACATTAATGATTAAATAATTATTTTTAGAGTTAGAATATCAGGTTTAATTATACAATTAAAGAATCATGTTTTATCAATAATTTGAAATTATCATGAGTATATAATATAATTAGTGGGAGTGTGGTTTAATTATTGATGATATATCATGAAGACACATCTATTTTTGTAATTTTTTCCTAACATTACATTATTATAATAAATTTATCATAAATTCTTTTTAAAGAAATTAAAGTATAAATAATAAAATATACTATGTATAACGATATATAATATAGTAAAAAATTGATTCCAAGACTAAGACAGTATAAATAAATTGGTACAGTAATAAATAATGTAGAAATGTAGAACATGAAAAATGGGTATTTACTAGTGTCTCATGGCATCAATACCATGATGATTCCTGATCCTACATAGGAGTTTGATTAAAGGTATATAATTCCCTATTCATTTTCAATTTATTCTTCAATTTATAGAATTTTCTACTCAACCTAATGTCACATATGTTTTTTTCATAACTAGTTGACCTAAATAGATTCTTATTGAGATTAATTATATTTTATTAAATATTATCCTATATAAATTTATAATAAAATATGATTTATTATAAATAATTTTAACAGAGGAAGATATTTTTGTAAGTGTTTACAACAATTATTGTTTCTAATAAAAAATAATTTATGATATATCCAAATGGTTTTAGGATTTTCAAGAATAAAAGAAAACTTTATTTGGAGATTTCCAAACAAGAAACCATAGTTCACATGCTATTTTAGTGAATGTGCATTACTAAATTAGATGTTTTTAATTATGTTCTCTTGATCAAGATGATTATTTTTGTCACACCCGAATTTTCAATTCCATGCATTGATTCAAATCTTCTTTCAGTTGTTAGCTTTATCTTAGTTTCGGGGTGTTCCAAGTATGAAATTTTGGTGTCTCCTATGTTCTTTATATATGAAAATATTCCTGGGTGTATTGGATGGATTGGAAACTTCTATTCTCAAAGTTCTTCTGTGAGTTTGTGGTGTTTAGGAGTTGGATTTCTCACTCTCATAGTGGCACCACCTGTTGCGTTGGTTTTTGAGGTGGTTTTTACCCTTGAGTTGGATGAGTTTTTTGGTGAAAAGAAAAGTTTCTATTCGGAATTTTTATCCCATATAGTTTTCTTAAATTTTATATTTGTATTACACCTTTGATCCCACTGAAATTGGAGTAAATCTTACTTTTTGGGTTGTCAGAACATGCTGCATGGTTTGGCCACACGGTTTACAAAACCATGCAGCCTAACCGTGAAAGGTATCCAGGTCATTAAAAATATTCTTGAAATTATAATTTTCCCCTCAATGGGTTTATCCAAACTCTAATATTTCTTCCCTCATTCGACCATTTCAGCCATTGACGCCTCCCATTCTCCTGAAACCATCCTTGGTCCACCATATTGAAGGGGGATTTGCTGGAGAAACTTCTACAAATAACACATATGTGTTTGTCCCTCTTATTTACTCCCATTTTCATGAATATTATCCACATTTACATGAATTCCCAAATTAATAGTGGGTCTGTTATTGAAGATATGGGTTAACTTTGGGATTTCATGGTCCATGTATTTGATTTTAGTCTTGATCTACCTTCTGTGAGGTGCATCTGTGGTGCTATTAAATTTCATCACAAAGGATTCTGTGTTTTAATAATTTTCATAGGTGATTCAATCTTTTTTAAATCCATCTGACTTATATTGTTATATTTAAAATATTTTCATGTTTAAATAATTTTATTATTGGTGTATAAATAGGTTTTAGAGGTATTTGTAAATCAAATGAAGTTCAAGTTCCATTTTATGTGAAATTGGGGAATTTTCATAGAAATAATTAATTGGTTCATTTGAGGTTTCACTATAAATACTTTTTTAATTTTATTGAAATTTATTATGGCTGGAAATAAATTTTTTAAAGTTTATCTCCATTCATTATTTCTATGAAATTTTGTTAATGGTGTTTGTGAAGCATATGAACTTTTGGTTCCATTTTTGTGTGAAAATGGAGGTTTAATAACTACATCAATTTTTGGTTCATATGGGGAAGCCCTATTACATAGTTTTACATTAAAATGAATGTTGTTGGACTTACAAAAAATTAGTGACTTATTTGTGAGAAATAACGTGAAGTGTGGGGATTTCAATGAGTTTTGTGTGCAAAACAAATCAAAATTTTGAGAAGATGATTTATTGAAAATAAAAATGATTTTTTGTGTGTTTTAAGAGTTATAAAGTGTGAACATCTACTATATTTTTTTTATGTTATAATTATTGATGTTTTTATATTCAAAGGGATTTATTTCGTATGCTGAAATAGTTTTAGATCAATGGGGGATGCTCGGGTGCCTAGGTGGGCAGATATGTACTAGTACATTAGTGATCGTGATGGGTTTTGTCCCTATTTGAATTGGAATTTCGGATAAATAAAACTATACCTAAACTATAAAGGTGATGTTTTTGGACCAATTGGTTATGGTTATGTTCCCATTTAGTGCATTGTTCATGGTAAAGGATTGTGACATCAATATATTACACTGAGGTATGAGGTACATTCGGCTCGAGACTAGGTAGTGCATAGGGGTGTTACTGGTTTTGGTGCTCATTGGATTTCTGGTATATACTCTTGTCTTAGGGTTTGTGTGGATATAAATTATATTATATGAAATTTATTATTAATATATGTTTACATTATGATAATTTTATTCTTAAAACTATTTACAATTGAAGGTTTCATTTCGTGGAATTTATCGCCGCTTTTCCTTACATATTTTAACTATGTGTTTTTTCACCTTGTATTGAATACTCATTGGGAAATTTCTGTGTTATCCAATTTTTCATAGGATAAAACTATACTTACACCCCTTAAGAGGAAGTAGACTTTATTATATTTGACACAGGTAAAGTCAATGCCACAGGTAAAGGTAGTACTGGTTGTCAGTCCCCTCATATGGGGTGATGTTGTGGAGACGACTTGGGGGGTAATGGACCCTTGTCATGTGGATTCTTTGTGGAATATTTTCTTCTATTTTTATTTATATTTTTAGCTATTTTACATTATATTAAAACATGTATTCAGATCTTGTTTCTGTTATGACTTTTGTTCCATGAAAATTTAATATTCATATTTTAGATAGTTTTTAATGTTTTCGGCTTTCATACTCGGGAATAGTTTTTTCCAACAGAATTTAATTGATACCTGGGAACTTGTGACATATTGTGGGGAGAGGGAATTCCAATCGGGATTTATCATGGTGTGGATTTGGTATAATATTTTTGGTGACCAGATTTGGTTTATGACAAAATGGTATGAGAGGAGGTTCACTATTTGGGTCATGTTATTTAGGGAAGATTCGGGATAGTCTAGAGCTGGGATTGTCAGGACATAAAAATATAGTTAGGGATAGTGTTCCTAGCTATCAAACCTCATTAAGGGATTCATGTCTCCATTGTATGTTGAGATTATTCTGAGATCATTATTTCTCATGGTTCATTGATAGTTGAGGGAAAATAAAAGAGAGATGGGTCAACAGTCTCAGTGAGTTCGCAGGGCCTGCCAAGCAATGTTGATCAAGGGATTTTCCCAGAAACACTCTTTGTGATAGTGAAGTGGTTGTAATATGGTTTCTAACCATATTTGAAATTCACCAACTAACATTATATTCCTCTCACACTTACTTGTTTCTCTTTACTTGGGAATCATGGGAACATCGTTTTTAAAGAAAAATGTCTTGATTTTTTGGAGTGTTTATTTTTATGAAGAGGTTTTCTAGTAATGGGAAAATAGTTTTATTTCAGAATGTATAGAAAATAAATTTTATAATTATTCAAAATAGGTAATTTATTTTTTTACACCACTTTTGAATGTATTAGTTATGTTAAAAGTGGGTTTTCAAAAATTTGTTTCTAGTAAAATTTTAAAATCCCTCGAAAAGATTTTTGATTTGAATCATGTGTTCTATAATTTATCTGTTGGGGTTGATGATGGATTTTTATATAGTAACTATAGCGTATTTGAAATATTTTATGAAATTTTGATCATTTTTTTTGAAATGGTATGTTTTCGGTTCATAATCAAATAGAGATATATGAAATGGTGGGATTCATGAAATATGGGGTTTTTTGAAATAGGATGAAATGTTTTTAAATGATTTTGAATAGAGTGAAATTTATTTTTATTGAATTATGGGTGATCTTATATATTGGTTTGTAAGAATTAAATTGGATTTTGATATTATGGTTATCAGTTTTGATAAAGGGAAAGTTTTGTTAAAATGTTTTTGATTTTGAAAAGATGAAAGGTTTGGTTTTGGTCTTTGGTGTTATCAAGGGTGACCACATGCATGGGTTTATATGGGACTATTGATGGTTAAGGGGATAACTGGATGAGTTTCATGATGCGTACGAGGTGGGTCCATGGGGATTCATGGGAACATGTATGGTTGAGCCTCATGAGATACAATTGGTAAATGAAAAACCCACTAACACAATTTATTTAGAATTCTTTTGAAGGAAAGTGTTGTGTTTTAATAATGTGTTGTTGGGAGGATGGGTTTATTTGTTTTCAGTTATTGTTATTATGGGATGTTTCGAGTTCCAAATTCCTTATTGATTAAAAGATGTTTTGGGTTTTTCTTTCCTTGATATGTTGGAATGAAGCGTTGGTTATTGTTATCATTTGTTGAAAAGATTTGGAGGCCAATGTGGTGGCTCTTTTGATGTGTTCAGTTCATGTTATTGGTAGTTGTGACCAAATTACCTGATTGGTTGGGACAATGGGTTTTCATGTTAACTTGGGTTTTCCCCGAGGATGAGTTAATGTATGATTCATTTGTGTCCCATGGTGAATCTCCATTATATTATCCTCTTTTTCATCAACATAATGACTTTCTTCTTGATCAATGGAAATTGATTTAACCCCTCTTAATTTTCTATTATGTGGACCCCCTTATAGAGGGAGAGTGGTTGTGGGAGGATGAAATAGATTATAGTTTCTTATGTTTCATGAGTCATCGTTGGTGAATCCAGTTTAGGGATTCTAGTGGTGATTGATTTTATAATGTACCTTTAGGTATTTTGTAACATTGAAGAAAAAGTTCATGTTAGTCCACCAGCATGTAAAATCTAGCCTACAGTGGCTATTACGCCGCTTACTGTAATAGTGTGTTGTTTGGGACATAGCATAAGGTCCTTATTTTTGTGTTTTTATCTGTAATGTTCATGTTCAGTGACAACTTTTGTGGTTGTGTGTTCATTTGACTATAAGTTTCAAGGTTGAGAAATTTTATAAGAATCTCTCTCTTTTTAGAGGTGTGTCACCATTCATGTAATTCTGAATCCTATGTTATAGAGTAAGGCACTTCTATGTATCCTTTAAGTCTAGTGGTTTCAATATTATGAAATAAAGGGTGATGTGTGTTCATCCTTTGAGCCCTTTCTTTGGTAAAATGATGGGTTGAGGTAAATTGGGTTTTAAGTGTATCAAGTATCATTGAGACTATCTGAGATCATCATTCAATTATTTGTGGCACTGGATGAATAAGCTATGTTCGGGGTTTTCTAATCCCTGACTACGAGGTAGAAGATGATTCAATCATCAGAGATCAATCCATAGATCATAGAGTGAAGCTGACACATATTCAGGGATAATCATGGAGGCGTTCAATCCATTGTTCATTGTCATATCCTTAGTATTGATGATGGGAATAGTTTAAACCTCTTGTGTCTTCATCTTGTTCTTGTTATTCATGTTCTGTGGTAGAGGTGGGAGGACCTCATATCAATGTTATAGCATATGATCATGTTATTCCCCTGGTATTTCTTTTAATTTATATAGAAAAGTAATAAATTTGGGCTAGGCATATTGAAGAGCATATTTTATGCATGGTTAGTAGTAAAAGTGCACCAACCTAACAAACTGGGTGATAAGAGAGAGAAGCTACCACATGGTCTCCACATGGACATGATCCGTAGCCCATGTATCTGTGTGAAACATCCCCATTTGGTTGAATAACATTCACAGTAACCACACAGTTTCCTAATCTGTGAAGACTAACTGTGTGGTCGGTCCGCGTTTTATATTTTGGGGTCATTTCTTTTCAGCACAAGATGGTATGTTAATATGGATGGGTTTTTTGGTGGGGATACCAATAATGGGTCTCATATATGTTCTCTTGAAAAAATTATACTATTAGTTAGCCCTTATGTTGAGGAAACTTTTTGGGTGTCCCCTAATTGGTTCCCTCATTCTATCTCGGAAATTATATTTTCCATTGTATTGGGTTGTCCATTTGGGTCTCCCAGTACCAGTGACTTAGTTTTCTCCATGATATTTCCTTGGTTGGATGTAGTATCTTTGAAGGCTATCTAGAAACTGAATTCTTACATGGGTAGATGTGGGATTTAAGCATGCCTAATGGTTTTGTTTTGGTAAGTTTGTGGAAGCATTATTCTGCTTTGTTGTTTTTTTCCATTGGATAGCATGAGCATCGTCTAGTAGTGTTTGACGTGTTTTGATTTGGGATTTAGTTTGAATATGTTAGATCATTTTACGTAAGTGGTGTACGTTTTTTTGGTGAGATTATTCTCTTCCATTGTATGATCTACTTGAGTTGTTTGGCATTTTAGTGGCAGGTGAAATCATGGAAAGGGGGTTTGACTTGGTCTATAGTTTGGTATTTTTTTATAAATTTGGAATTTTTGTTGCTCTATACAGGCATAAATCATTATTGTGGGGATAATTTTCACACCCGGGTTTTGAATTCCATGCTTTGATCCAAATCCTCATCGGTTCATATCTTTTTCTAGTTTTCCAGGTGTTCCGGGTTTGAAATTTCAGTGTCTTCTATGTTTTTCATCTATGAAATTGTTCTTGGGGTCTTGGATAGTAATTGGTATATTCTTTTATCCAACTGATTTTTCGAGGATGTGGTGTTTCAGAGATGGATTAGTGACACTCCTAGTCGAACCACTTGTGGGATTAGTTGTTGATGTGGTTTGTACCCTTCAGTTGGTTGAGTTTTAGGGTAAAAATGGTGGCATATTTTGGGAATTTTTCTCCCCTTTACATGGCCTATCATTACACTTTGGTTTCCCCCTTATACCCCACTGCAATTGGAGGGTAATAATTAATTTTTTGGTGGCCAAAAAAGGTTACACGGTTTGGTCTCACGGTTTAATAAACCGTGCAGCTTAACAGTGATAGTTGTCCATGTCATTAAAAATATTCTTTAAATATCAATACCCCCTTGGGATTTATCCAAACTCACCCCTTCCATACCCCATTATACAATTTCAGCCATGGCAGAACCCCAACCACCACAAACCCTCTTTAGAACTTCATTTTGAAGTTGTATGTGGTATAGAACCTCTGAAAAATCTCATGTAATTGATTCTCCCTATTAGTTCCTCCCCTTTTCATGAAGTTTCATACAATTTACCTGATATCCAAAATGTTAATATGGTAGGGTTTAAAACCTAGTGTTTAACTTTTGGTTTTATTGCTCCAATATTTTTATTTTAGGCCTAATCTACCGTCTTTGAGGTGCAATAGTTGTACGATTGAATTTTCAGACAAAGGATTAAATGTTTTAACAATTTTTTTAGGTGATTCCAGGTGTATTAAATCCATGTGAAATATATTGATATTTTTATAATATTTCACTGTTTATATCATTTTATTATTCATGCAAAAATTGGTTTTAGTGGTATTTTTAATTCAAATGAAAATCAAGATCCATTTTTATTAGAAATTGATGGTTTTTATAGAAATATTGTGTTCGTTCAATTAGGACTCCACTATATCTAATTAGTTTATTTCATTGAAATTTATTAGGGCTGAAAATAATGTTTTGAATGTTTAAATACATTTTTTTTTCTCAGCAAAATTTTGTCTTAACATTGTTTGTGAAGAATATGAACATTAAGTTCCATGTTTCTGTGAAAATAGATGTTTTACAAAGATATCACTTCTAGGTTCATATGGGGATTCCATATAATGGATTATTTTTTTAATTAATATGTATTGGACTGAATTTTTTGTTTTCGTGACTTATAAGTGTGCACGTAGTATGGAAATTAGGGATTTTAAGTAGTTTTGGGTGCAAAACAATGTGACATTTTGAGAAGTTGTTTTATTGAAAATAAAAATGTTTTCTTCGGTGTTTTATATGGAATAATGTGTATATTGTTACTGTATTGTTTATTTGTGACAAGTATCAGTGTTATTAGATTGATAGGGATGTATGTAGAATTATTAAATTGTTTGAGCACAATGAAGTAGCGCAGGTACATAGGTCGGTGTATATGTACTAGTACATCAGTGATCCTCACGTGGTTTGACCATATTTTACTTATTATTTTCGATAAATACCAATCAATCTAATTTATATGGATGATTTTTGGGGTCCACTAGGATATGTTTATGTTCTCTACTAGTTTATCATTCATGAGAATGGATTGTGACATGAATTATTTACACCAAGTTTTGAGGTATATAGGACCCGAGACTATCAAGTTCCTAGCGGTGTTCTTAATTTTGGTGTTCATTGGAATTGTGGTATTTACTCTTGTCTTAAGGAGTGTTTGGAATTAAATTAAAATATCTAACATGTCTTATTATAATCTATTAACATTATGAATGTTTTATTTTGATTTTTTTTACAATTGTATGTTTTATTTCTTGGAATTTATCACTGATTTTCCTTAATTATTAAAACTTCATTCTTTTTCACCTTATATTGCATACTTTTTGGAAAATTTGGGTAGTATCCTCTTGTTACTTGAATAAAACTCTTATAATAATACTTGTGTTTAAGTATACTTTATTATGATAGATATATGTAAAGGAATTGCTTTAGGTGAAGGTGGTTCGGGATGTTAATCTCCTTCTATGGTGCAGTGATGTGGAGACGACTAGGGGATAATAACCACATGTAATGTGGAGCCATTTTTTCAGATTATATGTTGTTTTTATTTATACATGGACCTCTTTTAATTAAATTGATACCATTTATTTGGATTTGGTTTCCTAAAAGGCATGCTTGACATGAAAATTTCAGATTCATATTATTGAATATTTTCATTTTTTATGCTTTCGTACATGGGTAAATCGTTCCTAAAAAAAAATTTATAGATACCCTTGAACTTTTTCTTGTAAACGGTGACAGGTAACTCCATTATGTCTGTTTCATGTTCTGGATTTAGTCTTGGTATTAGTGGCGAACAGATTTGGTTCGTGACAAAATGTTATGAGTGAAGGATTCATGTTTGGGTCATGTTATTTGGGTAAGAGTTGGGATAGTCTAAAGCTAAGATTTTTGGGGCCAGACATTCTAGTTATAGGGAGTTTTCCTAGATAGAAATCCTCATGATGATATTAATTTTCCCATGGGATGTTGGGTTTATTATGAGTTCATTATTTCTTATTTATCATTGATGATTTTGTGAAAATAAAAGAGAGTTGGTTTAATGGCCTTAGTGTGCTCACAGGGCCTGGATAGCCATGTGAAAACTAGGATATTTCCCAAAAACACTGTATGTGATAGTGAAGTGATTGGAATATAGCCACCAACCATATGTCCAAGTCACCCACTGACACTAGTTTCCTCTCCTATTTTATTATGTCTCTTTGTTTTGGAATAATGGAATCATGGATTTTAATTCATTAATGAATTTATTTTTTTGCAGTGGGAATTTTTGTGATGTGATTTTCTAGTAAAGTGAAAACGGATTTATTTCAATATTTATAGATATGAAATTTTAGTATTATTTAAATTTTTTTTGTTATGTGTTTACACCACTTTTGAATGTATGAATCATACTAAATGGGGGTTTTGAAAATGTGTCTCTAGTAGAATTTTCTAAACCAAGGAAATGTGTTTGGAATATAATTATGTGTTTCGTAATTTATGTATGGGGTATGAATATTTATTTTGATTTGGTAACTACTGTGAATTTGAAAATATTTAAGAAATTTTAGAACCTTGTTTTAAAATGATAAGAGTTGTGTTCTTAATTAAATGTGGATTTACGATATGGTGTTTTTTAGGAAATTAGAGGTGTTTTGGAATGGGTTATTGTAACACCCCGAGATTTTATGAAAAATATTCTTTTTAATTTCATTAATGTCTTGTGTTGTACGCTACACCAAAAGGAGCTCTCCCAACACACATCCTTGGCTTGGCTTGCATTATACGCAATCGCGACCTTCCTCGATAGCGTGTGTAGTACGCAATACCGAGGTTCACTAAACAACGATATGCTATTAAAATATTATTAAAACTAGCCGTTATGAATAGTAATAACCACCTATTAAAATTTTAGAAATTTTTTCTCTCAAAATTGACTTCATTTTTGGATTCAGAATATCGAAATTAGCTTAGGGTTAAATTTTGGTACTTTTCGAATAACTTTCATTTTCTGATGAATAGTGAAAATTACTAAATTTTAATTAAAAAAATCCTTTTTAATCGAAATAATTAATAGTGATAAATTATTAATTTTAGTGGTTTTAAAGTATATTTATAATATATTTTTACAATTAAATACAATGTTGGTCATTGGATTTAATTTCACTTGTGAAGCAGACATAAACAAGTGTCAATCTTTTGATAGTTATTATCTTTTAAAAACACGCTATTTGTTTTGATGAGGACAATTAGTTTTTCAATTAATTAATGCAACTGATATGTGTTGAATTTGGTAAAATAGACATCATTTTTGAGTTCATAATGTCAAATATAGCTTAGGCCTAATTTATGGTATTTTTCTGGAAACTTTCATTTTTTGTTGAATAGTGAAACCACTAAGTGGTAGTTAAAAAAATTGAATTTTTCATAAAACTTAATTTTACCACTTCTGTGAGTGAAATTTTAAAAAACCTAGATACAGGGTTGATGTCATTAAGTAAAACTTGGTTCAATGAGAAGAAAATATTTTTTGGTGAATAGTAACTTTTTTACTTTTTTAACCACAGTTTAAAGTAAATTGGGAAATTAAGGGTAAAAATGATATTATTATTACCCTAACACATGTCCTATTTATATTGGATACGTTTAATTCGACCAAAAACATCCTTACGAATTAAATATGACCATTTAGGCACACTTTTATTAGATTAGGACATTTATTAATATTTAATTCAAAGAAGAGTTAAAAGAGTTAATATCAATCTTTATTTACTAAATCATTTTTAATATAGGGTTATACATAAGATAAATTAGATTGTAAATATTAATTAGAAATCTAATAAGATTTCCTACATAATTATATTTTATTTATAATTTTTATACATTAAATAGATTAATTTATTTATGACACAATGATGATGTAGTAATTACCAAAATAGTGAAAAAAATAGAATAATTGATATTATAAATACCCAAATAAATTTAATTTGAGACTTTTTATGAATTACACTAATTTTATAGGTTAATATGGAATGTTAGGATTGATTTATGTCACTTTTGTTGACATAATCATTCTGTTATGATTTTGACCAAAATCAACTATTGAATAGTGTCAAAATTGACATAAAATAATTTTTATAACAATTTTATATTATTGATTGTTATTTTATTCCTAAAAATCTAAGGATCGGCCAAGATACTTATATAATGATAGGTGAATCATTAATGGACATCTTGTGGGTATCTTGGATGTATATGGTATGTTTATTAACTATATAATATAAAAATACAAAGTGACATGGTAAATGTCAATCTAATTAACTAAGAGTTAAAACTAAAAGATAATGTTAATATAATGACCTAAACGTGTCTAAATTATATTGGATGAGAGGATTTAGACCCATCCCCAACTTAGCTTAGAAATAACTCAATTTCGAGTTATTAAAACCCGAATATGACTTTATAATAAAATAATATTGTTTGTTATTCCAAATGTTCCCCTCTCCTCCCTTATAAAAGGGCACCTCCTCCCTCTCTTACTCACATAAATTTGAGCCTTCAAGCATGGACAACCCCTGCCAAATTATCTTCTACACTTCCCTAGAGACATCCTAGAGGTCATGTTCTTCTTTAAAGACCAATTTTAGTGCCCTAAGAAGAGGTCTCAAAGAGGCGCTTCAAAGAAGAGGTAATGTCCATTACCGATTATTTCATCTTTATTTCTTCTTCAACATATTCTTCTTAGGTTGTTTCATTATTAAGTAATAAAATCATTATCACTAACATACTGATATGTTATTATAAATATGAAACAACCCCATTTCACCATCCATCCATCCTATGGAAAACGAAATCACTGCGCGTGCGTACGTACGAAATACCGGCTTCACGCCGTAGTGAAATCAATTTTCCACCACAACCATACTTGGATGGGTATAATGGTGTAAATAATAACTATATATGATTATTTTAAAGTGATATTGATTCTGAAATATTATACATACACTCCAATACAGTCCCACGATCATGAGAACGATATCATCGCTCGTGCGTACGTACGGACTACCGTCCCCACTACGCGATGAGATTCATTCTCCACTTTAACAATTAGTGAATGATTATAAAGTATATATAATAAGTAATCATGAAATATATTACATAATAATGATACTGGATTTATGTGTATATATATGTTTGTCATCTACTTAATTCCATTCAACTCAATAAGGAAACGAAAACAGCGTTCATGCGTACGTACGGCCTACTGTCTCCATGAATGGTGCATTTCATTCAATTTACTGATTTATTATATATATGTATATTATGAATATATATTATATATAAATCATGTTTTATATTCTGGTATTAATTAATCATGATCTATGTAATCATATGAATAATTACAAGTCAAAACACGGGCGACAAATGAAACAATTTGACCCAAAACGCTCTTAAACATGGAATTTACAAAAGAACGGGTAATGTAATGTCATAAGTAAACCATATATGATATCATAACAATGAGTATGATTATGAAATATGTCAATGACATTATTTAAATCATTATACAGGAGTTTTAGACACTTACGAATCAAATCAGACCTAATGTAAGGGAAAATATCACAATCTCATTTTATCCGAGATTGTTTATACTTTGCAATTTACTGGGGTGTATTTTATCATCCAAATCCATGATTCCTCTATATGTAATATTGTTTCCATCCACCTACAATTTTTTAAATCCAATTTTACCCTTCGGTGATTTTTTAGTAAAAGATATAAAACGAATCTTTTGTCGTTTTTTGTAGGAGGTACTTTTTGACTTGTCCGACAAAAGGACGAGAAGAATGTTTTTTTAACATATACGAAATGAATGGATTTTTAAAATATTATTTCCAAGAAGCTTCCTAAAAAGTTTTCAAGTTTATTTTTAATCAACTTCTTTTAGTTTAGAATTTTATGACATGTTAATAAAGGAAAAGTGATTTTGAAGTAGAAAGGATATTTTCCTCAAGAATGGAGTTCAAGTGTTTAATCAAAATTATTTTCCATATAAAATAATATAGGGTTCTTTTTATATCCCTATTGTTACATTTATTTGATTATGTTGTGATTGAATTATATCTTTGAATTCCTTTATCTTATATGAATTGTTTTATGATGTCATGTTGTTTAAGAATCCCATTTTTATTACATGGGTTATGCAATGATGTATGAATTATGATTTTGTGGCACAGATAAGAATGGTATCATTATGAGATGGATGTGACCTATATATCCCTCCAATGCATTGGGTAAAGATTTTATATCTCCTGAGATAGACATGGCTAGAACGGCAGGTTAAACCAGTTCAGTGAAACATGACTGAAATGAGGAGTGAACTCGGTTCAAAAATGGACTTTGTCCACTAAGATAGTCTTGGAAATTAGTCTTGACTAATAAGAAATGGTCATATATGATTATGTGTGTATGCCACAAAGTTTCATGTTTTAGGTTATGATTATTGGGATTACATTTCACTACTATGATTTATCCCATGTTATGATATTATGATCTCTTTTGCAGGTTATGATTTCCAAAATGTTATGTCCTTATGAATATGATGTGATTGATATTTCTTTTGTTTACCCTTACTGAGCATTTGAGCTCACCCTTTTATGTTTTCTTTTCCCCAGGATATAACGAAGGTTTTTAGGTAAAAAAAAGGAAGATATTTATGGGAGGTGTTGAAGATCTTTCACCACGATTAGAAGATTACATTCCAAGTTTCCAAAGACACTAATCTATTACGATCCTTGTGTGTCTGTTTTTGTTATGTGTTAAGTATTCCGTTAATGTAATGTAATGTCCATGTACGTCAAGCATCGGGTCTCTACAGTTGGTAGTAGAGGAAAGGTTTATTCAATCTTTGGAAACTAGGATGCGAAAACGTTAGTGAGATCCCCAGATATATTTCTAAGGTATGTCTAGGTATGTCCTTAAGGATAAGTATAAGTAAAGGTTATAGTCCTAGAATTATGGTAACGAAATTAGAATTAAACCTAGGATGTTAAATATTGAAGGTACTCCCCCTTTATTATTTTTCTTTCCCTAGCATGATTTTTCCCTCTCACACTATTCTTTTTGGGTTTTAGACGATGGCTGGAACCCGAAGGAACCGTGTTGATCAATGCAATGATTGTCCTCCTGAATAAATAAATGTTATGGGAGAGGGAGTGAAAAATCTTATTTCTATACTTACAAAATCAATGAATCATTCAAGACTTCCAAATGAGCATAGAAGGGAACAATATTCTATTGAGTCCTTCATGAGGCAACGTCCACCTTATTTCAGTGGGTCTTTTGATCAACTTGTTGCTGAACAATGGATCAGTACCACTGAAAATATATGTTCAGTTCTTCAATGTTCTGAACATGATAAAGTCATCTTAGCAGTATATCGTTTGGAAGGTGAAGCTGATCAATGGTGTAATCTTATCAAGAATACGTGGCAAAGAGATGAAATTGAGTCCATGGAATGGGACGAGTTCAAGAACTTATTTTTCAATAAGTACTTCCCTCGTATTCTTCGAACAAGGATGGAGAAGGAGTTTCTTGAACTAAAGAAAAAGGATGATAAATATGTTGGTATATAGGAAGCGAATTTTATAAGGCTTGCAAGGTATGCATCTGGATTTATCATCCAACCTGAAAGTAAAGTGGATCGATTCTTCAGTGTCTTAAAACCAAATCTTCGAAGGGCATTAGCTATAAGAGACTTCAATAGCTATGAAGAAATTGTGTGTTGTGATATCAAGGTAGAAATGGAAGGTGGTGTTACTTATCCATCTCATAGTTTTGACAAGAAACGAAAGATGGATTTCAAGGAGAAATCTCAGAATAATGGTGAAATGAAGATGAATGTTTACTTATGCCCAAAGTGTGGAAAGAAGAATGGTGGAGATTGTCTTAAAGGGACATGTAAATGTTTCAAATGTGGAAAGTAAGGTCATCGGGCATTTGAATGCCGCAATGATGGGAAGAAGATGTCTAATGATGCAAACAAAGGAGGGGATACACAGAATGAACCTACTACACTTCAATGCTTCAAGTGTATGGAAATGGGGAATTATTCTAATAAATTCCTTAATCAAAGGGTTAGTGATGATCGACATGAGCAACCACTTAAGGAAAATGACAAAGGGAAGTCACATGCGATCACTATTGGCGATGTTGACTATGATAACGATGTGGTGGAATGATTAAGTGTTTATGTAATGGGATTCCAAAATAATGTTGTATATAGTATCATGGAATATTGGAATATTTATGTATTGGTCTATTGTGGTTTTCAATAATATTATGGTACCGGTAACAATGGAAAGTGAATGAGATATTTTTGAAAAAAGATGATTTGCGCATAATGAATGGAAAACTAGAAAATGATGTATTTGATAGTATTCATGAGCTCATGATTGATATATGGACTAAGTGATATCATGGTTTGAGTATATATAGTTTTGAGGATTTTGGTATGTGGAAAGTGTTAAATTTTAACTGCATTCATGTTTTCACTAAGGTTCAATGGGTATTCAAGAGAATAAATGATTAAGGCCTTTGAATGTTTGGAATGTGACCAACAGGACATATCTTATGATATATTGGGATCAATGATGGTATTAAATCTCTGGTAATCGTTTTCACTATATTATGAGAGTGGACTGTAGTAAAATGAATAAGCCTAAAGATTGGAATGGATTATGTTGGAGATAAGTTAGTATTGTTTATGGATAGAAGATTGTTTGATATTATTGATGGGATGTTATAGTAATATAGATTTAGAAAAAGGACAACTTGAAGGACGGGTGATAGCCCATCGCGTCGGAAAAGGCTTTGGGAATCGAACCCACAACCGAAGTGCGATTGGCCTTTATCGCCTACCACTGGCCTACAGGAAGTCCCTGTTTAGTAGAAACTAGTTTTATTATATTAAGCAGTATGATATATGAATTATAAGTCTATTTTAGGAACCATATATCATTAATCTCACTATAGATGGACTTATGTATTTTTTGATAACTTTTATAACCTTTTGTTTGAGATAGATGGAATGACCCATCATTTTATCATATGATCTGCTAATACATCACGAATGACAAATTAAACATCATTTCTTTAAGAGATGAAGTGGAAATTGTCCAAAGAACGACCAATGGTGAGACTATACCGAAATCACGAAAGTATTTCTTATAATTCAAATTTCATCAACTTTAGGGAAATGATCTTGAAAACCAAAAATGTTGTCCTAGTGCTATTGTATCTGATAAATCATATGGTACCTTAGATCGTCACAAATTTATGGCTTTGTGATTGCTGTCTTTTCTATAGCCTTGTTCTCTACCACTCTCCATCAGAACATGATGGTTAGATTTCTCTTCCATATTCATATTTTCACCTATGTGGAAACCCAGTGATTAGTTTATTTGTGTAACCGTTACATTTCATACTTTTGTTATTAAATATTGGGTTTGGTATTCCTTTTTACGATGTGGGTTTCTATCAAATAAACTTTCTAATAGTAAAACATTTATAACCCCGACGAATTTCGAGGGCGAAATTCATTATAAGGGGGTAGAATGTTACACCCTGAGATTTTATGAAAAATATTCTTTTTAATTTCATTAATGTCTAGTGTTGAATGCTACACCAAAATGAGCATGCACAACACACATCCTTGACTTGGCTTCCATTACACGCAATTGCGACCTTCCTCGATAACGTGTGTAGTACGCAATATCGAGTTTCACTAAACAACAATATGCTATTAAAATATTATTAAAAATAGCCTTTATGAATAGTAATAACCACCTTTTAAAATTTTATAAATTTTATCTCTCAAAATTGAATTCATTTTTGGATTTGGAATATCAAAATTAGCTTAGGGTTAAATTTTGGTACTTTCCGGATAACTTTCATTTTCTGATGAATAGTGAAAATTACTAAATTTTAATTAAAAACAACATTTTTAATCGAAATAATTAATAGTGATAAATTATTAATTTTAGTGATTTTAAAGTATATTTAGAATATGTTTTTACAATTTAATACAATGTTGGTCATTGGATGTAATTTCATTTTTAAACCAGACATAAACAAGTGTCAATCTTTTGATAGTTATTATCTCTTAAGAAGACGCTATTTGTTTTGACGATGGGAATTAATTTTTAAATTATTTAATTCAACTGATATGTTTTGAATTTGGTAAAATAGAAATCATTTTTTAGGTCATAATATCAAATTTATCTTAGGCCTAATTTTTGGTATTTTTCTGGAAACTTTCATTTTTTGATGAATAGTGAAACCACTATGTGGTAGTTAAAAAAATGAATTTTTCATAAAACATAATTTTACCGCTTCTGTGAGTGGAATTTTAAAAATCCGAGAGACACGGTTGATGTCAGTAAGTAAATGTGGTTCAATGAGATGAAAATATTTTTTTCTGAATAGTAACTTTTTACTTTTTTTTACCACGGTTAAAAGTAAATTGGGTAATTAAGGGTAAAAATGATATTATTATTACCCTAAAACATGTCCTAATTCTATTGGATAAGTTTAATTTGACCAAAAACAACCTTAGGAATAAAATACGACCATTTAGACCAACTTGTATTAGATTAGGACATTTTTTATTATTTAATTCAAAGAAGAGTTAAAAGACTTAAAATCAAAGTTTATTTACTAAAAAAAATTTAATATAGGGTTATACATAAGATAAATTCGATTGTAAATATTAATTAGAAAGATAATAAAATTTCATACATAATTATATTTTACATTAGATTAATTAATTTATTTATGACACAATTATGATGCAGTAATTACCATAATAGTGAAAAATTAGAATAATTGATATTATAAATACCCAAATAAATATAATTTGAGACTTTTTATGAATTAAACTAATTTTCTAGGATAATATGGCATGTTATTATTGATTTAAGTAACTTTTGTTGAAGTAATCATTCAGTTATTAGTTTCAAAAAAATCAACTATTGAATAGTGTCAAAATTGACATAAAATAATTTTTAAAACAAATATTATATTATTGATTTTTTATTCCTAAAAATATAAGGATCGGCCAAGATACTTATATCATGATAGGTGAATCATTAATGGACCACTTGGGGTCCGCTTGGATGTATATGGTATGTTTATTAACTATATAATATAAATATACAAAGTGACATATTAAATGTCAATCTAATTAACTAAGAGTTAAAAGTAAAAGATAAGGTTAATATAATGACATAAACATGTCTAAATTCTATTGGATGAGAGTATTTCGACCCATCCCCACCATAGCTTTGAAATAACTCAATATGGAGCTATTAAAAACCGAATATGACTTTATAATAAAATAATATTTTTTTTATTCCAAAGGTGCCCCTCTCCTCCCTTATAAAAGGGAACCTCCTCCCTCTCTTCCTCACACCATTTTGAGCCTTCAGGCTCGGACAAACCCTGCCAAATTCTCTTCTCCACTTCCCTAGAAACATCCTAGAGGTCCTGGTCTTCTTCAAAGACCAATTTTAGTGCCCTAAGAAGAGGACTCAAAGAGGCGCATCAAAGAACAGGTAATGTCCGTTACAGATTCTCTCAACTTTATTTCTTCTTCCACTTATTATTCTTAGGTTGTTTTATTATGATGTAATAAAATCAGTATCACTCACATACTGATAGGTTATTATAAGTATTAAACAACCCTATTTCACCATCTATCCATCCTACAGAAAACGAAATCACCGCGCGTGCGTACGTACGGAATACCGTCTCCACGCCGTGGTGAAATCTATTTTCCACCACCACCTTACTTGGATGGGTATAATGTTGTAAATAATAACTATATATGATTATTTTAAAATGATATTGATTCTGAAATAGTATACATACACTCCAATACAGTCCCACGATCATGAGAATGATATAATCGCTCGTGCATACGTACGGACTACCGTCTCCACGACGCGATGAGATTCATTCTCCACTTTAACCATTCATGAATGATTATAAAGTATATATAATAAGTAATCATGAAATATAATACATAATAATGATACTTTATTTATGTGTATATATATGTATTTCATCTACTTAATTCCATTCAACTCCATAAGGAAACAAAAATAGTGTTCATGTGTACGTACGGCCTACCGTCTCCATGAACGGTGTATTTCTTTCCATTTACTGATTTATTATATATATTTATATTCTTAATATATATTATATATAAATCATGTTTTATAATCTGGAATTAATTAATCATGATCTAAGTAATCATATGAATAATTACAAGTCAAAACACGAATGACAAATGAAACAAGTTTACCCAAAACGCTTTTCAACATGGAATTTACAAAAGAATGGGTAATATAAAGTCATAAGTGAACCATAAATGATATCATAACAATGAGTATGATTCTGGAATAAGTCAATGACATTATTAAAATCATTATAAAGGAGGTTCAGACACTTACGAAGCAAATTGTACCTAAGGTAAGGGAAAATATCACAATCTCATTTTATCCGAGATTGATTATACTTTGCTATTTACTGGGGTGTATTTTATAATCCACATCCATGATTCCTAAATATTTAATATTTTTTCCATACACCTAAAAGTTTTTAAATCCAAATTTACCCTTCGGTGAGTTTTTAGTAAAAGATATAAAAGGAATCTATTGTCGTTTTTCATACGAGGTACTTTTTGACATTTCCGACAAAAGGACGAGAAGAATGTTTTTATAACTTATATGAAATGAATGGATTTTTAAAATATTATATCCAATAATCTTACATACAAGTTTTAAAGTTTAGTTTTAATCAATTTCTTTTAGTTTATAATTTTATGAAATGTTAAGAATGGAAAAGTGTTTTTGAAGTAGAAAGGATATTTTCCTCAAGAATGGAGTTTAAGTGTTTTATCAAAATTATTTTCCATCTAAGATAATATAGGGTTCTATTTCTATCCCTATTGGTACATTGATTTGATTATGTTGTGATCAAATTATTTTTATGAATTCCTTTATCTTATATGAATTGTTTTATTATGTCATGTTGTTTAAGAATCCCATTTTTTTACATGGGTTATGCAATGATGTATGATTTATGATTTTATGGAACACATAATAATGGTATCCTTATGAGATGGGTGGGACCTATATCTACCTCCAATTCATTGGGAATGGATTTTATATCTCATGAGATTGACATGGCTGGAACGGAAGATAAAACATGTTCAGTGAAATAAGACTGAAAAGAAGAGTGAACTCGGTTCAGAAATGGACTTTGTCCACTAAGATAGTCTTGGCAATGAGTCTTGACTAATAATAAATGATCCTCTATGACTATGTGTATATGCCACAATGTTTCATGTTTTAATTTATGATTATTGGGATTACATTTCACTACTATGATTTATCCCATGTTATGATATTATGATCTCTTTTTCAAGTTAATATTTACAAAATGTTACGTCCTTATGAATATGATGTGATTGATATTTCTTTTGTTTACCTTTACTTAGCATTTGACCTCACCATTTTATGTTTTCTTTTCCCCGGGATATAAGGAAGGGTTTTAGGTTCAAAAAAATGGAAGATCATTATGGGAGATGTTGAAGATCTTTCACCACGATTAGAAGATAACGTTCCAAGTTTCCAAAGACACTAAACTATTACGGTCCTTGTGTGTCTGTTTTTGTTATGTGTTAATTATTCCGCTAAACAAATGTAATGTCCATGTACCTCAATCTTCGGGTATCTACAGTTAAAATGATATTAAATAGTTTTTAATTGAATTAAATTGATTTTTATTGTGTTATGGGTGCTTTTTTAGATTGGTTTGTCAGATTTAAATTGGGATTTGATGTTATGGTTAATAGTGTTGAAGAAGAGAATGGGTGGTTACAAAGTTTTTGATTTTTAAAAGATGAAAGGTTTGGTTTTGAACATTAGTGTTTTCAAGGGAGACCATATTCATGGGTTTATATGGTAATACGGATGGTTAATTTCATGATTGGATGAGTTTCAAGATGGGTATAAAGTGGGTGCCTGGTGTGGCATGTGAACATTCTTATGTGATGCTCATGAGATACCATTGGTAAATGCACATTCTACTAATAGTGATTTTCTAGAATTATTTTAAAGTAATGTTTGGTGTTTTTATAATGTGTTGTTGGGAGGTGTGGATTATGTTCTTTCGAGATTGTTATTGTGGGTTGTTTTGAGTTCATGAACCCCTCTTGTTTAAATTATTTTACGGGTTGTTTTTTTCAATAAGATGGAATGAAGCGTTGGTCAGTGGATCCTTTGAGGAAATGTAAGGGAGGAAAATTTGGCGACTCCACTCTAGTGTTAGTTTTAGGTTTTTGATATTTTGTGACCATATGACCTGATTTGTTGGGTCCTTGAGATTTCTAATTCACTAGAGTAGTCCCCCATGAAGAGTTAATCTATGATTAATGTGTGGCCAATAGTGAATCATTGTTGGATGGTCCTATAGTATATGAACATAAGTAAATTCTTCTTGAGGATGGCAGATTGAGATTACCTATAATTTTTTTTATTATGTGGTTCCCCTTGTAGACAATTAGTGGTTGTGGGAGTTTGAAATATGCCATAGTTTCTTGTGTAGCAAGATTCATTGAATGTGAATACAGTTCAAGGTTGTTAGTGTAGAATGATTTCTTAAAGGACCTTTGAGTCATTTGTCACTATTATAGAAGCATGGGTTCATGCTAGGACACTAGTGTGGAAAATCAATCCATGAGTGGCTATTATTGGTGCCTTCTAGAATCGTGTGTCATTTGGGACTCAACATAAGGCCCCTCTACTTGTGTTTGTTTAGATGAAATGGTCAGTTTCGGTGACGGATTGAGATTTCGTGTGTTCATTTGACTATTATTGTAATGGTTGATCATTTTAATGAGAGTCTCCAAATTTTTGGATGCATGTGTCCCTTCAGGGAATTACAATATCCTATGTTCTATAGTAAGGTCTTTCTATGTGTCCTTTCATTCTGATGTTTCCCATCCGAAGAAACAAGGAGGGTTGTGTCTGCATCCTTCAATGCATTATTTTGGTAAAATGAAGGGTTCGGGTAAAGTGGGTTTGAAGAGTGTCATCTCATTAAGACCATCTAAGATCATAGTGTATTTGATTGTGGCACTGGAAGAAGATGGTCTGTTCAGTGTTTTCTAAAGCCTAACTGCGTGGTTGTAGATGATTCAATCATATGTGATCCATCAATTCGTTTCAGATTGATGTTGGTGCGTAGTCCGGGGTAATCTGAAATTATTACAGACATTTGGTCAATTTCTTATCTTCAGTATTAAATAGTGGAATAGTTTAAACCTTAGGGGTCATCATCTTGTTCCAGTTTTTCAAAATTGTTGGATGATGTGGGAGGACCCTGTTTCTATGTTATATCATGAGATCATGTTATTCCTAAGGTTTTACTTTTAATTATTAGATAAAATGATGAAATTTGGGCTAGAAATATTGAAGAGAACAATTTGTGCATGGTTATAAGTAACAGTGCACTAACCTAGGATACTATGTGATAAGAGACCAAAGCTATTACACTATCTTTGTATGGCTATGTGCCTTCGCCCATGAAACTATGCGAAGAATCTCTTTTGGACAGAATTATTTTCATGGATAGCACATGATTTATTCAACTGTGCAGACTAGCAGTGTGGTAGTGCAAAGTCATTAAATTTTTTTCCTTTTCTTGTCGGCCAGTGGTCATCAATTAAGATGGTTATTTATTATAGTGGGGAGATCCATCAGGGGACACATGTAAGTTATCTTGAAAAATGTATAATGTTAGTTCACCCCTTATGCAGGGGATACCGTTCGGGCCTCCCCCAATTGGTGTCCTGATTTTGTCTCGAAAATTAACTTGTCTCTAGTGGTGGGAAATCTGTTTGGGTCACCTCGTATCAGTGACTCAGTTTTTTCCGTCGTATTTTATGGGATGGAGGTAGTCTCGTTCGAGGGTATCTATCCACTAATTTAATACTTGGGTAAATGAGGGATTGAAGAACACCTAATGGTTTTGGTTAAGTAAGGTTGTGGTAGAATTATTCAGTATTGTTGTTCGTTTCAGGTTGATCGTTTGAGAATCATATGGTATTGCATAAGGTGTTTTTTTGGAGTTAGATTGAATATGATTGACCGTTCTAGGTAAGTGGGTTGTGTTTTGGTTGGTGATAGTATTCTCTTCTGTTGTTTGCTCTACTGGAGGTGTTTGGCCTTTTGGTGGCCGCTGAAATAATAGAAAGATAGTCTATCTTGGTCTACTATTTGGGAATTTTTTTTACATCTAGTGTTGTTGTGGCTTTCCGAGGGCGGAAATCATTATGGTGGGGATAAATTTTAGACTCGTATTTTCAATTCCATGATTTTATTCAAAACCTCATTTGGTTCTTAAATTTTTATTTGTTTGTGGGGGTTTCATGTTAAAGATTTTTGTGCCTCTTGTGTTTTTCATATATTACCTTCTTCCTTAGGGTCTAGAATTGTAATTGGTTTCCTCTATTTACAAAGGGATGGTGTGAGGTTTTGTTGTTTTGGAGTTTGATTACAGACACTCCTAGTGCTCCACTTTTGGGGTATGTTGTTGAGGTGGTTGGTACCCTTGAGATGGATGATTTTTGGTGTGAACATGATTTTTTCTTTTGGGATATTTTCTACCCTATCATTGGCCTATACTTCCCCCTTGGTTTCCCCATTGGAACCCCCTGAATGTGGGGGAAATACATTACTTTATTAGGTGGCCAGAACAGTCCGCATGATTTGACCGCATAGTTTATTAAACTGTAAATCCTAACCGTGAACGGTGTTCATGTCAACAATAAAATTCACAAAATTTCATTTTTCCCTACATGGATTTATCCACACTCATCCCAATTTTCTCCCATTAAACCATTTCATCAATCTAATCCCCCCAATCCCCTCAAACTCTATTTGGAACTCCATTTTGAAGGTGGATTTGGTGGAGAAACTTCAAAAAATCTCAAGTAAGTGTTTCTCCATATTTGATCCTCCCCTTTTCATGAAGTTTCATCCAATTTCCAGGATTCCCCAAATGAACTGATAGATTTTTTTTAACATAGTTTTTAATATTCTTTTTTCTTTTTCCAATCTTTTGATTTTAGGCTCGATCTACCATTAATGAGGTGTGAAAATGGTGAGATTGAATTTTCGCACAATGGATTAAATGTTTTAACAATTTTGTTAGGTGATTCAAAGTGTGTGACATACATGTGAATTAGTATTACATTTTTATAATATATTCATGTTTATCTAATTTCTTTATTGGTGAAGAATTGGTTTTAGAGGTATTTGTAAAGAAAATAATGTTTAAGTGCCTTTCTTATGTGAAATTGGGGGTTTTCATATAAATATTTTATTGAATAATTTTGGGATGCCCTATAACTACATAGTTGATTTTATTGAAATTTATTAGGTCTGAAAATAATAATGAGAATTTTTAACTCTTGTGGTTGTTTCTACAATGATTTATTTTAATGGTGTTTGTTAAGCGTAGGAACTTTATGTACCATGTATGTGGGAAAATGGAGGTTTTACAATGATATCACTTATTGGTTCATATGGGGATACCAAATAAATGATTTTTTGATTTCGTTAAATGTTACTTGACATAAATTCTTGTTCTGGGGACATATATTTACACACATAGTGCACAATGAGGGGATTTTAAGGAGTTTTTGGGTCAAAACAATGTGATATTTTGAGTAGTATTTATTGAATATCATATTGTTTTATTGTCTATTTTAATTTGTATATAGTGGGTATTGAAACTATATTATTTTTATGTGACTAGTGTTGGAGTATTTATTTGAAAGGGGATGTATGTATTATTTGTAAATTTTTTGATCACAAATGGATAATGCTGTGTACCTAGGTGGGCAGCTATGTACTAGTACACTAGTTATCCAGATGGATTTTTTCCAGTATTCACTTAGAATTTTGGATAAAGAAAACTCTAACTAATCTATATAAATGATATTTGGGGACCAATAGGTTATGGGTATGTTACTTACTAGTGGCTTGTACATGGTAATGGTTCTTTCATGGATAATTTACATAGAGGTAAGCGGTACACTGGGCTCGAAAATATCTAGTGCCTAGGGGTGTTCCTAGAATTGGTGGTCATTGGATTTGTGGTATTTAACATTGACATAGGTTGTTTTTGGCTACAAATTACAATATCCAGCACGTCTTATTAAAATGTTATAACTTCTTGAAAGTTTTATTTTTAAAACTATTTACAATTGAATGTTCCATTTCATGAAATTTATCACCGCTTTTCCTTAAATATTAAAACAGTGTGCTTTTTCATCAATTATTGCCTAATCAATGGAATCTATGGGTAGTATCATATTGGGATTTGTTTAATACCATAATTACTCCCCATGAGTGTAATTAGACATGATTATTTTTGACACAGGTTAGGGAAACTCCTTAGGTTTAGGAGGTTTAGGTTGTTAGACCACTGCTAGGGTGCGGTATTGTGGAGACATCACGAGGGTAATGAACCCTTGTTGTGTGGAGTCTGTGTTGCTGATTTTATGCTATTGTTATTTATTATTGGACCTTTTTTACATTATTTAAAACCATGTATTCAGATATGGTTTCTGTTAAGCCTTTTTTGGGATGCAAATTTCTGATTCATTTTACTGATTGTTTTTAATGTTTTATGCTTTCATGCTTGGTTTAATCATTATAAAAACAAATTTATTAATACCAGGGCTCATGTTCTACCCCACAGGGATAGGTAATTCCCTTAGGGCCATGCCTTGTGTTTGATTTGGTGCTAGTATTAGTTGCGACCAGATTTAGTTCGTGACAATTTCATTACATGTGGTTGTTTCTAGAATAAAAAAGATAAAATGATCATGATTGTGACAATAATACACCCTATTCTATAGAGAATTTATGTTAGTATAAGAAGGAACATACACATACATCCGAAATATAATACAATATAAGATATTATTGGGAGGGATGATATTAATAATTTTTGGGTGGTTATAATGGTTAATATAGAGGATACGTTGATAAAAATAAATATATAATCATGTGTTTTATATGAATTCAGTTTTTATATGACACATTAGAGGTTTTTTGTATATTTTTCAAATGAATAATGAATTTTCAATAAATGAAATCAATTTTTATGATTCATTAATTTGTAGAAAAATATATTTTAGATGATAAATTTATTAATAATAAACTCTTAGAAAATGAAATTAATTTTTCCCTAAATGGTGATTATCATATAGAATTTTATGTTGCAATGATATTTTATTATTAAAATGAATATTGTACTAATGGGATGATAAGTAGATATATGTTATTTCAATTAACCTGCAATGACTAACATGTGTAATATTATTCCCCAATTGATATAATTTTTGGATTATGATTAATTTGATCCATTTTTATATCAGTATATTTATATATCTAGAATGTGAACTTTATTCAATGAAATATTTATTATTAATTAATAATGTATATGCAATTAATAGGGTTTCTGGTTCTATTATTGATCATTTTCTCTATTTGTTAACAATAAATATTGTATTCCACCACTCATATGAAGGGTAAATACATAAGGTATCATATATTAATTATAATGATGAATATTATGGCCTTGTTTAGTCATGTAACATAAGATGTTTCTTGATACTTGCATGATCGATATGTGATGTAATCATCTACTAGAATAATTTATTTTTATGTATTCTAATAACTAGATGGTCTTATTTAGATAATCATGATTGGGTTAGATGGTCTACAGTCCATTGAATTTTTTCATGTATATTGGTCACTGTATTTAACTTATAATGATATTATATTGGAATATATATGATTTATAGGATACATATTGTGGTTGATATGTTTATATAATAATTTATATAAGTTAAATCATTATTTCATTAGACCCCCCTTATATATTGTGTATCCATGATGCATTGTTATGGTCCATTAATTTTTATATATATGTAATATAGATTTTATGTTTTTTCTCAACACTGAAATGACTAACACAGACACATAGTTAGGAATTTGGATAAGGAATATATTTCAATTTTTTTTACAAAATGGAGTGAGTATGTTAAAAAAATTCAGTGTTCATATGGATTCACACAGAGTTAGGAAATTATAAACAATATCCTTCTGATATTTTTTTGAACATGTTATATTAACAGGTGTATAACAAATTATGTATGTAAAATATTGGGATATCCCTTGAGGTATGAGATGTTTTATACATGGGATTAATATCGTAGCATATTATATACCCAAATTTTAATTTCATTAAATTTTTATGATATTTTAATATTCTAGCATTCATTGAGATTTAGATATGTATTTTTAGTTCATGTTCGCTACCTCATCTACACAAGTGGTGTCTTTAGTTATTAATCTTCTAGATTGACTAATTATGGTTTCATTTTCATGATATTAATTATTGATGATTTTTATGATTAATATCCAAAATGGGAATTATGGTGTGACCTTCATGGGATAGAATCCAACACTAGGAGGCTTTAACACAATTTATTAATTCAAGAGATTCTATAAAAGTTTTGACATCCATTCTATTCAGTACTTCGTCGATTCATTAAGGCTAATTCCAATCCACACCATTGATTATTTATTATCCCTTTTCATTTGGTGTAAAGTAGTTGATCACCAAGGGGGGTATGTATATCCTCTAAATTAAAAATATTAGCAAAATTATTTTCTAATTACTTGATGGGAGGTGATTTTTTTTACTACTATGATAATTCACATTTTTAAGACATAATTTAATAATAATATGTGGATCATGTTGTGATATAGTTATATAAATTTAAAGATATAATTTCATGCATGTTGAATTATCTTTAATAGACCAATATATATTATGGTTTTCTTATACATCCATGTTCATTTTATTAACACATTAAATCCCAAAATGATCTTGAAATATAAAACTATTGTAATGACCTCGACACTAGTAAACTGAAGTTGGTGACTGACATTATCACTTTTCCTTAGACACATTGGATAGAATCCTGATGGTCCAGATAGTCATGAATTTTTTGGAAACAGAACACATAAATGATATCATTTTTATATTTGGAATTGTAAATGAAACATAATACATATCAAAAACTAATAAACTGCACCCTTAAAAACTCATTCAATGATCACATATTCATAACCTAGGGAATGGAAAAAATGGTGAGATTAAATACTTAGTAAGGTTATGTACACATGAATATGTCATGAATTAATAATGAATAATCAAATTTTCTTGGTAAATAACAAAACACAAATTCTATTTAAATAACTATATAGAACATATTCAATATTGAAATGTAAAAAACTGAACCCACATTCAATTTATTAAAATTCTTAGTATTGAAATGAGTACATAGATTTTGTTATAGGGAAAATATCATGGATAATAATAACTCAATTCTTAATATAAGAAATTCATAATTATGATATTCCTCATTTCCCAAGAACATGATACAATTATAGACAAGATCTATTATCAAGGTATTTTAATAATATTGGGTAAAATAACATCTAATTTTTCATTCTCATTCATGTCATTAAACCACCATTGTATCAAGTGTATATCATTAACAAAGAGCCCCAAATGTATTGAATTTAATAGGATAACTCATATATCAAATAAAAAAATTAATTATTTTCATTATCATCAAATATACGTATTGAGTATAGAATAATGATATGTCAACATTTCACTTTATATAGTAAAAAATTTCAAAGTATACACCATATGTAAAAATGGAATATCGTATAGGAAATTGTCATATATGTTATAAAAAATATGGATATTTAATATAAATGAAATTTATAATGATAAATGAATATTATGACGTTATAGTTTTAATTTTATGATAATAAACAAAAAAGAATATGATATTTCATAATAACTTTTAATATAGGAAATTTTCATGTCAATACAACTTTGGTGATAAAATTAAAATATAAACATTAAAATTCTTTAAGAGTGAATAATTAATGATATTTAATGCCAAATGGTTAGATGATACACTATATAAAAGTGTATTAGTAAATAATAAAAAATAAGTTTTAATGGAATGTAAATTGAGATTAAACGTGTTACCATATTCTAAATTTTAGTTAAACACACTTTAGAATTTTAGATAATGGTATTATTCAAGTTATAAACTTATAAAAGAACAATCATAAAACTTATAACCTTATTTATGGTCATTTTATAAATATTATCACCCATTTTCTAATAATAATTCTTTATTTCCAGTGTTTTGGGTGATAATTTCAATGTTTTTCATGTGTTTTTTCACTTGTTATTTTTTCTTGACACTTTTATGAGGATTTAAGGATCTATATAATTGAAACAATTATGTTAAAATCATATATATTCAGTATATATTTATTAACATCAATCCATAATATTTTGTGATAAGAAACAAAATGCACCGTTCACGGAGATTGTATCCTGTAGATATGCACGAACGATGATTCAATTATCTTTTCATATTGAAAGAATGAAATATAAATATTTTTTTTATATATTATCATTTAAATATATTTATGATATAATATATCTAAAATATTTTTATTAAAACCATTTTTAATACAATCTTTGTAAATCACAGATGAATCACATCACTTCGTGAGTTAGTAGTTCACAATACACTCAAGTGATTCTAGCTTACTCCCACAAAATGGAGTGTATGATTATATGTGTAATATGCTAATAAAATTATAATAAAAATGAAAATATCATATATATCATTTATAAAATATAAATTCATAATTATTCTCAACCATGAAATGTGGTATTGGAAAAAAAATTTGACATAAATTTACATGGTTGTAGCCCATTATACACACAAATGATGATTTTAGAATGCCTTTGATGGAAATGTGTAATGTTTTATGTAATAAACACAACATAAGGACATATAATTTTATTTATGATTATTTAAATCTTATTTAATTATTTTTTAATTGTAATTGTATGGGTTTGATAAGTAAATAAAATTGATATGAATTTATAATAACATTACTCATTCTTTGAGTTACCTCCCCTTGTTTTCCACTAAAAATTTTAAAAGATTGATTCATTTCCACAAATGGAATCGATGACATGGTTTTAAAATTTGGTGATTTATTTGTGATGAAAAATTGTGTAAGAGATTTATGTTGATATCAGGAAGTGGAGAGGAGAGGGGGAAGCCTCTTATAAGTGAGGGAGAGAACAGACTTTGAATTTTGGAAAATATGTTCGATGTACCCCCATTTTAACATAAAAAGGAATAAATAACAGTAAAAATTTGATAAATAAAGTGGATATGTAGAAATATTTCAATATAATTTGTTTTGTACATGTTTTATATTATTATTACACTATATATTATATGTCTAACCACTAGGTAACTCTTTTTTACCTTAATGTCAATAAATAATTTAACTATTTTCAATAAAAAAATTTGTTGAATATTTAGTTGAGAATTTTATAAATTATAAATAATTATTATTCCAAATATGGAATCCATTTATACAAATTCATTCCATATAAGTGTAAAAAATAAATATAAAACTAATCCTGTGTTTGAAATGAGAAATAAATTTTAAAAAATAAAATATCCAAATTTTGATATTTTTTTATATAAAAATTCAACATAAAATTGAATCCAATGTCTTAAATATAATTATTTTATATTAATTTGATCTATTTTTACTATTAAGCCATCTTAAAATATATTTTACAATAGTTAATTATTTTATTTAAAGGATAGTTTTCAATTAAAATTCACTATATTATACTATTCATTAAGTTGTGATTTCTTAGAAAAAAAATATTCAATCATATATAATTATGGTATTCCTATATAAAAAATGATTTGTATTAAATTTTTTTCAAAATTAGTAATTTTTAAAATTAAGGGTTCCATTAAAAGATGACAAGAATTCCTTTTGAAAAACAACTTTATTATACATAAAATTTTATTTGTTCTTATCTTATGCATATCAAATACATTGGTTGAATTTAATGAAATTTTATTGAATAAATAAATATAAATTTCAATAATTTAATTCAATAACAGAAATTAATATTATTAATTAGGATAAAATTCATTTGACATATAGAAATTGTTTTTAAATAAACAATTCCTTAATATTTAATTTTTTTTAATTTCATTTAGAATTTATTAGTAACAAATAAATTCATTATATATTTTAAAAAACCATATATATTTATAATACATATAATAATATTCATAATATCTAATTTAAATTTTTAGTAGATAACTATCATTTTAAATAATATTATCAATTATATTGGGTAAAACTCAGCATTGCATGTAATAAAATATTTCAATTGATATTATTGTTGTCAGATACATAAGAGAAGCTTGGTTATCCATATAGAGAAATATAAACATTTTGTTCTTGTAATATATGTTATTATTGATATTTAATTCATATAAAAATATCATAAAGTCTTGTGATGTTATATTCCCATCTATAATGGGTTTGGTGTGTCATACACAAAATCTAAAAAAATATCCCGATTTTTTAATAATGTGTGGTACATTATCCACACCTTAAATAAATTGTGTATTTTATATTTAAAATTGAAATTAGAGATCTAGGGTTTGATTTTTGGATAACCATTTTTGGAAATCCCAAATCATAAATGTGTAAATATGATATCCATTTTGTATGAGATAAGGCATAGTAAAAAAGTATAGATAGAATAACACATATATTGGTTTCGAATTAGAGGAGCATTTCTATTAGGGTATAAAATGGTCAGGAAAAAAATACGAAATACTTTTATAGATAGATGGAGGTCAATTATCACAAGATAGTGAGTGACCGATGTAATGTTGTGGGGATCAAAACTATATATTTTTAATGAGGAAAAAGAACATATGTTCATTAGAAATTAAATTTCTAGGATAATGAATGAAATTTAAATTTTATTTTGAATAATGGGTAAAACATAACCTCTAGGTCCAAAAAAGGATAAAATTTTGTTGGGTGGCCTAATATTGTGAATCATGGGGCCATTACCTATAACAATGTCCAATGCATCTAAAGGGGTGGATCTGACAATAGAAAAACATGAGAATGATGCATCCATGGGATCCCTATAAGAAAAATATAGCCTCTATTTTCTAGTAATTCCATTTGTGATAAATGAAAATGTTGTTGGTGATAAGGATCTAGAACATACAAACATGATACGTGATGAACCAGGGATCTAAGTTTAGGCATGGAAGTAATTATAAAGAAAATAGGAGGTTGTTTCAAGGGAAGAAAGCATGATGTAATTGGAAAAAAGATCCAATAATATTAGTATAGGATTATATGCCGCCAGGAAAGAGTGGCTAATTCCATATGTATCCATGAATGTGATGAAACTTTTGAATCATTTTTCTAGAACAACACACCCACCCATCATTTCTCCTATACTACATGAACCATCACAATTCATCTTGAAATCATAACTAGGAGGTATTCATATAATCCAGTGGCCATGGGAATGGTTGATGGAAGAAATTAGTGGTCTTATAAGGGCCTTGAGAACACAAAGAGAGCAAACTAGTTCCCATTCATATAATATATCCACCATATTGTGTAGTAGACTATTGGTTCTAAAAATGATGGCCATATTCAATGATTTGATACCCTGAAACTGAGATTTATTTCTCTTCATCCAAATACACTAACACCAAATAATAAGATTGATAGTCTTTTTCTTTTTCTCTTTTTGTTATTCCTTGACAAGTTAAACCATTTATAAAGAATACTACTACATTTAATCTCTTACGAATGGAAACCAATGAAACTATGTTATGAATATATCACTTTTACCACCCATTAGATCTCAAAAAGATGGTGCTGTGAGTAATCAATTTTGGGATCAATACAGAGTATACAAGTAAAGGCACTGTGAATACCGATACATTTGATCATGTAATACATTGGAATAATAAGTCTTTCATCCTTAAAAAAATAATTCTCATCCTTGAAGGAATGCATTTGAACCAGAGTGTGTCCCAGATATCTTTATGTCTCAGGTAAAAGTTGAATCACCAAAATAACATCATTAATTGAAAAAATAATATATGAACACACAATGAAAAGAAATTTATCCTGACCACATGAAAACTAAATAATATCTCATAAGGAACACTAATAATTAACCAGGATGGAATGGATGAACACTGAATAACATTTAACCAACATTAATTATAATTTCTAAGAGGATATCTTAGGTAAATGAGTTTGGAACCATCCCGATTATGGTTCGATAATGTGACATCACCAGTATTGATACACAATAGAACATGTTTCTTGAGATATGAAGAAATCTATTGTAAATCATTCTATAAAGGGGAATGAATATCTCTTTTATAATTATGTCCATTCTAAAATTATAACAGGTAAATCTAACCCAAAAAGATCGGTCTTCAATAACCATCATTTCATGTTTTTTCCTATAGGGATTTCACTATACCAATGATTCTCTTAGCATTAATATATCGATCCCTCACTGGACTTTCCTACCAAGTCAATGAGGCCCATTGATGTTTTACCTCAAAATGGGAATCCAACATTATAGAGTATTTTATATTTTCTACATTTATAACGATAAACATTGCCCCCTGGAGATATTATATGGCATGAATTTGGATTGGGGAGCAGATGTAATTGAACTAGGTGATTCTCCTATATAAATATAAATAGATGTTCTTCTAAAGAGTAATGGGACTAGTGATCCTAGATACCTAATTATCAAAATTGTTAATGGGAATCCTTTATTTGGATATTTTAATGCATTTATAATACATAGGTAATTTCTTTCTTTGGATACATAGTATATATTCTATTAAGAACACCTTTCTATTAATAAATTAACATGATATAAAAAATCTACTTTTCCATGAATTAAAAAGATTACATCTCATATTACACTAGACTTCATGGATCTCATTAATTCCAAGAATTTTATTCTTTCTTTCTTTAATTAAAATGAACACATATTATTCAAACATATGATGTGATAGGTCATGAGTAATATTACTTCCACGAAAAGGGGTAGCACTACCTTCATATATACCCCTTGTAAAGAGGTTTATGATAGTATTTTTTATAAGGATAAATAAAAATCGGGATAACTGGTCTCATTCGAATAGAACAGAGATAAATTTAAAGAATCACGATATCATACCCAATAAACTGAAATAAAACCATGGGGTGATGAAATATTTAAATAAGAGTTCATATATCCCTCTAGAGAAACCCATTCATTATTGGGCCATTAAACCAAAACACCAATTGAGATGATCAAATTATTTCTCTATGTCTAGATTGATTGAAATGTTGGATCCTATCTATTTTGGGTAGTATCAATGATCATTTACTATGGAATAGTTATAACTATCAAAATAGATCATCCCTTAATGGATCCATGCTTCTCATTCAAGACCCACTATTGAAGGTTGATGAATAAACTCGAACTAAAAATTCTGCAATAAAACATATAAGTAAATATTAAAAGGATGATGGGCCTGAAGTGCATTAATGATGTATGATTATTGATCGTGGGAATGATAATCATCGAGGATGATGGAACTTGGATTACATTTTGGTTTTAAGACACAATTCAAAGAGGTGGGGAATTATTTCACAAATTAAGAATATAAGAAAAACTACATATATGAAACATTTTTATATCATATAAAAAAATTTAAATCTTCATTTTGGCTTTAATAAATTTTTAATTTATTCTCAAAATCTATGAAATGAATATAAAATGAAATTTTATGCCTGAAGCACTATAATTTACCAGGTACGTAGAATATGATCCACAAAGTGTAATGTAAAATTTCCACTTGTATTTAATATATCTAAAATGGTTTGGAAATGTTACACTGTAGAATATGATTTCCAAGATAATGTATTCCTTATATAGTTAACATTAATGTGCACACTGAATGGTGGTTCTGAAAAAAAAATGAAATATTAGATATATAGTTAACATTACAACATAAGTAGATTCAGTATTGGGAGTAATGACTTCCAACATAATGTATTCCTTATATAGTTAACATTACCACATAAGTAGATTCATGATGTTATGTGTAATTTACAAATTATGACTTCATAAAAATATCATAAAAATGAAATATTAGATATATAGATAAAAAATGCATAATTACTCCCAACACAGAATGGTGGTTCTAAAAAAAACTACATCTGTTTGAGAGGAGGTAGTTCAACGTACAGACAAACGATGTTTTCAAAACACATTTGATTAATGTTTGTGAAATTTTTGGTTGTAACCTTATCATTAATAATTCTTATAATATGTATTCTATTAATTTTATTATATAGTCATGGTACGATACAAATTGAAAGGGTTAGAGGAGGAAATAAAACAATAATTTTTTAGAAGAACGTTAAATCTTATTATGGTGTCATCCATAAGAATTATCAAAAAAACATAAAAGTATTACATTATTACCAACGTAATACATATAGTATGAGGGTATAGAAGTTGGGGAGTGTTATGGTAAGGGTGTGACTAAATAAAATTAGGTTTAATGTTTGAACGATATACAAGAACGAGAGAACTTTATAAGTGTCAGAGATGACACACATAACATGTTTGAAAAGACGTTAGGTGTACCCATGTTTATACCCAAATAATGGATTAAATAATGTAGGGAACTTGATAAATGAGGGTTTTAGGGTGAAATTTTTAAATAAAATTGTGTTTGGAAATTTTTTTGGGTCATTAAAAGACCTCATAATCTATGTTTAACCGTTGTGAAAAATCCTTTTATTATCATATTCATTGTAAATAATTTTAATGGTTTTCACTAATAAATTTGGTCAAAAATTAAATTTAATTTATTTGAAATTATATTTTATTCCAATTAAAAACATATAATCCCTTCTATAAAATTCACTCCACAAAAGGGGTAGAAATTTAATTTATAATAATCATTTGGTCGTGATGATAATATGTGTTTTTAATGTGAAAATGATAAAAATCATGATATTCGTTTGTATCAAAATTCAATATTAAATCAATTAAATCTAATTAAACTGAATCAATTGATATAAATTTTTTATATTATATTTTATTCATGTTAAAATATAATTTTTGATTATTAAATCTGTAAACTATAATGTAGTTTTCAATTAACATCTTTTTTTCATTATTCATCAATAATTGAAACTTCTCATAAAAGTAACAAAAAATAATGGTAATAAAAATTTGTTATACCTCTTAAAAATTTAATTTTTTTTAAAAAAAAATTATGTACTAATGTTTAATTTTTTTAAAACAAGTGATCCACTAAAAGGTGGAAAACAACTTTAGAAAAATACATATCTTACTGCTTAATTTTTGACTGGTTATAATATTATGAATATCAAATTTACTAGATAAATGTAATTTTATTTATTTAATACACTATATAATAATTAAATAAATATAATTCACTAATATTAATTAATATAATTTATTACTATAAAATGTATTTAGGCACATAATATTACTAATTTCGTATAAATATTTTTTTTATTCAAATGGATTTTATTATAATTTCTAATTAATTACTAACCAATTAATTCACTTTATATTTGTATAAAACATATATTTTTATACTTTTTTTGTTACATTTCGTAATTTCCAAATTAATATAAATGATAGAATTTTTATTATTTATAATAAAATTAATAGTATGCGGTAAAACTCAGTCAAGTGTGTAACACATGCATTTCAATGAACCTGTTATTGCGTGTAACACAATCAATTCTCGATGTAACATATAGTGAAATATAATTTTTTTGATTCATGTAATATAATATGTTAAATATATTTAATTAATTTAAATATATCATGAAGAATTAGGATTTTATATTCCCTTCTATGAATGGTGTTTTGAGTCAAACATGCTATCAAATACAATGTCCTTAGTTTAAATTTTGGGGTGGTACAATTTTATTTAGGGGTTCCCGATCCAAATTAATTATGAAGGATTATTTAATGTTGGTTCTAATATTAATTATGTTTTAGCTATATTATTATATCCATTGGTTGATGTGAAGGATTTTAAAACAGTCACATTAATGAAATCAAGGTTCACAAAAACACTAATCCAACATAAAATGTAGATTGGTCACATGATCTGTGATGGATTAAAATTTTATAATTGGGATATTACAACTCCAATCTGTTAGAATGTAAATTAGTTGTCTTTTATGAATAATATTTCCTAAACAGGTTATTTTTTGTTAAATTTTCTTTAATTTACTTGTCTTAGGATGTTTTTTAAATCTACCATTGTCATTGAACAATTAATTACTATTTTTAATAATTATTTAAAATAATTATCTAAACTCATAATTTATTTTATTTATTAAACATGGTTATTATTTACTAACAACTCCAATATACCATAGTGAATATTTTTGAACTCTTACTATGCATTTATGATTAATAATTTCATATCTTTTACCATTTCAAAAGAGATAAAATGTGTTAACGAGATTCTTATAAATATAATATTGTCCTTTAATGAATAATTTGATCTAATTAAATAGTTTAGGAGTATGTTAATGATTTATTATATTCCATGATTCCAATGACACCAATCATCATATTATTGTATATTTTTGTAATATATGATTTCTTTTAGAAATATATATGTTTTGATTCATGTCTGTAAGTTCATTTCTTGTAGAATCTCAATAATGGTCATTTTTCTATTCAAGATATGACATTATCCCACAATGTGAGGATCCTAAAATCCTATTTGTCAATAAAATAAACTAAACCCACAAACTATTTTTTTATAAATGTTATATCCTTTTAATTAACCCCAAAAATATCATCCTTGACCCCTAAAAATTATTATCGACGATAAAGAACAATTTATGGCCTATTCCACTTGGCCAATATGCCTACCATATTGTGATAAATTCATTTAATGATTCTAAAATATCTCTATAATGAATATAATTCTAAAAAATATCCTCAATATATCTATATAATATATCATAAAAGATAGTCTCATCTTTGTAAATTATCATGTCAGGACTCACCGTTTTAGTAATCCATATTAGGCATGTAGTGAAGGCAAGAGTGATCTGTTATGCCAATGTCTGATACGTTATAGGCTAATTTATAAGAAAAATAATTTAATTATACATATATTAGAAGCATTAACAAAACCATTAAAAAACTTTACTCCACCAATATAAACTATTTAGTTTATAAAAAACTCATTTTCATAAAATGCAGGTAGTGTCATAAATAAGTATAACAGTAATTGAAATACCTAAAAAATATTATTTGGTCATATCAAAAAACATATAACAACAAAAATAATAAGAATAAAGGTTCCATTAGATTCCCAAAATATATAATTATAACTATTACAAAGATATTTATTGAGAATGGATTTAGTATGCATGAAAACTATATAGGAATGTTAGTGGGAATTATCAAAAAAAATTTGAGGAATCATACAAAATCCATTGTGATAAAACATAAAAATGAACATTAATTTATATTAGATCATGTATTCACTTACAAACTAAGTTAAAATCTCCAAATATAACTCCCAAAATATGCTATCATGACATTAAAATAATATGTTCATATAAAATTTACCCCAAAACCAATTACTTATTAACCATGTACCACTCATACCTAATCAATATATGTGTTATACTACTATCCATTGCATATACATAAAAATTATTAACCCTATAACATATAAAAAAACTAAATATCTATCAACAACTACATTCAACATTCAACTACCATATCACAACCCCACATCAAATTCTTATCACATTAGTTTATAATGAATATAAAGGACATAAACCTCATTCATTCCTCATAACAGGATTGGAACCCACTATAATTCCACACCATACCCCCATAAATAACCGGTCATTATATATATACACCCAATCATAAATATTTTTTACCCCATATATAAATATGTTGCAACCACCAAAAATCTAGACATATATTATTTCTGAATAGAGATTGAGGAATATGGGGAAACTAACTATCCATTCTACATAATGCCAAAAATTTGTACATAAAAACTAGAAATCAAAATTATATAGGAGTGAGTGAGGATAATTAATTGATTTTGTGGTTTATAATATAAATAATTAAATAAATGAATATTTTATATTCATATAATCCCCAGACTATAGACCATCTCAATCTAACACTATCAATAACAATTATATTTGGACTATCCTTACTACCTCTAGTAAATAAATATGGGAATAACAATGCCAAAATATAACCACAAAAAAATGACATAAAATAGACATAATATTCTTTACCATCATTCCAGATCATTTTATTTTAGTTACATCATGAGCTTATATTCACTAGATATATTGCTTTCATTTTTAAATATTTACGTCCAAAATACTATTTTATTACATTCATTTATTTTTCAATAATGACATTTATTCTTTCATTCAGAATTTATTATAAAAAACCTTATACCTACAAAATTCTGTTCTGATTTATATCCAATCATTTATGAAATAAAATACTTTTCCACTACCAAATATATTTATTATTAGCATTCTATTTTCTATCATAAAACCATAACTGAAACACAAAATAATGAAACTTTTCACTGCATTATCTTCCACAAAAACCCATCCTAAAAAACCATAATGATCATAAAACCATTTCACCTCAAAAAAATATTCATTATTATAGTGATCCAACCTGATTACTCCGAAAATGTCACCCCATCCAACCCAATAAAATTCTAGATGAACACTAACCCATTTGTTAGAGGCTACCGACTAGCAGTGAGGGTATAAAAATGCATTTTCCAGACCATACCATCTAGTAAGAGTAAAATAAAAATGGAATATTTGTAAAATCACACAAAAGGATGCAAATTTGGGTACACATAATAAATAAAATAAAACAATTGTTCTCTAATAAATGGAATGTTATTTAAATTCATATAGACTAAAATAATGAAAAACATAAAACTACTCTCCCAATGGGATGACTACATATAAAAATTAATCAAATTAAAAATAAATAAATAATGCTTGACTACCAACTCCATGATTAATAACATAATTGATCTCCATGAGTCTAAGCTTCAACAACCCAATCACGGGACACGAAATTACTAGACCTAGTTAATTAGGATAAAATAGGCCTCCACCCAATCCACTATGAAAATAAGTCATTATCTGAAAGAATACAGAAGGTTTTAATTAACACGGAGTTTCACAAACATAGGATGAGAAGAAAATCATTTTAGGAAACCCTAACATAGAACCTATAATCTTCTATCCAATATATGTGGATACATGTGTGATATATTGAGCCTATAGAAAAACTAACTACAATAGAGGTAAAATAAACAATTGTATAAAACTAGTCGGGATAAAAAAAACATATAAATCATCCAATAATGGTTTTTATCATAACACTTAAGGTAATTATACCCCCACTAATGTCCTGCACCAGAGTATTCATAACTCCCAACCCATTCCACCACATGATATCAAGCATGTTTTCTATATATAGATAGGATACCGAATAATTCTAAATTAAAATTAATGAATGGTCGAAGCCAATAATTAAATAAAGGATCCCACAAAACAATACACAACTACCTGCTTCTAATAATCAAATGGAATGATTCAAACTGGAATGTATGCACTATGATGGACCCTAGAGATCATGTATTTCATGAAAGTTGTGTGGTAAACATCAAACCCTAAATCAGGACTCAGCCATATGAACATACCTAGAGGTCCTACCATCTATGGTCCAAATAAATAAACTATCTAAGTAGTCCCAACTATCCATGGGATAGAAAGATACACTACTCTAGTAGTCCCATTCATGTATACATGAGCACTCAACATCGATGATAGTTATCCACTAGGTAATGGATAACTCTCAATGTGAGTTACATAGTCATCCAGATCACCCATAATATCATTATTCACTTCTATCAACATCCATAAAATGGATGAGATTCCAATATTTAAACATGTAGAAAACAACTCTCCAATGATATCCCAATGGTATTATCCTCAAACCACGTACTAACCATGTTATTCCTTAACATATCCACCAAAAAATCTATAACATGATTCCATCAATCTATAGAGAAAAACATCCAAAAATCATCACTATCAGTTCCAAAAAACTATTAGCTAATGGTTATCCATGATATGGGTCAATCCAAACCCACCTTTCAAAACCAGATGTTGCATCCCTAACCAATTTAAATTTAAATAAACCATGGGATCCACTATTCCCAATAGTCAAAGTATAAATCAATTTTTTATCAGGGACCCCCTATTGCACCAACTCTCTTTATACATGATACTAAAATGATACTCAAATAGAAAAAAGACAAAAATAAAATCAGGACAATATAAACGTGGTTAATCTATCTCATCCAAATTTTGTTCTAATCCTAGTATGTGAAAATTAATATAGAGTAGCCTTTCACTAGTTATTTATAATAAACATATCACCAAGGAAATTAAAATGAATGAAAACACCTATGAATGAATCTCAAGTGTCATTGTGACTATATCCAAATAAGAATACAAAAAAATATCCTTAGTATAATCAAATCCTTAGTTAAAATCCAAATGAAATCAATTCTCAGTCGGCCTACCCTACAAAAAACCCTACATACTATACTATCTCACACACAATGAAATCTAACCAAGTTCCCCAAACCAATCATAGAATAGAAATGGGACTCGTCTATTTCCACAATAATGTGTAATTAATCTAATCTAAAAGACCAAAAAAAATCTGATCCTCGAACTCAATTTATAGACCTCAACATGCCTAAACTTATGAAACTGGAACCAATATCTTGGGAAAATAAAAGATCTCTTTAAGGATAGTAATTTATCCTACCATCTATGAAGTATAAAAAAGTACCATAAATTTCAAACCTGGAATCTATAATACAATTTATCTAATGATCCTCCAACCATAATTCAGGTCATGCATCACATAACCCAACCAACTGAGGGATTTAAAAATCTATACCTCATAGAAATCCTCCTTAATATTCTCAAAAAAAACATCGTCTAAGAATCCTTTAAAAACAAAAAGGATAACACCATCATGATCTACAATAAATAAATTTCAGAACATAATAATCCCTTTTCCAATACTATGTGCAGGGTGAAAAATATTAGAAATATAACAACTTAGGTATGGAAAATGATTTGACATTATGGTACAAGATATATTACCTAGAAGTTCCTTACTTTTCATGTGACATGACCCAAAAAAAATTTATTCTCTTTAGTACATGATGTTTCTTCCTACTACACTTCATTTACCCCACACGGGATACCAATCGATATACATGGTCATGAACCCTCCCATTGTTTTTCATGTTTCATTACATGTTAATTAGTCATGTACCTGGAATGGGCTCTTACTGTGCTCCCAAAAAATCTATATTCCACCAAAATGGGGTGTATGGTTATCCCTTGACAAAACCCAAATTCACCCCAACACATAGTGTCTAAAGACACACACTATAAAACTTATTATTCCTCAGAACACCTAAAATTATGAATTTTGAGGTTCCTTGAAATAAACTCCATGTAATTAGGATTTTTGAACTGAAATCCCATATTATCTCCCTAAATAACAAATTATCTTACAAAAACTGAACATAATCCACATGGTGGCCCAAACAAATGATAAAAGTCTTAAAAAACTATTGGGGTTTTATGTAATAAAATTTAAATACTCATTCCTTAGGTATAAAAATATGAAGATTCACACCAGACCTACAAACACCAATCAATTCTTGATCTTCCTCTAGATGAGTTCCTGGGTGGTACCTCTTCCATAACCTAACTCTTATATCTCTCTCAATCAAAAAACATATATATTTTGTATCCCTTGAGGGAATGAATGATACTCCAAATGGATGGAATGAAAATGAAAATATGATACTAAAGGAAAAGGAAGAAGAAAAATAAAATAATCTAAATGGTGTTCGTGCCTGACCCTATAACACATATTGTGATTATGCCTCCAAAAGGAAAAAAGAACACTCCAAAATGAACTGTAGAGAGCGAATCTCAGTATGAATATTTTTTAAAAAATACATCACTAATCCAGAACATGTGAATGAAATAATATTTATTATATTAAATATAAAATATTTAATTTTGTTAAAATTTAACCTAATCTCACACAAAATATGTTCTATGGTAAATGGATTATTTTAAAAATAAACCATCAACATTTCTTATGATAATTTATAAATTTTTTATGAAACACATCATAAAATAAATAGCAATTTTACCATAATTGTCTTAATATACAATGAAATCAGTAACACCAAAAATTCTTATCTCCCCCATGAAGCCATAGTGGATAACATGTTGTTAACATCTCACTCAATGAATTTTCATATATGAATCAATCTCTACATTCTAATAAGCAGTATTAAAACACCCACAATCATTTCCCAAAAAAATATAAATTAATCCATGACTGATATGATTCTCCCAAACATAGGAGTATCTTTATCATCTCCCTGCATCCTAAATAGAAAAACAAAAAGACCATGCTAAGTAATTTATTGAATTTAATTAACAGAAACATAAAATATATTCCCACCCAAGAACCAGAATGACAACTACCTCACCAAACTCCCTTTACTAACACAATATGAATAACAACCTCCATGAATAACTGAAAACATAATGGTAAGTAAATGGCCTCCAAGGACTCAGGTAGTACTCCTTACCATAATAGTTTCCTTAAAAATTCTAAATAAACAATTTGACTCATAGTGACATGGGCCATGTCTTATCAAAGTTAGACTTATTTGCCTAAAAATTTCATCAATCCCTTCCACCAGGTATGTTATAAGAGACTAGATAAACATCAACAGTCTTCTTCAAAATCAATTCATCTTCCTCATACCATGAAAACCACATTTCCACCCTACACTTAGATGGTAATCCAAAGACTTGAGAAATCGACCATGATCTCACCACACAACCTAATATGTAACCAAAACTAATAGGCCTAGATATAAAAAAACCTACCCTCTCATGAATGTCATAAGATCAAGATAAATTCTCATACTAAAATTCTCAAACACTTTGAATCATCATGCCTAACCACACTGAAGAAATATAATTTCTCAACAAACCCACCATATAAAAAAACCACCACCTTCCAAGACATTTCTCATAGTTGGACCATATTAAAAATAACATGAACTAATAGAAATAACATGGTTGGAAAAAAACTCTTACTAAAAATCATGAACATAGATCGGCAAGGAACTCAACGGTTCGTGGTTGAATCATCATGATCTAATATGTCTGAGGAAACATTTCCATAATTTAGACACTACTAGAGAACATAGATCCCACATTAAATAACCCGGGTGTTCATGAATTTATTGAAGAAGTGACCATATTTCTATAATTTGTGAACATCTATCAAATATATATAAATAAAAGATAATTAATATAAAATAAAAATATTGGGTTTAGTTGATTTGAAAAGTATTATGTATTTATTTTTGATAGACTATATAGTTTATTATTGACAGTTATATATATAAAATGCTGTCAAAGTGAAAATACAATATACATGAATATGTATTTTTAATCCTACAAGCCAATTATGATGAATGAATACTATCATTCTACCAATGGGCCTAGGAGAAATTAATTAATAAACCATAAATCCACAATCATGTGTTCATCCAACTCTTCGATTTCAAACTACAATAGAAATAGAATCCAAAAAAGAGTAATCCCATTCTTGGTAAAATAGTAATTCATATTGTAAATTTTGTTCTAGATAAACCAATGTGATATCCATCCATTATTCAAATGGATTCCTATAAAATATATATACTAATTAAAAAAATTATAAAACTAGGGTGCTTAGGATTTTTTTTGTAATGAACCTGGATGGGAAACCAGAGAGGTCACCCAATCCATCATTCCACAAGGCATCGTGCATGCCTCCCTATATACTAGAGATTTCCGACTAGAAGTGAGGGTCTAAATGATATTGTTGGGAGAATATTAGCTCTTGTCAAATTGAAATAAAAGTGGAAAATTTCAAAAATTATATATTAGTATACACATCAGATTAGGAATAATAAATGATATGAAAAAATAATAATCTATCATAAATGGAAATCAACATAAAGTCGTTAAACACAAAGAAATAAATAAAACTATTCACTTATTAGGCTGAAAACATGTAAATATTTTCACATACTAAAAATAAATATCCTATGCTTACTCTCCAACTCTGAAATGAAACATATAATATATATTTATAAATATATAGTTGATCCATTAAGATTATTAATCTCCACAAGAGTGGCCAACTAGATCATGGAAAAAAATTTCATCCTAATGATCTACTATTCATCTTATTCTTCATCTAAAATATGAAATAAGGTCTTCATACACACCAAGGATCACATAAAGTGGGTGAAAAGTAAATCACAATAGAATATAAACAATGGTGAACCTATAATATATTTTCATATAGTAGTTCATAAACACATTATATAACCACAATATATTAAAACTATTAATAGCTATCATAATATAAAAAATAGAATTAAAATAAAGTGTTGATAAATAAAAACATTGAAAACATACAACCATGAGATCTACCCTTACAATCATGGTAAATATATCCCCACTTTAGAATATTCCATTAGATTTATGTCACCTTTAAAACCCTATCACAAGACATTTGTCTCATCCCCAATAACTAAATATGACCACAAATAATACTAAATTAAATTTCACGAATGAATGTCTCCATGGATTATCAATATACATCTAAATGAAACAACACAACTACTAAGATCATGGAAAATAACGGAATTATCCAACAAGTGATGTGACTCTACACCAGACACTATAGATATTTTCTTGTCCTAAAAGACTTGTAGACCAAATCAATCATGGAATTAGGGCTCAACTCTATACACTTACATAAGTGTCCATCCAACTATGGGATCGATTGAAACACTACCATATAGTTCCAATCCATCTATGGTCTAGATAGATAAACTATAGAAACAAACCCTTCCAATTATCCTTAATCAAAATATCATTATGGAATGTTATAACTTATATCCACTATTCATTTGTCTATAATTAATAACATGAATAATATATTAAATCCAATGCACAACATCGATTGATTTACAATGTTCAGTATGAAAACATACTCTATGTGGCATTGGTTATTCCCCCTACTTGATGTTTCCAATATATTATAATGTTATTAAAAATTGTAATTTTCTATACCCACAATTAAAATATGGTTATACCCCCAGTTCAATTCTACAATTAGTAGTTCATTATACCCCTAAAACCAACTACACTACATTTTTTAGAGATTCATTAGAAATTTAAATCAAAATCCCATAAAAAATATAGATAACACCTTGTAATAGCATCTCTCTTAATATGGATTGATCATATATATAAATATCTCTTAATGAGCCTCCTACATGATTTTTCTATATAACAATTTATCATGTATAATTGAAGTTCCCTCTCATGCGTTAAGATCTTGCTAAAAAACTGATGATCCTGTTATAGAAATAAGAATCATCATTATTTTCAAATTCTTGGGATAGAATTAATTATTATGATTGATGAAGACACTACCAAACGTAAATGTGTTTAAAGTGGTACACACAATTTATTCAAAATTAATTTATCCATGAATAATCTCGTACAACCATTTGGTAATAAATAATAATGTTTAATACATTACATGGTACACAAATCTAAAACCGTAAAACACATTAATAATAGTATACTTAATATTATATTATATTTTAAAAATTATTTATGAATGATCCCATCTACCTTCATATATTTAGGTTTTATTCATTTCCTTTATGTATGCATGGAAGCATGCATGCACTCCTTGTGAAATATTCTCCTTCATGATTGTATGCCCAATATAAACATAAACTTCATGTAAAAAACCATATAAACATCATTATATTGAAATATTATTCACATGGAAACACTATTCATTATTCATGATACATCCCAAAATTAATATTTTCCACAAACCTAGTGTGAAACATCAAGTCCATCATGAAAGAGTGTCAAAATATATCATTTAATCCAAATTGTATTCACACACAAAAGAATATATACATGATATTATAATATTTCATGAAATTCATGAAGGATATGTGTAAGGGTATAAAACTGATGAATGTAATCATAAGATATATTGTTCATGAATATATTGGTGTGGTTTTTTGAAAAGAAAAATGTCTAAAATATCAGAATTAATGTATTATAAAATATTCACATAGTCCATCTCCTCATGGAATTGGAGGCTTCTAAGTGGAATTGTTTTATTTGGAAAATATTCTCTCTCACAATATAATTAGCTCACACTCTCATCCATTCCTCTACTTTTTTATAGAAGGAATAGCCTCCTCATTACACCACGTCAATCTTTTTTTTAATCAGTGTCTCAGATTTGAAATATATGCCACGTCAAGTCATATCAATCTCAACATTTCATTAGGATTTTATTGATTATATTCCTAGTTTCAAAGAATCATATGTTACACAAGGCATCATCATATTCCTAAGATGATATTTTACTACATAAATAATCTCTCTTATAATATTCACATTAATGTCCACATTTTTTAGTGACCTATTTCATATTATATCTCCTTTTATTGATCTATGTTTATTCATTAAAATGAATACTTTCGAATAATTTTTCATATTGGTATCTTCAGGGATAAAAAATGGAACTATAATTCATGGGTGACTCTTCATGATATCTTAATATAAATAAGAACATTGTATTGATACACTCTGGCATTTTTAAGCATATAATTTGACGAGATTAGACAATCAAATGGATCCGATGAAGAAAATTGGAAATCTCTCACAATTTTCCATTAAATTTTATGTTTTGGAATAGTGTTCTACTTTTAACAATCACAGATCTATGTTATAGTCAATTTCAATTTATTTAATAAATGATAACATCATGATATCTCTTTATGATGGAAGTGGAGGATCAACAATTGCCACACATGAACCATAATCATGAAGTAAACAATGTGTCATCAATGAAATATGAATGAGAAATTATTATCAAATCAATAATAGTCAATGTTAATGGATAATTTTAGAAGAATTTTTCTTCATGAATTGGAGCCAATGAAACTGAATGTTTCCAAAACAATTCTGTAATCATAACAACATAACTGAAACATAATTAATTGATTATTGAAAAAAGATAAATATTTTTCAAAAATATCCCTAATCACATCTAACCATCTCCATCCAATAAATTATAAGACTATTTAGAAACTCCAGGTGAATATCCTACCCATGATATACAATGGGTCTAATACTTCAGTAATTTTTTGACCAATTAATCCTTCAACATCTTCACCGAAGGTTACAATAATGTTTTTTGATCAAAATCAAGAACCAAACATCAAGACACTGTAAATTATTAGCTTCAATGTACACTATGATAAACATTATCATGTTTGTGGGTGGATCAAATTTGTAAAACCAGAATTTAAAATGATGTGCTAGTACCACTGGTCTACTCTTTTTTATAAAAAACATTTCTCCCACAGACCGTTGTGACATTTTATCTTGAAAAATCTTACTAGGGACTCTCCGTCTACAGCATTTTTCTGAGGACATTGTCATTAAATTATCATCAAATGAAAAAAGTCCCCAACTTTATAAGGATACCCAATATGGGGTTCGACTATCTAATCGAAAAATACATTCTAAATCTGTTATGATAAAGATCCCTATGAAATGGTTAGTTTCCCACAACATTCATTGAACAGAATCCAAATGTACAGAACACCTAGAAGGGTGTTTTAAATTTTCTACATGAAAATCTAAAATAATGGAAACATTATAAGGGATCATAAGGAAAAATACGAATGTATGAAAACATCATCCAACCACGTCAAAAAACCACCATTCCTAATGTACTAAATCTCATATAGGGGCACCCAATCCGGTCCGTCAATCCAAGATAAACATCAAAATTGTACACAAATGTATCCTTTATACCTACAAATAACAAATCCCTACCATATATGATCATAATACATGATATATAAGAATCAATTTTTATATCCAAGAGAATTTAGAGAAAATATGTGTTGAAAATATAAGATCTCATTATAAATACTACTCAATCCCATCATCCACGATTCTTATGAATGAACCTTGAAAAAAATAGACATAAAAAGCATAATCTATGTCATTTAATGGGATCACATACCTCATTTGAGTCTTACATCACAATACCATATCCCTTAGACAATTATAAATCCAATCCTTATGGATATCCATCAGTAAATGATTTCCCTAACCAAGAACCCCTTACATAAAACCTATAAATATCAATAGGATACCATAATTATGATCTATATGAAAATAAAACAATAAAATAATTCTCATAGGTAAAATAATTTTTTTTGGTAGAGGAACAAACAAAATGTTCCATTGAAGAAAATGTATACAATAGTTGTGACATCCCGGACCTGGATTCCACATCAATGTTGCTCAGATCCAATTGTTCCACATAGCCTTAAGAGCATCTCCCTGAATTCTAGAGGCCACCGACTAGGAATGAGGACCTAGGTTGTGTCTGTTAGGAGACTATTCCATCATTACAAAATTTTAGTGTTTGGGGTGGGAGTAAACATATGTAAATAGTTGAAGTAATATATGTAAAAAGGAGGCACTTGGGAAAATAGATATAATAGTAATAATAACTTAAACAACTATAATAACATTAAACATATGATGATATGTCATGTGATAGAATGATAGGATAGATGGTTATAAACAACAAAGATAACATGTTCCACAAAGCATAATTTAAATCCAAGACAATCCTAAAAATCTAGAGTTCTAACTCAGTCTTCACCTATCAAGAAACATATTATATTGAAGGAAATCTAGATTTTCAAGACAAATTCTTACCTTTTTCCACACCTACAACCATGTAATCATCATCAAGTACTAAATAACACATGTATATTGTGTGATATAAATCTCAGTAGGCCACCACCGATGGTTTCTATGACATCCAGCTCTTGTAGAGTAAATTTAATAGTGTGAAGGAATGCATATATAATTTAATGCAGTACAATGTAAATAAATACCCATATACCTGCTTCAACCCTTAGATGGTGTCTGGACATTTCAACAAATCCTTATTTCTTTATTACTATTTTTGATAGGTATCATGTGGTAGAAACAACACTAACATCCACTCCTGATGGAATAAATAGTGAAGGTTATAATATGTAATAAGGAATCCATGAACAATGACATTAGATATTGTAGTCCCAAGGTGATAGCCAAGGTGACATAGGTCTCTGGTTCACAAACTCTGTAATAGCTATATCATGGCTAGGGATAAGAGTGTAATAAGAATGTCCAAGGAATTACATAATAAGGTGACTATGGAATCCAATGTGATCATCCATTATAAGAAGGGGCTAATGACATATAGGTCTGAATGAGTTGTAACCATGAAACCTATTTGTCTATGCACGATCCGAGGATTGTATCATAGGCATCCTATAATACTATGGAGGGATTCAATGTTTTTATACCGAGTATCCATGAACAGTCACAGATTGGTATCTATGTTTTCCTCAACCTCTGAAATTTTTATCCTTGAACTGGAATGGGGTTCTAGAGTTCTCATAGAATTACCCGATCAGAATACACTGAGAGCTCGAGTCTGACCATTACTATTTAATTCATAAGTCATGAAATATCTGCATTGGTTCAAGTCTTCCCTTTCACTAGTGTGATAATGTCAATTTGTATGAATCCTATTTATCATGTCATTTGCATATAGAATTTCCTTCCATTAGTCTGACAACATCAAGTAGCATGAAACTATTTCGTCTATTTACGGCATATTCCATATTCGAGGATCATTCCACTACCTACCATTAATATGGTAAGGGGTGATATATTTATGAGAACAATTAATAATATAGTGGGATCCAACAGTTTTATACCGGGCATCCAATAACATATAAGGATCAGGATTTAGGTGTTCCCAATCTATGAATGTTGTATCCTTGAATTGGATTGGGGTTCCTAAGTAACAAAGGCATTCCTCAATTACAATACAAGGAGAGAATGAGACAGACCATTACTATTTAATTACGAAGTAATGTAATTTCTCATATGATTCATTTTATTAATTTGATAAGGTCATGTAGAATTAAACTTTTTTTTTCAAGACATTTGGTTCAAATTCCTTTCATTAGTGTGACAAGGTCACATAGCATAAAACCATTTATTCTATGTAATGCATATTCAATATTCAATGTTCATTACACTACCTTCCATTAATGTTTTAAGTGGTGATATAGATATGAAACCACATGGTTCTAATGATTATAAATAGGGAATCTAAATTCTATGAATGAGACACGATGAAGTTAGTGGGCCCCACACGACAAATCCAAAATCAGAGAACAATAGGGATGATTTATATATCACTCACCCTTGGGTTGTATGACTCTACTCATCTATTATAGTTCTTTGAATAGGCTCAGATCAGAGTAGATTTAAGAAAAAAGAAAAAATGGGCATACCTTGATATTTTGGTCGAGGGAAAAAAGGTGGAGAAAGGCTCAAGAGGACTGGAGTACATACTGTTTCATAGAAAACATGATGAAAATAAGATTTTTTCAGTTTCTGGATGAAGAATAACACTTTATTCCATGGTTAGTTCTTCCAAAATACCCAAATATAGAGAGAAATAGGTTAATCATGCTAAAGCTCAGATTGTGGATGAAAGGGGGAGCATAATTAGAACATTGAGATAAAAACTATAATTTTACCCAAAATTTATCATATTCTTGGTTTATTCCCATAGTTTGGAAAACTATGTTCAAACCATGCATGAGTACCTGATAAAAAAGGGGCACTTTCATAGTTAGGCTATATGGCCATGAACCAACCATGCGAGGTGGATCTATCCGAAAATACACAATCCACATTGTATTCCAAACCATGTTGTATTTCTACATAGCTTGCTCATAACCATTCTCCAAGCAATTTGTTTCACAAAATATGGATTCAAGGCTTCAAACATTCCTAAAAAAACCTCATAACCTTTTCTAACTCATTATTCAACCATAAAAGGTCCAAAGCAAATATTTAAGCTGAAATTTAAAGGATCCATACATGAGTGATGAACCATGTTCATACAATCTTCTCCTCTTAAATTAATTCATTCAAAAGATCACCTTACATGGGTGGAGAAAATTTCATGAGAAAAACTCTAGCCATTGGGCACGTATGATGGCTTCCATTTCCCAAGTCTTGTCTTGTACATGGATGTACTACCACAGAACTCATTCTAGATGGATGTAACGACCATAGAGAGCCATCGTGATCTGACCAATGATGTATAATTTATACTCCTCAAAGGTAGCATCATTTCTAAATCAACTTCCCCTGAAAAAAAGTATCAAAAAGATCGGCATGATATTTGTTGAGGTTTTGAAACATGAATGATGTTATGCATGGCATGATACCTCTAAGTTAGTAGCAACTAATAGGCTACCGATGTGACTATCTCTAGATTTTCAAAAGGATATACTAAATATGGGTACAAATTTAAATAATGTTGTTACCATTTGTGCCCTAGCCTAGTCAATACCCAATGAAAAACAAGATCCTTGATCTCTTACTCAATAGGTCATTGATGAAAATTAGAAAAAGATTTATGTTTGGACTGAGTATTGGTAATATGATTTCAAATAAGCTAAAATTTCTCTGAAGTTTCATGAATGATACTAGGACCTTGTAGGGTTACGTTAACTTACCTTAGATAGCACAAGGGTTAACGTCATGGCCAACTATATAAGGCCTCAAAAAGAGCCATCTAATTTGTCACCTGAAAGATGTTATTATAAACAAACATGATGAGAGTTGTATGCTTCTCCCATGAACAACTGAAATCAAGGACACTTGCTCAGATCCTATCATCTAGAACATGTATTTAATATTCTGATTGTCCTGTATTTTGGGTGTTAAATCACATTCTTAGAATCACTTGTGTTCCTAAATCATTCTCCAATTCCTTCATGAATCATGACGTGAAATGTGAATCCATTTATGAAATGATGGTACATGGAACCTAGTGTAATTGTATGATCTCATGGATATATATTCATATCATCTCATCAGCTAATAAAGTCACATTAATTGGAATTATGTGGCATAATTTCATTAGTGTTCCACGACTACCCAAATAGAATTTCAACCCCACAACGACCTAATTAATCTAACTACAAAATCCATTACAACATCTTCACATTTCCATTCCGGGACTGGAAGCAGCTGTTACAAGAGAGAAGGTCTCTGGAGCTCTAACATCACCTGCTGATAGGTAGAACACATAGTGATAAAGCATAATAACTATCATTTCACCAAGGATACAAATACATGAATCACTTATCTCAATACATCATTGATATTTCTAGATGAAATTTCTGCTAATAATCCCATGACTCCTTCATCAACTCATCTCTCGTATCTTTAGGAACCCAAATACATTCACATAGAGACATGATGTCATCTCTATCCATATACCAATTAGGAGGCATGTTATCTTTTGATATACACTCATGGAGAACCATTCCTTCTAGTTCTGAAAACTACATATACATCGCATTCACAAGGAGAGAAGAGGACACTATCAATGATAAGAGGTAAGAGTTATTGTGACTATCATGAAAAAGTAGTTGACGCTCAGAAAAGAGGTCCATTAACTTCCACTCATCACTGGATTCTAACACAACATGTGCTTGAATTTTTTGAATCATTGCATATGTAACCAAATTTCATTTCGCAAGTGTATATTCAAGATAAAAATAAATGTATTGTTTGTATTTGACACATATACACTATCTGAGGTTCAAGTCTTACTGAGAAAAGATATATTTTCACAACTTTAAATGGGACATATACCAACAGTTTAGCCCAAACTGTTGGTATATGATAATGATTTAGATATATACTAATGTTTTGGCCAAAACCTTTGGAATTGGCAACTTATATGGACCAATACCAACAGTTCAGCCAAAAATGTTGGTATAGGTCACCAATTTGAACCTATACAAACGATTCTAGCCTAAACTGTTTTTATAGGTCCACCCTAGGAAAAATTATTCACTAAAACCATTGGTATAACTCAAAAAATTGAAGAACCTATACCAATAGTTCTCAAAATCGTTGGTATAGGTATCCATTGTTATAGGTACATATATTTTTTAATGAAATATTTATCAAATAAAAATAAAAAAATTAATAGTTATAATACCTCTGATTATAAATATATATATTTATGAAAATATGTTCCCAAATGACTTTTTAGTATAGTGGATAGGACACTAGATTATAAATGGAAGGTTCTGTGATCAAAATAAATACAAGGTTTTTTTAATTACTTAAACTGATGGATTTAGAAACCGTTTGTATATGTTTTTCATATGACCTATACAAAAAATTTGACAAAATCATTGGTATAGTTCAATAACAATTGTTTTCCCAGAAATATATGAATATACCTATTCCAATGCCCATCTAGCCAAAGGTCCTCAAAACTAATGGAATAGGCTATTCCAATGGTTATCAGACCTATACCGATTGTTCCTAACCATTGGTATAGGGTATTGACTGCACTGTCGTGACACGCCAAATTTATTATGATATAATGATTGATTTGTAGTCTAGGTAGGAACATATGTCGTTTCTCAAAGAGCATTGATAAGCATTGAGTATGTATTTTTAATACGAATTACTAAAAGTGGAGAGTGGTTTTGAAAACAAATACAATAATATTAAATTATTTAAATAGTTTAATAATCAATAAATAAAAGTGGTGTTTTAGAATTATGAGATATGCATATCATTTCAATTTCACTACTCATTATTGGGAGTGAATCATTCAGAAAAATACACATGGTTTAATGGAATACATTGATTGGGGGTTATCAAGATCTCAACATCCCTATTTCCTCTTAAACTATACTAAAAAACCCACCCCTTGACCCAACAATCGTGTTGCCAAAATTTGGTTATCAATAATAGTGAATAAAGTAAACCAAGGAATACTTGAATTTTATTGATGTGTGAGGTAAATTGGATTCTTGTCTTGTCCAATCGGAACAACCCAATATTCCCACTTGAAATCTCAACACAATCAGTGTAGAAATAAAATGTATTTCACTTAGTATTAACAATAGAAATGAAATTGGAGAAGGATAATGTCAAGATATGAAATAAGTGAAATATTTAGAAAAATAATGTTACACAAAACCAGTAGAATAAAAAGTGTTGTAACTCCCTCCCAAGCATGTTTTTCTCCCTAGAAATGATTTTCCACTGTTTATCTCGACATCGGGAAGAGGAGGAAGCTTGGGTGGAAGATCTCCTTAATCATTGATTCCCTTATGAGGATTGGGGCCTCCAAAACATGTTGGATTATTAGAGGACATCATTGGGACTCCAAAATAAAAAATACTCGCCTCCTATCCTAGCATTCAATTGGGGATCCCATGGTGCCATTTTATAGGAAAATGGGAATGTGGTTTTGAGCACACAGGTTCCTTTAAAACACTTTTCACATGAGTTTCGACCTCCCGAGGGCCCTCTCCTGGTATTGAAAAAATATTAAATATGTAGCCCCACCTATTTTATGTGTCCACCAAATATTTGGCATGAGTTGGACAACAATAGACCGAGATATGGACAGATCATAGCACACAACATTTGACTTCATATAGATGTGGTGTGATGGATAGATCAGGATGGTTGGAAAAACATATGGACAAATCTGTCTTGTAATTATTCATATAAAATATATCCCAATGAATGTTGGAGTGGCCAACAAAATTTCATCTCATATGAAATCAATTTCCATGAGAAATGTGCAGATGAGTGCACTAGTGTGCTTGGATCTTGCGCAGTTTTGCCCATTTTTTTGGACATCACCATGGGACCTCTGAATCACCTCCTCAAACAATGGAATCATGAAAACAAGTGACATTTCCCTTTTTAAAAATTATAAACACAATGTAAATGATTCAAACATGTAATTCAACTTGTTATTATTTTTATAATTTTCAATATATAAAAATATTAGACAAGTTGTGTAAATGTTAAAATTACACAATGAATTGCGGTACGATCACACCCACACACCTAAAGAATTTCAATCTTGGAAAAAGTCACATATCCAAATAAAATGAGGCATATATATATATTCCAACATAATAAAGACATAATATTTTCATAAATTATAATTCATTAAAGTAATGTGATCAATGCATGAACCACACCATGGAGTTCATCCTAGTGAAAATAGAAAAAGAAGAATGATAAATTATATCACAATGAAATTCAAATATATTCCTGAAACTAACATTAATAATGAATAAAAAAGTCCAACATTCCACTATCTATCAATGTGTGTGTGTGAAATCCATTCCAAGATATTTTTTACGTTTCTATCTAATAAATAATGGTTTTCTTAAAATTAATCATCTTTAAATGAATTTTCTCTGAATTTTCCCTATATCCATTCCAATAATATATCAAGACCCAAACAATTAAGCATTTGCAGAAGTAAAAACATAAGATATGGACCTAGATATCCCCATATTCTGTACATTTTATCACTCCCATCATTTTTTTTAGAATTTTCATTCGGAAAAAATCACAGACTCATCTCTCAACCCTTCTTTTATCTCCACGCGACACTAATTGAAATTGTTATAACATGATCAATGGTTGAGGAGGAGTGGTTTTCGACCTGCCCATGACATAACCTATTTTTTTGTTGAGGAAGTACAACAATCGAACATTAGGTAAACATGCATAAGTTAATCTGGTATAGTAATAAAGCAGACCAGATAAGGAACAAACATATGGAAATATAATTTAATGGTGAAAAATATTAACCATACATATTTTTACATTATATTATGTAAGAAATATTCAAACATTGTGGTTTGGTGCAAAAAAGAATGGAGATATTAGTGACATAGTTTTCCCAAAAACTATTCACACAAGGGGCATCAATCATCTCAAATGTTTCACAGTGATACATCCATTTATATCATTGACAGAAATCCAATTCACTAAAAATCACTCCCTGATGATAACTTCATACAAATATTCATTTTTTCCATTCTTTATTGTATTTTTTACTTTTCCCCATTTATGGTCACCAAATCATGGAATTTTTATATTTTTTACGAGGGGGGGGATAAAAATACAATAAAAAAGGTGACAAAGGAAAAAAAGAAGATAGACAATGGAAGTCTAAATGAACTCAACAAAATTGGGAAAAGTGAAAATACCATAAAGAAGGTGAAAAATAGAAGAATGAATGAGAATGAAATGGTGAAATTTCATATCTAACCTAAGAATGTACCCATCTCCCCCCCACACACACACACACCTACAATGTGCAGTGTTATCACTGTAATAATGGAGATGGTGAGAAGGAAGGATAAAACCTGATGTCTTTCACTGGTATGTTACTTCTTGAAAATGGAGTTCTTCCATATGGACCTCCAAAAGGGCTTTGGGGAAGTGCTTCATCTGCTTCCCATTGATAGTGAAGGTTTTATTGGTTTCATTATTTTGAACATGAACCGCACCAAATGAAGATACAATAATAATTGTTTATGTGCCAAACCAGCAGGAACAATGCTTACTTGGATGCATCGTAAGACTTGGATTATAAAGGAGGACATTTTTGCCAATGTAAAACAAGAAATGACTGTTGATATGGTCACGGGAAGCCTTGGTATGTTGTTTATAAATCTTGGTGTTCTCATATGCATCTATTCTAATTTTTTCTAGCTCCTGAATCTACAACTTACATTGATCATCATCACCAGAACGATTAAAATTGCATTGTTTGGTGGCTCTGTAGGCCCGATAATCAATCTCAATAGGGATGTGATCACTCTTTCCAAACACAAGACAATAGGGTGACATTCCAATGGGTGTTTTTATTGTAGTACGGTATTCCCATAATGAATCATCAAGTCGAAGACTCCAATCTTTTCTAGTGGGTTGAACCATTTTTTCAAGAATCTATTTCACCTCTCTGTTTGACACCACATCTTGACAATTGTTATGTGGGAGATATGTAGATGATATTGTTTGTCATACCCATACCGATGTAAAAGTGATTTCATTGTTTGGTTGCGGATATGAGATCCCTGATCACAAATTATGATCCTAGGTAATCCAAAGCTACAATAGATCCCAGTTCACAAAAATTCCACTAGTATTTTGGAATCATCTGTCCTTGTGGCTTGTGCCTCTACACATTTTGACACATCATTTACCACTATAATAATGTACAATATTCCAATGTAATTGGGAAATGGAACCATAAATTAAATGCCACAAACATAAAAATGTTCATGGAACATCAATGGTTGTTGTGGAATTTCATTTCATTTAGAGACATTCCCCATTCTTTGACAATGAGGACATTTTTTGAAAAAAAACATGGTCATACCAAAAAGTTTTGGACAAAAGCGACTATATTCAAGGACTTTGCGAGTATTCCATTGGGGACCAAAGTGGCCCCAAAAAGAAAGAGTGTGAAAGAGTCTAAGGACAAACTAAAACTCGCTATCGAGAACACAATGCCTAAGGATGTGATCACCACATGTGCGCCAGAGGTAGGGGTAATCCAAAATGTACCAAAAAGAATCATGTTTTAAATGACTAGACTAATTTTTATTTAAATATGTAGGAATGAATGCTGCTATGAAATAGTTTAAAATTTCAGCAGACCAAATAATAACATCTTGTACTTGGTACAATTGCTTATCGGGAAACATATCATTTATTGGAATACAGGGGGATAATTCATTGACTGAGGATGGGGGAATCCTACTGATTAGGTCAGTGAACAAATTCTAGGCTCCTTTTTATCTATAATTTCTAGATTAAAATATTCAAGGAGGATCATGGATCGAATGAGTCATGGCATGGTTTTAGGTTTCTTAAGACGATACCAGAGGTATGCATGGTCTAAGAACACAATGAATATGGAACCCAAAAGGTAAGAACTGAATTTGTCCAAGACAAATATAATGGAAAGGAATTATTTTCCAGTTGTGCAATAGATTTCATGGGCAGGGTCCAAATTAAGTGAGACAAAAGCAATGACAAGTGGAGCTTGATTGACCCTTTTGGACAAGGTTGTCCCAACTGCATAGTTAGACGCATCACACATGAGCTCATTCGGTAAATCCCGCTAAGGTGGTTGGATTACTGAGGGTGACATGAGACTCCATTTTATCTTATTAAAAAATTCCTCACATTATTTATCAAATAAATGTTCCTTTTCTTTTTGGAGTATTCAGGAGAGGGGGCGGGAAATTTTACTAATGTCACCAATGAAACAATGGTAAAATCCAGCATGAACAAGGAATTACTGCACATCCTATAGGTTTTTGGGGATTTCTAAGAAACGAAATTCAATTTTTATTTTTATACATGAATACCATCCCCAAAAATGACATGCCCCCCAAATTATACATTTTCATATAGTGAAATGGCATTTCTCATAATTTAATATGATATTCTTTTCAATATAGTAATATAGGTCTGAAGCAAGACAAATCAAACATTCATCAAAATAAGATCCATGAACAGTGAAATCAACCATGAAGACTTCCATGAAATTCTCCAGGTAATCTGAATAAATACTAACCATGCATTGCTGGAAAGTACCATGATCATTGAACCGACCAAATGGAATCCTCCTATATGAAAATGGGCAAAAGGGAAAAGTGAAGGTAGAATTTTCCTAGTTCTCAGAGCCAATATTGATCTAAATGTACCTAGAATACCCATCAGGGAAACATTAGTGGGACTTACCCTCTAGCCTATATAACATTTGTTCAAAGAATGGAATATGGAAATGGACTTTCCTAGTGTGTTGGTCTAGTAGGTGATAGTATATACAGACACATAAACTATTATGAACATGAGTTGGAAACAATTCCTTTTTTTCATATTTGATTACTGTTAGGCCAGTCCTTTTACAAACTTCTTGAATTGGACAGACCCATTGGATGTCATAGATGGGTTAAATGAATCCAATATCCAATAATTTTGTTACATAAATTTTCACAACTTCTAAGAGATTTGGGTTTAGCTGACATTGTGCCTACCTCAATGGTGTAGCCTCATCATTTTACAAAATATGATGAGTACAAATTTATTGGATAATAACATTAATGTCTACAATTGTTCATCCCAAAGCTTGTTTATTCTCCTTCAATAGTTCATGCAGTCAAAATTCATGCTCAAGAGGTAGTGAACTAACAATGATAATGGGAAACTTGTTTCCATTCTCAAGATATGAATATTTTAAATCTATAAGAAATTATTTTAGTTACAATTCAGGAGGATTTTGTATTGATTGGAGTGTGTGTGAAAGTGATAGGTCACTAATTTCATCTAACATCTTAATGGTATGATCTTCTTATGAGTAATAATATTTTACAAGAATAGAAGTATCATTAATGGTCATTGGATCCACGGTGTTTAACAAATTATCAATTAATAAACATTCATGCAACATTTCTAGACTACTACAACAATTAATGCATGATTCATTACCTATAATTTAAATCAATGATGAAAAAATAGAAAGGGGATCAGGGGAACGAAATGTTGTTTTTTCAGGGGAAGTAAGCACATCGATTGAATTAACAGAGAGAGAGGAATGTTCTTCTAAGGGGTGCGTTATGGAATCAAGGATGTTGAAGTGGATAATTTCACCACCATAATCAACAGATAATGTACCATTATAAAAATTAATTATGGTTTTGGAAATTTTCAAGATGGGTATCCCATATATAATCGGGGCATGTCCATTCATCCTATCATCCTCCATTTTAAGAACATAATAGTTAGCAGGAAAAATTAAATTTTGGACCCTCACAAGAACATCCTCTAACACACCAGACGGGTGTGCGATACTCCGGTTGTCCAGTTTAACAGTAATTCCAATGGGCTTCAGTTCCATGACCTGTAATGGATAGTAAATGGGGTGAGGAATCACATTTATTGAGGCACATAAATCATACATAGAATTACATAAATAATACACCCATATGGTTCATGTAATTGAGAATGTTCTAGGATCATGTCACTTGATTAGAAGTGATGGATCTATCAATGCTGAATCATTCCTCCCCAGGCTCACATTCTCATCACCTTGAAGTCTTTATCAGAATGTAAACATCTTCTTTAGAAACATTGCATACCATGGAATCTGCTTCATAACATCAATCAATGGGATGTTAACCTCCACATTCATGAAAATTTCCAATATTTCCTAATCATGTTCATTTAACTTTTATTATTTCTTGATTTGATGGACCTTTGATGAAATATAATAAGAATATTTGGGATAAGCGAGTCATCAATATACACACTCTTTCATTTAGAAGGGCTTCTCTTAGGACAAGGTTAATCCACATATGGAACATTCTTGATGGGTGGGATGTAGGTTTCCTCTGGAGGGGATGACTCAAATAGAGGATTAATTTTACTTTATATTTGTTTTCCACTACTAATTTTGATGGAACTAACATTTTTTTTATCCTTAGGGTTAACTACTTGTTGTGAGGGATGTTTACAATATCTATGACATTAGAATTCACCCACTGAGTTATCTAGTTGGCCAAATTGGGTTTTTAGGTCTTGTATTGCTGCCAGAGTGGTTTTTTGGAATTAGATATTGTTGGAAACCATTTGTTTCATTGTATATTATAGTCTATCCTCGGGTTTTGAAGGGGTTTGTTAGAAAATCCAATGCAGTGGATGGGGATTTCTGGGTGGTGGTGGTGGATGAATACTCTGCCCTAGTTGGTTCCATTGTTGTTGAGGTTTGTTTGAATACCCCCATTCCTATAGGCTCGGTAATCCTTCCACCTAGGGTTAGATGGGTTGTAATGTTCTTGCCTAATGTGTTTGTTATAGGGGAATCCTAGAAATATTTCCTCACAAATCTAAGATTTTTCCCTCAATTAATGAAATTGGTAAGTGTAGTGGGTGTTAGAAGAACATATTCCACAATAGATGGGAGGAGTTGATTGGTAATTTCCTTTGGAAAGCGAAAATTGTCGACGATGGGTACTTACCTCTTCAAACATTGTGTACACCTTCTATTCAAATTTAGTACATTGTACATTATGGACACCATGAATCGGTACATTTGACCATGACCCAAATTATTGTGTGATTTGCGCTATGTTCTCAATTTGGGTTCTTGCAGCAATTGGTATCTTATCAACTAGCACACCACCTGCAGCAACATCAATTTTATTTCGATGAATAGGGATTATTCCTTCATAAAAATATTGAATTAAAAGTTGATCAATTATTTGGGGGTGTGGGCAACTATAATAGAAAATTTTAAAACATTCCTAATATTCATGAAATGTTTTCCATTGAGATTGTTTTATCCCACTAATTTCATTCTTTATTGTTGCAGTTTGTGATGCTGAGTAATAATTTTCAAGGGAAAGGCGTTTTATGTTCTCCCACCCTCTTATTAGAGAATTAACATAATAAAATAACTTTTTCTATATCTTCTAAAGAGAATGGTAATTCTCTATGAATTAATTGATCATCATCGAAATTTTTCATGGTTCAATGTAGAATAGAAATTATTAAATTCATCTAAATTCCTGTGTGGATCATCTCCAGGATGTCCATTGAATCTTGGTAATAGAAGAATTAAACAAAATTCTAGTTCAAAATTGGGTGCATTGTATTGTAATTGAATATAGGTGTGTAGGATATCAACATCAGGCGAGGTTAGTTCTTTTAGAAGTCAATCAATTTCAGCCATGTTATTCTCATTAATTTCAATTTTATTGTGGGTTCTCGAAGAAGAAAAAGAAGGATCAAGATGAGTTTTGATGTTTTGTCTGTCCTTCATCAAATGTTCATCTTGTGTATATTAGGGTTGCTGATGTAGTATCCTCTCTATTTTGGGTTCAAATAGTTGTAAGTCTCCCAGAGTATAACTAATAATACACAATACCTACACACTAAATGAATTAGAACACAAAAATAAATGTATTGTTATAAAATAAGACAAATAAGCATTCTAAAAATTTACTAAAAAAATATCAAAACACCCACTAATGGAAAAGAGCTCCCTGAAAATGACAAAAAAATTTGACCATGCTGCCCTGACATGTAAAATTTATTATGATTTAATGATTGATTTGTAGTATATATAAGACCCTAGTTCATTTCTCAAGGAGCGTTGATAGGTTTTGATTATGTATTTTTAATATGAATTACTAAAATAGGGGAGTGGTTTTGAAAACAAACATTTGTAAATTACTTAATTTATAGTGTTTAATAGTTTACAAATAATAGTGGTGTATTAGGATTATGAGATAAGGATATCATTTCATGTTCAATAGACCTATGTGTTAGTTCATCATTCTGAAAAATATACATGGTTTAATGGAATCATTTGGTTGAGGGTTGTCAGATCTCAATTTCCATCTTGCCTCTTAAACGATGCTCAAAGAACAACCCCTTGACACAATAATCATGTTGTCATGGATTGGGTATCAAGAATAGAGAAGAAATTCTAACAAATCATACTGGAATCTTATGTATGTGTGAGATTAATAGGACTCTTATCTTTCCAATTGGAACCACCCAAGATTCCAACATGAAATCACAACCCAATTGTTGTTGAAAAAAAAACTTTTTTGATTAATTTTAACAATATAAATGCAATCAAAGAAGAATAATGTCGAGATAAGAAATAAATGAATTATTTGGAACAAAAATTACACAAAACCATAAGAAGAAAAAGTTCTGGAACTCCCTCCAATGTGTCTGTAGCTCTTTTGAAATGACCATCCTTCTTTTAGCTAGACATAAGGAGGAGGAGGATGCTCCGGTGGAAATTCACCTTCATCCATGATTACCCTACGAGGATATTGGCCTCATAAAATACTTTTATTATTATAGGAATTATTTCAGTGTCCAAAATACCAAATCATTGCCTCATGGCCAAATTTTCAAATGGGAATCCCATGGTGGAATTTTATAGGAAAATGGGAGGGTGTTTTTGAGCACATAGGTTTCTTAAAACCACATGTCACTTCAGTTTATCCTTCAAAAAGAATTATCTATTTTTGATTATATAAGAAAGTCTTATCCCTACCTCTTTTCTATCACCACCGAATTTTGGGCACCAGTTAGAAATCTATATCCTGAGAAATGGACAAATCAAAGTACACCACTTTTAACTTTTTGCAGATGTGGTGTGCTTGATAGATCAGGTCGGTTGGGAAAACATATTGGAGAATGGGTAATTTATTTATTCATATGAAATGTATCCCAATTAATTTTGGACCATCTAACAAAATTTCATCCAATTTGGATTTACGGTTCAAGATCAGTGTGGGGATGAGTCCACTGGTGTGCTTGGATCTTGCGTAGTTTGGCCCATATTACATGGATATCACCATGTGCCCTCTATAATCCCCTCCTCCTATAATGGAATCATCAACACTAGTAAAATTTCCCTTTTTCATAGTGATAAACAAAAAATTAATGATTCAAACATTGAATGAAACTTGTCATTATTTTTATAATTTTCAATATAAAACAAGTTTAGCACCGTGGTGTAATGGTAAAAATTCTACACTGAAACGAGGTAATATCATGTATATTTCTATGAGATTTTAGGCTCTTGTGATTTGTGTACACCACAATGTTTTAAACCAATAGAAAATTTCTCTATTAATGTAATTCATGGAAAATTGTTTATATCTCAAGGACTTGTGTTGTGTAATTTCTATCATGAGCCCTCAACTTCCAAGATCTGTATGCAACCACATTTTCTTCCAGCATCAATAATGATCCTAGTCCAATTATTTATGTGACATTGATGATGATACAACTTATACCATACTCAGGAAGAATTAGAATATCTGCCGATAAAATCCTCCAATTAATCTCCTAAAAGGATTTCTCACCTGATTCTGACCTTGTGAACATGCCCCATTAAATTTAAGACCAGTAAGAGGTGAAGAATGATGATAAACGTCTTGTATGAAATGCATTTAATGTCTATCCATCCCATTGAAACTCCATATATCAAACGAAATCATGGGATTCTCCTAGGAAACTATAGCACTAATATTTTCAGATACAAAAGATACTCTAGATATTGAGATAATATGACCTAAGAAGTGGACTTTGTTGATCCTGACGTGGAACATAGCAAGATTCCATAAAGTAGATTATCTCTCAGTGTAGTCGGAATTATCTCAATTTGTGTGGAATGGTCTCTTTTACTGAGATAATATACACATATTTTTTCCCCAAATTCAATGAAAAATTTCTAAATAGGGGGGAGAACCCAATTCATCAATGCCATGAAAATGATAGATGTGTTCATAAGACCCAATGTAATAAAAGATACTCATACAGACCATACCTACTATGAAATGTTGTGTGAGGTATGTTTGGAGTTCTGTCTCAAACCGGATGATAAACATGATCTTAGGTTGATTACCAAGATGAAATTTTCCCCTCGGTGATGGTCATAGAGATCATTAATTTGATGAAGTGGATATCAGTTCATGGTTGTAAGCTTGTTCAACATTTTGTAATCCATTTAACGATGTATGGTCCAATCTACCTTCTGGGAAAAAATAAGAGAGGAACCCTTATAGGATGTATGGGGCCATATAATATTATTGGCCCCTAAATCCTCTAACTATAGCTTGAGCTCTTGAGGATCTGTAGGTTCCATCTTTTATGGAGGAATGGACACTAGTGTTTCTCCTGTAATAAGTTCTCTTGTAATATCTTCCTATCTCTACTGGGGTAAGTAAGAAAAATCATCATGAAAATATCCCTGAAAGGATCCACTAGAAGAGGTAAATTATCTTGATGTAAACGATAGTCCTCCACTAATAGATTTTCAATCTTTTTGGTCACGCAACCAAGACCATGATTCTCTAGTGTAGCTCTATTAGCCTGGAAATCCCAATCACCCATATGTAGATAATTTCTTCCATCTAGTGATGTAAAAAATATCATGTGACAATAGTAGTATACAAATGAATCTTATTGAACCAACCAATCAATTCGGAGAAAGAAATAAAATCCCATCATCTTGGGAACAAAAAGGATCCACAAGAAAGGGTAACTACCTACATCATAGGGAATGTCCATACACTATTTTATTACCTCTATCAGTACACCTAATAGTGTATCTAGGGTCATTACTCAATTGTAATATGGTATATCTAGTCCATGACTTTCCACTATAGATACAAAGATAAATGTGATTGATGAACATGTTTCAAATAATAGAGATACTACAGTAGAGGCTACTTGAATTGTTCCATGTACTATAGATGGTCCCACAACCTGATCCTTGTGTTATGGTTGCAGGGCATTCAACTGGCCTGTTCCATGGAGTTTTGCAACTCTTGGACTTCATTGATACAAAATTATCTTTTGGCACTGATGATGATCAAGAGTCTAGTTTCCTTGGACAAAACCTCCTCCATAGCATGCAATTATAGTGCTATTCGAAATCCACACCTGACGTGATGTAAAAGAAATCTCTCTTGAATTTTGAGCTCTTGCAGATCCTTTTCCACTCAATACCGGTGGTAATGTCTTACATAAACACTAAACATTACACATATGGCCTCATGACTTGAAATCCATTGTGTCTATATCAAATTTAGGATTGGAATTACCCCATCATAAACATAGGTGAAACACTAATGAGAAATCAAAACAGGGACTGTTGTTGTCACTACCCTGATAGTTAAGATCATGGAACATTTCTACCACTAGAAGAACTAACTGTATGACATGGAACAGATCCTCTATGTCCATTACTATTGTCATCCCGAAGGTTATGCTCATTGATAAGATCTTGATTGAATATTGAAAAAAATTAGGTAGCTGAAAGAAATTGAACTATATATAGATGGCATATTGGATCCCATCTTGGATACGTCAATAATGGAAAATATCATCTTCATGAAGGAGCGGTTCCACACACCGTAACTCCATGAAACCCACTATGTATTCCATCACTAACATTGAACCCCACATGTGATGCATGAACTATATATATCTATCATATCTCAGTGTCTAAGGAAAGAAATGATCATATAAGGATGTCTGGATATCATACCCTAAAAGGCCCTGATGGTGGCTAGCCTATGTAACAAAATCCTACAAATGCTTGGCAGAATCTTGAATCATGTATGTAGTAAGTTTGAGGCTCCTCTCTAGAGGAATCTCTTGAACCTCATGAATTGTTTTGGTTGCTTCTATCAAAGACTCAATATCCCAATGAACGCCATACCATAAGAATGTTGGAGGATGATAATGCTAGAACTCATGAGTCAGATCATCCATTATGGGTGCACTCCATGGAGAACCATGCATGGACTACATTTTAAGTTGGAAACTATTGAAAAATTGGGATTTAGTGCACAAATCAGGTACAGTAGGCGGTGCCTCTTGTGGCACTCTTAGAGGAAAGTGTGGAGGCATAAGACCTGCCACGTACAGAGAATAATGGCCACTACCTTTCGAGATAAAGACACAAGGATGCCGTGTAGGCATTAGGTTAGAAATGAAAATCACACACCTCAAATTAATTATAAAATCATAAGATGGAAATCACTAGCAGATGCTGAATTTAAGAAAACTCACTACACAAGGGTGCTACCCAAATCGATCGATTTAGATGACCATCTATTAGTAAATGCTAAATTATAAATTTCATGTCATTTTGCAGTAAACTTCCTGGTTCACTCCTTTACATTTCATAAACATTAAAAGGAATGATAAATATGTGTAACAAATAGATTTTATATTTCCGGATTCAACTTATAGTAGATATCCATTAATGATGAATCATTTCCCATACACATATCACCAGAAATAACACTGAATTATTTATAGCATAATGGTTGGACTTGATAAATTACTCATCCTAACCCATGAGGGCCTATACACCTCATGATTTGAGACAAGGAATCAGTCAATCTCATCCAAAACTAATACAATTACATGACAACTATCACAACATCACTCAATAATCAAAATCATATCAATTAATGAAAATCAATGAAATCCACCAACATGTTATGGAAATATGCATGACATGTGAATTCTAGGTTCTTGTAATGATGAATGTAGATATTCTCCTTTCCCTCATATCATCAGGTTTTGTATGAAATAAATCATCAATCAGAGTAATATTAAACAACACAAAACAACATGTACTCCACCCAATTGTGAAATAATATCAACTTTAAAAGGAAAAAAGCGAACAATAATTACATTTTGGGCAACATGGATTTTAACCTTAACATGATTTCACAATTCACAAGAACGACTTGTGAGAAAGTCTCAAGTGTTCCAAATATATAATATATTTTCTCTAAATAGTATGTCATGAAATGAAAACACCTCTGATGCCACTTTTTGATGTCCGAGACCCATATTCCACTTAAAGGGTTCCATGTTCCCTTTGGGACACAAGTCCTCAAGCGCATCTCCCCGAACGCCAGATGTTGTGGAAGAGTAGTGATGGACATTGGTGGGTCCTTTGGGAGACTATTGACTTATTAATAAAGTGTTGAATAGTGTGTGAGAGTAAAAATATGTAATCTTCAAAAGAAATATATGTAAATAAAAGAAAAAATGGAAAATAGAGACAAAAACAATAATAAGTGTATCAAATGGAATTACATGCAGCAACTGATGATATGTCATATGCTAGAAAGCGTGAAAACATGGATACAAAAAATAGGCATAACACGTTCCACAAAGCATAAAGGAAATATATGACCATCCTAAGAATCTCGATTTTGAAATCGGTCCTCTACTATCAATATCCATACTAAACAGTAATAAATCATGTGTTTGAAGTCGTATGCATCCCTTTGTCGACACCTTGAACCACGTAATTTGTGTTGGGTACAAAACAGTGCCAAAAGAGGGTTTGAGATAAATCTTAGTGGGCCAACACTAACGGTTTCTATAACATCTATCTATTGTAATGGAAATGTAACAATATTAAAGAATTCATATAAAATGTCAATAGGTATAATGTAACTAAATACCCATCTACTAGCTTCCGCACTTGGTTAGAGTATAAAACATTCAATAATTCATTCGTTCATTATTACGAATTTTATATTAATAGGCCTTTTGAGGTAGAGCCAGCATCGACATCACCTCGTGATATTATAAACAGTGAATGTCCTAAGAAGAAACAATGCAACAATGATCAATGATATTTAATTTTGCAGTCATAAGGTGATAACAAAGGAAAAAAGAGACCTCAAGGGTCACCAACTCAGTAATAACTATGACAAGGCTAAGGATAAGAGTGTAACCCAAAGAGTATGTCCAATTAATTCCACATTAAGGATCCTACCAAATCCAATGTGATTGCCTAAGGTAAGATGGGTCTAATTCGAGACATGTCCCTATGGGCTATAACTATGGTAGCTACTAGTCAATTCTTGATCCAAAGAGTGTATCTATGGAATCCTATAATAATATTGATAGATCCTGCGATGTAGTACCAGGAATCAAAGAACTTACAAGGATCATGATCTAGGTGGTTCTTTACCAAATAAATCTATATCCTGTAATTGGAGTGGGGTTCTCAAGTTCCCAATGCATTCCATGATCAGAATCCATATCGAGCTCCAGTCAGTCCATTCTTATTTAATTATAATGGAATGCAATTTCTATTTCGGTTCAATCATTGAATTTCATTACTGTGATATAGTCTAGTAGAAAGAAACCTTTTTATCATGCCATTTGGTTCTAGCATTGATTTTCATTTGTTTGAAAAGGTCATGTAGCATGGAAACATTTATTCCATTTAAGTAATTTTACATATTGAGGGTTCATTCCATTAAATTCCATTAATGAGGTAAGGGGTTCTACGGATATGAAACCAATTTATCATTCAAATTTAATTATCAATTTGAATCACTTACCATATTTGTGTCAAGTGGTACGTGTACATGGTAATTTCCATTATGAAATTCAATATATAAATCAAGCAATTTAATATAGAGAATCTTAACAATAGTCTGGTTAAGCCATGGCACACTCGAATAGTGGTGCAAGCATGTCAAGAAGTAAACCAAAATTATTGTATAACCTTCGACATAGAAAGGATTGAGTTGTGGTTATAACCACCAAATATCAATCAAATAATTGTAAATAATATGAGAATACAATTTTAATTATTATAAACATATAATATAAATTCTATGAATGGAACATGATGAAATAGGTGGTCCCCACATGAAAAATCCAAAATCAATGATCTTTAGGGATGCATTATAGGCCACAAAAATATTGGTCGTATGAATCTCATACGCTGATATTTTCCATTAATTTGGATCAGATCAGATTAGATCTTTGAAAACTGGGAAAATACTTATACCATGAGATCTTGGTCGAGTGAAAATTAAAAGGATAACGACTCATAATGACCTGAGTACTTACCATTCCTCATCCAACGTGATAAGCAGAAGCTCGACCGGTTTCCAGATGAAGGAGATATATTGATTCCAAGGTTAGATCATAAAAAATATCTAAATTGAGAGATAATAGGTTAATCCCATATAAGATCAGATTATGGAAGAAGGATGGGGAAAAATTAGATCATTAAGGGGAAAAATGTAATTTCACCCAAAATTTAACTAGTGCATTGTTTTTTCACACATCATGAAAAATAGTGTGCAAACCATTCATGGGGACCTATGGTAAATGGGATCACTCATGTTTAGGACGCATAGATTTGATCCAACCATGCGAGTTGTCCCTTTATGAAAAAAAATCATAATGGTTTTCCAAACTATGTGGAATTCTTGTAATGATTACTCTAAACAATGAACGAAGCATTTTTCCCCAAAAAAAGGGTTTTAGGCTTTAATATTCACATAGGCAACCTCATAACCATATCTATCTAATTAGAAATCCATAAATTGTAAATGGTTTAGGTTTAGACTAAAATTTAACTGATTAATACCTATGTGAAATAACTAGGTTCTTACAAAATGGACATGAAGTACTTGACATGAACCCAAAATGACCTCTAGAACCATGTTCTACATCCTTATTGGAATGTAATTATCAAAATAACATGTTTTTTCATCCAATTACATCACATGTACCCCACATGGGGTTCCCATCCATGTACATAGCACTGTTCCCCACACGGGTTCTATCCAATAATAGTACATTACAACTCCATGTGTACCAAGCATGAGATATAGCATTAATCACTACAATATTGTGTTCCCCTAGAATGGGGTATATAAAACATCTCCAAGACCTATTATGATCCTGTACTATATGGAATGTAATGAGCACACACACCCACACATACAAACAAACACTATGTGACATCTTCTTTCTCACCTCACATGAAAGGAAGAATGCTTGGTTGGTTTTTTCTGAACTACACACCATGGAAATGGTTTCCCCAAATGTATATCCCTTTTGATATCCTCAAATACCTCAATTATCTCAAAAAACATGTAGATCGACCCGAATAAGTTCCAAAATAAGCCATTTAATGGTTTTAAAACTAAAAATAACTAAAATACATGTATTTTTTTGAGAAACATAAAATGAGCCAACCTCTTGACATAAAAAACCATAGCTCCATAATGGATCCAAACCAAACACTTTTTAATGCTTGATCTACCTCGGTATGACCACCTCAGATATCTCTAATTTCTATACATCCCTCCTCTCTCCCATTTCCTTTTTATTACACACAAAACAAGAGCCCACATGGTTATGTGGAAGAATCCAAAGGGGTCAAAGGGAATGAAAAAATTGGAAAATCAATAATGGATGAAAATTTAAAAAATAAAAGAAAATGGGCCAACTCCCAGGCCCAAATGAAGATATGGTAAAATCCTTCACCTTGGAACCCCCCTCCCATCATCGACTCAACCATAATGGTAGAATGTTAATATGTTTCCCTTTTTAAAATACAACACAATTAGAAATGAGGAAATAATTAAATATTAAATGAGTTAAATATTAAACATTACTTTCAATTTGAACACCACATATTTCAACTAAAAACCATCCCCATGTTAAATAGACTATATTGGTTATAAAATAGTGTTTATAAATTTTATACGAGATTATATCATTGGGTAAAAAAAATTCCCTAAGTCTTTTCTACGAATAATAACTAATTTTCTTAATTTTCTATTTATTTTATCAGTCAGATCATCAGAGTTCTATAACCACCACAACCAGAAAAACAACACATGCGTCAATACCAAAAAATAACACATATACACAACATGATATAATGACAAACAATAACCCCTTTAAAACCGTCATGGAGTATCCCACATATAGAACTAATCATGAGTAAAAATCCCCCCCAAATAACATGTTAATAATATTTTCACATTAGGGATGTATTGAAAGTGAAAAAGAAATCAATTTAATTTAATTTTTTCATATTTCAATTAAATTAATATTTATATTTTATTTATAAATAAAAGGTTAAAATGAAATCAATGAGAATATAAAAAATTATCATTTTAATATATATTAATCAATCATATTTTCAACATTATAGAACAACAATATTAGTAGATACCTTTTTGAAATATAATCCTTCGGGATTTCACCTATATTTACATTTAATTTAAAATAAACATGGTGATTAACAATTCCTAATTTCCAACCTCTATATTTTTATAGATTAATTATTTTATTTACCAATTATGTTGTGAAATCAAATTATTTTATCAATTAGAATAATTTTTTATGTATCGATAACACATTCATTAAATATAAACACATGAATAATAACCTCGAATTATGTATAAGAAAAATTTAGATCTCCCTCTACAATAAATTTCTATTAATCTATTACAATATATTCTTCATATTAATCAATTACATAAAAATAATTAAATAAATATTCATAATTCAATAGTTTTATATAAATAAAAAATGACATCTTAAATCCCATACCTCAGATAGTGAATGAATAATATCAATATAATATCAACAATGAGTGGATGGATAAATTTATAAATAAACAACATGAAGCTCTAATAAATCAATAACACCTTAGAATCTATTAATCCGTATTACCAAAATAACACAATTCAATCCAAAACCTCTACAATTAACAATCAATGAATTAAGAAAAAGATATTATGATAGGTTATAAGAATCATGGTGGGTCTCAAGGAGAATGATATCATAATATCAAGTGCTAAGAACCAAAAATATGTATACAATAACTACAATTATTACCCTTTACTTAACTATGGTTTAAGAAAATTGATGGAATATATATTTAATTTATGATACACTTTTAATTTTTATAAAAAAAATGGAAACGTAGTATCATGGTATGACTTGTAATAGTCAAAACATAATGAAGTTGATTTAATGAAAAAAATTTGAAATCACACTCTGTTCGCAAATATTTACCCCTTTATATGATTACAAACCTACAATATCTAATTAATTTTAATTAAGGACAGAAAAGAACTTTTTTTGGTGACACTATAATATATGATACATAATGAAACATTGTAAAAATTTAAAAAAACATTTCATAAAAATTAAGGATTCCTCGAAAAAAATTCCTTGAAAATAACCATAGAAAAAAGTTCAAGGATGGATAGGGTTATTTACTCAAAATCCCAGGTATATAAAAAATAAAATGTAGAACCATTATAGAGTAATTTTCAGTAGAATATTAATAAAGGTCTCACCTATGATACATGTGAAATAGATCCCGATCATTATGCCACAATACCACCTATCATGGAACACCTACTATCACATAACATTTATTGACGAATTTTAAAATTAGATTTAAAAGATGATAATTCAATGTAATAGTAAACCATATTCCTTCATACATTAATCAAAATCTTTCACTCCAAACCATACTTACAAATCAAAATAAAAATTCATAGACATATCATGGATCAAAATCAATTAACATAATAACATACACAAATATTAGTACACAATGGGCATAAGGTTGATTATAGATCAATGATATAATAGAGTGAAATTACTACAATGAAATATATAATGTTATGGCTTCAACATGTACTTATATAAAAATTTTACTCTATGTTAGTCATCCTTATTCAAAATTAACCAACACATCTTCAACACCTGAATGATACAATATAAAAAATTGGTATGATATGATCCAATATTTATTATATATATATGAAATGAAATATGAAATCCCATATAATTTAAATATTTTATTATAATTTATGTCATAAATATATGCATTATTTAGTCCACAAATACTCAAGTTCAAGTGTCATTAGTAAATTAATTACATAGAAAATTAAAATGATCTAGAGATATAGATTTTATTTAGACAACCTAACATCACCTTAAAATCCATTGAACCTATAATATTTAATTGGAGATCATGGGGATATAAATAATAAATGGGAGATAAATAAATCCTAGTAATGGGATAATAAAATAATAACATGATGAAAGTAATAAAATGGGCTCAATCGGAATATCATGGTGAGAAAAACGGGGTGTGAATTCTAAACATGAAAATTTAAGCATGATACATGATGATAAAAACAAGGAAATATAGGAATGTGAAAAAACATAAAAAATGAAATAATAAGAATAATTTCTGGATAACTACGAAGAAATCATTACATAGTGTAACACCATAAAATGATAAAGGGTTAAATAACTAAATGATATGACTCATGTCAATAAGGTCCACCTTCCTTTTCGGGAGCCTACCTGATTAGAAATCCATAGTTATGTGTGATTGTCCTAGAGTATTGATCAGGATTGGTGACCTTTTTGGATGTATCCTAGGGCGTATGTGGTTGATGACAAAACACAAGGAAAAGGATATGTGTATGGTTGTGGGGACTGTAATTAGTCAGATGACCGGTTCAGGCACTTGGGTGGGCCCCAGGGTGGGGACAACATGTCTGTGGGGAAACTGGTGGTACCTGGTGGGCCAGGACTCGACGGCCATGATAAGGCGGGGTGTATGTGATGTCACTAGAACCCAGTTGTTATATTTTGTATCAGATTTGGTACTCCGTCAAAAGTGTGGTTCACTACCTGGGTTGAGATGTAGGCCCCATAACGAGGACGGAGTGCTCTAAATGGGGTTGAATGTAACACCCCCAAATGATAATGGGTTAAATGACTAAGTAATTTGACTCATGTCAACAAGGTGCACCTTCCTTTTTGGGGGCGTACCTATTTATAACTCTACTGTTATGTGTGATTGGCCTCGAGTAGTGATCAGGATTTGTGACCTTTTCAGAAGTATCATAGGGTGTGTGTGAATAAGGAAAAACACAATTTAAAGGACAAGTGTTGGACATTGGGGAATGTCATTAGTCAGGTGACCCGTTCAGGCACATTGGTGGGCCCTAGGTTGGGGACCATGTGTTTGATAGGCAACTAGAGGTACCTAGCGGTCCAGGACCAGATGAACATGTTAAGGTGGGGTGTATGTGCTATCACAAGGACCTAGTTGTTACACATAGTGTGCTTATGTTAAACTACTTTTAACCAAATGTGATTATAACTCCATAGTTAAGTTTTCTTAGCCTATAATATTTATTAGAATGGTTGAACTTCAGGGAAGTATCCTAGGGTGTGTGTGAGTGGGAAACAAACACACTAAAAAGGATGATTGTATTTATGTCTGCACTATAATTAGTCAGATGACCCGTTCAGGCACTTGGGGGGGGGGAGTGGGGACCACATGTTTGCGGGGAAAATGGTGGTACATGGCATGCCAAGACCCGATGACCATGTTATGGTGGAGTGCATGTGTTGTCAACATGGCCTAGTTGTTATATTTAGTTTCAGAGCTGGTACTTATACTTATGTGTGGGGCACTGCTTGGGTTTGAGATTTAGCACCCACATCGAGGACAATTTGCTCTAAATGGGGGCTAATGTAACACCCCCAAATGATAAAAGGTAAAATGACTAAATAATTTGACTCATGTCAATATGGCGCACTTTCCTTTTTGGAAGACTACTTATTTAGAACTCTACAGATATGTTATGCATGGCCTGGAGTAGTGATCAGGATGGGTATTCTTCTAGGAAGTATCCTAGGGTGTGTGTGATTGAGGAAAAAGGAACTGGAATGGAAAAGAGTTGGCCAATGGGGACTGTCATTTGTCAGATGACTCGTTCGAGCACATGGATGGGCCCCAGGGTGGGGACCTCGTGTCTGTGGGGCAACTGGAGGTACCTAGCGGGCCAGGACCAGACGACTGTGTTATGGTGGGGTGTATGTGTTGTCACAAAGACCCAGTTTTTACACATAATGGGCTTAGTATAAACTACTTTGAACCATACCTGATTAAAACTCCACAGTTATGTGTGCTTGGCCTAGAATAATGATTAGAATGGGTGACCTTCTGGGAAGTATCCAAGGGTGTTTGTACGTGAGGAAAAAACACACTCCAATGGAAAAGTGTTTTTCTGTGGGGACTATCATTATTCATATGACTTGTTCAGGCATGTTTGTGCGCCCCATGGTGGGGACCACATGTCTGTGGGGCAACAGGTGGTACCTGGCGGGTCAAGACCCGAAGACCATGTTATGGTGGGGTGTATGTGCTATCACCAGGACCCAATTGTTACACATAGTGTGCTTAGGATAACATACCTTATACCATACACGATAACTAATGAGATAAAAAATTTACCCAATACATTGGCGGGCTATATATTTATAGACCCAACCATCACATTAATATTAACTATATGAATTTTTATTCTAAATATACTATTTTTCATAAGAAATTATTTCATCATTAATAATACCATATTAATATAGTGTTTATTTCAGATATTTACTTCCATAATATATAAATGACAGTTAAATTTTTGTCCATAACTATGTGTGGAAATTGTAATGGGTATTCAAATTAAAAATGAATAGAATTAAATCTCATGGAATAATTTTTGTAGCATAACAGGTGTATATAAAATATTATGGAATTATTTCATGATTGTGAAAATAGGAAACAAACCAATTTTCAATAATGAAGATAATAAAGTGTTTTTAAAAATCAAATGAGATCATAAAAAACTGGAGAAAATATTGCTTAACAAAATAAGGTACTAGAACAAATAGAAGTAGTAAAGGAATACCCAAATTCAACCTTGAAAACAGTGGTAATGGTCTAAATGAGAGGGTATATATAAACATTCATTAATAGAACATCAATTGGATGTTTAAGGGGTATCTATGAATACAATAAAAACATAATCAATTAATAATCAAAATTCTAATTTATCACAGTCCCACCAATCGCATTAATATCAGATACATGCATTTTTATTCTAAATATACCATTTATAATAAAAAATAATCTTCTGATTTATAATAAAATAATAATGGATTGTTCGTTATAGATATGTTCTTCAATAATATGTAAATGATAGTTTAATTTTTGTCCATAACAATGTGTGGAAATTGGAATGGGTATTCAGAATAAAAATGAACAGCATTGAATCTCATGGGATAATTTTTTCAGAATAACAGGTGTACATAAAAGATTACAGAATGGTTTAATGATTGTGAAAATGGTAAACAAACCAATTTTCAATAGTAATGTCAATTTATTGTTCTGTAAAATTATATGAGATCATAAAAAACTTTAGAAAATAATACAAAACACAAAAAAGGTACTTAAAAAATAGAATGAGTTATGGAATCCACAATGTCATCCTTGAAAAATAGTTGTAATGGTAAAAATGAGAGGGTATAAATAAACATTCATTAATAGAACGTCAATTGGAAGTTTAAGTGATATCCTAGAATACAATAGAAACATAATCAATTATGATTCAAAATTATAAATACAATGAACATATATGAATAGAGATAATGATACAGAGATCTTTTATTTTGAGTGGGTGCTTCTATAATCATTGGAGGAGATTCATATGATCATGGGAGCACCATGGGAGGTAATTTCATATTTGTAAAGTTATTAAATTATTTCTAAATGGGATTTGGGTGAAGAGGAGTTGGAGGATGTGTTTGTATTTATTGAAATTGAAATTGAAATTCATTATTAATTTCTAAATGTAATTATGTACTATATATATTAAAATAAACAAACCCATAATCTTTCAAGAAGATTTTGAACTTTTATTCTACAAAAGAGTAGTGGTTTTTGGTATTTTATAACACCATAATGTGGTTATATAAATATTATGACATTGGTGACGTGGAATTGAGTCATATTTATAAAGAAATGATTTTAAAATACTGAAATATATCATAGGTTTATGAGGATTTATTAAGTGTAGATAAATTTAATCAAACAATATTTTAAAAAAATTAATGAGGAAATATATATATTTTCTAGATTCCCAATAGAGTAAGTATTACATTAATTTTTCCCTATTACGATGTCAATATTGATATAATATTTAATTTTATTAAAAGAATTGTTTGTCTCAAAAAAACTATGAAAAATTAAGCACTGGTTAATTTTGAAAATATTTTTTTAATGTTTTTTATTTTATCAAAATAATTATATAAATATGATAATTTACCTTTTAAAATGAATTTCTTAATTTCCTGGAAAATACATATTTGTATAATAATAACATCTTTTCTTCTGTATAAATATTACAAATGACATAATTAAATAATAATATTATTTATATATAAATAAAATTTTACATAATAACAATAATTTATGAATATAATATTAATTTCAAAAATTATTAAATTTATCCAAATGTGTGCATTAATTGAAACTATATATTTGAAAATAATCTAATATTTATTAATTCATATTAATATCTTTTTATTATCAAATACATTATATAATCATTAATAATGAAATAGTAAATAGAAAAAACATATTAATTACAACATCAGATTTAAAATATACAAATTCATATCACTAAGGTCTATAAATAAAGATCCTTATTAAACTATTGTATTCTCTAAGGGTATGTGGTATGATGGTGATTATTTCTTAAGGTGGTTTAATAAACATGGTTTGGGAAATGATCTCTATAATATTTCTATTATCCATTTAATGGCATTTCTTGAGTATAGTTATTGAATATCAGATTGGGCTTAGACAAAGGTAATACTGAGGGATATAAATTCCTCTAGAATCTCCAATAAATGGCCTTTATTGGGTATGATAATAGCATTCATGGCCATCAATTATTATCTCTATGTTATTCATTATGATAACCCTTAATAAATTATAATGATAATGATCACTATAAAATTTTAATTTTTTCAATTTCTATGAATATCAATGATCTTTTAAATTGGATAGAATAGTTTTTATAATAATCATAAAAAAGAAAAGTAGTGAATACTTTTTCTCTTAGAATATTAAAATTGAAATATTGTTGTATTTATATATACTTAGGTCATTAAATTATTCCCCCTTTATAAAATTTTATCAAAAAAATTTATGCTAGGAAAAAAAATAGAAAATGATACATTTCTATCATCACCTCTATTGGTTAACATGTTTCCACATCAAACATGATATTCCACAAAATAACATTGACTAGGGATGATATCTTCTTTTATAATTTTTTTATTTGTTCTATGATCTTCAATGACTATTATTTTATGGACGATACTACTAAAATTTTACACCATTTAGATTAAGTAAATATGAAGGATATATTATATACATTCTCAAGAAGAGTACATGGAAAACATCATTTACATGAAATTGGTTAGGTGTTGGTGCTATTTCATAGGACCCAACTCTGATGCAAAAAATAAAATTACATGGCCTAATGTATCTTTAACAAATAATTCCCTTCCTCCCAACCTCATGAGATTTATCATGGCTGATATTAAATGGAACATGTTTTCAATGAAAAAAAAATTAGTGGCTTTATTTTATTATCATTATAGTTTTTCTAGTTAAATTTTTAGGTATTTCATATGATTTTTAATTGTTTGAAAAATTTCTATTTTATATTTGAAACAATAAGGGAACATAACCTTCATCTTCCAAATATCATCCCAACATGATATATTTTGACATATCTTCCCATATAAATTCTCATAAGGATCCATTTTAATTCTAAAATTTAATTTAATTTATATTAAAAATATACTATGGGATCATGTGTTCGTCACATATATGCTTAGAAATGAATCAGGAGGGGAGTGCATTGAGTTATTGTTATTTTTTATTCCTAGAGAACCACCTTTTTTATTGGATAATATGTTTAATATTTTATCATGACATGAATGATTAAGAAGTAAGAGAAGTTATAAATGAAATGAAAATTATTATTTTTTTATTTGGGGAACAAAAATCCCCATGTCCACTCAACCAAAATTCAACTCCATGATTTTGTAGATTCTCACTAGAGAAGTCATTTTACGGATGACTACTAGTTTTTTTCAAAAGTAATACATGATTGAGTTCAATTAGTGCAGACATAGAACAACATTAGGATATTTTACTAAGCGCATCATGTATATAAAAAACCATCCCTCAAGGATCATTTAAATAGATAAATCATATAGTGTGAGAGGAGATGAAAGTGATATCACTAATGCAGCTCAGAGTTGAAAGATACAATTAAAAGATGATAATATATCTCCATGAGATAAAATAGTAATGATATGTAAATAAATGTGTGTTTTTTCAAACATAGATATTATGATCATGATAGTGTAGCTTAATAACACGAATTTTTGTCTTATTTTCCTATAAATAATAGTAACAGATAGAGTGCATTATAATTGACTTGAGAATTGATTTTTATGGTTCTTATGTCATTATTTATTTTCCCTTCATCATATAATAATATTCATTCACATTATTATTCCCTAGTTTCACAACATGAGATAAAAAACAATGCCCAAAATGACATCATGGTGTAATTTTTCTAGAAATGTCACCAACAATAGTACTATGAAATAAAATATCCTTGTACTATTTTCATCTATCATTACATGTAAAAAACATTAATATATATTACCATAATGACGTAGTCTAATATTTAATTCATCTATGTCATCATGGAATTCCACTGAATGTACAAAAATAGTAATAATTAGATGGTTGTTGAATGATGCAGTAGAATTCCACTTATTTGATTCATTTATCCAAATTTATCTTTGTATCCATTATTCTTATAGAATATTATTTGATGTAAAAAAAAATTAATAGGAATTTTCATGAATCCAAATGATGTTGTCATTTTTCATGCATCCAAATTGGGTTTATCCAAATAAATAATATATCTATTTTGAACCACATAATTAATTTCCCCGTGTTTCTAAATCACATTGTCTATTACATCTTATAAATGATTCATGTAACTATTTTTTTCAAAATCATTGATATCGTGTGTTGAAGATTCATCATTCCATGTGATTTAAAAATAGTTGTTCTATGAAATAACTATTTCACATAGGGGGATCCTTCACATAGTTGATTGATGTATCCAATTTATTGATGTATCCAAATATTCATATTTTTAATTTCTTCATGTAACCAATTAAACATACATTGTAAAATTTATTAAATCTTATATAATTTTCCAAACTAGTTTTAGAAATATTAAAAAAAGATAAAACTAAATTAACACACAATAAACAAATAAAATTACATATGATCGGTATTTGAGAACATCAGAATATAATGTACATGTGAAATATTGGAAGAAAACATGTTTACCATCAATCACCCAATTTTGATGAGCAAAAAGACAATTAAACCATAAATATGAAATTTTAAAATATTTAATGTGATTCATAAATAAATATTAAAATTTTTTATATTTCTTTAAAATGTTTCTAATTATTCTGTCTTTTCATCCTAATTCATAAACTTCTATTAACATAGACATGTGTACCACTGTGTAACATTCTCCCCCTATTTTATTATTAAAAATGAAATGAATGTAGTTGAGAAACACAATTAATATGGTACATAAATGGATGAGTCATAGAGATTCATTGATGTAGCTACATTTTTAATGATGTGAAGACTGGAATACAATAAAAAATATTTAATCCAAAAATAATGAAGTAAAAAAAATTATATGATTGTCGTATTTGAGAAAGACATTAAATGAAATCAATATCCATGAATGATATATATATATATATAATAACATAATGAAAAATGATATCAGGAAATTTAATAGTAATTGTTAAACATGAATTTCATTGATTATCAAACTTGAAAAAAAAATACATCCACTCAACATCAACCACATTGTATATAAAAAATATCCCATAGATCGATGTTTTAGATTGGATCAAACTATGTAGGTGGGTGTGGTAGAGGGTTTTTAATGGTAAGAGTGTTTAAAGAGGTAGATAGAGGGTCCATCACTATTGGTAGGACATATCTTTAAACATCATCAATTAAATTGTCATTAGATACATATAAATTTTATCTCTTTGATTTTCATAAGGTTTTTTGAGAACTTTTTAATGATATCATAATGATAATAATAAATCTTAATAACATGTAGTGGTAGAGTATAAATTCATTGGAGTTCTTAATGGTGATGATCCTGGTCTATACCATTATGTAATAATTGTATCATCAAAATAAAATCACTCATTCCTTAAGAAAAGATTTATATAAAAAATTATTCTCCTCATTATACCTGTAATTGTATCCAAAGGTGATGATTTGAGATTTTTTCAAATATAGATATAAAACAGAAAATGTACACACATATCAATTATAAAGATGATATCTTATTTATCGAAAAAAATACAGAATCCTAGGTGTTTATATTAATTTTAGAAATTGATTGTATTCTATTATTTATAATTACATTGAATGATTGAATATGAATTAAATTAATAATATGAGGTTCTATGATCAAGGAAGAAGGTAGAGAAAATGATAAGAAGTTGAATGATTTGAAGAAATATTATTTTGAGACTAGTCTACTAAAACATGAAAGCATATAAGTCTCCTTTCAAAGGCTGTTATCTTGTGATCCAAATTGTGTAGTTGCACTACAATATGTTGATAATCCAAGAGAACAAAATTGGAATCACCCTAAAGAACTAAGACATAAAAAATTGGATTTGTGCAATAAGAGAAGGTATAACAAGGTAAGTAGAAGTAGGTTTTACTAAAGGGGTAATATTGAGAGTTATATAGAAATGAATCACTCTCCTTATATGATAAATTGGAGTATCACGAGTATCCGTAGACTTAGAGAAACTAAAATCCTCTTATGAAGACCTTGTGTATAATCAATCACCATCATTAAACATCTTGAGTATCATCTCATTAATGCACTGATTATTACTAGTTACTAGAAAAAATGACTAAAAATTATTCCCTTGAACATATTGATATTGTCCCAATATTTATTTTATCTTATCACTCATTTATTCTTTGGGATACCTATCTATTTAATTCAAATACATATCAATCCCAACTTGAACATTTATCATTGCATATATTCTGTTAATGAATATGGTTATCCATTCATTTTTCAACTATTTCAACATGACAAGTTTTAATGTAGCACACTTTAATGATTGGATTTCAGAAGATCGATAATTAAATCTTAAAGAAAATATGTCAAATTGATTTTGAATGTCAAGAAGCAGTAAAATATCTAAGATGGATGTTGCATTGGGATGAAGCCACTACATATTCTAAAACTCTTTACACACTACATATTTGAACATATATAAGAAATATAGTATCTATTAATTAAAATTATTAATCTCATCATCTTTTTCAAGGGATATATCATATTGTACCATAGGAAATTTATGAATTATTTTCCTATGAGTTCCATATGAACTCTTAGTTCATTTACCTGTGACTTGGTTTGACATACTTCTATAATTCAATCTAATTGATTTTTCACTACTTCAATAGCTATATACTCACAGTAGAGTAAACCTGAACCCCCAGATTAATATCTCTAATAATTTCCATTTGAGTGGATTGGATCTAAATAAAATTTTCAAAATATAATGGGGAAAATGAATTCCTTTGAATTTTTTTATTCCACATATTGTGTGTATCATCACCTTCTTCAAACCATCATAATCCAATCATAGATTACCAAATTTAGACATAATATATTTGAAAAAAGTTTGTATTCTATAACTTTTTTAACATTTACTAATAGTTGGTAAATCCCCATGCACAATAGGTGCTGATGGAATGGGTGATAGGGAATGATAATGATTATCAGACTCCATACGAATAAATTTAGTTCTTTCTCTATCTTGATCGGAATATAAAAGAGATATTAAATATATTATATGTTATATTATTCTTTTTGTGTCTATCACAAATTGAGATAATTAAAATGGAATATACATTGGATATTTATTGTTTATCTTAATAGATAAATCAACATGTTTAATAGATTTAAAACATCTAGAAACATTTCCATACAGATTATAAATTACTCTTCCATATTATGTCAAATCTATAGCACAATATGCATTGGTCGAGTAATTACTAACTCCTTCACATCCCTAGATAGATCAATGTCAAGAGTTCGAACATGAATAGGTGGAGAGTTTTGGGATGGCTCCCGATGAGCTGATAAAGGAGGTGTTGTAACAAGATGATATAAGAATTCATATTAAATGGCCCATAATGAATTTTAAATATATTTTAAATAGTATCTTAATGTCTCCACAAATAATAGAAAAAATGTATTACTTCTATAGCACTTCATATTCACTCCCTCATTATGATCCACCTCTTTCATCTATAAATGTGGTGAGATGATCCATTCTTAAGAGTTATAATATAATTTCCCATTCAATTAATAGTAGTGATCCATAAACCCTACTACATAGTAATATAATTTTTTTTAAACATAATTAATCCAGATATATAATAAGTTATTTTTTTTCAAATAAATCATTAAAATCTCTCCATATCCCCCATATCATTGAATAAACTAAGTCTAAATAAACATATAAATAAATTTCAATTCAAAATATTAGTTCATTAAATAAATATTCACAAAATAAGTGGTTCCATATTTTTTTTGAAAAAATAAGTGGGTCCAACATCAATCACATCATCTACATTTTTGATAAAGTCAAAAACTCCCACATAAAAACTATAAATGACTTAAAAAATTTACATTGTTGAAATTATCATGTCATTGCCATTTTAATTCAATGACATCACATCCTCTGATTTATGAAGAAAATAATATAAAATCATAAATAAATATTTAACATATTCCTTAAATTGGAAACCTAATATCTCCTCACAAAAATGAATTCTCCTCCGTAAAATATAAAGACATTTTTTAAAAAAACATACATCATATCCATTCCATATCCAGGGAATTATCAACTAATACATTTCATGGTGCACATCAGAAAATAAAATTCATAGATTAAAATTGAATATCATAATCTACTAACTTTTAAATTCCCATCACAAAAGGTATATATCTGGTTGATAGGGAATATATAGATATTAAGGAGGAAAATTATGATAGTTCAGATTTAAAAGAAAAATGTAGTGGAAGGTTAGATCATATGAGGGTCAATTTGGGGTCTAAGTCCACATACACAATTTTTAAAAATGACACATACAAAATTTTGGATTTAAGGTCAATTATGACATGAATAAATAAATAAATAAATAAAGCTAATTTTATGTAAGAAATTTATTTTACAGGGTATTCAAATAAATAATAAATTTATAGTAAATACCTTAAAAATAGAATTATGATAAAAAAATTGAATCTAAATTTAAAAATATAAAAATTCACGTGTTATCAATTATATTTTAATAAAGTAAAAAACGTTCAGATTAATTGGTCTTATTAATAATATCTACTAACTAGTTCCTATTAAAAATAAATTTGAGAGTGATATAAGACTTTTCATCATGAAATTACAAGAAATGTTTCTTGTAATCTATATGATGAGTTCACGAATGATTTATCAGATTCATTGAAATTTTAATATCACTAGAGTTATCCCATTTTATTAATAAATGATTGTAATTGAATCCATATTTCTTTAAAGTATGTTTCATCCACAATAGTTTTTACAAAAAATACTAGTATATATTTTTATTCAATATTACATATTTAAATAGAGTGTTGTATCTTACTTTAAAATTATAATAGTGATCTTACTTGGAAGTGGTAGGTTCCTAACATACATTTATTATATAGTCTCTGACTATAAAAGTAACCATCTAAATAAAAATAGAAATTAAAATATGTTCATTAGAATAAATGAAAGAAATTGAAATTATTCCAACTAAATATCATAAATTTCCATATGGATATTTAAAATTATAAATCATGTTATTTAAATATTATCGATAAAATAATCACAATGAACTAATATTTTTAGTTTTTCTGTTAGTGAAATATAGCCTTATTTTAACTATTCCATTATATATCTTGTTGTCTGTTATTTCCTAGCTTCATTTATGTAAATCATCTCATTAAATATCATTGGATATGTATTTATGTTACCTATTTATAATATATATATATATATGTCAAGTATATTATAACATTTATTCCATCTAGGTCAGTTACATTTGTGGTTTTAGGTTTTGTAAGTGCATTATATAATGCATGATGTAGTATAATTTTGGTTAGAGGTGTTGCATAGCTAATTAATTATATTCACATAATGAATAGTTTACATTATGTGAATGGGTAAATGACTTCTTACGAATCCAAAAAAACCAGGTATTTTGTTTTCATACGTTATGAAACAAGGAATGGATCCATGTTGTGGAAGGTGAATTCATTACATGTAATTAATTCTATCTGAGGTGATGTGAATTTTTATGAAACATGGAAATATGTGAATTCACATTGTTAATGTGTTACCAAATAAAAACGTGTTAGGTTCCATGTAATTTTATATCAGTTGTGGAAATTTTTCATTCATTGAGACATACCTAGATCTATCTTTCTATCGCTCTCATTCTTTAAAATCCCTAAGTGCCCCGAGGAGATCTTTCCGTCATATTATCTCTTTCTTTAATCCAAATGATCTAGTTGACATCTATTAATGATCCATGGTCATTTTTCCTCTATTTACATTGTGTTTCCGTAAATTCTTTTTTAGAGATTCACTGTCGTGGAGGAGTTTGATTGGGATGAGTATTTGTTTTATTTTGAATTCACTTTGATAGGGTGTATGTTTATCGCTGGTATACTAGTGCAGTTATGGGTTTTATACAATTTTTCTTCCCCATATGGTGCCCAAAATGATTATATTGATTATTTGAGTTATTGTATCATTATTATCACCTATTTATATTCCATTTGTTTGATACACATGTATTTTTTAACTTTGGGGGATAAATAATGGTTGAAGTTAATATATAATAAATTTTAATACTTTAAATTTAGAGGATTGAGTATTTATCATATACATTACTATATTGATATATGATTTTGTTATTGTCATTCATTCCTCATACCAAATCTGAAAATAAATTCATTTGGGAGCATTTTTTTACTATGTTAATTATATTGTAATGACCATTTCTATGTTTTTTTTGATAAAAATCATTTAAAAAATTATTAACTAACATATATTTAAAAGTATGAATTATGTTAAAAGGGGGTTTTGAAAATGTTTTTCAAGTCTATTTTTCTATCTCAAGGAAAATTGTTTTGAATTGAATTATGTGTTCTGGAATTTATGTGTTGCGGTTGAAGATGGATTTTTATTTGGTAACTATAGAGAATTTGAAATGTTTTAAGAACTATTAGAATATTTTTTTGAAATTATAAGAGATCAGTTTTTATCAAATAGAGATTTACGAAATGGTGTTTTTCATTAAATTATATTTGTTTGGAAATTCGTTGAAATGTTTTTAAATGATTGTTAATTTACTTAATGTGAGTTTTTATTGAATAATGGGTTATTTTATATAAAGGATTGTATGAAATAAATTGGGTTTTGATTTTATTTTATTTGGTTTTGAGAAAGGGAATGTGTGGTTAAAAAGATTCTGATTTTGAAAAGAGGAAGGGTTTGGTTTTGTTCTTTTTGTTCTCAAGGGTGACCACTTGCATGGGTTTATATATGAGTATAAATGGTTAATGGTACAACTTGATGAGTATAAGAATGGATATGGGTTGGGTGCCCAATGATTCATGTGAAAATTAATGGGTGAGGCTCATGAGATACTATTGGTAAATGAACAACCGACCAAGACTATTTTTTTATGAATTATTTTGAAGAAATCTGTGGTGTGTTGATAATTTGTGGTTGGGAGGTGGGGCTTATGTGTTTTCTGTATTTTTTATTCTGGAATGTTTGGATTTCATGATTCCAACATGATTGAATGAGGTTTTGGATTTGTCTTTCTTCAATAAGTTGGAATGATGTGTTGGTCACTTTTGTCTTTTGAGGAAAGGATTGGGAGGCCAATGTCGTGGCACCCCTCTTGTGTTCGGTTCAGGTTTTTGGTAGTTTTTTCCAAATGACCAGATTGGTTGGGACAATGGGTTTTCATGTTGACATTGGTATTACCCAAAGAAGTGTTAAGGTATGATTAATGTGTGTCCCATGCTGAATCTCCATTGGATTATCCTCTATTTGATCAACATATTAACTTTCTTCTTGATTTTTTGAGATTGAGTTTACCCCTCTTAATTTTCAATTATGTGGATCCCCTTTCATAGGGAGAGTGGTTGTGGGAGGATGAAATTGATATTAGTTTCTTATGTTTCTTGTGTCATTGAAGTTTATTGTAATTCTGGGATGCTAGTCTAGAATGACATTTAAAGGGCGTTTATGTCTTTTGTCGGTCTCATTGAAGCAAAGGTTCATGTTAGTCCACCAGTGTGTAAAATATATCAAAGGGTGTGTTTTATGTCCGCATAATGGGATTGTGTGATGTTTTTGACATAGAATAAGGTCAATATCCTTGTGTTTTAGCTGCAATGGTCATGTTCAGTGAAACCATGCAACATCGTGTGTTCATTTGAAAATAAGGTTCAAGGTTGTGAAATTTTATAAGAGACTCTATCCTAGTGGATGTGTTTCTCCATTCATGGAATTCTGAAATCCTATGTTCAAAAGGAAATAATTTCTATGTATCCATTCATTATTTTGTTTCCCATATTATGAAATAATGGGTTACATGCGTTCATTCTTTAAGCCCTTGCTTTTGTAAAATGATGGGTTACGGTAAAGAGGGTTTCAAGTGAATCATGACTCATTACGACTATCTGAGATCATAGATTAATTGTATCAGGAACAGGAAGAATAAGTCTTTTTTAGGGGATTCTAAAGCCTCACAATGAGGTAAGAGATGATTTAATCATGAGAGATCAAGCCATAGGTCCTTGAGTGAAGGTGGCGCATAGTCAGGGGAAATCCTATAGTCTCTCAATCCATTGGTTGATGTACTATCATTTGTATCGAAGACAAGAATAGTTTAAACGTCTTATGTTGTCATCTAGTTCTAGTTTTTCACATTCTATGCTTGAGGTGGGAGGACCTCGTTTCTATGTTATAGAATTTTCTCATTTTTTTACATTGGGTTTCCATTTAATTTATAGTGAAAATGATGAAATTTGGGATAGGCATATTAAAGAGTATAGTTTGTGCAAGGATAATAGTAACTGTGCACCAAACTAGTAAACCATGTGATCTGTGATTGAAGCTACTGCATGGTCTCCTCATGGCCATGCACCTTAGCCCATGTAACTGTTCGAAGCATCTCCTTTGGGACGAATGATTTTCATAGTAAGTGCACGGTTTCCTAAACTGTGCAGACTAATCGTGTAGTACTTCCATCTTTTTAAATTTTGGGGTCATATCATGGCATCCCATACTGGTAAGTTATGATGTTTGGGTCTTATGATGTTGAGACCCATCATGGGTCTCATGTATGTTCTCCTGTAAAAAGCATAATGTTTGTTTACCCCTTATGCTGAGGAAACTGTTCGAGCCTCTCCAAATTGGTTTCCTAATTCTATATCAGAAATTATTTTTTCCCATGTTGTGGGATGTCCATTTGGGTCACCCCGTATCAGTGACCAAGTTTTCTCCTAATTGTTCTATTGGTTTGAGGTAGTCTCTTTCGAGGATATATAGACACCAAATTCTTACGTGGGTAAATGTGATATTGGATCATTCCTAATGGATTTGTTTAGGTATGGTTGTGGAAGCGTCATTCAGGTTTGTTGATTTTTTCAAGTGGATTCCTTGAGCATCATTTTATAGTGTTTTTGGTGTTTTGTTTTAGTATATAGATTGAATATGTTTGATCATTTTATTTAATAGGTGTTTTTTTTTGGATGTTGAGAGTATTCTCTTCCTTTGTTTTATTAACCCGAGGTGTTTAGCATTTCGGAGGATGGTGAAATTGTAGATAGGGAGTCTGTCATGGTATAACTTTTGGGATTCGTTTTTACATCTGTTGTTTTTTGGCTCTCCATGGGAACAAATATTTATGGTGGGGGAGAATTTTCACCCCCAAATTTTGAATTCCATGATTTGATTCGAATCCTCTTTCAGTTATCATCTTTCTCTTGGTTTTCGGGTCTTACGAGTTTGAAATTTTGGTGTCATCTATGTTTTTGATCTATGAACATATTATTGGGGTCCTAGATTTTAATTGGTCTCCTTTTTCTTCAGTGTGATGGTTTGATGTTGTGTTGTTTTGGAGTTGGATTAGTGATACTCCTAGTGGAACAACTTGTGTTGTATGTTGTTGAGGTGGATTTTACCCTTGAGTTGGATGATTTTTGTGTGTGAAAAGGATGGATTGTTATGGGAATTGTTATCCCTTATCCATGGCCCGTCATTCCCCCATGGATTCCCCCTTGGTCCCCACTGAATTTGGAGGCTGAAAGTTACATTTTGGGTGGCGAGAACTGGTTGCACGGTTTGGTCGCATGTTTTTCTAAACCATGTTGCTAAACATTGAAAGTTTTCCATGTCATGAAAAATATTTTTGAAATTCCATTTCCCCCTACCACTCAGGATTTATCCAAACTCACCCATTTTATCCCCCATTCAACCATTTCATCCATGCTAGCATCCCAATCATCTCCAACCCTCGTTATAACTCCATTTTGAAGGGGGGTTTGGTGGAGAAACATTGAACAATCTCATGTAAGTGTTTCTCCCTCATAGTTCCTCCACATTTCATGAAGTTTAATACAATTTCCATGATGTTCCAAATGACCAGAGTATGGGGTTTCAAACCTAGGGTTTGACTTTGGGATTTCTTTCTCCAATATTTTGATTTTATGCTCGATCTTCCTTCTTTGATGTACGGTAGTGGTACGATAGAATTTTCCCATAAAGGATTAAATGTTTTAACAATATTGGTAGGTGATTACAAGTGTATTAAATACGTGTGACTTATCTTTATATGATTATCATGTTTTCATGTTTAACTCATTTTATTATTCATTAAATAATTTTTATTAGTGGTATTTGTAATGCAAATGAAGATTAATAACTATTTTTATGATAAATTGGTTGTTTTTATAGAATTCATTAGTTTGTTCAGCTGGGGAATCCCTATAACAACATAGATGATATTATTGATATTTAATAGGGATGAATATAATGTTTTAATTTTTAAATCTATTGTTTTTTCTAGAAAAATTTGTTTTAACGGTGTATTTGAAGTATATGAACATTATGTTCTGTGTTTGTGTGAAAATATAGGTTTCTAAATGATATCAATTCATGGATCATATGGGGCTTCCATGTAACTGATTTTTTGATTTCATTGATATGTATTGGACTGAATATTTTGTTTTTGTTACTTATAAGTGTGCACGTAGTGTTCAAATTTGGGATTTCAAGTAGTTTTGGTTGCAAAATAATGTGATATTTGGAGAAGTTGTTTTATTTAAAATACAAATGTATTATTGTGGGTTTTATGTGGTAAAATGTGTGTATAGATACTTTATTGGTTGTATATGACTAGTATAATTGTTCTTATATTAAAAGGGATGTGTGTTGTATGATGAAAATTATTGTTCCCAATAAAGAAGCTCGTGCACCTAGGTGGGAAGATGTGTACTAGTATGCTAGTGATCCTAATGGGTTTTGTCAATATTTCTCATTGAAATTTTGATAATGAAAACTCTAAATAATGTATAAGGATGATGTTTGGTGTCAACATGGTAATGGTTATGTTCTCTACTAGTTTCCCATTCATGAGAAAGGATTGTGCCATGAATATTTTACACCAAGGTACATGGTACATACTTCCCGAGACTATCTAGTGCCTTGGGGTGTTCCTAGTTTTGGTGCTTATTGGATTTGTAGTATTTAACCATGTCTTATGGTGTGTTTGGATGTAAATTAAAGCTGTTGAAATGACTTATTCAAAAGTGATAACATTATGAAAATTTTATTTTGAATACTTTTTACAATTTAATGTTTTATTTCCTGGAATTTATCACTGATTTTCCGATCATATAAAAAATGAATTCTTTTTCACCTTTTATTCCATAATCCATGGATGATATGGGTGGTATACTATTGTTCCTAGTATAAAACCCTTATAACACCACTTGTGTGTAAGTTTACTTTATTATGATAGACACAGGTAAAGGAAATTCTTCAGGTGAAGGAGGTTTGGGTTGTTAGTCCCCTCATATGGTGCAGTGTTGTGCAGATAGCTCGGGGATAATGAACCCTTTTAATGTGGAGTAATTTTTACTGATTATATGTTGTTTTTATTTATTTTTGGACCTCCTGTAATTTATTTTAAATCATGTATTCAGATCAGGTTTTTTAGCGCTTGTTTGGCCTAAAAGTTTCATATTCATATTATTGACTGTTTTAATTTTTTATTCTTTCATACTTCGGTAAATCATTCCCAAACCACAGTTATTAATAACCCAAATCATGTGATATTACATCGTGATAGGTCACTCCCTTTGGGATTTTTCATGTACTGTATTTAGTTTCGGTATTAGTGGCATATGTATTTGGTTCATTACAATTAGGTATTAATGGAGGTTCACTCTTTGGGTCATGTTATTTGGGAAAGAGTTGGGGAAGTCTAGAGCTAGTATTGTTCGGACATGACACTCTAGATAAGGGTATTGTGCCTAGATAACGTACCTCATGATAATATTCAAGTCTACATGGGATGTTTAGTTTATTCTGAGTTCTTAATTTCTTTTGGATCATTGATGATTATGGTAAATGAAAAGAGAGTTGGTTCAATAGTCTTAGTGTGCTCACATGGACTGGAAGTCCATGTCGAACCAATGATATTTCCACAAACCACTCTATATTATAGTGATGTGACTTGAATATTCATTCCAAACACATGTCCAAGTCATCCACTGACACTAATTTCCTCCCCCATACTCTTGTGTCTCATGGTTTTGGAATCATGTAATCTTGTTTTTTAAAACAATAATGACTTGATTTTTTGTAGTGTGAATTTTTTTAAAGTGACTTTCAAGTATATTGAAAATGGATTTATTTCATAATGTATAGAAATGGAATTTTAGAATTACTTATAATTTCTTTGGTTTGTGTTTACGCCTCTGTTTGAAGTATTAATTATAATAAAATGGAATTTTGAAAATGTGTTTCCTGTTGAATTTTCTAAACCACAGAAAAGTGTTTTGAATTGAATTATTTTTCAAAAATTTATATGTGGGGTTTGAATATGGGTTTTTTTTTGAATACTACTATGCATCTGGAAAATTTTATGATATTTTAGAACCTTATTTATAAATGAGAAGAGTTGAGTTCTTAATATAATGGCGATTTATAAAATGGTGTTTTCCTGAAATTAGAGGTCTATAGAAATGGGATGAAATGATATTAAACGGTTTAGAAAGGCATAAAAGTGAGTTTTTATTTAATTATGGGTTCTTTTCTTGAATGGTTCGTACGTTTTAAATATGGATTTGATTTTATGGTTTGTAGTTTTGAGAAAGGGAAAGTGTGGTTAAAAAGGTTTTGATTTTGAAAAGAAAAAAGGTTTGTTTTTGGACTTTGGTGTTGTCAAGGGAGACAATATGCATGGGTTTATATGGGAATATGTATGGTTAATGGAAACACAAGTTGAGTTTCAAGATAGATATGAGGTGGGTGCCTGTTTTGGCATGTGAACATGAATGTGTGATGCTCATGAGATTCCATTGGTAATTGAACCTCACACCAAAACTTCTTTTTTAGAATTATATTGAATGAAGGTTTTTTGTTTTGATAATGGGTGGTTGGTAGGTGTGGCTTATGTTTTTTTTGAGATTGTTATTTTGTGATGTTTTTAGTTCAATAATCCCTCATGTTTAAATTATGTTATCGGTTTTTCTTTCATCGATATGTTGGAATGATGCATTTGTCAGTGGTTTCTTTTGAGGTAAAGGTTTGGAGGAAAATGTGGTCACTCCATGCATGTTTTCGGTTCCAGTTGTGGTATTTTATTACCAAATTACGATATTTTTTGGGTCCTTGGGTTTTCATGTTGGATATAGTTGTCCCCCATGAAGAGTTAATCTATGATTAATGTGTGGCCAATAGTGAAAAGTCATTGGATGATCCTCCAGTATATAAACATAAGTACTTTCTTCTTGAGCTTTGTAGATTGAGTTTAACTACCATATTTTTCGATTATGTGGATCCTCTTATAAGGGGTTTGTGGTTGTGGGAGTTTGAAATAGACCATATTTTCTTGTGTTGCGAGGGTCATCGAAGGTGAATGCATTTCCGGGTTGTTAGTGTAGAATGACTTCTTAAAGGGCCTTTGAGTCATTTGTCACTATTATCGAAGCATGAGTTCATGTTAGGCCAGTAGTGTGGAAAATATGGCTATGAGTAATTTTTATAGCCACTTTCTAGAATCATGTGATGTTTGGGACTCCGCATAAGGTCTGTATCCTTGTGTTTAGTTTTCTATAATGGATAGTTTTGGTCACTCCTTGAAATTTCATTTGTTATTTTCAATATAATAGTCATGGTAGTTCAATTTTATGAGAGTCTCTATCTTTTTGGATGTGTGTGTCCCTTCAGGGAATTCCAAAATTTTATGTTCTAAAGGAAGGTTTTTCTATCTATCCTTTCATTCTGATGTTTCCCATTTGTAGAAATAATGACGGTTTTGTGTGCATCCTCTAAGCACTTATTTTGGAAAAATGAAGGGTTGGTGTAAAGTGGTTTTCATTTGTTTCATGTCTCCTTAAGACAATCTGAGATGATAGTGTAATTATTTATAGCACTGAAAGAAGATGATTCATTCGGGGTTTCTACATATTAACTGTGAGGTAGGAGATGGTTCAATATTCTGAGCACCATCCATTTGTTTCAGAGTGAAGTCGGTGCATTGTTATGGGTAATCCTAGTGTCGTTCAAAACTTTGGTCATTTTTTTATCCTCATTATGAAATATGGTAATAGTTTAAACCTCTATTGTCATTATCTTGCCCCAATGTTTTTACAATCAATGATAGAGGTGGGAGAACCTCATTTCCATGTTTTATCCCGAGTTCATGTTATTCCCATGGTTGTCTATTGACATTTTAGAGATAATGATGAAATTTTGGTTATTCATATTGAAGATCGCAGTTTTTGAATGATTAGTAGTAATAGTGCACCAAACTACAAAACAATTTGATAAGGTACAAAAGCTATTACTTGGTATCTTAATTATTGTGTTCCTTGGCCCATGTAACAGTGTGAAGCTTCCCCTTTGGACAGAATTATTTTCTTGGTTTACACCTGGTTTCTTAAACTGTGAAGACTATAAGTTTGGTAGTGCCAACTCCTTAAATTATTGGGTCTTTTATTGTTTCCATGTGTTGATCAGTTAAGAGGATTAGTTCTTATAGTGTGGAGACCCATCATGGGACACATGTATGTTCTATTTTATAAATCCTAATTTTAGTTTATCCATTATGTTGGGGAGACCATTTGGGACTCCTCAAATTGGTGTCCTGATTCTGTCTCAAAAAGTATGTTGTCCCAAGAGGTGGGAAGTATGTTTGGGTCACCTAATATCAGTGAATCTATTTGTTACATTTTTTTAGGGATGGATGATGGCTCATTTGAGGCTATCTAGCAACAAATTTCATACTTGGGACTACGTGGGATTGAAGCACACCCAATGGTTTGGTTTAAGTAAGGCTGTGGTAGCGTTATTCAGGTTTGTTGTTCATTTCAGGTTGATTTCATGAGGATCTTCTGGTAGTGCATGAGGTGTTTTATTAGGTATTTAGTTTGAATATGTTTGACCATTTTAGGTACGTGGGGTAAGTTTTGGTTAGTGATAGTATTCTCATCGTTTGTTTGATCTACTGTGGTATTTTTTCCTTTTGGAGGATAGTAATATCATGGAATGGGAGTCCATCTTGGTCTATTTTTTGGGAATTTAATTTAAATCTGCTGTTGTTGTATCTTTCTAAGGGAGTAAATCATTATGATGTGGTGTATTTTCATACCCATATTTTCAATTCCATGCTTTGATTAAAATCCCTTTTTGGTTCTTATCATTTTATTGGTTTTTGGGTGTTCTAGGTTTGAAATTTTAGTGCGTCATATGTTTTTCATATATTAACTTATTCTTTGGGATCTATGATGATAATTGGTATCCTATATTTTCAAAGGTATGGTTTGAGGTTGTGGTGTTTTCGAGTTGGATTAGGGACACTCCGAGTGCACCACTTGTGGGGTATGTTGTTGTGGTTGTTTGTACCCATTATTTGGATGAGTTTTGCAGTGAAAAGAATTGTTTATATTGGGAAATTTTCACCCATTTCCTTGGACTATATTTTTAATTGGATTCCCCACTGGACCCCCCTGAAATTGGTGGTTAAACATTACTTTTTTGTGTCACTAGAACAGACTGCACGCTTTGGCTGCAGAGTTTACTAAACTGTGCTTCCAAACCGTGCATGGTGTTTAGGTCATATATATTCATCATGAAATTCCATGTTTTCCCACCTGGGATTTATCCTTAAATTCCCCTTTCTTCCTCCATTCATCCATTTCATCCATGGAATCCCCCCAAGTACCTCATACTCTACTTGGAACTTCTTTTTGAAGGTGGGTATGGTGGAGAATCTCTAAACAATCTCTTGTAAGTGTTTATCCCTATTAGTTCCTCCCATTTTCATGAATTTTATTCCAACATCCTTGAAGTCCCAAATTAAAAGTGGGACATATTTTTATCCTAGGGTTTAACTTTTTGTGATCTTTGTCAAATATATTGAATTTTGGATAGATCTAGCTTCGTTTAGGCGGGGTATTGCTGTGATTAAATTATTGCTCACTAGATTCAATTTTTTAAAACTTTTCGTAGGTCATTCCAAGTGTATGCAATTCTTGTGGCTTATAATTACGTTTTTATAATATATTCATGTTTATCTAATTTTATTATTGGTGAAAAAATTATATTTAGTGGTATTTGTAACGAAAATGAAGATTTTCTCCTTTTTTAGGTGAAATTGTGGGTTTTCATAGTAATATTCTATTATTTCATTTGGAGCTGCCCTATAACTACATAGATGATTTTATTGAAATTTATTAGGGATGAAAATAATGTTTTGAATTTTTATGTCCTTTGGTTGTTTCTGAAAAAATATATGTTAATGTTGTTTTTGAAGCGTATGAACTTTAAGTGCCATGTTTGCGAAAAAATGGAGGTGTTTCAAAGATATCACATATTGGTTCATTTGGGGCTACCCTATAACTGATTTTTTTATTCCATTGAATGTTATTGGACTTCAATATTTGTTTTGGTGACATATATTCATGCCCACACTGTGAAATGAGGGTATTTCATGGAGTTTTGGGTGTAAAACAATACGAGATTTTGAGATGTAGTTTTTATTGAAAATAAAAATGTTTTGTTGTGTGTTTTAAGGGGTATATAGTGTGTATAGAAATTGTATTATATTCATTAGAATAGTAGTGGTGTATTTATTTTCAAAGTGATTTATTTATTATGCTGAATTTCTTTTTGAAGAATGGGGGAATCCTGTGTACCTAGGTGTGCAGATATGTAACAGTACGCTTGTGATTCAGATGGGTTTAGTCCATGTTTCACATAAAATATTGGATAATGAAAAATCTATCTAAACTATATGGATGATTTTTGGGGGCCAATAGGTTATGGGTATATTCCATACTAGTTTCTTGTACATGGGAATGGATTGTAACATGGATAGTTTACACATAGGTATGAGGTGTATTGGGCTCGAGAATATCTAGTTCCTAGGTGTGTTCCCAGTATTGGTGCTCATTGGATTTGTGGTATTTAAACATGTCTCAGGGTGTAACTGGCTATACATTATAGTACCTAACATGTCTTTTTGAAATGTTTTAAAATTTTTAATGTTTTATAATTAAAACTATTTACAATTGAAAGTTCCATTTCTTAGAATTTATCATCGATTTTCCTTACATATTATAACAGTGTGATTTATAACAAAGTATTGTATAATATATGGAATTTTTGGGTGGTTTCATATTGGGATTACTCTAATACCCTACTTAAAACCCTAGGGTGTAATTAGATGTCATTATTTTCAACACAGGTAAAGGAATATCCTTGGGTGAAGGAGGTTTGTGTTGTTAGTCCCCTGCAATGGTGCGTTGTTGTGGAGACGACGTGGGAGTAATAACCCCTTGTCATGTGGAGTCTTTGATTCTTACATCATGATGATTTTATTTATGTTTAGAAATTTTTTACATTATTTAAAACATTGTATTCAGATCATGTTTCCATTAAGACTTGTTTCGCATGAGAATTTCAGGTTCATTTTATTTATTGTTTTTAATATTTTATGCTTTCATGCTTGGGTAAATCATTCCCAAACCAAATTTATTGATAACTGGGAACTTGTTCTAGCCCATGGAGAAAGGGAATGCCCTTAGAGCATTGTGTTTTTTTGATTTTTTTATAGTATTAGTGGAGATAAGATTGGGTTCGTGACAATTTCAAAACATGAGGTTGTTTCTAGAATAAAAAAAGAAAAATCGATTATGTTGGTGACAACAATGTGCCCTATTCTACAGAAAATGTATGACAGTATCTCACAACGAACATACACATACATCTTAAATATAATCTAATATAATATTTTATTGGGATGGATGATATTAAATATTATTGGTTGGATATAATGGTTAATATAGAGTATAAATTGATAAAAATATATAAGAAATCATGATTTTTATACGTATTCTTTTTTTATATGACACATAAAAGATTTTATGTATATTTTTATAATTAATAAAAAATTTATAGATATTGAAATAAATATTGATGATTCATTCATGTGTAGATATATATATTTTAGATGAACAATTCATTAATAATAAACTCTTAGAATTTGAAATTAATTTTTATTTAATTGGTGATCATCATATTTTATTTAATGTTTCGATGATATGTTATTCTTCGAATGAATAGTGTATTAATGGGAAAATAAGTAGATGTATATTATTTAAATTTATCCTTTAACTATTAACAAGTGGAATATTATTCCCTAATCTTTATAATTTTCGGATTAAGATTACTTTGATCCTTTTTTACATCGGTATATTGATATCTCTAGAATGTGAACATTTATTCAATGAAATTTTAAATTTTAAATAATTATTTATTTGCTAATAATAGTGTGGTTGGTTATGTAATTGACAATTTTGACAGTTGGTTAATAATATATATTGTATTCCTTCAATCATATGATGAGGAAATATATATGGTATCATAAATTAATTAGAATGACGAATTTTATGGCCATTTTTAGTCATGCAACATAAGATATTCCCTGATACTTGCATGATCGATATGTGATGTGATCATCTACTAGATTAATTTATTTTGATGTGTTATAATAACTAGATGGTCTACTTTTTATAACCATGGCGAGGTTAGATGGTCTGCACTCCATTGATTTTTTTCCATGTCTTTTTGCCACTGGATTTCATTTATAATGATATTATATAGGTATATATTTGATTTATATGATATAAATTGTGGTTGAAATGATCATATAAAAATTACAGTATGGTTAATCAGGATGTCAATTGACTCCATTATTGATTGTGTAGCCCTGATGAATTGTTATGGTCCCTTAATTTTTATATAAATTTAATATATATTTTATGTTTTTTTCTCAACACTAAAATGACCCACACAGTCACATTGTTATGCATTTGGATTAGGATTATATTTCAAATTATTTGATTGTTACAAAATGGAGTGAGTATTTTTTAAAAATCTATTGTGTTTGAATTGATTCACACAGAGTTGCGTATTTATACACAGTAACCTTATGATATTTTTGTGAACATGGTATATTAACAGGTGCATAAAAATCAATTTATGTCAAATATCAAGATCTCCCTCGAGTTATGAGATGTTTTATACATGGGATTCATATCACAACTTATTATATTACCATATTTTAATTTAATTATACTATAATGATTTTCCTCTATGCTAGAATACAATGAGAATAAGATATGATTTATTAGTTCATGTTCACTACCTCACCATCACAAACAGTGTCATTAGTTATTAGTCATCTAGATTGATTAATTAGGTTTTGATATTCTGATTATTAATTGTTGATGATTTATATTTTAAATATAAAAAATGGGAATTATTGTATGACCTCCATAAGATGGTATCCAACACTTGGAGGCTTTAACACTAGTTATTAAATCTAGATACTCTATAAAAGGGTTGATATCCATTCCATTTAGTACTCCCTTGATTCATGAAGTCTAATGCCATGCCACACCATTGATTATTTATTCTTACTTTTCATCCAGAGTAATGTGTTCGATCACCAAGGGGATATGTATATCCTCTCAATAGGAAATAATATCGAACATATTGTCTAATTACTTTTTGTAAGGTGTAATTTTTTTACTACTGTGATGATTATAATTATGAATACATAATCTAACTATAATATGTGGAGAATGTAGTGGTAATGTAATATATATTTAATGATCAACATTTCATGCATGGTGAATTAGATTAAATAGAAAATTCTATATTGTAGTTTTCTTCTACATCAATGTTAATTTTGTTAACACTTTAAGTCCCATAATGATCTTGAAAAAATTAATTTTCATAATGACCTTGACACTAGTAGACTAAATAGGGTGACATAATTTATCACTTTTCCATAGACACACTGGATCGAATCATGAAGGTCCAGATAGTTTAGAATTTTTGGGAAATGAAATACATAAATGAAATATTTTTTATATTGTGAATAGTAAATGAAACACAATACATTCCAAAAGCTAATAAACTGCACCCCTTAAAACTCATTCAATGATCCCTTATTCATAACCCGAGGAAAGGAAAAGATGGTGATCATAAATAAAAACTAAGGTTTATGTACACATGAATGTATCATGAATTTATAATTAATAATCAATTTTTCAATGTAAATAACTAAAAAAATTCCATTTAAGTTACTAGATACAACATATTCAATAAGGAAAGGAAAAAAACTGAATACACATTCCTTTTAATAAAAAATATTAGAATGAAATACATCCATAGATTCTGTAATAAGGAAAATATCATGGGTAATATTATCTAAATTATTAATATATGAAATTCCTAACTATTATATTCTATATTTCCCAATATCATCATACAATTATTTACTGAATCTAATTTCATGGTATTCTAATACAAATGTTTAAAATCCCATCAAATTTTGTTAACTCATTCATCTCATTAGACCATAATTGCATCAAGTGTATATCAATAACAAAGACCAAAAAATGTATTAAGATTAAAAGGTTTTCTTACATTTCAAATAATCTATTTGGTAATTTTTATTATCGTCAAATATATGTATTGATAAAATAATACAGATATATCAACATTTCTCCTAATACAGTAATAACATTCAAAGTACACTACATCTGTAAAAATGGTATATAATATAGTAAATAGTTGTATAAATTATAAAATATCTAGATATTTAATATAAATGAAATTTATAAAGGAAAATAATTATTAGGAAGTGATAGTTTCAAATTAATGTTAATAATCCAAAATGAATATGGGATTTCATAATACCTTTTACTATAGATAATTAACATGTCAAACCACTTTGATGAGAAAATTAAAATTTAAACATCAAATTTATTTTAGAGTTAATAATTAATGATATTAAATTACAAAAGGTTATAAGATACACTATATAATAGTGAATTAGTTCATAATAAAAAATACGTATCGATGGAATGTAAATTTAGATGAAATCTATTACCTTATTCATAGATTTTTTAAACAATCTTTTACATATGTGATAATGGTTTTCTTCATATTATAAACATATAAAGAAACCATAATTAAATTTATTACATCATATATGATCCTTTTATAATATATTATCACAAATTTGTTAATAATAATTCTTTATTTTCAATGTTTTGGGTGATAATTTCCTTGTTTTTCATGAGTTTTTTGACTTGTTATTTTTCCACCAAATTTTATGAGGATTGAAGGATCTATATAATTTTATAGATTGTGTTAAAATATAATATATTCTATATATATTTATTAATATAAATCTATAATATTTTTCTTAAGAAAAAAATCCGCCGTTCTTGGAGATTGTAGCCAGTATATATGCATGAACGATGTTTCCATTTTCTTTTTTTATTGAAATAATGAAATGTAAAATATTTTTATATATATTAACATTTAAATATATTTATTACATATTATATATATATATAATATTTTTATAAACCATCCTTAACACATTCTATGTAATTCATAGATAAATCACATCACTTCGCGAGTTGGTAGTTCGCAGTACACAAAAGTGATTATATTATACTCACACAAAATAGAATGAATGATTATATGTGTAATAAACTAATTAAATTATAATAAAAAATTAATTATCATTTATATATTATAAATTCATAAATATTCTTAACCCTTAAATGTGGTAATTGAAAAAATGATAGACATCAGTTTGTATGATAGTATCCCATAACAAACACAAATGATTATTTCAGAACGCCTTTGATAGAAATGTGTAATGTTTATGGAAATAAACACAACATAAGGACATATAAGTATATTTAAGATTATTTTATTCTCATATAAAAATTTTATAAATGGATTTTAATGGTTTGATAATGAAATAAAATTAATTGTTTTTAGAATAACATTACATATTCATTGAGTTACATCCCCTAGTTTTCCAATAAAACATTTTAAGGATTAATTATTGTCCAAACAAGTCATCGATGATTTATTGATTGAATTTGGTGATTTATTTGATATTAAAATATTTGAAGGAGATTCTTTTTGAATTTATGAAGTTTATAGGAAAGGGGGTTGCCTCTTATAAGTGAGGGAGATGACACACTGTGAATTTTTGAAATGATGTTGGGTATACCCCCATTTTAACATAAAAAGGAATTGATAACAATTAAATTTTGATAAATGAATTGAATATTTTGAAATATTTCCATAAAATTTGTTTTGTACATGTTTTAGGTATTTAATACAACATATATTACATGTTTAACCACTATGTAACTCTTTTTAACATTGATATCAATAATTAATTTTAAATGTTTTCCATAATAATATTGGATGAATATTTAGTTAAATTTAAAAGAAATTATAAATTATCATTATTTAAAATATCAAATACATTGATCTTAATGCATTCCATATAAGTGTAAATAATAAATTTAAAATTAATCTGGGGTTTTTAAATAGAAATTATTTTTAAAAAATTAAAATTTCAAAATTTTGATATGTTTTTATATAAAAATTCAAAATGAAATTGATTCTAATTACCAAAATTTAATTTATTTATATTAATTTGATCTATTTTTACTATTAAACCATCTTAAATTATATTTTAATATTGTTAATTATTTTAATGAAATTATAGTTTTCAATTAAAATCCACTATATTTTACAATTAATAAAATTGTGATTTCTCAGAAAAGAAAAATATTCAATAAAATATTATTTTTTTATTCCTATATAAAATCTGATTTTTATATTTTAAAATAAATTAATAAAATTTTAAAATTTTCAAAACTAAGGGTTCCAATAAATGGGGACAAATTACATTTAGAAAAGAAAATTTTTTTTTATGTAAAATTGGATTTTTTTTCTTATCTTATGCATACTAGATACATTTAATTATTATAAAGAAATTTTATTGAATAAATAAATATAAATTCAGTTAATTTAATTCAATATTAGTAATTAATATTATAAATTTGGATAAAATTACTTTGGCATATATAATTAGTTTTTTAAATAAAAATTTCCTTAATATATAATTTTTATTACATTCATTTAGAATTAATTAGTAACTAATGAATTCATTATATATTTTTTAAAACCATATATATCTGTAGTTTAGATAATAATATTTATAAAAACTAATTTAACGGTTTTGTGATAAGTGTCATTTTAAATAATAGTATCAATAATATTGGGTAAAAATCAGTCTTGCATGTAACACAAGATTTCAATAAAACATATTGTTTTGTGTGACGTAAGAGAAACTAGGTTTTCCATATTGATAAATATAAACTTTTTTTAATTTAATATATGTTATTATTGATATTGAATTTATATAAATATATCATAATGTATTGGGATGCTATATTTCAATCTACTCTGGGTTCTGTGTGTCATACACAATATCAAATAAAAGATAGAATGTTTTTAATAATCAGTGGTACATTATCCAAACCTAAAATAAATTGTTTCCTTCCAATATAAAATTGATCTTTGATATATAGGTTTTGATATTTGGATATCCATTTATTGGAAACCCCACTTCTTAAATGTGATAATAAAGTATCCCTTTAATAAGAGTGAAGGCATAGAAAAAAATAATAGTTAGAATAACACATATAATTGTTTCAAATTAGATAAGTTTTTCTATTAGGGGATAAGATGGCCATAAAAGAAAATCAAAAATATTCTTATAAATGGATAGTGGTAAATTATTAAAAAAAGTGAGTGATCAATGTAATGTTGGGGGGCTCAAAACTATAAATTTGGGATGATGAAAAATAACATCGGTTCATTAGAACTGAAGGTACTATGATAATGAATTAAATTGAAATTGTATTGATAAAAATAGGGAAAACCTAACCACTAGGTCTAAAAAAATGATAAAATGTTATTAGGTGGCCCTATATAGTGAATCCTGGGGGAATTACTTATAAAAATGTCTAAAAAATCAAATGGGATGGACCTGACACTAGAAAAACAAGAGAATGAAGCATCCATGGAAACCCTAAAAGAAAAAAAATAGCCTCATTATTTTAGTAATTACATGTGTGATTAATGTTAATGTTATTGGTGATAATAATTTGGAACATATGAACATGATATGTGATGAACCAAGGGATCAAGGTTGATGGATGGAAATAATTATAAAAAAAATGGGAGTCAGTTTAATGTGAAGCATGCTTGATGTTATTTGTAAAAAATCTCCAAAAATATTATTTTATCATTAGATAACTCCAAAAAAGAATGACTAATTCTATAGGTATCCATGAATGGGATGAGAATTTTGAATCTTTTTCCATGAACAACACATCCTCCCCTCAATGATCACATGCTATATGACCCATCACAATTCATCTTGAAATCATAACTGGGAGGGATTCATATAATCTAGTGGTCATGGTAATGGTTGATGGAAGAAATAAGTGGACTTATAATGTCCATGAGAACAATAAGAGGAGGAACTAGTTCCCACACATTTAATATTTCCACCATATTGATATGAAAAATTTTGGATCAAAACATGATGGTCATATTCAATGTTTTAATACCCTAAAATTGAAATTTATTTCTCTACATCCAAATACACTAACACACAATAATAATAATGATATTCCTTTCCTTTTTCACATTTCCTTATTCCTTAATATGTGAATCCATTTTCCAGAAAACTAATACATATAATCATTTACGAAAGGAATCTAATGAAGCTAATGTATGAATATAACACTTTTATCACCCATTAGCTCTAAAAATAGGTTGTGCGAGTAATCAATGTTGGGAACATTGAAGAGTATACACCTATAGGCATGGTGAATACCCATACATTTGATATTGTAATTTATTGTTCAATATGTCTTTTGAAATCCAAAAACATTCATCCCAGAAGGAATGCATTTAATCCAAAGTCTGTCCCATACATCCTTCTATCATGGATAACCGTTGAATCACCCAAAAAACATTCTTAATAGAAAAAATTATATATGAGGTCACAGTGAAAACAAATTTATCTTGATGAGATGAAAACTAAATAATCTCTTATATAAAACACTAATGATTATCCAAGATAGAATGGATGAACTCTAAATAACATCAATCCTACTTGAAATATAAAATCTAGTAAGATATCCAAGGTTATTGAGTTTGGAACCATCCCAATTATGGTTTGAGAATGTGACATCACCTGGAATCATACCCCATAGAACATGTTTCATGAGATATGAGGTAAGATGTTGTTAATCACTCCTTAAAGGGGAAGGGATATCTGTTTGATTTTTATGCCCATTCTATAAGTAGACGAGGTATGTCTACCCCATAAGGATCAGCCTTCAATATCTTAATTTGAATGTTTTTCATTAAGTGATTTCACAATACCAATGATTCTCTAAGAATTAATATATCGCTCCCTCACTAGCATGTCCAACCTAGTCTATGAGGCCCAGTGATGTTTTACCTCGAAATGGGAATCAAAAATAATATAGTAGATTATATTTTATATATTTATAATGATAAACATTGTCACCTTGAGAGATGATATGGTATGAATTGGGATTGGGGAGCAGATATGACTGACCTAGGTGATTATCCATTCAAAATACATATAGCCGTTCATCTAATGAGAAATGGGACTGGTGATCCTAGTAACCTCATTATCAAAATGTTGAATGATAGTCGTTTATTTTGAAATTTTAATTCCTTGATAATCCATAAGTAATTTAATTATTTGGATTCATAGTATAGATTCAATTTATAACAACTTTATGTCAATACATTAACTTAATATAAAAATTATCTTTTCCCCTAATTAATAAGATTTTACCCTCAATTATAATAGTCTCCAAGGATCTCATTCATTATCATAATTTTATTATTTATTTATTTTATTAAAATGATCACATATTTTTCAAACATAAGATGTTTTATGTCAGGAGTAATTTTCCTACACCAAAAAGTGGTAACACTGCCTTCATTGATAACCCTTGCAATGAGGTTTATGATGGTACTTTTCATAAAGATAAATAAAAATCAAGATGAGGATTCACTTTTCCATAGTACATAGACCAAATTAAAGAAACACAAACTCTTACCCAATAATATGATATAAAACCATGGCGATCTGAAATATTTAAATAATTGTTCAGATATCCCTCTTAAAAAACCCATTCATGATTGGCCCATTAAATTGAAAAAAAAATTGAGATGATCATATTATATCTATATGTCTAGTTTTATTGAAATGTTGTATCCACTAAATTTTTTGGTAATAAGAATGACCATTTTCAATGGAATATTTATAACTATAAAAAACGATCACCCTTAATGGATCCATGTTTCTCTTTCAAGACCCACTGTTGAAGGTTGATGAATAAACTTCAATTAAAAATTCTGCAAAAAACCTTATAAATAAATATTAAAATGATAATGGTCCTGAAGTGATTTAATGATGTAGGATTATTTAGCTTTGGAATGAGAATAATTGAGGAGGAAGGAACTAGGATAATATTTTGGTTTTAAAACACTTTTCATATAAGTGGGGAATTATTTGAAAAATTATTAATATAAGGAAATATACATATATGAAAAATTTGGATATCATATGAACAATTTTAATCATCAATATTGCTTTAATAAATTTCTAATTAATCACTAACTCCATGAAAAGAATATAAAAATTAAATTTTATGCCTGAAGCACTGATATTTCCCAGTAACATAGAATAAGATCCATAAAGTGTAACGTGAAATTTATACTTGTCATTAATATAACTAAAATGGATTGGAAATTTTATCCTATAGAATATGATGTTAAACATAATTTATTACATATATACTTAACCTTAATGTGCACAGAAAATATGTTTGAAATTTTTTAGGAGGAATGTTACAAAATAATCATTATATTACCTAGAAAAAATAAAGTGTTTCATTATTGCCACAAAATAATGAGAATAACATTATCATTTATTATCTTAAAACATGGTATTAACAATTATACGTATAGAAAACATATTGAAGAAGACCACTCATCCTAATTCCTAATCTGAAAAATTAGGTTGATGTATATATTCTTGAAATACAAAAATGTTGTAATCTTTACCAATTATACCATAAACCAATTTTTCAAAAAAAATTAATTACTTTTGAGGATGTATGTACTCCATTAATGAAATTATCCATATCAATCCAGTCAATATTTTCATAACCTTATCTGAAAATAAAGAACATATTAATGTTTATGATTTCATGAATAATGTGTTATCCATGAAGTTTAACTTTCCTCTAAAATGTTATTAATGGTCATCGACACCGTTCAACATAAACATTGAAATCCTTCGTGAAAAATGTAATGTGGTATGGTCCTTATACATATCATAACTCTTATAACAAGTATATCATTAGTGAAATAATTTAATAACATAATTAATAGATCTAAAATGAGCACATTAATAATGAAACATTTGTTTTATGAATGGCCTATGATTGGCCTTCTTCCCTTAGCTAATAATGAGGTATATTCCGTCAAATATCGCAGAATTCATTTCCACAGTTCCACATATATCTACTATTGAATCATTTTAGATTGGGAAATTTTTTTCATACCCATTTAGTATAAATAATATTTTCCTTTCACTTCACACATGATTAAAACTAATACTACTTGTCAGAATGTAACATATTCTTTCTTCTAGAGTAATCACTTAAGGGAAAATACTTATTTACCTTCTTCCATTTATCCATATTTTTCACATATTTCATCTTCTTCCCATTATTCCCTTTAAATACATAACACAAAGATTAAAAAAATATCTATCATGATAGAAAATTTTACTATCTTCCACATACAATGAAAATATAAGAGATACAAGTTCCCTGTGAAATATATGTATAATCCCATAAAAGACATGATCATTATTACTATTTGGATCCCATTAGCTAGAGAGGTTCACATTTCTTCTTCTATGCACCATTTTTATGTGATAAAATACATTATATTATATCATATCATTATAAAACATATTTTATAATTACCAAACTTGTAAAATAAAATACATAAATTGATAATTTTACGCATATCTAATTTTGTAGACAAAAAATGGTTTCTATGGGATGTTATTATATATTAATCATAAATGGAGACCTTAGGGTTATATTAATTAAATAATTTTTTCGTAAATATAATTCCCATGGATTATCATAAAATTCTTCTAATATCAACCATAATGAACCCTTCCCTAGTATCCTAGAGTATGTGATTTACATTATTACAATAGAATGTAAACAAATTATTGAATCCTAAGTTTCTGAATATTGTTTAAATTTTTGAAAACTAGATACATATGTGATTCAAATTTTTCATTGGTAATAGAAAATGAAACATAATTTATAACAAATTCTAATGAACTACATCCTTGAAAACACATTCAAATTTATCTTCTTTATCATATGGTGAATGGAACCAAAATAAGGGTGAACATAAATAGTCAACAATGGTTAAATATGATGGAATATATCATAAAGAAATAATGAATAATAAATATGGAAAGTTAAATAGCTCAAAAAATTCCTTTTATATATCTAAAAACGTCATAATCAATATGTTAATGTAAATAACTGAACACACATTCCATTAAATCAATAATCATAGAATTAAATCATTCCTGATATTTATTTATTATGAATATATAATGGATTATAATAAACTAATTATTAATGGAGGAAATTATATGTTATTCAATGTCATGTTTTCTAATAACAATATACATTTAATGTACTATTATATTTATATAACAATTTTTATCTCCATGGTAAAAAACCATCTAGTTTGGGAAACTTATTCATCACATAAGACTAATGAGGGACTAAGTGTCTATCACTTACAAGGCACCAACAATGTCAGTAGGTCCAAAACATTAAAAATGTAAAAAATAATCTATTTACTATTGTTTTGTATCATTAAATATCTATATTGAGAAATGAATAAGATTTATCACCATTTCCCCAGATATATGAATAACATTTAAATTATAAACCATATATAATAATGGTATATGGTTTAGGAAATAATCCTATAAAAAACAATATTTATATTTAATATAAATAATTTTTTATTGATAAATTATTACATCAAAATTATTGTTTCATATGAATTTTAATATTCACAAAACAATGTGAGATTTCACAATAAGTTTACCACATGGAAATTTTCAAGTCACATCCCTTTGAGGAAATATTTAAAATTGAAATTGAAAATATTAGATATAATGAAATTTTCATTGTATTACATGTTAATATTGAATAATATTCAACACATAAAATTGAATTGGTGCATAATAAGAAATAAGTCTCAATAGAATGTATGTTTAGTCAAAATCTCTTAACATATACTTTGATGGGGTTAAATGATAGAAAAACACATATATAATTGTTTTAAGAAAGTTAATAAATTATTTCATAACCATATAAATATTTTAAATATCATTTATATTTTTTTATAATATATTATCACCTTTTTGTTAATTATAATTCATTATTTTCATATTTTAGGGTTTTAATTGCCTTATTGTTTTAGTATGTTTTGATTGATTATTTTATTATCCAATTATTTAATGAATTTTATAGTCATATCTAGAATACAAAAATAATTTCAATATACTACATATTCCTAATATTTTTATTTATTTTAATGGATATAATTTGTTTATACGAAACAATATACACTATTCTTAGAGACAAAAATCCATATATACACATGAAAACTACATCCATTTTCATTTCAAACTGAAATAAAGAAATGTAAATGATATATATGTATATCATAATTTAATTATTGTTTATATAAAATATATATCATAAATTTTTACTAAACCCATTCTTAATACATTCCATGTAATGATTGAATGGATCACATTGCATCATGTGGTGGTAGACAACCATAAATATGGCGGACATTATCATATTACCACAATATGAAATTTAGGAAGTATGGGTAATATACTAATTATAAAATAATAAAATATCATAAACATCAAATATATCATATATAGATAAAAAATACATCATTACTCTCAACACTGAATGGTGGTTGTGAAAAAACGAATTACATCGGTTTGAGATGTGGTCGTTCACTGTAAAAACAATCGATGATTTCGAAACCCATATGATTAAATATTGTGATATTTTTAATGGTACAAATATCATAAAAAAATCTCATAATATCAATTATTATAATTTTATTATATTTTCATGGTAGGATACAAATTGAATATGGTAGTGAAGGAAGTAAAACAAGAATTCTTTTATAATAAAGTTAAATCTTATTCGGGGGTCCTCCTTAGGAATTATCTAACAAACACCAATGTATTACTTTATTACGAACATAATACATATAGTATGAGGGTAGGAAATTTGGGGAGTGATATGTGAAGGGTGTGACTAAATCAATGTGTGTATAATGTGTGATGTGTAGAAGGATAACAGGGGGCCTTTATAAGTGTGGGAGAGGACACACTTAACATTTTTTAAAATATTATAGGTGTACCCTTGTTTATACCTAAATAAATGATTAAATAATGTAGGAAACTTGATACATGATGGTTTTAGGGATATTTAAATAATATTGGGGTTTTGAAATTTTTTTAGGTCATTCATAGACCATATATTCTATATTTAACCACTGTGTAAAATCCTTTTTTAACATATTCACTGTAAATAATATTAACTATTTTTCAATAATAAATTTGGTCAAAAATTAAATGTTAATTACTATAAATTATATTTTATTCTAGTTAAAAAAATTAATCCCTTCTTTCTAATTCAATCCACATAATTGGTAGAAATTTATTTTATAATAATCATGTGGTCGTAACAAGAATGTGCATTTTTAAAGTGAAAATATTAAAAATCTTGAAATCCATTAATATCAAAATTCAATATAAAATCAATTAAATAATATTAAAATAATTAAATTGATATAAAATTGATTTATATTATATTTTAATACAATTAAAATATTATTTTACATTATTAATTATTTAAACTACAAGGTAATTTTTAATTAACATCTTGATTTTCACTATTTATCAATAAATGAAACTTCTCATTAAAGAAACATAACAGTAATAAAAATTTGGTATACCTCTTAAAAATATATTTTTAAAACAAATATAATGTATTAATTTTTTTTAAAAGGGTGCATTAAAATATGGAAAACTACCTTTAGAAAAATACATCTCTTTGTGCTTAAAATTTGATTTGTTCTAAAATTATGAATATCAAATATACTAGATAATTGTAATTTTATTTATTTAATACATAATATATAAATTAAATAAATATAATTCACTAGTATTAGTTAACAAAATTTATTAGGATAAATTTCTTTAGGCACATTAAATTACTTTTTTGGTATAAATATTTCCTTTTTATTCAATTGGTTTTTAATTTAATTTCTAATTAATTGATTACAAATGAATTTATTTTATATTTGTATAAAACACATATTTTTATATGTATTTCTGTTCTTTTATTAATTTTTATTTTTATAAAATTGATATAATTCTTATTTTTTATAATAATAATAATAATAATATTCTGTAAAACTCAGTCGACTGTGTCAGACATTCTTTTCAAGGAACTTGTTATTGCGTGTAACACAATCTATTCTCGATGTTACATGTAGAGAAATATTAATTTTTTTATTCATGTAATACAATATAATCAAGATATTAAATTCATTTAAATATATCATAATGTATTGTGATTTTTTATTCACTTCTATGAATGGTGTTGTGAGTCATACATGCTGTTAAATATAATGTCCTTATTTTATAATTTTTGTGTGTTACAATTGTAATTAGGTGTTCTAGATAGAAAAAATTATGAAGTAATATTTAATGTTCATTCTATTATAAATTATGTATTATCTATATGATTATATTTATTGGATGAAATTAAGTGTTTCAAAATAGTGTCATTAAGGAAATATGGGTTAAAAAAAACTAATCCAACATAAAATGTAAATTAGTGACATGAGCTCTATTGGATTCAAGTTTTATAATGGTGATATTGGAAATATGATCCATTATTATTTAAATTAGTTGTCTTACTATGAATAATATTCATAAAATTTATAGTTTGTTGTTAAATTTTGTGTACTTTTCTGGTCATAGTAATTTTTTTAAATCTATCTTTTTCATTGAACAATTAATTTATATTTTTAATAATAGTATAAAATAATTATCTAAATTAATAAATTTTTTGGTTAATTTCACATGGTTATTATTTAGTAATAACTTCAATATGCCTCGGTGATTATTTTTGAACTCTCAAAATGAATTTAAGATTAATAGTTTCATATGTTCCCCCATTTCAAAAGAGATAAAAAAGTTTAAAGAGATTCTTATAAATATAATAGTGGCCTTAAATGAATAATTTGATCTCATTAAATAGTTTAATGGAATGTTGATGATGTTATATATACCTTTATTCCAAAGACTGTGATCATCATATCCTTTTATTTTTTGTAATATATGAATTTTTGAAGAATTATTTATGTTTTGATTCATGTCTATAAGTGCATATACGAGGGACTCTCAATAATGGTCATTTTCTATCCATTAGATACAATTATCGAACTAAGTAAGGATCCTAAAATCCCCTTTGGAAATAAATTCACTAAAAAAACCATAATTTTTTTATAGATGGTACATAAATTTAATTAACCCCATTAATATCAACCTTGACCACTAAAAATTATTCTCAACACTATAGGAGAATTCTTAGTCTATTCCACTTAGCCAATGTGACTACCATATTGTGAAACATTAATTGAATGATTATAAAATATCTCCTTAATGATTGTAATTCCAAAAAAGATCCAAAATTTATCAATATAATATTTCATAAAAACTAGTTTCCTCTTTGTCAATTAGAATGTCAGGACTCACCCATTTTGGAATCCATCCTGGGCATGTAGTGGAGGCGAGTGTGATCCATGTTGCCAATGACTGATAGGTCATAGGATAATTACTAGAAAAAATAATTTTATTATACATATATTAGGGGTTTTACCAAAACCATTGAAAAAATATACCCCACCAATATGATCTATTTAGTTTAGAAAAACTTATTTTCATAAAATTCATTTAATGTCATATATTAGTAATACATTAAATGAAATCCCATAAAAATATCATTTGTCCAAACAAAAAAAATTCCAACAACCAAAATAATAAGAATTTAAGGCCAACCCCATTCCCCAAATTTATTCTTATAACTATTAAAATGATATTTATTGATAATGGATTGTGTATACATGAAAAATATATAGGAAATTGAGTGAAAATTCTTACGAAAATGTTGATGAATCATACAAAATCCATTGTGATAAAACATAAAAAAACATGAATTTATATAATATCAAGTATTCTCATACTAACTGAGGTATAATAACAAAATAAAACATGTACAATATGCTATAATGTCAGTAAAATAATATGTTTATAAATAATTTACCCCAAAATATAACATCTCTGGTGCTCTACTTTCACCTGATCATAGGTGGAACATCGAGTGATAAAGCCTACTATCTGACATTTCATCCAAGGATACCAATATTGGCATCACATATCTTATATCATCTTTAATATGTCTAGATGAACTTCCCACTAAGATGTCTGGGTCTCTTTTATCAACTAATATGTCAGATCTTTAGGAACCCAAATATGATCACATAGACACGTGATTTCATCTCTATTCATAGACCAATCCGGGGGCAACTTATCATTTGATATAGTCTCATCGAGAACCAAGCCTTCAGGATCTGAAAACTGCAAATACTTCACTTTCATAAGGAGGGAAGAAAATGTTATCATGTATGAGAGGTAAGAGTTCATGAGAGTATCATGAAAATCCATATGACACTCAGTAAAGTGGTCCATTAACTTCCATTCATCACCCGATTCCCATACAACATGTGCTCGGGTTTTTTTGACTTAGTGCATCTGTAATTAGATTTTGTTTCCCAAGTGTATATTCACGATAAAAATCAATGTATCGTATTTATTTTACCCAAATACACTATCTGAGGTTCAAGTCACACTATGAAAAGATATATATTCACTATTATAAATAGGTCCAATACAAACAGTTTAGCCAAAACTATTGGTATATGTTACTAATATAGACCTATACTAAGGGTTTGGCCAAAACCTTTGGAATTGGCCACATATATAGTCATATACCAACGGTTTGTCCAAAAGCATTGGTATAGGTCACTAATTTGGACCTATACAAAAGGTTTGGCCGAAAATGTTTGTCTAGGTCTATGCAATGACAACTGTTTCACCAAATAAATTATTATAGCTCAAAAAATTGATGAACCTATACCAATGGTTCTCAAAATCATTGGTATTGGTATCCATTAGTATAGTTACATATATTTTTAATAGAATATTTTTTAAATTAAAATTAAATAATTCAAATGTTATAATACTTATGAATATACATATATATATTTATGAAATTATGTTCACAAAAGTCTTGTTAGGTTAGTGGTTAGGTCGCTGGATTATAAATGGGAGGGGTTGGGATCAAATCAAATCAAGGTTTTATTTGGATTACCTATAAAAATGTCCTTAGAAACCATATGGATATGTTTTTCTTATGATATATACCAACAATTTTTTGAAAACATTGGTATAGTTATATACCAACAATTTTCCCAAAAACATAGGTATAGACCTATTCTAATGCCAATCTAGCAAAAGGTCCCCCAAAATAATAGTATAGGCTATACCAAATGTTATGAGAACTATACCAATTGTTCTAAACCATTTGTATTGTGTATATTTCTATTATCATTGAGCCTCTTGTGGTTTGTGTACACCATAAGGATTTCACCCAATAGATAATCTCACCAGCAATATAATGCATGGAAAACTGATATAATCTCAATGTCTTATGTTGGGTAATTTATATCGTGATGCCTCAACTTCCTAGATCTGTATACGACAATGTCTTCTTCCTATATCAATACTTCTAGTAGTCCAATTATCGATTCAATAGAGTAGATGGTACAATATATACATTACTCAGGACGAATTAGAATATATGCTGATGGAAGCCTCCCATTCATCTACAGAAAGGATTTCTCATCGAATTACAACCTTGTGAACATGCACCTTTATTTTTTAGACCAATAATAGGTGAAGCATGATGAAAAAAGTCTTGTATGAAATGAATGTAATGTCTAGCCATCCCCATGAAACTCTATATATCAAACAAAATCTTGGTCTTCTCCATGGATACTACAACACTAATCATTTTAGGGAAAATAGATACTCCAAATTTTGACATAATATGACCCATGATGTGGACATTGTCAAACCATAAGTGGAAATTAGAATGCATTCGATGATGTTGAAGATCTATCTATGTAATCAGAATGATCTCGACATGTTTGTCATGGTCTCTATGAGGGAGTGAATACACCAAGATGTTTTCAACAAATACAATGAAAAAATAGTCTAAATATGGGCGGAGAACCGTATTCATAAAATACATGAAAAAGATAGTTGTGTTAATAATACCCAATGGAAAAAAAGTTACTCATACTGACCATACCTGCTATGAAATGTTGTACGAGGTTTGAATGGTGGTCTGACTCACACCTGTTGATAACCCGAATGTATGGTCGATCATAGAGAATATATTTTCCACTCATAGTTTTTCAAAGAGATCATTTATTCGAAGATGTGTATACCGTTTCCTGGTCATAATCTTGTTCATCCTTTTCTAATCCATAAAAAATTTAGGGTTACATCTGCCTTTTAGGAAAAAAGAAGAGGAGAACACTAAGAGGATGTATTGGGCCATATAAAATTATTGGCCTTTATATCCTCTTACTAATTCTTGAACTCCTAAGGCTCAATAGGTTCCATCCGTTATGGAGTAATGGACACTTGTGCGGATCCTTGAAAAAGAGCTCTTGTAAACTCATCCAATATCAACTAAGCTAAACAAGATATTTCATCGGGAAAAAATCCTTGAAAGGATACACTACTAGAGGGAAATTAGCCTGGTGTAAACCCTGATCCTTAATTAATATATTTTCTATCATGGAATTCACTCAACCTAGACCATGAATCACTAGTCTAGATATATCATCCTGGACGTCCCACTCACCATTAAGTAGAATATTGCTTCCCACTAGTGATGTAAAATATTGGATGAAACAATGGAAGTATAGAAAAGAATGATATTAATGCAACCAATCTATCTAGAGAAAGAAATAAAAGCCCATCATCTCAAGAAAAAAATGTTCTATAATAAATGGTAACTCCCAACCTCATGGGGAATGTCATTACACTGGCGTATTACCCCTATTCGTACTCCTAATCGTGTGTCTAGGGTCATTACATTATAGTAATACTCTATATATATCCAAGAAATTCTACGATAGATACAATGTTAAAGGATTTTTCATCACATGTTTCAAATAATAGTGATACTATAGTAGAAACTACTATAATAGTACCATGTAATGTAGATGATCCTGCAACCTGATCCTTTGCTATTGGTAGTAGTGAATTCAACTAGCATATTCAACATTCCTATGTAACTGATGGACTACATTGATCCTAACATCTCTTTTAGCACTGATGGTTGTTAAGGGTCTAGCTTCCATGGTCACAAACTCCTCCACGGCTAGACATGCTGGTGCTATTCCAACTCCATACCTGACACGACATAAAAGAAATCACTCTAGAAGTTGGAGCTGGTGCAAATCATTTTGCAGTCGCTGCTTGTGGGTAGGTCCTACAAAAACACAGAAGATTCCACATACATCTACAAGCCTAGAACACCATTAGGTCTCTATCACACTGATTATTTGAATGCCCCTGCAACCAAAAAGATGAAACAATAAAGATAAATCAAAACAAGTACTCTGGTTGTCACTGCCCTAACAAGAAATATCAAGGAACATTTCCAACCACTAAATCAACTAATGGTCTGACATGGAACTGATACATTATTCCTGATAAAATTTTCATCACTAAGGTTATGCTCATTGATAAGATCACGATATACTGTTGGCACAGAATTTTGTAGGTGAATGACATTGACCTATGTAGGGATGGCATACAGAAGCCCATCCTTGAGACGTCTAGGATGAAAAAGCTCATCTCCGTGTATGAGCGGTGCCAAACACTATAACTCCATGAAACATACTATATATTCCATGACTGACCTTGATCCCAACTTGATATGCATGGACTCTCAAGATCTATCAGATCTCAGTGTCATAGGAATGATTTGATCATATAAGGAAGTCTGGAAATCATCCCATAACATTCCATGATGGTGATGGGCCTAGGTAATCAAATCCTACCAATGATTGGTCGAATCCTGAAGCATTTATGAGTTAATCTTAAGAATCCACTCTAGAGGAATCTCCCATACATCAAGGACTTATTGGGTGGCTTCTATCCACATCTCAAAAACCCAAAGACCACCATCCCCTGAGAATGCAGGAGGATGATACTCCTAGAACATACGAGTCTGTTCATCCATTGTGGGTGGTTGTTGTGGAGCACTATTCATGGACTACATCTGATATAGGAAACATTCACGGACTTGGGATTCAATTCCCATATCATGTATAGTAGGCGGCGCCTCTTGGGGTACTACTATAGGTAACAGTGGATACTCAAGACCCACCATGTATAGAGAATAATCATCACTACATTATGGTAGAATGATCCAATGATTTAAAATCGACATTAGTTTAGTAAGGGGAATCACACACCTAAAAATAAACATAAAATCATATTATTACAATCACTAGTAGAAGATGAATGTTATAAAACTCACTACACAAGGTATGCTACCCTAATCTATCCACAAAGACAGACATGTATATATAAATTCTAATGTATAAATTTCATGTCATTTTTCATTTAACTTATAGGTTCACTATATTACCCTCCATAAATATCAAAATAAGAGATATTGATGTGAAAAAAATTCATTTTACATTTTAGATTTCACCTTATAATAGATATCCCTTTCTGATGAATCAGTTCCCATACACCTATCACCAAAAATAACACCCATTTATTTATAACATAATGGTTGGACTCGGTAAATTACTCATCCTAACCCATGAGGGCTCACACACCTCGTGATTTGAGACAAGTAATCATTTAATCTCAACCAAAAGTAATAAATGTACCATAGAAAAATCACAGCATCACTCAATAATCACAAGCATATCAAGCAATGATAATATGTAAAATTCACCTATATGGTATGCCAATATGCTTGACATGTGAAATTGATGTTGCTATAATTATGCATGTAGATATTCTCCTTTCCATTATATCATCAGGCTATATATGAAATAAATCCTCAATTATAGTAATAATAAACAACACCACACAACATGTATCCCACTTAATGGTGAAATATCATCAACTTTAATAGGAAAAAAAGAATAATAATTACATTTTTGGGTAACATTGATTTTACCATGAACATGGGTTCACGATGCCCAATCACGACTTATGAGAAAGTACCTAGTGTTACAAATATATAATATATTGTCTCTAAATAGTATTTCATGAAATAAAAACACCTTTGATACTACTATTTGATGTCCAGGACCCAGATGCCACTTAAATGGTTCCATGTACCTGTTGGGACACATAGCCTCAAGTGCATCTCCCCGAATTCCACAGGATGTGTACTATAAATGAGGGACTTTGGTGTGTTTTTTGTGAGACTATTCACATATTACCAAAGTGTATACTAGTGTGAGAGAGTAAACATTGGTATATATCAAAAAAAAATATATGTAAATTGAATGCACAATGGGAAATAGAGACACAAATATTAAAAAGTGAACCAACTGGAATAACATTCATCAAATGATGATATGTATTATGCTATAATGCTGGAAAGTATGGATACAAATAATAGGCATAACATGTTCCACTCAGCATAAAGAAAATATATGACTGTCCAATGAATCTGTAGTTCCAAATCGGTCAACTACAATCAATCTCCATACTAAACTGCAAGATATCAAGTGTTATAAGTTGTATGCTTCCTATTATCAACACCATCAGCCACGTAATTTGTGTTGGGTTCCAAATGGTGCTTAAAGAGGGTGTGAGTTAAATCTAAGAGGGACACCACCAACAGTTTCTATAATATCTAGCCCTTGTAATGGAAACATAACAATTTTCAGGAATGCATGTATAATGTAATGAGGTACAATGTAACTAAATACCCATGTACCAGCTTCAGCCCTTTGTTGGATTCATAAAATTTCCACAATTCATTCTTTCATTGTAACCAATTTTATATTAATCGGTCTTTTGAGGTAGAGAAATCGCTGACATCACCTCATGATATTATAAATAATGAATGTATTAATAAGAAACAATGCAACCATGATCAATTATATTTAATTTTTCAGTCATAAGGTCATAACAAAGGAGACACAAACCTCAAGGATCACCAACTTAGTAATAACAATGACATGAATAAGGATAAGAGTGTAACCCAAAGAGCATTTCTGACGAATTCTACAATAAGTTTCCTACCGAATCCATGGTGATCGTCAAAGCTATGATGGGTCTTCGTAGAGATAGGGCCCTATGGGCTATAACCATGGGAGCTATTAGTCAATGCTCAATCCAAAGAGTGTATCTATAGTATAATATAATAATATAGAGTGATCCTAATATGTCCTACCAAGAATCCTAGAACACACATGGATCTTGATCTAGGTGGTTCTCATCTGAAGAAATTTGTATCCTTCAATTGGTGTGGGGATATGAAGTTCTCATGGAATTCCTTGATCGGAATCCTTGGTGAGCTCGAGTCAGACCATTCTTATTTAATTATGAATTCAAGTAATTTATCCTTTGGTTCAATCCTTGGATTTCACTAGTGTGATATAGTCAAGTAGCATGCATCCTTTTTATCATGTCCTTTGGTTCATGCCTTTCATTTAATTAGTGTGAAAAGGTCATGTAGCATGAAACCATTTATTCCATTTAAGTAATATTCCATATTCATTGTTCATTCCATTAAATTCCATTAATGAGATAATGGGTGCTATGGATATGCATCCAATTAATCATTCAAATATAATTATCAATTTTAATCACATGAAATAGGAGGGTCAAGTGGTACATGTACATGGTAATTTCAATTATGAAATTCCCTATATAAATCAATCCATTTAATATAGAAAAGATTATCTTTAGTGTGGTCAAGATGGAACACTAGAATAGTGGTGCAAGCATGTCAATCACTAAACCAAAATTATGGCATGAACTTCGACATCGAAAGGATGGAGTTGTGGTCATAACCAAAAAATATTAATCACATATTTCGATATAGTGTGAGAATAAAATTCTAATGATTATAGACATACAATACAAACTTTATTATTATTAACCGATGAAATATGTGGGCCCCACACGACAAAACCAAAATCAACGAACTTTATGGTTGATTTATAGACCACAAACTGTAGGGTTGAATGAATATCCTACTCTAGTATTAGACCTTAATTTGGATTAGATCATAGTAGATCTATGAAAAAGGGGGAAATACTAATAACCTGATATCATGGTCGAGGGAAAAAGAAAATGAGAATGATTCACGATGACTCAAGTACTTTCCATTCCACATCCAACATGGTGAACGAAAGCTCAAACTATTTCCAGATGAAAAATATATTTTTATTCCAAGGATAGATCTTAAAAGATATCCAAATTGAGAGATAATCAGTTAATACCACGTAAGCTCAGATTTGGGATGTAGGATGGGGCTTAATTAGATCATTAAGGGAAAAATTGGAATTTTATAAAAAATATAGCCAGTGCATAGTTTGTATCAACTTTTCAAAACACCTGTGAAAACCATGCACGGGAACCTATGGTAAATGGTATATCTCATGGTTAGTCCACAAAGATGTGCACCAACCATCTGAGGTGTCTCTGTCTGAAAAAAAAATCTCCACAATTTCCCAAACCGTGTGGAATTATTGAATGGTTTACACTAAACCATGTGCCAAGATTTTTTTCCCAAAAAAGATGGGTCTTGGGCTCTGAAAATTCCCCAGATACCTTCATAAAATTTTCTATCTCATTAGGAATCCATAAAAGGTCCAAATTATTGGTTTAGACTGAAATTTAATTGGTCAATAACTATGTTAATAAAATAGTTTCTTATAACATGTACATTATGTACATGACGTGTACCCAAAATAATCTTTACAACCATGTGATTCATCCTTATTGACATGTACTTATCCAAAGAACATAGTTTTTATTCTAATAACATCACATGCACCCCACATGGTGTTCCAATCCACGTACCTAGTTGTGTTCCACACACGAGGTCTAGCCAGTAATAGTACTTGACTAATCCATGTAAACCAAGAAAGGGATATAGCTTTAATACCTAACATACTGTGTTCCCCTAGAATGGGGTGTACAAACCATCCCCTAGACATAGTATCAGTATCTCCTACATGGAATGTAATGAAGGCACACACCCACACACACAAACAAACACTATGTAGCTTTTTCATTCTCACCTCACCTAAAAGGAAGATTGCACGATTTGTTTTTCTTAACTGCACACCATGTAAATGGTTTCCCTAAATGTATATCCCTTTTGAAATAATTAAATCAACAATTATCTCAAAAAAACATATATGAACCCTAATAAGTTCCACAATATCCCTATGAATGGTTATGAAACTAAAAACAACTAATATACATGTATTTGGTGAGAAACAAAAAACGATCCTACCTCTAGACATAAAACACCATAGCTCCATAATGGATCCAAATAAAACACCTTTTGATGCTCGATCTACCAATGTATGACCTCCTCAGGTGTTGTTTATTTCTCTTCATCCCTCCACTCTCCCATTTTCCCTTTATTGCACAAAAAACTATATCCCATCAGGATATATGGTAGAATTCAACAGATTCAAAGGAAAAGAAAAAATTGGAAAAACAAAAATGGATGAAAAATAAAAAAGGATAATGGGACAAGGCCCGGGCCCAAAAGATGTGTTGGGAGAATTCCTCACCTTGGAACAGCCCCATCCTAGACTCAACTGTAATTATAAAATGATAATATGTTTCTATTTTTAAAATATATCACCATTAGAAATGTGTAAATAATTTAATATTAAATGAATTAATGATTAAGCATTCTGTGGAATTTAAACACCATATATTTCACCTAAAAATCATCTGTCATTTAAATAAACATTATTGGGTATAAAATGGAATTCCAAAATGTTATCTAATTTTACATCATAGGTAAAATCAAATTTTTTTCATTGAGTATTTTATGAGAGTAATAATTTATTTTTTTAATTTTTCCTTTATTTTATCAGTCAGATCATCAGAGTTATGTAACCACCATAACCAAAAAACAACTCATGCATCACTGCCAAAACAAAAAATAACTCATCTACACAACCTGTTATAACGAACAACAATAAACAATTTAAAACCATAATGGAATACCTCACACATAGAAGTAACCATGAGTAAAAAAAATCGCGCCCCCAAATAACTTGTAAATAATATATTCACATTAGAGAAGAATTAAAAGTGAAAACGAAATCATTTTAATTTAATATTAGCATATTTGAGTTAAATTAATATTTAAATTTGTTTAAAAAAAGTGAAAATGAAAACAACTATAATATAAAAAATTTATCCTTTTAATATATATTAATCAATCATATTTTCAACATGAAAAAACCAAAATCATAGTAGTCAACATTTACAAATATAACCCTTCTAGAATTCACCTATATTTACATATAATTTAGAATAAACATGGTTAATAATAATTGAAAAAAATTTATCATATCTATTTTGATAGAATAATTATTTTATTTACCCATTATTTTGTGAAATAATAATATTTTATCAATCACAAGAATTTATTATGTAGGGATTAAAAAGTTGAGAAGTATAAACACATTAATAATAACATCGAATTATGTAAATAAAATGTTAGATCTATCTCTACCATAAATTTACTTTAATCAATTACATTATACTATTTATATTAATCCATTACATCATCAAAATGAAAAAAAATATTTATAATTATATAGATTTATATAAATAAAAATGACATATTTAATCCCTTAACTAAGTTAGTGAATCAATAATTTCAATATAATATCAAAAAACATAGGATTGTTAAATTATTAAAAACCCAATGTGGAGCTCTAATAAACAAATAACACATTATAATATATTATTCTCTCTTACCAACATAACACAATCCAATACAAAACCACTACAATAATCATGTAAGGAAATAAGAAAAAGAGATTATGAAGGGGTAGAGGTAAATGAATCACCTTGAATCCCAAGGATGATGATCTCATAATATCCAGTGATAAAAAAAACAATATGGATACAAGACCTCCAATTATTCCCCTTTAAATAACTATGATTTTTGAAAATTGAGGGAAAATAGATTTAATTTAGGATACACTTTTAATATTCATGAAAAATTGAAAACATAGTATCATGGAATGATTTGTTATGGTCAAACCAAATTAATGTTGATTTGATTAAAAAAATTTAATTACACACTGTTTCCCAAATATATCTCCCTATATATGATTATTAATCTACCATATCTAATCAAATTTAATAAAGGAAACATGAAAACAAAATTTTGTAACACTATAATACATGATACACAATAAAACACTATTAAAATTAAAAACATTCTACCATAAAAATTAACGATTCCCTTAAAAAAATATGCATTGAAATGAACCATAGAAAAAATGATCAAGGATATATAGGGAAATTTAATCAACAACATATGTATACAAAAAATAACATGTAGATTCATTCAAGAGTGATTCTAAATGGAATATTAATAAATGTCTCATATAAGATACAATTGAAATACCTCCATATCATCATGCCATAATTCAAACTATCCTGGAACAACATGTATCACAAAAAATATACTGATTATGATTAAAATTAGATTTACCAGATAATAATTCAATGTATTAATAACCCATATTTCTTCATACATTAACCAAAATCCTTCACTCCACAGCATATTTACTCATCAAAATTGAAATTCATTAACATATCGTGGATACAACTCAATAAAAATAATAACATACACAAATATAAGTACATAGTGGAGATAATATAGATTATTGATAAATGATATCTTATATTGAAATTACTACAGTGAAAAATGTACTATTCAGGCTTCAACATGTACTTATATAAAAACTTTACTTTAAGTCTGTCATCCTTCATCCAAATTACCCCACACTTATTCTAGACCCGAATGATACAATAAAATATAATTTTTATATATGATCAATTATATATTATATCTATATGTAATGAATTAAGAAAACACATATATTATAAATATTTTTCCATAATTTGTTTCACAATGACATGCATTATTTAATCCCCAAATAGCATGAGTTCTATTGTCATTTGTAAATTAATTATAGAGAATATTAAAATGGACTAGAGATAATGATTTTATTTTGACAACATAAAATTAACTTTAAATACATTGAACCTATAATATTTAAAGGGAGATCATAGGGATGTAAATAAGAAATGGGTGAGCCATTGATCCTAGTAATGGGATAATAAAATAATAACATGATGAAATTAATACATTGGGATTAATTAGTATATCATGGTGAGAATAATTGGGAGTGAATCCTAATCATAAAAATTTAACAATGATAAATGAATATAAGAACTAAGAAACATAGGAATGTGAAGAAACGCCTAATAAATTACAACATAAGAATAGTTTACGGATAAATAACAAGACATCATTACATAGTGTGCTTAGGATAACCTACGTTGAACCATACACAATATCTCCTAAGATTCAAAAATTACCCAATACATTGGTGGAATATATATTTATATTCCCACCCATCACATTAATATAATCTACATGAATTTTCATTCTAAATAGACCATTTAACATAAAAAAAATTTCATCATTTATAATACCATAATTATGGAGAGTTTTTTACACATAATACTTCCACAATATATAAATGATAGATAAATTCCTATCTGTAACTATGTGTGGAAATTGGAATGGGTATTCACAGTAAAAAATAATTTCAATGAATATCGGGGGATAATTTTTTAGCATAAAGGGTGAATATAAAAGATTATGGAATGGTTTAATGATTGTGAAAAAGGGAATCAAAACAATTTTCAATAATAAAGATAATAAAATGTTGTGTAAAATCAAACGATATATTAAAAAACTTGTGAAAATAATTCATAACACCAAGAAGGTACTTTAACAAAGAGAAGGAGTAAGGTAATCCCGAAAGTCAAAATTGAAAAAACTATTTTAATGGTTGAAATAAGAGGGGATAAATAAACAATAATTAATAGAACATCAATTGGAAGATTAAGGTATATCTATGATTACCATAAAAAAATAATCAATTATGATTCAAAATTATAAATAAAAATATCATATATGAATATAGATAATGATAAAGGGATCCCTTAGCTTGAGTTGGTGATTCTATAATATTGGGAGGATATTCTTATGATCATGGGAGCACCGTGGGATAGAATTTGTGAGTGGTAAAGAAGATTAAATTTTTACTCAATTGTTTTTTAGTGAAGGGGAGTTGGAGGATTGGTTTGTATTTATTGAAATTAAAATTGTAATAATTTATTTATTTCTAAATGTAATTTTGTAATATATATATATTAAAATAAACAAAACCATAATCTTTCTATTAGATTTTGAACAATTTTTTCCACAAAAGTGCAGTGGTTTGCAGAATTTTATAATGTATAATGTGGTTATATTAATATTATACCATTGGTTATGTGCAAGGGAGTCATATTTATAAGATATTGATTTTAAAATACTAAATCATATTATTAGTTTACGAGGATTTATTAAGGGTTGACAAATTTAATCAAACAACATTTAAAAAAATTAATGAGGAAATATATATTATTTTTGGACACAAAATAGTGTTTGTATTACATAAATTTGGTTCTATTAAGATGTCAATATTGATACCATATATAATTTTATTGAAAGAATTGGTTGTCTCAAAAAATTATGAAAAACTAAACACTGGTAAATTTAAAAATATTTTTTCAATTTTTTTATTTTATCAAAATAATTCCATAAATATGTTAATTTAACTTTTAAACTGAAATTCTTAATCTCATAGAAAATACATATTTTTTTTAATAATAACATATTTTAAATCCGTATAAATATTACACATGACATAATTAAATTAAATTCTTATTTATATATAAATAAAATATTACTTAATAATAATATTTTATGATTAAAATCATTTTTCAAATATTCATAAATTTATCAGAAACACTGTTTGAATTGAAACTATATATTTTAAAAAATAATAATTATTAAATCATATTAATATCTAATTATTATCAAACTCATTATAAATTCATTAATAATGTAATATTAAAAGGAAAAAACATATTAATTACAACATCATATATAAAATATACAAATTCATAATGCTATGGTCTAGATATATACCCCCTTATTAAACTATTGTATTCTATGAGGGTATATTGGGCAATGTTGTTTCTTTCATATTGTTGTTTAATAAACATGGTTTGGGTAATGATCTCAGTAATCTTGATATTATCCATTAATGGACATTTCCTGAGATTTAATTATAGAATCTCATATTGGGCTTAGTCAAAGGTAATACCAAGGGATATAAATTCCATTAGAATCTCCATTATGTTCGATTTATTTGGTATGATAATTTTGGTCATGGCCATCAATTATTATCACTATGTTAGACATTATGATAACCCTTAATATGTAATAATGATAATGATCACATATTCTTTGAATATTTTCAATTTCTATAAATATAAATTATCTTTTAAATGGAATTGAATATTTTTATAATAATCCTAAATAAATAAAGTTGTGATTTTTTCATTCTTACTAAAATAAAATGGAAATCTTATTTTAGTTATATATGGTTAGGTCATTAAATTATTCCCCCCATTATAAATTTTTTTTAAAAAAATTATGTTAGGCCCTAAAATAGAAAATGGTACTTTTGATTCATCACCTCCATTGGTTCTCTTATTTCCGGGTTAAACATGTTGTTCCTCCAAAGAACCTTGACTTGTTATGTTATCTTGTTTTATAAAATTTGTCTATTTGTGCTATGCTTTTAAGAGACTATTATGGTATGGATGTTAATTATAATATTTTATAAAATTTATATTAAGCACATATTATGGGTATATTATATACTTTCCCACGAAGAGTACATGGAAGACATCATGTACATAAAATATTTTCGGTGGTGGTGCTAGTTGATAGGCCCCAACCCTGACATAGAAATTAATATTACATGGACTAATGTATCAATAACAAACAATTCCCTTCATCCCCATCCTCATGAAATTTATTCAGGTTGATATTAAAGGGAACATGTTTTCATTGAAATAAAAAATAGTGTCTTGTTTTTATTATCATTATAAATTTTCCTATTAAATGTTTCGTTATTTCAAATGATGTTTAATGGATTAAAACATTTCTATTATCTCATTGACCTGATTTGGGCACATAACCATCATCCCTCCAATATTATCCCAACATGATATATTTTGACACATCTTCCCATCTAAATCCTCATAAGGATCGATTTTTTATTCTATAATGTAATTTAATTTATAGTAAAAATCTACTATGGGATCATGTGTTGGTTAGATATAGGATTAAAATGAACCAAGAGGGGAGTGTATTGAGTTATTTTTTATATTTTTAGAGAAACTCCTTCTTATAGGATAATATGTTTTAATATTTTATCATTGCATGAATGACTATGAAGTATTAGAAGTTATAAAAGAAATGAAAATAAATAATTTTTATCTGGGGAACAGAAATCGACTTGTCCACTCCACCTACAATAAACTCCTTGATTTTTGGGATTATCACTGGAGAAGTCATTTTACAGGTGACTACAATTTTTTCACAAGAAATACATGATTGAGTTCAATCATCTGACAAATGTAAAAATATGAGGATATTTTTTTAATCAGCTCAAGGATTATAAAAAACAATCCTTCAAGGTTCATTTACATGGATACATCATATAGAGTGAGAGGAGATGAAAGTGATATCACAAATGCTGCTCAGATTTGTAATATATAATTGATAGGTGAGATTATATCTCCAAGAGATAAAATATTAATAAAATGTAGTTCAATGTGTGTTTTTTGAATGATAGAAAGTATGATCATAATAGTGTATCTTAATAACATGAATTTTCATCTTATTTCCCTATAAATATCAGTTTCACATAGAGTGATTTGAGAGTGAGTTGAGAATTTATTTTTAAGGTTATTTGTTTATTTTTTATATTCCATTATTCATATTATAATATCAATTCACATTTTCTCCACTATTTTCACAAGATGAGATTAAAAAAATACCCAAAATGGCATCATGATTTCATTTTTATATAAAAGTAATCGACAATAGTAATATGAAAAAAATATACATATTCTTTTTTATTCCTTCATTACATTAAATAAATTAATATATTTTACCATAATGAGGTCGTATAATATTTACTTCGTAGATGTCATCATTAAATCCCTCTGAAAATACACAAATAGTAATAATTAAGTGGTTGTAGAATGATATTGCATAATTCTACTTATTTGGATTCATTTAACCAAATTGATCCATGTATACATTATTCTTATAGAATATTAATTCATGTAAGAAAATTACTTAGAAATTGTCAGGTATCCAAATGATGTGATCATTTTTCATGCATCCAAATTGTGTTTAGCTAAATAAATCATGTATACATTTTGAACCACATAATTAATTTCACCATGTCTCTAAATAAAATAGTCTATTACTTCTTTTAACTGATTCACATGCCTATTTTTTCAACATCAATAATATATTCTGTTGGAGATTCACCATCCCTTGTGATTTAAAAATAGTTGTTTTTATGAAATAACTATTTCACATAGGGGAATCCTTCACATAGTTGACTGATGTATCCAATTTCACGATTTATCTAAGTAATCTTGTTGTTGATTTCCACACACAACCAATTTTACATAATTATTGAAATTTATGAAATCTTCTTATATTTTCCAAACTAATAGTAGAATGATGAAAAAAAGATAAAACCAAATTAAGACATATATGACGTGTATTTGATATCATCAGAATATAATGTGCATGTGATATATTGGAACAATAAATGTTTACGAATAATCACCTCATTTTGATGATCAAAAAGATAATTACTCTGTAAATATGAAATATTAAAATATTTAATGGGGTTAAAAAATTATATGTAATATTTTTATATTTTTTATAAATAGTTGTGCTTATTCATTATTCTCTTCCTTAATCATAAACTACTATTCCAATAGACACATCTACCATTGTGTAAAATTATACCCCTATTTTTTTAATAAAAAGGAAATTAATGGAGTTGAGATACACAATTAATGTGGAATATAAATGTATTAACCATAGGGATTCAATGATGAAGCTAAATTTTTAATGATGTGAAGACTGGAATTCAATAAAAAATAAATATTCATATTTAATCAAATATATAATGTACTGGAAATATTATATGATTGCAGTATCTAAGAAACAGATTAAATGAAAACAATATCAATGAATTAAAAATATATAAAAATAATTTAATGAAAAATATTATTATGAAATTTAATAGAAATTAGAAAATAAGTAATTCAATGATTATCAAAATTGGAAGAAAAATACTTCCACTCAACACCCACTATCTACTATATATATAAACACATATCCAGTAGATAGAATTTTTAGATAGGATCAAACAATGATGGTGGGTTGGGAAGAGGGTTTATGATGGTAGGAGTGTTTAAAGAGGTAAATGGCGGGTCCATCACCATTGGTTGGACATATCTCAAAAAATCAACAATTAAATTGTCTATAGATACTTCTAAATTATATATCTAAGATTTCGAGAAGGATTTATGAGAACATTTTAATGATTTCAAAATGATATTATGAAATCCTAAGAACATGAAAAGGGGGAGTCAATATTCATTGGAGGTCTTAAAGGTTAATAATCTTGTCAATACAAATCTATATTAAAGGTATCATAAAAATCAGTTCACTATTTCTATAAAAACTAATTATATAAAAAATTTATTCTTTGCACAATACCTATAAATGTATCTATAGGCAATGATAAGTGATTTTTTTCAACTATATATATAAAATAGAAAATCTAAAAACATATCAATAACATTTGTTAAATCTAATTTACCAAAATAAAATTTAGAGGAATAGGTTTTTATAACAATTTTAGTAATGGATTGTATTATATTATTTATAATTCCATTAAATGATTCATGATGAATTAAAAAAAATGAGGATCTTTGATCATGGAAGCAGGCATAGAACAGGATGATGAAGTTGAAATATTTGAATAAAGATTATTTTTATTCTTATATACTAAAAAATGAAAGCATATCAGTCTTATTTCCAATGACTTTATCTTGTGATCCAAATTTTTTAGTTTCACTACTATAGGTTGATAATAATATAGAATAATATTATAATGAGCCTGGGGAACTAAGGAAGTAGAAAATAGATTTGGTGAAATAAGATAAGTTATAACAATGGAAGTAGTAGTAGGTTTCACTAAATGGCTATATTGAGAGGCATATAGAAATGAATAAATCTTCCTATAGGATAAATTGGAGTTGCTTGATTTTCCAGAGATTTATAGGAACTACAATCCTATTATGAAGAGTTCGTGTACAATCCATCATCATCATCATATATCTTTAGTATCATTTCATTAGTGCACTGATTATTAATAGTTACTTGGAAAAAGGACAAAAAATCTTTCCCTTGAACATCTTTACATTGTCCCAATATTTATTTTATCTTATTACTCAATAATTAAATAGGATACAAATCTATTTCATTCAGATACATATCAATCCCAACATGAAAAGTTATAATTGCATATATTGTGTTAATTAATGTGGTTATTCATTCATTTTTTAACTATTACAACATGATAAGTGTGAATTTACCACACAATAATGATTGGATTTGAGAATAACTATAATTAAATCTTGAAGAAACTATGCCAAATTGATTGTAAATGTCAAGAATAAGTAAAATATATTAGATGGCTGTTGTATAGGGATGAAACCACTATATATACTCTAACTCCCTTAACAATACATATTTCAACATATATAGGAGATCTAGTATCTATTTATTAAAATAATAAATCACATCATTTTATTCATGGGATATATCATATTAAACCATATGAAAATTATGAATTATTTACCTATAAGTTCCATAAGAAGTCTTAGTTCATTTACCTGAGACATGGTATCACACTATTCTGTAATTAAATCTATTTTATTTTTCAGTACATCAATAGATATATACTCAAACTAGAGGAAACATGCACGCTAGGATAAATATATTTGATCAAGTCCATTTGAGTGGATTGGATCCAAATAAAAATTTCAAAATATTATTGGGAAACATAATTCCTTTTACAGTTTTGATTTCATCTTTACTGTATATCATCACCTTCTACAAAACATCATAATCTAATCAGATATTACACAATTTACACATAATAATTTTAAAAAGGATTTATAATTTATGAATTTTTTGAAACATACTAATAGTTGGTAAATCCTCATACACTATAGGTGGTGATGGAATGGTTTATAGAGCATGAGAATGATTATTAGACTCCATAAGAATATATCAAGTTCTATCTCTAGCTTGTTCAAATGATAAAAGAGGTATTAAATCAAACATATATTATATTATTCCTTGATTATCTATCAAAATTTGAATTAATTCAAGTAGATTCTCCATTGGATATTTATTATATGTCACAATAGATATATCTACATCCCTAATAGATTAAAAATCTCTAGAAACATTTCCATTATTGATCTTAAATTAAACTTCCATAATAGGTTAAATCTATTGCACAATATTCTTTTGTATCACGACAACAAACTCCTTCACCTCCCAAGAATGATCAAAATCAATAGTTGGTACCTGAATAGGATGAGAGGTTTGGGATGGCTCCCCATGAGCTTATAGAAGAGGTGGTATAAACTCATGATATAAAAAGTCCTATAAAATGGTCCTTAATTTATTTGAAATATATTCTAAATTGTATCCTAATATCATCAAGAGTACTAGAAAAAATTTATTACTTCTCTAACACTTCATATTCAACCCTCATTAAGATCCACCTCTTTCATCATTAAATGTTGTGAGACGAGCCATACCTAAGGGTTATAATATAATTTACATTTTCATTATTAGTAGTGGTTCTTAAACCCTATAGTATAGTAGTATAAATTTTTATAAACATTATTAATACAGATATATAATAGGTTCTGTTTTTGGAATAAATCATTTACATCTCTCCATATCCCCATATCTCTTAATAAACTAAGCTTAAATAATCATAAAAATAAATTTCCCTTCAAAAAATTAATTCATAAATTAATTATTCACAAAATAAGAGGTACATTTTTTTTAAAAAAATACGTTGGTCCGACATCAATCATATCATCTAGATTTTTAATAAATCTAAACACACCCTTATATAAATTGTGAATGACATCAAGATATTCCATTGATGAAACGACCATGACTTTCCCATATTCATTCAATGATATCACATCCTCTAATTTACCAATGTAATATTCTAAAATCATAATGAAATCATTATCGTATTCCTTACATTTTAATCCTACCATCTCCTCAAAAAATTATCATCTTTGAAATATAAAGACAATTTTCAAAAAAAATCATACATCATTTCCATTACATATCTTGGGTATTACCAACTAATAATTTTCATGGTGCACTTCAAATAATAAAATTCTTAGAAAATCATCAAATACCATAATCTACTAACATTGAAATTCCCAGTACAAAATGTATCCATATGGTTGAGAGTGAATATAATGATATTAAGGAGGAAATGTCTAATAGTTCAGCTTCAAAAGGAATGAATATTGTGGAAGGTTAAATTATATGATGGTCAATTTGGGCCTGTAGTCCTCATACGCAAATTGAAAAAATGATACATACCAAATTTTTGATTTAGGGTCAATTATGAATTGAATAAATAAAAAAATAAATAATCCTAATTTTACGCAAGTAATTAATTTTACAGGGTTTTAAAATAAACAATAATTTGATAGTAAATACTATAAAAAGAGAATTATGATTAAATTATTTAATCTAAATTAAAAAACATTGAAATTAATGTGTTATCAATTATATTTTTATAAAATCAAAATCTTTAGATTAATGGGTCTGATTGATAATATCTACAAACTTGTTACTTGTAGAAATAAATTTAACAGTGAGATAACACTTTTCATCCTAAAATCTCAAGAAATGTTCCATCTAATCTATATGATGATTTCATGAATGATTAATCATATTCATTGAAATATTGATAGCACTAGAGTAATTCCATATTATTAAGGCATGATTATAATTGAATCCAGAATTTATTAACATATGTTTCATCCACAATGGTTTTTATAAAAAAAATTCTAGTATATATTTTTATTCATTATTAAATAATTGAATAGATATTTTTAGATTACTAGACAATTATAACAGTTTTATACCAAGGAAGTGATTGGTTCCTAATGTAACCTTATTATATAGTCCACAACTAGAAAATTAAGCATCTGAATAACAATAAAAAATAAAATAATTTTGTTAGAATAATGAAGGAAATATAAATTATTCCCACTAAATACCTTAAAATTCCATTAGTAAATTAAAAATTATATATCAGGTTATTTTCACAGTATCTAGAACATAATCATAATGAAAAAAAAATTTACTATATGTAAAATAATGTTCACTTCTAACTATTCCACTATATATCTTTTCGTAAAATAGATTACATGTTTCATCTAATTAATTCATCTCATTAAATTTCAAAGGATTTGTATGTTTGTTACCAATTTATATATAAAAATACAATATATATATATTGAGTATAGTATAACATTTTATGCCTTTTGGTCAGTTACCTTGGTGGTTTTTGGTATTGGAGGTTCATTATAGATTGCATGAGGTAGTTTAATAGTGTTGGGAGTTTTACCATAGCTACTTCATGATGTTTACATTGTGAATACTCTACCTTATTTGAATGGGTGAATAACCTCTTATGAATCCAAAAAATCATGTATTGTGTTTTTATAGCGTATGAAACATGGAATGGATCCTTTTTGTCGACGGTGAATTCTTTACATGTAGTTAATTAAATCCGAGGTGATGTGAATTTTTCTGAAATATCGAAATATGATATTTCACATTGTTCAGGTGCTACCAAATATTAAAGTGTCAGGATCCATGTAATTTTATAACACTTGTTTCCATTTTTCATTCAATGGTACATACCTTTCTATATATTTCTCTCGCTCTCATTCTGTAAAAAACCCTAGGTTTCCCAAGGAGATCATTCAGTCATCTTCTCCCTCCCTTTAATCCCTGGGATCCAGTTGGAATCTATTAATGATCCATGCTAACGTTTTCTCTCCTTCCAATGACTATCCTTCAATGCTTCATCAAATATTTTTTTGTGGAGGATGATTTTTACTTGGATGAGTATTTTTTTTATTTTGAATACCCTTTTATAGGTTGTACACTGATCCCTGATATCCTAGTGTAGTTATGGTTTTTATGTATTTTTTCTTCACCATATGGTGCACAAAATGATTATAACGATTATTTGATTTAGTGTATCGTAGTTCTCTCGTTTTTATATGTCATATGTGTGATATTCATGAATTTTTTATCTTTGGGATAATAATAAAGGTATTAGTAAATATATAATAAATTGGAATACATGAAATTTATGTGTTTTTAGTATTTATCTCATATATTACCACTTTTATATATGATGTTGTTATTTTCATTCATTTCTCATACTAAATCTGAAAATAAATGCTCTTGGGAGCACTATTTTTACTGTGTTAATTATATTATAATGACATATTCCATGTTTTTTGTGTCTAATCTTTGAATATAATATTAATGAACAAATATTTGGCTAATAATTATTTTCTCCAAGACATATGGTTTTTTGATAATAACCCTTGTATAAAAATAAGATATGTGATTGTGCCCCAAAATATTTTTTTGAAGTTGTTTTGTGATGCTCTTATGTATTCTTGCTCTTTCTATGTTTCCTTATGTGGTTTGGGATATTGGGTTGTGACGGAGGTGACCTAATGGGATTTTTAATTTGTAGGAAAATGAAGTGATGGTTGAGGAACAATGGTGAAATGTGTGTAGTTGTGTGATTATTCAGACAACTTTTCGATGTTGTAATGATGACCAATATTGTGATGTGTGTTGGTGATGATGATTGGTGGTAACATGTGGTTGTTTCAAGTTTCAAATTTTTTTATGATAAGTTGTTTTGACCTAGTGGTCATAGAAAATTTTCAAACGCACAATGGTTGTGGATCATGGTATTTGGGGATATTTGATGTATCAAATATGTTTCCATTGTCGTGAGACGGCCTGGGTGATGTGTCGTGATGATGATGATAAATGTTTCATTATGTGTTCAACTTTTTGTGATTTTTTCCAGTTGTAGAAATACATGGTTTAAATAGTTTCGTAGTCTTCCAAGGTGGGACCTGTGATGATAAGATATCAAAATAAAATGGTTAATAATCAAGGTGGGATGTAAAAAGATATGTGAAAAAAGGAAAAAATAAATTGAAAAAAATACTGAGGGTTCCAATGAGAAATTATTTGGATAATTAATATAAATTGAGAAAACCATAACTAAAATTGGGTAATCTTTTTGGACTTGTGTGGTAGCTGTGTTGTGTTTCATATATTGGTTTTATCAATTGATATGGTTTAAGATTGTTAAGTGGTGGTGATGTTGTATGTTCTACTATTGTTAATGTGAATCCATAGTTTGGGTATTTTATTCTATCTATATACAATGTATATTTTTTTAATTTTTTAAATACCAAACCTATGTTGGATAACATTTCCAACTCACATAGCTGTTTAGTTCTATGTTACTTCCCCAATATCAGGAATGGGGATGATACATATGGTTGGGTACCCCCTCTCCCCTACTCATCCTTCAACAGTAGTGATATGGGTTAGTGGTGTAGATTACCAAGAATTGATGTGTTATCCTAGGTGTCTTTGGATACAATGTGATGTGTTGGCCTTTTTGTCTTCCAGTGGGATGTGATGTGTTGTCCTATGTGTGTCTGGGATGGATGTGGTGTGTTGGATGAGGGGTCTTTAGGTGGGATGTGGTGTGGTTGTCCATGTGTCTTAGGAAATATGTTCTGTGTTGAACATGTTCTTTTGATAGTTATGTCATGAGATGTGTGGCCTATGTGTCTGTAGTGAGTTATGAGTTGATTTGATGTATGGATCATGTGTCTGTTCGTGTAATGTGATGTGTGGACTAGTAGACATTGGGAGGTATGTTATGTAAAGTGTTTTGTGGGTGATTAATTATTAGGTGGGATGTGATTTGATGATATTTGATATGATTCTATTTATTGGGAGTACATGATGATCGACATTGGGATGATTGATCTGATGATTAGAGGAGAAGTATTATTATGGTTCCATAAATTATAATGATCTCGATGAAACAGTGTTTTATTGGATGTATGATATTGTGAGTGAGACATGGTGAGGCTATGCTTGGTTAGATGACTTATTTTTGTACCTAATTATTATAATGTTGATTCACGATCACATTAGAATGCTTTTTTATCATATACAATTGAGTCTTTGGTTGTAAATATATTGATTATACCTGTTATCATCACCCTACTTGTATAAAGTATTTTTCATATTTCCATGATTATAAAGGGGATCATGAATGAAATTATTAACTGGGATGTAGCTTTTTTGAGTCATTTCAATTATTTTTATATTTTGGTATTTACATTGGGTAAATTTTCTATTTATTAGTTGAAATTTATTCATGCATTGTACAGTTGTTTTTTTACTATTACATTGTTTTATAGGGTTTTTTGGTTATTTTTATCCAATTTGTAAATCCCAATTCATTTATAGTGTGTAATTCCTCCAATAAAATGAAATTGTAATAGCCTTAGAAGTAGTTTCCTACATAGGCCCTATTAGAGGTGGGACTTGGGGTAGTCATATCACTATCATCAGAGCAGTATCTTTAGTAGTAGGGAGCGGTGATGGTGTTTATCAAAGGATGAGTAGATATTAAAGGTATATTATTGAGGTAATAACTGTGACTATTTCCTGAGTTCTATGGAAACAACCCATGTTATCCTTGATACATAATATAGAACATCAATACCAACAAGGACACTAGATTTAGTGCCCCATCTGATCAAGTTAAAGTACTCACAATTTATTCAATACCCTTGTGAATTATAATTTTTTTTTCTTTTTGATACATAGGATATGTGCATGTATCATGATTAATTGTTTTTGTGTATTGATTTAGATTTTTAGGAAAATACAACAAATAAACTACATAATCTTTGATAAAATATAATGCATTCGAGCATAAGATATTCTCCATGTTTTTTTATAATAGATCATGTTCATTATCTATTATTCTTTCATGAATATGAGGATCAACAAGATGATCTCGATGACCATTGAAGTGTTGAACCGAATGAGGATAATGGTCTACGTCATTAGGCTTTACATGCCTTTCATCCGTAGAGTATGTGTAAGTATAAAGGGAGTGTCTCTGATTTATTGGTGCAACCATTGATCATGGAGACTGAGATATGTTTGTGTATGATATTCAAATGATATGATTTTTGGGTATTATTGAATGTTATTCGGATGTAGGGGCCACAGATCATTGGTGGATATCACATATTGATGAAACAATGAACCATATGTGTTGTGGCTAAAAATTCATAGGTAGTTTCTGGGATAACTTCTATTTACAATTATGTGAGAATGCAATATGATATATATTCTCTCCTTTATGTATTTGAGTTTGAGTGTGATGGATCTATGTATGGGGATTGATGAACTCCATCTATTATTTCCAGATTTCATTCTAGATTCAGATCCCAAAGTAAGGCTTATGGAGGGGGCTTCGCAATCAGTGATATTGTATGAAGACTCTTTGTTTATTTTAATGACATATATAGAGAATTAAAAAAAATGAAAATGTTGTTTATCATATTATTTCCTTGGTATTTGAGCCACTATTGGGTTGAAAAATAGAATATTTAGAGAAGATCATCAAGTAGAGGTCCACGGGTGTTCGGGACATCAAGCATCCATTTAACAAGGAACTCATCATGATATTTTCATTCATAACCATCAGTTATTAGAGGATCTAATGTTATATTTGGAGGATTTCTATTTTTATTCCAAATATCTGGTTGTTATGGTCTTTATAAATCTTTCTGTTAGATCATTTAGGAAGGTTAGTATTAGATGGGTGGTATGGCCCACATTCAATAGTATTAGTTTCCTTTATGTAATTTTTTAGAAACATGGATTGTATGTAACTATTTAATAGAAATGAGTAGATCGAACTGATAGAGGTACAATCATCTGCAATTTCTAATGTTCTCTTCATTAGATGACCATGGAGTTTTCATTAATTATATAGGTGGAGTAGTCCCAAAGGGAAAACATAGAGGTCAAGGTGGTGTGTGATCATTTCGACCGTGGCGACCATCCTGAGGGACATTTAGAGGATGATCAAAACCAGATATTTTTCTAGGGGAGGTTGTTGGTCCCATTGTAATTGTTTGAGGTATTTCTACTCAAGATTCTTATATCACTTAATGAATTACACCAGGGTGTGAAAATATGTATCATGGATTGAGAAGAAAGTTTCGAGTACTTTGGATGAAGTGGTTTTGAGAATATTTGTGATAGGGTTTTATTCACGTTACCCAATTCAATTAAATTCCTATTTGCCTATGAATGCACCATAGTGGCATGACCTTGGGTCTATCTCCAGGAGGCCACTTACAGACACTAAATTTTTATTATCAGTACTATAAACTGTCAAATATAAAACAATTAATCTAATATAGAATAGGTATTTTTGTAATCATGCATTTAGTATAAATATAATATATATAAATTCAATGCAAAACATATTGTTGTTAGAAGAATAAATGAAGGTAATTGTTATTTGGATTTTATGGTGGTTAGAATCACAATTTAAAATAATTGAGAATATTTTAGTCAATGAAGTTATCATGACCAATCACACCTCACCTTTTAATTTTAAATGTTATTACCGCATATTGAGACCTTTTCGTATAGAAAAATCCTCTTCCAAACATCAGTTAGGAGACCTCTTTGCTGAAAATCACTATAGAATCCATACTCAACAATATTAATTTCATTTTAATTGAATGGAATGTAGACTAATAAATGAGAAAAATAATTTGAATGATAGATAAAATAGGGATACATCTCAAATAATTTATTTAACCTTCACTGAAATTCTTAAAATTGAATTAATAGATTAAAAATTTATGTACATGAAACTCAATCAAATCATTCATCCCTCCCTTGAACAAGTGTAGATGTTATATTTACACAAATAATGGAGTTGGTAACGAATGATTTTGGTAGAACACATAAAATGAAAATGGGATAAAGAGATTAATGAAGAAGGCTAATATAATAAATGTAAAAAACTATTACAATATAGAAACTACCGAGAGACTAGAAAGGTAAACAGAGAGTTATCCCCAACTTAATACACCTTTGAATGATATGGAAGGGTGAATTAGGCCTTTATTTATAGGCTAAATCCCATGTAACTATTTTAGAATACAATTTATTTTTTAGCTTCCCACTGTCGTCACCACGTGTACACGGGCTACACGTCATGTACATCAAATCTGGGATTTACTTCGTCGCGTTGAATCTATAAAAGGTGCCTTGTATGTTTTACTCTACAAATGTTGTGTAAGCGCAAATAACATCATTTATATATAGTAAATATTGTTTTTTCTCATAACAAATTGTCCAGGTGGCATTTTTCCTTTTGATGAAGTCATAATGTGTAATAGTGTTACATGTCGGGTTCATGTTCAGCTGAAATTTCCTACACTTCATTCCCGAATGTATCTCAGCTTTTCTCCCCATGAATGGATGAATAATATTCTAGATTCTTCATCATATTTTTTCAAAATTTAATACAATGTTGACCCTCTAAATTAAATACCATTTGGAAACACGGTAAGACAATAATGACTTATACACAAAATACACATTTTTCTATCCAAATTTTTCCAAAATTTTATTATTGTTTGATAGATTTAGTTGAATTGTTAATGAGTTTATTTTCCATTATATTTATCATGGTTTCATTTATCGGAGTTGGATTTACATTCCAATAAGAATAAATGAAATTGGTTAGCTAGATCTGGGTTAATGCTTCCATTACTAATGTGGGGGCCACCATGATGTCAATAAAAATATTCCCTAAAGACTGATTTATTTGGGGCATTATATGTTCGAATAAAACACTTTTACAGTGTAAAAATAATTATCTAATAATATAATGGTTCTTATAAAAAATGAATAACATGATTTGGATTGATATAGTAGATGGTATAACGAAAATACTGATGTAATTACAAAATGCCAAAAATCCTAAATTATGCCATTTTTTCTTATAATTCAAATTTAGAAAAAAAAACATAAATATGTGTTAAATTCCCACTAAATAACAGTAAACTTTGTCTAATAAATTTTAATTATAGAAAAAAATATGTCAAAATGTGTTCTTCATCAATCCCCTAGACCAATGCAATTCATTCAGCAATTATCATATATTGAAATCAAAATCCACACAACCAATAAAAATGAGATAACATCCATTATCTTATCCAACAGAATTTTATCATAAATATTATATGAAAAAATTCGATATAATTTTCATTCATCAAATTTAAATTTTCTCAACCTTAAATATCCATCAATGGACCAATCACAACATACCTCAAATTAAATTTCATGTCACTCACAACCGAAGAGAAATTAAATTTGTAGTTATGATCATACATGGTTGTTTCATGTATCACCATAGACTTGTGACAATTATAGTTTCCCTAAAATAATATACATGAAAATGAATTCCATAACATTCTCTTTATTTAATAGTTAAAATGAATTTATGGATTATGGTTGGTTGGAAAATAATTAAAATAATTTATGTCAAGATATACGATGATTGATCTTAAGTAAAATACATGATTAATCAAGTGAAAACAGAGGAAATTCCACAATAATAGAACTTTAAAATATGAAACTCCAAAACAAACCCTTTTTATGACTTTATATATGAATTAAAAATTGATTACAATTAACGATATCAACAAAGATCCCCTTTATTATAATTCCCCAGAAATGCTCAGCATTATTTTCTTTATTTTTTCATTGAGGATGATCTGACAAGTGAATAAAATTAAGGAATTAAAATACATTCCCATTATATTAGAGAGGTAAATGTTTCATAAAATTAATTTCAATGGGAAATTCATAATCATATATATTTTCTATTTTTTTTAATTTTTTTAATTTTTTATGGAGAATTAGATTAAGCAAATGAAGCAATAATGAAGTGATGAATCATGGAGAATTTTCTAATAATATAATCCAATAATGATGAAACACACCTCATATCAACCAAAAATTAAACACATCCCAATTAAAGCACACTTTTGTCCCTTACCCCACACTCAAACATGATATATCCATGATACAATTCTAATAGTGTGGGTAGGTAAGGAAATATCATCTTGTAATGTGGCATAATCTTATAAGGATATTTAGAGAAACTAAGGTATAATTAAAGATAGATGTAATTTTGGGTCTCAATATAATATTGGGATAGAGAATGAAATTCTTCAATCATTTCAAAAATATTTTATCAAATCCAAATATTTGAAAGTGAAAAATAAAAATTTATGGTTATCACACAAAAATTTATTTCTCTCAAGAAAGTTTGACTATTAGAATGAATATGTAAATGTCCTAGAGAATAACTCATAGGATGGGAAAAATATTTTTAACTTAGTTTTACAAGGGCATGGATTTAAAACATATTTAAATCTCAAAAAATTCATAAAATCCAATTCAATGGAAATGGTTTTATCATCAACAATAATTTAAAATCCACGATTTTAAAAATAATTGAAATTCTCCCAAAATAATTTGTTTTGTGAAAATTTATCAGAATTTCAAATGAACCAAGAGGATAATACAAAATTAATGACTAAAAAACACACAAAAACAACTAAGCAGGTAGAAAAACCCCACACACCAAAATTTCACTACCCTTCATCATATCTAAACAAAATATTAATTTATGAGTTTATAAAAAATTAAAGAGAAGGAAATATATAACATGGATTTATTATTATGTGGAATATTTGATTTAGGATTCTAGATACACAAGAATTAATCCTAAATTAAATTAATGACAAAAAATTAGAATTATAATGATATATAAATAAAAGTTGTAAAATAAAATGGGATAACACTTAGTATTACCCACAAGGAGGTGCATGGTTTTTACTGCACCTAGTCTAGCAGTTGCAGCTAATTAAAAAAATTAGAAGGTAGATAGGGTTTCATTATTTTAAACCACCACAATTTATATCTATCAACATTATTTAGTAGATTATAGAACTGAAAACACCAAATAAAATAAAAATATCATCATCCCCCAAATTTGATGAATGAAATAAATTGATATCAAGAGGGAATGGAAAATAATGTAAGGTGCTCGCTATTTTGTCTGGCTCATGGAGTGGTGTCCATATGTGGTGAATGTTGTTGAATTTTAAGTGGATGCCCATATTTTATAGGTTAAACAAATAATTCCTCATGTATTTCTTATGTTGTTCCATCATCCTCATTTTCTCCAATGTACAACTCAACTAGCATCACAATTCTCTCCTATACAAATTGGAATTCTTCTTCTTCTACGTCATCCAAGGCCTGTTGTAATGGTGAATAGTATACATTGTAAAAATATGGGACATTAGATTTCAATTAACTATTAAGTATATTTGAATTAAATTAATTCTTAAAAATTAAATATCCCCCACAAATTTCACCTTCAAACTCTTTTTCCACAAGAAAGTCACCTAGGAACTCATTTGTAAGAGAAGGAATGGAATCTTCAAGTCTTTCTTCAATGTAAAGAACTAATTCATTAAATATGGGTGGAACAACCTTCTCGTTATCTTCGTATTCTATTTTTTGTCATTCCATCCATAATGAATTATTTTTTTCAACTTTGTGGAATGTAATTTGGTCATCTTTCTTTCACCATCAATAATCAATGAAGTTTCGTCCATTTTCAGCTTCAATGTATCTTCCATGAAAGGATGACCATAGATTTTTTTTCAAATTACAGTATTTATAATAATCACAATAATATTCCATATTGTCTAAAGAATTGAATAATATGAAATAAAGATCACTCTCTTTTTTTATTTTCACACTTTTTTTAAAAACAACATGTGGATTAATTTTGATTCCCTGGAAATAGTGCCAATTTGATGGTAGTTGTTTAATTCTGTTACCCTATTCAATTAGTTTCATATATACCTACAAATGCATCATAGTGGAACACCCTAGGGTTGATCGCAAGGATCCCAATAAGACACACTAAATTTCTATTTTCACTATTATAAACTAACTAATATAAACTATTAAAGTATATAAATGTGGTGGTTTTTGGAAAAATTTATTAAAAATAAATATAATAAATATAATATAAATAAAAATAACTTTTTATCAGATAAAATGAAGGTATTTTTTCGAGAATGATTGTGGTGATTAAAATCATTATTTAAATTAATTTTCATTATTTAATTCAATTATGTGATCAAGACCTATCACACCTCACCTGTTGATATGAAATGTGACTACCCCATATCAAGACCTCCACCAACAGGGATATCCACATTTGAACATCATCTAGGAGACCTCTTTGGAGACCATCACTACCAAATCTATACTTCTCCAAATTCATGCATATATAATGTAGAGAAGGACGATTACTAAATGATAAGAAGAATTTGAATGATAGTGAAAATGGGGAGACCTCTCACATAATCAATTTATCCATCATCAAAATTCTTATAATTTAATAAATATATTATAATTTAATGCACATAAAACCCAATCAAATCATTATTTCCTCCCTTGAATAGGTTTCAAGGTTAGTTCGTGATTTATAATGGAGTTGGGAATGGATCAAAGTGGGAGAAAAAGTAATAATAAAATTGAATAATGAGGTGAATGAATAAGAATAATATATTAAATGTTAAAAATGATTACAAAATAGAATCTACAAAGAGAGTAGAATGGCCAACAAAGAGCTATACTGAAGATACTCCACCAAAAAATTATTATGAATGCAGAGAAAGTACATTATTTATTGGAAAAATAGAATGCAACCATTGTGGTGTTGCATTTATCTTTGAGCGCCCCTCTATCGACTAGATGTGTATAGGGGTTATAGATCGAGTACATCAGATCAGGTTATTCCTTCTCCGTAATGAATCTGAAGACATTGCTTTGATTTTTTGACTATTTTCACATCATGTAATCTTGACACACACCATGTAGCTATAGTTCACAATGTGTTTTCTTATCAGGACCAATCCTATCAGTGTTTCTGATTTTGATGAAGTCACTAAATGTAATTGTGGTAGACATTGTGTACAAGTTCATCTCCAATATCCAAATATTCATTCCCTAATGATTTTAATATTTTACCAACTTTTACCAAAAAATATTCTTATCGAGTCTGCTTGACTCATGTTCAATATATAATTTCTGTTGAACCAGAAAATTTATGATCACTTTTAAATATAGTAATATAGTTATGATTTAATTACTAAATACATTTTTTTTCAAAAAAATTTATATTTGATCCTTTCTTGAAGGGATCAATGGAATCATTAATAAGTGAAATTTTTATTGAAATTTATCAGGGTTTCATGCCTCTGAGTTTTCATTCGAATAAAATTTGAATAAATCGATTTGGGCTTCTGGATATGGAATAACGCCTCCATTAATGATTTAGTTTCCACAATGTTTTCCAAAAAAATTCCATAATTACCAATTTATTTGGGGCCATAGATGTTCGAAGAAAACTCTATTCTAGATGAAAATATTTATACATCAATTTTTGAATTCCAATAAATATGAAACAAAAAATTTGAATTAATATTGTAGATGATGTCACTGAAATATTGATGCAATAAAAAATTTCTGAAAACAATATTAGGCCATTTTTTCATTTAATATCAAAATAAAAAAAACTAAATATGTGATAATTTTGCATTAAATAAAATTAGGGTTGGTCTAAAAACATTTAATTATAAAATAAAATATGAGAACATATGAACATCGTCACATATTTTTATTAAAAAGTTATGAAGTATTAATAGGTGAGAGTAAAGAATCATCCACTTAAACGTTTATTACCATCTATGGATTTATGAAAATGAAATTGTAGGACATATAAATGGATTTATTCATATGTTTTCCCATAGATCATGGAGTATGTGATGTATATTGGTTGATAGTGGACTGAGAGATGAAATCATCTCACATTATGGTGATCCATGAGACGAGTGTCATGGATGATTTGGAAATGTAGTATTTGGATGATGTGGTTAGAATTCTAGGGTTACCATCGAACATCATTTCTAAATATAATTATCAAATCACCATTATTGTTTTGAGATTATTACAAAATTTTTTAGGCTCCCAATTATGCCCTAGAACTTCTTTCCACCAATATACATATTGGAAGATGGAGAAGACCCTCTTTATGATTGATGATATGTTTCATGAAAATATCATGGTATTTAGGGGATATTAAGTATTACACCTACATTTTTTCTTTGTTGTGTATAACATTATCTATCGTTCAACAAACTATAATTTCTCAATTTTAGTTTTTATATGGGTGACCATTTAATTCTCTGTTGTTTTGTAAGGTGGTTGGATATTCAGTGGTTCCCGGTATTGATTTTATGTAGATACCAACAGGGATGATCTATATGGTTTGTGAGAGGATGAGGGTGGTATTGGACCATTAAAATTTCTATCATTATTGTATAATGATTCCCCAGATCATGTGGGTTGACACCTTATGTCCTTGATATTCTCCCTTACAAGTGGAAAGTTGTGGTTCTATAGGGGGAGTTTTTTCTCATATGTTTGTAGGCCCTTTGATGAACTTGGGTGAATTTGGGAGGTGGAGTATGACTAACATGATATATAGTTCAAGAGGATCTACATTATCTTCCAAATGTATCATCATCATCAGTATCATCCAAATGGTCCCCATGTCATTGACTAGGGATATTTTTATATTAGGGAAGACACAATATTCATAGAGTGTACAATAGAGATCTTGTATCATTAAGAGAAGGTTCTATATGGGTAGACCATTCAATTGGTTCGTTTGTTTTGTAGGTATGGTGGCATGGAGCACCATTCCCTTGGTTCATGTGTTATGTAATAGTACCCCCCCTTATAAGATAAGGTGATGACCTGATTCCATGATTATAAGAATTATTCAATGATGTGATTAAAATAATAATGGTGAGTCAGATACCCCAGAGAGGATTGTATCTTTACATAGAGGATATAATGACTTGATTTATATGATTACTGTGGTTTTTTTTTCTTATGGACATGGTTGGTTTAGGTTATAGCGAGGTTGATGTGCTTATGAAAAAATTTGGAAGTTATTGATGGTTTTTTATAAAATATGTGTTGTGTGAAGTGAAGTGTGTTAATGTGGTTGTGAAATGTGTTTCATTGGATTTTTATATGGAATGTTTGTCTAGTGGTAACTATAATGAGTAATCATATCCATTAGAGGTGTCTCATGGTGTGGTTTTTTTGACCCCTTTCATTCTGGGATTGATTTTGAATTCATGGGGGTGAGAATTATTTGAGTTGTATCAAATGTAAATAAAAGATCATCCTCTATTTTATCGTTCAAAAATTTTGGGTGTTGAAGGTAATTTAGAGGATTCTTACGGAGGATTCATGGTCGTTGGAGGTGAATAAGACATGGTATTGGATATTCACAATCTGAATGGTTTACAAAATGAAAATTCGTGGTTCATGGTTTGTAAATCCTTAAAATTAATATATTTTCTTTGGGGAAGGTTTTCAACCTAAAATTGATTCAATTTCTGAATGATGAATTCCAAATGTTTAATTAATTCGAGTTGAGTTTACATTAATTTTGGAAGAATCTTAAAAAATGGAATTCTCACCACACATGTGTTACATAATTTTAATGTTCGAGGTTCTAGATTATGTTTTCACCCTATCATCCCTTTTTATTCCATTCATCTATACCTATATATTTCATGTATTGAAAGGAACTTACGATCCTCGAGTTGAACTTATATCACTATTCATTCATGGATTGATCCTTGGGTTTTGATTGATTCATATTGGAAATTCATCGGGATTTCACCCCTATTTCTGATGGGGTTCCTTCTATTTGTTTTTAGAAAAATGTCTTCGTAGTTTTTTTTGTATTTCATGTGTATTGGTTACATTTTGGAAACCCTTAGGTATGGGGTAGATTTACTATTGATATATTGTTGGATTTTTAGTTTTTGTAAGTTTTCTATTTTACTGTGGTGCATAGGGAGAATAGAAAGATACTTTGATATGCGGTATCTGCATTCTCATTTACTTCGGTGATATGTTTGAAATCATATTGTAAATACCATTGGTGGAATATTAAGGTCCAATTTAATTATATAATTAATAGGCATGACAAAAAATGATGGTAATGGGGTTTTATCATAAGATTCTGTAATTTTAAATTTGTTTTTATACTCATTGAAAATGAATGTTTCAAATATAATATTAATAGCTACCAGAAGACATGTTAATATAGTAGTAGTTATGCTATAATGAAACATGTTTTATTTGATTGATCAAAATCTAAAAAAATAGTAATATAATTTATATTTTCCTTGTATTTCATTCACCTAGATATCGGCTATGAGTGATTATATCCATGATAATTAAAAAAGATAAATGAAAATACCCATGAATAATTATGTAAGACTGTTTGTGATGTTTTAATGTATTTAGGAGTTTACTGTGTTCCCCTTTATGAAGTAGTATATTATGTGGTGATAGAGGAGATCAGCTGTACCAATTGATATGTGGAGATATGATTTTTTAGGTTAGTTAACATGGGTGAAATGTAGGAAATTTTTATGTGGTGCACAAAGTTTTCATGAATTTATGTTGTTCAATGTAGTCATGTATGGAAGTGACAATATGTGGTGGTAATGTTATTTTTTGATGTATTTATTATGATTTGAGACATGGTTGTGATGTTGTCACTATGAAATACTATTTATTGCATAGTAGGAGTGGGTTGTTTCAGTTTTGGATATGCATTGTATGAGATGTGTGGTTGTTTGGGTGACATGGCTTGGGCGATGTGAGAAAATGATAATGGTTGATGTGTGGAGTTGTGTTGGTGGTAGTGTGGGTTAGGATTGTTTCACCATGTTATGTTTGATGTTGATTCCCAGTAATCTATAGGAAGATCTATGATGTTAAACAAGACAAAATAGGTTGGTAAATAAATTTTTGTGCTGGAAAAAATATGAATATAGGAATAATGGAAATTGAATAAAAGAAAATAGTTTCTTTGGGTGAAATGAAATGTATAATGAAAAAATGCGTACAAAACTATAATAAAAGTGGTATATATTATGTGGATTGAGTGGTTGTTCCCTTATGTTTCATATAGTGTTTTTTGCGGTATATTTGATTGAAATTTGGAACAATGAGGTGATGTTGTTTACACTAGGGTTATTGATGTGATCCCATATTTTTAGTATTTTTTGAAATTCATATACCATGTATGTTTATGTTATTGGATACTATACCCAATGGAGTGGGACAACCATCCCAAATATTATAATTTTTTTTCTAAGTAAATTCCCCTGCATCCAAGATAATGATGATGAAGAGGTCTGGTTAACCCCTCTCTCTTACTCTTCATTCAACAGAAGTGAAATGAGTTCTTGTTGGAGGTTTCCCAATGGTGATATGTTGGACTATATGTCTTCAAGTGGGATGTGAGATGTTCTCCTTGGAGTATTCACAAATGATGTTTTAGTTCGGATTCAGTGTCCATGAGAGGGATGTGATTTTATGTCTTCCCCGTGTTTTTGTGGGCATGATGTTATGAGATGAAATGTATGGACTAGGTATTTGTGGGTAGGATGTGAAGTGGTGTGATGTGTGGCCAAGGTTTATATGGGTAGTATGTGATATTATTTGATTTGAAGTTTATTCCAAGGTGTTTGTTTCCAGGATATTATTCGATGTTATGTGTGACCCAGGTTTCTATAGGTGTGATGTGATGTGATGTGATATTTCTCAAAGGGATGGGAGAATAGAATGTTATATGATTGGGAATGAGAGAATAAAATCAGGTTGGAAGAGGAACTGTGGCATCATGATCTATTGTGATCATGATTCTGTATTATTATATCATATATGTGATTTTCATAGTGATACGTGGCTAGAATATGTTTGGTTATATGAAAATTAAAAAATTATTTTTGTTTTCTGATTTGTTCACCAATGTATTAGAATAATATTTTAAAATAATGACTTCAGAAATTGTTTATTCATCTATTAAGTATACCTTTTATTCTAAACCAAGTCATATAAAATAATTTTCAGGTTTCCATGTGGACTTTTGGGATTGAGATAGACATTTCTAGTTTATTGGGAGATGTTTTTGAGTTTCATCCGTAGACAATTATGTTTGTAATTAACTTCAAAGACCTCGTCATTGTATCTATTTTACTTTATTCATAATGTTTGGTATGGCCTTTGATTTAATTTTACATTTTCTAATGGTGTTTTTTATGATTTTTGACCTATTTCTTGACCCTTTTTCATATATAAAGGGTAATTACTCTCGTAATATGATATTATATTAACCTTAATGAATGATTCTTGACTCGAGCCTACTGGTGAAGGGATTCGAGGGGTATCATCTTTCTCTCCTCATCGCAGTATCTTTGGTATGATGAGGATGTGTTTGATTCAGTACATACCAAATTTCATTTTCATATATAAGAAAACATAGAAAATAATTCAACTCACTGATCATTATCATCTGATTATTTCAATGAGTTTATAAAATTCAGGATACAATTTTTCATTTGTAAAACCCAAAATAACATCACTAGCATATATATGAACTAAAAAATATATGAAGATTATATGTCATGAAACTTGTAAGATCATCCTCTACTACTGAAAAAAAAAATATCATTGAAATGAACTAAAATGTTTTAAACCATGCTCTAGATTGATGATTATGCCCAAAATGATCATGGAATTTAGGAAAACATAAATTAAGAAATAATTATTTTTAAAAAATTGAGGTTGTTCAACATAATCTTCATCCATAAGAGAATATTTTTATAAAGTGTTTACTACATAAATATTATATTAATTTAAATTCACAAGTGATGGATTATTTCGGAGAACCCTAATAGATTCTATTCTAGATAAAATTATAAATCTATTCGTAATATATTCAATCTTCATGATTATACCTGTAGAAACTAGTATGACCTTATTTTTAGTAATCCCACTATGACCATAAAATTTCTCACAAAAAACATATTTTGTTTCTATAATAAAATAGTAAAAGTTTAAATCAACAAATTATTATACCTGCATCCCCATGAACAACATTAATTCATCTTGCATTGGAAAAACCAAATGCTTGTCTACTAAGATAACTTCTATAGTTTGATATTCTATGTGAGATAAAAATGGAAAAAATTACAAAAGGATTTATGTCGTTATTATCCAAATTCGTTATATTGTTCTTCTAATAATAGTTTCTAATGGTTGAGTATTCAATGATATAGGATATCAAGGATGTACACATTATGGTTTACTATTATTCATCATTTTAGGATTTGGTTTACCAAATTATCCCTTAAAATTATAATTCATTTTCATTTTGAAGATAGTATCATGATTTATTTCATAATTTGAATAACATTTCTCAATATCTTTAGTAATTTTATGATCCAAAGAAACAAATTAACAAAATATAGTAGTTGATTATTCAATTTTTTTTTACTTTTTTTTGATATATATATGTTCCTTTTAAATAGTTTAATAGACATGTAAGATTCATTGAGAAAATGTTGGATAAAATTTTCCAAGATTATCCTCTATGTTAATAAAGACAACAATTCATACAAAACCAGTAATGAATCCTCATTTTTTGAAATCTATAATTCCATGTGTTAGAGGGAATTTCATAAAATAATTAATATTAGAAATTTTTATATAATAATGGAATGTATTTTTATCATCAAAAAACTGAGTGAGCTATATTGACAAAACATTTTCAAAGAAATTTCTTTAAGGGTCACATTTCTTCATCAACATTACTAATTTTTCTATTTTTCCATGTGAATAAAATGTATTTTTGATCCGTTTTTTTAATATTCTTTTAAATCATTGTGTCGAAATTATACTATATATTCACCTCATAAGGAAACAATTTTATAATTATTATATAGATGAACCTATTTTTAAAAAACATATAAATATATAATAACATTTTGTCTTTGCAATAAAAATCAAAACCCATGTATATTTAGAGAATCCAGCTTCCAATAAATAATCTAATGATATTCATCATACACATAAAGTTATAGATGACACAAATAAATCCATGTGTACATGTTCAAGGGGTATGTAAGTGAAAATATTTTTATTTTGATTAATAGATAATCTTCGTTGATTAACTATTTGGCATGAATCACACTACATATTCAAGTTCAATTTATGATGAAGTAAATATGAAAATAAATTCCATTTTTTCATTAGGTATATATATAATAATGTACAATACCTCAACACCAATTGAAAAACTCATATCTTCCATCATTTAAATAGTTCAATTTATATCTATGAAAATTATATGGCAAAGGAGTGTAGATATTCTACATTATAGGTTCCACAAATATATGAAAATTTTCATTCAAAAAAATATAGAAAAATATAAAAAACATCATTCATCACATAGTTATCATATACTAAAAATATTTTATTTTATTCCTTCCACCAAAATAACTTTTTTATGGGGGGAGTTGCATTGATTAGAAACAGTGAAAATGTGAAAGTATTTCTCTGGTTCTGCATTCTTTTGGTTCATCGGATACTTTGATAGATGCAACAATTTCTAGGTGGAGGACTACTGGTGTATGGGTGTGATGACGTCCTCCTATCAATGGGATTAAATTAAAACTGATGGTTCTTTTGTTCAAAGATTTATGCATGGTGCCAGAGTTGTTTGGGATGATCTTGGTTCAGATGTTGTGTCTTTTTATACATTCGTTAGAGAAGGTAATTCAGTGGTGGCTGCGGCACAAGCACTTCTTCAAGGTCTCAAAATGTGTAGGGAATGATATTTCCATCTATCTGAAATTGAACCAGATTATTCTATTTTGATTAATGACCTGAATGGTAAAGTGGATTGCCCCAAGAATATTACATATTCAATCTATTCTTGTAATTCATTCATTCATTCAAACATTTTTTTTCTCCATACATGGCGTGAAGGTAACATGTTGGTAGAATTCCTAGCATCTAAAGGAAAATAATATGAGAGGCTTCAGATTTATTGTAGCATATTATCTCTTCCTATTGAGTGTTCTATGATTGTCTGAGCATATGCCCTCGGTCATTATCATTTTCGTCCCCCGTGAACTTTTTATCTTGTGTTCTTTCCTATATCTCTTTTTCTTTTAAAAATAGATTTTAATTTTCAATCAGTAACATATCAAACTCCAATAGTCATGCATATAGAATTTCAATCCAAAGTAACACAATCTCCTTAAATTTTTAATAAGGAGTGGAGGTCATTTAACTAACCACAAATATTTTTTGATAATACTCTATCCATATAAAATTTATCACTTATGTTATAGGACCGTATTCACTATAGAATCAAATAAAATAGGAAATGTCTTCGTAACTATATTATCTTCCCTGTAACAATGAAATAAAAAATTGATTTCTAAATCCTTATATGTTTATTCTATTTCGAAATTCTTATAATATATTTTGAAAAAATTATTTTTTAAAAATAATTTATTAATACATTAATTTATGATTATTTAAACTGATATTTTAAACATCATTACCAAACTATATATATTGAAATAAGATACCATTGGAAAAAATTTATTCATTAAAAAAGGAAATATTAGTTTTTATAATGATGTTATATTTAACATTGGACACGTATTCTATAATTATTTTTATGGGATTAAGTATTTTATAGATTTTGGATCAATTTAAATTCACCCTATTCGGAAAATAATTCATCATTATTAATTTCATGTAATAATTTTTTTATTAATTAATTTATATCATCATTTTAAAAAGTAAAAAAAATTGGATCCTTCAACATTATATTCCAATGTATATTTTTTAATATGTGTACTATTTTAAAGTTATAGGAACATAAATAGTGCTTTTGACGGATTTGTTTCTTGTATTAATGTTTTTCAGCAATCTTTCAAAACATCATTTTATTATTTAAAATAGAATTTTTCATTTTCTAAATTAGACTATTTCTTGGATGAAGAATTGGAATGTACATAATTTATTTATAACATAAAGGTAATATTACCCTGTGATTATATAATTTAGAATCTGAATTTAAGTTGGATACACTACAAGAGTCTTTATAAGCACTCCATTTAGAATTCATGGCATTCAGGCCTATCATTCTATGGCTAACCCTTATGAAATTATTTATATGAGACTTATTTTATTAGATGTATTTGATGGTATTATTGGTTATTTGGGATGAGATATATATATACAAAGAATATAACATCATTTTTATTTCCCTTATGTTTTTATGATTATTTAAGGATTTATTGATGGTTATTCCCTTATAGTGAATACTTTTTAGCATTAAAGAAAATTGTGCTTATTCATCATTTGACCCAAAATTACTTGACATGCCTCTTCTATAGATGATTCAATTAATTGAATACTTATTTTATTAATTTAATATATAGAAGTATAAACCATCAATATATGTTTTTTTCTTTTTCCTGTTATTTTGTTCACATATCTTATATTATAATTTAGTCTCATAATTCATAAGTATTAAAATAAAAATATTTAATTTCCAAACATATTTTGTTGTAGAATACGTAATGGAAATCATGAATCTACTAAATTTTGTGGGATAATGATAAGGATTTTTAAAATCATGATTGGATCATCAATAAGAGATCGTAAAACATTATCATTTTTACAACTTCATTAAGTATTTTATTCAATTAGGTGTTTTTTTATTCATCCATAATTAAAACTTTATAAAACATAATCCTGATAGTATTGTATCAAAAATCTTACAATTTTTTTAAAATTAATTTGACACAAATATGTTAGTCCACATCTGATATATTATTAAACATAATGAATCTCATTTGACCACATCATGTCTTCTTCCATAGATGATATCATTCAAGTATTTATTGATTAATTTATATATGTCTTCAATGTCTTCATTCAATGATTTAGGACCATTCTTGGGAATTTCATAAGGCTTCATAGCTTTTAAATAAATCATAAAACCAAGAATCTTAAAAAACATTATGCATTGTGATAATAATATTAATATTTCATCATTTCATAGCTGAGAACACAAATGTCACATCCATGTAATTGAAATTGTTTATCGCTAACTGGTTGTAAAAAGACTCATGAAGGGGTGAATAGAGTTAATGAAATTTTATTGGTATAGAATATAAACCTATTAAATGTATAACATGTTATGATGTTTTCATTATAGTTTTATGTAGTTGATAAAATATCATAAATAATATATAGAACATATGGGATTTATAGTTAATCAAGGAAGATAAATATCATAGTCCACTCCCCCAAAACTCAACTTCTAAATCAAGGTGATTATAAATCATACCAGTCCTTTTATCATGGATGGTATGACAGAATATTAGAATTCAACATGAGGAACAATGTCACGAGATTTTACTAAGCCCCAAAATTAATTTTTTTAAAAATCACACTTCACGGTTTATTTACCATGATCCATCCTGGGGAGTGAGGATAAAATAGTAATTACACATGAAACTCATTGTTTTATGATACAAGATAAGGAATATAATAATTATCTATGAGAGAAAATAATAATTCAAATAATCTCAACTAAATTCTTCAAAAACCCTTCATTGGTGGTCATGAATGTGAGACATTGGAACATGAATCCTCATCTTAATTTCGTATAAAACAACGTCACACACAAAGTGCTTCAAGTGTGAGTTGAGAATTAATGGTTCTTGTGATTCACCCATTTTATATATTCTATTATTAATATTATAATAATTATGTACAATATTAACTCTTTATATGAAAGGATGAAATGTATTACAAGCCATACCTAAAATCACATCAAGATGGATTTTTATCCAAAAATAACTTCGAAACAACACTAAGCATTAAACTTTCTTTATAATATTTCCCTCCATTAGTGTATTTAAACTATTTATAATATCTTTTACTATATATAGATTATCCAATTCACAATTCAACTCCATAAAAATTAAATTCCCCAAATTTACATCAATGGTAAAAAAATATTAGGTTGGTGAATAATGTAGAAGAATCTAGATCACCACATTGATGAATTCAACTAATGGGAATTCACATCCATGAATTGATTCAAAAAGTCCTTATTCAGATAGCTTTCATTCATCTAAAAACCATATTACATATGAGTTATTCTTATAGAGGAATTCCATAAAATAACCAAATTATGTAGGTATTCATAATATAACTAAATTGGACATAGAAAAGTAATGTAAAAATATATTTGGAACAAATATGTTATTTAACTTTTATTCAAATCTGATATTTTATTACATTACAAAACAAATTCATCTAGAAATTATATCATTTCATCAAACTGGATACATTGGAAAATTTCAAATGTTGGTGATTTCCACATATTAATTTTCATGATTTATCTATTCCACATAGGCCAGTCCTTTGTATATCTGACTAAGATAGCCAATTTCTCAATGTATTCGAATATTCACATAGACAGTTTCCTCAATTATTTGTTTTTATATAAATAGGGAAATTTAAAAAATCATCAAGAGTAATACAATCTATTTTCCTAATGGATGAAAAATATAATATCATATGGACACAAATACAAAATAATCAAAATCATATGATTCATATTTCAGATCATAAATAAAAAAAACATTTAATACATTAAAAAACACTAGTTGTTCAATAAGGGGTTGAACACAAAATCCATAGAAATAAATTGAACATGATATAAATATATTCTCAAGAGTTTAAATGGTTGTTTCAGAGTGAATATTTTTCTATGTGTGAAAATTAATACTAATACAAATCATTGTTTCTAGATATTTGTTAATTATTTTCTAGAACCTCGAGGTAATCCAACAATATTGATTATATAAAATGGAGAGTGGTTTACCATGACGACTTATATCTTAATATATTTACATCATATTGAGTTGGTATTAAGATAAATCATTTTTCATAGTAATTAAATGATCTAACGTTTTATGGAAACCAATTACCACTCAGATCGTATTAATATTATTTGATTACATAGGGAGTCTTACAATGAAATCCATGGATTTTTCGTTCAAATTTCCATTATATTATGAATTTTCTTGGAATCAAATAATTGGTTATCTATAATTTATAACTAAACTGTTGGAATACAAAGAATCAAGAGACAAATTATACAATATCTCTATACATTTTGTCTCACAAGATATTTTTTATTAGATCTCTTTACATCTAAGTAAATCTTAGAAGCAAAGATAATGATGATCTATGTAAATAATTCCAATGTTTATTTTTTTACCATTTTCATAGGACATTTATCCAGGTTCCAAACTATATAACTCTTTCTTATTAAAATTTTAAATCTTGAATATATTTTTTTCATTCATTACGTATAATTATCATATTTTAGGCCTCCTTTATCCTATTATTAATAGATAGATGATAATTTATTTTAGAATGGTCGGATGAATTATATTTTATGATTCCCATGTCCAACCAATACATGTACAAGAATATCTGATCCCATTCAATCCTCATCATGGATATGGTAAAAAGATCATTTCTACTATAATCACCTACCACATTAGCCTTCATCCTATGATGGTAATGGATTAAACCATCATATTAACGAAACATATATAACCACCTTCATTTTGGAAAGTTGACCTCATTTTTTGAATATATATTTTAGGATTTTATGATATATATATATGTCACACTTCTCTACATAACGATAATGTATATTATTATTCAATGAAATAAGGACTGGAAAAATTAAATTAAATTTGTTGGTATGTGATTATCATGGATCATTAGATGTTGATAGGTATATCCAATCACATTAAAAATATAATTTTTAGAAAACCCCAAATATTTTGTGTTTCATCACAATAAATCAATAATCAATCCCCAATAGTGGGTAATGTGAGTAGATTTATAGTGATTACCCTCTAATTTAACTCATTATTTATTTACTCACATTCATTAAAATTGTAAAATATCACTACCCTCAATTATAGGTTGGTTAGTGGGTTTAAAAATTTTTACTATTAAATGGATGATCGTAACAAACTATTCCATATAGACATTGAATCTAAATAATATATGCTTTCTGGGATATCCATCAATTTATTCCTTTTTCTAAGTATCATCAAATATCTCCTTATTAGTGATAACATGCCACAATAATGTTTCTTTCACCATTAAAACACTCATTTAGTTAACATGGCATATATCTTTTCCGTTCACAATGTCTTCAGAACAAAATAAAATAAAATAATCCTCATGATTCAACTTTTGGATTGAAGAGAAAAATATTTTCTATAAAAGATACCAAAAATATATTGATGTAATCCCTAGTGACTGTACTCGTTATGTACATGAATGTAGTTGGATAAATAGTGAGTCTAAATGGATCCCTATGTACACATAATACCCATTCCTTTTTTGAAATGTAATGTTTGGGATATCCCCCGTGATTATATTTACATTACAAAAACCTTATAGAAGATCCACTATATGGAAAAATTGGGCTCAACATAGCTAATTTAAATAGTAACAAATCTATTTTGGATGAAACTTGTTTAGTATCGTGATCTTGTTAACACTAGGAAAATCATTCCATTATCACATTAAACTATAATTTATAATAATTAGATGGACTAAGTCAACTTATGATGAAACACTTGGGTGTATATAACCTTTATCTATATTCACATGTAGTTTATTATTCGTCTCCAAATGTTCATGATGCACATTTTATAAGGATTATATGACATATTCAATGCTCTAGGTAAATGATGCGTTGTAAACTTAAACTATCATCTTGAGGGAAAACTATGTAATTATTCAGCAAACACATCAACATATTATTTATCAATGGTAATGTAATATTGTGTTATATTTTAAATTTTATCAATCATTTAATCTTGATATTTTTTCATAATAATAATCTATATCCATTCTTTATATATTGATTCTAAAGAAGAATCAATGCTCATGAAATAATATTGGAATAGAGGCCTTTTTGATATATAGAGTTAAATTTTCTTCTTTAAAATACTTATGTTGTCTCTATACAAGGAATGAAAATTCATACACATTATTTCATTAAAATCCACTAAATGGTATATCACAAAGTTTTTTTGATAATTCTATCCTAAAAATATTGAAATGGGAGAAGTCATATACATGTGTCGAAATAATTTCCCAAATTTTTCAGTGATACATCCATATACCTGTTTTGACATTGTCCTTGAATTGTTTTAGTGAACATGAATGATATTAAAGAATGTGTAGAACCATATACTCACAAGAACATTACATTTCATTAATGGATGACATGCCCAAATTTTACTAAATCATTCTTATTTTAATCATTCTCATCATCTAAAATATACATTAGGATAATGACTTCTGAACTATTTTACATGTAAATGAGAATCTATTATCATTGATGGTATAATTAATTGATAATTTATATTAAATGACCTGTTTGTAATTCCCATACCCCAGTTACCCAGAGTCAGTGCATTATTTAATAATATTTCCATGATCACAAAATATCAAGTCTCAAAAGGCTGATTAGTTTAGTAGACGTGGAATAACAAGATACATTCATAAAGTTTACATTACATCATAATGTGAAAACTACTACACCAACATCTTGTCTTCATATCCCTTCATATTATCCATTCAGGTCATTCATAAATTACTCCTTCACATCCTGGAAAAAATAAAACATTGAAAGGGGTGAGCTCAGATTCTCAGTAAGGATAAAAATATAGAGGAAACTTTTATAAATAAGGTTAAACATTTAATGAAATTTATAACTAAAACAAAATCCTTTTAAAAATGAACTTCAGAATAATATGGAAAAGTTAAAATGAAATAATTCAATTTACATTTTCCCATGTATATTCTATTAGCCTAATAATCAATGAAATATCAATAACCAATTTCATAAGGATGGAATGCATAATTCCAGACAATCATAATCATATAGGCAAGCCCTCAGCTCAAGACTACAAATAAGATTTTGTCGAGGCCTTGTCCCAAGACACTAGTTTGTCTCATGAGACCTACCGATGCATCTATGAGCTATATCGGGCTCTACCCGTCACATATTCTGTCCAATGCATTCCTCATTGGAACATGTTTAAACATAACATAGACATTCATATTTAAAATAGCATATTAAATGTCAATACTTTATCCATAAACCAAGAATGGTATAGAAATAACACATCCAAATTCATACATATCACAAAAACTTGAATACAATATAGATGTTTTGTATTATAATAATAAACATCAAATAATCTTAAAATCTATCAAAGAATGTTGACATAGATGAAATCAAAACCATTTGAGGGAAATATCTCTTTTTTTAAAATCATTTAAAAGTCACATAACAATAATATAAAACATTTAATTTGAAAATATTATTATAATCTTGTAACAGAAGCTTCGATTATTTACAACAGCGGAATATATCCCCCCCTACCATATAAGTTCAAAAAACATTCTTACCTTAATTCTGTCAAAAACGATAAAAAGGGGCCTTGTTTGGAAAACGACGGAAAGATCCCTTTATAAACTACTTATAAAAAATAAAACAAGGCTATCAATGACTTTAACCCATATTCTATAAAATATTAATAATGTTTTTAAATACTTTTTTTAGAAACATGCATTTGGATGTTAAAGAGGTCACAGTAGATAATTTTGTAAAAACAACCTCGGATAATAAAGAGATTGTGAAATAAACCCTTACATTGTACTTTTCCATGGTTGAGGGTAGTTTAACATCCGGTATAATGGTGAAATAGTTGTTATTAAATTATACAAGAATCATATACATTAATATTATATCATATATTATATTTTAACATTTCTTGGTTAATAATATCTTATTATTATCGTCGTTTCGGTTGTTAACTTACTCATTTTCTTTTATATGTTTTGTTACAGCAGACACGATTGTTATGGATAGGTTGTATCTTATTTGTATACAAAATTATAACACGTTCTTAAAAATTATTTTTAATCATCAAATGAGAAATATACTAGAATGGATACGAGGGAGAATGAATCTCATCTTGTTCGTGGAGATGGTAGTCCGTACGAACGCACGAGTGAAAATATCATTCTTTTGATATTAATATAATATATAATTGGATGGTATATAATATATACATAATAATTATCATTTTATATTTATTATTTACATGAATTACACATCAATATTATACACATCTAAATAAAAATGTTTTGAATAACAATTACACCACGACGTTGAGACGGTAGGTCGTACATATGCCAGTATATTGACATGTCATGAAAAGGATGGATAGAATACTGAATAGGGTTGTACCATATTTATAATAACATCAAAGTATATCGAAGATACTGGTGATGTTATTTTATAATGTAAATAAAAATGAAAGAAGAAGTTGATGAAGAATGTAACTTGAAAGAGGGTGGTGAAAACATTACCTCTTCTTTGGGTTCATCCTTTTGATTTTATCAAAAGGGCTACTAAGGCTGGATTTATGATCAGACTAAGTCCTCTATGATGAATTTTGGGAAGTTGAGAGAGTATTTGGGATGTGTTTGGCCAAACCAAAAGGCTTGGAAGATGTGAAGAATTGGTTAGAAGTGGTGTCCTTTTATAAGGGGGAGGAGGGGCACCTTAGGAAAAGCTAGAAATATAATTTTATAATAAATACATATTCTATTTATAATGGCTAAAGAGTATATTATTTAAAGGTTAAGGTTGGGATGGGTCGAATACCACTCAAAAAATAGGTTTTAGATAGTTTTGTGTCACTTTATTGACCTTATCTTTTAGTTTTAACTCTTAGTTAATTAGTTTGAAACATCCCATGTCTCTTTGTATTTTTATATTATATAGTCAATAAACATACTATAAACTTTTTAGTGACCCCAAGTGGTCCATTAATGATACACATATCATATTATAATTCTTTTGGCAGAGCCTTCTATTTTTCAGAATAGAATATAAATTAATAATATAATATTTTTTAAAACTCTTTTATTTCAATTTTGACACTATTTGGTATTTTGTTTTTGATAATTTCATAATAGTATTTTTACTTCTAACAAAGAGGATTTAAATAGTCCTAGTGTGTCTTATTAACCACGCATATTAGTGTAATTCATAAAAAGTCTCAAATTACAATTTTTTTTATTTTTTTAATATCAATTATTTAAATATTTCATTAATTTGGTAATTTCTGCAACACAATTGTGTCTTAAATAAATTAAATTATTTAATGTCAATAAATTATAAATAAAATAAAATTATGTAAGAAATGGTTTTATAATTCTATTGAATATTTATAATCAAATTTATCATTTGTATAACGCTATATTAAAAATGTTTTAGTTATTAAACTTGCTTTTTTAACTCTTTTAACTCTTCTATGAATTAAATAATAATAAATGTCCTAATCTAATCCAAGTGGACCTAAATTATAATATTTTATTCCTAAGGATGTTTTAGGTCGATATACCCTTTTCCATTAGAATTAGGTCATGTTTTGGTGTAATATTAAAATCATTTTTACCCATAATTACCATATTTACTTTTAACCGTAATAAATAAAATTAAAAAGGTATTATTCACCATAAATTATTTTTATCTTATTGAACCACATTTTACATCTTGATATTATCCTTGTCTCTCAGTTTTTCGAAATTCCACTCATAGTATCAGTAAAATTAAGTTTTATGGTAATTTCAAATTCTCCTAGGAGGTGGGTGAAAGACGGTGAAAAGTTCAATAAAATTTATATATATCTAAAATCAATCTATACTAATGTCAATGAATTACATTGAAAATATATAGGTATTATTTATCTATATTGACCTTAATTAAATTTAAATAAAATAAATAATTATAAAAAAAAATTGGTTTTAAACAATAACTCAGTGTTCTTTTCACTATTCATCAAAAATTGAATGCTTTCAGAAAAATACCAAGAATTCACCCTAAGCTAATTTTGATATTCCGATTCCAAAAATGAAGTCCATTTTGAAAGATAAAATTTATAAGTTTCAAAAAGTGGGTATTACTATTCATAACAGCTAGTTTGATTGGTTGCGGTGTGTGTTAGAACATGAAGTTGCGTACAACACACCCTACTGTATTATTCAAGGAGAATCGTATCGTGGAAGATTTTGGTGTTACATTCTCCCCACCTTCAGATAATTTCATCCTAGAAATTTCTAGAATACTACCACATGAAAAGACTCAGGTGATTCTTCATCATAATTTCCTTGGGTTCCCATGTTGCCTCTTCCATTTTATGGTATCTCCATAGAACATTTACCAGATGAGTCAACCGATTTCTTAGCACATCTTCTTTTGTATCAAAAATTGTGATGGGCTCTTCACAATTATACAGATCAGGTTCTAGTTCTAATTCCTCATTGTTGAGTACATGCGTTGGGTCAGGCATGTATTTTCTCAACAGTGATACGTGGAACACGTCGTGAACTTTTGATAGATTTTTTGCCATTTCCAAACGGTAATCTAGAGCACTAATTCATTCTAGAATTTCGAATGGTCCGATTTACATGGGACTCAATTTTCCCTTCTTTCTGAAATGGATAAATCCATTCCATGGAGATACCTGTGATAAAACATGATCTGCTACCTTAAATTACAAATTCTTCCTTCAGTTATCGGCATAGATCTTCTGCCTACTTTGAGCTGTTGTGATGTGGTTTTTGATTACCTTCACCTTTTCCATCGTTTCCTCCACCAGTTCTGGACCTATAAGTATTCATTCACCAGCGACATCCCAACAGGTTGGTGTGAAACATCTCTTTCTATATAACACTTCATATGGTGCCATCTGAATACTTAATTGGAAGTTATTGTTATTGAAATACTCAACCAGAAATAAATATTGATCCCACATACCCTAAAAGTAAAGTGACCAGGATCTCAACATGTCTTATAAGGTCTGAATAGTCTGTTCTGATTGTCCATCTGTTTTAGGGTGGTAGGCAGTGCCTAAACAAAGTTCAGTATCTGGGGATTTCTGAAATATTTTCTAGAATAATGAAGAAAAATAGGGATCATTGTGAGAAACAATTGATAGGGGTACTCAATGAAGTCTCACAACTTCATTAATATATAGTATTGATTTATGTTCAAGTGGTAGACCTCTCTTATAGCAAAAAAATGTTCTAAAATGTAAGACGATCAACAATTACACATATTGCATCATTCATTCTAGGAATCTTTGGTAGTCCCATGACAAAGTCCATCATGATATTATCCCATTTCCACTCGGGTATGGGAAGAGGTTGTATGACTCCTCCAGGTTGTTGCCTTCCATCTTTCACATGTTGACAAACCATACATATTGACACAAAATCAGCAATCTCCCTCTTGATGTTGTCCCACCAAAAATGTTCCTTCAAATATCTATACATTTTGGTGCTCCCAGGGTGTATATAGAAACTTGAACTATTAGTATCATCCAATAATTCCTTTTTTAGATCAGGTATATTGGGAACACAATGTCTCTTCCCAAATTTCAAAATTCCATCTTAATACACAAATTCACTCAATCTGCCATCATTCACATCTTTAATCTTCTTTTGAAACTCGTCATCATTGGTTTGAGAACTCTTTATCCTTTCTAGTGAAGATGGTTTGGAAACCATTTTTAATTGAATTGATGTTTCACCTTCCATGGTGATTCCCATATCCATCATTACTAAATCCATGAAAATAGGATCCCTTTCAACTCTAATCTTGTTCAAAACACCATGATTCTTTCTACTCAAATCATCATCCACCTTATTTCCCTTCCCATGATGTAGTGTATCATTATATAATAATCCATGAGTAGTTCAATCCATCACCTTTGCCTCATGTTGAGTTCTTTTTGTGTGAAAATGTACTTTAAACTCTTGTGATCAGTATGTATCTTAAATTCATCACCATAGAGATAATGTCTCCATATGTTCAAAGAAAATACTATAGTAGCTAGATCTAGAACCTGAGTAGAATAGTTTTTCTCATGAATTTTTAGATGTCGTGATGCACAGGCAATAACCCTATCATTCTTCAAAAGGACTCAACCAAGTCCTTTCTTAGATGAATCACTATAAATAATGAATCCATCATTCTCTGATTGTAGTGTTAATATAGGAGCATTGAATAATATTCTCTTCAGTTCTTCAGAACATTTTTCACACTCTTTTTTTGAAATAAATTTAACAACTTTATGTTTGAGATTCATTAATTGGTTATCCAATTGGGAAAAATTCAGGACGAAATAGAGATAATAACCTACCAAGCCAATAAAACTGTGTACCTAGGTTATACTCGTTGGTGCAGGACATACTTGAATTGCTCCTATATTAGGAGGTTCAACAGATATTCCATCCTTAGAGACAATTTGGGTAAGAAAAGAGATCTCATAATTCCAAAATTCACAATTTTTATACTTCCTATTTAATTCATGACTTCTAAGAGTCTCCAATATAATGGACAAGTGATTTTCATGATCTAAGTAGGTTTTGGAGTACACCAATATATCATCGATAAATACCACCAAAAAATCAAATATATATTCCTTGAAAACAGTATTTATTATATCCATGAATACAGAGGGTGAATTAGTCAACCCAAAAGGCATTACCGTAAACTCGTAATGCTCGTACCTAGTTCGAAATGTTGTCTTCGGAATGTCTTCCTTCTTTACATAGAACTAATGGTATCCAGATCGAAGTTTAAATTTTGAAAAGTATTATGCTCCAGGTAGTTATTCAAATAAATCATCAGTGTGAGGTAGGGGATACTTGTTCTTTATTGTTATTGCATTGATCTACCTGTAGTAGATATATAACATCATAGATCCATCTTTCTTCTTAACAAAAAGGACATGGGCTCACCATGGTGAAACACTAGGGTTAATAAATACCATATTACTCAATTCCTCTATTTATTTATTTAGTTAAACTAACTCCACAATGTCCATTCTATAAGGAGACTTCAATATAGGCCTTGAACCAGGAAATAAATCAATTGAAAAATCAATTTCTTGTTCTGGAGGATGTCCATGTAAATCTTCTTGAAACACATCAACATATTCTCTCACAATAGGAACATCCTCTATTTGAACATTCATTTCATCACCTATATTCATTTCATTTTCTTCTTCCTCAATAATTGATTTTAGCTGAGCCATTTGTGGTGGATCTAGGTAAGAAATAAGTGGTCAAAATTCTTCTCTAAAGATAAGGTGTTACTTATCATCATCATAAAAAATCATAACCTACATATTATTACAATAAACCTTTGCATCATGGTCATAAATCCAATCCATACCAAGGATTATGTCAAACTCAATCATAGGTATGGTGATGAGATCTGCAAATAAAGAACATTTATGCGATCTATTGGGGAATGATTCCCAAAACATTGTTATAATGATACTTCCCTTAGGAGTTTTAACTGACAACTCCCTTGTTAAATCGAATTGAAAATATATAATTTTCTTAGCAAACATGGAAGATATGAAACAATGTGAGGATCCAGAATAAAATAATGCATATGCTAATGTTGAAGAAACCATTAAATTTCCTACCACCACCTCTTTCAGAGCTTCTACTTTATCTATAGTGAGAGCATTATCTTGGCCTTGATCCCTTGTCCTTTTCTAAGGTAAGATACCCTGACTCTTAGCACATTCATTTTCATAATTTCCCATCTCCATGCAATTATATCATTGAACATCGGTAGATTCTTTCTTCCCCTTGAAATCACGAGATTGGTGGCCTTTTAACCACACATGTAAAATACTCACATTCCCTTAAAGCAAGTACCAGGGTGTTTCTTCCAACATTTACTGTATGATAGATATTCAACTTTTCCCTTCTTCCCCTTATTTCCATTCCCAGATTGATCAACAGATATCTTCTTCTATTGATTTTCTTTAACTTCAAAATTCATAGAGAATTCCTTTTTTGTCTTGGTAGAACATGAGACAATGTCATCATATGACGAGAAGGATTGTGATACTAATGCACGAGGGATAAATGGTTTTAACCCATCAAATAAATTATAAATCTTACTTCTTGGGTTACGTATATAATCTCTACCATACCTTGATAACCTTGTAATGTTAGCCTCATATTTTGCGACATTCTCATCTGCCTTTTGTCTTAGACTCAGAAATTTCAATTCCATATATTCTTGATTGTCACGAGGAAATATTTTCCTAAAAACAGATCTTTGAACTCCCTCCATTCAATATTTGATACTTCATCATCTTCCTTCATGTTTTGAATCAATGACCACCATTGATTAGCATCTCCAGTGAGGTGGTAAACTGCCATGATAACTTTTTCCCTTTCACTACTCCCTAATGCATGAAATATTTTTTCTAGGTAACATATCCACTCCTCAGCTACCATTGGATTTGTACTCCCATATAATGTTGGTGTTTTTTGCCTCATGAAGAGATATAACATTGATCATCCACACTGTGGATCAGGGTGCTCCATATGGGTATGGTTATTATTCATAACCTGAGTGAGTTGTCCAAGTATGGTGATAAGTAGATCAACAATAATTTCATCACCAGCACCACTATAATTATCACGAGTAGGAGGGAAATCCCTACATGGAGTGCGTGAATTGATACGGTTTCCATTCCTTCTACTCGATGCCATTTAACGAAAATAGAATAATCTAGATCAATTTATGAATCAAAATACATAATTCCATACTTGTAAAACACATAACATAAATTGAACTATTTATGGATATAATCCATAATCATAAAATAAATTCTTTGAGAAAGTATATACTTATAAACCCTTCATAATGGTTTGTAAAGAAAATGATAACTATCCTAAGAATATCCCCCAGGAGTATCATAAACAAGAGTGTAGCAAGGCCTATTGTCATGCAACATTTCTCGTTCGAGTCTACCTCAAAGCTATGTTTTTGGGTTTTACCCCTAGGTACATATGTGCCAAAGGAACCTCTACCTGCTCATATCTAGACGGGGATTTATTGCTTAGAAACTCACAAAATCTCTACAATACCAAAATTATAGGAAGTTCTCTTATACTCATCCTCAAAGTATATCTTAGGTCTATGTTTTCTATTAAGAGTTTATCTCAATATAGCTTCCATGGTTTGTACTAAACATCCTCTAATACCAACTATAACACCCCGACCCCAGTTACCTAGTGTCAGTGCATTATTATATATTATTGGCATGATCACAAAAGATCAAGCCTCAATAGACTGATTAGTTTAGTTGCCTTGGAATAACTAGATACATTCAAATAATTTACATTACATCATAATGTCAAAACTACCACAACAACATCATGTCTTCATATCCCCTGATACTATCCCTGCAAGTCATTCATAAATTACTTCTTCACATCCTGCGAAAAATAAAAGATTGAAAGGGGTGAGCATAGATTCTTAGTAAGGATAACAATATAGCGGAAACTTTCATAAATAAGGATAAACATTTACGGTAATGTATAACTATAACTAAAGCCTTTTAAACATGAACTTCAGAATAATATGGAAAAGATAAAATGAAATAATTCCATTTACTTATTCACAATGATATTCTTCCTGTTTAATAATCACATGCAATATCAATAACCACTTTCATAATGATGGAATGTATAATGATAGACTATCATAACCACATAATCAAGGACACGTGCCAAGACTACAAATAAGATTTTGTCAAGGCCTTGTGCCAAGACACTAGATTGTATCATGAGACCTACTGATGCATCAAGGAGCTATAGCGGGCTCCACCCATCACATATTAAGTCCAATGCATTCCTCATATGAACAGGTTTAAACATAACATAAACATTCTTATTAAATATAGAATACGAAATGTCAATACTTTATCCATAAACCGTGAATGGTATAAAAATAACACATCCATAGTCAAATATATCAGAAAACCTTCAATACAATATGGATGTGTTGTATCATAATAATAAACATCAAATAATCTCAAAATCCATCAAAGGATGTTGACATAGATGAAATCAAAACTATTTGGGATAAATATCTCTTTTTTTAAAATAATTTAAAAGTCACATAATTATAAAATAAAATATTTACTTTGAAAATATTCTTATAATCTTGTAACTGAAGCTTTGATGATTTTATAATGTCATAAAATAGCCGCACCGACCGTATAAGTTAAAAAAACATTATTACCTTAATTCTGTCAAAAAGGTCAAAAATTGGCCGTGTTTGGAAAAGGATGGAAAGATTCCATTATAAACATCTTATAAATAGTCAAACAAGGGTATAAATGACTTTAAACCGTATTTTGTAAAATAGTAAGAATGTTTTGTAATACATTTTTAAGAAACATGGATGTGGATGATAAAGAGGTCCCAGTAGATAATCATGTATAAACAACTCGGATAATGAAGAGATTGTGAAATAAACCCTTATCTTGTACATTCCCTTAGTTGAGGGTAGTTTAACATACGTTATAATGGGGAAATAGTTTTTATTAAATTATACAAGACTCATATTCGGTCTATAATTGCTCCAAAGTGGATTATTTAAAATTTATGGTGGGGATAGATCTAAAACCACTCTACAAATAGGTTTTAGATAGGTTTGGGTCACTTTATTTACCGTATCTTTTAGATTTAACTCTTAGTTAATTAGTTTGACACTTACCATGTCTCATTTTATTTTTATATTATATAGTCAATAAACATACTATAAAATTCCAAGAGACCCCCAAGTGGTCCATTAACGATACACCTATAATAATATAAGTCTCGTGTCTGATCCTTAGATTTTTAGGAATATAATATAAATTAATAATATAATATTTGTTTTAAAAACACTTTTATGTCAATTTGTATACTATTGGGTATTTTGTTTTTGATAATTTCATAAAAGTATTATTACTTAGAAAAAAACCATATAACCAGTAATAATATGTCATAGTAACTTAGAAATTTAGTGGAGTTCATCAGAAGTCTAATATAACATTTATTTTGATATTTATAATATCAATTATTTTAATATTTCAATAATTTGGTAATTTCTGCATCACCATTGTGTCATAAATAAATTAAATTATTTAATGTCTAAAAATTTTAAATAAAGTACCAATATGTTGTAAATGGCGTTATATTTCTAATTAATATTTATAATCAGATTTATCTTATGTATAACCCTATAATAAAAATGTTTTAGTTATTAAATTTTGATTTTAACTCTTTTAACTCTTCTTTTAATGAAATAATAATAAATTTACTTATCTAATCAAAGTGGACCTAAATGATAATATTTTATTACTAATGTTGTATTAGGTAGAGATAAAATTTTCCAATAGAATTAGTACATGTGTTAGGGTAATATTAATATCATTTTTACCCTTAATTACCCTATTTACGTTTAACTATGGTAAATAAAAGTAAGAAGTTACTATTCACCAAAAATTATTTTTATCCTATTGAACCACATTTTACTCCTTGATATTAACTGTGTCTCTCATTTTTTCGAAATTAGACACATATAAGTGGTAAAAGTTAGTTTTATGTGAATTTCCAAATTCTCCAAGGTGGTGGGTAAAAGACCGTGAATAGTTCAAAAAAATTTATATATATTTAAAATTAGTATAAACTAAGTCCAATGAATTACATTGAATATATATATGTATTATGTTTCCATTTTTACCTTAATTAAATTTAAATAAAATAAATAATTATTTAAATAAAAATTCAGTTTTAAACATTAACTTGGTGTTTTTTCACTATTCATAAAAAATTATATTTTTTTAGAAAAATACCAAAAATTCACCATAAGCTAATTTCAAAATTCTGAATCGAAAAATTCAGTCCATTTTGAAATATAAAATTTATAATGTTTCAAAAAGTGGGTATTACCTTTCATAACAGCTAGTTTGATTGGTTGTGGTGTGTGTTAGAACTCGAAGATGCGTACAACAAATGCTACTGTATTATTCAAAGACAAGCGTACCATGGAAGCTTGGGGTGTTAAAATGTTGATTTTTAGTTTTCTACCTATGTTATCCATGGTTTATTTCCTAACCTAATATTATTCTCATTTTCATTATTTTCATAATGTCTCATAATGAAATTATAAATTTTCCAAATAATATCCATAACGAATATTGAACTATGTGTGTAGTAAGGCCTCTTTTTCATTTACTAGGTGAATATCAAGTCAATAGATAATTCACCCATTTGAGAGATATTATCCATAAATAGAAATTCTACATATCTGTATCCATTTTATTATTTATAATGTGATTTGGATTCTTTGAATCATCTCCTACTATAGTTTAGAAAAAATAGGGATGTTTTACTATATTTGGTCATATACAAAAAGATTTCACAATGGTTTTATAAACCTAATACCCCCAAATACTATGGGATTTTATGATAAGAACTAGGAAAACACATATAAATTATATATTTTATTTCAGGATAAATTATAAAAATTTACACATAATACTATCCCAAAATATTGAGAGGCATAGTGACTTTGATAAATTAGAAACATATAATGATATCATGAAATAAAGATACGAAATAAATTATTTAAAACACCATATCATTCCATTTAAATCAACTGAATTGTAAATAAGTATGTAATATCATGTGGGTGTATATAAGGATGGGGTGATCTATATTGCCAACTAATAGAAAAATAATACAATAAAAAAATTAATGTAACTCTTAAGAGACAACAATAATAACAAGGTTAAAAATCAGATGAGAATCATAATCATTATAATCAATGAAGAATATATGATTATAATAATATGTTGTCATAAGATTATAGAATCAATGTTAACAAGACATAATAAGCATAATTCAAGGATAAGTGCGGTGAAATAATGACATAGTGTTCATTTGATTACCACTAATGAACCACTAAATAAATCTCCATTCCACTTATATCATACATTTTAAGAACATATTCAATCACTATTAATCCCATATTAATAGAATATGGGTTAAATAAATCAACGACCCATACTATTGAAGCATAGGAACATATTGGTGGATACCAAAAACTAAAAATAGAAATGGGTATATTGAATATGAATGTTTAGAATTGAAACCCACTTAATGATCTTTGAAACATGATAGGTGTACATATATGTTCAATGATGGGTTTAATGATAGAGAAAGGCAGATACTCAATAGATGGAAATCATTAGTATTGTAATGGTATTCATAAAAACATATTTCAATATGAAAATTTAAAAATTAAAATTTATAATATAGTTAATTTATATGAATATATAATATTAGTATGAGAATCCAATAGTTAGATATATTTTCGAAATAGGTTATGGTTGTAATTAGAAGGCATTAATTTTCTTGTATTATGAGAACATCAAATATATAATAAAGGGATATTTATAATGACATGATAACATAAATTATTGAGATTCAGAAGGCTAAATAAAAAGGAGGTTCATGAATGGAGGAGAAGAGAGATAGAGATCCCTTACCTTCTGAGGGGGCATCAAAAAAATTAAAGGATCTTTTTAATTTCTTGGTAAAAACCTGAAAGGGATTTATTAAGGGCATGCAAGAGTAAATGTGTGATCAATAGGTTTGAGTGATGATAATTGTCAGGTTTGAATGGTATTTATTGAAAAACATAAGGAAATTCATCATTAAAATATAAACATAGTTTTCGGACTCTATATAAAAAAATAATCAATACATATTACTTTATAATGGTTTCTACCAATTTCAACTAGTTTTAAAATTTTTTTAAGGATAATAATAAATAATATTAATTTATTTACATTGGAGATGTGGAATTGAATCATGCTCATACTGAAATGATTTTTTATCATAAAAATATAATATATGTAATAGAGGATTCACTATACATTTTTGAGATTAATCAATCAACAATAAAAAGAAATTATTTAAAGTGTAAATATATTTTTATCATGGATTTCCTTTATATTATATGTTACATAACTTATTAGATATAATGATGTCATTGTATTTATCATATTTATTTTTTACCAAAAAAAAATGATTGTAAATGAAAATTATGAAAAAATCACTAGAATATAATTTCGATAATCTAATTTAAAAAATGATATTATTATTTTTAAATATTTATAGAAATATTAGAATTTAAAATTTTAAATAATTATCATTATTTACTAGAAAATACTTATTTTAACGGTGAATTCTTTTTTTTGTCCCTTACTAAAATTACATTCGACATCATTAAATTTTATTATCATTTATATATAAACTAATCTTGTTTATTAAAAATATTTTTTGAAAATAATATTAATTTATAAAATTCAATAATTTATTAAAAATTATGTTATATTTATATTTATATATTTTATAAAATAAAATTTCTATTTAATTATATAGAAATATCAATTTTATAAAACTTAATATCAATTAATATATAAATTAATAAAAAAAGATAAATTTAATAATTAATTAAGTAAAAAGAAATAAAAAAATTAATATTACTATGTTTTAGAAACATATCAACTTATTAAAGGTGTGTTTTCCAAAAGGGTATGGCATGTGAAGGTGGTACACTATTGGGGAGGTTTATTGAACATGGTTCTGGAAGTGATCTCGACATGTTTGAACATGTCCTGTAAACAATTCCACGCATGATTTGGTTATTACGTTTTGGATTGGGCTTGGTTAGGGGAAATTTCTAGTGATTTCCTCTCCCCTAGAATCTCATATAAATAGGTTTAATGTGGTAAAATACCACTTAACAGGGTTATCAATTCTTGTGTTTAGGTTTATTATATATTTTCAAAACCCATACTATATACTAATTTGTGTGGTAACTATAAAATGTCTATATTATAAATTTTTATTATTTTTACTTATATTTTAATTACATTTGGAAATATTTTATAATGGTCCAAAATTACAAAGTTAAAAAAGGTTATTTTGTAAAAATATTACTTAATATGTCTTATATGTGTTCATACCCACTTAAGTCACCCATTCCAATTAATTTTTGTTTTATTATTTATGATTACACATTCATCTCATATATATGATTCTTATCATTTCCCATTTTCCAGGATATGTGCAAGGCCATTTGATTATATTAATATACATTGCTTCTAATGCATTGGTTTCTACTGGAGGTATTCATATGAGGAAAATTTTGTTGATTAAATATATTCTTTTTTGATAGATATTATAAAATATTTAGCTACTATCCCTTGATACAAAATCATTTTGATTAGGATATGTGTTGTAATAATTTATTTGTATGTATAATTCAATAAAACGATTTAAAATATCTATATATGGATTACGGTCTTCCAAAATTCCATAATTGAACTAAAAAACCACATTATTTAGTAATTGTATTAAAAATATATATAAAATATAAGTGTGATAGAATTCTAGTTATTTTTAATCAACTACCATAAATAAAATAATATATTGAGTAACATAATGATATTTATATGAATAAATTACACATTATGGGGTCTTGATTATGTTGATATAATATATTTATACAATTATTTTATTTTATTATAAATTATATACAAATTGGTTCTCAGATTGATTGTTTTAAACTGATGCCAACTAGGAAACCATCTTGGGTATTTAGTGAAAATGAGAGTAAAACATGATGTATGTCTCTAATATTATTTGGGTTATAAACTAGAACTGAGAACATATAAAATCATTTAAGAAATGTATTACCATTATAATCCCTTCAAAATCAATGATAAATCACTAATAATTTTTTTATACATATCAAAAACTGTACATTAAAAATTCAGTCACTTTCAAATATAAAAAACATATATTGAAATACCAAAATAGGTTTTCAAGTGGAAAATCAAGAACTCCATCAATAATCACCATTAGGTAGTAATTTACATACAATTCAGAAAATCATTTTTATATATCTAAAAACAAATGCTACTAGAATTTTGTGTTATACCAATGGATTCAAACCATTGGGAATGTCCTGAAAACCGTTGGTGTAAACTATACCAATGGTTTCTCAATATATTGGCTAATTAGACATGGAGATAGACATATACCGACAATTATATTATAACTATTGGTATATGGGTCTAAAATCTATGTTATTACAATGGTTTCAAATATCCCTTGGTATATCATTATACTAATGATTAATACCCGTTAAAAATTAAGGCATTTCAGTTCTTTTCAAACGGTTTCAAAACGGGTTGAATAACCCTTTACGAACAGTTCATATAAAAAAATTGAAAATACCGATTACATGTTATAAAACAATGGTTTAATTACCATTTGTATAACTATATACCAACATTTTTATGTAATTCATTTGTATAAAGAAACTAATAACACATGTAACAACAGTTTACAACCATTAGTATAGCCTTACTGTAATTTCAGTAGTAGGTCGGCCTGCCTCTCCCTCTACAATCTGTTGTTCACCAAGGCATTCATAATTCAATTCAGATCCTAATTACACTATAAAATTCATATTTCCTAATTGAATTATCAATTGAATACATACACAATAAATTATGTAAGTAATTATGAATTATGATTGAATAACTCAAAAAAACACAAAAATGTATACTGAATTACATATAGAATTCTGAATTATGTACATTGTATTCAATTAAGAATTCATTACATGAAGAATTTAATTATGTATAACACATATAGAATATGGAATATAGTATTGAATTTAGAATATGGGGGTGTCCAAGGGGGTGGGGATGTTCAGGTGGGTGGGCTATCGAAGTGGGTGGGGTGTGCTAGGTGGTGGGGGATGTCCAAGGGGTTGGGGGTGTCTAGGGAGGCTGTCCAAGGGTGTGGGGGTTTCATGGGGAGGGGTGGTGTCATGGGGGCGTCCAGGGGGAACCAAGATCTCCACGGGGGTGGGGGTGTCCAGGGGGGTTGACAATGGTGGGCGGGGGTGGGTGGTATCCACAGTGGTGGGGGTGTCCAGGGGGTGGGGGTGTAAAGGGGGTGGGGGTGTCCATGTGGTGTCTGAGGGGGGGGGGGTTGTCCATGGGGTGGGGTGTCTAGGGGTGTGGGGGATGTGTTGGGGTGGGGGTTGTCCAGTGGGATGGGGGTGTCCAGGGGGTGGGGGATGTCCAGGGGGTGGCGTGTCCAGGAGGTGGGGTGTCCAGTGGGTGGGGGTTATCCACGAGGTTGTGGGGGTGTTTCTAAAGGGGGTAGGGGAGTCCAGGTAGTGGGGTTGTCTAGGGGGGCTATCCATGGGGTGGGGGACTGTCCAAGTGGGTGACTGTGTCTAGGGGGTGGGTGTCTAGGGGTGTGGGGGTTTCTTGGTGAGGGGTGGTGTCCATGGGTGGAGTCCATGGGGTGTGGGTTGGGGGGATGTCCACATGGGTGGGGTTTTATAGGGGGTGGGGGTTTTCCAGGGTGTGTGGGCTGTCCATGTGCGTGGGTTGTCAAGGGGGTGGGGTTTCAAGGAGGTTGGGGGTGTTCAAGGGTTTGGGGGTGCCCAGGGGGTGTGGGGGTGTTTAGTGGGGGTTTGGGTGTCTAGTGGGGTGTCTAGTGGGGTGTCCAGTGGTGAAGGTGTCAAGGGGTTGTGTGGGTGGGGGGATATCCAAGGGGGTGGGCGTGTAAATGGGGGGTATCATGGGTTGTGGGTTTTCCAGGGGATGTACAGGGGGTGGGGTAGCCTAGTGGGGTTATCCAAATGGGTGGGGTGTCTAGGGGTGTCGAGGGGCTGTGGGTGTTGTCCATGGGGGTGGGGTGTCGAGAGGGTGGGGTTTTCCAATGGGGTGGAGGTGTCCAGGGGTTGTGGCATCTTTGGAAGGGGGTGGGGTGTCCAGGGAGTGGGGGAGGTGTCTAGGTGGTGGAGGTTGTCCAAGGTGGTGGCGATGTCTAGTGGGAGGGTTTGTTCAAGGGGTTGTGGGTTGTACATGGGTGTGGGGGTTTCTAGTGGGGTTTGGGTGTGATCCAAGGGGGTGGGGTGTCTATGGTGGGTACGGGGTGTACAGGGGGTGGTGGCAGTATAATGGGGGGTCCATGGGGTGTCCATGGGGGATTTGGGGGGATGTCTTGGGGGTGGGGGTGTCCAAGGGGGTTTCTTGGGGATTTCTTCAATGGGATGGGGGTGGTCCTAGGTGTGGTGATTTCTAGAGGTGGGGTGACTATCCAGGAGCGTGGGCATGCCTGGGAAGAGGGGGTGGGGTGTGGGCATTGTCCAAGGGGGGTGTCCAAGGGGGTGGGGGCTGTCTACAGAATGGGGGTGTCTTAGGAGGTGTCCTGGGGGTGTCTTAGGGGTTAGGATGTACATGGGGTGGGGGGGGGGGGGAATTCCTGGGGTGGGGGTGTCCACGGGGGTGTCCATGGTGGTGGGGGTGTCTAGGGGTGGGGGTACTGTCGAAGGGGCAGGCGAATGTCATAGGTTTTGGGGTGTCCATGGGAGGCATCAATCAGCCACACATATATTCATTCATATCAAATATTCAAGTAAAATTATATTATTTATAGATAAATTAATAATTATAATGTGACCTAAATAATAACAGATATATTCACGCATAAAAAATCATCAAATATGAAATGTCAGTATTACCTGTCAAATATGTAACAGATCAATATGTCCTTCATCACCATCACATTCATCATTGTCATTATTAGCCTCATTCCCAACCTCATCATCAAACCCATCATCATCCCTTTCCTCTTATGCACCCTCTTACATTACCTCATACTCCACCATGGCCTCCTCGCCCTCCTCCTCTGCCTTGGACACATCATCTCCCTCCTCCTCTACCTCGGCCTCTACCTCACCCTCCTCATTTGCCTTAGGCTCCACTTCTCCATCATAATCACCAAAAATGACATCGTCTTTCACCCCACTAGTACATCCATTTGGTTCACCATATATAGAATTAATTAATGACATATATTCGTCAATGCTGTGTTGGTCTTGGTAGGAATTGTGGGATGTAATAACTCAATCAATTTCATAAATGCAGTGTTTTCCCTAGCATAGTGTTCTACCATCAATGTGGACATTTTTAAGCTTGTTCTACCTATTTCTTACCCATCTTGAACTATGTGTAACTACAAATCCTACCTATGTATGGCACATACCTCATCAAGATTGTACTCTTCACAGATCAGCAGCGTACTCTTCCCGGGTTCTCCTCTCCCAACACCTAATTTAAGTGATAATTTGGCCGAAAATTGTAATGTTCTTGGGCATAAAGGGACTCTAAAGTAGCATGTTACAAATTTAAATATATTAATAAGTTTGAAAATAGATATTAATATTTCAAATGAAAAAAATTAAAACTTAAAATCTGTTATAGAGTTGGTTCGTTAATCGGTCTACAATCGTTCTTCGTTGTACTCAAGAAATATAATCTTACTTCTGGAACTTGCCCTCCAATATTCAATTTAATCATCTACAATGAAATTGAATGTAGGAAATCATAATTAATAGTAGGTTACAAATAATTACCTTCATAAATAAAATTATATAAAAACATTTTTATTCACCTAAATTACGAAAGAAAAAATAAATAGTACATGTCATAATGAAAAATTATAAACAACTGTCTTGCAAGCTTCCTCCCATGATCTGACCTCGCAGTACATCCTAATGTGTGGAGATATTTTTTTTTATCATGAAATGTTTTCTTATTTCATCTGTATGACTCCCAAGTAGAATTCAATATTATAAAATATAGTATTAATGGAAAACATGAAAATTTTCATTTAAATACCTCAAATGTGATTAATACCTTAAACTGGATAGTCTTCCATTGATAAATAATCTTCTAATAGTATTTTATCAGACAATCACACATGATAGTTACTACCTCTAACTCAGTTCGATCTCTAGCATGCCATCCAATATATAACTCAATCTTATAGGCTCTCTAAAGAACACCTAAATATTTTTGGCATGCCGGTTGTGCACCCTCACCAGCAGGGAAATTTTATTGAAGGTGACACCAAAATATTTTTTCATAAAAATAAAATATATTTTATTGGATTTAATAAAAAATATTTTCCTCCCATATCTCTACCCAAGGATTGTACTTGAATTTATTTGGAAACTGTCTCTATGAGAGAGGGCTGACAAAAATGATTTCGGATTATTTGGAAAGTGTCCCCAACAAACTCTGACATTATTAACAATTTTTTTCAATATTTTGATTTTCATCATTATAGTCCACCATCAACAGCGTTTGGCAGTTCCATAGTACTTGCATGGGTGTACGCCCTCCCCCTTTCTCCTACTAGTTTATGTATCCGTTATGAAATAAAAAAAAATATTTTATCAATACATGTTATAATGAAAAGAAACAATGGTACGAAAATCTGTTAGGGTTCTATAAATATACATCTGGTAGTTTGGTCAATGGGAATCATTGGATCCACAGAAACAATAGGAAAAACTTGTATAGGTGCAGCGGGTCCAAATATATGTTCCGCATGAAAAAACTATGGATAATCAGGATTCTAAGAAGATTTAATATAAAACCTCATAGAAAATGAAATAGAAGGTAAAGAAGGTGTCACATATGGCTGGCCGAATGATGTATGGAGAGTGGGAATCATCATCGAATATGATAAAGATGGGTGATGAGGCTCAGAATTAAAGGTTGGTGAAAACATGGGAGACTGAATTTACCATGTCTCCCAAATGAATCATTGGGATATGAATGTGGGATAAATGGTATGCCAATGGGAGGGGTATGATCTAAGGAGGTACACCAACGATATCCTAGCTCTCATCACCCACTGTATGAACTCCCTGTGTACTAGGAACACTACATGAATTCTCATCAAATAATTGTCACTTAGGAGCTGGATCCTGCAAAAATGATTAAAAAAATTAATCTCATGGAATTATATATAATTTAGTTATTTATATTTGAAATAAAATTCTCACTACAAGAACTTTTGGTGGAACTCCCATCTAATCCATGCAACAATTGTTGTCCATCATATTTTTATGTCACCTCTCTCAAATTGGTTGTGTTTGATGCATATGAAAAAAATATGGATGTAATTTAAAAAATATAACTAATGTGTAACCTAGAAAACGAAATATATTACTGGTAATAGGGGGTTCATGGATAATTTAATTATCCATTTATTAGGCTATCCTGAATGGATATATAATGAATTCAATAAATCATTAAAGATGTAATAATGAAATCTAATTTCAGTTGGATGGTTTTTTACAATGTGTCTCTAGTCTATTAAAATCATTTAACATTGATTCTTGGGCATTATTTCACTCAATAAACAAGAGATAGAGCATACTAAAATATGCCTCTAGAAAAATCATCAGGGTATATATTATGAATGACAAAACCCTTAAATATTTATAAATTATGATATAAACTTATGAAAAAGATAATATATCTACTAAATTCAGAAGGTGTAAATCACTTGATGAAATTAAGGCAAATTTTAATTTCTTTTGACAAGGTATATTATATATGTTTCTATACATGTTTTGCATTATAAGATAGACTATCATGTTCCTTGTATAGTGAAATATTAATGGGAGCTCTTAGAGTTATACTAACTTTATAAATGGTCAATAAAGCATTGAAATGTTCACCAAGTTAGTAATTTTGGATTCATAGGTTTGAATATAGTTGAATTCCAAATTAGAAAATTAAAATAAAATAAATTTGAAACCAATAATCAATGAAAATTCAAATAATGGTCAAATCATATAGAATTTCTTTGTGATAAATATTAAATCAATTTGAATAGTACCATCCTTAACATCCCCTATTTATCTAAAACAAAACAATTGAGATCATGGATGGATGATTCTATATATTTCACACCATAACTCCGGGTTCACAGTCAACTGTAAAAACTGAGCTATTGGAGTCATCAAAAGTAAAAAATAGATCCTTTCTAATGGTAGTACGGATTGAATCAATTCCATTATCACCATCATAAAAATAAATATTGGGGAATTACTTCCATAATGACAACATATTCTAGTTGAAGATGGTTTGTGACATAAAAAACTTGTTTCTTCATTGATTCCAATACAAATGGTTCATCAGTATCAGGAGATAATGTCATATCAATTACTCAAAATCCAAAAACATCAATAACTGTTCTATACCTCTTACTAAAATCTGTCCACTAGTGTTTCATCATCGTGACACTTCCATGAGAGTAATAATACAATATTAATTATTTTTTCAATGACTCTATAATAACCAAAGTTTCTAAATCGTGGTCTATTATAAGATGCACTAGAATAATTGTCTTTGTGGAAGTAACCATTACAACATCATGTTATATTCTCATGTTATTTCTTCATTCAGTGATAATAAATATGTAACTGTTGATAACAATTGATATACAATCAGGAACCATGGTACTCAGACCAAAGTTCAAAGATCTTATTTGTGAAGTGATAGATTCAATAGAAAATCTCAATTCATTAAATATTAATGAATATTAAATTTAATTAAATATTTACTTAATTATTTTAAGAATTAATATTACTAAATTCAACATTAACCAAATAGATAACACTATTCTTTAAAAACTATCCCTCCTTCTAAATGATATAGAACGATGTTTTCTATTTATCAATTCATTATGTTCCTTCTAGAAAAAATAGGAATAGATTAAGAGATACATATGTCAGATATAAAAAAACAATTTACTTTCCTAATGTTGTCATCAAACAAATCACAGGTGATAAAAGTTGTACTATGTACCATCTCCCACTCTTTAAGGCTTTATATAATTAGTGTATATAATCCTTGATTTTCACTTGTTTGAGGAAGTGATGGAAAATTGGGTTCAATTTTATCATTTTGTTCTTCTTCATTCCTCATTGGTCTGTTCATTCTTATAGTAAGATCAGACAAATGCAGATATCATAAATCTGTACATTCTTCTTCCATGTAATTGTTCTCAAAATAACCTTCAGGATGATTCCTGGTTCGGACATAAGACAGTAATGTGTAAATCTATATTTAATTTGGATACATCCAACAAAAAGAAATAGGTCCTCAGAGATGTATTTTAGTTTGAATATGGACTGACATATTCTATATGAATTTGAAAAATGATTGAGGAAATTTTGTCTTGAACTCATGCAAAATTAATAGGGCATCTTGAAACATTTATTATCAATGAAAACATAGAAAAATTCCTATCACAAAGACCTCTCAACATATATAATGAACAAATAGTAGCCACAATTAAATTATTGGACAATATATGATGGATTTCTATTCGAATCAACTCATGTAGAAGGATGTGACAATCACGAGTCTCCACAGATTTTAGCCTCTGCTATCTGTTGTTGACTAGTTTAGATATGATTATTGAATATCAATCAGGATCAATAACAGTCTATAGTACTTTCAGAAATTAATTTTATTTATTGGTTTGATCACATAATAATCACATGGAACATTCCATTTATTTTCACTGATATTAATAGGATGCAATTCTAGCCTGATACCCCAATCAAAAAAGTTGTGCTATGACTATAAATCTTCTTTTTTCATTCAATTAATCTTTATTATAATCGAAAGCAACATTTCACAAATATTATGTTAAATTTTATTTATATATTACAAATGATGTAACTAATTGGTTGACCAATAAGTAAAAGAAACAAAGACACTCATATTCTCCATATTGTAACATGTTTTAGTGGAATTCTTCATTCTCGTTCCATATTGTATTTGACCCTTCCGGAATGAAAAACTAAAATCTTTCAATTAATTATGCACATTAGTTCCATACACACTCTGAGGTGGATCAACGGTCTCCATGGTATTGTCAAATCTTTGATGATTATTTATATACGGATGGTCCATTTGAAGGAATTTTTGATGTCCAATTAAACTGAATCTATAGTGATATTTCAGAATGATGGATCATGTATTCCTAATACAAACAAGACATGATTATTTTCCCTCCATGCTCCATCGAGAAATCATTTCACAAGGATGTAAATCATTGATCTTCCACATAAGTGTAGCATGCATATGAAATATGTCTTTCGAACATGAATTGTATGTGCGCACACCCTCATCACAAAAAAGATTCTACTCTTTTATTAAATGTTGTGTGTATACATATATATCATTTTTAGGACCAAAAGGCACATATATGAGTATAATCATGAAACTAAATGGTTTATTCATTAACAACCATGGGGAAAGGTTATAAAGGAGTATATAAACTGGACTTCTGTTGTGCGAAGTAATAATCTTTCTAAATGGATTAAAAATGTGACATGAATGTCCAACCTTATCATTATGCATTTCATATGAAAAATCAAGATATCGAGCATCAAATCATTACAATGAAAACAAATCTATAGGGTGAACCAACTAATCATTAGTATTCCTTCCCTTAGTAGCATACCATCACATTTTTAATGATATTTCATTAGACATAAAATGGTTATTGTGTTTGTGAATCAATGGAAAGTGTTTTATTACTTTTTGTGGGATATATGATGATGTTCTATATATATTTATCTTCCAGTAGGATGTTCCACATTTTATACAGTAATTTCATTCAGCAGTATCCTCCCATAATAAACTGCAATATTTTACGAAATCACGAATTTTGTTTCATGAAAATCCATGTTCCAAAACATACGTCCAACACTTATAGTGATTTGAGTGAATATATGCATCATATCGAAGTAAGTACTTCAAGATGGTAAGAATGAAATCAATGAAAATATTATAAATCCCATACAGATATTTCCCATTAAATAATCAGATTCAAAATTCCTTCTTTTTCATTTTACTATGTTGTCGATATACAGGAGTCGTGGCAGAATCATTCAGTTTTTTCACCCTGACAAAATTACCATTTTCATTAGACACATCATGTGTGCTCATATCTAAGTCTTCATGGGTTGGAATCCTTTAATTTTTATAATGAAAAATAAAAAAAATGGGTCATATAACAAGTTCCCTAATATAGTCCACTCATTTGGATGATCAGCAATTTGAGATTTCATTTTATCCCCATTGTGATACCACGCATTGTAGTTTTCATCAAAACCACATTTTTTAGGTGGTAGATGACATCTTCACATATCATCCTAGGTATTCAAACACAATTGATAAATAGAGAGTGTTAGTGACACGATCTGATGAATTGTGAAATGAAAAATTTAAAAACTTGAACAAATTCTTTTCAAAATCACTGGTGATCCGATCAATTTCATACATCCAACTTATTTATATTCTATAAAAAAAATTATTTTCCAATTAGTCAATATAAATTAAAAAATAATGATTTTTGATTGAAAATATGTTTACATAAATTATAAATTTTTACATTATATGAAACCATAACTGACCCACAACTCTATATGAGAATCATAATATAAAAGTCAACAACATTTTATATTTATAAAAAATACAATAAATTAATATAATTACATGACAAGGAAATGAATTATAAATATAATACCATTATAGTTGTACATATTAGTATAACATTTCTAATATAAGGTAGAATATTTAAAGAAATATACATCATGTGTCAAAGAGAAGGAGAAATTTCCAATCTAGGATCCTTTGAAGGAGAATAATGCCATTATTCCCAATTTTTCAATGAACTATGTAATAACATGATCAAATGAGATATTGATAGTGTTTTGACACCAAAAAAATAAATAAGGAATGTTTTTAATTGTTATAAGAACTATACGTGACTGTACAATATTAGGTACACTTGTGGAGTATAATTATTCAAGAGTTGAGTAAATTTTAGATCGAAGAAATTTTATATTTTAGTATATTCTTAGAGTAATATTAATAATTTTATTTTGAATAAATGATAAATATAATCATAAAATGATGGTAAAAAGTTCCTTAGGTATTGGAACATCTATGTCATACATGTGGATCATGATCCATGAAAGATTAAATGAAACTAAGGGGTGTTTGATGTCATAAGATGAAGGCTCCAATGGGAAAAGAATCATGATTCCACGTACATGGGGATTTTGAATGATGATATTGAAATTAATTTTTCAAACGGAATAATCTATCACCATTTTAGATATACATAAAGGAATGGGTTTTTATTTGATGTCGTGAACTATTCCTAGGTTGATATAATATTATTAAAACAATGTGAATATATACTAATTTAGTTTTTTGTGCCTAAATTTGAGGTGAAATGTGTTTTGGAATATTTTAATTTATCACATACAAGAGGACACCATGGACCGGATAGAATATTGTTTAAGATATTTCAATGTGAATTCATTTAATCAAAGATGCATAATGTATAAATATATTTTTTAAATATGTTATTGATGCTAAAAATGGAAATATTTTGAAAAGTTATGATATTTAAAAACACAAAATAAAATAAGTCTAAGTATTTATTGTGTTGGGGTGCCCATTATGTGGGGGTGTCTATGTGGGTGGGGGAGTCCAGGTGGCTGGGGTGGTGTCGAGGTGGGGTTTTCCAAGGGGGTGAGGGCTATCCATGTCGGTGGGAGTGTCCAGGGGTTGGGGGTGTCTAGGGGTGGGTGGTGTCTTGGGGGCTATAAAGGGAGGTGGGGATGTCTAAGGGGATGAGATGTCGAGGGGTTTGTGGCAGTCTAGGGGGTGGGGCGGTCTATGGGGGTGGGGTGTCAAGTGGGGGTGGGGTGGCTTTCTAAGGGGGTGGGGTGTCCCGTGGGGGCTGTCCAATGGGGTGGGGATGTCTAGGATTGGGGGTGTCCAGGGGGTGGGTTGTCTGGGGGTGGTGGTGTCTGGTGGGGGGGGTCTATCCAAGGGGGTGGGTGTTTCCACGGGGTGGGGGCGTCTAGGGGTGACAGTGTCCATGGGGTGGGGGATTGTCTAATGGGGTGTAGTGTCTACGGTGGGGGGAATGTCATGCGGGTTCGATTCCCAGGGGTGGGGTGGTGTTCGTGGGGGGGGGGGGGTCCAATGGGGTGGTTTTTTCCACAGGGGGGAGGGGAGATGTCCAATGGCGATGTCCAAGGGGTGTCCAGGGTGGTGGGGGTGAACAGGGGGCATGGGTGTCCAAGACGTAGGGCTGTCCTGGGATTGGGTGTGTTCAGGTGAGGAAATACCCCTATAATACCTTGAAAATTACCTATACCCAATTCAAACAACATAACAATTCCAATCCATCACCCTACTAGTTCCCAATTCATCCTCAATATCTATAACCTTCCCTTTATTACATGATCAAAAACTATAAATAAAAAATCCAAATCCTATTTTCAACTAAACTATATAAAATAGGATCAACCATATCTCCCCACTAAAAAATGGAAAACTAGAAACAAAACTACCCCAAATGTATCTAATAACATCACATGAACCATACATATATCCATTACCCACCTTAAGACGATATGACTTAACAAACCCTTTATCATCTATGAGTGGGGATACATCTCATCAGCATCTCCATTACTTAATTTTGTTCACTAACAATACACAGAAGGAGTGGCTAAGAAGACTTCGAATAAAGGTTATTCACACAATCATGACACGTGATGAGTACAAAAAACCAAAAAACAAATCAAAGTGTTGGTTATACCATGCCATAGACTACACAGACCATTCATTTAGGCCAAATCAATCAATAAACAAAAAAACAGATCCATAACATTAGCACATATAGATTTGAAGTGTAGAACTAAAAAATTTCTTGATGGAAGATGGTTTTATATGGTTGGGGGAGTTTCCAAGACTTGGCTAAAGTGAGAGTTTCAGTAGAGCATTGTTTTAGGGCTAAAATTAGTTGGACGATGTACTCAGATCTGTTGTTATATGGGTGAAAACATTCCCAACAGTTTTAAAAGACCGTTAGGAAAGATAATTTTTACCAACGGTTTTAAAAAACTGTTGGAAAACAATAGAAAATTTATATATTATCCAACAGTTTCAGTAAACCATTGGGATCTCAGTGTTCATAAAATAGATTACCAACATTTTCAACAAACCATTAGGAATGGTTGATGCCAAAACAGTATACCAATAAAGTGTTCAAACCATTAGCATAAAAGTATTTGGAAAGGCTCTATTTCCACTACTGACACACACAAATATATATAGATATATAAATCTCCATATAAATATTTATGTGACAATACTCATATACTATGTGAAATCAACCTCAAATACTCAAATTAAAATATAAAACAAGACGATCAATTCAACTATGAACATAAATTAGAGATGACATGCTTTTATTCCATGTGAAATATACCAAACCTCGAAATTTATAAGTTACAAATATTCAAATTCAATTTTTATATACATAATATAAAATAAATATTTATATATATATGGTTTCAATCAACCACCTCCCCAATAATATGATCCCTCTAAAATCCCAGAACCAATTTTCTGTAATTAGTTATCTTCATAATACACATATCTATATAAGAACATACTTTATAATAGAAATACCCACATATCCAAAACCATACACAAAGTAACACAAAAATCTAAAAAATACATATCATATCCTCATTAATTTAGGTTATTGGGAACAAATTATGGATTAAACTAGTTCCATCATCTAATTATATAGGACCATCATAATTAATCCCCATAATAATGAAATAATAAAATTAAAATAATATTTTATATATAGTTAAGAAAATCATGGGTTATATAGATATAAAACTACCTTAATCCAATATAGATCATCCTATGTTCGAATGAAGTGTTGGGATGAGGGTTCAATGTGCTATATTTTACCTCTTGAAAATTGATGTGTGAAAATAAAATGGAAACCAATACTAATTGGATTTATAGATTTTTTAATTAATTTTTAGGTGTGTTTTTTAAAAGTTAAAAAAATATAACAATATCATATATCAAAACATTCCCAACATTATGTATTATGAAATTATGAACAATAAATTGAAACAATAGACACCGGGACATTATAACTACTACATAAAAAATGATTCCATCACTCTGCACCCAACTGACGAATAAAATTCATATAGAAAACAAATAAATATATTTACTAGCTTCTCACTTTATTTATAATAGAAAAATTCCATGTTTAGTATTACTAGCCATGACATAATCATTTTTTGAAAATCAATGTCAGGTCGTACATTAAACAATTTTTTTTTTCAAATCCATTAATTATTTTCCAATAAGACTTATTCCTCCATATACAATTTATTAGACAAAAATGTTCAAAAAATAATTATATCATATATATTGAAACAATTGGTAATTTCAACTCTTTACCAAACAAATTAAATTTATTATAACCACATTTGATGATATTAGAAAACCCTACCACAATCTTGCTACAAGTGAACATTTCACTACCAAATCCACAAGACAATCCACTCAAACAACCACTTTATCATCAACAGAATAAATTATATTTAACAAAAACACCCATTCCACTATAAAACAATAACAAAATAACCCATTATTATCTAGAAAACCCATTTTAAATCACATCCACCTAATAAACCAAAGTAATCAAACAAAACACTTTTACACCCAACATTAACCTACCCCCATAGGATAATAAATGGCCTTATAAATAATAACAAATACCACAAAATTTTAATTTTTATATTTAGTATTCATTTTATTATATTATAAGTGTACATGAAAATTTGTGGGAATAATAAGTGGGACTGGTTAATATAAGGTCATGGTATAATGGAGTATGGAAGACTAATGGAATCAATACTAATAAGGTTCACTCTGTCATAGGAAATTATCCATGAACATTGAAATATGAAATAAGATTTCCTTCAGTATCCATAGAAACTAGAAAATATGTAACCGCATTCCCTTCAAATTGGGTGTGAAAAACATCAACATGGTTTTTTATAAGACCCTTGCACATGTGAATGGTGATAGAAATAATCTAGGAAGCAAATATAGGACCATGAAAACAATTACAAATAGTAATATAATTAGTTTTGATTTACCCTAGAAATATATTAATATGGCTACACAATAGTTGGTTGGTGAGAATCATATATTATTTATCTAGAAGGGAGTCACCTATTATAATATGTTCATTAATATATAGGATAACTTAACCACTTTGATAATAGAAAACTCCACCTCCCCCCATTCTTCCCTTATGGTGTGAACAATCAGTATTCATCTTTGGACATGATTTGTGAGGAATCTGTTGGACCCATTTCCCCTACCAGACACTAGGAGCATGGTAATGAACATTAATGACATCCAAAAAAATCATTGTGTGGTGGATCCATCACATTAAATACTGAGGTGGATTAAATAGCAGAAAGTTTTTCTAGTTTAAAAAATTAGTCATTTTCTAGTACCAAAATATCCATTCTTTCAAGCTACATTCCTCACATTCCATAGACCACAAAAAACCTCCTTGTGGATATGATATCTTGAATTTTATTACCTAGACACTAATTTTACACCTTTATATTTCTGTGAGAGCGATTTTTTAAATTTGAATGATGTTTTTTGTAGTATGCTACACCAAGGTAATCTTGTACTAAACCAAAAATTAATTTAGCTTACAGTATAAGAAACACTATGCTTGGATTGTATTTAAAGGTATTTTGATAGAATTAATTTCAAACAAGACCATGTTCAAGTGAAAAATTAAATATTATAATATTACCATATATCCATTTCATTATAATGGTGGGTATGAACATTATTAATTTTCATATAAAAAACTATTTAAATATAAATAAATGTTTTATAAAATTATGAATTCATTATTGTTGGGTTTTATTCATTTTATATATATGTAATATATTAAATATATTGTTCAAAATTCATCTTTTATGTTTTCTAGATATGATAGAAGAATATATTTAAATTTTTAGATAAAAGAAGTAGTTTTTTAATGAAAATTAATGTTTTTCCACCTTCTGATGGTGCACCCATTATAATTATAGTTTTCACACTATTATATATTATATTATTCAATATAAATTTATTCTATGGAATTGGGTTATTAAAATATTCTTTTGATGCATTTTTTATTTTTACAATTAAGTTTATTTTTTCATTAATAGTAAAAAAATATATTAAATTTTAATTGAAAACAACATTTCTAATAAAAATAATTTCTGTGGATTAATTATATTATTGAATTATTTTAATTTATAAATATAATATATTTTAATAAATTAATATAATTTAGGACACTGGAATTAGTTTTACCAAGAATTCGGTTGTATAAAAAATTCAATCTTTTGCAACGTTTTAACTTTTCAAACCCCTTTTTTACGGCAACAATATTAATTTTAAATTAATTACTATAATGTCTATGCCTTTTAATTTAGATAATTAGATTCTATTTTGGTAATAAGTGAATCAAAATTATTTAAATATCATTATTTTAGTTTTTGTCATTATGAAGAGTAACATCATTATTTTTTTAAGTGTGGTAAAAAGGTAAATCGGGTAATTAAGGGTTAAAATAATATTATACAATGACCTTAAAACTTGTCATCTTATAATTGGATGAGTTTTTTTAGACCTAAATAATATATAGTTAGAAATGGAATCCTTTGTAATCCATATGTGTGAGATTAACTCAATTATTTTTTTAATTAACAGAAAAGATAAATATGTCTTACTCAAAATTTTGAAAATATAGAATTTTTAATTTCAGATTATATAAGAGAAAATTTTGAATATAAACACTCATATTAATGATAATATTTTTTATTTAACATGTAAATTTATTAATAATTTTTGGGAAAAATATATTTACCTTAATAACTTCTAAATTAATGATATAGAAAATAATTACGTGATGATATGTAAATAAAGTATTTCTTATTAAAATGATAATATTCATTTGGATTGATACACACGATCAAATCTTACTGGTTGAGTATATACCAACCATAATCATCCAATTATCTATTTACTACCAATTTTGGGACATATGGAAAGGTTTAATATACATATAATATACTATTTAATGTGATGTTAAAGATTCCACATTCATGTTTTAATAAATATTTCATTATTAATTATGGATTTTACTTAAGATATATTAAACAAAAAAATCAACTAAAATCACGAATAATTGTCTTCACTATGGTATTTTATTTTTATATTTTATTCAATATGTTATTATAAAAAATAATTATACAATATAGATGTAGTAATTATTTTTTCAATAGATATACCAAATTATTATTATTGTAAATAATAAATTAAATCTATTTTGGGATTATTAATAAATCTAAAAAATATTTAATATAGAATATACCCCTTATGGATATAATTATGTTGTTTTTTCCATGGTAACATCTTATATTAATTTTTTTTAAAATAAATTAATTGAATTATGTAAATATAGAATCTTTTCACTGTTAATCAAAATTATGTATTATTAAATTATATAAAAATCATAAACTGTTTTAAAAAATATATTATAATTATTATATGGTGTAAAATGTTCTATATTATTAATTTATGGTCTGATTGAAATCCAATAAAAGAAATTACATTATTTCAATATGGAATAATTTTTTAACATATAAAAATTAGAAAAGAATAACTAAATGTCAATTGATATGATAACTTTTATATTCATAGAAATACATTGCTAAAATTTATTGATTGATTAGATTACAAAATTATATATTACTTTCTTCAAATAAATGAAATTTTGGAGGTATTTTTATTGAGTGGGATGTTGTTATAATTTATTATTTTCAGTGTTTCTAAATGTGCCCCTCACCTTGATTATAAAAGGGAACCCCCTTAGTCACTTATTGACATCAATTTGAGATATCATGTTTATCCATTCCAAACCAATTTCCCATATAAGATTTCATAGTGTCAATCTATTGGTTTTTTTCTCAAATATCCATCCTTAGTTCCTCCAAAAAGACATCAAGAGATAGTTCACTAAAGAAGAGGTAATCTTATTTACCCACTATCTCAAGATAATTTCTTTTTATACTCCACATTACATTGTTGTTTCCATTATTAAGTAATATCTATAATACCAACTATATACTGATATATTATTTTCGTAATTGAATAACCTTATTCCACCTTCTATACATCCTATGTAAAATAAAACTGCCACATGTGTGTACATACAACTTACCTTGTCCAGGTCGTGGTGTAATCAGTTTTTACCATCACATTACATGGATGTGTATAATGAAGGAAATAATAAATATATGTTATTATTATGACATTATGTGGATTCTATAACAAAATATATACCATTAACTTCCATACAATTTAATAATTATGGGAATGATAATGTCTATCTTGCAAACGTATGGTCTACCATGTCCACGATGTGATGTGACTCATTCTTCAAGATATCCATTAAAACATTATTATATAATTTTTTATAATAAATAAATAAGAGACATATTATTTTAATATATATTTTTATTGATATATATGACCTATGTAGGATATTTGGTACTTACACGATAAAACATACATATGAAAATGAAGTAGTTAATAACTAAATTCCAAGTAATAACAAATTTTTATTAACCAAATGATGATAATATGATCATATATGACATAATAAAAATTTACCTTATTATATAATATGTTAATGAAATTGTTTATATCATTATACAGTATGCTTGTATACAAACAAAGGATATCAGACCTATTGTAAGAGATTATCTTGTATCACTTTTATTTTTGTTGGACATATGCGTTATACGCAACCTAATTCTTTTGAGTGGTGTTTATACTTCCCATGAATGTATTATGATTTTTATAATGATGTTTTTGGTATATATATAATTTATTTTGGAACCATAATAATCTATAGATTATAAATTAGTAAGGGATAATTTCACAACATCATTTGATATTGTATATACATAAGTATTTACTGGGTAATATTTATCAACTATTTCCATGTTTTATACATATGTATTATAAAATATTCATTATAAACTTCATCTATTGTTTAAAGTCAATTTTACCATTTTTATATTTTTAAAAAATGGTATAAAAGGAATTTTTTATTTTTTTTGATTCATGATACTTTTTTACATTCTCAGAAATACAAAAGAAGAATGTATTATTTTATCTTATACAACATAAATGGAATTTTTATTCTTTCATAAATCCTTCATTCCATGATGATTCGTTTACAAGTATTCATGTTTATTTTCAAATAAATTCCATTATTTTTGAATAGCATGGAATTTTGAGAAAATAAAAAGTTTATGGATATGAAATGATATTTTCCTCAGGAATTAATTTCATGTGTTTTATCAAAATAATTTTCAATATAAGAAGAAATTATATTAGTAAGATTATGTTTCTATCTTATGTTTCTATATCTATTATTAATATGGTATTATTGTGTTTATTTTGGACAGATATTTCTGAAATCCATTTGATTTATATATATTATGATGGAATGATGTTTTAAAATCCCATTTTATTCTTGGTGTTATGTTATGATTATTTATTTTGGATTTTTTGTCACATGTAATAATGATTTAATTATAAGATATTTGGGACCTATATAAACAACAAATTAAATGGTTAAAGATTTATATCCCATGAGATATTACTGGAACGACATGTAAGACTAATTCTGTAATATAGGGATGGAAGAAGAAGTAAATCATGTTCTGAAGTACAATGATAGAATGAGTATTGAACTCAGATCATTAATGGATATTTCCAGCTATGATGGTCTTGGAAATGATCCTAACTTAATTTGGAAATTTTTTCTATGAATATGTTTTTTTCTCAAATATATATTTAATGCCATTTCAATTTTCTCATGGATTATTATTCCATTATTATTTATGCAATATTAACATCCAAGGTATATTTCATGAATCATGATTTTGATATATGTTAAATTTGATATAGATTAAAAAAATTTGTTCATGTTATTAGATAATTATGATTATGTTTGTATAATATATTAAATGATTTCCCTTACTGAGCATTTGAGCTCATACTTTTCATATGATTTTCCCCTTGCATATAATGAAATGTTTTATGTAGGAAAAATAAAGAATAAGATATTTATGGGATATGTTTAATATCATACACCAGGTTAGAATAATGTGTCCCCATTTTCCAAATACGCTAAACTAATATGGTATTTCGGATTCTATTTGGTTCATGTATTATGTTTTCTGAAAAGTTAATATAATTCCCATGTACATCAATATATTGTCTCTACAATTGGTATCATAGAGAAGGATTATATAACCTTTGAAAATGGGGATGAGAATGCTTTAGGGATATCCTATGAATAAGTATAATTATAGGTTACAATCCTATTAATTTTGTAACAATCATGGATAATATAGAATTAAACATAAGATTTTATGGAATGAATGTACATTCCATTGATTATGTGGTTTTATAGTATAATTATTATTTCTCACATTTTTTTAGAAAATGGATGTAAATAGTAGGATTCATATAAATCGAGAATATTTTGGACAATATAATGACATTCCCCCTAAGAATCCAAATAAAATCGGAGATGGATGACAAAAATAGTTATTAATCCTAATCATGACTCTTATAATAAGTTCAATAATATCAACATTGGTGAGTTACCATAACCACCTAATAAGATAATGATTTATTTCTCTAGTGATGAAAGAGGAGAGAAAGTTCATTTTTACACATGATTATCATGTGGAATTAGGCATTAATAAGACTGATTCAATGGAACTAGAATATTTTTTGGGTGTGGAAAAGAAGGAAGAAAAAGCCAGTAATTGCAAAGGAAAATGATTAGTTAACACAAATGACAATGATATTGGTTTTTCAAAGAAATCAATGATGGGTAAATGCTTTAAATGTGGAGTGTATGGTCATTATGAAAGTCTATTCCCTAGCGGAAAATATTTTTATAAGAATCAGCATGGTCATTTGGGTAGTATTTATTCTTCTGATGATGAATTGATTACAAATGAAAAATGATTTGAAAAAAGTGTTTAGGATGAAAACTATAATTCTTGGTTGATGGTTTAATAAGATAGTGGAATGATTCCATGATTATCAATAATAATGATTTATAATTAATATTATGGTATTATGTAATAATTAAATCTCTAATAATTGTAAAACTATTGTTTTTCATTATGTATTAAAACATATATGATAAATAGAACTGGTAACCATGAAAAGTGAATTGGATAATTAGTTGAATAAGAAATGATTGTGGGAAGGATAACCCTTAATATTAGAATGATTATTAGTTATTATATTGGATATTAATAAGTAAATTAGAAAGTATTTCTTTCCTTAGAACTGATTATGGATTTGTGGTTTATTCTATCCTGGATGAATTTCATATCTTTTTGGAATTATGAATAATGTAACATGAATTTTTCTAATATGGATATATATTTTAATTCATGTTATTATTAGGAGAATACATGATGATGGTATTCACATGTTTGAAATGTGAACAATTAAAGATAACTTATGTTATATGAATGATTAACGCTAAAAAATCCTTTCACCACGTTCTAATGTTTTATAATTTTAGCGATTAGAAGGATTTTATGGTTATCTATTTATGAAATGTATAAGTTAATCCTTATATGTTGTTTTTTATATTATCCTATTACCTCACTATATGTGGACTTATTCATATTTGATAACATACTATAACCTTTTTTGTGATAAATATTGATGGAATGAACTATCATTTTATTTATGGATATCATGATCTACTCATGCTTCTGTATTAGAAATTCAACTTCTTTTCTTAGAATTTGAGGGGTAGTAGAAATTGATCAAGCAATAGGGAATTTATGATATTATAATTAATAAAGTAAGTACATCTTCTCATTATTCAACTCAAGGGAATGAATTTAAAATCCAATAATGTTACCCTAGTACCTTTATTTCTAATGAATCCAATGTCCCATGAAATCATCATAGATTTTTGGATTTCTGAATCATCACTTTCTCTTAACATTATTCTCTATCATTCTCCATCAGAACATGATGGTCAATTTCTATTTAATATCTATGTTTTCACTTTCCACCTATGTTTTCCTATGTGGAAAACTAGTTAGCTGTGACGTTGGATAACTGTTATGTTTCTCACAATCCTTTTTAAAATGATGTATAAGTATATGTTTTTTCCGATGTTGGTTTCTATAAAAGAAAATTAAAAGTTTTAATCCTTTTATAACAAAAGAATTTTGATGGATAAATTCATTTAAGGGGGGTTGAATTTAACAACCTGATATTTCTAAGGGATAGTTATGTATTTTTAATTTCATTGATGTCTTGTGTTTTATTCTACACAAAGGAAATCTTGCAACATATGCAACACTACCTTAGTGTGCAATATATGCAACATTATTATTGAATTTTAAACCATGTTATTTTTATGTAATTTATTTATAAGAATTCTATGTTTATGGGAACTAATAAATATTATTATGTTACCTTATAACATATTAATTATAATAGTGGGTAAGAAAAATATTAATTTCCTTCTAAAAATCTATTTAAATTAACAGAAGTGAGTTTATAAAATAATTAAATCATTGTTGATAGATTTTATATAATTTAATATATATATATATATGTAATGTATTAAATTTAATTTATAAAATTCATCTTATATGTTTTTTAGACTTGATATAAGAATAAATTCTGTATTTTAGATAAAAGAAGTATTTTTTAAAATGATGTTTGTCTCATTTTTATTTCACATGCATTTTAAATCTGGTTTTTGAAAATTTTATATATTCAATTTAACATAAAAATTTATTCTTTGTTAGTGGGACATAAAAATGTACATTGGATGAATTTTTTATATTTTACAGATATGTTTTATGTTTTGATGAATAGTAAAAATATATTAATTTTTAATTGAAAAAAACTCTTGCAATCAATCTAATTTTTTGGATAGATTATATTATTGAATGGTTTTATAGAGTAAATATATTATAATATTATCATTTAATATAATTTTGTTCCTTGGAATTGATTATACAATGAATTTTGATGTAACATAATGTCAATATTTTACTATGTTGTAACTCATAAAATCCCATTTTTATGATAATGAGATTTATTTTAAACACAATGAAGAAAATTGTGGGTTCTGAGTTTTGAAAAATAGATTTAATATAAAAAATGATTTGGTACCAATAAAAAAATATATTTATTTTATTTATGTGTATTATGAATAGTATGTTCGATAATTTTTATTATTACCGAAATATGGTAAATCTGGTAATTAAGAGTAAATATATTATTATAAAATTACCATAACACTTGTTATAGTATTATTAGATGATATTATTTCGACATAAATCATCCTTGGGTCAAAATGGGATCCCTGTGAAGGCACTTAGGAGGTATTAATACATTTAATATTATTTTATTACATGAAATTTTAATGATGCCTTACTCAAGTTGTTATAAATATTCAATTATTAGTATAAGGATATATAGAATATAAACTCGACTAAAAATACTCATTTTCAATCTTAGATTTTTGTGTTTATCCTAGAATTTTAATTTTAATTTTTATTAAATAAATATTTTCCTTAATTACTTATAAATTAATTTTGATGAAATTATTTAATTTATGAGAAGTCAATAAAATAATCATTATTAAAATGATAATAATCATTAAAAGACAATAACACTTGAAAAATATTATTTAATGATTATATATCGACCATTATCTTTAATGGTTTGATTTATTGGCCATTGAAATCCTTATGTAATGGATTATGACACTTATAATATTTTATTTAATGTGTTGTTAATGTTTTCACATTCAAGTTATAATAAATATAATATTTTTGTGGTTTGATTTTCTAGAAGATATATTGGGAAAAATATTAATAAAAAATATAGATAAAATAAAATCATTATAGGATTTTATTTTACATTTTTATTCATGAAATTATTATATTAAATAATTATACAATATCTATTTAGTAATTATTTTAATAATAGAAAAACTAAAATACTATTCATAAAAATATTAAAATAAAAATGATTTAGGATAATGAATGAATAAATATTATTTTATAGATATAATTTTACATTTATAGATATAATAATGTTTTTTTGAGGATGACATCTTATCATAATATTTTTTAATAAATAATTTGAATAGCGTCAATGTTGACACTATTTATTATTTAATAAATTATGTAATATTGAATTATTTAAAAATCAAAAAACATTTTAAAAAATAAATAATAATTTTAATATGATCTAAAATGTTCTATATTGTTCTTTTTTGGTATAATTTACATTCAATAAGAAAAAATAAACAATTTTAATATTGAATATTTTGTTACCTTTAATAAAATTAAAATAGACCAAATAATGGTTAATTAAAATGATAATGATTATATTGATATAAAAACTAGTATAAAATTTATTGTTTGTTGAGATTTAAAACAATTTCTATCTTTATCTTCAAATAAATTACATTTTTGTGGTATTTGGATTGCGATTCATTTTATTACCATTTAATATTTTTTCAGTTTCCAAAAAAGCCCCTCACTTAAATTATAAAAGTGAACCAATTCCATCACTTATTCAATTCAATTTTATCTGTCATGTTCTTCCATACCCTACTAATTCCCCTTAAATACTTCGTTATTCCTATTCTAGAGGTGTTTATATTTTCAAAAATTAATCCTCATTGCCAGTAAGAGGAGATCTAGTGGGTGCTCACCCAAAAAGATGTAATCTCTTTTAACGAATCTCTCAAGATAATTTATTCTTATACTTCAGTTGCTTCTCTGTTTCCATTATTATGTAACAACTACAGTATCATCAATATAATGAGATGTTATTATGGTTATGTAACAAATTTATCCAACCATCAATCCATCTTACGAAAATCAAAATCATCAGACATTTGTACGTACGACATACCATCTCCATGTTGTGGTGTAATTTGTTTTCACCACCACCTTACATGGACGGGTATAATAATGGAATAAAAACTATATGTGATTATGATATCATTATTTGGATTCTGGATCAAATTATATATCATTCACTTAAATACCATGGAAAAATTATGAGAATGATATCGTCGCTCGTGCGTACGTACGACCTACCCTCTCCAAAATGTGATGCATTTAATTCTACTTGATATCCATCAATACATGAGTATTTAAATGTATATAATGAATAAATATTATACATATTATATTATTACCATTTTATAATTATATAACTATGACCTAACAATTAGAACCAGAACTTATTTTCGAAAACATGCATAAGAGAATGAAGTATTTAATACCCTAATGGTGGGTAATAATGAAATGTTATTAGCAAACAGATGATAATATGATCATATATGATATCATAAATATTACTATGATTATATATTATGTAAATTACATTATTTAAATTAATATAAGTTGGTTTATATACATACAAAGGATATCAGACCTAAAGTAAAGTATAATTTTGTCTCACTTTTATTTTTGTGGGACATATTCCTTAATCACTGCATATTTTTTTGAGTTGTGTTTATGCTGGGCGTGAATTTTTTTATGAATGTTTATATGAATGATATTTTATAAATATTTTTATTTATTTATGAGGCATAGTATTCAACTGATTATAAATTTGTAAGGGATAATTTCATAATCTCATCTGAGATTGTTTATTCATAAGTATTTACTGGTTTATATTTATCACCCATGTACATGTTTTACACATATGAATTATAATATATTGACTATATTTCTCTTATATTGTTAAATTTAATTATTAACCAATTTTATAATTTTTACTAAATGTTATGAAATGAATAATTTTTCATACATAATACTAGGTCATTTTGGGCTTTCTGATAAAATTACAAGAAGAATGTTTCCTTTTCAATTTTATGGCACGACATGAATTTTAATTATTTAAAAATTCTATATTTCTATGAATATATTTATATAATATTTCAATTTTATTTTCAAATATATTCTATCCATTTAAAATTTCATCTAAATTTGTGAACCGAAAACATTTTTGAAAAAGAAATGATATTTTCCTCCAAATTTAATTTCATGTGTTTTAAAATTAGAATTTCTATCTAAGATGAAATTACTTAATTAGGGTTATTTTTATATCCCAATTATTAATATGGATTGATTGTGTTTATATTGGAATTAAATTTATGAAATCTAATTAATTTTTATGGATTATGATGAAATTCTATTTAAGAAAACCATTTTTTTATTGTGTTATTCTATGATGAATGATTTATGTTATTGTGGCACATATAAAAATGATTTATTCATGATATGGTTGGGACATATATATCCCACCAATTAATTGGATATAGAATTATATCTCATGATATATAAATTAATAGAATTTAATGTAAATATGATTCAGTAATATAGTTACAGAATAATAAATAAATCATTTTCTATAATACTGGGTTGGAATGAGGAGTGAACTCTATTCAATAGTAAATTTTTCTCTTATGATAATCTTGGAAATGATCCTTGTATAATATTGAAAATATTTTCTATGCATATGTGATTTAAAAAATTCCATTCTTTTTCCATAAATATTTCCCCATGGTTCATGATTCCATTATGATTAATTCATTATGAACTTATAAGTTTTTTTTATCATGAAATTTTTTGAAATATATTAAATGTAGTATGGTTTTTAAAAAATTATTTTCAGGTTTTTAAATTATTTTTTTTTGGTTTTGTATGACATTTTTCATGATTTCCTATACTAATTATTTGATGTACCCCTTTTCATTTGTTTTATTTTCCCTAGGATAATAGTGAATGGTTATTGGTAGGAAAAATAAAGGAGAATATCATTCTTCGAGATGTTGAAGATCATTCACCATGTTAGCAGAATGTTTTCCAAGCTTCCAATGACACTAAAATAATATGGTCTTTGGGAATTTGATTTTTTCATGCATTATATATTCAAACAAATTAATGTAATGTTCATATACTTCAATAATGGATCTCTATAATTGGTCCACACACAATAGATCCCAAAATTTAAGAAGTACACAATCAAAAACTCTTGTGAATCAATATGAGTGAAATGAAAAAAAATCATTGCACACCATAACCATCCCATCACATAAAATAAAAAGTTATATCATGTCTACACCCACAATTCCGACAATAGTGACACCTTGAAGAAAGGATGATACTTTGAAATTTCGTGTACTCCTCTGTGTGAAGTTCATGTTTTCTAAATTTCCACACAAGGATGTTAAACTTAATCAAAATATCCCTAAACAGAATCAATTCACTGCAATCACTATGATCATTGGATAGAACTACCAGTTTATGGAGCACTTTCACTAATAGAAATCCTAAGGAGGACCTAGTGAAGAAATTTTTTTCTAGCTCGAAGTTCGAAAAAATGTTCTTACAGGTGGACCACTTGATTCTTTATTGAATAACATGGATAAATCTCATGTTCTCACATTATTTCATGATCATGATTCTCAGAGTAGGGAATCCATGGAAACTGAGCTTGGTTCCCATCCCATTATTTTCTATGAAGTAGATATGACCTCTTCCCATTGTTCAGTGAGTGTGTAGTTGAAGAGTCTCATAGTGGTGTCAAGTCATAAAATTAACTACCTAATACGTACCTTTCCACATGCCTATATTTTAAAAGTAATTTTCAAGTATGTGCATTCCCTAGAGCTTCTTATCCTCAAGAACCTTCCCTGATGACATAACTTGTAAGATATATTAGAATATGAATCACTTCATAGATTGATACCAACCTTGGAAAATGGTCTTTCCATCCAAGCCCATAAATTTCTATTGGTTTTTTTCATTTGAACATGCATCCCATTCGAATTAAACCATTGTGTTCTATTTTTTATATATGACGCCATTCAAAATCATAAGAGTAGAAAGTAAATTCTTATGGATTGAGGAAATGGAGTAGTTCACCGGGTTAATTCACCTTCTATATGATAAGAACTAGTTTTACATTCATTACAATTCACATGATTCAATCGAAGACCTTATCAATTTGATGAATTTAATGTTTTCTCATAAAAAAATGGTGCACACAAATATATAAAAAATTTATTCATCAGTGTATATAAAGACTATTATTCAAGGATCTAACTTAAATGTATGGACACCTAATGAAAATGCAGATACTACTATTGTCATGGTTCACCAGTTGGCCACTCCACATACAATATTCCTCCATGATTCAATTAATTCCCTGAATATATATTTTACTCATATTGAATGAAATAATTATTTCATTTGTGAACTTAACTTTCAAAATGATGCAAGAGTGATACCTAGCATGATACAAAAGAATAATACCCAACAAGACACATTTTTTTGATACGTATGCTGAGTGAGTCTTGGGTAATGAAAAAAAGTGGGGGAGAGTGGGTCGTCTGGCCTTAGGCCTTACACTACCTCGAGGAAGTAGTAGTATTTTCCCATAATGGTGGTGGATATCCAAGAGGTACTAATGATCAGGAACAGGATATCAGACACCCATGTTGAGACTCCCATAAAAGATAACACCTTAAGAATGAAATTATATTCAAGTTTTTAATAGGATTTATTCATATCTAAAATGATTTATATATTATATTTTAGTTGATTTTTGTTGATATCAATTATCTGATATAAATTTATTTATTTATAAATAAAAACAAACACAAAAATTATAAACTTTAACCATATATATTTCGTTACAACAATTTCCTAATTAACTCATTATTATTGGTAATTAAAATAGGTTATAAGGATGAAATAATGTTTCTATATCAATTATATCATTTAATATAAATGAACACATAGTGAAATGTAGATAGGTAAAAAACATTCCAAATCAACATGTTCTCTCGTATTTCCTTTAGTGTCATTCAGTATCATTTATTTAATATACATAAATTTTACCCAATGAAAAAATCCCTCATAAATATATTATCCCACATAAATATATAATGATAAGTCCTGAATCTACTACATTAATAAAATTTTCCAAAATATTTATTCAAGAATGTGAAGGATTGGATAGTTTAAAATCATTAAACCCCCACCAACCTATAACACATCATTACATATCAATATAATGACCAATAACCCCCTTATGTTATGAACAACACTACTTCATGCTCTATTAGGAGGAATAAAAATATAGAATAAATATGAATAGTAATTGTAATTAGAAATGATCCCAAAGATAGGTAACTATTAATATGTTTTGATAAAAGATACAAATGGGTCTGAAATAACACCAATGATACATTACTAATCACCAAGTTTTTTTGGATGTAAGATAATATTGAATTAATTCAACACAGACATGTTAAATTTATAATATAAGATAAAACCAAAACATCACAATAAGATTATTATGATAACAAGAAAATGATTTTGAATAATATTAATATTATGATAATAGGTTCTGAGCGATAATTATCTCACCTAGAATATTATCGTAATATTTACTTAAATTAGTGTATTCAATATCATCCGGATTTTATCCTATTTAGTGATATCTAATACATGATCGATTAAAAAACACAGAGAAAACATGGAATCTTCAAAAAAATTCATAATAAAACCAAAACTTTTATGGATAAATGAAAGACACTAAAATGTAAAAGTTATTAGATTTAAAAATCAATGAAATGGATCACTGAGGTCCCCATGGAATAATATGTATCACCTCACTATAATACCAACCCGTTATGATTACCATGGCTTTATAAAATAGACAAGTGACGACTCTTATCAAAATAATAAATTAAAATTTCAATATTTGGGAAACTCATAGGCTTTCACATGGTAATGAAACATCATTATAATTGAAACAAAACACCATCTCAATAGAATGTGGCTATGAAATCATACAATGAACACAATACAAAACAACATAATAAGAATATCCATGACCCATGAATCATGGTGTTACAAATAATACTACATTACGACCACATCCTCTAAAAAACATATCACAATTCAATGTATCATTCCATTACATAACATAAACATTGAACTAAAATATCATATATAAAAATGTATTTTTTTCTTGTGAAATACTTATAAAAGATCCTAAACTATAAAAAAGAAATGTAGGAATCTAGGATGTCTTGAGTTTACAAATTAGATACATATAAATTTATTTTTATTCTTGAAAAAAACCACACCCAAAGAAAATTACCATCCATGAAGCCAACACCCCCCTGAAGGTAACTCTCAAACAAGTATAAATTCATCATAATTAAAACACAAATGTAAAATCAAACTCAATTAATAAAATGAAAATAATTTTACCAATGTTAAATCAATGATATGGGTAATAAAATCCAAATTAATAACTACTATGATATATGTACATTTTAAGAATAGAAATATGGAAAACAATTACTCTCTAGATAATAAAAATAACCAAACCACATAATGGAATGACCATTTAAATTTTTTTGGACTATTATATATAAGGAATTTACTTTGAACCTATCACCCTTATCTAGTGGTCTTTACTAAAACATTAGCCATTTCTTGTTCTGAAATTGTATTTAAACTCTCCACGATGTTATATCTCCCTAAAACAATAATCCAGTGATAAATAGAGAACAAATGTAGTATAATAAGGTAGTCAACATCAATTATTTCATCAAAAAAACTCCACTATCATTGTAACATACAATCCAATATTAATGAAAAAAATCTAAAATTTTGGTTTTTTTAATAATTATACTCTCCAATTAATGTCAGACAAGTACTCATTGTTTTGGTTTAACATAGTCAAGAATAAATTAAATATAAAATTAAAAAATAATAGAAATAATTTTTGAATATTTAAAAAAAATAATTATAATTGATTGATTATAATTTTTAATAGATATTCATATTAATGAAATAAGGTAATTGACTAATATCAAAGTCCCACATTAATTTCCAAAATGAATATAAATCCAAATAACCAAAAATATATATAAACCTAAAAAAACTACCAAACATAATAACCAATTAACTTTAACCATAGATGACCATATACCTTGACGATCTCATATTTTATGTTTCTCATTCCTTGAATCCAATAAAATATCATCACACATGAGTCTGTACAAGTTGACATATTCCAATCCAACTCCTAAAGAAATACACAAACTCTGGATGGAATCCTCACAAACATTAATATCCTAATAATAGACTCAATATCTATTGAATCCACATCATATATCCTAATATTATGGGTGAAATAATATATTATCGTCATAGAATGATTCTGAAACCTTATCTATGGGTTTATTGGTTGTGGCATCACCAATGGTGGAATCAATGGACTTAACTAAGACTCATTACATCATTATTTTATTCTTATAAATATTATGAAATAAATGTTCAAAAGAAAACCATAGACCAGGAACTCTAGACATGTCATACATGAACTACCTAGAACCCCTTATTCATTTATCTTCCTAGACATTTAGAATCCATTTTTTACAAATTAATACAATGAGATTTTCCCAATTAATATATTCAATCTATAAATGGTTCATTATCAACCACACTCAATCTACCTCTCATAAAAAACAACTAGGTAAGGAAACATAGTACATATATGGATTCTATGACACATTTGATAAATGTTTAATGTTTTATAACCCTTCCTATATTATATGGATATATAATTAAAAAAATTGTCTCTTATTGTCATAGAAATCTCGAAAATAGTTTATATGGTGGCATCATATTTTTCATCCCATGAACAACCCCAAAATGATTCTATAGTGAGAGGTCACTAATGAAACAAAATCTATATTTTTATTTCAAAAAACGAAATCAAAACAAATTATAAGATAAAAATATAATGAGAATAAAATTTTAAAATCAATAACCGTACAAAAAATGACAAATATAACTCATCTATCAAAAAAAACTCATAAATATTCCAACAAATTCCATAATTTTATATAGCAACATATCTTCATCATTACCCCAGAACCATTATATATATAATCAATAATAAATAAAAGGTCAATTACTTCTTATCCTGATCATGTATACCACACAGTGATAAGAGTAATGCTAATTAATGAAAGTGCCATAATAATAACCTTTAATGAAAAAACATTATTTTCTAAAATTTAATCACATAATATTATAATAATATAAATCCTAAATGAAAACATTATTTTAAAACATAAAGGATTCCCTTTAAACCTACACTTAAAAAATTTATAGACCTACCACAAGTAAAAAAAGGCATTTTCCAAAAACTCATTTAAATTGAAATTATTACATTTTTTTAATTCAAGGAACCACAAAAACCCTATATAAAATTGTACATTTCCTCCACAACAATGTTTAATATAAAATTAACCTATTTTGGAAATTAAATCTAAAATACATTAAGGAGAACATATTATAATCACTTCAAATAATTTTTTTAGCATGATACATATACATTATAAAATAAACATGTACTTATTATATAAAAAATGTGTAGTGTTTTTATTATTAACAAGATGTAAGATTAAAAAATGTCATAAAACATTTTAATAACACTGATAGAATCATTATTATATAATTAAAAAATTATCTCAATAGTAATGTGAAAAAATTATAATTTCCTTGTTTACTAGGTTAAATCGAATTTATTTTTTCAAATAATTTTCCAAAAAACAACAAACATTAAAATTATTATATATTAACATGACTGTAAAATATCATATTAACCATGATTCCATTATTTACGTATCATATCTGAATATGTAAAAAATTACATTAATTTATCATATATTTGGTTATATGACGAAATATATGATATGATATTAAACTAATCAATATAAACTTGTTTAAAATTTATTTATCATGAAATATAAATTTACATATGACATGTAATAAATATATTAAAACATTGCTATATTGAAATTAATCATATAAAATTCAATGGTCCTTTATGTTATCAAAAAATGAATAATTTTAAAGGATTCAACATCTTAAATAATCGAATTATAAAAATAAAGAACAAGAATATTTTTTATTTAAAAATAAATACTGAAAAAATAATAGTACATAAAATGTACTGACCACACCAGTAACAACACATGATTGAAGATGAATTAATATTGGTAATTTCAATTATACCCATAAATATAACTATGATCTTAATATGGGCCCCCATAATGAGAAGTATAATTAATCTGAGATCATGAAATATCACTTATGATCATTAAATTACCTTCTATTAAATTAACCACAGTTAATGAAATTCTAAACAATATGTATAAAACTATGATACAAATAAAAAACCTATAGATTTATCATACTTGAAACATCATCTTTCTATATATATTCAATGAACCTATGGTCCTTGTATCAAATACGAGGGCCGATATTCCGGTGTAATATTATCTATCATTTGTTACGTCACATTATAAGAATAATTAAAATGTCACTAATTGAACCTTTCAATCCTAACATATTTCAAACTCCAATATCTTTCATAAACCATATTAATTGCTCTAATTCCACTCTATCAAGTTCCCCTACTACTAGTATCCCTTCCTAAGAAGGTTTTTATTATTATGGTGACCCCAAAGCCCTCATCTATGAGGAAATATATTATATAATACAATAGAAGGAATAATGTGACACCCTAAATAAACTTGGGAAGTTAATATTAATTGATTTAGGATTATTTTTTTGTTTTTAGGTGTTTATTGAGTTTTTCTATGTTGTTGAAGATCACATGGTATTGTTAGATGGGTAAAAAATTTCATATATGGAGAATTATGTCCATTTTTTAACCTATATCATAATTTGAAAATTATTTTAGGCTTATATATTCCATTACAATGGATTAGGGAAGCACTGTGTAGGTTTAGATAGATGATAACATTGATCCATAAAACGGATGGTTAACCCATTAAATACAAGGACTCAATAACAATTTATTTTCCTATTTAATGGGATTTATGCCACATCATATAAATACACTCTATAGTTTTTTTAGGTTCCGAGGATATTGGATCCACTTAATCAGGGTGATCCACCTAAATTTCTAATGGAATAACCCTCATGCTTTTCAAATTAGATCAGCCCACAATAAACCAATTAGGGTGTTCCAAGGTGGGGGTATGACTGTGGGTGTTGAAAATTTTTTCATTAAAAATATACTAGATAATCATTTATCTTATTTAATTTAAATAATTTTACAATTTTCCATAAACATTTCCAATGTTTTTTCCCCATTATCCAATTCCCTCCATGTGTTTGGCCACGGGTGAGTGGACCCTTTACTACTTCTTGGATCAGTAATACTTTACATATTATTTTTGTTTATTTATATTCTATTTTCCAAATATCATTTTCTCCTCTCCCCTCTTTCTCATTTCCCATGATATTATTCCCTATTTTTATAATGAACTGAGATATTAATGTTGTTGAAGGTTGAAGGAACTACATTATTTCATATGGTTGACATGTCATTTATATAGAAGGGAATTAATTAAATATTATTTAACCTTAAAAACCCACAACGTGTTTTTTAGAAACCAAAAGTGGCTCAGAGTTCAAATAAAGAGTCAAGTGATCAATTGAAATGTATACTTCGAAGTCAGGATTCTATAATACCATGATCTATCTATTTTATCCCATAAGATCTATTGTTGGGTGGGAAGAATCCACAATCAAATGTCATATTAAATGGTGATCCACTGATCTAGGATTTTAGTGTTAGTGGTAAAAGGAAGAATTACCCATTCCAAATAGGATGCACATTCCAATTGGATGACCTATGTCTCATGAGTAGACCTTGAATGGATTGATGATATGGAATGATCGGTTGTGTTTAATTGGGGTGATTTAATTCTTATAATCCATTGAATACACCTAAATTTTTTCACCCATAGAAGGGATTATTAGATTGATTTTTCTTGGTAATGGAGTCATTTTTCTTCTCTCTAAAAACTATTCTTGATATATAGTAGATATAGAGTCAAATAGCTCCTAAATACTAGAAAGAGCATTCAAGTCATCATTAATCATGGACCCTTCTTCCCCAATCAGTTATTGGTCAATGTTTTTTTCATTATGGATTAATCCATAGGGTGTGTTTCTTCCATTTCAGACCACTGATGTCTCAATTATCCAAGAATACTCTTCCTCTTGATCATCATTCGGATGATTGATCATTGATTTGTCTCCAAATAGGTAATCAAATGATAAATCAATCATTTCATGTTAGATTTGTCCTTGAATTAAAATTATTTTGATATATATGGATAATAGGATATTCCATGTTGATAAATTCATTCCATTGAAATATGTTCTTATAAATGTTTGACTTTTGATAGTTCATTTTATGGGTTTTGAAAAAAAAAATTATTATTCATTGAAACATTGCATTGATATTGGAATTTTTCTCATCTTATAACTGAGAGTGTACCGAATGTGGATAAAAAATAGATTGGAATTTTGTAGCTTATAGACATCATAGCCTTAGTGTTACCTTATAAGTTCAAATTTAATTATATCATATTGGAATTCTATTATTGATGTAGTATATATATTTTTTATAAATATAATTCAAAATAATTATTTGGACTTTCTATGATTATTTGGAAGAGGTTATGATAAGGTGGTGTTATTTGTTATGAATTTCGATATATGTAACTATCCCCTTAAATTGAGTGTTGAAATGATCATTTAATTAATTATTATTTAGTAATAATTAATCTATTAGTATGGTTTTCATAAGAAGAAACGTGTGGTTATGCGTGGAGGCCGACTAGACATGGATGACTCAATAAAATTTGGGTGTTTTCAACCTTAGAGTTCACTCTATTTGGGGTTGGTTGTCTCATGTACTCTACCATACATGATTATGTATTTTTATTTTATAATATTCCTTTAATATCACCACCTTGTGAGAATTATTATTAATTTTAGTAGGGATAAATAAAATGGAATACTCTCCAATTTTTTTGAAAACCAATTAACAAATGATACCAATTGATTTTTATAATTATTTAATAAATTACATGTCTTAAATAAGATATTTAAATATTAATAATAATATTACATGGTTCCAACAGACACGTTAGACATCAAGTAAGCTTGTTTTTTGGCCACTAATAGTTTGGATTGACTAGTTTTATATATCGATGTTACAGATGATCCTATGTTTATATTGATCAAATATGAGTTTATAGAATAGGAGACACATGATTACATGATCCAATGTGTACTATGTGTGTATCCCATGAGACTATAATGATTCAATGTGCTCATGAGTTTGTGTTTATATATCCTTAATATCCATGTTTATTTTGATCTTTTATATTTGTGTGCTAAAATCCATGAAAACACATTAAAAAAGTTATAAGATAATTATAGGAATTTAATTCCATACCATGTATGGATATATGTTACATTTAAAATTACAAATATCCCTTATGATACTATGTAATATTATATATTTAATTTATAATGTCATGGTATCTATGAAATTGGTGAACTATCATTGCACAGTTTTCCAAGAGGAGGAGCATGATTAAAAATTGCATGTGACAATATGATTATACCATGATCGATGAAGGGGTATGATGGAATTGGCAGTAATGAATAGAGGAAATCATTTTCTATGTGTCCTAACCCATCAAGTGACTATTCTAGAATATGTCCTTTATAATCTGAACCCAAAAGTGATAGTGGGGGTGATGTTATATGTGATCTATCCCAAGAGATGTTGAAGTGATATGATTTCCAAATGTTTTCTAAACTACTGTGATATGTCCTGTTAGGATAAAAAACAATATTAAGGATTGGTCCATATCATGTATTACATAATGTATTTTTCATAACTTCATCAAAAATTGATCCCATGCAGATCTTCTTGGGGGTTTATAGAGGCTTTTTAAGAACATAATCGGTCGGTATATGGTTGTTATTGTATTATTTAAGAATTGGTTGATATATATTATGAATATGAAATTATTTATTATATAATTACATTATCTTTATAAAATCATATGTGTGTACATATAATTTTCTAGGTTGGGTACTAAACATTGTTGGTGGTGTCCTATATAGTTATACCCAATCCAAAATTTGGAGGAGAGGGATATTTGGTTATTTATTTGACAACACATTTGGAATTTATAGGTTGGGATGAGGCATGAGTTTGATAGTCTTGTAGGAAAGTTCACTACATTTCTCAAGATAGGGATGACTTGGGGACTAGATTAGTATGGCCTTCTTATAATTTTATCTTTTTAATTATTTTTTTATGTGTTTATCCATGAAGGATTTCAATGTTCTTCTATTCATGTAAATTAATTCCACATTCATTCATACAGTTGGAATATTACTTGTTTCCAATTTATGTTATTTTATATTATTATAATAATGGTTATATATTTATTTTGTCTACTCTTATTGAGGGTTTATTCCCCCTATTTCCCATTTTAAACCCTTGATGCTAGTTGGAAACCACTATAATATGTGGAGGATCACCAATGTACATGAGGAAATCAAGATTGAATGAGGTGATTCAGGTTGGGATACTAAACAATGGTATAAGATCATATGAAAGCATTTTTCTACATGGGGGATTTTGAACAGATATGACATAGGAAGGTGTAAGATCATATAATGAAACTCTAACTTAGGAATTTTAGGGAAAATCCTTATGGGGAGTCATAGTTACCTGGACAATTGAATGATGTTCTTATTTTTTCTATTAGGATCATATTTTTAAACCTCTATTGATGATAGTGGAAATTTACGTAGTGATTTCAATTTTATTTGGAACTTGGATATATCACAAATAATAATAACATGCATAATGTTCAACATATATGCTTGTCATGACATATAATAATCTATAGTGCTATTGTACTGGTGATGGAGAAACGGCCATCAAAGAGTACAAAATTTTTATTTTGTTAGATCTTATGAGTTTGTGGTTAACTACCTAACATGCGAACCTTTATTAATGTCTATATATGATATCAGGTCACATGATATAATTATGTAGTGTGACTTGGGAAGGGATTTATGGATGAAAATGGTGGTGTTGATGAACAGTCCCTCTATGCACTGGTATAGCTTCATACCATGATCAGTTATTCATTAGAGTTTACTTCACTAGAAATGAACTTATTTTTAGTATATAATAGATTGTTATGATAAATTATGGTGCTGATGGTTTCCTCTATATAGTGATCTATGTATCCCATTAGTACTCAATCTAACTGAGCATATTTTCCTCCACTCAATATGGTAGGTATAAGAGAGAATCATAATGGTATGACTGTATAGATTTTTAAAGATGTAATTTTATGTTTTGAAACTAGAGAAATAATTTTTTCGTTTTTATGAATTCATTTTGGACTTTTAATAGAGTTTCTGGTTACTAGAGTGTAAATTAATTATATTGCGTGAAGGTAACAAGAGTTAGATATTCATTTTAAAGGGATAATTAAGTTTAAATTCATATAGGATTTTTTCATTTATGAATATTATCCATTAATTTATGTTTTATTTCTAATCATTATGGGAGTGCCTTATATATTTCTATGAATCATAGGAATATGGACCACCTAGATTGTTGGTACCCATAATACAAGTTATGTTGGAATTATTTGATTCTTGTCGTATCAAGGGGTAGAACAAGGGGTTTTCTCCTAAATATTTTTTTAGAATGAAATTATCATTGGTCAACAAGTGACAATTCTAGGTCGACATACATATAATGGATGGATAATGGGTGTAAGATAATCAACTAAAATTGAATCCAGTGTTACAGGTGGTTCATGTTGAATCTCATTGGATAGAATATACTTTTTTCTAAAAGATGATCAACAAGAGTGCTTGGGTTTGGTTGAGCTAGAACCTTGTTGATTGGATTGATAATGGAATGTTATTCTAATATAGAGTTAAATTACTCTTGTGTTAATCAATTATGTTTATAGACATGTGTTGTTTAAATGAATCTTATGATAAATCCATTATGTTTGTGTATTTAAGTAGGGGTTGTGTGGATTAAGCTAAAATCATAGAGTGGGGTGGTGAGATAGCTGTTGATAATAATCTAGGATATGTGAATGAATATGTATAAGATTGTAGTGGGAGTATCATGATGAATTTGGTATGGGTCACCATTGAAAATATCAACAGATGAATTTAACATGAATATAATAGGTCATTGCATCTTGTAGTTACATGTGTGTCAATATAACTATGCATAATGTTGACATTTTTATTTGATCATGGAATTGGTGGGTATTCAACATGAGTTGTCAAGGGTGGAAATATTGTGGTTGAAAAAGAGGATTGAATAATAAGACAAGATGCCTCCAGTTTGGTAGTACGAATGACCCTAAGGCCTTCATTTTTTTTAATTTTTTGATAACCCCCCTTTCAAGGGATGAGGGGGAACCCTTTCAAGGCTATTCAGATCAGAGATTACATGGCCCGTAGGATTGAGATGATTAAATGACCCGAAGGTCTCAGGCTGTTTTTCCTAACCTACAAAAATGTTGATATAGAATTATATGGACATCAAAATGTATTTTTAGATGTAGTCGACTATGTTGTGAGATATTATGTAGCATGTAATGTGTGTGGAGTTTCATGTCAATCAATTGAAAAAATGGTTAAAGAATGAATTTTTTTTTGATAAACAATGAATGGACTATGTATATGATTCAAATATTTCATGTAAAATGATATGTATAGATATAGTAGAGGGAGAATTGATCCGGAAAAGTGAGAATGATCTTACTTGTTGGATGATTTTTCATCTTAGAAAAGATTTTCTAATGGATCATCATGTTGAATTCAGAGATAGATATGTTATAAACTAAGAGTTTGTGGTCTCAAATTGAATGATAAATGTATAATTATATATATATATATATAGTTTGAGAATAGATATAGGTTTCAAAATAAGTAAAAATTATGATAAATTCATGAAGGAGTCTAATCATTGTTGTATCAATCACATTGTAGAGAGTCATGCGCATAGTGGAAGAAGTTTGTGATCCATCTAGGGAAATACGATTGAATTCAGTAATACATCTCTATGGTATTTGGAATGAATTAACAATTCATAAATGAATTAATTCATCAATATTGGTACCTTCATGGTGTTTCCACTATTCAGTATGGGGTCATTTTTAGGTAGCATACATGAAGATAACATACTATTTTTCCATATAAAATTGAATGTTTTTGGTTTGAATCACGTCGATCTTGTGGTATCATGTATTAGTGATGTGGGTAAAATAAATCAGGGCCTTTTCACGATTGTTATATTATTCAGTTTATGTTGACTATTAGAGTCTCATTGTTTAGGATGAAAACATAATTAGAGTTTTTATATAAATTTATGAAATATACTATGTTAAATTGGGAGATATATAACAGAGACACTCTAAAAATGTCATTAGATCTCCATACTCCTATTCCATATAACAATTCATATGCTTGAGTGAACATTTTAACTTCAAAATGATTTTGTCTATAACATTGTTTCATGTCAAGTCAAATTGATGTTTTGATCGAGATCTTGATGTTAAAAATTAGTTACCTTTGTTCTTAGATACATGCATTTTTTATTTAGTTTCTCAACAGAAGCGTGATATATTTTTTAAAATGATGAAAAATTTCATTGTATATTTAGAACTCATGGATGGAATTCGGTGAAGTCTATAAATATGGATATCATGGTTGATTGTTGGTATGGTTAATTTTTTCCACAACTATTCGATTAAGATAATAGTTGTGGGGGGAGATTATAAGGTCTTATGATGTTATTATTTTTAATTATAGAAGGAATTTATATTTTTTTATTGTTGAAGGATCGTTATGATATCATGGTTTTGAACTAAGATGCTCTACAAATGATAACTATTGAACAGTGTCTATAGATTATTTTGGGGGGTGATAAATATGGGACGGAGCTGCGTATTGAGGTGCGAGCTGCGGCGCAGAACCCTAATCGACCAGGAGCCTCGGGTCGGCATTGATCTCAGGCAGGACTCGAGTTGAGAAGGTCGGTGAGGCACTCAAGATGGGGGAATCACGTGGTATTAGTGCTTTTCTCATGTAGTTGAACTCCAGTGGGATGCAGTGTGGGATGAGTAGTGAGGTACAACCCCATATATGCTAGATATAGTTGTCGAATTCGGAGTTGGATATGCTTGCAGGGAGAATTTGGGGCTGACAATACCCCTCATGTAATTTTCTTCGGATCATCCGTGCCCCCTTCCCCTAGATGTTCCTACTCCGATTATTTTTCCACACATTCCTCTAATACTAATTACTCATTAGGAACTGTCTTCATTCAAGGGATCCCCTGAAATTTGATTATCTACATCATAGTTAGAGGATGTTGTAGCCTTTAACTCCAGAACTCTTGTGGCCAGATTTAGTATATATCAACCTTTTCTCGAGTTGTTTTAGAGTTTCATAAACTCGATGTGGGGACTTCATTCCAGGGCGGCAGTGGGTGCTTTGGATAAATGACATCTGAGCATCATCCTTTTCCCTGAAGAGTATTTTTCTCGTTCTTGGTCATCAGTGTCGCGCTTGTATGATAATCAACACTTCATTCTCTTTCTTGGGACAATTGACTTTAACCATGGTCGTGATATCAAGCTTGCAGCGGTCTAGAATTGACTTCGTCATCTTCCACTTCCCTTTTTGGAACCCATTCTTCCTCAAAGGTATTTTTGACCGGAGTGGTTGTTTCCTCTAAATTGATTATGATACACTTTTCATGAAGAAACTTGGCTTTGATCTCCTTTTTCTTGATATTGAACAATCGATGGCTCCCTCAAATCATCTTCATCTCTAAGTGAAGGTATTTTTAGTTTTTTAGAAAAGAATTCATTATGAGGAAACATTTTGTTTTTGTTCACTTTGCTGTCGACAAGGTCACTGGGGTTCTCTATGTTCTCACCGAGGGAGGCAAGGTTGCAAAGGATTGGAGACTCACCCTAATGATAACCTTCCTCACATTATCCCTCATGTTACTACTGGAATGACTCAGTCTAGGCCCAGGATGATCCCAATATATTTTTTTGGTGATCATCACTCCCCTTCGGGCATCCAACGGGCTCTATCCACTTCAAGCCCTTACAAACCCTCCTCGTTGGATTCTGGCCTTCCAGGTTATGCGACTCATGAACCTCCCTTTGTGCTGAAGGTGATCAAGTGAGTGGGAGACAAGAAAGGTAAGGTCATCACTACTGTGGTTTTTTGATGTGTCAGTACATTCTATGTGAATGTTGTTCGTGGTGTGATGGCTGATCATAATGGAAAAAGTGATAACCCAACAATACAGAGTTTCCCAACAGTCGATGAAGCCGAAGAGAGTGTCCATGTTTTTGTCGGCTTAGCTGGGGAACAAGTGGAAATTGTCTCTATGACAAATTTTCAAAAGGATGAGCTGATTAGTGGCGTGGAGAGGCAAGCTGGATTGGATTCCTCGGTGGCCATCCATAATAAGATTGATATCCTTGTAAATGTCAATCGACAAAAAAGAAAGAAACAAATATGGGGGAGGTCAAGAGATATCTTCAATCTGGATATTTCCTCACAGGTCATTGGCAAACAGGAGCTGGTCGGCAGGCTTGGTAGCAAGTGCACTCACTCTATCAACTGCCAATTTGGTCTCGTGGCCGAGGATTCATATATGGATTCTGAGAAGGAACATGATTATTCCAAAGGAATGTTTGGGGATTATTTTTGGGTTTAACTTGTGGTTCTCACTCAACCACAAAACTAATATATGGGTTTATTCTGACTCATGTCTACAATGGTGGATCCCATTGGGTAAGTGGTCTCAAATGTGGTTATTGTGTGGTTTCTCACTTTTTCCTTAAAAGGTCTTTTGAAATAAAAAAATTAATTTTCAGTCAGTCTATAGAAAATAATGGAGGTATTACGACATGGTAAGGACTCAATAATCCAGCAGTTTTATAAAAATTTCCAACATGATATAATAGTATTACAAATGATCCATTAGACCTCATCAGGTAAATGGTGGATGTGGGAAGAAGCTCTATAATATAGTGGGACTCACCAACTTTCTATTGATTCTTCTTCAATTCAAAAATGATAATATTTATATGTCCTTTAAATGATCATGACACGCCATCTATTAAGTAGACCATGATTATATTATAGGTGGGGTATGTTAGGTTGTATTTAATTGGGGGTTTTCATACTTTTACATGTATAATATTACTTTGTTTTTTTATTACTGAAATAGATATTTTGAGATCATTTTGGTTGTGCACACCAGTATTCTTCCTGAAAAGTCCTAAAATTTATATATAGTGGAACAAGATTCAATCTGTTTGTGAATTTTCATGAGATCCTTTGATTATTATTCTATAATGGCCTCTTCATTATTTTTAAGAATTTGATCACTATTCCATTAACCTATAGGGTATGAGTGAGTTTGTTATTATAGGTGGTGCCATGACCCTTAGTTCTGGGATTGATTTGGTGTAAAGAAAATCCCAATATATGCCATTATTACCACTTATGGCCCCCTATAACCCATGTAGAACTACCCTGAAATCCAAAGATGTCAATAAATTTGGGACTATGGCTGGGGATGTGCATAAAGGAACATGGTTGTGGGTGATCCCCACATATACCTTGTAACCCCCATGGGCCTAAAAAGCTCGTGTACTTTTCATCCCATGGGGAACATGTGAGATTGTTACTAGCGGTGGGGTCCTGACCTTGAGGATATGGGTTGAAGTCCTCACAATGAAACATGGACTATTTTCCATTTTAACCTTTCATGGTCACCTATAACCATTTCATATCTCACTTTAAATCCAATGGTTTCATTACACTAGGCCCTACAGCTAGGGAAATACATAAAGGCTATTTATTATGGGTGGCAACCCACCTATACCCTGAAACATGTGTAGTCCTAAAAACCTAGTGTCCTTTTTTCATGTTATGCATAGGTGAGTTGGTTACTAGTGGCGGCGTCTTGTCCCCGAGGTTTCGAGTTCAAGTCCTCATATGAAATCAGACACTATATGACCTTATAACCTATCGTGGCACCACTAACTCAAGAAAAAATGTCCTAAAATCCCATGGTTCTATTAAACATGGTCCTCCAGCAAGGGAAGTACATAAATTCTCTTATGGGTGGGTGATGTCCCATATATACATTTAAACCCCTTGGACCAGAAAACATAGTTTAATTTTTCTCATGGGGAAATGGTGATTGGGTTATTGGCGTTGGCATCCTGACTTTTAGGATAAGGGTTCCATTCCTCATAACGAAATACAGACTATATGCCATTATTACCACTCATGGTTATGTCTAACCCATGTGGAACAATCCTAAAAGTCCATGTTGTGGTTAAACATGGTCCTACAGTTGGGTACGTACATAAACATTCTTTTGGTGGGTAATGATCGGCCATTAACATGCAACCCACTTGGGAAAAAAACACATTCTAATTTCATCCATCGGCCCATTAGTGATTTGGATTCATGATGTGGCATCTTGAACCTGGTGTTATGGGTTCATGTCCTCGCATGGAAACACACGGTATATGCTACTATAACTCCTCATGTTCCCTTCTACCCCATCCAAAATAGGTCTGAATTCCCATGGTTCTATTACTATTGCGCCTATGAATGTGGATGTACATAAAGTCGCTTGGGGGTGGGAGACGAACCAGCTATACATTATAATACAATTGGGGATAAAACCCCAGTGTACATTTTCCCAAAAGGCATGAGTGAGTTTGTTAATGGTGGTGGCGTCTTAACTAGAAGCTTCCCAGTTCAAGTCTACGCAAGGATATGCACACTAAATTCCATTATAACATATTTTGTTTCCCTCTATTCTCTACGGTACTAGAAATATATCCAATAGTGTCATTAGACTAGGGAATGTTGTTTTATAAGTACATAAAGGTGATTAGTTATGGATAAAGACCCATATAATACTTGTATCCCCCTGAGGTCAAAAAACCAATTGTAATTTTTCCTGTAGGGGTTTGGATGAGTTGGTTCTGGGAGTTGAGTCTATAACCAAGGTTTTGAGTTTGAGTACTCCCAATGAAAATCGATGATATAACTAAATAAATAACTCACTAACCCCTATACCCCATGTGGAACTGTTCTGAAATCCATATTTTCGTTACACATGGGCTGATGGATGGGGATGTACATAAAGTCTCTTCGTGGAGGGTGACGACACCCCAATAGCATGTAACCCCCTAGGCCTAAAAACACTGTATGCATTTTCACAAGGGGAATGGGTGACTTGGTTACATGTGGTGGTGTCCTTACCCTGAGGATCCATGTTTGATTCCTTGAAAAGAATCATGGAAATTATTCCATTATAACAACTCGTGGTCCCCTCTACCTCATGAGAAACTATCCAGAAATTTTATGGTGTCGTCACACTTGGGCATGTGTCCAGGGTAGTAGTTAAAGGTACTTGGGTAGTTGATGGAGGCCCATCTATACCTTATAACCCACTTAGTCCTAAAATACTTGTGGATGTTTTTCCTTGGTGCAATGGTGAGTAGGTTACTGGTGGTGGCATCTTGATCCGGAGGTTTTAGGTTTTAGTCCTTGCAAAGAAACCCACACCATATGCCATTATAATATCTTGTGGGCCCCTCTACCCCATGTAGAACTTTCATTAAATTTCATGGTGTCGTTACCCATGGGAACATGGCTAGGGAAGTACATATAAACAATTAGTGATGGGATATGATCCACCTATACCATGTAACCCCCTTGGGCCAAAAAACCCCATTGTACTTTATCCCATAGGGAATGAGTTAGTTGTTTACTTGCCGTGGATTCCTGACCTCGAGGATCCAGGTTTGAGACCTCACAAGGTTAAACACACTATATGCCATTATATCGTTATTTAGTCCACTATAACCCTTGGGGAATGAGCTAGAATTCCCAATGTTCCGTTACACATCGGTTTGCAGGTGGGGAAATACATAAAGGTGCATGGTGGTTGGTGATGACCCACCAATACCAGGTAACCTCCATAGGCATAAAAAGTGTAATTTTTCCCATGGGGAATGGGTGATATTGTTACTAGAGGTGGAATCCTAACCTAGAGGTTATGGGTTCAATTCATCACAGAAAAATCACAATATATACTATTATATCCTCACGTGGTCCCCTCTACCCCATGTGAATGCGGCTTGAAATCCCATGGTGTTGTTACACAAGAACCAATGGTTGGGAAAGTACACAATATCTCAAGGTGTTAGGAGATATCTCAAATTTACCTTGTAATTCCCTTGTACATAAAACCCGACCGTACTTTTCATCCCGATCCTGAGGTTCAGAGATCGGGTCATCACAAGGAAAGACACACTATATTCCATTATAACATTTAGTGTCACCCTCTACCCAATGTGGAATTGGCCAAAAATCCCATAGTACTATTAAACATGGGCATGAGTCTTCCGAAGTAGATAATGGCACATGGTGGTGGATGACGTCTGACCTATACCTTTTTTCCCCAATTGGAATAAAAACCCTATTTTATTTTTTCCCATGGGGAAGAAGTGAGTTGGGTATTAGAGGTGGTATCCTATGCTCATGGTTCTGAGTTCGAGTCCTTCAAAGAAAACACACACAATATGCCATTATCACTTCTCAATGGGCACCTCTACCACAGGAATAACTATCCTGAAATCCCATGGTGTTGTAACACTTGTGAATATTTCTAGGGAAGTATATAAAGGATCATGTTGGCGGGTGATGGACCACCTATACATTGTAACCCCCATGGCCCTAAAAACCATGTGTATGATTTCCAATAAGGCATGGGTGAGTTGGTTACTAGTGGTGGCATCTTGACCCCGAGGATCTAGTTTAGAGTCCTCAAAAGTAAATTCACACAATATACCCTTATAATGTCATGTAGTCCCCTAGACCCCATATAGAACTGGACTAAAATCTCTTGGGGACATTACAAATGGCCCAGCGGTTAGGGAAGTATATAATGGAACACAGTGGTGGGAGAAAGCCCACCAATGCATTGTGACACTTTTGTGTCTAAAACCTTAGTGTTCCTTTCCCACAGGGCATGGGTGTGTTGGTTACTAGTGCTGGAAACCTAACCCCATGGTTCAGAGTAAGAATCATCCTATGTAAAATGCACTATATTCCATTATAACATCTCATGGGATCTTCTACTTCCTGATGAAGTATCCTGAAATCCCATGGTGTCATTACACATAGTCCTATGACTGGGGATGTACATAAAGGCACATGGTGGTTGGGGAAAACCCACATATAGCATGTAAGCACCTTTGTCCTAAAAACTTAATCAACTATTTTCCTGTGGTGCATGGGTGAGTTGGTTACTAACGGTCGTGTCCTGGCCCCGAGGTTCTGGATTTTAGTCCTCATAAGAAAGCACACAATACATATCATTATAACCATTCATGGGCCCCTATAAACCATGTAGAACTATCCTCAAATCCCACGATATTTTGGTACATGGGGGCATACATATGGGGAAGTACATAAAGGAACTTGGTAGTGGGTGAAGGCCCACCTATAACGTGTAACCCCCTAAGGCCTAAAAACCTTGTGTATTTTATTCCTGTGGGGCATGTGTGAGTTCATTACTGGTACTGTCATTTTCACTCTAATATTTTGGTTTAGAGTCCTCATAAGAAAACACACACAATATGATATTATAACCTCTCATGGGACCCTCCAATTCAAACTGTACAAGCCTAATATCACAATGTTTCATTATAATTGTGCCTTTGGATGGGGAAGTACATGACAGTGCTTGCTGGTTTGTGATGAACAATATATACCATGTTCCCCCCTTCGGCATTAAAACCAAAATTCATTTGGAAAAAATATGACAGGTTCATAGGATATTCTCTCTCTCATCGTGACATGGGCCCTCTTCAGATCTAGGGTTTTGAAATGGATTACACTTATTAACATGGAAAGAATGTTATTATAGGTGGTGCAGTTGCTGGTCCCCATGTGAATGGAGAGAATATTTGTCTACAAATCTATATCTATCAGGTGGATATGTATACTTGACCTGTAAACTATAGATATACATTGGATCATAATTCAATAAATGTTCATTATACGGGGGTTGTAAATTTATATTCAGTGGGTGACACAATGAAGATTCAATGAGAGATCATTATTCATAAATCTATTATGTGGATGATCAATGGTGATGTTCCACCTGACATATCTGAATCAGATATGGAGGTCTTGGATTATGGTGGCGATGTTCCTATTGGTTTCTCAATGGCAGCAGGTTATTGGGGGTTATCGTCACAATGGTGGATGGCAGTGGTTTCGCAGTGGAGTGGACTAATTTTGATGGGTTAGCTCTTATAGATAATGTTGATTTAGGTTTAAATATTTATGGGTTATCTTGTCTTGAAGCACAAATGGTGATTTTAGATAACCCTTTAGAATCAAATCATATATTGGATTTGGTCGAACAATTCATGCTTAGAATGTAGTGTAGAGGTTCCTAGTAAACTATTCAGACTAGGAGGATATGGGTCCCACATCAGATAAATTTTCAAATGCGGGTAAATCTAGTGGATCACTAAACGAAAAAATGAATTTTACATCCATTCATGATTTTATTTCTGAATGAATGATTAAGAAGTGTATATTTTCCTTTTTTTCTTATATTGAGGAAATCCTTGAATGATTAAATATATGTGAGCATTCAATTATTTCCTGACATGTTATTCAAGGGGGGGGGGGGAATTTGGAGGATTGAAGATTTATATCATAACCTCAACAATGTATGGGGTTTTCTAATTGGTGTTTTATAACTATGGGATATGAAATTTTCTTCATTAATTTTCCATTACTGGGATTTAAGAGAAGAGTCTGGGGTTTTCCATCAATTATTCTAATGCCAGCTATGGGTTTTATTCATGTATGTGACTTTCATTTCAATCATTTTTTCAAAAATAATACCATGTTTCAGGTCTGGATCAAGATTTTTGGTCATCCCTAGATCTTATGGAATCCTAACATTCTACATTCTATTTCTTATGTGGTGGGTTATCCAATTATAATGGATATGACCTCTAGAGTTGTGAAATTTGGACATTATGATAGATTTTTTGTGGAATTTGATCTTTGTTTTTTTTCTAGACCGTAATATAGTGTTTTCTGTATTATATGATGAAATATCTATAATGATGGAGTATGAGAGACTACCAAATGTTTGTCTCCAATTTCATGTCATAGAACTTGTCAAAGAGAGGTGTTTTAAAAAAAATTCTTGTGCTTTTTTCTCATTCAATGGGAACTATAAGTCTTCTAATATTAAAAACTCTAGGATGAAATAAATGAAAGATAATACTTCACAATCCATGGATGATTCTTACCATGAAATTTCGCATGAGCATCAAAATGATATGGTTACATAACATTGTTTGTCAGTTCATCAAACAAGGGAGTGAAACACTGCCTTTCATGAACATGGGACTTGTGTTCCTAATCGTATTACTAGGGGTGAGGGTGACATGACATCATATGGGATTTTGGAAAATGTGTAGGAAATGATGGACACTGCTCCTACCTATATAGGTGATAGGATTTCAAGGATCCTAATAGAAATTCTTAAAATAAAGGAATCACATCCAACCTAGATAAGGTGGGATGAATTATAGAATGACTCACCAAAAACCCAACATATTGTCAGCTTTACCGATAGGAAACATTTTTTATGGATGTTGAAGGTTTTCAACCTGTTCCTCCTAGAAAAGAGAGACCGAGGAAGGACTACTCATACCTAAATCCATCCATGGTTTCCAGGTCTCATGGCTATCTTGATGTTTATTTTAAATGGGAAGGCGAATATGGATCTGTCAATCAATAAGACCATGGCTTTTGAGTTTATATATTCTTCTGTTCTCTTTGGGTATGAGGGAAGGTGTGATTAGATGACCCCCCTCATAATTTATATTGTCTTATATTTTCCATTTTAATTATAATATCAATTCCCTAAACATTAAAAAAAATTAATTTATTCTATGGAAGCAGTATCTAGAACTCTAAGGGATAAATTTTTGACTACGTTAGATCATTTCGGTGGTATTTAAATACATGTTCTAATTTTATTTTTTAAAATTTTTCATTTTTTATTTTTTCACAATTTAGATTTATTTTTATTTTATTTTTGAGGGATGTTAATGAAATTCCATGGATGGATGATTGAGGTTCGGACTAATCAGAGTTATTTGATAAGTAATTTCAAATGTGTATATATTACTATTTGATGTATGTTTGTTGATATTTTATTTAACTTGAATTTCGTTATAATTAAGTAATCAGAAATATTTCGCATGATAATAAACATGTAGGAATAATTATAGGTATAAATACTTGGACGAATTAGATAATGTTTTTGGGATTTTATTATCATGGAGTTGGCTCCATTTGAGGTAGATGGGGTATTGACCTCTATCCTTTTAGTTATGTTCTATTTATTCTAATTTGATATGGGGTCTTCCAACTATAGTGAATAATCATTAATTAATTATTTTGAAAGTAATAAAATGTAATACAATTTAATTTATTGTCCAAACAAACTATTGTGAGTGAACTAGTCCCAAGATTAATTAATTAAAAATGTCTCTATCTAAATTTATTGATTAAATATTTGTAATTAATTGGAAAGGGGTTGGGATACACATTAGACCTTATTATAGGACTATTTTATAGCCATCAATTGTTGGGTAATGAATGGTAGAGTATTGTATTGACTAGATCACATAATTCCCAAAGCGGGTATGATGCTATAATTAAATAATTACATGATACAAGTAAATAATTTTCCAAAGTAGAGAATAATTTAGTATTCTTGGTAAACTAGATACAAACAGTTGAGTAGTTTTTCAAATTAGTTCACAAAAGATGACATAATTTTCTCACTTTCATGGATAATAACATTATTCCATCTATTATATCACTGAATATCACTCATCGAACAAAATCAGTGAATCATGGGAAAAGGAAAAAAAGTAATTGTGAGATCAAATGCTCAGTAAGGGTAATGTACCGTGGAAGAAATAATGAATCAATAAGAATAATAAATATGAAATGGTAAAATTGATGATAGAGTACATGTAATGAATAAATTAATAATGACATGAATAATGAATTTTGAAATGTAAATAATTGTGCAAACATCAAATATAATCCACAAAATGTGTGAGTAAAATTCATGAAAAGGTAATAAATGAAATCAAATTCCAAGAAAATAACTAGATAAGGAATAATAAATGTGGAAAAGTTAGAAATTGAAAATGCATTACATTAAATAAATTATCTGATAATGAAATTCATCCATAGATATATAAATATAAAATATCACTGATAAATAATAAATGAATCTAAATGAGAGAAATTATTAATTATTAGATTTCAAGTTTCATAGGTTTATGGATCCATTACTATCTAGGCTTTTCACAAGACTGTTTATCATATCAGGTAAAACCCCATTTAAGGCTAGCAAACTACCATTACCCATGAGACTAACTACACATTATGATGCTAAATTTAAATGACCCACAACTCGTACAGGTAGTATTAGATGATCCCCAACCCAAAATTCTTGTATTAACCAGTCCTCAACCATTCTAGTGCATGTATGACTCATTTAGACAAAAAAAATTCATTATCAAATATCTTTATTGATTAAACAATACAAGTTCATAAATATTTCTCTAAATAATAACAAAAACATTCAAAATAAAAACCATTGAAAATACCTAAATATTTTAGGGAATGATAATTTATATGTTAAATGATATGTATATATAGGGTGAATTCCATGAACAATGATTAATGGATGTTGAATATTTTAATGGAAATAAAAATTGAATCATGGAAGTTAATGTCAGTACTATCCATTAGAAAATAAATAATAAATTATAAAGGGTAAGAATATGGATGGAATCAATAAAAAATATCACATGTGCAGAAAAATGAAGGGTTTCTGTCATTGATGATTGAAAATGATATAAAAGATTTTTAAATAACATTAATAAGGTATTTTTTTCTTTTTTTAAATGAACTTTTTCCAAATACTATTCATTGAAAATGATTTCTCAAAAATCATTTTGATTAAAGATCATTCTTTTTATCATGTAAAGGAATCTTCAAGGAAATAATGGTGTGTAAATCCAAAAATTCCATACAATGTAAAAAAGAACATTCCTTTTCATGTTAAAATGGACAAAAAAAATATCTTGATTAAAAATTAACATGAAGATATCATTGAAAACATTGGTAAATTACTAAAGGTTAAAAATTACATGAATAAATTATTTTTTTAATGGTAAAAAATATAATACCATTTTAGAAAAAAAAATTACAAATAAAATAGGATCTTTGACTAAAGATGGAAATGATGTCTACTTTTATTATTAATATATTATAAAAAATATGTACCCAATAATGGGAAAATGATATTATTAAAGCTCGTTAATAACTAGATGATATGAAAATTAATGTGTTTATTAAATGATGATGAAATAATTTCCTCTAATGGATATTCATTTATAAAAAATATAAAATAAATTGATATTTTTAATCAAACCCTTTTGAAGACCATAATGATTAAGTGAGACTTTCTATTCAATAGATCATGCATGTCAAATGTAAATCAAAATAAAAAAAAATTGTAAAAACAAAAATATATATTAAAAATAGATTACTTGAAAAATAATAGATTGTTAAAGATATCTAAGAATTATTATACCTTAATGAAAATTATTCAGACCATTAAAATATATTTAAAATTTTACTTTATGAAAATAATCCTTTATCATTACAAAATGTCCCACACATCCTCGAAACAATCCAATAATAAGAATCATGTTGGAATAACATTAAATGGAATATTTGAATACATGGAAGATAATATAATTCATGGTATAATACATAAAAATGGAAAGTAGATACATCATACAAAATAATTAAGTGGTCTATATGACATTTATCTCACAAACATAAAAATGTCAGATTAAAATATGTTACCTTGAGTCAGGCTTTTCATGATTGTCATTAACATCATAGATAATAATATTATAATAATTAATTAAATTCATTATAAATTTTTTCACATTTTTAATTACTTTTTTTCACTTTCTAAAATGGTATAATAACTACATAAATAATTAATTTTACAACGGGTTTTTTCACCAAATTTGGTTATTGTATTAAATAATCCTTTTGTAGGGAAATGATAGTAAAAGGGGAAATTATATAAAAATATATAGAATAATAACCATTAAATATTTATAATATTTAAACATAAATTATTCTTTTAAAACCAATAATAAATTATTATTTTTAAAATGAACCAATGTTACCACCGTGTGGATGGTTGGTCATACGTATGGATGAGTAACATTCTGATTTTTCATTGACCGTAATGGAATGATGAAAAGTCACATTCTATATTTTTATAATTATATGTAAATAAAAATATCCATGTAATTTAATCATATATATGATTAAATATTTAATTATATTGATTTAAAAGTTATCACATTATGTTAAAGAGGTGGTAGTCTACATATCCTTGACTGAAGTTATCAATTTTTATTATATGTAAAAAGTAATAAAATAAATGATATATTATATTACTGGTAATGTAATTATTTCATTAATATCATATATAATTCATTTATGTCAAATATTTTTAATTAAACCATTATTTTATACAATCAATTAATCACTCAAAGGAATCACATTGCTTTTGGGAGGCTGTAATCCACACTTCAACGAACAATGTTTTCGTATTCCCACAAAATGGAAATAATAAATGTATGATATTTATAAAATATAAAAAAAATATAGAGATTTTAAATGAAATAAATATCATAGAAAAACAATTTTTCCATCATAATTCCCATCCATGAAATTTTTTCATGGAAAAATTAATAACCTTTGTTCATTAGGTGGTAGTTTGTCGTACAAAGGAACGGTATGTCTGTTACCCATTAGAAGTAGGTGTGTGTAAGATTATGTAAAAACATTACAATTAAATCATTTATGTATATTTATGATACGGTTACTATTATTTAATCATTCAATAATAATATTTGAGGTGGTGGAAATTGAAGATAATACAAAGAGCTTAATGAAGGATGTTACCTCTTATACAAGTAACTCTTTTTTCTCAATAAAAGCGCATACATGGATGGATTGATGATAGATATTATGATTATAGTTTTATGGGAGGAACATTGAGGATATATTTGGTTTTATATTTATCAAGAAAAAGTCTCCTTATAGGCGTGCGTAACTGGGAGGGTTGAGTGCTTTTTTATAATGGAGGAGTAGCACTCTTGTAAAATTTGGAAAAGGGAATCACAATAATGTTTATAAATTTAATGTTGATAAAATAATTTAAAAAAACCTAAAAATGGATTATAGGGTAAATATATGGAATGAAAATTATTTTAAAAAAGGTTCTAGGTCATTTTACATAATGATTAATGTTTAGTCCCTTTCCAATAAAATGTTTCCCTTAATCATTATAAATAATTTCAATTTCTTTCAAAATTATTTCAATTTTAAAAATTATGTGATAGTTAGTATAAACCATAATTTAATTTTATTCCAAATATGAAATCAATTTTAAAAAATTAAAATAATTTAAGTCCTAGAAAAATATCTAAATTTAATTTTGAAGACATGACAATAAATGAGGGTTTTAATGAAAAATGTTCAACATATTACTTTGTTTTATATCAAATTTAATTTGGAAATTGATTTAAATGACCAAAATTGGATTAAATTATATAACATTAATCCAAATAGTCTTTAAAAATAAAAAATAATTTAACTTTATAAATAATTTAGTTGAAAAAGATGTTTTAAATTAAATTATTTTATTCATCACTATTCATCAAGAAAAGAAAACTCAAAGAAAAATATGAAAAATTCATCCTCACATAATTTTTCATTTTAAATTTAAAATTTCAATATTATGTGGACACATAAAAGTAATAAATGTTTTAAAAATTCTATTTAAAATAGGTTCCCCATTAAATGGTTTTAATAGTTCCTTTTATATAATATTAATTTTTATGAGAAATATTATATTTTTATTATCTTTTGATTAATAAATCTGTTGGATAAATATCAAAAATATATTATTGAATATAAAACATATATATTACATTAATATAATATTATAATTTTAAATAATTTATTTTATAAGGATAAAACATCTCTAGGGGTATAAAAATAGTTTTATATAAAAACATTTCCTTTTTATTCAACTGGTTCTTATATTAAATTATAATTATTTTTTTCAATTTATTTTTTTATAATTGTTTAAAAGATATTATTTAATAATTTAGTTATTCCATTTAAAATAACTAATTTAAGTGGTAGATTATATATTTTTATATTAAATAATAATATTTTATTTACATAATTTTTTTTGGTAAAAACATATTTTTTTATAACACAAGTTATCTAACCAGGGCATTCATTCAGGCATGGAAATATACCATTGTGTTTATTTTCATTAAATCTATTTCATAGATTTAATTTATTTAAGATAGTAAATATATTTTAAAATCTAGGATATTAAATTTTCCTCTTCTTTTGGTGTTGCATGTCCTAAATGATACCGATTAGTATATTCATACGTTATAATCTTATGGCATTAAATAATACCCACCTTAATTAAATTGCATCCTCATATTTTAAACTCGACTATAGTAATTTATTGTTTAATATTTACTATGTTGAAATCCCACATTGTGATAAGAGTTTTAAAAAAATCTTCTAGAAATGGTAAAATGGGGAGTTCAAAGTTCACATGGACTAATGTATCACTAGGTCTCTAATTTGGAGAAAATCTGTGGAATGTGAATATAAACACTTATAAGAAAATAATAACTATTTATAAGGAGTGATTGAGGTTATCTGTCACTATCAATTGAATAATTTATGGAATGTTTAGGGCCCCAAATACATAAATCAACGATGATTTAGTAGATCATTGGTCCAAAAAAATTTAAATTATTAGGGAAACATTTTTTTTATATGTTATTTATCAAATTTTGGGTAATTAATTTAATTCCTATGTATAAATTTAAATATACTTACTTGATATAATTTAATAATTAGAATTTCTTATTTAGGGTTTTTGTTTTATGAATTTCCAATTCATCTACAACTTCATGAAAATGATAAAAAAAATTCAATTACGTCAAAATAAAAAAATACACATAAATGATCATAAGACCCATAAAATAGTGACAATATAATTATATTTCTCTAAAAAATTTAATAAATTAATAATGTCAAGACATTAATCTATAAATCTTGAATCAAAAAATATAGGTTCATCATTAATAATAATTCCTAAAAAATTTTATCTAAAAATATTGATATATAAACCCTGACATTTCCTATGTTAATTGTTAGTGTGAACCCCTTATAATCCTTCAGTAATGGGTTCTTGTCTTGTATCCTTAAAAGTTTTGATGGTTTGTCATCCAAAATAGATTTTTTCCTTTTCTAAAACCATATTAATATATTTCTAAACTAAATATGATGGTCATATGGAAATAAGGTTAATTATTATATGTTATTTTAAAAAATATTTTTAGTATAACCCCAATATATAAAATCCATAAACAATTTATTTCAACATAGGACCTTTTTTGGTAAACAATATTACTGAAGCCATTCATTATAAATATATATCTAAATAATTCAGAATGGTCTGGAATTATAATTTGAATTATCATAAGGGTATCCCCTGAGAGTGTCAAAATAGGTTCGCAGTAAGGAAAGATGAAGTCTAATAGGATACACCGAGTAAGGGCCTCCACACCATGTCGAAGTTCTTACCCCTAGGTACATCTATTCTAGAACCATGTCAACTAATAATATCAATTTAAGGATATATTTCTAGGAATACCAACATAATCATAATCATACCAAAATTATAGTATGTTCTTCTATACTTATCCTTAAAACTATCTTACTGTTATGTTCTCCAATCAATGATTTCCTAATCCTCGTTCCCACAGTTTGATAAAATCATTATATGATAAAAACTGTAATGACCTGACCTTAAAAATCCACAAGTCTTTATCATGATATAATTATATTGGTATAATATACCAGTAAATCGCATCTCAGATAACCTAATAGTTTTTTTGTCATGGTAAACCAAATACACACATGATCATTCTTTTATTGATAAATACACTAATTTCATCATTCTTTTTTTCGAGAATAATAAATTATTTTTATCTAGTATATACTTTTATATAAATCTTACCACACAAAAACAAATATTGAGGAAAGGGAAAAACCAGAGTGGGATCAAATTCATAGTAAGGTTAATGTAATGAATACACATTAATGAATCAATGATAAAAATTAGCATGATAATGCAATAACTGATGACACATGAAATATAATCAATAAATGAGAAGGATGTGCATAAAAAATATTACAATTTACCTAACTGAACACACATTCCATAAAATAACTAAAATTAGTGAATAAGAAATATTTCTATTCAATAACTAGAAAATAATTCCATTCAAATAATAATATAATTAAAAATCAGTATGGAAATGTATGCAAGTGAAAACACATGCCATTAAATCAACGAACTGACAATGGAATACATCCATAGATATTTCAATAAAAAATTCACGGATAAATAAAGAATGATTCTAAAAAAGGGAAATTATTAATTATTGGATTCCTTTTATCCTTGGTTCATGCAACCTTACCATCAATAACTTTCACAAAATGATTTATCATATATGGTAAAAAATGATATAATTCTAGGAAACTAGGACATCCCCTGAGACAATTTATACATTATGGGACTTACATTTAATGGTTCCCAACCTATAGTGATGTTATTAACTAGTCCACAACTCGTATGGCATGCATTAATCGGTCCCCAACACATATATTCCATGTCCAATGCATTTAAATGAACAATGTTCCATATCAAAAATATATATTGAGAAAAGATATATATTTTTCATTATTTTGACAAATAATAATATGAATTTAGAAATAAATAACATATTAAAATTTTTATATAGTTTAGGTAATGAAAATATCCATGATAAATGATTTGGATATTTTGTGGGAACACAATGGTCATATATCATAGTAAATTGAATATTTCAAGGGTACTATCAGGGAAATCAATGGAGTGAATTTTAATATATTCTGTGGCCAAATAAATCATAAACCATCTAGGGGAATAATAAGGATGGAATCAATAATACAAATCCAAAATGGAGTAAAATAAATGGTTGCGGTCATTGATGAATAAAAATAATATCAAAAGTAAATTTAAAAAAGTTCTTTCATAATGTATAATATTTATAAAAAAAATTAAATATAGTTTTATTTCAAAATCAATTTTCGAAAACATTTTTCACAATAATTAATGTTTTAAATTTGAATAGTAATCTTTCAAAAAATAATAGAATATAAATATGTAAAATGTATATGATGTTAAAATAACATTCATTTTTCAAAGTAATTTTTTTTTAAAAAAACCCTTATTTTGAATATGATTAGAAAATTTAATTGAACACATTTGTAAAATCCAAATGGGTGAAATTTTATTTAATAATACATTTTTGATGGGAAAAAATTTTAAATAATTAAACAACATGGCTTCTAGAATATTATTGGTTCTCTAAATAAAGAGATAAATGATTCTGGGGTTTTTTAAAAACATTTTAAAACTAATTTTATGTACAAAATAGTGAAGAAAATTTACTATTTCTTAAAAATGGTAACAAAAAACCACATCAGGTGAAAAATAAATTGTTTATTAAATGATGATAAAATATTTTTATCTCATTGAAATTAATGTTTAAAAATTACGAAATAAAGTGGTATTGTGAATTAATCCCTTGAAAATACCATAAAATGAATTGAGACTCCACTAATGAATATATTTACTCTGTCAAATGTAAATGCACATAAATGATGTGTAAAAAATAGATATGAAAAATATTCTACACACATTCTCTTATAATATTTAATGAGGATTCAGTATAACCTTATGAAAAAGGAATTGGTCTATGGAAAGATCATTAAAAATATTCTAGTGGAAAATAATCATTAAACATTCCAATGTTTCTCATACCACCTTGAATAATTTAAATCATAAGCCTCATGAATGAATAAAAATTAATTAAATAATAAAATACACTAAATATTCTAAAATTAATGATCTAATATATCATAATGGATATTAGATACACCTCTCAAAATAGTTAAGTAGTGAATATGACATTTATATCACATTTGTAATTAGATAGATGAAAGCACCTAAACATTAGTTTGACTTGTCATGTATTCCTTAAAATTACATAATTATAAAATTCAGTTAATTATTTTCTATACTCCTAAACTTTTCATGTTTATAATTTCATTTAAATAACTCATTAAAATTATATAAACCTATACATAAATAATTATTTTTTAATCATTTTGTTTGTCAAAATTCATTTCGGGTGTTAAAATTGAATTTCGTTTGTAAAATATGGTCAAAGGGGTAATTATATAAATTTAGAAAAAATAATATTCATTACATAATTATCATTATTATTCATCACATATAATTTTGAAACCCATCATGAATTTAGTTATGAATTATGAGCAAATGATACAATCACATTTAAAGTAGGTCATATATACACATGAATAACATTTCCATTTTTCCTTGATTATTATGAAAAGAATATTAATAACATAATATAATTATATAACGGTAAATATATCATAAATACCATGATTTTTATTAATATATAATAATTTATATATGATTCTTTTTATGTAATTGGAATCAAATCCTGTAGAGTTAATAGTAGCCCATATATCGATAACTAACGTTATAAAAATTTAGTGTGTGAAAAGGGTAATAAGAAAAATAATATAATATATTTAAGTTTATTTAATTATGTCTTTAATAATATATATATTTATTTAATTTCATATATTTTAAATTAAAAACATCATTTATACATTCCATGTATTGCGTGAACAAATCACATCTCTTTAGGGAGGCAGAAGTCCACACTTCTACAAATGTTGTTATTATTTTCCCAGAAAATATAAAGAATCATGATATGGTCCATATAATATTTAGTGAATCATGATGAAATTATAAATATAATATATATCATATATAAATATAATTTACACAATAATTCCCAACCATGAGTGGGTGTAAATGTATAACAAACAACTTCATTTCATGAGGTAGTAGTTTTCCTGAAACAATAATGGTATGTTCATTACCCACTAGATGGGGGTATTTTTAAGATTATGTCATAATATTATACTAATGTTTCTATGCATATTTATGATACTGGTGTTTTAATATATATAACTTATCCTGAATATTATAGGTGGTGAACGATGAAAATAAAAGAAATATCTTAATGATGGATGTTACCTCTTATCCAGTTGAAGTCCATTTGGTTTCCACTAAAGGGCTTCCATGGATAGATTTCTGAACATGTAGAGGCTTCTAGATTAAGGGAATACCCAATTCAGAGATATATAGAGATAATATTTTTCAGAAAATGTGTCTTCATAGGTTTGAGGAAGTGGGAGGAATGAGTGCCTTTTAATAGTTGAGGAAGAGTAAAACCCTTGTAAATTTCAGAAAATGGAATTCCACCCACATTTTACCGAATTAATGTGGCTCAAATAATAGACAAAAGTCAATAAAATGGAGTATAGGGTAGAAAAATTTTCAATAAATGGGATTTTGTGTGTGATTAAATGTTATTTTGGCCCTTATGTTTATGGTTCTGTTATTTATTATGTTATTTTTTCCCTTCTTCTATGTAATTAATTTCAAACCCTTTCAATTCGATTTCTTGAAGAAAAAAAAATTTGTACTTTATAGAAAATAAGCCAATTTATTATTTCAAATATGGAATATATTTTTCCCAATTCCAATATTTGAATTGGTAAAAATTAATTTAAATTTAATCCCATTAATTGGAAGAAAAAGAATGTTTTTAAAGTAAAAAATGTGCAAAAGCATGGTATGATTTTATATCCAATTTCAAAGAGAAATTTAATACAATTACAAAAACTATATTATAAAATCTAAAATATATAGAATTAATCTTAAAAAACAAAATAAATATTCTTATATAAAAATTACATGAAAAATCATTTTTGAATTAAAATTCTATATTTTTCATTATTATCCAAAAATGAAAACATCACAAAAAATACCAAAAATTAATACTTAATTAATTATTATGTTTCTATATAAATTACAAGGATTATTTTGTCGAATAAAATTACTTAATGTTTTAAAAATTGGATTTAAATAGGTTCTTCAATAAAAGGTGGTAAAGTGTCATTATAAAAATGTTGATTTTTATGTGAAATCTCTGGTGTGGTTATAGCTTATGATTTTAAAATATATTGTATTAAGATCAAAATTATTTAATTGAATATAAAAAATATATATAATATTAATATCACTAAAAAATTTAATTAATTTGTTTTAATAGGATAAAACAGCATTGTGGCCATATAATTAGTTTTCTATAAAAATATTCATTTTCTATTCAATTTGTTCGTATATTAATTTTTTATTATTTTGTAACCGATGAATTTGATTTATATTTTTCTTATACATATATTTTAATAATTAAGTTAATCATCTCCATAACCACTAATTTCAGATATATGTTATATCTTATTATATTAAATAAAAATATTTTAATAATATACCATTGTTTGATAAAACCCAGTCTTGAGTGTATCTCAATTCATAGAACAGTGAAGTTATTTCATTTAAGGAAAGATACCTTAGTGTTTGTGGGTATTGGAATATATATCATTGATTAATCTTTTTAATATTATAAATATACTAAAATATATTGTGATATTATATTCTCTTACATGCATGGTGTTGCATGTCATAAATGCTATCGAATACAATGTTTTTTCTTTAAAATTTCTTGGAGTTACTTTTATTGGCTATCTAATTTATTCACTAATCCAATGTTAATGTTTATCACATTTGAGTGTGAATCCCATGAGACTCATGATTGATGTCTTACATGTAGATTGTGCATGTAACCCCTTAGAAAATGTTGATTCCTTGATCAAAAGAGTGTTTCTGTGTATCCATGATACCCATGTTGGTGTTGATTACGAGTTTGTTTGTAATTATGATTATTAATACTCTTGTAAAATGTTCCGTTTGTTTATTATTTATATTATTCCATAACGTGTAAGAATATATGTGACTGATATGATTACATTGTTTCCTTATGATGATTTGGTTTATAATATTATATTTTTCAATGCATTGTATCACTGAGACTATTGATCCATTAAGGATTGGTTTCCCTAGCGGGGGTGAATGTTGAGATGATTCATGTGATATAATATTTTGATCATGTGGGAAAAAATAACATGATGTCCATGTGTGCGAAAACTAGATACATGATATCCTTTGTGGCATGAACTTTGAGTCAACCATGGGTTATGATGGTCCATGTGATCTAACCAAACGGTGATAATGGGAAATGATGATATATTTTTTCTAACCCATTATATTGTGATATAGAATTATGGGATAAATTGGTCTAACTAGGCGTCTTATAGAGATTATTCATACAAATAAGTGTCAATGTTTGATCATTATCCTTTAATGGTTCCCTAACTGTTTCGGTGTTATTTCACCATTGTGAGAAATAAGGCTGGCCAAGGGTTCATAGGGGCTTGGGAAGCAACAATAATATCATTATATGTGTTTAAATGTTTTTAATGTTGGAATTATTATATTATATTAATATATACTTTGTTATTTCACATTTACTTTTAACTAATTTTATAATAAAAATTTATATTTCTCTTTACTAGGTTGGTACTAGATAGAATTAGTGGTATCTTTCTCAGTATTACACAAACCATGGCTAGGTTTCTATGATTACTAGGTAACCAAAACACCTTCACTTATTATTACTAGAGATTGGAATGAGGCCCATATTTGATCATCATGTTAGATATATTAATATATTTCTAGAGTAGGGGGTGATATGAGGGTAATTAGAGATGGGAATACATGTAATTATTCACATTTCATTATATTGATATTCTATGATACTGGTGGGAGATAAGTTTTCATGTATTCAGGTATAACCATTATCTTTTAATATTTCTATATTTAGTTATATAGATGATATGTTATTGGTTTGAACATAATTTATCATTTTTTGTTATATGTTTGGTTATTTATTATCATAGTATAATTTGAAAGTTGTTATATTATACCCATGGTTCCACATTGGACTGTTAATTCTATTCAGTAATCCATATAATATTGGTAGGCAAAACTAAGGTAATGTGGTGTTCCATCATGGACCATGAAATTTTTGTTTTGATATTACACCTATGAACCCTAATTATTGAGAAAGATGATTTCAGGATTTAGGTAATTTTTAAAAATAGGGGGATGGTTGTTTCATTGCTGAGGAAATTTTTTGTTTTAATAATTTTGGGATATCTATTTTATGAATCTTGTTATTACTTATTTCCACTATGATAATGGTATCAGTTTCTATGTCATTCATTTATATTTTTTCTATCAAAATAATTGGTTGTAATAAAATGACTTTCATTCCAATATTTTCATATATATATATAATCAATGGAATTTCATAAATTGTTTTCCAATGGATTCTCAGAAATAATAGTGTTTTCATTATGAATACCATTTACAAAATTTCTTGAATGTGGCATTCAAAACAATTTATGTGTTAAATGGAGTGAATGAATAAATAAAATTTATAAAAGATAACATTAGTGATTTGCATTGATGAATTGGAAAAAACGGTTTCTTTTCTTTTGTTTAAATATTTTGACACGTTTAGATACTTTTTGATGTTATTATGCTTCATGGAATAATTTCAGTAATATTTCACTTTCATTAAATTTTATGAAATAGATGTTTTGTAAAGGAAGCTCATCCAAATGGTGGAATATAATTTCATTAAAATATATATTATGGTTTCTTATTTCTGTTACTCTTTAAAATAGATTCATTTTGGTATATATGTGGCCTTCAATTTATCCCTTAGTTTTTTAATTTCCATGATGACTATTTTTAGAAGGATAATATTATATTTAATGTTTATTAATCGATGTGAAATGGGGTTATTTGATGTGATTGCATTTGTTTTAGAATGAGTGTTTTAGCATATATTACTCACAATCAATTAATTATTCTAGTTTTAAATACATTATCAACATATTTTACTGATTTCCTGGAAATCCAATGAATGTTGTAGATAACCTAGTTTATTTCACCCATAGTATAGATTTTTTAACTATGGTTTGGGGCCCATTTATTATAAGAACTACCTAGATGGTTTTTGGCCCATGGATGTTGATCAATCCTAATAATAATTATATATCTCGGATAGTCTAACTATACTTCTGATAACACATATTTGGGGGGATAAATTAAGGATTGAGTTAGTAGTTCATGTTCTTGTTACTTGAGTCCTAAGAAGTTTCCCATGATTCAAGGAACATATGGATGAGTTTTTATGGAAATATATTATTCACCATGTTTACATCCCCTGGTTTTGATTGACAGGAACAATTTATTAGATGTTTTATATAGATTTATTAATTTTCTATAAACTTATTTAATTAACAGTTCTGTTCTATTCCTTTTTTTTATTTTGATATAATTATATCATCATTTCTAAAATTGCTTTCAAATCATAGTTTTAAATGAAATAAAAGTGGATTTCTTATAGATTAATTATGAACTAATTGTAAAAATGGATTGAAGAAAAAAGTTATTGAAATTATGAAAATGTTATTTTTTTCATTTTTTTGTGGATGGTGGTATGAAAAGGAGTCTTCCATTGTTTTCAAGTATTTTAAAGGTATATTTTCCATGGTTTGAAACACATTATTATAAAAATTTGGATAAATACATCTCAGAATTCATGGATAAAACCCTTCATACACACCCACTATGTATGTGTATACAGTTATTATCAATTCTCTCAGGTGCCTATTTATTTATCCAATTCCTCGATTGTTATCTATGAATTTGAATGGATGAGTTTGGATTTGGTATGTGATTGTGGATTATGTGGAGTATTGTTTGAGATTAAAGAGTTTAAATTTATATTAGAATTTTTTATTAAGGAATTTCACCTATTGTGTTCTATAAATGATTCCCATTAGATATTCTTCAACTGTATTATATTTAGGGGTCATATTGAATGTTTTTAATGAATGTATATATTATTCTTCAAATTATCATTTTTTAATTACATATATAATTTTTTTACATTCATGGATTTATTTCATCTAGAAAATTAATGGCATATTCTTGATAAAGATACACAACTATATTATATGATTAGATGTGAGTGAAATCATTCCCCCTAATAATTGTTGATAAAACATATACTTTTCAATAGCATGTGGGAATCCCTAATGGTATTTATTATTTTTAGGGGATTATTTTTATAATTGAGTCTACTTTATCAAATGGTTTTAGGACCATTAAACAACTTTTTTATTGAATCCATAGAGTGGAATAATATAATTAAAAAAAATATCCTGAGAGGTAGATTGGGAAGAGGTTCGAAATAACTGAATTTTTTTGTTAATAATTGAGATTTCCTTGTTAGTTGGGGATTGTTATTTTAATTTATTATTATATAAAATTTTTTTGATTTAGTTTTATATGATTTGTAATTTATTGGATTTAATTTACAATTTCATAATTTTTTGTTATAATAAAAAAATTATTTGCCCATATAATCCTCATATGAAAAAAAATTAGTGCACATGTAAGGAATATGATTTTTTAGTTTTCATAGAGGTTGTTTATAATTTTTTGTAAGGTCAACAAACCTATTTTGACAAATACTGTATGGTTATTCAAATAATTAGTATTTGATAATTAGATTTTATTATTCTTATTACAATTAATTGGGGACTCAAGAGAATAATATGTATATTATATGATTTTGATTGTTTTTGATTTATCTAGGGGTTGTTTTTTATTAGTTTTTTGTATAATAGATGTTTCATGGGAAAACAATTAATGAAAAATATTTTAATCTAAAGTTATCTTCTTAGGGTGAGTTTGTGAATGGATTATTTTTATGTTTTTTTGGGAAATTGAGTATTTCATAGTGATTTGTAATATGTATTATTTTTTTTCCACAGTTTAATGGTTCAAGTGTAAATTTTTCTGAGTTTTTTTTGTTTTTTAATGAGTTTTTTTTAAATTTCAAATTATTTTTTTTTTGAATTTTATTAATATAGAAACACTACTGATATATATATATATCATTTATTAATAAATTATTTCAAAACAATAGATGGTATTTTGAATATTTTTTAGTTTTCTTGTTTTAAAAAGGCGTTAGATGATTTTATGGTTATGATAAATGATTTTATATTCCATAATTGGGAGTTGGTATATTTATATGATTTAAAAAACATCAAATTATTTAATATTTTAAATGAATAGTGGTTTTTGGAAATTAGATTTAATTCCTCAGAGATTTTTTTTTCTTTAAAATTAAAGTATCCTTCCATTTTATTATCATGGAGATATGTTTGTTCTAAATTTTTCCCATTTGTGTGATTGGGATTGTTGTTTTATATTATGAAATATTTTTTTACTTTATTCATTTATTTCAAAAACAATGTAATTCCTACACGAAAGGTTTTCATGAAATATAACAACAATTTCTCTTCAGATTAATATTTTTAGTGAATGTTATTTTTTAAATATGAATATATGAGTGGTTGAAATTTCCCCATATCTAGATAATATTGAGGATTAATTTGGAAATTCTAATTGTATTACATTGCATCTAGGAAAATTATTCAATATTTTGTTTCATGGTTGGATTACCATGAGACCATGTAGTTGGAGAATTAAATGAGTACTTGGGAACTCTTCTACAGTGTGAGAGGGATGTGGGCATATTGTGGGAGATAGGTTTTTTTGGAGTATTCATATCTCATTGAAATATGATTCTCATCATTTATTATTAGAGTGGACTAAGATAAGTTATTGTATATATGTATTTTGTTTATCTTCTATGAGGGTATGTTGTAGAAATGATGATGAAGAGTTATGTTTTTTTCTAGAATATGAGTGCTATCAGGATGAGATTTTCCTCTAGACTATCAAGAGATTATTTTATAGGAAATTGGCCATCAATAACCATTTTATCATGGACCAAGGATAAATCCAAGTTCATCTTTCAAGGGGGATGATTTTTACTTTTTCTAAGGGAAATTTTAAGTTATTGATAAAAATTATAGTTTAATTGAGATCGAATGGTACATCCTTCTATTGAAGAAAATTTCATAGTTATTTCATTCACGTTGGGTTCCAAAAAAATTTATTTCCCATAGATTTCTCACACCATGATAGTTTTTTATTTCATAATTGTTTCAAGTGGATTATTTTTTTGAACTGGAAACACCCAAGGGATCTATATCCATATATACCTTCATTCCAAAGGTATGTGAACATTATGGATTTTTGCCTTTGATGCTTAAGAACTTTCACTGCTCGAGGTGATGGGTGTTCGGTCTCATCACACCTTTTAGGGGGAATTATTTCCTACTCTATAAATTTATTTTTTATTTAAGAAATGTGCATTAATCCTCATTAATTATAAACTGTTAAGAGGGTAGTCCCAAATTAGAAATCATTTTTTATCATATGTGGAATTTAGAATCATCCATATGTATTTGAGGTTCGTAATCATTGAAAATATATATATCAATCCAAGGTTCTCAATTGATTGTATCCTTTTTTAAACTATTTAGAATTTAATTGTTCATTATTATCATTATTTGGGTTTTATATCCATAATTTGAGGCACTTTGGAGTTTATTTTCATATTGGTAGTTGAATATCACTCACGAGTTTAATGTCATCCTGGTATACGAAGGACACTATAGAGTATATCATCATCTATTGATATAGGAATTGATTGATGTTGGGATCTAACACATAAATGGGATTCCATTGAAATATTGTGAAAAGAATCATAACCCACATAGTTCGGTTCCTCTTAGTGGGGAAAAATTTACTTTTTTGGTCATGTGATGTGTACCCAACAGTACAATTTAACGTTATCTAGAATGGATGTCTATGTACAAGGTTAATATTCAAAGCTTTGTTTATGACCTGGGATGAAATATTCCAATTATCATGAAATGGATTTGATTTTCCAATTTTAATTAGACCCTCCTAGGGATATGTCCAAAAAATAAGAGTGTTCAAATATGGGTCAGGATTGAAGCTCAGGGAGGCTTCCTACGTATCCCATTTAGATGTATATCAAAAACCACGAAGTTTAGTTAGTCCCACAATGGAGTATAACCCTTTTAGAGGTTTATGTTTGGGCTTTCCTAAAGAGTATTCCCATATAAAATGTCCATGAAATATTTTTAACTCATGGTTTCATAGGGTTATCAATTATAAACTTTCTCTTGATGTAGATAACCATATTGAGGGAATTTGGATTGGGGATTTTTCCTAAGGAGGATTCCAAATGAGTTCAGTCCCTTTGTGGGAATCATACATATCATAATTAATAGTAATCATAGTTCTCATAGTTCAATCCATCAGTTGGATTGTGTGGGGGTCATGATCATTTATATCCTCTTATACTACGTGAGTTATGCATGGTGTGAGAAACAAGAGGAAGCAGAAGATTTGATGAACCAATAACATTTCTTCATTCTCTAGAAGGAGAGGTTATGGCTATGGTAGTATAGGATTAGATATAAAACTTTACTCTATTCATATTTATTTGGATGAGGGTCCACATTGAGGAAGTAATGAATGTGAAGGAAGCTGAGGTGGAGAGGATAAATACTGAAACATTAAAAAGGAAAGGCTAGGGCCTTACACTAAGATGGGTGCCCTAAAATATGTTATGTAGAAAGATGTGGATCTCATTCCACGTTGAATATTAAATAATGTGTGGCCCATACACTCCCTTCTATGATCTGAAGCCTCTTGGTATCATAGACGATAATGGAGAAACATTTTTATATCCCAGAATCAATGTCTAGGAAATCTTAAACATTGTCCCAGGGGTGAGGGTCCTAATGACCATAGAGATACATACCCTCATGCACCATGGGAAACCTAAATGTCCAGCCTCAAATGTGTGAGGAACCTCGGACCATAGGAAAACATATAAAAATATAATCCACGTTGTTGTGCCACTCACAATGGTTGTGTAAATATGGGGGCCATCGTGGATGTTTTGACTTCATCCCTCTCAAACAATATATACAAAAAAGGAGAGGTCCGACAATGAATGTGTTTTAAGAAGACCTTATTGATGGACTACACATAAAATAATTTGGGGAGAACCAAGGAGGATCACGCTGGGGTGCTTCATGATGGCTATCCTGGGCTTATAAATGACACCTTGGGTGATGAACCGACTAGGAAACTACACTTGGGTAAGACCTTTCTAAAGCCCTCAAGGTTATCCACAAGTGTCCATGGTGGTATTTTGTGCATGTCTATAGTTAAATTGGGGACCTCAATCTAGTCATCATTGAATAAGGGTTGGGAGAACATCTCATATAGGTGTTTTTAAATTTAATCTGGGTAGGGACTATTGTTCAACTATTATCCTTTAATTCTATCCCAATTAGGTGTTAGAAAACAACCTATATGGTTTTTAAGGATTCAAGAGAAGCACTGTGGGGATCATAGAAGAAATTGGTCTTTCGGAAAATTCATCTATCCAAATAAATAATCCAAGGGAATATTTATTGTTAAATATGGGACCTTGGAAAAAATTCTATATGCATGCTGGCATCTCCCTTAGGTTGGTCCTGTAGGGTTCCTTGCACGTACATTTGCTCTGATGGTTCTTGGGTTACCTAAACACCTCACATGGGTGAATAGGATGTTATATACTACATGGGTACACCTTGCACCCTTACTCAGTGTCAATGTAGGGTTGTGGTCCTTGCCTTTATGGTTAGTCCCTTCACTACCGTCACGAGCCCCATGAAAAATAGAGAGTCTCGCCATGAAATTTTTGACTTCGTCGATGATTTTGATGGTCATGACAGGTGGAAATCTAATATACTCCTTCTTCCAGCATAAAAGGCGGATTTGTTAACAAACTCAACAATTTCTATCTATTTGAGGATCACATGTTAAATTATTTTGAAAAAAACATGGAACACATTTAATAGTGTATACTAAAGACCACTCCGAGGAATTAGATTTGTTCAGAAAGAAGGTTTAAATAAATGAAGAGCTATGTTAAAGTCCACTTATGATTTTTCATAGAGAGACAAAATTTTTAGGATGATCCTATTGGAAATTGTAATCTTTTTCCTAATTCAAGTGGTTTAGTGAGAATAAATTGACTATTACTAGGGTCATATAAACAACCATAAAAACGTTTTTCCCTATGTGAAATCACCCTATTTCATTCCAAAGAACACTATTAGAGAGACTTAGCTAGTGATACATGGATTTTTCATAGGATTAGGTCATCGAGTTTTTAGTGTAACATGATTTTTGCCTTTTATCTTATTATTTCATGATTCTTAAACCTTACAAAACGTAGTTCTATATGGATGATAATTAATATTGGTCCATAGTTCCTATTATGAGATTTCTATCGGGTGAGTGTTGTCTCTATTTTAGGGGGCAGTTTAATGCCATGCATGTAAGACTAATAAAGCTAGAGTTTTAGGTTGAACAACTTTTACTATGAATTTTGATATAAGAACCCAAACAGGGACATGTGACTTGAAATGTTCAAATATTCTTTAGATACTTCCTTATGTAATCTCATGGAAGGATTATATGGTTCTCGATTCCGAAACATGATATTCTAGAATAGAGAACTCTCCATAGAACGAAGTTACAATTAGTTGAAATACCCATTATGATGGATGATTTAAGAAAGGAAAACTGGGGGGCATACTGTTTTGTAACATATAACCATCATTTTGTTGAATTCATGTTATGGGGGTGTCTTATACGAGTCCAATGGGGGTACGTACTACATAGTCAGGTAAAGGAGTTCATAAGAGTTTTGAAATTCTATTATCTAAGTTGAAGGATCCTTATGGATATTTGGATTTATCAATACCACAAGGGGTGGTTTTGTATATGAAAGGTGTTTTAAAATTAATGGAATATCTATGTTGGCACATGAAATGAATGCGAAACACCTCCTACAAAAATTTTATGTGTAATTGAAGGTATATTTTTTTATATAACCAATGTAAGGGGGAGAAGGTTCTTTTTTTGAAAAAGGATAATGTTATCATTTAGTTTAATGTTGTTTGACTAAGACATTATGTTTTCTAGTTTATATTTGTGAAAAAAGAACATTATGTTGTGTAGTTTATTGTTATGATTCAAGTTCATTATTTTTTTTAAATTTACAGTGGTTCATTAATTACATTATGTTGTGTAGTTTAAATTCCTACTACAAGGGAATTATGGGGTCCATAATTTAAGGTATTGATCTATGATTGAAGGTTTTAATGTTCCCTAATTTTTTGTAGTCTATTTGAATATGTGACAATATATATTTTAGGATGTTGAAAATTGAATGTTATGATTTTGGGGATCCAGAATATAAAATATGTTGTGGGAAAAGGGTTTATGACGCTAAAGGAGGTCTCTCTTGAGAACAAAGTTACCATAGGTTGAAAACCCCTTTATGAGTCTTTTTTCTGCAAGGCTGACTATGGCACATACTACATTTTCAATAATGGAATCCTTTTATTGAAAAATCCATTATGAGGGCTAGTTTATGCATGGCCAACTGGGGCACATACATCAAGGTCAGGAAAATGAGCTCTCATGAATTTTTACATTATATTAATAAAAGATGATTGAAGATTATAGAGATCTGCATTTTCTTATGAACAATTATTGGGTTATGTAGTAAGTTCCTAAATATTAAAAGGGTATTTCAAGTAATGATTTCCATTTATCTGGGGAAATTATATCTCTATGAATGTTTGATAAATTTTAGGAGGTATAATGTCTGTAGTTTTAGGTCATATGAATAATACCATAAGGTTATAGAAACTATTGATGGTATGTGGAAAAATGGACCAAAATTAAAATAGTATTCTTTGAAAACATGTTGAGGGGATGAATAATACATGGACTGGTGAATTTTTGGATTAGGAGATAGGAAATGTAAGAAATATGTAGAGGATGTACACATATATTAAATTGGGGGTTCTAAAATACCATCGTAAAAATCATAAAGGGACAGTATAAGAATCTCATAAGAACAAAGTTACAACTAGTTGAAAATCCTGTTATGAGGTCTATTTTATGCAAGGATGACTATGTAATGTACTGTATATCCAAATAGTGGCATCCTTTGCCTGAAAAACCCGTTATGGATGTAATTTATGAATGGACTACTGGGGAATGTACTGCATAGTTAACAAAAGGATCTCTCATGTATCATACATTCTTCCACTACAAGCTGAGGAAAGGATATAATGACCTGAAATTATTCAATATTCAGAGATTGACATGGTAAAGGGGCATAGATCAATTTATAAATGACTCATTGGACTGATTTTACCTTGAGTATGGAGTCCATTACACAAATTTCTCTAATTCGTACGAGGGTTACATATGTTTCTCATTGGTAGGATCTCTTGGGATATAACCCAAAATATAATCTCCATGATATACATTTGATTATATATTGATGAGGGGAAACATTGTTTTACCCCATGGAAATGGATATGAATCAAGGCCTAAGCATCACTACATTTCTCAATGGAATGAAAATCAATACCCATGTGGTTCAAGGGGTACTATAATGTTTGAAGTCATGTTGTGAGGACATTGTTCGGGTGGTATAACATCTTATGGAAAGGATTTGGGTGATTCCAATGTGAAATTAAAGATCATGGTTGGGATAGGGTGTAGGGCCCAAGAGACACTATGTACTTTGTTGGAGAAAGAATATAGCTATACATATTTCTAACAAACATGGGTTCATGTGAAAAGTGGGAACACATATTGGATGTCCCCATGTAAATGAGAATCATACTCTATATACTAAGAAGATTTTCTATGTTGTCCCTCATATGTTCCTAGTAATGAAGATCTATGAGTCACATCGTATCTCATATGGATGAGAATCTATACACACAAAGTTATTGAGATTCATTATAGATTAATGTCATTTATTATGGGGAAGATGAAACGACATGGAATAATGAGAACATTGGGGATGATCCTAGGTATAGAACCCATGTATCAATATGTATCGATTTGTGATGAGAATAAAGCCTCGCATGGTCCTTTATAGACTCTCTATGTAGATTTGATTCATGCACAAGAGGTAAAGGGGATATATGATTTAATCATGGTTGGGCCCTATATTGGAGATCTGGGAATCACTTCGTATCCCAATTTAATGAGAATCAATCCAAACATATTTATTGATCGTTTTCCCTAAAAAATTATAGTTAGATATGGGGAAGGGTTTTTGATACTTCCAGAAGAATAGTTGGCAATAAATCTTAACGTATAAATATCACGAAACATATCATTATGATGAGAATCAATACATAAGTCTGGGAACGGTTCCTTCTATAGATTTATTTCATGAATGGGTAAAAGGAAGGGATGATATTTTCAAAAACCACTCTAGGACCTAAGACTGGTGATTTGGGCACCTCTGCGTATCATGCTAGTGTACGAATCCTTCCACACATTGTTCCAAAAAATTATCCCTGTGAAGGATTGATTTATACCCACATAGTGTGAAGGGAGTTTTTAAACATTGAGGATATACCCAAGATAGGTGATATGGATTTCACTATGTATCTCATTGAGAAAATAATCCAGAAACACATATTACATAATATAGTCCCCCATGTAGGTCAGATCCGTACACAAGGAGTGGGGTATTTTTTAAAATTTAAACTGGAACTAGGATTGTAGAATCGGGTGTCAGTATATATCATAATAGGATGAGAATCCAGCCACTCATATTTCATAAATCTGGTTCCTTAATCCAATGGAGGTTTGATGTAAGGATTGGTTCTTTAATATTTATCAGAAAGTTTCCCCAATAATGGTTTGGATTAAGAAAAACAATTGTATTATAATGAGGCCTTATTTTAATAAGGAGGTCCCATTATAGATTTGGTTCATACATAGGGAATAAATACATTATTTCTTAATAGTTATGGTAAGTCCATGATTTGGGATCTGGGTGTCACTACATATCTAATTGGAATAAGAATCAAACCATGCATAGTTCCTGATGAACCGAGTAGTTTATCCTTATGTAGTGAGGATGTGGGTCACCTAATGTTAAAGATACATTGTTTCTATACCAAGGGGTAGGACCTAGGTGTCACTAAGTATCCTGATGGGACAGGAATCTGGCCACACATAGTTATTGGTTATTACTCTTCATGAATGTGTGATCCAAACATTGGTATAAATTGGTCTAAAGTGCCACTATGGAGAGGCAATGAGGTGATTGAGGATTACACATGGAATATTCTCATATAATGAGGGACCATATATAGTGTCGACATGTTGTATCTTCAGGATTTTGTGACATCAAATAAGAGAGACATTAACCATACATTTTAACATTAGGTGAAGAAAAATGGTGTCATGGAGTATATAATATTACATCTAGGACCACATATCATGAAAATTATCATCATGAGACAAGAAATAATATGATAAGTAGTTTTATTTCATGCCACAATGATGAAAATGGTTCTATTCATTTTAACGTCCTATATCTAGAATAAATTCTATGTTATTACACAATGTACATATTTTGGAACCATGCATTGATTAGAGTATTAGTGATTCCTACACCCAATGAGATTATGGAATAAGCTAAATTATTGTGTGACTTTTATATGATGTAATTTACTTCCTACATTGAATGAAACTTAAGAGGATTCATTCTGGGTATCATCATTGTCTTATGGAAACTAGAAATCTCCCTTATATTAATAAATGATGTGTAAACTTTTTGATAAAGGTTCATTCTAGCTGGATCTGATATAACTCCAAGTGATGCAAGGTATACAATCTATTTTCATCCATATTATCTAGTTGATTCTGTTATTTCTAGAATTTATCATCAATGGATAGCTAGTCAAAAATGGAAATATATAGCTTTGGAAATTGAACCTCAATGGAAGAGACTACATATGTTCCAGACACCAATGAGTGCTGGGATTCCTGCATTGTAATATGAGTTGTATTCTAATAATCCCATAAGGCAATCAAGTGCTTATAAATATAGGAATTTTTTTCGTTATCCCCTATATTCAACAATAGGTTTTAAAGATTCTTATTTAAGGATTCCATCAATACATTATCCTAGGCATGAGACTGGGATGAATTTTTGGATTTGATATTCTTTTTCTAATATAGCTTCTCCACCTCGGCATAATATAAATTACTACATTTTTTCACCAATATGTTATGATGGAAACCAAATATGGTGATGATGATAGATTTTACATTTCTTACAATTCATTTGGATCCGAATTCATTGAGGGTTATTGAATAAGTCTATTTGGAGATCAAGTTAGTAAGATTAAGGATATACATAAACTACTTAGTTAATGCTTATGGATACTGTAAAACAGAAACAATTCCCCATGTGTTAAATGGAGTGGTCTATTTGGATATATACAATAATAATGGGCATCTGTGAATGATGTTGGCATGCTCATTATAGGGATGACACATCATAGTCAATATCATGCAATCCTGCATCATTGAAGACTTTATGTATCCTAGCCTTTTCATTTGATCATAAATCATATTCCCCTGAATGGTGGGAACAAAAGGATTCTACATGTTCTTCTTCTATAATAGGTGCAATATTTTTTCCATCAACACATCTATGAAGGAATCCATCAAATCATCACTTGTAGAAGACATTATAGTTGTTTGGGTCCTCATAAAGGGTGATATTAGATTCTTGTTTCTAGATCATCTCTCTTACAACCCTATCTAGTGGAATAATTCAATCATAGGGATATTCAATGATAATTTTGATACATCCTATAGTAGGACTATATGGCATAGGTATGGGACTGATTTCATTGATCTCTTCTTCTTGGTTCTGAAAAAATTGTTAAACCAATAGATGATGGGCAATACTGATGACTGTTTCGTCCTATTTTGGATATTCCAAAAACATATCTTCATTTTTTAAAGTATATAGTAGAGAATAGAAATATCATGGGATGAGATTCAATGCTGGTTCTAATGGGAATTCATCCTTGAAACCATGAAAAAAATCACAATTGGGTATTATATACACTTTTCTGATGGAATAATCCACTTTGATCTTCTTGATTATCAATTATGAATCACCCTTCACCACTATGTGGTTCAATGGTACATAAAGATGCAATTACATGATAGAAATGAGAGCCTAATATTATTACTCATTATTTCTATCACCTTGTGATTACATGATAGAATATAGAAACACTATATTTTCTATAGAGGTAAACACAACTCTCATCTTGACTTTTTTATGATTAGAGTCTTCCATTATATTCCCCATTGGACACCTAGAAGCACCATAAAAATATTTTTTCCATGTTCAAGGGATTTTTAGAATAGAGAATATTTTTCATTTGGTAGTATAGTATTAAATTATGTTTCTTCTGAAGATGGGTAATATGTGAGTAAGTCTTCCATGGCTTGGCCTTTCATTACTTTCTGAGGAACAAACTGTCTATCAAACTACTTCTAGAAATCCACCCACCATATCAGACGTCCTATCAGCATAGTATGATAGAGGATAAATTAGAGTGTTTTATCATGAGAATTGAAGATGATATTATGGTGTTATATGTAGTACGTCATGTTCTTAATGGAAAATATTATTCCTAGGACGTTATTTTCAATACCTGAATATCGATTCTCGATATTTAGCATTGTTCTATTTAGATAATAATGGTTTTTTCATTCCCAAAATCATTCTTTTGGGGTTGGAAAGAACCTAATTTTCATTCTAATGCATTCAAGAATAGAATGAGTGGATTTCCGTCAACAGGTGGAATCAACACAGATGGGATCAAGAGGTACTTCATAAGGTATCCAATTTCTTCATGATAGTGATTTTATAATGATAATTGGCCCCCTTAATCATCAATTTTGAGTATCTTAAAAACATTCCTACAAGTTTAGCTACGAAGCTTTAAATTTAGGCCTTGTTTCCTTGATTTGTTCTCGATTATTTTCAGTTTCAATAAGGAGGCATGCCACAACTAGCTTTAGTCTTCTCAAGATCAATATTGATGCCCTGATAACATACAATGAAGCCAAGAAATGATCATGATATTACCCTGAATGAACATTTCATGTGGTTTACCATCATATTATGCAGTCAATGGTTGTTGAATATGGCCACTATATTGGCTAGGTGGTCATAATGTTTCCAAGATTTCACCACTAGATCATCAACATAGCATGGAGAAGATTTACCCAAGAAGGGTTTTAATATGTGAAACATAGAAAATTGGTATGTGGTGTCAACGTTATTCATTCCAAAGGATAGTACCAGATAGCAGAAAAAATATTGAGGGGATCTAAAAGATGATTCTTCTTCATATTTTGGTTCCATATATATTTTATTGTACCTATAATATCCATCCATGAATGACTGGGATTGATAGCTAGTTGTTGCATCAACCAAGAGTTCTAGGATTGGCATTAGGAAGTCATATTTGGGACAATTATGGTTGATATCACTAAAATTAATGAAAATCACGATGTCCCCACTCTTATTTTTCTTAACGATAATGTTTGATATCCATTTAGTGTATTATACCTCTCATATTAAGTCATCTTTAATGAGATTTTCCTATCTGCATTAATTTTTGTGATGTAGGTTAGGTGCTCCATCTTGGTTTTTTTTGTTACCCCTATGATAATTTCAAAAACCCTTGTAGGGGGTTACACCTCGAGGGAATGACCAGGAATCTATTTTTAATTATAGGAAATCTCATCCTAGAGATTGTTTAGAAAGGTTTTTTATACATCCTTTTCATAAGAAGTCATGGCCACACTAATTAGATTTGGTTGTGGATCTTCCTCTATACCCTTATTTACTTCTCCGAGTTCATCCATAGTGGTGGATACTCATTCCTAAAATATTATAGGGCCATCTCATAGATCTTCTTCTTCTTCCTCATTAGCCACTATTTGTTCTTCTTCCTGTGGAGGAAATTATATAATAGGTTCCCCATATATAAGAAGGGAGTCTCCATTTGGACATTCAAAGGACGAAGATAAAATTTATGGCTCAGTTTATTGGTGGAACCTTCTTGGAGTCTTGATTTTAATAAAATAGACTAAGAACCAGTATATTCACTTACATTTATATTCATAAAGGATTCTTCTCATTCGAGTAATAGAACCCGGATTTTTTGAAACTCATGGGATAGAATGAATATTTTTTAATTTAGCATTTCATTATCATTTAGATAGATGATAACTTATTTATTTACTTTGGTATAAATTGTCATGAATTACATTACGATAGGTAAAAAATTTATTTGTTAATTTTTGTAAAACCTCTCAATTTGATAAATATAAACCTTTTAATCTTTACTGGAATTCATGAAAGGGTTATTTAGAATCATCCCCAAGCCATATGGGGGATTGATTCAAGAAACATCATTAGCCATTGACTATTTCCTATAACTGTGATAGAACCCTGCATCAATGTACTGCATCTCACATGATTTGAATGGTGAATTATCACCATAAAATGAACAAATTTGACCATTAATATAATATTTTATACATTGGTCGTGTGACGAAGGAATATCCACATGATGATCAATCCAAGGTCATCACAATGGAACATTAAATGATGTGTTATGCTGGACCACTATAAACCCTCCTTCTTATACAAGATCCTCAAACTATGTTTTGACCTTGATCTTATTGAGAGGATCGTTTTCATTATTAGTATAATCCTATAACATTAGTGTGGAGGAAGACAAGTGATATTCAATGTGAACTAGTTTATGAAGTGTCTGAACTGGGATGAAGTTAAATCCTGAGCTATTATCAATGAATTCTTGTATATATTAATCTCATTTATCCTACCATATATATAAAAGGGATTCAAATATCCTTTTATGAAATCATCCTCATCTTGTTTGGTGAAGGAAATTACTTCAAGGTATTTTGAAGGATCAAATCCAAATGATATACTTTTGTTTCATCAAATTCAACATCAAATTCTTGAATGCCTAATAATGGCTGAACAAGTGCTTCTCGAAGGACTTTTGAATGACATAGAGTATATAGGATTGATAATTTTAATGGCACTTGGTCCAGTTACGTACAATAATTATTCTATTTTCCAAAGGTCTTCTCATGTTGGAATGGATAATATCTTTTTAAATAACCTTAGAAGCAGATGTTCCAAATCTGGACAGACCTCCTATTGGGGGAGGAGTTGGATATGTACTTTTTATCGGTGGATTATGCCATCCTGGTCTTCCTACCTTCTGAGGGGGTGTTTTGGTGTATACAATAACTATTTTTCCTAGATAATCATGTCTGTGAAAACCCTGTAATATGTGGAGGAAGAGTTATCATGGTCTGTTTGATCTTTGAGGAGATCATTCCCATGAGTTTTAGCCTATAGATGGTTAATTTGGGGGGTATGGATGATGTAGTGTCTCCGAGATTGACCACGTATCCCCCAATATCATTGGCCATGGAAATCTCGTCCCCTAGTTCCCAAATCATATACTAAGAAATTATGTTCATAATCAGAATCATCATTTGAGTAAGGATTTGTAGGGTGACTAACACTGTCATAAATGAATATCCAATCTGTATTTGATGAAGACTCTGACTGGGGGATAACTCATATTGTACAATTTCACAGGATGGTTCCCATTCAGATGATATGGTCTTCATGAAATATGCTAAGGACATTGAGATTTTTTCCCTTGACCTTAGCTCATATTAGTCTTTTTTTCCATATCCTTTTATACATGTCACTTTTTTGAGGAGATAACATTAGAAAATGTTGTTTTTAATGAAGAAATAATTGATACAGGATAACTGGTTGGTGGAAATGTTGGTTGTTTCAATTGTGTTCATAGAAATTCATGAGACCAATTGATTGTTTATTGAGAATGAAATAAATACACTTATGTGCATTCTTGATTTTTATTTCATACATTAACATTACTCCTTCTAATTGGTAACATAACAATATACTACCTAGGTTGGAAAATTCAGAAATTTTACATTCCCAGAATGTAACATATGTTTATGATGTGTCTGAAAAAAACACTCCTGGATTGGATTCACCAACATTTTAAGGAAGGGGAAATTTCATAGGAAATCCTTGTAAGAATATTTATTTGGATTATTGGGGACTTTTGGTTGGAATATGTTGTTTTAAAAAGATGATATTATGTATCTAGCGGCATCTTCATTCCAATAGGAACTGAAACTATTTTTGATCACCTTAAATAATCACCACCTCTGATCTCATTGATCGTCTTGATGATGTGGTCATTTAGATTGATTCATAGGATTTTGATCATTTTTTTATGGTGTATGAATTGAGATATGAGTAGTTTTATGGGACATAATATGTGTAACTATAGTGGCCTCAACCATTTAGGTTCTCCTTCCCTAGAACACCCCATGATTTCATAGTACGTTACTTCTTCAATGTAATTAAATAACTTGCACTACACACAACACTGGGTTCAAGCACACAACGCAATACCAAACTATCCATTCAAAAGAAATTATGAATAGTATTAACAAAAATTTGAATTTTATACAATCCTTATAATTTTATAATACATATTATGAGTTTCTCAGGCAGAATATATGAACAAATTCATATTTTAGATAAAAGAAGTTTTTAAAAAAAATGCAATTTTACCACCTTTTAATGGAGAACCTTTTTAAATACAATATTGGACACTTATATATATTCAATTTGGAAAAATAAACTTCTTATTTAGAATAGATACATAAAAAATTTAGTTTTGATAAATTTTTGGTGTCGTTCTGATAACATTCATATTTGGGTGAATTGTGAAAATTACTACATTTTAACTGAAAACAACTTTTTTTTAATCAAAATAATTTATAATAAAAAATTATAAATTTGAGTGGTTTTAATATGTTATTAGATTATATTTTTATCATTTAATATAATTTAGGTCATTGTATGTAATTTCATATTTAAACTAGACATAAATAAGTGTCAATGTTTTGATAGTTATTATTTCTTAAAAGAACGCTTTTTTGTTTTAATAGTGGGAATTAATTTTAAATTAATTTATGCCACTTTTGTGTTTGGAATTTTGAAAATAGGATTCCATATTTCAGATTAGGAGGTCCAAATTTTGTTAATAGGTAACTTTTATTTTTAGACATTTTGAATAATTATTTTGGTAAATATTTTATTTACAATGTTTAAAAGGTAAATTTGGTAAATATGGGTAAAGAAATAATATTAAAATAATATTAAATTACCCTAAAACATGTACTAACCCTATTGGAAGATACATGTCTGACCATGGGAATGCATGGGTCGATTTTGGGACCACATGGAGCCACTTGAGAGTGATAATGACACTTTATATTAATTAACTAAAAGTAAAGGCAAAAAGACATAATCATGTATCTTTTAGTAAAAAAATTTCAAAATGTGATATACAAGTTATAATTTCCACTATAAATATTAATTATAAATCTAAAATGATTTCCTATATAATTGTAATTTATATATAATTTTTAGTCTTAGAATCATTAAATTTATTTTTGACACAATGATGATGCAGTGTTATTATTATTAATTAATTAATCAAAAAATGGTAATATAATTGTTAAATAAAAATAAAATTTGAATATTATTATGTCATAAAAGAATTTCCTAGGTTACGATAGCATGTTAGTATTGATTTTTTAAATTTATTTTGAATTAATATAGTTATTATGACTTTAGCAAAAATAAATTATTAAATAGTGTCTAAATTGACATAAAAGAGTTTTCAAAACAAATATAGTATTATTAATTGATATAAAATTCATAAAAATCCAAAGATCAAACAAAGGACTTATATGAGGATATTTATGTAATTAACTGACCACTTGGGATTCACATGGCAGTTTATAGTATGTTTATTAACAAAATAATATAAAAATACAAAGAGACATGGTAAATGTCAAACTAATTAACTAAGAGTAAAATCTAAAAGATATGGTTAATATAGAGACCCAAACCTATCTAAAACCTATTGGATGAGTGGGGTTAGACCCATACCTACCTTATCCTCAAAATAAATTAGTTTGGAGGCATTTTAAATAGAATATGAATTTATTATAAAATAATTTTTTATGTTTTTTCTTAGGTGCCCTCACCCCACTTATAAAGGGAACTCTCTCTTCTCTCAAATTCATACCATCAAAGCCTTTTGGATCGCCCAAACCCAAATATCCTCTCAACTTCCCTCACTTCATCCTAGAGTCCTTCATTTAGTCCTAAACCCATCCTATAGAGACTTTTTGATCAAATAAAATGGAATAACCCGAAGAAGAGGTAACAATTTCACCACCCTCTTTCAAGTTATTTATACTTCCACATCCTCTTTATTTTCTGTTTCCATTATAAAATGATAACTATAGTATCTTCTATATACTGTTGTGTTGTTGAAAATATTTTACAACCATATTCATTATTCTATCCAACCTTTGAATGACATGTCACAATACATGCGTACGTACGGCTTACCGTCTCGACGTCATGGTGTAATTGTTATTCAATTCCTTATTATTTGGATGGGTATAATAATTATTTGTAATCTATGAAAAAAATAAATATAACATTATAATAATTCTGTATATATGATATACCATTAAATTATATATTATATTAATATCAAAAGAATGATATTGTCGCTTGTGCGTATGTACAGATTGCCATCTACACGAATGCAATGAGATTCATTCCCCTTAATATCCATTCAAGACTAATTTTCATTTTATGATTAAAAATAATTTTTAATGACATGATATCATTCTGGATATGAATAATATACATCCCATCCATAACAAATATGACACACATAACAATAAATATAATGTAAAATGAATCCTTTAACTTCTGAAATAACGATAATACTATGATATTATTAACAATGAACTATCAAAAGATCATATCTAATATCATATAAATGTATAAGATTATTTTATAATTTAATTGCAATTAATTCACCATTATACAAATGATTGACCTACACTCGACCAAGGAAAAGTACAAGTTAAGGGTTAATTTCACAATCTCTTTTTTATTCGAGGTTGTTTTATGTACGTATCTACTCTGAAAAATTTATTATCCATGTCCTTGTTTCATAAAAGGGTTTTCTAATGGATTATTTTTAAGGGTCATTTTACTAAAACTTCATTTTAAATGATTTAAATATTTATATTTCTAAACCCTTTTAATTAATTTCCATGATTTCAAAATGATTTTTATGTATTTATTTATGTGGACATGAATGCTTTGAAATGGTAAATCTTTTCAAATGTTTCAAAGTCGTATGGGACAGTTTGATTCAAAAATATATTTTAACTGATTTCATTAATAAATTTTGAGACTTTTAAATGATTTCATGAAAAATTAGTATTTTATCGAATCATTTTACTGATGATTTACATCTATGTCAACATTCATTGATGGATTTTAAACTTGTTTAATGTTGATTTATTATTATACAAATCATCCATATTTTATTGAAGATATTGTGATATTTTTGACTATGGATGTGTTATTTTTATACCATTCATGGTTTATGGTTAAAGTATTAAAATATCATAAGCTAGTTTTAATACAAATGTTTTGGTTATGTTTCATCCTTTGCATATGTGGAATGTATTTGACTTAGTAAGTGATTGGTGGAGCCCGCTATAGATCCTCGATGCATCAATGGGTCTTATGAGACAATTAGACATGGAATTGGACGAGGCCTTTGAAAATTTGATATATGGTTTTGGATGTGGCCTTAATAATTTATAGAAATCATGGCTAAGTCCATGAAAATTGTTTCAGAATGTTAGGCATTATGCATTCCCTCGTTATGGAATCAGTTATTACATGTTATTATTCTACTAGTATAATAACCATGTGAATGTTTATATGATAATGTTTGAGTTATTTTTTACCATATAATGTTAATGTTTATTTTAAAATGATTTAGTTTTAATTATACATATTTCCTTAATAGTTTATAGCTTCTGCTAAATTATTTACCCTTACTAATAATATAAGCTCACCCTTTTATTATGTTTTAATTTCCCAGGATTTCCAGGATGTGTATTATGATTTTTATAAAAGGATAAGATAATGGGAACAATGTCATTGTCAAAGGAATGTTTATGCTGTGTTGTATGATAGAAAGTGTAATCTGACCTTCATGTATTTAATCTATTTTCCAAGACAACAAAACTGATCAGTCCTTCGGGACTTGATTCCTTGAAATAATACCAATATATTAAAATAATGCACTAAATCTGTGTAAATAGGGTCAGGGTGATATAGTTGTTATCATAGGAAGTTTAGTACAAACCTTGGAAACTAGATTTTGATAAACTCTGATTAGAGCACATATCCCTATGATAGAGTTTGAAAATTAGTATAGAAGAACGTCACAAAATTTTGGTATTATAGAGATTTGGTGATTTTCCCACGAAATAAATCCATCTATAGATACGAGTAGGTAGAGGTGGATCTGGCACAGATGTACATAGGGGTAAAACATGAAAACACTGCTTTAAGCTAAACACAAACGGGAACTAGTGCACGACAATAGGACATGCTGCACTAAGGGTTACGACACTCCTAGGGGATATGATTATGGTAATTAACATTTTAAATAAAATCCATTATGAAGGATTTAAGAGTAATTACTTCCTCAATGAAAACATTTTTATTATTATATCTATAAACTGTTCAATTTATGTTAGGTATTTTACAAGTTTTTTTTTATGAATTGTGATCCATAAACTGACCTAGTGTATGCCATTGTTTAGAAATGTCGCCCAATAGATGGAATGTAATCTCCAGTAATATATATGATCCAATGAGTAATAAGGATCATATATTTCATGGTATTAAGACAATAGTCTCCCACATATTATCGTCATATAAACAAATATTATCGTGTGTTAATAAGATAATTAAATAATTCTCTGAGTGTTATGGTATTGAAGTGAAGCAAGAAAAGAAAATTATGTAAGGGTGAATGATTGATAAAGGGAAGAGGAGAAAGAAGGATTTTCCCACATGTGATTACTGTGGAAATAATCACTGTGGAAAATTCTTGAAGGTAATGTGAGTTTGTTAAAAGTGTTGAGAAAAACAACATCAAGTAGGTGATTTAAAGGATAATAAAAAAGATTCAAATGTAAATGCTTTATCTTCTAGGAGTTGGGACACTATTTGAATCAATGTTCAAATCATCAAAGTATTCCACAAATGATGCTAATGAATAATAATCACGTTATGATACTACCATAGATGAATAGGAATGATTAGTGTTATTATGTTTTTATTAAACAATTTTTTCATTTCACTATTTTATCAATGATGTACTGGTTATATAAATTAGGAAAATAAATTAGGATTGTACTGCGGTACTATTTCATTGAAGATTTGATATGATATGGTATTATGAAAAGTTTATCAAATGCAATATAAACTATTTTTGAAAAAACATGGTCAAAGGAAAGGTAATCCTTAATATGGTTATGATACAAAGATGTAGTTTTTTAAATAAGAGATGGATGATTTGGATAAATTATATTGGATATTCTTGACTACCTCGACACTGATTAATGGTTTGTTTATTTCATTATTGTTGGTGTATTCAAAATTTTTTGATATATATAATAAATCCACTATTCGATAAGTAATAATGTAGGATGAATGTAATAAATAAGGTTTTACAGTAATTCATGGTGTTATCATGTTTTAAAATAATACATGATGAAGGTATTAACATGTTATTATGTGGAAATAGGGATCATCACTATGATTACATTCCTTATAAATTTTGGAATGTGATTTTGGATAGAGGTATTTTGGATATGTCTAAAGGTTGGAATTGATTTAGTTTGACATTGGATACTATTGTTATGGTTAAATCATTTCTTGAGATTATTTTTGGATTACCATAAAAAGGACATCCCGGAGGTCGGGCGACAACCCGTCGTGTCTGGCAATGTTGTGAGACTTGAACCCGCATCTGAAGGATGAAAAGGGTGCATCACCTACTACTAGCCTATGCGATATCATGCATTGAATAATTTAGTTTCTTTTTAAATGTTCTGATAGGTGAATTATAAAATCATTATTTTTGGAACACTATAGGATTAGGATAAATAGAATATTTTTTTGAAATCTTTTGGAATGAAAGATGAGTTTGTCGTAGGAATTATTAGAAGGATGAAACTCTACTTTTCAGGTATATATATATTTTTGTTTCCTCTTATTCTATGGATAAATTAATTCTTAAACATTAGGGAAGGTATCTTTAAAAAATGTGTTATCCTAATACCTTATGTTTTGTTGAACAGAAGGAATTTTAAATCATCATAGATTGATGTGTTTGAGGTCCTCAATTTCACACCTGTTTGTGATTGATGACCTCAATCACTCAATATAAATATTTACATCTTCCACCAATTTTGTGTCTCTAATTTCGACCAATTTTCTCCTACTTGAGATCATAATTTGGTGGTGACATTTTTATTTCCCTTTCCATTTTATTATGACTAAATTTTATTAACCCAATATCTGATGTGGGTTTTCCCCAAAGATTTTTTTTTTAATTTTAACCTTTTATTTTCTAAGAATAATTTCATATTGTGAGGATGGGATTTAATGAAGGAGGGGAGAATTTAACTCCCCATTATTTTATAGATTTTCATTTCTTATATATAATTCAATAAGTGGAACTACACACAACACTAAGTTCAAGCACCCAACGACTTACCAAACTAGCCGTTCAAAAGTAGTTATGAATAGTATTAACTAAATTTCTAATTTTTTATAATCCTTATAATTTTAGATTCCATATTATGAGTTTCATAGAAATTATAAAAGAACAAATTCATTTTTTAGATAAAAGAAGCATTTTTCATAAAAAAGCAATTTTACAGCCTTTTAATGAAGAACCCATTTTAAATCCAATATTTTACACTTTTATATATTCAATTTGGAAAAATAAACTTCTTCTTTAGAATCGGTACATAAAAATTTAGTTTTGATAAATTTTTTGTGTCTTTCTGAAAACATTTCTATTTGGGTGAATATTGAAAATTACTAAATTTTAAGTGAAAACATCATTTTTTAATCAAAATAATTAATAGTAAAAAATTATACATATGAGTGCTTTAAATATATAATTAGATTATATTTTTATAATTTAATATAAATTTGATCATTTTATGTAATTTCACATTTAAACTAGACATAAACAGGTGTCAATATTTTGATAGTTATTATTTCATAAAAACATGCATTTGTTTTGATAGCGGTAATTAATTTTAAATTAATTTCTACCACTTCTGTGTTTGGAATTTGGAATGATGTATTCCATATTTGGGATTAGGAGGTCCAATTTGTGTAAATAGGTAACTTTTATTTTTATACATTATGAATAATTACTTCGGAAATATTTTATTTATCTTGATTAAAGGGTAAATCCGGTAAATATGTGTAATGAAATAATAATAAAATAATAATAAATTACACTAAAACTTGTCCTTACCCTATTGGATGATACATTTCCGACCATGTAAATGATTGGGTCGATTTTGGGACCACTTGTAGCCACATGAGAGTGATAGTGATACTTTATATAAATTAATTTAATGTAAATGAAAAAAATTACATAAAAATATATCTTTTAGTAAAACAATTTTTAAAATTTGTTATATAAGTAATAATTTCTGCTATAAATATTCATTAGAAAAATAAAACTATTTCCTACATAATTTTATATTATTTATAATTTTTAGACATTGAAAAATTAAATTTATTTATGACAAAATGATGATGTAGTCTTTTCCTTATTAATGAAAGAATCAACAAAATTGTATTATAATTGTTAAAATAAATATACCAGGAATATTTTCATGACATCCACGAATTTTATAGGTTAATATGTAATTTTATGATTGATTTAACAATTTTATCTTGAATTAATAATGTGTTTAAGACATTAACAAAAATCATTTATAAAATAGGGTCAAAATTAACATAAAATAGTTTTTTAAACAAATATTATATAATTAATTGATATAATATTCCTAAAAATCTAAGGATCATAAATAAGACTTATATGATGATTTTTATGTCATTAAGTTACCACTTGGGTTTCTCATAGTAGTTTATAGTATGTTTATTATCAAAGTAATATAAAAATACAAAGAGACATGGTAAATGTCAAACTAATTAACTAAGAGTTAAATCTAGTAGATAAGGTTAATATAGTGACCCAGACCTATATAAAACCTATTGGTTGAGTGGTTTTTGGCTCATACCCACCTCATACTCTAAATAAATTAATTTTTAACCATTAGAAACTGAATATGAATTTATTATAAAATCATATTTTAAATTTTTCCTAAGGATCCCCTCACCCCTCTAATAAATGGGAACTCCCCCTTCTCTCATATTATTACCATAAATGATTTTTGGTTCACCAAAAACCTATCCAAATATCCTCTAAAATTACCTCACTTTAAACAAGAGGCCTTACTTAAGTTAGAAATCCAACCTATGGAGCCCTTTTTGATCAAATAAAAAGGAAGAACCTGAAGAAGAGGTAATAATTTCACCACCCTCATTCAAGTTATTTCATCTTCCACTTCCACTTTATTTGTTTATTCCATTATAAATTGATAACTATTGTATACTCGATATAATGAGATGTTATTATAAATATTTTACAACTATATTAATTATTCTATCCATCATTTGAATGACATTTCACCATACGTGCATATGTATGGCTTACCGTCTCCACGTCGTGGTGTAATTGTTATTCAATACCATATTTTTTGGATGCATATAACAATGATATTTAATTGTAGTAAATAATAAATATAACATGACAATGATTCTGTATACATGATATACCATTCAATTACATATTATTTTAATATCAAAGGAATGATATTTTTGCTCGTGCGTACGTACGGATTACCGTCTCCACAAACGCGATGGGATTCATTCCCCAACTTATCCAATCAAGACTAATTTTCATTTGATGATTAAAAATAATGTTTAAATACTTTATATCATTCTGGATATGAATAATATACATACCATATATAAAAAATATGTCTCACATAACAACGAATATAAAGGAAGACGAATCAGATAACAACCGAAATGACGGTAATACGAAGATATTATTAACAACGAAATATCAAAACATAATATATGATATCATATTATTGTATATGATTAATTTTTAATTTAATAACAATTACATAAAATTTATAAATATGTTTAACAAACCCTTGACAAAGGAAAAGTACAAGGTAAGGGTTAATTTCACAATCTCTTTATTATCCGAGGTTGTTTTACGTAAGTATCTACTAGGACATATTTATAGTCAATGTCCATGTTTCATAAAAGGGTTTTCAAATGAATTATTTTTAAGGGAATTTTTACTAAAAAATCATTTTAAAATATTTAAAGATTTATCTTTTTAAACCCTTTTATTTAATTATCCTGATTTCAAAATGATTTTTAATGATTTATTTATATGGACATGAATGATTTGAAATGATAATTATTCTAAAATGATTCAAAGTGGTATGGGACACTTTGATTCAAAAATATCTTTTAAATGAATTACTTTATAAATTGTGAGACTTTTATATTATTTTATGAAAAGGGGTATTTTGATCAAATTATTTTACTGCTCATTTTCATCTATGTCAACATCCTTTGATGGATTTTAAACATGTTTGAAGTTGATTTATTATGATAAAAATCTTCCATATTGTATTGAATGTTTTGTGATATGTTTGACTATGGATTTGTTATTTTTATACCATTCATGGTATATGGATAATGTATTAAAATTTCATATGCTATTTTTAAAATGAATGTTTATGTTGTGTATCAACCTTTTCATAGGAGGAATGTATCATATTTAGTAAGTGATGGGTGGGGCCCGCTATAGCTCCTCGATGCATCGGTAGGCCTCTTGAGACAATTAGACATGGAATTGGATGAGTCCTTACCCAATTTGATATATGGTTTTGGCCGAGGCCTTTATCATTTTTAGAAATCTCGGCCGAGGCCTTGTCAAAATGTTTCAGAATGTCCAGCTTTATGCATTCCCTCATTATGAAATCAGTTATTACAAGTGATTATTCGACTAGTAAAATATCCATGTGCATGTTTATTTGATAATGTTTGGTTTATTTTTACCATAAAATTTTCATGTTTATGTTTAAAAGGATGTGGTTTTATTACTCATCTTTCCTTAAAAATTTAAAGCACCCGCAAAATTATTTACCCTCACTGAGCATCATAGAACACCCCTTTCTTATGTATTACGTTGCATGATTTCCAAGATGTGTATTATGATTGTTATATATGGTTATTCTAAAGGGGAAAATGGAGTTCTCCAAGGATTATTTATGTTGTGTTGTATTTTAGAATGTGTAATGTAACGTTCATGTATGTAATCTATTTTCTAATACTGCTAAACCGATCGGTCCGTCGGGACGTGATTCCTTATAATCATACCAATGTATTAAAATAATGCACTGACTCTGGGTAATAGGTGTTGGGGTGTTAAAGTTAGTATCAGAAAATGTTTAATAAAAACCATGGAAACTAGATTTAGATAAAATCTGACTAGAGCACATAGCCCTAAGATAGTCTTTGAAGATTAGTATAGAAGAACGTCCCAGAATTTTGGTATTATAGTGATTTTGTGATTTTTCCAAGAAATACTTCCCTGTATGGATATAAGTGGGTAGAGGTAGCTCTAGAATAGTTGTACATATGGGTAAAACCTGAAAAAACCTCTTTGATCTAGACTCGAACGGGAACTAACGCACGGCAACAGGCCTTGCTACACTCTTAGTTACGACGCTCTTGGGAGATATGCTTAGGGTAATTATCATTTTCTTAGAAGCCATTATGAATGATTTAGGAGTAAATACTTTCTCAAAGAAAATATTTTTATGATTATATCCATAAACTATTCAATTTATGATAGGTATTTTACAAGTTTGTTTTTATGAATTACGATCCGTAAGTGGACCTAGTGTCTGCCACTGTTTAGAAATTCCACCCAATTGAAGGAATGTGAAATCCAACAATACATATGATCCAAAGAGTAAGAAGGATCATACCTTTCATGGTATTAATCCAATAGTCTCCCATGAATTATCGTCATATGAAGAAATAGTATCGTGTATTAATAAGAAAAGTAAATAATTCTCTGAGTCCTGTGTCATTAAGTGAAGAAAGAGATGAAAATGATGGAAGAGAAAAAGATTGATAAAGGGAAGAGGGGAAAGAAGGATTTTCCCATATGTGATTATTGTGGAAAGATTCACCTTGGTAAATGCTTGAAGGGAATGTGAGTTTTTTATATGTGATGAGAAAATGGACATCAAGTATGTTATTTCAAGGATAATAAAAAAGTTTCAAATGTTAAAGCTTCATCTACAAGGAGTTGGGACACTACGTGAATCAATGTTCAGATCATCATAGTATTCCCCAAATGATGCTAATGAATACTAATAAATTTATGATACTACCACAGATTAAGAGGAATGACTAGTGTCCTAATATTGTTATTAAATTATTTTTTCCTTTGAAGGTTGTATCAAAGATGTACTGGTTATATAAATTATCAAAATATATAAGGATTGTACTGCATTACTATTTCATTGATTATTTGAGATTATATTGTATTATGAAAAGTGACTCAACAGCAAGTTAAACTATTTCTGAAAATACATGGTAGAAGGAAAGGTAATACATAATATGGTCATGATACTGAGGTAGTAAATTTGGAATAATATATGGTTGATTTGGATAAATTATATTGGATATTCCTAACTACATTGGCACTGGTTAATGGTTTTTTTTATTTCATTAATATTGGAGTGTTCAAAATTTTTGGATATAAGGAAGTTATCTAGTACTATATAAGGAAGAAGGGATCATGAATGTAATCAATAAGGTTGTATGGTAATTCAAGGTGTTATTGTGTTTTAAAAGAATACATGATGAAGGTAATCAAATGTTATTACTTGGAAAAAGGGATCCTCATTGTGTTTACATTCCTTACAAATTATGGAATGTGAGTTTGTATAGATGTATTTTGGATAAGTGTAATGGTTGGAATCGATTAATTTTGACATTGGATACTATTGTTAAGGTTAAATAATTTCTTGATATTATTGTTGGATTACCATAAAAAGGACTTCTTGGAGGTTGAGTGACAACCTGTCGCGTCCGGCAAGGTCATGAGAATTGAACCCTCAACTGAAGAACAAAAAGGGTGCACCACATACTACTGGCCTATGTGATATCCTGGATTTTATAATTTAGTTTATTTTTAAATGGTCTGATAGGTGAATAATAAATTCCTTATTTTTGGAACCCTATACGATTATGATAAATATAATATTTTTTTGAAATCATTTGTAATGAAAGATGAGTTTGCAGTAGAAATTTATAGCAGGATGAAACTATACTTTTCATGTATATAAATATTTTTTCCACTAATTCTATGGATAAATTAATTCTTAATCTTTAGGGAAGGGATCTTAAAACCAAAAATGTGTTATCCAAATACCATATGTTTTGTTGAACCAATTGTATTTTAAATCATTATAGATTGATGGGTTTGAGTTCATCAATTTTACACCTGTTTGGGATTTATGACCTCAATCACTCCATATAATGATTTACGTTTTTCCTCCATTTATGTGTCTCTAATTTCCACTAATGTTCTGCTAGTTGAGATCATAATTTGGTGGTGGCATTTTCATTTCCCCTTCCCTCTTATTAAGACTAAATTTTATTATCCTAATCTCCGATGTGGGTTTTCCACAAAGGTATTTTTCTATTATTTAACTTTTATCTTCCAATAACTATTTCAAATTGTGAGGAAGAAATTTATTGAAGTAGAGGATAATATAACACCCCATGATTTCATAGTACATTATTTCTTCAAAGTAATTAAATAACATGCACTACACACAACACCGAGTTCAAGCGCACAACGACTTACCAAACTAGTCGTTCAAAAGTAGTTATGAATAGTATTAACTAAAATTTGAATTTTATATAATCATTAAAATTTTATAATCCATATTATTAGTTTCTTATAAATAATATAAGAAAATTTTCATTTTTCATATATATGAAGTATTTTTCAATAAAAATGCAATTTTACCGCCTTTTAATGGAGAACCCTTTTTAAATATAATTTTTGACACTTTAATATATTAAATTTGTAAAAATAAATGCCATCTTTATAATCGGTACATACATATTTAGTTTTGATAAATCTTTGGTTTCTTTCTGATAACATTCATATTTGGGTGAATAGTGAAAATTACTAAATTTTAACTATAAACATATTTTTTAATCAAAATATATTATTGTAAAAAATTATACATTTGAGGGGTTTTAATATTTAATTAGATTATATTTTTATCATTTAATATAATTTTGTTCATTTTATACAATTTATAAAATTTAAACTAGACATAAACAAGTGTCAATCATTGGATAGTTATTATTTCTTAAAAACACGCCTTTTGTTTCGATAGCGATAATTAATTTTAAATTAATTTATTCCACTTTATTGATTTGAATTTGGAAAAATGGATTTCTTAATTGGGATCAGGAGGTACAAATTGTGTAAATAGGTAACTTTTATTTTTATACCTTATGAATAATTACTTTGATAAATAATTTATTTACAATGATAAAGAGTAAATCTGGTAAATATGGCTAATGAAATAATATTAAAATAATATTAAATTACACTAAAACGTGTCCTAACCCTATTTAATGATTCATGTCCAACCATTAGAATGTGTGGGTAGATTTTTGGACCACTTAGAGCCACATGAGAGTGATAATGACACTTTATATAAATTAATTAATAGTAAAGGTAGAAATGACATAAACATATATATTTTAGTAAAACATTTTTTAAAAGGTGTTATATAACTTATCATTTAAACTATAATTATTAATTAAAATGGTAAAATTATTTCCTACATAATTTTTATTTATTTATAATTTTTAGACAATGAATAATTATATTTATTTATGAAACAATGATGATGAAATTTTTTCCTTATTAATGAAAGAATAAAAAAAATGATATTATAATTGTTAAAATAAATATACTATGAATATTTTGATGTCATCCAAAAATTTTATAGGTTTATATGGAATTTTAGGATTGAATAAATAAATATAGTTTTAATTAATAATGATTTTATGACAATTAAAAAATCATTTATTAAATTGTGTCAAAATTGACATAAAAGTGTTTTTAAAACAAATATTATATTATCAATTAATATAATACTCATAAAAATATGTGCTTCAGAAAAAGGACTTATTTTTTATAGGTATGTCATTAAGGATTCACTTGGGGTTCTAGTGGCAGTTTATATTATGTTTATTAACCAAATAATATAAAAATAAAATGATACATGGAAAATGGAAAACTAATTAACTAAGAGTTAAATAAAAATGAAATAGTAAATATAGTGACCAAAACCATTCTAAAACATATTGGTTGAGTGTACTGAGAACCATAACTACCTTAGCCTCTAAATAAATTAGTCTGGAGCCTTTGGAAACTGAATATGAATTTATTATAAATAATATTTTCTTTTTTTTCTAAGGTGCCTCTCACCCCACTTATAAAAGGGCACTGCCCCCTATCTCAAATTAATACCTTCAGATCCTTTTGTTTCTCCAAAAACCTAACAAAATATCCTCTCAAAATCCCTCATTTCATCCTAGAGGCCTTCCTATAGTATGAAATACAACCTAAGGTGCCCTTTTAGATCAAAAAAAGGAGAACCCGAAGAAGAGGTAATAATTTTACCACCATCATTCAAGTTATTTCTTCTTCCACATCCTCATTATTTGTTGTTTCCATTCTAAAATGATAAATACAGTATATTATATATACCATGATGATATTATAAATATGGTACAACAATATTAATAAATCTATCTAGACTTTGAATGACATGTCACCATACATGCGTGTGTATAGCTTACCGTCTCCACATCATGGAGTAATTGTTATTCAATACCTTATAATTTGGATGTGTATTATAATGATGTGTAATTGATGTAAATTATAAATATAACAAGATAATTATTTCTTATATATGATATAACATTCAATTATATATTATTTTAATAACTAAGGAATGATATTTTCGGCCGTGCGTACGTACGGATTACCGGCTCCACTAACGTGATGAGATTCATTCCCCATCATATCCATTCATGAATAATTTTCATTTTATGATTATAAATAATGTTTAATGACTTGATATCATTATGTATATGAATAATATACATCAAATCGATAAAAAATATGACTAACATAACAAGGAATATAAAAGAAAATGAATCCGTTATCACCCGAAATGACGATAATACTATGATATTATTAACAAAGAAATATCAAAATATCATATATGATATTATATTCATGTATATGATTATTTAATAATTTAATATCAATTATTTAACCATTATAAAGAAGTTTAACCTACCCTCATAAAATGAAAAGTACAAGCTAAGGGTTAATTTCACAATCACTTTATTATCCGAGGTAGTTTTATTTATGTATCTACTGGGAAATATTTATTATCCATGTCCATGTTTCATAAAAGGGTTTTCAAAGGGATTATTTCTAAGGTACGTTTTTATAAAACATCATTTTAAATGTTTTAATGATTTATCCTTTAAAACCCATTCAATTAATGTCCATGATTTCAAAATTAATTTTAAGGATTTATTTTTTGGACATGCATGCTTAGAAATGATAATTCTTTTCAAATGTTTCAATGTGGTATGGGGCACATTTATTCAAAAATATCTTTTAAATGATTTCCATTAAATTTTTTGACATTTATCTGATTTCATGAAAAAGGTGTATTTTTATCAAATCAATTAACTGATCATTTTCATCTATGATAACATCATTTGATGGATTTTAAACTTGTATGAAGTTGATTTATGATCATACAAATCTTCCATATTATATTGAAGGTTGTGGGATATGTTTTAATGTGGATGTGTTATTGTCATACCATTCATGGTTTATGGTTAATGTATTATCATTTCATATGCTAGTTTTTATAAAAATGTTTATGTTATGTTTCAACCTTTTCATATGAAGAATTTATTGGACTTAGTAAGTGATGGGTAGAACCCGCAACAGCTCCTCGATGCATCCGTATGTCTCATGAGACAATTATATTTTTATTTTTCCGTAGCCTTTCCCAATTTGATATATGGTTTTTCCCGAGGCCTTAATAATTTTTAGAAATCTTGGCTGAGGCCTTGAAAAAATGTTTCAGAATGTCTGACATTATGCATTTCCTAATTATGAAATCAGTTATTACATATGATTATTCGACTAGTAGAATATCCATGTGCATGTTTATATGATAATTTTTTATTTCTTTTTTACCATATTATGTTCATGTTTATGTTTAAAAGTCTTTTGTTTTTATTACACATATTGCATTAAAAGATTATAGCTTCTGCTAAATTATTTAACATTACTGAGCATCTGAGCTCACCCCATTCTAATGTTTTACAATCCCAATATTTCCATGATGTGTATAATGTTTTTTATATAGTGTTAAGTTAAAGGGAAAATTGGAATTCTCAATGTATTATTTATTTTGTGTTGTATTTTATAAATTGTAATTTAACTTTCATGTATGTAATCTATTTTCCAAAACTGCTAAACTGATCAGTCCTTCGGGATATGATTCCTTCTAAACAAACCATCGTATTAAAATAATGCACTGACTCTAGGTAAATGGGGTCAGGTTGTTACATTCACTGAGCTAATGGGATTACCCGTGACTAGTATTTGTCCTCTATGATAGTGTTTTCTAGTTATTGAGAAATTTCATCAAGATCCCATAACGATATTCAATATTTTATATGATTTAACGATGTGCACAAATCAACACATAGATTCTCTACACAGATAATCAATCACTCTTCTTGTGGGAGAAGCATGTTTAAGGAGTAAGTCTATCATTTCCATCAAGAAAGTAAATGTGAGACACATGCATTCATCATTTTTTTTAGTTCTTAATATCAAATATAGTGGTATTTTTTAAAATTGAGATAAATTGGAAGATGGAGTTCTGATAAATATCTTCCCGTCCTTTGCTTGACCAGGACTACAAACTGTTGTACCATACAATGTCTAACCCCTGAAATGATTTCATGAAGCATCTAAGATTCACTACTTCATACTACTTATGGGTCCCTATCATTTGATCATAGTAGGAGAATAAAATATTTATGTTACATTCAAGATATCCCATGCCATTAAAAATCAGTTATGTAGGATTCCCCATATTTGGTGGAGGACAGGTATGTGACTCCCATTTATGGTTATCCTTATTTGATGGATATCCTAAAAAACTCCGTACTTCTATAGATTCTAATAGATCTGATAACGACTCAATGGTCATTATAATAATTTGTGGAATATTTGGTTGTGAGAGGACCTGAATAGGTGTAGGAGATGGAGCCTGAATAGGAGTAGTGACTGGCCAGACCATTGGTGGAATCATTTTTGGTATCTCCCATGGGTAACTAATTAAGATGAGATTATAAGGATGTTACCGACCATGTTCTAGATGTATACCCAATAGAGTTAATTATTGATCACCTATTGTGGGATTAAAATATAATTGTGGTTGATGTCCAATGTTGAGTTAATGTTCCATGCATGCTTTAGTTGTTATAGAAAATCCTTTATGATGAGCTGCACCAACTTGAAGTGAAATTTTATGGTCTTCATGTGGAGAATATCTAACATGAATATTTCCCCATGGTAACTCTACATTTCGTGTTCTCAACTATCTAATTTCCTCCTCCTATTGAGAAAATATTTTCTATAGTGAATGGGATTGGATTTCTATGGAGGGAGAAGGTGAGACATGGTATGAGCCATGACATTTTCATTTTTGTTGACATCCAAGGAGGTAGAGGAGGATTATTTGGGGGGATACCTACATTTTTTGTGAGCCACTATTTTTGGGTATGTAAACCTTTTGCATTCATTTCTGAGTAGACAATCTCATGAACATGAACTTCTTTATTAAAATCCATTAAATTTTTCTGATGTTATGGAGGGTTATCAATGATGTAATTGATGAAATTCCTATATAAATAGTGAATCATTGGAATTATATTGTAATTTTTGTGAGATCGCCTTCTTATGTTCCCTCCAAATTACCTTTTCTTCTTCTTCATTTCTTCCTTGTGATATGTTTCATGGTCAGTTTATCAAATGGGAATTCCCAAGGAGTTCATTACATCATGTTCAAACTGAATTTTTGAGAACATGGGATGATAAAAATTGAGAGTATTCGCACTACGACAACATCCCTTTTCATTACGAGAAATAATCTCATTGGGGAGTGTATTTTTGTGGTGAAAATCACCCTACACTCGGTGATGTGGCTATTTTTTTTCTACACATACAACCCATTGGGATTGGGTTGATGATCATGGGGGTTGGCTAAAAAAACAACCATACATAAATACTAGGGTTGTTACCAAACAATTTTGGTTGATAATACCACATCTTATATTATGATTTTATGGAATCTCTTATGAACGTGGGATGGGTAATTTATCTAACACTCACTTAAATCCCATATTCTAGAAATTCCTTGAGCTAGTTTTGAGATTTTCTCAATACTATGGAAATAATCCTCTAAGAGAGAATTTTAGTAGATGTTCTTATATACATTACATAAGAGTATCTAAAATTATTTCCCTTTTCTAGATTTTTATTGAAGAGAGTCAGTCGAATCATGTTCTAATTTAGAAAATCATTAGTGATTAATATATTCTAGTTGTTGTAGCTATCCTGGGGAAATTGCATTGCATGATGCCAACTCTAGTAAAGATTTTTTGTCTCAGGGGATTCAACAAATTAATTTATCTATGTACACCCCATATTCAAATGAAATCCCTAGATTGGGTATCTTCTATCAGCTTTTAAAACATCATTAATGATTCGAGGCCTTCATATTAATGGTAATCTTTATCTTTCTCGATCAATGGATGTTGGGATGCTAGGAGAGATGAAAAATTAATTTACTATTGTAACTTATCTATTACCTTGAATTGAATTTGAAACTCATAATAGGGTAATAAAATTTATTTTAGTTGATGAAGATTTTTCATATGTTGAGGTCGATTTCATGCATACAATCTCTACCAAAACCACTAGAATGTTGTATAAACGAATGGGTAACGGCCAGAAAATGACTTCTATGTCATTTTTAGCCAACTGTTTCACCAATTTGGGTAGATCCTATTAATCTTTTAGATGAGGTCCCTCAACCTGTTCTAACTAGAGTGGATGATTCCAAATTTTTTTACCACAAGAAATGGTATTGGTTAGGATTTCCTCTACTACACTGGAAGGAATATGATCTGATAGAGGTTTATAGAATGAATGTCACATGGAATTTTCATCTAGTTGAGAATATATTTTACCTACTAGTGGAAAAAAATCATTCATGACAAGCCTTCTGTTCACATATGCCTCATGGTAAGAAGGCTTCTCAAGAAACCATTTAAAATTGGATAATTATTTTGACAATTCAAATCACTACTACAGAGGGAAATTTCGTAGGGATCTCCATCACAGGGAGGACTATCATGGTGGACTTAAAAATGATGATACACTTTTTCTCCTTGGTTTCTTATCTATATAGAGGTTTGTCAGGGCTATTTGCAAGAGTTAGGCTCTCGAGATTGACCAAATTGTTTCTATGAATAAAGACATCATGGTGATGTGTTCGAAGAGGGCCTTCAGTTTTACAACTAATTCTCACATAATTTGTTAACTAGAGGGTATGATATTGAGATTAAATAAATAAATGTTTGACCGATTCAAGAGATATACTATTAAGTGGAGCCAAACGAAACATCATATCTTGATTCTCCAATAGTGCTTGATGTGACTTCTTATTGGGCGTCTTCGTACAAACAGTTTGAGATACATGCTAGGATACATTTTTATCAAGGTAAGGTTTGTATTCCTTCCTTATAGTGTCAATTTGAATGGGCTGATTAGATCTGATTGAATAGGGTGAACGTTATTGAACATTCTATCTGTATAATATGCAGGATTTTTCCGCATGACCCTCTTGGATGATAGCAGAGTCATGTGTCTACTCTAGGGTTTCATGTTGACGAGCCACCCCATTTGTGGGGAAAATGTTATGTGGATGTCCCTTAGGAACTATATTCATCACTGTGATTATATCATGGCATGTATGTTGAATTTGGAAAGGTATTTTTTCTTTCATTTTACCATTCCATGTTATTCTTGGTGAATTCAATGATGATGATGTGGATATACATCCCCTTCACATCATGAGTATGTGTATGATTCTTCTCATATCATCCATTTCCTTTTAGTGGATACTGATAGTACACATGGATAAAGAGTTGTGTATATCCTCTAATTTTCCACATGAAATTATTACTGACTTCTCCATGTGATACTAGAAGATGTTGCTGAAATTATTGATAAATTATGGAAGGTGTGTGTTAATGATATATATTACACAAATGATTTGGTCAATGGACTTCTTTGAGTGATTCTAGTTATGTCTGATTCAGGATTGGTTGGTACACATATTTTTTTCTTCCTAGTTGATGTTTTCTTTTGTACATGGTTAGAGGGATTCGTTGAAATCCACCAACTGAATCTATTGGATGGAAAAATTAATATAGATGTGTGTATGTTACCACTAATTGTTTTACAAAAAATGGGGATGGTAAGATTCATTGAAGGTGGAGAATGTGTGAACCTTAATCATATTGGTGGGTTTTCATCCCTAGCATGCTGCCATGTGTCATCGGGCCTATGGTATCTTGGTTAGACAACCGATGGTGAGACCTTCATTATATTAAGGGTTCTTAGCCCTATGATTTTCACATTGGTGATTTATGAAAAAATACCTTGATATGGATTCATATATCATCGAGAAGAAGTTGTAGATGGACTCATGATCTAACTCCCATAAATTTGGTAGAGAACAGTTGTTTCATATCACAGATAAGCTCCTGAAATGGTACAAAAACGGTGGTCACCACCATCTACATCAGGACCACCAGTCGTCATTGACTAGACTATTGGTTGTGCTGGTTTTGCTGGAGGGCCTGTAAGGCAGCCTCCATTGATATGATTGTAGTATGTTTATGGTATTATCAAACCAGTTCATTAGAGACCCAACATTGATGACACTGAGTTCTTGATGGCATCCTTCATATTGAAAAAGATCCATCCAGAAAATAATCTATGGAATTCATTGGTGAAGACATGAAGTGGCCATTTTGTTAAAGGGAGTTCATTGAAAGAAGTGTCTAAGGATATATTTCTGACATTATCTAGAAATAATTTTTATAGAAGGATGTTCTTGGATTAACACATGTGTGATTGGATGGCATGTCTGGCACTCATTTCCTATTATAATGGAAGATGCCTAATACGTAAGTTACACAACAATCCTGGTTAAGGATTCATATCTGGTTCACCATTGTTTTTTTCCCATAGATTTGTGGATTTGATGAGAAATAGAGTGGTCTGACATTGGCTAATACTTATATCCCTTTTATTGATGTAACATCCATAGTTATTTCAATCTTTTCTAGTTCACCATTTTTTCCCTCTGATTGCACGCCACATAGCAGTTTTCTATTTTCGAATGGTTTCCAACTGGCTAATTTGTGAAACTCGATGCAACCAATGGTTCTATATCGATAATGACCTATATTTCAATGGAAGGATATCGTTATGGATTTTTAAAAATGATTCTTATGAACTCGCATTGGTTGATAGAATGGGAGTTCAGGCTCATCACTCCATTTTGGGGGGAATTATTGAAAAGTCTATGACTCTCTTTTATATATTAGATATTTTTATGAATCCTTAATTTATTACCATGTATGATGTGGGTCATCCCAAATTAGCAATAAAATATTATCATATGTGGAATTCAAAATCATCTATATGTATTAGGGGTTCTTCATTAATGGAAATATCTATATGTACATAAGGTTCTCCATTTATGGTATCCACTTATATATAACTTGGAGGTATTTGGTCATCATTACGACGATGCTGGTTTTCTAGACACATAGTGAGGCACTATAGAGTTCATTGTCATCTATTTAGAGTAATTTCACTATGGAGTTTATTGTTATCTAGTTAGACGACGATCACTCTGATGTTTATGAACACCTATGAAGAAAATAATTGTTTGATATTGGGATCGAATAAATGGGATTCATGCATATCCTTGTTAAGGGAATCATAAACCACATAGTTTGGTGCTGCTTAATGTGACAAATCATACCTTTTTAGGTCATGTGATGAGGATCGAATTATAAATTTTAACATTATCGTGATAGGATATCTAGGAATAGGGTCCTTAGCCAATGCATATTGTGGGACTTATGCAAAAACATCCCAATAAACTTGTAAGGTATATGAGTTTCCATGTTTAATTAATACCTACTAGGGATATGGAAAAAAGGATAGGGTAGATTTAGGGGCTGAGTTTGAACCTCAAGGAGGCTTCCTATGTATACAGTTGGTATGGGACTTAAATACCACACAGATTGGTGAGTCTGATAGGGGATTAAAACCCATTCATCGGATTATATTTGGTCGTTCCTAAAGAGGATTCACTTATAAAAGGACTATGAGATATGTATTAGTCATGGTAATTTTGGAGGCTTAATTCAGAGCGTACAAAGGGGAATGATACCCAAATTAAGGGAATTATGATTGGGGATTATTTATAAAGAGGATTTCAAGTGTGTTTGGGCCCTTGGTGGGATTCCTACATATCCTAGATAACATGAATCAGAGTTCTTGTAGTTAAATTCTTTAGGTTTATTTTGTTGGGGATTTTATCATCACTAACCTCTATAACTAGGTGTGTCATGATCGGTGTGAGAAACAATAGGAAAATAAACGATTTGACAAACCACACTGCTTTCCACATTCGCTGGTGGAGAGGTCAGGTCTCTAATAGAAGTGGTTAGGGGTATGGAGGAAGAGGATGGGGCTACTACACATTACCCTCGTTACATTAATTTAGGCAACATTACAAGGTATGTAACGAATTAATGTCTAGGATCAGTAGGTGGATAGGAGGAAGACTATAACCTCCCAAAAGATTAGTTTGTGTCTTACTATGTGATGGCTTCCCTAAAATTTGTTCCGTAGTGGGGTTGGATCTCATTTATTGTTTAATGGAAAATAATGTGTGATCCTTACCCTCAGTGATGGAAACCATGTTATTCATGTCTTATAATGAGAATGGGTGGACATGGTCCTATCTCTAATATAAGAGACTCGGGATCCTCAATACATTCCCTGTGGTAAGGAACCTCATGAACATTAGGAGACACATCAATATACAAACTAAGAAAACTAATCGGCCAACCAAAAAATTGTGGTGAACCTCTATGCATTGGAATACGAACCCAAATTGAGGAAATAAATGTTTTCCAATCACCAAGGTTGTATAAATTCTTTGTCCATTGTAATGGTTTTGATTTGATCCCTCTCAGACAAGGGAAAAATTGAAGGAAATGTTTATATATTAATAAATTTGAAGAAAAACAAACGGTTGGATGATGCAAGCGTGATTGTAGGGTGATACAAGGGGGTCACATGGGTGGTGGGTGTATCTTGAAAGTAGGAATAGGTGATCAAATATCGTCTTGGGAGATGGACAACCTTGGTGACCATGCATGGGAGATACCTTCCTCAATCCATCAAGGGTCTCCACAAGTGTTCCCAGAGGTAACACACACAGATCCCTAGGAAATGAAGGTACATTTCACTAGTATTACTTGATTATGGTTTGGGAGACTTCCTCATTCATGTTTTATTTATTTTAAACCCTAGAAAAAAATAATTTCTTCTATTCACCTTTAATATTATCTTCATTAGGTTTTAGAAAACCACCTAAAATGATTTGGATGTCTTGAGATAACCACTATGGTGATCAAAATATCAATGGTCCTTTGGGAAAATTAATCCCTCCAAATGAAGACCCCAGTGTAATATTTATAGGAAAATATGGGACCTTGTGAAAAATTGAAATTTCTCAGTAGTGTCTCGCACTGGTTTGTCCCATAGGGTTTGGTGTAGTTAATTTTTTGTCGGTGGTGCTTGGGGTAATTGAGAGGCACACATGGGTGAACCTACTATTCCGTATTGTGGTGGGGGGGGGGGGGTTCCCCACACTATTTCCCAACATCAGTTCCTCCCTACAGTCCCGAACCATCAGGCTAGCCCCATCGCTACAATCACAGACCCCCATGTAAAATATTGAGTCGCACCACCATATTTTGGAGTCTATCAATGACATTAAGGGTTGTGACATATTGAAATATAATATACTCCATCTAGTATAAACAATTTATTTATTATTAGAGTCATTATTTAGTATCTAGTTGAGACTTACATCTTCGTTAATGTGGAAATGTGTATGGAACACAATTCATGGTGTCCTAATTCACTAGTATATTTATATTAATATTCTATGAGATGATGGATTTGGTTGTAAAAAATTTCAGTACTTTAGATATCCCTTTTTGGTATATTCACTTATGTGGTTTTTTGAGTCATCCATCCATGTGGTTTTCTATGATTGGTGGAATTTTTTGATTCATAGATGTGTAGTGTTAATGGTGATATTTTGGAGCTATTGTTATCTTATGGGTTTCTCAAATCACTATTTATAAATTTATATGAAATAAATTAAATGTGATGACTAATTTTATGTCTCAATTTTCATTAGGATGTATGATAGATGGTTTTTATTTTGGTTTTTTTGGAAGTTTTTTTGACATTTCAATGATACTTATGTGAGTTTTGGGGATGTAAAATGTGTGTGGTGTACTTTTTCCTAAGATCATCTCTATTATTTCCTCCCATAACAACCCGTTCATTTTGGTATTAACATTTTTCAATATTATTTTTATACCTTCATAAATGAATTTTGGTGGGTATAATGTGGTAATAATGTGTGAAATGTTACACACTTATTATATTGTGGTCTTTTATATTAAATAACATCTTTCATAAATTTGGTTTTTTGGCTGTCTCTTGAATTTCTAATTAATTACATATGGTTGTAGGATACAACATTCTTAATCAATTATAGTCCAATATTTTTTCATATATAAAAATTATATATCCTATATTCATTGTTATGATATTTTTGGGTTATAGGGATGCCACACCATAAGCCAAGGCTTATACGATGGAGGGTTGTTCAGATTTGTGTTTTTTCACTGTGGATGGGATATGTTGTATCATGGATTCTTGGTGATCGATAACTTGGGACTTACATGAATAAGTGGATTAAAGAAGTATTTTAGAATATTATTATCTAGTTTATGGTTCATGAAAGATATAATGTAACGAATTTGATGATAAAATCCTCATGATAGTGTTTCAACATGGATGTTTTTTGTTGAGAAGAACCACAACATAATCCATTGAGGATGTGAAATGTTTTTGGTCAGTGTGGGGGTGTTTCATTGAGTTGAATAGAACCATGATGTGGATAACTACACAACTTGTTTAATTTTCATATTTTACTATTTCCCACTTTTGTTTTTAGTGTTTTTGGCCACCATTATCCCTTTATACTTAATGTGTTCAACCAGTTGTGAGAAATGGTGGCTCCCTATTACCCCCTTTTGGTTACAAAACCACATTCCATCAATTCAACAATATTTTTATGGTATTACCATCATTCTATTTGTCCTATTATATATTGATCATTTTCATAAATTTATTTATCTCTTATGAATGTCAATCATGATTTGGGTCTATTTTAGGGAATTGATAGGATCTAAAATTAGGGTATTGGAATATTCATTGTTGATGGTATTGTTAATAATTTTATGTGAATTCTATGTAGAAAGAGATGTGATACATATTTTTTCGTTCTAGATTAAGGTATGTGTTACTATTTTGTTACATTATATTATTCTTTGTGAGAGTTTTTTATGAATCAATAAGTTTTTCTTCACAAATTTATCCAATATATATTATTTATAAAATATTATTAATTATTTCAAAATATTTATTTTCAATGAATGTAGTGTCTCATATGTGGATAGACTTTTAAGACAACTTAGTGGAACATTAAATGGAATTTATGATTTATAAAGTTGTTTTTAAAACCAATAAAAATTATAATGGCAGTATTTGGTGATTTAATTGGTTGATTTATCATAAATGGATGGAATCCACCATTTTAAATTTTATGAATCAATTTACATCGTTACTACATTAGTGATGTATTTTTATATCTTTATTGTAATATATATCTTAAATTAATCGCTTTGTAATAGATTATTATAAATGAATTTTATGAAAAAGTGGAAAAAAATGAAATGTATGGATACTATATGAACACATTCTTCTATCTCAATACTATCAACCCTAACTATATTATCCTTGAGTCAGTGATTAAATAAATATAATGGTAAAATGAAAAATAAATTGGAACACTAAGGACATATCAATTTAGCTTTCTTGGGAATCATCTTACACACATGGATTGCATATTAAATAGTAAAAATAAAACATTAAATAATAATTATTTTTGAAACCCATAAAATAATTCAAGGATCCCAATTTTTTATACAAGTGAATGAAAAATAAATAATGGTTTATCTCATAGGTTTATTATTGATTTATTATAGTGGAATAAATAGTTAGTAAATAATCTATAATTAATATATAATGCTAAATAACTGAAACCAGAATATAATTAATCAAAAACTTGACCATGAAAAAAAAATTGATAAAATAAATGTTATAATATCATATATATAATCGCAGAATTCCCAGCAAATGAAATTCATAATTTTAGTCATTATGATCAACTATATCATTAATTCATACCATAAAAATCCTTTTTCATTAATTTTTAATTGGTGGGGAGGTATATTCCAAAACCCAAATTAATTAAGCTAACAAGATATTTTTTATAATGATATATGTCAATTATTTTACGGGATATATAATTTCATGCATATACAATCACTGAATGTTTCATGCATTTCTTAAATATTGAATGATCTATTTAAAATATAAATAGTACGACATGAAAAAAGTTATCCTTATTGGTTAAGGAATTTGAAATATAAATATCCCCAAGTTCGATCAAATAACATTCATAGAAACATGATATATACAGACATAGAATTGTGTTTATGAAAAAATAATATCCATGATACATTGAACATATATATGGGAGATAAATTTAATTTTTGATGAATACTACTGTTGGGAAAAATTATTCTAGGAATCCTCTCGGTATATTTTTGTGGTGATTGTGTTTTTTGATGAAGCAAGATTACCACTTACCATGTCCATGAATGGTTTGAAGCTGCATACCAGGCAACAAGAATGGTATGTGGAAGCGGTAATCCAAACTAAATATGATTTGCTGTAGAAGGCGGTGTGGTACCCTTATGGGTTTTCATTGGTATACGTGATCGACCGCATAGCTCCAAAGGCAGCGCATGGACCACATTTGAAAATTTTTATGTGAAAGGTTTGTGGTTCATAGTAAGAGTATTAGTATGCAGTTAAGGTTTTAATGAATCAAATAATTTTTAAATTATTCATTAGTGGAATTTGGGGATATTTTTTCCTCTATAAGTAGTGTTAATCCCTCCGATTAGAGGTCTGAGAAATATTCATTAGAGAAGACAGTATTCTCTAGGAATTTTTTGAAGACCAAAAGTGGTTCGCATGGATGAAATTACACTAATGGTTTTTTATAGGAAACAATATCCCACAAATGAAGCAGTACATGGAGGAACAAGGAATGGTATGTAGGGGGTTCTCCAAAGGAGAAGTGGTTTGTGGGCGGTAATTCTGTAAAGGGTGAAGTTGTTCGCATAAGGAATTATGAATGTTTTTCTTGTAGGTAATTGTATGCTGCAATGGAAAAACATCCGGGGAAGAAAAATGGGGTACATACAGGAGGAGTTCTGGCACATTAAAATGAAGGAAGTCCCTGAATAGAGAACAGTTCACGGAAAGAGGGTAACTCAAGGAAGCAGGTGGTTCATAGAAGTGGTTCACGGAGGAAGTGGGAAGAATCTGTATGCAGAGATGGTATGTGACATCATAGGCGAAGGATGTCCATGGGAGAGGTATACCACATATGAAAATTGTTTTAGTGATGTGGAAATAGTTTGTGGATGAGGTTTTCCATGTAAAAATTCAGCTATATAGTACGCTGGAGGAGTTGGGGGAACACATAACACACTAGGATGCTTGAAATTCATTCAAATAATTTTGCAAAAGTATTTTTTGATATCTAAGAGTACTCATGATGGTTGACTTCATATATGGGTGAAAAATGGACTTCTACATAGAATCTACCTAATGTTGAGGATGCATTTATTCATGAAAATGAAGGGACCTACATTTATATAAACTGTTTTTGGTCTATATGTTTTTAAAATACCAGTATATTCCATTACAAAATAAGAGATTGATAGAATAGAATGAAAATGACCCTTTCCACCAGTAGTGAGCTGGAGAAAGAGGCATAGGGAGTGACCCTTGGGAATGTAGTGAGGAGAACCTAAACTTTGTAAAGGAAGTGAGCCTGGGAATACATGATCAGGCCAGAACCCTATAATCATTATGGGATGTGAGCCTTTGTGAATATGTTACAATGGAACATCAGTGGTTGTATGCTCTTTGGATGTAGCCCAGTGATGGTGAACCAAGATAGAATAATTTTGTACTATTAATGATTTCAATTCAGATCATATATTTCTAGGAGAGGAATAGAGAATTTTGTTTTTTAACAACGAATCAAGATCTGAAGGGGATGTAGTCTTAAAAATTGATACCCTATTTCACCACCCATAGGGTATTCTATATTGTGGACTAAAAAATGTGAGTAGTCAATGTGACAGTTTGAAGAGAAATATTCATGTAATAAGAATAATATAAGATAAATAATGATTACCAATTCATTTCGAATATTGGATTTTTAATAAAATAATATAATTTATTGAATAGATTAATAGATTAATAATATTATAAATTAATTTTCATTAAAATTAAATTTGAAAAAAATTCAAAACATATCCATGAAGCTAAATACTGAAATTATTATCAACATGAATGTATTTTAACACCCTATATGTTAAAAACATTCCATTTTACATGTTATAAATAATTTTGTAAATGAAAATTTTGAAAAATGTATATATTTATTCATTTCAAGAATTTTAAAAAGTCAAGGATTCCATAAAATGTCTTTAATAAATCATAAGACTAAATAAAAATGTAATTATAAAAAATGAATACATGGAAGGGAAATATAGTTTTTCAAAAAGAGAAATAAGAAGATATTTTCCTTCAAAAAATAATTTTCATTATCATGTTTTTAATAGAGGTAACGTTTTATGAAATCATAGAATATCAATGAATAACCATTGTATAAGAATATAAATTTTTATTATTAAGGATTTATTATTATATCTCATAAATGAAAATATATAAAATTCCAAAATTGTGAATGTAAATTACATTTTTATCACATTGGTTTATTTTAAATTATCATCCCTTGGAAGGATAAGTATTAATTTAAACATAATTTCCATTAATAAATATATATTCATTTCATATGAATAAAACATGTGGTATGTTGAGAATAAAATAAAATCATGGCACAATATAATATATATCTCAATATATTTGAAATTGAGAAGAAATCCACTACAAATATCTTAACATTTGGTTTGAAAATTAATTAAGGAAATGATTATGTAACAAAAATTAAATACACATAATTAATTTTTAAATAAAACATAAATCATTAATCGGTCAATTCACACATAATATTTCATAACATAGTCATTAATGTTGTGGTATAAAGAAATGTATATAAATTGTGTTATGAAGCCCTTTACCTCATGATTCAACTTAGATGAACATGATTTAAACACCCATATAACAAATTTCTATTAATTAAAATTAATGAAAAGAACCACATACATATCTATAAAAACATATATGATCCACTTATTAGATTTTATCAACACTTTTCTAATAAATTTTCATTATTATATATATTTTGATCATTAATGACATTAGTTTACATACATTATCATATTTGGAATTTATATTCATTATATCATTATCACAGGTATATAGTCAAAAATATATATAATAATGATAAGAAAAATTATATATGTCATCTATATACGTATTTATTATATTCCATTAAAACATATAAAAAATACATCACATCACTTCATTGATGTTATAGTACACAAAAACTACGAGGAAATTTTATAATAATTTAACAGTTGAAAGTGTAATGACATAGATTATATATTATATTCAAAATATTTTAATAATTTTATAAATATTACATATTTTCATTATTTAATTCAGTATGACTAACCAAATGATACATTTATAGAAAAAAAGTACATAGTTTCGCAAAGCAATTATCTACACATACACATAAATAGTGGTTTTGTTTACAATTTTATAAATAAGGTTTCGTATGAATATTATTAAATCAATAAAATAAAATATCATTATATGGTATATAATTTGTAATTATATTTAAATTTTAAGAAGATAATTCATTTTGGTATAAAATAAGTAAATAAATTTACTAGTTAAGATGATAACACTTTCTTTGAGAAATCGCCATTGGATCTCTTCTCAATGACCAAAGGGATTGCCTTTTGAGATGTCCAATACCAATATATTGAATATAATGACTTTTTTATGAGATTTTTTCTGATATTTTTTTGGGTATTTTTGTCAGTATGGTGTGATGAAGATAAGAGAGGTGGTGTCATTTTATAATCAATGAGAGGGGCATCCATGAAATTACATGATATATTATTATCTAATATGTGTCTAACTCGTGATAGATTTATCCAATAATATATAGATTCTAGAAAATGGATTTTACATACTTCATATAATAATATTATAAATTTTATATAAGATTATTTTTAATTTTAAACCTTGTCTTTGGGATTAACCACTTCATAAATAATCATCAACAATAGTTATGGTAGAACATTATCTATATTAAATGGTTATAAATTGTCATATAATGTAAAAATTAGTGTAATATGTTCATGCAAAAACATATTTGACCAATTCCCATTCCACTTTTCATTTAGATTGATTTTCATTATTCATAAATTATTTTATAAAATATTTGTTTTTCATAAAATATCAATAATTTCATTCAAGACCAATTATTTTAATTTGACTATAATGAAACAAATATTGAATTATAAATCTAATATAAAATCTATAAACAAATTAAATATTTAAATTATTCATGAAATTCTAGATACACAATAATTAATAAAAATTTCAAATCGTTTAATGTCTTATAAATAACATATTTTGTCCTTTCTACACCAATCATATGTAATGTGTTAGAGTTATATAATCAGTAAAGGTATTTATAAAAGAACTAATAATTAAAAAAGTAGCATCATATAAATAATTTAATTTGTCTAAAAATTACAATTAATATTCATTCTTATCATCCATCTGTCTATATAGAAACATATATGAAAAATTAATGTCAAGAGAGTGACATTTTCCATTTATCTGTTTCATAAAATAATATAAATATTCCTATAAAAATATATTGGCCCCAACATTCTATATGATTGATGATAGGATGGATATGGATGTATTAATATAATCAAATTAATTTAATTTATGTTTTCCATACATTATTAATTTGTTATTAAATTATTTTCAACAAAAATACATATTTTACACTTTAATAGGGTGCTAATTATATAACATTGTTACATTTCCAAATGATAAAATTGACTGTGATATTTTATAAATTATATATCTCATCAGACAAAATATGAAATTAGTTATCCTTGATATAGTTTATATATGTGTTACAAATCAAATTTAATATAATATTTAAAATAAATAATTTTTATTAAAAACATAATTTTTTAACCATTAAAATGATCAAATAAGAAAATAAAATATAATAAGAATTAAAAAAGAATTAAATTGATAATTTGTCTCATATTAATTTAAAAAATATATAATGGATTTTTTTATTTACATTATATAAAAACTATGAATGATTTTTTTACCAACATGGAAATTTTAACTATTCACATAAAAAGTCAATCTTTTCAAAAAAAATTCCAATAATACCATGAAAATCTATTTCTGATTCACTAATTTAAAAATGAAATCCTTTTAATGGAATTTAATTTATAATTTTGGGAAAATTAACAATAAATGTTTTTCAAAAATAGTTGAAAACAAAAATTTATTATGAAATAATATTTTTAGAGCAGAAAATGACATACAAAAAATGGGGTATCATTACCTAATAATTAATAAATAAATATTTATTGACTATGGAATTTATATATATTATTTATTATTTTCATACACCTATTCATACTTTATATTTCAATGACTAGGTTAAAATTATTATATTTAAAGTGTTGTTTCATAGATTCATTATGCTCGGTGTCACATATGATTCCAAATGTCAAATATACTATTCTATTTAAAAGAATAAAAATATAAAAATATTATATTATAACTTTATCACCTTCTTATTTAAATATTTTAGGAAAATTTTTAATTGTTTCCAAATAAAATTTATCCATATTTGAAAAATATGATTTTACATTTATCATGAAAATTAATTTCATGGTAATATCTTCTAATCGTATATAGAATTAAAATCCATATATATCAAACATGAAAATAAGTTTTTTAAAACATACATTCCTTGGTAGTTGAGTGATATAATCGACATGTTCATAAAATTATTTATACTTACTATAATTGATTATGAGAATTTCTATTCCAATGGGATTAAAATATTATAATATTATCATAATTGATTTATTCATATTATATTACCACAATTATATCATTTGATATGTATAATGAGTTCCATGATCAATAATCCATTCATAATTTACTCAAATTAATATTTATTATCTTATAAGATACAAAAAATTCTGAAAGAACACCTCCCCTATCAAAAACCAAAATGGTTATTTGAAGATAAAATGATGCACCATGAGTCCTATATCCTAGAACTAGTGTAGATTATACTACAATAAAACCAGATAGATTCCATCATATACCAAAGTATCAAATTGTATATCAATAATTGGAGACTACACACATATATAAATATCACACTACAATATAAAACAAATATAAAAATATTTCATTATTTTATCAACAATGTCGTTCCACATCATTTATAGGACACTTCCTGACATCATGGGAATTTAAACATAATAAAGGGTGATTATAAATTCTCAATAATAGAATTCACATATAAAATATATCAAAATATTTATTTAAATAAGAATATTGTGGTTGAGGTAAACAATAATAACATATTCAATAATACGAATACTACAAAATAGTACAAATCTATTAAATAAATAATAACATAATTAATCACATGAATAACAACAAATAGTATCATAATGATAAAATTCATAATATCAGATATCATAATCTTATTTTGAAGTCCTTTTGCAATGAAAAATAACATACTGTTATATGGATTATTAAAGACACCAAATAAAATTTGAAATATGAGACCTACCAATTCATCGAAGTGATATAATGGTCCCACCCAAAAAAAACAATTTACATTTTATTATTCATATGAAATGGATAATACTCATTAAATTTTATTATTTTTATTGAAAAAATATCATACAAAATCTAAATATTTTCACAAATAAAAAATATAACGTATTCATAATATAACCTGATTAATATTCTGAATTGTATCATAAAATTTAATCCCTAGTAAATTATAATATTCCCCAATAAATATTGCCAAAGATAATAATATTTTTAAAAAATTCTAGGAAGTATTTAGGAGGAAAACTTTGTTTTCATTTTGAAATCATGTATTTTAAATTATAATAATTTAAAAAATAATTTAAAATAATTTAAAATTTATATGGATTATTAAAATAATTTAGTGGTTATGAAATTATAAAATAATGTTCATGATGTGTTCTTAAAAAAATAAGAATTTCCTTCACCTTTTTTTATTAAAAAAGAAAATGTAACTCATTCATAGAATTTAAAGTTGATTTTGTATAAGAATATTTATATAATTTTAAATAGTTTAAAAATGAAATTAAAAAATATCAGTATAAAATAAAAACATTCTTGAAACAATTTTCTTTAAAAAAAGGACGTGGAAGAAAAAAAATTATAAACAAATATAAAACAATGTATTTTTCCTTTGAAAAATTATGTTTTGATATAATGTATATAAAAGTAAAAATTGATATGAAAACATATTACATTGAAATATTTTCATAAGACCAGAAAATATATTATGTTAATTATATATATATCTTGTAATTCCCCCACGGGTTTCACAAATACACACAATCCCAAATTGTTATGAGAATGTGAAATAAACCCTTATGTTTAGTATAAATTTCATTCTACGTAATTTTAAAATGACATATAAAAAATTTAAATCTATTAAAGAATCAATAATATAACAATAAACATAATTCAAATGTTATATATGACCCCATTATAATATATTAACTCACATTTGCTGATAATTCATTTCTAACGTCATCGTTTCTAAGTGTGAACTATTTCATTTTTTATATAATATTCATTTTAGTAGATTGAATATCTAAATATTAATAAATATGAAATAATAGATATATTATTAATGAAGATAGAAATTCATATATATTTATTGTTTTAATTTCTATAAATTTGATTGAATTATATGGAGAAAAAATGAATTACAGTGTTCATGGAAACAGTAGGTTGTATGTATGAATGAATACTATTTTCACTTCTGAATAGATGGAAGAAAAGAATGGTAAATAATAACTCAACTTTGTAGAATAATTTATAATGTCAAATATATTCATAAAATTATTCATTTTTCCAAAATACATAAATAAGAAACAAGAAATCACATTACTTTTTAGAGGTGGTAGTCCACACATATTCATGATCAACATTATCATTTTCCAATGGATTCAAAGATAAAAATGTATATATATTATATTAATTGAATAATTTTAATTTTGTAATAAATATAATATAATATATATATATATATACATATTAAAACCTTCATAATAAAAATATCTGAAATATGTTGATGGAAGATTAATTGTATTTCTAGGTTTATATAGGGTTTAAAAAAAATTACTGTTACGTTCTCTTCCCATTTGATGGAGAAGTCAGTCGATATATATAATGTAATAAAACTAATAAAATATTATTATATGGTATGTGATTCTATTATATATTTTAGTTTTTGGGAAATTATTGAAGGTGGTTCTATATGATGTAAAAAATCATTGGTTAAGATAATTATCTTAATTAAGTGAAACCTCCTTTTGGTCTCTTCTTAAGGCACATATGGATGGAAATTTGAAAATAAAATAACTGATAGAATTTGTATATTGTTGTTGGGATGAGATTTTGGTTGGATTATATCATCATAAATGGATCAACAGAAGAAATTATGTGGTGAGAGGAGGTTCCCTTTTACAATTGATGTCAGTTCCACAAATGTACTTTTTTGTATGATTTAAATAATTTTAAATTAACATTCCTATAAAAATTGAAGAAAATGAATCATAATAAAAGGATAAAAGTTTAATATTTAAATAAATCCTAAAAAATACATGTAATAATGTTATTATTTCATTTTATCCCATATAATTTAGATTACCCTTTTGTAGAACTACTTTTGACCATAACCACGGTAACAAATTATTCATTATGAAAGAGTTTTAATTTCACTTATATGATAACAATTGGATCATAAATGAGAATTTAATGAAATTTTAGACCATTTTAAGTGATCATTAAGTATTTTTTTATTTATTAATAACATAATATAATATTATTATTCATAAAATATCACTAATGTCCTATTTGAAACTATTTTTTTAATTTGACTTTAATGATATAAAAATATAAATGGAATTCAAATAAAAACATTCACACATCTTAAATATCAAATATGAATCATTAAAATTATTTATTAAGTAATGTAAAATAGAAGAATATTTATTTTATATATTTTTAAAAATATATATATATAAATTTTCATGTAATGAACAATGTTTTGAGTCAAGAAAAAATCATAAGGGAATTTTAATTTTGACATTTACAGGACAAGCCATTTTTTAAACTGAGCTTGAAAATGTAATTTAGAAAATTGTAACACATATATGTGTTGTTTTTATACCTGATTTATAGTGTGAATGTCACCTAGGTGTCTGGATTTTTTTCAAGAGCATCGAACCATAAATATAAAGGGGTTGGATGTTCTACCCATCACACATGGTTGGTATAAAATCATATAGCCCATGGATGTAACTATGTGTCCTATATCAAAGGATCAAATATGATGTCAAGGGGTTTTCGAATTTTTACTGAAACCAGGTGGCTATCCCACATGGTTAGTTCCAATGGGATATTATTCTCAAAATATTTTTCATGCTGTTGGAACAAGGTTTGGCTAACCATGCGACACAAAAATTGTGCAGTGATTCATTACAAAAATTTAATTTATTAAATTAAAACTAAATTAAATTAAAAAATAAACCTATGTTACACCTCCCCCATAATTTCAGACATGATGCCCCCCATTTGGAGTAATCGGTTGTGCGAAACCCCTCTCTCCTAAGCTCCCTCTTGGTCTGGAAATTCAACTAAATTTTCTATAGTTTCATAGATGATTTATCGATGTAAGAACCATCGATCAATTCTCCTCCCTTGGTTTTTAGACATTCTCTCTTCAATTTTCTGGGTTTTCTTCATCCCAACCCTTGGGTTGGCATTGATATATGTTTTGGTGTTTTCTTCCATTGTTAGGGTTTGTTATGGCTCTCTTGGGTCAGCCCTGTTAGTATTATGGAATCTGCCACAAGAGGTGAAGTAGTTATATAACATCAATCCCCATAAATCATATTAGAGTATTATTTCTTCTATTATTAATTATTTCTCGATTCCTAGTCGGTGATTTCAATGTTCTTGAGGATAAATTAATTTATTTTAACTGTGACAGACGTTGTCATGATGGTTTTAGGTTTCCATTGTCAAAGGATACATACAACATTAGCATATGTAGTAATATTTATATATATGATTTCCACCAATATAAATTTATATATATATATATTCAATTATGGTGTCATGAATATATATATTGGGGATAGGTATGGTTATATATATATATGAAAAATGTATACATGTGTAAGTTGAAAAAGATATATTCACATATAAATATATATGATAGGATCCCATTATACATATTAATAGACGTGATAATATGTATAAAGAGGCTAATGGTCCTTTTGTATATGAAAATTTTCTTAATATAAGAGGTTGGAAGGATCAGCTTTGAGTTTTCACCAATGATTGTGTTATGTTCCAAGTGTTTGACTAGATCTTCATATCTCTAGCTAAGATCTCATTCCATTACTCCATAAATTTATGAATAAATTAAAATATCTCCTTTTACACCTTCATTTATGGTTAGTTAGTCATGCCTAAATATATATTTATTTCTTCATCATAGTGAATTGAGTATTCCTCTTGAAATATGGTTTAATAATATAGTTGAATTATTTAAAATAAAATTATATGTTTTTATAAAAAAAACCCAATATGGGGGTGATAAGTCTTCTAGGATAAAAAGTAATTATTATTTAATTATTTCATGATTGGTTTACAGATAGAAGTTTTGTTACAACATCATATTAGAGCTTCATAAGTGTATTTTTATACATGGAATCTTTTTTTATTCTTTAATGATGTTTCCCCCTTCTTATAAAAATGTTAAATGAAACACTACCCAACTCTTATTTGTTTTTCCAACAGATGGTCAGAAATAACCAAGTAGGAAACATCCTTATCTGACCATGTAATCATTCCAATGGACTCTGAATATTTATGAGTTAAATTTCGATTACATTAGTAAATTGAATGCATTGAAATAAAAAGATGGAATATGTATGATGGTTTTCCCCATTTTAAATGAATTAAAAGGATTGTTTAATTAATTATTTTATTTCCTTTTATATTTCTTCATATGAAGAAACAAATAGTTTAAATGGAAAAATTAAAGGTCGGTAAGGTGATACAAAGTATTACGTCCTTAAAAAATCTTATATGTTTTATAGACGATTATTCCTAATATATAAGATTGATAAATATGTAATAGGAGATGTATTACTTCATGCATTCTTAAATATATTAATACTCCTTTGTAGAGGTTGTGTATGATGGAAATGGTTGGGGAGTTTGTCAGAAAATCATGATCCCTTACATCGTGTGTTGAGATCATGGAGTCACAAGCCAGTGATACTATACCTGATTTTTGGTTGAATAACGAGACCCCATATTTAGAGTGTTATCAGGAAGGAACACTCACAATAAATATATTTGAGTTCATGGTTCCTAAAAGAATATTATAATGTAGGTAATGTAACCAATTTCTTGATCTTTTATGCATGCTTATACTGGTTATGGATGACTAAGTTATGCCCTGGTTTAGAAAACAACAAATATTACTTGTATATGGACATTAGGCATCAACAAAAATTTAATTCATATAGGTGGATGAAATATATAATTATATTATGAATTATATTATTATAATACATATATAGTTTCTAATAATTCATTATTTTAGGCAATGAGGTGACGTAGGAAGTGTTGGATATGTGTCTCATTCGAACCTGAGTCAACCAGTGTTATTATTTCATTACTGTGTATTATTTCATATTACATACAGACTACATAATTTAGTTTTAATTAAATGGATTATAAAATACAAAATGGCTGATGTCCTACAAAGAATTCATCTCACACCGTGCTCTGGTAACTTCGATACCATAGTAGAGTTCATCTCTAATGTTAGGGAAAATGGGAAGCACCAAAATTCAATTGTATTATTCACATTACTTGGATGGACTTTAGGTAGAGTATTGAGCTGGTAGTAGAAACTCTCATGGACCTAGTATTTGTTAAATTATTACTTTGTTACATTGTATTTTTATTGAAATTTTACTTATAATACATGTAGTTTCACATTTCACACATGAACTGTTTTATATTGATGTTAGCCATCTTATGAATTAAGATTATATTTTTAGTATCCCTGGTTTTTGGAATGTTACCCCTTTCGTGATTCTTTTCATGGTTTTAAAGTTAAGGGTGTTGAATGGGAGATTTTGGAGAACATGGAATGATCATTTGAGGCAAATGGGAAGTCGCCCAGTCGGCGCACAGTTTGTCTAACCTTGCGGACAAACCCTGTGAAGTGGGTATTGGTGGCAGTGGTTTCCACATGGATGGCATATATTTTTCCTAAACATGCGGCCAAATGATGTGAGGAGGGTGGTCGAGGCAGTATCCAATGCACAGTTATTGCACAGTTTTCCAAACCGTGTGAACAAACCGTGTGGTCGCATAAATTTATATCCTAAAATTGTCAATCTAACTCGTTCTGCCTTTAATTGCCTTGTTTAAACCTCCTAAGCGTCCCTAACTCAGGATTACTCTCCCTTGAAGGTTTGAAGACTTCTCCCAAGTGTTCTAGAGGTGATATGAAGGCTTCTCTTGGTGAATCGTAGCCTAATTCTTAAGGTATGTGATTGTTCTGGATCGGTTTCTAATATCTACTTAGATCTACTTATCATATTCTCTCTTTTTATTTGATCTACACCCGTTATGGGTAGATATAAGGGTTTGGATGCCCAATATGACACGTTTTGGACTTTGTTGTGTTAGGATATGAGATCTAAGGTTGGTTTTTTGGAGTTTTGGCCTGGATTTCTTGGTGTTCTTCATCTGTTGGTTGGTTTCAACCAATTTTTTGAGGTAGGTGGCTTCACTCTTGTCTCCTCTTTCTTAGAACATGAAGGCTTAGTTTCAAATTGTTTTACTTGATTGATATAGTTTGTTTATCTGTTTTGAATGAATGGTTGAAACCCCTTTTTAGTAATGGGTGATGGAAGTTGTGTGTTTTTGGAAAGTGGTTGTTGAAGCAAATTTAAAATGGTGTTTCTAAATTGGCTATGATTTTGTTGCTCAAAAGAAACAGTTTTCAATAAAAGGGTGATGTTTTATTGAATGGTCTTGAAAACACATGGTTTTGGGAATGGATTGAATGGGTTGTGGTGTGAGTTCATATTCATTGGGTTGGATAAGGGTGAGGAGTACCCCCATCAATAGGTTGAGATGGATAAGGGTGAGAAGTCCCCCAATCAATAGGGTGGGACTGATCAGGTCGTGAAGTACCCCTATCAAGGTAGTCCACTAAGTAACGTCTTAGTGGAATGATAACTCACCTCTCATGAGTATAGGGAGGTCCAGGTCATATGCATCATTGGAGGTGTGGGCTGGTGAATTGGAACAAATGTGCCAAATGGAAGTGTGAATGGAATTGGGAACTTTACTTGATTTCTTTTCTTGGGAAAGATAGGTTTTATTGGAAAATGGTGTAGACATGGAACTGGTTATACTATGAACTAATTTTGTAATTGTTTTATATAAATTCTTTTATATAAATGTGCTAACATGTTTTATCCTAGAGGCATGGTTTACGATGTCATCGGGTAAAACATACTGAGCTACATTACTCAACCCCGACATTGGCACGTTGGTGCTTTTGCAGATTTTATGTACCTGGACATTGGCATGGGTAATGTGTCACATGTTTAGAGAACTACTTCGTGATATTTGGATGGTTCGTTATTTGGGAGCTTGGAGCTTGTGGAGCATGGATTTGGGATGTTGTCTTGGAGTCTTTGAGCTGTCTTTCCGCTGTTTACTCTGATGTTTTTAGTGATGATTTCTATTATGGTACTTTTGGTTGGTTGTTGATAAAATAAATGCTTTAGTTGCCTTAGTTTTTATCATGCTACATTTAGTAGATCTTTTTGGTTATGCTTATTGGTTCTGTGGTGTATTCATAAAGGGTAAATCATCCCCCACTTGTTTTGAAACCCTTCGACATTTATTTCCAGCCTTTGGAAACCATGGGATTTTTCTTAAGGCATAGTAATTACTCGTTTCACTCTCAAGCCAATGAGAATTGGTGGGTCATTACAATATTCATTATTTCAATACTATATGTAATTTATTTATTATACAACTTTTATTTTATTTTTAATTTGTTATATAATATATTCATGTAAATCATTGATTATGATGGTATAGTCACTCTTCTATCACATACTTGGACCTTCACTGATAGTTGTCATCCTTTTGCATAGAGGGTCGCACACTTGAGGCCATGTGACCAACTATTCCAGCATTCACCTTAGAGGAAATCATTGTAGGGATTTTTCAAAGTGTAATTAGACCCTAATTTTTCTTTGCCTGACTATTTTGGTATGGTATATTGGATAGTAAGAATTTGTCAGCACTTCGTAAATAATTTTGTTAGGGAGTGATCAGGCAACCCACCCAGAATTTACCAAGTGTCCAAGGTCAGGACTGTTGTTCATGATTTTGATATTACATTTGATTTTTTTTCTCCTAGTGTGATGGGTGTAATTTTAACTTCTTATTAATATATCGTATAAAGGTTATATTAAACCTAGCCAGACATGACACAGATAGATTTATACATGTATTATTTTTAAAACATAGAAAATATCATGTGATGCATTTTATGACATGCCATGTAGTTTCATTTGAAGACATGATTGATTATTTTGATTATGTTTAGTGGTTTTTGTACCATTTTTTCTATTAGAATGCATAGTTTTGTTTAATTTTTCGTTTTTTCATATCATTCCTTGCTTGATCATATTCATTTCCACCAGATTTATATTCCATGTTTTGATTATATACCGTTGTAATGTGGTTATATAATGTTTCTCGACATTTACCATTTATGGTAACATGTTATCATTGTTATGAAATTGGTTTCATTGGATAATTTTTTGGATGAGATTAAACATGAACCCATTTTATGTTATAATATTTATAATAACCTTATAAATTTTAAAATGTAACCTACATACTTGAACCATCCTTGATCCTTTCACATAATTAGAGACTATTATTAAAATGGAAAATTATGCTAATGATTAATATTTTAATGCAAATTTCTTTTTAATAATGAGATATAAATTATAATCTATAAAGTGTATAGGTGCCTTATTGGTTGGTAGATAGCCACCCACATAATTGAACCATTAGGTATGGTCATGTATTGTTTTAAATGCTTGTAAAATTATAAGATGGATGAGTTAAAATGATAATTTGATTTTGTTTTCATTAAATATGAGCTAGACTATGGTCTATAAAATATTTTGGAACATTATAGGATCATGAATTGAGACCCATATAGTCACACCTTATACATTTTAGTATGATTATTTTAATTATTATTAATGTTAAATATTTTCAATTTTGAACTAATGTGTGCTAATTAACTATAATATTTGAAAATAATACCATGTAGGCCAGTTGGGACATGAATCATATGAGATAACCCATTCATCTATTTTTAATTTCAATAAAAAAGATACATCTATTGAAATTCATTGAATAAAACCCTGGATGGATTATTGGTACCCTCAAAGGTCACCATATATGTTATAATTTAAAATTAATTTATATGATAAATTTTATAATTTATTATGAGATGTTGATAAATGGTTATTTTTAAAAAAGATAGGTTGAATGGATTTTAATAATTTTCCTTATGTGTTTAGTTATAAAAGTTGTCAAATTATTTGGTTTTGTGAATGATTATTTTTTTCTTGATAATTAAGATGTTGAAAAACTATTAATGTGAATTAATTAAAAGACTTGAAAATGGAACATGAAGTGGTGTACCTTGTTTAAACCATATTGTAAGGATAGTTTACACTTTTAATTGTGTTTCCTTGGAATAGAAACAAATGAAATTATCATAGGCTTCCACTCTTTTTATAAATGGATTAGCTGGAAGTCTCTTGATCTGAGTGATTTTATGATTTACATGACCTATCTGTAGAGTTGACACTTTTCTCTAGCAAGGGGATAAACCATGGAAGGTAGAACCCTTGAGATTAAATGAATGTCTAAATCCCATAGTCTTTTTGACCCACGATATCGATTGTTTTTTTCTATCTGTAGTACTAATCATGGTTTCAAAATGAATCCCTTGTTTGGATGGGTGGTCATGGTATCTTTGACACTTGTTATGGGTTTGACGACTGATAAATTCTCAATTTTAGTAAGATGTACATGCCTAGACCATGGCTGACCACTACATTTTTTATGTAATCCTATTCCATTAAATAGCAAGACCCCGGAGGGCATCATTCTATTTTCCAGTTTATGAGATAAAATGACATAGTGCTAGTTTTCTACATGGTCTATATGATACATTAATTCATAGATAGAGAAACCTATATATATTATCAAAGATATGGTGTTATGATTATAAATCATGGGTTAGTTAGTATTGTTATACATGGTACACCTAATGTTTCGAATGTTGTGACATAGAAGTTGAGTTTGGTTATGATTATAAGAATTATTATATTTATTATGTTCATGGGTCATCGCCGGTGTAGAATGTCATGGGAATTATGAAAATGAACTTCATCCTAATTTTCAGGAAGAATATCTAGATACTAGTAGATTTTCATGTTGGTTGGTTTTCTTTTAGTTTTTATACCAAATGATCATACATTATGATCATGTATTGGGGAGAATCGTGTTACTTCTAGTAAATGTTTCCTTCCTTGTACAATGGGAACAAAAGAAGAGGGCCATTGAATAAGGTTCTACATACATGAATTCCATTGAGTACTGAATGTTTTAAATCATGTTGGTGCATTCAAAGAAGAATGATATTGTTGTGATTAGTTATATATGAATCCCCATAGACATACCATTGGATATTGAGGATACTTAGCGGTATATATTGAATGATTACAAAAATTCCTTCAATGATAAAGGCATTGTGGTTCAGTTTAAAATGTGTCTGTAGGTGGAGCTGAGCTTCATTCAAGTGGTCAACCAGTAGGGGTTTAACTATTCATTATTGGATTTCATTGTTCTTTTCAAACCATTAAAACCTTATTAGTGTAAAGTTTATTGAGATAATAACATGTAACTTATCTTGTCTTTTTCTTTTATGAACATAGAGTGCATCAGTCTTATGTCATGTTATTGTTTTAAAATATTTTGGGAATTTTGGGTGGTTTCCCCTCAATTTCCCACTAGACGTGTGGTTGTCTTCACGGCATGGTTAGTATTGGGTGCCCCTTGTGTTCTCATGTAGAAACACCTTGGATAGACTATTGGACACCATTCATTTCATTTGACTTGACCTATAGTATGATTATTCTATAGGCTTTGTAAATATTTTGAGGTGGAAATTGTGGGATTCGGCCCACGTATAACCTTTAAATTTGTAATTTGGACAACGCTGGTTTAGTAACTTGGACTCTACTTTTTTGGATATGTGGTTTCCCCATAAATGTTGTTGGGATCAAAGGGTTTTTTAAAGGGGAATGAATCAAGTGGTATTGAAAAAGGTTACACCATGTTTCATGATGAGGCATGATTATATAAATAACTAGGTGAAGGTTCGACCATGGAAGATCACCAGAATTCAGGGATGGAACATTTTTAATATTATTGTCATAATTGAGTAATTCATTTGAAGGTGGAATTACAATTTTATTGTACATCACAAATCATCTATGATCGGTGTTTTGGGATATGTTTTTTAAGCATATTGTCTTTTTTTCTTACAATTGTACAAGTATAGTATCTAAAAACCATTTATAAGAATGTCACTAGGTTATGGATAGTGTGTTTTTATGGTCTACTATGTCCTTCTTGGTAATCATGCCTGACCAGCTTCATTATAGTCAATGAAAATTTTATATTTTCATTCCAATGGGGATTCTGTCTTGACCCTAGAGGTAATCATGTATCCCTATCAGAAGAAATCACACCAGGAGTGTCGGTACAATACATTAAACTGTGTATTGTATGTAATTTTGGTTGTGGCAGGTACCACCAATTGGAATTGGACTATCTCTAATGTGAAGGAAATTGGAGGGGAGATCCATTTTCATAGTGATTATTGAGAAAATAATGTGATCATGTCTATATGCAAATGGTCTTAAGTAAGATCCATTTTTCATTTAATCAATAAATGAGTTTTGGTCTGGGTTTTAGATAGATTATGTACCATATGCTTACTAAATGATTAGATTTAATTGGGAATTTGGAAATGCAATACCACTGTTTGAAAGAGGCATCATAGCCCTCATAGGTTTGGTGATGATTCTATTCTTCTTGAAGGATTATCATGGAAAAGATGTTCTATAGTGTGGTGGTTATAATGGAATGTGTTTTGAGTAAAGGAAAAATTCAATTTGAATTTTAAATTTGATGTTTACTGGATGTGCAGTTTTTAGAAACTGAGAAACAGAATGTAACCATAAGAGTAATAACACCTCTTTGTTGTGTTTGTAGACTTTAATAATGTTCATAAGGGTCCCTGAGTTCCTAATCCAATTTTAGGATCACCGGGTGACAAAAATAAATATTTTTAGGGTCTTCAATGGGTACATATTTTTATTTAACAATGAAACCCCCAATAGCTACCATGTAGCCAATTTCATAGGTGAAATTTTGAAGCACTCATGATGAGAATAGTTTACCCAAAGAGTTCAACTAGTCGACAAGGTTAGTTCCAATTGGATAGTATGATCACACTCATTGTTTCATAGTTATCACATAGTTTGGATAACCAAACCACCCAAACCATGCATGGTGTATCATTTATAAAATTTAAATTATTTAAATTAATATTAAATTGAAATAAAAACTTCACATAATGTACCCCTCAACGATAAATTTCACATGGAAAACTCCCTCCCACAATGAATATCACAGCAACATGTTACCTCATCTCTTGGTCTCCCCCTCCTTCATTTGATTCAAAGAGATTTTCTCTGGTTTTGTGGGAGATTTCATGATATAAGACTGATGTCTCCCTTCTCCTCCCTTGTTTGGACAATTTTCCCTCTTCCATTTTCCTATATCATTTTTAACATATCCTTGGGTAAGGGTTGAACTATGTTTTTGTGTTTTCGTCCATTGATAGGGCATATAGTGGCTCTCTGGGGTCAACCTTGTATGTATTCCAACATCCAACGCTAAAATAGAATCCGTTCGAATTGTTTTGGTCTTCTATCATATAATTCAGAAGGTTTTCCTTTGTTTTTCAATATTTCCAAATTTATGTTTGGGGATTACATAGTTTCTGAGGTTCTGGTAAAGTTCATTAACTGTGTCGGACCTTGATGTTGTGGTTTTGGGTGTCTATTGTGAAAGTTCACTTACCACATATGCATATGTATGAATATATATATATATATATATTAGTTCCCTAGTTAAATATATATTCATTCATGTTTTAATGAATATATATATTTGTTCTAGGTTTTCATATGTACATAAATAAATATACTAGGGGTGTATCTAGAAACATCTATACGCATATATTATCATATATGTAAGGATCTTGTTGTTCATATTCATGGCCATAGAAACATGTACTTTGGGGATAGTTTCACTTATTTATATATGATTGTGAACGAGCTCAATGTTGAGAAGGTCATGCTTCAAGTGTTGGGAAATGAAAAATTCACGTGTTGAGTGTTCAATATGATCTCCTTGCCTAGAGGTATGAACCCTTTTCATTTACCTTTAAATGATAGATTGCCTCAATTTATTTATTTTCACACCTTCCTAGGATATTAATTGGGGTTGTTTGAATTTTTGAATAATTTTTATCTATAGTGAATTGATCACTCCTCTTGAAATAATGTTTAATTTTATAAATGAATTATTTTATGAAAAATGTCAAGTTTTTATAATAAAACCCATATATGGAGGTTCTATTTCTTCAAAGCTAAAAATTTATTATTAGTTTTGTATTTCGTGGTTGGCTTATGGATTGTAGTTTTATTAAGAATTGATTTTAGATTTTAATAGGTGTCATGGAGTACAAGGCCTATATTATTATTATTAAATGATGTTGCACCCTTTCTATATAAATGTTAAATTAATTCCAAAGAACCTCTTTTATGTTTGGCCCACCTATGGCCATAATTTCATAGAAATTTAATTTTATTATTTGACTATTTAATAATTGTGATAGAATACAAATGCCTTATGAGTAATATTTCTATTCCATAGTATATTGAATAGGTTGAATTAGATAAAGGAAATACATATGAATGTTATCAATATATTAAATGAATCAAATGGATTATTTATATGAACAAACATATGCCCGTTGATTTTATTTTCCATTGATGAAATGAATGGTTTAAATGGAATAATTAGATGGTGGAAATGACACTCCCAGTATTACCTCATTATCAAATTATTATATATCATATTGAGGAATATTCTTTATATATATATATATAATCTTGATAAATACGTTTCATGGGAGGTTTTTCTTCATGCCTTATGATATAAATGGATAAACAGTTATAGATGTTATGTACGATGTTAATGGCTGTTGAGTATTGATTATAATCATGCTCTAATACCTCGGGTCTTGAGTTCATGGAATCTCACACTGGTGATACTAAACATGACATTGGGATTAGGTGCTATGCTACCTATATTGTGTGAGGACATGATGGAAAACTCAACATTCCAAGTGTGGATTTGATAGTGTTACACACACTATCACGATTTAGGTAATTTACTATATTTCATGAGCTTTTAGGTTTTTTTATACTGGTTATCGATGTTTGATTTACACCCATATCTATCCAGTAATTATTATTCATGATATATGGCCATTATGTGTCGACACAAATATGGTTCATATATGTAGAATCAATATATAACTATAAAATATATATATAAAATATATAGTTCCTAATAAAACAGTCTTTACAAAAGTGTGCCAATGCAGGTATAGTTAGACATGTGTTTAATGGGAACCTAATTGAACATGTGTTATTATTTATTTACTATTTATTTATTCATATTACTTTAACATTGCTTAATTTGTATTTCATTAAATGTATTTGGATATACTATGTGGATTCTGGCCTACTGAGATTTCATCTCACTCCCTTATTAGCTGACATCAATACCTGAGTACACCTTATGTCAGTAGGTTTTAATAATGGTATAATGTTATGTTATAGTGTCTGATTCATATTAATAGGATGGAGTTGTAGCAGAGGACTGAGCTGGTTCATGAAATAGATGTAGACCTATTTTTCGAGAATTTATTTTTTAACATTGTATTACTTATTGTAATTATTAATTATTGTACTTGTAGAATCCTCTATCATATGTGAACTATTGTATATTGGCATTGGTCATATGTTGTATTTAGATTATTATTATTATTCTGTTCCTATCAATCATTTCTAAAATATATTACTTGTATTGTTGTATACTATTTCGCTTATGATATTCCATTCTCCAACTTCAATTATGCGGGTATAATCTCCCCACAATCAACTCTTTAGACCTACACAGCTATTTAATATCCTCTGTAATATGGGGAGGTATGCTTGTGTCCATATGATCCAGAGGTCTATCTACGATCATGGTGGTCAGTTGTGTCATGTCGTTACATTTTTACTCCATGAATATGTGTTATAATGGGATTTTGTAATAACTTAAGGTAGTTATTTCGTCATTTAAAATAAATAAATACATTAATATGATTAAAATAGAATTAAATATTTAAAATAAATATTTATATTGAACCATATCATTTTTAATATTCAATAAAACATTTTTATTTATTAAAATCTAAAAATTATTATTTTTTCAATAATAATATATAATTAATTATCAAAGTAAAATTTTTGGATTTTTATATTTTCAGAATTGGAATGGATATGGTAAACTTTTTCACATTAAAATAAATTATGGAAATTATTGATTATATTTTGTTACAATATTTAATTATTTTATCCTTGTTTTACTAATATTACCCTTACCAAGGTGACAAATATTTACCTTGGTCACTATTCATATTGTTCTCAAATAAGTACGATCTATTAAAAAAATTTAAAATCATCATTTCAAATATTGTTTCCATTTATGATTAATGATTTTAAAGATGTGGGACAAATTAATTTTATTATAAAATCATAACACACAATGAAATATTGTTTATAGAAAAAGGTGTTTTAAAGCATTAAAAATGACTTATATCAAAATCATGGAAATGTCAAAAATTAATTATAAAATTATAAATAAAATTGATCATATTTCAGTTTATGACAAAATATATAATTTAATTCTATTTTTACCTAATTAATATAAATGAACACATTTGAAAATTTTATAATTATATAAGATTCACTAATAAATTAATCCTCTTAGAAAACTCCAAAAACATTACTCCATGTCATTTTTGATATTAATATTTTAAAAATGAAATTATTTAAATAAAATAAAATTTATAAAATATAGGAATATAGTTTTTAACCATGTTATTGAATATAACAATATGTATTGTACAATTAGGTTTCTAAAAATTAAATCTTTCAATAATTAATTATAGGGTGTTATATTATTTGCTCCTTCAAAATATCTTGTCCTTAAAATTTTTGGAATATAACATCATGAAAATATTTTAATAGTGCATTATCATAACACATCTAGGTTCCTATTCCACCTCATATATCTAATGATTTTGACAATGTAAATTTACCAGTCATGTCATTCGATTCCATAACACTTGTTCTCTATTTTCAAGAATATGAATAGGATCATTACAAAAATATGAATCAGGAGACAATTATTTTTACCTAGAGGTTAGAAATTGTGTTCTATCTTTGATGTAATTCTAAAATAAAGAGACATGGATGATATCATATACATTAGAGAGGTTAGGTGGATGTTTAAAATGGTAATATAGAACTCTAATTAAATCATTAAATTCAAATGATTAGATATACGGATAGTATAGCTTTTCATTCTTACAAAATGTTATAAAACCATCCCATACATATAGCCTTGAGATACAATTATCTCCCACTGGAAATTAAATTTTTTTTCCTTCATTTATTACTATAACACCCTTTCCATATTTTAGGTGCATTAACATTGGTCTGAACAATTTTGAATTTATTTGTTGTCCTTTCCGCTTGTTTTGGTCCTTTATACATCCTATCACAAAATCATCCGAAAAAGTTAAAGTATGAAATATATTTATAGAAAATACATCATTTGAGTAGTTTAATGCAAGATATTGTTATAATAAAACCAATCCAAATTTAAATATCTACCTCAGATTACTTGATAGTCTAGTGATCATGAATTTAACATATCTTGTAATATTCAAATTCACCTCACTGAATTTCTATCAGTTTGATTATTATAGTAGTGTGACCAATGCTTATCATATATGGATATTTCCATGTTTTATATTAAAAATCCACACATTACAAATGTACATGAATTATTATAGTATGTGTTTTGTGTCATCTGAAATAAAAAAACACATTATTCTATCCTGGTGAAAGATATTCGCAATATCCGTTAAAGATCATCCCCATTACTAATCATATATTAAAACAGAGTTCTTAACCACGGTAAATGAATAATAAGGAATGAGTGAGATCAGATTCTTAATAGTGTTAAACAAGGGAGATATGTAACCATAATATGGGAAAAAGTGTAACACCCCATGTTTTTATGAATTTTTTTCAAATAAAATAAATTATATTTATGTATGGGGTTATAGGGCAACCCATTTTAATTTACATTACTCTAAACAATGTCTTATATTATGTTTAATGGATCATTTATTTTCTACATATAATCATCTTATTTTTTATAAATTATATATATAATTCAACTATAACATAGTTGTTAATTTACTGGGAATGAATAGTATTAAACACATGATGAAATAAATATATATATATATATGAATATATATATATTCAATAAATTTGTTTACATTTATTTAAAATATTTGATAAGAATAATATAATAATAAATCCAATTTTACGCATAAGATAATAATATTTTAAAATATCATTTTATCACCTTTTAATGGAACAACAATTATAGAAATATGTTTTGGCACCTTTATAGATTATATTTGAAAAAATAAAATTCATTTTTGAAATTAAAAATTCAATATTAGCACAAGGTGAATTTATCATTATTTTTAAATGTCTTATCTTTTGATGAATAATGAAAATACTACTTTTGATTGACAATATTATTTTCTTTTAATGTTTTTACAGAGTAAAATTGTTTTTTTCTATTAGTTAAAAATATTAATATGTTGATTTAAATTTAAAATAATGTAGTTATGTTTTTTTAAAATGATTTAATATAAGAATTTATAATAAAATATTTTATACGGTTATTTTTCAAAAAAATGGTATTTCATAGAGTTTTAACAATTTTATTTTTAAATTTGTTATCCATGTTATGTGTTTTGAATATATAAAAAATGGTTTAATATTTTGAATCAATAATGTGCAAAATTAGTGAATAGGTTTCATTTATTTTTTGCCAATATTAATAGTGACCTTTGAAAATTTCGTTACCATGCTGAAGAGTAATTTGGGTGATTTATGTAAAAAATAAAATGGAAAAAATTAAAATGAACCACACAGATGAATTTATTTGGATGAATATATCAAAACCCTTATCACATGAGGTTCTAAATTAAGTTATAAATTGGTCACATTTTCTTGAAAATGATTTATATAAAATATAAATAAATGAAAGTCATAACATGTCACTTTTTTTCTTAAACATCCCATATGTCTCCACAAGGGGAATATGGAATTTATAAATGAATTTAAATTTAGATTTCTAACATAATAAACATATTTTCTAGATATCATTTTTATCTTTTTGGACCACATATATGAGATTATGTTATCTATAATATTTTATATAATAAAAATTCATAGATGGCATAGTCATGACTAAAATATAATATAATTTTTATTAAAAGTTTACCCAAAGGATTTATAGAACTATAAATACTCATTATAATCTAAAATATATTTCTTCATCGTGGAATTTTATTTTTAATATTTATTGAAAATAATTATATTAAATAGTCCACCAACACTGATCTTTTAATTTGTTTTAATGAAAAAATCAAATAAATATTTTAAAAATATTAAAAAATATATAATACGTGATAATTAATGTTATAATCTTATTTTATGGATTATCATTACCTCTTAGTGAACTAAATTAATATTTTTTTTTTAATTTAAAATTTTAACTAGTATTTTTTAAAATTCCATGTAATTAATAGTGTCAAAATTGGAACTAATGATATTTTAAAAAAATATTATTTTTCTAAGTTATTTAAAAATAATAAACCAACATTAAAAATAAAATATAATTATAATATTTTTAAAAATATTTTAAATTTTAAATATATTTCCAATTTGACATAAAATATATAAAAATTACTACATTTCAATACTGAAAACATTGTTACCAAAGTTAAAATTAAAATAGGATAATTATGAGTTAATAAAAAATGATGTGATTTATAATATTACTAAAACATTTTTAAAATAAATCGGTTGATAAAATAAATAAATTATATTATCTAATATTTGAATACATGGATATTTTTTATAATTTTAATAAAATTTCAATTAATAATAATTTAATCATTTATGAAATTCAAAAAATACACATCACCTTAATTATAAAAGGACACATCATTCATCACTTCATAACATCCTTATAATCCATAATGATCGACCATGAACATAAAATTTCCCTTATAAAAAACCCTAGAAATATTTTATAGACTTTTTGATCTTAATATACCAACACATATGTCAATAAGATAAGATATAAAGGAAGTTCTTCAATGAAGAGTTATCCATCTATTGGGACACTTTAATGATTTTTTCTTATTATACATCATATTTAAATTTTTATTACATTATAAAGTAATAAATCAATTGTAAAATATATTTTTGGATGTTATTATTATAATGGGATAATGATATTGCTCCTTGGATCTATCCTATGAAAAATGAAATCATTGTGCATGCATACATATGACTTACCATCTCCACGCCATGGTCTAATACATTTAAATAAAAACCTTAAATAGATGGATATAATGATGAAAATGATACATATAGAAAAGATTATTAATATTATAATTATTCTAATAAAAAATGGAATATCATCCACTTCCATCCCCTTTCCGCATTCGGGTAATGATATTATCGCTCATGTGCACATACGACATATCGTCTGCACAACATAATGGGATTTATTTTCCATGATAATAATTAAATAATGATTATTTAAATATATATAATTATTAAATATTATATATATATTTTTAATATTATTTTTTTTATGAAATAAATATATCCAATCCAAATGAACTGACTCGGATACAACAAAATAATATGTACGTAAATAATGAAATTAACACCCGAATGTAGGGTAATAATGAAATATTATTTTTAAATGGGTGATAAGATGATATTATAGGAATATATATGGAAAAAATATGAATATTGATATTTTATAAAATAATAAAATTATTTGAATCATTATAGAGGAGGTTTAGATACATTTGAATGAAATCGGACCAGAGGTTAGGGTATTTCTAGTCTCACTTTTATTTCACCGAGACTTATGAATATTTGGAAAAAATTTCTTTTGTGCGGATTATATAATGACCATGAATGCATGATTTTACTATTGTCCTCTAATTTATAGGTATTTAAATATCCTTTTTAGGATCTCTCAATCATGGATTTACAGATCAAATGTTACCAATTTGGTAAGTTTATTTTGTCTAAATTTGCAGTCATTGAGAAACATGTTACGTTATGCACCTAAATTGTATTTAATTGTGTTTATAAATGTATTAAACATGATATGTAATGAATATAATTGTTTTGAAGACATTTTATGTTTCAAATAATTCAATTATATCTTATTTTGGAAATATCTTTTCCATCAAATCGTGTTTTCATTAAAAATGTTTTAAAAGTGTTTTAAATGATATATTAAGAGTTTTTAAGAAAAAATTAATGTATGGATGTTTTAATTTTTTTCAAATATTCATTTATAATTATTCTTCGTAATTTGAGAAATGAAATATATTAAAATGTGTTTACAATTTTAAAATCTATTTTTTAAATCAGAATGATATTTTGTTCAACTATTATTTCTTGTGATATTTAAAATTAATATTCTATGTAAGGCAATGTTATTTGAGGTTACTTATGTTTTTATATGGATATGATACATTGTTACCATTTTAAATAATTCTATATATTCAGTATGTTTATTATATTTTGATAATTTTAATTTTTTTCCATGAGTTATGATGAAATTTTAATGAATCCCTTTTTATATGTTTTGATATGATTTATGTTCTTATTGTACAAATATGTACAATATTCATCATGTGAAAGGTGGGACCTATATCTCCATCCAATTCTCTAGGTAAGTATTTATATCTCAAGATAAATACATGAATTTAATGGGATGTGAATCTAGTTTATTAATACATGAATATAACCTGAGTAAATTCTATTTAGTAATATATTCCTGGAATGGGAGTAAACAATGTTCAATAATATAGGACTGTAACTGGAGTAAACTCAGTTTTTTAGTAAATGGTTGGAATAGGAGTGAACTCTATTCAGTAAGCAACATTATCCTATATTATATTATTCTTAATGATCCTTGATAATTTTGGAATTGATTTCTATGCATATGTATAGGATAAAATTCCATATCTTTGGTTATTTATCTCATGCAATATGTTCTTTAAGCTTATATGATTAATTCAACGACAAGATATCATGATCATTTATATAAATGATATGGTTTTTAGTAGCTTTGTTTATGTACTTATTTATTTAGATTATGTTATGCTTTATATCCCCATTATTTACCATTACTAAACATTTGATCTCACTTTTATCCTATGTTTCTTTTCATAGAATGCGAGAACGCTATTAACTATGATTTGTCAGAATTTGTTATTATTATAAAGTAATAATTATGAGATGATGTAGATGTATTATGAATTATTTTTTTGTGCATACATGTTTCCAAAGACACTTTACATATATATTTCTGGAATGGTTATGTTATGTTATGTAATGGATATTAATTTACATAGATTTAAGGAGATTTTATTTGTTATAAGAGATAATTTTTACTTAATATTTTGAAACGTAGATAATTAAAAATCAGTAACAACAATAAGGAAAAGACTGCGTATATTATACAATACAATAATTTTGTTAAATATCATTGCTAATCAAGGAATAATCCTACAATGTGATATATTAGAAGTAATCTCCCCAGATTATATAGTTTTCCCAGTACTGATAGTGTTTCTCACGCTATTATTATTGGTTTTAGTCAATGGATGTAACCTGAAGAAACTAGGTCAATGATGAATGAAATATGAAATTAAGTGATTTTCCTCTTATGAAACACATTTTTATATGATTTGGAATGAATAATATTATCCCTATACTCACAGTAGCGATGAATCCTGCTGGATATAAAAATTAGTTATGGAGGGAACTAATTTCTTTTTATTTCATCATGAGGGAATTCACAACTTCTTTCACAAGACCATATGATCAACGTGTTACTAATATTTTTTATTATTAAAACATGAAATATATTTCTTTTCCTTCAGTGTTTAGATAATTAGAATGTTATTTTGCATGTTAATAATTTAAAATGAGAAGAGGATGAGTGGTTGAATCTAATCTAGAATACTAGGAAACCAGTTGAAATTGAAATCATGGAATGGGATGAGTTAAATAACTTATTTTTCAAAAATAATATTCTTTATATTTTTCATATTAACTTGTGGAATGAGTTCGCTGAGATTAATGAAAATTATGATGAATCTTTTGGTACATACGAGTCAAATATTACAAGGATTGTGAGAAATTCATATAGTATTATCATACAACCTGAATGTATTGTTGGTAAATTTTTCAGTTGATTTAAAAGAATCTTCCAATGGTGTTATACATAAGATAAAAGAGTTGATATGATCTTATTTCACGTTATGCTTTCAAAGTGGAAATTGAGGTTGTAGATACATATCAATCTCATGTGTTTAAAATGAAATGAAATATGGATATTAAAGGAAAATATATATACCATAGAGAAAATAATATGAGATTACCTTTGTGTTAGATTTTTGGAAAACAACATAAAGGAAACTATTTTAATACCAAAGAAATAATGAGATTTTCATGTGATCACTATTGGGGATATAGAGTACAATAATTATGTTTTCAAATGATGGTGCTTTTAGATGTTGGATTTCTAGAATTATTTTTTAGAAGAAAATTTATAGTATTAAAGAATAATGAACCAACTAAGGACTGGAATAATAGATTGTATCCTTAGGAAAATGAAATAATACATAGAGTTTTACATGAAAACATGAGAAGTGATTGAGGTTGTATGGTTATGTTTTTTAGATCAAACAATTAAGGGAATTATAACCCTTAATATATACTTTATAATTGGATAATAATAATATAAATAGATTTTTTATTTTTATAATATAAATTTTATTGTATTGAAGAACATGAATCTAATGAAAAGGTGGCTTAAGATATCATGTATTGACTTCATATAATTTTAGATTTATGGTAGGAGGTAGGAGTTATGTTTTAAATTCAGTAATGTTATTACTATAATTTTTAATTAATTTAATTTATTACCATGTTTAAAAAGAACACATTTTAATTGTATTAATATGTTTTGTGTATAATAAATAATATCTACATCATATTGATTAGGGGATTAATTATAAGTATATTTTAAAATTTTATTGAAATTCATTCGAATATTTTAGATTAAAATATTATGGAATGTTCATAAGGGAAAATATTTATAATATCTTTTTATTTGTAAATTTGGATGAGGTTTTAGAGATTTATGTTTTAAATAAACATATGAATATTTATACATATTAGATAACTTACGGTAACCATTTTTGTTATCATGATAACTAGAGGAAGAAGGAATAACTTCTAAATACATTATAGATCTTAATATCCAATTGTCCTTCAGGTATTACAATTTCATCCTAATTTATTAGAGAATGTGATGGAGTTTAAATTGATCAAGGAACAATATATGGATTAGATTGTTCTTAAAAAATGGAATTATATAATTTATGTGTGTATTCTTGTGATAATTTATCATCCTTAAAAAAATTATTGTGAAACTTCCACCTTTGATTTGTTATGGGAAATTTCTAAAAATCGGAAAAAACCTAATTAATATTTAATGACCATATAGTAGTTTTTGGTTATAGATTAAATAATTAACCAAATATATCTCATGATTATTGTTTTTTCATGTATCTATTTTTTGAATATTCATACCTGATCCATCACCTGTACTAATCATAGAGGTTGGGCTACTAGAGAATGATATTTCTTATGAATAAAATCCAATATAAATTTTTTTTTCATAAATTAAACATTCTACCAAATAATACCACTCACATAGTTATTTTTTTAGATAAAATACTATTTTGAAAAATAAACCATTCAACATGAGGATTCGATGATGTAGAACTATCCTCATTTCTTTATTAGAATGATGATTTTCAATGGTGAAATTAATTTTATGGGGAATAAAATGTTACCCCTTATGTTTTTAGGAACATATTGTTTCCATATAAATTAAATTTAATTCATTTATTATGTTATATTATATAAAATTTTATGATTTTGTTACCAGAAAAAATGGATTATCATGCACTTCATGCGACAATGAGTTTCAATACAGAAACCTTTTGTTCTTCTAATTATTTAAATAATAAAATTATAACCTAGCCATTAAAATGGTAGGAATAAATAGTTTTAACCTCAATATGAAATATATATATATATATATATTCAATCACATTTTTTCTCATTCATCAATTAGTTTTTTAGATATAATATAAGAATTAATAGAATTTTACACAAAGAAGTTGTATTTTCCTAAAGGCATTTTAATCGCATTTTAAGGGTTCAACCATCCTAAATATTTTTTTGGTACTTTTATAGATTATATATTAAAAAAAACATAATTATTAATTTTTAATGCCAAAATTATCAAAGCATCAATTGTTTTTCTTTTTTTTGAAATGTCTCATCTTTTGATGAATAGTGAGAATATTTATTTTTATTACATACTGTATTTTTTCAAGTTTATACAAGGAAAATTTAGATTTTTGAATACTTTTTTATTTTAATTAGTTAATTCTAATTTAATATAATACAATTATTATTTATTAAAAATATTTTCTACAAGAATTTATAATATTTTCATTATTTGATTTAAAATGTAATTTATTTCGTAAAAAACTATTTTTCATTCAGTTATATGGGTTCCATTTTAAACTATATTCTAAAACCTCTTCGCTTTGAATTTTTAAAAATGGATTCTAAATTATTTTCCATACGGTCTAAATTTAGTGAATAGGTACATTTAATTCCAAATTTATATGAATACTAATGACGGAAAATTATTTTACCATGGTAAGAGGGTAATTTGGGTAATTTAGGATGAAAATAAAATGAAATGAACAATAAAATTAACACAAAATATTTAAAAATTATTTTTTCAAGATAATTCATCTCTAAACACATAAGGATGGAAATTATGTTGTTTAATGGACATATTTCCTTGAACATAACTTATATAATTTTTAATTCAAGGAAATTACCAATATTTCACTTATGTTATCTTAAAAAAACAATTATATGTCTACAAGGGAAAACATGTATGTTATGAGAGACTATAAATTTAAAATATTAACTTAATAAAAATATTTTCAGTGTAGTTTCGTTGGATTTTTCGGCCACATATATGTTATTATGATATTTATAATATTTTATTTATTAAAAATTAAATGATTTAATATTCATGAATTAAATACTATATAGTTCTTAATATATGGTTACCCAAAATTTGTATTCTAATATAAATATTCTACTTAAATTCATCATGTAATTTTATTTTCAAAATTTTAGTGAAGGAAATGTATATTAGATAGTTACACAGTGATGATGTAATAATTATTTTATAAATGGAAATATCAAACAAATATAATTAATAATATTAAAATAAATCTAATTTTATATAATTAATGTTACGAACAAGTATAATAGTTGGATATAAAATCATAGTTTTATTATGAAATATATGGTTTTTTAATTTATCTTGTCATATTAATATATTTAAATGTCCAATTATTGAGTAGTGTCAAAATTGACACTAATTAGATATTATTAAAATAATATTTTATTAAATTATTTAAAAATATTTAAAAATATATAAGAATAATATATAATAATAATATCCTCTAAAATTGTGTAAAATTTCATTTTATTGTTGAATTGTCATCAAATAACTAAAAAATACACCCTTCTGATATTCAGAATTTTGTTACCTTAGTTAAAAATAAATTATGTTAACTAAGGGTTAATCAAAATTATAATGTTTAAGAAAATAAAACAAATTCTGAAAAATATATTATGTTATAAGTATAAAACCATATATTATTCTATCTCACAATATATATCTTTTTTTTAGTATTTTAAAATAAAATGAATTTTTTATAATATAATGTTATGAGAAATTCCAAAAATGTTCATTACCTCAGATGTAGATAGAAACCACATTACTCACTTATTCACATCATTTTTATCCTTATTTATCACCATAACATTCTAATATATCTTATAAACATCCCAAGACACGATATACATGTTATTTCCTTCTCAAAAACCAATCCATGTGACCCTAAGGGGAGATCTAAAGGAAGTTTTCCAAATAATGGCCAATCATATTTACAAACTCCTTTAAGATTATTTCTTAATCTACTTCCTCAACATGTGTTTTTTGTAATATAATTTACTTATTATTTTATAAAATATATTATAATATGTTATTATTCTTATGGGACCAACATATTCCTCCATTTATCCATCCTATTATAGAAAAATCATTGCATGTGCATTATAAGGCTTAACATCTGAATGACGTGGTGTAATATATTTTTCATCAATTCGTCAATTATATGTGTATAATGGTGGAGAAAAAAGATATTTATGATAAATATAATATTATATTTATTATGTAATAAAATAATATACCATCCACATTCATCCCCTTTCACTATTAAGTGAATGATACTGTCACACGAGCCTGTGTAAGACCTACCATATTCAAGATGGAATGTGATTCATTATTCATGATCACCATTACATAATTATAATATATATGTTTATAATCAATAAATATGATATATATTACCTTACTATTATTATTTATATGACATAAATATATCCCAAGAAAAATAACCAATAACTATATGATAAAACATGCCTAGGAAAATCAAGATTATATTAAACAATAGAATGGTAATAAGAAAATATTATTAAGAATCATGTGATAAGATGATATAATAGTTGAATATATGGTATAATAAATACAAATATAGTTCTTTTATAAATTAATATCATTAATTAAACCATTATTACATTGTTTCGTAAACATACGAAAAACATAGACCTATGGTAAGGAGATTTCTAGTCTCATTTTTATTTTTGTGGGACTTATTATATATTCTTAAATCAAATATTTTGTGTGGTGAATATAATAAAAAAATAATTTAAAATATTAACCTTTCCTAGAGCATAATTTGTATTTATATATCAATTTTATGATATCTCTTTTATGGGGTTAACAGCTCAAAAGTTACTAAATCGATAAGGAAATTTTGTCCCATTTTTCCTTCTTTAACCCACATGTTATGTTATAAACATAAAATATTTTAAAAGTTATTTATACCACACTTTCACATGTGGTATCATGAATAAACCAAATCTAAATATATTATATGTTTCCTGTAATATTACCCTCTCATTGGATGAAAATTTATTTTTGTTTAATTAAATGTTTAAAAAAAAATTCAAAAGTGTTTTAAATTATATTATAGGAATTTTTCAATAAAAAAGGAAATCAGAGATTTTTTCAATATATTTTAAAAATTATTTAAAAAATTTTAAGGTTATTTTCAACGAAAATTTATTTTTAATGTTTTATGATAAATAAATAGTTTTCCAAATTTTTAATGATATTTTCCTCAATAATTATTTCAATTAATAATTGAAAATAAAATTTCATCAATGAAAACTTTATTTTATTTTAATTTTTATTTTATGGGGATATTATCAAATGATAAAATTATTGTTATTCCATTTAAAAATTTATGTTTATGATGTACTAGTAAATGTGAATTTTGTTTCTTTTCCAAGAGAGATTATGAATTTTTTATGAAACTCATTTTTTTGTGTTCAATTTTGTTTTATGTTATTGTGGAACAAATATGTATGATTTCCATTATGTGGGTTGTTGGACCTAAATATCATTCAAATTCATTTTGTAATTATATATATCCCATGATATAGATAGGACACTAATGATATGGGAACCCAATTTAGTAATAAAGGATTGGAACACTAGTAAAAATAGTTTAGTAGTATAGGAATAAAATTGGAGTAAAATAAATTTAGTAATATATAAATGGATTGAGTGTTAACATGGTTCAGTAATATATGGATAGAATGTGGATTAAAATCAGTTCATTGAAGGAATTTGTCTGTTGTGATGGTCTTCGAAAAGGGTCGTGAATAATATATAAATTATTTTTCATGTTTATATGTATGTCACAATTTCCAGTATAATGTTATTTATCTCATGAAATAAGTTCATGGAAAATATTTGATTTTATTACATGAGGTGATAACATGATACTTTATATAAAATATACGATCTCAAATTTTGTTTGATTGTTTACTTTTTCCTTTTGTTTATTTTTTGATTGATATCCCCCTTATTTACCCTTAATGATCATTTCAGCTCACCATTCTCATATTTTTATTTTCCATAGGATTTAACAAAAGGTAATTTTTTAGATGTGTCTTTAAAAAATATGTTTTTATGAAAAAATAATACAGAGATGATTTTGATGTTTTATGAATCAATTGATTATTCCCATGTTTCCAATTACACTAAAACCATAATGTCCTGGCCTTGTTTTTTTATGTATTTTAATGAACATTTTTCAACATGGTGGTAATTTATTTATATGAAATGTATGGGACGCTATAATAAGGCTATGAGATCATGATCATATCATTAAAATAGAATACCCTACATATCCACAGTCATAATCAAGAGCCGTGGAATATATATCAAAACATCAAAACACAGGAATCGTAAGGGAATCGAGAGCATAATAATTGAATGAACAACATATAAATAAGACATAGAATTGTGATAGAAACATAAAAACATAAAATGATTTCAATAGTTGATAAGGATTACATCAAATTATATCTTAGTGGAATGGGGTCACTCCCCAAAACATATTAGTAATCATGGTTCACTGAAAAGACCAGCTTAATGAACATAGTCCTTTACTGAATCACATTCAATCAATATTCCATATATGAATTACTAAACAATGTTCAATTACTATTTCAACCCTATATTACTTAATTAGGTTCAATTCTAGTTCTTTACGTGTATTATGGAACTGAGTTAAATTCTCATTATAGCCTTTTATTATTGAACCATGTTCACTCATTATTCCAGCACTATCATTCCGAAAATATATCACTACTCGTTCCAGGCATATATATCTCATGAGATAAATTTTTTTACCCCATTCGTTTTAAGGATATATATTTCCCAACCATTATGTAATATATAATATGATAAATTTTCAAAATATGGGCTATGCCATCATATAATCTATAATGGACTTATACATTGATATCCTATCCAACCCTGATTTTTTTTTAAAGGGATTACCTGACATTATCGTGGTCACACCATCATATATGTGACATTAATTGACCATACATTGAATAATTTAAAAATATATTTCAATTCATGATAATACATCTAAAAAATGTTTATTTCATAACTTGATTAACCAATTGAAATGAATTGGATTACTGATTAATCTCTTGGAAATTGGATTGTCTCATTAAAATGATGTTATCTTCATAACAATTTATCGAATCTTGATTAACCAATGGAATAGAAATGGGATTCGAAAACATCATTCCATAATAAAAATATTTATAGAAGTAATAATAATGGTATCTTGGGATCATATTCCTAGTATATCATTGACATTAACAAAGTAAATCATCTTAGATCGGGTAAGATCCTGTAATATAACAATGAACAAAATCTGTCTTTGAAAAATCACTTTCAAAAAAAAAAATTAAAAAAAAATTCATTATAAATAAAATTGAAAACATTTAAATGAAGAATTAATATTAATTTAAAATATTTCTAGATGAAAATTTCATTTTTATTTAAAAACACTATTTGTAATAATTTTTCTGAATATTATTTCCTTTTATAATAACATTGAAATCATATAAATGATGATTTTAAGAATAATTAAATCAAATTTAAATCCTATAAATTTTTTTTAAAAAAATTCATTTAAAATTATCTTAATGGATCACTAAGAATATTGTGAAGTCACTTTTATAAAAAAAAAATTGTTTTGAAATATAGATTTCTGATAGAAGAGAGAGATAAGTTAATATTTTCTTAAAAACACATTCTTTATTATATAATGAACCAATATGTGTAAAATTGGTACCATTGCCTGAATGTATCATGAATAATGATATAATAAAATTATTCATTATATTTCTTGATATATAAATCATAATATTTAATCAGTAGAAGAATAATGATAAATAAACCTAATAAATGGTGAGATTTTGTTAATAAACTATTACCACATTGGTAACATTTAATCATAAAAAAAATGATATAAAACCATTACATAAATCATAAAATATATTGAAAAAAAGTTTATTAAAACTGTTACATGTGAAAGGGGTGTATATACACCTCATAGAAGAACATTTGTGCATAACATGTAATATGTCCCTTAGAATGAAAATAAAGATAAAATTACTATAAGAATTTGGTAACATTTGATCAACCAACCCTATAAAAGAGATTTCATAAAATGAATATTTATATATACAGAAAATGGCCTATAATTATCATTTGATACATTAATTGGATATATATTAACCACACAAAAGAAACAAGTTGTAAATATGGAACAAGGCTCACATAAATTAAAGGGAAACTAGAAATCACCTTGTAGTAAGGGTGGATTTTTAATCCAGATCAATTAGAATGAATAACCTCAATTATAAAATTTTATATAAATATAATTTTTATCAATTATATAACATTTCAAAATTCTTTATATACACCACACAATATGAATAAGTGGATAATATAGCATAATTCTCATTGAAATAAAAGCGAGGAAAGAAAACCCTAAGAACATGTCTTGAATTTCATCATAAAAAATTATAATACCTATATAATAAATATAAAATTATTATAATTCGACTGTATATCAATATTATTATATAAAAAACCTTATATTATTTTATAATGATAGTATTATATCTATTTATTAATAATTCCACAATTATGTTATATTTTGGGTAATAACCGCTTTCTTTTTTGTATATGATTTGTCATGTTATTCTTCACCCTACTATTGAGATAATGATTTTATTATTTAAATAATAAAAAAATTAAATAAATATCATATATATTCCGTACATATTAATTCATTATAATCTATATGTTATAGAAATATGAAACAGAATCAAATGTTCATAGAGATGGAAGGCCATATGAACGAATGAACATAGTTTCTTTTTTACTTATTGCGTTGAAAGAATGAAAGTAATTTAAATATATATATTAATATAAGTATAATTAATATTTGATAGAGATAATATTATTTAACTAATATCATCCTTAATAAATTATATTTAATTGTGGATTAATCATGTCGCTTTGAGGAGAAATTAGTGAAGACATCCAGAAATGAAGTTTTCCTATTCACATAAAATGAAAGGCATGAAAGTAAGTGTTATATAATAATTCTACAAGAATAAATAAATCATAAATATCATAGATAAATATTAAAAGATTTATGTTATATAATTATTGTAAACCCTTAAAGGTGGGAATGGAAGAACAAAGGACATCAGTTCATGTCGTGGTAGTCTACCGTACACATTAGAAATTATTATGTATCACAATTGATTTAAGTGTCTGTAGGTGTAGTTCAAACCCTAAAAGTGGAAACATATTACTAGATTTATGATACTATTTTAATTATATAATAAAATTTTAATAATAATTTATGGGGTGTAGAAATAAATTAAACAAAGTGCTTATGGAAGGATGTTACCTCTTCTTTGGGTAATTCTTATCGGTTAACAACAATGGACTAATATATCATGCTTTCAACCAAACTTAATAATAGAATTCCTAATATCGATGTTAGTAAATTATTTGGGTATTATAGGTATGATAAAAAGGGCTTTAGAGGTGTGATGAAGTGAGGGGGGTGAGTGCCCTTTTCTTATGGAGGTGGAGTGCCATTTTTGTAAATTTAAAAAGGTAGAAAATATTGAATTGTATACCTTACATAATGTGATTCAAATAATGGTTTTTTATTTAATATTGAATATATGGTGTATGTATGTCAATAAAATTTCTTCTAGACAAGTTTAAAGGTCATTTTTCTAATTTAAATGAAGTTTAACCACAATGTAAACTATTTTGGCCCTTAATCATTGTAATTGATTATAATTACTTTCACTAATATTATTTGTAAAAATGAATGTTTAATTTAAAAATAATTAGTATTTTATTATTAAAAATATGGAATCATTTTTTAGAAATTCAACAAGTATAATTGTATGATATTAGTTTGAAATGAATTTTTTTTTGGATGAAACATTGGTTTTTTATGTGAAAATGTTTTGATGTTTGAAATGATCTTATATCAAATTTGAATATAAAATTGATTGTGAATATTGAATATGTATTAATATATGTATAATGGACATAAATTTAATTTAAAACAAAATAAAATCATAATTTTAATCTATAAATAAATTAAATGAAAACATTGAATAAAAAAATAGAATTTTCACTATTCATCAAAAAATGAAAATTCTTAAAAATATACCATTATTGTAATATAAACTATTTTTTAATTATTCATTAAATAATGAATTTTATATTTTCAAATAAATTTTTTAATATTTGATAATTTATATTTATATAGGATCAACATTAAAATGCTGTAAAATTACTTTTAGAAAAATATATATCTTTATGCATAAAACTTGGGTTTATTCATATCAACAAATGGAAGAAGTGGAATTTTTAATATTTTAGAAAATATTTAAAATATAAATTAATTAAAAAAATCATAAAATGGTTTAAAATTATGTTATTATGGTAAATTTTGTTTGATATAAATAATATTATTTTCTAGTTAAAACTTTCTTATATTTTCAAAAGGGAGTTATTTTCAGTTCTAGTTAATTGGTCTAAAAATATTTTTTCCAATATACGTGTTTAAAAAATAATTTCATAATTTAATTAAATATATTTCAATATTTTGGTGAGAATCATATTAATATTTTAGTAATATTATTAATAAATATATTTATTTTAGTAAAACCAGGTGTGCATGTCATGAATGTTATCAATGGAACTCGACAATGTGTGTAACACATGCCAAACAAAGTGTTGTATGTACCTAAAGATAATATAAGTGTTTCATATAGTGATATAATTACATGGATTTTCATGAAATTCAATCCTAATAATGTTATTTTATAAAACATTATTTACATTCATTGTTGCAGGAAATTAAATAACAAAAATAACTCATAAATAATCAGAGAGGCACATTCAACAACCCAAAAAAATAATTTTTCCCTCAAAATTAATCTAGGTTACCAATGGATTGGTACATAAAATATTCTTTCATATAAATACAATTCATAAAATTAATACTAAATCATTCATTAAAAAGGGAAATATAGAAACATAATGGTTAACCAAAGTAACTCATAACTAGGATTCTCAACAGAGTAATATAGGTGGCATGTGAACACATAGACATGAAAGAGAAATCAATATAAAATTTTCTGATAGATTGGGTTAGAGAATATGGTTTGGATTATGTGAATTATCACAAATCAATAACCCAAAGAGACTTGAAAATTTTCATTCATATCATAGATTGCGAACATAACATGATAAAATTTTATTTCATGTCCCTTATTCAAAAGATTAAGAATTATCTTGATATGATTTACTTTATTGATTTAAAAACAATATCACCCATTATTGTACATTTACTAATTTACACTTCATCACTTACTCAATGAAATGAAGTAGAATTTGTCATTCCTGAGTCCTTAGTAGATCCCGAAATCAATAAATAGAATGGTAGGTCATTTCAAATTTGTTTATCACAACCAAAAAAATTTCACATGTAATTAAATAATAAAAAATACTTTTATGGAATGATAATACATTAATCTATATAACCTTGTCCAATGTTTAACATAAACTATTCTATAAATGGTTAAAATTTTATCCCATTGGAAATAAGTAATTACAAAACACTGGAAATAAGGTCACAAAATTTCTCATATTCTGCATACCATTGATCCCACATATATGAAAAAGTATATATTATTTTCCATATATAAAATATGTCAATACCTTCATTATATATTCTATTGAGATATGGTAATAACCTGAATTAAAATAAATCCTTATGGAAAACATTAATTATTTCTTATTCCAATGTTCATTTTATATATTCCTTCAATCCAAAAATTCTATAAAATTCATTAACGATTGAATATAACAAATTCCCAAAAAATAATTTATATGTTCAGTGGTCATAATTAATATCCAATTTATATTATCCATATCATCATCCATTTATCCCAACAAAATATTATTTTCTCATTCTCAAAAATACATTAAGGGATAACATAACTTATTCAAAATATAACCTTTCAATTAAATATCATGTCTAAATCAATAGTACCATTCAAAATATCCTTTTATGTCCATCATGAAAAATAAATACTAAAAATACTTATATATTTTAGTATTAATATAACATAATATTTTAATTCCAAAACATATACACCTCAATCATTTATATTTATTCATAATACAATAATCAGGCTTTATCATCTTATTCCACAATAACCATTTATTATTATTGTAACACCCTAACCCCAGATGCTCAGTTTAGGTACCATTTTTTATTAAATTTTCAGAAATACAAGGAATATTAATCTGGAAGGATTGATCAATTTAGTATTTTTGGAATAATATACATTAAAGTCTTCAAAATTACTACTCGAAACTAAAAAAACATAATAACTTCAAAATAGAATCCCATATTAACTTAGATTAACCCGACAATTCATTTATATTCTAATCATCCTCATAACCTGGAAGGATAAGACATATTAAATGGTTGTTTTGAAATTCTTAGAAATGGTAATAAATACATTGGAAGATATCATAAACATAAACATGTGGCATGGTGAATAAAAAACATGTTCCTTTAAAAATGAACCTGAACCAATAATAGTAGGAAGAAGATATGAATAAATAATGCCAAATTAAAGCATAAAAATGAGTATTCTAGTAATTTAATATCCTATTAAACTATCAAAAACTAGTTTTATAATTTGTTAATTAATAATAAGGGACATTATAACTATACCACCAAAGCATCATTCCAACACCATATATATCCATTTTATTAAGTCCTCATGTCCAAGCCATAGTTTGTCTAATGAGACCTACCGATGCACCACAGGGCTATAGAGGGCCCCACCTAACACGTACTATGTCCAATTTAGTCAACATATTAATGGGTATAAACATAAACAACATATACATTAATATTCAAACTAACATATAATATATAAATAACATTCCTCATACATTATACGTAAACACTAACCCTTGAATGTGCATTGGTGAATGGTATCAAGATAAAACATCCAAAATAAAACTAATCAAAAACCCATCAACAACATATTTTAGATGATATCATTAGATATTAAACACTATTAAATACAATATTTATCATAGTATGTTGACATAAATAAAGATACTTTTAAATGTTACCATTAAGAACATTTTTTGGGAAACAATCCTTAAAAATTACAAAGTGTCCCATACCACCTTGAAATAATCACATCAAAATCCGATATAATATCATGTGAATAGTGGGACTCTTGATATGATATAACATGGGGAATTACATATACCACATGAAAGGAATATGTGGTGAACAAGGCATATATCACATATTTGTTCCAGTGACGTGAGAAAAATCTATTTTACATGGAAGGAAAAGTTTTCATGGATAATAATTTATATTTAGAATATATTTATTTTAAAACAATAATATCCAAGAAAAGAAAAGGTAAGTAAATTAGGATAACAATTGAGGCATAATTTATGTCCCACAAATGTGAAATCATGTAATAAGTATTTTCATAAAATATTTGGAATTAAAACATTTTAGTTCAGTTTGAGGGATTCATTAAAGATATTTTAAATTGCAAATGCGTGTTTTCTGTCCTAAAACCAGAAACTAATCAAAATTGATTTTTCATGCTATAATGCATTATTTTAGAAAAAAAATTCTTAAAACTGATTACAAGGTGAACTTAAAAATAGGTATGAATTTTAGAAATACCCTTGAATCGGGCATGAATTTGAGAAGAATTTTGGAAAGAATATTTTAAAACATGTAAATCCCCATAAAAAATAAATATTATGATTGGTAAATATATATATATAAAAAATTATGTGGGGTACATAATAATAAATAATAATTTCATTGAGGTTATTATAGAATAAGAGCAACCCAGATGAAAATATTGGTTCAAGTAGAAAATACTTAAACCCATGTAATCAATTGAATTTTATTACCCAAAATTAATAATCATCAAATAATACATTGAATATAATTAAATATATATTCATGATGTTAAACATAAATGAAATTTTTATATACACCTTACAAAAGTAGTACTAGTGAATACATAATATCTCACAAAAATGGAAGTGAGATGAAGAACCCCTTACAAACATTTCAGCATGACAATGTGTGTTATTGTGAGCTCTTCATGAGAGGTAAATGGGTATACCATAATTTATATATCAAATGGGTATTATGGTGGAGGTTCTAAAACATATCCCATATTTATGAATTAATAATAAAATGATACAACATAGTGGGATTTATAAATAAATGTGAGAGTGAGGATCCTTTACTTTAAATTTGAGGGTGTTCTTTGCTTGGCCTTAATTTCCTATATAACCACATTATGTTATGTAATTAGAAATTCCATAATCCATTATATATTTATTTGGTTAATTATGAAATTATTGTGTTTATTAATGATTTTTATATAGGTTATGTTATTCAATTTCATTGTTTGTGAGTTCTCATAATCATAATATTCAAGATCGTATCACTTATAAAAAAGTATGGAAGTTCATATATGATGGGAGTTGATGCCAAAAATTAATTTTATATGTTATTAATGAACATTCATGATATTATAATGTTAAAAAATATATTTTTTTATTTTTAGGAAAGTTGTATCATTATATAAAACATTAATGATATACAATTGTATTAATTTGGTGATTTTTCTAAAAATTACCTTGTATTGTAGTATTATTTTACATCATGAGTGCATATGGATTCCTGAACATTACTTAAGATACAAAACATATATAATATTTTGGTTCAACAATAAAAATGTTATCCTAACCATTTTTGGAGAATTTAAATCAAATTGAAAGCATCTTCGTACTTGAATGTGATAAATGATCAAATCTCAAACAATGTTTCAGTTTTTTCATAAATGAGGGGGAAATGAGAGATGAAAATGAATTATAACATTATCATAGAAAATTTATTGTAATTTTATATTACTAGATTTTTCATACCTTTTGGTTGATGATAGGATAGTAAGGAAATGTGAATAGAAAAACAAGAAAATGAATGAAAAGAAAAGAGGTATTTTACCTCTTTAATTAGCATTCATTAAGAATATCATAAGGGAGGAGGATTTGGACTTTTTATGAGACCAAGGGATACTGGTCATGTTTTAGGATATTGGGTGGAGTTTTGGGTACAAATTGGAGATAGAATATGCTTGATAGGATTGAAGATAAGTGGCTGGGATTGGTGTATTTATAGTAGAGGGGGGAGGGTGTTATAAATATTTTAATCATTAGTTTATTATTTTTGCATAAGATAACAAATAATGATGATTCCATGACCAAAATAGTAATATAGGAATGTGTGTTCGAACCATTTGTGATTACACCAGTAGAACACCATCAATGTCCCAATAAATCAATTATTTAATATTTATTGTAAATTATCATGTTTCACTATTCACTAAAAATTCACGTCTCTGAAAAATTACAAAAAAATTACCCTAACCATTTTTCAACGTGTATAATTCAAAAATAAAGTAAATTTTACAAAAATAATTTTCTATATATTATTAATTTAAATTTTAATTAAAATCATAATTTACATGAAAAATAATGTTTTTAAAACATTTATTTACTTATTCCAAAACATTGGTACATCATTCTAACACATAAATCTTGTACATATACTATTATAGGTGTGGACACTATTAATAATGGTATTCCACTATTCATAAGGGTAACATTAATATTCATAATGTTGTGTTACTATTTATGAAAATTTATGTTGGTTATATCAGGCTCTAAATAAATTATTGATCACAGTCGTGTATGTCATTTTTTTAAAAATTCAAATCATAGGGGTTGTAAAATTATGTTTACTAGCTAGGTTATTAAAAAGTGGTGTTTTTTAGATACTCAGTGTTTCATGCATTCAATATTAATTTAACTTTTAAAATTATAGGGTGTTATATTCTCTGCTCCTAAAAAAACCTCATCCTCAAAATTTGATATTTTACTTTGAACGTTATTGGTTGTTACATGAATATTTCCGTGTGAAGAAACACATATAAATAATATGGTTAATATAATATCCTCCCTAAAAAGTTTCAGGGAAATGAGGTGGTTATAGAAATAGTAGTAGTAGTAATAATAATAATAATAATAAGTAAATAAATAAATAATTGAATGAATTAATGAATAAGTTATCCTTTCATATGGACTGAAAATGATTGGAATCGAAAACCTGGGAATAGAAGAAAAACCAAAATATGAATTTATAGTGATGTAATTTTTTTGAAGAATTTAGATTACCAATGAATCCTAAATTACAGTTATGCAAATTTTCAATATTGTTATCAAATATTATGATAACAAAACAACATTTAAAACTCCTTTCATAGTGTTGAGGTATTATTCCATGATATTAGTGTATAAATATACTTTTATATTTCATAAAAATTTTATTAACATTTTATTGTTCCTTGAACAACCTATAATTCATCTTTTTGCATATGTTTCATCATGTTGTGTCATTAACCTCAAAAGCCACATGCAATGATCAATTTAAACAATTTCATAAATGGTTTAACATTCCAAAAGATTAAGATCCAATACATTGGAATCATTAATATACTAGTTATAACTATCCAATTTACTTTATCCATATATATCATATCTCATTTACAAAATTGATATATCATTATTATGAACATAATAAGTGTTTTCTATCCCTCGACCATATATTTTCCAAAAGCTTGACTTGCTAATGAGTAAATTTTCATTATTAACATTAATCTTATAACCTCATATCCTTCAAGAAATGGTAAGATTGTACAATCTCCATATATTCAATAATTATTATAATTAGTTCTTTTCTAACAAAATACTCAAATGAAATTATTCTTGTACAGTCATATTGATCATTCCACTTTATCTGTGACAGTATCATGACATTATCATTATTGAGTAACATCATTTGGGGAATATCCATTTGATTCTTGGGTCATGGACTCACATAGTGTCCCATTTCCTTTCAGTTGAATCATTATACAATGGATACCTTTTTATTTATCTTACAATAATGAAAATGGGGCTCTTTTTCTCTACATATATAACAAATTCACATTCCCTGCAAGCATTTACCAGGGCAATTCATTCTATAGTAATCCCATGTGGGAAACCCTTATTTCCCAACATTCCATTATCCATATTTTTATTGCATATCATATTCATTTATTTCATCCCATCTAATCCATAGGAATCAAATAATTCTTTACGTCTCTTATTAACACATGATAATATTTCCCCATATGATGGGGATACTTGGGAGACTACCTTTATTTGAAATGATGAATTAAGACCATAAAATATATGATGATTATTAATCTTTTAATTATGTGAATCGGTGATGTCCACATTCTTTATGCTATGTTACATTTCTAATAAATTCTATATACCATATTAGCTTATAAAATTATGAACTCTATATAACTCTAAAAATGATATAGCACATAATAAAAATTTATGCATCATAAATCCTAGAACAATATTAATTGGTTACTTTTGGGAAATATATACATCACAATGGTGTATAATAAGATTATTATATATCAAATAATATCTCTTGGGAGTATCAAACCAATAGTAAATCATGGACCATTGATGCACACCATTTCTCATTCGGGTGTAGCTCGACGCGGTGTTTTCGGGTTTTACCCCTAGATACATCTATGTGTGAGCCCACTCTACTTGTTCGTATCCAGGAAGGGATGTATTTACATTATCAAATAGAATATATAATCCTTTCCAAAATTCTATTATTTCCCTGTATTCTTACACCCAAATATTATCTTGGGGTTTTGTTCAGTAATATACTTTTTTATATCTAGTTTCCATGTTTTCTACTAAACATCTTTTGATAAAAAATTGTAACACCTACACCCAAGAAGCGTAGATTCAGTTCCTTATTTTATTAAATTGGAATAGACACAGGGAATAAGCATCATGATGGACCGATTAGTTTAGTAATTTTGGAAACAACATACATGTTGGAGTAATGAATTACAACTCGAAACAAAAAACCACATAATAACTTAAACATAAAATGAAATAATCTCATTGATTAGCCATGGAATTATTTCATAGTATAATCATCCTCGTAACCTGCAAAAATAAAACATATGAAAGGGTTGATCCCAAATTCTTAGTAAGTGTATGAAATACAATAGAGGATATAATTAACATAAAAATTATGCCTGTTGAATATCTAAAAACACATGCATTTAAAAATGAACATGAACACATTATGGAAGGAATAAGAGATGAATAAATAATACCATATTAAAGAATAAATATGGGTATTTTACTAGTTTAATAACCTCATGAACATTCAATTACCAGTTTTATAATGTTGGAATTCATAATGTGGGACATCATAACCATACCCTATAGGCCTCATTCCAAGACCATATATATCCATTTTTTCATGGTCTCATGACATGACCATAGTTTGTCTCATTAGACCTACCAATGCACTGTGGGGTTATAGAGGGCCTCAAACTAAACTTACTATGCCCAATTAATTCCTATTATGTATGGGTATAAACATAAACCACATATACATTAATATTAAAACTAAAATATAATATTTAAATAACTTTACATGCACATTAATCATAAACACTAACCATTCAATGTAAATTGATGAATGGTATAAAGATATAACATCCATATTCAAATTAATTAAAATCCATTCAACAATATATTAAATATTTTATCCTAAGATGATAAAATATATGAAATTCAATATTCATCAAAGGATTTGGACATAAATAAATATACTTTCCAATAATAACATTGTGAAAATATTAAGGAAATAATCCTTAAGAATTCCATTTTATCCCATACCACCTTGAAAAATCCAAATAATAATCCCTTATATTATCATCAGAATAATGAGAGATTTTATATGATATGAAAATGGGTTTTTCATAAACCCCATGTGAGGAATAAGTGGTGAACATGACATATATCTCATAAAAGGTAAAATGATGTGAGAAAAATCTATATTACCATAGAAAGAAGATATTTCATAAAAAATGAATTTTATTTCAATGAAATATGGTTTTAAACATGTATATCCTAGAAAATAAAATTCAATTACATTGATTTTACTTGTGAGGGTTAAATTATGTACCATATAAGTGAACCAATGTATAGAGTGTTTTAAAAGATACTTTTGAATTAATTCATTTTAGTACATTTCATGAATTCATTGAAGAGATTTTAAAACTCAAAAGCATTTTTTATTTCATGAAAACATAAATTATCACAAATAAATTTTTCATGTTAAAATTTGTGAATTTAAATTGATAAATATTGCTTAAAAACTATTATATAGTCAACTTAAAAATAAGTAAGAATATTTGAAATTACATTGAATCTGGATTGCATTTCATAATATTTTTTGAATTATTCATTTAAAATAATAAACTCCAAAAAAAGTATTTTTATTGGTAAACACATGTAGATAATTTCAATAGAACTTATGGGTATTACATAATAAAAAATAATAAATTCATTGTGGTGATTAAAAATAAAAGCAACCTGAATTAAAATGTAGGTTCATGTAGAAAACACAGAAAACATTATAATCAATTGAATTGTAGGACCCAAAATTAAAAATAATACAATGATAAATTGATTATAATTTAAATAAAACATTTCATTATATGAATCATCAATTGCAATTTCACATACACCATACACAACTTGTAGTATCGAATACGTAATATCTCACAAATATGAAAGTGAGATGAAGAATCCCTTACAATCGTTTCGGCATGGTAACCGTTGTTCTTGTGAGAGATTAATGAGTGGTAAAGGGTTATCACATAAATTATATATCATTAGGGCAGTAGGGGGGGATAAAAAACATACCCCACCATGAGTAATTAAAAATAAAAGGTCACAATATATGATGGATTCTTGATTAAATGTGAGAGACTTGATCCCTTACATTAAATATGAGGGCCTTTTTCGCTTGATCTTATTAACCAGGACACCCATATTAGAATCATAAATTAACAAATAAAAAACTCTTTATACATTCATTTTTTTATTATGAACTTTTTAGGGTCATTCAAGTCCTTTTATATGGATTAAGGGATTCAATTTCACTGTTCCTGAGAGCTCGTTTTTATAGTATTCATGATCAGATCACATATAAAAGAGAATGGTAGATCATTTAATTCGGGAGTTGATGTAATGAATTGATTTTATATTTTATAATGAAATTTAATAATATTACATGATTATTAAATTCTTTTGGTAAATCGGATTGAAAGTGAATCATTATATGAAACAATAATGATAAACACTTGGATTAATTTGGTGATTTGTATCACAATTGCCTTATTATTATTATTATTTTACATCATGAGTGAATAATGACTCTAGTACAATACATAATATACAATACATATATAATAGATTGGTTCAACCATTAAAATGGTTTCATGACCAGATTTGATGATGTTAAATAAAATTCAAAGAATCATGGTCCTTGAATGTGATAAATGAACACATCTCAGATGATGTTTCATTTTTATCATAAATGAGTTGTAAAGGAGAGATAAAGATGATCAATCCCATTAGCATAACAAAATTCTATTACATGTATGGTACTGGATTTTTCATACTATTTGGATATGGATATGTTAGAAAAGAACAACGAACAAAGAATATGAAAATGAATGAAAAGAAAAGATGAATTTTACCTCTTAAAATAACCTTCCTTGAGAGTCTCAAAAGAGAAGATAATTTGATCTTTTTTATGAGAACAAGGGTAAATTTTCATGGGGGAGGAGCATGGGAGGTGGTTTCGGATGAATTTGGAAATGTAACAAGGCTAGAGAGAAGTAAATTTATGTGGGTGAAAGAGGTAATATTTATTGTGTAGGGGAGGAGGTTTTCCATAACTTTTTAATCATTAGATTATTATTATTTTCATAAAACATGAAATAATGATGATTCCATGAAAAAAAATAGAAATATGTGTATATGAGATTGAATCATTAGTTCTTACATTATCATAAAATAAACAATGACTCAATAAATCAATTATTTATCATTAATTATAAATTATCATAATTTACTTTTCACCAAAAAGACAAGTATTTTAGAAAATCCCCAAATATTCACACAAACAATTTTTCGACATATAGAATAAAAAAAAAATTTAAATGAAATATTATAAATATGGTTACATTAATTTTTAAATAATAATTATAATTTACATGAAATGTTCCATTTTAAAAGGATTTATTTACAAATTCCAAAACATAGGTACATTATACATTCATTTAAATCATATATATATTCTCTCATTAGTGTAGTTAATATTCATAAGAATATTTGAATATTCATAAGGGTAACACTACTATTCATAATGGTATGTTAATATTCATCCAAAAATAAGTCAGTTATATCAGACTCTAAATAACTTACAGATTGTAACCACATATAACATATATTTAAAAATTCAAATAATTGTGGTTGTAAAATTATGTTTACTGGAAAGGTTATAATCAATTGGTGTCTTTTAGAGACATAGCGTTTCATGAATTCAAAATTAAATTTATTCCAAAAATCCTGGTGTGTTATAATAATATTAAATATGAATCATGTTTGATGGTTACTCAACCTCAATCTAATCACACTTCTTATATTTTATTTAGATAATATAGTTAGTTCATCCCAAAATTTTACATTTCAATCAAGGTATCTTTTTCCTCAAATGTATAACAAATAGTTCTACCACCTTTGCAATTTTATTACATATATTTCCAACAAGGAAACAAAAATGTATAATACCTCTAATTTCCACAACTGAAACATTTAATCTTAACCCAGTTAATTTTAAATCCTTCTATTGAGTAAAAGTATAAAGCATAGTTTGAGAAGCACATATCATAGCATAAAACCACATCATCATGACAATTTAGTTATAGGATATCTAAATCTTCAAGCCTTATTTCAAATTTATGACACCATAGGATTATATATAGAGGCACATAGAAATATAATTAAAAATATCTTTTGGGATCTCACTAGTGTTTTATCAAACTAATTTCCAAAGGATGACTAAAAATTTCCTTAGATACCAACTATAGAGATCCATGTTTATGATAGTTATATATTAAATTATTTTATATTAATATTAATCATATTATAAAAGTGCATTCCTGAGGACCATTACATTTTGGTGTCTATGAACACAAATAACAAAATCTTATAACATGGTGAATAAGAATAAAAATCATACTCACAGATCATACCCAGTAAGAAACCTACTTAAAAAATTTATTAATAACCCATGGAATTAGAAAATCAAAATGGGGTGAGATTATTTACTATGTATGGGTAGAAAAGGGAGATGAATAATCATAATATCAGTATATGGGAATGAAAACATGTTCACAACATTATACGATCATAACATACATGGAAAAGATGTTAATAAATTGTAATGGAATAATGATTGGAACAACATATAATATGTATCATAAGGGATTAAAGAACATAATACATGAAGTAATTACATAGGAATAATAAATATAATGGTGGTAGGAAAACAATAATATAATATGGTTCTCATAGTAGTCAAGGATTAATATCAATGCCATATTGGTGGAATGGGTTCACACCCCTTATAATAACAACATTAATTATAAAATACCAATACCATCTTAGTAGGAAAATTACATTAATAAATCAGGTTCACTCCCTGTTCCATATGAGGTTCACTGACCATTCTAGCCTTGTATTATTGACCCAGTTTCACTTATATTTCCGGCCCTATAGTACTAAATTGGGTTAACATCTAGTTATAGCCTTGTATTACTAAATATGATTCACTTTCCATCACATCATTGGATTACTAAACTGATTTAACACTTGATTTCATCCCAATCATACTTAAAAAATTTTATTCCTTTTTCCATCCCTCTCTATCTCGAGAGATAAAAATCACTACCCAACACATTGGAGGGTGATATAGGTCCCACCCAACAAGAAAGTTATAACGGGCCCACCTAGTGAAATCTGGGCCCCACCATCTTATAAGTTATTATGAGATTATTTGATACCATCAAAAGCACTCAATGGTATAATCTATAGTGGGTTTACCCATTACTATATGGGACACTCCATTCTATAATATATATCCTTGAACCACCATATGAATAATGTAAATGAGCATTCATGTCATTATCAAATTCATAAAAATAATTCATAATTCTTTACATAATTAACCCATGGAAAATAAATGGGATTCATGTCAACATCATTGAAACATCATTTGACAATTGAATGGAAATATATTTTATAACAATCGCTTTGAATAATGATTAACCCATGGAAACGAAACATGTTGCAAAACATCATGAAAAAACCATATACCATTTAATGAAGTTATATAAGTTATATCCTTTTATAATATCACTATTAAAGAAAAAAATATTGAAGTATATAATCAAAGATCGAGAATTAATTATAAATATCACATAAAACATAATCTTTATCGAAAAAAACATTTTATCAAATATAACCCTTTTAAAATAATTTTCATTTTAATCCACTTTTAAAATATATAAAGGAATAATTAAAATTAGTTTAATTTTTTCGATTAAAATATCCTTTCCAATTGAAAAAATCATTTTAAAACATTAAACATTTTGAGAACCATTTTTTTAAAATATCGTTGATAACACATAATGAAATATTTAACAAAAAATTAAATCACATTTTGAAAAATGAAAAAATTTAAAAATAACCTTTCATGAATATTAGTATAAATGTTCATTTAAATTTTTTTTACAATACATTTTCTTGAAAGAACATAGGTTTCCAATTGAAGAAAAAGATAAGGTCATATTTTATTTGAAATCATACGTAATTATATTAAGTATCAAAGTGATAAAAAATGGTACCCGGACATGAGTATATCATTAATAACTAGAGGATGTAAAAATTAAATTTGTTTTTTTTATATATGGATAATAAGATTTATTAAATTGATGCATAATCACAAACAATCATGATGAATGATGAGATTATAGTGATAAACATTTACCACTTTGGTAACATTGAATCATAATAAAAATGAAATAAAAATTACATATAGATTAAATTAATAATTAAATGAGGATATTCATGATATCAAATTTCATAGGGTTGTATATAAACCACTTAGAATAAAATAGGTGCATAAAATGACATTAGTCTCAAAGAAGGAAAGTAGAGACAACATTATATTACTCATTTGGTAACTTTTGAACTATATACCCCATGAAAGTGATAAAAAATTAATATGTAAATACCCATAGATATATGTATAATATTCAAATAATATTCTCCTTGTAATTATTTACACCAAATAAAATAAATAAGTTTTGAATATGGAATAAGTCCCACAGAAATCAAAGTGAGACTAGAAATCCCCTAGAACATGAGTATCATTTGAATAGTGATAAACATGAATGAATATAATCAATTAGAAAAGTGAATAAATTTATGTAATGGAAATTCTGGATATAACATTTCATGGAATTTTTTATAAACAACACAATAAGATTAAGTGGTAAATATAGAATATATCTCATAGAAATAAAAGCGAGAAGGGAAAACTCCTAACTTATGTCATGAGTTTATTCGTACACGTTCGGACATATTGTGTTATAAATATATGATTAGCATAAATCTAATAAATAAACATAATTTTTTATATCATTACATATATTATTTTATTATGACTTAAAATTAAATTTTTATTAAAAATTCCTTGTAAATGTTATGTTTTAGGTGATAATAGCTTTGTTTTTCATATATGTTTTGACATGTTCTTCTTGATCCTCTTACACAGATCCAAAATATCTTATTTATAGATTGTAAAAAAAGATACAAAATCATATTCTTACATTATATATGTATCTGTAAAAATATATTTAATATAAAAATATGAAATGGAATACATTTTTCATGGAGATGATAGGTTGTATGTACACTAGACCGTTGTTTCATTTTTTCAGTCGTATTGAAAGAAAGAATGTAAATTACATATATATATATATTCATTAAATTAAAATTATTATTTCATATATATTTTATATTTTTAATATAACCATACTAAATATATCCTATGTAAAATGTGGATGATTCTTAATTCTTCGAGGAGGCAGCAATCCACACGTCCACGAAATAATTTATCTTATTCCCATAAAATAAAAGAAATGATGGTAGGTAATATAAAATAATATTAGAGTCGTAAAAAAATATTAAAATATATATATAATAAAAAACCGAATTCATCATTATTACTAATATTAAAATTTTTTAATCAAAGAATGAGATAAATCTGTTGGAGATGTGGTAGACCACCATACACATGAGTGGTGATAATGTACCCCATTTAAAAGAAGTACGCATAGGTGAAGGATGAAACATTAAAATATAAACATCTTATAATATTTATGATACTATGGATTTTTTATAATAATTTAATATTAATAATTTATCAAGTGGAGAAATAAATTAAAAAAAAAATTATTGGAGGATATTAATGCATCATTGTGTAATTCATTCGGGTTTGCACTAAATGAATAATTTGGTGCTATATCTGACAAAATTGAAGAATCAAGTATGATAAGATATAATTTTGGATGTTAATTGGTTATTTTTGTGAAGATACAATGTTCATGAGTAGAGTGAGGATGTCAGGTGGATTTTTCCCTATTATAGTTGATGTGGAGTGGCATTATTATAAATATAAATGGAAAACACTATTGAGATGTATACCATGTCACGACCCATTCTCGGGACTCATGCCATGACTACCCCAATCCCGCCTTCCATAGGCCAGGGGTGGCGACTAGCATCAAAGGCGTAAATCCCGATAATTGGGAAGGTATTTCCTTTATAAACGTAAACAAAACACCACAGAGTACAAGCTGAAGTAAAACAGTAAGTAAAACTGAACAAGCTATGCTGAAAGTAAAGGGGCCGGAAATACAAGCCCAACTGTAAGGAACAAGGAAACATATAAAACAACCAGAAGGTGACAAGCAGCTCCTAGATCATCCACCAAGGATCCTACCTGAAGGGTAGGTACCAATAGCGCAACTCCTGGATCGTCCACCACTGATCCTACCTGAAGGGTAGGTACATATAGCCTCATCAATGCTCTCGCCCGTCAACCTCCTCCGAGTGTCGCCTCGTAGTGAAGTCCACCACCAGATACTGTTTCGCCGTGAGGTCCATCTCCGGGTACCATCCAGCCCTTGAACACTCGGCCTCTGTCTCTGCTGCCCGTCGTCTACAACCAACACCACGAGATGCAGGCATAGCCCATTCAGGGGTGAGTATAACGATACTTAGTAGGGACCCCGAGAACCCTCATGGTCTCACTAAATCAAACAAAGATAACCAGAAATAAGATCTCAACAGATAACCTCTACTTAGGTATATGCCCATACATATACCCAAGTTATCAAGTAACCCATATCAATCATGAGGTAACACAAAGATTATAGACTCAGCTCAAACCAGGATTTAACCATGAAGTCGAAACCATGGCTGCTAGAGAACTCCTCCTTTGTCGAGTACAGTGGGCATGCCACTAACACCAAGCATGCCTCACTAACCTTAGACTGCTGTAGTACTCCACCTGTCGAGTACTGTGGGGCTGCTGCTACAACCAAGCGCTTCCCACCATGGGTCTGCTTCTACGACCATGCTCTCCCCATCATAGGCTCCAGAGGTACTCCTTCTGTTGAGTACCACGGGTCATCCGCAACAACCAAGCGCTCCTCCGCCGTGGGTCTGCCGCTACAACCAAGTGCTCCCCGTCATAGCCTCCAAAGGTACTCCTTCTATTGAGTACCGCGGGTCTTCCACTACAACCAAGCACTCCTCCGCCATGGGTCTGCAGCTACAACCATGTGCTCCCCACTAGGCTATCCGAAACACACCGAAACGATAGACCAGTAGTGGTCAAGTCTCAGCCAGCTACTAGGTCTTTGCACTCTGCTAGCTCATCACCGGGAGTGTCCGCTCCACGACCTACTGGTCGATACTCCACGTATCACAATGTACCACGAAGAAGTATCTCAATGATCTGCCTCGTCATAGTGGTCTCAACGCAACCGATGGAACGTCAGTCGGACGCTCGGTCTGTGAATTACTAGCCTTTTCGTCCCAGGGGCCCAGTTGGTTTCGTGTGCGAACCAACCCAGCCGTATCTCGGCAGTACCCCGAACTCTCATAGGGTATGTTCAAAGGGACTGTTTCTTAACGTGATCACCAAGGCCGCTGACGGTTCGTCAAATGGACGTCCGGTCTAAAAGTTATCATCTTTTCCGTTCCAGGGGCCCGGTTGTATTTCGGGTACAATCCAACCCGGCCACTATCCAACTGCATCTAAAGCTCAGGAGAAGTATTCCAAATGTTCTGTATCATCAAGAGGGATCCAACAAAGTCGAAGGTGCGTCAATTTGACGTCTAGAGCTCATGATATAAGTGTTTCTGCTCTGAGGGCCCGGATGGTTTCGTATCCGAACCAACCCGGCCATACACAAAGTTCATAGAAACGTTGACTGTAATATTCCGAAACGATCGTATCCATCCAAGGATCTCATTTCATCTGACGGTGCATCGATCGGAGGTCTGTAGCCCACGTTATGGGCAAAAGACCGAAAGAGTTCCGGAAGTGGGGGTTTCAGGCTCGGACCGACCCGGCCCGAGACCCCCTTGGTAGGCCCGAACCGGGTGACCCGAACCGGGTCCGAGTCCCGCCCGGTGCACTGGCACGGCCAGCGGAAAGGTGGCTCTGCCAAAACGGCCGAGCGGTTATGGGGAGGGGGCGTGCTGCCCCCCTGTTTGGAAACTGCATCCCCCATGTGGGGGCCACTCCTCTGCCAACGACGCGGCGGGTCGCCACGTCTTCCCCATCAGATCCTGCGCGGCTGCGTGATCCCGCCTCCGTTGTGGCTTTAGCCACGACGGCTTCTGCCGGCAGCGCGCTGGGGCGCCGCCGCCTCTGGCCGGCCGGCTTGCAGCACCTTCCGCGGACCACCGGATGCGCTCCGGTGGTCCGATTCACCCGCCGTCTGCGCCTAAGGCCCTCCCAGGACTCGTAGGTTACTTCTAAGGGTCCAAATCACCTTTTTAACTCGCTTCATCGACTTCCGTCGACCCGCACATCAAATAAACAAATGTGGAGTCTTCGATTCACCTCTGCAGCCCCGACTCCGGTCGCGGTTTGGTTCGGCCTAAACGGCGCGGTGCGACGGCACCGCGAACTTTCTTCGCATTCCTTCGTGTTTCCACGCAGTGCCGTCGCACCGCACCGCCTTTGTTTGAGTCACAACGAACACACATCAAAGGGGGGGAGGGTCGGCCGTGTTCGTGCGGTCTGACCTCCTCCTGTTATTACGATAAGAGGCGGCCCAAAAAGACGATAAATCAGCAATGAAAGTAATCACGAACCAAAAGAATATAATCCCCTACCTCGAGCGTTGTTGAATGACGGCTCATCACCGGATTGAATGTCGCAGAAGAAGGAGGATCGTCATGTCACGGAGGAACGAGGTCTCCATTCTTTTGACGCGGAAAGAAGGAACGAGGAGATTCACATCGGGTCGTCGATCTCCGAGGAAGGCATCTCTCACCATCGTCTGTCGTCGGAGGTCGGCGTTCTACGTGTTCTTCGTTGAGGAGGAAGAACTTCAAGTCTTTGAGCCGTTCTCTCCAAAATTCTCCCACACAACCCATGCAACAACAATAAAATAAGGGTTGCCTTATTTTATTACATACGCCAAACATTTTAAAATTCAAAATTGAATCAATCAATTAATTGAATTAATTGCAACGTCTAAACTGCCTAATTAATGTCGCATTTATTAATCCACATAATCACAAGGGTTGACTTATAATTAAAAAGGGGGTGTGGGTGCGTTACTAAATTAAAAGAGGGGGTTCTGAGGGAGTTGAAAAGGTGGGGCTCGTGTGGGCCCCACCTCCCTCATAACCTCACATGGGTGGTTTCCCCAACTTCCATTCAAAGGGTCATGATCTCTTAAAAAGGAAAAAAATAAAATTTGTAGCTCTATTTTATTTTTATCTTCCACAATTTTTAACAACTCCTCGCGAGAAAATGAAACTCCGGAAAAGGAGTTCATAAACATTTACTGGCGTTGCGATTCCATCGGTGCCCTCAGATTTCGATTCCAAGCAGCAGATCAAAAGTTAGAAAAACCCACTCGTTCGTTCAATGAACGTACCTGATCTAAACTTCAGAAATTGATTCCGAGCACACCGGGCCTCAGAATCAGGAGCCGTCAAAAACTGCGTTCTTGTAAAATTCCAACGAAAATCAAGAAAAAAATTTCCTTGAAATTTCAGGGTCTTTACATACAAAACATAATATGCCTCAAATAATGTTACATTTTCTATTAAATGGATTATATTTTTTAAATCATTCCGTAAAATTTTATTTGAACATGGTTCTAGATTATTTTTACCCTTAAGGTGAATTTTATCCACTATGTAAACACATTTTCACCTTAATCATTGTAATAAATTTTGGTTAATTTAATTAATATTTTGGAAAAAACTATGTGTTTGTTTAAAGTAATTATAAATTCTACTGGTTCAAAATATATAAAAAATAAAATTATATATTTATAAGTGATAGAAATTAATTTAAAATTAATCCCACATAAGATATGAGAAAACAAGTTTTTAAAGTGAAATTTTCCAATGGTATGGAATTATCTTATATAAAATTTCATTGTGAAATTGATTACAAGAACCTAAATTGTATTACTAGATATGCAATTAATCTAAATATACATTAAAATAATATTAAAACATAATTTAACTATATAAATTAATTACAAGAAAATATATTTTCAATTAAAATTCATCATTTTCACTATTTATCTAAAAATGAAACATCCCAGGAAAATACATAACAATAAGAAAAAATTAATTTTTTCATTATTAATAAAAATTGTAAGTTAATTTTTTGGAATAAATATTATACAGGTGTAAAAAATAATTTTTAGTATAGTTTCACCATTAAAATCCAGTAAAATTACCATTTAGAAAAACCTATATCATTATGTGTTAAAATTAGATTTATTCTAAAATATTATCTAGAACACACATAAGTTGACTATTTAATTTTTTATTGAAGATATAATATATACATTCCACTAAAATAATTCTTGGCAAGTGGATAAATTATTTTATTGATTTAAAACATGTTCGATTCCATAAATAATGTTTTCCAGCATTAGATTTCCTATATTTTGAAAAAGGGTTTTATTTTAGTTTTTAGTTAATTTTTCACCAAATAAATCTTATAGTATAGATGTTTATATTATCAATTCATAAATTAATAAATCTTATTATAATGACCCACCCATAAACATTACTTAATCTTGAGTTATTTTAAGAATACACGTTGAGGATCTTTTCAGGTATAGAGTTATATAGAATAAGATCATAAATCATGTATTATATTCCACGTTAAAACAAATTGGTTAAATAAAATATAGTGCTAATTTTTCCCATCAACGAAAATTTATTTAAGAAAAAACATGGATTCCTTCTTGACACCTCTTTGACACTATCATCATATCCTGAACCTTTCCCTTGACCTGTGAAGAACATTTCAAAAAAACATGGGATGAGCATAAAAAGCATAGTAAGGGATATAATAGTATGAAATGAAAACATTAGTCCATGTATGAAATCATACTTTACTCATAAAACATAATAATTTTAACTTACCTCATCAAATCATGAATAAATCATATAAATAGTAATACATAAAGGTAACATGAGGCATTCATAACATTCTTACGTAGGGAGTAACACTCATGGTTACGTTTGGAATACCCATCATAGAAAATTCCCTATATTGCATTAGGGAAACCTTAACATTTAACCCCTTAAAATTACCCAATGCATTGGAGAGGAATATCGGGCTCATCTTCCCTTAGTTTATCAAAGAACAACCTGTCTTCAAAAACAATTCCCAAGAACAATAACATAATCGTATCACATAAAACATGCATAAAGGAAACATAACATTTCAACAATTCAATAATAAGATATCAATAACACATTAATATAATAAAAACATTATCAAAACCATTTTCAGTACCAAAATAAAAGAAAACTAAAACATGGTATTCATTTTTCATTTTTTTTAAAAAAACTTATGGCTTATAAAGGAATCCGAAACTCAAATAATGGTCACGACGGTGGAGAAGTTGTTGTCGATGCATACGTACGACAAATATAAATTCCTTTTGTCGTTTAGTAAAACACTTCATATAAAAAAATATCCTTTTGACTAGATGTAAAAGTAAAAGTTTTTTGTACATCGTATAAATGAAAGTTGTGTATAGAACAAAATATGCTTCAATGAAAGGAGATTTAGACGAAGTCCCTTACCTTGTGTCCGACTTGACTCGATCATTCATTAACCACCTGAATAATAAACATGAGTTAATTTATAATTTCTTAAGAACCTTTTTCAAGTTCATTTTCCTTTTATATCACTTATTACCATGTTATGAACATTATGTAAATATTTAAGTTAATAATGCTAATTTTGTCGATCATTTGTACTTGAGTCAAAAATAAACTTCTTGTAATTACATGTTGTTCATGTGGTAAGATATCCATTATATACATAATTATATTTATGATGTAGATATCATATATATAATATATATCCATTATATATAGGCATTTATAATATTACATATCATTTAGTGGTACGAAATGAAATGCACTGTTCATGGAGACGGTAAGCCATACGTACGCAAGAACGCAACTTCCATTTATATTTCCTACTTAATGGAATGAAATCATAATGAGATAAAGTTATAATATAATTCCAGTATGATATCATATATAATATCATTAAATCCATCCTTTATATGTCCCACATATGGCATTAACGAATCAAATCACTTTGAGGGGGCGATAGTCCGCACTTCGTAAAATGAAGATATCGCATTTACCCCTAATGGAAACCATAAAGGTATGACATAAATGAAAAATAAAGAAGCTCAACGAAAACGTAAACATATTATATATCGTATATAAATATAGTTACATATTAATGGATAACTTTGAAGGTGTTAGAATAATATTGTACAATCATCATTTTGTGAGGCATAAATTCGCCATCCACAGAAATAGTATGCTCTTTAACCATTAGATGCAGGTGTGTGTATGTATAGCTCCAATACCTCACAAAACAACATCCTAGTATATTGCAGATATTGTTTTTGTTACAAGAGAACTTAATAAATAGTGTTTAAGGGTTTGGAGAAGCAAAATAAATCAAAAGAACATTAGAAAAGACATTACCTTTAAATCGGGTAACTGCCCTTGGATTGAACCAAAAGGGTTTCTTGAAGAGCTTAATGCATAAGGTAATTTTTATATGATGAAGAGAGGGATGTGTATAGAATAAATGAATAGAGTTTGGCCAATCCAATGGCTTTAGAGGTGTGAGTAAGGAGGTAGAGGTTGGGGCCTCTCGTAAGATGAAAGGAGGGGCACTCTTTGAAAGTTATAAAATGTTACTTTATATTAAAATGAGTTTCAGATTTTAGAGGTCCCACATTGATATATTTCGAATATAAGGTGATAATGGTTAGAAATATACTAATCCAATAGGTCTTTGATAGGTGTTAGTCTTATATTTTACATTATCTTTTCATTTTATTTGAATCGTTCATTAATGAGGTAATCACTACATCATCATGATGTCATAAATAATTTAATTTATTTAATGTCTAAAAATTATAAAAAAATAGTATTATATAGGAAATATTTTTAGACTTCCAATTACTATTTATTGTTCAAGATATTATTTATGTAGACAAAATTAAAAATGTTTTACTTGGGTGATACATTCTCTAGTGATATTATCTTTTTGAAAAAAATAAAAAGATAAAGTGTCACTTTCACCAAAAAGTGATTCCATGGGGTCCCAAAGTTTGGCACAAGGCATCCCATGGTCAGCCATGACACAAAAAATAGAATTAGGACACGTGTTGGGGTTATTTGTTATTATTATGATATTACATTATTATCATTAACTACCCGATTACTAATTAATCAAGATAATTAAAGATAATTATCGTCGTTACTATTTATAATGTCTAAAAAACAAGAGTCATAATTAAATAATTTATACCTTATGATTCCAAATATGGAATCCATTTTACCAAATTCCAAACATATAAATTTCAAAAATTAATTTAAAAATAATTCCCATTGTCATAACAAATAGTGGGTTTTTTTGAAACAATATATAAGAAAAGTTTGGAACTTGTTTATGCCCAATTCCACAGTGAAATTAATTATAATGACTACCATTGGATTAAATGATAAAAATATATTCTAATTACTCCTTAAGACTAATTAAAAATATAATATAATGATATAATTATATTAAATGAAAAAGCAGTTTTGATGTAAAATGCAGTATTTTTAACTATTCATTAAAAAAATAAACATTGTTAAAAAAATACCAAAAATTTATCCAATGTTAATTTCATTGTACCATTCCTAAAGAATAAGTTATTTTTAAAAAATAGAGCTTATAAAATTCTCAAAATATAGATTTAAAAACGGTTCTCCATCAAAAGCCAGTAAAACAATCTTATAAAAATATTAGAGAATTATATGCTTAAGATTGGATTTTTTTCTCATTTTACATCTTTAAAACACAATCTATTTCATAAATAGACATAGATATGAAAATAGTTTATTCATTACTTAATTGGGTTGTTACATCCTTCACTCCTTTATAAAATTTTGTCCTAGGAATTTATTTACTTATCGAATAAGTGGGTGTATTTATCCCTCATTGCATTTTCAGATTCCCATGTTGCCACTTCAATCATGTGGTTTTTTTTCACAAAACCTTTACTTGAAGAATCAAATTATTCCAAAACACTTACTCCATGTGGTCATGAATCTGGACCAGTTATTCCTCATAAGATAGATTCTATTCCAGCTGAACTACCTATGGACACAAAACATGAGATGGATCTGGCATGTACTTCCTTGACATTGAAACATGAAAAACATTGTGTACCTGAGATAAACTCGGAGGTAAAGCAACTCGATATGAAACTGATCCAACTCTCTCCAGAATTTCGTATGGTCCAATGACCCTTGGACTCCTCTTTCTGTTCTTACCAAAACTCGTCACACTTTTCCATGGTGATACTTTGAGAAAAACATGATCTCCTACCTCAAAAGAGAGATCCTTCATCCTTTTGTCTGCATAACTTTTCTGCCTGCTCTGAGCTGTTCTCATGTGTTTCTATATCATCTGAACTTTTTTGGCCAACTCTTCTTCCAATTTTGTTCCCATAAACATCCATTCAACTACTTCATCCAAAAAACCTAGAGTTCGACACCTCTTCCCATATAATGCCTCAAATGGTGCCATCTGTATACTAGAATGAAAAATGTTATTATACGAAAACACATCCAATGAATGATGTTGGTCCCAAATTCCCGGATAATACATAGAACAAGCACGTAGCATATCCTCCAATGTCTGAATCATTCGTTCTTACTTCTCATCTGATTGAGGATGAAAAGTTTTACTAAAATTTAATTCAGTACCCAACGACTTATGATGTCCTTTCCAAAAGTTAGAAGTGAACCTGAGATCACAGTCAGATACAATAGAGAGAGGAAGTCCATTAAACATATCTATCTCTTTATTGTACAAATGTGAAAGTTGATATATGGAAAAATTATCTCATATATCAAGGTAGTGAGAAGATTTAGTCAAGCGATCAACAATAACCCATAATGCATTATTACCTTGAGGTGTCTTCGGAAATCCTACAACGAAGTCCATGGATATATTCTCCCATTTCCACTCTGGTACTGGTAAATGTTGAAGCATCCCTTTCGGTAACTGCCACACTGCTTTAACATTTTGACATGCCAAACACTTCCCTATAAAATTAGCAATATCTCTTTTCATTCCATCCCACCAGTAGTACTCCTGAAGAACTCTATACATCTTAGTACTTCCTGGATGAACTGAAAATTGAGAACTATGAGCTTCACATAACAACTCTATCTTCATCTATGAATAACAGGACCCACACAACCTCTTCCCAAATCTCAAAACACAATCATTATCAATGTTTAATTCCAGCAACATACCCTTCTGAACTAGCTCTACTTTTTCTGAAATTCACTGTCTTACTTCTATGCTTGCTTAATTCTTTCTGATAGAGAAGATTTCACTAATACCTAAAACAAAACAGAATGACATCCTACACCGACAACTTCTATGACAAATTTCATCAAATCATTAACCAAAGGATCATGTTCCAAACATAACATTGTAAATAAAGCATTACTTTTTCAACTCAAAGGATCAACCACTTTATTTGTTTTTCCCGGATGGTAATGAATTGTAAAATTATAATCTATGATAAATTATATCCATCTACTCTGCCTCATGTTCAATTATTTATAAGTGAATATATATTTTAATCTTTTTTGATCAGTATATATTTCACACATTACACCATACAAAATATGCCTCTATATTTTTAAAGAAAAAACAACTACAGGTAATTCCAAATCACGTGTAGGGTAATTTACCTCATGAGTTTTCAATTGACGTGAACCATATGAAATTACCTGATCATTCTACATTTGGATGGAATGAATTAATTTCAATGAAGAATTACTGTAGATAAAAAACTCACCATTCCTGGAAGGTAGTGCCAAAACTGGAGCATTCACTAATCTTCTTTTCAATTCCTGAATAAAATAATCACATTCTTTTGACCAGATAAACTTAACACCCTTCTGTGTTAGCTTATTCATTGGACTAGATAACCGTGAAAAATTTCTAACAAACCTTTGGTAATATCCTACCAAACCAAGAAAACTACGAATCTCTATTACATTTCTAGGTCTTGTCCATTCTTCCAATACGTTTTTTTTTGCATGATCAACAGTTACACCATATTTAGATACAATATGACCAAGGAATGAATTTTTTTGCAACCAAAACTCACACTTTCTGAATTTCCCATACAATTTCTTTACTTTTAAGGTTTTAAAAATAACCCTTAAATGTCTTTCATACTCATTTTTACTTTTAGAAAACACCAAAATATCATTAATGAAAAAAACAAAAAACATATCCAAGAACTCATTGTAAATTCCAATCATAAGGCCTATGAATACAGTAGGTGAATTGGTTATCCCAAACGACATTACTATGAATTCATAATGGAAATATATTTTGCGAAACACGGTCTTCGGAATAATACTGAGCTCCCTACAGCTGATCAAACAAATCATTGATATGAGGCAAAGGATATTTGTTCCTAACAGTGATGTTATTCAAGGATCTATAATCAATTAAAAGTCTAATAGAACCATCTTTATTTTTAACAAATAAGACAGGAGAACCCCATGGTGATGTGATAGGTTGAATGAACTCTTTATCTAATAAATATTTATATTTCTCATTCAACTCTAAAAGTTCAATTTGAGCCATTCGATAATGGGGTTTTGAAATTTTATTAGCATGAGGAACTAAGTCAGCAGTTAATTCAACTTCCTGATATGTTATTATTCCAGGAAAATCATCAAAAAAACATCAGGATACTCTTTTACCACTGGCTCATATTTAATCTGAAGGGTTCCTTTGTATTCAACAATATGTGCAAGGTAACATTAATTTCTATATTTTACAAGTTTCTCAACCTCTTGATATGTTATCAAAAGTAATGGTTCATTCTTGTACACAAACTGAAAGTCATTCAGAAAAGAAACTTCTTTAGATCTACAGTCATTCTTAACATGGTAAATAAAGATCCAATCCATACCTAGGATAACATCAACCTTAACTAGAGGTAAAACAATAAGGTTTTAAAGTAGGTTCTTTCCACGGATAAGGATAGGAAGACTCTTATAAATTATTTTTGCCTCAAAATTTCCCCTGATGTTTTTACCACAAGTTCATGAGTCATTTCTTGAGATGGAATTCCCAATTTACTAGAAATGTTTTCATAGATGAATGAATGTGTAGACCCTGAATCAAACAACACACTAGCATAATCTGAGAAAAGAAACAAAATACCTAATACCACTTTATTTGATGGCCCAACATCTGCTAAAGTAGTTTCAAAGGATTTCACCACACCATTATTCTTGTAGTATTACTACTTCCCAACATTTGAGCTCATTTTTGGACACTCATTTTCATAGTGACCCATCTCATTGCACATAAAACATTTCAGTAACTGTAAATAAAATTTGGTCTTACCATCACTTTGACCCTTTTCAGTGCAATAACGTGCCTTATGTTCCATCTTACCACATCGGTAGCACTTTCAAGAATTCAGAAGACATTCCACAACATGCCTTTTACCACATTTATCACAAACTAGAAAAATAATTTTCTTACCATCAGACCTTTTTGAATTATTATTCCCTTTCTCATGCCACCTAGGTCTCTTCTTCTGTTGGTTGTTATAGAACACATGATCATTAAAAATCTCCTTTTCCACCTTCTCAGCACATCGAACAAGGTTTTCATAGACCTCACATGAAGCTAAAGCCCTTCGATATTTTGGCTTTAATCCTGAGTAAAAACTATTGATTTTACTATCAAGGTCTCAGATAAAATTTGGAGTATACCTTGCCAATAGAGTGAAAATTTCTTCATAATCGGCCACTGAGTCGTCCTCTTGACTCAATTCCAAGAATTTTTTTCCCTTCCAATGTCGATCACCCTTAGGAAAATACTTCTCGAGAAACATACCTTTGAATTCATCCCAGTCAAGAGCATCAATCTCATCAGTGTCCCTGATATTTTTAACCACTGACCACCATTGTTCTACTTCACTCTCCAAATGGTAAATAGAAAGAGTAACCTTTTGATTGTCTGAACACCCCATGACATCGAAAATCTTCTCCAGTGCTTTAATCCACCCTTCAGCTAGCACAATGTTAGATGATCCTCTAAATTATGGGGGATGTTGCCTCATGAAATGTTCTACCTCTGACATGTTCCTCTGCGGTTGATATGGCTGATCTCGTGCATGGATACCCCCACCATTTATCACATGAGTCAACTACACCATTACTGTTACAAACTGTTCAATTCCAATTCCGACCATCTCAGGATGCTGATTCGGAAGGTCATTTTCTTATGTATGCCTTCCTAGCACTGCTTCCTTGTTTCCTCTGCGGAAAACCATTCTGAACAAACATGTCTTAGATGAAGCAACAGGGTAATCTTCAATTTCTATATCATTTAGATTTGACCATAAAAAAATTGGATAATAATTTAATAGAATTATAACTCCTAATGTTATCTAAACATACCTCTGATACCAACTATAAGGCCCCAGCCTTAAACATTACTAAATCTTGAGTTATTTCATGAATACACATTGAGGATCTTTTCAGGTTTAGAGTTCTAGGGATTAGATCATAAATCATGCATTACATTCCGCATTTAAACAAAGTGGTTATATAAAAGATAGTACTCATTTTTCCCATCAATGGAAACATATTTAAAATAAAACATGGATACTTTCTTTACACTTCCTTGAAACTATCATCATATCATGTTCCTTTCTCTTGACCTATGAAAAACATTTCAAAAAAACATGGGATGGGCATAAAATGATCAGTAAGGTATATAGAATTATGAAATAAAAACATTACTCCATGTATGAAATCATAATTTACTCATAAAACATAAGTATTTTAACATACCTCATGAAATCATGAATAAATCTTATAAATTATAAGACATAAAGGTAACTTGAGGAATTCATAACATTCTTATATAGGGAGTAACCCTCATGGTTATGTTTGGAATACCCATAATAGTATATTCCCTAAATATTTTTGGAGAAACCTTAACATTAAACCCCATCAGGTTACCCAATGCATTGGAGATCTATATCGGTCTCACCAACCCTTAGTTTATCACTGATCCACTCACCTTTATAAACAATTCCCAAGAACCATAACATATTCGTATCACATAAAACATGTATAAAAGAAACATAACATTTCCACATTTAAATCACAAGATATAAATAAAACATTGATATAATAAAAACATTATTAAAACCATTTTCAATTCCAAAATAAAGAAAAGTAAAACATGGTATTTATTTTTCATTTTTAAAAAAATGTTATGGCTTGTAGAGGAATCTGAAACTCAAATAATGGTCAAGGTGGCGGAGAAGTCATTTTCATCGCATACGTACGACAAAAAAAGAATTCCTTTTTTAATTTAGTAAAACACTTCATATAAAAAAATATTCCTATTGAATAGATGTAAAATTCAATGGGGTTTATACACCATATAAAAGAAAGTTGTGTATAGAACAAAATATGCCTCAATGAAAGGAGATTGAGGCAAAGTCCCTTACCTTGGGTTCGACTTTAATCGATCGTTCATTAACATCCTGAATAATAAAGATGAGTTAATTTATACTTTATTAAGAAACTTCTTCAAGTTAATTATTCCTTTTATATCACTTATTACAATTTTATGAACACTATGTAATTATTTTAGTTAAAAATTGTCGTTTTGTCGGTCATTTGTACTTGAGTCAAAAATAAACATCTTGTAATTACAAGTTGTTCATGTTGAAAGATATCCATTATATGAAGAATTAAATATATTATGTAGATATCATATATATCATATATATCCAGTATATACATTCATTTATAATATTATATAACATTAAAAGTAATAAATGAAATGCCCCGTTAATGGAGACGGTAAGTCGTACGTACACATGAATGCTACTTCCAATTCTATTTCCTACTTAATGTAATGGGATAATAATGATATAATGGTATAATATAATTACATTACAATATAACTAACTACATCCTTTATACATCCCACATATGGAATTAATGAATCAAATCACTTTGAGGGGGCGGTAGTCCGCATTTCCTAAAATAAAGATATCGCTTTTACCCATAATCAAAACCATAATGGTTGTCCATAAAAGAAAAATAATGAAGATAAAGGAAAATATAAATATATATTATATAATATATAAATATAGTGACATCTTAATGTCCACCTTTGAATGTGATAGAAGAATATTGAACAATCATCATTTCGTGAGACATAAATTCTCCATCCACAGAAATAGTATACTCTTTAACCATTAGATGTAGGTGTGTGTAAGTGTAGCTTGGATAATTATAATAAAGAAATCCTAATATATTTAAGATACTGGTGTTGCTACAATAGAAAGGAATAAAAAGAGTTTATGGGTTTGGAGAAGCAAAATAAAACAAAATAACATTAGAGAAGACATTACCTTTAAATCGGGTAACTCCCTTTGGATTGAACCAAAAGGGTTTCATGAAGAGATTCCTGACTAAGGTAAGGCTTCTATTATGAAGAGTGGTATGTGGAGATAATAAAAGAATAGATTTTAGCCTAGAAAATGGCTTGAGAGGTGTGAGTAAAGAGGTAGAGGTGGAGGCCTTTTATAAGAGGAAAGGAGGGGCACTCTTGGAATGTTATAAAATGTAACTTTATATTAAAATGAGTTTCGGATTTTAAAGGTCCCAAATTGATATGTTTCAATGATTAGGTGATAATGGTTCTAAATATACTCATCCAATAGGTCTTTTACATGTGTAAATATTATATTTTACATTATTTTTTCATTTTATTTAAATTGTTCATTAATGAGGTAATCGCTGCATCATCATGATGTCATAAATAATTTAATTAATTTAATGTCTAAAAATTATAAAAGAAATAATATGATGTATTAAATATTTTTATCTTTCTAATGACTATTTATAGTCCATGATATCATTTATTTAGACAAAATTAAAAAAACTTTACTCGGGTGATACATTCTTTAGTGATATTCTCCTTTTCATTAAAAATAAAAAGATAAAGTGTCACATTCACCCAAAAGTGATTCCATGGGGTCCCAAAGTTTGGCACAAGGCATACCATGGTCGGCCATGACACAACCAGTATAATTTTGACACATGTTGTGGTCATTTTGTATTATTATGGTATTATTTTATTATCCATAACTACCCGATTACTAATTAATCAAGATAATTACTATCGTTACTATTCATACTGTCCAAACTCAATAGAGCCTAAATTACATAATTTGGAACTTATGATTCCAAATATGGATTCAATTTTACCAAATTACAAACATAGAAATTGCAATAATTAATTTAAAAATAATTCTCGTTGCCAAAACAAATAGCGGGTTTTTTTGAAATAATATCTATAAAAAGATTGTCACTTGTTTATGCACAATTCCAAAGTGAAATTAATTCTAGTGACTACAATTGGATTAAATGGTAAAAATATATTCTAATTAAACCTTAAGACCAATTAAAAAGATAATCTAACTATATAATTAAATTAGATGAAAATGCTGTTTTGAGCTAAAAAGTATTATTTTTCACTATTCATTAAAAATTGACCATTGTCAAAAAAATACAAAAAATTTAACCAAAGTAAATTTCAATGTCTTAATCCTAAAGAATAAGTTTATTTTGACAAATAGATCTTACAAAATTTTCAAATTCTAGAATTAAAAATGGTTCGCCATCAAAAGGCTGTAAAACAATCTTTTAAAAATATTAGAGAATTTTATTCTTAAGATTGGATTTATTCTCATTTTGAGTCTTTAAAACACTATATAATTAAAAAATAGACATATATAAGAAAATATATTATTAATTACTTACATGGGATGTTACACTTATTCATACATCTAGTTTTAAATTATAATAATATTTTAATCATAATATTAATAGTACATTTTAGTTTTGTAATATTGTGTCTTGCATTTCATCATATTTACCAAAAGAACTCGGCAGTCAGTGTCAAACAAGAAAAACATAGTATTTTATATACAAAAAAATAATACAATTTTATATATTAGTTTAATATTAATATTTTTCAGTGAAACTCTTACCAAAATTATTGCTTTCATACAACACAACCAATATTCAGTAATGTGTGAAAAAATTTGAAAAACATTATTCATAAAAAATATAGGTCTCATAGATTCTTTGATAGAGTCATATATGGCATATATAATTTTTTTATATAAAACATAATTTTTTAAAATTTTATAGACCATTATTTTTTGTATTTATATTATTTTTTACATATTATAAGATTCCACGATTGTTAGGAAAATAAGAAAAAAAGATCAAAGTAAGAATATTGAATATAGTTCCCATTACGCCACAAGGCAGCATGGTTCAAAAAAATAATTTTATAGGTATACTAAAGACATGGACGATTAATGTATATTTGAAGAAAAAATAAGAAGGATTATACATGAATAACCACGTTGATTCAGAGTGAAAAAATTAAGAAAACAAAATTACACATAGTGTAACTCAATAACAAGACATGTAACTTGGGAGATTTGGTGGACATGTATAATTCATTGATGGAATCCATGAAATGTTCTATCCCCACAATTTACATGGTGTTTATCATTTACACAAAGTGGATCCATCTGAATGAACACAAAAACGTAAGTTTGAGTAAATTTAATATCCATTCCTTAGTTTTATGAACCCTTAAAGACCGGAGACAATTTGACACCGATTCATGATGCAATTAATATTGCCTAGATTTTCTTGAATACTATAACTAAATATCATGTAAAATAAAAAAAATTAGTTCTTGATGATCCACCACTATGATATATATTATGGATTTTGCTACTATGGTTTTTCATTTCATTATATTTTCAATTCATTTTATACTATAATGAATATGAATATATTTAATTCGTGTTTTTACATTTTATTATAATATCTGTCTTTATCTTCCAACCCTAGTCTCCATCCATCCATCCAACATCTCGAAGGCCTTCAAATTATTATTATTAAATGATAAAGCCTTCATTTAAGGGATTGGGGGGGTATAATCCCAAATAAAAATAATTGGAATAGGACAATTACACTCAAAGGATAAAAAGAGTAAAACCAGGATGACATCGTAGTAAAGATCCTCCCTACATTTAATCAGGATGATTCTATACACCATTGAAAATATTTTTGGTAATCAAGTTTCATATGTCAAAGCATTGTCCTGATCTGATGGCTAGTTCCACACCCTCTCAAATAACCAAATCCTAAATACTCTACAAATATGAACCACCGCCACTAGAACTACTACTCATGTATGATTCACGAAGTTGATTCTGGATAAAAACATCCAATCATAGTGTCATTCACTCTCTCTTTAATATTTCAATTTGAAATTTTCTATCTTTTTAATGGTATGTTACTAATATTAGGATTGGTCCTTGGGATATTTTCATACTGGTATTAGTTATATTCATTCAATTCAAAAAAATTATTAAATTTCTCATCGATGTTTGAGAAATTAATGGGTATAGTTGGCATCAATGATTGCATTATTTCTAATTCATTTATTTATTTTATTCAATATTTTTCCCTCAATTATATTATGAAATCCATTCCTATGGTAGAGTTCAGGTTTCCTAAAGTGTTAAAATATCATAGAGTGGAGAAAAGGTTTCTTAATGGGATGAAATGACATAGAGTGGATATTCGTATTTCAGGAATTTCATTATAAGTTGAGGTGTAATCATATTTGAAAGTTGGTGGAGGTGGGGTCTGGTGTTCTAAAGGAATAATAAAATCTAAAAGTCAAAAAATTAGGGGAATGCAACATGTTAATGTGTTTTCATTACAAAAATTATCAAATTGTACTTATAAAACAAAAAAATGAATATGCATATCCATCACATTGAACAAGTCATTTCTTCCCAAATTTCATTATATCAATATTTTCAACTTCTTTTACGATAGGTTATTTAATCATTCCATTATATTCATAAAACCAAAAAAAATCCCAGTAAATATTAAAAATAATTAAATGAGTTAGATTATGTGGAATTGGATTAGTGATTTAATTTACTATGATGATAATATAGTGAGATGACCCTAGTTGGCCTCTATGACGCATTTGGAAAATAAAATATTATTTTTACATGACCTACAACACACGTGTTTAAAATTGGAGCCACTGTTATGTGGCTATGAATCTACCTATAACAACATGTATTCACATGTTTTAAAATAAATGTTTTGGATTTAAATGGAAACAACTAGAAAAAAAATTTTTACGGTGTCACTAACATTATATTACTCTACATGGGATGACTAGACATTAGTGAAAAAATAATAATAAGATGATATTTTTTGTACTACAAAGCTCAACTAATTGAAATTAAAAAATACTTATAATGAATACTAGTAAAAATATCATGGATTATGGAATATCTCTATACAACCAAAATGAATAACCAGAGCATGAGCCCAAGACATTGAAAGAACTTGATCTAGTGGTGAGAAAAAACTACCTTCTCATTTTTTTGATGTCGAAGAACATTTTTAGATAAATTATGATACACTTGAAAATTTTCAAAACCTATCACAACAATGTTAGTGGACATATATGAAGAAAACTTTTAAGATAATTTAAGAAAGGGTGATCAAGTGAAATTCGATAAATTTGGGGTAATTGGGAAAAATTTGAAATGTAACACAATCTAAAAGTTGATAATGTCGATGATTCAGCACCAATTCACCACAGTATATCCATAGAGGAAAAAGTAACCACCCAATTTGTGGAATTTTATGTGAGAATATTATAGGACGATTAGATACCTATACCTTATATCATTCAACTACAATTGGAACTTTCAACTGGATAGCCAATTATAGATGAAATAATATTGTTATAAGATACTTTATGGAAAAAATACTAACATAATTTTATTGAAGCTTATATTAGTATCACTCCTAATTTTTTGGAATTTTTCATATTCCCTTTACTCATATTATTTTCTAAATGAATATGATGGAAATTAAAATCCATATGTTGAGGAACACTTGGATCCTTGAAAATTCATTAATCATTTTTTAGAGAGAAACAAGAACAAAACCTAGTGGCTCTGTAGGAGGACCCAGAGTAACATGATTCATAGATAAAAAGGAATGAATTTGGTATTGAATTTGAAAATGTAAATTTTGATTATATAATCTTTTACTATAACTCCCCAATTAATTTATATTTTTATCCATTGTATATTGATAATCCAATGGAAAATATTTTATATGTTTAACATGTCACAACTAAAGAGAAGGGTCTCCATATTTGATCAAACCCCCTCTATGAATGTTGTACCTCATTGCAAATGGGGGATAACATTTGTATTGTATACATGGAATTTTACTTAATAAAGAAAATAAAATATGATAGAGGAAGAAAAAATTGTGGGGGTTTCAATCCAAGTTACTACACCCATCAAAAGATTATGGATAATAGAATCTAATACCCATATATATGTAGTCATAGCCTATGGACCACAAGGGGATTAAACGATGATATATTTTTTAAATTTTATTTCTATATATTTATTTTCCTATTGTAATTCATGGTTTAGGAAGAAATATTTATGAAAAAAAGTTTTCCCTATATCTTTTACGATATTACATTAAGTTGGATCCTATACCTATTTTTGTTTTAATTTTATTGGACTGTTATGGAATTCGGTTAGAAGAGAGTTGTAAAATTGAAATTCACACCATGAAAATGCTTCCAAAAATGAAATTCTATAAAAATGAAAGAAAAAATTAAAAATATAAAATGAAGCTCCATCATGAGATGAATATGGTTTTAAATTTCCATATATAATTTTTAATCTCATTAATTTTAATTCATAGGGTATTTAAAAAAATTTCATTCCCCCCGATTGAACCCTTGTACTCTAGTGTTGTTCTCAGAGAGATAATTTACAGAGGATAATAAGTATTTTTTGTTTTAATTTTCAATATGTCAATGATTACTTGATCAAAATGATAAAATTAATGATCAAGGATAATGAGTAGGGTACAAATTTGAAATAATCATCACTTTTTTGGAATGAGTTCATTTTTTAAATAAATTTATTCTTAGATTTGGCATGTCATGAATTTCTATAATTGATTATTATTTAGTTATTATTTTATTTTTAATTTCTATGAAACATTTTCCAAGTACATATATTCCCACCCATGAGAAAAAATATGATCAAATATTTTCCATTTCATTCAATAGTATATTTGTTGATAGATGGGGGAATTTTATCTTCTTGAACATCCATAGAATCTTGTTGAAGCTATGAATGAAAAAAATAAATTTTAATATGATTGAGTAATGTAATTTTTTATCCAAATATCATTGGAATCATATAAAATAAATCTTACTATTTCCCTTATAATCCATGTATCAACATTATTGGAAATTAGCTATGTTATAAGATTATTATATGCATTTATATCTTACTCAATTTATATCACATAATATTTAAACCACTATGTGTGGTGGTAAACATTTCATGGTAGTTAGGTTTATACATAATTTATCCAGGGTTTTTAGGAGATTTGGGTAAAGGCCATTTTTTCAGTGTACCATATAATTCACCATTCTTGCGAAAGAAATATTAACATAAAGAAAATGAAAAAAGTAGGTCGTGAATATTGAGGATTTTAATCAGATTCTTGAATCCAACAATTTTTCTATCATGCATTCATAGGTGGTGGATATTAGATATCTCTTATGGATATTTTTAATTAATTATAAAAATAGAGGAAAAGAAAAAAAATGAAAAAATCATGCGAGGTACATTCTTTATAAATGATTTCATTAATCAGGTGACTAATTTGAGCAGTGGGGATTAGTATACTATATTTTTTTCATGAGTATTTTCATTGGAAATATCATTTTAAATCATGATGTATGATTTATAGTCAAGACCTGTTTTTAGAATATTTCTAATTATTTATGCTAACAATATTATGCCTTGAATTGAATTTGTACTAAATTAAAATACCATATGTATGATATGAATATTTATATTTACATTATGGACATGTTAGATGCCTTGAAAACCTATAGTAAGCTACATGTACATGAGGTATGAGCATAATTATATGTATATTTATTACATTGATAGATGAGAAAAATTGTTTTACTTAGTGGTAGATTTAAATTGACAAGGACATTATGGATGAATTTATAAATTAGTTTAGAAGGAATGGTGAGAATATTTATTTAAAAATAGAAAATGTAAAATGTAGAATATAAATGTTTACATTATGATTGAGGAGTCAGAGGAATTTATTTTTATGGAAATTGAAAATTTAATTCCCATTTTCAATCATTGAATTCTATTTCAATTGAATATTAAAAAAATTTAGAGTGAAATTTCATTTAAAAATAAATCACAATACATGATTTTAGACATTCAAGTTCATAGTATGGGGGAGCTGAGAATGTAAAATTTTTCATCCATTTATACGTATAAAATTAATTTTTTTTTATAATTTAATAGATTAATCTTATCTATATTTAATTGGTATTTTATTTATTACAGAATACCAAAAATTAGAGGATAGCGAACAAAACAAATGAATTATAAATGTTGAAGAAACATCACACTATTCTGTAATGTAGTAGGATGTTACACCATAATTTTGATGGTGGAATCATGTTTTTGTATAGTCAAGGTATTTTGAAGGAAAAATAAATATGATCAATAACTAATTTCAACCATCATTTAGAGTGAAATGTTAAGGAAAAATAGACATCATGATTGAAATTTATACAACATATAACCAGATGGATTTATAAGATGTGTGACTAGACATGAAGAAAACACTGAAAATATCTATCCAAGAACATTACACGTCATATATCATTTACAATAAGTAAATCCCTTATGAAGTGATAAAATATTAGAGTTTAGACCGTATTTAATTCCCATGAACCACATTTATAACTCCTTGATAACGAATGACTAGCGGAGATCCATTTTTTTTAAATTAATGGTGGTTATTATTTTCTTTGAGGACTATAAATTCATGGCCATATAAAAGAAAATAGTGGTCAGTTTATGAGGATCCTCCATTTCACTATACTATAGGTCCCATACTCGTATGGTTTTAATTTTTTTCATAGTTACAAATCCATCAGTAATGTATTTCATGGAATCATTATTTATTCATGTGATTTTATTTTCTTCATCCATCACTCATTATATTCCAACATTATTCTCATTATAAATGTCTTCCATATTTCTGTTCTGATATATCCTCAATTTTTACTGGAAAGTAACTAACATGAGGCTTGGCAATATGGAATGATTTAATAAATTCTAAAATATTGCCCTTCAATTCAAGAAATCTATATACTGATTGTTGTTGATGTATGAATATTTAATTGGTGTAGAGGTCATTCATCATGGTATTACATGAAATTCTATTCCTTAATTTGATTCATTTATATTCCCTCCATTCTCATGGTACTGAACGTCAAGAATTGGAGATGGGGTATCCTAAAGTGATGAAATGATGCATGGTGCAGTATAGTCTTTTTGAGATTACATTCTCCATTTAGGTGTTATCATATTTTATGTCTGTAGGATATAGGTTTTTTTGAAATTGATTCATGCTAAAATTAAACATTGTAAATAAAATTTATTTAATTAGTTAATGATGTTTAATGAAATGAATATCAAATTTTATTGAAAAAACAAATATATAATTAATGAATACATGTTGCAATCCCTATGACCATTAACATTCTTCCCAAATTTCATTTTCCCTGAATTTTAATATACATTTTAGATATTTTAATTATTTATTTCATTATTTTATAAAAAAATACTGTTTTAAATAAATTATAAAAAAACAAAATTTGTTAAATTAGGTAAAAAATTCTTAGTGATATAATTTAGTTTGAAGCTCTCCAGTAAGGCAACTCGTGTATGTCTTTGTGCTAAATTAGGATAATAATTCATTTTCCAATGAATATGACAATAGTGATTCATACATTTTTCTCAAATAAATATAGATATCAATAAAAAACTAAATAACTATCCAAAACTTTATTGTATATCATGGATCATGATTTGATATAAATGATATTTATTCACCATGGATTTATACAAAAATATATATTTAGAATGGTTAAAATGTAAAATAGAAATGTATTTTCTTATAGGGAGAAAATGTAGACATTTGGTTATATGTTCAATAATATACCGTATCTTATTTATTATTCTAGGTGTATATCATATTCTAGTGAAAATACTGATAATTAAATCATCGCATTTCTATATAGTGATAGGTAGAGGATTCATGAATCCTATAGAATGATATATCCTATCATTCACCTATTAATAAGGAATATATCTAAATACAAAATATATAATTTCCCACTAAATATTATACCACTAAAAATGATCCAAAAAATCCATGTACCTCTTTGTATTATAGGGGTGTATATGGAAATTCATGCTATGATCATCATATATTGACTCATTTCTTTCTCAGTTATATATGGAATAAAAAATCACATTCCAAATTGGAGAACAACGTGTTCATAAATAAATGATTCAAAAACCATTCATTCATGACATTTACTTTGTTTTTGAAATTATCCTAATCACTTAATGAACATATTATTTTTTAATGTAAAGATGGTTTTTAAATCATTTCAAATATGTATGATATTTCCCCATCCATAATAAATTCAATTTCCATATTATCTGGTTCCATAATTAAATAATATTTATCAATAATCTTCTTAATCACAACCCCATTATCATTTCTAATCAATTCATCAACAAACATATTTTCCATGATATGATGTTAATGCCCCTTGAAATTATAATCCTTTAGTACTAATTGATAATACCTTTTCATCATGTTGATCTCCTTGAATAAAAATATGTATTTTTGAATCTTATGATCTGTGTACATCTGTCATCATTGGATATAGAGATCATTTCACCATATCATCAGAGTAGTGAGTATAACTTCCTTCTCATGATCATGTTTTGGATAGTTCATTAATGTATATTTACATACCATGATATATAATAAATAACATTATCATTATTCATAGGGATAAATCCATGTCCATTATATAATGAATAACTATATAAGATATTTCCATCCGCTAATGATTATAGTGGTAATATTATCACATTTATCATCCTACTCCTAAATTCATCATAAAATTCCTTAAATTCCACTATCCATACAGAAATGACCGCTTTTTGTGTCATTATGGTTTACATTTTTTCGAATTTGGTTATTTTTTGAAAAAAATGCTAATAGTAGCCTACCAATCAAGGGAAACTACATAAGTCATATATGATCATTGATTTGGGCCATCCATTGCTAACATTTTCAATGATAGATCAACTAATATTTCATTAATAGAGATAATAAGTACAAAAAATGAACAAATTAAAGCCACAGTTTACACCATATATGTTTCATATATGTATCCTATTCTCCACCAGTCTAAATAATGATTTGTAAAAGAATCCTATGATCTCCATTCCCTTTGGAGTATACCGAGATATAATGAAAATTTACCAATGAAAATAATATTTATAATCCTTTAACAATATGTTCAAAAAATATATTATATTTGAGGGTGCATTAGTAAATTCAATGGATTACTATAAACTAATAAACTACATACACCATTTGAAATGATGTATCTAAAATATATTACATCTATAATGACAATTTCTAAAACATAGAATGAAGATAAATAAATGAAAAATAGTTTTTTCTTGGAGGGTGACCGAATAGAACATCAATATGAGTCATGGGATATTTTTTCTTCATTGCTATAGAATTGAGTTCCCTAAAACCAATAGACAACCTCATAGTCTAAAATAGTCATAATATTCTAAAACCCCATCCATTATGTTGTCAATGTCTTAGTGGATTCAAGGTGGTGGTTTTATCTATTTTACCATTTATTTATCTATTACTATTATCCCTATAAGATATTTCCTTCTTGTGGTCACATGTTTCATCATGTGGTTAGTTAGAATAGTGATTTTCTCCAATATGGATAAATATTTTGTTTTTTCAGTCACTTTTTTCCTTCATACATTCACATTCGTTTTCATTTAATCAATTGTTTACTTATTTTATTCACTAGTTTATGCATCCAGTAGGTTGATTAGTGATGGAGTTTTTTGACTTGGTCACTTTTTTCATTTATACAATCACTTATTTTTTTCATGTAGTATGTTATTTATTTCTTAAAGTCACTTATATTTTCATGGGGTCTCTTATTTCTATATAGCGGTTAGCTGTTTGATTTTGTATTCACTTATTTCCCACTTGTTATAGAATTTTTATTCTTTTCATCATTTTTTGCATTTATGACATCACAATTTTATTATACAGTTGTTTGTTTTTCTATAGTATCAATGGGAAGTATGAGATGAATCATCATGAAGTAAATTTTTTCATTAATGTGTATCCTATATGTTTGTGCATAACATTGATTGTTAATGTCTTCATTTAGAATAGTCAGGTGTTTCCTTAAATTGGATACTTGTTTTCCCCTTTTGAACACTTGTTTGTTCACATGACATGTCGGTTGGTGGAACATGTTCTGGAAAAATAAATACATTATAAATTTATTGTTTTACTAATAATATCATGAAGTGTCCAAAATTTGACTTTTTTGTACATAAATCCTATTTTTAGGATTTCCATAACGTTATTAAAAGAAATTTTTTGGGTTTATAATTATATATTTTAATATCATTGAAAAATAAGCATATCAATGATTTCATAAAAATGGAATTTAATAATATCTATATTAATGGTTAATTAAAACATTAAACATGATCTGAAATCTAGATGGTTTCAAATATTTTCTTAGGAATAGAAGATCAATCATTCATTCATTCATTCTGTTATGACTTCTCTGGAGAATGTAGTTTCATTTACATTCCCACAGAGTCTTGCCATCCAATTTCCATTAGGCTGAGTATTTCCTATGATGCTTCTATCCTTTTAATGCATACCTTGTTTTATTGTAGTGAATAATGTCAATGATATATCATACATTACTTTGAACCACAACACTAAATTCTCATCCAGCCTCATGTCTTGAATGGTCTCCACAATATTGAGTTTTGAACTCATTAAAACACATTATACATCAGTGGGTTGTGTCCCCATAACAAACATTACAAAATTAATAACCACGGTAACTAAAAAGAAAACCAAAAAAACACCTTGGTCATCACATTCCAAATTTATTTCGATTGTGAACAACATCAACTACCACTCAACTAAAGCATATTTATCCATCAATGTTAAAAAAATTATACATAATTACTTAGATATTGAATTACGCTAAACTGGTGTATAAATATTCTCAATGAAGAAAATTTTGAAATATTATATGCATTTTCTTTGACACATATTAAAATACCAATGTAAAAAAATATTTAAACACTTACGTTCTATGAAAAAAGAAAATATCTCAGCAATGAGATAATGATGACAAGTTTTTAAAGCATAGAAGACTACATAGAACTCCAAATATTTTATTGGTTAGATAGTATCATGAAACATTTACTACCTTGATCCACAAGAAATAGTATGGTCTCATTGAATGAGAACACTCCCCAACCCAGATCATGATGCATTAGATTACAAAATATACCCATGTCATGATTCTGTAAATACCATGATTTTTGAAGATATAATGAAAAAATTAAAGTCTTGAAAAAAATTCTACAATTACTCAGTCAATTGGAATAAAACATTATTCTTTATCAAATCAAACATAGGATAATATATTCACTATAAGTCATCCATAAAACTCAATATCTCAAAGATATTCATTGGCTATTTATGAGAGATAACTAATTATATATTCATATGATCCATCAAAATTCCTTTTTAATTAATTACAAGGAAAAAAAAGCAATCAACTTCTATCAAAAATCTCACATTTATGATTTGAAATATAAAAATGGTATCTGAAGATTCGTAACACGGTTTCCATGTATTTATCATGTTTAACCGTTGTCCTTTATTACAAAAAAATGTTTTCCAAAAACACTGTAACAAAATAATCAATAAATCGTTGAAATGTCTGATTCAAATATTAAATAATGATAATTGTTTCATTAAATATATTAAAATTAATTACTACATATTCAAAATGGTCATATCATCTTATAATTTTTTTTTTCAAAAAAACACTACTTGAACTCACATTTGGTGATATCCTAATCAAAAGTCAACATTTGAGAACCACTAATGTCCTATAAATTGATGTAATTAATAATAAATGTATTGAAGTGGATACCAATTCTTTATCCTAATGTGTTTAAGCATAAAATAATCAACACATGCCCTTATAGTTCTGTATGAATTTTTCATTAACCAAACTAGTGGTACCCAAAGAGACTTGCTAGTATAAATGAATACCTTTCCTCCAGACTCCACCAACTGCACTTTCAACCCCCTTAATTAAATTGGTTCCATTTTATAATACTAATTTGAGATAGTACTAGTGCCTTGGAGGAGATAAATTGCCAAATCCACTTCCCTTTTAGGTGGAAACCCATTGAAATTTTCAACGGAATACATATGAAAAATATTCCATGAATGTTGGAAAACATATATTTTCGATCTATTCTATCGATTCCAAAATAAATACCACTATATACGAAGATATATTTTGTGCTTCTTATTCCAAAAAGCCTATTTATTTTGTCGACCCATCCATTTCTCCCCAAATTAGATGCCCAATCCCATCATTAGTCACAAAAATAAATGTCCTTTTATAATATTTGATGTCAGCCATGAATGATTTCAACCAATCCATAAATTGGATTACATTATAGACAAATATATCCAGCACCAAAAAGTAACATGTTAGTTTATCAACATAAACATTTACAGAACATGTTCTACAGAGAACAGATTGACATTAACATTGAATAAGAGCAGTTTGATGTTTTATCATGGAAGAAATAATCTAATGTTTTAAGCTGATAAAATAGATAGCATGAGGGGAAATAAATTAATAAGAAGAACCGATATCAAAAAACACATTCATAAGTGAATAAATAAAATTAGTTCAACATATCACCATATATTTTCCATCCTAATCATCCACAATGTTCTCCTTAGCTTCATATTATTTCTCCATAACTATACTTTGTTCATTGTTTTCCTGTAAAAATTTCCCTTCCTATGGAGTCAAAGTATTCGTAGAATCAACATGGATATCTATATTATGATGAAGTGATTGATTATACATTCCTTTCCCTATGAAATAATATGACACATATTAAAACTGAAAAGTCTCTCGAGGACATGAACTAAGAGAACTATGAGAATATAATTTAAGATGCCCCAAATTTTTGAAATCATGGTATTCTCTTTGTGGTGATGTATAGTCTCGCTTCATATGGTCGAAGGAGCCACATTGGAAACATCCCACTTTTTTCATGGGTCTCATAGAAATATTCACTAATCTAGCCATCTGATTTTGATTCATGCTCCCACTGTGTATATAGGAGTCGAGCTTCTACATTCCCCCAGCTTTGAGTTCACACTAGATAATGTGGGTATAATAATCATTCCACCTCCCATTGTTCATGATATATTGTTTTTACCCACTATTTCCATATTTTCAATATCATTATAGTCCATAATACAGATAAAAAAATCCTTCAGTGAATATCCTACTTCTGCGTTGATTCAAATGTATTTTCATTTAGAAGAAACCATGGTTGAAAAGAACACAAAATTCTTAAATTTATCTGTATACTCGATGATAAAGAGATTTTCCTTCACCAATCATATTTTTTCATCATTCTATACACCCTGAATATGAGAGGATTGAAATATTTGTGGAAAAGGTCCTCAAAATCATCCCAAAAAAAGAATTGACCAACTTTATTTTATATCGATTGTTCCCACCACTAGAAAATAAGTTTCTAAAGCATATACATAACCACCTTCTATTTCAGATATGTTGTTGTGCTGATAAAACTGAAGAAATGATTCATCTTGTTGGACAAAAAATCTTCCTTTTTAGTTTATAATCAGCTAAAAAGATGGGTGTATTATTCTTATAGAACTTTTTTAAATGATCCACTTGTGTTGGATCATTCCTATGGTTCCTTGTTTCATTATGCAGAAATGCTTAGATGATACTCTGAAGCAGTTGTTGGTTCACCTACACCTCAACTGCAACCACATTATCTACAGATTCTTCCAGTTGGTTTCTATGATGCATATTGGGTGCCAATTTTTATACAAAAAAATAAACAACATAAGTCTCACTCGGTAGAAACTGAAATATTATCATTTCAAATTCTACACATCAAATATCATAAATCTGTTTTCCAAAATCATCATTTTTGATATTCTACCTTTTTTGAAAAATTTCAACATACTTTTGAAAATCAAAAATTATTAAAAATAGAAAAGTGATGATCTCAATAAAAATATATCTTTTTAAAACAATTTAATCATTTTATAAAAATATCACATTAAATCAAATAATATATCATTAATAAAACTGAAATTTACACTCTTAATAGGAATTCATTTTTCTAATTCATGTTGTGCTCATATTGTTCTCTAATCCCTTTATAATGAGTTTTTGAATCCTAATTGTGTCACCAAAAAAAATGTACACAAATAGATGGTAACATCTAGTTCAATATAAAAAGGTCAGTGACATCATTATATTCTCTACATTTGAATTCCTCATAGTACATCTTTTTTCTATGATCCTAACAAAAGTAATAGACGTGAATGAATTTCCAAATCCATGGATGACTACCAATATAATGTTGAAGACTAATTTTTCTACGAAAAAATGAACAAGCTAATAGAGCATGTCCAAAATATATTTGTGGAATGAATAAAAATAATACCATTTATAAAATCATACCCCTTCAAATTGGCCTGAGAGGGTGGTGAGTCATTAATATGCCTCAAAAGTCATCTCTAAGACACAAAAAGGTAGAAATAAATGTCATAGGGTTTCAATAAAAAAGGAGTACAATTTTCTCTTTAATAATAAAGCAACAAACTAGAAAATACACAACCAAACAAACCAATATATGATACATGATAATAATTAATGATAACTCAAAATTTAGTTTATGAAAATCATACCCTAATAAAGTACCATAGTGGTAGACTAAAATATCAAAGTAAACAATAGAAGTCAAAACTCATTGACTCCATGAAAAAAACATGAATCCAAGCTCCATAGGCTCCATGTTTCAAATTCACCAAAAAAAACCATGTATCATGATGTAGTGATAATGATGTTTTATACTTTACCTTTTCTTATGTATTGATATATGAAATATACATATTCACCAAAGTGAAAAGGGTTGTGTGAGTACTAAAACTCAAGAGGTTAAACACAATGACTCCCACACTCACAACACCGTGGATAGAAAAGTGAGAAACAATAATTTAAAATAGTTTATATAAATGTTTTACCAAATTTTTTTTAACTAAATATAGAAATGATTTATTTCAACTAGTCATCCAAAAAATCCATTTTACAAAGAATGAATCGAATTAATTCTTAAAAACCATTACACAAGTTCTATTTAGCATAACTATTTCATTCAACATATCCATACTCTCAACAAAGAATGCATTATTATAAAATATTTATACTCATGAGTATTTTTACATCTATCTTCCAAGTAATCAGAATGTAATTATTTCCCATGTAGTATTAAAATTTTAGAACACAGTACAAAATCATATTTTAAACAATCACCATAAATTAAAATATGAACACATAAACAATGTATTCCCAAAAATGATTCCAATAACAACATAGAAAAATACATTTCAATGGAAATACCATTTCATGAAAAAAAAATTGATGAATTTTTTTCGTTGAGTTGAACAGTTATATCATTTTAAAATCACCATTTTAAAATCATTTATCAATTCACAGTCTATATAAATTAAAAAATTTCTCAAAACATCCCAAACCATTACTAAAGTGGTTTCCAAAAATGTTGTGGACACCATTATCAATATCAATTTCATGTTATCAAATAAATTTGATACAGCTAAAATCAGTTCGAGAAAGAGGATGAGAGAGTGAATCATCCAACCTTGAGAGTTTTGTTGAAAACTAAAAATAGCACAATAAAATCAGAAAACTAGGTTGAATCTCTATTAGCCCTCATTATATTTCATCTCATATCATCATCTTGACCAAATATAGACATATTTGGAATCCAGAACCTTAGATTTACCCACAGTGTGTGTGGATCTATGAAACTAATTGAGAGGGTGAATTAGATCGATGAAAACATCAAGAAAGGTGAATAATGATCACATACCATGAGGAATGATCTTCTAGTCACCAAGGTATGTTTTCAAATCTCCGATAGAACTTTCCTTGACCATTTGGTAATAAAAATGCCGTGTTAGGGCTGCATAGGACGGAAATGAGTGGGTTATAGGGAAAAGAAGTGTGGCCCACTTTTTAAGGAAGTGGATTATTTCCACAAATGGTTTGGTAAACCGTGTTCTAACCATGCATCGGCCACTACCTTAAAGAGAAACCTGACGTGGTTTCCTTACAATGTCTCCAAAGCGTGAGCTAACTAGACTGAATCTACTAACTAAAAAAAGACCGAAAGCATTTTTCAAAGCACATTGTTTATAAAATGTGGATGCATAGTATTGGAAAACTATCCACCACCTGTTCTCCATCCCTATTTCACATGTCTCACTATAGACAATTTATTGGTGATTATGCACGGTTTTCCAAAATCATTTTCCACACATTCAATTTTACAAAACCCAACAACACCCAAAAAGATCCCCAAATACTCACAAAACATCACACATAATCATTATATACATAAAAAACAAAAGGAAAGGGATTCATAATAGAAACTATGGGTGATTCATTTTTTGTCATTTGAACCAAAATCTTAATTATTTTACCCCAAAGTAAACACTTTTTTACCTAAATTGTGGTAAATAATCATTATTATATTATTAATTCATTATAGTAAAATAATAATGGTAAATTATTAGATAATATAAATTGTTCTTATTCCAAATATTTGATACATTTTTCAAAATTCAATTCATTTTTCATAGTAATTAAATTAAAAATTAATCTCATATATGCATCGAAAAATTGTTTCCTCAAATGAAAACACTCAATAGTTTAAAATGTTTTATATCATAATTAAATATTAAATTGATTAAAATAACCTAAATTAGGATTATTATAAAAATATGAAAGTATATTAACACTTAAAATAATTTATAATATATTAAAATGTTAAAAGAATTCAAATTTGAAGGTAGTTCTAAATAAAAATCACTATTTCTCACAATTCAAAAATAAATTTTTCTTTTCACAAAATTCTAAACATTCACAAAATAGTAATTTTTAAATATTTATTTCATATATTATGTTTTTTTTCAAATAACTATTTTAAAATTCATATCTAATTTTAATAATATGTGAGAAATGCACGATGAACACTCCATTTAGAAAAAATATAGTTTTTTCATAATAATTTTCATTTTTAATTTAAATAGTTGTTAGTTCATTTAAAATCAATATATAACCATTTAATTTCCCTAAAATGGGTTAGGATTATATTTTTAATAATTTAGTGATAACTATTCATACCCAAATATTTAATTCCTAATTTATTATTATATACTATATTAGTGTGTATTTAGACATTAGGTTACCACTTCCAAAAGACATCAAAGAGATAAATGATAATTTTAAAAATATATATAATATAGTATCATTGTGTTAAATTGTTATCTAATATTGTTATTTCATTTAAAAAATGATACATAAAAAAATTTTCTTATCCAAAAATCATAGGGTGTTACATTTACCCCACCTTGAACAAATTTCATCCCCAGAATGTTTACATTCACACAAAATTGGTGGGATTTTTATTTAAATTTAACCAATAATAAACCCAGATCACAAAAAGGGTTAACAAAAATACACATAAATAATGTAATATAAATATTAATAATCATATAATATTAAAAGTTACTCATTTTTCATGTAGAATATCATAAGTGGGATGTCAAGAAATAATAATGGAAGAAAAGTGTCATATCAGAATAATGAATGAGGGGGATAGAGGTCATTGAACAAGATAAAATTATAAAACCAAAAAAAACCTAATTCTATCATGTAACAAAATAAGATTTATTCATAGGATATAATGCTAATAAGATAAAAATTTATTTTGACATCATTCTGTATATGTTGACATTTTTTTAACCATCCACATAAACAAATAACTATACATAAATGATATATTTTAATTTCATAAGCACTCATTCATAATTTTTTTGTGTGTCAATCAATTTCAATTTTAGGTATAACCAAATTTATTTTTAATGTCCGATGAACTGAAATTTACATTTTACTCGTCATAAGATACATAATATTTTGACAAGTCTTCATATATGTTTATTAATATTTTCCCAAGATAATATTGTTTGAACATGTCATCCTATATTATAAATTAATATATAAACCAAAATAAAAAAACTCATTCATCATTAATATTTATTCATGAAATAATTTATGTAAAATCAATGATATATTAACAAGAAAATCACATTGGCCAGTGATAATTAGTAGACCCTTATCATCCTCTAGTTTTGGGTTTAAGAATCGTGTCCTTCACAAGATGCAATAGGTTTTTCTATTTGGAAAACTATGTTAATATAATTTATACAATATTCCCAAACATTGATAAACCATAACTAATTCATCCACTAAATCCTGATAAATCATAAAACATAAAAATAACATTAAAAATAATGCACGATTATTCTCCCTCAAATAATAGTTTCAATAAATCATTTAACAAACCAATCGATTATATTTTTTAAATGTTTCTCAAAATATCATTGATATTGGTAGGTTCCTATCACATAATACAAAAAAATAATAATTTATGAAATTGAACTTATGACCAATACAAAACACATAAACCTATGATGGTATCCATAACTCTTATGTTAATGCGGAAAATTTTACATCCAAAATAAATATAAATTCTCATATGTTTTATTATTCTTATAATCAAAATTGTATTTACTAAAAAAATACTTCTACAAAATTATTTTATATTCCCACTACCTAAATTCTTCAACATTTTATTTCATCAAATGCCCTTTTTCTATAATATATCCAATGTAATATGGAATTGACTAATATAATTTATTAGTTACCTATATTTAATACAATGAAATATATTTGTATCCCTGATATGGAATTTATTCATATCTATTGTACACTTCATTTTTTTTCTTGGAAATTAATTACATTTTTCCCTTGTTTTCCAAAAGAAAAAATATACCCCCATTCTTTTGGGAATCATTATTTTCTATGTCTTCTAAAATTTATACCTATAGGAAATCACAACCTATTTCTTCCATGGTCTCCACCACATGATCTCTTTGCAAAATACAACATCGATTCCTTTTTGATTCTGAAATATGGTGAAGGTATATGTTTTTAATCATATTTTATGATAATTTAATCCATATAACATTGATATCATTCACTCCAGTCATCATCCCAAGTGGTTCTTTATTTTACCCATATTTTCATCATTTTTAAAGTTATCATGTTTCCTATGTATTCCATCAAATTATTAAAAATATAATTCCAAGAACAAGAAATAATAATCAATGAGAAGAAACCATATAATAATTTATAATATGTCAAAATCCTGAAAAATTATTTTTTTAGTGAAAATATTATTTTAACCAGGGTTTTTAATTTTCATAATATAACAAAATTATATATAATGGTTTGTAATTAAAATAATATTAACCAATTTATATCGATTGGATTGTGAAAAATGTGTGCTGAAATACCTATTTTTTGTCTTAAGTAACATTTAATTCAAGGCTATTGAGTCTTTATTGGATTTATTAAACCAATGTACATTAGAATCAGAACCACTTCAAAATTATATTATATAGATATGGTTTATTACCTACAAAATCACGTAATATCTACCTTGCCAAAACATTTTTATATTCTTAAATAAATTTCCACAGGGATTATCATAGGGTCACATTCACTAATCATGGTTTTCCTAAATCTAGTTCCCATGGTTTCTACTAAACATCCTCTAATACCAACATTAAATACCAGGATCTTAATAGGCCATTTTTGGTGTATACATTAAAAAATTAGAATATGATACAAGTGATCAAATCTTAATAGACCATATTGATTAGTAGTCCTCATAATCTGTATACATATATTAATAAAATATTACATTTGAATGCACAAATTACAACATATTCATATTATGTGAATATCATTAATAATTATATAATATTATTGTATATCATTCACAATACACTTCATATATTCATGGGGATGGAAAAAATAATAATATAATTGTATTATCAATATGGGTTATGTGTAAATAAAGGAATAATGAGTCAATAATAATAATCATATAAATTTTAATACATTTAAACACATTCCATTTAATAAATAAGTTGACTACCATTTTTAGTTAATGAATAATCAATATGTAAAGTTAAATAACTTAATATAACTACCATTGAAAAAACCTGACTATCCGGAATTGACAAGAGATATTCAATATGAAATGTTAAATTACTAAAGACCTATTCTATTTTAATAACATTACTATAATGAATAGATAAATCCCAGTCAATATGGAATAGTAAATAACTATAAACACATACCATTTTATTGATAGATAAGGATTTAAAATCCATCCAGATAATATGTCATTGTCAATATCATAGGGATAATAATAACTAAACTCTTATAATGCAAATTTTTAATTATTCAACTTCATGGTCTCAATAGTAATTTTTCCTATATTGATAGTAAATTTCACAAGGTAGTTTAAAACTGTTGAGGGGGTATACACGAGAAAATAATTTGGCTAAAACATGCAAATTTCATTATTTATTGAAAATATTGATTCATCAAATATATCTATATATTGGATATCAAACCATATCAATATATATCATCCATTCCTCATATATAAATATATTGATTTTATTCATGAACAATACGACTTAATAAATCTTTATATTTAGTAAGCTGTAAATATATATAATTATTTCCCTTGTAAATCATATTACATTAAAAGTAAAATATTGAATGTATTCATAATATATGGATTATCTAGTAAATATATCCCTAATAAATAATAATGATATTTAAGGGAAATTTAATGTCCATGTCTCTCATGAGAGATAATATTTTAATGGAATATTAATGATTAAAAAACAATCAAAAAATAGAATTTATGTAATTTCCAAAGTCAACCAAGGAGTTTCAACATTATTTAACATCAATTCCACTTTTATTGTATCATTTATCAACATAGGATTTACCTCACTCCCACTCTCCATTTGGGAGTTCACAATGGATTAGGCATGTTTCAGCTTCACTCTGGTGGCCTTCATTGGTCAAAATCATCCTATGATTGAAACCACATACTAGTTAATCTCATATTCTTGGGATTAAAAATATCAAATGATTTTCATACTCCTTGGACCTCATCAACTCCTCATCTATATCAAACTAAAGGAATGTCTCATCATTTATTTTTTCATTGAATAGAGTCCCTTTAATCACATTCAATTCTCCCAATTATGGTGGCCAAATGATTTTCACTAGAACCTCAAAATTGTGACTTGTCCAAATTGGGTATTTTTTAGGGATTCCATTCCATTTCAAAAACATTTAATACTAGAGATGATAATAATTTTTATGATATTTTTTGTGTTTTTTTGGAAATTGATGATCCATCATCCATCTCATTTCTCCCCACATTATTCATTAAAAATATGTCTTGTAACATACTATATGTTTTGTGTGGATTGTGTTTGAAGAAGTGATTTCGTTAAATAAACTGGTGACCATTGAACACTTGGTGGATTTCTACTGCAGTTGTAATCATCTTGACCATCTTCAACAATTGAGCATTCATCGACTATTGGTTCAGTGATTTAGTCCGTTATCTCCGACTTACAGATATAGTATTTATGGATTCAATATTACATGAAAAGATACATCAAATAGATGTTCATAGAACATCATTGTATCAAATACATTTTAGGATAAAGATGGTTATATAACAACTATATAATAGGTTAGGTATTTTAATGATGTTTATCATATTGTGACTTTCTCAGGCCCCTCATTTAAAAGGAACATATCATTTTTTAATATGATGGCTTCTACATTAAAGATCCCTAATTAGATTATCTCCTATGAGTCTAAAAATTAGTTCTTATATTTGATAAATCAAGGTGTTATTTCGATCCTACATAATAATGTGGTGGATACCTAGGAGGTTTTTTATTCACCAATGGATTTGGTCTCTCCCAAACTATCTATAACTGTTTCACCACGAAATGGAGAAACCTCTATTAAGAGGAAAACAATATCCTCCTCTCTTAACTCCAGGACAAATATTGGTATTCCCCTTTTGAATATATTCTAATATTTAGATGATGGGATTTTCATATGATAATGATTCAGTTGTGTGGAAAATGTTTGGTAAAAAAATGCTAATAAATCTAGGAATTATATAAATGAGAAATCATCATAGATTCATGATTTAGAATTTGAACCATCAAATAATTATCAATGTCTATAAAATTACTATGTTGATTAAAAACCTACATTTTTAAATTACAATATTTGGATGATTGAAAAAAATGTTCCATTGAATTCGGTTATCAACAAATTACAAAATATAGAAATATAAGGCTTGTAGAGACCTGTCATATATTCTAAAACATATAGTAACATGATATGAAATAAATGGTATTCATGTAAAATAACATTTCTGTAATTTAAAATAGGTCTTCTATATGGTAAATAAATAGATCATATTCACACTTATCTACAGATTCCCCACCTACAAATTCATCCATAGATTTCTCACTTGTGCATTAAAAGTTTGATTTGAATCTAGATGGATTTTTAAAAGAGTAAGACAAAAATTCGGACATTTCTATGTTGGGATGGTCACTTAGACCTTTGGAAGAACAATAGTAAAAAAAACCTCAAACTATGAGCCTCCTCATTCAAATTTTGTATAAAAAAGTGGAAAAAATATAACAATAAATTCATCATTGGAAGACCAATATTGGATGGAAGTAAGAGTTTTGAAAGATGGAACTGAGTATAAAATCCCATGGATTAAGAGTACCACCAACATTTTACATTAATGATTTAATGAATGGAATGTATATATAGATTATTTAATTATGATTTTTTTTATGATTTAATATTTAATGAATGAGATTTTATAAGTGTATCAGTCTAATATATTCATTATCCTCATGTTTCTTCCCCAGATACAAGATTCTAATACCATAATTCAGTACATGGAAAGGAATGTATTTCCTACTTTATGTTAATCCAATTATTAACTAGTTTATTCTATCCACTTTTTTGGGTGTAGTTTATATCCCATCACGACATTTTCTAGGATTTTTGTCTTTGTTGTTACATAGTGTATCATCATTGGTGTTTTCTGTGGTCTTGATGTCTTTGGGTAAGTAGATAAAATTTTGATGGGGATTTATCAAGTATATTAACTTTCAATTGTCTATGGTGATAGATATTCCACACTCTATGGGGTTTAGGAGTATTTTTGTTGTGTTTTATTTCTATTCATGATATATAGGGTTGTTATAGTGATATTTTTCTTATTTTCATGTATCTCATAAAAGTGATTGTATGAAAAATTTGTAAATTATATGAAAACTAATAGCAAAAAATCTAGATAATTAATATAGATAGTTTAAAATTTTCATAATCCTTCTCGATCATAAGTAAAATAAATTACTAATTTCCTTGACGAAGACGAATAGAATAAATATACAATTAAAAACTCTGTATGAAAATATCCATTTCACATTTATTTTAAAAAACCAAAAATTTGAAAAAATATTTTGTAAATAATTTTATTCAAAAAATAATCATTTAAAATTATAATGGATTGTTTTTTATTTTGAGTGGTCTTGAGTGCATGAAATTTATTAAAGTCAATACATGTTAATACAACTATTATTTTCACATTTTTACTAAAATAAAAATTATAATTATTTGGAAATATACATGATGAATCATTTATGATTTTTTCATATAGATTAAATAATAAATAAAATAGTTTTAGAAAAAAAAATTTGTGTATTGTTAACAAAATTTATTCAATTTTAAACAAAAAAATTGAATGAGAAATTATTTTTTATTAGATAGAAAAATAATGATGTATTTTTTTGAAAAACATTTATCTATAATTTATACGTACCAAAGAGTGTAATATACTACTATAACATAAACAATAAATGGATAACTATAATTTAATAAAATTAAATGGGCTTATTATATAAAAACCATGCAATTTTTTTCAATGGAAATTCATGTATGAATAATCCTGATAAAATTTCGAATGAAATAATCCCATACTTTGATCACAAAATTGATGTGAGAACTAATCATTGAATCAATTATGTGTATGAAATTGGAATAAAAATAAAAATTATAAATGATTCATATTATGTTTAATTTTTTTCAACAAGAAACATAATCTTATAATGCTAAATACATTGACTAAGTAATATCACTCATATAAAAAATGAGTTTGGAAATACTATTCCACTTAGTAATTTCCAATTCAAAGCCCCATAGATATAATAATTCATATTAAAATTTAATATACAATGAATTATTAATTTTCCATGATATAAAATTATAATGGATTAGTATATACATAATATAGATTAAATTATGTTCGTAACATTGAAATATGACTTAATGAAGGAAAATTGAGATGATTCCCCTTACGCCTTGATTCCTTTTATTTGAAAACAACATAACCTAAAGTATAATGTTTTTAAAAAAGTTTTAAATATTTACTATGACCATATTAATATTCATAACTACATATATGATCCTTTTATAACATATTATCAACTTTTCCTTAATAATAGAACATTATTTTTGTTATCTTAGTTGATAACATCTATGTTTTGTCATGCATGTTTTGACATGAACGTTTAGGTTTTTAATAATATTTAAAAATTTAATCATATATAGAATTTTAGTAATTTTATTAATGAAATTTTTTTGATTAAATAAAATTTTCTAATCATCAAATAAAATTGAACATATAGAATGAATCAAATTTCATTTTAGAGACAATAGGTTGTATGTACACACGAGGAACGTTGTTATTTTCCTAACAGGTGAATGTGTAATGAATGAGCTTATACATTAGTCTTAAAGATTGATTATAATGTCATTTATATTACATATATTACTTAAATTTCTATTTATGAAATTATATGTAAATCATAAGTGAAAAGACATATCACATCTATTTGTGAGGTTGTACTCAGATAAACACACAAGAAACAATATTGTAATAAGAATGGATTGGAAATTAAGAAGATATACATGATATTATGAATTATTTATGTTAATAGTATCCTAAATATAATATGTATATATCAGATACATAATTATTTATATCCTTTAAAGGTAGTTATTTAAATTGAATTATATTAGTTTTTAAGGTTGTAGTCCACCATACACACAATTGACAGTTTTGTTTCCCATTGGATATAAGTGGAGACAGATATGTGTTGTGAAATTAAAATCATAAAATATCTTTATATAAAGGATTACTATATTATTATATTCATATATGAATTTAATTTCAATGATTTATAATATGAAATAAAACAAATACGCTTGTATACCTCTTCTTTGGAAAGCTCCTTCGGGTTTACACCTAAAGGCTTTATAAGAGTGATTAATAGTAAAACTAATTCATATAAGAGGTGGGTAAGTAAATATGAAATATATTTGGGTATGAATTTTATGCAACCAAGTGATTTGGATGTGAGAATAGGTTATTAGTGGGGGTGTCCTTTCATAATAGGGGAGAAGAAACACATGGAATTTTAGTAAGGATAAAGTGATTCTTTTGTTTTTCTCATTTTTAAATCCTCTAGAATGGGTCAGTCAAGAATAGTAGAGGTATTTAGGATTAAATATGATTATACAGTATGTTTTTTTCAAGGGTTATTATTTTAATCCCCATTTTAATAGTTTATACCAATCGATAGAACTATTATTACTTTAACCATTACACTTAATTTAAATATATTTATAATTAATTATGGTAAAAAATTAAGCAGAACATATAAGATAATATAAATTAATCTAATTACATATCTTCAATACAATTTTTCAAATTCAATTCAACGACTTTTCAAAATTAAATTTCAAATTAAACACATAGATGCATAAAAAAATTGGGTTTCAAAAGAAAAACATTGAATAGATTAAAAATATTTTATATCATTATTCAATAATAAAATGGATACAATGTCCTAAATTAGATAAATATTAATAAAATGTTAAATATTGAAACTTTAAAAAAATTAAAATATATTTTAACATTTAATGTTATTTAAACAAAAATGATCCTTTCTATAAAAATATGTATTTTTCACTTTTTATCAATTAAATAAACATTTTAAAAACATCTAAAAAATTCAACCACAAATAATTTTGTTATATAAAAGTCAAAAATTAATTATATTTTTACAGATAAATTTTATAAATGCGAGATGAATTAATTGTATAATATGTACTCAACGAATGGTGAATGAAATAAAAAGAAGATATATATTAATTAAACATTATATAATCATTAATATATCATATATATATCAAATAAAATCCTTAAAAATATCCTTATTACAATAAATTTAAGGAGGAAACAAAAACTGAATAACATTACATCATTGAAATGGTTGTCCAAATATATACACAAGTGACATTATCATTTTTAAATTGAATGGAAGGTTAAAAGGTAAATTTGATATTATTATTCTAGAATAATAATTATTTCATCAATATCATATATAAACATTAAATAGATAACGATAATCATACATGTTATAAGGTGATGTATGTTCAATGTATTGCTATGTGGAGCTGGTTTTCCACACATTATCATGAGCTATAATTTCACAACCCATTTGATAGAGGAGGATATAGAAAAATATTATCGAATATGTAGAATAAAATATTTGTATAAAAGTTATTATCTTTTTACCATATTCTATTTTTTATTTCCTAACTAAATATTCTAAGAGAATTTGTAAAAATGGAAGATCTTGGATAATTCAGTTGTATTGATTTAAAAAAAACTCCATGTCAACTCTTCTTATATATTGTAATGGATAATATTTTGAAGATACTAGAAACTATGTTAAATGAAAAATGATGTTGGGTAATTATTTTTGTATGTTTTGGGAATGAAAAATTACTTAGGAAATGTGATTATGATGATGATGGAGGTACCCATTTATATTTTTGTTGAGCGACACACATAGATTTTTTAATGGTTTAAAATATAATTAAGTAACATTAATTGAAAAATTTAACCAAAATGAAAAAGTTAAATGTTTATATGGTTAATGAACAAATCCCCAAGAAAATAATTTTTCACCAATTGTTTAGATCATTAAACCATTAACTTTTTAGAACAACACTCTATTACAGAAATTCCGACCTTAACCACGATTAAATGATTTTCAATATTTATGGGTTATAATATTAATTATAAGGTCTGAATTTGATCATATATGGCTAGTTTATTAGTTTTTTAATAAATAATAAACCTAATTGTCCTATTGAATACTATATTTATATTTAAATATTATAATTACCAAATAAAAAATAATTTTAAAAATTATATTTATAGAATACTATAATTTCATAATTCATCACACTATTGAATAAATCTATGTGTTTTTGTTCATTTCATTTACTACCAATATAATTATACTATTATTGAATCATAGTTTTTAGATTAAATAATGACCAAAATAATTAAAAATGTTTATAAATAAAAATTTAATCTACAAATCATCAAAAATATTTCTAAAATTATCACTTTTGTCATTCGGTGTATAACATAAATTGAAAATAAATTAAATATTCTAGGAATATTTTATTACCTAAATTACAATACATTTGATTTCAGATTCATCCCAATTCAATTTAACATTTACCATCAAATAATAGTAATCCTCCATGATGTATTATACACAAAAATTATATTATATATCATATAATATCCATAATTTTCATCTAATTCCTACTTTTAATCTATATCACCAATATAACATAATAAAATTGTAAATTCTTATGAAAGTTAACTCAACCATTATTCATGAAATTAAGTCACGTAATTGAAAAGAAAAATCATTTTACCTTAATCATATATAGATCCTTATATAGTTGAAATATTCAAAAACTACATTAATTATTGAGATACCAAATAAATATTTAATTATACAGTTATCTAAATGATAAAATTTATATTATCATAATGTAATAAATTATTTTTCATAATAACAAAATTATAATCAAAGATCATAATTAATGAAATAAATAACAATTACATTAATCTTATGTCCAGAAAATCTAAAATCATTATTCATTAAATAAATCTTTTCCATAAGAAATATACACAAATATTAGTCTATATTCCTCTAAATATCCCCAAATATCATTAATCATCTTATAATACCATCATATATAGATTAAAAATGTATATCTGTTCCTTTTAAACATATGACCATCATTAGAAATATTGACCCACAGATTATAAGGATTATCCTATATCACTATGGCATATCATAAGATTCCATAGGTTTTATCCTCTCAATCACTATATTGGTTAATAAGGAATATTTTAATTAAAAATAGTATATCCCCTAAGAGTTTCATTCCATGTGTACACTATTAAGCTTAGTCATTTTGAACTATTGATTAACGTGTTAATAACCAATATTTTCCAATATGAGTTTTCATCCCTTGGTGCATCTTTTATACATCTTCTAACAATTTCTAGTATATGTATCTGGATAAATTTTCATATAAATATCATAATATCAACTTTAAATCCTAAGATAGTACCCAATTGTGAAACACATCCTAAGAGTATTTTATAAGGTTAGGTTCTCTAATACATATTTTTCTCAATCTGCATTCTTATGGATTCTTATACACTTTATAGGATACCAATTACAACAATCCTGACCCATGTAACCCTGATCCAATGCATAATTTTTAAAATCAGAATATCAGTAAAGTGACCACATCATAATTAAATGATTAGTTTATAAGAATTAGAAAACTAGATACATACATGAAATCAACAATAAATTGGAAAAAATAAAATTAATATAATAACCATTTTTTTATTCCTAAAAATAATTCGATGACCCCTATGTCGTATAATAGGATAGGAAAACAAATAAAGAGAATGTTAAAACAATAATAATGGGATTCATATAACATAATTGATCATGAGTAAATAAGTCATAATAATGATGAAATTGTAAATAATTAAAAACACATTCCTTTAAAAAAATATCATGATAAAAAATTCATCAATTGAAAATACCAAATTAATAATATATTGGATAGTGTATATATATATATGCTATCATGGTAAGAAATGCATAATATTGGATTTTGTGATCTAAGACATCATTAATTATTAAATTTGATGTGATATTGTATGAATGTTTAATTGGTTGGTATTTATACACAGAAAACTCATTCAATAAGTCGAGTCAATTGGGGTGTCACATGAGACATGTCAATGAACTGATGGGCTCTGTATTTTTGGTTCCCCCTTGACTATGAATTTCTAGTGGATTAAATATATATTTATGGATCAATTTATAAATTAAACAATATTCCCTATCAAAAAATACTCTTATTGTCTAAGGAATATGGAATATTATGATTTCCCTACTCAGTAAAATAATTTATATTGTAAAACAGTATATATATGATTCGTTTAATATTAATGGAATGATCATATACATGATGAAATTAATATCGATATGGAAGAAACATGTAATTCAAATTGAAGATTATCATAAGAATCTGAACGCTTCAAGAGAATGTTTATGAGAAAAAAATTAATAGTAAATAATAGATATGGATCAATCCACCATAAATATATATTTTTTAATGAAATAAAATCATTTGGATAATAAAATGAAATATATTAAAGTATATAAAAACTATAAAATATTTTCCTTTCATAGAACATTGAGAACAAATAGATGAAGTCTATTATTTAGGAAGGCAAAAAATGAATGTTATGAGTTGAACTAAAGATAATGGACTTTGTATCAATTTAAATTTATTAAGGTATATATTTATTTAGTTAATCAATATTATGTTATGAGTTGAAAATATGACCCCTTTGAAATTTTATATAATGAATTAATCTATTCTGATGAAATATAATGTTTTGATTAAGGTTACTATTTCATGGGGCATATAACTCAACTGTTTTTGAAGTAGTTAAGGGAAATTCATCAAAAAAGTTTCTTATAATATTCCTTATTAAAAACTATTTATAATGGATGAAATGAATTTCTTGGATATATTTAATGAACAAAATATACCTCCAAAGAGATGCTATATTATTTTGAGCTTCCTTTACAAGTTTATATGTTTATTTTCAAGGAAAATTGTTTCCTTTTAATGTGATGTGTTTTTAAAAAATAATTTATGTAAAAATTGAAAAAACAAATTAATAAATTTTTTATGAAGAATTTATTATGATTCAAGGAAATTGATTGTGATAATTTGTGGTTATATTATAAATCAATTAATTTTAGGTCCATCATATTGCACCAATGCATTATTTATAGAAACCAACTATAGGTTTACTAGAAATATGAGATGGATTTAATTGATTTGGTTTTACCTAATATTTAAAAGGAATATAATGAAATGTTAATTCAGTAATAAACTATTTTGGTTAAACTATGTGTAAATTTTATTGTTACACTTTGGTAATGATTGGAAGTTAACTGTGATGGCCTTCTTTGAGTAGCTATGGTGGTTACATCAATGAGGCCATAAGTTTCCCACATGATATATCATTGATTTCTTAGGGTTTTTTAGGGTTTATATTAAAAACATAATTTATTTTCCATTTGAATAATATTTATTCCATATGATGAAAGAATAATGTGATAAAGGTAATTATATTATGTATTTTTTTTGTTTTTCAGTGGACTATTATATTTTTTTCTTTTATGTATCTTACTAATATTTTTTTTCTCATTTCTAATTTTAAATTTTTTCATAGAAATTTATCGAATAATTGTTACAATAATGAGGTCAAAGAATTGTAACAATATTTTATTAAAACATTTTATGTTTCATTTTAAAATTTTGTACGAAAAAATGGATTCTGATTATAAGTATCTACATCTTATGTATTGTATTACTATGTATGTGTATTTCCTAATTTTTAAAAACTCTAAACCAATATTATATTTGGTATTTAATTAAAATTATTTATAAGAAATCCCAAAATTATGTAATTCTTATGTATGAGTACTTGCATATCACTCCATTTAGTCTTCTCCAATGAATATAACGGGATCCATGAATTGATTTTTAGGAAATAAAACCAACACCATTAGTGTTTACAAACCTCTGTTTATAATATATGGAAATACTATTACAAATCAAGGTTATAAGATATTTGGTGTTTGATGAAAACAAAATAAATTTTATCAAAATGATTTTGTAGAATGTTATGATTGAGGATGATATGTAGGAACCCAGGGAATTATGATGCAAATTGATCATCACATGTGTTCATAACACTAATAAAAGATAGAGGGATATTTTTAAGGGGGTATAAAGTAACAAAAAATGATTTCGATGAAATATTATCAATAGATAATCATTGTGTCAAACTACATGTTTCACACACAGTAAAAAACACAAACTAACCTAGACACTTCATATTATGATATATATAAATATTTTAATGTAACCATTGAATTTTAATGTCCTAGTTATCATAACTTCATTATGAAGTATATTTTGAATGAATAATCTTCATTTTTAATAATAGTTAAATAATGAAAATATATAAATAAAGCTAAATTCAAAAAGAACATTCTATGTTGAAAAAATATTTGTTTTCTAAAACTAGAATTCATATACACTAGGAAATGTTTCATGAAAATAAGTAAATTAAATTTAGATGATAATAAAATATTTAATTTATATTAAAACTATAATAAAATTCTTCTTTATAAATTCTTATTGAATGGAACTGTAAAATGTTTTAATATTTAGAAAAATTAATTTTCCAATAATTGTTTTCAATATATTTTATGATTCTATTTAATAGTAAAATTAATAAAAATTATATTTTTAATTTGAAAAAACATTTATTTTGGGTTTAAGGAATAATATTATATTGGGATTCATTTTATGATTATTCTAAAATTATTGATTTTATGCCAGTAAGGAAAACTATAATTTTTACAAACACCATGAATTTTATGATATCAATTGTATATAATCATAAAATAAAATTTCTAATACCATATTCATGACCAAATATTTATTTTATATGTAAAATTAATAATTTTAAAATGTTATGCTATATTTAAAAACATACATTTGACATTTTAAATCATTAAATAGAATTTCCATTAGAAATGTTTTTATATCTTATATATTAATTATATTAAAAATAACATTTTTAATATTTATAAACATAAAATTAAAAAATATTTTTAATATTTTTAATAATAATATTCATGTAATCTGATAAGGATAATTGTTATTAATTCATAATTAGTTTTTTACTGAGGTTATATTAATTTTAATTTTATTAAAAAATTCCTCATTTTATAAGATAATACATTAGTAAATGAGACAAAAATTCGTAAAAACATATCTAAATGTGTATGGTGAAGGGGTTTCCTAGGCCAAGACTAAGAAAACCTCTATTAATTTAATATTATTGGATTCACATGCCTTATATAGTGAACATTATTTATACCCAGAAATATTAGTCAGAGACAAAGTCACCAACAATCCATTCAAGGAAAAACCTAATATTACAATTCCACTAAAAATATGACCATTTTTATTCCTATAGTTTTCAATCCCTTATTTTACTTCGACTACATTCTTTTAATATATAAATATCCCTGATTTTTTATCTTTTCTATACCATAGGATTCAATTATCAAAGTGAATTTTAATCACATATTATAATTTGACTGTATCATAATTTTGAAAATATATTACACCCATTATAATATTATGAAAATATTATTTTTTTGTTATTTTAATTTTTTTAAAATAAAAAATTTTCAACCATTTTCCACCATTCCATCATCTATAAAAAAAATGAAAACCTCATTACATCATAAACACAAAAACAATTCTTCCAAATGTGATGAATTTTGTTTTTCATAACTACCATACATGGTTAGTTATAAAAGGATATTTAAATTCTAATTACGTAATTTAGAAAATTTAAAATATTATGAAATTATTAACTATTTTCATCTTCTATACTAATTATTCAATAATTAAAATATTCACTCATACATACATACATGCTACAATATCCTCAAATGATATATTTCATTATTCATCACCTCCCTCTCTATATGGTATTAAAAATTTATTTTATGAATATATATGATATAAAGAGGTAATAAATTTCATTAATAAATATTTACTAATTGAAAAAAATATATATGATCATTATAAAATTATTCAAATATTTCTATAAATTACAATAAAAAAACATCATCATAAATATCATATTCATTAATAAAGAGTGATTCCAAAATTAAATGTTATTTAAACATTAAAAAATATTTGGAGGCCTTCTATTATAACATCTTGAAAAATATTTTTACTATATAATTTATGTTCAAAAGTTAAATATATAAACGACAATTATAAATTACTAACAAAGTATTTAACACCCAAAATAATATGAACTAAAAAATAAAATTTTATAAATTATTATAAATGAAGATTATTTTGTGTGGAAGATTTGATTATGTTCATATAATGAGTTATTAAGATATGTATGTTTATCATAAAGGATATTAAATCACATTCCTGGAAGTATTGAGTAAAATTAAGGGTTTCAACATTCAAATTTCTTTCTTTGAGATGTATTCCATATCCACATGTTGTTTATAATGTGGTTTGAGAATAATACACTATGGATATTTTTATATTAAATTCATGAAAATCTATAAATTTAAACATAAATATCATGTTCTATCAATCATTTTCTTCATATATAGTTGGTTATAATGTTTTATGGGAATATGATAACTCAATCCTCCTTTCCATGACTTATTATATTTTTTATTGTATATATTTCTTCAATGACCTATTTATTCCACAATAAAATTTTATTACATGATTCATTCACTTTAACTCAATTAAAAGTTACATTTTTATTTCAAAACCACTTCTCTAAAAAATTATTTAGTTTTTATCTTTAATATTCATTCTATTTAGTAGATGTAAATGGTTTATGGATGATTGATAACTCAATACTAATTTACTTGATTTATTATTATTTTTCATATACTCATTTCTTATATGTTTTATATTTTTCACAATACAGTTATATTACATAATTAATTCCCGTTCACATGGAGAAAATTGTAATTTTTACTCCCAAACTACAGAACAGATATTTTTCTTCACAAAAACATTTGTCATTGAAAAGAGTAATTCATAGCCTTTCCCAATAAGGACTTTTTTCTTTCATGACTATTTTTACACATCCATCAAATCTTACCCTTACTTTTTTTGAAATATAGGTATGCATTGTTTTGGTTGGTCCTAAAATATATCATTTTTTCTAATAAAATAGATGATATATCACCCTTTTTTATATGAGTTTCTATAAATTTTTTATCTTCGAAAAGGATATTGTTTATAATTATCCAACCATAAAATATGGGATCCGTTGTATTGCATTAGTACATTATCACAAATACAATATTCAAATCACAAGGGTCTGAATATTATTGGAAGTTTTGGAAATCCATATTACATACATGATACCCGTAATACATGAGGAATATATAATAATGATAAATACAAATAAAATATCAGTACCCTTGAAACTCAATCAAATGATTCCACTTCATTACATGGGGAAAGGAAACATAATAAAAGAGATATCATTTTCATAGAAATGTTAAGTATAGTGGAATAAATATTGAATAAATATGCATGATAATCATGGCATTATCATCAAAAGAAAACACATGCCACTCAAATAACATGATAAGGAATAATCAAAATGTATATATAAATAACTGAAAAACATGCCATTTAATCATTAAACATTCAAATAAATGTAGCCGTATATTTTATCCTCGTAAATATAATGGATAATAGAAATAGTAATTTATATATCTATGAAGTAAATGTATATTTATTTGATTTCATGTTTGTGGAATAGGAAAACCAATATCATCAAGACCCTGAACAAGATTGTATAAATTTATTTGTTATAACCAATTTAATTTGGCCAACTTCTTTGCACCACGATAACATGTTGGAACATCGTGGGGATAAAAGAAGTCTAGTAACCCCCTAACATTGATTTTATAAATTATAATTCATATTGGGTAAATAATAAATAAATATCATGTGGAATGGAATATCATTATTCATTTAAAAATACAGATTTATCAATAATTCCACAATTAATCGCGAAACCATCAATAAAAACAATGTATCTAGAAATGTAATATGGTTTAGGATGTAATAATAAAATCAATTGTAGTAGAATGTGAATATTAATGGATATTTCCAGTGAAAAGTGATAACAATAATTCATCAAGTTAATTTGAATGATAAAAATCTCAAAAGGAAGTGTGGCTCAAAAAATAATCAGTAAAAACATTCTTGAGGAAATTAATCTTTAAAAATTCCAAAGTCTCCCAAACCACATTGATACATAAAAATAATTACCAACATGAAAAAATGAAACTAAATGAAACCTATAATATCATGATAATTTGTAGATCCATGATATAATATTTCATATGGAAGTATAAACACAATGCCTTATGAAAATAAATGTCAAACAAGAATATCTTACATTAAGTATGAATTTTAACATGTTTCATTATATTTAGGAATATAATTTTATTTAAAATATTTACTTTGTTTAGGTAATTTTTTATGTTTACAATTACATTTATTTCACTTATAACATTGATGTAGACAACTAATTAAACAATTAAATCTATGTTGGGTGTATTGACCATATTAGGTATATATGGAAAAAATGGCATTGGTTGGTCAATAATGGTCAAAGGGGTCATTCTATAATCATATACATTATAATAATTAAAAAATAAATATAATATTTATACATAAATAATAATTTTAAACCTAATCATGAAATATAGTTAATAAAAATGAACCATCATTACAATCATCGAGGCATTAGGTCGTATGTACGCATGAGTTATGTTCCCATTTTTCAATTATTGTTATAGAAAGAAGGTAAGAAACATGATATCATTCCAGAATGATCATTATATTATTAATACCATTTTATAAAATCGTATATAATTCTATATATATTTTTTACGATGTAAAATGAATGACATCATCTTGAGGAGGTGATAGTCCACATGTCCACGACCGACGTTACACATTTTTGTGTGTGATAGGGGTAATAAAGAAAAAGATATATTATATTTCCCTAAAGGTAATTAGGTTATAAATATCATATATATTTCATTTATATCATGTGTTTTTAATTAAAACCATCTTTTATATAATACTTGTATTGGGTGAATGAATCACTTAGCATTGAGGATGATGTAGTCCACACTACTAGAAATGATGTTATAATATCCTGCCTAAATATAATGTAAAGAAGTATGCTCTTTTAAAAAATTTAAAAATGAATAAATATAATTTAAAAATAATATATATCATATATAAATATGACATCCATAATATGGTCCAACCATGAATGATGGTAATGTAAAAATTAACAACATTGTTTTGTGAGGTGGTAGATCACCGGATACAAGAACGGTATATTCATTTCCGATTTGGTGGACATGAGATTATTTTTATACTGAAATATTAATATATCTACATATTATTATATTAAGGATACTGAGGTTATTATTTATTCATGAATGAAGATGTTTTTTATGGGTGGACAATTCAAATAAAAAAAGAGATTGGATGTTACATATTAATTGGATAAATATTTTGGTTTTCACAAAAAGTATTCTTTCGGTAGAGTTATTCATAATGGGATGATTATCGAATGAGGGGAGGGATTTTGGGAGATTATTTGTCTAACACCGCATGATTTCATAGTATGTTATATTTTCAAAAAAATCCAATAACTTGAACAACACACAACAACGAGTTAGAGCGCACCATGACTTACCAAAGTAGCCATTCAAAAAGTGGTTATGAATAATATTAACTGAATTTTGAAATATATATATATATATATATTATAAATTTAACATACATATGTTTTTATTCTTATACAAAAAATAATGGAAAATCATTTTTTCAGATAAAAGATTTACATTTCAAATAATGGAATTTCACCCCTATTAAATGGAGAATCATTTTAAAAAAAATAATTGAACTTTTAAATCAACAATATAATGAAATTAAATTCTTCTTTAGAATTGGGACATAAAAATTTATTCTCGATAAATTTTTGGTACTTTTCTAATAACATTCATATTTAGATGAATACTGAAAAATAAAAAATTCTAATTGAAAACAACTTCTATAATCAAAATATTCTATATTGTTAAATTATGAATTTGAATGTATTATAAGTATAATAAGATTATATTTTTATCATTTAATTCAATTTAGGTTATTATAAATAATTTCCGATTTAAATATGACATAAACACATGTCAATCATTAGATAGTTTTTAATTTTAAAAGCCCAGTTTTGGGTTTTGACAACAGGGAATAATTTTAAATAAATAAATGAAACTATTTTGTTTTGAATTTGTTAAAATAGAATTAATGTTTGAATTCATAATATCAAAATTATCTTAGGGTTAATTTTTTGTATTTTTCTAAAAACATTCAATTTTTGATGAATAGTGAAAACATTGTGTTATTATATAAAACAGAAATTTTATTTAAAAAATAATTTATTTTATTTAAATTTATTTTAAGTAAAAATAGATATATAATACCTATATATGTTCAATTTAATTCATTAGAGTCATTTTATAATAGAATTTTATTTTTAAAATTTTATTGAACTTTTTACCGTCTTTTACCCACCATCTAGGAGCATTTGATAATTTGTATAAAAAATAATTTTACCATGTATGTGAGTTGAATTTCAAAATTCCAACAGACATGGTTTAAATCAGTAAATAATATTTTTTTCGATTAAATAATATTAATTTTACAGGAATAGTGACTTTTGACTTTTATTTTCCACGGTTAAAAGTAATTATGTTAATTAAGCATAAAAATGATATTATAATTACCATAACACGTGTCATAATTCTATTGGATAAGTGTAATTCGACCCAAAACATCATTATGAATAAAATATTATCATCTTTGGTCCACATGGATTAGATTAGAACATTTATTATTATTTAATTTAAAGAATAGTTAAAAGTGTTAAATTGAATGATTAATTACTAAACCATTTTTAATATAGGGTTACATACAATATAAATTAAACTATAAATAATAATTATAAATATAAAAATATAACCAACATATTGTTATTTTATTAATAATTTTTAGACATTATATAATTTAACTTATTTATGACACAATGATGATGCAATAATTACCTTATTAATGAATGATTAAAATAATTGATATTATAAAGATACAAATAAATGTAATTTGAGACATTGGATTAATTCCACTAATTATATATATTAATATGAGATGTCAAGGTTGAATAAATTATTTTTTTCATGTAATCACGTTTTTATGATTTTATCAAAAACAAAATACCAAATAGTGTCTAAATTGACATAAATTAATTTTTAAAACAATTATTATATTATTGGTTGATATAATATTCCTAAAAAATCTATGGTCTAGTAAAAGGGATTAAATAATATTTTCATTTTCATTAACGAACCTCTTCAGGTTCTCGTGGATGTTTAGTGTATGTTTATTAAACATATATTGTAAGGATCCAAGAACTGACAGAAAAAGTTAAACTATTTAACTAAGAGTTAATTAAAAAATTATAAGGTTAATATGGTAACCTAAATTTTTCTAAAACCTATTGGTTGAATTTATTTCGACCCATAATCACCTAAGACTTGATATAAATTCATTTGGAGCCATTATAACCGAATATTATTGTAAAATAAATTAATATTTTGATCTTTTCCTAAAGTGACCCTCACCCCTCTTATAAATGGGCACTTCCCCTTCTCTCAAAATCACACCTCCAATGTCATTTGGCTCGAACAACCCCTTCTCAAATACCCTACCATTTTCCCTCAAATAAACTAATAGGTCTTACATTGATCATAAATCCAACCCAAGGATCCCTTTTGATCAACTCAAAATGAAACACTAGATGAAGAGGTTATAATTTCACCACCCACTTTCAAGTTCTTTTCATCTTCCACTTCCTCTTTATTTGTTGTTTCCATACCAAAATAATAAATTCAGTACCTATTACATACATTGATGTTATTATAAATATCGTACAACCATATTTGTTATTATATACATCCGATATATGACAATGTCACCATAAGTGTGTACGTACGACTTACCTTCTCCATGTCGTGGTGTTGTGTGTTATTCAAACACTTCATTATTTGGATGGGTATAATAATAATTATAAATAATTTAAATAATAATTTTAACATGATAATGATTCTGTATATATATGATATACTATCTAATTACATAATATATCACCACCAATATAATGATATTTTCCCTCGTGAGTACATACAAATTACCATCTCCATGAATGCGATATGATTCATTTTCTCATCGTAATCATTCGATAATAATTTTCATTTGATAAATAAAAATAATATTAATGAACTTAATATCATACTATATTTGATTCAAATACATTCTATTCATAACTAACATGTCTTAAGTAACAAAACATTTAAATGAAAACGAAACAGTTAACGCCCGAAACGACAATAATACTAAAATATTATTAACAAAGCAATATTAAAAGAACATAAATGATATCATATTTATGTATATGGTTCTGGAATAATTTAATTACAATTATTTATGTACAATACAATATTTTAAGGTTCTCTTGACTAATGAAAGGTATAAAGTAATAGTTAATTACACAATCTCTTTATTATCCGTGTTTGTTTTTATGTAAGTATCCACTTGGAACTCATTATCATCCACATCCATGTTTTCATAAAAATGTATTTCAAAACACTTTTACTATTTACTAGACTATCTGTTAAATTCAATTATACCCTTATTTTACCTTTTATGTTTTTAAAGGAATCTTTTTGTCATTTTCCAATCAAGGTACTTTATGACTTTTCGACAAAATGATGATAATAATGTTTTTTAACTTATGCATTAGGTGCGGCTATTTTCTGCCGTAATAATATTGTCGAAGCTTATCTTACAAGATTATAAAATTATTTTCAAAATAAATTTTTTCTTTAATAATTATGTTACTCGTAGATGATTTCAAAATAGAAAGAGTTATTTATTTCAAATAATTTTTATTTTATCTATGTTAATAGCCTTTGACGGATTTTAAACTTGTTTGAAGTTGATTTATTATTGTAATAATATTACATATTGAATTGATGGTTTTGTGATATATTTGACTTTGGATGTGTTATTTTTGTACTATTCATGGTATATGGTTAAAATATTGACATTTCATATAGTAGTTTTAATAAAACAAATTATGTTATGTTTCAACATATCATATGAGGAATGTATTGGACATAGTAAGTGATGGGTGGAGCCGGATATAGCTCTATAGTGCATCGGTAGGTCTAATTAGACAATTAGACCTGGAATTGGCTGGGGCCTTTCCCAACGTGATATTTGGTTTTTTCCATGACCTAAATCATTTTTATAAGTCTTGACTGAGGCCTTTCCAAGATGATTCAGAATGTCCGATATTATACATTCCCACATTTTTAAACTTTTATTGATTGTTCATGTGGTTATTCGACTAGAATAAAACCCATGAATATGTTTTTTGGCATTATTTACTCATCTCATATTTCAGCCATAAAGTGTTAATATTTATTATTTGTAACGAAGCATGTTTTCAATTATTCACCTTGCCTATGATTATGTTATCTTCCACTGTATTTATTACCCATACTGAGCATTTGAGATCACCAATTTCATATGTATCATTTTCTCAAGATATGATGAACTTAGTTATTAGTGACTTGCATAATAATCTAGGAGTCCTAGATGATTCTAATTTCATAAATTTAGTGTGGTATTTTTTTCAATTTGTAATGTTGAACTTATGTATGTATCTTTTTAACAAATGAATACTAAACTAGTAGGTCTTTCAGGACATGATTCCAAGTATCATGATAATGTTATGTAATAGTACACCAACTCAGGGCAACTTGGGTCAGGGAATTACTATTGGAATGAGAGGAAGTTTAGTACAATCCTTAGAAACTAGATTTAGATAATCTCTCATTAGAGAACACTACCATAAGATAGACATTGAGTATTAGTATAGATGAAATTCTTATAATTTTGGTAATGTAGAGATTTTGTGTATTTTCCAAGAAATACATCCCTGTCTGGATACGAGAACGTAGAGGAAGATCTATCACAGATATACCTATGAGTGAAAACTCTGAAAAGGAGTTTCAGGCTTCTTCCAGGGTATCCTGGTACACAACAATGGGATTTTCTACACTCTTTGTTATGACACTACCGGGTGATATTCTTAGGATAATTCTTATTTTCATTACAAACCATTATGATGGATTTATGATTATATACCTCCTCAAAGAAAACATTTATTTAATTATGGATTATATAAATAAACTTTTCAATATATATTAATTGTTTTTACATGTTTGTAATTATTCATTGTGATTCATAAACTAATCTACTACATGCAATTGTTTAGAAATGGTGCTTAGTAGAAGGAATGATAATTCTATAAAAATGAAATATCTAAAGATTAAAAAGGATCATATTATTCATGGTTTAAAGCCAATATTTAAAAGGGAAATAGTCTCCCACATATTCTCATCATATGATGAAATAATACCATGTGTTAATAATATATGTAAATAATTTTCTATGTCATATGACTTTGAAGGGAAGATACAAAAGAAAAGGATGGAAGAGGAAAAGATGGATAATGGGAAGAGGGGAATGAAGGATTTCCCAATATGTGATAATTGTCGAAAGAATCAACTTGTTAAATTCATGAAGAGAATGGGAGTTTGTTATAAGTGTGGGAAAAAAGGACACCATGTATGTGATTTCAAGGGTAAGAAAAAAGGATTCAAATGTACAATTCCTCATCTCTATGGACTGGGGACACTACATGAATCAATATCCCAATCATCAGAGTATACCGCAAATGCTGCTATAAGATAATAAATAATTTATGATACATATGAAGATGAAGAGAAACAATTAGAGTTGTTAGGTTTTTATTAATGAATTGTGTCATTTGAGTATTGTATTAATGATGTACATGTTATAATAATTATAGAGTATATAAGGATTGTATTGTAGTACTATTTCTTTAATTACTTGAGATTGTGTGGAACCAATAAAAGTTACTCAATAGAATGATAATATTTTTTTAAAATACACAGTTGAAGGAAAGGTAATCTTAAATATTGTCTTGATACTAAGGTAGTTATTTTGGAATAATATATTGTTTATTTGGCTAAATTATATTGGATATTCTTGACTACCTTCGAACTGATTAATGTTTTGTTTATACAATTATTGTTTGTGTATTCAAAAAATTTAGATATAAGGAATATACCTATTATTCTATAAGTAATAAGGGGTAATTAATGTAATTAATAATTTATTATGGTAATTCAATGTGTTGTCTTGCTTTAAAAGAATACATGATGTTGGTATTAACATGTTATTATGTGGAAAAAAGGATATTTATTATGTTCATCTTCCTTTTAAATTTTGGACTATGAGTTTTGGAAGATGTTTATTGGATAAGTCTGAAGGATGGATTCAATTAAGTTTGACATTGTATACTATTTTTATGGTTAAATCATTTATTTCTATTATTTGTTGGATTTTCTTTTAAAGGACAACCCAGAGGTTGGGCAACAACCCGTCACGACTGGCAAGGCTACGAGACTTCAACCTGCAACCAAAAAGCGTTAAGGGTGAAACACCTAACACTATCCTACGTGATGTCCTGGTATGTATAATGCAGTTTTTTTAAATTGTCTAAAAAATGAATTATAAAGAAATTATTTTTGGAATCCTAAAAGATTAGAATAAATATATTATTTTTGATTTCTATTATCTTTTGTAGTGAAAGGTTAGTTTTTTGAAGGAATTATTTGATGTATTAAACACTACATTTTATGTTTATATATATATATATATTCCTCTTATTCTTTGCATAAATTAATTCTTATAATTTACAGAAGGGATCATAAAACCAAAAGAGTGTTATCCTATCACCTAATGTTTTGTTGAACCGATGATATTTTACATCATCGTATATTGATGGCATCAAGGCCCTCAATTTTTGACTTGTTTCAGATTGATGACCTCAATCACTCCCTATAAATATTTACTTTTTCCTCCAATTATGTGTCTCTAATTTCCCCCAATGTTCTCTTAATCATGATCAAAATTTTGTGGTGACTTTTTTATTTCCCCTTCCATCTTATTAAGACTATAGTTTATTAAACCAATTTCCGATGTGGGTTTTCCACAAAGGTATTTTTCTATTTTTATCATTTTATTTTTGAAGAACAATTTAAAATTTGGAGGTCGCAATTTATTGAAGGAGGGGATAATATGGCACCCCAATATTTCATTATATGTTATCACTTCAATGTAATTCAATTACTTGCACTACACGCAACAATGAGTTCGAGAACACTATGACTTACCAAACTAGCCATTCAAAAAGTATTTAGGAATAGTATTAACTACATTTTAAATTATATATATATATCCTCTATTATTTTAATATTCATATTTTGTGTTCCTTAAACATAGTATATGAGAATTTTTTATTTTTCAGATAAAATATGTATTTTTGAAAAAATGCAATTTTACTTCCTATTTAATGAAGAATCCTTAAAAAAATATATGACACTTTTATATATTCAATTTATTGAAATTAAATTCTTCATTATAATTAGGACATAAAAATTTTGTTTGGATAAATTTTTGGTACTTTTTTATAACCTTAATATTTTGATTAATAGTTCAAACTACTAAAATTTAATTGAAAAAAAAACTTTTAAAATCGAAATAATTTATAGGGTTAAATTTTTCATTTGAATAGTTTGGAATTATAACTAGATTATATTTATTTATTTTATGAAATTTAAGTCTTTATAAGTAATTTAACATTTAAATTTGACGTACACACATGTCAATCTTTTGATAGTTCTTACTTTTTAAAAATCGTCATTTGGGTTTAGACAATAGGAATTAATTTTAAATTAATAAATGAAACTTCTAGCTTTTGAATTTGGTGAAATAGAATTAATTTTTTAATTCATAATATCAAAATTATCTTAGGGTGAATTTTTTATATTTTTCTAAAAACGTTCAATTTTTTATGAATACTGACATACACTGCCTAATTATTTAAAACTGACTTTTTATTTAAATAATTATTTATTTTATTTAAATTTATTTTAAGTCAAAATAAATATATAATACCTATATATGTAAAATGTAATTATTTTGTGTCATTTTATAATAAATGTAGATGTATAAAATTTAATTGAACAAAATAGTGTCAAAAAAATTTCATTAGTGTCATTTTGTTCGAATTAATCAAGATGTAATGATTTTCACAAAAACTAAATACCAAATAGTGAAAAATTGAAATAAATTAATATTTAAAAAAAGATAATATTAATTTATGATATAATATTCCTAAAAACTCAATAGTTCTGAAAAATTCCATAAATAATATTATATATGTAATTAATGAACTACTTTTTTTCTCATGGATGTTTAGGATATGTTTATTAACCATATAGTGTAAGAATACAAGATGACATGGTAAAAATATAACTATTTAACTTATATTTAAATCAAAATGGTAAGGTTAAAATGGTAACATAAATTTATGTATAACCTAATGGTTGAGTGTATATCAACCCATAACCACCTAAGGCTCAAAATAAATTCATTTGGGGCCATTATAAACAGTATATGATTACAAAATAAATTAATATTTTCATCTTTTCCTAAATTTACCCTCACCCCTCTAAAAAATGGGAAGTTCCCCTTTTCTCAAAATCACACCTTGAGATCCATTTTTCTCAGCCAAACCCTGACCAAATATCCTCCCAACGTCCCTCACATAATCCTAGAGTCCATACTTTTATCAGAAATCCATCCTAAGGATGGCTTTTAATCAACTCAAAAGGAAACACCCGAAGAAGATGTGATAATTTCACCACCCTCTTTCAGGTTCTATTATTCATCCAATTACTATTTCTTTTTGTTATAATACAAAAAATAATAAATCTAGTACATTATATATACTATGATATTATTATAAATATGGTACAACCATATTTGTTATTCTATCAATCCAATTAATGACAAAGTCACCATACGTGTGTACGTACGGGTTACCATCTCCACGTCATTGTGTAGTTTGTTATTCAAACACTTCATTAGATTGATGGGTATAATAATTATTATAACTAATTTAAATAATAAATATAACATGATAAAGATTCTATATATATGATATACCATCCAGTTGAATAATATTTCTCCTTCAATATAATGATATTGCCGCTCGTGCATACGTATGGATTACTATCTCCACGAATACGATGAGATTCATTTTCCCATCATAACCATTCAAGAATAATTATCATTAGATGATAAAAAATAATGTTTAAGAACATAATACCATTCTAGATATGAATCATAGAAATTCTATCCCTAAAAAACATGGATTATGTAATATGACATATAAAGGAAAATGAATTTGTTAACACCCAAAATGACAATAATACTAAAATATTATTAACAATGCAATATAAGAAGATCATATATGTTATCATCTTTATGCATATAGTTCTCATATAATTTAACAACAATGAGTTAACTACTATTCAAGAGGACAACATAACCGTGTCCAATGAAAAATATAATGTAAGTGTTAATTTCACAATCTTTTTTTTATCCAATGTTGTTTTTACGTATGTATCTAATGGGATCCCTTTATCATCCACATCCATGCTTTCATAAAAAAGTATTTGAAAACATTTTAACTATTTACTAGACTATGGGTTAAATTAATTTATACCCATATTTGACCTTATATGTTTTGAAAATAATTTTTCCATCATTTTCCAAACAAGGTTATTTATGACCTTTTCAACATAATTAAGGAAACAATATTTTTTAACATATATAGCGGGTGCATCTATTTTCCACTATTATAACATTTTCGAAGCTTCCCTTACCATCATATAAGATTATTTCCAAAATAAATGATTTCTTTTATAAATTAGTGACTCTTAACTGATTCCAAATAGAAATAGTTATTTCTTACAAATAGTTTTGATTTCGTCTATGTCAACATCCTTTGATTGGTTTTAATCTTGATTTATGTTGATTTATTATGATATAAATCTTTTATATTGTATTTATGGTTTTGTGATCTATTTGACTGTGGATGTATTATTTTTATACCATTCATTATATATTATTAATTTACTGACATTTTGTATGCTTGTATTAATATGAATGTTTATGTTATGTTTCATCCTTTTCATATGAGGAATGTATTGGGCTTATTAAGTGATGGGTGGAGCCTGCTATAACTCCTTGGTGCATCGGTAGGTCTCATGAGACAATTAGACCTAGAATTGGTTGGGTCCTTTTTCCAATTTGATATATGTTTTTGGTCGAGGCCTAAATCATTTTCATACATCTTCGTAGAGGCCATGAGAAGAAGTTTCAGAATGTACAGTATTATACATTCCCTGATTATGAAAATATTTTTGATGGTTCATATGGTTATTTGACGTGTATAACACAAATGACTATGTTTTTTATGAAATTCTTTACTAACCTCATATTCCTGCCATAAATTATTAATGTTTATTTTTGGTAAAGGCTTGTGTTTTCAATTATTCACCATGCCTAATGTTTATGTTTTATTCCACTATATTGCTTACCCTTAATGAGCTATTGAGATCACCCCTTTATTATGTTTCATTTTACCAGGATATGAAGAAGTTAGTTATTAGCGACTTGCAGTCATATTCTAGGAGGCCTGGATGTTTCTAATGGAATAAATTAGTGTTTTATTTCTTTTCATGTTTTATCGTTGATCGTATACATTTATCTTGTTTCAAAGGAAACTAAACTGATCAGCCTTTTGGGACATTATTCTTTGTTTCATGCCAAAGTTATGTAATAATGCACTGACTCTGGGCCACTGTGGTCAGGGCATTATAGTTGGTATCATAGGATGTTTAGTAAATACCTTGGAAACTAGATTGAGATAAAATATGATTAGAGAACTTTACCAAAAGATAGACATTGTGGATTGGTGTAGAAAAACTTCCTAAAGTTTTTGTAATATAGAGATTTTTTGTATTTTCCATGAAATACATCCATGTCTGGGTAAAAGAAGGTAGATGCGGCTCTGGAACAGAGGTACCTAGTAGTGAAAACTCTGAAAAGAAGATTCAGGAATGACCTCAGGTATCCTGGTACATGACAACGAGTCTTGTTTCACTATAGGTTATGACATTCTCGGGGGATATGCTTTGGATAATTCACATTTTCCTTAAAACCCATTATGAAGTATTTTTTAGTATATACTTAAAGAAATTTTTGTAGGATTATTGGTTATATCCATAAGCTGTTCAATTTATGTAAACATTTTTACTAGTTTGGAATTATGTATTGTGATTCATAAACTAATATACTTTATGCCATTGTATAGAAATTGTGCACAATATTTAAAAGGGAAATAGTCTCCCACATATTCTCATCAATTGATGAAATAGTATCATGTTTTAATAAGATATGTAAAGAATTCTATGAGTTGTATGTCTTTTAAGGGAATAAATATAGGAAAAGGAAGGAAGAGATAAATATGTATAAAGGAAAGTTGGGAATGAAGGATTTTTCTACATGTGATAATTGTGGAAAGAATAACCATAGTAAACTCTTGAAGGGGAGGAAAATTTTTTATATGTGCGGAGAAAAAGGACTCTAAGTACTTTATTGGATGGGTAATAAAAATGTTTCAAATGTACAATTCTTCATTTAGGTTTTTTACAAAAAACTACTACCTCTGGAAATGATGATTATTCATTTTCCATTTACCTCATTTCATGGGTCAGAATTATGATGGATACTATTTTTTTTATATGTTATATTAGATATTTATAATTTATTTATTCTTATGTAATTATTATATTACTCAGACCTTCATACATTACATTTCCTATAAATACAATAACATCAATTGTTGATGTCTAGACTACCTCCTCCTAAAAGAGATATGATTTGTTTACATGATATATAGAACATATAAAGTATAATTTTAATTAAACATATGTTACATAAATATTATATATAAAATATTATATAAACAATTCCATTTATATAGAGATAATATATAATTTTAATTATTAAGGGTTTTTACCCAATAAAATGTGAGAACTTCGGTCGTGGACGTGTGGACTACCGCCTCCTCAACACAGTGTGATTAAATTTAGTTAAAAAGAATTATATATATAGGTATATATTATATAAAATATTTAATTTTTTATATAATTAAAATTGTTTAAATATATAGGTTTTTTTCCTGGTTTCTATAAAAACAATGAAAATGTGAAAGTTAGTCATGTGTATGTACAACCTACCATCAACATAATTTTAACGATGGTTCAGTTTCCATAACCATTATTAATGTTTGGATTTGAAGTATAATTGATATATAAATATATCAATATTTATTTATTTTCATTCTTGTGTTTATATATAATGACACCGTTGACCATAATTGATCGGCAAAAGTTGTTTTTCACTCATTAATAGTATTTGGTCAAAACACCCGACATAAACATAATTGTTTAAGTAGTTGTATACAACATGGTAATAAGTGAAGTGAAATTAATGATAAAAATTAAAACCTTATGAAGAAATTTAATAATTAAAATATGTTTGTTATTAAGAAATACCAATTTATATGAGAAAACTCTGACTCAAGGTAATGAATTTTGTCTAAATTTCCATTTATACTTATTTTTATTTTAAACTAATTCAAATTTTATGGTGTATAGACTTACCTTTGATATGATATATATATATATATTACCGATATTTATATTTATGTTATGTTCTATTTAAAATTATTCCTTCATGGATGTTATGATTTATATGTTTTAATGTTGTTTGGGACACATTGGAATATTTAAAGTTTATTTTTCTCAAAATTATTTTTAGGAGATTTCTAAGGAATTTACATTCATCAACATCAAAAACCCTTTTTATTGCATATCATCCATTGATTAATTATTAATAAATCCATATAATTAATTGAATTTGGATATTTTTATTAGGAATATTTTTTATTTATTAAGTAATCATTGTGAGGGGAGCATTGGACATTTATTGACAGGTAGGTTCCAAACATTATGTATCCCATCGATGCATCGATAGGTTGTCATTAGAAATAATAGCCTGGAAAATTATATATGATTCTACCTATATGACAAATCTATCTAGATGAATGATCATTGTAGTAGATTTTTTCATGTTCCTGATACAAGATGTCCAATAGTTATGTCTTTCCTTTATTTTGATTCAGTTATTATTTTAAAATGAGATTTTTTTACAAAATATCTATAGATGAATTAAATTATCATTTCATTTATCAAATGGAATGTGTTATAGTATATTACCATTCCATATTCATTTTTCAATATATAGTTATTTGAATGGAATGCATTTCTAGTTTATTATGCTTCCATATTATTTATGAACATCTTTCGCAGTTTGTTGATTTCATTATATATATGTCGAGTTATTTACCACTTCATAATTATTATTCCCAATGATTTATTATTTCTTCATCTATACATTACACATTACTGATAATTTTATATCACAATTATTTTATTTTCTATTCCATTAAATCCATGTAGAGTAAAATTAAATATTTTCAAAAATATAATTGATGTAATAAATTTATCCTCTAAATAAAAAATTGTTTTTTAACTAGTGTATTCATTTGTAATAAAAGACTCTTGTATTTGTCTAGGTTTCCAAGACTAATAAACTCATTATTTGTTGGTATTTTATTCATTAAAATCAATCCAATAAAATTGTAGAAGACAATGGATCTAGGATCTCTAGGTTTGGGTCCCCATATATTATATCAATGGATGTTAAGTACCATACATGGGAAATAGATTGAGTAATAGTAAATTATATAAAATAACTATATGGTATAATTGGAAGAAAGGTGTAGAAGAACACCCTATAATATTGGTAAAGTGGACATTATGAGGGTCTTCTTCAAAAAAACACCCTTTCTATATACTATAAATTGATGTGGTTCTTGAACATCCGTACTACGTAGTGACATCATAGATAAGGTGCATCGAGCCTGACTCGACATAACATAGAACACAACAATGGGACTTACTGTGAACAAAGTTTGACACTCCTAGGGGATATTCTTAGGACAATTATTATTTTCTTTAGAAACAATTATAAAAGAATTTTTATAATGAAGAACATAGGATATGCTTATTATGTTTTATATTGATGATAAAAAGTCATAATTTAGATATCCTCTAAATGTTCATACATTTTTCAATGAATATTTTTACTCACTCTATAAAATATGGTTTTAGTCGGTGACTAGTACCTGAAGGCTTCATGTTAACATTGATCATGATTGAAAATGAGGTGGAAATGATAAACAAAATTAGGTGTTGATATGATTGAATGATATAATGTTTATTCTTTTTTAGATTTCCATAAATATGATTAATATAATATACATCACCAACTCCCATACTCACAAAATTATAGAATAATTTATTTTTATAAGAGATCACTTAGTGGAGACCAAGGAGAGAATAAGTCATGAATTAAATCATATAAGAAATGTGGAAGAAGAAACCTAGTAAATTATATCATTTTTTGGGGAATTGATTTATGTATTTGAATGAAATACATGATTCAATGAATTAGTGTGAAAAAATGATGATTGAGAGGGAATGAAATAAACATTAACTTAAGGATCCATTTTAATTTAATTGTTATAAATGTGGGGAACCAAGAAATTACCCAAGTCAGTTATATTTTTTAGTGGATATTCTTTTGGACAAAGAAGGGCCTATATGGAAATAAATGGATGAAGTATTTATGTGTTCGGGATGTATTAAATTCCATTAATAAAAGGATATATAGTGAATGACATTATTTTAAGGATATCCATCATATTAATTTTGGAAATTATATTAATATGACTTTATAAATGAGAAACATGTATACTAGGTGAGAACACATATAATCTATCATGGTCACAGGGCATTAACACATTACTGAAGGATGGTAAGGGAGTATATCCTTCCATTGACCTATGAAATTTCATATTTAATATGACATTATTTTTCATTAAACAATATGAAAATTAAATATTAATGATTAGATAATAGTGTTAAATTTTTGGGTTTTAAGGATTATTGTCATAACCATATTGGAAATGGAAAATAGTTAGTGGAAAATATAATTATATCTATTACGGGTCTTATGATCCATTAAAAGTTTATTTTAGTTCATTGTTTTCAATGTTAATTTTGGGATACCCTTTCTTGATTTAACTGAAGAATTATAATTTGATCAATGAAATTTGAAATGATGTAACTATTCATATTAAATTAAAATGTTTAATATAACTAAATTTCATTTATTCTTAGGTGATAAAGGAATATATCAACATGAGTAAAAATAAATTGAAAAATAATTTCATAAAAAAGTAATTTTTTTGAACTGATTGTCTTTTAAATCATCTCATGTTTATGGATATGGGGACCCCAAATTTCCATATATCACTAACTTATTTGGGATTGATGACCTCAGTAACTCCTTATAAATATTGTCTCATTTCATCTATTTTTGTATCTTTAATTTCAACAAATTTTTTCCTACTTATATACCATGTAATATGTTATTTAATATGACCTCTATTCTTTTCATTATCTCTTTTCTAAAGGGATTCAAATAGACCCATCTCCTGATTTTTAATTCTATAAAATAATTTTAAAATATCAATCCCTGCATTTTAGATATCGAGTTTAAATTGTTAGGCTAAAATTTTACTATGTTTGGGATAATATAGAATCATAAAAAACTAAAGTAGGAATATTGTATTCCACAGTTTGTATGACATTCTACACCAAGAGAATAAAGGAATATAATATTATGAGATTTTATAATATATTAACTATTTTAAATTTATTTAATATATTCATTAACATTCAATAAATTCATCATTACGTAGTATTTTTTCACACACAACAACAACTTCCTTTCAATGAATTCATTTCACAAACGACCATGTTTTACTGAACAAGAATATATTATAAATATATTAATATTTAATACTATATGATTTATAGAATACCTAAAATTAGAGGTTATAAATATTATTATCCATGTTATTAAAATATATGGATTAAAAAAATATATAATTGTTTCATTTGAAAATAATTAATTAGCAATGAAAATAAAAAAAATTACTATAAAGGAAATATTTTATTCTTATAGGCTGATTATCGTTATAAATAAAATTATTTACAATTAGTGAATAATTTTAATGAAATATATATTATATATATTAAATAAAATGATTTTTTATTCATCCAATATATTTTATATGAATAATTTAAAAATATATCCAATATTACACAAAAAACCTATATTTTTATTAGGACACTTTTACCACATTTTAATGGTGATCCTATTTTAAATACAATTTCATATTTTTTTATAGAAATTATATGTAAAAATAAAATTAATCTTTTAATTGAGATCATAAAAATTTGTATAGGGTTTTTTTGGTATTTTTTGATGATTATTCATTTTATGGTTATCAGTTAATAATAATGAATTTTAATTCAAACCTACTTTTTCATATAATTTATTTATATTTTTATACTGTATATTGATTTGGTTTTGAAGTTAAAATAGAATTTTATTTATTAATTAATCTAATATTTTACATTTTATTCAAGTTCACATTGAAATTTTATATAGAATCTTATCAAACATTTTAATTCTTTTACTTTAAAAACATGGATTGTCTCCCTGTCTTCGGGGTTAAATTTATATTAATTTCTACCACATATGTGTTTGTAATATGAAAAAATTGATTTAAAATTTCTAATATCATTATTTTATAATTTATAATAATAAAACTTTAATTTTTAATATAACTATAACTGAATTTAATTAAAATTAATTACAATGATTAATGTGAACAAATGTTTAAGAAGGGAGTAAACGTCAAAATTTAGTAAAAAATGACCCATAAACATTTCCAAAACATATTGAAATTTCTTATATAGATCCTATCCTCAAATAAAACAATTTATTTCCATTATTTTATCCTCATTATATAGAAAAACATGGGTGGAATTCCCTTTTCCAAAATTTATTAGAGTGCCACTCCACCTCCACTATAAAAGGCACTTTGAATCTCACATCCTCATAGTTCTCAAAGATCATTTAGATAGACCAATATTTACCCAAATAGATCTTCAGAATCAATAACCTCATACTATAATACTCTCCTTTAGAATAAATCCATCCAATGAAACATATTGTTGAAAACCTAAATGATTTATTAATAGGAGGGTTAACACATTTTCTAAAGCTCTTATTTCCATTATCCACCACCGAAAATAACTTAATTAAAAGATTATATAAAAACCCCGAAACTTAATTTACTGAGTTGTTTTATGTTTAGGTTTTGATCTACACTTATACCATCTCCCATCCAATGGGTAATAAACATAGGTTCATCTACAGAAAACTATCGCCTCCTTAAACAATGATTGTTTGTTTTTTATTTTATCTGTATTCATGGTGGGATAATATCATGGAACCTATTTTTATATATGTTATATATTATAGTTATAATTTCCTTATTCTTCCTAAATTATTATATCACTCATGGCATTATACATTCAATTTTATGTATACACGATAACATCATTTGGGGAAGTGTGGACTACCGCCACCAAAGAGAGATGTGGTTCATTCAAGCGATACATAAGAAATATAAAGGATATATTTACTAAAAAATGTCACATAAAAAATTTATATTAAATTCATTAAATAATTTTTTTTAAAATAATTATATCATATTATTTATTAACTTTTTCACGTACTTAAATGTGATAACACCATTCTTGGATGAGTGTACTATTACAGCATCCTCTAAATGATGTGATTTTTTTTACATAACAATAATTATATATATAATTATATATGATTAAATAATATATTATGTATTTTTTTAATTTTCATTATATAGATATTAATGTTACTTAAATTCTTTCCAAAATAGTTACTGATAAAAGGGATTTTTACTCATGCATACATATAACCTATCATTTCAATGATTTTATTATTTTTTCATCTTTAAAAACCATATTTAATAATTGTTTTTTATAATTATAATTCATGTATGAATATAATAAGTTTTTATTTTTATTAATCTTGAAATTTTATATAATGAACCATATGACTGTAGTTGACCTACAAATGACGTATTTTACACATTAAATGAATATGGTCAAAACAACTAATGTATACTTAATTTTTTATGTATTTATATACAATATGGTAATAAGTTAAATCAATGTACCGATAATCGTTAATGTGGTCTGGGAAAATTTTGTATGTGTAAATCTTATTTACCTGAGAAATATTTTAATGATATTTAAATTGTACTTTCAGTAATCAATATCAAAAACACATATTATTTATTATCCTCCACTGATTATTGATTTATAAATCTATAATATTTACTCAATATAGATATTTGATGATAAAAAATATTAATTCATTGTTCATTAAATATTTATGAATAATGACTTAGACATGCATTGATGGGTGGGGCATAGTCTATATATAGTACCTCGATGCATCGATATGTTCTAATGAGGAAAAATAGTTTTGAAAATTAAATGTTATTCTACATATAGTTTTAAACTATCTAGGTGATGGATCTTCATAGTAGATGTGTGCATGTTCCTGATACATGAAGTATAATAATAAATAATTTATTTCATTTGGATTCAATTATTATTAATCTATAATATTTTGTGCCAAAAAATATAACTATTCATTTAATTCTAATTTCATTGACAAAATGAAATGTTTTTTAGTTTATTACTTGTCCATAATGAATTTTCCTTATCTAGTTATTTTAGTAGAATTTGTATCATGTTAATTACATTATCTTTTTAGTTATGCACTTCCTTCTCAGTTTTTTGATTGCATTTTATTTTTGTTATGTTATTTACCATTCTATAATTATCATTCTCATTGGATCATTATTTATTTATCTTTAATTTACCCTTATTGATCATTAGCAGTCACCCTTAATTTTTTCATTTCCTAAGGAATCTAGGAAGCATAATATAAAATATATTATGGGTTATGTTAAATGGATTTAAATTATCATGATAAGGAAAAAAATAACTTTGTAATTCTTTTATTCATTTTTAAAAAATACTTATATATGTATTTGGTTTTTTAAAATTAGTAAACTCTTTATTCCATCCAGATTTTATTCTTTGTAATCAGGCCAATTTAATGGTAGTAGACACCAGATCTAAGCTCTTTGGTGTTATGTCTCTACATCATATTTTCCCAATAATGGTATTAATTAAATACCAGGTAGGGTAGGGTCGATATATGGAATTATAATGTGTTTTGGATATTTTTCAAGGTCATTTTGTTCCTTATGTTTAATGATTAGTCCTTTCCTAGGAACTGTTTTCTCTTAATCGTTGTAATTAGTTTTCTTCACTTCAACTAATCTTTATTTCTCAAAAAATAAGTTGAAATTATTATAAATGAATAATTATTACTATGATAAATTTTTTATCCATTTTCTAATATTACAATCACATAAGTGGAATAAATTAATTTAAAATCAATCCCATATAGGGGACAACCATGAAGGTTATATTGTAAAAATGTTCAAATTTTTTCTTTTTTTATATCAAATTTAAATGTGAAATTAATTTCAAAGACTAAAACTGAATTAATTGATGTAAATTTTACATTATTAATTTTTAAACCCATTTAAAAAATATGATTTACAATTATAATTCTATTAGATGAAAATTTATTTTATGAATTAAAATTTATTACTTTTTACAATTGATCAAAATACAAAACATCACCGAAAAATAAAACAAATTACCCTAAGATAATTTTTAATTTCCTCTTTCAACGATGGGGTTTAGATTGGAATTTTAAATCTAGAAAAGTGTGAAATAGTTTATTTAAAATAGATTCTCCCTTAAATTGTGGTAAAACTAAATTTATTAAAATATAGGTTTTTAAGCATAAAACTATGTTTTCTATCATATTCTGCCTATAAAATCTATTGGTTGAGTTTTCAAAATGATTTTATTAGATATATATTATATAAATTTAATTAATAACATACACGAATAGAAATTAATTTTAATTTATTATTATAAAACACCTTTATGAGAATAAAAATAAATATATTTTCTTTATATTCAATTGGATTATATTATTTTGTTTCTAATTATTTTGAAACTAATAAAATCATATTATATTTTTCACGACCTTATATTTACAAAAAATATTTAACACTATTCAAAAAATATAATTCAATGGCCAAGGGATTGATATTTGAAAATAAAAAATCTATGAAGAAACCACATCATTAAAACTTTTAATATCACATCTTCATTAATATGAGAAAAATGAATATATAATATCCACATATATAGGATCCCTAGTTGAAGAACACAAATGGGATATTGAAATATAGATACCGAAGAAGACACTATCAAAAAATGTCTAATGGAGAGATTTGGAGAACAAGTTCAACTAAATTTTTAGGAAGAAAAATACGTAATAAACTTTTATGAATATTTAATAGATATAATAAAAAATTCATATCGTAGAAAAAAATTCATGCCCTTTTCCCCTTTATTTATGTAATTTTTTAACGCTATATGAATATAATTAAATAAAAATTCATATTTCATAAACACAATCTTATCCTAATTTGTTCATTTATATATTTATACATAATTTTTTAACATATTATTTATCATATCATTATTAAATAGATTGACCTATAAATTATCTTCAAAAGATCAAATTTAACAATTAAAAAAAGGGGAGTTTTCCTAAATATTATGTTCCAACACATTAGAAGGAAGGAAACCCAATAACCAAAATGAACATATCAAATAACATGAATTAGATTATAATAATAACATGCCAAACATGTTAATATGGTAATAACCTGAATTACCATAAAACCTTATTGAATCATGGATTATTTATATTCATTAAATATAATATAGATTATTGGTTATATTCCTTAAATCCAAAAATTATATAAACTCAATTAATGTTAGAATAAAAACATTATTAATAAATCATTACTCGGTTCCATGATTGCCAGATCTTATCTGATGTACGTTATCCAAACCAATAATTTATTTATCCAAACATCATTGTCTTATCATTTAAAACATATAATAGGTTATATTTCCCTCAAATATGTGTTTTTTAAAAAACTTACTTTCTACTGAATATCATTTATAAGTACCATTAAACATATGTTTTAAAATCCTTAAATAATAAGTATTCTATTACAATCTCTATGTATTCTATAATTCAATTAACTAGTACATCATTGGTAAAATTAAAATATTACATAATTATTGATTCCCAATATAATAACATTAATCATTTATCTTCTTAAGTGGTATTATAATAATCATGACCATGATCCAAGAGCCTATTTAGAGTATATTCCTTTGATACAAAAGAGATTGATTACATATATTCCCATATCCTTTGATTAAAATCATCTCCCATTGGAATTTTACTTATTTCTTTTAAAATAACAAACACGGATGCCTTTTCTCAAAAATTAAACCAAACTCACATTACCTTCATTAAAGTGCCATGGGATTCATTCCACAATTAACACATGTGGCAAGATACTTATTTTACTTCTCTACATTTTACATATTTTGACCTTCCATCACCCTATATTATTTCCTTCCTTCGAATCCATAGAAATTAGAGAATTCGTTACCCATCTCTCTATCACATGATACTATGTCCTCATTTTATAAGAGTTCCAGGGATGTTATTTAGCATTGAAATATTTTCCTATCCCTATAAAAGATATAATCCAACTTACTTTGGGATAATTTACATTGGTGAGGATCATGTTCCGTCTACTGGGCACCATTTCTAAATGAAATAATATACTCTATTATTTCATATAATTTTAAAACATAATTTATCTTCACAATACTAGTAAAATAAGTATCGTAAATTGAAAATCGTATTCATAGATAATCTAATAATCATAAACATGGTTTCATTAGGGAAATTTCCTTTTTAAAATAATTCCATATTGTTTTTAAATGCAAATTTAATTATCCAAAGAATATACCTAGGGAGTGTCAAACCAAGTGTGCAGTAAAGCCTATTTTCATCTAAAAATTTATACTTGAGTCAAGCCTTACACACCATGATAGAGTTGTTAACTCTAGGTACATTAATTACAGAACCACATCTGCTTGTAATTTATTTATAGGGATATATTTCTAGGAATACATACATAATCTCTATCATAGAAAATTTATTGGAAGTTCATCTATTCTTGTCCTAAAAATAAATCTTAGGATTATTATCCAAATAAATGTAATTTAAATCTAGTTTCCATGGATTCTTCTAAAAATTTAATGAATCCAAATTTAATTCCAAAACCCAAAAATCCTAGATACGGTTCCATGCATTATTACATTTTAATATATTCAAGCATTAAAACCCCTGGGACTAAAAAAAATAGTAGTTTTTTAAGAACAAATTGCAAACATGATACCTACAATACATGAAGAGAATAAGTAAAATCATTATACAAGAAAAATCACACCGTCAACAAAAAACATTCAATGGATTCCTCTTCATATCATATGGAATGAAAACATAATAAGGGTAATATCAAATGCTTTGTAATGGTAATTAAAATATACGAAATAATTAATCAATAAGAATAATTATTTGCTCGTGTTAAAAAACTGAGAACATGTGCCACTCAAATAGCTCGATAAAGAATAATCAATATGGATTTGAAAATAAACAAACAATATTCCTTTTTAATTAATAAACTAAGAAATAAATTTATCCATATAATTTATCATTGAAATTCACATAGTTTAAAAAAATATTAATTGAAAAATTTATGATTGAAATACTTTTTATCGGAATTCATGTTTTAGGAATATGAAAACATATACCATCAGAACCATTCACAAAATAGTTTAAAATTACCAGTATATACCTATTTATTTTAGCCAACACATTTTTATCATGAGAACCTATCTATGAATTAACAAGATATATAATGTATGAACCCCATACATCTATTCATTTCTAAATTATTCCATATATTGAGTAATCAATAAATAAAAATTATGACTTATAAAATATCCATATTGAATAAATAATATTCGTTTATCCATAATTTCCCAGTTAATTAATAAAGGTAAAATTTAACACCATATGAAAATATGATATATGGTTTAGGAAGTAATAATTTCCATTGAATGACAATATGGATATTCAAGGAATTTTTCCAATATAAGATGATTAAGTTAATGTTATTGTATCTATTTTATGTTAAAATCAAAAAATAAATGTTATTTGAATGATAATAAATGAGAACATTCTTGGGGAAAATAATCATTAATCATTACAAACTGACCTATACCACATTGAAATATTTTATTCATAATCTCTAGGAAGGAGTGAAATTAAATTAAATTTAGAATATCACAATAATAATTATATTCATGATTTCGTAACTCAAATCTAGTATATACTCGAAATAAATTAATTCCAATGTGAAAATGTTGTATGCCTCTTCGAAATAAAAGTTAGGAATGAATCTCTTACCTAGAGTCTGACTTTTTATTTTTGTATTTATATTAATTAATATTTAACAATTTTGAATTATTTATTTTCTAAAAAAAATCATTTTTATCATTACATTTAATTCACATATAATTTTTTTTAATGAACTACATTAAAAATTATTTTTATGTTGGATGTTTTAACCATATTTGTATCATGTGTCAAAAATAACATTGGTAGGTCAATAATGGTCACTGGGGGAATTATATAGAAATATATAGAATAATAATTATGAAATAATTATCATATTTATACATTAATTATATTTCTAAAACCAATCATAAACTATGGTTATTTTAAATGGATGTACGTTATAATCAATGCAGTGGTAGTTCGTACATATGCTTGAGTAACGTTCCCATTTTTCAATGACTGTTAAGGAATGAAGGTAAGAAACATTATATATTTATAGAATAATAATTATATTATAAATATAAATTTATTTATTCTTATATACTTATATGTTTTATTGTTTTTATGTAAAAGGAACAAATCAGATTGAGGAGGCGGTTGTCCACACATCCCTGACCGACATTTTTTCTTTTTATAGGGTGAAAATGGTAATAATGAAAATGATAAATAGTATTTATAAAAATGAAAGTATTTCAGGAATATAATAAATATGTAATTTAGGTAATATTTTTCTAAAATCATCCTTTATACATTCCATGTATCACATGAATAAATCAGATTTCTTTGGGTGGCGGGAGTCTAAACATCCAGAAACGATGTTATCGTATTCCCAATAAATGGAAATTGTTAGTGTATCTTAAATATAAAAATTAAAAAAGATTAAAATCATAAAAAATATCATAAACATAATATATAATGTTATTTCCCACTATAATTCCCAACCATGATATCTGGTTAAGGAAAAATGAACGACATAGTTTCGTGAGGTGGTAGTTCACCGGACACTCGAATGGTAAGTTAATTACCCATTTGATGGATGTGTGTATATGCATGGGTATAAATATTTAAATTAAAAAATTATTATTTTTAGGATACATATTTATTTTTTTATGAATAGAATAGGAATATTTTAGGGTTGTAAAATTTAAATAATACAAAATAGCTTTAGGGAGGATGTTACATCTTCTTTTGTTAAATCCTTTTAGTTTGCACAAAGAAGATTCCTTTGATGGATTTATTCTCAAATGGAGGTTTATAAAATTAGGGCATGGATTTATATATATAAATTTATTATATTTTTTGAAATACAAATGGATTTATAGTGTAAATAATCGAGAGAGGTAATTGCCTCTTTATAGTCGATAAAGATTGAAATTTCTGTAAATATTTTAAAATGAAATTCCACCCACGATTTTACAGTTTATAGTGGCTCCAATAATGGTAAAACCATGATTAAATGGGATATATATTACAAATAATTTCAACAAATGAATTTTTGGAAAAATTTTTATGTCATTTTTTCTTATTCTTAATGTTTAGAACTTTACTAAGATAATTTTTCTCTTAGTCTCTGTAATTATTTTTATCACCTTCACTAATATTTTTGGTCAAAAACAATATTGATGTTATTCTAAATTATAAATAATTATTCTTTAAAGTGTGGATTCAATTTTTATAAATTATAATCACATAATTAGAAGAAATTAATCAAAAAATAATCATACTGACAGGATGACAATGTCGGGTTTTATTATAAAAATGTTTGAAATTTTACAATTTTTTCTATCTAATTTCATAAATAAATTGATAAAAATGTCAAAAAATTAATTAATATTTTTATAATTGACATATTTAAAATTTAAAATAAATTATAAGATTCAGTATTTTCCATTATTCATCAATAAAAATAAACATCATAGGCAATTAGTAGAAATTCATTCTATGATAATTTATTTATTAAAATCTCTATTCTGGAGATTATTTTGACATATAAAATCAAAAGAAGTTACAAATTGTAAATTAAATATAGTTTCCTGAATAAAAATGCTACAAATAAATTTATAAGAACAATCATTTTTATGCATATAATTGGGTAAATTTTTGTCTTATGCCTATAAAAACTATAGTATGACTATCAAAAATATTTTATTATATAAATAATATAGATAAATAATTAATATCATTTTCCAATATTAAATAATTTATTTTATTATTGAAAATCATATTTGGTAGAATAAACATAAAAATATTTCATTTATATTAGATTATTTTATTTTTTATATCTAATTAATTAGAAACAAATTAATTAATATTATATTTGTTTAAATAATATATTTTAATAATTTATAAAATAATATTCCTAAAACATAATTTATAAACTATATTAAATCATAATATATTTAATGGTAATAATTTTAATAATTAATTGTTGTTCGGTAAAATTTGGTATTGTGTGTTACGCAATCTATAAAGGAAATCCATTATTGCTTGTAACATAAACTCAACATAGTATTCCATGTAGATAAATATAAACATTTTGTTTCATTTAATATAATAATAAATTTATCATCCATATAAATAAATCTAAAAATTATATTTTTTAGTAATGGAAAATATTATAAATTATTAAGGTTTTACACTATTACCTTTCATGATCATATATATTGTCTCCTATTATAAGTTTCTCATGGAACATTAATAGGACATTTTGAATGAAATGATAATGATATTTCATAATATATAATTTTTAAAAATTTGTCCCAATAACATTAATAAAACTATCATTTTTAATGTGAGTCAAAACTTATTCTTTTTTTTGAAAATGATACACAAAATATATCGAAATACTCTTTCGCATTTCACTTCAATTTTTCCTCCCAAACACAACAAACTCTATATAAAATATAATTTGGTTTCCTAAATTAGTGAATTTATTACCTTTTTAATTAATATATTTTGGTGATTTAATTTTTTGATTCAACCAATCTACTTTTGATATCATGTTCTTTGATACAATTTAGAAATTATATATAATCAATATATTTCCATGATACTTTATTATATGGTGAATCATTGATATGTTTTGAGACACAATTATATCCATTATTCTTGAAGGGACTTATATTTCATATCAATTCATTTATTACTGTTTTATATCTCATTGAATAATGATATTGAACATGAACACAACATAGTTTTTCATATTACCAAAATTAATGGTGGAAATTGTTCAGTTATCTATGATCACTAGAATGTGTATGGACATAACAAAGCCGGTTATATTGAAATTTTTTATCATTTAAATGATATTTTAGGAAATATCCACAATGATATGATTTAATATGATTATGATCATACCAAATTTCACTAGAACATGCAAATGAGTATTCTTTATCGATAGAGTTTATCAAAACACAGTCTTATAACATTGTACATGTTTGTTAATCAGATATTATTGTCCCTTGTATTATTCCATCAGGAAAACCAGTATTGTTCCAGGTTATTTTTTGTAAGATACATATCTAGAGATGTTGTATTCTCATTTGATTATAATCAAGCCCTCGATGAAATATAGAATATTATTCCCCCTATTGATTATTTCAACTATACCATTTCTTATTTTCCTATTCCCCATGATACGAATTTTTGTAAATCATATAAGAACTTATAAAGGTGGAATATTTTTATTTTATTATATATAAATACAAAAAAAAATTTTAAAATAAGTTGTATATCTAACTAATCATCAAATCCACTAAACTATATGTTCATAGGTAAGTTAAATGATTTTTATGATAAAATTATTACACATTTTATATAATGGAATAAACACATTGTTTTGATATTGTGTGTTCATTCTCAATGATTATCCATGTTATCAAAATATATAAATACCCATAAATAAATGAATTTATATTAGAACATAAAATATAACATTCTATCATAAAAGTTTTGTATCATTTTACTTTAATAAAAAAATAGATCTATCATTTAAATATGGAAGCCAATTTCTTCCAAATTTGACTAAAAATAAATCCTAAAAAATCAAATGATAAATATATATTATTCTATTCCTAGACCTGTGGAGTGTTCATATACACACTTAACATCCTATAACCACCATACATGAAAATAAAAATTAACAGTAGTGATGTTATTATGTTTATATAAAATAAAATAAAACATCTATAATATTTATTTGAAACGAATCGATGAGAAAATAATGAATGAGAAGATAAATGACATGAGTGTTCAATAGTGGAGAGATTAGTTTAATCCCCAATGGAAAATATTCATGGATAGATCCGTAAAAATATGGATTATAATAGTAGGACTTGGTGGATTACATGGATGATTGATCCCCCTTGGATGCACAATTCAGGTTAAAATATTTTTTGAGTAAACAAAAACGTTATATTTTTGATCCCCCATTATGAATGTACATTGGGGTCTTTTAGGTAACTATTTGGATTCATATAGTCACCAATTAGCCCTAAGACCCCATCATAAAATTCCCTATCAATATATATACTCACACTGTGATTCTTCCACCCAGTGAAAATGAATCAAGGTACCAAGGAAAAAACTAAAATTTACCTAATGTTGTCCACTATAATATATTTGTAATAATATAGTCTCAATAAAAGGTAAATTTCATCTTACACTAAGAATTTAAAAAAATCATCTTTTTCATTTTTGCAATTAATATTCAGAAATTAAAAAAAAAATTAAATGAAACATAAAATCTTATGTTAGAATGATTTCTATATTGAAACTAGTTTCAAAAAATCATGAATGAAAATGTCATTTCAATCTCTGATACATATTAATTCTCATTTTAATAATAATCCTTGAACATCTCCCACGAATTATCTCATTTATTAGGATCTAATTTTTTTGGATTTCATAGAGTTCCCCTTAGAAATATGTACGATAATACTATTTTGGATTGTGAAAAAATATATTTTCTCATAATCTCACAACCCTAATCAATATAACCCACCTATCGATTCCAAAATTCAAATGTGATTCATATTTTATCATAATAGTTTTGGTGAAATGTAAAAACAAAGATCATGTACTGTTCTATTATAAATAAATCTAAAATATTCTATACTATCACATTATAGAACCAAAAAATAAGTCCTTCTGAGTTACTAATTTTTTAGTCTTGGATACATCCTTAGATGACTTATATCAATGATGTTATTATAAACTAGTAAAAATCATTGGTATTTGTAACATTGTTATGATCATTATTCTACACAACCATTACAATTGAGTATTTTCATAATATATTTCCAATTAATAAAAATTATTATATGACATAAAATCATAGATTATTATTCCCATCATATTTCCCTTCTAATTACTATCATCCCCTCTATAGCCTAAATGTTATTAAAATAGTAACCATATTTGTATTGTTTCAATTTTCTCAGACATCATATCTAGTAGATTTCATGTGTAAATTTCAAAAATGAAATGGTTTGTGTCCATCTCATTAAATGAGTACCGATTTTATCTTCCTACTAATACAACCTGAATAAATTTAAAACCTCATATAAGGAACACTATTTAAAATACATTAATTATAATATTGAAAAACACTTATCCCATTATCCGTAATATATTTCTAAAAAATAAAAGGGGTGTCTCACTCTACTAATATCTCATATCACCAGTGATTCGTTATTGGGATACCATTTCAAGGTAAACATAGCTCATACATACTCATATAATGGATTCTACCACACATATTAGTTCAATAATAAAATGTACCATATTGAAACTATTTTTTGGTTATTTATTAAATTATCATCCCAAATAGTATACACTTGATAATCAAATTTAATGATACGTGTAGTGTTTATATTTATATGAAAATTCTGAAAAAACACTTCCGACATTCCAAATCACATTAATTGATACATATATTTTCCCATAAATGGATTTATATGGTCTCCCACTATATGAATGTTCTCAATTTCTAATTTATAGTTTCCCATTACAAATTCCATTTAATTGTAATATTAACATTCATGACCATGGATTGAATAAATTAATCCATTTCTAAGATTCATTTACCCCTTTCTAGGATTAAATAAAACATATCTTAGATTTTGAAATTATCATAACATCTATCTCTCTATCCTCCCAAATACCTTACCAGGAGTCATGGTGTCATACCAATTTTTATAAAGAGATAATACATTTCATGGGAATAAATATCAAAAACTCTTACCTTTCAAAAATTAACATTTTATGAGTAATAATATCATACCAATTAACCTAAAGCAATGATTTTATAACTGACTATTCAATCATAAGGATACATCAATCATAATTTTTTGAACTAAAATCTTATACATCCCCATAAATATAATATTTAAATATGATTTTCTATCAAAATATCATCCCCATTCCATCCATTCTTACCTAGAATGAACATATCATTCCTCACAATTATATTTCGGTTAATATAAATTTACAAAAAATAAAATTTATGCTCAAAACATTATTATATTATTCAATTAAACTATCCATAACTCATATGCCAACAATTTCCATAATCCTAATACATACATTTTATAATTAATTTAAATGCCTATAATCACTAATCAATACTAAATTATATCAAATAATATTTGTTCCTTAAAATTAACATGATCCAATAACCTCGTATATTTAAAATAGTCAATAAAATGTTATTAATAATCTCTAAACAACTAATAATCCTCTTTAATTTCTACGATAACCCAAAAAAACCTCAGGTTCTTATAATACTAGAGAGTGTTGACCAAAGAAAATCCAAACCACAAAAAATGCGACAGACCGAGTCACATATCTATATTACAAGTGATGATATTGAAGCCCAATCCCAGTTAAGTGATACATACGATAACATTAATTTTTACACCAAAAATTAACTTGTTCATCCATGAATTACATCACATAATAACGTATTTTTGATCCATTTCATACATTATATGAATGCTATAATTCATAAACATTAAATATTTTGGAAATATCCCAGGAGGAAATATTAGTGTTATCATTCATATACATAACCAATCGATATTGGATCTGTCACTCTACCCAATATATGGATTGTTTTACAACCGTGTTTTCAATTCCTATATCAACAAATAATAAAAACTCATCATCCTATATTAATTAATAATTCAATATCGCGCTACATGAAAAAACCTTATCCATTATATACCATGTCTCTGAAACCTATTCCAAATCCATATAATATCTTATCCACACATTAAAGAGTTCTTATAGCAACACATGCTCACCATAAAATCATCATGTTGTCTGTTAAATAATATTTAGCTGTACAATATTTTTAATTAAGATGTCCTTAATAAAAAATTCAAGAAAATTGAAAATATTTTTCTGTAATTTTTAATTTATCTAATATTATATCACTAAATTGTTTTGAAATATTTTTTTTTAATAAACTGTTATAATTTTAATCTCACACAATAATGAACATCCATATAATCCACGTATATATTTTAGTGGAATAACATAGAACTATTTTACTATGACTGATAAATATATATGATCTTATGTAAAAGTTCATAATAATCGATAACAACCCTTTTGTGAAGTACAACTATCTAAAAAATGAGTCCAACAATTCATTGACAACATTGTATACTACTAAAGGGTGCCTCTCTTAATGATCCCTATAAGATAACTTATGTTCCTAATATAAAATATAATCCATCTAAACTATATTATATTAACTACATATAACCAAACCAAATAACATAAGGTGATCAAATATATAGGTAACCCTCTTACACACTCTATCACAAAAAGAATATTAAATTTGATCCTATTTTGATCAACATATATATAACATGTATGTAAGACACCTCAATAAAAAATCATGACTCGATTACCCGGTTATCGATCCTATATATCATATTGTGTATTATATTATAAATATAAGAAGGATTGGTACTTTAGGGAACATCAACCATGATAATGTAGTTAAACTCATATCTCTTTCATAAGAAATTACCAAAATTTTAATTAATTATGTTACATTAAAATTAATTGGCTTTAATTTTCCATTTATTAATAATATAATATAACAGAAAATGAAATTAAAACACATCTAAAGAAACAACCATGTCCCAAAATGAATCAATGAAAGGTTCCATTACTCCCAATAATAATTTCCTCAGCATCTCATGTAAATTTTACAATCCAATTATCCTAAATAATATAAAAGTAAATGGATGAAAATAAAAAATTAATTTATTTTAAATATAATAAATATAATTTATGGGTTAGTTTCATCATCCTATAACATCATATAATGATATCTTATAGAATCCCCATTATGTGGAGTGATTTTTAAATTAACAAGAGAAATTAAATATCAGATCCAAATACATAAAAAATAAAATCCTCTATTAATCATTGAAATTGGTATAGGGAGAATGGTAAGGGGAATTAGTAAAGTTATCACAAAAATATACCCAATAAATACATTCCCATTTTCATCTAATAAAGAAGGTCATATTATTGGGTAATTTTTGGCTAGACTACTATTTAACCACCCTGAAGTAGAAAATTCTATAAAAACAATATAGTGTATAAAAAAATTAAATTATATTCAAGAACATGAAAATAGTAGGGGTACCAATAGGTACATGGATGGTACCAATCAGGTAATTGCTTCCCCATTAAATAGATAATCAGGACCCAACATCCTCTTTATAATTCCATATATGGACTAAGCTACTCATATGAGAGCCACAAGGTTCATAGTGCATCATGATAGGGCATCATATGTCGTTCCATGTTATATCATAGAAATAACACTATCCCAATCAACTAAAAAATATCCCCATGGAATTCCAGAAACATTTCTGAATAAACTCCAATTGAGATACATATATTCAACAAATTCACCCAAAAACATCCAACATAAAATATGTATCATGTTCCACTAGACCCTAGTTAGAATCATATTCAAATAACTAATAATGATATAGGATGGTATAATAAATCTATATGACATATTTTATATTCTATCACATCAAAATTACACTACTCTCAATTCATTGTGTATTTTAATGTGGGTAATTTTATTAGATTTTATCCATCCATTTTTTCATACAGCATGTTAATTATATAGATGTATATTTATTCAAATAATAATCGATTTATCATTATTTCTAATCAAATTTTTGGGTGTTTTTAAGTAAATATTATTCTAAAATATTTTATTAACTATTCTGGTTATATAGGTTGTCTACGAATCATAATTTTCATCACATTGAATCATGAACTATTAGTAAACTACATTATGATGATCAAGAAATCACTTTAATTTGATAATTTTATTGATAAGATCATTATCATCATCTCATATAGAAGAAATATGTTTCACCTAGATGATTATCTTTATAATAAACCCCATTAATTTGAATACAAATTATGTAATGATTCTTTATTAATGTAAGTGTTGAAGTGGTAAATTTTTTTGTCTTCTCTATTATATTCTCATTAGTTAGTTATTCTAATTTATGTATAATAACAGAAAATGGTGGTAAATATATATCTTTACTATATTATATTTTACTAAATATATTATCTTATCTCATATTAAATGTATAATATCATGTACCATGTGTATTTTGATACATATTTTACAATATATGTTCCAAAATTAGAAATTACCCTATTTTGGAAACTCATATGCATTTTAACATGTAAAAACTCTTATGAATTTATATTTCGAAGATAATTTTATTATTTTTTAATCCTTAAATACCATAAAGATTTGATCTGGAAAAGTGGGATCTATAGGAAGATATCAAATGAACCATAATAAATATAATGTTTATATTTACACCTATGTTTTGAAAAAATTTATGAAAACTAATTCTATCAAAATATGTTATCTTTTGATAAATTCCACATTGAATAATATTCCGACTTATAAAATATAAGAGTTAATTATTGATTTTTGAGAGTTATATCATATTTTATTTATTGAAGGAATGCTTATGAATGAGTGAGTGTTTTATTTCTGCTAATTTAGATATAAATTAACAATGAAATATTAGGGAAAATTTATTATTATAATGTAAAAAAATAAAATGAGTTAAATACACAAGAATATAATCTGATGAATCTAATGGGTAACTATTAAAAATTGATATTTTTTATGGTGTTATTAAATATGACCACTCAAATGATTAAAAAAATTATTAAGGATCTCCATTGTTCTAATATTGAATTTTAATAATCTAGTAGTAGGAAATATCCACACTTCATGGATATATATTGATGATTTTAATGTTACAATACTATGGTATCATAGAAAATTATTAAGGATTATTCAAAGGTAAATGATAAAATATGATTATATAACAGTAAGGGAAAAGCATTTGATATGGATGTTTTAGTTATAGATCATAAGATAACCACAACAAATCCATCAAACATATTTATTGGTTCTTATTTAAGAGATAATAAATCTGAAAAAATGAAACCCAACAAAAAACATAACGACAAAGATATATGAATGTGAATTTTTTATATATAACCTCAACCGGGGGTACTATTTTGGGTGTGATACAATAGTAATTGATGAAAAAATTATTATATATGTTTTCTAATTACTAATGAAAACATATGCAGTTATATTAAAAGGGATAACCATTAATATTTAAACTGAATTTAAGAGATATTTATACTTGGATTAAGGAAAAGATCAATAGAGACCATATGATTCACATTTTGGGGAACTTGGTTGGGTATGTGAATGATTGATTGAATTATTGAAATTTACCTAGATCATTCATGTATATAGAGTATAATACATCCACGAAAATATATATCATGATCATTATGATGATATTCTACGAAAGTTGTATAAGAGATCACTACCATTGGAAACCAAAAAGAATCAACCCTATGAATTGAATGTGTGGAACATGTAATGAAATCATGAACCTTTATTGTTTTTTCACATGATGTACAACTCAATATATTTTTGGTCTTTTTAGTTAATCATACATTTCCCTTATTCCATAATAATTATTCAGAGAGTTTATGTTTTAATAAATGATTATTTAAACCCTCCATGCATATATATATCATGGAATTAGTATTTGGTATTAGAGATTAATATATGGTGTTTAATATATTCTCAAGGATATGAGATATTTTACATTCATTACATTACTTGATCAGTTTATAAAATTATCCAAACATCTCATTCATTACTATTACATATCTTAGACTATTATTAATTAAATTACACAAACACAGACCTAAGGAACAAAAAGGTATAATTCCTCTGGAAACTAGACACAAAATCCATTTATTTAATGAAAGATCTCCAACATATTCAACAAATTTCAACCTAAAAAGCACTCTTATTTCATATAACCTATATTAAAACATTCTAAACAACATATGAAAATGGAATACAAGAAAGGTAAATCTCATAATCTCAGTAATGGAAATCATGGTAGATCTCATCATATCATCAAAATAAGGGCATGAGAATATGACAATAACAACAGAAAATTGTTCCCTACATATCACAGATCAAAAAATCAAGTCATGGAATAAATACTTGTAGTTTTTAAGACAAGTATCATAATTTATTGAATGAAAACAATACATTATAACATAATATTTTAATAATATAATGTTTTTTGGAATACACATGTTTATATAAAATCATTTTCTTATTAAACATGGCTCATTTCCAAGTCTATCATTCTCACGGACCCCTCCCCAAATAGTGTACCCCTCCCAGGTCCGCAATGTGAGAAGAGAGATAATGAATTATCTGTTCTACCTCCAGTAAACCAGAGGATGGTGACTAGAACTAAGGGTATTATAACCCACATATGCGAGGAATTACCCTATTTGAGTACACATGCAAAAGAGAGATACAAGAGAGACATAAACCTACTCAAACTCACGTTGTAATAAAAAAGAAAACCCAATAACAATTATATGTAATGTTAACAAAGAACTAATAAAACAGAAATGATGAACATCAAGTACCAAATTAATGTAAAAAGGAATTGACAAAAAATCCCAAATAGCTCATGAAAAACCCCCCACAATAAAGTAGTAACCAACCTGATCTCTAACCTGCTACAAGTGACATGAAATAGTTTAAATAATTTGGGGTGTGTATAACAGTATTCTAAGTAGGATCCACCTGGGAACCTCTCCTGAAAATGTAAATAAATCATTCTAAAGCACAGTGAACATCATCTGAAACTAACTCATCTCCAAAATAGGTATACTATGCTCCCAGCCACACTATGGATACAACCACCATGAATTTCATACATGAGTATATAATATAATAAATAAAATCATCGATACCCCGCTACCAATTCCCCACTAGTTTTCCTATTTTCCCCAATGACTCACATCTTATGCCATATCACTCCAAATAGGCCATCCCAAAGACAACTGGGAGAGAACTTCTACATGAACCACATGTAATACAATGCTTACCTGCTGAAACATGAGAAAAAAACACACCGTCCACACACCCAAAAGTAACCAAATAGTTTCTGAAAGACACAACATCCCACGTAATGTGTATCACATGTCAGGTATTATAAATCATGACATTACATCCCATAAATCGAGTAAGGATCCCCAAGCCAACACAACCTATAAACATTATACATACATTACCACAAAAGAAACTATATCCACAATATATGAGTGTAAAATAACCAAAAACCATTACAAACCTCTACACACATTTATGGAGAAAACTAATGGTCATTCGCAAAAAGTATATTATATTATATATCTCATATCCAAACTATATAAAAAACCATGACTCATAATCAACTATATCTAATGTCTCTCAAAATCTTGACTATCATGGATAAGAAAATGTATCCTATAACCACCCAAAAATTTAAATATCATTATTAAATAATCTAATCCATTATAATCATTTGCACAATACCTTAATTATTTAAATATCCATTAATTAATGATTTCAATGTTTACATTTAATTCATTAGCATCTCAAAAATGTTCAATGCCCTCCATGGATACCGAAAACTGATTCCACGGTTCTTCTTAGCACAACATCAACATTTCATCCCAGCAAGCTCCAACCCACAGGTTAAGAATCATTAAGTCAAACATTTATTAATAGTATTATTAGACACCATAATTCTATGAATTCAATAAATGAAAAACTAATATAAAAACAGACGGGGCCCACTATGGTGAATAGATGGACTACCTGTAGAGTCCTTTCAACTTATAGTAGGAGCATACACCCATCCATCCTTGAGAATATATACATGGAATGAACGTGGAATACCCCGAACATATTTTCTTATTTTAGGAGTGGGGTTAGCAAGACCATCTACCTCAAGCAGTGGTGAATGTAAATAATATAAAAAACAAGAGATTCAACAAGAAACCATATTCACATTAGTGGGTATTCCCATATTAAACCCATTTCATCACCTCCGGTGTCCTCCCTGACACCAATATGCATAAATTGACTCATCTTGCCACTCTAGGAGCCAATTACACCAATACCTCTAGGCCTCTCAACCCCCACATCTCACAAAATCCATCCATTATCACAATACATCACATGAATCATGAAACAAAATAGCAAATGGGCACTTGGCCCTAAACAATGCATTATGACTTCAAAAGTAATAATATATCACAGCTCGAAGGATAAGTCTCTAATGATTTTTAAGAAAGATCATAACTCATTACCCTACCAAGTATTATCTATTATCAAACAAAAAACTATGTAATCATTCTTGAATTATACAATTCATTATTAGTAGGTTCAAACTATGGGGAACATAAACTGCAAGCTATCATAGCTACCAAAAATTAATGATTCAATTAATTTGGCAGTACATAAAACAAAAAACACAAACATACTTCATGTTTATCTACCAAATGGAATGTAAATTCACATGTGCATCAATTTTATTAACGTCAAATACAATGAAAAATACAAGATTCATTTACATGCGTCATTATCATTAGACAAATAATTATCAATTAATTATGGATTTAAATTATTTACATATTTCATCAATATAAACATGTTGATATTAAAATCATATATATCACACTATCTAGAATATCATGTGGATGATTATAATCATAGTGAAAAGAAAAAAAATGCGATTAAACCAATTCATTTAATCTAGTTCAATTATTTTATTAAGTCAATCCCATTTTGATCCAATGGAATAAATTAGGTTAACTCTAGGATTGCGTATAATTTTATGAGAACTAACAAATCGCCTACTACAAAAATGTTATTAACGTTATTCAATTGATAACAAATCAATTAAATAGATCATGATCACTTTCCTCACAAGAACTACATCCAAAAAAGGATGTCACATCATAACCACATCAACAAGAACCAAATGAATGCCACGTAGAACCATGGAGATCCAACAACAAAAAATGGAATAGATTAATGTTATAAGATGGATAGAAGAAAACCCATGAATGAGGGAAGATATTACCTCATATTGAAGATGGATCAAAGAAGGAATCAGGGAAGCGGTCCAGGATGAATGAAGCCCAAAACATGGAAGAGGGAGACATCCATGTCATCTGGGGTTGAGCAGGGGGGGCAGTCGAGACATAGGGTTTGAAAAACTATAGAAGATTGGTGTCTTTATATCATCCATCACTAGGGAAGTACACGATGTGTACCTCCCTATAACGTCCTGTATCACCTCATGGCCAACATACACTAAAAGCGTCAACACTTTGGTGCTCTGTTTTATATTTCTAAAACCTGAATGATACATGTCGTGTCCCCCTTGGTCAAGTTGTGTAGCCCCCATATTTCTAGATTCTCGTGATCAAGAATTTCCATAACACCTTTGAGCCTTCTCTGAGAACCACAGTCTTTAAAAACAAAACAAAAAATTGATCGACATGGATCCAAGCCCTTGCATTAGAGACATGTCGATCCATTCTCTTCCACAAGAATCCAAAACCAATACATATGGGAAAAAGAAAAGGGGTGGTCTAAACAACCACCACAAAAGATAGATCACAAGGCTCTCACAAACACAGAAGCTCAACAATATCAAAATAAAAACACAACAACTCGTGATACCCATTTAATGTTGTTAAATTCTCCCTCAGTAGAGACACCTCTCAAAGAGAGAAAGCCAAGAAAAGATACAAACTATATCCATATGATATTCTAGAAAGGTGTATAACGACAAAACAAACATCCTTACATGGAAAATGAGAAAAACTAAAAATCTCAGGATACTAAGTGGATATCTATAACTCAAATCCATAGGTACTCTCCTCTACACCACAACGGTTCCCCAAGACAAAAACATAGTGGATTAAAAAACTGCACAACACCGTCTCTTTTGGTCGTAGATCTCAACAGGTTGCTCCTTGAAGGTCGCATCATCGTCAACATTGATCTCTCCCAAATAGAAGATGTGAGAATCACCATGAAGATAACAACAGAGTTATGACCCATGAAACAAATCATGTATTTGGATCATCTGCAAGGGAAGTGATGTCTGATATTCCACATCTCAGACCTGAGGAAACAGCTCAGAAGACCCAAAAAACAAGGGAGAAATATCACTCTGACAACCAATACTTATCTTCCCGTGACACAGATTCAACTTCAGAATCAACTAATCCCAAATGTGAAACTAATAACGACCACTCCTATTATCATTATATAAATTATGATGATCCTATGCTGCCTTCATCCTCTCACAAATCACTAGTACCGTCTCTAACATATTTTGTACTAGTTCCAACTTGTTAATTAGTCACTCTCCTACCCGAGTCCATCAAAATGGAGAATGGTAAGGTCATCCATAATGTGTATCAAATGGAACCATACTGATGCTTCATTAAAAACTAATTGTGTACATTAACTCTAAATAGGGTAATTTATTCACCAATAAACCTCCAAAATTTAGGACACAAAGTGGATCATGACATCAAGAAGATGGATTGTTTCTCTATATAATTGGATATCTATGGAGTAGAAGTAGTTCTATGGCATAGATATGAGTATATGGCATGATGGAGACCTCTACATAGCCTATATACAATACAATGATCTTGATCAGATATGAATGTCCTCAAGACTTCGTGGAGTCTCACCACCTCTTCAAGATAAGACCTCAACAAAACATCTGTGGACCGTGAATCCTTCATTAATATGAAGTGGATTAATTTCGTCAAATGATCCACCAAAACCCATATATCATCATGGACACCATGAGCTTGAGTCAAAATGGAAACAATGTCAATTTATATGTTCTCTAACATCCATTGAAAAACAAATAATTGTTTGAGCATACCATTAGGAACACGGTGCATGAAATTCACCTTCTGGAAAACAAAACATCGAGCCACAAACTCGGCAATAACATGCTTCAACCTAGGCCACCAAAAATGAATCCTACAGACTGAGTAAATCTTAGTCACATAAGGATGTACCACTAAAGATGAGATATATAACTCACTATGAACAATATTTTACATTGGAAATGGAACAAAATGAATTCCCTAAAACATCACATGGGGTGTTTCATCCTCAATCAAACAACAAAGGGCCTTGCAAAAGACAACTCGGTCTCACCAGACCTCCAAATTAAGATCTTCTAATTTGGACTCTTCTAACTAGTCCACTAGAGATGACTATCCCCTAATATGGAAAGAAATCTGCTTCCCTGCAACAACTCCCATATCCAGATGGAATGCTGAATTTTATTCTATCACCCTCTAGGAATAACTTTATTTATGAACAACATCACTATGTGACTTCATGATCAGTGAATCGACTACAAAATTCCACTTTCTAGGTGTATATGAATTTTCAATGTGATAATCTTGTAAGAACTCCATCCCTGAATCCTACCGCAAGTTCAAGTCACACAGGGAGAAGACATACCTCCGGCCCTTATGATCAGTGAAAACCACAAATTGTTCTCTAATGAGTTAATCTATCCGCAACATCAAAGAAAACACCACTGCCTCCAACATGATATCATGGGTGGAATATTTACATTCATGTGGGTGTAACTACTAAGACCCATAATAAATTTTCGATCTCTACTGCAATAGAACACAACATATCCCAAGATGTGAAGAATCACAGAAGACATCAAACTAGACTCCCTCTGTGGGTAGATAAAGAACTACAACACTGAAAAATTTCTCCTTATGATACATGAAAGTACCAGGACACTGATCAGTCAACATGAAAAGATGATCCTTCCTAGTCAAATCTTTTATTGGATTCGAAACCTGAGAGAAATCAAAGAAGAACCTCCAATAATAGCCTACCAGACCTAGGAAACTTAACACCTCCTCTATTGTCTGGGGGGATACCCATGAAATAACTACGTCTATCATAAAATGATCCATAGAAACTCTCTATTTGGATAAAACATTCCCCATGTAATGAACATCCCAAACCCCAAAACTCAGAGATCAAAAACATCCCAAATAGATTCTATTGACGAAGGATGCCTAAAACTGCATGGAGATGCTTTGAATACTCCTCCATTAAATATAGATTACAGAATACTATCATTGATGAAAAACATGATGAAATAATCCAAGAACTCATGGAACACAACGTTTAACAACCCATGAAAATTGGTGGATCATTTTTTACACTGAATGTCATCACCATGAACACCAAATTCCCATGACAATAATGGATATTATCCTTTAGAATATCCTCATCCTCCACTCACATCAGATGTTACCTAGACTAAATATTGATCTTGAAAAACCAAATTTCACCCTTTAGTTGATTGAATAAATCATAAATATGTGGAATAGGATATCAATTAGTCATTGTATCATTGTTAAAGAAACTATAATTGATACACAACCACAAACAACCATCATCCTTCTTCATAAACAGAATGGGTGCACCCCATTAGACACACTCAGAAAAAAAAACTGCACGCCAATTGTCCATCATGTTCTATACATAGCTCTTTCAACTCATAAGGTTACATCCTATACAGATACATCGATATAGGATAAAGGCCTTTCTATAGCTCAATCTCGAACACCATCTCCTATTGAGGTGCTAATGCTACAAACTCTTCTGGAAAGACATTAGGTTACTCTTTTGTGACCTTGGGAGATGTAAACAACTGAACCAATGAAAAAATTAACATCGTCTCATCCATCAAGGATGAAAAGAAAAAAATATGCCTCAAACCCATATGAGGGTCTCTCTTACCAAAAAAATACATTGGCACTCCATCAACATCAAAGAAAACCACCTACATCCTGAAGCAATCCACAATAGCCTGCATTGAATACAAAAAATACATTCAAAGATGATATCATGTGGCTTTATTTGTAAACATAGGAACTTTCCCTAAGAGTAGTGTTGCCCCAACACTCGCTCCCATTTCTTCATACTTCAAACAAGTCAGCTCGACCTCCAACTGTCTTAGTCTACGCTAGGGTCACATGATGACTCTCAGCCTCAAATCCCAATGCATGGATAAGGGTTTTTGATATGATGGTGTGTGTCACTCTTGAGTCCAACAATGCATACACCCAAGTAGAGAATAAGCAAAGGGTACCTTGAATGGTGTCTGTCTCACCTAGTGTTGGAAATGATAATGTATGAACCTAACCATGACCTATTCCATGATCTCTCTGACTCTAATGATGACTACAACCACTGAAACGGTCTCCTCTTAGAGGATGGGGTGCATCCTATGTATATCCTATACCTTCCACATCAGCTCTCAACTATTCTAAACATAGTGAAACCAATGGCTTCTGCCTTGGCTATAATTACCTCAATAGAGGAACCTATAGTGAAACTCCTAGTGCACAATGATTTCTATGAAAGGATAGGAACTCTCGCTATTGATGACTCCATCCAACATAATAATAACAAGTACTTGATCCCTTGGAATAGTCTAGAGAGTTTCATCCCCCAGTGAAACGGGATACTGAGGGTTGGTCTGTAGCCCCAACCGAATGAAAACTCTTCTTTCGGGAAAACCGGGAACTCTAGACCATAGCTCTACTTCATGAAGAATCATGAAGACTCTGTTATCATGAATTTATGGTTCATGATAATGATCTCTTGATTACATCTTCCCTCTTTCGAAACTCAAGAAACACTACTGGGAAACTAACCTATACCAACGGTTTGGAACTGTTTTTATATGCCTCCAAACCATTGGTATAGCCTATACAAATGTCTTGGAGGACCGTTTTCATGTAAGACGTGGGAAAAGGTATATACCATCAGTTTTTTGAAAAGTGTTGGTATATACCTATTCCAACGTTTTTGAAAACCGTTGGTATATGTAATATGAAATTCTACACCAACGGTTCCATAAAATCATTTGTATATATATTTCAAAAGAAAATTCGGTGGGATTTGATCCCCCGACCTCTAGTTTATCATTGAACGACCTAACCTTTAACCTAACATGTCTTTTGTGAACATAATTTCATATATATATATAGGTATTATAATTTTGATTTAAAATTTTGATTTATATAATGTTCTCAGTAAGAAGAGTCGATAAAAAATAAATGGAACTATACCAACGGTTTTGAAAACTGTTGGTAAAGGTCCTTTGATTTTGGGAGCAACATTGGTATATTGGGTTCCTATACCAAAAGTTTTTCCGAACAGTTGGGATAGCTACCCACCATTTCCCAACGGTTTTGCCAAACTGTTTGGGAAAGAGGCCTCAATGTATTCTTTTCCCAACGGTTTGGCCAAACCATTGCGAAAGACATGCCCTTTCCCAATGGTTTGGCCAAGACATTGGGAAAAGTAGCCTCAAAGTATACTTTTCCCAATGTTTTGGCCAACCTGTTGGGAGAACCATACCCTTTCCCAACGGTTTGGCAAAACCGTTTGGAAAAGTCACCTCAAAGTGGGATTTCACAATAGTTTGGCCAAACCGTTGGGAAAGGGGACCTATAACAATGGATTTTACAAACTGTTGGTATAGAAGCATTGGGAAAGTTCATATTTCCAGTAGTGATATGTATTCAACATAAACAGGGTGAACTGTTGCTGAATCTCTAGATGCAAAGCCTCCAAAATATGACATTCCCGATCATCCTCATTTGGCAGTTGGTCTTAATTATATTGTAAAATTATCCTAAAACATATTCCAAACAATAACACACTACTGATCCTCTATCAAATGGAAATTAGCTACTATAGACTATAAACTTAGTGGTAGAAGAAGGAAACACAACTCTGAACATGTCTCTGAAATCCTCTCCTGAGAATGTCGACTCCTTGTGATCTCTGAGGAACAAGAAACACCATTGCCTCATAGCTGCACATATCATTGTCACAACAATGATACCTAGTGCTCCTTAAGAGAATGGATTGAGATGAAATCTATATAAACCTCCTCTAACCAGTCTTTTGTGACTACATCTAAAAAGGATCCCTCATAGTTTTGTAGACTCTTGTGCTGAAACACACAGAGTATCCTCCCCCAAGTGTCTTCATCATTAACCTCTACGATCTGGCAGTCTGCTGGCAAAACCTACTAGATATCCTCTATGAAAACTAATGACGACATTGACCTATATTCGTACATACAAAAGAACAAAAAATTAGAGCTCTTAAACCTATAATATGGGTTATTTTACCATAAATTAATTTTTTTTCTTCTATTAATTTATATTAACCTATACCAATGTGTACCAATTCAAACATAGACACAAATAGGATTTATTCATGATAATTTACATGTTTTGTACCCTAAAACTAGTATCACCTCATTTAGAACCCACAATAAACTTAAAGGTCCATGCATCATATCACATGAGGCCCCTAATACCTTTGTCTCACTCAGTAACATATTTTTAAAGTAATTACTAAACATATATTACATTGTTGGCCTAATAACCAATGAAACCTCACATGTGACCTACTCTAATCTCCATAATATCCTAGATAAAAGATTCTGATACATTCTATCATGACCCCCTTCCCACAAAGTGTACACCTCTGGTGTCGGTAATGTGAGAAGAGAGATAATGACCCCTCAGTCCTACCACTAATAGGCCCTAGGTTGGCGATTGTAACACCCCATGATTTTATGAGATATATTCTTTTTAATTTCATTGATGTCTTATGTTGTACACTACACAAATATTAGCTTGAACTATACTCAACACCATATTATCTTGTAGTATATGCAATACTATTCTTGGCATGTGTTGCACGCAGGAGTGACCTTCCTCAATAGCGTGTGTTTTGCTCAATAACGAGTTTCACATAACTAAATTATATTACTATGAACTAGAATTTATGAATAGTATAAATTACATATTTAATTTGATAACATTATCATTCATCATACACATATTTCAGAACATGGTATGGGACCAAAATAAATGTTTCGGGTAAAATAATTATTTTTAAAAAAAATGCAGTTTTGTCGCCTTTTGAAGGTGCATCCACTTTAAATATAGTTTCTCACACAATTACAAGTTCACTATGATGAAATAAACATATTAATTTCAATAAAGATAATAAATGTACTTTGGATAATTTTTTTATATTTATCTCTTAACATTCATATTTTGATGAATAGTAATGATAGGCTAAATTTTAATTAAAAACAATTTCATTCATCAAGGTAATTTATATGGATAAATTATAATATTGAATGGATTTAAAGTATAAATAGATTATATTTTAAGAATTAAATATAATTTAAGTCATTATCCTTAATTATAAATTCAATTCGTAGTTAAAAACATTTCAATATTTTGCAATGTTTTAACATTTAAAACATGTTTTCTCAACAGCATGATTAATTTTAAATTAAATACTCAAACTACTTTGTTTTGAATTTGGATAAATGGATTCCATAATTGGAATTAGTAGGCCAAACTAATTCAAATAGTATATTTTTTATTTTTAGACATTTTTAATAGTAACTATGGTAAATTTTATTTACTGTAGTTAAAGGTAAATCGGGTAATTAAGGGTAAAAATAAGATTATAAAATTACCATAACACCTACCAAAATTCTATTAGATGTATAAAAGTAGACCCATATCACCTATGGGTCGGATTAGAATCATTTAATGATCTTTTGACTATGAAAAAGATGAAATTATTGTAAAAAACAAAGAAAGTGACAACATGTCACTCTTTTTTATCTTATTTGTGTAATTATTTTAATTTATAGATAAACATAATAAAACATCAATCATAAATAGTCACCAGAAACCTAATAAAATTATCTACATCATGTCACTCTTTTGTATCTTATCTGCGTCATAGTAATTTATTTTTAATTTTCATGCATCAAATATGTATATTAAATAATTATAAAAAATATATATTAGTAATTATTTTACAAATGGAAATATCAAATAAATGGTTTTAAAAATATGAAAATAAATGTTATATAAACCAATTAATGTGAACCATGAATTTATTTGTTAAATATAACATGTTAGGAATCTATTAAATATTTTTTTCGAATAAATCATTTGTATGGACTTAATTTAAATTCCAATAATTTAATAGTGTCAAAATTGACACTATTGTTATTTTATAAAAATAACATATTTTTAAATTGTTTACAAATCACCAAAATACATAAAAATTACTAATTGAAAATTATATTGTTGAAAATGTAATAATGTGTCTAATTATGGATAATTCACAACACATAATTATTTATTTATAACCATTTAAAATTTATAATATTATTACCAAAAATAAAATTAAATATATTAAATAAGGATATATCAAAATGATAAGGTTTAAAATAAAATCAGAACATATCACAATTTAATTTTTTGTTGATATTAGAACCCTTTATTAACTCAAATCTGAATTTTAGTCACTTTGGATGTTTTTATGTGGTTTTTTGGTGATTGATAAATTAATATTTTAGAGGTTTCCAAACATTTCTCTACCCTCTATTAAAAAAGGTCACCTCCACCCTCTCATCATCACAACATTTTGAGCCTTAAATCTCAGCCAATCCCTATCCATTTTTCATCTCCACTTCCTTGAAACATTTTAGAGGTCCTGGTATTCTTAAAATACCAAAGTTATATCCCTAAGGGGAGGTTTAGAAGATTGGTGTCAAAGAAGAGGAGTCTTGGACACATATAGAGGAAATTGGACACAAGGTAAGGGTTAATTTTTCAAATTTCATTTTTATATGAGATTGCTTATACATAATTATTTCTAGGTTTATATTTATCATTCATGTCTAATTTTCTCAAAATGTTTTCATAAATTGTTTACTATTCTTCCATGTATGTTTAATGTTATTTTACCCCTTTTTTACTTTTACCACAAGGTATGGAAGGAATATTTCTTTAGTTTACCATACGAGGTAATTTTTTACTTTTCCATCAAAGGTACAAGAAGAATGATCTATTTTAACTTATACTACATGAATGGATTTTTACGGTTTCATAACGATTTATTTTCATGAAGCTTATTTTACAAGATTTCATGGTTATTTTCACTGAATTCCTTTTCTATTAAAATTAAAAGGAATTTTGAGAAAAGAAAATGATTTTGAAGAAGAATGGATAATTTCCTCTAGAATTCATTTCAAGTGTTTTATCAAAACTAATTTCCATATAAGATGACATTATTTAGTATATTTATTTTTCTAGTATAATTTCTCTATTATTTACATGGTTTGATTTTTCTTATGATGAAATTAAATCCATCTTTTTTATATAGATTATTTTATGAAGTAATGATGTTTATGCAACCCATTTTATTCTTTGGGATATAATGATTGATTTATGATTGTTTTGTGGAACCCGTTATAATGATTCCAATATGATATGGGTGGACATATATCTCCCTCCAATGCATTGGGTAAATATTTATATCTCCTGAGATAGACATGGATAGAACAACAAGTAAAATATGGTTCAGAAATACAGGGCTGGAACAGTATGTTAACCATGTTTAGTAACGGAATTTTCCCACTATGATGGTCTTGGCTGCAATTCATTATCTACTATAGAAGTCATATCATGTGATTAATGGTTTTAAACAATTACATGTTTTATTACAATGTTATTTTATCATGATTGATGTTCCATTATGAACTATGCCTTACATACTTCCAAGATTTATTTCACAACTAATGATTTTGATGTTTAGACATTATGTTCATGTTTTTAAGTTCAAATGTATATGGTTTTTTTATTTCCTTCATGCTTACCCTTAATGAGAATTTTACCTCACCTTTATATGTTTTCATTTCCCTAGGATATAAAGAATTGTTTTTGGTAAGAATACAAATGGGGAAGATCATTATGGTAAATTTTGAAGATCATTAACTAATATTATAAGATTATGTGCTGAATTTCAAAAGACAATAAACTAACATTATCTTTGGGCATGTTTTTGTGTCGTGTATTATGTTTTCCGCAAAAGTGATTTAATTTCCATATACTTCAATCTTGGGTCGTTATTGTTGGTATTAGAGAAAAGTTTTAGTCAACCTTTGGAAACAAGAAAGAGAAACCTTTAGTGAGATCCCTAGAGATATTTAAAATGTTTTTCTAGGGATGTCCCTATGTTTAGGTATAAGTATATGTTATAGTCCTATAATTACGGTAATGATCATAGAATTAATGTTATGATGTTATATATTGAATGTTATCCACATTGATTATGTTGTTTTCCATGTATTATTTTTGCCTCTCACACCACTCTTTTGGGGTTTTAGAAAATAGTAGGAAACTGATAGATTCTTGTTAATGGAGAATATGATGGAAAATAGAATGATATTCATCATGAGAAACAAAATGAAATTGGATTTGGAAGGAAAAATATTGTTATTATGCCTAGTCAGTATTCTCATAACATGATCAAAAATCTATACATTGTTATGTTTCCGGACTCATAATATAAGAAAAATATGGAGGTTCATGATGATCATAGAGGAATGAAAGTTCAATTTCTGTCATGTAAATCATGTGGGAAGAGGTATCAAGGAGAATTATTCAATGGAACTGGAAGATTCTTTGGGTGTGGAAAAGAAGGGCACAAATTAAGTAATTATAAAGGAAAAGGTTTAGTTAACACAATGGAAAATGATAATGGTATTCCTAAGACATCAACAATGGTTAAATTATTTAAAATTGGAATGTATGGGCATTATGAAAACCAATTCCCTAAGGGAAAATCTCATGAAGAGAATCATCATGGTCGTATGGGTAGTATTTATATTGAAGATAATAAAGAGACAACAAATGATATATGTGATGAAAGAAGAGTTGACAAATAAAATAATGATGCTCAGTAAATGGTTTAAGAAGGTAGTGGAATGATTGAATATTTATCAAGAATAATGTATAGAACTATGGAATAAAGAAAAATATAAGGAATTTTATACTATTTTTTTTCCTTGAATATTTGAAAGTATATGTTGAATGGTACTGTAACCATGAAAAGTGATTGAAATATTTTAGAAATAAGATGATATGTGAAAAATGAAGGGATAAAGAGATAATGAAATGTTGTATAGTATAAATTAGCTCATGATTGAGAAAAGGACAAAGTGATATCATGGTTTTAGTATATAGAATTTTTGGTATATTTGTCATATGGAAAGGGTTAATTTTGATGGAATTCATGTCTTCACTATAGTTCAATAGTAATTTATGTTTCAATAGGATGCATGATAAAGTCCTTAAAATGTTTTCAATGTGACCAACAAGATATATCTTATGACATATGTGGGGATTAATTATGGTTTTGACATTCTTATTATTTGACCTTTCTATGAATCATTTTCTTTATACTTTTAGATCGGACAGAAGTATTATGGATAAGCCTAAAGATTGGAATGGATTATGTTAGACATCATATAGTATTTTATAACGATAGAACTTTTTATTATTTCTGAAATGTTATAATAATATTGTTTCAGAAAAATGACAACCCGTAGGATGAGTGGCAACCTGTTGCGTCTGACAAGGCTGCGGGAATCGAACCCACAACCAAAGTGAGACATGCATTTATTTCCTACCACTTGCCTATAGGAAGCCCCCGATTAGTTTAAAGTAGTTTTATTTTATTAAGTGGTATTATAGATGAAGTATAAGTATATTTTTGGAACCATATATGATTAATATCACCATATATGGACTTAGGTATATTTAATCACTTTGTCTAACCATAAGTTTGAGACCTATGGAATGACCTATCATTCAATCGAACGATCTTCTAATACTTCAAGAATGAAAAATTCAACTTCATTTCATTAAATAAGAGATGAATTAGAAATTGTTCATGGAATGACCAATGATGATTATACATTGAAATCATGTAAGTATTTATCCTTATACCATGAAAATCATCAACGTTAGATAAATGATCTTGAAAACCAAAAATGATGTCCTAGTACCCTCATATCTTATAAATTAGATGGTACCTTATATTATCACAAATTTATGGCTTTGTGATTGTTGGAATTTTTATAGCCATTTTCTCTACCACTCTTTATCAGAACATAATGGATAGATTCTCTTCCATATCCATGTTTTCACCTATGTTCTAATATGTGGAAACCCAGTGGTGAGTTCATTTGGGTAAATGTTACTTTTAATACCTAACTATTTAAAATTATGTTTTAGAATTACTTTTTATGATGTGGGTCTCTACAAATGAAAATTTTATATAGTAATCGATTTATAACACTGAAAAATTTTGAGGGTGAAATTATTTTTAAGGATGGTAGAATGTAACAACCCATGATTTTATGTGATATATTCTTTTTAATTTCATTGATGTATTGCTTTTTACAACACACTAATATTATCATCCACTATATGAAACACCTTATTTTGTTTTAGTATATTCAACACTATTCTGGGCTTGTGTTGCACGCATGAGTGACCTTCCTCGATAGCGTGTGTCTTACACAATACCGAGTTTCAAAAAACAACTATATATTATTATGAACTAGCTGTTATGAATAGTATTAACTACATTTTTAATTTTATAACATTATCATTCAGCTTAGACATTTTTTAAAACATGGTAAGAGAACAAAATAATTTTTTCAGGTAAAATAAGTGTTTTAAAAAAATGAAATTTTGCCTCCTTGTGATGGTGAACCTAGTTTAAATATAGTTTTTAATAGGTTTATAATATATCATTGATTAAATAAACTTATTCATTTCAATAAGGATCTAAAAATTAACTTTAGATAATTTTTTATTATTTTTATCTTTACTTTCATATTTTTGAGGAATATTAAAAATACGCTAAACTTAAATTAAAATCATCTTTTTTCATCATCATAATTTATATGGTTCAATTATAATATTTAAAGGTTTTAAAGTATAAATGGAATATATTTTTACCATTTAATATAAATTAAGTCATTATCATTAATTTTACATTGAATTCATATGTAAAAACATATCCATCTTTTGTAATCTTTTATCTTTGAAAACATGTTTTCTCTACAACGAGATTAATTTTAAATTAAATACTACAACTTCTATGTTTTGAATTTGGAAAAAATGATTCCATATTTGGAATAAGTAGGAACAAATTATTCTAATAGGGTAATTTTTATTTTTTGTCATCATGAATAGTAACTACAGCAAATTTAATTTACTACGGTTAAAGGTAAATCAGATAAATTAAGGGTAAAAATAAGATTATAATATTACCCTAAAACCTACCAAAATTATATTGGAGGAATAAAAGTTGACCCATATAACATAAGGGTCGGAATAGATTCATTTCATGGACTTTTGACAATGAAATGGACGTAAATATTATTATAACCAAAGAATGTGACAACATGTCACTCTCTATTATATTATAAGTGTAATAAATTTAATTTGGAGATAAACTTCATAAAACTATGATCATAAATAGTCACCAGAAATATAATAAACTTATCTACATTATGTGAATTTATTTATAATTTTTAGGGATTAAATACTTATCATTAATGGTGACACAATAGGGATGAAGAAATTGTTTATATAGTTTAAAATCAATAATACAGTATTTGTTAAACTAATAGTGACCATAAAAGGCACAAACACCAGACAAAAACATATTGGTCCTATAAATGTATTCCAATAGCATCCAATGGTAGAATATGTGACCCTTTGGATCCTTATGAAAGAGATTATGTCACTTATATTATTTTATTTTAAATTATTTAAAAGTTGTCACCTTCAAAATTTAATAAATACTAAAATTTAAATGTTGTGATTTTAAGATGATAAATTCATGTAAAATTATTCTTATGGAATATATTAGATTTATCTACATCATTGTAGTTTATTTTTCATTTTTATGAAACAAATAAGTATATTAAATAATTATACAACAAAGTTGTATTAATTAATTTACTAAGGGAAATATCAAATAAATGGTTTTAAAAATATTGAAATAAATGTTATATGAACAAATTAATGTGCTCCATTGATTTTAATGTTGAATATGACAAGTTTGTAATCTATTAAATATTTTGGTTTGAATATATCTTATATATAGATTTAATTTAATTTCCAATAATTGAATAGTTTCAAAATTGACACTATTTATATTATATATATTTAACATATTATTAAATTGATTAAAAATCAAAAAAATATTTAAAAATTACTAATTGAAAATTATATAGTCTATAATGTAATAATGTATCTAATTATGGAAAACTCGCAACACATAATTAATCATTTATAACCATATATAATTTAGAATGTTATTATCAACAATAAAATTAAAAAGATTAAATAAAGATAAATTAGAATGATATGGTTTAAAATAAAATCCAAACTTGTCTAAATTTCATAGGTTAATGATATAACAACCCTATCATACCTCATATCTTAATTTTACTCACTATGGATGCTTTTATGTGGGATTTGGGTTTATTAGACATTAATATTTTAGAGGATTCCAAAAGTATCCCTCTCCACACGTATAAAAGGGCACCTACTCCCTCTCACATTCACTACATTGTGAGCATTCAAGCTCTGACAAACCCTATCAATGTATCTTCTCCACTTCCCTAGAAACATACTTGAGGTCGTGATATTCTTAAAAGGCCATCTTTAGTGCCCTAATAGGAGGATTAGAATAGGTGCGTCAAAGAATAGGAGTCTTAGACATATACCGAAAAAAATTTGACATGAGGTAAGGGATAATTTTGAATCTAATTTTTTTCCTAGATTGCATATAAATAAGTATTTAATAGGGTTATATTTATCACCCATTTCCATTTTATCTAAAAAAATTCATAACATGTTTACTATTCTTCCATGTATTTTTAAAGTCATTTTTACCCTTTTTTGACTTTTACCACAAGTTATGGAAGGAATATTTCTTTTTTTAACATAAGAAGTACTTTTTGACTTTTCACGAAAAAGTATGAGAAGAATGTATTATTTTAACTTAAATGAAATGAATGTATTTTTACGGTTTCATAATGCTTTATTTTAATAAATCTTCTTGTACAATATTTCATTATTATTTTCAACAAAATCATTGATATTTTAAATTGCATTCCATTTTGAGAAAAAAAATTGATTTTGAAAATGAAAGGATATTTTAGTCAAGAATTCATTTCAATTGTTTTATCAAATCTAATTTCCATCAAAGATGACATTATTTAGTATGTTTATGTATTAAGTATAATTTCTATATTATTTACATGGTTTCATTTTTCTTATGATGAAATGACATCTATTTGTTTTATATGGATTATTTTATGAAGGGAAGATGTTTATGAAACCCATTTTATTCTTTGGTTTATGAAGAATGATTTATTATTTTTTTGGAACACGTAACAATGATTTAAATATGAGGTGAGTTGGACCAATATCTCCCTCCAATGAATTGGGTAAAGATTTATATCTCATGAGATAGACATGGCTGTAATGGAAAGTAAAATCCAGTTCAATAAAATAGGGCTGGAATGACATGTTAACCCAGTTCAGTAATGGACTTTGTCCACATTTTTAAGAACCCGGTTTTGGAAATAGAAGACTTCGAAATATTATTGATGTTATTCCAGAGCAGCGCCTTCTGATGGCATGCGATTATGATCCCTAGTAAAACTGGAATTAAATTTTCAGTGCGTTCACACTAGGCACGACAAATAAATAGGGTAACTCCTAAATAGTGCTCTGGATCAGAAAAATGAGTGTACGGATGGGTCTGAAATGGCATTTTTACACATGGAACGACATAAAACATATCAGCGCGGGACGTTTGGAACCCCCGCTCGCTATCGGAGCATGGAACAGATAAATTAAATAAATAATATATTCGTTTAATGTCTTAACTCTAGTATCTCTTAAATGGTTGCTCGGATTGAAAAACTGAGGGCACCGTTGAGTTCAGAGATTGTCGTTTACCCTAGAAGGGTGTAACTTTCGCGGGCGTGGCCCGTCTGTTAAAAATGGCCCTAGGGGCGTTTTCGTAAGTTAGCCGCTTTGGACATTAAATTTTATAACTATTGAATGGGGTATCATACTAAAACTTCGAGACCGCTATTGTGCTCGGGTGGTGGTATTTACCCTAGTGGAGGCTTAACCCTGACCCCCCTAAGAGTCCGGGTACGAGCCTACTGGTGGATGTTAAAAAAAATTAAATAAAAAATAATTAATTTTTATATTTAATCTAAACACATAAACTTCCCCCCACCCTTGTTCATACCTAGCGCAAACCCTCCGAAGGAGGAAATCCTCTCCTCCACCTCTTCGTCGAGGCGCAACAGCTCCGGTGAGGCGCGACAACTCTGGTGGATCATCGCGAAGCGAAGGGAAACACCCAAGAGGTAGGATCGTGCTTTATATATTTTCTGGACTACCTTTTAATTCATATATTTGTGTAGAATTTCTGTTTGATTGTCGAATGAAGCCCTTAAATGCATAGTACTCTTTCTATGCTTCCTGATGCACGCTTCGGTTTGAAAATCCGAGTTCTGACGAGTCTGGGGGCATCCGTCGAAGGTTGCGGGTTTTGGGGTGTTTTGGTTGTTTTCTGGAGATTTCAGCTAGATCCAAGGGTGGTCCGGCCATCCCAGGGGGTGGCCCACAGAGGGTCGGAGCAGCAGGCGGCCGCGCGGGCTTCATTAGGTGGAGTCTGTCGCAGTCTTCGGCGAGTTGGTGAGCGCATGCGGTCGCAGGGCATCACATCGGAGCAGGCTGTGGAGGAGTGGGATGTGAGGGTGTCGGCGCCACAGGAGGCAGAGGCCGGTCACGGGGTCGTCGTCAACAGGCGCCAGTGGGGCGGATGTGGGGAAGGACCGGCTTCGGTCGGACGTTGCGAGAGGAACACCCTAGGTCTTCGTGACCTCGGCCAACAGACAAGGGACTAATGCTTCACGGGTCCCATGGGGAAATAGCCAGACCGACTCAGCCGGTCCGGGCGATGTGGGCCGGCCTACGCATTAAACCACGGGACGGCTCGGGCTGGGGGTGGGCTGGCCGAACCGGCCCGGCCCACCCCGTTTCGGCCTGATAAAACCTAAAATGCCTCTATAACGTAGACCGGGCATCAGATTCGTGAAACTTCAGTGGCGACACATTCCTTAGATCAAGGAGAACTTTTTGATATGGATTTAGGGGTTTTTAAAAATTGAAACTAGGTGCTCGAGGCATGTCACGACGTTAAGTGGACGTGTATTTTTCTCGGGGGTTCTTGTTTTGGACGGCACAGACACATCCTACGTCCGTTTTGAGCGTCGTTAGTGGCGTTATGACTCTTCCGTTGAGACGGAGTTTTCCAGTGTGGTTTTGGGTGTTGAAACCAGAGTTGTGGCATGGGCCCCATGGCCCGTCTTTTGAGTTGTGTGCAGCATTTTTTCACTATTCCATCGGACATCCATTAGGGGCATGTGAGTAGTCAATTTTGAGTGTTTTTCCGTGGGCATTGTAATGGCACAATCTGCCCACCTTAATTATACACATTTGTGCGGGCCCCGTCAGGGCTGTTTCTGGAGTTGGCGATGATTTACAAAATTATCACTGGGTGTCCGTCTTAGACAATTGGATTTTCAATCATGTTTACTTTTCTGAGAGGATCACAATGGTGTGATCTATTGGCAGCACTTTAGGACTGGGATGCAGGTCCCACATAGCACCGCTCATGTTCAGTTTGTCAGAGCGCATCTTTTTCCCCAGATATATGTTGTGCTCATGTGAGCGGTTTTTTTGACATGTCTTTCTGAGGGGATCGCAATGCTGCGATGTACACGACTATTTTCGGGACTGAGGCTCAAGATCATGGGACGTTGTTCGGGCGTAAAGCGGTGTTGGAAAACTTTTACATTGGATATCTGTTTGAGCTAAGTAAGTATTCGATATATCGTGTTTTTTCATGAGGATTACAATGGTGAAATCTATTCAGGCATGCAGAGTATCAAACGTGATCTTATCAAATGTAGAAATATGAAGGTGTACCAGTGGAGGTTCATCCTGTGTATTTTGCAGAGATCCCTTGGCGTGTGATCATGTTCACTCTTGAGAGAGTGGAGTGAATGCTTGAAGAGATGTAGTTGGTCATGCCTGGGCCTATGAGGTGCCATGTTAGAGTTGTTACGTTACAACTTCCCATTGGCGTTGGGTGTTTTGTGCACAATAGACTTATGGCTGGAACATGGTATACTCTGGAATTATACGAGAACTCTTGAAGGTAAATGTGGATGTTTGTACTTGAGAACGTTTGTGTGCTTGGTTGGGGTTGACTTGGGGCCACACGTCATGTGGACCCCATGTGCGTGTCTTGTTCTTCTTTATGTACTTTTTATCTCTCACGATGTAGAGGGTTCCTCAGTTCCCATTTGTTGACATGCAGGGTTGATTTTTCCCCTGGTTCTGTTCTCGTTGGTTGACCAACAGGGTTGACTTTTCCCCTGGTTCTATTCTTGTTTGTTGACCAGCAGGGTTGTGTTTTCCACTAGTCCTGTTCTCATTTGTTGAAAAGCAGGGTTCTGTTTTCCCCTGGTTCTGTTCTTGTTTGGCCGCCAGAGATGGTTTGGTTCCTCTGTTTCTTTAGGTGTGAAGGGGTTTTAGTATTGTTCCTTTTTCACCGAATTGTGGAACTGTTTAAGACTATGTATTCTTGTACAACATGGGTGTTTTCCCACTTTCTAGGATGAGTTGTCTCGGTCCGCTTCGGCATTGACATAGTGGATTGGAGGATGATCACCCTGAGATGATCGGGGATATTTTACCGTTCCATCGTGTTCCCTAGTAGATTTCTTGTAGAATCGGTGTGACCAACACTTTACGCGGGCACCGATCCTCTACCCAGGAGGTTGTTTCTGGCAGGGCTGGCCAGGAGGTTGTACCATCTAGCAGGGATGGCAAGTGGATTCCCATCCAGTAGGGATGACCAGTGGGTTACCATCTAGCCGAGATGGCCAGTACATCAGTGTTCACCGAGCAGTACCATCCAGCCAGGATGGCTAGAGCAGTTCTGGGTTTATCAATAGCGGGGCTGGGGAGTGGACCCTGATTCTGGGATTACCTCCAGTGGGGATGTGAACTGGTCCTCGATGTCAGGTATACCTCCAACAGGGCTGGGATGTGGTCCCTGATGACGGTTCTGAGCCTCCCTCCAGTGGATTACACTTTTACATGACTTTATATTGGGAATCATCAACGAATTTTTATGGGTCACCCTCTAGTGGACTACCCTTTTATATGGCCGGGATGTGTGGCACTCGTGGACTCATGCTGGGTCTACCTCAATTTGGAACCCATCGACATCTAGGGATTACCCACCATTAGGGCTGGGCAAGGGGTCACTTGTCGACTTTGAGGAGACCTCTCGACTGCGGGGCAATGAAGGGGTGTGTTTTGATGTTCCCCCAGAACCCTCAAGTATGATGGGTGCTTTCCCCACTAAGACGTGTCCTTGAGATGCGACCTAAAACCGAACGGGTGAGTCATTTCCGCACCAAGAGGATAGTTTTGAGGTGTGGTGATTTGATCCCATGACTAGTAGTTCCATGCAGATGTGCAGGATGCTGAGCATCGATGGTGTTTACTTCTGGGACTGTTGGCTTCTCAATTTCATGGGTTGATATACGGGATGGAGATCCCCGTACAATCTTGTTCGGGCTTCTTGATTGAGCATATTTATAGTTATGCCTTTTTCCAGAACGCAATACTTTGGTTTTGGATTCTCTCCTTCTAGGGGAGGTGAAGACGCGCGGGGTAAGCCATGTGCTTTGCATGTCTAGCTTCTCATGGTTGGATGAGTCTACTCTCCTCCCATATTTAGCGATGACTCGATGAGAAATTCATCTTCTCACTATTTCCAGCTCCTTGTGTTTGGACGAGTCTACTTCATTTATCTTGTTGTGTTGAGCTGGACTCTCAACAGATACTCTTCACTACACTCTCGGTTTTACTCCATTACTATTCCTTGTTCGATATACAACTCAACCTTCAGTACCTCCTTTGTTGCTCCCTTCAGCCTTCGGGGTATCCTACTGAGTATTTTTACTCGCCCCTGCTAGGGCTTTTCTCGCACTTGGTGTGCCCTTGAAGATGGCAGACATGTTGGTCGTGACTTCAGCGGAGCATAATATTTTGGGAGCTTGGACCACGTGTGGTGGTCAGAGTCGTGTTCCAAGTGGGGGACCCTTCGAGCTATTTTTCTTTTGTTAACATGTTTTCGGGTAGTGGCATTTTTCTGGTTGGGCCCGTGTTTTCCCCATTTTCTTTTCAGTTTACCTTCATCACTTGCTTTGTACAAATTAGTTGTCGATGCACATTTGTGGATTATTTATAGCAGTTGGTACTTTTCTTTTCGTTTACTATGAACTTCTGCATTGAGTGGGATGCATGGGTGTGTATAGGTACATAGGAAAAGGACTCCCCGAGTTGTTTACCCTTCGATGATGGTCACCAGCCCCTAGCCTATGGAGGTGGGATTGGATTAGTTGTAGCTCAAACCTGGGTAGGGTCCGGTCGTGAAAAATTGTTATCAGAGGTGGTTCATTCCTTCGGACGTTGTTCAGGAATCCCTAAAAAGAAATTGGTTGGGATTTAGGGAAACAGTGTTTAAGTGTCTCGAGAGCGGCTCTCAGGCCAGGGAGTCCATTGATGGTGCGGTGGCCCACATATCCATTCACCAACACCTTGATAACCTACTTTTCGAATCATAATGCTAAGACACTTGTTGTAGGGAACATTGGATTGTGCATCACATAGGATTGAGTCTTTGACGGTAATTCTTGAGTCAGCTTCCCATTGTTATTATTGTTATACACATATATGCTCATCTGACCACGGAACTCCTTGATAATATTTAGGATGTCTCCACAAAGATATCCAGACAGGATACCAACTTTGGTTTGTGACGATGACCTTGTGAGATATGAGGCTTCAGTCTAGGACCCATCATGCATGCCTCGTTCTTCAGGTGGGCCGGTAGCAGCACCCCCACCTGTTGAGAAGCATACAGCTTCAGCAGAGTGGACTGAGCTTGAACACAAGATTAGTGTGCTCTGTGAGTTCCAGCGACAAAGACTATTGAGGTTCAGTGGTGAGCCAGACCCACAGGAAGCAGAGGTTTGGCTAGAGACAGTGGTTCGCCTTTTCAGGCTTTTGCAGATGCCGACAGATCTTATGGTGGCATTGGCCGCCTACCTTTTCCGTGGATATCTTGGCATTGGTGGAGTCTAGTGACTTAGTTTCTTGACGAGTCGTCGCTTTCGTGGGGAGACGTTCAGTTGTTGTTTTGTGAGGAGTTTTTCCCTCCAGCTTACGCTCCATTTAGATTCAGAATATCCTACAGTTTTAGCAAGGAGGGATGATGGTGGCCGAGTACGTGGCTAGTTTCGCAGACCGTGTACGCTTTTACCCGAACATGGTCCATGATGACAACATTTGAGCATGGAAGTTTGAGTAGGGTCTCCGTCAAGAGATTCCTGTTGTCATAGTACCCTTGGACATTTCCACATATGTCGGGGTGCTAGAGCAGGCGCTGGTGACATAGAGTTTCATGTCACATTCTAAAGTTGGTGGTGGCAGCATGCACGTTGTAGCTAATACGTCTATCGTAGCTAGTGGGTGTCGGCAAGAAGAAACTCAAAACAGGTGGCTTTCTGACAACCGGACTTAGGGGCATAGTCGTACACCACCATGGTGTCGTAGGGCACTAGTGCAACCCAAAGATATCCAGTGCTATTCTTGCTATGGGTGAGGTCACCTGGCACAGGTCTGCCCAACCAGGTATGTGGAGAGCTTTGGACAGGCAGTAGGTGCACCTCCATGATGGAGGTAGCACCATGATCGGAGTAGCACCCAGAGCGGTGGTGCTAGAAGAGGAGAGGTAGGAGCAGGTATTGGTGGAATACATTACGAGGTCTTACCATCACCACTGGGTGGTCCACGTTAGACTCCGAGAGCTGACAGTTGGGACCGCAGACAACCGCGAGCTTTGGATGTCTACGATCCTGTGGAGCATGAGGTTCTAAGAGGTACGCTCTATAGCTCTTCTATTTTTTGTAGTAGAATTTTTGGACACTGTGTGTGGAAATCTTTTCTACTTGATCCTTGTTTGAGTTGTTAATGGGTGACGCATGGCGTCAGGGGTAACCCTGTGTTCGTAGAGTAGAAGGTGTGTAACCTTCCACTTTAGCCGATGGCATCAACTCCCTCACTCTCCGAGAGTGTAAGAGAGTCTTGCTTGAGAGACATCGACTGTGATACCTTGCACGACCATATATCCTTGAGTGTTCCACCATATGGATATTCTGAAGGAGGGAATTACTAGGCCTTGTTCTAGGTGCAGGTGGAAATTCCTGTCGTGGTGTGCGACGTAAGGGTTTGGTCAGGGAGGTGAGCTACACCTGAGATCCTTCGGGCCTTCTGAGACCGTGCAAAGGGATGGCGAGGTTCCATACCACCAATCCCTAACCCCAAATCCAAGAGTGGGAACACGACGTCTCCCACGTGACTTACCCAAGAATATGCGCGCACACTCTTATGCACGTCATCGGATAAGGTAGAACTCACGTGAACAGATCAAACATGTTGGTCTATGTGCGGTGACGAGGGATTGTGTATGAGTTCTTATTGGTATGGAAGAGCCAGGTGTGGGATTAGTACCCTGAGTTTTTCCGTGATTTTTCTTTTCGGGAAAGAATGTCCTGAAGGAGGGAATGATTTACGAACCCGGTTTTGGCTATAGAAGACTTTGGAATATTCTTGATGTTATTCAAGATCAGCGCCTTCAGAGGGCGTGTGATTTTCCAGCCCCGGTGGGGCCGGAATTAAATTTTCTATGTGTTTACACTAAGGATTCCAAATAAATTGGATATCTCATAAATGGTTCTCCAGATTAGAATTATGAGTGTACAAATGGGTCCTAAATGGGGTTTTAATCATTGGAATGACAAAAAACATGTATGTGCGGGACGTTTGGACCCCTCACTCACTATCAGAGCATTCAATGGATAAATTAAATAATTAATTTATTTGTTTAATGGATTAACTCGAGTATCTATTAAAAGGATTCTCGTATTGGATAACTGAGTGAAACGTTGAGTTTGGAGGGTTTCGTTTACCCTAGGAGGGGTGTAACTTTCGCAGGCACAACTCGTCTGTGAAAAATTGCACCAGGGGTGTTTTTGTAATTTAGCGTATTCAGACATTAAATTTTAGAACTGTTGAAAGGGGTCTTAGATTAAAATTTTGTGACCATTGTAGTTCTAGGGAGGTGGTGTTTACCCTTGTGGAGGCTTAACCTCGACCCCGCTGGGAGTTTGGGTACGAGCCTAATTGTCGATATTTTAAAAGAATTAATTAAAACATAATTAATTTTTTTGTTTAATCTAAACATCTCACCTTCCCCCACCCTTGTTCATCCCTAGATAAATCCCTCCCAAGGAGGAACTCCTCTCCTCCACATCTCCGGCGAGGCGCGACAACTCCGGCAAGGCACAACAGCTCTGGCGGATCATCGTGAAGCGTCGGGGAATGCCTAAGAGGTAGGATCGTGCGTTTTGTATTTTCCACACCTCCTTTGAATTCATAGAATTGAATCGAATTGAATTTTGATTGTCAAAAGAAGCCTCTAAATTCATGGTAATCTTCTTAACCTTCTCGACGAACGTATCGGTCTGAAAATCCGAGTTCCGACGAGTCCAGGGGCATCCGTCGAAGGATACGGGGTTTGGGGTGTTTTGGGTGTTTTTTGGAAATTTCATCCGGATCCAAGGACAATCCAGCAATCCCAGGAGGCGGCGCGGGATTTTTCCGATGGAGGCAGTCGCGGGCTTCGGCGATCGAGCGAGCATAGGTGGCTGTGGAGCGTCACGGCGGAGCGGGCTGCAGAGGCGCGGGCGGCAGGAGGCGGAGGCCGGTCGTGGGGTCATCGGCTGTAGGTGCAAGTGGGGCGGTGATGTGGGGAAGGACCGGCATCAGCCGGTCGTAGTGGGAGGAAGACCCGAGGTCTTCATGACCCCGTCCATCAGACAAGGGACCCACGACTCGCGAGTCCCATTGGGAAACAGCCAGACCGGCTCAGCCGGTCAGGGCAATGCGTGGCAGCCATCACGGTGAACCGCTGGTCAGCTCAAGCAGTGGGTGGGCCGGCCGAACCGGCCCCCCAGCCCGTTTCGGGCGGATAAAACATAAAATTCCTTTAGAACGTAGACTGGTCATCGGATTCCCGTGCCGTCAGTGGCGACACATTCCTTAGAATGAGTAGAACTTTTTGATATGGTTTCAAGGGTTTTTAACTCCCAAAACGAGGGGGTCGAGGTGCATTATGATGATAAGTGGATGAGCATTTTTCCCAGGGGCTCTTGTTTAGGATGGCACAGACACAACCCATGTCCGTTTTGAGCACTATCAGTGGCGTCGCGACATTGGTGTTGAGCCAGAGTTTTCTAGTGTGGTTTTGGGTGTTGATAACGGATTTGAGGCATGGGCCCCATTGCCCATCTTTTGAGCTACATGCAGCATTTTGTTGATTTTCCATCGGACACCCGTTCTGGGCGTGCGAGTAGTCAACTCTAAATGTTTTTCTAAGTTCATTGCAATGGCGAAATCCGCCCACCTTATTTTTGCATGCCGTTGAGATCCCTACAAGGGGAATTTCGGGATTTGGTGGTGATTTCCAGCTTTATCACCAGGTGTCCATCTAGGACAAGTGGATAGTCCATCTTGTGTACTTTTCTGGGAGGATTGTAACGGTGTGATCCATTGGAAGCACTTCGGGACTGAGATGTAGGTCCCACGTAGCACCACTCATGTTCGGTTTTTCAGAGCGCATCTTTTTCTCTGGATATCTATTTCCCTCAAGTGAGCAGTGTTTTTGACATGTATTTCCAAGGGGATCACAATGGTGTGATGCACCCGACTATTTTCTCCGTTGAGGCTCAGGATCACGGGACGTCATTCGAGCGTAAAGCCGTGTTTGATGACTTTTACATTGGATATCCATTTGAGGTGAGTATGTAGTGTATCTTGCATGTTTTTTCATGAGGATTACAACGGTGAAATCTGTATAGGCAAGCGGAGCCTCTTGAGTGATCTTATAAAATGTGGAAATATGAAGGTGTACCGGTGGATGTTCTTCCTACGGTGTTTTTGAAGTACCCTTGGTGTGTGATCATGTTCACTCATGGGAGAGTGAAGTGAATATTTGAAGTGATGTAGTTGGTCGTTCCTGGTCCGATGAGGTGGAATGATGGAACATGGTATACTCTGGGAGTATACGAGAATGCTTGAAGGTACATGTGGTTTTTTGTTCCTGAGAACGTTTGTGCGCATGGTTCGGGTTGACTTGGGGCCACACGTTGTGTGGACCCCATGTGTGTGTCATGTTCTGATTTACGTACTTTTGAACTTTCGTGACATAGAGGGTTCCTCGGTTCTCGTTTGTTGATCAGCAGGGTTGAGTTTTCCCCTGATTCTATTCTCGTTTGTTGACTACCAGGGTTGAGTTTTCCCCTGGTCATGTTCTCGTTTTTTGACCAGTAGGGTTGAGTTTTCCACTGGTTTTGTTCTTGTTTGTCTGGAAGAGATGGTTTGGATCCTCTATTTCTTCAGCTGTGAGGGGTTTCAGTACTATGCCCTTTCCACCAGATAGTGCCACCGTTTACAACTACATGTGATAATACATGGTGGGTGTTTTCTCACATTCTGGGATGAGTTGGCTCAGTCTGCTTCGACAGTGACTCAACGGATTGGAGCATGATTACCCTGAGAGGCCCGGGGAGTTTCTCCCATTCCTTATTGTTCCCTGGTAGAGTTCTTGTGGAATCAGTGTTACTAACACTTTACGTGGGCACTGATCCTCTACCTAGGAGTTTGTTTCCCGCAGGGCCGGCTAGGAGGTTTCACTATTCAGTAGGGAAGGCCAGTGTGTTACCATCTAGTAGGGATAGCTAGTGGGTTACCATCCAGCAGGGATGGTCAGTACAATAATGTTCACCGAGCAGTACCATCCAGCCGGGATGGCTAAAGCAGTTTCGGGTTTACCTCTAGCGGGGCTGGGTAGGGGTCCCCGATGTCGGGCATACCTCCAGTGGGGATGGGAAGTGGTCCCCGATGCTGGGGTTACCTCTAGCAGGTCTGGGAAGGGGTCCCCGATGACGATTCCTATCCTCCCACCAGTGTAGAACCCTTTTACAAGACTGGGTATTGGGACTCGTCGATGACTTTTTCCGGTTTTCCATCCAGTGGATTTCCCTTTTATATGATTGGGTAGTGTGGCACCCGTCAACTCTTACCGGGTCTCCCTCTAGGGGGAACCCGTCGACTTCCTGGGATTACCCTCCTACAGGGATTGGCAGGGGCTCGCCTGTCGTCTTTGAGGAGACCTCTCGACTGTGGGACAATGATGAGGTGTGGATTGACGTTCCCCCAGAACTCTCAAGTACGAGGGGCACTTTATCCTCCGAGACACGACCTTATGACACAACCTAAAACTGTGAGGGTGAGTCAGTTCCACCCAAAGCAGATAGTTTCGAGGTGTGGTGATTTGAGCCCTTGACATTCAGTTCGGGTCAGACATGCGAGATACTGGGAATCGATGGAGTTTACTTCTATTATTGTTCGCTACTCACTTACTTGGGCCGATCTACTGGATGGAGATCCCCTTATGATCTTGTTCGGGCTTCTTGATTGAGCATATGTATATGTATACCTTGTTCTAGTACCCACTACTTGGGTTTTGGATTCTCTCCTTCCAGGGGAGTGAAGATGTGTGGGGTATGGGACGTGCTTTCCGTGTCTAGCTTCTCGTGGTTGGACGAGTCTACTCTCATGCTATAAGAATCGAAAATTCAACAAAAAGTTCATATTCTCACTATTTCTAGCTCCTTGTGTTTGGACGATTCTACATCCTTTCTCTTGTTGGATTGAGTTGGACTCTCTCTGGTTACTCTTTACTACACTCTAAGTTGTAATCCATTACAATTCTCTATTCAATCTACTGTTCACCCTTCGGTACCTCCTTTGTTGCTCCCTTGAGCCTTCGAGGAATCATACTGAGTATTTTTACTCAACCATGCTTGGGATTTACCCTCACTGTGTGTGCCCTTGCAGATGACGGACAGGTTGGTAATGAATTCAGTGGAGCTTAGGAGTTTGGGATCTTGGACCACGTGCGGTGGTTGGAGTCAGGTTACAGGTGGGGGACCCTTCTAGCAGTTATTCTTTTGTTTACCTGTTTCCGAGTTGTGGCACTTTTCTGGTTGGGTGTGTGTTTTTTCCCTTTTCTTTTCAGTTTACCTTCAGCACTTTCTTTGTACAGATTAGAGGTCTATGCACATTTGTGATTTATTTATAGTAGTTGGTACTTTTCTTTTCTTTTACTCTACACTTCTGCATTGAGTGGGCCGCATGTGTGTGTACAGGTACTTAGGCAAATTCCTCCCCAAGTTGTTTAACCTTCGTTGTTGGACGCTATCCCATGGACTATGGAGGCAGGCTTGGGGGAGCTGCGGCTCAAGCCCAGGTAGGGTCAGTTTGTGACAACTATGATGGTCTTGGCTGTAATGTCTTGGCTACTATGGAAATAAAATAATGTGCTTAATGGTTTTCCATAATTACATGTTTCATTCCCCTGCTATGATATCATGATTGATGTTCCTTTATGATCTATGCCCTATGTACTGTAATGATTTATTTCATAACTCAAGATTTTGATGTTCAGACATTATGTTCATTTTTTTATGTTCTAATGTATATGGATTACTTTATTATCTCAACGCTTACCTTTACTGAGCATTTGAGCTCACCCTTTATATGTTTTCTATTCCCATGAATCTAAAGAACGTTTTTAGGTAAGAAATCAAAAGTGAAAGGTCTTTATGGGATATGATGAAGATCTTTCACCATGATTAGAATATTATGTTCCTAGTTTCCAAAGACACTAAACTAACATGGTATTTGGGTTTCTTATTGTGTTAGGTATTATTTTTTTCAAAAAAGTGATGTAATTTCCATGTACATCAAGCTTGGGTCATTATAGAGACTATCATAGAGGGTGTAACAACACTAACATGAAATGAATTAACCTCTAATAGTAATACATGTGAATGAAAGAGATAAGACAGAAACCAACCAACTCCAACTTATACTTTAATATAAAATAATACTTATGTTCACAAATATGTAATGTCACGAAAGATCTAATATAACTGATTGGAAAAACAGAAACTACCAAAATAAAGTAAAATAGTTTTGACCACAAATCCAAAACTAAGCCTGTAAAACCCCATAAGCTAGTAGTAACCACCCTAATATCTATTCTACTCTATGTGACCAAAAAATAGTTTATTAATCATAGGATTATTATAACAGTATACCCAATTGGATTCTCCTCAGATCCTCTCCTCCAAAAGTGTTGAATGCATGCTAAATCATAGTGAACAGCAAGAGAAACCAACTCTTCACCAAAACAGGTATACTATGATCCAAGCCTCACCATCACTATTGTGTACTATTATTGCATATAGGGGTATATAATTTAATAAATCATATCAAGGTTACCCTACTACCACTTACCCACTAGTTTTCCAAATTTCCCCAATGTTGCATGTCCTAATAAATATCCCTTAAAAGAGGATGGTCGGAAGACACTTCAGCAACCACTACGACATGATACTCGATAATCACAAAGCATGCCCACAGATACATGGCTAAAACACCGCACCATCCACACAACTAAAAGTAACTAGGATGTTATCAGGAGCTACCATAGCTCGAATAATCGGTATCATACGTTGTGTATTATTTATCAAGTCATTATATCCCATACGCCATGTAAGGATCCTCAAGCCACAAAAAATTACATTCATTATGCCTATAGTATCACAAAAGAATCTATATCTCAAATATATGTGTGTGAAATAAAAACAATACATTTCATCCCCCAACACAAATATATGGGTAAAAATAACCATCATTCATACCATAAGAAGTTACTATGAAGAGAAGATAGTGGTAGCAATGAAGAAAGTTATTCATTCATCCTCCCTCCAAGATACTATAGAAAACAACCCACATGGATCATAATCCATAGGGTGTCAATAATTCTAACTGGAAGGATGGGGTAGCATATATAATTAAAAAATTACATGATATAATATAGATCACAACCAAACTATGGTAAAAACCAATTAACGGACTCAACTATAGCTAACGTCTCTTATAATCCCAACTACCACAACTAATACTATGTATTCCATAATTACATGGCCATTAAAAGAGCATTATTAAATCATAATATACCTTTTAATCAGTTTCACTATACATTAATTAAATCTTGATCCATTAGTTAACCAATTTCACATTCACATTACATCTATTAGAATATCAATAATTTTCCATTCCCTCCAGGAACACCCAAAACCGAGTCCATGCCTCCTCTCAGAACAACCTCAACATTGCATCCCCGCAACCTCCCACCCCATGGGTTCAACATCATTTATAAAATCATTAAATAATATCATTATTACTTTCCACAATTCCATTCTTTTTAAAAAACCAATAATAACTTACCAAAAAATTGGGGATCACGAAGGTGAGTAGATGGACTGCCCATGGAGTCTTTTCCACCTATATTAGGAGAATAAACTTATCTATCCTTGAGAAGAAAAACACATAGAACAGGTGTCATACCCTGCATATATTCACCTCTTTGGGAATGTGTGTAATCAATACCAGCTACCTCATGTAGTGGGGAAGGTAATGTAGATAAACAAATAAGATATCCAACAAGAAACCAAATTCATAGTAGTGGGTAAGTCCAGTGACAACCAATTTCATCACATCCAGTGGGTATGTGGTAGTTGGGTTCACACCTCAAACCATTGTATTAGTCAATTTTCACTCTCAAGAGTATAATTGTGGAAAAATTTAGTTAATGAATAGGATATTCTATCCATTATGGTTCTTCATAACGAATGAGATAACTATCATTACGTAGTGTGTTGGAGAGAGATATAGTTCCCACCCATCACAAAATCCATACATTTGTGTGACACACGATCATAGAACATTTTTATTATATCATAATGTAACATCCCAGGTAAATGAAGAATAAATAATTTTAATATTTATTAATATTTATGAATTAAATATTAAATTCTATTTTAAAGGGGTTGCTATGTTCGATAGCGTACCCGATACGCAACGATGAGTTCCTTTGGAAACTTACGTAGCACATTAGTAATAAAATAATATTATTTTAAATGTTAGTTAACAAGTAGCCGTTGTACTGGCGGGAATGAATAGAAATAACTAAAATATGAATAGATATGTTTTTAGATGTTTTTACATTTACCCAATAAAAGATAAAGGCATAAAATACGGAAAGAGTTCAATTTTAGGCTTTTATACTCTAATTTTCACTAAAGGTTCACTAATCACCTTTTAATGGTGAACCATCATTAAATATAGTTTTGATCACTCTTATACATTCTTTTTGACCAAATAAAACTCTTATTAAGAATCGGGACATCAAAATTTACATTGTGTAAATTTGTGGTACCTTTCTGATAAAGTTCATTTTTTTTATGAATAGTGTAAAATGTTGTATTTTACATCAAAACCGCTTTTTAATCTAATTTATTTATATGATTAGATTATCTTTTTAATTGGTCTTAATGTGTAATATGAATATATTTTTACCATTTTATCCAATGGTGGTCATTGGAATCAATTTCACTTTGAAATTAGACTTAAACTGGTGTCAATCTTTTGATACTTATTGTTTTGTAAAAACACGCTATTTGCTCTGGCAGCGGGAATTAATTATTAAATTAATTAATGTGACTTATATGATTTGAATTTTGTAAAATAGACTTCATTTTTGAATTCGGAATATCAAATATAGCTTAGGGTGAATTTTTGGTAATTTTCTGAAAAACTTCAATTTTTGATGAATAGTGAAACCACTAAGTGGTAATCAAGCAAACTGATTTTTCAGTTAAATGAACGTTTACCACTAATGTGTATTGAATTTTGAAAATCCGACATACATGGTTGTCATTAAGAAGTAAAATGTGGTTCAATGAGATTAAAATATTTTTTTGGTGAATAGTAACTTATTAAGTTTTTAATCGCGATTAGTGGCAATTACTGTAGTTTAATGTATGAATAATACTTTAATAATATAAAATGACCTAGACACATGTCCCAACCTCATTGGTTGTGTCATGGCCGACCAAGACAAGCCATGGCCTAACTTGGGGACCCCATGTATCCACTTTTGTTGGGAAATAACATAAATTACTTTTTATTAAATGTTAAAGTGAAAATGACACAAACATAATATGTTTTGCAAAAACAATTTTTAAGTGGGGTTATACAAGTCCAAATTTCGATTATAAATAGTCATTGGAAAGATAAAAAGATTTCCTATATCATAGTATTTGTTTTATAATTTTTAGACATTAAATAAATTTAATTATTTATGACATAATAATGATGCAGCGATGACATCATTATTTGACGATTTAAATAAAATGGAAAGATAAAATAAAATCTATGAACTACACATGTCCAAAACCAATTGGATGAATGGATTTCGATGCCTTGCCACCTTATCCACGAATTCCATCAATGTGGGACCTTTTAAAACCGAAACACATTTTCAAATAATGTAATGTTTCTTAACTTTCCAAAAGTGCCCCTCCTCTCCCCTTATAAAAGGCCCCCACCTCTACCTCATTTCACACACTCTTCAAGCCTTTGGCTCGGCCAACCCCTGCCCATTTGCTCTCTCCACATCCCTCTCCTAATCCTAGAGGATTCCCTTTGGGCAGAATCCTTTCAAAGGAAGACTTTAGGCTCAACTCAAAAGGAGTTACACTTTTTAAAGTAATTCATTCTCTCATGTTCATTTGTTTTATTTTTCTTCTCCAACCCCCTAAACTCTTTTTATTTACTTCTTTTGTAACAACAACAGTATCTTAAATATACTAGGATGTTGTTATAAGATTTATTTGAGCTACACTCTCACACAACTACATCAAATGGTTAAAGAACATAAGGTTTCCGTGGATGGCGAAATTCTGCCTCCCGAAACGATGATTGTTCAACACTCATTAAACACCTTCAAAGGTGGCCATTATGATGTCACTATTTTTATATATGATATATAATATGTTTATGTTTTCCTTAAGCTTCTGTTTTTTTTATTTTGGGCATACCTTTATGGTTTCCATTATGGGTAAAACACGATATCTTCATTTTAGGAAGCGCGGACTACCGCCCCCTAAAAGTGATTTGATTCGTTAATGCCATATGTGGGATGTGTAAAGGATAAAGTTAATGATATTATATATGTTATTATACTGGAATTATAATATACTCTTATATCATTATGATTCCATTCCAGAAAATATGAAATAGAAATGGAAGTAGCGTTCATGCGTACGTACGGCTTACCGTCTCCATGAACGGTGCATTTCATTTCTTACCTCTAAATGTGATGTAATATTATAAATGAATGTATGTACTGGATATACATGACATATATGATATCTACATCATGAATACCATTCTGGATATAATGAACCTTTGACCAAATTAGCAACATGTAAGTGTAAGAAGCCTATTTTTGACTTAAGAACCAAATACCGACAAAATGAACATTATTAACTTAAATGATTACATGATGTTCATAACATGGTATAAAAGGAATAATGAACTTGTAAAATATTCATAATCAAGTAGAGATTAACTAAAGTTTATTATTCAGGAGTTTAAAGAACGGTCGGGTCAAGTCAGATACGAGGTATGGGAACTTTTTAACCCAATTTCCATTCTTTGGGTTAATCTCCTACTTTCAAATTATGTCATTATATTATTATGTCATATCTTGTATTTGTACTTTATTTATGTGTACTTATAGAGAATGCACATAATATATCTATTTTATTTTAAAAATTATCTTTGTATGGGACTTCGTCTCAATCTCCTTTTGTTGAGGCATATTTTATTTTATACACAACTTTCTTTTATACGGTGTATAAACCCCTTTGACTTTTACATTTATTCAAAAGGAATCTTTTTTATACGAGGCGTATACTAAACGACAAAAGGGAATGTTTTTGTCGTACGTATGCGGCGACAACGACTTCTCCGCCGTCGTAACGGTTATTTGAGTTTCGGCTTCCTCTACAAGCCATACCTTCTTTTTAAAAGAAAAATAAATACCATGTTTTACTTTTCTTTTACGTTGGTATTGAAAATGGTTTTCATAATGTTTTTATTATATCAATGTGTTGTATTGATATCTCGTGATTGAAATGTGGAAATGTTATGTTTCCTTTATGCATGTTTTATGTGATATGATTATGTTATGGTTCTTGGGCATTATTATGAAGACGGGTGGTTCCGTGATAAACTAAGGGCGGGTGAGCCCGTTATAGCTCTCCAATGCATTGGGTAACGCGAAGGAGTGAAACGTTAAGGTTTCTCCGAAGAGATTTTAGGGAATATACTGTGATGGGTATTCCAAACGTAACCAAGAGGGTTACCCCCTACGTAAGAATGTTATGAATGCCTCAAGTTACCTTTAAGTATTATGATTTATATGATTTATTCATGTTTTTATGAGGTATGTTAAAGTGCCTATGTTTTATGGGTAAAGTATGATTTCATTCTTATGTATATATGAACTCATGTTTCCTTTCCATGTTTTTATAGCCCATACTGAGTTTTTACGCTCATCCCAAGTTTTTGAAATGTTTTTCACAGGTCAAGGGAAAGGTACATGATAAGATGATAGAGTCAAGGATGTGTCAAGAAATAATCCATGTTTTATTTTAAATGTGTTTCCATTGATGGGAATGAAGAATACTATCTTTATGTAACCACTTTGTTTATATGTGGAATGTAATGCAAGTTTTATGATCTAATTCTCTAAAACTCTAAACCCGAAAAGATCCTCAACGTGTAATCTTCTAATAACTCAAGATTAAGTAAGGTTTAAGGCTGGGGCCTTATAGTTGGTATCAAAGGTCGGTTTAGATAACTTTAGGAGTTAGAATTCTATTAAATGATTATCTAAAAATATTTTTTTTTGAAATGATATAGCATTTACGGATTACCATGTTGCTTCGCCTAAGATATTTCCATGTTCAGAATGGTTTTCCGTAGGGGAAACAAAGCAGCTATGTTGGGACGACATCAGGAGGAAGACAGCCTTCCAAATCAGCAACCTGAGATGGTCGGAATCGGAACTGAACAGTTTGTTGCAGTAATGGCACAGTTGACACAGGCTATAAATGGTGGTGGTATCCATGCACGAGATCAGCCAGATCAACCGCAGAGGAACATGTCAGTGGTGGAACATTTCATGAGGCAACATCCCCCATCATTCAGAGGATCATCTGACCCTGTGCAAGCTGAAGGGTGGATTAAAGCACTGGAGAAGATTTTTGATGTCATGGGGTGTTCAGACAATCAAAAGGTTAGTCTTGCTATTTACCGTTTGGAGGGTGAAGCAGATCAGTGGTGGTCTATGGTTAAAAATATCAGGGATGCCGATGAGATTGATGCTCTTGACTGGGATGAATTCAAAGGTATGTTTCTTGAGAAGTATTTTCCTAAGGCTGTTCGACTTAGGATGGAAAAGCAATTCTTGGAATTGAGGCAAGAGGAAGACTCAGTGGCTGCCTATGAAGAAAGGTTCACTCGATTGGCAAGGTATGCTCCAAATTTTATCCGGGACCTTGATAGTAAAATCAATCGTTTTTACTCAGGATTAAAGCCAAAATATCGAAGGGCATTAGCTTCTCGTGAGTTTAAAAGTTATGAAAAGCTTGTTCGATGTGCTGAGAAGGTGGAAATGGAGTTTGCCGATGACCAAGTTTTCTATAACAACCAGCAGAAGAAGAGACCGAGGTGGCAGGAGAAAGGTAAGAATTCTTCAAAAAAAGTCTGATGGTAAGAAAACTAAGTTTCCAGTTTGTGATAAATGTGGAAAAAGGCATGCTGGGGAATGTCTTCTGAATTCTGGGAAGTGCTACCGATGTGGTAAGATGGGACATAAGGCTCGTGATTGCACTGAAAAGGATCAAGGTGAAGGTAAGAATAAATTTGATTTACAGTTAGTGAAATGTTATAAGTGCAATGAGATGGGTCACTATGCAAACGAGTGTCCGACAAGGAGCTTGAGTGATGGGAAGCAGTTAGACTACAAGCAGAAAGGGGTGGTGAAATCCTTTGCAACTACTTCAGCAGATGTTGGGCCATCGAATGAAGTGGTGTCAGCTCCAGGGAGCTCAGTATTTTTCGAAGATTGACTTGAGGTCGGGGTACCATCAGTTGAAAGTAAAAGAAGCAGACGACTGCGTTCCGTACTAGATATGGCCATTATGAATTTGTAGTTATGCCTTTTGGGTTAACCAATGCACCTGCTGTATTCATGGACCTTATGAATAAAATTTTCCATGAGTTCTTGGATAAGTTTGTGTTTGTGTTTTGAGGTTTGGGAAGAGGTTGTGTGTGCCTTGTGATTCACAGTTGAAGAGAGAGTTGTTATGTGAAGCTCATAGTTCTCTGTTTTCAGTTCATCCGGGCAGTACTAAGATGTATAGAGATCTGCGGGAGTATTACTGGTGGGATGGAATGAAAAGAGATATTGCTGATTTTACTGTGAAGTGTTTGACATGTCAACAGGTTAAAGCAGAGCGGCAGTTACCGAAAGGGATGCCTCAGCCTTTACCAGTGCCAGAGTGGAAATGGGAGAATATATCCATGGACTTTGTTGTTGGATTACCAAAGACATCTCGAGGTAATAATGCAATCTGGGTTATTGTTGATCGCTTGACCAAATCTGCTCATTTCCTTGCTATACGAGATACTTTCTCTCTTGATCAACTTTCCCGTTTGTATCTTAAAGAGATAGTCAGGTTACATGAAGTTCCTCTCTCCATTGTATCAGATCGTGATCCCAGGTTTACTTCTAACTTTTGGAAAGGCCTTCAGAAGTCGTTGGGTACTGAATTAAATTTTAGTACAGCTTTTCATCCTCAATCAGATGGGCAGTCAGAACGAACAATTCAGACATTGGAGGATATGCTACGAGCTTGTTCTATGGATTATCAGGGAAGTTGGGACCAACATCTTTCTTTGGTTGAGTTTTCATATAATAACAGTTTCCATTCTAGTATACAGATGGCACCATTTCAGGAATTATATGGGAAGCGGTGTCGAACTCCAGCTTTCTTGGATGAAGTGGGTGAAAGGAAGTTGATGGGACCAGAATTGGTAGAAAAGATGGCAGAAAAAGTTCAGCTGATTCAGAAACACATGAGAACAGCTCAGAGCAGGCAGAAGAGTTATGCGGATAACCGGAGGAAGGATCTATCTTTCGAGGTAGGTGATCATGTTTTTCTCAAGGTTTCTCCTTGGAAAAGTGTGATGAGATTTGGTAAGAAAGGAAAGTTGAGTCCAAGGTTCATTGGACCATACGATGTTCTAGAGAGAGTTGGATCAGTTGCATACCGAGTGGCTTTACCTCCGAGTTTATCTCAGGTACACAATGTTTTTCACGTTTCGATGTTGAGAAAGTATATGCCAGATCCATCTCATGTTTTGAGTCCAGAGGTAGTTCAGCTGGAAGAGAACCTATCTTATGAGGAACAACCGGTCCAGATTCTTGACCACAGGGAGCAAGTGTTACGGAATAAGGTGATTAAGCAGGTAAAGGTTTTGTGGAAAAACCACATGATTGAAGAGGCAACATGGGAATCTGAAAATGCTATGAGGGATAAATACCCCCACTTATTTTAATAAGTGAATAAAATTGCGAGGACGCAATTCCCAAAAGGGGGGAAGGATGTAACATCCCAGGTAAATGAAGAATAAATAATTTTAATATTTATTAATATTTATGAATTAAATATTAAATTCTATTTTAAAGGGGTTGCTATGTTCGATAGCGTACCCGATACGCAACGATGAGTTCCTTTGGAAACTTACGTAGCACATTAGTAATAAAATAATATTATTTTAAATGTTAGTTAACAAGTAGCCGTTGTACTGGCGGGAATGAATAGAAATAACTAAAATATGAATAGATATGTTTTTAGATGTTTTTACATTTACCCAATAAAAGATAAAGGCATAAAATACGGAAAGAGTTCAATTTTAGGCTTTTATACTCTAATTTTCACTAAAGGTTCACTAATCACCTTTTAATGGTGAACCATCATTAAATATAGTTTTGATCACTCTTATACATTCTTTTTGACCAAATAAAACTCTTATTAAGAATCGGGACATCAAAATTTACATTGTGTAAATTTGTGGTACCTTTCTGATAAAGTTCATTTTTTTTATGAATAGTGTAAAATGTTGTATTTTACATCAAAACCGCTTTTTAATCTAATTTATTTATATGATTAGATTATCTTTTTAATTGGTCTTAATGTGTAATATGAATATATTTTTACCATTTTATCCAATGGTGGTCATTGGAATCAATTTCACTTTGAAATTAGACTTAAACTGGTGTCAATCTTTTGATACTTATTGTTTTGTAAAAACACGCTATTTGCTCTGGCAGCGGGAATTAATTATTAAATTAATTAATGTGACTTATATGATTTGAATTTTGTAAAATAGACTTCATTTTTGAATTCGGAATATCAAATATAGCTTAGGGTGAATTTTTGGTAATTTTCTGAAAAACTTCAATTTTTGATGAATAGTGAAACCACTAAGTGGTAATCAAGCAAACTGATTTTTCAGTTAAATGAACGTTTACCACTAATGTGTATTGAATTTTGAAAATCCGACATACATGGTTGTCATTAAGAAGTAAAATGTGGTTCAATGAGATTAAAATATTTTTTTGGTGAATAGTAACTTATTAAGTTTTTAATCGCGATTAGTGGCAATTAGTGTAGTTTAATGTATGAATAATACTTTAATAATATAAAATGACCTAGACACATGTCCCAACCTCATTGGTTGTGTCATGGCCGACCAAGACAAGCCATGGCCTAACTTGGGGACCCCATGTATCCACTTTTGTTGGGAAATAACATAAATTACTTTTTATTAAATGTTAAAGTGAAAATGACACAAACATAATATGTTTTGCGAAAACAATTTTTAAGTGGGGTTATACAAGTCCAAATTTCGATTATAAATAGTCATTGGAAAGCTAAAAAGATTTCCTATATCATAGTATTTGTTTTATAATTTTTAGACATTAAATAAATTTAATTATTTATGACATAATAATGATGCAGCGATGACATCATTATTTGACGATTTAAATAAAATGGAAAGATAAAATAAAATCTATGAACTACACATGTCCAAAACCAATTGGATGAATGGATTTCGATGCCTTACCACCTTATCCACGAATTCCATCAATGTGGGACCTTTTAAAACCGAAACACATTTTCAAATAATGTAATGTTTCTTAACTTTCCAAAAGTGCCCCTCCTCTCCCCTTATAAAAGGCCCCCACCTCTACCTCATTTCACACACTCTTCAAGCCTTTGGCTCGGCCAACCCCTGCCCATTTGATCTCTCCACATCCCTCTCCTAATCCTAGAGGATTCCCTTTGGGCATAATCCTTTCAAAGGAAGCCTTTAGGCTCAACTCAAAAGGAGTTACACTTTTTAAGGTAATTCATTCTCTCATGTTCATTTGTTTTATTTTTCTTCTCCAACCCCCTAAACTCTTTTTATTTACTTCTTTTGTAACAACACCAGTATCTTAAATATACTAGGATGTTGTTATAAGATTTATTTGAGCTACACTCTCACACAACTACATCAAATGGTTAAAGAACATAAGGTTTCCGTGGATGGCGAAATTCTGCCTCCCGAAACGATGATTGTTCAACACTCATTAAACACCTTCAAAGGTGGCCATTATGATGTCACTATTTTTATATATGATATATAATATGTTTATGTTTTCCTTAAGCTTCTGTTTTTTTTATTTTGGGCATACCTTTATGGTTTCCATTATGGGTAAAACACGATATCTTCATTTTAGGAAGCGCGGACTACCGCCCCCTAAAAGTGATTTGATTCGTTAATGCCATATGTGGGATGTGTAAAGGATAAAGTTAATGATATTATATATGTTATTATACTGGAATTATAATATACTCTTATATCATTATGATTCCATTCCAGAAAATATGAAATTGAAATGGAAGTAGCGTTCATGCGTACGTACGGCTTACCGTCTCCATGAACGGTGCATTTCATTTCTTACCTCTAAATGTGATGTAATATTATAAATGAATGTATGTACTGGATATACATGACATATATGATATCTACATCATGAATACCATTCTGGATATAATGAACCTTTGACCAAATTAGCAACATGTAAGTGTAAGAAGCCTATTTTTGACTTAAGAACCAAATACCGACAAAATGAACATTATTAACTTAAATGATTACATGATGTTCATAACATGGTATAAAAGGAATAATGAACTTGTAAAATATTCATAATCAAGTAGAGATTAACTAAAGTTTATTATTCAGGAGTTTAAAGAACGGTCGGGTCAAGTCAGATACGAGGTATGGGAACTTTTTAACCCAATTTCCATTCTTTGGGTTAATCTCCTACTTTCAAATTATGTCATTATATTATTATGTCATATCTTGTATTTGTACTTTATTTATGTGTACTTATAGAGAATGCACATAATATATCTATTTTATTTTAAAAATTATCTTTGTATGGGACTTCGTCTCAATCTCCTTTCGTTGAGGCATATTTTATTTTATACACAACTTTCTTTTATACGGTGTATAAACCCCTTTGACTTTTACATTTATTCAAAAGGAATATTTTTTATACGAGGCGTATACTAAACGACAAAAGGGAATGTTTTTGTCGTACGTATGCGGCGACAACGACTTCTCCGCCGTCGTAACGGTTATTTGAGTTTCGGCTTCCTCTACAAGCCATACCTTCTTTTTAAAAGAAAAATAAATACCATGTTTTACTTTTCTTTTACTTTGGTATTGAAAATGGTTTTCATAATGTTTTTATTATATCAATGTGTTGTATTGATATCTCGTGATTGAAATGTGGAAATGTTATGTTTCCTTTATGCATGTTTTATGTGATATGATTATGTTATGGTTCTTGGGCATTATTATGAAGACGGGTGGTTCCGTGATAAACTAAGGGCGGGTGAGCCCGTTATAGCTCTCCAATGCATTGGGTAACGCGAAGGAGTGAAACGTTAAGGTTTCTCCGAAGAGATTTTAGGGAATATACTGTGATGGGTATTCCAAACGTAACCAAGAGGGTTACCCCCTACGTAAGAATGTTATGAATGCCTCAAGTTACCTTTAAGTATTATGATTTATATGATTTATTCATGTTTTTATGAGGTATGTTAAAGTGCCTATGTTTTATGGGTAAAGTATGATTTCATTCTTATGTATATATGAACTCATGTTTCCTTTCCATGTTTTTATAACCCATACTGAGTTTTTACGCTCATCCCAAGTTTTTGAAATGTTTTTCACAGGTCAAGGGAAAGGTACATGATAAGATGATAGAGTCAAGGATGTGTCAAGAAATAATCCATGTTTTATTTTAAATGTGTTTCCATTGATGGGAATGAAGAATACTATCTTTATGTAACCACTTTGTTTATATGTGGAATGTAATGCAAGTTTTATGATCTAATTCTCTAAAACTCTAAACCCGAAAAGATCCTCAACGTGTAATCTTGTAATAACTCAAGATTAAGTAAGGTTTAAGGCAGGGGCCTTATACATAACCCATGTAAATAAAGGGTATTAAAAAAATTCATCATAAAATAAATATGTATCTCAATAATTTCATAATTTCATCAATGTATAACCCATAGAAGAAGAATATCAATTAATAAAATATTAATCATTGTATAACTCTTGGAAGAGGAATGAGATTCAAAAAAATCATGTCTTCATGAATGTAAACCATATAAAGATAAAAGAAGAATTGTATCGTTATATCGTATACCATGAAAATAGTATATAATATCAATCTATTGAGTATTATTTTGAAAATTATTTCAAAATATTACATAAGACATTTCTAGATGAACTAGACATTCCACTTTGTTAATTTTTAAAAATAAACGTCTTTCAAAAATACATTCATTGAAAATAATCCTTAAAACCTAAAACGGAATATTAAAATAAAATTATGGTCATGATATAAGAAAATTATATCTATGTCCAACTATATAAATCAAATATTCCATTCACATTTTCTATTAAACCCAAAGTCACGTTATTTTTAAAAATAGAAGAATATTCATTTCAATTTTTTTAAATGAAATTAAAAAATCGGTAAACATTTCATAATATATAATTTATATAATTTAAAAATCATTAGTATTATTTTATTTGAAAAAAATGTTTTGTAAAAAAAATAAACTTTTTCCAAAGAGTGGAAAATATACAATTATCCTTAAAAATATAATACTTGACCTCTGATAACATAGATAGAGGAATATGAAGTGAAAACATGTGTCATATAAAAATGAACAAAGGATATGATATAATTGAATTTATATAGTCATTTATCATATGACTACATCAATGGAAGCATATTTATGATTATTTTCGATAAATGATTAAATTTTTACATAAAACACCAACCACATTGATAACATTGAATCAAAATCCCACTGATTGAATAATGTAAAATTAAACATAAAATTTCATGATAATAAATAATTTATTGATATTACATGTCAACAGGTTTGTAAATACACCGCATAAAATAATCATAATACATACAAAGAATGGGTATTTAGGAAATGTAGCTTACCTATTTGGTAACATTTTTACTAAGAACCCCCTGAAAGAGAGTTAATAAATTGATATTTAAAAATTCAATAGATTTATCAATTGTTATCATAAAAAATATTAATACATAGTTTGTAATATCTTATGTAATTATGGAATAAGACCATTTCATATTTATTAATAATTATGAATTAGATAGTAATTTTTCTTTTAAAATGACACTATGTCTGATACCGTACTCGACGCATAATAATGGGTTTGTTTGAAATCTTATGTTTCACACAGGATTGATTTATATAGAAAAATAATATATTATTAATATTATGAATTAATGTTGTAGTTATCACATAGATTTTAAAATAAAGTGAATGAAATATATTTAATATATTATGAAAATACAATTTACACATGTTTCGTTAAAGAATCAACTACTAGAAAATTAATTAGAAATAAAAATATAATCCAACTAAATATAATGGATTTATTATTATGAAAACTATTTCAGTGCCAAAAAAATTTCATAAAATAATCAAATAACTATTGTTCGATTATATTAAATAAATATATATTTTATTTTATTTTTCAAATTCTTCTTATATGTTTTCTAGACATGATATAAGAATAAATTCAATTTTATGAATAAAATGAGTCTTTTTAAAAAAAGAACTTTTAGTGACATTTGATGGAGAACCCTTACTAATCTAGTAATTGTCATTTTTATAAGTTCTATTTGATGAAATTAAAATCTTACCTATAATAATGAAATCAAAATTTAAATTTGATGAATTATTTGTATTTTTCTATATAAGATAAATATTTTAATAAATATTGAAAAAATATTTCATTTTATTTCATAAATTTGTTTTCATATAATTATTTTTTTATAGTAAAATTTTACATTTTTTAAATTTAAAATTAGATTTATTTTCATTCAGTCAGCCCGGTTTTGGTCATTGGATTCTTTTTTAAATTAAAATTGAGTATAAAATCTATGTGAACTTTGAAACGATTTACTTAAAAAATTGTCCACTCGATCTGTCAATAGAATTAGTGTGAAACCTAACCTAACAAAATGTGTGAATATAATTTTCAAAAATATAAATATATAGTTATTCTCAATATTAAAATTATGGTCTAATATGATCAAAATAATTGTTAATGAATAGTAACTTTTGTATTTTATTTATTACGGTTTAAATTAAATAGTGTAAGTAAAGGTTATATTAATATTATAATATTATTAATTTACCCTTACACAAGTTCAAATCTTATTTTATAAGTGATTATCGACCATCACATTCCACGGAATAAAATTTGGACATTTGTTACCAACGTGGGTATGATTAGAACATTTATAACATATAATTTAATTTAATGGAAAATATGTCATAAATATGACTCTCCTTATTAAAATAATTTTAACTTTTTGTTATATAACTGATATATTTGACTATGAAAAAAATATATAAAGATATAAATACTGACTACACCATAGATATTTATTTATAATTTTTATGTAATAAATAATTATATTAAATAGTGACACTATGATGATGTAGTAATAGATTTTTTAAAGATGTATTCAAATAAAAGATATTAAAAATATTTATATAATTATATTTGGGAATATTTTCTACCATACACTTATATTATGAATTTACATGTTAGGATAATGTTAATGAGGTTTTTTCTAAGGAATCAAGTGGTTATTATTTTTTTAAAAGGTCGGGTAATGGATTGTGTCCAAATTGACATAATTCATGACTAAAATTATATAAAAAATTAATAAATGTTATAAAAATAATAAAAATACATGATTATATAGATAATTTTTATATAACTCTAAAAATTTCATTAATTCATAATTAATTGTACTTTTGGAATCTTTTGTTATCTATTCTAACTCTCAAAGTGTAAATTACATGACAAAATGATAAGCATTAGAAAGGTTAAAACGAAAATATAAGGATTAAAAACAATAAAAACTCAGTAATATTAATTGTAACATTATATATCTACCCATAATCATAATATATTCTCACTAAATGTGATTTTATACATTTTTAATTGAAATCTAATTTATATTAATTTAATACTTTTTATAATTCCATTTGTTCCCCTCTCCTCTCATATAAAAAGACACACATTCCTCTCTATTACATACACTTCCAAAAACTATTAGTTCAAAAAATATCTTCCCAAAACCATTCCTATAATCCGTACCAACATTATCTATGCATTTTTAGGCATAATACCCATCCTATTTGTGTTAAGGTGTTAAGAAATGTGATCGTCCAAAGGAAAGGTAATGTTAATATTTAAGTATTTCTATTTTATTTCTTCTTCTAATTCATTCAAATATTTTCCATACCGAATGTAATAAAAACTCCACTTTACTAAATATAATGATCTGTTAATATCATTACCTAAATCCATATCCACTTCCATTAATGATAAAAGTAATTATTTATTCGTGTGTTCATGTGAACTATCATATCCACGAACAGATCAATTTCTTTTTTTCAAAACCATATCTCAGGATTGGTTATAATAATTTAATTAATGTATATATGAGATATTAATAACATATAAATAATTATAAGTTAATAAAATATCTAATTACATTCTTACATTCCATTCATGTAAAAATGATATTTTTTCGGTTGTACGTTTGAACTCTCACCTCCACAAAGTGATGTGACACATTATTATTCATTATATAATATGTATGATATATATAAGTATATATAAATGGTTTATATGATATTAATGATTTTATTATAATTATTGAGATATTTTACTGAACATACCATATTTACATAATGATCAATTAAAAATGTAAAATGTTAATCATGCGTACTTACGACTTACCATCTCCATGAATATAATGTTAATTTATCCTAACAATACATAATGGATTGATTTAAAAGTATATTTCATGTTTAAAAATGATAATAATTATATGAATATTATTATGGATATGAGGTCCTTATGATCACATGGACTAGTGTCATTAAACCATGTTCATTTTTTCACTGATGTATCGAATATCGACAAAATGTCTGATATGAACGTAAATAATTATTTAATTTTTATAACATGGTATTAAGTGATATAAAAGGGATAAAAAAAGAGAAAATTTATATCAAAATAGTATAATTTAAGATATGTTTATTATTTAGTTATATTAGGATTGTATGTGATGAGTCCTACTCATGGTAATGGATTTCATCTCAGTCTCTATTCATTAAGGCATTTATTGATTATATGAATCTTTATTATTTTATAAGGTGAGTATATAGAACCTTGGACATTATTTATCCATATTATATATATATAATCATGTTATTTAATTTTTTGCAAATTCTTATACATTCAGGTGTCTTATAATTTAAATGATCAAAATGGTAAGAGATTAATTAATTAAAACATAATTTTAAATGTTTTAATGATTAATTCTTTTATATATTTGTCATTATCTTCCATGATTTAAAAATGGTTTATGATTTTAATTATATAGACATTAATACTATAAAATTTTATTTCCTTTCAAATGTTTCAATGTTCCATGGGACACTTTGAATCAAAAAAATATTATTTTTAATTTTTTGAATTGTGTTTTAAAATAAACTTATTATCTCAATAACAAGGAATGTTTTTTACATATATTCCATGAATGGAATTTCATTTATTCAAGAATATTTTATGTATTCATATTTACTTTTAACATTTACCATTTTATTTTAATTTATTTTTTAAATTTATGGGTATGCGGCTTGTAAAAATAAATTGTGATTTCATTGTTGAAATGTTTTATATTATTTATGCTTGTTTTATGTGTTATGATTTTTTATGGTTTTTGGGAATTGTTTATGAATATGGGTTGTTCCATGATAAAAGAAGGTTGGGTGAGCCCATAATATATCTCCAATGCATTGGGTAATGAGATGGAGTAGAATGATATGGTTACCCCAAAGAGATTTAAGGAATATACGGTGATGGGTATTGCAAACATAACTATCAATGTTACTACCTATATAGCTTTTAAAGCTACAATTTAAGTATGACATGGATGCCACATGTTACCTATGTGATTTAGGATTATTGTTATTTTTTAGGAATCATATTATTTTATGATTTTTGATAAAGATCATATGCTTTATTAGTGGAAAGTATGATTTTGTGAAAGTATTTTCCTGAGTTCCAAATATTCATCAATTAATGGTTTCATTATTTAATTATATGCCTTGATAATATTTTAACAATCATACCACATTTTAAATTCTTTTTCATATGTTTTTAATATTTTTATGGACAAATTAGAAGTCGTGATGAAAAAATTAAGGATATGTATCGAAAGGAAATCATGTTTCTCTTTAAAAGGATTCCCATTGGTGGAAAAATATATACCATTAGGATGTGTTCACTTTTCCTTCTTATGGTTTTTTATGTAATATTTAGGAAATAATTCTCTAAAAAATACGCATAAAAATATCCTTAATGTAAAATAAATTAAATACTTAAATAAAACTGATTATTGTGCAATGATTAAGGTTGGGGCCTTATAGTTGGTATTAGAGGTCGGTATAGATAAATTTAGAGGGTAGAATTATATTTAATCATATTTTTCATGTTATATAAAACCACAATGGTTAGAATCATATAATGAATAATAGTTATTTTATATAAATTTAATGACTTTGAAATAAAATGAATAAGTATATATTATGGTTTATTTTCCCCGTAAGACAATATATGATGATTTTGTTGATATACTAAAAATAATTTTTGGGTTTAAGATAATGGATGGATACAATAGGCACCAAAGTAACAATATATTTGAAAGAAAATATAGATGTTCTATGGATAAGAAACTAAATGAAATGGGGTTTTTAATGAGAAATCTCATGGTTATTCTTAACCACCAATTGGGAGTAATTATTATCCACATGAACCATGGTGATTTTTATAATTCAATATATTTTCAAGAAATAAATACCTATTATAGTTCATGTAATAATGATCATAATGGTAAGAATATTAATCAACATAAGTGTCCTTGATGTGGAAATAAACACCTAAAAAACTACTTTAATGTGACAGGAATGTTTTATTTATGTGGTAATGAATTTATTAATGAAATAACATTCCAAGGAAAAAATAAAGTATACAATTGACTCTCAAATATGTTCTTGGGTGTTATCAACTAAATGTTTTAAATTTAGAGATTATGGTCATTATAAAAATTGATTTCCTACAAAGAAGGTTTGGTAATTAGATCAGTAGGATCATACATATATATGTTTAGGAATAAAATTTTTTATTCCAATAGAAGTTGAGGAAATTAAAAATGACATATAAAAGGTATAAACGTTTTCATGACTCGTGTTTTAACATAATTAAATCTTAGGGCATGATTCATGTTTTTATTTTTATGAATGTAGAATAAATGAATAAGATAGAAAGTTTTGGAAAATGGAACATAAATAATGCTAAATGATTATGATGTATGTATATAGGGGATTAAAGAGTAAAGTTTCATTTATGGATGATGAAAAATTTAAAATTATTAATGCTTTTCTGATGATGTGATTACATTGGATGACTTTTTCTACTATGTGTATCCCCGAAGTTTGTTTTGTGTAAATTATTTTGAAGTAAGAATTACCATTTATTATGTGTACATAATTACATTGTTACGAATAATCATTAGGGTTTATATGATATTTATTTTAAGGTATTTATGGGATATTACATTTTGTGATGAAAAATGAAAGGTATGAAATAATGATTATGGTTAAATTATTTTATCATTATTTTTGATGATTTTTTCTATTATTTTGAATGTCATATGAGTTATAAGAATATAATAGTTTTCTAAAAATAAAAACCCATATGAAAGGTGACAACCTGCTAATTCGACCAAGATAACAAGAAGTAGACACACTACTGAATGATGATAAGGATTTATCACCAATAATTGGCCTATGTTAAGTCCCTAGTTAGTAAAATTTTTATTTTTTTGTTATAGTTGACGAAATATGAATAAATTGATTTTTGTAACTTATTTGTTATCAAGTGGATATCCATGGAATTGGAAAATTATCTGCTGACTATGTAATAAATGTTGTTTTGGAAAATGTTCACTATTGTAGGAACTTTATATAATTACGGTGAATAGAAAACTATGTGAATTTATTTATGGATTATTGGTTAAAATTAGATTTTGGATGAATCAATTATTTCTAATAGTGGTATTTTGGAGAATTAGGTTATATATAGTAATTTGTAACCTATCGTGGAGAATATGTGATTCAGAAATTACTTTTTTGTATAATACATTATGGGTGAATTATGTTATTTGGAGATATATGTTAAAACGTTTCCTAGAAGACTATGTGATCAAATTGATTTGAATTTTGGGTTTCAATCTTAGTTTGTATTAATTGAGAAATTTTGATGGATGTTTTTTGATGAATGTTCAATTTTGAACTAATTGATATTACTGTGGAATTTCGTATATTAAAAGTAGTTGTTCATTATCCAATGGTTTATTCTATTTGGATAATTGTTTTATCTTATCCTACCCATATTACTTTTGGTTAATTTTTCAAGCCAATAAAATGGTATTTAATATTTTAGGGATTTTGTGATTCCTTATATGTTGATTATTGTTCAAAATGCATGAAAATGTTGTCTTAAATACTCATCGATTAGATAAAATATCATTTTATGGTAGAAATTAATAAAAGGATGAAACATTACTTCTCAAGAAAGTATCTTTACTAATGTTCTTATTCTAAGTGGTAAAATAATTCATTGTCTTTGAAACTGATCATAAAACATAAATTCTATCTGTTTACTTTTCCTAATAAAAAATCAATGACTATTTAACCCATCACATGTTTTTGGGTTTCTTATTCTTAAAATTCTCATGATCATGTTTTCTATCACTCTCCATCAGAATAAGATGTTGAGTTTTTCTTCCTTTTCCACGTTTTCCTACATAGAGTACAAGTATGTGTTATCTAGGGTGACCCTTGAAATTAAATTTATTTCTTAAAAGTAGGATGTTATATTGAATATTGTTTTTATGATATAGGATTTTAATGAAGTGATTTTGAAAAGTGAAACCTTAGATACCAATCCCATATTTAAAATTATGGGGATACAATTTAAAATAGGGGGAAAGATGTATCTTCTCAATTAATTATAGAATAATACATTTTCACATTTATTAATAAATATGAATAATATATAAATTATACTTTAAAAATAATTCTATGTCTGCTAGCATACCCGACATGAAACCATGGTTTCTCCAAAAACATTTATTCCATAAAAGATTAAGTTATACTGAAAAAAATTATTAATATTAAAATAATAAGTTGTAGTTATCACATTTCTGTTAGAATGGTGGGAAAGAAAAATATTCACTAAATTATTATATAGTCATTACACATGTTTATATGGTGATTCTTAAGTTATAAAATAATTTATGAATGAAAATAAAAACTAATTTTATATGATTGGTGTGTTTTTTTACGAAATACTATTTAACATTGAATAATTATGTAAATAAAATAATAAAATTACTTTTTCTAGATTATAATATTGAAATATAAATTAAATATGATTTTAAAAAATCATCTTTTATTTTTTCAAAACATTATATAAGAAAAATTTAATTTTTATGAATAGATGTAGTATTTTTCAAAAAAACAAATAATAACCTTTTGATGGTTAAACATTTTTACATATTGTTTTTGTAACAATTATATTTTCAATTTCAATAAAAATAAACTTCTCATTTAGAATAAGGAGGAAACAATTTTCTTTGGTATATTTTTTGGTATTTTTCAGGTAAAATATATATATTAATGAATTGTGAAAAGAACTGTATTTTAATTCAATAATATCTTTTCATAATATATATATATATATATATCTATTGTTATATTGTCAATTTAAATGGTATTAAGGTATAATTAAGTGAATTTCATATCAATTAATAAAATTTAGTTCATTGGATTGATTTTAAAATTAAAAGTAATCACAAAAACTATATTAAATTTTAACGTTTTACTAAAAAAACTATTTTTTCGATCCATCAACGAGTTTAGAGTAAATGTTAATTTAAAAAAATTTGTAAATTGAATTTTCAAACACTATATTACCTGGTTTTACCCAGTATAAATAAATGTGGTCTACTAGGATCAAAATAACTATTGATGAATAGTAACTTTAATATTTTATTTACAATGGTTAAAGGTAAATAGGGATATTATAGGTAATTATAATATTATAATATTATAAAAATATTATAACAATTATCCTAAAATTGTTATATTTGAATTTATCGATAATTACCAACCTTTGGTCAAAATTATGACCTTTGGATTCCACTTCAGTGTTATTATATCATTTATATCGTTTAATTTAAAGTAAAGGAAAATACTTCATAAATATGTATCTCCTTGCTAAAAAATATTAATGTGGGGTTATATAAGTGATATATTTGATAAAAAAATTTATATAAATATAAATAGGAATCATACATCATGGTAATTTATTTATAGTTTTTAAAAAGTAAATAAATAAAATAAATAGTGACATAATTATGTTACATTAATTGATTTATTAATGAATGAATAAAATAAATGGTATTTATAATATTAAAATAAATATAATTTGAAATATTGGATTTCATAAAAGAATTTTATGGACAAATATTTCTTTTTAATATTGAATTAATATATTTTTGTTTTAATCTAGTTCACAAGATTTTTTTATAAAAATTCTTGTATGGAATTCTGTCAAAATTGACATAATTCACATCATAAATTATTAAATACCTTATTAAATGATATAAAATATATAATAATTCCTTATTAGACTAGAATTTTTAAATAACTCTATAAATGTGATTAATAATTCATTAATTGGTCTTTTGGGTTGATTTGGTAATTATATTGACTCTCAAATTGTAAATTACTTTATAAAACATTAAGAGTTAAAAAGATTTAAGTTAAAAGATAATTATTAAGAAATTAAAAAACGTATCAATTATTCATTTGATTTTAATATTTCAACACATTATCATCCTATATTATATATTTAAAAATTTGTACCCATTTTGAGTCGTCATATAATTTTTAATAATTTAATACTTTTTATAATTCCAAGGGAACCCCTCCCCTCTCCTTTAAAAAGAAAATTATTACCCTATATTAATCACCCATAAAAACATTTTGACCTACTCAATACCTTTATTAAAATACTTCCCGACATTCCTGAGGACTTATTTTACTAATTACACCAATCATATCGGTGTTAAGTTGTTATGAAAGGTGATCATATGATGGAAATGTAATGTTTTGGTTTAAGTGTTTCTATTTTATTTATTCTTCCATTTCATGAAAATATTATTAATCCATGTTGAAACTCCTATATAAACAATATAATGAGATTGTATTATTCTTAAATCTTCACCTAAATCCATCTCCACTTCCTTTAAATTTTAATGGAATTAATTTTTCATGCATTCGTGGGAACTATCCCCTCCCCGAACAGATCAAATTCATTTTCCATAACTACCTACCATGAATGGTAACAATAATATTATTAATCATTATATGTGGTGTTATTTACATATTGATAATTATAATATAAAAATATATCAATTATATTCATACTTTCCATGTGCATAAAAATCAAAACGTCGTTCGTGCAAACATGTGAACTATCACCTCCTTGAAGTGATATGACCCATATTTTTCATTATATCGCTTATATGATATGTAAAATCATAAAAAATTATTAATATTATTTTTATGATATTATTATAATTATAAAGTGATAAAACTATAATTACTTTATTTCTTTAATGATCAATGAAAAATGGAAAATGTTACTCATGTGTACATACAACATATCGTCTCCATGATTATAATGTTGATCATTTTTCATAACCATACATAATGTATTGATTTAAAAGAATAATTTTTTTATATAAATGATAATAATTTAATGAATATTATTTTGGAGATGAATTATTTATGTCCACATGGACTATTGAAAACAACCCATGTTCAATGTTTACCCAAGTATCGAATATCTATAAAACGTATTATATGGACTTAAATAATTGTGTGATTTTTATAACCAGGTAATAAGTGATATAAATAAATAATAAAATTTAAAAATGTTCAATTTTTAATATAAATTGAAATAATTTTATTATTTAGAAATCTAATGATTGTACATGACCAAAAGGACTCACGGTAAGGTATTTCGTCTCAATCTCCATTCATTGTGGCCTTTCATAATAATAATAACCATTATTATTTTATATGGTGTATATATAGACCCTTTTAAATTTCATATCCATATTATATATATAATAATTGTTTTAATGTTTTGATAAATTTTATACTTTCATTTGGCTTATAGATTCAATGTTAAAAATGGTAAGGGATTTTTTATTTAAAAAATTGTTTTAAATGTTTTAATGATTTAAATTACAAAACATTTATCGTAAATTTTCATGATTTAAAAATGGTCTTTGTGATATATTTATATAAAAATTAGTTTTACATAAATTTTATTCCATTAAAAAGTTTCAATGTGGTTTGGGAAAAATTGAATCAAAAATATTCTTTTTAAATATTTTAATTTTATTTTAAATATGGAATGATTTTTTAAATAACATGGAATGATTTTTTAAATATAAACCCTGAATTAAATTTATTACATTAATGTTTCTATTATGTATTTATTTTTTAATTTAAATCATTATTATTTTATTTTAATAAAATTCGTTTTCATTTATGAGTATTCAGTTATGTAAAAATGAAATGTTATTTCAATGTGAAAATGTAATTTTTCTATTTTGCGTGTTTTATGAATTATGATTATGTTGTAGTTCATAGTAATTTTTTATGAAGACGGGTGGTTCCATAATAAATTGAGTGTTTTTATACCTCTATAATTCATTCGTTAATGATACAGAGTTAAACAGTATTATATCTTCTAAGAGATTTAGGAAATATACTATGATGGGTATTCAAAACATAATCATAATGGTTACTCCCTATGTATCAAGGAAAGAAACAATGTAAGCATGATATATATTTCATAATTTACCATTATGATTTATGATTTATAATATATTTTTTAGGTTTATTATGATTTCATCACTTATTTTAATGAATGTATGATTTCTGGGTGAAATGTATGATTTTGTGGAAATGGTTTCAAGAGTTTTAAATATTCATGGACTAATGGTTTTATGCCTCATTTATATCCCATTTTATGATTTTTATACCGAAACAAAATTATATTCATTTTTTCATAGGTATGAAAATTTTTATGAAAAATAAAGATTTCATGATGAAAAATTGAAGAACTATCATGAAAGGTAATCATGATTTATTTTAAATGGGATTTATATGTTAAAAAATGGATACAGTTTGGAAGTGTGTACTTCTGTTTTTTATGGTTTTTGTTATGTAATTGTTATGGTATAATTCTCTAAAACTCTAACCATCTAACGATAATCAATTTAAAAAAACTAAAATATTTAATAAATATCAATATTATTTAATGATTAAGGCTTGGGCCTTATATAGTTTATACAAGACATAAAAGAAATAAATTGTGGATAAGGCATGTGACTCACATAGGTAAAAAGTGAGATGGAAATCCCTTAATTTAAGTCATAAATTCAATTATAGATGGAATAAAATAATACATTATAAATAAAATAATATTATACATAAATTAAATAACAATAATCATATGTATCATATGACATATGTTATATTAACACCTTTAATTACACATTTATCAAAATAATCATTGTTAAAATCACATTTTGTTTCATAATTGCTTGTTTTCTGTGTGCACTTTGATTTATTATTTGTGGTACACTAAATTTTATCCAGTTAACATCACCAAAATGTAGTTAACCATTTTATATCTGTTATATATGTTCTGTATATATGTATTTATTGCAATCTATTGAGGTTTTATATTATAAATTAAAGATAGAAGTCTTTGAGAAGTTAAGTCATACATACGAATGAATGGTGTTTCCGATTTCATTTTGGATTGATATAATGGAAGGTAAATATTATATTAAAATTTTATACAAATTTTCTACAACAAATATATCAAATATTTTCGTTTTTCACTACCTTATGACCTTCTTTTCAATTTATTAAATAATCACATCACATCACGAGACTATAGTTCACAGGTTACATAAGAGAAGTTATCGTCATCCCACTGAAGAGAATGTATGTTTGTACCTATGTTATAAAAATTAAAACACTACAATTAAATAATAAATATAATATATAGACATTAAATCAATAATTATATCCATATGTGTGTGGTGGTGATTGAAAAAAATAACAGCTCTTTGTGAGGTAGCAATCTGGTGTACAATAATGATTATTTCATATCAAATTTTTTAGAAGTGGAGATGGTTGTAGGTAATACCTATAAAAATATATTTTATATATGAAAATATATGGGTGATATAAGCATTGTTTCATAATAATTAATTGTGTTTTAGGAAGCAAAAAAATGTGCATCGATGAACATTACATCTTCTTTGGTAAATTTTTTAAGGATTGAATTAATGACATAATATATTGGATTTAGGGATGAAATAAATAAACTTTTTGAGGTGAGGGTATTATCTAATATATTTTCACTAGTTTTATTTGATTTAAAAGGTTTCCAAAGGGTAATGTGGATATGAGTTGGGATATCCATTTATAAGTGATGTGAGTGGGCACGTGAATGTTTTGTAACAAAAAATATGTACCCCTGATTTTCACAAGAATTTGTATAAAAAATGAACCATTAAATATATTTGTAGATTATAGGGTCTAAATATGTTGATAAAATGGGTTTTTGACATGTTTTGTGTAATTTTTAACCAATATCATGTTCATCTAACGCCATGTATTCATTTTTTACATCACTACGATAAATAATATACCGTTTTAATATTCATTTTGGTCAAAAATTATTATGAAAAAAATACATAATATACAATATTCCAATTCCAATTATTGAGTAAATTTTTCTAAATTTCATTAATAGAAGTAATATTTTTTAAATTAAACACAATCCAATAGATTCTAATAAAAAGTAGTTGTCAAATGTGAAATTGTACAAAAGTTAATAATGATTTGATATAAGTAGTCAATTTAAAATAGGTTACAATTAACTATAGTGGATTAATGGAAGTATAATTGAACTAATAATTCTTTTACAACCATATTAAAATAATTTTTTTATTCTTATATTGTGTAAAATAAATCAAAAATCTTAATAAAATTATTTTTTCACTATTTATAAAATTAATTTTCATATCAGAAAATTATAATGAATTGAATCAAAAATAATTTTTAAAAATATTATTCTAATAATTATATTAAAATTTTAAAATAAATTTTCTGATGCTTTAAAATTTTATTTTTAAAATATGTTAAGAGAAGGAAACAAACATACCCTATAGAAAAATAATTTTCTCAAGAGAAAAATCAAATTAATTTTTATATATTGTCTATAAAACACATAAGATGAATGATAAATTTTTTTTGAATTTATATAATATCAATTTAATTAAAATAATCAAAAAAAAATCATTAAATTTTTGATGTGAAATTTGTGTTTTCTAAAAAATGATTTCCAGAAATAGATTCACATTATTTTAAATTGTTTTAATTTTTAATTTTATCTTTAATTAACTTGTAACAAAATAATTAAGTATATATATACGAGTATAACGTATTTTTAATTTTTTTATTTCATCCTATTCATATGCACCGCAGCAATTGAGAGGTAATAACTATGAAATAGAATAATAATATTTTAATAGTATGGGTCATTTCATTTAAACATAGTGTTTCATTTATTACCAAAAATGCTCATTGTTATGTGTAATTCTGGATAAAAATTGTGTTCCATGTAACATAATATAAAATCACTATTTTTTGTAATTCATTCTAAAATTAAATTTGAACATAACTCATGAAAAACTCAATGTTTTTCGTATAGAAAATAATCAAAAATATTTAATTTACTTTTTAGAAAATAAATATTTATAAAAAATCAGGTTGGAACATGTTACCCACTTAAATATATTCATTCATCACAATTTAATCAAATTTATGGTAAAAAAAGGTTTAATACTTCAAAATCCATTTGTGGGAATACTCATTGTAAAAAGGGTTAATAAAACATCCTCTTGAAAATAGTGCAATGGATTAGAAAATGTTATATAGAATACCACATAATACGTATCCAAATAAGGGATCATTTATGGGATGTGATGATTGGGATGTTGTAGAAAATAGTTGTGTCCAAATAATTATAGAGAGTAAAAAATATCATTTATCAAAATAAATCAAACCATCGTTTTAAATCATGATCTAAAAAACCATAAACATGAAAGGCATGACTATTTCATAGATATCGTAAAAACTGATGGTAATATGAGAAAATTTAATTTCAAGGTCATTTTACGAATTGTGGTGAAATTTCATGATAATATATAATTAGTAATTTCCAATCCTTTTATAATCACAATTTCAACCTATGATTGTTCCTTGAAAACATTCATATTAATATATTATACTAAGAGATTATTTTTTTCATGTGTCATGCGATAATGAATAATATCTTAAAAAAAATATTGTTATATCATTCATTATATCAAAATGTATCATAAAAAATGCTTAGAATATGTTAGGAATAAATATTCATATAGTTAAATAATAAATTAATCTCTAAAACCACATCCAAAGATCTACATAATCTATTCTATAAATTCTTAACCATTTGAAAATTCCAAAATGAAAATATTATAAAGAAGATCACAAAAATTCCCAAAATAAACATTACAATAATACCTTAGACAATATGATGTTGATCATAATGTCAAATAATAAATATGTGAATATATTTATCATATATTATCTTTAATAAATTAAATATGTTGAATTAGCATAAGTCCATAGTGAAAATATACCAACATTCAAAAATTAACGCTTTTATTATTCCTCAAAAGAAATACTAGATTATTGATAATATTTTATAATTCCAATAATTTTTAAACATAATCCCTTATGACATAATACATTGTTTCATTGTATAATTAATCCTTTTAAAGGTAATAAATACACTAAAATATAGTTTCTCCATATAAATCATATATTCAATCAAACTAAGAACGATTTCAAAAAAATCATGAACATATTATGATATATCTCCCCTTACTCAAAATATCACACTATCGTTAAATACATTTTCCAAGACATTATTACCATTTAAAATTTTCTTGACACTCCTTAATGAAAAATATCTATGGAACAATCCTTTTTTGTTTTATAAATTTTTTAAAACATATCCTTGATAATAATATTATTCATTCAATCCAAAAATATATACACATCAGGCATTCCAATTTTATTATTAACATTTACACATGATTTGTTATCTTATACCTCAACACTAGTTTACTTTCATATTTCACTTTTAGTATATTCATCACCAACAATAGAACCATTAATCCTACAATCCTCCAGATTCTCTTCATGAGATTTCGTATTATGATATCAATTTAAATATAACTACATCTTTTCACATTTGAATCATTCAACCAAAACTAATATCATCAAGATAGAATAATGTCATCAATTCAATTAACCAGACTTTTTATTTACCTATACAATTACATTCATTGTATCATATTTTTAACCTAAAAAACATCTTCTAGATCATTTGATACATTCTCTGGAGCATGTCTTCCAACATTCATGACTTATAGAAAACTAAATCATCAATCCACTATGTCCTCAACCACCTGAACTCTCAACCATGTCTCTACTTCTCTTCATTGGTGATTCTGATAGTCAGTTATGTTGAATTTCATAAATCCTATTTCTCGATAACTGATTAGGAAAAATAACAACATATGTTACTATAGTTATGATATATTTTTCTTCCACATCAATAATTTATCTACCACATTTATCATTGATCCATCTCTTTCTAATTCCTACAATTAACAAAATAAAAAATGCATAGTGTGAGGAATAATTATCATTTTGGGGAACCATAAATTCATGATATGATATTTAAAAGATGAAAACATATTTTTAATATATGTCACATTAGGTTTGTCGAAGGTCCTTCATATTCATAATCTAATTAAAAACATCATTATGATTCATAACTAAAATCTCAATTTCCAATTAAAATACGAATTATTTTCAAAACATGTGGGTATCATTGTCCGTTGTTTTCCACCAGGTGGTGATTTAGTCTAGCTCATAGATCCCTTTTCAGAGTTATTAACACATGGTACCCCTATGGAAGATCTATATCGAGTAATAGTGTATTGAGAGGGATGCAGTTTCTTGGAAACCACTCACTCAATCCATTAACAAAATTCTATGATATATTCCTAGAAATTGACTCATCCATATTCTTAACCTCATACATATCATTATACATGTCCATAGGGGACTGAACATTATTTTCAAATCCTTATTTCCATTGTATAACTAAACTACTCCTATAATCCCAAATTTATATTCAATGACTTGACATTCATATATATTACATATATTTTATGAATATTCATTATATTACCCAAGCACACACATGATGACTTGAATGGATCAGTTTCTTTTAATATTTGACAAAAAATTATTTTCATTCCTAAAAATTATTCTACATATCAAATATATATTTCAATATATTATTCTTATTATATATAACCTTCATTAAAACCGTCATTATATCATATCATAAGGGAACAAATGGAAGGGTGATCTAAAATGCTCAGTAAGGTTATACAAGGGATATATCAAAATATCATAAGAATAATGGTTTTGGAACATGTATATAATATTTGAAAACCATACCATGCATACCATAGATCATAAACATTATTCAAGGAATTAACATTAAATCTTCATAATACATAAATCATAATGAACTAAAATAACAATATCCAAGAGAACATAACATTGGAATAAAACATTTAACGAATATATATAATTATATAATATCCTTTCAATATAAGTTAATGACCATTACCTAGACAATCATAATGGAATAGGATAACTCCAAAAAGAGTCATAGTAGTCAATGTTCAGTCATAAAACTGTAATAGTGTACAATAAACATTACCGAACTGTGTTCACACCCAATTCTAGTCTAGTTTATCTCATAAGTTATTAATCATTATCAAATGATTTTGATAGAAATAAATTTACCATCTATCAAATAGTCCATTCATTTATGATCCATATGATAAAAAATATTCATAATATTCGATCCAAATAAAAGAAATGGGTTTCATAATCATTTCATCATAACATAATCTTTGTGAAATAAATATGCTTCATAATCATTTAATAATTTCTTCAAAGAATAAACCTTGAAAAAATAAGTTTGTTTTATAATCACATTACCACTGTAAATAATATTAAGGTTATACATGGATAAAATCCTCAAAAAGAATAAGTAATATCAATTGGTGTCATCATAGATATAAAAATATTTTGTAAAAATGCATGGATCATTTTATGAGGGAAATATCTATTCCAGTTTGAAAAAAACAATATGAAAACGTAAAATAATTTCAAAAATCCATTTATTAGAATAAAAATGAAAAATATAATGTTATACACAATGTGAATAATGGTCATGTTGGATGGAAATAAATTTCATGTTGTAAATGATAAACATCTATTCATTTCACAATTTCTATAATATCAAAAAATTTATTTTATGAGGAATTATAATAATAATAAATTCAAATAAAACTAATTTAAATTAAAATATGGGAAAATTTTCATTAAGAAATTATTTAGGGAATGTAAAAAATATAATTTTTAACTTTTCTTAAAAAACTTTCATGGATGAAAATTGGTTTACAACATAAGATAGAAAAATTAGATAATTATTCTTTTAAATAAAAGATAGAATTCTTGCGTACATAAATATATGAAAATTAAGGAAAAATAAGTATTATCCCTAAATAACTACAGGGTATGTAAATGTATGATTTTCCTAATAAAAATATCTTAATATATCTTCATTCAAATAAATATGATGATCAATCTCGATAATAGATAATATTGTATCATTAAAAACTTACCACATTGGAAACATTGAATCTTATGACTCATGAAATAATAACATCTACAGAAACATATAATATCAAGGGAATAAATAAGTTCCCAAAATTTCGTTTTAATGGATCTTTATATACACATAAAATAAGATGATTGGTGCATAACAAAACATTTGTCTCAAAAAATGAAAATTTGGAAAGAAAACCTTTACCAGTTTTGTATCATCTTAACCGCGATCCCCTGAATGATATATCCTAAATTGGATATTTTTATTACGATTATTTTGATGATATTAATCGTAAAATTCTTTCATGGTGTGTATATATACTATGTAAAATAAATTAGTTTTGAATATGTCATGTGTCTCACATATGTAAAAAGTTAGATGAAAATATGATACCAAAATTCAAAAAATAATCCATACAGATTTCATCATAATGTATTATAAATATATATTTATAATAAATTAATTAATTAAACATACTAATTTGTATCACACACTATATTATTTAAATTTAACATTTTTGATCAAAATTTATGTATAATTCATTGTTGAAATCATGTTTTGCGTAATAACTACATTTCTTTTTATTTATATTTTGAATTTTTATTTTTTTCCTTATAATTTTATCATGGTTACATCATACCAAAAATTTTAACAATGATATAAATATTATAGTTATTTATAATATATTCATATAGTGTAATCCATAAAATGTATACATCAAATAAGGAAATACCCCATTTATTGAGAATCTAGGATATATATAAACATGAATGTTCTTTCCAATTTCCCAATGGACATTAATAATGAAAGGGAAATAAAATATTAGAATTTAATAATTATTATTTTTTCATATTTATAGCATATTCTTAACAAAACCCATCCTTACAAACTTCCATGTAGTAAATGATCAAATTTCATTGCTTCACGAGGAATTAGTCAGGTATACACACGAATAACATTATCATATTTACTCATAATGGAAACTAAATTTTTGTATGTTATATAATAATTAATTAAGTATAGTAGTATAAAAAATATAATATACAAACGTTAAATCCATCATTATATCTAGGTTTTATACAATTCCATGAAAAAAATAATATCAGTTCATCAAGAAGTAGTTTTTCATACATGAATGTAGATTTCATATCCCATTTAATGGAAATAGAGATATATGTAGGAACATAATTTGAAAAATAATCCCACAATATTGTACATAATGAGGTTATTATATCATTATTTTGAATAATATTTTTTGTGGTGGAGGATTAAATAAAATAAAAACACTCTTGAAAGAACGTTACCTCTTCCTCAGGTAACCTCCTTAGGTTTTCACCACAAGCCTTACATGGATTGATATATAAACCAGTTAAGGAATCTTTGATAAAAATAAGTAACAATATAAGAGATTTGTTTATGTATTGGATGTAATAAATGCATTTGAAGTATGAATGTGAGATGATAAGTGGTGGCCTTTTATGACTGTGGTGAGTGGCACACTTGTAATATTTCGAAAAAAAAACATCTACCCACATTTTCAACATTATAAATTCATGAAAATGGACCATTAGATATATATATATATATAAAAGGTCAAAATAGGGATATAATAATAGTTTTGGTTATTTTTTGGGTTATTTTTTACACATATATATTTCTTTTAACACCTATAAAAAATTTGTTCTACCTTAACGATGATAAATAATTTTTACTTTTTTAGTATTAATTAGGATAAAAATAATGTTTACCAAGTGATATAATACATATCCTTATTTTAACAATTACTTATACCATTATTTCAAAATTCTAGTAAATAAGTGGAATCATATTATTTAAAAATAAACCCACAAACCAAATGAAAAAGCAGTTTTCTGAAGGCTAAAAGATTAAATGATTACAAAAAATTCTATAAAAAGTGAATATGAAATTAAATTAAATGAACTAAATTGGATTAATAAATATATTTTTGATATATTTTTTCTTATAAAATATATTTAATATAATTAATATTCTATATGCCTTTAGAATAAGTTACAATTCTTAATAAAAACATGTATTTTCACTATTCAGTGGAAAATTTATCCTTTATAAAAAAAATTAATATTTATCCAAGGAATTTATTACATGATTATTTATAAAATTATTAGTATTTATTATAATAAATTATGTAAACTTTTCTAAAAATATATAAAAAATTATTTCTTAAAAGCCAACATGACCTTTGTGAAAAATACATATGTTAGGAAAAAAATTTCTTGTAATTATTATTTCTTTTATTGAAAACAATGAAATTGAATAGTAAAATCTTCATTGGATATATTATACAAAAATTTCCTTAAATTAATTCAACAATATTGATAAATTTAGTTTAATGATTTATAACATGCATGTTTTAGCATCCCAGATTTGGGTTCCACTTTAAGGTGCCATATACTTGATTGGACCCATGGCCTCAAGATCATTTCCCCAAACCCCAAAGGCATAAAACTATTAGAGAGGGCCTATGTGTGATATTTGATAAAATATCCCCTCATTGGATGAGTGTTACAAAATAGAAACAATAAAAATTCTATATAGGAAGCATTAATATCATACAATATGTAGTGTTTAAAAAGGAAAAGTAGTAAACTAAGAAGTAATAAACTGAAAACCATCTTACACGTTCTAGTTTCCATTATATTTATCTCATATACATTGGAAATTTAATTTCATTGTATTTAAATTTCCTGATATCCAACCACATCCAGTCAATCCCTAGTTTTAAGTAAGCACAATAGACATCTCAATAGTACAACTAAACAGAAAAGTGAAGACTGAATCCAAGCATGGGATTTGGATTTGCAGACATGTAATAAGTCAATAAATTTCGTCATTTAGTTCAAAACCTTTTCCATCCATTACATAATTGTTCACTCATGACATAGTATCATTAATCAAAACCTCTACCTTATGTATAGTGAAACCATTCCCACAGGCATAGAAAACCCGCCCCTGTAGGAACTGCAAATCCTCGTCCACAGAAACAGAAAACCCCCCCAGCGGGCATAAAAAATAATCTGCGGTAGTAATTTAATCACTAAATTATGTCCAAGCATGGTATATAGTCATTTTCGCACATGTTAGGGAAAATACATATTATATAAGACATTGGACATAAAAACAAGACAAGTAATTTTACACTATCACATGGTTAATAACATAATAATTCATGTGGGAAACAAACTTGTAACAATCATTTCAACTAATCTATTCATTACTAGTCTTAAAAATTATAAACTCACATGGGAAAATCATATCACAATAATGAAACTTAATCTAAAAATTACAAGGGATAATAATTATTATCTCATATATGAAGTCTATATAACATGCATAACATGGGAAATAAACTATCACACGGCTCAAGAACTTTTTTATGTTGTGTGGTTAAACATCTAACTAACCAATTTAATTTTCAACCAACCAAAAAATATAAACAATGTCATGCACATATGAATCCTTTGGCTAATGGATAAACCATTGTAATTTGAATGAAATGCACCCACGGGGTGGCCCTTAATCAATCCAAAGAAGTTAAAACATGCATCAATTCATTTAATCTATCACCTAATCATAATTCGGAAAAACAAGGGTATATTTTTATTAATGGATACACCTTAAAAATGGGTTAATGAAACAATGATACACATAAAAAACTCAACATTTTGAAATAGGAATAATAACACCTACCTAGCCCTTATGTGACTCTCCTCATCTAGCATTGACACCTAATTCAATCAAGAATGATGTATATCTTCCAAATGATAAAATATTATCATATTTCGATAACATGGTCAAGTGAAGAAATCACAAAAAAAATTGAAGGGTATTTGAGATCATACCAATTTGGTTCCAACTCAACCAACCACAATAGAGTTAGTGTTCATATGATTATTCGAGATCCAAAACCCTTTTAGGTGAAGATGTATAATGAACCTAGTTCCTCCTCTGTATATAATGTTAGAAAACAAGTCTACTGCCTATTCTAAAAAAATTACAAAATACACTGAGTGTAAGAGGAACTGAATGCCCTGTAGGTTCTTTTACAATTAATTTTATATCTGACTTCCATTACACATCATGAACCAAATTTTCATCTTTATTACATGGCATGTACCTAATAATACAAGTCATGTAACCACCATGTATATCCATGTAAGGTGTAGACCTAGTATATTACCACTTTTATTCTATTCCTTTATGTGAAAACCAAAAATGAAAGGTATGTACCTTATAATGATAATCGTTTTCTTACAAACTTCCCCACGTAAATAAATTCATACCCAAATTACCCTTCACATAGTGACGAAGAAATACCTGAGAATAACTATGTCCACTACCATCATGCATCTATTTCCCTCTCCCAGGTATTGTCCTACACTCAACCATGATACCATAGCACCAGAACTAAGAGAAGAGATCAGACACAGAGAATGATTCTATTATGATCCACAATTTGTATAATATTATCCATAAATTATGCATATAAATTTAACTCAACCCCATCAAGATGAAATCCATGAGATGGGTCAAAAAAGTAACGTCACAAATAAGATACTTTGAGGACTTCATGCATAGTCCGGTAGCTCTGTGGTAACCACAACCAATAGGCAACTGTCCTGACTCTACCCAAAATCTTGAACTTCCTAACATGTCTTGGTGAAATATAGCATTGTCTCATGAACCACTTGTCTCCCAAACTCAGTGTTACATGTTGTAAAAACATGACCCAAGAACTCCAACTCTATAGGATGTCTAAAATGATTGAAAAAATATTTCTAATGATATTTCCTTTTAGTCATCCACATCTAAATCACATAAAAATATTCAGTGGTCCCCTGTACAAGACAATTTCCCAGCATAGTGGCCTCTCCTACCTCCATCCAACAAAAGGCTTATCAGAATGGTCTACCCTACATAGCTTCATATTAAACCATATGATAAACAGTTCGAAAACTATTTTTGTAAGAAAATTCCACTATGTGTAAGTCTCCTCCCCTAGAACCCCAAAAATCCAGGATCCATGACCAATGCATGTCCTCCAGCACCAGAATCGTGCGCTTTGACTTGCCATATGTCTGAGGGTGGAAAGTTTTTCTCAAAAGAACAAGTGTACCCAGTGCCCTCAGTAGAAATTTCCTTCAAATAGAAGTAATCTAGGAATTCCAATATTAAATGATTGAATGTGGGAACCCATGTAGTCATGCACTCTTACTGATGTACAACCTCCAAATCTCATCAGCACTGAAGGTTTCCTTGATCTTCAGGAAATGTGCAACTTTCAGGATCTTATCATGAACAACTCAAATTTCAGCCATACCATGAAACCTACTCGGTCATAAAACCCCACAAAGCACTCCCCTGAGCATCCCATTGATTCTAACAATGTGATTTATTTTAATTGGGTAAACCTAAACCCAATTGGGGTCATATCGGTAGCATCACATTGAAGGACTGTCGAAGCCCCATCGACCTCATTAAAATTGGCCACACAATCATCCTTGAATATACATTACAGACATTCACACCACACCCACATGAAACTGGAGGATTGTTCAAACTGGATCACTCAAACCATATATGAGGAAAAACAAGGATAATGATTCAATCCATCACTGTATTGCATGTCTCAAAAAATCCCAGTGTAGGAGGGGCATATTGTAACAGGAACACAACACCTTCTCCCAAGGCACCACACACCCACAATGAGAAAAGTAGTAATTTGTATCCACCCCACTCAGATCATTCCCTCTATTTATGCATCATATTAGATCCCATCAAAAAGTTTGAGATAACTTCATATTTACCAACCATAACTGTAAGGAAATCACCATGGTTGTCCATACATCCCATTACATGTGAGACTTTGGTACAGGACAAAAATTCCACATAGGAGCATTGACTGAAGACAGATCTGCATCATCCAAGCGGTTATGTCAATGCAGTCAACATGCATTTAGATTCCATTCAATACATTCCTACACAAGAACCCAAATATTAGTTAGGATTATCCAAGCCTCATTGAAAACCACATATAAGTGAAAACAAATAAATGATCATGAACCAGCCCAATAGAACTCGAATATAATGCCACATATAACATAAACCCTCTTAATGAATCTATTATCACTTCAAGATAGGGGATATACTCATATTTTATGGAATATAAATCTAAGATAAATTCTATGATAAACAGAAATATGACATCCAGACCACAAAAAGTTATCCTTTTAAAAGAAACATGGATTCACGTGCTGACACATCGTCATTTAACTAACCACAATTTCTTTCCCCAATCCATTTCGATGATCGTTCCATATTAACCAAAGAGTTCCATTCTTGATCATCGATGCCTCAAAAGGACTGCACATATAGCCAAAAAACAACCAAAATGTACTTCCAAGAAATAATCAACATGAAACAAGGATCATAATCCTCAAATCCATTAAAGAAGAATTTACCATTCTTAAATTTTACTTGATTATGATCCTTCTACATGTGGGGAAACATTTAAAAAGATATGACATGATGATCCCTACCTAGTTGTGTCTTAGAGGTCGATAATACGGAATAACCACTCTTAGACTCCATAGTTCAGAACCAACAAAAACACATGAGTGTTATTCCACAAACCATGATCATTTCATCATATCACTTGGAAAGAAATCCAAAATTAAACTAACAATAGTGTCAAAAAACGTTTTTCCCATAATTTTCTCCCATGTAGTGGTATAATCTTGGTTCCAGGATGCTTAAGTTACTCTACTTCGTAGATAACATGAGAACATACCCAACAACCTAACGCTCTACTATTTAACCAACTCAATTTCTTGTTTTAACTTATAACACGTGACATGTAATGCATATGTACACATTTAATACCCTAAGATTACAAGAGTAAACGGAATATTTTAGGTACTATTCGTAGGTTATCAACCCTTTGCACCATTATACAAGATGGCTCATGTAGAAATGAGCTCAAAATCTAATCATCTTCACAACCATTTACATGGATGAAAATGTACTAAGACACCCATAATTAATGGAAATTTAGGTTCACATTACTTCCTAAGTTTCTCACCATTCCCAAACCATGTCTAACATCCTGAACTAAGAATTCATCAATTGTCATTCACACATTTAGGGTAAAGAAACATCAAATCATGTAACAAAAAACATAAATATCAAAACAAGACATGCCAACACCATCCTTTAAACAATCACCCTTCTTCCTACCCTAAAGGTTAGGTGTAGGTGTTAAATAATGAGATATACTACCAAAATACAACTACTAGTTTCTGGTTGTGTCTTGTCAAAGAATCAAAGGCATCATACATGGAATGATCCAGATAATCATGATTGAATGGATCCAATAGTAGGGATCCTCATATATAATACAGAGCAGATGGATCCTAAAAGGGATTCCCTTGAACAGTATAGGTCAAGAGAGATAGCTCACATCTCATCTCAGATCAGAAGTCCCAACTATGTTGGTCTGAAAACCCAAATGATCATCCATTCCATGTCTCACTCTCTAGTGATTATTGAAAATTTTTACATGAGAAAGAACCTATCCATTTAGATTGATGCCCCAAAACACCAAATAGGAGTCCTCGGAAAGATCCACAAGTTTCACTATTGTGATTTACATGGAAAAGTACTCATAAAGGACAAATATTGAGTCCAAAACTAACATTAAGGGATAAAATAAGAAAATACCCATAAAGGTTATTTTAAATGTAGTACATGATGTGTAGAAACCACACCCATCATGTAACCTCAAGAAATTACATAGGTTTGTACTGTCATCAGCATATGCTTGTAATCATCCTAGGTTCACAACGTTTAATTCTAACACCAATAACGTACTCATGTTATCCCTCGAACACAAATACCCACAACATGACCATATTCACATAGGTTCTTCCTGAGTAATCCCACACCACATGTACCAAATGTACATGGTCGGTACATGCGAAAAAAAAAATTTTGTCCCTTTTCACACGGTTGGGAACACTACCACTTACAACATGAAATGTACTTCGAGTACACAAAGACTAACCATTAAATGAAATATTCCTTCCCCAAACCTAAAGAACACATGGCATGTTAGGATAAAAAATAATCCATGTAAAATTGGTTGTTGTTAAGTCAAAAACACTAGATTTTCTAGAAAACTCCTCTTTTGTTGAATAATCAACCAGTGATATACAAAATTTCAATCAGTGGGGGCCGATAACACCCATGAATAATTTGTTGGAACCCATGAATAACATATCACAAAATACATTTCTATAGAAAATGATGAAACCTAATAAAAACAAATTTCGATCAAAAAGGTTTTGTACTCCTCATGGACCAATTTTTGGTTTCCATACAGTTTTAAACATATCACATACCAATACACCTATCATAACATCAGGTAGATCTAGAATGGTACCTATCACAATAGCAAGCATATCTAGCACACCATATATCATAGAGGCATGCAATCAGTAATTCTCATAAATGGCATGGAATGAATGCATGGAAAGTTATTTTTTACAAGTACTTATATGATGAATGATATGGAATAAAATCATATAATCAAGTTGAAACAATAAAAGCATAATAATATCAAAAATAATTGAAAAAATGTGGGTCACCCAATTGTGAATTCATATCAATTGCAACAACTCAAAATCCAAGAATCACAAGTTAATTCAAGGTAATTTGGACTTCCAATGAATGCAGTGTAGATACACCTAGGCATTGTTTATTACCAAACATCATTTCATTCTTATACCTATTCAATATCACTAAATAGTATGGAAACCCATAAAAAATATTTTGATACATGTTTATAATGTATTAGATCTGGATTCCACTTTACGGATCACCATACCCTGTTCGCCACATGGCCATATATGAATTTCCCAAACAACATAGGCTACTCACTAGAAATGAGGATCTATGTGTGATATTGGAGAAAACATTCCATCATAGAAAGATTGTAAAATAGTGGAATCAAAAACAATTCAATAGATTACGTATTAATTTCATACAATGGATGTAATCTACGGATGAATGATAACAAAGATAACCAGAAGTCATAAAATACAAATGATGATGCTTCCTATCACATGTTCTGGGAATGTATCCAAATAAGATACACAGCAGTATGATAAAAAATAAAATACCATGGTATATAAATACAAAAGAAAACATAGAATCATTGAAATACTTGTCTTGGTACCATGTTTTTCTACACCTAAACAACAAAAAAAGTACCTATGGTTGGGTGTTTTCCATTATTGACACCTAATAAAATATAATCTGTTTGTCCCTAAAACCATGACCCAAATAGGGTGCCTGAAATAAATCCTATCAGGAAACCACCCAAGATATATGCCTATTTTCTAGTGAGTATATGGAATAGGTAGTGTACAAAAATTAAATACCCTAAATAAGGAAGTTCTCAAATATTTTCAATTCTACAAGTATTGGCTTCCATTTATATTCATTTCTTGTTCATTGAAAATTAAATTTAATTAAATTATAATGTCTCAAGATCCGGTCTCCACTCATCAATCCCTAGTGTAATGTAAGAATAGTATTTGTGTCAAAATTCCCTCAGAATAGATATGTGAAGAATGAATCTAAGCATGAGTATTGTCCTGGAAGACGCATCATAAATCATTCAATTTCATGATTTTATTCAATAAGAGAGCCCATATATAACTTAATTATTCAATCATGACATGGTAACAATATTATAAACATCACCCTCAAACATTGCAAAACCTCACCCAAAGGCATAGAAAAACCCCACCTATAGGCAAAGAAAATCCTCTCCTAGAGGCACATGAAACCATGCCTTCTAGCATAAAAAATCTTCGCCCATAGGAATTTAATAAATATATCATGGCCAAGACTGGAATATAATCATTTCAGCATGTTTTCAGGTCATAACCTAATAGATAATCATTTCAGCATAAAAACACATGTCATTTTACACTATTAAATGATTAATAAAATAATAACTTGCATGGGCATAAAACATGTCAGAAGCCTTTCATGTAATCTAACCATTACCAGGACTAACAATTATAAACTCACATGGTAAAATCATATCCGAATTCTAACATGTAATATAAATATTACAATGATTGACAATTATTATCTCACATGGGAATTTTATATAATATTCCTATCATGTGAATTAAATTATCATAAGTATTATGAAATTTTTTATCTCATATGTGTAAAAATTTATTTAGCCAGGTCCATTTTAAATAACTCTAAAATGGGATACAATGTAATTTCCATAGTAATCATAGACCCATTGTCTAAATAATTTTCATCTGAGGGAAACACACTAATGGGGAGGCTGTTAATCAAACCTAACAAGCTGAAACATGCTTAAATTCCAATAATCTGTCTATTTATCAACATTAAGAAACAACATGGGTAAATTTATATTCAATGATACAACTTATACATTGGAAAAAAACGCTATGACACATATAAACAACTTGAAATTCAGTGAAAGGGACAATACCACCAATGTAGTCCTCATACGACTCTCCTCATCCAACGTCATCATTTAATTCGAGCTATAACCAATTAGATCTAGAAAATGAGAAAAAATGATCAATCTTTGATAACATGAGATGGAGAGGAAATCAAAATGCATGTCTCCAGATGAATCAATATATTACCAAAGAGGACCCAATTCATCCAACGATGATTGAATTGGTGTCTTAATATTGATTTGGGATCCAAAACACCTTTCAACACTGTTTTCTTCTAAACCCGGTGCATCTTCTGTATAGATTGATAAAAATTTAGGCTACTAACTATTTTAGAAAGAATTAAAAAATAAACATCATGCAAAAGGAACTAAATGCCTTGTTGGTTCTTTTAATATTCATTTTACAACCAACTTCCCTTACACATTAGGCACCGATATGACAACTTCATTATAAAGTGTGTACTTAAGAATACACGGTGTTTAACAACCCAGATAATCCATGTAATGTTTTGATCAAATATTCAATCTATCTTATTAACTTTTCTTAATTATAAAACAAAAAGGAAAGGAATATACCTAAAAAAGAATAATTAGGTTCTTACACCTATGTGCATTAAAATAAATATTCAGAAAAATATTTCCTTAATATTAAAATATTTTTAATTTTCATTTCTAAAAAATTGGTCACAAAAAAATCATTTTGTATATATATCTTTGACCCATATATTTTCTTTATTTTTTTAATCATATCCGTACTGGACCCTCAAAATTCTATTTGATAAGTATCATATTAAATAATAATATTTTAATATTATGTCATGTTTTATTGAATATTGGAGTTGTGTGTATCACAAAAAACAGATACTGATGTATGAAATGAATGATAAACATTTTATTGCGTGTAAAAAAATATACGCTCAGGGTTTTGTGTACCTCAATATAAAAAAGTGTTGAATTTAATACAAGATGAACATTGTGTTGTGTGTAATACAAAATATATATAAAGATTAATTTATTTTAAAAAAAATTTCACAGTATCTCAAATGTGATACTATTATGATGAATTCAAGGACTTATATTAACAAATATAGAGTTCCCATTTTAGGTGATAAAAGATTAAACAAATGGAATGAATTTATAGGTCCATATGATCGATTAATTGGATTTAAAATTTATAATATCAGAAAAATGGTGTTTATATTCATAATGATGTTTTAGAAAATATTTTCCGAAAAAATATGAAGGATGTTAAATATAATAATATACGAAAATACAATTTAATGTGGTTATTCCAATGGTTGTTTTTTAAGGATAAAATGAGTTATTACTCTAAATAAGTTCCTGTAATAATATTTTATGGAAAAATATTTCTAATTGAGGAAATTATTTTATGAAGTAAGAATTTTGGGCTAAATTATGTATGATTAAAAATACATTGTATGTTGGTATAATATTTAATTCCATCGGTAAAATAGATTATCTTAACCAATGGGAGTTACTGTTATGTTATGAATTGGCACCTAACACAAAATCTAAAATATAATTGGAATATAATATGGATTCTCATTAGGAAACATTATTAAGGTGTGATCAATATTGACACACCAAAAATACATTGCTTGACATAATACCTATTAAATTAAAAGGGTACAATAACTCCTAATAAATCAAGTGGAAGTGTAAAAAATACAATATATATTAATAATAGTGCGTTATGAATCATTTAATGAAATAAATCATTAGATATTGGATATTAGTTTCTCACCGTGAATGATTGAAAAAAAATATCTGTAATGAAATCTAAATGAAAGTAAAATTAGTGGTTTATTTATGAAATCATTGATTGATCAATGTAAAGATTCAATAACATAAATACAGGAGAATAAATTTTTTTATATAGATTTTAGCTTTGATAACATGTTCATTAAAAATATATTCTATTTTATTAGCTTTGGGAAATTATAATTATTGAATCATTCATAAAATGGTTATTTCGCTAGAAAAAATAAATATTGAACAATAATATTAAAAATTGAATAACTAAATCACATTATATATCTTCAATGATAAATATTCATGATGCATGATTATGGGGGAGGGTAATTATCATTATCATTGAAGAGTTAAAAATTTGAATAAAAAAAACTAAAACCATGTCATTTATTTATTTTTGTAGAATCTATCAAAAAGGAATCAATAGATGAGAAAAAAATTAACCTTTTTTCAAATTCATAATAATTATCAAGAACCAAAAAAATTAGAAATGAAAACCAATCTCTTAATTTCATGTTACCAAATTTTTGTAGCCAATGATCTTGAATTCAACCAATAATGAAAAGTAAATTTTTTATTCTTTAAATGATTACTCTTTTTTGAATAGTTATATTTTTATTTCTTATATAACAAGAGATAATTAGTAGGTAATGCACATTTGGAGGTATGTTGGGAAATAAATAATATGATCCATTATAGTTATATAACAAATAAAGTATTCAAATAATAAAATAAGTAGATTAGAAAATAACTTGCATGAATGGGATAATAAATACATGTTTTTATCCATACACACATAAAACATATGGATTGACTAAATTGAATAAAAATATTTCTATTATTAATGTCATAATAATTTTATTAATTCACTACTACAAATATGGATTTTATCAGCGCAATAAATGGCCATTAACAGTGCTTGAAAAAGTGCTCTTAATGCCGGTGAAGATAAAGGGGGGGTCCCCTTTATCAGTGCTCCAAAAAGCACTGATAAACACCCCTTTTATCAGCGCTAAAAAAACTCTGATAAAAGGGGTCTTTTATCAGCGCTAAACCAAAGCACTGATAAAAGGGTATTTTATCAGCGCTTTCTTTTTAGCATTGATAAAAGACCACTTTTATCAGCTCTTTTTTTAGAGCTGATAAAAATAAAAAAAATTAAAAAAAATACTTCCAATCTTGGGGGGGAATTTTTACAGCGCTTGATTCCCCCTTTATTAGCACTTTCCCGTACCTCCAGTGCCCGCCAGCACCACCTACACCCTTTATCAGCGCTAGCCCTTTAAATCACCCTTGCACGCGCACCCGTGCCTCCACCCGGATTTGATCTCGAGACCTCCCCCAGGCGCACCTAACGCTTTTTCCACTACCCTATATTGATTTGTTCTCTTATTCATGATATATTTGTTTATTTATATATATATATATTTATATTTATTCGTATAGTAATATATATTTATATTATTATATATATATATAGTTATATTATTATATATATATAGTTATATTAATATATATATATAGTTATATTAATATATATATAGTTATATTAATATATGTATAGTTATATTAATATATAGTAGTTATATAAATATTCATATATTGATATTTGAAATAAAATTGATATTAGTTATTATTTAGATAAAGATAGTATATTTTATATGTAAATATGTTTAATTATTTATTTAAAAAATTTAAATTTTTGGTCTGAATATATAAAAAATATGTACATATAGTTATATATTTGATTATAAATAGCAGTTCATTTTAAAAAAAGATGAAATTTCCAAGACATAATATCAATATGAATGTAATACCTTGAAATAAATTCAGTCCCCTCCAAAAAAAAGCCAATAATACCCCCTTAAACGAGGTTGAAAATCCACAAAATGTTAAAAAATCTGGGTACCCCGACTAAAAACTCGGTTTTGGAGGCCTTATGGGCTTTTTTTGGCCTCGAAAAACGCTTGACCAAGGTCTCCCCAGTTCTCAAGGACGTGGAGATCATCCCAGACTTTGATTTGATATGTGGTAGAGCTTAAACGGACACCCGGATCAAACGTTATGGCCATTTGTTGTTCGAGTTGCGTTTTCAACATATTTTGGATATTTTTTTAATATTTTTTTTATTTTTTTAGTCTTCAAATTGTTATTAAATTACTATTACTCTATAATAATTAGCATTTAATTAATTAAAAATATTTTTTTAATTTTTCATGATGCCATTTTCACTAAATATCTTATATATTAAGTATAATAAGTTAAATGTACATTTATACTTATGTAAAATATATTTAAAAATAATATATTATATTTATATAAATATAACCATATAACTATATTTATAAATTAAATAAATTAATTTTTTTTTGAATTCGACAATTTATCAACACTTTTAAAAAAAGCGATGATAAAGGCCCCCCTTTATCAGTGCTAAAAAAACGCTAATAAAGGGGTCCGTTTATCAGCGCTTTTTTAGCACTGATAAAGGCACCCTTTATGAGCTCTTTTTTTAGGGCTGATAAAGCCCCCCCCCCCTTTATCAACTCTTTTTCGTTAGCGCTGATAAACAGGTGGCGCTGGCCTTGCCTAGTTTTTGGGTAGTTATTCATGAAAAAACAAATAATTATTATAGAAAATATACCATTATATAGTTCTAAAACATTGATCATTGTTTATTCATACCCAATTCATTCAATACCGCATATGATATTTGGTTTCATATAAATCTATATTTCATGAGTTGAAATAGATTTTTAATATATAACATATAAAAATAAATGGACCTCATTCATAAAATATTTATAAATGTGTCGGTAATTGTATATTTTAGGGATATAAACATAGTTTAATTATTTTGTAATGTAATTGAAAAAATCTTAAAAAGTTTTATTGATATATTTTTATGTATTATTTTGAGATAATCATGGTAAATCAAGAAAATCAATTAAAATTGATGATGGGATAGATGAATATCACGTTGAATGTAATGGATACCTAATGAATTATATAGATCCCATAGAATCTTTTCTGAATAATAATGTATATTTCAAAAAAGATTTATATTTAAATGGACAAGAGAATGGTTTAGATGAACATATTGGATATAGAGATCATGTAAATCCCTCAAAAACTATTGGAGACAATAGTATGGGTGTTACAACATAATGAATAATTTATAATTGCATTCAAACTACCATACTCATACATGTTAAGCAAAATAATATTAACAAATCACTAAAACATTATAATTGGATAGAATCAATAAATGTTTATTTGAATATGACTGATATGTATTCCACCTAATAATCCATATAAAATCATAATTACATAAATGTTATTATTAATACTAGTTTATTATAAAACATTTATATTTATGGGGATAACTAGTATAGAGTAAATCATTTAATTTATACATGGGATTCTCTAAAATTAATGAATCAATTTTTGATATTTTATTTCATATATTTAAAATGATTGAATTTATTTTTATTTTTTGGTATTCATATGTGAAAAGAGGAATTAATAAATTACCCCAATATATTTGATATCTATTTTTGTGAATTATAATGTAATATATTTATATTCAATAACTAGAGGGGTATATCCTTGATTTTGTTTATTCTTGAAGTTGTGTATTCATGACAATATTGTTTGGCCTTAATCTTGTTTGAAAATAAAGGTAATCACATTCATGAAAATGTTCATAAGAAATGGTATGGTGTATAATAATCATTATATAAATTGAGATGACCCATGATTTCTCATTTGGAATGTGTGTAGATATTTAATTATTATATAAAAAAGATAGAGAAAATATATAATAAAATATTAATTCATATTTATATTTCAATTATCCAATTGATCATATAAACAATGGTTTTTTCATCTAATATTTAGGAATATTTCCTGAATCATTTCTGATGTTAGGCATTGAGTTGGCATAAGATTTATGGCCCTAAAGTTCCCAGGATTAGTGATGTAAAAAATATTATATATTTTATCATGTGAACAAATTGTTGTATTCAATGTTCAGTAACTTTCATATCGAGACTAGTATCGGAAGTCTAAGATTGTTGTCAAGTCTATAATATGGTATTCACATTTGGGATGATGTAATGTTTTTCTGTGTCGGGTGCACAATTTAAGGAGAGTTTATGGGGTATCAAACGGTGTTTTATTAATGTAGTAAAATTATATTAATAGCCACTCCATCCTTTTGGATCATCCACATAGGAATAGAGTAGGATTCCCCCTTGGGAGATAAATGTATTAAGGATGAACCAAAGTGAGGACCTACTTCTGATCTCTTTTTGTACTGAATATCATTAGCTAATTAAGGTGAAGCATATTGCATGCTTTATTTTTGAGCTGAATCATTGGTGTTTTGCTATGATGTTGGGTGAATTATTGTATTTAGATGCTAGTAAAATTTTCTACATTATTATTATTTAATTTCACTATGTTGACTTTTATTGATCCTCTGGGTGTAGATATGGGAGTTTCAGTGGAACTCTAGGAGTTTCGGTGGCTCATTGGGGATTCCAATTTATAATCCCAACCACACAGCATGTGGTAATGGGGAAAGACCACTGTGTTTTTCCTATTTATAGAAGATGAAATTTGGGAACTACACATAATGTAGTATGGTATAATTTTTTTAATGATAATAGACCATGTGGATGGAGACATTTGTTGGGACACCATATAAATTGACTTGATAATGAAGAAATAAATATCCATCTACCCAGGTACAGGTTACTAGAAATGCACTTGAGATGAGGAAAATGCCAAGTTGCCAGATACAAATGAAAAATCATGAACTAACTATAGAAAGTATGTGGGGAATCTTGGATAACCATTCCTGTATGTGAGAGAACACAACAACATGTTTAGAAGAGGTCACACTCCACGCAACATGCGTTACATGCCATGTATATTCCAAAATTCATGTCGAGTATTGGGAGGGTACATAACATGGGTTTGGTTTTGAGACACACATCGTATACTAAGGGTCCTCAATTTTTACTCCCCATAGAAAATTATCCCAAGAAATCTCCATATTTAGGATTAAGATAGTGGCCCACAAGTAGCATATCCTGATTAGTTTTTTATATTGGACGTGATGTTGCCCATGGTATTGGAATTATATATGAGACACGAGGTGATGTTTTTGAGTAGATTCAATGAGATATGTGTAGACTAGTATCTATTAAGTGGAAACCCTTTTGAATATCCATTTGAGGGTAGATTGTGTAATTAAATTATTCGTATAGGATTGTGATCCCCTTGAAAGGATAAGCATAGATAGAGGTACTAAATCCATATGAGAGTCCAGGGTGGGGTCCCATATCAAATCGACTTCCCTAGGTAGCTTTCTCAGTATCATTGTGTCCTTTGGGTATATGTTCGTGATCCCCTATCTGGTAGGTTGACGGAGTAGTGTTTTAGGCATCATAGAATATAGAATCAATAACTTCAAGATCAATTTCATTAACATTTCTTTCATCATTAGAGATACACAACCCGATATTGTTGGTTGTTCTAATATGGTTGTGTGTCGTTGTCTCTATGATCTCATCATGGGAGGTTTAAAACATATTTGGATTTCTGGTATATCCCAAAGTTCATGGTAATGATACCCTATATGTTTATTTTGTATTTTATATTCAGTATGGTATTTGGAATCCCTAATTAATCCAAAGTGTTATCCATTATATGAGAAATATGATCCATGAAGTTCTTAATTTGTTTTTTGGTGTCCCCTAGTGGTCCTTAGTGTGACCCTTTCTATGCGATAAGAGATGGTAGTTTTTTCTAGTTGAGTTTGTCAATTCCCCCCTTAAGGATTATTGGAGATACCGTGTCTGATTATCAAGATCTAATGAGTGACAGTTTGACCAACATCATGGTGAGACCCTATGATAATTTTCTCTCAGATGAATGCCACCTGGGATCATGGGGGCTTTCCATTGGCTTAGTGATACCTGATCTGTGAGATCAATAAACAAATTTTGATAAGGGAAAGAAGGTTGGTTCTCATTGATAGATACATATCATATGAGTTCTATATGGTATAGATGGTTTTGTGTCATGTGTTCTCATATTATAGTATTATGTCTGATCCATGAGTAGAATCATGTGGATGGTAGTGAGTTCAAGACCTCGTGAAACTTTCGGTCTCACATATGTGTATTTGTGTTCTATATGGATTAAATATGTTGATATCACAAATGATGACTAAAATACCATGTGAATGGAGCTGTATGGTCATTATAGATAAAGTGTGGTCGATATAGAGTTTATTGTTATTTCTCACTAGGGTTCCCTCTGGATTGGGTTGGGTGTCCTATTTCATTTCTGTTAATCACATTTATTTTGTATTTGGTGGTTTCTACTAGATATTTCAATATTGATAATTATGCATGATTTTTCCACACTTTTTGTGTATTATGTGGATGAATGGAATTTAAATGGATCATAAAAGGACCTAGAGTAGGTGGGGATTTTCGAATTAGATATAATGATGTGTATATTGGTACGTGAACAAGGTGGGGTTCAGTAGTTTCATTTGATATATGTTCCCTCCTTTTATAAAGGTGTACTCTATTGTGGTTTGGTATGTATTTTTTCCCTCTTATGATTTTATTTCATTGATTATAATAATATTATTTTATATATGTGTTCATACATTTTTTTTATCATTAGATTCAATATATAATAACTATTTAATAGTGAATGATGTGGGTGTGCGTTGTTACAATTGGTTAATGCATCCAATTTCTATGATATTTCTACATGGCACTGGTCTAATTCCCCTAGTGTATCAGAGGAATGAATGTTGAAGTCATGGATTGAGCACTAGTGGGTCAGTTCTTGACACAGTGGTATCAAATGAGTTGGTTATACCATAGGACCAAAGGCTATGATATTGTTTTGGAATTTATTGAGGTAGTGTATTAGTGTATCAGGATCATAATTCAAGTAAAGGACTCTAGTACTAGTTCAGTGGAAAACATGTCCATTAACTAGGATAGAGATAATCTACTTATTCACTCATAACATATAGTCAATGGTTATAGAGAATCATTGGTACATGAATTATATTGGATTAGGATGTGGGTTCCTTGCCCATATTGATTTAGCTCCCAAATGTAGCCAAATATCATTGCATGTGTTGATACTATTTTAGGATTCTTCTATGATGATAAAAAGACTGGGATCTATGATTGGTTCTTATTGATGACCCATCCAGTTAGGAGGCTTCATTGTTTGGCACAAATTAATATGCGGTACCTCAATGTGGTCTTCAAATCAAGACAACATCCTTTGAGGAAAATATTGTCCTTGTAGTTCAGGTGGAGGATGAGTAGATAATGTTTGTGCTTTATGATTTTTAGAGGTACATAACTCTATAGTATGCAGGTGAATTATACCCCCCATGAAAATTATGACTAGACTGAGACAGAAACACATGTTTCCCACTTTATGAGGAAACATATAGATCATATGATGTTCTTAGTAGTGATTTTTCAATAGGTCTTGGTCGAGAGATGATGGATTCTATTTCATAGAACCACAATGAGAGACAGATCATTTATAAATTTTTAAATTATTTATTTAAGGGAGTGTTTGTCAAACCATGTTAATATTGGTTCATTTCGATGATAATCTACAACATCGGCAGGGTAGAAGGACTGTGGAAGACTATTCATCATGTTCACTTACCATTCCCAGTACTCCAATGAATGGGTTCGAGATCCATTTTCAGTGAAAGGATATTTGATCAGGGATTATGGTATGATATCAAGGATTATAATGATATCATTTTTAATTCCAATAGAAACTAATGTGTGCAAGTTGGCCTTGGGGGTTGAGAGATTTTCCAATGAGAAGACATCGACTATTGGTCTGGTCACAATGGTTCTAAGACCTCAGTAGCTGTTATCCGAGAGAAATCACAAGGATCCAGAAATGTGAGATTCTTTGCTATATGATCCATGTACAAAATATCTATGAATCAGGGATCCAAGCTAGATATAGTTAGTAGCAAGATATGTGATGTTTCAATTATGATAGATGTGGACATCTTTCATGAGATTGTCTGAACTAAAATGTCTCTTAGAGGTATAAGGTCATTGAGGCAATCTATAAGATTAAATAATCATAGAATCATGTTTTGTATAATGGATTATGTTGGGGAGGATCATGAGAGTATTAGGAGGACGAACAATTATCGATCTATAACCACCACTCCAAGAGTTCCCATCCAGGAGTAAGGTGTTGGAGGAAATGTGGAAGGGAAGATATAGGCTGTAGAGGCCTTTGACGTGGAGGATTTAGAAATGATTACAGGAATTCTCACTCACCTTTCTACTTTTTCAATAGTATTAATTGAATATGATGTGAGGTACTCTATACATTCTACTTATTTGTAATGGATTATCTAGGGTGATGTGTGGTGTAAGTAGAGATCAGTGATGGAAATTTTTATTGTAGATTCAGAATAATAAGAAATATAGTCACTTCCCCAACTTAGACACATTATTGTGAAATGATAAAAAACTGTGCATGTGATTTAGTGACCCCCAATGTAGATTTTGTTGATTTTTGGAAGACAAGTTCCATTAAATTGTGTGTTCAGGGTGGGATTGCATACAAGAGGGTCGGAGTAGGTCCTCAAGATATTAGGGGATCTATTCCACTGATGGGAATGGTAATGTTTTTGAATCATTGGATTGGTTTTTCCTCCTTTAAGGGGTAACCCCAGGTAGAGTAGGATAATCCCATTTATGGGTAGATAAAATTGACTTTTATCCGGTGGCTAGTATGAACCTTTGAGCTATATTTATGTAATCATTCAATTTTCTTCTATAGTGGTGGATTTGAGGATGTCATTATAAGCATGTGTAGGGTTTGGCTCCCCTGTGAGGGTTGAATTCTATATATACTGGTACCTAAGAACTACAGTAATAATTTAATTACTATATCAGTTGGCTTCCATGGAGGTTTTTGAGATTTGGTACAATTGAAGGCACATAGGTTGTGGTCATGGTATGATCTGATGTTTACAATTATGTATCTCTATGTTGTTTATTGGCAGTTTGTTACCCCTCGTGCAACGTTAATTCCCACTAGATCACCAAATTTATAAATTTTTTACATGAATCAATCAAATCCAAAAATAATAGGGTAGTATATAAATTTCATGTCTGACGATGAACCCACAAGGACATAGTTGGAAAAATATTATTTAAATAAAATAAAACTAAACTATATTTTTATTTTAGAAATAAATTCTAAGATATTATGAGTGTGATTGATTTAGAAAGTGGGAGAAGAAAATATAAAATCGATTTCAGGAAGCTATGAATCTAGGATCATGGCTTGACAATGTGTGAAATAATTAATTAAAAAAAATGAAGTTGTTAGATTCATGTACATGTGAATCCAATGGTAATGATAAAAGAACCCCATATCAAACTCACATTTTTTCATGGAAATATAATTCAGATGACATGGAATGGGTAACCCAAAACCTACATTAAACATATGGAAAATAAAAAACCAATGCTCATGGTGGAAGTGTAAACGCAATATCTCAAATAAAATAAATGCATTCAATCAACTCAGAAAATAGTCATGCTCAATGCAAGAAATAAATTAAACCCTATATCTATCCCCAGTCACAGTTTTCATGAAAGAAGAAGTTAGAGAAATTATAGATTTTTAATGGAATAAAAGTCATGAAATTCCAACATTAATTAAATTTATATATAATATACTTCAAATATTATATCCTTGTCCATCATGCATGTCTCGACACAATGAAATACTCTGCTCATTCTAACTATGAAAAACTACAGAAAATATTATAATGAAAAATCCCAAAGAAAATGGAGAGGCACAGATCCGAATTTGGTGGAAATATCACCACGGGCATCCATCAATCATCCCCCATCAAGATCTCCCATACAAAATGCAACCGATGGTATTATATATAAGGATCTTATTGAAATCTGGGGCCTCATCGAAGATCTCGCATATTTATTTTTCTTTGTTTCCTGAAAGTATCATGATGTTTACTGATTATTGACATTATGTAATCCGTGTATGAAATGGGTTTATTAGATGTCTCCATGTTTAAATTTCATGACGTTTATTTGATTACACAATGTGTAACTTCTTTGGAAAGAGTGTAACCTCTTCATGATTTCCACTAGGAGTGATCGTTTCCTCCAAAATATCACATCTTGTAATAGGTATACATGATATGTGATGATATTTCACAACATGTAATGGATTTAATATTTTTTCTACATTGGATCATCCTTTTGAAAACTAATTAAATGTTATTGTTCTTTTTCCAATTTTTATGCTTTGTACATCCCCAAAAATCCAGTGCCACAACAATTTGCTTCACTTGGTGAAACAAAGTGTCATTTAGATCCAAAATTCATCCATTTTAATTCCTTTTTAACAAATCTAGTATTTCATTCACTAAAAACCAATACCATTAAAATGATTGAAATATTACCATGATTATTCATTGGAACACAACTATCAATAAATTAAAATACAAAAAAAGTATGCATGAAATACATTTATCATTACCCTATTTTTCATGGTGCCAAACATGTACGTGGGACACTTGCTAATGGTGTGATGTATTTTTCACTCCACTCTCGGACAAGTGCTAGTTTGGGCACATTCAAGAGGCCCCAATGGAACTATAGTACTGGTCAAATCTAGTAGGTGATAGGTTTTTAGGGAAAGAGTTAGTCAAATGATGGTTATTGAGGGTGTAGTTAATTTAGGTAGGATAACAACTATAGGGTTATGATAATTTTTTCAATGGTTTATTGAGGTAGTTTTCTACTCTCCATTTAGACTATAGATGGATGATTTTCTTTCTTATAACTATTTTAGTTGAGGAGACACTTGAACACTTTATTTCATTATGTGTACCTGGTTTGATCTAGAAAATGGATGTGATTAAGATTTTGGAGTTTACTTGAGTGGGAATTTATAGAAATCATGATACCTTTCTAGTGATATCACTGTAATAGGGGTTTTAGTTGACATCTCTATTTTATATCTTGTGCAATTTATGCAGCTTTTATATATGAAAATAATTAACGAGGTTGAGTTTTATAAACACTAGTTTTCCATGTAAGACTTTAGAATAATTATAGGAATATTTTCTATGTGAGGCACTTAGTCATTGATATATACTAGTTCATGGATAGAATCAGTGCTATAGTGTTAAAGATATTAAATATTTCCATACATGAACAACGTATTTTGAAAAATTTGGGTGACTCTGGATTTATTTCCTATATTATAAATCCACTATCATGGATGATTTTTTATCTAGTTTTTTACTCTAGGAAAGGCAAATATATTTTGCATCAAAATCTCAGTTGAGGGAGAGTTGGAGGGTTGTTAAATTAGGAGTTATTAAATGAATGAAATTAAAATAATAACCAATCCCCCTTCTGGTTCATGAATAACATAGGAGTGGAGGAGACCCCCACCCATCGAGGGAATGATGACTTTGGAAAAAACATAATTGTGGAGGTACTTACAGTCCCCATTTTTAACAATTGCCTCAAATCAAGTTAAATTAGCTCTAAGTTTCATTTTAGAACTAAATATTTGGAATTTCTCAATGAGATATGAGGGAATACAGTATTTACAACCCTATACACATTTAGGTGTGGTTTTAGGGTTCAATTCCACTATTATAACTACTAGTGATCCCCTGAGAGATGATCAATGTTATTCAATGGAATCTGTGGAGTTTTGGATTTCATATAGTGAATTCCCATTTAGAATTCATATCTATATGGCTTGTTTTAGAGGACAAAACACCATGTGTCACTACATTTTTTGTAATATTAATATTGGTAACTACACATCATGTATTGGGGGTGCACACCGTATTTCCATCGATTTCAATTTTTTCAAAAACATTGGTAGGCACAGCCTTTAGATGGAAATCACCCTATGGAAGTACATGACTCGGTATATGTGCATGGGGAGTCAGACATGATCATGGGTTGCGTACATGGAAATGTGGATAGATCGACATGTAATTACATGTAATGAGGGAATATTTCATGTTCGGAGACATGGATATCCGACCATGAATGTGTTAAGGAACACCCAGAGTTTTGGATGAGGTCACATTTTATGTGGCATGGGGTACACACCATGCATATTCCAGAATACATGTCATGTACCGTGATGGGAGATGACCAGGGTTCAGTTTTTGGAGACACATCACATGCTTAGGGTACATGGAATATAATCCCATAGATATTTCTCTCATGTAGATATTTATATTAAATAATCATATAGAGGCCTTTGAGTAGAATATACTGAGTATTTTTAACTATTGTATGTGATAGTGGCCATGTTTCTGGAATTAGATATACGATGAGAGGATATGTCTATGGGATGATTCTTCTAGTGACATGTATAATAGTATCAGTTGAGTGGGTTCCCTGGATCTATCCTTATAGGGGTACAATGTGGTATTATGTAATCATTATAGGATTGTGATCCCCATGATATTTTGATCACAAGAAGAATTTTTATATCAATCTGGTGGACAGGGAGGGATCCTTTATCACATCATGTTTCCAATGTAGTGGTAATGGTATCTTCATGACCATCATGAACAAGGGTGTGGTCCCTTATATATTTCTCTACCCAGTAGTGTTTGAGTAATATTACGATAAAATATCCTCTACAAAATAGTATGTTTTTTAGGGTTTTTGGGAAACATTTGATATATGATACCATAATCTTTCAATGGATCTAGTAGGGAAATGGTATTGTTGTCCATAAGACACTAGACTTAGTGTTGGATCCATATTTGGGATTTAAGTATATCCTATAAGTTATATGAATGATCCCTTTTCTATGTGTCATGTGTTTGAGACTTGGTATAGTATTTTTCAACCCCAATTATACATGGTTATGATCTACTATATGAGTGAAATTCCCTCTAATGTTTTAGATTGGGTTCAGGTTTTCCCCCATAGGTCATTTTTATGATCCCTTGTAAGTGTGATGATATATTCAAGGATTCTAGTATGGTTTGAGGATTCCCTCTTACAGGGATGTCTAAGATAGATTATCTTGGTATCGAGATTCACTTAATGTCATCTTGAATTTCTTCATCGAGATAACTGATGAGTGTGTTCAAACATATGTTTTCCACATAGTATGGAAGTGGTTTTATGTCATCTTTTTCATAATCAATGAGTGTGATTTATCTAATGGGTTACATCTAGTATGTACATTCTATTCTAGGTGATTGAGATATCTTTGATATGTTTCATCATATATTTCAGGGAACATTGTGTGAGTTCTCGTAGATAATTGTAACCTTTGAGCCTATGGTAGAATATTATTGCCGAATGTGAGGTCGGGACTTCATGAGAATTGTAGTCTGAGATGGATTTATCTAGGTTATATTTGGGTTCCATATGGTGATTTCAAATATATTGATTGACATTCCATGTGTTTGGATTTTACTAGTCATGTATATACACAAAGTGATCGATATGGAGTATCATATTCCCGATGTTTTGGGTTCCCTATTTCTGGGGATGAGGAGATAGTTTAATTTCAATTTCTAAAAATTATTTCTAGTTTTTTGGGTTCTTATTGGGAATTTTCATACTCACTTCTTCACTTTATTTTCATAATATCGTCATGTCTTAGGATGTTGACATGCCTTTTGAGGGAGTCACCGGAGGACCCAGACCAAGTGTTGCATAATGGTATAGTCAAACTGAAGTGTATATACATAATTAATTAAGGTGTGTTATAGAGGATTCATTTTTTATAATTCCCCTATTTATGAGTATTTTTGACACTTTTTTGGGTTTTCATGTGAATTTGTTCTACCTTTTTGTACTTTAAATACTATTTCTATAATCTAATTGAGGGATTGATGTATGCATGCAATTTTTGTATCATTAGTTTTCTTATCCCTAAAGTGTTTCATGTAGATGGGTGTGTGTGGTTGGATATATGTACCGTGGGGTAAGTCCTCACATGATTGAAATAATCATGCCCAATGTTGGTCACCATCCCCTGGCTTATTTGTGAAAGGATTCTAGTAGTCACGTCTCAGGACCCGATTTGTCAGTTCATTATAGTGATGATATTTCTTTTTTTAACTCAATATAACAAATATTTTATCCTTATCCCATAGGGTAAATTATTTATTTTTTACTAAATATGTTTTCAATATATTAATAGATAGATAAATTCATTCTTATATAATTTGAGACAGTGATTTCCCAAAATTAATAAAGAAGATGTGTAATAGAAAATGAGTTTTGATGATTTATTGATTGATTACTCAACATCAATGAGTCTATACTAGATATATTTCTCCTCACTAAATATTAATGATTCAATATAAATCAAAATAATTGAGAAAATATATTTTTTCAAATGGTTATTATATTAAATGAAATGAATTATTGATTATCTATATTTGGGTAATAATGATTCATCTTTCAAGATTTATGACTATTCTAATTTTTATTTGGATGTTTTTGTGTGTGGGTATTCTTTTTTAAGTTCATTATTTTTTAGACTATGATATGATTCATATTACTCTTGGATAGGAAATTATATTACTCTATGCATAATAGAATTTGTGTACACTAAATCATTAAATGAAAAATCTCAAATAATGTCAATAAAGTCCTAAATTAGAGACACATGGGTATAATTTTTATATTCATTGTTAACTATGGGTGATAGTTAAAATCACATGAATTTGAATAAGTATATAATGAAGTAAATATAGTTTATGAATATAGAAATAAGTATAACTAAACGTTTAATGAGGGGGAATATAGTTAGTATTCAGTAGAATATGTTTTAATGAAGGATCATGTGGAGAATTAATTGATAAATCATTAACCAAAATATTTCATCTATGACATTATAGTGTGTTAGAGTGTTTTTTATCCCGAAAAAAAACTATATATGTTTAACAAATTATCTTAACATATTAATTAATTCTATTTTGTTGATAATTTTAGAGAACAAAAAATAGATAATCATGTAAATTATGAGTGGATCATTTCCAATTGTACATGATTAAATGGTAGACAAGAGAAGTGATTTTTTTTAATTTGGGAGGATAAATTAATCGATGGTATAAAAATATCATATTAGAGGTATTGTGATTATTTATATAATTTTATATTTAATAGAAAATGGGATATTGAATATCCCATTAATATTTACTGACATTGAATATCCCAAAATAAATTTCCTAAAATGGAAGAGTAATATTATGATATTAATTAAGAAATGTGAAATATAGTATTGATGGTTAAATAAAGGGTTTAAATAATCATAAAAAATATTCTATAAAATGTTATGGTGAGAAGGAACTTTTTATTTTGAAGAATACATTCAATTGATTTTTCAGATAATTAATCCATTTTTATTTTAAGGTAATTTTTTGTGTTAATCAAATACAATAAAATCATTGTTGAAAGGAATACTAGTTGTAGTTGACATGGAAAAAATGAATTTCTTAATTCTATGGAATAAAATATTATATTACATGGATATCCCTTTATTAATATTATTTATTATAATATCCAATGTTAAATATTATTTTTTTTCTATGAAATTTATTAATGGGATCAAATAGAATCATTAAATACTAATAGAGATAACTAGGGGGATGATTGTCATGGTAAGTGATAAAATTCCATTTATAACATAATCAAGGTGAGAACACCAACTGAGTTGATAGATTCAATTTTAAATATGGGAAATAGTGAATCATAAAAAAAATATAATTATACTTTGGTTATTGGTGGATATATATATGGGGGAGAAAAAATTCCATTGGTTAATGGAGATATAAGTATTCATCAACGATTAATTTTTAATCTTCCCCTTTTCAAAATTATCTAGGTCATGACAAACACTAACCAACTATAGTGAATATATATATATATATATTTCAATATTTAAATATGTGATTAAATAAGTAATGATATAATCAAATTTTATAGAGAGAATCATATAGCTATTTTTTCAGGACATAAGGGAAGAATTCATGCGAACATGTGATTTATTAAGGGTGGTTCCTGTAGATAAAATTGATAGATTGATCAACATGTTTATTCTCACATATAATATTCAATTATAATGAGTTTAGGGCTTTATTAATAATTCAATTATTTTTCTTGTGGGTAAAAATATTAGAACATAAATAATGAATTCACAGCCAATGGACCGTAAGGATTAGATGAATGATAAATTATTTGTGTGAACATTAATATATTATATATATTGGTTGTTATATCCCACAAAATCTCTCACCATTTAAGTGTTTCATTAGTATATTATAGCAATATTTTACAATTAGTGTTAATTCATAGATTTGTTTGATAACTAGTACTCCATATCACACTCTGTGGTTAGTCATATATCATCTATGCATGAAGTATTGAACATTTAAATATATAATATCATTGATATATATTTATTTGTGAAACCCAGTAACCTTATTATGATCACACCAGTAATTTTGAGGAACAATCATTTTATTGTACTTATAATCAACCATTGTCCAAAATAGTCATTTTCTTTTAAAATATAGGCATACTTTATAGATATAATCCGCTTAGACTTCATTGATTTCTTTCAACAACATATATAGAGTAAATTGTAGAAAAATGTTCAATATTTTAGGTATATTTATCATAATTTCCCTTTTATGGGTGTATAATATATATTGTATTAGTAATTCCAATTTAATTCCCTTGTAATTATTTATTTTTATTCACTCTTTAGCAAATAACTATTTTTTAATTATCATGTTTCTCATTTTTTATATTATTAATTTCTTATATCAATAATATCTAGTTAATGAAAGTAAATGAAATTTGATGTTGATATTAATCCTGGATAATTGATCATTCCATTAATGTAATAAAGTACATTTGTGACTTGTAATTCCTCTAAATAAGATGCAAATTATAGTGACACACATTGTTTTTTATGTATTGAGATGATAATGTTGTAATATGTATAGTAATAACCAATTATCCTAAATTGTATATAACTTTTTTTCAAATAGTAACATCTTTATGGGGATATATTTACACTAGACCAATTCAAATGATTTGGAAATATATTTTATCAATTTGGAAATACAATTGATTAGATATCATTTTCCAATAATTTTTTTTGTAATATTAGTCATTGATATCCTTAGATATTTCCTAAATGTACTAATTATTATAATTGTAAATAAATTTTTATTTATGATAACTATTGTATCACATTAAATAACACTAGAACAAGAAAATACCAAAAAATTCATTGTTAATTATTGAGTATATGGATATGTGTATATTTGTGTGTGGGAAAAAACAACAAATTCTATAGAATATTTTAGGAATATACTTGTTTCATTATAATAGTAAGAAATAATGAATGTTACTTTTTTCCAATTGACCACATGATTAGTAATTATAATAAAATAATGAAAATAACAATCAAAATAGAAAAATAATATAATTTTATTGTTATGAGAACAAAATCATTTCCCACTCATAACATATACCCATTCATAAAACCCTTATAAAAAAGGTTGTGTTTTATACATAATTCATGAGTCTATAAGTAGTTCTATGTTAACAATGTATTTTTGAATTTTATGATTTATACCAATAAAAACTATTATAGTTCATAATGTGAATGGAAAAAAGATAAATGATGCTCATGTAAAGAACAATTTTACATAGATAAGAAATATAAATAAATGTGGCATATAAAATATATGATTTCTAAGTGTCTAAATTTATTTTTCATAAATGTATCATTAAAAAATGTAAACATGTTGATAGAGTATTTAGAAATATTATAATATAGGTTTCTAATAATAATAATTTAATCCCCTGTATAGACACTTTAAATATTGAAAATATTAATTTTTTCATTATTATTTGAAAGAATTTTTCAAACATTTTTATAAAGAAAGATTGTATAATTAATATTTCAATAATGATAGTGGATAAAATAGTGGGACCTGTTATTTTTAATAGGAATAGAAATGAAAATGTCAGTATTTTCTAAAATGGAAGGTGGTGATTACATTTGTTTTATAATATTTAATATTTATTTAATGATAATTGATAATATAAATTCATTTATGATATACTAGAAACTATGTCCACAATATTTATTTACATAAATTTATAAAAATTCATTAAAATAATTATGTATTTTTATAAAAAAATATCATCAAATGAAAACCAATAGTTCATAACAGTTGATATTTGTAACTATGAATGATACCATTATAGAAACATTTTTAGAACTGAATGTAAACCTTCCAGGAAATACATGGATGATCATGAATAAGATAAATATTAGTAACATTATAGTTAGGGATACCTAATATAAATATTAATATAAACCATTAATATCTATAAATTTCTATAACACAAATATAATTAACAATAACATAGTTACATTTGAAAATTATTTTCCCCAAGGTCACCAATGAGCACAATTAGCTTGAATTTTGAAGTTCCTTGGAATTTTAATTCATGTCTAAAAAAATATTATCCCTATAAATTATATATAAATATCCAGGTTGAGAAATGTATTTTTATTTTCTTTTGGTATTTTTATAAGAATGTGGAATCTTAAAATTGAACATTATAGTTTTTATGAATAATAAGAAACTCCACTATTTTTGTGCTGGTTGTGGAGGTCCCTATGCCTAAAAGAAGAATGTAAAACAACATTATAAGGTGTAGTTATATGTTAATAACATTGTGGATTGACCTATGGGACACAACCAAGGTGATATCACCATGCTCTATTTAGAGGTTATGGGGATGGAAAATGGGAAAATTCATTTCACAAAACTATAGTGGGATGGCAATATTGAGGTGTTAGAGGGTCACTGCAGAACTGGATTCTGCATGGTGGAGGGTGTTGTGGTGCCATGATGTGTTTTAAAATGTATGATACCTCTAATTATCTCTGATATCTCTATTAAATATCCATGATTTGTATTAAAAACGTGTTCGAGAATAATAAGGGTATAATTAATGCCTTCGTCGTGCATTTTTCACTAACTAAACTACTTCATTTCCCTCCCCTTCAGCGATAGACAGTTTTTTGGGAGAACAATCAATAGATACGTATTTTTTGTGGAATAATTGTTACAATTCATGTTTTCTTCCATTATTATATTGATATTATCTTTAAATTTTCCAACCTAAGGCGGCATATCAACAATCATTGGATGTACATTTTATTTTGTATAATTTTGTTCAAACCTTTTAGTTTGTATTCCTTCTTCTAGATGCGTTATTTTTTCACAAATGATATTTGAATAAGAATATTATTTCATTTAATATTGTTAATTTTTTAGTTTAGTGAGGTAATTACCAACATCATGGTAATTATATCCTTTATTTTGATAATTTTTTGTTCTACAATGTATTAGTTGTTTTTCTCTTAGTTAATATTCTCTATTGATTATCTTTCATTCCCAACTTGATGATCATATCATAGAATATTAATTTTAAAAATCATGTTACTCTATGTTGGGATTGGATATTTTAACTCCATGCTTTCATTATTATTTTTGTTATTATCAAAACATGGTCTAGGTGATGATACTCTAAAAAATAGTTGATATAAATGATGAAATGATTGATTTAGGAATATACTTACCATTTAGAGGTAGTGTATAGTATTTTTGTAATGTTTTTACATTGTGTTCTTATATTCTTATACATTGATTGAGATTGATAACATGTGTGTGAATTCATAGTGTTTTGACCATGTTTTATGCTCGGTCTCATGTGTGGGTGTGTCTTGGGATACATTCTTTAATTATTGATAACATGTGTGTGAATTCCTATCCTATATGGCAGATGATCTGGTTTGATCAGATTTTTTTTGTGTGTGTATGAATATTAATGTTACTTCATGGGTTTAAATTTTTTTCTTATAATTTTTTCCAAGTGATGTATCAATTAAGACCATTAGAGTTATTACTTATGTTAGAAAAAGGAAGGTAAACCATCACAACCTTAATGCACCTTAGTGGGGGAGTGTCCTTTCAATGTTAGATGACAGTGATGGATCTAGAAATTTTGCGTGGTTTGATGAACATGATTATTGATATGAGGAAGGGGTGATATTACATTTTTGCTGCATGAATTTTGGTAGAGACAATTTACAATTACCTTTTGTTTTATCCCATGAAAGCATCAATACATTTGGGTTATGTATCTTGACATGAGACTTTTTAGCCTTGTGGTTTCGGATAGATATATGGTTACCTTTTTATTGAATTTTCTTATAGATACATGTTTTAAAAAATATTATGGAAACAATCATATGAGGGTAAAATTGGTGTCTATAGTGGATTGGTATGTGAGAGAATATCTGAAACATGATTTCATGTTTTTTCTTCCATGTTTATCCATTTTATTGATATAGGGTCCTTTTCCTGTGAACTAACAGTATGGAAAACTTGGTTTTATACTATAGGGTTTTTTCCGCACCATGTAGAGGAATCTCAATGATCCTACAAACATCATGATCATGGATATAGGAAAAGGGATGCCCCTAGTGGTATATAGTGAGGATAAAAACCAAAGTGATTATGGAAGGTACTGGGATAAACTCAAAATTTATTTCATGATATTTATTTACTTAATTGTCTTTCTCATAATTGTTTTGAATAACTACATTGATGTTCATTGATTGCTCTTATTAATGACTAGATATAAAATCCAATTACTTTTCTATATATCAATTTATTTATTATGTTTTATTAATATTAAAATTTTTTTTTATGATACCAAGTTAATCGCCTTCCCACTGACTGCACTCATACATTCATTGCAATATGGATGCCTTTTTCATACATGATGCCTTGTAAAAATAATAATCCAACTCAAGGATTTAGGTTATGGTTTTACACCACTATATCAAATGATGTATTACCATATAATTTATGCTATAACTTGTTTTAGGGATTTAAATAAAGTATTTAGTCCATGATAGATTAATGAAGGGGTGTTTCATGTGTTTAGAGAAAGAACATGTGTAACAAGACACTATGTAACCATTTTTTGTACTAAATTTACATTAATGGTTTTATAATTTCATTTTAAGTAAATTTATATTGTGTTATTACTATTATATGGAATTTTGATACATTCTTACATCATGAAAAGAATCATTGGCTCATAGGTCATATATATGAATGTTCAGTGTCATATATAGTTAATTAATTTAATTTTTTGATATATTCATTCTTTTATATTATAAAATTTTTTCCCGTGGTTTTGTGTTATATATGTACTATAATTAATTATCTAAAGAAGATCATTCATGATTTTATATTTCTTTTTCATGACCAATTTGTAGGTATTAAGAACTTGGGCTGAGCCTTATGCAGTATTTTGAGGGATTTTTATTACATATATATTGTATCCTGTTATTATATGTCTTTACTAAACCCTTTTGTGTGAAAATGAACATGATGGGTTGTTATATAAGGAGTTATAGTTGTACTAAGTGTATTATGTAAATTATTATATTTTTCATTAAATACATCTTATCTGACCACCAGGAAAGGTTTGAGAAGATGCTCCCAAAAGCTATGATGTCTTTTTTATTCTAGTAGTTATTTATTACAATTCCCCCACACTGATTGCAGTTGTTCTAGAAGAATGGATATATTAGCTATGATTTTTCAACATAATTCCCTTTATTTTAGGTGGTGAATCAAATGATATGTTTGATTACACTCGAGTCTTATATCTCAAGCAACCTTCATCCCACCAAGTAAAAAGAGGCACTCATGATTCTTAGAAATGAATTGAAAAAATTATTAAATTATTTGATCTAGTAGATACAAGACAACATCAAAGGTGATGTTGGATGATTTCATGCTTCATGGATCCCCCAGGAGGTGATGGGGGATTTTATATTTTGTAGGGAGATATGATTTTCTGCATTGGAAGACCTTCGAGGAACATTAATTTAGGGATTTACTTCATAAAATGATGATTATATACTATTCCATTTATTTCCTGATGCATTAGTTTGTATAGTTAACTATTTCACCATATGGAACATATTTCATAGGGTTCACATGATTCAATATGCTATTGGATTGAAATGAATCATATATTTTATAACGATTGGGAAAGGCCACCAACTATAGTAGAGATTATAGGTCAAAAAATTAACTTGATCTGATATGTGTAGGTTCTTCAAAAGGCCTAAATTATTGTGAGGTGCCTCAAGGAGGATAGACATGTGGGTTATAATTATTCATTCAGTGGAAAACCTATTGATACTTATAGTAATATTAATACAGGGTTTTTTGGAGTCATGAAATAGTGGCAGAAAACATAAAGAGTGTTGTAAGGGTTCCTGATCACTTTCAATGAAAAGAGTAGGTCATTACCTTTTTAACTATTAGAAGAGTGGGAATTATCATAAATGTTTTCCAAATCCTTAGATTGGTTTTCTCTAATTTGGTGATATGATGCATGTTTTGTAATTCTATGTGATGTAATTATAGATAAGTTATTATAGGTATGAAAGAAAGACACTGACTATGAGACTGGTTTCTATCTAAGGTCCTTAGAAGAAATATATGACCCCATATACTTCGATAAACCTAGGATAGTTATTAAATACATGGTTAATTACATTGGTTGTAAGTAGACTATACTATGAAGTAGAAAGGGTTCCAAATGGCGGGGGTGAGGATCCACCAATTATCTAAGGTACAATCTTCATCAAATCTATGATTTGTACTTTATCATTTATTTATAGAACATCCATTGATTTATAACATTATAAATATTTTATGGACTTGACATGTAGTTCATTTTATCTGCTGAGTTGATGAATCAAAAAACATGCATGGGGGAGAATGTGGATTTTTATTGAGAATGATAGGGGATCCCTTAGTAGATTGTGTCTAAATGAATATATGGTATTTGATTATCATTAATAGTAATATCATCAATGTATTGATTGATATGTGTGGGATGAGTTATTGTTAGGAACACATTAAATGTTAATAGAGACGTTTTTACTTTGTTGAAATGATTTCTGAAATGTTTTTATTGAATATTTATTAGGAATTTAGATAATGTTGAATGAGACAATAATTTTCCCAAATTGGAGGTATTATAATGAATTTAGATAGTGTTCTTTTTATGAAATATAAAATATAAACCCATTTAATTATTAATATGGTTTACCTCTATGAGGATGACTATTCATTCAACATTCTATTGATCCCTCATCGGAGCAGAATTGACGTTGATATTGAACTCTTTCCTGGAGAAAAAAATAATTCCACTATATCATATTGATCTATATGAATATATTGAAATCTTGGAGGAACTCGAGGATTTAGAGGTTACATGATTTGTTAGGTTAATTACATCTGTATTGGGTGATCTGTTATTAGTATCAAATAAGGAAGATTATATTTTAGGGTTATGTGTGGACTATAGTAGGATGAACTAGGAGGTCAAAAAGAATTCATTGATAATGTCAAAAATTGTTGACATGTTTGACCAGTTTTAGGTATCCCATTAGTTTTTCATGATTGTCTTATATTCATGCTACAAGTAGCTTTGGTTCATGGTATAGGATTATCTTAAAAAATCATTCAAGAGTTTATAAAAACTATATTAGTATATTTTCATTAATATCATGTGATAAATTCCCTATAATTATTCATGTTCATATGGAATAGGATCATCCATCAATATCTTGACTCTATTATTGTGGTATTTTAGGATGGTATCCTAAGATTTTAAATTTCACTAAACATGCATGCCATGTTCCTTGATAATACATTGAGTACAATTTTATTTTATCATCTTTATTACATATTGTAAAAGTGTTGTTTCTATATCCACGAGGGTCAGTCCCTTGGTCATATGATCTCTATGTTGTTAATATCTATAGACCCGAATAAATTAGTGATCATGATGTATTTTGGTCGACTTAGATCTATGTTTGAGATAAAGAAAATACATCAATTTTCATGATACTTCAAAAAATTCATATCGGAATTTCCCCATCAAGATGTTTTTATGAAAATCATAATATGATTGGATTGATTTTTGTATGCATATATATGTGTGTTTGGGTTTTCCCGGATCTGAATTGGAGAGCCCTGAGCACATGAGATTCATCCCATTTAGTAGGGACTCGACAAGTGCATCCCAGAGACCCGAGATCAAATATCAGTGGAAAAGAATTTCTACATATTGTAGTAGTACTAGAGATGTATGATAGAAAACATTGTAGAAGATACTGTAATAGGTATTGATCTATATTGTTGCAGCATGAGATATTCATCCATCTAGTTCTTTGGGCTACCCGTTTTCCCCTTGGGTCAAGAAAGGACATCAGGACACCCAAGGCCTTCGGGCCAGTTCTCTCCCAAGGCCTTCAGAACACCTCATGGCCTTCATGCCACCCAAAGGACTTTGGACCACATGAAAAAATGTAGATAAAACTAGTCAGATTACATGGGACAATTATCTAGTTGAGGATTTGGAGGAGGCCCCTATACCAGAGAAGAGCTAACTATAATTAGAGGATTTAGAGGGTATGTAATTTCCATCGTTACCGGGCCTATGTATTTGTACATAGGACAACCAAGAACTATCCTTGTGAAGGGGGATTGCTGTTATAATGAGATTTTTTGAGGAGGGTAGTTCCACATTATCTTGTTTGGATGATTTCCACTAGGACCTACATGTCATGTAATTGTCAATTAGTTATTCAGGCCTTGTAAGGGTTCCCCCACACATTATGTTCCTAAGATAAGATACATGGTTCATTGTTATTCCATTGAATTTGTGATATATCTATTATATATAAATATTTTTTTGGCGATTTTTATCTAAATATATTGAATATTAATTGATTAAAAATAAATTTTCATAATATTAAGGTTTTTTTATTATAAGGCATGGTCGATATTAGGTTCATTGACATGGAATATATGAAAATTGAGGAACAAAATGTCACTTAGTGTTGTATGATTTTCTTGTGGTACGACACTCAATTTTGATGATTATCAAGAAAAAAATTGAAAGAAAAAAACTGATGAAGTGTGTTGAAATGGAGGTTCTGATATTGGATGATAAAGATACATTTCGTGAAAAATTACACAACATGAAAATCTGTGCACACTACACAACATGTAAAACATTACCTGACATGAAATTTCATAAGGATATCCAAGCAACCTATATTTCAGTGTATCCTTATATGTGATTTTCACCATTGACCCGTTCATCCATTAGTGTCGTAATTTACCTAATTTAACCCTATGGTTGAACATTAGGCTTATATAATGGGGATACATCCATGATAAAATTAATTCAATTCAAGGTGGAGAGGATCGAATACTAGGATATTGCCGTAGGGTTTTGACAAAAAATCATCATTGATATGATTTCCCCCTGTTTTGATTTTCTTTTTATTAATGCAATAATTGGATTCATTCTTTTTTTAATTCCAATATATTTCATTAAATACTTCCATTACCATTATTTCTTTCATAATCTCTCACATATGGATTTGGATTTAATCCTCATTCACAATCACCCATTGTTGGTATTCTAAATCCATTATGGGAGAGATAAATCTATTAAAGGGGGTGAATTTCATCATTGTTAGATTTTATATGGCTCATAATATGATTGTATTAAATAGTATATTGTTTCGGATACACATCTATTATATTAATAATTTCACCATTGAACATATTCCATCATTAATGAATGAATCCTAATATGAATAAGATGGGTTATTTGAGACCACTAAATGGAATTAGACTTATTATTTAAGAAATCTAACGTTAATGAACTTTAGAAATATTGATTCATTTAATTATAAAGAATTTAAATTATATGGAATTTTAATTGGGAACAACCGTTTACTCTAATGATGGAATTGATTTTTTGAAAACCTCTTTGATATAATTGTTTTTCAAGTGATGTTCTATTAATTGTTTTTGTAAATCCATCCCTAGAAACTGGTTCCCCTATATTCTATTTCTCAATTTGAATCATTTATATAAATTTTATCATTAGTTTAATAAAGTCGCACAGAAATTTGAATGACCAAACAATTAGTTAATATTTTTTATTACTATTTTCTCCACCCAATGTGGTTTCATCCCCACAGTCATACTATACAATGCCTTTATAGTCAGCTATGTTCAAGTTTAATATAATTTTTTAATTAGATCTTCAACAAGAGAAATTAACGATGTATTTGGGCATATTATTTTGGGTTGGGTTATTTTTTATTGCATAGGGACTGGGTAGTTTGTTATTGGTCAATCCAACCATTTACTGATAATTGGTACTAACAAATGTATGTCTTGTAGTTGGGATATATTATCTATGCTATGAATTATTGTCGATAGTATCTCATTGGTGGGTGGTTTTTGGCTTACATTGACCATAAAATCATTTGTTATATCTTATCACAATGGGATCAAACCATGAGGATGAGTTTATTGTCAATTATATTGAGACATTTGACATTGAAATATCATATCTTCTAGGTAAATGTAATGTTGTTGTAGATGATCTAAACTGGAAATCAATTGAGACACAAGATCATGGCGAGTGGACTTCATTGGATGAATGGTGTGTAATGAGTATGGTAACCGAGTTGATAATGGATGCATCATAGGACCATGGTGTGATAACATATATACTATAAGTGATAAAACCATATTTTTTGGACATTGTGAAATCCAATCAAGAGTTAGTTCATGAATTTATTTTGATGAAGGAATATGTTCAATGGAATGATTCTGTTTTGGGATGGTCCTAAAATTTTGAAGATGTAATCTATATAACCAGATTTTTGTTGTTCCATCATTTGTTTGGGATGACCTAATGAGATACTCTAACTCATCAATTTGGACACTGTATCTAGGGTTAAATATGACATTCACAGACATCCGATGACATTTTTGGTAGCTAGTTAAGAATAGAAACAATACTGTTATTGTTTATAAATTCCTTATAATCCAAAGGGTAAAATTTAATCATTATCTTCTCGATGGTATTTTTCACTAACTTCTATTGAATATGAGGATGTTTGATGATATGATGATTGAAATCATGATGTGGTTGCTGAGGACCCTAGAGGAATTGTGACATAATTTGGGTGTCAGTCAATTGATATATGAAATTTCCACTTTTCATGTTAATCTAAGAGACTCACTATATTGATGAGTTTGGAGAGATGTATTTCTGATGGATTATATGGACACATGGAGTTTCTTCTAGTATCATATCAGGTAGGGATGAATGTTTTCATTAATTGTAATTTAAATTCATGTAGAAATAATTGAGTAAATAACTTATTTTGGGTACATCATTTCATCTTCATAAAAATTTATACTAAGAGAGAATAATTTAGATCCCTATTGATATACAAGAAGCATTTATCATAGACATAAATGGAACATGTTATGAGTGACTAGATTTTGTGGAGTTCAGGTATAAATATAATTTCATATATTTTATTCAGTTGGAATGCATTCATGATCTGTAGGGATGGTAGGGCCACTCAATATTATGTTAGATTGATTTGGTTGAGTGAGGAATTACAGGGATCAATATGGTACAAGAGAAATATAAGATAATATAGTAGATGAGGATGATTTTCATTTCCACTCATTGTAGGTAGTGATTATATTCCAACATGAGTAGATGAAAATTAGAGTCTTCTATTCCTGATTAGGTTTTTAGGTAGATATCACCTTTGTTTAGGCATCATAATTTTTAATATAAGTGGATTCTAGCTCAATTTTTTGTGGTAATGTTCGAGATTATCTAATGAATCAGAGATAAATCATACATTTTTTACCATATAACATATTGTGATTATCGAAATAATTTTTTCATTGTTTCTCATCATCTTTAGTACATACTTTATCCTATGTGTGTGATCGACTATGGAGAAATATAGTTTGAACTATAAACATATTTTTTTAGAGTTCCGGGTGTGGGTTATATAACATATTGATATGGAATTGTGTATGAATAAAATGTTACTTTTTCTTTTATTATGGACATGTGGAGGAATATTAAAGGAATTGTTTGAGTGGGAGTCATTTCTTACAAATTAGTGGTCTGATTTGTTTGATAGAGACTGGTAGAGATTAAACTCAAGTATAATAATCCATATATGATTAGATTAGAAATAATCAAAAACCCATTGTTGTATATAAAATAATTATCCATTATACACTAATGATTACCCATGTTGATAAAACATTACTAAAATGAATGTGGGATTTCAAGTAGCTTTTTGAAGAAAATGAGTGGGTTTTATGGTTTTTTTCCATAATAATTAAGACCACTATCGTTGACCATGTTGTGGTGGAATATTTATGTGAAACACAAATGAAAATAGAATTTCGGTGTGCGATGATGGTATTGGATCATTAGGGAATTTCCTATGTACTATCAACTAAAATAAAATACCACAACTTTTTTGGAGTTCATTGTGAGGGATGATGAGAAAAACCTTGTCACACTCCCATAGTGGGATGGCCATTTTGAAGTGTCTAGAGAACAACTCAACTATAGAAAAGTATTTATGGAGGGTGTTACCAGTTTATTCAATGTTTTCAAATGGTCAAAAAATATTCTTCATACATTTTTATCCTTAAATAATTTTTGTATTGAAATCAAACCATTTTCAATAGTAATGGGATAGTGATTAATGTATTCATCAATTATTTTTGTCTTTTTAAACCACTCAATTATCATACCCTCTTAGGGATTGGAGATTTTGATATGATTTTGTATAGAGGGAAATTTGGAGTTCTGGTCTTCACCAAAAATATATATTCATTCAGGATTTGATCTATCATACTTTTAAATTAATCAATATATGTCCAGAGTTCATCTACAATTACTGGAGTTTCTAGATTATGATGATTCAACAGAATCCTTTTTTGTAGTAGTACATCATCTAGCCATGTACTTTTATTATCTTGGAAAATTTTATAATGGTGATGTTTTGTCTTAAACGGTGGCTAAATGTGTGTTATAGTAAGGTAATTCTAAACATTGTTTTATATAACATCCATTCATAATGATTTTTTGAATGTCCTTATAGTTTTTATGTTTTCTTGTGATTTTAGTGTTCTTAGGATTATATTGACTTCGTAGAGTTATTCAATGTATTAGGGTTTTTTATTTCATTATGGATTTTTATATATAAATTTAATATTATAAATGTTTTTATGGGTTTTGAATATTATTAGTGTTTTATGGGTTTATGGGATTTTTAGGTTTTTTAGGGGATTTTTAGTTTTCAGAGATTTATGGTTTTTAGTGTTTGTTAAAGTATTTTAGCGTTTAAAGGGATTTATAATTTTTTTGTGGTGTTTTCCTATTTTATTGGGCTTATAGTTTGCATATTATTTTAAAGGGTTTTAGGTTCTTTTTAGGGTTTTTACAGATTTTAAAATTCTATGAGGACTGATAGGTTTTACTATTTAATGTAGATCTTATTAATTTTCATGGATTTTAGGATTTTTATGTGTTTAGGAATTTTTCGATATTTTTATGAATTTTTAATTATTTATTAGGAATTTTATAGATTGTTATAATTTTATTGATATTGAGGGATTTCAGGTTATTTTGGTTAATTTGGGTTCTTATTGATTTATATATTCTTATATGGATTTTATTGATTTATTTTTTTCTTAAGATTTTTAGGGTGTTTTGTGTTTGTTTACATTTTTAGGGATTTTTTGGGGTTTTCAAGATTTATGTTTTTAGGGTATTTTTTGGATTTTGATGTGTTTTAGGTGTTATATAGAATTTTTGGGTGTTTTTGGAATTTTTTGGGATTTGTGAGGTTTTGTATTTTATAGGAGGTTATTGTTTTTGTAGAGTTTTTAAAAATTTTACAAGTATAAGGGTGTTTATAGTATTAGAGGTTTTTAGGATTTTTTAGTTTTTTTTCATTTTCTATGGTTTTGAAGGATTTTTATGGATTTCATGGGTATTTTGGGTTTTTGGGTCTTTTTATGATTCCTTAGGTTTTTTGCATTTTTTAAATTTTTCGGCATTTGAAGTGTTTTTATTTTTATAAGGTTTTATTATGTGTTTTTAGGGTTTTAGGGGTTTTATATTTTTAGTTATTTTCAGGGATTTTCATTGATAATTATGAGTTTTTGATGATTTTTAATCATTTTCCGAGATAGAAGGGGGTTTTAGGGATTTTAGGTTTTTAAAAGGTTTTTTTGGATGTGATTGTTTTTAAGAGTTTTTTTATCATTTTTATAGATGTAAACTTTTTTATAGTTTTAAGTGACTTTTAGTGTTTTATGTATTTTTTTAGGTTTTTAGGGTTCGTATGAAATTTTATTGTATTAGCTGTTTTGGGGGGTTTTGTTGATTTTATGGGTGTTAATTTTTTTTATGGTTTTAGGTTTTTGAGGTGTTTTTAGGGTTTTATGGTTTCCTTTTGGTTTTAAGGATTTTATATTTTTCACATATCATGGGGTTTTGGTATTTTTTAGTAATTTTAGGTTGTTTTAGGGAATTTAGAGATTTTGGGGATTATATGATTTTTTTTGACTTTAGGGTTTTTACAGTTTTATAGGTTCATTAGTGTTTTTCTATTTTAAAGAGGTTTTAAGGGGATTAATGTTTTTTGGGGTTTTCAATGTTTTTAGGATTTTTTAACTTTTAAGGATTTCTTTTGATTTTTTGATTTTATGTTTTTAGTGATTCTGAGTAATTCAGGGGTATCAGGTGATTTTTTGCATTTTATGATTTTTTTGTGTTTTTATAATTATTTTTTTTGTTAGGGGTTATAATATTTTTATAATTTTTATCATTTTTATGGGTATAAAGGGTTTTTATAGTTTTTATTGATTTGTTGGGTTTTTATGGGTCTTTGGGGTTTTTTAATTTTAATGAGATTTTATGGGTTTTTTTGTTTTTTGCTTTATTTGGAATTTTTAGCGGGTTTTTGAGTTTTAAAGGGTTTTTAGGGGTTTTATGTGTTTATAGGTTTTTAGGGCCTTCTTATAGTATTTTGGGTGTTTACTGTTTATTAAATTTTAAGGATTTTCTAGGGATTTCTAGGATTTTTGGGTTTTTTACGTTTTTTATTGATTTTTAATGGGTTTTAGGGTTGTTTAGGGTTTATAATAAATTTATGGTTTTTAGGTTTTTTTATGTTTTTTAGGGGTTTGATGTTTTTTTATATTTTGATAGTTTTCATTACATTTTTATAGTGTTTTAATTTTTTCATATATTTTATGGGATTTTAAAAAAAATGAAAAATTAGGTTTGAAATTGTTTTTAGGGGATTTTAGTTGTTTTAGGGGCTTTATTAATTTATTGGGTTTTACTGTTTTTTGAGTTTTTTGTGATTTTAAGTTAATTAGGAGTTTTTTTATTTTTTTTCTCGCATTAATGGTTTTTAGAGTTTTTAGATTTTTTATGTTCTTTATTTTAATTAAGGGGTTTTCAGCATTTATGGATAAATATATTTTAGGTCTCTTTAGGTTTTTTTAGTGTTTTTAGGGTTTTTTATGGTTTTTATCATTATTAGATTATTTGGTGTTATAATTTTGTTAGGTTTTTTCCCTTTTGGATTTTCAATGTTTTTAGTGATTTTTTTTCTTTTAAGACAATTTTATTGATTTTTTTCAATATTTATGGGTTTATGGTTTTTAGGGATTTTGAAAGTGTTTAGGGTTTTAAATTTTTTTATCAAGGACTAAAGTGTTTTTAGGGTTTCTGACTTTTCAAGGGTTTTTTGGGGGTTTTATGGTTTTTAAATTTTTTAGGAATTTTGGTGTTTTTTAATGATTTTTCTAAGTTTTCAGGGTTTTAGGGATTTTTTTAAGTTTTTTAGGATATTTAGGGTCTTATTTTTTTATTGGATTTTTAGGGATTTTTGAGTATTTTAGGGGTTATAATCTTTTTTTATAATTTTTTATATTTTTTTTGTATGTAATCGGTTTTTAGTGTCTTTAGTAGTTTTAGTGTTTTATGGGGTTTAAGTGTTTTTATGTGTTTTTTTTGGATTTTAGGTTTTTAGGTTTTTTAGGGTTTTAGGTTCCTTTTTAGTAATTTTATCATAATTATGGTTATAGGGGTTCTAATTGTTTATAGGAAGTTATGGATTTCTATGGATTTAACATGGTTTTTACGGTTATTAAATTATTAGAGGTTCTCATGAATTTTTTAGGCTTTTTATGGGGTTTTATGGTTTTTTGGGATATTTATGGTTTTTAGCATCTTTTTAGGTTTTTATGTATTTAGGTTTTTAAGAATTTTTTATTTGGGGGGGTTTAATGTGTTTTTATTTTTTTATGGTTTCCTTCAGGGTTTTTAGATTTTTAGGGTTATTTATGTTATTAGGGAATTTTATCAATTTTTTGAATTTTTATGTGTATTTAGGTTATTTCAATATTTTTCAGGGTTTTAGGATTATATGTTTTTAAATCTTTTGGGATTTTTATGTTTTTTATTGTTTTTATGGTTTTTTGAGTTTCTATCATTTTAGGTGTTTAAAGGGTTTTAGTGTTTTGAGTGGTTTTTGGGGTTTTTTGGGTTTTTAGTGTTTTTTATGATTTTTGGTGGATTTATGGTTTTTATGAGTTTATGGGATTATAGGGTGGGTTTGTAGCATTCTTTGGGTTTTTAGGTGTTTAATGAGTTATCATGTTTTAATGGATTACCTTAGGATTGTGCCATTTTTTATGTTTTTTTAGATTTATATGGCCTTTTTAGGTTTTATTTGTATTTTATTAGTATTGGGGGGATTTTGAGTGGTTTTATTGTATTTAGTTTCATTTAGGGTTTTTTTGGGGTTTTATCATTTTTTAGGATTTTAGGGCATTTAAGTGTTTTAAAATTTATAATGATTTCTTAGGGATTTTCAGAGTTTTTTTGTTTTTAAATTTTTAGGTAGTTTTAGCGATTTTATTTGATTTTATGGTTTTATTGGTTTTTCATGGTCTTTGAGGGGTTTTATGGTTTTTTTGGGTATTTTAAGAGTTTTATGTGGTTTTTTGTATTTTTAGGGGTTTTTTGAGTTTTTAGTGGTTTATTTTTTTTAATGTTTTAAACGTTTTTAGGGTTTTAATTGGTTTTTTTATTTTTATGGTTTTTTGGGTATTGGGTATTTTTGGGGTATTGTTTTTTTAGGGGTTTTAAGGTTTTATATTTTTTATGTTTTTTTGGTTTTAGGGGGGTTTTGGGTGGTTTTATGTGTTTCTAGGTTTTCAAGTTTTTCTTAGGGTTTTTCAGTATTATCAATGTTTTCTTATATTTTAATGAATTTATAGCATTTTTTAGGAGTTTTGGTTTTTTATAATTTTTAGGTATTTTTAGTGTATTTGTAGATTTTTATGGTTTTTGCGCTTTTTAGGTGTATTCTATATTTTAATTGTTCTTAGATTTTTAATGTTTTTTAGGGTTTTATGGTTTTTTTATGTTTCTCAGGATTTTTTTGGCCTTTTTGAATTTTTATGTTTTTTAGTATTTTCCGAAATTTTATGGGGTTTTAGGGATATTTTTTTTACAGGTTTTCTACTTTCCCTGGATTTTTTGGGTTTTTTGAGTATTTTAGGGTTTATAATGTTTTTTAGAGGTTTTAAATTTTTTAAGGGTTCAGAGGGTTTTTTAATGTTTTATTTTTTAGGGGGTTTTTGGTATTTATGGTTTTTTTTGTGTTTTTAAGGTTTTTTTGTTTGTTATGGTTTTTAGGGGTTTTAGGATTTTTATAATCTTTTTTGGATTTATAGGGGTTCTTATGTTTTTTTCAAGGAAGATTTATGTAGTATAAAAAGTGAAAATGAACTACAAAAAATATCACCCAAAGGTAAAATGTCATTTTTTTCAAGTTAATATCCAAGACCAACCAACCACAAGGGTACTAAAGAAGACACACAAATAACCAAAGAAGACAGAAAAACATAAGTACCTGAGAACCTCATGAAGCCCTCAAGTTAGTAGCTGAATGAAAACCTCTCACAAGAAGGACCATCCCCCCACCAACACAATACCGCACCAACCAAGGTTGTTGAAGACAAACAAGCAACAATCTCACAACCACCATAAGCACACAAAACCAGAAACCAATTCCTCCATCCATTTGCTAACAATACACAAGCCATAAAGGCTACATTCTAGTAGCCAACAACACATGATCCAATGGAACAATACATGTCGAACAAGTTGTAAAAATCATAGAATCTCCCAGGAATGATCCTGCAACACATCATATAGCTGAAAAGCCAATAGCATCGAAGATGGCCCAAAGAAAAAAATAGTCATAACCCGTTGACCTGAAAGAGAACCCAAAATAAACCTTCACCACCTCATATTATTTTAATGTTTTTAGGGGTTTTATGTTTTTTTATGTTTTTAAGGTTTTCTAATAGATATCCAGAATTTATTACATTTTTTGGGATTTCATGTTTTTTTCGATTTTTATGGTTGTTTATATTTTTTATATATATTGAGGGTTTTTATGATTTTGTAGTGGTTTAATGATTTTAGGTATTTTAGAGTTTTTTCAGATAATAGTGTTGTTGATTGTTTATATGTATTAAATGTTTTTTGTGGTTGTTCATAGTTTTTATTGATTTTTTACGTTCGTAGGGATATTTTTATATTTTTTGTTTTTTAGGATATTTAGATATTTTGATGGATTTTAATATTTTTTTATAAATTTTTTTGGGTTTTTACCTATTTTTGGGTTTTTTAGTGTTTTCGGGAGAGTTTTTAATGTTTTTTAGGTTTTTTATCATTTTTTGGGGTTTAAAGGTTATTCATAGGTTTATTGGTTTTTAGGTGTTTTGGGGGTTTTTATTTTTTTAAGTATTTTTTTGTTTTAATGTATTTTTTATTTTTTGGGACCTTTATGGTTTTATTATGGTTTTTATTATCTTTTTTCTTCTTATGGGTTTTAAGTGTTTTTAGGTTTTTACGGCATTCATATGGGTTTTCAGGGATTTTATGGTTTTTATGTAATTAGGGATTTTTACGGCCTTTTCATGAAATTTATGATTTTTATGGTTTTTAAAGATTATTATGGGTTTTTTATAATTTTTTAGGTGTTTAATGTGTGTTTAGTTTTTATGGTTTTCTTAGTTTTTTTATTGATTTCAGGGTTTTTTAAATTAATATGGATATTTTGAGTGTTTTTAAGATTTTTATTGTATTTCGGGTTTTTATGGATTTTTTTTTTGGGTTTTGAGTTTTTTGGGTTTTTGGGTTTTTAATTGTTTTATAGTGGTATTGATGTTTTTTAGAGTTTTTGGGGTTTATATTATTTTTATCATTTTTAATGCATTAAAGGAGTTTTAGAGTTTCTAGCAGTTTTGGTGGGTTTTACTGGTTTTAGGGTTTTAAAATATTTTAGAAGTTTTATGGGACTTAATTATTTTTTTGATTTTACTGTATTTTAGTGTATTTACGATTTTTTATCATTTTCATATGTTTTAATTAATTCTTTTCTTTTATGGTTTTATTAGGGTTTTAGGGTTTTTATTATTGTAATGATTTTTATGAATTTATGTTCATTTGGTATTTGAATGAATTAGAGAATGTTAGGGATTTTAGGTATTTTATTGTTTTTTGGGTTTTTATGGTTTTAGCTCCTCTTTCTATTTGTAGTACTTTTATGTTTTTTAAGGTATTCTTTGGGGTTTCACCGGTTTATCATTTTTTACCTTTTTAGTGATTTTATGTGATTTTTAGGATTTTAAGGGGTATTAGGGTTTTTAGTATTTTTTTGTGTTTTATGGATTTTAGTGTTTTTTTCTTTTTTAATGGGTTTTTTAGGTTTTTACAGTTCTGGATTTTTTTAGGGATTTAATGGTTTTTAGATTTTTTTATTGTCTTTCAGGGGTTAAAGGGTTCTTAGAGTTTTTAGTTTTCTAGGGATTTTATTGGTTTTTATTATTCTTATGGTTTTAGGGATTTGATGACTTTTAGGAATTTTGTGGGTTTTAGGGTCTTTTATTTTATTTTAGAGGTTTTTTGGGTTTTGTGCATTTTGGGGAGTTATTAGGGGTTTAAAATGGTTTTATGTTTGAGGATTTTTCTTTTCGGTTTCAGTGTATTCTTGATTTTTAAATTTGATGGATTTTAAGGGATTTTTTAGTATATTTAGGGATTTTTATGGGTTTTATGACTTTTTGGGATATTTAGTATTTATAGGGGTATTCATGGTTTTCATGGGTTTTTTCTTATTTTCCGACATTTATGGATTTTTAGGCTGTATTTGTGTCATTAGGTATTTATCGTTTTCTTATCATTTTCTCGGGTTTTTATTTTTTTTGTTTCTAGGGATTTTTATGGATTTTTAAATATTCATATTGGTTTTTAGTGTTTTTAGGGGATCTAAGGGGTTTTAGGGTTTTATAGGGTTTTCAGGGTCTGGTCTTTTGGCGGGGTTTTATGGTTTTTTTTCAGATTTTTTATGGTTTTTAAATGTTTTTAGTGGTTTTTAATGTTTTTAGGGGTTCAAAACATTTTTAATGTTTTTAGTGGATTTTTAGGTTTTTATGGTTTTTTAGGGGATTTAATTTTTTAGGAGGTTTTATGGTTTTTATGGGGGTTTATGTTTTTAGGGTATTTTTAGGGTTTTTATAATATTTTATATTTTTAGTGATATTATGTGTTTTTATGGTTTTATAGGTTTCATAGTTTTTAAGGGTTTTTACGTTTTTTTAGGATCTCTACATTTTTTGGGGATTTTTAGGCCATTTTTAGTTTTTCATGTTTTATTTTGAGTTTTTATAGTTTCTTCAGGGTTTTTATGTTTTTTACGATTTTAATGGGTTATTAGGGGTTTTAATGTTTTTATGTGTTTTATGAGATTTATATATTTTAACTTTTTAATGGGATTAAATGGTTTTTAACGTTTTAGTGGGTTTTTGGGTTTTTTATGGGATTTATGGTTTTTATGTTTTTAGGGATTTTTATGGTTTTTAGGGGGGTGTGGTGATTTTGAGGGTCTTTTTATGGGTTTTTAGTGTGTTTAATAATTTTAGGTTTTATGGGGTTTGAATTGGTTCAATGTTTTTAATGGTTACATTCAGTTTTTGAGGGTTTTCAGGAGACTGTACATTTTTATGGTTTTTTATGGATTTTTAGGATTTTTTAGGAATTTTCTGTTTTCTTAATTTTTTTAGGAATTTTGACTGTTTCTAGGGATTTTATGTAACACCCCAAGATTTCATAGTGTGTTATTTTTTCAAAATAATTCAATAACATGCACTACATGCAACACCGAGTTCAAGCGCACCATGACTCACCAAACAAGCCGTTCAAAAAAGGTTATGAATAGTATTAACTACATTTTAAAATTTATATAATCCTTATAATTTTAGAATCCATATTATGAGTTTCTTAGACATAATGTAAGAACAAATTCATCTTCAGTATTGTAGTTTTACCAACTTTTAATAGTGAACCCTTTTTAAATAAATTAGTTCAAACTTTTTGACTAAATGGGGATATCAAAAAATTTAAAATGAAACATCCCAAACTTACACGGTACGCTTTCCTTTGAATAAAACAGTAGCGTGTGTTGTACGCAACTTCGAGTTTTAACACACACCACAACCGATCAAACTAACCGTTATGGATAGTAATACCTAAATTTTGAAAATACGTATATTTTATATTTTAAAATGGACTTCATTTTTGGATTCGGAATATCGAATTTAGCCTAAGGTGAAATTTTGGTACTTTTCGGATAACTTTCATATTTTGATGAATAGTGAAAATTACTAAATTTTAATTAAAAACAACTTTTTTAATCAAAATAATTAATAGTGATAAATTATGAATTTGAGTGGTTTTAAAGTATATTTAGAATATATTTTTACCATTTAATATAATGTTGGTCATTGGACATAATTTTACAATTAAACCGAACATAAACAAGTGTCAATCTTTTGATAGTTATTATCTCTTAAAAACACGCTTTTTGTTTTGACAGCGGGAATTAATTTTAAATTAATTTCTGCCACTTCTGTGTTTTGAATTTAGGAAAATGGATTCCATATTTGGAATCAGGATGTTCAAATTGTGTAAATAGGTAACTTTTATTTTTAGACATTTTGAATAGTTACTGTGGTAAATATTTTATTTACCATGGTTAAAGGGTAAATCCGGTAAATAAGGGTTAAAAAATAATATTATAATAATACAAAATTACACTAAAATGTGTCCTCACCTTATTGGTGGACACATACCCGACCATGGGCATCCTTGGGTCAATTTGGGGACCCCTTGGAGCCACTTGTATGTGGTAGGGACACATTATATTAATAAAGTTAAAATAAAAATAAAAATGGAATAAGCTTAAATCTTTTAGAAGAACAATTTTTACATAGGGTTATACATGTTGGATTTTCGATTATAAATATTCATTAGAAAGATAAAAATATTTCCTACATGATGATATTTTATTTATAATTTTTAGACATTAAATAATTTATTTTATTTATGACACAATGATGATGCAGTAATTACTATAATAGTGAAAAATTAAAATAATTGATATTATAAATACCCAGAAAAATATAATATGAAACTTTTAATGAATTAAACTAATTTTCTAGGATAATATGATATATTAGGATTTATTTAATTGACCTTGTTCGAAGTAATCAATCTGTTATTAGTTTCACAAAAATCAACTATTGAATAGTGTCAAAATTGACATAAAAGAGTTCTTAAAACAAATATTATATTATTAATTGATATTAAATTCCTAAAAATCTAAGGTTCGGCCAAAAGACTCATATAAGGATAGGTTCATCATTAATGGACCACTTGTGGGTCTCTTGGATGTATATAGTAAGTTTATTAACCATATTATATAAAAATACAAAGAGACATTGTAAAAGTGAAACTAATTAACTTAGAGTTAATACTTAAAGATAAGGTTAATATAAGTACCCAAACCTGTCTAAATTCTATTGGTTGAGTGGTTTTCGACCTATCCCCACCTTATCCTTTGAATAATCAACTTTGGAGACATTGGAAACCGAATATGAATTTATTATAAATTAATATTTCTAGCTTTTCCAAAGGTGCCCCTCACCCCTCTTATAAAAGGGCACTCCTCCTTCTCATTTATTCACACCTCTCAAGCCACTTGGCTCGTCCAAACTCTGCCCAACTAAGCTCCCCACATCCCTCTCCTCCTCCTTGAAGCTTCCCCTTAGGCAGAAAGCATTTCAACATGTCCTTTGGTTCCAACCAAAGTGAGTTACCTAAATTAAAGGTAACGTTTTCTCTTAAATTATTTTCATTTATTTTCCTTCTCCAACCCCCAAACTCTTTTTATTTCCTTTATTTTTTAACAACACCAGTATCCTCAATATACTAGGATGTTGTTATAAGAATTATTCAAACTACACATACACACAACTCCATCTAATGGATGATGAACATAATGTTTCTGTGGATGGCAAACTAACGCCTCACGAAACGATGATTGTTCAAATACATCTTACCGCCTCTCATGGTGGACGTTATGATGGCACTGTAATTAAATATGATGTTAATGATATATATTTTATATATAAGCTTCTGTAATTCCATTTTATTTCATACCATTATTCGTTTCATGTTGTATATACATACGATAATTTCATTTGAGAAAGTGCGGACTACCGCCCCCTTAAAATGATATGACTCGTTCATACCACACATGGAACGTATAAAGGATGGTGTTAATGAAATTAAGTAACATATATAAAATATTATATTATACTGGAATAGTAATATACCTATGTATCATTTGGATTCGATTCTTTTAAAATAAAAATTAAATGGAAGTAGCGTTCGTGCGTACGTACGGACTACCGTCTCCACGAACGCGATGAGATTCATTCTCCATCGTATCTATTCAAGTATAATTATCATTTGATGATTTAAAAATGATGTTTAAGAACTTGATACCATTCTGGATATGAATAATATAAATCCCATTAATAACGAATATGGCTCACATAACAAAGAATATAAAGTAAAATGAACCCGTTAACACCCGAAATGACGATAATTCTAAGATATTATTAAGAAATCAATGATAAAAGATAATATATGATATCATATTAAAGTAAATGATTCTTTTATTATTCAATAACAATTATTCCACCATTATACAGGAGGTAAACCTACCATCGACCAAGGAAAAAGTACAATGTAAGGGATTTTCTAATCTCACTTTTAATTTCGTGAGAATTCTATTGTTCACCACTTAATTATTGCATGTGGTGTATGTGTACTGCCCATGATTGTATTCATTGTGTAATATACTTTAATTTATTGGTATTTACATCATCATGTTATGATACTTCTTTCATGGGTGTATGTTTCGAAAGTTACCTAATCGATATGGGAATTTGAGATTTCAATTTCCACTCATTTGGCTTTACACATATTTCATTGATTATATTACCCCAAGATTATGTGTGGAATCACTATTCATTTGATTATGTCATAATTTCCACTCCCCTTCCTGTGGATATAAGTTTGATGCACATAATAACTCCATTGGTAATTCTCAAGTCATTGATATGAATTTGATAAGAGTAATTTTAACTCATTCTCCATTTGTTGAGTTAAACATCCAATTCGTTGGTATTGTTTTTACAAGAATATGTGTGAGTGTCCTTTGATTGTTTTACACTGAATATCCAATCATATTTACTGTATTTATATTTGTCACACATAATTATGTCATTGATTTATCCTTAACCTAAGGATACAACCTTTACAAGAGATTTCATCTCAATTTACATTCCATTGAGACTTATTTGTTGATATACACCAAATCACTTTTATGTGGTGTATATAACGTACTTTGACATAGTATATCATGAATCCCTTTATTCTCATGATATTACAAAGTTTTGATTACCACAATTATTTGTATTCAAGTGTCTCTTTTGGTTGGAATCTCTAACTAAAATACCATTTTTAAAATGATTTAAAGACTTATTCATCTAAATCTTTCTCATTAATGTCCATGTTTTAAAAAATGGTTTTAAGGATTTATTTATATGGACATTAAAGTTTACAAATTAAAACTCCTTTTAAAAAGTTTCAAAGTGGTATGGGACACTTTGATTCAAAAATCTACTTTTAAATGGCTTCTTGACAAATAATGTGTCTTTTAAATGTTTTCAAGAAAAGGGGGATATTTCTCTCAAATAGTTTTGATGATTACTTTCATTTATGTCAACATCCTTCATTATTCATGATTGAGGTTAATGTGATACAATACAATCTTCCATATTGTATCAAATGAGTTATGTTTGACTGTGGATGTTCTATTTTTATACCATTAATGGTTTGTGGTTAAAGTATTGAAATTTCGTATGTTATTTTTAATGCGAATGTTTATTTTATGCTTAAACCTATTCATATGAGGAATGCATTGGACTTAATAAGTGACAGGTGGAGACCGATATAGCTCCTCGATGCATTGGTAGGTCTCATGAGACAAACTAGTGTCTTGGCACAAGGCCTTGGCAAAATCTTATTTGTAGTCTTGGCACGAGGCCTTGGCTATGTGGTTATGATAGTCTGGCATTATGCATTCCATCATTATGAAAGTGGTTATTGATATTGCATGTGATCATTCGACTAGTAGAATATCCATGTGAGTAAGTAAATGGCATTATTTCATTTTACCTTTGCCATTTTATGCTGAAGATCAAGTTTAAAAGGCTTTTGTTTTAGTTATAAATTGCCTTAAGTGTTTATGCTTATTTATGAAAGCTTATGCTATAATGTTATCCTTACTGAGCATCCGAGCTCACCCCTTTCAATGTTTTATTTTTTTTCTCAGGATTATGAAGAAGTAATTTATGAATGACCTGCAGGGATAGTATGAGGGGATATGAAGACAAGATGTTTTTTTTATGATGTAATGTAAAAATTTATGGATGTATCTAGTTATTCCAAGGCTAATAAACTAATCGGCCTTTCGAGACTTGATCTTTCTCATGATCATGCCAATGTTATGTAATAATGCACCGACTCTGGGTAACTAGGGTCGGGGCGTTACAGTTGGTATCAGAGGAGGTTTAGTACAAACCTTGGTAGCTAGATTTAGATAAACTCTGATTAGAGCACGTAGACCTAAGATGAACTTTGAGGATTAGTATAAAAGAACTTCCTAGAATTTTGGTATTGTAGAGATTTTGTGAGTTTTCTGAGCAATACATCCCTGTCTGGATACGAGCAGGTAGAGGCGGCTCTGGCACAGATGTACCTAGGGGTAAAACCCGAAAACACCGCTTTGAGCTAGACTCGAACGGGAACTGGTGCACGACAACGGGCCTTGCTGCACTCTTGGTTACGACACTCTCGGGGGATATGCTTAGGATAATTTACATTTTCTTTACAAACCGATTTAAGTAATATATACATAAGATGAGAGTAAATGACCTTGGTTAATCCTAATATGTTTCAAATTGAGAATATGGTGACATTTTAATCTCTAAATGATTTTATGACTACTATTACTCATACAATGATTTCTGGTTTTAGTCAATGGTTGGATTCCAAGGAAGTCATAGTGACTTTGAGAATGATGTACAAATTGGGAATAGTGGTGGCAATGAGCAACAAAATGGAATGTTGATAGGCGTAAAAGATATCGTCTTTATGCCAAATCAGTTTTCCAAAAATATGATCAATAACATATATATTAACCAACTCCCAGACTCAACAAGGAAGAGAAAGGTGATAAATGATAAGATCTCTAGCAATGGAGACCATGGAGAAAAGAAACCACAATTTTCATCATGCAGGAATTGTGGAAAGAGACACCCAGGAAAGTGTCTCAATGGGACAACGAAATGTTTTACGTGCGGGAAGGAAGGACATAAAGTGAAGAATTGCCGAAGAAAAATGAAGAGTACTATGGAAGAAGATAAAAATGGTCCCAAGAGTCCATTTACAGTCATTTGTCGTAAATGTAGGGGACCTGGCCATTACCCGAGTGAATGTCCTATTCTATAGGATATTTTCTTGGTCAAAGAAGAAGATATGTGGAAATAAATGGTTGGATAAAAATTTAAAAAGTATTAGCACTCCTTGTTGATGGGTTTACTTTGGAATAATTTTCTCTTGTATTTGTAACCCCACAGTTTTCCATGTGAGAATGATATTTGAGGAAGAATTGTCTCTTCCCTTGTGGATATAGATATAAATAACCATTTGGTTTTATATGATCATTGGGCATTGAGAAAATGATAAGTTATTATAATTTGGGATGAAAATGCAAAGTATGATATAAAATTTGTGGTTAAATTTTGTTATTTTGAGGAATTTATCTCATTTTGGTAATATTATAGAATATAGTTTTTGAAAAAGGACAACACGTAGACCGTGTGACAACCCGTCGCGTCGGACAAAGCTGTGGGAATCGAACCCACAACCAAAGTGTGATTGGGATTTATCGCCTACCACTGGACTACGTGAAGTCCCTGGTTAGTGTGACTATTTTTTTTGTTAAATGATTTTATTGATCAATAATAAGATGATTTGGGTTCTTATGTCTTATCAAATGAATACCCTTGGTATAGGAAAATGATTTGGTGATTAAGTGATAAATGTTATTTTGGAAGATGTTCGTTTTGTTAGGAACACTATATGCCCAAGGAAAATAGAATACAATGAGGTTTCATTTGTAGAGTAATGGTGGATTTTTATCTACATTTTTATTGTTGATTTATAGTGATTTGGGTTATTTATGGAAATGATTAACCTATAACAGAGAATATGTGATGATGTTGATTGCTTTTAAGTATGTGACTTTAAGAGTATTTGATGTAATTTGGAGATACAATGTAACATGGGAGACTACATAATCAAATTCTTCTATGTTTTGGGTTTCAATATTAGTTTGGATTATATTAAAGGATTTTAAGGACAATTGGTTATTGAATGGTATCTATTTAACTTTGGGGTATTGTTGGTTTAATTTTAGAAATTAAGATTAGTGCATATTTATCTCAATGAATATCCTTTTGGGGGATCATTAGATCATTCACTAACCATTTTGGTTTTGATTAATCTTCAAAGACAATGTAAATATATGGTTTATCCTGCATGGATCATGTGATTCTATAGAAGTTTATTCTAGCTCTTCCAGTGTGACCAAGTCTTCTTGAATACTCATCGTTTAAAAAAAATTGAGTTAGTGGTGCAAATTTATTAAAGAATGAAAATCTACTTAAAATTTTAGTATATCTCATAATGTTCTTAGTCAATATCATAAATGAATTCATCTTCCTTATGTAATGTAACTTTGAAAAAAAATGTTGTCCTAGATGGTACCTTAAATCATCACTAATTTATGGCTTTGGGATTGTTGGCCTTTTCATAGCCATGTTCTCTACCACTCTCCATCAGATAATTGATGGTTAGATTTTTCCTCCATATCCATATTTTCCTACATGGAACCCTAGTATGTGTTATTTCCGGTAATCATCATACATTCCACTCTTTATTTTAAATAGAGGCCTCATTAATTCATTTTTCGATGTGGGATTTCAACTAAGATATTTTGAAATGTCAAAAATGTGTGATCCCAATACCCTATATTTTGTTGAACCGATGGCACTTCAAATCATCATAGATTGATGAGTTTAAGGACCTGAATTTTATACTTGTTTGTGTATTTTTTACCTCAACCACTACCTATAAATATTTACGTTTTTCCTCCAATTATATATCTCTAATTACCACCAATGTTCTCCTAATCGAGATCATAATTTGGTGGTGACCCTTTCATTTCTCTTTTCCTCATATTTAGACTAAATTTTAGTAAACCAATTTCCGATGTGGGTTTTCCCACAAATATATTTTCTATTTTCAACCTTTTATTTTCTAAGAACAATTTCAAATTGCGAGGACGCAATTTATTGAAGGAGGGGAGAATGTAACACCCCAAGATTTCATAGTGTGTTATTTCTTCAAAATAATTCAATAACATGCACTACACGCAACACCGAGTTCAAGCGCACCATGACTCACCAAACAAGCCGTTCAAAAAAGGTAATGAATAGTATTAACTAAATTTTAAACTTTATATAATCCTTATAATTTTAGAATCCATATTATGAGTTTCTTAGACATAATGTAAGAACAAATTCATCTTCAGTATTGTAGTTTTACCAACTTTTAATAGTGAACCCTTTTTAAATAAATTAGTTCAAACTTTTTGACTAAATGGGGACATCAAAAAATTTAAAATGAAACATCCCAAGCTTACACGGTACGCTTTCCTTTGAATAAAACAGTAGCGTGTGTTGTACGCAACTTCGAGTTTTAACACACACCACGACCGATCAAACTAACCATTATGGATAGTAATACCTAAATTTTGAAATTATGTATATTTTATATTTTAAAATGGACTTCATTTTTGGATTCGGAATATCGAATTTAGCCTAAGGTGAAATTTTGGTACTTTTCGGATAACTTTCATATTTTGATGAATAGTGAAAATTAATAAATTTTAATTAAAAACAACTTTTTTAATCAAAATAATTAATAGTGATAAATTATGAATTTGAGTGGTTTTAAATTATATTTAGAATATATTTTTACCATTTAATATAATGTTGGTCATTGGACATAATTTTACAATTAAACCGAACATAAACAAGTGTCAATCTTTTGATAGTTATTATCTCTTAAAAACACGCTTTTTGTTTTGACTGCGGGAATTAATTTTAAATTAATTTCTGCCACTTCTGTGTTTTGAATTTAGGAAAATGGATTCCATATTTGGAATCAGGATGTTCAAATTGTGTAAATAGGTAACTTTTATTTTTAGACATTTTGAATAATTACTGTGGTAAATATTTTATTTACCATGGTTAAAGGGTAAATCCGATAAATAAGGGTTAAAAAATAATATTATAATAATACAAAATTACCCTAAAACGTGTCCTAACCTTATTTGTGGACACATACCCGACCATGGGCATCCATGGGTCAATTTGGGGACCCCTTGGAGCCACTTGTATGCGGTAGGGACACATTATATTAATAAAGTTAAAATAAAAATAAAAATGGAATAAGCTTACATCTTTTAGAAGACCAATTTTTACATAGGGTTATACATGTTGAATTTTCGATTATAAATATTAATTAGAAAGCTAAAACTATTTCCTACATGATGATATTTTATTTATAATTTTTAGACATTAAATAATTTATTTTATTTATGACACAATGATGATGCAGTAATTACTATAATAGTAAAAAATTAAAATAATTGATATTATAAATACCCAAAAAATATAATATGAAACTTTTAATGAATTAAACTAATTTTATAGGATAATATGATATATTTTTATTTATTTAATTGACCTTGTTTGAAGTAATCAATCTTTTATGAGTTTCAAAAAAATCAACTATTGAATAGTGTCAAAATTGACATAAAAGAGTTCTTAAAACAAATATTATATTATTAATTGATATTAAATTCCTAAAAATCTTAGGTTCGGCCAAAAGACTTATATCAGGATAGGTTCATCATTAATGGACCACTTGTGGGTCGCTTGTATGTATATAGTAAGTTTATTAACCATATTATATAAAAATACAAAGAGACATTGTAAAAGTGAAACTAATTAACTTAGAGTTAATACTTAAAGATAAGGTTAATATAAGTACCCAAACCTGTCTAACTTCTATTGGTTGAGTGTTTTTCGACCTCTCCCCACCTTAGCCTTTGAATAATAAACTTTGGAGCCATTGGAAACCGAATATGAATTTATTATAAATTAATATTTCTAGCTTTTCCAAAGGTTCCCATCACCCCTCTTATAAAAGGGCACTCCTCCTTCTCATTTCTTCACACCTCTCAAGCCACTTGGCTCGTCCAAACTCTGCCCAACTAAGCTCCCCACATCCCTCTCCTCCTCCTTGAAGCTTCCCCTTAGGCAGAAAGCATTTCAACAAGTCCTTTGGTTCCAACCAAAGCGAGTTACCTAAATTAAAGGTAACGTTTTCTCTTAAATTATTTTCATTTATTTTCCTTCTCCAACCCCCAAACTCTTTTTATTTCCTTTATTTTGTAACAACACCAGTATCCTCAATATACTAGGATGTTTTTATAAGAATGATTCAAACTACACATACACACAACTCCATCTAATGGATGATGAACATAATGTTTCTGTGGATGGCAAACTAACGCCTCACGAAACGATGATTGTTCAAATACATCTTACCGCCTCTCATGGTGGCCATTATGATGGCACTGTAATTAAATATGATGTTAATGATATATATTTTATATATAAGCTTCTGTAATTCCATTTTATTTCATACCATTATTCGTTTCATGTTGTATATACATACGATAATTTCATTTGAGGAAGTGCGGACTACCGCCCCCTTAAAATGATATGACTCGTTCATACCACACATGGAACGTATAAAGGATGGTGTTAATGAACTTAAGTAACATATATAAAATATTATATTATACTGGAATAGTAATAAACCTATTTATCATTTGGATTAGATTCTTTTAAAATAAAAATTAAATGGAAGTAGCGTTCGTGCGTACGTACGGACTACCGTCTCCACGAACGCGATGAGATTCATTCTCCATCGTATCCATTCAAGTATAATTATCATTTGATGATTTGAAAATGATGTTTAAGAACTTGATACCATTCTGGATATGAATAATATATATCCCATTAATAACGAATATGGCTTACATAACAAAGAATATAAAGTAAAATGAACCCGTTAACACCCGAAATGACGATAATTCTAAGATATTATTAACAAATCAATGATAAAAGATCATATATGATATCATATTAAAGTAAATGATTCTTTTATTATTCAATAACAATTATTTCACCATTATACAGGAGGTAAACCTACCATCGACCAAGGAAAAATTACAATGTAAGGGATTTTCTAATCTCACTTTTAATTTCGTGCGAATTCTATTGTTCACCACTTAATTATTGCATGTGGTGTATGTGTACTGCCCATGATTGTATTCATTGTGTAATATACTTTAATTTATGGGTATTTACATCATCATGGTATGATACTTCTTTCATGGGTGTATGTTTCGATAGTTACCTAATCGATAAGGGAATTTGAGATTTCAATTTCCACTCATTTCGCTTTACACATATTTCATTGATTATATTACCCCAAGATTATGTGTGGAATCACTATTCATTTGATTATGTCATAATTTCCACTCCCCTTCCTGTGGATATAAGTTTGATGCACATAATCGCTCCATTGGTAATTCTCAAGTCATTGATATGAATTTGATAAGAGTAATTTTAACTCATTCTCCATTTGTTGAGTTAAACATCCAATTCGTTGGTATTGTTTTTACAAGAATATGTGTGAATGTCCTTTGATTGTTTTACACTGAATATCCAATCATATTTAGTGTATTTATATTTGTCACACATAATTATGTCATTGATTTATCTTTAACCTAAGGATACAACCTTTACAAGAGATTTCATCTCAATTTACATTCCATTGAGACTTCTTTGTTGATATACACCAAATCACTTTTATGTGGTGTATATAACGTACTTTGACATAGTATATCATGAATCCCTTTATTCTCATGATATTACAAAGTTTTGATTACCACAATTATTTGTATTCAAGTGTCTCTTTTGGTTGGAATCTCTAACTAAAATACCATTTTTAAAATGATTTAAAGACTTATTCATCTAAATCTTTCTCATTAATGTCCATGTTTTAAAAAATGGTTTTAAGGATTTATTTATATGGACATTAAAGTTTACAAATTAATACTCCTTTTAAAAAGTTTCAAAGTGGTATGGGACACTTTGATTCAAAAATCTACTTTTTAATGGATTCTTGACAAATAGTGTGACTTTTAAATGTTTTCAAGAAAAGGGGGGATATTTCTCTCAAATAGTTTTGATGATTACTTTCATTTATGTCAACATCCTTCATTATTCATGATTGAGGTTAATGTGATACAATACAATCTTCCATATTGTATCAAATGAGTTATGTTTGACTGTGGATGTTCTATTTTTATACCATTCATGGTTTGTGGTTAAAGTATTGACATTTCGTATGCTAGTTTTAATACGAATGTTTATTTTATGCTTAAACCTATTCATATGAGGAATGAATTGGACTTAATAAGTGACGGGTGGAGCCCGCTATAGCTCCTCGATGCATCGGTAGGTCTCATGAGACAAACTAGTGTCTTGGCACAAGGCCTTGGCAAAATCTTATTTGTAGTCTTGGCACGAGGCCTTGGCTATGTGGTTATGATAGTCTGGCATTATGCATTCCATCATTATGAAAGTGGTTATTGATATTGCATGTGATCATTAGACTAGTAGAATATCCATGTGAGTAAGTAAATGGAATTATTTCATTTTACCTTTGCCATTTTATGCTGAAGTTCAAGTTTAAAAGGCTTTTGTTTTAGTTATAAATTGCCTTAAGTGTTTATGCTTATTTATGAAAGCTTCTGCTATAATTTTATCCTTACTGAGCATCCGAGCTCACCCCTTTCAATGTTTTATTTTTTTTTCTCACGATTATGATGAAGTAATTTATGAATGACCTACAGGGATAGTATGAGGGGATATGAAGACAAGATGTTTTTTTTATGATGTAATGTAAAAATTTATGGATGTATCTAGTTATTCCAAGGCTACTAAACTAATCAGTCTTTCGAGACTTGACCATTCTCATGATCATGCCAATGTTATGTAATAATGCACCGACTCTGGGTAACTAGGGTCGGGGCGTTACATTTTAATGGGTTTTAGTGTCTTTATAGACTTTATGTTGTTTAAGGGTTTTTAAATTTTTTTATTTTTTATGGTATTTATGTGTTTTTATGTTTTTCAGATTTTATAAGGATTTCTCTGTGTTCATGTTATTTTTTTCATTTTTAGAAATTTTTAGGGCTTTTTAAAGATTTTATAGCTATTAGAGTTTAATGGATTTTGAGGGATTAAATGTCTTTTTGTATTTTTTGGGATTTTATGGTGTTTGGGGGGTTTTAGTGTTTTTTATGGTTTTTTTGGTTTTTGATGATTTTTAGGGTTGTTTTTATGTGTTTAATTGATATTTAGTGTTTTTATTTTATTTTCAGTCAGTTTATGGTATTTTTATTTTTTTGGGTTTTTTGGGTATTTTATTTATAGTGATTTTATGGCCTTTTTATAGTTGTTTAGTGTTTTAGTGATTTCTAGTTTAATTCTTTTTATTATATTGTTTTTAAATTTTTCTTAGATTTTTCTTGGTTTTTAGGGATCTATACATTTTTTAGGGGATTTTAGTGTTTTTAGGTTTTAGGTATTCTATAGGGATTTTTAGGGATTTTAATGTATTTCATGTTTTAATGGAATATTAGGGAATTATTATATTTTTATATTTTTAGGATTTTTAGGGATTTTGAGGGGTATATACTTTTTTGTTTTTTAGACTTTTTATGATTTTTTTGGTATATACAGTTTTTGGGTTTTTAATGTTTTTAAGGTATTTTATATGTTTTAATGTTTTAATTGGTTTTATAAATTTTCCAGGGTTTAAATGTTTTTCAATATTTTAAGAGAATTTAGGATTTATAGGGATTTGATTATTTTTCTATTTTTAGGATTTTTATGGATTTTTAGTTCTTTTTTCCGATTTTTAATATATTTTAGTGATTTTTTTTGTTATTTTTAGGGGTTTTATAGTTTTAAGAATATTATTAGTGTTTTTTTTGGTTTTAATCGTTTTTATGTTTGTATTGTTTTCTAAGATTTTTTAGGGTTATTTTACATTTTCTGGGTTTTTTAAGGCTCTTTTAGTATTTTTATATATTTTTAGGTATTGTAAGGATTTTTAGGATTTTATGGGTTTTATTTTATTAGGGTTTTTTGGTATTTTGGGGAATTTTTGGGGGTTTTGGGGTATTTTTGTTTTTAAGGGTTTAATGATTTTTTAGTGTTTTTAACATTCCTATAGGATTAAATGGGTATTTTGAGTTTTTTGTGGTTTTTATTGTTTTTATGAGTTTTATGGTATTTATATTTTTTAGGTCTTTTATGGTCTTTTAGGGGTTTTTAGGGTTACTAATATTTTTAAAAATTTTAAGGGTATTAAGTGTTTCTTGGATTCTATGGTTTTCGTTGGGGTTTTTAGGGATTTTAGGGGTTTTACGTTTTTTGGGAAATTTGGGGTTTTTTAGGATTTTTTGGTATTTGGTTTTTTAGGGATTTAGAGTATTTTTTGTTTTTTTTTTCGTTTTTAGCATTTTAATATTTTATAGTTGTATTAATTATTTTTATGGTTTAAAGGTTTTATTTGGGTTAGTCAGATTTTTAGGGTATTTTATATTTTTAAGTATTTTAATGTCTTTTTAGCAATTTTATTGTTTTATTGGGATTTTTAGGATTTTGTGGTTTTACGGTTTTCTATGTTTTAAGGTTTTTTTGGTTTTTTGAGGTTTTTGGGGGTTTTTAGTTTTTTAGTATTTAATGGTTTTAGAGTTTTCTATCATTATTAAGGGTGTAAATTATTTTTGGAGGTTTTTAGGTTTTAGGTCGTTTTTAAGGGTTTCAAGTATTTTTTATTATTTTTAACAGTTTTTATTTTATAAGGATTTTTAGGTTTGTTAGTGTTTTTTTGGGTAATTTTCAGTATTTTTTTGGTTTAGTGTTTTTAAATCATCTATTGTTTTATCTGTTTTTTTTTTTGGTTTTTTGTTTTTATTAGGGTATTATTGGATTATAGATTTTTTTATGTTTTGGGAAATTTTGGGGATTTTTTATTATTTATAGGGGTTTATGGTTTTAAGTATTTATAGGGGATATAAGGTTTTAGGGTTTTTAGTTTTTTTTATTTTTAGGTTTTTATGGGTTTTAATTAATTTATGGTTTTTATGGTTTTGTTAGGTTTTCTCAAGGATTTTAGGTTTTTGTACGTTTTTAATGATTTTTAGGACCTTCTATGTTTGTTATGGTTTTTTATAGTTATTAGGAATTTATAGAGTTTTCATGTTTTTAGTGTTTTTATAATTTTTTTGGGGGTTTTAAGGATTCTTTGATTTTTTTTGGAGTTTTATGGTTTTTTAGAGTTTTTAAACATTTTTTGGATTCTAATGGGTTCATAGAGTTTTTTCTGGTTTTCAGTTTGTTGTTGGTTTTTTGGGTTTTATAAATTTTTATGGGTTTTATGGTTTATAATGTTTTTTAGTTTTCATGGTCTTTTTTATGATTTTTGGGATTTTTATATTTTTTTTGGATTTTGGGGGGTTTATGCCTTTTTATGTTTTTATAGTTTTCAGAGGGTTATTTAATGTTTCTAGGGTTTTTAATTTTTTTCAATTTTTGGGGGATTTTGGATTATTCGTGATTTTATGGATTCTATGTATTTTAGGCTTCTCTTGGATTTTTAGGGTTTTTAGAATATTTTAGGTTTTCTTGGGTTTTATGTGTTTTGATGTTTTGATGTTTTTCTATGGGATTTACCTCGTTTATAAATTTTTTAGTGATATTTAAGGATTAAATGGGTTTTGGTATTGTTTTTAGGTTTTATTGGGATTTTTATGGTTTTAGGGAAAAAGCTATGTGAGGCCAGGCTATTCCTGGCCCCCCAAACATTTCTAGAAAAAATACACTGCAAACACGGCGGGGGGGGAAGGGTTAAATAACCCACACCCAAAATCCATTAACAACCCTAATACCATAACGACACAAAACCCAAAAAACACACAAAAAAGAACCCAAAATCCAAACAAAGAGACATTCACAATCATCTTCATTAGCACCTCCAAACCAATCAGCAATAAGCATCTCACAACATATGTTCCACCATCCATCACATTCAGCATCAACTTCTCAATCAGCATTTTCCATGGCAATGGTATTACTCCCAGCCAAGCAACAACAAGCATCCAGTACCACCTAAACAGATATCTACTAGCATACCACATCTTAGATTCAAGTAACCATCTTTTACTAACCAAGCATCCAACACCTCCCGACCAAACATCATTCAGCAATTTTCACCCTACATGACCATTTCACAACACCACACACCCCTTAGAGCACCAAACTGATCCTTCATTAGATAGGACCCAACAACTCTCATCAAACAGTACTCGGAGTAACTCACCCGTTGACTAGTCATGACCAATATACAATACCACCATCAAAACAAAACCAATCAAAACACACCCCCAAACTAGCATCACAACCAGCGGCCCATTATCCAGAATCCATCACCATAAATCTAGTTATGACCCTACAACCCTCCATTTGCATTCAACTTCTCCCAACCAACAACATAGAAAAACACATAAAACAACATTTTATAGAAGCTCCCCCTTATACCAAACTCATGATCCGGATTCAACATTCCGAAAAAAAATCCACCGTAATTGATTCACTCCAGCAGCAATTCATACCATAAGATCGGAACCGGAAATCAAGAAAAAATATCAAGATAGACCTCATGATACGTCTCTAAAAATTTTGCCAATCGAAGCCATTCTCCATAAGACTATACCCTAAACTGCAGAAATGTACCTGAATGATAACTGAATGGGGACTCCAAAAGAGCCCAATCCACCACATGAGAAGACATAGTGGTGATCTCATGTTGATGGAACAAAATATGAAGAGGCCACAGGTTTGAAGAAACATCCGAGGAGAAATCCTTGGGTTGGAAAATGATCGTCGACTACACCGATGTTGCAACCTTAGTTACCGAAGAGACCCTCGACCCTATTGACATGACATTGGACAATTCAGATCTGCAATCTTGACCCTGATCTATGGCTAATATTATGCATCTTCACCTTCCAAATCAAGAATATCCGATGCCACAACATATCATGCAACCTCCATAGCCTCCAGAGAGGCCCCACCACAATCTGAATCCAAAGGCCCAAACAAATACACATGTTGGGGAAGTCGAGTCTGCTAAAGAATGAATACCACCACCATCCTTAGACTGAAGATCACACCCATATCATACTTTCCCCAAGAACAAGCTAGAAAATAACCATAACCGATGCTACAATAATAATCCAAGGGAAACTCTTGAAGAGGTGTCGAAGGAAAGATTGAGTCAGGTGAGTGCGCCTCCATCCTTCGGGATTTTAGGGGACTTTAGGGTTTTTCTGATTTTTTGATATTAGGGTGTTTTTTTATGAGTTTTTTCTCTTTAATGTTTTATTAGTTTTTTTGAGTTTCCAACGTTTTTAGGGGTAAAAATGTTATTATATTTTCTTGGGGGGTTTTAGAGTTAATGGGGATTTAGTGTTTTAATGTTTTTTGGGATTTTTATGGGTTTTAGTAGATTTAGGGGTTTTTAAGAATGTTTTGGACTTTTACATTTCATTAGGTTTTTAAAGGTTTTATGTTTTTTAATTTTTTATGGACTCCTTAGGAATTCTCATGATTTTTAGGTTTTCTACGTTTTCAGTGAATTTTTGGATTTTTAATGATATTTAGGGTTTTTATGGTTTCAAGGGAATTTGAGAGTTTTTTTGGGTTTTGTGTTTTTTGTGTTTTAGGGGTTTTAGGGGTTTTTATGTTTTTATGTTTTTAAGCATTTTTTAGATTTTATGGTTTTTTTGTGGTTTTATAGTTTTTAAGCGTTTTTACATTATATATATTCTTATGAATTTTTATAATTTTTATAGTTTTCATATGGTTTTGAGGCACTTTTATGGTTTTATAGTGTGTTTTGGGTTTTTATTTTCTTTTTGGGGATTTTAGGGTTGTTTTGAGTCTTTAGGGTTTTAATGCTTTTCTAGAATATTATAACATTTTTCCAAATGTAAATGGTTTTTATAGTTTTTTTGTCGGTTTTTAGGGTTGTTATGGGTTTTTAGGTTTTTTATGGTATTTAGGGATTTTTTGTTTTTATGGGATTTTAGTGTATTTAGTTTCATTTAGTGTTTTTAGGATTTTTAGTTTTTTAGGTTTTTATGGGTTTTAAGTGATTATATTTTCTGGTTATCCTAAGGGTGTTCATGGTTTTTATGTTTTATTATGTTTTAGGGTATTTTTAGGTGGTATTAATATTTTATTTGGTTTTTTAAAGTTTGAAGGGATATTTAGGGTTTTTAGGGTTTTAATGTTTTATGGTAATTTATTATTTTTTAGGGATTTTAAATTTATTTATGGTTTTAAGGATATCTTACAGGTTTTAGGGTTTTATGGGTATAATGGTTTTCAAAGATTTTGAGGTATTTTTTATGATTTTTATGGGTTTTTGAGATTTTTAGATATTTTTTAGGTTTTTTAGGGTTTTAGGAGATTTTTTTGTTTTGTGTTTTTTGGGTTTTTTTATGTTTGTTGGTTTTTTAATTTTCATTACAGTTTTTATACTTTTTAGCAGTTTAAATATTTTTTTTAGATATTCTGTTGTTTTTTATGTTTTTTATGGGGTTTCTAGGGTTTTATGGTCTTTAGGGGTTTTATATTTTTTTGGTTTATTTATTTTTTTCTATATTTTTAGCTATTTTTATGTATATTAAGGTTTTTTTGTAGTTTTATGGTCTCTAATAATTTTCAGCGATTTTAGGTTTTTTAGGGGTCTAATGGTTTTTTATGGTTTTTATAATTATTTAAGATTTTTATGGGTTTAAATTGTTTTTATATTTTAATTGTATTCATAGGTTTTATATGTATTTATGATTCATTCACTTTTAGGGATTTATTGGAATTTTATTGGACTTTTATGGTTTTTAGTTTTTTTATTGATTTTTAGGGTTTTATGAATTTTGTGATCTTTTAGAGGTTTTGAGATTATAGGGTCTTACTAATTTTTTGGAATTTTTTATCATTTTTAGTATTTTAAAGGGTTTTTAGAGTTCTTTGTTGGATTTTTGTGATTTTATAGCATTTTAGGGGTTTTTATTTACTTAATATAGTTATTCGTTTCTAGTTTTCTTTGATTTATTATATTTTTTAGAGTTTTTATAATTTTTAGGTTTTTAGTTTTTTAGGGATTTATTTATTTTTAAGATTTCAAGATTATTCTTTGGTTTCTAATGGATTAATGTTTTTAGGGTTTTAGAAACTTTTATGGTTTTTTAGGATTTTTAGGATTTTTAGGATTTTTATGGGTTTCGGGGTTTTTGGTGTTTTCTGGTTTTAGTGATTTTCTATGAGTTTTTTGCATGTTGATAGATTTTTGGATATTTTTAACATTTCTTTGGGTTTAAATGGTTTTTATATATTTTAGTGTTTTTAGTGGTTTTGGGGAGTATTATTTTTTTAATGTTTTTAGGGGTTTTTTTGTTTTTCGGGTTTTTCAGGTATTTTGGTGGTTTTAGTGTTTTTATCATTTTTAGTCTTTTAGGGGTCTCCTTGTGGTTTAATTTGTTTTTTTATGGTTTTATTAGGGATTTCTAGTTTTTTTTTTGGGTTTTATTAATATTTAGGGATTTTTATTGATTATTTATGATTCTAACCATTTCTAGGGTTTTACAGATTATGAGGGTGTTTGGGGTTCTTTCGGGTTTTTTATTTTTCTTATGGTATTTAGCATTTTAAGGTGTTTTATGGGTTTTATTGATTTAGGTTTTTTTGGGTTTTCCTAGGTTTTTTCATGTTTTTAAGGGTTATTAATATTTTTATGAATTATTACTAATTTTTTTGGATATTTTTGGTTTTTTGGTATTTTATGAATTTTAGAGATTTTGATGGATTTTAGGGTTTTTACATTTTTATGGACTTTAGGGTTTTATGGATTTTATGGGTTTTAGTATTTTTTTTTAGTTTTACAATTTTCCTTGGCGTTTTAGAGTATTTTAATGTTTTTCAAGGCTGAAATATTTTTTATAATATTTATAGATTTTTAGAGTTTTTATAGTGTTTTGGGATTTTTATGATTATTATGTTTTTAAGGGATTTAAGGGTTTTTACAATTTTTATTGGTTTTAAGGGGTTTTAAGTTATTTTCAGTTTTTAAATTTTTTCTACTATTATAATGGTTTTTTATGTTTTTATTGATCTTTAATGACTCTTAATGAGATTTTTTTGGGTTTCTATGGTTTCTAATGATTTTTAGGATTTTAGTGATTTTTATGTTTTTATGGTTTAAAGTGTTAATATAATTTTTTAGGTTGTTAATTTTTTTAGAGTTTTATTTTAATTTTAGTTGTCTAATGAGATTTTATAGTTTTTAGTTATTTTTGGGTGTTTATGGATTTTTAGGGTATTTGATGGTTTTCAAGGGTGTTTATGATATTTTTGGCTCTCATGGTTTTTTGAAATTTTTATTTTTTAGGGGTTTTAAGTGTTTTCATTATTTTAAAAGGTTTTCTTATGTATATTATTGGTATTATGGGTTTCATATGTTTTTAGGGATTTTAAGGATTTTTTCTATATAGTTTTATGGTTTTTAGAGTTTTTAGGGTTTTAGGGTATTTAAGGGTTTTAATATTTTTATCATATTTTATATATTTTGGAGGTTTTTAGTTTTTCTAGGTTTTTGAGGCTTTGTTTGGGGTTTTCTGGGTTGTTAAGGTCACTTTTATTTAAAGAATATTTAGGAATTTTTGGGATTTTAGGGATTTTCAGTGTTTTCATGGTTTTCTATGTTTTTTGGGGTTTTATTTTTTTGTTTTTCGGTGTTTTTTAAATTTATATGGATTTAAATGTATTTTCTATATATTTTTCATTTTTTGGAGTATAATGGATTTTGAGATTTTTTATTTGTTTTTAAGGGTTTTATGCGTTTTTAGTGTTATTTGTTTTTTAGGGTATTCTGTTTTTTTAGTTTTATAACATTTATAGTGATTTAAAGGGGATTAAATAATTTTAGTGGGTTGTATGGATTTTATGGGTTTTGAAGAGTTTTTATTATTATTAATGTCTTTTACTGATTTTATTCATTTTAGCATATTTTCTGCCTTTAGGGCTTTTAAGTGTTTTTAGGATATTAATGTTTTCTTAGTGTTATTACGGGTATATATGGTTATTTAAATTTTTAGGGATTTTATGTATTTTTATAGGAATTTTATGTTTTTTATAGTTTTTAGTGATTTTGAGGGCATTTTGGGTTTTTAAGGAATTTATGTATTTTAATGTTTATAATGTATTCCGGAGTTTAAGGTGTTTAATATTTTTTAAAAGGGTTTTGAGGATTACATGGGGTTTTGGGTTTTAAGGTTTTTATGGGTTTCAAATTGATTTAAGTCTTTTATGGTTTTTCTGTTATATTATTGGTCTGTTTGGTTTTTCGCCTTTTTTTGGGTATTTCGGGGTTTAATGTTTTTTGGTTTTTATGTTTTTCATTTGTTTTTTATGGATTTTATGTTTTTTTTATTTTTTAGGATTTGGGGATTTTTTATACTTTTTATGTTATTTTAAGTCATTTAGGATTTTAATTGTTTTTTTGGTTTTCTAGAGTTTTTAGGATATTTATATTTTTATAGGTTTTTTGGTTTTAATTGTTTTCGGTTTTAAGTTTTTGTTAGTGGTTTTCATGGCCTATAGGGTTTTTTAAATTTTAAATTTTTTAAGGGTTTTTTGTACATTTTTTGGTTTTTATGGTTTTATCTATATTTATGGATTTTAGGGTTTTAGCGCTTCTGGGTTTTAGGGTTTTTTGTGTTTTTAGGGTATTTTGTGTTTTTTATGGTTTTAAGGGTTTTGTGTTTTTTCGACATTTTTAGGGGTTTAATGGGGTTTTATAGTTTTTTGTATACTTTTAGCTTTTTTATTGGCTTTTAGGATTTATTAATGTTTTATGGGTTTTTAGGGTTTTTAGGGGTTTTGGGTTTTTTATTGTAATTTTTCGGGTTTTAATATTTTTTTAGGTTTTTAGGGGTTTTATGTTTTTTTAGTTTTAATGGTTTTTGTAAGGGGTTCTCAAGGATTTTAGTTTTTTTCAATTTTTATGAATTTTATGGAATTTTAGTATTTATCCTGTTTTTTAGGGATTTTATGGATTTTGAGGGCTATTATTGTTTTTTTGGGTTTATAGGTTTTTAGAGGTTTTTGTGTGTTTTGGTTTTTTGGACATTTGGTTATTTTATGGTTTTTTGAGTTTTAAAAATTTTTAGGGGTTGGATTATTTTTTTAGAGTATTTAGTGGTAATATGGTTTTAATGGTTTTTAGGGTTTCTATGTGGATTAGGTATTGTTTTGGTTTTAGGGTTTTTTCGGGATTTTAGGGGATTTTAGTGTTTTAAGGGTCCTTTTGTGTTTTTATCATTTTCAGTTTTTGGGTGTTTTATGTGTTTTAATGTTTTTATTATTTTTTAGTGTTTTATATGGTTTTTTATGATTTTTTTTCATTTTTAGGGATTTATAGGAAATTTTTATAAAATTTCTTTATTTTGTTGATTTTGAGAGTTTTTAGTTTTTATATTGTTTTATTGCTTTTAGGGATTTTATCATTTTTTTGGTTTAATGTGGTTTTAGGAGTTTTTATTTTTTTTAGGGTTTCTTTTTTGTTTTCATATTTTTTATTGTTTTTAATGTTTTTATGTATTTATATGGAATATAATTTTTTTTACAGTTTTTAGGGTTTTTGGGATTTTGAGGGGGGGTTTGATTTTTTATGGTTTTTAGTACTTTTTATTACATTTTGGGGTTTTATGGGGGTTTTGTTGAGTTTTTTTGTTTTTTTTGGTATTTATAGTTCTTGATGTTTTTAGGATTTAAATGTATTTTAGAGTTTTTAGTGATTTATGGTTTTTATTGGTTTTCAGAGTATTTAATATTTTTAGTGGATTTTATTTTTTTTTAGTTTTTGGGTTTTAAGGTTATTTTTGGTTTTTAAGTGATTATTCTTTTTTCATATTTTTAGTTGTTTTATGTGTTTTTATATTTTTAAGGTTTTCTTAGAGTTTTCATTGTTTTTTAGTTTTTTGGTTTTTATTAATTTTGGTGATTTTTTTAGGATTTTTATGGTATTTATGGAATTTATGGATTTTTATGGTTGATTTGATATTTTTCTATGTTTCGGGTTTTTCTTGGGTTTTTAAAATTTTATAGTTTTTTATGCATTTTAAGTGTGTCCAGTTTTTAATTGTTTTTTGGGTTTTAAAGGTGTTTCGATTTTTTTACGTTTTTAGGGGTTTTTATGGATTTCTTTGGGATTTTTATAGTATTTTGGGGTATTGGTGATTTTGTGTATTTATAGGGGTTTTAGGGTTATTATGGTTCTTTTTTCTGGAGTTTTAGGTGTTATTTGACTTTTTATGGTTTTAAATGTATTTTATAGTTTTTAGGAATTTTAGGGGTTTACAGTGTTTATGTGTTTTTAGTGGCTGTTAGGTTTCTTAGATATTATTTTCATTTTTAGAGTTTTGTGGGGTTTTTGGAGTTTTAATGGTTTTTATGCTATAGGGTTTTTATGATCTGTTTATTTTATTTTATTGTATTCAGTTTTTTTTATATTTTAGTGGTTTTAATTATTTTTACGTTATTAGGATCTCCATAGAGGTTTTTAGGGTTTTTACATATTTTTATTTATTTTATTTTCATTTTTTTTGTAATTTTAATGGGTTCATAGGGTTTAGGTATTTTAATAGTTATTTAGGATTTTTTGTGTTTATATGTTTTTTGTGTTTTCATTTATTTTTTGTGTTTTTATGGTTTTAGTTTATTTTTTGGATTTTTAATGTTATTATAGTATTAATAGGTTTTTAGAGTTCTGAATTGTTTTTGGGTTTCTTTGAGTTTTTAGGGTTTCTATGGGTTTTAGGGATTTTATATTATTATGTTTGTTAATGTTTTTAGTTTTTTCGGTTTTTAGGGATTAAAGTGCTTTTAGAATTTTAAAGAATTCATAGGAGTTTTAAGACTTATTTGTGGTTTTTATATTTTTATGGATTTTTATTGTTATATTATGATTTTAAGGGTTTTTTTGGTTTTTGAGGGTTCTTAAGGTTTTTAGGGTCCTTCGAGTTTTTAGGGTCCTTATAGTTTTTTTTTCTTGGGATTTTAGTGTTATTAGGAATATATTGACTTCGTAGAGTTATTCAATGTATTAGTGTTTTTTACATCTTTATGGAATTTTATATATAAATTTAATATTATTAATGTTTCTATGGGTTTCAAATATTTTTAGTGTTTTAGGGGTTTATTGTATTTTTAGGGTGTTTAGGGGATTTTTATTCTTCAGGGATTTATGGCTTTCAGTATTTGTTAACTTAGTTTAGGGTTTAAATGTATTTATAAATTTTTAGTGGTGTTTTCTTATTTTATATTGGGCTTATAGTGTTCTTATTATTTTAAATGCTTTTAGGTTCTTTTTAGGGTTTTTAAAGAATTTAAAATTTTAAGAGGATTGATAGGTTTTGGTTTTGTATGTAAATCTAAATGTTTTTCTTGGATTTTAGCATTTTTATGTTTTTATGAATTTTTAGACATTTTTATATATTTTTAATGATTTATTAGAATTTTTATAGATTGTTAGAATTTTTGTTGATATTGAGGTATTTTGGGTTTTTTTAATTAATTTGGGTTCTCACTGATTTTTAGATTCTTATAGGGGTTTTTTGTTTTATTTGGTTCCTTTGTTTTTTAGGGTGTTTTTTGTTTTTTTACGTTTTTATGGATTTTTTTGGGGTTTTCAGGATTTTATGTTTTTATGGTTTTTTTTGGGATTTTGATGGGTTTTAGGGGTTATATACTTTTTTTGGGTGTTTATGGGTTTTTTGGGTTTTGTGAGGATTTGTATTTTTAGGAGGTTATTGTTTTCATAGAGTTTTTTACATTTTTACATGTATAGGGGTGTTTATAGTATTAGTGATTTTTTAGGATTTTGTAGTTTTTTTCATTTTTTAAGGTATTGAAGGATTTTTATGGATTTCATGGTTATTTTCGGTTTTAGGGTGTTTTTGTGATTCTTTAGGGTTTATGCCTTTTTAAAAATTTAATGTGTTTGAAGTGTTTTTCTGTTTTTAAGGTTTTATTATGGGTTTTTAGGGTTTTAGGGGTTTTATATTTTTTGTTACTTTTATGGATTTTCAAGGATTTTTATGAGTTTTTAGTGATTTTTAATCATTTTCCAAAATAGAAGGAGTGTTTAGGGATTTTAGGTTTTTAAAAGGATTTTTGGTTGCGATGGATTTTTAGAGTTTTTTTATGATTTTTATAGATGTAAACGGTTTTTACATATTTTAGTGACTTTTAGTGTTTTATGTATTTTTGAAGGTTTTTAGGGTTCTTAGAGAATTTTTTTGTATTATGTGTTTTGGGGGGTTTTGTTGATTTTTTTGGGTGTTACAGTTTTTTTATGGTTTTAGGGTTTTGATGTGTGTTTAGGGTAATACGTTTTTCTTTTGGTTTTTGAGGATTTTTTATTTTTCACATATCTTGGGGTTTTGGTCCTTTTTAGTAATTTTAGTGGTTTTTAGGGAATTTAGATATTTTGGGGATTTAATAAATTTTTAGGGTCTTTAGGGTTTTAGGGTTTATATGTTCTTTAGTGTTTTTCTATTTTTAAGTGGTTTAATGTTTTTTGGGGTTTTCGTTGTTAATAGGATTTTTTAACTTTTTAAGGAATTTGTTTTATTTTTTAATTTTATTGTTTTTAGTAATTCTGGGTAATTTAGGGGTTTTCAGTGTTTTTTGGTATTTTATGATTTTTTTGTGTTTTTATAATTATTTATTATTGTTAAGGGTTTTAAGATTTTTATTATTTTAATCATTTTTTATGGGTATAAAGGTTTTTTATAGTTTTTATTGATTTCATGGTTTTTTATGGGTCTTTGGGGTTTTTTTAATGAGTTTTTATGGGTTTTTTGGTTTTTTTGGTTTATTTTGAATTTTTAGGGGTTTTTAGAGTTATAAAAGGTTTTTAGGGGATTAATGTGTTTATAGGTTTTTATGGTCTTCTTATAGTTATTTTTTTTATTTTACAGGTTATTACATTTTAATAAATTTTTAGGGTTTTTAAGGTTTATTTTGGGTTTTTTGGGTTTTTTTGGGATTTTGATGGGTTTTAGGGTTTTTTAGGGTTTTTAAGAATTTAATGGCTTTTAGGTTTTTTTATTTTTTTTAGGGGTTTGAAGTTTTTTTAGATTATGATTTTTTTCTTAATGTTTTTATGGTGTTTTAAATTTTTTACATATTTTATGGGATTTAAAAAAAATTCTGTTTGAAATGGTTTTTAGGGAATTTGATGGATTTTAGGCTTCATTATTATATTTTGGGGTTTTAGTGTTTTTTGATTTTTTTGGGATTTTAAGTTAATTTGGATACTTTGATGTTTTTAAGGCATTAAAAGATTTTACTGTTTTTATATTTTTATATTCATTTATTAATTAAGGGTTTTAGGATTTTATGGTTTAATATATTTTCGGTTTTTTTATGTTTCTTTGTGTTTTTAGGGGTTTTTATGGTTTTTATCATTTTTATATTATTTGGGGTTATAAGTTTTTTTGGTTTTTTCCGTTGGGTTTTCAAGGTTTTTAGTGTTTTTTTGTTTTATGAAAGTTTTTTTGATTTTCTTCAATATTTATGGGTTTATGGGTTTTATGGATTTTGAAACTGTTTAGGGGTTTAGATTTTTTTTATCAGGGTTTAAAGTGTTTTTAGGTTTTCTGACTTTTCGTAGGTTTCGTTGGGGTTTTATGGTTTTTAATTTTTTTAGGAATTTTGGTGGTTTTTAATGATTTTTATAAGTTTTCAGGGTTTTAGTGATTTTTTAAAGATTTTTAGGAGATTTAGGGTTTTATGTTTTTATTGGAGTTTTTGGGTTTTTGGAGTATTTTAGGGGTTATAAAGTTTTTTTAGAATTGTTTATATTTTCTTTTGAATAATGGGTTTTTGAGTCATTAGTAGTTTTATTGTTTTATGGGGTTTTAGTGTTTTATGTGTTTTTTTATTTTGGGTTTTTATGGTTTTTTCGGGTTTTAGGTTCCTTTTTAGGAATTTTATCATTATTATGGTTATATGGGTTCTAATTGTTTATAGGATTTTATGGTTTTCTATGGATTTTACAAGGTTTTTAGGGTTTTTAAATTATTAGAGGTTCTCATGAATTTTTTAGAGTTTTATGGGGTTTTATGGTTTTTAGGGATTTTTATGGTTTTTAGGATCTTTTTAGGTTTTCATGAATTTATTTTTTTAAGAATTTTTTTTTTGGGGGGTTTAATGTGTTTTTATTTTTTAATGGTTTCTTTCAGGGTTTTTAGATTTTTAGGGTTATTTATGTTTTTAGGGAATTTTATCGATTTTTTGTAGTTTTATGTGTATTTAGGTTATTTCAAGATTTTTGTGGGATTTAGGATTATATGGTTTTATATCTTTTAGGGTTTTGTGTTTTTTATTGTTTTTATGGTTTTTTGAGTTTTTAACATTATAGGTGTTTAAAGGGTTTTAGATTTTTGAGTGTTTTTAGGGTTTTTATGGGTTTTTAGTGGTTTTTTATTTTTGGTGGATTTATAGTTTTTATGTGTTTATGGTATTTTATGGGGGGTTTGTCGCATTATTTAGGTATTTAGGTGTCTAAAGAGTTATCAGGTTTTGAAGGATTTCCTTAGGATTGTGCCATTTTTTATGTTTTTTTGGATTTATATGACCTTTTAGGTTTTATTTGTATTTTTTTGGTATTGGGGGGATTTTGAGTGGTTTTAGTGTATTTTATTTCTTTTAGGGTTTTTAGGGTTTTTATCATTTTTTTGGATTTTAGGGTTTTTAAGTGTTTTTAAAATTTTAAAATCATCGTAGGGCATTTCAGGGATTTTTAGTTTTTATATTTTTTGTAGTTTTAGGGATTTTATTTGATTTTATGGTTTTATTGGGTTTTCATGGTATTTGAGGGTTTGTATGGTTTTTTTGGATTTTAAGAGTTTTATGTGGTTTTTTATATTTTTAGGGGTTTTCTGAGTTTTTAGTGGTTTTATGTTTTTTTAATATTTTAATCGTTTTTAAGGATTAAATTGGTTTGTGTGCTTTTACGGTTTTTTGGGTATTGGGGTTTTTTGGGGTTTTTATGTTTTTAGGGGCTTTCAGGATTTATATTTTTAATGTTTTGTAGGTTTTGGGTGGGTTTGGGGGGGTTTTAAGTGTTTCTAGGTTTTTAAGGTTTTCTTAAGGTTTTTTAGTATTATCAATGTTTTTTTATATTTTAATTAATTTTTAGTATTTTTTAGGAGTTTTTGGGTTTCTATAATTTTTAGGTATTTTTAGGGTATTTATAAATTTTTACGGTTTTTGCGCTTTTAGGTGTTTTCTAGATTTTAAGTGTTTATAGATTTTTACGGTTTAAGTGGGTTTTAGGGTTTTTTAAATTTTCTAGGGATTTTTTGGCTTTTTTGAATTTTTATGTTTTTTAGTATTTTTCGAAATTTTAAGGGGTTTTAGGGATATTTTTTGTTTTATAGGTTTTCTACTTTCCCTGGACTTTTTGGGGGTATTTTGAATTTTTTAGGGTTTATAATGTTTTTAAGAGGTTTTAAATTTTTTAAGTGTTTAGAGGGTTTTTTGAAGATTTTATTTTTTAGGGGGGTTTTTGGTATTTATGGGTTTTTTGGAATTTTATGGATTTTTTGGGGGTATTATGGTTTTTAGGGGTTTTAGGATTTTTACAATATTTTTTGGATTTATAGGGGATCTTATGGTTTTTTCAAGGAAGATTTATGTAGTACAAAAAGAGAAAATGAATTACTAAAAAATCACCCAAAGGTAAAATGTTTTTTTTTTCAGGATAATATCCAAGACCAACCAAGCATAGGGGTACTAAGGAAGACACACAAATAACCAAAGAAACAAAGAAAACAAAAAGAGATGATAACTTCATGAAGCCCTCGAGTCTGTAGTTGAATGAACACATCTCACAAGAAGGATCATCCCCACACCAACACAACACCACACAAACCAAGGTTGTTGAAGACAAACAAGCAACAATCTCACAACCACCATAAGCACACAAAACCAGAAACCAATTCCTCCATCCATTTGCTAACAATACACAAGCCATAAATGATATATTCTAGTATCCAACAACACATGATCCAATGGGACTAGACCTATCTGGAAAGTTATAAAAAACATAGAAGCTCCCTAGAATGATTCTGTAAGACATCATATAGCTGAATATCCAATACCATTGAAGATGGCCCAAAGAAAAAAAAGGCATAACCCATATACCAGAAAGAAAATGAAAACAACACATTCACCACATCGTATTGTTTTTATGTTTTTAGGGGTTTTATGTTTTTTATGTTTTTAAGGTTTTCTAATGGATATCCAGGGATTATTACATTATTTGGGATTACATGTTTTTTTAGATTTTATGGTTATTTAGGATTTTTATATATTTTGAGGGTTTTAGGATTTCTTAGCGGTTTAATGTTTTTAGTTATTTAGTGATTTTTAATATGTTTTTAATGTTTTTAGGGTTGTTATGGGTTTTTATTGATTGTTTACGTTCTTAGGGATATTTTTATTATTTTTTATGATATTTAGGTATTTTGATGGGTTTTAATATTTTTCTTTAATTTTTAAGGTTTTTACCTAATTTGGGGGTTTTTAGTGTTGTCGGAAGTCTTTTTATTGTTTTTTAGGGTTTTTAACATTTTTAGGGGTCTAAAGGTTATTCAGAGTATTTATTGGTTTTTTGGTGTTTTGGGCATTTTTAAGGTATTTAGGTTTTTTTTAATTTACTTTATGTTTTTTGGGACCTTTATGCTATTCTTATGGTTTTTATAATCTTTTTGATTCTTATGGGTTTTATGTGTTTTTAGGATTTTACGGAATTCATATGGGTTTTCAGGGATTTTATGATTTTTATGTTATTAGGGATATTTAGGGCCTTTTCAAGATATTTATGGTTTTTAGGGTTTTTTAAGATTATTATGGGTTTTATATAATTTCATTTGTGTTTAATGTGTGTTTAGTTTTTATGGTTTTCTTAGGGTTTTTATGGAGTTTAGGGTTATTTAAATTATTATGGATTGTTTGAGTGTTTTTAAGATTTTTATTGTATTTAGGGTTTTTAGGAATTTTGTTGGGTTTTCAGTTTTTGGGTTTTTAGGGTTTTTATTTTTTTATAGGGGTTTTTTGAGTTTTTTAGAGTTTTATGGGTTAATATCATTATGAACATTTTTAATGGGTTAAAGGAGTATTATATTTTCTAGTTGTTTTTTTTTGTTTTATGGGTTTTAGGGTTTTTAATGATTTTAGAATTTTATGGGACTTAAGTATTTTTTTTGATTTTACTGTATTTTAGTGTTCTTTCGGTTTTTATCATTTTCATATGTTTTAATTATTTCTTTTATTTTATTTTTTTATTTGGGTTGTAGGGTTTTTAGTGTTTTTATGGTTTTAGGGATTTTGAGGAATTTATTTTCTGTTGGTATTTTAATGAATTATAGAATTTTAGGGCATTTAGGTATTTTAGTGCTTTTTGGGTTTTTATGGTTTTAGCACCTCTTTCTATTTTTGTACTTTTAAGTAATTTTTTAAGGTATTCTTAGGGTTTTCACTGGTTTTTAATTTTTTACCTTTTTAGTGCTTTTATGTGATTTTTAGGATTTTAAGGGATTTTAGGGTTTTTATTATTATTTGTGTTTTATTGATTTTAGTGTTTTTTTCTATTTTAATGGGTATCTTATGTTTTTATGGTTTTGGAGTTTTTTAGGGATTTAATGGTTTTTAGATTTTTTTATTATCTTTCAGGGTTTAAAGGGTTCTTAGAGATTTTAGTATTTTTAGGGATTTTATTGGTTTTTATTATTCTTATGGTTTTAGGGATATGATTGTTTTTAGGAGTTTTTTGGGGTTTAGGATCTTTTATTTTATTTTAGGTTTTTTTGGGGTTTTGAGCTTTTTGGGGAGTTATTAGGGGTATAAAATTGTTTTATGATGGAGTATTTTCTTATGGGTTTTCTCGGTTTTCTGGATTTTTAAATTTTGATGAATTTTTAGGGATTTTTTAGGATTTTTAGGGATTATTATGGTTTTTATGACTTTTTGGGATATTGAGTATTTATAGGGGTTTTCTTGGTTTTCATGGATTTTTTCTTATTTTCTGAATTTTTTGGGTTTTTAGGCGGTGTTTGTGTCATTAGGTATTTAACGTTTTTTATGATATTTGCGGGTTTTTAGTTTTTTTTGTTTCTAGTTATTTTTATGGATTTTTAAGTATTATTATGGGTTTTTAGTGTTTTTATGGGATCTAGGGGTTTTTAGGGTTTTATAGGGTTTTCAGGGTTTGGTGTTTTGGGGGGTTTTATGGTTTTTTTCAGAGTTTTTATGGTTTTCAAATGTTTTTAGTGGTTTTTTATGATTTTCATGTTTTAGTGGATTTTTAGGTTTTTATGGTTTTTTGGGGGTTTTAATGGTTTTTAGGAGGATTTATGGTTTTTATGGGGGTTTATGTTTTTAGTGTATTTTTAGGGTTTTTATAATATTTTATATATTTAGTGATATTATGTGTTTCTAGGGTTTTATATGTATCTTAGTTTTTTAAGGGTTTTTACGTTTTTTACGGATTCTTATGGTTTGTTAGAATTTTAATGGTTTATAATGTTTTATGGATTTCTTTTCGGTTTTTTGGGATTTTAGTGTCTTTTAGGTTTTCTACTGGATATATGTGTAATTATGTTTTTAGGAGTTTCTTATGTGTTTTTGGGGTTTTTAGGAGCTCTACATTTTGTGGATTTTAGGTCATTTTTTGGATTTCATGTTTTATTTTGATTATTCATAGTTTTGGAGGGTTTTTACGTTTTTTACAGTTTTGATGGGTTATTATGGGTTTTAATGTTTTTATGGGTTTTATAGGTTTTTATATATTTTAACATTCTAATGGGATTGAAGGGTATTTAACGTTTTAGTGGGTTTTTAGGTTTTTTATGGGATTTTGTGATTTTATGTTTTTATGGTTTTTTATGGTATTTATGGGGGTTTTGTATTTTTGAGGGTCTTTTTAGGGGTTTTTACTGTTTTTAGTAATTTTAGGTTTTATGGGGTTTGAATTGGTTCTATGTTTTTAATGTTTACATTCGATTTTTCAGTGTTTTTAGGAGATTTTACATTTTTAATGTTATTTATGGTTTTTTGGATTTTTTAGGAATTTTCTATTATCGTAATTTTTTTAGGAATGGTTACTGTTTCAAGGGATTTTCATGGGTTTTAGGGTTTTTATTGAATTTAGAGGCTTTAAGGGTTTTTCACATTTTTTTTGTTTTTATGTTTTTATGGTTTTTATGTGTTTTTAGTTTATTCAGATTTTATAAGGATTTTTCAGTGTTCTTGGTATTTTTTACATTTTTAGAAATTTTTAAGGCTATTTTAAGATTTTATGGCTATTAGAGTTTTATCGATTTTGAGGGATTAAATGTATTTTGGTATTTTTCGGGATTTTATGGGGTTTTGAAGGTTTTAGTGATTTATATGGTTTTTGGGTTTTTGATGTTTTTTAGAGTTTTTTAATGTTTTTATGGGTTTAATGAGTTTTTAGAGTTTTTATTGGGTTTTTAGTAAGTTTATGGTTTTTTAATTTTTATGGTATTATTGGGTATTTTATTTATAGGGGTTTTGTGGCCTTTTTATAGTTTTTTATGGTTTTAGTGATTTCTAGTTTATTTATTGTTTTTTTATATTTTATTATTTTTAAATTTTTCATAAATTTTTCATGGTTTTTCAGGATCTATACATTTTTTTTGATTTTAGGTATTTTTTTATATTTATAGATTCTTAGTGGTGTTAGGGATTTTGAAGTTTTTAGGGGATTTATGTTTTTTTAGGTTTTAGGCATTCAATAGGGATTTTTAGTGATTTTAAGGTATTTCAGGTTTTAATGGAATATTAGGGAATTTATTTATTTTTATAGTCTTTTGGGTTTTTAGGGATTTTGAGGGGTATAAACTTTTTAGTTTTTTAGACATTTTATGATTTTTTTTGGTATATATGGTTTTTTGGGTTTTTTAATGTTTTTATGATATTTTATATATTTTAATGTTTTTAGTGGTTTTATGGGTTTCCCAATTTTTTAATGTTTTCAATATTTTAGGGGAATTTATGGTTTTATAGAGTTTGGAGTATTTTTCTATTTTTAGGATTTTTGTGGATTTTTAGTTCTTTTTTTCAATTTTTAAACTTTTTTAGTGATTTTTTTGTTATTTTTATGGGTTTTATAGTTTCTAGAATATTTTTATTGTTTTTTTTGTTTTAATTGTATTTATGTTTTTATAGTTTTCTAAGAGTTTTTAGGGTTATTTTACATTTTCTTGGATTTTTAAGGTTCTTTTAGTATTTTTATATATTTTTAAGTATCTCAAGGATTTTTAGGATTTTATGGGTTTTAATTTTTTTTGGGTTTTATGTTCTTTTTTGATATTTTTTGTCGTTTTTTGGGTATTTTTTAAGGGATTAATGGGTTTTTAGTGTTTTTAGCATTTTTAGAGGTTTAAAGGGTTATTTTGAGTTTTTTTTCGGTTTTTAGTGTTTTCTGAGTTTTATGGTTTTTATGTTTTTCAGGGCTTTTATGATCTTTTAGGGGTTTTCAGGGTCATTAATGTTATTAGGATTTTAAAGGTATTAAGTGTTTTTTGGATTATAAGGTTTTAATTGGGGTTTTCAGGGATTTTAGGGTTTTTTTTGTTTTTTTGTTTTTTTTTTGGGAAATTTGGGATTTTTTACGATTTTTTGGTTTTATGTTTTTTTAGGGATTTAGAGTATTTTCTGGCAGTTTTTTTGTTTTTGGGTTTTAAGAATTTTAATATTTTATAGTTGTATTAATAATTTTTTGGGTTTAAATGTTTTATTTGGGTTATTCACATTTTTTAGGGTTTTTTATATTTTTATGTATTTTAATGTCTTTTTAACATTTTTATTGTTTTATTGGGTTTTTTAGGATTTTGTGGTTTTACAGTTTTTTAAGTTTTAAGGTTTTTTTGGTTTTTTGGGGTTATTAGGAGTTTTTTAGTTTTTTAGTTTTTATGGGTTTTTAGAGTTTTCTATAATTATTAAGGTTGTACATTATTTTTAGAGGTTTTTAGGTTTTATGTCGTTTTTAAGGGTTTCAAGGATTTTTTATGATTTTTAATAGTTTTTATTTTATAAGGATTTTTAGGTTTGTTAGTGTTTTTTGGGTCATTTTCAGTATTTTATTGGATTAGTGTTTTTTAATCATCTATTTTTTATGTGATTTTTTTTGTTTTTATGGTTTTATTAGGGTATTATTGGATTTCATAGTTTTTTATGTTTTTGGAGATTTTGGGGATTTTTTTATTATTTATAGGGGTTTATGGTTTTAATGATTGTTAGGGAATATATGGTTTTAGGGGTTTTTTAGTGTTTTATTGTTTTTCGGTTTTTATTGGTTTTAATAATTTTATGGTTTTTATGGTTTTGATTGGTTTTTTCAAGTATTTTAGGTATTTTACGTTTTTAAAGATTTTTAGGACTTTATATGATTGATATTATTTTTTATGGTTATTAGGAATATATAGGGTTTTCATGCCTTTAGTGTTTTTATAATTTTTTTGGGGTCTTATGGTTTCTTTGATTTTTTTGGGAGTTTTATGGTTTTTTAGAGTTTTTAAACATTTTTTGGATTTAAAATGGTTTTTAGAGTATTTAGTGGTTTTCAGTTTATTGTTGGTTTTTTGGGTTTTATAAATTTTATGGGGTTTAATGGTTTATAGTGGTTTTTAGTTTTTAGGGTCTTCTTTATTATTTTTTTGGATTTTTAGAGTTTTTGTGGGTTTTGGGGGGTTTTTTCCTTTTTATGTTTTTATAGTTTTCATAGGGGTATTTACTGTTTCTAGGGTTTTTAATTTTTTTTCAATTTTTGGGGGATTTTGGATTATTAATGTTTTTATGGATTCTATGTATTTTAGGCTTTTCTTGGTTTTATAGGCCTTTTATAATTTCTTATGTTTTCTTGGGTTTTATGTGTTTTTATGTTTTGATGTTTTTCTATGGGATTTACATCGTTTTTAAAATTTTTAGGAACATTTAAGGAATTCAAGGGTTTTGGTATTGTTTTTAGGTTTTATTGGGATTTTTATGGTTTTAGGGAAAAATCGGTGTGAGGCCAGGCTACTCCTGGCGCCCCAAAATTTATTAGAAAAAAGGCACTACAGACAAGGGAGGGGAGGGGTCAAATGACCCACACCCAAAAGACCTTAACAACCCTAATCCCATAATGACACAAAACCCAAAAAACACACAGAAGAGAAAACATAATCCGAAAAAAGAAGTCATTCACAATCATCATCATCTGCACCTCTAAACCAATCATCAACAAGCATCTCGCTGTATATGTTCCACCACCCATCACCTTCAGCATCAACATCTCAATCAGCATTTTCCAGGGCAAAGGTATTCCTCCTAGCCAAGCAGTAACAAGTATCCAGTAGCTCATGTTCCAACATCCATTTCCACCTAAATAGACATCTACCAGCATACCACATCCCATATTCATGTAACCAGCATCTCCTAACCAAGCATCATACACCGACCTACCAAAAATCATCCAGCAATTGGCACCCATCAAGACCATTTCATAGCACAACACACCCCTTAGAGCACCAAATTGATCCTTCATCAGATTGGACCCAGCAAATCTCATCAAACAGTACTCGGAGTAACTCACGAGTTGACCAGTCATGACCAACAAAACAAAACCACTATCGAAACAAAACCAATCAAAACACACCCCCAAACCAGCATATCAACCATCAGCCCATTATCCAGAATCCATCATCATTAATCTAGTTAAGACCCAAAAACCCTCCATTTGATTCTAGCTTCTCACAGACAACGACATAGAAAAACACAGAAAACAACAATTTATAGTAGCTCCCCATTATGCAAAACTCAAGATCCAGATTGAACATTCTGAGAACAAAATCCACCATAAATGATTCACTCTAGAAGGATTTCATACGATAATATTAGAACCATAAATCAAGAAAAAACATCAAGATGGACCTCATGATATGTCTCCGGAAAAGCAGTCAATCGAAGCCATACACCATAAGACTATACATTAAACTGCAGAAATGTACTTAAATGATATTTAAATGGGGACTCACAAAGATCCCAATCTGCCACATGTGAAGATGTAGTGGTGATCTCATGTTGAAGGAACAAAATCCGAAGAGGCCACGGGTTTCAAGAAACATCCGAGGAGAAATCATTTGGTTGGAAACCGACTGTCGACCACACCGATATTGCAACCTTAATTTCCGAAGATACCCTCTACCTCATTGACATGACTTTGGAAAATTCAGATCTGCAATCTCGACCCCAATCCGTGGCTAATATTCTGAATCTTCCCTTTCCAAATCAAGCAGATCTGAAGCCACAACATATCATGCAACCTCTGTAGCCGCCAGAGAGGCCCTGCCAAAATCTGTATACAATGGCCCAGACAAATACACCTTTTGGGGAAGTTGAGTCCACTAAAGAATGAATACCACCACCATATTTAGACTGAGGATCGCACCCATAGCATACTTTCGCCAAGAACCATCAGGAAAATATCCATAACCGAATCTACAAGAAGAATCCAGGGGAAACCCTTGAAGAGATGTCGAATGAAAGAATGAGTCGAGTGATTGTACTGCCATCCTTCATGATTTTAGGGGTCTTTAGGGTTATTTCTGATTTTTTTTTACATTTTTTTTGTGTGTTTTTATTGTTTTACGTGTTGTTATTTTTTTTTGAGTTTCCAACGTTTTCAGGGGTTTAAAAAGTTTTTAGACTTTTTAGGGGTTTTTAGAGTTAATGTGGATTTAGTGTTTTTAAGTTGTTTTGGTATTTTTATGGTTTTTAGGGGATTTAGTGGTTTTTAGTGACGTTTTGGACATTTATATTTTTTAAGGTTTTCATAGGTTTTATGTTTTTTAAATTATTTGTGGACTCCTTAGTATTTCTCAGAATTTTTTGGTTTTTTACGTTTTCAGTGAATTTTAGGGTTTTTAATGAATTTTATGGTTCTTATGGTTTCCAGGGAATTTTAGGGTTTTTGTGGGTTTTTGTGTTTTTGGGTTTTAGGGGTTTTAGGGGTTTTTAGGTTTTTAGGTATTTTAAGTGTTTTTAGGATTTTATGGGTTTTTGTGGTTTTGGAGTTTTTAGGCGTTTTTACATTATATATATTCTTGTTAATTTTTATAATTCTTATATTTTTCCTTTGGTTTTGAGGGACTTTTATGGTTTTATAGTGTTTTTTGAGTTTTCATTTTGTTTATTGGGGATTTTAGGCTTGTTTTGAGTTTTTAGGTTTTTAAAGGTTTTCTAGAATATTTTAACGTTTTTCTAAGTGTAAATGGTTTTTATAGTTTTTTGGGGTTTTTAGTGTTGTTATGGGTTTTTAGGTTTTTTATGCTATTTAGGGATTTTATGTTTTTATGGGATTTTAATGTATTTAGTTTCATTTACGGTTTTTAGGATTTTTAGATTTTTGGGGTTTTATGGGTTTTAAGTGATTTAGTTTTCTGGTTATCCTAAGGTTGTTCATGGTTTTTAAATTTATTGGGTATTTTTAAGGGGTTTAAATATTTTATTGGTTTTTTAAAGTTTATGGGATTTTTAGGTTTTTAAGGTTTTTATGTTTTTTTTATTAATTTCTAGGTTTTTAGGGATTTTAATTTGATTTATGTTTTTAAGGATATCATACACTTTTCAGGATTTTTCGGGTATAATGGTTTTCATATATTTTGAGGTATTTTTTAAGATTTGTATGGTTTTTTTTAGATTTTCATGGTTTTTAATGTTTTTAGGGGTTTAAGAGATTTTTTTTGAATTTTATTTGTGTTTTTTCTGTTTGTTGGTTTTTTTAATTTTCATTATAGTTTTAATCCATTTTAGTGTTTTAAATATTTTTTAGCAATTATGGTGTTTTTTAAGATTTTTATGGGGTTTTTAGGGTTTTATGGTCTTTAGGGGTTTTATAGTTTTTTGGTTTTTTTATTTTTTTCTATATTTTAAGGTACTTTTAGGAATATTAAGGTTTTATTATAGTTTATATGGTCTCTAATAATTATCAGCGATTTTAGGTATGTTAGGGGTCTAATGGGTTTTTATGGTTTTTAGAATTTTTTACGATTTTTATGGGTTTAAATTGTTTTTATATTTTAATGGTATTCATAGGTTTTTTATGTATTTATGATTCATTCACTTTTAGGGATTTATTGAGATTTTATTGTACTTTTATGGTTTTTAGTTTTTTTATTGATTTTTAGGGTTTTATGATTTTTCTGGGCTTTTAGAGGTTTTGAGATCATAGGGTCTTACTATGTTTTTGGAATTTTTTAACATTTTTATTGTTATAAAGGGTTTTAGAGTTCTTTTTTGTATTTTTGTGATTTTATGGGTTTTAGGGGTTTTTATTTTCATAATATTTTTAATCATTTCTAGTTTTTTATTATTTATTGTATTTTTTAGAGTTTTTAGATTTTTTAGGTTTTTATGTTTTTGGGGATTTATTTATTTTTAGGATTTTAAGATTTTTTTTGGATTCTCATGGATTTTCGTTTTTTAGGGTTTTAGGGACTTTTATGGAATTTTTAGATTTTTTGGATTTTTATGGGATTCACGGTTTTTGGTGTTTTCTGGTTTTAGTGATTTTCTATGAGTTTTTGCATGATGATGGATTTTTGGATATTTTTAACATTTATTTGTGTTTAAAAGATTTTTATTGTTTTTAATGTTTTAGTGGTTTTGGGGAGTCTTATGTTTTTTAAATTTTTAGGGGTTTTTTGGTTTTTTGGGTTTTTTGGTTTTTTAGGGGTTTTATGTTTTTATAATTTTTAGTGTTTTAGGGGTCTTTGGGGTTTAATGTGTTTTTAATGGTTTTCATAGGGATTTCAAGTGTTTTTTGGGTTTTATAAATATTTATGGATTTTTATTGATTATTTATGATTTTACCATTATTAGGGTTTTACAGATTATGAGGGTGTTTAGGGTTTTTTTGGGTTTTTTCATTTTCTAATGGTTTTTTGCATTTTTAGGTGTTTAGGGGTTTTATTGATTTATGTTTTTTTGGTATTTCCTAGGTTTCTTCATGTTATTAACGGTTATTAACATTTTTACAAATTATTACAGATATTTTTGGATTTTGGTTGGTTATTAGGTTTTTAGGGATTTTAGAGATTTTGATGGATTTTAGGGTTTTTGAATTTTTAGGGTCATTAGGGTTTTATGGATTTTATGGGTTATAGGATTTTTTTTAGTTTTACAATTTTCCTTGGCATTTTAGTGTTTTTAAATGTTTTTCAAGGTTTACATATTTTTTTATAGTATTTATAGATTTTTAGAGTTTGTATTGTGTTTTTGCATTTTTATGTTTATTATGTATTTTAAAGGTTTAAAGGGTTTTTAGCATTTTTATTGGTTTTTTGGGGTTTTAAGTGTTTTTCGGTTATTAAATTTTTCCTATTATTTTCTAGGGTTTTTATGTTTTTATTGATTTTTAATAACATTTTATGATTTTTTTGGGGTTTTATGGTTTCTAATGACTTTTAGGATTTTAGATATTTTTTTGTTTTTTTAAGAGTTCATAGAATTTTTTAGGGTGTTCATTTTTTTAGAGTTTTATTTTATTTTTAGTAGTTTAATGGGATTTTATATTTTTTAGTTGTTTTAGGGTATTTATGGATTTTTAGGGTATTTGATGGTTTTCAGGGTGTTTATGATATTTTTGGCTCTCAGGGTTTTTTGCAATTTTTATTTTTCAGGGGTTTTAAGTGTTTTCATTTTTTAAAAGGTTTTCTTATGTATTTTCTTGGTATTTTTGGTTTCATATGTTTTTAGGGATTTTTAGGATCTTTCTCTATGGATTTTGATGCTTTTTAGAGTTTTTAGGGTTTTAGGGTATTTAGGGTTTTTAAAATTTTAATACTTTTTAGATATTATGGAGGTTTTTAGTTTTTCTAGATTTTTTAGGCTTAATTTGGGGTTTTCTGGGTTGTTAAGGTCATTTTTTTGGGAGTTTTTTGGAATTTTTTTTGGTCTTTAGGGATTTTCAGTTTTTTTAGGGTATTCTGTGTTTTTCGGGGTTTTATTTTTTTGTATTTAGGTGTTTTTTAAATTTTTGGTGATTGAAATGTATTTTATATATATTTTCATTTTTTGGAGTTTAAAGGGTTTTGAGATTTTTTATTCATTTTTAAGGATTTTATGGGTTTTTAGTGTTATTTACGTTTTTTAGGGTTTTTTATGTTTTTTAAGGTTTTTAGGATTTTTAGGATTTTATGATTTTCATTAGTGTGTTTAGGGATTTTATGTTTTTTACATTTTAAATAATATTACATATTTTTAGGATTTTTATTGTTTTTAGTGGTTTTAGAGAATTTATTGGGGTTGGGGTTTTTAGGGTTGTAGGTGTTTTATGGTGATTTTGGTTTTTAGGATTTTTTTGAGTTTTTTAGTGTTTTTTTAGTGTTTTAAGTCGTTTTACATGTTTTATGATTTTTTAAGATTTGAAAAATTTTAAGGGTTTAAAGGGTTTTTATGGATTTTATAATTTTTAAAGATTTTATATTTGTTTAATGGTTTTAAATATTTTTATATTTTTTATGTTTGATAGTGTATTTTTTATTTTTTATAAATTTTTAAGATTTTTAGGATATTTTCTGGTTTTAGGTGTTTTAAGTGTTTTTAGGTTTTTAATGATTTCTTATGGTTATCTAGGTATTTATGTTTTTAGAGAATTTTGGTGCATTTTATGGGTTTTATGGTTTTTATGGTTATTACAGAATTCGAGGGCTTTGTGTATTTTTGGTTTTTAGGTGTTTTTAGTGTTTTATGTTTTTTTAGGTTTTTATGTTCTTTTTGGTTGTTAATATTTTCATATGGATTTTTATGATTTTAGGGTTATTTATATATTAAGTTAATTTTTGGTATTTTTGGGGGTTTTTTGGTTTTTAGGGGTTTTTTTATTTTTAGGGTCTTTTAGCATTTGTTAGTGTTTTTATAGTAATCTTGGTTTTAGGTTTTTTATAGTTTTTTAAAGTTTTAATCATTTTTAGCTGTTCAATTTTTTTTTAAATTTTAAGTGGGTTTTATGGTTTTATATATATTTAGTTCTTTAGGGTTTTAAGGGTAAATTTATGGTTTTTAGAGTTTTATTTTGTTTTAGGGGTTTTAGGGTTTTTAACATTTTTAGTTTCTTTTGGGTTTAATGTGTTTTTATGTTATTAATGTATTCATAGGGTTTTTTCAAGTATTATATGATTCTCTACATTTTTAGGTAATTTAATGCTTCTTTTTAATTTTTATGGTTATGAGGGGTAATAGAATTGTAATGGTTTTTATGGTTTTTAGGGTTTTAGGGTTTTATGTTTATTTTTGGTTTTAGGTATTTTATTAGTTTTTATTGAAATTATGTATTTTTATATTTTTTTTATCATTTTTAGGGGTTTAAATGGGGTTTAGAGTTTTTTGTTGTTATTTGATTTTTATGTGATTCAGGGATTTTTAATGTTTTATGGAGCATTTATCTTTTTTATTTATTTTATAATTTCGTATATTTTTTATGATTTTTAGCATTTCAGAGTTTCATTAGATATTTTATGTGAATTTAGGTGCTTAATTTTTTCGGGGTTCTATGGGTTTTTGTGGTTTTTTGTGTTTTATGTTCTTTTAGCATTTCAAGGTATCATCCCTCTTTAGGTTTTTAGGGTTTTTATGTGTTTTTAGGTTTTTATATTTTTATTAGTATTTTTAATGATTTATATATTTTTTTTGTTTTAAATGTTCTCTAGTATTTTTTTAATATTTTATTATTTTTATGGATTTATAGGGATTTAGGTAATTTTAAAAAAATTACAGTTATTATGGTTTTTATTGTTTTTAGGTTTTTCAGGGTTTTATGTGTTTTAAGGTAATTAAGGATTTATTAGGGTTTTTCATGTGTTTTAAGGGTTTTATTATTTTTTAGTTATTTTTATGGATTTTATTTTATTTATATTTTTTTTGTGTTTTAGTGGGTATTAAGGTTTTTATGATTTTTATAGGTTTATTGGGTTTTATGGTGTTTTTTTGAGTTTTTTATGCGTTATATGTTTTTTAGATTTTTTTTAAATTTTTGAGGATTAAGGGGTATTTTGAGATTTCTTGGTTTTTAGGGTTGTAATGGTTTTTTTTGGTTTTTTATGGTTTTATGTGGATTTATGGGTATTTTGTGTTTTACAGTCTTACGGTTTTTTTGTGGATTTTTGACATTTTAGGTTTTCAGGTTTGTAATGTGTTTATTGGATTTTTTGGTTTTACTATGGCTGTTCATGGTTTTAATTTTCTATTAAAGTATTGGGGATTTTTAGTGCTTTTTCAAGATTTTAATGGGTGTTTAGTGTTATTTGGGATTTTTTGGGGTTTTTTGGGTTTTTATCATTTTTATTTTTAAAGGTTTTATGTTAATTTATGTTTTTAATGTTTTAATATGGTATTTTGGGTTTTTATGGGTATATACATTTTCATGTATATTGATGGGTTATTTTTCAGTTTTTATGGTTTTTATGGGTTTTACGAATTTTGAGGGGTTTTATGTTTCTTGGGGTTTTTGTGATTTTTTGGGTATAAAGGGTTTTTGAGTTTTTCTGTGTTTATAAGGTTTTTTGAGTTTTTTAAAAAAATTTGTGGGTTTAATGATTTTTTTGATATTTTTGTAGTTTTTATGGTTTTTATGGGGATTAAGGGTCTTTAAGGTTTTTAATAGTATTAGGGTTTTAGGGTTGTTTTATTTTTTTGTGGTTTTTAGTGTTTTTAGAGTTTTCCAATTTTTTACGGGTTTAAAGAATTTTTTAGCTGATTAATTTTATCATAGGTATTTTTTGGGTTTCTATAATTTTTATGTTTCTAGGGATAAATTTGGATTTATAGGGTTTTTTATGTTTTTAATAAATTTTGAGGTATTTTAGGGTTTTATGGTTTCATAGGGTTTTTTGGATTTTTTTTGGATTTTTAGGGGTTCTAAATTTTTTTAGTATTTAATTTTTTTAATATGGTTTTCATGAATTTAGGGATTCTTGCGATTTTTCATACTTTAAGGGATTTTTTTAGGATTTTAATGGTTTTTATTGTTTTTAGATATTTTAATGGTTTTATTAATATTTTAAATTTTTTTAGTTGTTAGTGGTTTTTTGGTTTTTAAGATATTTTTGTTTTTTTTTTATTTTTAGGGTTTTATGGTATTTAGTATTTTTTTGAGTTTTAATAATTTTTAGGTTTTTAGGGGTTTTAGGTGATATTGGGTTTTCAGGTTTTGTTAGGGGTTTTCATTGTTTTTAGTGTTTTAGGGGCTTTTTTCAATTTTAGGAATTTTATGGATGTTTAGTGTTTTAGGGAGTTTGGGGTTTTTTAGATTTTTTTATAATGGATTTTGGTGTTTTGTAAATTTTCAGTCTGTTAACTTGTTTTTAGAGTTTCAGTTGATTTTTGGGTTTTTTTTCTGATTTCATGTTTTTTTATGTTTTCAATGGGTTTTAGGGATTTTTTTGGTTTTTTTGGTTTTTTATTGTTTTCTCTATTTTTATGTTATTTTGTGTTTAAGGGGTTTTATATGTTTTTAGGTTTTTACAGTTTTCTTATGGATATTCGGGGTATTTAATTTTTTTTACATTTTTAGGGTTTTTTGTGATTTTGAATGATTTTTATTATTTTTTGGGTTTTTACAAATTAACATGGTGTTCCGGGATTTTAGTGTTTTTACGTATTTTGAGGGTGTTCAAGGTTTTTATTGTTTTTGGGATTTTTTATGGTTTTTAGGTTTTTATGGTCTTCCTAGGTTTTCCATGGATTTTTGGATTTTGACGTATTTTTTTTGGATATATTTTGGTTTTAGGGTTTTTTTGGTATTTGAGGGGAGATTAGGAATTTATGGGTTTTATTGATTTTTTTGTGGTATTGGGGATTTTAGGGATTTTTTGGGTTTCTATATTTTCATAGGGGATTTCTGGATTTTTTTATTTTTTAAAGGTTTTAGGGGTTTAAAGTGTCTTTATAATTTTTAGTGAATTTTTAGGGGGTTTATGGGTTTTTATGGATTTTTTTGTGTTTTTATGGTGATTAGGTGTTTTTTTGGGTTTCAAGCGTTTTTAGGGATTTAGGGGTTTTTATCATTTCTTAGGTTTTTAGTGGTATTTATTTATTTTTGGTTTTATAGGATTTTAGTGTTTTTAATGTTTTTAAGGGTATTTATGTTTTCATGGATTTTGAATTTTTTCATTTTTATGGTTTTTTATAGTATTTATGGACTTAGATGGGTTATTTTGGGTTTTTTGGTTTCCGGGGTATCTTGAATTAAATGTGGTGTTTAATAATCTTTATTGTTTTCTAATATCTTTTTTGATTAATGGGTTATTAGATATTTTAGTGGATTTAGTGTTTTATGTGTTTTAAAATTTAAAATGTTTAAGGGGTTTTGTTGATTTTTAGGGTTTTCGGGTTTTTGGGATTTTTATAGTTTTTTAGTTTTTTAGGGGTTTTATGTTTTCTTTGGTTTTTAGTTTTTTATACTGTTTTTCATAATTTCTTATGTTTTAAAGTATTTTAGGGGTGTTTTATGGATTTTTGGTCTTTGGGGATTTTGGGGGTTGTTTTGGGTTTTACGGTTTTTAGTGTTTTTAAAGTATTAAGGTGTTTTATCATTTTTTTGGTTTTTAGGGGTTTTAAGTGTTTTTAAAAATTTACTAGTTTTTTACGGGTTTTATGGTTTTATTTTTTTAGATTTTAGGTATTTTTAAGAATTGTTATGTTTTTTAGGCATTTGACAGATTTTAATTTTTTTTGGGTTTTTTGGGGTTTTTAGGTTTTTGCTGTTTTTTGTGTTTTTAGAGATTTTTTGGATTATAGATTTTCCTAATGTTTTTCAGGGTTTAAAGAGGTTTGTGTGTTTTTAGTGGTTTCATGGGTTTTTATGGATTTTTTATATTTTTAGGGGTTATTATGTTTTAAGGTTGTTTAGGCTTTTTCATAATTTTTAATTTTTTTATGGAATTAGGTGAATCATGGATTTTACGGTTTTTTAGGGGGTTTCAGAGATTTTATGGTTTTTTATATTTTTAGGGATTTTAATTTTTTTTGTATTTTTATGTTTTTAGGGGATTTCAGTATTTTTTTGGGTCTTTTGGATTATATGGTATTATGGTTTTTTTAATTTTTTAGGTTTTTTTAGTTTTTATGTTTTTTTAAAAAATATTAGTTTTTTTAATTTTAGGGGTTTAAATGGGTTATATAATTTTTAGTAGATTTAGGGTTTTTTGTGGTGTCCTGCACCCTCTTAATCCAATACTTTTCCAAAATTCTGGGGTTGGAGTTTCCTGGGGACCATTAATGACTCCTTAAAGAGTTTTCCAAAAACAAGGTGCCACCAAATAGTTCCACCAAAATGGTGTCACCAGGATGGTTGCAACATCACGATCACACCATATCGGCCGCACACCGAAACGGTGTCACCGCTCATAGTGTCTCACCGAACGGTGTCCCACCCTATTACAATTTCTCCAAAGTTTCCCATGTTTTTCCAATTCTGCTCCCAGTAACATATCTTTTGATGTAAATGTTTTTTAATACCCTAATCAAAGACATTTAAATCTAATAAGAGATGTTTTAAACCCCCCAATAGTAGAGAAACCCATCATTTACCAAAATGTGTGGCCTTTTCCCTCAATGTCACACCATTCCCCATGCTTTCTAGCTTTACCACTATTACATGGTTTTTTCACTATTAAAAATATATATATTAACATATAGAAGTTATATCCACCATATCAGAGGATAATTATTAAATAAAAAATAACCCCAATGTGTGAAACAACACAACCGCGTGGTCAATCTATGATTCCACTTTAAGTAATTCGAATCAATATCCTAAATTTTAGGATCTGGCCTCTTCTTAAGAAAAGATCCTCTCCTCGTAATTCCTTTATGTTCCCTAACTACACCCTAGAGACTTAATCTGCAGAATAATCATGTGCCCATGCTAGAGCCCATCCCACTCAGCCTCGAAGCCCTCGAGTTTCCTTTTCCTACAAGTCGTGCATCCTAAATTCTTGACGCGAGGAAAAATGTTGATCGTTGATCATCCAAGTTAGGTTTTACTTTTTATCTCTTTACATTGTATCATGTGTGGTGGGTGTGATAATGGTTCTCTCATGAGGTGGATGAAAACAAACCATAACAATGATAATAAATGAAAATTTAAATAATAAATTTGTGTGAATGAAGATGATGTTGTTGTATTCTATTATCATAATTTTATATTTTCAATTGTATGGGCTTATGCCCACTAAAAATATTGGAAATTTATGGTCTTTTAATGGGCACTAATGAATCTCCATTTTTTGAATAATCCAATGATTGAGTGGTTGTAACCTAAGAACTGGTTAATCAGGGAAATTTGGTTGATTAAATGGATTCCCAATGAATAATAATTCTTGGGTGATCACCCTGGTTAACCAAACGGAATGAATAATCAAAATAAATGGTGTGGTTGAATATGAAAACTTCTTTTCTCTGTTATGGTAATCTCTATGGTTACTTACGATGATACTTGTGGGGTGACGTGGAGAGGGATGGGATCTTTTGTTGGTCAGTTGTTAGTTTGTGGACCTAAGCACGTGGGGAGTCATTATGTTGGGGCTGGGTTTGGTTCTAATAATTTGAAGGATTTGACAGATCCCTTTTGTTCTTGTAACATTACAATAGAATTGGATGTGAATGCTTAAATTTTTTATTAAATTTTTATTTATCAGTCGTGTATTTTTTTTACTTTTTTTCACATGTCAGTTTCTTGGTAGTTGAGAATTATTTTTCAACCGAATCACTTTTACATGATATCAAGGATGGGTTCGATAGGATGATTGTTTTCCATGAATGGGATGTGTTCTGGTTGAGGTTGCAGACCAATTATGTATGTGGGGATATTAGTAAGAGTGGTTCTGTATGAGCTATATGTCTACTTCAGGACCCTTATGATGGGATGAGTTCTTGATTACTTATAGGTATAAAACTTAGTTCCTTTGTTTCTCATATACACCCCACCTATGTTCATCACATTGTTCCGAACACCCCCATTTCATAATAGATGGAATTTTTCCCCAAAATTATTATAAGTGACTGGATATTATCTCCTTTATTCTCCCTCTCCCTGGTATCCCAAGACTCATTGGTCAGGCTGTGATAGCCTATGGTTCATTACGGCCCGAGCCTCTTCAGGTAGGGTGTGTTATGGGGGTTAGCCCCAGTGTGTACGGGCAGGTTTGATTCCCAACTGTCTTCGGGATGAGCAAAGGTGTCTTTAGGCATGGAAGTTATTATTGTGGCCTAGGTGTCTATCGGAATAGATGTGTGTAGTGTTGATGGCCCTAGTGTCTATGGGAGGGATTAATGGTTGTGATAGATCATAATGTTTTTGTTGGGGTGGCAGTGGAACGACAGTGAGAATTGTGGGGGAGGTCTGATGCGTATGATTTCCTAAATAACAAGTTGTAAAGTGGTAGGGGTAACTAAATATATATTTTCTATTACTATTAATTTAACTACCTTACATTATTTAGGTAATGGAACTTGGTGAGTTTGGGGGGAATGGATTCCTTCCTTGGTGCTTTGGTTATCTCTATTTTCTCATTGGGGATTACATTTACTCCCCACTTGTGCAGGAGATCATTTGGTTTTCCTTAATGAGTGTACCTATATACAGACCCTACATATATAAAATTTCATTTAGGTTTCAAGGAGGTCTTTGATGACTGTGTCAGACCTTACTAGCTTGGACATTGGGATAGTTTTCATTGTTTTTTCCTTTTTTCATTCTTTTTTATTAAATTTCTTCATAGTCTTCTTCTACCATTTATCCATTTATTTTTAACAGGCTAATGGGAAAGTATTTTATCCTTAATTTTACTTTAAGTATTTGGAGTTTTTGGGTATTTCCATCTGATATCCTGATATTAAAAAATAAAAGGGTAATGACTTACATTTTTATGTTAGATTCTATACCCTTGGTGATAGTCACCACTCCATGGCCTATTGATTTTGGGACTTGGGGGGTCATTCTCTCTCCTTCAACCGGAAGAAGGAAGGTTTTTATATCTTGATGTCCCTTTCCTCATCCTGGTGAAGGCGGGTAATGATAGAATGGTATTGATGTTTATAGTTGAGAGATAGGATTGTGTTCGAGGTTATATACAATGATAATTTCATGGGAAGGTAGGTAAACAGTTTTAGGTAGTCTTGGTTTGTGATATAGGCCATAGAATACTAGCAACGAAATGGGATTTTAAGGTCCCATAGGATCTGATGCAAGGAAAATGGGATTACTAAGTAACTAAGTAAGGATTCACTGATTGTAGGGTATAGACCATAGGAAAGGTATATTCAAAATAATGACTATATTTATTATGTGTTCTGTGATATTAAAATGAATAAAAAATTTAAGAAAAATTTAAAAGAGATCTTATACACTAATTGGGATTAGGAATTTCCTTGATGACCATGTAGAAATGGTACTAGGATGATGAATAAGGCTAGTGATGGAGATCGAGGCCAATGAGGCTGATATGGCTGATCAGATGAGGGATGATCGGGAGGATGATGACGACCATTGGCAGAATGGGCTTTGTGCCTTTTAGTGGAAACCGTTAGTAAGTACGAGGGCAACCTCTTGGTCATGGAAATAGGGAAATTGCATGAGGAGTTGGTGATAGATTTCATCTTGATTTGTTCTCTGGCTGATTTCTAGGATCCTCTAGCTATAACCCAGATCTGAGGATTGGAGTGTTTGTGGTGGACTCTCTATCTCATGGAGAAGAAGGAGGTTGTCGATTCATCGATTTACTTCGAGAGGGAGTTCCGATTAGAATTCATCTCTTCCAAAATGAATTCTGATAAGAGGCCGAAGATACTCTCCCTCTAGTAGGGGAGTATGTCTGTGAGGTCTTTCAGGTTCAAGTTCAAGTATATCTTTTTTTTCTCCATAACACTTTCTCGATGAGGAGTAATGTGCAATGCGCTTATAGGAGGTTCTACAGAATTCTCTGCAGTACGTTGTTACTCCCTTCAATCTACTGATGTGCATGGAAGTTCATATGAAGGCTGAAGTGGTGCATAGGATGCATAATCTGGGAGGTGTTCCATGAGAGGGGATCCAGTTGAGCTCATCGAAGGGGAAGGCCATTATAAGTAGGCCTCTAGCATCAGGACCATCCAGGTTTAGGCCGATGGGTAGTTGGCCTCACCTGTTTTGGTTTCGATATCTCGTTTTTCGCCAATTCCCTATATGCCTAGGACCGAGATGATTTATATTTTTAACTAATGGGAATCTTCAGAATCAGTTCCCAGATCAAGTGTATTACAGTGGAGGTGGGGAGGTTCATCACGCACCTCAGTAGTAGTAGTTTCTGGCTAGACACCTTCAGCATAAGTAGTAGGGATAGCGAGCTCATGATCCTCTGAGACCAAATGTTGTAGGAGGAGACCAACCTCAAGGAACTCCTCAGGGACCTTGTCCGGGGCATGGTCTGTATATTGGTTGACATCTGAGAGGCAGAGGAGCTGGGCATGGGTAGTTTTACACCTCTAAGGCATCTGTTCTAGTAGGGTCAGAGGTCATTTTTGGTACGATCCACTAGTTTAGTACTCTTTCATGTTCCTTTTTTGATTCAGGAGCATTGAAATCCTTTGTTTCACCAGGTCTATCGCATGCCTTAGGCCTAGACGTTGAGTGAATCTCCATGCCCCTTGTGTTGAGTATGCCAGTTGGATGTCAGATCAGCCTGTTTGATGTTTGTTGAGGATGCTGACTGATTATGGGGCCACATTAGTCCAGTGGGGATCTCTTTCTACAACAACTGAAGCCATAAAATTTCATCCTAAGCATAGAATTTCTGTTTTATTGTACACACTATTATCAAATTCTTGTGAATAAGTATTGTGTTTTCCAATATGGGAATCCAATGTGTAAGTTTCATTGGAGAGTGGGGTTTCAAGGAGGGTAGAAATTGAGTGGAATGACTTCTTTCCTTATTATCCGAGCTGTCATTAGATTCATAATACATAGATATGTTGGAAGTCATTGGGATATTTGTTTAGTTCCTAGATGTCTTCCCTAGTGAGGTGGTGACTCTACCCCCTCGACGTGATGTTGATTTCGGGATTGACTTGATAATTGGGTCCCATCTGATTTCAATGGCTCCCTCATGGATGGAGGCTTCTGAGTTCCAGATGTTTTGGAACCAGGTTGGTGACTAGATGGAGAATGGTTTTATCTAACCAATCACGTCACCATGGTGTGCTCATGTCTTATTCACAAAGAAAGCTGATGGTGGTACCAGGCTCTATGTAGGAAACCGAATACTGAATCAGGTGATGGTCAAGAACCGTTACACCATCCCAAGTATTTATTTCTTTGTTTAAAATTTGAGGGAGTCAGATAGTTCTCTAATATCATCCTATGTTCATAATATCTCCAGTTGAGGCTGATGGATGGTGACATCTCGAAGATAGATTTCATGTGAAGATATGGGAATTTTGAGTTTGTGGTCATACCGTTCGGCAATAAAAACGCACTAGCCGTATTCATGGGACTCATGAACTTCATTTTTGGAATATATCTAGACCAGTTCATAGTCATATTTATTTATGGCATCCTGATCTACTCATGATCGGAGGAGGATAATTCTATGAATACGAGGATAGTTTTGGAAGTCCCCCCAACTCCACCATCGATAAGGGAAGTTCTCCAAGGGCATGTTCTAGACACTATAGGTGCACATCCTTGGAAACATGTTGTCCCATCAGAGAATAGTAGTGGAACAGTCAAAGGATGAAGTGATTATCTCATGGGTAGCATCTAATAATGTGGCAGAGGTTCATTGTTTTCTGGGTCAAGTAGGTTATTATCAGATGTTAGTTCCGAAATTTTCTCGAGTTGTAGCACTATTGATTGCCTTGCCCATGAAATACCAAGGATTCATTTGGAGTAAGCAGAGCCAGATGACTTCCAATTATCAAAAGGTGAAGCTAGTCAGGGACCCAATGCTAAGGTTTCTAGAGAAAGGGGTAATATTGGATGTATTCTATGATGATTATAGTCTAGTATTAGGGTGTCTAATGATAAAATAGTGGGGAGTGATCTCTTATGGGTCTAGGAATTTACAACCTCATGAATGTAACTATTCCAAACATGACTTGGAACATGCAGTAGTTGCCTTCCAACTGATGTTTTGGAAGAATTACATCATCATGGAATGTTTTTGGTCTTCAAAGATCATAAGAGCATGTGGTATGTCTTCTCCCAATGAGACCTAAACATGTGGTAGTGGAGGTGGATTTAATATTTTCAGGACTATGACTTCTAAGCTCTTAATCGTACGGAAAGTGGAAATTGGTTGATGATGTCTTGAGCATGAAGTCATAGAATGATGTGCTTCATGAGTCAGTAGAGGCTAGGAAATCAATAGAGGAGTTGGTCTCATTACGTCTGAGAAAGATAGTGGAGGATGCTTGAGGTTGTCTGTTCCCGATGATTGTGAATTATTCCTTGTTAAAGCAGTTGTAGGGGTATCTGTTGGGGTATATAGAGATTTAAGTGATGTGTTATCATGTTGTCCAGGTAAATTCTCTGAAATGATGGTTGGAATATGGACATAATCATATGGTTTTTCACGGGAAGTTGTTTTTCCTATATATGATCTGTGAGGGAGTTCTTCGTGAGTTCCATAACTCCCTATATCAGTTGTCATAGGATTTTCCCAGATATAAAATAGCCTGATAGGTCAGTTTTGGTGGCCCAAGGTGAAGTGGGTAGTGGAAATGTTTGTGGAAAAGTGCCTCATATGTCTGCAGGTGAAGTCTGAGCACCGAGTTCCGGGTGGTCTATTTCATCCCTTAGATATTTCCGAGATGAACTGGGATGACTTCTTGATGTATTTAGTCATAGGACTACCCCAGGTCCAAGGAGGATGTGATGTTATCAAGGTAGTGGTTGACCGGTTGACAAAGTCATCTTATATCCTGGAAAGCAAGGAATCTAGTGTGTTGGATTCCATTGAACATATGTATGGGGGTGATGTTTTTAAAATACATGGAGTTCCAATAACCGACATTTCAAAACATGATACATTCTTTACATCACAGTTATGAATGGGATTAAAATTTTCATTTGAAACCCAACTATTTCATAGCACTGCATTCCACCCCAAAATAGACAGATAGATAGAGAGGACCATCCAGATGTTAGAAGATATGTTGCGAGAATGTGTTCTGGTCCTCGGGGGATCGTGGGTACAACACATGACTCTAGTAATGTTTTCATACGACAATAGCTATCACTCAACCATTGATACGGCTATGCACAAAGTCTTGGTTGGATGGTTGTGTAGTTTCCCCATGTGAGGGATTGAGGTTAGGGAGGTAGGTGTTCTTGGGCACAAAGGTGTTGCAGATCATAAAGAAGAATGTTTAACATTTGTGTTAGAAGAGGAAGGTGGATCAGGACCAGTAGAAGGCACATGTCACTCACTGTAGGAGACTCATGGAGTTCATGGATGGGGACCATGTGTTCTTAATGTTCTCCCCTCGACATGGGAAGCATAGGTTCAGTAAGGGTATAAGCTTTCTCCTAGGTATGTCGGACCCTTCGAGGAGTTGTGGTGAGTTGGAAAAGTATCATATCTACTACCACTACCCCCGCCGCTACTGAGGTTCCATGATATCTTTAATGTTTCTCATCTCCCTTGGTATCTACATGATGATTCTCAAATCCTTGACTGGGGAGAGATGGATATCTTGGACGATGCAATGTTCATGGGGCGACCAGTTAAGATCAAAGATCATGAAGTGATAGTGCATCATGGAAGAACCATTCCCTTGGTTTGTGTGTTATGGAGGCAAGGTATCCTCGAGTAAAGTACCCAGTAATGGGAGGCGCAAATACGTGCCTAGTACCCAGAGTCATTTGAAGTGTTTATCTAGTGTTTTCCTTATGGTTTTTAGTGATTTATAGCATGACCTTGTTTTTCTATGGTATGTGTTGTTTTTCTTATTCACCACATCATTGTCAATGTCTCGTTGTCGGCAGAGGATGAAATTTTCCCTAATCAATATTCATTAAGGTGGATGTGATTAAACCCATGCAGGAAATTCAGTGAAACCAAAAGTGTGTAGTATCTTCAAATAGAGGAAGAGACTCCCTAACCCATATGTTTGGGCAGTGTGGACTTTATACATTTGTGTGGTTACTTGGGGGAGAAGGGAATTAGTGTACCCATAGTTGATCAGGATATAGATTAGGGAGAGTTTTTCCTAGATATCGATGTTTTCTGGATTTTGAACAACTCAAGGGTGGTTTGTCTCTAAGAGGTGGTTGTTTTAACCCATCTCTTCTCTTCGGGTTTACTGTTGGATTCTTGAGGATGATGATAGTTTGGGAGGTATCTAATGTAATGGACTAGACCCTCCTTGTCTATTACATAGCCAAATTTATTGTTTTTGGGGTATCATGGGGTCCATAAATGTATCATTAAGGAGTTTGCAAAAAAAAAACTCATCCCCACCAAACTGTTACCCAAAAATGGTCACACCGTTACAGTGAGACCATCTCGGTCACACACCAAAATAGTTGCACCACATATGGGGTCCTACCGAACCAGTGACACCATTATGGTGTCTCACCAAATGGGGTCCCACACTTTTCCATGTTTTTCGCAGTTTCTGGTGTTTTCTAGTTCATCCCCACATAACATATCTGTTTATGTTAAAGTATTTTAATACCCTTTTGTTATCCATTAAAATCCAGTAAAAGATGTTTTAAAACTTCAAGAGTAGGGAGACCCTCCAGTTTCCAAAATGTGTGGCCTTTTTCCTTGTTGTCACACCATTATCCATGATTTCCAGCTTCTCCCCTATTATGTGTTTTTTTCGTTGTTTGTAAGATATCTATTAACTCACAATCATTATCTCCGCCATCTACGAGGATAATTATTATATAAAAATTAATCATGATGGTTGAAACCGCCCAACCACGTGGTGAAGATATGATCCCACTTCAAGTACATAGAAATTGTCTCCCTGATTTTAGAATCTAGCCTACTATTAAGCTCAGATCCACTCTTCACAATTCCTTTCGATTCCCTAAGTATTCCCATGAGAGTTACTCTTGAGGCAAATCATGTGCCCATGTGGAATCTCATCCCGATAATCCTTGAAGCGCTTGATTTTTCATTTCCAACAACCTGGACATCCTTAGTTCTTGACATGAGGATAAAACATCAATAGTTGATCATCCATGTATGGTTTCACTTCGTCTCTCTTCACTGGGTATCATGTGGGGAGAGAATGATAATGTTTACCTAAAGATGTGGATGAAACCAAACCATGATGATGATGATAAACAAACTATTCAATAATAAAAGTTATGGATGATGATGATGTTTATGTATTATTTGACCATCATTTTATGTTTTGAATAGTATGGGCTTATTCCAACTAAAAATAGTGGTCGTTTTTTTTCCATTCATGCACACTAATGAAACAATGTATTATGGATAATCTTGTGATTGAATGTTTGTAACATGGGATATATTTAATCATGTATGATTGATTGATTAAATAGATTCCCAATGAATAAGAATCCATGTGTGATCACCCTAGTTAACCAAACGGATGGATGAAACATAGTTAATGGTGTGGTTATGTATGAAAACATCATTTCAATATTATTTTATTATGTGTGTATTTTCTCGTTGATGCATGTGGGGTGACATGGAGGGGGATGGGATCTCATGTCGTATAGTTATTGGTTTGTGGACCTAAGGCCCTATATGGTTGGTATGTTGGGGCTTGTTTTGGTTCAAATAAATCTAGTGATCTCACAAATCCCTTTCGATGTTGTGACATTACAAGAGAACTATGTGTGAATGCTTAAATTGCTTTTGGAAGTTTTTCATCATCAGTCATGTGTTTTTTTGGATTGTGGTTGAACCTGTTAGTTTCTAGGTATCAGAGAATTATTTTCCAGTGGAATAAATTGGAAATTATGACAAGGATGGTTTTGATGGGGAGACTATTTTCCAGTAATGGAGTGTATTTTCGTTGAGGTTTCGGTGCAATTATGCATGTAGGGATAACAACCAGAATCATTGGTTACAGGTTGTTTATATACATTAGGACTATTAGGTTGAGATGAGTTCTTGATTACGTATATATATATATATATATATATTAGTTATCTCTTGTATTTCCCATACTCACCCAACCCATGTTGAGTATTTTGTGCTGAACACCCCCATTTCATGGGGAAGGGGGTTTCTTCACAACATCCATATGAGTGGCAAGTTATTAGCTCTGGTATGAACCCTCTCCCAGGTAGCCCAAGACTCTTCAGACAGGCTTTGATGGCCTAAGGTTCATTATGGACCATGACTCTTCAGTCATGGTGTGTTATGGTGGTTGGACCAAATGTTTGCAAGATGGTTTGTTTCCCAAGTGTCATCAGGATGAAGCCTGTGTGTCTTCTGGTGTGGAAGTGGTTTTTGCAGCCCAGGTGTTTATGGTAGGGTATGTGACTGACTGTGGTGTCCTGGGTGTTTGCGGGCAGAATGCATGTTTGTGATAGTGTATAAGGTTGTTGTTAGGGTGGTTATGGGACAGTAGTGAGACTAGTGGGATAGGCTTGATGCGTAAGATGGCTTAAATGACAATTGGGAAAGTGGTGTGGTGTTCCCAAATATCAATGTATTGTTACTATTACTTAACCCAACGTGCGTTATTTTAGGAGTGTTCCTTGGTGAGGTTGGGGTATAGTTTCCTTGCTAGGTGCTTTGGTTATATCTTTTTTCTCATGGGAAATTGGAATTCCTCCCCACTTATGAACGAGATCTTTTGGTTTTCACTACAGTGTATACTAGTATAATTTGGTTTCTAGGGGGAGTTTGAGTAATATGTCATACATTACTAGCCTGGACATCGGGACAGTAGTCATTGTTGTTTTATTTTATTTCGCCCATTATTTTGGAAATTTTCATTAGAGTCTTCTTGTACCTTGTACCACATTACATTGAACATGTATATGGTAATGGATTTTTGGCCATACATTTACTTTAAATTCATGGAGTGTTTGGATTTTACCATATTATCTCCATAACTTATTTAATAAAAACTGTAATGCCTTCCATTTTTACATGAGATTTTATACCCTTGGTGCTAGTTTCCACTCAGAGGCATACTGAAGGCAGGACTCGGGTGTCATTATTTCTACTTAATCTTGATGGATGAAGGGTCTGATAGTTTGTTGTACCATTCCTCATCTATGTGAAGGTGGTTTGTGAAATTTTTATATTATTTTGGGGTTTTATGTTTTTGTAGTTGATATTATGGTTTTTAGGTGTTTCGTATTTTTAACTTTTTTTTAATATTTTTATGATATTTTAATTTTTTAGGGGTTTAAAGTGGTTTCAGATTTTAATGTTTTATTATGGGTTTTATTAGTTTTTAATGTTTTTTATGTTTTTAGGAATTTATTAGGAATTTTATTATTTTAATTGTATTTATGGTTTTTATGAATTTTCTGGGGTTTTATGGTTTTTTGGGTCTTTGGGGTTTTCAGTTTTATTAGAGGGTTTTGAGGTTTTTATGGGTTTAAAGTGCTTTTATGTTTTTAATGTTTTCTTAGGGGTGTTTAGGGATTTTTGGGGTTTTAAAAAAATTTAAGGATTTTTAGGGTTTTTTTTGGAATTTTTGGGTTCTTAGTGTTTCTAGTGAATTTAAGGGTTTTAGAGTTTCTTAGGGTCTTTGGGTTTTTTATCATATTTGTGGGATTTAGGTTTTTTAGTTTTTTCTTTTTATGGTTTTTAAAGTTTTACTTGTTTTTAGTTTTTTAAATGGTTTTTAATTTTTTTAGAGGGTTTTTAGGGTATTTATTGATATTAATGATTTTTTTACCAATTTCGGGATTTTATGGTTTTTAGAATTATAGACGCTGAAAAAGTCCGTAACTCCTAGAGAATGTTTCAAAATGGAAAAGTGAAGTCATATTCGGAATCAAAGGCCCGGTCCGGAGGCCTGGGAAGTGGTGCGCGAAATAAAGTAGGACTTGCACGAAATAAAATAGTTTGTGCGAAGTATCCCCGGGATGCGCGCAATCGAGCCGGTGAGGCGTGCATTTTTTGCGTGCCCCGGTTCCTCGCGGTGAGGTTTTGCATGCCGACGGCTCCCAGCGAGGAAGATTTCACGAGCCTCCTGTATTTCGTGCCGGCCGATGCCAATAAATAGAAGGTGACCCCAAACAGTTGGGGGGTTGCAGAATTCGGATCGGCTCCCATGCACGCAATTTGACTCCCCCCGCACATAATATGACTTTCAGGTAATTCCCCTTTTCGCGCAACCTTGCCCCGAGATTCTCCTTTGCGCGCAACTCCACTGGTTTAAGTGAATTTTCCCCCTCCTCCAGGTTCCTTCCTTTCTCGCAATCCATGTCCCGTGCGCACAATCCCCTTCTGTGCGTGCAATACCTTGCGTGCAATTCCCTATCTGCGCGACATCCCCTGGCTCCAGTTGCGCGCCATCCCAGTGTTTTGCGCGCAAACATTCTCTTTGCGTGCCAAACCCAAGACCCTTCACCTTGACGCCACTTGGCTGCCTTTCTGCGTCGGCACCTGATGTCTCCCATGCTAGGCATGTGCACCATGCGTTTTTTTCCCGTACGGCCTTCTAGGCTCGTGTTAAGTAACCTCGATGTTCCTTGGGAGGTGTTTCCTGTTGTGTTGCTTAGCCTTATGCTTATCCTCATAGGCACGCTAACGGCTATTGCTTCTTCGCATAGCCATGCTAACATGGACCCCTCAATGGTTCGCCCTTCTGCCCCCCTTCACTACGACCTTGTCGATACCTTCCCACCCACAAGGGGTAGAGGGCATTGGGCATTTAAGCACTAGGGGTGTGGAGCGAACCCACCTCGTCCAAGCAGTAGGATCTCAAACTGGTAAACACCTCGTCCTTAACACATGACGTTAAACTGTGTTCCGACCCCGTGCTTCACACGTAGGGTCCCCCCAGCTCGTGCATTACTTACGCCAACTCGTCTCCACGGGAATGGAATCTTCCTCACATGGAATGAGATCCTCCATGTCGGAGTGGCGTTTGTCCACGGGGGAAGGGCTGCCTCAGTGCGTAAGCCCCTAGCCTCTCTTGCGGAAGGTTGCACCCCTGCATCTTCGTACTTCCCCCTGCCAAGTCCAGTGGAGTCTGTTTCCCACTGCCGTTTGTCACACCATGAGCCTCCAACCTGGAGTAAGCCTCGACACCAAGGGCCGCTAACCATGCGTAAGCCCCTGTTTCCTCTTTGGGTCGCGCAATGTGTAAGACCCTTTCCTCTTCTCATGGACGCACCCTTTGTGACGTGATCGTCTGGTCTCTGCTTCCTCTTGTTTCTCAAACCGAGCATGACTCATGTGGGATTAGAGCGCGCAATGACCATGACATCCACTATGGGCCACCTCAGAGTGTAAGCCCCATCCCAGCGAACTACGTGGGCTTTGATCTATGCTAATGCATGGTACGTAGCAAGCCTCCATGAGGTTCAATCCCACCAACTGGTCGTTCCGACCTCTCCACGGCAGTTCCCAGACCACCATGGTCCGCCTCAGAGTGTAATACCCATACCCACTCTGGGCCTCCTCAGAGCGTATTCCCCAAATCTCTCATCCCGCATGATGTTAAATAGGACGCCCTCTTCTCGCATGACATTAAACTGTATGCCCTAGTCCCACATGACGTTAAACTATATCTTGTCCTGAATGACGTTAAACTGTACCCCCCCTCTTAGGCCGTCTCAGAGCGTAATCCCCAGGTATCAAACCCACGTCTTATCCTGACTTCCCCCCTGAGCACACGTGCCATGGCAAGCTCATGCCCTAGCCCGGAGATCTTACTTCCTCTAGGATCCAATCCATGCATTCATTCTCGCGGGTCGCCTCTCCAGGTGTCCCACTGTACCACCGAACTACGCGGACTTTGATTCCCTGCCATGGGGATACGTAGTAAGACTCCACAAGGTTCAATCCCATCACTCCACTATCCGTCCTGATCCTTACCCGGGCCGCCACATCCTGGTGAGATCATGCCACCCCATCCCACTCCTTGAAATCTGGGAAGCCGCCCAAGTTCTGGTTCCAAAATCGGTGTTCCCCCTAGGGGGTCCTTCAGCCCGATCCATCTTCTCAAGACGTTAAAATCGTGGCATACCCCGTGTTGAACATGAGAAGATGAGGAAAACCTCAGATGGTACACAATCCCCGCGTTCGATGTGGGATGCCTCGGGGTTCTGTGCCCTCGAGAAGCCCTGTGATAAGGGATAGAAGACAGACATGCCGATCCCCATCATCAAGACATGCCAACGACATCCCAACGTGACCATTCTCCTCACCAAAGGTTGCTGCCCCGACAAGACCCCTTGGAGCGTCTCGACAGAAGCAACGTAATTAACAGGCGTCCATGTAGATATGGAGTGAGGGATAAGCTTCACAAACCCATATTAAATCTATGAGGGAGACCCGGACTAGGTAACGAGTTCAGAGGAAGAATCCACGGAAGGAAGAACCGACATCCCATCATCCCAGTTTCGATCAAGGAGCAGACGTCCCGAGATAAGGAATGGATGCCGCCTGACTTTAGAAAGCAGGAATGCGGGGCGACAAGCAGTGCGTCCTCCCCACAGACGGATGCGCGTGCCCCGGTGAAAGCGTCGGAAACATAAAATGGTGAACCCGATGTGAAGCTCTTCTCCTCAACATGGAGAATGGTAGCGTTCAGGGTGTTAGAAGATTAGCATGTCACCAGGTCTGGGAACATATCACTAGGACGTGAAACCCGCCAGGGGCCGAGGCCGTCCGGACGTTGACCACTCTGTTCTGCAACGTCGTCAGCGTGGATCCCTCTCTCTGGCCACGGATGACGGAATGATACTGGGCTTTGGTTGTTGATTCATTTTCCTTTTAGTACTAATGAGCTTATCTCAGTGCTTCCAGGGATCGAATCACTGCATCTGGAGATCGATCGCTACCTGCCCACCGACTTAGAGGTAGGGACAGTACCGACACGGCCACCCCGCATGGTCCCTCCTTTTCCATAGTCTCTCTGAAATCAACCGTCGTAGCTGCCAGGCACTCACGCCCCCTCTCCCCGTCAGAAATCAACCAACGAAGGGTGATAAACGACTAGGTACATAGGTATGACGAGGAAGGGATCATTCCCACAAGGGGAATGGCCCGTTTGTATCTAGAGGCGGCTGCACCTCCCCACTATCGCCTCCCCCGAGGGCCGCTCAGGGAGCCCCTACTCCCCAAACCGACGTTCAACCGCTTCGAGAGTCTATCCTCGGAGCACCTTGAAACATCCCTCCCCTACTCCAATGAGGTGGGGGATTTCCGGGTCCACCCGATCGGAGACCTGTCCCAGGGGTTAACGGCAAGAACCCCCACCAGGCTACATCGACGCCACCGCCCGACTCCCCAGTACGAGAAGCAGGCAATCTTCATGCCCGCACCACCGGCTCTGACCCATCTGACCCGACGCTAGCTTCGGGCATGAGTGGAAGAGAATGCCCGTCCTAGGGCACCGACATCAGCAACCACTGTGGCTCGAGCCACTACTGACTCCTGTTACCAGACCCCCACACACGTTGAGTAGGGGAAGCCACATGCTCGAATGGGATCGAAACCCTGAACGCCCTTCGGGCAAGTTGGTTTGAATCTCCTGGTTGCGGGCACTGGCAATGGCCACCGCGGACCAATCTGCGATAGTGCCACCCACCATGAAGGCTCATTCTGTTCCACTGATCTGTAAAGACGAAGGCTTCTCCGTGTCAGCTACGCTTCGGGTATGACTCATTCCAGCACCCACTGCACTGGGTATGAGGTCACTCCCCCTACTGCTGGACGTGATTCTGGAGTCGTTGCATTTCCAGTCACTCACTCATAAGGAGGTCCTCCTCATGTCCCTTTCGACATCTGTCCCGGTGCTTCTCGCACCCCGGCCTTCAGTCCCCTCTGCCTCAGCTCTATTGCGGCCAGTGGACTCCTTAAAGGAAATCATCCTTACCCTGAGGAGCAACCCAGGGGAAGGAAGGTCGGGCGTCGCCACTGTAAGAGGAATATCAGGGGAGTTCGGACGAAAATTCGACCAGTCCATTTCTCGGATTCTGAGGCAGAGTACGACTCGACAATGGAACCTTCCTCCCAACCCTTCGAGTTGAGGGCATGGATGGGGGCGCGGCGCGTCAGTCTCGTACTCCCTGAATTCGAGATCCGTATGATTCCCTCCTCCCTCCAAAGGTATATCCAGCAAGAAGAGGACTTGGCATACCCCAAGGGTCAAAACCGCAGTTGCCACTGGCCTCCTCGGAAGCACCTTCCACCCATATCAGGGAGGGTGGGGAACATTTCTGGGGACCGAGGGAAGAGACGCAAGGTGAAACAACCTCGAAAAGCACCGACACTATGACAGGAGGCCCATTCTCTGGCCCATCCTATCATGACATGGCAGCCAGGGCACTGCATCCCTTAGAGGATGACTCAGGGATCGGCGGCCAATCGGCATGTTCGCCGTGTTCCCTGCCGGCCACCCCACCTACCCGGCGGCCTGCCTCAGCATCATTGCCAGTTCCCCGACTATTCTTGGTTGACGAGAAGGGGCAGCAAGGTCTGGACCCTGAACCGGAGTCATGGAGCTTCTGGAAATTCCTCGCAGTGGGCCACTTCCCCGAGAAGTTTTGGCTGGTCGCAGGATTGGATTTTGATATTCTAGATTCACTCACCCCGAGAGAGTTTGAATGCTTCCGCCAGACTCTTCGGGTGACTCACTCTCGTCTTCTCCATCAGCTAGCACCTAATCCTGGGAGCCAAGAACATCTCGAGGATATCGGTGAGCAGTGCCGTCGGGTCGACCTGGTAGCGCTCCCTGCAGTTCGGCACCCCGAGTCACTAGGCCACCATGGGGCCCTCCAGTAACAATGTGACCAGAGTTTTCAAGTACTCTGCAATGTTATTGAGGAAGATACCCCCCACGCACACGTCCGCGGATGGGGGGAGTACGCTGCCCTTCTTTTCTGTGCGATCCGTCGACAGCCCGATTCAATGGGAAGCCCTGAGAGAACGTCGCCAAGGGCAGTGGAAGTCAACATGGATGATCTTTTAGATAAGGGAAACGGTGTGGAGCCCCTCGACGGGGACTCACCCCCTGAGGACAAGCCGCTACTAGATCCATCTGGGAGGATTACTCGCCAACAGAGGAGCCACCTAGGTCTCCCTGTACCCTGGAGGCACTAACACTGAGCCGAAACATCGACAAGGGTAAAGAGCCCATTGGGTCTGTCAAACTCGCCGACCCATCTGCCTCGGTGCAGAAGGCGGAGGAATATTCCGAGAAGGCCATGCTACGCCAACATCTTGCTGAGAAAAAGAGGATGGTTGATGAGCTCTTGGCCGAACGCATTACAGAGAAGTGACCTGACTACAGTAACCCTAGACCAAGACAGCAGGGGTAGGAGCATCTACCCCTTTCCGAGATTCCCCCGGGAAACCGGGACCATGTTGAGTTCGCCGAAAGGGGAGAGGCTGGAACCCATGGAAAGAGAGCATGATATGTTTCGCCGAACCATCTCGAGTGGTGGGACCACCTAGGGGACCCTACTCAATTTTCTCCCACCACCCCGAGAGTCGCTCCACCAGCCACCCCGTGAGTTGCGGAGATTGATTACTGTATCGAAGAGCCTGACAATGCGCTTGTGGTTAGAGTTCCCATCAGGAAAAGAATCCGCATTCGAACGGTCTGATGGAAGTACTCATCACCTACTTGGAGGCCCGGAAAATCGGCAGGTGGCAATCCCACCAGAAGAAAAGACATACCTAGCATGGGTGGATGATATTCCGAGCCCGCTAGGATTTGGGAACCCAACATTATCCCCCTTTAACGGGACCGGATACCCTCTACAACACCTAGCCCAATTTAACTCGTGTTGAGGGCCTATTTTAGGGACTCCAGTGCAGCAGGAGGCTGCCAATCTCTGTTGCTTCATTCAGACACTGGAAGGACCAGCATTCATCTTGTACAGCTAGATCCCGATTTGGATCTGTGACTAGCTGGGAGGAACTTCGCTGGAAATTCCTCTACCAGTTCAGTTTCACAACATGGAAGATGAATATTTCAGACCTCTTCAGGTGCAAACAATGGCCTGACGAGAGAGTCGCAGACTTCGTCGCCCGGTGGAAGGGGCACTCGTACTGCCTTGACATGCCACTGACTCAGGAAAAATTGCTGACGATGTGTGTAGGGAATGTCAAGACAGAGATGGTTCCTTCTATGATCACTTATAATTACCCTGGAGGGTTCCGAGACTTCTCAGATAGGCTCAGCACCTCTATGAAGCCCTGTAACAGGCCGGTCTGGCACGCCTGCTGCCTCCTATAATCTCTGCAAGGAGATCCGCCAGAGCCAAGCCACAGATGTAGACCAGATAGAGTCCCCCAGACATCTAGAGTTTCTACCAGTAAGGCCAGCTCAGTGTCCTCATAGGGGTCCACCCCCACGGACACAGCCTTCGGCCCAGCAGCGACTGCCTCAAAATCTGCATGCGCCTCCACGTAACGCACCACCACCAAATAGGTGAGATAATCAGGCTCCGCCTCCTCAGCCTGCTCCTCCAGAACCCTGTACATGGTTAGCCTCCAAGAGCCCCCTTTCCAAACAGAATGAATCAGACTTACTCGTTTGGCGAGGCCTAGGTCCCCGGTTATTTCTGTAGCACCTTAGAGAAGAGGACCGTGCAGCGTCCTGAGTGTCGGATGCAAGAAGAGGCGTGTCTCACTGACCACCCTAACTACTGCCCTTATCATCGGATCCTGGGACACACCATCCAGCGATGCTATGTGTTCAAGGACTGGCTCCAATACCAGATTGACAACAACATAGTCAGTATGGGCCCAGCCCCGGCACATGTGGCAGGTGTCTTCGTGAGATCAGATGGCAGTAGTGACAATGGGGATGAGTGGGAACAGGTTTCCAACCGTGGGTCCCAGAAGTATAACGACTGGATGGCCTGCAGGATGGTCGCCCGTGCCCATGGCATCATCCGTGCCCGCCTGAGTCATCTAGAGCCCTCAGAGTCTGTGAGTGCCGCTTTGGCATCATCGTCCCAGCCTACCTCTTCCCAGAATACCAAGCAGTGGCATAAGAAGAAAGAACGGGCCCTCCTAGTGATGTCATCTTCTCGCACGCTTGGCGATTTCATGCCCCCAGAGATGGGGATCCCTCCGAGACTCTGTCTGGTAGTGGATGACACCTCGACCGAAAGCCCAGGGTACGTTTCGGTTAACACCGTAGAGTTGGTAAATCCCTTTTTGACTCCCGATGATGAGGAACGCCGGGGGTATCTCCACAATGTACCAATCCATCGCCAACGTCGACGGAGCCGTGGCTATGTGAATCGCCGGGGCACGGCAGTCGTCACCTCCACTCAGGCCGTGCACGCTACCGAGACCAGTCAGCAAGCCAGGTACAGAAAGCAGCACACGCGGCTCCCTCGCCTGGTGTCAATAGGTTCGCCTCCACCACCGTTTGTGTTGTTGGATCAGGCGGAACCACCTCGTCCATGTCGCAACCAGCCCTGCCCTGCCACCAGCCGACTACAGCCTTCTGGTCCTAGTAGGACTGCCACCTCCCGGGCTTCGGCTAGTGAACAGTGGGACGTTCCTAGTACCAGTCAGTCATCGGTCCCGCCCGCAGGGCCCTTCATGCCTCCAATCGCAGAGCGACCTCCCGTAAGCAGAAGCTCGCATTTGGCCTGAAAGTATGATGTTCTGAAGCACCTGGCCGGAATTCCGGCAAGGATTTCTAGCCTTGAGGCCCTTCTCCTATCGTATAAAATGTGTGAGGCACTCGCCGAGGCTTTAAGGAGCCCCCTCCAGTTTGAAATGTAGGTAGAGACTGCAGAAGCCTTCTACACCGAGGTGATTGAGGACGCCGAATGTCAGGCGGTTATCTCGTTTTACGATGAAGATAAAGACCATCCCATACAGGGGCACATCGGCCCACTGTACATCACCGGCCCATTCAATGGCATGGAATTCTGCCACGGTCTTGTCAACATGAGTTCCGGGATTAACCTAATCCCAACTCGGACACTGCGTAAATTGGTGTTGTCTAAAGATGATTTAACTCCCTCTGACCTCAGGATCCCGGGGTATGACAAGATCGAGCAAACTCCACTCGGCAAGATTCGTCTGAAGACCCAGTTCGGCGGCCTAATTTCCAATACCAAATTCATGGTTGTCTCTCAGGACACCGCCTACAACGCGTTGATGGGAAGGACGTGGCTCCACCTTCATGCATCGTTCCCCTCATCGTATCACAAGTTCCTCAAATACTCCTTTAAGGGTCGAGTGGGCGTGCTCCAAGGAGATGTTTATTTGTTTTCCTCTTGTGAAGCCCGTTATCTAGACACTGACTATTACAAGATCAAGGACAAGCAGATCCTGGCAGGTGAGGTCCATCCCGCCACTGTCACAAGTGATCCCTGGGTAGGTTTGGATGACCTATATGTCTTCCCGATCCATCAGTTGTAGGCCACGACCCCTGATTTGGGGGAGTGCTTTGTTGTCTCGGGTACAAGAGGAAGGCATATTTCAGGGTCTAAGAGACAACAGGAAATCACCTCGTATTCTTACACCTACCAGGCTCTGGTGATCCCCGAGCCTCCTACCCTACTACGATATCGTGATGTTGGGATCATGGAAACGACAGTACGTCATACGTGTCTGTTTCACTGGGCCGGAATCGACCGGCTCAAGCCAACACGCCACTACTACTTTTATGTCATAAAGTGTGGCCCCATGGGCCGAAGGCCAGATGGGATTGGATCAACCGCCTTTGTCGCCATGGTCTCCACAGTGCCTGAGTCTCCTTATGTGACGACCTATGGCGCCCAAGATGGCACCAGCTTCCCATCAGGGTCTGGGAGCCCTGAAACAGCTCCGTCCAAGGATGATCCTTCCACAAGTAGAGAGGAGGACATCGAAGATGCTCCTCCTGCCTTTGAGGAGGGCGTCTCCACCACGGTCGACGAGTTAGTGCAGGTGAACCATGGTAGTGAGGCGGACCCGAGACCCATAATGGTTAGCGCTGATATGCCCCCCGAGGAACAACAACAATACATAGACTTCCTCAAATATCACCGTGATGTGTTTTCCTGGAGTTATGATGAGATGTCGGGACTAGATCCCCAGGTAGCTGTCCACCGCCTCGGCCTCCCAGCAAACCATCGCGGGTTCAAGCAGACTCCCAGAAAGATGCACCCCTCTCATGGTGCCACGGTTGAGGCCGAAGCTGATAAGCTCATCAAGGCCATCTTCATCAAGGAATTCCAGTACCCCAGGTGGCTAGCCAACATTGTGCTAGTCAGGAAGAAGAATGGGCAGATCAGGGTCAGTATCGACTTCCGCGATCTCAATCACCACTGTCCGAAGGATGATTTTCCCCTTCTTGTGACAGAGTTGTTTATTGATGCCACGGCCGGTTTCCAATCACTCTCCTTCATGGATGGGTATTCCGGGTATAACCAAATCCATATGGCCCCCGAGGATGAAGAGTTCTCTGCCTTCAGGGCCCCCAGGGTACTTTCTACTACCGTGTTATGCCCTTCGGCCTGATGAATTCGGGTTCCACCTATCAACGGGCTATGCACTGCATATTCGAGCCGATCCTCAGGAAGCTGGTCGAGTGTTACATAGACGACCTGGTTGTTAAATATCTTCGACACCAGGGCCACCTCAAAGACCTTGAGAAAGTGTTCGTCTTCCTCCATTCTCGCCACTTGAAGATAAACCCGTTGAAGTGCGCCTTCGAGGTCACCTCCAGAAAGTTTCTTGGCTTCATTTTTATGTATCGAGGCATCGAGATCGACCCAGAGAAGATCAAGGCCATCATTCAGATGTCTCCCCCGAGTAATATTCAGGAGCTTCGAGGCCTCCAATGCCACTGAGCCTATATGCGCCGATTCATTGCGAATCTGGCCAGCAAGTGTAATCCATTTTCTTGGATCATGATGAAAGGCGCTTCCTATGGATGGAACGAAGAATGTTAGATTGATTCTGACAAAATCAAGCAGTATCTTCTTCAACCTTCGGTCCTGATGCCACCCGTTCCTGGAAAGTCGTTGGTCCTTAAAATGACTGCACTAGAGCGATCCCTTGGCTCGCTTCTCGCCCAGAAGAACAATGAGGGAACAGAGAATAGCCACTACTACCTCAGCTGCATGCTCCTCGATGCAGAAATTAGATATTCTCCCATCAAGAAGATCTACTTGGCGCTCGTATTTTCTGTGCAGAAATTGCAGCACTACTTGCAGCACCATGAGGTATAGCTAGTCTCTTGGGTAGACCTGTTGAAATACATCATGAACTGACCTATGTTGACCGGCCGATTGGCACGCTGGGAGGAGATCATCCAGCAGTTTGACATCAGGTTAATACCTTAGAAGGCCGTCAAAGGAAAGACGTTGGTAGAATTATTTTCTTCCCACCCAATCTCCGCGGACCAGCCACTTGATCTAGGCTTTCCTGATGAGGCAATCCTCTCAGTTGATCACGCCATTCCATGCTAGCAGAAGCACTTTGACGGTGCCTCCTGAAGCCCCACCAGTAGAAGGCTCTTTGACCCTAGTATTAACAGAGTGGGCCTGGGTATCATCTTCATCACCCTGGAGCAGGCTGTTCTGCCATATTCATTCATGTTTTCAGAAGTATACACCAACAATGAGGTAGAATTAAATGCCCTCATCACCGGCCTCGAGTTGGCTCTCGAGGTTGACATACCCCATCTGTATGTAAAAGGGGACTCTGATCTAGTCATTAAGCAGATCAATGGTGACTATGCTGTCAGAAATCCAAAACTCATGCCATTGCTGGAGTGCACCCTCCGTCCATTGGCTATGTTCCCCTCCCGGCTAGATGTCGTTCACATTCCCCGGTCGCAGAACAGTCGAGGAGATGCTTTGGCCAGCCTAGCCGCCTCACTTGAGGATCCCGAACAGGATGACCTAATCATCCACATGGCACACCGGAGATTCATTTCTCCTGTTATTCCAGAGGGAGATCTTGGCCCGTGAGTGAACCATCTCACCGCTGGCGCCCCAACGCCAGGATCCTCGGGGGCTTCAGGCGTGGTGATCGAGACAGTTCCTGACTGGAGGACGCCCTTGGTTGAATATCTCCAGCACGACAATCTTCCACTGGACCGAGCCGAGCGAGAATGAATCTGACGTCGTGCGCCATAATTCACCCTTCAAAGCAGTCCCAGCCTTGAGCAGCTCCTTTACATGTGTGGGATTGAAGGTGTTCTACTCCATTGTCTTCAAGGAGTCGAGATTCCACAGGTCATGCAAGAAGTGCACACTAGTTCTTGTGGCGCCCACTAGGATGGGTCACAGTTTTCTCACAGGATTCAGAGGCTTCGATACTTCTGGCCCTCCATGATCTAGGACTGCATCGAGTATGCCAAGAGGTGTCATGCGTTCCATGTTCATGCTAACTTTTTGCATCGGCCACCAGAGCCTCTCCATACTACCATGTATTCTTGGCCCTTTGCAGTCTGGGGGTTGGTTGTCGTAGGGCCTTACCCGCGGGCGATGGCCCACCATTGCCGGTTCATCTTAACCACTACGGATTTCTTCACGAAGTGGGCAGAGGAAATCCTGCTCAAGGAAGTCAAGGCATGTTCTATCACTAACTTTGTGAGCTCCAATATCATCTATCAGTTTAGAGTACCTCCCGCTATCCTCACGGATAATGGAACCAACTTCCGAGCGGCCGAGCTAAAGAAATTATATGCTAAGTACAACATTTGCTCTAACCACACCTCCCGCAATCATGCACAGGCCAATGGATAGATTGAGGTGTTTAACAACACCCTCTCTAACATTCTGAAAAATATGGTTGGTCATAATGAGAAAATTTGGCCGGAAAAGCTCTCCAACGACCTCTGGGATTATAGGACGACGACTCGTAACTCCACCCAGGTGACTATGTATTCCCTGGTATACAGAGCTGAGGGCATCCTTCCCATCGAGATCTAGTTGCCCTGATTGCGCACGGTGGTCTATGACCAACAAGCACTGGAAAGAGATTCCGAAATCCATATAGCCGAATTGGAAGCGCTTGATGGAAGTAGGCTTTGCGCTTTACATAACTTGGAAATTCATCAGAGTAGGATAGCTCGAGCTTTCAATAAGAAGGTTCGCCTCTGCTCCTTTCTACAAGGTGACCTGGTGCTGGCTCTCAGAGCGCCAATGATTCCTAGCAGGAAACCACCCAAGTTGGTGACCATGTGGGAGGGGCCTTTTATTGTCCATAAGCTCTATCCCAATGGCATGTTTTCCCTGGTAACTATAGATGGTGAGCACATAACTCCTCTCACCCATGCAAGGTTTCTCATGCAATACTTTGCCTAAGCCTGCACATGGTCCAGCATGACCTTAAAATGCACCTGGCCCTGCATGACCTTAAACTGCACTTGGTCCTACGTGACCTTAAACTGTACTTGGTCCTGCGTGACTATAAACTACACTTGGTTGTGCTTGACCTTAAAAAGAACATTGTCTTGCATGACCATAAACTGCACTTGGTCGTGCATGACCTTAAACTGCACTTGGTCCTGCCTGACCTTAAACTGAACATGGTCCTACATGACGTTAAACTGCACTTGGTCCTGCATAACCATAAACTGCACTTGGTCCTCCATGACCTTAAACTACACTTGGTCCTGCATGACCTTAAACTGCACATGGTCTTGCATTACCTTAAAATTCACTTGGTCCTGCATGAACTTAAACCTCACTTGGTCCTGCATGAGCTTAAACTTCAATTTGTCCAGCATGACCTTAAAAAGCACTGGGTCTTGCATGACCTTAAATTGCACTTGGTCCTGCATGTCCTTAAAATGCACCTGGTCCTGCATGACCTTAAACCGCACTTGGTCCTGCATGACCTTAAACTGTATTGTCTCGGACCACCATAAACTGCACCTTGGTCCATGTTCAAAGACATAAAACTAAGATCCTTATTTCATCCTACATGACGTTAAACTGTGTTTCTAGAACTACGTCTAGCTTGATTTCCATTTTAATGGGATATGTAGGAACACACAGACCTTTCGTCTTTGGGTCCAGCTTGAGGTCAACTATCGTGTCTGTCTTGCATTTGGGACCTTGACCATAGGATCTCATGGCATGGTATGGGATTATATCCTCATTCACGTCGTTTTTCAATAGCTGCACCACGCGCACCTTGTCCTCAGGATTATCCCTCCTATGTAATGTTCCCTATGACATTAAAAGGCACTATCTAGAACTACGTGTGGATTGATTCCTATCCATATGGGATACGTAGGACCGCCTGAACACCAAGATGTCAGCTCTAGCCCCATCTATTAGGATATCCCATGAACTCACGGTTTCCAAGGTGTTTTTCATTATGCCCCCCCTTTTCCTGGGGATCCGCCATCTTTTGGCTGCTCTCAGACTGAGCCTTTTTTACCATTTTTAGTGGTCTGCTAATATGTTCAGAGTACTATGGTCTAGGACCTGGAGTGTCAGATTCGACTTAGGCAAGTTCCATCCCCTTTCCAAGCTTCGTGTTCCCCTCCATTCGGGCCCCCATCATCCTTCACACCCAGAGGGACCCCCAAGAACGACCTAGATACAATGCCTAAGGGATCTCCTACCATCACGGGCCAACGCCCCCGATGGTTTCAGACAAAAAATCGATACAAATCCCGCGTTGCGAATATGGTCAGCGGTTGATTATCATTTGTTGTTCCCCATGGCTAATGCGACAGGATGCTGTGTTGCGAATGTGGTCAGCAGTAATCCTCAGTCGTCACGTCGGCTTTCCCGGGCCCTGAATATTGGTTGCATGATTCACATTATGTTCCTCCCCACCGTGTCAAGGTGGAATCTTCACACTCCTTCTTCTAACCCTCAGTACACCCCCACATGTCAGATAGACCAAGCTGCATAACGGTGTCTCTCGGGTCTCCTGCAATCTGAGCGCTAGATTATGTGCTTGGGTTTCTTCATTACAGGTTGCGTGTAGCTTGACCATCATCCCCATGAGAAACGAGGAGTCGCCCGAACATTGTGTTTCGGGCCCAGCACAGCTGGGAGCTAGCATCTCCTGTCCCCCTCCTGATGGTTAGACCCTCGCCAGCCCCTTGGCCTGAGGATCCTCTCTCAGAATTGCGCGCAGTGATGGTATGGGATTACGCCCTCACCCGCATCATGTATGCTTTATCGCATCGTGCGTGTTCCCTTCGGTCCATGCCATACGACCTTAAACTGTGGTGTCGGTCCAAGCAATACGACCTTAAACTGTGCTGTCGGTCCAAGCCATACTACCTTAAATTGTGCTATCAGTCCAAGCCATACCAGCTTAAACTATGCTATCAGTCCAAGCCATACGACCTTAAACTGTGGTGTGGGTCCAAGACATACGACCATAAACCATGCTGTCGGTCCAAGACATACGACCTTAAACTGTGGTGTCAGTCCAAGCCATACGTCCTTAAACTGTGGTGTTGGTCCAAGTCATACGACCTTAAACTCTGCTGTCAGCCCAAGCCATACGACCTTAAACTGTGCTGTCGGTCCAAGACATTCGACCTTAAACTGTGTTGTCGGTCCAAGCCATACGACCTTAAACGGTGCTGTCGGTCAAAGCCATACGACCTAAAACTATTCTGTCGGTCTAATCCATACAACCTTAAACTCTGATGTCAGTCCAAGACATATGACCTTAAACTGTGTTGTCGGTCCAAGCCATACGACCTTAAACTGTGTTGTCGGTCCAAGCCATAGGACCTTAAACAGTGTTGTCGGTCCAAGCCATACGACCTTAAACTGTGTTGTCGGTCCAAGCCATATGACCTTAAACTGTGCTCTCGGTCCAAGCCATATGACCTTAAATTGTGTTGTCGGTACAAACCATACGACCTTAAACTGTGATTATATCGTCCTGGCCGCATGACGAAAAATGGCACTGCATTGTGATGACATCCCCATGGGGGACATCAAGCCAGGTATTGGTCGATTACCATGCCTCTTAACAATGCCTGTTATGGATTTATTATTGTGTAGACGCTATGAATTTCTACCCTAGGCCAGTCGCCCCACAAAAGAAAAACCATTAACTTCATGAACAAACTATATATATCAAATGCCACTTCTTTTGGGGCGAGGGATAGACCCGCACGACTCCTTCACCGTTTGTGCAGGCGCCACATCACGCCATGCTGCCCTTCGAGAACTACATATGGCTTGATTCTCATCCTTATGAGATATGTAGGATCACCTGGGAGCGTCCCCACAGGCCCATCCTAACTTTTCGCGCTTCGTCTCTCGGCCTAAACGCATCACTGGGAGCATATAGTAAGAAGGTATTTTCCCCATACATGTTAGATTTTGCAATCTCTTTACCATGTGTCTCTCATTCCCCTTCTCCTTTAGTCTGAGATCTAAGACCTAAAACTAAGATCCTTTCTTTGGTTTTCTATGACTCTCTCTCTCTTTTGGGATTGTATAGTGTGGTGCGGGATTATGTACTCATTCACGTCAAGTTACTCGTCGTGTTGTGCCTATCCCCAGATGAGATGTGTCCCTCGTCCTACAAGATGTTAAACTGTATTCCGTACAACATGAAGTTAAACTGTGCTTCTAGAACTATGTGTGGCTTGATTCTCACCCTAAGGAGATATGTAGGAAAGCCCAAACATTTCGTTTTGGGTCCATCCCTAGGGATTACCAAACCTCGTCCCTCTTTATTGTCGGCCTCTCAGTCTAACTTCTGGGGAAGTGGTGTAATCGGGACATCTACCCCGAATAAGTTCAGGATGCCCCATGGTAATAATGGGAAGCGGCATTTCTCTCTCCAAAGTGGTCCTGCATGGAAATTGGGACGATCCACGATCAGGTTGGTATGTCCGCATAATGCGCCTTCTCCATGGTGGCGCAATTTCGGGAGTGTTGGAATCTGTTTGAACAAACCACCACTCCACCTTCCATGCTTTGTGTGACCCTTTATTCGGATCCTCATTTTCTTTCATGTTTGATGGGACACCCAAATAGTATGGATGATAGACATTGGTGCACCTACTACCACAATATGGATAATAGACATTTGGTCCGCCTATTGTAACATTATGGATGATAGACCTATGGTCCGCCTACTGTCCGGGGCCAACGTTCCGGAGGACTGGTCATGTTTGAAGGGACCCCCTAATAGTATGGATGATAGACTTTGGTCTGCCTCCTGCCCTAATATGGATGATAGACATTTGGTCCGCCTATTGTAGCAATATGGATGATAGACCTATGGTCCACCTGTTGTCCTGGGCCAACATTCCGGAAAACTGACCGATGATATTTGAGTTAGGCCTTGTGTTGCAAACATGGTCAGCGGTCAGCCCTCATTTATGGTCCCATTCCAGGCCAACACGATTTGGATGATGTGTTTCTTCCGCGGTTAACAGTTATCCTCCATCGTCGCGCCCCATAGTGTTCCAAATTTGGGTAGCGTGATTCACCCTTTCTCTCCATCTTTCTATGTTCGGATGGATTTCAATGCCCCCAGCATTGTGCCGCTCATGTGTCAGAGAAAATTGAGAAGGTGATATATCAATAGGTCTGAGGTCTCCTCAGAAATCCAGGACCAATTTCGGATGCCTGATGCTTGGTCAATTCCCCACAGTTGGTCAAAATGATAGCACGAGCATCCTTTGCTTCTTGTGTTGGGCGCGACCCATAGGAGCTTAGTGATGAGTTGTTATTTGTTTCGGAATTATGGTTGAGTATATTAAACCAAGGGTATAAATGAAGGAATTTGGCCATGTGTTTGATTAAGATGATGAGCAGTACAATAAAGAAGTTCATGAGATGGCCAAAACAAAGCCCAATAGGGATCAGCGTGCTGAATCAATCATTCCAGCACTGCTACCCATTGGATGGTAGCCTCCAGGACCAAATCTCGCTCCTTGAAGACTCTCTTATCATCATCCACCACAGAGCACAGCTCGCCAACCCTAGCTTGTGCCAGCGCCCGTTCTGTTCTAAGTACAGTCATCTGGTGATTTGCCTCCATCAGTTGTTCATGCGCGTCAGCCAACTAGGCCGTCATTTTCTCCACAAGCTCAGAGCATGTTGCAATGTAGGCCTCCTTATCTGCCGCCTGCCCTTAGAGGTGACATAATTCCCAATCCTCCCTCAGTAATGCTTGGGCGCTCGCCAATCATTCCTGGCACTGCACAACGTCGGTGCGCCGGCTGCTCTCGCGTATCTTTTCGGTCATGTAGTAACATGCCATCAGATGAAGGCACTGAGCATCAGCCACTCCGGCGCACAGGAAGCGCAGCCAGGTCTGGAGTGATCCCATCCGCCTCAACCAATTCAACTATGGATGTCTGAGAAAGCGCTGGATACACTTCCACCCTTTATAACATGTCATCCGGCTCTCCTCGGCTACCTCTGAGTCTGAGTCATTTATCTCCTCAGGGTCAGCGGGTCGGTACATAGGGAAGGCAGCCAACAGATCGGCAGCAGGATCTTCCCCAGAGACGCCTTCATGAGGAATTGGATCCTCGACGTCCTGGAACCTTCTTCTCTCGCCCCATCAGCAACAATGCCTCCATCAGCTTCTGACCTCGACTCATGAACAGTGCCGCTAATGTCCACTTCCCCCTGCTCACCAATTTCTGGGGTCGACTCAGTGTAGGGAGCATGTTCTGAATGAGGTGGTATTTCTGCCACTGGTCCACTCACGGACGACCCAGACTCCGTAGCCTAACGATCCTCCAATGTTGAGATCACTGCGCAAGGGGTACGCTGATTAGTTGGGATCTTTTGATACCAAGCACCAGTAGTGAAGCGTGAGACGTACAGGAGTCCAAAGCATCGGTCCCCAGTGTTTTGGCCGCTAACGGAGTCGTCGTAATGGGAGACCCCTCTGCACTTTTTAATTCAATGATGTGTGTCGGATCCCCATCATGTCCCACCAGTTCCTCTCCTCCATCCTATGGTGGGGATTCCCTTCCAACACTCATCCTCTCCTGAGTGAGGTAGAGAAATGATTGGGAAATTGGAAAGGGGAATCGATGAAGAGGGAAAATGAATGAAGATAGAGATAGACCTCGAGTATCTCAGTTATGTCGAGATCAGATCCGACAATATCTCCGCTCTCTAGGAGAATCCCTTGGTATGTGGCCCCTTGCGACCCCTCACCTTCGGGTTCTCCTTCTTCTTCATCTTCTCCTTCACCTTTGTCTTCTCCGGTCTCCTCCTCCCCCTCCGACTCCTCATCATTGTCACCTTCTCCCGGCGGCATCGCTTCCGGATCATTCTCCTGGCCGAGCATCACTTTCACTAGGAAAAGTGGCTCCGAACGCCGACCCCTTTGGCGTGCATATGCGTCCATGGCCGTTAGATATGCATGCCACCGATGGAAGTTCACCCGGTCGGTAATTCGAGCGAGCCCGCCCTCTGGCTGTTGGATGTTGTTTTGCATGTTCTTCTGCCAGATGGATTCAACACTCAGTGATTGCCACAGGGTCATCTAGGCTGACCACGGTGCCAAGAAAATTGCATCTTGGGAAGGTTCTAGAAGGTATCTTATTTGCTTCCCGGGTAGTTCCCTGGCCGCCTGATGTGACCCCCCCCCCACGGGCAACGAGGTCGCGACGACGCTATGTGATGTTCCCGCTACTGAAGTCCCGGCCTGCGCAGGCCTCACTGCCTGACGCACCATTGGTTCTCCCCTTCCGGCAGCACCTTGCCTTCTTTCCCTTCGCCCAGTTTCCACGCGAGTAACCTCAAGTTTCCGGACTCACTTGCATAAAATCCCCTCAGGGTACGCGATGGTCCAGTGTTCGACACACCCAGTTGCTAGGATAGTATCGACCCCAGTGGGAGGAAGAGTAACTACATCGCCAGAGCCGAAGGTGTTATACATCAACCACATCTGGCGTAGGACGCATGGATTCTTCTCCTTCCAGACAGTCGTGAATACCTTCTTCGGCATTCGTTGGAGGCACCCGAACAACTTGGCGAATTGGGATGTCATATAAGGCTCACAGATCACCCTACCGTCGATCTGATCCATGGGCACCCCTCCCCAAATGCTCTGGAAAAACTCATACTGTTCTAGAGAGCCTCGCCCATTGTCCACCATCTGGATAACCAGGGTGGGTAATGGGCTGAAGTGGAAGTTGATGTGGTTGCTAATATGGATTCTCACGCCCTCCTCATTGAGCGTCATCAGCACCACCATTGCGATGTTCAACAAGGATGGTCACAGGCCATTTCCTGGAGGACAGATGTAATTTGGGAAATTATACCTGATGAGATGAGCCGCCACCCAGCCATGGAAGATCTAGAAGGGACCACATACTCTCCGAGGTGCCCCCCCTCGTGAGATGAATCCCAGGATGGCATAAAGCTTGGCCAGTACGGGGACTCCCAAGTTAAACCGTTTGTTGGCGGCCATGGTACCCGCCGTCACCAGTGTTGCTGGACGGAAGCCCATCCTCACCTCCCGCACCGGCAGGAGCCACTCGCTCAGGAAGGTGGCAAGGATCCCGGCATACCGGACGTTTGGGTCCTAGGCCTCGATGACATCATAGCCTCATGATTGGTATAGCCCCACCTCCAGGGTCCTCCAGTATGACCCGTCCCAACTCCTCTAATCCGCGGTTGGGCATAGTTTACCTCGTCCTGACATCTTGATGGACAGATCCTTATGAAGGAATAGGCTAAACCAGCCCTTGTAGGAAATGTACTTCAGGAAGCCTTTGAACCCCATACTCTCATTGGCCAGCTCCACCAGGTGCCACGTCAGCAAAGCCATCCGTGACCTGTCTTCCCAAGTGTTCTTTGGAGGAACAAACTCGTCATATTGGTAGCCCTCTAGTGGGATACCTCCGATGCAGTGAACGTCCCAGAGACTGATGCCTACATCCCCATGATGAAGGTGGAATGTATTGGTATCAAGAGACCAACGAGTGAATAGCTCCGGCCCGAGCTCAGGTTGAAGGTGTAAGTGGAACATTGATGTCTATACCACCTCTAATAGGCCGATATACCGCAGTTCATCCCCGAAGTGGTCGCAGGTATGGCAAACCCAGAATGCACAGGCCTATTCGATGGGGAAGTTTCCCCTGTACCGCAGGTCCCAATCCTTCAGCCAGCCCTTCGTGTCATCCGTGATGCTCTGACGGAACATGCTCGCGTAGAGGGCTGGAGAATTTTCTGCGACAGGCTCATCCCCAGTAATTGTTCTGGTCCTTGGGTTCAAGACATATACGTCCATATGTCTAGTTTCCCTAGCAGGATGGGCGTTGTTGGTGATGTTGTAGCGAGGAAGCTCTTCCCCCCGGGTCACCCATGACCGCGGCGTGCCCACCTCGAAGCCCGGCAGAGGCACCTCCTCTAGGATGCCAATGTTCCAGAGCGGGAGGTTTTCAGATAGGGGATACATCTTCTGGGCCGGAATCAGCAGATTGAACAAGGTCAGGTTTTTGTAGACGATCAACTTGGCGCCATAAACCTCTTCGTTCACCTCAATTTCTGTCCTACGAGGGGCGGCTTCCCCCTCATCAACTCGGTTTGCGGAAATCTCGAATATCTCGAGAGTTTCATGAAATCAGGATGCAGTGTGCGGAATCGGAGAATTTCGCGCGAAATCTGAAGTGGCGGCGTGAAATCCATGATATGGGAGCGCAATCGGCACACTAAGCACGGAATATCCCGAGCAGGCGTGCAACGACGACCAAAATTTGGAAGGAATTCCGCGCTGCCATAGCATTTTTACGCGTAGCCGAGGAAGCAATTTCGCACACAAGAGTGATAAGCCTATCGCGTGGAAAAAGCTGAAGTACGGATTTGGGACCCAACGCCCCTTTTTTATAGGCGAGGCCGGTGTTCCGCGCCATGCGGAGCGAGAATTCTGTGAAAGTCTGTCATTTTGCGCGCTCTGTTGGAATTTTCCGTGCAAAGTGCCCAGGAGACCCAGCACTTCGGCGTTTCGTCATTTCCCTTAGAATCTGAACGTTGCGACCTCTCGCCGATCCAATTCTGATGGGGGAATTTGTAGACGCCGAAATAGTCTGTTACTCCTAGAGAAAGTTTCGAAATGGAAAAGTGAATTCATATTCTGAATCAGAGGCCCGGTCTGGAGGCTCGGGAAGTGGTGCACAAAATAAAGGAGGACTTGTGCGAAATAAATTCCTTCGCACGAAGTATCCCCAAGATGTGCGTAATCGAGCCGGTGAGGCGCACATTTTTTGCGCGCCCCAGATCCTCACGGTGAGGTTTTTCATGCCGACGGCTCCCGACGCGGAAGATTTCACGCGCCGCCTGGATTCCGCACCAGCCGATGCGTATAAATAGAAGGCAACCCCAAACAGTTTGGGGGTTGTAGAATTTGGATCGGCTCTCGTGTGTGCAATTCGACTCCCTTCGTGCACAATATGACTTCCAGGTAATTCTCCTTTTCGCGCAAGCTTTCCACGGGGTTCACCTTTGCTCGCAACTCCACTGGTATAATTGAATTTGCCCCCTCCTCCAGGTTCCTTCCATGTGCGCAATCTGGGTCCCATGCGCGCAATCCCCTTCTATGCGCGCAAAACCTTGTGCACAATTCCCTATCCACGCGCAATCCCCTGGCTCCAGTTGTGCGCCATCCCGGTGTTTTGCGCGCAAACCGTCTCTTTGTGCGCAAAACCCAGAACCCTTCACCTTGACGCCCCTTGGCTGCCTTTCTGCACAGGCACCTGATGTCTCCCCTGCGAGGAATGCACACCGTGCGTTGTTTTCCCGTACGGCCTTCCAGGCTCGTGCGAAGTAACCTCAAGGTTCCTTAGGTAGTGTTTCCCATTTCATTGCTTTTCCTTATGCTTCTCCACATAGGCACACTAACAGCTATTTCTTCTTCGCATAGCCACGCTAACGTGGACCCCTCAATGGTTAGCCCTATCGCCCCCTTCACAACGGCCTTGCCGATGCCTTCCCTCCCACAAGGGGTAGAGCGCATTGGGCATGTAAACCCTAGGGGTGTGGAGCGAACCCACCTCGTCCAAGCTGCGGGGCGTTAAAATGCTAAGCACCTCGTCCTTAACACATGATGTTAAAATATGGTCTGACCCCGTGCATCACACACAGGGTCCGCCCAGCTCGGGCATTCTTTATGCCCACTCATCTCCACGGTAATGGACACTTCCTCGCATGGAATGAGATCCTCCTAGTCAGAGTGGTGTTTTTCCACGGTGGAAGGGCTACCTTAGAGCGTAAGCCCCTAGCCTCTCTGGCGGAAGGTTACACCCCTAAATCTCTGTACTTCCCCCTGCCAAGGCCAGTAGAGTCCCTTTCCCACTGCTCTTAGTTGCACCATGGGCCTCCACCCTGGAGTAAGCCCTGGCACCAAGGGCCACTAACCTGGCGTAATCCCTTGTTTCCTCTTTGGGCCGCTCAACGTGTAAGCACCTTTCCGCTTCTCACGGACGCACCCTTTGTGACATTATCATCTGGTCCCTGGTGCCTCTTGTTTCTCACACAGAGCATGACTCATGTGGGCTTAGAGCACGCATCAACCATGGCATCCTCTATGGGACGCCTCAGAGTGTAAGTCCTATCCCAGCGAACTACGTGGACTTTGATCCGTGATAACGCACGGTACGTAGGAATCCTCCACGAGGTTCAAGCCCACCAACCGGTCGTTCCGACCTCTCCATGTCGGTTCCCTGACCACCATGGGACGCCTCAGAGCATAAGCTCCATACCCACTCTGGGCCGACTCAGAGCGTAAGCCCCAAATATCTCATCCCGCATGACATTAAACTGTATGCCCTCATCCCGCATGACGTTTAACTGTATGCCCTCGTCCCACATGTCATTAAACTGTATCTCGTCCAGCATGACGTTAAACTGTATCCCCCCTCTTGGGACGTCTCAGAGCATAAGACCCAAGTCTCACACCCACGTATTATCCTGAATTCCCCCCTGAGCCCACGTGCCTTGAGAAGCTCATGCCCTAGCCCGGAGATCTTTCTTTCTCTAGTCTCCAATCCATGCGTTCATTCTCACGGGTCGCCTCTCCATGTGTCCTATCGTACCACCGAACTGCACAGACTTTGATTTCCTGCCATGGGGATACCTAGGAAGTATCCACGAGGATCAATCCCGTTACTCCTCCATCCATCCTGATCCTTACCCGGGCCGCCACATCCCGGTGAGATCATGCCACCCCATCCCACTCCATGACATCTGGGAAGCCACCCACGTGCTGGCCCCAACATCGGTGTTCCCCCTAGGAGGTCCTTCAGCCCGATCTGTCTTTGCAAGACATTAAACTCGCAGAATACCCTGTGATAAACATGGGAAGCTAAGGAAAACCTCAGATGGTACACAATCCACGCGTTTGATGTGGGATGCCTCGGGCTTCCACGCCCTCGAGAAGCCCTGTGATAAGGGATATAAGACAGACATACTGATCCCCAGCATCAAGACATGCCAACGACATCCTAACGTGACCATTCTCCTCACCGATGGTTTCTGCCCCGAAAAGACCCCTTGGAGCGTCTCGACAGAAGTTGCGTAATTAACTGGTGTCCATGTTGATATGGCACTGGGAATGAGCTTCACGAACCCATCTTAAATCTATGAGGGAGACCCGGACAAGGTAACGAGTTCCGAGGAGGAATCCACGGAAGGATGAACTGATATACCATCATCCCGGTTTCGATCAAAGAGCAGACGTCCCTGAATAAGAATTGGATGTCGCCCACCATTGGAACGTAGGAATGTGGGGCAACAAGCATCGCGTCCTCCCCACAGACGAATGCACATTCCCCGATGAAAGCGTCAAAAACAAGAATTCTTAAGGGTTTTAAGTATTTTTATGTTTTTTAGAATTTTCAAATTTCTTAATGTGTTTATGTGTTTCTAGGTTTTTATTTCATTCTTATGGGTTTTCAAGGCTTTGGTGGTTTAAATGTTTTTTAGGTTTTTTGTGAATTTTTTTATTTTTTCTTATTTTTAGGGTTATTATTGATTTTGTGGATTTTAATGGTTTTAGAATTTAATATGGTTTTTGGGTTTAATGGTGTTATGGGTTTTTTTGGTTTTATTTTTTGGGTTTTTATGGTTTTTTAGTGTATTATAATGTTTGTTGGGTTCAATTGTTGTTTAGTGTTTTTATAAGTTTTGTGGGTTTTTTTGGGTCTTTAGTATTTTTTAAGGTTCACATCGGGCTTTATATTTTTAAAATTGTTAGGATTTTTAGGGAATTTATGGTTTTTAGATATTTATATATTCTTTGGATTTCTTAACAGCTTTTATATATTTTAGGTTTTGTTGTGATTTTTTATGGGGTTTTAGGGTTTTTATGTTTTTAGGGATTTTGAAGGATTTTTTGGTTATTTTAAGGTTTTTATTTTTTTTACTATTATTAGGGATTTAAATTGTTTTTTGAGTTTTAGAATAATTTCATGGGTTTTTACAGGTTTTTGGGTATTTAAGGGGTTTTAGGTTTTAGGGTTTTTTTTGTTTTTTAATGTATTTTATGTTTTTAGTGTTTTTTAGATTTTTATTGATTTCATGTGTTTTTTGTGTTTTATTTTTTTCTTATGGTTTTTAATGGGTTTTATAGTTTTATTCATTTTTAGGAATTTTTTGAATTTTTTTTAATATGAATTGTTTTATGGTTTTTTATTGATTTGGAGGGTTTTTTTGATTTTTGAGTTTCTATGGGTTTTTATGTTTTTAGGGATTTATACGAATTTTTAGGAGTTTTATGGTTCATTAGATTTCATTATCATTTTGTGGTTTTAGATATTTATTATATTTCTTATGGGGTTTTTATTATATTATTGGTTTGGGTGTTTTTTAATGTTTTGGGGGGTTAATGGTTTTTAGGGGTTTCGAGGTCTTTTTAGTGTTTTCATAAAATTTTTAGGTTTTAGGGGTTTGGAGTCTTTTTTTTATATTTTTATGTATTTCATAGAGGTTTTCAAGATTTATTGTGTTTTTAATTTTTTTTTATGAATTTTTAGTTATGTTTTAATGATTTTTTTAGTTTTTTGGGTTTTTTGTGATTTTGAGGTATTTTAGGACGTTTTGAGGTTTTTTTGAATTTTTTAGTGCATAGGGGTTTTATGTGTTTTTAGGTTTTAAATGTTTTCTTAGAATTATTCATGGTTTTGGGGGTTTAAATTGTTTTTGTTTTTATGGTTTTTTTGGATTTTTAATGATGTTAGAGATTTTCAGGGTTTTTTTGGTTGTTATGTTATTTAGTGTTTTTAAGGGGTTTTATAGTTTGTAAATATTTTTGGGGTTTAAATGTTTTTTAGTGTTTTCAGTGGTTTTTATGGTTTTTATGGGGATTATGGGATTTCTGGAATTTTCAATGGAAATTGAATGTAATATATGAAAAAGGAATTTATGTACAGAATAATCTCCTAAAGGTTGTCCCAAATGGCCAGAAGGATACTAGTAACAACATAATTGAAAGTGGTGTGGAGAACCCTTACCAATACCAAACAACCAAACTATGGAAAATAGGCTCCATAATCCTTGTGTAGCCCATCTAAGAAATTTTCTTGAAGATGGGTCGGAGAAACCTCACAAAACCTAACAAAAAAATTATTTTTAAAAGGGGTCGATAAACCTCATGAATCCTATCCCATCATCACCAAGAAGATATCCTAGGAAAAATCATGAATCCCCACCAAACTAATGCATAAAATGCTTAGAGAAACCTTGTGAAGCCTAGAGAACCCAACAGTCTTTGAAAAGCACCCAGCCCCTAGCTCCATCACTATCCAAATCATCAATCTTCTCCTAGTAGCCCTGAGAACACCATAAGATCTCCCAACACCCTGAATAGATCTCCTAACAATAAAATATCTCTATACAATCAACACCGTCTATCACTCATATTCAACTACCATCCTAACATATAGTAGCCTCAATAAATCCAAAACCTAGTAACATCACCCAAGATAGCTCCTAACACTCTCATCCCCATCACCTATAGCGAATAACATTGCAATAAAAACTGCAATCATCAACCTCATAACACACTAATTCTAACACCAAAATCCATATTCATCACCAAACAAAACCCATTTGCAATAACCAATCTATCTCCAAGATTCCTAAGAACCAGCCCAAACACCATCCAAAAACCAGCATCCCCTAGCACCACTTTTAGTGCAAAATTTTATAACCAAAGAAGCCTTAACCTCAATCCTTACTAGCGTCCCTGCAACTCCTGCATCCCTATAGTCTTTGAATCCTAACTACATCCCATATATAGTCACATTCCTCCCACCAAGCCTTTCGATTCTCCATCATGACCAACACCAATCTAGACTATAATTCCCATATTCGATAATTCCTAGAAATAACATGTCTTTAGAAACCATAACCAATGGAAATCCTCACCAACCCACCTCCCTGCCATCTGCAACCACATATCCAAACTAGCACCAAGGAAAAGAAACAACTAGCCACCTACATAACAAAAATCACTACAAGACCCATATCCAAAAAGCCTTCTAGAAACCCAACCCAAACCAGAGCCAGTAGTGAGAGAAATGACATCTAAGACAAACAAAGAACTAGTCAATTAAAAACCAAATTATCACAATGTGACAACATGATATTTGAGATGTTATCAAATAATATATGAAAACAACCAATATTAATCCATCAAATAGAAATGGGCACACCATCATCAGTCGGTGAACCAGAATCTAGTAGACTAAAACCCAACACCAAACAATTTATTGAATCAAATAAAGAAACCATTGTAGATAAGTTGTGTCGAGGGATCCACCATCCCAACACTAGATAATGCTAAAAAACCCACTATTATTGGAAAAGAAAACAAAATTAAATAATTAATAGATAAAAAATAATACCATGACCTAGAAATTATAAGTTGAAGTCAGTCGATGAACATTAAACCAGCAATATGATGAAATTGGAGTTATGAAGGCCGATAAGAAAAATAAATAATGTGTGATGATGAAGCATCATACGAAGGTGAAGGCTAACAAAACTAACACAAAACAAATTAAAAACCACCACATGACTCCATCCAATAAAACCATGAACAACAACCCATGATCCTAAAATGAAGCACCCAAATCTGTATCATTAAGGTAAGCATTAGAATAATGCAACGAAATCAAAACCCCATACCACCAGAATGAATCCTAAGATGACCCACATACAGTTGTTAGAATAAAGGATACTAAAACCTATCACCATAAATAGCCAAGATAAGACCATGAAATTCGAATTGATGGATGAAAAGGCTATGGACCATAGAATCATCGCTCCACCCAACATGCTAGAGGAGATGACAATGGCTTCCAAACTAGTGGCCCACAAAGCATAAAAAAACACTCCAATAAAACATTCGATGTAATACAACATCAACTAGACCCAAAAAAATGTCAAAACACCCACACAAAAAATCCACTAATCAACCAAAATCCCTTTCCAAAAAATAGAAGCATCGACCAAAAAATTAAAAAACAATCTAGAACCAAGAATAACTCAATAAAATTAAGTGGTCCTTCCTCTGACATGTAACTAATGATGTAACACATGCAGCTACTCAAGAACCATGACCACACAACCAATGATGATTGTCAAAAAAACAATAACATACCAACCAAACAACCCTTATGTACAATAATATGTCGAAGATAACAAAACATCCATTAAACTGATGAACCATGAGCACCGGTTATTGACATACCCTTGAAAAAAATTTATTAAATGGAAGATTTGTGAGCCAAATGAGCCAATAATTCTTTACATCCAATGATCAAACACTCATTTAACCATGAATATGGGACCAACTACCTTGTCAATGGAGATAAAACTCCAACAACAAGGAAAAAAGAATGAAAAAACCATAAGAAAAGCACTCATTCGCCACAACCAACCATGAGATACCCAAATATAAACCACAAAAATGAACCCAAAATAACATCTATAGAAGAGCTCCATCTTCCAAGAATAATCCAATAATGTAATCGAACAAAAACCCCATGAGAACATGCTTCCAAATCACAACACACAATCCCCTGTGAGGTTGGGGCTTCTAAGAGCATGACAAGCTCAATCGGAAACCCCCTAGGGACATTATGTGTTTAGTATTTTGTTATTTTTTGTGGTTTTAAAATTTTTTGGGGTATTAGGGACGTTTTTATATTTTTATGGTCTTATCAGTGGTTATATGGATTAATACATTTTTTAGGGTTTTAGGGTTCTTATGGTTTTTATGGATGCTTTTGGGTTATAAGGGTTGTTATGAGTTTAATGGGGATTTATGGTATCTCAATTTTTTGTAAAATTTTTAGGGGTATAAAGGGTTTCTATAGTTTTAGTGGGATATTTTGTTTTTTGGGGTTTTTAGGGAGTTTTAATGTTTAATGGGTTTTTATGGTTTTTCTTATTTTTATGGTTTTTAATTTTTTTAATTGTTTACCATTTATTGGGGTTTAATGGTTTTTAGGGTTGGTTATGTTGTGATGTTTTTATTTGGTTTTTAGAGGTTTATATATATTTTACGTTTTAGGGATTTTTTAGTATTTTTAATATTTTTATGGGTTTAACGTTTTTTTTATTTTGTGGGTTTTCAGAGTATTTTTTGGTTTTTTCATTTTTTTGGGTTGTAGAAATTTTTTTTTGGGATTTTTAGTGGTTTTATGTTCTTAAAGTATTCTTATGTATTTTATAGGTTTTAGGGGTTTTACATTTTTATGGACTTTTAGGTTTTCATTATGATGTATTTTTTTTAGGGTATTTATGAATTTTTAGTGTTTTGTAATTTTTAATGGTTTTCTGGTTTATTAAGATTTTAGGGGTTTTTTTTAAAGTTTTTATGTTTTATAGGATTTTTTAGAGTGTGTTTAATTTTTTATGGTTTTAAATTTTCTGTGTGTTTTTATTGGATTTTAGGTTTTTATTGGGTTTTTTTGTTTTTTATAGTTTTATGGGTTTTATGGTTTTAGGGGTATTTTATGTTTTTTAGTTTTTTTCAACCTTTCATGGTTTTTTGTCTTTAAATGTTACATTTTCCATAGGGTTTTAATATTTTTTAATTATTTTAGGTAATATAATCTATTTCCTAGGATTGTTATGGTTTTTGGGTTTTTAGGGAATTTTAGGGGTTTTAGATTTTTCTGGGTTTCATGGGTTTTGGGGTTATAGAGGTTTTTTGAGTTTTTTAGGGTATTTATGGTTTATTATAGTTTTTTAATATTTATATGGGTTTAAATAGTTTTAGAGTTTTTAATTGGTTTTTGTGGTTTTATGGATTTTTAGTGTTTTAAAGTTTTTAGCGGTTTTTATGGTTTTTTTGGGTTTTTAGGGTTATCATCTATTTTAGGTTTTTTGATGGTATTAAGTGTTTCTTGTTTTTATGAATTATTTATGTTTTTTCAAGGTTTTTATGGTTTTTATGTTTTAGGGGTTTTTGGGGGTTTTTAGAATTGTTTTGGTTTTTAAAGATGTTGAGTGTTTCCAGGGTATTTTTGGGTTTTTAGGGTTGTAGGGTTTTTTATGTTTATTTTGTGACAATTGGGTTTTTTTAGTTTTATTGTGTCTCAAAAAATTCATTGAGTTTTTAATGTTTTTTTTGGATTGGAAGAATTTTAGATTTTATAGTGGTTTTTTGGGTTTTTATGGGTTTTTAGAGGTTTTTAGTATTTTTTGGAGTTCAATAATTTTATGGGGTTTATGTGTTTTTTTTTGTTTTTATTGATGTTATGTGATTATTTGTTATTAATGTTTTCTTAGGGGTTTGGGGGGTTTTGAGGATTTGTTCAATTTTTATGATTTTTTAAGAGTTTTACTACTTTTATGGATTTGGAGGATTTTTCATGGTTTTTTGGGGGTTTAGGATTGTTATGGTTTAATGTGTTTTTTACGGTTTTTAGGGTTTTTATAGGGTTTTAAATTTTTTTATTGTATTTGATGTTTTTTGGGGTTTGGGGTGTTTTTATATTTATTAGTGGGGTTTTTATCTTTTTATTGGCTTTTAGGTGTTTTTATAGTGTTTAGGGGTTTGTGGTTTTTGGGTTTTTTTTGGATTTGTAGGGTATTTGTGGGTTTTTATGGGGTTTAGTGTTTTGTATGTTTTTATGGGTTTAATTATTTTTTAGATTATATATATTTCCTTAGGGGTATTCTGGGATTTAGGGTTTTTTATGTTTTTAGGGATTTTTATGTAATTTAATGGTTTTTATGGTTTATAGGGTTTTTAAAGTTATAGGGTTTTGTTGTTTTTTTGGGGTTTTGTATTTTTTTTTGTTTTTAGGGGCTTTAAGTGTTTTTAGGTTATTAATGTTTTCTTAGGGTGTTTATATTTTTTTTTATATTTTAGGAATTTTTCAGACATTTATGATTTTTTATTTTTTCAATTTCTATTTTTTATGGATTTTTAGGGAGGTTTCTTTTTAGATTATTTTTATTTTTTACGGTTGTAGGTTTCTTTAGTTTTTTACGGTTTTGTGGGTTTTATTGTTTCTTTTAACGTTTTAGTGGTTTAAAGGTTTTTAATAGTTTCTAGTTGTTTGTTGGTTTAATTGGTTTTTAGGGATTTATGGTTTTTAGGTAAATTTACTGTTTTTATTGTTTTTATTGTTTTTCTTGATTTTAGGGAATATGTTTGGTTTTTAGGTTTTTAGGGGGTATAAATGTTTTTATGTTTTTATGTTTTTATGTTTTCTTTGGGGTTTTCAAGGTTTTTAGTACTTTTTTACATTTTTTTGGGTTTTTGGTGATTTTTTTTTCATTTTTCTTGTTTTTTGGGGATTTTAAGGTTTCTGATTGTTTTTTTGGATTTTTAGTCTTAATTAGGGTTTCAGTAATTTTTTAGTGTTTCTAGGGATTTTATGTTTTTTAGGATTTTATGGTTTTTATAGGATTTTAAATGGTTTGGTGGGGTGTTCTGTTTTTAGTTTATTTATGTATTTATAGGATTATTATTGTTTTATTGTTTTTATTTATTTTGTGGGTTTCAATAGTTTTTTGGATTTTTGGAGTTTTATGTATTTTTGGGTTTTTGAGTTTTTATTTTTAATTTTAGGGTTTCTAATGTTTTTTAGAGTTTTTAACATTTTTATAGAATTAATGGATTTTAGATTTTGTATTATATTTTTCCAATTTCTATGGGGAATTAGGGGTTCTTAATTATTTTATCCATTTCTATGGTTTTTAGGGTTTTTATCATTCTTTATTTTTTATAGTTTTTAGGTGTTTGTAGTTTTTACAGTTTTCGTACAGTTTTTCAATGTTTCTAGTGTTTTTTTCATTTTTAGTCTTTTTAGCGTGTCATTAGGAATTTTATTGTTTATTGGGTTTTTAGTATTTTGAGGATTTTAGGGGTTTTATGGGTTTTATTGATTTTCCTGTGTTTTAGGGACTTCAGGGTTTTTTGAGTTTTATTGGGGATTTAATGATTTTTAGGTTTTTAAAATGTTTTGCATGTTTAATGCTTTTTATTTTTTTTCTTGGGTTTATAATGTTCTTATCAGTTTTAAGGGTTTAATATTATTTTATCGGATTTATGGTTTTTTAGGTTTATTTGAATTTTTAGTGTTTTTACGAATTTTAGTGGTTTTAATTATTTTTAGTTTTTAAAGGTTTTCTTAAGAATTATGAGGGTTTTTCTATATACTTTTATATTTCTAAACGGTTTTTTTTGGTTTTTTAGAGTTTTTTATCTTTTTAGGCTTTTAATTTGTTTATGGTTTATAAAATTTAATGGGTTAAAATTATTTTTAGAGGTTTTTGTTTTTTATGTTTTTAGGGGTTTTATGGTTATTTTAATGTTTTTAGGGGTTTTTATTTGTTTTTGGAATTTGAGTGGTTTTTCTATTTTAGGGGTTTTAAGTGTTTTAATTTTTTTATGGTTATAATATGGTTATTCAAATTTATGGTTTTTTTTGTTTTTAGGATTTTTAGGGATTTTTTACGGTTTTATGGGGTTTAGGGTCCCTTGTTATTAAGAGGGTTTTGATGGTTTTCTATTTATTTCATAGGATTTTAATATATTTTAGAGTTTATAAGAACTTTTTTTTGACTATTTTAGGGTTTCTGTTATTTTTTAGATTTTTTTTAACTTTTTAGAGGTTTAATGGGTTTTTATAATTCTTCATGGTTTTTAGGATTTTAATGGGTTTTAGGGTTTTAATGGTATTATATTTTTTTTAATGTTTTTTGGGATTTTTATATTTTTATGGTCTTTTATAGTTTTTTAGTGTTTTAACGTGATTTATGAATTTAGGGATTTTATGTGTTTTAACGGGTTTTAAGGATTTCTTAGGAATTTTCCAGTTTTTAGGGATTTTGACATTTTTATTTATTTTAAGGATTTTCAAAAATTCTTGTGGTTTTAAGGGGTTTAAGGGTTTTTATGGTTTTTAGGGTTTTTCTGTTTTTAGGGGTTTAATTGTTTTAGGGTAATTAGTATTTTTTGGATTTTAGGAGTTTTATGTGGTTTTAGTTTTTTTTGATTTCCTTCTTGTTATCGTGGATTTTATAGTTATCTACATTTTTAGGGATTTATAAGATTTTTATTGTTTTTAGGTATTTTGGGTTTTTAGGTATTCTATGTGTTTTTTCGATTTTTACTTTTTTAGGGTTTTAAGGTTTCTATGGTTTTTTTTGGTAGAGTGGGGTTAATTGAGTTTTGTAGGGTTTAATTTTTTAGTGATTTTTATCCAGTTTAGTGTTTTAAAGAGTATTTAGAGTTCTAGTGGGTCATTCGAGTATTTATGGTCTTTTATGATTTTTAATGTTTTCATGGGTTTTAGGATTTTTAGTGATTTTATGTATTCTAGTGTCTTTTTATGGAGTTTAATGGTTTTTTGGTTGTTTTTATGTTCATTATGTGCTTTAAGTGTTTTGGGTTTTAAGGTTTTCTTAGGGGGTTTCAATGTTTTAAGTGTTTTTTATATTTTTATATATATATTGGGTTTTCAAGGATTTTTATTATTATTTTAGGTAATTAGGGATTTTGAGGGGTTTGGGGGTTTTAGAGTTTTTTGGTGGTTTATCTGATTTTATGTTTTTAAGGATTTCGTAGCGGTTTTCAATGTTTTTGGTTTTTTTTTATTTTTATCGATTTTTAAGGCCTTTTATGTTTTTCATTGTTTTTAGGGATATATTAAATCTGATTGGTATTTGGAATTTTATGGATTTTATGGGGTTTTTGGGCCTTTTGAGTTGTTTTAGCATTTTATGTTTTTCAGAATTTTTTAATTTTATTTGGATTTAGAGATTTTTAGAGTCTTTAGTGGATTATTAGTTTTTATGTTTTTAGGGTATTTTATTGTTTTTATGGGTTTTTACGGTTTTATTGGTTTGTAGGATTTTTTAAGATTATTTAAGATATTTAGGATTTTTTATGTTTATTAGGGGTTTCCAGTGTATTTTTCTTTTAACATTTTCTTAGTGTTTTTCATTGTTTTTAGGAATCAATATGTTTTATGTATTTTTTAGGATTATTTAGAATATTTATGTTTTTAGGGTTTTATGTATTTTGGTGTTTTAAATGTTATTCGGTTTTTATGGTTTTTTGGGGGTTTTGGGTTGTCTTCGTTTTTAGGAGTTTTAAAGGTTTTAATATGTTTTATACATTTTTAGGGGTTTAAAATGTTTTTAGTGTTGTTAGTGGATTATATGGTTCATATGTGTTTTATGTTTTAAATGTTTAATAGCGTTTAATGGTTTTTAGTATTTTATGTGTTTTATCATTTTTAGCATCTTTTTTATTTTTTATGTGTTTATGAGTTTTTCATTTTCATACTTTTCATAGGGGTTTTCAAGGTTTTTGGGGGGTTTTAAATTTTTAGATACTTTTAGTCCTTTTAATTTATTTTTATATTTTATAGTGTTTTGGGGATTTTGAGGGTTTTTAGGGTTATTTAGTGTTATAAACCCATTTTAGGTTTTTAGGTATTTTAGGTGTTCTAGGTTTTTATGTTTTTCTTACGGGTTTTCATGGTTTTATTTTTTTATGTTATAATGTAATTTTTGGTATTTTTAAGTATTTTTATGGTTTTGATAGTATTTAAATATTTTGATGGATATTTTTTATTTTTTTGGGTTTGTAGTATTTTTTTTGAGGGGTTTTTTGGTTTGTAAGGATTTATGGGTTTTATAATTTTTATCATTTTAATATTTTTAATGATGATTTAGAGTTTTAGTGATTTTGTTTATTTTTCATGTGATTTTAGGGGTTTGGAAGGAATTTAGTGTTTTTATATTATTGATGGTTTTTAGAGTTTTATAGATTTTTTAGGGTTTTAAATGTGTTTAGGTTTTAATTTTGTTAATTTTTTTATTATTTCTTGTTTTGTACTTAGGAATTTTTCGGGAATTTTTTTAATATTTTCTTGACTTTTACAGTTCATTGGGATTTAGAGGGGGTTTTTGGTTTTGGGGTGTTTTTTGGGTATTTTTTTTTTTTTTAATCTTTTACGGGTTCTATGTTTTTTATAGTTTTTTACATTTTTAGGGGGTTTAAAGGGGTTTGAGGGGTTTTAATGGTTTCTTTATGTTTTTATGGGATTTCATAGCATTTAAATGTTTTTATGGGTTTTATGGTTTTAATGGTATTTTGGTATTATGAAATTTTGGGTTTTTAGGGTTTTTAGTGTTTTGAGGTTTTTAAGATCTTCGAATTCGTTTTTTGGTTTTATGGTATTTTAAATTTGAAATGACATTAATTATTTTTTATTATCATTATGGGTATTTATTTTTCTAGGGTTTCTAGGGATTTGGGGGTTTTATAAGATTTTTGGTTTTCATAGATTATTTTTGTGTTTAGGGATTTTAAATGTTTTTTTGGTTTTATAGGATTTCATAATTGTTTTTAGGGTTTTTATGGGTTTTTAAATTTTATGAATTCTTATGGATTGTAGTTTTTTATAATTTTTAGAGTATTTAGAAATATTGAAGATTTTTGGGGGGTTTTCAGGTTTTTGTGGGTTTTAAGGTTTTTATGGTTTTTTTAGAATATAGGGGTTTTAGGAATTTTTAGATTTTTTAACTTCTAGAGGTGTTTAAATGGTTTTTAGTGATTTTAAGGAATCATAATAAAGTGTATGTTTTATGGTTTTTCGGGGTTTTCCGTTCCTTTTTAGGTTTTTATAGGTTTTATGGTTTTTTAGGTTATTAGGTGTTTTAGTTGTTTATAGAGGTTTTAGGTTTTTCTTAAAGTGTTCTTGTTTTTTTGGTTTTTTATTTACTAGTTATTTTCAGGTATTTTTTATATTTTAATGGTTTTTAGGGTTTTAATGGTTTTGGAGGGATTTTACTATTTTTAATGATTTGTTGGGTTTTAAGGGTTTTTAATTTTTTGGTCAATTTTTAGGAGTTAAAATTGTATTTAGGAGTTATGTTTTGTTAGAGTTTTTAAGGTTTTTTACATTTTTATGTATTTTTAGGGTATTCTGACAGGGTTTGTAAGTATTTTCGGGGTTTTGGGTGTATAAAGTTTTTTTTATTATTTATGGATTTTTATGAGCGTTTAGGTGTGTTTTGAGTTTTTATGTGTTTTAGAGTTCTTCGGGATTATAGGGTCTTTTGGGATTTAGTGTTTTTTAATGTTTTAGGGGGTTTTATCATTTTAGTGGTTCATAGTGTAATTTTATGATTTTTTCTGTTTTTAGCATTTTTAGGTTTTTAATGGTTTTAATTGTTTTAAGGGTTTTGAGGTTTTCTAATTGTTTTTTAGGGTCTTTATGGATTTTTATGATTTTTGGGTTATTTGATCTTCATTATGATTTCTATAGTACATTAGGGGTTTTTATTGTTAAATAGTTTATTAGGGTTTTAGGGATTTAGGATTTGGTGGATTTATCATTTTTAGTTTTTTAGGTGTTTTTAGAATTTTTAGGTTTTTATGATTTTTTATGGGTGTTTAGGGTTTTTGTGTTTTAGAATATTTTATGTATTATTTATGGTTTTATGGTTATTAATGGTTTTAATGGTATTTAAGGGTTTTTTGGTTTTTTAGGTCTTCAGGGGTTCTATCGCTATTTGGGGGGTTTTAAGATTTTGTTGAGTTTTTATAGTTTCTATGGTTCTTTAGAGTTTTTATCATTTTAGAAATTTATAGGGTTTTTTTTTGAGTTTTTAGTGTTATTAGGATTTTTATTGGTTTTTAATGTATTATAAGGTTTTATGTGTTTTTATGGGTATTTTTATTTTTAGTGATTTTTTGGGTTTTTAGCTTTTTTAGGATTTTATGGGGTTTAAATTTTATTTATATTTTAAGGTAATCATTCATTTTTTCATTGTTTTAGGGTTTTTTATGTGATTATGAATTTTTAGGGAATTTTATAATTTTTTTTGTTTAACGGGTTTTAGGTATTTTGATTGTTTCTGGGGATTTTAGGGATTTTAGGGGTTTTATATATTTTTGGGGGTTTTGTGTTTTTTTTAACTTTTGATGGGTTTTAATGTTTTTATAGTTTTTACCCTTTTTGGTTTTAAATGGTTTTTATAGTTTTTAGTTGTTATTAGGGTATTTTATGTGTATTTATAGTTTTATTTTTTTTTGTTTTTAGGGGTTTATAGAGTTTTTAGAGTCTTTTATGTTCATTTGGGTCACAACTTTTTTTTATTTTTTATGGGTTTGAAAATTTTTATTTTTTTAATTTTTTTACTGATTTTTAATTGATTTGGGGGGTTTTTAATTTTTTGGTATTTTTATGGCTTTTATAGATTTTATGGGTTTTAGGGTGTTTAGGGATTTTTTGGGTTTTTTGTGTTTTTTCATGTTTTTTGGTTTGTTAGAGTTTTTCTGTTTTTTGGGGTTTTATCTATTTTTAGGTTTTAAGTTTTTCTTAGGGTTCATTAATTCTTAGGGATTTGTATAGATTTTTAGGATTTATATTTTTTTAGGGTTTTATGGATTTTGAGGGGTTTTCATGGGTTTTTTAAAAAAAATCGTTTTTTCGGTATTATATTTTTTATTGGAAAATATAAAATGTATATATATATATATATATATATATGGAAAAATGAATTTATGTACAAGAGGATCTCCCAAAGGGTTAAATACCAGACCTGGTAGTTTTGAATATTATGAAATAATGAAGAAAAACTTGGGTTGAGGACAATATTCTATAATCCACCACCTCTATCCATAGGCGTGCATCAAAAAATATCAAAGGCCAATAGAACTCCCCACCACCAAACATGAATTGCCACCAAATTGTAAGCCCAAATTAGAAAGAGCATAGAAAGAAAGCCTCATACAATCTAATAGAATAACACGAAGCTATTGAGAAAACTAGTAGATCCCCCCAGAACCATCACTACTAAACCCCAAGCTCCCATATTTCAGTCAACAGTTGGACCTCAATAGAACCAACTCACCAGAAAAAGAAGCATCTCGCTCCACACCGGTAGCACTCCCCCACCAACATTCAGCTTACTCCACTCCCACAGCACCAACCAACAACACCTATTTCAGTGGAACCGCCTACAATAATCATCACTACAGCAGTAACCCACTCAACAATATCATCACCAAAACATGCTAGCCAACAAGAGCATCCAACCACCATCAATGTACACAAACCAACTACACCATCCACTAACACAAACCTGTGCGACTTCCCCAATACACCCCCATCAAATCAGTAGCCCGCAACACCCCAACTGAACCTACTAAAAACACCTTCACTATATCAAAACCCTCAACAACAACCAGAAACTAGTAGCAACCCATTCCAAGACATTATGACCTCCAATATCTCTTATACAACACTTGACACACCTAAAATGCCTACACCTAGCCTCCACCAACCTTCCATCCTCATGGTCCATTCCAGTTGCTCCCAAAACCCCTATACACCATTTCTCAATTACATCAGCACCCCCAATTCATCACCAATCATTCTGTGAAACCCTCTTGTAGGCACACACCTCCTAGAACATGTGAAATAACCTAGCTCCCTACTTCACCTCCTCCATGTAGCACAACAACAATGAACCAACATGAGGACCTAAAGCTAGCAACAAACCTAATAGATTCCCTCTCAACGCCATCATCACTCCCAACACCCAAAATTCATTCCACGAACAACCAACATCCATCATAGAAAACCAACCATCATCTCCCCCACAAGTAGGTATCCTCAAGACACACTTTCACCATCTTCAGAACACACCCCTCAAATCCACCAGCTCAGGCACCCTCGGGAACCAACATATCCAAACTAACTCACAGCAAGAGGTCCAAACCCCTCCATCCAAGACAACTCCATCTCATGAATGAAACTAGATGAAATCCACACCCCACTACAAAGGATCACAACAACTAAAATAAAGACATCATACATTCCCACAAGTGGATAAAACCCACAGCTTTAAAAAACAAATGTCAACTGTGTACCCCAACTTGAAAAAGTAGAAGACAACACCATCCATGAAACCCTCTTATTTCAAAATCCCCAACCATTCTTCTATATCGAAATTTTCATAGAGATCAGTTCAACCTTGTCTACAAAACCCATGATGATGAGTTGATAATCCAAATCAGCAGAACAATGAGTGACGTGAGCCTCTAAACCAATGCCACCGACCAATGAACTTGGAAACCCCGAAAGACAGACTATCAACCAACAAGCCCAAAATAGGAGTGATGTAAGTCGATGAAACCACATCTAGTAATCTGAAGAACCTTAAATTAAGAGATCAGACATATAAAATTAAGAAGGAATACCAATAACAAATACACCATAGAACAGAATCTAATGAATTCTTATGGAACCACTACAAAATAGAAAATTGCTAATCCATCACCCTGGGCAGCGAAGACCGCTTAATAGGGGCATTGATGAACCTAAATCCATGATGATACTTCAACAACACCATCGAGTAAGGAACATCAACAAACCCTATAATCATCACATCACTAAAGAAGAAATAATAGGCTAGTTTTCAGATTCCCACGACTGAAAATTATGAAACATCAATCCACACAACCTGGAAACACAAACCCTAGGTAGGATATGAACCCCTCATAAGTTCCAATGTGTGGTAGAATCAAACACCAACACCAAGCTCAACGACAAAGCATGAACCCACACACCACTGAGGAACACCACACACAAAGCCCACACATAGGCAAAATAATCCTTAAAACTAGGAAAGCTGATGACCGATGAATCCACAACAAGTAACTGACAAACCTCAAACCGGTAGAGGAATGAAAATTTATTGTCGAATAACAGTACCTATGGCCTAACACAATCATGAAACCCATTATGCCCACATGATAATGAAGAACCACTATGAAGGAGAACACAACCCAAAAACTATAACCCACAAAAAACCATCAACGAACCTACAAAATCAACTACTTCCCACTAAACCAAAGAGAACAATGGAGGCTGACAAATCAATACCCAACCAAGCCAAAAAAAAACCCAGCTAATTAGGAAAACCCATAATGAAAATATGAGCACTAATGGAGCCACCATCAATAATGAAGGAATACCACGAGCCCCACCCCAGACAATAAACTAGTTCAAAACCAATAAAATCTTGACCAAACACTTGCGTCTAAGAGATCACCAAATAACCCTTTAATAATGGAAAGAAAGTGAAATCCACTAGGAAACCTATTTCCAAAACATGTTAGTGAATCCACAAAAGACATGGGGTTCCCTGGAGGTACATGTGATAAATTGAGAGAACTATTAGTTATTAGGTATTTTATGAGTATTTATGGTTTTTATTGGTTTTTAGAGCATTCAATGTTTTAAGGGTTTAACTTAGTTATATAGTTTTTAGTTATTTTTAGTGTTTTTGGGGTTTTACTATTTTTAGGTTTTTTAGTTTTAGGGGGTTTTAGGGAATTTTAAGAGTTTATTTAGTTTTTAGATTTGTTTATGTTTTTAGGGGATTAAATATTTTTAGGTTTTCAATGTATTTTTAGGGTTCTAAGGGGTTTTAGGGATTTTATGTTTTTAGGGATTTTTTGGTATTATTTTTTATTCTTATGTTTTTAGTTTTTTGGGAATTTGTGGGTTTTTTAGGTTTTTTAGGTCGATTTATGTTATTATCATTTTTGGATTTTTTGGGAGTTATTTTATGTATTTAAGGTTCTAATATGGTTTTCTGGGGTTTTGGGGTTTTATAATATATTTCGGGTTCCAAACATTTTTTATGATTTTTATGGGTTTTTGGGATTGTATTGGAATTTTAGGGTTTTTAAAAAAAATTATGTATTTCAGCAGTTTTAATTATTATTTTTAGGTTTTCATAGGGGTTTAGGGATTTTTATGGTTTTTATGGTTTTTATACAAGGAAAATGTATCTTTTAAATATGGAGAATATGAATTAAAAATAGATTCACCCATGGTGGAAATGATGGTTTTACATTGATATGATGGATCAATGGCCAACCAAGGAAGGCACTGAAAATGATGAAGCAAACAAGAATATACTACCACAATGATAGCGCAACAAAACACCCACCATGAAAAGAAAGATACAACAGCATCACACGAGCCCAACAAGTATCCAAACCCAAAAGAATCATATAGAAACAAACACTACCACCATCTCCATCAGTCATCCACCATGTAGATATGATCCAATATGAACATCAACCAACATCCAACAACACATGATCTAATTTGAAGATCCCTCCCGCCTCCCACAATCTAGCTGGAGTGAACATAGTTGCTTGATGCACTAAACAAGCATTTACTCTGAGAGATGACCCTGAAAAGGCCTCATGATTACCAAAATTAGAAAAAGAAAAAACACACATGCATGCATGCATGTACCACCAAATGCATGCATGCATGCGTAAGAAACTGTACACACAGACACACACACAAAACCAATAGCACAAAATCCCAACATCCACCACACCAACCCACACCACCTATTCACAACCTCAACCACATTCAAAAGCATCCCATCCTCCACACCTGCAACCAACAACCTATCCCTCCCAGCTGATCCCCTATATTCTATACAATCCAACCCTTCTAGAAACACACATACACATAACATTTCCCTGTCCTCTAACCACACAAGACAAAGAATGGTCAACCGTTCCACATCTCAAATATAAGAAAATCTACCCATCACCGCTCAAGAGTACCTAAAACATACCCCATCTCACCACCATCACAACCTACTAAGCGAACAAATATCCCACGAGAATCATCCCAAATTAAACCATTATCAGCTCTTAACCACCCAACAAGACTATAGAATCCCCTCACCTAAAAGAAATTTTTTATAGTTTTTTGGTATTTTGAGTCTTTTTAGGGTTTTTATTTTTTAGGGTTTTTATTTTTTTGGGATTTATGTGTTTTTAGTTTTTTAGGGTCAAAGTAATTTTAATGTTCTAGGGTTTTATATTGTTTTAATCATTTTTAGTGGTTTTCAGGGGAATTTATAGTTATTAGGGTTCATTATGTTTTTAGGGGCTTCAGGATTTTTTAGGGTTTTTATAATTTTTTAGGATTATAGGGGTTGTAAATGGTTTACTATTTTTATGTTTTTCATAATTTTAAATAGTGCTTCTAGTTTTTTATGGGTTTGTATGATTTTTATTGTATTATTTTGGTTTTTTTTGGGATTTTGAGGGGTCATAGGGTTTTAATGGTTTTTTTGGGGGTCTAGGGGTTATTATTTTTTAAGGATTTTAAGGTTTTTTAGAGTTTTTTTCACATTATTAGGAATTTAAAGGGTTTTATATTTTTAATAATTTTTATGTTTTTTGGGTTATACGGTTCTTTTTAGAATTTTAGGGATATTTATGATTTTTATGGATTTTATATTTTTATAGTCTAATTTATTTTTAGGGGTTTTTTCTATTGTTAAGGTTGTTAGTATTTTCTTAGATATATTCATGCATTTAAATTTTTTTTTGGTTTTTTTTATTATTTTTGGGTATTTTTTGAATTTTTATTTATTTTTACGGTTTTTGGGATTTTAATAGGTTTTAGTGTTTTTATGGGTATTTATAGTTTTTTATGTTGTTTGGGATTTTAAAGGGTTTATGATTTTTTAGGATATAAATATTTTGAGGTTTTTTATGGTCGTTATTTTTTATACATATATTGGGATTTTTTATGTTTTTAAATTTTTTATGGTGTTAAGGGTTTTGGAAGGTTTTTATAGTTTTTAGGGTTTTATGGTTTTATGGATTTTGGGGTTTATGGTTTTTTATTTTTTTATGGTTTTTAATGTTATCTACAGTTTTGTTTATTTTTTAGAGGTTTAAAGGGGTTCGAATGTTTTTCGTGGACTTAGGGTTTTTTTGTTTTAGTTGTTTTAGGTGTTTAAGTGTTTTTAGGGTTTTTATTGTATTTATAATTTTTAGTCGTTTAATGTGTTTTTTTGGTTATCATGGTATTGTTATGTTTTATTAATATTTTATTTTTTTACATATTTATGGATTTTTAGGATTCAAATTGGTTTTTACGGATTTTAAGGTGTTTTAGTGGTTTTTATAGGGTTTTTGGGGTTTGGGTGGGGGGGGGGGGGTTTAGGGATGTTATTTATTTTTTTCATGCCTTTAAGATTTTTTAGTGTTTTTATGTGTTTTTAGTAGTTTAATAGTTTTTTAGAGTTTTTAGTTGGTTTTGTCTATTTTTCTGTTTTTAGGTATTCTGATGGTTTCATGGTATTTATGGTTTGCAGCATATTTAGGATTTTGGTGGTTTTTTGTTTTTAGTGTTTTAGGGTTTTTATGTTATTTATGTATTTTTAGGATGTTGTGATTTTCATAGGTTTTTAGGGTGTTTAGGGGTTTTTATGTTTCTATGGATTTTTTGGAATTATTTAAAATTTTATAGTTTTTTTAGGTTTTAGGGATTTTGAGGGTTTTTAGTGAATTTAGGTTTTTTAGGTTTTTTTGAGGATTAGGTTTTATGAGTTATTAAGTCAATTAATGGGTTTTATGAGTTTTTATGGTTTTATAGTAAATTTATATTTTTTGTGGTTATTTGTGGTTTTATGGGTTATTTTGGTTTTTTAAAAAATTTAGTAGTTTCTATGTTTTTTTTGGATTTTTAAAATCTTTTGGGGTTATTTGTGTTTTTTTCAATTCTTATGTTTTAGGGGATTAATGTTTTTTTAGTATTTTATTGTTTCCTTATGTTTACTATGTTTATTAGGTTTATTTACATATTTATATATTTATATCATTTTCTTTTGATTTTTATTGATTTTACGGATTCTAGGGATTCTGAGGATTTTTAGGAGTTTTATGATTTTTTATGGGAGTTTGAATTTTTTTATATATCTTTTACTTTTAGTGTTTTTAATGTTTTTTGGGGATAAAAGAATGTTTATATTTTTAGTAGTTTTGGGGTTTTAATTGTTTTTTGAGATGTTTAAGATTTTATGTGGTTTGTGTTTTTTAATACCTTTAAGGTGTTTTTTGGTGTTTTTAGGTTTTTATCAAATTTTGCGTTTTTAGGGGGTTTATGGGTTTTTAGTATTTGATATTTTACTTAGGGTTTTTCAAGATTTTTATGATTATTCTAAATTTTTATGGATTTTTATTTATATTTAAGGATTTTTTTTTTGTTTTAATGGTTTTTACTGATTTGTTGGGGTTTTAGGGTATTTATGTTTTTTATGGTTTTTTTGTGAATTTAGGGATTTTTTATGTTTTTAGTGTTTTATAGTATTCTAATGTTTTTTCTTTTTTTGGGGGGTTTAAAGTGTTTTTATATTTTTTAGTGGATTTTTAGGGATCCTATAGGGTTTTACAGGATTTATATTTTTTATGGTTTTTTATTGTTTTTAGGGGGTTTTTGAGGTTTTTAGGGGTTTTATGATTTTTTGTGTTTTTAGAAGAAATTTAGATATTTTTTTGGGTTTTCAGGTGTTTTTAGGGTGTTTAAAAGTGTTTAGGGTATTTAGGATTTTTATTGGTTTTTTTGGTCTTTTGTGTTTTTAGGTTTTTAAGGGGGTTAATGTTTTCTTGGGTTTTAAGGTTTTCTCCGAGTTTTTCAAGGTTTTTAGGGGATTTATTGTTTTTATAAAAAAATTTGGGTTCTAATAGAATTTTTAATATTTTTAGGGGTTTTTTGGATTCTAAAGTTTTTAGGGTTTTATGGTTTTTATTTATTTTTTGGTTTTTAGGGTTTTATTTATTTTTTGGGATTTATGGTTATTTATACTTTATAACATTTTTGGCTTAAAAAGGTTTTAGAAATTTTAGCAGGGTTTTAGGGGGTTTTTAGTTCATAGGGTTTTTGATGTTTTTTTATTATTTTATGATTTTTTATCATTTTTATGGTTTTTAGGGGTGTTTAGGGTTTTTTTCAGTTTTTCAGTTTTTTAGGTATTTTTGGGATTTTAAGTGATTTTAGTTTGTTAATATTTTCTTAGTGATTTTTAGGGTTTTGAGTGTTTTTTATGTTTTTAGGGATTTTTAGGTGTTTTAAGTATTTTTATGGATTCTGAGGGTTTTTAGTGATTTTGAGGGGTTCTAGGCTTTTTAGGCTATTAGTTCCTTATTAATTAATAGGTTTTTATGGTTTTTTGAGTCATTCATTGTTTTCTGATTTTTTATAAATTTTATATTTTTACGAGATTAAAGGGGTTTTAGTTTTTTTAGCGACATTTTTCTTTTTTCCTTAGTTTTTAGTGGTTTTTATAGTTTTTATGGGTATTATGGTTTTTAGGGGTGTTCGGGGGTGTTTAGGAGGTTTTTTGTGTTTTTAGCATTTTTTATGTTTTATGGGGGTTTAGGTACCCTTTTTAAAAAATATCTTATGTGTTTTTGGGGTATTTAAATTTTTTTTACATTTCAAGGAATTTTTTGGGATTATAATGAAATTTATAGTTTTTTTCTTGATTTTAGACTTATTTGTGATTTTGAGGGTTTTTATGGTTTTTATGGGGTTTTATTGTCTTTTGGGTTTTTTTTAGTAAGGAAAATAGAATGACTACATGAAAAAAAGAAAAATGAATGGAAGTATAAGATGATACACTTAAAGGTGATACACATGGCCTGATGGCCTGCATCGACATCCAACAAGGATTTGAAACTCAGGCCTAAACCTGCATTCCACACTCCACTGCCCCTATTCATAAGAAAGTTTTAGTAAACATCAATGGCTAAAAGCACACCCCACCGAAAAAACATATCCAACAAATAGAAATCCCATTGAATCCAAAGAACAACAAGATATCCTTAAGAATGACTAGAGTACTACCCAAATCCACCGAGAAAACCCACAGACCCCTCCAAGACCAAGCCCCTTAAACCTGAAGCTCTCACCCTTAAACTTCAAGATCTTGACTTTAAATAAATACCCCTTCACAAGTAGAACCATCACACCAGTGATAGTTGATGCCCTCACCACCCCAGTAGCACTCCCACTGAGAAATATCCCACTCCACTCCAACAAAAGGTGTCAAAGCACTTATACGAGTGAAAAAACCCTACAACAACTATTGTTCAAGTAGTATCCCGCTTAAAAACAAAAACACCCTCACCTCATAGACAAGGAAAGAGTTAATACAATAGAAATAGACCCATACCAACAATACCAACCACAAGTACCAACCCATGCCACTTTTTCAACACAACCCATCAGAGTTATAACCCAGATACACCAATAGAACCATCAAATAGCCCATGAGCCAAATTAGATCCCCCAAAATAAACTAGTTTCCAATAGCAACCCAATCCATAGTGGGATGACCTTCATCACCTTTTATCAAATATTTTTAAAACATGTATCCCCCACACAAAATGAAAACCAACCAACTCTCTTCTTATTCTCTCTCAAAATCTCCTGACACCCATAAACATCATTTAAAGTAGCTTTAGCACCTAAAATTATAATTTATTATCTTTTAAAACCCAAAGATGTTTTATCACATCCTGGATCCAGAATCATCACCCATAACTCTAATATACTCAGTCCAAGTACTACATCAACCCTTCACTAGCATCAGAGCCCCAAATTAGCAACAAAAATAGTACGTTCCTGTCCAACAAAAGCATCACTCTTTACACCCAATATCAACAAAATTAACAACCAACATACAACACCCATCTACCTGTATCCTCAAACCAATAACAATGCAACCTAAAGCCACCCTATCACCAACATCATACCATGACCTCAAATCCAACAGCACAGACCCCTCACAATATCTATAATTACAAGCCAAATCATTAATTCAGTTCACAACCCTCCATCTAATGTAGATATAAGCCACACTAGAATCATACAGTCAACCACACCCCACCACAAAGGATCATGTCCACTAAAACAAGAAGCACATATATCACCTAGAATAATTCACCCTACATCTCCACAATGACCCATGTCAACTGATGACCCCATAATGTAGTAGTAGACGAGAACACCATCCAGGAAAATTGTCCAAGAGAAAAGACCCCAGCCTTGTTGTTATTTCCAATACTGCAGAAAGATCAATGTATCCATGTTTTTAACCACATAGAATAAATATAGAATGAAACAACCATGAAAAATGATGAGGGTTGTCGGCCTCTGAAACATTGTTAGCAACTGACGAACCAGGAAACACCGGCCGACAGACCATCCACCTGTAAATGGAAAGAAGGTGCAATGAACGCAAATAATCCCTCTTCATGAAAACCAAATAATCATGAGCATTGAGCTCAAAAATATTAGAAAATAATGGAAACCATTCAATAAAAAATTTCTTAAAAGAATCTGACGCACTCAAATAGAAACATTGCATTATGAGAAGTTGAGAAATCACCAGTCTAGTGGATTAGGACTGCTAAACAAGAGTATTGATGAGCCTGAAGAATAAATTAAATTTCAGCAACACCATCAACGAAGGCACGCCAATTAACTTTATTAACCTCACAACATAGATGAAGAAAAAACAAGATGACGTTCCCACCCCCAAGAATGAAAATAAAAATTTCTTGATCCAAAAGGCCTCAAACCCCAAAATATCAACCTAATAAGAGACTTACACATGCACTAGCATTGGGATGAAGTTTAAAAAACCACCAACCTCACACAAAAACTGTTAACCCAATATTCCTTAAATAACACCAACTATAATATCCAACATCAATTTGAAAAACTATGTAGAACAAGGAAAGCCGAAAGATGATGAATCTACTTTCAATAACCAATGAACATCAAACTGGCCTATTCAAAACATGAAGCTCTAGTGAATAAAACCAATAATTTGAAACAATCACAGAACCCACTAGGCCCACATGTTCATATAGTCCCATTATTAAAGAGAATGCATCTAAAAAATGATACCCCCCTTAAATCCAAAGACGAACATGTAAAAACATAAACTGCCCCCCAAAACCAAAGGAATGATAGTGGCTGATGAACCAATAGCCATCCAAACCTAAAATGGCTCTAGTCAATGATCCAAAACTAGAAAAATAATAGGAGCACTAATGGGAACAATGGAAATCTGTGAGACCCACCACTAACCATAATCCAACCACAAATTGAAACCAACATGGCCAAAAACATCCATCATAGAAACCATCAAGGAAGAATTCAATAAATTCAAGGAGGACAAATCCAACAAGAAAATAGTTTCCAAAATAAGTTAGTTAATTCAAAATGTGTATTGGGATCTAGAGAGCAATGAGATCCCAATCGATATCCCTTTTCGGGTTTTAAGGATTATTTTTAGGTTTTAGGGGTTTTAAGAAATTTTTTAATTTTTAACTTTTTTAAGGTTTTAAAGGGTATTTAAAATTTTTAGTGGCCTTTAGGTTTTGTGTGGGGATTATGGTTTCGATAATGTTTATGGGGTTTTTGTTTTTTAGGGGGTTTTATGGTTTTATGGTATTTTTCAGGTTTATAAGGGTTTTATTATATTTAGGATTTTTAGTGATTTAATATGATTTTTAATTTTTATGGTTTTCTTATGTTATTTTTGTTTTTAAGGGTTTTTTTCATTTTAAGGTATTTTTTTGTATTTTTATTGATTTTTATGGGTTTTTAGGGATTCTAAAATTTTTCTGGTTTTTTAGTTTTTTCAGGTTTGTACCATTTAAAATTTTTAGATTTTAATTTGTTTTTAGGTTTTTTATGTTTTCTTATAGGTTTTTTGTTTTCTAGGGTATTTAACATTTTTATATTTTTTTAAATTTTGTTTTGGATTTTGAGGTATTTTGAGGTGTTCTAATGTTTGGGGGGGTTTAGGGGGTTTTCATCAGTCATTCATTTCTTTAATGGTATTTTATATTTTTTAATATTATTATGTTTTTTAGTGTTTTTACTAGTTTTAGTGGTTTTATGGGTTTTATGGGTCTCATGGATTTTAGGAATTTATTTTTTAGGGTGCATTATATTTTTTATCATTTTTTTGGTTTTTATGGGCCTTATGTTTTTTTACGTTTTAATGGTTTTCATAAGTTTTTTTGGGTTTGTTTTGATTTTTTAATGTTTTTAGTGAATTTTAGTTATTTATTAATATTTTTGTGGTTTTATTTTGATATTAATGGGATTTAGAGTTTTTAGGGTTTTTAGGGAGTTTTGGGTTTTTAGAGTTTTTTTTTGATTTTTAGAATTATTAAGGTTTTTAGATTGTTATAATTTTTTGTGGTGTTTAAGTTTTTTTAAGATATTATTGGGTTTTATAACATTTATATGTTTTTAAGGTTTTCATATTTTTAGGTCTTTAGGATTATGTAGGTTTTTTGGGGGTTTTGGGTCTTTTTATGGGTTTTAGGTTTTTTACCATTTTTTAGGATTTATAGATTTTTTATGTGTATTTTGGCTTTTAATAATTTATTAGGGATTTTTATTATTTTTAGAGATGTAAATTTTTTGAGGTTTTTTATCACATTTTTTAATTTTATTGTTTTTAGGGTTTTACGGATTTTATGGGGTTTTAATTATTTTCAGGGTTTTATGTTTTTAGTTATTTTTTATATTTTTATGGATTATAAGTTTTTTTTAATTTTTCTAAGGTTTTCTTAGGGTTTCTACATATTTTAAGGATTTTTAATAATTTATGGATTTAAAATCTTTTTTGTAATTTTATTGTTTTTTAGGTTTTTAAGGATTTTGGGGGGATTTATGGATTTTAGATTTTTTGTTATTTTTAGTTTTTATCGTTTTTTAGTGTTTTTAATGTTTTAGGGGTTTAAAGGTTTTTAGTATAAGGTAGGGTTTTATTGGTATTTTGGGGTTTTATTGATTTCAGGGGTTTTATTGTTTTTTGGGGTTTTAGTGTTTTTATAACCTTTTAGTGTGTTATCATTTTTTAGGATTTTAGTGGTTTTTTATATTTTTACATATTTAACTATTTATTAGTTTATTACAGGGGTTTTTACATTTTAGTTATTTTTACGGATTTATAAGTATATTATTGTTTTCTAGGGTTATTAGGGAATTAGAGAATAATTATTAATTTTAGGGTTTTTAAGCAATTTTTTTAGGGTTTTTATGAGTTTTAGGATTTTTAGATTTTCTTAGGTGTTTCAATGTTTTTATGTTTTAAGGATTTTTAGGAAATTCTATGTATTTTAATGATTTTTAGTTTCTTAGGGATTTTATGGGAAATTAGGGATTTTTAGGGTTTGTATGTTTTTATGTATGTTTTTGTATTATAGGTTTTTTTGAGTTTTTTTGGTTTTATGTTGTTTTAAATTTTTTTAAAAAAATTTGATGTTTGAATGGTTTTCAAATATTTTTGTATTATTTTATTGTTTTTTTGGGGTTTTAGTAGTTTTATGAATTTTATGGGTTTTATCGATTTTATCATTTTTTTAGGTTTTTAAGGGTTTTAATTATTTTAAGTTTTTATGTTTTTCATAGGGTTTTTAATTTTTTATGGTTTTTTACATTTTTTGGGATTTTTAAGGAATTTTACAATTTTTATGATTTATTATGGTTTTAGTTTTTTATATTTGTTTTGTTTTTTGGTTTTTTTGGGTTTTTTAGTATTTTTAGGGGTTTAATGGTTTTTCATAGGTTTTTAATGTTTTTAAAGGATTAAAGGGTTTTTATAGTTCTTGCTGGGTTTTATGATTTTTATGGGGTTTTTAGGATTTATTAGGGATATTAGGGTATTAATGGTTTTAGGGGTTTTAGGGACTTATTGTTTTTTTTATGGTTTTAGATATATTCTGTTTTAAGGTGTTTAAAGTCTTCTTAGTTTTTTATGGATTCTTTTGGGTTTTTTAGGGTTTGGGTATTTTTTTGTTTTCCATGAATTTAATGCCCTTTAAGATTTTTATTATTTTTAGTGTTTTTATAGATTATAAAGGGATTTAATGGTTTTAATGATTTTTAGAAATCTTTATTTTTTAGGTTTTTTATTAGTTTTATGTTTTTTTGGTTTTTTAAGTTATTCTTATGGTTTTTGGGGTTTTTTATTTTTTTAGTGTTTTAAGGGATGTTTTGGGATTTTTTAGAATCTTATGTTTTTCAGGTTTTTATAGATTTTGAGTTTTTTAAAGGGTTTTTGGGTTTTTATTAGTTTTTAGGTATTATATAGTTTTTTGGGGATTTAGGTTTTTTATGGTGTTTATGGTTTTTAAGGGTCTTTTCTGTTTTTTATGGTTTCATAGTTTTTATATTTTATAAATGTTTAAAGGGATTTAAAATTTTTAAGAGTTTTTAGTGGTTTATTAATGAATTTATGGGTTTTGGGGGTTTTTAAGATTTTAGTTATTTTTATGGATTTTAGGATTATTTAAGCTTTGTTTAGGGTTTTTGGGTTTTTTTGGTTTTTTAATGTATTTCAGGATTTTTATTGTTTCACGATTTTTTTATGGGTTTTATATTTTTAATGGATTTTTTCATTTTAGGTTTTTTTAGGGTTTTTGAATTTTTATAAATTTTTTTTTGGTTTTTTGACTTTTTAGGGATTTTATGATATTTTTTTTATTTTAATGTGTTTATATGGTTTATATTTTTTTATGTATTTCTCCTGATTTTAGTGGTTTTTATTTGTTTTTAGGATTTTTATGGGGTTTTTGGGCTTTATGGTGTTTTCAGGTTCTTATGGGTTTTAATGGATTGGGGGATTTAGGGTATTTATGGATTTCAACATTTTTTGTGGTTTTGGGGGGTTTATATGTTTTGGGTCTTTTATTTATTTTTTCTAATTGGTTTTTAGGGTTTTAGGGTGTAATATGTTTTTAAGAAATTTTTGAGTATTTTTGTAATTTTGTATGGTTTTTAGGTATTTTAGGGGCTTTATGGTTTTTATGATTATCAAGTTTTTTGTATTTTTATCATTTATTAGGTTTCTTTGATGTTTTATTAGTTTTTAGGTTTTAAATGTATTAATAGTGGGTTTAATTTTTTTTCTGTTTATTTGTATTTTTAGTGTTTTTTAGAAATTTATGATGTTATGGTTTTTAGTGATTTTGATGAGTTTTATGGTTTTAGGGTATTGATGGTTTTTTGGGGTTTTAGGATTTTTATGATTTTTAAATAATTTTAGCGGGTTTAGGGGGTTTAAGCTTTTTTTCGATTTTTTGGAATTTTTGGAATTTTAGGGTTTTTGAGTATTTTAACATTTTTTTGGAGTTTAATAGGCATTTACTGTTTTTCGTGGGTTTTAGAGATTTATTGCTTTATAGGGTTGTTTATACATTTTAGGGCTTTATGGTTGTAATATTTTTTATGGTTTTAAGGGTTTTTTGGTTTTTAGTATATTTACGGTTTTTATAGGTTTTATGTATTTTTGGTTTTTAATGTTTTATTTGTGGTTTTTAGTGGTTTCAGGGTATTTCATGTTGTTAGTTATTTTTAGAAATTTTTTACGTTTTTAATGGGTTTAAAAGGATTTTATTGATTTTGAGGGTATATAGTGGTTTTATTGTTTTTCAGATTTTTTTTTATTTTGTGATTTTAGAGTTTGTAAGGGTTTTAATGGTTTATTGAGTTTTTTATGGTTCTTATGGGTTAAATGGGACTTTATAGTTTTTAGTTGATTTACAGGGGTTTATGTGTTTTTATTTTTTTAAATTTTTAGGTTTTTTAGGGGTTATTTGGTTTTTGGTTATTATTAGGGTATGTTTTGGGTTTTCACGGGTTTTAGATTTTTTTTGGGTTTTTAGGGGTTTTTATTATTTTAATGTTTTTAAGTTGTTATTAGGGGTTTTAAGTTGTTATTATGGGTTTTTAGGATTTTTATATATTTCATGTTTTTACTGAATTCCATGTATTTTTTGGATTTTTATGCTTTTTGATGGATTTTATGGATTTTGAGTGTCTTGGAGTTTTTAGGGTTTTTAGGGTTTCGTTTTTTTAGGATTTTTAGGGATTTTATCTGTTTTTCTTTTTTAAGGATTTCTTATAGTTTTTTCAGAGATTTTAGGGGTTTTTATGTTTTTATGTACTTTTAATGAGTATTTAGTATTTTTATTTTTTTAGGCGTCTTACGGATTTTGGGTGTTTTTTGGTTTTTATGGTTTTCATTGTTTTTTTTTATTTTAGGACTTCTAATATAATTAGTGCCAAATAATGTTTTTAGGTGTTAAAAGGGTTTTTAGAGTTCTTTGTGGGTTTTTAGTATATTTATATGTTTTTAGGTTTTTAATGGTTCTAGGGGTTTTAGGGTATTATAGGGTAATGTAGGTTTTTTGAGTTTTTACATGTTTTGGTGTTTTTTAGTATTTTTAGCTTTTTGGGGTTTTTTAGGTTTTTTCAGGGTTTTTTATGTTTTTATATATGTTTATGTATTTTTAATAATTTAATGTTTTGTTAGGATTTTCAAATATTTTGAGGGTTTTTAGGGTTTTTTAGTGTTCTTAGGGTTTTTTTATTTTTAGGGGTCTAATGTGTTTATTTCATTTTGGGTTTTCATAGTGGTTTTTAGAGTTTTAAGGTATTTTATGTATTTATATCATTTTCTTTTAATTGTTTTTTTGATATTTTTAAGGATTTAGGAGGTTTTTGGTTTTTAATACCTTTAAGGTGTTTTTAGGTGCTTTTATGTTTTTATCAATATTTGTGTTTTTAGGGGTTTTATGTATTTTTAGTATTTGATATTTTACTAAGGGGGTTTCAAGGTTATTATGATTATTCTAAATTTTTATGGATTTTTATTTATATTTGAGGATTTTTTTGGGTTTTAATGTTTTTAGTGATTTGTTGGGGTTTTAGGGTTTTTATGTTTTTTATGGTTTTTTTGTGATTTTAGGAATTTTTTATGTTTTTAGTGTTTTATGGTATTTTAATGTTTTTTCATCTTTTTTGGGGGTTTAATGTGTTTTTATATTTTTAGTTTATTTTTAGGGATCATATGGGATTTTATAAGATTTAGATGTTTTTATGGTTTTTAGGGTTTTAGGGGGAGTTTTGAAGTTTTTAGGGGTTTTATGATTTTTTTGTGTTTTTAGAAGCACATTAGAGATTTTTTTTTGTTTTCATGTATTTTTAGGGTGTATAAAAGTGATTAGGGTATTTATGATTTTAATTGTTTTTTTTGGGTTTTTTGTGTTTTTAGGTTTTTAAGGGGGTTAATGTTTTATTGGGTTTTAAGGTTTTCTTCTTGCTTTTTAAGGTTTTTAGGGGATTTTGTGTTTTTATAAAAAAATTTGGGTTATATTATTATTTTTAATATTTGTAGGGGTTTTTTGGATTCTAAATTTTATTAGGGTTTTATGGTTTTTATGTATTTTTTGGTTTTTAGGGTTTTATTAATTTTTTGGGATTTATGGTTTTTTATAATTTTTTACCATTTTTGGCTTAAAAAGGTTTTAGAAATTTTAGCAGGGTTTTAGGAGTTTTTTATTTCATAGGGTTTTTTGAGTTTCTTTTACTATTTTATGTTTTTTATCATTTTTATGGATTTTAGGGGTGTTTATGGGTTTTTTCGGTTTTTCGGTTTTTTAGGTATTTTATGAACTTTAATTGATTTTAGGTTGTTAAAATTTTCTAAGTGTTTTTCAGGGATTTGTGGTTTTTTTTGTTTTTAGGGATTTTTAGGTTTTTTAAGGATTTTTATGGATTCTGGGGGTTTTTAGAGATTTTGAGGGGTTTTAGGCTTTTTAGGCTTTTGGTTCCTTATTAATTTTTAGGTTTTTAGGGATTTTTGAGTCATTTGGTGTATTGTGATTTTTATAATCTTTATATTTCTACGAGATTAAAGGGTTTTAGTTTTTTTAGTGACATTTTTCAGTTTTACTTAGTATTTAGGGGTTTTTATAGTTTTTATGGGTATTATGGGATTTTGGGGTGTTCGGGGTGTTTAGGAGGTTTTTTGTTTTTAGCATTATTTAGGTTTTATGGGGGTTTAGGTACCATTTTTAAAAAATTTCTTATATGGTTTTTGGATTTTTAAAGATTTTTTACATTTAAAGGAATTTGTTTGGATTTTTATGAAATTTTTAGGGGTTTTCTTGATTTTAGATTTAATTGTGATTTTGAGGGGTTTTAGGGTTTTTATGGGGATTTAATTTTTTTTTTGCGTTTTTGTTTTCTTGAAAAGGAAAATAGAATGACTACATGAAAAAAAAGAAAAAAAAATGGAACTATAAGATGATACACTTAAAGGTGAAACACATGGCCTGAAGGCCTACAACGACATCCAACAAGGATTTGAAACTCAGGCCTAAACCTGCATTCCACACTCCACTACCCCTATCGATAACCAAGTGTTAGTAAACATCAATGGCTAAAATCACTCCCCACCGAAAAAAACATAGACAAAAAATAGAAATCCCAAAGAATCCAAATAACAACAAGCCATCCTTAAAAAAGACTAGAGTACTACCCAAACCCACCGAGAAAACCCACACACCACTCCAAGACCAAGCCCCTTAAACCTCGAGTTCTCACAATTAAACGTCAAGATATTGACTTTAAATAAATATCCCTTCATTAATAGAACCATCACACCAGTGATAGTTTATGCCCTCTCCACCTCAGCAGCACTCCCACTGAGCAGTAGCCCACTCCACTCCAATAGTAGGTGCCAATGCACTTGTACGAGTGAAAAACCCTACAACAACTATTGTTCTAGTAGTATCACACTCAAAAGAAAACACCCTCACCTCATAGACAAGGAAAGTGTTAATCCAATAGAAATAGACCCATACCAACAAACCAACCACAAGTTCCAACCCATGCCACTTTTTCAGCAAAACCCATCAGAGCTACAACCAACAAACACCAATAGAACCATCAAATAGACCATAAGCCAAATTAGATCCCCCAAAAGAAACTAGTTTCCAAGAGAAACCCAATCCATAGTAGCATGACCTTCATCACCTTTTATCCAATATCATAAAAACATGTTTCCCCCACACCTAATGTAAACCAACCAGCACTCTTCTTGTTCTCTCTCAAAAGCTCCTGACACCCATCAACATCATTTCGAGTAGCTTTAGCACCTCAAATTATCTTTTATTATCTTTTAATACTCTAAGAAGTTTTATAACATCCTGGATCCAGAATCATCACCCATAACTCTAATATACTCACTCTAAGTATCACATCATCCCTTTACTAGCATCAGATCCCCAAATCAGCAACAAAAAAAGTCCTTACCTGTGCAACAAAAGCATCGCTCTTTACACCCAATATCCACATACTAACAACCAAAATACAACACCCATCTACCAGTGTACTCAAACAAATAACATTGCAACCTAAAGCCACCCTAGCACCAACATCTGACCATGGCCTCAAATCCACCAGCACAGACCCCTGACAATAACTAAAATTACAAGCCAAATCATTAATTCAATCCACACCCCACCATCTAATATGGATCTAATCCACACTGGAAACATAATGTCAACCACACGCCACCACAAAGGATCATTTCCACTAAAACAAGATGCACATATATCACCTAGAATAATTCATCCTACATATCCACAATGACCCATGACAACTTATGACCCCATTATGTAGTAGTAGAAGAGAAAAACATCCAGGAAAACTGTCCAAGAGAAAAAAACCCTAGCCATGTTGCTATTTCCAATGCTGTAGAAATATCGAAGTATCCATATTTTTAACCACATAGAATAAATATAGAATAAACCAACCATGAAAATCGATGAGGGTTGTCGGCCTCTGAAACAATGATAGCAACTGACGAACCAGGAAGCACCGGCCGACAGACCATCTGCCTGTAAATTGAAAGAAGGTGAGATGAAGTTCAATCATCCTTCATCCTGAAAACCAAATAACCATGAACATTGAGCTCCAAAATATTATCAACAAAGGGAAACCATTAAATAACTTATTTCTGAAAAAAATCTGAAGCACTCAAATGAAAAAACAGCATAATGAGAAGTTGAGAAATCACCACTCTAGTGGATTAGGATTTCTAAACAAGAGTACTTATGAACCTAAAGAACAAATGAAATGTCAGAAAAACCATCAATGTATGCACACAAATTAACTTTATAAACCTCACAACATAGAAGAAGACAAACCAAGGTGAACTTCCCACCCCCCATAAATGAAAATAAAAATTTCTTGATCCACAAGGCCTCAAACCCCAAACTATCAACCTGATAAGAGCCTGCCACATGCACTAGAATTGGGATGATGTTTGAAAAAAATACCAACCTCCCACAAAAACTATTAACCCAGTATTCCTTAAAGAACACCGACCATAATATCCAACATCAATATGAAAAACTATGTAGAACAAGGAAAGCCAAAAGATGATGAATCTACTTTTTTTAACCAATGAACATCAAACCGGCCTATGCCAAACATGAAGCTCTAGTGAATAAAACCCATGAATTAAAACAGGAACAAAACCCACTAGGCCCACGTGCTCATAAAGAATCATTAGTAAAGATAATGCATCTCAAAAATGATACCCCCCATAAATCCGAAGACGAACATGTGAAAACATCAACTGCCCCCCAAAACCGGAGGAATGATAGTGGTTAATGAACCAACAACAATCCAAACCTGAAAGGATTCTAGTCAATGATACAAAACATGAAAAATAATAGGAGCACTAATGGGAGCAATGTAAATCCATGAGACCCACCAGTAACCATAAACCAACAATGAATTAAAACCAACATGACCAAAAACATCCATCATAGAGACCATCAAGGAAGACTTCAATAAATTCAAGGAGGCCAAAGCCAACAAGAAATTAGTTTCCAAAATAAGTCAGTGAATTCACAATCGGTATAGGGATCTTGAGAGCAATGAGATCCCATTCGATATCCATTTTTGGGTTTTGAGGATTATTTTGGGTTTTAGGGGTTTTAATAAATTTTTTATTTTTTCAACATTTTTAAGATTTTAAAGGGTATTTAAAAATTTTAGTGGCATTTAGGTTTTTTATTGGGATTATGGTTTCAATAATGTTTATGGGGTTTATGTTTTTTAGGGGATTTTATGGTTTTAAGGTATTTTTCAAGGTTTTAAGGGTTTTATAATATTTAGGATTTTTCGTGATTTAATATGTGTTATTGTTTTTATGGTTTGCTTATGTTTTTTTAGTTTTTAAGTGATTTATACAATATAAGGTATTTTTTGTGTTTTTTTTTTGATTTTTATGGGTTTTTAGGGATTCTAAAATTTTTATCGTTTTTTAGTTTTTTCAGGTTTTTACCATTTATACTTTTTAGAGTCTAATGTGTTTTAGGTTTTTTATGTTTTCCTATAGGTTTTTGGGTTTTTAGGGTTTTTAAGAATTTTATAATTTTTTTTAAAAAAAATTAGGATTTTTAGTGATTTTTTGGGGTTTTATAGTTTGGGGATGTTTAGGGGGTTTTGGTCAGTCGTTCATTTTGTTAATGTTTTTTTATAGTTTTTAATATTATAATGTTTTCTAGTATTTTTATTGGTTTTAATGGTTTTATGGGTTTTATGAGTTTCATGGTTTTTAGGAATTAATTTTTTATGGTGCATTAGGTTTTTTTTATCATTTTTTGGTTTTTAGGGGCCTCATTTTTTTTTACGTTTTAATGGTTTTCATAAATTTTTTCCGGGTTTGTTTTTGGGGTTTTTTATGTTTTCAGTGAATTTTAGTGATTTATTAATATTTTTTGTGGTTTAATTTTGATATTAATGGGATTTAGAGTTTTTAGTATTTTTAGGGGGTTTTAGGGGGGTTTTTGATTTTTAGAGTTTTTTTTGGAGTTTTAAGAGTTTTTAAGGTTTTTAGACTGTTATTATTATTTGTGGTGATTAATGTTTTTTAGATTTATTCGTTGGTTTTATAACATTTATATGTTTTTCGGGTTTTCATATTTTTAGGGCTTCAACATTTTGTAGATAATTTTGGGGGATTTGGGTCTTTTTATGAGTTTTTAGCATTTTTTAGGATTTACAGATTTTTTAAGTGTATTTTGGTTTTTAATATTTTATTAAGGATTTTTATTCTTTTTAGATTTTTTAATTTTTTGAGTTTTTTTTTCACATTTTATAATTTTATTGTTTTTAGGGTTTTACGGATTTTATGTTGTTTTAGGTATTTTTTGGGTTTTTATGTTTTTAGCAGTTTTTATATTTTTATGGATTATAAGTTTTTTTAATTTTTCTGAGGTTATCATATGGTTTCTAAGAATTTGACGGTTTTTTAAATTTTAAAGGATTTAAAATATTTTTTGGATTTTTATTGTATTTTAGGTTTTTAGGGATTTTGGGGGGTTTTAGGGATTTTAGAATTTTTTTGAGATTTTATAGTTTTTATGGTTTTTTAGTGTTTTTAATGTCTTAGGGGTTTAAAGGGTTTTAGTGTTTGATAAGGTTTTGTCGGTATTTTGGAGTTTTATTGTTTTTTGGGGTTTTATGGTTTTTTGGAGTTTTAGGGTTTTTATAGCCTTTTAGTGTTTTATCATTTTTAGGATTTTAGTGGGTTTTTATATTTTTACATATTTAACTATTTATTAGTTTATTATAGGGTTTTTTTAAATTTTAGTGATTTTAAAGGATTTATAAGTATTTTATAGTTTTCTAGGTTTATTAGAGAAATATAGGATAATTATTATTTTTAGGGTTTTAAAGGGATTTTATAGGGTTTTTATGAGTTTTAGGATTTTTAAAATTTCTTAGGTTTTTTAATGTTTTTTAATGTTATATGGATTTTTAGTAAATTTTTAGTATTTTAATGAAATTTAGTTATTTAGGGTTTTTGTGGGAAATTAGTGAATTTTAGGGTTTGTAGTGTTTTATGTATGATTCTGTTTTTTAGGTTTCTTTGAGTTTTTTTGGGTTTCAAGTTGTTTTATATTTTTTAGAAAAAATTAGATGTTTTAATGGTTTTCAAAGATTTTTGATGTATTTTATTGGTTTTATGGGGTTTTAGGAGTATTAAGGATTTTATGGGTTTGATTGATTTTATCATTTTTTACGGTTTTTAGGGGTTTTAATTATTTTAAGTTTTTATGTATTTCATAGGGTTATTAATTTTTTTTGGTTTTTTACATTTTTTGTAATTTTTAAGGCATTTAACAATTTTTATGATTTATTATGGTTTTAGTTTTTTATATTTGTTTTGTTTTTTTAGGTTTTTTTGATTTTTTAGTATTTTTAGGGGTTTGAAGGGTTTTCATAGGTTTTTAATGTTTTTAAAGGATTAAAGGTTTTTTATAGTTCATGATGGTTTTTATGGTTTTTATGGGGTTTTTTGATTTATTAGGGATTTAAGGGTATTTATGGTTTTAGGGGTTTTAGGGACTTTTAGTTTTTTTAATGGTTTTAGTTATATTCAGTTTTTAGGTGTTTAAATTCATCTTAGATTTTTATGGATTCCTTTGGGGTTTTTTGGGTTTTAGGGTATTTTTTTGTTTTCAATGAATTTAATGCCCTTTAAGATTTTTATTAATTTTAGGGTTTTTATAGATTATAAATGGTTTTATGGGTTTTTACGCTTTTTTGAATTTTGAATTTTTTTGGTTTTTTATTAGTTTTATGTTTTTTTGGGGTTTTTAAGTTATTCTTATGGTTTTTAGGGTTTTTTATTTTTTTAGTGTTTTAAGGGATATTTTGGGATTTATTGGATTGTTATGTTTTTTAGGTTTTTATTGATTTTGAGTTTTTTAAAGAGTTTTAGGGTTTTTATTAGTTTTTTGGTATTATATAGTTTTTTGGGGTTTTAGGTTTTTTTGGTGTTTATGGTTTTTAAAGGTTTTTTTCTAATTTTTTGGGTTTTATGGTTTTTATAATTTATATATGTTTGAAGGGATTTAAAATTTTTTTATAGTTTTTAGAGGTTTATTAATGATTTTATAGGTATTTAGGGTTTTTATAAATTTAGTTGTTTTTATGGATTTTAGGATTATTTAGGCTTTGTTTAGGGTTTTCGGGGTTTATTGGTTTTTTAATTTATTTTGGGATTTTTATTGTTTCAGGATTTTATATGGGTTTTATAATTTTAATGGATTTTGTCGTTTTATGGTTTTTTCAAGGTTTTGGAATTTTATAATTTTTTTTTTGGGTTTTTTGACTTTTTAGGGATTTTATGATTTTTATAATGGGTTTAAATGGTTTAAAGTTTTATGTATTTCTCTTGATTTTAGTGGATTTTATTTGTTTTTAGGATTTTTATGGGGTTTTTGGGTTTTATGGTTTTTTCGAGTTCTTATGGGTTTTAATGGATTGGTGGTTTTAGGGTATTTACGGATTTCAACGTTTTTTGGGGTTTTGTTGGTTTTATATGTTTTGGGGTTTTTATTTATTTTTTCTAATTGGTTTCTAGGGTTTTAGGGTTTAATATGTTTTTAAATTTTTTTGAGGATTTTTGTAAATTTTTATGGTTTTTAGGTATTTTAGGGGCTTTATGGTTTTTATGATTCTCATGTTTTTTGGATTTTTATCATTTATTAGTTTTCTTTGAGGTTTTATGGGTGTTTAGGTTTTAAATGTTTTAATAGGGGTTTTAATGTTTTTATGTTTAATTGTATTTTTAGGGATTTTTATAAATTTATGATTTTATGGTTTTTAGTGATTTTGATGAGTTTTATGGTTTAAGGGTATTAATGGTTTTTTTTGGGGTTTTTGGTGTTTTTTTTTATAATTTCTTATGGTTTTTTATAGATTTTAATGTTTTTATGGGTTAAATAGTATTTCGATATTTTATTTATTTTAGGGTTATTATGGGGTTTTATGGGTTTTAATGGTTTTTAGGAGATTTAATGGTTTATAGGGTTTTTATAGTTTTCATGTTGTTAGGATTTTAAGTGATTTTATGGTTTTTAAGGGTTTTATGTGATTTTAGGTTTCTATCTTTTCTTAGGGTTCTTCCAATGTTGAATTGTTTATGATTTTTTTGGAATATTTAGTGTTTTTTAGGATTTAAATGAGTTTTTAGTGTTTTTTGGGGTTTTGAGGTTTTATGGTTTTTATAATTTTTTGTGTTTTAATTATTTTTTATATATTTTTGGATTTTTAGGGGTTTTATGTTTTTTAGTTATTTTAATTTTTTTACGGGTTGTTGGGGTTTTAAGGTTTTTTAACGTTTGACGGTTTTTAATGATTTTAAGTGTTTTTATGTAATGTAAATTTTCATTGGGGTTTTCAGGGTTTTTGTGTGTTTACATTTTTAGAGAATTTTATTATTTTTAGGATTTATTGTTTTTTTAAGTATTTTTAGGGGTTTAGGGGTTTTATGTTTTTTTTGGATTTTTTGGGTTTTTTGAGTTTTTAGGGTTTTTTGAGTAATTTAGCATTTTTTTTGGGGTTTAAAGGGCATTTAGAGTTTTTAGTGGGTTTTAGAGATTTTTTGGTTTATAGGGTTGTTTATACATTTTAGGGATTTATGGTTTTTATATTTTGGATGGTTTTAAGGGTTTTTTGGTTTTTAGTATATTTATTGTTTTTATAGGTTTTAAATATTTTTGGTTTTTAATGTTTTATTTGTGGGTTTTAGTGGTTTCAGGGTATTTTATGTTTTTAGTTATTTTTAGAAATTTTTTAAGTCTTTAATGTGTTTAAATGGATTTTATTGATTTTGAGGGTATATAGGGGTTTTAGTGTTTTTCAGATTTTTTTTAATTTTGTGATTTTAGAGTTTTTAAGGGTTTTAATTGTTTATAGATTTTTTATGGTTCTTATGGGTTTAATGGGACATTATAGTTTTTAGTTGATTTACTGGGTTTTATGTGAATTTATTGTTTTAATATTTTAGTTGTTTTCTGGGGTTATTTGGTTTTTGGTTATTATTAGGGTATGTTTTGGGTTTTTTCGGGTTTTTAGATTTTTTTTGGTTTTTAGGGGTTTATATTATTTTAGTGATATTAAGGTGTTATTAGGGGTTTTAAGGTGTTATTATGGGTTTTCAAGATTTTCATATATTTCATGTTTTTACTTAATTTCATGTATTTTTGGGATTTTTATGCTTTGTGATAGATTTTATGGATTTTGACTGTCTTGGAGTTTTTAGGGTTTTTAGAGTTTTTTTGGATTTGTAGGGATTTTATCTGTTTTTCCTTTTTAATGATTTCTTATAGTTTTTCAGGGTTTTTAGGGGTTTTTATGTTTTTATGTACTTTTAATGAGTTTTTAGTATTTTTATGTTTTTATGCGTCTTACGAATTTTCGGTGTTTTCTGGTTTTTATGGTTTTTAGTGTTTTCTGGTTTTTATGGTTTTTAGTATTTTTATGTTTTTAAGGAATTCTAATTTACTGGTTTGTTAGGATTTTCAAATAATTTGAGGGGTTTAGGGTTTTTTTTAGTGTTCTTAGGGTTTTTTTATTTTTAGGGGTCTAATGTGTTAATTTATTTTTAGGTTTTCATAGTGGTTTTTAGAGCTTTTAATATTTTTTATGTATTTATATCATTTTCTTTTGATTTTTTATCGTTTTTACGGATTCTAGGGATTTTGAGGATTTTTAGGAGTTTTATGGTTTTTATGGGGTTTTGAATTTTTTATGTATTTATACTTTTAGTTTTTTTAATGTTTTTTGGGGTTTAAAGTATTTTTATATTTTTATTAGTTTTATGGTTTTCATTTTTTTTTAGATTTTTAAGGTTTTAGTAGGTTTGTGGTTTTTTATAACTTAAATGTGTTTTTATGTGTTTTTCGGTTTTTATCAATTTTGGTTTTTTTAGGGGTTTTAAGTGTTTTTATTATTTGACATTTTATGAAGGGGTTTTCAATCTTTTTATGATTATTCTAAATTTTTATGGATTTTTATTTATATATAATGATTTTTTGGGTTTTAATGGTTTTTAGTGATTTGTTGGTGTTTTATGGTTTTTCTGTTTTTTCAATTTTTTGGGGGTTTAAAGTGATTTTATATTTTGTAGTGGATTTTTAGAGATCTTATGGGGTTTTATAGGATTTTGGTGTTTTTATAGTTTTTAGGGTTTTTAGGGGGGGTTTTGTGGTTTTTAGCGGTTTTATGATTTTTTTTCATTTTTAGAAGAATTTTAGATTTTTTTTTGGGTTTTCATGTGTTTTTAGGGTGTTTAAAAGTGTTTAGGGTATTTAGTATTTTTATTGATTTTTTTTGGTTTTTTGTGTTTTTAGGTTTTGAAGGGGGTTAATTTTTTCTTGGGTTTTAAGGTTTTCTTCGAGTTTTTTAGGGTTTTTAAGGGATTTAGTGTTTTTATAGAAATTCTTGGGTTCTATTAGGATTTTTAATATTTTTAGGGGTTTTTTGGATTCTAAATATTTTTAGGGTTTTATGGTTTTTATGTATTTTTTGGTTTTTAGGGTTTTTTTTAATTTTTTGGGATTTATGGTTATTTATACTTTTTTCCATTTTTTGGCTTAAAAAGGATTTAGAAATTTTAGCAGGGTTTTAGGGGTTTTTGTGTTCATAGGGTGTTTGTGGTTTTTTACGTTTTTATGATTTTTTATCATTTTTATGGATTTTAGGGGTGTTTAGGGGTTATTTAGGTTTTTCAGTTTTTTAGGTATTTTATGGATTTTAAGTTATTTTAGGTTGTTAATATTTTCTTAGTGTTTTTCAGGGTTTGGAGTGTTTTTTATGTTTTTAGGGATTTTTAGGGTTTTTTATGGTTTTTTATGGATTCTAAGTGTTTTTAGAGATTTTGAGGGGTTTTAGGATTTTTAGCCTATTAGTTCCTTAATAATTTTTATGTTTTTAGGGGTTTTTGAGTCATTCGGTGTTTTGTGAATTTTTTATAAATTTTATATTTTTATGAGATTAAAGGGGTTTTAGTTTTTTTGGTGACATTTTTCGGTTTTCCTTAGTTTTTTGGGGATTTTATAGTTTTTATGGGTATTATGGTTTTTAGAGGTGTTCGGGGTGTTTAGGAGGATTTTGTGTTTTTAGCATTTTTTAGGTTTTATGGGGTTTTAGATACCCTTTTTAAAAAAATTCTTATGTATTTTTTGGGTTTTTAATGTTTTTTTATATTTCAAATAATTTTTGGGATTTTTATGAAATTTTTAGGTTTTTTCTTGATTTTAGATTTATTTGTGATTTTGAGGGGTTTTAGGGTTTGCATGGGGTTTTATTGTTTTTTGGGTTTTTGTTTTTTTGGTAAGGATGATAGAATGACTACATGACAAAATGAAAAATGAATGGAAGTATAAGATGAAACACTTAAAGGTGAAACACATGGCCTGAAGGCCTGCAACGACATCCAACAAGGATTTGAATCTCATGCCTAAACTTGCATTCCACACTCCACTGCCCCTATCCATAAGCAAGTGTTAGTAAACATCAATGGCTAAAATAACTCCCCACCAAAAAAAACATATCCAACTAATAGAAATCCGAAAGAATCCAAAGAACAACAATCCATCCATTAGAAAGACTAGAGTACTACCCAATGCCACCAAGAAAACCCACACACACCTCCAAGACCAAGCCCCTTAAACCTCGAGCTCTCACCCTAAAACGTCAAGATATTTACTTTAAATATATATCCCTTCATTAGTAGAACTATCACACCAGTGATAGTTGATGCCCTCTCCACCCCAGTAGCACTCCCACTGAGCAGTAGCCCACTCCACTCCAATAGTAGGTGCCAAAGCACCTGTACGAGTGAAAAACTCGACAATAACTATTGTTCTAGTAGTATCCCACTCAAAAACAAAAAACACCCTCACCTCATAGACAAGGAAAGTGTTAATCCAATAGAAATAGTCCCATACCATCAATACCAACCACATGTACCAAACCATGCCACTTATTCAGCACAACCCATCAGAGCTACAACACACATACACCAATAGAACCATCAAATAGACCATGATCCAAATTAGATCCCCCAAAAGAAACTAGTTTCCAAGAGCAACCCAATCCATAGTGGCATTACCTTCATCACCTTTTATCCAATATCATAAACACATTTATCCCCCACACCTAATGAGAACCAACCAACTATCTTCTTGTTCTCTCTCAAAAGCTGCCAACACCCATCAACATCATTTCCAGTAGCTTTAGCACCTCAAATTATCTTTTATTATCTTTTAAAACCCCAAGAAGTTTTATCAAATCCTGGATCCAGAATCATCACCCATAACTATAATATACTCACACCAAGTACCACATCAACCCTTCACTAGCATCAAAGCCCCAAATCAGCAACAAAAAAGTACTTACCTATGCAACAAAAGCATCTCCCTTTACACCCAATATCCACATAACTAACAACCAACATACAACACCCATCTACCTGTGTCCTCAACCCAATAACATTGCAACCTAAAGACACCCTAGCACCAACATCAGAACATGACCTCAAATCCACCAGCACAGACCCCTGACAATATCTACAATTACAAGCCAAATCATTAATTCAGTCCACAGCCCTCCATCTAATGTGGATCTAAAACACACTGGAAACAAACAGTCAACCACACCCCACTACAAAGGATCATTTCCACTAAAACAAGATACACATATATCACCTAGAATAATTCATCCTACATCTCCACAATGACCCAAGACAACTGATGACCCCATAATATAGTAGTAGAAGAGAACACCATCCAGGAAAACTGTCCAAGAGAAAAGACCCCAGCCATGTTGCAATTTCCAATGTTGTAGAAAGATCGCAGTGTCCATGTTTTTAACCACATAGAATAAATATATAATAAACCAACCATGAAAAATGACGAGGGTTGTCATCCTCTGAACAATGTTAGCAAATGACGAACCAGGAAACATTTTCCGACAGACCATCTGCCTGTAAATTGAAAGAAGGTGCGATGAAGGCCAATAATCCCTCATCCTGAAAACCATATAACGATGAACATTGAGGTCCAAATTATTAGAAACGAAGGGAAACCATTAAATAACCAATTTCTTAAAAGAATCTGATGCACTCAAAATGAAACATTGCATAATGAGAAGTTGAGAAACCACTACTCTAGTGGATTAGGACTGCTAAACAAGAGTACTGATGAACCTGAAGAACATATTAAATGTCAGCATCACCATCAACGAAGGCACACTAATTAACTATATCAACCTCACAACATAGAAGAAGACAAAACAAGATGAACTTCCCACCCCCATGAAAGAAAATAAAAATTTCTTGATCCACAAGTCCTCAAACCCCAAACTATCAACCTGATAAGATCCTGCCACATGCACTATATTTGGGATGAAGTTTGAAAAAACACCAACCTCACACAAAAACTGTTCACCCAGTATTCCTTAAAGAACACCGACCATAATATCCAACATCAATATGAAAAACTATGTAGAACAATGAAAGACGAAAGATGATGAATCTACTTTCTATAACCAATGAACATCAAACTAGCCTATGCGAAACAAGAAGCTCTAGTGAATAAAACCTATGAATTGAAACAGGCACAGAACCCACTAGGCCCACGTGCTCATGAAGAACCATTAGTAAATAGAATGGATCATAAAAATGATACCACCATAAATCCAAAGACGAACATGTGAAAACATCAAATTCCCCCCAAAACCAAAGGAATGATAGTGGTTGATGAACCAATAGCCATCCAAACCTCTAATGACTCTAGTCAATGATATAAAACTAGAAAAATAATATGAGCACCAATGGGAACAATAAAAATCCATGAGACCCACCACTAACCATAAACTAAACATGAATTGAAACCAACCTGACCAAAAACATCCATTATAGAGACCATCAAGGAAGAGTTCAATAAATTCAAGGAGGCCAAAGCCAAGAAGAAACTAGTTTCCAAAATAATTCAGTGAATTCAAAATGTGTATAGGGATCTTGAGAGCAATGAGATCCCAATCTATATCCCGTTTCGGGTTTTGAGGAATATTTTGGGTTTTAGGGGTTTTACGAATTTTTTTATTTTTTTATCTTTTTTAAGGTTTTAAAGGGTATTTAAAATTTTTAGTGGCATTTAGGTTTTTTATGGGTATTATGGTTTCAATAATGTTTATGGGGTTTATGTTTTTAGGGGGTTTATGGTTTTAAGGTATTTTTCAGGTTTTTAAGGGTTTTATTATATTTAGGTTTTTTAGTGATTTAATGTGTTTTTTTTTGTTTTTATGGTTTTATTTTTTTTAGTTTTTAAGGGTTTTTTACATTTTAAGGTTTATTTTTATTTTTATTGATTTTTATGGGTTTTTAGGTATTCTAAAATTTTTATTGTTTTTTAGTTTTTTAAGGTTTTTACTATTTATACTTTTAGAGTCTAATTTGTTTTTAGGTTTTTTATGTTTTATTATAGGTTTTTTGGTTTTTAGGGTTTTTAAGATTTTTATAATTGTTTTTTAAAAAATAGGATTTTTAGTGATTTTGAGGGGTTCTAATATTTGGGTTGGTTTAGGGGGTTTTCGGCAGTCATTCATTTCGTTAAAGGTTTTTTATAGTTTTTAATATTATAATGTTTTCTATTTTATTTATTGGTTTTAGTGGTTTTATGGGTTTTATGAGTTTCAAGGTTTTTAGGAAATAATTTTTTATGGTGCATTAGGTTTTTTATCATTTTCTGGTTTTTAGGGGCCTCATGTTTTTTTACGTTTTAATGGTTTTAATATGTTTTTTACGGGTTTGTATTTGGTTTTTTTATGTGTTTAGTGAATTTTAGTGATTTATTAATATTTTTGTGGTTTTTTTTGATATTAATGGGTTTTAGAGTTTTTAGGGGTTTTAGGGTTTTTAGGGGGTTTTTGGTTTTTAGAGTTTTTTTGACTCTTTAGGGTTTTTAAGGTTTTTAGATTGTTATTATTTTTTGTGGTGTTTAATGTTTTTTTAGAGTTATTAGCGGGGTTTATAACTTTTATATGTTTTTAGGGTTTTCAAATTTATAGTGCTTTAGGATTGTGCATGTTTTTTGGGGATTTTGGGTCTTTTATGGGTTTTTAGCAGTTTTTAGGATTTTCATATTTTTTTAAGTGTATTTTGGATTTTAATATTTTATTAGGGTTTTTTATTCTTTTAGAGTTTTTAATTTTTTGAGGTTTTTAATCACATTTTTAATATTATTGTTTTTAGGGTTTTATGGATTTTATGGTGTTTTAGGTATTTTTAGGGTTTTTATGTTTTTAGCAGTTTTTATATTTTTATGGATTATAAGTTTTTTTAATATTTCTAAGGATATATTATGGTTTCTAAGTATTTGAAGGCTTTTTAAAGTTTTAGGGATTTAAAATCTATTTTGGATTTTTATTGTTTTTTAGGTTTTTAGGGATTTTGGGCAGTTTTAGGGATTTTAGATTTTTTTGAGATTTTATAGTTTTTATGGTTTTTTAGTGTTTTTAATTTCTTAGGGGTTTAAAGGGTTTTAGTGTTTTTAATGTTTTATTGGTATTTTGGGGTTTTATGGTTTTTTGATGTATTATGGTTTTTTGGTGTTTTAGGGTTTTTATAGCCTTTTAGTGTTTTATCTTTTTTTAGGATTTTAGTGGGTTTTAATATTTTTACATGTTTAATTATTTATTAGTTTATTAGAGGGTTTTTTATATTATAGTGATTTTTAAGGATTTATAAGTATTTTATAGTTTTATAGGGTTATTTGGGAATTAGAGGATAATTATTATTTTTAGGGTTTTTAAGGGATTTTTTAGGTTTTTTATGAGATTTAGGATTTTTATATTTTCTTAGGTGTTTTAATGTTTTTTTATGTTTTATGGATTTTTAGTAATTTTTTATTATTTTAATGATTTTTAGTTATTTAGGGATTTTGTGGGAAATTTGGGAATTTTAGGGTTTGTAGGGTTTTTTGTATGTTTCTGTTTTTTAGGTTTTTTTGAGTTTTTTTGGGTATTAAGTTGTATTATATTTTTTAGAAAAAATTAGATGTTTGAATGGTTTTCAAAGATTTATGTTGTATTTTATTGGTTTTATGGGCTTTTAGGAGTATTAAATATTTTATGGCTTTGATCGATTTTATCATTTTTTAAGGTTTTTAGGGGTTTTATTTATTTTAAGTTTTTATGCTTCTCGTAGGGTTTTTAATTTTTCTGGTTATTTACATTTTTAGGAATTTTTAAGGAAATTAACTATTTTTATTATTTATTATGGTTTTAGTTTTTTTATATTTGTTTTGTTTTATGGGTTTTTGGGTTTTTTAGTATTTTTAGGGGTTTAAAGGGTTTTCATAGGGTTTTAATGTTTTTAAAGGATTAAAGGGTTTTTATAGTTCTTGATGGGTTTTATGGTTTTTATGGTGTTTTTATGATTTCATAGGGATTTTAGGGTATTTATGGTTTTAGGGGTTTTAGGGACTTATAGTTATTTTAATGGTTTTAGTTATATTTAGTTTTTATGTGTTTAAAGTCGGTTTAGATTTTTATGGATTCCTTTGGGTTTTTATGGGGCTTTAGGGTATTTTTTTGTTTTGAATGAATTTAATGCCCCTTAATTTTTTTATTATTTTTAGGGTTTTTATATATTACAAAAGGTTTTAAGGGTCTTTACGATTTCTAGAAATTTTTATTTTTTAGGTTTTTTATTAGTTTTATGTTTTTCTTTGTTTTTTAAGTTTTTCTTATGGTTTTAAGGTTTTTTATTTTTTTTAGTGTTTTAAGGGATTTTTTGGGATTTTTTGGATTCTTATGTTTTTTAGGTTTTTATTGATTTTGTGTTTTTAAAGGGTTTTATGGTTTTTATTAGTTTTTAGGTATTAAATATTTTTTGGGGATTTAGTTTTTTTATGGTGTTTATGGTTTTTAATGGGTTTTTCTATTTTTTATGGTTTTATTGTTTTTATATTTTATAAATGTTTAAATGGATTTCAAATTTTTTATAGTTTTTAGAGATTTATTAAGGATTTTATGGGTTTTTGGGGTTTTTATGATATTAGTTTTTTTTATGAATTTTTGGATTTTTTAACCACTGTTTAGGGTTTTCGGGGTTTATTAAGTTTTTAATGTATTTCGGGATTTTTATTATTTCAGGATTTTTTATGGGTTTTATATTTATAATATATATTTTCATTTTAGGGGGTTTTTCGGGGTTTTCGAATATTTTTAATTTTTTGGGGTTTTTGACTTTGTAGGGATTTTATGATTTTTTAATAGGTTTTAATTGTTTATATTTTTTATTTTTTTCTCATTATTTTAGTGGATTTTATGTGTTTTTACGATTTTTATGTGTTTTTTGGGTTTTATGGTTTTTTCTGGTTCTTATAGGTATTAATGGATTGGGGGTTTTAGGGTATTTACGGATTTCAACATTTTTTGGGGTTTTGTGGGTTTTATATGTTTTGGGGTTTTTTATTTATTTTTTCAAATTGGTTTTTAGGGTTTTAGGGTTTAATATGTTTTTAAGAAATTTTTGAGGATTTTTGTAAATTTTTATGGTTTTTAGGTATTTTAGGGGCTTTATGGTTTTTATGATTATCATGTTTTTTGGATTTTTATCATTTATTAGGTTTCATTGGGGTCTTATGTGTGTTTAGGTTTTAAATGTGTTAATAGGGGTTTTAATGTTTTTTATGTTTAATTTTATTTTTAAGGATTTTTAGAAATTTAGGATTTTATGGTTTTTAGTGATTTTGATGTGTTTTATGGTTTTAGGGTATTTATGGGTTTTGGGATTTTATGTGTTTTTTTTGTTTTTATAATTTTTTATGGTTTTTTATAGATTTTAATGTTTTTATGGGTTAAATATTATTTCGATATTTTATTTATTTTAGGGTTATTAAGGGTTTTTTTGGGGTTTTAATGGTTTTTTGGAGTTTTAATCGTTTATAGGGTTTTATAGATTTCATGTTTTTAGGGATTTAAGTGGTTTTATGGTTTTTAAGGGTTTTATGTTATTTTAGGTTTCTATTTTTTCTTAGGATTCTTCCAATGTTGAATAGTTTATGAAATATTTTGGAATATTTAGTGATTTTTAGGATTTAAATGGGGTTTTAGTGTTTTTTGGGATTTTGAGGGTTTTATGGTTTTTATAAATTTTAGTGTTTTAAATATTTGTTATATATTTTTGGATTTTTAGGGGTTTTAGTGTTTATAGTTATTTTAATTTTTTTTACGGGTTGTTGGGGTTTTAAGGTTTTTTAACGTTGGATGGTTTTTTATTTATTTTAAGTGTTTTATGTAATGTAAATTTTCATTGGGGTTTTCAGCGTTTTTGTGTTTTTACATTTTTGTGAATATTATTATTTTTAGTATTTTTGTGTTTTTATGTTTTTTAGGGGGTTTAGGGGTTTTATTTTTTTGGATTTTTTGGGTTTTTTTATTTTTAGGGTTTTTTGAGTAATTTAACATTTATTTGGTGTTTAAAGGGAATTTAGAGTTTTTAGTGGTATTTAGAGATTTATTGGTTTATTGGGTTGTTAATAAATTTTAGGGATTTATGGTTTTTATATTTTTGATGGCTTTAAGGGTTTTTTGGTTTTTAGTATATTTAGGGTTTTTATAGGTTTTATGTATTTTTGGTTTTTAATGTTTTATTAGTGGTTTTTAGTGGTTTCAAGGTATTTCATGTTGTCAGTTATTTATAGAAATTTTTTACATTTTTAATGGGTTTAAATGGGTTTTATTGATTTTGAGGGTATATAGGGGTTTTAGTGTTTTTCAGTTTTTTTTTAATTTTGTGATTTTAGAGTTTGTAAGGGTCTCAATGGTTTATAGAGTTTTTTGTGATTCTTATGGGTTTAATGGGACTTTATAGTTTTTAGTTGATTTACTGGGTTTTGTGTGATTTTATTGTTATAATTTTTTTAGGTGATTTTAGGGGTTATTTGGTTTTTTTATTAATAGGAAATGTTTTGGGTTTTTATGGGTTTTTAGAATTTTTTTTGGTTTTTAGGGGTTTTTATAATTTTAATATTATTATGGTGTTATTAGGGGTTTTAAGGTGTTATTATGGGTTTTCAGGATTTTTATATATTTCATGTTCTTACTGAATTTCATGTATTTTTGGTATTTTTATGCTTTTTGATGGATTTTATGGATTTTGAGTGTCTCTGAGTTTTTAGGGTTTTTAGGGTTTTCTGTTTTTTGGATTTTTAAGGATTTTATCTGTTTTTCCTTTTTAATGATTTATTAAAGTTTTTCAATGTTTTTAGGGATTTTTATTTTTTTATGTACTTTTAATGTGTTTTCAGTATTTTTATGTTTTTTAGGCGTCTTACAGATTTTGGGTGTTTTCTGGTTTTTATGGTTTTCGGTGTATTTTTTTTGTTTTTTAGGACATCTAATTTTTTTAGTGCCAAATAATGTTTTTAGGGGTTAAAAGGGTTTTTAGAGTTCATTGTGGGTTTTTAGGTTTTTATATGTTTTTAGGTTTTTAATGGTTTTAGTGGTTTTAGGGTATTATAGGGTTATGTAGGTTTTTTGAGTTTTTACATGTTTTGGGGTTTTTTAGTAATTTTAGCTTTTTAGTGGTTTTTTCGGTTTTTTCAGGGTTTCTTTATGTTTTTATATATTTTTATGTATTTCTAATAATTTAGTGGTTTGGTAGGATTTTTAAATATTTTGAGTGGTTTTAGGGTTATTTTGTGTGCTTAGGGTTTTATGATTTTTAGGGGCCTAATGTGTTTATTTCTTTTTAGGTTTTCATAGTGGTTTTTAGAGTTTTTAATGTTTTTTATGTATTTATATCTTTTTCTTTTGATTTTTTATGGTTTTTACAAATTCTAGGGATTCTGATGATTTTTAGGAGTTTTATGGGTTTTTATGGGGTTTTGAATTTTTTATATATTTATACTTTTAGTGTTTTTAATGTTTTTTTGGGGTTTAAAGTATTTTTATATTTTTAGTAGTTTTAGGGTTTTAATTGTCTTTTGAGATTTTTAAGGTTTTAGGTGGTTTGTGGTTTTTAATAACTTTAATGTATTTTTATGTGTTTTTCGGTTTTTATCAATTTTTTTGTTTTTAGGTGTTTTAAGTGTTTTTCGTATTTGATATTTTACTAAGGGGTTTTCAAGGTTTTTATGATTATTATAAATTTTTATGGATTTTTATTTATATTTAATTATTATTTTTTTGTTTTTTAATGGTTTTTAGTGATTTGTTGGGGTTTTACGGTTTTTATGTTTTTTATGGTTTTTTTGTGATTTTAGGGATTTTTTATGTTTTTTGTGTTTTATGGTATTTTATTGTTTTTTCATTTTTTCGGGGTTTAATGTGTTTTTATATTTTTTAGTTGATATTTAGGGATCTTATGGGGTTTTATAGGATTTTGATGTTTTTATAGTTTTTAGGGGTTTTTAGAGGGGTTTTGTGATTTTTAGGGGTTTTATGATTTTTTTCGTTTTTAGAAGCATATTAGAGATTTTTTTTGGGTTTTCATGTGTTTTTAGGGTGTTTAAAAGTGTTTAGGGTATTTACGATTTTTATTGGTTTGTTTGGTTTTTTGTGTTTTTAGGTTTTTATGGGGGTTATTTTTTTCTTGGGTTTTAAGGATTTCTTCGATTTTTTCAGGGTTTTTAGGGTATTTAGTATTTTTATAAAAAAAAATTGGGTTCTATTAGGATTTTTAATATTTTTAGGGGTTATTTGGATTCTAAATTTTTATAGGGTTTTATGGTTTTTATGTATTTTTTGGTTTTTAGGGTTTTATTAATTTTTTGGGATTTATGGTAATTTATACTTTTTTACCATTTTTGGATTAAAATTGTTTTAGAAATTTTAGCAGGGTTTTAGGGGTTTTTTAGTTCATAGGGTTTTTGGAGGTTTTTTTACGATTTTAAATTTTTTTTATCATTTTTATGGATTTTAGGGGTGTTTAGGGGTTTTTTCAGTTTTTCGGTTTTTTAGGTATTTTAGGGATTTTAAGTTATTTTAGGTTGTTAATAATTTCTCAATGTTTTTCAGGGTTTTGAGTGTTTTTTATGTTTTTAGTGATTTTTAGGGTTTTTTATGGATTATTATGGATTCTGAGGGTTTTTAGAGATTTTGATGGGTTTTAGGATTTTTAGAATATTAGTTCCTTATTAATTTTTATGTTTTTAGGGTTTTTTGAGTCATTCGCTGTTTTGTGATTTTTTATAATTTTTATATTTTTACGAGATTAAAGGGGTTTTATTTTTTTAGTGACATTTTTACGTTTTCCTTAGTTTTTAGGGGTTTTTATAGTTATTATGGGTATTATGGTTCGTAGGGGTGTTCGGGGTGTTTAAGAGGATTTTGTGTTTTTAGCATTTTTTAGGTTTTATGGGGGGTTAGTTACCCTTTTTAAAAAAATTATTATGTATTTTTTGGGTTTTTAATGTTTTTTTACATTTCAAGGAATTTTTTTGGATTTTTATGAAATTTTTAGGTTTTTTCTTGATTTTAGATTTATTTGTGATTTTGAGTGGTTTTAGGGTTTTATGGGGTTTTATTGTTTTTTGGGTTTTTGATTTTTTGGCAAGGATGATAGAATGACTAAATGAAAAAAAGAAAAATTAATGGAAGTATAAGATGATACACTTAAAGGTGAAACACATGGCCTGAAGGCCTGCAAAGACATCCTACAAGGATTTGAATCTCAGGCCTAAACCTGCATTCCACACTCCACTGCCCCTATCCATAAGCAAGTGTTAGTAAACATCAATGGCTAAAATCACTCCCCACCGAAAAAAATATCCATCAAATAGAAATCCGAATGAATCCAAAGAACAACAAGCCATCCTTAAGAAATACTAGAGTACTACCCAAAGCAACCGAGAAAACCCACACACACCTCCAAGACCAAGCCCCTTAATCATTGAGCTCTCACCCTTAAACGTCAAGATCTTGACTTTAAATAAATATCCCTTCATTAGTAGAACCATCACACCAGTGATAGTTGATGCCCTCTCCACCCCAGTAGCACTCCCACTGATCATTAGCCCACTCCACTCCAACAGTAGGTGCCAAAGCACATGTACGAGTGAAAAAACCCTACAACAACTTTTGTTCTAGTAGTATCCTGCTCAAAAACAAAATCACCCTCACCTCATAGACAATTAAAGTGTTAATCCAGTAGAAATAGACCCATACCAACAATACCAACCACAAGTACTAACCCATGCCACTTTTTGAGCACCACCCATCAGAGCTATAACCAACTTACACCAATAGAACCATAAAATTGCCCATGAGCCAAATTAGATCCCCCAAAAGAAACTAGTTTCCAACAGCAACCCAATACATAGTGGAATTACCTTCATCACCTTTTATCCAATATCATAAAAACATTTATCCCCCACACCTAATGAGAACCAACCAACTCTCTTCTTGTTCTCTCTTAAAAGTTCCTGACACCCATCAACATCATTTCCAGTAGCTTTAGCACCTCAAATTATCATTTATTATCTTTTTAAACCCCAAGAAGTTTTATCACATCCTGGATCCAGAATCATCACTCATAACTATAATATACTCACTCCAAGTAGCACATCAACCCTTCACTAGCATTAGAGCCCCATATCAGCAACAAAAATAGTACTTACCTGTGCAACGAAAGCATTTCTCTTTACACCCAATATCCATATAACTAACAACCAACATACAACACCCATCTACCTGTGTCCTCACACCAATAATAATGAAACCTAAATCCACCCTAGCACCAACATCAGACCATGACCTCAAATCCACCAGCACAGACACCTCACAATATCTACAATTACAAGCCAAATCATTAATTCAGTCCACATCCCTCCATCTAATGTGGATCTAAGCCATACTGGAAACATACAGTCAACCACACCCCTCCACAAAGGATAATTTCCACTAAAACATGACGCACATATATCACCTAGAATAATTCATCATACATCTCCACAATGACCCATAACAACTGATTACCCCATAATGTAGCAGTAGAAGAGAACACCATCGAGGAAAACTGTCCATGAGAAAGGACCCCAGCCATGATGCTATTTCCAATGCTGCAGAAAGATCAAAGTATCCATGTTTTTAACCAAATAGAATAAATATAGAATAAACCAACCATGAAAAATTATGAGGGTTTTCGTCCTCTGAAACAATGTTAGCAACTGACGAACCAAGAAACACCGGCCAACAGACCATCCGCCTGTAAATGGAAATAAGGTGCAATGAAGGCCAATAATCCCTCATCCTTAAAACAAAATAAACAAGAACATTGAGCTACAAAATATTATCAATGAATGGAAACCAATCAATAACCAATTTCTTAAAAGAATCTGACGCACTCAAATGGAAACAAGGCATAATGAGAAGTTGAAAAATCACAACTCTAGTGGATTAGGACTGCTAAACAAGAGTACCGATGAACCCGAAGAACAAATTAAATTTCAAAAAAACCATCAAAGAAGGAACACCAATTAACATTATCAACCTCACAACATAGAAGAATAAAAAACAAGATGACGTTCCAACCCCCATGAAAGGAAATAAAAATTTCTTGATCCACGAGGCCTCAAACCCCAAACTATCAACCTGATATGAGCCTACCACATGCACTAGCATTGGGATGGAGTTTGAAAAAACCCCAACCTCACACAAAAACTATTAACCTTGTATTCCTTAAAGAACACCAACCATAATATCCAACATCAATATGAAAAACTCTGTTGAACAGGGAAAGATGAAAGATGATGAATCTACATTCAGTATCCAATGAACATCAAACCGGCCTATGTGAAACAAGAATCTCTAGTGAATAAAATATATGAATTGAAATAGGCACAAAACCCACTAGGCCCACGTGCTCATAAAGAACCATTAGTAAAGAGAATGCATCTCAAAAATGATACCCACCATAAATCCAAAGACAAACATATAAAAACATCAACTGCCACCCAAAACCAAAGGAATGATATTGGCTGATGAACCTATAGCCATCGAAACCTAAAATTACTATAGTCAATGATCCAAAACTAGAAAAAATAATATGATCACTAATGGGAACAATGTAAATCCATGAGGCCCTCTACTAACCATAAACCAACCATGAATTGAAACCAACATGGCCAATAACATCCATCATATAGACCATCAAGGAAGACTTCAATAAATTGAAGGAGGCCAAAGACAACAAGAAAATAGTTTCCAAAATAAGTCAGTGAATTCACAATGTGTTTAGGGATCTTGAGAGAAATGAGATCCTAATAGATATCCCTTTTCAGGATTTAAGTATTATTTTGGGTTTTTAGGGTTTTAAGAAATTTTTTATTTTTTTAACTTTCTTAAGTTTTTAAAGGGTATTTAAAAAATTTAGTGTATTTTAGGTTTTTATGGGGATTTTGGTTTCAATAATGTTTATGGGGTTCATTTTTTTCAGTGGGTTTTATGGTTTTATGGTATTTTTCAGGTTTTTAAGGGTTTTATTATATTTTGAATTTTTAGTGATTTAATATGAATTTTCGTTTTTATGGTTTTCTTATATTTTTTTATTTTTAAGGGTTTTTTACATTTTAAGGTATTTTTTTGCATTTTTATTGATTTTTATCGGTTTATAGGGATTCTAAAATTTTTATGGTTTTTTAGTTTTTTCAGGGTTTTACCATTTATAATTTTTATAGTTTAATGTGTTTTTAGGTTTTTTATGTTTTCTTATAGGTTTTTTGGTTTTTAGAATTTTTAAGATTTGTATAATTTTTTTAAAAACAAATTTAGGATTTTTAGTGATTTTGAGGGGTTCTAAAGTATGGGGGGGGGGGTTAGGGGGTTTTCATCAGTCATTCTTTTCTTTAAAGTTTTTTTTTATATTTTTTAATATTATAATGTTTTCTAGTGTTTTTAGTGGTTTTAGTAGTTTTATGGGTTTTATGGGTTTCAAGGTTTTTTTTATCATTTTTTTTATTTTTAGGGGCCTCACGTTTTTTACATTTTAATGTTTTTCATAAGTTTTTTCCTTGGTTTGTTTTTTGTTTTTTATGTTTTTAGTGAATTTAAGTGATTGATTAACATTTTTTTAGTTTTCTTTTGATATTAATGTGATTTAAAGTTTTTAGTGTTTTTAGGGTTTTTAGGGGGTTTTGGGTTTTCAGATTTTTTTTTGAGTTTTTAGGGTTTTTAATGTTTTTAGATTTTTGTTATTTTTTGTGGTGTTTAATGTATTTTTAGATTTATTACTGGAATTTATAACTTTTATATGTTTTTAGGGTTTTCATATTTTTAGGGCATTAGGATTTTGTAGGTTTTTTGGGGGTTTTGGGTCTTTTATGGGTTTTACGGTTTTTAGCCTTTTTAAGGATTTATAGATTTTTTATGTGTATTTTGGTTTTTAATATTTTATTATGTATTTTTATTCTTTTAGAGTTTTTAATTTTTTGAGGTAAGTAATCACATTTTTTAATTTTATTGTTTTTATGGTTTTACAGATTTTATGGTGTTTGAGGTATTTTTAGGGTTTTTATGTTTTAACAGTTTTTATATTTTTATGGATTATAAGTTGTTTTAATTTTTATAAGGATTTATTTGGGTTTATAATGATTTGAAGGCTTTTTAAAAATTTAGGGATTTAAAATATTTTTTGGATTTTTATTGTTTTTTAGGTTTTTACGGATTTTGGGGGGTTTTAGGGAATTTAGATTTTTTTTGAGATGTTATAGTTTTTATGGTTTTTTAGTGTTTTTAATGTTTTAGGGGATTAAATGGTTTTAGTGTTTTTTAGGGTTTTATTGGTATTTTGGGGTTTTACTGTTTTTTGGGCTTTTATGGGTTTTGGGAGTTTTAGTGTTTTTATAGCCTTTTAGTGTTTTATCATTTTTTTGGATTTTAGTGGTTTTTTATATTTTTACATATTTAACTATATTTTAGTTTATTACAGGGGTTTTTACATTTTAGTGTTTTTAAGGATTTATAAGTATTTTATAGTTTTCTATTGTTATTGGGGAATTAGTGGATAATTAGTATTTTTAGAAGTTTTAAGGGATTTTTTTGTGTGTTCATGAGTTTTAGGACTTTTATATTTTCTTATGTGTTTTAGTGTTTTTTATGTTTTATGGATTTTTAGGAAATTTTTAGTATTTTAATTATTTTTAATTTTTAGTGATTTTGTGGGAAATTAGTGATTTTAAGGGTTTGTAGGGATTTATGTATGTTTTGGTTTTTAGGTTTTTTATTGAGTTTTTTGGGGTTTTAAGTTGTTTTATATTTATTAAAAAAATTAGATGTTTGAATGGTTTTCAAAGTTTTTTTTTGTATTTTATTGGTTTTATGGGGTTTTGGGGTTTTAAGGATTTTATGGGTTTTTTTATTTTATCATTTTTTTAGGTTTTTAGGGGTTTTAATTATTTTATGTTTTTATGTTTTTCATAGGGTTTTTAATTTTTTTAGGTTTTTTTACATTTTTATGTATTTTTAAGGCATTTAATTATTTTTTATGATTTATTATGGTTTTAGTTTTTTTATATTTTTTATTTTTTTTGGGGTTTTTCGGTTTTTTAGTATTTTTAGCAGTTTAACGGGTTTTCATAGGTTTTTAATGATTTTAAATGATTAAATGGGTTTTATAGTTCATGCTGGGTTTTATGGCTTTTTTGGGGTTTTTAGGATTTCTTAGGGATTTTAGGGTATTTATGGTTTTAGGGGTTTTAGAGACTTTTAGTTTTTTTATGGTTTTAGTTATATTCAGTTTTTAGGTGTTTAAAGTCTTCTTAGATTATTGTGGATTCCTTTGGGTTTTTATGGGGTTTTAGGGTATTTTATTTTCAATGAATTTAATGCCCTTTAAAATTTTTATTATTTTTTAGGTTTTTATAGATTATAAAGGGTTTTAAGGGTTTTTACATTTTTTAGAATTTTTTATTTTTACTATTTTTATTAGATTTTTTTTTTGTTTTTTATGTTATTCTTATGGTTTTTAGGGTTCTTTATTTTTTTAGTGTTTTAAGGAATTTTTTGGGATTTTTTGGATTATTTTTTTAGGGATTTACTGATTTTGAGTTTTTTAATGGGTTTTAGGGTTTTTATTAGTTTTTAGGTATTATATAGTTAATTGGGGTTTTAGGTTTTTTAGGGTGTTTATGGGTTTTAAGGGTTTTTCCTGTTTTTAGGGTTTTATGGTTTTAATATTTTATAAATGTTTAATGGGATTTAAATTTTTTTAGAGTTTTTAGTGGTTTATTAAGGATTTTATGGGTTTTTGGGGTTTTTAAGATTTTAGTTGTTTTTTATGGATTTTATGATTATTTAAGGTTTGTTTAGGGTTTTCGAGGTAATCTTGGTTTTTTAATGTATTTCGAGATTTTATTGTTTCAAGATTTTTTATGGGTTTTATATTTTTAATGTATTTTGTAGATTTAGGGTTTTTTCGGGGTTTTCGAATTTTTTTAAATTGTTTTGGGATTTATGACTTTTTAGGGATTTTATGATTTTTTTATTTTAATGGGTTTAAATGGTTTATATTTTTTATGTATTTCTCATGATTTTAGTGGTTTTTATTTTTTTTAGGATTTTTATGGGGGTTTTGGGTTTTATGGTTTTTTCAGGTTCTTATGGGTTTTAATGGATTGGGGGTTTTAGGGTATTTACGGATTTCAACATTTATTGGTGTTTGGGAGGTTTTATATGATTTCGGTCTTTTATATATTTTATCTAATTGTTTTTCATTGTTTTAGGGTTTAATATGTTTTTATGAAATTTATGAGGATTTTTGTAAATTTTTATGGTTTTTAGGTATTTTAGGGGCTTTATGGTTTTTACGATTATCATGTTTTTTGAATTTTTCGCATTTATTAGGTTTCTTTGGAATTTTATGTGTGTTTAGTTTTTAAATGTTTTAATAAGGGTTTTAATGTTTTTTATGCTTAATTGTATTTTTAGAGATTTTTAGAAATTTATGATTTTATGGTTTTTAGTGATTTTGATGAGTTTTATGGTTTTAGGGTATTTATGGTTTTTTGGGCTTTTAGGTGTTTTTTTTGTTTTTATAATTTTTTATGGTTTTTTATAAATTTTAATATTTTTATGGGTTTATATAGTATTTCGATATTTTATTTATTTTAGGGTTATTATGGGGATTTAGGGGTTTTAATGGTATTTAGGTGATTTAATGGTTTATAGGGTTTTTATAGTTTTCATGTTTTTAGGGTTTTAAGAAATTTTATGGGTTTTAATGGTTTTATGTGATTTTAGGTTTCTATTTTTTCGTAGGGTTCTTCCAATGTTGAATAGTTTATGAAATTTTTTGGAATATTTATTGATATTTACGATTTAAATGAGTATTTAGTGTTTTTGGGGATTTTGAGGGTTTTATGGTTTTTATAAATTTTAGTGTTTTGAATATTTTTTATACATTTTTGTGTTTTTAGGTGCTCTAGTGTTTTTAGTTATTTTAATGTTTTTACGGGTTAATGGGGTTTTATGGTTTTTTTATTTTTGATGGTTTTTTAATTATTTTAAGTGTTTTTATGTAATGTAGATTTTCATTGGGGTTTTCAGGGTTTTTGTGTTTTTACATTTTTTGAAAATATTATTATATTTACTATTTTTTTGTTTTTTAAATATATTTAGGGGGTTTAGGGGGTTTATGGTTTTTTTTCGATTTTTTTGGGTGTTTTGGATTTTTAGGGTTTTTTGAGTAATTTAACATTTTTTTGGGGGTTTAAAGGGCATTTAGAGTTTTTAGTGGGTTTTCGAGATTTACTGGTTTATAGGGTTGTTTATACATTTTAGGTCTTTATGGTTTTTATATTTATTATGGTTTTAAGGGTTTTTTGGTTTTTAGTATATTCTGGGTTTTTATAGGTCTTAAGTATTTTTGGTTTTTAATGTTTTATTAGTAGTTTTTAGTGGCTTCAGGGTATTTCATGTTGTTTTTTATTTTTAGAAATTTTTAAAATTTTTAATGGGTTTAAATGGATTTTATTGATTTTGAGGGTATATAGGGGTTTTAGTGTTTTTCAGATTTTTTTATTAATTTTGTGATTTTAGAGTTTGTAAGGGTTTTAATGGTTTATATAGTTTTTTATGGTTCTTATGGGTTTAAGGAGACTTTATAGTTTTTAGTTGATTTACTGGGTTTTATGTGTTTTTATTGATTAATTTTTTTGGTGTTTTTAGGGGTTATTTGTTTTTTGGTTATTATTAGTGTATGTTTTGGGTTTTTACGGGTTTTTAGAATTTGTTTTTGGTTTTTAGGGGTTTTTATTATTTTAATGTTTTTAAGGTGTTATTAGGGGTTTTAAGGTGTTATTATGGGTTTTCAATATTTTTATATATTTCATGTTTTTACTGAATTTCATGTATTTTGTGGATTTTTATGGATTTTGAGTGTCTAGTGGTTTTTAGGGTTTTTAGGGTTTTGTGTTTCAATGTTTTTTAGGGATTTTATCAGTTTTTAATTTTTAATGATTTCTTATTGTTTTTCAGAGTTTTTAGGGGATTTATTTTTTTCTGTACTTTTAATGAGTTTTTAGTATTTTTATGTTTTTAGGAGTCTTTCGGATTTTGGTTGTTTACTGGTTTTTATGATTTTCAGTGTTTTTTTTGTTTTTTAGGACTTCTAATTTTATTAGTGCCAAATAATGTTTTTAGGGGTTAAAATGGTTTTTAGAGTTTGTTGTGGATTTTTAGTTTTTAATAGGTTTTTAGGTTTTTAAGGGATTTAGGGTTTTTAGGGTATTATACGGTTATGTAGTTTTTTGAGTTTTTACATGATTTGGGGTTTTTTAGTATTTTTAGCTTTTTAGGGGTTCTTTAGGTTTTTTCTGAGGTTTTTATGTTTTTATATATTTTTATATATTTTTAATAATTTAATGTTTTGTTAGCATTTTCTAATAGTTTGAGGGGTTTTAGGGTTTTTTAGTGTTCTTAGGGTTTTTCGATTTTTAGGGGTCTAATGTGTTTATTTATTTTTAGTTTTTCATAGTGGTTTTTAGAGTTTTTAAGGTTTTTTATGTCATAAGGTATTTTTAGATATTTTTTGGGTTTTTATGGTTTATCTGGTTTTTAGAGATGTTGATAGATTTTTATATTCTTACATTTTTTTAGTTTCATTCGTTTTGTAATAATTTTTAGAGTTTTTATCATTTTATTAGTTTAATTTGTATTAGAGTTTTTATTGTTTTTATGGATTCTATGAGTTTTAATGGTTTTTTTGCTTTTTAGGGTTTTAAGTAGTTTTTATATTTTTTAGGGGTTTTATGTTTTATTATGTTTTTAAGTTTTTTATGTTGGTTTTTAGCGTTTTGGGGGTTTTTGATGTATTTAGGGATGTTTTTTTGTATTAGAATTTTTATGATTTTTTACGGTTTTTACTGATTTTTTGGGGGTTTTATCTTTTTTGGTGTTTCTTGAGATTTTTAATGTTTTTATAATTTTTTTATAGTTTTAATAATTTTTGGAGGTTAAGAGTTTTGATTTTTTTATTGGGGGTTTAGGATTTTTATTATTTTGTTGGGGTTTTAATGGTTTTTATGGGATTAGGTTCTTTTAGGAGGGTTTTAGTATTTTAGAGTTATTCTATTTTTTATGGGTTTTAAGTGTTTTTTTTATTTTTAAGGTTGTCATAAATTTTTTCAGGTTGAAGTGTTTATTTTTATTTTTATAGATATTTAGAAATTTTATGGTTTTTATGGATTTTTAGTGTTTTTATGGTTTCTATGATATTTAACACTTTTTTATGTTTTAAAGGGTTTTAAGTGTTTTTTGGTTTTTATGGTTTTATTAGTTTTTTTCGGGGGTTTTATGGTTTTTCTAATTTTTTTTGGAATACTTATGGATTTTTTTGGATTATTTGGTGTTTATTGATTTTGATGGTTTTAGGGGGTTTTAGGATTTTTAGGTTTTCTTTGGTTTTTTATATTTTTAGTGGGTTTTTTGTGTTCTTTACATTAGTTTAGGAATTTTTGATATTTATTAAAATTTCATAGAGGTTTAAAAAGTTCCCTATTATTTATTGGTTTTTAGGGTATTTGATGTGTTTCTAAGGGGTTTTTTTAGATTGTATGGATTTTTGGGATTTTATAATTTTTAGTGTTATCGAATGTTTTTAGTGTTTTTTTGGATTTTTTGGGATACAAATTATTTTTATGTTTTTAAGGATTTCATAGGTTCTTTCATGGTTTATAATTTTATTTCTTTTTTATGGTTTTTAGGGATTTTTCAGATTACTATTGTTTTTTGGGTTTCTAGGGATCTGTAGTGTGTTAAGGTTTTTATGGTTTTTATTGGTGTTTGGTTTTTTTTTAGGTTTTTTGTGTTTTTTTGTGTTTTCATGGTTGTTTGGAGTTTTTTTAAAATATTTAGTGGTTTTTTCTGTTTTATGGGTTTTCGTAGTTTTTTGGGTTTTTAAATGTTTTTAGGTTTTTTAGTGTTTTTAGGTGTTTTTATTAATTTTTGGGGTATTAGATGTTTTTTAGATTTTTTATGGTTTTTAGGAATTTTTAGTATTTAAGGGGTTTTTAGGATATTCTGTTTTATTTTTATGGTTTTGTGGGGGGTTTTTTAGTTTTTTATATATTTAGGTTTTTAATGTATTTTATGATTTTTAGTGTTTTAATATTTTTAGGGATTTGGAGGGTTATTATGTATTTCTAGTTTTATATTGGATTTTAGGGTTTTCGTTCTTTTGGATTCTTAAGGGTTAATGTTTTTTTATGTTTGTGATATTTTATTATGGGTTTTCAGGGTATTTTGGGTTTTTTTTGGATTTTTAGGGTTTTTTCGATTTTTATGTGTTTTTATGTGTTTTATTGATTTTGAGGGTTTTTGTAGTTTTTTGGTAGTAATGGTTTTTTGGTTTTTAGGATTTTTTCCTGAGTTATTTAAGGTTTTTATGGTTATATATATTTTTAATGTTTTTAGGGGTTTACAATATTTTTATTATTTTCATTGATTTTTTAGGTTATAGATCTGTTTTTATGGGTTTTCTATTTTTTAGGGGGTTTATGGAATTTTTTATTTTTATGTTTTCTTATGGTTTTCTTTGGGTTTACAGTTTTCTGTTGTTTTTTATATCTAATGTAATTTTTGGTTGTTATGGTATTATTATTTTATTTAGGGTTTATAAATTTTTTATGTTTTTATGCATTTTAGGTTTTTTTTGGATTTTTATGGTCTTTAGGGTTTTAGATATTTTGAGGGTTCTAGGTATTTTTATTGTTTTTATTTGTTTTTTTGGAATTTTTTTAGGCTTTAATATTTATATAGTATTTTTAAAATTTTAATTTTTTAAAATGATTTATAGATTTTTATTAGTTTTTGGCTTTTCAAGATTTTATGGTTTTTTAACGTTTTATGTGTTTTTGTTGTTTTAAGGGATTTATAATTTTTTAGGAATTTTCAGCATTTTATTCATTTTTAATGTTTTTAGGGGTATTACATGTTTTTTGATTTAAGGGTTCCATAAGGTTTTCTTGGTTCTGTGGTTTTTTATGATTTTAGGAATTTTTAGGGTTTTTTGGATTTTAATGGGTTTTTATGGTTTTTCTATATTTTTATGGATTTATGAATTTTTCGGGATTTTAATTTTTTTAGGTTTCATAGTGGTTTTAAGTGTTTTAGTTATTTTATGAATTTTTTAGGTTTCTTCATGTTTTTATTGTTTTTTTGTTTTTCTGTAGTTTTAGTTCTTTTTTAGGTTTTAATGATGTTTTAATCATTAGAGAGATTGGTTCAAACAACCAACTCCCAAATAAAAAAAGAATCATATCAAAAGGGTCAATATCATTACCATATCCATAGTTAGAATATAAATTGGACTCACCCAACTCCAAATCAGATTGAGAATTTTTTTTTGATTAAGAATCACAAAGTACATCTCCCTGAGCCTTTATTGCTCCGATGTAAGATGATCCCTGGAAGAATTATTGTTAAACCACCTGCATTCGGTATCAACATCAATCCTTCTTGATACCTCATAAGAGGACGTAGTATACATTGTCCTTATCATGTTAGATTAGTCCTTCCTCAACCTTCACTTTAGGTGAGTGGAGATGAATCCCTTACTATCAGTCACACTATTCATCCCCTCTAGGATGATATCATTGAATTTTGCTTTACAACAGATCAAGGATTTAGTAGTGTTGGGGTCATTCTTTTTTAATCATCAGTAACATTCTCCCATTAATATCCTTGTGAACCCCCCCCCATTTATTTTTTTATGGTTTGTAGGTTCTTTTAGGTTCTATAGTGTTTTATGGTGTTTTGGAGGTTTAATGGGTTTTTATAGTTTTTCGGGTTTATAAGGTCTTTATTAATTTTTTACCATTTTTAGTGTTTTAATGGGATTTCATTTTTTTGTGTTTTTATTGTTTTTATGGGTTTTTAGTCATTTTATGATTTTTAGGTAGTATTCAGGTTTTTTGGGGGTTTAGCATTTATAGGTTCTTTAGGGGTTTTTTTGAGTTTTTTTAATTTTTAATGTTTTCATAGGGGTTCTAATGGTATTATGGTTTCCTTATGTTTTTTTGGGAATTTTAGGGAATTTTTATAATTTTTATGGGTTTTAGGGTTTTTAAAAATTATGATAGATTTTACTGTTCTTAGGGTATTATATTTTTTATGTTTTTTGGTGGGATTTAGGGTTTTTTGGATTATTTTAGAGATTTTATTGTTTTTTATAGTTTTGTAACATTTTTAGAATATTATACTATTGTTGGTGATTTTAGATGTTTTTATGATTTTATGGGGTTTTAGGGTTTTTAATGTTTTTAGGGGTATATATTCTTATGTGATTTTCAAGATTTTATGGTGTTTTTAAATTTTATTAAGGGTATTATATTTTTTAAGGTATGATGGGTTTTAATTGTTTTTATATTTTTATGGTTCTCATTGGGTTTTTCATGTTTTCTGGGTTTTTTAGGTTTTGGGGGGTTTTAGTGCTTTTATTGGGTTTTATATTTTTAGGGGATTAATGAATTTTGATGGGTTTTACGGTTTTTAGGGGTTTTGAGGGTTTTAATAATTTTCAGTTTGTTTAAAATTTTAAGGATTTTTAGAGATATTTTACAATTATTTTGTTTATTAATTTTTTTTGGATTTTGAGGGGTTTTTTTGTTATTTTGGGTTTTAGTAGGTTTTAGGTGCCTTATGTGTTTTAGTTTGTTAATATTTTCTTCTATTGTTTCTTAGGTTTTTAGGGTTGTTTACATTTTTAGGGGTTTTAATTGATTTTTTATTATTTTTATGGATTTTAATGTTTTTTTGGGATTTTGAGGTGTTTTTAGGTTTTAGTGGATTTTTGAGTTTTTTCGTTTAGGTGGGTGTTTCTTTTTTAGGGACGTTATTGTTTGTTAATGTTTATTTTATTTTAGGGGTTTGAAGGATTCCTATAATTTTTAGTGGGTTTTGGGGGATTTTATGTGTTTTTTTGTTTTATGGTATTTAAGTTATTAGGGGATTAATTTTTTTAGGTTTTTATGGGTTTATAACGATTTATCATGGTTTTTTCGGTTTTTAATTTTTCTATATATTTTTAGATATTTTTTCATATTTTTATTATTTATATGATTTTTATGGATTATGAGGGTTTTTAGAGTTATGTAGTGTTTTAGGGTCTTTAGGGTTTTAGGGGTTCTATGTTTATTGGTATTTTTAGGGTTTGTAGTATTTTTTATGGTTTTTAAGGTTTTTTGGCATTTTTAGAATATTTAGGGTTTTCTAGTATTGACTTTGGTTTTTTTAATTTTAAGGGTTTTTAGGTGTTTTAATTCTGTTTTCATATTTTTAGGGCCACATACAACTATCATCATACTGCCACACCATCTAAATACATAATATGCATCCCAAACAGCCTAATGCAACCCCAAAATAACACTAAGACATCATTGATCCATCAACCTCTAGTACTCTCCCCACCAGATATCATAACCTAGAACTATACCTGAAATAAATACCTATATAGAAAAAAAATAAGAAAATACACCAAAAATCACCAACCGCAAAGTAAAACATGAGCCACCATAACACCCAACAAAAATGAACAGAACAAAACAAAAAATAATCCCTCCCATCCTATGTAGGATCTAACTTCCAGCACCCCCACACCAAAAAATATCCAACCCACATCATCATAAACAGTCCTTCAGTAGATAACATCAACACCGACACCCATTATCATCCCTATACAGAATTATCCTGCTCCTATATAGAAACAACACTAGAATATTAGGCCAATGACTACCAAAAAACTACCCAACATAAGAAAACTTATAGTAGTAACAAGAAAAAATCCTCAAATAAAAATTTATATGAATACATGGGGGGCATAAAACACCTTACAGAAGAGGTAGATTCAACATCCACTGGTGAGAAAATTCCTAATTAGCCGTAACATTAGAAAACTACCTACAATAAATAAGATTGTAACAAACATAATTCTCATATTTATTCCAAATATAACTACCATAATGGAATATAAATCTATTAATGTTATAAATTTTTCCATTTATATAAGATACACCATGGTGTGAAGATCGATTTTCCCTAATACACCCTATAAGAAATCCTCATTTTTTCTTTCAGAACACGAGAAAAAAGAAGTAGAACGAGCATGATTTGAATAATAGATATTCAAGAGGACTAATAAGGAGAACCAACTCTTCTAAGAGGACTCACAACATAATGAAAATTATCAATAATCTCAAGGTAATTTAGGAAAATAATACACTGATTATAAAAATCCAGTTCAATGTGCTACAACCTATCATGTGTAGGAAAATCATTAAGGTTCACCAAACTACAAATAAAGGAGTACCTAACATAGGTGAAGCAATTCCAGACCAAAAAATGCAATGAAACAGTAATAAATTTGGGTCTCAGCTTATCCCAAACCCCACAAAAAGAATAATATTACAAACTGTTCCGTAGTATCCCGTCATTATTACATCCCAGTGGAATAAATAATAGAATCTCTCTTCCCAAAATCTCAAAACTCAATAGAAAATTCAATTAGAGGATACCAATCTCCATCATAAATAATATCATATTCTTAGGATTATTAATGGATCATATATTAATAACTAATATGATCACTAATGTATAATCATATAGTACCCATGGGAATCCAAGAATAAAATAATAGGGAGATACACATGGCATTTCCAACATAAAAATAAATATGGTCCTAGAAAAGATCAAATTTACTGAATAACTTTCACTAAGTACATGAAAATTTTCAAAGAACATTGGCCACCTAAAATTTGAAGCGACTATCTAGAAAAATGTGATCCCAATCCACCCAAATATAAGAATATAAAAGTGAACAGTGGTCTCATACATGTCTATCCACAAATTCTTTATTCCAATCCCTAGTATGATTTATACATAATTATTCCTCTTATTTAGATCTAGCCACCATATCCCAAGCCACATTGGCCCCAGACATAGCCATGGTCTGGCCCTTCTTAAGGAAGATCCAAACTATAGAAAAATAGACATAATAAATTTTTATTAAATATAAAATGATATAGCCGATAATAATTCATGGGGAAAAGAATAGATTCAATATTCTAAAAGTGTCATGAAAAATAAATGAAACTAGTTTTTTAAGCCGTCATTCTCATAATAATTTTCTCTTCTAAAATAAAATAGTCTACAGCTCTGAGTCTTATAGGCAAAAGATCCAGCCAAGGTGACAAAGAAGTAGTCAACTTCCACTAACTACCATGGAATCACCATTACCTTGATTAACCTCTATAGACAAGCTATCTAAAAACATCATCGATTTCTAGAAGTTAACATACAACCAAACAAGGAAGAAAATGGATCCAAATCATGATTTATAACCAAATACGAATTGATATCACTAAATAGAAAACAAAAAAAGATCAGCATAAAATAAATTGTGACAAATGTAAGTTTTAACACATCTCCCATGAATATATAAATAGTGATAATTATAAATCAGAGAGTCTATGATCTGAGAAAAAACCACCACCAAAATCACAAAGAGAAAGGGAGAATGGGGATCCCCTTGAATCAATCATTTCATCCCAATAAAATAACCTCGAATACTATCAATAATATTCAAAAAAACATAGTATAAAATACACACATATAAATCCATGAATATATCATAACTAAAAACCCTATAATGTCCAAATAATCACCAAAGGATTCCCATATGATAGAATGAAATACCTTTAAATGATCAATATTAAATGCACTTTGGCTAACTAATGAATTCTTGTGGAAAACCCATATCAAATCCTTAGAAATAAAAATATTATCATAAATACATATCATTTAAATGAAAGATGATTTTTCCTTATTAATACATGTGTAAAGAACCATTCTCAATATTGCCAATAAATTCATGGATACACACTTATAAATAGTATTATAACATGAAATTGGATTGAAATTAGAAAGAGAGAATGCATTCGACACCTTGGGAGTTAAAGAAAAAACATGTGTGACATATACGTACAAAAAGTTCCCATTTTTATGTACTATAAAATAGCATCTATCACATCAAAACCAATCATTGACCAGTCCCTATATAATGAAAAAGTTTAAATTTCATAAGTACCCAAAGCTTTTCTAGGGTGAAGAGAGAAATATACATTATGAACATCCTCCAACTCCATATATTTATCCATCAAATCAAATGATGTCTAAGTAATAGCGTGAGAAAAAAGTGATCCAATATCACCCTCCCTGAATAGGTTGTTGCATGGGAAGTCCCAATCAAAGGCCAAAAAGAACACAACAGTCTCACAAATAAGGTCGCCCAGTTAATAAATAAAAGAACCATCAACCTTTATATAAAGAATCAATTTATAATAATTGAATATGGAATTCACCATATTGCAAAATAAGGATTAATTTAGGTACCCTACTTAAGCTAAAGAACCATAATATAATTCTTCCCCAAGAAGGTTCCCTTCATGGTCAAGGAGTTTTATATTTCCTTACAACTTATGTATTTTTAATCAAGGAAAAATAAGGGACATTATGTAATAAATATGATTGGGTTTTATGTAATTCCTTCACTATCAAGGAAATTTTTGTAGAATTTTGAGATAACACGTGGGGATGTATGGATTGGAGAGACTACTTAAACATCATTCATTTTTTGTAATCATGGAATATATTACACTCAGAGACCCCAACATTCCATGAATTAGAGATTGGAGAAATGATGTAGTCACAATCTTCCTAATTATTAATAAATTTGACCGATAAGTTCCTTTTGTGAAGAACCTCTCTAGATCTGATAATAAATAGGTTATGGTAAGAAATTACTAAAAGAAGGAAATTGTAAAATCCAATAGGGTAACCAAGATATACCATAGGAATTTCAACCTTCCTTATATTCCATTAATGGACCTTCCTCTATAAAACCCTCAGCTCGATGCTATAAAAATCATCCTGAATAGAATTAACAATTCCTGAATTGTAGTAATCCATTGAAGAGGTCCAATTCAAGAAGCCTTCAAATATATCCTTTAGGAACATAACAATATTAAAATTACTAAGAAATATATGAGGAGACTCAAAACATGATGTAAACTGATATCCAATGTCTCTCTATAGAACATTTTCATCAAAAAATGAAATAGAATCATAATAAAAAAATGTAGAAGGAAACATACATTTAACATCCCAATATGGGAACTCAATATGATAAAATGATTTGAACTAAGGATCAACAAAAAACAAGATTGGATTCAATAAAACTAAAATGTTCCCGACAGTTTAAGAAGAAAGGTTTTTAAATGAATAAAAAATTCAATAAAATATTCGTCACAATAATGTTAATGTTTTCCATTTTAACTATATATTCAACAATCTACAAACATGAAAATTTATGAGAGAAAATGATGCCCTAATCCTTCCTTTCCTTTCTACGTGTTTTGAGACTACTAATGTTCCAAACAATGATGTTAAACATTTAAATGTAAGGTAGAATCTAAACCACTATACTTACATCTAGTTTTTTCTATGACCATCATAAGATAACATTACTCCTCTTTAACTAGATTATTACAAACGGTATTATCACTTAAAATGGAAGGGTCATGAGTAATATCCACTTCCGATTTAGGGCCAGAAGAGGAATACCCACCTTCCATAATTCATTAAGAATAAGTAGGTACTAACTAGATAGTTCAGTCCCAAAACCAACAGTAAATCCATCAATGACATTAAAATAGAATAATGGCCATATCTAAAAGATTCCATTGACACATTAAGAAAACCGAAAGTGATATGAACCATAAAAAACATCCTTACCAATAAATTCATGGCATGATGAACAATATCACACTTTATGGAAGCTAGGGGACATAAGAAAACCAATGAAATAACATCAATAACGTAGAAAAAAACTAGATTCATCAAAATTTTCACGCACACCAGAATCAATACAACGATCATCATAGGTCTTAATCTCAATAGAAGAAGGAAAAAATACTAAGGTGAAAGCATCCCCAACACCTACCTAGGAAATTTCCTATGAAATGAAATCAAAGGAATTTTGAATCAGAAGAAAACATCATTTTTGGTTGTCTTGAAAAGGGAGGAGGAACCTATATAATAAGAGATAAGGAGGTTGGTGATTCCAAAAAAGAAGTACTAACCACCATATCAAATTATGACATACCAAAATATGAACTAGTATTAGTAGTAGACATAATCTTCATAGAAATAAAGAAAGGTAGTTTATCATTATAATCCAAAGTAGGTACGCTAAATAGTATATTATACTTATAAATATGATTCCTTGGAGAAACCATATTCCTACATAAATAAGACACACCCTTAAGGGGTTTTTGGGTTTTAGGTCATTAACATTTTTTATGTTTTTAGGGAATTTTAATTGTTTTTATTATTTTATTTTTTTATTAGTTTTTTTCAGGGTTTTTGGGTTTTTTACATTTATATATATTTTTGGGGATTTTTTATCCTTTGATGGGTTTTAGGGCTCTTAGGTATTTTTAGGGGTTTTCGGATTTTTAGGGTTTTTATGTTTTGTTATTTTTATGGGTTTAAAGGGGTTTTTAGGTTTTTAGTGGTTTTTAATGTTTTTTATTTTTTATAGGTAATTTAAGGGTTTTATGGATTTATTAGGGGTTTTCAGGGGTGTTTACATTTTATGGACTTTTATTTCATTTTTGGGTTTTTCTGGGGTTTTTATGTTTTTTAGTTATTTTGAGGAATTTTAGGGTTCTTTGGTTTTTTGGGTTTTATGCTCTTTTTAATTTATTTAGGGTTTCTTAGATTTTTTAGTTTTTTTACCAATTTTAGTGGATTAATGTATATTTAGATTTATAGTGGGATTTTGATTTCTTTTATGTGTTTTTTGGGTTTTTTTTAACAATTTTAGGTGTTTTTATTATATTTATTTTTATAGGGATTTTAGTGTTATTTGGTTTTTTGGTGTTTTATGTGTTTCTATATATTTATAGTTTTCTAAGGAGTTTTTTTTGGTATTGTTAGGTTATATAATTTTTTAGGGATATTTGGAAATTTTTTGAATTTTTATGTTTTTTAATATTTATATGGATTTTGAGAGTTTTTAGGGATTTTATGGTATTTATGGTATTTTAAGGGTTTTTTAATTTTTAGGGGTTTTAGTTTTTATTTTATTTTTTAACGTATAAGGGGTTTAAAGAGTTTTTAGATTTTTTTATTATTTCTTGGTGTTTTTATAGGCTTTTAGGTTTTTCATGATTTTTGTGTATTAGAGTTTTACGGTGTATTAGAATTTTTTCAGTTTATTAGGGGTTTAATGAATTTTTATTGGTTTTAACGTTTTATTATGATTTTTAGGTTTTTTATGTTTTAGTGTTTTTAGGGTATTTTAGGGTTTTTTACTATATATTTTGGTTTTTAAGGGTTTTATGGTTTTTATGGTTTTTAATTTTTTTTTGGATTTAGTGTTTTTTTTAGGGATTTTAATATTTATAGATTTTTTAACATTTTTAGGGGTTTAAAGTGGTTTCCTAGTTTTTAGTTGATTTAGTGTTATTATGTGTTTTTTTGTGTTTTTTGTGGTCATTAGTGTTTTTATATTTCTTATGGGTATTAGGGTATTTTAGGGGTCTGAGTGGTTTTTAGGTTTTTTATGGGTCATAAGTTGTTTTAAGTATCTATGGTTTTCTTAGGGGTTTTGACTATTTTTAATTTTTTCACATTTTTATGCATTTTATGGGATTTTATGATTTTTAATGGTTTTTAGGTTTTTAGGGATTTTTTGAGTTTTTATGGTTTTTAGGGATTTATGGTTTTTTTTATTTTTAGGGGTTTTTTTAGTTTTTAAGGGTTCTTAAGGATTTTTTACATTTTAAGGGTTTTAAAGGGGTTTTAGTGTTTTTTGCAGTTTTTAGTGATTTTATGGGTTTCTTGGGGTTAATATAATTTTTATGTAATATAATTTTTTTTGTTTTAGGTATTTTATTTCTATAGTGTTTTTTATGGGACTATGGGTTTTTAGTATTTTAATGTTTTCTTAGTGTTTTTAGATTTTTAGGGGTATTAACATTTTTGGGGATTTTTAAGGATTTCTTTAGAATTATTTTTTAGGGGTTTTAGGGCTTTAATGGGGTTAGAGTTTTTATTAATTTTTTTGGGTTTTATGGGTTTTTGGAATTTTTTATGATTTTTATGGGTTTTATGGTTTTTAGGGGGTTTTAGGGTCTTCTCGGGTCTTTTAGGGGGTTTTAATATTTTTAATTTATTTGTGTTTTTTTGGGATTTAATGTTTTATAATGTTTTTAAGGTTTTCTTTGGGTTCTTCAAGGTTTTTATGTTTTTATAGATTTTTAGGTTTTTATATATTTTTAGAGATTCTTTTTATTTTTATGGTTATTAGTCTTTTTACAGTTATTTAAGTGATTTTTTGGTTTTTTTTGGGTATTTAGTGTTTTTTAGTGTTTTTATCATTTTTAGGATTTTAAGGTTTTCATAGCACTTTTCAAGGATATTAGTTTTCTTTATGTTTTTTTGGGGTTTTAGGGATTTCTTTTATTTGTTATATTTTTTATGGTTTTTATGGATTTTGACTAGATTTATTATTTTTAATTGTTTTTAGTGTTTTATGGATTTTTCTGGGGTATTTGAGTTTTTATAGGATTTATGGTTTTTTAAAGTTGTTAAATGTTTTTATCAGTTTAATTGGTTTTTTGGAATTTTTTGTAGCTTTCAATTGTATTTATGACTCTTAGAGTATAAAAGGTTTTAGGATTTTTACGGTTCATTTGGTTTTTATGGGGTATTAGATGTATTTATGGTTTATAGTAATTTATAGTGTTTTTAAGTTTTTTTAGTTTTTTTAGGTTTCATTAGGATTTTCCAATGCTTTTAGTGTTTTTACATTTTTAGTAAATTTTTAATATTTTTTTGGATTTTATATTTTTAGGGAATTTGATAGTTTTTATGGTTTTTAGTTTTATTATGATGTTTATGGTTTTTTTTCTATTTTAGTATTTTTTATGTTTTTATTGGTTTTTTATTTTTTTAGTGCTTTTACCATTTTTAAGTGTTTAAAGGGTTTTTATAGTTCATAGTTTTTAAGGGTTTTATTGGGTTTTAATGTTATTTTTGGTTTTGAGGGGTTTTAGGAGTTTTAGGGGTTTTAGGGTGTTTAGGATCTTTAGGGTTTTTGGAGTTCCTTAGGAATTTTTTGTTTTTATGATTTTTAGGGATTTTATGTATTTTAATGTATTTTTATGGGTTTTTTATGTTTTAAGGGGTTTTTATTGTTTTTTTATGTTATTAGAGATTTGAATAAATTTTTTAGGGTTATTATGGTGTTTTGGTTTTTTATGTATTCTTATGGGTTTTATTAGTTTTTAGTGTTTATAGGTTTTTTATGGTTTTTTACCTGTTTAGTGTAATTTTTTTGTATTTTAAGTGTATTATGATTTTATAATGTTTTAAACATTTTTTGGGGTTTAAAGGGTATTTATTGGTGTTTAGAGTTTTTATTGGGTTTTAGGTGTTTTATGGGTTTTAATCATTTGTACGGTTTTAGTTGTTGGGGGGGGGGAGGGTTATGTTTTTATGGGTTTTTTTGGATATTATAATTTTTAATGTTATTTAGGGGTTTTAAGTGTTTTTCTATTTTTATGTTTTTATGGAAATTTCTGGTATTCAATAATTTCAATGTTTTTTTGGATTATGAGGTATTTTTTTTGGATTTTTAGAGTTTTATTATTTTTATATTTTTTAAGGTTTTTAGGGGTTTTATCATTTTTTAGGATTTTGGGGTTGTATGTTTTTTAGTTTATTTATGGTTTTCATAGGGTTTTAGGGATTTTTATGTTCTTATGGATATTTAGGGATTTATTGATATTTTTATATTTTTTGGGGTTTTATTTATTTTGATGGGGTTTAGAGATTTTGTCATTTTTTGGGGTATTTTAGGGCATTTTTTAATTTTCATATGTTTTTATGGGTTTTTATTATTTTTATAATTCTTAGGGTTTTAAAGGGATTTTGTATTTTTTGGTGGTTTTTTGGGTTTTAATATATTTTTAGTGTTTTCAAGTTTTTATGGGTTTTAGGGTTTTTAGTGTTTTAGTGTTTTTTATTCATTTTTGAGGTTTTTATAAGATTTAAGTGATTTCACATTTTTTAGGTTTTCTTTATGATTTTCTGTTTCTTATGGGTTTTTACATTTTTATGGTTTTTAGGGATTTTTGTAATTTTGATATTTTTTTTGGATTTTTAGAGTTTTTCTATGTTTTTCAATTTCATTGGATTTTGAGTTTTTCTATGTTTTTTAGTGTTTTTATGGTTTTCATCCATTTTAGGGATTTTTAGTGGTTGTTAGGACTTTTAGGGGTTTCAGTTCTTAGGGATTGTAAGGGTTTTAGGTATTTTAGTACTTTTTAGGTTTTTGTGGGGTTTTATTATTTTTAAAGTATTATGGGTTTTTATAGATTTTAATGTTTTTAGGGGTTTAATGGGTTTTAGTGTTTTTATGTTTTTAGGGGTTTTATTTGTTTTTATGGTTTTTTAATTTTTTGGGGTGATTCTATTGTTTTTATGGTTTATAGGGTATTTTAGGTTTTTTAGAATTTTTTATTTTTTAGGGGGTGTTAATTATTTTTAAATATTCATATTTTTCCTAGGGATATTCATGGATTTCAAGGTTTTTATATTTTTTATGTATTTTTAGAAATATTCAATTATTTTTTAGTGTATTTTGGTTTTTATTATTTTTAGGGATTTTTTGGATTTTAGTGTTTTTCAGTTTTGTTAGGGTTTTTAGGGAAACTGTTGGTTTTATGGTTTTTTAGTGTTTTTCTGGTTTTTATACATTTAGGGGATTATTCCTTTTTTGATTTTTTGGTATTTTACTATTTTTTTAATTTTTTTAACAATTTTAGGGGTTTAAAGGGCTTTTATAGTTTTTAGTGGGTGTTTATGGTTTTTAGGGTTTTTGGGATATTAATGATTTTTATATGTTTTTATGTTTTTTCATGGATTTAGGGTCTTTTTTGGGTTTTTTCAAGGGTTTTTCCATTTATATATTTATTATGGATTTTAAGGATTTTAATGTTTTTATGGTTTTCTTATAATTTATCAAGGTTTTATATTTTATAATGTTTTTTGAAATATTTTTGGATTTCTAATGATTTTAATGGTTTTTCTTGGATGAATTGATTTTATGGGTTTTTATGGTTTTTAGTGGTTTTTAGGGTTTGGTTTTTTATTTTTAGGGGATTATGTTATTTATGGTTTTTATGGTTCTCTTAGGTTTTTTAGGGTTCTAATGATTTTTTACATTTTTAGTGATTTTTAGGGATTTTTTAGGATTTTTATCATTTTTTGGGTTTTATGGATTTTGTGGATTTTTAAGGTGTTTTAGGTATGTATGGGTCTTTTGGGATTAAATAATTTTTTTAAAATTTTTACGGTTTCTATTTATTTTAAGTGTTTTTTAAAAAATTAAGGTTTTAATTTTTCATAGATTTTTTTGATGTATTTTAATGTTTTTGTGGGTTTTTATAGTTTTATTAATGTTTTAGGGGTTTTTATGTTTTTAATATTTTTAGTGGTTTTTAGGATTTTTGGAGGGACATTCGCGGTTTTTTTGTGATATTTACATTTTAAGAGGTTTTTAGATATTTTTTAGTATTTTAATGTTTTTTTGGGTTTTATAAGTTTTAGAGTGTTTTTAGGGTTTTTAGGGGTCTTTTGGGTTTTATATATTTTTTATTTATTATGGGATTTAAGTGGATTTTAAATTTTTAAAGGTCTCTTAGGTTTTTCAGTGTTGTTATATATTTTAAGGGATCCTTTAGGTTAATTAAGGTTTGTAGGGATTTTGCGAGTTTTAATTATATTTAGGCAATTTATTGGTTTTTTTGTGTTTCAAGGGTTTTTTTAGTTTTATAAAGTTTTTAAGGTTTTTAGTTTTTCTAAATATTTATTTTTTAAAAGGGTTTGTGTAGTTTTTAGTTTTTTAGTAATTTTATGCATTTTTAGCTGATTTAATGGTTTTTTGTGGGTTATATGGTGTTTATGGGTTTTATGGTTTTTTCTATTTTTTCCATTATTTATGATTTTAGGGTTTTTATGGTATGTTGTGTTCTTAGGTTTTTTATTGGTTTTATGTGTTTTTATACTTTTTTGTTTTCATGGTTTTAAATTTTTTAATTTTTTTAGTGATTTGTAGTGTTTTTTAGGAATTTTATGGGTTTTTATGGGGTTTTTTTATTTTGAGTAATTTTTCTAACGTTTATGGATTTAGGGTTTTATGGGGTATTATAGTTTTTAATTTATTTAGGGGTTTTAGGGTTTTTATAGTATTTAGTGATGTTTGGGTTTTTTCCATTTTTATAATTTTTAGTGGTTTTAATTTTTTGGGGTTTTTATAGTTTTCTTAGGTGTTTTCCACATTTTTTGAATTTTTTACATTTTAATATATTTTTAGTGATATTTTTGAATTTTTATTTCTTTTATGGATTTTGTAGATTTTGAGGGATTTTTGTTGTTTTAGGGTTTTTATTATTTTTTAGAGTTTTTGGGATTTGTTAATTGTTTTTGGGTTTTTATGTTTTTTTAGAGTTTTTATGGTTTTTATGGGATTGAAGGGGTTTTAGAGTTTATAGGGGATTTAGGGTTTTAATGAGTTTTAAATGTTTTTAATTTTTTTACCGGTTTTATGGTATTTATTATTTTAGGGGTTTTGTGGTCTTTTTATGGTTTTCAGTGTTTTTATAATTTAATGTTTTTTAGGGAGTTCTTTAGATTATTTAGGTTTTTAGGAGTTTTTAAGGATTATATAGTATTTGATGGTTCTTATGTGATTTAGGGTTCTACGATTTTTATTGATTTTACCGTTTTTAGGGTTTCTAAGGGATTTATCAATTTTTTGGTTTTTACGTTTTTATTTAAGTTTTTTTGTGATTATAGTTTTTTACCTTTTACTAATTTTTAGGAATGTCATAATTTTTTTAGGGATTCTGGTGGGTTTTGTTATTTTCTAGGGACTTTAAGGGTTTATATTATTTTCTTTTGGTTTTTAGTGTTTTGTTCAGTTTTTTAGTTGTTTAATGTTTTATATAGTTTTTAACATTTTTATAGGTAAAAATGGTTTTTAGAGTTTATATTGGGTTTTATAGTTTTTATGGGTTTGGGGTTCTTTAAGGATTGTATGGTATTTATGGTTTTATGGGGTTTTGTTCTTTTATGGTCTTTTTAGTTTTTTATTTTTTTTCAGTTTTTAGTGGTTTAATCATTTTTAGGTTTGTAAGGTTTTCATATGGATTTTTAGGGGTTTTATGAATTTTTTAATTTTTTTGATAAGTACATATTTTTATGTATTTTTATTGTATTATGGTTTGTGAGGGGGCTTGGGTTTTCAGGGGGTCTGGGGTTTGAGTTTTTTATGTTTTTATGGGTTTTAAGTGTTTTTATGTTTTAATGGGTTCGTTAGGGTCTTGGGGTTTTGTGTTTTTTAGGGTTTTTGATAATTATATGTGTTTTAAGGGTTATAGAGATACTGTGGTTTTATATGGATTTTTATGGTCAAAGGTGTTTTTATTGGTATTTTTGGTGCATAGGGTTTTTTGAGTTTTTTAGGTGTTTTATGGTATTTTAGATTTTTTCAACATATTTAGGGGTTTAGAGGATTTTGTTATTTTTAGTGGTTTGAAGGATTTTTTGGGTTTAGGGATTTCTAATGATTTAGGGGTTTTTTTGTTTTTAGGGATGTTTAGTGTCTTTGTGCATTTTAGGGTTTTTATGTATTTAATGTTTTTTGGATTGTTGTGATTTTATGTGTTTTTAGGTTTCTATGATTTTCATAGCGGTTTTTAGGATTTTTAAGGTTTTTTACATTTTTATTTAATTTTAGTCCTTTTAGGAAATTTATCGTTTTTAGGGTTTATGCAGATTTTGAGGGGTTGTATGGATTTTTGGGGGGTTTGGGGTTTTTTTAATAATATTTATGTTTTTTGAGGTTTATGGTGTTTTTAGGTTTTCTAGATTTTCATTGGATTCCCTGGGGTTTTAGGGTGTTTTTCTTTTTTAATTATTTGTATGGTTTTATAGGATTTTTATGGAATTTTCGGGTTTCTAGGGATTTTGATTGTTTTATGAGATTTTTAGGGTTCTGAGGGGTTTTTTTGGGTTTACATGGTTTTGGGGGTTTTAGGGTATTTTATTGTTCTTATGTGTTTAATGGGTTTTTATATTATTTAGTTGATTTTGGGGTTTGTTGTTTTTAGTGATTTTTATGGGTTTTAGTTGTTTTTAGTGGTTTTTTATTGTTTTTAGGTGGTTTGGGTTACTTTGGTCTTTTGGGTTTTTTAGGGTTTTTAGTGTTTTTGTGTTTTAGGGGGTTTTAGTTTTTTTCGTTATTTAAGGTTTTATTATGGATTATAAATTTTTTAATGGATTTCTCTATTTTTAGGATATTTAGGGTTTTAATTTTTTTTAGGTTTTAACGGTTCCATAGGTTCTTTCATTGTTTTTCGGGTTTTTTTATCTTTTTGGGAAATTTAGGGATTTTTCATATTTTCATGGATTTTTTGGGGTTTTATGGATTATGAAAGGTTTTAGTGAAATTAGAGTTTTTAGGGGTTTTATGATTTCTTTTCGTTTTTAGTGGTTCCTTTTAATTTTTTATGTTTTTATGGGTTTTTAGAGGTATGGAAATTTTTAGGGGTTTAAAGGTTATTTGAATTTTTAGTGGTTTATATGGTTTTAATTGGTTTTGAGGGATTTTACTTTTTTTAAAGGATTTTATGGTTTTTTGCATTTTTTGGGTTTTTAGCATTTTTGGTATTTTTCCCATGATTTTTCATGGTTTTTATGGATTGTTTTGTTGTTATGGATATTTATGGAATTTTAGGATATTTATGTTGTTTTAGGTTTCTTAGGGATTTTGAGGGAATTCAAGGATTATAAATATTTCTAGGGGTTTTAGGATTTTTTTTGTTTTTAGAGTTTTTTTAGTTATTTAGGATTTTAATGATTTTTAGAGTTTTTAAACGTTCTTAGGGGTTTAAATAGAATTTAGTGTTTTTATTGGATTTAGGATTTTTGGGTTTTTATGGTATTTATGGTTTTATGGGATTTAAGGGGTTTTAGGGGTTTTAGGGTCCATGAGTGTTTTAATTGGTTTTTTCATTTTTTAGTTTTTTTGGGATTTTATGAATTTTTTTCAATTGATTAATGTTTTCATAGGTTTTTTAATGGTTTTTGTGATTTTTACATTTTTAGATATTTTTTGGTATTGTTTTGGATTTTTATGGTTATTTATGTTTTTAGGGAGTTTGAGGGTATTTTGTGTTTTTAGGGTTTTAGGGATTTATTTTTGTTAATGGTCTTATAAGGGTTATACAAAGATTTTTGTGTATTTTACATTTTTAGGGATTTGGAAGGAATTTTTCGATTTGTATGGTTTTTATGGTTTTACGAATTTTTATTCGTTTTAGGGTTTTTTAGAGTTTTTATTTAAATTGATGGGTTTAAAACTTTTTTTCAATTTTTATCTATTTTTAGGGTTTTTATGTTTTAGAGAATTTTTATGGTGTCCTAGGGTGTTATTGTTCTTTAGTTCATTTTATCATTTCAGGGGTTTTATAATTTTTTTTGTTTTTATGATTATAATTATTTTTAGGTTTTTAATGTTTTTTAGTTTTTTATGGATTTATTTATTTTTTGGGATTTTTAGTGATTTTCTAGGTTTTTTTAATATTCTAGATTTTTAGGGATTTGTAGGTTTTTTCGAGTGCTTAGGGTTTTTCATGTTTTTAGCATATTTAGATATTTAGGGGTCATAAGTGTTTAAATTATTTTAAATATTTCTTATTGGTTTTAAGGATTTTTTAGGTTTTTATGTATTTTAATGGTGTTTAATAATTTTATGGGTATGTAGTGATTTTGATGATTTTTAGGGTTTTTATTGTTTTAGGTTTTTTTTATTTTATTGGATTTTTCCTGGTTTTTTAGGAATTTTATCCCTTTTAATAGTCTTTTAACATATTTAAGGGTTAAAGGGTTTTTAAATTTTTTGTGTGATTTTAAGGGGTTTTGGGGATTTTCGATTTATTAAGGTATCTAGGGGTTTTTTATTTTTAGGTTTTTTACTATCATTAGGATATTATATGGTTTATTATGGTATTTTGATTTCTATGGTTTTTTGATTTTTTTGGGGTTTTAAGTGTTTTAGGTTTTAATGTTTTTCATAGGGATCTTCACGAATTTTAGGGGTGTTTACTTTTTATGATATATGTAGGGGTTTTATGATTTTTATCTTTTTTCAGGTTTTTGTATATTTTTGTTTTTTATGTGTTTTAATGGTTATCATGGTTTCATAGGGTATTTTTAATTTTCTTTTATTTAGGGTATTTATTTATTTTTAGGTATTTATAGTTTTGTTATGGTTTTTAAGGGGTTTTACATTTTTAGGGAATATTAGTGAATTTTTAGGAATCGTTTTTAGGGATTTCAGGGATTTTTAGGGTTTTTGAGTTTTTAGGGATTTAACGTTTTATTTTGGAAATTCAAGGTTTTATATGGATTTTTTTTTGACTTTTTATTGTTTAAATGTTTTTTATAGTATTAAGTGGGTTTCTTGGGTTTTATGGGATTTGGGGTTTTTATGTGTTTTAGGGGATTATGGTTTCGAGTGGTTTTTTTGGTTTCTACGGTCATTGGGGATTTTAGGTTTTTTTCATTTTTGGTATTTATAAGTTTAAATGAATTATATTTTACTGGTTTTATTAGGTTTTATTATGGTTTTAGCGGTTTTTAAATTTTTAGGGATTTTTAGGCCTTTTTTAAAATAAATTTTGGTTTTATCCTATTTAGGGGTATTGTGAGTTTTTTGGTTTGTTATGGTTTTTTGTGTTTTTAGATTTTTTATATTTTATTGGTTTTATTTGTTTAATGTTATTTATTTTTCTATTGGTTTATTAAATTTATATAAATTTTTGGGTTTTTTAAGATTTTTATGTATTTTTAGGGTTGTTAATGATGTTGATGGTTTTTACAGTTTCAGGTTTTTTATGGTTTGTTGAGTTTTTTAGGCTTTATGGTTTTTATAAATTTTTAACATTTTTAGGGAAATAAATAGTTTTTAGTGTTTTTCGATTTTAGGGTATTTATGATTTTTTAGTGTTTTATGGATTTTATGGTGTTTTAAGGAGTATAGTGATTTATATAATTTTTAGGGTTCTTAGAATTTTTTAGTTTTTTAGTTGTTGGAATTGTTTATATAATTTTAATTATTTCATATTGTTTCTTTATCATTTTATATGTTCTTAGGTATTTCAAGGATTATTTTGAATTTTTATTGGGGTTTTATTGGTTTTATGTATTTTTATGGGGTTTTAGTGTATTTTATGGTTTTTAGGGTGATTAGTGTTTTTTTAAGTTTTAAGGTGTTAATATTTTTGTATATTTTTATCTTTTTTAGGTATTTAAAGTGTTTTTATAGTTTTATTGGTTTTCTAGTGTTTTATTGGATTTCATGGTTCTTTAATGTTTTTTGGGGGGTTTGGTTTTTAGGAGGGGGACAAATACTACCAAAAGGCTACAATAATTACATAGGAAGTACTTGGTGAGATTCGATCCCATGCCCTTCCTAAGACACTAATGGATCTCAACCACTAATATAGACCCTCAAGGGTTGATTTTATCATTTTTTTGGTTTTATGGATTTTAATAGATTTGAGTTTATTATGGTTTTATTTGGGTTTTTCAATTATTTTAAGTTTTTTTTTAGTTTTTTAGGTTTTTTGGGATTTTTTCATCTATAATTTTCTTTGGGATTTTATAGATTTTATGGGGTTTTAGGTTTTTTAGGGTTCTTACGGTTTTTATGGTTTTTAGGGGGTTTATGTGTGTTTTATAGTTTTTTAGGGTTTTATTGTTTTTTAGAGTTTTTAATGTTTTTAGTGGTTTCAAACGTTTTTATAATTTTTAGTGGGGTTTAAGGTTTTAATTTTTTTTTGGTTTTGTAAATTTTTAATGGTTTTATTCTTTTGTGGGTATTTGGGGGTTTCTATTGTATTTTATGGATTTTGATATTATTTTCTTTTATAGGTGTTTAATATTCTTTTATGTATTTTTGGTTTTCTAAAGGTTTTTCACATTTTTTCGGGTTTTTAACATTCTATGTAGTTTTAGGGATTTTTAATAATTTTAATGTTTTACGGTTATTATAGATTTTGAGGGTCGTTATGCATTTTTTATGGTTTTAGTTTTTGGGGGTCTTTTTGGGTGTTTATTATTTTTTATGAATTTAGGGGTTTTTAAGCCTGTTATGTTTTTAATGGATTTTTACAGTCCTTAATCAATTTTGGGGGGTTGAAGTGGTTTTTAGAGTTTTAGTGTTCTTTTATGATTTTATGGTTTTTTTTATTTTTTTACGATTTTATATTTTAGGGGTTCAAAGGGTTTCAGGAATAGTTTTGGGTTTTTTATGGATTTTAGTGTTTTTTAGTTTTGTTATGGGTTTAAGTGTTTTTGGGTTTTAATTTTATTCATAGGGGTTTTCATGGATTTTATGGTTTTTTTGATTTTAGATATTTTTTATGGCTTTATGATTTTTAGAGTTTTTTAGGATTTCGATGGATTTTAGTGGTTTTTCGGTTTTTCGGTTTAATGAGGTTTTTAGGGATTTAGTGTTTTTTAGGTTTTTGGGGGAACTATTTGTTTTTAGGTGTTTAAGGTTTTCTTATGGGGTTTTATGGTTTTTATGGTTTTTTTGTTATGTTTATTTTTAGGTATTTTTAAGTTTTGTTTTGAGTTTTTCAATATTTTCAGGGTTTTAAAGGGTTTTTAGTGTTTTTATAAGTTTTTAATGGTTTTTATGGTTCTTATGGTTTGTAAGGTTTTATGGTGTTTTTTGGTTTTTATGGGTATTATGGGGTTTACATGTTATTAGGATTTTATTTTTTTCTTGTTTTTTAAGGGTTTTTAACCTTTTTAGATATTTTTTTCCATTTAAATTTTTATGGATTCTTTTTGGGATATAAAGGGTTTTTTCAGGTTTTAGGGTTTTCAGTGTGTTTATGGGGTTTTGGGTTAGGGGTGGTTGCGTTTTTTTATGTTTTTTAATAATTTTTTTTATTTTTTAACATTTTCAGGGGTACGATGTGCATTTAGAGTTTTTATGGGTTTTTAGGATTTTTAGGCATTTTATGTTATTTGGATTTAAGGTTTGTTAAGGGTTTTCAGATTTTTTAGGTTTTTATCACTTTTAAGTGTTTTATGTTTTTATGTTTTTCTTACGAATTTTTAGGGTTATTAGGGTTATTTATATTTTTTGGTATATTTATGGATTTATACAATTTTTTATTTTTTTAGCGTTTTTACGAATTTTGAGGGTGTTAATGTGTTTTTATGGTTTCTATGATTTTTAAGGTTTTAATGCTTCCCCAAGAATGCAAAATGAGTAAGTGAATATGATGTAGAAAAATGATTCATAAATGAAGAAGGCTTAAAGGAACACCCACTAGCCAAGTTTACTCTTTGATTAAAGACAAAACCACCAATGATGGTGATGTTCCACCAATTCCAGGAAAATAGAAGAGGCTTAAGAAAGAAGGATCCATAACATGCTTCAAAAGTTATTCATATTCATGTTCCCCCATTATAAAGGAGGGGAAAATAATATAATGATAAAATTAAGTGATATAAATGGACCAAATTGAATTACAAGTGATGGGGCACTCATATGGAAGATAAAAAGAATAAAAAAACACTACCTCTTTCTATTTTATGACCCTACTAAGTAATGTAGAAAAATTCCTTCTTAGTGATTATTTTTTCCATGTTATCTCTCTTATTTCATGAGATACAATGAATATAATTCATTTTGCATTTTTATAACTCATTTTGGGTGTTGAATAAATGTTTTTTGGCCCACTGTGGTGTTGTATTTCAAAAAGTGAGGGCGAGAAAAATTTGAATAAGTATTGGGATTAAAATTATTTTCTAGATAAAAATTATTATTCTTCAGTTGAATTGAATCTATATCATTCCCCCTGTTGTGAGAAAACATTCCATCATATCCGTAGAATTGTCTTTTTCAATGTATAGAGTCATGTCTCCAATGTTTAACATTGTATAAATGCCACCAAAATCATTAGGAAAATCTATTTTGTAGGAATTTTTTCCACTCTTTCAATCACTTTGAATGGACCTTCATATCATGGCAGTAATTTTATTTTCATTGTGAATTTAAATCTCTCCTCAAGAAGTCAAATCCACACTTTTTCTCTAGGATGGAAAATATCACTCTTCTGATGTAGGTTAGATGACCTCTTATATATATAATTAGAATTCTCTATTTGATTATGAATATATTCATGAAGCTTCTTCATCTTCTTTGACTTCTAATCCACATCAATATTAACCTAAAAATACAGAGGAATATATAACAACTATATTAGAGTAATTGGTTTGTTTCTATAAACCAATTCAAATGGAGAATGTTTAGTGGTAGTAGTGGAATACATATTGTATAAAAAATCATTTTGTAAAATCTATAAATCCCAATATCTCATATTCTTGTTCTATAACTTTATCAGAATCATGAACAATTTACAATTAATATATTCTGATTTCCCTTCAGTTTGAGGGTGATGTGATGTACTAAAAATAAGCCTCGTACTGAATTTTTCCCATAATGTCCTCCATAATGGTTGAGTAATTTAGTATCTTTATTGAAATAAATATTGTGAGGATTTACATGATGGAAAATGATCTATTTGCAAAAAAAATCCACCACCTTCACTACATATATGGTCTTATAACAAGGAATGAAATGATCCATCATACCAAATCAACCAAAAAACTATTATTGAATCATTACCTCACTGAGTCTTTGGAAAATCCATAATGAAATCCATGGTGAGGAATTTCCATGGATTCTATAGAATATGTAATAAAGTTTATAAACTAGGATTGAATTTCTCCTTACTATTTGGCATGTCTCACATGAATAAAAAAATTCATGGAAAATGATTGAATCATCTGCTTGTAGAAATTCTCCAATAGTGTCCCTAAGGTTTTGTGGACTCCAAAATGTCCAGAAAGTCCTCTTTCATGTTCCTCCAGAATTAGTAAGTCCATTTTATAACACTTTGGAATGCATAAATTTTAAAAATTAAATAGAAAACCAACATGAATCGAATAATCATTCAGAAATCCATTTTTACAATACATTAAAATATAATATAACTTCATATCATGGTGAAAATATTCTTTCTTGAGCTAAAATTCAATAATTCAATCATGTTGAATGTAAATTAATGAATAACTTAAAGATAAAGCATCTTACACCAATTTCTTTTACCCATTCTAGTATTTTGATACAAATTAGAATGATTGTCAGAATTCCATCAACTTTTCAGGCCTCAAATTGTGCATGTGTTGACAATGTAAAATAACAGTTCCTATTGGTCAGAATGAAGAACAATCTATTTTGGTCTCAAATAATGAGACCAATGATATTTGTATCATGAAATGACATAAAATTACATATCATAGGGTATATAATTCCTCCTTGAATTATTCATCTTATCAATAAAATATACTATATGTTTCTAAGTGTTGGATGAGAGCAATGTATGTTCCCATTCCACCCGCATCACACTCTACTTCAAAGACATGATCAAAATTAGGTAACAAAAAATATGTATTTCACACAATTGTTTTTATTGATTTCACATTATTCAGTTACTATCATTGACCAATCAAATTTCCCATATTTTGAGAATTCAGTGATAGGTTCCATGGTTGTGTTAAAATTGGAAATAAAGTGATGATAAAAAGATTCCAAATCATGCAAAATACTTACAAATATGAAGGATTTTGGTTGTGTCTAAGATAGGATTTATTCCAATTTTGATTGATCCACCATGATGCCTTATTTGGATTCCACATATCCAACTAACACCACATTTGTTTAAAATAACTCAAACATTTCCATCATTCCATAGAACCTTTGTTCCTATAGAATTCTTAATACCTACAGGAGATGATCCTCATGGCTCTCCATATTCTTTTTATAAATCAAAATATAATCAAGAATAATAATAATCAATTTAACAACAACGAGTATAAAAACATCATTCACGAGTCACATAAAACTAAAATAAGTAATTGAAAGTCCAAATGTAATGACCAGCTACTCAAAAATTCACCATCAGTTTTTAATGTTGTTTTACACTCATCCTCATCCATCATTCAAATATGGTGGTATCCACTCCGAAGATCATCATTTGAAAATAAAGATAATCCATGTAATTAATTCAGCATATCATCGAGTAATGGAATGGGATAACTATATTTGACAGTAATATTACAGATAGATCCACTACCAGTACCCATATGATACGTACCATCATTCTTCATAAGCAATAATGAAAAAACTAAAAACAAGATCATGTTTGTCCTTATAAATCCTCGATCCATCAAATCACCCACTTTATTCTATAATTCCATTGATTCTCAAAGATTATACTGATATGTTGGTTTATTTGGAAATTTTTCATCTAGTAAAAGATTAATATGGTTTTAAATGCCTCTAAAGAGTGGTAATAGTACTATAGGATCATTTAAAAAAACCTCATGATATTCCTCAATCATGGAATGATATAATAGATGGTTATAGATATTCTCATCATGGAATGATTTTTCCATTATCAATAATGAAAAAAACATGGTTTTTCATATTGATTTCATTATCTAATAAATATTTATTTATAAATATTATGTAATTATACGCTTTGGGAGTAAATGATTATTAATGATTTCGAGATGGATTCAGAAAATAATGAATGATATTCCTTTCCCAAAATCGGAATGAATATTTATTAATCATCACATCATATTTAAATTCCTTGTTAAACCACTAAGAGCTTACCAAAAAAACATAATCCAATCCTTATGAGAAACTTCACACAATACTGCATCAACATAAATATCACTAATGCTAAATGAAATAAGAACATTTATTTGTCTTAGAGTGTGTTCCCATTGTTCAAAAATTTAATTTTGGATGATCTAGGATGATTTGGAGTTGTATTATTCTATTTATTTATTATTATTTTCTAGAAAACATTTTTACAGCTCCCACTATCAATAATCCTAATGCATACTCACTGATTCACGGTGAAATGATGTTGGCACACGTTTTCTCATTGATCATATTTTCGGTGTATTTGATCTTAATTTTTTTTTCATAGAACAGGAATGATACCCACAAAATCATCATCCATAATATGATAATATTTTATAGATTCTTCCCAATGGGATTTATCCTCATAAATTTCCCAATATATTCCTTGACCTACATTATTATAATAATTAGATATCTAGGGAAATTATCATAAAAATTACCATACCCATGAAATTTTAGTAACCTTCGGTCAGCCTGTAGACATTCATCATTAGTGTCTCTATGGTTTCGTGGATTCAAAATTGTCTAGAAAGTCATCCTTTAGGTTTCTCCATAATTAAGAAGTCCTTGTATTAACCCTTTGGATTTCTAAACTTTTAAAAATTAAATAAAAACCCATCATGAATATAATAATCATTAAAAATCCATTTTTAAAAAATATTAAAATATAATTTAACTCCATATCATGGTGAAAATATTATTTTATAAGATGAAATTAAATAATTCAATCATCTTGAATTGTAATTATTGAATACCTTAAAGATAATGCCACTTACACAATTTTTGTTTCCCCATTCTAGAATTTTGACACAAATGAGAATGATTGTAAAAATTCCATCAACTTTTCATGCGTCAAACTATTCTTATGTTGATAATATTAAATCACATTGCCTAATGGTTATAATGAAGAACAATATATTTTGGTCTCAAATAATGAGTCCAATGATCATGATATCAGGAAATAACATAAAATTACGTATCATAGGTCATATAATTCATCATTTAATTATTCATATTATCAGTAATATATACAATATTTTTCTTGGTTTGGATGAGAATAGTGTTTGTTCCAATACCATGTGCATCACACTCTACATCAAAGACATGATCAAAATTAGGTAACAAAAAATTGGTATTTCACAAAACATTTTTTATTGATTTCACGTTATTCATTTAATATATTTAACCAATCAATTTTCCAAAAATTTGAGAATTCAGTGATAGGTTCCATGGTAGTGCTAAAATTGGAAGTAAAGAATTGAAAAAGTTATTACAAACCATGAAAAATAATTAATTTAGTGATGGATTCTAGTTGTGTCCAAGACTTGATTTCTTACAGTTTTGATTGATCAACTGTGATGCCTTATTTGGGGACCACATATCCAAATAACACCACTTCTGTTGAAGATATGTCAAAGATTTACATCATTCTATATAGCCTTTGTTCTGAGAGAATACTAAATACATATTGTACCTGATCCACACGGCTCTCCATATTCTTGTTATAGATAAAAAAATCATCCTGATAAAAAATAAAAAATTTAACAACAAAGAGTTTCAAAACATCATTCAAGAGTCACATAAAACTACTATATGTAATTAAGAGACCAAATTGCATGACCATCAACTCAAAAATTCACCTTTTCTTTTGAATGTTCTTTTACAATCATCTTCATCCATCATTAAAATATGGTGGTATCCACAACGAAGATCAACCATTGAATGTATTGATAAACCATGTAATTAATCTGGCATATCATCGAGTCATGGAATGAGATAACTGTATTTGATGGTAATATTAATGATAGCTCTACTATAGGCACACATGTGATACACACCATCTTTCTTCAGAACCAACAATTCCCAAACTAAAAACGAGATCTTGTTTGACCTTATAAAGCCCTAATCCATCAATTCACCAACTTTATTCTATAATTACTTTGATTTTCCAGGATTACACAGATATGTTGGTTTATTTGGAAAATTTTCATCTATAAAAAGATCAATATTGTGCACAATTTCTCTAAATAGTGGTATTCCAACAATAGGATCATTCAAAAAAGCATTAAGATATTACTCAATCAAGGAATGAGATAATACATGGTCATGGATCTTCTCAACATGGCATGATTTTTTCCATTATCAATAAAGAAACAAACATGATGTTTCTTATTGATTGTTTCATTCAATAGAGATTTATTGATAAAGATTATATCATTATGCACTTTTGGAATAAATTTTTCATAATGATTTTGATATGGATTAAAAGTATCAAGTATGATATTCATTTCCCCAAATCAGCATGAATATTTATTATTCATGGCAACATATTTCACTTCCTTGTTAAACAACTAAGGACATCCCAAAAAAATATAAAACAATCCTTATGATAAACGTCACACAATTCTGAATCGACATAGATATCACTAATGTGAAATAAAATTAGAACATTTATTTGTCTCAGAGTGTGTTCCCATTGTCAAAAATTTTAATTTGGATGATCATGGATGATTTTGAGTTGTAAGGATCCATTTATTTATTATTATTTTTTAATAAAAAAAATTTACTGCTCCCACTATCAATAATCCCCATGAATACTTGCTGATTAAGGGTGAAATGATGTTGGAACAAGTCTTCTCATTGATCTTCTTTTGGGTATATTATTTCTTGAAAGACATTTCATAGAACAAGTATGCTAACCACATATGCTTCTTCCATAATATGATATTATTTTCTTGATTCTTCACAACAATATTTATCCTCTAAAATTTCTCATTCAATCTCTTTGACCTACTTTATTATAATAATTATATATCTAGGGATATTGTCTTAAAAAAGACCATAACCATGAAATTTTATGCACCTTAGATTCCCACATTAAAAGGACATAGATTTTTTATCTTTTTGTTCCTTAGACTTCTACATCCATTTATCCATCATCTTTTTCTTTCCAAATTCCTTATCAAAAACCAAATATTTATTAGAAGAGATGTATTTATAAAATGTTGTACATATATTTTAGTTCATTTTTGGGGATGTCTTTGAGGTCTGATTTTTCATTTACACCATGATATCCAATATGAAAGCATCATCTAGTGAAAAAAATAGTTATAAATCTAGTGAATGATAAATTTTTTCATTTAATCAACCCAAAAAAACATGAAATCCTTTTCTCTTTGTACTTTGGAACAAAAATTTGCACCAATAAATTATCAATATCAAAAATGTTATCTTCATCGGATTTATCTCTTTGTCTTAAGATATTCTTTCAAAAAATAATTCTCTTGATTATAATTATCAGGTATAAATACTCTTTTGAAAATATTTTTCATATTCTTTTTTCTTTACCATCATGTTCCCAATATTTCATTAGATTTTTCCACCAAATAGATACATAATATTTAAATTTCAGAATGGATATCTTTCACTTGTTCTCATCAGAACGATTATTTAATATGAATAATCATTTGATTTACCATATCTAATCTTGAATATCATCTACATTTATACTCCCATAATAATCTAGAATTTAAATCATCGATCCCATTTAAATATCTTTATCATCCCCTTTTTCTTAAAATATCCACCTCTAAATCTCTAGAGTCATATCCATTTTAACCATATTCATAAAATGGTGTCTAATTTCACCTTTATGTGAAGATGGAAATTAGGTAAACCCCTATAATGGATGGAAATCACATATTCATAATGTTAGTAGTCGATGATGATTCTCACTGATTTTGGTAATTTTCAATTTTAGTTGTGCATTGGAAATTTTCCATGGTGAAATTAGAGTAAAAGATATATTACTGGGAGACATATTTGAGAGTAATAAGTACAATGTGATTGAACTTACTATTTGGAACATTATACTCTAATAAAAAATAGAATGTTTAATAGAATAATGAAGTAATTAAATGAATAGGAAGCAATAAAATGTATTTGATTTGACCAAGGCTTAAAGGCAACACCACCCTTCAAGTATTCTCCTATATTAAAGAAAATTTCACTAGTAATGATGACACGCCACCAATTCTGAGCAAAGGGAATAGGGTAAAAAAAGAAGTATGCACAACAAGCTTCATAAATTCATCCGATTTACGTTCCCCAATACAATGGAGTGAAAATTATTTATAAAGACTGAATAAAGATAAGAAAATGTCCCAAATGAAATTAAAAGGAATTAAGGCACTCTAAGGGAACATGAAAACCAAAAAAAAAACATCCTCATTCTGGTTAATTACCCCACTTACTAAAAAAGTTATATTCATTCTTAATGATGTTCTTTTATAATTTATCTTTATTCTTTGATGTGGTTCTATGAATTGCATTCTTTTCTATGTGGATAATTTGTTTTGGTCCCCAAGTAATTGTATTAGGGTCCAACATGTCATTCGACGTCAAAAAGTGTAGATTGGGCCAATTTTGAAAACAATTGGTCTTAAAAAATATTTTGATCCAAAAATTATTCTCCATGAGTTTAATCTTATCTAAATCGGTTTTATTTAGTTTTTAGGTATTTTTTTGTGTTTCGTATGATTTTTATGAGTTTTATGTGTTTTAATATATTTTTTTAACATTTTTATGGGTTTAAAGGTTTATAGTGTTTTTAGGGATTTCTTAGGGTTTTGATGTGTTTTTAGGATTTATAATTTTTTTAAAGGTTTATATGGATTTTTGGGATTTTAGGGGTTTTTTGGTATTGTTGTGTTTTTTAGGATTTTAGGGATTTTAATTAATTTACGTTTTTAATGTATTGTTATGTATTTTTAATTTTTTAGGGTTCCATAATTTTATTATGAAATTTTAGGCATTTTTATGTTTTTTTTATTATTTTTTAAATTTTATGGATTTTGATGTGTTTTGGGGTTTTAGGGGTTATATGGTTTTTTTTGGGGTTTTTTTGTTTTTATATTTTTTAACAATTTAATGGGATTGTAGTGGTTTTAGATAATTTAGTGAGTTTTAGGGTTTTATGGGTTTTATGGTTTATAATATTATTAGGGATTTTATAGTTTTTAGGGTTTTTAAGTTTTTATTGTTTTATAGGGTTTTATAATATTTAGGGTTTTTAAGGTTTTTTATGTGTTTTTGGTTTTTATGGTATTAAAATATTTATACAGCATTTTTACAGTTTTTAATTTTTTTAGGTATTTTTAGGGATTCCTTATAATTTTATGTTTTTTAGTGTTTTTTGGGACTTTAATGGTTTTTTTAGTTTTTAGGTGTTCAGGTTTTTATGGACTTTTTGTGTATTTATGGTTTTCTTTATTTTTTTAAAAGGGGGGGTTGGGGTTTTTGGGGTTTTAGTGTTTTTATAATATTTTGGTTTTTAGAGGTTTTAATTGTTTTTAGTATTTTATTGTTTTTATAGGAGTTTTCAATGTATTTAGGGTTTTTATGATTATTTGGATTTTAGGACTTTTGTAGGATTTTTATCGGTTTTTAGGGATTTTTATTAATTTTTTAGGGTTATGGGATTTTTATTATTTTTTGGTGTTTTAGGATTTTGTGGAAATTTTTTTAGGGTATTAATGTTTTTTGTTTTTTCTATGTTTTTAGTTGATCAATTGGTTTTTATATATCATTTGTTTTTTAGTGTTTTATGGGGTTTTATGGGGATTAATGGGTTTTAGGGGATTTTATGGTTTTTAGATATTTTGGGGTTTTTCTAGGTGTCAAGAATTTTTGAGGTCTTTAAGGGCTCTAATTGTTTTTATGAATTTATTGTTTTCTTAGTTTTTTTCACGGTTTTTATTTTTTAAATTTTTTTAAGATTTTTAGTGATTTTTAGTATTTTTATGGTTTTTCGGTTTTGAGGGAATTAGATTATTTACAGGTTTATATCTGTTTTATATTATTTTTTGGTTTTTTGGGGTATTTTATGTTTTTGGTGGATTAATGTTTTTAGGAGTTTTTAATGCTTTTTGGGCTTCAAAATATTTTTATAGATTTTAGTTGTTTCTTTGGATTTTTGTGCGATTTTAAGAGATTTAATTGTTTTTATCAGTTTTTATGTTTTTAGCGTTATTTAGTGTTTTTAATGTTTTTAGGATTTTAGGGGTTTTATTTGATGTAAGGTTTTTATGTTTTTCTTAGTATTTTTCTTGGTTTTTAGGTTTCATGACAATTTGGGGGATTTTAGTGTTTTTCGGTATTTTTAAATAGCTTTATGGTTTAAATTTTTTAATGGGGTTTTTTGTATTTTTTGGTTTTTTATGAATTTATGAGTTTTTTGTTTTGTATGGAATTTTTGAGTTTTTTTTTGGGTTTTTAAGATTTTATATATTTTTTAATCATTTTTATAGGTTTAATGTTTTTTAGTGTTTTAGTGGTTTTGGGGTTTTATGGGTTTTTGTATCTTTTATGGTTTTAGGGGTTTTTTAGTTTTTAAGGTTTTTTATTTATTTTTTGTTATCTTAGGGTTTTTATATTGTTTATGTTATTAGGGATTCTAGTTTTTGTTTGGTTTTTATGGTGTTGTTAGGGTTTTGAGGTTTTATTTTGTTTATTTTATATGTATTTATATGAATTTAATATGATATATATATTATTTATGGTTTTTAAGGATTTTGAAGTATTTATGGTTTTTTATGGTTTTTAGTGTTTATATAGTTTTGGTGGGTTTTAGGGTTTTTTGAATTTTTTAGGGTTTTTATGTTTATTAAACTAATTAACATTGTCTATAGTTAAAGTGTTTTTAGACACATTAGTGGGTTTTATTATTTTTATAGGTTTTAGGGTTTTTAGTAGTTTTTTTTTGTTTTATAATTTTTAAGGATTTTGAGTTTTTTGATGTTTTTAGGGTTTCTATAAATTTTTAGGTTTTCAAGGGTTTTATTTTTTTAGGTTTTTATGATTTTCATTGGGTTTTTAATGTTATTAGGGATTTTTAATTATTTCGGAATTATTATTTATTTTTTCTGATTTTATGATTTTTATTGTACATAGGGATTTTTTTTCTTAGGGGGTTTTAGATTTTTTAGTATTTTATTTTTGTTTCTAGGGTTTTTCTTTTGATTTTTAGTGTTTATGGATTTTTCCAGTTTTTTTAAATTTTGTGGGGTTTAATAACATTAAGTGTATTTTGAAGGTTTAGGATTTTTATGAGTTTTTTAGGGTCTTATGGGTTTTTTTTGGGGATTTATGGTTTTTAGGGTTTTTAGTGTTTTATGTTTTTTACTATTTTTAGTGTATTTATGATTTTTAGGGGTTTTAGGGGTTTTAATTATTTTTGGGTATTTAATATTTTATTCAGGGTTTTAATGGGATTTAATGATTTTAGTGATCAAAAATGTTTTTTTAGGTTTTTAAGTTTTTTTGTTTTTAATTATTTTGAGGGTTTTAAGGGTTTTAGTGTTTTTATCAGTTTTAGGGTTTTTTGGGGTTTTATTTAGTTTATTTCAGTTTTGGAGCGTTTTTAGAGTTTTTAATGTATTTATGGGTTTGAAGGGTTTTTTAGTTTTTATTGGGTTTTAGGGTTTTTATGGGATTAGTGTTTTTAATAATTTTCATGGTATTTTATGGTTTTTTGTGGTTTTTTCTTTTTTATATTTTTGGTTCATAAGTGTTTTTAGGTTTTTTTAAGGTTTTCGTAGATTTTTACAGGTAATTTTCAGTTTTTTTAATTTTATATTATTTTAATGCGTTGTAGGATTTTTAGGGGTTTTACGGTTTATAGGGTTTTTAGGGACTCTGAGTGTTTTTTGGTTTTTATAGTTTATTGGGATTTATGATTTATTGAGGTTTTTATTGTTTTTATTGTTTGTATAGATTTTAAATGTTTCTAGGGGATGAAAGGGATTATATATTTGTAGTGGTATTTAGAGATTTCATGTGTTTTTAGTGTTTATTAAAAAAATAGGGGTTTTTTCTTATTTTTTTGTGTTTTTAGGTTTTTACGGTTATTTTGGTTTTTAAAATTTTTTAGGGATTTTAGGGGGGGTTTAGTTTTTATGTTTTGAAAGTTTTGTTTTCATTATTCAGGTTTTTAGAGTTTTTTTTTATTTTTTGGGATATTTAGTTATTTTTTATGATTTTTATGGTTTTGGGGATTTTGTTGGTTTTGAGGGTGTTTTAGGGTTCTTGGTTTTTTCGGTTATTAGGGGTTTTTATGAGTTTTTATGGGTTTATATGATTTTTAGAGTCTGTTAACGTTCTTATTAGTTCAAATGGTTTTATAGTTTTTTTTGTAGGGTTCTTATGGGGTTTGGGGTTTTTATGTTTTTAGTGGGTTTTATGGTTTTAATTGTTTTATGGGTTTTAAGTGATTTTATGTTTTTAAGATTTTTTTAGGTTTATTCAGGGTTTATTTAGGGTTTGTCATTTTTTTGGGTTTTAAGTAACTTTTTAGGAATTTTTTATTTTTAGGTGTTTTATGGATTTTGAGTGTTTCAGGGTGTTTTGGGGTTTCAAGGGTTTTATGGGTTTTTTGCGTTTTGAGGTATCTTTGAGTTATTTTGGGGTTCCAATGTTTTTTTTTCGTTTTTGTATTATTCTTATGGATTTAAAGGTTTTATAGAGTTTTTTGACAGTTTTTAGATTTTTTATGGTTTTTAATGTTATTTATATATTTAGGGGTTTTATGGATTTTAGAAAATTTTATGATTTTAGGTTTTTTAGAGTTTTTTAGTGGTTTTATGTTTTTTAGTGTTTTTTAGTTTTTTAGGGGTTTATGTTTTTTAGTATTTTTTTTCCTAGTTTTTTTCATGGTTTTTAGGGTTTTTATGATTTTTGTATTTTTAGTTATTTTATTGGGTTTTTATGGTATTTAGATAATTTGGGGATTTTTAGAGATTTTTGTTGATTTTTGGGTTCTTCTCTTTTTTTGGGGTTTTAGGGATTTTTTGTGTTTTTACAGGACATAAGTTTTTATAGGGTTTTTTATAATTTTTATGGGTTAATTTTTTTTAGATTTTTTACTAGGATATTAGGGTTATTATGGGTTTTATGGGTTTTAAGGTTTTAGGGGTTTTGTGGTTTTTAGGATTTTAGTCCTTTAAAATGGTTTTTAGTGTTATTTTCATTTTTAAGATTTGTAGGGGTTTGAATTATTTTTAGGTTTTACTAGGGGTCTTTAGTGATTTTAGGGTTTTTATATTTTTATGTATTTTTTGGATTTATTTGTAATTTTATGGGTATTTTTGGGTTTTTAGGTATTTTGAGGGTTTAGGTTTATTTACAGTTTTCCGAGTTTATTATGGGGTTTTGGGGTTATTTTTAAGCTTTTTGGGTTTTAAAAGTTATTTTCTGTTTTAACATTTTTAGCGGTTTAAATTGGTTTTAGATTTATCATTGGTTTTTATGTTTTTTTTATTTTTAGTGTTTTTTTATTTTTTATGTTTTAAGGGGTTTTAATTGTTTTTTACATTTTATATTTTTCTTGTGGTTTTTTGGAACTTAGGGTTTTTATTTGTTTATTTGTATTAGTAGTAATTTTTTAATTTTTTTGGTTTTTAGGGATTATAGGGACCTTGATGTGTTTAGGGTTTTTTTGGATTCGAAGGGTTTTATGTTTTATTTGGGTGATAGGGTTTTCTCGTTGTATATTTTTCTATGTATTTTATGCTATTTTGGTAGTTCTTATGGTTTTACAGTTTTTAGGGCTCTTTTAGAATTATAATGGGTTTTTAGGATTTTTATTAATTTTTGAGGGTTTAGGGGTTTTTATTCTTTTTTGGGGTTTTAAAATTTTGAGGAAATATTTTTAGGGATTTAAAGAATATTTTAATTTGTTTAATTTTTTCTAAGGGTTTTTCAGAGTTTTTAGGTTTTTTGACATTTTTAGGGGTTTTTTGGTATTTTTTGGATTGTTTTAGTTTTCTATGTTTTTAGTGATTTTGAGGTTGTTATGTGTTTTTAGTGGTTTTAGTGGTTTTAGTGTTTTTTGGGGTTTTTTTATGGTCTTAGGGATTTATTTTATTTATTTTAAAGGTCTTATAAGGGTTGTACAAGGTTTTTAGTGTTTTTGAAATTTTTCGGAATTTTGAAATAATATTTGTATTTATATGGTTTTTAAGGTTTTAGGGATTTTAAGGGGTTTTTGGGTTTTTGGTGGTTTGTTGATTTTTTTGGGTTTTAGGGTTTTAATGGGTATTTAGTGTTTTTTGAGTTTTTTTAGATTTTTAGGGGTTTAAAACTTTTTTTCAATTATTACCTGGTTTTAAGGTTTTAATGTATTTTTAGCTTTCTTATCTTTTATGGAGTTTTTATGGTGTCTAAGGGTTTTATTTATTTTATTTTTTTAACCTTTCTTGGGTTTTATCATATTTTATTTTTTAGAGTTTTAATATTCTTTTGGATTTAATGTTTTTTTGGATTTTAAGGTTTTTTTAGAATTTTTCAATGATTTGTATATTTTTTCTGATTATTTGTAATTTTATTGCCTTTCTATTATTTTCTGGGTTTTATGGATTTTTAGGGTATTTCGAGTGCATAGGGGTTTTTCTTATTTTTATTATTTTTAGATTTTAAGGGGTTATAAGTTTTTAAATTCTTCTAATAATTTCTAATTGGTTTTTAGGGATTTTTTATGTTTTTAAGGATTTGTATGGGTTTTTAAGAATTAATTGTGTATGTAGTGTTTTTATGGATTTTTAGGTTTTTAGGGTTTTCATGGTTTTATGTTTATTATATTTTCTTGGGTTTTTCTGAGTTTTTATTTTTTTAAGGATTTTCAATGCCTTTTAATATTTTCAGGGTTTATTATATACTTTTAATATTTTAAATGGTTTAAAGTGTTTCAGAATTTATTGTAGGTTTTATGGGTTTTTATGGGTTTTGGGTTTTTACAGTTTTTGGGGGTGTTTATGGAATTTCATGATTTTTTTCATTAGGGTTCATTAGTGTTTTCATCGATTTTTATGTTTTTGTGGGTTTTATGTGTTTAGGGTTTTAAGGATTTGTTATGGTTTTTTAGGGTGTTGGGTTTTTTACATTTTTAGGGATTTATAGGGATTTTTATCATTTTTATTTTTTAGGGTTTTTTTTGGTTTATACGGTTTTATGGGATTCTTTTGAGTTTTTTGGGGTTTTAGGTGCATTTAATGTTTTTTATCATTTATTAGGGTTTCAAATGTTTTTATAGTGGTTTTGTTGTTTTTTGTAGGGAATGATTCATTTGTATTTTAGAGGAATCTTGGTTTTCTGCATTTTTATGGCTTCTAGGGTTTTTTCTTAGTTTTATGGGTTTTTAAGGATTTTAGAGTCTCTTTAGGGTTTTAGTGATTTTTATGTTTTTTGGGGTTTTAAGTGTTTTTAGATTTTTAATGTTTTCTTTATGTTATTCATGTATTTATTGGTATTTTATGAATTTAGGGATTTTAAGGATCTTTATAATTTTAATGGATTTTTATGGAATTTATGTATTTTATTTTTATATTTTTAGTGGTTTTTTGGGTTTTTAAGGTTTTTAGGGTTTTTGGTGTTTTTGGTTTTTTATTGGAATTATGTGTGTTAGTGTATTTTTTTTTTATGTTTTTTCATTATTTTTGTTGTTTTTTAATTTTTATTTGTTTTAAGGGATATTTATACATTTCATGTTTTTAGGGTTTTTAGTGATTTTGAACGTTTTAGTAGTTTTTTTGTGTTTTTTGAGATTGTATAGTTTTTTTGGTGTTATAGATTTTTGATATTTTATGTTTTTAAGGTTTTTTGAGTTTTTAATGTTTCTATGGGTATCAATTGGATTTTACAGTTTTTATTGGGGTTATAGAGTTTTTATGTGTTTATAGGTTTTTTAGGGTTTTATGGGTTTTTAGTATTTTTAGGGGTTTTTAATGTATTTTAGAATTTTTAGAGTTTTTTGTTTTTTATGGGGTTTACCCTATTTTATTATTATTATTATTATTTAGTGATTTTCAAGGTTGTAAGGGTTTTTTTTATTTTTATTTCTTCTTAGGGATTATTTAGTATTTTTTTATGATTTTCAAAAAAATTAACGCTTTTTTTGGTTTTCTGGGTTTTTTTAGTTTTTTGTTATTTATGGTTTTTGAGTATTTTATAGGTGTAAATTTTTTTTTGAGTCAATTAACTTTTTAAGGGTTTTAAAGGTTTTTTGGAGTATTTTGTTGGTTTTTATGGTTTTATGGGTTTTTATTGTTTTTATAGGTTTTTATGGTTTTCATGTTTTTAGGGTTTTTGGTTCATTATACATTTTTTAATGATTTTTTTGTTTTTTAGGTTATTAAGGTGTTTTATGAGTTTTTAGTCTCTTAAGGTTATTTTGGTTTTTTTTTGTTTTTAGGGATTTTATGTATTTTTTTAATTTTTTTGGGTTTTTAGTGTTTTATGGATTTTGAGGGGTTTTAGGTTTTTAGAGTATTTTTTTATGCTTTTTTTCATTTTTAATATTTTTCTATTTTATTATTGTTTAAAGGATTGTTTTAGATTCTAAAATTTGTATGTTTTTTAACGGGGTTTAGATTTTTTATTGGTTTTTATTGTTCTTTATGGTTTTGGGGATTTTTATGGTTATTTTGCTCTTTTTTGGGTTTTATGAATTTTTTAGGTTTATATGGTTTTTGATTGTTTTTTGAGGTTTTCTTAGGAATTTTCAATCGTTATTTGGGTTTTTATATGTTTATTAATTTCTATGTATTCGTTAGGATTTTTATGGTTTTTAGTGATTTTGTGGGTTGTTGGTTTTCTTGGGTTTTTAGGAGGTTTTAGATGTTTTTAGGGTTTTAAAAGGTTTATAGTATTTTTAGGTTTTTAGGGGTTTTATGAACTTTTAGGTCCTTAATGTTTTTTATAGGGGTTTTAGGGTTTTAGGGATTTTATGTGTTTAGGTATTTTTAGTGATTGTTTAGTATTTTCATGGTTTATTATGGTTTTTAGGTATTTTTAATATTTTAAAATGTATTTTGGGTTTTTATAGTTTATTTTTTGATTTTAGTTATTCAAAAATTTTTATTATTTGGAATGATTTTTATTGTTTGTTTAAAAAAACTGATTTTAGATGGTTTTTAGAGTTTTAGTGGTATTTAGGGATTTTTGGGATTTTTGGGTTTTTTATGGTATTGTGGTTTTTTATGGTATTTAGGAGCTTTTAGGGTTTAAGAGTTTTGAATGGTTTTTATCATTTTTTAGGTTTTTCAAGGTTTTTTTATTTTAAATTTTTATTCTTTTTGGATGTTTCTAGGGTATTTAGGGGTTTTATGGTTTTCAATGTGTTTCGGTATTTTATGAGTTTTTTATATTTTTTTAATAGTTTAAAAAAATTTACATTTTTGTGGTTTATTGGATTTTTTGTGTTGTAATTGGTTTTTGAAGGTTATATTGGGTTTTATGGTATTTATTGTTTAAGGTGGTTTTATTATTTTTATTGTTTTAGGGGGTTTAGGGTCTTAGAGGTTTTATAAGGCTTTTTAGGTTTTTAGAGGGTTTAATTGATTTTAATTTTCTTAGGTTTTCTTGGGTTTGTTAAGGGGTTTTATATTTTTTTATATTTTTAGGCAGTTTTATATTTTTTATATTTTTTATTTTTTATAAGGTTTTTAAGGATTTTGACGATTTTTAGGCTTTTCTGGTTTTTGGTTTTTTATTTTCATAGGTTTTTTATAGATATTAAGTATTTGTAGTTTTAATGATTTCTTAGAGTTTTCAAAGTTTTATGGGTTTTACCTTTTTAGGGAAATTTAGGGCTTCATAGTATTTTAATGTTTTTATGATTTTTTGTATTTTCTCTATTTGTAGGTGTTTTAATTTTATTAATGGTGTTTATAGGTAGTTTGGATTTTTTGGGTTTTTTGAGGTTTTATGGGTTTTAAGTTTTATTAAATTTTTAGGGTATCAAATAGTTTTTAGTGGTTTTTAGGGGATTTTTAGGTTTTTAGTGGCTTTATGATTTTAGGATTAATTAAGTTTTTTTCCCATTTTTAGGGATTTTAAGGCCATTTATATTTTTTTAGAGTTTTTTTATAAAAAAATTTTGCATTCAAATTTTATATATTTTTGTGGATTTCATAGGGTTTTTAGAAGTTTTAGGTTTTTTGGGATTTTGGTTTTTTTTTTGGATTTTTTGGGGTTTTATGGTTTTTAGGGATTCTTTTGGTTTTTAAGAAAATTTATCCATCCAATTCATATTTTTTATATTTTCTAGTGACACTTTTGGGGGGATAGTGTGAAACAGAAACAACACATCAATAAAATTACAATATAAAAAAGTAAAAATTCAAAAAAAAACCCATTCTGATCGAGTACCGCTATTACCGGCAAAAAAAATAAACAACATTGAAATCTCAAAAATCATCACTCATCCCGACACACAAATGCCTTGAGATACCCATCATGATGATCATCTCGTCCTCCATCCAAAATAACACTCGCCAGAAATCAACATCCACCCATCACTGCATCATCACATACACCCATGTCCGCGTCATCATCACCATTTGACATCGTCGTTACAACTCATAGATATCATCCAAATAATCATTCTAGAAAGCACAAGAACCACCTGTCCGAGACCATCCACCACGTCGCTGATGCCACTACATCTATGCCTGAAAAAACACCATCATGGTAGTTAATAAAATCATGAACCTAACAAGCCAAAAAAAGAGGAATTGTCATCGCTTCACCCTCATCATCACCATCGATGGGGACTCTATCATCACACCATAAATGAGAAACACCTAACCAGATACATGAAACACCAGATTCATTGAGTGAGAATATAACCAGCACTCGCAAAATAACACAAATCATCTTCATTGATAGCATTGAAGATGAAACACCTATCATATTAGACAATCCATGAATCATCCTCACAAGATAATAACAACTCAGGTCATGCCAAGATTCCTGAATGTCATCAGACCACACATCCCAAAACCTTATAGATACCACCATGCTAGATCGGACTGGGAGAGGCACAGAGGAACATGAGGTCAGAGAAGGTATTTTATTGCCTGAGGGTTCTGGACACTACCATTTTCGATGAAGAAGAAACCTAGAAGAATGATTATTTTTTATTTATGGGGTTCTTTGGGGTTTTGGGGTTTTATGGTTTTTTGGGGTTTTGTGTTTGTTAATGTTCTTAGGGGATTAATGGGTTTTAGGTCTTTTTGTGTATTTTTGGTTTTTATGGGGTTTTTTAGTTATTTTTATGGTTTTTAGTGGTTTTTATAGTTTTTAGGTGGTCTGGGTTTCTTGGTTCTTTTGGGTTTTTAGGGTTTTTAGTGTTTTTTGGTTTTATGGGGTTTTAGTGTTTTATAATATTTAACTTTTTATTGTGATTTATAAATTTTTTAATGTTTATCTATATTTTTCGTGATTTGAAGGTATTTTTTTGGATTTTGATGACTTTTTTGGGGTTTTTTGGGATTATTTTGGGTTTTATGGTTTTTATGGTTTTTAGAATTTTTAGGGTTTTAATTTTTTTTAGACATTAAGGGTTCCTTAGGTTCTATCATGGTATTTAGGGGTTTTTATTTTTTTTTGGGAATTTTATAGATTGTTTATATTTTTATGGATTTTTTGGATTTTTATGGATTTTGATAGTTTTTATTGAAATTACGGTTTTTAGGGGTTTTATAATATGTTTTGGTTTTTAGTGGTTTCATTAAAATTTATATGGGTTTTTGGGATTTTAGAGTTTTAACAATTTTTAGGGGATTATATTTTTTTATAATTTTTAATGGTTATTGGGGTTTTAATTGGGTTTGAGGGATTTTATTTTTTTTAAAGATTTTATGGTTCTTAGGGTTTTTTGGATTTTTTTAAATTTGTTTGTTTATTTTGTATTGTTTTTAAATTTTCTATTGTTTTCCAATTATTTTTAAAGGTTTTAGGGATTTTATGTCTTTATGTATTTTTAGGGAATTTTAGGATAATTATTTTGTTTTAGGCTTCTTAGGGATTTCGATGGGTTTAATTATTTATTGGGATTTTTAGGGGTTTTATGCTTTCTTTGTTTTTAAAGTTTTTTAGTTTTTTTTGTATTTTATGGATTTTTAGAGTTTTTAAACCTTTTAGGGGTTCAAGTATAATTTATAGTTTCTATTGGTTTTAGGGTGTTTAGGTTTTTTATGGTATTTATGGTTTTATGTGTCTTAGGAGATTATAGTGGGTTTTGGGTCCATTAGTGTTTTTATGGGATTTGTTTTTTTATGTTTTTAGGGATTTAAAGAATATTTTAATTTATTAAATATTTTCTAAGGGGTTTTCAGGGTTTTTAGTTTTTTGACATTTTTAGGGGTTTTTTGGTATTTTTTTGATTTTTTTAGTTTTCTATGTTTTTAGTGATTTTGAGGTTGTTATGTGTTTTTAGTGGTTTTAGTGGTTTTAGTGTTTTTTGGGGTTTTTTATGGTATTAGGGATTTATTTTATTTATTTTAAAGGTCTTATAAGGGTTGTACAAGGTTTTTAGTGTTTTTGAAATTTTTCAGAATTTTGAAATAATATTTGTATTTATATGGGTTTTAAGGTTTTAGGGATTTTAAGGTGTTTTTGGGTTTTTGGTGGTATGTTGATTTTTTTTTGGGTTTTATGGTTTTAATGAGTATTTAGTGTTCTTTTCAGTTTTTTTATATTTTTAGGGGTTTAAAACTTTTTTTCAATTATTACCTGGTTTTAAGGTTTTAATGTATTTTTAGCTTTCTTATCTTTTATGGAGTTTATATGGTGTCTAAGGGTTTTATTGTGTTTTATTTTTTTAACCTTTCTTGGGTTTTATCATATTTTATTTTTTAGACTTTTAATATTCTTTTGGATTTAAAGTTTTTTTAGATTTTATGGTTTTTTTAGAATTTTTCAATGATTTGTATATTTTTTCTGATTATTTGTAATTTTATTGCCTTTCTATTATTTTCTGGGTTTTATGGATTTGTAGGGTATTTCGAGTGCATAGGGGTTTTTCTTATTTTCATTATTTTTAGATTTTAAGGGGTTATAAGTTTTTAAATTCTTCTAATAATTTCTAATTGGTTTTTAGGGATTTTGTATGTTTATAAGGATTTGTATGGGTTTTTAATAATTATTTGTGTATATAGTGTTTTTAAGGATTTTGAGGTTTTTACGGTTTTCATGGTTTTATGTTTATTATATTTTCTTGGGTTTTTATGAGTTATTATTTTTTTAAGGGTTTTCAATGTCTTTTAATATTTTCAAGGATAATGGGTTTTTAGAATTTTTATTGATTTTTAGGTGTTTTTTTTTGAATTTTAGGGTTTATTAAGTTTTTTGGTTTTTTATGTGTTATATGTTTTAATTTTTTTATAGGGATCTTCATTATTTTTAGGGGTTTTTACTTTTTTGAGACTTTTAGGGTTTTATGATTTCTATCTTTATTTCATGTTTTTATAGTTTTTTGTTTTTTATGTGTTTTAAGGGTTCCCATGGTTTTTTAGGGTATTTATAATTTTTAGTTTTTAGGGATTTTATATATTTTTAGGTTTTTATATATTTTCTTATAGTTTTAGGGAGTTTTAAATTTTTAGTGAATTTTATTGAATTTTTAGGAAATCATAGTTTTTAGGGATTTCATTGATATTTAGGGATTTAGAGTTTTAATGGATTTTACGTTTTATTTTGGAAATTCCAATTTTTTTAGGGATTTAAATGTATTTTAGTTTTTTGAAGTTTTTTAGCATTTAAAAGGTTTTTTTGAGTCTTAAGTGGGTTTATTCGGTTTAATGGGTTTTTGGGTTTTTATGGTATTTAGGGGTTTTATGGTTTTTAGTGGTTTTGTGATTTTTAGTTTTATTGTCGTTTTTTGGATTTGTAGGGGTTTGAATTATTTTTAGATTTTATTAGGGGTCTTTAGTGTCTTTAGGGTTTTTACATTTGTAAGTATTTTTATGGATTTATTTGTATTTTTAAGGGTTTTTGGATTTTTAGGTATTTTTAGGGATTAGGGTTATTTACAGTTCTCAATATTTTTAATGGGGTTTTTAGGTTCCTTTATGCTATTTTGGTTTTAATGGTTATTTTTAGTTTTAACATTTTTAGCGGTTTAAATTGGTTTTAGTGTTCTCATTGGTTTTTATGTTTTTTTGTTTTTAGGGTTTTTTTATTTTTTTTCTTTTTAAGGGGTTTTAAGTGTTTTTTACTTTTTATATTTTTCCTGTGGTTTCTTTGGACATAGGGTTTTTTTTGGTTATTGGGATTATTAGGAATGTTTTAATTTTTATGATTTTGAGGGATTATAGATAAATTGAAGTGTTTAGGGATTCTATGGCTTTTAGGTGTTTTATGTTTTCTTTGGGTTATAGAGTTTTTTAGTTGTATGGTTTTCTAGGGTTTTTATGATTTTTGGTAGTTCTTATGGTTTTAATGTTTTAAAGGGTTTCTAGGGTTTTATCATTTTATTTTATTTTTACGGTTTTTAATTGTTCTTTGGTTTTTGTTGTTTAATATTGGAATTTTTCAATTTTTATGGATTTTTTTTAAGGAATTTTTATGATTTTTTTTCTTTTTAGGGTTTTCGGAATATTTGATGATTATTGGTTTTTTAGTTTGTTAGGGGTTTTCAGTATTTTAGTGTTTTTTTGTATTTTTTATATTTTTAGGGGTTTCAGGCATTTTTTGGGTGTTTAAGGTTTTCATAGATGTTTTCTAGGTGGTTAGGATTTTTTAAATTTTCTAGATTTTTAAGGTTTTCTTAGGGGTTTCAAGGGATATTGTATAATTTTAATACTTGAATGGTTTTAAAGGGTTTTAGAATTTATTTTGGGTTTTTTGGGTTTTTATGGGTTTTGGGTTTTTAATGTTTTTAGGGGTGTTTATGGAATTTCATGATTTTTTTTCATTATGGTTCATTAGTGTTTTGATCGATTTTTAGGTTTTTGTGTATTTTTAGTGTTTAGGGTTTTAAGGATTCGTTATGGGTTTTTAGGGTGATGGGTTTTTTACAATTTGAGGGATTTTTAGGGATTTTTATCATTTTTATTTTTTAGGGTTTTTTTGGTTTATAGGGTTTTACAGGATTCTTTTGAGTTTTTTGGGGTTTTAAGTGCATTTAGTGTTTTTAACATTTTTTTGGGTTTCAAATGTTTTTTATAGTTGTTTTGTTGTTTTTTGTAGAGAAGGATTCATTTGTATTTTAGTGGATTCCTGGGTTTCAGCATTGTTATGGCTTGTAGCATTTTTTTCTTAGTTTTATGGGTTTTTAAGGATTTTAGAGTCTCTTTAGGGTTTTAGTGATCTTTTTGTTTTATAGGGGTTTTAAGTGTTTTTAGATTTTTAATTTTTTATTTCTTTTATTCATGTATTTATTGTTATTTTATGGTTTTAGAGATTTTAATGATCTTTATAATTTTAATGGATTTTAATGGATTTTATGTTTTTTTATTTTTTTATAGTATTTAGGGGGTTTTTTGGGTTTTTAGGGTTTTTGGTGTTTTTGGTTTTTTAGTGGAAACATGTGTTTTAGGGTATTATGATTTTTTATGTTTTTTCATTATTTTTGTTGTTTTTTAATTTTTATTTATTTTAAGGGATTTTTATACATTTCATGTTTTAAGGGTTTTTTGGGATTTTGAACGTTTTAGTGGTTTTTTGGGTTTTTTGAGATTGTATAGTTTTTTTTCTTATAGATTTTTGAGATTTTATGTTTCATAATGTTTTTTGAGTTTTTAATGATTCTATGGGTCTCAAATGGATTTTATAGTTTTTAGTGGGGTTATAGGGTTTTTATGTGTTTTTAGGTTTTTTAGGGTTTTAGGGGTTTTTATTATTTTTAGGGGTTTTTAATGTATTTTAGAATTTTTAGGGTTTTTGTTTTTTATGGGGCTTACCCTATTTATTTATATTATTTTTTAGTGTTTTTCAATGTTGTAAGGGGTTTTGAGTTTTTATTTCTTTTTAGGGATTTATTAGTATTTTTGATGATTTTAAAAAAAATTAAGGCTTTTATTCATTTTCTGGGTTTTTTTAGTTTTTTGGTATTTATGGTTTTTGAGTATTTAATAGCTGTTAATGATTTTTTAATTACTTAAATTTTAAAGGGGTTTAAAGGTTTTTTGGAGTATTTTTCGGGTTCTTATGGTTTTATGGGTTTTTATTTTTTTTTTAGGTTATTATGGTTTTCATGTTTTTAGGGTTTTTGGTTCATTTTAGATTTTTCAATGTTTTTTTAGGTTTTCATGGTGTTTTATGAGTTATTAGTCTATTAAGGTTATTTTGGTTATTTCGTTTTTTTGGTTTTTTATGTTTTTAGGGATTTTAAGTATTTTTTTATTTTTATGGGTTTTTAGTGTTTTATGGATTTAGAGGGGTTTTAGGTTTTTAGATTATTTTAGTTTTTTGTGGTTTTTTACATTTTTAATATATATTTTTTATAGTTTAAAGTTTGTTTGTAGTTTCTGCAATTTATATGTGTTTTAATGGGGTTTCGATTTTTTATTGGGTTTTATGGTTCTTTATGGTTTTGGTGATTTTTATGGTTATTTGGATCTTTTTTGGGTTTTATGAATTTTTTACGTTTTTATGGTTTTTGATTGTTTTTGAGGTTTTCTTAGGACTTTTCAAGCATTTTTTGGTTTTTTATGTTTTTATGAATTTATATGTGTTCTTTAATATTTTTATGTTTTTTTGTGATTTTGTGGGTGGTTGGTATTCTTTGGTTTTTTGGAGGTATTAGATGTTTTTAGGGTTTTAAAATGATTATAGTATTTTTAGGGTTTTAGGGCTTTTATGCATATTTAGGTATTTAATGTTTTTTAGAGGGGTTTTAGGGATTTAGGGTTTTTATGAGTGTAGGTAATTTTAGTGATTTGTTAGTATTTTCATGGTTTATTATGGTTTTTAGGAATTTCTACTATTTTAAGAGTTTTTTTGGGTTTTTATAGTTTTTTTTGGATTTTAGTGGTTCTAAATTTTTTTATTATTTGGAAGGATTTTTATAGTTTTTTTTTAAAAAAAACTGAGTTTAAATGGTTTTTATAGTTTTAGTGGTATTTGGGGATTTAATGGGATATTTGGGGTTTTTATGGTTTTGTGGTTATTTATGGTGTTTAGGAGTTTTTAGGGTTTTAGAGTTTTGAAAGGTTCTTACAATTTTTAGGTTTTTATAGGTTTTTTTATTTTAATTTTTTATTCTTTTTGGATGTTTCTAGGGTCTTTAGGGTTTTTATGGTTTGGAATGTGTTTCAGTATTTTCTGATTTTTTTAGGGTTTATAAGAGTTTAAAAAAAATTTACATTTTTTGGGGCTTAAAGGATTTTTTGGGTTGTAATTGGTTTTTGAAGGTTATATTGGGTTTTATGGTTTTTATTGTTTAATGGGGTTTTATTATTTTTATTGTTTTCGGGGGGTTTAGGGTCTTGCAGGGTTTATAAGGCTTTTTATGTTTTTAGAGGGTCTAATTTATTTTAGGTTTCATAGGTTTTATTGGGTTTGTTTAAGGGTTTTATGTTTTTTTATATTTTTATGTAGTTTTATATTTTTTAGTATTTTTATTTTTTATAATGTTTTTAAGGATTTTGACGATTATTAGGATTTTTGGGTTTTTGGGTTTTTATTTTTTTAGGTTTTTTATAGATATAAAGTCTTTTGGTTTTCAATGTTTTCTTATATTTTTTCAAGGTTTTATGGTTTTTTCCTTTTTAGGTAATTTTTGGGCTTCATAGTGTATTAATTTTTTTACGATTTTTTGTATTTTCTCTATTTTTAGGGATTTTAATTATTTTAATGGTGTTAATAGGTAGTTTGGGGTTTTTGTATTTTTTAAGGTTTTAAGGGTTTTTAATTTTTTTACATTTTTAGGGGTTCAAATAGTTTTTAGTGGTTTTTTGGGGTTTTTTGGGTTTCTAGTGGATTTATGTTTTTAGGGTTAGTTATGTTTTTTGCCATTCTTCGGGATTTTATGGCCATATATGTTTTTTAGAGTTTTTTATAAAAAAAATTAGGTTTCAAATTATATATATTTTTGTGGATTTCATTAGGATTTTAGATGTTTTAGGTTTTTTGGGATTTTGGTAATTGTTTTGGATTTTATGGGGTTTTATGGTTTTTAGGGATTCTTAGGGTTTTAAGGAATTTTATCCATCCAATACATATTTTTTATATTTTCTAGTGACACTTTTAGGGGGTTAGTGTGAACCAGAAACAACACATCAAGAAAATTACAATATAAAAAATTAAAAATTCAAAAACAAACTCATTCTGATCCAGTACCGCTTTTACCGACAATAAAAAATAAACAACATTCAAATTTAAAAAATCATCACCCATCCGACACAGAAATACCTTGAGATACCCATCATGAAGATCATCTCGTCCTCCACCCAAAATAACCCTCACCAGAAATCAACATCCATCCATCATTGCATCATCACTGACACCCATGTCCGCGTCATCATCACCATTTGACATCGTCATTACAACTCGCAGATATTATCCAAATAATCATTCCAGAATGCACAAGAACCACCTGTCAGAGACTGTCCACCACGTCACTAGAGCCACAGGATATATGCCTGAAAAAACACCATCTTCGCAATTAGTAAAATCATGAACCTGACAAGCCAAAAAAAGAGGAACCGTCATCTCTTCGCCCTCTTCATCACCATGGATGGGGACTCCATCGTCACAGCATAAATGAGAAACACATAACCAGATACATGAAACACCAGATTCATTGAGTGAGAATATAATCAGCACTCGCAAAATAACACAAATCATCTTCATTTATATCTTTGAAGAAGAAACACCGATCATATTAGACAATCCATGAATCATCATCACAAGATAATAACAACTCAGGTCGTGCGAAGAACCCCGAATGTCACCACACCACACATCCCAAAACCTTAAAGATACAACCATGACAGATCCGACTAGGAGAGGCACTGAGGAACATGAGGTCAGAGAAGGGATTCGATTGCCTGAGGGTTCTGGACACTACCATTGTCGATGAAGAAAAAAAACTAGAAGAAGAAAAAACAAAATGAACTGACTCTGGCAGCACATGGAAACTCGTCGACCGCATAACCACATATCCCAAATCCGCATTGATACCACCACACCAGCAACGAATCACAGAGGCACTGAGGATCCTAAGGGTAGAAAAATATTAGGGTGATCTAGGGCTTTCACGACATCCAACAATCGATAGGAAGACCAAAAAAGCTGTGAGGGGGAAACTGTAGAGAGATCTCCCGAGGGGAGAAAGAGGCCCATATGAAAAAAGATCACTGAGATGAAGATAAACACATAAAGATGCGAAGAAACCTAGAAAGTGGGAATATCGATGAAGCCAGGGATGATGGGGAGAGCCAACACAATGGAGGTGGGCCTTAGAAACCATAGGGGGAGAAGGGGAGCCGAGAGCCGAGAGGAGCACCCGGTGAATGGGGTTACATCCTAATAATATTTTCGTGGTTCTCATAGTTTTCTTAGGGGTTTGGGGGTTTTTAAGGTTTTTACATTTTTAGGTATTTGTATATATTTTTTAGGATTTATATGTTTTTTATGGTTTTAGTGTTTTTAAAGATGTTTAAGGTTTGTAGGGTAATTTTTTTGGGGTATGTGTTTATTTTATATTTTTCTTGGGTATTTATATTATTTTAACATTTTTAGAGGTTTAAGGGTTTTTTTTGATTTTAGTGGGTTTTTATGAGGAATGTTTTAGTGTATTTTTATAGTTTAGGTCAGTTTTAAGGGTTTTTATGATTTTAGGGGGGTTTATGGGTTATGAGGATTTTTAGGGATTTTTTTTCTTTTATGGTTTTATTCATTTTTTATATTATTAGGGGTTTTAATTGTTTTATTCTTTTTAAGGGTTCCATTGTGTTTTTCAGGCTTTTTAGGGGTTTTATGTGTTTTTTGGTTTTTCAACTTTTCATTGGGGTTTTTAGGTATTTAGGGTTTTTGTGTTTTTAGGGATTATATTTATTTTTATTAATTTTAGGGATTTTATGATTTTTATAGATTTTATGTGTTTTCTAGGGTTATTTGGTTTTTTAGGGTTTGTATACTTTTTCTTGGGGTTTTATTGTTTTTTGGGTAGTTTTTATTTTAAATGTATTTTAGACCTTTTTATGTTTTAAGGGGGATTAAAGGAGTTTTTGAGTATTTTGTGACACTTTAGGTGGTTTATGAGTTTTTGTAATGTCTATAAGTATTTTATGGTTATTTTGGGTTTTTTGTGTTTTTAGGATTTTTTTAGTTTTTTATCATTTTTTGGGGTTTGGTTTGTTTTTTTGTTTTTAAATTTTTCTTAGCATTTTCATGTATTTTAGCGTTTTTTATTTTTTTACATAATTCCAGGATTTTTTATGAGATTAATGGTTTTTATGAGTTTTTATGGATTTTGATAGTCTTGTGGTATTCTTTGATTTTTATGGGTTTTTTTGTCATTATAGTTTTTTTAGTTTTTAGGGTTATATAACTATTTTTTTATAGTTTCATAACATTTTTATGGTTTAAAGAGGTTTTTAGAGTTTGAGTGGTTTATTAGGGTCATTATGGGTTTTTTGGGTTATAAGGTTTTTTGGGGGTTTATGGTTTTGAGTTGTTTCTAGTGGATTTAGGGTCTTTTTGAGTTTTTTGGATTTTTAGTGTTTTTATGGGTTTTATGTTAATTTAGGTTTTGGAGGATTGATTTTATTATTAAGGGTTTTTGGGATATTTTTGTTTTTAAGAATTTTAGTATTTTTTTTGAAATTTTATAGTTTTCGGGGTTTTTCAATTTTGAGGTGTTTTAGGTGTTTTTATTGCTTTTAGTGTTTTTTTTATTTTTAGGTTTTTATTTTTTCAGTATTTTTAGGTTTTTTTGGGTTTTATTGATTATAGAGTATTTAGGGGTTTTTAGTGTTAGTATATTTTTTGTAAATTTTATGTTTCTTAGTTTTTATATATGTTTTAGGTTTTTCTATTATTTTATTGTTTTTAGCAGTTTTATACATTTAGGGTCATTTGGATTTTATTTTTTGTTTTTTAGGATTCTTATGGGTATTAAATATTTTTATTTTTTTAGGTTTTCATAGGGTTTTTTAGGGTTTTTAGGTTTTTAAGGATTTTGTTTAATTTTTTAGGATTTTTATGGTTTTTGGTGTTTTAGGTGATTTTATGAATTGAAGAGGTTTTTAGTGTATGATGGTTTTTTATAGTTCTTAGAATTTTTAGGGTTTTTAGGTTTATAAGTGTTTTTTGGTTTTTAAGTTTTTATTAGGAATTTTCAATATGGTTTAAGGTTTTTATTATTTTAGGGATTTTTGGGTATTTTTTACGATTTTCATGGTTAATTGTGATTTTTAGGGATTTTGAGGGTTATCATTTTTTTGGTTTTTTGGGGTTTTTTTTAATTTTTTGCTTTTTATGGGTTTTTATATATTTTTTAAGTATTTTTAATATTTTTAGTGTTGTTTAAAAGTTTTAAGTGATTAATGGGTTATTAGAGTTTCCTTGGATTTTTAGGGTTTCTATGGTGTTTTTTGGTATTTAAGTATTTTAGGGAATTAATTTATTTAAGGTTTCTTGGGGATTTAGGGATTTTAGTGGTTTTAACATTTTTTACATTTTTGGGGGTTTTAAGAGTTTTAGTTATATAGTTTATTCTATGCTTTTTTTTGGGTTTTTTTAATTTTTTGGGGATTTTTAGGGATGCTTTAGGATTTTTTAGGTTTTTATGATTTTTATTGATTTTTAAGGGGTTTGTGGTTTTTAGGGTTCTTTAGTATTTTAATGTTTTTAGGGTTTTTGTGTTTATTTGATATTTTATTGCTTTTATGCTTCTGTATAGTTTTTAACGTTTTTTGGGGTGAAATGGATTTTTAGAGTTTTTAATGGTTTTTATGGGTTTTACGGGATTTTTGGTATTTTCTATTTTTACAGTTTTTAGGGTATTGTAGGTTTTTATAAAATTTTATGTTTTTATGGGATTTAAATGAGTTTAAATTATTAAGGTTTTTTAACGTTTTTCAGGGTTTTAAGTGTTTTTAAATTTCTAAAGAGATTTAAATATTATTTAGGAATTTTTTGTTTTTAGTGTTTTTAGTTATTTTTTTTTATTTTTAGCTTTTTTAGGGTTTTTTTGGGATTTTTGTGTTTTTTTATTTTTAGGTATTTTATGAATTTTTTATTTTATTATGGTTTTATTAGAGATTCTTATGTTTTAGGGATTTTATGTTTTTAGGGATTTTTAGGATTTCTTTGTGTTTTTATGATTTTTATGGATTTTGTTGGTTTTTAAATTTTTTTGGGTTTTATATTTTTTGAGGGATTAAGGTTTTTCATATTTTCATAAGACTTTTATGGGTTTAAAGAGTCTTTACAATTTTGAATGGGTTTTAGGGAGATTCTGGGTATTTAGGAGTTTTCTATTTTAGGGGGTTTTTTGGATTTAGGCATTTTATGGTTTTTATAGTCTTTTGGGATTTTATTGTTTTTTAGGTTTTAATGAGTTTTAAATGTTTACAATTTAATAGATTTCATTGAGTTTTCAGGGTTTTTTAACTTTTTTTATTTTTTGGTTTTTTGGTTTTTATGGGTTTTTGTGGATTTAGAGGGCTTGTTTGGATTTTAGGGTTTTTTGGGGTTTTATGGATTTTATCATTTTTATGTTTTTAGGGGATTTAGATTTTTTATGGTTTTGTGGTTTTCATTTGGTTTTAAGGGGTTTTTATAGATTTTTATGGGTTTTATAGATTTTATTATATTATTATTTTTATTAATATTTTAGGGTTTTTATAGTCTTCTTGTTTTTTAACGATTTTAAGGGTTTAATAGGTTTTTATATATTTTTTATGTTTTTTTTATTGGTTTTCATGGATTATTATGGTTTTAGTGGTTTTTATTGATTCATGTTTTTATGGATTTTAGTTTTTTTTTGTTCTTTGGTGTTTTAAGTGTTTTTAGGTTTTTAATGTTTTCATTGGTTTCTAGGATTGTATGTTGTTTTAGGTTTTTAAGGATTTCGATGGATTTTCTATTATTTTTATGGTTTTGTTGGTTTAAAATTATTTTTATAGATTTTAGGGGTTTTGGGGTTTTTAGGTGTTTTGTGGTTATTTGGGTTGTATGGTGTTTTTTTAGTTATTTAAATTTTTTAGTTTTTTGTTTTTTTTTCGTGGTTAAAGGGTTTTAGAGTCTTGTTGGGTTTTTTAGTGTTTTATGAATTTTCAGGCGTTTATAATGTTTTTAGGCTGTTTAGGGATTTTTAGGGTTTGTAGCGTTTTTAGGTTTTTTATGGGTTTCATGTTTTTTTTAGTATTTTATCATTTTATGCGTGTTATTAACTATTTATAGGGGTTTTTACATTTTTATATATTTTTATGATTTTTGTGATAATTATGGTTATTCGGGATTTTGAGCTTTTTTATGGTTTTTAGTGTTTTTATGGGTTTTGTTTTTTTGTGGGGTTTTTTTGAATCCCTAAGGGTTTTAAGGTTTTTAGATTTTATTTTAAATTTATAGGGGTTTAAATGGTTTTTTTGTTTTTTGGTGGGTTTTTTTGTTTTTATGAGTTTTTTGGGTTTTAGGGGTTTTATTGTTTTTATTGTTTTTTATGAATTTTGTGGTGTTTTAGGTTATTTAGGGATTTCTTCATTTTTAAGTGTTTTAAGGGGTTTTTAGTTTGTTATGTTTTTCTTAGGGTTTTCCATAGTTTTATTTTTTTTAAAAATTTTTAGGGATTTTTAGTTTAATTTTATGATATTTAAGGTTTTTAGAGTTTTTATGGTTTTTAGGGATTTTGATGGGTATTACGGTTCATTGAATTTTTTTCTTCAGTTTTTCGTGTTTTTAGAATTTTTATGTTCTTAAGGGTTCAAAATATTTTTATGTTTTGATGGTCTTCTTAGGGTTTGATAGGATTTTTATGTTTTCGTTAAATTTTTTGGATTCTATTGGTATTTTTGAGAATTTTTATGGTATTTTTGGGTTTTCTGGATTTTGAGTGTTTTTAGGGTTTTTAGGGTTTGGGGGGGGGGTTATGATTTTTTTTTTATTTTTATGGTTTGTATATTTTCTTAACATTTTCAAGTGGATAATGATTCTTAGGGTTGTTTATGTTTTACAAGTATTTTTAAGGTATTATGGGTTTTAATGTTTTTTCCTTTTTATGGTGTTTATGTGGTTTTAATTCTTTAGGGTTTTCATTGTTTTTTTGGGTTTTTAGGGTTTTTATGTTTATATGGATTTTTATGGAATTTAATGAATTTTTTATGTTTATTTTGGGTTTTTTGGGATTTTGATGGTTTTTATTATTTTTTAAGGTTTTTTAGTTTTTTTTTAATGGGTAGTTGAATTTTTTGGGTTTTATGGTTTTCTAGGGTTTTCTACGTTTTTAGGGCATTTGTGTTTTGAGGTATTTTAAGGGATTTTTAAGGATTTTTATTGGTTTTTAGTCCATTTAGTGATTTTTAGGGATTTTAGGGTTTTTATGGTTTTTATGTATTTTTTGGTTTTTGGGGGATTTTAGGGGTTTTCTTTTAGTTTTTAGGGAATTTATGGTCTTTTTTTAATTTTCAATATTTTATATGATTAAAGGGTTTTTTGAGTATCTAGTGGACTTTTGTGTTTTAATGGGATATTATGGGTTTAATGGTTTTTTTGGGTTTTAGGGTTTTTTTCGGTTTTTTATTGTTTGTATGGGTTTTTAGGGCTATTAATTGTGTTTACGTTTCTAATATTTTCATTGGGTTTTTAGGGGATTTATCATTTTAGGTATTTTTTGGTACTTTTAGTATTGTTATTGATTTTTATTGTTTTTATGGATTTTGAGGGCTTTTTAGGGATTTTAGGGTTTTTATTTTTTTTAGGGGATTTATGTGTTTTTGTGTATTTCTTTTTTTGTTAGCATTTTTTTAGTTGTTAATGTTTTTTAAATTTTATTTATTGTTAATGATTTTAGGATAATTATCGTTTTATTATATTGGATATTTTTTGGGGGTTTATGGTTTTTTAGTGTTATTAGCAATTTTATACTTTTTTGGAGTTTTATAGTTTTTTTATTTAATTTATGGTATTTAATGTTTTTTTATTTTTTAACATTTATAAAGGTTTAATGTGTTTTAAGATATTTTAGTGGGATTTTGGATTTTAAAGGGATATTGTGTTTTTTATAATTTTTTAGGGGGTTTAATTGTTTTTAGGTTTTTATAGATTTCTTTAGTGTATTTTGTGGTTTTATAGTTTTTTTATGTTTTCTCTAGTACCTATGGATTTTTTATAATTTTTATTGTTTTTATGGTATTTAGGGATTTTGAGTGTTTTATGGTATATTTGGGTTTTTAGTGTTTTTAGAAATTTTAGGGATTTTATGGTTATTATGTATTTTATTTTTGTAAGGTTTTCATAGCGCTTTTTCCATGTTTTAGGAATTTTTCTTTTTCTTAGGTATTTTTAGTGAATTTTTTTAAATTTTTATGGTTTTTAGGGTTTCTATGGAATTTGAAGGTTTTTAGTATTTTTAGGTTTTAATGATTTTTTAGTTTTTTGGGGTTTTATGTTTCTTAAAGATTTTAATTTTTTCTTATGGGTTATTTATGTTTTAAGTATTTTATCATTTCATGGGATTTTAGGTGACATTTAGGATTTCAATAATTTTTAGGGGTTTTATGGGTTTTGAGGCTTAATATGGTATTTATGGTTTATGGGCTTTTTGAGTTTTTTTGATGTTTTTTTTATATTTTTAGGGTGCGTATGTGTTTCTCGAATTTTTAAATGTTTTAAGGGTTTAAAGTTGTTTTAGATTTTTATGTGGGTTATTATGGTTTCAATAGTTTTTATGGGTTTTTAGGATTTAAACGTTTTTAGCCATTTTAATTGTTTTACTGGTATTTTTGGCTTTATTTGGTCTTTTTATTGTTTTTTGTGTGTTTAATAAATTGTTTACTTCGTAGTTGTTTTAAATGTTTTTTTATTTTAAGGATATCTAAGGGATTTAGTGGTTTTCTTTTGGATTATTTTGTTCATTTTAGTTTTTTGGGTGTTTAACATTTTTAAACATTTTAGTGGTTTTAATTGTTTATATATATTAATTTTTTCTTATGTTTTTTTCACATTATAAAAGAATTTTCCATTTTTATAGATTTTTGGGATTTCATTCGATATTTATGGTTTTGGGGGTTTTTAGGGATTTTTAGGGTTTATTTATTTTTAAGGTTTTAGGGGCTTTTATGTCTGTCATCATTTTTTTTGGTTCTAAGTGATTTTAAATGTTTTTAGGTTTTTAAATTCTTCTTACAGGTTTTCAAGTTATTTAGTATTTTTTATGTATTTTTGGTTTTTGAGGGATTTTTTGGGATTTTTATCGTTTTTAGGGGTTTATGTTATTTTGATGGATTTCTGGGGGGGGTTGGTGTCTTGTTTTTTATGCTTTTTAGGGATTTTGGGGAGTGTTTTTAGACTCTTATGGTTATTAGAGTTTTTTTCATCATTTTTAGGTTTTAAAAGGTTTTTAGAGTTCTTATTTATTTAGGGGATTTATGGGTATTTATTATATTTATGTTCTCAATATTTCTATGTACTATTGGTAATTTTCAGGATTTTTTATGGGGTTGAATGTTTATAGTTTTTTAGGGGATTGAGTGTTTTTTTGTTATGAAAAATTTCTTACCATTTTAAGGATTTTATTGGTTTTTTGTATTTTAGGATTTTTTGGAATTTTCTATGATATTTATGATTCTTTAGTGTTTTAGGGTTTTTAGGATATATGGGGTTTTAGGGTTTTCAGTGTATTCTGGATATTTAGCGCTTTTTTGGTTTTTTGGGGTTTTTACGTAATTTTCTGTTTTTATTTATTTGTTAGGGGTTTTATGGTATTTTTCATTTTTTGGAAATTTAATGTTTTTAAATATTTTCTATTATTTTAATGGTTTTTATGGATTTTGAGGATTTTTATTTCTATTAGGATTTATGGTTTCTATTTTTTTATATTTAGGGTTTGTTGATTATTTTTAGGTGTTTTAGGTATTTAAATGTTTTTATCCATTTTATGGGTTTTAAAGTTCTTAATGGGTTATTAGGGTTGTTATGGGTTTTTAGGGTATTTTAGTGTTTTATCGGTATTCATGGTTTTTTAGGTTTTTAGTGTTGTTAGTGTCTTATTCGGTTTTTTCAGGTTTTTAGCCTTTTATGTTTTTTAGGGGTTAGGTGTTTTTAGGATTTTAAGGATTTCTTATGTTTTTTAAGGTTTGGGGGGTTTTTATGTTTTTAGGGAATTTTTTCTTTTTTTAGGATTTATATGGATTTTTAGTGTTTTTAGGTGTTTCGAGGATTATGATGTTATTTTTTTTATTTTTGTTTTTTTGGGTTTTAACATTTTTAGGTTTTTATGGTTTATAATTTTTTTAGGATTTCGAGTTTTTATATGGATTTTTGAGTGTTTTAGGGTTTTTATAATTCTTAGGGATTTTTATGGATTGGTAGGACTTTTAAGGGTTTGGGTTTTCAGGTATTATAAGGGTTTTTAGTGATTCAATGGTTTTTGGGTTTTTTTAGTTTTTAGAGTTTTATAGTTTGTCAGGTCTTGTAAGGGTTTTTAGTGATTCAAGGGTTTTTGGGTTTTTCTTTTAGTTTTTAGAGTTTTATAGTTTATTAGTGTTTTTAATGTTTTGAGGATTTTAAAGGGGTTTTAGTGATTACGGTGTTTTTAGTGTTTTTATGGGTTTTTATGGTTTTGTAATGTTTTTGGTGGATTCTATGTTTTTTATAGTTTATCAGGTATTTTAGGTTTTTTATAAATTTATATGTTTTTAGCGGGAGTTAATTGTTTTTAAAATTTCAGGTTTTTCCTAAGGATATTCTAGCATTTCTGGGTTTTTTTCATTTTTAGTTATTTTTAGAAAATTTCCATGATTTTTTAGTGTTTTATTATATTTATTATTTCTAGGTGTTTTTGGATTTTAGTGTTTTTAAGTTTTTTGGGTTTTTAGGGAAACTACTGATTTTAGGGTTTTTTTATGGTTTTTCGTGTTTTTTAAAATTTTGGGGGTTTATTATTATTCTGAATTTTTGGTATTTTATGGTTTTTTTGGAGTTTTTAACATTTTTAGTGGTGTAAATGAGTTTTAGAGTTTTCAGTGGGTGTTTAATGTTTTTATGGTTTTTAAGGATTTTAATGAGTTTTTAATATTTTTATTCTTTTTCAGGGATTTAGGATCTTTTTCTTTGTTTTTCAAGGTTTTTTTAATTTTTATATTTTTAGGGATTTTAAGGATTTACATGTTTTTATGGTTTTCTTATCATTTTTCATGGTTTTATTTTTGATAATGTTTTAGAGATATTATTTTAATTTTTCTGATTTTTATGGTTTTTCTGGGATTAAAAGATTTTGAAGGTTTTTAAGGTTTTTTAGAGGTTTTTGGTTTTATGTGTCTTAGGGGATTATAGGGGGTTTTGGGTCCATTAGTGTTTTTATGGGATTTATCGTTTTTTATGTTTTTAAGGATTTGATGAATATTTTAATTTGTTTAATATTTTCTTAGGGGTGTTTAGGGTTTTTAGGTTTTTTGACATTTTTATGGGTTATTTAGTATTTTTTGGATTTTTTTTAGTTTTCTATGTTTTTAGGGATTTTGAGGGTGTTATGTGTTTTTAGTGGTTTTTGTGTTTTTTGGGGTTTTCTATGGTCTTAGGGATTTATTTTATTTATTTTAAAGGACTTATAAGGGTTGTATAGGGTTTTTAGTGTTTTTGACATTTTTAAGAATTTTGATATAATATTTGGATTTTTATGGTTTTTATGGTTTTTGGGATTTTAAGGGGTTTTTGGGTTTTTGGGGTTTTGTTGATTTTTTTGGGTTTTAGGGTTTTATTGAGTATTTAGGGTTTTTTTTGAGTTTTTTTGAGTTTTTTTTACATTTTAGGGGTTTAATTTTTTTTCACTTTTTACCTGGTTTTAATTATTTAATGTATTTTTAGTGTATTTATCTTTTAAGGAGTTTATATGGTGTCTAAGGGTTTTATTGTATTTAGTTATTTTTAACATTTCTTGGGTTTTATCATCTTTTATTTTCTTAGGGTTTTAATGTTCTTTTGGATTTAAGGTTTTTTAAGATTTTTTCATTGATTTTTATATTTTTTGTGATTTTTTGTAATTTTCATTCCTTTTTATTATTTTTTTGGGTTTTATGGATTTTTAGGGTATTTTGAGTTCATAGGGGTTTTTCTTATTTTCAGAATATTTAGATTTTTAGGGGTAATGGGTTTTTAGAATTTTTATTAATTTTTTCATGTTTTTTTCATTTTAGGGTTTATTAAGTGTTTTGGATTTTTAATTGTTTTATGTTTTAATGTTTTTTATAAGGATATTCATGATTTTTTAGGGGTTTATACATTTTTGAGACTTTTAGGGGTTCTTATGATTTTTAACTTTTTTCATGTTTTTATAGATTTCCGTTTTTTATGTGTTTTAAGGGTTCCCAGGGTTTTTTAGGGTATTTATAATTTTTAGTTTTTTAGGGGTTTTATATATTTTTTGGTTTTTATATTTTTTATTTTTTTAGAGGGTTTTACAATTTTAGTGAATTGTATTGAATTTTTTGGAAATCTTAGTTTTTAGGGATTTCATATATAATTTGGTTATAGAGTTTTAACAGATTTTACGTTTTATTTTTGTAATTAAATGTTTTTTAGGGATTTCAATGTATTTTAGTTTTTTTGATGTTTTTTATCATTTAAAATGTTTATTGAGTCTTATGTGGGTTTATTCGGTTTAATGGGTTTTGGGGTTTTTATGGTATTTAAGGGTTTTATGGTTTTTAGTTGTTTTGTGGTTTTTATGGTCATGGGCGTTTTTTATGTTTCTTTTATTTTTGTTATTTACGGGTTTTAATGGATTAGTTTTTCATCATTTTATTAGGTTTTGTTTGGGTTTTATGGATTTTTATATTTTTTATGATTTATAGGTATTTTTTATAATTTTTTTGGTTTTAGCGTCTTTAATGAATTATTATTTTTTGGGGTTCTTATGGTATTTTGGGTTTTTAGTTTTTTAGATTTTTTGGGTTTAATTTGTATAAAGATATTTATTTTTCAATTGGTTTATTACATTTCTATAGTTTTTTGGGGTATTTTTTAGGATTTTTCTGATTGTTTAGATTATTAGTGATTTTGAGGGTTTTTAGGGTTTTAGTTTTTTTGGGTTTACTGAGTTTTTTAGGGTCTACGGTTTTTAGAGCGTTTTAACATTTTAGGGCATTAAGTAGTTTTTAGTGTTTTTTTTGGTTTTTGGGTATTTATGATTTTTAGTGTTTTGTGGTTTTATGGTGTTTCAAGGATTCTAGGGATTCAAAAAAATTTACTATTTTTAGCATTTTTTAGTTTTTAGGTGTTGAAAGTGTTTTTCTAAATTAATCTTTTTGATAGGGTATATTATAGTTTTTTATGTTTTTTGGTATTTCTAGGATTTTTTTGGTTTTTTAATGGTTATTAATTGATTTTTAGTATTTTTAGGGGTTTTAGTGTTTTTATGGTATTTAGGGTGTTTAATGGTTTTTTGGGGTTTTAGGGTTTTTTCGGTTTTTTATTGTTTGTACGGGTTTTAGGGCTATTAATTGTGTTTACGTTTCTAATATTTTCATTGGGTTTTTAGGGGATTTATCATTTTAGGTATTTTTTGGTACTTTTAGTATTGTTATGGATTTATATTGTTTTTATGGATTTTGAGGGTTTTTTAGGGATTTTAGGGTTTTAATTTTTTAGGGCATTTATGTGTTTTTTTGTATTTATTTTTTTGTTAGCAATTTTTTTAGTTTGTAATGTTTTTGAAAGTTTATTTATTTTTAATGATTTTGGGATAATTATGGTTTTATTATATTGGATATTTTTCGGGGGTTTATGATTTTTTAGTGTTATTAGCAATTTTATACTTTTTTAGAGTTTTATAGTTTTTTTATTTAATTTATGGTATTTAATTTTTTTTTATTTTTTAACATTTATAAAGGTTTAATGTGTTTTAAGATATTTTAGTGGGTTTTTGGATTTGAAAGGGATATTGTGTTTTTTATAATTTTTAGGGGTTTTAATAGTTTTTAGGTTTTTATAGATTTCTTCAGTGTTTTTTGCGGTTTTATAGTTTTTTTATGTTTTTACTAGTACTTATGGATTTTTTTATAATTTTTATTATTTTTATGGTATTTAGGGATTTTGAGTGTTTTATGGTATATTTGGGTTTTCAGTGTTTTTAGAAATTTTAGGGATTTTAGGGGTATTATGTATTTTATTTTTTTTAAGGTTTTCATAGCGCTTTTTCCATGTTTAAGGAATTTTTCTTTTTCTTAGGTATTTTTAGTGAATTTTTTTAAATTTTTATGGTTTTTAGGGTTTCTAAGGAATTTGAAGGTTTTTAGTATTTTTAGGTTTTAAAGATTTTTTAGTTTTTTGGGGTTTTATGTTTCTTAAAGATTTTAATTTTTTCTTATGGGTTATTTATGTTTTAAGTATTTTATCATTTCATGGGATTTTAGGTGAAATTTAGGATTTCAATAATTTTTAGGGGTTTTATGATTTTTGAGGGTTTATATGGTATTTATGGTTTATGGGTTTTTTGAGTTTTTTTGATGTTTTTTTTATATTTTTAGGGTGTGTATGTGTTTTTCGAATTTTTAAATGTTTCAAGGGTTTAAAGTTGTTTTGGATTTTTATGCGGGTTATTATGGTTTCAATAGTTTTTATGGGTTTTTAGGATTTAAACGTTTTTAGCCGTTTTAATGGTTTTACTGGTATTTTTGGCTTTATTTGGTCTTTTTATTGTTTTTTGTGTGTTTAATAATTTGTTTACTTCGTAGTTGTTTTAAATGTTTTTTTATTTTAAGGATTTCTAAGGGTTTTTTCTCATTGTAAAATAATTTTCCATTTTTAGGGTTTTTAGGGGATTTCTTTGGATATTTATTGTTTTGAGGGTGTTTAGAGATTTTTTGGGTATATTTTTTTAGGTTTTAGGGGCTTTGTGGGTTTTATCATTTTTTAGGTTTTTTAGTGATTATAAAGTTTTTTAGGTATTTAAATTTATCTTACTATTTTTCAATTTTTTTATGAATTTTTAGGTTATTTTTATTTTTCGGGATATTTTTTGGATTTTTAAGGTTTTTATGAATTTATGTAATTTTTATGGTTTTTAGATTTTTTAGGTTTTTAGTATTTTTTTAATTTTTAGGGGTCTATTTTTTTATATTTTTAATTTTTTCTAATTGGTTATTTACGTTTTTAGGATTTTTAGCATTTTTTGGGATTTTAGGAGAAATTTAGGATTTCAATTATTTTTATGGGTTTTATGGGTTTTGAGGGTTTATAGGGTTTTTATGGTTTAAGGATTTTTTGAGTGTTTTTATATTTTTAGGGTGTGTCAGGTTATTAAGAATGTTTTAATGATTTTATTTTTATAATGGTGTTTTATATTTTTATGGGTTTGTATGGTTTTAATTGGTTTTAGAGGTTTAAGGGATTTAGTGGTTTTCTTTTGGATTTTTTTGTTCATTTTAGTTTTTTTGGGTGTTTAACATTTTTAAACATTTTAGTGGTTTTAATTTTTTATATATTATAATGTTTTCTTATGTTTTTTTCACATTATAAAAGAATTTTCCATTTTTAGAGATTTTTGGGATTTCATTCGATATTTATTGTTTTGAGGGTTTTTAAGGATTTTTAGGGTTTATTTATTTTTAAGGTTTTAGGGGATTTTATGCCTGTCATCATTTATTTGGTTCTAAGTGATTTTAAATGTTTTTAGGTTTTTAAATTCTTCTTACAGGTTTTCAAGGTATTTAGGATTTTATATGTATTTTTGGTTTTTGAGGGATTTTTTGGGATTTTTATCGTTTTTAGGGGTTTATGTTATTTTGATGGGTTTCTGGGGGGGTTGGTGTCTTTTTTTTTATTTTTATTTTGGGATTTTTGGGAGTGTTTTTAGACTCTTATGGTTATTAGAGTTTTTTTTTTATCATTTTTAGGTTTTAAAATGTTTTTAAAGTTCTTATTTATTTAGGGGATTTATGGGTATTTATTATATTTATGTTCTCAATATTTCTATGTACTATTGGGAATTTTTAGGATTTTTTATGGGGTTGATTGTTTATATTTTTTTAGGGGATTGAGTGTTTTTTGGTTATGAAAAATTTCTTACCATTTTAAGGCTTTTATTGGTTTTATGTATTTTAGGATTATTAGGAATTTTCTGTGATTTTTATGATTCTTTAGTGTTTTAGGGTTTTTAGGATATATGGGGTTTTAGGGTTTTCAGTGTTTTCTGGATATTTAGCGCTTTTTTGGTTTTCTGGGGTTTTTACGTAATTTTCTGTCTTTATTTATTTGTTAGGGGTTTTATGGTATTTTTCATTTTTTGGAAATTTAATGTTTTTAAATATTTTCAATTATTTTAATGGTTTTTATGGATTTTGAGGATTTTTATTTCTATTAGGATTTATGTTTTCTATTTTTTTATATTTAGGGTTTGTTGAGTATTTTTAGGTGTTTTAGGTATTTAAATGTTTTTATCCATTTTATGGGTTTTAAAGTTCTTAATGGGTTATTAGGGTTGTTATGGGTTTTTAGGGTATTTTATGTGTTTTATGGGTATTCATGGTTTTTTAGGTTTTTAATGTTGTTAGTGTCTTATTCAGTTTTTTCAGGTTTTTAGCCTTTTATGTTTTTTAGGGGTTAGGTGTTTTTAGAATTTTAAGGATTTCTTATGTTTTTTAAGGTTTGGGGGGTTTTTATGTTTTCAGGGAATTTTTTCATTTTTTAGGATTTATATAGATTTTTAGTGTTTTTAGGTGTTCTGAGGATTATGATGTTATTATTTTTATTTTTGTGTTTTTGGGTTTTAACGTTTTTTGGTTTTTATGGTTTATAATTTTTTTAGGATTTCGAGTTTTTATATGGATTTTTGAGTGTTTTAGGGTTTTTATAATTCTTAGGGATTTTTATGGATTGGTATGACTTTTAAGGGTTTGGGTTTTTAGGTATTAAAAGGGTTTATAGTGATTCAAAGGTTTTTGGGTTTCTTTAGTTTTTAGAGTTTTATAGTTTGTTAGGTCTTGTAAGGGTTTTTAGTGATTCAAGGGTTTTTGGGTTTTTCTTTTAGTTTTTAGAGTTTTATAGTTTATTAGTTTTTTTAATGTTTTGTGGATTTTAAAGGGGTTTTAATGATTCTGGTGTTTTTAGTGTTTTTATGGGTTTTTTTGGTTTTGTAATGTTTTTGGTGGCTTCTATGTTTTTTATAGTTTATCAGGTATTTTAGGTTTTTTATAAATTTATATGTTTTTAGCTGGTGTTAATTGTTTTTAAAATTTCACGTTTTTCCTAAGGATATTCTAGCATTTTTGGGTTTTTTTCATTTTTAGTTATTTTTAGAAAATTTCAATGATTTTTTAGTGTTTTATTATTTTTATTGTTTCTAGGTGTTTTTGGATTTTAGTGTTTTTAAGTTTTTTTGGGTTTTTAGGGAAACTACTGATTTTAGGGTTTTTTATGGTTTTTCGTGTTTTTAAAATTTTGGGGGTTTATTATTATTCTGAATTTTTGGTATTTTATGGTTTTTTGGAGTTTTTAACATTTTTAGTGGTGTAAAGGAGTTTTAGAGTTTTCAGTGGATGTTTAATATTTTTATGGTTTTTATGGATTTTAATGAGTTTTTAATATTTTTATTCTTTTTCAGGGATTTAGGATCTTTTTCTTGGTTTTTCAAGGTTTTTTTAATTTTTAGATTTTTAGGGATTTTACGGATTTACATGTTTTTATGGTTTTCTTATCATTTTTCATGGTTTTATTTTTGATAATGTTTTAGAGATATTATTTTAATTTTTCTGATTTTTATGGTTTTTCTGGGATTAAAAAATTTTGATGGTTTTTAAGGTTTTTTAGAGGTTTTTGGTTTTATGTGTCTTAGGGGATTATAGGGGGTTTTGGGTCCATTAGTGTTTTTATAGGATTTATCGTTTTTTATGTTTTTGCGGATTTGATGAATATTTTAATTTGTTTAATATATTCTTAGGGGTTTTTAGGGTTTTTAGGTTTTTTTACATTTTTAGGGGTTCTTTAGTATTTTTTGGATTTTTTTTAGTTTTCTATGTTTTTAGGGATTTTGAGGGTGTTATGTGTTTTTAGTGGTTTTTTGTGTTTTTTGGGTTTTTTATGGTCTTAGGGATTTATTTTATTTATTTTAAAGGACTTATAAGGGTTGTACAAGGTTTTTAGTGTTTTTGACATTTTTATGAATTTTGATATAATATTTGGATTTTTATGGTTTTTATGGTTTTTGGGATTTTAAGGGGTTTTTGGGTTTTTGGGGTTTTGTTGATTTTTTTGGGTTTTAGGGTTTTATTGAGTATTTAGGGTTTTTTTGAGTTTTTTTGAGTTTTTTTTTACATTTTAGGGGTTTAATATTTTTTTCAATTTTTACCTAGTTTTAATGTTTTAATGTATTTTTAGTGTATTTATCTTTTAAGGAGTTTATATGGTGTCTAAGGGTTTTATTGTTTTTTAGTTATTTTTAACATTTCTTGGGTTTTATCATCTTTTCTTTTCTTAGGGTTTTAAAGTTCTTTTGGATTTAAGGTTTTTTAAGATTTTTTCATTGATTTTTATATTTTTTGTGATTTTTTTTAATTTTCATTCCTTATTATTATTTTTTGGGTTTTATGGATTTTTAGGGTATTTTGAGTTCATAGGGGTTTTTCTTATTTTTAGAAAATTTAAATTTTTAGGGGTAATGGGTTTTTATAATTTTTATTAATTTTTTCATGTTTTTTTCATTTTAGGGTTTATTAAGTGTTTTGGATTTTTAATTGTTTTATGTTTTAATGTTTTTTATAAGGATATTCATGATTGTTTAGGGGTTTATACATTTTTGAGACTTTTAGGGGTTTTTATGATTTTTACCTTTTTTCATGTTTTTATAGATTTCCGTTTATTATGTGTTTTAAGGGTTCCCGAGGTTTTTTAGGGTATTTATAATTTTTAGTTTTTTAGGGGTTTTATATATTTTTAGGTTTTTATATTTTTTATTGTTTTAGAGGGTTCTACAATTTTAGTGAATTTTATTGAATTTTTTGGAAATCTTAGTTTTTAGGGATTTCATTAATAATTTGGTGTTAGAGTTTTAACGGATTTTACGTTTTATTTTTGTAATTAAATGTTTTTTAGGGATTTCAATGTATTTTAGTTTTTTTGATGTTTTTTAGCATTTAAAATGTTTATTGAGTCTTAAGTGGGTTTATTCGGTTTAATGGGTTTTGGGGTTTTTATGGTATTTAGGGGTTTTATGGTTTTTAGTTGTTTTGTGGTTTTTATGGTCATGGGCGTTTTTTCTGTTTCTTTTATTTTTGTTATTTACGGGTTTAAATGGATTAGTTTTTCATGTTTTATTAGGTTTTGTTTGGGTTTTATGGATTTTTATATTTTTAATGATTTATAGGTATTTTTTATAATTTTTTTGGTTTTAGCCTCTTTAATGAATTATTATTTTTTTGGGTTCTTATGGTATTTTGGGTTTTTAGTTTTTTAGATTTTTTGGGTTTAATTTGTATAAAGATATTTATTTTTCAATTGGTTTATTACATTTGTATAGTTTTTTGGGGTATTTTTTAGGATTTTTCTAATTTTTTAGATTATTAGTGATTTTGAAGGTTTTTAGGGTTTTAGTTTTTTTTGGTTTACTGAGTTTTTTAGGGTCTACGGTTTTTAGAGAGTTTTAACATTTTAGGGCATTAAGTAGTTTTTAGTGTTTTTTTGGTTTTTGGGTATTTATGATTTTTAGTGTTTTGTGGTTTTATGGTGTTTCAAGGATTCTAGGGATTCAAAAAAAAATTAGTATTTTTAGCATTTTTTAGTTTTTAGGTGTTGAAAGTGTTTTTCTAATTTAAACTTTTTGATAGGGTATATTATAGTTTTTTATGTTTTTTGGTATTTCTAGTATTTTTTTTGGTTTTTTAATGGTTATTAATTGATTTTTAGTATTTTTAGGGGTTTTAGTGTTTTTATGGTATTTAGGGTGTTTAATGGTTTTTTGGGGTTTTAGTGTTTTTTCGGTTTTTTATTGTTTGTATGGGGTTTTAGGGCTATTAATTGTGTTTACGTTTCTAATATTTTCATTGGGTTTTTAGGGGATTTATCATTTTAGGTATTTTTTGGTACTTTTAGTGTTGTTATGGATTTTTATTGTTTTTATGGATTTTTGAGGGTTTTTTAGGGATTTTAGGGTTTTAATTTTTTAGGGGATTTATGTGTTTTTGTGTATTTCTTTTTTTGATAGCATTTTTTTTAGTTTTTAATGTTTTTGAAATTTTATTTATTTTTAATGATTTTAGGATAATTATGGTTTTATTATATTGGATATTTTTCGAGGATTTATGGTTTTTTAATGTTATTAGCAATTTTATACTTTTTTGGAGTTTTATAGTTTTTTTATTTAATTTATGGTATTTAATTTTTTTTAACCTTCATAAAGGTTTAATGTGTTTTAAGATATTTTAGTGGGTTTTTGGATTTTAAAGGGATATTGTGTTTTTTATAATTTTTAGGGGTTTTAATTGTTTTTAGGTTTTTATAGATTTCTTTAGTGTTTTTTGCGGTTTTATAGTTTTTTTATGTTTTTACTAGTACTTATGGATTTTTTATAATTTTTATTATTTTTATGGTATTTAGGGATTTTGAGTGTTTTATGGTATATTTGGGTTTTTAGTGATTTTAGAAATTTTAGGGATTTTAGGGGTATTATGTATTTTATTTTTTTTAAGGTTTTCATAGCGCTTTTTCCATGTTTTAGGAATTTTTCTTTTTCTTAGGTATTTTTAGTGAAATTTTTTAAATTTTTATGGTTTTTAGGGTTTCTAAGGAATTTGAATGTTTTTAGTATTTTTAGGTTTTAAAGATTTTTTAGTTTTTGGGGTTTTATTTTTCTTAAAGATTTTAATTTTCTCTTATGGGTTATTTATGTTTTAAGTATTTTATCATTTCATGGGATTTTAGGTGAAATTTAGGATTTCAATAATTTTTAGGGGTTTTATGATTTTTGAGGGTTTATATGGTATTTATGGTTTATGGGTTTTTTGAGTTTTTTTGATGTTTTTTTATATTTTTAGCGTGTGTATGTGTTTTTCGAATTTTTAAATGTTTCAAGGGTTTAAAGTTGTTTTAGATTTTTATGTGGGTTATTATGGTTTCAATAGTTTTTATGGGTTTTTAGGATTTAAACGTTTTTAGCCGTTTTAATGGTTTTACTGGTATTTTTGGCTTTATTTGGTCTTTTTATTGTTTTTTGTGTGTTTAATAATTTGTTTACTTCGTAGTTGTTTTAAATGTTTTTTTATTTTAAGGATTTCTAAGGGTTTTTTCTCATTGTAAATGAATTTTCCATTTTTAGGGTTTTTATGTGATTTCTTTGGATATTTATTGTTTTGAGGGTTTTATGAGATTTTTTGGGTATATTTTTTTAGGTTTTAGGGGCTTTGTGGGTTTTATCATTTTTTAGGTTTTTTAGTGATTATAAATTTTTTTAGGTATTTAAATTTATCTTACTATTTTTCAATTTTTTTATGAATTTTTAGGTTATTTTTATTTTTCGGGATATTTTTGGGATTTTTAAGGTTTTTATGAATTTATGTAATTTTTATGGTTTTTAGATTTTTTAGGTTTTTTGTATTTTTTTAATTTTTAGGGGTCTATTTTTTTATGTTTTTAATTTTTTCTAATGGGTTATTTACGTTTTTAGGATTTTTAGCATTTTTTGAGATTTTAGGAGAAATTTAGGATTTCAATTATTTTTATGGGTTTTATGGGTTTTGAGGGTTTATAGGGTTTTTATGGTTTAAGGATTTTTTGAGTTTTTTTATATTTTTAGGGTGTGTCAGGTTATTAAGAATGTTTTAATGATTTTATTTTTATAATGGTGTTTTATATTTTTTATGGGTTTGTATGGTTTTAATTGGTTTTAGAGGTTTAAGGGATTTAGTGGTTTTCTTTTGGATTTTTTTGTTCATTTTAGTTTTTTTGGGTGTTTAACATTTTTAAACATTTTAGTGGTTTTAATTGTTTATATATTATAATGTTTTCTTATGTTTTTTTCACATTATAAAAGAATTTTCCATTTTTAGAGATTTTTGGTATTTCATTCGATATTTATTGTTTTGAGGGTTTTTAGGGATTTTTAGGGTTTATTTATTTTTAAGGTTTTAGGGGCTTTTATGTCTGTCATCAATTTTTTGGTTCTAAGTGATTTGAAATGTTTTTAGGTTTTTAAATTCTTCTTACAGGTTTTCAAGGTATTTAGGATTTTATATGTATTTTTGGTTTTTGAGGGAATTTTTTGGATTTTTATAGTTTTTAGGGGTTTATGTTATTTTGATGGGTTTATGGGGGGGGGGGGGGGGTTGGTGTCTTGTTTTTTATGTTTTTTTTGGGATTTTTGGGTGTGTTTTTAGACTCTTATGGTTATTAGAGTTTTTTTTATCATTTTTAGGTTTTAAAATGTTTTTAAATTTCTTATTTATTTAGGGGATTTATTGGTATTTATTATATTTATGTTCTAAATATTTCTATGTACTATTGGGAATTTTTAGGATTTTTTATGGGGTTGATTGTTTATAGTTTTGTAGGGGATTGAGTGTTTTTTGGTTATGAAAAATTTCTTACCATTTTAAGGCTTTTATTGGTTTTATGTATTTTAGGATTTTTAGGAATTTTCAATGATTTTTATGATTCTTTAGTGTTTTAGGGTTTTTAGGATATATGGGGTTTTAGGGTTTTCAGTGTTTTCTGGATATTTAGCACTTTTTTGGTTTTCTGGGGTTTTTACGTAATTTTCTGTTTTTATTTATTTGTTAGGGGTTTTATGGTATTTTTCATTTTTTGGAAATTTAATGTTTTTAAATATTTTCAATTATTTTAATGGTTTTTATGGATTTTGAGGATTTTTATTTCTATTAGGATTTATGTTTTCTATTTTTTTATATTTAGGGTTTGTTGAGTATTTTTAGGTGTTTTAGGTATTTAAATGTTTTTATCCATTTTATAGGTTTTAAAGTTCTTAATGGGTTATTAGGGTTGTTATGGGTTTTTAGGGTATTTGATGTGTTTTATGGGTATTCATGGTTTTTTTGGTTTTTAATGTTGTTAGTGTCTTATTCAGTTTTTTCAGGTTTTTAGCCTTTTATGTTTTTTAGGGGTTAGGTGTTTTTAGGATTTTAAGTATTTCTTATGTTTTTTAAGGTTTGGGGGGTGTTTATGTTTTCAGGGAATTTTTTCATTTTTAGGATTTATATGGATTTTTAGTGTTTTTAGGTGTTTTGAGGATTATGATGTTATTTTTTTTATTTTTGTGTTTTTGGGTTTTAACGTTTTTGGGTTTTTATGGTTTATAATTTTTTTTAGGATTTCCAGTTTTTATATGGATTTTTGAGTGTTTTAGGGTTTTTATAATTCTTAGGGATTTTTATGGATTGGTAGGACTTTTAAGGGTTAGGGTTTTTAGGTATTAAAAGGGTTTTTAGTGATTCAAAGGTTTTTGGGTTTTTTTAGTTTTTAGAGTTTTATAGTTTGTTAGGTCTTGTAAGGGTTTTTAGTGATTCAAGGGTTTTTGGGTTTTTCTTTTAGTTTTTAGAGTTTTATAGTTTATTAGTGTATTTAATGTTTTGAGGATTTTAAAGGGGTTTTAATGATTCTTGTGTTTTTAGTGTTTTTATGGGTTTTTATGGTTTTGTAATGTTTTTGGTGACTTCTATGTTTTTTATAGTTTATCAGGTATTTTAGGTTTTTTATAAATTTATATGTTTTTAGCTGGTGTTAATTGTTTTTAAAAATTCACGTTTTTCCTAAGGATATTCTAGCATTTCTGGGTTTTTTTTCATTTTTAGTTATTTTTAGAAAATTTCAATGATTTTTTAGTGTTTTATTATTTTTATTGTTTCTAGGTGTTTTTGGATTTTAGTGTTTTTAGGTTTTTTTGGGTTTTTAGGGAAACTACTGATTTTAGGGTTTTTTATGGTTTTTCATGTTTTTAAAATTTTGGGGGTTTATTATTATTCTGAATTTTTGGTATTTTATGGTTTTTTGGAGTTTTTAACATTTTTAGTGGTGTAAAGGAGTTTTAGAGTTTTCAGTGGGGGTTTAATGTTTTTATGGTTTTTTTGGATTTTAATGAGTTTTTAATATTTTTATTCTTTTTCAGGGATTTAGGATCTTTTTCTTGGTTTTTCAAGGTTTTTTTAATTTTTATATTTTTAGGGATTTTACGGATTTACATGTTTTTATGGTTTTCTTATCATTTTTCATGGTTTTTTTTGATAATGTTTTAGAGATATTATTTTAATTTTTCTGATTTTTATGGTTTTTCTGGGATTAAAAGATTTTGATGGTTTTTAAGGTTTTTTAGAGGTTTTTGGTTTTATGTGTCTTAGGGGATTATAGGGGGTTTTGGGTCCATTAGTGTTTTTATGGGATTTATCGTTTTTTATGTTTTTACGGATTTGATGAATATTTTAATTTGTTTAATATTTTCTTAGGGGTTTTTAGGGTTTTTAGGATTTTTTTACATTTTTAGGGGTTCTTTAGTATTTTTTGGATTTTTTTTAGTTTTCTATGTTTTTAGGGATTTTGAGGGTGTTATGTGTTTTAGTGGTTTTTGTGTTTTTTGGGGTTTTCTATGGTCTTAGAAATTTATTTTATTTATTTTAAAGGACTTATAAGGGTTGTACAAGGTTTTTAGTGTTTTTGACATTTTTATGAATTTTGATATAATATTTGGATTTTTATGGTTTTTATGGTTTTTGGGATTTTAAGGGGTTTTTGGGTTTTTGGGGTTTTGTTGATTTTTTTGGGTTTTAGGGTTTTAATGACTATTTATGGTTTTTTTGAGTTTTTTTGAGTTTTTTTTACATTTTAGGGGTTTAAGATTTTTTTCAATTTTTACCTAGTTTTAATGTTTTAATGTATTTTTAGTGTATTTATCTTTTAAAGAGTTTATATGGTGTCTAAGGGTTTTATTTTTTTTTAGTTATTTTTAACATTTCTTGGGTTTTATCATCTTTTCTTTTCTTAGGGTTTTAATGTTCTTTTGGATTTAAGGTTTTTTAAGATTTTTTCATTGATTTTTATATTTTTTGTGATTTTTTGTAATTTTCATTCCTTTTTACTATTTTTTGGGTTTTATGGATTTTTAGGGTATTTTGAGTTCATAGGGGTTTTTCTTATTTTCAGAAAATTTAAATTTTTAGGGGTAATGGGTTTTTAGAATTTTTATTAATTTTTTCATGTTTTTTTCATTTTAGGGTTTATTAAGTGTTTTGGATTTTTAATTGTTTTATGTTTTAATGTTTTTTATAAGTATATTCATGATTTTTTAGGGGTTTATACATTTTTGAGACTTTTAGGGGTTTTTATGATTTTTACCTTTTTTCATGTTTTTATAGATTTCCGTTTTTTATGTGTTTTAAGGGTTCCCGAGGTTTTTTAGGGTATTTATAATTTTTAGTTTTTTAGGGGTTTTATATATTTTTAGGTTTTTATATTTTTTATTTTTTTAGAGGGTTTTACAATTTTTGTGAATTGTATTGAATTTTTTGGAAATCTTAGTTTTTAGGGATTTCAATAATAATTTGGTTTTAGAGTTTTAACGGATTTTACGTTTTATTTTTGTAATTAAATTTTTTTTAGGGATTTCAATGTATTTTAGTTTTTTTAATGTTTTTTAGCATTTAAAATGTTTATTGAGTCTTAAGTGGGTTTATTCGGTTTAATGGGTTTTGGGGTTTTTATGGTATTTAGGGGTTTTATGGTTTTTAGTTGTTTTGTGGTTTTTATGGTCATGGGCGTTTTTTCTGTTTCTTTTATTTTTGTTATTTACGGGTTTAAATGGATTAGTTTTTCATCGTTTTATTAGGTTTTGTTTGGGTTTTATGGATTTTTATATTTTTAATGATTTATAGGTATTTTTTATAATTTTTTTGGTTTTAGCCTCTTTAATGAATTATTATTTTTTTGGGTTTTTATGGTATTTTGGGTTTTTAGTTTTTTAGATTTTTTGGGTTTAATTTGTATAAAGATATTTATTTTTCAATTGGTTTATTACATTTCTATAGTTTTTTGGGGTATTTTTTAGGATTTTTCTGATTTTTTAGATTATTAGTGATTTTGAAGGTTTTTAGGGTTTTAGTTTTTTTTTTGTTTACTGAGTTTTTTAGGGTCTACGGTTTTTAGAGAGTTTTAACATTTTAGGGCATTAAGTAGTTTTTAGTGTTTTTTTGGTTTTTGGGTATTTATGATTTTTAGTGTTTTCTGGTTTTATGGTGTTTCAAGGATTCTAGGGATTCAAAAAAAAATTAGTATTTTTAGCATTTTTTAGTTTTTAGGTGTTGAAAGTGTTTTTCTAATTTAAACTTTTTGATAGGGTATATTATAGTTTTTTATGTTTTTTGGTATTTCTAGTATTTTTTTGGTTTTTTAATGGTTATTAATTGAATTTTAGTATTTTTAGGGGTTTTAGTGTTTTTATGGTATTTAGGGTGTTTAATGGTTTTTTGGGGTTTTAGTGTTTTTTCGGTTTTTTATTGTTTGTATGGGGTTTTAGGGCTATTAATTGTGTTTACGTTTCTAATATTTTCATTGGGTTTTTAGGGGATTTATCATTTTAGGTATTTTTTGGTACTTTTAGTGTTGTTATGGATTTTTATTGTTTTTATGGATTTTTGAGGGTTTTTTAGGGATTTTAGGGTTTTAATTTTATAGGGGATTTATGTGTTTTTGTGTATTTCTTTTTTTGTTAACATTTTTTTTTAGTTTTTAATGTTTTTGAAATTTTTTTTTTTTTAATGATTTTAGGATTATTATGGTTTTATTATATTGGATATTTTTCTGGGATTTATGTTTTTTAGTGTTATTAGCAATTTTATACTTTTTTGGAGTTTTATAGTTTTTTTATTTAATTTATGGTATTTAATTTTTTTTAACCTTTATAAAGGTTTAATGTGTTTTAAGATATTTTAGTGGGTTTTTGGATTTTAAAGGGATATTGTGTTTTTTATAATTTTTAGGGGTTTTAATTGTTTTTAGGTTTTTATAGATTTCTTTAGTTTTTTTTGCGGTTTTATAGTTTTTTTATGTTTTTACTAGTACTTATGGATTTTTTATAATTTTTATTATTTTTATGGTATTTAGGGATTTTGAGTGTTTTATGGAATATTTGGGTTTTTAGTGTTTTTAGAAATTTTAGGGATTTTAGGGGTATTATGTATTTTATTTTTTTTATGGTTTTCATAGAGCTTTTTCCATGTTTTAGGAATTTTTCTTTTTCTTAGGTATTTTTAGTGAAATTTTTTAAATTTTTATGGTTTTTAGGGTTTCTAAGGAATTTGAAGGTTTTTAGTATATTTAGGTTTTAAAGATTTTTTAGTTTATTGGGGTTTTATGTTTCTTAAAGATTTTAATTTTTTCTTATGGGTTATTTATGTTTTTAGTATTTTATCATTTCATGGGATTTTAGGTGAAATTTAGGATTTCAATAATTTTTAGGGGTTTTATGGGTTTTGAGGGTTTATATGGTATTTATGGTTTATGGGTTTTTTGAGTTTTTTTGATGTTTTTTTTATATTTTTAGGGTGTGTATGTGTTTTTCGAATTTTTAAATGTTTCAAGGGTTTAATGTTGTTTTAGATTTTTATGTGGGTTATTATGGTTTCAATAGTTTTTATGGGTTTTTAGGATTTAAACGTTTTTAGCCGTTTTAATGGTTTTACTGGTATTTTTGGCTTTATTTGGTCTTTTTATTGTTTGTTGTGTGTTTAAGAATTTGTTTACTTCTTAGTTGTTTTAAATGTTTTTTTGTTTTAAGGATTTCTAAGGGTTCTTTCTCATTGTAAAGGAATTTTCAATTTTTAGGGTTTTTAGGGGATTTCTTTGGATATTTATTGTTTTGAGGGTTTTTAGAGATTTTTTGGGTATATTTTTTTAGGTTTTAGGGGCTTTGTGGGTTTTATCATTTTTTAGGTTTTTTAGTGAATATAAAGTTTTTTAACTATTTAAATTTATCTTACTATTTTTCAATTTTTTTATGAATTTTAAGGTATTTTTTATTTTTCGGGATATTTTTGGGATTTTTACGGTTTTTATGAATTTATGTAATATTTATGGTTTTTAGATTTTTTAGGTTTTTAGTATTTTTTTAATTTTTAAGGGTCTATGTTTTTTATGTTTTTAATTTTTTCTTAATGGGTTATTTACGTTTTTAGGATTTTTAGCATTTTTTTGGGATTTTTGGAGAAATTTAAGATTTCATTTATTTTTATGGGTTTTAAGGGTTTTGAGGGTTTATAGGGTGTTTATGGATTAAATTTTTTTGAGTTTTTTTATATTTTTATGGTGTGTCAGGTTATTAAGAATGTTTTAATGATTTTATTTTTATAATGGTGTTTTATATTTTTTATGGGTTTGTATGGTTTTAATTGGTTTTAGAGGTTTAAGGGATTTAGTGGTTTTCTTTTGGATTTTTTTATTCATTTTAGTTTTTTTGGGTGTTTAACATTTTTAAACTTTTTAGTGGTTTTAATTGTTTATATATTTTAATTTTTTCTTATGTTTTTTTCACATTATAAAAGAATTTTCCATTTTTAGAGATTTTTGGGATTTCATTCGATATTTATTGTTTTGAGGGGTTTTAGGGATTTTTAGGGTTTATTTATTTTAAAGGTTTTAGGGGATTTTATGTCTGTCATCATTTTTTTGGTTCTAAGTGATTTTAAATGTTTTTTGGTTTTTAAATTCTTCTTACAGGTTTTCAAGGTATTTAGGATTTTATATGTATTTTTGGTTTTTGAGGGATTTTTTGTGATTTTTATCGTTTTTTGGGGTTTATGTTATTTTGATGGGTTTCTGGTGGGGGGGGGGGTTGGTGTCTTGTTTTTTTATGTTTTTTTGGGATTTTTGGGAGTGTTTTTAGACTCTTATGGTTATTAGAGTTTTTTTTATCATTTTTAGGTTTTAAAAGGTTTTTAGAGTTCTTATTTATTTAGGGGATTTATGGGTATTTATTATATTTATGTTCTCAATATTTCTATGTACTATTGGGAATTTTAGGATTTTTTATGGGGTTGAATGTTTATAGTTTTTTAGGGGATTGAGTGTTTTTTGGTTATGAAAAATTTCGTATGATTTTAAGGCTTTTATTGGTTTTATGTATTTTAGGATTTTTAGGAATTTTATATGATTTTTATGATTCTTTAGTGTTTTAGGGTTTTTAGGATATATGGGGTTTTAGGGTTTTCAGTGTTTTCTGGATATTTAGCGCTTTTTTGGTTTTCTGGGGTTTTTACGTAATATTCTGTTTTTATTCATTTGTTAGGGGTTTTATGGTATTTTTCATTTTTTGGAAATTTAATGTTTTTAAATATTTTCAATTATTTTAATGGTTTTTATGGATTTTGAGTATTTTTATTTCTATTAGGATTTATGGTTTCTATTTTTTTATATTAAGGGTTTGTTGAGTATTTTTAGGTGTTTTAGGTATTTAAATGTTTTTATCCATTTTATGGGTTTTAAAGTTCTTAATGGGTTATTAGGGTTGTTATGGGGTTTTAGGGTATTTTATGTGTTTTATGGGTATTCATGGTTTTTTAGGTTTTTAATGTTGTTAGTGTCTTATTCAGTTTTTTCAGGTTTTTAGCCTTTTATGTTTTTAGGGGTTAGGTGTTTTTAGGATTTTAAGGATTTCTTATATTTTTTAAGGTTTGGGGGGTTTTTATGTTTTCAGGGAATTTTTTCATTTTTTAGGATTTATATGGATTTTTAGTGTTTTTAGGTGTTTTGAGGATTATGATGTTATTTTTTTAATTTTTGGGTTTTTGGGTATTAACGTTTTTAGGTTTTTATGGTTTATAATTTTTTTAGGATTTCGAGTTTTTATATGGATTTTTGAGTGTTTTAGGGTTTTTATAATTCTTAGGGATTTTTATGGATTGGTAGGACTTTTAAGGGTTTGGGTTTTTAGGTATTAAAAGGGTTTTTAGTGATTCAATGGTTTTTGGGTTTTTTTTTAGTTTTTAGAGTTTTATAGTTTGTTAGGTCTTGTAAGGGTTTTTAGTGATTCAAGGGTTTTTGGGTTTTTCTTTTAGTTTTTGGAGTTTTATAGTTTATTATTGTTTTTAATGTTTTGAGGATTTTAAAGGGGTTTTAGTGATTCTTTTGTTTTTAGTGTTTTTATGGGTTTTTATGGTTTTGTAATGTTTTTGGTGGCTTCTATGTTTTTTATAGTTTATCACGTATTTTAGGTTTTTTATTAATTTATATGTTTTTAGCAGGTGTTAATTGTTTTTAAAATTTCACGTTTTTCCTAAGGATATTCTAGCATTTCTGGGTTTTTATCATTTTTAGTTATTTTTAGAAAAATTCAATGATTTTTTAGTGTTTTATTATTTTTTATGTTTTTAATTTTTTCTTAATGGGTTATTTACGTTTTTAGGATTTTTAGCATTTTTTTGGGATTTTTGGAGAAATTTAAGATTTCATTTATTTTTATGGGTTTTAAGGGTTTTGAGGGTTTATAGGGTGTTTATGGATTAAATTTTTTTGAGTTTTTTTATATTTTTATGGTGTGTCAGGTTATTAAGAATGTTTTAATGATTTTATTTTTATAATGGTGTTTTATATTTTTTATGGGTTTGTATGGTTTTAATTGGTTTTAGAGGTTTAAGGGATTTAGTGGTTTTCTTTTGGATTTTTTTATTCATTTTAGTTTTTTTGGGTGTTTAACATTTTTAAACTTTTTAGTGGTTTTAATTGTTTATATATTTTAATTTTTTCTTATGTTTTTTTCACATTATAAAAGAATTTTCCATTTTTAGAGATTTTTGGGATTTCATTCGATATTTATTGTTTTGAGGGGTTTTAGGGATTTTTAGGGTTTATTTATTTTAAAGGTTTTAGGGGATTTTATGTCTGTCATCATTTTTTTGGTTCTAAGTGATTTTAAATGTTTTTTGGTTTTTAAATTCTTCTTACAGGTTTTCAAGGTATTTAGGATTTTATATGTATTTTTGGTTTTTGAGGGATTTTTTGTGATTTTTATCGTTTTTTGGGGTTTATGTTATTTTGATGGGTTTCTGGTGGGGGGGGGGGTTGGTGTCTTGTTTTTTTATGTTTTTTTGGGATTTTTGGGAGTGTTTTTAGACTCTTATGGTTATTAGAGTTTTTTTTATCATTTTTAGGTTTTAAAAGGTTTTTAGAGTTCTTATTTATTTAGGGGATTTATGGGTATTTATTATATTTATGTTCTCAATATTTCTATGTACTATTGGGAATTTTAGGATTTTTTATGGGGTTGAATGTTTATAGTTTTTTAGGGGATTGAGTGTTTTTTGGTTATGAAAAATTTCGTATGATTTTAAGGCTTTTATTGGTTTTATGTATTTTAGGATTTTTAGGAATTTTATATGATTTTTATGATTCTTTAGTGTTTTAGGGTTTTTAGGATATATGGGGTTTTAGGGTTTTCAGTGTTTTCTGGATATTTAGCGCTTTTTTGGTTTTCTGGGGTTTTTACGTAATATTCTGTTTTTATTCATTTGTTAGGGGTTTTATGGTATTTTTCATTTTTTGGAAATTTAATGTTTTTAAATATTTTCAATTATTTTAATGGTTTTTATGGATTTTGAGTATTTTTATTTCTATTAGGATTTATGGTTTCTATTTTTTTATATTAAGGGTTTGTTGAGTATTTTTAGGTGTTTTAGGTATTTAAATGTTTTTATCCATTTTATGGGTTTTAAAGTTCTTAATGGGTTATTAGGGTTGTTATGGGTTTTTAGGGTATTTTATGTGTTTTATGGGTATTCATGGTTTTTTAGGTTTTTAATGTTGTTAGTGTCTTATTCAGTTTTTTCAGGTTTTTAGCCTTTTATGTTTTTAGGGGTTAGGTGTTTTTAGGATTTTAAGGATTTCTTATATTTTTTAAGGTTTGGGGGGTTTTTATGTTTTCAGGGAATTTTTTCATTTTTTAGGATTTATATGGATTTTTAGTGTTTTTAGGTGTTTTGAGGATTATGATGTTATTTTTTTAATTTTTGGGTTTTTGGGTATTAACGTTTTTAGGTTTTTATGGTTTATAATTTTTTTAGGATTTCGAGTTTTTATATGGATTTTTGAGTGTTTTAGGGTTTTTATAATTCTTAGGGATTTTTATGGATTGGTAGGACTTTTAAGGGTTTGGGTTTTTAGGTATTAAAAGGGTTTTTAGTGATTCAATGGTTTTTGGGTTTTTTTTTAGTTTTTAGAGTTTTATAGTTTGTTAGGTCTTGTAAGGGTTTTTAGTGATTAAAGGGTTTTTGGGTTTTTCTTTTAGTTTTTGGAGTTTTATAGTTTATTATTGTTTTTAATGTTTTGAGGATTTTAAAGGGGTTTTAGTGATTCTTTTGTTTTTAGTGTTTTTATGGGTTTTTATGGTTTTGTAATGTTTTTGGTGGCTTCTATGTTTTTTATAGTTTATCACGTATTTTAGGTTTTTTATTAATTTATATGTTTTTAGCGGGTGTTAATTGTTTTTAAAATTTCACGTTTTTCCTAAGGATATTCTAGAATTTCTGGGTTTTTATCATTTTTAGTTATTTTTAGAAAAATTCAATGATTTTTTAGTGTTTTATTATTTTTATTGTATCTAGGTGTTTTTGGATTTTAATGTTTTTAAGTTTTTTTGGGTTTTTAGGGAAACTACTGATTTTAGGGTTTTTTATGGTTTTTCGTGTTTTTAATATTTTGGGGGTTTATTATTATTCTGAATTTTTGGTATTTTATGGTTTTTTTGGAGTTTTTAACATTTTTAGTGGTGTAAAGGAGTTTTAGAGTTTTTAGTGGGTGTTTAATGTTTTTATGGTTTTTATGGATTTTAATGAGTTTTTAATATTTTTATTCTTTTTCAGGGATTTAGGATCTTTTTCTTTGTTTTTCAAGGTTTTTTTAATTTTTATATTTTTAGGGATTTTACGGATTTACATGTTTTTATGGTTTTCTTATCATTTTTCATGGTTTTATTTTTTATAATGTTTTAGAGATATTATTTTAATTTTTCTGATTTTTATGGTTTTTCTGGGATTAAAAGATTTTGATGGTTTTTAAGATTTTTTAGAGGTTTTTGGTTTTTTGTGTCTTAGGGGATTATAGGGGGTTTTGGGTCCATTAGTGTTTTTATGGGATTTATCGTTTTTTATGATTTTAGGGATTTTATGAATATTTTAATTCGTTTAATACTTTCTTAGGGGTTTTTAGGGTTTTTAGGTTTTTTTACATTTTTAGGGGTTCTTTAGTATTTTTTGGATTTTTTTTAGTTTTCTATGTTTTTATGGATTTTGAGGGTGTTATGTGTTTTAGTGGTTTTTGTGTTTTTTGGGGTTTTCTATGGTCTTAGGGATTTATTTTATTTATTTTAAAGGACTTATAAGGGTTGTACAAGGTTTTTAGTGTTTTTGACATTTTTATGAAATTTGATATAATATTTGGATTTTTATGGTTTTTATGGTTTTTGGGATTTTAATGGGTTTTTGGGATTTTGGGGTTTTGTTGATTTTTTTGGGTTTTAGGGTTTTAATGAGTATTTAGGGTTTTTTTGAGTTTTTATGAGTTTTTTTTACATTTTAGGGGTTTAATATTTTTTTCAATTTTTACCTAGTTTTAATGTTTTAATGTATTTTTAGTGTATTTATCTTTTAAGGAGTTTATATGGTGTCTAAGGGTTTTATTGTTTTTTAGTTATTTTTAACATTTCATGGGTTTTATCATCTTTTCTTTTCTTAGGGTTTTAATGTTCTTTTGGATTTATGGTTTTTTAATATTTTTTCATGGATTTTTATATTTTTTGTGATTTTTTGTAATTTTCATTCCTTTTTATTATTTTTTGGGTTTTATGGATTTTTAGGGTATTTTGAGTTTATAGGGGTTTTTCTTATTTTCAGAAAATTTAAATTTTTAGGGGTAATGGGTTTTTAGAATTTTTATTAATTTTTTCATGTTTTTTTCATTTTAGGGTTTATTAAGTGTTTTGGATTTTTAATTGTTTTATGTTTTAATGTTTTTTATAAGGATATTCATGATTTTTTAGGGGTTTATACATTTTTGAGACTTTTAGGGGTTTTTATGATTTTTACCTTTTTTCATGTTTTTATAGATTTCCGTTTTTTATGTGTTTTAAGGGTTCCCGAGCTTTTTTAGGGTATTTATAATTTTTAGTTTTTTAGTGGTTTTATATATTTTTAGGTTTTTATATTTTTTATTGTTATAGAGGGTTTTACAATTTTATTGAATTGTATTGAATTTTTTGGAAATCTTAGTTTTTAGGGATTTCATTAATAATTTGGTTTTAGAGTTTTAACGGATTTTACGTTTTATTTTTGTAATTAAATGTTTTTTAGGGATTTCAATGTATTTTAGTTTTTTTGATGTTTTTTAGCATTTAAAATGTTTATTGAGTCTTAAGTGGGTTTATTCGGTTTAATGGGTTTTGGGGTTTTTATGGTATTTAGGGGTTTTATGTTTTTTAGTTGTTTTGTGGTTTTTATGGTCATGGGTGTTTTTTCTGTTTCTTTTATTTTTGTTATTTACGGGTTTAAATGGATTAGTTTTTCATCGTTTTATTAGGTTTTGTTTGGGTTTTATGGATTTTTATATTTTTAATGACTTATAGGTATTTTTTATAATTTTTATGGTTTTAGCCTCTTTAATGAATTATTATTTTTTTGGGTTCTTATGGTATATTGTGTTTTTAGTTTTTAGATTTTTTGGGTTTAATTTGTATAAAGATATTTATTTTTCAATTGGTTTATTACATTTCTATAGTTTTTTGGAGTATTTTTTAGGATTTTTCTGATTTTTTAGATTATTAGTGATTTTGAAGGTTTTTAGGGTTTTATTTTTTTTGGTTTACTGAGTTTTTTAGGGTCTACAGTTTTTAGAGAGTTTTAACATTTTAGGGCATTAAGTAGTTTTTAGTGTTTTTTTGGTTTTTGGGTATTTATGATTTTTAGTGTTTTGTGGTTTTATGGTGTTTCAAGGATTCTAGGGATTCAAAAAAAATTTAGTATTTTTAGCATTTTTTAGTTTTTAGGTGTTGAAAGTGTTTTTCTAATTTAAAATTTTTGATAGGGTATATTATAGTTTTTTATGTTTTTTGGTATTTCTAGGATTTTTTTTTCGTTTTTTAATGGTTATTAATTGAATTTTAGTATTTTTAGGGGTTTTAGTGTATTTATGGTATTTAGGGTGTTTAATGGTTTTTTGGGATTTTAGGGTTTTTTCGGTTTTTTATTGTTTGTATGGGTTTTTAGGGCTATTAATTGTGTTTACGTTTCTAATATTTTCATTGGGTTTTTAGGGGATTTGTCTTTTTAGGTATTTTTTGGTACTTTTAGTGTTGTTATGGATATTTATTGTTTTTATGGATTTTGAGGGTTTTTTAGGGATTTTAGGGTTTTAATATTTTTAGGGGATTTATGTGTTTTTGTGTATTTCTTTTTTTGTTAGCATTTTTTTAGTTTTTAATGTTTTTGAAATTTTATTTATTTTTAATGATTTTAGGATAATCATGGTTTTATTATATTGGATATTTTTCGGGGATTTATGGTTTTTTAGTGTTATTAGCAATTTTATACTTTTTTGGAGGTTTATAGTTTTTTTATTTAATTTATGGTATTTAATATTTTTTTAACCTTTATAAAGGTTTAATGTGTTTTAAGATATTATAGTGGGTTTTTGGATTTTAAAGGGATATTGTGTTTTTTATAATTTTTAGGGGTTTTAATTTTTTTTAGGTTTTTATAGATTTCTTTAGTGTTTTTTGCAGTTTTACAGTTTTTTAAGTTTTTACTAGTACTTATGGATTTTTTATATTTTTTATTATTTTTATGGTATTTAGGGATTTTGAGTGTTTTATGGTATATTTGGGTTTTTAGTGTTTTTAGAAATTTTAGGGATTTTAGGGGTATTATGTATTTTATTTTTTTTAAGGTTTTCATAGCGCTTTTTCCATGTTTTAGGAATTTTTCTTTTTCTTAGGTATTTTTAGTGAAATTTTTTAAATTTTTATGGTTTTTAGGGTTTCTAAGGAATTTGAAGGTTTTTAGTATTTTTAGGTTTTAAAGATTTTTTAGTTTTTTGGGGTTTTATGTTTCTTAAAGATTTTAATTTTTTCTTATGGGTTATTTATGTTTTTAGTATTTTATCATTTCATTGGATTTTAGGTGAAATTTAGGATTTCAATAATTTTTAGGGGTTTTATGGGTTTTGAGGGTTTATATGGTATTTATGGTTTATGGGTTTTTTGAGTTTTTTTGATGTTTTTTTTATATTTTTAGGGTGTGTATGTGTTTTTCGAATTTTTAAATGTTTCAAGGGTTTAAAGTTGTTTTAGATTTTTATGTGGGTTATTATGGTTTCAATAGTTTTTATGGGTTTTTAGGATTTAAACGTTTTTAGCCGTTTTAATGGTTTTACTGGTATTTTTGGCTTTATTTGGTCTTTTTATTGTTTGTTGTGTGTTTAAGAATTTGTTTACTTCATAGTTGTTTTAAATGTTTTTTTTGTTTTAAGTATTTCTAAGGGTTTTTTCTCATTGTAAAGGAATTTTCCATTTTTAGGGTTTTTAGGGGATTTCTTTGGATATTTATTGTTTTGAGGGGTTTTAGAGATTTTTTGGGTATATTTTTTTAGGTTTTAGGGGCATTATGGGTTTTATCATTTTTTAGGTTTTTTAGTGAATATAAGTTTTTTTAGGTATTTAAATTTATCTTACTATTTTTCAATTTTTTTATGAATTTTACGGTATTTTTTATTTTTCGGGATATTTTTGGGATTTTTACGGTTTTTATGAATTTATGTAATTTTTATGGTTATTAGATTTTTTAGGTTTTTAGTATTTTTTTAATTTTTAGGGGTCTATGTTTTTTATGTTTTTAATTTTTTCTTAATGGGTTATTTACGTTTTTAGGATTTTTAGCATTTTTTAGGATTTTAGGAGAAATTTAGGATTTCAATTATTTTTATGGGTTTTATGGGTTTTGAGGGTTTATAGGGTTTTTATGGTTTAATATTTTTTTGAGTTTTTTAATATTTTTAGGGTATGTCAGGTTATTAAGAATGTTTTAATTATTTTATTTTTATAATGGTGTTTTATATTTTTTATGGGTTTGTATGGTTTTAATTGGTTTTAGAGGTTTAAGGGATTTAGTGGTTTTCTTTTGGATTTTTTTGTTCATTTTAGTTTTTTTGGGTGTTTAACATTTTTAAACTTTTTAGTGGTTTTAATTGTTTATATATTTTAATTTTTTCTTATGTTTTTTTCACATTATAAAAGAATTTTCCAATTTTTGAGATTTTTGGGATTTCATTCGATATCTATTGTTTTGAGGGGTTTTAGGGATTTTTAGGGTTTATTTATTTTAAAGGTTTTAAGGGATTTTATGTCTGTCATCATTTTTTTGGTTCTAAGTGATTTTAAATGTTTTTAGGTTTTTAAATTCTTCTTACAGGTTTTCAAGGTATTTAGGATTTTATATGTATTTTTGGTTTTTGAGGGATTTTTTGGGATTTTTATCGTTTTTAGGGGTTTATGTTATTTTGATGGGTTTCTGTTGGGGGGGGGGGGGGTTGGTGTCTTGTTTTTTTATGTTTTTTTGTGATTTTTGGGAGTGTTTTTAGACTCTTATGGTTATTAGAGTTTTTTTTATCATTTTTAGGTTTTAAAAGGTTTTTAGAGTTCTTATTTATTTAGGGGATTTATGGGTATTTATTATATTTATGTTCTCAATATTTCTATGTTCTATTGGGAATTTTAGGATTTTTTATGGGGTTGAATGTTTATAGTTTTTTAGGGGATTGAGTGTTTTTTGGTTATGAAAAATTTCGTACCATTTTAAGGCTTTTATTGGTTTTATGTATTTTAGGATTTTTAGGAATTTTTTATGATTTTTATGATTCTTTAGTGTTTTAGGGTTTTTAGGATATATGGGGTTTTAGGGTTTTCAGTGTTTTCTAGATATTTAGCGCTTTTTTGGTTTTCTGGGGTTTTTACGTAATATTCTGTTTTTATTTATTTGTTAGGGGTTTTATGGTATTTTTCATTTTTTGGAAATTTAATGTTTTTAAATATTTTCAATTATTTTAATGGTTTTTATGGATTTTGAGTATTTTTATTTCTATTAGGATTTATGGTTTCTATTTTTTTATATTTAGGGTTTGTTGATTATTTTTAGGTGTTTTAGGTATTTAAATGTTTTTATCCATTTTATGGGTTTTAAAGTTCTTAATGGGTTATTAGGGTTGTTATGGGTTTTTAGGGTATTTTATGTGTTTTATGGGTAATCATGGTTTTTTAGGTTTTTAATGTTGTTAGTGTCTTATTCAGTTTTTTCAGGTTTTTAGCTTTTTATGTTTTTAGGGGTTAGGTGTTTTTAGGATTTTAAGGATTTCTTATGTTTATTAAGGTTTGGGGGGTTTTATGTTTTCAGGGAATTTTTTCATTTTTTAGGATTTATATGGATTTTTAGTGTTTTTATGTGTTTTGAGGATTATGATGTTATTTTTTTTATTTTTGTGTTTTTGGGTTTTAACGTTTTTAGGTTTTTATGGTTTATAATTTTTTTAGGATTTCGAGTTTTTATATGGATTTTTGAGTGTTTTAGGGTTTCTATAATTCATAGGGATTTTTATGGATTGGTAGGACTTTTAAGGGTTTGGGTTTTTAGGTATTAAAAGGGTTTTTAGTGATTCAATGGTTTTTGGGTTTTTTTAGTTTTTAGAGTTTTATAGTTTGTTAGGTCTTGTAAGGGTTTTTAGTGATTCAAGGGTTTTTGGGTTTTTCTTTTAGTTTTTAGAGTTTTATAGTTTATTATTGTTTTTAATGTTTTGAGGATTTTAAAGGGGTTTTAGTGATTCTGGTGTTTTTAGTGTTTTTATGGGTTTTTATGGTTTTGTAATGTTTTTGGTGGCTTCTATGTTTTTTATAGTTTATCAGGTATTTTAGGTTTTTTTATAAATTTATATGTTTTTAGCGGGTGTTAATTGTTTTTAAAATTTCACGTTTTTCCTAAGGATATTCTAGCATTTCCGGGTTTTTTTCATTTTTAGTTATTTTTAGAAAATTTCAATGATTTTTTAGTGTTTTATTATTTTTATTGTTTCTAGGTGTTTTTTGGATTTTAGTGTTTTTAAGTTTTTTTGGGTTTTTAGGGAAACTACTGATTTTAGGGTTTTTTATGGTTTTTCGTGTTTTTAAAATTTTGGGGGTTTATTATTATTCTGAATTTTTGGTATTTTATGGTTTTTTTGGAGTATTTAACATTTTTAGTGGTGTAAAGGAGTTTTAGAGTTTTTAGTGGGTGTTTAATGTTTTTATGGTTTTTATGGATTTTAATGAGTTTTTAATATTTTTATTCTTTTTCGGTGATTTAGGATCTTTTTCTTTGTTTTTCAAGGTTTTTTTAATTTTTATATTTTTAGGGATTTTACGGATTTACATGTTTTTACGGTTTTCTTATCATTTTTCATGGTTTTATTTTTGATAATGTTTTAGAGATATTATTTTAATTTTTCTGATTTTTATGGTTTTTCTGGGATTAAAAGATTTTGATGGTTTTTAAAGTTTTTTAGAGGTTTTTGGTTTTTTGTGTCTTAGGGGATTATAGGGGGTTTTGGGTCCATTAGTGTTTTTATGGGATTTATCGTTTTTTATGTTTTCAGGGATTTGATGAATATTTTAATTTGTTTAATATTTTCTTAGTGGTTTTTAGGGTTTTTAGGTTTTTTGACATTTTTAGGAGTTCTTTAGTATTTTTTGGATTTTTTTTAGTTTTCTATGTTTTTAGGGATTTTGAGGGTGTTATGTGTTTTAGTGGTTTTTGTGTTTTTTGGGGTTTTCTATGGTCTTAGGGATTTATTTTATTTATTTTAAAGGTCTTATAAGGGTTGTACAAGGTTTTTAGTGTTTTTGACATTTTTAGGAATTTTGAAATAATATTTGGATTTGTATGGTTTTTATGGTTTTTGGGATTTTAAGGGGTTTTTGGGTTTTTGGGGTTTTGTTGATTTTTTTGGGTTTTAGGGTTTTAATGAGTATTTATGGTTTTTTTGAGTTTTTTTTACATTTTAGGGGTTTAAATTTTTTTCAATTTTTACCTGGTTTTAATGTTTTAATGTATTTTTAGTCTATTTATCTTTTAAGGAGTTTATATGGTGTCTAAGGGTTTTAATGTTTTTTAGTTATTTTTAACATTTCTTGGGTTTTATCATCTTTTATTTTCTTAGGGTTTTAATGTTCTTTTGGATTTAAGGTTTTTTAAGATTTTTTCATTGAATTTTAATTTTTTTTGTGATTTTTTGTAATTTTCATTCCTTTTTATTATTTTTTGGGTTTTATGGATTTTTTAGGGTATTTTGAGTTCATAGGTATTTTTCTTATTTTCAGAATATTTATATTTTTATGGGTAATGGGTTTTTAGAATTTTTATTAAATTTTTCATGTTTTTTTCATTTTAGGGTTTATTAAGTGTTTTGGATTTTTAATTGTTTTATGTTTTAATGTTTCTCTAAGGATATTCATGATTATTAGGGGTTTATACATTTTTGAGACTTTTAGGGGTTTTTATGATTTTTAACTTTTTTCATGTTTTTATAGATTTCCGTTTTTTATGTGTTTTAAGGGTTCACATGGTTTTTTAGGGTATTTATAATTTTTAGTTTTTAGGGGTTTTATATATTTTTAGGTTTTTATATTTTTTATTGTTTTAGAGGGTTTTACAATTTTAGTGAATTGTATTGAATTTTTTGGAAATCTTACTTTTTATGGATTTCATTAATATTTTGTTTTTATAGTTTTAACGGATTTTACGTTTTATTTTTGTAATTAAATGTTTTTAGGGATTTCAATGTATTTTAGTTTTTTTGATGTTTTTTAGCATTTAAAAGGTTTATTGAGTCTTAAGTGGGTTTATTCGGTTTAATGGGTTTTGGGGTTTTTATGGTATTTTGGGGTTTTATGGTTTTTAGTTGTTTTGTGGTTTTTATGGTCATGGGCGTGTTTTGTGTTTCTTTTATTTTTGTTATTTACGGGTTTTAATGGATTAGTTTTTCATCGTTTTATTAGGTTTTTTTTGGATTTTATGGATTTTAATATTTTTAATGATTTATAGGTATTTTTTATAATTTTTTTGGTTTTAGCCTCTTTAATGAATTATTATTTTTTTGGGTTCTTATGGTATTTTGGGTTTTTAGTTTTTTAGATTTTTTGGGTTTAATTTCTATAAACATATTTATTTTTTAATTGGTTTATTACATTTCTATAGTTTTTTGGGGGTATTTTTTAGGATTTTTCTGAATTTTTAGATTATTAGTGATTTTGAGGGTTTTAGTTTTCTTTGGTTTATTGAGTTTTTTAGGGTCTACGGTTTTTAGAGCGTTTTAACATTTTAGGGAATTAATTAGTTTTTAGTGTTTTTTGGTTTTTGGTATTTATGATTTTTAGTGTTTTGTGGTTTTATGGTGTTTCAAGGATTCTAGGGATTCAAAAAAAATTTAGTATTTTTAGTATTTTTTTGTTTTTTGGTGTTGAAAGTGTTTTTCAAATTTAATCTTTTTGATAGGATATATTATAGTTTTTTATGTTTTTTTGGTATTTCTAGGATTTTTTTTTGGTTTTTTAATGGTTATTAATTGATTTTTAGTATTTTTAGGGGTTTTAGTGTTTTTATGGTATTTAGGGTGTTTATTGTTTTTTAGAATTTATAAAGTGTTAATTTTTTTGGATATTTTTAATGTTTTTAGGGATTTAAAATGTTTTTATAGTTTTATTGGTTTACTAGTGTGTTATTGGATTTTTAGGTTCTTTAAATACTTTTTAGTGTGGATTGGTTTTTAGGACGGGGATGAATACTACCAAAATCCTACACTAATTACATAAGATGTACTTGGTGACATTCGATCACAAGTCCTTATTGAGACCCTAAAGGATCTTTACCACTGATATGGACCCTCAGGGGTTTATTTTATCATTTTCTACATTTTAGAGATTTTAATAGATTTTTGTTTATAATGGTTTTCTAAAAGGTTTTCAATCTTTTTAGTGTTTTTTTTAGGATTTTTTGGATTTTTTGGATTTTTTGTGTTTTTTGGGGTTAGTTTGGATTTTAAGGGTGATTAGGGGTTTTTAGGGTTCTTACGGTTTTTATAGGTTTTATGAGGTTTTAGGTTGTTTTATAGTTTTTTAGTGGTTTTATGGAATTATAGAGTTTTTAATTATTTCTAAGGGTTTCAAGGGTTTTTATAATTTTTAGTGGGGTTTTTTGTATTTATATATTTTTTGGTTTTGTAAATTTTTAAAGGTTTTATTATTTTGTGGGTCTTTATGGTTTTCTATGTAATTTTATGGCTTTTGGTATTATTAGTTTTTATAGGGGTTTAATGTTCATTTATTTTTTATTGGTTTTCTGGTGTGTTTTCCCTATTTGTATGGTTTTTAACATTATATGTATTTTTAGGAATTTTAGGGGTTATTATGGTTTTACGAATCTTATGGATTTTTTGGGTTGTTAGGGATTTTGTTGGTTTCTAGGGTTTGGATATCTTTTGGGGATTTTAATGTTTTGGGGGTTTCAGGTGTTGTTTATATTTTTAGTTTTTATAGGTTTTATATAGTCTTTAAAAAATTTTTGGGGGTTCATGGGGTCTTTAGAGTTTTTAGCGTGTTATTATGATTTTATATGTTTTTTTTAATTTTTTTGTGTTTTTTCTTTTTAGGGGTTCTTAGGGTTTCAGGAATTTTCTTGGGTTTTTGGTTTTTTAGGGTTTTTAGTATTTTTAGTATTGTTATAGGTTTAAGTGTTTTTTGGTTTTAATTTTTTTCATTGGGGTTTTCATGGTTTTTATGGTTTTTAATGTTTTTAGATATTTTTTATTGTATTATGGTTTTTACTGTATTTATGGATTTTGAGGTTTTTTAGTGTTTTTTAGGTTTTTGGATTTATTAGGCTTTTAGGGCATTAGTGTTTTTCAGGTTTTTTGGGGTAGTATTTATATTTTGGTGTTTAAGGTTTTCTTATGGGTTTTTATGGTTTTTATGGTTTTTTATGTTTTTGGAAATTTTAGGTAAATAGTATTTTTTTATTTTTTTGTTCTTACATATTTAGAGGGTTTAAGGGTTTTTTAGTGTTTTTAGGGGATTTATAGTTTCTTGGTGGTTTTTTATTTTTTTTATTTTTTTAGGGTTTGTATTATTTTTAGAGTTTTTTAAAAAAAATTGGAGTATATATGATTTATATATTTTTTTCATGGTTTTATGGGGTTTAGGGTTTTTAGCAGGTTTTATTCTTTTTAGAAGTTTTTTGGGTAATAGGGATTTTATGATTTTAGGATTCTAGCTTATATTAGATTTTATGGTATATAATTCTTATAGGATTTTAAGGTTTCTTTATTATTTTTCCAGATTTGAGGTTTTTTATATTTTAATGGGCTTTTAGGGATTTTTTAGTATTTTTGTGGTTTTTAGTGGTTTTAAGGATTTTGATGGTTTTTTGGTTTTTTCATTATTTTGGGATTTTAGGGGTTTTATTGGATTTTATTTTTTCAAGATTTTATTAGGATATTTTTGTTTTTTAGGGTCTTTTATTCTTTTAGTCATTTTAAGGGATTATTTAGTATAATTATGGTTTCTTATAGTTTTTAGGTATTTTGAGGGGTTTTACAATTTTTAGGTTTTTTTTGGTTTTTTGTGTTTTTTTGGTTTCTATAGATTTATTTCTTTTTAAGGGTTTTATATTTTAACAATTTTTTAATATTTTCAAATGTATAATGGTTTTATAGTGTATTTAGTTGTTTCTAAGATATTTTTAGTGTTATAATGGTTTTTAAGGGTTTTTATCTTATTTATGGTGTTTAGGGTTTTTTAGCGTTTTTAGCATTTTTATGATCTTATGGGTGTTAAGTGTTTTTAGGTTTTCAATGTTTTTTTAGATTTTTTAGGTTTTTTGGTGGTTTTTATGTCTTTTGGTATTTTATGTGATTTTTTGGATTTTTATGGTTTTTTGGGTTATATTGCATTTTTGCGTTTTCAAGATTTTATTGAGTTTTTACAGTATTTAAAATTTTTATACCTTTTAATGTTTTTATGGTTTTAAATAGTTTTACTTCTTTTTAGTGGGTTTTTAGTAGTTTTTATGGGTTTTTAGACGTTTTTACACATTTAGGGGTTTTATGGATTTTAGGAAATTTTTTGTTTTTGGGTATTTTAGGATTTTTATCATTCGTTGGGGTTTAAGGGTTTGAATTTTTTTAGTTTTTCATAGGGTTTTCATGGTTTTTAATATTTCTATATTTTTTGGGATTTTTATTATTTTTATTGTTTTCGGGTTTATATTGGTTTTGCGGGTTTCATGTTTTTAGGGTATTTCATGTTTTTATGATTATATGTGTTTTGATGGGGTTGGGTTTTTAAGGGATTTAATGTTTTTATATATTTTTATCATTTTTCATGGATTAAAGTGTTTTACGATATTTTAATGGGTTTTTAGGTTTTTAATGGGGTTTTTAGGTTTTGGTGAGGTATTTACGGAATTTATGTTTTCAAGGTCTATATGTGTTTTTAGTGTTTTAGGGTATTTTGTATTTTTAGTTTGTTCAAGGGATTTGGTGTTTTTTAAGGTTTTCCTAGGGTTCTTCATACTTTTTAATGTTATTCTGTTTATAAATATTTTTATGGATTTTTTTGGATTCTTATGGATTTTATTGGTTTTTTTTTTGGATTTTGAGGTGTTTGGGGGATTTTGGGGGTTTTATGGCTTTTCTTAGGGTTTTAGGTTTTTTTTTGTATTTTTTAAGTTTTTTAGATTTTTTTAACGTATTTAGGGGTTTAAAGGCGTTTTCTAGATTTAATTATTTTTATTGTTTTTAGGATTCTTTATACTATATTATTGGGTTTTAAGGATTTTAGGGGTTTTTAGTGTGTTTTAGGTTTTTCTCATTTAATGGGGTTTTTCATAGTTTTACGTGTCTTGGGATATTGTGGTTTTATATTGGTTTCATTAGGTGTTTAAGATTTTTATCTTTTATTAAAATTTTTGAGTTTTTTTATGATTTATAGGTTTTTTCTGTTTTAAGGTTTTTTTGGTTTATTTGGATTTTTAGAGTTTTGTTTGGTTTTTTAGTGTTTCTTAGGGTTTCTAATGTATTTACATTTTTTTAATAATTTTTTTTGTTTTAATGGGGTTTTTTTAGTTTTAGTGGGTTTTATTGTTTTTATGGGTTTTTTAGGTTTTTGTGTATTTTTATGGTGTTCATAATTTTTTACTTTTAAGTGTTTTATGTTTTTTAGGGATTTATGGTTTTCCTTGGGGTTTTTAGCAGGTTTAGGGTTTTTTTCTTTTTAGGGATTTATAAGGATTTCATAGGATTTTTATGTTTTGTAAGGTTACTAGGGATTTTGAGGGGTTTTAGGGTTTTTTTTTGATTTTTTGTTTTTAATGATTTTTCAAGTTTTAAGGTTTTTTGGAGTTTCTAGGGTACATAAGGTTTTTAGTGTTTTTAAAATGTTAGAGGTTTAAAAAGTTTTTTATATTTTTTAGTGGGTTTTATGGTTTTATGGGTTTAAGGGTTCTATAATGTTTTTAGGGGTTTTATGGGTTTTAAGGGTTTTTATGATTTTTAGAGTCATTGTGGGTTTTTTGTTTTTATGCTTTTATGGGTTAAGTGTTTTTATGTTTTTAAGGATATCATATGGATTTTCATGGTTTGTAGGGTATTTTTTGTTTTTAAGGATTTTTTGGGATTTTTTGGGATTTTTATGATTTTTAGAAATATTGGCTCTTTTCAGGGGTTGTAGGGGTTGTAGGGGTATTAAGGTTTTTAAGAGTTTTACAGGTTTTTTCATATTTAAGGTTTTTATGTGTTACATGTGTTTTCGCCTTTTTAATGGTTTCTTAGATTCATTTTGGGATATTTAGGGTTTCATTTGTTTTAGGTATTTTTACGGATTTTTAGGATTTTTATGTGGCTTTATGATTTTTATGGTTTTTATGATTTTTATGGTTCTATTCAATTTTAAGGGAGTTTTTGAGTTATGTTGGGTTTTTTAGGTATTTTGAGTTTTTTTTTGTTTTAATGGGTTAAATAGGTTTTAACTATTAAGTAGTTTTCTACAATTTTTATGTGTTTTTAAGGTTATTTTTTGGTTTTAGCAGTTTTTTGGTTTTAGGGATTTTTAATGTTTTATGGTCTTTTTATGGTTTTTACAGTCTTGAAGAGTTTTAGGGGTTTTCTGTGATTTTAGAATTTTATGATATTCTTCTTATTTTATGGTTTTTATGTTTTTTTATGTTTTAAGGGATTTTTAGGGATTTTTTAGGATTTTTAGAGGGTTTTAGTGTTTTTATGTATTTCGATGGGTTTACTCTTTTTAGGGGAATAGTGGTTTAAATGGGTTTTGGGGATTTAATGGGGTTTTTTTGTTTTAGGGTTTTTAAAAAAAATTATTTTTAAATGATTTTAGCTGTCTAAATGGTTTTTATAGTATTAAGTAGTTTTTTGGGTATATGTGTTTTTATGTGGTTTTAATGTTTTTATGGGTTTTTCATTTTTTGGTGTTTTATGGTTTTTATGGCCATCTAGGTTTTTTGAATTTTTAATGTTTTTAGGGGTTTTAATTTTTTATAGGTTTTTTTGGTATTCTTAAGTGTTTTTAGAGGTTCATAAATTTTTCAGTTTTCTTATGTTTTTCTAGATATTTTGGGATATTTTATTATTTTTATGGTTTTTTAGTATTCTTAATGATTTGTAGGGGTTTTTGTGTTTTTTGGGTTTTTTCATATTTTATATTGTTTTTAAAATTTTCATGTTTTTTGTGTTTTAAATTTTTTAGATTTTTATTTTTTTCTTATGGTTTTATATTTTCAAATATTATTTTAGTTTTTAGGGATTTAAAGGAGTTTTTTTGATTTTTTATGTTTTAGGATTTGGGGGAATCTTGATGATTTTAGGGTTTTTAAGGTTTTATAGTCATTTGGGGTTTTAGGGTTTTTATTGAGTTCATATATGTTTTATGTTTTCTAGAGTTTTTTCAACAGTTTTATTATATTAAAGGGGTATTATATTTTATAGTGGTTTTTGGGATTTTTAACATTTTAATGTTTTTTATGGTTTTTGTGGTTTTAATGGTTTTATGGTTTTTATAATTTTCGTGTTTTTAGGTTTTTTAGTTTTTATGGGTTACAGTGTTTTTGGGTTTTTAACGTTTTTATATGGTTATTCTGGGTTTCTTTTGTTTTTTATGTTTTTAATTATTTTAGGGCCTTTTTTTTATTATTTTTTAGGTTTTTAGGGATTTGAGGGTTTTTTAGTTTTTTATAGTGTTTTGGGATTTTAGGGTTTTCTGAGTTTCTAGTTTTTTTATGGTTTATTTAAAGTATTTAACGTCTTTTTGGGATTAATGGTTTTTTGAGTTTTAGTGGGTATTTTTGGCTTTATGGTTTTTTTGGTTTTTATGGTTTTTAGGGATTTTTAGGGTTATTTGTTGTTATTATGGACTTTTAGATTTTTTAGTTTTTTTAGGTTTCTTAATGATTTTATGTATTTTTATAATTCTAAGGTTTTCTTAAGGGGTTTTCATGGTTTTTATGGATTTCTAATTTTATTGGGATTATTACGGATTTTTTAGAATTTTTTTGGATTTAAGGGATTTCATGGATTTTGAGGATTTTGAGAGTTTTTATTGAGTTTTTATTTCCTTTTAGGTTTTTAGAAATTTTAAGAATTTTAGGGGTTTAAAATTTTATTAGTTATTATAGTTTTCTTAGGGTTTTCCCAGGTTATTAGGGTTTTTTACATTTACTTGGTATTTTTAGGTCATTTTAGTATTTTAACATTTTTATTGTTTTTTAAAGAATTTTACAGGTTTTCGGGTTTTTATGGGTATTTTTCTTTTTTAATGTTTTTTTTGTTTTTGTAGTTTTAAGTGTTTTTTAATATTTTTAGTGGTTTAATGTGTTTTTAGTTATTTTTAGGGGCTTAAGGGGTTTTTATGGATTTTATAGTTCTTAGGGTCCTTATGATTTTTGGGTTTATAGATTTATTATAATTTTTAGGTTTTTAGGGGTTTTAAGTGTTTTTTGGTCATTATGGTTTTCTTATGGGTTTTAGAGTTTTATTTAATTATTTGTATTTTTAGATATTTTAAAAGAATTTATCGTTTTTTTGGTTTCTTTGTGGTTATAATGGTTTTATGGGTCTCTGTGTGTGTGGGGGGGGGGGGGGGGGGTTGTTTTGTTTAACTAGGGTATTTTTTGAGTTTTTTGTGGTTTATGGGTTTTTAACATTGTTTAGGGTTTATTGTGTTTTTGAGTTTTTTAGTTTGTTTTTGTTTTTAGGGGGTTTAGAGTTTTTATAGTTTTAGGAATTTTATGGTTTTTAGTGGTTTTAATTGTTTTAATGATTTCTATGAATTTTTTGGGAATTTTAAGTGGTTTTTTATGTTTTCTATAGGGATATTAGGTTTTTTTGGTTTTTTTTCATTTTTAATTGTTTTTTAGAAATTTTTATAATTTTTATGGCTTTTATGGTTTATATGGTTTTAGTAATTTTGAGAGGTTTATGGGTTTTATGGTTTTTATGGATTTTAATTTTGTTTGTTTTTTATGGAATTTTGGGTTTTGTGAGTTTTTAGGCTATTTTATGTTTTTTAGAGTTTCTAAATTTTTTAAGGATTCAAAGGGTTTTTATATATTTTTTGGTTTATGTTTTTTATAGTTTTTTTGGATTTTTATGTTTTTAGAGTTATTATGGATTTTAGGGGTTGTGAGAAAATATTTTTATGTTTATTAAGTGTTTTAAGGATTTTATGATTTTCTAAGGGTTTTCAATAATTTTAGGGATCCTTGCGTTTTATGTATTTTTTGGGTTTTAAGGATTTTTTTGGGTTTTTACCTTCTTTCTATTATTTGGGGGGGGTTTAGAGTTTTTTTTTTGAGTTTTTAAGGTTTAAAAGGCGTTTTTTGAGTTTCTAAACATTTTAGGGATTTAAAGGGTATTTTTGGGGTTTTATAGGATTCATAGTTTTTTTAAGGATTTTATGGGGTTTTAGGGTATTTAGGGTATTTGGGGTTTCGTAGGGTTTTTAAAAATATTATATTTGTTAGGGTTTTTGTACTTTTTAGGTGTTTATGGGTTTTTATGGTTTTCAATGTTTTTTGGGGTTTTTATAATTTAATGTTTTTTAGGGGTAAATTAGGAATTTTATTATTTTAGTTTTTTTATTTTGTGCCTTTTAAGGCTCTTTTGGTATTTTATGGTTTTATCAATTTTAGGTTTTTAGCGGTTGTAATTATTTTAAATTTTTTAATTTTCTCTTAGATTTTATCATTATTTTATGGTTTTTTATGTTTTTGGGTATTTTTACAGCTTTTTACAGCTTTTTATTATTTTTTATAGTTTTTAGGAGTTCTGAAATTTTTGTCAGTTTTGTGGGTTTTAGGGTTCTTTTGGGGTTCTTAGAGGTTTTTTTGAGTTTTCATGGTTTTAATGTATTTTTATATTTTTTTAATGTTATGAGGAGTTTAAAGGGTTTGTAGTTTTATAGTTTTATATTGGTTTTTAGGGTTTTTATGAGATTTTCGTGTTTTTTAGGTTTTAGGCATTTTATTATTTTTAGTTCTTTTTGGGTATGTATATTTTTTTAGGGTATATTAGGGTTTCTATGGTTTTTTAGGATTTTATGGGTTTTATTGTGTTTTTATATTTTAAAGTCTCTCTTAGGTGTTTTTATTATTTTATAGGGATTTTTATGGATTTTTATGTAATTTATAGTTTTTCAATTTATGTTTAGTTTTTTCCTGAATTTTTATTGGTTTTAATATTTCATTATTTTTTATGAATTTCATAGGGTGTTTGGGGTTTTATGTTTTTTTCGTTTTTTTGGGTTTTTTAGGGATTTCTTAGGATCTTAGGGTTTTTAGGGATTTCAAAGATTATGATGTTTTTTTATGGTTTTAGAGTGATTATTAGTTTTAGTGTTTTTATTAATTTGTGGGGTATTAACTTTTTTTTATGTTTTAATGTTTTTTAGGGGTTTTCAGTAAAATGTTTTTGTAATTTTATTGTTTCGTAGAATTTTGAGGGATTTTGAGGTGTTTTTTGGTTTTTATGGGTTTTAGGGGGTGTTTTTTGGATTTTTTTGGTTTTAAGAGTTTTTATTTATAGGGATTTAGGTTTTTAGTGTTATTTATGTATCTTGGGGTTCAAAGTGCTTTTATAGTTTTTAGTGGAACTTTGGAGGTGTTATAGTTTTTTAGTTATTTATGAGTTTTAGAGGTTTTTAGGGGTTTTAGAGTAATTTATATTTTTAATGTTTCTAGAATTATTTAAGTTTTTAGGGGTTCTAATTATTTATATATTTATAGGTATTTCATATTTATTTTCAAGGTTTTTAGTAGTTTAAAAAGATTTGTATGGATTTTAATATTTTTATAGTTTTAGGTTTTTAGGTATTTCGATGGTTTTTTTATTTTTTAGGGTTTTTAGTGGTTTATTGTTTTTTATGTTTTTAGTGAGGTTTTATAGTTATTTAGGGGTTTATTTTTTTATATTTTTTATAACATTATATGGGTTTAATGTATTTTTAAGTGTTTTAGTGGTTTTTTAGTTTTCTATTGGGTTTTTAGTTATTTTATGTTTTTTGGGGGATTTATTGTTTTTAGGGGTTTTTAGGATTCTTTTGGAACTTTTATGGTATTCATCATTTTTTATGAATCTTATTGGTTTTAATTGTTTTTAGGTTATTGTGGTTTTCTTATGTAATTTCAGGGTATTTTTTGTTTTCAGGTATTTTTCCATTTTATAAGTTTTTTTTGGGTTTTTATGGTTTAAACAAATTTTTGGGGTTTTTTTTTGTGTTTTTAGAGGTTTTATTGGTTTTTTCATATTTTATGTTTTTTGAGTTTTTAAGTGTTTTTAGGCTTCTATGGTTTACTTCACGGGTTTCTTGGATTTTAGTGTTTTTACATTTAGAGGGACTTTTAGGGAATTTTTAGAGATTTTAATGATTTCTTTATTTTAATTGTTTTTAGTATTTCATAGGGACCATAGGATATTTATATTTTATGGGGGGGGGCATTAGTATTTTTTTCATTTTTTAGACTTTTAATTATATATATAATATATTATGTTTTTCTTGGTTTTAGGATATTTATATTTTTTAGTAATTTTAGGTTTTTAATGGTTATTTTGGATATTCTAAAGTTCTTATGTGTTTTATGGATTTATTTTGTTTTTAAGAGTATTTAGGGTATTATAAGTTTTATTCGCATTATTTAGGTATTTTTTTGGTTTATGTATTTTTTGGTTTCTAAGAATTTCATAGGGTTTTTCGAGGTTTCTAGGGGGTTTTACATTTTTTGTAATTTTATTTATTTTTTTATCATTTTTAATATTTTTTATGGTTTCTTTGGGATTTTGAGGGGTTTTGGTTTTTTAGGTTTTTAGTGTGTAATGGTTGTTTTGGGTTTTTAGGTTTTTTTTAGTTTTTTAGGATTTTTAATGTTTTTCATGTTTTTTTATAATTTTTTGGTGTTTCATGGTTTTTTTGTGTTTTTATTTTTTGAATGGTATTTACCGGTTTTAGGGTTTTGTGGTTTAAAGTTTTAAGGTGTTTTTATGGTTTAATGGGATTTTAGGTGTCGTGGGGTATTTTGGGGGTTTTAGGGTTTTATATTGTTTTAGCAATTTTTTGTTTTTTAGTGTTTTTATGTTTCATTATGTTCTTAAGGATATCTTAGTGTTTTGTAGTGTTTTTAGGGTTTCTTAATTTTTTGTGATTTTAATGTCTTTTTTAGGCTTCTATTTGTTTTTAGGGAACTTGGGATATTGAGGGTTTTAGGAATTTTTTGAGGATTTTATCATTTTTGTTTATTTTCAGGATTAAGGGTTTTAATGTTATTTAGGATTCCATTATAATTTTCATGGATTTTAGTGTTGATTATTTTGTATTTAATTTAGGGTATTTTTTACGAGTTTTATTATGTCTTTTGATTCATGGGGATTTGACTAATTTTAGTTTTTTATAGTCTTTAGGGTTTTTATAGTATTTTTGGTCTTTAGTGGGTGGGAGGGGGTTTTTTGGTATTTAGAAGTTATAAGGTTTTTTATTGTTTATAATTGTTTTTTGGGGTTTTAAGGGGTTTTATTGGGTTTTTATGGTTTTTAAGGGTTTTTGATTTTTCTAATATTTTTTGAGGTTTTTTTGGTGAATATGGGTTTTAGGCAAAGAAGGCACAAGTCCAGGATACTCCCGGAACCCCCCAAAATTTATAAACAATGAATACAGACACTACAGATAAGGGAGGGGAGGGATCAATCAATCCACACCCAAAACCCCTTACGACCTCAGCCTGAGGGCCACAAAAGGAAAGAAAAAAAAGAGAAACAAAGTGCAAGACCAAAAAAGACACAGTGTCCAAAAGAAAATCACACACAGAGTAGGTTTATAGCATGTTTAAAATTTTTTAAGGGTTTAAATCATTTTAATTGTATTCCTATGGTTTTTAGGTTATTTAGGGTCATTAACATTTTTATGTATTTTAAAGTATTTTATGGAGTTTGTGGGTTTTTAGCGATTTTTATGGTTTTAAGGTTTTCTCAGGTATTTTTCGGTTTTTTTTGGTTTTTTTGGGTTTTGATTTTTAATTTGATTTTTGAGGGTTTTTATATTTATAGAATTTTTAAATAATATTAGGTTTTTACATTTTTTTTACAGTTTTTAGTCAGATTTGGCTTTTATGGGGTTGTACATATTTTTGTGGTTTTGGTGGTTTTTAGGGGTTTTTATGGTTTTAGGGTCTTTTTTGGGTATTTTTGTGTTTTTAGACCTTGTTTAGTGTTTTAGGGTATCTAAGTGTTTCTAAGTTTTAATTTATTCTTAGGGTATTTCAGGGTTGTTGGGCTTTTTTTTGGTTTTTTTTCTATTTTTAGGGTTATTATGAATTTTATGATTTTTATGGGTATTAGGGTTTTGGTTCTTTGTAGTGTTATCTATGGTCTCTAGGGTTTTTCTTATTATTATTTATTTGGGTTTTTTTGTTTTTTATGTTTTTAATATTTTCATCGGGTTTTTAGTGTTTTTGTGGTTTTTTCATTTTTTGGGGATTTTAGGGAATTTTTAGGTTTTTAGGGTTTTTATGGTTTTTATAGATTTTGAGGGTTTTCATTGATTTTTTTTAGGTTTTTAATGGTGTTATAGTTTTTTGGGTTTTTTTGGTTTTTTTATGTTTTTATTGTTTTAATGTCTATTAGTGTTTTTTTATTGTTTATATTGATTTAAATGGTTTTAGAGTTCTTGTGATTTTTTTCGTATTTTTTGTGGGATTCATTTGGGTTTTTTTTTGTTTTTAGGGTTTTTATTGTTTTTAGGTTGTTTCAATATTTCAAGTTTAATTTTTGGGTTTCTTATGGTGTTCATCATTTTTTTGGTTTGTAGGGGTTTAAAATGATTTTTTTTTAATTTTTTGTTATGGTTTTCATTGATTTGTACATTTTTTGGGTTTGTAGTTATTTTCATGGATTTGTATCATTTTTGGGGAATTAAAGATTTTTAATGATTTTTAGGTTTTTTATGGTTTTAATCATTTATAAGGACTTATAGGGGTTTCATATGTTTTTAGGTTGTAAGGATATTCAATGGTTTTTTTTGGTTTTTAGGGATGTTTACATTTTTGTGATTTTTTAGCCATTTTAGTTTTTTATGGTTTTTGTGATATTAGGTACTTTGGGTGGTTTATGGTTTTTATGGTCTAATGTTTTTTATTGTTTTGGGTGGTTTTAGGGTATTTTTTATATTTTAGGCTTTTTAATTTATTTAGTTTTTTAACGTTTATAATGATTTAATTAGATTTTAGTCCATTCATTTGGTTTTAATGGGGTTTTAGGATATTTTATGGTTTTTAAAGTTTTAAGATTTTTTTTTTGTTTTTTAGGAGTTTAAATTATTTATATTATTTTACAGTTTTCTTGTTTTTTATGGTATTTTAGTGTTTTTTTAATTTTATATACTTTTATGGACTTTTATGTTTTTAGGGTTTTTAAGGATTATATGGATTTTTAGGGTTTTTAAAGTTTTTAGTGTTATTATGTTTTTTTATATTTATAGTGTTTTTAGGTTATTTATATTTTCAGTAGTTTTATGGTTTTTTTGTTATTTCTAATGTTTTAGGGCTTTAAAGGGTTTTTATAAATTTTAGGATTTTATGGGTGTTTTGGGGTTTTGGGTTTTTCTAGGATTTTAATGATGTTGGGGGGGGGGTTTAAGGTTTTATGGGGTGTTAAGGGTTTTAGGGTCATTTTAGGGTTTTTTAGATTTTTTCATGTTTTTTGGATTTTTTAATAGTTCTATGCCTTTTATAGTTTTCCTATGGATTTTTTTGGGTTTTTTCATTTTTTGGAATTTGTTGGTATTTTTTACTAATTATATTTTTAGGGGTTTTTAGTGATTTTTTAGGGTTTTAGGGGTTTTAGTGGCTTTATATTTATTTTTTAATATTAGGGTTTTCTGAGAATTTATGTAATTTAAATTTTTTTAGAGTATTTAGCCTTTTAGGTGTTTGAAGGATTTTTGTCGTTTTAAAGGGTTTTTTATGGTTTTTTGGTTTTAAAGGTTTTTAGGGGTTTTTTTATGTTTTTAGGAGATTTCAGGTATTTTGGATTTATATTATTTTTATAATTTTTATGTTTTTAAGGGTTTTAATAATTTTTAGGCTTTTATGGTTTTCTAAGGGTTTTTAGGTTTTAGGGTTTTTAACATTTTAGGGATTTTTGGATTTTTTGTATTATTTTTATATTTTTTTGGTTTTCATGAGATTTTGAGGGTAATTTTTGTTTATAGGGATTTTAGGGTCATTTAGGGAGTTAAGAATTTTGTAGGGGTTTTAAGGGTTTTAAAATTTTTAGATTTTCTTTTGGGGATTATTTATGTTTTTTATTCCAATATGGAAATTTAGGGATTTTTTTATATATTTTATGGATTGAGGGTTTTTAGATATTTTTAGGGGTTTGGGGTTTTTATGACTCATTAGGTTTTTAGGGGTTTTGTGATTTTTTAGTAATTTTTATGTTTGTTAGTGTTTATTAACATTTATTGGGGTTTAATGTATTTATTGTATTTTTAGTGGGTTTATACAGTTTTTATTGGATTTTAGGATTTGTTATGGTTTTTAGAGGGTTTAAAGGTTCTTAATGGATTTTCACGATTTAGGTACTTTTTAGGGTTAATTGGGTATTTAGCATTATTTACAGTTTCTATGATATTTATTTATTTTTTGTTTTTAAATGTTTTCATAGGGTTTTTATGGGTTTTATGGTTTCTATCATTTCTATAGAGGTTTAGGGATTCTTTAGGAATTGTATGATTTTTATAGTTTATTGGGGTTTCGATGGTTTTTATGGGTTTTTGGGTTTTTAAGGTTTTAGAATATTTTATGTTTTGTGGATTTTATTTGTTTTTAGGTATTTAAAATTTTCTTAGGGATATTTAGGGGTTTATCATTTTTTGAGATTTTTATGGATTTATTTTTTATTTTTATGGTCTTTTAGAGTTGTTAGGGTTATGATGATATTTTTCATTTTTATGGCATGTAGGGTTTTTTTTTGGGTTTTTAGGGTTTTTTTAGTTTATTTGGGATATAAGGGTTTTTTAGAGTTTATAAGGTTTTAATTGTTTTAAAGGATTTTTTTCAGTTTCTTTTTTTTACTATTTTTATAAGTATTAGGTTTTTTTAGTTATTAGGGTTTTTATGAATTTTAGTGTTTTTTCGGGTTTTAGGATCTTTTCAGGGTTTCTACATTGTCATGGATTTTGTGTTTTTTGGGGTTAGTTTGGATTTTAAGGGTGATTAGGGGTTTTTAGGGTTCTTACGGTTTTTATAGGTTTTATGAGGTTTTAGGTTGTTTTATAGTTTTTTAGTGGTTTTATGGAATTATAGAGTTTTTAATTATTTCTAAGGGTTTCAAGGGTTTTTATAATTTTTAGTGGGGTTTTTTGTATTTATATATTTTTTGGTTTTGTAAATTTTTAAAGGTTTTATTATTTTGTGGGTCTTTATGGTTTTCTATGTAATTTTATGGCTTTTGGTATTATTAGTTTTTATAGGGGTTTAATGTTCATTTATTTTTTATTGGTTTTCTGGTGTGTTTTCCCTATTTGTATGGTTTTTAACATTATATGTATTTTTAGGAATTTTAGGGGTTATTATGGTTTTACGAATCTTATGGATTTTTTGGGTTGTTAGGGATTTTGTTGGTTTCTAGGGTTTGGATATCTTTTGGGGATTTTAATGTTTTGGGGGTTTCAGGTGTTGTTTATATTTTTAGTTTTTATAGGTTTTATATAGTCTTTAAAAATTTTTTGGGGGTTCATGGGGTCTTTAGAGTTTTTAGCGTGTTATTATGATTTTATATGTTTTTTTTAATTTTTTTGTGTTTTTTCTTTTTAGGGGTTCTTAGGGTTTCAGGAATTTTCTTGGGTTTTTGGTTTTTTAGGGTTTTTAGTATTTTTAGTATTGTTATAGGTTTAAGTGTTTTTTGGTTTTAATTTTTTTCATTGGGGTTTTCATGGTTTTTATGGTTTTTAATGTTTTTAGATATTTTTTATTGTATTATGGTTTTTACTGTATTTATGGATTTTGAGGTTTTTTAGTGTTTTTTAGGTTTTTGGATTTATTAGGCTTTTAGGGCATTAGTGTTTTTCAGGTTTTTTGGGGTAGTATTTATATTTTGGTGTTTAAGGTTTTCTTATGGGTTTTTATGGTTTTTATGGTTTTTTATGTTTTTGGAAATTTTAGGTAAATAGTATTTTTTTATTTTTTTGTTCTTACATATTTAGAGGGTTTAAGGGTTTTTTAGTGTTTTTAGGGGATTTATAGTTTCTTGGTGGTTTTTTATTTTTTTTATTTTTTTAGGGTTTGTATTATTTTTAGAGTTTTTTAAAAAAAATTGGAGTATATATGATTTATATATTTTTTTCATGGTTTTATGGGGTTTAGGGTTTTTAGCAGGTTTTATTCTTTTTAGAAGTTTTTTGGGTAATAGGGATTTTATGGTTTTAGGATTCTAGCTTATATTAGATTTTATGGTATATAATTCTTATAGGATTTTAAGGTTTCTTTATTATTTTTCCAGATTTGAGGTTTTTTATATTTTAATGGGCTTTTAGGGATTTTTTAGTATTTTTGTGGTTTTTAGTGGTTTTAAGGATTTTGATGGTTTTTTGGTTTTTTCATTATTTTGGGATTTTAGGGGTTTTATTGGATTTTATTTTTTCAAGATTTTATTAGGATATTTTTGTTTTTTAGGGTCTTTTATTCTTTTAGTCATTTTAAGGGATTATTTAGTATAATTATGGTTTCTTATAGTTTTTAGGTATTTTGAGGGGTTTTACAATTTTTAGGTTTTTTTTGGTTTTTTGTGTTTTTTTGGTTTCTATAGATTTATTTCTTTTTAAGGGTTTTATATTTTAACAATTTTTTAATATTTTCAAATGTATAATGGTTTTATAGTGTATTTAGTTGTTTCTAAGATATTTTTAGTGTTATAATGGTTTTTAAGGGTTTTTATCTTATTTATGGTGTTTAGGGTTTTTTAGCGTTTTTAGCATTTTTATGATCTTATGGGTGTTAAGTGTTTTTAGGTTTTCAATGTTTTTTTAGATTTTTTAGGTTTTTTGGTGGTTTTTATGTCTTTTGGTATTTTATGTGATTTTTTGGATTTTTATGGTTTTTTGGGTTATATTGCATTTTTGCGTTTTCAAGATTTTATTGAGTTTTTACAGTATTTAAAATTTTTATACCTTTTAATGTTTTTATGGTTTTAAATAGTTTTACTTCTTTTTAGTGGGTTTTTAGTAGTTTTTATGGGTTTTTAGACGTTTTTACACATTTAGGGGTTTTATGGATTTTAGGAAATTTTTTGTTTTTGGGTATTTTAGGATTTTTATCATTCGTTGGGGTTTAAGGGTTTGAATTTTTTTAGTTTTTCATAGGGTTTTTCATGGTTTTTAATATTTCTATATTTTTTGGGATTTTTATTATTTTTATTGTTTTCGGGTTTATATTGGTTTTGCGGGTTTCATGTTTTTAGGGTATTTCATGTTTTTATGATTATATGTGTTTTGATGGGGTTGGGTTTTTAAGGGATTTAATGTTTTTATATATTTTTATCATTTTTCATGGATTAAAGTGTTTTACGATATTTTAATGGGTTTTTAGGTTTTTAATGGGGTTTTTAGGTTTTGGTGAGGTATTTACGGAATTTATGTTTTCAAGGTCTATATGTGTTTTTAGTGTTTTAGGGTATTTTGTATTTTTAGTTTGTTCAAGGGATTTGGTGTTTTTTAAGGTTTTCCTAGGGTTCTTCATACTTTTTAATGTTATTCTGTTTATAAATATTTTTATGGATTTTTTTGGATTCTTATGGATTTTATTGGTTTTTTTTTTGGATTTTGAGGTGTTTGGGGGATTTTGGGGGTTTTATGGCTTTTCTTAGGGTTTTAGGTTTTTTTTTGTATTTTTTAAGTTTTTTAGATTTTTTTAACGTATTTAGGGGTTTAAAGGCGTTTTCTAGATTTAATTATTTTTATTGTTTTTAGGATTCTTTATACTATATTATTGGGTTTTAAGGATTTTAGGGGTTTTTAGTGTGTTTTAGGTTTTTCTCATTTAATGGGGTTTTTCATAGTTTTACGTGTCTTGGGATATTGTGGTTTTATATTGGTTTCATTAGGTGTTTAAGATTTTTATCTTTTATTAAAATTTTTGAGTTTTTTTATGATTTATAGGTTTTTTCTGTTTTAAGGTTTTTTTGGTTTATTTGGATTTTTAGAGTTTTGTTTGGTTTTTTAGTGTTTCTTAGGGTTTCTAATGTATTTACATTTTTTTAATAATTTTTTTTGTTTTAATGGGGTTTTTTTAGTTTTAGTGGGTTTTATTGTTTTTATGGGTTTTTTAGGTTTTTGTGTATTTTTATGGTGTTCATAATTTTTTACTTTTAAGTGTTTTATGTTTTTTAGGGATTTATGGTTTTCCTTGGGGTTTTTAGCAGGTTTAGGGTTTTTTTCTTTTTAGGGATTTATAAGGATTTCATAGGATTTTTATGTTTTGTAAGGTTACTAGGGATTTTGAGGGGTTTTAGGGTTTTTTTTTTGATTTTTTGTTTTTAATGATTTTTCAAGTTTTAAGGTTTTTTGGAGTTTCTAGGGTACATAAGGTTTTTAGTGTTTTTAAAATGTTAGAGGTTTAAAAAGTTTTTTATATTTTTTTGTGGGTTTTATGGTTTTATGGGTTTAAGGGTTCTATAATGTTTTTAGGGGTTTTATGGGTTTTAAGGGTTTTTATGATTTTTAGAGTCATTGTGGGTTTTTTGTTTTTATGCTTTTATGGGTTAAGTGTTTTTATGTTTTTAAGGATATCATATGGATTTTCATGGTTTGTAGGGTATTTTTTGTTTTTAAGGATTTTTTGGGATTTTTTGGGATTTTTATGATTTTTAGAAATATTGGCTCTTTTCAGGGGTTGTAGGGGTTGTAGGGGTATTAAGGTTTTTAAGAGTTTTACAGGTTTTTTCATATTTAAGGTTTTTATGTGTTACATGTGTTTTCGCCTTTTTAATGGTTTCTTAGATTCATTTTGGGATATTTAGGGTTTCATTTGTTTTAGGTATTTTTACGGATTTTTAGGATTTTTATGTGGCTTTATGATTTTTATGGTTTTTATGATTTTTATGGTTCTATTCAATTTTAAGGGAGTTTTTGAGTTATGTTGGGTTTTTTAGGTATTTTGAGTTTTTTTTGTTTTAATGGGTTAAATAGGTTTTAACTATTAAGTAGTTTTCTACAATTTTTATGTGTTTTTAAGGTTATTTTTTGGTTTTAGCAGTTTTTTGGTTTTAGGGATTTTTAATGTTTTATGGTCTTTTTATGGTTTTTACAGTCTTGAAGAGTTTTAGGGGTTTTCTGTGATTTTAGAATTTTATGATATTCTTCTTATTTTATGGTTTTTATGTTTTTTTATGTTTTAAGGGATTTTTAGGGATTTTTTAGGATTTTTAGAGGGTTTTAGTGTTTTTATGTATTTCGATGGGTTTACTCTTTTTAGGGGAATAGTGGTTTAAATGGGTTTTGGGGATTTAATGGGGTTTTTTTGTTTTAGGGTTTTTAAAAAAAATTATTTTTAAATGATTTTAGCTGTCTAAATGGTTTTTATAGTATTAAGTAGTTTTTTGGGTATATGTGTTTTTATGTGGTTTTAATGTTTTTATGGGTTTTTCATTTTTTGGTGTTTTATGGTTTTTATGGCCATCTAGGTTTTTTGAATTTTTAATGTTTTTAGGGGTTTTAATTTTTTATAGGTTTTTTTGGTATTCTTAAGTGTTTTTAGAGGTTCATAAATTTTTCAGTTTTCTTATGTTTTTCTAGATATTTTGGGATATTTTATTATTTTTATGGTTTTTTAGTATTCTTAATGATTTGTAGGGGTTTTTGTGTTTTTTGGGTTTTTTCATATTTTATATTGTTTTTAAAATTTTCATGTTTTTTGTGTTTTAAATTTTTTAGATTTTTATTTTTTTCTTATGGTTTTATATTTTCAAATATTATTTTAGTTTTTAGGGATTTAAAGGAGTTTTTTTGATTTTTTATGTTTTAGGATTTGGGGGAATCTTGATGATTTTAGGGTTTTTAAGGTTTTATAGTCATTTGGGGTTTTAGGGTTTTTATTGAGTTCATATATGTTTTATGTTTTCTAGAGTTTTTTCAACAGTTTTATTATATTAAAGGGGTATTATATTTTATAGTTGTTTTTGGGATTTTTAACATTTTAATGTTTTTTATGGTTTTTGTGGTTTTAATGGTTTTATGGTTTTTATAATTTTCGTGTTTTTAGGTTTTTTAGTTTTTATGGGTTACAGTGTTTTTGGGTTTTTAACGTTTTTATATGGTTATTCTGGGTTTCTTTTGTTTTTTATGTTTTTAATTATTTTAGGGCCTTTTTTTTTATTATTTTTTAGGTTTTTAGGGATTTGAGGGTTTTTTAGTTTTTTATAGTGTTTTGGGATTTTAGGGTTTTCTGAGTTTCTAGTTTTTTTATGGTTTATTTAAAGTATTTAACGTCTTTTTGGGATTAATGGTTTTTTGAGTTTTAGTGGGTATTTTTGGCTTTATGGTTTTTTTGGTTTTTATGGTTTTTAGGGATTTTTAGGGTTATTTGTTGTTATTATGGACTTTTAGATTTTTTAGTTTTTTTAGGTTTCTTAATGATTTTATGTATTTTTATAATTCTAAGGTTTGCTTAAGGGGTTTTCATGGTTTTTATGGATTTCTAATTTTATTGGGATTATTACGGATTTTTTAGAATTTTTTTGGATTTAAGGGATTTCATGGATTTTGAGGATTTTGAGAGTTTTTATTGAGTTTTTATTTCCTTTTAGGTTTTTAGAAATTTTAAGAATTTTAGGGGTTTAAAATTTTATTAGTTATTATAGTTTTCTTAGGGTTTTCCCAGGTTATTAGGGTTTTTTACATTTACTTGGTATTTTTAGGTCATTTTAGTATTTTAACATTTTTATTGTTTTTTAAAGAATTTTACAGGTTTTCGGGTTTTTATGGGTATTTTTCTTTTTTAATGTTTTTTTTTGTTTTTGTAGTTTTAAGTGTTTTTTAATATTTTTAGTGGTTTAATGTGTTTTTAGTTATTTTTAGGGGCTTAAGGGGTTTTTATGGATTTTATAGTTCTTAGGGTCCTTATGATTTTTGGGTTTATAGATTTATTATAATTTTTAGGTTTTTAGGGGTTTTAAGTGTGTTTTGGTCATTATGGTTTTCTTATGGGTTTTAGAGTTTTATTTAATTATTTGTATTTTTAGATATTTTAAAAGAATTTATCGTTTTTTTGGTTTCTTTGTGGTTATAATGGTTTTATGGGTCTCTGTGTGTGTGGGGGGGGGTTGTTTTGTTTAACTAGGGTATTTTTTGAGTTTTTTGTGGTTTATGGGTTTTTAACATTGTTTAGGGTTTATTGGGTTTTTGAGTTTTTTAGTTTGTTTTTGTTTTTAGGGGGTTTAGAGTTTTTATAGTTTTAGGAATTTTATGGTTTTTAGTGGTTTTAATTGTTTTAATGATTTCTATGAATTTTTTGGGAATTTTAAGTGGTTTTTATGTTTTCTATAGGGATATTAGGTTTTTTTGGTTTTTTTTCATTTTTAATTGTTTTTTAGAAATTTTTATAATTTTTATGGCTTTTATGGTTTATATGGTTTTAGTAATTTTGAGAGGTTTATGGGTTTTATGGTTTTTATGGATTTTAATTTTGTTTGTTTTTTATGGAATTTTGGGTTTTGTGAGTTTTTAGGCTATTTTATGTTTTTTAGAGTTTCTAAATTTTTTAAGGATTCAAAGGGTTTTTATATATTTTTTGGTTTATGTTTTTTATAGTTTTTTTGGATTTTTATGTTTTTAGAGTTATTATGGATTTTAGGGGTTGTGAGAAAATATTTTTATGTTTATTAAGTGTTTTAAGGATTTTATGATTTTCTAAGGGTTTTCAATAATTTTAGGGATCCTTGCGTTTTATGTATTTTTTGGGTTTTAAGGATTTTTTTGGGTTTTTACCTTCTTTCTATTATTTGGGGGGGGTTTAGAGTTTTTTTTTGAGTTTTTAAGGTTTAAAAGGCGTTTTTTGAGTTTCTAAACATTTTAGGGATTTAAAGGGTATTTTTGGGGTTTTATAGGATTCATAGTTTTTTTAAGGATTTTATGGGGTTTTAGGGTATTTAGGGTATTTGGGGTTTCGTAGGGTTTTTAAAAATATTATATTTGTTAGGGTTTTTGTACTTTTTAGGTGTTTATGGGTTTTTATGGTTTTCAATGTTTTTTGGGGTTTTTATAATTTAATGTTTTTTAGGGGTAAATTAGGAATTTTATTATTTTAGTTTTTTTATTTTGTGCCTTTTAAGGCTCTTTTGGTATTTTATGGTTTTATCAATTTTAGGTTTTTAGCGGTTGTAATTATTTTAAATTTTTTAATTTTCTCTTAGATTTTATCATTATTTTATGGTTTTTTATGTTTTTGGGTATTTTTACAGCTTTTTACAGCTTTTTATTATTTTTTATTGTTTTTAGGAGTTCTGAAATTTTTGTCAGTTTTGTGGGTTTTAGGGTTCTTTTGGGGTTCTTAGAGGTTTTTTTGAGTTTTCATGGTTTTAATGTATTTTTATATTTTTTTAATGTTATGAGGAGTTTAAAGGGTTTGTAGTTTTATAGTTTTATATTGGTTTTTAGGGTTTTTATGAGATTTTCGTGTTTTTTAGGTTTTAGGCATTTTATTATTTTTAGTTCTTTTTGGGTATGTATATTTTTTTAGGGTATATTAGGGTTTCTATGGTTTTTTAGGATTTTATGGGTTTTATTGTGTTTTTATATTTTAAAGTCTCTCTTAGGTGTTTTTATTATTTTATAGGGATTTTTATGGATTTTTATGTAATTTATAGTTTTTCAATTTATGTTTAGTTTTTTCCTGAATTTTTATTGGTTTTAATATTTCATTATTTTTTATGAATTTCATAGGGTGTTTGGGGTTTTATGTTTTTTTCGTTTTTTTGGGTTTTTTAGGGATTTCTTAGGATCTTAGGGTTTTTAGGGATTTCAAAGATTATGATGTTTTTTTATGGTTTTAGAGTGATTATTAGTTTTAGTGTTTTTATTAATTTGTGGGGTATTAACTTTTTTTATGTTTTAATGTTTTTTAGGGGTTTTCAGTAAAATGTTTTTGTAATTTTATTGTTTCGTAGAATTTTGAGGGATTTTGAGGTGTTTTTTGGTTTTTATGGGTTTTAGGGGGTGTTTTTTGGATTTTTTTGGTTTTAAGAGTTTTTATTTATAGGGATTTAGGTTTTTAGTGTTATTTATGTATCTTGGGGTTCAAAGTGCTTTTATAGTTTTTAGTGGAATTTTGGAGGTGTTATAGTTTTTTAGTTATTTATGAGTTTTAGAGGTTTTTAGGGGTTTTAGAGTAATTTATATTTTTAATGTTTCTAGAATTATTTAAGTTTTTAGGGGTTCTAATTATTTATATATTTATAGGTATTTCATATTTATTTTCAAGGTTTTTAGTAGTTTAAAAAGATTTGTATGGATTTTAATATTTTTATAGTTTTAGGTTTTTAGGTATTTCGATGGTTTTTTTATTTTTTAGGGTTTTTAGTGGTTTATTGTTTTTTATGTTTTTAGTGAGGTTTTATAGTTATTTAGGGGTTTATTTTTTTATATTTTTTATAACATTATATGGGTTTAATGTATTTTTAAGTGTTTTAGTGGTTTTTTAGTTTTCTATTGGGTTTTTAGTTATTTTATGTTTTTTGGGGGATTTATTGTTTTTAGGGGTTTTTAGGATTCTTTTGGAACTTTTATGGTATTCATCATTTTTTATGAATCTTATTGGTTTTAATTGTTTTTAGGTTATTGTGGTTTTCTTATGTAATTTCAGGGTATTTTTTGTTTTCAGGTATTTTTCCATTTTATAAGTTTTTTTTGGGTTTTTATGGTTTAAACAAATTTTTGGGGTTTTTTTTTGTGTTTTTAGAGGTTTTATTGGTTTTTTCATATTTTATGTTTTTTGAGTTTTTAAGTGTTTTTAGGCTTCTATGGTTTACTTCACGGGTTTCTTGGATTTTAGTGTTTTTACATTTAGAGGGACTTTTAGGGAATTTTTAGAGATTTTAATGATTTCTTTATTTTAATTGTTTTTAGTATTTCATAGGGACCATAGGATATTTATATTTTATGGGGGGGGGGGCATTAGTATTTTTTTCATTTTTTAGACTTTTAATTATATATATAATATATTATGTTTTTCTTGGTTTTAGGATATTTATATTTTTTAGTAATTTTAGGTTTTTAATGGTTATTTTGGATATTCTAAAGTTCTTATGTGTTTTATGGATTTATTTTGTTTTTAAGAGTATTTAGGGTATTATAAGTTTTATTCGCATTATTTAGGTATTTTTTTGGTTTATGTATTTTTTGGTTTCTAAGAATTTCATAGGGTTTTTCGAGGTTTCTAGGGGGTTTTACATTTTTTGTAATTTTATTTATTTTTTTATCATTTTTAATATTTTTTATGGTTTCTTTGGGATTTTGAGGGGTTTTGGTTTTTTAGGTTTTTAGTGTGTAATGGTTGTTTTGGGTTTTTAGGTTTTTTTTAGTTTTTTAGGATTTTTAATGTTTTTCATGTTTTTTTATAATTTTTTGGTGTTTCATGGTTTTTTTGTGTTTTTATTTTTTGAATGGTATTTACCGGTTTTAGGGTTTTGTGGTTTAAAGTTTTAAGGTGTTTTTATGGTTTAATGGGATTTTAGGTGTCGTGGGGTATTTTGGGGGTTTTAGGGTTTTATATTGTTTTAGCAATTTTTTGTTTTTTAGTGTTTTTATGTTTCATTATGTTCTTAAGGATATCTTAGTGTTTTGTAGTGTTTTTATGGTTTCTTAATTTTTTGTGATTTTAATGTCTTTTTTAGGCTTCTATTTGTTTTTAGGGAACTTGGGATATTGAGGGTTTTAGGAATTTTTTGAGGATTTTATCATTTTTGTTTATTTTCAGGATTAAGGGTTTTAATGTTATTTAGGATTCCATTATAATTTTCATGGATTTTAGTGTTGATTATTTTGTATTTAATTTAGGGTATTTTTTACGAGTTTTATTATGTCTTTTGATTCATGGGGATTTGACTAATTTTAGTTTTTTATAGTCTTTAGGGTTTTTATAGTATTTTTGGTCTTTAGTGGGTGGGAGGGGGTTTTTTGGTATTTAGAAGTTATAAGGTTTTTTATTGTTTATAATTGTTTTTTGGGGTTTTAAGGGGTTTTATTGGGTTTTTATGGTTTTTAAGGGTTTTTGATTTTTCTAATATTTTTTGAGGTTTTTTTGGTGAATATGGGTTTTAGGCAAAGAAGGCACAAGTCCAGGATACTCCCGGAACCCCCCAAAATTTATAAACAATGAATACAGACACTACAGATAAGGGAGGGGAGGGATCAATTAATCCACACCCAAAACCCCTTACGACCTCAGCCTGAGGGCCACAAAAGGAAAGAAAAAAAAGAGAAACAAAGTGCAAGACCAAAAAAGACACAGTGTCCAAAAGAAAATCACACACAGAGTAGGTTTATAGCATGTTTAAAATTTTTTAAGGGTTTAAATCATTTTAATTGTATTCCTATGGTTTTTAGGTTATTTAGGGTCATTAACATTTTTATGTATTTTAAAGTATTTTATGGAGTTTGTGGGTTTTTAGCGATTTTTATGGTTTTAAGGTTTTCTCAGGTATTTTTCGGTTTTTTTTGGTTTTTTTGGGTTTTGATTTTTAATTTGATTTTTGAGGGTTTTTATATTTATAGAATTTTTAAATAATATTAGGTTTTTACATTTTTTTTACAGTTTTTAGTCAGATTTGGCTTTTATGGGGTTGTACATATTTTTGTGGTTTTGGTGGTTTTTAGGGGTTTTTATGGTTTTAGGGTCTTTTTTGGGTATTTTTGTGTTTTTAGACCTTGTTTAGTGTTTTAGGGTATCTAAGTGTTTCTAAGTTTTAATTTATTCTTAGGGTATTTCAGGGTTGTTGGGCTTTTTTTTGGTTTTTTTTCTATTTTTAGGGTTATTATGAATTTTATGATTTTTATGGGTATTAGGGTTTTGGTTCTTTGTAGTGTTATCTATGGTCTCTAGGGTTTTTCTTATTATTATTTATTTGGGTTTTTTTGTTTTTTATGTTTTTAATATTTTCATCGGGTTTTTAGTGTTTTTGTGGTTTTTTCATTTTTTGGGGATTTTAGGGAATTTTTAGGTTTTTAGGGTTTTTATGGTTTTTATAGATTTTGAGGGTTTTCATTGATTTTTTTTAGGTTTTTAATGGTGTTATAGTTTTTTGGGTTTTTTTGGTTTTTTTATGTTTTTATTGTTTTAATGTCTATTAGTGTTTTTTTATTGTTTATATTGATTTAAATGGTTTTAGAGTTCTTGTGATTTTTTTCGTATTTTTTGTGGGATTCATTTGGGTTTTTTTTTGTTTTTAGGGTTTTTATTGTTTTTAGGTTGTTTCAATATTTCAAGTTTAATTTTTGGGTTTCTTATGGTGTTCATCATTTTTTTGGTTTGTAGGGGTTTAAAATGATTTTTTTTTAATTTTTTGTTATGGTTTTCATTGATTTGTACATTTTTTGGGTTTGTAGTTATTTTCATGGATTTGTATCATTTTTGGGGAATTAAAGATTTTTAATGATTTTTAGGTTTTTTATGGTTTTAATCATTTATAAGGACTTATAGGGGTTTCATATGTTTTTAGGTTGTAAGGATATTCAATGGTTTTTTTTGGTTTTTAGGGATGTTTACATTTTTGTGATTTTTTAGCCATTTTAGTTTTTTATGGTTTTTGTGATATTAGGTACTTTGGGTGGTTTATGGTTTTTATGGTCTAATGTTTTTTATTGTTTTGGGTGGTTTTAGGGTATTTTTTATATTTTAGGCTTTTTAATTTATTTAGTTTTTTAACGTTTATAATGATTTAATTAGATTTTAGTCCATTCATTTGGTTTTAATGGGGTTTTAGGATATTTTATGGTTTTTAAAGTTTTAAGATTTTTTTTTTGTTTTTTAGGAGTTTAAATTATTTATATTATTTTACAGTTTTCTTGTTTTTTATGGTATTTTAGTGTTTTTTTAATTTTATATACTTTTATGGACTTTTATGTTTTTAGGGTTTTTAAGGATTATATGGATTTTTAGGGTTTTTAAAGTTTTTAGTGTTATTATGTTTTTTTATATTTATAGTGTTTTTAGGTTATTTATATTTTCAGTAGTTTTATGGTTTTTTTGTTATTTCTAATGTTTTAGGGCTTTAAAGGGTTTTTATAAATTTTAGGATTTTATGGGTGTTTTGGGGTTTTGGGTTTTTCTAGGATTTTAATGATGTTGGGGGGGGGGTTTAAGGTTTTATGGGGTGTTAAGGGTTTTAGGGTCATTTTAGGGTTTTTTAGATTTTTTCATGTTTTTTGGATTTTTTAATAGTTCTATGCCTTTTATAGTTTTCCTATGGATTTTTTTGGGTTTTTTCATTTTTTGGAATTTGTTGGTATTTTTTACTAATTATATTTTTAGGGGTTTTTAGTGATTTTTTAGGGTTTTAGGGGTTTTAGTGGCTTTATATTTATTTTTTAATATTAGGGTTTTCTGAGAATTTATGTAATTTAAATTTTTTTAGAGTATTTAGCCTTTTAGGTGTTTGAAGGATTTTTGTCGTTTTAAAGGGTTTTTTATGGTTTTTTGGTTTTAAAGGTTTTTAGGGGTTTTTTTATGTTTTTAGGAGATTTCAGGTATTTTGGATTTATATTATTTTTATAATTTTTATGTTTTTAAGGGTTTTAATAATTTTTAGGCTTTTATGGTTTTCTAAGGGTTTTTAGGTTTTAGGGTTTTTAACATTTTAGGGATTTTTGGATTTTTTGTATTATTTTTATATTTTTTTGGTTTTCATGAGATTTTGAGGGTAATTTTTGTTTATAGGGATTTTAGGGTCATTTAGGGAGTTAAGAATTTTGTAGGGGTTTTAAGGGTTTTAAAATTTTTAGATTTTCTTTTGGGGATTATTTATGTTTTTTATTCCAATATGGAAATTTAGGGATTTTTTTATATATTTTATGGATTGAGGGTTTTTAGATATTTTTAGGGGTTTGGGGTTTTTATGACTCATTAGGTTTTTAGGGGTTTTGTGATTTTTTAGTAATTTTTATGTTTGTTAGTGTTTATTAACATTTATTGGGGTTTAATGTATTTATTGTATTTTTAGTGGGTTTATACAGTTTTTATTGGATTTTAGGATTTGTTATGGTTTTTAGAGGGTTTAAAGGTTCTTAATGGATTTTCACGATTTAGGTACTTTTTAGGGTTAATTGGGTATTTAGCATTATTTACAGTTTCTATGATATTTATTTATTTTTTGTTTTTAAATGTTTTCATAGGGTTTTTATGGGTTTTATGGTTTCTATCATTTCTATAGAGGTTTAGGGATTCTTTAGGAATTGTATGATTTTTATAGTTTATTGGGGTTTCGATGGTTTTTATGGGTTTTTGGGTTTTTAAGGTTTTAGAATATTTTATGTTTTGTGGATTTTATTTGTTTTTAGGTATTTAAAATTTTCTTAGGGATATTTAGGGGTTTATCATTTTTTGAGATTTTTATGGATTTATTTTTTATTTTTATGGTCTTTTAGAGTTGTTAGGGTTATGATGATATTTTTCATTTTTATGGCATGTAGGGTTTTTTTTGGGTTTTTAGGGTTTTTTTAGTTTATTTGGGATATAAGGGTTTTTTAGAGTTTATAAGGTTTTAATTGTTTTAAAGGATTTTTTTCAGTTTCTTTTTTTTACTATTTTTATAAGTATTAGGTTTTTTTAGTTATTAGGGTTTTTATGAATTTTAGTGTTTTTTCGGGTTTTAGGATCTTTTCAGGGTTTCTACATTGTCATGGATTTTATGTTTTTTTAGGTTTATTATGTATCATTATGGGTTTCTAGGGGTTTTAGGGGTTTTTATATTTTTTTAGAGATTTAAGGTTTCATTAGTGTATTTATGGTATTTAGGGTTTTTAATTGTTTAGGTATTTTTAGGGAATTTTTAGAATTTTTTTTGTGGTTTAAGGTATTTAGAGTGATTATTATATGTTTTTAATTTTTTTAGTGTTTTTAGGGTTTTATGGTATATTGGGTTTTAGGGCAGTTTTATATTTTTTAGAGTTTTTAGGTTTGTTAGACTTTTTTAATGTTTCTAGGGGATTAGTGGGTTTTCAGATGTTTTAGTGTTGTTTAGGGTTTTTATGTGTTCCAAGGGTGTTCTGTGGGTTTTTGGGATTTTATGGTTTTTAGCGGTTTTAAGGGTTTTTAGTATTTTTAGTTTTGTTGGGTTTTTATCGTTTTTTATGTTTTTTTTTGGTTTTAATGTAATTTTATGTTTTAAAAGTTCTTTTATTGGTTTTAACAGTCTTAATGGTTTTTTACATTTTTAGGTATTTTTAGGATTTATTAGGATTTATGGGTTTTAGTGTGTTTTAGGGATTTTAAAGGTTTTTTATTTTGGTGGTTTTTAATTTTTAAATCCATTTTTGGGGTTTTTAGAAGTTTTAATTATTTTTAGGATTTTAAGGATTTCATAGGGGTCTTTAAATTTTTGAGGATTTATACAATATATTTATATTTTGGGTTTTTTTAATATTTTAGGGTTTTCTTGGAATTTGAGCGGTTTTATGGTTATTTGGATATTTTTTGTGTACTTATTATTTTTATGGGTTATTAGGGTTTTTAGAGTTTTTTTAAAAAAATTGATTACTAATGTGTTTTTATAGTTTTTGATAGGTGTATATGTTTTTTATGGATTTTCATGTTTTTAATGATTTTGGGGAACTTTTGTTTTGAGGGGTTTTTAGGGTTTTAGGGATATTTTTGTGGTCTTTAGGGGTTTTACCATGTATTTCGTTTTTATGGGGTTTTAATTGTTTTTAGGTTTTTAATGTTTTCTTTTGGGTTTCCAGGGGTTTTATTTTTTAATGCATTTGTAGATATTTTAGTGATATTTTAAAAGTATTATGGGTTTGTAGGATTTTTAGGGATTTTTTGGATTTTTGTTGTTTTTAGGATTTTCAGTGTTTTTTACTGTTTTTGGAAATTTTAAGGTTTTTTATTGGTTTTCAGTGTTTTCTGGTATTTAATATTTTCTTACATTTTTCAGTCTTTCTAAGTGTTTTTACCATTCGAGGAATTTTAAGGGAATTTTTGGATTTTTATAGTTTTTAGGGTTTTTTTGGTTTTTGGGTTTATGGGGTTTTTAAGGTGTTTAGAAATTTTTAGGTTTTTATGGGATTTATGTGTTTTGTGTATTTATGGTTTTTTGAGAATTTTGGGTTTTTTAGAGTTTTTATATTTTAAGTTATTTTTAAGGATTTTTTTTGAATTGTTTTTGGTTTTCTAGGATTTTAGGAATTTTTAGGATTTCTACGGGGTTTGTAGGTTCTAAGGACTATTTGGTTGTTTGGGTTTTTAGGTGATTTTTAAATTTTTGGGGTTTATAAGGTTTTTATTGGTTTTTAATGTTTTTAGGTGTTTAAAATGTTATTATAAATTTTAGTGGTTTTTAATGGTCACATAGGAATTTTTAATGTTTTTAAGGGTTTTAATGGTTTTTAGGGTTTATTGGGGTTTTAAGGTTTTTTGTGTTTTTAGTTTATTTATGGATTTTTTGTGATTTTAGTTTATAAATTATTTCTTTTGTTTTCTTATATTTTCATGGTTTATTTCATTTTTAGTGATTTTTAGGACTTTATTAAGATTTTAATGGGGGTTTTTTGTGTTTTTTATGGGTTTTTAGTTTGTTTTTGGATTTTTGGGATGTTGAGTTTTTTTTAACCATTATAGGGGTTTAACAGTTAATGATATTTTTAGTGGTATTTTGGAGTATTTTACGTTTTTTTAATGTTTTTTTTCTTTTTTACGAATTTTAGTTTTTTCATCAGCTGTAGCGTTTTTTAGGTTTATTAGGGGTATTTTTTTAGGTTTTATGATATTATGTGTCTTTTTAAGGGTTTTTAGAGTTTTTATATATTTTTGGTGTTTTAGGAATTTTTAGGATTTTTATGGTTTCATAGGGTTTTCTAGATTTTGAGGGATTTTAGGTTTTGATTAGGGTTTTAAGGAATTTTTTGTTGTTTTTAAGGTTTTTAAGGTTTTTTTATTTTCTAAATGTTTTAGGTGTTTAATGGTTTTTAGTGTTTTTGTGGGGTTTTAGTGTTTTTATAGGTTTTTTGGTCCTTATAGTATTTAGGGGTTCATGGGTTTTTATTGTTTTAATGTTTTTCAGGGTCTTTTTACAGTATTAGGTTTTTTAGGATTTTAGAAGTTTTTAGTTTTTTAGGTATTTATGGTTTTCATAGAGTTTTTAGGGTATTGATACTATTTTATGTTTTTATTGATTTATAAGGTTTTTTTAGGATTTTAATGGTTTTTAGGGTTTATAAATTTATGATGGGTTTTATAGGGTTTTAGGGTTTTATGGGTTTTAGAGGTTTTTATTATTTTTATCATTTTTTAGGTTTTTAGGGTTTTGAAGTATTTTTTGGAATTATATGTTTTTCATAGTGGTTTTTAATATTTTTAGGGGATTTTATTTTTTTAAGTATTTTTAGGGCTTTTAGGTTTTTTATGGTTTTTGGGGTTATTGGAAATTTTAGGGTTTTTAGGGGTCCTTAGGGTCTTCAGTACTTTAATAGTTTCTTGGGGGTTAGGATTTCCTTTAGTTTTCATGGAATTTATGTTTTTGATATTTTTAAATTTTTTTTGTGGTTTAACGTATTTATAGTGTTTTCTATGGGTTTTTAGGGTATGATGTGTTTTTAGGTTGTTATTCTTAGCTTTGGGGTAATCTAGTTTTATCATATTTTATGTTATTATGTATTTTAATGATTTTTTTTTATTTTTATGGTTTTACGGGGATTTTAGGATTTTGAGGGGTTTAGGATTTTTTATGCATTTTTGGAGTTTAGGGGTTTTAGTGTTTTTTATGTTTTTATGGTTATTATGTATTTTTAGGTTTTTAATGTTTTATAAGGGTTTTCGAGGTTTTTATGTTTTTTTACATTTTAAAGTATTTTTAGGGATTTTTAGGAATTTTATGGTTTTTTTGGTTTTTAGGATTAACCAGGGTTTTCAGGGAAATTGTTTTAATGTTTTTATGGTTCTTATGGAGTTTTGGATATTTTGGGTTTTTTGGTTTTTATATTAATTTAGTTTTTTAAAATTTCTAACATATCTAAATGATTAAAGGGTTTCTATATTTTTAATGGGTTTTTATTTTCTATGGGTTTTCATTGTTCTTTAAGGGTTTTAGGGGTTTTTTTTGGTTTTATGGTTTTTTTAGGGAAGTCTAGGGTTTTGGTAGTTTCTCAGTTTTTTAAGGGTTTATATAGTTTTTGGTGTTTTGAGTTTTTCTATGGGTTTTTAGGATTTTTAGTATTTGTACATATGTACAGATTTTTAGGGATATATTTGGATTTTTTTTTGGTTTACATGGGTGTTTATTGATTTTGAGGGGTTTTAGGTTTTTTTTCGTGTTTTTTGTTTTTTAGGTCATTTAGCATTTTTAGGTTTTTAGTGGGTTTTAGTGTTTTTTGGTTTTTATGGTTTTCTTAGTGATTTTTAGGGTTTTAATGGATATTTACATTTTTAGGGATTTTAGGTATTTTTAAGTATATTCCTAGTTTAATAGAGTTTTTAGAGATTTGTGGGTTCGTAGGGTTCTAATATTTGGGGGGGGGTGTAATGATTTTTTTAGTTTCTTATGGATTTTAACATTTTTACGATTTCAAATGGTATTTAGAGTTAATAGTGGGTTTTAGGGCTTTTATTGGTATTTAGTGTTTTTTAATGATTTAGGGGATTATATTATTTCAAGAGTTTAATGGTTTTTAGTGTTTTAGAATTGTTTGTTTTGAAGGGTTTTATGTATTTTTAGATTTTTTATATTTCTTATGTTTTTAGGGTTATTTTGGGTTTTTATGTTTTTAGGGGTTTTTATGTATTTTAAGGTTATTTATGGGGGTTTAGGGGTGTTTTTTTTGGTTTATTGGGTTTTAATATTTTTAGGGTTTATATGGTTTTAAATTTTTTTTTTTTTGTTTTTTTGGCAGTTTTAAGTGTTTTTATGTTTTTGAGGGTCTCTTACGAGTTTTTGGGTTTATTGGGTCTTTCAGTTTGAAAAAATTTTGCGAATCATTTTTATGAATTTATATACTTTTTAGAGTTTTTAGTAACTCTAATGTTGTTAGGGTTTTTATTTTATTTTTCAGTTTTTGGGGTTTTATTTAGTTTTTAGGGGTTTTATGGATGTTAAATTTTTTGCAGTGTTTTAGTTTTTTATTGGGCTTCTTTAGTTTTTAGTGTGTTTTCATGGTTTTCAGGGTGGTTTTAGGGATTTTTATGGTTTTTCAGGGTTTTGTGGTTTTAAGGGTTTTTATGAATTTATGGTATTTTTTTGTTTTTGGAGTTTTTAGGTATTTAGTGGTTTTATGTGGTTTTAGGTTTTATGTTTTTTTTAGGGTTTTTCTAGGTTTTTAGCGCATTTTATGTTTGTAGTGATTTTGTTGAATTTTTTATGATTTTTAGGGTTTTTGTAGATTCAGACAGATTTTATGATTTTTAATGGTTTAAGGGTTTATGGATTTTAGTCAGTTTTTAGGTATTTTTTTGGTTTTGGGGGGTTTTATGTGTTTTTAGGTTTTTATGTGTTTCATGTGGGTTTTTTTGGGTTTTTTGGTTTTTCTATATTTTAAGGGATTTTTATGGATTTTTAGATGTTTAAAGGGTTTTAGGGTTTTTAGGAATATTGTGGTTTTAATTGTATTTTTTGTTATTATTGTTTTTATGGTTTTTTGGGTTTTAGGCATTTAATTATTATTAGATTTTTAACATATTAAAGGGTATAGAGGATTTGTAGAGTTTTAAATGGTATTTTGTTTTTATGTGTTTTTAGGGTTCTTTAACGGGTTTACGTGTCTTTTTGGATTTTGGGGGGTTTTAGGGTTTTGGTGTATTTTGGGATTTCTTCAGACTTTAATTTTTTTTAGCTTTTACAAGGTTCAATAGGGTTTTTGGGGTTTTATGGTTTTCTTTGGGGTTTTCATGTTTTTAGGGGTTTTTTCATTTGTATATATTTTTAGGGGTATTTTTTGTATTTTTATGGTTTATGATGGTTTTTATTGATTTTGAGGGCTTTTAGGGTTTTTTTCAGGTTTTAAGATTTCGAGGTCATTTAGTGTTTTCTAGTTTCTTTGGGGTTTCAAGGGTTTTTTAGGATTTTATGGTCTTCTTAGGGGTTTATGGTTTTTAGTAATTTTTATGTTTTATTAATTTTTATGATTTTTTAGGATTTTCATGCTTTAATAGGGTTTTCAATGAATTTATGGGTTTTTGGGTTCTAATGTTTTTTGGGACGTTTTCTAGTTTTTTATGTTTTTCAGATTTTTTAATTTTTCTATGAGTTTGAAGGGGTTTTTTTTGAGTTATTAGTGTGTTTAAAGGATTTTATGGGTTTTTAGGGTATTTTTAAAGGTTTTGGTATTTTTATGATATCAGAAGATTTATTATTTTTAAGGGTTTTTATCATTTTTATTTTTTATGGGATTTAAGTAACATTACTTTTCTGAGATTTTCTAATGGTTTTAATTGTTTTTTAGGTATTTTTTTGGTTTTTATTGATTTTTTTGGGTTTTAGTTTTTTTTAGAATTTTTTGGGTTTTTATTTTTTTAGGGTTTTTAGCATTTTTTTAGTTTTATTGTTAGTTTTTAGTGTTTTTATGTTATTAAATGTTTCATATTAGTTTTTTATGTGTTTTTTAATTTTTTTTAATTTTTACTAAATTTCTATAATTTTAAGGTTTTTTGGGGTTTTAGTAATTTTATGTTTATTGTGGTTTTAATTTTTTTATTCAACTTATCGGCGTTTATTGTTTTTTTATTGGTTTTATGGGTATTAATGTTTTTCCAATTTTATGGGTTTCAAGGGTTTGTTTAGTTTTCTGTGGATTTTTATGGTTTTTATGGAGTTTTAGCGGGCTTTAAAGTATTTAGGGGTTTTTACATTTTTGATATTTTTTGGGATTTTTTTGATTTTTTTCTTTTTTTCATGTTTTAATAGATTTTTTATTTTTAGGTGTTTTAAGGGTTCTTAGGGTTCTTAAGGCATTTATAATTTTTAGTATTTTAGGGGTTTTATAAATTTTTATGATTTTATATTTTTTTATGTTTTTATGGGGTTTTACATTTTTAGTGAATTTTATAGAATTTTTAGGAAATCTTAGTTTTTAGGGATTTCATTGATATTTAGGGTTTAAGAGTTTTAAGAGATTTTACATTTTATTTTGGAAATTCCGTTATTTTTAGGGATTTCAATGTCTTTTATTTTTTTTCAGGTTTCTTAGCATTTAAATGGTTTTTAGAGTCTTAAGATGGTTTATTCGATTTTATGGGTTTTGAGGTTTTTATGGTATTTAGGGGTTTTATGGTATTTAGGGGTTTTGTAGTTTTTAGGGTCATTGGGAGTTTTTTGGATTTCTTTCATTTTTGTTATTTACAGGTTTAAATGGATTAGTTTTTCCTCATTTTATTAGGTTTTACTTGGGATTTATGTATTTTTACATTTTTAATGATTTATATGTATTTTTTATATTTTTTTTGGTTTTAGCCTCTTTAATGATTTTTTAAGTTTTTTTGGGTTCTTATTGTATTTTTGGTTTTTAGTTTTTTAGATTTTTTGGTTTTAATTTTTATAAAGTCATTTAATTTTGAATTGGTTTATTACATTTCTATAGTTTTTTTTTGGTTTTAAGGAGATTTATGATTTTTTAGATTGTTAGTGATTTTGAGGGTTTTTTGGGTTTTAGGTTTTTTATGGTTTACTGAGTTTTTTAGGGTCTACGGTTTTTAGACTATTTTAATATTTTAGGGCATTAAATAGTTTTGAGTGTTTTTTGGTTTTTTGGTATTTATGATTTTTTAGTGTTTTTATGGTTTTAGTGTGTTTTAAGGATTATAGGGATTAAAATATTTTTTTTGATTTTTAGCATATTTTACTTTTTTAGGTGTTTAAATTGTTTTTCTAATTTTACATTTTTCTTAGGGTATTTTATTTTATTTTATGTTTTTTTTGGTATTTCTAGGATTTTTTTGAATTTTTATCAGTTTTTAATATATTTTCAGTATATTTTGGGGATTTATTGTTTTTTATGGTATTTAGGGTGTTTAGTGTTTTTTAGAATTTATAAGGTGTTAATATTTTTGGATATTTTTATTGTTATTTAGTATTTAAAGTGTTTTTATGGTTTTATTGGTTTTCTAGTGAGTTATTTGATTTCAAGGTTCTTTAAATATTTTTTAGGGGGGATTGGTTTTTATGGAGTTTTAGGGGGCTTTAAGGTATTTAGGGGTTTTTATTTCTTTAGATTTTTAGGGGTTTTTATGATTTTTATCTTCTTTTCATGTCATTATAGATTTTTGTTTTTTATGTGTTTTAAAGGTTCTCAAGGTTTTTTAGGGTATTTATAATTTTTATTTTTTTAGGGGTTGTATATATTTTTAGGTTTTTATATTTTTTAATGTTTTTATGGGGTTTTACATTTTTAGTGAATTTTATTGAATTTTTAGGAAATCTTAGTTTTTAGGGATATCATTGATATTTAGGGTTTTAGAGTTTTAAGGGATTTTACGTTTTATTTTGGTAATTCCTTGTTTTTTAGGGATTTCAATTTCATTTAGTTTTTTTGATGTTTTATAGCATTTAAAAGGGTTTAGAGTCTTAAGTGGGTTTATTCGGTTTTATGGGTTTTGGGGTTTTAATGTTATTTAGGGGTTTTATGGTTTTTAGTGGTTTTGTGTTTTTTAGTTTCATTGGGGGTTTTCTGGGTTTCCTTAATTTTGGTTATTTATGGGTTTAAATGGATTATTTTTTCCTCGTTTTATTAGGTTTTATTTGGTTTTTATTGATTTTTAAATTTTTAATGATTTATAGGTATTTTTTATAATTTTTTTGGTATTGGTCTCTTTAATGATTTTTTTGTTTTTTGGGTTCTTATGGTATTTTGGGTTTTTAGTTTTTTTGGTTTTTTTGGATTAATTTTTATGAAGATATATATTTTTCAATTGGTTTATTACATTACTACAGTTTTTTGGGTTTTTTAGGATTTTTTAGTTTGATAGTGATTTTAAGGGTTTTTAGGGTTTTAGGTTTTTTATGGTTTACTATGTTTTTAAGGTCTATGATTTTTACAGTGTTTTAACATTTTAGGGAATTAAATAGTTTTTAGTGTTTTTTGGTTTGGGGTAATTTTTATTTTTTAGTGTTTTTATGTTTTTAGGGAGTTTTAAGGATTATAAGGATTTAAATAATTTTCACGATTTTTAGGATATTTTAGTTTTTTAGGTGTTTAAAGTGTTTTGCTAATTTTAAATTTTTCTTAGGTCATATTATAGTTTTTTATGTTTTTTGGTATTTCTAGGATTTTTTTCCAAATTTTAATTGGTTTTTATTTGATTTTTAGTATTTTTTAGGGGTTTTAGTGTTTTTAGGTTATTTAGGGTATTTAGTGTTTTTAAGAATTTATAAGTTGTTAATGTTTTTGGATATTTTTAATATTTTTAGGGATTTAAAGTGTTTCCATAGTTTTATTGGTTTTATAGTCTGTTATTGGATTTCATGGTTCTTTAAATATTTTATAGTGGAGATTGGTTTTTAGGAGATGGATGAATACTACCAAAATCCTACACTAATTATATAAGATGTACTCGGTGACATTTGAACACAAGTCCTTGCTGAGACCCTAAAGGATATATACCACTGATATGGACCCTCAAGGGTTGAGTTTATCATTTTCTACATTTTAGGGATTTTAATAGATTTTATTTTATTATGGTTTTGTTTTAGGTTTTCAATATTTTTAGTGTTTTTTATTTTTTTAGGATTTTTTTGGATTTTTTTTGCTTTTTCTGTTTTTTTGGGTTCTTTTGGATTTTAGGGGTTTTTATGTTTTTTAGGGTTCTTACGGTTTTTATGGGTTTTAGGAGGTTTTTGGGTGATTTTTATATTTTTAGTAGTTTTAAGGATTTTTAGAGTTTTTTATTGTTTTTAGGGGTTTCGATGGTTTTTATAATTTTTCGTTGGGTTTATGGTATTTATGGATTTTTTGGTTTTGTAAATTTTTATAGGTTTTATTATTTTGAGGGTCTTTATGGTTTTCTAAGTTATTTTATGACTTTGGGTATTATTAGTTTTCATTGGGGTTTAATTTTCTTTTATATTTTATTGGTTTTCTGGTGGGTTTTCCCTGTTTGTATGGTTTATAAAATTATATGTATTTTTAAGAATTTTAAGGGTTATTATGGTTTTTCGGCTCTAATGGATTTTTTGGGTTGTTAGGTATTTTGTTGGTTTTTACGGTTTTGAGATATTTTGGGGATTTTAATGTTTTTTTGGGGTTTTAGGTGTTGTTTATATTTTATGGTTTTTAATGGTTTTTATAGTCTTTAAACATTTTTTGGGGGTTGAAGGTGTCTTTAGGGTTTTTAGTGTGTTATTATGATTTTATAGCGTCATTATTTTAATTTTTTAGAGTTTTTTTCAGGGGTTCTTAGTGTTTCAGGAATTTTTTTGGGGTTTTAGGTTTTCTATGGTTTTAGTATATTTACTATTGTTACATGTTTAAGTGTTTTTTTGGTTTTAATGTTGTTCATAGGGGATTTCAGGGTTTTTATGGTTTTTTATGTTTTTAGATATTATTTTTATAGTATTATGGTTTTTAGTGTTTTTATAGATTTTGACGGTTTTTAGTGTTTTTAGGTTGTTAGGTTTTATTAGGTTTTTAGGGCTCTAGTGTTTTTCAGGTTTTTGGGGTACTATATATATTTAGGTGATTAAGGTTTTCTTATGGGTTTTTATGGTTTTTAAGGTTTTTTTATGTATTGGGAATATTTAGGTAATTAGTATTTTTTTTATTTTATTTGTTCCTATATATTTTGAGGGTTTTTGGGTTTTTGGTGTTTTTATTGTATTATAGTTTTTAGCGTTTTTAATGATTTTGATGGTTTTTATTGTTTTTCTGGTTTTTAGGTTTTATTAGGTTTTTAGGGCTTTAGAGTTTTTCCAATTTTATGGTTTTAAAGAGATTCTTTAGTTTTTTGTGGATTTTTATGGGTTTTATGGAGTCTTAGGGGGTACTAATGTTTTGAGGGGTTTTATGGTTTTTAGGGGTTTTAGGGATTTTAGGGTATATTTTGAATTTTAGGGATTTTAGTGTTTTTAGGTTTTTAGGTGTTTTATATGTTTTAGGTTTAAATGATTTCTTATGATTTTAAAAAAAATTCAGTATTTTATGTTTTTATTGTTTTTTGTGTCTTTTTTATGATTTTTATTGTTTTTGAGGCTTTCATGTTTTTTAGGGTATTTGGGTTTATTAAGGGGTTTTATGGATTTATGGATTTTCAAAGTTTTTACGGTTTTATGTATTTTTTGTGTTTTTAGGTTTTTAAGGATTTCTTTGGGATTTTTAGTTTTTTAAGATTTTTTTGTAATTTAGATATTTTAGGGCTTTTTTTAGGATTGTTATGGTTTTTAAGGAAATTGAATGGTTTTGGGGGTTTTCTCAGTTTTTTTCCATTTTTAGGGTTTTTTGATTTTTTAGGGTTATTAGGTTTTATATATTTTTTATCATTTTTACGGGTATGATGTATTTTTAGATTTTTTATATGGTTATAGGGTTTTTATGGGGTTTTAAATTTTTTTGGAGTTTTTAATGTTTTTTTAGGTTATATGGTTTTTAAGTATTTTATGGTATTTAAGATTTTCAGATGGTTTTTAGGGATTAATGGGGTTTTTAAATGTTTAGGGTTCTTTAAGATATATTAATATTTTTAAGGTTTATTAGGAATTTTATGGATCTTCAAGTTTTTTAATATTTTTTAGGGTTTTATGGGTTTTAATATTTTTTTGTTTTTAGGGTTTTTTTGAGTTTGTTAGTTTTTTTTTAAAAAATTATTTATTTTAGTGTTTTTATATGTATAAATGTTTTTTATAGTTATTTTTATGTTTTTATGGTTCTATGTGTTTTAGTGTTTTTAAGGTTTTTTACGGGTTTCTATGTTTTTAGGAATTTTAGATCCTTTTTTGGATTTTTATGGGTTTTTACAGCATTAGGGTTTTTGAGGAGTTTTGGGTTTTTAGGGTGTTTAGGGTTGTTAAGGGGTTTTAACAATTTTTGTGTATTTCTTTGGTATTATGTGGTCTTTGGTTTTATGTTTTTATAATGTTTTTTAGGGTTTTTATTGATTAATTTTTTTAATGATTATAATGGATTTTTAGTTTTTTTTGTTTTTAGGGGTTTATGGAATTTTAGGGAATTACGTGTTCTTATTGTATCTTCAGTTTTTAGGATTTGGACTTTAAGTGTTTTCAAACATGATTCAGTGTTTATATGGTTTGTAGAGTTTATAGTGAGTTTTTAGGGTTTTATGGGTATTATATTTTTTTTAAAAAAATTAGGGGGTTTAATGGTTTTTAGGGGTCTTAGGGTTTTAGGGTCTTTATATTGATTTTTAGGATTTTAGAATTTCGTAGGTTATTTATGGGTTTTAAGTGTTTTTAGGGTTTTAGGTTTTCCTTGGGGGTTTCCATAATATTAAGTTATTTTATGTTATTAGTTGGTTTTAGGGAATTTTTCAGATTTTTATGGGGTTTTTGGGGTTTTAGGTATTTTTAGAGTTTTTATGGTTTTTATGGTTTTTATAATTTTTATTTTTGTAGGGGTTTTAATAGTTTTTAGGATTTTATGTTTTTCTTATGGTTTTTCATGGTTTTTATTGTTTTTATATTATTTTGGGGTTTTTATGGATTTGTAGCATTTTTATGGTTTTTACAGATTTTGATGGTTTTTAGTGTTATTAGGTTTTTTATGTTTTTTTTGGTTTTTTGGTTGTCAGGGTTTTTTTTTTGAATTTTTAGTGTGTTTACATTTTTTTAGAGTTTTTCATGTTTTAAGGGTTGATTGGATTTTTTGTGTAATTATTATATTTTTATGGTTTTTATGGGATTATAGGGTTTTTTTATTTATTGGGTTTTTTTGTTTTCAGGGATTTGTGTGGTTTTTATAATAATTTTAGGGTTTTTAGTATTTTTGGTTTTTATGTGTTTTATGTGTTTTCAAATTTCAGGGTTTTTTGGGGATTTTCAGGGTCTATAGGTTTTTTTACATTTTAGGGATTTTATAAGATTTTTAATGTTTTTAGTGTGTTTTTTTCATTTTGAGGGTTTTTGAGGGGTTTTAGAATATTTATGTTTTTAGGGGTTTAAGTGTTTTTATTATTATATGGTTTTCTTTGGGTTTTATGGATTTTAGGTTTTTTATGTTTTTATGGATTTTAAGGAATATTTTTTCTATTTTTATGGGTTTTTAATGTTTTTATGAATTTTGAGGGGTTTTAGGGGGTTTATGTTTTTATGGTTATTTTGGTGGTTAGGTTTTTTTGAGGTTTTTATGGTTTTAATATATCTTAATGTTTTCATGGGTTTAATGGATTTTAATATATTTTATGTGGTTTTAATGATTTTTAGTGTTTTTATTGGTTTTTAGCGGTTTTAGGACTTTTATAATTTTATTAGTTTATTAAGGGTATTATAGTTTTTTTATTTTTAGGGTTTTAAAGGTTTTTTAGGTTTTACATGTCTTTTTAGTGGTTTTTAGTTTTTTAGGGTTTTTTAAATGTTTTAGGATTTATGGGTCCTTTTTAGTATGTTTATGGTTATTAGTATTTTTTAGGAATTTGGGGGGTTTCAAGGTTTTTTAGCATTTTATGATATTTAGGGTTATATTAATATTTAGGTTTTTAGGGGTTTTATGTGTTCTTATTTTTTTATGGTTTTCTTTGTGGATTTTATGGTTTTAAGTTTATTTATGATTTTTTGGGATTTGTTGGATTTTTTAGCAATTTTATGGGTTTTATGGTTTTTATGGTTTGTTAGTTTATTTATGGATATTGAGGGTTTTTTATGTTTTTAGGGTTTTTAGTGTTTTATGGTTTTTTTTGAATTTCGGGGTTTTTTGTTTTTTTTGTTTTCAATATTTATAAAAATCTCTTAACAATTTCAATGGTTTAATGGGTTTTTAGTGTTTTTAGTGGGTTTTATAGTTTTATCAGTTTTTAGGTTTTTAGTGGTTTTATTAATTTTAGGGGGTTTTAGGGTTTTTAGTGTCTTTTATTGTTTTTAGGTGTTAAATCCTTTTTAGTGTTTAATTGGTTTTAAATTTTTTAGTTATTTAATGGATTCTTAGGGGTTTTCATGGTTTTTTGTGTGTTTTACATATTTAGGTATATTTGGGAATTTTAAGGATTTTTATAGTTTGTAGTATTTTTTGGATTTTGTTGGGTTTTACAGGGTTTTTATTGTATTTTAGGTTTTTAATATTTTTTTAGGTTTTTAATGTTTTCTTAGGTTTTTCAAGGTTGTTAAAACTCATTGTTGTCACACGGGTGTGAAAAAATATATTTATAAATAAATCAATAAATAAATAGTTGAATTTCCCTTAGAAGGATCAAGGGAACTCTCTCAAATCACCTTGCACATACCCGACCAACGTGCCACGAGCATTGTGCAGGCCATACCTAAGAATCCTTGAAGGGTAAGCCACTATTGTGTGAGGAACCTATGGGTGAAACCTATTCATGGTACATACACGAGAAACATCCTTCACCTAGGGTCACATGATTTACTATAAATAGGACCCTTGGGTTCCTCATATTACGAACTTGAAATTCGAAAGAATCCCCAAAAATTTGATAGTATATCCTCATCATCCAAGCCCTAAAAACCATTCAAGTGGCACTCAAAAACCCAAAATAAATGTGAAATAAGGGGGATAGTTGGATCAAATTCCATTTATGATCTAAAACACAAGACACTGACACGATGATCCCCTCCACCCTAGTTGACAAGAACTAGAGTGAAGGTCCCTTCCCAAACCTAGGTCCTGTGTGAGACCCTTCTAGGGACACCTAAGGAAACAATTATTGCATAGAGAAAATCATCACCCAATTTTTTCCCTAGGTTTTCTCTCTCCTAATGCATCTCAATCTTATATAGGACTAGCCTGTGAGAGGCACTTTTATTTCCTCCCATGTCTACCCTGTCTGAAGCACCATATGCTCACCCAACCAAGACCTTCATGATCCACCTTATAAATCCTCTTTCAATCCAATAATGGATGGGATCCACATACATTGGATCCTTTGTCTATGGGTTTCCAATTTAAATCCTCCGTTGAATCCTATAGGAATTGAAAACCAAGTAGATAGAGACATTAGTGTGTCTCACATTTAGTTATGTATTATTTCAGTCATAGGCACCCCTCAATTGTCCCAAGTGATGTCTTGGGTCCTCAGGGTGTGTTCAGTTTTGATCCCTTCGACCATGAGGATCCCAACCCATAGGGTACTTCCACAGACCTCCTAATATTATATGTGAGGTTGAGGATGTTCTCCCCATCATGTCTCTAATACTAGGAACCTTCCATTTCAGATGGTTAGGGATTTAGATCCCCCTTTCATTTCCCTATTATGGTGATTAGTTACTAATTTTCCATCCATCATTTTGATATCGATGTAGAGAATCCCTCATGTTGTAAGCCCCTATCCTTTCATAAGGTCAATATCAATAAAATAAGTTATATGTGACTATCTTGGTTAAGAAATGAGAAAGGAGACTAGCACATAAAAACCCATTATTATTATCCCGTATCCCCGACCTCTTCCATTGGAAGAATAAGTATCATGTTTTTTTCCAGATATTATATTCCATTTTACTTATCCCATCCTATCATGAATCGTGTGGGCATAGTGGTTAGTGTTGATCATGACATATGCATGACTCAATAGAGAATGCTTTTCTAGATATTCCTCTCATCTTCATTCAGAGGTCCTTTAGAAGTGTTGGTCCTCAAAGAAATGTACTCATCATTCATGACTCCTGTTATGTATAAGCCCCAACCATCAACATCCTAACCTTGATAATACTACTATATGTATGTTTGAACCAAACCTCTAAATTACCATGATTCAAAACATTCCTCATGCTTCTAGACACATGGGGCTTCTCCTAGATATAACCCATAAAACCATCTCATATCATTTCAATGGGCCAAATTCACCTAAAATACAAACCTTCCTATAACCTTTATATGAGTGGGTCCTTGAATTAATCAAACTACATGGGATTTGATTCCCATCCATGATGGATATGTAGGAAGCCTCTATGTGGTCCAAACCCATACCCATAAATTCACTATAATCCGCAATGGGACACATTCCTAGTAGTTTCTTCACTAATCTAGGTTGTCACACTCCCTTTGGGTTCCTTGGGAAACTTGTTAATAAATCACACACCAACCCTTGGATATATATACATCCCTAAGATGGCCTTGACTCATGATTTTAAATTGCACGGTTTTGTCATCATTATATAACCATAAAAGTTAAGATGTGTCTCGTTAACATGAAAAAATATACATAGGTTGTGATTCTATTCACAAGTATACATAGTAATCCTATATCAATGGTTATATCCCAATATGAGAAATTTTTTTTTCTCCCTATATGATGATAAATTCCAGAGCACCCCACTGCATGTCCGAAAACTGGATTTGTAATAATAAATTACTAAAGAATCTCTATTCATCATAAAAAGGGTAAAATTAACAGAGAACTTTGGATTCTAATAGATATCTCCATCATTATAAAACCTCATATTCATAAATATGATTTTAGAATAAAGAAATTATAATATTTTAGGTATAATTTTGTGTGACCTGAGTTATACATGAGATTTAATAATGGTTGTGTAAATATGCTTTAAATCTATAAGAGAGTACTAGAGAAGGAAATAGTTCCCCCCAAAATGGAGTGATGCTCCCATCCTCTCATACATTCTACCAATGTGTGTCTATAATAATTATTGGACCATTTTCTTATAATAAACTACATTTATAAAGTAGTTTCTTGAAACATATTGAATAAGGTAACCACTAGGTGCTTTAGATTTCATGAAAAACCCCCCATTGTAAACCCTCTATATTTAGTGAACATTATAGGAATGATTGTAAAAATCAAAAACACCAAAAATAAATCACAAAGGAAACAACAATTATATTGGTAAACAAATGGAGAACCTGATGCGACTCCTTAACAAAGAGGATCTCATCTCCCACATGCCAGTCCCCTGCATGCTCTTACAAATTGGAACATTCCAAACATGGATCCAAAATAATCAATTGTTCATGAGTTTTTTTTCTGAGATGTTTATTTAGTGGGGGGTTTTTTTTGTGTCTGTCACCTATATTTCAATAATTTTCTCCCAAAACTCCCTTCAATTTAATTAAATCTCCCCAATTCAAGAATATGTATGCCTTGTCTACAATCCCAAATTAATCCTCAACTAAAAAGAATAAATCGTAGCCAAAACTGTATCTTCAACAATACGAATCAAAAGCACTTATTTGGGAGTACTGCCAAAACAGAACAATATTAACCCTATAGGTATCTCTATAAGTCCTTCATCTCATGAATCCCCACTATTCATCCACCAAATAGAGACAAGTGGTCCAGAATAAAAAGGAACTAATTCCCATTGTGAATCATTTTAGGAGCTTATCATGAGGAAAAAATAATAAGTTCCACCCTTATCATAGGGAAGAAAATAAAGGGGCCAATAATGACCTCACATATAATACACATGGGTCCCTCCAAAGAGACCCTACTAGTAGTCATTACCTCCAATGCCACACGATAGTGAACCCTCCACTTGATGAATGTTTCATCCTTGAAATCCAGGCCTAGGTCACCCATACCTAGGCATTAAATACAACCCACCGAGTGTAGAAACCTATCAATAAGGAACAATGACACACCTTTTTCACCTCCAGAAAATCTCATTAACAAATCTTGGAGTAAAATATTTATAAGGCACAAACACCAACTCTCACCAAACATGCATACCACATGAACCATCTACATGCATCTGTTGAAGCCCATTAAAAAAATTAGAGCAAAATTGTGAGCATAAAAAACACGATTCTTATAGAAAAAAGGTTTACTATAAAATTATATTCCTTGTCATGAGTAGGAATACACACATATCCAAATTAATCAAGACATATAGTAGTCATGATTGGGACCATTCAGAGAAACCATCTAGTAAACCTCAAAAACACATAAGGGGAATAATTGCATCACTTCCGCTACAACTTAGTATGGTTAGTATATACTGACATGCGATAGAGGTATGGTACATGATTTCACCCTAAATATAGCCATATAATGGGAACATATCTTGGTTCATTCAGCTTTAATTACCAATAACATCTGACCAATGGTGAATGGGTAGATAAAAATTCATTCCCACATTCTACAAACTTTCTAGAACATAATAACAACATCAGTAGTGGTGGAGGGGAATACAAACAACTCCATCTCTATAATTATTTTCACTCATCATCATGTCACTCAAGAGAAAACAAACACATCTACTCCCATCCATGAGGGTCATGTGATAATCTTTCTCATGATATACAAACAACATGCATTGGCCACACACGCATTTCAACTGGATTTCATCAGTTTACCCAAATTTCAACTCCATGGAAGGCACACAACACTTATAAAATTTGAAAGACCCTTAAAAAATTTATAGTAATACATAGCAAATAAAACATGACTCGTCATTTGAAAACTCCATTCTCAAGAAGGTGGCCCCATCTACCGCAAGAAATAATCCAAAAATTCCTCAACAAATGTTAGTGAAAATTATGATTTTTAATATAATTCCGGTGTTCTTAATGATAGTGCTCTTCAATCCATTTAACATTTATCAACGCTGGATCTGGATCCTAATTTTCCACTACCAAATTATGGAAATAGTATTAATAATTCTGGAGGCCCTCATTGGAAAAAATAGCATCAAGGCTAGCTTTATGACCTAATTGATCTCATGATCTGATACCCTAATGAGAACCATAGTATCCTTCCATGTGGACAAATGACTAAACCGGAAGAATGTACTCCACTTGCTATTTTTCACCTAGATGGTACTCTATATGGTATATACTTCAAGAACTCTCATTTAATTTATAATTTAATCAATAATTGTTACCCTCTCCATGATGGCATTGACTATGAAGTTCCTCCCCTTAATATTTTTTTACTTCCACAATTAGGTCCTCTCATTACTGATTTAAGGATGATAAATCTATCATATTGTCAGGTAGTTTGGAAAATAATTCCATCTATGCCTGATACCTCAACTTTTACATGTGAAGTAATTTTTTAACTGGAAGATATCCAAAGGATGAGGTAATTCTCTGAACCACCCTTGAATCATATTCCTTTCAGTGTGATAGAGAAAACAATCCATGTCAATCCTACAATTTACAACAAAGAAGTAGGGAAAACCCCACATTGGATGGACCATGTTGAGAATCATCTAATAAATATAAAGAGTACATGTTGAAAATGAGGAGAAAATTAACCAATTACAATATTATAGTGATGTTATATCCCTTTTCTGCACCTCAATAAAATATTCAATAGGTTTTTCTGGAAAATGTGGTGCATGACATCCACCCCACTGTTTGTAATACTAATCATCAAATAAAATAAAAAGTATTTCCTTATAATGAGAATCAAATCCATTTCAAGTTAACATAATGGATAAACCTTTAAATTAAAGTGGTTTCTGTCATAGCTACACAATACATTAAATTAGGAAAAAAGAAAGGACCCCTTATACGTGCAAGTCCCAATGCGTTAAAAGATTTGAGTTAGTTTATCACAAATGACTCATTTGGAGTTCCCATATGAGTATGGATAGATCATGTGGGGTTTTATTTCACTTATACCTTATTCATAAAATTATGAAAAAGGTGACACCATGAAATTTCATAGATTTAAGAAATATTTTAAAAATGAAATCAGTCCGCAAAAGATAGTGTGCCCAATAAAAACCATCCCTGACTAAATGTTGTAAATGTCGAGCTAGGAGAGAGCTAGGAAGAAAAATAATTTTTCCTCAGACACCTAAAAATTTTGATAAATGCACTCACGTGAGTTAAATCAAAATCAAAATAAAAAAATTAGATAAATATCTTTGGCAGTAGGTTTCTTAGGTGTAGGTCAAACCATGCATCCAGCCAATGTTCAACCATGGCTCCATAAAATATAGAAACCATCCATGGTATAAGAATCCACATAGGTCCAAGAGAAACCCCATCCATCGTGTATGAGTTCCTTTTTACAACTACCTTAATGTTATAAAAACATGATCAAAATGTAGTGAAAACTAAACATGAAAATATCAATCCCATGTGGATGGGGGAATTTTTACCTCAACAACCTCCTCTGCAACAGAAGTCATTACTCCATCAATTAGAGGGGACACTGTAAAATAGATAATCCAATATAGTCATATCGAATGACATTATTTCCTCACATGGATAGAACATAAAATTTTTTTTCAAAAATTCTCTTTGGATCAACCATCATTAGAAAATCCAAATAGGACCAACAAAGGGAAGGGTGTGGCCCTGTGGTAGATTAAAATAAAAGAAAATTTTTAAATAAGTTTATGAAATTCCATAAATGTCTTATGAATTAGTAATTTTTTTAACAACAACCCTTTAGATTCAATAAAACATGTTCCCAATATATAAGAGTATGAGGATGAAGTTTATGTTCATAATATGGAACACACTGAAAAAATTGAGGTATGTGTGAGTAATAAGAACTAGAGGCTCACTATGAATTTGAAAAATACTTTGAATGATCATGTGCCACCACATCTAAGAGAATTAGCTAAGGGAAAGGTTAGGAATTACCTAACCCACCTCCTGATGATGTTGAACCCATCACACAGGAGGAACGGTTCGATCAGCAGGAGAAAGAAGTGAAGGAGTTGAAAAATCTCAATGCAGAACATCTTTGATGAAACATCCCTATCATATATATTCCTCAAGAATAACCTAAACATGCACTATAAACTAGCGTTCCTCAACAAGTATGATTCATCCCCACAATTGAAATAGAGTCACAACATCCACTCAAAATTGGGTTTAGAAAACCAATATATTTAGATCTTGTGATAGTAAATAAGGAGTTCCCTCAGTTGGGTACACAACTAGAATAGGGTTAGGCACATCCTCACAGACTTTCCCCAATAGGTCACCCATGGTAGATAACAAAAAACACCCACAATTGTCTCTACCTCTTTCTTCCCATGTTCAACCTCCGACTCAACTGGGCATTCCTTAGTGGAACATTAATATCATTGATTCACTAATGAATTTTTTTGAATCTATCGTGTTGTCATGTTTTCCATAAAAAAAAGAAACCTTACCCTTAATGGGTTGATTTTACCCCTCTACCAACCATATTTTAAGGACCCTAAATATCTAGTTTTCAATGGAACAGGAGACCTAGAAAAACATTTCATTCATTTTATTTCTATTTTGATCCCATTATCGGGATCCCTACACAAATATAAGTATTGAAACTCAGGTTCTTCATGTAATACTATAGAATAATACATTTAGGTGGTACCCAAGTTTTTCATATAGATAAATTGAAGCATGGTATGATATTCCATAAAAAATTTCTTCCAATTTAAATAAATGACATAGAAGAAAATAGTACTCAACCTCTCAAAAACCAAAAAATAGTATAATGAGATGTTATCAGAATTAATTTCTTGGTGGATGGTGTTAACATAATCCCTAAGAATATAGCTTTCTTAAGAATGTTTTTTCCATTGGACTGGGGAATCTTCAAATGGAGTTATGCACATTACTCACCGTAATTAAATATACTAGAGGGTTTTTAGATATTGTTTAAATTTCACAAATATTGGAAGCCTACATCTATTGAACCATGGATAAGTCTGTTGTTGTTCCTTCAACTCAGGAGAAGAGAATAAAGAAAGTAGATGATGATGTTGTCATGCTTATGGAAACCATACACCTTCTCCCGCTCCAAACCCACACTATACTATGTGAATCCCCCTACTGAGAATCAAAAAAAATTCCCACATAATTGAGATATTAAAAATGAGAAAATAAAAATAAATTTTAGTATCTAATGAACAAATTTCATTATTTCCAAGATAACCATGTCCGCAGCTACTTCATTTCGTATCTGGAGAAAGACTTGATCAAGTTTTTGAAGCCAAAGATGCCTTTCCAGGATCGTCTTGAAGATCTATAGAACTATTTCCACATCCAATGGAAATTGGGAAAACTATACATTAATTATTCGTTTTCATTGTTATCTAATAAAAAATGGACTATGGGATAGGGAATTTGGTAAAACCACCAACAAAAGTATTATGTGATTATTCTACTAATCTTGAGATGGAGAGTGAATGTAGGAAAGATAATTGAAATTGTATTCATAAGTTCTGTGACATGATAGTTATAGATACAATATAATAGTCTCATTATAATCTCCAATTATAGTTGAAGCAACCAACTATACCCTCAACTTCTTCTCCTACATCATATTCGACCCTCTAGGCATGAATGTCCTATAATGTTCAGTTTTCTAAAATCTGACATGACCGAAAGGGTGGGGAAAAATAGAAATATGCACCTATTCTAAGCCCAAAGATTTATTTTTCTCTCTAAGACATATTTCCTATAGTCCCAAGAGAATGGGAACCACCCCACCAGATGGTACCCTTATAGTTGGCTCGCTGGATGGAATCCTCATCAGATGAGTTGTTAAACATTAATTATATTATCTTCATTCACTTAAAGGAACCTTTATAAGATTATTAATATAGAAATGAATATGAATTATCTATTTCTAAATGGGTAATTAGAGGAATTGTTCACCAGAACCGAGGATACATGGGAATACACTACCATAGTAGAAATCAATACTCTTCCAACATCCCCACTCAGAATATATATGCCACCAATGCACATGAGAGAGCCCTATAGTGGGAATAGAAGGAGTGAGAATGTTACACCAAAAATTCCAAGATTCATATTAACCATATTATCCTTGAATATTGATTGTGGGAATACAACTTCCTAATCAACCTCGATAAGAAGGTAGACATACTCGACCTAACCACCGATGGGAAGGAATGCCTTCAAATCCTATTCTAATGGATGATCGACCAACATCAAGTACTTCGGCCCCTATGGTGCCTAGAAAATAGTATCCCCATGCAAGAAGATGATGAACTGTAGCTCAATATTATGACATTCTAATGTAATTGGCCTTGTTTCTGGATAATATATTGATTTTGGATTGTCTCATTTTGTCTAAAGACCTCCATAAAGTGCTTATAAGTCCATTTTTATGCCCTAGTAGTTTGGATATGTGTTTTAAATTGTTGAACTATATTATAAGTATTTTTATCCAACATAATTCTTTATGATCATATCATTTATAAATCTTGAAAGATATTTAGTTGTACAGAGATACATCAGACCCTTGTATGTTTCAAGTTATAAAATCAATGTTGATAATAGATGATCTTTCACTAACAATGGATTTGGAGTCAACTTCAATCTAGTCCAAAATCCACATCAGCTGGTTTACAGTGATCCCTTCTTGTCGCCTCTACTCAAACTTTGTAGGTTTAAGGAAATAGAGTTAAAAATCCTCTCTAAAAAATCATGATCAAGACCTAGTTTGTGGGACTCATATCTAAAATTTAATTTTTAGTTGCTGAAAAGGGTAAAAGATTAAATATTCTTCTAGAAAGGTCCTAATTACACAATCACATGATAATCCCCCCATCATATAACCGATTTATCAATTACAAAATTAGTGGTCATGTTGGGACATTTCCTGGAAACATATCCCCATTCTAATATTTTGAATCTCAATAAAATGATGTGGTCTTCTACCAGAGGATAGGGAAGTAGTCTATGATCGACAAAGTCTCACAAATTAATTCCCTAAATTTTCTAGAAATGGTCCCATTAAATCCCATCAATCAACTCAATGGAGAGTAATTACTACCCATAAATTAGATTAAAGTCAGGTGCTTAATTCAAATACATGTTTAGTGAATTTTATGATATCATTCACAACCACTGATCCCAATAGATCTAGATAATATGTAAAATCCTTATCAAATGGTATTAGTTCATATAAAAAATTTATTATTCCATTTCCCATGCTTCAAAAAATCCTTGACTAATTATCTAAATATGAAGGAGATATCATATTACAAAAGTGACTGAAGATAATCATTCTCTACCTATCATATCACATGATGAGATTCAAAGAGACAATGCATTGTCATTAGGTTTAGAATAAGATTCTTCATCTCCAAGATGTCAAAATATTGACTCATCACCTAACTATGAGAAATTTTAATTAAGACTGAATTCCCATTAGGGAAAGGTAGAGGTTGAAGTGGAAGTGAATGATGATTAAGAAGAGGAGGAATAACTTTTGGATTCCCTTCAATCATTTTAATAAGGTATATTTATAACCATTTATGATCTCAAGAAAATATATCTAGTTATAATGGAGGATCCAAAACACACATTGATAAGTGTGTCCATGTATTCTAAGGATCAACAGGTATATACCTATTTCATAAAGTATCATTGGAAATTTTTTTCATTAATTATAAATAAATTCCATGTCATGATCCCAATGGGTCCACTCAACACATAGGATTACCAAAAAAATACCTGGGTGAGAAAAAGGAATCCACAAATACACACCCTACTCGTATTGCTGAAATTGAAGCATAATCTGATAAGCTTATGAGATTTTATTTCATTCAGGAAGATAAGTATCTGAAATGGAAATCCAATATAGTATTGAAAAAGATAAAAAAATAGGAATAACATGTTATTCATCGATTTCAATGATCTAATCAAGAATTTTCAGATGTATGACTTTTCAGCCCTAATCATAGAATGAATTATTGATTCTATGGCTGGATATTGGTAACATTCCCCCATGGTTGGATTTTTGGCATATAACCATATTATAATGTCCCTATAAGATCAATTATTCACTTCCCTTAGGCCCCTTGGAGAGTTTTTTTCTGTCAGGTAATACTATTTTCCTTTAATAATGATAGCACCACGTACCAACACACTATCATAGAATCTTTAAATCCTTCATAGAAAAATTCATGTAATGCTACATTAATGATTTTTTGGTTAAGAATCGACAATGTTCTGATCACCTCTCTGATCTTGATACTATGTTTAATAAACAATGGACATATATCCTAAAGATGAATCCCTGGAAATGTGATTTTAGGGTGACTTCAGAAATGTTCCTCAACTTTTTCATACAACATCAAGGCATCAATTTCAACATTGATAAGACCAAATATATCTTTAATAATTCACCTTCTATAAACTATAATGATTTTATAGGATTTCAAGGACAACATTCATACATTAAGAGCTTTATATAAAACCTTATATGTACATAGTTTCCCATCACTAGGTTGATTAAATGGGAGGTAACATATTAGTGGAAATATTACAGTTAGGAATAATTAAAAATTCTCATGAAATATGTAATTATTCTACAATTATTGATGATTAATTTTGAAGGTAAACAACTTATTTTGTATCTTACAAACCTAGAATAATCAATGGTTGATTTCCTCTCTTGAAAGAATGACGTTGGGAATTAAAAAAATCGTCATTATCTCAATCAAAATATACTTGACACTAAGAATATTTATTCAAATATCAAGATGTACTATATAGATTTAATATTTGTGGTTCTAAAGATGAGTTAATCCATGAAGCACCATGAGTTCTATTTGGTCTCTTGTAACAACCCTCTCAAATACATCCCCATTTTCCATATATTGACCGGACATTTGTCTTGGTAGTTAGTGATCTTGTAGTAGTTTTACATTCATTTTTTTCCTTATAAAGTGATGAAAGGCCATTCTTGAGATACTTTCCATGAAAAACTTACACTGGTTGAAAAAAAATCCTCAAATACTACATTACCTGATGAAGAGGTCTTCCCTAATCATGATGACCCCTAGAAACGAGAAATTTATTTTGAAGACACATCCAAAACCCAAATTGGTAAGATAATGGAAGACCCCAATCTCAATAAGAATTGAGTTGTTATTTTTTATTATGTCTATAGAAAATTCAGTCACATCTTACCCCTTCTTATTATCATAATATGGCACATATAATATTGTTGATTATTAGGCCCTCAACAAAGGGCTAGAACTGGAACATAAAATAATTGTGGATCAATTTAAATTTAAAGGTGATTTAAAGTTGTTAATGAAGAACATAAATTGTAATTTTCCAATAATAAAAGATTATTTAATCCCCCTTCATGACTATATTTTAGGGTTAATTGATGAATTTCCTTCAAATACTACATTTAATAATGTTAGGTGATTAAAAAATTAGTAAGAAGATGCATTGGGAAATGTATCCATGACACTAGAAGATCCTAATTGGGACGAAATAGTCCTTATAATTTCATACTATCAAATGGTTCCACATTTTTCACATGTTTACATTTACTAAATCATTAAGATTAAATCATTCCTCGAACTCATAGGTCTTACAACTAGTGGGAAGGTACCCATTGTAGACTACATTCCAAATAGAGCGCTCTAATTATAAAGAACCAGAAAGGAGAAAAAATGATGATGAGTGACCAATTTTAATCCCTATTATAGACAAAATCACTAGATGATCCTTTAAAAATTGATTAGATGGTGTCCTTATTAGAAGAATTGAAGGAGAATATGTGTTTTCTGTAATGAAATAACTATAAACAAGAGCATGTTGTGCACACCTATTAGGGTTCAGGCTTGCCCATCAAATCTGGTGGCTAGGATACTTTTAGCCTTTAATGATGTAGTATTGCAAAAAAAACAATAAATGTAATTCCTTCCATGTTCACACCTTCTTAATCCATAAACACTTATATTTAATACGGACAACCAATTACTCATGGCCATTCACTATATGGGGAATAGATATCATAGGGTCGTATCCCCCAATTATGGACAAGAAGTTCATATTCACCCTTAATGTTACTGATTTCTTCTCCAAGTGGGCTGAGAAAATAACTTGGAATGATCTCAAGACCAAATTCATTATCATCTTGACGAATGAAAATATCATACTATATTTGGTATCCGTTATACGATACTAATATAAAATCACACCGTTTTCTATTATACTGAGTTGGAGAAGCAATATCAAGAGTAAAATTCCAATCCAACCACTCCTCATGGTACCAAAAAGTTGCTAATGGATAGGTTTACGGATCAAACATGTCCCTATGATGTATAATCTAAAATATTGTGAATAAGGAGAAAAAGTGTTCACCCGATGAACTATTTATTGTCTTGTGGGAAGACCAGAATATCACCCAAACCACCACTCGAGAAACCCCATATTTTTTAGTATTTGTTACAGGAGTATTCATACACATCTATGTACAATTTCCCACATTCCTTATTTCTGTATCTTACTAGCTATCCTTATAAGATAAATCTCAAAAATAGCTCGATTAATTGGTGTGAATTGATGAGAAAATACTGCATACCATTCATCACATAGAAGTTCCCAAAAATAGATAGCATGGGATTTAAAAAGGAAATTCTTCCTCCACTCATTCCACAATGGATAATTGGTACTGGTCCTTAGGACCCTGATGATACTAGAAAAGAATCCTCCAAATCATGAGCCAATGTGCATGGGGCCTTATTACATACATAGGGTCCACTCTAATGGAAATTATTCTAGTGTATTGATGGATAGAGACCTCACAATAACCCCTACAAATGATAGGTTTCTCATGAAATAATATGTCTGATAAATAATCCACATGTAGATGCTGCATGATGTTAAATTATGTACCATCTTCATCCATTACATGACGATAAAAATTCATGTCATTCATTTCCTCTCTGGTTTATGTAAAACTACACGGTCCCTCTTCCTTATCATGTGATGTAAAAATTAATGACACCAATTTCCTTTCCACACTATTCAAAAATTTATGACATATACATCTTCATCTGATGATGTAAAATTTCATAATCCCTCATCCTTGTTGTATAATGTAAAATCACATGACACCAATATCTTATCCACATGATGCTAGATAGTATGGTTCCCTTCATCCAAGATGCATGAAATAAAACTACATAGCACCATGGTCCTAGATTCCTGATCTTAAAAGTAACACCATATGTTCTTAGTTATATGACCTAAACCAACAAGATACCAATGTATATGTTATAAGACTATAAAATACATAGTCTAATATCCAAGAAACAAGAAAATTAAACTATATTAAAAATTACTTACCACATAATATAAAACATCATGGTTTATTTCATTTCTTAATAATATAAAACTACATAACAATTTCGTACAAGTTTGATTGGATCATATCTCTTGGTGGTGGTTTCCTACCACACCATAATTCATAACCACGTGTGGCTTGAATCCCATTTTGTTGGGATATTTAGTGATGCCTATAAATTATTTATTTTGACTATACATCATTCAAAAACAAAAAATTTAACTTTTCCTGATATGTAAACTTGATTAAATTGTTTTACCAATTCAATAACTATGCATTGATTGATTTCTATCATTACAGGATATATAGCGATACCCAGGTCTCCAGTCCTGTCTCCAGCTACAATATCCCTTAATCATGTTATATCACTGATTTCATTACCACATGATGTTTAATTTAATGTATATTATTAATCTCATTCAACGTTAAAGATTCCATAAAAACATATGGATTTATTCTAATTTATATGAGATAGTTAGTGATGCATGTAGCATATACTCTGATATATCCACCACAAGATCAATATTCCCCTATAATTTTCTATAATCACTTCTATGTGGTAAAATAAACCTATAATAAACCTAATTTATAAAACTGAGAATTGATCATGTGGGATTAGGAGTTTTGGAAAAGCATTCTGTGTATGATCAAGGAGTATCATTTCATGATAGGGCAGACACGGTCATAGTTGTAAGTCCTTAAAAGAAACACCAATATACCCTTACCCCATGATGTAAAATTTTAGGGTTTCTGTCCTTATTTCACGATGTAAAACTCCTAGAATTTGTGTATGTACTTGAGAAAATCACACTCCTCTCTATTGGTCTCCCGCCACACCACCTTTCAAGAACAATGTATGGATATATTCTCATTTAAATTAGATACTATGTGATTCCTGAACTACATGACCTTGTCCTAGACATGGGGTGTTGAAAAATTCCTAATCTACATTATAGAAACAACAATCTATACATGATATCTAAATTTGGGTGCCCTCATTTTGGTGTCCATCTAGGAAACAAAAATGTCCCCTCCCACATATATGTCAAATATATGTCAAGGAATCCACACCCTATGGACACATCTGGCCAAAATGATTTCCTTATCCTCAGATATATTCCTTCCACATATCATACTCGAAATCCTGTTTAATATTGGATCTTCATAAATTTCTTTAACTCTTAGAAATGGAATGTATGATACATGAAGATTCCTTTGTCTAACTATGTAGTAATACACCTCAGTTGTATTTTAATATAGTTTCCCACAAAAAAGTGTCAGTCAGTTAGAGGATGTTGTTGTTTGACTATGTTGTAATATTCAATAGTTGTATTTTCATATATTTTCACACTAAAAGTGTTTTTCAACCAGTGAAAAATTCTTCCTTGGGTGAAGCCCCTTCTATATTTGTAAGCCCGAATGACATTGTGCTGGAGCCTTCTATTTTACCATGGTTCACATTCATTCCTTTTATTAATTACCTATATCACATATCCTTTTCCAGTAAACCCTAGAATATTGGATTACAATTTAATCATTCAAATTTGTAATATTGTATAACATCATGGGTCTAGAAGGCCTTATATTACACATCATTCTCATAATATTGTGGTCCTAGTTGTACAACCTACAACTATATGGCACTATATCAACCTGATTGAATGATGTTAAACATTATGATTAATATTTTCTACATGTTGTTAAACTAATATATTGATGTTTAACATATTTGACATTAAAACACTCCCTCATCCTCATTGCATGATGTTAAACTAAACGGTAAGTCCTTACAATCATTCTTTAAATAACATGGTTTCCAAAAACTACACATGGGTTGATTCTCACATTGAAGAGACATATAGTGATTCCTAGTTCCTATGTCATAGGTGCAACCATAATAATGAAATAAATTTAATTATCGACTCAATAATTTGATTAGTTTAATGAGTTTAATTATAAAACTATGTGTGGCATGATTCTTACTTCGACGAGATGTGTAGCGATCCTTGAATCATATATATTAGACCCAAACACCATGAAAAATATTCAAAATCCATGTGCATGAATCAAACTATCATAGGAAAAATTCCACTCTATTATTTAGTGATTTTGACATGAAATTGCCCATTTATAACTCAACCACTTTCATTACACAAAATGAAATTTTTTCTAGGGAAATATAAATCTCCATAATCATGCTTTGACCATCAAAAATATATTTTTATATTTCTATGTATTCCTTTCATTGAAATTTCCGTAATACTCCCCTATTGTATTTGTATAGAGTCCCCCACATAATGATCCTTTCATTCAGAGGATTTCACTGTTTGAATTTGCAGTAATACACCCCAGTTAACATTACATAAAGTCACCCAGAAAAATGGTTTTTCATCCAACGAAACATTTTGTCTTGTCTAGACCTCCAATATCTACATAATACACAATAATTTTATTTTATAACCTATAACTCGATTTTGTTCCATGGGGATTTCTTTAATATTTATCTGATATCATATTTAAAATCCATATATTCCTAGATTACAACTTACAAACTCCCCCCTTCATACCTAATGTTGATGCAATGTTCTCTGTAATATCACCATATGGAATAGCCAAATTCTAATTTTCAATAAAATATTTAATCAACTTATATTATAGCCCTCAATGTTCATGTATAATGATATTTAACCACATATACCATGTCCTGGTCATCTAAAATTAAACTACATGATGGTTTAACCCTCTCCCGGGGGAGCCTTTTTCCTGATGTTGGGCATATACCATATCACACCAAAGAACTGTATAAGACATTATGATAATTCTATCAATACACATAGTGATTCCTAGATCCTCCAATCTATACCTAGATTCCACAATAAAAAAAACCTATGGGTCTATCCATTTATTGACACAACCCCAATCTTGGTGGAAGGTTCTAGACTTCTTCTAAGACCCCCCCCCCCATTCAATTTTATGATCAACATAGAATGTACCATCCTCTACTCATATATGGTTTTTATAGGATTGTATTCACTATCCATGGAAATTTATAACAAATATATTCCCTTCATTCATAGACATTGTCCCTTCATGGTATAGAGAAAATCAAATCTATAAATCATACTTTATCCATCAACAATAGAGTAAAAAATCCTAAGGAAACCATTGTCTAAATATAATGTATTACACCCAGGTTTTCATTGTATAAGTCACCCACCAAAAGGTCCTATCAGTCAAAGGATGTTTGTTGTTTGACTATGTATAATTATTCCCCAGTTGGATTTGTAAAAAGATTCTCATTAGAAGGTTTTGTAAACCAGTGGTACATTACTCCCAAGTAGAGTCTTTTACTATTCCCATAATCCCTTATATTAACGTGTTAGAATATAATTTTTGAACATGGCCCTTTTATATTCCTCACATACTTGTCTCATATTATTTTTGAGATCCGAGAAAAAAAAAATGAACTCAAAATCCCTATTCGTGTATTTGGAGAATGTCATAACACTTTTATCCATGAACCCTTGTTTGGGTCACCATTCCAAAACTCACGGTCAAAGTTGTTAACCTAAAAAACCAGACACATTATTTAATCATTAAATACACTAAAATACCTACAAAAAACTCAGTACTCGCTAGGTTGAAAACCCAAAAAGGGAAACCTGTATAAATGTAAAATCTAATTTCTCTACACTTGCACTCTCTATGGTGTAGAAAAAAATATATAAATTAAAAGTAAAAGGAACAAAACATGTCATGATGATAATATACATAGAGATTCCTTAGAAAAAAACAAGAAATTTATGTTAATATATCTTCATATCGGACTTAAGAAGAATTTTCTTGTGATGAGACAAAAAAGACACAAATTTGGATGGGTCTTCTATATGACCCTAGAAATAGTCAAAATATGATTTCTAGGTCCAATGACCCAAAAGAAAATCCAAGAACTCCCTCACTCCTATCATTTCAATTATAACATAATTTAATTTAATCAATTGAGTCATTTTAAATATTATATTAAGAATACAATGAAGAAGAAAAGGTAGGAATAGATGATCGAAAAAAATTATCTTCCCTGAAGTTGTAAAATGTGAAGGAATATGTTGGTCGGAATGGATACTCAATTGGGGCGGGTGAATTGAGTTCCAATTAAAAATTTTGTTAAAATTATGTCTTTTTAAAATCTCCCAATTTATAAAACAAGTTAAACTGTAGTGAATTTATATAGATTTTAAATTTTCACTTAGCTTCTCAAATATTAATTAGGATACATTTAATTTAACCACAAGATCAATCTAACTTCGGAAACTAACCTACTGATTTAAAATAAGTGTACACACTTGCTAATTTAACTATCAAAGTAGCTTTAAAATAGTTTTGTATTTCAATGTAATTGTATCGGAGTATAAAATATATGTGTAGTATACATTAAACATAAACTAAATATACGTAGAACATGTAACATGAGGTTTAGTCTCAAGCCGAGACTTAGTCCTCTACAATTTATATAAATTTGATCCACACCATGGATCAGGGTTTACAATAGTTTACAAAATATTCCAGGCCATAGAGGGACCTCTACCACTATTCTTCATGGGAAACAAAACAAGGATCAGGCCACATAAGGAACTCTTCCGTAGTTGACGTGGGTAAACAAGAGTTAAGAATTTTAGAGTGAGGATTTTGATATCCTTCAGTTCAGTGCAGGAGACAATGTGTGTGTGAGATGTACAGAGTACACCACACTGCTCGAATGTAAATAATCAAATCACTTAGAGAGAATATATTAGTGTTTATAAAGATCTAGTGATTAGAAATGCAACTATGGACTCGTTGGATTCATCATAATTTCTTCTTAGTCCTTCTCTGGTTTTTCTGTTGAAAAATAGAGTGTCATAGTTCAGTTTGTGTTCTACAGGATTGAAAATGATTTCTTGTTTCACCTTGTGGTCTTCAGTGGTGTTGGATTGCAGTCTTGAGAGTTATTTGAATGTCTTGCAATCTTCTTCTTGCTCAAGATTGTTCTTTTTGTTCAGCACAATGCTCTTGCATGTATGTAAGTTCTTCTTATTGTATCGTCACAATTTCACACCACTGCTTACACTTGTGTGTGTACTGAATCTCAATAATCCTTATATTCCACTCATTATGGCAGTAGGAATGATTCCCCCTTCATCAGTATGAGTTAAGGATTCCTGAAATGCCAAAAACTATCATTAAATAACATTAATTGCATTAAAAACATCAAATATGACCGTTAGTATTATTTAAATAGTATTGATGAAATGTTAAGAAACAATGTCATAGTGATTATGTAAACGATGTCTTCTTCAGGGTATAGTCTTCACGGTATGTGGATCACGGTAACTGCTTCACATTAAGTGCTTCATGGTATGTCCTTCATGGTGTCTCGGTCATGGTGAGTAGCTCACAGTGTCTGGGTGACTGTGACTGTGTCTTGTAGACAGGCTGTCTAGCTGTGTCAAACATCACGGTGTCTCTATATTTAGACAAATATCTGTATTTATACTTAAACTGTAATATGAAGAATATGGATTAAGTTTAATCATTATAGAGTAAGAGAAATTGAATAATAAATACAAAGACATGATAATATAAGTGAGATTTGTGATCATGCATAAGACTTGTTAATAATAAAGAGAGTAATTAACATCATAATACATAAATAGAATTAGTAATATGTGTAATTAAGATTGATATTAATTATTGGTAATAGGATTTGTGATCATTAAAATATTATTAATACATAAGGAGTCCAACAATCTCCCCCTTTTTGTTGATCACAAATCTTGTATAGTCAAAATATAAAGGAAATGCAATATAGAACATCTCATTATAGTAATAATACTTATAGTTCTTCCCCCCCTTTTGGGATTATCAAAAATTAGAGAAAATGAAATGAAACAATGAGTTTTTCATTAAAAAGGGTTCAGAATAGATCATATAAGGGAAATACAAACAGGAAACAAGAAATGAAATCCCATCAAAAACAAAACAGTCTCTGAACTCTTCAAGGATCCACCTTTTCCTTTCCTTGAGCAGCAGCAGGAGCTGGTGATGAAGTAGAAGAAGTCATATGTGTGTTAGACAAAGAGGGTAAGGGTAGAACTTCAAAAAAAATATGGAGAAAAAGTAGGATCAGTAGAAGATCTAGGATGTGGTTGCTCAAGAATGATCGACCGGATCTGACAAAGAGCTTCGCTGACTGACATGGCAGTTAAGGATAGGGAAGGTAGACCAGGTCTCAGGGGTGCATCAGTTGGAGGAACTATAACAGTACTCTTCCCATGATGATATGGATTCAATAGATTGATGAAATCAGTAATGATTTCACCACCATATTACATCACCTTTTCAAAATTTTAATTATTCTCCATGAATTTGTCCAACAATCTGGTGAAGTCTGTATGTTTCTGAACCTGAGCATTATATTCTTGAGTTACAAGAGGGATTTTCTGGTTTTACACAAAATATCTAAAGTGATATGTCATATCACTTTTCGTGAAAATCCTAGAGAGATAAAAAACTATTTTCTTAGTGATATCCTGTTGAGAATCATTGACTATCTTAGAATGAATTCTACCCAAGTCCAATGCTCGATCACTGTTCTTAACCACTTCTAACAAAGAAGACAGATCCAAGACACTTAAGGCATTCTGATTTTCTTCCATGATTATGGATCTCAGTAGAGAATCCTCCAAAAGAGGAAAAAAAGGTTGACCTGAAGTTGGGGATGCATTTACAGCTTCAGATAGAACATTGAGCTATTTTAGAACCTTTTGCAGGCATCCAGTGTACTCATCTGTGAGTTTATTCAGATTTTCTAAAAGCTCCCTCATGTGTTACAGCATATTGGTCTGTCTTTTTCCAATCCTTTCATCAAAAGATATTATATATGGATGATCTTGAGGCACAATTTCCCTAGCAAGGGTGGAATCAGTTGGCTTAGGAGAAGCAGAAATAGGTGCAGGGGAAGAGACATGAGCAAGATCAGATCTCAAAGACAACTCATTCTGCAAGTTTGCTACCATATTTTTCAGATTTGCAACATCAGAACTTAAAAGATTATTTTCAACTCTGACTTCGTGAATTTATCATATCATCCTTGGTTGAATATTCAATATAATATTTTCCAAGAGAATTGATGCATCTTCTTGACTCAGTTGAGTCACTGGACGAGGTTGAGAGGATAACATCTTCTCAACTCCAGCTAACATAGTCTCTCCAAAAACTTTCAGATCATCTTTAGTAACAAAGGAGTGATGCGCAGGTAAGGGTGCAGGTAAAGGTAGATTTTCAGAGTCATCTTCAGACTCTGATTCTGATTCAGATTGAAAATGGGGCTCTAATTCTAGTTGAGGTTCTAGATGAGCTATAGAATTCAGTTGAAATAGAGAAGAAAGACCCATTCCAATTTTAGTCACTTGCTCCGACTCATTCAAATCATAAAAGCATGGGAACTCATACTGAGTGTACACAGAATATGTGATAGTAGGTTGAGAAGTTTCAGAAGATCCAGCTTCCATAATCTCAAGGTTTTGAGGTTCCTCCCGCACAAATTTTTCTTCCATTTCAGAGACTATAGGCTCAGAAACATGATCATGATCCATAGGATAATCTCTAATATCTTCAGAAAACTCTTTCCTTTCCAGATGAAAGGCAATTTCCATCCTCTCTTCAGTAGAGGGAATTATCTCAGGAAACGATTGTTCCACTGGTTGAGCTTCCAGACTTGTTTCTTTCTCAACAGGGACATCCTCTTCAACAGGATCAATCTTTATGGTTGCTTGCTATTCAAAATCAAGAAAAACCAATTTTCATGCAGCATTATGATGAGTTTCTGGATTCACATCCTCACTAGAAGCATGGGATTCCTCTTCTCTCAAACCAACAACAACTTCCTCTCCTTGAGGTATTTCAGCAGGGATAACAGAAGGGACAACAACCCTTTGTTTTTCAATAGGAACTGTTTCCATTGGAGGTATTCCATCTTCTTCTCTAGGTGATACTTCAGATGTTACTTCCTCTTCTTCTTCTTCTTCTTCTTCTTCTGAATACTCAGCCAATTCATCTGGTTCCAAACCAGGATCAGATAGATTCTTAGGTCTTCTTGGATAATCAATAGGATTAAACTTTTAATAGAGTTGATCATTGTACTCAACCCAGTTATTATTCTAGGGGTTCTAGCTTATCTTCATCCTTATGATGATAGGCATGGATAATCATAAGTCAATGTCATCTAACTTTAATTCATTCGCTCCAGCCATCCCTTTGGAAAATAGCAAGGCTGAAATCATCCTTGAGTAAAACAAAGAGGTGGATTTGGAAGTGACTTTGATCAGCTAACAGATATGGTTAAAAACATACTTTCATAGGGTGATCTTATGGCCATTCTTCAATAGGTGAATCAGGAACACATCCTGACACTTCATTATCGCAAAATCCCCTTTTCTCGAACTAATGAAATTCTGAACAAATTTGAAAAGAAGTCTAGTATCCCCATCTAATTCTGCATCTATGGACCTTCTCTTGGTGCCATTACCATTTAGAATTTCCAAGGAATTTTCCAGATTGAAGATATCAGAAGATTGAGGAGGGTCTCTCTAGTAGTCTTCACAAACTCCTTCATGTAGAATTCTTAAGCATGCATCCCACATCCTCGAAGAGAAGGAACACTTCTGACCATTGATCTAGCTGGTCACCATAAAAATTTCTCCAAACTCAAAGGAAAAATTCACATACTGATAGAATTGAGATACCAGCCTTGGGTAAATCGGTCTATATTGTCCAGAGAACCATTCAAGCCATCCTGGTTCTCTTAAAATATTCAAAACTAACAACTTTCTAGACAACAACCACTCAGGGCTAATATCTTTTTCAGGTACAACAGTACGGCTTACTATGTTTGGGTTTAGAGGTTCTTCGGTTTCTATCCTCGGTATCCTCTTCTGTTTCATAGTGCGGCGCTTCTCAGACGAGGGTGAAGATGGACGCTTCATCCTTGGCATCCACTGAACATTCAGGAAAGAGGGAATAGAAGGTTTTCAAGAATGAGAAGGTTCAGGAGAGAGTTCGGGTAAGGAATCGAATGAAACCCTTATGTTTTATAATTTGGTAATGTTAATCATCATAAAAACAAAAATTCATGTAATCAAATAGTACTGAAATAAAAATTACCGTGATATAGGTTAAAATAAGAATATAAATAATATTCACGGTGAGACTGTGAGTAGTCATTACGGTGTGATGAAAAAAAAGTCATCATGGTGAGACATTTAGTGGTCTTCAAGGTGGGACAATGACCATTCTGTGCAGTCACGGTGAGATAGTGATTTATCAAACCATGAGCACATGATCTTAACAGTGAGACCGTATGCATGAAACAGTAACTGTAAAACAGTGAGTTTGAAACCATAAAGTAAAATACAGTAACGTATTGAGAATTAAGATCAGTAAGATATCAATTTGTGATTATTCATTCCAAGATCATGTATGATGTAGTCTAATCATTCATAATTTAATGTTTTAGTGAATATATCAGCATGTTTATATTCAGTACCAATGAATTCCAAATTGATATCACCTTTTTGATAATGATACCTCAAAAAGTGATGTCTTACATCAATATGTTTTTTCCTAGAATGACAAACATGATTCTTAGAAATATTCATAGCACTTGTGTTGTCACAATTTATTGGGACATGTCAGAATTGATATCCATAGTCTAGTAATGTTTGTTTCATCCATAAAATTTGCGCACAACAACCTCAAGAAGCTATGTATTCTTCTTCTACAGTAGATAATGAAAAAAATAATGTTTCTTACTAAACCATTATACTAGTGACTTGCCTAAAATATGACATGTTCCAGAGGTTCTTTTTCTATCTAACATACATCTAGAAATATCAGCATCTGAATAACTAACAATTTCAAATTATTTTCCTTTGGGACAGAATAGTACTAAATTGGTAGTATGCTTGAGGTATTTGAAAATTCTCTTTACAGCATTTAAATGTGACTCTTTAGGGTTTTCTTGAAAATGAGCACACATACACACACTAAACATACTATCAGGATGACTAGCATTCAGGTAGAGTAGACTTCCAATCATTCCTCTATAAGTGGTTTGATCAACAGATTTACCATCTTCATTAAGATCTAACTTACAGGTGGTACTAATGGGAGTGTCACTACTTTTTTTGCTATCTAATCCAAAACATTTTAAAAGATATCTTGTATATTTACTTTGAGTTAAAATAATTCCATCATCATTTTAAAATATTTGAAATCTAGGAAGGAATTTCAGTTCACCCATTAAACACATTTCAAATTAATTATGCATCATTTTAGAAAAATCAGTACATAGGGAATGTCAAGAACATCAAAAAATAATATCATCTACATAAATTTGTACAACAAAAACATCTTTAGAAATTATTTTTATAAAAAGAGTAGGTCCAGCTATAACTTTTGTAAAACCTTTAAAAATTAGAAAAGTACTTAATCTATCATACAAAGCTCTTGGAGCTTGATCTAAACCTTATAAAGCTTTTAATAATTTGAAAATATGATTTGGAAAATGAGGGTTTGAGAATCCAAGTGGTTGTTCAACAAAAAAACCTCACCAATATATCCATTCAAGAATTCACTCTTGGAATCCATTTGATATAGTTTGAAATTTATATTTGCAGCATAAGGAAGTAAAATCCTAATAGCTCCTAATCTGGATACATGAGAAAAAGTCTCCTCATACTCAATTCCTTCCTCCTGACTATAGCCTCGTGCAACTATCTTAGCTTTGTTTCTAACTATGTTTCCAGATTTATCTACATTATTTCTAAACACCCATTTAGTGCCTATGGTGAAAGTGTCCATGGGTCTTTCAATAAGAATGCACACTTTATTTCTTTCAAACTAATTGAGTTCTTATTGAATAGAAATTACCCAAAATTCATCATTAATAGCATCATTAATGTTTTTAGGTTCAATCTGTGACATGAAAGCAAGATGTTCAACCTGATTTCTAACAGAAGCTCTAGTCTGAGTCCCTCTATCAAGATTTCCTACAATAGCATCTAAAGGATGATTATTTAGAATTATAGTTTATCTAGTAAACGTAGGAATAGAAATTTCAGGTTCTTCTCTATGTTTGGGTTCATTAGAAGTAGATTCTGGAATAAGTCCAGAGTGGGTTGTCATTATAAAAGGTTCATTGATTTTATCATTAAGGTCTAGAACAGATAAATATTCTTCAATATTTTCAAGACATGATTTAGACTCATGTGGATCAGTTTCATCAAATTTTATGTGAACAGATTCATCCAAATACTAGGTTTTCTTATTGAATACTCTATAGGCTTTTCTGGTTAAAGAATATCCAAAAAATATTCATTCATTACTCTTAGAAGCAAACTTATCAAGATTATCATTTTTATTGAGAATAAAGACTTTGAAACCAATGAATCTAAAGTAATTGTCTTTAGGTTTTCTATTATTCCACAACTTATATGGGGTCTTCTTAATAACATGCCTAATTAAGACTCTATTAATAATATAGCAACCTGTATTAACAGCTTCATCCCAAAAGTAAATAGGCTTGTCATAATCATTATGCATAGTTCTCGCAATTTCATTCAGGGTTCTATTTCTTCATTCTACTACAACATTCTCCTGAGGTGTCCTAGGAGAAGAAAAGTTATGACTATAACCATTGTGTGAGCAATATGATTAAAATTCATGATTTTAAAACTCATGGACATGATCACTTCTTAGAGTCTTAATCTTAAGTCCACTAAATTATTCTACATAATTGGTTTATTTAACAAAATAAGAACAAGCATAACTTTTGTGAGCTAAGAAGTATACCCAAGTATATCTAGAAAATTCATCTACTAGGACATAGACATAGTGCTTCCCATTTAAGCTAGAAATTATAGATGGTCCAAATAAATCGATATGAACGAACTTGAGAGGTTGAGAAGTTGATACTTCATTCTTTGGTTTGAAAGAGATTTTGTGTGGCTTTCACTTTTGATAAGGATTACAAACTTTTCCATTTGGAAACTCAAGTTTGGGTAAATATCTAACTAAGTTCTTCCTAGTTAGTTTCCTAAGTGAGTGTATATTTTAGTTTCCTAATCTTCTATGCCAAAGCCAAGACTCTTTATTAAAGGAATTTAAACATGTAACATTTTGTTTATCTATGGAATTTAGATCAACATCATAAACATTTTCATTTCTTAAAGCAGAAAATACTAAAACATTTTTAGAGTTAAAAACAATACAAGAATCATTTTCAAATTGGAAATTAAACCCATCATCACAAAATTGATAAATACTTAATAGATTATATTTCATTAGATCATCAAATAAAACTTTAGAAAATAAAACTGAATCACTGATACCAATTTAGACTAGGCCTGTGATATTTCATTTAGAATTATCACCAAAGGTGACATAGCCTCCATCAACCTTTATTAAAATCTTGAAACATGAGTAATAACCAGACATGTGTCTTGAAAATCCAATATCCAAATACCATGACTTCTTGTGGGAACTCATCAAGTAGGTTTCCTACTAAACATTTTTAGATAGAGTATGATTTTGGTACACAGATCTTCATGGGTCCATACAGGTTAGCAATCAATGATTTTGGTACCCAAATTTGTCTTATGGGTCTCAAATAATTTACAGAATCAATAGATTTGAAAGATAAACTATATTTGATTTATAACTATGTGAATCAATAGTTGAAGCATAGGGATTTACAGAACTAGAACTAGCAATATTCTGTCTAGATTAAGAAATAAATATATTCTTAGTAAATTGTCTCTGTCCAGGTTTGTAGCCTATTCCAGTAGTGTATTTTCGTTCCAGTTTCTTTCTTAGCATTTGAGTTAGTGTATCATTTCCTTTTGTGAACTTCTCTAAGTCATTTCTAAGTTGCTCATTAGACATTTTCAGTTCAGTGTTCTCCTTTAACAGTTGAGCATTCTTCACTTTTTCAATAGTAAGTTCAGTTTTAAAAGCTGCAGTGAGAGCATGTTGTTTTTTCAATGATTTGTATTTATCCTTATGTTCATTGCATGTCTCTTCCAGCATAATACAATAATCAAATAATTCCCCACTATTCATGTTTTCATAATCCGAATCAGATTCTACATCATCTCCAGAATAATAATAATTTAAAACTGGAGTATCTAAAGTTACCTCAGATGTGTTTTTTATGAAACACATGTTTGCACGATTCTTTTCAGAATCAGACATTTCAGATTCCCTTGTGTTGACTTCAGAAGCACTCCAGGTAGCCTTCATAGATTTCTTGTACATACTGTCCTTGTAATAATATTTCTTCTTGAATTTTAGCTTTGGGCACTCTGCTTTAATGTGTCCATTTATTTTGCACTCATAGCAAACAACTTCATCACTTTTATCTGACTTTTTCCATTCCTTCTTCCAATGTCCCTTATGGTCATACTTTCATTTGTAATTTGATTTTCTGAAAAAATCATTCTCCCTATAAAATTTCATAAACCTTATGGCTATCTGATCTATTTCAGCATCACTATTAGAGTCTAATCTTTCACTTGTTGAACTGTCAGTTTCTATTTGAGCTTTTTCTTTGTCCTTGTTCTTTGAAGCAGTAGTCTTGAAAGCCACTGATTTCCATTTTGGTTCATCCTCTTCCTCTTTATTCACATTGAGTTAATCATCATAGATCATAAGCTTACCAATGACTTCATTGACAGGTAGAGTAGCAATGTCACATGACTCTCTGATTGAAACAGATGTGCCTCTCCATCGGTCTGGTAAACATCTTAGTATCCTCATAATTTGTTCCTTTGTTGGAACATCTTTACCGAGTGAATTCATTGTATTTACTATCTCATTAAACATGAGATACATATCAGAAATAGGTTCATCAGTTTTCATTTTAAAATTATCATATTTAATAGTATATGTATTCAATCTCATTTCTTTAACATTGGTTGTCCCTTCATGAGAAACACCTAAAGTATCCCAAATTTCAAAAGCAGTTTTACAAGAAGAAATTCTATTAAACTCTTCATATACTAAATCATAGTACAAGGAATTCATATCATCACAATTATTATTGTAGGTAGTCTTTGTAGGTTCATCCCAAGTTGATCTTTCAGTTTTTAGAATTTTATATTGAGATTCTATAGCAGTCCAAATATCAAAACCCATGATTTCTAAATGAATTTTCATTATAAGCTTCCATTGATCATAGTTTGTACCATTGAAGAAAGGTGGCATGTTAGTAGAAGCACCCAGTAGTCTATTGTCCATAACTAGATTTTAGAGAATAGTTTTAAAGAGATAAAATTTAGAACTAACAGAAATTTATGTTCTTTAATGATTCAACTAAAATCACAGTTGAAAAAACAGAGTATTTCAAAAAAAAACATTAAATAAAAACAACCTTTGATACCAAATGTTGGTCGGAGTGGATACTCAAGAGGGGGGTGAATTGAGTTCAAATTAAAATTTCTGTTAAAGTATTGTCTAATTAAAATCCCCCAATTTATAAAACATGTTAAACAGTAGTGAATTTATACAAATTGTAAATGTTCACTTAGCTTTTCAATGATTGATTAGGTCTCAGTTAATTTAACCACAAAATCAAACTAACTTTTGAAAATAGCCTACTAATTTACAATAAGTGTAAACACTTTCTAATTTAACTATCAAAGTAGCCTTAAAATAGTTATGTATTTCGAAATAATAGAAGAGGAGAATAAAAGATATATGTAGTATACTTTAATCTTAAACTAATGATGCACAGCAGATGAAACAAGAGGTTCAGTCTCAAGCCGAGACTTAGTCCTCTCAAATTTATATAAATTTGATCCACACCCTGGATCAGGGTTAACAACAGTTTACACAACTGTCCAAGCAACGTAGGGACCTCTACCACTATCCTTCGTGGGAAACAAAACAGAGATCATGCCACACAAGGACCACTTCCACAGTTGACTTGGGTAAACAAGAGTTAAGAATTTTAGACTGAGGATTTTGATATCATTCAGTTCAGTGCAGGAGACAGTGTTTGTGTGAGAAATACAGAGTACACCACACTGCTCCAAAGTAAATAAACAAATCACTTAGAGAGAATTTATAAGAGTTTATAAAGCTCTTGTGATTAGCAATGTAGCTCTAGACTCGTTGGATTCAGCATAATTTCTTCTTAGTCCTTATCTGGTTTTTTTGTCTAAAAATAGAGTGTCGCAGTTCATCTAGTGCTCTATAGGAGTGAAAATGATCTCATCATTCGTCGTGTGTTCTTCAGTGGTGTTGGATTGCACTCATGAGAGTTATTTGAAAGACCTGCAATCTCCTTATTCCTCAGGATTGTACTTTTTGTTCAGCACAGAGCTCATGGGTGTATGTAAGCTCTTCTTTTTGTATCGTCACACTTGCACACCACTGCTTACACTTATGTGTGTGCTACATCTCAATCTTCCTTATATTCCACTCGTTCTGGTAGTAGGAATAATTCCCTTTTCATAGGTATGAGATACGGTTTCCTGACATGCCAAAAACTATCATAAAAAACATTAATTTCATTAAAAACATCAAATATGATCGTTATTACTATTTAAATAGTATTGAAAAAAACTTAGGAAATGGTGTCACAGTGATTATGTAAACGATGTCTTCTTCACTGTATAGTCTTCACAGTAAGTGCCTCGTGGTAAGTGCTTCACGGTAAGTGCTTTACGGTGTCTCGGTCACGGTGAGTAGCTCACGGTGTCTATGTGATTGTGACTGTGTCTTGTAGATAGTCTGTCTAGCTGTATCAAACATCACAATGTCTCTATACTTAGACAAATATCTATATTTATACATAAACTGTAATATGCAGAATATGGATTAGGATTAATCATTATAGAGTAAGAGTAATCGAATCATAAATATAAAGACATGATTATATAAGTGAGATTTGTGATCATTCATAAGACTTGTAAATAATAAAGATAGTAAATAACATCATAAGACTTGAAGAGTATTAGCAAGATTTGTAATTAATATTGAGATTAATTAACAGTAATAGTATTTTTGATCATTAAAAAATGATTAATACATGAGGATTCCAATAGAATATCAACATGATAGAGCCTTTACACAATGTTTTAATAGGGCCCATAAACATATTCTTTGATTAATTGGACTTTGGCCTAAGTGTTTTATACAATTTTCTAAAACACAATCAATTTAATTGAAGTGGACTCCTCGAAATTTTGGAGCTTCTCCAACTCTATGGAAACAAAATATCATCCTTTTACAAAGGCCCCCATCAAGTATCAATCTAATTGGAATTTATATTCCTTCATTTAATTTAATTATTCTTCATGGCACACAATTTTGATAGAATTCTCATCTATGTGAGATTGATAATCCTCAACCTCCTTGTAATGGTTGAGATCATCATGGGATAAAGTAGCTCTGATAGCTTCAAACTAGAATGATAGCTATGATTTGGCTTATTGTGATCTTGTCTAATATCTCTGATGTCAAATGATTGACTTCACTGCATGATGGATCATGCGGTAATCAAATATTCAAAATCCCAATATTCTAATCATGAGGGGAAGTTGGTGAATTTATGGGGGTAGTTCATTATGATATGTATTAAGTACTCTCTTCCAAAAGTCATTCAAGATAATATAGAGTGTGGTGATAAGGGTGTCCATTATCTCCATGTATGACTCAGAATAGATTTTGGAGGGTGAAATATAATCTCGGATTATTGTACTTAATGAGGAATCCTGATCTCCTCCCTCTGAAATAGTGTCATCTCCATATTCCTATACTGGATATATTGGCCTATTAGATCCCCTATCAGGATAAACCACCAAATTCACTGACTCTTTAAAATAAAAGAAACATTTCCTTATCATTAGTGAGTTAAAAGACTACAAACGCTGTGAAATAACTAGAGAATTTGGAAACACCCACATGTTCATAAATAGACAAATGGAATTAATGCCTCTATGACATCCCCTATCTTGATTCTCTAGGTGGGGGTATCCAAGAAAGGAATTTACCATTGAGTTTTTCTTAGAAACTAGGATAGATGGTTATCTTGAATATCCTAATTTGAGGCCCTCAAAATTTGTTCCTTCAGTAATGGGAATGGGATGGAGTTGGACTCCATGGTCATGAATTAACATGGAAATGTTTCCTATAGAAAATATTGTACCAGTAATACTCCGATGTGAGACATAAAATGTAATTAGGTAGACTTCCATTGTAAATACAATAATATAGAACCCATTTCTATCCAAATTCCTATCAATGTCCCAGAACTCCTCTAAAGAGGCGAGGATATTATTTTTTTCAAATTTTCCTTAAGATACATTAGTGTATCCATTAGTTCATTATATAATCACCCACATATCACATAATTGTCATTAGTAGTGGAATATGATGTGATTGGATATGGATCCAAATTGGATCCACTATCTATTTCACCAACTGTTCTCTCGATGGTAATGACAATCATGAACCCTGTAAAGTCTATATCCGCACTAGATGCTTCATCTGAATATATGAGTTGCACGTCATCCCCTTTAAGAATGGGAATGAGGTCAGATTTTAATGTTTAAAGGTCATACAATGTAATTAATATATCTAAAATGTCATGAGGAATTAATGTTACCGACCAAGCCAAGAAACATTATTATATGAAACTGACAGTACCAGGTCCATCCTCACTCTCTACAATAATGAGATAAGACATTTATTGGTCTCTTTTCACTTATTATATCAATGTTATAGATTCATTAACCAGAATCTAGGACTCATATTGGATGTCCCCCTCAAACCATGATGGATCAATTTTGAACCCTTTATGAGAGGAAAGTTAAGCATATCCTTCAAAATGTAAGTACGATAAAATGGGTATGTCTGGTGAGTCATGAGATTAATGACATAAATAAGGTTTATGATGTAAGATATGCCTTACTAGACTCATTTCCATATTTCATATATATTCATGAGATGGTGAGGGGCCTATGTTGGTCCTCTAATTTATGAGTACTAGATGTTTTAGTTGAGAGGACCCTCCTGCCATCTCCTTCACCACTATCTATTGACCTAAAGATAGATATGAGGACTAAATAAACTCAACACCCACCCCAGTGTGGGTTCCCCTAGGCCACTCTTTTGGTTAATTGAGTGTCAACCATGGTGATTCATATCCTCCTCCTTCCAAAAGCATGATAAATCCAATAAACATTAATGGTGGTGGATGATTTTGTAATCAAAAAGAGAAAATATACAAAAACCTCACTAATGTTAATATAATCATCACATTCCTATTCATATAGACTAGATATCTCCTCAATAACTTTTTGGTCTACAGTATTGGATACCCACATAGTGTCCATGATCTGATCATCAGTCACATATATCAATATCTATAGATCTCAAATATATTTCCCCACCTCATCAAAATTGATTTCAGGATGATGATCATAGGGAACTCAAATGTCACTAAGATTTGGGATACACATTTATGCCAAAGAAATACACTCATGTATTTGAGGTCATGAGTCATTCCTTTCCTACCTTGAATTTCTAATGGGCGTACACACTCTGATGATAATGCTACCTATTATGAGGTAGACCTAATAGGTTCTGAATTGGGATCCCTATCCTGACACACATATCTCACAAGATTTTAGGTGAATGGAACTCGAGTATCATCTTGGAGGTGATGACTACATTACCTTGTCCTAAAACATGTATTCTCAACTTTGACCTGATCTATGGCCCATAAATAATATTTCATAGAAGACTTTAATGATTAATAATCATCACCCTTGGAATGACCCTTCCTTCCCCACATTCCAAAACCAGTACACATCATATTCATCCCATGATGAACACTTTTCATTAATTTATCTCGAGGGAAGGAATTAATCTAATCATTGAAATACCCAGATACCAGCCCGATTGATCCACCCGAAGGGGTTTGCTTGACTAAAATTTTGGATACCTCCAAGGACATCAGGATCCAACACTATTGAACCACAATCAATTGATTATCATGAAAAATGTGCATGGGAATATACACATAGATATTTGGGAGACTAGAATTGCAAGGTAGATCGATATGGAGCATATAACTCACATATGAGCTCGCTATCAATATAAGATGATATAATGTTATATCTGAATTCAATCATATATGACCTCAGTTCATAATTTGATTTTCCATTATCAGTGAATGTCGAAATATATATATTTCCATACATTAAAAAGTTTAACTCTAACAATATGTTCATAATTATCATGTATTCCTCAAGGTTTAGGGATAAAGGTTGGATACCAGAAACAACCAAAAATGAATGGGAAAAATCATGCTTATGGAACCTAAAATAATCTCACTACAACATAACAATTGATGGGTAATTATATCCATCGACATAGCACTTTAAATGAACTTGAAATTTGAAATATATCCATTTAAATTTACTCATGAAATAAACATTAGTGGATCTTTTCTAAAATAGGGGTATCCAACACTATGTGGATCCCATCTTCTAGTTTGGATTCTTGAAATAATATATCTAGTCTCACCCCACTATTGGATTCACATACTAACATTAGGTAGTTTATTATCTACATTTCAAGAAATATGACATAGTGGGTCCTCCTAGAAACATCAGTCTTCACTTTATTACCCTTCTAATGACACTGGAGTTGATTCAAGGTAAGGAAAAAACTACCAGTAATCCTCTAGTTCACTAATGCAGGGAAACCCATTGGGCACTTGAATGTTTGAACATCTCCTTCTAGATCGATGAAGTAATTAATTTATTCATATGAATGAATGTTTCCCCTCTTATGAGGTCTCCCATCTTAATTTTGTGATCTATATTAAAAATCTCCTGGGATAATGATTACTTCATTTCCACATCATCCCATGTCACCTTAATTGGGATAAAATCATAATACATCTCTCTAGGTATAGTGTCTCGAGATATTTTGTAATCATCCCATTGGATAATGTCGACTTCACCATGAATAAGGTGGAAGGAATTCATCAGAGGGCTCCATTAGCTATATAGTTCATGGATGATGTATAGGTTTTTGAAAATATATTTATACACTACCCAATAAACCTCATAAATTCAGAAATTTTGTATCTTAGTGATAAAATATGCAGAGGTTTGGTGCAGCCAGTATTCCTAAATTCATTCAGACATCACTCTCCCTCTAAAGTGGATGTCCCAAACATAGTTCCATCCTCGTGATTAGAATGTCATGGATGCCTATAAGGTTGAATCATAGTAGTGAGGATTTGATTCTTAGGTGTGAGGCTTTAAATCTATGGTACACAGGATGTGGTTCATGACATATGTGATAGAAACTGTTCCTTAAGGAATACTCCGTTGGAAGTGATATTAGAAATGGGAAAATTGGTATGTTCCATGAACCCAGAATTTGGATGGTAACTCAGGATTATTAGGATGAATGAATCCCTTAGAAGCCCATGATTGTAGAGTGTTATATAATCATTTCATGGATACTCATGTTGGTACTGCTTCAAATTCTTCTCTAATTCTGGGTGGGTGGAGTCACACATATTAAAGTATTTAGGCCTAATGGTTTTGAGCATGTTTTAAACATATTATATAGCTTGTTCATGGGAAGATATAAGAGAATCCATTAGATGTCTATATGGACACATAGATATTTTCATTAAAGTCAAAATATTTGTGTCCTAAAATTCCAAATTTTTACTAATGGGGAGGCCTCACATAATTAAATAATTTTTGTCATTTTCCCAGGTTACATGCATAGGTGACTCACCCAAGTGACTCACATAGGTCACTCAACCAAGTAACATTGTTCTAGTCTCTCTCTTAGTGTTATATGATGGGTTCAAAATTCATACCATGTTCATGGTAGAAGGCGATACTCAGGACTAATTTCATGAAAGATAATAATGGAATGATAGCGTGGAATACTTGTGCTATAAGATAATAAGAATGAAAAGGTTGATGAAATAATTAACTAGGTGCTCACCTCTATTTATAGACACTATTGACATGTATGACATACATGTGAAGCTGACCTCCATGGATGAACTATATTAAATACCTTCACAATGCCAAGAATATGAGCTTTTCTTTACCTTTAGACTACAACCAAATCTTCTGATAAGATTCAATCATGTGGGTGTGATTTTGCTGAAACACCTTTTTCATAGGGGGATAAAAATATTTAAGGGGAAATACCTTATAAAATGAATAGGTGGTGTTACCTATGAAGTATTAAGCGAACATGCTAAGATCAACCTGTGTGTTCTAGACTTGTGCACCAATAGGTTTGTACAAGCCCTACGTATGCAGCCTAGAAGGGGAATCCACCCCTGTGAAAGGCACATGTATGGAGTTGCTATGTGAAAAACTTACTTCTCCTTGGGACCCATGATTTCCTATAAATACAACACTATGGATCTACATTACATGTACTAAAAATACTGGAAGAATCATCAGAGCTCTAATCATGCAACCCCATCACCAGACCCTTAAAACCTTTTAGGTAGCTCTCCTAAACCAGATAGAAGGGATAACTAAGGGGATAGCGGGATAAAATTCCCCGTAGGGTCCAAAATATGACACACCAACATAAGGAACCCCTCACCCAATTTTACATGAACTAGCATGAAGGTCCCTTCCCAAACCTCGAACCTATGCAAGACCCGTACAAGGACACCTGAGGAAACCCTTAGTGCCTATAGTAAGGCCTCACCCAATTTTTACTTCATAGGTTTTCCAACAACAAAGTAATATCTATCTTAGTCATACCAAACATAATCAATGAACATTCAGTTCTCCCATGGCTACCTCGAACGAGCCACTATCTGCTCGCACAACATAAACCTTCTCAAGCCACCTTCAAAGATATTATTCCAGCCACTAATGATGTGAATTCTATTAATGTTGATTCCTCATCTGAGGGGGAACTAAATCAGGGCTCCAATAATTCCTTTGTACATTCCAAGCTATAGTGAGAGATAAAATAGCTTGTCTCCCATTTGATTATTCATTCCTTCTGTCATTGGTGTCCCACACTTATCCCACCAGGTAAGTTTGGTCCTGAGGGTGTGTGTGGATTTTTATCCATTCAGACGCGAGTAACCCTACCTAGGTGTCAATCCCTTAGACCACATTGTCATTGACGTGTATTAGGATGTTCTACCATTCAAGTCTCAAAGACCATGAACCTGCAATTTCAGATAGTGAGAGGGCTAGTGATCACACATGATTTTCCATTTGATGGGGATTAGTGACAAATACTCCACTCTTTCTCTAGAACTAGGTGTAGGGAATCCCTCCTGGAGTAATCCCCTAGACATTGTTATGGTCGGTAGCCAAATGATTATTCATACATGACTATCCTAGTTATTAAAATTGGAATTTAGACAGGCATATCAATGCCCTTTCTTCTTCTCCCATAGCCCCGACCTCTTACAGATTTGGAAGAAAGACCACATTGTTTTTCAAATCTTCTCCTTCATATGTTTCCTCACATCTAAGCATGAACCATATGGTATTATAGGTTAGTGATGTTCATGAAATCCCTAAGGTTAGATAAATTTCTCTATAGAGAATACTAATCTAAATCTTCATCTCACCTTCCTTTAGAGGGCCTCCATATTCTTGGGTTCTCAAATCCTTGTATCCATCTTTCAGGCATCATATTCAATATAATATCCAACCATCCACATCAAAAACAATGGAATACTCCTTGGTTTATTACCTATCCAAACATCCACACTATCATGATTCAAAACATTCCTTATGGCTCTAGACATTTGGGCCTCCTCCTAGGTGTAGGCCCCAAAACCATGTCATAATCTCTTAGAGATCCATATTACCCTATGAGACAAACCATCATATATCCTCTAATGGTGAGGTTCCTCGATGTCATCTAACCACATGGTATTTTATTCCCATCCCAGTGGGATATGTAAGAAGCTTCTTCTATGTCAAATCAAAAAACCAAAATTCCACCCTAATCTTCTCAAATCCAAATTCCAATTAGGGTCTTCACAAAACCATGAGGCCACACTCCCTCCATGATACGTGGGATTATTCGATATAATTCCCACACTAAACCTTGGATTATTATCCTTCTACTATGCAACCTTTCTGCAGGATGTTAAACTATATAGTTTAGTCCTATTAACATGAACTTAGTAGGTATAATGTGTCCCTTTAACTGGTACCTAACTATGGTGGCTTTAATTCTTTCACAAGGATATATAGGAATCCCACATCATGGGTCTGATCCTGTTATCAAAACATATTTCATGTCTCTGAATGTTTATAAATTTCAGAGCACCCCACTACATAGCTTAAAAATAGCATCATAATGACAAATGACTAAATAAATCTAGTCAACATAAAAAAGGGTAACATTGATGGAGAAACTTATATACATACAAATATCCCCATTGATGGTGAAGCTCAGATACATTATGATGATCCTATAATTAGTAAATTCTAATAATTTATTGGTAATATAGGGAGACTATATTTATACTTTAAATTTAATATAGGATGCATGAATATATCTTAAACATATAAGATTGTCCCATAGTAGGAAACAGTTCCCCCAAAAAAGGCGTGAGAGCCCGAACTCCCATCATATTGTCCTATGTGATTCCCTATTAATTTTTGGACCATTTCACAATAATCACCTACCTTTGGATGTAGCAGAATGAAACATATAGAATAATGAAAAATTTGTTTGTTTTTTGTTCCACAAAAAAAAACTATTAGATACCATTAAAATATATTGAAAATGGTGAGAATGATTATACAAATATCAAACCCCAACAATCAATGATATCTGATCCAACATTTACATTGGGAATCTAATTTTTTATTGTTTTTTAGGTTTTTTGGTATTTTTATGTTTTTATTATTTTAATGGGTTTTAGGGGTTTTAGGGATATTTTAGTGTTTTCGAGTTTTTTGGATTTTTATAGTTTGTTGGGTTTTTAGTGGTTTAAAGGGTTTTTCGATAATTTAGTGTTTTTATAGGTTTTTAGGCTTTTTCTTTATTAATTGTTTTAGAGTTTTTTTATTGTTTTTTGGGATTTTATAAATTTTTAGGGTTTCTAATGGTTTATAGAGTTTTAGGTGTTAAGGGGTTTACGTGTTTTAGGATTTCATGGATTTCTTGGGGTTTTCAGGGTTTTTAGGTTTTTTTATATTTGTAGGAATTTATAGGAATTTTTATGATTTTTATAGGTTTTTAGGGTTTTTATCTATTTTCAGGGTTTTAAATGGTTGTATGGTTCTTAGGGTTTTTATTGATTTTTTGGGGTTTTATGTATTTTTTTAGTATTTTCTAGTATTTATGTTTTTTAGAGTTCTATTTTTAATTTTTATGGATTTAGTGTGTTTGGAGAGTATTTAATGTAATTTTTTGGTATTATGTGATTTTATTATTTTTTATAGTTTTAGGGGTCTTTATGGGTTTTATGGGTATTTTGGATCATTTAGGGGTTTTCACGGTTTTTAGTGTTTTTATCATATTTTTGGTTTTAAGTGTTTTTATAATTTTTATTGTTTTATTATGGTTTATGATCATTTCAATGGTTTTGACATTTTTAGAAATTTTATTACTTCATTAGGGTTTTTATGGGCTTTAGGTATTTTAGGGATTTTCATGGTTTTGACTATTTTTTCAGGTTTTATGGGTTTTTTGAGTTTTTTAATTATTTTTTGGGGTTTAAAGGGGTTTAGGGGTTTTGTTTGTTTTATGGTTTTATGTTTTTGACGGCTTTTAGGGGGATTTACTATTCTACGGTTTTTACGGAATTATAGGGGTTTTATTTTTTTTTAAGCTGTTTTAAGTGTATTTAATTTTTATAGGGTTTTTATAGTTTTCCAGTGTTAAAGGGTTTTTACATTTGTAGGGATTTTTTTGGCAATTTTATAAATTTTCAGGTTTTTCTAAATTTTTATGGATTTTGTGTGTTTATAGGGTTTTAAGGTTTTTTATTGGTTTTTAAGGGCTTTTTGATTTTATTTTGGTTTTTATGTTTTTTTTTGAATTTTCAGCTTTTTTAGCGATTTAATTTGGTTTTCATGTTTTTATTGGATTCCAGGGTTTTATGGGATATTAGTGTATTATTACTATTTTTAGGGGTTCAATATGGTTTTATGATTTATTAGGGTTTTGGGGTCAATTTTGGATTTTTTGGGATTTTATAATTATTAGAATTATTTGGGTTCTTTATGTTCTTTTAGGTTTTTATGAATTTCTTATGGTTTTTAGGGGTTTTACGGGTTTTTATATTTTCAGGGATTTTTTTGGGATTTTTACAATTTTTTTGGTTTTTATTATTTTAAATGATTTTTTAGGTTTTTAGGGGTTTTGTGTTTTTTTTGGTTTTTTAGGTTATTTTATATCATTTTAGACTATTAACGATTTTTATAGTTTTCTATCATTTCAATTGGTTTAAATGGTTTTTTGTGTTTTTATATGGTTTTTATGGTTCTTATGGGTTATTATGTTTCTTGTGGTTTTTAGTGTTTTATGTGTTTTAGGTGTTTTAATGGTAATTATAGTATTCATAGGGGTTTTATGGTTTTTTGGGTTTTTAGGTGTTTTAATTGTTTTTAGGTTTTTAAGGTTTTTTTAGGGTTTTAGGTTTTTTTAACTTTTTTTAAAAATTTAGGGCATTTTTATGATTTTTGGGTTTTTTGTGTTTTTTGGGATTTTGATGGGTTTTAGAATATCTGAGGGTTTTTAATGTTTTTTATGTTTTTAGGATTTTAGAGATTTAGTGTTTTGATTTTTTTAGGACTATGGATTTCTAATAGACTTTTATGTTTTTTTTTCATTTTAATGTTTTTAGGGGTTTTTAAATATTTTTTTGGATTTCTATTGTTTTATGGTTTTACAAGGATTTTGGGCTATGATAGATATATATATATATGGGTTTTAGGATTTTTATTTTTCGGGGGTTGTTAATATTTTTTAGAGTTTTATAATTTTTTTAGGGGTTTAAATGGTTTTTATAGTTGTTACCAATGATTTATGGGTTTTATGGGTTTTAGTATTTCTTTATTTTTTAGGGGGTTTTAAGGTTTTGGGGTTTTATAGTATTTTTATTGTTTTTTTCATTGTAGGGGTATTGAGAGTTTTCAGGTTTTTATTGTTTTCTTAGGGGTTTCCAAGGTTTGTAGGGATTTTTTATGTTTTAAGGATTTTTAGTGTTTTCTATGGTTTTTAGAGTATTTATGGTTTTTAGGGTTCATGGGGGATTTATGTTGTTTATATTTTTTATAGATTATTATATTTTTTTGTGTATAAAGTATTTTTACATTTTTTAGGTATTCATTGGGGTTTTTAGGGTTAATAGGGTTTTATACATTTTTAGGTAACTTTAGTTATTTTTTAGATTATTATGGGTTTTAGGGGTTATAAGGATTTTGAGGGTTTACTTGTATTTATGGTTTTTAAGGGTTTATAGGATTTTTTGTATTTGTACAAATTATTTGGGGTTTTATGATTTTTTTCCTTTTTTGTGGTTTTATAGGTTTTTAGAGTTTTTAAATGAATTTATTGGTATAAATAGTTTTTAGATATATTTTTTGTTTTTAGGGTTTTTTAGGGGTTTTAGAAATTTTTTTAGTTTTAAGGGATTTTTTATTGTTGGTTTTTTTATATATAATATATTTTTAGTGGTTATAGGGGTTTTGTTTATAGTTTTTTTTGGGTCTTGTGTTTTTTTTTTTGATTTTAATGTTTTCAAAGGGGGTTTTGGGGTGTTTTTGGTTTTTATGTTTTTAAGTATTTTAAGGGTTTTTTATTATTTTTATGGTTTTTAGGGATTTTATATATTTTTAGGTTTTTACGGTTTTTAGGTTTTTAGGGTTTTTAGTGTTTTTAGATTTTATGGATTTTAATATTTTTTTTTGTTTTTAAGGTTTTATAATGGGTTTTATAGGGTTTTTTAGGTTTTTTACATTTTAAGGGATTTTTAGAAAATTTATTTTATTTTTTTTCTTTTATGGATTTTGAGGGGTTTTAGTTTTTTTATAGTTCTTACCATTTTTATGGGATTCATGGTTTTTTAGGTTTTTTTAGTTGTTAGGGTTTTAAAGTTTTTAGATTTCATTAACATTTTAGAGGTAGAAAGGGTTTTTAGTGTTTTTATGTTTTTTTTGGGGTTGATATTGGGTTTTATGGTTTTTATGGATTTTTGGTGTTTTTAATGGTTTTAGGGGTTTAGGATCTTTTTTGGGTTTTTTTGGTTTTCTAATTTTTTATTTATTTTTGTGGTTTTGTTTGCTATTAGTGTTTTCAGTTTTTCATAGGGTCTTTCGTGATTTTTAGTGTTTTTTGGTTTTTAGGGATATTTAGTGCTCTTTGTGATTTAATGTTTCATCATGGATTAAACGTATTTTAGGTTTTTAGTGGTATTAAGTGTATTTATTATTTTAAGGGTTTCTTAATATTTTTCATGGGTTTTAGGTTTGTTATGTATTTAGGGATTTTTAAGAATTTTTATGGATTTTTATAGTATTTATGGTTTTATGGGTTTTGTGGGTTCTATGGGTTTAATTGGTATTTAGAGTTTTTAGTGGTTTATGGTTTTGTGGGTTTTTAGGGGCACAAAGTATTTTAGGGTCTTTTAGGTTTTTCAGAGGTTTTTAGGGGTTTTAGGGTATTTTTAGTAGTTAATAGGGTTCTTATTAATTTTTACGTTTTTAGTAGTTCTAAGTGTTTTTTATTTTTATAGATTTATTATGGGTTTTCAGAGTATTTTGGTCGTTTTATCATTATATGGATTTTTTTTGGGATTTTTAGGTTTCTATGGCTTTTAGGTTTTTATAATTTTTACGATTATTTTGAATTTTTGGTTTTTATAAATTTTTAATGATTCTAGTGGTTTTATGTGTCTATAGGTTTTCAATTTTTTCAATGAGTTTATAAGGTTTTAGTGTCTTTTACATTTTTAAGGATTTTGGGGGCTTATTTAAGATTTTTATGGGTTTTATGATTCATAGGTATTTTTAGGCGTTTTTCTATTTTTTATGGTTTTTAGGGTTTTAGGGTTTTATTTAGGTTTTTTTGGGTTATATGATTTTTAGTGTTTTTAATATTTCAGGGGATTAATGGGGTTTTTAGGTTGTAAGGGTTTTAGAGTTTTTATGGGATTTTAGGGGGTTTAAATTATTTTTTGGGTTTTTTCTGCTTTTAAGGTTTTTACAGTATTTTTTCGGTCCTTCGTGGTTTTTTGGTTTTTATATACTTTTATGTTTCAAGGGGTTTTATGATTTTTTTTTGGATTTTTAATGTTTGTATTTTGAGGGTATTTAAGGTTATTTTGGGTATTAGGTTTTTATGGGGTTTTACAGTTTATTTATTTTTTACTGGTTTCAATATTCATTATAGTTGTTAAATTCATTAGGGGTTTTAAGGGTTTTTAGAGTTTTTAATTGATTTTTGGAGGTTTATATCCTTCTTATTATTTTAAGGTTTTAGGGGATTTTCATGGTTTTTAGGGATATTTACATTTATTGGTGTTTAAAGATTTTTTTGGGATATTTATAAGTTGTTTTGAGTTTTTTTCGATTTTGATTGGTTTTATGGTTTTATTTTTATTTTGGGTTTTAGTATTTATTAGGGTTTTAGGGGTTTTTTATGTTTTTATGTTATTATTTGGGATTTTCAGGGTTTTATTGGGTTATTTATTGTATGAGTTATTTTTTATGATTTTTATAGTTTTTTCGTGTTTTTATGGATTTCTAGGGCTTTATGGATTTATAGTTTTTTGGAATTTTTATAGTTTTCTTAGAGTTATATTGTTTTTTAAGGTTTATAGGGTTTTTATTGTTTTTAATGTTTTTTGGGATTTAAAGGGTTTTTAAATTTTTAGTCGGTTTTTAGGGTTTTTATGGGTTTTTTTGGTGTTTTAGGATTTTTTAATCTTTTAGAGTTTCTACTGTTTTTAGGGAGATTTAGGGTTTTTATGATATTTTATGGGTTTTTAGGGTTTTTAGAGGTTTTTTTATTTTTATGTTATTTTGCGTTTTTATGTTTCTATTTTTTTCTTATGGGTTTTCAAAGAATTTAGGGTTATTTACTTTTTTAGTGATTTCTATGGATTTTTTAAAATTGAATGGTTTTTAGGGTTTTGGTGGATTTTGAGGGGTTTTTTGTATTTTTATTTTTATGTTTTTTAATATTTTTAAGTATTTTAAATTTTTTTAATATTTTCATAATGGTTTTAAGGTTTTAATGGATTTTTTAGATTTTGAATGGTTTTCTGGTTATTTAAAGGACTGTAGGTGTTTTAGTGTTTTTGGCATTTTTTTGCTTAAGGCGTTTAATGTGAATGTATATTGTTAATATTTTTTTTATGTTTTTCATGTTTTTGAAAGATATTTTTAGTTGTTTCTTAGGATTGTTATGGTTTTTAGAATTTGTATGGATTTAGATGGTTTTAACAGATTGTATGGTTTTTTGTGTTTTTATGGATTTTTTAGTTTTTTAGGGTATTAAGGGATTTTATTAATTTTTTAATGTTTTAGTTTTTTAAAGGGGTTTCATAGTTTTTTGTATTTCTTGAGGTTTTTATGGTTTTATTGTTTTTAATTTTTTAGGCAATTATATGGTTTTTAGAGGTCTTTAGGTATTTAGTGTCTTTTAGGATTTTTATAATTTTTGAGGTTCTTAGGGGATTTAATTGTTTTTAGGTTTTATGGTTTTCTTACATATTGTTAGGATTTTCTACTTTTTATGGATTTTTAATATTTTTATAGTTGTTTAGGATTTTTTAGGATTCTAAGTATATTTAGGGTTTTTAGAGTTTTGAGGTTTTTATGGGTTTTTTTAATTTTTCTATTTTTATGGGTTTTAAGTGTTTTTAGGTTTTAAGAATTTATTATGGTTTTTTGGGGGTTTTATTTTTTATGGATTTTTAGTGATTATTAGTAGATTTATATTTTTAGAGGTTTTTAGGGTTTTTATGGGTTTTTGGGGGTTTTATAGTTTTTTTTTGTTTTTACGATATTTTTATATTTTATAGGGTTCGTATGTTTTTTTAAAAAAAATTACATTTTAGTGGTTTAAAGTGTTTTTAGAGTTTTTATTAGGGTTTTTTTTGGGTTTTTAGGGATTTAGGGTTCTTATGTTTTTTAGGGTTTTTTTGTTTTTAGGGTTATCTGGTTATTTTTAGGCTACTTTGGTTTTTTAGCGTTTTTATATTTTTAGGGTTTTTAGTTTTTTTATGGTTTTAATGTTTTCTTCCCTTTTTTCAAGGATCTATGGTAATTTACTTTTTTAGGAAATATTATGATGTTTTATTGTTTTTTAGTGTTTTGAGGGTTTTTTTGTATTTTAAGTGATTTAGTGTTTTTATGATTTGGGGTTTTGGGGTTTTTTATAATTTTTATGTTTTTCATGGGGTTTATGTGTTTTTAGGATTACATGGTTTTCATAGGGTTTTTTAGGATTTTTAGGGGTCTTTATGTTTTTTGGGTATTATTATGGATTTTTAAAAATTTTATGGTTTTATGGGTTTTAGGATTTTTAGTGTTTCTTGGTTTAATGGGTTTTCTTGGGTTTTAGGGGTTATTTTAGTTTTCTAGTGTTTTAAAGGGGTTTTATAGTTTTTTATGATTTTAGGAGTCTAAATGGTTTTTCGACTTTTATTAGTTTTAGACGGTTTGTATTGTTTTTTGGGGTTTTTTGGTTTTTTTTATTTTTTGTGTTTTGTGGTATTTTATGTTTTTTTGTATTTATAATTTTTAGGGGCATTAAGTTTTTTCAGGTGATTATAATTTTCTTAGGGGTTTTATGGGTTCTAGGGTCTTTACATTTTTAGTGTTTTAATGGAATTTAATGGGTTTTTAGGTGTTTAAGATATTTTCATCAGGGTTTAGGTTTTCATTGGATTGTTATGATTTCTTATCGTTTTTCCATTGATTTGGGTTTAACGGGTTTTTAGTGTTTTTAGGTTTTAAATTTTTTCATAATGTATTTATATTTGTTTGGGATTTTATTTTCTTATGTAATTTTTTAATCATTTTTTGGATTTTTATGAATATTTAAGGATTTTTGGGTTTTTTGATTTTTGGGATTTTATTGTTTTTATGGTTTATTTTTATTTTAGTGATTTTTAATTATTATGGTTTTTAATGTTTTATAGAGTAATTAAATGTTTTTTGGGGTTCAATTTTTTTCATGATTTTTTTACAGTGTTCCAGGGGGTTCTATGGGTTTATATGGATTTTAATGTATTTTTGGTTTTTAGGGTTTTTGGTATTTAAGGGTTTTAGGGGTATTAATATTTATTTGGTTGTGTTTTAAGTATTTTTTAATTTTTATGGTTTTCTTTGGTTTTTTTTGGGGTTTTTAGGTTTTTAGAAATTTCTTATTAATTTAAAGGATTTTATTGTTTTTAGGGATTCTGAGGGGTTTTAGGATTTTTTTATTTTCTAGGGTTTTACACATTTTTAAGTGGTTTAGGTTTTTAATATATTCTTATAGGATTTCAGGGTCTTTTTTCTTGTAGTGATTTTCATGTATTTTTTTTTGTTTTTTATGTTTTTTAGTTTTTAAGGTTTTAGAGGGGTTTTGGGGTTTTTAGGGTATTTGGGGAGTTTATGGTTTGGTGGGTTTTTTATTTTTTTCATAAGTTGTTAGGGGTTTTAAGATTTTTTAGAGTTTTTAAAATGTATTTGGGGTTTAATGGTTTTCTTGAGTTTTTATTTGTTTTTATGGTTTTTATAGGTTTTTAGATTTTTGTAAGGATTTAAAGGTTTATATGGTTTTTTAGGTTTTATGGTTTTTAGTTTCTTTATATGGCCTTTTATGGTTTTTAATGTTGTTAGGTTTTTAGGGTTTTTAGCCTTTTTATGGTTTTAGTGTTTTTTTAGTCTTTTAGTTGATTCAAGGTTTTCTATGCCTTTAGAGATTTTTATGGTTTTTGGGTTTTTTATTGTTTTATGTTTTTAAGGATTTTGAGTGGTGTGGGGTTTTGTGGGATACATAGATTTTTATCATTTTTAGGGATTTTTTTTGTTTACATTTTTATGGGTTTATTAGGTATTTTGAGTGTTTTTTTGTTTTTATGTATTTATGTATTTTTAGGGATTTTTTAAGATTTTTATGGGTTTTATGGTTTTCATGGTTTTTTTTTTTGGATTTTTAGGATATTTTTAGTTTTATGGGATTTAGGGTTTTAGGGTTTTAAGGGTTTTTTAGATTGTTGAATGCCGTAATGGTTTTTATATTTTTTAATGTTTTTTTGGTTTTAAAGGATTTTTATAATTTATAGATTTTTATGGTTTCAAGGGTTTTAGGGTTTTAGGGTTTTTAGGGTTTTTATGTGTTCATGTGTTTTTAGGTTTTTAATGTCTATTTGGGGTATTCTATATTTTTATGAATTTTTTATCAATTTTTAGTGATTTTTATGATATTTATACGGTTTAGGGTCTTTTTGGTATTTTGAGGCTTTTTGGGTTTTTAGGTGTTTCAGGTTTGTTTTTGGGAATATAGGGTTTTTTTGGATTTTAATGTTTTTAACATTGTAAAATTATTTTAGAGTTTTTTATTATTTTTAAGCATTTTATGTGGATTTAGAATTTTTTACATATTTTAGTGGTTTTTACTGTTTTGGGTTTTTTGTTGATATTTAGGGTTTTCTTGTGTTATGATCAATTTTCTGGTTTTTGGGATTTTGAGGGGTTTCTGGTTTTTTATGGTTTTATTGGTTTTTTGGATTTATTTGGATTTTAAGGATTTTTTTAGTATCTTGGGGGGGTTTTAAGGACTTTTGTAGTTTTCTAAAATATGTAGGGTTTTGAGGGGGTTTTAAGGATTTGGTGGGTTTTTGGGTTTTTGTTGGTTTTAGGGACTTTATGTGGTCTAGGGTTTTTGTAAGTTTTAGGGAAATTTCGGGTTTCTAGATTTTTAGTATTTTTATATTTGTAGAGTTATAATTGTTTTTATGTTTTAATTTTATCTTAGCGTTTTTCATGGATTTTAGGAGATTCAAGATTTTTAGCGATCTTATGGAATTTTAAGGATTTTTATTGGTTTTAGGGTTTGTAGGGATTTTGAATATTTTGATTTTTTATAAGAGTTTTAGGGTTTTAGCATTTTTTGTTTTTTGGGGATAATTGTTTTTTAGATTCCTGAGGTTATTTTTATTTTTTCAGGGTATTTATTGTTTTTAATGTTTTTGGGATTTTAGGGAATTTATAGGGTTTTTAGGCATTTAGGGTTTTTAGGGATTTTGAATTTTTTGGGGGGTTTTATGGGTTCTATGAGTTTTTTTTAGATTTTAGAGTTTTTAGGGTTTTTTGAATTTTTAGGATATTGAATTCTTTAGAGTTTTTATAATTTTTTGTGAATTAAAGGGGATTTAGAGTTTTTACTGGTTGTTTAGGGTTTTTATGGGTTTGTAAGATTTTTAAGGTGTTTAGTGGTTTTTATGGGTTTTTGGGGTTTTTGGTTCTTTTAGGGTTTTTATAAATATTTAGGTTTTAGTAGTTTTTATGAATTTTTAGGTTCTTAGGAGTTTTAGGGGGTTTTTTATGTATTTTATGGGGTTTATGGGTTTATAGGGTTTTTATGGTCTCATTATAATTTTCAAGGATTTCAGAATTTTTGGGCTTTTTAATGGTTTTATGTGTTTTTAGGTTTTTAATGTTTTCTTTTGGGGTTTTAGGGGTTTTAGGTTTATTTATGCTTTTAGAGATTGTATGTCTTTTTTAGGATTTTTAGGATTTTTAGTGATTTTGATGTTCTTTAGGGTTTTTTTATTGAACTTTTTAAGGTTAATAGAAAATTTTATGGATTTTAGTTGTTTTTAGGATTCAAATGTTTTCTTATGCTTATTTAGGGTTTCAAGGGTTTTTGTGTTTTATGGGATTTTTAAATGTTTTTATGAATTGTATTTGTTTTTAGGTTTTTTAGGGATTCTGAGGATTTTTAGGTGTTTTAGGGGGTTTTAGTATGTTTTTTTGTGTTTTTGGGGGATTTGGGTTTTTTTTTAAAATTTTAGAGTTTTTACTGGTTTTCCGTGCTTTTTAACATTTCTAGCGGTTTAAATAATTTTAATAATTTTTAGTATTTTTTAGGTTTTGTTGGAAATTTGTAGTGTTTTTACGGGTTTAGGGGGGTTTATGGTTTTTAGGGTTTTTATAGGGGTTTATGGGTTTTTAGGGATACATATTTTGGTAGGGTTTTTATGGTTTTTGAGATTTTATGGTTTACATAGATTTTTTAAGGGTATTCTTCTTTTTTTAGTATTTTAGGGGTTTTAATTGTTTTTAGGTTATTATATTTTTCTTTGGGTTTTCATGGTATTTATGGTTGTTGGCGATTTAGGGATTTTATTTATTTTATTTGGTTTTTTAATGTTTTTGGTGATTTTATGGATTTTGATGGTTTTTATGGGTTTTAGGGGTTTTAGGGGTTTTATGTATTTTTGTATTTTTTAGGATGTCTTAGGGGTTTTCATGATTTTGAGGGATTTTAATTTTTTTTAATTTTTATGGGATTTTTTGGATTTTTATGGGGTTTTAGGGATTTTTATTGGCTTTAAGTTTTTTAGGGGCTTTATTATTTTTTTGGTGTTTTTTGAGTTTTATTTCATATTTTTAAAGGTATAAAGGGTTTTATATTTATTTGTTTTTAGGAGTTTAAAATGTTTTTAGTTTTTTTGTGACTTGTTTCTATTTTGAATGGTTTTTTGGGTTTTTTATGGTTTTGAGGATTTTTATGGTTTCTGGTGGTTTTAGGGGTTTTAATAATTATTTATGGGTTTTAGGTTGTTTTTATGGTCCTAAATGGTTTAAGGGGTTTTAGGTGGTTTTATGATTTTTTGGGGTCTTTTATTGTTTTGAGCGGTATTTACAATTTTTAAGTTTTTTAGTGTTTCAAGTGTTATTAGGATTTTAAGCCCTTCTTCAGGGTTTTCATGGATTTTAGGGGTTTTAATTTTCTATGGTATTTTAAATTAATTTTTATTATTTTTATTGTTTTTTGGATGTTTATGGATTTTGAGAGTTCATAGGTTTTTTTAATTTTCAAGGGTTTTAGGGTTTTAGTGTTTTAAGGTTTTATGGGTAGTAAATAATTTTAGGTTTGAAGGTTTTTATTTGATTTTTAATTTTTTTTTGTTTTTATGGATTTTAAGGATTGTTTAGGATTTCTATGGTTTTTCCTTATTTTGAGGTTTTTATGGTTTTTGGGGGGTTTAAGGTTTTTTGATGTTTTTAGTATTTTAATTATATTTAAAAAAAATTTAACATGTTTAGTGGTTTAAAGGGTTTATTCGATTTTTAGTTGGTCTTCAAGGTTTTTATGAGTTTTTAAAATTTCTATGGCATTTAGGGTATTTTCTGGTTTTTCTTGTTTTTAGGGATTTTAATGTTTTTAGAAAATTTTACGTTTTAAAGGGTTTTAAATGTTTTTTATGTTTTATTTATAGTTTTCATGGTTTTTATGGTTTTTCATGTTTTTAATTATTTTAATACTTTTTTAGAAATTTTATTGTTTTTAGGGTTTCATAATATTTTGAGGTGCTTTTTTGGTTTTTTAGGGTTTTGGGGTTTTTATGGTTTTGTAGGGGTGTGGGGTTTTGTGGGGTTTTTAGGTTATAATCATTTTAGGGGGTATTTTGTGTTTAGGTTTTGAAGGGATTCTTATGGATTTTTAGGATTTTTAGGTTTTTAGGTATTTTTATGGAGTTTTTAGGATTTTTATGGGTTTCATGTTTTTTATGATTTTTGTTGGATTTTTAGGATATTTTGTGCTTTATGTGTTTTTGGGTTGTAAGGGTTTTTTAGATTGTTTATGGTTTTATTTTTTTATTTTTTTTAAGGATTTTATGGTTTTAAAGTGTTTTTATAATTTATAGATTTTTTATTGTTTCAAGGGTTTTAGGGGTTTTAGGGTTTTTAGGGTTTTTAAGCATTCATGTGTTTTCATGTTTTTAATGTTATTGGGTGTTTTCTATATTTTTAGGATTTTTTAGGTTTTTCATAATTTATAGTGATTTTCTAGGATATCTTTGGGTTTTAGGGTCTTTTGGTACTTTGATGTTTTTTTGGGTATTTAGTTGTTTCATGTTTGTTTTTTGGGTTTATTGGGATTTTATGGGTTTTAATGTTTTTATCATAGTAAATGGTTTTTAGAGTGTTTTATTATTTTTAATCTATTTATGTGGTTTTAGGATTTTTGTTATTTTTTTGTGGGTTTTATGGTTTTGGTGTTTTTATGGATATTTAGGGTTTCCTTGTGTTATGAACAATTTTATGGCTTTTAGGGGATTTTTTTGTTTCTTTGTTTATAAGGGTTTCATAGGGTTCCGGATGATTTTACGGTTTAATACCATCATAGAGTTTTTTAGTTATTTTTTAGGATCTTTATAGTTTTTTGGATTTTAGGGATTTTGAGGGGTTTCTGGTATTTTTAGTTTTATTGGTTTCCTAGCTTTATTAGTGTTCGAAGAATTTTTTGGTTTTTTTTGTGGGGGTTTTAAGGATTTATAGTGCATTCTAAAATTTGTAGTATTTTGAGGGGTTTTCATAGATTTTGTGGGTTTTTAGTTTTTATTTGTTTTTAGGTATATTAAGTTCTCTTCGGTTTTTATTGGTTTTAGGGGCTTTTCGAGTTTCTGGATTTTTAGTGTTTTTAGTTTTTTAGAGTAATAATTTTTTTATGTTTTAATATTATCTTTGGGGTTTTCATCGTTCTTAAGGGCTTTAACATTTTTAGTGTTCTTATGGAATTTTAAGGATAGTTTTTGGGTTTTATGGTTTGTAGGGATTTTGAATATTTATATTGATTTTATGATTTTTAGAGTTTTAGGGTTTTTTTAGTTTTTTGGGGTTTATTGTTTTTAGATTCCTATGGTTATTTGTAGTTTTTCAGGGTATTTATGGTTTTTTACATTTTAGGGATTTATAGAGACTTTTTAGGAATTTTTAGGCTTTAGGGTTTTAATGGACTATGAATGTTTTTAGGGGTTTTATGTGTTTTATGGGTTTTTTTGATTTTTAGGGTTTTTAGGGTTTTTTGAGTTTTCAGGATTTGAAATTATTTAGGGTTTTTAATGTTTTTTTGTATATTAAAGTTGTTTTAGAGTTTTTACGGGTTGTTTAATGTTTTTATGGGTTTTTAGGATTTTTAAGGTGTTTAGTGGTTTTGTGGTTTTTAGGGGTTTTTGGGCTTTTTGGTGATTTTAGAAAACATTCAATTTTTAGGGGATATAAGTATTTTTTAATGTTTTCTAAGGGGTTTCATCATTTTTAATGATTTTTAGTATTTAGCGATTTTTAATACTTTTTAGGATTTTTTTGGGTTTTTTGATTTTAGGGATTTTGGGGGGTTTAATGTTTTTGTGATTTAACTATAGTGTAGGGTTTTTAATAATTTATAGGTTTTAATTTTATTTCATTTTTAAGGTTTTCTTATGAGTTTTCATGGTTTTTAATGTTTTTAATGTTTTAGGTAATTTTAGGACTTTTATTGATTTTTTTGGTTTTTATTGTTTTTAGGTATTATGACGGTTTTAAGCGTTTATAATGTTCATAGGTTTTTGAAGGTTTTTATGGTATTTTGGTATTTAATGGGTTTACTTATTTTCTATGTTTTAAATTAATTTTTAGATATTAAATGGTTTTATTAGTTTCAAAAAGTTTTATAGGTTTTAGTGGTTTTTATGAATTTTTAGGTTCTTTGGAGTTTTAGGGGTTTTTATGTTTTTATATATTTTATGGGGTTTATGGGTTTATATGGTTTTGATTGTATAATTATAATTTTCAAGGTTTTTTGAATTTTTTGGGTTTTTAAGGGTTTTATGTGTTTTTAGGTTTGACATTTTTTCTTGGGGGTTTTAGTGTTTTTAGGTTTATTTATGCTTTTAGGGATTGCATTTGTTTTTTATGATTTTTAGGATTATTAGAGATTTTGAGGTTCTTTAGGTTTTTTATTTTTTTGAATGTTTTAGTGTTTATAGAAAATTTTATGGATTTTAGTTTTTTTCAGGTTTTAAATGTTTTCTTACGTTTTTAAGGGTTGTTAGGGTTTTTATGTTTTATGGGATTTTTAGTTATTTTTATGCATTTTATGTGTTTTAGGTTTTTTATGGATTTTGAGGGTTTTGAGGTGTTTTAGGAGTATTAGGATGTTTTTTGGGGGTTTTGGGGATTTAGTGTTTTTTTGGAGTTTTTTACAGTTTTTACTGGTTTTTAGTGTTTTTTAACATTTTTAGGGGTTTAAATATTTTTTTATAATTTTTAGAAGTTTTTAGGGTTTGTATTCAATTTTTAGGGTTTTTACAGTTTTAGGGGGGTTTATGGTTTTTTGGGTTTTTATATGGTATTATTGGTTTTTATAGTTACTTATATTGGTAGGGTTTTTATGGTTTTTGGGCAATTATTGTCTACATAGATTATTTTAGGGATTTTTAATTTTTTAGTATTTTATGGGTTTTTAATGGTTTTAGGTTATTATATTTTTGTTAGGGCTTTCATGGTATTTAGGGTTGTGGACGTTTTAGCGGATTTTGTATTTTTTTGGTTTTTATTGTTTTTGGACATTTTATAGATTTTGAAGGTTTTTATGGGCTTTATTGGTTTTAGGGGATTTATGTATATTTGGGTTTTTTATGTTTTCATAGGGGTTTTCATGATTTTAGGGATTTTATGTTTTTTTAATTTTTTAGGGATATTTTGGATATTTATGGGTTTTTAGGATTTTTAGGGGTTTTATGATTTTGAGGGGCTTCGTTGATTTTTTTGGGTTTTTTGGGTTTTATTTCATTTTTTTAAAGTTTTAAAGGGTTTTAATTTTTTTTTGTTTTTAAGAGTTTAAAAGGTTTTTATTTTTTAGTGATTTTTTATGAATGGTTATTTTGGGTTTTTAAGGTTTTGGGGGGTTTTATGGTTTAATTTGGTTTTAGGGGTTTTAATGTTCTTTTAGGGTTTTTAGGTTGTTTTTATAGTCCATCAGTGTATTAAGGGGTTTTGGGTGGTTTTATGGTTTTAAGGGTATTTTAAGGGTTTGAGCGGTATTAACAATTTTTCGGTTTTTTGGTGTTTCAAGTGTTATTATGTTTTTAAGGCCTTCTTCAGGGTTTTCATGTATTTTAGGTCTTTTAATTTTTTTGTATTTTTAACTATTATTTATGATTTTTATTATTTATTGGATGTTTAGGGATTTTGAGTTTTATTAGGTTTTTATTAATTTTCATGGGTTTTAGTGATTTAGAGTTTTTAGGTATTTATGGGTTATAAATAATTTTAGGTTTTATGGTTTTCATTTGATTTTTCAAATTTCTCAGTTTTTAGGGATTTTTAGGGATTTTTTAGTATTTCTATGGTTTTTTCTTATTTTGAGGTTTTTTATGGTTTTTTGGTGGTTTATGGTTTTTTGAGGTTTTTTGGATTTTATAATTTTTTTACAATTTTTATATGAATAGGGGATTAAAGGGTTTTTTGGGTTTTTTGTCGGTCTTCATGGCTTTTGCGTTTTTTTAAGGATTCTAAGGATTTTAGGGTATTTTTTGGTTTTCTAGTTTTAAGGGATTTTAATGTTTCTAGCACATTTCTGGTGTTTAAGGGTTTTAAATGTTTTTTATACGGTTTTATTTGAATTTTTCATGGTTTTTATCGTATTTCATGTTTTTAAGTATTTTAAGGCTTGTTTAGAAATGTTTTCATTTTTAGGGTTTCAAGATATTTTGAGGTGTTTTTTAGGTGTTTTTGGGTTTTTGGGTTTTTTGGGTTTTGGGTTTTTAAGGGATTCTTGAGATTTTAGGTATTTAATTTTTTTTAGAGTTTTTTAACACATATATTATTTTAATGGGTTTTAGAACTTATTGGGGTTGTTTAGGGTATTTATGGGTTTTTAGGTATTTTATGGTTTTTAGTGGTTCTTATTGTTTTTTGGGTTTTTTGGGGGTTTTGGGTATTTTAGGGTTTCATTTTTTTAGTGTTTATAGAGTTTCTATGTTTTTAGGGGTCTTAAGATATTTTAGGTTTTTATGGTTATATTAGAATTTTTTTGGGTTATCGGGTTTTATATGTTTTTAAGGATTTTATGTTTTTTATATGATTTTCATGGATTTCAAGGTTATCATGTATTTTAAGGGTTTTTAGGCCTTTTAGTGTTTTTAAAATATTTTAGGTTTTTATGGGTTTTAAGTGTGTTTAGTTTTTTATGGTTTTCTTAGATATTTTCACTTTTTTATGGGGTTTTATGTTTTTATAGAATTTTTGGGGTTTTAAGGATTTTTATTTATTTTTACATTTTTTATGATTTTGAGGGGTTTTATGGTTTTTTAGGTTTTTTAGGGTTTTTATATTTTTTAGGTATTTAGGTTTCTTATTATTTTTGTTTTTTAAATTTTCTAATATTTTTAATGTTTTTATTGGTTTAAGGGGTTTTTAGATTTATTACTATTTTTAGGGTAATATTGGTATTAGGGTTTTTTTTAGTAGTATTAGGGTCTTTTCTGTTTTTTTGGACTTTAGTGTATTTATGTTTTTAAGGGGTTTATGAGTTTTTATGTTTTTATGTTTTTCTTATAGAATTATGTTTTTAGGTAGTTTTTAAATTTTTAGTTTTTTATATGATTTTTACGGTTTTATAGGGTTTTATGATTTTGAGTTTTTTTTTTTTGGTTTTTAGAGGGATTAGGGTTTTTTAGTGTTTCTAATGTATTTATATTTGTAGGGGTTTAAGTGTTTTTAGGATTTTATGTGTTTCTTAGGCAGTTTTAGGATGTTTATATTTTTTTAGGTATTTTTTAGTAAATTCTATCGATTTTCATAGATTTTAGGGGTATTTTGCGATTTTGGTGGTTTTTATTGTTTCAGGGTTTTATTGTTTTTTTCTAGTTTTTTATTACTGTTTTCTTTTTTGAGGGGTTTTAACTGTGTGTATATTTTTTTAATATTTTTTTGGGTTTAATGATTTTCTAGAGTTTTAAGTTGGTTTTAGGGTTTTTATTGGTTTTAAGGGTTTTCAGGGTTTTAGTGTTTTGTGTGGTATTAGGAGATTTGTATATTTGTAGGTTATTTTAGGGTATTCATCAATTTTTTTTGTTTTTTAGGCATTTAATTTTTTTTTCTTATTTTAAGGTTTTCTTATAATTATTCAGTTTTTTTATGTTTTTTAAAATTGTTAGGTATATTTATGGATTTATAAAGATTTTAATGGATTTTTTGGTTTTTTATGGATTTTCATCGTTTTAAGGGTTGGTAGGGGTTTTAGGGGCTTTTAGGGTTTTAATTTTTTTTTGAATTTAGTGGATTTATGACTTCTTAGTTTCTTGAGAATTTTAGAGGTGATTCTAGGTTTTTTATGGGTTTTTATGTTTTTAGGTATTTTTAGAGATTTTTTATTATTTTTATGGTTTTATGTGTTATTATGGATTTTAACAGATTTTAGGGTTTTAGAGATTTGTGATTTTATTGGGTTCTTTTGGGTTCTTAGTGGTTTTCTGAGTTTTTAGGGGTTTCAAGGTTTTTAGTTTTTTCAATTGCTTTTGGGGTTAATATTTTTTCAGAGTCTTTAGTGGATTGATGGGTTTTGAAGGATTTTATATTTTGGTATTTTAGAGCCTTTTAATGATTTTTTAGATTATTATAATTTTTTAGGTTTTAAAGGATTTCTATGTAGTTTTTTTGGATTTTTTGGATTTTTTAGATTTCTAGGGATTTTAGGGATTTGTTAGGATTTTTATAGTTTTAGGGATTATAGGGAATTTGAGTGGTTTATGGGAATTTAACGGTTTTTATGGGTTTTTAGGGATTTTATGATTTTTAGGGGTTTTAGTATTTTATATGATTTTTGGGGTTTTATGTGTTTATTTATTTTTATGGTTTTTTATGGTTTTATAGTGGTTTTAAGGGTTTTTATGTTTTTATGTATTTTTAGGTGTTTTTAGGACTTTTATGGTTTATAGCATTTTTAGTGATTTGGTTGGTTTGTAGGGATTTTAGTTATTTGGGTTTTTATCGATTTAATGTTTTTCAGATATTTTGATCTTTTTTTAGGTATTAAGGATTTTTAGATGTTCTAAAATTTTTAGGGGATTAATATGAATTTATATTTTTTAGTTCTTTTAGGGTTTTAATGGGGTTTTGTAAATTTTTTAATGGTTTTATGATTTTATTTTTATTTTTAGGGCCTTTTTTTGGTTTTGTAGTGTTTTTATCATTATTATTGTTTTTAAGGGATTAATGTGTATTAGTTTTTTATACTTTTATTATGGATTTTTTGGGTATTTATCATTTTTTGGGTTTTAGGGATTTTTTCAGATTTCTTATAGAATTTTATGGGTTTTTAGGGTTTTTAGGATTTTGAGGGTCTTTGGGGTTTTTTGGTATTACGTATTTATGGTTTTTTTGACTTTTAGCTTTTAATTGGATTTTTGTGTTTCTAGGGTTTAACGGGTTTCTTAGGGTTTTCAGGCTTTTATATCATTCTAGGGTTGTTTAGGTGGGTTTTGGACTTTTAAGGTTTTAGGGTTTTACAGATTTTAAGGGCTCTTAGGATTATTTGTGGTTTTATGGATTCAATTGTTCCTTTTAGGTTTTATATAATTTTTTTTGTTTTTTCAGTTTTAAAGGGTTCTTATAGTTTTTAAATTTTTTGGTATTTGATGGGTTTTTAAATATTTTAGTGTTTTATGGGTTTTTTGGTTTATTTGGGTTTTTATGTTTTTATGGGTTGTTTGTGTTTTGGGGGTTTTAGCGACCTTTTAGGGTTTTATGGTTTTTAATATTTTTAGGCTTATATTTGATTTCATGTTTTTGGTATTTTGTGGTTTTCTTTCCTCTTTTTAGGGTTTTATGGGTTTTCTACATTTTTAGGGATTTTTATATTGTTTAAGGATATTAATGGTTTTTAATGTTTTTTGGTATTTTGTGGGGTTTTATGGTTTTCAGTATTTTTATGTTTTTAGGGTTCTTAAATGATTCTAGGTTTTTAAGATATTCTTATGCATTTTTAGGGGTTTTGGATCTTATAGAGGTTTTATGGGTTTTATGTATTTGTGTGGATTTTTAGGCTTTTTTGTTTTTTCGAGGTTTTTATGTTTTTTAATGAGTTTATCATATTTTGGTTTTTTCAATCCTCATTACATGAAGTCAAAATACTCGATATATCAGAAAACAAGAATTTAAATTGAATGGTTTCTATGAACTACATATGGATTGATTCTCACTTTATTGAGATATGTAGTGGTGCCCCGTTCCTATGTATCGGAACCAACTAGAATAATGAATGAAATCACATTATCCCCACAAGAATTTGATTTGTGTAAGGATTTTAATTCTAAATCTACATATGCATTGATTCTTTCTTTGACGAGATATGTAGAGATTCTAGGTTCTTATATCATGGAGCCAAACATAATGAAAAAAATTACCCTTCATTGCCTACGTGTCACACCAGCATTGAAACAATTCCTCATCATTCATAAGTGATTATAACATGATATTCCCTTCCATAACTCAAGAAAATTCCTTAAAAAATCAATCACTATGTCCCAAGAAACATGAATCTCTATAATATTTCTTCAACCATTAGAAATAGTTTTTTATAAACTGGAGGATTCCTTTTTATGATTGTGTAGTAATACTCTATAGTGGGATTTATATAAACTCTCCCACCAAAAGGTCATGTCAGTCAGTAGATGTCGATGTCTGGTTCTGCAGTTATATGCTCCAATATACTACACAAAATGTAAAAAAGGGGTTTTAATATAGTGACACATTGATCCACATGGGAGACCTCCTATTTCTAAGTAATCCTAAAAACATTATTCAACAACCCAATATTAAAATGTGGTACATGATAATTCCTTTCTTGTGTGACTCAGATCACCTTTCGAATAAAAAAACCCGAGATTACTTTTTATAATCTCCCCCCTTAATACCTTATATTGGTGGAATTTTCTCACTATGATCACTATGAAATTTTCAAATAATATTCCTTCATCAAAAGATAAATTAACTTATATTTTATCCTTCAACGTCCTTGGAATATGACATTAAAATGTAAGGTCTATGTCCTGGTAGAATGAAATTAAACTTCATTAATTTTCAACCCTCTCTAGGGAGGATCCATTCTCATGATGTTGGTCATATACAACATCAGAATAAATAACTTCATATAACTTTATGACCATCCCATCAAGAAACCTAGTGAATCCTAGATCCTCAATTCAAGGCCCCATTGTGACAACAAACAAAACTAGTGTGTCCCTCCATTCATGGACACATCCTTGATTTGGGCGGTATGTTTGAGACATCATCTAAGACCCCCCTTTCAATTATATGATCAAAATAGAATCCCCCCTACTCTATATACTCCAAATTTGTGTAGGAGTAGCTTCCCCATCAATGGAATGTGCTAACAGAGATGTTCCATTCATTCATACACTCCTTCGGTTCATGGTATTGAGAAATATGATTCTCTATATTCTTTCTTTAGCAATGGAGAATAGAATGTCTGAATCCAAAGGACACCTTTGTATGACTATGTTGAAATAAACCACAATTGTATTTATATAATTTAACCCCAATAGGTCTTATTATGCGGAGGATATTTTTTTGACAATATAGTAATATTCCCCAGTTGTATTTTTATAATGTTTCTCACAAAATGCATTTTTCGACCAATTGCACATTTATCCCCAGGAGAGTCGTGCACTATTCCCGTAAGCACTGAAAATATCATATGGAAACTAATTTTTGAACATCGTCTGTTTCCATTCCCATCATACAAGTCTCATATCATGATTGACATCTGGGAATCAAAAAACCATGACTCGAAATCCCCATTCATGTATTTGGAGAATGTAAGAACACTATCGACCCACAAGCCATATATGGGTTTTCATTCCAAAACTCATAGTCAATTTTGTTTTACCAAAAACACTAGTCGTAGTAGTCCATCTTACAGAACACTAAACTACCTAAAAAAAGAAAAATATTACTCCCCATGTTGAAAACCAACAATGGGAACCCAATATAAATGTTGAGTCTTAGCGTTCTAGAGATTCACTCTTCATGGATAAGGCAAAAAATAGAGAATTAAAAAGTAAAAGTTACAAAACATGTTAGGTTGAAAACCAAAAAAGGTCTGCCTATAAAAAATAAAATTCCATCTAGCTAAGTGTTCTGTACATTGTACATAATAAATACTTTTGGAAATAACACAAAAAAGACACCAAGTTGGTTGGATCCTCCATATGATCCTAGCAATAGTCAAACTATTCTCTCTAGTCCCAATGATGTGGGAAAAGTTTTGAGAACACACTAAAGCCTATCATTGCAATTATAACATAATGTAATTCAATAAATTTAGTTATTTTCAATCATATATATTGATTACAATGAAGATGGGAATGTATGAATAAATGATCAGGAACAAAATGATTTTCATTCATGTTCTAAAAAGTTATGTAACATCCACATGCTCGATCCTTTCCACCATGTTTTCCAAATTCTCCTCAACATAGTATTTGATTCATTGGACTAGGGAAACAAATCATTTTCTACTACTTCTCAGAGACAAGAAAATTTTATAACAATGGGACCCTCATTATTACAGATCATCCCCTGCTCCATTGCAATAAAATCTATTCCTTTTTCTATAGAACCCATAAAGGATCATAAGAGTTATAATTTCTCTTCCATCATGGTATTTAATACTTCTTAAAGGAGTAGTATTTAGATATATTTCCCACCAGTGTGATGTTGACAGTCCTCCACCTACTTAGTATGGTTGAGCTCACTGTGGGATACAACAGTTATGAGTCATTCAAACTGGCCAACTAGTTGTGCCTCAACTTGTTGTGATCTTTTGTCATCATTCTGATGCCAAATTATTGACTTCACCACACGATGGATCATGAAGTAATCAAATACTACATATCCCAACATTCCAAACATGATTGGAATTCTATGAAGTCATGATGGTAGGTAATTAAGAGGTGTCTTCGAGAATAAATTCCAGATGTCCCACCTGATAATACAGTTTGTGGTGGGAGGGGTGTCTTATGTCTATATATCTAAATAGAGATAAATTTTTGGGGTTGAAATATATTCTAGGATTATTGTACATAATATGGAATCTTGATCTTCTCCCCACAAAACATTTTCAACTCAACATTCCAATATTGGATAAATTGGAATGTAATCTCCCCTCTTAGTCTAATCTATCAATGTCACTGGAGCTATGTGATAGAAGACACCCTTCATTAACATCATAAAGTTAATAGACTACAATGGTAGGGAAATAACTATATCATTTGGAAACACTCAACATATTTCAAATCGATGGAAAGAATTCATGAATCTATGATATCCCTTGCCTCGATGTTCTATGTCAGGGTCTCCTAGAATGAAATATCCTTATCAGTTTTTTTCTGAAACTAGGATGTAGGGATCTCAAGAATCTCCCACATTGAGGCACTCAAAGATTTATTCCTTAGCAATGGGATTGTGATGGACTTGGATGACTTGGGTATGAATTGACATGGAAATGTTTTCTATGGAAAATGATTCACATGTAATGCTATGATATATGACACAAAATGTAAGTAGGTTTAATTCATTTGAAAATTCATGAATGAAAAAAATCATGTCCATAAAATAACCTATCAAATTCCTAAAACTCCACTAAAGAGGTGGGGATAATAAATTTTCTAAAATATCCATGATGATCCATTAGGTCATCTTTCAGTACATTATATAAGACCTCACATATCACATCATTCTCATTAGTATGGGTATTTGAGGTAAGTGGATCTGGACCAAAATTAGCTCTGACGCTGATTTCACACACCAACCTCTCAACAAGTATGACCTCTATTAACTCTTCAGAGTCAGAATAATCACTTTTACCATCATCAGACTATATTAGGTCCCTTTAAGCCACTTATGGAATGGAAACAAGGTTAGAGTAGACTATTAAAAGGTCTTCCAGTGTATTTGATATATCAGAAATGACATTAGTAAAAATGAGTTAGTGACTAATGCATGAATCATTATGATATTCATCATACAATACCAAGTCCCTCCTCCCTCACTGTAGTAATGATAGCAGACAGAGATTTGTCTCTCTTCCCTTATCATATCAAAGGTACATATTTAATGGCATGAAATTATGCCTTATCGTGGATGTCCCCCTTGGTCCTAAAAAGATCAATGTCAGACCACTTAATTTAAGAATGTTATGAATATCCTGAAAACATTAAGCACGATCAAATTTTTATTGCAGAAGAGTCATGATATTATGTGACATCAAAATTTTTTATCATGTCACATATTTATAACTCACTTAGTTTCCCTATTCTATTTCACTTATTTAGATAATGAAGGGCTTGTGTTGATCCTCTTAGTAATGTCTACTAGAAGTTGTAATTGAGAATACCCTCCCATGACCTCATTCATGGTCATCATCTTACCTGGAGATGGATCTTAAGACTTAGTAAACTCTATCGCAACTCCAATGTGGGGGCCCTTGGGCCCATATTTTGGTGACTCAAGATCAAAGATTGGTGATTATTCTTCTTCTACATCCATCTACTAGATAAATCCCCTCAAAGATATTGAGGGTTGATGAGGGAGGAAAGGAAAAAGGAAAAGACACAGATAGATCACTAATGTTGATATATTAGTACCATTCCTCTTCAGATCTAACTGATATATCCTCAAAAGGAGCTCGTTCTACCATATATGATGAATTTTTAGTGTACAAGATCTGATCATCAGTTGCATATATCATCATCTTTAACTTCGGAATATATTTCCCCACCTCAAAAAATTTATGTCAAAGTGAGGATCATAGGGAATTCTAATATCTCCAAACACTGAGATATGCATTCCATCCTATAGAAATACCCACATGCCTTTGAGGTCATGAGTCATGGCTTGTATTGATTGACTATTAAATGGTCATACATACTCCAATGCTAATGCATACTAATAAGAGGAATACCTGAAACGTTTTTAATTTGAATCCCCTTTAGTACACTCTTTCCTTATAGTATCATGGGTTAATATAGCTCAAGTCTCCTCTTAGAGGTGCTGACTAGACTGCCTTGACCCAAAAGATGTGGTCTCAACTATGTATTGATCAGTGGAACATACTTTAGATTTATTTGAAGACTTTGAAGATTCAACATAATCACCCATGGGATGAAACTTCATTCCATGATTTCCAAAACTAAAAGTCTTCACAACCATGACTTAATAAACACTTTTCATTAATGCCTCTTGAGGGTATGAATAAATCTTGCACTAACATATGAAAATACCAACCATATTATGTCTCCCTATAGAGGTAGATTGATTGAAATTTTGGATACCACCACGACCATCATGATCCAAAATTATTGATCCACCATTGGGGTTTTATCAATAAAAAAGTGCATGGTGAGAGACACTTTGAAATTTGAGACACTTTAATTAGAAGGTAAATCAATATGAAGAATAGGTCTCACGTGTAATCTATCAATCAATACAATATTTCATTACACTATATATGGATTTAATCATATATGACCACAAATCATCATAATATTTTCCATTATCTATGAAAGTCGCATTAGTTGGATTACAATATGGGAAGATGTTTAAATCTCTTGATATGATTAGAATCTTAAGGGCCTCTTAATTATTAAGGGATAAATAATGGTTATCCGAAAAAAAATAAAATGAATGGGTGTATTTTGCCTTCCCAATCCTTAACTCCACTCAACACAACCAAATAACTGAAGTGTGATGTTATCCATCAACACAACACTTAAAACAAAATTGAAATTTGGAATGGGGCCTTCCTGATGTATGCATGCAATAAATACTGGTAGATATTTTTTTAAACAGGGGTATCCAACAGTATTTGTATCCCTTATGCAAGTATGGATTCTTTAGAAAATGACTGTAGTCTTACCCGAAAATTGGATTCATAGACTGGTAGTAGGTAGCTAATTTTCTACATTTCAAGAAATCGGGTCTAGTGGGTCCTCACAAAAATCCCAGGCTTCACTTTTTCTCACCACGAATGATAATATCATTTCTCCAAGGTCGGAAAGTACCTTCCAGGAATACAACAACTCTTTAATTTACGGAATCCCATTGGGAAATGAAATGTTGGAACATCTCCTTCTCGATCGAGGAAGGCCTTTATCCATGCTTATGAATGAATGTATCCACTCATTAGAGGGTCTATCTTCTAATTTTACAAGCCTTCTTCAAAATCTCATGGGATAATACCGACATCCTTCTAACATCATCCCATTTGACATTAAATGGGATAAAATCATAATACATTTATCTGATTATAAGGGATATGTATTATTTGTAAACATCCCATAGTATAATTTCAAATTCAACATGCGTCATATGAAAATAATTCATCCACTGGATCTGTTGGATCTACATTTTGTGGATTATTATTGGGTTCTCATAAAGATATTTATTGTCCACCCATCTGGCCTCATAAATTCTGACATTTTGAAGCTTATTTATAACCACTATACAGGTTTAGTTCAACTTTTATGCCCACATCCATTCATACATGTATTCCCCTCTAGAGAAAAAGTATTAATCCTCCTTCAAATATTGTAATTGGTCTTTCTTGGAAGCGGGAAAGGTTGAATAATTGTAGTGAGGCTTTTATTCATGGTTGTGAGGATTCAAATATGGGACACATTGGTAGTGGTTCATTGAATTGGCGATAGAAACAATTCCTTGATGAATAATCCCTTAGAAGAGATGTTATAAATGGGACAATTGGTATTCTCCATGAACCAAGACATTGGAAGGTAACTCTATATATTTTGGAAGAATTACTCTCTCAGAATCCAACGGTCGTAGACTGTTAGATAAAAAAATTTATAGTACTTGAATTGGTACTACTTGAAATTATTCTTTAATTTTTGTAGGATGGAGTCACACATATCAATGTATTCTATCCTGATGGTTTTGAGAATGTCTAAAACACAAGTGGTATCTTGTTCATGGGAAGCCATTGGAGTAGCCTTTGGAGGTTTATAAGGGAACATCATGATTTTAAATAAAGTCAAAATATTTTTGACATAAAATTTAGAAATGTTATCAATGGGGATGGCATAGTGTAATTGAATTGTGCTTGTAATTTACCAATGGGAATTGGACAGGTCACTCAACCAAGTGACACACGTAGGAAACTAATCCATGTAACCATAAAACGGTCTATTTATTAGGGTTCTATGATGTGTAGAAAAATTCATACCATATTTCTGTGTAATGGTGATCCTCTCAAAGGCTTGTACGAATGATAATAATGGAAAGACAATGTTGAAGTCATTTGTGATGAGATTAGATGAATGAAAAAGTGCAAGGAAGAAGTATTTAGGTGGTCACCTCTATTTATATATATAGGTGAATTACACGCCATACATGTGTGCTTTACCAACATGGATGACCATAAAGGAATACCTTTGCAACCCCAAGAATCGTTTCTTCTCTATACCATAGAACTAGAACATTTTCATTCGACTAGATACAATCCTGAGGGGGGGGGGGGGGTTCTTTTATTGAAACAATTTTTTCACATGAGGATGAAAATATTAAATGAGAAATACCTCAGGAAATAAAGTGTTGATGATCCCAAGAAGAATATCGGGTAATTAGTCAAATCGTCTTGCGTATTATGGGATTGTGCGCCAGGAGGATCATGCTGCCCTACCTACATGTCCCAGAATTTGTATCCACCACTACAAAAGGCAATTTCACAGGGGTATCTGCGTGAGTATATTCCTTCACCTATTTTTTCATTGTTTCCTATAAATAGTTCCATGGGGATCCTCATTTGAATAATAGGAAAATGGAAGAAACCTCAGAGCTGTGATCACTCAACCCCCTCACCCATATACTCAAATACTTTTAGGTAGCTCCCCAAAACCTAATAGAACAGTTAAATAAGTGGGATAGTGGGATAAATGTCCCTATATGGTATAAAATAATATACACCTACCTAAGGAACCACTCCCCCTAGTTTCCAATAACTAATGCCAAAGTCCCTTCCCAGACCTGGGACCTATACGAGACCCTTTTAGTGAAACTTGAGAAAAATCTTCTTTCCCCAAGAAAGGCCTTTCCCAGGTGTTATTTCCCTGGTTTTCCAACTCCAAAGGAGTTTACATCTCATGAATGACAACCCTCCATGTAGAAATTCTAGATCCTAGAAGGTCTACCCTCTACAGAGCACCATATTCTTGCACAACCCTGACGTGTACGAGACACTTTTGTACCCCTATTTCACACCACTATGTATATGGATTCTCTTCATGTATATCCTTAATATAAAGGGGGTATTTAAACCTCCACAAAAGCCTCTAGACATGTAAGACAATAGTTATAGTCACACTAGCTTGTCTGCCATTTGATTTTATATTCCTTTGGATTGAATTTTCTCTCATTTGTTCCCCCATATGGGAACGGTGCTCAGGGTGGGTGTAGTTATACGTCCCTCTATTCATGGGGACCCCAACCCTAGTGTTATATACATGGACCTATTTGTATCAGATGTGAAGGTGAAGATTTTATACCCTTCTTATCTCTAGGACTAGGGACCTCCCATTTCAAATAGCGATGCAGTGGGGATCATACATTCTTTTCCGTTTGATGGGGATTAGTGACTAATACTTCTCTCTTCATCCAGAACTATGTGCAGGGGATCCTTCTTGGACTAAACCCCATGAATTTCATATGGGAAATATAAAAATGAGTATTCCGATGTTACTATCCATGTTATGATAATGGGAAATGAGACAAGAACATCAAACCCCTTTCTTCTGCTCTCGTCTCCCTGACCACTTCCTTTAGTTGATGAAATACCATGGTTTTATCTAGATATTCCATTTCATATTTTTTATATCACATATGGGCATGAATCAAGTGGTATATGTGGTTAGAGATGATAATTAAATCCAGAAGGCCGGAATCATTTATCTGTAGAAAATTTTAATATGGATCTTCCTATCACATTCCTTTAGAGGGCCTCCATATGTGTGGGTTCTAAAAGTTATGTATTCATCTTGAGGGCCTCATATTCTGTATAATCTCTAACCATCATCATCATATCCAAGGGAATCCTTTAGATGTAATCCCTGACCAAACCTATATATAACCATGATACCAAAAACCCTTCCAAGTTCCAGACACATGGTCCCCCTCCTAGTTGTATTACCCAAAGTCATGTCATATCAAATCAATGTTTCATATTCACATTCGAGGAAAACCATCAGAGATCATCCATAGGTGAGGGTCCTTGATGTCACGGAACTTCATGTTATTTGATTCTCATCCATGTGGGATACATAAGAAGCGTCTCTGAGGACCAAAACCCAAATCCAAAATCCACCATAATCTTCTCTCAGTCCTATTCCTGGTAGGATCTTCACCAACCTAGGAGGTCACACTCCCTCCAAGTTCCTTGGGATTCTTTAACATAAGTCCCACACAAACCCTTGGCTAGGTATCTTTCTCATATACTTCCTTTCCACACTATTTAAGATTGTATAGTTTGGTCCCTGTCACATGAGATAAAAAGGTATGATGTGTTCCTTTAAGTGGGACCAAACTACGTGGGGTTTGATTCCTTTTACAAGGATATATTGGAAGACCATATCTTAGGTCCAATCTCAATATCAATATAACTCTCATCTTCCAGAGAGATGATAAATTTCAGGGCACCCCACATTGTGGTTTAAAACTATAATTGTACTGATATATGACTAAATAATCTCTCATTCGAACACAAAAGGGTAGAATTGATAGAGAACCTCAGATACATATAGATATCCCCATCGATGGAGAACATCTGAAACACAATGATGATCCAAGAATCAATACATGACAGAAATTGATTGTTAATACATGGAGGCCTGAGTTATTATTGGATTCAATAAAGTATTCTGGAATATATCTTAAATCTATAAGAGATTCCCAGTGTAGGAAATAGTTCTTCCCAAAAAAGGTGTAATGATATCAACCTCCCATCCTGTCTACCAAAGCAAGTTCCTATGCATTTTTGAACTATTTCCCAATAATTTCTTATCATTGGGATGTAGGTTTGTGAAACATATATAATAAGGTAACCATTGGTTGTTTATGGTTCCAAAAACAAAACCCCTTGGAATCCATCTAGAGATAGTGAACCTAATGTGAATGACTGTACAAATCTCAAACCCCCCAATAAATCACAAGTAATCCAACAGTTCAATTGGGAGATAAGTTATTTTATTGGTTTTTATGTTTTTATCGATTTTTAGGGATCTTAGTTATTTTTATGGTTATTAGTTGTTTTAGGGATTTTGAGCATTTTAAGAGGTTTTTTGAGTTCTTAGGGTTTTGAGAGTTTGTAAAGTTTTTATCATTTTTAATGGTTTAAATGGTTTTTAGAGTTAAAATATTTTTTTGGGGTTTTGTGGGGTTTTAGTATTTTTTATGTTTTTAGGGGTATTTATTATTTTTGGGTTATTATGAATTTATAGGTATTATAAGGGTTTTAGGTATTTCTAGGTATTTAGAGGGTTTAAGTGTTTTTAGGTATTTAATTTTTAATTGGTTTTCTTGGTTTTTTGGGTTATTAATATTTGTGAGGTATTTTTAGGGATTTTGAAGGATTTTAATGTGTTTTAGGGTTTTTAGTTAATTTATGGGGATTTAGGTTTTTTAGGTTTCTTATGGGGGTTTTTGGTATTTTTGGGGTTTTATGAATTTTTAGAGTTTATTTAGGTTTTTATGTTTTTAGATTTTTTAACGTTTTCATGGGTTTAATGAGTTTTGAGAGTTTTTCATGGGTTTTAGGGTTTTATATGGTTTTAGGGATTTGTATGGTTTTTGGGTATTTTGGTGTTTTGTGGTTTTATGGAAATTTTTGGGGATATCGAGGTTTTTATCATTTTTAGGGTTTTATTGGGGTTTTACATTTTTTTAAATTTTTATGGTTTTCAAAGGGTTTATATGAGTTTTTAGTTTTTTATGATTGTAGGGATTTTTATATCCTTTTTAGTAATTTTGTGTTTTTGCGGTTTGTATGGATTTCAGGGGTTTTCAAGGTTTTTTGGGTTTTTTTGGTATATTTGCTTGTTATTGTTTTAGGGTTTTTTGTGTTTTTATGGGGTGTCATATATTTAGTTTTTTAATGTTTTTCAGGGATAAAAGTGTTTTTAGGGATGTTAATGGGTTCTATGGTTCTTATGGGTTATTAGGGTTATTAAAGGATTTAGAGAGTTTTTTTTTTGTTTTAAGAGTTTTTTTGAGTTTTTAGGCGTTTTTATGTTTTTTAGTTGTTTGGGGATTTAATTATTTTCTGGGTTTTATGGTTTTCATTGGGGTTTTCAATGTTTTAGGATTTTTATTTATTTTTTCTATTTTTATTGATTTTTTTTGATTTTATCAATCTTTTGGTTTTTTATGGATTTTGATGGTTAATAGGTTTTTGGGGTTTGGTCAATTTTTGTGCGTAATCATTAGTTTTTTGTGGTATTTATGTTTTCATGAGAATTAAAAATATTTAAGGGTTAAAAAATTTTGTAATGTTTTATGTGGGGTTTTAGGGTTTTTAATAATTTTATTGTATTTTATGGTTTTGGGGGTTTCAATGGATTTGGGGGTTTTTCGGTCGTTTTCTGTTTTTAGTGTTTTTAGAATTTTTATAAATTTAAGGGTATTATGTTTTTTTAGGTTTTTATGGTTTTCTTAATGTTTTTCAATGGTTTTAGGGGTTTTATATTTTAAGAAATTATAGAGATTTTTTACAATTTTAATGGTCTTTAATTAATTTGACCGATTTTAGGGTTTATTTTTGGGTTTTTTAAGGTTTTTTTTTTATTTTTAGGGTTTTCTTGATATTTTTATGGTTTAATGGGTTTTTATTGTTTTTAAATTAATATCGGCTTAATGGGTATTTAGAGTTTTTAGTGATTTTTTATAGTTTTTATGGGTTTGAATTTTTTTTTTGGATTTTAGAGTTTTTATAAATTTTTGGGACCGTAAGGTATTTTAGGGGTCGTAATGGGATTTAGGGATTTATTAGAGATTTTTTACGTTATTAGAGTTTTTTTGTGGTTTTTAGGGGCTATATTTGTTTTTTGTGTATTAATATTTTCTTATGGTTTTGGTTTTTTATATTTTTAGAGATTTTCAAAGATTTTATTCGGATTTTTATGGGTTTTAGGATTTTTTAGATTTTGATGGTTTTATGATTTTTTACGGTTGTAGGGTTTGGGTATGTTTTTATCATTTTGGGGTATTATGGTTTTTAACTATTTTTATGTATTTATGGTTTTCTTAGCGGTTTTTAGGGCTTTTTGGCATTTTTATCTTTTTTGGAATTTGTAAATATTTTTTAGTATTTTTTTGAGAAATATGGATTTCTGGGATTTTCTAAGGTTTTATGGCTTTTTTGGGATTTTATATATTTGTATTTGGTCATTAGTTTTTAAGGGTTTTATTATTTTTTGTAGTATTATTTAATATTCTAGTGGCTTAAAGTGCTTTTAGAGTTTTTATTTGGTTTGTAAGGGTTAATGTATTTTATGGTTTTTATCGTTTTATGGGATTTAGAGTCTTTTTCAGGGTTTTAGTGTTTTTATATTTTTTTTCTATTTGTAGGGGTTTTTAATGCTTTTATGTTTTTATGGATTTTGAAGGGGTTATCATGGTTATTAGGAGTTTATATGTTTTTATTTATTTTTATGGATTTTTTAATATTTTTATGGATTATAGGGTTTTTGGTGTTTTTTCATGTTTTAGGGGTTTTATGGATTTTAAGTGTTTTTAGGTATTTACAGTTTTCTTTGATGTTTTCAAGCTTAATAGGTTTTTTATATTTTAAAATATTTTAATTATTTATATGATTTTTCTTTGTTTTTAGTGTTTATAGGTATTTGAGGGGTTTTATGGTTTTTTTGGTTTTTTTGGTTTTTATGGGTTTTTGGGGGATTTTTGGGTTATATATATCGTTATTAGGTTTTTTATGGGTTTTTGAGTTTTTAAACGTTTTTAATTGTTTAATCTTTGTAGAGTTTTTTTTCCATTTTAGGGTTTTTATTATTTCAGTGATTTTTAAGATTTTAGGATCTTTTATTGTCTTAGTGGGTTTCAGAGACTTTTTAGGGTTTGTAGAGGTTTTTTTGTTTTTTAGGTTTTCTAGTGTTCTATGTGTTTTTAGTTTTTATTGTTTTATAATGGGGTATTATGGTTTTAGGGGGTTTTATTTTTTATAGATATTAAGAGATTTTTTGGATTTTATTGATTTTAAGGTGTTTAAGGATTCAGAGGGGTTTTAGGGTTTTTAGGGTTTTAGTGTTTTTATTTTTTTAGTGTTTTATTGTTTATATGTTTTTTATGGATTTTATGTTTTTAACGTTTTTATATAAGTTTTTAGGGTTTTTGGGGGTTTTTTTTTCGGAATTTTTAGGACATTGTAGGATTTTTCGGGTTTTAGGGGTTTTAAGGATTTTGAACAAGTTTTTTGGTTTTTTTCTGTTTAAGGGATTTTATGGATTTTGTTTGTGTGTTTATGGTTTTTTGAGTGTTTTGGGTTTTTATGAATTTTTATAGTTTTTTATCATTTTAGGGTCATATAAGGTTTATTTAGTTTTAGTAGTTTTAGGGGTTTTATGTGATTTTAACGTTTTTTGGGGTATATGGTTTTTAATGTTTTAGTGTTTTTAATGCTTTTGGGTATTTTTAGTGATTTTAGGGTTTTATGATTTTGATAGGGTATTTCATGGTTTTTAGATTTTTTTAGTTTTTTAGGCATATTTATGGTTTTTTTGATTTAAATTATTTTTAGGGTTTGTATGGATTTTGAGGGGTTTTATGGTTTTTCTAGTTTTTAACATATTTTATGGGTTTTATGGGTTTTATGTGTCTTTATGTTCTTAATATTTTCTTATGATTTTCAATGATTTTTAGTGTTTTTTACATTTTTAGGGACTTTTAGGTTTTTAGAATATTTATGATATTTCGGGTTTTATGGATTTTTATTGTTTTTAGGATTTATATGGGTTTTAAGGGTTTTATGGTTTTATGTGTTTTAGGGGATTTAGGTGTTTTATCATGTCTTTAGGAGATATAAGGTGTTTTTTTATTTTTTTATTTTTTAATAAGTTTTAAGTGTTTTTATGTTTTAAATGATTTTTTAGGGATTTTTCAAATTATTAGGGGTTTTTATCTATTTTTTGGGATATTTGGGCATGTTTAGGATTTTATTGGTTTTTGGGGTTTTAGTTTTATTTAGTTTTTTTATGATTTTTATTGTTTTAGAGGCTTTATCAATTTTTGGTTTTTTCTGGGTATTAAGTGTTTTTAGGTATTTATGGTCTTCATAGGGGATTTCAAGGTTGTTAGGTGTTTTTATGGTTTTAGGGTTTTATAAGGTTATTTCATATTTTTTGGGTTTTATGGTTCTTAGGGATTTTGAATGTTTATATGCTGTCTATTTTTTTTATTTTTAGGTTATATATAGTTTTTTGGGTTCTATAGTTTTGTATACTGTTTCAATGTCATTAGGGATTTAATGGGTTTTTAGAGTTTCAAGATGTTTTCGAGTTATTATGGGGTTTTAATGGTTTTAGGGGTTTCATGGTTTTTAGGGTATTTAGGGGTTTTAGATCATTTAGTAATTTTAGTGTTATTATTATTTTTTAGGTTTTAACGGGTCTTCTATGTATTTTGGTTTCTATGTTTTTCATAGGAGTGTTTGGGGTTTTTAGGGATATTTAGGTTGTTTGGTATTTTTATGGTGTTTTAAGGATTTTAATGGGGTTTTACTGTTTTTAGCTATTTTGAGGATTTTAGGGGTTTTTAGGGATTTTCAGGTTTTATGGGTTTTTAGATTTTTTAGAATTTTATTATTTTAATTTAATTTAGGATTTTATGTTTTTATTAGGGTTTTTAGGGTTTTACGAGATTTTTACATTGTATGGGTTTTAGGTAATTTTTAGGATTTTTAATATTTTTTTAGATTTTTAGGGATTTTGAGGGGTTTTAGGGTTTTATGTTTTTATAGGTTTTAGGGTGTTTTTTAGTGTTTAGGGGTTATAATATTTTATTAACTTTTTTAAGGAATTTAAAGGTTTAAATGGTTCTTAACGTTTTTAATGGATTTTTAGGGTTTGTATGGCCTTTTAGGGGTTTTTAAGGATAAAGAGGTTTATGGTTTTTATGTTTTTTTATTGACATTTATTTTTTAGTGATTTTAAAATTTCATATTTTTTAGAGGATTTAGTGTTGTTAGGTTTTTATTATTTTCTTAAAAAAATTCAATGTTTTTAGGGATAGTTTGTAATTTTTGGGGGGTTTTAGGGTTTTAATGGATTTTGAGTGTTTTAGGCATTTTATGATTTTTAGTGTTTTTTGCATTTTTTGGGGTTTTTATGGGTTTTACATGTTTTTGGGTTTTAAACGTTTTCATAGGGGTTTTTAGGGTGTATATGGTTGTTAACAATTTTTGGTATTTTTAGGAATTTTTGGGGGTTTAGGGTTTTTAGTGATTTTGTGGGCATTTATGGGTTTTTAGGTTTTTTGGGGTTATTATAATTGGGGGGGTTAGGTTTTTTTGAGATGGTTAGGTTTTTAATTTTTTTTGTTTTTTTTGTTTATATAGGAATAAAGGGTTTACAATGTTTTTGTGGGGTTTGGGGTACTATTAGTGTTTTTAATGTTTTTAGTGGGTTTTATTTTTTTAGGGGTTTTTAGGAATTGTAGGGTATTTTAAAGGTTCTTTTGTTTTTTTTTTTGGATTTTTTTATGTTTTTATGGGTTTTCAGTTTTTTATGTTTTTATGTTTCTCTTAGTTTTTTTATTGTATTTATGGTTTTTTATGTTTTTAGGCTTTTAGGGAATTTTAATGAATTTTATGGTTTTTAGTGTTTTTGGTATTTTGGTGGTTTTTTGGGATTTAGGGATTTATAGGATTTTTGGGGAAATAATGTTTTAATGGTTTTTAGTGTTTTTATAAAAGTAGGTATTTTTTATGGGTTTAGGTATTTTTTGGGATTTTAAGGGTTTATAAGGATTTTTAGACTTTTTATAGTTTTAAGGCATTTTTGGCGTTTTAGGAATTTTTTGTGTTTTGTGGTTTGTATGTTTTTTTTATTTTTTAATGTTTTAGGGGTTTAAAGGTTTTTAATAGGTTTTAGTGGTTTTTATGGTTTTTTGGTTTTTATATTTTCTATGGGTATTGGGGTTTTAATGTTTTTATGGTTTTTATGGGTTATTTTTGGGTTTTTAGGGTTTTGATGTCACTTTATTATTTTTAGGGATTTTGATTTTTTGGGGTTTTATGGGTTTTAAGTGTTTTCATGTTTTTGATGTTTTTTCAGTTGTTTTTAGGGTTTTTAGGGGCCTTATGTTTTTAAGGATTGTACGAATTTTTAATATTTTATGGGATTTTAGTATATTTAATAATTTTATGGTTTTTGGGTATTTTATGTTTTTATCGATTTGTAGTGGTTTTAATTGTTTTTTTGATTTTTAGGTTTTCATTCGATTTTTCCGTATTATTGTGGTTTTTATATTTTTATATATTTTTTGGGACATTTTTTTTTGGGTTTAGGGTTTTTATGGATTTTGAGGTTTTTTTGTGTTTTTATGGGATTTTTGGGTTTTTGGTTTTTTGGGTTTTTAGGGTATTCGGGGTTTTAGGGGTTTTTTAGTTTTTAGTTTTTTAATGGGTTTTATATTTTTTAATGCTTTTATCAATTTATAGAGTTTTTAGTTTTTAGTTTTTTAATGGGTTTTATATTTTTTTTTTGGATTTTAGGGGTTTTATGTGTTTTTAGATTTTTAAGGATTCTTTGGGTGTTTTCATTGTTTTTACAGATTTTGTGTTTGTAGATATTTGTTTGGGGTATTAGGATTTGTATGGTTTTTAGGGGTTTGAGGTTTTATATAATTTTATGGTTTTAGGTGTTTTTGGGTTTTTTTTGGATTTTAGGGTTCTTTCATTTTGTTAAAGTTTTATATATTTTTAAAGTTGTTAAAATTATTAGGGGTTTAAAGGAGTTTATATAATTTTAAGTGATATTTTTACTTTTGTATGGTTTTTTGGTTTTTTAAGCTTTTTAGGGTTTCTTGAGTTTTTGGTTATTTTCAGGCTGTTAGGGGTTTTATGTTCTTTTAGGTTTTTAGAGTTTTGTTAGGGTGTTTTATGGGTTCAAAAGGCTTTTACATTTCATGGAGTTTTAGTTATTTTAATTATTTTTACTTTATTTAGTTTTTATATGGTTTTTCTAGGTTTTAGGAATGTTTTTTAGATTTTTATGGGTTTAAACTATTTAATTATTTTTAAGGTTTTCTTAGGTTTTTAGGAATTTTAGGGGTTTTATCTTTTTTAGGGTTCTTTAGGGATTTTGCATATTTTATAGTTTTTTATGGTTTATAAAGAATTTTATTTTTTTTATGGATTTTTGTTTTTTTTGGGTTTTTAGGGGTTTAATGTGTTTTTATAATTTTTTTATGTTTTCTTATTTGGAAATGGTATTTATATTTTTTAGTGTATTCAAAAAAATGAGTGGATTTCAACACTTTTTGGGTTTTTATTGTTTTTTAGATTTCTATGGTTATTGTGGTATTTTAGTGTTTTTTGTTTTTAGAATTTATAGAGGAATTAAATGTTTATAGGTTTTTTATATTTTCATAGGGGGTTTTGGGTTTTTATATATTTTTACATTTTTAGGTTTTTATGGATTTTGTATGATTTTTATGGAATTTTAGGGTTTTTAGGGGTTATAAGGGGTGTTTTATTTTCATATAATTTTTATGGATATTTATGTGTTTTAGAGTAATTTATGAGTTCTTTGGGTTCTAATTGTTTATAGGTTTTTTATATTTTCCTAGGGGATTCAGGGTTTTTCGGAATTATTTGTTTCTAGGTTTATTTTTAATTTTTTTATGATTTTTAACTATTTTAGGGAATTTGAGGGTTTTCATTGGTTTTAATATTTTTATAGTTTTCTATGGTTTTTTGTGGTTTTGTGGGGTTTTATGTGTTTTTAGGTATATAGGGTTTTTTAGGGATTTGTTCATTTTTTTAGTTTTTTGGTTTTTATGTTTTATTGTGTTTTTTGGATTTTTAAGGTATTTTGTATATTTTGACTGATTATAGGGTTTTAAAGTGTTTTTAGAGTTTTCAGTGGTTGTATACGTTTCCTATGGAATTTAGTGTTTTTAATGTGTTTAGAGGTTATTAGGGTTTCTATGTTTATTGAGTTATTTTTAGGGTTTATTAGCATTTTTAGTTATTTTTAGGGTTTTTGTTGTTTTAATTGTTTTTATGCTTTTTACGTTTTCTTAGTTTTTTTGGGGTTTTTGTGTTTTTATGGTTTTTATGGGTTTTTACATTTTTATTGATTTTTAGGACCCTTTTAGGTTTTTTGTGGTGTTTTAGGGTTTTTAGGGATTTTCAAGATTTTCATGGTTTTAATGGTTTTTTGGGCTTTTATTATTTTCTAGTTTTCTGGGGGTTTTTTGTTTTCTTAGGTTCTTACGATTTTAAGGGTTTTTTGGGGTTTTAATTGATTTTTAATTTTTTCTGAAGTTTTATGGATTTTTAGGATATTAAGTGGTTTAGGGTTTTTATAGATTTTAATGGGTTTTATAGTTTTTTAGCGTTTTATGGGTTTTGTGTTAATTGGTTTTTCTTGAGTTTTTATGGTTTTCAAAATGTTATAGAGATTTTTAACATTTTTTGGGGTTAAAACGGTTTTTAGGGGTTTTATGGTCTTCGGGTTTAGGGTCTTTAGCGTTTTTAGATTTTTAGTGGTTTTACTAGTTTTAATTTTTTTAAGTTCTTCTTAGCATATTTCATGGTTTTTAAATTATTTTATGTTTTCAGTTAGTATTAATTTTTTTTGGATTTTACATCTTTTTTGAGTTTTTAGGTATTTTGAGGGGTTTAGGGATTCATGGAATTTAGGGTTTTTAGGGTTTTTATCATTTTATAGGTTTCTAGGGAATTTATGGTTTTAACTTTTTTTACTGTTTTCATATTGGGTTTCATGGTTTTTAGTGGTTTTTAAGTTTGTATGAGTTTTTAGAAATTTTTATGGATTTTTTATATTTTTTAGTCTTTGTATGGATTTTGTTGGTTTTAAGAGTTTTTAGTGTTTTCATGGTTTATTTGGTTTTTTTCAGTTTTTAGGATTTTATGTTTTTCTAGAATTTTTAATGTTTTTGGGTTATAAGGGGTTTTATATGATATAGTGGTCATTATTTTTTTAGTGGGTTATGGGTTCAATGGTTTCTATATATTTATGGGTTTTTGGGTTTGGGGGATTTAAGGTCTCTTTAGCATTTTTGGGTTTTGAGTTATTATTTTTTTCGTAAGTGTCTTTAGGGGGTTTATGGTTTTTTATATTTTTAAGGATTTTACGAATTTTAAATATTTTAGGGGATTTTGGGTTTTTAGGGAATTGGAGGGTCATTAGTATTTTAAGGTATTTTAATGTTTTCGTGGAATTTAATGGGTTTTAAGGGTTTTAATTAGTTTTTAGTTTTAAATGATTTATTACGATTTTTCAGTGTTGTTGGGGTTTTCATGTTTTTATGGAATTTATGGAATTTATTAAACTATTATGATTTTTATGGATTTTTATTGATTTTTGGTATTTTGACGGTTTTAGGTTTTTTATTTGAGGTTTTAGGGGATTTTTTGTTTTTATTGTTTTAAGGGGTATTAGTATTTTTATAAGTTTTTAAGGATTTTATTGGGATTTATATTTTTTGATGATTTTTAGGGGTTGAAAGAGTTTTTATAGTTTTTAGTAGTTTATTATTATTTGAAAGTATTTTAAAGGATTATTCAGTTTTTATTATCTTTATATATTTTTATGATTTTTGTGTTTTAGGGTTCTTACGGCCTTTTTAGCGTTTTTATGGGTTTTAGAATTTTGTACATTTTTTGGGGTTTTATTTTTTCTGGGTTTTTATAATTTTTTTAGGGATTTTATGATTTTTTTGATTTTTTATGTTGTTTTAGATATTAAATTTTTTTTGGGGGGGGGGGGGGGTTCTTGGGATTTAATGTTTTAGGGGATTTATGTGTTTTTATGTTTTCATTGTTCTCATTTGGGTATTCATGGTTTTACGGGGTTTTACATTTTTTGTGATTTTTAGTTTTTTTTAGGATTCTTATGGTTTTTTGGTATTTTGAGGGGTTTTAGGTTTTTTAGTGTTTTTTGGGGTTTTATAATTTTTTTTATGCTTTATGGTTTCTTCATATTTTATAAATTGTTAATGGTTTTTTATAATTATTAACAATTTTCGGGCTTTAATTGGTTTTATACATTTATGATAATTTTTGGGTTTTCTTTGGTGTTTTTGGATTTTATGGTTTTCATGGTTTTTATGGTTTTGAGGGGTTTTAGGGTTTTTTAGGGTATTTTTAGTGTTTTTAGGGTTGTCTTCATTTTTAGGTTTTTAAGGATTTTTTAAGGATGTTGTTTGATTTTAGTGTTTTATTGTTTTTTTTCATATTTCTAAGTAGATTTTATGATTTGTATGGTTTTTAGAATGTTTATGGATTTTGTGGGTTCTTAGGGTCTGTTAACTTTTTTATGGTTTTTCAGGTTTTAAATTTTTTAGGATTATTATGGGTTTTAAATATTTTTAGTATTTTATGGTTCTATTTTGGTATTTCATGGTTATTTGGTTTTTTAGGTTTTTAGGGATTATTATGACATTTTAGTATTTTTGAGGATTTAAGATATTTTGAAAGTTTAATGGGTTTTTATGGTTTTTTGGCATTTTAGTTTTTTTTTGGGTTTTCAGGGATTTAATGGTTTTTATATATTTTTAACCTTTTAGTGGTTAAAAGGGGTTTTATAGTTTTTTGTGGGGTTTTAATGTTTTTATGGGTTTTAGTGTTGTTTATTTTTTTGGTTTTATTTGTTTATAGGGATATTAAGGGGACTTTGGGTTTTTAGGGTATTTATGGAATTTAGGGTTTTTAAATATTTTATATGTGTTAAAGGTTTTCTTTAGGTTTTTCAGGGATTTTATGGTTTTTTAAATGTTTAGGAATTTTTAATGATTTTTTAGGATTATTATTATTTGTAGGGGTTTTAGTTATTTCGAGGGGTTTGAGAGTTTTTTTAGTGGTTTTATGGGTTTTTTATTTTTAAGGTTTTTAGTGTTTTTAGGGATTTTAATGATTTTTATAGTTTGTAATGATTTTTGGTGTTTAATGGGGATTTTGAGTTTTTAGGGATTCTTTATTTTTTATATGGGTTTTTAGGTTTTTCATGTTTTCAGGGATATTTAAGAGTTTTTTGGGATTTCTAGGGTTTTTGTTTTTTGGAGAGTTTCGGGGTGTTAGCGTTTTTAGTGTTTTTATTTTTTTAGGATTTTAGGGTTTTTAAGTGTGTTTAGGTTTTTACGAATTTCCTAATTTTCTTCAATATTTTTATTGTTTTTCTGATTTTTAAGGACATTAGTGGTTTTGAGGATTTCTTAAAGACTTTTATGTATTTTAAGGAATTTTAGGTTTAATTGGGTTTTATGTTATTTATATTTTTGGGGGTTTTAGGGGCCTATTATTCTTTTAGGGTTTTTAAGGTTATTAGTTTTTTTATTGTTGTTAGGGGTTTAAGGGGTTCTTATTGTTTCAATTGTTTTTTTCGGGATTATGGTTATTTAGGGATTTTATGGGTTTTTGGGGGTTTAATGGATTTTTAGGGTTTTTAATCTTTTAGTAGTTTTATGTTTTTGGGGTTTTATATGTTTTTACATATTTTGGGGTTTCTTATGGTTTTAAGGGTTTTTGGGTATTTGTATTTTTTAGTTATTTTTTGGAATTTTAATTTTTTATACAGTCTTTACGGATTTTGATTATTTAGAGAGTTTTTTTAGGATTTTTAGGGTTTTTATTGTGCTTGCAGTTTATAGGTTCTTATGTTTTTAGGGTTTTCAAGTATTTTAGAGATTTTTTAGGTTTTTATTGATTTTGGGGATTTTTTTTGGATTTTCATGGATTTTAATTATTTTTATGGATTTTGAGGGTCTTCAGGGTTTCATAGTGTTTTTAGGGGTTTCAATATTTAGGGTATTTTTTTAATTTTTAGGGGTTTTGACGTATTTTTGTGTTTTTAACATCTTTAAGGGTTTATGTTTTTTATGCGTGTTTAGTTGTTTGTTGGGTTTTTATGGATTTTTATTTCTTTTATGGGTTTCAATGGTTTTAGTGGTTTTAAAGTCCTTTTAGGGGTTTTAGGTTTATTATAACTTTTTATGATTTGGGGGGGTTTTATGTGATTTTTAGGTTTTAAATTTTTTGAAGGTAGTTTTCAAGTGTTTTAGGGTATTTTAAATTTATAAGTATTTTTTGGGATTTTAATAGATTTTTATAGTTTCCAGGGTTTTTAAGGAATTTAAGGGTTTTTTGGGTTTTTAGGGTTTTTAGGATTTTTTTAGCGGTTTTAGCATTATTGATATTTTGAGTTCTATTTGTAAAGAATAATTAAGTTTAGACGTGGAGAAGAAGTATTAACTACAGATCAAAATATCATCTCTTAAAATATCGTGAAGAACAGGAAGAATAAATAAACGATAAAATTTATGAAGGAATCGCTCTTGATTAAATTGGGGAAACAGTTTGTTGCATAATTCAATAAATAAATTTTATATCTAGAATGGATTGAGAATATATGGTGGTTATATACACAAACAAGGAGATGGAAAATATTTTTTTCTCATAATTTTCAAAAAATTAAAAAGATAAAGAGGTTATTAAAATATCTATTCAAAATTATCCTCTAGATGAGACAATAACTAGTGTGGGGGATCACATATATGATGATTCATAGGATATATCAAATATTTCTTTAAAATACATCTTATATATTTTTCTTAATGAAATATACACTTTTATTGGTGGATCTTTTAGAAACATATAGGAAGAAATTTCACAAATAAAGTAAGATTCACGTAGAATTGGGGATGCAATGGATCAAATGGTATTGAAATGTTTAAGTATCAGAAAATAAATTAATAGAAAAAGTGATACAAATCTAGTGTTTACATAAGTGTGTTCTATAATTAAGAATGAGTTTCTCAAAAAAATAATAATAGAAATATGAATCCCTGAAATATATTGAAGAAAATATCCATTTATTTGAATAAGTAATTATTTTTATGGATAATCAAATTGGGATTAAATATCTTAGGATTGAGATGATTAATATTTCTAGGAAAGAGAAGAATTAGATGAATTAAAACTATATTGGTAAAATGAAACGGGTGTAAAAATAAAATGAGAGATCAGTTGAGGGTGATAAAAATAATCACAACACAAACTATTTAGATATGTAATTGAAATTAAAAAAATCTAGTGGAGACATAATTAGAGTCCTCACAATATTCTAATAAAATAATTGTTTCATCAAATGTTCTAAAGAGGATATTTTTGTTAAAATATCTCTAACCAATAGGAATATTGTCTTTAAATCTATCTCTGATAAACCCGCTATAGAAAAAAAGGATACATCATCTAATCCATAAAACTATGATTGTGATAATTCAATTTTCAATCATAAAATAGGATTAAAATAAAAATATGAAAAAATATGAATACATAAAATTGAAAAGAAACTCACCATTATATATATTGTAGATGTGAGAAATTTTAGGGGAACTGGATCACTAGAAGATACAAAAAATAATGTTGTTTTGAAAAAAATAGCTATGTGATCATGATATGTAGATTAGTATTCAAATAAAGAGATCAATGGTTGTTGAATACCACTGGTTATGTTATAGGCTCATGCACAAGGTTATTGTTTTTAGGTATAATTTTTTAATATTTATACATCAATAAAATCTTATATCAAGGAGGATAGAGGTTTAGAAGAACAAAATCCCTCATAATAATTATGATAATTTATTTACCTCAATTTGATTTGAAATTATTGAAAATTTATATGGGAGCTATAACAAGTGTGGTAAAAATGAAGATGTATGCTGATACAAAATAAAAAAATCATGAATCACATATTGATAATTAATGAATTAATATAACAACCCAGATTACCACATGCCCTTCTTTTTTTAAAATGTATAGTTTTAGGTTTTCAAGGAGGAAATGGTGGAACGTTTCAAGAGATTCCAAATTTCTAGTTTTTTACTGCTAACTCAGGGAATCAGTGTCAGCTTGTCAGTGTGTTTTGATGTCAGTGCGTCGGCTGGTTAGTGCGTTGGGATGTCTGTGTGTTGGCATGTCAGTGCATCGTCATGTCAATGCATTAGAATGTCAAGGAACCAATGAGTTAGGGGCATCTGCATAGGTAGGTCATGGAATCGATAGGTCATTGAGTCAGCGGGTCGTGGGTTCGGTAGGTCATGGAATCAATAGGTCAGGTTGTCAGTTGGTTAGGCTGTCGGTAGGTGGTGACATTGGCAGGTCAGGGCATCAGTAGGTTGTGGCATCAGAAGGTCATCGTGTTGATAGGTCATTGCATTGCTGGATCGGCATCGGTGTCTTAGTGTTGGAAGGTTGTGTTAGTGGCTCCGCATCAGTGACTCACACATCTTCGTGCTATTTGTGTACATTCTTCCATCATGTATACTGCCCATTCATTTTCAAACAAATATATACCATCTTGTGAATAAGATTATTTTAAAAAATCATTGTAGTACTAAAAATATATAAATTCACAAATGATAAATATATATTTTAAATGAAATAATAATTATCTTCAAAAATATCTAATCAAGGATTCTGGTTTTTCATGTAATACAATCTCTTTCATAAATTTACAAACATAATAATCATAGTCTTTATCATTTTTTTGACCTTGCAGTAACATTGGGAGAATTAAGTAATTTTTTTATTTGTGTTTGGATAGTGAAATATTATTATATATACAATGATTTGTATCAAGTCATAGTACTTGGGATTTTTTTTGTTCTTTTTCCTTGGCATTATTATATATTGTAGATGATATTCTTGCACCACCCTATCATAACAATATCTCCATTAAAATATAATATAAATTATAAAACTAGATGTTTATTTCTAAAATTTTGGATCTAATGAATTATAAATAAACTAATTCAATCATGTGTGGTTGGATTGTTTGATATCCATTAATTTAATCCGGGAAATAAATCTTTTGAGTATTCAAATTGACCGAAATTTGCATCTAATTATAACTATGAACACAAAAATGAATAAGTAATGAAATAAATTAAAATTTATTTTATATGATTAAATTGAGTAGTTTTACCCCTGAATCATTGGTATTAAGAAGAGTTTTTCATCTATTTTTTTCTGTTAAACGATTTGATCAGGCATGCCAATATTTCACCCCGTTTATTGGATTCAATTTTTTGGTTTTATAGAGGTGATATAATGATTAACGAGTCCAAAAACAATCATGGTGAAATCTCTTCAATTGTTTTTCATATATATTCCTACTAAAATATGAAATGTATTTAGTCTTAATTATCATTTTATATCTACATTTGGAAAAAAATCATGAAAACAAACCTCATGAATACATTTACAACTATGATTCCCATCCAATCGTACTCTAGGATTTTACTTACATTTTCAACATTAATGAAATATGGATCATCTGCATGGTATATATTTTCAAGAAAATTATTTTTTTGACCACCACTGCCTTTCATAATTGCCTTCACATGAGCCTCCAATGATAATAAATGTGCATATAGAACGAGTGGGTTTAAGGTGATTGAGATAGATTGTTTTCCTTGGTTGTTTGATCCTTGAGATGGTTTTTAGTCATTATTACTTTTCAAACACTTACCTATGTCTGTCTCTAATAACATTCATCAGTTCAAACCTTATTAAATTAAATTATAATGTTTTATCTTGAAAATAAAATAAGAAATGTATTATTCCTTTTCTACAGGTATTTTTATATGATATTATAGTCATGAGATGAATGTTCCAAGAGATGTTTCGACATTATGAATATCTTCAACATCAATTGGAATATGTAGCTTGGTGATCAGGTCGTGGGAAATGTTAATAAACACTTTGACATGACCTGTTATAAGTGGTTTTTTGTATAGCATGATGTTCAATATATGGAACTATATATCCCTCACTACAATATTATCAATGGGTGTTGATAGATATAAATCACAATCATTATCACACTGTAAAATATCAGTATAGTAAAGGTATCAATGTCTATCTAATTCACTATTTGAATAACAAATTATTAGAACATTTATTACCTCATCTAAGATAGATTTTTTAGGTGAATGTCATGCCTCAAAGCTAGTGGGGAGAGGTGCGGGATCTTCACACGCTGGTTGTTATTGTGTTGTTTCTCCCCCCCCCCATAAAATTTGTGATGAACTATCTCTACAATTTCATATATTATTCAAGGATACATATTCTTTCTATTATCATTTTTATTTCATAAATTTGATCCTTCTATTGTTTTTTTCTCAAAAAATGTTTAAGGGGTCAACCCAAAACCTACACCTCAGATGCAACCATACTTTGATAAATTATTCATGGCTACCAAATGTATGTATGCATCTGATTTGGTTGTTTCTGATTCCTGATTCTATGTCAGATAGAAAATATAGAAAAACAATTAATCATTGTTTGGTAATGTCGGTTCAAATAAAAAGAAATATTTATTATTTCATACTTACACTTGATTCCCACACTTTTTGTGTGTTTTCATCTATTAGTATCCCAAGTTTTTTCACACACACCACCTTCCATAGCGCATGGTGTGGGATGAAAATGACCTTGGATTTGGATTCATCAATATTCACATAAATTGAGGAACATAGTTATGGTGTTTTTTTAGGTCGCAAAAAAGTATTATACTAGATTTAATAAGTGTACCCACTTCTTTTCAAGTGAAGCATACCCCCTTATTGCTCAATGGTAGAGGTATGTTTATTTTACTACTTGTTCCTTATTTTTAGAACTCAATTTTTGTTTTATAACTAATAAATATTCAACCAAAGTTATGAATACATGTATCAATAATCAAAATATTTCCAAACAAAATGTACCTGAAAATGCTTCTCTACATGACAAATAGTAAATGCATCCACCAATCCATGGGTTTTTATGTGTGCATAAATAGGAGTCGAAAGTGTGTTTATTTTCCCATCAACAACTTAAATATAACATCTTTTTAAAATTTTTTGAAGGAAATTGTGAATCCTTCCAGAAACACTTAATACATAGTCCTTATATGATTCATCCACTATAAATGCACTTTATAAGGGATGATGAAGAGAATGATAATTTTTCAATATTTTATTTTTTTAATTAATGAAATGATATTATAATGTTACTGTAATATCACCCCACATAATTTTATTATGCCCAATGACAACATGGTTCCACGACTGTACATCAATCGACATGAATTTCCTACTAACGATTATAGTGTATCTACTAAACATGGCCTTATTAGGGTTAACATGGTTTCCCCTCTTATTCCATTTGAACTCACATTTGATGACTTTTTTCCTTAAGTATTTTTTCTAACACCGCTAAACTACAACACTCTAGTTTTTTTTCACAACCATTGTTTCATTTCTAACCTTTTTTTAGGTTTCAACATAATAAATATGTTCTTACAGAGTGCTAGAATAATCATGTGAATATGGTGGTTGTACCTCTGCACTGGGAGAAGCAGAAAAAATAGGTTGAGAAACTAGTTAGTCCTTTTCACTACGAGCAGTAGCTGGTTGAGGAACATGTTGTTCCTCTACAATACAAGCATTAGTAGTTTGAGAGACATATTGGGCCTCTAGATTAGGAGCACCATCACGTGTAGAAGTCATTATTTATATAAGTGGTTTAACATTTATTTTATATTACATTAAATATGTAGTAAACATATAATAATATATGGTTACACGATATATATTACATAAAACAAACTGATTATTAAAAACTTTTTTATTGTTGAAGAGATTTGACCCCCTCCATCGACTATCTAAATCCCTTCATTGTGGTCTCCTCTGGCATAAAAAATATCATTCACATTTGGACATCTATAAAATGATTGAGATGTCCTAATGGAAGGGTCATCCACTATGGAATTTTCATTTGAACCATTTGTTTTTTGGTCGACATCTGAACAATTAACAACATTCAGTTTGTAGAATCTTTAATGTAAAATAATTTTACTACCTATGATGCCATTATAAATTTTTTGTGTTTGAACCCTACCATAATAATATCAACTTTATTAAATCACAACTCATCTGTTTTAATATCAATATTATTATCAACTCACTTGAATTGAAAAATCTGCACTTGGAAGTTTGTACAATTCAACTCCAATATTTATATGATGATTTCAAGTGTGGAATATTCACATAAATTGGATTTGTATCCATAACACCAAAAACATGCATTGCTTCAGCCACAATGTGACTCTACTATTCGTCATGTTATTGCCTTCATCATTATCATTTCTATAAAATGTATAACCATTAATTAAATAAGAATTATAATATAAGTCATACACACTTGGTCCACCGACTAGCCATCGAAGTCATTCTAAAAGTGAGTTTGGATTTCCATTTGAATCCTTAAATAAATATTCATGAAACCATCCTATAATTTTTCGATTATGTGTGATTTATATTCATTTTTACACCTTAATGGATTCAAAGGCCAAATAATTTATTTGTGGTTTTCGACATATAGTTCAACCTCTAAACTATTTTAAAAAATGTAATGGTGGGCCTGATCCTGATCTATAATATTGATTATAAAAACCCCACCTTTAGAAATTCCTTCACACATAAGACACCTAGTGTGTTGACATTTTGGTAGATAATTCATTCCACACCAAACATGTATTTGGTACAGAATTCAATGGATTCCTCAAAAATGTATCTCTCTACAATAAAACCCTCTAGCCAAATTCGATTTTTGACATACCCTTTAAAAATATTCAAATACCATTCGATTGGGTAAATCTATCTATACTGTATAGGACCACATTCTAAAATATCTATAATCATGTAAACCATAAAATGAACCATCTTATCAAATAATGATGGAAGGAAGAACATTTCCAATTCACCTAATATGACATCAATTTCTCTTCCCAAACTCCGTAAATGCGCTGAGTCATTAACATTTCTGCATATAGATTTGAAGAAGAAATATATCTTCATTATTGTATAACAAAAAATCTTGAGAAAAATTCAACATATATATATAGAAATTAAATCTTTAATCAAAAAAATGGTAGTCATGTGATTTCAGACCATTTAACTTTAAATCAATCATTGACACAATGTTATTGAAATTCAATGAATACCCCGCTCAAACATTACTGAAATTCAAGATGTTTCAAAATTTATATCTCTCCTACTTGGAAGGAGTGTAATCATCTGGAGGAAGAAAATTTTGTGTTTCACCCTTCATTGGCACCAACTCTTCTGTATTCACATGCCAACCATGTCCAACCTTGCATTAATTCCATCCTTTGTTCTACTAGGTGCATTTAGCAATTTGTCGATGACACTATCACTAACATTTTTTACAATATGCATAACATCATGAATGTGTCTGAAGTTCAAACAATTATTATATGGCAATTCAAACAAACTAATCTCTTATTTAAATGGGTTTTCATATGGTTTTTCGAAAATGTTTTACGAAAAGTAGTGTCCACATATGTTACTTTCTATAACAATTGATCAACTGTTAGTGGATATGGTTTTGTATGCTCTTTTGAACATACATTGAATGATTTCATCCATGATCAGTACATATTTTTTCAGGGTATAAATTTATGATTTCCTAGAAACACAGTTTTGATGAATGTTTCACCCTAATTGATTGTGTGCCTTATCCATAGATGGTACCCCATGACTTCCTTTAATAATATATCCAAACAAATTTCCGTTACTGAGAATTTCATTTATCATCCCATTCCATATGGATCTCAATGTGAAATATTCATTTCTATAAGTACCATACAATAGAACAACTGAATCCTATAATAATTTCACATCCTCAATCAATGGAGTCAAATAAACACCAATATAATTACCCAGTTGTTTCAGTTTGGATATAAGAATAGATAACATGATGTGTTTTTGATTCATGCATAAACGTTGTGGCATGTTTTAATTTACCAGAATAACCATCCATGAACTGTGAGTGAATTTTTGAAAACCAAAAGGATTCACTCCATATGTAGATAATGAAAGATGAAGGATTCTCAGATCGTTTACAAAATTAGGATACTCATGATTGATTCTCTTCCACTAATGAGATTATATTTGGTGACATAGTTTCCTATCTTTATTTCTTCTCTTTGTATGCCATGTGAATTTCCTGGTGGTCTCCTCACTTCCATATAAGCACCTAAAACCTAGAATTATTGGAAAGTACCATACAAATATTGTAGGACAAAATTTTTCTCTCCTTTGTCAAGAAGTACCACACATTGGAAATTTTCTATGTGATTTGTGGTCCTTGATAAATAATATACAATCATTCAGGCTGGCGTGTATTCATTCATATATCATAACCAATAAACATTTCATTTTCTTGGAATCATATTTTTCGTCTCAAGAGCATATTATCATCTAGGAGCATTTCATACAAGTGATCTAGTACTTCTGTAAAACTGGTGTCACTCTATTCATTACTAGCTTTCAAGTTATACATCATCAGTATGGTTTATAATGCATTATATTTAGTGTGACCACCATACAAAGGCATCATTTCAAAACTATTTAACTACTCAAAGAATTTTTGGAAATCATGATGTGAATCTTCAACTCTCTTTTAAAATTTATCAATATGATCTTCATCATCATTCACATATGTAATTAAATCCATGATATGGACATCTTTTTTTTCTACAATTATAATCATATATGATGTAATATAAAACTCTATGTTATCACATCCACTAGCTACATTCACATTTTTCCCATGTTTGTTACCAAATTTATAACATCAATCTATTCCATGACAGAACAAGTGTTCTTACAACTCCTATAGACTAACATTCCTTGAATAAAAACAGTGTAAACATGGAATATATATTTAATACGGTTCATATGCATGATATTTTTGAATCCTTATGAACTCTTTCACTCTATATTCATATTCTCATGTTTAAAGACTGGCATACATCAATTATTTATTCATATCCATTGATAGAGAAAATACTTTACACATTTTTTGTTTGAATTTAATTTTTTTAAAATCATAAGTTATTAATTTAAACTTATATGAATCATATTGTGGTTTCTGTGTTATTATGAGCCTCAATGAAAAAATGTCCTAATTTTGCAATTTCAATGGATTATTACCAAAGGTGTATATTTTTCATTTCTCATAAAATATATGTCCAAATTTTATGTTTCATTTTTTTATCCTTATTTAATTTCCTTCATTTTTGTCTACTAGACTAGGTTCTAAATAGATCATTAAGAGGCCTTAAAAATCAATGAAGTTGAAGATATTTTCGGGAGGATAGCATGGAACCCACCACTGTAATGAACACCAATCCTGGCCTACACACATCCAAATGGGTTGAATATAATTAGGGAAAAATAGAACTAAAAGGCCCGTTCAAAATATAAATTACATAAAAGTTTTTATCCATTAATTTTTTCATTGAACGAAATATTTTTGAAGGAATCTACCTGATCCATCATCTAGAAACATATACATCCAAGGAGAAATTCATAAAACCGACAAACTGTGAAAAAATGAGCAGTAATTTATTGGGTGAATGGAAAACTAATTAATGCAAAACGTTCATGATGGGGTCCACGTGTTATTTGGGCAATTAATAGGTCAAAAACCTGACAACTTGTGGAGGACATAAATATGCATAATAAAGGAGAGGACTTCCTACCTCGAAAATCATTCCAATCCATCCCAACACCATTTGGGGCACCAAGAGGGGGAGGAAAAGATCCATTTAGAAATTTTATTTCATTATTTACATTTTATTTTTAGTTTTCATTTCCATTTTAAGGCATTAATCTTTTGTATATTAAAGTGTTTCCATTTCTTCTTCCACACATTTTTTTCCAACCATAATTCACATTCTATCTCTCCCATTATTCCATCATAATCTCTATGAACTTCTCTATTTCAAGTGAATAACATTATGCATGGACCTGGGGGAGGGTACATGGTGTTCTTTATTAATATGCTTCAAATCAAATTTTTTTTATTCTATTTGTGGTGGAGGCGAGAATATTTCATGGGTGTGGCAGTTTTCCACCAAAATATTATTTCCCACCCCATTTATTTTCATTGATTAATCATTTTCCCTATTATATCATAGTAAAACCCTTCATACGGTGGATTTGGGGTTTTCATAAGTGATGAAACGACATATGGTGGATCTAGGTCTGGTCGGAATAACATTCTCAGTTGAGGTGTTTCCCTACCTGATTACTGGAGGAGGTAAGGTCTGTTGTGTTAGACACATGCTAAAATAACACAAAAAATAAATAAATGGATTGTAATTCATTAACGAGGTTTCACAAAATGAAGTATGAAATTGATTTTAAATAAATAATAATAAAGATTTAACCCATGTAGTCAAACCTTGGACCAATACCTTTCTTCTTAAATTTCATTCTGTCTATATATGCATATTACTTTAGATTTAATGTTTTCATTTCATTATTTTAATTTACACATTTCCAAAACCCATAAAAACCAAATTATTATTAAATATTAAAAATACAAAAATATTTAGATTAGGTGAATTAAAAATTAGTGATTGAACCGACTGTAACGCTCCTCAAGTGAGACAACCTTTGTCAGCCACTATGATGCATTGGGAAAATAATTTTTCTTTTTCCATGCCCTACGACAGGCGTGTGTTATCCATCCTATTTGATTAATTGATATTAGTATTTAAAAAAATAAATACACAAAATAATAATATAATGTAATGGTTTTCCTAATTCTATGAAAATATAAACTAATAATAAGATTAAAAAACGTCAGTTTAAATTTTCATTGAAAAATATTTAAAATATCAAAATAAAAATCCATTTAAAAAACCAACCATTTACAAATATTCCTATTTAAAATAACACACCATTTTTAATAAATATCAATCAATTCCAAAAAATATTTCACAAAACCACAATTCCTTTTTTAAATCATTTATGACAACCTCATAACCCAATAGTCATAATCTTTTAAAATTAGAAACATCCAACTAAGAAACATTTCAAAACAATGTAATCATTTTAAAAGAGCCACTTATGAATTTTCACAAATACATAAATCTCAATATAGACAATTTATAAATGAATAATAGAAAACACATCAATTCAATCAAAATCAATAAGTGTTGTAAGATTCCATCACATTATTCCGAATGTAGGTGTAATAATAATAATTTCTATAATCAATTTACATTGTGATCCCCATAATTGGATATACCTTATCCATTATTACATTGCCCATTTATATCAATTTTCCTTCCACACAACCATAGAGTCCCAATGGATTTGTTCCACAGTCAGTGCCCACACTCACAACAATCAAACACTCATGTTCCAGTTTACTACAAAAATTGCATATTCCCAATGATCTTTGGATCACACCAAATAAATTCGTTGTACAGCCCATGAACAATATATATGTCTCTCAAATGAAGTAATATTGGTTCCATACTTTATAAATACACCTAAGAAAATCTATATGCATTATCTCATTACATAATAAAAAATTTCTCAAGTGTCATTCCTTTCATACAATGAATGACCCTATGCCACTCCTTACAAGAAGAAACTCTTTTTATTTTATGATCCTTTTATTTACATCATGTCTCATGTCAAAATAACAAAATAATTATGGTACTAAAACAATAAATGGTATGATTTTTTATAGAATATTTTCTAAAATTTTCAAAACTCCTTTATAAATGTCATTACAATGACTATTCATTCTAAAATTCATAACTGAATCATAATAGTAATCTCAAGAATCAATGTGATGAGATTATCATTATAAGTCTCAAAAAAGTATTAACTCTTCATAATACGGGGTCCAAAAAACATATATGATATCATTATATATTAATAAATCTAATTAATATATAATATTCATAAAATGATAACAAAAGAACACCACCATTCAATAATAATCAAATACCATTCAAAAAAGTGATATTTAATTATGAAATAATGTATAGTTCTTAATTTATTACTTATAGAAAATTTTTAAAGGTCATTAGTTGGCTATAACAACTATTTAAAAATATAAGTGCATGAAAAGGGCCTAAAAATAATTTAACTAAACAACAAGAGTGAATTAGAAAGTGTTTCAAACAATATACTGATAAATGAACTTTAGAAAACCCATTTAATTTAACATGACTGTCACATTGATAAGGAATCATTATGTCATCATCCAAAATAGCATAATTTAATATACTTTGGATGAATAAGGGGTTTAGAATACTTAAGAACCCAAAGCAAGTCAATTAAAAAGAGTTTCATACAAATGACTACCTAAAAAATATTCATATGATAAGAAACATTTATTGAAGTTAAGAGAGTGTTAGTATTATGGATATATTCTTTTAAGGCCATTAAATGATTGAAAACATTTAAAATGATTGTAAAAAGGAGTAAATGAAAAACATATAAGAAACTAATAAACATGTTAATTATAATACATTCATACATGGCATAACCATTACCATGTTCATAGACATACACATTCAGGGTATACGATCATGTTTTACTAGAGGACAAACAATTTATTTTCAAAAACCAACCAACATTCAATTCATTTAGTGAGAAAAAAAGGACCACCGACGAACTCGATTTTCAATAGGGCATTTAGCCCTTATAGTTCACAACATCACCATAAAACAAATAGAAATATTAGAAAACTCACCGTGGAGGTGATTTTTAGCGTGTGCAAGAGGTGTGTTTGTGGCAGAGGAGACGCGCACCACAGAGGTGTCCTCTAGTGGAGGAGAGGCACCCAACATAGGAGAGGCACCGAGTGGAGGAGAGGCACACAACAAAGATGTAGTTAATGACAGAGGTCTGACCCATGGAGGAGGAGAAGTGCTTGACCATCTAGTTAATGATAGAGGAGAGGCACATGACAGAGTTGTGGTTCACAGTAGGGGAGAGGCAGTAGGAGAGGGGGAGGAGGTGTGGCGGTAGCGACCGGCTTTTGCGAGAGCTTGAGGGGTTCGAGGAAGGCGAAGAAATTTAGGGGTTTTGTATAAAAACCGATGATCCTTTTATCAGAACTAGCTAAAAATGGAAATAAATGTGTGTTTTATCAGGCCTAAAATAGAAAGTGCTGATAATGACAAACGTTTAATAGTGCTAAAAAAGAACTAATAATGGACATCTTTATCTGTGAAAAAAATTTAGAACTGCTAAAGATATAATGTTAATAATTTATTTCTATTATTCTATATATTTATAAAATTATATACATGATAAATAGATATTTATATTTAGAAAATTATAATTTATATAATTATAAAAATATAATAAATATACTTACTATATTTATAATCTTTGAAATATATATTATAAATATATTAATTATATATATTTAAAATATTACAGATGTATATAACTATATTTCATCTAATTTTATAACTATTTATATTAGTTTATAATTATTTATAATTATAATTATAATTAAATATTTATTTATTTGTAAAAATCATTATAAAACCATAAAAAATTAATATTTGCAATATTTATAATTTTATTATTATTTACTTATAACATATTTTTTATAATTTTAAAATTATTGAAATATATCTTTATTTATTTATAACTATAAATATGAATATTTTTATTTATTTTTCATTTTTTCTAAATATTTATTTAATTATATATAACTTTATATATGAAAATAATATATATATATTTTCAGTGAATTAATAAATATTTAAATAAATATTTATTGTTTTATATTTATAACTAATAAATAAATATTTATTTATTTGTATATAATAATTATCATAAATAAATTATTTATTATTGTAATAAAAAATATATATATAAATAATAATAAAATTATACCAAATATATTTATAATTTAATAAATATATATAACTAATATATTTATTATTATTTATTAATTATTTTTATATATCCTAATTTATTTATCCTTATATTTTAAAAAAATTATATTTATATATAGATATTTTTATATTAATATATGTAATTAATATATTTATTATAATATTTTTATTATTTAAATATATATATATGAATTATATTTATAAATACTTTTTTATTTACAAATATTTTACATATATATAAATATATTTATTTAATTTTATAATTATAACTTTATAAGTTGTATAATAAATATATTTATTATAATTTTATAATTTTTACATAAAAATATAAATTTATAGTTATAATTTTAACTATAAATAAATATATTTAAAAATATTTGTATATATTTATAAATAAATATATAAATATATATATATATGAAATTATAATATATGTATTTATTCTAATTTTATAATCATTTAAATATATATATATATAGTTATAATTATAAATACAAATGAATATATTTAAAAAGTATTTATATGTAGTTAAAATTTAATAATTATAAATATAATTAATATATTTATAAATTAAATATATTTAATTTAAATTTATAATCATTGAGAACATAATATAGTATATATATGGGTAACATGAGAATTAATCATTAACACCTAGTAAAATGTACAAAATAAAAAACGAGCCATCAATGGATGACATGAATAATAAGAAGAGTGTATGGTATACATGAACATTCATGATGATACATAATATATATACATGCATGATCAATATATTAATTTTCCAAATTCATTATAAATACATATAAATTTAATTATAATATTTCTTAAAAATTCTATATATATATATTGAATTATTAAAAAATATATGTTAATTATAAACTTGCATTTTTTATTTAATATATACAAATAAACAATAATTTGGAATATTAATACAATAATAATTATTAAATTATTATTAAAAACTTTTATCACTCATAAAAATATCATTGATAAATCTACCCATTATCAGTGCTTTTTTAGCACAGATATATGGTACATTTATCAGCGCTTTTATCTAGCACAAATAAACCCCCCACCCCTTTATCAACGCTTTCTGCTTTGCAATGATATGATGAGGTGCCTCCCTTGCCCAATTTTTTGGTAATTTTGGTATTGTAAAGAATCTTAAATATAATTTTACATCTAGTAGGAAGAATTTTGGTAATTTTATAAGATAGTTGAATCCTAATCATATATCTTCTATATTAAGTTTTACTTCAAGGAAGTTGCATTTCCAATAAACTATTCCATTTTGAAAAGTAAACCATTTTCTAAAAAAATAGAGGGTAGGTCTCTATAATATTTAATGCTCCTTGAACAAGATTCAATACTCTAGAATATGTAGGGATTATATTTCAAAAGAACCAATAGTTAATCAACAAACTATTATTGGATATATGTGTGTTTCCAAAAAAATATTTTCTAATATTACCTAACACTAGAATGCTTGGGTACTAGATTATTGATTTTATTTAAATAAGGAATGATGAGTACCAATAACTAGTACTATTAGTAAATATTATTTTCACAAATACATTTTTTTGGATATATTACATTGTTATATTATAACATACATGATGTATAGAGCATAATGTAAGAATTATAGATGTTTCCATTGTTTGTGTTTAATTCTGAAGGAATTATTTTATAGAACAATAAAATATAGGTAACATCATTCTATATTTTTATCTTACGTATCCTTTTGTTCTATGAGTGTTTATTACATAATAAAATGAGATAATAATCTTGAATTTATAAAAACTAAAGATAATTTTTAGATATATTAAATTAGATAGTTTCATTCTAAAATACATCAATAAATTAAACAAAATATGGGTATGATTGGTGTGAAGTGATGACATACCTATTCTTTTTTTCATTCTCTTATCATTCAAAAACTCCAAGATGAAGGGGGATAAAATTTATTTTTTTATATAGAGTCATCATAAATTTTTATATAGTAACTTTTTATTTTCTGAATGTATGTTTAATGGATGTTATGACATGTTTCTTTCACATCTATTGGAACAATATCATTCAATATCTATCATTCATGATATACTTATTGGTAGTCATCTTCTAGAATGTATTATTAACTTCATGTATTCTGCCCTAGGATTTTTTTATAGAGACGCTCTTTGTATTCAAGATTAATCATACATGTTTATTTTTTAATTAACTATTATGTATGCTCTCCATAGTAAAAAAACTCTTTACATGTAAATAGTGTAATGGATGTTATACATTTATTAAATTTTTTATTAATTTATTTTATGGATACTTTTGTGCATAAATTTAATTTAATCTAATATTTTTAGCTACATATTTTTATTCACTCCTCAAAAGGGGAGGGGGTTTGCTTCATTATATTTTTGATCTGAATGTTTATATTTTCTAGAAATAATCCAAGAAAGATAAGAGATGGTATTTAAGCACATAATATGGAACTATCTTCATAAAAATTATATTATTAGAATGTAACAAAAGATAACTTAAATAAGGGTTATATATTTCTATTTACTTATCTTACATGATTCGTGAAATAACTAGTATGTAACTAATATTTCTCAATGATCATGATTTCCCTATTTTTAGTTTTATTTTATTTTCTTGGTCCTGTATTGATAATTCATGTGGGGGTAAATTATGTGTTTTTTATAGTGAAATTATGGTTTTATATAGGTGGTTGAGGTTTTATGGAGATATTAAAAATTGTGAAATCTAAAGTAAAATGTTAAATTATATTAGTATTTAATGATTAATTAAGGGGGATAAGTTATAAGAAAGTTGTTTTCATTAATTTCCATTCATATATATAGGGGATCATTTATAAGAATTATTATACTCTTCTGTATATGAATTTAATTTCCTAATCACCATAATTTAATTTATTAATTAATTATTTATGATTTTTTTCCCTTTTCCTATTTTTAAAATAAATAAGGTTGTATATTAGAGAATATATAAAAATATGATAATATTTTATTTATTTAAGGGGGTGATATGTTTTTGTTAATGTTTTCTTTAATATTTGTTTTAACGGGGGAAATTTTCTTTTTAGATATTTTAAACTCATTGGGTGTTTCATTAAAAATTATATGGATTTTTTCTTCCATGTTGTAATAAAATGTACCTTGTATTGTGTGTTTTATGATTTTAAAAAATGGGGGGATTGTTGAGTTAATGGACAATTCTATGTCCTAAATTCAGAAATTTATAAATACACATTATTTAAATCTATGTTAACATTAATTTTTGTTAAAATTTTGGGTATATTGAATTTAACTTCTAAATCACTGTGTTCTGATGAGTTGAATATGATGCATCAAATTATGGGACATAGTGGTGTCATAATGAACCATTTCAACATAATATAATTTAAATCATATAATATTGTTATAATTATACCTAAAGAACTCACCATATTTATTTTATACAAAATTCTATAAATATGACCAAGGATTTAATGGACAAAAGATATGTAGATGTTGAACACATTACATTGAGTTGTGTATTTCCTCAATGATTTGAGATTTATCTCTTATAAGTAACATATATTGTGTTTTCATGGATCGTTTTTTTTTAGTAATTATTATAAAAGATCTAGGTTTTATTATTTTTAATCATTACTTATAATATTTATGTTTGGTAAGAGTCTGTTTGATGAATCTATATCTTTTTAACTAGTTTATAGATGAATTTAAGGCTTTTTTATTTTGTTAATAAAATAGAATATCATGGATAGATACTCAAGTTTTAAAACATGTTTTCCAAAGAATTTTATGGTGTGGAATTTATACCTTTTGAAGATTTTTCAAATATGTTATAGGTTAAGAACATGTTTCTTTCAATAAAGATGATTTTTGAAGTTCTTGTTTTGGAATGTGTATCCCATAGGTCTAGGTTGTGGCCTTTCTATTTCTCAAAGATATAATATGATATTTTCCTTGATAATATTTTTTATATATTTGGAATATATTTTTAAATGAGTTTAAGAATTGTAATCCTGAACGTTAGATGAATTGTTTCTGTTTGTACAATTCATTAATCTTGATTTTATTACCTTTTATGGTTTAGTATTTAAACTTATTATACTTTCAATTTTCAATTTGTTTATACTATGATAATTGTTGTTACTATAATTTATTCAGAGTATGAATCTTATTAATATATTAAATTATAATATGGGAAAAATTTATGTTTTATTTATGACATTAATTCAAGACCCCCCTCTCTTTAATCTTCCACTATTTTATTATACAAGAAAACATACATAGTAGTTCTTAGTGAACTGTGTAGGTATAAGAAGTAGGTTGGATACATTTTAAAGAATTTTATAATCACACTACCAAACCAAATGGAGATTCTAAAGAAGATAAATCATTAACTAAGAGATACGTGTTACTTGAGGACTGATGTGAATATAAATAATATTCTAAATGAGGATATTATTGAATGAAACAAGGAAACCAAGCTACCCAAGAATATTTCTGATTAAAAAAATGAATGAATGAAGTGTTATACTATAGATGGATCTAAAAAAGTGAATAATATCTTGGTTAAGAAGATACTATCATAGTTTATTCTCTCACTAAATAGTATTGGATAACCACCTTATTACATATCATTTAGGTTTTTTCATTCATTGAATAGAATTGAATGTGATGCATATTTCTAAAGGAGAAATGAGGAGATAAGAATTTTATGAATTCGTATAGAACATTAGAATATAACGTATAGGAAATGATCAAACATAGTATCTTTAAGCCCAAATTATGAATGGAACACACTTGATGAAGTGAAGTTGCAATGTATACCATGAGGGGGAAAAGATTGTATACACTACAAAAAGTAAATATTTCATGAAAATCAAGAATTTTGTAAAAAATGGATTATAAATTGTTATAAAAAAAGTTATTATATCATTTTATCTCAAAATTAATTTCTAGAATAAATTTTTATGTTAAGGGGGGATATTAATTGATCAATGACATGAGAGATGAAAAACATATAAATTAATTGGTTGATTTATAAAAAAAATCAATTAGTTATTTTGATGATTTTCAATATAATATTAATATGGGTGAAGGAATATAGGTTAAACATATCATGATTATATATTCAAAAATTAGTATAAAAATATAAATATTATTAAAATTTTCATTAGAAAATCATTTTTGAGTTATTATTATATATTTTTATTATAGATATATTTTTTATGTAAATTAGCCCCTATTATTTTCTATAATAATAATTGATCATGTATACAAAGAGGGAAATAATTCATGGAATAGAGAATTAACAGAAATGATACCACACTATATAAGTTTTTATTTAATTACTATCTATAAGGGTAAGAGAGAAGGAAATAGAAGAAAATATATTGAACTATATATTCAATATGAGTATTGATAAAAAATAAAAATGGGGGACTGTAGAATCCACTTGGTGTTGAGTTGTATTTGTTTTCAATAATCATTAAGTAAATAATAATTATATAAACATGTGTTTAGAACACAATCTTATAAGAAAATTAAATCACCCAATCATATATGTTGATTTGATGATGTTAAAAGAACCTAAACAAGGATGTCAACATGAATTGAGTTGAGAAGATTAGTTAAAACACTGAATAGTTGAAGATTTGAAAAGTTCCCAAAAAAGTTTGTATGCATGCATTAATGTCATAATATTGGGTAAAAACATAAATATTTTATGTTCTTATGTACCCTTGATTTGTTATTCTTGTGAAAGTAGATTTCCAATAGGGGGATAATCTGAGTTTTTTCCACATTAGTTGAGGATGATTATAGTGAGAATCATCTATTGGAAAATAATTGACCTATGTAAAAGGGATTAAGTTTCTTCCAAAATGTCATTGAGGATACATTTATCTAAATATTGGAAAATACACATTTAAATATAAGGAATCTACTACTTAAAGGATCATATAGAAAATTGGTTTTAGAAAATATGGGGAAGTTGATGTGCTAAAATGAGTTCCATGGATTATGGTGATTACTAGATAATATATCTCCAGGAAGAAGTTGATAAGTGTATATTATATGATCCCTCTTAAGTGATATCATATGCTGAAGAGTTCTGTTTCATGAAAAATGTACAAGGATGATGCTAAAAGAAGATCTGAAGTTGGATGAGAATGTTAAATATCCATTAAAATACAAAAATAATTTTTTTTGTGCTTCATAAAATTAGGAATAATTTTATTGATGAATAATGGTGATTTTAGTTTATTATAATGTATCTTGATGTTTTTTTATTTGACATAAATAATTTAGAAATTATTTTTTGAAATTTTGGAGTAGATTTTATAGAAATTAGAAAATTTCTATGCATGTAAGAGTCATCCATATTTTATAAGGAATATGTAAGAGCTGATAGAGATGTATTTTTGGTAAAGACAGTACACAGGGGTTTTATATACCTTCAAGATAGAAAATTGTCTAAATACCAGATTCATACTGTGATATTTATGAGTGAATTAAATTTCAATGTACAAACATATGTGTTTTTCTATATTAAAAATTCATATATGTCAGTAACTATGAATTTTTCTTATATAAAATTTATTTTCCAATAAATTATAATGGATTCATAAGAAACACATACCGATTATAAAGATACCTTATATATTATATATTGAGAATTTGGAAAATTATTCAGCTATATTTTGATTCATATAGGTTGATTTAATTATCCACTGGATACATAATGGTCTATTGGATGTTTTGAATAATATTTAAGTGTTTTTTAAGCACAGGTAAATTTCCACATCCAATACATAAGATTTGTCTAATCAAATGTAATGGTGACACTGGAGTTTTAAGAATACATAATGGTAAAATTTAAAATCAAATATCTGGTGTTCTAAATGTGGATATGTTGACTTTTTCTTATAGTCATAAAAATGAGTATGCTTTTTAGATATCCATGATTCTATATAATAATAATGTATGAGGGAATTAAGGAAAAATTATTTTCCATGTTGAAAGTATCTATATTCCAATGGTTTTGCATATGTTCATACAAACAAGTAATAATGATGAAATAGATTTTTTTTGGAAACCAAAAGAGGATGATGTGGGGAAGAGTATTATATTTCTGATAATTTGGTGATCATATATTAATGGAATTAAACAAGTGTTTTTATCATAATATATTGGTATTTAAATCCTTAAATTCCAAGAAACAATGATACTATCATAGGAGAATCACAATTAGTCATTCATGCATTTAACATTAAGGAACGTTAGTTGAATATTGTGTGATGAAGTCCCTTGAATTTGGTTTTCATTTATTATCGGTTGAGGATCCTGGGTGAAAATTCATGTGAATATGTTGAGGAATTTTAAATTTCGGAACAATGATTTCCATGATTTAATTGAAATTTCCATAATTTAAAGACATAAATTTATTATTGTTATTGGATGAGAATATCATACAGGTAATGAGGAAGAAGAATATACTTAATAGTAACAGAATCCTATTATTGTACTAATGATCTATTATTTTATAAAAAGAGAATGAATTGATAGTTTTTTAATAATATATTAACATTTAGTCTAAATAATGGAAATAATATACCTTAAATACCAATCATCTATATCATTTGATATTGAATCGGTGAAATATGGATGAATTATATGCATAATGTTCTCTTTAAAATATTAATATCACTTTTGTGTTTGAATATAATCACTAATTGAACTTCCAAATGGTTCTTCCCTCCAATGCGTATCTATGTGTAGTACCAAATCACGGAATCAAATTTGGGTTCAGTAATCCAAATTCTTAATGTTATGGTGTTAACTCAGAGAAAAATTAGGAAGAAATATAGATCTTCTAAGAGGGGAGAGTTTCAAATGAGAGGATTATGAGGAGGGTCACACAACATTCCCATGCGTTTAGCCACTTTTATATAGACAATGTGGATACTGATTGATCCATGCATCTCTTGCATTTAATTTTTTATTTGGTTTATAAATGTATGAGTAATGGATTAAATTACATCACATGTTACTTATGTCCATAATAAAAATTATCAATTATAATTTATGTATATGAGTATTTTAACTTTTAAACCGTAAAATTTGAGAGGTGGTGTGAGTTGTGACTGTGTAAAAATTATAGAACCATTAAATACATACCACTATGAATCAGCTATATTATAATGTATGATAATCATGTGTTTCCTTCATATTATATCTTCATATTTTATAATATTATATGCCCATATTACTAAATATTATACTTTTACTATATGTGTATTTTACTATATGTTCCATCAATTTTTAAAATATTACACCCTAAGATTTATAGAATATTCCTCAAAATCTACCACTTGCAGTGAGTCCTAGAATATTTTCAGGCCACATCACCTTATATCATATCTTATACACAAATTTTTTAAATAAAATAGTAAAATATTTTCTATTTTTTTTCAAACAACTTTGATAAATTATCATTAACTTCACATTTTATTATATGATATGATACAACTTGTAAAATCCCATCCTAAACACTTTAAGATGAAACATTAAAAGACATTTAGTGTATCTACTTGAGTCAAAATCAATCCAGATTTTACCAACCGAAAATTATTTCCCATTGGAAATTATATCATTGTTAAAAAATATTAATTACTATATCCGTAGATATAAGAAAATAGTGGTTTTATCAATGAATAAATTCTACTTAAGTTACAAATAGAACAATCATTATCTTCATCAATCAAATGTATCTATAAACATACATCCACTAGAATCATCAAATTCTAGCATGCAATTTCATACATTCTATTTGTATAAGACACTGAGTTACCATGTGAATGATTATATTCCAATCCCATTTATCCACCTCAAAAAATTTTATTCTTTAATTATCGACTAGCTTGGTTGATGAATACATCATATATCATCCACCTAGTACATGAACACATCACATTCCCCCTATCTAGAATGAAAATAAAATCAAATGTACCTTCTAATAATGGATATAAATTTTTGTTAACCTATCTCAATTGAGGGCCTAGATATCATACTCATAATATGGGAGGAAAAACCCCCTCTTAGTTGAGCTTCAACTAAGGGCATGATCAGCCATATACCAAGTCACTCCATAATTAGTTGAGCATTAATGATTTCATAAAAAGGGTATCAAAGTATATAGGTTCCCAAGTTATGTACCTCTCTATTCATAGATAATGGGGACTCTAAATATGAACAATTTATCCATGGAATAAAAAATATATTGTGTATGAAATTATAAGTGGTATACTTTGTCATTTGTCCAAAAAAATACTTTCTCATCTTATGAGTATAATTTTTATCACAATTAAATAATACTACTCATTCTAACTTTAGAATTATTTCATATTCTACAATACCTTCTTTTGAAAACCTATTTGGGATAACTCAAATTAATTCGTTGGGAGGTCAATTATAATTACACCACATTATATGTATATACATACCTATACAAAACCAATGTGAGGAAATGATAATGTTGAGATTGAATTGTATGGTACATTTTATATTCTTATCACTCGTTCATTATTTTTTATTAAAAACCTATATAATCACCTATCTAACGTGTCATATATGATAAATTTCTATATAAACCTTATGTTTTCATCAATTTATATGGTATTTTCCACCCATTATATCTCTATATAAATCTTGTTGCATATATTTGTAGCCATATGATAAAATTTCCCACTAAAATCTATAGTGAGAAACATCTATGGATAAAACTATTTCAAGTAATGGTATAGATTTGGAATAATAATCCTAATTTTCAAGTCTATCAACATATTCAAACTATTTTACCCCATAACATCCAATTTTGGTAGGCTAGTGACTTTTTTTCAATAATTATTACTATTCTAAGTCAATCTTTATCATCCTTCAATCTCATACTATTTAAACATTTACCTTGAAATATTTTTATAATAATTATAAATATTTTTATTAAATAATTCCATATCATGAGCACATTAGGAAATAAATGAAACTCTACATCATTATGTTAGCTAAATCATTTAAATTTTCTTTACTATCATATCTTAATACTTTTACGATATAAAGTGAAAATTTTTCTAAACATTGTTCAGAATTATCTTTAATAAATAATGATATTCACTTTCTCATGATAACTAAATGTAACTTTTACATTATTTACTACTACATATCCTATTCCCATTTGGATATTAAGTAGAAATACTAATTTTATTTAATACTATTATAATCATTTATTTGTTAAATTTTATCTTATCAAGTCCAAACATACTCCCACTAGCTTCATATAAACTATATTTTATTAGGAATATGATGAGAAGATACAAAAATAACATTTTTACTTTATAAAATAATTCTTATCAACTTTTAAAGATATAATCTATTATGTTTTTCAAAAATAAATATTATTCTTTTTAATGGGAATGCAATTAAAAATTAAATATTTTTTCCATGTCATATGTTGTATTTTTTGTATTTATAATATTCACTAAAAGAAATCTTTATAATATATGTAACTGTTGGTGGTGGAATCCAATTCCATTAAATTCCTGAATAATCATTTTAACCCGGATAAAAATTTGGTTATCCATCCATCCTTTCCATGTATATTTTATAATTTGGATGAATCATACTCAAGAATATCGAAATATTCTCTATCATTTAAAAATAATTTTTTTATAAAAGATTTTGGAGGGAAAAATGGGGCAAAAAATACACCTCCATTTAAAATTCATTAAATGTTAATATCTTTCTTACATTTGGGTTCTTTATAGAGAAACTCATTACTACATTACTTGAAATAATACATCCAAAACATAACAGTAACACTTCCTTTCATTTTGTAGTCCTTTATATTTAAAATATTTGTATAATATACATTCAATATAACATACCCTTCAAAAACTAAGAATTTAAATATATGGCATTAACACCCAATCTAGAACCTCTAAGGGGTTTCTTGTAAACCTCCCAATATTTTAGGAAGTTCATAATCTAATGTATTGGTCTTCTATAATGAAATAATTTCCACTCCCTCTCCTTTTCATTCCTTGGTTTAAGGGTGTTATTGTCTCTCCATAACCCTTTTTTCTTCTCCTCTAGCAAAAAAAATTACCTTTATACTTTGTCATCATTATCCTAAAACTTTATCATGTACAATTGATGTATTTTTAATCCATAATAAATATATTTTTGAGGGTCTGAAAACTTATATTGAACCCATTTGTCACATCCCAACTTATTAATTCAGTTTTTATTTTATTATTTTGAGGCTCTCAGTTTTCATGTAAAGATTTGGGCTAGGACCCAATTTAAAATTTATGTTGTTTAATAATTCAAGTGGGTTTCAGACCCATCCGTAGTCACCGCACGGTGGGTTGTAGTCGTGCAGTCAGCCTGGGTGCCCACGCAAATGTCTAGTGGTTGAAATAAATAATTTTTTATTTGAGTGATATGAGTTAAGTGTTTACGACATAAAAATAATGCTATTATTGTGTATATAATTTTTATTATTATTATTATTTGTTTTTAATTTTTTTAATATTTAATGATTTTTTCTAATATAATTATTAATAACATGTTATTAATTATTATTATTATTATTTTTTTACGGTTATTTTTTTTATTTTTGATTTTATTATTATTATAATTATAAAAAATGAAAATAAAAAATATAAGGAAACCAAACCCTATGCCCAGCCACGTCATCCCCTTCTTTGCTGCTCTATCCAGCCCCGCTGGTGCATTTCACACTCTTTTACGACCAGTGACAGTCCCTGCTGGTCCACACTGCCCCGATTTCGATTGTCACGCAACCCTGTTGGTCGAGCGCGTCTCCTCGTCGATGTGAGGTTAGCACCGTTCTTTATTAAATATTAGATGATTATTTTATAATGTGATGTTTCTAATTAAATTATTGAGAATTTCGTTTTTTAAAATAATTTATTTTATCAATATGAGAAACATGCCTTATACAATTTTTATAGAAAGACCATTCCATTATAGAAAGCTAACTTTTGGTCACACGACAGAAGAAAACATTTAGAAATATGACAGAACCACACTTGAAAATCCATTAATTATATTCAATGAATAAATAATAATTCTTTTACTAATGTACGTTAATTCCTTATCAAAATAATTTAAATTCCGTGTATAAACTAAATAGATTCCTTTACATCAAGTAATTATTAAAAAATTAATTATCTAATACTTTTTATCATTTATTTAAAATCAATGAAATATCAAGAAATTAATAAATTCTAAATTTAAAGGCGAGTGTAATGTGGGACCTACCTCAATTCACAGATCGAACACGACAATGCGGCATTCCTGGCAAAGGCGTACAAGCACACACAAGCCGATGATAGTAGAGTGGTGTGTTTTCCTCACTGACACGGGAAAAATACCCCCACTACAACTAAAAACACATAAACACATACTTAAAACAATCCTAATGAACAAAGAGTGTGAATGAAATGCCTTTACAAATATTCAAAACACAACTTGCACTATCTAATTAAAAAAACTCAATTATTTTAAAAACTAAATTCACACCAATTTAATTGAACAAAACACACACTAAAATAATTAACAAATATTCAAGAATAAAAAGTGAAAACCTCATGTTGATGTAGATAGATTCTCGACCAGCGGGGTCACACGACCATCAGAAATGGGGTAGTGTTAACTAACAGGGACTGTCGCCTGCCAGAAAAGAGTGTGTGATGCACCGGCGGGGCTGGACGGAGCATTGAAGGGGGGAATGATGCGACTAGGCTTAGATTTAGGTTTTTTTACTCTTCATTTTGTTGTAATAATAATAATAAAAAAAATATGTAATGAAAATAATATAAATTACCCTAATAAAGACAATAATAGTTAAAAGTTATAATAATTTTTTACTAATTATATTAAAAACAATTTTTAAATAATAAAAATATTATTAACAGATTTTAATAATAAAAAAATTATTATCTATATAATAATAGCATTATTATTACTTTTTTGCGCCATAAACTCATCTTTCTCACATGAAAAATTATTTATTTCAACTGTTAGACATTTTCACGTACACCCGAGCCGACTCCATGGCTTCCGCCCACCGTGTATTGACCGCGCATGGCTATGAAACCCAGTAGAATTGTTAAATGGCATAAATTTTAAACCGGGGCCCTACCAGAACCATGGTTTGACAAACTAGAGCAATGAAATAATAAAATAAAAACTTAATAAAAAATACTGAATGTCACAATTCTCCCCCACAATAGAAACTTTCATCCCCCATAAGTTCACCAAGCCGAATGATAGACCAAACAAGAATCTATGCTCGATTAAAACTGAATGAAATCACAACAAAGGAAAATAGGAGACCATAAGAGGTTTATCCCCACCAAAAGAACTCAAGTAACAAGGAAATTTTACACTCAACGTACCACCTCGAGAAGGGGGCCGATGCAGGAACTCCAAATTGATTCAAACTAACTTTTATAGCAAGATAGAACAACACCTCAACTGAAACTTGGAACTCTCGACCCGAACCAAAAACCCAGAATATTGGAGAAAAACCCCTAACAAGAACTTAACACAAACAGTGAACCCGTGTATAACTACAATCCTTGACTCTTTTGAAGGCACTTACATCTCCAAAAAAACAACACTAAACCATGACCAACCCATTCAAGGTCCAAACACACTTTTAATAAAAACAAACAATATAGAAAACCACAACCACACCAGCAAGACTTATTAGATTAAAATAGGATGAGTACATCATAACATCCTGAAAAAACAACGAACTTACAACTACGTTAAAACTATAAAATAAGAAAAAATGAGAACAATAATACTTTAAATTTTCCATTACCAACACGGAATACAAAACTTGATCCGAGGTTTCACACCCTCGGTAACTCCTGGCTGTGTGTGAGCTTCACCCCATGACCCGTGGTTGCGGAATTGATGGATGAAGCATCCCCTGCCTCATAGTTTGGTACTGGAAGTATTCTGGTTATATAATCTTCTTCAGTTGACACTTCCTACAAAACATCTCCAAGTGACCTAGACATCCACAACATTGACACATCTTCGAAGGGATGAGACATAACAGCTTCACGTGCCTAAACTATCCACACTGGTGCCACACCACTGAATGATCTAATGAAGTGGAAGTTAAAACCATTGTAGAGGCATTTATATAAACAGGTCCCTCTGGCACACCATAATCTTCAGATAGGGAACCATTATGTGTAACTAGATATGCTGGATTTCCAACCTTCAACGCTCTGGAGACCAACTCTGATAGGAACACCTCATCCACCAGCTTCTCAAAATGGTTGTCCCTAGAAGGGAGGACTCACTCTTTGATCTGTGAACAAAGACCCTAGATGAAGATAAAATTATTCATCAAATCCAGCGACGCTACCTCCGGAAAAAAGGAAACATGTTCCTTGAAATGGTCAACATACACCTTCACCATCTATTGGCCTTGCTTAATATGCATGATTTCTTCAATTTTCTTCATCCTCACCTCTTTAGGTATGAACCATTAGACAAAGGTGGATTTAATGTCATCCTGCATCATCCTAACTTGAATTGACGGGGAGAGGGGGTACAAACAAACCCAAAACAATATGCACTCTGAGAGCTTCAGGAGTACCAATACCCTAAAGAAGTGCTCGACCTCTTAAGGACACTCTACTACATCTAACATTACCTGGTCGCTGTGTAGGACATGCAATATCTGAGAACAAACAAAAAACTGGGCATGATATATCAGAAACCTTGGGAACCTTTCTGGGCTACATTTTCTGAAAAACATATAAAACATAAAGCCAAATCCAATATCAAAACAAAGCAATATCATTAAAAGACATTTCATCCAAAAACAACCTGCTCAAAAACCAACCAAATACAAACACAACCCAAAATTCCCTTTTTGAAATTCCCTTTTCATTGTATATTTCAAAATAGCCTTCTTTCACGTCCACTTTCATAATACCAAACCCACATTTCAATCCAAATTGCATTTCCAAAAATCATATCCACTTTTTAAAATCACATTAAGAAAACAATGTCAGGTCTTTAATTCATAACACACAACCCAGTAATCCCTTGAACCACTGCAGAAGCCTTCATCCAATTTCATCCATATATAGCAACATTAACTTCCCATTCATTCGATCAAATGTGAAAATGTTCATAAAAAGATCCTGAGCATGCACCCAAACCATATCTCTACCAGTTCCACGAAAACACCATATTTTTAAACCAAAAACATTCATTTATAAACCCCAGTTTATGAATTTAAATCCATTTAAAAGAAATATTTCCTATTTCAAAAACCATTTTTTCATTTTAAATAGTGCACTTACACCATCCAAAACCAAGATAACACACAACTTGCATCAAAATATCGGAGGGACGGACAAGTATCCATGGTTATTCGAGTGATATAGTAGTGGGCCATGCCCCAAGTAAACATCACCAATTTGGAAGAACATAAACTGTGTACTCAGACTCCACATGGGTCAATACTCCATGTGAAATAATGATGTAATATCGACATGCCTCTGTTATCATCACTCAATCTAAAACAAACCAAAATGAGACAAGGACTCAATTCAAAAACTACCCATAGCTACTTGAGGATCAAAACAGGTGAGTGTTCATAACGTACTTCCTGTACCTACATCCCGATTCTCGAAAATCCTAATATTCATCAACCATACACCCCAAATAATAAAGGCTCCCCAATGATACCATATTTCCATTAACCAAATAGGGTCAACCCTGAACTGGTCACCCAATCTGATCAATGATAAGGACTGAGAGGCATTCCCAATCCTCTCGGGCTGGAAAAACCCACCTACGAATCAATAATGAAAAAATGGGAATAATTTCTCTATGTGAAAATAATTAAGTTAGAAGAAATAAAATAGAACAATGAAAAACAAATAAATAACACGAACAGAATGAAAGTTCAGCATCACATACTAACATATCCACGACCAAAAATCCTCACGAACACGAGAGTCGCTCACCAATCCACCAACAACTCTCTCCCCCGGTGAGAAAAATTGAGTAGAACCTCCAACAGAAACTAAAAATAGGAAAACAATAAAGGCATGAGTATTAAAACTCAATAGGTGTTCCCAACAAATGATCCCCAAAAAACATCCTTTAAATAAAGAATTTACTAATTCAATGTTTGATCTAAATTATATAAAATATGTGTTTCCACACACACATTCATTTATTAACCAATTAATAGTCCATTTCCATTTTTAATTTAAAAAGATGTTTAATGATTGAAGGAAAAATGTTGACGAATTTTCATGTGTGGTTCTGGATTGTTGGTAAATGATTTCTTCTATCATGTGACAAATATTTTTCCTTCATTAGAGGAATGGTGTTTCTTTAAAATTTGAATAATGACCTATTGGAACTTTGATAAAATAAATTATTTAGAAAAACATTATCTGGGGTGACTCAGGGGTGATCTTGTTTTGTTCGTCAATTATGTGAGTTGTGTGTAATTTTTGTGCATCGTGACTGGTTACATGATTATCATTGTTGAATCAAATATTTTTTTATTTTACATGATCACTTGGGAACCTAGAATAGTGAGTGAACCTTCTGAGAATGATATTTGAACTTGTTTAGAATATTCATTGGGTAGTGGCCCTTAGTATTTAATTTTCTCTACTAGGCGATTGGGCCCCTCGGTTAGGCTAGGTGGGGAAACACTGGGTGTTTGGGTGTTATGACATCATCTAGAATAGGCATTCCTTCAAGATGAGTCAGTCAAATAGTATGTTCTAGATCATTCATGAGCTCGTAGGTTCGACCCATATTTTTTAATGTTTATTTGTATATGGCAGATGATTAAGGGGCCTAGTTCAGTTGTTAGTCCCCATTTTCTACATTCCCATTTCCCTTAATGTGTGTTGTGTGTGGTTTTCCTCTTCTCTAACATCTAAATTTATTAGATTTTTAATTTTTTGAAAAAAATTGTTTTAGAATGTATTGAACTTTTTTCCTGCAAACATTAAACTTTTTTTAAATTAAAAAGGGAAATGGAAAGTTAATTTTTTTAGAAATGAAATTGTGTATGGAAACCCATATTTTATATTATTTAGTTGAAACATGGAATTAGTAACTTATTTATTTAAAAATAGTGTTTTGGGGATAATATTTGGGGAATGCCTACTGAGTTTTAATACATACGCCTATAGTGTTTTCCTATTTTTAGTTTCTATTATAGGTTTGACTCATGTTTTCTCAATAGGGGAGAGAGTTGGTGGTGGATAAGTGAGCGACTCTCGGGGATGCCAGGAGTTTTGGTCGTGGTCAGGTTACTATGTGTTGTAGGCCATTATTTATGTTCATGTATTTTAATTTTTTTTGGAGTTTTTCTATTTTGTTTATGCTTACTTATTTATTTTTTTGGGAAAAATAATTCCCATTTTTCCTTTATTGATTCCCTGGTGGTTTTCACCAGCCCGGGATAATCGGGAACGCCTATCGAGCCTTGTTGCCAATCAGCTCGGGTGACCAGTTCAGGGTCAACCCAGGTTGGTTCATGACACCATTCATGTTATAATTAACAATAAATAGTCATAACCATTCTGGAAGTGATTGTAGAATGATGTTTGTGAAAAGATTGAGTATAAGAGGTGAACTTTGTATCTCCAATTCATTAATTAACCCTATAATATTGATAACATGAGTTGATATTGAGAAGAATTCATCAATTTTACAGTAAAATATATATTTTGATACCTTATACCTCTCACATATAGATTTTTGTTGATATAGGATTTTTATGTTGGAAATTGTCTTATAATAATTTATATCCTTGTGTTTTTTTAACATTACATATATTATTACAAGAATGAGTGTAGATACATACATTGAATCCAAAAATTATTATCACAATAATCTAAAGTTGCTTTTATAATGGATTCACTAGTTGTTTTCATATGAAGGAGTTACTCTAATAAATTATGTTTACCTTCTTACTTAGGAAATATTCTCATGTTCTAGAACAAGTTGAGTAAATTACTACCATTTAGTATTTAATTATTCAAAATCATTATCATAGTAAATATTCTATATGATGATTCCATTATCAATTATAGAATTTTTTTATTAGATTGGTATCATGTTTTATATACACTCAGTAAGTACTTTTATTAAAATCACTCCCACAAAAATTGATGTCCCATTACATCATATATATTTAGTGATACAAGAACCATATTTCACTAAACAAAGTGTCCTATATGGTGATCCTCTCACCACATAGTTATTTATGATGAGAATTATCCCAATAATATTACACATTATTCTTAGATAGTTGAGAAAAAAACTCATTACCAAATCCATCATATGGATAAATCAAAAATTATTCCTTTAGTATCCTATATTTTAGGGTTTTCTAACTATGTGTTACCCAAATATCACAATAAGATTTTGTTAAATAAATTTTACGTCTATCCATTTCCATCATGCCTTACATAGTATAATCCATGGGCACCTTACTTCAAAATAACCTTCCCGATTGAATGACCAGGTCATTGGTATGTATTTTCCTTGAAAGGAATATTACACTCAATATTTTGAATGAATTTTAATCTTAGTATCTTATAACACATAATTCACCTTATGTTCTCATTATTGCACTACTTTAGTTTTGGAATCTCTATTACATCCAATAGATTAATATGTTAGCACCATATTAATGATTAAATTTTTAAAGAACATAAAATTTTGTGTTATTAACCCAAAAATAAAGTCCAAACATAATAATACATATCAAAAATAATATCAATAATAATGTATATTATATCTTCATGTAGTTGTTTAGAATTATATGAGACTGATAACTGCCAATAAATTTATCATGTAGCCATATATAGTCAATACCCACCTTTATAGAAAAAATAATAACCCTCTAGGATAGTGGTAAGTTTGATCTAATGTCCCTCTACTCATGGATACATTACTCAAGGGAGAATAATATTCATAATAATTCTAAAACCAAATATGTAAAAAAAAAATTATAAAAAATAATCACGATTAAAGGTTTAAAAACAAATTAAGGATAGTTTGGATTAAATCTAAATCTTATGTTGTTGAGATTATCATGGTATGAAAATTTATAAGAATCAGTTTATCATAGAAACTAAATAACATAAAATAATTCCTAATATAAAAATTAAATCTATGAGTTAATTGGAAATATTAAATACATGAACAATACAATTATTTATCTTTAGAAAAACTCTTATGAATGATTCATAATATTTTAATTATAAAAATATATTAATTCAATATGACAATTCCATAATAAAATATATATAAACATTCTACATTTATTTTTAATATTAACTTCTTTATATAATTCACTTTATTGTTTTTTTTAATATATGATATTTCATTCTATATAAAAATTATATATGTTAAATTATATTATATAAATATTTACATAATCTAAATATGATATAGTAATATATTTTTAACCTTTTGTCATATTATTTATCAAATTTTTTTTGACAAGTTCAAAATAATTTCCAACTAAGGATATTATAATTTAAACATTTCTAATTGATCATTGCGATCAATTAATAATTTTCTAAATATAAACACTTTATATTTTTCCCATATTTTCAAACTAATAATCCCTAGAAATTATTCATATAATTTTCAAATAAACTCTTTATGATAAAATTGTAATATAATCCATATAATTTCTGAAAAGGTGTTTTTAATATTATCAGTTCATTGGATGGATTATTTATTAATAAATGTTTCAAAAAATTTAATTTATTAATTATAAATTTATCATAATTAATTAATATATAAACATTTAATTAATAAATAAATATCTAGAATAAAAATTTAGTATTATTTTTAAACAATTTATAGATAATATGATTAAACTATGAAAAACTTTTTTATCCTAAACATATCATATTTTATGATAGGTATGTGTGATATTATTCATAATCAATGATTCATTACTGACAAAAACCTTACGTATTCCTTACAGTTTTTCTATTAAGAAGTTTTTTTATGATGAAAAATGAATGCATTGTATAGGTTTATAATCTAATGCACCATATGTTAGGACTCACTAGGATATCTTAGGAATGTAATGATATTGTGTTTTTTAAAACCCGATGATAGAAATTGTAAAAAATATATCAATATGTCATACAATATAACCAGTAAAACCAAATTGGTTTATACTATGTACAGATTTATGATATCATATATTGTTTGTTGTGATACAAAATCCTTAAAAGAGAATAACTTATTGTATTTACTGAAATTAAAAAGATATGAAATCTGATTGGTAAAAAATTTATTTCTCAAATATTTTCATGATGAAAAATATAATGTATTGTCACTAATAAAACTAAAAGGCTATAGGAATTCCATCCCTTATATGAACATGTCCAATGTGACATTCATTTGAACCTACCGACGTATTCAATTACCCCCAAATTTGTTTTATGGAACACTTTTCATTAGTAATTGATCACCTATGTGAAGATATTTACATCATCGCTACTCATGGATGAGAGATCCATGGAATCAAATAATATTTTAACCTTTTCTTTGATACAATAAACCCACACTACTATGAAAAATCATTATAGATCATTATATAGGAAGAAAATTGAATGATATATATATTTATGTGTATACTGATCGCTAAAAATTGTATAGGACCAAGAAGTTAGAAGACTAACCTATGGTATATGTATAACATATGGAATAAAATAGATACGTTGAAAAAAATTTAATATTACAAAATTGGAGGTAGCATTGGGGATTTTTTCATACTAAGTAAAAATAATAGATCCTTTTAATCCCATGGAAACCCAAACTACAGTATTGGTTACACATTAAGATGAAACTAACAAATCTATTTCTTAAAAGGAATACATGGTTGGTTATAAAGTCTTAATTAAATAAAATCATTGATACATGAATTTTCTGTTTGTTTTTGAATAATAGATTTAATGATACACCACTTCGAGAACTTTAGTATGATAATAAAAGAGTATTTTTTTGGAGGGATAATAACCACCATAGATTTGGAATGCAGTCATCTATATTAGAGATAAAACCCATTATCAAAACATTGTGTGCCTTTTTATTTAGTTTTCTATTTATCATAGAAATCATATAAACCAGGTGATGGAAATGGAAAGTGAGATCCATTTGTAGAATATTTGTATTAAAAAATAAGCGATATGGTTTAAGTGGTAATAATTCAATCACACTAATTCACCCTAGATCTTAATGTTGTGCACTGATTTGAGTAGAACGGAAATAATCATTTGGGATGGTATCCTTATATATTATTGATTTTTTTTCGGTCATGGAAAGCATATTTGTATAATTTTATATATTTTGTGGTATAATTATTTTTATATAATGTTTTTAAATGATTTTTCTAGATTTACGATGTTAAATTATCAATTCATGTTATATATGAATCATTTTTATTAATTATTTGAGGAAGTGGGATTGGTGATGTCCTATAATGTTCTGATGAATCTCTTCAATGTTAAGATTTTTCTTGTCCATGTAAGATACTATTTCCACATCATTCTACATATGTTCAAAATTTTTAATATTATATGGTATTTAACCATGAAAGGGGCCAAATTAATTTGGTCATACTAGTACGATTATGATTTTAAAGAGTTGACAAATTAGTTAATGATAATCCATGTTTTATTTCTACCTTATTCAGGCAAGGTATTTTAGGAATAATTTTACATTTCTTTATCCATCCTTGGTTGTGAAATTTTATAGGATTATCTAGTAGCGGAATATGGTTATAGAAAATTGTTTCCTCAAAAATGGAACTACCCTACCAGTGATCTAGAACCAGTAGTTATATCTCAATTTTTAAAGTGATAGATGAACTTCTTTTTCAAGGATTTCATTGTAGTCTATAATAATCATAAAATCCTTATGTATATATTTTCATTGAAATAATTGAATTTGAGGTGACATCATTTGGTGGAATATAATTTTCTTTCGACATATTTATTCCATATGCTCTTTATAAAGTAAATTTGGTTCCTAGTTATTTTTATATGAATATTCCTTCTCAAATATTTATAAAGGGGATGTGAGAGTAGAGCATGATGACACTCAAAGAAAAACTCTAATAATATGACATCAAGAATAATCATAGGTTATTTTTACATCACATCAATCTTAATTAATCAATTTTTGAATGTCTCATGGATTCTAATTATATTAATCGATTTGTAATATTATTTAGGAAAAATTAGTTGGCGGAGATATCCTCGATGTTCGGTTAAATGATGTTTATTATTCCGTATATGATTATGTGTGACTCATGGTTTCTAAAAGAATAAGAATTGATGTAATTAATGTCTAACAATAATGTATATGAGAAATAAATAAGAGTATTATGAAGATGTATAATGTTAAACATTACCAGTCCCATTATCCCCAACAAAATAAAGAAGTTGTGATATTTTCATCTAGATGCTTCACCCTTAAGTAGGTGAAGGCGGAGAATTAAAATCTAGTAGGTAAAATACAATCACTCCAATTTCATATATTGAAATGGGATAAGATACCATTGTATTTTCTGACAAAATTTGTTAGTCGTCAAAAGGAATGTATATTTTTTTAGTAATTATGGGTCTTTTGACTATGTCCTCCCATTATTATCCGATTAATATAAATTATTGGTTCATGAGATAAGAAAATTATATATCATTGATAATTTAAATCTTCATAGAATGCCCCTTGTATTTTTATATATAGGAATATAAGTTTTATTTTTTAATGTTATCGAGGAATACAATGGTATTTGGGTTCAAAGGAAATATAGAGTAATGATTTTATCCCATAGATAGATTGAAAATTCAAACAAACTATCTGTAGATTCAATGACTCACTTCCATTCATTAATTTGGAAATCATAATACAATATATTAATTTTATTTAAATTGATATGTTATTAAAGTCATTGTTCTTATAAAGAATTAATTTTTGTAAATAAAATAAAACTATTCTTAATATGTTGTAAAAAAAATTAGCTAAATTTTTGTGTCAAAATATGTACATCAGATTAAAAAGAATTCTAGTGACGCATAAGAAACTCATTATTAGATTTAGAGACATGAAAATTATATATGTAGATGATGAATTTGTTGTTGATAATGAAAAAAATGGCTCTATGATTTTTCGAATCCTACCGTTATATTTCTGACAACATTATTTGGAAATAAATTTTCACTTTGAGTGATAAAAACATGTGAATCAAGTATTGAAAATGTTTCTTGTTGTTTTGATGTTGTGAAATTTATTATTTCAAAGAGATATTCATATGAATGTAGTAAATTTATTTTTGAGTGTTTTTACTATTATCTATGTATTGTGAGGCTTATTATAAATATCTATTTTTTTTTCATTTGTAATTTTTCTTTTAGTATTCATATATATTGATGGATTCAAAGGATAAAAAAACTAATCTTCTGATGGATTTTAAAATCATGGACACCATATGATAAGATAAATGTTTTGGATACCTTTGATCAAGTATATAGATAAACCATACACATTAGTCTAAAATTATTATATTAATATATTGTTTAAATGTGTATTTTTTCGAACCAATTTTTCATGGATTATTTTTAAACATTAGTTTTATTTTATATTTGAATTAACACGGGTTTAAATTTTCAGTTTTTTTTTCTCTAATTTATATTTTAATATTTTCATAAACATCAAACAAAATTATTTCTATTATAATAAATATTTCATATATCCCATACCTCCACTACATGTAATATTTTACAATGGGCCTTACTTCATCAATATTTTATAAAATTGATCATATTAAAACCCCTGGGTTGGATAAAAAAAAAATAATTTTTTAAAAAATAATTCACCCCCTTATTATATTTCCTACATTATTATTCCACTACATCCGCATAATAACATTTGGTATAAATGAAATTCTCCACTTTATTCTAAATGTTTTTTATTCATATTAGTTTTTGGACATTCAATTTGGTTTCCTTACACAAATTGTGTTGGAATAAGAAAAAAATATAATGCCTGGTTTTTAAGTTGGAATGCTTAAAATTTTAAAACCAAACAGAACACCAATTTATTATATATATGACTATGAATACTATAATGATAGTATAAAATCTTATTTTAGGAACAATAGAGTTAGAAACATAATTATAATGATAGGGAGTTAAAAAAATTATAGGATGAAGTTATTTGTTATTCTCTTGAAGAAATGATAATATATTAGGTAAGTAATAAAGTTAAAAAACATTTTTATGTTATATTACAAGTAATATCTATATTCAAATATCATTATGTTAAAATTCCAAGAGAATTTATAAAAATATATAAATTATTTATTATGAAACATCAATGGTTTGGGAAATTTATAGGGTTATGCTATGAAAGAATTATGATGTTTTTTATTTTATTCATTGTGAAACTATTATTCAAATACATCAACGATTTATGAGTATTGTTATTATTTTACAATATCGTGGTGAGAAAGATCTATCCAACTATCCTCTTATCAAAAATATTTTTGATATAATTATGAAAGAGAGGGAATTAGATTGGGAAAAATAGATAACACTAAACACTAGACATAGTTATGTATTATTGAGTTAGTTGGAAAATCAATGCAATATGAATTAATATTAAAGAGATATTTTTGGAAATTAAAAAAATGAATAATGGAGTATTATTTTATTCAATATCTGGTAACTCTACTTCCTTTAATATTAATCCATATACTAATGTTTGTAAATTTTATATTATGGAACTTACAAGAACCATTAGAATGGAAATACAAACTCATAGTACATCACAAATATATTAAAATACCCACACCAAACACAGTTTGGAGTGTTACAAGGTATACGAATCCCAATAAAAACATTTAGAAAACCAAAAATATTGTATTAGAACCAAAATGCTCAACATACCACATACAATAAAAAGTAACAAAAAAAATAAGACTGGATCAGACAATAGTAAAACATCATCAGAAGTATTTTGGAATTAGTATGTTGTGGTTGATCATGATGTTAGATTCAAGGATCATCAGTATTAGATCATCCTATAAAACCAGATTTTCAAAATTCATCCACCAAAGAAGAATAAATCTATTTCATACATAATATATCTATTATTTTTCTCATTCAAACCAATCATTCCTTAACACAATAAAAAGGCAGATCCAGATAGAAATCAGTATTCACATCACAACCCATAATTTGAGACAGTCACATGTATAAGGAACCCTAATAATAATTACAGCTCTTATAGACAACACTTAGGAAACTACATGTTCATTTCATAGGATTGGTTCTTTCATTGTTATAGAATCAACTTTATCATCATCTTATGGCCAATCGAAATACATAGACAATACTACCAAATGAGCCTTTAATAGAACTAGTAAAATGGATTTATCAGCACTATAGAAGCACTTAAAACATGAGTGATATTAAGGGGTTGGTTATAAAAGCTCTAATAGGAAGAACTGATAAAGGCCCCCCTTTAACAGTGTTAAAAGCACTTTTAAAGTAAACCTTTATCATTTATTTTTTGAGAATTGTTAAATGAATCGCTGATAAAGGGAATAATATTTTTTCCAAACCTCCTTTTTTTTAATGCTGCGCACCCCCCCCCCCCACCATCAGTGCTTTGGATAATTCCACCCTTCGGTGTTCACCCTTTCCTCTTGCGAGTTTCAAACAAGAGACTTCCAACCCAAATTCCAATGAATTTTCCACTCACCTATATTGTTTTTTCCACTTTAAGATATATCTTTATATTTATATATTTTTTTTTACATTTTTTATCCATATATTTATATATGTGTTTATATATATATAATTATATATATATATATATTTAAACACATATATAAATTTGTGTGTGTGTGTGTGTATGTGTGTGTTTATAAATAAAAATAGACATATATATACCTATATGTATATATGCATATATAAATATAATAATACATACTTATATTTATTTACAAAAATTATATATTAAATATTATTAGATATTTATTTATAAATTAAATTTTTATGTTTGAATATATAAAAAATTTGTATATATTGTTAGATATTTGATAATAAATAATAGTACACTAGAAAAATTGATAAAATTTCAAATCGATAATATGAATATGAATGTAATCCCTCGGAATAAATTTTTTCCCCATTGAAAAAAGAAAAAACTCTTTAAATGAGGTTGAAAGCCGTAAAATGTTAAAATATTGGAGTACCCAGACTAGAAATATAGTTTTGGAGGGCTTTTGGGACTTTTTTACATTAATCAATGTGACCAGGGTCCCCTTTGGTCTCCATAACTTAAAGATCATCTCATGATTTGATTTTATATGTGGTGGAGCACAAGCAGACGCTCGGATACAAAGTTATAGTTTTTCAAAGTTTGAGTTATGTTTAGAAATTATTTTAGATCTTTTATTAATTTTTTAATTTTTTAATTTTTATCTTCAATTGCTACTTAATGACTATTACTCTATAATAATTATCAAATTATTATTTTAAAATATTTTATAATTATTTTATAATCTATTTTCACTAAATATCTTATATATTTTGTTTAAAATTCTATTTATCCCAATCTAAAACAAATTTAAAAGTATGTATTATATTTATATCAATATAAATATATATATATATATATAAATATATTATTTTTAATGAAATATAACCTTTATCATAACAATTAATAATGATATGATAAATGGGGTGTATTTATCAGCACTAATAAAAATGCCTTCGTATAGATCCCCCGCCATTTATAAGTTCTTTTTTAGAAGCTCTGATAAATCCCCCCATAATCTTTTTTTAGAAGTGCTAATAAAGACCCCATTATCAACACTGTTGTAAAAGTGCTGATAAAGGGTCGCTTTAATAGGGTTTTTTATTAGCTTTTTCAAAGACCCTATTTAGTAGTGATTTTTATAGCACTGACAAAGGGGGTTTATAATAGTGTTTTTTGCTAGCACTCTTAAAGCCCTTGCACTAGATAAACCCCGTTTTTTAGTAGTGAGATCCATTATATTTGACCCCACCTAGAACATCCTTTTATAGATAGGACTAATATCTTATATAATTGGACAATTCATAATTATTAAATTATAATTGGTAGAAAATATTATATGTGTCTAAACGTTGAATTTTTACAACAATATTTTTGTAGAAGAGATGTAAAATCCTAAAGTAAAACCTTGATCCTAGTCGATTTGATAGTGAAAATCCCTTTATTTTAAAGCTAATCAATATGGTGATTGGATTCATGAATATTATTTTTTATGAAGTAGTTCATGGTCAAGAATAAATCTAGACATTTAATCCATTGAGAAGTTACCTCCAAGAGCGATGAATAGTTCCATTTCTGATGGTCCTATAATGGTGGTGGATTCACATTCCATCCATAAATTACAGAAACATCATTATCATTTAATTTCAAACTCACTAATCATGCCCATCAATTTTATTACAAGAGAAGTTGTATCTCCACATAGACCATAAAGGCATCAAATAAATGCACTTATCAGATTTTTAAAGTCCGTTACAAAGCCAAAAGGTCTTGGATTTCCTCTTGAATCCCTGTCTATATATCTTTTTGTCCATAAAAAAATTAGGGAATCCATATTACCTTAATATTTCCAATAGGTGGATGGAAATTATAATGATGTCAAGGTTTTTCTAAATATCATATTTCAAAGTGGAAATGTAATCATTCCAATTGAAGAACATGAAATGAAAATGATAATTAATTTCCTCAAATTATAAGGAGAATGAAAAAAAATTCCATAATAATAGTTTCAAAATACTTATTATAAAGATAGAAAAGACATACATGATAAGAAGGAATCATCATGATTTGTTTTCTACAAATGTGATGAGGCTGGTCATATTATATCAGAATCCCCAAATATAAAAATGAAAGATATAAATTAAATAAGATATTATAAAATTAAAGTAAATAAATGTTGGAAGGATATGGTCACATGGAGTTCTAGTGAAGGTGACACATCTATTGATAGATCATTAGAAGAATTATAAATGAATGACAAAAAACAGTTATATTCTATTCAAAAATTCAGTTGAATTAAAATTAAAACCTTGATAAAGTAACTACTTAATATTTAACAAATGTTATTCTAGATTCTATATGCTTATATAATTATAAGGATTATTAGTCATCTTTATTAGATGATGAAAAATATCCATCAGATGAGAAAAAAATTAATAGATCATAATATGAGTTATTTTTACTTACAATTATTGAAATGGAAATATATATAACTATTTTGGGAAAAGAAAGTAGTAAATTGAAGAGGACTTATTATCTAGTTCAAGAAATTATTTTAAATATAAAAAAATTATTTCAATATTAACTACTAAAATTAAAAAATTTCAACAAAATTATAAAAAATTCTAAGTGTAAAATCTATTGATCATAAATTTAATGATAAAAACATAACGAACAAAATAAAGATGATCTGACTTGTTTTCAAATTTTTTCCATAGTAATAAGTTTAAAAAAGCTATTATTAATCATTATTTTTGGGAAATGAAATTTTAATAAAATGCATAAACAAATTAGACACACTAGAACTTCTGATGGAGTTGTTTTTACTTCTGATGAATCTATTTTCTAATCAAATTACTTGATAAATAAAATTAATCATTTTTGTAGAATATTTAAAATGGGATTCCACTCAAATAAATTTTATTCTTTAAAAATTTTTATTATTTTTTTCATGAAGACTTTATTTCTAAAGAAATTGAAATTATCCAATTAGGAATAGTTGGGATGATATATGATCCTAAATTTTATTTTGTTAAAGTAACTAGACCCAAGAATGTTTGAGTTCTTAGAAAATATTTTTATCTTTTACAAGAAAATAGGTTGAGTTCTATTATCTAAAACAAATCATATATGAATAATAGTTTTTCGTAACACAATATTGGATACAACTCTATCTTCTTAAATTTGAAAAGGGTAAATAGAGAATGAGTTTGTTTTGAAGATAATGTATAGGGTGAAATCATTGAAATTAATAATGTTTCTTTTATTAGTAAATATTTAATTTAAAATGTATTATATGTTTTAGGTCTTAAGAAAAAAACTGTAGGAATTATTCAGTTATGCAAGGATAGTTATCTTTTAAATTTCAAAAATGATTAATGTACTATTCAATGTTGAAAAGGTACTTTCATTATATATTCCTATAGACATGAGAATATTTACACTCTTGATCTAGAAGTCACATTTCATTGAAATTTTCCATTATTAAGTAAAAATAAAGAATTAAATTTGGTTATAGAATAGAATAATCAAACACTATAAATTTTTGACTTTAGAAAAACGTTCAAGGAATGAATATTTTATGGATCTACAAAAACTGAATTTAGCTCGTATTTTTTGATCCATACCAATATGGTAAGAATCATAAGTCTCGTTATAAATATAAAAATTAAGTCACAAAATATACAGCACTAATGTTAGTGCACAAGGGTTTTATTTGTCGTATAAAATGGAATTATTCTAGGAAAACATTATGTGTTTATCTTGTTTGATGATTATACTAGATATGTTGGATAAGGTTTATATCAACAGAGGTCTATCAATTTGAAAGGAATAAATATTCTTCCTTAGTTGGAAGACCTAATGATCTATAGGTAAAAAAGATCAAATAATTTTACGAAATAAATGTGTTGAAAATGGAATTATTTTGAAAAATAAATAAATACTTCTTGTTAAGGGTTATTTTACATAGGAATTCATATACTATAGTGATACCTTTACAATAGTAGTAATATTAATTTCCATCATAATCTTACTAGCCTTCATAGAAAATACAAACATTAATATATTTAAAATTGACATTAAAAGTGATATTTATAATGGATACATTCAGAATTAATATTATATTTAATAATTTTACAAACCAAGATTTAATAGTATGTCTCCTTCTATAGTTAATCTTTTTGAATGCATACGATTCATGCATCTTCCAAATTAAATATACAATAAAATATTATTATAACCTAGAAATTAAATTTTTGGCAAATTAGAGTAATAAAAATATTATTAAATTTATATATTATATGTTCAATATACTTTTTATCATTCACCTAATGTTTTTTCTAGACATGATATAAACAAAAATTCAATTTTATTTATAAAAAACTATATTTTATAATGGTGGTTTTGTCACATTTGATGGGTTATTTGTTTTTAAACTAAATTTTTATAAATTTATAAGTTATATTTTTTAAAAAATAAACTTCATTTTTAAAATTTTATTTTTAAAATATACAAAATTCATTCTTTTGTATTTTTCTTATATGTTTCATTTTTGAATGAATAGTAAAAAAATGCTGCATTTTAATTGAAAACTAGCTTATCATCTAAATAATTAATAATGTAAAACTATATTTTTAATTTTCTTAATTAAACATTAGATAAATATTATGTAAATTAAATCAATTAATGTGATTTTGAGCATTTTGATACTAAATTGTGATATAAAAACATATCAAATGATTGAACATTTTCACTTTTAAAAACCTGCCTTCATACCTCATTTACAGCAACAATTATAAAAAAAATTTAGCCACTTATGTGTTTTGAATAAAAAAAAATTAATTCCATATTTGTAATAAGAATGAATTTTTTTAAAAAGTCCCTATTTTTACAATATGAATAGAAATGTTAGTAATTTTTATTACCGCAGTTAAGGGTGAAAAGGGTAAATATGGGTAAAAATAATATTATAAATATTAGAAAATTATCCTAAAAATTGTCTTCATTTTATTAGAAGTGGTTTTTTCTACCAAAAACATCATCGCAATGATTCAATGAAATCATGGAGTCAGATGGATTACTTTATTACTTTTATAGTATTTTATTTTAGGAAAAGTCAAATATGTCATACTATGGTTTTTAATAAGTACAAAAAATTTAATATGTGGTTATTCAGACATATATAAAACTATAAATAGTAATTTGAAGGATAAAATATTTATATTAATCATGATAAATTTTTAAAAATCTTTAATAAATAAATAATTTCCTTAAACGCTTACATAATGATGATGTAGTAATTGTTTAATTAATGTAAAAATCAAATTAATGATATTGGAAATATTAAAATAAATATAATATGTCATAATTAATGTAATTCATGAATTTTATAGATAATATTGACTTTTTATAGTTGTTATAAATTAGTTTTTATGAAGATATAATTCTTTATTGATTTTTCAAAATTTCAATGTAATGAATAGTGTCAAAATTGGAAATAATTTTATATTAAAATAAATAATATTTTATTAAATTATTTAAAATTAATCATAATGTAAAATATGGATAGATTATTTATATACGGTTGAAAATATCATACATGGTTCATTTATAGTTCTTTTTTATTGGATAGTAACAATATTTACCCTCAAAAAATAAGAAACCGTGTTATTATGGTAAGAGTTAAAGCGGTCAAATAAGGGTTAAAAACAAAGGAAAATAGTAATAATGTGACCTAAATAGGTCTAGTAATTATTGTAAAAATATTAAATGACCATTATAACCTTAATATATAATTTTAGTCGTTTAATTTATATTATTCCATGAAAAGAACTTATATATTATTTATTTCAAATAAAGTTACAATATTTCACTCTCTTTGTATTTAATATCTTTTATCTGTCCATATAGGGAAAAAAATCTAGATATGAACAAAACTAAATGTATATATTTATCTAAAGGAAATTATTTTCATTACATAATATAATTTTTATTTTTTTGAAATTATTTAATTAGCTTTAATTCTTCTTCAATGTTATAATAGTATTTATTAAATTAATAGAAAAATATAATAATTGATTTTAAGAGTATTAATATTTTTCATTTCAGATAAATTAATGTTTCTAATGAATGTTTTTGATCTATAGGTTACATTTGATATTTATAAAAGCATTATTTTCAAATTCCCACATTTTATTGATGAATTTATGTAAAATTAAAATAATACTATAAAATTTGACAATAATTATATTTAATTGAATTAATATATTATTAAATTATTTAAAAATAAAAAAAATGTTAAATAAAAAAATGGGATAATTTATGGTATAGCTTGTCTTACCATATTCATTTATTTTCCATTTAATGTCTTGTTCTCTAAAATAACCTTATTATATTTTAATATTTTGTGGATTTCTAAAAGTGTCTTTCTCTTAAATTATAAAGGAGAACCTCATCCATTACATCCTCACACCAATTTGAGCCATATATATTGATAAACCCGTTATAATTTCTCTTGTAAACATCATTATTTAACTTATTATTGTTCTGGTCCTTATAAAAGACCTACCCTATATCACGTAAGGAGAGATTAAATGTAGTCCATTGAAGAAAAGGTGGTTGTCTTTATCGACACTTTTAATTTTTTTTCTTATTTAAACTCTAATTAATATGTTTTTTCCATGATTATTTTACAATTACATTATAATCTATATTAAGAGAATTATTCATGAATATGGGATAACAATATTCTAATTTTTATCCATCCTATAAAAATTGAAATGATCGTGCGTGCATACATACGACTTGTCGACTCCACACATGGGTGTAATTTGTTTTTCATTACCAATTTACTTTTATGAGTTTATTGATGGAAATAATGGATATAAATAATATATTTGACATTATTTGGATTCATTAAAAATAAATATACCATACACTTCCTTGACCTTTCAGCATTAACGGAATGATGAGGTCGCTCAAGCATACATATGGTCTACTATCTCCATGATGCAATGTGATTCATTTTCCATGTTCACAATTCAAGAAGCATTATAAAAATATATATAATGAGTAAATATTACATTAATGAGCATAATATAATTATTTAGGAGGAAAAACAACAACGTATTAACATTAACCATGACTCACACAACAAAACATGAATAGGAAAATGAAGCGGTGAATAACCGAAATAAGGATAATAACAAAATATTATTAAAAACATTGTGATGAGATGGTATAAAAGGATCATATATAATATAAAAATCATGAATATGGTTATTTTATAAACTTTTAACATGATTTAAACCAATATATAAGAGGTTAAATCATTATAAATTAAGGGAAATTATGAGATAAGGGTTTTTATCATCTCACTTTTATTTATGTGTGATATGCCTTATTCACTGCTTATTTATATTATGTGGTGTATTTACCATTTGATATATCATATCATGAATAAATTTATCTTAATGGTATTTAATGATTATTTTAATAATTATGAACTTTTATGGGTCTTATGATTCAAATATTTCAATGTATTATTGGTCACTTTTATTTAAAAATACCTTTCTAAATTGATGATTTGATATATGAGGAATGATTTGGACATGAAAGACATGGTTTGGGGACCAATTAATAATATCCCCTAATGCATCAATAATATATTGTGATAAATTTTGTTATGGGGAATCCCTTCATGTTAGTTTCGAAGAATAATCAGATAGGTTTCTACCAATATACATAAACCGGAAAGATAATTGTTCTTGACAGTAACTATCTAGTGGTTATATTCTGATAGTCCAAAAAACCAATAAATAGAATTACCTATAGTCAAAAATTATTTATAATTACACAGATAATTTTCACAATGAAAAAAATTTATGTATTCATTTTCATTAACATTTTATTGATTACATGGTAAGTGTGATCAATTATTTACCTTACAATGTTGACTATTCTAATTGATTTAATTTTACTTCTTTTTTTACATTACCCTTGCTGAGCATTAAAACTAACCCCCTTATTATGTTTTATTTTATATATGATTCCTATAAGTATATTATGACTTATATACAGAGTTACACTAATGTTAATAATGGAGTTTTCATAGAAAAATAGTTTTTGTATTTTTTTTGTCAAATATATTTTGAATTTCAATTATATATCTAGTTTACAATGACTAATCCACTATCTAGTCCGTTGGGATGTGATTCTTTATGTTTATTCCAATGTAATAAGGCACTGAATCTAAGTTACTGGGGTTTGGGTATTTATAGTTGGTATCTGAGAAATCTTAATATAAACATTTGGAGTTAGATTTAGGAATCCATGAATTAGAGAACACAACCCATTGGTTTATTTTGTATGAAAAAGTTATTTAAGGAATAATGAATTGTAATTATATGGAAATATGTTTAAAGATAAGGATAACCTTTAGGGTTTACATGATCATTTAATTTAAGGTAATTATGAGAATTTATAATATTGGGAATACAAAATGAAACATATGAGATAACCATTGTTGTTAAAAAAATCAATGTTGAATACATATAAGTTATTTTGGGGGATTATTATAATCTTTTTGGATAATATAAATATAGGTTTATATTAATGAAAACCTACAAACTGGGTGGAAACCCATCATGTATGGCATGGTTGTGGGGTTTGAACTCACAACAAAAGGGAGATAAGAGTGCAGTGCCTTCCACTAGCCAATGTGAAGACCTATTTAGCATGAATCATTTTAAACCAAAAATTATGATTCATAAAGTTTATTTTGATTTTAAGGATATTAGTTTCATCAAATAGAAAAACCATGGGATTGGGAAAAGATTTGGGGATTAAGTGATTAATGTTATTTTGGAAGAAATTCTCTATTTTGGGATTCCAATCAGATTAATGTAAAAATAATATTATGAGGGATAAAGGTTGAATTTTCTTATGGATTCAAATATGATGTAGTTGTGCACATATGATGATTTCTGTTAATTCTGAAAATTGTTAGCATATCTTGGTGATTATGTGATTTAGGTAATTTATTTCTTTATTATGAAACATTAAGATTGATTGAAACTATTTGGAAGACTATGTGGTCAAATACTTATGATTTTTTGGATTAAATCTAATTATAGAATATGTTTTAGGAAGAATAATTACTTTTTAAATGATCTATGTTGAAATTTGGGTATTTCTATTTAAATTTGGAGATTAATGTTGTTTATTACATATAATGGTTTATTATTTTTGGTAATTATCTTATCTTATCCTAAAATTTTTGGTTTTGGTTAATGTATAAAGATAGGAAGAATTGATAGTTATAAATTTTTCAATTTTTTGATCTGTAGAATTTGATTTGAATTCTTCAGGCGTGGAAAATTATTCATAAATACACATTTTATGGATGAAAATATGAGTTTATGGTGGAAATTTATTAAATTATGATACTATAATTATGAAGTAAGTATATCTATTATATTTTTTACTTTTCTTGATAAGAAATCCATGACCATTTAACTCATCATAGATTTACTGTTTTGTGATGGCTAAAGTTATAATGACCATGTTCTCCATATCCCTACATCATAACTTAATAGCTAGATATCTCTTCCATTTCTGTGTTTCCACTTTACTCTAATGTTCTATTTTTTAAATGATTAATTTTTTCATGACCTATGCATTTCCATTTCCAATTAATTAAGAGGATGTTTTATTAACCATATATATAATGGTAGTTTGTCACAACGGAATTTTAAAATAAAAACCATTTACTTTTTTGGTGAAAGATAAAATCGTGATGATGCAATTTAATGAATGATGTTAGAATATAAAACCCCATGATTTTATGGTATGTCTCTTTTAAAAGTTAATATTTTCAAAAACATATGATGCACACAACACCCAACATAAAAGAATAATAAAATATTATCATAACATATCCAGTAAATTGGTGGGAATTAATAGTTATAACCTTATTATAAAATTTATAAATTATATGTTCAATATGATTTTTAATATTAATATTATATGTTTTATAGACATGATATAAAAACTCCACATTCATTCGTTGAAAACTATATTTTTCTAAAGGTGGTTTTTCAACCTTTTGATGGTGAACTTATTTTAAAACTAAATTTTGAAACTTTTATAAATTTTTTTGAAAAAATAAACATTATTTCTTAAATATTGTTGAATTTTTCGTAATTTTATGTTATTTTTCATTTTTTTAAAAACAATACCAAAATACATCATTTTAATTAAAAACTGACTTTTCATTTTAAAATAATCTAATGTTAAATTATAATTTAAATTTTTTTTAATAAAAAATTAAATCAATAATAAGTATATTAATTCAATTAAGGTCATTGTAATATTTTTTAAATTGAATTTTTATATTGAAAAAGATCGATCTTTTGAACATTTTAACTTTAAAAACATTCTTTCACACCCTGTCTGTGAGGTTAAGTTTAAATTAATTTTATCCAATTATGTATTTTTAATTTTGGAAAAATAGTTTCCATATTTGGAATTATAAAACAAAAATTTAGTAAATATTTTAATTTTATTTTTGTCCAATATGAATAGTAACTTTTATAATTTTAATTACCACATATAAGGGTAAATCGGGTAATTAAGGATACAAATAATGTTATAAATTTCATAAAATTACCATAAAACATATTAAAATTTTATTGGATGAGTTATATTCGACTAAAATCATCCTTGGGACGATTTTATGACCTTTTGGAGCCACTTGGATGAATTTAATCCTTTTACAATATTTTAGTTTAAGAAAAGTCAAATATATCATGCTCATGTTTTTAATAAGTATTGTATTTTTAATATGCGGTTATTTAGAACATATATTTGACTCTAAATATTGATCAGAAATATAAAATTTTTATATTCCCTATGATATTTTTTTTACATTTTTAATAAATAAATAAATACCTTAAATGGTTACAAAATGATAATGTAATAATTGTTGAATTAATTGAAATATCAAATAAATGATATTAAAAATATTCAAATAAATAAAATATTACATAATTATTGACATCAACAAATTTTATAGATAACATTGATATTTTAGTGACGTTTTTAAATAGATGGTTTGAAGATATCTTATTTTATTTTTTTAAAAAAATCCAAATAATGAATAGTTTCAAAATTGACATTTATGTAATATTAAAATAAAGAATATTTTATTATATGATATAAAATTTATAAAAAAATTTAAAATTATGAAAAAAATTAGATAAGGTTTAAAATATCATACATTATTCATTTATGGTTCTATTTAAATTTTATAGTAACAATGTTGACCCTCGATGAGTAAAAATTTACATTGTCACAATAAGAGTTAAATGGGTTAAATAAGGGTTAAAACCAAAAGATAATGGTATGATTGTGACCTAAACATATCTAAAAGTTTTTTTACAAAGAGTAATTTACTATTATAACAATAATATAGAATTTTATTTTTCTAATGGATACTTTTCATTGAAAATAACTTATATATTATTTAAATCAATGATAGTAATAGAATGTCACATTCATTTTATTTATTATCTTTTATGCATCCACATAGGGAAAACACCCAGATATGGAAAACCATAAATGTTTATTTTGATCTTAATAATCACATTCATAGTTATTTACCTTGCTATGTTGACTATTATCATTGATTCAAGTTATATTTTATTGTACTTTACCCTTATTGAGGTTTTTATCTCACCCGTTTCTTTTTCTTTATTTTACATAGGTTTCTAATAAGTTTATAAAAAATTTATGAAGGGTTATGCTAATGGGAATAATGGTGTTCTCAATGAAAAATACTTTTTCTATTTTTAATGTAATTTGAAGGTAAAATATCAATCTAATTTACCAAGACTACTAAACTATCTAATCCTTTGAAATGTGATTCCTTGTATCAATTCCAATATAAAAAAGTAAGGAACCGACTCTGAACTACTAGGGTCTGGGTCATTATAAATAACACCATGTTTTTCATGATACCAAATTTTAAGATAAATTTTTTAAAATTACTAAAACAGTTTAAAAGATCAAACCATTCCAAGGAACATTTTATGAAATATATATATAATATATTCAACATAGTTTTTAACAATCATCATATTTCTTTTATAGTCATGAAATAAAAACAAATCCAATAATACGTATAATGAGCTCTATTTTTCTAAAGACGATTTACCACCTTTTAATGACATACATGTTTGAAGCCTAAATTGTGAAATTTTTATAAATTTTATTTGTAAAAAAATTATTTTTAAAATTGGAATATCAAAATTTAATTGGGTTACATTTTTTATATCTTTATGAAATATTTTATTTTTTAATGAATAGTTAAAAATATTGGATTTTTATCTTAATAATTTGAAATGATAAATTATATTTTAAATTATATTTATAGTAAAATTATATCAATTATAAATCTATAAAATCAATATAGTTAATTGGAATAATTTTTATATTGAAATTAGGTATAAAAATTTAGCAATCTTTTGAAAATTGTCACTTTAAACACCTGCTTTCTCACCCATCTATGGGATTAATTTTAAATTAATTTTGACAACATATTTGTTTTTTTATTTTGAAAAATTTATTCCATGTTAGTAATAATAATTTAAAAATTTAGTAAATATATCCCTTTTATATTTAATCAAAATGAATTGTATACATAGTAATGTTTATTTCCAAGATTAAATGTAAATCAGGTAATTATGCGTAATAATAATTATTATACGTAATAGAAAATTGCCCTAAAATGGTTTTAATTATTTTATTAGTGTTTTATGACGAAAATAAACATTGGGCTGAATTTATGACCCATTTTATCAATATTAATCAATTTAATCCCCTTATAGTATTTTATTTTAAGAAAATTCAAACTTTTGACACGAATGCTTTTAATAAGTATAAATTTTTTAATATATAGTCACCCATAAGATATATTTAAAATTAAATATTGTCTTTAAATATAAAATATTAATCTTCATCATGTAAATTTAATTTTTTATTTTTTTGGATAAATATTTACCTTAAATTCTTATACAATGCTGATGTAGTAATTATTTTATTAATCGAAATATCAATGAAATGTTATTAAAACAGTAAAAATATATAATATGAGATACATAATCCAAAAATTTATTTTATATATGAACATGATATTTTATGGATATAATTAATTATTTGCTTCTAAAATTTCTTGTTTTATTGATATTCTTAATAGGCAAAATAATGAATATTGTTAAAATTGTCATTGGTGACATTTTAAAATAAATAATTATTTCTTAAATGATATAAAATTCAATAAAATATTAAATTTTGAAAAGGAATTTTTATAATGTTTAAAAAGATATCAATGATCCATTTATGGGTCCTTTTATATTATATAGTAACTATATTAACCCTCAATGAGTAAAAATTCATGTTGTCGCGGTAAGAGCTAAAGGGATTGAATAAGGGTTTAATTAAAATCTATGTGTAATAATGTGACCTAAACATGTCTAAAAAGTATTTTATGAATTTATTGTGACCCAGAATCATATAATCTTGTTAATAACAAATTTTGGATCATTTTTGAATTCAATATTAATTTATATTAATTAAATATTTATAGATTTTCCAAAAGTGCTCATTACCTAAATTATAAAAGGGCATCCCCTCCCTCACTTATTCACCGAACATTGAGGAATATAGATCAAAAATACCCTACATATTTTTCTTCTAAAAATCATTATATAGTTTTTTTAGAAACTTTTATGACAAAAATACCATCCATAGATCCTTTAATAAGAGATCTAAAGGAAATTCATCGAAGAAGTGGTAATCATTTTTACAAAATCTTTCAAGTTAATTTCATAATCTACTTTCTTTTAATTTATTTTTACCATATTAAAATAATAACTTCATTATGATATAAATTATAATATGTTATAACTGTTATGGGACAACTATATTCCACCTTTTATCTATCCTACTAAAAATGAAAGCATCACGTATGCGTACGTACGACTTACCGTCTCCACATTGTGATGTAATTTATTTTTCATCACAACATTTTTTTTCTAGGATTACTTATGGAAATAATAGATATATATATGATAATTATTACATGATATTTATTCTATAAAAATAAATATACTATCTAATTTCATACACTTTTACTATTAAGGGAATGACATCGTCATAGATGCATATGTGTGGCATATCGTCTCCACAACACGATGCGATTAATTATCCATTTTCGCCATTAAATAATTTTTATAAAAATTTATATAATTAATAAGTATTATATCTATGAACTTAATATCATTATCTATATGACATAACTATATCCTTTTGACAAGAACTACACTTACATGAAAAAACATACATAGGAAAATGAAGCACTTAACACACGAAACAAGGGTAATAATGAAATATTATTAACATATGGGTGATAAGATGATATAAGAAAATCATATATGATAATTTAAATATTATGGAATTAATTAATAACATTATGAAAACCATTATACAATAGTTCAAATAATGTTCTACTAAAAAGAAGTGAAAAATAAGGGTTTATCATCTCACTTTTATTTCTATGGGATATATGCCTTATTGACCACTTATTTATTTATTATGGTGTACTACCCCTTTGATATATAGTATAACTAATCTCTTTATATTCATGGTAATAAATTTTTCATTTTATTATTATTTATTATAATGGAATATAAATTGATAGATTATGAAGTGGTAAGGGATTTTTTAACTCAATTTCCATTCATTGGTTTAAAACCTCTTCTTTTTATTATTATGTAATACTAAGATTATGTGTGAAAATACTATTTATTATATTATGTTGTATTTCCACTTGTTTTATGTGGATATAAATTGTATAAAAACAATTTATTCATTTTATTAATGATCACATCAATGATATGATATTTTTGAGGGACTTCATCTCAATTTCACTTCACTGATAAATATTTTAATATTAAACAACTAATTTATTATTTATAGTGCATATACTACCCATTTAATTATTTATGATCATTATTAATTAATAATTTCATTTCTATTAAATATCCATATTTCTTGTATCATGGATATTATTATTATCTATGTTATATACCATTTTTATATATGGTGTTTACTTTGAAAGTTATTTTCTTAACTGGGGAAATACTGTTAAATTCATATAAATTTATAAATATGAATATTTGATGATGAGGGAAAATATTTATTAATTATATAAATTATTCAATATATGAGGATTAATTTGAACTAGAAGTCGTGGGTGGGGATCAGTTATAGATATCTCCCTAATGCATTGGTAGTGTCATAGGATGAATTAGTTAACCTAGAAATAAACGGGTTTTTGCCTATATATTAAACCATCTTATGAAAAGTATTTATTGTGGTGGTTCATTTTATTGATACATGACGTCCAATAATTAATCATTACCTTCATTCAACATCAATTTATTATTATCCATGCTATATTCAATATTTAAATTTTTTTATGCATTTCATTCTTAGTTTATAGATTAAATAAAATGTGAGTAAAATTATCTACCTTTCCATGTTGATTATAACCATTTATTAATGCTATTTTATGTTATACATAACCCTTACTGAGAATTTGAGCTCAACCTAGTTATGTTTCCTTTCCCGATGTTGTGAAGAAGAATTCTTAGAATGAATTTCAAGGATGCTGAGTAGTTCATTTTTTATGTATTTGAATTCATTTTATTTTTACATTGTAATATTGGATTCAGGTATGTATATATTTTACGAATACTACTAAACTATTTAGTCCTCTGGGATGTGATTCCTTGTAATCATGTCAATGAGAAAAAGTAAGTCACCTTCTCCAGGCTTCATGAATCAAGGTTTTTATAGTTGGTATCAGATGTTGGATTGGTTGAAACCTTGTGAACTTGATTTAGGAAATCATGGATTATAAAACATAACCACATGATTGAATTTGAGGACACTTATTTGTATAGGATATTGTCGTATAGATTTAGTAATGACCATGGATAACCTAGGTTAATCCTATGGAATCATAGATTGAGAATATGATTTCATGATTTAGAAATCATATAAATGATTCTTCTTGATGATATCATTTTGATTAGTGATTCTCACATTATTATATGTGTTTTAATAAATGGAGAGAATCATGATGTAATGAGTTAATATTTAATGTGATAGAAATTTTTTTTGATGAGTATCAAAATGGAATGATGACTAGGGTAAATGATATTGTGATTATTCCTCATAAGTTACCACAATATATGGTAAAGATATTACAACTTAACCAACTCCCGGACTTATTAAATAAGAGAAGGATAGAGTTTTATGAGTGATTGGGTGTTAATGACCATTGAGAAAAAAAGATTCAGTTTCCTATATATTGAGGAGATGATAAGAATCTCCAAATTTAATGTCTTAGAAGAACTATAATATTTTTTTGTTGTAGAAAAGAAAGATAAAACACACGTAATTTCTTTGGAAAAATGAAAATTTTGGAATAATGGTATCTCTAAGGTATTATTGATGGTTGAATTTAATAAATGTAAAAAATATGGTCATTATTAAAACCTATATCCTAGAAGTAACTCGAGAATAGAATCATCATGGCTATAAAAGTAATGGTTATATTTTTGGGGATGAAGATAATTCAAATGAAAAATAAAAGAAAGGTGGTATTAAGGTATAACAGAATGAAGTGTAGTTAATGGTGAAGTAGAATGATTAAAATTCACGAGTATTTGGATTCAATAATTATTTCTTTAATTATGATCTTGTTATAAGAATCATGAGATATAAAAGGAGTGTATTGCAGTACCTCTTCATTAAAGATTTGGAAGCGTGTGATGAATAGTATCAGTAAAAAAGCGAAGTTATTTGTTGCAAGTTGATTTTTTGAAAACACATGATTTTGGTAATATAACCCTAAATATGTTAACAATGATAAATAAATGATAAGGGGATAGTATGGGTGACCATGTAATTGGTAATTAATTTGATTTTTAATAGAATTTACTTCATGTTTTGGTTTAAGGAATATATTTAACAACCTGAGATCATATTTTTGAGAGCATTATGGTTTTCATTAACGTTTTAATCTGATCAAGGTATTAATATATGTCGTATGTAATTATGAGATCTACATTATGTTTTTTGGATATTCTATGTTAAAGTTAAATTTGGATATTTAGTGACATTCCTTCTGAATTTTTGGTCATTGAATTTGGATAGAGATATTTTGGATGAGTCTAAATAGAAACTACTTATGGAATGGATTAAGCTAAAATTTGGATATTATTGATTATTGATAACATGTGCTAACGATTTTGGTTTTAGTAAAAATTTAATGGTGGAAGTAATGACTTATATATATTAAAGTTATTCATTCATGAGAAATTCATCTTGAATATCCATTTCTATGCGTAATAGATAATGTGGAAATAGATGTAAAAAACCCATAGGATGATATTGTGCTCATAAATCAAGTAATTTTCTTTATTTAATGATTTATCTAGATAGAAAAATAATTCCTCAACTCAAGACAATTTATTTAGGAACAAAAAAATTATCAATTTATGATTCGTACTAAAAAATTAATGATCTTTTAACCCATCACAAATTTATGATTTTCTGATGGTTAAATTTCAAATGACCATGTTTTCAATCACTCTTCATTAGGAATTTATATTTAGATTTTTCTTCCACATCCATGTTTTCATTTCAAACTAATGTTATCCTATTTGAAAGCCTAATTTGTTTGTGACATTCTCATTTCCCTTTCCCTCTTAGTAAGAGGATGTTTTATAAACCCTATTTATTATGTGGGTCTACCACAATGGAATATCTAAATATTAACCACTGATTTTTGAAGTACAGTTAAAAATTGTGAGGAAATGTTTTGCTAAAGGAGGGGGAATGTAACACAGAAATATTTTTATGTTATATCTATTCATAAATAAAGTCAACTTCTTTGATATATTATATTTCATGCAACATTGATCTTAAATGAATAGCTGCATATTATTATCTAAATGTGTAACATCCTAGATCCAAGTGCTTCTCAATGGGTGCCCTATACCCAGTTGGCCACATGGCCTCAAGAACATTTCCCTAACTTCCGAAAGCTAATAACTATTAGTGAAGGCCTATGGTGTGATAGTGGGTAAATTATTCCCTCATTGGTAGAGTGTAACATAGCAGGATAAATAATAATATTTTAGGGGAATTAGTAAACGACATACAATAGATGTAAACAATGAAAAACTGATTATATAAGTAATAAGATGTCATAACATACTAGAATGATGCTACATGTTCATGTTCAAAGAAATATGAAAAATAAGAGTACTGTATTGATTTACAATATATGTTCCAAAATTTCAAAATAAACAAATAATACTATGAAGCATCGCATGCCTTGACTTGGTTCCATTCTATCCTTCTCATAATTAGAAAATCAAGTAGTAGTAGAAGGGAGGTTTCCCTAATCAACACTTACAACCATACAATATTCTTCGGCCCAAAGCATGATCCAAATAGGGTGTGAGAAATAAATCCTAATAGGAAACCACCCAAATATATGTGCCAATTTTTCAATGAGTATACGCAACATTAGTGTACAAATAGTGGAATTAGTAAACTAGGAAGTACTAAAAAGTAGGAAATAGTAAGAACTTGTCCTCAAGCATATAAAAACCTCACCCTTTGGTATAGAAAAATCTATCCCTCAGGCACAACACAACCTCACCCTAAGGTACATCACAACCTCACCCTCAAGCACAACACAACCATGCCCACATGATTAGAACAAGCCCCCCCCCCATCATGCATAGGACAAACTCGGCCTCAATAATCCTATATAAATAAGAAATAACCAACATCAAAAGGCTTGGCATTTCAAAGACTAACTTGGACTGAATTAATAAGAAGAAACATTTATGTTAAACTAATGTATTTATTCAACATTTATTATCTCACATGGGAAACATTCAATAAAAAGATTTCATTTTTAAGAACCCTTGAAAATGGAACAATAACGTCCCATAGGCATCCTTGGCCTAATAAATAAAAAATGGTTATCTGAGGGAAATACACCCACGAGTTGGACCTTCATCAAATCAAATGATCTCAAACATACTTTATTAAAATTAATAAATACACTAATAAATATAAACAATAAAATGGATCAATTCCATTCAAGGAGACACCCTAAACATGGGTGTGTGGATCTCTAGCACAGATAGACAACATGAAAATTCATGAATGGCATAATACCACCTACCTTGTTTTAGTATAAATCTTCTCTTCCATTTTAAATCTTAAATTAGACATAAATCAGATTAGATCTAAAAAACGAGTAAAAACACTCAACCCTAGAAAACTAGGTCAAGATAAGAAATTATAAATAAAGGATAAAGAAGAATCTATCACTCACCAAGTGGGTTTTAATGGATTTCATGGTGTTGGAATTGGTTCTTGGAAGACGAAATAGGAGAACAACTCTTGTTCATATTTTTCTCAAGCGTGCTACTCGTCTAACATGCTCATTTCTCTCTGACTACCAAAAATAATAGTACTTCAAAATTTAATAAAAAATAAATAAAATTACATGGAATGTACATGAAAATACTTGTCGTGTCCATACAATTTAGAGACACACCATTACATGGTCATGTACATATATTACATGGAATATATCCCTCCATACACGATGTGTATATAAAAGTACACAACGTGTAGCCCCCAGTAACATCATGTAACATGCCTTCCGCCTTCCGTGGACATATTTTACCCCATATTCTTAGGTAAAAAATTAAATGTAAATATCTGTACCCTAATGGAAGAACTGGTTAATAAGAACTTCCCCACTTAAAGAAATTCATCCACGAATTTCCCTTCCAAGTGTGATGAAGAAATATATGAGGAGAACTCCGACCTCTGTGATCATACGTCAGCCTCACTCTCCCAAGTCACATAATATACACGATTGTGCTTATATATCACCCATTCCCAAGGAATATACCATCCACAGAAAATATTCATGCTATAATCCACAATACGAATTGGATTATCCTCAAATGATGCATTTACCTTCAACTCAACTTCCTTTAGAAGAATGGTGTGAGATGTGTCTATGTGATAGCGGTGTAGCTAAGATTTGAGGAAGACTTAGTGCATATTCATGTACCTATGAGGTAACTAAAAATGATGGTAAATCATCCAAACCCTCTCCATAATTTCTAATGGAAAAACAAATCTCAATGAAAGCTTACCCTATCTCCAGATTCACTTATGTCCCAACCTCGGTGAAACATGCAAGAAGACCTGATCCTCCACTCAAACTCCAGAGGCCATATACGACAATCAGCATATGATTTATGATGATAATATGTAGTTTCCATTCGATTTTGAATAAATTGTACCTTCTCATATGTCTCATGTATGGGATGAAATCATATTAAATATGTCTCACCTGCCTCTAACCAGAACATGGGAGAGTGGCATGGTCTACTGTATAATGCCTCATAAGGTTCCATTTGTATCGTCATTGAAAAAAATATTATTTTAAGATAATTTTACAGGGGGAATTTTATTCTCCCAAGATCCTCAAAAATCTACTGCACATGCTCGCAACATGTCCTCTACCACTTGTGTTGTATTCTCTGATTGTCCAATAGTTTTAGGTTGTTATGTTGTGCTTCGGTGCACCTGTGTACCCATCACCCTATGAAAACACTTCTAGAAATGAGATGTGAAGCTGGAATCCCTATCTAAAATGATAGTGCCTAGGACTCCTTGTAGTCATACCACCTCTTGTATATATTGCTTTCCAAGCTCATCAACACTGAATGTCTCCTTGATTAGCAAGAAATGAGTGACCATCGTAATCGTGTCAATAACAACCCACACAACATCATTAACTTGGGGTGACCTCAGTAAAATCATCATGAAATTCATAATGACATCATCCCCTTTCCACTCTGTAATAGGTAACATCTGTAAAATCCCATCTGATCACTGATGTTCTTCCTTCACATGCTGAAAAGTTGAACACCTCATAATAAAATCAGTTCCTCACTTTTCATACATGGCCACCAATACTAATAGTTCAATTCATGGTGCATCTTGATGAACCCTGGATTTACATACGAATCTAATGAATGAAACTCTCACATAAACTCCTCAAATATATCCCTAAGACCCAAACACGTCCATGGACATAACAGATTTCATAATCGTTTATCATCAATCCTAGAGGAGGGTCCCCACCTTAAATAATCACTTGTAGAACTAGTCCTTCAGAATCTGATAGCTTCCTCATTTTAACTCAATATAGAAGAGTAGAGGTAATATATAAGGTTGAGATAAATATATATCCTAGACTATCATGCACCTCAAAATGCATCTCAGAGAACACATACATAAGCAACCACTCACCACTAGCCTCCTGCATCGCCTGTAACTGAGTCCTCCTGCTAAATGCATGAGCCACTACATTGCCTTTCCTTGGTGTTTAAGAATCAAAAAATTTAAATAATGAATGTATTCCACCCAACATCATTGTCTCAAATTCAGTTCAATCTGAATAAATATGTATTTTAGGATTTTTTGGTCTGTGTACACAAAAAAAACACTATCCAAGAAAATAGTGTCTCCAACAATGCCACACATGTACAAAATCAGCTAACACCAAATTGTGCATAAGGTAATTCTTCTCATTAGGCCTTAACTGCCGATAACCATTCATAATGAATAGATCATACTTTATAAGAAATTCTATGAGGCTGATTCCTGGTGCATCATAGTACACAACTCATGACTGGATATGGAAATGTCAGTATCGGTGCCAAAGTCAGACTCCCTTTCAGCTTCTGAAAGGCTGTCTCGTAGGAATCTGACAAAACAAACATCATACAATTCTTAGTTAGGCCCTTCAATGGAATATATATGAATGAAAAGTCCTATATAAATTTCTAATTGTAACCAGCCATCCCAGAAAACAATGCACCTCAAAGATTTTCATGGGATGCTCCACAGAAACTAAAGCTCTCACCATCTATAGGTCCGATGATATTCATAACTATGAGATGATGTGACCTAGGAATTTAATTTTATCCATCCATTGGGGGAACTTTTCAATCATAGCATATAACGGATGCACTCTCAGTGTACTCAATGTGATCTCAATATTGGAGGCATGGTCATTTCGATTATGATAGTACACCAAAATATCATCCATGAAAACCACAAAAAATGAATCCAGATAAGTATGAAACATCGAGTTCATAAACTCTTTGAAAACTGTTGGTGCATTCTTGATACTGAATGGAATAACCCCATACTCATACGGTAGATATATACTTCAGATGGTTGTGCAAGGTATGTCTGATGATCGAACATGCACCTTAGGGTAACCAGATCTCAAATAAATCTTTGAGAAGACTCGAGCTCATAGAATATAGTCAAAGATATCATCTATACATGGAAAAGTATTTTGGTTCTTAATAATGAACTGTTTCAACTTTTATAATCGACATAATGTCTAATGGTATTGTCTGCCTTTTTGGTAAAAACGAACGATGATCCCCACTGGTAAGTACTGGATCAGATGAAACCCTTTTTCCCAAAAAAAATTACTCCATCCTAAGCTCCAGTAACTGCTTCATAAACATCCTATAAAAAGTAATGGACACCGGTTTAGGTCCTCTTACTAGACCGATAGATAATGATACATATCTCACCGAAGGTAGGCCTGAAATTTCATCTGAGAAGATTTCCTAGAAATGATCAACTATAGTAGGAAACTCTATCTGACGTGTCCCCTGGTCATCCGGATATAAACTAGAAATATATTTTTTCATCCCACTCAACACACATTTCTCAGGTCTAGCTCAGCATTCTTGGACATCCCACTATCCCTTTTTTAAAAATGATATGCCTTCTACTGACATAAATATCACCCTACGACAATAGAAATTAAAAAAGGCTTCAAATTATACCATCCAATCCATTTTGAGGATTACATCTAATCATATTATCTTTAAGACATAATGATCCCAACAAACGTGACACCCTCCAACCACAAGTGGACACTCCTTACACTGATACACACCTAACTTTCTAATCCCTAATAGAGTTTTTGGTTTCATAACATCGTTATAGGTAAATACATAGATCATATGGCTCTCTACAATAAGAACATATATAAAGCGATGTGAAGCCCCTATATAAAAAATGCAGATGATAAATAGACGTGATAAGAATAATACCTCTGACAATAGAGGGTCAGGGATCAAGCTCCTACTGGGTCAGTTGCACTGCATAAGTCTGGCTTGTACGGTGGCCCTATGACACTACCTCACTACCCTGGGCTGATCCACTCTATTGCCTTTCCATAATATTGGCACTCGACTGGATCCTTAAGAAAATTTATTCTATTATGAACAAATCTTTCTCACTGGTATTGTGACAACCGTGTCCTGGTGACAGCACAGACACCCCGCCTTAACAAGGTCTTCGGGTCTTGGCCCACCAGGTACCACCAGTTGCCCCCACAGACACGTGGGGCCCGCCCCAGGGTCCACCCACATGCCTGAACGGGTCATCTGACTAATGATAGTCCCCATAGGCCAACACATGTCCTTTCCAGTGTGCTTTTTCCTCACTCACACACTCCCTGTGAATCTTCCCAGGAGGTCACCCATCCTGATCACAACTCTAAGACAAGCATGCTTAACTGTGGAGTTCTAATCAGGCAGGCTCCCGAAAATGAGGGTGCACCTTGTTGACATGAGTCATATCAATTAGTCATTTAACCCTTTATCATTTGGGGATGTTACAATCACCCCCCTTTAGAGCACAACTCCCTCATTGTGGGCCCTACATCTTAACCCAGGCAGTGCACCGTGCACTTAAGGCTGGGTTCCCCCTCTGATACCAAATGTGACAACCGGATCCTGGTGACATCACAGACACCCCGCCTTAATAAGGTCGTCGGGTCTTGGCCCACCAGGTACCACCAGTTGCCCTTGCAGACACGTGGGGCCCGCCCCAGGGTCCACCCACATGCCTGAACGGGTCATCTGACTAATTATAGTCCCCACAGGCCAACACATGTCCTTTCCAGTGTGCTTTGTCCTCACTCACACACACCCTGGGAAACTTCCCAGGAGGTCACCCATCCTGATCACCACTCCAGGACAAGAACGCTTAACTTTGGAGTTCTAATCAGGCAGGCTCCCGAAAAGGAATGTGCACCTTGTTGACATGAGTCATGTCATTTAGTCATTTAACCCTTTATCATTTGGGGATGTTATAGGTATCAACTCACTTGGCTAACCAATGATACATTTTGACGGTTATTGTCACTACGAGAATGTCCAATATGATGCTACCTTCTACCGGTTGAGACAGAGTCACATCTTGGTGTCGAACCACACAAGATCACTCCTCTAGATTCCCTCAGATTATGTGCAATAATTAGTGTCCTTCTTACTATAGAAAATATAGTAGTCGGAAAAATGATATTAAACTATGATCGGATGTCATACCTTAGACCATCCTTGAATCTGCTAGACTTTGACATATCATCACTCATTAAAATAGGTGTGAAGTGATAGTGCTCTGTAAAACAGGTAGAGTAATCCATAAATGATAGAGAGCACTACTCTAGATGCATGAACTCTTGGGATTTTTCATTCCTCAGCATCTCATGATAGAATTAGTCATAGAAGACATTATGAAACTCTTTACCAGCCATATTCTGATCAAAGTTAATCTAAGTAATTAAATCCCACCACCTCTTGGTGGAATCATGCAACATAAAAGGATTTAGCTTGGCCACCGACATTGTAGGCTTCTCTAAATTCTCAAATATCGATAACATGGCCTCAAACCATGACTCTGCAGCCTGAGGTCCACAATTCCCTAATAAATTGGTGGATGTTGTTGATGGAACACTCGCATCAACTCATCCATAGACATGCAGGTTGTGGTTCTACCTGGAAGGTTTTCATGAAGCATGTAATGTTTTCAGGGAATTGTGCCTCAACACCTATGTCTAACACAACAGCTAGCACAACTGAAGGATCCACTGGCATCCCCTTGCCTACCACCTCTGGAGTATGATCATCGTCACTCTCATGGTGTACAACTGGATGTCTTCATAGAGGCATGACTGTAAAATGTCAATACACACCTCACCACTAGCTTATTTATCTAGTTATTTGGTTCCAAAGTGAAAGAATTATACAGAAGTAGAGAAACCACAATGGTTTAAAAAATTTGAGTACACATCGTGTAGAACCCACACAAGGAATGTCTCATTAAACTCTCACATGGGAGTGTACCCCTTTCTGCCTTGGCATGAAAACATCTTGGGTACACAGCATGTAATATTGAAACATATTTTGTACTGAATTGTTCCCCTCCTAGCCAAGTACATTTAAACAGCCCAATCCACATGGGGTCGGCCTATGAAAAACTTCATAGTGTGTACCTATGGTATACGACATGAATTTTCCAAACAACCTCACCTCATGTTCTCCTTCACACAGCTGGAAACATGGTCACAACAATATGTTGTGTACGCATGGGTACATATTATGTACACATGGGTACATGGCATGAACATATGAAACTTCTTTTTCCCTGAACAGAAGAACACATGGCTTGTGTTCATAGAATCACACTACATTTTGTCTAGGTGTTTGGGAGTTAATCCTATGAAACTTCACCAGAACCCCTATTTTTGAAAAGAAATGCAATAGTGTGCCAAATTCTGATATGTGGAGGCCCATAATCATCATGAATCAATGTTTGGAATCATATATTCATAGAAAATGATAAAAATTCATTTTCAATGGACAAGTGATCCGCCAAATTCTGATCCAAGAGGACCCATGCACCACAGTGACCAAATCGTGGCTTCCATTCAAATGGATCCATAGCACACATCAATACACCTATAACAATATTAGTAATATATATCAAAATACCTATCAAAATAACATGAATATCTAGAGAGACACCTATTACAATAACATGCAACCAGTAATGCTCTATAAATGGCATCATAAGAATGCATGGCATGATTTATAACAAGTACTGATATGATGCATGAGATAGAATACCCTCATCTCATTAGGTTTCAACAAAATAGAAACATGATGAAAAATAATAATAAAAACACATTACATATTCATCACCCTATGGTGAAATCGAATCAACTTTAATTTCCCAATTTCCAATAATCACAATTTAATTCGAGGAAAATTGGATTTTCCCTATATGAATGGTAGATAATTCCGAGAACAGCTTAAAACCAAATCCCATTGCATCTATATCTCTTTCAACTTTTTCAAAAAAATAAAGAAAACCTAAAAAGAAAATTTCTAATACCACTTTGTAATGTCCCAAATCCGGGTGCCACTCATGTGGTGCCCTATACCCAGTTGGCCACATGGCCTCAAGCACATTTCCCCAAATTCTAGATGTTTCTGAGTAGAAGTGAGGGCAGAGGGTGTAATAGTGGGGAACCTATGCCATAATTGGTAGAGTGTAAAATAGTGGAATAAATAATAATACTATATATAAAGTAGTAATCAACATACAACTGTATGAAATAGTGGAATACTTATAATTGAAGTTATCAGATGTCATAACATACAAGAATGATGATAAATCTTCATTTTCTAAGAAATATCCAAATTAGGTACATTGTAATGATTCACAATATATATTCCAAAAGATAAAAAGAAACAAATAAGACAGAGAATCATAAAAAGACTCAACTAGGTCCCATGATCTCCTACTCCTAAGAAGAAAATCAAGTACTAGAAGAATGGAACTTTCCCTAATCATATAATTTGATGAATCCGAAAGCATAACCCAAATAGGGTGTGAGAAATAAATCATAGTATTCAACCTCCCAAATATCTATTCCTATCTATTTGTGAGTATATGAAACAGTAGTGTATAAATATTGGAAGAAGTAAACAATGATGTACTCAAATGTATGAAATTCTAAAACCCTACACTCAGGCATAAAAAACTATCATCTGCACGAATAGAAATAACATGACCTTTGGCACAAAACAACCTCACACTTAGGAACAACAAAACAACTCCCTTAGACAAAAAAAAAACCATCACCCTCAGGCATAGCACAACTTTGCCCTTGGGAATCCAATATAAACAAGAAACAACCAACCTCAAAAAGCTTGGTCATTCAAATACTAACATGGATTGAATTAATAATAATAAACATGTATGTTAAACTAATACATAGATTAAACATTTATTATCTCATGTGGACAAAATTATATAAAAAAATTCATTTTAACAACCCTTCAAAAGGTAACAAGGCATACCCATGAGCATTTTAGGCCTAATTTCTAAACAATGGTCATCTAAGGAAAACACAACCACGAGGTGGCCCATAATCAAATAAAATGATCTCAAAAAAATTTTAGTTCAATTAATCAACATTAATAAATAGCATGGGTCAATTACATTCAAGGTAACACCCTGAACATGGGCCCAGAGCACTCTAGCATATATAAACAACATGGCAATTTATGGAAGGCATAAGACTACCTACCTCATGTTAGTATGACACTCCTCATATAGAGTATATCTTAAATTTGACATAAAGAAGAGTAGATCTAGAAAATGGGTAAAATTATCAACCCTCAATAACTCAGTCAAGAGAATAAATCATAAATAAATGTTTAAGAGGAATTGATCACCTAGAGGGATAGTTTCAATGGATTAGATAGTGTTCGAATTGGGTTCAGGACGATGAAACATGAGAAGAATTCCCATTCAGATTTTTCCTAGGAACAAAACTTGTTGGAAGGGATCTTTTCTATCCATCATCCAAAAATGACACTACTGCCCAATTTAATCAAAAAACGAAATAAAATAATACGACATGTACTTGAAACTACACACCATGTCCGTAAAATTTTTGGCTAGTCCATTACATGGTCGTGTACTGGGATTTCACGGTGTATAGACCTCCATAAAAAGAAGGAATATTGTAGTACACGTTGTGTAGGCCCTAGTCACGTCATGTAATAGGCCTTCTGCCAACCCAGGACAAATATTCTCCTATATTCTTAAGTATAAAATTAAAAGGAAGGATATGTGCCTCAAAGGAAGAACCGAGATCTTTCAAAATGTTACCATTATAACCTACACATTTGGATGGAAGGTATGAATGTGATTAATTGGAATATGAAAACATGGTTTAAAAATGTATATATAATTAATTATTTTGTGACCAATTAATTATAAATTTAAATTAAACCCATTTGAAAATAAAAGGAAATAATTTTTCTGAAAAAACTATTTAAATGCGGACAAGAATATTTTATATCACTAAAATAAATAAATTACTATTATTGGTTTATAATAAATAAATAAATATATATATATTAAATTTAATGATTATCATTAATACTATTTTCTTATATTCTATATAAAAAAAATTCAATTTTATGCATAAAAAGAAGTATATTTTAAAAGGTAGGTTTCTCGCCTTTTGATGGATCACTTATTTAAAAATGAAATTATGACACTTTTATAAATTTTATTTTAAAAAATAAACTTCATTTTGAAATCTTAATATCAATTTTTAATTTGGTTTAATTATTTTTATTTTTTTAATATGTTACATTTTTTGATGAATAGTGAATAATATTGCATTTTAATTGAAAAATTACTATTCAACTAAATAATTTAAAAGATAATTTATATTTATAAATAATTTTAAATTAGAAATAGATATATTATGCATATATTAATCAAATTTATGTTATTAGAATCCTATTTATATTGAATTTCGATAAAAAATATTACAAAACTTTTGATCAATTTCACTTTAAAACTCATCTTTCCCTCCACGTCTATGATATTAATTTTAAATATATTTTATTCATTTATGTATATTTAATTTTGGAAAATAGAATAAAAATTTATAATCATAGGTAAGAAATTTATTAAATACATCTATTTTAATTTTGGACAATATGAATAGTAAATGAAGTAATTTTTATTACCCTGGTTGAGGATAAATCGTTTAATCAATGATAAAAATAACGACGATAAATATTATAAAATTAATTTATAACTCTTACTAATTTTATTGTATGAGTGATTTTAGACCAAAATAATCCTCTGTATTAATTTATGACCACTAGTACCCCTTTGGATGACTTTAATCCCCTATAGTATTTTATTTTAAGGAAATTAAAACTTCTCACACTAATGTTTTTAATAAGTACATGATTTTTAATATGTGATCATCTAAAATATAAATTCAGCAATGAAATTTATTTATAAGGATAAAATATTCATATTAATCGTGGAAATTTATTTTAATTTTTTAGTGAAGAATTAATTACCTTAAATTATTACACAACGTTGATGGAGTAATTATTTTAATAATAGAAATATCAAATAAATGTTATTAAAATTATTAAGATTAATATAATTTGTGATAAATAAGGTAATCAAAAAAATTTATATATTTCCTTCAAATTTTGAGGATATAATAAAATGTTTTGTTATAATATATCTTGTTGTGTTTGTATTTTTAAATGTCAATGTAATTAATAGTTCAAAAATTGACATTAATTCTATTTTAAAATAAATAATAATTTATTCAATAATATAAAATTCATAAAAATATTAAAATAATTCAAATGATATTTATATGGTTTAAATTTTAATAAATTATCCATTTATGGTTCGTTTTTCATTGTATAATACCAATAATAACCCTCAAACTGTAAAAATTTATATTGTCGTGGTAAGAGTTAAAGAGATTAAATAATGGTTAAAACCAAAATATAAGGCTAATAATAAGACCTAAACTTGTGAAAAAATCATCGGAAGAGACTATTTCAACCCAAAATCATATTATTTTCAAAATAATTTTTTTGGAGCCTTTTTAAATTGAAAATTAATTTATATTAATTTAATGTTTAGATAGTTTCCAAATGTGTCACTGGCCTCAATTATAAATGGGGACCTCCTCCTTCACTTATTCAAAGTACATTGAGCATTATGGATCCAAAAACCCCATTACATTTATATTCTAAAAATCAGTATCCATGTTATGGATGTCTTGGAATTCCAAAAAGACCAACCCAAGATCCCTTATGAAGAGATCTAAAGGAAGTCTACCAAAGAAGAGGTAATCATTTTTTCCAACTCATTAAAGTTCATTTCTTATTGTAATTAATTTTCTTCTATTGTTTTCATACTATAATAATAAATAAAATATCATATATATATATATTTAGAATTTATTATGATTTTGGAACTAACATATTCCCCCTTTTATCCATTCTAAGAAAAAGGAAAGCTCCTCGCGTGCTTACGGACGGTTTACCGTTTCCACACTATGGTGCAATATATTTTTCATAACCAATTTACATGGATGGGTATAATGATAATATATATATATATATATATAATTACAACATCATTTTTATTCTATAAAAATTAATATACCATCTACATTCTTACATTTTCACCACTAAGGGATTGTTATCGTCACTCATGTGTAGGTACGACATACCATCTCCATGATGTGATATGATTCATTTTCCATGTTAACCATTAAATAATGGCGCTAAAAATATATATAATGAATAAATATGATACTTTTTACCTCATAATATATTTGACAGAACTATATCCTTTTCTTAAGAATTGGGATATACATGAAAAAACATACATCGGAAAAAGAAGCAGTTAATAACAGAAACAATGGTAATAATGAAATATTATTAACAAATAGGTGATAAGATTATATAATAGGATCAAGTATCATATAATAAATTTTATGTTATAAATTAATAACATTATTTAAACCACTACATAAGATTTTAATGAACATTCGACCAAAAATAAGTGTAAGGTAAGGGTTTCTTTTATCACTTTTATTCATATAAGAAATATGCCTTTTTCAACACTTATTTATTTTATATGGTTTACATCCCATTTCATATATAATATAATGAATATATTTATATTCATGGTATTAAATTTCCCACTTTATAATTATTAATTTTATGGGGTATGCAATTTGATTTATTACAAAGTGTTAAAGGATTTATTAACTTAATTTCCATTATTTGGGTTACAACTTATGATTTTCTTATTATGTCTTACTTACATTATGTGTTAAATGAATTATAATTATATTATGTTCTATTTACAATTTTTTTATATATTTACAATGAATAAAAAAAATTACTCATTTTATTAACGCTCACTTCAATGATATGATATTAGTATAGTACATCTTCTTAATTTCACTTCACTAGGGAATATTTTAATATTATGCACCTAATTTCTTTTCTATGGATTATATACATTCAATTGATTTATTTATGAACATTATTCCTTGAAAATTTCAATTATCAACAATATATTTATTTATTGTATCATGGATATGATTATTATTTAAGTCATATACCATTTTTACATACAGTGTTTATTTTGAAGGTTATTTAATTAACTGTGGAAATAATGTTAAATCTATATCAATTACTCAATACAGACATTTAATGATACGACACATTGTTTATTAATTAAATTTATTATTTCATATATATGGAATTCTTTGTGTTGTCAAACACTATTAGGGACAAGTTATATATATCCCCTCGATACATTCATAGTCTCATGGGATGAATCAGTTAAGAAAACATTAAATTGGTTTGTACATATAGATTAAACTATCATTTGAAAGGTCTTGATGGTAGTGGTTCTTATGACATATACATGAAATCTAATAATTAATCATTTCCATCATTCAATATTTAGTTATTATTATCCATGATATTTCTAGTATGAAAAAAATCTATAGATACATTTCATTCTCAGTTTATTGATTAATTAGAATGTGATTTAAATTATATATGTTTCCATGTTGATTATACTCATTTATTAATGATAATTTCTATTATACATAACCCTTACTGATCATTTGATCTCAGACTTATTATGAATCTGTTCCCCATTTTATGAAAAGAATTCCTAGAAAGAATTTCAAGGATGTTGAGAAATTTATTTTGTAATGTCTTTTGTTTAATTTTATTTTCCCAATATGAAATAGGTTTCATGTGTGTATCTAGTTTACCAAGAAAAATAAACTACATGGTTATTTGATATTTGATTCCTTAAAATCAAGCCAATGTGATAAAGTAAGGCATAGGCTCTGGGATTCTAGAATAGAGGATGTTACACTCGATACTAGTCAGTAGCCTATAGCATATTGAGAGGTACACTTATGGTATGATAGTGCCCTTAAATCTAGTACTGTTTAAGTGATATGGGAATGTGGGTTACAGGGTGCCCCAATAATGTAAAACATACCCCCAACAAAGTTCATTGCTAAATTACCCAAACAACTTCAATGTGAAAGATGGGTGGGGAACCTCAAAACACTACCAAAGAAACAATGCCAAAAGAAATCCAACGAGTTGATGTAGATAGTAATTTTATTGTCGTGATATAGAAGGAATCCTGAAATTTATTTTCCATATCCCAATGACATTGTCTCCATTTCATTTCGGTGTGTTTTAATGATTATGTAAAATGACATTAGTTATGTATGGGGTTATTTACATTATAGCCAATTTAAAGATCCATCATTGGTAATAATGGTAAAGGAGGTATGGATTTCCAAGACCAAAAATGATAATGGATTATCACTAAAGTTGATATTGGATGAAATCACAATAGGCATCAAGTAAGAGATATTGGAGTCCCTAAATCCATTATAACATAATTGAGATTGATACTATAACTACACTACTGGAAAAATGCAATTTCGTGGATGTTTAAACTGCTGCTACATGCTTCTACGGTGATTTATGAAAACTGCTACTAAATTGTGCGTCAGGAAACTATTGGTGGTGGTTAAAGTTGTTTAGTGATGGTTTATGGGAACCATCATAGTTGGAAAATTTTCACTACGTTTATAGTTCTTTTAGCTTTGGTTTGTCCGGGAAGGGGATTACTATTTTTTGCGGCAGTTTTAACTGTCGAAAATAAACTAATGGCCTACCCGAAGAAACCGCTGCAATAAATAGTATAACCACCGTGAAAAAAGTTCAAAATACGGGACACTTTATCGGAGGTTATAACCTCTACTAAATTTAAGGCCATAATGGTGGTTTAAAGAGCCGCTAATAGAAAAACACCAACATTTGGCGGTAGTTAAAACCGCCAGTAAATGTATCTATTACAATTAGTAGTGGTTAAAACCACAGCTAAAAACAGATTTACAAAAAAAAATATTTGGTTTCTATAACCCCTGTACTCGTGCACTAAAAAATAACCATTCCAGTAATACCAAAAGAAAAAAAATACATAGTACAATCAATATGAATGGAGATTCTTAACTAAGAAGAACAAAATTAATTGTTCAATGGGTAAAGTAATGCAGATAAATATATCACATTTTCATTAGAACATTAATCAAAATTTTAAAAAAGCATGTATGTCATATTTAATGAACAAAATTCCAATCCTAGGTTCATATTATTCAATATAAACCATTTCCAACCCTAAATAACCATTCATATCCATATAGTAGTAAACAAAATCCAGAATTTTCTATTTTGGAAACAAATTATAACTAAAATTACATTTCACCAGAATTTTCATCACATTATACTTTAGGGGATCTTTAGTTGATATTCAATCCTTGGTTGAGTTGACATACCAATAAAACTAGAATTCAATTCAAATAACACAATGTGATTCTCTTTATGGTTGGATGTTTCATTCACTAATATGTTTTCATTAGGATGAGAGGTTAAAATAGTGGGTCTTTTGGGATTTTAAGTGAATTTGAGTGATTTTACTATATCAAGAAGCATTTAATAAGTTATCATTTAAAATAGTGATCCTATGAAAATGGTAGGAGGAAACACATGGAATTCAGTGTGGGAGTTTCAATTTTATTATGGGAGACTCCTCAATTAGGGAATCAATGATGGTGGAAGAAAAGGATGTCCACACCATAGCTTATGGGGATGTTCGGGATGATCAAGAGTGTCATGATAGTGGAAATATATTTGGAATTTCCTCCCCATTATCATGGAATGTGTGATGTTTTTCTTGTTTCTTATATTCATTTATATATTCTCAGTCAAAATTATGTGATCAACTGTGAAGAATTTCAGTTGGATCCTTACCCAACATTTGTGGAGGGTTCAGTGTGAATCATGCACTATAGTGATAAAATTCTTTGAAGAAAGCCGATGTCACTTGTTAGAGTCATATGGGAGCATGGACGTATGAATGAAGAGTCTTGCATGTGATAATATGATGCATGGGTTCAATAGCCCTAGTTTTGTTGTTGTTAAATATAGAGGCACTACTCAAGGATGATAAGTCCTCTGAGGGGGAGATTATAATGACATGATGTTTTATAGGGGCCTTAAGCCTTACATTCTACGCTTCCTTCATTGTTTTTGAGATATTATTTTATTGGGTTAATTCTTAGGTTGTTTGTTTTTGGGGTTTAAGATTTACATAGGCCTCTAAAAGGATGCATGACTGGAACATGGTCATGGGAAACCATGTGGTTCTCCCCAAATAACCGTATGGCTTGGTTGAGGAAGGATACTATGTGGGTCATGTTTAGAACATATTTAGAGATTATCATGAATCATTTACATTGAAATATATGTGTCTTGGAAAAGAGGAAAAAATAATTGTTAGCACACAATTTACCAAATGAGAATATTCATTCATTGATAATGTGCTAGAATCTCATATTCAAATAAGTATGAATATAGAGAAATGAGTCGTAGGGAGATTAGTAAATACTAAGAGTATCAAGAATACCATGGAAGGTTGAAAATTGTGATGTTCAATATCTTAAAATAAAAGAAATGTAAATGAAGTGGTAAATGCATACGGCTAGAAAATGTAGGATAAGTTATTATAATGAAAAAATGAATTTTGGAAAAAAGAATCATAAAAAATAAATCATCACAGTAAAGTGTCGACATATATGGTGGAAACTATACACCTGAAATCAAGACATAAAAAAATCATAAACCTAAAAAATACATAAAAGAAAACATGAGAAATAAGGAAAATGTTAGGTCATGAAATTTTTTGGTGGAAACTATGTTCCACCCATGATACATATAAAATCTAACTTTTAAAATATTTTTCCAAAAGATCTACAATACTAGTAATCACTGTCTGATGATGAAAACATATCGTCACCCTCTCTACCTCCATCTCCACTTCCAGCTACCACCTGTAAGAACATTATATTAAAAATTAAATAGTGTTTAATATTTATATTTAATCATAAAACCAATGAAATTTCGTAAAATAAATGATTTTGAATTTTTGTGATTTACCTACTCACCAGCAGTCAATGAAATATCAGCAGGGGCATATTTTCTCATATAATAACGTATATATGTCAAGGCATTCTGCAAAGCCAATATCTGATCCCCTTTGTCATGAACACTGTTTTGTAAAGAAACAAACTCTCTCTGAGCATATTTAGGTATGGACTGACTACAACCAAGAGTAGATTCAGTAGTAATCCCTAATGGCCTACCAAATACCTCAGATGATATAGGTCCCTAACCCATCCTGTTCACTCCACCAAGATGCTCCTTCCCAAGGACTTTAGTAACTGGGTCATCCTGGGAGACTAAGTAGGACTTCCCATGATTGGCATCCCATAGTTATATAATTTTTATCTATAAGTTAAATATCAATATATATTAACATAGTAAAAACCGATAATAAGTTATTATAATGAAAAAAATGAGTTCATACCACAACATCTTGGCAGGCTCATTAACTAAACTTCTATCTTATTTTTTCTGAAAATCCAACCACACTTCAGTTTGGGATGCTTCATGCCCTAAACTATGTGACTAATTTAAAAATAGATAAATCAAAAAATTTATATATTAAACTTATATGATTTTTATAAATATTTAAACTGATTAAAAGATTACTAAGGTCGATCGGCTTCTAGAAAAATTTTTGACCCCGTAGTGTGAGGGATGACTTTCTTAGCCTATCTTGATGTCTCTTTCATGGGAGATCCTAATATTAATAAAATGAAATTTAATAGTAATGAAATTTATATCATCTCATATTCATATAAATGTATTCATTTAAAATGAGGTTAATATAATAATATATATTTGAATTCCATCTACTTCTCATCATGTTGTTTGTCAGTAAAAGCATTCCACTCTTCTTTTGGAACCCCATTAGGTAGCTTATCATAAATTTGTTGGACGGTCAACAAAGTATTGTTGACATTTCTCCACAATGTCCATTTTATGGCTTTCAATTTCTTAAAATTATTTTTGAACATCCCCTTTCGTGCTATCAAATCAACAACTATATTGTGGAAAAACATCTGTATACAGAAATTCATTTTGAACATATTAGTAACATGACATTCAATTACACCATAATGTATTAAAATTAACTTTATTTGGGAATCAAAAAACACTAATTTTCCATCTTGGAGGCATATGTCTCTAATAATCATATGAAATATGAAGGAAAATGGGCTCTGCTACCAGCTGGCCTAGAATTTGGCCATGTAATCCAACGACGTCATCTGTAGGGGCCCCATATGAATAAAATGGGACTAATATCTTCTCTCCATTCATATTCCAAACATCTGCACTTTTTATATTTTTCTTCACAGTTGAATTTTTCTCAACATTAATGATCAAACTGTTAGTATAAAAAAGTGAAATAAATTTATTTATATTAAAATTTGTACCTATAACTGTGACGATCCAGTATGCCCATGATGAACTAGATGTGGTGAACCACCTCCCCAATATTGAGGCTACTAAAGGGGAATTAGATGACTCAATATCTAAAAGGACTCTCACAGAGGGAGTGAAAGATGGTACAGGGGGAGATTAAGCAGGGCGGTAGGCATCTGGTGGATCAGATGTCGTAGGGTGGGGTACAGATGGATCATCATCTATTGCAGAAGTTGATGAAATTGTGTATCACTTCCTACTTGGAATTATTCTCATTTAATAAAATAAAATTCATTTCAGAACATAATTTTCAAAAAAAATATGCAAAAAAAATTAAAAATGATAATACATACCTAGTGCTAACAAACAAAATATACATAACAATGATAATGAATGACTGCACAAATGAAATAAGTGGTTGATGAATGAATAAATATGTTTACATACAATCATTTTCTGCTTAAATCATATAACATTCATACCATATTAATTAATAAAATTCATTCATCCTTTCTAGTATAATATTTTCAATATCATGATGGGAAAATAATTCTTCATATTGTTGTTGATGAGATTCAATTTTAGAGGTCAAATCTCCCACTTCATCACCCATATCATACAAATCTCATTCTATTACGTGAGAAACTAAACTCCACCCTTAATACTCAACATTAATCACATAATATATCATTTTTATTACGATGATATGATATATGGATTATGCAGTTCACGATCACCAAAATATATCAAGTGAGGGAAGTTCACATAATTAAATTGCATGAAATAGCTTTTAACACCTCTAATAATATTGACCCAATTTAATTTGAATAAAACAAATGAAAAAAGCCAATGGTAGTTGAATTAAATAATATCAGTCTCATTTATATAGTATCCCACTTCAGCTAATGTAAATATACCACTATTATATATTTTCAAACCCTCATCTCGATCAACTGTACGAAATCTAAATCCATTCACGTTGTACGCGCCGAACATTCTAACTTGTTTTAGTGGACCTTGAGCTAGAAACATAAAATCTTCTGACAACTCTGCTCAAGTATCGGTATTAATGTTCTAAAAAATTAAATATACTTTATTAGATTTAAAAAATATATGTGTCAAACTAACATTCGTATTTATTGCAATATTTATGAACATACATGTCGTGCAAACCATTCTATAAGCACATTATTAATAGTTTTCATTATATATTTCTCATTTTGGGTTCAAACTCACATTAGTTTCTTTTTTTGTATCCTCATCTCTTCAATAAATGCATCTGCAATTTCACTATTCAGCAGCACATATCTATGTGACTATAATAATTCCAATTCTTTCAGTGTCACATTTGAGTTCCTCCCAACTAATCGGCCAATTGCAGGAAATATTTTTTATTTATAATGTATTTGAGATTGATTCAATGTGTCATCAACACGTCCCACTCAATTAAATCTAGTCCCAATATCATCCAAGTATCTAGAAATTATGGTTAGACACTCCCCAACCAAATAACCTTCAGCTATAAAGCCTTCTAGTTGAGCTTTATTTCTCATGTATGATTACAAATGCCCAAGAAATCTGTGAAATAAAATAAACACAATTATGAATAAAATTAAGTGTGAAATTTTTTTTACATAACTGGAGAACATATAAATAAATTACCTCTCAATTGGATACATCCACTGATAATGAACGGGGCCTCCTAATTTAGCTTCCCCAACCAAATGCACAGTTAAATGCATAATGATAGTAAAAAACGATGGAGGAAAGATCATCTCCATTGCACAAAGGGTTAAAAAAAATTTCTCCTAGAGGTTTTCAAGCTGAAATGGATATATAGAGTTCTCCCAATGTTTTCTGAAAAATGTGCAGAATTAGAGTACAACAACAGTATCCTTTTTAGGTAATAATATATGCAATGCCATTGGTAGTAACTATTGTAACAAAATATGTGAATAGTGACATTTCAATCCATGTAACATAATATTCATCACGCAGACACACCTTGAGATGTTACTTGAATACCCATCAGATACATTCATATTCTTTAAAAATCAACGGAATGTATCTTTATCCCTATTCTTCATTGAAAAAATTGTCAGAACATACTTTTCATTCCCATCTGGCCAGAGATCACATAATATATTCATTACTTGTAAGTCTTTGCGAGCATTGAGATTATCCTTAAAATTTACATGCTCATTAAACTATGTGAAAATCTAATTATCACATACATTTTTCTCAATATGCATCACATTATGATTATGCCGCAACAAATTAATTTCCCCTAATATGAAAGGTTGAAGAATATAATTCTTTTCTTCCATTATTGCATTTTGATTTCCCATGACGATGCATTTCGAACCCATTTCCCGATATCATTCAAATGATGAAGCTACCCATACATTGTTTCAACTATTTCATGATGTGTCTTATTTCAGAACTAGTTAACAACATTGTAGGTGGTCTATGATCAATGAATCCATAAAATTTTGATCTGTTTATCTGAAATCAATGTGATTCATCATGAAATATTTGATGTCACAAGAAGCATCGTTTTCTACTGTAAGGTAGTAGTTTGGCCTCAAAATCAATGTTACAAATAGGTAAATACAAACACATGTAAATGTTCCAACTTGATAAATCCCCAAGCGTAGGGAAGTCCCTAATGGTCTACATTAAAGCATCATTCATTTTGAATATTATTTTAGAAGAATCATCAAATTTCTCAACACCATTGCTCTATAACTCCTATAATTCTTCAATGAAAGGATCCAAGTATACATCAATATCATTTCTATGCATTTGTTTTCTTGGAATAATCATATAAATGATAAAATATGTTTGTTTCATACACATTCATGGATGAATATTGTAATGGATAAAAACTACTGGACAAATTATAGAACTGGTACTCAAAGTCCCAAATGGGTGGAATCCATCAGCAACCAATCCCAATCGAACATTCCTAAGATCAAATGAGAAATTTATGTGTATTGATTCATATTTATTCCATGATTTTTAATATCATGGATGTCCCATTAACACATAATATTTATTATCTACATAATTATAGTTCATCTGTTCGGCGGTTATCGATGACATGAACAATCTTTGCAAACGAGGATTTGAAATAAATTAATGAAAATCCTTTGATTGTCTATTCTTTTACTTATTTTACATGAAAGTATGTCGATTCAAACTTCCATCATCACCCATTTAATTCCATATAGAAGAAGAACAATTTTTCAAATTCATTTTACATGAATCCTCTCTCCAATAAAGAATAGAATCATTGGAACATGTATGGATTTTTTTATAATTCAGACCAAGCCTTTTAACAACATTTTCATATCATAAAAATACTTAGGGTTTTTTTCTTTAGGAAATGCATCACACCAAAATTCAAATATCTGGTACATTTCCTTATTTGTAATTCAACATAGAAATTTGATATGGTACAACTTCAGCAGAATAGAACGCTTGGAATATTTCAAACAAAAACTATACAACTCTTGATTTCCATCATCAACTAAATGATGAAACATATTTTCCTCAGTGAAGTTTTCCCTTACATTTGTCTCCACAGAATCAAGGTGAGGATCTAGTGATATGTTAAAATATTGTTCTGGTTGTGTTACAGTCTCAAAAACATTACTTGTCACATTGGAATTTTTAGCACCCTCATCGGGTTGTTCATTTATGTTTTGATGTTGGTAGTAGTGTCCTAAAGTCCTGAATGCATCATTTATAATCTTTTTCATTTCATATTTCATTTTAGACAATGTTGGGAGCTCATTCTATGGATTAAAATCAGTTCTCAACCTTTCTTTAACGTTCGATTCTCTTTTCCAAATCCAACACTAATATTGATCAGAGAATTACTTTATTATTAAATGTTCATAAATTTCATGTCTCTTCAACCATCTTCTAAATTTACATTCAGGACATGGACATCTTATCCTCTCTTCAACAGATCTATTGGAAATTTCAAATTATAAAAACGCCTTCAAAACCATAACATACTGAGGTGTGTTCCTCAGTAATGTGATCCGGATTTTATCAATTTATATCACAATGTTCCTACACAACATTGAAAAAAATTAAAACAAATAGTTACTATTAAATAGGGAAAGAGATTCATATATACTAGTTGAAAAAAAATATAAATATGTTACAAATGGTTTTCCTATATAAATACATATGGTATATCACCCACTAGAAAACCAATGCTTGGAAATTAAAAAGATCAATAAAATAAGAAGAGGACAAGAATACCATCCCTGTATTTTTTTTGTATGCCATGCTCCACCAAAATAGATGGAGAGATTACTGATGCCATTACATTGATATCACTAAGGTAAGGGCCTGATAAATTATATAATAATTGAATATAAGTTAGGAATTTGAATGGAAACAAACTCTTACCTTAAATTAGTGGCCTCAAATTATGATTCAAAGAGGTGGGTATGGTCTGGGGTTGAGAATTTTAGAATATGTGGGGTATGATGGTGTAGAGTTATGGGTAGAAACATGTTGTGACCCTACATGTGATTAATTTTTCAGATATAGGGTGGATCATGGAACATCCATGGGGGTTGTAACATAATGTGGACCTCTATCAGAAAGAAATTATAGTTGGACATGTGATGTTTTCCATTTGGTATCTAAGTAGATAGGTAAGTATACAATGTATTATTTGACCTAAAGGGGGGTATGTCATAGTGGAATAACAAGTATATGAAAAATTCATATCATCTTTGATATATAGAGGTTTGGTTGTCTTCATTATTTCTCTTGGTCCTACTGTGGATAGTCTTGGCATGGTCGTGAATTCTTACTATGGAAATGGAAATTGATTAGAATACATGGTTCGAATTGGATGTTATTGTGGAATGCAGAAAGGGAATGTTGAAGCATCGATTTGTGAACTCTTTTCATATTGTAACTAGTAAGAGAGCATGTGGCCCAGGTGAATATTAAATTGACCTTGATGGATTCATGATTGTTGATCACATGTCATGATAGAAGTACATGTAATCTAAAATGACCAAACATATACAATAGTGAAATATTATGAAAAAAATAATATAATAAATATGACCAATGAAGATAAAGTAGGAATTTAGTAATGTGGATTGTGCATTAACATTTAAGAGTGAGAGTACTATATAATTTTTAGGAGATAATCTAAATAGAGGAAAAAGATAACACATATTTTTTAAAATATCATGAAAATAATGATATATTTTGGGTGATGAAATATTTTTTAATGTCATAATACATGTTAAATATATACCCTTCTCATTTCAACCGTCATGGTGATTTTTGTGGATCACATAGGCTTAAGTGATTCTGGATCATGCCAAGGGTTAAATTATCAATTTTGTTGTTGAAACTTATATATCAAGTGTCTTTTTTTAATTTTTCCCTATTGTGTGTGTGAGTTAAGAAGTGTTTTTTCTCAATATAATAGGTAAGTTAGGTTTATTTTTCTAGAAACCATAAAAATAGAAATGAATTAATATTCAATGGTTCAAACCCATCTCACTTAAACAACTCTATACCCGGTTCCATAACATGATGGTCTTGAAAATATTTTATACGCTCCTAGAACAATTGAACCTTCTTTGTCAATCTCATCAACATATTTGATCTAGGATTAATTACCTCTCTAACATTGTTCCAACATAATAAATATTTGTATGAACACTTTTATGATTCATTAAATTGAGTTTTACCAATGATTAATAAATAGTTATTATCATATTAAAACTCAACCAAGGGAAAATGATTCACCGAGGAACCTATAAAATCCAGAATATACATCTTCAATACATCTATTAGAATTTGGATCATTCTCTCTATCTTATGTTCCATCTGAGGATGAAATGTACTGCTTAGAAAAAATAATGAAATCGTGCTACAAAAACTTCTACAATTGGGAGGTATATTGAGATCTTGATCATAGATGACCATTATTTAAAACACATGAATTCACACCATAATGGGAACTTATAAATGGATGAACATACCACAACAATAAATATTGAAATAATGAAATATGATTCAACCTACTTTAAAGATACGAGAAAAAAATCATACCATAACCCCACTATAATTTTATACAAACCTGCAAAGAGGGTCGACAAAGGTAGTCAATGATGGTGATGGGTGGTGAGGCATGCTAAGGGGTAGTGAGAAATATATAATAAAATTAAAATTTTCTTCTTATACGCAGGTCCATTACATGATTATCATGTTTTATTGTCATATTTAATGTTTTTTTCTTATTATCTTCTTTTTGTTACAAATTAACTAAATCATACCCCTATTCCATTTTTTTCAAAAAATATAAAATAGAAAAATATAATAAGGTAAATTTTAATATTGAGTGATTTACATTGTAGATCTTCAAGATAAATGACTTAGGTCAAACCCTATTTTTTATTCTATAAAAGTCAAAAACATTTTTCGAGCATGTGCAAAAAACATCATAAAATTATCATTATTTATGAGTATACAAATAAATGAATCAATATTTAATTTCACATTGAAAATATTTTATTCATTTTAATTAAAATTTAAAAATATAAGTTAAATGAAAACATTGACTGATTATCCCTCTCCAATGGATGATATTTTTTACTTATTTTCTAGGCATGTGATGGGAGTCTTGAGCTCAAAATATGAAGATATAGAATTTAAGGAGCACATTGTTGAGACAAAGTTTTCTCTAAAAACGAAACCACTTATAAAATTCATATCTTTAGAAAACATAATTTTCTAACTTCTTTTTAGAGATCTATAATGAGGTGTTTGAGGCACAAAAGCCCATCCATTCCAACTTTGAATAAAACATCATAAAGGTGTAAATTGAACTACTCAAAAATTCTCTCCTACCAGAATTCCACAATCTTCCAAGATTACTTAAATGAACAACCAACACATGAATTTGATCAAATAAATATAGTGGGCCCAACAACATATTTTATTAGTTTACATTTTACAATTTTTTTTAAATCCAATTCATAATCCCAATTAACCTTTTCATTAATCAACTCAAATGTCTTGTTTGATGAGTGCTAGTGATGAGTATGATATGAAATTGTTAAAATATTTTTCAAATTCTTTTCTTGTAGAATTGTAAATTTTAAACACATACTTGGGAGATGAGCTAGGGCTACGGTTGGACGGTGACGATGGGCGGTGAGGTGTGCTGATGGGCGGTAGGGCACGCTTATGGGTGGTGAGGTCACCGGCGGCATAGGTGGGGAGCTAATCTAGGGTTCAGGTTGGAGGGAGAAGATGGCTTCGCAAGGGTCGGCGGGAGAAGGTGGGTCTGGGTCATGTGGTGGGGGTAAATGTCGCCGCAATAAAAAAAGGCTGGTGGGTATGTGGTGGTTTTTGGTAAAATAACACTAAACCCTATTAATGAATGGATTAGTGGATATTTGCAAACCGCCACTAAAAGAACACTACTAAAGGTGATTTATGTTGTAGTTCTAATCCTTAGTGAAAACCCAAATTGTAGTGCACCCAAATAAAACTCCCTAAGGGTTCCCTCTATATAAAATTTTAGTTTAGTTTATATATTTTAGCTCAGTTTTTAGTGATATGTATCTATAGTTTCACATTTGACCTATCATGACCCCCTCTACCCAAAGGTACCTCTCATAGGCAGGCAATGAGAGGGGAAATAATAATGCCCATAACCCACCTCTAATAGGCCATGAGTTTGAGAATATCACTGAGAGTATATCATACACACATTCGGGATTAATTTACCTCAAATATATGAGAAATTATAGATAAGAAAGAAACACCCAACAACTCCATAAGATGATAAATATTAAAAGATCGTAAATCCATTCATGAAATTCCATACAATTTAGCAACTACAAAAGAAAACTATGTGTTCCAAAATATAATCCTCATTAGTGTCTATTAATGCCCAAATAGTTCATGAACCACCCATGATATTGTAATGTCAATCCCGATCACTATCTATCTCTTATGGACATGAAAAAAATTGATATATACATAGGGAGAGAATAGAAGGTATACTTAGTAGGATCCTCCATATATCCTATAATTCAAAAGATAAATAAACCATGCTAAATTTTGGTGAACAACATGTGAAACCAAGCCCTGAGCTATGTAGGTATACTAAATTCCCAGCCTCACTATGTCTATCTCTCACCATTTATCACTTACAATAGATCATATAATATAATGTAAAAAGATGGTACCCCACTACCACTTCGACACTAGTTTGGTACTATTCCCCATCATCTAATATCCTAAGACCTCACTCTCCAAAAATAAGCTAGCCCGATGACACATGGGCTAAAGTATCATCTCATGCATCTCATACATTATATCATATCAACTCATACGATGAACCCCATGCATCATGTCATCCCATCAACCAATTACATATCTTCAAATTGTAACCATTTAGTTTTTTAGAGCCACCACACCCCGTATGTTGTGTATTATACCTCAATCCATCACAAAACATATTCTACATTTTTATAAAAAAATCTGGGATACAATATCTGGACATAAATTTGTGAAAAAAATAGAAAGACATTACATCACTCTATAAACTTATATTGGGGAAGATAACCATAGTTAATACTATCACATATATGTACCAAGTGAAGAGAGTAGGTCAAGAGGTGGTAGTCAGCCATCCATTATTTGCCAACCTATATTATTGGGAAAACACCCTACCATAGCCATTATGTGTCAATAGCCCAATGGATACTGGTGGGTAGAATATGAAGTCACAATACATACTGGATATAATATATCTCAAAACTACACTATGAGAATTAACATATTCTTAATTTCATCTATAGGTAGCATCTCTCGGACTCCTTACTGCCACTATTAAGGACCAGGTATCCTATAAGCACACAATAATTTCAATAAGACATCCATTTATTTATTTAATTTATTATATTATTCAAGTTATATTAATTCCATAAATTATCCATTAACATTACATTAACCTTACTTCAACATGATCCCCAACTAATTCTCATACCCTTTAATCATAAACCACTAATCCCATAGTTCCTTAAGATTAACATAATTCTATAATTCTAACCAGAACCATCCCTAGGGGATAAAACATTTAATATTCATTATCATTCTATATGTCTAGGTAATCTAGGAAATATCTTACGTTACCATAAAGTAGATTAATATCCAATCATAATAGCTACCACAAGTAGTGGGGAAAGGAATGCAAGTAAACAAACAAATCAGTCATTCGTCCATTAAATAATATTCATTATCAATCAAGAATACCATATTTTTTCTAACCATGGGGAATACCTACTTCAAATAATTTCTTCTGTCTTTATTCCATCCCCATCACCTACATTCATATCACCTCGCATCAATCCTATCATCACAAGTGTAAAATACTACCAAAAAATCGAGCCTTTCTACTCATGTATCATAAAAAATCATCAAAATCCTGATCACATCATGTGGAAAAGAAAGTCTCATATCTTGAACAAACACATTAGAAAGTAACAAATTATAAAAAGATTCAAAAAGTCATCTAGTCCTTAAAAACAAGGCTTCTAGCCTTCACATGAAAACTGGATCAGTCAACCCCAAAAATTTACCTATATCAAACATCTAGTTCATTACCATTTTGTATCAACTGATTCATTTATCATAGCATAAACCCATAAAAAAACCTATTATATAGACTATTATAAGATATTAATTATTTAATCATTCTACCAGTTATAGATTTTGGTTTTATTAATCTTTATGGAAGAACATTTCAATCAATATGTCTCTTTAATAATTTCAAGCAAAAACATACTAGCATCATGGTTTTGTCTAATTCATTTAATAAAGGAAAGAACATTTTTAGTTAAACAAGCCATGGGAATCAATTTTATTTTCATAAAATTAAATGAATGGTTCCATTAAACATTTCTCTTAATTTATTTAGACCTCAACATTATTGTCTTCACATTATTTAATCATTTTCATCATATTATGCTTTATTAACCATAACATAACAAGTATTATAACCAAAACATAAACATATATAACATAATATCTTGTAAAACAAGATGCAACCCATTATTATGATGGAAACATATGTGATCACTACAACTATAAACTATTTCATTCATTATTCTAGTTTATTCATTATTAATGTTATTTCCACCATCATTAAAAGGATTAAATCGTGATAAATTTATGATATCACAAATAATAATTAGATAATAAAAAAATACCCTACCTAAATAATTTAATTATTATATTATTGAGAATAAAAAAATAACACGGACCACCAATCATCTTTTTCGTATGGAAACTACAACCCCTATGGATGTCACACCACAACTATGCCAAAAAAAATAAAAGCAAACACATAATAATGGAGAAGATCAGTCCTCATAGCATGGAATCATAAAATGGTAGGAAACAAGATCGATCTAAGAAGAAACCAAAATATAAAGAGGTAAAACTCACCTTATAACACCACTGATCAAACATGGGAAGCTGAGGATCAATTCTTTTTAAAATGGATTTTAAATTCCCATAGTGCTATCTTTTGTCCCCTTTGGTTTTGGGAGAATTAAGTGGTAATTTCCAAAAAATGAGAGTGTGATTAAATTTATAGGCACAATATCAGACATACCTTCATTGTTTGAAAGGTTAATTAACATTGTAAAAGGATCATGTTTTAGTACTCAGCAAAAAACACATCACCTGAATACAATAAAACTGGATCGATTCAAGTCATGAAATTCATGTTCACATCATGAGTTTTCAAGGATAAATTTATTGAATCTAGTCCTTCACTTTTTTCACATTATGAACCCATAGATCATGTACTCTGTCTCAGCCAATTAAACACCCTTCATAATATATGAATTTGTGTTCATGCCTTGAAATTATCACTCAAACTCACACACATTGTGATCTATATTTCATTTCATAAACTTCCTCTATAACCATATTTCATCTCCCAAACATCACTGAAACTACTCTAGGACTACTCTAAACAACAAGTTCTTTAGAAACAGGCCATGGGATGGGATAGAAAGATATAATCCTTTAAATTATATATCTATCAAACTATTAGTATCCTCTAGAATTTAAAGCCACACCTAGTTAGAAATAAATGAAATAGAGTCGTCCAGACATCCATCCCATAAGATACCTGTCAAGAATCTCCTCATCACAGGAGAAAAAAACTCATTTAGAGGAACAAGGAATAAAAATAAACAACAACAATAACCATCTCTCAAACTCTTTCCAATTGGAGATAACTCTTAAATGATATCAAGGGAACAAACAAGGCATTGAAGAAGAGAAAACCATATCATATACCAGATAGAGGTTGACAACCACAAAATGAGTATCACAATAAGAGAATAGTTAAGAATCAAGAAACTCAAAATACTAAGCACATATCTATTACTCAATATCCTAGGTTCTCTCCTCCAATCCTCTACATCACCCAAAGATAATAAAAAAGTGAATATTAAACCCATAAAACATCTTATCCGAGAATTCTTCGATCCCCATAGGCTACTCCTCTAAGGTCAAAATTTTGTCAACATCATTCTATCCCCAATCAATGATGTGATAGTCATCATGAATAAAATGGTAGAGTTGTGACACATGGATGAAATCATGTATCTAGATTATATATGGGGGAAGTTCTATCTAATATTCCATAAGTCCAAGACAAGACAACACCTTTAAATTCCAAAGAAACTACGTTGAAAGCTTACTCCCATGTTCAAACCATCACTGCCCATAATGTGGAGACACCATCAAGAAAAAATATATAAAAATTTCAAAATACAAAGGTCTCCTCCTATAGTCATTATAGTATTTATGGTGATATGTGTCCTCTTTTATCCCCTTGCGAGTCACCTAGAACATATTTTTCATCCTTTGTACTAGTTTTAAAGGATAATTGACAAATCTCTAGACCTAGTCCAGTACAACAGATAACAGAAAGGTTGTACATAAATACATTCAAATGAATCCCTAATAATGGTGTTATTACACCATGATTTGTGTTTAGCAACAGTTATCTAGTGGTTGTTTTCCAAAACTCTACTAAATATAGTTTGAATATTTTGTTGTTGGATTTTTAAAAACTACCAATAATGTTTACTAAGATGAATATTAACATGCTTCTCCCCATAAAACATGTCCCTACATTCCACCCAAACCAGTTCCCTTCCACTCTCCCCTTCCACTCTCTCCATCACCTTTGTCTCTCTCTCCATCCCCATCAACACTCTCATGATCATTCCCTCACCATTATAGATATCTATTTCATATACACTACTCTCACCCTAATTAAAAACTTATGGATTCCCTCTATACCATTTCCCCCTTGATAGAACTCTTCCTCATATTGTGAACCACTTCATTGGACCCCTTTCACCCAATTGATCACCAATAACCCCTCTATCCCCCCTTCTGGTGTGCTACTTTACCCATTTCTCTTTGTGGAGTCCTCTTCCAATTTCATCGCATCAATCATTCTCCCTCCCTTTCTTATGTCATAACTGATTAAATCATAGAATTGAAATTAATAGTTAATTTTATTTCTCATATAAAATCACCAATTAAGTAATATTATTCATTGAATTTGTTGACGAAATCATCTGGACATATATTATTGGTATTTTGAGGTGTGTTATGAAAATTTACTCAATTAATTTAGTATATATGAAAAGTTTTGTATGTAGTTTATAGTTAGTATTAATTTTTTTATGATGATAATTACTTAACAACTCAATAAAAATCCATATATTTTATTCATAGACAATATCAAGGAAATTTATTTATAGACTATGGTGTGTTGTTTAAAAATATATAATTAACTCTTTATATGTGATGAGTGTTGTAATTATTTCTCAATTAGTGTTTGAATATTATGTTTACACAATGATAAATATATTAACATAATTAAATATTAAATCTTTTTTTATATATTATTATTCAAATGAAAAAAATTTCAATGGATTTTATTTTGTTATTTTTTTCTAAAGAATCCCTAGATGATATTTTGAACATTTTTAATATAGGTATATTCATCAATATTTATAAGTTTTAATAAGATGAGATGCAATGATCATTAAATAAATGTTATGAAATATAATTCTGTTGAATTATAAAGGAATATAATTTATGTTTCCGAAAATATTACTTTAGAGAACATGTTATATGTTATTCATTTCCAGTATTTTGGATTTTTCATCATATATAAATTAATTTTTATGCATGAGTTATTTAATTATGAAAATGTCAATGTTATATTTGTTTGTATGTGTAGTCATTCATTAAAATACATATATATATATATATTGTTTTTAAATAATTTTCATTTATTATCATTTCTAAATCTCTCATTATACATTAATATTTCAAAATATATGATTTGATGTTTTTTTACTCGTTTAAATGACAGAAATTCCAATGACAAGGCGATTCAAAGATCACAGTCAACTCTCAGTTTACACTTCCCAAACCATACTCAATGTTACATGATAATACCTTGGGATCCCTCCCTATATTTTCTATGGAACACGTCATATCCCTCCCATTATTGTATTCCACACCATTGATCTACCTCCCAATATAATCTAGAATATTTCCACCCAAATCAGTAGTTTCAACACATAAAACTCTATAGTGAGGGAAGAAGAGATCACACATATTTTTTCATGAGGATATTAGAGGGTGAGAGTTTTAGGATATTGAAGAACGAAGTATCGAACTATATGATAATGGAAATTTTAATACATTATGACTTAATTGAATGACATTATTTAATTAAATATTAATATTTTAATAATTATTCTCATTGGGTTGATGTTATTCCACTTCATCGTTATTGATCATATCACATAAAAGTGGATATTAATTTTTTTTTCTAAACACTGGAATTATTTTAAATGGAGATTTTGTAATGAGTTCAATGATACATCATTGAAAATTCAATAGTAGTAGGATAATGTTCCTAAATGGATACCTAGGGAGGAGTTGAAAGTGTTTGTTGATATCCATCGACATGATACACACATAATTTTATAGAATATATATTTTTATATTAATTTCATTTTACATATATAAATTCTTATGAAAATGAGATGACAATGAATACATTACTATTAAATTATATGTTATTTATTGTAAGAAGTTTCAAGAAAAAATGTATCATATCAAATGAAACAAATAATCCCCTACACTATTGGTTTAAAGAGTTTTTTAAGAAATAAATCCACCATTGTGATATTTTCATTAGTTCAATTATTTATATAATAAAATTATCTATTTCAAATATGAAATTTTTTTATTATATCAATTTTATATAGAAAAATAATTTATGGTCGCAATACTCTTGGTCAAAAATTTTGTTGGATGTTCAAATGAAATATGATGGGAGTTTTGTGAATGATATATCCATAGAAGTTACAATATGAATTCCTTTTTAATTATAAATTATTACACAAACTTATTAAATATCATATTAACTTATAAAACCAAATATTTCAGTGCAATTTTTCATTTATGATAATCAAAATATATTTAATCAAAAAATGTGTTATATTTTATAAAAAAGCATTAGTGCATAAAAATTTATATATAATTTCTCAACATAAACATAGTTTGACAACTAGTGTAGTATGTAATATATCCCATCTAACATAGGCTCTCACTTTTTTTCAGTTTTCAAATTTTTAATGTTTATTACATTAAATTTTAATGATATTTGATTTATATGAAAAAATTAATGAAATATGAGATTTCAATCCAATATAGTCCTTCTCATCCTCCTAGGATGATCATATTGGTAATGTCCTTGGGATTGAGCATCCTAGTAGATTTTATTGTATGGGTTTGCGACCATTGCCATTTGAGGTCATTGGCAGGACACCAAATATTGCACCAACATCTACTCTAGTTTATAGTTACTCATAACCTCTAGATTCTCATAGGAATTTTCATTTAATGAAAATACAATTCAGTGATAGGGGAACCATATTTCAAAAGGGGGATCATATATAGATTCATTATGGGAAATTTTTTTGTATATATAAATCATTGGATGAATTTTATTATAAGGATACTGGATGTATCCCTAGTGACATTTCATTGATGGATGACTTGAGTTGGTAGGTAAATCAGTCAATTTAATAATCATTTTGTACTCAAACAATTATTGGTTTTATGTTAAAATTTAAATATATATCACTCTTTCATTTTCAATAAAATTTTCATGCATGCATTGAGATAAGTATTGGATATGGATATGGAGATGATATTAGTATTATTTAGTGATGGGGGTTGAATTTGGATTCAATAGTGATGATTTTTAACTAAACTTGTGATAGAATAAGGCAATTATATTTTTATTGAGAAACCGTGTAGTGGTTCTATTTTGTTATATGTAGGGGATATCTACATTTGTTGTTAAATTCACGAAATTGATATTTTTCATTGATTTTATATGTTTTCTTCAAATTTTCCCATATAATCATCATATTTAGGCTCTTTTGTGTTATTTTTTAAATTATTTCAGGAAAATTATCCCATTAAAGTTTGATTAATTTTCTTCTTTTTGTTTGGTGGAGTAAATAGATGGGAATAGTCTTGGGAAGTGAAGAGTTGGTGTGGAATTGTTGATAGATGGTGGGTACCTCTTCATGGGGGTTTAATTTGGGAGGTTTTTATATATAATTTGTTCTATTGAGACTAACACGATTATGTGATGTAGTAATTTATTAATATTGGGGAAGATTATAGTAAAATAGAGAAATTTGGGGATGATGGAATCAAATTAAATTGATGTTGTTCTGGTATAGGGACTATGTTTTGTGATGGGTTATGTATAATAAGGTTCAATTCTTGTATCATTTTCTTAAATTTTATATTATAGTTTATATGGGTAGCTTATGATTACTGTTATGAATACAATGATTTTTGTAGGCTCATTTTATGAGGATGATTTATGATTTCCCATATTATGAGGAGTTCAGGAAGTAATACATTGGAGTATTTGTGTTGGGTATTATCCAATTTTTCTCATGTAATCATTCATAGGATTTTTTTTCTTGGGATTTTTTGTTTTTTATTTAACAAAAGTGGGATTTTGGTAGATCTTTTATTATCTTATAGTGAGGTGTGTATCCTTTTAGGGATCTGTGGAGGAATGGTCTATGTGATTTTGGGGGATTTGTTTATTTTTTCTTGTTATATTGAATCCTTGTTATGGGACCATTATTATGGTAATTGATTTCATGTTTTTTTTATTTGTTATATTTTGGAAGTTGTTTGGTGAGGGTGTGGTATCAATTTGTGATTATGTGTGGATGAAATGTAATAAAGGTGTGGAAGGGATATGAATTGGTTGGGATGTATTGGAATGTAAATGTGTGGGGATCTGTATTTGTGGTGGGGTTATGTGATTATATGGTTATGTTGTGGTTGCAGTGATGTGGTAATATTGACTAATGTGGTTATATGTTAGCATGGAACAAGTAGAAACAAAATGATGTTTCTCTGTGTGATATGTTGTATATATTTTTGTAAGAAGATTTGGTGGTTTTGTTTTTTATGTTTTTTCTTCTAAAGTTCTGATATAGTTAGAAAGGGGTGTCCTTCCATGGATCTCTAGCAAATATTTAGTTAGATAATCTTCTAATTTGGATGAAATAGTGGTTTTGATTTTATAGGAACTTTTCTTTTTATTGATTTTAGTGGTGGATTTCAGTGTTTTGTTAATGTATTTCATTCATTATAATTTTATCTTACATTTGGATCTTTCTAATCAATTGTATTTAGATATTATTAAAGATTATTATCGATTAATTTAGTGTTTTTTTCTTTTTGATAATAATGGTTTATCTTATACTCTTTCATTTAGGGTTGATTTGTTGAAGGCATTGACATTGGTTTCATTGGTGGTGTTATGGTTATGGGTTGGTATTTTTCATGTTTTTCAACTAATTGGAATTTTTTGGGGAGGCAGACGCTTCTACTGATTACATTTTTTTCTATCATTAATATATATTGTATGTTTAGAATTCTGATATACATGGTTAAAGTATTTTTAGTTGTGATTTAAATTGATGCTATATATTATTAGTTATAGTGGTGGTTTAAACTCCCGCTAAATCATCTACACTTTTGACTGTAAAAATCACAACTAAAAATTAAAATAATCACCGCCAAACAAGGTTTCATGATTAATCATATGAACATGTACTAAATTTTTTAAAATAGCACTAATTTATTCTTGACACCAAATTTAGCGATGGTTTACAAAAAACATGATGGAAAAATGGGTGGAAGTTCATTACTAGTCCCATATTTTGTTATAGTGTCGAGTGGAAACTATTGTTGTATGAAAACTGCACCAATGTTAGGTTCCTCATCCATGACCCTCAAAAGTCTAGGACATGAGTATGAAATATGACCTTAAGATTCTAGATAGTCCTCTCTTTCTGACCATCCATTTATGGTTGAAAAGCGGTTCCAAGGCACAACTAAGATCCAAAAAACATGTTAGAGACCTCTCCACACCCTATATGAAAAATTAGGATCACGATTAGAGATAACCATCCATAGAAAATACATGATGAATCAAAACCTTCTACAAATAATACCATGATAATACCTCCTATGATATCGATTCTTTGATTGCTAAGAAGTGAGATGATTTCATCTAATAGTCCACTATCACCCATATGGAATCGTGGAATCCCTGGGATCAACGTAAAATTGTAAAGAAGTCTCTTGGGATTACCTCCCACTTCCTTTGAAGAAAATATATTGGATAGAGAAAACTACCATTAATATGATGTTCATCCTTCACCTTTTGATAGACTACACAACGAGACATAAACTCAAAAACTGACAGCTTCAGCTGAGACCACAAAAACTACCATTTAAAAGAATGGTACATATTTATCACAATAGGATCTACCACCTTGGATGAGCTATGGATCTCATGAAGAAGCACCATGTGCATCAGAAAAAGAACTAAAAGCCTCCTTTAGTCCAATACACAGTTTATTTAATCATCAGACTAGCCATCAGGGGCACCACCACTGACAACTCAATCTCTCCATAAATCCATCTTGGAATCCCCCATCTAGTTATCCCCAACATACTCCAACAATGATGAATTCACTTTCATATGAAAAAGGTAAACTCTACCACTAACATATCCCATATCTAGATGTTTCAGTGGGAGATCTTTTATCACTCTCTATGAATATATTGATTTACGCATAGCATTACTACGTGACTTCCTACTCAACACAAAAAACTACAACATTACCATTTATTGGTTTATATGAAATCATTAAGTAATAGTCATGTTTTAATTTCATCCCTTTTTGGAAAGTTTTGGTCACACTATGTTATGATGTACCTAATGCTCCTATGATAGGTGAAAACCAAAAAATCACTTAACAATGAGGTTATATTTCCACAACATAGAGGAAAAAATGACTGATGCCAAATAAATAACATGGGTGGAATAGTTACACTCATGGGGACATAACTTCTGAGAACCATAAGAAAAAATTGATCTCTAAAACATCAAGAAACATCCCAAGCCAAGATGTGAAGCCTCACAGAAAACCTCAAAATGAACTCCTTCCTCTAGAAAAAGAAGAACTTGATCCATGAACAACTTCTTCTTTAAGTTCTTAAAACCTACCTTAAACTGTTCAATCCACAATAATGCCTAATACATTCTATTAAAGGATTTCATAGGACTCTCAATTCAAGATAATTCAAGCATTAACCTCTTATAATTGCGTGTATGAATGAGGAAACTTGACACCTATGCAACTGTCTTTGGGGCTACCCAATAATAAACTACTTCAATATTTTATGGATCCCTTGATACTAAATATTAGGACAAAGCATTCCCTAATAAAGAAATTATGATCCTAGATATCACCCTTCAACAACTTCCCAAATAGCTTATGATGACGAAGAACTACCAAAACAACCTTCATGTACTTTGAATTCTCATCCTCATAGAAAGAGTTCATAGGGATTTCATTAATGAAAATCACAATGAACTAATCCAATAACTATCTAAAACCCACATTCATCACACCCATTATCACTACTAGATTTTTTTCAGACCAAAGAGCAACACAATTAACTATAATTCCCATAGATACTTCAAAAATTAGTATTAGGTATATCCCATTCCATAACCCATTATCTGATGATATATCAATCATAGATCAGTCATAGAGAACCTACTAGCCCCTTTTAGTTGATGGATTAAGTCATAAATCCATATAAAAAGATGTAAGTTCTTAATTTTCACTTGATTTAAGTCATGATAGTCATTATAATATTGTATATTGACATCATTATTATTTATAAACAAAACTATTACACCCCAAAGTGACACTCATCCATACCAAACCTTGATATAAATGATCTTTTATTTGTACCCATAGCTCTTGAAACTTAGAAGGAATAATCACATACCAAGACATAGAGATTGGGTAGAGTCATGTTTGTAGATCAATCCCAAAATCAATCTTCCGTTCACAACCTCTATAATAAGGACATATGTGTTTTCTTCCACATCCCTAATAAGCACTATCGACTGAACATCTAATGAACATTGAATCATGTTCTCTTCATGGAAGATAACGATAGAATATGACATTAACCCATATGAAGGGCATTGAACATAGGAAACAAGTTATACAATTCATCAACTTCATAGAAAAAAATATTCCTCCTAAGGTAAACCATAATATCCTGCGCTGAATATAGATAGTCCATGTCAAGGATGATTTCATATAGTTATATCTGTAAACATTAGAAGTCTCTCTAAGAGTGATGATACCCAGTACTAGCTCAGAAAATCAATATACTTCATAAAAATAAGCTCAACCACTAATTGGGGTAGTCAATTCCAAGGGCACTGGAAGCCTCTCTACCTCGAGTTATAAATAATGGATTAGGGTAGGTGGTATGAAGTAGTTCATAGCTCCTATGTCAAACAAAGAATGAATCCAAGAAGAAAATAAGAAAAGGATACATCAAATGACATATAGATCACCTACCTCTAGAAACTAAAAAGCATGAAATTGTTTGTCACCTACCCCATGTCCCATATATCCTTGAGGGAGACCACCCCCACAACCATAGACTTATCTCTGAGGATGAGGAGAATCATTGGGTTATAAACTTCCAACCTTGTCACTTCCCTACTTGAAAAAACTAGGAGAACCATTCTATTTTCACCTCAACTGAAACTACATCAATAGAGGAATATAAAGTATAACTCCAATTTCACACTGCCTACTCATAATGTTTAGGCACTCTCACCACTAATGACCTCATCCTTCAAATGAAAAATAAGCATATGATCCCTTAGTTGGAGCTTGAGAGCCACCAACACCAGATAAATGAGATGAAGAGGGTTAGGACCTACCGTAGTCTATCAAAAATTTGTTCCTTCTAGGAAATTGGGAACCCTATCCCACTACTCTTCTAGGTGAGTAATTCTAACAAATCACTTCTCATGACAATATGATATTTTCCACCATCCTCTCATCAACATTTTATCTCACCAAAACCTCAAGATACGCTGGTATCATAAAAAAGGTTACCTACTTATGGATCAATGGATCAAAATCATCCTTTAAATGTCTCCCCTAAACTCTTCATATAGAAATAGATCCAAATAATACTGGGTAAGAGTCCAGAAATGGCTCCGAAACTCTCACACACTAGAGCTCCCCTAGTGAAGGGTAAACAACTCCTGGTGACTATCCACCTACATAGTCGATGAAACAAACACTTCTCAAAACTAATCTACAAATATATCCCATGATACTATTGACTCAACATGATTCTTGAGGAATAAGAACCAACGTTTTCTCACTTCTCCACATTGCATCATCACCACCCACGAAACCCAATGCTCTTTCAATGTATAGATCAAACTGAATGCTATCTTTACCTCCTCCAATAAGTCATCTTTCACTATATCTGAAATAAATCTATTACAGTTCTATATACTCTATCACTAAAGCTATTAGATTATCCTACTTTATGTTTCTTCATCACTGAACTCAAACTTGTGTGGATCTATTGGAATATCCAACAGAACAACCTATGTGTGAACCAGATGAGGAAATCAGCGTGAATTCGTACCCATAAAAGAAAAAACTATTAGTGGATTATAAACATATAATATGGAATATTTAAAATTAATTAATTAATTCTGGTTCAATTAAATATCTTGCTCTACCCATTCAAACACAGACCTAAATAAGAATGATACATTATCCTTTTCTACGTATCTACCCTATATCCAGTATCACCTCACTTATTAGCCATAATAAACTCAAATGTCCATAAAAAGATCATAGGGAGGATAAATACCCATTTCCTATCCATTCTACCATGTTTACATCAGATACTAGGCTTATTTGACAATTTTTACAAACCAACCCAAGTATTCATCACTCGTGTCTATCTCTAAAATACATCATATCCCTCAACCTAAAACATTGATACAACTTTTTCTTGACACCCTAACTCCAAAGGTACCCATCTTAGGAGAGTAATGAGAGAAGATATATAATGATGCTTGATGCCTGCCTCATATAGGCCCTGAGTTTACAAGAGGCACCATGGGTATAGCTTATATATATAGGAGTAATAACCCTCTACGATATGATAAATGGGAGATAATATTGAATCACTCAATAAATGTTTCTCAAGATAAAAGTTAAAAGATCCCAAATACATTATTGTATTTTCATGAAACTAAACAACTATAAAACAAAACTACATGTTCCAAAATATAATCCTCGGTAATGTCCATGAAAGTCGAAATATCTCTTAAACCACCCTTGAGCTAGTAATGTCCAGCCTAATGAAAAATCTTCTAATGTGGACCTAAAAATAGTTTATATAGAATTCGGGTGATCAAAAAAGGTATACTCGGTAGGATCCTCCTTATAACCTCTCATTCAAAAAATAAAGAGAGAATGATAAATCACAATGAACCACAAGTGAAACCAACTCATCGCCTAAGAAGGTATACTATATTCTTAGCCTCAATATGGATATCTCTCCCCAAGTATCAAATACAATAGATCATATAATATAATAATAAATTAAAGTACCTCACTAACACTTCCCCCATTAGTTTTCCACTCTACCGCAACCTCACACATCTCGATCCATATCTCTCCAAAAGTAATCTAGATTGAAGACACCTTGTTTAATGTATAATATCATGCATTTCATGAATCATATCATCTCATTACATTACATGATCCCCATGCATAAAATCATCTCATCATCACATTCCATATCTCCAAATAGTAACTAAATTTTTTATGATCCATTACCGCATGTATGTCAAGTATTATACCTCATGAAATCACAACCCATATGCGACATGCCTATAATAATCCTTAGGATACCATATCCATATATACATGTGTGTGAAATTACAAAAATATATTACATCGCATTAAAACATATATGGGGAATAATAACCATCATCCATACCACCATATATATCTACCGGGATAAGAGGGGGGGCATGAGATGGTAGTCAGCAATCTATTCATCACTAACCAAGATGTTAGGTAAAACACTCTCCCAATGTCCACTGGTTGTCAATATCCCTACAGATATGGGTGGGGTAGTGTATGAAATTTAATATCATACAAGAAATAATATATCTCACAACCACTCTAATAGAATTAACCTCGTATTAAGCTCATCTGCAACTAACATCTCTCAAACTCCCTACTTCCATTGCTAATGACTAAGTATCCTATAATAACAAAAGAATTTCAAGAATACATTCATTTATCTATTTATTTCCATTAAACATTTCACATTAAATTAATTTTATCAATTAACTATTAAAATTACTTTAACAATACTTTAACATGTTATTCAACTGATTATGATTCACTCCATTCATAAACAATTGATCCCATGGTTCCATTAGATTAACATCTTTATAGCATTCCAATAAGGACCAACACTATGGGATGACACAATTATCATTAAATATCATTCCATAATATTAGGTATGCTAGTAAACAACCAAAGCCACCATAATGGAGATTCGTAACCCAAGACAACTATTAGATTCATGTATTGGGAAATGAAAAATAGGTAAACAAACAACTCATTCATCTGACATTTAAGGTAGATTAATAAATAAGAAAGCATCCCATCATTAAGCATAATAATGGGAAATCCTAGCTTTATCACATTTCATTAGTCACATTACTATCCCCAACACCACCATTCATATCACCATGTATCCATCCTTCTATCGTGAGAGTCAACTACTAAAACAAACTCAAACCTCTCTTCCCATGTATTGTCTACTATAATCCATCTCAGGACCACATAAAATCTCATAGAAAGGCTCATATATATAGAATACATAGAAAAAACAACAAACAACAAAAAGAGTCAGCATGTCATCTAGTCATTAGAAATAAAGCATCCACCTTCACATGAAAACTGGCTCAATCAACCCTAAATATTTATCTTTTTCAAACATCTAGTTATTTACCATCTTAAATTAATTGATTAATTTATCACATGTTCTAACTATAGGAAACCAAAGGAATCATCTATTGGAAGCTATTAATTATTTAAACATTCTATCAAGCATAAATTTTAGTTTTATCAAAATTTAAGGAATATAATTTCAATAGAAAACACACATTATTATTTCATAAAAAATCATTCCATATTCATGTTATTTATCATATTTTATTAACAAGGTAATGAAAATTTTTATTCAAACATTCCACGTGTATCAATTTGATTTAAATAAAATTAAAAGGAATTGTTTCATTAAACATGTCTCATATATTATTTAGCCAAAAAAATTACTGGCTTGGAATTATTTAACTATTTTCATCATATTAATCATGTTAAACCATTGCATAACAAAAAAATTAACCCAATCATAAACATAGATATTAAACTGTCTAGTAAAACAAGTGGAAAATAATTATTATAGTTAAAACACATCTGATTGCTACAACAATAAACAATTTCCTTTATTATTATAATTTATTATTTATTATGATTAATTTCACCTTCATAAATAGGATTAAAGAATGGTAAATTTACAATTTCAGATAAAATAATATGAGATGTAATGTATCTTATACCTCAAGTATTTCAACAGTAGTTGATTAAGAACAGAATAACAACATGGACATCGGATCACCACTCCGACAAGGAAACTATTCCCCCCCCAGGATTGAATACTAAAATTGATCCAAAAAATAGTATAATAACTCCATTAGAATAAATGTCATCAATGGACCTTGATTTAAAATATAAAACATAAGGAAACAAGATCAGTTGGAGAAGAAAACATAAGAGAATGAGGGGAAACTCACAATGGATCGTTATGGTTCAAACATGGGAATATGGATATCAATACCAATAAAAATTGCTTTGAAATTCCTTGATATATCTCATATATTAACCTAGGTCTTGGGATAATTCAGTGTTTGTTTTTCAAAAACATAGGGTGCTATTAGATTTATAAGCACATTGGTAGACAAACTTTCACAACGTGAATGTATTGTGAGTGGTTGTCCTAAACCCCACTCCTTTGTATACTAAAATTACTCATACATGCATACAATTTAAAATATACATGTTTTTATTCTCACCATAATAGTTTTGATACTTCTATATCCACTATTAACAAGCTAATGTCCTTAGATTATGTGTCATACCAAAAGGTTATAATAGTTCCTAGCTAAAATGATAACCTCAAGATACTATGACAGTAATATTAAATGTTCCTCCTACAATATTATTAAATTATTCAAATAGTACATAGATGGTGTCTGAGTATTAGGTCATAGGGGATTATAAGCATTGAGACATCTCATTAATTTCACACATGGTGATATCAAGTAGATGAGATCATGATGACTAACCCACTAATAGAAACACCACATGTTTCAAGTGTCGTTGGTTATTCCAATATATGAGCATGTATATTGATCTTATAACTTGATATCATTATCAATTTGTACAATCTGATTACATACTTTGACGTAAGGAAAAAACTATAGCATTGAAGTCGTGGTGAGGTATCCTGTATTGGGTGTGTCTTTGGTGGTAAGGAATTGGTTGAATGATCAATATAGAATTTGTCACTTATGACATGAAGAATAGATAACTCATGGGCCCAGGGTTACTAGGATGATAGAACCTTCATTAAATACATAGTCATGGTACAAGAAGGTATGTTCATCCGATGGATCCTCAATGTATCCGGTGATTGTCCTTAGTGGCAAGGGTCATCTATGTGTCATATTTGGCTGTGCCAATTTTTTGGCGATTGTGTAGAGGTAGCTATGAGATTTACAATTAGGTTTTTTTCTTTCATATCCATGTTTGGGAAATGGGATAAGATATTGCAATGGACATTGTGTCAATGGTCCCTTAGGCCATTCAAATATAAGATTGCATGCCTATGGGCCTTTTTTCTTGAAATGGGTCCTCCATTAACTAGATCAAAAGGGAATCTATCTGTCTATATTTCTTTTTTAATAAAGGATCTGGTCCCCAACCTCTTTCAATAACACATTCAATGCTCATTAAATTATTTTAGGAGATTGTGGACAGATTTAATAGTTTTCATTTCATCATGTAACATGTTAAAGTATTACAAGAATGTGATAAAATATTCATTACATTTATGAGAATTTTAATTAATCTATATGTGTGCAAAATGATCTAAAATGAATGTTATTACCTTCCTAGGACCAAAGTGAAATTATGTAAAGTATAAACTTTTTATAAAATGTCATTTTAGGCTCTTGAATGGTTACATCTATCGTTTGGAAGAATTTAAGAAGATAATCTATCCTCTCCTTTCATATCAAGCTCATAGATAGATATTTTAAAAAATAACAAGGTCGGATTGAACTTTTTTTCTCGATCGAGTAATCATCCTTGAATCAATTGAAGGGACATTATAATGCCATTCAATTTCCACTCTAGCACTATAGAATCATAGAGCTGTGATCCCAGAGCTATGGTACACCTATAGTCGATATTGAGGATATCTACCAAGGTTCCTTTGAGCCACGAGATGCCCACACTGAGCGAATCAAATCAGTGATTTCAAAGGAATAAGGTACAATTTACACATTCTTTTGATTTTTTTATTATATTTAATTCCACAATTCCCATTGAGAAATCTGAGAAAGGGGTTTTTTGTATTTAGTGTTTTCAATAAGAATCTACACATTAAATTTTAAATTGTGTATTTTTCATGCTTCTGTTGCACCCAGGGTTCCATTAAATGTATCTTTAACATCAAGAATGTTTCATATTTTATGAGCCATAAAAAATGTGTCTCCTTGATCAAATAAACCTATATCAATTCACATTATTAACATCATTTTCAAAATGTGATTTTTTAGGACTAACATATCAAATATAGTCCTTCACCTTTTCACATCATGAACACACAATTCACATCCTAAATATTTCCCAGTTAACCACTACTATTAGTCATCGAATTCGTATTTCAGTCACGAACTGCTCTATCAGGTCATAAACTAATGTTAATGTCATTATCTTCACTTACAGCTAGATCTCATCTCTCGGACTTCATAGAACATGATCTACACCTCCTCTAAACACCACTAGCTTCAAAAATTTGAAAATTGATGAGCTATAATGATCATAGATCATGAATGATCAAATGGTTAATGTGTTTAACAAGACAATTCTAGAAGTAATTTTCTAGAATCATTGGTTGAAATTGAGATTTAAAAATCTATCATAACATAAGGAGAGAATAATACCTCCAAATCCACATGGAGTCTTTTTATAAATAATTTTTTGTCAACCAATTGTTATTAGTTGTTGTTCTCATCTTAAGGGTGGAGATGTTTTTGTCAATAAAAATAAAGTGGAATGTGATGGATTTTTTTTCAATAGTTTGGTTGTAGAGTTATGGATAGACACTCAATGGGAACATTAAAAAAATGAAAATAAAGGATTAAACTGTATTCCATTCATCCCACACAATAATGAGATCAAAATGATAGAAAAAACCCTCTTCCTAATTTTAGATATTGCTGACTAAAACTATCAAAAAAAAGATTGGGAGACATACACTTGGGGCATTATTAATGCTCGAGGTCCTTGTACGCCTTAAATAACTCCAAGAGAGTCACTGTGGGAATATGTGACAATGTTAGGAGCACTATCATGATCCAGCACACCGATGTGTCTTTTTCGATGAAATACCACACGGACTGACAGTCCCGACTGCACCATGCCCCACACTACTCCACCTTGACAAGCCCCTTCCATGTCTGTTGGAAATGTAAACTATAAAAGGAACCCATGTTTTTTCCCCTACAACATGTCTTCCTATACGTGTCATTTCCATGTTCATTTTTTTATTTCTCCCCACATGCCCATTTATTTATGAAGGACATTAATGTTTTGGTTTTTCATTGTATCTTCTTGAATTCTATGAATTGTTTTGGGTCTATAAATTGATACAATTTTAGTCTGTGAAATATGTGAGATACAAGCTTGAAATATTCTTTTTGTTGTTTTGTTCCATTTCTTTACCCCATATTTCTAGGATGGTATATCAAACAAAATAGTATCATATGAAGGTTCCCAAGATCAACTATTTTTTTAAGATCACCGTAATCCAGCCGCAGGTTCCAAAGCTATCTAAGGACAACTATGATAGGTGGTGCATCCAAATGAAAGCATTGTTTGGATCACAATAATTACATGAATTCATCACTGATGGGTTTAAATTACCCTCATTGGACTCATGAAGAATGATTCATGTATATGTAATCTACACATTGGGCATCTACATTTCAGCCGCATTAAAATTCTATCCTCATCAACCATGGTGTGTGGCTTACTAGCGATTGAATTTCCGAATCATGTGTGTGAGGCTTATACACTCGGAAAGAAACCAAAGAACTTATTTCCAAGTGGAGTGTCCAGAAGAGAAAAGTAACAACTTCAATTGGTTCACAATGATATTTCCAGACCACTTGGACCAAAATCACTTATCAGTAATTTTTCTTTTATTACCCTCATTGATGATTTCAATATAAATATTTGTGTGTATTGTATAAAAGAAAAATATTCTACATTAACTATCTTTAAAATTATCAAATATTGTGTTGAAGATGAAAGTGCTTACAAAATCAATGTACTCATATCCAATAATGTTGGACAATATACTGCAAATTCAATTAAAGATTTTTGCAGGGAACATGGTATTAAGATGAAACACACTATAGCCTACACACCATAGTAGAATGGAATTGCAGAAGAATGAACCGCACAATCCTTAACAAGACGAGGGCCATGGTAATAGAGAATGGGCTACCATAGAGCTTCTAGTAAGAGGCAATGGCATGTACTACCTACCTTCTAAATTGGGGTCCAACTAAGAGAGTCAGAAACATGACTCCAAAAGAGGAATGGAGTGGCTAAAAACTGAGCATGGCGCACCTAGTTGTCATTGGTTGTGTCGTCTGCGATTAAGTTTCCGAACCAAGGAGAAAGAAGCTTGATGATTGTGGTGAAGAGTGCATCTTCATTGGCTATTATGGAGAATACAAATCCAACTACCTCTATAATATACTAACCAAAAAATTAGTGGGGTGTAGAGATGTTTTGTTTTTTAGGAAGAAACATGTAAATGGAATGATGAAGAATCGACCAATGAAATTCCAGTTGAAATAGATGATTCTAAAGAAAGGGATGACCATTCGGTGGAAACACCCACTACAACTTCCTTGAGTGCATCATCAGAATAGGAAAATTGAGGATTACATTCATCAATCCAGAGTTGAATCCATCAAATCAAAATTTAACAAGAAAATTCAAACCCATGGAGCCCAAAAACATGAAAATCATAATCGACATCTATGAGTAAACCGAAGAGGTAAATTTTTTTCCTGTATGCATATCATGAGCCTCAAACATTTCAGGATTTCATAGGAGAAGAATGTTGGTGAATATATATCAAAGAATAAAATGAGTACATAGTGAAAAATAACACATGTGGGTGATAACACCTCTTGAATGATAAAAGGTCATAAATGTTAAATGGGTGTACAAGATCAACCAAAATTTTGATGGTGAGATCGATCGATAAAAGGAAAGGCTCATAGAAAAGTGGTACAAACAGAAGTATGGGTGGACTAAGAATAATTCATTGATAATGTTTCTTTCCTTGGTAATGTGAGGATTATTATCTCCCTTACAATTCATCGTATTGGGATGATCAACAAATTGGATGTGAATTTATATTCTTGAATGTAATTCTAGAGGAACAGGTCTATGTTGACCTTCTTGAAGGCTTTTTTATGCAAGGGGAGGAAGACAAGGTGTATCATATGAGGAATTCTCTCAATGGTTTGAATCAAGTTCCACATGATTGTAATGCACATATCGACAACTATATTTGAGAGAATGGATTCACCCAATGTCCATATGAGAATGATGTTTACATCATGAAGAATGATCATGGTGATATACTTTTTTCATGATTGTATGTTTATGATTTTCTATTTATAGGGAACGGTCAGCCTATGTTCAATGAATTCAAGGGGTCCATGTTCAAGGAGTTAGAGATGACTGAAGTATTTATCATATCCTTTTTCTTCAGAATAGAAATAAAGAAGAAACATGGATGTATTTATATGTCTCAAAAGAGGTATGCCAAGAAGTTTCCTAAAAATTTCCTGATGGAAAAGTGGAACACTGCAAAAACTCATATATCAACGTGCTTAAAACTGAAAAAAGAATGAGAAGGAAGAAGAATTGACTCTAATTTGTTCAAGTGTCTAATTGTAAGCATAAGGTATCTCACAATCACAAGGTCAAATATTTTCTAAAGTGTTGGGATTCTAATAAGGAACATGGATGCACTGAAAGAGTAACACTGGTTAGTAGCAATAGGAATCCCTAGTTACATCAAAGGAATGATGGATTTTGGCCTTTTTATCCATACAATGATGAAGAAAATCTATATGGCTACTCGTACAATGATTGGGGATGTTACCAAGATCAAATAAAAAACACCACCGGGTGCAAATTTTTCTTGGATCGAATGATTTCACATGGAATTAATGTTAATAGAGTGTGGTCACCTTATACACATGTAAAATAGAGTACGTGGAAGAATCATACACTATTTTTGATGTAATTTGGTTGAGAAATATTCTAAAGGAGATGAACAATCCATGGTATTGGTCCATGATGATATTTGTGGATAAAAATTCATCAATTGAACTTTCCAAAAATATAGTTTATCATGGAATATGCAAACACATTGATACCCAATTCCATTTTCTGATAGATCATGTGAAGAAGAAAACAATAAAGATAGAATATTTTCATACAATGAAACATGTGGATTACATTTTCACAAAGGAATTGCTGACAGATGCATTCAAAAAACATAGAATGATGCATGGAATGAAGCCGGTTTTGGTTTGAAGGGGAGCATTGGGAATGACAACCATAAATGGAATTCATGTTTTTCCCATGCTGTGTTTCTTCCAATATGGATAATTTCTATGTGCGTTTTTTCATTCTCTCCACAAATACATTTATTTTTTAATGACTTTAATGTTTTGGTTTTTCTTTCTACTATCATAAAAGATACATTTTTTTTGGGTCTATAAATTCAGGCAATTTTAGTATGTGAAATATGTCCAATACAGGCCTGAAAGAACCTTTTTGTTATTGTGTGCCATTTATATCTCTCATATTTCTGATCTTATAGCCATAATGAACATGTACTCTCTCCATAATCGATCTACCTCTTCCACCTTATAGGAATAGAATAGGTTTGGGTTGCACGAGGGTCATTTTAGAGCCCTACAATCTCATATCCATTCCACTAGCCCCCTTGTGGTCAGGAACACCCCACACTAGTAGTCCTAGCACATCCGAACTCCCTACACCCCTTCAATAGGTGGCACTAATTGGGCATGTCTGAGCTGTAGGGGTCCATTCGGAATTGCATGAAGGCTCTCTCTATAGGTCCATATTACCGAAGGGTGTTAGTGGCATGGTTGAATCATTTCTGGATAAACCTTCCTGGGTAGTTTGTAGCATGAGGTTGTGGTTGGGGAGAAGATTTTTTTTGTTTACGAAACGGTTGAAATTACATTATATTATACCATATAGACTGGTATGAAAATACACATCAATCAAAATTCATAATTTAATTGAAATAAAATATACATTACAAATACTAAAAACACAATATTATATATATTTCAAACTATATTTTTTCTAATTACTTTTACAATTAATATCTATAAAACATTAAAAACATAAATGTTTTAATGTCTTTGGAACCCTTGACCCTCTCTCAAAAAATCTCGGTCAAGTTATCAATTGCCAAAAAAATCACTCCATCCCGATCATAAGAATTGACCTGTATATGAAAAAAAATATTATGTTAGAAATACTATAAATAAATAAATTAATCATAACAATGAAAAATTATTGTAATTATATGAAACATTTAAATAAAAGAACACATTTGGAGTCATACCAATCACACAGTGCACCATATTTAGGTAGGGATGATTCTTACACATCACAAGATACTTATGGATAAGTTTTGTAAAATATCAAAAAAATCTAAATCTATTGGATAGGTTTTGAGTATGTCATTTTCCTTAAAAAAATCATTTTATACATAAAACAAAAACTTTTAATCATATCAATCACATTGTGTGTCGATTTGATTTCATACCACTTTTTATATGTCACAAATGACTTATAAATCATTTTCCTAATGTATCAAAAAAATATAAGCAATTTTAAGCGATTTTAAGAGAGTGAAATGCTTTTGGAACTAAAATGTCATTTTTAGTCTCATAACAGACACTTTGAGTCATACCATGCCCACTGTATATCAGATTGATGTGAAGAAGATTTTTATATGAAAAAAATTACTTATGGATATTTTTAATAAAGTGTCAAAGAAATTTGAATATTTTCTCTTGATTTGGAGTATGTCACTTGTATATTTTACTAAAATGTCAATTTTAAATAAAAGGACAGATTTAGAGTCATGTCGGTCAAATTGTGCATCATATAAAGATACGGTTGAATCCTACATGTCACAAATGATTTATGAATTTTTTTATAAACTATAAAATCAGTATGAATGTGTTTTCATCGTTTTGAGTATGCGACAAGTGTTTTTTTAAGAAAATGGAATTTTAAACTGAAAATACACACTTTGAGACATAGAGGTCACATCGTATGTTTATTTTATGTAAGATTGATTCCTACACATAAAAAATAACATCTGAATCATTATCCTAAATTATCTTGACAATCAGGGAACATTTTCTTGGTTTCTAGTGAGTGGCAGACATTATGAACTAAAATTTCAATTGTTAATTGGTAACAAACACTATGAGTCATAGTGGAAACACCATGTATCAGATTGAATTGAAAATAATTCCTACAAATCAAAAATGACTTATTTAGTGTTCTCTAATGAATCTATTAAATAAATCTGAATGCCTTTTGTTTATCATGAGTATGTCACCTGTCACTTTACTAAAATTATTTTTGATTTTAAATATAATGTGAAACTTGGAGTCATTTTTGTAACATCGTGAATTGAATTGAGGTGAGTCAGTTTCAAACATTTCACTAATGACATATATATCGTTGTCCAAAATTATTGAAAAAAATCCAAATCTGTTTGATTAGTTTTGAATATGCCACTTCTCTTTTGTACTAAAATTTCATATTAAACATAAAAAACAACCTTTAAGTCATACTGGCCACATTGTGTGTTGGTTTGACTTGAGGCTGATTCCAATACATCAAAAATGACTTTTGAATTGTTATCCTAAATTTTTAAAATAATCTGAATAAATTTTCTTGTTTATGAGTATGTTACTTGATTTTTTAGTAAAATATCATTTTAAACTAAAAACACATACATTGAGTCATAACGGTCACATCGGGTGTCAGTTTAATGTGACATTGATTCATACACATTAAAAATCACTTATGAATAATTATCTTAAATTATCAAGACAATCAGAGTGTTTTTTCTTAGTGTTTTCTTATTGACACATTCTTTGAACTAAAATGTCAGTTTTAAACTATTAACGGACAATTTGAGTCATACCAGGAACACAATATATCTTATTGAGGTGTGGATGATTCATTCACATCACAAATGACTTGTGGATAATTTTACTAAAGTATAAAAATAATCAGAATGTGTATTCTTATTCATGAGTATGTTACTGGTCATTTTTACTAAAATTAATGTCAATTTTAAATAAAAAGACACACTTGGAGTCAGACCGGTAACATTGTGAATCATATTGAGATGCATCATATTCCTACTTGTAAAAAATAAATTATGGATCATTTTCCAAACTTATCAATAAAGATATGGATGTTTTTTTCTCATTTTTGAGTTTGTCACTTGTGTTTTTACAAAAATGACATTTAAATGGAAAACATTCACTTTGATTCATACCGATCATGTCATATGTCGCTTTGATGTGATACTAAATCTTATGTGTCAAAAATTATTTATAAAAAATTCTCTTAAATTATAAATTCAATCATAGAGTGTTTTATTACTTTGGATGAGTGACATCCTTTTTGAGAAAAATATTCATTATTAAATTGATAATAACCACATTGAGTTATTTCGGGCACACCGTGCACCAGATTGAAGTGAGTCAGAATCATAAACATTACAGATGACTTATAGATCCTTTTCCTAAAGTACAAAAATAATATGGATTACTTTTCTCAGTTTTTAGTATGTTATTTTACTTTGTTTCTAAAATTAATGTCAATTCTAAATAAAAAGACACATTTGTAGTCATACCAGACACATCTTGTATTGGATTGAGTTGCACATGATTTCTACATGTCAAAAATGACTTATGAATTTTTTTTCCGTAAAATATCAAATCATTCTGAATGTGTTTTCTTAGTTTTTGGTATGTGATATGTTATTAGAAATAAATGTAAATTATAAAATAAAAATATATAGTATGATTCATATTGAGCATACTGTGTATCAGATTGAGGTGTGGATAATTGATTATTTGATGTGTGTTTAACATTCAACTATATTCCAAAATACAAAAAATATAGAATCAGTTCCATTTTGATGGAAGAGGAACCCCCATGGTGCCTGAAATGCCCCATCCAAATGCTCCATATCCTCTCTTTTCGGTATTGTTGGAGATAATCAAAAAAATTCCTCCCAAAGGATAATTGAAAAAATCTAAATAATAATTAGAGAGAAATTATAAGAAATTTACATAAAAATAATCGATAAAATGGTGAAAAAATTACTAAATAATTAGTGAGTGTTCACCTTTTCATGAGAACATCATTCGTGTTGAGAGCATGATCATAGTACATCAGTGAATTAACCTTGTTGACGTAGTCATTTCATCATGATATCTATGAAAATTAAGAAAATAGGTATTATATAAAAATTATAAGGAAATTAACTAAATAAAGCAGATAAAATTATGATAAAATCTACTAAATATGTAGTAATAAGTCATGTCTTCAAGACATATGTATACATTCCAACACTAGGTACGTTGCCTAGCCTTTACTAGAAAAAACTATTTAGTCTTGTGAATAAGAGTACTTTTTATAGACATGATGGTTCTAAATAATATAAATACACAATTTCTTAATAAATATTTTAGATTAAATAATAATTATCTTTGAAAATACATCTTCGGGGATGCTAATTTATTGATGGTATATGACATCTCTCATAAATTTGTAAACATAATAACCATAATATTTTCAATTATTTTATTACTAATACTGATGAAACATTGATAAAAATAAGTAATTTATTTCGATATGTGTCTTGATAGTGAAGTCATATTATATATACCATAATAATTATCCACTTGTATATTTCGATAGGTTCCCTGTATATATATACTGCACTTATTCCATGATTTTGAAAATATTTAAACATCACCCCATCACAACAATATTCCCATTAAAAAATAATATAAAATATATATCATGAAGATTAGTTCTAAAATGTTGGATGTAGTTTATTAAAAATTTACAAATATAAACATGTGTTGTCATTTTCATGGGTATCCTTACAGTGACTTCGGAAAATAAATCATTGGAGTTTCTAAATTGACTGTAATGAGTAACCAATTCTACCTAAATAAAGTATTAAGTAATTAAAGGAATGAAAATATATTTAATATCTTTAGATTATAGATTTTTACCCCTATATCTGTGGTAATATGAATAGTTTTTCAACTATATGTTTGATTTTAGATGCTACAACTGGTTTTCTCACTATTGCATCAATTTTATTTTAATCCAATGAGGTTAGTTATTTATAAGTGATGTGAGGATTAATGAGATCATATTTATTTTCATAGGGTTTTCCCTTCAAATAGTATTGATATTGATTCTTGTAACAAATATGAATTTTATTAATCATAATTAATATAATAGATCAGCTATTGGAAAAACAAATCATGAAAACGCACCTCATGTATACATTTATAACATATACTCCTAATCATTAATACATTAGGATTTAATTTACATATTGAAGATAAATGTAGTCAATAATGGCGTCTACGAACATTTGTTCTTCAAAATCAACTATGTCATTACTACCAATTTGTAACCTTGTATCCAAAATAATATTCAAATGTTAATAAATGAACATAGTGAATAGGGGGTAAATGTGATTTGTGAATATTTTTTTGATTGGTCAGTTTATCCTTTAGATCATTTTTTATATTAAATTTCATTTCACCACCTTCATTTTTCTTTATGTAATGACATTCATCAGTTTAGAAATTTTTTCATTAATTATAAAAGTCTTAGCTTGAAAAATAAATTGGAAATGAATACCTTCTTTTTTTCATTCTTTTTTACAAGATCTGATAGTCATGAAATAAATTTTCAAATAACTTTCTGGACTATAAGAAAATCTACATCATCAAGTGGAACATGTAGCTCAGTGCTCGGCCCCGGAGATACATTAATCCCCACTATCACATGACATATTGGATGTATTCTATTGTGTACAGTATCATCTTGGATATTGAAAATGGTATTACTCACAACAAGATGATGGGTGGTTGTTGAGAGATATAAATCACATTCATTTTAACCCTATAGAATATTATTACAAGAATGGTATCAATGTATTCCTGATTAGAATTTAAAATAAACAACTATGATAATATTTATTACTTTATCTAAGATGAATCATTGAGGGGAATGGCATACCTCAAAGATAGTGGTGGTAGAGGATCATTAGACAATGGTTTTTTTGAGTTTTTTTCTTTTGTTCAACCCCATAATCTTTTCTAGAAGCTCTGACTGCCAATTAAATTTTTCTTCAAGATTGTATAATTGTACATGCATATCTTCCATTTATTTATCTTTATCCCCCTCTTCCTTTATTTTCTCAAAATATGTTTGGTTTTTCACTCTAAAACCCACATATATGACACATCTATACTTTTCTGGCCACATCAAGTCCGTTGATAATAGTTTTTAATTTAGTATAGATACTGATTTTTTATGTGTCTAAGTAGGAGAGAAAAATATTGGAAAATAAATAATCATTTTTATTTAATACCGGTTTATAGAAAAAAATTATTATGTCAACCATACACATGATTATCACACTTTTGTGTGTTTTTATCTGTTATAATCTTGTCTTTATTTACTCATTCCTATTTCCATTGCACAGGCCATGGGATGGGAGTGGCATTGGGTTTGGATTTTTCAATCTACATATAAATAGAGGAACACAATTATGTTGTTGTTTCAACTAACAGAATAGTATTTTGGTAGATTTAAAATATATACCATTTTTTTCATGTGATGTATACCACATCTGTGATTTACGGTAGGGGTGCATTCATTTTTCTTCCTATTTCATAATTTTAGTACTCAATTGGTATTTCATGAATTAAAAAATCTTAATAAATGTGATTAATACAAATATTGAAATGCAATATATTACCAGTCAAAATGTATTTGAAAATATGTATCCTCAAAGTGACCAGTAAAAACAGCTCACACATCTTAAATTATCAGGTGTGCATTCATCTTTGGTGGGTATGGGTTTATTTTCCCTTCAGCATCGTTGAGATTAAACTTAAATAGAATTATAAAACATATTCCATGATACTATAAGGCAAGAATTTATTCAAATTTTATTCATAAGTCATGTACTATAAGTGCAATCTGTAAGGGATAGTGAAGACCAATTCAATGCATCATTATTATTTAACGTAAAATAAATAAAGGGTATCATAATGTTTCCCTTATCTCTTCCAAAATAAGTGTGTTAAGAATATGGAAAACATTGTGCGTAGAATCTATATCTATTAGCATGGACTTCCAAGTGGTCATCTTAATGAAACTCATGATCATTTCCTTGATGGGGTTAACATCATGGTCATGATCATTCCATCCAAACTAAAATTTGATTCCTTTATTTCTCACATTATTAATTTCTGATAACACCATCATAGTATAACACTACTGTTTTTTCTGATACTCTGGTCTTTCATCATCATCCATTTCCTCAGATTAAATTTCATCAATAGTTTGTTCTTATGGATTGGAACAATCAGTGTAAGATCACTTCTTTTTCTTAGTGTGTTCCACTTTGATAGTTTTTTGTTTAATCCTTCGTGCCCGTGTCTTGTTTGGAGATGAAGATACCTTGTTTGGGAAAATGATCTAATATTCAAGGAAGTATGTTTATTTTAATTAATAGAGATTGAATATAAATTATTTTAATGGTTTTATGATATTTTTTTCAGAATTTGGAAGAAATTTAAAGTGGTTCGGATCCTTATGCAGGAAACTGGGATGAAATCTCTCTGTAGGGGATTTACATGCCATGTAAATGTGTTATACGACATGTAAATTCTTCCTAACATATGTCAGGAAACAGTTACTGGGTGTGAAGGGGTTACACATCGTGTAAAAAGTTCACATCTTGAAATGTTTGAGAAAATTTAAAAAAAATTTCAGATGATGGATTTTTTATAGAATCTCTCTAAAAGGAAATAAAAAATGTGAAATTTAATTACATGTCTTGTAAAATACCAAGAAGCAGTTTTAATGGTTTCATATGACTGAATTTTCTTTTCACCCACTTCATCCTTTCTATTCTCAACCTTTTAAAATTATCTAGGTGATTTTGGATTCCATTCCTCTATTCTAGACATCTTGTCTGTGAAATCAATCACTAGTAAGTAATTTTATTTAGCTTTTCCCTTTTCTACCTTTTTTTATCTATCCATTGTTGTGTAATATCATGATCGTGTTTGTTATTGGTTTCGATATTGACCAGTTATGATCTATGATCCTTCATGTGATCATCTATGCCTTCGTTCTTATTTTTGAATCATACTTGAAGCATTATTTGATTTCCAGTTAAATGTATGGGGTCTAAACCTTAACCCAACGGTATATTTAATTGCAAAGTATGCTTAATTTTTCAATTTTTCCAACATAACATGCACATAAATTAACTAAATTAATAATTGGATTATTCTATAGAATCCCTTTTGATCAAATTGTTATGACCTATATTAGGGCTACTGTTTGGGTTATAGAACCCCTAATTATAATTGAATTGGATAATTTTTGAGATTGTGTTTAGTATGAAATTAGTTTTAGGTGATTAATTAAAATTTATTCACCATGGATTGTCCTGATTATTGAAATGAATGGAATGTTATTGGTTCATATCCAAATGATTAGTGAAATGTTTGTTTGAAAGATAAATGATAATTTTCATAATTAACTATTTATCCTTATGATGTGATATTGAGATATCCTTACTATATACTGAGATTGGACATGATATATGTTTCAATGCATATATACCGGGATTTTCCCTGATACTTTTTGTAATTATTATATATTGGGATATGCCTAGTTATTCATGTTGAAATGCTTATATACTATGATTGGAATTAATACATTTTTTAATGCTTATATAGAGGGATATTCCAAGTTACATGTTTTGTAATTGATTATATATCGGGTTTGGTCCTGATTTATTACTGAAATGCTAATATATATGGTTTGACATAGTTTTGTGTGATATATAACATTGATATATGGTGATGGATTCCATGTTTGTGAGACATTCTCAGAGATATTCCATCATGGAACTGACGTAGGTTATGATTTACCAGGGATATATGGTTATGGTTGGCATGGAAGAGATAAATGCTCAAATATATTCTAGCATAGTGTTGAAGAAGGTTTATGTGGTATTAATTCAGTTTATTAATTAATTGATACACCTGTTTATTGAATTATTTCATGCACTTGTTATAAGAATAGTTATGTTTAGACATGGTGGTATTGACCTATTGAGTTATCTTTTCACTCTATTCAAGATGTTGTATGGTACATGAGCAGATTGCATGGATGAAAAATTATCGATGGGAAATGGACCATTCGGTTGATTATTTCTAAATGGGCGGGTTGGGGTTTGGAGATGAGGCCGACATGGGGCTCATGAACAGGGACTTTTAAGTCTATATTTAATTATGATGATATTTCTTTTTCATTACTTCTATCGTGACATTTAGTAACATTATTGAATGACACACATTATTAAATTATTATTTATTGGATTATTCAGTTTGTTTTTATTATTGGATTTTCCGTTTTCTTATATTGTTTCCATTATTTATACACTATGTTATTTATTATTGTATGATAAGTCAATCATTTTGTAACTCTATAACAAGAGGTGTAGTTTACCATCTATAAATATCACACCCCTGATGCTAGTTGAAAACGATTGGCTTAATGGAAGGCATGCTTGAGGTCTCGTAACCAACCTATTTTGGCCATGTGAGAGAGTGTTGGATCGGGGGATGTTAAAAAGTAGTTTCAGTTGACCATGTTTATTTTTTTGTTTATTTATTAATTTGGATAGGTTAAAAGGAGACAAGGATTTTCCGAGAATTCATAATGATCTTGTTCATGGGAGTAGTTAAACCATGTATAGGGGAAAATCCAAGTTCCCAAGGATGGATTGTTGTTTATATTGTCTTCTTGTTATAGTTTATGTTATTTCACCACGAATGATTCACATATTGTGTGAGGTTTTTATTTCAGGATGTCATTGGTTCTAGAGATTTATACTCATGACACAATATTGAGGGAGATGAGTTTAGATGAATCATGATAGGAACATATGGTTATATATTTACATGCATCATTCATTATAGTGACATATTTATTATATGTGATATATACATTCTTGTTTGAACTGTGATATGATATATATATTATATATGATAAATAAAATAAATGAACTAATATGACATGATAATACACTTATAAGAATTGTATGGAGAGACTACGATTAGTGTTTCTATTATGTTTTTTCATGTTATGGTAGACCTTGTTGTTATATAAAATATTCTAAAATGCATGTATATCTTGTAGAGAAAAAGTATCATCATCATCTTTTTGTTGACAGTTATAAGAGTGGAAATCAGCATACTCCTATCACAATTGAGTCCGACCTTACTATATCTACCGTGGATCATATGGATGTTCAGTTTTGTAATAGCTTCGTGAGGGCCACATGATCCATGTAAATAGATATTTTTCACACCATTCCTTCACTGAATGAGATATTGAGAGTGTTCTAGATACAATATACACTTATGTTCACTAGAGAGAGAGGCCCTAGGAATCAATGTTCTGGATAGAGTTAGTTCAGAGTATCATTACACATCTAGAGACACACACAGATAGGAGGGTGGAGTATTCTGTATATATGGTTTGTGGACCTTCCAAGAATTGGCAAGGTATTTTGGATCAAGATGAGTATAAATAGGATTTATCTTGGATGTACGATGAGATTACATTCTCAATCCATTTCTATCTTGAGATGTTGAGTTATGAGAAGTCTTGTGAGTTCATGAATCTGACTTAAGAGGTCATGTTAGTGCTGGAATATTTTGAACATTTCCCCGACCTATAACACTTTACACAATCTTTGGTAGATGGTGAGATATAAAGGGAGAGATGATTTCATGATGGTACTTTCTATGGGATTAGGTCATAGGTGAATGTGTTTTGTCCAATAAGTTTTGAAGATGTGATAAATCAAGCAATTATCACGAATGTGAACCTAAGAGAGGCCCCATGAAGTGGACATGTTGTCTTAGCAGGGTGAACTGACAACTCTTCTTCAAGTGGAAACAAGCATCAACATGAGTGTTTTCTCTAAGGAAAATGGTTTCAGAGTAGCCAGGGCTGTGTGTAAGAACTTTATGATAGAATTCCATTATAGTGATATCAGTGTGAAAAAATGGGCCACAAATGGAGTCATTATTAATACCCCACATTGGAGTGTCATTCTTGCAGCGGGATGGTTCACCTGAAAAGGTTTTACAAGGGAATGTAGAAGAAGAGAAGTGAAAATGGATCATGACAGGTACTGGAGTCTAGGAAGGACTCAGATAGTCCTCAGCTGATAGGTAGTTGGAGATCCACATGACATTTTGGTTGAGGTGTGGGATGTGGTACCCTAGTTTAGGAACAGAAGTACTGAGTAGAGGTAATAGCTCGGGATGATTCAGACTCGAACCCAGGGAAGAGAGGATACTCAGATACATGGTATGAAGACTACTCTAGATATTATTAATGCATAACAATCTGCAGTTCGAGGTGTAATTATTATATCATCTACCATTTATTGTGTTTTGTTTGATACAAGATCATCACATTCATTTTTATCGACTATTTTTGCAAATGATTTGTTCCTGGATGGGGAAATCATGGATGTTTCTTTAACTATCGATACAAAATTGTGAAATTGGTCCAATAATATAAAATATTTCAAGGCATGATATTTTGAGATTTATGGTTATTGTATCATATAGGAACTATTTGTGATGGAAATGATACATTTATATTTGATCCTTGAAATGGATTAGATAGTTCTATACATCAAACATATCAATTTTTACCAGAGGAGAGTTACCTTTTTAACTTTAGAAGGAGATAACTATTTTCACCAAGTTGAGTGGGGTCTTCAGGATATTCTAGTAGAACCGATTCAGTGAAGATTGGATTTCCTCATAGCTTAGATAGTCAGTCTTGCTCCATAAGATGGTGGAGTATATCATGATTTTATTAATCCCATGGTAGATAATTTTCATAATGCCATTCTTGATTATTTATATGGATTACCTCTGGCATTATATATAGAGTTCATAATCGAGTTGGTGTTGGGAGTGGATCTAGTTTCTAACATGTCATATATAAGGGCACCATCAATGATTCGGGAGAAAAATGATTTATTGGAAGATCTATATGATAATGGTTTCATTTAGCCTAGTACATCTCCTTGGGTTTCCCCATTTCAGTTTTCCATGATGTATTTTTGGAATTTGGGTTTAGGTGTGGATTATTGGATATTTAACCAAATGAAATTCAAGAACCTGTATCCCCTTCCATGTATTGATGACCTCTTTGATAAGTGGTGAGGTGGTAAGATCATCTCTAATATTAATTTGAGATTTGTATAATACATGTTAATGGTAAGTACATCATGAAAAGATCAAACTGATTTTAGGAGTAGGTATGGATTGGATGTGTTCATAGTGATGTCGTTTGGGTTGACTAACAAATCGATGGAATTTATGGACTTGATAAATTAGATCTTTCATCCTTTTCTGGATAAATATGTAGTGATTTTTTTCAATGAAATCATAGTGTAATCCTAGTTAATAGATGATCATGCCCAACATCTTTACGTCATCTTGAGTACACTAATATAGCATCATCCGTAAAATAATATACCCAAATAATGTTTCATGTTTGATAATGTTCACTTTTTATGCCATGTCATCTCATCGGAAGGAGTGTTAGTGGGCGTATAGAAGTTTTCAACCATGGTATTTATTGGGAACATCACAAGAATGACTTCAAGATTCATATCTTTCTAGTATTAGTTGATTATTATTGGTTATTTATCCAGGATTTCTCCAATTTAGTAGCACCGATGTTAGGGTTGACCATGAAGGGGGTGAAGTTAGTTTGGTCTGATGCTTGTGAGGGATATTTTCAGGAGATTAAAGGATGGATGAACTCAACAAATATCCTTATTTAAATTGTGATATTTAAATCATATACCATTTTTTTCGACACATATAGAGTTTGACTCAGAGCAGTTCTGATGTAGGAGGTTTGAGTTGTTACTTATGGCTCCAGACAGCTGAGACTGCCTGATTGGAATTACCCAACTAACGATTTAGAGTTAGTAGTGGTGGTGCATTACCTAATATAATGGATACATTATCTAATGGGTGAGATTTGTTTGGTACACATTGACCATAATCACCTCAGGTACATATTTTCTCAATAGGACCGAAACCATTGTTAGAGGAGGTGGTTCGAGTATCTATAGCCTTTTGACATCGAGATGGATTATACCTAGGAAAAGGGAAATTTCATTGATGATGCATTGAGCCCGAATAAGAAAAAATAGGTAGTAAGAGTGTCATGCAATGAGGGGTGGATAATGTCACTCATTGTAGACATGAATTTAGATGTCGACGATTCTCATGTATGAACATTAAATTCAACATTTGTTATACCCAAGATTTTGGACCAGATTAAGACTGAGTAGTTATCTAATCCAAGGGTACTAGTTCTGAGATAAAACATATATGATTTGGAGACATCATTGGGACGGTCTCTAGGAAGTGAAAATTCTCTTATTTACCATGGATGGTTATGGGTTTTTATAGGATTTCATGAGAAACTGGTCAGATAGTTTGATGCTTCAATATAGGTAGAATATACAGGTTTAACAAATATTTTTTATGATCTCCATAGATAGTATTGGTGGTTAGTAATGAAGAAAGTGGTAGTCGGATTTTTGATTAGTTTTTTCACTTATTTTCATGTGAAAGATGATTATTAGAGGCCAACTAGGGTTTTATATCCTTTTCCCATTCCTGAATTGAAATGGGATAATGTCACTAAGTATTTTGCGACAGAGTTTCCCAAGGAATCCAATAATAATGATGTTGTATGGTTGATTGTGGATTGACTGATGAAGGTATCCCACTTCATACCTATTAATGATATCTTCACAGTTGAGGATATTAGTATTCTTCACATGCATGAGGTTGTTCTCTTACATGGTGTTCCAAGGAGTATCATCTCATATAGAGATTCCTTCTTTATTGAACAATTCTAGAAGGTTCATTAGAAGTATCTAGGATATAAGTTTCTTTTGAGTATATTATATCATCCTCACATTAAAGGATAATCTGAGTGGAAAATTCTGGTTCTGAATGATATGTTAAAAGCCTGTGTTTTGGATTTCAATTGTTCATGGGAGAAATAGATAGAATTCGTGGAGTTTTCATAGAATAACAACTTCTTGGATTAAATCAAGATGTAACATTTTGAGGGTTTGTATGGTAGGCCATGTCATTCACCTCATTATAGGTTAGAGGCAAGAGATTTAGTGCTTGTTTGGCATACTTTTGTGTAGGAGATGTATGAATAGTTTTAGCTGATCATGAGGTTGTTGGAGGTAATGAAAATTAGGAATAAATCATATGTCGGCCATATAGATGACTTCTAGAGTCTTAATTTGGTCATCATATTTTCATTCATGTGTCTCATAGGTTGGTGAAATTCCATATCAGAAAATAGGGAAAGCTAGAGCCCTGGTTTTCAGGCCATTTGAGGTAGTGGATAGAATCAGTCCAGTGGTTACCTCTAGAACTCACCATTCTACTTTTCCAAATGGTCGGTGAACATGGAATGGATGTAACCAGTGGTAAAATAGGGGAGGTCAGGGTAGTCCTACTAGATGATTCATGTAAGAAGATCCATGTTGCATCTAAACACAAAACCCATATCCTCGTGGTGGGGAAGAAGGATGGAACTAATGTAGTAGTGGGTGAAGATAAGGGAATGGTAAATGATTATTCTTATCTTCTGTGATGTGGGGAATACCATAAATAATTTTGAATGTACACCTTCCACATAGAAGTAATTCCAATGCGGTCAGGGTGGGTGAGGGTGGAAACATGAGGTGGGGTAGATTGAAGAGGATAAAAGACACACCCTCAACCAAAATCATCCTTCATCTGTAAGAAAAATCGTCAAACTATTTTGAATCTGATTAGATTCATCATGTCACATGGATTCTCACAATATGTCAACCAATCTAACATGATTATCGTAAAAACTCCAAAAATAAATCACAAAAAGTATGATTGCTAAATTGGTAGATGGAGATTAGATGGGTGAGACAAAGTAGCTCCTCTATCTCCTCCCTAAGTCCCAACTACTTTAGGATAATCATGTTCCAAAATATAGAACTCAGCTAAATGGTCTATCATGATAAACATCACAGTAGGTCTACTGTAGAAAGTCTCTCATCATAAAAGGTAGGGGTGCGGCTGAGGTCGGTATACCATGGGAGCCGACTATGTTTTTGCACCAGCTACTGGACTGGATGGATCTGAATATGTTGCAGCTGGTGGAGGTGATATGAAAACCATTTATAGAATCACAGAAATCGTGGGTGTGGGTGTCGTGGTAGTTTAGGGACCTATGGAGCTAGGGGGATCAGTAGTTGTGTAAGGGGTATCCATATGCAATGGTGGTTTAACTATCATGGCTAGCGGTTGAAAAATCTGCATGTCCATCATAAAAGACTCCCCTTGTTCCTCTATTTGATCCTAGATAAGAGTGGACTGCTCATCATCATGATAGAGTATGACCTCTTCTATGACGATCGATCACTATCAAAAATGATCAGAAAAAGAAAATAAGAAAAAAAATAAAAAGAAAAATAAAAATAAAATAGAAATAGAAATATCAAAATGTACACAGTGTTTAAATCTATGGTACATGGAATGTAGTTTGACCAAGATGATAACCAATTTTCTATGGATATACAAACCTAGTGGGCCTGTTTTTTTCTATATCGAAGGACATAATGTGTATATAGGGAACACACCATGTGTGAGGGCATGGGTGGCCTGTCCATGTGCCTGTACGACCCGACCTCTTCCAGGTGGGGAAGATATCAAAGTACATGAAATATACCAAATGATCACAATGTGTGTGGGAAAAAAGGAATCAAGTCTGTTTTTGTGTACCCTAACATGGATAATTCATCAAGGATGAAGTACATGGAATGCTATAGATTCACACGATGTGTTTTTAACACAATTATCTTGTTCGTGTCTGTGTTGGAAGATGAGTTTTTCCTGATTGGGTAGCATCATGGGGACATAGTGTGTACCAAATTCACACACCACATGATTTCAGTTTCAGTTGAAAAGAAATGTTGTTGTGTGCATAGAGTATACAACATGTGTTCGTCTTGAATACCCATGTACTTCGGGTTTTGGATGAACAACTCCCCGATATAGAAATCACCAATAATAGATCAAAACTGTGAAATAAAGGTTAAATAACAACATACATGGATCAAGGAATGAAATAAGGAAGAAATTAGGGATAGAATCATGCCAAAATGGACGATTGGGCTAGGGAATTTGATAGATGTACAACATATGGGAGGATAAAATCGAGAGAGGAACACGGTGTCTCCGGATTAGGTCTTCAGGTTTTTTAGACAAGACATATGGTATGTATGATAAAGTACACACCATGTATGTCTATTTTTTTAACAATATATATAAATTAATATTTAAAATATGGGGTTATTATTATAAAATAATTATTATTTACTATTTATTAATTACAATTATATATTATCCTACACATGTAGTTCATTGGATAAATACATGATGTGTGTTTTGAAAATTGAAAAGTAAAATTACAAAATTTGTTTTAGTAATCAGGGAGAGATTATATCTGGTGACTGTTTCGATGTGAGTGCATGCCCTCAATCACTATAATGAAGGTTTTAGTACTTATTAATTTGTTATCCTTTTATATTTTTTAAATAGTTTAATAAAATACATGTTAAAATGAAGAACAAATGATTTGTGTTCTTGATTATTTGATGATCGGGATGATGTAGGGATATTATCCAAATTCAAACATGGGTTTTTTGGACCCAAGGTTATGACATTGTCAATCAACCCACATCACCCTTGTAAAGACCCTTAACCCAGTAGCCCAAATTTGGTGCCTTACTTAATTACATTAGTTCTATGAGCAATATCTCTCATCCCAAATAACCGAATAGTTTAGTATATTTGAAAACTCATATACATATATAAGTTTTACATTACAACGTGGAATAAAAAACTACATATAAAATCCATTGTTAATACCCATAAACTCCTAGATTATCCCTGAAATGTCATTCATAATTCTCATTTTCGCATCCTGGGGAGAAATAAAACATAATAATGGGGTGATCTCAGATTAAGGGTAAGTAATAAAACAAAATATTACATAAATGACAATGTATAATGAATAACTAAAAACACATTACATGAAAACATAATCATGCTAAAATATGGCAGGAATAAAATATTATTAGGTAATACTATAAATAATCTCATGAGAAAGAAACTTAAACCTGGATATTTTACAAGTTGTATAATCAAATGAATTTTCAATTATAAATATCATAATGAGGGAATTCATAATCCTGGACATCTAAAACATTTTTTCGAGGCCTTGACCAATACAACTAATGATAAATGGTTGTGGTCTCAGCCAAGTCCATATCTGTTTGTCCTCAGGAGACCTACCAATTAATCAAGGGACTATAGTGGGCCCTAACAGTTACTTAATATGTATAATGTATTCATCATATGAATGTATTTAATCATAAAAAACATTTACATATTAAATGTAAATAATTTTCATTAATAGGTAAACATAATTACAAACAATTACGAGTAGTAAGGTGAATGGTATCAAGATAACACATCCATAATAAAACTTATCATAAACCATATAAAAAAATATGGTAGATGATATCATAAAATATCAATACAAATTAATAATAATATTCAATATAAGTTTTTCAAAATTATAAAAATAATCTAACAAAATCATTGGGGAATTCATGAGATAAATATCCCTTTTATTTTGTAAAGAAGAGTTATTTCGGAAAAATCATTTTTAATTTTCATAAAATTATTTTGAAACCATGGATATCCTAGAAAAAAATAGGTAATTATAATGAAACTATGTTTTTGGAATAAAATATTTCCAATATATGTGAAAAAATGTAAAATGAGTTTTTTTGAAACTTTTAATTGAGCCTCTATAGCATAGTTTAAGACAAATTATCAAAGAGTCATTAAAATGGAAACAGATTAATTATTTTCATAAAACCAGAAATAGGCTCAGATCATTTTTTTAATAAAAATAGTGATTTTTGATTAATATTGGTGGCTTAAAACATATTATGTATTTTACTTAATTAATGGTATGAAATTGTAATGTTCCCTTAAATCGAGATTGTTTATCGAGACGAATTAAGATGGGAAACATGTAAAAAATGTATTTCTACGTCAAATAAAGATGAAATCGTATTGATAAAAGATATTAAAATATATATATAATTTTTAATAATTATATAAAAATAAGAAATAATTACATTGGGCTTAAAAAAGATAAAGTCTAACCTGAATGAAAAATGGAGGTTTGGGAAGAAACTCTTACATCATGTCTGAAAGTGGTCTCCACTTGTACATAACATCCTAGATAATGAAATTAGATTAATTAATAATTTAATTAATAACATATTAATCATATATTTTTATTATTATAATTTTATTAAGTTTATTTATAGTAATTTTGATGAGTTATAAGATTCAATTTTTTCATTTGGGAGTTTTTGTGTCCTTAGTTTTCACAATTGCTTCACTTGTATACATGTGTGAAATATCACATGAAATGGGAATAGTTATACTGAATTTAAATTATATTTTATTAAATAAATTACAAAATATTAAATGTTTATATAATTCATTTTGTTACTTGGGGTCCAGATGTATCATTAGATAAGACGTTAGTGACGATCCTTTAGATTATATTGGTGGTTTTTCAATCACCACAAACTAGTTTTGAATAATTATTTAATATTACATATGTATACTAGTTATAGAGAATTAAATAATCTATAATAAAAATATTATAATCCATTTTAACCATAAAAATGGTTTTATAAACAACCTTGAAGGAATAATTGAAAAAAAATACATCACCCAAGAAGACGGTAAATTGGCACCTCATGGACTATGTTTTCATCTTTAGAATAAATGGAAGAAGAGAAGAGAATTGATTGTGTATTTTCTGTAAAGGTAATAAAATTATAGTATATATAAGATACTAGAGTTTCCATTTATGTTTGTATATAATTAGAGAGGAGGGTATAAGAAAATAAATGAAAGTGAAAATAATGAAAACGAAAGTGTATTTTACCTCTAGATTTCTTCTCCTTGAGAATCTCTTTAGAAAAATTGGGTTTTAGACATTTGTTGAGAACAAAACATCCTGTAAATGGTGAAGAGGCTTTGTAATAGTGTTGGGTAGAAATTGTAAAAGATTCAATCCTTATGAGGGGTCAGGAGAAGAGGTGGTGAGGGTGGTAATTATATAGGATGATATGGTGGTTTTTGTTAATTTTATTCCACAATTAATTATTTTGTCTCAGGACAAGAAATAGTGATGATTCCATGAATAAATTTAGTAATGAGATAATGATAGTTCATGATTATTGTTATTACATTATTGATTACTTGATAAATATTTTATTTACCTCATAATGTATATATATCGTAAATTATCATATTTTTCTATTCACCAAAAATTGATCTATTATAGAAAAAACCCAAATATTAACCCTAAACATTTTTAGATGTGTAGAATTCCCAAATAGACTCAATTTTATAAAAATAATATTATAAATATGATAAATTTAAATTTTATTTACAAAAATAATTGTTTTAAAAAATACTAATTTTAAAATTATAACAGATATTGTAAGAATTTGAAAAATTAATAAAGGTCTCATAAAATTATATTATAATACTAACACAAAAAATATTAATTTATGAATATATTTTATTAAAATAATTTTTCTTTAAAAACATTATATTAATTATAAATATCTATTTAAATATTTAATCTGCACAACAAATACCAATACGTAATTTATCATTTTTAAAACATTTAATTAATTATACTAAAATATAAAAATATCATATTTTCATTTTTAAGATAGAAAAATTTTATTTATACTTTAATAGCTGATGTTACAATTATATTGGTCTTATTACTATTCTTAATGGTCACATTTCCATTCTAAGAGTCATACTTTATAAAAGATTATAGTTTTAAACTAGATGTTTCATGAAACATAAATATTGAAGATATTAAATTATAAAAGGGTCATACCAAAAAATCATGGGATGATACAAACAACAGGTGATTTATTATTTTCAAAATAGTTTTAAATTATTAATGGAAATATTATATTAATGACACATGATGTATATTGAAATACATGTTGTCTAGTCTGAATTTAGTGAAACATTATGGCACAAAATCGGCTAGAAGGTCTCTATCCCGAGTCTTTGGAACCGTTGGATTCAAACCTACCAGCTGATTCATCCCCACCATTGGTTTTGTATTATTTGTAAATGATTTTTATTATTTTTGAAAATACCACACATTTTATTTAATAAATAATGGGATCACGAAAAATGAATCCTATACTAAAGGAGGGTACATAGGGATTCAAACCAGTGATGGATCAAATACCTTTCAACCAACATTCCATCAACCCAAGCTCTATTCGTGTTTATTGACATTATCAATTTTTATTTCTACACAATGTACGATTAAAATATATACTAAATAGAAAGATATAAGCTATGTATATTGATACACACACTTTCTAACCTCACTTTATCTACATTTAAATAGTAATTTCAAAGGGATTAAGAAAAGGATGTTGCGTGATATGTGAAGATGAAGTAATCACCCTGTATTTATTGAAAACAGAAAATATAGAGGTATGGGGAAAGAATGTACTAGTTTCCTCTTATAAATAACTGTTGTTTTATTTCATTGGCATGACCTAATTTACAGTACCTACCCTTAATCTGAAGGAGAATGTGGCTTATGCAATGCAAACCATCACATATGCCTGACGCCATCCCCTTTTATTATAATTTCATGATATTCAGGTGGTCTAGGTAATGGATTATCGTACCCCTTCTCGGAGGCCAGTAAATTTCGAATGTTGATATAGTGACCCTATCCTATTACACATATTATTACATGATTTTAAGAATAATTAACCATCAAATAAATTCCAAGGATCATATAGCCTTATGTATCTGTATGATTAGGTACATAATTAGAAATCCTGAAACCAAAATAACGGAATATTTTATTTAAAATCTATAATGAGATCGTAAATTCCTTTGATCTCTTACATCCATATAGGATATCCTGGGGAATAAATGAATTAGGAGATGAGTTAAAAAGCTCAATAAGGGAATAAAAATAAGAATAAAAAATAGAACATGGTTAGATGGCATAATATGATGACATATTAAGCCATGAATCATAAATAAAATTTTGGAATCATGAAATATATTACATGGGAAGATGTAATACTATAAGAATTGGAATTTAGAATCAACATAAAACATGACATAAATATGAGTCAAGGCTAACTACCAAGACTATATAACATGGTGGACAAATTCCCTTAATATATTAGGTTTACTCCCTAATCCCATACTTGGAATCTCATGAGGTTAGAAATTACCCAATGAAATGGAGGTCTATCTAGGACCACTCATCATAACATTTTCAAGAAAATGTGTTCCATGTGATTAATCAAACACAATTAATAAACATAAGGTTTACGAGTAGAATGAAATGGGTATCATAATTATGTCATAAAGCATATCCAAATATAATATCATAATGGTGTCTATGAGAGAATGGATTTAAATAATAAATGGACATTTAATAGGGGAAATAAGCATGGATAATTGTATGATATGACAAATTCATTAAAAACATGTAATAATAGTGTTTAAGAAACATGTGAAATGAGCCACTATAGTGCGGTTTAAAGAAAATATAAAAGAGACATTAAAGAGGAAAAATGTGTAATTGTTTGTATATTAATAATAAATGATCTAAATTAGTTGTCATGATAAAATGAGTAATTTTATAAAAATGTGTAATTGGTATGATATTGGGAAATTCTCTTTCATCGGGTTTGATTATAGGGAGAAATTGAGAGGTGAACCTTATAAAACATGTATTTTCCCATAAAATGAAGAAAATTTGATCTATTTACAAATTTATGGAAAAAATAAACATTATTTAGTAGTATTACATAAGAATAATTAAGAATTACACTGGGATAATGAGAGAGAAAGTTTATCCAGAAGGAAAATTGGATGTTTGGAGATAATCCCTTACCTTATGTAAGAAAGTATTCTTCACATGACCTTAATGTCCTGGAAAATAAAATTATATTCATAAATAATTTAATTCAATAAAATATAAGCTTATTCTTTATCTATAATAATTTTATTAAGTTCATTTATGGAAATTTTTATGGTTTATATTTTTTATTTTTGTTGTTCTGGGGGCGTTCGTCTTAGGGTCTCATGATCGGTTCAATTTTGTATAATTATGGATGTTCTTGTAAAATTTAAATAATTATATATAATTGAAATTATATCATATTAATTATCGTCCAAAATTTTTAATGGTCCCATATATTATTTTATTTATTTTCATGAGGATGATTTATTAGATAAAATGTTAATTTAAATCGATATGTTTATTTTTACAGTTTTACGACCATCAAGAACTAGTATTACTTTATATAATATTATGTTTATATAATAGTTATATAAAATTAAATAGGTTTTCATAAACATATTTTAATTTTTTAACCATAAAATGGATTTACTACCAGTCATGATGGTGTTAATGAAAAATGAATACTCATCGTCTATGAAGGTAGTGAATCGACACCGCAGAAATGATGTTATCATTTTTAGACTAAATGGAGAGGTGTAGATATTTGATGATAGATATCCCACTGATACAATAGAAATATATTATATTTATGATACTAGAGTTATCATATCACTTTTTATAGGATAGGTGGGGGAGTCTAAGGAAAGAAAAAAAAGATAAGACAAAGAAGGAGGATTTTACCTCTTGAATATCGTCTCATTGAGAACCTCCTTATGGCACTTGGAATTGGTCTTTTGGTGAGACCAGTAAGGCCAGAACATGGGAATGAGTATTAGGATTGGAATTGGGTTGAATACTGGAAAAATAAAAATCTTATAATATGTGAGGATAAGTGGTGGTAAGTGATTGTACTACTAGGTGAAGAGAGGGGTGTTTTTATTATTATATTCACTTGTTTTTTATTTTGGCACAAGGCTATCAATAGTGTTGATTATTTTGAATATGTAAAGTAATGAGATAATTTGAGCTTTAGATAAAGGGTGATTACATCATCTATGACTCAACCATGACACAAAAATTCTTTTATTTACATATAATGTTAAATATGGTAAATTACTGTTATTCACTATTCAATAAAATATAATATTTTAAAAAATATAAATAAATCACCCTATCTATTTTTTGATTTTTAGATTTCAAAAATAAATACCATTTTATGAAAATAAATATCTAAATATTAAAAATTTAAAATTTAAATAAAATAATCATTTACTCAAAAAATATCGATTTTAATATTATAACTAATTTTATGACACATTGAAAATTTAATTAAGGCCTCATAAATTTTTTATATAATTATAAGATTACAAAATATTAATTTTTGAATCAATTTTATTAAAATAATTTTTTTTAAATCAATATATTAATTATAAACATTTAAATAATAATTTTTGTTCACAAAAATACCAATACTAAATTTATCATTTTTAAAACATTTACTTACTGAAAGATATAAATATATCAAATTTTTATTTATAAGATACCCTAATTTTATTTACACTTTCATAGGTATGGTTAGTATTCTTATTTTAAGATTAATATTTATGAAAAGTAGGATTTTTATTAATTAGAAAAAGAAGGGCATAACAATGTCACGGAGGCCAAAATAAGTAGAGGCGAAGGGCATGATCCTGAAAAAAATTAATACATTCTAGTGGTAGTGAACCAAGGGTATAATAGATGATGAGTGGGGTTATTTTATAGTCCATTGAATAATGGAATTCCACGACATAGTTTCCTTTACAAAAAGTATACTTCTGGTTACCTTGTCTAATGAGTTCCATGATTCTGTGGATGAGAAAGAAAATGGCCTAGGAGGGACTGATCTTCCCTTGAAGATATTGGAATATGATAGAAAAATTATTTCAATCATAGTGAGATAAATTTCAGATGATATAAAAAATTTCCAGCCCATTGAAGAAGGCTTTATCCTCTACTATAAGAGAATCTCCATGTCTGTAGAAGTTAATGAAGGAAAAAATAATTGCACCCTTAGAGTCACGAACCCCACCACCACCTCTTATGACTGCAAGATTGCATGAGCCATCACTGTTGAGTTTGAAACTGTTGTTGGTGTGCTTCCCCCAGACCCATTTTTTTAGTGGATCTGTATTTTGAGGAGAAAAAGATTGAGTAGGCACCATGCTTATGCTTTTCATGACCCTTTACAAGGAACAAGAATTCTCCCAATGCCTCAAGAGAGATCCCAACTCCACTACTAAGCACCTTGTTTTCATTTCAATGATAGAAAAGAACATCGAGCTCTTTCTACTCTTACCTTATTTCTCGCATTCCAGATAGACCACCATCCAGCCGCAATAATAATGGAATGAACTTTTCCTTACAATCAAATTATACTCCAACCCCTGAAACAAAGATTGAAAAAATTTGATTCCATTTCTCTCTAAAACATTAATGCCAGCCAGGTTCATGATGCCTTTCCAAATAGCCTAGTCTTGTTCGCGTTCAAAGAACATGTGACTGACTGAATCATCCCTAGAGATCCAACAACATATGCACTTAGAAACCTGTTGAATCCCGTTTCTATAGATCTCATCATCAGTAGGAATAATGTTGTACCAAATGTACCAATTGAGAGAGTTTAATTTAGGAAGGATATAATTACACTAGAGAGTATTTCCCATGACATTATCAGGATGAGCCTGAATGGAATGGTGTTAGTCATTAACCGAGAAGGATCTAGATGAAGCACCAGTGAGAACAGTGTTTTATTGTTCAGATGAGAGAGGAATACTCTTAAAAATATCAAGTTGGTGTTGGTTGAGAGTGTCCTGAATGAATGAAAGAAATGTAGTGGCCTGAGAAACTGTAATGTTGGGGGAGAGGCATCCCAGAAAACCAAGGATATAACCCCCTGTTAACCTTATATAAATGAACGATGTTTCAACCAATAATCCAGAAGGATTTATGTTGATTCTCTGGTTGGTTCCCTTGGAGCCTCCTCTACAGATTAGAGATATTTCCCTTTGGATATGATAAAATATCATTGTATTTATGGGCCACAAATTAACCCCATAAATATCTAACATGAAAATCCTCCCAGGATAATTGGGATTATAGATTCTACATGGCGTCAACCACATTTTTGAGACCAATACCCCCTGAATACATTGGTTCTTCCATTTTAGTCCATGACGCCCAGTGGAAATATCCTTCCTTGTGGGAATACCACACAAAAGAATTCATTATTTTCTCAATGTTTCAAACCACCATTTTGGGTACTTTGAGAAATGAGAGCTCATGCATTAGGATGGTCGTGAGAACACTATTAATCAAAGTGATGCGTCCCCTAATGGAAAGGAAATGACTCATCCATTTAATAATGTGACATGTAATTTTAGTCACCAGTTTATCAAATTGATGGATACGTAGGGTGGAGATAGAAATAAGGGACCCAAGATAGTCTATAGGGATGTATTTTATTTTTATTCTTGTCTCCTCTTCAATTTATTTCATGCGGCGCTCAGAACAAAATTTTGAAATGTAGATTCTACTCTTCTCATGGTTAATATTCTAACGACTCCATTTGGAGTATTCCTGAAAAATATGGTTGATTCCTTAGAGGTAATTCCTATTTTAATTACTGAAAATTAGCATGTCATTAGAAAAAATAATGTCCGATATTCCATTAAAGTGACTCCTTCACCTAAAAGGGAGAAAAATCTGGCTATGAATGAAACTGGACATAAGCTTTCTAAAGGAATCTTCAGACAAAATAAAAAAACTAGAGGAAAGGAGATATCATTGTCTAAGGCCATGAATGAATTTGAAAAAGCCACATATTTCCCATTAAATTAACTGAAAACCATTTTGACCTAACACACCTGGAAAATAAATCATAAACCCATATCAAGAAACCCATGCTAGATATTACCCGGAGAATTAAATCTCGTTAGATCTTATCGTAGGACTTCTCCATGCCAAATTTGATTGTAATGTTGGACCCCAATGTTTTCCTGTTTAAGTATTGAATCATTTCTAAGGTCAGAGTGATAGCAACTTGAGTGAATCTTCACTTCACAAAGACATATTTTTTATTATAGATCCAGACCTGTAGATGGGAGGCTTGTCTCATATTGATCACACTCACAAAAATTGTTTATGAAATATTGGAAATTCTTATAGGAATATAGTTATTGAATTAGGATCAGTCTCGAAACTTATGAAAAAGGACCAATGTAGTAGTACAGGCCACCCGGGGTAAATTTCCCCTAATGAAGAAGTCTTGAAGGATGCTTAGAAGATTATGTTTCACAATATCCCAAGAGGTGACATCGAAGGAGATGAGAAACCCATCAGGTTCAGGAGTAGTATATTGATTAAGGGTGGACAACATTTCCCAAATAATATTCTTATAGATAAGATTATGACATCACTGGATCAAATTGATATAAATAAACTATTGGAAAATTATACCAACCTCAATTTGAATAAATATACATGTGGGTGAGAGGAAAAGTTTCCCAAGAGATAAATTAAAAATTTGAATTTTTTTTGGGTAATCCGACATAGACAAAGACTCACACTACTTCTTCCTGAACATCCCCGAAAACGGCATGAAAATATAACCATGCCTGTCAGGTGAAATGGAAAATTGATTTCCCATTTAAACCAACTAAATAGATAGATTGTGGTGTTATGGGTCGATCCTAGAGGGAAGAAAAAAGAATTGGCATATTCAATTTGGCAAGGTTCAACTGATTATCTAGAAAAATCAGTTAAGGAGAAGGTATGGAAAGCATGGAATGATTTGAAAAAAAAATCAACATCATAAGAAGATAAATAAAAACATGGAAAAAGAAGTTTTAGGGTTAAAACATCATTAGGGTAAATTGAAAAGTTATTATTTTATATTAAAATTATTTATGAAATAGCTTTACGATGTGGATTTAATTATATTATTGTTTCATGGCCTAATAATAAGTAATTTTGTATTTAAACACCATTATATTGGTCTGATAATTAAATGTTAAAATACTAATAAAAAAATACACCTAAAACAATGGAAGTTGACTCGCCCAATGGTAATGGGTTTTCCTATTGTAACCCATTTAGTGTTCAATATTTTTGTACCTCTTGGTCTAATACAACTCCACTAGAGATTTTTAAATTAAGTCATTAAAGGAATTGTAAAAGTAAAATTCAAAGTTAAAATAAATGTATCATATGTTATATTAAATCATGCCCATAACCTTATTACAACCCCAAAGTGTGAATATTGATTAAATACTAAATACCTACCATGAAAAAGAGAGGAGAAGGAAATATGGGATTAATTCCACTAAAATGGATAGAATATAGAAGAAACACCATACTAGATTTGGGAGAAAATCAAATGGCAGAGAGGCAACACCTCCCCCAAGAATATCTTACTCCAAATATGGAGGCATGCCCCATTATTTATAGAAAATTTAATTACATGATATATACTAGGAAGTACACAACATGTACTTAGGTCAACCTGTAATTTCTCGGTTTCCTCCACTATAAGGTGGCCTACCGCGTTGCCCATTGAATTTTAGGCATCAACAGTTGGTTTGTGGAAATAACCAGGGTCTAGTGTAGGCATACATGGTGTGTATACTCTTTATCAATCATGAACCACTCATGGAAGGGCATACACAGTGTGTGTGATTAAGTAAATGATATGTCTTTGTTGAGCTTCTATATGGATCAAGTTAACCAAGTCAAGAATGAGAAAGGTACATTGTTTGTGTTTATAAAATACACATTGTGTGTATATATATATATATATATATATATATATATATATTTGTTTTGTTCATCCCTGATTTTTTAATTTGACTAGAAAATCCTGAAAAATCACCACAAACACAAAAATGAAACATTTCATCCATAAAACAAGTTGTATCCGGTGAAAACATGTTTTTGTATTCAATAAAATTTCTGAATCACTATACACATATTGGGAAAATTATAGATGAAGATATATTTTTCCACACCCAATAGAAGAGAACTCTATCATCTTATATAGGCTGAGCCTGAGGCCCATTGCATCATATGCATTTCATAATTTTGAAGTAATTCATTAAAATTTTTCAAAGAATTAATATAAATCCATTAAAACATTATTAATGTTTTCCGACAAATTTTAATAAATATTTTGAAAAAAAAATATCATATATATATTTACTATCACATTTTATGCATGTTATAAATACATGCTTATATGTATATATATATATAATGGAATATTATATATATATATAATGGAATATTATATATATATATATATTTGAGCACATCCAACACATCCCTCAAGTCAACTATGTTATGCATAGGTGGTTAGCCTAGTCCATTATAATATAAATGACTTGATGGTTAACCTTCATATACGTTATCATTTTTTTTGCTTATGCTTTTTTCAGATTATTATGTAGTGAGAAGTACCCATGTCATATTCTCATTACACATGATTGTTGAATGATATTTCAAATCCATAATTCATGTTTTAGGTTTTTCCTAAAGCATTATGTCGTGATTCATGATCTAGGATCCATGTATATTATGTATAATTTCATTATACTATGTTCATGTCTGCATATTTATCTTATGCTTAATGATGATCTTCAATAAATATGTATTATTTTAACTCCTTATTGAGTGATTGATATTATCCTTTATTGTTTATATTTTTCAAGTTATAATGAAATGAATTATGTATGGTATGTTTATAAGGGTATCATGTGTGAGGAATATTTATTGGGGATATTGAACAATGGTCGTAAAATAAGTTGATTTTTTATCCGGTCTCCAAATACATTAAACCCACATTTTTTTAATGTGTTTTGTTTTGAGATGTTGTAAATAATCATGTAAAATGATTTATTATGCATTTTTGTTATGGTTGGGTTTTCTCATGTAGATTATGTCAATCCCATTTACTACTTTATTTCATTTTATCAATTTTTGCAATGTTATTTCCATTTCATCTACAAAATTAAAATATTAATTACAATAATTTGTTTACTATTTACAATGTTGTTTTCATCTATGTTAATTCTAGAAGATTTTGACACATTAAAATTTCTAATTCTAGTTTTTTTACTAGTATGTGATTATAGTCTCGTTTTACTAATTTTAATTTTGTGGATTATATTTAAATTATATCATTGTGGGTGGGGGAGAAATACTATGAAACCCCTCCATAAGGATGAAACCACTAGACTGCGGCCCATGGGGAAACATTATGGAGTATATTTATATTTCATATTTAATAATTTTTTATAATGTAATAGAATGATGTTTTTTAATTATCTATTGCATGTGATTTGTACTATATAATATACATAAATATTACACACATATATTTAGAGAAGATATTTTTTTATATATGATAATCCCATATTATTATTAATATAAATTGTCATTAATGATTTTTTATTTCATCTTTTCCGAAATGATTGCATGAATTTTCACTAATACAGATTTGATTTTATCCAGTGTTATCCTCTATTATCAATAACTACATGTTCTGATAAATGGAACCTTTATCAACCCTAGAAAAATGAGTTGATAAAGGCCACCATTATCAGTCTTAACAAAATCACTGATAAAGGGAACCTTTTATCAGACCTGGAAAGAGTCCCCCTTCATCAGTGATAAAAATGAAAATAAAATCCACCTTAATAAGACCTTTCTAGTAGAGCTGATTAGGATGATATTTATCAGCTCTAAAAAATTCTGATAGAAGGTACTTTTATCAGTGCCGGTGAAAATGATGATAAATATTACTATTTATCAGCCCTAAAAACACTGATAAAAGATACCATTTATCAGTGCTAGAAAAAAACACTGATATGGGGTACCATTTATCAACACTAAAAAAAGAATTGATAAAATATATCATTAATCAATGCTTGTAAAAAAATGAAAAGGGTATCATTTATATGGGAAAAAAAGAGATGATAAAAGCTACCCTTTATCATTAGTTTTATTTTAGAACTAATAAAATGTATCCTTTATCAATGATTATTACTAGCATAGATAAGTGGCATATTTCATAAAAAAGATTATGTATCATTATAAATTATATATTAATATATAAATATATTTATATTGATATAATTATAATATATTTTATTAAATATGATTTATAGAATACTAAATATGAATTTACAGTAGATATATATGATTTACAGTGAGAAAATGGATTATAAAATAATTAATTAATAATATTAATTAATAATTTTCTAATTATTATCATGTAATAGTCTTTTAATGTCAATTAAATCACATAAAAATTCCAAAAATTAAATAACGGTCTCAGATAAGTTGAAAACACGACCTGAACTTCAGAGGACCATAATTTTTTTCCAGATGCCTATTTAAAGTCTACCACATATCAAATTGAAACCTTCAAAGGGATCTACAACGTATTGTCCTAGGGGAACCCATGTAATTATTTTTTTCACGGTCAAAAAAGGCTCTTAAGACCTCTAAAACCATGTTTTTAGTTGAGATACCATAAATTTTTTAATATTCGATGATATTTCAACTTCTTTTAAAAGTGTATTCTTGTACTTTTTTAGTAGAGCCTGCATTTATTCTTAGGGAATTCATTTATATAGATACTATGATATTGATATTTTATCATTTTTTATATTGTGGTTTCATTTATAATTAAATATATACATTTTTTCTTATATTTACATATAATAAATCAATTTTACAAATAAATATTAAAACATATTTACATAGAAATGTGTTTTTAATACATAAACCATATGAAAATAAATATTTATTATTCATTTTATTTAAAATAAAATATTATCATTTTATTTACCATATAAATATGAATTAATATATATGTGCATATATATATATACAAGTAATGTTTATATATAAATATGGGTGTGTCACTAGAAAAATATATATTTATGTGTTCTATTATACAAAAATAAAGAAAAATATGTAAATATTTGTGCATGTATGTGCGAAATATTAATGTGTGCATGTGTGTATAAATATGTATGTATGTGTGTGTATCAATATTTTTTAAATACGTCTTATAAATGTATTTTTATAAATATATACATATCATTAAATATAGTATATTAATGTATTTATAATAAATATTTATAAATACATTATAAATAAATTATATCTAAATGTTAAACTATATGTGAATATGTATAAATATATATGTACATATATAGTCATATAAATATATATGTCCATATATAGTCATATGAATATATATGTAATGTATAAAATTTATATCAAAATATAAAATATATAAACAGATTTGGAAACTATATTTATTAATAATTATATAAATAATATGAATGTAGTTATTATAAAATTTAGTTAGAACAATATCTCTCTATTTCTTGTACACTATAAAAATATATGAATCTATATATGCATAGAAAAATGTATATATAATGTTTATATTTACATATGTGTGTGAACTAATAAATGGATATATATTTATATTCTAATAAATATAAATGAGTAATAATAAATATAATATATTTAAATAATTATAAATATATATATATCATACACAAACATATATATTATATATATATTGAAAAATAATTATATTTTTGGTACCTACTTATTTTAATTCCCACAAATAATGTTTATTATATATCTTATGAGATTACTGTTTTATGACAGAATTTTATTTTATAAGACCACTACTGGAAAAATGGCTTATTGAGATGGATCATTTGCGATATGATCTCGTTGTAAATGAACGTTTACGAATGGGGCTCCAACTCAAATAACTCGTTGTGGAATATGGAGTCAAAATTTATTCCATTTTCACAGTTCGTTGCAAAGAGATATTATTTGTGATGGGCAGTAGCACCATCGTCAAAAAAGTTCGGCAAATTTTTAAAATATCTAATGTGACAGCCCAACCACCCATCACAAATATTTTCCTATATTTTATCTTTTTTCCAAAGGACCATCCCAATTTGTATTTTTGACGAACCATCCCAAATACTGTTCAAAATAAATAAATAAAATAAACCCTTATTTGACGAACCATTACCATTAGTATTTGCGATGGGGCCGTCACAAATATTTGAAAATATAAATAAAATAAAATAATATTAATAATAAAATATTAATATTAATATTCTTAAAATAAAATCAAATTATAATAAAAATAAATAATATAATATTATTTTTATTAATATTAATGAAATAATAGTAATATTATTAAAAATATAATAAAAACCAGATTATTCAAAATATATATAAAAAAATATTAATTAATAAAATAAAAAATTAAATAAAAAATTAAACAAATAATAAAAAACTGTAATATTCGAGGCAATATAAAAACACACTATTTAAAACATTAAAGTGTTAATTTTACAAAAAAAAACATTAAAATTTTGTTTTCTATAATAAATATACATCATTGAGGGTGAGAGTCATTTTGAGGAGCTCAAGGAGATGGTGGAGGAAATTCCATCACAAAACTGCAAGTCAGATGTCGCACGTACTCCATCGGCTCCTACTCCTATTGATGCCACCATTGACACATCTCATTAGGCATCTCTTATTGTTGTTGTAGTCGTAAGAACTCTTCCTACTGCTACTGCAGCCACTGACAAATCTACTCTTTATCCCTACACATTGTCTTTATAATCTCACTTTGAGGTGAAGATGATTCCTAAATATTAAAAATGACTCATGGAATGTTTCCATAAATTATTAAAATAGTCCTATTTTGTTTACGTGGTTTTCAATATGTCACTTGTTCAATTTTCTAAAATTACTATCAATTTAAAATAAAAAATGAACTAAGAGTCACACTGATCACACCATGCACTTGATTGAGATGTAGATGATCTATACACATCAAAAATGACATATGGATAGTTTTTATAATATATTAAAACAATCCTAATACATTTAATCAGTTTTGAGTAGGTCAATTTTCCTTTTAACTAAAATTGATATAAATTTTAAATAAAAATATGTACTTTGAGTCATACCAGTATCATCGTGAGTCAGATATAGGTTTTGCTTATTTGTACATGTATGAAATTACTGATGGATCATTTTAACAAATCATCAAAACAATTCAAATGTATTCGATCAGTTTTGAGTAGGTGAGTTGTCCTTTTTATTGAAATTCATGTCAATTTTAAATAAAAAAGACTGTATGAGTCATAACGTTCACACCATGAATTGTATTGAGGTGAAAATGATTCCTACACATCTCAAATGTCTCAAGGATCATTTAACTAATGTATAAAAATAATCCTAATGTTTTTCTCCATTTCTAGTATGACACTTGTTCCTTTTTGTAAAATTAATGTTAATTTAAATTAAAAAGTCAAACTTGGAGTCATATCGGTCACACCATGTGTTGGATTGTGGTAAAGTTTATTCCTACATGTCAAAAATTACTTATGGATCATTTTAATAAATTATTAAAATAATATAAATGCATTTTATTAGTTTGCATTAGGTTATATTTCCTTTTTACTAAAAGTTGTGTAAATTTTAAATAAAAAGACGCACTTGGAGTCATACCAATCACACTGTGTGCTAGATTGAGGTGAGGGTGACTCTTACTCATCCAAAATGATTTATATATTATTTTAATTAAGTATAAAAACAATATGAATGATTTTTATCAATTTTGAGCAGGTCGATTGTCTTTTTTTATTAAAATTGATGTTAATTTTTAAAAAAATGCACTTGGAGTCATACTAGTCACACCATGAGTTAGATTGAGGTGAGGATATTTCCTAATTGTCCTAAATCATTATTGGATAGTTATACTAAAGTATCAAAAAAAAAATTATATTGTTTTTACTGGTATTTAGTATATCACGTGTTCCTTTTACTAATATTAATGTCAATATAAAATAAAAAGACACACTTAGAGTCATATCGGTCACACCGTGCATCAGATTGAGGTGTGGTTGATTGTTAAAATTAAAATATAACATATAGATATATTTCTTAAAGTATAAAAACAATCTAAATTATTTTTCTTGGTTTTGATTAGTTTAGTTGTCCTTTTTACAAAAAATGATGTCAATTTTAAATAAAAAAGATGCACTTGGAGTCATATCGGTAACACCATGCATCAAAATGGGGTTTAACAGATTAATACACATCCCAATTGACTCATGGATCCTTTTTCTAATATATATAAAAAATTGAATGTGTTTGATTTGTTTTCAATACATCACTTGTTCCTTTTTCTAAAATTAATGTAAATTTAAAATAAAAAGACACACTTGGAGTCATATCAGTAACATCGTGCATCTGAATTAGGTTTGGTCGACTCCTATACCTAAAAAATGACTTATTTATCATTTTTATAAAGTATAAAAATAATCACATAGAATTTAGTTGATTATGAGTATGTCATTTTTCCTTTTTAACAAAATTGATGTCAATTTTAATTAAAAAATTCAATTGGATTCATACCGATCACACCGTGCTTCAAATTGAGGTGAACCTAATTCTAAAATGTCCCAAATTACTCATGTATAATTTAAATAATTTATAAAAACAATAATAATGTGTTTTCATTGTTTTTTGTGTTTTAAATTTCCCTTTTTCCATAAATTGATGAAAATTTTAAATAAAAAGACACACTAAGAGTCATATCAGTCACAATGTGAATTAGATTGATTTTCAATTGATTGCTACATATAAAAAATGGATACTGGATCATTTTAATAAAGTATAAATACAATAAGAACGTGTTTTATAAGTTTTGAGTAGGCTTTTTTTTATATTAAAATTGATGCCAAATTTATATATAAAAGATACCCTTGAGGTCATACTGGTCACACTGTGCCTCAGATTTAGGTTAGGTTGACTCCTATACATCCCAATTGACTCATGGATTGTAGAACTAATGTATCAAAACAATAAAAATGAATTTTATTTATTATCTATACATTCCTTGTTTCCTTTTTCTAAAAATGATGTTAATTTTAAATAAATATATGTACTTAGAGTCATACCGGTCACACCATGCCTCAGATTTCGGTGAGGATTATTCCTACACATAAAAATTGACATATGGATAGTTTTATTAAGTTTGAAAATATTAAGTATGAATTTTCTTTGTTTTTAATAGGCCAATTTTCCTTTTTACTAAAATTTATGTCACTTTTAAATAAAAAGGACACACTTGGAGTCACATTTGTCACACCATACCTCAGATTGAGGTGCGGATTATTCCTACACATACCAAATGACTCATGGATCATTTATATAAATTTTAAAAACAAATATAAATGTGTTTTCTTGGTTCTCAACATGTCATTGGTTTTTATTACAAATTTTATTTCAATTTTAAATAAAAAGACACACTTAGAGTCATACCGGTCACACATTGCACCAAATTGAGGTGATGATGATTCCTATACATCCTAAATGTCTCATGGAGAGTTTATATAATGTATAAAAACAATATCAAAGAGTTTTATTGGTTTCAAGTAGTTTAGTTGTCCTTTTTAAAAAAAATTGAGGTAAATTTTAAATAAATAATACACACATCGAGTCATACTATTCAAACAGTGCCTCAAATTGTGGTGCAGATGATTCCTACACATATGAAATGAATCATGTATCATTTAAATAATGTATAAAAATAATATGCATGTGTTTTATTAGATATCAGTACATCACCTATTCTTTTTTAGTAAAATTAATGTCAATTTTCAGTAAAAAGTTGCATATAGAGTCATACAGATCACATTGTGCATCATATTAATCCAAGACTAATTCATACACATCCAAAATTACTCATGGATCATTTTAATAATTTATCCAATGAATGTAAACGTTTTTTCATAGTTTTTAGTACGTCACTTGTATTTTTTTAGTAAATTTCTATTTTAACCCGGAAACATGATCTTTAACTCATATTTGTCACATCATATATCAGTTTGATATGAGACCAATTCCCACACATCAAAAATGGTTTATGGATCAATTTTACAAATTATCAGTAAAATAAAAAAAAATTCTCAGTTTTCAATGACTGATAATTTTTGAACTAAAATGGTGATATTAAACTAATAATGGACCCTATGAGTCATACTGGTCAAACAGTGCCTTAGATTGAGTCACAACTAATTACTATATGTGTTAAAAGACCTGTGGATCATTTTAATAAAGTATCAAAAAATATATGAATGAATGTTTTCAGTTTTGAGTAAGTTAGTTGTGTAATTTACTAAAAACAAAGTCAATTTTAAATAAAAATATGCACTTGGATTTGTACTTGTAACACCGTATGTCAGATTGAGGTGTTGTTGATTCCTACACATCCCAAAGTATCAAAAAAAAAATATGTTACTATGTTACATTGATTACAATCATCTTTTTTTTTCGATCATCTAACACATCATATTGATTCAAGAAATGTTTTTTAGCTAAGAACATTGAATTAATATGCAGTGTTGGCAACTCTACAATAAAAAGAAATGAAAATAATGGTTACATTGTTAGAAAGGAACCAGTTATCTCTTATAGGGCTTGTTTTAGATAGTTTAATTCAAAATATAACTTCTCAAAATATATGTAAAAATAACTAAATATGTATTTGATAAATATTATAGGAAAAAAATTATAAATAATAGATAAATGATGACAAAATTCATTAAATAAGTATCAGAAATTCATCTTTTCATGATGGATGTAAAAATTCTTGACCCATAAATTTGAAAGAATCCACTTGTATATAAATAAATTCTTAGGTGATTAATACCAAAAATAAATAAATTAAACATAAATATGAAATAATTCATTACTTCTATAGAAGTCCTATATTCATGTTATTGGTGTATATTCTACAATTAGGTATGTTTCCCTATTTGTTTATAAGAAAATATATATCATCTTGTGAATACAATATTTTTGATAATCATAGTAGTACTGAGAAAATATAAATACAAAAAGGATTAATGGATACATTAAATGAAATATTAATTATCATTGAAAATACCTCTGCGGGATGTGTGTTTTTTGATGTAATATGATCTCTCTAATAAATTTAATAACATAATAAGCACAATAGTTTCCATTTGTTTTTTCAGAAACTATTGAAACATTGGGGAAAATAAGTGATTTATTTTGACATGTGTTTGGATATTGAAATATTATTATATGTACCCTAATACATATCTTGTTATAGAACTTGTTAGGATCCTTATGCATAATACTTGTCCTCATGTCATGACTTTCATGATATTTATACACCACCCTATCATAACAAAATTCTCAATAAAACATAATATAAATTATATAACATGATTTTTATTTCTAAAACATATGATGTAGTGTATTTAAAATTTATAAATTCCATCATTTGTGGACTTTTTGCTGGGAGTCCATGCAGTGAATCTAGGAATAAATCTTTTGAGTATCTAAATTGACAACAATAAGCATCCAATGTTTCATAAAAAAATGGAAAAATTACTGAAATAAATCAAAATATATTTAATATTATTAAATTGTATAGTTTTACCCTTGCATCATTAGGATTAAGAAGAGTTTTTTCCCCATGTTTTCCTTCAAAGGAATTGTCTAAGTTTTCTACTATTTCATCCATATTTTTGGATTATATTTTTTTCTCTAGAGGTGTTGTGAGGACTAATGAGAATAATTTTTTTCATGGGGAAATCCCTTCAATTGGTATTGACATATACATATGCAAAAGAAATTGAAATTTATTTAGTCATAATTAACATATTTTACTTGTTTTATCAAAATTAAATCATGAAAATATATAAAATGTATACATTTGAAACTAGGGCTCCTATTAATTCATAAATAAGAATTTCATTTACATTCTCAAAATAAATGTAGTCAGTACCATTATCTCCATACATTTTTCTTCAAAATCAACTACATGAAAACTATCAATTTGTAACATTAGATCCAAATGAACCTTAAATGTTAATAAATGTTTATATTCAATGGGTGTGGTAAAGGTGATTTCATAATATATTTTCAATCAAATGGTTGATCTTTTAGATGATTTAGAGTTTACTTTTTGATTCACACGCTTTCTTTTTTTCCTTCTGTAATAACATTCATCATATACAATATTTTTTCATTAATTGTTAATGGATTATCTTAAAAATTAAATTCAAAATGAATAACTCCTTGTGGAAATATTATTTACAAGATTTTATGTCCATGTGATGAATTTTTCAACTAAATGGTTGATCATATGAATAACTTCTTTATCATGTAGAATAGGTAGCTTGATGCCCATCTTATGAGCTATGCTAATCACCAGTCACAGATGACCTGTTAGAAGTGGTATATTATGTAGCATGTTGTCTTGGATATTTACAACCATATCCACTGCAATAAGGCTGTGAGTGGAAATTAATAGATATAAATCACAATCATTTTCACCCTATAGAGTATCAATATAAGAAACGTATCTGTGTCAGTTTGATGAAAATTTCACAGAAACAATTATTAGAATATTTATTACCTCGACTAAGATTGCTCTTTGATGAGAATGTCTCACCTAATAGCTAGTGGGGGTGGGGTGGGGAATCTCTACACAATGTTTTTCGTGAGTTTTTTCTTCTCTTTACATCCCATCAGTAACATTTTATACCAACATAGCCATCCAATGAAATTATTCTTCAAGGGTAGATAATATTTCTTTCAAAATTTTCTTTTATGTATATTTATCCTTATCTTGGGTTTTCAGGAAAATGATTGGGGTGTCACCCAAATGCCCACACCTCTAACATGACTATATTGTTCTGGTTGTTTTAAGGCCACTAATAACAGATGTTCATCTAGTAAAAGTGTTGATGATTCATATGACAATGTAGACAACAAAATATAGGAGAATAAGTAATCATTGTTATGTAATAGATATTTTATGATTTTTTTATTATGTCATAATTACACATGTTTCCCATAATTTTTATATGTATTCATTTATTAGTATCCCAAATTTATTTACATGGGCCTCCTTCAATAGCACATGGCATGGGATGGAAGGGCCTTTGGATTTGGATTCATCAATATATATATAAATAACGTAACCTAAATTTGATTTCGTTTCATGTCACTTAAAAGTATTATGATAGATTTCAAATACATACCAATTTTTTTATCAAGTTAATAATACCCCATCCTTACTTTGTGGTAGGGGTATGTTGGGTTTTCTACCCATTCTTTATTTTCCACAGTCAATTGATATTTCATAAATAAAAAATTCTCATTCATAATGATGAATACAAATATTTTATAATAATGTATTACCATCAACAATGTACATGAAAATACATCTCCCCACGATTTCTCATAAACACATCCCACACTTATTAGGATATAAAGTGTGCATACATAAGTGGTGGGTGTGGCTTCTTTTTCCCTTCAGCATCATCAAGATGATATCTCATTAGAATTGTGTGAAACCCTTAATAAATACTTCTAGTAAAAATTTATACAAATTTTATATGGGATTCATCTACTATAAATGGTCTCTTTAAGGGATGGTGATTAATAAATAAATTTTTCATTATTTTGTTTTTTAGTAAAATAAATTAATAATATAATAATGTTACAATAATGTCTTCCCACATTAGTGTATTAAGAGCGGTCACAACATGGTTCCACTAACCTACATTAATCAGTATGCATTGCCAAGTGATGAGCCCAATGAAACAACTAACCATGGTATTTTTGAGGCTAATATTATGGACTCACACATTCCCTAGGACCTCAAATTTGATTCCATTCCTTTATGTCTTAATGATTTTTACAAACACAAGAAAACTATGAGGCTCCGGTTATTTCTGCCTCACCGGTATTTTATTGCCTACCATTTCCTAAAATTAAACTCCATCAATATATTGTTCCTATGGAGTGATAGCTTCAACATGTGTAGAAGACTATTGTACCTATACATTGAGAGAAACAATAGGTTAAGAAACCAACTATTTTTCTAGTGTGGTAGCATCGACATGTACAGAAGTTAATTGTTCCTCTGCACTGGGAGTAATAATAGCTTGAGAGACATATTGTTCCTTAGGATTAGGATCACCAGCATGTATAGAAGTAATTATCTATAGATGTTTTTATAATATAAACTAGATTACATAAATGAAAAAGAAAAAAATATAATAAAATGAGTTAATGCTATGTCTACTAAAAAGTAACTTGATTATTGAACTCTTTTTAAAGTATAACAGTATTTGACCCCTCTATAGAGTATCCAAATCCTTCATCGTGGACTCCAATAACATAAAAAACATAATCTACATTAGGACCGCTATGAAATTATTGAGATGTAAAAATGAAAGGCTCAACCATAGATTAATTTTCATTAGAAACATTTGTGGTTTGTTGTTGATAAAAGAAAAATTGAGCAGTTTTGGTTTGTGGTATCTAGAATATAAAATACTTTTACATTGAGTGAAGATATTATAAATGGTTAATCTTTATTCCATTTCTTACTGAAATCTACATTCACAAATCCCAATTCATATATTTTAATAGTACTCCTAATATCAACCCACTTAAATTGAAAAATTAGCAGTTGGAATATTGTATAATCCAACTCCCATATTTTTTTGATGATGCAAATGTATGACATATTCAAATAAATTGGATTTCTATCCTTAGTACTAGAAACATATATCACTTTAGCTACAATTGTTTCTCTAGTACTTTTCATGGCACTACATTCATCTTGTTCATTTGTATAGATCATATAACCAATAATTAAATAACCATTATAAGATAATGCATACACACCTAGTCCTGTAGATATCCATCGAAGTCTTTCTGAAATTGAATCCAGATTTTTATTTGGCTCCATAAAAATATAGTCATAAAACCATCATATGAACTATTGATTATGTGTATTTATATCCATCATTCATCCCTTGAGGGATTAAAATTAGTAATAATATATTTTTTTGTTTCAAAATATAGGGAAGCAACTAAAATGTTATTCCAAATATAAATGTGGTCCTGCTTCTAATATGTAATATTGATTGAGAAAACATCGCTTCTAGAAATTACATTACCTTCAAGATGCCATGTGGTATGTGATTTCGGTAGCCCAATGATTTCCAAACTAAACGTGAATTTGGTACATAATTTAATGTTTTCATCAACAATATATATCACTACAATACAACCCTATGGCCAAATTCAATATTTAAAATACCCATTCCAAATTTTCAAATACCATTAAATGGGGTACATCCATCTATAGTGTATAGGACCACATACTGGAATCACTCTAACTATGTGAACCATCAAATGAACCATCATATCAAAGAATGATAGTAGGAAGAAAATTTCCAATTCACATAATATAACGACAATTTTTATTTCCCTGGTCAGCAATTTCAATATGTTTAATACTTTGTGACATATTAATTTAAATAAGAAATAGAGTTGGGTTAATGTGTGATGGAAATTATTGGTAAAAATGATATATAAAAAATGAATTAGATATTTCATTAAAATATTTAATTCCTGTGATTTTAGACCCTTTAACATTAAATCATTTATTGACACAATATTCATAACATTCACTGTATACCCTATTAAAACCATTACACCATTAAATATGTTGAAAAACTAATATCTACCATATCTAGAAGGAGTCTAAGTAGTTGGGGGAAGAAAAAAATTCATTTTTAACCCTATACAGGAACCATGTCTTCTCATATTTCCATGCAAACCATGACCAACCAAGCCTTAATTCCATCCTTTGTTTTTTGAGTGCATTTAGAATTGGGCCTATGAAACTGTAAGAAAAGTTTTTCTCAAAATGCATAACATCAACAAAAATTTATGATGTATAGAATATTCCAGTATGGTAATTAAAAAAAATTCACCTATTTTTTCAATCAGTTTTCATAAGGTTTTTCAAAATTGTATTACCAAAATCAGTGTCTAAATTTTTTACATTCTCAAACAGTTGGTCACATATTACTAGAGATACTATTGTACATTCTTATAAAAATCCATAGAATGATTCCATCCATGATCGGTACATGTTCTATTGGGGTAGAAATCTACGATGTCCATGAAACACCGTCTTCAATGAATGAATCAACCTAATTTAATGAGTATGTTGTTCACAAAGGGGATACCCTTGAGTTTCTTTAATGTTATAACCATTAAAATTTCTATAAATAATAAATACAATTATCATCCTATCAACATGGATATTAATGTGAAATCACTATTTCTGTAAGAATCATAATATGTAACACCTGAATCCCAAAATAATTTCAAATCCCAAATCAATGGGTCCAAATAAACATCAATATCATATCATGGTTGGTTTGGTCCTTATATAAGAATAGATAACATGATATATTTTCATTTCATGCATAACCACAATGGAAATTTATAATTTAGAAACATAAGTAGCCATGCACCATGAGTGCTTGTTTGAAACCCAAATGGATTCACCCTATTTGTATATAATGAAAGATGAATGTTTCTTAGCATGTTTCCAAATTCAGGATACCCATGATAAATTCTATTCAACTGAAGATTGTATACCAAGGGGTATAATTTCCAATATTTATTTTTTGTATCTGTGTGCCACATCAATTTTATTAATGTCTACTTACTTCCATATAGGTGCCTAAAGCATTGAATGAAGGAAAAGTACCATAAAATTTTCATAGGACTATATTATTCTTTTCTTGTATTGAGAAGCCTCACACATTGGGTATTCAGTAAGTTATTTTGGGTCCTTGAGAAATAGTATACAATCATTGAATAATACATGTATTATTTTAGAGATCATACCCATAGAGCGTAGAATTTTTTTAGAATCATATGTTCGACCAATGAGATCATTATCATTTTGGAGAATATCATTAAAGAGAGAATGTAAATTTGTAAAACTGGTCTGACTCCATCCATTTCCTTCATTCCAATTACACAGATTCAGTACAGCTAAAAATGCTATATATTTACTGTAACCAGCATATAATTCCATATTTACACAAATCTTTAACTTCTAAAACAATTTCGGGAAATCATGATGTTTGTCTTCAACTATCCTTGTCATTTTCTCAATGTTACCTTCATCATCATTCACATTTTCAATCGCACCCTTGATATGATATTATTTATTTTCCACACATGAAATCATATACGATGATCTAGAAAACACATAGATATCCCAACCAATTTCTACATTATCTTTTTCCCTGTGTTTATACCAAAATATATAACTTTGATCTATTTTGTGAAAGATTAAGTGTTCATCCATCTCCAATGTACTAATTATTTTTGAATAAAAATAGTTCAAACACAAACAGATGATTTGAGAATGGTCTTATACATGATATTTTTCTAATTTTACTAACTCTTTCACTACTCCTTCATAATATTTTTTTATACAATTAGCATCCATCCATTCTTTATTCATATCCATCCTATTTGTTTCGATAATATTAATATATTGAAAAATAAATACCCAAAAGATGTTCAATTGAAATATCTATAGAAAATGCCTAATGAATGTACTATAAATAGACTAGAGGGTATTTATTGAACTATAATGAGATTAATGTTTTTTAAGGTTCATTAATAAATAAAATTATTTATAATTATTTAATTAAGAAATTTTTTTCAATTACAGACATGCTTTAATGGTGTTAAAACATTTATAAAGACATATTTTATGGAGATAATAAAGTGTAATCATTTTTAAGTTCATCAGTAGATACTTTTATAACGATACACAACATTAATGATATATATATAAATATATATCATAATACTAGTATAAACATTTGACTTTTATTGAGATTATTATATGAATTATTGTGAGATTACATTTTTAAGTAGGCTAATGTAGGATATTGTAGGACAATAAAAATTATTTTTACCAAGAACTCAATATAACGAAAATAACTTAATAAGCCCCAAACCACTATAATGTCATCAAGAACACCACCCAAAATTATTAATCACCTCAAACCACTAAGAAGTTTGCAACTTCAAAAATTTATAAAGATGACCAAACCATTCAATAACCTCATCAGGACATTGTTCACCTTCAACAAATAAGGATGATGAATCAACAATTCATATGGTGAAAATGATTATTCCCCTACCATTCCTTTCAGATTTTGGGAAAATCCAATCACTTGAAAAATGTATTAAAATAACAATAGGATTTTTCCCATGTCATATCCCCAGAATGGACTTTCTACCTAATATCAAGGTATTTACTTCAGCTGAAATAAAACAACATGAAGCACATATCTATCTTTTTCATATTTTAAAATACACTCAAATCACATAGTCTGAGTGTAGACCAAGGGGTTAGATCCCATAGCACAATCCACATGAGAAGGAAACCAAACAATTGTTCTTCAAAATTTTCATTTCAATTAAAATCCAACCCTTTTCCAAGGAGGGTTGAAGTAATATTTCATATACCTACTCACATTGAAATCAATCCAAATTATAAAAATGAAATCCAATTTTTCATGTTAAATTGTTTCCACAAATTCCAAAAAAATCTCTAATTTTTCATAATGAAATCGACCACATCTAAAAAATTTTAAATTAAATAAATTCCATTTTACAAGGAAATATTCACACATGGTTTCAAAATTTAATTCAATATTCAAAATCCCTTTTTAATTTCAAAACAAAAAAATCCATAAAAAATTAAAAGAGAAGATAATCTATATTTAAAACATTTCACATCCATTAAAATACATTTCATTTCCCCACAAATTGGGTTTAAAATTAAATCACTGAATAAAATCACCTTTCTATTAAAAATATTAATTTCTAAATAGAAAATAATAGTTTATGTCCAGAAACTAAATCAAATCAATATTAAACCATCAGATTCAAGATCTATCACATTAAAGTAATTATAAAACACTTCATTTAAATAAAAAACCACTATACGATATATTAACTAATATAATAATTAAAAATAATTGACTGACAACACAAGAATGAAACATTTCATAATAATAGATGACCAAAAAGAATAATCATTCAAGAAAAATTGAATTATTATAATATAAAAAATAGATTTAATAAGAAAAAAAATAAAATAATTTGTAGAATGAAATTGAATTTAATTATTGGATTTGGATACAAATGTTAGTGATCCACCTCTTAATTGAGAGCTTCAACTATACATTTCTACATCAAACCAAATTCCATTAAACCAGTTTGGGGTTCCAGGGAATTAATCCTTCAACTGTTAGCCTCAGTTGATTTTTTTGACAACATAAAATATCTTTAGAACTCACTTGAACAATCACTACTTACACTTCATCATCTAGTTTGGTTTACTCTACATGGAATGGTAAAAAATTGTTGAAAGAGAATATGAATGAATTAATACCAATCAATTCCCTTAGATCCAAATCAAGGGAATCGAGGAATCAAAGATAAGAGAAGGGCAAGACCAACATGAAAAAAGGATGAGAGTTCAGTTCGTTAAGAGAAACTGTAATGTGAGCAGGGGTGATGAGTAAACACATAGGCACAAAAAAGATAATACATTATATTTATAGGTCTGAAGATAGTAGTAGGGTCCAACAATAGGGGGATGGCGTATGCGGTGCCAGGGGTAGCGGAGGTAGCCATATGGGTAGTGGAGTTGGTGGCATAGGAGGCAGGTGCAATTAAGGTGGCAGTGGGAGCACCAGAGGTGGCGGTAGAGGTCTGGTTATGTTGAAACTTAAGGCATGAATAAAGATAGGGTTAAAATAGGGTTCCACTTATAAAATGATGAATGACTTTTATCAGCGCTTTTTAAAAAGCTATGATAAAGCATATTTTTATCAACACTAAAATAAAAAGCGCAAATAAAAATGACATTTTTCAGCGCTTTTTTAGGACTAATAAAGCTACCCATTATCAGTGTTAAAAAATCACTGATAAAAAATATATTTATGGGAGCTAAAAAAGCCCAGAGAAAGGCCTAATGGTAATAAATTAATTTTTATTATAAAATTATAATAAACGTTTTTATTATATTTATAAATATAAATATAAATAAATAAATATATTTTTAAATTATTTCAAAAATTATAATGAATATATATAATTAAATTTATAATTTTATAATTATTTAAATCAATATATATTAATTTATAGTTATATGTAAATATATATATATATATATATATATATATATCATTATTAAATTATAATAAATATATATAGTCATATTTATAAGATTATAATTATTTAAATAAATAAATGTCTATATATACATATTACTATAAATAAATATTTATTTATTTATACTTATACCTGTAAAAAAATATTTATTAAAATTATTGTAAAATTATAATAAATATATATAATTAAATTTATAATTTTATAACTATATATGGTAAATAAATTAATTATAAACATGTGTTTTTTAATTAATATATATTTAAAAATATTTTTTTAATATAAATATCACAATTATATATATATATTAAAGATATTTTTTATTAAAATCTTTTATGAGCGCTAAACAGATTCTGATAAAGGATACACCTTTATTATCGATTTTTTTCACATAGATAAAAATTACGTTTTTCAGTGATTTTAGCTAGTGCTGATTATGGTGAGGCTTTTATCAATGCTTTCTGCATAGTGATGATAAAATCTGACACATCCCTTACCCGAATTTGTGGCAGTGATTTCATTATGCATGGCTACATAAATTAAACATATGTTTAGTTAGGAAATATTTCCTCATGGTTAATATATAAAAAAATGTTTCATGGTATCTTGTAATAAAACTCATGGTATGTAGGTTGGGAAACATACTGGTATGTATGATTCTTCTTTACAGTAACTTTTTTGGCACACGATAACATCAGATATGTTCACAATATGTACTATAATGAGTAGTTGCGGTGCGAGTGTTGTTGTCGAGACGATCTATGTAGTCGAATATGGTGTTTTCATGTACATGAAACGCAATGATGGAATATAGATAATTTCGTGAATATAATATTTCTTATGGGGGTTGTAAAAATTGGTTGAAGAATTGATATATAGTAGTGTTGCTATGATTGTCGAACTACGATGATGTGGGAAAGCGGTGTTGCAGGCAGATAAATGCTTGTGGTGTGTGATATAGGCTTCCAAAATGAAGGTATCGTGGAGACGTGTTGAAGAGATGCTACAATGGAATCTCACTATTCAAAAACTATAGATGGTGGAGCATTGTTCATGCATGTGAAGTTGAAGCTCTTCCAGGGTGTCTTCGCCATAGTGGTGCTGCCATGAATTGTTGGTCGGTCTACTATTCTTGGTAGAGTACAGGTTGTTCGAGGTTACTAAAGGAACTTCATGGATGAAGTTCCATTGTACTTCAATGGAGTTGGTGATAGTGCCATCAGTGGTGCCATGAAGAATATTAAGAAAAAATAGTGTACAATGTATATATAATATACATATAAAAATATTATTTATGCACATATATAAATATATATGAATTGATATATATTATATATTTAAAAAAAATAAACAAAAAATTATGTTGATTTTAATATATATAATAATATATATATACATATAATTATTTATATGTATTAAAAAAATAATCAAAAAAATAATCAAGTATTTTAAAATATAATATTAAAAAATATAAAATAATTAATTAGAAATATTATTGGCCAGATTAGGATACTCAAGTAGGGGTGAATTGAGTTTTTATAATAATTTATGATAAAATTTTTATTTAAAATATTCCCCTAATGAAAAATAAATATGGACAGTTAACCAAGGATGTAAATTTATAATAGCGTAACTATTAAAATAGTTTCTCAAAAGATTGATTAATTCCCATTTATAAAAATATTTGACATTGATACAACTTTTGAAACTATTGTAATATGGAAAAATAGTTAAAACGACTATCCAATACTAACTATCAATGTAAAATATAGTTTTCTGGAATATGAGTTCCAATAGAGAAAGACTAAATTGAAAGAAAAAATAGACAAAACAAGTTGTTCAGTCTCAATTTGAGACATAATACACTGCACTTGGTGTTCACCTAACACAAATAAATATTTGTATGTAATGCATTTATTCACACACTTGATCGGGGTTAAAAACAGTACCCTATACTTTCCAGGACACAAGACCTCTACCCCCATTATGCATTGGAAAACTAATAGCCTGTTAAAACATGACCACTTCTTTATTTATATGTGAATTACTATAGTTAGGGATTTTAAAATCACCAGAAAATTCTATTAACAGTGCTATAAAATTATTTTTACAGCGCTAGAAAAGCACTTTTAATCTGAGAAAAGATGAGGGGGGTCCCATTTAACATAGATAAAAAAGAACTAATAAAGGGTGTCCTGTATTAGTGCTAAAAAAGTGATGATAAAGGCCACCGTATATCAGTTCTATTTTAGCATGGATAAAAGATATTTTTATCAGTTCCAGTTGAGGCACTGATAAAAGACCACATTATCAGAACATTAAATATAATTGATAATGGAGGTTTTTATTAGTGCACAAAATAGCGATGGTAAAGGGATAACTACTTGTGATGTGTTGTTTATATAATATCAGACCCATCAGCAGCACCTACACAACTAAGACACACCACCTACACAATACAACACCTTCACAGTGCACAAATGAACAAAGAAGCACACACATGAACAAAGAAACACACTCAAGGGTTTGGAAAAATATTATATATACAATTAAAATAATGTTTTTTATAATTACAATTTCAATTATCCAACAAACAATTAAAAACATTATTGTCTCATCAATTGAAATCTTTGGTCCCCTCTCAAAAATGTCTTCCCATGGTATTAGTTTCCCAACAAATTACCCCAACTCAAGAAAAAAGTTCCACCTATATGAACAAAATAAATATTTTATTAGTAATACTATAATGAAATAAAATAAAAAATAATATTAAAAAATAAATTAATAAAATGTCAATTTTTAATAAAAAAGACACCTTTGGAGTTATACAGATCACACGATGCATCGTATTGAGGAGGGGATGAATCAAGCATTCCATAAATGAGTTATGGATCATTGACATAAAAAATCTAAATAATCTGAATTAGTTTTCTTATTTTTGACAATGTCCCTCATTTTTTACTAAAAATAATATCAAAGTTAATTGACATACATGGATTTATAGTAGTCAAGTCATTCGTAGGATTGAGGTTTGGTTGATTCCTACACATCAAAAATTACACAAGGGTCATTGTTACAATTTATCAATACAATTTGACTGGATTTTATCAGTTTTTAGTATAATAACTGTGTTTTTTACGAAAATATAATTTCAAAGTAGAGACAACCATATTGAGTCATATCAGTCTCATTGTTTAGTGGTTTTAGGTGATATTGCTTCACACATATCACAATGGACTTACAAATCTATCTCCTTAATTATAAAGGCAATCAAAGGGAATTTTCTTGGTTTTCAGCGAGTGAAACGTTTTTAGCTAAAATGTCAATTTTCAACTCATAATAAACACTTTTGGTCATACTTGTCACACTGTGGATTAAATTGAGGTGAGTTCGATTAATACACATAAAAAATGTCTCATGGATCATTGTTATAAATTTTAAAAAATCCATGAATGAGTTTTCCTAGTTTTCAACATGTCACTTGTTATTTTTACTAAAATTAATTAAAATTTTAAATAAAACACATTTGTATTTATACTGGTCACAAAATTCAATAGATTGTGATCTGTTTTATTATTATATTTCTAAAATGACCAATGGATCATAGTTATAATATATCAAAACAAGCCAAATATGTTTTCATAGTTTTTAGTATGTTAGTTGTGTTTTTTACTAAAATATCATTTCAAACCAGAAACACTCTTTTTGGGTCATAACGGTCAAATTGTGCATTTATTTGATTTGATAAACCATCATAAATGTTATAATGGTCATAATAATCACTATTCAAAATTATGAAGACAATCAGAATGCATTTTTTTTTGTTTTAGTGAGTAACACATTTTGAGCTAAAATGTAAATTTTAAACTGATAACAGAAATTTTTAATCATATCAGTCATACCATGAATCAGATTAGGGTTTTTTTGATACAAACATGTCAAAAATGACTCATGAATCATTTTACTAATGAATCAAAAAAATCCAAATGCATTGTATTGGTATTTCATAGGTTAGTTTTTCTTTTTTAATTAAATTAATGTCAATTTTAAATAAAAAAGCATTTGGATTTATACTGGTCACATACTGAGTTTTATTAAGGAGGGGGTGATTTATAAACATCCAAAACTACTCATTAAATTTTTAGATAAATTATAAAATCTATAAAAATACATTTTCTCGGTTTTCAGTTTTCTAGTTGTGTTTTTTACTAAAATTAATGTCAGTTTTCAATATAAAGAGACACTTTAAGTCATACCGGTCGCACCATGCATTGTATTGAGTTGTGGTTTATTATTATACATCAAAAATTACATATAGATTTTTTTCTGAACGTTTCAACACAATCCAATTGCGTTTCCTTATTTTTTAGTATGCTAGTTGTGTTTTTTTACTAAAATATCATTTCGAACTGGAAACACGCATTTTGAGTCATACCAGTCGCATCGTGCGTCGGATTGACATTAGAATACTTCATACACTTAAAAAATAACATATAAATCATTTTCCAAAATTATGAAGATAATTGAAGCGAGAATTCTTTTTTTCAGTGAGTGACACATTTTGATCTAGAATATTAATTTTAAAATGATAATGGACACTTTTAGTCATATCGGTCACACCGTATGTCAGATTGATGTGTGGAAGATTCTTACAAATCAAAAATTACTTATGTATCATTGTACTAAAGTATCAAAACAATCCGAATGTGTTTTCTTAGTTTTCATTATGTCACTTATTATTTTTTCTAAATTTATTACTAATTTAATATAAATATACACAATTAAAGTCATAACAGTCAAACCATGGGTCAAATTTAGGTGTAGTTGATTCTTACTCCTCAAAAATGATTTATTTATCATTTTCCTAATGTATCAAAACAATCAAAATGAATTTTCTCAGTTTTCACTATGATCCTAATTCTTTTTACTGGAAAAAACTAACAATTTTAAATAAAAATAAACACAATGAGTCATACTGGTCACATATTCTTCCTATTTCTATACATTCTTCCAACATGTATGTTTTCCATTAATTTCTAAACAAATCTATCTGATTATGTGAATATGAGTCTCTTCGAAAATCATAGTTGTACTGGAAAAATATAAATACACAAAGGATTAATAATTATTTTAAATGAAATAGTAAACATCTTTGAAAATTACTCTTTTGGGATTCTAGTTTGTTCATGGAATTTGATCTCTTTCATAAATTTATTAAAATAATAACCAAAATCTTTATCATTTGTTTTTTAGGCAATGTAAAAACATTGAGAAAAATAATAATTTTTTATAATTGTGAATGGATAGTGAAATATTATTATATATACCCCAATTTTTATCCATTAGTAGTAATTGTGATGTTACATGTTCTTTTTCCCTAGCCTAATTCCATGATATAGATGATATTCACGCACCACCCTTTCATAATCAAATCTTCATTAAAAGATAATTTGAATTATATAATTAGATGTTTAGTTCTAAAATGCTGGATGTAGTGTATTACAAATTAAAAAACAACTTATTTTTTGTTAGTTTGTTGGATATACATGCATTGAATCCATGAAATAAATCTTTGGAGTATCCAAATTGACTACACTGAGCATCCAATGCTACCTAAAAATAAAAAAATGAATAAGTAGTAAAAGAGATTAAAATATAATTCATATGATTAAATTTTATAGTTTCACCCTTGAATCCTTGGTATTAAGAAGAATCTATCATCCATAAATTTCCTATTAATAGTTCAGAGAAGACCTAACACAATTTCATCCTCCTACATTCTATATCAATTTTTTCTGCAGAGGTGATGTGAGGACTAAAGATTCATATTTCTTGTTAATGTGAAAATATCTTCAATTGTTTTTCATATATATTCCTGCGAAAAATATGAAATGAATTTAGTCATAATTATCATAGTATATCAGCTTTTGGAAAATAAAATCATCAAATAATACCTCATGTATACATTTACAATTCAGTCACCTAATCAATATTACTATAGGATTTCACTTTAATTGTTAACACAAATGAAATCACGATTTTCCCCTCAATACATATTTTCATCAAAAAGAATTATGTTAACCCCACCATCTTCCAAATTCGTTTTCACATGAGTCTATAATGATAATAAATGTGGGTATAGAATATATGTGTTAAAGGGGCTCTTGGAAGATCATTTTGATCGGTTGGTTGATCCTTGAGATGGGTTTGAGCTGCTCATTCTTTTCACCACCTTCCTTGAGTTCATCTCGAATAACATTCATCAGTCTGTACCATTTTTCATTAAATATTAAGGGTATATCTTGAAAAAAATTATAAATTAATACCTCATTATCGACATGTTTTTTACAAGATGTGATGACCATTGATGATATTACAAGAGCTTGATTGACCTTATGAATATGTTCATCATTAATTTGAATAGATAAGTTGGAACTTGGCTCATCTGCTACGTTAATCATTACTTATACATGACCTGTTGGAAGTAGTTTGTTGTGTAGCATGTCATTCTGGATATTTCACACCGTAGCGCTCACTAAGAGGAGATGGATGGGTGTAGATAAATATAAATCACAGTCATTTTCACCCTATTCAATATCAGTACATGAAAGGTATCAGTGTCTATCTATTTCACAATTTAGATAAACAACTATTAAAACATTGATTAACATAGCTATGACAGTGTTTTGAGGATAATGGCTCACCTCAAATCTAGTTGGGGGTGGGGCAAGATCTTCATGCACTTGTTGTTCTTGAGTTTTTTCTTCTCTTCCCCCCCCCCCCCGCTATCATATTATCCAAGAAATCTCTATAATATTGTATTTTTTTCTTCTAGGATAGATATTCATTATCTGTTTATTTTGATTTCATCACTTTCATCCTCTAGTTTTTATTCTCAAAAATATTTTGGGGTGTCACCCGAAAGCCCCCCCCCCTCGGACGTGGCCATACTTTTTGGACTTCTTTAAAGTCACCAAATGTATGTCTGCATCTGAGTTGGGTGTTGTTTATTACTGTTACTATGTCAGATAGAAAATATTGGAAAATAACTAATCATTTTTATGTAAGACATCTCTAACGAAATACAAATATTTATTTTGTCATACTTACACATGTTTCCCACACTTTTTTGTGTTTTCATCTATTAGTATCCCATATTTACTTACCTGTGCCTCCTTCAATAGTACATGGCATGGGATGGAATTTAGATTAGATTTGGATTCATCAATATGCATAAAAATAGACCAATATAGTCATGGTTTTGTTTTTTGTCACTTAAAAGTATGATTGTATATTTAATATACGTAACAATATTTTTTCATGTGAAGTGTACCTCATTCTTGCTTTATGGTAGGGGTATGCTGGTTTCGTGACTCGTTCCATATCTTCAACACTCATATGTTATTTCATAAATAGAAAACTATCAATCAATGTGATTAATACATGAATGGTCAAACAATGTATTACAAAAAACAATGTACCTGAGAAGACTACTCCTCATGATGACTAGTAAACTCATCCCAAGCTCCTTGGGTTATCAGGTGTTCATAAATATGAGGTGGGTGTAGTTTTATTTTCCCTTATGTATCATTAACATAATATTTCATTAAAATTTTTGATATCATTTATAAATCATTCCATCAACCATTACTACACAGTCCTTGTGTGAATCAACCACTATAAATGAACTCTACAAGTGATGATGAAGAGTAATTCAATGATTCATTATTTTTTTAGTAAATTCACGAAATTATATATCATAATGTTACCATAAAATCTCCCTGCATCAATGTCTTAAGTGTAGTGTTAACATAGTTCCACGACTGTACATTCATCTGAACATGTTAACGAGTGATTATTATAATGTAACTACTAATCATTTCCAAGTTGGGGTTAACATGTTGGCCCTTCTTATTCTATTTGACCTTGTATTTGATGCGTTTTTCTTTTTTCCTTAAGGATTTTTTCTATCATTGTCAAATAATGAAAATCCAGTTTTTTATACACCACAATTGTTTCAATGGATAGAATTTCCTTGATTTCAACATCATTAATATGTTTGTTTAGAGCACTAGCATAAACTTGTGCAGATTGAGGTTGTACCTCTACACTAGGAGAAGCAACATCATTAGGCTGAGAAACATGTTGGTCTTCTACAGTACGAGCAGTAGCAGCATGAGAGACTGGTTGTGCCTCAGGATTGGGAACATCGTCATGTGAAGAAGTAATTATATATAGAACTGGATCAACATTTAATTTAGATTACATAAAGGATGTAGAGATTAGATAATAACATAAGGTAACATAACGTATATTACAAAAAAATATAACATGATTATTGAAGTCAATTTTTTTAAAGGATGAAGGGACATGAACCCTCTATCGACTATCCAAATCCCTTCATTGTGGTATCCTTTGACATAAAAAATTCCATATACATTGGTACCACTATAAAATTATTATGATGTCCTAATGAAATGTCCATCCGCTATTTAATTTTTATCTATCCCTTGAGTGGTTTTAGTGGATAACAACACAACTGACCAGTTCTGTTTGAGGGATCCGGAACATAAAATACTTGTACTACCTATGATGCCATTATAAATGGTTCATCTTTGTACCCTTCATTATTGAAATGATCTTTCACAAATCCTCACTCATCTATTTTAATTGCACTCCTGTTGTCAACCCACTTGCATTGAAAAATTGAAACATGGAAGTTTGTATAATCCGAATTCCATATTTTTTTATGATTCCAAAGAATGACATATTCACATAAATTATATTTATGTCCTTAACATAAAAAAATTCATCCCTTCAGCTACAAATGTAACCCTACAATTCTGCAAGGTACATACATCATCATGTCCATTAGTATAGAATGTATAACCATTAATTACATAATAATTATAAGATAATACATACACACTTGGTACTCCAGCTAGAAATCAATGTCATTTTGAAATTGAGTTCAGATTTTAATCATAATCCATAAATATATGGTCTCAAAACCATCTTATAAATTGTCAATTATATGTATTTGATATCCATTTTTCATCCCATGTTGTATTCAAATGCCTAATAATTTCGTTGGGGTTTCTAAATATGGTTCAACCTCAAAACTGATGTGAAAAACATAATGGTGGGACCACTCCCAATCTGTAATATTGATTGTGACATCATCTTTTCCCAAAATTCCTTCAACCACAAGCCACCAAGTGGAACAAGATTTTGGTAGACCAATTCTTTCCATTCAGGACATGTATTCAGTATAGAATTCAACATCGTACTCAAAAATATATCACTCCACCATACAAACCAATGGTTGAATTCTATTATTGGCATACCTTTTCAAAATCAGCAAAAACTATTCAATAGGGTACATTAATCTATAGTGTACAGGACGACATAGTAAAATGTCACTTACCAAGTGAACCATCAAATGAACGATCAAATCAAAAAATTTCAGAGGGAATAACATTTTCTAATTCACATAATATGATGGTAATTTTTATTTCCATACTCATCAATTTTGCTGGGTCTATATCTTTGTTGCATATAGCTTTGATGAAGAAACAGAGCTTCATTAATGTGTTGGAAAAAATTCAACGTAAATCTATATGTATTAAATATTTCCTCCAAAAGGGGTAGTCATTTGATTTTATACCCTCTAACTTTTAATCTGTCATTGACATGAAATTATTGATATTTGATGAATACCCCTATAGAACCATTACATCATTTAAGAAGTTAAAAAATAGATAACTCTCCTTCCAGGAAAGAGTGTATGTTACTGGAGGAAGAAAAGTTCATTTTTCAAACTCCAATGATTCCAACCCTTATTTTAATCCCATGTCAACCATGTTTGACCTAGCCTAAATTCCATCATTAGTTTTTTCAGGTGCATTTATCAATTTGTTGATGACACTGTCACATACTTTTTTTTCAGCAATCTTAACATCAAGGAAGTGTATGATGTTCAGAAAATTCTAGTATGGCAATTTAAAAAAAAACATATCTTCTTCCAACTAGTTTTCGTATGGTTTTTCGAAAATGATTTAGCAAATACAGTGTCCGCATATTTTGCTTTCACAAATAGTTGATCACCAGTCAATGGAGATGGGGTTGCACATTCTTTTATAATTCCATTTAATGATGTCATCCAATATTGGTACATATATCATCAGGGTAGAAATATGTGATCTCCTAGAGACATGGTTTTCGATGAATGTTTCAACATAATTGATTGTGTACCTTGTTCATTTGCAGGACACCCATGAATTTTTTTATTCAATATCCTGAGAAATTACCATAAGTAGGAAAGTCATTTATCATCTCATACGACATGGATCTCAATGTGAAATATTTATTTCTTTAAGAATAAAACAATTTGACACATAAATCACATAATAATTTCTAATCCACATTCAATGGATCCAAATAAACATCAATATCATCACCCACATGTTTTGGTCATGATATTTGAGTAAATAACATTTTTTTTTTCATTTCATCCATAACCACGGTGGAAAGTTATAATTAACCAACATAATCGACCATGTACTCTGAGTGCTAATTTGAAAACCAAAAGGATTCAATCCATCTGTTGATGACACATGATAAATGTTTCTCAGATCATTTATAAAATTAGGATACTCATGATTGATTATCTTCCACTAAGGAGAGTCTACTTGGTGACATAGTTTCCCATATTTATTTCATCTGTCTATGTGCCATTTCAATTTCCTTGTAGTCTCCTCACATTCATATATGCACCTAATCTTTGGAATTATTGGAAATTTCCATACAACATTGGTAGGATTGAATTCATATTTCTTGTATCGAGAATCACTACACTTTGGGAATTGTCTAAGTGATTTTTGGTCACTGTGAAATGGTATAAAATCATTTGGGAAGACGTGTATTCATTCAGAGATCATACCTATCGAACGTAGAATTCATTTTTTTCGTATGTTCAACTAAAGTGCTCATTATCTTCTATGATCATGTCATTCAAGAGAGAAAGTAATTCTGTAAAACTTCTATCACTCTATATTTTTCCTGCTTTCAAATTATACAACTTTTGTAAAGCTGAAAAGGATATATATTTAGTGTAACCACCATAAAAATGTGTCTTTTCAGTACTCTTTAACTGCTCAAACAATTTTGGTCAATCACAATGTTCATCTTCAACTATAATTTACATTTCAACAATACGATCATTATCATCATTAACATCTATAATCACATCCTTGATAAAATCTTCTTCATTTTCCACACTTGTAATCATATCATATTATACATAAAATGCACTGTTATCCCTGCCACTAGATACATTATCTTTTATCTTGTGTTTATTACAACATTTATTAGTTTGATCTATTTCGGGATAGATCAAGTGTTATTCCAACTCTTTTGGACTAACTTGTCTTAAATAACAAATTCATAAACACAGACAATGGATTTGGAAAATTTCATATGCGTGATCTTTTGCAAACATGATGAACTCTTTCACTCCATCTTCATACTCTCTTTTCAAATGATTGGAATCCATCTTGTATTTTTTTCATGTTCATCATATATGATTTGGTGATATTAATTTTTAAAAATATAAATAGAAAAACATTGATAAAATAATTAAGCCAGACTAAACATAGTTATATACTTTACATCCCCTTTGAAAATTATTTATAAAATCATAGTTGAAATATCATTAAAAAACCAACCATTTTCAAAAATTCATCATTAAAATAACACAACCTTTTTAAAATAAACCTATCAGTTTCCCACAATCTTTCTCAAAAATCCAATTCCGTTTTTATAAAGCAGTCAAGGAAAAACCATGAACCAATAATATTTATCATTTAAAATGAGTGAAAACCATCTATATTTTAAAAATTTTCATTTAAAACATCACAAAACCATTGTTAAATTTAAACCTTCATTACATACTCTTTCAAAACATCCACATCCCTTTATGAAATTCAATCAGGGGAGTAGAAAAATGCATAACATGCCACCTACGTCCATTCAATGGTTTTAAATAATTTTTATGTTATTTAAAACCAAAAAGTTCATGTTGAAAACATTTTTCTAACATTTTTTAGTGTATTTCAATGACACCTCGTGAAAAGAACCACTATTTCCAAATCTAAGAAAGGATTTGGGATGTTTCTCTTATATGTTCATAACTTTCTGGACCCATAATCAACCACATAACCATCATTGACTAAATATATTCAAATATTGACTCATGAAACATCACAATATAATCCATTCTCAATAACCTTCTCATTTATGGTTATTATTGTTGTCTTAATCAATCTCCCATTATGTTCATAGAAGTATCACTCATGAAAATATAAATACTCTTAATGATCTACACAACATAAGTCAGATCTTTTATAATTTCATATCTATTTCAATTGTATTATCATAGTTGGAAATTTGAAGTTATTATTTCATCCCTGTCTCATGTAATTCAAAAATCCTCTAAGAAACCTCCACCATATCACATAGTGTCCTATCTAATACCATGACTTATCCAGAAAGTCAATGTTGGGAGTATAATTAGCCTATGGAAACTTAAGTGTTGTTATAAAGGGTAGTAATTCAGAACCAACTCTAGACCACTCACCTGATTCCTAACAAAATTATAACTCATTCTTACTAAAACATCATAAAAGATATGTTAAAAGGGAATAAAAACCGAAATAACTCCAACATCAACAATAAGGAACATATGTAACTTTCCACATACAATCATCTAACCATGGGACAATATGAGAATGAAGAAAAAAATAATATAGGGCACTAGAAAAGGAGATATAAGAGCATCATGCACTCTCATCCACAAGTTCATATGCATGGTGTGAGATAAAAATTATTTGTATGATTTCATAATAAATTCTCATTGAATCCCTTCATAATATAGTTCATAAAGTTCTAGTTTGAATATAAGGTATAAACTATATTTTTCTCATGAATTATAAAACACGGGTAATAAAAATAAATTTATATATTATCAAATAACCACCTTTTTTATAATATAAAAACAAGGATGACTAAGAACTTGTAATTAAATATAAAAAAATGGAAATAGGGCCTTTAAAACCATTTAAGACATGTCTAATCATAATTTATTCCTCTTTTGGAACATTTTCTTAAAAAAATAATTTTCATAAATAACCACACTGAAAATCCATTTTATTAAAACTCATTTAACAAATAAAGAATTTTTTTCTTTTTAAATAAACGTTTTAACCATTTAAATCAACCTATTATAATATAATAAATTACACACTCAAAGTGAATCAATGATCATACATAGGCACTAAGAAAAAAAGGAAACCCAGTCCAAAAAACAATATAATGTTGGTTCCATTTAATAATAAAAACTAGGGGAATACGATCCATCCAAGAAAACAAACCCTCTAACGTGTATTAAGAATGATGTAAACATCACGTGAAACTTCCTATGAATCATGTATTTGGATCCTGAACTGGTGGTGGGGAACCTAGGTTGATACTATTTAACTTGTCATATCCATGTATTCCTAAATAAATTAGTAGGTAGTATCATGATCAGGGGATCAAAAGAAACCTTGTTCCCTTCCAGCACATTTCAGGGACACTAAAACATCCTAGAAACACGGTAAATGTAACTGGGTCATTACACTAACCATCACACTCCACAGTAGGTATTTCACTTATATAGATCCTTACCATTTTTCTAGGACACCCATGTGATTTCAATTGTGGAAGTGAGAAACCATTGAAAAAATGTATCATCACATAAATATAATTTTAAAAATTGAAAATTTATCCTCACCCACAACCTATACCATCACATGAAAAAACCCATTTCACAAACTTTTATATGCTTCACAATTAGCATAAGAATATATTGAAACCCCATGGGGTCACGATCCACAATACGAACAATAAATGAATTGATCTCAATTGAGGTTATCTAATATTTATAAAATAATATTATTCAGATTACCAACTAGGATTTTACAAATGCCTGAGAGTAACCAATAAATTTTCACCCCATTTGAAAACAACATTTCAAATTTCCTCCAGAAACCATTTATAAAAATTCAATAGAAGGCATATTCAATTTAAATAAATGAAATTTGTGACCAAAAAATCAAAATATTTATATTCCTTTATAATATCCTCTCGGAACTTTTTACAAAACAATTGGAATGTGACATAAGTATATTCCATGTCTTCAAACCATTTTCAAGCCAATTGAAACTCAAATAATTCATAACATAGGATTATAATTTCATAAGTAATAATATAAAAACATTGAAGAAATTTATAACATGTATTACATAGGTGTTCCAAAGAAACACCTACCTCACTTGAGAAAAATCGATGGAAAAAATGTCGACATTAATAGAGAACACATAAATATGTCATGTGACATATTACTCTACCCCAAATGATAGAAATCCTCATCATTAAAAAGAAATTACAATATGATCTAGTGGAATCACACATAAAATCCATAAATGAGTCACACAAAATCAATGCAAAAAATATGAAGAGGAACACCAAACAATATGCAATTAATTTAGAGCACAAACAAGGACCACTAATTGCCACAATTATTAATGGGTTGTTTAACCCATACAATTCGCAACATACCATCAATATCAAACTATAATTAACTGTGAACAAGATAAAAAAGATGGAAAGGTGGAGAAAACTTACCGACATAGGAGAGGCATGCATCAGAGGAGAGGTGCATGGCGGAGGAGTGATGCACAATGGAGGTGCAGCGTGCGGCGGAGTAGAGGTGCAAGATGGTCGGGATCACGCATGGTGGATGTGTGGCACCAGGTGGAGGAGAGGCGCCTGTCAGTTTGGTTCATAGTGGAGGAGAGTCCCATGGTGGAGGTGTGGTTTATAGTAGAGGAGAGGTGATTAGAGTGGGGTGGAGGAGGAGGTCCGACAGCGGTGATCGGTTTCCGCAAGAGGTTGAGGGGTGCGAGGGAAGAGGAAAAATATAGGGTTATTTTATAAAACCAGTAGAAAAGATTGTCGGCCCTAGCTAAAAATAACAGATAAAGGATCGTTTTATCAATACTATAAAAGAAAGTGCAGATAAAACCAGCTAGTATCAGTGCTAAAAATAAAGCGCTGATAAATACACCTTTTATAAGCTCTTTTTTAGCGCGGATAATCATTGGACTTTATCAGCGCTAAAAACACTAATAAAGATACAATGTTAGTAATTTATGTTTTTTATTATATATATTTATAATATTATATATATATATATAATAAATATATATATTTTTATTTATAATTGTTACTATATATATATATATTTATATTTATAAAATTATAATTTAAATAACTAGAAATTTATATGATATATTTATTCTTATTATATTTATAATTCTAGAAATATATATAATAAATATTTTAATTAAATATATATTTATATGATTATATATATAACTATATTTCTTCTAATTTTATAATTTTTTAAATGAATATGTATTCCTTTTTAATTATATAATTATGTATGAATATTTATTTATTAACTTAAATAATTATAAAATTATAAAAAATTTATATCTATAATATTTATTATTTTATTAATATATTTATTATAATTTTATAATTAAATAAATAAATAAATAAATGATTTTATATATAACTACTAAATAAATATATATTTATATTTATTTTAAAATTATAAAAAATAACTATTTATTTATAGTTATATATATATATAAATAATTATAAAATTACAAGAAATATATTTATAATTTTGTAAATAAATAAATAATTATAAAATTATAACAAATATATTTATAGTTTTATAATTATACATAATTAATATAATTATTATAATTTTTTAATTATTTAAATATATCTACATTTATTTAGAATTATATTTATAAATATTTTTATTTATTCAATTTAAAAATATATTTATTTAATTTTATATTTATAACATTATAAGTTCTATAATAAAAATATTTATTTTAATTTAATATTTATTTACACATATATATTTATTTATAGTTATAATTATAACAATATATATAGATATACATATTTATTTATTTATTTATTTATATGTTTATAAAATTATAATATAAATTTATTGTAACATTATAATTATTTAAATAAATAAGTATAGTTATAATTATAATGAAAAATCAATATATTTAAAAAGTATTTATATAAAATTAAAATTTAATTATGATAAATATAATAAATTAGTTTAATGTAATTTTTTTTATTTTTTATAAGATAATAGGTAACATGTATTAATCATATATACCTAGTAATAAAATATGCATAATAAAAAATGATCCATCAATGGGCATTATGAATAATAAGAAGGGTTTCATGTAAAAATGAACATTCATGATGATACATATCATATATGCACTAATGATCGATCAATATATTTATTGAACAAATTCATTTGAAACACATATATATTTAATAATTATAATATAAAATATATATGTTTAAAAATTATTTATATTTATATTAATTATAAATAAAATAAATAATATACATATAAAAAATATAAAAGATATTAATGAAAGTAATAAATATAATGAATCTAATGAATCTAATAAATATAATTAATCTTATAAATCCAATAATCCTAATTAATATATTAATTATAAGTAAAATAAATATAAAATAAATATAGAAAATATATTGAATATAATGAATCTAATAATTCTAATAAGTACAATAAATCTAGTAAATCTAATAAAACTAATATATATAATAAATATTTTCAATATTTAATAAATTTTATTATAATATTATAATTATTTAAATAAAAAAAATAATGAAGTAAATATATAAATAAATAAATAAATATATATATTAATTTATAATCATAGAAACACATTTTAAAAAAATTATATTTATAAATTTGAATCATTAAAAAATATATATTAATTACAAATATGTGTTTTTTTAATTTATACAAATAAACATTATATTTGAATATAAATATAATAATTTTATATAAAATAATAATATATTTTATTACAAACATTTATCAATGCTAAATTTAGCATTGTTAATGCCACCCCTTATCAGTTCTTTTTTCTTAGCACTGATAAAACTTGCACTGCCCTTGCCCCGTTATGTAGTAGTGGTGGGTGAAACTATGTGTAAAAAATATTTGAGTGAGGATATATTGTATCCTCTAGTTCAGTGCAGAAGATAGTGTGTTCTTTGAATATAAATACACACACATCCCCAACTGTTTTAAAATAGTACACAATAGTGAAAAATGTAATGAGATAGAGATTATAAGGCTCGATGTGTCGTGAAATGTAGTTATGGACTCTTCGGATACTACAAATGTAATGTTCAGTCTTCTTCTGAAAACATAGTGTTGTGAGTCGAGGGTTCTAGTTTTTAGTGTAGATATATGTTATTATTCTCCTTTGAGAAACTGTAAGGATGATTTCATGATTTTTCACAGTTTGTATCTACTTTATTTACAACCCAAAGGAATTCAGAGTTCTTCCTTCGGTGCATTCTTTCATGTATGGTTGTTCTACTCTTTTTACATTCATTCCATCGTCACTACTTTTCTGTATGAGTTCCACACATTATTTTATTTCCTGTACTTGTGTTGCAGCCGACATGGTGCACAATCTCCACATTTCATACCTTGTACTGTCTGCTGACAGGACTAAAAAAGGTCATTAATTATATTAGCATCCTCAAATGACTCAAATATGACAGTTAGAAATAACTTTTAAATTTCATTAGAAAAGATAGAAAAAATTGGCCATGTATTGAACATTGTCACAATAGTGGTGAGATAATCATTGTGATATATACGCGGTGTGACCATCATGGTGCCACAGTTTGCGATGAGATCTTGATCAGGTAGCAATTTTATAATGTCTGGTCGACTGCAAACTATGGAACCGATAACATGCTTACGGTGTCCGGGAAACCTTGTCTAGTACTTTTTCAAAAAAATTAACGGTGTCTTTTTACGGTGTCTTGGAAATAGTAGCACAAAAAAAGTGTCAAGTCCTTTGTAAAAATCTTGAATAGGTAGCAAGCTTATGGTATCATAGAGTTTGAGAAATTCTAGAACAAACATCAAGCTTATGGTTTCACAAACAGAGTCAAATATCTATAAACTATCATATGAAGAAATCTTCACTCAATGGATTAAGATTAATAAAAATTATGCTAAAACATAATAGACCAAGATTATACATTGTTCCCAAGAATAAAATTTAATTATTGATATTTTTAACAAGATCTTGTGAGAGTTTAAAACATGAGTTATAATAGTTTAAAACATGATCTGTAAGCATTCATATAAGTGGATTCAAAAAATTTCCAAACATGATTTCTGAGCATTGAAATATGAGGAGTCCAAAAATATCCACACATGATTTGTGATCATTAAAATACGAGGAGTCCAAATATATCCCACTTTTTTATGATAAAAAATCAAGGAATTTATATGATTTATATTTTAGCAATAATGTAATAGATTATTTATTATATCAATATATTGATGAATATATGTAATAAATAACATAAACGTTTAGTTCATTTATTAGGCATTATTTTTTGTTTTTATTTCTCCCCCTGAGTATTTTTCCTCTTTAAATGCTATCTTATTATTTCTCCCCCATTTGGGATTATCAAAAATAGAGGAGGGAGACAAAGAAAAACAAAGACTAAAAGAAAATAAAAAGTGAAGAAACAACAATAGGCCACAATCAATTGAATAAAAGGATAAATACCATTATAATCATGAACTAATATACAAAATATCACAATTAAAATCATCATTCACTTCTCAGTAGAATCATCAGACATGGATTTTCCATTATCAGAGACATCATATGGAGAAGCAAGAGGTGAAGAAGTGGAGGTGGTTGATGTAGTGGCTAGGGAAGTTAGTGGAACCCCATCAATGTTAGATGGTGAAAGGGTAGGTAAGGTGGATGACTGGGACAAAATGTATCAATAATTATAGGTCTGATATGACTCATAGCCTGAGAAACAGACATAGCCACTAGAGAAAAAAGTAGTGGAGGAAGAAAGATAGGTAGACGATGATAGACCAAGCCTCAATGGAGCAGCTGTAGGAGCCACAATTCATATAATCTGAATATAGAGGATAGGTTTTAAGAGATTTATAATGGTCGTGATTATCATTCTACCATATTTCATAGCATTATCAATACAACCCTTGTTTTCCAAAAACATCTCCAGAGTGAGTGTAAATCCCTTGATCTTCTGCACTTGATCCTTGAAGGATTGAGTAATTGGAGGTATCTTCAAATTATCCACATGATATTTTAAGTGATTAGTCAACTAATTCTTAGAATAAATTTTATTTAAGTAGTAGTCCACCTTGTTAGATATTAATTCTTGAGAATCAGTGGAAATATTGGAACATACCCTCAACAAATCAAGAACATAGTCACTATTCATGATGAAAACATATAGATTTTACTTATCAACAACACTCAACACTGAATGAAACTCTTCATTGAAAATTGATTTGATCAAGTCACTATCCACAGTCTAAGATGATTATCTAGATGTAGAGGGAAATGAAATAGATGATGTGAGAGTATTATTATGATTAATAATAATTTTTAAACAACCATTATTATCATTGGTCAAATTATTGAGTCTAGATACAATCCCACACATCTCATTAGATATCTCAGTGTTGTTATAAACCACCATTTAAAAAAAAGTAATCATGATTGGTTTAATCAGAGAAACAACATTATATGGAATCTTGTCAGCATCATCCTCACTATGATGAGCAATAGGGGCGTGCATAGTTTGCAAGGATTTATGCATATCTTCAACCATAGATTTTATAGTTTTCACCTCATCAATCAGCTCTCTATTCTCAATACGAACATCCGGAATTTCCTGAATCATATTCTATTGAAAAATCTATATAATCATCTCTAACAGTATTACAACAAACCTTCCATAGAGATTTTTCATAGGTGTAGTTTTAGAAAATAGTAGCTTCAAAAACCTAGATAACAATTTGTCTCCAAAAACATTTAGATCCCTATGAGTTAAAAAATCAAAAGATTCTTGAGCGGATTTAGAAACATTAACTGAAATATTTCCAAATTCCTTATTAGGGGATACATATTTGGTCGATATTGATTTCAACTAAAAAACAATTGAAATATCTGTCACTTTTACCGAGTCCTTTTGGGTATCATACACTTAAAAATAATTAGGAAACCTATAAAAAGTATCTACAAAACATGGATCAATAGGATTTTTAGGTTTAACACTTTCTTATTTGGGGTGATACTCCCCCCTCAATAAGTTCATATCTCACAGGACAACGAGACTCAATCTCTTGATCAATTCCCATACTTTCAGCTCTATTAGGCTCACCAGTATCTTCTATAGCCAGCTCAAAGGCATGTTCTATCCTTCCCTCAGTAGATAAGATTATTTTCGTTTTAACCTATTCAATAGACTGTTCCAATGTGTCAGGCTCTTCCTCAACATAAATTTCATTCTCAACATCATGATATTTCTTAACAACAACACATCCTTTAGTAGTAGATTTATCATTTTCTCTTGCATTAACATCACCTTTATATAGAGGTGATAGATTAAGAGACACTCCCACAAAATCTTCACCAATATCACCATCTGTTTCATGATATGAATATTCCACAATCACATCATCTTCTAAACCAGGATCAGTTACATATTTATGTCTTGTGGAATTTATAATATGATTAAAATTCTCATGCAACCTATCATTCTCCTCAACCCCTGATTTCATCAATGGATTCTAGCTTATTTTAATTATCCTTCAAGTAGATTTAGAGATAAAAAATCATATTCCATAGGAATTTATTTATTTTGGAAAACCACACCATTGGATAGAAGAATAGCATAAATAAACATCGAATCGGAAATGGATGTGTACACTGATGTAGTTATTAAATTATCATACATGTGAAGTATAATATTCGTACCGAAGTTGATTTTGTGTCCATTATTATAAAGATAAATAAAAAATAAATACTAATAATTAAGAGTGAAAATCCCCTTTCCTTGGGAAAATGAGATGCTGAATGAACTTAAACAAAAACATTGACTCACTATCAAGCTCAGTAGAAATATTCCTTATCTTCTTCTTACTCCTAGGAAAAATTCCATGATCCTCATCTATGATAAACACATCACTATGTGGAGGAGTGCCCCTCTGGTAGTCCTAAAAAATCCCTTCATGAGATATTCCTAAACAGACAGCCCATAACATCAAAGAGAAAGTGCATATTTTTCCATTTACCTATCTTTATAACACAAAATCATCATGGGAGTTGATGGTAAAATGGAAATATAGATAAAATTACAAAACATGATTTATATAAATGTGTCCCTTATCTATGGTTAACCAATCCAACCAACCTTGTTATTTAAGAACTCTTATAATAAGAGACTTACTAGACAAGATCCACTATGCATAGATTTCCTTTTCGAATAAAACTTTGTGATCCTCAAGACCCGGGTTCAGTGGGTTCTCATGAATTACTAAAGGATCCTTCTTCTATATCTTTAGAGACCTATTCTTTTCAAGAGTCGACGAGGATGGATGATTCATCATGGGAATTCAATGTAGGCTGATGAAGAATGATAATGAGATAAATTGGTTTGAAAGAGACAGAGGGTTTCAGTTTCAAGATAAGTGATCTCGAGAGAAGTGAAGTGATAGGTATTTATCAATTAGGGAGTTAAAGCATTGAAAAAAATGGTTAAAATAAATAAAACATGTGATACAAAAATAAATATTTTAAAATAACGAAACAATGAATAATATAGTGAAATCGATATAGGCATTCATCGTGATAGTTTTATGTTGTGACACAAAACTGTGTGATCATAACAAATGAGATGGTGAATAAAAATAGTAAGCAGTGAGACAGTAATATTAAGACCGAAAATTATGACAAGAATCCCAAGATAGTACACTATGATAGTGAACTGTTCACTCAAGGATAATCATTCCTAATTAATGTATAATGTAATTAATCCTTTCAGAATTTATTATCTAAGTAAAAATTTCAGCAAGCTGATGTTGAGGGATAATAAATTCTAAAGTGAAATCACATTTTTGATAATTATCCATGATAAATTGATTTCTTACATCAATATGCTTTGTTATATAATGAGAAATAATATTCATTGATATGTTAATATCACTTTCGTTATTAAAATATTTAGGGTCATGCTTGAATTGATATTCATAGTTTAACAAAGTTTGTTTCATTGAAAAAATCTAAGCACAACAACCACCCGCAGGTTTGCCTTCAACTTCAGCAGTATATAATGCAACATAATTTTACTTTTTACTACACCATGAAACTAATTAATTTCCTAAAAATTGACATGTTCTGGAGGTTCTTTTTCTATCTAAATTTCAACAACCAAAATCAGGATCAGAATAGATAACTAAGTAAAATGATTGTCCTCAAGGATAGAACAGTCCTAAGTTGGTAGTATGTTAGAGGTATCTGAAAATACTATTAATACCAAGGAGAAGTGACTCTTTTGGATTTTATTGAAAAGAAGCACACATAAACACACTAAAAATAATATCAGGCCTACTTGTAGTCATTTAGAGTAAACTCCAAATAATTCCTCTTTAAGTGGGTTGATCAACAGATTTACCATTCTCATCCAGATCCAAATTACATGTGGTACTCATTGGAGTATCACTAGTATTATCTAAAGAAAAATGTTTTGAAGAAATTTAGTATATTTAATTTTATTTAAAATAATACGTTCCTTATTTTTAATTATTTTAAATCCAAGAAGGAATTTTAGTTCACCCCTCAAAATCATTTCGAATTCATTTTTCATTTTTTTGAAAAATCAATACATAAGGAATTTTTTGAAGAACACAAAATAATATAATAAACATAGATCTGAATGACTAAAACATATTTAGGAATCCTATTAATAAAGATATTAGGATTAGCTATACCTTCTGTAAATCCATTGGAAATAAAAAACCACTTAGTCTATCATATCAAGCACTTGGAGCATTTTTTAAACCATACAATAATTATGTTAATTTAAAAAAATATTTGGAAAATAATGATTTGTAAAACTAGGGGATTCTTCAACAAAAACATACTATACTATATACCCATTTAGGAGTGTACTCTTGAAATACATTTGATATAGTTTGAAATTTAGATGTGCTTCATATGCATGTAATATTCAAATGGATTCAAGTCTAGAAACTAGTGTAAAAGATTCCTTATAATCAAACCCTTCTTCAGGACTATAATATTGAAAAAACGACATAGATTTATTTCTTATTATGTTACTATATTCATCTACATTATTTATAAACCCTAATTTAGTTCTTATGGTCTATATATCTTTAGGTCAATCCACCAGACTTTAGTTCTTTCAAACTGATTTAACTCTTCTCGCATAATCATCACCCAATTTTCATTATTAATTTCCTCATTGACGTTATTAGGCTGATGTTGTGACATGAAATCTTGATATTTGACCTAATTTCTTAGTGAATCACAAGTATGTGTTCCATTATCAGAATCAACAACAACATCATCTAATGGAAGGTTTTTAATGGTACTAATATATCAATAAAAAGAAGAACTAGTAATTTTTGTTTCTTCAACAGGTTTATATTCATCATGGCTCAAATCTAGATAATTTATAGAACATGATGTTTTAACTGATTTTTTCATAGGATGGTCATAACAATTAGCATTGATATATATATTTGACATACCATCCTCAAAATTATCTAGATTTCTTTTAAATTCTTGGGGTGTAGGTTCTGGGTGCAGTCGAAGTGTGTAGATTGGTGTACCCAACTTTAATTTCGTCAATAACTATGATCAATCCAATATCCATCATGATGATAAATCAATAGATATTCGATGTAGAAAAAAGAACAAAATAAATGAGGGGATTCCCCAAACTATAGATAGGATCACCATATGTTACTTATAATTAATTTTATTAAAAGAAAATAATTATCTTGGTAGAATTATTTTTCCATGGATGTTTCCGGTCATGATCCAATGTGATCCATCATTACGTCACATAAGCGATGTGAAGGCTTCCTCTGGCGATGATCCAAACATTCTACACATATATATGGATGTCGCCGAATGGATCTATGGGTGATAGAATGTAATATCCTTCGATTGTGATGTCCACCATCGATCACCTTCAAAGCTACTTCCAATGCACTCTCCTTGATCTGATGGAGAAGGATCTCTCTTGTATCATGAGAGAATACTTGATGGAGAGGAATTATCTCTTTTCATGAGGGATGTTTCTGAATCCATTATGCCCAACAAAAAATAATGGATATGTTAGATGAGAATAATGTAATTGGTATTTTATTATATTGAATAATTAAATTAATTAATTACTCAAAATAATTTATTCATTTCATTTAATTCTTAAAAAAATCGTGGATAATAATAACAGTTGAATATTATTATTACTTGGCATGATTCCATTGAACTAAACATAATATTATTTAATTAAATAAATAATAATATTTCTTACAAATCCTTAGAAAAACTACAAGTTGTGTATATTAATATACACGACATGTAATTTTTTTCCTTCATATTTATTTCCTCCAACACATTTATTAGAACATGAATAATTAATATTTATTTCATAAATAAATATCACTACATTACTCTCTAGTAAATATATTACTTCACCAAAAACATATTCTATCAAATATATACTATTTTAATAATATGATGAGGCATCCTGGAATAATTATTAAACCACAATTGAGAATAATATTTATTCAACTTTTTAAATGAATATTTTACTGAGATACATGGTCACAATTAGTGTGTAACGCTCTAGGTCTATTTCTCAGGGGAATTTCGTGGACCCTACCTGAAGTCAAAGGATAACATTTAGAAACATGCCATGGAACCCATAGAGAAAGAATTTAACACAACAATGATGTGTCACCGATTATGAACATTTACACTGTAATGTAATCCCTTTGTCATAGAATATCCAATCAAGCATGTTGCATGCTAGTTCCATCAACCAATGTGCCTGACTATTCATACATTGACTTCCCAGAATTGAACATGCCCATTCCTTACCATGGTCATGTATTTACATCGGCTATATCAATTCCATCAAAGGTCCAGTGATATCAATGTCTGTTATGGTACATAGGGAAAATATCCTTTCTCTCATTATATATGAATCCATTATTACTCATAACGCAACCAACATATTCTACCTCCATGAAAATAGTGTGTCATCATAGTTTTATTCAATACATCTATGAGCACGAGTTCTATTACCCATTAATAATAATCTTAATGTATGAGGACTAATACACACGTCTGTTGATAGGAACATTCAATGACACTATGAAATGTGGATTTCCTACTGGCGGGTCTTATTCTCATAATAATGTTATGGTTATTACTTAGGGAACACACCATGAGAAGGTTCCTCAATTATTTATGATTCATCATTCCTAATGGCCTATATTATTTGTGTCCCTCAAATAACATCATCCGACCATAAAAATATATTCATGAACAGTGCTATGGAACTTCTAGATTCTCATCATAGAATGGATCCGCTATGACCCTTTAGTGAAAAATCTATACATAGGACATTATCTCATAAATTTTCACACATTAGAACAATCAATATGAGATTAGGTATTTATTAATACATGTTTATCATAATGTACAAATTTGTTGGTTCTAGGCCACCATCTCCAACCGAAAACCACTTGGACTAGAGCCAACTTGAAAAATATTTATCCCGCTAGCTCTAACATGTTATTCACGCTTCATCTGAGATACACCTTTTGTCATGGGGTCCAACACATTCTCTTTCATGGACACTCTACTCACCGCAACTTCCCCCCTATGATAGAAACCCATCAAGAGGTGATACTTCTGAAGAATGTGCTTTGTCCATTGATGTGACCTTGGTTATTTTTCAAGATGCACAACTAGAGTATTATCCCAATACAATGTGTTATGGTATCTCATTCTTGTAACCACATCACGTACTTGAAAAAATTCTGAATCCATATGAATTCCATGGCTGTATCAGAAGCATCTATGAATTCAGACTCTGCTGTAGAATCAGTGACAACTGGCTGCATTGAACACTTCCATCTCACAGCTCAACTGTTAAGACATATAAAATTTACTAATTGGGACTATAAATCATTTTTATCTACCTGAAAGCTAGCATCAACATACCCTCTGATGAAAAGATTCTTCTCTCCTCCATACACCAGAAAAATATCCTTAGTTCTTCTCTGATACTTAAGGATATTCTTAATAGAAGTCCAATGCTATTCTCCTAGATCTTCTTGATATCTACCTACCATGCTCAGTGCATAGGCAACATCAATCATGGTATATAACATGGTATACATGATGGATCTGATAGCCTAAGCATATGAGATCTTACTCATCTTATCATTATCCTATTGTGTTTGAGGACACATTCTCGTAGAAAGATGTAGGCCCTGTGACATTGGGACCAATCCCCTCATGGATTGTTCCATATTAAATCTCGTCAGTATCTTGGCAATGTATATACCTCGAATTATTCGAAGAACCCACGTGGATCTATTAGGAATGATCCTGGTCCCTAAAATTTAGGCTAATACACCCAAGTTCATCATGGAGAAACACTTTTTCCACCAGTACTTAACTGACTGTAATACTGGTATATCGTTTGCAATAAGTAATATGTCATCAATATATACTACTAGGATAAAAACCTCATTCCCATTAACCTGCTTATAAAAACATGGATCAGATTCATTCTTAATGAATCCAAATTCATTTATGGCATCATCTAATCAAATTTTCCATGAACTTGATGATTTCTTTAATCCATAAATGGGTTTTCTGTAACTTTCCAACCCTTTTGGTTTCACCTTATGTTACATGCCATTCTAGTTGTGTCATATAGACATCATCTTGAAGGTTCCAATTAATAAATGATACTTTGAAATTCATTTTCCAAATCTTGTAGTCATGGTAAGATGCTATGGAATGTATGATTTATTTATATTTAAACATGGAAAATAGAGAGAATGTTTCATTATAGTCAATTCCTTGACATTTTCTGAATCCTTTAGCCACCGACATTGATTTATAGTCTCTAACTTGACCTTCCATATACATATTTCTCTGGAATACCCAATTTTATTCTACTGGCTCTACATACACTAGCTCATTGACAAAAACTCAAACCTAGTTCTGATACATGGAATCCAAATCAGAATTTATTGCTTATAGTCATCTTGTAGGTTCTTATATCTCTACTACTTCCTTATAGGAGAGCATTTCATCATTTTCCAAAAATAATGAATCACCATCCACAGCGAATAGGAAACAAAATCTATCTATTCTCGTACCTCTCTTTGGCTCCTACATAGTACTTTGGTTTCTGGAACCTCTTCTACGGGGACATGTGGAAGTAGTTCATGTACCAACTCCTATGTATTTTGAGCGTCAACATTTTTGGTGTCAATATTTCTCCCACTATCATTTTTAAATATGTTCTCCCTCTAAAGAAATATGTCTTTTCTAGTGACAACCACCTTCTTTTCTAAAGGGTTATATAGGTAATATCCTTTGGTTTCAATAGTATAACCTGTAATGATACACCTCATACCCCCATATTATTGTTTGTTTCCTAATAAGTCCCTAAAAAAATGCCTCGCATCGCTACACATGTGTGTGAAACAAAATTAGTTTCTTTATCTTCCATAACAGGGGAGGAATTCCATTTTCCCCATTTATTGGTACTCCGTTTAAGGTGTATGTTGTAGTTTGTAATGTATATCCCCAAAATGATAATGGAAGATCTGCAAGACTCATTATCATCCTCACTGTGTCTAACAAGGTGCAATTACTCCTTTACCTAACACCATTCAACTATGGTGTATATGGAGGGGGTAGTTGAGATTGAATCCCCGACTCCAGTAAAAGGTTGATGAACTTTTGGTTCAAATATTCTGTACCTTTATCTGATTGAATCTTCATTATCTTCTTACGAATCCTATTCTCCACTTCATTCTATATTTCCTTATATTTCTCCAAGGACTCTAACTTATACCTCATTAAGTAGATATATCCATATCTACTCAAATAATATGTAAATGTGATGAGGTAAGAATATCCACCTATAACTTCTACTAGAAATGGTCCACACACTTTCATGTGCACAAATACTATGAGCTTTACGTCCATTTCACCCTGTCCACTGAAAGGAAGCTTGATCATTTTACCTTGTAAGAAAGAATGACATATATCAAGGGGTTTTAACACAGTAGAGTCTAAATAAACATCTTGGTAGAGCTTTTTCAAGAACTTATTATTTACATGACCAAGGAGATGATGCCATAATTAGGTGTTTTAGGAGTCATGTGACTTTGTTTCATTATCAATTAACAATACTAGGTTTTCATAATTTAATACATATGAACAATTATTTAAATGTTCCACACCATGACATACATTTCTCTTATAAAAGAAATAACCCTTATTTCCAAACATGAAAATAATTCCATCCATATCGAAACATGATACAGAAATTATGTTTTGGCTAACACTAGGTACATAATAAAAGTTATATAAAACCAAATTCATCTTAGTTGGAAATGAGGGATGGTAATATCCAATGGCCAACACAACCTGCCTTTCTCCATTGGAAGCTCTAATATCAATATCTCATCTATAAATCATTCAAAATCTAATTGTTTCCTTCATTTGAATATATATATTATCCCCACATAATATATATAAACCCAATTTGTACAAATGGAATGATTACACTTGATAACAAATGAACCTTTAGCATCCCAACTCTTCTTGGTGTAGTTTCTCTTCCAGTGGCCTGGCTTGCCACAAGAAAAACATAAAACCTCCCATTCCTTTCACTTCCTCTCGAACGTCCCTTTATTGTAGGGATAATGCTCGGGGGATTCAGAAAATTTATAAATACTTGACCCATTTTCCTTATCCTTCTTCTTCTTGTTCTCTATAAAGACTGTGGGGTTTTCACTCCACATGTCCTTATCTATACAGATAATCATGGTCAGCAATTCTGATAGACTCTTCTTGTTGTTTAATATGTTTTAGTTGATAAGAAATCTAGAGAATGTCTTGGTAAATGATGATTTGTTCAGATCTGTGTGAAACTCATTTGGGAACATAATAACTAAGATTCCCAAGCATTCAATGTACCCAATAAGAATGACTACACGAGGCCCAGCATGCGCAGACTCACCAATATTAGCTGTGAAAATAGTGTTTTAGATCTCAAATCTCTATTCACTTTCCATATCTTGATACAAATCCTTATGGTGAGACGTCATTCTATACGTGTCTATGTTTTCATGTTGCCTTAAGAACTCATTAGATATGACCAATATCCTCAATCATTAGACATATGTGGTATCAACCAAATTTTTCATATAGAGGGATATTTCGGAAACACTAGCCTCTTTTCTAGGCACAATTGGAACAAGCTCCTCCAACACATACAATGTCCTCACGTGGTGAAGGATGACGCGTAAATGCCTCTGCCACTCTTGGAAAGTGGTTCCTGTGAGACGATTTTCCTTCTTGAGTATGGTTCACAATGAAATGTTTGAAGTCATTTTTTTTACAACTTCTAAAAATTAATATGAGAAATATTTAGTACTTTATCATGATAATATAATATAAATAAATAAATTAATACTTATTAGTCTCCCACTATTTCATCAAAACCCAATATCCCTCACCATTGACTTCATAATATTATGTTTCTAAAATATTCTAGTGGTAAGGATCCATATTTCACTTTGCATTACCCCAACTAGGGTTGGTCAACCAACATGATGTGTTTTAGGTAGGAATTCCAAATACCAACTATAGTAACTCACATATCCTTGATCTGCTGAGTGGACTAACCTATCCTGAAATCCTTTTATTATGGATTTCTCCAAACATTGCCTCTTGGTCACACCATGTCTTACTATGGTAGTTATCCCTTTATGTGAACCAAGTCAAGTCAACCCATAACGATGAATTATAAATCTATGATAATTAAAATCACCCCACTCGGTTTGGTCATGCACATTAATCTATGGTTTGATTCTAACCAAGATTAAGGAAGGCTATACCATCTTAATCTCTCATTTGGGGATTTTATCCTAATAAATAGATATCCATTTTGTTGTCATTCATAAATCCATGTTAATATTAAGTGTGATATACTTAAGTGATTAACCCTGAATGAGAAAATATTAATTCATAATCCGATCTTATTTTAGTTGTATCTTGAATTCTTGTTTAATACATTAATTGTGTGAATGTGACAAAACACCTACAATAAATAAACCATGAAACTGACAGAAAAAAATAAATATAATGATCATCATCATGTTCTATTGGCCCGTTTAGATAGTGGTTGATAATCTAACCCAATACCTAGGGATGAAAATAACATGAACCTTTTGGTTTTGTGTTTACAACTTTCCACATGTACACCTTTTTACCTCCTTCGGTTGGTTTCACCTTGGATCAAAACATGAACTTCCTCCACAATATTGGGATCTCCATCAATTTCATATGATTTTATCTCACAAGTATGTGAGGGGTAAAATAAGGTTTTACATAAAAGAAACCCTGGGCACATAGGCCCTACATATTAATAGGGAGAAGGCTCACATGCCGGTAATATTTAATTTAAATAAATAAATTAAATGAAACCATCCACATACAGATTTCTTGATCTAGCTCATGATCATCCATACATGAAATGATATTTACACATAAGTAAAAGTATCATTAATTTAATTAATTGTTCTTTTTTAAGATAAAACATGCTTGAATCAATTAAATATATTTAATTAATCGATCCTTTTAGCTTAAATCCTTTTCTTAATTTTGATGAGATTCTCATTCATTATAATTTTAAAAAATTAAATTGATTTAAAAATATCTTTGTACGTAACATGTACCTTGAAGGAAACCCAATGAATTCCTGTTCATAAGTAAACATTGATTAGAAATGAATATTACACAAATGTTAGATTATACACATATATATAGAACACCCATCACATGTTTTTCCTTAGATTTATGCCCACACCATGGTACATGTATCAAGGGTTTGTATAATGTGATAATAAATTTTAATAAATTTTCATAATTTGGATGAATACACGACAATTAGTTCCAACTAAATTGTGTATACTATCATTAACCATCCATCTGGAGTACATGCCCAAGGATACAACATGTGACTGTTCTTCATAAATCATCAGAGTACACGGTGGGTCCAATGGCCCACACACCATGTAGTATTTTCATTACACAGTCACTAGCTATAAAGTTGTGTATGAGGTACATGGTTGAACCCTATCCCAAATGGACTACATGTCATGTCTAGTGGGACACACTACATGTGATCTGGAAATCACATGCCTCCTCTTCCAGGTCAACACACATAGTATTTTAAGACTTATATAAACACATACAAACGACATGGTTTGGTGGACCAGTTCGATATATTTAACTTTGACAACATGATTTGTATTTCTGAATATACTCCATGTGTTTTGGTGTTGTATGGGCCGGAACCTTTGGCACATCCAGATGAGAGCGTTTGTTTTATTTTATTCAAAATTAAAAGAAAAAGTATGTTTCTGTAAGGTGAACATGAAATGAAAGAGTAGGAATTTATCTAGAGTTTCATATTTATTGTATTATTAACATGAATTGAAAAAAATAAATTATTAAATGCAAAAATCATTAACCAAAAAATAAATAATTACGATCAATGATATGACCCCTCTAATACCCCTTGAAGGTTCTGGGCGCAGTGAAAGCATGTCGATGGGTGTAACCAAATTTAATTTCTCCATTAACAACGATCAATACGATATCATTTTCAATAATAAAAGGTCAGATCTTTTGTATAGAAAAAATTGTGGTGAGTCTTGGAACCATTGAGGGGATCATCATATGTTGGTTATAATTAATTTTATTAAAAAGAGAAGAATTATGTTGATGGAATTATTTCTACATTGAGGTTTCCAGTTAAGATCTAATGTGATTCATCGTTGCATCACAGAAGCATAGTATATGTTTCCTCTATTAGTGATTCACACATTATCTCTGTATCTCTGGACATTGTTGATGGGATCTATGGGTGCTAGCCTAGAAGATCCTTCTACTATTATGTCCACCTTCGATCTCCTTGAGATCCGCTTCCAAATCACTTTCTTTTATCTGGTGGAGGAGGATATCTCTCGTAACTTGAGAGCGTTCTTGGTGGAAAGGAATTCTCTCATGTCTAGAGATATTTTTCAAAATCCATTGTTGACAACCACATAGAATGGATAGGCTATATGAGAATAATGTAATTGGTATTTTATTACATAGAATAATAAAATGAAATAATTACCTGAAAAATTTATTCATTTCATTTAATTATTAGTGAAAAATCGTGTCTAATAATAACAGTTTCCTATTATTATTACATGACATGCAACCAAATAAATACAGCTAATATTATTTAATAAATAAATAATATTATTTCTCAGAAACCCCCATAAAAATACACAGTGTGTTCTTTTTTTCATTTTCTTTATTTCCTCCACAAAATTTATTAGACCTTGAATAATGAACATTTAATTAATAAATAAATATCAATACATTACTCACTAATAAATATATTATTTCACCAATAATATATTCTATTAAATAAATAGTGTTGGAATAAATGTTATCAGGAATCATTGAATATTTATTAAACCCCAATCGTGAATAATCATTATTCAACTAGTAATAATTATTCAACTAGTAATCATTATTCAACTAGTTAAATGAATATTTAACTTAGACACATGGACAGAATTAGTGTGTGACACTCTAGGACACATTCTTAGTGTAATTAGGTGGAGCCTGCCTAATGTTCAAGGTTAGTGTTTAGAAACGCACCATGGTACACATAGAGAAATCATATAATGAAGTAATGATGTTTCACCTCCTACGAATGCTTATCGTGTAATGTAATCCCTTTTTCTCGATATACTGAATCAAGTGGGTTTCATGATAGTGCCATCAACCAATGATCTCAACTATTCATTCTTTGACTTCCCAAAATTGAACATTCAAATTCCTTACCATGGACACAGATTTATTTAGGCTATATAATTCCATCAGAGGGCCTGAGATATCAACTTCTATTACAGAACATAAGGGATAAATCCTTCCTCAAATTATCTATTAATGCAGTATTAATTTTGACACCCCCAACATATCCTACCTCTCTACGAAGAGTATTTCACCATAATTTTATTCAATAAATATATGTTTTAGTTATAATAACCATTAATAATAATCATAAAGTATGAGTAAAAATATACACATCTACAAATAAGAACATCTAATGACACCATGAAATGTGGATTTCCAACATGCGGGTCTCGTTCTCATAATATCTTCTTGGATGTTACCAAGGGTGCACACTATGAGAAGGTGCCTAAATGTTTTTTGATTCCTCTCCCCTAATGGACTATATTATTTGTGTCCATCAAATATCATCATGTGGCCATAGATGATATATTCAAGAATAGTGTTTTAGAACTTCTAGGTTCTCATCATAACAGGGATCCTCTATGTCCCTTTTGTGAAAAAAATAACCATAAGACATTATAATATGCATTTTATTATAGAAGAATAATCATGTTGTGATAAGGTATTTGTTAATACATGTTTATCATAAAGAAAAAAGTAGTAGGTTTTATGACAACAACTCAATCATGGGAATATGTTCATTAAATTTGACATGTAAAGATTCTTCCACACATTTGGTTATCATATTTAAGACTCTATAATCTTTACTAGAGATTGAATAACCTAGGAAAGTACCTTATTCACTCTTGGTGGAATGTTTTTCCAGATTATCCATAGTGGCCAAAAATAGAATTTTCAACCAAAAACTTTTAAGTAGTTAACCTTTGGGTTTCAATTATTCTACAACTCATAAGGAGTTATTATAATGATAGGTCTAATCTCGAATCTATTGATTATATGCCATTCTATATTGACGGATTCTACAAAAATGTGTATAGGTTGATCATATTCATTAAGCATTCTTCTAAATATTTCTTTTAAGGTTGTATTTCTTCTTTCTGCAACACCATTTTATTGAGGTGTCCTAGGGGAAGAAATGTTATAAATATGACCATTTTGTGAGAAAAAAGATTCAAAATATTGGTTCTCCTACTCATGACCATGGTCAATTTATAGAGTTTTAATCCGACAACCAAAAATAATATTTTTAGTCCTAGCATACATGGTGAGATGAGATAAATCTTCACTTTTGTGTCCCAAATTATATCAGGAGTAGTCATTTATAAGAACATAGACATAATACTTCCCATTAAGAATTGAAACATTAGAAGGTAAAAATAAGTCTATGTGAACCAGCTGAAGAGGTTGAGAAGTTGAAACATATTTCATTGGTTTGAAATCGATTTTATATTGTTTACCCTTTAGACATGGATTAAAGACTTTGTCATTTGGAAACTCATATTTGGGTAGATCGATGACTAATCCTTTTCCTATAATGTTTTTAAGAGAGTGTATATTGCAGTGTCCTAGTCTTCTATGACAAATCCAAGAATTATTGTGAAATAAACATATGAATGAAACATTGTGACAAACTAAATAATCCAGGTTAACAACAAAAAAATTTCATTTCTAAAAGAAAATTATACTAAATCATTATTTGAATTAAATAAATTACAAGAATTATTTTCAAATTTAACATGAAATCCAGCATAACATAATTGTGAAATACTAAGTAGATTATATTTTAATCCATAAAAAAAGTAGTTTAGAAATTAAAACACATTTAGAGTTACCAATATTTCCAAGGAAAATTATATTACTTTTAACATCACCACCAAAGGTGAAATGTGCACCATCAATCTTATTATGTTCATGAAGCATGTTTAATCTCTTATCATGTGTATTTAACTTACATTGTTCAAGTACTATATAATTTTATAGGATATCTTCCATCAATATTCCTACATATGGATCAAACAGAAGAAGATTTTGGTACCCAGATTTTCATGGGTCCAAAAACATTAGTAATAAGTGCTTTGAGAACCCATACACGCTTAATGGGATTACTATGAGAAAGCTATAAATCATTTGAAAAGTAAACTCTATTATTTCCTGAGAAATTATAAGTAGTAAAACAGTTCCTAGTATTGGAACATGAAAAATATTTATCAGTTTTAGGCCCAAAAATAATTTTTCCAAACTATACAACAATGTTTATTTTTTCCATGTTGATATCCTATATTATTAGTAGACATAGGAGATACTTGTTTACCAATAATCTTTGTTATATTATTTTTTGCATTGGTAAATTTTTCTATGACCTTTTTAAATTTCTAAATATATAATTTACAATCATTGTTTTCTTAATGTAATTGGTATCTTTTCTATTTTTCTGTAGTATCTTCAGATATAAAAGTGGTAGACAAAGCATGTTGTTTCTAAAAATATTTATATTTATCTTTTAGTTAATGATAACTGTCTTTCAACATCTGGAAGTATTCCAAAAAAGTCATCATTATTTATATTTTTATAATTACTTTGATCACCCTAATAATTTCTGTTCTATACAGGAGACTCAAGAGTTACCTATGTTGTGTTTATCATGAATCACATATTGGATTTTTTAGAATTTTCATCATATGAATACTCTGAGTCACTTGATCTATCCTTATAATCACTCCACATTACTTAAATTTACCCTTTATACCATCTATCATTGTCCTTATATCTATTTTTATATTGTAGTTTGGGACAATCAGCCTTTACAAGTCCGTTTCTCTTACATTCATGGAAAATTATTTCACTGGTTGTGTCACCTTTCGTCCAATACTTTTTCTAGTTTCCCTTGTTGTCATATTTACCTCTGTAGAAAGGATTACTGAAGAATTTCTTCCGTTTATAAAACTTCTTGAATCTATGAGTTAGTTGAACCATTTCATCTTTACTATTATATGGATAATCATTATAACTTGTACTATCATAATGGGTTTTTATCATATAATTTTCGTTAGTTTAGGTAGTAGTGGTTTTGAATGCCATTGACATTCTCATTGGTTTATCCACTTATTCATTGTTGACTCTTAATTATTCATCACATATCATCAATTCACTTATCATATCCATTAATTGAAACATACTCATAAAATAGGATTCTCTAATTTATATGGAAGTCCCTCTCTATATATCTAGAAAGAATATGAGTAATCTCATGATTTTCTACATGGTTGTAACATCCCATCCTAGAGAGATCATAGTATTCACAATTTCATTAAATCAGGTATACATACAAGAAATAATCTCACCATGCATCATTTTAAAGTTATCATATTTAATAGTATATGTGTTAAGTCTCATTTCCTTAACACTTAGGTTCCTACATGTGAATTAGATAAAGTGACCAATATTTAATTGGTTGTTTTACATTTATAAATTCTATTAAACACTTCATATTCCAAAGAACAATATAGGGAGTTCATGCTATGAAATTATTTTTATATGAAGAATTATTTGGGTCATCCCAAGTAATCTAATCAGTAGCATAAATCTTATATTCATCAATATTTGAAGACCAAATCTCAAAACACATACTTTCTAGGTCTATTTTCATTTTAATTTTCCATTGTTAATAATTTGTTAAATTAATGATTAGAGGTCTATTGGTAGGAGCACCAATCAATCAATTATCCATAACAAAGAGATAAATTCAATGTTTTAAAGAACTATAAATTTAGAACTAATATAAATTTACATTTCATTAAAACACAACAACATCACAGTTGAAAAAGTTTTTTAACGGCTTTTAATTTATTGAAAATATCAGTTTAAAAACAAAAATTGATAAAAAAATGTTTTTTGGAGTTGGGTACTCAAGAGGGGGGGTGAATTGAGTTCCTATAAATTTTTTTTTGAAAATTTTGTTAAATAGATTCCCCTAATTAATAATAAATCTCGCCAGTTAACATAGGTAGTAAAATTATAATTGGTTGACAAATCTAATAGTTTTTCTTAAGATTGATTAATTCTCAACTATAATAATATGAGATATTGATAAAACTTTTGAAACTACTCTGATATGGAAAAATTGTTTTAAATACTATAAAAATATAACTATTAATGTAAACTCTTGTTTTTTAAAATTGATGTTAAAATACAGAATGGATAAATTGAAAGTCAAAATTGATAAAACAAGTGGTTAAATCTCAAGTAGAGAACTAATCCACTCCACATGGTGATCACATGCCACGAAGAAATATATATATATATATATATATATTTTATCAACACCTTGGATTGGGGTGAACAATAGTACAAAATATTTTCAAGGACACCAGAAATCTACCACTATTCTACATGGGAAGACTAATAACCAGATAACAATGGAACTCTTCCACAACAATATTTTGGTGAAAGAAGGTGTAAAAATATATTTGAGTGAGGATATCATGTATTTCACTTATGTGTAGGTGAAAACATGTACATTGAATAAAAATACACACACTACTCAAAGAGTAATAAAATAGTTCACAACAGTGAGAAATATAATGAGATTGAGTTTATAAGGCTCTTTGTGTCGTGACATTTAGCTACAAACTCTTCAGATGAATCAGATGCAATGTTCTAGACCTATTCTGAAAATAAAGTGTCATGAGTTGAGTGATTTAGTTTTCAGTGTAGTGAGCTGTTCTTCTTATTTTTTTTTAGTTACTGCATGTATTGTTTCATGATGGTTAATAACATGTTCTTTATAGTTTACAACAAAAAAGAATTAATATTTCTCCCTTCAGTGTATTCTGGCATGTATAGATGTTCTTATCTTTTTTCATGCAATACACGATCTCGCCTTTTTTGCACGTATGCCACAAATTATTTTATTTTTAGTGCTTGTTTTGGAGCCAAACAGGTGCATGATCTCCACACATCAAACCTTATATTGTATACTTACAGGACTACAAATGATCAATAAATCTATCAGTGTAATTAAATGAATCAAATATGATTGCTAGAAACAACTTTTAAATTTCATTATAAAAGACCAAAAAATAGTTCAATATGGAACAATGTCATAGTTGCGGTGAGACAGTCATTGGAAGAAAATCATTGTGATACAATCACAATGAAGTAGTCATTGTGAGATATTCATGTTTCCACAGTTGTGAAGAGATATGGAATCAGTAGAAAAGTTACGGTGTATGGACCTTTTGAATTTTTGAACTGGTAGCATAGTTACATTGTGAAGGAAATTGTGTCTCAGGTAACGATGTCTAGTCCTTTGTCAAAATTCTGAATGATGTCTTGTTACAGTGTTTTGGAAACAGTATCATAAAAATGGTGTCATGTCCATTATGGAAATCTAGAACCGGTAGCAGGATTAGGCTATCACATACTTTGTGAAAAGCTAAAAATGGATGCAAACATACAGTTTCACATACATAGTCAAAATATATAAATTTTCTTAAGAAGAAATATTCACAAAATGGACTATGATTAATCATAATCACACTAAAACATAATAGAACAATATTAAATATATTTCATAAGATTATAATATAATTTGTGAGATTCTAAACAAGATATTTTTAGGGTATAAAACATGAGTTATAAGAGTGTAAAACTTGATTTGGAAGCATTAACACATGGTGATTTCAACAATCTCCAAAAATGATTTCTGAGCATTAATATAGGAGCAGTACTACACACATATATATATATATAATTAAAATAATATATGGAGAAACATTTTTTAATCAAATGAAATAAATTAATAAAAAAATTATTAGATAGTTTATTTTTAAATAAATAAAATTAAAAAAATAAAACAATATTAACAATTAAAATAAAGGATTTCAATTTAATGAAATATTAAAACTATTAAAAATAGAAAAATCTTAGACCAAACTGTCCCCCCTTTAGTAAATATCAAAACATATTCCTTTTTAATATAAAATTTATTAATTTTTCCCACTTTTTGATGTTTATAAAAAATAAAACACAAAAAAAGAACAAAATTAAAAGAGAAAATAAATATCAAGGTTTAACTCTACCTAAATTCATGCATTTATAATAGGTATATATAGAAAATAAAACAATGTTTAACATTCTCTTAAATATGAAATTCTAATTAGAATAAGTTCAAAATTTAATTTCTCAAACATAACAGAATATATTACTTTAGTAAAGATATAATCTAGTTGGTTTTTTATTAGAATTTATTCCAAAATAACATCCCCTTTATTAGCATGATCTCATAAAATGTTAATTCTAACAACTATATGTTTGTCCATATAATACTATAAGGTATTTTGGGATATTGAAATAAAAGATGTATTATCCCAGAATATAGAAATTTTATCTAAATAAATATCAAAATCACATCGAGTTTTTTATCCAAATAATTTAATAACAACAATTTGTCGAAAAAATGTACTCAACCTAATTTGTGGACAATGAAACCAGATATTTTATATGAAACTACATGATATTAAACATTTACCTAATAAGTGACACATACCTGATGCATTTTCTTGTCATGTTTGCAGCCTATAAAATTAGTGTCAAAATAAGATAAAAAATTGAAACAATTATGATTAGAGTAAAATAAACCTACGTTAAAATTTACATTAACATATTTATTTGCTCTTTAAACAAAAATTAAATGAATTTATTTTATATTATACTAATATCTAACACACATACAAAAATAAGACCTGATATCATGTGTGGATGTAGTTAAATACAATTGGATTTTTATCATTACTATATACATTTTATCATTCATAGATTTTCCAGATTCATCCTCATGCATTTTAGAATTACTAATCATCAGGGTTCTCATATTTTTACATGAATCATTAATTACATTTTAACTAAATCGTTAGCATATTTTATTTGACTTAGAAAAAATTACATCTTTTCTTTGTGACATTTTAAGACCAAGGGAAAATTTTAATTCTCCCATAATCCTCATTTAAAGTTCATTTATCATTAATTTTTAAAATTATTTAATAAGTAAATCACATGTAGATCAAAATAAATTATCATAAAACTATATATGTATAATTTATACTTCATTAGAAGCATTCTTGAAAAATAATATTGGATCTACTATTCCTTTGTTAAAATCATTTTGTAGTAAATATATAGTCATTATTTCATACTTTGCTCTTCGATATTGATTTAGGCCATAAAAGTTTTAGACAATTTGAAAAAATGATATTTAAAAAATCCTTTTTAAAGTATGTGGTAGATTAAAATACAGATCTTAAAAAATTACACTATTTAAAAATGAACTTGTTACTTGAATTTTAAATATTAATAAATTTTGAAAACATTAATAAGATAATAGAATCGTAATTAATTCTAGTTCTGTAACTTGTTCAAATGAATCTTCAAATTCAATGCCTTCTTCTTGTTGATAACAATGGGAAACTAGTCTAACCTTATTTCTAACTATATGATCAGACTCATCCATTCTATTTCGAAATAATCATTTGGTTTTAATAGAAAATTTATCATTAGGTAACTGAACTTGATTCAAAAATTTGTTTTTGTAAAACTCATTAAGTTCATCATGAATATCACATATCCAATTTGAGTCTTTAAAAAATTATTTAATATCAATAGCAATAAAATCAGCAACAAAGAAATAATTAGCACAAAAATTTGAATCTGTATATAGAGTTATTATTTTGGATTCAATATTTCAAACAAAATATTCTCAAAAATTATCTCTATGTGTTTTCTAGTTTTATGTATCATATTTATAAGATATGTTCTCTCCCTCAACAAATTCATTTTCATCATCATTTTTATCTTCACCAAAATCGAATTCTTTAAATTCATCAAGAGGATCAATGAAATTTGTAATCAATTTTCTATATATTCAATGAACATTAATAGAACAGATTCGACCTAGAAAAGTTACTTCATCACATTTAGCAGCGAATTTTGGTAGATTATCTATAATATATAAAATATATCCTCTACAACCAGATGCTTTAATGTAACCAAAATTATGATTCATTTCACTAAATAGTTTACAAGGGGTTTTCATTAACATGGGTATAATGTAAACACTATTCAAGATATAGAATGTTGTGTTAAAACATTTAGCCGAAATTTTTTTTTTCATATGTTGAATTTGTTTAGATTAATCTTATTGATTTCAGGAAAAGTCTATTTTTCTTCCCTATAACACCATTTTGTTGTGGTGTTCAAGGGGTGGAAAAATTAAAGAAAAATATATTATCTTCATAAAATTTCTCAAAGTCTATGTTAATAAATTATTATATTTTTACACTTCAAATTAATGTAATTAAATGATGTTTTAAATTTTATTTACATAATGTAATAAACTTGTTTGAAGTTTCAATTTTATGAGATAAGAAAAGAGTTCAAGGGAATCTACTAAAATAATATTTAATTATAATCTTGTGTCTCTTATTACATAAAATTTTATTTCTCATGGTTCCCAATAAATCAATATGAGGTAGTTGTAATCATCTAGTTGTATTGAAATTATTAAATGATCTCAAATTCTCCTTGGGATACTTACCTTTTAGACATGAATGACACACAAAATACTTGATTTAAATTTTTGATTTTCCCAAACCTAATCATGATTTTCCAAACAGAATAGTTGTTGAAGAAGAACATGTCCCAATATCATTTGCCAAATATAATGATATGTTTCTATAGTATTTAAACACATCAAAATTAACTGCATTAGTTCTGAAAAATATATAGAGTTTCTATTTTATTTTTTATTGGCATAAAATAAAATAGTAATTTCTCTATAAAGAATAATTTTATTATCTTCAAACATTACATTGATAATATCATCACATTGTATTTTATACTAATTGAATTTTTTAATCATTATGTATAGTAATTTATAAATTATAATAGATTATAAAATTCTTACTTTTCCAAAACCATTGCCTTTAGATTGGTCACCAAAATTTATCATTCCTCCATCAAATGAATTAAAAGATAAAAAGTTAGAAATTTGACCAATCACATGACTTGGGAATGAAATATCCAAATACCATTTATCTTCTGAAATCATTATATAGGATTCCTATAAAACTGATTAAGTATATAATTATTTATGGGCCCAAACAATTTTGGGTCTAACTGAATTAGTAATAAAAATATTAGGGAAAAATACCAATTTAAGATAATTATTATAGGTTATTCTAGAAGATAGATACTTACAAGTATAATTCTTCGTGTATCCTAGTGAATGAATAAATATAAAATAACATTTTTTTCATAATTCCATTTCTAATTACATATAAAACATGTAACATTTGATACTTTTCCTTTACCTATTTTCACAAAATTAGTTTAGTACAGATTATGAATCTATTTATTATATAAAATTACAATTTTATCTTTATTGGGTTTTGTAAAATCCATAATCATATAAAATTTTACTTTGACATTAAAAAAATATGTTTTATTTTCATTGAATAATTTCCCTTATAATATTTTCAATATCTTTTTGAATAACTTCCATATCATCAGAATTTTCTATATTTTAATATGATCATAAAATATTCAGTTTCTTATTTATATGATTACGCTTCTTACATTAGATTTTAATTTTATATAAATCGTAATAAAATAATTTAAATATACTTTATTGATTTTCATTAGTTTTTACATGAAATATTTATTTCTTCCATTCTAATCCTTGAGCTTTATTGGTAATGAATATTTTAAATATTTCTCTTATATAAGATTATTATTTTATCTTTTTTAGTTTTCTATTCAATTCAACCATTCTAAAAATATCACTTTGAAAACGTTTCATTGTTTTTGTTAATTATTTTACTACATTTTCAATATTATAAATATATCTTGATTTATAATCAAAAGCAGTGTTAGCCACATTCATATTTGTTGTAATAAATCATATGTTGACTCATTATTTCTCACTCTCAGAACCATCACTATTAGAGTTTCAATCCTCAGTGTAAATACATCCAACATGATATTCTCATTTTCCCTCATGATATTTCTTGTTTTTTCACTTCTTGTTTCAATTTAATAGTGTCTAATTTCATATGTCCAATTTTCATACACTCGTAGCATATTAATTAAGGAATGTTTTATTTACTAGTTTTACCTTTCTTGCTTACATTTATGTCATCCTTCCAATGATTGATTCATGTATGATTGTTAAATATTATATTTACTTTCATATAATTGTATAATAAATTAGTAAAATTCAACATTTCATATTTTTCACTTTTCTACTACTGATTATTTGATGAATTAGTAGAAACATTTATATTATATTTGAAAGACATACATTTGCTTTTTTCATCTTCATTAGCACTGTCATTCTCCATTTAAATATCATATTGACGTAGTAATCCAATCAGTTCATCCTTGTTATACTAAGTGAAATCTGTACATATTTTATTTTAACTTTCTTTGAGTGACATATTTTATGTATATATATATGTATTCCTTTAATGAGAAATTCATTTGTCATAGTCTCCATGAGTACAACTATACTGTTTAAAACACTAGTGAATATGTTATTGATGTCATTAATGATATCTTGATCATTAATTATTAATTATTGAAACTAAAATCTATGAATGCCTTTCATGGATCACAATAGCTTATCAGTTCCTTGATGAGTTAATTTTAAAGTCATTGAGATGTTAGAAGAAGTTTTACTTGATGAAATATGAATATACATTTCTATACTTAAATAGAAATAATAGTACATAAATTTATATTTTAGAACACATTTTATAGGATCACTGTGATAAAGTGATATATATATATATTATTCATTTTGTTTGAGTTTTGTAGAGGCATGGTAGTATGGATGAGATAACATGGTAATGAGAGTCATAAATGTGCACTTAGTTTGCTGAGTTGTTTGAATATTTAATTTATTTGGTAATGTAATGTTTGAATTAGTGTTGATTTAATTGTATTAGTTATTTTATTTATTATTATTCTATGTTTTATGGAATCATCTTGTTTGAGGGTTATCAATTGGGGTAGTTTTTAAGGCATGGGTGGGTGGTTAGAATTTCCTTCTAGGTAGTTCTTGATTCGTAGGGATGATAATTATTTGAGAGGTATATAATGTAATTGTCAGATCTTTATGGACCATTACATTGAATTATTTGGTTGTTAAAGATGTTAGGATGAGGTTTGGTGATAGTAGAGAGGTGTTCATGATAAAAATTTAGCTGGTAATTGGTTTTGTCGTGTGAAGGTATATATTGATCTATGGTAGTTCAGTTTTTTTGTTTTAGCTATGGTGTAGTTTTTTCAGTTATGGTGTGGTGTTTTGGGTTTCAGGATTGGAACCTCTTCCATTTATGGTATCACTAATTGATGTATCCATTTACATGGATGATTAAAGTGAGTATTTGGTAAATTGTATGAGTCACACTTACATCATGGAAGAATAAACATATATTAAAGTTGTTTGGAGGTTGATTTTGTGAGATAATTTATTTTAGGGGTACTTGTGTCGTGGAAATAGTACTACAAAATAGTCTTGGTCTTAAGGAGTATTTTGATTTTTTTTGCATGTTAGGTTCTGTGGAGTGATCCTTTATGATGATATAGGGTTTGTCTAGGTGGCCCAGACGTTGTTCCATAGAGATAACCTTTAATCCATCATCCTTCCCCAGTTTTCTCATATGACAACCCATACATTTTAGAAAATATATTTTATGATTTATCATTATTATAATCCCAAAAAATTGATATTCCTATTTTCATTATGTAATTTGATATATATAAAAACAAAATGAAACAAAGATACAATGATATTATTTAAAAAAATCTATTACAAGCTGTTAAGATTCAATTGATCTACTAAAACTAGACAAGGTAAACTGAGGAGATACATATAAATGGGGAGATATATAAATCCCAGTAAAGAAATATTAAAATAATATATTGAATCCCAAAAGAAATTTGGAGTGGATTTTTTTACAATATGAGTATCTCTTGGTGGGATTTTGGAATTAAGGGTAAATCAGCTGTGTGAGAAAATAAGATACATTCAAAAAAAATATTTGATCAACTCAACTCTGTCTGAAAAGAAGATATGTTAGCTAATAAACAATGTGAGAAAATGGATATGTTGTCAAATAAGCTATGTGAGAAAATTAGCTACATGAGTGAAATAGCTATGTGGAAAAATTGACTATGTGGTTGTAGATAAAAAAAATATACTACGTAACCATCCACCATATTTGGATACATCTCAAATTTGGTATTTAGTATTTGGATCTATAGATTCACTTACACAGAAACATAGATTACTGTAATGTGGCTGTAAAACTTGTGTAAGGGTACATACAACGTGTAAAGGGGAATTTGAACTGCTTCCTGAAGTTATTCCATTAAAATGTACAAGGTTCATTGGTTTTTAAGAATTGAAAGAATTAATGTCATGGATATAATGGATACACCATAAGGGATCTTGACTGTAGAATAGGTGTATTTTCAACTGGGTGATTTTGCTATTGTAATAATGGTTATTCAATAGTAGAACATGAAATATTATAGGTGAAAATTTCAAGATCCAAATATTTCAGAAAATGTTGTGGATGTGTGTTGTTATCCCTGATTGGAGGGTCAAGTTGATGACCATGATCACCAGGGGGAACATTCGGTTTTCCATTTTTTTTATGTAAATAAAAACTAGTAGAATCAAAAATTATCAGGATATTATATCTCTTATTATATGATAATATGTATATAGTTACATCCTTATATCCATGTAGATTCACTTGGGTCTAATTATCATGGGAATTAATATCCTTCCCATGTGATAATACACAACCCAAGACACGTGGAAAATTCAAGAGTCATTTGTAAATCATAAAATGGAAGTTACTGGTCATATGATAATGGATGAAAACGAGGAGATGATTGTGTCGTATAATTTTTTTTCATGGTTAGATGAAAGAAAAGGAGAGACATAGGTATCATTATGGTAGACTTTTAAAGATCTAACCTTGATGGTTTATGGTCGAAGAAGGTGTTATTCTAGGAGTCCAATTCTTATCGAAAGGCTGCATTTTATATGCTGAAGATAAACACCATAGTTGGTGTATATTTCTTATTTATTTGATGAAGGAATTCTTAAACAAATGGATCATTGAGTTCCATATTGAAAGAGAGCACTATGTTTTATAATTTTTCATTATATTGAACCAGGAGGGTCAGTGATACCACTCCAAAATTGTAGATGTAAAACAATGGGATTTAGTGAATTTGCTACATAGGTGCATTGTCCTGCATTCTCCTTAGACTAACCATGTGCAGGTGAACCATGTAAAACCCATCATATTTTTTACTACATTCATTTCTTATTCTTAGGAAATGTAAATAATATGTGTTACTCATGGTGAGAGGAATATTCCTCATAAAAAGAATATTTATTTAACTTATATACAATGATTCTCCCCCTATTATGGTGTAATCCTCCACAAGGGTCTAATACGTGGTATCAAAGGGGTGTTTATCCTATTTCTATTTCTGGATGGAAGGAAATAATTTGCAACCATGATGGTATCCCCAAATTTGAATTAAGTAATTTCATGTTTGTTGAAAATATGGATGCAACATTATTTTAGATCCTTGGGGAGGGACATTTACATATTAACCATTTATAAAATAACTGATAATATTGAATGTGGCAATTTTATGGAGAAATATAATTGATAATTGGAGGAATATTCCAATGCTATAAATTTCTTGGGAAATTGTCTTTCCTATATCATTTTCACATTGTTAATTTTTTTAAGACCACTCAAGTTATATGAGAAATGGTTCTAATTATTTATGGAGGATATTCAGAGGCTCATGATGCAAAGTTACAAGTCATATATTAAAAATATAGACATTTGACAATGAATTAAAATGAGATGTATGATTCCTTTTTTGAAAATACAAATTTTATTATTTAAGATATGAAATGACTCACTGATGATCTTAAATATTATATGATCATGAAGATGATCATAAGAATAATCCCTTCTCATTTTAAAAAAAATGTGTTAGTTCGTGAAGATAAATATGTGAAATATATTTATCTTGATAGTTTTCATAGTACTCATTTTCCATTGGTGATGTGAAACAAATATAATTAAACCCTAATGTAGGAAATTACCTAGTATCTGGCCGTTAAATCTATGAATAAGCTATAAATCAATGTTAATCTAGAATTAGACAATGTTGGTGAAGTTATGTCATTTTTATCCTCTATTATAAGAGATTATGAGGAATTTTTAAAGGTAAACATTATATTTATTTCATAAAATGTGGTTAGGTGTGAAATATTTTGGCTAAATGTCCCAATAACTTTTACGAATGTGATGTTGTAGATAAAAAACCCATGAATATAATAAAGTCAGGAACAAATAATTTTTAGTGGTTGTCTTTTAAAGTGATGTTTTTATAAATAATATTATATATATAAAGAATGTGAAATAGAAGATGTTGAAAAAATTTAACGATGAATGCGTGTTTATGGATATTACAAATAATTCATGATATAATTATAGTGATGATGAGAATGAAGGAATGGTAGGAAGTGTTGATTTATAGGCAGAACTTGATATGACAAACCATTAATTTAATAAACCTTAATTCATGATTTATTATATGAATGGACATACTATAATCCAAAAAGGTCAAAAGGCATAGTTTCATTAGGTAATTTGATATGTACCATAATAGCTTGAAATAAGTATAATGACACATTATTTAAAATTCCTTAGCATTCTATTAAAACTTCATCGCACTTCTAAAATTTCAAGGGACAATCATGGGATGCACATAAGAAAGGGGTGACCTATAAATCCCAACAAGGAAATAGTTAAATCAAAAAATGATGAAATTAATATATATCAGTAAATAGGCATATCAAGTTGACGTAAACAGGTTGAGAATCGTAAAAATGATCATCAAAGCATGATATAAGGTGATAACATCATGGAAATAGAGGAATTTGGAAACAAAATAAAACAAGACATCAAAAGAATAAGTCAAGGATAGAAATTGAGAAATCATAACATTGTGTCCATAGGATTACCTCTTGCATAACAGAAATAATGTCTCAAGTTATAAATAAATATCAAATGAATTATAGGGATATATAATCTCAGGTCCACACATCACATTCATATAATGTACATGCAGTTTTATGCACATAAACCATACAACATAGAAACACATTTCATCACTTTTAATCCCACAATTAAGAATTTTTGGTTACATACATATAATTACCCTATAAATGAAGGATATATTAATCTAGTTGAATATATTTTAGTAGAAATGGGGATGAGTATTCACAGGACAAATGTTTATCATGGAAAATGACATGATAAATTCAATAAAGTAACAGGTGAACATAAAGGATTAAGGGAGGATTTAATGATAGTTAGAGGTGGATTCTAATTTCATATAAATCATAATTACAGTAAAAAAGATTCATAAATAATACATTAAACATCAAAAATTGATAATAAAATTGATTTGTACAAAGATAGTTCGTGAATAAATTGGAGGGGGATAAAATTCCTCACATTGAGAGGGTGCTTCTTAAGAACATGAGAACACCTTAAAAGGGATTTTGAAATAGAGAGGGAGAGGAATCTCATGATAAATGGGTTTTGAGTGAATATGATGGGTAGTTTGGGAAGTTATTTATAGAAAAATATAGGGTAATTTTTTTATTAATTTATAAACATAGGTTTTTAACTCTATAAGATAAAATAATTAAAAACAAAAAGCATTCCTCGTTTTTTCCCACAGTTTATACCAAATAGGTGTGGTTTTAAATATTTTATATGGCCAATAATTGAACATATTTAAATAATATGACTGGTTTTTTAGAAGTGAGTCATGTTCATAAATAATTTATTTTAAAACCATAAAATATAATACAGTTTTTGGAGGATTCATTAAAATTAATTTAATTAATAAAATAATATAAGAATACGTTATTTTAATGGGAAAATCTATACTTGTTAATGGATTCCTTTTATATCAATTAATTTTTACCCAAAAATAATTATTGTCTACGAAAATTATGAAAAGGTCACCATTTTAACATTTTGATATGATAATTTTAAAAAAAAAATTCATTAAAATTAATTTCTTAAATAAGATAATTTTCTATTTAAAATACAAATATTTATTTATTGAAAAATAATAGTCTTTATGGTATAAAAAAGTTTCTGACCCTTATAAAAACTATAATGGACATTATTAAATTATATATTCATTTGTATCTAAATAAATATTATTTATTAAGAATAATTTATTAAAATAACATTTATTTAAAAAATTAGTGAAATCTTCAAAATAATGACATAATTTATTGTATATATTTTCCAAAAATATAATTTTTATTTCATTGTATCAAAATATATTTGTCATCAAACTCATTATATAGTCATTTAAAATGTAACAATTAAAATGGATATATATAATCATTATTTTAGTAACCAAAAATACCTATTACTATGGTCTAGATACATAAAACCTTATTACACCAGTGTACGCCCTATGGGATTTGTGTTTGATGGTGGTACTTTCTTGGGGTGGTTCAACAAACCTAGTTTTCATTATGATCTTGATAAGGTTGAACATCTCTTATAAACAGATTCACATGAGATTTAGTTGTTCAATATTAGATTGGGATTGGTCATTAGAAAATACCAATGTTTTCATCTCCCTCAGAATCTTTGTTAAATGGGGCTCATAGGGCGAGATCCTACTGGTTGGGGCCGTCAGTTCTTCCATTTTTGTTAATTGGACATTATAATAATGCTTAAAATATACTAATATTTGTAAGCACTATAAAAAGGTTTTATTTTCAAATGTTAAGATTCTTAATGGTATTTTGAATCAGATAAGTTATATTTTATAATTGATCAAAATAACCAAAGTAGTGCAGGTCTATGCTATAATTATAAGAAATTTTTATAATCAAAAGGTAATTTCATTTATAATAGTTTAGGTAGTTACATTCCCCCTTCAGAAATTCCACCCACAATATTTCATTCTATACACTAAAAAATGAGGGAACTTATGTTTCATTTCTTCATTAGGTTCCCATGTTACTTCCTCAAACTTTTGGTTCCAACAAAAAATATTGAATATGTATGTAATCATGTTTCAAAAGACTTTTTATCTATAATCCATGATTTCACTAGGTAATCCACATATAAAAGATCATTATCTATTGGTACCACCTCTAGATTCAGTACATGTTTGATTTATGGTATGCACTTCCTCAAGAGGGCTACATGGAACTCCTCATGTACATTTGATATAATTGTTGGTAGTACAAGTAGATAGTCCATAGATCCCATGATATCTAGGATCTCAATGTGGCCGATGAATCTTGGAATTAGATTTCCATTCTTACCTAAACTCATGACCTTCATCCATGATGATATAATAAGTAATAACTCATCTCTGACCACAAGCTATGGGTCTCATCAAATATTTTTAAATATATTTTCCATCATTTTTTTGCAGATTGCATATGAAATAGAATGGTTTAATCGTTCTCTATCATATCTTAAATAAGATTTGGTCCCATAATATTCCTCTCTCCAATATTATACAGGTGGTTCGAATACGTACGAAGCAAATCGGACCCAAGGTAAAGGAAAATCTCACAATCTCATTTTTATCGGATATTGTTTTTACCTTAGAATTTACTGGCGAATATTTATCATCCAAATACATGTTCCTCAATATGTAATAATATTTCTATCCTCCTAAATTTTTTTGAATCCATGTTTACGCTTTTTGAGTTTTTAGTAAAAGATATGAAAGGAATATTTTGTCGTTTTTAGTACGAGGTTCATTTTTGACTTTTCCGGCCAATGTACGAGAAGAATGTTTTTCTTTCACATAAACGACATGAATGGACTTTTAGAAAATTATTTCCATGAAGCTTCCTTTACATGTTTTCAAGTTCATTTTAAATTAACTTCTTTTATTTTAATATTTTCTGACATTTTAAGAATGGAAAAATAATTTTTAAGTAGAAAGGATATTTTTTTTCAGGAATGGAGTTTAAGTGTTTTATCAAAATTATTTTCAATCTCAGACAATATAGGGTTATGTTTTTAATCCTAATTTTTACATTTATTTGATTATGATGGAATTATTTTAATGAGGTCATTCTATCTAATATGATTTATGTTATGATGCATGATGTTTAAGAATCCCATTTTTATTACATGGGTTTTTCTAAGATGTATGATTTATGATCTTTTGGAACACATAAGAATGGTATCATTATGAGATGGGTGGGACCTATATCTCCCTCCAATTCCTTGGGAATAGATTTATATCTCCTGAGATAGACATGGATGGAACGACAGGTTAATCTGGTTCAGTGATCAATGACTGAAACGAGGAGTGAACTCGGTTTAGAAATGGACCTTGTCCGCTAGGATATTCATAGAAATGAGTCTTAACTACTAAGAAATGATTCCATAGGATTATGTGATTATTCCACAAAGTTTCATGTTATGATTATTAGGATATAAATTGCATTACCATGACTTATTCCATGTTATGATTTTATGATCTTTTTTGCAGGTTATGATTTTCAAAATGTTATGTTCTTATGAATATGATATGATTTATATTTCTTTTTCTTAACCTTACTGGGCATTTTAGATCACCCATTTTGTATGTTTTCTTTCCCCAGGTCAGGAAGTAGGGTATTAAGTAGGATATTCCAAAAGGGACTCAAGATATGATAAAATAAAAGGGAGATAGTGTAGATGATTTATGAACCAGTTGATTATGTTTCCCAGTTTCTGAAGACACTATACATATACGGTCTATTCATGGTTTTGTTATATTTTGTAATAAGTGTGCTTCAATTTTGATGTAATAAAAATTTATTTAATGTATGGGTTGTTATAGTTGGTATCAGAGGAAAGGTATAGTCATCATTTGAAAACTATGATGTGAAAGTCTGAGTAAGAACCCTAAGGGTATGTCTAAGCATAGGAAAAATATCATAGTGTTTTAGAAATGAAAATGAATAACCTATGATAATACCTAAATTGTGAAATTTTAATATTTATTATGTGGGTTTACTATTATTATTAGTTTTTCTCACACTATTAATGTTAATTTTAGTCAATAGTTGGAACCCGAAGGAACCATGTTAATTTTGAATGCGATGGGAAATGCAATGATTGTCCCCCTGAGCAACCAAACGTTATGGGAGATAGAATGAAAAATAATATAGCATGATCACACAACATTCCCAAGCTATGAGTCATACAGGACTTCAAAATGAGCAATAAAATGAGAAACATTCTGTTGAATCCTTCATGAGGTAGCATCCACCCCCATTCAGCGGGTCTACTGATCCATTAGTTGCTGAACAATGGATTAGTACTTTTGACAAGATATTTTCAGTTCTTCAATGTTCTGAACATGATAAAGTCATCTAAGTAATTTATCGTTCAGAAGGTGAAGCTGATCAATGGCGGAATCTTATCAAGAATATGAGACCAAGAGATGAAATTGAGTCCATGGAATGGAACAAGTTCAAGAACTTATTTTTCAATAAGTAATTCCCTCGTATTCTTAGAACAAAGATGGAGAAGGAGTTTTATGAACTAAAGAAAAAGGATGATGAATCTATTGGTACCTACGAATCAAATTTTACAAGACATGCGAGGTATAATTTTGGTATTATTATCCAACCTAAGTGTAAGATCAAATTATTTTTTAGTGGGTTAATACCAAGTCTTCTAAGGGAATTAGCCATAAGGGAATTCAATATATATGAGGAAATCATTCGATGTGCTCTCAAGGTTGAGATGGAGATTGGAGTAAGCCATCAGTCATATGCATTTGATAAGAAGAGGAAAATGGAATTCAAAAGAAAATATAAAGAGGACACTGAGAAGAAGATGACTTTCCCCTTATGCTCAAAGTGAGGAAATAAACATGGAGGGATTTGTCTTAAAGGGACAAGTAAATGCTTCAAATGTGGAAAAGATGGTCATAGGGCATTTGAATGCTGCAATGATGGGAAGAAGATGTCTAGTGATGCGAACAAAGAAAAGTCTACATAGAGAGAACCTCCTACACTTCAATGATACAAGTTCAAGGAAATGGGGAATTATGCAAATCAATACCCAAATACAAGGGTTGTTGATGATGATCGATGTCAACAAAATCTTAAGGATAAAAACAATGGAAAATCACATGCAATTTCTATCAGCGATGTGGAGTATGATAACGAAGTGGTGAATGGTACACTTACCATCCACTCTAATGTAGAAAATGTTTTATTTGATTCTATATCCACCCACTCTATTATTTATGAATAATATTCTAAGGGTATCACCGTATTAACTCAACAATTAGATGCTGATTTAGTTGTGAAAACCCATAATGGAACAAAAGTCGCATGAAAAGTTTATAATTATTCTCCTATTTAAGTTTGTAGGAAAGTGTTTTGTAACACCCTGAGCTTCCACGATACGCTTCTCTTTCAATAATGCAATAGCTTTCATTGTACGCCAGTTCGAGATTCTAACGCACTACGACCAATAAAAATAGTCATTATGAATAGTAATTCCCACTTTTTGAAATTATATATATGTTATATTTCAAAATGGACTTCATTTGTGGATTTGGAATATCAAATTTAGTCTATGTTGAATTTTTGGTATTTTTCTGAGATCTTCCAATTTTTTATGAATAATGAAAAATACATAAAAACAACTTTTTTAATCAAAATACATTATGGTGATAAATTATAATAAAGAGTGGTTTTAAATTATAATTAGAATATATTTTCACCATTTTATCCAATGGTGGTCATTAAAATTAATTTCACTTTGAAATTGGACATAAACAATTGTCAATCTTTTGATATATATTGTTTTTAAAAACACGCTATTGGTTGTGACAGTGGGAATTTATTATAAAATTAAGTAATGCAACTTATATGTTTGGAATTTTGTAAAATAGGAATCATTTTTGAATTCGGAATATCAATTATATCTTAGGGTTAAATTTTGGCATTGTTCTGAAAAACATCAATTTTGATGAATAGTGAAACCACTAAGTGGTAGTTAAAAAACTGATTTTTTGTTTAAATGAAACATTACCACGTCTATGATTTGATTTTCAAAAATCCAACATACATGGTTGTTATTATGATGTAAAATGTGGTTCAATGGGATTAAAATAATTTTTTGATGAATAGTAACTTTTATGATTAATTAATCGCGATTAAGGGTAATGAGTGAAATTTAAGGTAAAAATGATATTATAAAAATATGAAAATACCTTTACACATGTCCTACCTTTATTGGATGATTCATTTCCGACCATGAAAATCCATTGGTCATCTTGGGGACCCCATGGAGCCACTTTGGTAAAAAATGACATTAATATCTTTTTATTTAAAGTAAAAATAAAATTATCACAAACATGTGTTGTTTTAATAAAACAATTATTTCATGGGGTTATATAAGTTAAAGTTTGTAATATAAATATTCATTGGAAAGATAAAAATATTTCCTACATCATGGTAGTTTTTTATAATTTTTAGACATTAAATAAATTATATTTTTTATGACACAATAATGATACAGCGATTACGTCATTAATTAACGATTTAAATAAAATGAAAAGATAATGTAAAATATAAGACTTACACTTGTAAAAAACCTATTGGATGGGAATATTTATAACCCTTATCACCTTAGCCTAGAAATATATCATTTTGGGACCTTTAAAATGTAAAGACCCGTAAAATTCAAGGGAAAGTTTTTTCATAATTTTCATTGGAATTTTACAAGAACGCGGTTTCTGACGGCACCTAATTCTGAGGCCCGGTGTGCCCAGAATAAATATCCGAAGTTTGGCTCGGGTACGTTCAGTGAACGAACGAGCGGGAATTTCTAACTTTTGAACCAGTGCCCGGAATCGAATTCTGAGGGCACCGATGAACTCGCAACGCCGATAATCGCTTAAGGGAACCTTTACCGTAGTTACGTTTGTGCGGGAGAAGGAGTTAATTTTATGAGGTTTAATTAAAAAGTAAATAAAATTGTTTGATCAATTTTATTTCATATCAAGGTGGTTATTTTTCTCCCATGGGAAGTTGGTGGTGGGGTCCACATCCACCCAACATCCCATGTGTGGATAATTGAATGGGTGGGGCCCACATGAGCCACCCCACCCCACCTTTTCAAATCTCTTAACTCCCTAACTCCCCTCAACCCTTCACTTTCCTAACCCCTTTAAACCCCCCATTTATGTTTTGATAACTTATCACCACTTTAATTTTATAACATCTTATGTTAATAACTTAAGTGAGTTAAATGTGGGTTTTGAATTTTCAAACTCTTGAAATTCAAAACCTATTATGGGTTAATAAAATAATGGGAGGATTATTTTATTTTGGGGTTAGTAGTTCTTGTGGTGGAGACTTGGGAGAGAAAAGGCTATGTGAGGAATTCTTCTTCTTCTTCAACTCCGACGAAGAACGCGAAGAACACCATTCTTCAATAAGGAACATCTCCGATGAAGAACACCGTTCTTCAACGAGGAACATCTCGGCAGAAGAACGCGACGACTTCTTCCAAACGACGGTTCCTCTTCGAATGCACCTCGACGACAACGGAATCGATGTTTGACTTCCGTGACGCCCGACTTCCGCGACGCTCGTCTTTCGCGGCTCGTTGACGTACACCATCTCTGAAACCGAGGTAGGGGTTTTTTTTATTTATTTATTTTGTTGCGAATATCAACTTGGCGATCTTTGTGGTTTAAAACCAACTGTTATCAAATAACGCGAGGGGGGTCAGTCCACACAAACACGGCCGGACCTCCTCCTTATTTTTTTGATTGATTCCTTGTGGATTGTTTGGGGAAGGCGTGGTGCCGTCGCACCACGCAAAATCAAGAGAATGGAAAAAAGGCATGGCGTCGTCGCACCGCGCCGTGGAAAGATGTACCAGGACGCGACGCCGTCGCTCCGCGTCGAAGAAAACTGAAGACGCCGCGGCGGGAGCGGGGCCGTGGTGGAGGGGCACGGTGTCGTTGCACCACGCCAGACGACAAGGGCCGCGACCGGTTCCGGGCCGCGGCGGATCAAGGTGACCGGCGACCGGACCGGGCCGCCGGCGGCGGAGCTGGAAGGGGACCGGCCATCGCTGGTCCAGTTGAGTAGAAACTGGCCAGCCAAGTGAAGGCCGGCCGGACAAGGGGGAGCCAGGGGAAATTAATTCCCCTGACTGGCTACAAAAACGCCCCCCCCCCCCTTTTCAACAGCTCGGCCAAAGACCGAGTTGGCAGCGCGCTGGCCGCGCCGTCGCGCCGCCGGCCGGTCCGGGCTTCTGGGTCGGGCCGGGTCGCCGCCCGGGCCGGGCCCAGACCCCCTCTTTTCGGAATGAGTTGGTTCAAATACCCACAACTCGGGCTACGGACCTCCGATCGACGCGCCGTTAGTGGCGACACGATCCTTGAAACGAGATGGTCATTTCGGTATATCTCACTCAAGGTTTCGGAATACTTAGAGTTCGGGCGGGTTGGTTCGTACACGAAACCAACCGGGCCCTCGGAGCGGAAACACTCATATCTTGAGCTACATACGTGCGATTGATGTGCCGTCGACTTTGTTGAGTTCCTCTTAGTGAGAGGAATATTTTGGCTTACTCCGCCCGAGGTTTGGACGCAGGAAGAGTACAGTCGGCTTGGTTTAGACCTAAAAACCCAACCGGGACCCTCAGTAGAAAAGGCCAATAACTCTCAGACCGGGTGTCTGATTGACGTGTCGTCTGTTGCGTTGAGTTACTATTTATGTTATGGAATTTTTGGATACATAAACTCTGGAATCTGTGTCAGTTGATGTATCAGCCTCTCGGCTCGTGGATCGGAGCCTCCCGAACGAGCTTGCTGTGTGCGGGAACCCTAGTGCTGGCTGCGACTGCTACTGTGACGACGACGACTGTACAGAGATCTTCAGTGGATTCGACTGCGACGATTACAGCACTCAGCGATCCTATGTGGATCAGTGCTACCGATCCTGTGTGGGTCCGATCCTGTGTGGGTCAGCGGTCAGCGGTTCTGTGTGAGCCAGCGCCTACAGATCATGTGTGGGTCCGATCCTGTGTGGGTCTTTGGGGGGGGTTAGATTCCTACCGATCCTGTGTGGGTCATTGCGGGGGTTAGTACCTATCGATTCTTTGTGGGTCTGACGACTTAGATAGATCAGTGATCATCTATATCGCCATCTGAAGAAGTATACCTGCGTGAGCTGAATCAGGTTGCTTTCCTGTGTGGATTGTGTTGTGCTATCCTGTGTTGATTATGTTTTGATTTCTTGTGTAGAATACGTATACTTTCTTGTGTGGACTGAGTTGTACATGGGCTCAGAGGTTGGAGCGTATTGGAATTGATGACTTAGGTATATGTATGGGCATATACCTAAGCAGTGTCGGTTGTTACTTCGTGATTGTATTTTTCCTTTGTGGTTTATCCTTTGTGGATTTTGGGAGACCTTCAGGGGTCTCGGGGTCCCTATTGAGTAGATTATACTCACCCCTGCACAGGCTATGCCCGCACTTCGTTGTGTTGGTTGCAGATGACGGACAACGCTGATCCCGGTTGAGGCTTACGGAGCAGGCCGATACCCGGAGGTAGACCACTGGGCGGACTTACTCAGAGTAGACGACGGGACCCGAGGAGCAGTCGAGCTATTTGTACCCACACTTCAGGTGGGATTTCCAGTGGACAGCTCGGTGTAGCGGCTTTACTTTTCAGTTGTTGTTTTCCCTTTCGAGTTGAACTTTATAATTGGGCTGGTATTTCCGGCCCCTTTTACTTTCCGCACATACTGTTGTACTCAGTTTTTACTTAATGTTTACTTCTTCCGCTTGTACTATGTGTGATTGTTTATTTTTATAAATGCAATGCCTTCCTAGTTATCGGGATTTACGCCTTGGTGCTAGTCGCTAGCCCCTGGCCTATGGAAGGAGGGCTTGGGGTAGTCACGGTAAGGGCCCCGAGGACATGTCGTGACAAATTGGTATCAATGGAGTTCGGTTCTACCGCAGACTCTGTTCTTTTCTATGTGAAGCAATAGTGTTTAGCGTATTGGGTGTGGTTATCAGTCCAAGGAGTCCAGTGTTGGTGTGGCGGCCGACGTATCCGTACACTAGGACCCTGAATTCCGATTTTTGACTTAATAAATGAAAACATTGATTGCATGTGTGTTTCAAGTTTTCATTTTTATTACTTTATATCAGCTCACCAGGTATATTGTTCTGACCGTGGCGCACCTGTTTCCTTTTTAGGATGGCCCCACGAAGGCAGCCAACTAGGGTTCTGAGAGTCGAGCATGACGACAACCCACCGAGCGACGAGGCCTCGGTGCAGGGCCCTTTGTCAGTAGTGGCACCGATGGTAGCCCTACCCGCCGGGCCACCGATGCTTCCAGCCCCAGCCGCTGACGATGCACGTCGCCTTAGTGCACTGCATGAGTTTCAGCGCCAGCGAACACCTAGGTTTTGCGGGGAGACGGACACTTAGGCAGCCGAGGACTGGCTGGAGGCATTCGTATGAGTTTTCAGGCTAGTGAGGACACCAGCAGACCTCATGGTGATCCTCGCTGCGAGCCTACTGCACGCAACAGTGGGCCGATGGTGGAGCTTGATGCTCGAGGTTCACGATGAGGCATCTCTACTTTGGACAGACTATGAGAGCCTCTTCCGCTCGAAGTTCGTCCCAGCCACCCTCTATGCGGTGCGCATTGAGGTGCTTCTTCAGCTACGGCAGGGCAGCATGACGGTCTCCCAGTACTCGGTGAGATTTACCGATCTCTCGCGCTACTCTACAGACATGGTACGAGACCCATTCTTCCGGGCCCGGACCATTATGCAGGGATTGAGACATGAGATCAGGGCATCACTAATCTCCCTCAGTATTCCGACTCAGACATGAGTACTGGAGTGAGCCCTTTTGATCGATAGTTTTCTTGCTGTGTCTACACCAGCACCGAGACCCACCGCAGGGCGGCACGTAGCAGAGTCTTCTGCAGTAGGAAGTCGACGGATGAATCATGGGTCCAAGCAGACCAGACCCTCAGGCAGACGACCTCAGGACACTGGCTCAGCAGTGTGGGGCACACAGCGCGGAGCCAGTCTTTCGAGAGGCAGACATTGGTACTCATGCGGCGGGCAGGGCCACATGGCTCGTGATTGCCTGACCCGCCATGCCGAGGAGCTGCAGACGGTTGAGGGACCACCGAGGCAGAGGAAGAGGGTCGACCGTGGCGGTCCACAGGGAGGAGGTGGACGAGGCAGAGGAGCTGGCTGAGCAGCAGGTGGTGGGTGACGCTTTGAGGCTTTTCCACCACCACCACCACCAGGAGGTCCACCACGACCATAGGGAGCTGGCGGGCAGAGATAGACACAGCTCCAGGCAGCAGAGGCCTATGACCACGGCGCACCTGAGATGATTTGAGGTACTATATGTGTCTATTCCACCCTTGATGCAGTACTTATAGACACAGGAGTGAGTCACTCTTTCATAGCCGCTCCCCTTGTTCGGAGCTTCGAGATTCTGACAGAGCTGTTGGCTCGATCCTTACGGTTAGAGACTCCTACGGGAGCAGACTCGACGATTACGCACTGGTGCCGGCAGTGTGAGATTACTATAGTAGGCGAGAGCTTCGACTGGGATCTTCTTGTAGCATCATCGAGGCCTTACGACGTCATCATGGGCATGGATTGGTTGTCTACGGTCCATGCATAGATTGACTGTTTTAGGCGCAAGGTGTGATGTGTACGCACCGACGGGAGTAGGTTCAACTTCACCGGAGAGAATGGAGCCTTTGCAGCACAGTATGGACTTCAGCGTAGGAGAAGACAACCCATCACTCATCAGTTGGCTAGCCTCATCCAAGGAGCAGTTGATTTGCGGAGTCCTGATTTTCCTACAGTGGTGGATCAGTTTGCGGATGTTTTTCCCGACGACGTTCTAGGGCTACCTCCTCGCAGAGAGGTAGACTTTTATATTGACTTGTACCCCAGGACAGCCCCGATATCGACTCCAGCATATCAGATGGCCCCCGCTGAGCTTTGAGAGCTATGGGTACAGTTGGAGGACTTGCAGGGCAAGGGGTTCATCCGACCCAGTGTTTCACCCTGGGCTTCCCCGATATTGTTCGCCAAGAAGGCGGACGGGAGCTTGCGACTGTGTGTCGACTATCGTCGCCTGAACCAGGTGACAGTGAGAAAAAAGTATCAGCTACCGAGGATTGATGACCTCTTTGATCATCTCAAGGGAGCATGGTGGTTCTCGATGATAGACCTCAGGTCAGGCTATCATCAGCTCAGAGTTCGAGATGAGGACATGCAGAAGACGGCCTTCAGATGTCGGTATGGCCACTATGAGTTATTGGTTATGCCTTTCGGTGTATACAATGCTCCAGAAGTGTTCATGTCCCTCATGAATAGGATCTTTCAACCAATCCTCGATCAATTTTTCATGGTCTTCATTGATGACATTTTGATTTACTCGACGAGTGAGGAGGAGCAAACCTACCACTTGCGGGTTGTACTAGACACATTCTGAGAGCACCAGCTTTATGGTAAGCTCTCGAAGTGCCAGTTCTAGATACTTGAGGTCCACTTATTGGGACACGTCATCTCTGAGGTGGGAGTTGCAGTGGATCCCGTGAGGATCGATGCAGTGCTAGCTTGGGAGCCACCCAGGAGCATGACAGAGGTGCGGAGTTTCTTGGGACTAGCTAGATACTTCCGAAGATTTGTGCCAGACTTCTACATAGTTGCGGCACCACTCTCAGCTTTGACGTAGAAGGGGAAACCCTTTGTGTGGTCAGACAGATGTCAGTAGAGCTTCCAGGAGCTGATACAGAGATTGACCAGCACACCTATCTTGAGGTTGCTTGAGGAGGGAGTAGGGTACACAGTCTACTGCGATACATTAGGGACCGAAATCGGATGTGTCCTGATGCAGGAGCGGGTCGTGATCGCCTATGGATCACGTCAGTTGAGGCCGCATGAGCAGAACTACGCTACCCATGACCTAGAGATAGCAGTAGTGGTCTTCGCCCTGAAGACGTGGCGACACTATCTGATGGGTGAGCACTTTACAGTCTTTTCTGACCACCAGAGTCTCAGGTACATCTTCTCGCAGAAGGACCTTAACCTGAGACAGCGGCGATGGCTCGAGTTCCTCTAGGACTATGACTTTGAGATAGTCTATACTCCTGGGAAAGGGAACGTGGTAGCCGATGCCCTCAGCAGGAGGACGGGTATTCAACTACATGAGGAGGTGAAAAGGCAGCTAGCCTCTTTGCAGATATCCTTTTTGGATAGTGATGGAGCAGCCTCCTTTTAGACTCTCACAGTCACTCCTCCACTACTACAGCAGGTCAGAGAGGCACAGTGTGGTGACGCTGACTATGAGACGCGGCATGCACAGATATCCTCAGGACATGCACCTGATGGTTTCTCCTTTGGAGTAGAGCACGAAATCGTTTTCAGAAGACGTACCATGGTACCAGTTGCTTTACGCGAGGAGTTGTTGAGAGAGTTTCACACTTCTCCCTTGGCGGTACATCCCGGAGTGGCGAAGATGTACCAGGATCTCAGACGACAGCACTGGTGTCCAGGCATGAAGAAGGTTGTGGCGGAGTTCGTATCTCGATGCCTCACCTTCCAGTAGGTGATGGCTAAGCACCATGTACCAGCAGGCTTGGTACAACCCTTGGAGGTTGCGAAGTGGATGTGGGACGACATATCTATGGACTTCGTGACTGGACATCCACGCACTTCCAGAGTTCACGACTCTATCTGGGTGATTGTCGACCGACTCACCAAGTCGGCTCACTTCTTACCCATCAGAGAGCAGGGCTTAGTGGAGATCTTGAGACGTCTCTACATTCAGGAGATTGTATGGCTTCACGGTGTGCCATTATCAATCGTCTCCGATCGAGATGATCGTTTTACTTCCCGACTATAGAAGAAATTGCAGGAGGTGTTCGGGACGCAGCTACGTCTGAGCACAGCCTTTCATCCTCAGACGGATGGTCAGACGGAGAGGACCATTCAGACTCTCGAGGACATGCTCTGAGCATGCGTCCTCGACTTTGTTCATAGCTGGGAGGACCACCTACCCTTGGTGGAGTTTAGGCACAACAACAGCTACCACTCCACCATCGAGATGACACCGTACGAGGCATTGTATGGCCGACCTTGCAGATCTCCCTTGTGCTGGACAGACCCTGGGGAGTCAGCACTTGTGGGACCGGAGATGGTCCAGGCCACGACAGAGAAGGTCCAGGTCATCCAGGAGCGGATGAGGAAAGCTCAGAGCCGGCAGAAGTCAGACGCTGACAGGAGGCGGAGGCCACTAGAGTTTGAGGATGGAGACCACGTCTTCTTGCGTGTCTCACCTCGATGTGGATTACAGAGATTTGGATGAGGTGGCAAGTTATCTCCGCGCTTCATCGGACCCTTCCAGGTCCTCAGCAGGATTGGCGAGGTGGCTTATCGCCTGGCTCTACCACCTCTGTTGAACCGGGTGCACGACGTCTTCCACGTGTCTCAGTTGAGGAGATACGTGCACGACCTGACGCACATCATTGACCATGGGGAGCTTGACGTTGAAGATGGGGCGACTTTTGCGGAGGTCCCAGTACATGGACGGTCGATTCCTCTAGTGCGCATCAGATGGCAGCACGGGAACCTACAGGAGAGAACTTGGGAGAAGGAGGCTTAGATGCGTGCTCAATACCCTCATTTGTTTCCCTAGTTTTGATGTATCTTTATGGGGACGTAAAGCCCTGAGGTGGGAGTAATGTAAAGACCCGTAAAATTCAAGGGAATGCTTTTTTAATTTTCTTTGTAATTTTAAAAGAACGCGGTTTCTGACGGCACTTAATTCCGAGGCCTGGTGTGCCCGGAATCAATTTCTGACGTTTGGCTCGGGTACGTTCAGTGAACGAACGAGCGGGAAATTCTAACTTATGAACTGTTGCCCAGAATCGAATTCCGATGGCACATATGAACTCGCAACGCCGGTAATCTCTTAAGGGAACATTTACCGTAGTTACATTTGTGTGGGAGAAGGAGTTAATTTTATGAGGTTTAATTAAAAAGTAAATAAAACTGTTGGATCAATTTTATTTCATATCAATGTGGTTATTTTTCTCCCATGGGATGTTGTAGGTGGGGTACACATCCACCCAACTTCCCATCTGTGAATAATTGAAAGGGTGGGGCCCACACGCCCCCCCCCCCCCCACCTTTTCAAATCTCTTAACTCCCTAACTCCCCTCAACCATTCACTTTCATAACCCCTCTAAACCCCCCATTTATGTTTTGATAACTTATCACCACATTAATTTTATAACATCTTATGTTAATAACTTAAGTGAGTAAAATGTGGGTTTTGAATTTTCAAACTCTTGAACTTCAAAACCTATGATGGGTTAATAAAATAATGGGAGGATTATTTTATTTTGGGGTTGGTAGTTCATGTGGTGGAGACTTGGGAGAGAAAAGGATAAGTGAGGAAGTATTGTTCGTCTTCAACCTCGACGAAGAACGCGAAGAACACCATTTTTCAATGAGGAACATCTCCGAAGAAGAACACTGTTCTTCAACGAGGAAAATCTCCGCCGAAGAACGCGAAGAATTCTTCCAAACGACGGTTCCTCTTCGAACGCACCTCCACGACAACGGAATCAACGTTTGACTTCAGTGATGCCCGACTTCCGCGACGCTCGTCTTCTGCGGCTCGTCGACGTACACCATCACTGAAACCGAGGTAGGGGTTTTATTTATTTATTTATTTTGTTGCGAATATCAACTTGGCAAACTTTGTGGTTTAAAACCAACGGTTATCAAATAATGCGAGGGGGGTCAGTCTGCACAAACACGGCCGAACCTCCTCCTTATTTTTTTATTGATTCTTGTGGATTGGTTTGGGATGGAGTGGTGTCGTCGAACCAAGAGGAATCAAGATAAAGGAAAAAGGCGTGGCGCCGTCGCACCGCGCCGTGGAAAGAAGTTCAAAGACACGACGTCGTCGCGCCGCGTCGAAGAAAACTGAAGATTTCATGGCCGGAGCGGGGCCGCGTCGGAGGGGCGCGGTGCCGTCGCACCACGCTGGACGGCAAGGGTCACGGCCGGTTCCGGGCAGCGACGGAGCAAGGTGACCGGCGGCCAGAGCTGAAAGGGGACCAGCCATCGCCAGTCCCGTTGAGCAGAAACCGCCTGGAGAGGTCAGGCCAGCCGGACAAGGGGGATACGGGGGAAATTAATTCCCCCGGCTGGCTACAAAAACTCCCCCCCCCCCCCCGTTTTTTCAACAGCTCGGCTGAAGGCCGAGCTGGCAGCGCGCTGGCCGCACTGGTCGCGCCGCCGCGCTGGTTGTGCCGCTGTGCCGATGGCCGGGCCGGGCTCTCGGGTCGGGCCGGGTCGTCGGTCCGGGTCGCCGCCCAGGCCGGGTCGACCCGGTTCAGCCGACCTAGGGGGTTCTGGGTCGGGCCGGGCCGGGCCCAGACCCACTCTTTTCGGACTGAGTAGGTTCAAGCGCCCATAACATGGTCTACGGACCTCCGTTTGATGCGCCGTCACCGGGGAGACGATCCTTGAAACGAGATGGTCATTTCTGTATATCGCTCTCAAGGTTTCAAAATACTTTGATTTCGTCCGGGTTGGTTCATACACGAAACCAACCGGGCCCTCGGAGCGGAAACACTCATATCCTGAGCTACGGACGTCCGATTGATGTGCCGTCGACTTTGTTGAGTTACTCTTAGAGAGACGGATCTTTTGGCTTACTCCGCCGGAGTTTTGGACGTAGGAGGAGTATGGTCGGCTTAGGTTTGTCCTAAAAAACAAATCGGGCCCCTAAGACGAAAATGCCAATAACTCTCAGACCGGGTGTCCGATTGACGCGCCGTCTGTTGCGTTGAGTTCATGTTGACATTACGGAACATTAGGATACATCAACTCTGGACTATGTGTCAGTTGATGTATCAGCCTCTTGGCTCGTGGAGCGGAGCCTCCCGAATGAGCTTGCTGTGTGCGGGAACCCTAGTACTGGCTGCAACTGCTTCTGTGATGACAACGACTGTACAGAGATCCTCAGTGGATTTGACGGGGACGACTACAACACTCAGCGATCCTATGTGGATCAGTGCTACCGATCCTGTGTGGGTCCGATCCTGTGTGGGTCAGTGCTCAGCGGTTCTGTGTGAGCCAGCGCCTACAGATCATGTGTGGGTCCGATCCTGTGTGGGTCTTTGCGGGGGTTAGTTTCCTACAGATCCTGTGTGGGTCATTGGGTGGGGGGGGGGGGGGGGGGTTAGTACCTATCGATCCTTTGTGGGTCTAACGACTTAGATGGATCAGTGATCATCTCTATCGTCATCCGAAGAAGTATACCTGTGTGAGCTGAATCCTGTTTCTTTCCTGTGTGGATTGTGTTGTGCTATCCTATGTGGATTATGTTTTGCTTTCTTGTGTGGAATACATATACTTTACTGTGTGTACTGAGTTGAACATGGGCTCGGAGGTTGAAGGGTATTAGAATTGATGACTTAGGTATATGTATGGGAATATACCTAAGCAGTGTCAGTTGTTACTTCATGATTGTATTTTTCCTTGTGGTTTATCCTTTGTGGATTTTGGGAGACCTTCGGGGGTCTCGAGGTCCCTACTGAGTAGCTTATACTCACCCCTGCACGGGCTATGCCCTCACTTCATTGTGTTGGTTGCAGACGACGGACAGCGCTGATTGCAGTTGAGGCTTACGGAGCCGGTCGGTACCCGGAGGTGGACCACTGGGTGGATGTACTCAGAGTAGACGGCGGGACCCGAGGAGTAGTGGAGCTATCTGTACCCACCCTTTAGGTGGGATTTCAAGTGGACATCTCGGCGTAGAGGCTTTACATTTCAGTTGATGTTTTCCCTTTCGAGTTGTACTTTACAGTTGGGCTTGTATTTCCGGCCCCATTTACTTTCCGCACTTACTATTGTACTCATTTTTTACTTATTGTTTACTTCTTCCGCTTGTACTCTGTGTGATTGTTTATTTTTATAAAGGCAATGCATTCCTAGTTATCGGGATTTATGCCTTGGTGCTAGTCGCTAGCCCCAGGCCTAAGGAAGGAGGGCTTGGGGTAGTCACGGAACGGGCCCCAAGGATGGGTCGTGACATAAAATCCGAAAAGCAATTCATAATAAATTAACATTTCAATCTTTCCAAGAGTTCCCTTCCTCTCCTCTTATAAAAGGCCCCCACCAATACCACCTTATTGACACCATCAAGCCATTTGGCTTGGAAAACCACTACCCAAATACTCTCTAAAATTCCCTATCTTTCTCCTAGAAGCCTCACTTTGGGAATATTTCTTCCCAAGGAAGCCTTTGGCTCAAATTAAAAAAAGTTATGCGATTTAAAGGTAATGTCTTCACCTGTGTTATTTTGTTTTATTTTTCTTCTCCAACCCCATAAACTCTTTTTATTTATTTCTGTTTTAACAAAACCAGTATCTTCAATATACTAGGATTTTTTTATGAGACAAAGTCATTTACACTTACACACACCTTCGTCTAATGGTTAAAGAACATAATGTTTCTGTGGTTGTGAATTTATGCCTCACGAAACGATGATTGTTCAATATTCTTTTAACACCTCTCATGGTGGCCATTATGATGACACTATTTTTATATACAATATATATTATGTTTTTGTTTTCCTGATGATTCTGTATTTTTCATTTATGGCATACCATTATGATTTCCATTATGGGTAAACACGATAATTTCATTTTTGGAAGTGCAGACTACTGCCCCCTCAAAGTGATTTGAATCAATAATGCCATATGTGGGATGTATAAAGGATGGAGTAAATGGTATTATAAATTATATTTTACTGGAATTATAGTATAACATTATATAATTATAATTTCATTCCATCAAATATGAAATAGAAATGAAAGTAGCATTCATGCGTACGTATGACTTACCGTCTCCATGAATGGTTCATTTCATTTCTTACCTCTAAATGTTAAGTAATATTATGAATGAATGTATATACTATATATATATGATATATATGATATCTACATCATGAATATAATTATGGAGAAAATTTATATTCTACCACATAACCAACTTGTAATTATAAGAAGTTTATTGTTGACTCAAGTACCAAAGATCGACAAAACGACCGTTATTAACATAAATGAATAGATAATTTTCGTAAAATTGTAAAAAGTGATATAAAAGGGGATAATGAAATTGAAAAAGGGTCTTAAGCAAGTAGAGAATAACTCTAGTTTATTATTCAGGAGATTAAATAACGGTCGAGTGAAGTAAGACATGAGGTAAGGGAACTTCTTAACCCAATTTTTGTTCTTTGGGTTAATCTCCTACTTTCAAATTATGTCATGATATTATTATGTCATATCTTGTATTTGTACTTTCTTTATGTGTACCTATAGTGAATACACATAATAGATATATTTTTTTTTAAAATGATCTTTGTATGGGACATCATCTCAATCTCCTTTCATTGAAGAATATTTGGTTTTATACACAACTTTCTTTTATACGGTGTTTAAACCCCATTGACTTTTACGTTTATTCAAAAGGAATATTTTTTATACGAATAATTTTACTAAAAGGAAAAAAGGAATGTTTTTCTTGTCGAATGTATGTGGTGACAATGACTTATCTACCACCGTGACCATTATTTGTGTTTTGGCTTCCTCTACATGCCATAACATTTTTTTAAATGAAAAATAAATACAAAGTTTTAATTTTCATTTATTTTGGTATTGACAATGGTTTTGATAATGTTTTATTATATCAATTTGTTGTATTGATATCTTCTGATTGAAATGTGGAAATGTTATGTTTCCTTTATTCATGTTTTATGTGATACCAATATGTTATGGTTTATTATATGTTTAAACCTGTTCATATGAGGAATGCATAGGACTTAATAAGTGACAGGTGGAGCCCGCTATAGTTCCTCGTTGCATCGGCATGTCTAATGAGACAAACTAGTGTCTTGGCACGAGGCCTTGAAAAAATATTATTTGTAGTCTTGGCATGAGGCCTTGTCTGCGTGGTTATGATAGTCTAGCATTAGGAATTCTATAATTATGAAAGGGGTTATTGATATTGCATTGGATTACTCGACCAGTCAAATATCCATGTGAATAATTAGATGGCATTATCTCATTTAACTTTTTCCATATTATGTTGATGTTAAAGTTTAAAAGGCTTTTGTTTTATCTATACATTGCCTTAAATGTTTATGTTTATTTATGATAGCTTCCGCTATATTGTTATCCTTACTGTGCATCTGAGCCCACCCCTTTAAATGTTTTAATTTTTCCAAAATGTGAAGAAGTATATTATGAATGACCTGTAGGGATAGTATGAGGGGATATGTTGACAAGATGTTGTCATAGTTTTGATTTACTTTATGATTTAATGTAAGACTTATGAATTTATCTAGTGTTTTCCAAGGCTACTAAACTAATCGGTCTTTCAAGACTTGATATTTTATGATCATGCCAATGTTACGCAATAATGCACCGACTATGGGTAACTGGGGTCTGGGCATTACAGTTGGTATCAGAGGCAATTTAGTAATAACCTTGGAAGCTAGATTTAGATAAACTCTGATTAGATAACATAGCCCTAAGATAGACATTGAGGATCAGTATAAAAGCACTTCCTAGAATTTTGGTATTATAGAGATTTTGTGAGTTTTCAGAGCAATACATCCCTGTCTAGATACGAGCAGGTAGAGGCGGCTCTGGAACAGATATACCTAGGGGTAAAACCCGAAAACACCGCTTTGAGCTAGACTCGAACGGGAACTAGTGCATGACAATAGGCCTTGATGCACACTTCGTTATGACACTCCCATGGGATATGCTTAGGATAATTATCATTTTCTTTACAAACCATTATGAAGGGTTTATGAGTATATACTTCCTCAAAGAAAACATGTTTTATGATTATGTATTACATCAATAAACCATTCAATTTTCATTATGTATTTTTCATGTTTCTAATTATTCATTTCAATTCACTAAATAACCTAGTTTATTCCATTGTATAAAAATGGTGCCCAGTAGAAGGAATGTGAACTCCATCAATACGTATGATCCAATGAGTAAGAAGGATCGTATCTTTCATGATATTATGCCAACATTTAGAAGGAAAATATTCTCCCATGTGTTCTCAACATATTAAGAAATAGTATCATGTGTTAATAAGATTAGTAAATAATTCTCTGAGTCTTATGGCTTTGAAGGGAAGAAAGAGAAGAAAAAGATGGAAGAGAGAATGATGGATAAAGGGATGAGGGAAAAAAAGAATTTTCCAATATGTGATAACTGTGGGAAGAAACACCTTGGAACAGGCCTGAAGGGAATGGGAGTTTGTTATAAGTGTGGAGAAAAAGGACACCAAGTGCATGACTGTAAGGGTAAGAAAAAGGTTTCAAATATACAATGTTGCATCTTCAAGGAGTGGGGACACTACACAAACCAATGACCAAATCATCAGAGTATGCCACAAATGATGTTATTGGATAATAATCATGTTATGATACTACCAAAAATGAGGAGGAATGATTAGAGTTCTTATGTTGTTATTAAAAAAAATTTCATTTGAGTGTTGTATCAATGATGTACTGGTTATAATAATTATGGTGTATATAAGGATTGTACTGAAGTACTTTATCAACAAGGACTTGAGATTTTGTGTAACCAAGAAAAGTGACTCCATAGCAGGTTAAATTTTTGGAAAATATATTCTTGAGAGAATGATAAACAATAATATGGTTCTAATACTGAGATATTGATTTTAGAATAAGACATGATTGATTTGGATAAATTATATTGGATATTCTTAACTTCCTTGAAACTGATTAATGATTTGTATTCATTTTTGGATAGAAGGAGTATATCTAGTATTCTATATGGAATAAGGGATCATGAATGTAATCAATAAGGATTTATGGTAATTCAGGATGTTGTAGTGTTTTAAATGAATACATGATGAAGGTGTTCACATGTAGTTACGTGGGAAAAACGATTTTCATTATGTTTACCTTCCTTATAAAATTTGGATTGTGAGTTGGACAGAAGTATTTTGGATAACCATAAATGTTGTAATGGATTAAGTTGAACCTTTGATAGTATTGTTTATGGTTAAAGCATTTATGAATATTATTTTTTGAATGTTATAAAACTATAGTTTTAGGAAAAGGACAACTTATAGGTCAGGGGGTAACCTGTCACGTCTGACAAAGCTATAGGAATCAAACCCACAACCATAGTGCGACATGCCATTATTACCTACCACTAGCCAATAGGAAGTCCATGGTTTTTAAAAAATATTTTTCCTAATCTAAATGGTATGTGTTAATATTTTTAACCTTGTACGATTAGGATAAATATAATATTTTTGACTTCTATTATCTTTTTGAGTGAAAGATGAGATTGTGGTAGAAATTATTTGAAGGTTGAAATTCTACTTGTCATGCGTAAATATATATATACCTATCTCTTATTCTATGAATAAATTAATTCTGAAACTTTAGTAAAGGGAAATTAAAACAAAAAAATGTGTTATCCTAATACCTTATGTCTTGTTGAACTGATAATATTTTAAATCAACATAGATTGGAGGCTTTTAGGCCCTCAATTTTACACTTGTTCATGATTGATGACCTCAATCACTCCCTACAAATATTTACGTTTTTCCTCCAATTATATGTCTCTAATTGCAACCAATGTTCTCCTTATCATGATCATAATTTGGTGGTCACTTTTTCATTTCCCTTTCCCTTTTATTAAGGCTAAATTTTATTAACCCTATTTCTGATGTGGGTTTTCCAAAAAAGTATTTTCTATTTTCAACCTTTTATTTTAAAAGAAAAATTTCAAATTTCGAGGACGCAATTTATTGAAGGATGGGAGAATTTAACACCCCAAGCTTCCACGATATGCTTCTCTTTCAATAATGCATTAGCTTGCATTGGACGCAAGTTCGAGATTCTAACGCACCTTGACCAATCAAAATAGCCATTATGAATATTAATACCCACGTTTTGAAATTATATATGTTTAATATTTTAAAATTGACTTCATTTGTGTATTCGGAATATCGAAATTAGCCTATGCTGAATTTTTGGTATTTTTCTAAGAACTTCCAATTTTTTTAATAGTGAAAAATATTTAAAAAAAAATTTTATAATAAAAATAGATTATAGTCATAAATTATACTATAGAGTGGTTTTAATGTATAATTAGAATATCTTTTTACCATTTTATCCAATGTTGGTCATTATAATTAATTTCACTTTGAAATTGGACATAAACAGTTGTCAATCTTTTGATATATATTGTTTCTTATAAACACGCTATTTGTTGTGACAGTGGGAATTAATTATAAAATTAACTAATGCAACTTATATGTTTGGAATTTTGTAAAATAGGCATCAATTTTGAATTCGGAATATCAGTTATAGATTAGGGTGAAATTTTGGCATTGTTCTGAGAAACTTCAATTTGCGATGAATAGTGATACCACTAAGTGGTAGTTAAAAAACTGATTTTTTGTTTAAATGAAACATTTCCACTTCAGTGATTTTATTTTCAAAAATCGGACATACATGTCTGTCATCAGGAAGTAAAATATGGTTCAATTGGATTAAATATTTTTTGGTGAATAGTAACTTTTATGTTTAATTAATCGCGATTAAAGGTAATTAGTGAAATTTAAGGTAAAAATGTTATTATAAAAATATGCAAATACCTTTACACTTGTCCTACCCTAATTGGATGAGTCATGTCCAACCAGGACAATCCATCGGTCAACATGGGGACCCCATGGAGCCACTTGGGTAAGAAAATGACATTAATAACTTTTTATTTAAAGTAAAAATAAAATTGTCACAAACATGTGTTGTTTTATTAAAACAATTATTACATGGGGTTATATAAGTTAAATTTTTTACTATAAATATTCATTGGAAAGATTAAAATATTTCATAAATCATGGTAATGTTTTTAAAAATTTTAGACACTAAATAAATTAAATTTTTATGACACTATAGTGATGCAGCGATTACCACATTAATTAACGATTTAAATAAAATGAAAATATATTGTAAGATATAAGGCTTAAACTTTTCAAAAACATATTGGATGGAAATATTTAGAACCCTTATCACCTTATCCATGAAAAATATCATTGTGGGACCTTTATAATCCGAAAATCATTTCATAATAAATTATCATTTCAATCTTTCCAAGAGTTCCCATCCTCTCTTCTTATAAAAGGCCGCCACCACTACCACCTTATTCACACCATGAAGCCATTTGGCTCAGAAAAACTCTGCCCAAACACTCTCCCAAAATCCCTATCATACTCATAGAAGCCTCACATTTCACATAATTCTTCCCTAGGTAGCCTTTGGATCAAATAAAAAAGAGTTACATGATTTAAAGGTAATGTCTTCACTTGTGTTCTTTTGTTTTATTTTGCTTCTCCAACCCATTAATCTCTTTTTAGTTCTTTATTTTGTAACAAAACCAGTATCTTCAATAAACTAGGATGTTTTTATGAGATGTATTTGATTTACACTTACACACAACTTCGTCTAATGGTTAAATAACATACTGTTTCTGTGGTTGGGGAATTTCTGCCTCACGAAACGATGATTGTTCAATCTTCTTTTAAAACCTCCCATGGAGGCCATTATGATGACACTATTTTTATATATGATATATATTATGTTTTTTTTCCTGATGATTCTGTATTTTTCTTTTATTACATACATTTATTATTTCCATTATGGGTAAACGCGATAATTTCATTTTAGGAAGTGTGGACTACCACCCCCTCAAAGTGATTTGAATCGTTAATGCCATATGTGGGATGTATAAAGGATGTAGTAAACTGTATTATACATTATATTATACTGGAATTATAGTATAAATTTATATAATTATAATTTCATTCCATTAAATATGAAATTGAAATGAAAGTAGCGTTCATGCGTACGTACGGCTTACCGTCTCCATGAACGGTGCATTTCATTTCTTACCTCTAAATGTTACGTAATATTATAAATGAATGTATATACTGGATATATATGATATATATTATATCTACATCATGAATATAATTCTGGAGATAATGGATATTCTACCACATAAACAACTTGTAATTATAAGAAGTATATTGTGGACTCAAGTTCAAAGATCGACAAAACAACCGTTATTAACTTAAATAACTACATAGTTTTCGTAACATTGTAATAGGTGATATAAAAGGGGATAATGAAATTGAAAAATGTTATTAAGAAAGTATAGATTAACTATAGTTTATTATTCCGGATATTAAAGAACGGTCGAGTGAAGCTGGACACGAGGTAAGGGAACTTCTTAACCCAATTTCCGTTCTTTGGGTTAATCTCCTACCTTCAAATTATGTCATGATATTATTATATCATATCTTGTATTTGTACTTTAATTATGTGTAATTATAGTGAATACACACAATAGATCTATTTTATTTAAAAAATGATCTTTTTGAGGGACTTCATCTCAATCTCCTTTCATTGATGAATATTTTATTTATACACAACTTTATTTATATGGTGTATAATCCCCTTGGACTTTTACGTTTATTCAAAATGAATCTTTTTATATGAAGCGTTTTAGTAAAATACAAAAATGAATTCTTTTCTTGTCGTACGTATGAGGCGACAATGACTTCTCTGCCTCCGTGACCATTATTTGAGTTCTGTCTTCCTCTACAATCCATAACTTTTTTTAAATGAAAAATAAATACAAAGTTTTAATTTTCATTTATTTTGGTATTGAAAATTTTTTTGATAATGTTTTATTATATCAATGTGTTGTATTGATATCTTGTTATTGAAATGTGGAAATGTTTTTTTCCCTTATGCATGTTTTATGTGATACAAATATGTTATGGTTTATGATATGTTTGAACCTGTTCATATGAGGAATGAATTGGACTTAATAAGTGACGGGTGGAGCCTTCTATAGCTCCTCGATGCATCGGAAAGTCTCATGAGACAAAATAGTGTCTTGGAATGAGGCCATGACAAAATATTATTTTTAGTCTTGGCACGAGGCCTTGGGTACATGGTTATGATAGTCTAGAATTATGAATTCCATCATTATGAAAGGGGTTATTGATATTTCATGTGATTATTCTACCAGAACAATATCCATGTGAATAATTAGATGGAATTATCTCATTTTAATTTTTCCATATTATGTTGGCGTTCTAGTTTAAAAGGATTTTGGTTTAGTTATTAATTTCCTTAAATGTTTATGTTTATTTAATAAAGCTTCTGCTATATTGTTATCCTTACAGAGAAACTGAGCTCACCCCTTTCAATGTTTTAATTTTTCCTAGATGTGCAGATGTATATTATGAATGACCTGCAGGGATAGTATGAGGGGATATGAAGACAAGGTTTTGTCATAGTTTTGCTATAATTTATGATTTAATGTAAGACTTATGAATGTATATAGTGTTTCCAAGACTACTAAACTAATCAGTCATTCGAGACTTGATCTTTTGTGATGATTCCAATGTTACGCAATAATGCACCGACTCTGGGTAACTAGGGTCGGGGCATTACATGCTTCTTGTAAATCTTGTGATCCTTCCTACAGTGGAATTTGATGTGATTCTTGGCATGGATTAGATTTATTTATATGGAGCTCATATCAATTTCCAAAGAAGGGATGTCACATTTTATATACCATATCAATCGATGATCATCTATCGATGCAAGGATGAACATAATCTTCTAGTGGAAATTTCTTCCATCTTATGGGTCATGATTCCACTAAGTAAAGGTCAGTTATCTCAAATGGTTGGAGTGAAACTCATGATTAATATTACACCAATTTTACGGGAGTTTAATGATATCTTTCTATAGGAATTTCCAGGTCTTCCACCAAATCGTGAAGTTGAGTTTTTAATAGAACTCATAACAGGTGTCATGCCCATTTCAAAGCCCCTTATAGAATGGACCCAGTTGAGTTGCAGGAATTTATAAAGAAACTCCAAGAGAATCTTGTTAAGGGATTCATACTCCCTTGAGCATCACCTTTGGGAGCACCTGTTCTGTTTGTTAAGAAGAATGACGGATCATGTAGGATCTAAATAATGATGTAGATGCTCAATATACAAGAGGGGGGTGAATTGTACACTTTGAAAAATTTCATTAAGCAAGGAAATATCTATGTTTAACAAAGTTAAACTAAGAATATTCACAACACCTCTAACACCAATTGGAAATTGGAACAAGGAATGATGTTAAAAAATTTTAATTCTACACAGTTGGTTGAATCAGAAAAGTGATTCCGAAAAAAAGGTTCCGGATATATGGATCTGAAAATTTAAACTTAAGTAATGTTTACAATATTAGATTCTACCCTAAATCTTATATAATCTAAATGAATCAGAGTACAAGTGTATGGAAATACAAGAATGATAAACATTCCTTATAATACAATATGCAGCTGAAATACAAGTAGTACAACTATAAGTTACCAACAATAACTCTTTTAGCCCAAAGAGAAGGGTATCCAACAACCTTTGATAAAGGTCCCTTGATTTATACTTTCAGGAAAGTCTATCTTACCCACACTAGGGTAATCCCTCGATACGATGATCGGAGTCTCTGTCTTGCTATCCCCGCAAGCCCTCAACTTCATGGTTAGTTGGAACCTCTGTCTTCCTCAGCAAGGAAGCCCTCGAACTTCGCGGAAGTAGGTACCTTTGTCTTCCTATCCCCGGAAGCCCTCGAATGTAATCACCAACATTTGGAGTCTCACGAAGCAATCTGAACAAGTTGTTCAGTACGCACAAAGCATGAAAATATTCTCTCTCTATAAATCACCTTAACAGCGTGTGGTCTCTAGATTGATCAACTTGTTGTTGAGCTCTTTCGAATGAGATCCTATTTATAGGCTCGGTTGGCCCCCTCTCCAACGGTTATATTTTCCATAAAATTCGGAGGGACCTGTATATGTGTAACTCAACCAATGGTTAGTTTGAAATAGAATAGATGAAAACGTTTAATAAAAAAACTATGTATAACTGAATGAACGACATTGTTTTGTAATGCATAATATGTAAGAAAAATCCATACTAAAGTTCGAAGTGAATGAAAATTAGAAGTTCGAAGTCTAACCAAAATGAAATTCGGAGACTATAAAAAGAAATGGTCGGATTCTGTTTTATAGGAATTCGGAAGCTAAAATCTATAGATGTATAGTGTCTAAATTTCTAGGGAAATTCGGAGTCTGGTTTCACCAGAGTTAGGAATCTAAACATGTAGAGTTCGAAGTCGAACTAGTAAAATTTCAGAGTCGTACTCCATAAGAGTTCGGAGTCAAACTATTTAAGAGTTCAGAGTCGAAATTATGAATTTTTGGAGTCTAAATTAATAAGAGTTCGGAGTAGAAATACTACGGAGTTCGGAGTCAAACTTTTGAAAGATTGGAGTCAAACTTCGTAAGAGTTCAGAGTCGAACTACTCAAGTGTTCAGAGTTGAACAAAAGAGTGTTCGGAGTCGAAATTCATAAGAGTTCGGATTCGAACTACTTAAGAGTTCAGAGTCGAACTCATGAAAGTTCGTATCCATAATTCAGAGTGGAACTTCATTATATTTCACATCTAGAATTCTGAACCTAAAAACAGAATACTCCAATACATAACATTATATGATTCTGGGATTTTGGGTATGAATCCGGCTTTTGTTTTAAAGAAAAATATTGCTTTGTATAAGAAAATCTAGGTTAGGTTAGATTTCCATAAGGAAGAAAATTTTCCTTAGGGTGGTCAAATATATATTTTCTTATGTATAAGATGTTTATGATTTTCAAAACAAGAAGGAATGGAAATTTCATAAGGAAATCCTTATTTACTCAACAATCTCACCTTTTTTGGAAAGCACAAACATCCTTACGAAAAAGAATATAAGGACTTTGAAAAATTTCATTAGACTTTGAAAATAAAACTTATCTCCCATTGTTCACGAATAATAGTGAATAAAACTAACTCCCCCTTAGGAATTGAAACTCTAAGGATTGTATTCTACATTTCTAGAATGGAGTTTTCATTATCATGGGAATGAAAAACATCGAAGTGAGAAACTCCCCCTTACTATAATGATATTTTAAATTTTTTTCCCTAATTTTAAGTTGTTATTGTTCCTTCTCCCCTTTAGGAGTAATTCTTTTTCCTTCTCCCCCTTTTTGATTTTAAAAAAGAATTTAAGGGAATGGAAAATAAAATATAGTACCTAAAACATTAGTATATAACAAAATACAAGCACCTAAATTTTCATTAGAGTTGGAAAAAAATTTACAGGAAAAGAGAAATACAACAAAAGATCGGAATGGGTTTATTTGTCTTCCTTTTCCTTCAGGATCAACTTCTTTAACAATGTTTTAAGCTTCTTTAGGTCTCTTTGGTCTTCCTTTTCTTGTCTCGACAAAGCTGAGATCCTTTCCTCTTGAACTTTTAAAGGTTCTGCTTGAGCTTTTAAGGCATCTTGATGCATCTTTAGCAACTCATCTTGGTTTACCATTATTTTCTCAAGATCGATCTGGATATTTCTATCACTTATAAAATTTTGAGCCAAAGAATTTTCCTTGTAATTTATTTCCTTCACTTGTTGAAACCGGGAACTCTGCTCAATAATCATCACAACTTGAAGATTCTTATTCCTTTTATCCTCTGTTTCAAAAGAATCTTTCAAATCATTTTGAAAATTATCAAAGACAACCATGTCTTTATCAACTCTCTTAGACCACAGAGTTATTTTGATACAAGAATTTCTTTACACATCATAATTGATAAGAAAACTTTTATGGTCGGCCTCAATATTTATTCACTTATTCATGACCATGGATAAGTAATTTGATTTCGGATTCAAACATTGTTGCAGCATCTAGCATCTAGAATATATAGTTAGAAAAAATGGAATGGTGTCCACCAATTTCTTCAGAGATTCTTCCACAAAATCATGACCATGAGATGATGAATCTGAATCAGATAATATTCTTGGAGATGGATCTTCGTCAACATGAACTAGATTTCTTCTAGACATACCACCAACCTCTTTCTTCTTAATGACATCTTTTATAGGTGTCTCCATGAGAACATGCTTCCCCTTATCAGCTTTCGGAATTGCTTCCTCATCAGGAGATATTTCCTCAGATTCAGAAACATGAATAATATTTTATTCATCTAGTTTCTCTTTTTCTTTCCCTTCTTCAAGGAAAGTCCTCTCATATGATTCTTCCTCATCATGCAAGTAATTTTCTTCTTCCTCCTCTTATTTTAGATTATCATCATTCTTACTACCTTCCACATCTCCCTTTCTGGGAGTTACTAACTTTGACAAATCTGAATTATCTTTATAATCCTCTACTCGTTTGATCATGGTATCCAAATCTTCACTTCCCTATTCTTCTTCTTATTCTTCTTCTTCAACCACTTCCTCTACTTCTTCAGCGGCTTCTTTTTCATCCTCTTCATCAACTTCTTTACCCTTGGATTTTTCTGGAGTGGCATAGTTCTTAGATGTTGTTTCTTGTAAATAAGGTTGAGGACCAAATGTTTCCAGAACAGAATGAATTTCAGAAGCTAACTCTGTAGCTTTCAGCAACGATTGCACCACTTCAGATTCAGGAAACTTCTTTTTCATCTTATTTTCTTTTTCCTGCCTCTCTAACTCTTACACAACTGTTTCATTTAAGTCCTTAGCCTCTACGGGGTACAATCCAAACTAAGGATCCCCTTATATCCTCTTCTCTTTATCTTCCCTCCACTTGGATGCCACTTCATCTGTATATGTTTTCAGCTTCTTCGGTTTCGGTGGAGCAGACCGAGTTTCCATAGCCTTGGGGATTTCTTTATCAATAACCAGTTCTTTAACCTTTCTCTTCTTCCTTGCCTTTTTGGATGGATCCGGAGTCTGTGTATCTTTTTGATCTGCCTAAGCCTATTCTACAAAAAGAGGGTAGAATACTCCAGATTCACTTGAATAACCCATATTCATCCTCTTCAACGTATCATCACTTTCCATAATAAGATTCCAATTCCAGACATTTGATTTGCATGAATCCTTAATGGATTCTAATCACCGAATTATCAACATAGATAGTAAGGCAGGGTGCATAATTATTTGAGCTCTCAAATTTCCGTCTTTGATGTTCTTGTTTGAAATCGAGACATGCCTAATCAAATTTATATTTCCTATATCTACCATGAAATCTAAGACATAGATATCACTTTTAGTAATATTATCCTTTTCACCGCTTCTTGGTACAAGAAAACCTTATACCCAGAGCTATAGAATCATATTGTTCGAAGTGAGATTAGCAGTTTTAGCAGTCGTAGCATCCTTTAGTCGAAGAAATTTTAAAGCCTTCACCTTGTTGAAACTTCCTTGCTCATCTAGAAGCTTATGTGAGCAAAACTCAGCTTCCCCATCATAAGAAAAACCAACCAAGATCACAGCCTTGGTGTAGGATAGATTGTAAGTCTTCCAATAAGACTTAAATGAAAACCACTCTCTGCCATCTTCCATATGGATGGAAACAAAATCATAGAACTCGATCAACAAATCAGTATCAACTAGATCCTATTTGTTTACTTAAACAAGCATATATCTTCCCAGCCATTCAACCTGATATTCTTGGTTATAATAGAAGCATTCCTGTAAAAATTTGGATACACCAACCATTTCTTGAAGACTAACCACTGGGAGATTGGCTTTGAAGTTGACATTTCATGAGATGTTGCTTCAACAGACATTTGGAGTGAAGAGTTCTGAAATATTTTGAATGGATTTTCAAAGATCAGAACAAGTCTTAAGAACAACATCATGGATTCGAGATGAAAAAGCATTGAAAACCAGATATGGGATGAGTCTTGGGTTCCCCTTTATATAGGTGATAGAGATGTCCTTTGGTATTCCAAAATCCATCTAACATTTGAATAACATTTCAATCTGATCTAATGGTTGGGAACACTCCCGCAAGGAAAACATGGCTCCGATATTTTGAGGTTTCAAAGAAAACATTCCGATTTAAGGAAAACTAGAATAAAAAAATAGGAAAATACCGGCAATTAAAATATTATTATCATAACGTAATTAAGGAAATCATACCTTTAGGATTGTATAGAAATATTGTTTGTAATTGGTAATATTCTTCTAAAAAAACTTATTATGAATGTTCATTACAAAAATCACATTACGAATGTTCCAGTACAAAAATCTCATTATGAAAGTTCTAGCTTCCAGAAATTTCCATTCCAAGAATTTCCATTCTGGAAATTATCACTCTGGAAATTTCCATTACAGAAATTATTATTCTGAAAATTTCCATTTCGGAATGTTTAAAAAAATGACTATGAAAATTTTAGTTACACTAAGTTTGAAAAAAATATTAGGAAACTTATAGTTACACAATGTTTGAAAAACAGATTATGAAAATTTTACTTACACTATGTTTGAAAAATAGATTACAAAAATTTTAGTTACACTATGTTTGAAAAACAGATTACGGAAATTTTAGTTACACTAACAATCAAATATACTCCTCCTATGAAAAGGAGTTTATTACTGTTAGGAGAATTGTTCAACAAGAAGTTAATGAAGAATGATTACCTTACGGTTATCATTCCTAACATTTGTTTAATGTATTTAAATCTATCGGAGGGTAAAGATTTTGTGAAAATATCAACAAGTTGATCTTGAATTCTGATAAACTGAAGAATAATATCTTTTTTAAGTGGGTGATCCCTAAGAAGGTTATTCCTAATATCTATGTGTTTTTCATGAGGGTGATGTGCATGGTTCTTACTTAGAGAAATGGAACTTGTGTTATCACACAAAATTTGAGTCTTAGTAAAACTCAAGGCATAATCTGTGAGTGTGTTTTGCATCCACAAAACTTGAGCACAACAACTTCCGGCAGCTACATATTCAGCTTCAGCAGTGGAAAGTACTACAGAATGTTGCTTCTTGCATGACCAAGAAAATAATGAATCTCCTAAGAAATGACAAGTTCTGGATATACTCTTTCTATCCATTCTACATCCACCAATGTCAGCATCCGAAAAAATCTTTAAAACAAAAATCATTTACAGAAGTATAATGTCATCCTAGATCCATGGTTCCCTTTAGGTAGAGAAAAATTCTTTTTACCACCTTTAAGTGATATTCCTTAGGATTGGACTGATATCTCGCACACAAGAATACTGAAAACATCAAGTCTGCTCGACTAGCTATCATGTATAGTAGGTTTCATATCATACATCTAAAAGATGTATGATCTACTGGTTTCCATCTTCATCAAGATCTAGAGAGTTTGAGGTACCGATGGGAGTGCTTATACTCTTACTGTTGTCATAACCATACTTTTTAGGAAGATATTTATTATATTTATGTTGAGATATATATGTTCCTTCTGTTTTTTGAGAAATTTGAAAATCAAGGAGAAATGTTAACTCACCCATCATACTCATTTCAAACTCAAATTTCATTAAACTTGCAAAAGAATCAGTTAAAGATTGCTGAGTTGAACCAAATATAATGTCATCAGCATAAATTTGTACAATCAAAACATTTTTCTTATCTTTCTTTATACTAAGAGTTGGATCTGCATTTCCCGTAACATAGTAATTTTGAAGGAAAAATTCTGTAATTTTATTATACCAAGCTCGTGGGGCCTGTTTAAGGACATACAAAGCATTGGTAAGTCTAAAAACATGATCAAGATGTTTTGTATCTTCAAATCCAGGAGGTTGTTCAAAAAAACATCCATTTGAGCATAACCATTAAGAAAAGTGCATTTCACATCCATTTGAAAATGTTTAAAATTGAATAATTCTGCAAAGGCAAGTAAAATACGAATAGATTCAAGTCTAGATACTAGAGAATATGTTTCTTCATAGTCTATTCCCTCTTGATGGTTATAGCCTTTAGCAACTAGTCTAGCTTTATTTCTTACAATGACTCCATTTTCATCACATTTGATTCTGAAGACACATTTTACTCCAATAACAGAAGTTTCCCTAGGTCTTTCAACCACGGTCTAGACATAATTCTTTTCAAATTTATTTAGTTCATCATGCATGGGTTTGATCAAATCATCATCACCTAAAGCTTCATCAGTGGTTTTTGGTTCTAATAGGGAAATAAATACTAGATGCTCTACTCCATTTCTCAAGGAACTCCTAGTCCTTAATGGTTGATTTACATCACCAATGATGCTATCACTGGGATGATTCTTAAGAAACACATGATTTGGGTTTTGTAAAACATGTTCATCAACATAGGGTAGAAATTCTTCTAGGTTAAATGTTTTAGAAGTATCTTCTTGAACATTTTCCTTATCAGAAGTATCTTATATAAAATGTTGATAATCAGTTTTTTAAAACACATTGGAGGATGTAGGTTGGGATGGTTTAAAAAAAAGGACCAGATTCATCAAATTTTTCATGCACTGTTTCATCAATAGTACAATTATTTTTATTGAAAACTCTATAAGCCTTGGAAGTTGTGGAGTAGCCTAAGAAAATTACTTCGTTAGATTTTGGTGCAAACTTGTGAAGATTATCTTTAGTATTCAACATGAATACCCTGCAACCATAATCCTTGAAGTAGGAATGTCTATGTTTTCTACCATTCCATAATTCATAAGTATTTTTGTTAAGAAAAGTTTTAATCAAAACTCAATTTATAGTATAACAAGAAGTACATACATCATCAACCCAGAAATGTCTAGATATAGAGTATTCACTCAACTTGGTTCTAGTTATTTCAGGAAGAATTCTATTTCTTCTTTCAACTACACCATTTTGTTGAGGAGATCTAGGTGCTGAAAAGTTGTGAGTAATAAATTTTATACTACAAAAGGTTTCAAAATCAGAAATTTTAAATTCTCCTCCATGATCACTATGAATAGTTTTCAGTGGAAGAATTTTCTCATTTTTAACTTGGGCTCTAACGAATTTGAAATAAGAAAAATCTTCAGACTTCTTTGTTAGAAAGTAGACCCATGTAAATTTAGTGTAATCATTACTAGAAAAAACATATAGTATTTGCCTCAAATGCATCTAGTTTGTGTTGGACCAAAAAGATCCATGTGCACCAATTGTAATGCATCAGTTGTTGAGACTTCAACGATTAATTTAAAAATAGATTTACGTTGCTTGCCATATTGAAAAGGATCACAAACATTAGAAGAATCAAATGTAATCTCTGATAGATCCATAACTAGTTTCTTTTAGAGAGTCTACATAAGTTCTTATGGTTACATTGACCTAATATTCTATGCCATAACCAAGAATGAGCTTCTACTGCACCAAGGCAATGAAAATCTTGGCTCCTAAGGTCTTCTATGTTTAAAGTGTAAACATTCTCTTGCCTATTGGTTGAGAGAATAAATTCTTCCTTGGAATTGTGAACTAATAACTTACCATTACTAAAAATCATAAGGTATCCTTCATCACATAAATGAATTATGCTAATGAGGTTGTTCTTAAGACCCTTAACAAATTAAACATTTGAAATCAATGTTTTACCAAGAAGAACAACATTAACTGTACCAACAATTTCTCCCTGAGCATTATCTTTGAAAATTACTTTTCTTCCTTTCGTCTTGATAATCTTTTCAAAATAGCTTTTGTTACCAGTCATGTGTCGGGAACATCCAATATCCATGTACCATGTATTGTTGTCGGTACATCATTTATCTTCCAGAAAACAAGAAATGAATTAGATTTTAATAATCCAATATTTATTGGATATGAGATTTCCAGATAATAAGATTTTGGGCACCCACATATTCTTAGAAAAATAAGCCTTATGAAAACCTAAAGGCAGGATATACCAAATACGGATTTCTGTCTTAGACTCTGCATTGATTCTTGAGAACATAGACTCTGCATTGATTATCAAGAACATAATAAGATCACTATCAAGAAAAAATATCCCCTACCATGGATTGATGACTTATTTGACCAACTACGACGATCTCAATACTTTTCCACGATTGATCTTCATTCAGGGTATCATCATTTAAGGGTCAAAAGGGATGATATACAAAAGATGGATTCCCGTACAAGGTATGGACACTATGAATTTATAGTGATGCCATTTGGTCTTACTAATCCCCCTACCATCTGCATGGATCTAATGAATAGAGTCTTTAGAGACTATCTTGATCAGTTTGTGGTAGTCTTTATGGGTGATATTCTTGTCTATTCAAAGAGAAAGGAAGAAAATGAATATCACTTGAGAATTGTATTTAAGACCCTGAGAAATGAGAATCTTTAAGCCAAATTTACCAAGTGTGAATTTTGGCTTCAAAAAGTTTCATTTTTGGGTCATATAATCTCAAATGATGGGATATCTGTGGATCCATCAAAAACAAAGGTTATCGAAAGATGGTCGAGACCAACAACAGTAACTGAGATCCGAAAATTTCTTGGTTTGGCTGGATATTATCGACGTTTTGTGAAATATTTTTCACAATTATATAATCCAATCACCATGTTGACTAAAAAATGAGTTATGATCATTTGGACAGAGGAGTGTGAAGAGAATTTGAAGGAGTAAAAAAGACGGTTATCCAGTGCACTTGTGCTGACACTACCTTATAGTGGAGAAAGGATTGTGATCTACAGTGATGAATCCAAGAAGGGTTTATGGAGTATAATCCTGAAAATTATATGGTGATAGCTTATGACTTACGACAGTTTAAAATCAATGAAAAAATTTACAGAAATCATGCTTTGGAGTTAGCTACGGTAATCTTTGCATTAAAGATTTGGAGGCATTATCTTTATGGTGAAAGGTGTGATATTTATACTGATCATAAAAGTTTAAAGTATATTTTCACCCAAATGGAGTTGAATATGCGTCAAAGAAGATGGTTGGAGCTGATTATTTATTATGACTGCTCAATTCATTTCCACCCTGGGAAATCAAAAAAGGTGGCAAATGCATTAAGTCGACATGACCATGCTGGCTTATCGATGATGAGGATCACAAAAGATTCAAAATTTATGGATTTACAAAGGATGGATCTTGGGATTTTAATTGATGGGGAAAAATCTTATCTTTGTCAAATGAATGTTCAAACATCTATACATGCAAAGATTAATGAGGCACAAAAAGAGGATGTAGTGTTACAAAAGAAGGGGAAAATTTTTCCTGAATTCCACATTGATTGTGATGAAATAATAAGGTCCAGGAATCGGGTTTCTGTTCCTCCCATCCTAGAATTAAAGAAGGAGCTACTAGATGAGGCTCATAGTTCTTCATTCTCTATTCATCCTGGACGCACGAAGCTGTATAGGGACCTGAATATGTACTTATAGTGGGATGTCATGAAAAGAGATGTTGTTGAATATGTCTCTTGATGCATGGTTTGTCATCAAGTTAAGGCTGAGAGTCAAAAGTCTATGGGGATGTTACAACCATTACCCATACCAGAATAGAAATGGTAAAATATCACTATGGACTATGTCACAGGACTTCCATAAGGTTCTATTAGAATATAATAAAATACATAAATTTCTATGATTTAAGTGGTTTAAAATGATGATATTGAAAATTAAGAATCATAATAATGAACATAAATTCATGTAATAAGATGATATCATAAAGGTATCATAGGAATGTGAAAACAAAATAAAACATGTCATCCTAAGCCTATATTATGGATAAATATACAAAGTCTGCTTAGTATAACTAAGAATCCATAAAAATTGTTATTATGATAACTTCCCAAGCACTATACAAGGTATCATAGGAGATAAAAACATAACCAAATGCATTAGAGGGATATATAATTTAGATACTACCCATAACATTCATATTATGTACATTTATTTATGTGCCACATAGATCATGTAATATAAAAAATGTTATCATCAAAACTAATCCCATTATCAAGGAGTTTGGGTTAAATAAATTAAATTAAAAAATAAATAATTAATAGGTATATATAGTTTAATTCCATTGAGTGGAAATAGAGAAGGGTATTCACCACACAAAAGTTTGGCAAGGAAAATAATGAGATAATTTTGATAACATAACTATTGTACATATTGAATGATTGAAGGGTATAATGTGAGAGAAATTTTGTCCATTAATTATTTTGAAATCATAAGGGCATTAAATAGATGTGTAAAAACACCATATAATATTAATAATTTGAAATGAAAAGGCTTAGTACAATGAAAGTACATGAATAAAATAGAAGTGGAGATAATCCCTTTCTATGAGAGGGTTCTTCCAAAACCTTGTGAGGATTTTTTAAGAGATTTGGTACAACTTATAAGGGATTTATAGATGCATAGGGAGATCAAATTAATACTAAATTGGTTTTGAGTGATTCTAAATGGGTGGATGAGTGAGTAGTTATAGAAAAATATGTAGAGATTCTTTATAAATTTATAAACTTTGATATTGGAATCCAAGTTATAAAATAATTAAAACCAAAAACCATACCATGCTTTTTAACTATATTTACTAAAAAAATAGAGTGGGTTTTAACATTGTATTTGGTTAATAAATTAAATCATTAAAATAATACCATTCATGATGTGGAAGTGAGTTACGGTAATAAAGTAGTTTTTTAAAAAGTAAAAATATAATATTGTTTTGGAAGGATTGATTAAATAATTTTAAAATCAATCAAATGACATCAAAAACACACTATTTTAACATGGAAATATATTTTTGGACATTGATTCCCTTTATATAATTTATTACATAACTTTATGGCTATTATAATGTTATAGTAAAAACCTTATATTTACAATGTATTTATTTTTTACAAAAAAAATCAGGCAGCTCAGAAAATTATGAAAAAACCACCATTGGTTAATTTTCATGTTATTATATAAAAAAATTATTTATTTTAATTAAAAAAAATATAAATATTATAATTTTCTTGTTTTAATAAAAATCCTTATTTACTTGAAAATATTAGTTTTTACAACCCTTACCTCTTTATAATCACTTTAAAAATATCACTGGACTTCATTAATTATTGTATAATATATATTTAAGTAAATATTATTTAATAATTATACTTATTGAATGTAAAATTTATTCCAAATATTGTTTAATTTTTTAGAAATATTATTATAAAAGAAACAATATATTTCCCAAAAAAATAAAGCTTAATTTTCATCATATCAAAATATATTTTTCTCAAACTAATTATTTAAAGATATATATATAAAAATGTGAAGTAATGATTAAAGGATTAAATATATAATTTATTTTTATAAAAATAAAATAGAAAAAATCGTACTATTAACATCTAGAAACATAACCTCTTTTTACATTAGTTTACACCTTATGGGCAAGGTGTGTGTTGGTGGTACATTATTGGGGGGTTCAACAAACATTGTTTGAGGTATGATCTAGATAATATTGAAGATATCTAATAAATGGTATTTAATGAATTTTATTTACTAAATCTTATCCTGTTATTGGTCAATGGAAAATCCCAGTGATTCCATTTTACCCAGATGCTCTGATTAATAGTCTTTATAAGGTATGATTCTACAAGTCGAGGACATCACTTCATCCATAGGTGTTAATTAGACATTATACAAAGTCGTTCTAAATAATAATATTAATGGTCAATATAGAATGAATATATTTTTAATGGTTATGATTCTTAATGGTATATAAAGTCTTTCAGTCTAATCATGGCTATAATTTATAACGGTCCAAAATAAAATTTGTAAAATGTACATGTGTTTTATATGACTACATTTATTAATAGAGAATTTATTCATTCAAAAGGGAATTTAATTTATAAATGTTTGGGTCATTAAATTATTCCCCCATCAGAAAATTTTCCCTCACAATTTCATTTCTTACACTAAAACAGATTAGAGTCATTCAATTTTATTACATATTTAGGTTCCCATATTTCATCACCAAAATTTTTGTTTCCCCTCAGTAATTTAAATAGATTATTTAAATTATTTTGTCGACATTTTTCTCTATGATATAGTATCTTCACCAACCACTCCATTATGAAATATCATTCTCTAAGGGAACCCCTTAGATATTCATCACATGTGTGGGATCAGATATATATTTTCTCAAGAGGGATACATGGAATTTATCTAGTACTTGAGATATGTTAGGTGGGAGTTCTAGTAGATAGTAAGTAAATTCAATGAAATAAAGGAAAAAATGATTAGATGTGTCTAGGACTATGATTTACCTTCTTTCCAAACATTATGACATTCTTCCATTGTCATATAAGATGGAACTTCTTATCTCCGACCTCAAAATATCAGTTTCATTGAAGATTTCCTAAGTAGTTTAATATAAATTTTTCTTGTATTTCATATATAGATGAATGTTTTGAATGATATCTATCATCTCTTGGATAAAATCAGGTCCCATCAAATTATTCTCTCCAAATTCATCATATGATGTTTGAGTTTGACACCAATTCCCATACACAGCCTCCTAAGGATCCATTTGAACACTATAATTGAAACGGTTGTTATATGAAAACTCCACTAGGGGATGAAATTGATCTATATATCCTTGAAAATATTTTATAAAAGATCTCAACATATATTATAGAGTTTTTAGAGTGATCATAGACTTACCATCTATATGAGGATGATAAGTAGTTTTAAAACTCAGCTCTATATCCAACTCTTGCTGAAGGATTCTCCATAACCTCATTGTATACCTCATATCTGAATCAGATATAATACATAATGGTATTTCATATAGTCATAACACTTATCTATTTTATATATTTTTGAGTTGTTCAAGATAGAAATATACATTGATAGAAAATAAATTCTTTGACATTGGAAGGTAGTAAAACCCCCCCAAAATGTCGTTATTTCCATTAGATATCTAAGGGATTACTATGATAAAATCAATGGTTATTTTTCCTATTTCTATATTAGTATTAGAAATGTATTCATCATACCTTCTAATTATATAGTTTGGCATGAATTATTGGAATATCATGCATCAAGATAGAAATTATGAAATTTATCTCTTCGTGTTATCCAACCAAAATTTTTTCCATAGGTCTCTATACATCATAGTTCTTTCTGGATTAATAAATATGCATTATCTATTGACATTATCCAAAATTTAACACTTTAGCATTAGTTTTCATGGGATTCATATCTAGTTTCCAAACCTTATAACTCAATATTTGGAAAAGTTAAACTCCAAAACGATTCTCTACCTTTATCTATAGATCCTCATAATAATTTTTGTAACCCCTTTGATCCTCTAAAGGATGTATAGGTGAGATATTATTTTAGAAATATAGGATGACCATCCTTTTTTGATTCTGATGTCCAAAATTTTCATTTCTAAGAATATTATATATCCTTTAATCCTCATTATGGATTGGATTGTATGATCCTTTCTACTCAGAGAATAATCCACTTTGGTCACCTTCCTAGGATGTCAATGGATTGAAAAATATTATTACTTTATCAGATATAACCATGTTCATCAGCACATATTGAGAACATTTTTTTGTGAATATATACTTTATGACTTTATGATCTATATATATGATAAAAATATCCCGGCAAAGACAATGTCACTACTTATTTAATTCAATGATCAGTGCATCAAATTTCATATCCTGAATTGGGTAGTTATACTTATGGATATTTAATTGGGGAGATGAATAAGTTATCATCTAATCATCTTTGATGAGTTCACAACCCAATCCATTTTTTGGATTCATCACTATAGATCAAAAAATAATTCCCCACTAATGGGTAATGTGATCATAGTTGAAATTATTAACCCCTTATTTAACAAATTAAATCACCCCTCTCACTCATCAGTACATAAAAACATCAATACCTTTTGATTTATCATGGTCAGTGTGATTTAAAATTAATATATGTTTCTAAAAAATCAATGATAGTACCTAGAAAATACAATGAAACTTTGAATATAAATCACAATTGTTAGTCTAGGTCATCATACAATTAACTATGGCTTTAAAGGATCTGCATATATACCTTTTCTAATGATAACATTCCCTGGGAATGTTACATTCTCTAGGTATAAGTTTGATTGAGAAAGGTGTTAATTGAGTTATTATAAAAATTCATTTTAAAAACATTAATTGAATGAATATAAAAATTTAAAAAACAATTCATCCCAATTAATCAATGTAGTAGATTTATTATAGTCTAACTGTTCAATTAATTTCTCATAAGACTGATTATTTATATATTATAACAATAGGGGAGATTGATATAACTTTTGAAAATAATTTACTATGAAAAAATAGTTATAAATACTATCCAAGAATTACTATCAAAGTGAAACATAGTATTATGAAATAAGATTTAAAATAGAGTAAAGTATATTTCAAATAACAGTGCATAAAAACCAGATGTTCAGTTTCATGTCGAGACGTAGTTCTCACTACTTAGGGATCAACTAACACCAATAAATATATATAAATATTTGATCCACACACTGTGTCGTGGTTTATATAGAAACAAACACATATTATAGTTCCTAAGACCTCTAAAATAGTTATTTTTGTGAACTAAAATAGATAGGTCACATAGGACCTCTACCACAATTCTACATGGATATAACATGTGTAAAAAGATGTTTTTTGGAGGATATATTGTATCATTCAGTTTAGTGCATGAGATAATTTATGATTAACAAAAAAATGCATATACTATACAAAATGTATTAAAAATGCACAAAATAGTGGCGGAAAGAAAGATATAGAGTTTATAAGGCTCTGTGTGTTGTGAAATGTAGCTTTGGACTCTTTGGATGTAGCATATGTAAAGATTGAGTCCTCTTTATGAAACAGACACTGAAACCGAGTGTCTCTAGAGCTCCGAGTTCTAGATTCTAGGAATATGGGATTATCATCCATAGTGTTTGATTACTACAAGGATTATTAATGATTATATGAACATTAATCCTCATTTAGTTCACAACTAGAATGAATGAGAGTTTTTCATGTGTTCTTCAACTTGGTTCAGTATCTTTTCTCGCATATTATTTTCTGTTGTTCTCTACTTCAATATAACTCATGCGCCAAGATTTAATTTTATTTTTTGGGTGTCTTGTGTTAGACAAAAAAGATAAAGTGGAAGTATATGATACCTCATACTGGACACTGACACATTCATTAATGATTTCTATAAAAATAATTAAATTAACCAGTTGCATTAAAAAACTCAAATATAACTCTTAGAGAAAATTTTAAATAATAGAAAATTTAAATTGTCTATCCGTGAATCCTCTATCTGTGATTCATTATATTAGTGACTCCTCATATTGGCGAGTCATTATATTGGTATCAGTGACTCATTTTATCGACAAGTCATTCTATTAGTATCTTCATGCATCAGTGAATGAATTTGTCAGTGACTCGTTTCGTTCTTCTGGTGAGTCATTCATTCTTTCAGTGTCTCATTTACATGGTCGGTGAGTCATTTATTGGTGAGTCATTTTGTACTGTTTGTGAGACATTCCATCTATCGGTGATACATTCCTTATATTGGTAATACATTCTTTATATCAATGATACATTCCTTATGTGGGTGAGACATTCCATCTAGCGGTGAGACATTGCTTCTGTTGGTGAGAAATTTTCTCTGTCAGTGTCTCATTTTATCTGTTGGTGTCAGTGACTCATACATTACTAATTTTTCTATTTTAAGTATCATACAACATTAATATACATTGAATGTGTTAAATACATAGGTGATCATAGATAATCATAATTATACATTTTTAAATGTAAATAAACATGATTGAAATGTTTGGACATAACTGGACATGATTTGTGATTATTAAAACCAAAGAGTGTCAAAAAATCTTCAATGATCCAATAATTTCCCCATTTGTAATGATAAAAATCATGGAAATGTAAATTAAAATTATTTGATCATTAATATAATCATTCCACTTACTATCAACCATTACTGATTTTATAAAAAAATGAAATTTCTCAAAAAAGAGAAAAGTTTTAGTGGATAAATAAATAATGCAGTATTTTCTACCCCTTTATCTTAATGAGATGTAATAATAATAATAATAATTCCAAGATTTTTCTCCCCTTTGGGATTATAAAAAATTATAAATAGAGGAAATGATATAAATAACGAAAAAAAAGGCATAACACATAGATTGAATTTCATGATCAGTGAATTTCATAAATAACGTAAAGCACATTTAGTAGAATAGAAAAAAAGTAAAATCAAGAATCCCTAATAAAAAGTGAACCATACTACTACATGTGATATTGATTTTCCTTTACTTCTTCAGAAGGATTAATTGTAGGTTCTTTGGAAGAAGGCTGATAGATTAGAGGATCTGAATTAATTATCAAGGGAGGATGTATAACGGGTTTAGGAATAGAAGGGGAAATGGTATGTTTGGTTGAACCATGATGCTAGATCAGCTCTGTGATGATAGTCCAAATTTTAGTCAAGGCCCAAGAAAATGACACAGACTGAGGATGAGGTTGAAAAGTGGTTCTATGATAGCCTGAAATGGTTAGAGGTGGTTTTAGAGATTCAATAGTAGGAACTACTATGGATTCACTCTGGAAATAAAGATAACGATTCAAGAGATTTATGAGATATGTGAATATCTCCCCACCATATTTCATTTCCATTTTAATATAATCCTTATTCTTCATAAACATGTTACGAATAGGTGTGAAGTCCTCAAATTTTTAATCTTGATCCTTAAATTTGTGAGTAAATGGATGCAACTTTAGATTCTCTACCAAATGTTAAAAGTTGTAAGTCATCTGATTCATGGTTTAAATTCTTCTAAAATAGGAATTAATCCTCTTAATAAGTTATTTTTTAGTAGAATATGCTTCTATGGTATAAAACCTTACAATATCATGCACATTATTAGTTTTCTTCTCATTTTTTGAAAGGATTTACATACCAAAAGAACAAAAAAATGATTGAAACTCTTTTTTAACTACAAATATGACCATTTCAATATCCAATTATTGGGAAGACTGAGCAGATGTTGAAGGAACAACATGGGATGAGGTGTGTTCCTTTAGATCATTATACAGTGTCTCAAAACATAATTTATACTCATAAGTTAATCCATTTATTACAAAAACAAGTTTTCTCATCTCATTCCAAAGCTTGGTATTGTTCTATACAATACTTTATCTATTCAAATTATGTTATGTTGAATATAAGCTATAACCTACTTTGAAACATTGATTGCATTGGTATCACTAACACAAATTTCCTGGACTAGAGTTGGAGCATCATGCAGAGCCTATCTCATATATTTAATAAAACCATTCATAGAGTTTCCTCCTCACTTGAAGTATAAATGGACACAACTTAAGGGTGAATATATCCCATGTTAGCTGATCATACAACTTCATTAAAAATCTAAAAATATTCCTTAGTAACATATTCATATGAAGGGATCTGAGCCACTGATTCTCTTGGAATAGGCACAAACAACTTATCATCTGAATCTTCAAAGTCCAAAGAAGGGCTAAATATCCAAGATTTATTGTCTATTCAATCATATAATCACCATCTAAAGGGGTGAGAGTGTCAAGTATCTCTCTTCCTGCTTTATTTTCCCACTTAGCTTGAGTTATTATATCTTGATTCTCCCCTTCAACCGCATCTCTTCTTATTTTATAATCACACTTAGCTTATGATATTCTTCTAGAATGAAACAACTGAGGAAGTAGGATTATTTGAGCTTACAATTCTCTTTAAATATCAACCACTACCTCTTCTACAGTATCAATTAATAAATAACCAGGAGGGTCTATAATGGGTTCCTAATTCATAGTTCCAGCCAGCTCAATAGTAGCATCATTATAATCACTAGGATGATCAGATCCATTTTAATTTGAAATTATTTCTTTCTCTATGAAATTTCAGTCATTTCAATCACCTTCCTATTCCTCACTTTTAGATAAACTGCATTTTTCTTTTTCTTCCCCACCTGTGCCACTTTCCCTTGCTGATTCATTATCTTCTTCTTTGTATCCTTCATATTATTCTTCTGAAACATCTTTCGAACTTGTAGACTTTCTCTCATACTCAAGTTTTCCTAACAGTTATGTATCCTAATCCAAATTGTCCCCAATAGTTGGTTCATCAGAAGGTAAGGCTAGAGGTGGAATAGGAGGTCCATATGATACACCTTTTTGAGATTCAGTGCTTTCAGGGACACTTATATCATCAATAAGAGAACCGTGATCTCTATCAGATGTAGCATCCTATTCCTTATCAGAATAAATATGATAAAAATCTTCTAGTTCAAGATCTGGATCCAAAATATCTATTGACCTAACATGATGCTCCAATAGGTTGAATTTTTCATAAAACATATCCTCGTTATCAACCCCTTACATTATTCATGGGTTCCAATAGAATTTCATCTTCTTTCTTATCTCCATACTCCTGAAAAGTACACTATAATATGAAACAGTTTCTTCACCATCATCAACACATCCTTTCACAAGCAGCATAGCTAATATCATCATTGGGTAGAATAGAGAATTGGTCTTATAGTTTGGTTTTACCATTTCAATAGTGTTCAATATATGGTATCTGCACAGATTCTATTTGATTACTTTTTTGAGAATGTACGCTTAGTATAAATCTTTTTACATCATGGATTAAAAGTACCCTTTCCTGGGGAAATGCTAGTGCTGAATAAGCATTAATAAAATTCTACTATGACCATACAACTTAGTAACAATAAGGATCATCTGCTCCTCATTCCTAATTATCTCCTTCAAATCTATCTCATTGAAAAATATTTCACTTGTAGGTGGAATAATTCCTTGCTATTTGTCAAATATTCCTTCATGTAGAACCTTGAGGAATTATTCCCAATGCCTAGATGAAAAATAAATTCTATTTCATTTAACTATATATTTGAACCTACATACCTCAATTCCTTCCAAAATAAATTAATAATTTGTGTAGAGCTATGAAAAATATTTGGGAAATAAGGCCTCTCATTAATTGGAAACTAATCTAGAAAACAATGAGTTTGTAGTACCATTAATATGAGAGACATACTATCAAACAAAAATTCTGCAAAAACATCTTCTATGGTGTAACTACACTATTCACAAGATTTGGATTGGAAGGATTAGACTTACCATATTCTCCCTTCTATTTTTTAGTAGGATGCCACTCATCTCCATATTCTCATTCATGTTTATTCTTCATACCTTCCATTTATGATTGTTTGGTTGATGGTTGGAAGGTGGAAGGTCAAGGGTAAGGAGAAATGAAATAAGAGTGTAAGGGATAAAGGTGAGGGTGAGTAATTGAGTGGATCATCTTGAATTTATATCATTACATAATTAGATATCATAAATTCATAAATCAGGTTCAACAAAATAAATGAAATGAATTCATTTTTGTTAAAAAATAAAATAGATAAAAAAGTGGATTCTATTAGTTTCTTCATGACAATATCAGCATGACAGTATTACTGTAGTATTCACACTATTAGTATGACACAATCTGTGTTGGCATGACATTATCGATATGACATGATCATTGTCAGCATGATAGTATCAGTATAAAACTATTGGTATCGATATGTATGTATCTGTATGACACTATCAGTATCGGAATAACCATGTGTTGTTATGAAATATATAATTATATTTCATAAATATTTATTAACATAAGGTCCTTATAAATTAATCATCCATAATTCATGTTTTATGTAATTAATTATATCAAAGTTTAATTGGTTTGTGAATATGTCAAGAATTTGAAGTTTCGTTCTAATAAACTCTATTTTTGTATCACCTTTTTGATAATTATCTCTCAAAATGTGATGTCTTACATCAATATGATTTGTTCTAGATTGAGAAACACGAATCTTAAAGATGTTAACAACACTTTGATTATCATATTTTATGGGTACATGTCATAATTGGTATCAGTATTCTAGTTAATTGTGTTTCATGCTCAAAATCTGATCACAATTACTACAAACAGCAATGTATTTTGTCTTGGTAGTAGATAAAGAAATAGAATTATCCTTATTAATACACCATTAAACTAGATAATTTCACAAAAAGAGAAAATGTTCAAGAGGTTCTATTTCTATCTAACATGAAACCACCCAAATCAGCATCAGGATAACTCACTACATTAAAATGTTTTACTATAGGATAGAACAATCCTATGTTGGTTGTATATTTGAGGAATTTCAAAATTATTTTAACCAAATTTAGATGAGATTAAGTAGGTTTATCTTGAAAATGGGACACATACACACAATACACATAATTTCATGCCTGCGTGCAGTTATGTAGAGTAAACTCTGAATCATTCCTCTATAGGTATTTTGATTAACAGATTTACCATTTTCATCAAGATCCAACTTACATGTGGTACTCATTTGAGTATCACTACATTTTGAACCATCACATCGAAACCATTTTAAAATATATTTATTAAATTTACATTTATTTAAAATAAAATGTTATTTATTTTTAAATATTTGAAATCCCAGATAGAATTTGAGTTCCCCCATTAAACTCATTTCAAATTAATTATATATCATTTTTGAAAAATCAACACATAATAAATTCTTAGAATAACCAAAAATAATATCATCTAAATAAATTTTAACTACTAAAACATCTTTAGAAATTATTTTTACAAAGATAGTAGGATCACCAATATATTTTTTAAAACCATTGGATATAAGAAGGCTACTTAGTCTATCATACCTAGCTCCAAGAGTTTTTTTTAATCCATATAAAGCCTTTGTTAATTTCAAAACATGATTTGGAAAATGAGGGATTGTAAAACCATGGGGTTGTTCATTGAAAATATCCTCAACTAGATACCCATTTATGAATTCACTCTTAACATCCATTTGATATAGCTTGAAATTATGATTTCCCTCATATGCAATCAAGATTTTAATATCCACAATCCTATAAATTAGAAAAAACATTTCATCATATTAAATCCCATATTCATGACTATAACCTTGTGAAACCAATCTACCATTTATTTCATACAATAATAACTGATATATCTACATAGTTTTTAAACACTCATTTAGTACCAATGGTCATGGTTTCTTTAGGTCTATCTACATGTGTCCAAACATTAGTTCTTTCAAACTGATTAAAATCTTATTTCATATCCATTACCCAAAATTTATCATTGATAACATAATTTTTGTTCTTATGTTCAAGCTACGAAAAGAAAGCTCAATGATCAAAATTATTTCTAGGAAATTCTGTACTCAGTGTTCCTTTATCTGGGTCTCAAACTACAATATATATAGGATGGTTCATAGGGGTTATAGAAGTTTTTGAAAAATAAGGGCAAATAATTTCAACTTCTTCAACAGGTTTGGGATCATCATGACTCAATTCTAGATAATTTCCCTAACACAAATATTTAATAGGTTTATTAATAGTATGGTCCAATGAATTCAATTTTATGTCCAGATCTGATAGATCATCATCAAGATTTTCTAGGGAGGTCTTGGGATTATGTTGGTCTATTTCATTAAATTTGACATGTATATATTTTTTCACAAACTAAGATATTATATTAAATAATCTATTTTGATTCACATGAGATTGAATAAGCTATAAATATTCCTTCATAAATTTTGGATGAAAATTTTTCAATATTGTCCTTTGTATTAAGGATATAAACTTTTCAAATAAAATATTGAAGTGACTAACTTTGGGTTTTCTGTTGTTCCAAATCTTAAAGGGGGTTATCTTACAATTTAATTTGATTAAGAATATGTTAATTATATAAAAATAATTAATGACAGCTTCAGTAGATAAATAAATAGGTAATTTATATTCATTCAGAAGAGTCTGGGCTATATCTTGTAAGGTTCTATTTATTCTTTATTCAACTCCATTCGGTTGGGGTGTCCAAGGAGTAGAGAATTTATGACTACATCAATTTTGTAAGCAAAAAGATTTAAAGTATTGGTATTCAAATTCACGACCATGGTCACTTCTTAAGGATTAAATTCTAATACCACTTATATTTTCTACTATTCTACCATACTTGATGAAATGGGAACAAGATTCACTTTTTTGAAAAAGAATGAAAGTCAAAGTATATTTACAAAATCCATCTACTTGAATATAGAACTAGTGCTTTCCATTAAGACTAGAATACATATAATTTATAAACAAATCCATGTGAACCAACTCAAGAGATTAATAAGTTGAAAATTAATTCTTTATTTTTAATGATATTTTAATTTTTTTAACCTTCTGACAAGGATTTTATATTTTTCCATTTTGAAATTCATGATTGGTTAGATCATTGACTAGTCCTATACTAGTATGATTTTTAATATAATTAGTATTAAAATGTCAAAATCTCCTATTCTAGAGACATGATTCATTATGAAAGGAACATAAGAAGATTTTGTTAATAAACTAAAGAATCTATGTTTATAGCGTAAACATTTTCATTTCTAAGAGGAGTAAATACTAACTCATTTATAGAATTAAAAACATTTCAAGAATTGTATTCAAATTTATCATTAAAACCATAATCTAACAATTGAGGGATACTAAGTATATTGTAATTTATTCCATCAATAAAAATTACATTGGAAATTAAAACTAAATTAGAGTTACCAATTTGTCCAAGGACAATTATTTTTCCTTAAGAATTGTCAACAAAGGTGACATGTCCACCATCAATCATTATCAATTTATTTTAGAATGTATAATAACCTATATTGTGTCTTTAACATCCACTATCCAAGTACCATAGGCTTCTATTGGAGCTCTTCAGGTAGCATTCCTACAAAAATAGTCTAGACCTGAAAAGATTCTGGTACCCTTTTTTTGATACAGTAAAATTATCAATAAGATAATTTAGAACCCAAATTTGTTTCATTGATTTATTATACATCGTTTTTAATGTATTGGAAAAATATAATTCATTTGGTCTAGAAAAACATGAAATAATACAAGTTGTATCATAGCTACAACTTGTAGAAAATCTTACATAACATGGAATAAAAATTGATTTTCCATATTTGGATACAATATTTGATTAGAAATAATTTCATTCACCAGGTTGATATCCAATACCACTATTGTATTTGGGGGAAACATGTTGACCATGAATTTTAACCAAGATATCTATTCCATTGGATAAATTTTTTATATCATTTTTCAAATGCTCATTGGACAATTTAAGCTCATTATTTTCTTGATGAAATTGAACATTTTTCACTCCCTCTATAGTAATATCTGATTTGACAGTTGAGGAAAGAGAATATTATTTCTATATAGTTGTATATTTATCTTTTAATTTATTTCATGTATATTAAATAATTTTGAAATAATATAACATGTCCTCATTAGTCATATTTTCAAAATCCCTTTCATATCCAGAATTAAAAAATTATATATAGGAGACTCAAGGGTTACCTCAAATGTGATTATCATGAAACACATGTCTTACTTATCACCTTTCTTATAATGTGATGATTCAGACTCACTTGAGGTATCCTTAGAAGCAATCCAGGTTGCATTCATATCCTTCTTGTATCATTTATTTTTTTCTTCATATTTATTCTTATATATTCACTTAGTAAAGGCATCCTTTACTTGTACACTTCTATTACATTCATAGCATAATATTTCATTTGAGTTTTCATTCATTTTATAATCCTTTTCTAGTTCCCCTTATTATCATATTTATCATGGAAGATAGGCTTCGGTAATTACATCCTAATCTTTTTGGAAAATTGAGACAATTCCTCATCACTGTCTGATGGTGAATCTTAAGAACATGTACTGTCAGAATGAGTATGAATCCTTTTATTTTCTTTATATTTGGAAGTAGTGGTTTTGAAAGACACTGAATATCTCTTTGGTTCACCTTACTCCTTTTTATTGACTATTAATTATTCCTCAAACATAATCATCATTTTTATTAGTTCCCTAAGTGGAAACATACTGATATGACATAATTCTCTAATTGATACTGAGATTTCACTCCATCATTCAGGTAGACATATATGTAGCTGAATGATATATTCTTTTGAATCCACTAGATTCTTGAGAGAACTCATTGTATTGACTATATCATTGTACCTGAGATACATATGAGAAATTTGTTAATTAGGATTGATCTTAACGTTATCGTATTTAATAGTATAGGAATTAAGTCTCATTTCTATGATATTAGAGGTTACATCATGTGAAATAGTTATTGTGTCCAAAATTTCATAGCATGTTTTACATGATGAAATTGTATTGAATTATTCATCTTTTGAAGAGTAATATAAGGCATTCATAGCTTTGTAGTTATTACTGTATGCAGTCTTAGTTGGGTCATCCCAAGTATTTTGCGCTGTAGAAGTAATCTTATATTCATCTATAATGTAAGACCATATTTCAAAACCCATACTCTTCAAATAAAATTTCATCTTAATTTTCCATTGTGCATAATTTGTTAAACTAAAAAAGTGTTCTGTTGGTAGCATAACCTTCATATATATATTCCATAACAATTACTAAAGAATAGGGTTTTAAGGAGTTAAAACCTCAAAACTATCCAAATTGTAGAGATAATTGAAACACAACTGAAAATCAAAGTTTAAAATATTTTAACATGATTATAAAAACAACCCTATAATAAAAAATGTTGGTTGGAGTAGGACAATCATGATGGGGGTGAATTTATTTCCTATAAAAATTTATGTTAACAACATTATTTGAATGAATCCCCAAATATAAAAAACAATACCACCCAGTTAATCAAAGTAGAAAATTTATAATAGTCTGAATGTTCAATTAATTTCTCATAAGATTGATTATTTATCAATTATAACCATATGGGATATTGATATAACTTTTGAAACTAATTTAATTAGCCAAAATAGTTATAAATTCTATCTAAGACTAACAATCAATGTGAAACTTAGTTTAATGAAATATGAGTTAAAATAGAGTAATCTAAATTTAAAAACATAATAAGTAAAAAAAGAGGTTCAGTCTTGTGGTGAGACTTAGTCCACTATACTTTGTGATCACCTTCCACTAAGAAATATAAATAAATCCTTGATCAACACCATGCATCGTGGTGTAAAAAATAGTATAAAAACTATCTAGTTCATAAGTCCTCTACCAAAGTTCTTCTTGGAAACTAAAACAACCCGGTCACATAGGACATCTACCATAGTTATATGTGAAATATAATGGTGTACAACGATGTTTGTTGGAGGATATCTTGTATCCTTCTTTTTAGTTCAAGAGAAAATGTGTTTATAATATAAATATGCACACATTGTTCAAAATATAGTAAAAATGATCACAACAGAGCAAGAAAAGAAAGAGATAGATTTTAGATGGCTCTTTGTGTTTTGAAATAATTCTTCAGACTCTTTTGATTTAGAATATGTGAATATTTAGTCCACTTATTGAAACATAAAATGAAATATGGTGTCTATGCAGCTCTATGTTATATTTTCTAGGAATATGGGATTTCCCTCCTTATTTTATGTTTTTTAAACGTGGTTTGATGATTTGATTCATAAGAATCATCCTTTAGATCACAACAAGTTGGAATAAGAGTTCATCATGTGTTTTTCATCTTGGACTAGTTCCTCTTCTCATATATTATTTTATGTTGTTCTCTATTTCTATATAGCTTGTGTGCCATGCATTCAATTTAGTTATTGGGTGTCTTGGGTTGGCTTAAAAAAGCCATATGAAGGTACAACGTACCTTATAAATTCCACTCAAATAGTCATTAATGTTGTATAAAAAAAATAATTAATTAAATCGGTAGCATTAAAACACTCAAATATGGTTTTTAGAGATAATTTTAAATCAAAGATAATTTAAATATTCTCTCAGTGAGTCATTCTATTAGTGACTCAATATATCAGGGAGTCCTTCGCTTGGTATCAGTGACTCATTATATCGACGATTCATTCTGTCTGTATCTCCTTGTAATGGTGACTCAATGCATCAGTGACTCAATGTTTTTCGGTGATTCAATCCTTATATCAGTGTATAATTTGTACTATCGATGAGTCATATATCGGTGAGTCCGTTTGTTCTGTCAGTGAGACATTCCTTCCTTTGGTGTGATATTCCTTATATCAATGAGACTTTACTTATATCGGTGAGACATTCCTTCTGTCGATGATTCATTCCATCTATCGACGTGTCATTTCTTCTTTTAGTGAGACAATTACTCAATTGATCCCTCAGTTGTTCTGTCAGTGTCAGTGACTCGTACATATCAAATTTTTCTATTTTAACTGTCTTATAGCATGAATATATATAGAATGTGTAAAATAAATAGTTGATCATAGATAATCATAATTAAATTTTTTTAAACATAAATAAACATGATTGAAATGATTGGACATGATTTGACATGATTTGGGATTATTAAAACCATATAGGGTCCAAAAATATCTTATGGGCCAAAACAATCAACCACACATTTTGGAGGATGTCTATGAAATTTGTTGGGGAAAAATCATCATATTTTATTATAATTGGAATTTTATCAGGGATAATAACATTCGTAGTCTAAATAATTTTATCAACATACACTTCCCGATAAGGAAATAATATCCATGATTGATATAATTATTTAAAAGGGGATCTATCCTCCTCCAAATACATTTATAGAATTATAGGTTGATTTTTGATATAAAGACTGATTTTATTGTCTCGGTAATTTATGTTGGATATTTACAATAAAGGCCAATCCATACCCATAATAACTTTAAATTTAACTAAAGGGAGTACCATAAGGTTTGATGGGATCTTCTAACCACAATTTTTGACATGGGAGAAGTTATATAATTAGGATGTAATAATTTTTCCAATTTATTTTATCATAGATTGTTTGAATTCAATGTTTTTATGTGGTGGTTGAATTGTTTTAAAAAAACATGTATGATATTAATGAATATTTAGAACTAGTATCAAAAAATACCTTTTATATCCTTAAATGAATAACTTATGTACCTTTTTTCCACTTAATTGTTGGGATCCAACATAGTTGCAGTGATGGAATATGTCGTCCCCTTATTTTTAGGCCTAGGTGGTTGATATTAGTGGTTACCATTGAAAAGCCTAAGCTTAGTGAATTTTTTTTTCATAGTATCATTTCTTCATGAATATATAGAACTACATAATATTTTTTTGGTAAGATGGAGAATAAATTTCTTCAATCACATTAGTGGGATTATCCCATTAGTATTCACTATCTTGGTACCCCTACTTCCCACACCTAAATAATTTTATTATCCCCTTCCAAAAATTCATGTTATGTTTCTTCTTATACTTTTGACAAGTCGAATTTTGGAATTTCTCAACAGTACAATTTTTCTCAATTTCTACACCATATTTAAAACCCATTATCCTCTTTGTATCTCCAAACCCTTGAGACCCTTGAGATTCACCGATCTACTTTTTGAATTTGGGGGAACAACAGAAAATTTCATTATATCTATCAAAGAATTGAATTTAGTGACTCTAGTTTTTTGTCTTATCCCTTTTAATATATAAATTTCCTCATATTCAACACTGTGTTTGGGTGTCACAGGACCTCCCAATTAATATATTAAACATATTAATTTATATTAATGCACAAAGACACATATTTTTAAAATTAATGGTTTTCTCATTGATAAGTACCTCAAATGGTAAATCAGAGACTATGGTTGATTCAATAATATAGGGTTTACCTTATGTGAAACATAAATATAGTTGGCATCAAGAGTTCTATTAAAGGAAACCGATGGTAGGTGTGTTAAAAAATTACATGATCAATTTATTTAATAACCTAAAACCTAATTCTCCTCTATAAATACATCATTAGGATGAATAAATAGGGTTAAATTCATAACCATGGGAGATTATATGATCCAATTAGGAGAGATGTTGATAAAAAAATTTATATCTTGGGGAAACGTTCACTTTTCAATGGATTCATCTTCACCAATAAAGATCCTTAATATTTTCGAAAAAAATATAAAATAATCATTCTTCATAAAATATTCATCCAACATCTATATAGGACCCATTATTTCATGGATTTTTGTTCTTTTTTTATTTGATGATCCTGAATATTTCATCTGATTTTTTTCCAGTGATGTTATTTCTTCAAATGAAACCTAATATTTTTTTATTAATTTTTATTGATTTATCATTTGAGACCACACATTTATTCACGCACGAACGATGTCTAACCCAAAAAATTTTCTTGTTTAACCCTAAATTTATAACTTTACTATTTTCCATTACCGTTCTTCACACATTCATAGTCAGTGTTTCCTTTGTCTAGATATTTGGCAAATAACAAGTAGATGATTTTCATGAAATCGTTATTTAGTTCAAAAGATTGTAACCATGTGATTAAGTAAAAAATTTACGGAATGAAATAGGTGTGATGTAGTGTGATGGGAGATCAGATATGGATCTAAGGCAAATCAGGTGTTCATTATTCATGGGATTTGAAGTATAGAGGGTTAGGCCAATATGATCAAAATTTAACACTTTAGCATTAGTTTTCATGGGATTCATATCTAGGTTCCAAACCTTATAACTCAATCTATGGCAAAGTAAACTCCAAAATGATTCTCTACCTTTATCTATAGATCCTCATAATAATTTTTGTAACCCCTTTGATCCTCTAAAGGATGTACAGGTGAGATATTATTTTAGACATATAGGATGACCATCCTTTTTTGATTCTGATGTCCAAAATTTTCATTTCTAAGAATATTATATATCCTTTAATCCTCATTATGGATTGGATTGTATGATCCTTTCTACTCAGAGAATAATCCACTTTGGTCACCTTCCTGGGATGTCAATGGATTGAAAAATATTATTCATTTATCAGATATAACCATGTTCATCAGCACAAATTGAGATCATTTTTTTGTGAATATATACTTTATGACTTTATGATCTATATATATGATAAAAATAACATGGAGAAGACAATGTCACTACTTATTTAATTCAGTGATCAGTGCATCAAATTTCATATCCTGCATTGGGTAGTTATACTTATGGATATTTAATTGGAGAGATGAATAAGTTATCATCTAATCATCTTTGATGAGTTTACAACCCAATCCATTTTTTGGATGCATCACTATAGATCAATAAATAATTCCCCACTAATGGGTAATGTGATCATAGTTGAAATTATTAACCCCTTATTTAACTAATTAAATCACCCGTCTCACTCATCAGTACAAAAAAACATCAATACCTTTTGATTTATCATGGTCAGTGTGATTTAAAATTAATATATGTTTCTAAAAAATCAATGATAGTACCTAGAAAATACAATGAAACTTTTAATATAAATCACAATTGTTAGTCTAGGTCATCATACAATTAACTATGGATTTAAAGAATCTGTATATATACATTTTCTAATGATAACATTCCCTAGGAATGTTACATTCTCTAGGTATAAGTTTGATTGAGAAAGGGGTGAATTGAGTTATTATAAAAATTCATTTTAAAAACATTAATTGAAAGAATATAACAATTTAAAAAACAATTCATCCCAATTAATCAATGTAGTAGATTTATTATAGTCTAACTGTTCAATTAATTTCTCATAAGACTGATTATTTATATATTATAACAATAGGGGAGATTGATATAACTTTTGAAAATAATTTACTATGAAAAAATAGTTATAAATACTATCCAAGAATTACTATCAAAGTGAATCATAGTTTTATGAAATACAATTTAAAATAGAGTAAAGTATATTTCAAATAACAGTGCATAAAAACCAGATGTTCAGTTTCATGTCGAGACGTAGTTCTCACTACTTAGGGATCAACTAACACCAATAAATATATATAAATATTTGATCCACACACCGTGTCATGGTTTATACAGCAACAAACAAATATATAGTCCCTAAGACCTCTACAATAGTTATTTTTGTGAACTAAAATGGATAGGTCACATAGGACCTCTACCACAATTCTACATGGATATAACATGTGTAAAAAGATGATTGTTAGAGGATATATTGTATCATTCAGTTTAGTACATGAGATAATTTATGATTAACAAACAAAAGCATATACTATACAAAATGTATTAAAAATGCACAAAATAGTGGAGGAAAGAAAGATATAGAGTTTAGAAGGCTCTGTGTGTTGTGAAATGTAGCTTTGGACTCTTTGGATGTAGCATATGTAAATATTGAGTCCTCTTTATGAAACAGACACTGAAACCGAGTGTCTCTAGAGCTCCGAGTTCTAGTTTCTAGTAATATGGGATTATCATCCATAGTGTTTGATTACTACAATGATTATTAATGATTATATGAACATTAATCCTCATTTAGTTCACAACTAGAATGAATGAGAGTTTTTCATGTGTTCTTCAACTTGGTTCAGTATCTTTGCTCGCATATTATTTTCTGTTGTTCTCTACTTCAATATAACTCATGCGCCAAGATTTAATTTTAATTTTTGGTTGTCTTGTGTTAGCCAAAAAAGAGAAAGTGGATGTATATGATACCTCGTACTGGACACTGACACATTCATTAATGATTTCTATAAAAATAATTAAATTAACCAGTTGCATTATAAAACTCAAATACAACTCTTACAGAAAATTTTAAATAATAGAAAATTTAAATTGTCTATCCGTGAATCCTCTATCTGTGATTCATTATATTACTGACTCCTTATATTGGTGAGTCATTATATTGTTATCAGTGACTCATTTTATTGACAAGTCATTCTATTAGTATCTTCATGCATCAGTGAATGAATTTGTCAGTGACTCGTTTCGTTCTTCTGGTGAGTCATTCATTCTTTCAGTGTCTCATTTATATGGTCGGTGAGTAATTTATTGGTGAGTCATTTTGTACTGTTGGTGAGACATTCCTTCTATCGGTGATACATTCATTCTATTGGTAATACATTCCTTATATCAATGATACATTCCTTATGTGGTTGAGACATTCAATCTAGTGGTGAGAAATTGCTTCTGTTGGTGAGAAATTTACTCTGTCAGTGTCTCATTTGATCTGTTGGTGTCAGTGACTCATACATTAATAATATTTCTATTTTAAGTATCATACAACATTAATATACAATGAAAGTGTTAAATACATAGGTGATCATAGATAATCATAATGATGCATTTTTAAATGTAAATATACATGATTGAAATGTTTGGACATAACTGGACATGATTTGTGATTATTAAAACCAAAGAGTGTCAAAAAATCTTCAATGATCCAATAATTTCCCCATTTGTAATGATAAAAATCCTGGAAATGTAAATTAAAATTATTTGATCATTAATATAATCATTCCACTTACTATCAACCATTAATGATTTTATAAAAAAATGAAATTTCTCAAAAAAGAGAAAAGTTTTAGTGGATAAATAAATAATGCAGTATTTTCTACCCCTTTATCTTAATGAGATTTAATAATAATAATAATAATTCCAAGATTTTCCTCCCCTTTGGGATTATAAAAAATCCTAAATAGAGGAAACGATATAAATAAAGAAAAACAAAGGCATAACACGTAGATTGAATTGTATGATCAGTGAATTTCATAAATAACGTAAAGCACATTTAGTAGAAAAGAAAAAAAGTAAAATCAAGAATCCCTATTAAAAAGTGAACCATACTACTACATGTGATATTGATTGTCCTTTACTTCTTCATAAGGATTAATTGTAGGTTCTTTGGAAGAAGGCTGATAGATTAGAGGATATGAATTAATTATCAAGGTAGGATGTATAACGGGTTTAGGAATAGAAGGGGAAATAGTATGTTTGGTTGAAACATGATGCTAGATCAGCTCTGTGATGATAGGCCAAATTTTAGTCAAGGCCCAAGAAAATGACACAGACTGAGGATGAGGTAGACAAGTGGTTCTATGATAGCCTGAAATGGTTAGAGGTGGTTTTAGAGGTGCAATAGTAGGAACTACTATGGATTCACTCTGGAAATAGAGATAACGATTCAAGAGATTTATGAGATATGTGACTATCTCCCCACCATATTTCATTTCCATTTTAATATAATCCTTATTCTTCATAAACATGTTACGAATAGGTGTGAAGTCCTTAAATTTTTAATCTTGATCCTTAAATGTGTGAGTAAATGGATGCAAATTTATATTCTCTACCAAATGTTAAAAGTTGTAAGTCAGCTGATTCATGGTTTAAATGCTTCTAAAATAGGAATTAATCCTCTTAATAAGTTCTTTTTGAGTATAATATGCTTCTATGGTTTAAAACCTGACAATATCATGCACATTATTAGTTTTCTACTCATTTTTTGCAAGGATTTACATACCAAAAGAACAAAAAATTGATTGAAACTCTTTTTTAACTACAAATATGACCATTTCACTATCCAATTATTGGGAAGACTGAGCAGAGGTTGATGGAACAACATGGGATGAGGTGTGTTCCTTTAGATCATTATACAGTGTCTCAAAACATAATTTATACTCATAAGTTAATCCATTTATTACAAAAACAAGTTTTCTCATCTCATTCCAAAGCTTGGTATTGTTCTATACAATACTTTATCCATTCAAATTATGTTATGTTAAATATAACCTATAACCTACTTTGAAACATTGATTGCATTGGTATCACTAACACAAATTTCCTGGACTAGAGTTGGAGCATCATGCAGAGCCTATCTCATATATTTAATAAAACCATTCATAGAGTTTCCTCCTCACTTGAAGTATAAATGGAGACAACTTGAGGGTGAATATATCCCATGTTAGCTGATCATACAACTTCATTAAAAATATAAAAATATTCCTTAGTAACATATTCATATGAAGGGATCTGAGCCACTGATTATCTTGGAATAGGCACAAACAACATATCATCTGAATCTTCAAAGTCCAAAGAAGGGATACACATCCATGATTTATTGTCTATTCAATCATATAATCACCATCTAAAGGGGTGAGAGTGTCAAGTCTCTCTCTTCCTGCTTTAGTTTCCCACTTAGCTTGAGTTATTCTATCTTGATTCTCCCCTTCAACCGCATCTCTTGTTATTTTATAATCACTCTTAGCTTAAGAGATTCTTCTAGAATGAAACAACTGAGGAAGTAGGATTATTTGAGCTTACAATTCTCTTTAAATATCAACCACTACCTCTTCTACAGTATCAACTAATAAATAACCAGGAGGGTCTATAATGGGTTCCTAATTCATAGTTCCAGCCAGCTCAATAGTAGCATCATTATAATCACTAAGATGATCAGATCCATTTTAATTTTAAATTATTTCTTTCTCTATGACATTTCAGTAATTTCAATCACCTTCCTACTCCTCACTTCTAGATAAACTGCATTTTTCTTTTTCTTCCCCACCTGTGCCACTTTCCCTTGCTGATTCATCATCTTCTTCTTTGTATCCTTCATATTATTCTTCTGAAACCTCTTTAGAACTTGTAGAATTTCTCTCATACTCAAATTTTCCTAACAGTTATGTATCCTAATCCAAATTGTCCCCAATATTTGGTTCATCAGAAGGTAAGGCTAGAGGTGGAATTGGAGGTCCATATGATACACCTTTTTGAGATTCAGTGGTTTTCGGGACACTTATATCATCAATAAGAGAACCGCGATCTCTATCAGATGTAGCATCCTATTCCTTATCAGAATAAATATGATAAAAATCTTCTAGTTCAAGATCTGGATCCAAAATATCTATTGACCTAACATGATTCTCCAATAGGTTGAATTTTTCATAAAACATATCCTCATTATCAACCCCTTCCTTTATTCATGGGTTCCAATAGAATTTCATCTTCTTTCTTATCTCCATACTCATGAAAAGTACACTATAATATGAAACAGTTTCTTCACCATCATCAACACATCCTTTCACAAGCAGCATAGCTAATATCATCATTGGGTAGAATAGAGAATTGGTCTTATAGTTTGGTTTTACAATTTCAATAGTGTTCAATATATGGTATCTGCACATATTCTATTTGATTACTTTTTTGAGAATGTATGCTTAGTATAAATCGTTTTACATCATGGATTAAAAGTACCCTTTCCTGGGGAAATTCTAGTGCTGAATAAACATTAATAAAATTCTACTATGACCATACAAGTTAGTAACAATAAGGATCATGTGCTCCTCATTCCTAATTATCTCCTTCAAATCTATCTCATTGAAAAATATGTCACTTGTAGGTGGAATAATTCCTTGCTATTTGTCAAATATTCCTTCAGGTAGAACCTTGAAGAATTATTCCCAATGCCTAGATGAAAAATAAATTCTATTTCATTTAACTATATATTTTAACCTACATACCTCAATTCCTTCCAAAATAAATTAATCATTTGTGTAGAGCTATGAACAATATTTGTGAAATAAGGCCTCTCATTAATTGGAAACTAATCTAGAAAACAATGGGTTTGTAGTACCATTAATATGAGAGACATACTATCAAACAAAAATTCTGCAAAAACATATTCAATGGTGTAACTACACTATTCACAAGATTTGGATTGGTAGGATTAGACTTACCATATTCTCCCTTCTATTTTTTAGTTGGATTCCACTCATCTCCATATTCTCATTCATGTTTATTCTTCATACATTCCATTTATGATTGTTTGGTTGATAGTTGGAAGGTGGAAGGTCAAGGGTAAGGAGAAATGATAGAAGAGTGTAAGGGTTAAAGGTGAGGGTGAGTAGTTGAGTGGATCATCTTGAATTTATATCATTACATAATTAGATATCATAAATTCATAAATCAGGTTCAACGAAATAAATGAAATGACTTCATTTTTGTTAAAAAATAAAATAGATAAAAAAGTGGATTCTATTAGTTTATTCATGACAATATCAGCATGACAGTATTACTGTAGTCTTCACACTATTAGTATGACACGATCTGTGTTGGCATGACATTATCGATATGACATGATCATTGTCAGCATGATAGTATCAGTATGAAACTATTGGTATCGATATGTAAGTATCTGTATGACACTATCTGTATCGGAATAACCATGTGTTGTTATGAAATATATAATTATATTTCATAAATATTTATTAACATAAGGTCCTTATAAATTAATCATCCATAATTCATGTTTTATGTAATTAATTATATCAAAGTTTAATTGGTTTGTGAATATGTCAAGAATTTGATGTTTCGTTCTAATAAACTCTATTTTTGTATCACATTTTTGATAATAATCTCTCAAAATGTGATGTCTTACATCAATATGATTTGTTCTAGATTGAGAAACACGAATCTTAAAGATGTTAAAAACACTTTGATTATCATATTTTATGGGTACATGTCATAATTGGTATTAGTATTCTAGTTAATTGTGTTTCATGCACAAAATATGATCACAATTACTACAAACAGCAATGTATTTTTTCTTGGTAGTAGATAAAGAAATAGAATTATCCTTCTTAATACACCATTAAACTAGATAATTTCACAAAAAGAGAAAATGTTCAAGAGGTTCTATTTCTATCTAACATGAAACCACCCAAATCAGCATCAGGATAACTCACTACATTAAAATGTTTTACTCTAGGATAGAACAATCCTATGTTGGTTGTATATTTGAGGAATTTCAAAATTATTTTAACCAAATTTATATGAGATTAAGTAGGGTTATCTTGAAAATGGGACACATACACACAATACACATAATTTCATGCCTGCGTGCAGTTATGTAGAGTAAACTCTGAATCATTCCTCTATAGGTATTTTGATTAACAGATTTACCATTTTCATCAAGATCCAACTTACATGTGGTACTCATATGAGTATCACTACATTTTGAACCATCACATCGAAACCATATTAAAATATATTTATTAAATTTACATTGATTTAAAATAAAATGTTATTTGTTTTTAAATATTTGAAATCCCAGAAAGAATTTGAGTTCCCCCATTAAACTCATTTCAAATTAATTATATATCATTTTTGAAAAATCAACACATAATATATTCTTAGAATAACCAAAAATAATATCATCTAAATAAAGTTTAACTACTAAAACATCTTTAGAAATTATTTATACAAAGATAGTAGGATCACCAATATATTTTTTAAAACCATTGGATATAAGAAGGCTACTTAGTCTATCATACCTAGCTCCAAGAGTTTGTTTTAATCTATATAAAGCCTTTGTTAATTTCAAAACATGATTTGGAAAATGAGGGATTGTAAAACCATGGGGTTTTTCATTGAAAATATCCTCAACTAGATACCCATTTAGTAATTCACTCTTAACATCCATTTGATATAGCTTGAAATTATGATTTCCCTCATATGAAATCAAGATTTTAATATCCACAATCCTATAAATTAGAAAAAACATTTAATCATATTAAATCCCATATTCATGACTATAACCTTGTGAAACCAATCTACCATTTATTTCATAAAATATTAACTGATATATCTACATAGTTTTTAAACACTCATTTAGTACCAATGGTCATGGTTTCTTCAGGTCTATCTACAAGTGTACAAACATTACTTCTTTCAAACTGATTAAATTATTATTTCATATCCATTACCCAAAATTTATCATTGATTATATAATTGTTGTTCTTATTTTCAATCTACGAAAAGAAAGCTCAATGATCAGCATTATTTCTAGGAAATTTTGTACTCAGTGTCCCTTTATCTAGGTCTCAAACTACAATATATATAGGATGGTTCATAAGGGTTATAGAAGTTTTTGAAAAATAAGGGCAAATAATTTCAACTTCTTCAATAGGTTTGGGTTCATCATGACTCAATTCTAGATAATTTCCCTAACACAAATATTTAATAGGTTTCTTAATAGTATGGTCCAAAGAATTCAATTTTATGTCCAGATCTGATAGATCATCATCAAGATTTTCTAGGGAGGTCTTGGGTTTATGTTGGTCTATTTCATTAAATTTGACATGTATATATTTTTTCACAAACTAAGATATTTTATTAAATAATCTATTTGATTCACATGAGATTGAATAAGCTATAAATATTCCTTCATCAATTTTGGATACAAATTTTTCAAGATTGTCCTTTGTATTAAGGATATAAACTTTTCAAATAAAATATTGAAGTAACTAACTTTGGGTTTTCTGTTGTTCCAAATCTTATAGGGGGTTATCTTACGATTTAATTTGATTAAGAATATGTTAATTATATAAAAAGACTTAATTACAGCTTCAGTAGATAAATAAATAGGTAATTTATATTCATTCAGAAGAGTCTGGGCTATATCTTGTATGGTTCTATTTATTCTTTATTCAACTCCATTCGGTTGGGGTGTCCTAGAAGTATAGAATTTATGACTACATCAATTTTGTAAGCAAAAAGATTTAAAGTATTGGTATTCAAATTCACGACCATGGTCACTTCTTAAGGATTAAATTCTATTACCACTTATATTTTCTACTATTCTACCATACTTGATGAAATGGGAACCAGATTCACTTTTTTGAAAAAGAACGAAAGTCAAAGTATATATACAAAATCCATCTAATTGAATATAGAACTAGTGCTTTCCATTAAGACTAGAATACATAGAATTTATAAACAAATCCATGTGAACCAACTCAAGAGATTAATAAGTTGAAAATTAATTCTTTATTTTTAATGATATTTTATGTTTTTTAACCTTCTGACAAGGATTTTATATTTTTCCATTTTGAAATTCATGATTGGTTAGATCATTGACTAGTCCTATACTAGTATTATTTTTAAGATAATTACTATTAAAATGTCAAAATCTCCTATTCTAGAGACATGATTCATTATGAAAGGAACATAAGAAGATTTTTTTAATAAACTAAAGAATCTATCTTTATAGCGTAAACATTTTCATTTCTAAGAGGAGTAAATACTAACTCATTTATAGAATTAAAAACATTTCAAGCATTGTATTCAAATTTATCATTAAAACTATAATCTAACAATTGAGGGATACTAAGTATATTGTAATTTATTCCATAAATAAAAATTACATTGGAAATTAAAACTAAATAAGAGTTACCAATTTGTCCAAGGCCAATTATTTTTCCTTAAAAATTGTCAACAAAGGTGACATGACCACCATCAATCATTATCAATTTATTTCAGAATGTATAATAACCTATCTTGTGTCTTTAACATCCACTATCCATGTACCATAGGCATCTATTGGAGCTCTTCAGGTAGCATTCCTACAAAAATAGTCTTGACCTGAAAAGATTGTGGTACCCTTTTGTTGATACAGTAAAATTATCAATAAGATATTTTAGAACCCAAATTTGTTTCATTGATTTATTATACATATTTTTTAATGTATTGGAAAAATATAATTCATTTGGTCTAGAAAAACATGAAATAATACAAGTTGTATCATAGCTACAACTTGTAGAAAATATTACATAACATGGAATAAAAATTGATTTTCCATATTTGGATACAATATTTGAGTAGAAATAATTTCATTCACCAGGTTGATATCCAATACCACAACTGTATTTGGGGGAAACATGTTGACCATGAATTTTAACCAAGATATCTTTTCCATTGGATAAATTTTTTATATAATTTTTCAAATGCTCATTGGAAAATTTAAGCTCATTGTTTTCTTGATGAAATTGAACATTTTTCACTCCCTCTATAGTAATATCTGATTTGACAGTTGAGGTAAGAGAATACTATTTCTATATAGTTTTATATTTATCTTTTTATTTATTTCATGTATATTAAATAATTTTGAAATAATATAACATCTCCTCATTAGTCATATTTTCAGAATCCCTTTCATATCCAGAATTAAAAAATTATATATAGGAGACTCAAGGGTTACCTCAAATGTGATTATCATGAAACACATGTCTTCCTTATCACCTTTCTTATCATGTGATGATTCAGACACACTTGAGGTATCCTTAGAAGAAATCCAGGTTGCATTCATATCCTTCTTGTATCATTTATTTTTTCCTTCATATTTATTCTTATATATTCACTTAGTAAAGGCATCCTTTACATGTACACTTCTATTACATTCATAACATAATATTTCATTTGAGTTTTCATTCATTTTATAATCCTTTTCTAGTTCCCCTTATTATCATATTTATCATGGAAGATAGGCTTCTGTAAATACATCCTAATCTTTTTGGAAAATTGAGACAATTCCTCATCACTGTCTGATGGTGAATCTTAAGAACATGTACTATCAGAATGAGTATGAATCCTTTTATTTTCTTTATATTTGGATGTAGTGGTTTTGAAAGACACTGAATATATCATTGGTTCACCTTACTCCTTTTTATTGACTATTAATTATTCCTCAAACATAATCATCGTTTTTATTAGTTCCCTAAATGGAAACATACTGATATGACATAATTCTCTAATTGATACTGAGATTTCACTCCATCTTTCAGGTAGACATCTATGTATCTGAATGATATATTCTTTTGAATCCACTAGATTCTTGAGAGAACTCATTGTATTGACTATATCATTGAACCTGAGATACATATGAGAAATGTGTTAATTAGGATTGATCTTAACGTTATTGTATTTAATTGTATATGAATTAAGTCTCATTTCTATGATATTAGAGGTTACATCGTGTGAAATAGCTATGGTGTCCAAAATTTCATAGCATGTTTTACATGATGAAATTGTATTGAATTATTCATCTTTTGAAGAGTAATATAAGGCATTCATAGCTTTGTAGTTATTACTGTATGTAGTCTTAGTTGGGTCATCCCAAGTATTTTGCGCTGTAGAAGTAATCTTATATTCATCTATAATGTAAGACCATATTTCAAAACCCATACTCTTCAAATAAAATTTCATTTTAATTTTCCATTGTGCATAATGTGTTAAACTAAAAAAGTGTTCTGTTGGTAGCATATCCTTCATATATATATTCCATAACAATTACTAACGAATAGGGTTTTATGGAGTTAAAACATCAAAACTATCCAAATTGTAGAGATAATTTAAACACAACTGAAAATCAAAGTTTAAAATATTTTAACATAATTATAAAAACCACCCTATAATAAAAAATGTTGGTTGGAGTAGGACACTCATGATGGGGGTGAATTTATTTCCTATAAAAATTTATGTTAACAACACTATTTGAATGAATACCCGAATATAAAAAACAATACCACCCAGTTAATCAAAGTAGAAAATTTATAATAGTCTGAATGTTCAATTAATTTCTCATAAGATTGATTATTTATCAGTTATAACCATATGGGATATTGATATAACTTTTGAAACTAATTTAATTAGCCAAAATAGTTATAAATTCTATCTAAGACTAACAATCAATTTGAAACTTAGTTTAATGAAATATGAGTTAAAACAGATTAATCTAAATTTAAAAACATAATAAGTAAAAAAATAGGTTCAGTCTTGTGGTGAGACTTAGTCCACTATACTTTGTGATCACCTTCCACTAATAAATATAAATAAATCCTTGATCCACACCATGCATCGTGGTGTAAAAAATAGTATAAAAACTATCTAGTTCACAAGTCCTCTACCAAAGTTCTTCTTGGAAACATAAACAACCTGGTCACATAGGACATCTACCATAGTTCTATGTGAAATATAATGGTGTACAACGATGTTTGTTGGAGGATATCTTGTATCCTTCTTTTTAGTTCAAGAGAAAATGTGTGTTTAATATAAATATGCACACATTGTTCAAAATATAGTAAAAATGATCACAACAGAGCAAGAAAAGAAAGAGATAGATTTTAGATGGCTCTTTGTGTTATAAAATAATGCTTCAGACTCTATTGATATAGAATATGTGAATATTTAGTCCACTTATTGAAACATAAAATGAAATATGGTGTCTATGCAGATCTATGTTATATTTTCTAGGAATATGGGATTTCCCTCCTTATTTTTTGTTTTTTAAACGTGGTTTGATGATTTGATTCATAAGAATCATCCTTTAGATCACAACAAGTTGGAATAAGAGTTCATCGTGTGTTTTTCATCTTGGACTAGTTCCTCTTCTCATATATTATTTTATGTTGTTCTCTATTTCTATATAGCTTGTGTTCCATGCATTCAATTTATTTATTGGGTGTCTTGGGTTGGCTGAAAAAAACCATATGAAGGTACAACGTACCTTATAATTTCCACTCAAATAGTCATTAATGTTGTATAAAAAAAATAAATAATTAAATCAGTAGCATTAAAACACTCAAATATGGTTTTTAGAGAAAATTTTAAATCAAAGATAATTTAAATATTCTCTCAGTGAGTCATTCTATTAGTGACTCAATATATCAGGGAGTCCTTCGCTTGGTATCAGTGACTCATTATATCGACGAGTCATTCTGTCTGTATCTCCTTGTAATGGTGACTCAATGCATCAGTGACTCAATGTTTTTCGGTGATTCAATCCTTATATCAGTGTATCATTTGTACTATCGATGAGTCATCTATCGGTGAGTCCGTTTGTTTTGTCAGTGAGACATTCCTTCCTTTGGTGTGATATTCCTTATATCAATGAGTCTTTACTTATATCGGTGAGACATTCCTTCTATCGATGATTCATTCCATCTGTCGACGCGTCATTTCTTCTTTTAGTGAGACAATTACTCTATTGATCCCTCAGTTGTTCTGTCAGTGTCAGTGACTCGTACATATCAAATTTTTCTATTTTAACTGTCTTATAGCATGAATATATATAGAATGTGTTAAATAAATAGTTGATCATAGATAATCATAATTAAATTTTTTTAAACATAAATAAACATGATTGAAATGATTGGACATGATTTGACATGATTTGGGATTATTAAAACCATATAGGGTCCAAAAATATCTTATGGGCCAAAATAATCAACCACACATTTTGGAGGATGTCTATGAAATTTGTTGGGGAAAAATCATCATATTTTATTATAATTGTAGTTTTATCAGGGATAATAACATTCTTAGTCTAGATAATTTTATCAAGATACACTTCCTGATAAGGAAATAATATCCATGATTGATATAATTATTTAAAAGGGGATCTATCCTCCTCCAAATACTTTTATAGAATTATAGGTTTATTTTTGATATAAAGACTGATTTTATTGTCTCGGTAATTTTTGTTGGATATTTACAATAAAGGCCAATCCATACCCATAATAACTTTAAATTTAACTAAAGGGAGTACCATAAGGATTGATGGGAACTTCTAACCACAATGTTTGACATGGGAGAAGTTATATAATTAGGATGTAATAATTTTTCCAATTTATTTTATCATAGATTGTTTGAATTCAATGATTTTATGTGGTGGTTGGATTGATTTAAAAAAAACTTGTATGATATTAAAGAATATTTAGAAATAGTATCAAAAAATACCTTTTCTATCCTTAAATGAATAACTTATGTACCTTTTTTCCACTTAATTGTTGGGATCCAACATAGCTATAGTGATGGAATATGTCGTCCCCTTATTTTTAGGCCTAGGTGGTTGATATTAGTGGTTACCATTGAAAAGCCTAAGCTTAGTGAATTTTTTTTTCATAGTATCATTTCTTCATGAATATATAGATCTACATAATATTTTTTTGGTAAGATGGAGAATAAATTTATTCAATCACATTAGTGGGATTATCCTATTAGTATTCACTATATTGGTACCCCTACTTCCCACACCTAAATAATTTTATTATCCCCTTCCAAAAATTCTGGTTATGTTTCTTCTTATACTTTTGACAAGTCGAATTTTGGAATTTCTCAACAGTACAATTTTTCTCAATTTCTACACCATATTTAAAACCCATTATTCTCTTTGTATCTCCAAACCCTTGATACCCTTGAGATTCACCGATCTACTTTTTGAATTTGGGGGAACAACAGAAAATGCCATTATATCTATCTAAGAATTGAATTTAATGACTCTAGTTTTTTGTCTTATCCCTTTTAATATATAAATTTCCTCATATTCAACACTGTGTTTGGGTGTCACAGGACCTCCCAATTAATATATTAAACATATTAATTTATATTAATGCACAATGACACGTATTTTTAAAATGAATGGTTTTCCCATTGATAATTACCTCAAATGGTAAATCGGAGACTATGGTTGATTCAATAATATAGGGTTTACCTTATGTGAAACATAAATATAGTTGGCATCAAGAGTTCTATTAAAGGAAACCGGTGGTAGGTGTGTTAAAAAATTACATGATCAATTTATTTAATAACCTAAAACCTAATTCTCCTCTATAAATACATGATTAGGATGAATAAATAGGGTTAAATTCCTAACCATGGGAGATTATATGATCCAATTAGGAGAGATGTTGATAAAAAAATTTATATCTTGGGGAAATGTTCACTTTTCAATGGATTCATCTTCACCAATAAAGATCCTTAATATTTTCGAAAAAAATATAAAATAATCATTCTTCATAAAATATTCATCCAACATCTATATAGGACCCATTATTTCATGGATTTTTGTTCTTTTTTTATTTGATGATCCTGAAAATTTCATCTAATATTTTTCCAGTGATATTATTTCTTCAAATGAAACCTAATATTTTTTTATTAATTTTTATTGATTTATCATTTGAGACCACACATTTATTCACACACGAACGATGTCTAACCCAAAAAATTGCCTTGTTTAACGCTAAATTTATAACTTTATTATTTTCCATTACCGTTCTTCACACATTCATAGTCAGTGTTTCCTTTGGCTAGATATTTGGCAAATAACAAGTAGATGATTTTCATGAAATCTTTATTTAGTTCAAAAGATTGTAACCATGTGATTAAGTACAAAATTTACGGAATGAAATAGGTGTGATGTAGTGTGATGGGAGATCAGATATGGATCTAAGGCAAATCAGGTGTTCATTATTCATGGGATTTGAAGTATAGAGTGTTGGGCCAATATGATCAAATTGTGAGCAGTTAGGGTGGTTAGAATATGACCATCGAAGATGGGAGATGTGAGGCTATCCTCAAATATGTGTTCCTTGTTGTGATTTGCGGTGGAAAAAATAGTGATAGTGATGGTATGGGTAATACGTGTTAAGGTTGTAGGAGATTTTAAAAACATCGAACAAACATGGAATATAGTCTGGGAACACATGAAATATAGACCCCTTATTATAGTGGTTAAGGTTTTGTGGGGTATTAAATATCACATGCCCTTTATGAAAGATACACACCATGTGATCCAATGATGGTGGCTAAGTGTATAGTACATAAGTACATCAGAATGGCCAGAGTACACAGGCATCACCATATACACAAACACAGTCGGGGTACCTGAACATCGCTAGTGTATATGAGCATTACCACAGTACACGGTCCCAATATGAAGTAAATGGGTACATATCAGAAGAAACAAGAAAACTTGGGGTTTCCATGATAATTTTTGTATACCCTACACATGCTACTTACTTTTTTCCAAGGACATACACATTACACTTTTCCTTCAATCGAACTTTGATTTGGGTCTGTGAGTAGACTATCCTAAATATTTCCCCACATAACATGAAATAGGGGACTTTTTTTAATTAGAGACACAAGATATGGTTTTATTAGCATGAATCATCCCTCAGTGATGCTTGTCCAATGGAAATGATTGGGTTTAGTCAATAAAGATATATTGGATTCGGTACTTCCATGTCACACCATGACATGTGTCCCCCATAAAATTTACATAAGAAGATTTGGTACCCCCACATACTATAGTAGGGAATGAGTCCTATATCTATGGATTGTTAATCCCCTATATTTGTGCTTCGGTGGTGAGTGGGTCCTCCACTGAAGCTAGTGCACCATCGACTGTGGATCATAGTATCGAAGAGTGGGCCACTCCTCACATATTATAGGGATGTTTCATATGGTGCTGGTTATCAGAGATGGACCCTAGGGGATGTTTGTAGACCCATAATTCTTATATGTCTATGGAATAAGAGATCCCATTTCCCTCTAAATTCAGTTTTTTATCCTATATGGTGATTTTATATTTACCGTCTTATTTATGGGTTGAGTTGACTATTGTTGATTCTATTTCTCACTTCATGGTTTTAAGTCATAATAAAGGGATTGTATAAACTTACACTGTAGAGACTCAGGTTTTTGGTCCTGTCAGACTTTGGAATATTTCTACGAATAATTCCAGAGCTAGGCGCGAAGACGTCGTGCGATTCTGAGGCACGGAGTGCCCGAAATTAATTTTATAAAAATATTAAGTATTTTTATACTATGCATGTGGTGGGGGTGTGATATCTCCTAAACGGTAGCTTAGAACTAGAATCTGAGGGCACGGTTGCGTCTAGAACGTGCCTTTTACATTAGGCGGGGTGTAAACTTTGCGGGCGCGGGCCTGCGGTGAGAAACGCCACCAGGGGCATTTCCGTAAATAAGTAGCAAAGTTAGTGTGCGAGCGTCAGCTCGAATAACTTCTAAACGGAGTCTCGGATGGAAAATCTGAGACTGTAGTTGCCTTCAGAACGGTGCGTTTACCTTAAAGGTGACCTTACTTTTGTTCACATCGGGCGTCGGGTCCGAGGCGGGTTTGGTGCTGGCGGGCGGCTGATATAAATATCAGTGCCCCCCCCCTTATGTTTCCTCTCGGCGTTCTTCATCATTATTTGCTGCCGATCGGCCGAATCGAGCAAACAAAGCACCCACGAGCTCGGAATTCGACGACAGACGTTCCAAGAGCGCGTAGCGGAAGCTCTGGAGCGCGGATCTGAGGCAGAACATCGGTGTTTCGCCCGCGAGGAAGAAAGAATTGAGTTTTAACCTCTGATCCTGTGTTTTCTGCGTTTTTCTGAAAATTGAAGCTGTAGCAGTGTAGATCGGGTCTCGAGGGTCATGTAGACACCTCCGAATCGCAAAACGGACCACCAGGGTGCCCTCAGCGGTCTGTGGAAGTACTGCCAGCGCGGCACCGGCATGGCGGCGCCGGCGCCGGCGGACCCCGGCGGCCCGCGGCGGAGCCGCGGCAGCCGGCCACTCATCGCGGCGGCGTGTGGCAGAGGCCGCCAGCCAGGGCGGGCCGGCTGGTCGGGGCCGGTCCACGCCGGCTGGACCGGCCGGTCCGGGCCGGTCCGGCCTCTTTTAGTATTCGGGGGGTCTTTAAACCCCCGTATCATGCAAACCGAGAGCCGGATTCGCGCGCCGTTTGCGGCGACACGACCCTGACGACGTGGCGAACCCACCGGTTTGGGTTAGAGGGTTTAAAGGATCAGGATCGTGGCCTTGGAGCTAGAAATGTCATAAAAAATAATATTATTTTATTATTTTATGACTTCGGGCCGTTGTAACTTCTACCCGGAGCGTCTGATTGACGTGTCGTCATTGGCGTTGAGACCCTGATGGTACGAAAGACTTTTTGAAATGGTTTTCGGGTGTTGGTACTGTGAACGGGGTGCGGGCCCATGAGGCCGGGTTTTGGCGTTTGCCGAGAAACACAACTTTTCCACCAGGAGTCCGATTTTGGTGGATGAATAGTCGATCCTGTGTGTTTTTCCGAGGGGATCGAAATGGTGTGATCCGTTTTATGGGTTTCGGAATCCAGGCGTGGGCCCCACCCGAGCTGGCCTTCAATGAATATTACCTTTTTCACTGGGTGTCCGTTTTGTATGAGCGAGTAGTCGATTCCGCTTTTTTTTCAAGGGGATCGCCGTGGTGTAATCCGCTCGATGGGTTTCGGGATCGTTGTGTGGGCCCCACACAAGCTAGCTACGGTGAATAGTACCTTTTTCTCCGGTGCTCTGTTTCAGGCGAGTAAACAACCTATCCTCCGTGTTTTTCCACGTGGAACGCGATGGTGGCCTCAGTTTTGGCGTAGGAGGTGCGCAGTGTGGCGTTGTGGCGGGTCGCTCGGGTTAGCCACGTTTAGACCAGTAGTGGTTGAGGGTTCTCCCTTGGTTAATTCCTATGAGGGTTCGTGTGGCATCACAACCTTCGTATGGGTTTGTGATCCTCTCGATGGGATGTTTAAACTGTTAGAGTTGTGGTATCCCTCCGGTGGGCTCGGAGTGGATCCTCTAGCATCTTTACCCTAGATCGGGTTCTTGGTATCGCTGTGACAGCTTATTCACGGGCGGCATTCCCCTATCTAGTAGGTTAACCCCGTAGGGTTTCTGGCATCATCGGGACTATGATCCCCTACATGGTGGGTTGTGCACAGTAGGGTTATGGCATCGTCGGGTTTACGATCCCATACTGAGCATGATGTTTGTAGTAGGGTTGCGGTATCGTTGGTTATACGATCCCCTACTCAGCGCTTGGTGACGGTAGGGTTGCGACATCATTGGTTATGCGATCCCCTACTCAGCGCATGGTTTCGGTAGGGTTGTGGCATCATCAGTTCGATCCCCTACATCATGAGTTATTCCAGATAGGGTTCCGGTATCGTCGTGCCCATCTTTATTTGGACGATGATCCTCAATCTGAGTGTGGAGTTTCTGTAGAGCGCCAGATTGGGTTATGGTATCCTCCAGCGGATCCTGGGTGTGATCCCCTATCTTTGAGAACTGCGTATGCCAGACCGGGTTGTGGTATCCCCTAGCGGACCCTGGGATTGATCCCCTATCTCTGAGCTACATATACCAGAGTGGGTCTTGGTGTCCCCTAGCAGACCCTAGCGGTGATCCCCTATCCGAGGAGTTTGGTGGTTATGTTGTTTCAGCGAGGTTTCCTCAGTTATGTTATCTGATGAACGTGGTCTCTTGGGTGAGAGTCTGAGATGTTTGTTTGGGACCCGATGGAGTGTATCTCTCAGATGTGTGTCATCTGGTATGACAATGTTCGTGGTGTACTCTCCTGGTTGTGGACAATTGCTGGCGATGAGGTCGTTACCTCTTTTGGCTTTGTGGCGTCAGCAGAGTATAACTGGATCATTCAAGGTGTGTGTATGGGCATACACCTGAGCTGAGTTGAGCTGTCTAGTTGTGTTTAGACGAGGATGGTCACGAGATGGAGTTTCTATCTCGTTTAAGTTCCCTCTAGCTGGGTTGAGCGGACTGTTTCCTTTCAGTTGCTCCCTTGGGTTTTGGGTTTTTGGGGTGCCTACTGAGTATGTTTATACTCACCCCTGCATGGGCTTTTCCCGCACATGTTTGTGTATTGTGCAGACCACAGGCCTTTTGACGGAGTCCCGGGAGGACCCGGAGTAGGCGGAGCTTAGTGAGCTAGTTGACTGGGGTGTTTACCGGAGCTGTGCCGAGGGAGATTTCTGGCGAGTGTTTGTGGCAGCGTTCCCCTTCATTAGAGCAGGTTGGATGCGCTTTGTAGTTTTCTTTTGGTGGGAATGGTAGGCATGAGTAGTGTTAAAATCCCGAAATGGTTTGCAGCGAAGGGCATGCGGTATGATAAATGCATGATGGTTTTTGGTATTGTTGCAGAGAATGGTTTCACATAGGAGAAAAGGTAGTTCATATACAACTGGGAAAATATGGTATGCAGAATGTGTGAAAATTCTAGTAGGAGGATTCACATGAAATGGAGCCTATACCGAATCAAATATTTGTAAAATCATGGATTAACATATTTTACAGATATCCTTTCCTATACAATGATTGATAATCCCATAGATTAAATAGAGATAGAATATCATTAGATAACAACTCTTTGTTCTAGGAATTTAAAAATGATCGAACGCAGTATGTGAGGGATAATTCCACGATGGATAAAGAGGTTTTTGTACAAGATATTCTACCGAAGGTTCTTGTGGGGTGTTGAAGACCACAAAGGGGAAAAATTTCAGAAGAAGAGTAGGTATGTGGAGTGGGATCTCTAGTACATATAAGAGATGGAAATCCACAAACAAGGACCAGTTCTCATAAAGAGTGTGTTTCGTAGAAGAGGTTCATAGAGTCTGTATGCAGAGGTGGTATGTGATAGCAGATGTAGAGGCAGTCCGCAGACTACGAGAGATTCATGGAAGAAGAAGAAGTACACTATGGAGGGGTTCTATGTACCATACTCAGGCCAAAGTATTTAAAGGAACAATGTAGTACATGACATTCTCAAGGAATCTTGCAAAAGATTCAAATCAGTTGACAAAATAATTTTTCGGTATCTGACAATACCAGGGAAGGTGGAATTTTTCTTCTAGTGAAGATTGGACTTCAACAGAGCATCTACCTAAATTTGACGATACATGAATTCATGAAATATAGGGGAACTAAATGTCCAATTATTGTGTTTGTCCTACAAGTATATAAAATGTGATTAGATTCCTTTCCATGAGAGGTGAGGGAAGGAAAAGGAAGACAATGACCCTCCCCACCAGAAGAGATCTAGATAAAGAGGCATAGTGTTTGACCATTGGGAAAGTAGTGAGTAGACCCAAAACATTGTAGTGGCAGTGATTCTGGGAATAGAAGATCTATCCCAAACTTTTTAATTATTAATGGTAGTGATCCTTAGTGAATTTGGTACATCTATACATCATCATTATATGCTCCTTAGATGTAGCCCAGTAAGGGTGAACCAAGTAAAAATCACTCTTTCCAATGCGTGATTTCATATCTATTCATATATTGCTACAATAGGAAGAGAATGTTGAGTTTTTTTTAAAATGAAACATGATATGAAATGGAAGAAGTTTTTATCTATTGTACCCTGATTAACCCCTTTCTTAAGGTATTTGACCTAGTGGACCTCACAAGTTTCATATCCCCATATATTATCATCAAAACATGCAATGTATTTAAATTTTTATGATTCCTACGTTATCATAGACATCTTGGATACAGATTAATGATCATGAAAATGATCAGTTGTGAGATGAGGCCTCGATTTAAGGACCCACTCATGAGGTGTTTCCTCCAGGAGGGGATAAAACAGTAAAACCACATGTCATGTTTTTGATTATTACATCTTAACATGGCATAAATGTATGTATTATTAGCACATTACAGGTGTTGAAGTTACAAATACTATAATGGTTTCATGGAATTATAGAAACTCAAGTGGTAGAGGATTTTCTTGAGTTCGTGGTATATATTATTATGCATGTTCAAACCCAACCAATCAGATGGTTGAAGTTGCGTCCATCCATTATCATGGATAAACAAAGCACTAGTGGAGTCTGATCACTCATACCCATGTTGAGGTGATGCTCTCTTAGATATAATTCCATCTATTCATCCATAATAATTATTACCCCTCAAACATGTGTTGTATTTGGATTCAATAACTTCTCAAGATGCAGATGAGTGATATGTTAGTTGGTGAGTATACCACATTGTTTACTTACCTCAAGTGTTAAAATCTCGATATAGTGTGATATGGATACTTTTGGGTGTGGAATATTGATTAGGTAATTTCTAGAGAAATATATTCTAGCATGGTATCCTTATGCACTCCTATAAATACTAGAGTGTTTGAGCAAGCTCTGGTTACATGGATCATACTAAAAAGGGGATACTGGGTGGTTGGAGCTGGTAATGGTCATTATGGGCATGTGTCATCTATTTTATCTTGGAAGCATCAATTTTCATGGTCTTGGTGTCGGAGAAAATATCATGCTAAGACTTAGACTTGTGGATCTATGATGAATGGTTCATGTAGAGGGTATTGAATGCTAGAAGAGGGGTGGTTATTTGCTTGTGATGGTTGATGTCACATGGTTTGAGATTTCCAGACCCAATGTGTAGAATATGTTCGATAGGAAATGGATGGTCCTCTATGTCTATGGAAATGTCAGGACCATGGATATTTTATTCATGGTCAGGGAACCCCCTAGGAGGAAATGCTGATAGAGGGGAAGGTGGATCTCTGAAGGGAGGAGATGATGGTGGTGGATAAAACTATTATCTACTTCCACCACCACCACCCGGTGGCCCATGACATGCTTATATGGATATATGTCAAGGGAACCAGCAGTTGAATGCTATTGAGGGATATGATTAGGATGATCATGAAATGATTCAAATTATGGCCTATATATTTAATACTCTATCTATAGTACTTGTTAACATATGGGTGAGTTATTTATTTATCTTTATATCACTAATATGAAATCTAGAACATATATTAGAGTATTTTCCCAACAGTTATGGTCAGTGTTTCAAATAGGGAGGGATTCTTATATATTGCATGTCTGTCAGCAGTGTGAGTTGGAAATAAATGATGAATGTTTCTCGTGGGACCTCTTGGTAATCATGATGAATCCTTGTAATGTTATCCTTGGTATAGACTAGGTGTCTGTGGTGCATTCCTATATGTAATTTCATCAAAAAAGTGTTATATGACTTAGTATTGATGAAAAATATTCTTCTTAATGGGACTGATATATCTTATTCCTTTGAGGGTAAGGATTTTGAGTAGAAAAATTTAACATATCACTCATCATTTTTTGATTTGGTCCCATTGTGTAGTGAGATATTTAGGAATCTAGATACCAGTGATAGTTGATGATTATATGGACTTCGTTCTCGAATATGTTCTTGGATTACCTTTAAGGTGGGAGATATAACTTTGTATCAAATTTAACCTCAATTCCACCATGATAACTTTTATAGAATATGAGATGGACCCTGCCAAGCTTCGAGAGATGATGGTGTATTTGTAAGACTTTCAATAAAAAGGTTTTATCAGACCTAATGAGTCCCCCATGGTTCTTTCAGTTTTCATCATCAAAATGAGGGAATAATTTTGATAATTTTTATTGAATATAATAACCTAAAACTATAACACCCAAAAATTTTATGAAAATTATTATTTAAATAAATTTACATTCTTTGATATCTTGTGTTACAATCAACATTATGTTTTAAATAATCATGATATATTAATAATATTGTTATTTAAACACATCCATTATAACCGAGCTGTTAAATTTGGTGGATTGAATTGTAATAATAAAATATTGGAAATTAAGTATAATGGTTTTAGATAAATAAATTTTTTTTATAAATAATTTTTTTAAGGTCTTTAAATGATTATAAAATAAATAAATAAAAGAATTCTTATTTATTTTTGAGAAAAAATAATAAAAATTGATTTTCATAATATTATAAAATTTAGTGAATAAAAATAATTAATTTTCTGAATAAACATTCTAAAAGCATCTTAGGTAAATTTTTAATAATTTTCAGAAATGATTAATTCTTTGACGAATAGTAAAAAATATTCATTATTATTTAAAACTGCCTTTTCATTTAAATAATTTAAAAAGTTATACATTTTCAAAAAAAATTATTAAATGTAAAATTAGTAAAATTATATATTTATTAATCCAATTTATATTATTTTAGTCAATTTAATAATGAATTTTTATAAAAAAACATTTTAATCTTTTAAAATGTTTCTCTTTCGAAAACTTATTTTTTCTCTACATCTGCAGGTTTAATTTTTAATTAAAATTTTCCACTTAAGTGAATAAAATTTTGAAAAAATGATTCCGTATTTGAAATTAGAATAATTAATATTAAATAATAAGTTCAATATAATCTTTATTCAAAATGAATATTAAAAACAATAAAAAATAATTCCAACTGTTAAAATTAAAACGAGTTTACTAAGGGTAAAACTTAAAGGATAATGGTTCAAATGACATAAAAACATATCAAATTCATATTTTCGAGAATAAAATCAACCCTTATTACATTGGGATCTATTTGGTGGTACTTTTTGGAAACTTTTCCATGAAAGTGACCCATATAATTTTTTTTGAATAGAAAAAGATAGAAGGCCACCCTCTTGCCTTTAAATATCAATTATTTGTTCACATAAGGACAAAATAAAGATGTTAAGGAATATTGATGTTAATATTGAGAATAATGAAACTATTTTCATTAAATTAAATTATTTTTAATTTTTAGTTATTAGATAATTAATTTAAATTCTTATGTAATGCCAACACAATAAATAAGTAATTAATTGAAAAATAAGTTAAACGATTCTAAAACTATTAAAATTGATATAAATTTAATAAATTTTTATATTTACTCAATTTTTTAGATAAATATAACATAATATATTGGTTTTAAAATTATATATTCTAATTCCACCTTTGTCTTGATCTTTTTAATGTCAATTTAAATGAATAGTGTCAAAATTGACATTAATTTTATTTTTCAATAAATATTATATTATTAAATGATTTAAAATTCCTAAAAATAATGTCATCTTACAAGTTATTTTAATATGTTTAAATTAACTATAGTCTATTCATAGACCGATGGTCCTTTTTTATTAATTATATTAAGCAATAAATAGTAAATATTTCATTTCCATAGTAAAGGGTAAAAATAGAGTTTTTCACGTTTCATGCACTTGTACTCAAATTAATTTTCAACACACATAGGATATTAAATTTATAATTTTTATTACATATTTATAACCATTGGATAAAAATTATCTAATAAGGATTATTAAAATTCATATATTAAATGATAAATTACCAAGATAAAAAGTCTAGTTAGCAGAGTGAAAACAAAAATTATAAAAGGAATGAAAACTATGATGTTTAGGAAAAAAATGTATAAAATATGATTTTTTTATGTGGGGAGGTTTTTATAGATCATAATATCCATTATATACCAATTTTTTAGGAATTTAGGTTGTGAGTGAGTCCCCATTATTGAATAGTTTTGTTTATTTAAAAAATTTACACTCCTCCTCAGTTATAAAAGACCACATGCTACAATCATTTATCACCACACCATAAGAAATTTGGATTGAAAAAATCCTATCTCCCCCAAAAATCATTACCCATGTTCTATATCTTTTGTTAATACCAAAATAAAAAGTATATTCTTCTTAATAATTGATCTAAAGGACGTTGTTTAAATTGAAGGTAATTTTCTTTACTACACAATTTCTTTTTTAACTTCTTCTATTAAAACCTTAATTAATGTATTCATAATTTATATATAATAAAAAATTTATATTATATACAGTTATACTTTATTATGTTGATGAAATAACCTATACTTATCTCCCCTTCCATTAAATGGGAAATGAAATTGTCAATCGTTTGCACATCAGATTACTGCCTTACGAACCGATGTAATTCATTTTCAAAATTCACCAATAAAAAACTGAATATAATTATGTATTTAACATATTTATTTGAAACTAATGACATAATTATATTAATATAATTATAATATAACATATAAATTCTTCCATCCAATTATGTGGAAATATGATAACATCACTCATGTGTACGACCGACTACTACCTCACGAAGCAATGTTATTCCTTATTATCATACACTTTAAATAAAATGTAATAAGGATAGTTTGGTTAAAATATGTGATATATATGAAATAGAAATTACATTATCCTTTTATTATATTATTTAACATTCTTTTATTTTATCTGTCGATAAAATGGGAACAACGTTTATGCGTACGCACAACCTACCATCTCTATAAATAATGTGATTCATTTTCTGTATTTAACATTAAGGGGGTACAATAAACAAATATATATTAAATATATATTATATTTATATCACGGTCAAAATTCTGTAGATTATGTTACCATGATCAATGTAAAATGACAGAAAACCCTAAAAAATATAAGTGAAAACGATGCAGTTATTACCCGAAATGTGACATTAACAATGAATTGTTAATAAATAGTTAATAAAGGGTTAGAAGATAATAATAAATGGTAATATAAATATGAGTATGGTTACATAATATATTTATACTAAACTTATATATATTATAAAGGAGGTTTGAAAATGTAAAAAGGTTGTTGATACTTAAGGTAAGGGATTTCGAGTCTCTCTTTCATTTTGGGAGAAATATGCCATATTCACCACTATATTAATTTTTTGGATGTATATACTGACCATGAATTTATTTTATGAATCTTATCATGAAATATATGTGATATTAATATCCATTTATGATTATTTTTATCAAATGGATAATGATACAAAAGTTACCAAAGTGGAAAAGTTTTTATGTGAGAATCAAAATATTTATTGGAATTATTTATGATTATTCTTCTAATGATGAAATATTATCATATAACTCTCAATAAACTCATGAATATTATTATCCTCTGGTTTTTTATGGATAATGTTTTTTACCTTTTACTTTCATATCTTTATGTACTCAAGAGTTTAAAATATTTTTTAAGGAAAAATCAACATTATTTCACTCTTCGATTGAATATCCTTTTTAATACATATATTTATTTTAAATAAATTATTGAAATAATTTTTTCTAATATAATCCAATTATTATTTAAATACTTTTTTACCCATGTTTTACTATTTACAAAATGGTTTTAAAAATAATCTTTTTTTTATTTTTCGGGCAAGGATATTTTGAATTTTACAACAATGTAAAATGAATTATTGTATTAACATGTACAAAATGGTCTAATCATTCATCATCATGATGAATAACTGATTATAAGATTCCTTTATAAGTTTCCCAGGTTAATTCAACATAAAATTATTTTTATTTTTCTAAAAAAGTTTTAGTTTTTAAAAATATTTTCGAAGTCAAAATGCTATTTTCCCCACAAAAATGTTCCAAGTGGTCCTTGTAAATCATTATCCATATAAGATGAAATACATTGATGTTAATTATTATTTAATGGGTATATGATCTAATTATACAAGTATTTATCTTTATTTGAATAATTTATGAATATGATGGAGAAATGTATATGAAACTGTTCCTTTTACACAATTTACGATATGATGAAATGTTTAGGAAACCCATTTCTTTTCATAGGATCTGATATGATGAATGTTTTATAATAATATAGAACACATATGTATTTTTTCATTATGTAATGAGTGGGACCTATATATCCCTCAAATGAATTTAGTAATGATGGATAACTCATGAGTTAATTATGTAATGTGTGAACCCGATTTCATGTTCAAAATGTTATAAGTGGACCTGATTTCTTGTCCATTCACTTATGTGTGGACCTAGTTTCATACCCATAATTTCATGTTTGGACTTGATTTCATATCCATATATTTATTATAGTTCATTATTTCACGTCCTTAACATAATGAGTGAACCTATTTCAATTCATACTTGTTCAAAATGTTGTAAGATTATGTGTATGCCACAATTCTATGTCTTATTCAAATGATATTCTCTCATGGAATATAATATTTTAATACATTTTTATTCATTTCTTATAAGATCCCATGATTTATTCCATGACTAATGTTTAAGATATATAAAATTTAGGGTATGGTTTTCAGATGTTGTTATCATGTTCCCATACCCTTATGTTTATGTGATGTCGATATATCCCGTGTTTTTCATTACCAAGCATCTAAGATCAAAATTTCTTATGTTTCCTTTAACTAGGTTGTAGAGAAATTTATATAGTATGTTATTTACCATAAGGGTTCTAGTAATGGAGAATTTAGTGTGAAATGATATAGTTAAATTATGAAATAGTTATTTATATTTCTAGGTTTATAATGACATTAAACCGTTATTATCCTGAAGAATGTTTTTGTGCAATGTAATTAATACTCATCTAAAAAGAAATAATATCTATGTATGAAATACTGGGTATTTATAAAATGTAATATTAATAGTATATGAGACAAATAAGAACTATAAGAATAACACAAATCTACTCATAAGTCTCAAGGGGTCCCAACTATACAACCAACCAAAATATTTTGACCGAGGCATCAAGGAAACACTCATCCAAGATAACTCACTCCAAAAGACATGATACCACTAATGAAGCTCATACAAGAGGTCTCGATCTTTGAAATATTCCCAAGATGTACTCAATATATCATCAAGATCTCAATACACAGAGAGGGGATCTCACCAAGGAATAATAGGGGAAGAAAACTAATCTAGAATAACATGCTAAGTAGGGGATCGTTGGACATGTAAGTTGGCCACACTAATCTGAAAAACCATACATAGAGAAACATAAGTGACAAAAGAGGTTACAACCCCAATATCATGATGGGATACCATTAACATTATCTAATACCAACCCATATATGGGATCATAGTCCTTTATTGAAGACATAATTCCACACTCTACCCTCATACAAATGGACCATGTGAACACACTCAAGTAATAACAGTCAAAATTGAATAACCACATGGCCTAAACCTACCGTGGAAAATATAAACAGTGTGTACTGGGGGTACATGTCATTTCATGCCTACCATTGGTCTTCCCATGTCTTTCTGTTCTATATAGCATGAAATTCTCTATATACACAATGTGTCCTATATGTGAACATGACGTTTATAAGTTCACTGACACTCTACCTATTCCATATTCCCATGCCCATATATACTTAACCATACCCATTTAATTTGTTCATTCCTATATTCCTATACATGAATGTTCCTAGGTACTACCAGAGTACACATTGATCCACCAACAATAGGTGACACTGCGTGTGATATTTATCTTCATTGAAACCCTATGCGCCACAACAAAGGTACTATATAACATGTTCACTTGGGACTATACATCGTGTGGTAAATAATGTTACATAATTTTTAGAGATCTCAAAAATTTCTATTAATGAAACTTCCACCACAAAATGCACCACTGAACTCATGGATACACCCAAATATCAATCTGTTTGAGCCATTCTGTCACCATTGACAAGATTCTGGCCATCAATCCAATTGGAAAACTACCACCATTACATTGAATCATCGACTCATTCCCATAAATGAACTACTGAATGAATTTTATATTACCAAGGGTGTACACAATGAGTAATTGCCTCAAATTCCTATAAGTATCCACCCTTAATAGATGATTTAGATTATTTCCCTAAAATAATTTCATTGGGATATAAAAAATATATTTAATAATATTTTCATGGAATATTTCGGTTTCGATCCTTGTAGGGAACTACTATAACCATTTAGTGTAACAACCACTCTTATGAAAATATTACATACTATTTTATGAAAAAAAAACAATATTGATGTTATAATAAGTATATTAATATTAAAAATTATAAATATAGATTATCATAAAGTATGTATAAGTTCGTTCTTAGGACCCATTTCCAAAAAAACTCCCCCATTAACTAGAGACAACTGTTAAGAACATTCGTTGCATTAGCTCTCACATGATTCTCATTATTATATTGAGATACGCCTTTAGTCATGTAGTCCACCATGTTTTCTTCTATAGGAAATTTTCTTATTACTAATTCTCCCCTTGGAGAAAAAACCCTCAAGAAGTGATACTTCTTGAATATTTTCTTTGTCCATTGGTGTGACCTTAGTTATTTTACAAATGCCACTATAGTAGTATTACCCCAATACACCATTATAGGTTCTTTATTTCTAGGAACCACAACAATATCTTAGAAAAAGTCTCAAATATAAACATCTTCTATGTCAATATCAGAAGCTTCTATATAAATATAATGTACTGTAGATTAGTGACAACTAGCTACTTTGAATTCTTTGAGATCATAGATCCTTCATTGAGATATAATTAAAATTCTAACTATGACTTCATATCATTATTATTTCTTAAAAAAATACCGTTAGTATAACCATTGATGACCATTTCCTCATATCCTCCATACCCCTAGAACATATCCTTAGTTATTCACATATACATGGGGATATGCTTAATATAAGACCAATGTTGTTCTCTAATATCATCTTTCTATTGTCCTACCATGATCAATTCATGGGTAACATCAAGACTAATACATAATATGGAATAAATGATTGGTCCCATCACCAATGTGTATGGGATCTTACTCATTATATATTTCTCATGGTTCTTATAAGGAAACATTTGGTTAAAAATATGTATACCACGTGACACTAGAAATAATCCCCTCTTAGATTGGGAAAACCATAGGTATAGTACTTGTACCAAACCTTGCACCCACAGTTTTAGGAATACCATGGGTGAAATTTGGAATACTCAACCTATACCCATAGTTTTCTATAACCACAGATATCGGTTCTAACAATATCTGTATATTCATAGTTTTATAAAAACATGAGTATATGGCTACCTTCTAGTAGTGACCTATGTTCCTAAGAAAACACTTGTTCAACCAGTCCATAACAGACTATAAGATTGGTATGTCATTTACAATAAGTAATATATGATCAACAAATACTACTAGGATAATCAATACATTAACACTAAACCTTTGGTAAACACATGTCTAACCTTCATTCTTAATGAAACAAAATTATTTTATAGCATCATAGAATTGAATGTGTAATGCTATGACATTTATCAATGATATGAAACAATTTTTTTCATGATTAATTCCTTTTATTGGCATATTATAGTTTCATAAGGGATTCAATGAGTTTTCAAGGGTGTCTGATGCTTCTGCAGGGACCAGAGTACTGAAATTTGAAGAGGTATATTGGTTTTCATGGTTAGGAGAAACCAATCAGTCCAGATCGAACAATTTCCCTTAACAGTGATCTTTGGACAATGGGGTGTTGGGGATGAATTTTTTTTCTTCAACCATGAAACACCATGTGCACATTCATGCAGGGCTGTAGGCCTCTTGGATAGAGTCTATTCCCACGATTGTTGCATAATTTTTCCAACCGTGTGGCCAAATTATAGACCCCTATCTCTATGGGTAAAATCTCTATTTTTCCTAAAATATCATCACTTTTAATATGGTTCACTATTCTGGCGGTTGATTGACTCTTTTGAAAATGATTCCAATATAAAAAATAAATTAAAATAAATATGTTTCCTTAGCTGCTATGAACCTAGTGTAACACCCCAGGTAAATAAAAATATGACATTTTCATATTTTTCCATATTTGTGAATAAAATATTAATATTAATTTAAAGGTAATGCTATGATCGATGGCGTACCCAATATGCAACAATAAGTTTCTTTGAAATCTTACGTTGCACTCTAATAATAAAATAATATTATTTTAAATGGTAGTTAATGCCTAGCCGTTGTAATGGCGGGAATGAACAGAAATAACTACAAAATGATTATATATGTTTGTCAAATATTTTTACTTTTTTTCAATAAATGTTAGAGGATTAAAAATGCAAATGAATCCAGTTTTTAAGCGTAAACATTCTAATATTCTTTAAAAGGTCGATTAACCACCTGTTGATGGAGAAACCCTTTTAAATCCACTTTTTGACAATTATATAAGCTCTATTTTTCAAAATAAATCTATTATTTATGATTGGGATTGTGAAATTTACCTTGGGCTAATTTTTTGGTATTTTTCTGACAATTTGCATTTTTCAATGAATAGTGAAAAATACTACATTTTACATCAAAATTTCTTTTTCATATAATTTAATTATATGGTATATTATATTTTTAATTTGTTATAAAGTGTAATTAGAATATATTTTTACCATGTAATTCAATTATGGTCATTTGGATTAATTTCAATTTGGAATTAGGCATAAACAAGTGACAAACTTTTCATAAATATTGTTTCTAAAAACCAAATATTTGTTTTGACAATGGGAAGTTTTTTTTAAATTAATCATTGAAATTTATGTGTTTGGAATTTGGTAAAATGTATTACATATTTTGAATCAGAAGGTCCAAATTATGTAATTAATACTCTCTTGTTTTTGGACATTATGAATAGTAACGACGGTAATTATCTTTAATTATCTTGATTAATGAGTATTCAGGTAGTTAAAGATAATAAGATAATATCATAATAATAAAAAATGACCACAAAATGTGTCCTAAGGCTACTGGTTTTCTCATGGCCGACCATGGGATTCCTTGTGCCAATCTTGGGGGCCCCATGGAATCACTTTTGTGAGAAAGTGACTTTTTATCTTTTTATTTTTAATGAATGTTAAATGTAACAATGAATGTATCGCCTAAGTAAAATATTTTTAATTTTGTTTAAATAAATGATAATTTTAAATATAAATATTCAATGGAAAGATAAAAATATTTCCTATATCATAGTATTTTTTTATAATTTTTAGACATTAAATAAATTAAATTATTTATGACATCATGATGATGCAACGATAACCTCATTATTTAACGATTTAAATAAAATGGAAATATAATGTAAAATCTAAGACCTAAACATGTCCAAAAACTATTGTATGGGTGTATATAGAACCCTTATCACCTTATCCTCGAAAAAAATAAATTTGGGACCATTAATATCCGAAACGCATTCCAAAATAATGTAACATTTCCTTACTTTCCAAGAGTGCCCCTCCTCTCCTCTTATAAAAGGCCCCCACCCCTACCTCCTTACCCACACTTTCATATCCTTTGGCTCGGCCAAACCCTGACCATTTTGTCTCTCCACATCCTTATATAACTCTTTGAAGCCTCAATTTGGTCAAAAGTCTTCCCAAGGAAGCCTTTTAGCTCAAACTAAAGGAAGTTACCCAATTTTAAGGTAATGTCTTCACTTGAGTCCTTTTGTTTTATTTTTCTTCTACAACCCCCTAAACTCTTTTTATTCATTTATTTTGTAACAAATAAAGTATATTTAATATACTAGGATGTTGTTATAAGATGTATTCGAGCTACACTTACACACACCTTCATCTAATGGTTAAAGAACATACTGTTTCTGTTGTTGGTGATTTTCTACCCCATGAAATGACGATTGTTCAATATTCTTTTAACACCATTAAAGGTGGACATTATGAGGACACTGTATTTTATATATGATATATATGGTATTTCTGTTTACTATATGCTTCTTTATTTTATATTTAACCCATACCTTTATTCTTTTCATGTTGTGTAAATGCGATAATTTCATATGAGGAAGTGCGGACTACCGCCCCCTCAAGTGATATGACTCGTACATGCAATACATGGAATGTATAAAGATTAAAATTAATGAACATATGTGATCTATATATCATTTATATTATAATGTAATTATAATATATATATATATATGTCATTTATTTTTAATTCCATTAATATGAAAAAGAAAAAAATGAAAGTAGCGTTCATGCGTACGTACGGCCTACCGTCTCCATGAATGGTGCTTTTCATTTTTTTCTCAAAATGGTATGGAATAGTATAAAATGAATATTTACTGGATATATATGATATATATGATATATACATTATGATTATAACTCTGGATATAACGGATACAAGAACAATTTGTAATTATAAAGAGCATATTTTGACTCAAGTACCAATGATCGTTTAAACGACCGTTATTAACTAAAATAATTACATAGTGTTCATGACATTGTAATGAGTGATATAAAAGGAATAATGAACTTGAAAAAGGTTCTTAAGGAAGTAGAAATTAACTCGAGTTTATTATTCAGGAGATTAAAGAATGATCGTGTCAAGTCGGACCCGAGGTAAGGGTTCATACTCCTCTCTTTCTTTTTAAGTACACCCTTTTATGTCATTCCTTATAAGCTCATATTTGATGTGATTGGGATGTTATTTTATATTACTCTTACTATAAGTTTTAGGTTCATATGACGAGGGACCCTATTTCCTCTCATCAATCCATTTTGGAAGTTTTAGGTGGCGTCGTTAGGCTGCCGAGTTTTCGTAAGGGATTTTTCATCTCACTTTTATTCCCGTGAGATTTATGCTACATTTGCCACAATTTCCTTTGATTGGTGTATGTAATTACCATTATTATACACATTTTGTAGTATAATTTCATTTATGGGTATTCACGTCTTCGTTGTATGACCCTTCTTCCATGGGGTGTACATTTCAAAAGTTACCCAACTCAGTAACGGGACCTTTCACCCTCCTCTTTTTAAAAGACATCTTTTGTTATGTCTTTTAATTCACATAATATTATGTTTGGATATGTTATTTTATATCCTTATTGATGTAAATTTTATTTCCAAGTTATGAGATTCCATTTTTATCTCCCATCCACTCATTTTCTGAAGTTTGAAGTGATGCTGTTTGGCTGTCGAATTTTACCAAGGGAACTTTTTAACCCAGTTTCGATTTCTTTGGGTTCAACATGTAGTTATTGAATATTTCATCTTTTGAATATGTGTGAATGACCTTTTATTGTTTTACCTTTAATATCCACTTATATTGGGTGTATTTATATTTTTCACACATAATTTTGAGATTGAATTATCCTTAATTTAAGGATACCTTCTTTATAAGGGAATTCATCACCTTTGACATTTCTATTGAGACTTCATTGTTGTTATGCACCAATTCACTCTTATAAGGTGTATATACTGTCATTTGGAATTTCATATCATGAATCTATTTATTCTCATGATATTATAATGTTATGACTAAATGTTATTCCTCAACTGTTGTATTCAAGTGTCTCTAATTTTGGTAGAACCCCTTTAACCAAAATATCGATTTAAATGTTTTAATTATTTGTTCTTATTAATATCCATGTTTTCAAAATGGGTTTAAGGATTTATTTATATGGATATTAATGGTTTAATATTTTAAAAGCTTCAATGTGGTATGGTACACTTTGATTCAAAATTTCTTTATTAAATGTTTTAAATTGTTTTGGAAATGGTTTCTTTTTGAATGGAATAATTATTTCAATATACTAAAATGTTATATTGTGATTGAAATTTGGAAATGTTATGTTTCCTGTATGCATGTTTTGTGTGATACTTTTATGTTATGGTTCTTGGGAATTGTTATGAAAACGGGTGCTTCCATGATAAACTATGGGTGGGTGAGCCCGATATAGCTCTCCAATGCATTGGGTAACGCGAAGGAGTGAAACGTTAAGGTTTCTCCGAAGATATTTAGGGAATATACTGTTGTGGGTATTCCAAACGTAACGAAGAGGGTTACTCCCTACGTAATAATGTTATAAATGACTCAGGTTACCTTTTATGTCTTACAATTTCTATGATTTATTCGTGATTTGATGAGGTATGTTAAAGTGCCTATGTTTTATGGGTAAAGTATGATTTAATTCTTATGTATATATGAACTCATGTTTCCTTTCCATATTTTTTATAACCCTTACTGAGCATTTTATGCTCATCCCAAGTTTTTTTGAAATGTTTTTCACAGGTCAAGGTAAAGGTACATGATATGATGATAGTGTCAAGGAAGTGTCAAGAAAGAATCCATGTTTCACTTTAAATATGTTTCCGTTGATGGGAAAGAATGAATACTATCTTTTATGTAACCACTTTTTTTTAAATGTGGAATGTAATGCAAGTTTACGATCTAATTCTCTAAAACTATAAACCTGAAAATATCCTCAATGTGTAATCTTGTATTAAATATAGATTAAGTAAGGTTTAAGGCTATGGCCTTATAGTTGGTATCATAGGTCGGTTTTGATAAATTTAGAGGTTAGGGTATTCTTTAAGCATAAGTGACATTACCATAATGGTTAGGATTTCAGAAAGAGTCCTAGTTTTAGATAAAGTTAATGAGTAAGTATATGTTAGTGTTTATCTTCCTCATTAGTACATGAGGTTTTTTTTTGATATACTCACACTGACCTTTTTGGTTTTAGTAAATGGCTGGATCTAGCAGGCACCAAAGTAACAGTGGATGTAAAGGAAACTGTGATAGTTTTTTGAGCAAGAAATAGAATGATATGGGAGATGCATTGATTACTCTTGTGATTATCCTCAACCAACTATCTAGCGTCATGATTGACCACCTAAACCTTGGTGATTTCTCTAAGGAATCATATATGTGAGAAATAAATCCCTATGGAACTACAGGTAATAATCATAAAGGTAAGTGTGTTCAAAAACATATGCATCAAAAGTGTGGAACGAAGAACCTAGGAAAATGTTTCAAAGGAATAGAAATATGCTATTGATGTGGAAATGAAAGTCATAAAGCAAGAACCTGCCATGGAAAAAGGAAGCATCCATTTGAATCGAGGAAAGGGAAAGAAGTTCTTTCTGAGGGATCAATGGAATGTTTTAAATGTGGTGTGCACAATCATTATGCAAACACATTTCCTATGAAGAAGTTTCGTGAATGGGGTCACCAAGATCGTACAAATGTTCCTTTACCAATACCTAATGCCTCCGATTAAGGATTAACAAACTGAAAATGATCAATCAAAGGTATGAATTATTTTATAACAATTGTTTTACAATTTTGGAATCTTAGGATATGACTCATGATTTTGTTTGTAGGAAAGAAGTATTTCAGAATAAGTTGGAAAGGAATGTTTAATGGATCATGAATAATGTTGAATGATTAAGATGTCAACATATAAGGGCTTCAAGAGTTATGGGGAAGTTCTTAAGAGTAGTAAGTCACTTTTGATGATGGGGTTACATTGGAAGAACTTTTATTGTATGTGTAAACCTGATGTTTAATATATGAAAATTTTATTCAAGGAATTGTTATCTGTTCTTTGGTGGAGATAGTTATAAAGAACCATTTTGGTTTATATGATCCTTACTTTTGAGGTAATTATGGGTTACTATATGTTATAATGGAAGTGAAAGGCATGAGATAAAATTGAGGTTAAATTATGTTATGGTTATTTTTTATGATTTTATCTCTTTTTGGGGAATGATTTAATAATTATATAGTTTTTGAAAAAGGACAACAAGCAGACTGTTTGACAACCCGTCGCGTTGGACAAAGCTGCGGGAATTGAACCCACAACCAAAGTGCAGCTGGTATTTATCGCCTACAGCGGGACTACATGAATTCCCTTGTTAGTTTGACTAATTATTTTTAGTTAGATGATTTTATGAATTAAGATTAAGTTTATTTTGGTTTATCTATGGAAATTTATTAACTTATCATGGAGGATATGTGATTAGGTTAATTACTTTTCAACACAAGACATTAAGAAGAACTGATGTTGTTTGGAGATAAATGTTACGATTTAACTTGGATGAAAATGTTACTAAATCTTTCAAATATTTGGGTTTAAATCTTAGTTTGGTTTACTTTGAAGAATTTTATGGACATAATGTTTATCGAATGGTCCTCGTTGAACATTGGGTTTTGTTGAAATTTTTTTGGAGATTAAGCATAGATTTTCTTTTTAAAGGGTTATCCTTTTCTGGATTATCTGATCTTGTACTAACCCTTTTGGTTTTGGTTTTGGTTAAAGTCTAAAGTCATGGGAATTATATAGATCTCTTTGGTGGATTAGGTGATTCTCTAGAAGTTGATTATAGTACTCTTAATGTGAACAAGTCTTCCTAAATACTCATCTTTTAGAGAAAATATGAGTTTGTGTAAGGAATTTAATAAAAGTTGAAAGTCAACATGATAAGTGATTATGTTTCCTTATGAATAAATTCCTCAATAAAAAGTAACTTAAAACAAAAATGTTGTCTATTAATTTTTCCTACTGGGGAATCGAATACCGTTTAACCCATCACATGTTTGTGATTTTCTTGTGGTTAACATTCTCCTAAACATGATTTCTATCACTCTCCATCAGAACATGACCCTATATTTTCTCCCCCATGTCCATGTTTTTCTACATGGAATCCTAGTATGGGTTAAATCGGGTGAACTTTTTTCTGATCTTTCATTATGTTAATGTGATTGTTTTACCGACTCTTGTTTCGATGTTGGACATTCAAGGATATTTCCATGCTCAATTTTAAAATTGCGAGGACACAATTACCAAAAAGGAGGGAAGGATGAAACAGCCTAGGTAATTAAAGAATATGACATTTTCATATTTATCCATATTTTCGAATAAAATATTAATATTACTTTAAAGGGAATGATATGCTCGATGGCGTACCCAATATGCAACAACAAGTTTCTTTGAAATCTTACGTTGCACACTAATAATATAATAATATTATTTTAAATGGTAGTTAACGCCTAGGTGTTGTAATGGCGGGAATGAACAAAAATAACTACAAAATTATTATATATGTTTTTCAAATATTTTTACTTTTTCTTCAATAAATTTTAGAGGATTAAAAATGCAAATGAATCCAGTTTTTAAGCATAAACATTCAAATATTCTTTAAAAGGTCGATTAACCGCCTTTTGATGGCGAACCCCTTTTAAATCCACTTTTTGACAATTTTATAACCTATATTTTTCAAAATAAACATATTATTTATGATTGGGACATTGAAATTTACCTTGGGTTAATTTTTGGTATTTTTCTGATAATGTTCATTTTTCAATGAATAGTGAAAAATACTGCATTTTACATCAAAAGTACTTTTTCATATAATTTAATTATATGGTTATATTATCTTTTTAAATTTTTCTAAAGTGTAATTAGAATATATTTTTACCATGTAATTCAATTATGGTCATTTGGATTAATTTCACTTTGTAATTAGGCATAAACAAGTGCCAATCTTTTTGTAAATATTGTTTCTAAAAACCCCGCTATTTATTTTGACAACGTGAAGTTTTTTTAAAATTAATTATTGAAATTAATGTGTTTTGAATTTTGTAAAATGGATTAAATATTTGTAATCAGAAGGTACAAATTATGTAATTAAGTCTCTTTTGTTTTTGGACGTTATGAATAGTAACAACGGTAATTATCTTTAATTATCTTGATTAATGAGTAATCGGGTAGTTAAAGATAATAAGATAATGTCATAATAATAAAAAATGATCACAAAATGTTTCCTAAGGCTACTAGTTGTCTCATGTCCGACCATGGGATGCCTTTTTCCAATCTTGGGGGCCCCATGGAATCACATTTGTGAGAAAGTGACTTTTTATCTTTTTATTTTTAAAGAATGTTAAATGTAACAAAGAATGTATCACCTAAGTAAAATATTTTTAATATTGTCTACATAAATGATATTTTGGAATATAAATATTCATTGGAAATCTTAAATGATTTCCTACATCGTTGTAATTTTTTTATAATTTTTAGAAATTAAATAAATTAAATTATTTATGACATCATGATGATGCAGCGATGACCTCATTCTTTAATGATTTAAATAAAATGGATAGATAATGTAAAATTTAAGACCTAAACATGTCCAAATCCTATTGGATGGGTGTATTTCGAACCATTATCACTTTATCCTCGAAACACATCAATGTGGGACCATTAATATCTGAAACACATTCTAAAATAATGTAACATTTCCTTACTTTCCAAGAGTGCCTCTCCTCTCATCTTATAAAAGGCCCCCACCCCTACCTCCTTACCCACACTTCCAAAGCCTTTGGCTCGGCCAAAACCTGACCATTTTGTCTCTCCACATCCCTATCTAACTCTTTTAAGCCTCACTTTGGGAAGAAGTCTTCCCAAGGAAGCCTTTTATCTCAAACCAAAGGGAGTTACCTGATTTTTAGTTAATGTCTTCACTTGAGTCCTTTTGTTTTATTTTGCTTCTCTAACCCCCTAAACTATTTTTATTCATTTATTTTATAACAAATAAAGTATCTTAAATATACTAGGATGTTTTTATAACATGTATTCGAACTACACTTACAGACACCTTCGTCTAATTGTTAAAGAACATACTGTTTCTGTGGTTGGCGGTTTTCTGCCTCACGAAATGATGATTGTTCAATATTCTTTTAACACCTTTAAAGGTGGCCTTTATGATGTCACTGTATTGAATATATGATATATATGGTATTTATGTTTACTATATTCTTCTGTATTTTATATTTAAACCATACAATTATTCTTTTCATGTCGTGTAAATACGATAATTTCATATGAGGAAGTGCGGACTACCGCCCCCTCAAGTGAAGTGACTCGTACATGCAATACATGGAATTTATAAAGAATGAAATTAATGAACATATTTGATATATATAACATATATATTATACTTTAATTATAATATATATATATATATCATTTATTTTTAATTCCATTAATATGAAAAAGAAAAAAATGGAAGTAGTGTTCATGCGTACGTACGGCCTACCGTCTCCATGAACGGTGCTTTTCGTTTTTTTTCTCCAAATGATATGGAATAGTATAAAATGTATATGTACTGGATATATATGATATATATGATATATAAATCATGATTATAACTCTGGATATAATGGATACATGAACAACTTGTAATTATAAAGAGCATATTTTTCCTCAAGTACCAATGATTGTTTAAGCGACCGTTATTAACTAAAATAATTACATAGTGTTAATGACATGGTAATAATTGATATAAAATGAATAATGAACGTTAAAAAGGTTTTAAGGATGTAGAAATTATCTCAAGATTATTATTCAGGAGATTAAAGAACGATCGAGTCAAGTCGGACCCGAGGTAAGGGATCCTACTCCTCTATTTATTTTTAAGTACACACTTTTATGTCATTCATTTTAAGCTCATATTTCTTGTGATTGGGATGTTATTTTATATTAATCCTACAGTAATTTTTATGTTAATATGATGAGAGACCATATTTCCTCTCATCAATCTATTTTAGATGTTTTAAGTGGTGCCGTTAGACTGCCGAGTTTTCGTAAGTGATGTTTCATCTCACTTTTATTCCCGTGAGATTTATGATACATTTGCCACAATTTAAATTGAGTGGTTTATGTACTGACCATTATTATACACTTTGTGTAGTATAATTTAATTTATGGGTATTCAAATATTCATTGTATGACCCTTCTTACATGGGGTGTACGTTTCAAATGTTACCCAACTCGGTAAGGGGACCTTTCACCCTCCTCTTTTTAAAAGACTTCTTTTGTTATGTCTTTTAATTCACATACTATTATGTTGGGATATGTTCTTTTATATCCATATTGATGTAAATTTTATGTCCAAGTTATGAGATGCCCTTTTTATCTCTCATCAACTCATTTCCTGAATTTTGAAGTGATGCCATTAGGCTGTCGAATTTTACCAAGGGAACTTTTTAACCCAATTTCGATTTCATTGGGTTCAACATGTAGTTATTGAATATTTCATATTTTGAATATGTGTGAATGAAATTTTATTGTTTTACACGTAATATCCACTTATATTGGGTGTATTTATATTTTTCACACATAACTTTGAGATTGAATTATCCTTAATTTAAGGATACCTTCTTTATAAGGGAATTCATCACATTTGACATTTATATTGAGACTTCATTGTTGTTATGCACCAATTAACTCTAATATGGTATATATACTATCCTTTGGGATATTATATCATGAGTCCATTTATTCTCATGATATTTTAAAGTTCTGACTAAATGTTATTCCTCAACTATTTTATTCATGTGTCTCTAATTTTGGTAGAACCCCCTTAACCAAAAAATCGCTTTAAATGTTTTTATTATTTGTTCTTATTAATAACCATGTTTTCAAAATGGATTTAAGGATTTATTTATTTGGATATTAATGGTATAAAATTTTAAAAGATTCAAGGTGGTATGGGAAACTTTGATTCAAAATCTATTAATTAAATGTTTTAAATGGTTTTGGAAATGGTTTCTTTTTGAATGGATTCATTATTTAAATATACTAAAATGTTATATTGTGATTGAAATGTGGAAATGTTATGTTCCCTTTATGCATGTTTTATGTGATACGTTTATGTTATGGTTCTTGGAAATTTTTATGAAAATGGGTGGTTCTGTGATAAACTAAAGGTGGGTGAACCCGATATAGCTCTCCAATGCATTAGGTAACGCGAAGGATTGAAACATTAAGGTTTCTCTGAAGAGATTTACGGAATATATTGTGGTGGGTTTTCCAAACGTAACCAAGAGGGTTACTCCCTATGTTAGAATGTTATGAATGCCTCAAGTTACCTTTTATGTCTTATGATTTCTATGATTTAATCATGATTTTATGAGGTATGTTAAAGTGCCATTGTTTTATGGGTAAAATATGATTTCATTCTGATGTATATATGAACTCATTTTTCCTTTCCATATTTTTTATAACACATAATGAGTGTTTTATGCTCATCCCAAGTTTTTTTGAAATGTTTTTCACAGGTCAATGGAAATGTACATGATATGATGATAGTGTCAAGGAAGTGTCAAGAAAGATTCCTTGTTTCACATTAAATATGTTTCCGTTGATGGGAAAAAATGTATACTATCTTTTATGTAACCACTTTGTTTAAATTTGGAATTTAATGCAAGTTTAAGATCTAATTCTATTAAACTATAAACCTTAAAAGATCCTCAATGTGTAATCTTTTATTAACTCAAGATTAAGTAATTTTTAAGGTTGGGGCCTTATACCTAGTGAGTGGTGAATCACCCCTTTGTCAATCACCTTAATTTTAGCCACCACAATGGGTGAGGATTCCACTTCCAAGATTAATTCCAACTACTTGAGGTGTATTTAACACAATTAATTCCTTGAATTGAATTTTATAAGATTTTAATGACCATAAGTCAGGAACATATGCTTGATTACTTATGCTTAACACTTATTTTCTTATTATTTATAATCATTCCATGGTATGAACCTCCAACATTAGGAATGTTTTTAGTACCTAAGATTTTTCCTTATGTTCATGATTTATTTTCATGTGTATATGTTTATGTGTTATTACATATTTCTTATAAACCATTCATATTCCTTATACCACGTGTGTGACAACCCTAATCATTATAAATAAAATTCCCTTATGATTTAATGTATTATTATGTAATATGGTTAAAGAAAACACATGCACTTGTTTTGTTTTATTATATCTAATTGGATAAGAAATATCATAAATAATTTTTACTATTGATAATATAGCTGTTAAATAGTGATCACATGATTAGTATAAATATTGGAATTTTACAAATCCAATTGATAGAGAAAAAGGAAGTGATGACCTCATCTAGTATGATCTTACCCTATGAAGCCTATTTATTGGAGGTTCTGATGGAGATATCATCAATGGAATTTTCCCTTGACCAACCTCAAGCTATGATCCAGTAACATAAGCATGTGTAAAAACATTTATGGGGGAAGTTCATGTTCATTAAGATCACAACCCAAACTATGTTTGCCGAAAAACCCCATAAAAGTCTCTTCGTGACGTACCTTACTCTTAAAGAATACGCCAATGTAATAATGATATATTTATCTATACAATAATTATTTTATTATATATAGAATAATAAATTATTTTAACTTTTATTGTTACTTTACAAATGTTTTTTATTTTGATTCAATTATACAGAAGTTGTATTTTCGTGTAACATTAAAATTCAATTAAGATATTTACATTCATGAATTAATGTTTTTTTAAATAAATTTTATTTGAATAAAATATTATTATTAAATAATTTTTATTAATTATAAATGGTCAAATAGCATTTATGAAGTGAAATTTAATTTTTTTCATAAGGTTACAAATACTGTTACTATCAAAAAATCTTTCATTTTTTAATAAATATAAAATATAACATTAAAATTAAAAATGAACATATTTATAAAATTATTGAGATAAAATAAATATTATTTTTTTAATTATAACATAAATATTCTCCAATGGTGATTTTTTCATAATTTTCTGAGACAATCAAACTTTTGGGTAATCATTTAATTCTGTATAAATATATGATGTGTTTTATGACACAATAATGACCCAAAAATGATGTAAAAAATACTATAATGGGTATCCTCATCATAATATATATTTTAAATTAATATAACATGATTTTAATTATATTTTAATTTTTTTTTATTTCTATATATGAATCCTACAAAATATATAATATGTTTTATGAATTTAAATTCATTTATTTAAAATAACGACTCACCTCCAAATAAGAAATGGTTATATTTTAATATGTTATTCCATTTTAAAAATAAAATAATTAATACCTATTCACATGAAAAAATGTCATAGGTAAAACCCTTGTCAGGTGTTGGGCTTTAAATATTTTATTATATAGAGTCCAAAACCTATGTTTGTGAAATATTAAAGATTTCCCATCTTATTTACTATATAAACCCACCCAATATCAATCCTACCATAATAAAAAGTAATTTAATCAAATCCTTAATCAGACCTACCCTATTTATATTCCTCCCAAGGTTCCCCACGCTCACAATAAGCCCCTTTTCATGCTTTTGGATCCACATACTCAAGTATGGGTTCTTTCGATTTTCATCTTTATCCAAGTTTCTTTATCTTGTTATTCTATTTTAATTCCAACAAATAATGATAGGGTATATTTTTTCATATCCACTATACTACCTTTATTATGTCTTAATGATGATAGACCCTTTTCTATCACATTAATCCCTACCATGTACACTCGTTACCATACTGAAACATTATATCCATCATTTCATTTCACTTTTTATTCAAGATATTTTTTTCATATTCCTTATTTTTCTATTTATATATATATGTAAATTTAATTACATGTCCATAATACTTTCCCCTACATTTGAAAATTATTATACACTCATTTCACTCTCATAAAACCATTTTATGATCTTTTACATTACCCTGTTATGTTGCCAAATTTTCACTCTGATTTTCCATGCCAAACCAATTGTGTAGTGAATGTCATACCCATTTCCTATCAAGGGTGTTCACTTTTATGCATGTATACATTTTTATTTTTGAATTAAATTTATTTATTTCACAGTCATTGATCATGTAATAAATTAAAATGATGAATGAATCCAGGTTCAAGGATCTATGCTGGTCACTTAAGCAAGAGAATAAAAAAAGTGATTACTGCACCTTGAATTCTATAGTGCTCCAATGAATTGGGTAATATTTAGTATCATGATATTTCATGTTGGGATAGAGATATACCTGATTCATTTATAGGAATTTTTCCACCATGAAAACTTGGTGGTTTATCCTTGACCTATGTTTATGATGTAGTTTTTTAGTTGTTACCACATTTCCCATGTTATGATTATGATGTTATATCAAGAACTATTATTTATTTTCCTCTATGAGTAATTGATTTAACATGTGTTGGAACCACTTTGTGTATAAGTTTGTATTTGTTGTCAATAGTTGTCAATGGAATATCAAAATCAAAGAGATCAAGAAGTACTCCAATAAAATGGAGGAATGGAAGCTCACAATGAAGGATATCATGAAGTACTCCGATGAAGTTGGGGAGTAGTGATTCAGACGATTGTTGTGCTGATTGTATGTTAAAATAACATGTGTCAAAGGTGATACATTGTTTACAACAATGAAGAATGTGAGGAGTAATCCATCCAAGGATGATTAAAGCAGGATGGTGTTTTTGGATGATGACCATGCAATTCCTCCTTATTACATAAGAACAATGGGCTTTGATGAAGACCATGCAATTCCTTATTATTGCTTGAGAACAATGGGTTTTGATGAAGACCATGCAATTAATCATGATTGCGTGAGAACCATGCTAGAGACTTCTTGACTGATTGAATCACAAGTTTTGCATGAAGTAGAGGATGATGGTTGAAGACGAAGATACTGTGCAAGGGATTGGCATTTTGTGACGACCATGAACATTGGACATCTGCGATATCCATGCACATCACATTGTCATAGAAGATGATGATGCTAATGCTATGCCTTCAAAGAATACATATCACAATAGTGGCGTTTGTGATAAAAGCAGAAGAGTTGCTGAATGATACAGATCACCAAGAAGAAGTGTTGTTGAGGTGATCGTGCTTGTCGACAAAGCAAACAAACGACATACAAATTTGTTGGAAAAAGAGATTCTATGGATGCAGGTTGAGTTCTCGGACTGTGGATAATGATCCATGTTTCATTCAAGGAACGTCGGAAAAGGAATGGATGAACTGGAGGCGGAAAAAAAGAAAAGCATTGAAGGTGGTGCTGTTTTATAGTGTTTGCCAAATTCTTGGGGTCCAAAATTTGGAGGTTTGTGAGCATCGCGAAAAGTGGATTTCCAGGAAGATCATAATTTAATATGGCAAAGGCATGAGTTTCGTGAAGATGGGATGCATGGAATGGATTTGGCGAAGACCAGAAGAATGGAGTCAGTGAGTCTTCGCGATTACGTCAAGCTTCGCAAACGACAACGGCTGGAGAGCTTCGCGGTGATGAAAGGATTTGCGAGGGAGATTCACGGAGAAGGCGCGAAGGAATGTTGGGATTCGCAAAGGGAGCTTTGTGGCGCTGTCGCGAAGGTATGATGATGGTGATTCTTCGCGACTACGTCTAGCTCCGTGAACGGAAGATTGCCATGGAGCTTCGCGATTTGGACAGAATTCAGGCAGAAACTTTGGAGCTTCACGATTTGAGATGACGTGGCGTTGACTTCGCGTGGAAGTGACGAGGGTCGGGGGAATCACCAATAAATAGATGCCGACCCCCTCAAGAGAAACAGAGAGTGCTCTCAACAAAAAACCATTTCTCTCGGTTCGCTAAGGTCACTCGCAAAGGTAGTTTGGATTCGCGAAAGTTGAGCTTCGCGGCGGCTATCCGACCTCCGCGAAAAGGTTGCGCCCCGCGTTGGCTCATTGAGCTTCGCGAAGAGGCAGGAGCTTCGCGGCAACTTTCCCAGCTCCGCGAAAAGTTTTCTCCCTGCGTTGGCTCAGTGAGCTTCGCAAAGTGGCAGTAGCTTCTCAATAGCCAAGCATTGCGAAGGCTTGAGCATCGCGAGAGTGCTTCGCGATTGAGCTTCGCAAAAAGGCAGGGGCTCTGCTCAGAATTGCTTGAGCTTTCCAAAATTGGCAGTCGTGCGATGTTGGATACTTTGTGAAGACCCTTTCCTAAGGTTGTTCGCCCAGTGGACAGGGGCAAGAGGAGTATTCATCAGTGAATGAAATCTGGACTTTGACAGAGCATCAATTATTGAGCAATCACACAAGTGATTGTGATTCAGGCAAACAAGAACAGGGGATCTAGTGCATTCTGTCATTGCACTAAAGGAGGATTGAATAGAAAAGTGAATAAACTCTGAACTGTGATGAAAGCAAAGTCTCATGCTGAACAGGAGAAACAGAACTTCATGTCTATCCATTGAAAATACTTTCACGTCTATAAACTGTGTGAGACATCACCCAATGGCAGTGAGCCAGGGGGAGTCAATGGGAGTGACCCGAGGGAAGCAGTGAGCTATCCCTGAACCATTGTAAAGGCAGTGAGCCTGGGCCAGAGTGACTGTGCCCGAATAGTTGTATCCGCAACTAGTGAAGCATAGTGGATTTAGGTACGACCGGCAACCTATCGGAGTATGCTCCTTAGGCGTATCCCTTAGTGGTGAACCAAGTAAAAATAGCTGTGTCATCTGTCTCTGCATGTGAATGTTTAATTGATGATCATATCCATCATACAGGTTTAAGTAGTTCCTACTAACGTGGGAACAAGATCCACAACTTAAAGAAGAAAAATATGCCACCCTGATTCACCCCTCCCGTCCCAGGGTGTCCCGGGGTCCTACAAGTGGTATTAGAGGGAAAGGTTAACATATGTTGGTTATTCTCCAGTAATTCTATTGAGAATATGATTTGAGTTTCTTTCCTAAAGTCAACAATGAAGAGCAGTCTTGATGAAGTTTCTGAGCAGATGTCTACATCTAGCAAGACCATGACAAATTGGAAAATGAAAGAGAAGAAGCAGCTAAAGAAGTCCCTCATATCCAAAGAAGATGCAGTGTCTTGTTCTCCATGCCATTCTAAAAATGAAGAATCATCAGGCATGGAAAGTATCGAGCAGGTGACTCAGAATTATTCCAGAGTAAAGGATGACACCCCCAATTCACGCTTTCAAGAAAAACTCAAAACATATCTGCATGATATTTCTGAAGAAAGGGATACTATTATTTGTAGCCTATTTCATTCTATGCAGGTTGAGATCACTCGACTTGAAAGGGAAGCTGACAATATGGAAGATGGGTTGGAAAGAAAAGTTCTGGAAAGTATGAAGCTCACCAAACAGGTGAAAGTCTTTGAAGAAAACGAGACAGTCAATAAGACTCTAAAAGAAAGGATCCATGCACTTGAAGCTGAGCTGAAGAAGAGCAATGAAGTCAAGAATTTTTGTTTGGAAGAAACATCCATTAAATTCAGGGAACTTGACTCTTTGTTACAAAACAAAGTTAAGATGCATGAAGATGAGGTTGAAAGGTTGAAGAAGACTTGTGAAGTGAATATGATCACGATTGAAGATCAGAAGATCATCCTCAATATTTTGGGTCAAAAATTGGAAGCTCAGTTGACCAAGATTGAGAACACACATATTGAGACTTCACAAAAGAATTAAATGAGTGATGCTTGAACTCAATGTTCGTTGGAGTCTAAAGCTGAAATTTCTCCAACATGTGATAAGAAGATTATGACAAATCTTGATTATCCACATCAAGAATCAGTTGATGCTGGTACTCAATGCTCACTGGAAGATTATACTGTCAAAATACCTCCAACATGTGATAAGAAGATCATGACTTCACTCTTTGATCTATCACAAGCAACTGATAAAGTGAAGGTACCATCCAAACCATCTTGTACTAATATTTCAAAATACACTCCTACAATCAGTGCAGGTGGGAAGAAAAGTTCTAAACAATTATAGATGAGGAAAGCTGATATGAAGAAACCTACCACCATGGCTAGGGTGGATGGGAAGAAAAAGGAGGAAGTGGGTTCCTGAAATAGATCACAAAATATTAATCAGATGGCCCAACAACTTAATACAGAAGACACAAAGAAGAAAATATTTGTGGGTCAATGTTGGTGCTGCAATAGATTTGGGCATTGTGCACTGGATTTTCTTTATAATCCCTTACCAGGAAAAGCACAAAGAATGCCTATATCGAAGAGAAGGAAGCCAGAGAAAAAGTAGCAACATCAGTAGGTCCAGAAGCATCTGTTTACTGCAAACAGATTTGGAATTCTTGATAACAACTATGATGTATGCAACTACAGCGGTCACAATGAAGGAACATGTCCATATCATCATGCTTTCACTGTTGAAAAAGAAAATAAGACCTCTGATGCCGTCAAAGAATGATGAAGCTACCTTGGGGAGAAATCAGAAGAATGTTGTGAACAAACATTTCCCCAAGAAGATCTCAAGTAGGGATGTTGAGAAGACCCAGGATTTTAGATCCATGAAATTGAAGGGTCATTCATCCAAAAGAAACACTAAGTGGGATGAATCTCGGATGAACCCATGTGGAAAACCTAAACCAGCTGAAAAAGTTCCAAATGATATATTGGTAATATGGCCAGAAGATTTGAAAATAATAAAGAAACATGAAGATGAGAAAGCCAAGGCTGGTGACAAAGGAAAAGGAAAACTTTCACATGATGAAGACACAATGCAGGAGAGATTGCAAACAAAGAGAAACACACGTGTTAAAGATGTTCTGTGTGAGAGATACAAGAAATCTGGTCACATTGCAAAAGGTTGCCTAACCTTAATACCAGATCAAGAAGCAGTCCTTAAGAGGAGTAAGAATGTATCATTCATGACGGATGCTAAGTAGAAAAATTCTCCACACAAAGCAGAAGAGAATGTGAACAGAGCCATGCCACACCGACAGATGTCAGAACATATGTTCAAATGTGCAGGCATAAGGACTGGAGTGAAAAGAGGAACATGGTTGAGAAAAGAACCTCCACCAATCAATTCTTCTTGATGAAGCAAGAAGGAACCACCTTAATCCCGTAATCATTTGTGTATTGTTTTTGTGCTAATAATGCAGGGAATTGAAGGTGAAGCATGCTCTCAGGGGGAGAACCTGAGAAGTAGTGAATGATGTCAACTCTTGATAGCCAAGCTGAAGAATTTTCCATCCTTAGTATATTCTTCAATTGATATTCAAAGATTATGATGATGAAGGATCACTCTTGATGAATATGATGAGGAGTGTTTCCCTTGAGGGGGAGAAGAATGAATAAGCTTCCATAATCACTATTTCAATCAATATCAACTCCAGGTAGACTAAAAAGTAGTTATTCTGTGAATTTCATGAAGAACACACCAATGGAGAAGGTATGTAATTTCTCAATATCTATCCCTTGGTTACTCAGATCAAAGATTATTCTACAAAGGGGGAGTAACTGAATTGATCAGTGACATAAAGAGAATGGAAGTGCCCCAAGGTCACTTATCCTACCGATTTCACTTGAATGTTATTGATCTATTTGCTGATGTCAGTGCAGGAGTTTCAGGTTGGTTTTTCTCTATCATAGTTGATCTTCTTCTACCTAGAATTAAAGTGGTAAACCCTTGAAGACAAGAGACATGATTTATCATCTCATGTTGGTATCATGATCTGTGGATAATGGACAACCTTGTTGACTTAATCAAATCCTCTTGTTTTCTACATCGAGCATTGTTCAAGTAGACTTATAGTGAAATGATTAATGAAACATTTCTTCTGTGTGGATTGATACCCTCCCTACCATGTGCTTTGTATTTCTTTTCAATAAGGGGGAGAGAAAGTGAAATGAATGTTTGAAAAGAAAAGTTGATTGAATTGAAGATTCTCATTTTGACATTGACAAATTCAGTTCAGAAGATGTATAAGGTATTGAAAACAAAATACAAAGGGGGTGATTGTTGGAACCACTTTGTGTATAGGTTTGTATTTGTTGTCAATAGTTGTCAATGGAATATCAAAATGAAAGAGATCAAGAAGTACTCCAATAAAATGGAGGAATGGAATCTCACAATGAAGGAGATCATGAAGTACTTCGATGAAGTAGGGGAGTTGTGATTCAGACGATTGTTGTGCTGATTGTATGTTCAAAGAATATGTGTCAAAGGTGATACATTATTTACAACAATGAATAATGTGAGGAGTAATCCATCCAAGGATGATTAAAGCAGGATGGTGTTTTTGGATGAAGACCATGCAATTCTTCCTTATCGCATAAGAACCATGGGTTTTGATGAAGACCATGCAATTCCTTATTATTGCATGAGAACAATGGGTTTTGATGAAGACCATGCAATTACTCATGATTGAGTGAGAACCATTCTAGAGACTTCTTGACGGATTGAATCACAAGTTTTGCATGAAGTAGAGGAAGATGGTTGAAGACGAAGATACTGTGCAGGGGATTGACATTTTGTGACGGCCATGAACATTGGACTTCTGCGATATCCATGCACATCACATTGTCATAGAAGATGATGATGCTAAAGCTATGCCTTCAAAGAATACATATCACAATAGTGACGTTTGTGATAAAAGAAGAAGAGTTGCTGAATGATACAGATCACCAAGAAGAAGTGTTGTTGAGGTGATCGTGCTTGTCGACAAAGCAAACAAACGACATACAAATTTGTGGGAAAACGAGATTCTATGGAGGCAGGATGAGTTCGCGGACTGTGGATAATGATCCATGTTTCATTCAAGGAACGTCGAAAAAGTAATGGATGAACTGGAGGCGGACAAAAATAACAGCATTGAAGGTGGCACCATTTTCCAGTGTTTGCCAAATTTTTGTGGTCCAAAATTTGGAGGTTTGTGAGCATCACAAAAAGTGGATTTCCAGGAAGATCATAATTTAATAATGCAAAGGCATGAGTTTCATGAAGATGGGATGCATGGACTGGATTTCGCGAAGACCAGAAGAATGGAGTCGGTGTGTCTTCGCTATTACGTCAAGCTTCACGAACAGTAGTGGCTGGAGAGCTTCGCGGCGATGAAAGGCTTTGCGAGGGAGCTTCGCAGAGAAGGCGCGAAGGAATGATGGGCTTCACGAAGGGAGCATTGAGGCACTATCGCGAAGGTATGTTGACGGTGAATCTTCGTGACTATGTCAAGATTTGGGAATATAAGATTGCCGTGGAGCTTCGCGATTTGGAAGGAATTCCGGCAGAAACTTTGGAGCTTCGCGATTTGAGATGACGTGGGGTTGACTTCACGTGGAAGTGACAAGGGTCGGGGGAATCGCCTATAAATAAATGCTGACCCCCTCAAGAGAAGCATAGAGAGCTCTCAATGAAAAACCATTGCTATCGGTTCGCAAAGGTCACTCGCAAAGGTAGTTTTGCTTCGCGAAAGTTGAGCTTCGCGGCGGCTATCCGAGCTCCGCGAAAAGGTTGCGCCCCGCATTGGCTCATTGAGCTTCGCGAAGAGGCAGGAGCTTCGCGGTGACTTTCCCAGCTCCGCGAAAAGTGTTCACCCCGCGTTGGCTCATTGAGCTTCACGAAGTGGCAGGAGCTTCGTGATATCCAAGCATTGCGAAGGCTTGAGCATCGCAAGAGTGCTTCGCGATTGAGCTACGCGAAAAGGCAGGGGCTCTGCTCAGAATTGCTAGAGCTTTCCAAAATTGGCAGTCGTGTGAAGAAGGGTACTTTGTGAAGACCCTTTCCTAAGGTTGTTCTCCCAGTGGACAAGGGAAAGAGGAGTATTCATCAGTGGATGAAATCTGGACATTGACAGAGCATCAATTATTGAGAAATCACACAAGTGATTGTGATTCAGGAAAACAAGAACAGGGGATCTAGTGCATTCTATCATTGCACTAAAGGAGGATTGAATAGAAAAGGGAATCAACTCTTAACTCTGATGCAAGCAAATTATCATGTTGAACAAGAGACACAGAACTTCATGTCTATCCATTGAAGAGACTTTCACGTCTATAAACTGTGTGAGACTTCACCCAACGGCAGTGGGCCAGGGGGAGTCAACGGGAGTGACCTGAGGGAAGCAGTGAGCTATCCCTGAACCTTTGTAAAGGCAGTGAGCCTGCCCAAGAGTGACTGTGCCCGAACAGTTGTATCCGTAGCTACTGAAGCATAGTGGATTTAGGTACGACCGGCAACCTGTCGGTGTATGCTCCTTGGACGTAGCCCTTAGTGGTGAACAAAGTAAAAATAGGTGTGTCATCTGTCTCTGCATGTGAATGTTTAATTGCTAATTATATCCATCATACAGGTTTATGTAGTTCCTACCAACATGGGAACAAGATCCACAACTTAATGAAGAAAAAGTTTCCACCCTGATTCACCCCTCCCCTCTCAGGGTGTCCCGGGGTCCTACAACTTGTCAATCATGTATTATTATCTTCATATTATTCCATTTTATTCCTATAATGGTATTTATGGATCACCCATTTCTTATGTATTATCCCATGTTATCTAGTGGAGTTTTGAGCTCAAACATATTAAATCAGTTTCTATCAAATAAGTTGTAATTAATGTTTAAAGGTGTAATTCAATGTAACTAATTCAAAGACACTAGAATTATCAATATTTCAGGTTTTATTAAGTGTAATTTTTTTCAATTAAATCATGCATTAATGTTTAATAAGTTAATGGTTGGTATAGATTGTGTTAGAGGAAAGTTTTAGTTATTTTTAGGATTAGGATTATAAAAATATTGAGAAAGATGTATGTATAAGACTAAGTATAAGAAAACATCCCTAATTTTGTTTCTATATAGACTAAATGGTTTATACAAATAATAAATCCTGGTCTGGATACTATTGGTTGATGTGGATATGGAAAAGATGTACCTTGGAGTAACAACTCTGAAAAGGTGATCTAGGCCTCACACGGGGTAATCTACAATAAAATAATAGGATTAATTGCACACATAGATTTAAAATCCAGTGGGATATGCTTTTATAATTCATAAGATCATTATGAACCATTATTATGGGAGTAAAAATAATCCCATTTGAGTATATGTTAGGAAAACGATCATGGATTATAATGACTAAATATTATAAATCCATAAGTTATGGAAAGAAATTTATGTTATAATTGATCCCTTTAATGTCATTAAATTATCATTTCGATGTTTAAAAGATAAATATAATCATCCTTAATTATCATTTTTTGTTGAAAATGGCATGAAATTGGAGGAATCAGTAAAACAATTTATGTGACGAGCAATGTGATGACTTCCCCAATGAGATGCCCAACCCAATGGGAGATGGAATCATACACTTCATGATGATAATCTATTAGACTACTGAGGTTCTGAATAGATCCTTGGACATGGAGGAGTGTCTAAAACCCCCTATGTGAGAAAAATATGAAATTGAGAGCTCTATGAATCAAAGGCCTTCTTCTTTCAATGTTTCTTCGGATCCCTAAATTGCGGAACAGTGGATCAACTCCATTGAAAAGATATTATACACCATTCAAATATTAAAAATAAGGGAATGTTCTTTTGTATGTTTATCAAATGGATGGTGAATCAGATCAATAGTTTCCATAGATAATGAATCAAAAATCCTGATGATGATTTTTAACCAACGATGTGGAAAGATTTCTGAAAAACAATTTCTGATAAATATTTTCCTCTCACTCTTCATCTTATAATGAAAAGGGATTTACTTTCAATCAAGAAACATTTTGATGGGTATATTGGTGTGTATGAGTAAAACAACAAAATAATTTCATGAAATGCCTTTGGCATTCTCATTACCCCTGAGTTCAAGGTTAACTGCTTATTTGTGGGGCTAAAACCTAGGCTATGACAATCGACAATGATCTATGAAATTAATAGCTATTAGAAAATTGTCTAATGTGACCATAATGTGGAAATACATATAAATTAATGTCAATGGTATCTATGGGTGATTAAGAGGAATGTGGAGATCAATTCTAGAGGTTTGATAGAGTGATATAATAGTTCCAAGAAATTTCAACATCCAACATGACAATGTTGTGGAAATAAGCACACTTGAAATTTCCTGAATGGGATGAGGAAATGATTTACATGCAGGAAGGAAGGGAAACTAGCCAATGATTTTCAAAAAGGGAAACCTGCTACAGCGATGATGGAATTGAATTATTTAGTCAACCCATAATGTATTAATCAATGCTATAATTTCAAGGAACTAGGGAAATTTTTTATTCAATTAACTATGCCAAGGGTTTTCGGAGACACACAACAACCTCCAAGGAAGAATGGGTGAGATTTTTCCAACACTAATGTTGAAGTAATTCCTAACAACTATGTGGGGAATGGTGTATGAGTAAATCATTAAATAATAAAAAACATACTTTTTTATTCTAGTTTTACACATTCAATCATATCATGAAGGTTTAGAACAACTATCCAAAGACCACCACAAATATTGGGTGTACAAATTTAGGTTAAAATTACAAATGAGGAAATTATTTCATCGCAAGAATATAATTCCCCCTATCAATGTTTGTAATATGAAATTCCCAATGAAACCTTTCATACTCCCTTTGGTTTAATTTTATGATACTATAGATATGGATTGACTATCCCTATATAGAGCCAAAATAAATTTCAACGAGAATGATATCACTCTCCGTATTACGAATTGACCCTCGATTTTGTACATGTGCAAGGAGGAGGTTTAATTTAGTTTTCACTATCATCTCAAGAATGGATATTATATCCCTATGATGAAGTATATGTAGCTCAAATAATTTAGTGTAAGGAAAGAATCATCATTCAAGACATGAATATTGTTAGGGAATACCCTGATGTGTTTCATGATGAATTTCCCAGTCCTCCACCCAGATGAGATATTGAATTTTCAATAAAGATTATATGTGGGGAATTCCCATTATACAAGACTCTTTATAGATTTTTTTTGTGGAACTTGGAGAGATTAAGAAACAACAATAGGATCATTGGGATAAAGGTTTCATATTTCCAAGTGCTTCACCATGGGGTGCACCAGTCCGCTTCTTCTAGAAGAAAGATGGGTCAATTCGCCTTGACATTGATTATTCTGAGATCAACAAGATCATGCTAATGAACAAGTATCCTCTTTCTCGTATTGATGATTTATTCGATCAGATATGTGGGAAAAAATTATTCTCTAAGGTTGATCTGCGATCAGGATATTACCAAGTTAGGTTGAAGAAGGAGGATATCCCCAAGACTTCTTTTCATTCAAATTACAGGAACTATGAGTTCATAGTGATGCATTTCAGACTCACAAATTCTCTAGAAATCATCACATAATTTATTAATTGAGTATTAAGGGATTTCCTTATCAACTTTATGATAGTATTCATAGAATATTTTCTAATATTTTCCAAATGAATGAAATATTATGAGGTGTATTTGAACATTGTTCTATATACCATACAAAATGAGAATATTAATGAAAAGTATAACAAGTGTGAGTTATGGATAAAGGAAGACTCATTATTGGGGAATTCCATCACAAGAAATGATATATATATGGACCATTTAAAGATAGATGAAATTGATGGATGGTTTAGGACAACATCTATGACTTATATACGTAGTTTACTTGGGTTAGCTATTTATTGTCACCGATTTGTGAGAAACATCTTGTGATTTTCAAACCCTCTTACCAAGATAACTCAGAAGGGTGTAACATTTGCATTGAATTATGAATGTGAGGAGATATTCACAGATTTAAAAAGGAGTCTACCCACAACACTTGTTTGTAATGAATATCACTAAAAGAATAATACAACAATCACTTAACACAACATTGATCTCACCATTTTTAACAAGGTGCGGTTTCAACTTTAACTCACACCATTCCACTAGGTCATGATAGGAGGAGTGAGATGGGATTAGTTCCCATACTCCTGTAAGTAATCAATAATGTATTGATTAAGATATTCTCCACCTTGTTTTGAGTGGAGTTTCATAATTTTCTTACCAAGATGGGTCTCAACTTATTTCATCTACTATTGGAACTTATCAAAATAATCTAACATATACCTCATTAAGTAGATATTTCCATATCTACTAAAATAATCAATAAAAAATTATGAAGTATTATTACCCTACCTTTTGTTTAATTAGAAATGGTCTACAGACATCAGTATGAACTAATTCAAGAAGTTATTATCCCTTTCACATTTTCCACTAAATGGGGATTGGTCATTTTACCTTGTGAACATGAATGACACATGTCAAGTGGTTTTTATTCAAGCGAATCAAAATATCCATCTGGATGTAACTTTTTTAAGTGTTTCTCATTTATATGACCTATCCAGTGATTCCAAAGTTTGGTGTGGTATGAGTCATGTGAAGTATCTTTGTTATCGATTTAAATTACTTGGTTTGTGAAATCCAACATGTAATGTTTGTTGTATAAATGTTCCCTCCTATAAAAAATGCTATCTTTGTATTAGATTAATCATTCATTTCAAACATTTAAAAAAATCCATTTGAATGTAATCTGGATTAGGATATAATGTTTTTAGTAACATAAGGCACATAATAAAAAACCGTTAACACGAAGATCATCCCAGTTGGAAACATGAGGTGGTAGTCCCCGATAGCTACAGCAGTAAGTCTGGCTCTGTTGGCTTCCCATTGATATAACTCCCCTCAACCAAACTTCTTGAATATAATTGGTTCTTGTATTTGGATACATATGTTATCATCAAAAGCTGTATCAAATACCCAATTTTTAGAAAAAATAGATTGCATTCGAAAACAAATGCACATGAATCTTCCCCTGCTTCTTAGGTTGTGTGTAGTTCTCCAACTAGTGGCCCTTCTTGCCACATGTGAAACAAACAGCCTACTATTCCCTTGACACCACTTTGATCATCGTTTTCCTGGAAGGCCACGAAGAATATTTGGACTTAAAGCTCTTCTCATTCCCTTTCCTCTTATTCACTATAAGGATAGAAGGATTTTTAGGCTTCATATCTTTAACCACTTATCGAATGAGGATAATAAGATCTGATAGAGACTTTTAAATGTTGTTCTTATTGAAATTGACAACAAAGATAGAGAAGATCTGATGGAGTGATGCGAGAATGAGATCGTTGCCTGGTTTTTCAGGGAGTTTAAACCCTAGAACCAACATGCGATCAATTTGGCCAATGATCTTGACTACATGTGGCCCAAATGGAGATACTTCTCCAAGATTACTATGAATGAGTGCCTTAGAGATCTCAAACCTTTACGATCTTTCTCTCTCTTGGTAATGTCAATGAAGGTTCTCGAGCATGATATAAGAAACCATGTTTTCATGAGACATCATGAGGTCACCAGACATTGATGATAGAATCAAACATTGAACATTGACCGCATCGTTCATATGTCTCTCATAGGCCATGAAATCCTCATCACTCGCCTCTTTGGAAGGCAGATCAGGTAATGCTAACTCTAGCACGTTAGACTTCCGTTAATTGCATATGGTAACCCGTAGGAATCTAAACCATTCCTGGAAGTTATTTCCAGTCAGGATGTTGTCTTTATCTAGAATTTGTCCAAGGGATTATTCGGTTGATGAGTTTTTTATTTTTATTCTAATATTATAGGAGAATATCATTAGTACTTTCTTGATTGAACTTTATAAGAAATAATAACTTTTATTAAGTCTCCCACTATTTTATCAAGTCCCAATAGCCTTCACCATTGAACATGTAATGTCCATTTTCCATGACATTTTTATGGCAAGGATCTATATTCCCCGTCGCATACCCCAACATGGTTTGGTTATGCAATTAGAAGTTATTTAGGTAGGCATGTCTTTTCCAACTACAGGCTTGAAACTTTTTTATATGTTTAGTTAACTCCCCAATCATGAAATCATGAATTTGGATTTACTCAAATCTTGCCTCCAATATTTCACCAAGTATATTAAGGGATACTCCTCTTGATTTAACATGGTTAAGTGAAGATGAAACCTTTCATATGGGATTCCTGTAAAAACTATGTTTCCCTACAAGGTTTGGTCAATCACATATCTTTATTGAGATATTCCCTTAATCAAGTAATGGAAGGATTGTACTGACTTAATATTTTATTTGAGGGATTTTTTATCTCTTATGTGTTTATTTAATAATATCATTATCACATTCTTATTAACATTCTGTGGAACTTTATTATGTGATTAACCATGTATTGATAATATTTATGCATATGTCTAGTTTATTTATTTCCATCTTGCATGCTTGTTTAATTCAATAATTTTGCGATCCTGACAACACATCCATAATGATAAACAATGAAAATGAAAAAAAAATAATGTAAATGAAATGATCATGAGATTTTCTAATGGTTGGTTTATCTAGAGGTTGATAAAATAACCCTGACCTAGGGGAGAAACACCTTGATCCTTTTGGGTTCCTATTTACAACTTCCACCAGTCCACCTCTGTATCTCCTGGGATTGGATTCATCTCGACTCCAGCTTGAACCACCTCCACTAGCTTGGGAGTTCCATCCATTACATATGCCTTTTTTAACCTCACATGAAGGTGAGGGGTAAAAGGGTGTTTTATATAAAAGAAACCATGGACATGCATTCCCTACATATTAATGGGGAGAAGGATCGTTGACTAAAAAAATTAATTCAAATAAATAAACTAAAATAATCCATCCAAATACAAAGGTCTAGGTTTAGCTCATTATCATCCATACAAGCATTTATATTTATGCATAAATAAAACTAGAAATCAATGCTTTAATAATTCATGATTATGATAAATCATGGTAGAATCAATTTATTATCATGTTTAATTAATCCACCATTTTATCTTAAAACCATTTCTGAATTTCCTTGAGATTTTCATCCATCATAATTTTAAACAAATAAATTCATTTAAAATTAGCTTTGTACATAACTTGTACCATGGAGGCAACCCAGTGAATTCTTATTCATAACTACCCTTGTAGTAGAAATGATCATTATGCATATGTTAAATTAAAAATATATATATAAAACACCTATCACATGTTGTTACATAGCTTTATGTTCACACGATGGTACATGTCTCAGGGGTTTGTATTAAATAATAATAAATTTTAATAAATCTTCATAATTTGAATTAGTACACGAAGTGTAGATCCAACTACATGGTTTGAATTATTTTTCACCATCTATCATAAGATCACGCTAGGGGAAACAACGTGTGAGTATACATCGTAAATACTTGTACTACACAGTGTGTCCAGTGGGCCACATGTCGTGTACTTCCTCGTTACATTGTCTCTAGCCGAGAAAGCTGTGTAATAGGTACATCGACCATCCCTAACATGAAAGGGACTACATGTCGCGTCCATTGGGACACACAATGTGTAATATATAAACTGAATGCCACCTATTCTTGGTCAACACATGGTGTCATTTATGACTTAGAAAGACTCACTCACATGTCTTGGTTTGGCAGACCGGTCTGATGCATTGAATCTTGACTATAAGGTATGTACTACAGAATACACTCCAGTGTTCTGGTGTTGTATGACCAGGAAGCATTGGAACCTCTAGATGAGATCCTCAATTTTATTTTAATTAAAATTAATATAAATGGTCATTTCTATAAGGTGATTTAGAAACGAAAGAGGAGGACTAGATCTCGAGATTCAAATTTTCAAAATGATTAACTATACTAGAAAAAACGAAATTTTTAAATGCGTTACTCATCAGAGAAATAATTATATTATTATAAACATTGATGTGACCCCTATGATACCAATTGAAGGTTCTGGGCCCAGTGGGAGTGTGGTTGGAATGGTACCAAACATTGATTTTTACCATGATCAATGATTATTATGGGATCAATACGATGATGAACACCAGTATCCACTGAATATAATATGATATTTAGGTAAATAAGGAGGCATGAAACCTTAGAGAGGATCTTGCATATCATGTTTATAATTAATTTAATTAAATTCATTATGAAAAATAATACATACAAATTTGGTATTTTTCATCATTGATGACATTGATCATCAATAATGAATATTCTGGATTATCTTGTTGCTATTGTAAGGATCAAAACTAGAATACATGTAGTGGTGATCCACACGTGCTGTGATGGCCTCCGACCGACAATGCTCATTCTTCGAGGGCTAATGTTGTGAAGTGAGTGTCTTGTGTCGGTCATTCTTGACCTCTTGTTCTTTAGACATGAAGAACGTCTCTCGTTCATGAGAGGGGATAGAATATGATTTGAGAGAAAAATGGTTTCTCTCAACAATTATCAATTTAGTAGGAGTTTGTAGTGTTGTCTAGCAAAATAGATGTAATTGTGTATTTATATTCGTGGAATTTAAGTTATAATATTTAATTTCATTGCAACAATTAAATACATTCATGAATAGTGAGAAAACACATGAATTTTATAATAATACAGTGTTATTATTTATGGTGCGACAACTTTCTCAAAACAGAATTATAAATAAAATTCTACATAATAAAATAATTGAAGCGTTATTTTAATTTTTTCCAACTAGTTAAATAATAATTTACAATTTTAAAAATAATTATATTAAAACTAGCCAAAACCATAGTCCACTCGAACTCCAATTCCATTTATTGAACAACTGAATAAATAAATAAATAAATAAATTATTCTCTTAAATAAATAATTCATTTACAAACTAGTGAATAATTATTTATTAAATGTTCAATAAAATAAATAAATATATTTTATTTCATTTATGTGATCATTGTAAAATGAATTAAATTAATACACAGTGTTGAGAATAATATTAATTTTATTAGTTAAATTCAAATAGAGTTTAACCAAGACCACCAAAAACCCTTAGTGTTTGACCCTCTAGGATTGTTTCTCGTTGGCATTATGTGGTCTTGCCTAAAGTCCAAGGGTACTGTCTAGCAATGGGTCATGGCACCCAAGTGATAGAACCTAAAGTTTCAACAACGACATACACATACGAAGGCTCTCTCTGTAATATAATCCATGTGTTCAAATATCTTATCAAGCAGATTACCTGATTGTGTCATCAACTTTTATGCTCAATTGGTCGTTCTTTGAGTACCTGAAATAAACTCATCGTTACACCATTTACATGGAATTTCACGTGATGGTTCTATTTCAATCAAAAGGTTGAGATATCAACTTCTATAAATGGAAGAAAAAAAATCCTTCCTAGACTTATCCATTAATAACATGCGACTCGTGACGCACCCAACATACCCTTCTTCCCGCCAACTGTCTGTGTGACAATTTTCCTTATTAAATCAAAGTACCTAAGTCATGAAACATATTAATGATAATATTAATGTCTATGGAACATTATAGACACTCATAGATAGAAATATCTGATGACACCAAAACGTTTGGAATTCATACTAGTGGGTATATTCCCAAAATCTCCTATCTTAGAGAGTACCAAGTACAAAAATCATGAGATGAAGTCTCATCTGCTTACGAGTACTCACACCTGTCTGTCTTCATGCTTTGTGTCCCATCATAGATAGTCATCCAAACAAAAAACTATATTTAAGAATATTTTTATAGCATTTCAAAGTTCTCATCATAGCGGGGAATTTCCATGACCTTTTCAATGAAACAAATACTCTTGGACATTATTATATTATATACATGTATAAAAATGAACAATATGTAATAATAAAATAAATATAATTGTAATCAATGTAAAAATAGTTGGTTCTAGGAAACCAACTCTTACAAACTCCCACTTGAACTAGAGCCAACTTACTAAGAATTTCAATCCACAGGACCTCACAAGATGATCTTGTATCTGTTGATTCAAGGATTTATTTAAGGGTTCCACCAAGTTGTCTTCCATTGACGTACTTCCCCCTACAACATCACATATCTGAGAAAAATATCTTAAGTTATGATACATCTGAAATATGCACTTTTTCTGCAGATGTGACATTGGCTCTTTTCCTATATGCACTACTGTAGTATTATCAAAGAATAATGTGATGAGATCTTTACTACTAGGTATTACATATAGGTCTTGGAAGAAGCATCACATCAAAAATACTTCTTCAGCTGCCTCAAAATCTGTGATATACTCAGAGTCTACTGTAGAATCTACGACCACACTCTTCTTTGAGCTCTTCCATCACATTGCACCTCTATTCAATGTGATGATGCATCTGTTTTGCAACTTCATATAAACTTGATCAGGCTGGAAACTAGCATCTACATATCCTATGATAACCAGTTCTTCAACTTCTCCTTAAATCAGGAACATATCCTTAGTACACCTCAGATACATTAAGATAGTCTTCACTACCATCTAATGGAAGTCACCTTCATCATCTTGATATCTCCTACAGCACTCAATGCGTAGGAGACATCCAGCCTAGTACATAACATTCCATATATGACTAACCCATCCCCAGATTATTTGGAGTCCATTAATTTATATCTCATTACTCTTGTGGATGATGACACAATTTCATGGAATGATGAATGCCATGTGACATTGGCAAAAATACCCTATTTGATTTTTTCATAATGAATCTCTTCAGTATCATATCAATGTAAGTACTTTGACTTAGGCCCATCAATCACTTGGATCTATCATGATGTATCTTGATCCCAATAATGTATTCTTCCATTCCAAGTATTTTATGGAGAAGAGTTGATTCAAGCATGCCTTAACAGACTGTAAGACTGGTATCTCATTTCTAATAAGTAATATGTCATCAACTTATACCATTATGAAGAAACCTGTCATCCAACTAACCTGTTTGTAGACACAAGGATCACATTCATTCTGAATAAAACCAAATTCTTTTATGGCTTCATAAAAATGAATATTCCATGACTTTGATTCTTTATTTAATCCTAAAATGGATTTCTTGCAACTTGCATACCTTATTGGCAACATTTGGGGTCACAAACCCTTTAGTTTGTGTCTTGTAGACATCTTCCTGAAGGTTTTTGTTGAGTAATGTTGTTTTGACATCAATTTTCCAAATCTCAATGTCATGGTTAGCTGCAATCAAAGGTATAATTATGATGGATTTTAGCATTACAACTGGTGATATGGTATCATCGTAATCAATTCCACAACACAATTTAAAACCTTTTGCAACCCGTCATTCCTTATAGACATTGAATTGTTGTTCCTTGTCCAGTTTATTCTTGAATACCCATTTTCAACCAAAATGCTTTACATCAACTATAGGATATTCAAAAATACAAGCTTAGTTTAGTTACATGGAATCCATTTTAGAATTCATTGCTTTTTTCCACTTAGAAACGTTTGTGCCACTTACTACTTTCTTGTAGGTTAGATGATCATTATTATAATCTAATAAGGAGTCACCATCCATGGTAACTAGAAAACCATACTGATCTGGTTCTCTAATTTCACTTGTACTCCTACATAGTACCGGTGTCTCTAGAACAAATTTCTCTTCCACGAGGATTTGTGGAATCTGTTCCTATACAAACTCTTGTGTACCTTGAGCATTTACTTCATCGAAGTCTATCTCGCTCCCACAATCTATTTTGTTGATGTGATACCTCTCAAGGAATATGGCATGTTATTATATTATAACTTTTTTTTCTCAGGGGCTGTACATGTAATATCCCCTTGTTTCCTTGGGGTATCAAATAATGGTACACTTTGTGCCTTGGCATGCATGTTTTTTACTTGAGATGACCTTACAATATGCTTCTCTACCCCACAAATGTAAATTCGGTAACATGGATTTTCTTGAACTCCCTAACTCATATTGGAAACCATTTATATATTTAGTTGGTACTTGGTTTAGTATGTGTGCCTTTTTTCATAATTAATATCCTCAAAAGGATAATGGAAGACCCACATGACTCATAATTGATCTCACCTTGTCCAACGGGGTGTGGTTTCTCCTTTCGCTCACACCACTCCACAGTGGTGTGTTTAGAGGAGTGATTTGGGATAGGATCCCAAACTCCTATAAGAAATCAATGAATTCTTGATTAAGATATTTTACACTATGGTCTAGGTGGAGTTTCTTAATCCTCTTACCACGCTGGTTCTCAACATCATTCATGTATTCTTTAAACTTATCAAAATAATCTGACTTATACCTCCTTAAGTAGATATATCCATATCCACTAAAATGATGAGTAAATATAATAATGTATGAGTATCATCCCCTTGATTCAACTGGAAACGGTTTAAAAACATCGATATTAACCAATTCAAGAATTTCATTAGCCCTTTCACCTTTCCCACTAAATGGGGATTTGGTCATTTTTCCTTGTAAACATGCTGGACATACACCAAGTGGGTTTACTTTCAAAGAATATATATATCGATATTGATTTAACATTGTCAATATTTTCTCTTTTACATGTCTTATCCGGTGATGCCAATGTTGGGTGCGGTATGAGTCAAGTGAAGTATCATTGTTATCAATTTTCAATACTTGATTGGTGTAATCCAACATATAAATTCTTTTTTATAAATGTTCCCTAACTAAACTAATGTTATCATTGTAAAAGAAGATTTTTTTTTCCAAAAATGACAAGAAATCCATATGTATATAATATGGATATAGAAATAATTTTTTAGTAACATAAGATACATAATAACATCCATTTAAAACCACGAACATCCTAGTGGGCAACATGAGGTGGTAGTCCTCGACAGCTACAACAACAAGTCTTGCTCCGTTGGGCAGTTGTAGATCTACCTCCCATCAATAAATCATTCTAAATATACTTTGTTCCTGTATTTGGATACATATGAGAGAATCAAAAGCTGTATCCAATACCCAATTTATAGAAATAGAAAGATTTCATTCGACAACAAATGCACCTGAAGATTCCTCTAGCTTCTTTGGCTGGGAGCAGTTCTTCTTATAGTGGAGCATATTTCCACATGAGAAACAAACAAACTCCTATTCTAGTGCCTCCCCATTGATCATATTTTTCATGGAAGGTCATGAAGATGATTTGAGCATAATTCTCTTCACCCTCGCTTTCTTCTTATTCAACACAAGGGAAAAAGGATTTGCGCGCTTCATATCATTTTCCACTTGGAGAATGAGAATAAGAAGACTAGATAAAGACTTATCAATGCTCTTAATTTCGAAATTTTCTACAAAGATAGTTATATTCTGAGGGAGTGATTCAAGAATGAGATTAGTGCCCAGTTCATCGAGGAGAATAAACCCTAGAACCTCCAGGTGATCAATGTAGCCAATGATCTTGACTACATGAGGCCTATCTAGGGAACCTTCTCCAAAATTACTCTAAAAGAGTGAGTTAGATATATCAAACCCTTCTTGTATTTCTATCTCCTAGTAAAGACCATGGAGGTGCTCGAGAATGCTATAAGCATCCATGTTTTCATGAGACTTCAGGATATTACTATACACTGATTATAGCATCAATCATTTAATGTTGACCACGTCATTAATATGTTTCTCATAGACCCGTAAATCTTTATCACTCACCTCTTTGGAAGGAAGATCAGGTAATGCTGACTCTATCACATAAGAATTCTGTTAATGGAATAGGATAACCCTAAGGAATATAAACCATTCATGGATGTTACTACAAGTGAAGATGTTGTCTTTATCCAGAATTGATCATTGGGATATTGTGGTTGATGAGTTTCTCAATTTTATTCTATATTTATAAGTGTAGATCATTAGTAATTTCATGATTACATTTTATAAAATATAATAAATTTTATTAAGTCTCCCACTATTATATCAATTCCCATATCCATCACCGTTGAACTCAGAATGTCCATTTTCCATGACATTCTTGTGGCAAGGATCTGTATTCCCCATCTTCAAACCACAAATGGGTTGGTAAAGCTATTAGAAGGTATTTCGATAGGTGGGTTGTTGTGAACTGCTGGATTGAAGCTCCTTGATATGTTGAGTGGAATCCCCAATCCTGAAATCCAGACTTTGGATTTCCTCATCTCTTGCTTCCAATATTACACCATGACAAGCAAGGGATACTCCTCTTGATGTAATATGGTTAAGTCAACCCGAGACCTTTCATTAGGGATTCTTGTATAAAAGTAAGTGTAATAACAAGGGTTTGAAAAAAACATAGTTTTATTGTGTTATTCCCATAATAAAGTAACATAAGGCTTGTTGAAACATAATATTTTATTTGAGGAATTTTTTATCACCTATGCCTGAATTTATTATTATCATTATCACAAGTTTATTAATGTTACATGGAACTTACTTAAGTTATTATCCTTGTATTGATAATATTTACACATAAGTTTAGTTTATTTTAGTTCCCTCTTGCATGTTTTTTAATTCATTAATTATGTGATTGTGACAACACATCCATAATGATAAACCATGAAACAGACAGAAATAAAATAAAGTAAATTGCATGATCATGGGATTTTCTAATGGTTAGTTTATCTAGCTGTTGATAATATAACCCTCACCAAGAGGAGAAACACCTTCTACCATTGGATTCATGTTAACAGATTCCACATGTCCACCTCTTTATCTCCTGGTATTGGTTTCGTCTAAACTCTAGCTTGAACCACCACCACTAGCTTCAGGGTTCCATCCATTACATATTCCTTTTTTAACTCACATGTAGGTGAGGGGTGAAAAGGAGTTTTACATAAAAGAATCCTTGGGCACACATTCCCTACATATTATTGAGGGGAAGACTCTTATGCCAACAAATTTAATTTAAATATATAAATTAAAAGAAAACATCAAAATATAAAGGTCATGGTCTTGATCATGATCATCCATACATGAAAAAATATTTATGCATAAATAAAACTAGAAATAAATTATTTAATTGTTCTTATTTAAGAGAAATCACCCTTGAATCAATAATTTATCATCATTAATTAATCAATCCTTTTATCTTAAACCCTTTTAAGAATTTTATTTTTATTATCATCTATAATAATTTTAAACAAATACATTCATTTAAAATTATATTTGTACATAACTTTTACCATGGAGTAATCCCATTTTATTATTATTCATAACTACCTTATTAGTAGAAATGAACGTTATGAAGATGTAAAATTAAACACATATATATGAAACACCTATCTGGTGTTGTGCCTTTGCTTTATGGTCACACAATGGTACACATCTCAAGGGTTTGTATAATATAATAATAAATATTAATAAATACGAGCAATTTGTATGAGTACATGACATGTAGTTCCAACTACACGGTGTCTATTATTTTTCAACATATATATGAAGTACATTCTAGGGGAAACAACGTGTGAGTATACTTTGGAAATTTTCAGAGTACACTGTGTGTCTATTGGGCCACACGCCGTGTAGTTCCTCATTACACGGTCTCTAGTTAGGCAAGCCATGTATGGGGTACAGAGTCCAACACTTACCCAAAAGGGACTACACGTTGTGTCCATTAGGGCACATGAAGTGTAATATAGAAACTGTGTGCCACCTATTCCAGGACAACACACGGAGTCATTTAAGACTTATAATGACTCCAACAGACGACTTGGTTTGGCAAACCGGTCTGATGCATATAATCTTGACTATATAGCATGTACTGCTAAAAACGCGCATAATGTTCTTGTGTGGTATGGATGAAAGGATTAGGAAACTCTGTATGAGATCCATTATTTTATTTTTTTCAAAATTAAAAAAAATATTTTTTCTGTATGGTGAACGAGAAACGAAAGAGGAAGAATAGATCTTGAGATTCAGATTTGAAGTATTATTAACATGAATTGAAATAACTAAATTATTAAATTCATTATACATTAATGAAATAATGAAATAATTATTAATAATGATATAACCCTTTTAATACAACTTGAATGTTCTGGGCGTAGTAGAATCGTGGTTGGGGTGGTACCCAACTTTGATTGTTACCAAGATCAATGATTATTCTGAGATCAATATGATGACGAACAACATTCTCCATGGAATATAATCAATAATTTAGATAATAATGAATGTTACCAAAACATTAGATAGGATCTTGCAGATCATGTTTATAATTAATTTAGTTGATTTTCACAAGAAAAATAATACCTTTAACATTGGTATTTTTCTTTGTTGATGATATTGATTGTCCAGAATGACCCTTCCAGATTATTTCGTTTCACATCTAAGGATCCAAACTGGAATCCCTCTAGCGGTGATCTAAACATGCTCTAATGGCATCCAATCGATACCGGTCAGTCATCTGGTGCTAGCATGGTGAAGCGAGTGTCTTGTGTCTGTCATTCTTGACTGCTTGTTCTTCAGCCTTGAAGAACGTCTCATGTTCTTGAGAGGGGAGAGATGAGGATTCGAGAGAGAAATTGTTTAGCTCAACAACTCTCAATTCACCTGGCAAGTGGTGTGGTGTCTGGCATAATAGGCATACATGCCTATTGATATAAATGGTATTTCAATTACAATTTTTAATTGCATAGAAACAATTAAATACATTCATGAACATGTTGAAAAACCATGAATTTAATAATATTACTTCTTCATAATTTGTGATCGGCCAACTTGCACAAAATGAAATTATAAATAAAATTCAGCATCATAAAATAATAGCAGCATTAGTTTAATTTGTGACAACTAGTTGAATAATTATTTACAGTTTGGGAAATAATTATTTTACTACCAGACCGAACATGGTCCTCTCAAACACAACATCCATTTTCTAAACACCCGAATAAATAAATTAATAATTTATTCTATTAAATAAATATTTTATTTGCAAACATGTAAATAAATATTTTTTAAATATTCAATAAAAGAAATAAATATTTTTAATTTAATATATGTGATCATTGTATCTTTAATAAAAAATTTCCACGATCTTGAGAATAATATTTACTTAATTAATTAAATTCAAATTGAATTTAACCGAGACCACTAAAAACACTTACTGTGTGACCCTATAATATTCTTTCTCGTTGTCATTAGGCGGGCATGCCTAAAGTCTAAGAGTACTGTCTAGCAATGGGTCAAGGCACCTAGGAGAAAGAACCTAAAGTCGCAACAACAAAATCCACATACGAACGCTCTTTGTGGTATATAATACATTTGTCGCAATATATCATCAAATATGTTTCATGATTGTTTCATCAATTTTTATGCTTGATACATCGTTCCATGACAACCTAAAATAAACTCGTTGTTACATCATGGCCAGGGAATTTCGTGCAATGGTTCTATTTCAATCTAAGGGTGAGATATCAACTTCCATAAATGGAAGGAAATAATCCTTCCTTGACTTATCCAATAATAACAAGCCACTCGTGGCACATCCAATGTACCCTACTACCCAGAAACTATCTGCATGATGGTTTTCATCATAAATAAAACAGCTTATGTCCTGGAACGTAATAATGATAATGTTAAAGTCTAATTATCTTTATACACCATCACAGATAGAAATATATGATGACACAAAAACATGCGTAATTCCTTCAAGAGGGTTTGTTCTCATAATCTACAATCATTGAGATTACCATGTATGAACTTAATGAGAGGAAGTCACACCTGCTTACGAGTACTGGAAACTAATCGTCTGCTAGCTATGTGTCCCATCGAAGCATGTCATCTAACCACAAAACAATATTTAATAATTTTTTTATAGTATTTCAAGGATCTTATCATAGAAGGGAACTTCCATGACCTAATCAATTCAACAAATACACTAGGAAATAATTACATCATTTTCATGCAGAACAATTAACAATATGTAATAATACATTAACTATTCATGTAGTCAAATTATAACCAGTTAGTTCTTGGACACCAACTCTTACACGTCCAATAACACATATAAATATTGAATTATTACATCTAGGTCTAGTTCTCATAGTATCCTACACTGGATATTACAAAGCGTGTACAACATGAAAAGGTTCCTAAATGTTTTATGCGTATACACACCAGATAGACTGTATATTTTGAATTCCTCAAATGATTTCATCCAGCTATAGAAAATAAATTTAATAATATTTTTGTGGAACTTATGTGCTCTCGACATAGTGGGGAACTATTATAACCTTTGTGTGTGACAACTACTCTTATGGAATTATCACATACTATATTATCTATAAAAACAATCATGATGTGATAATAAGTTTTTCATTAGTCAAATATATGAATGAAAGTTCTAATAAAATACATAAAAGTTGGGTCGAGGGAACCAAATCCAATAAAATATTCTTCCAACTTCATTGTTATTTGATAATTCCATAGATCATGAACTCGAACTAAAGATATTGATATGTTTCACCAAATAACATTCTGGAAATGATCAAATTCTAGGTTTTGGTTGAATCACCAACATAGAAAATACCAACGATGAATCATGCATATAATGGGGGAAGAAATCCATGAAACACCAAAGAGAATAAAACCTTGACTATTTTATAGGTTTTCATAGATCCATTTCTATTAAGATAATGAATTAAGGTAAAAATATATCAATAATATAAATTCCCCAAAACCTTGGTTGATAAACCTAACTCTGCACAATATGATTGAGCCGAGAATCAAAATGTTAGAAGAATTAATTTGTAGTCATCATGGGATAAATAAATGGGGATTAATCCAAATAAAAATTTTCCTTCCTTGAGAGTTTGGATGAATATTTCATTATGAATAGTCTAATGCATTCATTATTAGTGAGATCTATGAACTCTATTGGGAAAAATGATCCTTATGCCATTATTTTCCACAAATCACTCTTCCAATGGATCCTCCTCTCAATCCAAGGGTTATGCAGTTAACCCTAGGGAGTTGGAATAACTATATATTTATAGATGATATTAGGAAGATGTGTCAATAATAATAATTAATTAATTTATTTATTTATTTTATTATTTGTGTCTGTGGCATCCTTTATCAAAATGTCTGATACCAACAATGAATATGTACCGCCTATGGTAAAAATCGCATTCCAGACACAATGATGGACTTATATTTTTCTCTTCTAAGTCCACATTCCTGAGTTATTATTATATTTATAAAATTATATGTGAGTGTGATATAATATATTTAATATATATATAATATCAATACCAATCCTCTTCAGGCCTTGGAATATTGTGTTGTCCCTATTCCTAGATCTGAATATATTCCTTAATATATTTCAATGTTGTACAAGGTAATAACAATGAAATTACCTATTTTCTCGAAGTTGATAAATTGAATAGATAATAATTTTATTTATATATATTCCCCCACACACATATATATACATATAATATATAAAAGTTAGTTTTCAGAGCCACAATTTATTATTAAATAAAATCAAATACCTCTTTTCTTGTCTTGGTAGAGGGGGACCCATTACATAACAAAAAGGCCCAGGGGCATGAAAGCCCATTTTTGGCCCAAAGTCTCCTCCTATGAATAATACTACTATAGTATGGATGTGAATGAGGTTATGATAAATTAATACTCCTACCCCTTTGAATAATGTTTCATCAATATTCAAAACACTCATCTCTGTCCTTCATATAAAAAATGCATAATGAAAATTGAAATCATTCATGAGACACAGTAATTTTACTTGGTTCACCCTCAGTAGGCTACGCCTAAATTTTATACAAAGACGATGTGCCGATGTACAAAATCCACTAATCCTCACTTTAGAATTTCATGGTTTGGGATATATCACTTATGTGCTATGGATCACTACTATCACAATGTCTAGGATCATCTCAATACTTTCCCAAAGGTCACTCTCTAAGTATCATTATCTAGAAAACTACATGTGGAAATGATCACAATTTTCCTCTTCCATTTATCCCTGGTATTTATGGGATCAAAAAATATATTATGGACTTGTAGGTCCCTATATTTGAATGAATGCGCACATCCTTAGTTGCAGATACATTCTTTTTTGAAGTCCCATTTTCACCCATAGATGAAATCCAATTTACCGTGTAATGTTAGTTTGTGTAAATTTCTTTTATAAACTATTTTAGTCCCTTTTTTATCTTCCTGGAATCTTCTGTGAACTATCAGACACCTTATGGTGTGTGTGCTTCATGGACCACCTCTTATTCTGTGGGCTAACTACACTTCCACGGACAACTTCTCTTCCATGGGCTACCTCTTCTTCCATGTATGCCTATTCATTCTGGTATGAATTATCCTTTATAGAATACAAAGCCCCTAAAACTAATTTCATGAACTATTATTGTGATCCACTTCACCCTTAATAGAATCCTTCCTCATGAACTATTCTTCTTCATGGAAAGCTTTCACCAAAAACTCAGTCTATCGCAGAATCCTTTCTTGCGAACTTCTTCACACTTCCCCAAATTCTTCCTAGTGTGATGATGTTTTCTAATGAAATTATCTCTATATAATGATGTGATTAAAAGTATTATATAGGAAAAAAGATCCACAAAACCCTCTAATCTGAATTACCCAAACCTTCGATATGGTATAACCTTTACACTGAATTGTGCTATGCAGTCTACATTAAACCATTATTACATTGTGGTGGCTGATGCCTTCCATAAAATAATCACTACATCTCAACCAAAAATGGTGATCTACCTTTGAAAAATTATCCTTAGGAAAATTGAAAGCCTTCCATGAATCATTTTCCCTAGGTATTCCATGTAGCATGATTCACAGTCTGCATAGTGATGCTTTTTGGAAATTCATCATTTTTTAATTTTCATTGATGTTCCAAATAAATCCTTTTCTGGTCTGTAAACTATGATTCAAAATTTTTCAACTGTAAAATACTTTATGGAAAATCATCCTTTTACAAACAAACTCCGTATTTTTCGACCAAAAATTTGAATAACACTGGGAAACTATGCCACCTTAAAAACATACTTCAGTAAAAATATCCATAATATTTTACAGTCATCTAGAATTATCAATAAAATTAATCACCCAAAAAACACATAGAGGAAACCTTGAAGGATTTTCCTCAATATTTTCCCCCTTTAGGTTTATTGAAAACTCAACAAAATTTGATACATCGTTAAATTTTCTTCCATAATTTTCTTATTGCGATTATGATAACGATCGGGGATTTACTCAAAACACACTCTATGAACTCTTGATCCATGATCAAAATGAGAAACATAATTATAATGAAAAGTTCATCAATGAATCACTTAATTTCAAAAACACTCAATTTAATTCATTACAAACCTCATCCGTCGTGATATTTAACCATCGATTGTTCACCTTTAGCAGCATCGGATTTAATACTCCCCTACTTCACTACTCCCATACTTCACTACTCCCCTATCAACTTCTCCACTATCTTTATTGAAAAAATTTCTCTCTTTTAAAACCACAATTTCTCTCCCTTTCTCAATGAAATTGAACGTCATTTCTTTATTCTCTACAATTGAGTAATGAATATTGATCGACTCATTAGGAAAAAACATTGAATTAATAATGGAGAGGGGGTCCCATATCCACACATTTTCATGTACGTGGAGTCGAATGAATTTGAAGAGAAAGTAGATTAATTTCAAATGATACTTTTGGTATGGCCTTTGTTATAATGTCTTAACTAAATCCCCCTTCGAGTTCTGTATGCACATACTCTATCTTCAAAATCACTCACTCCAGCTTCTCCTTGATAAAATGACCCATAATTTCAATGTGCTTTTTACTCCTGTGATGGAATGATTTTTTCAATTTTTTATACCTCTTGAATTTTTTTAAATGGATTCTGATTGGATTTTTCACTTCAACTCTCATATCATCATGATGCTGCTTCATCCACAATAACTGTTTCCAATTTGACTATATGCAATATTTTCAGCTTCTACTGTGATCAGTGAAATAAAATATTCCTTCTTTATTATCCGGAAAATTAACAATATTCCCGGATAAAATGCACCATAATATACTTATTTTCTATTATCTTCTATATAGTCCCAATCTTCATCTGTAGATCATAATAACTCCAACTGATATTTGTCCTTATACATCAAACCCAAAATCCACAGTACACATTATATAATGATGAATTATTTCCACTGAACGAAATCGGGTTTCCTTGGGATTGATCTGATATTGTGAAACATGGCAAATGGAAAAAAAATATCAGTTCTTATTGATTTCTTCTACAATATACTTCCAATGGTTTTCCTATATTCTATTATTTTAACTACATTAACTTTATCATCCCATAATAGTTTCATTCATATAGCCACAACGGTTGTAATCTCCTTGGAACAATCCATTAAAAATATTATAAGAATTTAATTAACCTATTTTTATTGAGAAACAAATGTACCATTCTTTCCTTTTGTCAATGATAAACTAATTAAAAATTTCCATTCACCGATCATCAACATTTCAAATTAACTTTTCATGAATTCTATGAATTTATTGCATCGAGCTTCATCTAATTAACCAATGATCATGTCATTTACATATACTAGAACCATAATCCATTGATTATTTTCATGTATGACATTAATATTGCAATCAAATCCACCATACGGAAAACTAAACTTCTATAGAAATTGATATTGTCTTGAATACCATGCTCTTGGTGCTTGTTTCAACCCATTTAGCGACATCTCCATCCAAGAAACTCTTTTATCATATTCTTTAATGATAAATCCATATAGTTACTCAATATAAACTTATTGTTGTGAAAGCCATTTCATAAACACTGAATTAACATCCATATGGAAATAATACAACTTTATTTGCACTCCTATGTCCATGAATAATCTAATTGTCTCTTACCATGAAACATGTGAAACTATTTCATCAATATTAATAACCTCTATCCCATTGTACACTTTTCACACAAGTTAGGAATTTTTTGAATCACATCATCATCTTCATTCATCTTGTAGAAAAGGAACCATTTAGTCTGGATGAAATTCTTGTCTCTTGGTCTCGAAAAAATCTCCCATGTATGGTTCTTATGAATTTGGTCCAACTCTTCTTCATAGACTAAACCCAATTATCATATCCAACAACTTTATCAAAACATTTATGCTCTACCTATGAAATGTGTGATGCTTTATATAGATTATTTATTCTCCATGTCTACTCTACCAATTTCTCAACACGAATTATGTTCCATCTATCAATATAAGATACTATTTTTGGTCTTTGTATTGAAACACAATTTATCTCATCCTTTTAATTATCTAAATAATATTTTGAGTCAACTTCCAGAACTAGAACAAATCCTAATATACTTATCTCATCAACATTCTCCTCTGGATACAAATAACATATTTTCGGAGGATTTTTCTTATTCCCTACTGTAGTTACATCATGTATTTAAAAAACCATTCAAAGACACTTATTGAACAATTTTTAATCATTTATTTTCATTGAATATCCAATAAATATCCCATCATATACATAAGATTCAACCGCTCTATATTTCTCCTTATTGAGAATAAAACACATACATTTAAAGACTCAAATGTACTTAAACATTGGATTCATTCCATACCAAAGATCCGATTTTTTTTCTCTACTTTTGGACACAATAAATCTATATTTGATGTGTAGAATGATGTCAATACTTCTTCTATAAAAAACCTATCTTGATGGAATTTCACATTGTGAATTTTTCTAGTCATCTTGTTAATATTTTTTTTCTTATCTCAGCTATTCTATTTTTTTGTGGAGTTATAACTGCTGACTCTTGGTAACATATCCCACGTTTCTAGACATATTCCTCCACATGGCTCTTTGAGAACATAGTTCCATTATCTGTTCGGATAATCTGACTTCCTTAACCCAACATATTTTCTGGCACCCTTCGATAAGTTTTTATGCAATTGAACACCATATATTTGTCGTTTTTGATTGAAACCCATGCTATTATGATAAAATAATCAAATAAGATAACATAATATATCCTCCTATCAATAGGTCTTGGTGAAATATGTCAGTACACATCAATATATAACAACTCACAAAAATTTGTTGAAAATTTCCCATTTTCCTAATATGTCTTTTGAATGATCTAACCTTGTTGACAATCATCACATTTATGAGTATGATCTTGGGATAATCTAGGGAGGCCTTGAGAAGCATCATATTTCACCAGAACTTCTGATAAATTTTTTCTCAAATGGCCATGGTTTTAATGCAATTTTTTTTATTATTCCATGGAAAAAAGAACATATCATCTTCTCCACTTACAAGGTATATATTCCATTTCATACAATTTACTAGTAAAACCACTACACTATATTATTCCATGATTACACACAATTTATCAGAAAAGATTTTGGCATGTCATGAGTCACATATTTGACTAAAACTATGAATGATGTGACGCAGACCTTCAATAAAAAACATCATCACATCCATTGTCTCTTCCCCATTACATGGATTTCCACGAGCCAACAATATTCCAGACATCAACATTACAAAATCTTAGGACACCTTCTTTACTATACTAGATTACACCCTCCAAATCCATAATTTTTTGTCTTATGAGATGAGAATCCACTATCAATGATCTATATACCAGTGTGATCTAATGAATTTATAGTTACCTCTCCAACCACTGCATTTTCATCTTTTATTATTTCTGATCCATTTTTTTTAATTCATTCCTAATACAGATTGATAATATTGATCTTTAATGAAGTATTATGTACCAAATTCATCCTACAGAGTTATGAATAAATTTTTCAATTTCATCTCATTTGATGATACATTTTTTTACTGATTATGACTACATCCACTCTACTTAGGAACATTCATCTTCATAGTTGATGTGACATATCTGACCATGTGTCCAAATCATCCACACTTGAAATAATGACCATAAAATTATGTTATTGAATATTGAGTTATTTATGTATTAATTTATTTATTTTTTCCCTTTGGAACCTCTGGGATATGGAATAGAAATTTTGTGAGTGTCCCATATTTACACAATAATAAGATCTCATACAAGGATCATTATGATATGGAAATACTACACTACTGATTCTCCAATGGTTTCTATGAATCTTTTGTATTCTATTCATACCCAAATCTATCTTAAATCTTGGACATGGTTATTGTGATCTGACTTCAATCGTTACTACGTTCTATTTTCGATCAAGACCCATACTAGCCTTATCATTTTGATTTTATTGCTCCATATGTTATACTAGACCAATATGGTCAACATTCATCTTTTATATTGCCTTTGTACCACACTTTTTTAAACTCAATAGTTTCTCCTAATATTTCACTTTATTTCACTTACTAAAAACCACATCTTTATGTTATTTGATTCTATTAATTTTATCTTTCCTGATGTTAGTCAAAATATCAATATCTCTTTTCAATTATACATTTTTTATTTTTTACTCAAAAACCATTACATTGATCTCTGACATTGAGGAATTAATTTTTCAATTTCTTCATTCTAATCAGACTTCTATTTTTCTTATTTCTGTATATTATGTTTGGCATCACGAACCAACTTATTTGATTTCTTTGTTTTGGATCTCCAAACACATTTCTTTTTGAGTGAATCATCTAATTCAACATGAAGGTAAAATATCCTTTTACGTATCCTTTATCATTGTCACAAACTATTGTTTTTTGATAATTTATGACCACTTACACCATCACAAATTCATCATAGTCCTTGCAGTCCTCCATTTCATATTCCTTATAATCTTCTGAGTTGTCATATTCTTTTGAATGATGATTCTTCTTTCCTATGAAATTTCTCATAGTACTCCTACAACCTTTCTAGTTGGAAGAATAATTATTCTTAACAGTTTCCTCATTTTCACCATCATCATCTTGAAACATCTTAGGACACCTTACTACAGAATTTCCAATATTTCCACATCTAAAGCAAGCAAGTGAATGTTTTCCCTTGAACATTCCTCTTCCTCTATATATATTTGAGGATAAAAATGAAATGAAATCATCCACATTTTCTTCCATTTAAATATCTTCAATAGTGAGCTTATTCATGGTCTATAATTCCACTTCTTTGGAATTTACCATTTCTACAACATTGTTATCATCATTTATCGGCTCGTATGCTACAAGAGTACCATGCAATCTATCCAATGTCAAATACTTCTAATATCTATCTTCCAATACTATATCTTTTAGATTAAACTGATGAGGTAGTTTTCTAATGATGTTATTAGAAATATTAATTTCTTCAATAACATTTTTGAGACCATTCATGTATTCCAAAAAAACATTCCCATGGTCAAATATTATATCAAATGATTCATTATGGGGAATTCTCAGATCCCCATAATTGTTCTATTGAACCTTCATGTTTCCTTCTATGACTTTTTATTCAAGCTAATAACTGATAAACACCATTTACCATATAGAATGTGATGGATTAAATGACATAAATTTTGTATATATTTTATTTTATATGGACCCCCCTAAAGTATTGATTCCTTTAGAATTAGCGTGATATTACACTAGTTCATCTTCTGATAAAGAATAACTATCTAAATTGGTTGTCATTACACGCATAGATTCTATAAGAACATCCATTCCTAACGATAAGATATAGTGATGCATTTGATTCTTCCATAACTGAGTTTTTTTCAATTGAATATTAAAATCCCTTTATGATTGACATCCTTTATTTCATCTACTAAGATAGAATAATTGATTTTCAACATTTGGATATGATACCATTTTTATCCCAATTTTGTTAAATAACCTAAGGGGGTGGGGGGTAAATTAGATTATGAAAGATTAAAATAACTCCCTTTTAGATCTTGTTTCATCATTAAATAAAACACTCTTCTCTATCATTCTTGTAGAAATGTATGAAAATAATTGGAATCATGCATGAGACACATCAATTTTAATTGGTTCACCCTCACTAGGATAAATACAAGGAGCATAAAACGATGATGTGATGATGTACCAAATCAACTAAGGCACACTACAAAATTACAAGATTATGGCTGGATCACTTCTAGGTCTAGTCTCACTACCTTCACAATGTTCAGGGATGGATCATTGGATTCATAAAGGTCACTCCCTAAGTATATTTCTATGGCTCAATTATAATGGAAATAATCATTGTCTTTATCTTCCTTTTCTCTCTACTCTAGAATAGATTCACTCATTATTTATAGACTTTTAGGTCCCTTTATTTTCATGAATGAAAAAACCCTCAATTGAAGATAGATGCTCTATTAAAGTGATGCATTCACCCATATATGAAATCCAATTTTCTACAGTCTTAGGTTTTCTAAATTGATTTTGAAAAATATTTTAGTCCCTTCATGAACATCCCTAAATCTTCCACAAGCTGTCCTACTTCCTCTGTGAGCTATCTTACACCTCATGGCACATGTGCTTTGTGGACCGCCTCTTCTTCTACAGGTTGACTTGACTTCTGTGGACTCCCTCTCTTCTTCGGGTCTTATATTCATCTAAGTAAGTCTCTTCTAAGGAGGTTTCCATTTCTTTTATAGGCTAAATAGCCCCCATAAACTCCTTTAAAAAAACATTTTCATGAACCACTTAACCCTTCATTGAATCCTATCTCACAAACTTTTATCCTTCATGAAATTTATTCCGTTAAAATATCTCTTTTACAGAATCCTTCCACTCAAACTCTATCAGACATCGGTGATTTATTCTTGAAGTGATGATGTTTTAAAATGAAATTATCTCTATGTAATGATGCATTTAACAATCTTTATATAGGAAAATAGATAAACACAACCCTCTAATCTAAATTACCAAAATCTTCGATGTGGTATTACTTTAATGACAAAATGTGCTATGAAGTCCTCATATACCATTTCATTCTTGGCGTAAGGTGATGTATTCTATAAATGATTTATCACCTCTCGACCAAAAATGATGATAATCCTTTGAAAAATTATCATCATGTGTACTGAAAGGCTTTAGTGAACAATATTTCTCTACGTGGTCCATGTAGTGCGCTTCACGGTCCACATAGAACTGCAATGAAAAAATTATACCTTTTTCAAATTTAATCATTGTTCCACATAGCTCATTTTTTGGTATATGAGATATGCTTCTCGGTCCATGAATTATGACATCATTAGTAGAAAAACATTCTTTTCCAAAACTGTGCCACCTTAAAAAATAGATTTGGCAACACCAACCACACTCATTTGTTGTTATAATGATTTTTTGACAATTACAATCACCCTAAAAAAAAGAGAGGCCGACTTGAGGGATTTCCCCTACAATATGTGGGTATGTGCATGTATGTATCTGTTGTATGTATATTCATGTGCTGTGTTGTGCTGTGTTGTGTGTGTGTTTTGTTTATGTGTGTGTTTATGTGTGTACATGTATGTATGTATGTGTGCATATATATGTTCATATGTTCATGTATGAATGTATGTGTCTGTGAATGTGGGTGTACATTCATGAATGTGTGTGTATGTGTGGGAATATGTATATGTGCATGAATGATTATGTAATATGTGTGTCTATGCATATGTATGTGTATGTAAGTTCTTGAACATGTATGTAATTGTAAGTTTCTGTATGTGTATACAAGTGTGTATGTCTATAAATATTCATATGAATTTGTAAGTGTATGTGTATGTGTATTTGTATATCTGTATGTGTATGTGTGTGTATATATGTGTATATATGTTTGTATATGCATATGTATGTGTGTATGTGTATGTGTGTGTGTATATGTATGCATTATGCATATGTGTATGTGTATGTGTATGTGTATGTGTATGGGTATGTGTATGTGTATGTGTATGTGTAAGTGTGTATGTGTATCTGTATGTGTATGTGTATTTATATGTGTATATGTATGTGTAGGTGTATGTGTATGTGTGTGAGTATGTGTATGGGTATGTGTATGTGTACATGTATGTGTATGTGTATGTGTATGTGTCCGTGTATGCATATGCATACACATATGTGTATGTGTGTCTGTGCGCATGTAGGTGTAAATATGTATGACTATGAATATGTATGTGTGTATGTGTATATGTACTTATGTCTATGTAGTATGTGAATATATGAATATTTATGTTTATTTATGTGTAGGCACGTTTATGTAATTGAATTAATGGGTATGTGTATACATACATGTTCGTGTATACAAACATGTTCGTTTATGTTCATGTGAATGAGTATGTGTGTTTATATAATATGAAAATTTATGCATATTTATATGTATGTATGTGCATGCATGTGTAAGTAACTATATATAAATGATAAAAATTAATTAAATTTTTTATATACAATCAATACAATACACATATCATTAATAAGCAAAAATATTATTATTTATTTATTCATATTTACTCTTTTTTATGTGATTGAAATTCATGTAATTAATGTTACGAATTCACTTTTATTGAAAACATTTTTTAGTAATTTATTCAATATTTTTATTCATTTTTAATAAAATTTCATTAAATATATAAATATATATTAAATTTTTTAAATTTTTTAATTTTTTATTCAATTTAATCATTTTTACAAATTTAAACATATTTATTTACTAAGTTATTATTTCCAATATATTCATAATTTATATGATCATTATTTACGAAAAGGGATCAGGGGCCAGAAGAACCTACTCCTACAAACATTTAAAAAAAATAAAAGGCTAAAACCGAAAAAGGGAATGGACAAGGTTAATCAAAGGGAAAACAATCATGAAAAATAGAAAAGTAAAAATTAGGAGAATCCAGATCATCCCCATAATCCTGATCTATGATATCATTAGAAACCTCCCATTATGATTGGGAATTATTATGTTTAATGATTACATAGTGCTAATCATTGAGTTAACATTCTCCAGAGTGATATCCTTAGGTGAAGACCTTGTAGACCAGCCACACCCATGTGTAGAAACCCAATCATCTATATCAAGTCGTTGACCATAATTGTTTTGTAGATGATCAAGTTTCTATGTCTTAGTTTTTGGTTAATCCCATTTTGGTTCGTACCTCTCCAAATGAGAAACATTCTCCATGAGAGTTTTCGCCATAGGTTCTATCAAATTAGGAGGTGAACATTGTCAATCATTCTTCATTAATGTGGATTCAATTTTCTCCATCATGCTCGTTACATTGCTTAATAAGGAATGCTCTTACCTATTCCTTGTCCACTTCATTCTGCATAGCCCTTTCAAAATCATTATGAATATGTTTAGAAATATCAGGAACTAGTTCTTCAGTTTCAATCACAACCCACTATTTTTCCTTGGATGTAGTATACCTATCTTTTTCATCCCCAACCTTTTACCTAGAAATGAAAGCACCCAGGGGATTTCATTCATTGGAACTCTTCCCATAAGCATGTTATAGAGGATCAACCTCCCAACTATAAGAAGTAACAAGAATATGTGTTCGGGATTCATGAACTAAATATCCATACTTTGAGTTCTCTACCAGAATACTTCTAGATAATGGGAGAAGTATAGAATCTTCACATTTTTATCCTTTTCACCCTCCATCATCAAGCAAGTTTCCTTCTTAATCCAGATGACAATTAATGTTATCTTATACACTGGATTCATAATTATATTCAACACAATAATCCTCACAGACATTGGAAGGCCTAATAAGAACATATTTAAAATAACCTTTCCCACATCCACTACTATATATCCCCAATTAATTAGCCGTTACATTATGTTTAGATTCTGTTATATCCCCTCCATTATTATGTAACTCATTTTACATCTGAGAAGGATTAGATCCATCAATCATGGGTGGGCCATGTGATGAGTCCTTCCCATCATTTTATCCACAAGAATAGGATTCCTCCACCTAAACATATCTAGAATATGCAACTTCTTGTAGCATTTTGAGAAAATAGAATGCCCAAGACATTTGTTAATAGAATGTATAATCACATGAAATTTCAAGAAAAAAACGACAGACATTCATAAAAAATATTTAAGGTTAAAATCATATTAATTAGTTTAAAGTACAAAATTTTCTATCATAGTTGTTCTAAAAACATTTTTGACCAATAATCCAACATAATTCCTAAATTTGGAATCATCCATTTCCTTATCAAGCATAACAGGGGCACCGATTGTTAAAGAGATTTCAAAAAATTAGTGTGGTGCTAGAGAATCCAACGTAACCCCAAACCACGATCCCATACCTTGGACCAAGTGTTTGGGTTATCAAAGAGATTAATCTCAAAGTACCACTATGAAATGAATAACATCCCATGAATTAATTAGATTGATCAAATCCGCCTTGATTTAAACATTAAAAAATCAGAAGGAAAAATATCTCGAAAAAAACCCCTACCCATCCAAATTCAATTGATGTAATGGAAACCCTAGACCATAGAAATGTGATTCACTGGATAATTCATATTCCACAACTTGGAACTCGATCTCAAAATGAGACATGCAATAAAAAAACATACAAATTGAAAATCTATCATTAATTGAGTCTTTGTTCGCTAAAATACGAGTTATATTTCCCCTTTTGACGATATGCTCTTCAGATCCCGATATCAAGAAAGATGATCTACTAGCTCAAGGTTTAATGTTCTTACCCTTCAGTGTTGCAACTGCTTATAGAAAATTTCTACTAATAGAGGAAGCCCTCCCAAGAATGATTTTTGGAACCACATCTAATGGAGGTAGATCCTTTTTTTCAAAATCCATAGACACCCCACCTTACTAGATGAAAAAGAATCCTTTCGAGTTTCCCACAAATCTGATCTTTAGTAAACCACTTTATGATTCAGCAACACATCCTGTAAGATATATGAAGATCGAAACACACCTCCTTCAGATGTACTTACAATGTCATTCTGAGCAGCTGACTCACCGCCAACAACTCTCGGTTTATATCATCATGGATCCAACATGAATGCATCGTGACATGAAACATATGTATGGAAATACACGACTACTTGGTAAGGCTCACCAATGAAAATGATTGGAACCTAGGTTGTGTTGTATAGACCTTTCCGTAGGGAAACCCTAATATGTGAGAGAATTTCAATGGAAATGCTCTTAGACCCACACCATCGTCTTATATCATTATGACTTATATTTATTCATTTTCATTTATTAAATTTTAATATTTTCAATATTTTTGAAATCTATATAACCAATTTCTACTAAATCATTTAAAATTTATTAATTTTTCATAGTCAATATAATTTAATTTTAAATATTTATACATATATATTATCAATATCATCTTTTTATTATTTTAAATTCATGTTTTATGTGGTTTTAATTTATGTAGTTAATGTTTTGAATTCACTTTTTTAATTTTTTTATAATTTATTAAGTTTTCTGTTTTTATTTTTAATATTCTTTCGTTTAGTAGTAATTATTAATTTTTTATATTTATTAATTTCAGATTTTTAGGAATTTATTCATTTTTAATATTTATCTTTACAAAATTATTTAGGGAATTTCAATATTTTCATTATGTTTGAAATTTATATGATTAATATTTATTCAATTTTATTTATTTAGTTGTAATATTTTTTAAATCATTAAAATTTATATAATTAATTTATTTAAATACATTTTCAAATACTTTTGTTATTTTATTAGTTAATATAGTTCTTTTTTAATAATTTTGTAAGTTATATAATTTATTTTATTTATAATTTATTATTTATTAATTTTTTTTAGTCTATGATTCAAGTAATTAATCTCAAAAATTCATTTTTTTAAGAGTGGTATATTATATAAAATTTTATATACTCATATTCAATATTTTTTAATATTTTAATTTTTGTACGTGAATAATTTTTCAAAAATTTTTTATACACAATTTTATACTTTATTTTAATATTGTAAATATTAATGTAATTTTTATGAATAATATTTATAAATATTAGTAATGTTTTAATATTTTTAATATGTTTTCAATTTATATAATTAATTTATTTAAATATATTTTTAATATTTTTGAATTTAAATAGTTGATATTATTCAATTTTAATTATTTTGTTATTTATATAATAATAATTATTTATTAATAAATATTTGTTCATTTTCTTTGTGTTTTTAATTTATGTAATTAATGTTATGAAATCAATTTTTTAAATATTTTGTAATTAATTCAATATAATTATTATTTTTTAATTTTTAGTAGTATTTAGTATTTAATAATATTTAATATTTTGAGAATTTAATCATTTTATAAAAAATATTTATACATATTTTTTTAATAATTTTTTATATTTTCAATATGTTTTGAGTTTATTTAATTATTTTAACTAAATTTATTTTTTTGATATGTTTGTCATTTTAAAATATAGAATAGTTAATTTTAATAATTAATTTATTTACATAATTAATATTTTTTATTTATTCATTATCATCATTTTTATTTACATTTTTTTCAGTACTTGGTTAGACACTGATAAATGAGTATTTTATCAGCTCTAAAATATAGGCGCTATGAAATAGAACTTTTATCATCATTTTTTAGCTTTGATAAAAGTGAAGTTTTATCAATACTGTGAAAGTGTTCGAAAAAAAGGTATTTGTTAATGTATATGTTTTAGTGATGATAATACCCAATTATATAATAGTTTTTAATTAATAATTGATAAAACCCTTCACCCTCTTTAAAAAACCCCTTGGAGAATACTTCTAACTCGCATCGCATTCAACCTCTCTTGGAACCGAATCTATGATTTAGTAAAATTTGAAAGATCTAGAAAAAATGAACCACAAAACCGAAGGTATAAAATTCCAATTTTATTCTGGAATCAAAATCAATTTTTCATGTGTTTTTCATAGATTTGTGTGTGTTTATCTTCCCTTCCTCATTTACATGTAGCTGTCATACTCATTTATTTGAAATTATTAAGTGTGACTAAAATGGAGATCATCCCTTGATCATCTTTATGTAGCATCCAAACTAATTTATCTTAACTTGCATGTCGTCATGCCTGATTTATTATTTAAATTTGTAAACCTACTAACTAATTTTTAGTTAATGTATTTTAAAATATTTATATCACAATATTTGTAAAAATAATAGCTAGTTTCGATTCTTTTGTTCGATTTTTCAAAATGTTTTATTTTTTTGAATATTTTTTTGTTTAATTCCATTTAAATAACATTTTTAATAGTAAATAAAATATTTTATTGTGTTTTGATTTTGATTATTGATCTCAACTGAGAATAACATATATAACATCCTCTGTTTTTAAAAACAAATATTATATTCAATAGTATATTTAATATGCCACATCAAACATAAACAAACAATTCAATAGTGTAATTTAAATGTTATTATTTAAACCTATCTTTTACAATGACAATGATTAAAATTATTAACTGAATTATGAAAATATGGTTGAAACATGTATATATTAATAATCCTTTAGTTAAAAATTAATTATAAATAGATGTAAAACATTTTTTAAAATTTATAAAAATGTTTTTATGAAAATCTATTTAAATGTGCACATGTGTGTTTTATAACAATATGTTACTAAATCACTCATGTAGGATTATAGTAATAAATACATTAAATTTAACGTTTTTTATTCATCTTATATATTTTAAGTACATGATATAATAACAAATTCAATTTTATGCATAAAATGAGTATTTTATCAAAAATGACATTTTAACTCCTTTTGTTGGACAACCTATATTAAATCTAGTGTTGAAACTTTTAAAAGTTATATTTGAAAATATGTACTTATTATTTGGATGGACATAAAAATTTACTTACGTTGAATTTTTATTATTTTTCTAATAAATATCATATTTTAACAAATGGTGAAAAATACAGTATTTTAATTCAAAACTACTTTTTTGTGTAATTTAATTATTTTATTATATTACACTTTTTATTGATTATAATGTATAATTAGATTATTTTATTTATCATTTAATTCAATTTATTTCATTTTAATAATTATTATATTGAAATTATATTTGAACACTTATTGAAAATTAGAAAGTCTCTTTTACATGCCTTCTTGCAACATCTATGAGATTAAAATTAAATATAATTTTTACACTTTGGTGAATTGAAATTTTAAAAATTTATAGACATGGTTGTAATGAATATTAAAATTTTTATTTAATAGGATCAATTAAATTTTTGGGGAATAGAAACTTCCAAATTTTATTTACCACGACTGAACATAAATAAGGTAATGAAAGGTAAAAATAATAATATATTAATACAAAATTATTCCAACACTTATCATAATTTTGTTGGATGAGTGTGTTTTGAAAAAAATTACCTTTATGTAGATATTATTACCTTGTTAAGCCACTTTAGTAAGAATATTAAATTTATTACGTTTTATTTAAATATAAGTTTAAAATTTCATACTCATATTTCTAATTTGTAAATAATTTTTAATATAGGGTTATATAAATATAATACAATCACCCAGTCATAATCATTAGATAATCTTGATTAAAATCAAGAATTATCATTGATGATCTTTTTATATTTAGATATTTATGGAATAGGCCATAAAAATTATATAATAGACACAAACATTACATGTGGATAGTTACCCTCAGTATTCACATTATCCACCAAAGGAAACCCTTTAATCAATACTAGATTTATTTTTCTTGTTATAAATATTCTTGAGTTATTCATACTCTTACACATACTTACACACTATGGAAAAAATTTCAAAAATATGGGATGAGCATTAAAATCTCAGTAAGGAATAGAAAATAATGAATAAAACTGTTAGTCCATGAATATCTAGAACCCATGAAAATATTTCACAAAATCATACTTTTCACCCATTAAACCGAAACTACATAGCTTGTATCATATAATCTTAATATTCCTACAAAAATTCATAGAAATCATAAAACATAATGGAATCTTGTGGCATCCATATCATACTTACATTAAATATTTCACAGCTACATAGGGAGTAAAATTCATGGTTACGTTTGGAATACCCATCACAATATATTCCCTAAATCTCTTAAGAGAAACCTTATCATTAACTTCTATCATGTTACCCAATGCATTAGATAGCTATCACGGGAACAACCGCCCTTGATTTATCATCTGTACACCTATATACATAAGCAATTCACAAGAACCACTACATAATAATAACTCATAAACCATGCATAATGGAAAAATAACATTTCTACAACGCAATCATTAGATATCATTTAAATATATTTAAAAATTCTACCCATTTACGAAAACATTTAAAATAATTAATAAGGAGACTTTTGAATAAAAGTTTCACATACCACATTTAATCATTTGAATGCAATTGATCATTGAAAACATTAATTTCTATAGAATTACATTTATAAAAACCATTTTGAAAATATATAAATTTTTTGAAATATTTATATGAATAAACCATTAAAACCCTAAAGTGAGGTTTTTAGTTAAAATGTCTCACACCACATAAAAAACGTGAATAAGAATCATTAAAGAGTATCATTAAACAAACATTAAATATCATGTGAATATACTAATTTATTATATGACATGTCAAAATGGTTGTATATACACCTAATACGATAATGAAGGTGTATAATATCAAGATATGCCTTAATGAAAGAAGATTGAGATGATGTCCCTTACTAATATTGTATCATTATATTTATGATAATTCAATGAAATAATTATTTGTTAAAATAATAAATACACCTAATATTAGTAGATATTCAGTGTAAAACAATTATAGTTCATTCACACATATTCATGAAAAAATAAAACCAATGACACATCTACATGACTCAATGAATGGAGATTGAGTTATGATTTCCCATACCATGAGTCTGACTCATCACTTAATATTGTTATGTTCATGAATATTAAAATTATGTTAATTTATTAATTCTTGAGAAAAATTTCTATATTTATTTTTCATTTTAAATCACTAATTTACACACTATAATATTTACAAAGTTATTTATGTTCATATCCGTTGTTTTGTCGATATTCGGTACTTGAGTCAAAAATGAACTTGTTTTGATGTAAATATTCCATGTGGTCAAAAGTAACTCACATACAGAATGTTATTCATCATTTTAGTATCATATATATCCAGTATATATGTATTTAAATACTCCATAATAGTTGGACATAAAAATGAAATGTACTGTTCATGGATATGGTAGGCCATACGTACGCCTGAACTATAATTTCAGTTCCATATCAATTTAATAGAAATAAAAATAAATGATACATCAGAACATTATAATTAAATTATAATATAAATGTTATATATGTTATATATGTTCATTAACACCATCCTTTATACGTTCCATTTATGGAATGAATGACTCATATCACTTTGAGGGGGCGGTAGTTCACAACACCTCAAATGAAATTATCATATTTACACATTATGAAAAGAATAAATGTATGTTGTAAATAAGAAATATAGGAGAATAGAGACAATTTAAATATAATATATTTCATATATAAATCTTGTTCTATCATAATGTCCACCATGATAGGTGGTAGGTGAAAATTGAACAATCGTTGTTTCGTAAGTAATTAGTTTTTCGTATAGAAAAAAATTAGGTTCTATTTTAATTTGATGGAGTTGTGTGTAAGTGTAGGTATCAAAACTGTCCAAAAAAGAAAAAAAGTATATTTATTATTATGGTGTTGTTATAAAATATATAAATAAACAGTGTTTAAGTTATTTTAGAAGGAAAATGAATGAAATGGGCTAGATGGAAGACCTTAACTCTAAATAGGATATCTCCTTTGAATTTAAGCCAAATGGCATTCTTGAATTGATTTATTCCCCATATATGGAATCTAAGAGGAAGTGGGTGATATTGTTAGTTTATTATAGAATAATTTTGGTGATCCATTGGTATTGAGAGGTGTGAGTAAGTGGTCAGATGTGGTGGCCTTTTATAAGAGGGAGGAGGGGCACTTTTGGAAAATCTTGAAATATAATATTATTTTAAATTTATTTTCGAATTATAATATCTCCAATGTGAAATATTTCTGCCATAATATTAAGATGGTTCAAAATCACCTGAATTTTTTTTATACGTGGTTATGTCAAAAATTTAACCATATCATTTGGATTTAAACCTTAGTTAAATAAATTAACTCTTACCATGTCTGCTTGGATTTTTACACAATATGGTCAATATAGATACTATAAAATGAAAAAAAACATATAGTGAGTCATTAATGAAATATGTAATATTATATAATTCATTCAGACAAATCATATATTTTTATTGCTATTATATAATTTAATAAATTAGTATTTGTTTTAAAAACTCATTTATGTCAATTTTGACACTTTTTAGTAATTTTTATAAAGCTATAAAAACATGATTGATTAAAAAAATTAACTCAAATATAACATGTGATAATATTCCATTAAATTACTCTATGGCATGAAATGTTTCAAATTAACTTTATTTTTATATTTATAATATCATTTATTTTAATCTTTTATTAATAAGGTAATCACTATATCATCATTGTGTCATAAATAAATAAATTTATTTTTTATTTTAATTTTATAAATAAAATACCACATTATAGGAATTTTTTTTAGATTTGTAATTATTATTTTTAGTCAAAGATATAAATTATATAACCCCAACGTAAAATTATTTTAGTAAAAAGATAATTATTTATGTTATATTTCTCTCTAATTTAAATTAATTACAATGTCATATCATTATCACAGCCATGTGGATCCACGTGGTCCAAAAAATGACCGAGGATTGCTCATGGTATTCCATATATCTTCCAATTGTATTGGGACAAATTTTATGGTTTTTTTATATTATTATAATATTATATCTTCCCTTATTTTCTTAATTTACCCATTAACAATGGTCAATAAAAATAATTACTGAGGTTATTCATCATAATGTCTAAAAATTAATGGTACATATTTACGTAATTTGGACCTTATGATTCCCAATATGGAATATATTTTTCCAAATTCAAAACAAATAAGTTGATATAATAAATCTAAAATTAAATCACATTGTCAAAACGAGAAAAATGGGTTTTAAAAGGTAATAACAATCAATAGATTGACATGTGTTTATATTAAATTTCATTGTGAAATTACTTCCAATGAATATAATTTGATAAAAGGATAAAGAAATAATCCAATTACCATTTACAAATACAAAAAATATAATATAACTATATAAATAAATTAGATGAAAAGGTTGTTTTATATTAAAATGTATTATTTGTCACTATTAATTAAATTATGAATTTCACCAGAAAATAAAAAAAATTCAACCAAGGAAAATTTTGATATACGTATTCCAAATATGATGTTTATTATTTCAAATAGAACATATAAAATTTTCAAAAACTATATTTATAAAGGGTTCTCGAACAAAAGACAATAAAACTGTATTTTTTTGAAATAAATTTATTTTTTCTGAAAAATTCAATTTGTACATCTATCATATCTAAGAAAACAGATAATATGAATTTGAAACATTACATTGAATAAATAAAAAATATTTTTCATTAAATAATAATTCATAAAGATTGATATGATTTAATCAAAACAATTATTGTCATTAAAATAGGTTATCATAAAAACACATCATTTATATTCTACTGGTTTTTATTTCCATTTCTAATATATTAAGTAACAAATGAAACATTATTTAAACATTTTTAAAGAATATTTTCATAATTTAGTTGATTCTATTCATTCCCTTTATTCCTGCATATAGGTTATAATGTTAACATTTAAATAATAATATTTTGTTGTTTGTTTAAGCTCAATGTAGCGTATCATGTATGCTATAAGACATAGTGTTTATTTTTTATAACGTGGGATGTTACGTACTCCCCACATTAATAAATTACATCCTAAAAATTTGAATTTGGGGTGACTAACATGGTTATGAATTTTCAAAATTCATTTATTTCAAAACCACATTAGAAAAACGGTTAATAAAACATACACATTAAAAAATTTAAATTAAAGTACAATGGCCAACCAATATAATATATACTAGGGTCTATATAAGAATTCATGGATATGGAGGAATAACTAAGTGTCATGTTCTAATGGAGCGTGATAGAATGCCTAATCAGAAGAAATTTAATAATCCAAAATCCAAAATTTTGTGATGGGGTGAAAAATCATTGATTTCATATTAGGAAAAGGTAAATAGAAAAAGTAAATGTTAATTATTTTTTGATTTAAGATCCACTTCATAAATTTGAGGAATTATTTTACTAATTATAATAACAACATAAGGAAATATACGTACTTTACATATAGAATTTCTTATATTTATCGAATTCCTCCAAAAACTCATCTTTTTCCTAAATCGACGAGTATTTAAGATGGTTTGGTCACTCTTGAAGAACTATAATCAAAATACGGAGAATCATAAAATCCAAAAAAGATGAACCATATATTTCATCTATATTTAGACATTAAAAAAAACCAAAATGGTTATTATAGGATCATATAATCCCCATAATTAATAATCCTTTATAAGGAGAAGGACTACTTTTAATCTACAAAATTAAACAGCAATACCCAAGTTCTACCTAGAAAATTCAAGAAAAAATGTCCTTAAAATTACTCAAAATTAATCCAAATTAAAATTGAAAGTCAAAATTCATACAGATTTGATCACATATTTTCCACGATAAATAATAATATTTATCTGCAAATAAGATCAATTATACTTAAAGTCACATATTGAAAAATAATTAACCTAATCACATATTCTCAATGATAGGTTAATCATTTGCGCAAATTAACCAAATCACCATATGTCAACAATAAAAACATAGATTATTTCAAAATAAAATTTAACCATTACTCCTCAAAGAAAATACCAAAGTACTCTATTTTCCTTAGGCATATAGTGTTCCCAAAATTGAGAACGTCTTCCAAAATATAATATATCACTTAATCAAAAAATAATTTTACTATAATATGGAAATTCATTTGATAAAAAATATGTTTCCAAATAAATATATTATAAATCCATAAAATCATTTAACTAAAAATATTAAGTCATACAAACAAGGGAATTCACATAGTCTAGTGGTAGGAAATAAATCACAATCATACTTTGGTTGTGTGTTCAGTTTCGATAGCTTTTCCTAACGCAACGAGTTATCACATGGTCTTCATGTTGTCATTTTTCAAAATCTATATAGTTTTATATTAGTTCAAAAAATGATATAAAATCCTCAAAAGTAACCATAACACATTTAAACCCCTAATTTTATATTATTCCATTCATTTGGCATCCCAAAAATTAATAACCCATAATTACATCAAAATTATATGGCTCCAGAAATAATGTTTTCACCTTAATATTTTAGATCATAAATCCTATAAACGAGTTATAGGACATTGAAATTATGATAAACCTTAAAATTATAAACCCATGATGATATCCCCATCTATTGAGAAACATCCTATCATCCAATTACATAATAGACCCAAATACTACATTTGTAAATTGATATACCTAGCCTTAAACATTACATAATCTTGAGTTATGTCAAGAATACCCATTACAAATCTTTTTAGGATTGGAGTTTTAGAGAATCAGGCCTTAAAAATTACATAATATACTCAAAAATGACATTTTGATTATTATACATAGTATCCCCTTTTTCCACCAAAGGAAACCCATTAAAATATTATTTCTTTTTCTTGATAAAATTTTTCCTAACTTATTACTTAATCTCATCCATCCATATACCATATGAATTTTTTTAAAAACATGGGATGAGCCTAAAAAGTGTAGTAATTAATATAAACTAAGGAATAAAACAATTATTCCATTAATATTTAAATCCCTTGAATTATCTTCACAAAATCATACATTTCACCTATAATACATAAAATACTTTGCATACATCAAGTAATCATAATATTCCAACAAAAATGTATAGAAATAGTAAAAAATAATGGTTACTTCTGGAATACATATCAAACATACATTGTATCATTCAAAACTATATAGGGATTAAAATTAATGGTAATGTTTGGAATACTCATCACATCATATCCCCTAAATCTCTTAGGATAATCCTTATTATTTACCTACGTTATGTAACAAAATGCATTGGAGAGATATCTTGTGCTCACCCACCCCTGATTTATCAAGAAACCACCCCTATACATATGGAATTCCAAAGAACCGTACCATAGTAACAACATATTAACCTTGCATAACATAAAAATAACATTCAAACATTTTATCCATAAAATATCATTTCAATATATTTAAAAATTCAATCCATTTCCAAAAAACATTTAAAACATTTAATAAAGATACTTTCTAATCAATGTTTCCCATACCACTTTGAATCTTTTTAAATAAATTTACATTTTAATATATTCATGTGCATATAAATAAACATATAAAAACTATTTTGAAAACATGTACATAAAATTGAATGATTTATAAGAAAAAGTAATCAAAACATTGAAGCGAGGTTTTTAGTTAAAAAGTACCTTACCACTAGGGAAACACTTGAAGAATAGTCATTAAAGTGTATCATTAAACAAAATTCAACTACCATTTAGATGAAGACCCTTATAAATATCGTATCATTAGATTGAGGATATATCAATTACATAATTATGTGTTAAAAAAATTTACCCAATATAATTTTATATTTAGTATAATATAATCAGTGGTCATTCACAAATTTTCATGGAAAAACAAAATCAATTATATGGATATTTATCTCAATGAATGGATAATGAGTTAATATTTTCCATACCATGAGACTGACACATTACGTAGAATCGTTATGTTCCTAAAAAATGAAGTTAATTTAATTTATAATTTAATTAGAAATTTTTTCAATTTCAACATTCATTTTATATAACTTATTACCATGTTATAAAAATTTCATAATTATATTTTTCATATTGTTCGTTTTCATAACATTCAGTACTTGATTTGAAAATGAAATTATATTGATGTAAATTTTCCATGTGATAAAATTTATATCATCTCCATAATATTATTCCTAATTTAAAAATAATATATATATATATAGTATATATGTATTTATAATAGTCCATAACATTTGGAGATAATAAACTAAATGTACCATTCAGGGAGATAGTTGGTCGTATGTACGCATGAATGCCACTTTCATTTATTTTTCATATTAATGGAATTAAAAATAAATGAAAAATAGTTATGTTATAATTATATTATAATATATATGTGATATACGTTAAACAATTTCATTAACTCCATCCTTCATATATTCCTTGTATTGCATGAATGAGTCGTATCACTTTGATTGGGTAGTAGTAAACACTTCTTCAAATGAAATTATCAAATTTACACATAATGGAAACCATGAAGGTATATTGTAAATAAAAATTATATAATCATATAGAAAATATAAATATAATATATAAATATATAAATATATTTCCATTATAATGGCCACCATGAGAGGTGGTAGGAGAAAATTGAAGAATCATTATTTTGTGAGGTAGTAGTTCACCGTACACAGAAATAGTATGTTCTATATCAATTAGATTGCATTGCGTGTTAGTGTAGGTGGAAAAAATAGCACATAAAATCCTAATATATTTATTATAATTTTTTTATAAAATAATGTAATATAGAGAGGTTTAGGTGTTTGATATGGAAAATAAAAGAAAGGATCTTTAGAGAAGACATTGCCTCCAAATCGGGTAACTCCTTTTGATTTAATCCAAAAGTATTAATTTAATTGAATTATAAAAAAAGAAAGTATTATACAGGAAATTTAGGGATCCTTGATGTTTATTTTATCAGAATTTGGGCGAGAAAATGGGCTTTAGTTTTTTGATTATGTTAGTAGAGGTGGTGGACTTTCATTAGTGGGTGTAGTGGAACTTTATGAATTTTTTGATATATTATTTTATTATAAATTTATTTTTGAATTATAATAGCTCCAAAGTGATATATTTCTAGGTTATGACGATAATGAGTCTCAATATTCTCAACCAATATGTTTTAGGCATGTTTAGGTCAAAAATTTAACCATATCATTTTTTTAACACTTATTTAAATAAATTAAGTCTTACCATGTCTTCTTTTATTTTTACACTATATGGCCAATAGAGATGTTATAAAAATCCAAGAGAACCTAAGTGAATCACTAATGAAATTTTTTAAATTATTTAATTGAGTTAGAGTAATATTTAATTATTATTAATTTAATATCATTTAAACAAATAGTATTTTTTTAAAACTCATTTATGTCAATTTTGACACAATTTAGTAATTTATTTTCAGAAATCTATGAAAACATTCTTGATTCGAAAAAACTACATTAACACTAATATAACATGTCATAATAATTCATAGAATTCGTGGATGGTATCAAAATTTTCAAATTGCCATTATTTTAATTTTTATAATATAATATAATTTAATCTTTCATTACTAAGGTAATCATTGCATCATCATTGTGTCATAAATAAATATATTTATTTAATGTATAAACATTGTAAATCAAATACCATGATATATGAAATACTATTATATTTATTATAACAAATTTTAGACAAAGAGATCAGTTATATAACCCAACCATAAAATTGTTTTAGAAAAATGATACATGTTTATGTTATATTTCTCTTTATTTTAAATTAATTATTATACAATAACATTATCACACCCAAGTGGTTCCATGGGGTCATAAAACTGACCCATGGATGGTCATGGTCTTCCATATTTTATTCACTAGTATTAGGAAATGTTTTATGGTAGTTTTATATTACTATAATATTATTTTTTACAATGATTTACCTAATTTACCCTTTAACTATTGTAAATAAAAATAATTACACATGTTAATAAACATGATGTACAAAAAAAGTACATATTTACATTATTTGGACCTTTTAATTCAAAATAATGAATAATTTTTTCCAAATTTATAACACATGAGTTCCGATAATTAATTTAAAATGAAATCTCGTTGTCCAAATAAGAGAACAAATTTTTAAAAAGTAAAAACAATAAAAAGATTAACACGTGATTATATTAAATTTCAATGAAAATATAATTTCAATGATCATAATTTTATAATGTTATAAAAAATAATCCAATTAAACTTTAAAAATGATTAAAATGATAATATAATTATATAGATAAATTAGAATAAAAGGCAGTTTTGAATTAAAATGCATTATTTTTCACTATTAATTAAAATAAAAATTTCATCAGAAAATTACAAAATTTTAAAAAAGGTAATGTTTGGTGTCCGTATTCAAATATAGAAGTATATTATGTCAAATAAAAATAATAAAATTATGAAAATTATATTTAAAATGAATTTTTCATAAAAAGGCGGTAAAATTATAAATTTTTTAAAAATAATTCTTTTATCCGAAAAATTCAATTTTTTCTTATATCATGTCTAGTAAAAAATATAAGATGAATTTAATACATTATTTCAAATTTAATAAATAAATTTTCATTTAATAGAAACCCACAAGGTGTGATACTATTTTATAAACACAATTATTCTCTTTCAAAAAGTTTTTCATAAGAACACATCCTTTATATTCAATTGGTTTTTATTTCCATTTCTAATAATTTGGTAACCAATGATTTGTTATGTAAACATTTAAAAACAATATTTTAATAATTAATTTGTAACAATTCACTTTCACTATTCCAATGGCTAGGATACAATGGTAACATTTAAATAATAATATTTAGTTTTTCTTTTATGCTCGATGAAGCATATCATGTACGCTATTGAAGATTGCGATTCTTTCATAAAACATGTGATGTTACTTATAAATTAGACTATAAATATTAATTTGAAAGATTAGATGTCTAAATATATCGTGATGATTTTTTTATAAAATTTATACATTAAATAAATAATTTTAATTATGACACAATAATGATGAAGTAATATATTTATTAAATGAATAATAAAATAAATGATATTAATAATATTAATATAAATTTTTTTAAAAATATTTAATTCCATAAAAGAATTTTATAAAGGAATTTAGATATTATATCTAATTCAATGTAGTTTTTTCATGGTAATCCAGTTCTTATGAGTTTATTTTTAAAAAATTCAATTATTTAATTGTTTAAAAATTTACAAAGTTTCATATTTTAAAATATAAAATATTTTATTAATTTTTATAAAATTTATAAAAAATATTATATTCATCCAACTAGTTTAGGTACATATAAAAATTTCAATAATGGCTCGTTCATTAGTTAGTTGACATGTTCTGGTAATTATTTTAACTCTAAAATTTTAAATTACTTAATAAAATAGTAAGAGTTAAAATTGGTTAAAATAAAAAGATAAGGATTAAAAAAAATCAAACTTATATAGTTCTCCCAGGATGAATAGATTTAGACACATAACAAGCTTATCCTATAAATTAATAAATTTTTACCCCATTATAATAGAAAATGAATTTATAATAATTTCATAGTTTTTATAATTCCAATAGTGCCAACCCGTCATCTATAAAAGGTAACCCATTAATATCTTTTAATTACCCATAAAAAACATTTTTTTGGCTATGATCTACCATGAAACCTTCATATAATCCGTACACACATTCTTGAACCATTTTTTAGGTATAACAACATATGTATACGAGTTATGGTGTTAAAAAAGAAGATCATCTAAAGGAGAGACAATATTTTTTATTTAGGTGTTTCAATTTTATTTCTTCATCAGATTCCATAATATAATATTACATCATGATGAGATAATAAATCCAGTATCATAATTATATGGATATTGTATTATGATAATATCATCACCGAAATCCATCTCTAATTTCATCAAATGGAAAATGACATTTTCATTTGTCTGTATGGTAGACTACCCCATCATGAACCGATATAGGATGTTTTCAATAATGTCTCTCAAGAATGGTCATAATGATGGAATTGATTATTATATATGATTTTAATAAATTATTTTTTAATATAAGAGATTAATATATAAATTACAGTATTACTTTCCAGCCGCATAAAAATTATATCACCATTCGTCTAAATGTGTGATTTATCACCACCACAATGTGATGTGATTAATTTTTATTCACCACATCACATGTATGATATATTTAAGTATATTTGAATGATTAATCGGTTGTAAAATTTTTTATAATAATTACATAAATATAAAATAATAATTAACTTATTTCAATAATGATTAATGGAAAATAGAAACGTTACTCAAGTGTATGCATGACCTATCATCTCCATGACTGTAAAATTTTCCATTTTTACTACCCATAATTAATGGTTTGATTAAAAAAAATAATTAATATATAAAATTTATCAATATGTTATGAATATTGTTATGGTAATGATGGACTTATGACCACATTAACAATTTATTTCAGACCAATGTAATCTTGAACTCAATTTCTAAATATTTACTAAACGTCTGATGTGATTGTAAATAATTAAGTAATTGGTATAGCATTTCAATAAGTTATATAAATGTAATAATAATCATGAAAATTATGTTCAAGAAATTATATATTAACATAAATTTATTTTTCAGGAATATAAATACTATACATGATAAGTCAAAATCAAGGTAAGGGACACTTTAACTAAAATGGCATTTTAAGTGTTTTAAAAATTAATTCATCTAAATAGTTCCCATTAATATGTATATTTTCAAAAATGTTTTTATAGTTTTATATATATTATAATAAATGTTTTAATATTTTAATTTAAAAATTTATTTGAAAATTTTCAATGTGGTACGAGACACATTTATTAAAAAATATCTTTTATAAAAATTTTAAATTTATTGATTATTTAAATAACATGGAATTTATTTTAATGAGTGAAAATGAAATTTTAATAGTGAAATGTCTAACATTTATTTTTTATGAGTTGTTTTTAAATGATAGATCTGGAAAATTTTACAGGTGAGGCCAATACAACTTATATGATGGGTTTGGCCCTATTATGGCTCAAGGGTGAGCCTCGAATAACTTATATGAATGGTTTAGACCCATTATTTCTCAATGGTGAGCCTGATATAACATATATTAATGATTTTCCCCATTATATCTCACTAAAATGAGTGATAAAGATATAAATTTTAATAATGGTGGGAACTATTATATCACTCCAATGCATTGGCTATTCCAGAGATGGAAGTAGACTATATGTTTATTCCAATTTTGTGGGTGAATATAAACATGTAATGGTAATGATATCGAAAGGAGCCTATTTTATTTTTTGATGATTGATAAGGATTTTTTTAAAAAAAATCAATGGGTTTTCATGTTTTCAATGGAATAATGGTATACTTTATTTATGTCCATTATAGAGATTTTTGTACCCATCCCATGTTTTAAAATAAATTCACTTGGTTAAAGGATGAGATGGAACAAGGATTAGGACAAGATGAGAATTTTGAGGTGTCATGAAAATAAGCCATGTTTTATCTAAAAAGGGTTTCCTTTGGGGAAAAAAGTAGATACTATGTGAAACTATTCCAATGCATTGTATGAGTTTACATTTTAAGCTTTTTTCCTAATTCAATAAAAATCAACATATAAAATATCCTAGAATGTGAATTCTAGTAAAAAAACACTAAATAAAGTTATGTTTAAGTTCATGTCATTATAGTTGGCATCAAAGGAAGGTATAGACCAATTTGGAGATTATACCATTTTATCAAGAGTTATGGAAATTGATATGAGTATATAATTTTTAGGTTGATCATATGTTTAATGATATAGAAACCAAATTTAGGATTTATTTTATGAGATTATAAAGAGATTAATTGTATTTTTTGTGACATTTATTTTTTATGTAATTATGGGTAATTTATTTTTGGGATAATAATTTAAAGGTATAAAATAACCATTGATGTTAAAACATTTTATAGTTATTTTTTTGATTTTATATCATTTTGGGAATGTCATAATAATTATATCTTTTTAGAAAAATACCATTACATAGGATGGGTGAAATTGCGTCACGTTCCATAAGGCTGTTGGAATCGAACCCATAACCGAAGGGTGACATGGGAGCATCGCCTACCACTGAACACCATGAATTCCCTGGTTAGTATGGATTTTTTAGCTAAAAGAGTTGATGGATTAAGAGAAATTTTAATTTTTCATCTTCTCTTTTATCAAATGGAAATCCCTGGTATTAGAAAATGATTTGGTGATTAAGTGATAAATGTTATTTTGGATGAAATTAAAAATTCTGGGAACTTTATATGATTATGGTGAATAGAATACTATGAGTTATTAATTAATGAGTAATGGTTGAATTATATTTGGTAAATAATCTTTTATTTAATTATGGAATTATGGTGATTCATGTTTTTGTGGAAATGATAATCCTAACGTAGATAATTTTTTATTAGGGAAATTATTTTTAGGTATAAGACATAAGAGTGGACGATGTTATTTATAGATAAATGTAAAAATTTAACTTCGAATACTATGTGGTCTAATCCTTATAATTTTTTTGATTAAATTTTAGTTTGGATTGTTTTGAGGAATTTTAAGGAAAAATATTTTTTGAATGGTCTATGTTGAACTTTGGGTGTCACTTTTTTTTTGGAGATTAAAGTAGTTTTCATCATAAAATGGTTTCTTATTTTTTTTGAATTATTTTAATTTATCCTAACCATATTGGTCTTGGTTAATGTTTCACAACAGAAAAAATTTATTGTTAATATTTTTTGGATTATGTGATTCTCTAGAAGTTGATTCAAGCCTGAAAAATTCATCCTGAATACTCGTCATTTAGAGACAAAGTTCAGTTTTTGGTGGAATTTGATTAATGGATGAAATTATAATTTTCTAGTATGTATATCCTCTTATAATATTAGTATATTAATTAAAAAAATTCATTAACTTTATGAAACTAATATTTAAAAAAAATTATTTACTTTTCCTACTATGATATCAAAGACTGTTTAAACCAAAATAAAATTATGGTTCTGTGAGTAGTAAATTTATCCTAAAAATGGTTTTTATCACTCTCCATCAAAACATTATGGTTATTGTTTTTGTTTAAAATCAATTTCTTCCAACATGTAACCCTAATATGGTTTTTATGTCAAGTGACCTTTGTACTTAAATTTCATTATTTTATTGTGTAAGTTTCATTTATCATTTTTCTGATGTGGGATTTCAATAAGGGTATTTTGAAAAGTAAAAAACCTAGTTTTTGATACTGATATGAAATTACAAGGATCAATTTTATTTGGGGGGGGGGAGAATGTAACATCCAAAGTTTTTAAAAATACACACTATGATCAATAGCATACAAAATACACCACATCAAGCATAAATGAACAATTAATTATTATTTTTTAAACATTACCATTATAACGTAGACGTTAAAAGGATAAGAATAAACAATATTAAATGATTATGAATTTTTTTTACAAATGTATATATAATTAATCTTTTGGTGATTAATTAATTATAAAATAATGTAAAATTCTGTTTATGATAAAAGAAAATGTTTTTCTAAAAAACTATTTAAATGTGAAAAACCGTGTTTTATACCAATAAGTTATTTAATCACTCATGTTGGATTATAGTATTGAAATATTTGGGAAATATATTTAATTTGTTATTTAAAATTAAATTTATATGTTTTATATATTTGATATAATAACAAATTCAATTGAATGCAAAAAATGAGTAATTTTCAAAAGAAGACATTTTCATCATCTTTTGACAGAGAACCTCTTTTAAATATAATTTTGACACTTTTATAAGTTATATTCTAAATAATAAACATATTATTGGGAAAATTTACTTGAAAATATACTTTGGTTTAATTTTGGATACTTTTTTTGATAATATCATTTTTTTTAATGAACAGTGAAAAGTATTGTATTTTAATTCAAAACTGTTTTTTCATCTAAATTATTAATATTTTTTGATTATATTTTTATTGATTTTAAATTATAATTATTTTAATATATTTATATTTTAATAAAATGTAGTTCATTTGAATAATTTTTATGTAGAAATTATATATGTACACTTATTGAAATTTTGAACATTTTAGGTGCATGCCTTCTCACCACATCTATGGGATTAGTGTAAAATTTAATTTGGCCACTTTTAAGGATTGAATATTAAAAAAAGGACATAAATGATTTTAATTAGTTTGGAAGTTTTTATCTAAATGGATCAACTTAAATTTTGGTGAATAATAATTTTGTTTTTTATTTACCACGGTTAAAGTTAATTCGGGTAATTAAAGGTAAAAACAAATATTACAATAAATTAAAATTACGCTAACACTTGTCATAATATCATTGTATGACTTATTTTCAACAAAAAAATCCATATAAAAATATTATAACCCTTCTAATCCAATTGGGTAAGAATATGAAATTTATAATTATTAATTTAAATATAAGACAAAAATTTCATCCTCATATTTTAAAGAAGTAAATAATTTTTAATATTGATTTATATAAAGGGTAAATTTGATTAAAAATAGCCATTTGAAATATATAATTTTTATATACATCATGAGAATTTATTTATAATATTTATGCATTAAAAAATTAAATTTAATTACGAAATAGTCATGATGTAGTATTAGATTTATTAAAGGTATAATCATATTATTAATATAAATAATATTAAAATAATTATAATTAAAAGTATTTTATTCAACAGAAAATTTTATATATGCCTTTTAAATCTTATAGATGAGTTAATTGAGTTTTTTTATAAGGAATCAAGTTGTTAATATTTTTTATTTAAACATTCACATAATGAATATTTTCAAAATTTTCAGAAATCATATTATAAAATATAAAATATTTTAGAAAATGTTATAAAATTTATAAAAAGTATAATATTTGGATGAATTGTTGAGGTGTGTCTAAAAGTCTTATTAATGACTCATTCATTGTAATTTTGGTTTGTTATGGTAATTATTTTAACTCTTAACGTGTAATAACATGATAAAAATGGTAAGACCAAAAATGGGTTAAAACAAAATGTTAATGATTAAAAAAATATTAAAAAATGTTAAAATTTTATAGGATGATTATATATATACCCATAATCATCTTTTCATAAAAATAAATCAATTTGGACCCATTCAGAATGGAAAATGAATTTATATTAATTTAATAATTTTGATAATTCCAAGAGTGTCCCTCCCCTCCCCTATAAAATGGAACCCATTCATATCATTTCATTACACTTTAAAAAACCCTTTCGATCTACGAAGATATTCCAAAAAATATTCCTAGAATCACTCCCCTAATTTAAAAAGCCTTATTTTAGGCAGAACACCATAATTGGAGGTTTTTATGTGTTGAGAAAGGAGATCATCTGAAGGAATGTTAATACTTTTTATTTGAGTGTTTCTATTTTATTTTTTCTTACACTCACATAAAATATTATACCACCATTATGAGACAATAAATACAATATAATAAATATAATGAGATCATAATTTTTCAATATCATCACCTAAAACTGTCTCCAATTTCTTCAACAGGGAAAGAAAATTTTCATTTATGTGTATGATGGACTACCTCCTCATGAACCGATATAGTTTGATTTTCATTATTATCCCTCGAGACTAGCCATAATGATAGAATTGATGTTTAGATATGACTTTAATGACATATATATCTTTATATGAGAATAATGTATCAATTATATTCATACATACAATATGTATAAAAATAATAATGTTGTTCGTGCGTACATTTGAACTATCACCTCCACGAAGTGATTTGATTCATTTTTATTCACCAGGTCAATTGTATGTTACAAATAAGTAAATTTAAATTATTAATATGATTTTAAATTTATATTTATTATGTTTTAACGGAAAAATAATAATCACCATTTCCCCATAATGATCAATAGAAATTGGAAGCATTAATCATGCATATGTACGGCGTACCATCTCCATTATTATAATGATGTTCATTTTTTAACCAAAATTGATGGTTTTAATTAATATTATAATCAATTTGTAAAATTTAACATTATTTCATGAATATTAATCTATATATGGTGGAATTATGACCACATAGACAATTGATATGATACTATTTTCATCTTGAACTCAAGTACCAAATATTTACAAAAAGTACGAAATGAGTTTAAATAATCAAGTAATTGTTATAAAGATATAATAAGTGATCTAAAAATAATAATAAACCTGAAAAATTTCATCAAATAATTATAAATGATCTATGTTTATTATTTAGTAAAATAAGTATTCTATGTGATGAATCGAACTCAAGGTAATGGACCGTTAACTAAAACATCGTTTTATGTGTTTTTATTATTTATTCATCTAAATTTTTCTCATTAATTTACATGATTGAAAAATGGTTTTAGGGTTTTATTCAAATGGAAATAATTTATTAAAAAGATAATTTTTTAATTTATTTAAAAAATATAAAATAGGTATGGGACAATTTGATTAAAAATATATTTTATAAAAGTTTTAAATTATATGATTATTTCAATAGTAGTAAATGTTTTATTTTGAGTTAAAATGAATTTTTATTAGTGACATGTATTAAATTTCATGATTTTATCTGTTATGAATAATTAATGGTACTTGGACATTTTACGGGTGATCTTGATATGACATATACGAAGGGTTATGCCCCATTATAGCTCACAGGTGAGCCCAATGTAGCCTATATGAGTGGTTGATCCCCATTATAGCTCATGGGTGAGCCTAATATAACATATAAAATGGGTCGATCCACATTATAGCTGATAAAAAATGGATCATCCTAATAGAGCTTATATAAAGGGTTATACCCATTATAGATCTACTATTCATTTGATATTCTAGTGGTGGAAGTCATCGTATGGTTATTCCATTTGAAATGGTGAATGTAAGAGTGATATGGTAGTGATATTCCAAGGCACCTGTGTAATTTTTATATTCTTGATAATTATTTTTTATGAAATTTATTTTAGGGGTTTTCATGTTTTCACTATAATAACAATTTACATTATTTATATACCTTAAAAAGATTTTTTTTATCATCTAATGTATTAAAAATGTTTCCCATAGGGTTAAAGGATAATTACGGACATGGATGTTGAAAAATAAAAATTTTGATGTGACTTGAAAGAATTCAAGTTTTATTAACGGGCTTCCTTTGGTGGAAAAAGTGGATACAAAGTTTAACATTCCAAATCTAATGTATGGGTCTAATTTGTAATAGTTTTTCCAAATTCTATAAATATCTAAACATAAAAGATCTTAGAATGTGAATTCTAGATAAAAAAATTGATTAAATTATGTTTATGGTGCAATCATTATATTATATCCATAAAATATTGAATATAAAAATATGATCATGAATATTTAATTTTATATATCATTTAATTTTTACATAAGTATGTAAATATATAATGCCATGTTTTTGAAAAGGGGAGTACGTTATTCTAGAAGAAGTGTTTGGAGAAGAAAAGGAGTATTCTAGACATATAAATTTTAATGAAGATTGTTATGAAATTTATTTATAAATAAGTGAAATGATGTTGGATTCTCCATAGTTATAGTAATTTTTAAAATATAAACTTAAGACATCTGTAAAATAATTATTATAATAAAAGATAATAGGACACAATTATTAACTATTATTGTGGGTGAAATGATAATTTAACCTTTATGAAATTGAAACACGTGGAGAAACATGTTAATGACCTTGAAATTAAAAGGATGGGGCCAAAGCCTCATTTATTATTTATTGTAAAGACCTTTCTATTACTTGGTAGAGGGAGACCCATTACATAGCCTGAAGGCCCAAGACCAAGTGGTTTGAATAGAAGGCCTGAAAGACCATTTTTCATCCTGAAGTGCCCTTTGGTGAATAGTTTTTCTTCAATACCTGGGCTACTATAGTACCAACTACAGTACCACCACTACAGTTCCAGCTATAGTGACTCCACCACTACAGTGCCACCGTTGCTATAGTTCATTCACATCTATAGTACTACTACAGTGAACTACTATAGTACTCCTAGAGTACCCCAGCAATTCTACCCTGCCAAGATTGGATCCTAGGACTTTTGGATTCCTAGCAGTATCCTTTAGCACTTAGGTACAGGCTTGTTGGCATTGATTATGTTGGAGTTTTTTGGATATAAAATATAATAATATATGCGTCCATCCAGTTTTATATTATGTTTTTTCAAGAATCAATAATTGAAATAAAAAAATGTTAAATATTACATGGTGAATTTAATAATATTAATTTTAAAATATATGTATATATGTTATTTATTATGTTCTTTACCTATATATGACCTATATTATGATTTGTGGGGATCTAAAATGATTGAAGACAACCACAATATTGAAAAATTGAACCCACCCAGTTTTTTGATATATAATATTAAAATACATTTATATATAACCTATGATTATAGATAATATCAACGAATATATGTTTTTTTATATTTATATTAACATGAAATATTATAATGTTTTATAATTATGACCCCACATTGGGAAATCCTTCAGAACAATGTGGTTATAATGATATTTTATAATACATGCTAAGTCATATAGATAATGTGATGATTATAGAATGATATCAAACAAAAAAATATAAATATATAAAAAATTAAATAGTTATAAAGAAATAAATAATTTGTACCTATTACAATACAATGAAATAAAAAATTAAAAAAATATATTCTTTTGGGTGAAAAAATGTTTAATTTCCTTTGTGATTAAATACATCCTTTTTAAGATTTTGAAATTTTAAAATTTGGGTTATTTTGGTCAAAGCATTCATTTTTTTCAATCTACCCACAATATTGTCTATTTTAAAAATCATATGGCATATTGAAAACAATTAATTTTTCATTACCAAAAGAATAATTTGAATATGATGTCTTTCATAAATATAAAATTGTAATAATTATAATCGATGTGATTACTTTGGTACAAACACTACAGATACATTGTAAAATATGTGTAAATTGTTTTGATATAAGTTTTGATAATGAAAATGTATTATATAAACCACTATAATTAACCAGTTATAGAAATCCATAGGTTTATTATGAAAATTAATAGTGACTGTGTGTGAATTATCTTCCTTGTTGAACCCAATTAAAAAATAAAATGATTTATGATATGGCACTTCATTTAATACAAATAATTGTTATGATACTTTAAATTAATATAAGTGTTAGTATTTATGTGTTTTAAGAAGTAGTTGATTTGATGAAAATTTATATCATATATGATTAATACATTTGTGTATGTATAATGAATTTCCATTTAGGGTTCTATGATCATAACTTATTTTTATTTGTTTATTATGTTAAATATTAATATTACTAAATCAAATAGGAGAGATATGAATAGAAAATTTATGGTTTCCAATCATATGACAAAACAATATAATGATGTGGTAAAAGAGTTTATAGTGTTTTCAAAATATCATGCATATGGATCTTCTCAAAAAATTTGTAATTGGTTATGTTGTTTTTATTACAGAATAATTTATACAGAGGAGTGGGAAGAATAATTAATCTACAATGGAATAGATCAAAGTTATTAATGGTGAAATAAACATGGGAAAGAAGAGTATATAACTAGTGATTTGGATAAAACTGCATATTTTCAATCAACTGATATGATAATAAGATTGAACAATGATGAAGACTATATCAAGGATATTCATATAGGTGTTAATGATGATAAAGATTATATTGATGAAATAATAATAATGGTTGAATATAAACATCATGATTGTACAAAATTATTTCTGAAGTTAAAGAACCAGAAAAATAATCCATTGTACAATGGTCATAAAAATCAACAACATTATCTTCAATAATGAAGATACAACTTTTAATATCTAGAAAAAAAGGAGTGACACACGTTTTGTGGAAAAAAAATTCTATTTTTTAAAATATGATACTAAAATATAATTATATTATTTAAAAAACATATGATGTTAAAAAATTATATTTTTAATTGGTATGATCTCTGAAATAATACATGCATGTCGAAATGACTACATACTATTTGGAAAGAACCATGAATAAAGTAAAAAATGGCCAATGATTGGTGTGTTTTGATACATAAAATATGAATCAAGTCCATTAAATGTGGGTGAAGTGATGCATGTATCTAGTACAAAGTAAAGAAATAAAATTTATGTGAACGTGTCAAACATTGGCATCATCAAACAAATGTTGGAGTTGAATTAAAAAAATTTCACAGTGTTTATTATTCATTTAATGTTGGATGATAATAGGAGTTTAGTAAAAATCAATAAATTTGGATTTTTGAAGATGTATATTATTAAAGAAGTGTTTAAGGAGGAACCATTCATTATGGAATCACATGCGGTACATGTATTTTATATCTCATATCGTACAAATAGAATGTGTTAAGTTGTTCGGTAATTGAATGAATCCATTGGAAGTTCAAATTAAAATTCAACTGAGGTTTTCTCTTTAATTGTGATTACACAATTATTGTCTCAATGGTCCAAATATATATTGTTCCTTTTATGTTAAAGGTAGCCACAATTAGGGGATTTGGATACTTAGTAGAGGGGTTATATCAATAATTTTTTTTAAAACAATGCTTAATAACCAGGTTATATTTTATAAAATATACACTATGTTACCTAATATTATTATATATTCATTAATAAATTTTTGTAATATAAATTTAATGTTCAACCACAATTAGAGATAATGGATTCTACAATTTCTGATTCTCTCAATCCTAAGAACAATTGGTCTATCAACATACTGATACTCCCAGTGTAGAGGAACAATAATATTGTCTGTATATTAATTATACCAATCCCGAGGAATAACATATTGAAAATGTTGAATCCTATAAAATAGTAGAAAGTGAACAACCTATATCCCATAAAAATGAAGAGCATAATAGTGTTGCATGTTAAAAAAATATTCTGTTGAGAAGATGGGTCATGGGATTCGTGTTTAGAATAAATTCACATATCTTATATATTAACCCAAAAAATTATATTTTATTAGTTATATTTGGGTCACTACTCTAATGAAGATGTTGATTGATGTAGATATATGGCACAATATTTCACCCATGGTTACAAAACTAATTTGAGAATATATTTTGGTATCATAATGATATAATTTCATTATTTTACTAAAACATAAAATAATGAAACATTTATTTACTCTTTATTATCCCTTGTATAGTTCATTTGTACAAGATGACTATACAATGAAATTTTTATTAATGTTCATTAGAAAGGCTCATATAGGTATTTTGGGAATTCTTCCAAAGAATAATTTTAGAGATGTTAAAGGGAATGAAAAATTGCACCCACCACCGATGTATTCACACATGATAAACCAAGAAATGTGGAATGTGTTTATTGGTCATTCTGAGTAGGAATTATTTCTGGTAAATTGTTATTGGTAATACATTACTTGAAAATACATGTATAAATCACATTGATTAATAAATTTTAATTTATGAAATAATAACAAAGTGATGAAAATATAAAGCATGTATCAAAACCAACACACTAGTACCCTAAAGTGAGGATGGGGAACACTTAACTTAAATAATGGAGTGAATTTTAAATATATAGTATCAGTTTTAGGTGGCATGAAATAAAAACATAATTATTTTCCATTATTTATATACAGATTATGGAATCAAAATATAAATCCAATTCCATCCCATATCATGTGCTATGGAAGGAGGCTCCTGTAAATAAAGATAGAATACCAATAGGTGAAAAAATAATTACGAGAATCACGTGTAAGAATAAAATATTTATTTTTTTATGATTTATATAAATATTAGGTAATAATGATTATTTTTTTACTATATTATTATCAATATTTGAAATAATAATTATCATTAGTTTTATATGATGTATTACTGGTTTTAGTGGCCTTAAAGAAACCATAATAATATATCCACTTATTCGAAAATGTTGTGGACTGTATTTCCAAAAATATTTTTAGAAAATAAATTTATACCAGGATAAAGATAATAAAATGGTGGAGCTACAGACCAAATAAAATCTATATAAGGAAAACCAAATTGGATGACTTAGTTGGTAGATAATTTAATGGGAAGGAATCAATGAGAAAAAACCATAAAACAATAACCACTATATAGAGATCCATTCAAATTTTGAGGAATGACATTCCCCTAAAACGTATTCAATATGAGAGTTAATCTATTTTTTAATAACTATTCTATAAAATTTGGGTCACGAAGACATTAATACCATTACTGTACTATTATTCTACAAGGTGATCATGATTGTGATTTATATCTATCAAAACCCACTCATCACCATATTTTGAGGGAAAAATGTATAATATATAAGGAGTTATTATACATAGAAAATAAATTCAAAAAGGTCAAGTGAGATTGGGTATTCACAAGGATCATGAGCAAAGAACTGAGGTAACTCTTCCCATCGATGAAATGGATGTTCCCATGATACAAGATTTAGTTTTATTATTCAAAGATTGATTATATGATCTTGTAAAAATACATCTGGACAAGGAGGTATTATTTTTTATTTTATGTTTCATAAAAACCCATTAAGAATTAATGAAAAATGATTGAATTAAGGAATTTTATTATATATGGTGAAAAGGAAAGATAAATGGTTGGTTGAAAGAATACAATCTTAAAAATCAGAAAATCGATCGAAAATGCCTTTAGAAAGTATATGTACCCCAGAAGTTCAACTTTTTAATATAATAATATTAAAATATCATACATACACAATATTCAAAGTTTTCAATGTGAAAATTATTGATTTTCAAGAAAAAATATATTAAGATTTTGTTAAATACATTCATGGTCATGAGAATATAGATGAAATCATCATGCATGGATGGATAAGATTCTCATTTGTAACTGAATACATGATGTGTGATTTCATAATTTTGATATACAATTGGTGATCTACTATCTTAAATATAGTTATATACTATTTATATTTTTTTCCGCTGTATATATCATTACTATTTGAATGGATTACCCTATGAACAAAAACAGACACTCGTTAGTCCTCACATCACTTCTACATTAAAAATATCATAGATAGAAGAGGAAAATTTCTTATAATAGTGGAAAAATTGGAGAAAATGTTTGACAAAAGCATATATATGAAATAATATTATTAAAAACCATGAGATAAGGGTAAAAATTTATAATTTAATCATATAAAATATATTTTCATTCCTCTAATTACTTATTATTTTTTTAAGGAGCATTGGTTTCGTAGTTCAATCAATATTGTTACTCTAAATATTTATTGTTTGGATTCAATGTAGGGATACCAAAATAATCAGCTACACATGATGACGTTTATCAATTTGTAATAAAGTACATGAAAAATTTTAGATATAAAATTCAATTTCTCTATTTTAAGTTATGTTTTAATAAAACTTTTGTTCTTATAGAGTAGTTATTAAATATTTTAAATATTATGGCATGAGGATAGTCCATGACCATAATAATCCTATAAAATTCTATAAGTGGACATGTATTAGCATAAATATAAAAAAATTTCTCAGTCCAAATATATATATATATAAATTAATCATTTTTTACAATTATTATACTATTTCTAATATAAACTAATGGAAAATATTATGGTTATTACATTTTAAAATTCAAGAAAGATATTGTGCTACATTGACAATGTAGGATATACAAAGATGTATTTTTATGAAATTTTCATTTATAATATTTATTAATACATTACTTATTTATATTTTCTAGTACTTCATGGCTTGTCAACCTTTCACATATTCAAAAGAGGATTTTTTTAAAATTAATGATCAAGGAACATAGTGTCACAATGAATGTATACTTCATGAAGATGTGACTTCATAATACTTATTTTGTTAATTATTTCATCAATTTATCAACATTTTCAAATTATTTCATCATCATTTTTATCTAATACTAATTTAATTTATTTTAATAGAGATCATGAAGAAATGACATCATATAGAATATGTTTTTATTTGACCAATATGTAATATATAAATAGAATAAAATTATCAGATAAAAATAAATTCTCTATAAATTCATCAAAAAATAAGATGCACTTGATTAATATTTTTTCACTTCATATATATATATGTTCTTTATTTGATATTTTTTTGGTTAGTAATGCCTATTTTCTGTTAAAATTTAAATTTTTGTTAAGAATGCGTGTTAGTCATTGAAAATCATGAAAAAATATTTTAATTGTCATAATACATTATTATGATGATTCATAATTCATTTTTGAGGTGTCAGAATTATCCACACATCTATCAGACTCATGTTGCGAATAATATGAATTAAAGCGTTTTTTTATTTAAAAATGTAATTTTAGTTCAAAACACATATCACATACTCAAAACCAATAAAAATATATCATATTTTAATGATACCTTTTGAGAATATTCCATAAATCATTTTTGATATGTAATAATCAACTGCATGTCAATCCATTACATAATGTGGCAGATATAACTCAATGTGCATGTTTTTTATTTTAAATTAGAATTTAGTTTAAAAGACATGTGATATTCTTAAAACCATTAAATACATTCATATTTTTTAAATAAATTAGTTAAATGATACATAATACATTTTTGATATATAGGAATCATCACACCTCAGTCTGATACATAGTGTGACTAGTTTGACTCAAAGTGTTTGTTTTCAATTTAAAAATGAGATTTTTTTTAAAATCATGTGCCTCTCATTGAAAAAAAAACTAATAATATATTAATAATTTAGGAAAATAATCCATAATTAATTAATGTTTTATTAGTATATACCATAGATCAATCTGACATAGTGTGACCGGTATGACTCAAAGTTCATATTTCTATATTAAAGATTAAATTTTAGTTAAAAACATGTGTCACTCATTAAAAACCATGAAAACCTACACACATTTTCATTATCATTTTTGGGTAATGATCCATAAATAATTTCTAAAAATTATAAATCATCTACATGTCAATATGATATTTAGTGTTGCAGTTTTGATTCAAAGTACATACTTTCTCTTTAAAAATGTCATTTCAGGTAGAAACATTTTTCACTCAAGGAAAATAGATCAAACACAATCATAATTTCATGATACTTTTTAAAAATGATCTATAAGTCATATTTATGTATATGAATAATCCTCACATCAATTTGACACATTGTGGGACCGGTAGACTCAAAGTGCTTATTTTTTGTTAAAAAAAGAAAATCTTCTTAAAAACATGTGTTATTCATTGAAAACAAAAAAACATACATGAATTATCCTCATACATTAGTAAAAGGATCCATAACTCTTTTATGACATTTAAGAATAAACTTTGCATCATCCAGACCCATATTGTAATCAATTTGACTCAAATTGTATGTTTTTATTTTAAATTGACCTTTTAGTTCAAAACACACATCACATACTAAAAATTTGGAAAATTCAGTTGAATTATCTTGGAACCTCATGATGATGATACATAAGTAATTATTGATGTATATGAATCAACCAAACATCAATTTGACACAATACGAGGAAAATACAACTCAAAGCGCGTGTTTTATTTAAATTTGACGTATTAGTTCAAAGGACACATGACATACTAAAAAAGTGAAGAAAAATTAATATTATTTTGATACATTCTAAAAACCATACAAAATTCATTTTTCACACATAATAATTAGTTTGACATAAATATGTTAAACAATTTGATTGATATTTATGAAAATGTGTGTTTTTAGTATTTATATGTCATTTTAGTTACAAACATGTTTCACTCACTAAAAACATAACAAACACACTGATATGGTCTTGATACTTTAGGAAAATGATTTATAAGTCACTTTTTTGTGTGTAAGAGTCATCCACACATCAATCTAACATACATGGTAACTGGTATGACATAAAGTTCATTTATTTAGTTTAAAAAATACAGTTTTGTTAAAACCTTGTTTCAATCACTAAAAAACAGGAAAATATGATCATATTTCCATTATTATATTCGGAAAATAATTAAATATTCATTTTATTAATTGTAGGATTTATCTGAACATCAACTCAACACACAGTATGACCAGTTGGACACAACAGGCATGCTCTTAGTTAAAAAAAGATAATTTAGTTAGAAATACATGTCAGTCCTTGAAAACCAAGAAAACACACCCAAACTATCTTGGAACTTTAGGAAAATGTTTGAGAAGTTATTTATCATGTGAAATAATCAACCAAATGTCAATATTATACACAATGTGGGTGAACTGACTCAATATGCATGTTTTTATTTGAAATTGGAATTTTTGTTCAAATCATGCATCACATACTCAAGCTAAGAAATTCATAGAATATTATTTTTATAATTTAACACAATGATCCATAATTAAATTTTTGATGTGAAGGAATCAACACTCATCAATCTGACACATGGTGTGTCTGGTATGACTCAAAGTGCATGTTTTTTACATTTATATTTTAGGTCAAAAGACATGTGACATACTCAAAATCGAGAAAAATAATTAATAGTATTTTGACACATTATAATAATTTAACAAAAATTGTGATACATAGGAATCATAGACACCTCAATATGATATATTGTGTGATGTGTATGACTCTAAATGTGAGTTTTTATTTTAAAAATTATATTTTAATTAAAAATTCATTTCATTCACAAAAAACCAAAACAATAATCTTGGATTGTCAAGATACTTTAGGGAAACTATCTATAAGTCATTTCTAATCTTTTAGAATCAACCACACAATAAATTGACACATTTTGTGACTAGTATGTCTTAATGTGCATGTTTTCATTTTAAGGTGAAATTTTAGTGTGAAACACATGGCACTTATTGACAACCTAGAAAACACACTCTAATTGTCTTGATATTTTTAGAAAATTACCTATAATTTTTTTTGGATTTTCAGGAATCATCTACAGCTCAATGATAAATATGGTGAGGATAGTATGATTCAATGTTAAAATTTTTATTGATAATCAACATTTTAGCTCAAAACACACATCACATACATAAAATGGATAAAATGTGTTTGGATTTCCTTAATACATGAGGAAAATTATCCATAAATCATTTTTGATATGTAAGAATCAACCATACATTAGTCCATCACACCATGTGCCTGGTGCGACTCAAAGTGTACATTTTAGTTCAAAAGTGACATTTTCATAAGGAATTGTTGCATACTTATATTTAATTTTATTCGTAATTGTATTACTAACATAAGATTTTTTTTTAATAGATACAATTTTTTTTCCATGATGAGGTGCATTGTTTGGAAACTGGTTGAATGATCAACATCTTTTGAGAGAGAATCAGGGTCCAAAGACAATGAAAAATTAATGTTTTTTAATTTGTTAATGTTTGTGATAAATTGTACATAACAACATATTTTTACTGACCAATTTTTAATTTTTTTAGCATATATTATTTTTCTTGAATTAGTGATGTAAATTTAATTGAAATTTAATTTTTTAATTTTTTCTACAATTTTATATATTTTTAACAGCACACAATTGTAGCATGAATTTAATTAGTGCTAATAACAACAATGATAAATGGAAACTTTATCCAAGTTAAAAACATGTTGATAGCGATCAAAAAAATTATTGATAAAGGGGTCCATTTATTCCTATTAAACTAGTGCAAAAAAAGGAAGGCCTTTATCAGTGTTATTTTTAACATTGATAAATTCCATCATATTTTATAGTTTCTTACAACATTTAACCTCTTTTAGTGCTAATCATAGATATTTTTAGTGGTGTTAAAATCCATATCTATAATAGTTTAGCTGGGATAGAACACACACACACAGATATATATATTTATATGATAATATATTATTTTTAAAATTTTTTAATTATATAATAATATATATATATATATATTCATTATTATATGCATTTAATATATATTTTAGCGACACAAACATGTATGTTTATATTTTTAAATATGAAATTTTAATTATAAATTTGTAATATGTTTGTGTGTGTCTATATGCATGAGTGTAGTTGTAAATTGTTCATAAGTATAATTACATTCAATATATATTATGTTTTCTATTATATAACTATATTATATATATTTATAATTCTTATTTTATAATAAAATGTATTATACTTTCATCTTTCAATTATAAATTTATTTAGGTGTGTGTATTCACTTTTATCAACACTAGATTTTTCTGTACATAAATTAGTATATATTTGTAAATGTAAAAGTGTAAATATAAATTTATAATACGTATATATCTATATGTGTGTGATTGTATTTTTATTTATATTTTTAAATATAAAATAATAACAGACACACATTTGTGTGTGTTTGTGTATTTTAGTGATGTACACAACTCAATGTAATATATATATATATATATATTCTGAAATAAAATTATAAATATTATATATAATAATATTATAATAAATATTTTAATATAATTATATAGTTCAATTTCTATATATATATAACAATTTTAAATAAATATATGGATATTTATAAAAAAATATTTTAAAAATTATATATGATACAATTTTAATAAATATATTTTTATATAATTTTATTGTGTGTGTGCATTGGTTTATATATTTAATAATATTATATTTTTAATATTATATAATTATATAATATATATATTTATAAATATATGTATATATATTTCATATCTATTATAGCTCTATGTGTCTGTATGCGTGCATAAATACACACACACATATGTATGTATGTGTATGTTCAAATATATGTCTGTGTATATGTATATTTGTATGTATTTGTATATGTATATATGTAAGAATGTGTGTGTGTGTCCATGTATGTATGTATGTATATATGTATATGTATATTTTTTTGAGTGAGTATATATATATATATGAAAATATATATAATTTTTAAAAATATTTAATAAATATTATTTTTTATATTTTATTATTATATTATATATATTTGTATATATTTTCAAAGTATATAAATTCATATTATTTATACATAAAAATTTATATATTTCATTGACTAATAAAGTTTATTATGTTTACAAATTTCAATTATAAATTTATACAGGTTCGTGTCTATTCACATTTATCATTTCTATATATTAATATATATATATATATATTATTATATTTTTAAATATAAAATTTTGAATATAAATTTATAATATGTATATGTGTTTGTCTTTTAAAAATTTTAAATATAAATATCTAATACACACATAGAAACACATATATTTGTGTATGTGTCTTATAGTGACATAAAAACGTAAAAGTATATATATATATATACATATACTTGGAATAATATTTTAAATATTATATATAATACTATTTTTTAGAAATAATATTTAAAATAGAACATATAATACTATTATAATAAATATATTTGAATATATATTATAAATTTTCAATATTACATATGTAATATTATTTTAAATATTTTAAAAAACTAAATAGATATTTAGGAAAAATATTTAAAATATTATATATATAATAATTTTAATAAATATATTTGTTTACATTTTTAATGTGTGTGTGTTTGTATATATATTAAATATATGTTATTTTTAATAATATATATTTATAATTAATATATATCATGATAGCCTATATATATGTATAAGTATTCAACATATATTTTAGTGATATATATATATATATTTTTTTTAAATACCCACACACTAGCATTTTTATATTTTTGATATGAATTCTTAATTATAAATTTATAACATGTGTGCGTATTTTAAGTATATTTATATATTTAATATATTTTATTTTTATATTAAATAATTATATTATATATGTGTGTATATTTCCATAAATTATATATTACTAATAATAATAATAATAATATTATTATTATTATTATTGGAAGATGATATTATAAGATAAGAAATAACACACTCCCTGAGACATCTGAGTTGGTCAAGCATCATCCCTCCCTGCAAAGAATGACACACAACCGCTAGAAATATTTTATTATATGTGATTAGGTGAAGTCTCATTCACCCAATGTCCATTACATGCCATGAAATCCCAATGGCCTGAAGGCCCAACATGTCGTGGGATATAAAAATGGAGCACACTTCATTACTCCGTGTCACCAGTCAAATGTCTCATCACCCCCTTACTAGTAGTCAATAATAAGGCCCCGAAATAAAACACTACATAATATTGAGTTTTAGTCTATAATTAACTTTTATTCACATTGAGGATCTTTTCATGTTTAGAATTTTATAGAATAAGTTCATAACTATTACATAACAACTCAAATATTACAAAGTAGAAACTTCAACTATCCATTTTTTTCACAATGTAAAACATTCTAAAATAAAACATGAATTATTTTTCTTGGTAAAAATATTCATAGAAGTCAACTTGACTTCTTCCTTTACATTACACAGCCTTATTCCTAGTGGAAAACATTTCAAAAACATGGTAAGAACAAAAAAATACCAGGAGGGGATATAAAATAAGGAATGAAATAGTTGGTCCATGAATATTCTAAACTGATGAAAACATTTTCCCAAGATCACACTTTTCACCCATAAAACATAAACCCCCACCTTACCATATAAAATCATAATATTAATTTAAAAATCATAGAAATCATAAATCATAAATGTAACTTGTGTCCTCCATGTGATTCTTATATTATAGCCTTTACTACTGCATAGGGCCGGTTAACTCCCTCTCATTACCCAATGTAATTAAGAGATATCACAGGCTCAACCACCCTCAGTTTATCACAACACCACCTGTATACACAAGAAATTCCCAAGAACCATAAAATAATCAAAACACATAAAACAAGCATAAAGGGAAAATGACATTTCAACATTTCAATCACAAGATATCATTTCTTGATTTTGATATAATAAATGCATTATCAAATCAATTTTAAATATCAAAAAACATGAAAATAGAATATGGTATTTATTATTCTTTTCAAAAAAACATTATGACTTATGGAGGAATCCAAACATTAAATAATGGTTATGACGATAGAAAAGTCATTGTCACTGTATATATTAAAAAAATTCATATTGTTGTAAAGGAAAACAATTCATATAAAAATATTACATTTGAAAACCGTTGAATGAAATTTAAATTTAATATCATTGATTATACACTATATAAAAGATAGTGGTGTATATTATCAAAATATGGCTCAATGAAAGGAGATTATGATGAATTCTCTTACCTCGAGTCTAAATAGTATCAAACTCTCTTTATCAACCTTAGTAATAAACTTAGGTGTATTTATACTCTCTCAAGACCCATTTTTTAGTTTTTATTCGACATATATCACTTATTTCCATGTTATATCAATTACAAAATTATTTAAGTTTATATCAGATGTTTTGTGGATATTCAGTACTTGAGTCGAAAATAAACATGGTATGATGTCAATAGTCCATATGGTCCTATGTAAATCATATCATAATAATATTCATGAAATAATAATAAAATTTATACATTAATTATAATTTTTTATCAAAACATTTATTATGGTTATGACAAATGAACAATGTTATAATCATGGAGACTATAATCCGTACGTACGCTTGAATAACGTTTCATTTATTCATTTATAATTACGGAAATAAGATAATTATTATTTTATATTTCTAGAATGATAATATAATTAATAACATAAATTAATCATTTAAATATATTTATATAAATCATTCATGTGATGTAGTGAATAAAAACGAACCAAATCGCTTTATGGGGGTGATAGTACATAGGTATGCACGAACGATGTAATCATTTTTATGTAAATGGAAAGTAAGAAATTAATTGATATATTATTATATTATAAAAAATAATATGTAAATAATATCACATATGAACATAAATTCCATCATTATAACTAGCCATGAGGGATGATTATGGAAAACAAATTATATCTGTTCGTGGAGGTGATAGTTGACACGTATGCACAAAATATTAATCACATTCCCACTTGATGGAAGTGGATATGGATTTATGTGATGATATTAACATAAAATAATATCATCATATTTAGGATATTTGCTTTATTATATCATCATGGTTGTAGAATGTGTGAAGGATGAGGAAGAAGAAATAAAATTCAAACACTTAAAAAACATCACCTTTCCTTCGACTGATCACATTGCATAAAAACTTTACACCTCTAAGAGGGTGTTATGCATAGAATAAGACTTCAAGAAAGTGAGGATGGATTAGAGTAAGGGTTTTTGGTAGATCCTGGTCAAACCAAAAGGTTTTATTGTAAGGAATGAGTAAGAAGAGTTACTTTTTATAGGAGAGTGGAAGGGAACTCTTAGAATAACTAAAAGTATTAAATTAATATAAATTCATTTTATATTCGAAATTGTTACAAATTTATTGTGTTACAATATAGTATAATAATGGGTATAAATCAAAAAATACAATAAATATTAGACTAATTTGTATATTTTTAATCTTTACCTTTTTTAACCCCTTTAAACTCTTACCATTTTATCTGGTATTTGTTACTTTGTGGGTTAACTTAATTACCATAACTTGCCAAAATACCAATGAATGAGTCATTAATCAAATTTTTATACATACCTAAACTATTTTTCCAAATATTATAATATTTTGAAATTTTATATCATTTAATTAAATATTTTATATTTTAGAAATATGAATTATGTCAATTTTGACACTATTCAATACATGACTTTTTTAAAATAATGATAAAAAATTTATTACATTGAACAAAATAATTTAAAAATATGTAGAATATCAATTTAATCCATAAAATTAATTTATGGAATCAAATATTTCAAATTGTATTTATTTTAGTAATATTAATATCATTTATTTAATTCTTCCTTTAATAATCTTGTAATGGTATCACCAGTATGTCATCATAAAATTTAATTATTTAATGTAATAAAATTATAAATAAATTATGATGATGTATATAGACAATTTTTATTTCAAATTACAATTTATTGTCTGATTTATCTTCTATAAGACCCAATAATAAAAATTATTTACTTATTAAAAATACGAGTAGGAAATTTTTATCTTGTCTTTAAATAAAATATAATCAATTTCATATTCATAATCAAGTTGCATAAAAAGGATACAATTTATTCCTATGGTTTATTTAGGTCAAAAACCTCTCATCCAATGAAATTAATAAAAAAAATTTCGTAATTAATAATTATAAAATATTATTTTGACCCTTAATTACCCGATAACCCATTAATATTGTAAAATAAAATACCAAAGTTATTATTCACAAAAATATAGTTGTCCTATTGTATTAAAATATTTATACTAATTACAACCATGTAAGTCCATTTTTGAAAATTTATTTCACCGAAGTGGTTAAATTAGGTTTAAAACTTATCTTGCAGATGTGGAAAGAAGACGGGTAAAGGAGATATTAAAAAATTCCAATATGTTTTTATATATAATCTCAATATAACAAATTACTCAAAAGACCTAATTTAGTTTATATAATAATAACATTATTTAATTATTCTTGATAAAAAATTAATATGATAATCTACCTTTATAAATATTTTATATGAAAAAATAATTTTGAATTAAAATGCAGTATTTTTTACTATTCATTAAAAAAATGAATATTATCAGAAAAAACAAAAAATTAATCCAAATTAAATTTTGATACTTCGATTCTAAATAAGAAGCTTATTTTTTATAATTTATATTATAAAAGTTTTAAAAATAATATTTTAAATTTTTTTTCAATCAATATGCGATAAAACAACCATTTAAAAATATTTGAACTTTTTATGCTTAAAATTTGATTTAATCTTATTTTAAGCACATAAAATTTATTGGAAGAAAAAACAACCTTTAATAAATCTTTTGAAACATAATATAGATAATTATATTTGGTCACTCTAATTCAATTACTATGTGATAACATCTACTTAAAATAATAATACTATAATTGTAATATTTTTTTTTGGTATAATATTGCCTTGAATGCAATGTATCAATATGGAGAAAATCAGTATTATGTGTTGGGTACGATCTCAGAAATAGCATATATTTAATGTGAAAATACTGTCTAATTAATAAATATTAATAAATATGAATGTATTATTCAATAATTACCTAGGATGTTATATTATCGAACTGAGACACCAATTAGAATATTGCATCACTTCCCATCCAAAAATCTATGCATCCTGACACCATTAAATGCACCATGATATGGAAACCCTCTAACCATAAAAATAATGTAGTATGGGAGATATATTATAGGTTTCAGCACATCAATATCTCTTCTGAGTTTCCCCCCTCAATTCCTGACGTGGAACCCAGTTAAATCACCCACCTATCAAGCTGCATCATATGAATAGTACAACTGTTAGATAATCCCTGATAGAGAACCCATCTATCCCACATCATAAATCCATTAGGAGAGGTAGCTGGTTTTATGTTCTTAATGTGTACATCCCTCTATCCAGGCCACCCACCTAATGATGCTAATTTTTCTCAATGGTCCACCACCTGCATGATTTTTCGAACTATTTTTCAGATCCCACTTTGTCACATGTTGTCAAAAAATGGTGTCCTATTGCTTTTTTGGACCAAATACCTAGTGGTGTCCTGAATTACCTTAATGGTATGATGTCCTATTGCCGATAATCCAAAATTAGGGTATGGAAATCCCAATTCTGGATAATAATATCTCTAGTTTTATATCAAAATAGCACATTCTATAGTACTTCAATAATGACATCAGAAATAATCCCCTTTGTAGATTTAAACCTGGGTATCTGGTAAAGGTGGACTAGGTGTTTACCACTCAAGCACCACCACCAACTATATATTCATAATGTATATATATATATATATTTATAGATAATCTTATTACTTATAAATAATAATTTATAAAATTTATTACGTAATGAAAAGTTTATTTTTTCAAATTACAATTATAAATTTATTTAGGTGTGTGTGTATTCACATATATCAATTTCAGGAATGGGTCAAATATATTTTTGATTATATTTTTAAATAAAAAATTATAATTATAAATATATAATATGTTCATATATATTAAAGTTATTTTTTTATATTCTTAAATGTAAATTTATAATACGCACACACATACACATTTTTGTGCGTGTTTGTTATTGTGATGTACAAAATTAAAAATAAAATATTTATATATTTGTGTATATATATGTGTATGTGTCTTTTTTTAAATATAAATTTATATAATGTGGATTTGTTATTTTCTATAAATTTTTTTATATTTTTAACTATAAATCAATCATGTTTTTCAAGAAACATGGCTAACATAGACACACTTTGAGGAAACACTAATAAATAAATTTAATTAGGCGGACTTTTTTTAATAGTGACAATATATGTGAAATCAAATAAAACTAGTTAAAAAAGAAATATTATCAATATGATTATTTATAATTAATTTAAATAAGAATATAATTAATTAAGTTACTTTGTATTTTGTGTGTTTTTAGTGTTCTAAATTCTAATAAATTACTTTTAGTCTATAACATTTCCCTATTTCATATCATATATTTCTACCATGTTTAATTTTTACCCAAAAATTTGACTATCATAGAATGTTCTAAAAATTAACAATTGAATAATTTCAATATTTTGATACCAAAAATAATATTTTGTTTTAAAAATTGGTTTTCTAAATAAGATAAATTACACTATTAAATAAAAATAAATATTTACTAGAAATTACTAGTTTTTACAACATCAAAAACCATATTACCCTTATAAAAATTATATTGGAATTAATTAAGTTATATTATCATTTATATAAATATTATTTGAACATTATAAAATTATATTATCATTTATTTAAATCTTATTTTAATAATATTATTTCATTAAAATAACTTTTATTTAAAAATTATTGAATTTACCAAAAAATATTTGTTTGATTGAAACTATATATTTCTTAAACATTTAATTTTGGGGTTTCATCATATTCGTATCCAGGTTTATTAAAAATATTATATATTCATGCATATTAAGTAATAAAAAAAATATGTATAATATTTATGTTATTATAATTAAAATATATAAAATTATAATTCTAGGGTCTAGAAATGTTACCCCATATAACACCAACACATTCCCTAAGTGTATGGTGGGTGATGGTGGTACATTCATCGGATGGTTCAGTGAACATGTATTAGGATGTGATGTACATTAACTTGAAATTATATCATAAATAATTTTTCTCCAGTTTATGTTGTTGAATATAAAAATGTTCATGGTCAAGGGTAATGGCATATAATTCCATATCACTCAGAAGCTATAATAAATGGGATTCAAATATTGAAATCCCACTAGTCCATGCCAATGTTTCCACATTTTGATTAAATTATATATTTTTATAACCCATAACATATAATTATATTAATGGTTACAATAAAACCACAACATTATCAACATCAATGATACTTAATGGTATTTTAATCATGAGAATCTAATTGAGGCTATATTATATAACAGACTAAAATAATTGATAATGTATAGTGCATGTGTTTTCTATAAATACAATATTTAATAATTATTTTATTCATTTAGAAAATAATTTAATTTATAAATTTTTGTACCATCACATTATTCCCACCTCAAAATTTGTCCCTTGATATTTAATTTGGATTAATAAAATAGATGAGGGTATTTTTGTTTCATCTCCTCTTCTAATTCCTTTATTTCCCCTTCAAATATGAGGTTTTACCATAATACTCTGACCTGTTGAGTAGTCTTGTTTCATTGAAATTTGTCTCTGTGATCTATGATATTTAATGGATGATCCTCATATAAAAGACCATTATAAAAAGGAAATACTACAATATTTAGTATATTTGACAGTTGTTGTATGTACATACATAATGTGGATACCTGGAATACACCATATACTCAAGATAGGTTAGGTGGAAATGCTACTTGATAGGCCATAGCTCTGATGCGATCAATGATCACAAATGGATGATGAATATTTCACTAAGATTTCGCTTCTTCCCAAACATCATAGATATCATCAAATTGGATATATTAGGGAACAAATTATCTCAAATAAAAAACTCATGGTCACATCAAGGATTTTACATGAAGAATGTTTGTACAATTTTCATGTATTTTGTATAACACTAAATAGTTTAAATCTTCTTTATCTTCTATTAGATTAGATGATCTCTCATCGGCTTCCACTCTCCAACAAAAACCCAATATAATGGTGTCTAACACATAATTCCATAAAAACCTCAAATGGTTCCATTTTATATCATGAATGGAAACTACTATTATATGAGAACTACTATAGGGGAAGGTGATGATTGAAACATCCTTGGATACCCATAAAACATGATCTCTGTAAAACCTCTAGAGTTTGAACGGTTATCTTAGATCGACCATCCACCAGAGGGTGATAATAAATAATAAATCTCTTATAAATATTTCCAATGATTACTGAGAAATTCTCTATAACCTTGAGGTAAACCTCATATCATGATCAAATATAATAGATATCGTAAATCCATTGAATCATAACACTTATTTTATGTATATAATAATGAGTTGGTGACGATAGATATATTAATTAATAATAATGGAAATGTGATAAATTTTGATGGTGATTTAATATAACCAGAATGTAATTATTACCTTTAGAAGTCCTGGGTAGTTCTATTTTAAATTAAATGATTATTTTTTACTTTTTCATTATAGTATAAAAAATTGTTGAATCATGAACTTATAATTATTTAATTCATACTTAACTTGTTGGCATACTACATATCGAAACATAAATTAAGAAATATATTTATTCATGATATCCCACAAGATGTTTTTCATTATATCCTCATAGATCATATTATTCTTTTATTAATAGAAAATTATGATCTATGAACATCATCTAGAATTTCCCTCTTCCATTTTGGTTTTTAGGGGACACATTTGCAACTCTATTGTTTTCAAATACTTACTTTGGAATATTCCCTACCTTTTCAGTAGTTCTTTATCATCCTTTTGGGCCACCATGATATTATCAATAATGTCTGGTTGAGATGTTATTTTAGAAATATATGATGATAATCCTTTTATAATTTCCATGTCCTTCCATTTCATGTCCATGATGATATGATTCTTTTAATCAACATCATTTATAGGGTTATGGGACCCATTCATATTAAATAATCATCCAATTTACATTCCTTTAAAGAATAATAATGGATTTAATGGTTATAATACATGATAATATCTAATAACTTTTGTTAGAGTACATTGGTAAACGTCTGTGTAAATATATACTAGAGGATTTTGTGATCCATATATATGTCACAATTCTCCCATATAGATATTATCTCAAAATATTCAATGAAAAGGCAACTGCAACCAATTATATATCATGTTTTGGAGAGTTATACTCATGGATCCTTAATTTTTTGGAGTTATAGGTTACACATTTTTTATTTTTCATGAGCACACAACCCATGACTTTCTCAACACATAATTATAGATAAAAAATACATCCCCACTAGTGGGTATTATGAGTATAATTATAGTGACTAACTGTTTCTTTAGAAATTTAATGATCTCCACACATTCATCTATCAAGAAAAAAAACATTAAATTCCACGTTATCATGGTTAGTGGAATTATAAATAATGATAATTTTCTTAAAAATCAATTTTAATACCTATATATTATAATAAAAATATGGATCTCTATCAAATATGATGGTTTGTTCCATTTTCAATTTCATATGTCTTTGAAGGATTCATAGATATCCATTTTCTAGTGACAACGATAAATAGGAATGTTATACAATACATCCAAAAATCGAATTTATTTAATTTATAATAAATGTTTCCTTTTTGAAGGAATTTAGTACAATTTTCAAATTCACCTCATGCTCCTAATCATTTTTGAAGTAATTAAGAATATCATTTATACATACTACCAAATTATTTTATGTTAATCCCTAAAGACTCTATTCATTAGGTACATAAAAAACCAGGTTATTAGTTATTCGAAATGTTATTACTATGAACTAACAGTGCTCATACCTTTCATGAAATGTACTATTGGGTATTTCTACATTCTTCACATTTACGTGATAATATCCAAGCTGAATATAAAAATTATATATGTTCAAAAATCTATATATCAAACCAAATATGTTATAAATATCTAAAAGAGGGTACTTTTTCTTTTTCATGTTAATTTTTAGATCACGATAATCAATGAAGAGTCACATTGACCCATACTTCTTATTAACGAATATGTCTAGTCCACATTATGGTGAACCACTTGGGTATATAAACACTTAATCAATATAATATTATTTTTTCTAATTTTAATATTCATGTTAAACATTTTCCATTCTATATGGAATCTTGTATATTAGTAAATCATCAGGTATATGTTCAATTTATAACTCAGCCTCTTAGTTTGGTTGAATAACGACCAATTATTCAAGAAACACATCATTGTGTTATCTTATAAAAAATGAAATCAAAGATAATGCTTTTCTAAGTCTAAATCATTTAATCAAGAAATAAATTCTTGATGGAAAATAATATCGATTATTTTGATGATGATTCCAAAAGAGATTCATCCTCCTCCTCATACTTGTATAGAATCAGTAAATGATTTTTGATGATGAGGGTGATTTCCATCACATAATAATTTATTTTGGATATAAACATATAAAGTAAATCCATAACCAAAATGATATTTAATTATGATAATTAGATAATTATATGGTTTTTGGGATGTCTAAACTAAAAATATTAACAAGGGAGAAGTTATATATCTTGAATAAAACAATTGACCCATTTTCCATTTTAACTGATATCTTGATTTATATGTTTTGTAAGGTGCTTGAATAGTTCTACTAAACATGATTGATATGAAAAAATGTATATAAAAAATTAAATAGTATGTTTGGTATTCTTGAATGAATAAATAGTGTATCTATAATTGCATCTTTGTTATTATCCACCTCAATAATTATGATGGAATACTCTAACCCTCATTCTCTAGGACATGGGGGATAGAGTCATTGATTATCCTTGAAAACCCTAGCATAGTGAATTAGTTCACATAGTGTCCATATACATTTCATTTTAAATAATGGACAATGGGGTGTGGTTTTACGAGCATATTACTTTTTTTCATCACATTGGTGGGTTTCATCTGCCCTCATTCAATAGCTTAGTTCCTCTCCTGACCAGACCTAATATAGTTCCTTATCCCATTTATAAAATTTTGGGTTTCATTCTTCCATCATTTTTCAAAAGTTGGATATTAGAATTTATTTCCACTATAATATTCATCTATCACTCACTCATTAAAATAAATAATCTTCTTCCTATATACATAACCATGATGCCGTTGAGATTCAAGGATCTATATTTGGAATATGAGAGATCATTGGAAAAACTCTTTACAACTATCAGAGTCTCAAATAGTTATTTATTATTATATATTTGGATTTATCCCACTAAATAAGTGGTTAACATTAATTTTGGTGTAAATGAAAAATTCATAGGTGTATCATGAATGTCTTGTGTTGTTTTCCATTGAAGCCATGATGGATTCATATTTTTTTTTGTGAGTCCTAATAACTCCCTCTCTATTTTATGTTGATGCTTTTATGAAAATTATTTATCAAAAGACAATTTCTTGACTTATTTCCAGTCCATCTCCTTGATCTCTAAAACATGAAAAATATTTTTGATCATATTCCACCATTGATCAGCTTCTACCACCATGTAATAAATATCCATACCAACCTTATCCTGTTGAAATCATTTAAGGAATAAGATGATCTTTTCAATAGAGTTAATTCATTACTCTATAATTGCGGGATCTGAACATTCAATGAACATTGGTGGCCTTTTTCATTTAAAGGTCTCAATTTCAACTTGTTCTTTCTTAGTGGGATGTGGGTATTACCACTAATTTAGGATTCCTATCAAAACGCGAGTTATGTGATTAATTATTTTCATGAATTTATTGAATCCTAATCCTTCTAGGAGGGAATATCATTAGGGTAGTATTAACATTTACAATAACATTATTTATTAACTCACTTCCTCACATTTCTATCTATTGAAAAAAATAAAGGGAAAATGAGGGATGAGAATTTTGAATCTATTAAATAAATAAAATGGAAACTATAAAATTCAAAATGGATAACGCATAAATGTTATATATATTCATTTACATATATGTTTATAGGTTCCAATATAATTTATCCATGATCAATTTTGGATTATTAAATTATAAAAGAATTTTTGTTCCCTTCGTAATGGTTCATAAAGTGCTTGTGAATTCACAAAATAATATCCCTAAAGTTTTTGAAACATGATGTACATTATGGTGTCATTGTTATCCACCATGTGATTATTGAGTTAATACACAATCCTCTGTTATCATTGCTGTTACCCATAGGTACAATTGTGCTAATGCCACATGAACTTGTAGTATCCATATATGGATTTTTTGGCTTGGAAACCACTCACTCTACAATTTAAGAAACATTAAAGATGTATTCTAATGTTTAGTCTTATCCCTATGGTTTTACATTGGTTACTAACCCTAATCTCAAGAAATAACTTGGCCGTTCACTGATACCAACATTGAAAACCCATATATTTTATATTCTTTATTTAACGATTTTTTACATAAATATATAAATAATATAAAATCAAAAGATCATGAGGTATAGTATGTTTCTGTAATTAGATACATATCATAATAAATAAAATAACGTATAGAATGAAATTATTTAATACATTATAACTTGTGATTAAAAACCATTGATCTTCTAATATTTCATGAGATAACCTAGAGAAGTACATAAGAAAGAGGTGTGCTATAAATTCTAGCAATTAATAATCAACACATAGAAATTAGTAAAGTAGTAAATGTGAGTCAATACATATATCATGTTTGTATAGGATGGTGATAATCCAAATCATAAACAAAAAAGTATACTGAAAGAGGATAACATTAAAGAATTATATGAATGTGGAAACAACCTAAAACATGACATAATAAGAACAAGCCAAGGCTCCTTACAAAGACATAATAACATATTTTTATTACATTAACCATCTATTCACCATAAATGATATTTCTAGAGATTAAAACATTACGCAATGAATTGGATGGAAACATAATTCAAGGCCCACCCTTAACATTCCAATTATCTACATGTATTTTTTACCAAATAGATCATATAATAAAAGAATGTATTTCATCACATTTTATAACATGATTATGGAATTAGAGGTTTATAAATAATTATTTAAAATCAATAATGATAGGTTAAAATTGGAGAATACTCTAGAGAATATATACGGATTGTATTGACAACAAAAATGTTTGCTATTGAAAATCATATGTTAATTTTGGATGCATAATAGGTAAACATAATAGTGTATAAATGAGATTAACAATATTTATAAGTGGTATATTATTATATGGGAATCATAAGGATAGTAAATGGGTATTTAGAAAAATATTTTAACCAGAATAATTCGAAAAGAAATGCTTAATACATAAAATGTACTTGAATATAAATAAGGAAGAGAATACCTTACATTGAGAGGGTGATTTTAAAAGATCATGAGGATCATTATAAGATATTTGTAACACCTTAGGGGAGATTTATATAGGGATATGGATAGAATAGTCATGATAAATGGGGTTTAAGTTATTTGAATTCATAGTTTTGGTAGGATTTATAGAAAAAAAGTGATAAATCCTTTATTAATTTACGATTAGGTTTTGGACTATATGTAATAAAAAAACACAAAAACATACCATGGATTTTGTGAATGGTTTCTAAAAAAGAGGAGTGGTCTTAAATGTTTTATAGGATAAGAACAAAAATCATTAAAATAATATAATTAATGATGTTTAAGTGAGTGATGTTTGTGATCAATTATTTATAATTCCTTAATCTAAAATATTGGATTTGTTGGATTCATTAATGGTTTTTATAATTAATAAAATACCTTAAAAATATTATTTTAGAGGATAAATATATTTTTTGTTTTAAGTTCCATTTATAGTATTTATTACATGAATTTTTTTACTATTGAGATGTAATAATTAATACCATATATTTGTAATATATTGAATTTATATAAAAAATTAATTATCTCATAGAATTTTGAAAAAACAACCATTGGATAATTTTTATGTTATTATTTCAAAAATGATATTAATTTTATCAAAATGCTTTTCTAAATATGAAAATTTACAGTTTTAAATAAAAGTATTTATATACTATAAATACTAGTGTTTATAACACAAAAAACATTCATCCCAATATAAAAAATTATATTGGAATTTATTAAATTATATTATAATTTAAATAAAAATTATTTTAATAATATTTTTTTATGAAAATATAATTTATTTCCAAATTATTTATCTTCAATATAAGTGGGTTTTAACTGAAACTATATATTTCCCAAAAATACTATTTTTGGTTCTGTATATCGAAATATTGTTTTTATTAAACACATTAAATAATCATATATATAAAGTAAAATTGAAAAGGGATAAATATAATTATCATTTTAATACAATGAAAATTTGAAAATTATACCTTATGTGATCTAGACATATAACCCTTTATCACAACATTTTATTCCCTAATGCTAAGGTGTGTGGTGGTGCTACATTCTTAGGGTGGTTTAGTGAACATGGTGTCAAAATTGCTCTCTATGATCATGAACATATCCAATAAATAGATTCTATTGGGATTTAATAGTCTAATATCAACATGGTCTTGGCCTAGGAAAATCCAATTGATTCCATCGCCCACAAAATCTCTAGTAAATGGGACTCATAGTGCATGATACTTATGGATGAGGTCATTTATTCTCCATCCCATGTCAAATAGATATTATTATGATCACAGATATATATACTAATGTTAATGGACACTCTATAATAAATACTTTAGGAGAAATTATGATGATCTATGGTCTTCTATGTTTGACATGCTAATTATGGATATATTTTATAATAGTCTAAAATAAATGATAAATAATAGTGAATTTTATTTAATATAACTAATTTATATAAAAATACATTTATTAATTAATAAGGTAATTTAATTTATAAAATATTGTGTTTTTACACACCCCTCCTAGGGTATGATAGTCTATTTAGAATTATAGGACCAAGACCATCATCTCGTGTTATAATAACCCTTGGAATGTTCCCAATCATATCTCATACTCCATGGACATACCAATTAATAATGTATTCCCTTCTATTCTTAGTGATACCCAAAGCTACCCATCTCTATCCCATCACTTATCCCTTCCTTGGGAAAGTCACCAAGGCATTAAAGTGTAGGTCCCTAAGACTCAGTCATCCATTTGATTAAATTATATCTAATTTAATTCAGATCGATATCCAGTATTTTTATTTTACAAGTCACATAATCCTAATCATGGCCACATCCCTCAGTGGATGAGGCATCATTCTAGTGTAAAAAGTCCATCGTGACCACGATACATTGTTTGATTCAAATATATAAAATTAATTTTAAATTTGAAACTTCATTTTATTTTTAAAATCTCAATTACATGAATTAGTAAGACAAAAAATTTCACATTCCGTATAAAAAATTAATCATAAGTCATAAGTTATGTAAAAGATACCATGAAAATCAATAAGAAGTTATTACCTTTTTTAATGTGTTCCAAATTTTCTTACCAAATATCATCCAAATCTGATGTCAACCACCCAATAATTTGAGGCCCTAAGACACATCTGAACATAATAAAAAACAATTATAATGAAATTTTTATTAGTTATTCAAATATGACTAATATTAAAAATTATTTAATTAACAAAAAAATATTATTAAATAAGGAATAATTTACTAATCATTCACTTCTTACTCCAATTACACTAAAACTACAACCAATGTTTTGCGAAATGTCCACAATGCACTACTTACACATCCTCCTTCAATATTCCTAACACTCGTTAATGATTAAGTTTGTAATTTTACCCAATTTATTCCCAAACTCATGGAAAAAATATATAGAGACTTACCTCCATTAAGATGATGTGTGATGGAATGCAGAAACTTCATTTTTATATCCAATCACTTAGATTCATGGAAACCGAATAAAAAATGGATGATTGAACAATTCTCAAGAGGAATTAGAATAAAAACCATTATTGAAGAGACTAATATAAATGGAACTATAAGATAATGGAATAATATATAAGAGGGTGGGGTAACATAATCATAATCACTGAATAAATCCAGTTAATCTCCCAAAAATAAGGGGAATCAATGAAGGAGTAAGAGGTTTGACCAACATGGAATTAACCAGTAGGGAATAGGAGAAAAAACAATTAGTGGATGAAAACTATGAAAGAAAAAATCCATAAATAACCAAATTTATAGCTCCAAATGTTTTTGTAAATATGTATATAACTGTTCAATATGGATATTGGAATTACCACCACTACGCAATGTTGGGTCACATAGTTTAATAGACAGAGTGATAAACATGAAAATCAAAACTTCCAATGTTTGCAACATTTTAAACAGTTGGTCTGAAACCGCATGAAAAGTCCATGCCAATCCCCAAGGAAAAGTAAATTCGACATAGTTTCTTATGAATCTCGCATGGATTACCCTTAACTATGCCTTAACTGTACAAATGAATATTTCTCTATAAAAACTGTAATAAAATCATCCTTATATCATGGGAATTTCATGTTTTCTCTTAAATGGTTTTTAATTAACCGTGCAACCTAGGTAGAATTCATTAAAAATTACCAAAATTTATCTACAGCGCCATATACACTCCTGCGATTCTGAGACACTTTGTGGTCCCAAAAAAATCTAAAATAATTTCCCCATAATTATCGAACTCTCAAAATTTGAATTTGAATCTTGTTTTAAAAACCACCTCAATCTAACTTTCCAAAAAATCAAAATTTCAATTGAAAATCATAACTCAAAAAGGAATGGGGGTTTTCAAACTATATGAGTTTTCGAGACATTCAAGAGACTAAAATTATCCTATTTAGAATCCTCCATTTTAGGACCACTAGTTATTGTTATTCTATAACCAATGATTACTATAAAATGAAAAACACTCTTTCAATTCCTCATGTAGAGGATATTTGGTTGAAAGGTTACCTCTTGAATCTATAGTTTTGATATAGTGGATCTCAAAAAAATAAAAACAAATCATTAGAAGGGTTACAGGTTGATGATTTAATGACGTAATCTGTTCCAAATCTCATTTAATTGAAACTCAAATTGATGAACTAACCTCAATTGTGAGAGAATTAACAGTAAATAAGGGTTATGAATCATCTCATTTCCACCCTCCAATTGTGTGACAACTTTTACATTCATTAGATAATTAAACGGATGAAAACCTTCAACATTAATATATATGTGATGCCAATAATGAATGTAAGTTCCAATAAAAACCATCTTGAATCCAAGGATTCATGGAGAAACCGGAAAATTAGTTTAATATAGAAAACAACTAGCCTTAATACCATCCTTCCAATAGGGTTTTCAAAGACCTGTCAAGATTATGGTGTTTTAGAGAACTATTTCACAACCTTCTATAAGATATAAACATATAAAAGAACAAAAAACCTAAATGAATGTTCTGCTGAAAATGATTTTTTTTGTCTCAATCAAAAATATAAATAACACTCAGAACTCATAGATTAGAGTTGAAGGAGTGGAATGAATTATTCAGAAAGATTATATCTACTATCAATAACATGGTAAATTAAGGATGAGTTAAAATCCCAATATAATAAACCCCAGACCCCAAAGGAAATATTAGTCCTACTTATTTATGGAGTTGTAAGGTAGTAAATATTAGTGAAAAAATTCCATTGGGATTTAAATTCGGAAGTGGTTACCCAAGAAACCTGATGATTATTTCCATGAAAAAACATATTGATGATATCATCATAGATACACAAATGTTGAATTATGATAATGGAATGGCCAAGATGGAAGACCCACATCAACTCCAACCTCTATTCCGTAGAAGAATAACCCCCCTCCCCAAGAGAACTAATGAATAAGAATTATAATAAGAGGTCATGGAACGATTTATGATAATGAAAGCAATCATCTCTTCATTGGATGTGATAATCTAAATAACATGTTATGAAAACATTCTCATATAAATGCACACAAAGAAGAGGAAATGTCAAGGAAATGAGTTGTAAAATTCAGTTAAAAAATATATTCCCTAGTAAAACAAAAATTATGTAATAAATTTCAAGACCCTTGTACTTTTTTTATATGTATCTCTATAGGATAAATATATTTTGAATTTTTTTTTGGGATTTGGGATGATCAATTATTATTATTATTGTATTTGTATATTTTTCCCTATGGTAAGAAGAACTCAAGCTAAACCAAGTGTTTGTGCAACATGTTAACTAAAACACTACCCATCATGTTGATGTTTTAGATGATTTCCTAGTAAGAATGAAATGACTAGTTTTCCATGTTGAAATTTATTTCATAATCATGGAATAATGAATAAATAAAATCCATTCCCATATTATTTTAGTTATTGAATTTTTAAGACTACTAAATAAATAATAAATGTTCATAATGTGTCTCCTTCAATAGTATTGGGGAAGATACATTAAAATTTTGCATTTTTGATTCAATGAAATACCCCCATGATGAAAAACTATTTTTTACACTAAAATATTCTAAAATTACTAATTTTTATTTGGAATAAATGGTAATATAAAAATTAATAATTCCATTGGGATAATCCCTTGCATGATTTTATTTTTCAAATAACTTTTTATTGAAAATAAGTTATATCTATAAACATTTTTATTTCCTGAATCATTAGTTTAGATAGATGAAATTTATTTTAATGATTTACTCAAATCATCCACTCACACATCTTCCATACAAGTTAAAGTTTAATATTTATAGAATAGTGGGTCAAAACAAATGATAAAACCCCAAAGAAGACTAAACATAACCTTTAAAGAAGTTGTAAAAATAAATTGAAATATAGTTTGGAGGTATAATCATATACCCTCTATCTGACTCCCAATGGATTCTCATAGCTCTATAATACCATGATTAAACTACCTTCACCTACCCCATTATAATTTTTTCTTTCTGAAGGATTATCTTTTGTTATGGAATTCTCTAATCACATTTTATTATCGTATGATTAGTATCATGTTAGACATGATCAATAAATTCTTAGTAGAGTTTTTGATGATTCTACTATTTATTGACCATTATTTAAAAGTCAAATTAAATTTATGAAAAACTATTTAATGAAATGTATTTAGAAACATCTTGTATTAAACATTGAAAAATATCATTTCATAGTGGAAAATGAAATGATTTAGGCAAAATATTTTATAGGTTTGGAATTAAAATAGATGAGGAAAAGGGTAACATCATTTTCACACGGCTTTACACAACAATTGTGATACATTTTAGATCGTATTTAGGTCATGATAGACTTTATATAAGATTTATTAAATTATTTATCTAAATATATTTCACCTTGAGTAACATACTAAATAGAGGGACTAATTTTGTGTTTAAGGATTCATGTAGGAAATATTCAAATAGACTAAAATAGATCTTGACCACAACCCTTATAATATGACCAAATAATAGGAATGAATGTTTTTAGATGTTCTGTGATACTTCTAAAATGGATAAGGGGATATTTTTCTCCTCAAAGTATATTTGGTACTCCCATGTTATATTCTGTACTTCACAGACCCTATACATAGCACACATAAACTACACAACAATCCCAAAGTAATTTTTGTACATTATTGTAGATTTATGGAAATTTTGGTCATATTTGTTAGGTACAAAATAATTGTTTCTATATCATTAAATGCTAAGGTATTAGATTAACAAAGATTAATCAAAGACAATGTCTATAAGATAGATTCTAATTTTACAATAATATTACAAGGATATAAAACACCAAAAGGAATGCGATAATTTTCCTATAGATCACATGAGTATTTTCCCCACACTAATAATTTAGAAACCCCAGTTAATGAAACTTTAGCTGATTATATCTATAGTGACCAGTTTTATAAAGACACTCAAGTGACCTTGTATGATGAATTAGTTAATTATTTAGCCACATTAACGGTACTTTCCTTTTATTTCAAGCACCAAACACTAAAATTTACATTGAATAATAATATTATGTGTGTGAGGATCTTTAGTTTTTTAAAATCTTATGTCGAACGAGTTATTAAGTGATATATAAATGAGCAATATATAAAACATTTTGTGTATATTTTTATACACATTCATGTGGTAGTTTTTTTATAACAGAAATAATAGTTATAAAATATTTATAATGTTGTTTTTTGGACATCACATTTTGAAGGATCAAATAAGTTTTACAAGATATACAAAAAATAAAAAATTATTGAATGAATTTATCAAAATGTAGTAAATTCCCCCAAAACAATCAATTTTATATAAGATATTTGATATATATGGATTATATTTCATTGTAACATTTAATATTTATTTTTTATTTACTAGATATTGTTCGTAGTATACCATTTTTCCAATTGGATTGCAATAAAAGAAACCTATACTGATGATAGAAGAGTTGTTTTTATAATTATAAGTTAAAATTTTCATGTATGTTTATAGGTAATTGGGAAATAATTGGTGATTTATGGGAATTATTTTATAATAAGAACATGGAATTAATCATGATAATATATAGAGTACACCACAAGACCTCAACTACCTTCGAGCCACAAGAAATTGTTGTTTGAGGTTTTAAACAGAGTGATTAAGAGGATCATAAAACGAATAATGTTTCCCAACCAAAAATACTGAAGCATTAAATTGAAGGATAAACTATAAGAATGAATTAATTATTTCAAAACCAATTAGCTCTATCCCCTTATAGTATTGTTTGTGGAATGAATGGTCACTTTACTGTTGAGATATAACAAAAATCCTATTAGGATGTGAACAGAGTTGATATGGATTACCATAAGGCTAAAGGGAAATAAAAGCCCCAAATAAAGGAACTAGAGGAGTTGAGGATAGAACCATAGATTAGTTGAAAATGTCCATGGTCAGAAAATTATAGTGTATGCACTTCAGTTATATCCATATTCCAATATGATTATGGCAAGATACCAAATTTACTTCCACATGAATGGTACTGAAAATATTTTTTATATGAGGAAATGGAATGGTAATGACCATATTAACATAATACTATGGTACCATGGTTATATGTTATGGAAAATGCATCATGTATCCGTGGTCCTATATGAACATTTATATAATAATTATACTTGGGTACTATAACCATGGTCATATATCAGTGTGGATATAAGATTTAAAAATATTACTTATAGCCATGGTTATAAATGTATATGGATATATGCCTCAAAATCAACACATATAGCCATAATTTTTAATAATTGTAGAAATTAGGGTTAAAAAATATACCCAATATCAATAGTTATAGGTGAATATGGAAACAATGACCTTGTAGTCATGGTTAATTTTGATTGTGTTTGTATATCATCATTTAATTATAATAATAACCAAATATGCTTATTAAATCATATATACATATATATATATATATATTATGTATGTACATATAAATGTAATATATCCATGTGGGAGTGTGTTTTTGAATATACATTGGAGAAAAGAGATCTAAATAGAGCGACCCCATACATTAGAAAACAAAAATATTTCCATGGTTATGTGAAAATGAAAATAGGTCTCCCATGTGGATAGTCTATAACCATGGCATCCATTACCATGAATATAGGAAAAATTCAATAGCCATATAATATATATCCCCATGTTCTATTCCCATATTTATAGTGTATAGTCTAATTTTTAACTTGTGTTATGAGGATTTTCTACCATATAGGGAGAATTATAGATCTTTTTTGGATAAAATTATTTATAAAATAGACACTCATGTTAGTGACAATATATTATTTTTCTATTATATAATGAATGGAGTTATTGGTAATCGTTATTCAAAATTGATCGATCTTTTTATGGTAACTAATTAATTTGTAATTTGAGAAGTGGAAATAAAGGAATTTGAATCAGACAAAAATGAACATTGAATGGAAAACAATTGAACCATTTAAATGATTTCTTTTTATGGTAACTAATTAACTAGGATATCTCTTTTCTTCATTGTAGTATATATTTCTTTTTTATAATACAATTATTTATCTACAAATTAATGTTGGTATTCATTAATGTTGGTTATGATATATGTTTTGGGAGAGGAAAAAGTATTTTATGTTGAAAATATATTTGATCATTCTATTTTTTCTAGTTTTCATTCATTTTGGATAGAAATAAAGGGAACTGTACTATTTAAACCATATTTTCAGAATCTATAAATACATTTTTCATGTTATTTTCATTTTTAGTTTGGATTTTTAATGTTTTTAGGGATTGAGACGAGTGAATCTAAAATTTTTCCTACTGAATGTAATATTTCATGATGGTTTTGATGATTGAATAATTTTTAATTTATTGAATTTGATTGTAATTATTTTGGATTTTAAAATTTTTTAATGGAAATGCATTTTTAGAACTAGGAAAGGGTATGTGATATGATTTTTTTGTTGGAATAAAAATAATAACAAAAGGAATAAATATTTCTAAACATAAACCTTGGTAAATTTACCTTTGTTAAAATGAACACCCCAAGGATCCAAATAAAAAGATAGGCATATATGTTTTTATAAACTCTAGTAAAATAGAATATTGGAATTCCACAATTATGTTCTAATATGATTAGAAATTGTGAATGTGAGTAATTAATTCTACTATAAATCATATATGTTATTCTCATAAAACATGGATGAGGAAAATCAAATAAGATTCAAATTAATAAAATTAATTGATTAATGTGAGGGGATTATTGAACACAAATGATGAATGGAAAAATTGAATTTTCAGAGTTAAATTTAAGTTATTTATTGAAAGTGGAAGATATGACATATTCATAATAGAAAAGGTTGGAGAATGATATTTTAATGTTCTGGTTGTTAAAGTTTTAATTCCACTAAAATATAATTTCATTTACTGTAGGAAATAAAATTTATATTTAATTGAAGTGAGTTAATTATAATGATTGAAATAAGATGTGATAATTTTGAATAATAGGATGATTATTTACTTTCTTCTTTTATTTAATGTGTATTAGAACCATGGTTGCTCAATATTTTTAACAATTTGAGTTTTTTATATTCCATAGGAGGTCAATAGTGCACGTTTGTGTGACAAATGACAGAAAATATCTTCCATAATTTTGTCAATTTTTATCGATAATTAAACCCTTAAATGTTCTAAAACCATGGTAATGTGTTGAATTTTGTGACATTATTGAATAAATAATTAATTTTCTAAATGTAGTTAAACATTAGTTTTAGTGGTTTACTCATGTTTGGGATTTAGTTAAAATATCCATACCTTGATTTGGGAATTTCATTGTTTAAATGGGTTTAATTACACAATTCATTATTTAATTCATTTTGATATCACTCTAGAAAAATACTATATTAAGTTTCATTTCTCATTGTTTTAGGGTTAAAATTGAAAAGTATTTGTGCATGTTACTTTTCTAGTCCTTTTGTATGATATTTCAAGTGTGCATATTAATTTTCTTATTTATTGAATTATATTTCCCACATTCATAAATTATTTATCCCTATTTAGGATATTTATAGGTTCACATAAGACATTTTATCGTTTAAAAAATTCTAGCTGAACCCATAATATATTTATCCCCATGTAATAGATCTATGGATCATGGAAATGGAAATTATTGGGTCCTCATAAGAAATTTCAGAACTCATAAGAAATTTTTTAACCATATAGAATATTTTAAGTTTTCTATAAGATTTTTTACTCCATGGCCATGACATAAGATTATCACAATACCCAAATAATATTTTCCTCCACAGCTACAACATATGAAATTTTCCTACCTATCATATTTTGATGCATGTAAGGGTTCAAGTATTTAAAATTTTTATCCATGGGGTTGAAATTAAGGAAATTCCAAAAACTAAATATATTTTAATGTATTATCAATTATTACACCCATGGTCGTCTGAAATAGGGAATGAAAACTCTTGAGCTTTAATGGGGAACACATCTGGATTAATAAGAAGTTACTAGTTATGGTGTTGAGTTGAGGATGTTTGAGGCTCCCTATTAATGAATATAGACCACCAAGTTATTCTTTTGTAATCCATTGATGGAACCCTATTTGGGTATTGAAAAACCAAAATACATTAGAAAAAATAAATTTTATTGAGTAAGAAGATGTTGTATATTCTACTCATGTGAATAAAGGAATTTTTTAAAAATATAATAAGTTATTGAAAATATATATAAGAATCATTATATTAACTATAAAAGGGGGAATAGAAAGGGAGATTCTACTAGTTGACTAACTCAAGCCAAACTATTTCTACATTTCTTTTATTTTCTTCTACTATAATTCCACCAATGATTGTGTACTAGTCCCTTAATAGTAAAAATTAAGAGATCACCCTTAAATATATTAATAAATAAAAATTTTAATTGATTATTCTTTTTTTCCTATTATTTGGATGTGATTGATTATCATAGAAAAATTAATATTTCCATTATTCTATGCATTTTAATTCTTCGTTTATCACTCTTGGTTTTTTCACACATGAGACCCAGATCTCCTTATCTGTCATTAATGGGGAGAAGTGTATAAATTTATGAGTAATTAGAGATATCCAATCACTTATCTAGTTAATAATAGTTGGTACAATGATCGTTTAATTTCACTACATAAACATATATTACCATGAGGGTTCATTATTAAATAATTATATTATTAGGGAGAGGAATATAGAGTAAAATTTAATATTTGTTTATTAATAAATTATATGGATAATTTGAGGTTAAAACCACTAATATTATATATTGATTTAAAATTACATCTTTCCATTTTTCTTTCACACAAACCACTACATATTTTAACATAACAAACCCACAAAATTAATGATGAAAAACACTAAAATAACTCTCATCTACAGCTATAACCCCAATACCAATAATTACTAATAAAACATGGGGTTTAAAATATTCTCTTTAAGAGCCCAAATATGGACTCGTCGTCAATCTATCTGAGTCTAACATCAATTTCCCTAAAATTCTTCATGTGGTTCTGTTTTTATACTTGGGTGGTAGTTTTTATTTTATGAAAAATCTAATAGTGGAAAATAATTATACCAAATTCCTCATAAGTCAAGAAATAATGAAGTTATAATTTAGTCCAATGATTATATAGTCTTTTTAAATTGGTCATGCATTTGAGGGTGGTATTTTTTGTTATAATAATGCTCTGAATTTTAGAGAATTTTTGAGATTCCCCCAAAATTATGATGTGAACCTTGGGTTTTGATTATAATATTTTTATATGGGAATTCCATGAAGTCTTATTATATTTTTTATATATAAACATTCAATATTATCTAGAGGAAAATGATCTCAAATTTAAAGGAAATGGGAATACATTGTAAGATGATCTATGTTGACCCATATTTCATTATTCCCCTTAGATATGTTTGATATCCTAATAATGATATCCACGGTAATATTATAACATTACATCATTTTTATATGTAAGATATCATTACTTTATTGGGATGTTTTCTTTTATCCTTCACATATTGGCCTAATAAGTATCTGGGAGTTTAATTATTAGTATCTTACATTATATTTTCCCACAATAAATGTTCTTGTATATCCTTATACATATAAGTGATTCTGGGAAATGTAGTTAAATTTGAGTTGTGTTCCTCATCTAAAATATCTTTCTTCACCTATGTTATTAATGGAAGATGTAACGCCCCGACCCTAGTTACCCAGAGTTGGTGCATTATTACATAACATTGGCATGATCATGAGAAAGATCAAGTCTCGAAAGACCGATTAGTTTAGTAGCCTTGGAATAACTAGATACATCCATAAATTTTTACATTACATCATAAAAAAACATCTTGTCTTCATATCCCTTCATACTATCCCTGCAGGTCATTCATAAATTACTTTTTCATAATCCTGAGAAAAAAAATAAAACATTGAAAGGGGTGAGCTCGGATGCTCAGTAAGGATAACATTATAGCAGAAGCTTTCATAAATAAGCATAAACACTTAAGGCAATTTATAACTAAAACAAAAGCCTTTTAAACTTGAACTTCAGCATAAAATGGAAAAGGTAAAATGAAATAATGCCATTTACATACTCACATGGATATTCTACTAGTCGAATGATCACATGCAATATCAATAACCACTTTCATAATGATGGAATGCATAATGCCAGACTATCATAACCACATAGCCAAGGCCTCGTGCCAAGACTACAAATAAGATTTTGCCAAGGCCTTATGCCAAGACACTAGTTTGTCTCATGAGACCTACCGATGCATCGAGGAGCTATAGCGGGCTCCACCCGTCACTTATTAAGTCCAATGCATTCCTCATATGAATAGGTTTAAGCATAAAATAAACATTCGTATTAAAACTAGCATACGAAATGTCAATACTTTAACCACAAACCCTGAATGGTATAAAAATAGAACATCCACTGTCAAACATAACTCATTTGATACAATATGGAAGATTATATTGTATCACATTAACCTCAATCATGAATAATGAAGGATGTTGACATAATGAAAGTAATCATCAAAACTATTTGATAGAAATATCAACCTTTTCTTGAAAACATTTAAAAGTCACACTATTTGTCAAGAAGCCATTTAAAAGTATATTTTTGAATCAATGTGTCCCATACCACTTTGAAACTTTTTAAAAGGAGTTTTAATTTGTAAACTTTAATTTCCATATAAATAAATCCTTAAAACCATTTTTTAAAACATGGACATTAATGAGAAAGATTTAGATGAATAAGTCTTTAAATCATTTTAAAAATGGTATTTTAGTTAGAGATTCCAACCAAAAGAGACACTTGAATAAAAATAATTGTGGTAGTCAAAACTTTGTAATATCATGAGAATAAAGGGATTCATGATATACTATGTCAATGTACGTTATATACAACACATAAAGGTGATTTGGTGTATATCAACAAAGAAGTCTCAATGGAATGTAAATTGAGATGAAATCTATTGTAAAGGTTGTATCCTTAGGTTAAGGATAAATCAATGACATAATTATGTGTGACAAATATAAATACACTAAATATGATTGGATATTCAGTGTAAAACAATCAAAGGACATTCACACATATTCTTGTAAAAACAATACCAACGAATTGGATGTTTAACTCAACAAATGGAGAATGAGTTAAAATTACTCTTATCAAATTCATATCAATGACTTGAGAATTACCAATGGAGTGATTATGTGCATCAAACTTATATCCACAGGAAGGGGAGTGGAAATTATGACATAATAAAATGAATAGTGATTCCACACATAATCTTGGGGTAATATAATCAATGAAATATGTGTAAAGCCAAATGAGTGGAAATTGAAATCTCAAATTCCCTTATCGATTAGGTAACTTTCGAAACATACACCCATGAAAGAAGTATCATACCATGATGATGTAAATACCCATAAATTAAATTATATTACACAATGAATACAATCATGGGCAGTACACATACAACACATGCAATAATTAAGTGGTGAACAATAGAATTCTCACGAAATTAAAAGTGAGATTAGAAAATCCCTTACATTGTACTTTTTCCTTGGTCGATGGTAGGTTTACCTCCTGTATAATGGTGAAATAATTGTTATTGAATAATAAAAGAATCATTTACTTTAATATGATATCATATATGATCTTTTATCATTGATTTGTTAATAATATCATAGAATTATCGTCATTTCGGGTGTTAACGGGTTCATTTTACTTTATATTCTTTGTTATGTGAGACATATTCGTTATTAATGGGATGTATATTATTCATATCCAGAATGGTATCAAGTTCTTAAACATCATTTTTAAATCATCAAATGATAATTATACTTGAATGGATACGAGGGAGAATGAATCGCATCGCGTTCGTGGAGACGGTAGTCCGTACGTACGCACGAACGCTACTTCCATTTAATTTTTATTTTAAAAGAATCGAATCCAAATGATACATAGGTATATTACTATTCCAGTATAATATAATATTTTATATATGTTACTTAGGTTCATTAACACAATCCTTTATACGTTCCATGTGTGGTATGAACGAGTCATATCATTTTAAGGGGGCGGTAGTCCGCACTTCCTCAAATGAAATTATCGTATGTATATACAACATGAAACGAATAATGGTATGAAATAAAATGGAATTACAGAAGCTTATATATAAAATATATATCATTAACATCATATTTAATTACAGTGCCATCATAATGGCCACCATGAGAGGCGGTAAGATGTATTTGAACAATCATCGTTTTGTGAGGCGTTAGTTTGCCATCCACAGAAACATTATGTTCATCATCCATTAGATGGAGTTGTGTGTATGTGTAGTTTGAATAATTCTTATAACAACATCCTAGTATATTTAGGATACTGGTGTTGTTACAAAATAATGGAAATAAAAAGAGTTTGGGGGTTGGAGAAGGAAAATAAATGAAAATAATTTAAGAGAAAACGTTACCTTTAATTTAGGTAACTCACTTTGGTTGGAACCAAAGGACTTGTTGAAATGATTTCTGCCTAAGGGGAAGCTTCAAGGAGGAGGAGAGGGATTTGGGGAGCTTAGTTGTGCAGAGTTTGGACGAGCCAAGTGGCTTGAGAGGTGTGAAGAAATGAGAAGGAGGAGTGCCCTTTTATAAGAGGGGTGAGGGGCACCTTTGGAAAAGCTAGAAATATTAATTTATAATAAATTCATATTCGGTTTCCAATGGCTCCAATGTTGATTATTCAAAGGCTAAGGTGGGGATAGGTCGAAAACCACTCAACCAATAGAATTTAGACAGGTTTGGGTACTTATATTAACCTTATCTTTAAGTATTAACTCTAAGTTAATTAGTTTCACTTTTACAATGTCTCTTTGTATTTTTATATAATATGGTTAATAAACTTACTATATACATCCAAGCGACCCAAAAGTGGTCCATTAATGATGAACCTATCCTGATATAAGTCTTTTGGCCGAACCTTAGATTTTTAGGAATTTAATATCAATTAATAATATAATATTTGTTTTAAGAACTCTTTTATGTCAATTTTGACACTATTCAATAGTTGATTTTTGTGAAACTCATAACAGATTGATTACTTCGAACAAGGTCAATTAAATCCATACTAATATATCATATTATCCTAGAAAATTAGTTTAATTCATTAAAAGTTTCATATTATATTTTTTTGGGTATTTATAATATCAATTATTTTAATTTTTCACTATTATAGTAATTACTGCATCATCATTGTGTCACAAATAAAATAAATTATTTATTGTCTAAAAATTATAAATAAACTATCATCATGTAGGAAATATTTTTATCTTTCTAATGAATATTTATAATCGAAAATCCAACATGTATAACCCTATGTAAAAATTGTTCTTCTAAAAGATGTAAGCTTATTCCATTTTTATTTTTATTTTATCTTTATTAATATAATGTGTCCCTACCACATACAAGTGGCTCCAAGGGGTCCCCAAATTGACCCAAGGATGCCCATGGTCGGGTATGTGTCCACCAATAAGGTTAGGACACGTTTTAGGGTAATTTTGTATTATTATAATATTATTTTTTAACCCTTATTTACCGGATTTACCCTTTAACCATGGTAAATAAAATATTTATCACAGTAACTATTCAAAATGTCTAAAAATAAAAGTTACCTATTTACACAATTTGAACATCCTGATTCCAAATATGGAATCCATTTTCCTAAATTCAAAACACAGAAGTGGCAGAAATTAATTTAAAATTAATTCCCGCTGTCAAAACAAAAAGCGTGTTTTTAAGAGATAATAACTATCAAAAGATTGACACTTGTTTATGTTCGGTTTAATTGTAAAATTATGTCCAATGACCAACATTATATTAAATGGTAAAAATATATTCTAAATATACTTTAAAACCACCCAATTTCATAATTTATCACTATTAATTATTTTGATTAAAAAAGTTGTTTTTAATTAAAATTTAGTAATTTTCACTATTCATCAAAATATGAAAGTTATCCGAAAAGTACCAAAATTTCAACTTAGGCTAAATTCGATATTCCGAATCCAAAAATGAAGTCCATTTTAAAATATAAAATATACATAATTTCAAAATTTAGGTATTACTATCCATAACGGTTAGTTTGATCGGTTGTGGTGTGTGTTAAAACTCGAAGTTGCGTACAACACACGCTACTGTTTTATTCAAAGGAATGCGTACCGTGTAAGCTTGGGATGTTTCATTTTAAATTTTTTGATGTCCCCATTTAGTAAAAAAGTTTGAAATAATTTATTTAAAAAGGGTTCACTATTAAAAGTTGGTAAAACTACAATACTGAAGATGAATTTGTTCTTACATTATGTCTAAGAAACTCATAATATGGATTCTAAAATTATAAGGATTATATAAAGTTTTAAATTTAGTTAATACTATTCATAACCTTTTTTGAACGGCTTGTTTGGTGAGTCATGGTGCGCTTGAACTCGGTGTTGCGTGTAGTGCATGTTATTGAATTATTTTGAAGAAATAACACACTATGAAATCTTGGGGTGTTACATTCTCCCCTCCTTCAATAAATTGCGTCCTCGCAATTTGAAATTGTTCTTAGAAAATAAAAGGTTGAAAATAGAAAATATATTTGTGGGAAAACCCACATTGGAAACTGGTTTACTAAAATTTAGTCTTAATATGAGGAAAAGAGAAATGAAAGGGTCACCACCAAATTATGATCTCGATTAGGAGAACATTGGTGGCAATTAGAGACATATAATTGGAGGAAAAACGTAAATATTTATAGGTAGTGGTTGAGGTCATCGATCACAAACAAGTATAAAATTGAGGTCCTTAAACTCATCAATCTATGATGATTTGAAGTACCATCGGTTCAACAAAATATAGGGTATTGGGATCACACATTTTTGACATTTCAAAATATCTTAGTTGAAATCCCACATCGAAAAATGAATTAATGAGGCCTCTATTTAAAATAAATAGTGGAAGGTATGAAGATTACCGAAAATAACACATACTAGGGTTCCATGTAGGAAAATATGGATATGGAGGAGAAATCTAACCATCAATTATCTGATGGAGAGTGGTAGAGAACATGGCTATGAAAAGGCCAACAATCCCAAAGCCATAAATTAGTGATGATTTAAGGTACCATCTAGGACAACATTTTTTTTCAAAGTTACATTACATAAGGAAGAGGAATTCATTTATGATATTGACTATGAACATTATGAGATATACTTAAATTTTAAGTAGATTTTCATTCTTTAATAAATTTCCACCACTAACTCAATTTTTTTTAAACGATGAGTATTCAAGAAGACTTGGTCACACTGGAAGATCTAGAATAAACTTCTATAGAATCACATGATCCATGCAGTATAAACCATATATTTACATTGTCTTTGAAGATTAATCAAAACAAAAATGGTTAGTGAATGATCTAATGATCCCCCAAAAGGATATTCATTGAGATAAATATGCACTAATCTTAATTTCTAAAATTAAACCAACAATACCCCAAAGTTAAATAGATACCATTCAATAACCAATTGTCCTTAAAATCCTTTAATATAATCCAAACTAATATTGAAACCCAAAACATAGAATAATTTGATTATGTAGTCTCCCATGTTACATTGTATCTCCAAATTACATCAAATACTCTTAAAGTCACATACTTAAAAGCAATCAACATCATCACATATTATCTGTTATAGGTTAATCATTTCCATAAATAACCCAAATCACTATAAATCAACAATAAAAATGTAGATAGAAATCCACCATTACTCTACAAATGAAACCTCATTGTATTCTATTTTCCTTGGGCATATAGTGTTCCTAACAAAACGAACATCTTCCAAAATAACATTTATCACTTAATCACCAAATCATTTTCCTATACCAAGGGTATTCATTTGATAAGACATAAGAACCCAAATCATCTTATTATTGATCAATAAAATCATTTAACAAAAAAAATAGTCACACTAACCAGGGACTTCCCGTAGTCCAGTGGTAGGCGATAAATCCCAATCACACTTTGGTTGTGGGTTCGATTCCCACAGCTTTGTCCGACGCGACGGGTTGTCACACGGTCTACGTGTTGTCCTTTTTCAAAAACTATATTCTATAATATTACCAAAATGAGATAAATTCCTCAAAATAACAAAATTTAACCACAAATGTTATATCATACTTTGCATTTTCATCCCAAATTATAATAACTTATCATTTTCTCAAACCCCAATAATCATATAAAACCAAATGGTTATTTATATCTATATCCACAAGGGAAGAGACAATTCTTCCTCAAATATCATTCTCACATGGCAAACTGTGGGGTTACAAATACAAGAGAAAATTATTCCAAAGTAAACCCATCAACAAGGAGTGCTAATACTTTTTAAATTTTTATCCAACCATTTATTTCCACATATCTTCTTCTTTGACCAAGAAAATATCCTATAGAATAGGACATTCACTCGGGTAATGGCCAGGTCCCCTACATTTACGACAAATGACTGTAAATGGACTCTTGGGACCATTTTTATCTTCTTCGATAGTACTCTTCATTTTTCTTCGGCAATTCTTCACTTTATGTCCTTCCTTCCCGCACGTAAAACATTTCGTTGTCCCATTGAGACACTTTCCTGGGTGTCTCTTTCCACAATTCCTGCATGATGAAAATTGAGGTTTCTTTTCTCCATGGTCTCCATTGCTGGAGATCTTATCATTTATCACCTTTCTCTTCCTTGTTGAGTCTGGGAGTTGGTTAATATATATGTTGTTGATCATATTTTTGGAAAACTGATTTGGCATAAAGACGATATCTTTTACGCCTATCAACATTCCATTTTGTTTCTCATTGCCACCACTATTCCCAATTTGTACATCATTCTCAAAGTCACTATGAATTCCTTGGAATCCAGCCATTGACTAAAACCAGAAAGCATTGTGTGAGTAATAGTAGTCGTAAAATCATTTAGAGATTAAAATGTCACCATATTCTCAATTTGAAACATATTAGGATTAACCAAGGTCATTTACTCTCATCTTATGTATATATTACTTAAATAGGTTTGTAAAGAAAATGTAAATTATCTTATGCATATCCTCCGGGAGTGTCGTAACCAAGAGTGCAGCAAGGCCCGTTGTCGTGCACCAGATCCCGTTCGAGTCTAGATCAAAGCGGTGTTTTCGGGTTTTACCACTAGGTACATCTGTGCCAGAGCCGCCTCTACCTGCTCGTATCCAGAGAGGGATGTATTGCTCAGAAAACTCACAAAATCTCTACAATACCAAAATTCTAGGAAGTTCTTTTATACTAATCCTCAAAGTTCATCTTAGGTCTACGTGCTCTAATCAGAGTTTATCTAAATATTGCTACCAAGGTTTGTACTAAACTTCCTCTGATACCAACTGTAACGCCCCGACCCTAGTTACCCAGAGTCGGTGCATTATTACATAACATTGGCATGATCATGAGAAAGATCAAGTCTCGAAAGACCGATTAGTTTAGTAGCCTTGGAATAACTAGATACATCCATAAATTTTAACATTACATCATAAAAAAACATCTTGTCTTCATATCCCCTCATACTATCCCTGCAGGTCATTCATAAATTACTTTTTCATAATCCTGAGAAAAAAAAAACATTGAAAGGGGTGAGCTCGGATGCTCAGTAAGGATAACATTATAGCAGAAGCATTCATAAATAAGCATAAACACTTAAGGCAATTTATAACTAAAACAAAAGCCTTTTAAAATTGAACTTCAGCATAAAATGTCAAAGGTAAAATGAAATAATGCCATTTACTTACTCACATGGATATTATACTAGTCGAATGATCACATGCAATATCAATAACCACTTTCATAATGATGGAATGCATAATGCCAGACTATCATAACCACATAGCCAAGGCCTCGTGCCAAGACTACAAATAAGATTTTTGTCAAGGCCTTGTGCCAAGACACTAGTTTGTCTCATGAGACCTACCGATGCATCGAGGAGCTATAGCGGGCTCCACCCGTCACTTATTAAGTCCAATGCATTCCTCATATGAATAGGTTTAAGCATAAAATAAACATTCGTATTAAAACTAGCATACGAAATGTCAATACTTTAACCACAAACCATGAATGGTATAAAAGTAGAACATCCACAGTCAAACATAACTCATTTGATACAATATGGAAGATTGTAATGTATCACATTAACCTCAATCATGAATAATGAAGGATGTTGACATAAATGAAAGTAATCATCAAAACTATTTGAGAGAAATATCCCCCTTTTCTTGAAAACATTTAAAAGTCACACTATTTGTCAAGAAGCCATTTAAAAGTATATTTTTGAATCAAAGTGTCCCATACCACTTTGAAACTTTTTAAAAGGAGATTTAATTTGTAAACTTTAATGTCCATATAAATAAATCCTTAAAACCATTTTTTAAAACATGGACATTAATGAGAAAGATTTAGATGAATAAGTCTTTAAATCATTTTAAAAAATGGTATTTTAGTTAGAGATTCCAACCAAAAGAGACACTTGAATACAAATAATTGTGGTAATCAAAACTTTGTAATATCATGAGAATAAAGGGATTCATGATATAATATGTCAAAGTACGTTATATACACCACATAAAAGTGATTTGGTGTATATCAACAAAGAAGTCTCAATGGAATGTAAATTGAGATGAAATCTCTTGTAAAGGTTGTATCCTTAGGTTAAGGATAAATCAATGACATAATTATGTGTGACAAATATAAATACACTAAATATGATTGGATATTCAGTGTAAAACAATCAAAGGACATTCACACATGTTCTTGTAAAAACAATACCAACGAATTGGATGTTTAACTCAACAAATGGAGAATGAGTTAAAATTACTCTTATCAAATTCATATCAATGACTTGAGAATTAACAATGGAGTGATTATGTGCATCAAACTTATATCCACAGGAAGGGGAGTGGAAATTATGACATAATCAAATGAATAGTGATTCCACACATAATCTTGGGGTAATATAATCAATGAAATATGTGTAAAGCCAAATGAGTGGAAATTGAAATCTCAAATTCCCTTATCGATTAGGTAACTTTCGAAACATACACCCATGAAAGAAGTATCATACCATGATGACGTAAATAACCATAAATTAAAGTATATTACACAATTAATACAATCATGGGCAGTACACATACACCACATGCAATAATTAAGTGGTGAACAATAGAATTCTCACGAAATTAAAAGTGAGATTAGAAAATCCCTTACATTGTACTTTTTCCTTGGTAGATGCTAGGTTTACCTCCTGTATAATGGTGAAATAATTGTTATTGAATAATAAAAGAATCATTTACTTTAATATGATATCATATATGATCTTTTATCATTGATTTGTTAATAATATCATAGAATTATCGTCATTTCGGGTGTTAACGAGTTCATTTTACTTTATATTCTTTGTTATGTGAGCCATATTCATTATTAATGGGATGTATATTATTCATATCCAGAATGGTATCAAGTTCTTAAACATCATTTTTAAATCATCAAATGATAATTATACATGAATGGATACGATGGAGAATGAATCTCATCGCGTTCGTGGAGACGGTAGTCCGTACGTACGCACGAACGCTACTTCCATTTAATTTTTATTTTAAAAGAATCGAATCCAAATGATACATAGGTATATTACTATTCCAGTATAATATAATATTTTATATATGTTACTTAAGTTCATTAACACCATCCTTTATATGTTCCATGTGTGGTATGAACGAGTCATATCATTTTAAGGGGGCGGTAGTCCGCACTTCCTCAAATGAAATTATTGTATGTATATATAACATGAAACGAATAATGGTATGAAATAAAATGGAATTACAGAAGCTTATATATAAAATATATATCATTAAAATCATATTTAATTACAGCGCCATCATAATGTCCACCATGAGAGGCGGTAAGATGTATTTGAACAATCATCGTTTCGTGAGGCGTTAGTTTGGCATCCACAGAAACATTATGTTCATCATCCATTAGATGGAGTTGTGTATATGTGTAGTTTGAATCATTCTTATAACAACATCCTAGTATATTGAGGATACTGTTGTTGTTACAGAAGAAAGGAAATAAAAAGAGTCTGGGGGTTGGAGAAGGAAAATAAATGAAAATAATTTAAGAGAAAACGTTACCTTTAATTTAGGTAACTCACTTTGGTTGGAACCAAAGGACTTGTTTAAATGATTTCTGCCTAAGGGGAAGCTTCAAGGAGGAGGAGAGGGATGTGGGGAGCTTAGTTGGGCAGAGTTTGGACGAGCCAAGTGGCTTGAGAGGTGTGAAGAAATGTGAAGGAGGAGTGCCCTTTTATAAGAGGGGTGAGGGGCACCTTTGGAAAAGCTAGAAATATTAATTTATAATAAATTCATATTCGGTTTCCAATGGATCCAAAGTTGATTATTCAAAGGCTAAGGTGGGGATAGGTCGAAAACCACTCAACCAATAGAATTTAGACAGGTTTGGGTACTTATATTAACCTTATCTTTAAGTATTAACTCTAAGTTAATTAGTTTCACTTTTACAATGTCTCTTTGTATTTTTATATAATATGGTTAATAAACATACTATATACATCCAAGAGACCCACAAGTGGTCCATTAATGATGAACCTATTCTGATATAAGTCTTTTGGCCGAACCTTAGATTTTTAGGAATTTAATATCAATTAATAATATAATATTTGTTTTAAGAACTCTTTTATGTCAATTTTGACACTATTCAATAGTTGATTTTTGTGAAACTCAAAACAGATTGATTACTTCGAACAAGGTCAATTAAATCAATCCTAATATATCATATTATCCTAGAAAATTAGTTTAATTCATTAAAATTTTCATATTATATTTTTTTGGGTATTTATAATATCAATTATTTTAATTTTTCACTATTATAGTAATTACTGCATCATCATTGTGTTATAAATAAAATAAATTATTTAATGTCTAAAAATTATAAATAAAATATCATCATGTAGGAAATATTTTTAGCTTTCTAATGAATATTTATAATCGAAAATCCAACATGTATAACCCTATGTAAAAATTGTTCTTCTAAAAGATGTAAGCTTATTCCATTTTTTTTTATTTTAACTTTATTAATATAATGTGTCCCTACCACATACAAGTGGCTCCAAGGGGTCCCCAAATTGCCCCAAGGATGCCCATGGTCGGGTATGTGTCCACCAATAAGGTTAGGACACGTTTTAGGGTAATTTTGTATTATTATAATATTATTTTTTAACCCTTATTTACCGGATTTACCCTTTAACCATGGTAAATAAAATATTTACCACAGTAACTATTCAAAATGTCTAAAAATAAAAGTTACCTATTTACACAATTTTAACATCCTGATTCCAAATATCGAATCCATTTTCCTAAATTCAAAACACAGAAGTGGCAGAAATTAATTTAAAATTAATTCCCGCTGTCAAAACAAAAAGCGTGTTTTTAAGAGATAATAACTATCAAAAGATTGACACTTGTTTATGTTCGGTTTAATTGTAAAATTATGTACAATGACCAACATTATATTAAATGGTAAAAATATATTCTAAATATACTTTAAAACCACTCAAATTCATAATTTATCACTATTAATTATTTTGATTAAAAAAGTTGTTTTTAATTAAAATTTAGTAATTTTCACTATTCATCAAAATATGAAAGTTATCTGAAAAGTACCAAAATTTCACCTTAGGCTAAATTCGATATTCCGAATCAAAAAATGAAGTCCATTTTAAAATATAAAATATACATAATTTCAAAATTTACGTATTACTATCCATAACGGTTAGTTTGATCGGTTGTGGTGTGTGTTAAAACTCGAAGTTGCGTACAACACACGCTACTGTTTTATTCAAAGGAAAGCGTACCGTGTAAGCTTTGGATGCTTCATTTTAAATTTTTTGATGTCCCCATTTAGTCAAAAAGTTTGAAATAATTTATTTAAAAAGGGTTCACTATTAAAAGTTGGTAAAACTACAATACTGAAGATGAATTTGTTCTTACATTATGTCTAAGAAACTCATAATATGGATTCTAAAATTATAAGGATTATATAAAGTTTAAAATTTAGTTAATACTATTCATAACCTTTTTTGAACTGCTTGTTGGGTGAGTCATGGTGCGCTTGAACTCGGTGTTGCGTGTAGTGCATGTTATTGAATTATTTTGAAGAAATAACACACTATGAAATCTTGGGGTGTTACAGAAGAGATAACCTACTTCTAATCCATAAAACATTATCATCACCAATGATAAAAACTGTCAATTTGCCATTACTTACATCTTCCATATTCATAATTAGGGCCTTAAAATCTTTTTGATATGTTAAAATACTCACTAATAAATCTTTTTGGGTAATTATATGATATAATAATGATATTTACCAATATATTATAACAATCATATCACTTCGTATGAAGTCCTTTAGAATTAAATCATTCTCTACCATCATAATGAATAATATATCATGATATTTTCTACTCATGGAAAATTCCTCTATATTTATTTTACCATGATGAAAATATATAACATAATCATAATCCCTGAGCAGTTCCAACCATCTCCTTTTCATCATGTTAGTATATTTATTAATAAATATATATTTTAAACTCTTGTTATCAATGAATATATCACATATATCTCTATATATATAATGTATCTATATCTTTAGTATAAATATCACCACATCCTAGTCTAAATCATGAGTTTTATAGTTAATATTGTTGGGTTTGAATTATAAATATTAATAATACTGCACTGTATCATTTTTCTTTAAAAGTATTTTTATACATTTATTTAATGTATAATTATAAATAAAAAATCTTTTTAACCAGATGGAATATTTGACGAACCTTTATTTTCTAATATATTCATTAATTTTTAAAATATATCATCATATTCAATTGTTTATATGAATAGTACACCATAAAATTTTTCTTTTTTAAAATATGTTATAATTGAGCTAATATTTTTGAAAACCATCAATAGTATATAGTTAAGACAAAGAACCTATTTGTTTCAGTTTGGTTGTTTTTTCCATGGAAATTTCTTAAGAGTCTTAGTTTTTGAATGTTCAATATATATTACATCCTTAAAAAAAATATATCCACGGAAAGAAACCATTTGAATCCAACATTCAAATTTGATGAATTTTTTATCTAAAACATTTTCATACAGAAACACATGCATGATATATAACTGAGTTTCATGATCCTCGTAAATCATAGTGAATATATCAATGTAATCAGTATATAAAAAACATATCAACAAATTAAATTTATACTATATTAATAAAATCCATAAATATAGATGGTGTATTTTTCTACTCGAAAGGAATTACTGTTAAGTCATAATTACCATAAGTTGTATAAAAGTCCATTATTGGGATATAATCATTCACAAATTTTAACCGATGAAAAAAAATGAAGATAAATCATTGATAAGTATTGATCCCCTTGAATATGAAAAAATATTTCATCAATATTGTATATAGATACTTCTTCATTATGGGATTTACTATAATTTCCATATAATAAATTATAACCTCTTTGATCCATTAATATTCATCTATAATAAAATATGTTCCTCCATTGGTGAAACACTTGGATGAATGAAAACCTATTACATGTGTTTTCTAATTAATTATTTAATTTAATTAAATAAATTGTATTTATTAACTATGGCGTCTTAGATATGGTTTTTTGCATCCTGGATAAGATCAATAGAGAGTTCAACTTCACATTGAAGGGGACATATGAGAAATTCATTATGAAATACATAAATACATTCTTTCATAATGGGTATCTGTTCTATTATGAAAACCTCCTTACCCATAAAAGATTTAATTTCATACATTACATCCACAATGATTTGAATATGGCATTCTATAGTTATTGGTTCAAAAAAATCCAATTAATAAAATATCCCCTAAAAAACAAGTAATTCCACAATTTTTGCATCAATTTTAAATTATTTTTATATCTAATAAATTATTTTTATAATTCAACATCTATTACACCCCTAATATTACAAAAACACTCACTACAATAATTGTAATTATATTTGTAAATAGAAAATAACCATGCATTACAATTTTAACCAACCAATATATATTTTTTACAATCAAATAACTACATGTTGTTCTATTGGATAAATAATTATATAATGAATCATAGGGTGATTGAATACTCTATATAAAAAATTATGGTATAATAGAGTGCATATATCTAAATTAAAATAACATATTAAAAAACATTGAGTATATAATAAAAGGACCAACTATCAAATTGTTTTGATCTTCAAATTATCTTTGGTTATAGAATAATATCATCCTTGATACATATCCCTCATGTGGGGTAGATTACCTAGGTTTTTATAGTATTGATTAGATTAATTACTCATCTAAATTTAGTTGAAACTATTTATATTGATTAATTATCTCATTTTATTGAACACATGAGATTGAAAACCCTCAGATCCATATTTAAATAAAACAACCAATAACCTTAAGAAAGTTGTTGGGTGGTTCTTCCCACATTTAACATATTTAGGGACCTCTAATCTTACTTATTCTTCCTTAAAGGTAGTTTTTAACATATAATGATTAACTATCCTATTCATTATAGGTTTCCCTGTTTAAATAAATGATTTTGAAAACAAATTATAAAACATTATTGAACTCATCACCATCTCTTCACATAATAAAAAAGTTTGACAGACTAATGTTCTTTGAAAACAAGTCTTTAAATAGTCAATGAAGTGGTTAATATTTATTTTTAGGTTTTCTAAATAATAAAAAATCATACCATGATATTCTCAGGAAATTACCATTACCATTGACCGCATCACTTATTTATTTTTATGAATTAACTTTACACCAATTCCCATTTCTTTTATGACAATGTTTTCAAGAAAAATCACATTAAATACGTTCTATTATATGATTTTTATATTTTATAAAATATTAGTATTTTGGATAAGGTTAAATTGTTTTTTATAATATCCCATTAAAAAATAAACAACCATGAAAAGTTTTTCCATCTCAATACACAAAAATTCTATAAACAATTTCACTAGAGACTTTATCGATTTCCCTTCCACAATTCGACTAGTTAGAACACAAAATGATTGCTATTTTTTCCTCATAAAATGAACCAAATTGGTTGATACTTGGTAATTGGAAACCGGTATATCCATTAATTAAATTTATTTTTATCTTGGCCTAACTTAATTACCATATAATAGTTATGATTTATTCATCACGAACATTAGCTCCACTATCTGGATTATAGAAAAAATACCAAAATTATTCTTCATTGTTTCCTTTTTTCATTTCTTTATAGCTAGTTACACTTTCTAATAAATGGTATATCATCCTCAATAGTATAATTTTCTACTTATTTTTAAAAAATGAACAATATATCATTATTTTATAAATTGAAGATCCAGGCATAAGAAAACCATCAAAAAATTCCCAAATAATGTATTGAATCATTATAATAGTAAAATATATACACTATACCCATGATCTTCTAAATATAGTTAAAAAATTCATAGATACCAAATATAAGTCCCCCAATACTTGTCCCCAAAGTTATAGGGTTATTTATTTCATTGAAATAAAATTACATGATATTTCATTCCAATGATAAATGAACAATAATCCTTAAGTTAATATATACATAAATAGTACATTAAAACATATCATATTACATCATAGGAGTACAGAGAATAATTTCCTAATTCTATCCATAGGTCTAACCATACACATTATTCTAATTCATATCTTTGGAAAATAGTAAAAATAAGAAAAATGGTGAGATTATATGATCTGTAATGGATATTGTATAGTGGAAGATTACATTGAATAATAATGGTAAAACATTAAAGTAGTAATACATATGAAAATAACTCCATATCAATGAATACATATAAATAACATAATCCATGTATGATGAAGGAAATAAATAATCACAAATAATAATTATGTGATCTCATAATGTTGTAAATGATGGGAATGTAAAATATTGAACATCGTTAACTTATTCTCATGGACTTGTGCATTGATATCATATTTAAAGGGAAATGTTTCTCTAATTATACTATCATAGTTATCTCCCTATACCTTACACTGAAATATGGAACAATATAATTTTGGTTCCACCCATCAACTAAAATTACAATGCATTCCATCACATATTAAATGATTATAGGTTATACATGGCATAATTTCCAAGAATGAAAAACATAGAAAAACATAGAATAATCTTTCAATGAAACTTATCATACACGATTTACAATTATAGAACTCAAAACCCTTTGAAACTTTAATGTATTTCCATATACAATAAATTAGTAAGTATCTCTTGGTGAAGTATATTAAATTATATTAGTTATAATTTCCGATTCACAACGTTCAATAAACAATGCCTATCATGTAGAGAATATGCAATTTTAACAATCAGGTACTTATTATGATTAATATTATCAAATATTTTGGGAAATTTAAACATATATTTTATAGAATAGGAAGCCAATTAAATTATTGATTAATACTATTTAAAATTTAGATTTATGTGATCAAAAGTATTTGATAAGCATTATGGATATAATGTTTTCTTATTGAAATACTTCTAGGTCAGCATGTACTGATTGAAAAGGTGTACTAATTCCAAAATAGAAATTATTACACCTTGGACCCAAAATACGATCCAAAAAATACATCACAATCTTGTTTTGTTTTCAAAGTCATAAAAACAACTCATCCAGAATACCCAAAAATAAATGACATATCTAGGGATTTATATAAAAGAGTTTACATAAATGGGAATGATAAACATAATAACATCTTACTAATGTAGAATAATATTAGTGAAATATGGTCTTTAATTCATATTATATCCTAATTGAAATATATAATATTATTTTCAAACAATATTATAATTGAAAACTAAAAACTAAAATGGATAATAATATGGAAATGTAAAAAGTTATTGAAATGAGAGATATAAAATGGATCTTACTCTCCTGATATTATTTGGCGTGTGCTGAGTCGTAGAGCCATCCAAACTCTTCAAGATTGAAGAGATAGATTTGAGAGGGACTCCTAGAGAGATATATAAAGAGATAACATTGATTTTTTGTTGAATAAATTAGAATATCAGGTTTATAATAATATATGTGGTGAGTGGTTTTTAATGGAATGAATTATTGAATATGTTATATTTACATTCTCGTAATTTCTCAACCAATCTTCATAGAGCACTATTGCCTCCCTGATAATTTCACTATAATAGCGTGTGCCTAAATTTGTAAAGGGTAACTACCTTTTCAGATTTGAATTTTGATTACATATATAAGATGTCTTATTTACCTCATTTAATTATATTTCACCATATTCGATATATTTTTCATTTTTATTCCAAAATCATTGAATTAATAGATATTGTTTTATATACTAGATTAAAACTTTGAATCAGTTTTTTCAAATTCAATCTATAATAATTTATATTTTAAATTTTATAGTATTTTTTATACATTTAAACAAGAATGTGAAATAAAATTTAAGACAATATCATTTTGAATATAATTTATAATTTAATACTATAAAATTCATAGATACATTAAAATAGTTTAGAAAATATCCCATAAGATTAATGTTTGATATGGTGGTAATTTATTTGGGTGTTTTGGCCAAAATTTATATATTAGTGATTTCCACTAACTTAAACATCACATAGTGAGGTTTATTTCTCAAACCTCAATTGTTGAAATTCTTCTTGGGAACGGATAAGGGTAAACCCTTAGGGTGATAAATACTCAAGATTAGATAAATGAGTTTTATGAGGGTTTTTCCTAGTAATTTTGTTCATGGTTTCACCCTTCCTCATTGATTAGTTCTCATCATTACTCATAATATAACTTAATTCTAATGACTTCCATATAAATGTTATATTACCAATGAACATAATTTCTAATGTTCATAATATCCAATGGATATAATTCCCAAATGTTAATTAATAACCATATTTTCTCATAATAATAATAAATTCATTATAACCTATCCTCTAAATTAATCTTCCCATTTGTAGTCATTTAAATATATCAATTTATAGGCTTGTATTATTTTTCTTTTATATTGTTTATGTTATTTCCATGATGTTTATTTAGAAAAAACAAGGTATGATACATCTATAATATACTTGAATTAGTTATTTGTTACTTTTGAACATTATTAATTATAGAGGTATTAATAAATTTGTATCTATGTTCTGTATTGAAGTGTTTGTAATAAAATATGCTTATTTATTTCTGAAATTTATTTGGGTTTAGAATTATGATGTGGTGACATCCCATAATACCTTATAGTTATTTTTCATTATAGTAGTTAGGTAGACTATTATACACTGGATTGATGGAGTGTAAATAACTATTATGGAGACTATAAAAATTTTGGAAGATATAAATATGTGTTGTAGATGATACTATTCACATGTGTATTCACTTTATGATATTTGTGATGCACTAGTGTATCAAACTAAACCATTAACCATAAAGCATGATGTATTCCACATTAGGGGATAACCTTGTAAAAATATTTTGTTATGTTGTTTCTATAATATCTAACTTGAATTAAATGTGTTTCAATTGTATGATTCATATGAAATGATTTCATCTAAATATATCTAGAGGTTAAAGTGGTAAGGTGAAAACTAATTTTGTAAAACACTAATCACACAGATTCACACCCCCTTAGCATGAATTCACTTGATCACTAGGAAACTCAAATGTTATAAAATTTCAATGTTATAACAATGATTTAATATATTTTTTAAAGGATTTTTTCATCAACTTGTATAAATTGAATATTTGAAGAATTTTGTGAGATGACTTAGATGAATAAAGAGAAGTTTTTTCCTATCTATAAAAAATATAAAGGTTGGTTATACTAGAGCCCTAATGAAGATGGATATTAAATAAGATAATAATATGAGAAGATTCAGTCCTACGAGGAATGATAAATTAGATTATAATAGGTTATGTGGGGTTTCCTAATGATCAGTAGATGTAAAAATAAACCTATATAAAACGATTCTATTTTTGATAGTTCAACATGAAAGAAAAAAAAATGAATAAAATTATTCATTCCTGAAATGATACTAGCTTTATCATCCTCTTCTAAGATAAATAATATTGGAAAAGATTATAGAATTAATAAAAAATTATTTCATCTTGATTTTCACTAGTCTTGGATCTATGTTTGTATCATAAGGTCTCCCTATCCCTGAAGGGGTGCGTGTGCCTTCAATTAGTGACAAATGGTGATTTAAGAAAAAGGGATATTTTTCTAGATTTCATGTATAAATGGAAAATCAAGAAATGGGATCACATAACTTATTTCGAAATCCTTGACCCACTTCACTAATTGAAGAGCATTGACTATATCAAGTTCCATCTCATGGAACCTATAATTTTCTATCCATTAGATTAATATTCATCGATCATTTCAATGAAAAATTTCTCTGAAATTAATAAACTAGTCCAATTTCTTAGGATTTATTATACCTTATATGAGAATTTTCTAATGCATACAATGCCTATATCATATTCCTAATCATATAATTACGACATATCCAGTTTATAAAGAATATATATATTCCCTAAGGTCATATGAATGTGATGTATAATATTATATCATAGTCTATGATTGGTACCAATTTGAAAGGAATTATGTTCTCCCATTTTGATGTGATTATTATTGGGGTAACCATATAATATTATAAGTGTATATTTTATGGCATGGTTTGGTGAAATCATTCCATTAATCATTGGATCATATCACACAACAAGTAAGTGTGGTAAGGAATGACATGAAATATGATCTCATACCATTTAATTCTTCGGTCCATAAAATCATATTATACTACTGGAGATCAAATTATGATGATTTTTATGTGAGAAAAATAAAATAGATATAATGTATTGAGTGACTGATATCTTATATTGTAGCTATTATCATGTTACTGTCATATAAGATATAACATATGGTGTTATAAATATTGATTTTTTATAAGTTAAACAAATATAATTTTTCACTTACTTATTTGTTAAAACACATGATTAAATAAATACATAATCAATTTGTACCCTTGGAGATATAAAAATAACACATCCATTGGATGAAATCGGTGTATGATGATAGAATGATGCATAACATTGAATTATCGTACATAAATCACTCTTATTCTTTAACTATTGTGCCTGAGGAACTAAAATTCCATTGGGATGGAAATTTCCTATTAATATAATGAATGATCCATGTTGGCCCATGGATATGATTCATAGTGGATATTCCATTTATCTTCCCTTAGTTATCTAAATAAAACTATATGAGAATTTGGACATATTGTAGAATCTATACATTGAAAGTTCCATGGATTAAAAGGATTGTTCATATATTGTTTAATTAATTTTTCATATTTCTAATGAAATGTGACTGTGAGATTGTTTTTATTAACTTAGAATTAATAAAGAAAGTTCTTTTTAATCACATATGAAACAAATCAGTGGTATCTGATCTCCCCGTGTGTTTGGATTCATGAAATTATGAGGGGAATTTAATTTATATAAATTATAATATATATACTATTTTAAATCATAAAATATGGTAGGATGGTGTTTATTTTGTAAATTTTATTAGGGCATACAGTATGGGATATCATAATATGAAACATAATATAAAAATATGTTGTTTTAACTGATCAAATCACACGATTTTTACTAATAAAAATTAATAAATTCATAGGCTGCTTTTTAAAAATTTGATTGTAAAAATATAAATACAATATTCTAGCCCATCTTTAAAAATGAAATGTTTTATCTAAAGGTTCATGTTGTTGTGTAAGAATGTGATGGGTCAAGACCATGTTTTTTACTCATGATTGATGATCAATATAATATTTTCCCAATGATAAATATCATGATCAATATAATTGAATTAAAGAAAAATAGACAAGGGATAGGAAGTCTGAACTAAGTGAAGGACCATCCCAAATTATTTGTAATTAATTTAATTAATTATGATTTAAGTTGTGTTAATTCCTTCATCATTTATAGATCTAATAATATATCTACATTGTACCATTTCTATGTTGATGGAAACAAGAGAATATTCCCTCTAGTGGTGATCCTCATGTGTTCCACAAATATTTGAACATCATTGTAGGATTATTTATGTGGTAGAATGATAGATCATATCGCTATCATCAATCACATTTAAACACCATCAGAATAACATTCAAAATGTTCAATTTTATCTATCTATACTTTGGAGTGGGATGAGGATGAAGATCACTCTTCTTTATTGGGAGCCTTGTTTGAGAAGGGAGATCTCTAGGGCTTCAAGAGGATTCTCTGGATTCATTGTGTTGAACCAAACAAATGAATTGACCCTATTTTAAAATAATATAATTGTGTCTATATATTATTTGGGTAGGAAATAAATATTTTCCAAAGTTACATTTATTATATATATAATATTTTGGGGAATCCCATGTATATAATAATAATAAAAATATTATTATTATTATTTCTGGACATGATCATAACATTAGAATTCAATTAAATATTATTTATTTAAATAATATTCAATATATATTATTTCTCACCAGACCATTAAAATTGGTTCTACATTCCTCCAAATTATTTATCTGTATGTGAATAATTTCTACTTATATATTATATAAATATTTCTACATTATTTTCCAATAAGTAAAGAAATACTATATTAACTAAATAAAAAATAAATATGTATTATATATTATGCTCATATAATATTCTAATAATTGTATAATGGAAATATATATGGATCAAAAAATGATAAGCAATTATTAAAACACATGAAGGAATAATATTTATTTAACTTCTAAAATAATAAATAATAATATAATATTTATCATTGATTCTGGATACCTTAGTGTCTAACACTATAGGCCCATTTTTCAGTGGGATTAGAAGAAGTAGCCTAAATTCGAAGCATAGAAACTAGAAACACACTAAGGAACCAATGTTGAAATAAGTTAATATTTTAATGACATAATACAACATAAATATTCTCACTATGTAATATAATACATTTATCATTATATATATAATCAAGCAATTTACACAATGGTACCATCAACCAATGTGCATAATGTATATTTCATTGACTTTTTTAAAACAAAACATGCCTACACAACACTGTGGAAATGGATTTATTTAAGAAATATCATTTCCATAAAAGGGAAAAAGTTTTCATCTTCCATTAAAAAACATGGGGGACAAATCCATTATTGAATTATTCACTTAGACAATACTACTCATGAAACACCCATTGTATCATACCTCGCCATGAATATATGTCATCACAGTTTCTGTAAATACATTAATTTATGTGACCCAAAATACTCATTAATATTATTATTAATGGATATGTATAAATAAAAACATGCACATTTAGGAACATATACTAACATATATAAATATATATTTATTATTGGAAGGTCTCGTTGTAATAATATCTGGCAATATATATTACCAAGGGCTTACACCATGTCAAGGTTCCTAAAAAAACATACGAGTCTCCTCCCATGATAGTGTATGTTATTTTAATCCCTAAAATGATATCATCCATCTATAGAACATATATTTAAGAAAACTGTACTTGAAGGTATTGGTTCTCATATTAACGGGGAACTATTATGACCTTTTAATACAACAGTTTCTCATAGGACATTATCACATACTATATTATCCAGAAGAAAAATAATTATGTGATGAGGTGTTTTGTAATATTAAAAACTATTAATATAAGTAATCAAAATTTTTATCTAAGATTGTTCATGGGAATAAAATCCAACATACTCCCACTTACACTAGATCCAACTGCTAAGAACCATTAGTCTTCTAGTTCTCACTTGTTAATTAGGCTTATTCTATGATATGCCTTTTCTTAATGGTTTCACCATGATTTCAAACATGGGACATATTATTAGTGCAACTTCACCCCTCGAAAAAATCCATAAGAGGTGATACTTATAGATTATATTATTTTTCTGTTTGTGTGACCTAGTCTCTTATTCAATATCACCATTGTAGTATTATCAAAATACAATGTTATATGATATTTATTTATATGAAACACATAAATCACAAAAAAAAAATCTCATATTAAAACATATTTCTTAGCTACATCATAAGCTGTTATATACTTGGAATCCAATATAGAATCAGCAACAAATGAATGATTTTAACCCTTCTAACTCACATATCGTATATTGAGACAAAAAACACATCCTTAATTGGAATTTAGATAAATCTAATATGTTTAAAATTACTATCAGTATACCCCCTGATAAGAAAATCCTTGTCTCCTCTACACAATAGTTACTTTTCCTTAGTTATTCTTGGATACATGAGGACATCCTTAACAATTGACCTATGTTTTTGTGCATACATTTCATGATATCCTCCTATCATAATCAATAAATAGGAAAAATCATTTATAGTATATAAAATGGAATACACGATTAATCCTATTTATGAATCATATGGGATCATACTCATTCTCACTTTCTCATGTTATCTCCGATGACACATTTTCCTAGAAAGGTATGTACCATGTGATACTAGAACCAATAACTTATTGGACGGTTCCATACCAAATATCATAACTATCATATATATGTATGTCCTTGGAAATAGTCAAAGTTTCATCTTGGATCTACCATTAATTATCTTGATCCCAAGAAAATATGCTACTTCAACTAATTCCTTTATAGAGAAACATTTGTTTATCCAGTCCTTAACTGAATCTACAACTACTATTTCTTCTACAATAAGTAATATGTAATAAAAATATAATACTTGGAAAAAAATAATTTCCACTAAACCACTTATATACAAATTGATCACATTCATTATTAATGAATCCAAATTATTTTAATGTTCATTGAATCGAATGTTATATGACATGGATTCTTTCTTCAAGCAATAAATGGATCCCTTTAACTTGAATTTTTTTTAATCATTTGGTGTTTCAAACCCTTATAGTTATTTCATATATAAATTTCTGAATGGTTCCCATTAAAGAATGTAGTTTTGACAACCATCTAACAAATTTCAAAATCAAGGTAGGCTTCTATTGAAAGAATAATTCTAATAGACTTAAACCTTAAAACTAATTAAAAGAGTTCTTAATTGTGAATTGCCTTATGCTTTTTAAATCCTTTATCCACTAGTCATTATTTATAGGTATTTATTTTTACTTCTATGTCCTTTTTTCTCTTGAATAATCATTGGCACCGAACATGCATTACATCAACCAGCACATCAACCAGAACACAAAATTGGTTATGATACATGGAATCCATTACAGAATCCATGGATTCATTCCACCATGAAGCTTATGAGATCTCTATTACCTCTAGGTAAGCTATAGGTTCATCATTGTGAACCAATAATGAGTCACCATATTTAGTGACCAGAAAACTACATATTTTTCTCTCGTAAATATTTTGTGCTCTAATGCAGTACATCTGTTTCAGGAACCCCTTCTTCCATAGGGAATTGTGGAATCTATTACAATATAAACTCTTGTTTATCCAGAGTGTAATGTTCCTGAAATTAAATATTTATCCTAATAAACATTTTGAGGATGTTCTCCCTAAAACAAATGATGGAATTTTTTTGGTGAAAATGAATTTATTTTTTGGGTCTTGTACAAGATATTTCCTTTGATTACTTGGGATACCATATAAAGATACACTTGATCCCTAGGGTGTTACTTTGTTTCATGATAATTCCTTAACAATTGCCACACAATCCCACACACATGTATGAGAAAAAACAGGTTTCATTCCACTATATAACTATAAGGAAATATCATTTTCTAGTATAGATGTTACTCAGTTTATTGTGTATGTCATACATTGTAATGCATATCCATGAAAGGATATTGTAAGATCTGAATGAGTCATCATCAACCTTACTAGGTCTAAAAAGGTTCACTTCATCATTTTAATAACACCATTGCACTATGGTGTGTAATGCGCAGTTAGTTGACATAGAATTCCAAACTCCCATATAATTTTTATAAAATATTGCTTATGATATTTACCACCTCAATCCAATAAAATTTTCATTAACATCGTTACATGTTGATTCAATTTTTTATTATTGAATTTCAATAATTATTCAAAGGATTCAGACTTATATCTCATCATGTAGACATAACCATATATACTCAAGTCATCATTATAAGTTATGAAGTAAGAATACCCACCCCTAACTTCTTCTAGAATTAGTCTAGAAACATCAATTTATACCAATCCTATAATCTCTTTGTCCCATTTACACGGTCGATAAAATGGTGGTTTGTTAATTTCTCATTATAAATAGGATTGACAAATTTCAAGTGGTTTTATCATAGAAGAGTCTAAAAACCCAACTTAACATAGCTTTTTCAATGTATTATCATTTAAATGACAAATAAAATGATTCGATAACGAGTTTTTATTTGAGTCTTGTATACATGAATCATTATCAATTACGGATATGTGATTTTTTAATTTAATAAAAAAAGAATATTATTTAAATATTCCATACCATAACATGTGATGTATTTATAAAAGAACCAAATTTTATTTCCAAATATAAAAATAAACCCATCTCTACCCAGGAATGATACTGAAATTATGTTCTGGGTAAAAATTGGTTCCAAATAATAAATAAATTAAAATCAAAATCATTCTCATTGTAAATTAATGGAGGTAGTCACAAATGGATAGAGAAACCAGCCAAAAAAAAATTTCAACTCTAAATAGAGCGACCCCATACTTTAGAAAACAACAATATATCCATGGTTATGTGAAAATGAAAATAGGTCTCCCATGTGGATAGCCTATAACCATAGAATCCATTACCATGAATATAGGAAAAAATAAATAGCCATATAATATATATCCCCATGTTCTATGCCCATAGTTATAGTGTATAGTATAATTTTTAACTTGTGTTATGAGGATTTTCTACTATATAGGGAGAATTATAGATCTTTTTTGGATAAAATTATTTTTAATAGAGACACTCATGTTAGTGAAAATATATTGTTTTTATATTATATAATGAACAGTGTTATTGGTAATCGTTATTCAAAATTGATCGATCTTTTTATGGTAACTAATTAATTTGTATTTGGAGAAGTGGAAACAAAAGAATTTGAATCAGAAAAAAATGAAAATTGAACGAAAAACAATTGAACCATTTGAATGATGTCTTTTAGAAATAACTAATAGATTATACCAAACTCCTCCATTCTTATAAAAATTAAGGAGCGCTATGATATCTCTTTCCTTCATTTTAGTATATATATCTTTTTTATAATACTATTATTTATCTACAAATTAATGTTGGTATTAATTAATGTTGGTTATGATATATGTTTTGGGAGAGGGAAAATTATTTTAAGTTGAAAATATATTTCATCATTCTATTTTTTCTAGTTTTCATTCATTTTGGATACAAATAAAGAGAAATGTACTTTTGAAACCCTATTTTAAGAATCTATAAATACATTTTTCATGTTCTTTTCATTTTTAGTTTGGATTTGTAATGTTTTTAAGGATTGAGACGAGTGAATTTAAAAGTTTTATTACGGAATATAATATTTCATGGTGGTTTTGATGATTGAATAATTGTTAATTTATTGGATTTGATTGTAATTAATTTGGATTTTAAACTTTTTTTAATGGAAATGCATTTTTAGAACTAGGAAAGGGTATGTGATAGGATTTTTTTGTTGGAATCAAAATAATAACAAAAGGAAGCAATATTTCTAAACATAAACCTTGGTAACTTTACCTTTGTTAAAATGTGCACCCCAATGATCCAAATAAAAAGATAGGGATATATGTTTTTTTTAAACTCTAGTAAAATAGAATATTGGAATTCAAAAATTATGTTCTAATATGATTAGAAATTGGGAATGTGAGAAATTAATTCTACTATAAATCATATATGTTATTCTCATAACACATGGATGAGGAAAATCAAATAAGATTCAAATTAATAAAAATAATTGATTAATGTGAGGGGATTATTGAAAACAAATGATGGATTAGAAGATTTAATTTTCAGAGTTACATTTATGTTATTTATTGAAAGTCGAAGATAGAACATATTCATAAAAGAAAAGGTTGGAGAATGATATTTTAATGTTCTGGTTCTTAATGATTTAATTCCACTAAAATATAATTTCATTTACTATAGGAAATAATTTTTTTAATTGAAGTGAGTTAATGAGATTAATTGAAATAAGATGTGAAAATTTTGAATAAAAGGATAAGAATTTACTTTATTCTTTTATTTAATGTGTATTAGAACAATGGTTACTCAATATTTTTAATAATTTGAGTTGTTTATATTCCTTAGGAGGTCAATAGTGTATGTTTGTGTGACAAATGACAGAAAATATCTTCCATAATTTTAACAATTTGTATTGATAATTAACGCCTTAAATGATCTAAAACTATGTTAATGTGTTGAATTTTGTGAAATTATTGAATAAGGAAATAATTTTCTAAATGTAGTTAAACATTAGTTTTAGTGGTTTACTCATGTTTGGGATTTAGTTAAAATATCCATACCTTGATTTGGGAATTTCATTGTTTAAATGGGTTTAATTATACATTTCATTATTTAATTCATTTTGATCTCACTCTAGAACAAGACTATATTATGTTTCATTTCTCATTATTTTAGGTCCAAAATGGAAAAGGATTTGTGCATGTGACTTTTCTAGTCCTTTTGTATGATATTTCAAGCGTTCATATTACTTTTCTGATTTATTGAATTATATTTCCCACTTTCATAAATGATTTATCCCTGTTTAGGATATTTATAGGTTCACATAAGAAATTTTATCTATTAAAAAATTCTAGCTGAACCCATAAGATATTTATCCCCATGTAATAGATCTATGGATCATGGAAATGGGGATTAATGTGTCCTCTTAAGAAATTTTAGAACTCATAAGATTTTTTTAACCATATATAATATTTTAAGTTTTCTGTAAGATTTTTTACTCAATGGCCATCACATAAGATTATCCCAATACCCAAATAATATTTTCCTCCACAGCTACAACATATGAAATTGTCCTACCTATCATATTTTCATGCATGTAAGAGTTCAAGTATTTAAAAAAAATTATCCACGAGGTTGAAATTAATGAAATTAAAAAAAATAAATATATTTTAACGTATTATCAATTATTACCCCCATGTTCTTCTGAAATAGGGAATGAAAACTCCTGAGCTTCAATGGGGAACACATCTGGATTAATAAGAGGTAACTAGTTATGGTGTTGATTTGAGGATGTTTGAGGATCCCTATTAATGAATATGGACCATCAAGTTATTCTTGTGTAATCCATTGAAGTAACCCTAGTTGGGTATTGAAAAACCAAAATAAAATAGAAAAAATTAAGTCTATTGAGGAAGAAGATGTTGTATATTCTACTCATGTGAATAATGGAATTTTTAAAAAATATAATAAATTATTGAAAATATATATAATAATCATAATATTAACTATAAAAGGGGGAATAGAGAGGGAGATTCTACAAGTTGACCAACTCAAGACAAACTATTTCTACATTTATTTAATTTTATTCTACAATAATTCCTCTAATGATTGCGTATTAGTCCCTTAATAGTAAAAATTAAGAGATTACCCTTAAATATTTTAATTAATTAAAATTTTAATAGATTATTCTTTTTTCCTACTATTTGGATGTGAATGATTATTATAGAAAAATTAGTATTTCCATTATTCTATGCATTTTAATTTTTCTTTTCTCACTCTTGGTTTTTTCACACATGAGACCCAGATCTCCTTATTTATCATTAATGGGGAGAAGTGTATAAATTTAGGAGTAATTATAGATATACAATCACTTATATAGTTAATAATAGTTGGTACAACGATCGTTTAATTTCAGAACATAAACATATATTACCATGAGGGGACATTAGTAAAGAATTATATGATTAGAGAGAGGATTAGAGATTAAAATTTAATATTTATTTATTAATAAATTATATGGATAATTTGAGGTTAAAACCACTAATATTAAATATTGATTTAAAATTACATCTTTCCCTTTTTCTTTCACACAAACCACTACATATTTTATCATACCAAACCCACAATATTAATGATGAAAAACACTAAAATAACTCTCATCTACAGTTATAACCTCAATACCAATAATTACTAATAAAACATGGGGTTTAAAATATTCTCTTTAAGAACCCAAATATGGACTCGTCCTCAATCTGTCCGAGTCTAACATCAATTTCCCTAAAATTCTTCATGTGGTTCCGTTTTTATACTGGGGTGGTAGTTTTTATTTTATGAAAAATCTAATAGTGGAAAATAATTATCCCAAATTCCTTATAAGTCAAGATATAATGAAGTTATAATTTAGTGCAATGATTATATAGTCCTTTGAAATTGGTCATGCATTTGAGGGTAGTATTTTTTGTTATAATAATGCTCTGAATTTTAGAGAATTTTTGAGATTCCCAAAAATTATGATGTGAACCTTGGGTTTTGATTATAATATTTTTATATGTGAATTCAATTAAGTCTTATTATATAATTTATATATAAACATTCAATATGATGTAGAGGAAAATGATCTCAAATTTAAAGGAAATTGGAATACATTGTAAGATGATCTATGTTGACCCATATTTCATTGGTCCCATTAGATATGTTTGATATCATAATAATGATATCCGCGGTAATATTATGACATTAAATAATTTTTATATGTATGATATCATTAATTTATTGGGATGTTTTCTTTTATCCTTCACATATTGGCCTACTAAGTATCTGGGAGTTTAAATTTAGTATCTGACATTATATTTTCCCACAATAAATGTTCTTGTATATCCTTATACATTAAATGATTCTGGGAAATATAGTTAAATTTGAGTTGTGTTCCTCATCTAAAATCTCTTTCTTCACCTATGTTATTAATGTAAGAAATAACCTCTTTCTAATCCATAAAACAATATCATCACCAATGATAAAAAATGTCAATTTACCATTACTTACATCTTCCATATTCATATTTAGGGCCTTAAAATATTTTTGATATGTTAAAATACTCACTAATAAATATTTTTGGGTAATTATATGATATAATAATGATATTAACCAATATATTATAACAATCATGTCACTTCTTATGAAGTCCTTGAGAATTAAATCATTCTCTACCATCATAATGAATAATATATCATGATATTTTCTATTCATGGAAAATTCCTCTATATTTATTTTACCATGATGAAAATATATAACATAATAATAATCCATGAGTTGTTCCAACCATCTCCTTTTCATCATGTTAGTATATTTATTAATAAATATATATTTTAAACTCTTGTTCTCAATGAATATATCACATATATCTCTATATATATATTTTATCTATATCTTTAGTGTAAATATCACCACATCGTAGTCTAAATCATGAGTTTTATAGTTAATATTGTTGGGTTTGAATTAGAAAGATTAATAATACACCACTGTAACATTTTTCATTAGAAGTATTTTTTATTAAATTATTTAATGTATAATTATAAATAAAAAATCTTTTTAACCAGATGGAATATTTGAAGAACCTTTATTATCTAATATATTCATTAATTTTTAAAATATATCATCATATTCAATTTTTTATGTGAATCATACAACATAAAATTTTTCTTTTTTAAAATATGTTATAATTGAGCTAATATTTTTGAAAACCATTAATAGTATATAGATAAGACAGAGAACCTATTTTTTTCAATTTGGTTGTTTTTTCCATGGACATTTCATAACAGTCTTAGTTTTTGAATGTTCAATATATATTACATCCTTCAAAAAATATATATCCATGGAAAGAAACCATTTGAATCCAACATTCAAATTTGATGAATTTTTCATCTAAAACATTTTCTTATGGAAACACATTCACGATATATAACTGAGTTTCATAATCCTCATAAATCATAGTGAATATGTCAATGTAATCAATATATAAAAAACATATCAATAAAATAAATTTATACTATATTAATAAAATCCATAAATATAGATGGTGTATTTTTCTACTCGAAAGGAATTAATATTAACTCATAATTACCATAAGTTGTATAAAAGTCCATTATTGGGATATAATCATTCACAAATTTTAACCGATGATAAAAAAATGAAGATCAATGATTGATATGTATTGAGCCCCTTGAATATGAAAAAATATTTCATCAATATTGTATATAGATAGTTCTTCATTATGGGATTTACTATAAATTCCATATAATAAATTATAACTTCTTTGATCCATTAATATTCATCTATAATAAAATATGTTCCTCCCTTGGCGAAACACTTGGATGAATGAAAACCTATTACATGTGTTTTCTAATTAATTATTTAATTTAATTTAATAAATTGTATTTATTAACAATGGCGTCTTAGATATGGTTTTTTGCATCATGGATAAGATCAATAGATAGTTAAGCTTCTCATTGAAGGGGACATATGAGAAATTCATTATGAAATACATAAATACATTCTTTCATAATGGGTATCTATTCTATTATCAAAACCTCCTTACCCATAATATATTTAATTTCATACACTACATCCACAATGATTTGAATATGGAATTCTATAGTTATTGGTTCAAAAAAATCCAATTAATAAAATATCCCCTAAAAAACATGTAATTCCACAATTTTTGCATCAATTTTAAATTATTTTTATATATAATAAATTATTTTTATAATTCAACATCTATTACACCCCTAATATTACAAAAACACTCACCACAATAATTGTAATTATATTTGTAAAAAGAAAATAACCATACATTACAATTTTAACCAACCAGTATATCCTTGTTATAATCAAATAACTACATTGTGTTCTACTGGATAAATAATTATATAATGAATCATAGGGTGATTGAATACTCTATATAAACATTGATGGTATAATAGAGTGCATATATCTAAATTAAAATAACATATTAAAAATCATTGAGTATATAATAAAAAGGCCAACTATCAAATTATTTGGATCTTCAAATTAACTTCGGTTACAGAAAAATATCATCCTTGATCGATATCCCTCATTTGGGGTAGATTACCATGGTTTATATAGTATTGATTAGATTAATTACTCATCTAAATGTAGTTTAAACTCTTTATATTGATTCATTATCTCATTTTATTGAACACATGAGATTGAAAACCCTTAGATCCACATTTAAATAAAACAACCAATAACCTTAAGAAAGTTGTTGGGTTGTTCTTCCCACTTTTAACATATTTAGGGACCTCTAAACTTACTTATTCTTCCTTAAAGGTAGGTTGTAACATATAATGATTAACTATCCTATTCATTATAGGTTTCCCTATTTAAATGAATTATTTTGAAAGAAAATTTTAAAACTTGATTGAACTCATCACTATCTCTTCACATATTAAAAAAGTGTGACAGACTAATGTTCTTTGAAAACAAGTCTTTAAACAGTCAATGAAGTGATTAATCTTTATTTCCAGGTTTTCTAAATAATAAAAAATCATACCATGATATTCTCATGAAATTATCATTACCATTGACCACATCACTTATTTAAATTTATGAATTAACTTTACACCAATTCCCATTTCTTTTATGACCATGTTTTCAAGAAAAATCACATTAAATACATTCTACTATATGATTTTTATATTTTATAAAATATTAGTATTTTGAATAAGGTTACACTGTTTATTATAACATCCCATTAAAAAATAAACAACCATGAAACGTTTTTCCATCTCAATACACTAAAATTCTATAACCAATTTCACTAGAGACTTTATCGATTTCCCTTCCACAATTTGGCTAGTTAGAACACAAAATGATGGCTGTTTTTTCCTCATAAAATGATCAAAATTGGTTGATATTTGGTAATGGGAAAATAATATATCCATTAAATAAATTTATTTTTAGCTTGGCCTAACATAATTACCAAATAATAGTTATGATTTATTCATCACGAACATTAGCTCCCCTATCGGGATTATAGAAAAAATACCAAAATTATCCTTCATAGTTTCCTTTTTTCATTTTGTTATAGCTAGTTACACTTTTTAATAAATGGTATATCATCCTCAATAGTATTGTTTTCTACTTATTTATAAAAAATAAAAAATATATCATTATTTTATAAATTGAAGATCGAGGCATAAGAAAACTATCAAAACAATTCCCAAATAATGTATTGAATCATTATAATAGTAAAATATATACACTATACCCATGATCTTCTAAATATCGTTAAAAAATTCTTGGATACCAAATATAAGTCCCCCAATACTTGTCCCCAATGTATTAGGGTTATTTATATCATTGAAATAAAATTACATGATATGTCATTCCAATGAAAAATGACCAGTGATCCTTAAGTTAATATATACATAAATAATACATTAAAACATATAATATTACATCATATGAGTACAAAGAATAATTTCCTAATTCTATCCATAGGTCTAAACATACACAGCCTTCAAATTCATATCTTTGGGAAATAGTAAAAATAAGAAAAATGGTGAGATTATATGATCTGTAATGGATATTGTATAGTGGAAGATTACATTGAATAATAATGGTAAAACATTAAAGAATAAATACATATGAAAATAACTCCATGTCAATGAATACATAGAAATAACAAAATCCATGTATGATGAAGGAAATAAATAATCACATATAATAATTATGTGATCTCATAATGATGTAAATGATGGGAATGTAAAATATTGAACATCATTAACTTATTCTCATGGCCTTGTGCATAGATATCATATTTAAAGGGAAAGGTTTCTCTAATTATCCTATCATATTTATCTCCCTAGAGCTTACAATGAAATATGGAACAATATAATTTTGGATCCACCCATCACCTAAAATTACAATGCATTCCATCACATATTAAATGATTATATGTTATACATGGCATAATTTCCAAGAATGTAAAACTTATAAAAAAATAGAATAATTTTTCAATGAAACTTATCATACTTGATTTACCATTATAGAACTCAAAACCCTTTGAAACTTTAATGTATTTACATATACAACAAATTAATAAGTATCTCATGGTGAAGTATATTTAATTATATTAGTTATAATTTCCAATTCACAACGTTCAATAAACAATTCCTATCATGTAGAGAATATGCAATTTTAACAATCAGGTACTTATTATGATTAATATTATCAAATATTTTGGGAAATTTAAACATATATTTTATAGAATAGGAAGCCAATTAAATTATTGATTAATACTATTTAAAATTTAGATTTATGTGATCAAAAGTATTTTATAAGCATTAGGGATATAATGTTTTCTTATTCAAATACTTCTAGGTCAGCATGTACTGATGGAAAAGGTGTACTAATTCCAAAATAGAAATTATTACACCTTGGACCCAAAATACAATCCAAAAAATACATCGTAATCATTTTTCCTTTTCTAAATCATAAAAAAAACTCATCCAGAATACCCAAAAATAAATGACATATGTAGGGATTTAGATAAAAGAGTTTACAGAAATGGGAATGATTAAGCATAATAACAACTTACTAATGTAGAATAATATTAGTGAAATATGGTCTTTAATTCATATTATATCCTAATTGAAATATATAATATGATTTTAAAAAAATATTATAAATGAAAACTAAAAATTAAAATGGATAATAAGATGTAAATGTAAAAAAGTTATAGAAAAGAGAGATATAAATTGGATCTTACTCTTTTGATATTATTTGGATTGTGATGAATCGTAGAGCCATCCAAACTCTTCAAGATTGAAGATATAGATTTGAGAGGGACTCCTAGAGAGAGATATAAAGAGATAACATAGAATTTTTTGTTGAATAAATTAGAATATCAGGTGTGTAATTATATATGTGGTGAGTGGTATTTAATGGAATGAAGTATTGAATATGTTATATTTAAATTATCATAATTTCTCAACCAAACTTCATAGTACACCATTACCTCCCTAATAATTTCACTATAATGGAGTGTGCCTAAATTTGTAAAGGGTAACTACATTTTCAGAATTGAATTTTGATTACATATATAAGATGTCTTATTTACCTCATTTAATTATATTTCACCATTTCCCTATATTTTTCAATTTTCATCCAAAATCATTGAATTAATAGTTTATTTTTATAGACTAGATTAAAATATTGAATCAATATTTTCAAATTCAACCTATAATAATTTATATTTTAAATTTTAAAGTATTTTTTATATATTTAATAATGAATGTGAAATAAAAATTAAGACAATTTCATTTTGAATATAATTTATAATTTTATACTACATAATTCATAGATACATAAAAAGAGTTTATAAAATATCCCATAAGATTAATTTTTGATATGGTGATAATTTATTTGGGTGTTTCGGCCAAAATTTATATATTATTGACTTCCACTAACATAAACTTCACATACTAAGGTTTATTTCTCAAACCTCAATTGTTGAAATTCTTCTTGGGCACGGATAAGGGTGAACCCTTAGGGTGATAAATCCTCATGATTAGATAAATAAGTTTTATGAGGGTTTTTCCTAGTAATTTAGTTCTGGGTTTCACCCTTCCTCATTGATTTGTTCTCATCATTACTCATAATATACCTACTTTTAATGACTTCCATATAAATTTTATATTACTAATGAACATAATTTCTAATGTTCATAATATACAATGGATATAATTCCCAAATGTTAATTAATAACCATATTTTCACATAATTATAATAAATTCATTATATCCTATCCTCTAAATGAATCTTCCCATATTTAGTCATTTAAATATATCAATTTATAGGCTTGTATTATTTTTCTTTTATACCGTTCATGTAATTTCCATGATGTTTATTTAGAAAAAACACGGTATGATACATCTATACTATACTTGAATTAGTTATTTTTTACTTTTGTAAGTTCTTAATTATAGAGGTATTAATAAATTTGTATCTATGTTCTGTATAGAAGTGTTTGTAATAAAATATTCTTATTTATTTCTGAAATTTATTTGGGTTTAGAATTATGATGTGGTGACATCCCATAATACCTTATAGTTATTGTTAATTATAGTAGTTAGGTGGACTATTATACACTAGATTGATAGAGTGTAAAGAACTGTTATGGAGACTATAAAATTTTGGAAGATATAAATAAGGGTTGTAGATGATACTATTCACATGTGTATTCACTTAATGATATTTGTGATGCACTAGTGTATCAAACTCAACCATGAACCATCAAGCATGTTGTATTCCACATTAGGGGATAACCTTGTAAAAAACCTTATTATGTTGTTTCTCTAATTTCTAACTTGAATTGAATGTGTTTCAATTGTATTATTCATATGAAATGATATCATATAAATATATCTAGAGGTTAAAGTAGTAAAGTGAAAACTAATTTTGTAAAACACTAATCACACTGATTCACACCCCCTTAGCATGAATTCACTGGATCACTAGGAAAATCACATGGTATAAAATTTCAATTTTATAATAATGATTTAATATATTTTTTAAAGGTTTTTTTCATTAACTTGTATAATGTGAATATTTGAAGAATTTTGTGAGATGACTTAGATGAATAAAGAGAAGGTTTTTCCTATCTATAAAAAATATAAAGGTTGATTATGCTAGAACCCTAATTAAGATGGATATTAAATAAGATAATAATATGAGAAGATTCAGTCCTATGAGAAATGATAAATTGGATTATAATAGGTTAAGTGGGGTTTCCTAATGATCAGTAGATGTAAAAATAAACCTACATAAAACTATTCTATTTTTGATAGTTCAACCTGAAATGAAAAAAAATGAATAAAGTTAATCATTCCTGAAATGATACTAGCTTTATCATCCTCTTCTCAAATATATAATATTGGAAAATATTATAGAATTAATAAAAATTCTTTCATCCTAATTTTCACTAGTCTTGGATCTATGTTTTTATCATAAGGTTTCCCAATCCCTAAAGGGGAGCTTGTTCCTTCAATTAGTTATAAATGGAGATTTAAGAAAAAGGGATATTTTTCTAGATTTCATGTATACATGGAAAATCAAGAAATGGGGTCACATAAATTATTTCCAAATACTTGACCCACTTCACTAATTGAAGAGGATTGACTATATCATGTTCCATCTCATGGAACCTGTAATTTTCTAGCGATTAGATTAATATTCATCGAACATTTCAATGAAACATTGCCATGAAATTAATAAACTAGTCCAATTTTTTAGGATTTATTATACCTTATATGAGAATTTTCTAATGCATACAATGCCTATATCATATTCCTAATCCTATGATACGACATATCCAGTTTATAAAGGATATAAATATTCCCTAAGGACATATGAATGTGACGTATAATATTATATCGTCGTCTATGATTGGTACCAATTTGAAAGGAATTATGTTCTCCCATATTGATGTGATTATTATTGGGGTAACCATATAATATTATAATTGTATATTTTATGGCATGGTTTGGTGAAATCATTCCATTACTCATTGGATCGTATCACACAACAAGTAAGTGTGGTAAGGCATGAAATAAAATATGATCTCATACCATTTCATTCATCGGTCCCTAAAATCATATTATACTATTGGAGATAAAATTATGATGCTTTTTATGTGAGAAAAATAAAATAGATTTAATGTATTAAGTGACTGATATCTTATATTATAGCTATTATAATGTTACTATCATATAAGATATAATTTATGGTGTTATAAATATTGATTTTTTATAAGTTAAACAAATAGAATTTTTCACTTACTTATTTGTTAAAACACATGATTAAATAAATACATAATCAATGTGTACCCTTGTAGATATAAAAATAAAACATCCATGGGATGAAATCGGTGTATGATGATAGAATGATGCATAACATTGAATTATCCAACATAAATCACTCTTATTCTTTAACTGTTGTGCCTGAGGCACTAACATTCCATTGGGATGGAAATTTCCTATTAATATAATGAAAGATCCATATTCGCCCATGGATAAGATTCATAGTGGTTATTCCATTTATCTTCCCTTAGTTATCTACATCAAACTATATGAGAATTTAGACATATTATAGAATCTATACATTGAAAGGTCCATTGATTTAAAGGATTTTTCATTTATTGTTTAATTCATTTTTCATATTTCTAATGAAATGTGACTGTGAGATTGTTTTCATTAACATAGAATTAATAAAAAACTGTTTTTTAATCACATATGAAACAAATCGGTGGTATCTGATCTCCCCGTGTGTTTGGATTCATGAAATTATAAGGGAAATTTAATTTATATAAATCATAATATATATACTATTTTAAATCATAAAATATGATATGATGGTGTTTATTTTGTAATTTGTATTAGGGAATACAGTATGGGATATCATTATATGAAACATAATATAAAAATATGTTGTTTTAACTGATCAAATCATTCTATTTTTACTAATAGAAATTAATAAATTCTTAGGCTGTTTTTTAAAAATTTGATTGTAAAAATATAAATACAATATTCCAGCCCATCTTTAAAAATGAAATGTTGTATCTAAAGGTTCATGTTGTAGTGTAAGAATGTGATGGGTCAAGGCCACGTTTTTTAATCATGATTGATGATAAATCTAATATTTTCCCAATGATAAATATCATGATCAATATAATTGAATTAAAGAAAAACATACAAGGGATAGGATGTCTGAACCAAGTGAAGGATCAACCCAAATTTTTTATAATTAATTTAATTAATTAATATTTACATTGTGTTAATTCCTTCATCATTTATAGATATAATAATATATCTACATTGTACCATTTCTACGTTGATGGAAACAGGAGAAGATTCCCTATTGTGGTGATCCTCATGTGTTCCACCAATATCTGATCATCATTATAGGATTATTTATGTGGTAGAATGATAGATCATATCGCTAGCATCATTCACATTTAAAAACCATCAGAATAAATTTTAAAATGTTCTCCTTTATCTATCTATATTTTGGAGTGGGAGGAGGATGAAGATCACTCTTCTTTATTGGGAGCCTTGATTGAGAAGGGAGATCTCTAGGGCTTCAAGAGGATTCTCTGAATTCATTGTGTTGAACTAAACAAATGAATAGACCCTATTTGAAAATAATATAATTGTGTCAATATATTATTTGGGTAGGAAATAAATATTTTCCAAAGTTACATTTATTATTTATATAATATTTTGGGGAATCCCATGTATATAATAATAATAATAATATTATTATTATTATTTCTGGACATGAGCATAACATTAGAATTCAAATTAAATATTATTTATTTAAATAATATTCAATATATATTATTTCTCACCAGACCATTAAAACTAGTTCTACATTCCTCCAAATTATTTATCTGTATGTGAATAATTTATACTTATATATTATATAAATATCACAACATTATTTTCCAATAATTAAATAAATAGAATATTAACTAATTAAAAAATAAATATGTATGGTATATTATGCTCATATAATATTCTATTGATTGTATAATGAAAAAATATATGGATCAAAAAATGATAAACAATTATTAAAACACATGAAGGAATAATATTTATTTAACTTCTAAAATAATAATTAATAATATAATATTTATCTTTAATTATGGATACCTTAGTGTCTAACACTATAGGCCCATTTTTCAGTGGGATTAGATGAAGTAGCCTAAATTCGAAGCATAGAAACTAGAAACACACTAAGGAACCAATGTTGAAATAAGTTAATGGTGTAATGACATAATACAACATAAATATTCTCACTATGTAATATAATCCATTTATGAATATATATATAATCAAGTATTTTACACAATGGTGCCATCAACCAATGTGCATAATGTATATTTCTTTGACTTTTATAAAAAAACATGCCTATAGAACACTGTGGAAATGGATTTATTTAAGATTAATCATTTCCATAAAAGGGAAAAAGTTTTCATCTTCCATTAAAAACATGGGGGAGAAATCCATTGTTGAATTATTCACTAAGACAATATTACTCATGAAACACACAATGTATCATACCTCACCATGAATATATGTCATCACTGTTTCTGTAAATACATTAATTTATGTGACTCAAAATACTCATTAATATTATTATTAATTGATATGTATAAATAAAAACATGCACATATAGGAACATTTACTAACATATATAAATATATATTTCTTATTGGCAGGTCTCGTTATAATAATATCTGACAATAGATATTACCAAGGGCTTACACCATGTCAATGTTCCTAAAAAACAGATGAGTCTCCTCCCATGATAGTGTATGTCATTTTCATCCCTCAAATGATATCATCCATCTATAGAACATATATTTAAGAAAACTATACTGGAACTTATTGGTTCTCATAATAATGGGGAACTGTAATGACCTTTTAATACAACAGTTTCTCATAGGACATTATCACATACTATATTATCCAGAAGAAAAATAATGTTGTGCTGAGGTGTTTTGTAATATTAAAAACTATTAATATAATAAATCAAAATTTTAATCGATGATTGTTCATGGGAATAAAATCTAACATACTCCCACTTACACTAGATCCAACTTCTAATAACCATTAGTCTTCTAGTTCTCACATGTTAATTAGGCTTCTACTATTATATTTCTTTTCTTAATGGTTTCACCATGTTTTCTAACATGGGAAATATTATTAGTGCAACTTCACCCCTCAAAAAAATCCCTAAGAGGTGATACATATAGATTATATTATTTTCATGTTTGTGTGACCTAGTCACTTATTCAATATCACCTTTGTAGTATTATCAAAATACAATGTGATGTGATATTTATTTATATGTAACACATAAATCACAAAGAAAAATTCTCATATTAAAACATATTTCTTAGCTATATCATAAGATGTTATATACTCAGAATCCAATATAGAATCAATAACAACTAAATGATTTTAACCCTTCTAAATCACATATCCTACATTGAGAAAAAAAAACACATCCTTAATGGGAATTTAGATAAATCTAATATGTTTAAAATTACTATCAGTATACCCCTTGATAACAAAATCCTTTTCTCCTCTACACAATAGGTACTTTTTCTTTAGTTATTCTTGGATACATGAGGACATCCTTAACAATTGACCAATGTTTTGGTGCAAACATTTCTTGATAACCTCCTATCATAATCAATACATAGGAAAAATCATGTCTAGTACATAAAATGGAATACACGAATAATCCTATTTATGAATCATATGGGATCTTACTCATTCTCACTTTCTCATGTTATCTCTGAGGACACATTTTCCTAGAAAGTTATGTACCATGTGATACTGGAACAAATAACTTATTGGACGTTTCCATACCAAATATCATTACTATCATATATATGTATGTCCTTGGATATAGTCAATGTTTCATCTTGGATCTACCATTAATGATCTTGATCCCATGAAAATATGCTACTTCACCTAATTCCTTTATAGAGAAACATTTGTTTATCCAATCCCTAACTAAATCTACAACTACTATGTCTTCTACAATAAGTAATATGTAATAAAAATATAATACATGGAAAAAAATAATTTCCACTAAACCACTTATATACAAATTGATCACATTCATTATTAATGAAACCAAATTATTTTAATGTTCATTGAATCGAATGTTACATGACATGGATTCTTTATTCAAGCAATAAATGGATCTCTTTAACATGAAAAAAATTATAATAATTTTCTATTTCAAACCCTTCTAGTTATGTCAAATATTAATTTCTGAATGGTGCCCATTAAAGCATGTAGTTTTGACAACCATCTACCAAATTTCATAATCAATGTAGGATTCTATTGAAAGAATAATTCTAATAGACATAAGCCATAAAACTAATTAAAAGAGTTCTTCATTGTTCATTACCTGATGCTTTTTAAATCCATTATCAACTAGTCATTATTTATAGGTATTTATTTTACCTTCCATGTCCTTTTTTCTCTTGAATAATCATTGGCTCCCAACATGCATTATATCAACCACCACATCAACACGAACCGAAAATTGGTTATGATACATGGAATCCATTACAGAATCCATGGATTCATTCCACCATGAAGCTTATGAGATCTCTACTACCTATAGGTAAGAGATAGGTTCACCATTGTGAACCAATAAAGAGTCACCATATTTGTGACCAGAAAACTACATATTTTTCTCTCTTAAATATTTTGTGCTCTAATGCAGTTCTTTTGTTTTAGGAACCCCTTCTTCCATAGGGAATTGTGGAATCTATTCCAATATAAACTCTTGTTTATACTAAGCGTAAAGTTCCTACAATTAAATATTTATCCTAATAAACATTGTGAGGATGTTCTCCCTAAAACAAATGATGGAATTGTATTGGTGAAAATGCCTTTATTTTTTGGTTCTTGTATAGGTAGTTTCCTTTGATTTATTGGGATACAATATAAATATACACTTGATCCCTAGGGTGTTAGTTTGTTTCATGATAATGCCTTAGCAAATGCCACACAATCCCACACACATGTATGAGAAAAAACATGTTTAATTCTACTATATAACTAGAAGGAAATTTCATTTTCTAGTATAGATGTTACTCAGTTTATTTTGTATGTCATACTTTGTAATGCATATCCATGAAAGGATAATGGATGATCTGAATGATTCATCATCATCCTTTCCAAGTCTAAAATGGTTCACTTCATCATTTTAATAACACCATTGCACTATGGTGTGTAATGTGTTGTTAGTTGACATAGAATTACAAACTCCCATATAATTTTTATAAAATATTGATTATTATATTTACCACCACAATAAAATAAAATTTTTATTAACATCATTCCATATTGACTCCCTTGTTAATTATTGAATTTCTATAATTTATCAAAGGATTCAGACTTATATCTCATCAAGTAGACATAACCATATATACTCAAGTCATCATTATAAGTTATGAAGTAAGAATACCCACCCCTAACTTCTTCTAGAATTAGTCTAGAAACTTCAATGTATACCAATCATAGAATCTCTATGTCCCATTTACACGTTCGTGAAAAATGTGGTTTGTTCATTTCTCATTATAAATAGGATTGACAAATTTCAAGTGGTTTTATCATACAAGAGTCTAAAATCCCAACATAACATAGCATTGTCAATTTATTATCATTTAAATGACAAAGAAAATAATTCGATAACGAGGTTTTATTTGAGTCTTGTATACATGAATCATTATCAATTACCAATATGTGATTTTTTAATTTAATCAAAAAATAATATTATTTAAATATTCCATACCATAACATATGATGTATTTATAAACCCATCTCTATCCAAATATTATTTCCAAATATAAAAATAAACCCATCTCTATCCAGGAATGATACTGAAATTATGTTCTGGGTAAAAATTGGTTCCAAATAATAAATAAAGTAAAATCAAAATCATTCTCATTGTAAATGAATGGTGGTAGTCACAAATGGATAGAGAAACCAACCAAAAAAATTTCAACTCTCAAATCGACCTATCCACTATCAATATTTTAGAATCTACTTGGTTCCATCATTTGGATACATATGTGAGCACCACAATTTGTATCTAATAAAAATTATTTATATATTAATATATTACCCTTGATAATGAATGAGCCTTTATCTTCTCATTTAATCTAGGTGGATGTATTCTTTTAGTGGCCTTTGTTGCCACATTAAAAATATACTACATAATTTTACTTTCCCTATCTATGGTACTACATCTTCTTTGAAGGATGAAAATAAAGTGATTTAGACTTTTTGAGCCTTTAGAAACTTCACTGTTTTATTCATTTTCTTATTTACCATATGTAATGAGAGGTTATCATTCCCAATTTCCTTATCCACATGGAGAATCAAAGTTATGTGTTTCAAAAAAATATTCTATTATTTTATAATATTGTAATTAATAATTAAACAGGATAAGGTCTTAAAAAACCCAATGAAATTATGAAATAAATGTGAAAATCATCATAGAATTTAATCCCTACTATATATACGTATTGAATTTTTCCTATAAGATAGACTACATGAGTCCCAACTAGCACATACTATCCATGAATAGTTATAAACCTAAAATTGGAGAACTCAAATCTCTCTTGTCTCTTCATCTCTTTATAGATACCCCCAAGGCGATACATAATGCCATATACATCCAAGTCCACATATTACATCAAAAGATCATTATTCATCCATGATAAATTGAAACACTATTCATATTTGGAATCATTCAATTTTTTGTCGAAGATAGGTAACACTAGATCATTAGCCTCAATTTCAGGTGCATCAAGAGTAGATTCTTCCACCACATATAATTTCCTTTCATTGCATATGATAATTCATTATCTCAATCAAAACTCATTGAAATTTTTTCTATTTAGAAGATTTTACTTCTTAATTATGGATCACATCGATATTCTAGAATTTATTATTTCTCTATTTCTACAAATAAGATGAGTATAATTTTTCTAAATTATCTAATATAATTTTGAATTTTTTTTTAATATCCCAATATTTTATAGAAACCCAATAGCCCTCAACATTGAATTTAGAATATCCTATTTCATGGGCATTCTAGTTGAAATAATTCATATTCCCCTTCTTGTTACCCCAACTTTTCATGGTCTTGAAATTTGAATGGTTTTAGGTTGGCATTCCAGATGCCCACTGCATCAAATCACTACTCCTTGATCTGTTGAGTGGACTCACTAATCCTAAAATCATTAAAAAGGATTTCCTCAACTCTTGAATCTCCATTGCACCATTTCATACATTGATAGTCAAATGTTGATGTGAACTATGTTATGTAATCTCAAAAAATCATGTTATAATTCACTAACAATTTAATGCACGCCAACATTGGATGGTCAAGCTCTTTGAACAATGTCTTTTTTTTAAATAATATATGGGAAGGCTAAACCGAATTAAAATATATAATTGAAGGATTTTACTATTTAGGAATTAATTTAAAATTATTAACATTATTATATACTTGTTAATATTAAGTGGATTTGTTGAATAGATTAACCATTTATTAGATAATATTTACCAAAAATAAAATTAATTTTAGTTCTTTCATGGATGCTTGTCAATTCATTAATTCATGTGATCAGGATAATACATTTATAATGAAACATACATGATAATTGAATGAAATAAAACAAATAAATGCCATGTTAATGATCTTTTACTAATGGCTAGTTTATTTAACAGATTATAAACTAACCATCGACCTAAGGGTAAAAATATTGAACTAATTAAGGTTTGTGTTACAACATTCCACGTATCCAACTATGTATCTATCTTGGATCAGTTTTTCATCAACTCTAAACATGAAATTACTCCATCAACATGGTATAATCATACATTATATATGATTTTACTTACACATAGTTGATGGAATCACCGAGTTTACATCAAATAATTAATAGGCACAAACATCATTACATAATGAGATGAGAGATTACACATAGGTCAACAATTTAAATTAAATTAAATGAGAGCAGTGACATAAAAAGTTTCCAATCTAGGTTCGTGGTCATACATTAGAATGAAATGAATTACCAATTTCATAAAAGTAGCATTAAATTATGATCATTATTTTTTATGATAAATGATTATCGAATCAATTACATTTTTTCTTTTAATTTATCTGTTAATTTATGTTAAATAACGTATGATTTCTCTTGAGATTCACATACATAATAATTTAAAACAAATTAAATATTTTTTTAAAAGAAACTATATACATACATGTATTTGAGAAGAAACACACACTACAATAAATAATATATATACCATCTGTTTTATAAAACAATTCGTATTGGTTACATATACCAAATGTTTGGACAGAACCATCAGTATGGGTATCATAGAGAGACCCCATAGTAATAGTTTTGTAAAAACATTGGTATAGTTCATAAATTTACAAACGGTTTTTCAAAATCCAGTTTTTATATAATTTTTAATAAGTCCATATACCAATTTTTTTGGAAAAACCATTGGTATAGGTCATTATTATACAAACAATTTGTGAAAAACCATTTTCATAACTTCTATAATATTCCCCCAAACCAATGGTATTGGAAAAATAGTTTGTATAGGTCCCAAAACACTAAATACCTAATCCAAAAGTTTAAGAAACAATTTTTAGAGTCCCATACTAATGGTTTGAAAAACTATTGGTATATCTATTCATATTTAAATGCATTATTTTATCAAAAAAATTGAATACATTCGAATTTTAATTATTTCTAAATATTAATATACAAATTTATCATATTATGTTCAATAAAGCTTTTATAAATTAGTGGTTAAGTTATTGATATATAAGTAAGATGTTCTGGGTTTAAATCTAGTCTGTCTTTTTTAAATTACATTACCAATACCAGTGATTTTCAAATACATTGGTATAATTTTATACTAATGGATGATAGGAAAACAATACTCCAAACAATTGGTTTATGATTTTTTTTATATTAGTAATGATGAGTACCCATATGAGTACGCAATATGTATAAAACTCTTATACTATTTACTCTTGAAACAATTGGCATACACGATTTATCATATACTTTCAGTACATATACTATCAACTAAAATATCACATGGATTACATGATTTTTCTGTCACGTGTTATGCTTCAATGTATGTAGAGTAATAATAATAATACTACTCAAAAAAGATATGTAGATCCAAACATTACATAGATTTTAATTATATATTATCATATATTAAAAAACAACACATGAAATCCCTATCAACATAATGACCAAAATTTTTATGCTAATATTTAGATAGTATAATAAATCAATTTAAATATCGCATAATTTGGAAGTATTAAATGATGTGTAAAATCTAGATACACAACAAGTATGTTTCTCAACATCTATCCAATGCACATGACTAGGTAATCCATGTGTATCTGTGCCTCAGAAATATTAGAGTACAAGATGTGTACATAGGATAAATGGGGTTTGGTATCTGAGTTACATAGTCACAAGTTTGGTAATCCATTTAAGAAGATACACAACACATTTTTAACTAAAGAACGACACACCATGTACATGGGAGACATGTCACATACCCTGTATGACCATGCACTAGGATGGATTTTTCAAAATGCGATGTATAATTTAATGCACCTCATGGGTTCAATTCACATGGTTTGAATAGATTTTGAATTAATTTGTAGTGCATTGAACACTAGTACGTGGTGCATACCTCTCAGTACATAGAATGTTCTATTGTGTCATTTGGAAAGAATCCTCCATGCTTGTGTATGAGATATATGAACTAATTTAATTCATAAAATTAATAGATTTTATTATATTTACTATAAAGGAAAGAGAAGTAAACATATTTCAATGTTCGGATTAAGAATTACTAAACACGTATTGAAAAATAAATTCAAAATTTGTAAATCAATCAATGGTATTTTAACTAATTAGGATTAATTATGTTGCCTGTCTGATATAACATGATGTTTCATAGCCTAGAATAATCATATGAGGGGTTATGCCTAACTTCTTTTCTGGAACGATGATCAGTACAAGATTTACATAGTCATAAACATCGTGATCAACCAAATTGAATCAATGAAAAAATAGACATGGGATTGAATACTGGAACCAATCAGAAGATCATCACATATTATTTGTAAATAATTTAACAAATTAATAATTATCTTATAATAATTATTTATTCATTAATGGATCTGAGAAAATATCTAAATTATACCAACGTTAATTTGAATAAATCAATATTAGATTCCCTCTAGTAGTGATCTACATGTCTTCCAAAAATATCCAAACATTACTGTAGGAATCACTAAGTTCTAGAATGATGGATCTTAACACATTCATAATTCCAGATTGATCTCCATGAGAATTGCTTCCAAATATTTTTCCATTATTTCTCTAAACAAGAAAGTGGGATGTGGAGGAATACCGCTCACCATTTTGGGAGCGTTCTCAGTGATGGGATCCCTAGAGAGCTTTAATTTGATTATTTAGATTCATTATGCGCAACTAAACAAATAAACTAGATCTCTATGAAATTAATATAATTTAGTTTTTATATATTTAAGAGTATAAATTAATATTTTCACAAGTTCCCTTTATTATTTATTTAATTCCATGAGGAAACCCATTGTTATAATAATAATAATAATATTATTATTTTTATTATTATTTCATGACATGTGTTTGACTTGATAATTAAAAATAAATATTATTTAATCAAATAATATTAAATATATATTATTTATCACCTGGACAATAAAATCGGTCTGTCATTCCTCCTCAATATTTTTGAGGCCCTGAAAATTAACTATTTATTTATTATAATAATATCCCTGCAAAATTAAGTATTAATATATCAATATTATTTTCACTAAATATAAAATAAATATTTTTTAAATATTTAAATCACATAATATTATCTCGAAAACTAGTGACAAAATATATGTGTCCAAGAAAACAAGAATAATTATTTAACCATATACTAGAATATTATTTATTCAACTTATTAAATAATAAATATTTATATATTGTTTAATTTAGATTCTAAATAAACATATTGTGTGACCCCCTAGGCCTCTTCCTTATTGGCATTATGGAAAAAAATCAAAAGTCCAAGGTTAGTATCTACCGACACGACATGGAACCCATAGAAGAATAACTTAATACCATAATGATATAATACCTTATATAGATTCTCATTATGTAATATAATTCCACTATGAAAATTTCTATAACTAGGCCAGTTTCTTACTGATTCCATCAACCTCTGTGCTCAATGTCCCTTTCATTGACATTCCGAAAATTGAAAATTCTTATAGAACACCATAACCATGGATTTTTTTAAGCAATATAATTTCCATCAAATCGAATGAGATATCAACTACTATTAATGAATGGATGGTACAAATCTGTTCTCACGTTATTCATTAATTCATATTACTTGTGAAACACCCAATATTTCTACCTCACTCTGAATAGATGTTGTAATGGTTTTCATCAATAAATCAAATTATGCATCTCATAGTACTCATTATTAAAAGTCATAAATTCTAATGACAAATATTTATTTCAGATTATAAGAACATCCTATAACACATATAAATGTGTATTTCCTGTTAGTGTGTCTTGTTCTCATAATATCCTTCATTGGATATTAGGAAAGGTGTAAACTATGAGAAGGTTAATCAAATACCTATGAGTCTCCAACATTGATAGCATATATCATTTTTCCCTCAAATGATATCATACAACTATGATACATATATTAAATAAACATTTCATGTAACAAATCGTTTCTCATCATAGTGGGGAACTACTATGAATTTTAGTGCAACATCTACTCTGAGGAAATTATAACATACTATGTTACAGTGAATAACATTCAGGATGTGAAAAGGTGTTTAATAATATTACAAACTATGAGTACATATTATTGTTATTTAGAAAAAAATTGGTTCTAGGGAACCAACTCCCAATGTAACAAATCTAACATTAAATAATAAAATAAAATTAGAATCATGATATGGATTTATCCTATTTGGAAACATATTTATGAAAAATAAATTATGATTATTAGATTCTTGATATTTTCATTATCAATTATTCCATATGATTCATGATAAATTTAAAAATATGATTTATAACGATATGTATTTTTCTTTATATTCAATTCTAAATTGACTATAATAATGACTTGGTGAGATAATTGGATTCCATTAAGGATTTTCATGGTTATGTAATTCATCCTATAGACATTTATGGAATATTTATGACTTGTAGAATAAATTTAAATTATAGTTCACTTAATGTTCTCTAATGTTAAGAATAGAAGAACTAGGAATGTGATGTGTATATTTTGGTTCGGTTTCAAAAGTAAAAGAAGGTAAAATTTCAATCAGGTTGAAGTAACGTTAGATTGAAAGTCCAATGATGTTTCCTCAAGTATATTATCATGGTGAATGAAACCTTACGTTAATTTCTAAATAGAGGAATAATGATTCTATACGATGGAATTTTTCAAGTTACCAAAAGGTGTTTGTTACACTCTATGGAATTTCCATGTCATATATTGATGCTAAAGAAATTGATTATTTATTTTTAAGGGATATGTGATACTGAATCTATATTTTATAAGAGTTTAAAAAATATTTTAGTATAAAATAAATATAAAAGTTGATTAAGCATATATTTTACAATATATAAAGGATTTTAATGTAAAGGAATTTCAAATAATTCTATGAAATGAATATAATTTCCCTAATGTGATAATTGTTGTTATCCATTTACTAATAAATTTTTATGAACAAAATGGGATGATTCATTTTATACACATGGTTTATGATTCATTAGATTCTATATCATGTTTCAAAAAAGGTTCAGAGATAATGTTTTTCTATCTAGGATAAAAATATTATCAAAATGTTTGTTAAAATATTATTGAAGATGTTCCATCAACCTATTTGTCGATTTTTTTAAAAAAAATATATATTTATATATAAAAATGTTGATAACATAGAATGACATATATTAGATTGATTTAGTATTTTTTTATTAAATTTTTATAATATGTGGTGACAAGTGTTATTTCTCACAAAAATTATTTTTCTTCTTTTAATAATATCCCATATATAATATAATGTTAAAGGCTACTAGAAGTGTGTTTTAATTTTATATGTTCAATGTAAAATATTTAAAAGAATATAATAGTATAAAGTATGTGATTCTCACTTCATGTCCTAAAGAAACTACTACAAATATGGACTTCAATAACACTAGAAAAAGGGATTTATCTAAGCATTACATTTTCAAATCATGTGATCAATGATAAATGCATATATTTAACTACACTTGAAAAAAGCATTGTTAAATCTCCCCTTTAACACTGCTAATAAGTACGGATAAAGGGGGCCTTTATCATTTATTTTTAGCACTGTTAAATCCCTTATGGATAAAGGAGTCATTTTTTTATCCGAACCACTTCCCACCCCAAATTTTGTTTGTTCTTCTTGACCCCATTACCAATTCTTCCCACATCCTTAATCAGCACATTAGATAATTACACCATCTCACGTGCTCCCTTGAATCATGCCTGTATCGAACCTGAGACCTATGGGTCATAACTGAGTGCCTTTTCCACTCCCCTATATTGTCGTGTGTTCCATTATATGACACATCTCTATATTTATATATTTTTATAACATTTTTTTTAAATAGATATATATATATATATATTTATATATATCTTAAGTATATATATATATATATATATTCTTATTTTTAAAAATGTATATAAAATATTTTTTTGTATGTCTGAATATATAAAAATGTATATATTGTTATATATTTGATTATAAATATTTGTATATTTGGAAAATTGATAAAAATTAAAAACTATAATATCAAAATGAATTTAATCCTAGGAAGTAAATTCATTCCCCACTGAAAAAAGACAATAAGACTCCCATAAATGAGGAGGAAGTTCCCGAAAATGTTATAATATTGGTGTACCCTAACTAATAAAATATTTGTGGAGGCCTTATAAGACTATATTCCCAAAAAATAGTGACTAGGGCCTTAAGAAAACATAGAGTAGAACTCATTGCATACTTCTATTTGATATATGGTATACCCCAAATAGACTCCTAGATCAAAATTTATAACCACTTGATGTTTTATTCACATTTTCAACTTATTTTAGATATTTTATTATCTTTTCAATTTTTTAATCTTCAATTTGTTATGAAATGACTATTACATGATTATAATTATAAAATTATTTATTAAATAATTATTTTTAATTATTTTATAATCAATTTTAACTAAATGTTATATATATTAAGTGTAAATTTCTATCTAGCCTAATCTAAATCATATTTAAAAATTATATAATATATTTATTTGAATATAAATATAAATATATTATGATATATTATTTTTAATGAAATATATTACTTTAAATATACAATTTTTTTGCGCTTGTAAAAAAGAACTAATGGTGGTGGGGGGTCCTTATCATCACATCTATATAAGTGTTAATGAAACCCCCTATATCAGCACTTTTTTACAATATATGATAAAGGACCACTTTCATCAGTGATTTTTTTTCTAGAACAGATAAAGGGCCACCCATTAGTAGTTTTTTTAATGATGGTGATATGGGGAGCTTTATCAACAATTTTTTTCATGCACTAATAAAGGTCCCCTTTAGTACCGCGTATTTTAGTGCTGATGAAGGGTGTATTTAACATTGCTTATAGGTAGCATTAATACAGCCCGAGAACTAGATAAACCTATTTTATAGAATTGATAGTTTATGATGTGTGATGGTAAAAGAAAATATAATTGTTACATTTAGTTTGTATAAAAAGTTAATGCAATTAATTCATAATAGATTATGCTATAAAAAGTGAATTTCATGTTATCATAAAAGAGTTTAAGATGATACCATAAGAACTAATATAAATAGTTTCTTTATTTCAAGTAAATATTTTTATAGAATAGGTTCCATGGATGATGATTTTAATTATGGAATTATATTAATGTTGAAAATATAATTTGTATTGTAAAATTTAGTGTTTTTTATTTTAGGAGTTTGAATATATTAAAGTTGTTGAAAAATATGTATATGATTCCTAAATCTCATCATTAATCAACATTATTTTTTGATTATTTATACTCAAAAAATATTTTTTAGGGAGTTGTTTATTATGTTCTCAAATTTATATTTGGATGTAAATATATATAGATTTAATGAGTTAATAATACCCTTCAACATGTATATAACATAAGACTAGATTGTAGGTTTTTCATATATGATATGATAGTGTAGTTTTTTAGGGTTTGTTAAATATTATTAAAAGAGATTTAAGAAAATAAAATGAATCATATAAAATTAAATCTCTAATTTTTCATAATTTCATGTTTTCTATATAAATTTATATACACATATAAATTTCATAAAATGTAATGATAAATGATCTCTCAATGTATAACATTGAGTTATCTTTAATCAATAATTATCATGGAGTAATATAGGTCATGATAAAATGTTAATGTTAGTCTATGTAATTTTAATTTCTAGTGATATAGAATATTATCATGAGCCAAAAAACAAACAAAAATTTCTTTTTTGTTCATTGGATGACCCACTTTATATACCATCTAGATTTTCATTTACTATGTATCCAGTATACTAGGAATTTATGGATCATATTATGTTCCAAATACATGTTGTTAGAGAGATAACATTCCTTAGAACGTTTATACATTGATTCATTTCATAACCAATTGACAGTGAATTAATTAACCCATAGTGGATTGGTATTTTTCTAACAATTATGTGAGTTACAGACCAACCAATATGATATTTTCCCCTAATATATCAAGTATGTAATATTTTCCCACAATTGATAAATAATTGGGAGTAATCAACTACACATGGATAATATATAATATTTTATTATCTATTCTGGTGAGAGATATTTGATCTTCTCATCCATAATGGAGAATGAAATGTGATGTATTCATTAACTAGGTCAGTCTATACAATGAAAATCGAGAATGTATTAGTTGGATATATGAGATTGACATACACCTTCATCCATGGTCACTAGATTCCTTAAAAAATGGGAACATTTGTGAATGAATGATAACATGTGATGAAATTAGAGGACGCTCTTATAGATATTCAATAGTTTGATGGAGACCATGTTATATCCTTTTATATTTTGAGTAAATTATACAATTTTATATCATCCATTTTATATTACATATATAGGGTCAATGATTAATATTTATTTTCTTAGTTATATTTATGGCTGGGTGAAATTTTTTTAGTTTACTAAATGGGTGTTTATTTTGACATATATAGCTACTATAAAAGTTTTTTTGAGTTATTATAAATTTTTTTTGATGTGTATCCACAGTTTATTAAATGTGGTGTAATAAAAGGAAAGTAAAAAAATATATTTCCAAAAGTGTTTTGGAAGATATACAAATGAGTTTTGGACAGGATTTTATAAGAATCATACATTATATCATATAGGTTTGTTTCTGATGCATTTTCCAATTCCATGTGTGGTGTGTGTATTCATTTCCTTGCATTCCCACTTTCCAAAGGTGGGTGGAATTCATCAATTTAGTTGGTGATCTCTACTCTTTGATCAAAATGGGAGGGTGGGATGTTGGTTTCCTCTTCCATGGTTTCCTCCTTAGAGATCGTTGCATGGTCCGGGTCTCCCTCATAGATTAAAGACAATTTTATGGAAGTCATTCTTGGTTCCATATAGAGGTGGAAATTGATTAATTATGCTTCATCTGCCTCAAAAAGGAAAAAAACGTCAGATATGAGATTTGTCATGTTGGGAATATCTCAGCATGTATAGAAATTTGGTACACTGGTCTCCTATATTCTTACACCGTTGAAGGCAAATCATATGAGGCATCTTAGGCATAGGACCTAAATCATCCAATGTCGATCATGAGAATATTGATGCTAGTCGTATATGTATTCTAATGGATTTTACATAATTAATCCAATGTTTTTCATGAGGTATGTATTTTGGATCATGTAAAAGGTTCTACATCTTGTGGAGATAGATCAGAACACCACATTGGGACGGATCAGGGAACAAGTTTAACATCATGTAGATATGGAATGGGAGAGCAAAATTCCTTGTAGAGGTGGATCCATGAGGTGAATCCCTAGGAGGGAATACATATAAATTGGGTTTACCAATAGATATGATTTTCCTATATAGTTGGATCTGGAGTGAATGGATCTGAATGCCCTGTGGAGGAGAATTCAAAATGAATTGTTTTGAAAACATAATTTGGGTGGATCCCTGAGTTGTATCCTGATGTGGGAAGATAACACACCTTGGATTATTTATGTCAATATTGAACAAAAATGATGCATCAAATGTAACATGTTTAAGAGATACAGATAGAACGCCACATGGTTCCATTCTGTAGTTTATTGTCACATGACATGACCAATCCATGCAGTTTCTCATCACACTCTAAGCACACTCATTTCACAAAAAGAGAATCGACAAGGGATAATGTGGTAATTTCACATTGATTCTTTCCTCTTTTGGTGGTTTATAGGTCTTTGTGGTGTGGGTGGAAGCCCATGATGATCATATATGGGGCATTCTATGTTTCTTACATTAGGTAGGACTACTATTTTACATAATGTGTTGAGGACATTTTCAAACAGTTTAACATCGTTCAACTATGATGTGAAACTATGAAGTTTTAAATCAGGCATCACCATTGTGAAGGGACTCACTCATCAAACTTTTGATTTACTTGACTGTAACACAGTGAGTTTTTATACACCATTTTTTTATTTAATTAATATTTTCATATATATCTTGTAATGCGCTAAGTCAGACATTCCTTTCTCACTAAACCAACTTGTTTTATGTTAAACGCAAAATAGAGTTGTCTTAAGAAAAACACAACACTGAGTATAGATTTTGTTTGATATATAAAATAACTTATTTTAAGTTATTTTATACAAAACACCAATGGAATATTTCACTACATGACACACTAGCATTTCTTTCATTACACACAAGAGTGACCTTCCACAATAGCTTGGGTTGTACACAATTCTGTGTTTCACTAAACAATTATATATTATTAAAATAATTTTATTTCCTGGAATATAAAATATCCATTATGAATATTATTTACCAAATTTTTAATTTTATATAACATTAACAATCATCCTATGCATTGTCTAGACATGATATAAATACAAAATCAATTTTTCGGATAAAAGAAGTATTTTTCAAAAAATAAAGTTTCACAACCTTTTAATGGTGCACCAATTTTATATCTATTTTTTAACAAGTTTTTATATTATATATGAAAAATGAAACTTACAATTTTTAATAGGGACATCAATTTTAACTTTGGTATAATTTTTCGTATTTTTGTTATAAAAATCATATTATCATGATTTGTGAAAAATGCTACATTTTAATTCAAAACAACATTTTCATCTAATTTATTTATATAGTAAAATTACGCTTTTAATTAGTTTTATATTGTAATTGGATTACATTTTTATCATTTAATCCAAATTTGGTCATTGTAAAAAATGGCACACTTAAATTGGATATAAAGACAGGTCAATCTATTGAATGTTTTTTACATCTTAAAAACCCGCTTTCTGGTTTTGACAATAAAAATTAATTTTAAATTAACTTATTATAATTATGTGTTTTATATTTAGAAAAATGGATTCCATATTTGGAATGATAAGGTCCATATTTTCTAAATATGTACCTTTTATCATTGGATATTATGAATTGCAACATCAGTAATTATATTTATTTGCTATGGTAAAAGGATAAATCACGTAAATTTTGGAATCAAATAATATTATAATAATATAAAACTTCCCTAACACATGCCCTAATACTATTTTATGTGATATTACCTACCATTATCCCCTTTCGGTTGATTTTAGGTCCACATGTAGAAACATGGTTGGGATAATAACCTTTTATAATACTTAATTTACAATAAAGGGAAATATAACATAAAAAGATATATTTTTACTAATATTTTTTTAATTAGTTTTATATAAATGATTTATTTGACTATTAATAGTACTTAGACATATATAAATATTAACTAAATCATGGTACTTTATTTATAATTTTTATAATTTAAATATATATATATATATATATATATATTTGACACAATTATATTGCAGTGATTACCACATTAATGAAATATTCTTATAAATGATTTAATAAATATTACTATAAATGTAATTTAAAATTTTTTATTCCATTGATTATTTTCTTGTAAGACATATACATGATAATGACACATTAATTTATATTTTTTAAGTAATAAAGTATTTATGACTTTTACAAAAATCAATTAATAATTATTGTCAAAATTCACATAATTCAGTTTTATTTAAAAACAAATACTATTTTATTGAATCATATAATAGTCCTAAAAATATTAGATTCGACCAAATGACTTATATAATGTTAAAATTTTTATTAATGTTACTCTTGTTATTCTTATGGAATTTTATAGTAATTATAGTAACCATATATTATAAAAATATAATAATAATAAATGGTAAGAGTTAGTGTTTTTAACTAGGGTTACATCAAATAGATAAAGTTAATTTTGGGACCTAAACTTGTCTAAAACCTATTTTTTGAAATTATTGAGACCCTTAATCAGGGTATATTAAAAATTAATGAGTTTTGAGCCATTAGAAACAGAAAATCAATTTATAATAAATTAATATTTAATGACAGTCCTAAATTGCCCATCTCTCCTATAAAAGAGTACGTTTCCATATCTTTTATTCACACCTAAAACGACCATTGTATCAACCTATCCCTAACAATAGATCCTCCAAAATTCCAAAAAACCATTATAGAGGCTTCACATTGGTTAAAAATCCATCGTAGGGAGCCCTTTTGTACAAATCGAAAAAAGATTTTTGAAAATGAGGGAATTGTTTTATCACCTCATTCAAAAATAAGTTTCTTATTATACTTACTCTTATTATGTACTTCCAAAAATTATGTAATAAATAAAGTATATTATACATGATGAGATGTTGTTATAATTATTTTAAAACCTTATACCTCCTTTTATCCATCATATGAATAATAATATCACCATGCGTCTGTACGTACGACATGTCGTCTCCACACCATGGTGTAATTTGTTATTCAGAAATACTTAATTTTGATGGGTATAATGATGAGTATAATAGATTTAAATAACTAATATAGCATGATAATTGTTATTTTAAATTAATATACCATCCAATTCAATATCATTAAAACATTAAATGATTGATATCTTTGCTCCATCGTATGTACTTCCTACAGTCTCCACGATGCGATGAGATTCATTCTCCATGATAACCATCCAAGAATTATTATAATGTATATATAAAAAATAATAAATATATATATGACATATTAATGATAATATATATATATATATATGTCACTTATGTTCTTCCATTCAATTCAATAAGGAAACAGAAAAAAATTCATGCATATATATGACCTACTGTCTCTATGATTCGTGTATTCCATTTCATTTACCAATCTATTATATATATTTCTATACTGAATATTTATGATACATAAATTATTTTTTTAATTATGGATGTAATTGAAACACTATTTAATGAATAATATCTAGAATAACAAGTCAATACACGTATGATAAAATAAATTAATATTACCCAAAATATTCCATTAACATGGAATTGATAAATAAATGGGTGATATAAATTCATAAGTGAATCATATAAGATATAATAAATATTATTATGGTTCTATTATAAGTCAATAATATGTTTAAACCCACTATACATGATTTTTAGACACATAAAAATGATATCATATCTATGTTATGGGATAATTTTACAATCTCATTATTATCGAGGTTTTTTATTCGTAAGTATTTACGGGGGTATATTTGTCATCCACATCCATGTTTCAGAATTATGTAAAATTATTTTTATTCCTCTAAATTTTTTCTAAATTCAATTTTACAAATTTTTAAATTTTTATTAGATGGTTTGAATATATTATTTTTGAATTTTTTGTTACGAGGAACTTTTTGTCCTTTCTAGAAAAAGTATGAGGATTATTTTTTTTACTTCCTAGGAATGAATGGATCTTTATTCCCTAATAACACCTTATTTCTGTAAATAATCATTTACATGATTGGAATATTATTTTCATCTAAATTCATTTCATTTAAAATTTCATGGCATTTGGAGAAATGAATTTTTTTTGAGAAATAAAGGATGTTTTTCTCAATAATTAAGTATGATTATATTATCAAAATTATTTTCCATCTAAGATGATTACATTTAAATATTTTTATGATTCTACTGGTATAATTACTATTATTTTGTTTTATTAATGATGGAATGATATATTTTTTTGGATTATGTTATGAGTGAATAATGATTAAGAAACCCATTTTATTTTATGGGTTATGATATGATGAATGATTTATGTTTGTGTCGCACATGTAAGAATGATTTCATTATGAGATGTATGAGACCTATTTCAACCTCCAATGCATTGGGTAACGATTAATATCACATGAGGCTGACAAAACTGAAATGGAAAGTAAATTAGGATTAGTAATACATGGCTGGAATGATAATTAAATCAAGTTCAGCAATACAGGGTTGGTATGACAAGTAAATCTAGTTCATTAATACATAGATGGAAGAAAATGTATACTTGGTTTAGTAATGAAGTGATTCATCTACGTTGGTCATGGAAAAAATTCCATGTATATTATAGAAATCATATTATGTGCATATTTGTTTTCCAAAATTCAAGGTTTTTTTTCCATTTCTATTTTATCATGGTTTATGTTTTTATGGTCTATTCCTTATTTAATGCCATGATTTATTTCATGAATTGTGATTTTTATATTTAAACAATATGTTCTGTTTTTACAATCTTATGTTTATGGTATGTTTTATGTTCTAAATTTTTACCCATAAAGAGCATCTGAGCTCTCCATTTTTATGTTTTATTTTCCCCAGGATATAAAGAAAGGTTTGAGGTAGGAAAATAAAATAGAAAGTTATTTATGGGATATGATGAAGATATTTCACCACGACAGAGGATCATGTTCCATTTTTCCAAAGAAAATAAACTAATATGGTATTTGGGTGTCTATTTTTTTAATTTATTATGTATTCTGCAAATGATATGTAATGTACATGTACATCATGTTTGGGTCGTTAGAGTGACCTCATTCATTCACATTTAAGTGAGGCATAGCATTGACACTTCTATTGAGGAGTGTTTAATTAGGAGACTGAAATTAGGGTTCATATGCTTAAATAAAATCAACATTATGGTACCTATTCTTATAATAAATAGGTATTATGGAATCCCAATATGAATATCAAATGAATCATGAAGACATAAGAGTAGCTGTCACAGGTTACAAATAGACTCAAGGTTCAGATGAGCAGACCCTAGATTGGTGTGGGGGCCCTGATAACATAAGAGTGGGTGTCACAGGTTACATAATTGTTAAATAATTGTTATTAAATATTAAAATAACCACATTAATAAATATGATATCACATGTGATCCTCTAAAATTTCATTTCTAATAATATATTATTAGTATCATTGTTTCAGGTGTTAACTGATTCATTTTCATTTATATGTTTTGTTATGTGAATCATGTTTTGTATGGATAGGATGTATTTTATTAATATCTAGAATTATATTAAGTTCTTCAACATTATTTTTTTAATAATAAAATGAAAATTTTTCTTGAAAAGTTGTGATGGGGGATGAAATCTCATCACATTGTGGAGACAATAAGTCGTATGTATGCATGTGCGACAATATCATTCTGTAGATGGTGAAATCATATGTAATTGTATGGTATATTATATTTGAAGAATATTTTAAATTTTAAATTTATTATTTTATCAAGTTATACTCATTATTATAACCATCCAAATAATGAACGTTTGAATAACAAATTACACCACAATGTGGAGACGGAAATCCATTCGTACAAATGTTTGGTGACTATGTCATTCATAGGATGGATTGAATAATGAATATGGTCATACCATATTTATAATGTCATTAAAGTATGTGTAACGTACATGAGTTATTATATCATTTTGGAAATAACAAAAATAGAGGAAGTGGAATATGGAAAGGACATTGAAAGAAGTAATGAAATAATTACATCTTCTCTAGGTGCTTCATATTGATTTGTACTAAAGGGATCATTAGGATTTATTTTTGATCAAAATAAGGCCTCATAGTTTAGTTGAGGGTTTATTTGTGGAGATTTAAGTAGGTATTGTCTGAGAAAAATGGCATGGGAGGTGTGAATTTGAGAGAAGGGACGTGTCCTTTTATAAGAGATTTGAGGGTAACTTTAGGATGATCATGAGATGGTAATTTATTATTAAATAATATTTTGATTATAATAGATAAAAATAGATTTATTTTTAATATAATGGGGGGATTTGTCAAAATAATTTCAATAAATATGTTTTAGACCATTTTAGGTCACCATATCAACCTTATTATTTTGATTTATCTCTTAGCTATATAGTTTACCTTTTACCATATCTTCTTGTATTATTATATTAAATTGCTAATATAGTAACTATAAAATTCCAAGAGAACCTCAAGTGGTTAATTAAGGACATATGTAACATTGCCTATGTCCTACGGATGAACCTTATATTTTTAGGAATATTATAACAATTAATAATATTGTATTTGTTTTAAAAACACATTTATTTCAATTTTAACACTATTTAGTATTACAGTATTGTGAATGTAATAAAAACTAGATTACTCAAAAAAAAATATTGAATCAACCATAAAATTTTATATTCACCTATAAATTCATAGATGTCATCAAAAATTTTGATTTAAAGTTATTGTAAAATTTAAAACATCAATTATTTTAATCTTCATTAAAAAGGTAATTACAACATCATCATTGTTTCCTAAATAAAATTAATTATTTAATATCTGAAAGTTATATATAAAATAAAATTATTTATTAAATATTTTTATATTTCTAATGAATATTTATAGTTGAATTTCTCTTATGTATAACTCTATATTAAAAATGATTTACTTAATAAACTATTAATTTAAAAATTTGAACACATCATTAAATAAAATATTAAAATGTCCTAATATAATCCAAGCGGATAAAAAATGATCATATTTCTGTCCTAAGGATGATTTTGTACAAAATACACTTATTCAACAGAATTAGGACATGTTTTGTGGTAATTTAAATTTATTATAATATTATTTTTAACTTTAATTAACCATTATACTTTTAACTATGATAAATAAAATTACAAAGTTACTATTCATTCAAAATTATTTTCATCCTATTTAACCAAATTTGACATACTGATTACCACTGTGTGTATCAGATTTTTGAAATTTAATTCACAGAATTTGTAAAATTACATTTTATGAAAATTTGAAGATGTTTCTAGAAGGTGAGTAAAAGTTGTTAAAAAATTTAAGTAAATTATATATATATATATTCTTATTATACAATGAATCCAATTATTTAAATTGAAATAATATATGGATTATATATCTATTTTGAATTTAAGATAAATTTAAATAAAAATAATAATTATTTAAATAAAAAGACAGTTTTAAATAATAATGTAGTGTTTTTCACTATCCATAAAATATTGAATGTTTTCAAAAAATATAAAAAATTAACCTTAAGATAATTGTTATATTCCAAATCCAAAATTGATATCCATTTCAAAAAAAATTATAAAATTTCCAAAAGTTGGTATTGCTATTCATTCATTCTTATTTTAACATCTAGTTTGATTGGTCTTGGTGTGCTAGAACTCGAACTTTCATAAAATGAAAGCTATTGTATTATTCAAAGATAAACATACCGTAGATACTTGGGTTGTTACACTAGGACCAATATAAAATATTGAGGCTTCATTAAATATCTCGTAAAGATGGTAATAAATATTCACATAGTTATTAATCATTGTGTGGTATAGGACTGACGTCGGAAGGGTGATACCCTCTCAAACTAGGATATTGGATCTTATCATATTGGGGTATGATGCATCCTGAACTTATATAGGGTATAATCATCTATCAATAAGAGGAATATTTATTTTTTTTGAGGTAATACCACAATTTAATGCTATTCATTTTTGACATTTTTCATCACATATTCATCATATGGGGCATCCTAGTCAAACATTGAGTAAAACCTTCTCACATTAAGATGAATACTGATAAAATATGTTGTAAAATCAATGGTTTACTTCATGCAATGAGGACGTTGGATGGGGTCACATTTTATGCTGCCTGTTATTTTCTTACTCATATTAGGATATGAGATCTTATCGTCCCCCTGATGGGTCAAGGGAAATTAAGGGGCTTCAGCCTATACCTAAAAAAAGGTGGATAATATAATAATTTTGGGTTGTTATAAACATAGATAATAGATGGTTTTATAGTGGATTTTTGTCTAGTAATGAAGAAAGAATGTCAATGAGTCATCACATATCCCATAAAGATGATAATCATTCCAGATGTAGTTCTCAAACATAGGTGGAGTCGTAGGATCACAGAAACATTTGGAATGAGTAAAACCAGGTTTATGAGGGGTTAATTAATGTATTTTGGGGTCATATTTATAAGAAACCTAGCCTATTACATAATACATTAAATGATTTTAAGAATAAATATACATCAGAGTACAAGCCAAGGATCATGAAGTCTATTGTCTTCGATGACATGGTACATAAAACATGAAACATGGGGCTACAAACTTCTTTATTTAACCTCTATAAAGAGTTACTAACTTCCCATAAGACCTTACATCTTCATAGGGTACATTGGGGATCAAATGAACAAAGTGATGATGTAAAATCCTGGTATAGGAATAAGAATATGAATATATCCTTAGAAAATCGGTTATAAGACAAGACATAAGGATATAAAATGGGATGTAACACAATGAATATGAGGTGATAAACATGGGATTATTTAATAATGAAATCATAGAAATGTGGAAGTAATGTAAAACATGAATTTATTAAGTGTCATGTCTAACATCCCAGATTGTCTTACAAAATTGCACAAGCCAAGGCTAACTACCCAGAATGTCACACATAACATCTCATGAATATTAAATTTACCCAATGCAATGGACTGCTATATGGGAACACCCATATTAACTTTTCAAGATAATTTTTTCCACATAAATAATCATATGTAATCAATATTACATAATCCTAGGGGTTACCCATAGAATGAATTTTGTTCCACAATCATGTCATAATGAATAAAAAATAGTCGTATCATAGAAGACTCTATGAAAGAAAGGAATGAAAATATACAAGAACATTCGTAAGGGGAAATCGAAATGTGTCATGGTGAGTTATGTCAAGTATATGTAACCACATGTAAGCATATTATTCATGATATTTTTGCATAAAATCATTATTGAGCGGTATTATGGAAAATAATATAGAGCCTTTAAAATAAAAAATGGAATAATCCTTTATAAAAAACCAGAAGAGAACCTGGATGGTTTTTAAAAAAGGCTATTTTTCTAAAAACAATGGTGGATTTAATTATAATACAGAGTGAAGATGATATCAGGAATGAATTTTGAATGTTCCCTCAAAAAATTGTTGGATATCAGGTAGCATTGAGGAGGGCATCACTTAAAAACATGTATATCCCCCAAATAGAACTAGTGAAGGTAGTTGAAACATGAGTATTGAGCATATAAAAGTTATTTAAAAGTTTTACATAAAAATTAAAAATAACTTTATTTTTGAAAAACGAAATATAGAGAAATCCAAAGGAATAAAGTAAGTTCAGGTGGAATCCCTTACAGAACATTGGCATGGTATCAGGTGTACTTAAGAGGTCTTAATGAGAGAGATCGGTATTTATCATATTTTATAAATTATTAGGAAATTATGGGGGACGTATTTAATCATACCCCATCATTATGAATCACAAATAAAATGGCATAACAACGAGGATAATGTTGAATAAAAGTTAAATGGAGAGGATACCTTTCCTTAAATAAAATGGTGATCGTTTCTTGAACTTAATGACATGAATAAACAAATTATGGTTGTCAACTAATAATTCAAGAACATTATATATATGTATGATATTTAATATAGACATTTTAACATAATTTATAGTCATTATGATTTTTTATGAGGTTTAGTTTCATCGATGGGTCCATTTGATTCCCTGGTTTTAATGATCGGTTCACTTAATTTCATGATCTAATAAACATGTAAGTTGAAAGTCGTTGTCCATAATTGAAGTTTTATGAAAATAGTAAAAATAGATGATATTACATGGTTTTAAATTTTTTTTACATGGATAGAAGTCGAATAATTATAAGAAACATTAGTGACAATCTTTTGGGTTAATTGGAAGTTTTTAACGACAAAGAACACATTTTGTTTTATAAACCAAAAACCTGTGTAAAAAGGATTATAGAACCATAGATAAGTTATAATAAATATGTTATGGTCTAGATCAATCATGATAATGGTTTCATTTCCTGAATATATTATGGTAATTTAAATTGAAAACCCATCATCTTGGAATGTGGAAAATTAACACATCTCAAATAGTGTATGTACAACTAAAATAAAAGAAGAGTAAAAAAGAGATGATAATAAATTATTTCACTATCATAAAATCTTTATAGTACCTATAAGATATTGGATTTTTCATAAAATTTTGATGTGGATAGATGAGTATAGAAAAAAATGAAAATGAATATGAAAAGAAAATTAATGAAAAGAAAACAAGAATTTACCTCTTGATTTAATCATCCTTGATATCCACTTAAGGGGAGTGGATTTTTCCTTTTGAGGAGACAAAGGGCTGTTGTGCTTGGGTGGGGAGCTTGAGGAGAGATTTGGGTATCAAATAGTCAAGGAACTATTCTTGAGAGGAGTAAATAGAAGAGGTAATGAATGGTGGTATTTATAATGGATTAGAGGATGGTATTCATCATATTATATTCATTTGATTGTTATTTTTTCATAAGTCAAGAAATGGTGATTATTACAAGACCAATAATGGTAATAATTTCATGTGAGTTTTATATTTGGGTGTTTACATCACTTATGATGTCAATAATTTTTTATTTAAATTATAATGTATTCAAATGGTAAATTAATGTATTATACTATTCACTAAAATTCGAGTATTTTAGGAAAATCCAAATAATTCTCCCTATCCATTTTTTGACATGTAGATTCAAAAAATGAACCCCCTTTAAAAAAATTCTAAATATGATTAATTCAATTTTTTATTATGAATAAAATTTACTCGAAAAAACAATTTCAAAACATTTATTTTCTTATTCTAATATATAGGTATATCGTACATAAAATTGAATATTATTTATATACTATAATTGTTAAGGTTACTATTCATTACATTATGTCTATAAATAAGGGTAATATTACTCTTCATAAGGGTATGCTACAATTCAATAAAAATTATGTTGGTCTTGTTAGACTCCAAATAACATAATGATTAGAGCTCTGTATGTCAGATTTTTTGAAATTCAAATCCCAGAGGTGAAAAAATTTTGTTTAAAGGTCACATAGTACTTATTAGTTCATTTTGTTGTGAATTCATTTGAATATATGACTTATTTATAATAATTAAATTTCCATTGAAAACATTGGGTCGTTACATTATCCCCTCCTTAAAAAATTTGTAACTCCAAATTTCATTTTACATTCTATGTCATAAACAGGTGTGAGTACGTTTCCTTAATTACCACCTCCAATTACCATGTTGTCTCTTAGTACATATGGTTCTACCATAGTACTTTGACCTGGTGAGTAGTCTTGTTACATAGAACATTATATATACAATCCATGATCTTCACTTGTTGCTCCACATATAAAAAATCATTCTCCAACTGTACCACCGATAAAGAGAGTACATTTGTAGGGCCTGGTATGTACATTCATAAGGTCGATACATGGATGAAATCTTATATTTGGCCATGTTTGGAGGATATTCCAGTCGATAGGACACGACCCCAACACAATCAAGAATCTCTAAAGGACTAATGTACCTCGGGCTTAGCTTCCCTTTCTCCCCAATCCCCATGACCTTCTTCCATGGTGACATGCATAGAAATACCAAGTCTCCAACTTTGAACTTGAGTCCTCATCGATGATTGTCTTCATAACTCTTTTTTCAACAATGGGCTTCTTTGATATTCTTCTGAATGGTTTTAAAATTCTCCAACATTTTATCAACCATTTCAGGTCCTATCTGCCTATGCTCATCGACTTCATTCGAAAGCCCTAATGTTATGCTCCTTTTCCCATAAAGGGATTCATATGGTTCCACTTAGAGGATCGAGATGGAAACTGTTGTTTTAGGAGAATTAAACAAATGGAAGATGTTGGTCCGATCATCCATTAAAGTCTACAAAACAAGATCTAAACATATATTCCAGTGTCTAATTAGTTTGCATAGATTGGCCATCTGTTGAAGTATGATAGGTCATACTGAAGTTCAGTTCAGTGCTTGTAACATGTTGGATATTTTACGGAACATTCAGGAGACTCTTGAATCATTATTGGATACAATAGATAGTGGTACTCCATGCAACCTTACCACTTCTTTGATATAAATACATTACTGTTGATCCAATGTAATGTCCTCTTGAATTGAGATAAAGTGAGTTGTCTTTATAAGGCGCTCCACAATGACCCATAAATAATTGATTCCACTTGATGGCCTTGTAATTCCAATGTAAAAGTCAATGGTAATGTTCTCTCACTTCCATGTTGGTATGGATAGTGGTTGTATCATCCCCTTATATGTTTTCTTACAATTTTTCTCTTGGTGACATAATCATCACATTAATGTATATTCAACAATCTCCCTTTTCACATTGTCCCACCAAATTTTTTTTCGAAGATCTAGATTCATATTTGTGCTCCCATAGTGAATATAAAAGGTTTATCTATATAAATCATTCAAAATATACATATTAATCTCTAGATTATATGGTACACACAATCGTGACCCAAATCATAAAACTCCATCCTTATCAATCAAGAACTCAAAGGATTTCCCATTTTTAATGGATTTCAACCTTTCTTGAAGTTCCACATCTTTCCTTTTAGCATCAATTATTTTCCCTATAAGGGATGGTTGAGCAGTCATTTGGGAAAGGATTGATGATGTTCATCCCATAATGATTTTCCATGTCCCTTATCAAAAAATCTCTGAAGATTAAATCCTTTTCAATTCTCGTCATTGATAATGATGCCATGTCCATTGTACTTAGAGAATTTACCACCTTGTTATCCTTATCGAGATGGTAGTGGAGTGAACAGTCATAATCATTGAAAAGATCAATCTTTCATCATTGGCACATATTAAGCTCTTTCTATGTGAATATATATTTGAGACACTTGTGACTAGTATATATCTCACACTTCTTCCCATGGAGATAATACCTCCAGATTTTCAACTCAAAGATCATAAACTCCTACACCCAGTCATGAGTGGGATAGTTTTTCTCATAGATTTTTAGCTTCCTTGAGTCCTAGCCTATCACTTTGTCATTTTGTTTCAGAAAAACGCCTAAGAACTTCTTTGAAGAATTATTTCACACCACATAGTGTTCTCCACTTGTTAGGAGTGTGAGTACCTGTGTAGTGATTAACCTCTTTTTTTGACTACATAAATCAGTATTCACATTCTTGAGTCTAGAAAAACATTACTCAATTCCATGACAGCTTGTCATTATGTTTGAGATTCAAGAATTTTTTTTCCCAAAACATAGATAATACCTGCCTAGGAAAAAAAAAGATACAAGTCTCTATTATTGATGTTGACATTGCCACACTTCATTGCCTTATTCCTAGATGGTTCCAGAGATACTATTTTGATGGTGATAACATACCCCATGAATGATACTTACTCTATCCAAAACTCTCATTTTCTTTACATTGCATAAAACCTCTACCTTGTTAAAGTCTTTAAAGAAGTATTCAAATTCTCTTCATCTTGCTCCCTAATCATGGAGTATATCAGAATATCATCGATAAATACAACCAAAAATTATTCTAGGTAATCATTAGAGAATATATTCCTTATATCCATGAAAATTTCTGGAGCATTTGTTAGTCTAACGAGAATCAATATGAAATCATACTTTAAAAAACATATTCAAAAGTCAGTGTTTGGAATATCTTCATTCATCACCTTTAATTGGTGATATCCCGACTGAAGGTCCACCATAGAGAAATAATTAGCCCCAATAAGCTGACTGAACAAGATATTTTTACATGGTATGGGATTTTTTTTATTTATTGTAATTATACAGAACTCATGATAATCAATGTAGAGGCTCAAGGATCCATCCTTCATCTTGACAATGAGGACTAGAGCCCCCCTTGGTGAAGCACTCATGTGAATAAAACCCATCTCTAGATTATCCTGTAAGTACTTCTTTTGCACTTCCATCTTTATGGTGGCCATTATATATGGTGTCTTTGATATAGGAAAAGAACTTGTAATGTTCAATTGAGAACTCAATCACTTGGTCAAGATGAGGGCAAGACAACTATTCAGGGAATACATTAGTGTAATCCCTACCAATGATAATGTCTTCAATGATGATTCTCTCCTCTACCTCAATCATTTGGGCTAGATATACTTTATGAAAAGGAATAAATATCAACACTTGAATTGAGGATTATAAATGTGATTCATCTTCCTCCTTACAATTTTAATGAATTGGATGATGCTTTAGGATGTGAAGAGTGATATCCCTTTCCCGATAGATGATGTTGACTTTTTATAAAGATAGACAATCCCTAAATAGGATATCATTGAACTCCACTAAAAGAAGTATGAAAAGATTTTTTGAGAGGTTCAAACCACAACCATTAACTGAGGAGGAGTTATAAATTATTTATGAAATAATTTCCCCTTTCATTGAGGTGGTGTTTAAATTGTTATAATAAACTCTAAATATATGATAGAATGTGTAGAACCAGAATCACATATCACATTCATCATTATTGAATGAATAACATGGGTACCTGTAACTACATCATTGTGTGGCTCTAACTCAGCGGCTGTGATAGAAAAATACCTTCCTTATTTCCTTAGAAGTTTTTGTTGATTTCCTCCAAAAACCATTGTCTTATAGAAATTGTTTTCATAATTCCCATGATCCTTGAAGTTGTAACATTAAACCAATGGATGTGAATTGATCTAAACCATCCTTTATTCTTAAAATTAGTTGGATTTTTCATATCCATTCAGTAGTTCTTTACCACATGTCCCAACTTTCCACATTTCTGTCAATTCATGGATACAGTTAGATAGTTTTTTGTGTGATAATTAAAAAATCGTATACAAGTGGGATATTAGGGAATCGTTCCATTATGGTATTTGTTTTATGAACTACCCATGTTTTTCTCTATTTTCCACTTCTTTTCACTGAGACCACAAGACCATTGGGAGTCTCCAATATCCATTTCAACATTGTGGTCACAATAGAAAATATCCTCATAATTGTTGATGTATCGAATCACAAACACCTTCCATAGACTCGGATTTATCCTACAAATGATGTAGTCCACATTTCTTTTGGTGTTCATGACAATGCCATAGGCTTGCCTTTCATGCCTTGTAATGTTTTCTTCATACACACCGATAGACTCATCTTCCTTTAACCGGAGACCGATGAACTCTATTTCCATCTGAAGATGGAGGGTTTGAGTAAAATAATTATTGAAAATAATCCTCTTGAATTCATCCCAATCCATGGAATCAATTTACACTATTAAATTTTAATTCTTGATCAGTGTCCACCCTTAATCATCTTCCCCATCAAAATGATTGACCTCTGGTACAACTTTCTCTTTCTCTAAGCACTTGAGGCCAGTAAATATCTATTCAGTGGAATTAATCAACTATTCTGTGAGTAGGGGATCAGATTATCCACATTACAATGGAGACCATTACTACATGAAAGAATCTACAACAACATTTTTTTTCCTTGGAGGAGGAGGGTGTTCCACATTATTCATGTAATTATTCAAAACTGTACCAACATAGTAAGTATTGTCATGATGTTTTGAGCACCCATTCTCATCATATCAGGCATATCATCAGGGAAGCATTCAAATTGAGAATCAAATTGTATGTTGGAATAAGTTCTTCTATTTCTTTCAATTTTCTAAGAAAAGTAATGTACAATTATAGGGCTTTAATACTTAGTTGTTGAACATAGAAAAGAATATTTTGAACATAAAAGGATAAAACTGTAGAGGAAAAGTATATCCTAAATTTTTATTCCATAGGTTTAAATATAGTTTATCCTCAATATATTTATTAACATATATACTTAGGGGTTTGTTATACCCTTAATATTGGTTTTAACTATGATCATAAATTTACAAAAGAATATCCCCTAGGAGTGTCAAAATAATAGTGCAACAAGGCCTGTTGTTATGTACTATAATATCCTAGGTCAACCCTTAAAATACTTGTCAGTGTTTTCACTTCTATGTACATCTGTGCCAGAGCCGCCTCTAACTGTTTATATCTAGATGGAGATTTATTTTCTTAAAAACCCACATACTCAATACTTCCCACATTTTAAGAATGTTTTCTTATACTTTGTCTCATCTTAATTTTATTATTAATGTTTACTATTCCTAATTTCCAAAAATAAAAAAACCACCCTCTGATACAAACTATAGAGACCATATCCTTTTACATAAGACATTACCTAATTTTAAGCATAAATATACATTAGATTTTACGATATGGATCGTGAAGTCTTGTGTCTTTGAAGACTAGGTACATAAAACACAAAACATGGTGCTATAAAACACTTCATTATTTAATCTCCATAAAGATATGATAACTTCCCTAGAGCCCTTATATATGAATAGGGTACCCTGGGGATCAAATGAATAATGGTATGTGCTAAAATCCTAGTAATGGAATAAGAATACGAATAAATACTAAGCACAAGGGTTAGAAGACATGAAATAAAGATATTATAAGGTAAAAACATACAAAATTAGAACAAATAAACATGGGATCAATTTAGCATGGAGTCATTTAAATGAGGCAGCAATATAAAAAATGACTTTAGTTTGAGTCATGGATAACGGCCAAGATCATTCTACATATTAGTACAAGCCAAGGATAACTCCCAAGATTGTCGAACATAACATCACATGATACTTAACATTACCCAATGCATTGGGTCTCTATTTGGGTTCACCCATTTTATATTTTTCATGAATATGTATTCCGCATAATTAATCATATATAATCAATCTTACATTAGCATAGGGGTTACCCATGGAAAGGATTGGGTACCATAATCATGTCATAAATCATAACAAATTTATGTATCATAAAAGTGTCCATGAAATAAAGGAACTAAATTATGCATGGAAATTCATAATGTAAAAATTGCATGTATCATGGTATTTGAGGTCATGTATAAGTGAAAACATGTATGAAATGTATTAAAAAAAATTTATTATAAAAAAATTTTGGAAGGTTTTAAAAAAAATACTATAATTCCTTTAAAATAAAAATGGAACATCCCTTTATAAAAAAACACAAGGGAACCATAAAGTTATTAAAATTTAAAATAATTATTTATTAAATACAATGGTGTCTTAAATCATAAGATATAGTGAACATTAAATTTGGTTAGGATTTGGGAAGATCCCTCAAAACAGGATTGCTTATAGGGTAGTATTGAAGAGGGAATCAGTTCAAAATGTATATCCCCAAAAGAGAATGACGAAAGAATATTGAAATATTATTTTGGATCATATAATAATTATGTATATGTTTTACATAAAAATAAAAAAAAATTCATTTTGGTTTAAATAATGATAGAGAAAATCGATGGAATAAAGGAGGTTGGGGTGGATTCCCTTACGGAATATCGAAATGATATCAGGTGTATATAAGAGGGATTAATGACAGGGAACTGGAATTATCATCTTTTAAAAATCACGTGGAATGTATGTGGTAGGTGCATATTCAAACTACATTTTCAGGAATTACACATAAAAGGGCATAATGTAGAGGACAATCATGAATAAATGTGAAAAGGAGAGGATCCCTTACCTTAAATATGATTGTGATATTTGATTGAAAATAATAACCTGAATAATTAAATTAGTCTAATTAATTAATTATTACATAACCTATTATATATTTAAAATATTTATTATAATCTTTTTAGGGTTATTTATTACCATTTTGATTAGTTATGAGGATCAATTTCATTGTCCGGGTCAGTTTTTTTCCTTGGTTATAATGATCGGTTCACATATTTTCATGAATTAATAAACATGTAAGATGAAATTGGTTTTCTAGAATTTATATTATTTTAAATTACTTAATATACAATAGATTACATGGTTGTCAATTTAATTTTTTTACTTGGAGTGATGTCAAATCATTATGTAAAAAAATAATGACAAATTTTTGGGTTAATTGGCGATTTTTGACCACAAAGAACACATTTTGTTTTATAATCCAAAAACATGTGTAAAAAAGGATTCCAGAACCATAGATGTGGCATAATACATATATTACGGTCTATTACAACCATGAATATGGTTTCATTACAAGAATATAAGATGGTAATTGGAATTGAAAACCCATTATCCTTGAATGTTGTAAATTAACATGTCTCAGTTAGTGTATTTACAACTAAAATAAAAGTAGAGTAAACGAGAGATTATAATAACATATTCCATTATCATAAAATAATTTGATTACATGTATGTATTATAGATTTCATAACATTTGAATGAGTAATGGTAAGGATAGAAAAGAAAACAACTTACCTTGAAACGAAAAGGGGAATATACTTCCTGATTCAATAATCCATGAGACCCTCTTAAGGGGATGTGATTGGGTCTTCTAAGGAGTCCAAGGGCTGTTGGAAGTGAGGGAGGAACATGAGGAGAGATTTGTGCAGCATACAAGAAAGGAACAAGGCTTTAGAAGATTGAAGAGAAGAGGTATGGAGGGGTTGCATTTATAGTGGAGGAGAGGAGAGTTTTAATAATAGTATAATAATTAGTTTATTATTTTAACATAATACAATAAATTTTGATGATTGCATGACCAATAATAGATACAATTGAATTTGAGTTCTAGATCTGGGTTCTTACATTACTTAAAATTACACGAATAGTGGATTTAAATTATAAAGTATTGATATGGTAAATTAATGTATTTTATTATTCACCAAAAATTCAATTATTTCAGAAAAATCCCAAAAAATGACCCTAAACATCATTCTATGTGTAGAATCCGAAATGAACTCCATTGTGCATAAATAATTTTCTTAATATGATTAGTTTAATTTTCAATTAAAAACACAATTTACTCAAAAACAAAAATTTTAAAACATTTATTTTCTTATTTCAATTTATAGGTATAGTGTATTTTCACTTGAATGTTATTTATATACTATTATAGATAAAGATATTATTCCATTGTGTATGTTTATATTTAAAAGTGTAACATTAATATTCATAAGTGTATGTTACTATTCACCAAAAATTATGTTTCCTATATTCGACTCCAAATAGATTACTGTTTACAACCATGTACGTTGGATTTTTGAAATTCAAATCACAAAATTGAAAAAATTATGTTTAAAGGTCACATAGTACATAGTATTTCACTGTGTTGTGATTTGATGTGATTATATGACATATTTAAAATAATGAAATTTCCATTGAAAACATTGGGTCGGTACAATAGTGCTTAGAAATGGGAAATTATTTTGAGTTCATAGATCTTGGACCGATTGAAAATAAATAATGACGATAATACATAGAACATGATATGGTGGTACAAGTATTCTCGTGAGGTAAAATAGTGTTGAAACCGATTATGAATGTGTCCAAGGTGGCCCTGCACTACATTATGCCATCCTAGAGTTCGATGCACATAGTATGGTGTTATACAACCTAGACCACGACTATGATTTTAGAGTCATGATTCTTGGACTATCATTTGAGAACAATTTTAATTCATGAAGCTTGTACAATGGTAATATTATTTGTCTTGAGGGTATTTTCATGTCAATAAATATAAAATAACCAAATGTGAAATAAGTGAATGAGTCTTGTGCATGACATGAACACCTTGATACAAACTATACACAATTTATGGACATTATTTATGGACCATAAATGGGGCCTGAGAAAAAAAGGAATGAAAAATTTGTAGCTGTTTCTAGAGACAGGTGGTCAAGATATCTCAATGTAACCCATGATGATGAGAATCAAGCCACACATAGCTCCAAGACACAGTTGGGCAGAATAACAATTTTTTATGTGGGGGAAAATCCTCCATGATGAGGGAATTAGGGAATCCCATTGTTACCATGGGGAATCTCATGCTTATGAAACATGTTTAAATTATAGTTTAACATCAAATGATAATTACCATTTTTTGCCTCATATTATATGCGTAGTCCTGATTTCACAATGGGTAAGGTCATTAACCATACCATACTCATCTTATGTGGCATCCCATTTTTCTATGGGGTAACCATATCATACTCATGGCATAAGGAATCCCAATTTTAAATAGGATAAGACTATAGTATAACATTATTAACTGCGGACATTAGGATTTATAGTTTCATTTAAGACAACTCGGGCTACAAAGATACTTCCAATTTATGGTCATTGATTATAGAAAAATTTCATATAGTATAATTCATGATACCTGGACCATTATTTATCATATTTCGTAGATATGTTTATTGTTGGAGAATGGTAATCCCAATGTGAATAAGGGTATAGAGAGGCCCAACGCCACACAAAACATTCCGAGGATGATCTCCCTAGAGTTTAGCATCCTGATAATTGGACTTAGACTCATGTATTAACATCATAGAGACCATACCATGGAATTGGGATTCATGACCACATCGACACACATCATACCAAGACTCTTAAGACCAAATGAGTCATTCATATTGTGGTAAAGAAGGAGTGATGAGGGGATTATCCTATTAGACAAAACCACAAAGTTGGGATAAGAGGACGATGTGTTCAGAATGTCTTAATGTCTCTGACGTTACTCTACGAATTCATATGAAAGGAGGGGTATTACTGAGGGTGTTGAAACTTCCCCATGACATATGGAGGTAGAAATTAATTAAATATTGAAATAAAAAATCTAGATGACTAATAGGGTGACCTATGTGTGGGGACCATTATTGACTATTTTTTAGTCACTACATCCATAACCACATCATTCATCAATGTGGAAACCCAATGAAGACTCAATCATTGAACATGTTTGAGACACAGGAATTATCATATGTCATAGGATATACAACAAGAAATTATCCCAGTATGACATGTGACCCATTTTGGCCAAGTCCAATCGGAATTTGTGGGCCATTTGGATTTGAAGGATGATGGAAATCCAAAACAATGGCCTCAAATCATGGAGATGGGCTTAGGAATGTTCATGCATAATTAAACACCCAGGTTTCCATTCGAGAAAACAATTGATCATATCATGAAGGTATATCAGAATGTGGGAGTTGAACCCAATCTCTATATTATATTTATAGAGGTAGCCCAAGGACATTTCTGGTCCTAGGGTAGGGATCCTAGGTTTTGAAAAAATTTTACATACATACTGCTTGGAACCTGAATCATATATTATGGTAATAAATACAGGACCATAGAGATATAGTTAGTTGTAGGTCCTAAATATCATACTGTCTTTCCTACTAGTTTAAATTCATGTACCTTAGACCATAGACTATTATGTGTAGTTCAACGGAGTGACAAACCTAATGTGAAAGGAGGGCCACTGAAGCCCAATGTCGCACAACACATTCTGAGGAAAACATGAAAACAATTTAATTTCATGATGCATGGAATTGGACTCCATGTTTATGGTCATATTGTTTGGAAAAATAAAAAAGTGTTTTAGGTCGTACTACTAGGATGCTATTTTAACTATTAGTTTATGGTCTTAATGATTAAACTGATCTCACTGTTTAAAGTCATGTGATTGGAATTTGAATATTGATTTTTACCTGAATTACTTATTGAGAATCTTGGAATTTGTGGGACGTGCGATACACTATCCATGCTGGTGATCAAATATTATTCTACATTAGAATAGACCTTATGAACGATTTAATGTCCTTCCCATATGTGATCCAAATTTGATGAATTATTTTTGGGTATCATTTTCATTCTGAGGGACTGTACTGTGTTACCATGAAGTAATGAATAGTTGTGTACCTTCCTATTTAACTATCTTGTTATCCTATTTTGGAACATCTATATATTTTTAATTTATTAGAGCCTATTCACATAAAGGGGTTATAACATAGCTACATTGAGTTCTGTTATTTTTTTAGCTTCTAATTGTCATTGATAGATATTCAAGGAGGTGGAAACTAAAAATCATTGGGAAAGAATACCTCAGCTCCATATACTAGAGAATATGTGATCACATGGGTGGAAATTTGTATTGACATATTATAATTCTAGAGAGTTATGGGGAGATTGTTCAACCATATATTCTTGTTATATCCTACAACCTTATGATGAATTTTATAAAGGGTCCTTTTGAACACCTCAACCTATGAATTTTCCAACACATGGATGTGGGAAGTATTGTTGGACTGGATGTTATACATGGTGTATAATTTCATCAACTCCGAAGTCTGGAAGTGTGTTCCATTTTTTGTGAGAATACCCTGAGGAATTCCAAATTACTAAATGATGTGGCAACTCAAAAACCCAATAATGGTTTTATAATTGAATTTCATAAGGTAAATTTCTTCTTCTCACTAAGAGAAAAAGTTTTTCATTGTAAAAAATAACTTGTACTGGTAATCTTTCACTGGTTTATATGGACAGACAATGTCATGTCCCCAAAATTCAATGGGATAAACTACAAGGTGGTATGGAGAATCTCCAGTGGTCAATCCACAATGTTGGAATGGATCTAAAATACAAGAAACCTCATTAAAATCACAATGAAGTCATAGGACATGGTGGGATAGAAGTATCACATCCATTGAATATGGTTGGAGAGCTACAATACCCCATAATGGTTGCTAAAGGACCCAACACGAAATTATTTTATAAGTTTGGGTATCTTGTGTACGTGGATGGAATGTAGGAGAATCACAACAAACCCATGTATATACGGATTCATATCATGTTTGGGCCCTCATCGGAGATTAAACTATTCCCCATGCAGATGTATATACACACACTTTTTTTTACTCTGGTGGTAGAGAACCATTTTGGAGGTACTTTACTAAGGGAGTTATCAAGTCGAGTGTCTCCTCTGATATGGGGGGAACCAAAGGATCGTAATATAGAAGCACTGGAAGCAATCAAGTTTAGTTGTGGGATATAATAATCATCTGAAAAGGTGGGGTAAATGTCCCACTTATATACCACAAGGATGATTAGATCATATTTTTCATGATCTATGAGTGATATTTCTATACTAGAAAAGTCATTCGGTTGACTATTCTATTATTAGGGAACACAAGTCACCACAAGATAGGAAGAAAACTAGTCCCTCAACTAATTATTCCACAACCATTGGAACACATGTTCTCTCTTTAATAGAATATAGGCACCAATATCCATCTTGAGGACTAAATAAAAGTCTCCCTTAACATGAAATAAGGGAACATCAATCTCTAGGTCCATCTCGAGACCAATGATGTGATATTAATAATCAAACTCATTATTTTTGAGGCCTTATGATAGAAAAAAATGATAATCAAAGAATAAAATATGATGGAGTGATGAAGATGATTCATAGGACAACTCTATTATTCTTGGGGTCATTGAGTATCCGTTGGGCATTAAGAGGCTCAATAAAAATGAAAATTCAAACATGTCATGAACTAGTAAACTAGATGGATATCCTTATATGAGAAATCAAAGTCCATAATCAATTTTATAGAGTCTATGTGTGAGGACATAAATCCTTTTCTGGATTGACCCCTGATACCCTTCTTCCGGATGAGCATTATGTTGAAATGATAGAAGATCAATCCTCAGTGTTCCAGTCATCCTTTAAACATGGGGAGATTAAAAATATACTTTACCAGGTCCACCAATAAACTATATGTATCTCTTTTAGCTGTAAGAAATAATTCAACTTATGCACTACCAAAACAAGTATGAGGAAACTCTTCTTAATGGTAGTGTACCTGGTCTCTATGTCAAGGAGTATGCGACTGAGATAGAAAAAACTATTTTCACTTCCATTATTTTTTTCAAAGCTAGAAGAGAACTGAGGGGCCATTATAAGGTGTTCACAAAATGAAATATAGTAATCATGGAAATGGGTTAAAGTAAAACCCAATGATATACAAGATATTTCATTGTATCTTAAAACATGGTTTGAGACACCTCATATCACTATTAAATAGTTCCCTTCATTATGATTAATGAAAATAGATTACACACTTTTAGTATATTTGTAATAAATTAACATCTGTAGGCTAAGTGTCCTTTGAGGCTATGTACCATGTAGAGGTTTCATAGAGTAGGAATTGAGATGATCGCCCTAAACATCTCTAGTATAATATCAATGACTCTATATATGATGATAAGGCCAAGAAATTTCCAAGAGGTGACATAAAATGTACACTTCAAGGGGTTTATCTGCATGTTTTAGGAGTGGAGGAAGATGACCTCATTCTAATGACCTTTGAGAGAATACTAATGATGAAGAGAGAATAACACCATCTCATCCATGTTGTATTCCATCAATGTTCATAAAATTTTCAGGAGATGTGATGAATGACACATTGATAATTATATCATCCATTATTCTAAAAAATCATAACCTGATAGAAAAAGGTCCCTTGGGGTGCCTTGATTTTGGTGGACACCTCATCCTCAGGTTCAATTGAGTTCAGATTGTACCTGAAGCTCCAAACCATGAATTAGATAGTCTGGAACACAGATGTATCATAAACCAATAGATCTATCACTAGAAGGGGAAAATGTTCCTTCAAAAAATATAAATTAATGCAAAAAATATAGATACAAAATCTAATATTCCCATTCTTATTTCTGGAGTGGATGATTTTGGATAAGCATAACAGGTACTGGATATCATTGAAGATGTTTCCTTTTATAATCTTATAAAATTTTTCAATGTAAACCATGTTGTGACAAGGGTAAAACCTTCTGGGAGGCTTCACGAAACCACAATGGTTCATTTGGAGGATGATATTGTAGATAAAGACATGATGGTCCAACCGCACTGTATCATCTTATATCATGGTAAAAAATATCAATGCTAATTTATTAAATCCACATTATACTTTTTATCCTATCTGGAAATCACTTCACTAATTAACATTGACCTCAGTTCTACCTTGGTTCCAAGGATCACCATGGTTAACGTATCAACAGTGTTTGAGAAACACTCTTTGAATGTAGGAGAGTTATTTTTTAAATCAACATCATTATATAAAATAAGAGAATCCGTGGGAGGAGGAGGATATTCAATGATTTTCAACTAAGGGGAAGAACTGGATATTTCATGTAGAGATATGGAATCCACGGTTAGGGGTTCCTTCTATACCGACACGATGGAAATAGAAGCTACAATCCAATTCCATATGGTCTCTGGCCATATGGTATGTGATTTATGTCTAATAAATAATTGTTATTCAGATTTCATCGATTCATCCAAACATTATAGAAGAAACAAAATTGATAGGGATTTGTTGTAATTGGGATGAAATATTGGTACTTCATAGGAGTTGGGATTCTGGTATCACTAAGGCATGTCCAGTTTAAGATTAATAGGAAATATGTTGGCACTTTCTTTTCATAGGGATTATAAAACCCTTTATATTAGAAACAATGATACATCCACAATGTTTTTTCATTATTTTTTTTATACCTAATGATTTCAGAGAATGAAACTACATTCTATATGTGCCCACATATTGGTTTCAATTTTGATCATATCATTGGGGGAGTTGATGAACTAAACCCCATAACTCTGAACCTACTTACATTCTCTGTTATTGTTGTTATAATCTAGATAGAAGGATCATAAATGTCAATGGGGGATTCATCACCCTATATCACATATACTTGACTGTTGAGGGAATATTTGAGGCACTAATGATACGAAGAGGGAACCACTATTTTCAATTGAATCCATTGAAAACCTATAACTTCTTAATAGGGTGTATCCCATGTGACTACCAAGAATTATGTGCCTATGATTTATCCACCAAACTAGATCATCAGATGGGAAATTCAACATGGTTTCTTCTCACTCTTTTCATAGCCTTGATTTTGTAGGTTTGATAGATTCATAACTGCTTCAGTCATTCCCATCATATTGAGGATATATTAGGGAAGAGGTTAATCACATAACTGATTTCCACCATGTAGTGGGAGACTTCCATTCCATTGAACTTCCTTGTAATATACATAGGTTGTTTATTCTCCTACATGAGGATTCCATCATATTCCATAGAAAATTATATGATGACATGTATTTCTTTTTAGAGACCCCATTTCTGTAGTAGTACTTAGTGGCAACTACATCCGCTCGGAACTGGAGGGGGATTTTCAATGATTTAATAAAGGACTCACACATTTCCTAGGATAAGAAAAGGTCCTTGAGGATTAAAATCCTCATGGTTATTCAATTTAGGTTATTCAACACAAATTATATTGGTTTTAGGGTTATATTTTGACCTATATAGTGCCTCTACAGGATGAGGGGTATAATAGGTATCATTGTCTAAACTAATGAGTTATAACCAGTTCTCACAAAATTATTATACTAAATAGAAATACAACATCGAAAAAACATGGTATGACTTTATTTTAGAAGATTTTTTGATCTAAATATACATATATTATAATGACATAGTCTGAGTTTAGCGGATCTATCAAATAACATATTTGATTGCACTATTGTCTGCCAAGGTGAACCTGGCCAAGATAGTTGGGAAGATAGTTCTCACTAATCTCTAAAAAACATTCACTCTACTTATAGTGGAATGATCATCCTGGTATGAGGAACTATACATATAATTTTGGTGGCTTGAATTTCCACTTCCCCTTTATTAATAGTGTTGGTTGGAGGCACCTGAGGGGTTTTCATGTAATTACACATAGTTTGACAATATAAAATGGTTTATCATCTCAATTATATTCACATAGGAGTGCTTATACTAATCATAAATGTGGTTATCTAGTTTTGGGAATACCACCTAAGAGATCACAGATTCCACCCTAGACATGATATACTACTTTATTCGCTAAATAGTTGTCATATTTCAGAATCCCTTAGCTAGAATTCTACCTCCATTTTTTAGAGACTTTACTATCACTGTTGGGTTTAGAGGAGACATATGTCTCCTATTCTAAAATATCCCCCAACATGACTAGACCACGATCCAATTGTTACTAGATCTAATATTATAACATGTAGAATTTTTTGATGGTGTGTCCAAGGATTACGTGGTATGAGAAATGATTTGGGGTCATTAGTGAGTCGAAATTCATGGGGATTCACAGACTCTAATAGTTTCAGTATTATCTTCTCTAATTTATAAATGAAATACTAAGGAACTTATGAATCACCTAACGAATTTGATGAGTTCAATCATTCAAGAAAGGAAACTCAAAGATCTTATCCTTGACAAGGGGATGGGGAAACATTCTATCATCTAGGGATCTGTACATGGTTAGGTAGTGATGGATGATCCTATACTCGGTGAGGCTTTTCATGATAAGGATATACATCATGAGACTCTTCAAGAAATGGGGCTAGGAACTATACTGGTTTGGGGGCCTCTGAAAGAAAGATGGTAGCAGTCTCTGGTTTTTCATGTCTTTTCACTAGAGATGGAAGAGGTTATGGGTGCAAATTTCTAGTTTTCTAGAGGGATTCTTAAAGATATTGGGCCTTATTAGAAAATACCTAAACCCACATATAAATTCATTGCGCTGAGGGTAGGTAAAAACTCACCATTAACATTCCCAACACTAAAAATTAGTATCTCCTCCAAAGATAATTTCATGTTGAGTGAATATTTGAGACCGTTCCACTGGGAGTAAAATTCTATAATTCACTCAATAGGCCTTCATGGACACAAATATGTTAGAAATACTTTTATTATGATTGGTGAAGCTGAAATAGTGGAGTAAATTCCTATGAAGATCATCCCAACCAGCAACAGACCCTTTGGGTTGTTGGATGTACTAGAAAAATGTGGGTCCATCCTGTGTCTGAATGAAACAATGAAGCTTGGATGAATCCTGATATTTTTATACCACCAACATAGGTATACACCATGAAATAAATTGGTCAATTTATTCTAATTGGATACCCATCCCATTTAATGGGGGAAAATATAGTATCTCCATTCATCAGAGGTTCTGAGATGTTGTCCAACCATACTATGTACGACATTCTTTAGATGGGATTCCCACTTGTCATGTTATGTGAACCTCTATGAAAGATGAGAGAGTATCTATAAATTTCCCTTGTAATGTTTCTCTATCATGTATCAGGTCCCTAGTTTTTCAAAATTTTATTTAATAGCTCATAAACTATGGGAGAGGCTTTTTTAAAATGTCAAATTGGATAATTATGCTTCTTATACTGGTTCGATGACTCATACCTTTGTCATTGACCAAATGCCATGACTTTTCTTCTAACAGGATTGGTGGGGCCACCATGCTTGACTGGGGGAATGTTACCAAGGACTTTTTTCCCCACTAGATGAGAGATGGGGACCCGTGGTGAGATTCTACAATTCTATGGCCGAGCAAAAATTTTATTAGCCATGATCTTTTTAAGATCCTCAAGTTTCTAGAGAAATGCAGCTATTTCAGGATCATTCATTTATATTGGTGCAACCTAAAATGGATCAAAAGGCTTGAGGGGTCCCTTTCCTTTATTGATATACCTATGGGAGGGTAGTAATGCCTCATATAAAGGATCTTTAAGTCCAATTTCCTACCACTTATTGAGAGTAAGGATACCTATTGAAGGGTATTATAATTAAGATGTTTTCACATGCATAGACTATTCACTATCAATCTCGGTGTTGATTCCCACATCCCTCTAATCCTATGGAATGTTAGGTATAACCATATTCAGTATAATTGTAACTGTAGAAGATCTTTCTTCATTAGTGGATAAGCTGGACTACCATAATATGGGAATGATGTTAAGAAATGTATAGAATCCCCATACATAGATTTGTACATGTGGATACACATATTCAATAACATAGATGATCCATATGAGGCTATTAATGAATATTTATTAATTGATATGGCGGTATCCATTTGACTCAAGGCACTCAGCCACTGGGAGTGCTACAATATTAACCATTCAACACTATTTTTTGATGTCCTCAATGTTCACCTAACTATCGGGGTCGTAAAATTGACAATCACTAAGGTGGTGGAATTTTACCCAGAAGATTTGGTGGAAACACACATACTAAACCATGATAATGGTCTCTGAGATATCAATGTTTGGAGTTACATGTGACTATAACGCCACTAAAAGTCAGTCGAAGACCAAATCCACCTAGAGTACCTATTAATCGGATGATGGGTTATGACCATGGTAATACAAGACTCTATTGCAACGGGATATGATATGGGTTGTAGCACCTATATTTAATGAGTCTACTATATAATTTTTGGGAGGGATGTTTTTGTTTGAGTAAAATGTTCATTGCAAGCTGAAACGTCTCTCATGGGTAGTGCCAACCAAATCCTTATAGGCATATAGGATAGGGAGTTCACCAATTCCTCATGTGTGAGGGTAGTATCATACATTAGTGTCTTGTAGTAATAATCACCAAATAAAGGTTCCAACCTAGAACATTACATCTATACAAATTCCAAGGTGGGTGTAGAGTGGAGGGAAGCTGGTTGTGATGGGAGAGACTACACTATGATCCCTAGAAGGTTCTATGAAATTATCCACATGCAAGTATATACAAAAATATTTGGGGACCCCAAGGACCTTATATTCCTAGATGTGGAATCATAGATGCCGATGTCCTATCGTAGACTAGGGTAGTTGGGGTGGAGTATCCATTATCGAGTCTTACAAAACCTCAAAATTTGATATATCAACATGGTCAATGATGTATTGGCGCTTCCTATTATTTCAAAATTTATAGAAAGTCTTCATCCTTCTACCAAAGAAGGTTTCTTCAAGTCAGGATGCATCTTCGACATGGGGAGGACCTCTATGTTGGTTAGTGGTATCAGGGGGAGGACCTCCATTTTGGTGGGTTAGAACAGGGGGGAGGACATTAATGCTGACTATTTTTGGAGTAGGGAGAAAATCTTCTTTAGCCAGTGAAGTAGTGGGGAGGAACTCCACACCTCTTATAATTAACATGGGGAGGAACTCCATGAGGGTTATTAGCGATACAGGTATGAAATTAGTGTTTAAAAACAGATGTATTCTGATGAACCTTGTACGGGTTGTCAAAAGAGTGGGGAAGATTTATACGTTTATTGTTGATAGAATGGGGAGGACCTAAATGATCATTAGTGAATGATTAGGGAGGTCATCCTCTGTTATTGTTATGAGTATGGTGAGGTTCCCCATGCTGATTGTTTATGATGTGGGATTACCTCTAATTGGGTTGATGTTGGAGTAGGGGTGATATCCTTTTCATTTAGTAGCATCCAAGGGAGGACCTTTGTGATGGCTACTAAAAGAGTGGGGAGGACCTCCACATTAGTAGGGAATGTTGTGGAGAGAACATCTTTAGAAATTCTACTCATCATAGGATGAACAGTAATGGATTTTGGTGGCCCCAAATATTGAAAGAGTAAAACCGGCATGCTTATGAGGAAGCTAGTGTCTAGATCCCAACTAGGAAAAATGTTTCCTATTTCTCCTATTGCGGGGATATGGAGGGATGAACAAGTGTTGCAAGGGACAATGGGATCCATAGAAAATTCTCCTTATCCAGAACTATCTAGGTACTACACTGACAATGGTTTTGAGTGCACTGTACTAGGGCCGAAGGAGTGGGCATGAATTCTTCATACTCCTTGGCCTTTGGGATGGGTCTGTGCTAGAATTGATGAGGCATGGTGGGAGAACTCCGTGGAATATACTAGTATGTTGTTAGAAAAAAAGATACATGATCATCCCATACCTCCTCATCATAGGGGAAAGAATTATTAGAACTCTTTGGAGAGAGACCCTTGAAGTGGTTCATCATCGGAATGTGGGTCGTTTCTCATTACGCAACCCATAGGGGTGTTGATTTTGGCCTTGTGCTAATGACTCCAGGTCTTGGAGGACCATTTTAAAAATGGGTACAAACAATTCTTGATTGTACAAGATCAGGATGGAATAAAATCTCCTTTATTTGGATAATCCTATAAGGTGAAAACAGGAATGAGTTTCTAATAGTTGATGATGATGCAGAATATGTAGCAGTGGAATAGTTTTCTGGGATTTCTATATCAATATTTTTCCTTCCCCACTTCCTACATGTATTGGGTTTTTGGTTTCTAATAGTGTGGGTCCTGTATGGAATACATATTCAGGAATCAATATAGATATAAGAAAAGAGATCCCCAATTGCCCAATATTTTCCAATATTCTTAAGTATAGAAGGATCCACCTTGAAAATGTTGCAGACAAAGGATGCATGATTCTAACTTCTCCAATTTTATGGTGGGTTCCATTCTAGGTCCACCACTATATTGGTGGGACAAGGTGTTGAATGTCTGAATTCTATGACATGGAGATCCGCTGAGTCCCCATATTCTAATAGTCCCTATGTTGGGGAGATGAGGTTCACATTTAGTTCACCATTTCATTTGGTGAAGCCCGATTCCAGTGACCTATGAAACCAATTATGAATCTAATTTACAATATGATTAGTCTCCATGGATAATGAAGGCAATTGTTATGTTGGATTCACCATTTTTGTTTCTGAATATTTCACCAGGGTATCGCATGGTGTGCATTTTTGTTGTCCAATATTCCCTCTTTCGAAAGACCGATTACATTAATTGCATTCATAAAATAGTTTTCTCGATGATCAAAACATGATGATGGGATTTTAGTTCCTTATTTCATGGATTCCTACTTGGATATCATTTCCTAGTACGAGTCTCCCTCATAGATTTATTTCAATTTCATAGAACTCATTCCTATTACCATCTCGAGGTTGATGCTGGTTAAATAAACCACATCTTTCTAAACAGGGAAGTAACCTTTGACCAGTATAAGTTACATGTTGGGAATATGTGGGCATGTCTGGACATTCGGTACATTGGCCACCTATATCCATCCTTCCTAGACGTAATCATATTTGAGGCATTTGAAGCACATAACCTAATGAATCTTATTTCTATCAAATGGTAATAGATTTCAGGGGGAGAAGTCATCTAATTGTTTTTACCTCATGCATTATATGTGGGTCATGTGTTATGTATTATAGATCACATCACAATTTATAGGTATTTTGTAGATAGAAAAAAGTGTCATATTTCGAACGATTAGGGAATGTGTTTAATGACATGTTGAGGATGATTGGGAGATCATGATGCCTCTTGGAGATGGATCCATGAGGTCCACCCCTAGGATAGAGGTAGTAACAAATGGGTTTACGGATCTATCAAAATTTCTCATGGTGGATCATCTAGAGTGAATGTAGAAGAATGATTTATATAGGATGAAATGGGATGTGCATCCCTATGAGAGAAGATGTTTGACATGTGTTTACTAATGTTGGGATTGAACCTCAAAGAGGAATCCAAGGTATCATATTTAAGATAAAGGGATAAAAACTGATGTAGAATGATACAATATATTATGTTCATGTGATAATACTGATTCACATAGTTTTACATTATGTGGTACGGATAATCATGTTACCAATGGAGCATCAATGATGTATGGTACGAGTTTTACACATTGAATTTACCCTCTGGGGCACGATTATACTCTATTGTGGGAGAGGGTGGAAGATAATGATGATCATACACGGGGAATCCTATGTTTTACATCAAGTAAGACTATAGATTTACATCATATGTTATGTACATGGTCACATAGTTTAATGTCATATGAATATGATGTGGGAGTAGGTAGTTTGACATCATGCAGATCAGAAGTGGAGGGACTCACTCCTCACCCCTAAGGATTATGTGACCACTGAACATGTGAGTAGTACTAGGGAATTGTGTTGGAACTACTATGGAGAAGTTGTAGATTAGGTGACCAAAATTTGGGTGTCTATTCGTAGAATAAATAAAAATCAGTGTATCTATTATTAGAAGTAACAAGTAAGATGGAATCCTACGACTTGATTATAATGAAGTAGGATAACAATGGAGTGGGTTGAACTAGTTATGTAGGGACTCAAGGTGCAACTGAACTAGCATGGATTGGTCTGGGGGACCTAAGCTGGAGACATTCTCAAAGGGGTGTCTGTAGAAGAGAGGCACCATTGAGAGGCCCATGAATGGTGTTATGTAACGTTTGGGGCTTTCATAAGGATGTATTTTGGAACTCAAGTTGCATGAGGAGGTTAGGGGATGTGTAATTTATTATGATTTCTGAAATAGAGTGACCCATCATCATAGTGATTTCCAAGTTCCATAGTGTTGGATTCATGAATGATAAATGTTTTTTGAAGAACTAGGATTCACAATGGGATTTCTTCATTCAAAAAATGGCAGGTAAATATGATAAATGTAGCTCCAAATTAGTTAGAGGCTCTTAAAAACTAAAGGGATGGGGTTTTTGATGCTATAATACCATTGGGGATCCCTTATTTTCTCTCACTTGCAATGATCAAGTGGTTTATAAACATGGAGAGATCGTCGAATGTATAAAGTTCACCTTCCACTTAAAAGTTAGATTGAATGGGGTATTTATTAAAATTGGGGTTTTTTGATGATTTGTGGCTTTCATGAAGATTTATGGGCTTTATGAATGGGTGAGTCTATGTGAATATAAATGATCTTTCATGGATATTTTTTAAAACCCTTTGTGTTGTCTCAAAGCTCTCTATGACTCATCCATGACACTATGTAGAGGTTACCGTTAGGCCTTCACATTATTTTGATGTCAGTCAATGTCTCAGAGTATTAATGACCGTTTTCTATGTTATTATCTGGTTATCTTCTTGAAGCACACCCTTTGAGGGATTATTGGGTCATTTTGGCTCATATTTACTTCGAAACATCCCTGATTTCTATCATTTCTCCCATGGCATGTGTATTTTGGCATCAGAAAAGGTGGAATGAAAAGGACTTATAATATTTTGTATATTTTCAGGATTTAATGATATATATTTCCTCATTCCATATAAATTATATGGGTATTCGTATATTGTATCCTATGATTCTTTATGAATTTTAGGACATGAAGATAATGAATTTTCATGAAATTATTATTTTGTTAATTATATGATTTGATATGTTCATGTTAAATAGAATTGTTTTTCATACTATACCGCTTCATACTATTTCATATCTCATTAAAACAATGTTTCCTATTGTATGTCTTGAAATAGGCTTTCATTCAATTTACTTTTTACCCCTTAAAATCATATTGTATGAATTTAACACACATTACAAGTATTTTTATAGGATACAAATAAATTGGTTTTCGGTGGATTTAGTGGATGATATCTTCCACAATAGCTGTCTTCATATGACCATTACATTTGATATAACTAATGGATTTGTACACATGCATTTACATATAATATTTTTAATGAAATTATTTTAGTTAATCTTGCATTATAATGCATGAGTAAATGAATGAATCATGGAGGAGAATCATCAAGGCTATATACTTACCTTTGTTTTGGGATCATAGTGGTGACTAATGATTTCAAAATGATGTAATGTGACTTATTTTACCCAAACACTCTTCTTCAATTCCTTTTGTGCCTAGGAAACTAGCATGTATGGGGTATGGGAGGATCATGTTCTTGTTATGAAAAATTAAATTCATCTCATGGAAATGTTTAAAATGAGGGATGTCATTTTGATTCCAATTTAGATATATATAAAACAATATCAATGTATGGATATGTTTTGGAAACACTATAGTGAATGGTATTTGGTTGAAAATATCTTTTCATTTCCATTTTTATTCATTATTAATATTTATATTACATGGGGATCATTTGATGGTTTATGCACAATTTTTCTTGATAAAAATGTTTTTTTAATAACCTATTAAACCAAATAGTTTATATAATCCTATTCCACCTAATAAAATAAACCAATCATAATCCAAAATATGCATCTCATGCATATTATGTATTACAGTGGAACATAATAGTAAACCATGATATACATCTCATGTATATCTTATTTTTCCACTCATGGAATATCATAGGACATGATCGTCATTGATTTTGTGTGTAACCAACTGATGGGTTTTATTGGAACAATATATGAACATAAGTTTCATAAGAGAATACAAAAAACCTATGAATCATTCTCCAAGAATCAAACATGTAAGTACATTTGAATATCGAAACATAAAAATTTGATTTCTGAAATGCCTAGTCATTAGCTAAAACCATCCTCATTATTTGATAAATTTATAATGATGATTATAATGAGGATAAGTATATTAATTCATCCAAACTACAAGGGGAATATAGTACCAAATAGATCCAAAAAATATTAATGATGAATCCAAAAAACTAAAAGGGGTGATAGATCCTTCAATGAATAATAAACGATCTTTATGAATGGATGGGTGAGTTTATTTTTATTCAATCATCATTTGAACCACACAAGCAAACACATCTGTACATGATCAAATATTCTTATATAAACATCATGGACATTTTTCCTTAAATGAAGAGTTTCAACACTACAAGATTGTTTGAGTGAAATTTCATGGAAGTTATCTGTTACATCATGTTTTGAGTTTATTCATTGAACACATAATTTAATGGTGGTGATATATCTATAAAAAATATGAATTTGGGTTGTAATTGATGAAAAAATTGAGTGTAGAAGAATTTGGAAGACACAGGCATCAGATGCATACTAAAAAGAGTGTTGTTATCAACCATAAAAAAGTAATCACTATGATGATGTTGTCCCCATTTCTGTGTACATAAAAAATCTCCCAATTGCACTACAATCCCATATGGAAATTAAGAGAAATTTTTCAACCCTTTTTGAATCCCTTCAAAACCCATTTTGGATATGGTTTCATAAAAAACTAGTCAATTTGGAACCAAAACATTGTTTAAAACTATATACTTATACATGGACCTAACTATGTAGCACTTTGGGACTAAATAGAATTCAAAACAATTATGAAATACCTATTTCATAGATGTAAGAAAAGACTGACATCTAAAAATGTGCTAGTGCTACTGAAGGTATTATGGGTTTTTGCATGATCATCGTCAAACAAAATCACATCTCTATAAGAACATTTCCCCAAAAAAATAAATCATATACCTCCTACGAATACATATATAATCCATTCCTATTAAATTTAAAGACAAATATACATGGAACACATGAATCTAGTATATTCCTCTCATTATTTCTGCATTCTCTAAAAAATATTGACCAAGTAAATGATTACATTATATTTGATTCATCAATCTGAAATGAACACCACATGTCACTTATCCATGTATTTGGGAACATATTATGTGAAACAACTAAGAATGACCATGAATTTTTCTACTCTTATTAAATCATGGACATGATGTCTTCACATGTCAAAAATCTTGAAAATCCCATCTTGTTTTCCCCAACTAAGGACATGATCATCAACTACCCAATTGACCCCATATTAACTAAGTCTATATGTAAACCACATAAGTAGGGTGTCAATGTATAAGGGTTATTATTCAAGGTATCTAAAAAACCTATCGTATCAAGGATTTATAATTTTTATACACCCCTAAGTATTTCGATGACTATATAAAATTCCACGGGATAATCATTAGAGTTATAATCCAAGTAACAAGTATCTACTTTTTACCTCTAGATTATATTCTCCATAACTCATTTAAAACAATTTAAAAAAATAATGTATTCCATTCATGCTATTACTTGAATATATCCACAACCTATAATACACTCTGATGATCAATTATTAAGGAAAAATCAAAATCCCGATTTTGGGGGATATTGTCATCCATTTATTCAGGTAAATTATATTACTGCACACATGATTGGATGATATATAGGGATGTTTTAGATTATAATAACATGTTATAATATAAAACCATTACAACCAATCTCTCATGTGTATTATTCATAAATATTCTATATGACCCTTATGTGTTTTTGATATTTGTTTCATAAAAAGACTATGTACATTCTCATTTATTGCCACACAAATGATATTTATCATTTCATCTCTCAATAATTTGTAATAATGGATGGTATTTGAAAAGGAGGTGTCTGGTCCGTTGTTGAGACCGAGGGTTTTTAGCCTAGGAAACAAACTTATTTTTTTCACAACATAAATCGATCTCTCCTTCGGGGAAATGACTCATCCCAAGTTCAAAAAAGAACTTAATTATATAAAAAATTCATTCAAAGTATTTTATTCATCATTATTAAATGCATTTTTTTCAATTATTTTAGTGTCTTTTTTATAACTATTCAATCTAATAGTTATAATATTCATAAAAACATGAATCGTGATTGACATTTCATTTCATATTTATTATATTGTAAAATAAATTATATGAATCCTTTTACACAAATATCATCCTCTCTTCTTTAGATAATGAAATCATCCTTAGTCTTTCGAAAGTACTTTACAATTTTCATTAAAAATTCTAATGACTTTCACCATGATTGTCTTGGAATCTACCATCTTTTATTAGAGAATAATATACCTCAATTCAAGTACACATTATGGAATACATGATAGATCCTATGTTAGACACTTAAGGAATCTCATCCATCCTTTCTTACCCTTTATAAGGTTCATTTAACTTCCTAATATATGTTTTATGTTACACTAGTAAATACCCCTTCTTTATGTTCTCCATGTTAAACCTATTTATCACTTTACTAATACTTATGTTTTTACTCAATCCAAGTATCCTATTAGGCCCATCTCAATAGGTGTTCATACATTGATTGTGGGATGTTTCACCGACGTATTTTATTGAGAAACATTTACCCAACCACAAATTCACATAGTGATGTTTTAGGCTTTCATTTCCAATAAGAAATATAACATCTATGTACAATATCATAAATTTTATGACAATCCCACTAAACTACTTATATACATACGAATCTTCAATTTTATTGATAATACCAAATTTTTTTAATGCATCATCAAATCATATTTCCCAACTATGGGAAGAATTATAAATATTATAAATGGACAGTAGCATCTTGAAGACCATATGAAACTAAATCGAAACATAATTTTTTTTATTAGTCATAGAAGTGCTAAAAAACACTAAACAGGGGGGGTGGATTTAGTTATTGAAATTTTCATCACATAAAAAATCATCTATTAAGGAATGATTTTTACTAGTCTATTATTTTCCAAATAAAGAAATAAAAATAATTTCCATAAGACGAATATAAAACATAGAAGATTATCGTGTGGTTCGGGGCATAAAAATAAGATAGTCCACTCCAGCAATATTCAAATAATTGTGCATAGTTATTTCACTGTTACCAATCCTTTTCATAGATATTTCCAATTTAACTGAAAGAAACCATCACATTTTATAAATAATCAAACTTTTCTAGGGTTGAAAAAGGATTTACATAAATAAAATCCTTCTATAATAAGTACAATAAGTCATCACATCCAATAATAAGAAATAATAAATACAGATTTAAACATAAAGCATTAATATTTTTTATGAGACTAATGGAAAATATATAATATCCAATTTAGAAAAAATGAATAGATAAATTATTGAAGCGAGTAATTAAAAAATAGATGAATTAATCATTAAAGAACACCTAAAGATGACTTTATTCCTCATAATTTTTTCATAACATAAATAAGAACCTACATGGAAGGAATCTAGGGAGAGATGGAGAGGGATGGAGTATATAAAAGGTTCTATTCTTGATTATTTTTCTCTAATATATATCAATATGTTCTATAAAACAATTTTTAAAAACAAATACAGAAAACCAAAAATATACCTTGAGAAACACCAATTTTTATTTTATTAAAAACTATAAATAAAAAATGTACTAGGAATTAATAAAATCTTAAATCCTTCATTTATTTTTACTTTTAGGCTTTTAAAATTGATTTCACAAAAAAGAGTAAGTTCATTGTATTATTAATCGAAATCAACATTACCATTCACTTGAAGTACTCCAAAGGTAAAAAATTCCCATATTTCATAATGATGGAGTAGATATTAGATCACCACAGATCCAAAACACTTGTGTCAAAATTCTTGTAGCTTAATTGATATTGTATCTTAATTTCAAATAGGTAAAATTTCCATGTAGGGAAATCACATAGCCATATTGATCACTGAGAGGAAATTTTAATTGCATAAAAAATTACATATCCAATTAGAATTAGATATAAAAATATTCAATATATACAAGACATGTAGCCTCTTTATCAACATAGAAATTTCATTAATGTTACAATTTCATAAGTAGTAGATTAAATGATGCAATCATTTCTCATATATTTGATTCATAAACATAGGCGATTCACATAGAAAATTAAATAATGTAGCTGATTGATGTTGTTCAAAAATTAACATAGGAAAACCAATTTATCTTAATAACTCACGTAGCTTATTTTTTTAGACAAAGCCAAAATCTCTGCAGAATTTCAAATAATAGTAGAATTGAACTAGTACAGTTTTGTTCAACTAAATAAGATCTAAACCGAATAAAAACACATAAAAATAATAATTATTAATTTAAGATGTGTTTTGGGTCCACAAAAAAATAAATCACATTGGATATGATTGTAAAATATCAATACACCCAGAATACCCCCGTTTTTTTGATATTATAATCAATAATCATTAAATATGGAAATTTTAAATGATTAACGTTTTTATTAAATGTTAATATAATATATAATAATTTTATATTTTTTATCCTTTCTTCTCCCCATCTACCTGTCTTCTCCCTCATATTATAATATTAAAAAATAATGTAATGAAATGAACAACCAATTTACAATATAAAATTTAGTTATGAACAATTATATTATATGGTTGAAACTGAATTTGAATAATAAAAAACTGAAATTTAGCGAGTTAAAAAACAAAGAAAATATTAAATATCATATTAAAATTATATATTCACAAAAAAACAAGGTCATAAATAATAAATTTGTTGAATATGATCAATTTTAATGAAATACATATAAATTTCAATGAATTAAATCATGTGTTAAAAATCCTTGGATTATTATATAATTTCATTCATATTATTATGAATTGAGGTGATATATTCCTTTAAAAATCCCTCTATATTATTCAAATAAACATCTTTTCCAAGTCCATATCTTCATAAATTTTCCTCAGTTTCAACAAACTCTTCCAAAATATCATACCTAAAAACATGAAAAATAATTGGAGTAATCATGTCACATTTTACTAACTTAATATAGAAATAAAATATGTTTAGATATGGAGAATGTTGATCAAATTGAGTCTGGAGATATGAAAACAGTAAACATTCTGAAGCTGGGTTTTCACATGCATTAAACACCATAATGAATTTAAAATATCTCACCACCTTAATTTTCAATGAATGAATGTTTTCATTCTCATCTGATTTGAAACTATTAATTTCCCAATGGTAACCCCAATAAATATTTATTTAAATTATATGTTGGTTCTGAATCACAATTATCTATGATTTGACATGGAATCCTAGTATATTCACTTCAGAATTGGTGGAACACAACCCCTTTAATTTCAATAACATAGGCTCTCATAGGATCAATCACCTTAACATTCACACCAGAAGAAACTAGTTGCATGATTTGAATATTCTTCATAAAATTGGTATGGGATGGAATCATCCCATAAAATATATCAAAGTTATTTTGACACACTGAGGAATACTTTATATATCGAATATCATACTTGGAATAGATAAAACCCCCAGTTATCAAATCATAATCTCCCTTGATATTATCATCCTCAATGATTTATTTTTATTTAAATATATGAAAAGGTGTCTCGATATTAGATCATCTGGAAACCTTTTTTATTGAGGGTGAATCCCCATTCACATATGGAGGATATGAAATGGTTTCTGAGGTATGTGAATGAAAAAAACTTCATCCATGAATACATTCCCACTCCAATATATATCTTTTTCAATTGAACATATGAGTTTATGAGCAACTAGTCATTCTACTCTAATCACTGCAACTTTCTCAACAGCTGGAAACTCATCCTAGACAAATTCATGAGCATTTGGATATAGAAATTCATCTCTTTGAGATGCTTCCAAAATTGGTTTGATAACTATTAATGTAGGATTAGTTTTCTCAATAACATTCTCTCATATTTCATGTACAAGAACTACCACAATGGGTTCCCTATCTATAGGATGTGAGATCTTGGACTGCACCTCTGGAATTAGTGAAGATGGTCGTACACCCATCTCTGTATAACCTTCCTATCCAAAAATATTCAAAATGTATTAGTCAGTATCACAATTATAATAGATGGTCATTAAAAGAACCATTGAATTTTTTTTCTCATCTATCTTTACTACTATTGCATTATTCACATCAACTTCCTTTTTATTCTAAATCCAAGACAAAAATATTCTATTGGGGTAATAACTAATATTATCCTATCTCGGAAACAAATGGTTCACAAACCTCATCACATACCTCAGAATGTTATCTTTGCATTATTGGTAAGGAAATATAAGATTAACATTTCCTTATACGGCCTATTTTCCATTTCACTAAAAATATTTGAAATCCCAATCTGAATGAATTTTTAATGAAATTTCCATCTATCATATTAATCTTTCACTTAATTATTCTCAAAATGTTAACAACCAGAAATTAACATAGAAAAATATAAGCATCTTCCTGAGATTAATAGCATCTAGTTCAAGCTAAAATGTTTCTCACGTTTATTAGAGATGTGAAATATATATTCAATTTTAATATAATATAGAAATAGTTATTTAACATTCTCGTTCATAGATATAATATATATAGTTTTAACAATATAGAATATATTGTTCCTCATAAACTCATTAAACTCCCATTTGAACAAGAAACCTAGTATTTTTTCATAAATAAAAAACTTTTTTCCCTAGAACTGAAAAACTTTCCTCAACTACAGCTCTCTTCCATTCAACCAATCCATGTCTACAAATTTCCAATAAAGCACATGGTGTTGCACAGTGATATCAATGGATTTATTTGATGAGTTAGAACTGTTATCATCTCCATGGTTTTTCATTCCCATATCTATGTGGTTGGTTAAAGGTTAAGAGATTTGATTGGGTAATGTTTCAGTTTTGGGAGAGAAAGGATGTATCCAAAAGGCAACAGGGGGAGGGTATATTTGATGTTAAGATTACATTTATTTTTTTGGAATAGGATACATATGGGATTAGATTTAAAGATGAAATCCAAGTTTAAAATATGTATTAACTAAAAAAAGACAAGAAAATTAATATAAAATTAATTTTTAAAATTCAACTGTGGAAAAAATAAATATAAAATTTGAATAGTTTTTTAATAAAAATATAATTATGGTAAATTCATTTAAATTTAACAATGAATTTTAATATAATGAAATTAAAAAAAATTTGAATTTGAAATAAAATTTAATTAAAATACCCAAAATATGTTTAGAATCATCAGAATTATAAGAACCTAAATTCCCACTTAATAATATCAAAAAACTCACTAGAAAGGGACTTAGTAAATATATCAACTAATTGATTCAATGTAGAGATAAATTCAAGAAATATATCATCTTTTGGTGAGTGATATATCCCAAAATGTTGTTATATATCAATATTCATTATTTTTTAATGATTTATAGGATTTCCAGAATTTTTTATAAAACAAGTGATATCACATATTATTGAAATTTAATTGAAATTTAAACCAATATCAAAGAGGGATTATTTAATCTACAACACAAGTTCACAATAAAAAACAAAAATGGTTTATACTTTATTATAGGAAAATAAAAATGAGTGTGGTTTATTAATTAAACAAGAAACTGAAGATTTTCTTATAATGAGATAGGTACATGAGGAACTCTTTAGATCTGGTCTAAAACTATTAATGTCAAGAACTAAGTATAACATCAAATTAAAATATACGGTTTTTTTGGAAAATGAATGAAAATTAAACTTTTTCAGAATAGATAAACTAAAATCAATTATTAAGCTTTTAAATGAGATTACATAGGATTTGTATGGAATATATCAAACAAGTATACAATAATCATAATTTATGTTTAACTAGAAGGAAAATATAAAAGACTCTCTATTTTTATTCTATTAAAATTATTTTAACTTGTTTCCCAACTCTATCCAAATCATGATTTTATATATATTTCATATTAGTTTCTTTTTTATTAAAATTTTCAATTTCAAATATTTTATGTATGTCAAGTATGCATTTTATTTTACTTAGTACATTCCTAAATATTTATATAATAAATATGAAATCTAAGAAAGAAATTTATCTCACCCATATTAGTCATTAAAAATTATTATTTTAGGAGGTTTGAAACATAATTTTACAATATTTAATTTCTAAAACCAAAAATCAGATCATTGAAATATATTTCTTCACATAAAATATTTAACAATGATATTTTCATGAAAATAGTAGAATCAACCAACTTCATTAATAATTTATTTGATAAAATAATAGATCTCAAATGATCATACCAATCCTGAGGGTCACTTTCAATACTATGAGTATCTTTACTATGTTTGAAAATATAAATTGACAGTGTGTCATTTCTAAACAGGATGTTTTAGAATATAAATTCCACCACAAGAAAACCATTTACAAGTTCTTATTTAACATCAATATGATATATCTTGATATCCAAATGAGATTCATTGGGAATAATAATTCTAATTGTGATTAATATAGCAAAAAAGAAAATTTTTACATCAACATCTATTAATTATAATTTATTTTACCCTTTAACAACTAATCTAGCATTATTCCTAGTGATCACCACATCATTATCTAATTTATTTTTAAAAATCAAATTTATTCCCAGAATATTTTAATCATCGAGTCTATAAATTAATTATTATAACGTGTTCCTATTGAACCAGTTCAACTATTTCTATATAGTTAAAACCGAAATATCATCAGTTAAATATTCAATAGATGTATTCAGTTTAAACTGAGATAAAATGTAGATAATTTTACACAGTTTCTGACACTTCTTCTTATCCTAATTCTTTTTTCTAATATTCCTATTATAATATGTATCAGATGTTTTTAGGGTTATAATATATCTAGTAAACATAATTTAAGGTTCAATGGTATCTATCCTTTATGGATTTGTTTTACCAAATTCATGCTCCTATACATCATCCTTTATATTATTAATAATAGGATTTAGTATTATGTTTTGAAAAAAATCACATAGCTCATCAACTTGATTTATTTTATGACTAAACATACCATTTTCACCAAATTTCATATTAATTTATTATAAAATTAACTTTTTTCTATTATTAAAATCACTATAATCCTTAGAAGTAGTAAAATAAATTGAAATATATTGTCATCACCCTTTGAATCAAATTTTCCAATATTTTCCATGGTTTGTAGAGTGTAAACTTTTCATTCAAACACGATAATGTATCCATATTGTGGATTTCTATTATTTTACTGATTATAGAGTCATTTCTTCTAATTTGGAAAATTGAAACTCTGTTATTGAAATATCATTATGTATTAACAAATTCATCCCAAAAGTGAGTGGATAGGTTATATTCATATATCATAGTCATTAAAATTTCATTCAACGTCATATTCCTATTATATGAAACACCATTATATTAAGGTGACCTGATAGTATAAATTGTTTTTTTAATATTATGTTATGAACAAAAAAATTGACATTAAGGTTTAAAAATTATCCCCCATTTCCCTTTCTCTAAGATATTATGTTGAAATTTTGTTCTTTTTGTTCAAAATTACAAAAACATATCAATACATATAAATCATAACTTTCATGACTTAAAAAGAAAACCCATGTAAATCAAGAGAAATAATCAACAAACAAATCATTATTACATTTTCTGTTTTAGGTTTGTTGTTAAAGATGGTTCAAAAAAATCAATTTGGATATTTTGTAGAGGCTTATATGTAAAAACACTTTATTTAATTTTAAATTGTTAATTTTAGTGCTTCCCAATTTGGCATGAATCACATTGTTTCTCTTTATTAAATTTTATTTGAGAAAAATCTAAAAATAAAATATTCATAGAAAATGTTATCAATGATTAAACATTTTAAAGGCCCAATATTCTATTCCAAATAAAAGATTCATTTATTATCATTAAAAAAATTTAAATATTGTGAAAAAAATTATTTATGATATAAATTATAGATATAGTAATTTATATGTTCCTTAAGCATAATGTATTTTTCATTAAAATATTCATTATTTGAAAAAACTATAGAGTATCCTTCCTAAGGAAGTTGATAAATATTTATCAGGTTTTCTTTCAAAACATCCACAAAAATAAATTTTTTGATGTGAACTGAGCATGTATTTTCAAATGATACGACTCTAATAACATTACCTTTAATTTTAAAGAAATTATTAATTGTCTCCAAAAATTTGAGATAAGGATTTTTTTTGATAAATATACACTTATATTCCTCGAGCATCCACTACAAAATTACAATTTTTCTTTATTTTACTTGTATCTTTTTCAATAGAAAATAAATAAATAATTTTATTTTTGGTACTAATGTTCTCTTTTTTACTAAAATGGTAGGGAACAAATAATTTTGAATTCAAATATAATGTTGATTTTTTGAAATTTTATCTTTGAATTTTGATAAATTTGTTTAAATAATAAAAATCTTAACACAAAAAACATTTAGGGTTTCTTATAATAATTTTTTTTCATGTTTCCTAGGTTCCCAATAGTAATAATATAACTTTAGACATGTTTCTGTTCATTATAATATGAAAAAATTAGTTTATGTTGAACTATGGTTTTTATCCATTGGTTCCTATTCCAAAATAATATTTCAAGATTTAATTTTTATCAAGGATTTGTTTTTTGTTAATTTTAATCATCTTTAGAAATACTAAAAGCATATTTAAATGATATTACTTCTTTTTTGATGGTTTCAATTCTATTAATATGATCAAGAAAAGTAGAAATATAATATTCCATCTTAACATTACATATGAAATTTATTTTTTTAGTCCTTTTTTCTGTTAAATAAGCATTAATATAATTTTTTACATATTTGTCTTTTGATGAATTTATATTCAGTTTCATGGATGTGGGATTATATATTGAATTCATAAAAAGATACATTTTTACCATTTGAATCATATTCATTCCTATAACAGTAAAATAAATATTCCTCATCTTATTATAAAATAAATCACATGTTGGACATTTTATATGTGATTTCAGCTTCTAATTTTAAATTATGGTACATTACATGAATCCTTTAAGGAAATCAATATTACAATAATTAGTAATGAGAAATGTGTGTTATTGGGTGGGGTGGGCCAAGACTGTATAGGTTTGAGAAAATGTGGGATTGTCTATAAAATATCACATACATTGAAAGCAATACATTTGTTTCCCATCCCACCCCACATAAGCCTATGAGTTTCCTCTAGGATTTCCCTCATTAAAAATATATAATATTCATAATCATTTTAATATTTTATGATTTATACTTCTTAATGGTTTTTTTGGTTATCTGTGGATCAACTATAGCTATAGTTTTATGGGATTTGATGGATAATTTAACAATGTGTTAATGATGGAATGAAGAAACATCAATGTGGTATCAGACTATTGTAATGGAAAGTAGGTGACTGATTGGTGATAGACTATATATATTGATGTTGGTTTTGTGGTGATGAAAACTACTAGACCTATGAATTAATTATGAACCTCTAGGTAATGCTGAATTTTAGAGGAGTTGATTTGGGTTCTAGAGAGGCCCAATCATATTTCATAATATGAATTTAAATTTCAATAATAAAAAAAATCAACACATAAAAAATTATGATTGTAAAAATCCTTTTTGAATTGAATCAATGTGAAAGGGAGATGGGATTAATTTTTCAATATGTGGGATGGAACACCATTTGAATATGGTTTAAAATTAATATTTAAATACTATAATTTTATATTGAAATAAAAAATACAATCTTACTAAAAATTAACATGTGAATGATGGGGAATTAGTATGACCATTAAAAGGAGAAATCATATGTCATTGTTTAATGCGGATTTTTTATTAAAAAATAAAATGTCAAAGAATCAATTATTATAGAAATAATATTTTTTTATTTATGGCCCCTGGGTAACCCCACACCCTTGTAAGATCAACCCATCGTATCGTGGACCTGTATGTTACAAACCCGCATTGGTCCTTTCTATTTATAGTCAAATGTTTTTGACCCACTTCACCCCATATCTGCCCCTTATCCATGAACACCATGGGCCATGAGATTGTTTTTGTATTACTAGCCTCCTTAAATGTTTTTCTATTTTTTCTAAATTCTATTTTCCAATTGTATTTATTTTCTGATTTCCATTTTTCTTAATGTTGTTGATAATATAGCTTATTATTTAACTGTATCTTGCATTCATGGTATCTAAAATCATTAGAAATTCCATAATTTTATTATTTGTTTAATGATTTCTTGAATAACTTTTTCATATTGAATAACTTATTAAACATATTATAATATTGATATAGATAAAAATTATAATCAGACCATCTAAGAAAATCATCATTAGATAATTCAATAGATTAATAGCATTTATCTTAATGTCACTATTTGAATTCAGAACATTCAAATAATCCTTATCATTTTTTACCATTAAATGATGCATAATATCAATGTTTATTTCTACCATATACATAAAAATTGATCCAATAAGACCATTTATTTTGAAATATTTTTACAGCAATATATTTCCAAAGGTAGCTAAAATTACACTCAATTTGTATGTTAGAAAATGTTGTCTTTTGAAACATGATTGGGCTCATGAATTGGTTCTCCAAGAGACAAAAACTTATTCAAAATTTATAACAGTAGTAGAAAAATGATTTTTAACGTCGCCAGTTTGACGTCGGTTTCTTATAAACCGATGTAAATAATTTTTTCGGTGAATTTTTGGCATCGGTTTTTTTAATAACCGACGCCAAAAAGGAAAAAATATTGTTTTGGCGTCGGTTCTTAAAAAAAACCGACGCAAAAAACTAAAAAAAATAAATTTTGGCGTTGATTTTTATGAAAACCGACACCATAAACGTTTTAAAAAAAATCTTTGGCATCGGTTTTTTAACAGACCGTTGCTAAACAATAAAAAAACTACTTTTCGCATCGGTTTTTTTAAAACCGACGTGAAAAGTTAAAATATATTTTTGGCGTCGGTTTTTATGAAAACAAACCCACAAAATTTAAAAAAAAATTCACAATGCTTTTGATAATTTCTTAATCTTTGATTTGACTGGTTGTGGAGCAAAAACAGAATTACGGATTAAAAGTTATGGCCTTTGAAAGTTGATCTTCTTTAATACTTCTTTTAGAAAGGTCAACTTCCGACATTCATAACTTTTAATCCGTAACTCCGTTTTTGCTCCACGACCAGTCAAATAAAAGATTAGTGAAATATCTAAAACACTGTAAATTTTGTATTAATTTTTTGGCGTCGGTTTTCAAACAAACCGACACAGAAAATATATTTTATCTTTTCACGTCGTTTTTCTTAAACCGACGCCAAAAAAAATTATTTTTTATTTTTGGCGTCCGTTTTTAAAAAAACCGACGCGAAAAGTATTTTTAAAATGATTAGCATCAGTTTGTTAAAAAACTGATGCCACCGATTTTTTTTAACCTTTTGGCGTCTGTTCGTAAAAAAACTAACGTGAAAAATGTATTGTTTTCACTTTTTAGCGTTGGTTTATTTAAAAACCGACACCAAAAGACCAATGTAAATACTATTTTGCATCAGTTTCAAACAAAACCGATGCCAAAGAGTAACGCGAGATCAGAATTTCAATTTTTTTCACAACGCGTGTTTAACTTTTTAAAATCCCGCCTACATTTTCGTACAACACAATTGAAAATAATTCCATTTACTATATATATATATATATATCCATTTTCTCCTTCGATCATCATTTTCAACATCTTCAATTAAATCAAGATTTCAATGCGACTTCAATCATTAATTTGAACACGGTACATATTCTATTCATTTTTTTCTTTATTATTAGTATCCTTCATTTCTATACAACTCGATTAGCTTTCTTATAATGATGATTCATTCTCATTTCTAAATATAAGTTATATGATGATAAAAGACATATCGTTTCGATGGAAGCCCCTAAAACCATTGATATATGTTTGATGTATTATGATTATTTTATTTTATTTGCTGTATTTTTAATTTATGTTTATCATGTTTTCTTTGAAACGAGTTGTATCAATCAAAACATTGATAGGTTCAACATCTAATGGCGATAACTATTAAACCATAACTCTGTTTTCGGTCCACAACCTGTCAAATCAAATATTAGAAAATGATCTAAAACAAAGAAAGAAATTTTCTTTTGGGAGTCAGTTTTTATAAAAACTGATGCCAAATTTTATTTTCATTTATGGCATCGTTTTTTTTAATAACTGATGCCAAAAATATTTTTTTTAATTTTTCGCGTCGGTTTTTATGAAAACTGACGCCCAAAATGAAATGAATTTGTTTTTTTTGGCATCGGTATTTTTCAAAAATTATGCCAAAAATCAAATGTTATTCATTTTTTACATCTTTTTACAAAAACCGACGTCAAAATTCATATTTATTACGTCGGCGACTTCGACATTGGTTAAAAACCAACATCGAAAATAAAAAAAACCGACGTTAAAAACCATTTTACTACTAGTGTAAAATCCTTTCATTCATCTGTATTTTTATTTCCCATCGATAATTTAAATATTTAAATCATCACTTTCATAGTATTCTCAATTATACTAAATTATCAGTACCTTCATATTATATTTATATAATTTTCCATAAATTTTCTGCTATAGTACGTTGAATATTTTTTTTTGAAATTATTTTTATTAAGTCCAAATATATGAGCATTCATGAATATGGAGTTTATTATAATAAACACCTTTTACAGCGACAACCCAGTTTTTGGATATCCTTCAATAATTGTATATATATTAATGGATTTCACGTAGACAACTAGGATAATGTTATTCAAATGAATAAGCATTCATACCTTAAAAAATTCATAACTTTATCCATTTAAATAGGGTTTCTAACCATAGACCCACGTTCTATATTTTTAGCCTTAGCTACCATTTGAAAATTATCATTATGACCTCAACTGTTTAGAGTGTTCAACTCACCAGTTTCACCCTATGAAACCAATTATTTGTTGGATAAGAGCTTCAGAAATACTCAATAGGGGGTGGGGTAAATAGTTTTTTTAATGATTCTTCACTTTAAACAAAACATTATAATGGTAAGGATGTTTTTTGATATTTTCTTTTCATAAGAATGTAGTGTAATGACAATAAATAAGAGAAGGATAGGACATAAAATATTTTATTGTGGTCTGGTTCACATAAATTCCAAAGTCTAGCACTTACACACAACTCCTTGAGTTTTATGATTTCAATATTACTAGTCATTTTAATTGGGACTACATATGTAAGCACAACTAGTAGTCCCTTCTATCAAATTTAGGAGATTTTTTAGGTTCCAATAATGATTAACATAAATACAATACTTGAAAAATCATTAAAATGAGAGATTAATTATATAAAAATGAAAAAATAATGAGATATTATAAAAATACACATATATTTGTATGATGGAAATCACAGAAGATATGAGATGTCAAGAGATAAAATAATAAAGGAGTATAGATTGTGGAGAGACATCAAAACAAAAGGATTCAACTCAAAATTATATCTATTGAGAGCTTGATTATATTCCTTCCTTTTCATAGAACATATATGAAACATCAAAGAAGGATTTGAGAGAGAGGAAGAGAGAGAGAGAGAGAGAGAAAGAGTATGTTGTGGGATATATTCCCAATGATACTATTTGAATGTATCAATATATGTTCTATGAAACAATTTTTAACAATAGATCCTAAAACCAAAAAGATCTACTGAGAAACTGTAGGTTTTATTATCTTAAAAATTACCTCAGAAATATGCACTATGTAACTAATATAATCATAATGAATTACTAAATTATTATTAGTATCCTTTAAAAATTTATATTACAATATATAAGATGTTCATTGTTTAATTCATCTAAATCAGTAATAATTTCCACTCAAAAAAATACAATAATTATAAATACATGAGTTACGGAACTAAATAGTTGGTTTTCAATCACTACATAACCTAAATCCAAATATCGGAATTTATGTGACATAATTTTTCATATTGATGAAATCATGTAGGTAAACATACTACATATAGATCACATAAATATCTTGATTACATAGATTAAATTTATGTAGTTGATTGAATTTCACAACAAATGGGAACTACATAGATAACAATTCCATAGTTCCAAACCACATAAATGATTTATTGAGGTATCCAATTTTTTGTATCTATTTCATTGACATATCCATTTCTCAAGTATTCTATTCTGCATTGTATTGGTTTCTCACATTTTTGATTCAATGATGTAGGTGATTGTGTGAGTTGACCGATTGATGTTGTAAAATTAATTATATATCCAAAATCGGCATAACCAATGTCCTCACCTAGATGATTTCTCTATGCCTAGAAAAAATATCCAGATAATTTAATATTATAGTATAATTTAACCATTATAGCATAGTTAATATATGTTACCGATCCCTTATCAATGTATTTATTATTTTGATTTAGGTTAAACTAATTTCAATTGGATTTCAGAATGTTTTCTATGAGATTAGATGGTATTAAGAGTTTACTAGGGGTTTAAGACATTAAAAAAAGGGAGAATGGTCCACACTCTTTATGGAACATGGTTTTTGGATTGTTAATACTAACCATAAAACATTAATAAGGGAGAACATAGTTTTTTATCCATTAAAGGTGGACCAAGAAACCATGTGGCATGATCTCACTTGGACAAAGGGTACCATAACACTACCAAAAAAAATTACAAACTATAAGGGTTGGATATAAAACCTTGTAAATAATTTTTCATTTGTGATGAGGATACTGCACATTTGGAACATATTTTGGAAAACTATATGGAGAATCTATTTTCCTCATTAAAATTTTGTAATTAACCACCTTTTACACCTAAAATTTATAATATTTCTCTCATTTCACCACTATTTATCCACCCATATCATTGGGTTATAACCTCCTTCCCCCAAAAAACATTATGTGTAGTATTCCTTTTTATTCTAAGGCACTTTGATGTTCGATTTATTGTTATTCAAAGCCAGATGTATGTCTCTGATTCGGTTTTATTTAATTTTCTAGAAGTATCTTTGTATGATTTTTTTCTATTCTACAGAATCAAATGAGACACCATTCTACAGAGTTTTTCACTATATGATTTTGGTCGTTCTATATTGAATCAAGGGTATGGGTTTGTGATTGTACACCTATGATCATAAGGTCAGTGGTCTATTTGTTAATTCTTATTGTATTGATATTGTTCTTGTTTATGTTTTTTTGATGTACTGTCTCATTGTTGTGAATTGATTTCCTTGAATAATAGATGTAAATTGTGTGTTAAACTAATTTGAGAGTCCCTCAATAGACCCCATTGTATCCATTAGTGATCAATAAACCGGGCCTAAAGACACCCACAAGGTGTGGAAGTCCCTTGTAAAAGGTGAAATGAGTTATTAAATGTAAAATTAGAGGGTTAGTAAGAATAAAAATATTTGAACTTGTGTTTTACATGTTAGAATTATTTAAGGGGATTCATTCAATAACATAGAATTGTTAAAAGGGTAATGAGATGATTTTGGGTAAAACTAATAAATAGTTAAAGGAGAATGTCTATATTGTTAACTTATTTTAAAGAATTATTTATGGTTGTAGTTTTTAATAAATCATAAAATATACTATTTATGGAATTGAATTAATGTTTTAAAATGGAATGAACAATGGAAATGTTGAAAAAAAGGTTCACAGTTTCTTTTACTATTTATTAAAATGTGATTGATGATTAAAATTGGAAATATCTGAGTGATGGTGTGGTTTAGATGTTGGATTGAGCATCATAATATTTTAGTTGGTCATGGATCATGTTGCAGTCCCCAATAATGTATTTCAGGGTTATAATACTATGTTTATGCTCTATGATCCATTTTTTTGGACAAGATATGGTTACCTGGATAGATTCTCCATGTTCAATTGTGTTAAAGTCAATTTATTAATGAATAACCTTGTCACTTAATGTGTTAAACCCTTATTGATTATGGTTCAGAATTCCAGCATGGTTTAATGTAGGTTTGGGGTGTGAGAAGTCATTGTGGAACCCATGGATCCAATTGTATATTTGACAACTAATTAATTATGAGACTTATTTTATTTTACATTTATGTATAAATAATCATTCACAATTCTACACTAATGATTATTTTTACTAAATATAGATATAGAAACCATTGGTGGTGGTTTATAGATTTATACTCCCTCTATTATTAGGCCACCATGATTACTCAAGAAGATATTATGATTATAGGTTAGGATAAGGTCAAAGGCCTAGTTTTACATTTTAGAGTTGGGATATGAGATGGATCATTGTTGGGGGAACCATAAATGGGTTTATGGCCCTTTTTGGTTGTATTAGTGTTTCTTTTTTTTGATTTCTTTTGAAACATGAAACATTACAGAATAAAATATTTTTATATCGGTTTTTGGGTATTTAAAAGTGTCAAGAACTTGAAATTTAATACTTGAATTTTCTTATTGATCATTATTACCAATGATATACTTTATGTTGATTTATATTTTTGTCTTAGTTTGGTATATAGGGTATAGTCTCCCCACATACCTTATTAGACCCTCGATACTAGTTTATACGCTCTTTTATACAAGGAGGCATGCATGATATCACATAATGATCCATCTCAGGGCACCAGTTTAGTGGAATCTCAATCAGGATATTACAAAATGTTATCATAGGGGGTTTCTTTTCGGTTACATTAATTTTTTGGAATGTTATACATGCGACAAGTATATGTCAGGAATTGGTAATGGGCTCATGCATGTGATCATTTAACCCATTTGTGGGGGATAATGAATGTTCTTTGGGTTGGATTGTTGTACATGATGTTCACTTACTATCATTGAATATTATTTCACTTTAGGTGATGCACTTGTAGTGTGCTGTTGAAATTTTATGAGGTTTTACTCCTCAGAGGGTGTGGTATTAGGTTTTTGTATTCATGATTAATTTTAACTACTCAGGTATTTATTGAAATTAATCATGTTAGGAACCCAATGAATTGCATGTAGAGCTGGCTTATGAGACATGAAATGATTATCTTTTTCCATAGTGTTAAAAAGAAATAGTTCCAAATTAAGGTGTTGTATAATGTTTCCAATTGAGGGTTGCTAAATTGAAATGTTGTAAAATGGAGATTAATTAAAGGAATGTAATTGGCAATCTAGTTTTACTCGGATATATCCATGGCCCAGGTTAGGCATTGATGAGGGTAGTGATAGTGTTGCAGTTGTATCCATTCAGATAGTGTATTATGGGTGTATTTTTTTGGCTAGATGTAAACACTCCATTAAATAATTGTGTAATTATACATTATGTAACCTAAATCATGAATTTATAATTGTAGTTAGGTACTATCATGATTACATTTAAAAGTATTGTGATATTATAGTACTTTGGGGGATGCACCTCCCACAGTGAGACCATATCCCCCATTGGTTCTAGGTGTCATTTAAAAAAATTTGTTCCGTGATAACTTTTTACATTTATAACATTTATATTAAGATACGTGTTATGAGATTTGCTAAGAATATTTTATATTAGTATAGGGTTACATTTTTAAAAACCTACATGGTTTACCAGAGAGGCTCTACCTGAGGTAGCTATTTTCTGGAATGAATTTCTACTAATTATCCAGGACCACATGGAAACTCTACTAGAGAATAGGGTTAAGTTAGCAGCTTAAATGTTATGATGAATACATTTGTGATAGTGGGATATTTTATTTTGGGTTGATATGTTGGATGATATTGTATGTAAAGAATTATAGAATAATTTTTAGAAAAACTATAACCCTGACAACCTAAGGAATGAGGGATCTATAGAGTTTATGAATTTGACCCAGGGGACTATGGAAATGATGGATTATTCTTGTTATTTCATTTATTTTTAGTGTTTTTTCACTACTTATATGATATGAGGTAACTATGATGAAAAATTTTTAGGATGGGATTAAATGTGAGATCAAATCCCTGGAAAATATCTTTCATTTGATGAATTTCACTAAGAGGGTGAATGAGGATCTCATTTATGAGGGAACCTAAATAATTACTCTAGTAGTGGAAACATGGTTTTAGTTGGGAAATATTGTGTTCTGTATTTTTATATTTGAAAATATATTTACGAGAAAATCTACTAGGGATGTCGAGGATATAGAAGACAAGGGAGAGGATCAATCTCTCCAAGCACTGATCGAGTATTATACTATAAGTATGGTAGACAAGGTCACATGCATGGTTAATGTAATCAAATACAAATATAGTGATATGTTTGTGGTATAATGGGACATATACAAATTTTTTACAAGAACCACTGAAATATGGGTAGTTATAGATGACCTTGGTCATCATAGAGGACATGGATGAGATCTTCTAACATGAATAACTCCAGTAGATATAGTTAAACTGGAAGTATAAATTGGTGAAAAAACATAGTACTTTTAGAAAATTTCATAAATGAAAAATGTGCAGTATGATTCATAGATATCAAATTAGAGCTCATGTTAGTGGAATAAGTTCGATGGGTGGAGTTCAACCTACTGTAGATTGTAGTGAGACCGAAACATCAACAATCTCAGGTACCATTGTTGATGATTTTATACTTTTTAGTACGTTATTTTATAATGGAGATTTTAATTACATTATATCATATATGATTTGGGTATAGTGGATGAATATATGTATGGGGTTATTCTGATCAACAGATCCTTTGGGGTCCAATTAGAGGGTGTCTATCATTGTAATGAGTGAGACCTCGAGATAGGTGGGTCTACCACTGTGGGGACTTATCCATGTCTTGGATGTCAGATTTTGAATTCTTATTATTAATGGACTGGTTAGATTCATATCAAACTCATCTTAATGGTACAATAAAATAGAAATGCTCATGTCACCTAAGGGTGAAATTTTTCTTCATCGTAGAGAGTGGGATTTCCAAGAAGTCCGTACAAGTGTAGTTCATCAGTAGTTGGTAGATTTTACTGCTCAGTTTGGGAGTCTTATGCTTTATGATGAGGTAATGTATCATGCCATATTTCCTCATATATTTGATTATTTTCTAGATGTTATTCTCGAGGAGTTTTCACAGCTTCCACCTAAGAGAGAGGTTATGTTCATGATTGATCTACTGATATGGGTTAATATGGTTTCTATTCTAATTTATATAATGGAAAAAGAATCACATAAAAACATGAGAAATATTTGGAGGAGTTGTATTATAATGGATTCATCAATTCAATTAAGTCTCCATAAAGATCAAATATTTTATTTTCAATGAATGCTGAAAGAACATTTCATTTTTTGATGATTACATGAAGTTGAAACCGATGGAAAGTAATAATCGGTATCCTCTTCGGTGTATTGATGAATTTTTTAATAAGATGATGGATAAATTTATACTCCCAAAAATTCATTTGATAACATGGTATCATCAGTTTATGGGGATAAATTCTGATATAGTTAAAAAATAGGTTGTGGGTATGGTTTTTATGATTTTTTCATGATGTGATTTGGGTGGATGAACACTCTTATATTTATCACTATGATGAAAAGAATAATTTATAACACATAGTTAATAAATGATATTTTGTTTTAAATAAATATTTCTTATAACATAGTATATGTTATTAAAAACATACATCAGATAAAGAAACCAACATCAATTTAGTTAATTAATATATATCATTACATTAATCAAAAACTAAACCCATTAAAATGAAAAAATTATAATTGGATAAAAATATAAAATAACAAATTTTTACTGAAAAAATTGAACTCCTTCCAATCTTCTAGAATAATCACCCCCACTGCCATTATAATAGAAACAAAATAAATTATTAATATAAATAATTGACATCTTGAAAAATGATAATACAGAAACATGCGAGGAATTGTGGTCGATTTTAAATTATTGAATTATATACTATTTATATGAGTTAATGTGACCATTGGAATAGTAATTTTTCCATTCTAATTATAACTTATCCATGGTAATAGTAACCTTATCTTCGGGAATAGTAACCTGACCAATGGACTAATAATTTATCCTCAAATAATAAATTTTTATATTATTTTTTTCTAATTAATTAATGTAAATATAAATTTTATAATTCTAAAAAGGAAACAATGGAGGATAGGTTTAGGGTGTTTTGGTTTAGGAACCATGATGTTAGATAGGTGAATATATGATGATATTGAAAAATAAGGATCTAATGGCTGAGGCACTCTATGATCATTGTTTATTTGACTTCTACAAGGCTTTAATTGAAAGACATCAGACCATAATTTTGCATCATTATACCAGGAAGGTGGAAACATGGAATAATGTACATTAATAGTCAAGATATCTTACCCCTTAAAATGATTTAATTTCTAATCATATCATTAAAAGAGGAAATACCACCCTTATTCTCACTAATGAAGATCTTATTATTGATTGAATCCTGAATTGTGATCATTAAATTGGGAAAAAATGGGTTCTATCATATGGGAAAAATCCCAGGAGGGTAAGTGATGTGATTATTATGTTTTTCTCCTCTTGGGTATTCAATTAATGGAATTTAGTACACATTGGGAGTGGTTTCATTCGCATTATTTTTCTTTTAGAGGGTTTCAAATGGAATGAATGGGGGATCTCCCCAATTTTCCTCAAGCCAAGATTGATTTTCCTACAAAATCAACATCCAAATATCAATCGACTATCTTCTTAGTGATTAAAGACATATTTATGGGCTTGTATCTGGGGCCTATGATGGATTGGGTAGTGTCCTCAAATCCTTTTTGATATTTATTCTTTGATTGGATCACCAATTAAGGTTGATTAGGCAATGGAGGAAGCTATATTTGGATTAATCGAATGATTGTTAGTTGAAATTTTTCTTTCCTAAATCATTGTGGATCATATTTTTCTATAAAAAATAGATTTTAATTTTTAGTTAGATGATAGATATGAGTATCTATCTCTATATTGATGTTTATGTAAAGAAATTGGTCACAAATTGATGAATTGTAAGTATGAAATTTTCTATGATTTCTGTAAATCAATGTGGCATTCCTCGGTGGATTATAGGAGAAAGGAAAATATGATGTCTTGTAATGCACTAGATTTGAATTCAAACGATATCCTTGATGTCAATAATGATTCAGATGATGTGATGGGCTGATCATGTTGAGGAAGCTCCTGTCCAGCTTGATGAGGATCTAGAACAACCTAAATAAACAATATTGATATAAGGGTTCCCTTTATTATAAATAAATGGTATTAGTAGATACTGATACATCTTACATATGCAAGGAAATTTGGGAAAACAACTCTCAATTATAGATGGATAATGCACAGGCTATTGCGCGGGACATAAAAGCAGCTGACCAGAATGACAACAACACAGTAGTGGAAGATATTAGTCAAAATATGATTGATCAAATGACTCAACAAATACCAAAAGATTCTTATATTCAATTAAAAGGAAAAATTAATACTACTACTGAATGCCATGGGAAACATCATAAATTGGTACTTATGATGGAATCGGGCGTTTCTTAGGTAGAAGGTCTTACAGGTGCAACACCTAGTGATCTTGAAAAAGAGGTTCTGGTGATGGGAGCCTAGGAAATGATGAAAAAAAATTCTCTTATTATAAAGGATGTATTTTATATGGTCACTATAATGAAATCCTGGTCTCCCTCTCGATCTAAGGAATTTGGCCCTGTTATCGCATATACCAATTCTACGTCAAATTTGTTGGGTCTGTCAAATGATTCTCAAGACATCTCTCCAAAATATTTTGGATCCCTTAAAGTGAACTACACAACATTAAAATAAGATATTATGATTAAAATGGAAATAATAAATCAGGATAACCCGAATAATAGAAAGGTGACTCCAATGATGAAGAAAAATTCAAATAAATAATAAGATGATGAGGGGGAATAATGGCATAAATGAAAATCATCTAAATGGGGGGATCCAACAAATAAACAATCAATAGGGGAAAGGTTTAAAAGATTGAAATGATAAGACATTGGAATTTCAATTTAAGATCATGGGTCAGAGGATTATGATATTTAAAGCTTACGTAAGGTGTTGAAATGTCTGAATGGTTACTATCTTAGAGGCTGCTGTCATGGTCATTGGGTGTGTAATTGACGGGAGAGTGTTGTGTGAAAAAGAATGAATTCTTACTGCCAATGTCACGGAAAAGATTACGACCCCTTAATGATGGATTAGATTCCTTTTATGAACCTGTCCACTATAAATTTTTTAATTTCTATGGATATAATAATAATGGAATTAGCTCTACTTTTCTCAAAAAAAAATCAAAAATATAAATATCTGTATTAACAAAACCAAATAAAATATTATCACATATTTAAACAAACTACATTTTACTATATTTCATAAAAATCTTAATTTTTTATATTAAAAATTAATTTCACATATGTTAGGAAATTATTTTGGTATAATGAGTTTCCATTTTTAAATCATCACATTGATATTTTCTAGTATTTCTTTAGTTTGGTAATTTTCTAAAATAAATCAATTTTTTATCGAATATTAAAAATATTTTTTTTCATTAATAGTGTATTTAAAATTAAATAATTCATGATTTTATAATTACCTAATTTATTTTATAATGATATGAATAACCATGAAAATATTAAATTTTATAAATTCATCATTTAAATAAAATAATTTTTTTTTCCAAAATAAGAAACTATTTTCCAATATCCAAAGTCTAATGTATTCCATAAAAATAACTGTGTTTTTTTTGTTTTTTCCACTTTCCTTTTTGACAAACTATCGAGTAATAATTATAAATTCGTTTAAAGTTCTATAGAGATTCAATTATATTTATATTTTATTCATTATTTTATAAATATCATTATTTTACATTTTACCTTGGATATATTATTTTATTCAGTATTTTAACTAAAAAATACCACCCACCAAATGTATAAATAACTCCTCTCCAGATTTGAAAAACCAATACATCCACATGTACTATAGTAAAAACTCAACCAAAAAAATAATTTCCAATAACCTTTGAATCATTTAGGCTGATTCAAAGTAAACCAAATCCAATAATCAAGAATGTTTAGTGGCATACAAGAGAAGAAACACCTTGGAAAGTGTAGGATTTTAGTGACTCTTTTATCAATTTCTTCTTTTCTTCCCTTATTACTAATTCATTTTAATAAAATCTTCTACGATTAATTAGCATTTATATCTACATCATATTAGTGATTTCAAACAACAGTAAAAGTTAAAATTATAAGGTACTTATATTTCATACATCTCTTTCACCCTCTTCAGATAATGTCCCGTAAACACCTAGTTAAGCTCAAATAGGGAAATATCTAATTCAATCCTTACCAAAAAAAATTTCGATAATTAAAATAAATTTTTTATGATATATAAATTTAATAATATATAAAATATACTCTCTTGGATTTTATTAATATAATTTATAAATTACTTATGAAAAACATAATGAAATCATAGAAAAACTTGATTATTTTATGGGGATAATGTTATCAAAAATATTAAAAATCAACCACGAAAATTAAGATATATAATCCATTTTTTATAATTGAAAATCATAATTCACTTATTTTTCAATGTTTTATGAAACCTATTTTTATTTATTATGAGGTATAAAATAAAATAAATAAATTTGGATATAATATTAGGGGATTTTCAAAGGAAAAATATTTGTTTTGGGTCATCATCTATTTCACATTAATTTAATTATTAATGTTTCTATAATGTCTAAAATATGTCATTTAAATTTCTATTACCATTTAATTTGGTTATATTCATGTTTCAAACCTCCCAAAATGATTTCATATCCATTTAGAATTATTATTAAAAAATACCACAATTTTAAAAATGTCTCTTGAATTATCTTGAGTTGTTTCTACATTGAAAGAATAAAACTATATTTAAAGCCAAAATATGAAATCCCTTTTTAATTTGGGAATCATAATGGTCATTTAATGAATTATTATATGTTAAATACTTTATGAAATCCATACCTTTTTGTGGGTTATTTCTTGACTGAAATTGATATCCATCGAAGTGGAATGAATGATTATGAGAATTTTATAATGTTATGGGTGATCTCAGAATTATATAGCCGTAATGTACAATGGGTAATGTGATTTATATCATGAAATAACATGTATTATTAATAAACATGAATCTATATTTGGTCACAAGGATTATGTTATGATTTATGAACAAATTTTTTGAATGTACATGATGCATGTTTTTTTCAATACTATGTATGATATTTGACCATTATGTTATGATGTTTCATTATTATTAATATGGAACATTCCATGCCTTTATCAAAATATTTAATCGTTATTATGATGATGATATGATGATTATGATATGATGAATTTGATTATGCTCAGCCATGTACAATTGATTCATTTCCCTTAGTCCTCCTCTTAGTTGGATTTTTTCTCACCCTTTATTTAATGTATATCCTTAGGTGACTTCTTATCCTAATGAGATAATGATAGATTTATAAAACTAGTAGAAATAGTGGCTTCAACGTTGATCCAACTATGTGGTTTTTTACAAACCAATGAAAAATGTATCTGTGAGAACATTGTGGCATTATTTTATATAAAATTGAAACAAAAACATTGTAAAAAATACTTAATATCATAAAAAAGGTATTTTATTGGATCTATAAATCCCTTTTCAATGACTCGCGGAGACTCCATTGGTGACCAACTAATTCTCAATGGCCAATTTTTTTTCGTCGATACTAATCATCTTTTCATGATCCATGGTCCCATTTCTTTACCCTCTTTCGTTGTTTCATCATCAATAGAAGTATTTTATCTTTGAAAACCATTTTACAGTTGACTTTCAATTGTGGTTTTATTTTATTTTTCATTTCTTCCAAAAAACTTATTATATCATATTATGTTTTTTATTCTAATTAATCTTAGGGAGAATATTCAGTTTAATGATCTAATTTCCTTGTTGAATTCAAAATTTTGTCAATGTTTTTTATTTTTTAATAAATTATATTTTTGAATTATAGTTATAATTATTTTATTTAGTTTATTTTTATTTATGATTGTTATTGTTAATGATTTTTTATTTTGATAGATTTTTTATTTGATGTAATTATCAAATGATCATTCTCAAATCGTGCAATGAAAAATAATATATAGTGTTATCATTGATCAATATAATTTACATCACATTTAATGTCTCAATATTTCCTCCAATCAAACTAATATAATATTTATTAACTTTTGACATTCTTGACCCCAAACTAAAATAAAAACAATGTAAAATGTACTAATACACATTATAATATTCAAAAAAATAAATTAATAATATTGATAAACCACGTGTATATCATTTGAAAATAAAAAATATAATATTTTATAAATTCAAAAGATATATTATTTATATTATAATATAATTTTGTTTCAAAAAAATAATTTAACATTTTGTGTACTTGTACTAAATAAGTTAAATTGACAAATTTTAAATGATTGAAATAATATATGATAGTTCCATGTGTGAAATAATATATTTTCATTAATTAAATTTCATATTCATTTAAATTAATATTAAAAAACAATAAATGGTCAAATGGTCACATTTCAATAAAAACTGTTTTTCCTTATATATTATTATTCATTTCAAAAATATAATTGTTTAAAATTAATTTGGTAAAATGAAATTCCATTATTTATTTATAATGTTAATAAACTTTTTCTATTTTTTTCGAATGTAATGTATTTACATGTAAATAATGATTAATACTATTTTTACCAAAATAGGTTTTCAATAGAACTGGTGTTCTATGGAGTTACCATGGGTAAACATTACCCCATATATTAGAATGTTAATTAGTTAAATAAGTAACCCTTTTCATACAGGAAATGGAAAATTTGGGAATTAAATTAAATTAACATTAATATATTATATCATGAGGAGTGGAAAACATTTATGTAATGTCAAAATCATGATTTTATGCTAGGAATATCACATAAATATAAAGATATAAAAGGAAACAAATTAACACCAAATACTATATTAGTTTTCAAAATCATGATTATTTACTTTGAATATCTACTACGGTCCTTTCATGAATTGTACATTGGTTAATCATTACACACACCTCTCAAAATAAATACCTTTAATAAATTATTTTTTATTTTATTCCTAATAATTGATAATGTTTTCTATATGATTAATAATAATTTTTATACAACATGTTTATGTTAACAATTTATCCATTTATATATATATATATTTAATTATTTATATGTTTTAATATATTTATCTACTAAATATCGATATCAAGTATTTAATGGATTGAAATTGTATTAATTTACGAAGAAAAACTAGTGAATATGACAAAGGATTTGATTATATTTGCAATTTTAAAAATGAGATATTCAAAAAATAGATTGGATTTTCTATCCATGTGTATATATGTATAGGATCATATTGAAAAATTATATAATTATTTAGTTTATGAAACCATCAAAAAACACAAAATGTTGAATTATTTTTTGGATATTTTGAGAAATAATTATTACATGGCGTAATAAATATAGAGTGTTATCAGCAGATTTGAGATTATTTAAATTGAATTTAGGAAATGGGTGGATTGATAAAAGATTGTCTAATGTACATGAGATTTTCAAAGAGATACTTCTAGAATGAAAAATGATTCTAGTATCCAATTGTGAGTTCAAAAAAATATTATGCCCAATGGGATTGGGGTATAAAAAGAAACATAATTTTTCTAGTGATTATGTGTTTAATAGGAAATAATATAAATATTTATCACAATTTCTTACATGTGGGACATCATACTATATGATGGATGAAAATGCCAACTCATATTCATTCTCGGGTACTAGAATCCAACCTCATGAAACATAAATTTTGTGTACTTTCTAAAAATTTCATCCAATAATTCCATCTTATATTTATGATAATTCAACCATGATTCATTCTCAGGTATAATACTCAAAGAGCGTGATAATGAAATTTGGTACCTTCTAATAATTCCCCGTTTGAAATGTCTATTTTGAAATTCAAATGATTCAAAAATGTAATGATAGAATTCTAATTAGTGCATATCTTATGTAATCATATTCCACCATACTCATTCACTGAAGTGGAAGATATTTGTTAAGGAATTTATTTATTTTGAAATTGAAGTTATATATATCATAATGGGATTGTCTACTAATGGAATGAATCCACATAAAAGCCTATGTATCCAACATAATTACTGGTCTATTTTTTGGTAGTTTAAAACATTCCCTCACTTATTTGTTTGATGAATAAATATTTTATGATGTTTTTTATGGATAAAACACATTTTATTTTCTGTTTAATTCCATAATAATTATCACTATAAATGAATTTTATACATTAGAAAACTTATCTAGATACAATATTAGGGGACACAAATCATGTCCAATTTTTTAAGATATTACTTCATATGATCAATTACAGAATGTAAGAAAAATAATGTACATGGGACATTGATGATTTTTTTTAATTGTTTATCCTTATCATATATTGAAAAAAAAATATTTAACAGTTTACAGAAATTCAATCTTCCCACATGACCATTGTTAGTTGAATAATATTACAAAAATGTGGAAAATATTTATTCAACCATTTCAATGAAAATACATTATGTTCTTCAAAAAGATATTTGTAAGAAATAATATATCTTATTCAAACAACCATATTGGATATTTTTAGAGATAAAACATATCATTGAATTTCATCACGATGAGAAAGAAATATGTGAAAATCTGATTGGAAATTTTCTATACATAAAAGGAATGACAAAAATGGATGAAATACTGGATTGGAATTGAAATCTATGGGAATATGTTTAGAGTTTTTTCCAACTATGAAAGTAATCTCATTATATTTACCTCTTTCCTTTCACACATTATCAATGATTTAGAAGATGATTGTTTGGCATCTTCATGGTATTAAAGTACCCAATGACTATTATTAAAATTTGAATTATTTGGTGTCATTGAAGGATATTAAATTAATATGTATTAATTCTCATGATTTTTATGGATTGATGCAATAACATCTACGAGCTGCATTGTGTGGAATATTGTCGACAGTTGTCATAAACATAATCATAATGTTATGTAATTTTTCCACACCAATTTGTAGAAAATATCTTGATCCAACTTTTTTTGATGTTTTGGATAATAACGATTATTTTTTACTTTAAAATATAAATGCATTTCTCACCTATGTTTTTTAATATAATGTATCATCTTCAGATTCATTTCATTCTTAAGAAAAAAATATGATGGCCTAATTTTTTATCATGGATCTATCATTTTGATTTTTTTATTAATATTATGAAGGAATATGTTAAAAATATTTATTGAGAAGAGACTATTATTATTCAAAAATATTTTTTGAAAGAGTTGATTCTGTTCATTAATGATTACTTGTTTTAGGTACAACATATTATTCCCTCTATATCTCAACATATGATAGTTGATAGTTGAGGTAGAAGGATTCGAGGCTTAAAGGTAAAGTTCATTCCATGTAAGGAAGTGATGTAGGCACATTTATATATTTTAACAATATATATGATGTTAAATCATATATACAACCACATATTTCCGAATTAATGTTATTATATCTAAAATGAAATGAAATGTTTGTGATGATTGAGCATTAAATAAAATTTTAATCATGATTTAATGAGAAATACATTATATATATATTTGAATCATAAACATTTACATTGTTAGTTGGGGGACAATTTATTAATTGGACCTCATGGTATGGTTTTGATATTTATGGGTAGACATTTTACACAATAAATGTAGATGATAAGAGCACCATTCAAAATAGTGTTGTATTGGTCATCACTAAAGCACTGTGTTTTTCTAGAAAAAAATATAAAAACCTAATATGAACATCAACACCATATTTTGGAATTTTTCAAGTCGTATGGGAAATTTTTTATATTAAATTGTTTTTCACCATGTTTATGTTTCATTGGGATGAATGTAATAGTGGTTTGAATCATATTGAATATGGGTTTAAAATGGTTGATTTGAAACGATTTAGTCTAAATGAGTAACCATTTATCCTGGAATCAAATGGAAAGAAATTATTTTATGACATTGATCAATCAATTGATTGGTGGTCCGTCATTTTTCAAGGGATAATAATATATTTATCTACTGATGATGATGATGATTCTATTTATTTATATGAGGCTTATTCACTGAATATGTTATTTTTGGAAAACAATGACTATAACGTAGTCCTAGTTCCTGATGTACGAAATGATCATGGTGATGGGATATATGAAGACAAAAAATTACTCTCATAATTAATCTATAAATTATTTACATTGCATTTATTTTTGAAATTTAAATCTGTAAAAACTATATATGTTAATGACTATTAGATATTTAATTATATATATTTGATTATTTTTATGATTTTTTTTGTTAAATTTTTATAATATAACGTTATCGTTAAACATTTTTTCAAGAAAATACATGATGTACATTTTTATATTTTGAATAATGGAATTCATTTCACAAAATGTTTTCAAACCTTTTCATTTAAATTTATAAATGTTTCTATCATTTTATATGTAATGTATATATTTAATAGTATACCTTTTATATTTTTTTTGTATGGGATCTTAACATATTTTTTTAAAACATAAATTGACACGTTTTTCACTTTTTTACATACATATTATTTTTTTACTATTTTCTTATTTTTTAATTCTCTAATAATATACAACTATACAATAATGTCATTACATTTTCCTATTTAAATGATAGATATATATATAGAGAAAATGTAACATTACTGAGCTATTTTTATTATTTTCATATTATTACATATAAAATATTATAATTATATATTGAATAACCCATTTACTTTATAAAAAATTAATTCAAGACTATTTAAGAGACATTAGTGGTGGATAATTATACTTTAACAAATAATAAATCATGTTCTCAAGTTGTTAAAGAAGAATTTCATGTTTACTGAAACATTCAATTTCTCATGGAGACAAGCGATTGTGTATTAGTTTTTATGATAATAATTTTATAACATGCCCAAATGAAATACAGTTTATTAGCTATATCTATATGAAAATTCATTGCGGGATTATTATTTTATATCCAGATTGGAAGTCCAATGACAAGACAGTGATAAATCATCTTTGGGAGTTAGTAATGAAAAATAATTTCAATTGACTTATTTTATCTCATTTTTCGAATAGGATATATTTTATAAGGATAATATTTATTTTACTCAATTATAGGAGACATTAAACTTTGATGAAAAAATGTAATTAAGAAAATAAATAATTCATTTCTAGTGGTTTGATAAAGATATTTCAAAATAATGTTGAAAAAACATAATTTTTTAGATGGAGTTAAAATGAAAATCCATGCCTCAAGTATTTGTGTTTTATGTAGATTCATTAATGAAATATGTTTCCAGCCAACATGATGAAGCCATTCTATTATGATAATTATATTAATTAGTAAAATCTCATATATATGTACCTAATTAATTATTAGTATAATTTTTAGATGATAGGCCACCAGGAAATCCCTTAAAGTCATCCTCTAGCAGAATGTATCCCCCCATAATTTATCACGTGGGTGTATCATTTTTTATAGATAAAATTATTGAGTAAAAGGTTCAAGAATTAATGGCATATTATTCAGCTGATTCTGATGATGTCTTGTTCGTTCCCCCATCACCCCCCTCCTGTGATGAAAAATGAAAAAGAGAGAGAAGTTGAAAAAAAAATCATACTAAGAAATCTATAGATGTAAATTAAAGAACCCTAAATATAAATATTTTTATTTTTCATGAATTTTCATCTTTTAAAAATTAAAAACACTTATATTCATTTTTCATTTTTCATTTAATGACGATCATCAAGAGAAATCATCCCAATACACAATTATACCTACGGGTAGGATAGAAACACTAGCCACTACTATTAGAAATCTAGAACACCCTAACCACATAGGAGGATATTAAGAGAGTGTTAGTTTTCAAAAAAAAAATTTCCATCAAGGTAAGAAATTAAGAGACTTGAAAATTAAATCCATAATAGGTGAGATGAAATATATTAAATAGTATATGGGTAAAAATTCATTAAACTGGGTAGTCTATGATTGAACATTTTGTGAGACAGTCACAATATGTGAAACATTCCCATCCTGTCTAGACTTTTTAGTCGGTAGTGAAACCTATACAACTCTCCCAATTGGACATTCCAATACAGCATTCCAACTCAGATCCTCCACCTCCCTGTTTGGACCCAACCTTATATTGTGATTGTTATTCAAGTGATCCTCATGTACATAACGTATCATTCAATGGGGAGAAATTTTTGGGTGACATTATACATCACCAATCCATACAGACAGGTCAGGATAGAGTATCAGTACATGATATTGATCCTAATACTCTACTACCATTTCTTACTGAGGAGGTTAACAGAGTTGCAGATTGTTTGGGTTAGTTTATACATTGACCATCTAGCGTTCTAATTTATCATTCATACAATTTATGTTTTTTTTAAATATTAATTGCATCTAATTGAAAATTACTTATAAATTTTTTATGAAATTTAACTAATATAGGTTTATGTAAAATAAAAATAAAAAGGGAAATGAAACCAAAAGGTTCACAGAGAAACAAATTTCGATACTTCTGATATTTTTTATTGGATATAAATATTATCTCAGGATTCTTATTCCTTGTATAATATCTATGAGTTTCAAACTATGTACAATATATGTGGAAGAGACAATCCAGTAAGAATATTGAGAAGATATATCATGGATAAAATATATTTTAAATTTCTTAGCATTCCTGTTTTTCAGTAGTATTACATGAAAATAAATTTATGATTTTGTTTTTATTTCATTAATTAATGATGGTTTAAATTGGCTAAATTTTTTAATTTTTTAATTAGTAATGTAATCACACATCTTATTCCAAATTATTTCATATACATTTACGGTTTTATATAATGAGAATTAATTTCAAAAACTGTGAAATATTTAATGTCTATTGATAGAGATACATATATATATGTGAGTGTCTATCAAAGATGATGATTGGGTGTTGGTTTTTTTCATTTCTTTATGGGTATGAACAAAAACATAATTAAAAACCAATTATCATTATAAAGTCATTAATTATGATATTTTTGTATTGTAGGAAGAATTAGATGTTAGGCACATTCTGCCTAAGGAAATGCACATTATAATGGTTTTCCTATTTTTTAGGTAATGTTCATTAAAATTTATTACTTTGTTAGATGAATAAGTTTTTGTCATTTTTTATAATTTCATTATATTTATTTATTATTTTATATAAATTTATTATTAAAGGATATATATGAAAATTCAAGTCATGTAAAATATTTAATATAGATCACTTTTCAATAAATAACCCAAAGGCAATCCAATATGTGAATGTGAAAACAATAATTTTTTATGTTAGATATTATTTGGATTTTAGATATTTAGATATATATATATTGGTTTTTATTATCTTGTTAATGTTTTATAACTATAGTGTTATCGAAAACCAATATATTTTAAATGTGGTTATTTTTTCTATGATTCTTGTATGAGATAATCACAACTGGGTAAACAATTAAATTTTATAAGATTGGTTATATTAATTATTTTATGTATTTTATCATAGTTTTTGGATTTTATAACCTTATAACATTCAATAATTTTTCCGATATTTAACAATTCTGAGTCTAATATAAAGGATGAACTTACCCATCTTCGTTCATTTTTTGGGTACTATTTGTCATGCAGGATTGCGATTTAAGGAATGCATATTCTATTCATTTTGATTCTTTTACAATTTCCATGTAATATGTTTTAAAAAAGTAATGGTTTTGTTATAATAGGTTTTTAAATATAATGATCTCAAAATAATTCTTAATCATCGATGGATAATGATCATGTTGTAAATTTTTTTAGGTGTTTTTTAATTATACTTTATAATACAATTGTGCAGATAATTTTTTGGATTAAATTATTAGAAGTATATTTTTTATATTTTTAGTCAACAAAATATGTTGTTTAAGGGATTTATACTATTTTGTTTTATTATAGGGATTATTATTTTTGGGATTTTAATATTCATATTTTTCTATTTTTGATCATTTGGAATCAATTTTCATAAAAACCAACAACAAAATCTAAAAAAATACAGGTTTTCGACATCTATTTCATTAAAAAATCAACACTTAAAATGATGCTAATTCTATTTTTCAGTGTCAGTTTCCTAAAAAATGATGTTGAAAATCACATTTTTTTGTGATTTTATTGGAGAAACTGATATTCAAAAGGTTGATGACTCTCATTTTCAGCATCACATTCCAAAAAAATAACTCAAAAAATCCGGTTTTTAATGCCATATTTATAAACATGGGATACAAATTTAAATTAAATTGTGTTTTTTCACATATGGAAGGATAATGAAGAGGAATTAATATTATTTTCTTGTGTTATTTTATACATGTGTTCTATGAGCCAGATTTTTTAAGAAACTAACCCATTGAATACTGGATTGTATAACTATAAAGTTTTATTGTATGAAAATTATGGAATAGCCATATAATAAAAATTTGGTTCAATATAGTTTGTATCAAATAATAGTTTATATGACTTAGGAATCTGGATTTGACAATTTTAGGGAAAACCATTTGTATAATTCAATGTATTGGTAAACATCCTAGATGAATCATTTTATAAAAATGAAAAAATCGGTATACCATAAGATATTTATTAAGAGTAATTTTTTAAAAAATATTTCCATATTTATTTATTGTTTGTGGAGTCAAAATATGTTAAATCCTTTTCATTTTTTAATATTTTTGAGAAATAGGAGAAACCAAACCAATAAACTATGTGAGAGACAATGAAACATAGTCCAAATTACATCCCCAATGCCATTGGTGGTGGATTTTAATACGTCATGGTGATTCTTACCCAATTGTCTTAGTTAATGAGTAATAACAATATTGATGTGGAACATCAACATTCACCCAAAAATGAGAAACTGGGTATCAATTCTTTTATGAGGAAACAACCACCATCATTCAATGGGTATTTCGATACAATTATAACTGAACAATGGGCTTACTCAAAGGGGGAGATATTTTTTGTAATCCACTATTCTAAGAGGGATATGGTGACTATGTGGGTCTATTGTTTTGATAGAGAGTAAATTCAATGGTGGGAATTGAATAAGAATTTCATATCAAATGATAAAATGGAAGGTATTGAGTTCGAAGAATTTATGAAAATATTTGTTGAAAAGTATTTCCTTATAAATCATTGAAATAATTTGGGGCGATAACTCTTAGAGGTGAAGGAAAATTATGGTGAATTTTACAAAAATTTCAATGAAAACATTCTATGGATTTAATGATATGATTTGGTATTTATTGACATTAATGATTGAAAAATAGATAGATTATTTAGTGTCTTAAAAACATAAATTTTGAAGGATCTAGGTTTTTGATACTTTGGGGGTTATGATTGATACGAACATAATTTTAGTATTGGTAAAAATTATTTTACATTTGGGAAAACCCTTGTTGATTATCATTTTAACTTATAACTAGAGTGCATGCCTTATGGTGGGTCATATTTGTTTTTGAAGATAGGTTGTGAAGGTTTTATGGATAGGATATATGGAAAACAGATAATGTGTATTTAAATTAATGATTTTTATTAAAATTCATTTTGTGTATTAAATAGATAATGTGTATTCTCCCAGATAGACTTCTTCCACGTCATGTGCATGTTCTTCGTAGGAGGGAAATCCCAAGAACTACCTGGCATGTAATGCATACTCCCCATATAAATTCACAGGGGTATTTTTCATATAATTTGAAGCGTAGACTCTTATTTTAGGAAATGGATCATTTCTCCTCCTATGCACAACATGATCCAAACTATAGGTAACCCCAATAATAACATAGGATTATGTCATTTTCTATTGTATGGAATCTGATCGGACCATTATCTATCACCTAAGAAGAACAGTGGTATGATATCCACTCCTCTAACCACCTCCCAACATTTATCTTTATTTCTCTGTCAATATTTTGGTATGAGATTATATGACTTACTTTTTCTGAATTCGTCCACTCTTCTAATATCTGACATTATTTTATAATTTAAAAGTTGATATTGGATAAGTGGTCATACATGGGACTAAGGTAGGAAGTTTAGTAATTTTATCTAAACATATTGATGTTTTTATAAAATATAACTTCGTGTTTTTTCATAGAACTTTGCGACACATTTCCTTAAAATAATTTAACATTAGAATTAATTAATCCATGTTTTGACACTCCTGTGGACCCGTGTTAAGGAATTAAATAAATTGGTACCACATTGGATTCCACCCCATTGTGAGTGCTAAATTAAATACCTTCTTTTATTGAAACAATTTATCTCATAATACCCCATATTATGTGGTATATATTAACCATAAATTCTATTTTTCTTCATTTCTAAAATTAGTTGATTAATTTAATTAAAGGGATGCCAGCTGTAGGGACACGCCTCATGTTATATATTTATATATACTAATTATATTAATTGTGACACCTATGGATATATTTGGATATAAATTTTATAAGTTATTAAGAGGTAATTCAATTTTATTATTATGAGTATTCCCTGTATATTGGCTGGTGAAAAATGGTTAGGGGACTTTTTGAGCATGGAATTTCATGCTCACTTAAGATGGGAGACGGGCATGAAATCTCACACTATTTACTTCTAAATGGATGATGGAAATGACATAAAATGTTCCCTTACCTTAGGCGTTGGACATTACTACTCACCCAACAATCTTGAGTGACATGCTTGACATATCACATTCTTATGAGATAAGTTATAGTAATATTTTTGTATCCTTTGTCTCATTTGAATAGACATTTATGTTGTAGTTACACCATAGGTCTTTAAGGAACCTAATATCCATTTAGATGTCAATATATTTCCTCATGTATATAGTATTTATACTTGTATAAATATTATATATGAGTAATTATATATATATTAGAAATGGTTACGGATAATAGACTTATTATGACTTATAACAAAGTAGGTAAATACTTTTAGGAATCATACCTAAACAAAATACTAAAGGTATTTATTTTTCATCATATTTTATTATTTTTCTTACCTAACTATTTCTAGGATATAATCATCGAGTAGATTATTATAGACTCCATTAGTGGAGGCCTATTACGATTTAGTAGTGACCCTGTTTGGGCATCCATTTGTACCCATATAGACTTTTTGGTTGGTATTGAAATGGGAAGGAAACCGATCATGAATTCTTTATCTATTTTTCTTATAGCTTGGATCATTGGAAAAGAGGATCGAGTGCATGCTTGTGATTCTAATGGAGATATGTTTTAGTCCTTTTGTATTTCATTATAGCATGTTTTATTTTCTTGAGTCTAGTATCCTAGTATCCCCATCTTTGTATATAAAGACGACGTGACATCATTTTTTATATGACTCACCCTATGGATTTTTAATATTATTACTGCCTGGATGTTTTCTTATTCTATTGTTCTTATTTATGATATTTCTTTCATTAGTGTCATTTGTAATCTATTATGACTAAACTGTTTATTATCTATATTTATTGTTGTTGTTATATTATAATATTAGGATATAGTATCCTCCTTATAGCACCTTGGACCGTATCTACTAATTCATGGCCTCTGGCATATATGGATGCACTCATGAGGCCATGTGACTAATCGTCTCGAGGAACTGTTTTAGTTTATCCTAGTTCAGGGAGTTACAAAGTGGGATCAAATGCATTTTTTTAATTTTTTAATACTATTTAGGAATTACATATTATAGTAGGAATGAAATGATAGTTTGTAAAAAACCTATTGCTGAGACTAGCTATCCCATGTAAAGGGGAAACCCAAATTTCCTTGGATAAGTTTTTATTATTTTGGTTTGTTCCAATTACAGGTGTACTAATTTCACCCATAGGTGATGCTCATGTTTTTTTTATATTATTTTTATTTATAATATTATTATTATGGGTTCACTTTTCCCTTTTCCATGATTGATGAGGAGTTATGAGGACATGAATACTGATAGTCACTTCAGGTCTTATATTCTATAAACTTTTCAATGACAGTTATAATTTTCACATGCATTGACTACTATATATAGTTAGTTATAAGATAATTTCTTTTGAAAAGGTCTGAAAATAAATTGTAGGGATAAAATAATGGGGATTTTAAAGATTCCTCATAAACTTAAATGGTGATTTCTCATATATATTGATGATTGATCCTTGATTGACTAATTATACCATGTTGCGTGTTCTGGGCCTACTGGTTCCTTGGACTGAAGCAAAGTTAGTTGATTTGATTACATGAATTCCAATTGTGAATTGTGAAACACGTAATTCTATAAATTGTGTTCAATATTTATTGAATAAATTCATTCATATGACCTATTAAAATCTGATACAAGACCTAAAATCTAAGTCAAAATGACATGATGCACTAATTTCAATTTATAAGAGTCTAGGTTTTGTAATTTGAGAATGGTGGCACATTTAACTATATAGGGATATATAGTTAATTATATAATAGAACATACATAAATGTAATTAATAATTTAAATGAATATTTTAATGATAAATATGGATTATAATTTATAGGAAGGTGTTTTTTTCCTCTATATATTCCAATTGAAAATCCATATATAGGAACCCCCGATGTGTACTATGAGATCTATAAATAACACTAGACTTAGTAGTGGGTAGTTAGGGGTGTTTATTATGTTTCTTATGGAATATTATAGTGTTACTTTATTAGCTAGGACTTTATTTAGGGGTATAGAGAGATGTGTGGCCCTTTAAAAGGAATGTTCTGTGCTTGTTTTAATTTTTATCTTCAATATTTTCAACATTAATTTTTCTCATGAGTTGTGAATTTGTAACTGTATAATCATGCTACCATGAATACCTTGGGTAATATTCCAAGATGGGGATGAAGACCATGATGTGAAGGTGGTGGGCCCTGATCCACCAAAACCACCTATATAAGTGATGCCTAAGGAATCACCAACTATTCTTGTCTAGGGAACTAACACCCATTCTTTATAGAATTTCCTTTATATGATGTAGAATATAAAATCATTTTCTCAACATAGCCCGACTATGACAATGTTAAAAAGGTAATAATAGCCACATAATCCTCCCTCCTTCTCAGGGGATGGAAGACCTCATGTTCCCGAGTCATGGATGTTGGTAATTATTTCTATTTTAAAGCATCTATAGATTCCTCTAGGGGGGACAATCAATCACATTGCGTATATGACATGATGTTCTTTCAAGAGATGGTGGGATGCCATTGCATAAGCATAATGACCTCAAGATATGATACTGATGGATTTCTTTATTATCTTCTATGATTAATTTATTCCACAGACATTGAGAGATGATCACGAGGGATCATTTTTTATGTTTTAGAAGGGAGATATGTCTATAAGGGGTACTATGCCCATTTTATTAGGCTACAATGTTTAACACTAAATCTATCTAGTGATGACCTCATGAATGTCAGGTGATTTAAAGATAGGATGGTATATTCCATCTGATCTCTGGTTAATGCTTTTTGGTTGAATATTATTCAAGTGATAGTTAACCAAGACCTCATTACATGGCAGAATTTGATTGAAGATGATAGTGTGAGGTATGTGGTTTAGCATCAAAACCATGTAATTGTTATTCTAGTAGAAAGAAGAGTCACACTGAGTTTTCTTATGGGGGAAGTAGTGATGTTGTAACTCAGACTGTTAGCTTAATTATATTTCCCCAACGCAGGAAGCTTGGAATCACCAATACCCAATGTATGTGAGATCCAGTTGAGTGCAGATGCTGCAGTAGGAGGGGGAATATCTTGTGCTTATGAAGTAATTTTTCATCATAACCTTGTGAGATAGGGAGTATTCCAACACCATGCTCTAGTGTGGGATTAGTAGTATCACTCCAGACATGTAGATGGAATTCTAGTGGCTCATCAGGATGATGTGGTGGTCACGGAAGAGGGAATTACACATAGTTTTCACAATGCTAGTTGAGCGAGTTTATTCAGAGAAGTCTGGTTCTTTCTCAGGTCTACGGTATGAGTCAATTAAATGCATCACATCCTATGATGGAGGAGTAGAGTGTTAATACTTCTCCAATTTTAGGCACTTTTCTATTTCATCTACTCTATATTCTTCATTATTTGAAATAGTTTTATCACACAACATTATATATATGGTAATTCTAGCATGTTTTTGTATCAGTATAGAGTATTTATGTGGGGTGATAACACTTGATACCTTGTTGGGTATTCAATCAATGAGCTTTTTGATGTATGGAATGCCCCTAGATATAGACGGTTATCTATTCATGTGGATTTTGTTGTCCTTGACATGTTAGGATTTGATGTAATTATCTGGATGAATTGGTTGTTACCTATTAAGACCATATCGATTATCATTAATAGATGATGACTCTTACATCACTAGAGGGTGGTGGATATATTCACAAGGGAAAATGGGATTTCTATATTCATGAGCTAGACCTGAGCAGTAGCGGGTGAGCAATGTGAAAACCCAGATCGATATTCTTTTTTTGGATTACTATGGATCATAACATACTATTTTACCACATATAGTGAGTAGTCTAATTTTTTATTTCCATGAAGTCTTTTCTGGACTTCAACTAATGAGAGAGGTATGATTTTACTATCAATCTAGTGTCTGGAGAAACACCAGTTTCCATTCCCCCTTACAAGATGGAACCTATGGAGCTTATAGAGGGCTTGAAGTAGTTGGTAGACCTAGAGGAAAAAGGTTTTGTCACTACTATTACATATCTACGAATTTCACTGGTCCTTTTTCATATATGGTGGATGGTACCCTCTTGATTTTCATGGTTATTGAAAATTGAACCAGATTACATTTAATAACCATTATACAATGCCTTAAATATATGACCTTATATACAAAATATGAGTATCGAGGGTGTTTTAAAATATTTATTTGATATAGTTCTACCCTCATTTTTGTGAAAGAATTTATACATATCTCATAAATCAATTTGGAGAAGTTATGGTCTTTATGATTACCAGATAATTCTATTAGGTATCATGTTCATTCCAGTAGTTTTCATTGATATGATGAGTCTAGATTTCCACCAATATCTAGATATGTTTGTGATAGTATTTATGGAAGATATAATGGAGAAATCACTCACATGAAAAAAAAACCATTCACAACATCTTAAGATCATTCTGAATACACTAATAGGGAACCAACTATAAACAACGCTCACCGAATCCTACTTTTGTATTAAAAAATTCTACTTCAGAGGTCATTACATCTTGAAGTAAGGAGTATCAGTAGGTCAGGAGATGGTGAGAGCTATAGTTTCCAGGGATCATCCTAATAACTTATTTTATATCCAATTATTCTTGGCGCTAGTATTTTAGTAATGATGCTTCATCCATGATTTCTCAAGACACTACCACAAAACTGGGCAAGGCTAGCGCCACACCATTATCAGCGGTAAGGAAAAAGGCATTGATAAAGGGGGGGCCTTTATCAGCGCTATAAAAAGAACTTATAAAAAGTACACCTTTATCAGCGATTTTTTTAGCGCTGATAAAGGGACTCCCTTTATCAGCACTTGATTAGTAGTGCTGATAAAGGGTCGACTTCAAAAAAAAGTTTTAAATAATATATAAATATATAAATATAGTTATATAGTTAAATTGATATAAATATAATATATAATTTTTAAATATATTTTAGATAAGTATAAATATACATTTACACTTAATATTCTAAATATATAAGATATTTAGTGAAAATGGATTCTTTAAAAAATAAAAAAATATTATTAATTAATAATTTGATAATTATTATGGAGTTATAGTCATGTAATAACAATTTGAAGAATATAAAAATTAAAAAAAATTAAAAAAAGATCCCAAATATGTTGAAAACACAACTCAAATTTCAAACAGCCATAACTTTTGATCCGGGTGTCTGTTTGAGCTCTACCACATATCAAATCGAAGCTTGCAATGATCTCTACATCACATAGATGGAGGTGAACCCCGATCAAGAGTTTTCCGAGGCCAAAAGTGTCCTAGAAGGCCTCAAAAACTGAGTTTTTAGTCGGGGAACCCAGATTTTTTAACATTTTGTGGATTTTTAGCCTTGTTTAAGGTGGTATTATTGGATTTTTTTGGTGGGGACTAAATTTATTCTAAGGTATTACATTCATATTGATATTATTTCTTTGAAATTTTATCGTTTTTTATAATATACTACTATTTATAATCAAATATATAACTATATGTACATATATTTTATATATTCACACCTAAAAATTTAAATTTTTAAATAATTAATTAAACATATTTACATATAAAATATACTAGATTTATCTAAATAATAAATAATATCCATTTTATTTAAAATACCAATATATTAATATTTATATAACTACTATATATTAATATAACTATACATATATTAATATACCTATATATATATTAATATAACTATATATATATATATTAATATAACTATATATATATATATATATTAATATAACTATATATATTAATATAAATATATATTACTATATGAATAAATATAACGAATTATATATATAAATAAATAGATATATCATGAATAAGAGAACAAATCAATATAGGTTAGTGACAAAGTCTTTAGGTGCGCATGGGGGATGTCTCGAGATCAAATCTGGGTGGAGGAAATGGCGCGCGTGCAAGGGTGATTTAATGGGATAGCGCTAATAAAGGTTGTAGGCGGTGCAGGTGGGTGCTGGATGTGTGGGAAATCTCTGATAAAGGGGGGCTCAAGCGCTGTAAAAAGCCCCCCCCCCCCACGAGATTGGTAGTATTTATTTATTTATTTATTTATTATTTTTATTAGTGCTTTTTTTAGCACTGATAAAATGGGGCTTTATCAGCGCTTTTTGGAGCGCTGAAAAAGGGGACCCCCCTTTATCTTCTCCGTCATTATCATCACTTTTTCTAGAGCTGTTAATGGCCATTTTAGGGCTGATAAAAGCCATATTTGTAGTATTGAGATTAGAAGTGCCTCTTATAGGCTTGACTAACTGGTTTCTGAAATTCATATAACCATAAAAATGTTTTTGATACTTTCAAGAGTTTAATTTTAGGTTGACTTCATCATCAGTGCAGACTCTTCTTGTGTTCGATAGTAGTTATACAATTAAATTGCATACATTAACATAAAACATTTCATATGCTCGCAAGGTTATTTGCGAGGAGATCCTATCGCAAATTGTCATTTAGGATGATGTATCGTCGAAAATAACCCATTGTAGAAAGTGACGTCCCAAATAGTATTTTCCCATATAGGCTATCATCCTAAAATACTATTTGTGATGGAGTAACATACCATAAAAAAAACTGATATGGTTTTTTGAAAAACATATTTTCGACGTAAGGGCTCACCCATCTCAAATAACATAAAAAAAGTAAAAAATTAACAAAAAAATATAATTTAAAATTAAAATAATAATAATAATAATAATAATAATAAAATAATCCCAATAGTATAAAATATTTACTACACATAAAATTAAATATATAATTTAATATAAATATTAAAAAAATATGTACATTAAAATGATTATAAAAAAATACACAAATCCCTATGGTGGATGGGGGCTTCTAGTGGAGGTAGAGGATAAAAATTAATCCCTAATCCCTAATTCAAACAACATATGTACCCAAATCATCTACTCATTATGTTGATCCTACCATCAATGCATCTTCTACTCTAACTATTGCTTCTACTATCGATGGAGATCCTCCTAATCCATACGCATTGCCTCTATATGCTCACCTTGATCTCATAGCAACTCCTCAAACAATATAGAAGAGGATGATGACTGTCAATGAGATCCCATCAAGTTGGATGCCAACATCAAAGTGGTACCACAATTACTCCCATGTGTTAATCAAGATCATATGCCAACAACTGGGCCTTTTTTGAAGGCATACTGAGTCTCTAGCATCGATTCTGCATCATCAAATGATTTTTCACTTGTGGTATGATACACGGTCTTGGATGGACTATCATCCAATGACACATATGTCCCGGCCTTATATGACTCCTTCAATTTCATTGTAAATGTAAAATGGCTAAAAAATTATTTTTAGTTAATTTTAAAACATAAAAATACTAACCACAATATTCCACTAGGGACCACCTCCAATCCCACTAGTGAGAGGATCACTGTATATACTCTTATAAAAGTTGAAAACCATAATATAGGGATTTTAAACTACCTATATGAGTATAAAATAAAATTTTCACATTTAACGTTATATAAATTTTTAAAAAAATTATATAACATGTGTCATATATATGTACTGAATATATGATTACCATATCAATGTTTTCTCTCATGATTCATCAGATTCTGTTGACCTAATGATTATATCCTATGAAAAGTATCATCTATTCAATATGAATAAAATCCATCCCAGACTTGAGATGAGTTGTAATCTAGTCGGTGGGAAATGCTTGGTTGATTAATATATGTGACTCCATGTTTCCACATAGTTGTCCAGCTCCGAATATCTGAAAACTGGTTGCAATGACCATGCATAAATAACTACCATGCCTCCCAAATGTAGGCCCAATGATTTAACATTGATTAAATACCATAAAAATAAAAAATAATTAATAATATAATGTTACAATATACATAAATTTAAAAAATAACCATTTTTTATCTACGTACCACCTAATGTTCAAATATGTGGATTCAAGCATTAATCAGAATCTGATCCCATGTCAACAATGCTCAGTAAGAATAATTTTTCAATACAAAACTCCCATGTATAATATATACTCCAAATCATAGTGAATTTATTCAAAAAGATATTTGGAGTACAATAAGAAAATTGCTCAATACAGACTAATAAAGTGGAGCCAGAGGGAATACCTCTTAACAAAGATCTCACCCAATAGTAAATCAGTTTAAATGCATAAACAATGTGATTTCAGTGCCAATAAAAGACATGAAAGCCATTAAATCTGCACGTTTTCCCCCTCCCTCCATGTATGGAGAAACTCTTTAGTGCGACTTAGTTATATACTACATCTTCTAATAAAATGAGTATTAGACACAAGGATATTACCAAACCTCTTAAAATTTTCATAATAGACCATGAAATCCTTCTCAAATACTGCAAGAAGATACCTCTTCTGATGAAAATGTTGAAGCCAGTTTAGTAGTGTAATTGCTTCAGTATGGAGGGCATGACCAAGGACAAATCATGAATTAAATGATAAAATGAAAAAGCTGCAAGAATCCTCCACAACCCCTCCACCATGTGAGATAATCGAGCTACAAGGACAATCAGTATTGAGTTTGAGTCACAAGGGGTTGGCTGACAACTTACCAAATGCCATTACCTGGCTCCAATGGTGTGGGTTGAAATGCCAGCACTGATATGCCTGAATGTAGGAGAATCTTCCCAATTCTTTATGGAACAAGATAAATCCATCAACTCTAATATCATTTTAATGATCAAATAACAAATTTATGAGGCCACCCCTTAAAAGTGAACCATGTTATGAGCCTTGAAAATTCACTAGAATCCCACCAACAAAACAAAAGAACAAATAATTTTCTTAGGACCACTCACACTTGCACCAAGAAACCAATCATTAATAAAGCTAGTACAGAACACATCGTAATGATATAATCTAGTTAAATCACTGAGAGAACTGCATAACAAGAAGGACCATTCACTTTCAATGAATCAATGATGAGCCGTATCCACCATACATGATCTACAGCAAGAACACTATGAAGTCTTGCATATGACCATGCGCTGAATATTATAGTCTATAGTCAGTGCCCAGTACCCGACTCCCCATAAGATAAAGTTTATCTTGAATGGAATCTCCTTAAGACGTTGTGTCTCACCCCAGGAATCCACTCCCTCACTAGTACAAATAACCCTATGAATGTCCCTAGACAAAAAAAAGTGCATGACATGGAATTCATAATTACACATCTCATTGCCTCTGGACTAAACATGATGTCATCAAATAAATACCATTGTTCATGACTAAGAATAACATCCATGATCCATGTAATGTTGTTGGACTCAATGAACATGAGCTCAAGAACTAGATATCTAGGAAACATAATAAAAATGTTCATTTACTAGAAGGATCCTTTTATATTTAAAATTGATGATTCCAGGGTGTGGATAAACACATAAGCATGTAATAATATCCACCTAGTGACATTAAAACATAGTTATATAATTCTATCCAAAATAAAACACTTCAATTATTTGTTCTATCATATCATAAAAGTAATCATCACTTTCTCTAGGAAATATCTTCTCAGGTAAACAAAATGATCAATTATTTTTTCATTCTCTACATGCACGTCTATGAAATCAAAATCCATTCACCACATATGCAATATAAGATTTATCAATTTTCAATAGTGGGTTACCGACTACACATAATGGATTATAAATTATATCAACATGTTGAGATACCTAATAATATGAAAAAATTTATCAATATAACAAGTAATAAATTGATTTTATATTTTAAACCATAAAAAATTTATTTATCATGATTTTTAAACTATTAGAAAAAATTATTTTTCCGACATTCTTCAAGAAAAGCTTCCATAACATGTGGAAATTGTTTCCTGATAGGATTATTCTATATTCTACATATAATATAATATAAATTAAGATAACCAATTATTGAATAAGTTTTATGAGAACAAAAATTATAAATGGTTTCATTTCATCATTGTTTAAGGGAACATATATATTATCCCTAAGATGTTCATCCTCAGAAAGACATTGTTAATAAACTCCCCAAATCCATGATCTGGATGATATATAACTGATAGTTGAATTTTTATTTCACTATCAAAATTTCCCCCAGTACAAACCAAGTGGTTATGTTTGGGGGGATATTCAAATTAGATATAATGGTAGCCTAAGATATAAAATTTCTATTACAAATATGCTTCTATAATTGATCCTTCAATAGATGCTTTGATAAGTAAATTATTTTCCAATTTCTTGTTCCATATCTTTAATGGATACACCAATCTGAAATATACTAGTCCCGAGAATTTTTATTCATATGAAAAATGAAATATCAGGTGTTACATATAATTAATGAAATCTGTCGAGAATATTTTCTCTAATTTATATAAAAATTAAAATGACCTCTTCTTTCAGTATACTTATTGCATCGTAGTCTGTTTTGGCCAAAAAAATGCATTAGGAAAAATATGATATTTCTATTTGAGGAATATTTAAGCATTTAACAGTTGAAATATTTGTTTTGTTTCATTATATCAATGATTTAATGTTAGGAGAGATAAATAAACATAGAAATGTGGTTGTAAGGGGGAAATACCATAACTATTTTATAGTAATAAACCAAAACTTCCGAAGTTAATCCTCCTTATACCGCGATTATCCACATGTTGGAAAACAAATAATGATTCATTTTCCCCATAATTTATGATTATATAAAATTTACATTCATTAATCTTTCGATTACTAGGACCCAAATTATAGACCACTATCTTGATATCATAAAATTTATAGGCAACACATTTCCTTCGGGAAACAATTCTTTAACCAAAGATAATATCTGATCAAAACTACTATTTATCATTCCATTATCTAATTTAATAACCATAAATTCTGAATCAACTTTAAATTTTCATATTCTGAAACTAGAATAGAAGGAATCCTTAGGGTACTTCAACAAATCATAAATTTCGAATAGTTCCATCTCAGGTGTTAAATTAATATAATCATGAGTTCCAGTTTGATTAAAAAATGGACCAACGAAATCGTGTACTAAATTTTGAAACTGTGTCAGATTTGAAACCAATTTATTGGTCTCTTCACTAGAACTGTATTAAACATGTTGACATCAAAAAAAATATTATCTTCGAAAAAAAAATTCAATATATGACCCCCAATTTTTTTGAAATGTGTCAAACCTCCTAAGATTAAATTTCTTTCATGGACAGTAAATTTCCCCATATAAAACAACATCTTCTTTTGTTGATGCAAATGATTTGATGCTTCAAAAACCGTAATATATACATGATTTATAGTAGAAATGTTTGGATTCTTGTGATGATTTATCTAATCATGATAATATAATAAGGACAATTAATGACTTTTTGTCTCCATATTTCCCTAAATATTTAAAAATAAAAAATTTATATTTATTTTATTTAAAAAATAAATATCGAAAAACAAATAGAAATTTAAAAAATTATAATTTACTTGTAAATATTGTAAATTTTATCAATTTACAGATAATTTTTACTAATTCAATTTTTTTACTAGTTACCATTACTTTTTACTAATAATATTGATTTATTGATCATTTTTACTAATCATTACGTGCAACTAATAGTTTTTAATATTTTTTTGTATTACAACCAATCATTAATAAATATAGTCATTTACTATTAAGGTTTAGTAATTTATTGCTAATTTTTACAATTATTTTTCAAAATTTTACTAATTAAAACATAATACTTAAAATTTTCAATAAATAACACATGCAATCCATTATCTGCTCATGTTGTTTCTCATTTCATTAAAGAATCTCCTCCTCCTCCTACTTCTACTACAATCGACAAGTCACATCCTGCCTGACCCAGTTCTGGTGACCTAAACAAATTTTGACATGGTTGACACAAATTGGTAATTTCCAATCACCTGATGAATATAAATTCTTTAATTTACTAAAAAGGTGTAAATCATAGATTTTTCAATATTTATGTGATAAAACCAATTTATGACAACCATGTGAAATATTTCCATTGTACCAATTTAGGCCAACCATTTCCAATCAACAGCATATCTCCTTCTCCTTGTAAAACTAATGCCATCGATGTGTCACATCATTTATTCCCTGGTTATGGCGACCAAATGATAAATTTTGACATGGATGGCATAAATAGGTCATTTCTAATCACCCAATGACTATAAATTCAATGATTTAATAAAAAGGGGTTAATCATTGATTTTACAATCTTCTGGAGATGAAACCAATTTATGAAAACCGTGTCAAAGTTTTTTATTTCAACGATTTATTCCAACCATTTCTGGTCACTTTCACATCTTCTCCTCCTCCTATTAGTTCTGTTGTCATCGACCCATCATGTCATGTCTACACCAGTTCTAGTGATGGTATGAAAAAATTATACATGGTTGACATAAATTGCTCATTTATAATCACTTGAAGATCATAGATTCTATTATTTAAATGTTATTATTAATTTGTAGTATATATTTTTTATATTATATTAAATTATATAAACAAATAACATTAATTAGTGGTAATTAGAATGGATATCACTAATTACCAAAAATTGTTTGTTTAATTGAATATTATTTAATTATATATATTATAAATTACTGAAACAGTGAAAATAATATATTCTAAAATATTCATGTGATGTAACCAATTTATGCCAACAATCTATAAATTTTTCATTGCAACAATTTATACCGACCGTGTCCAAATTTATCATTTCTCATCACCTTTAAATTGACTACCTATTTTGTTTTTAGTTTTCTATTAATTTATAATAAAAAATACTAAGAATTATTAAGTACATCTAATTATAAATATTTTTTCTTAATTGAAACAATTTATTTCAATTTAAATAATTAGTTCAAATATTTATTAATTATAGTGATTTAACATTAATTTTCACTAATTAATTATAATTATTTATTATTATACTAGTTTACCACTATTATTTTTTATGTTTTACCAATCATCACTATTTTTACATATTTTTAGTCATTTACAACATTTATCACTACTTTTTACAAACTACCACTTATTTTTAATAATTTAAAGAAATTATTGTGTTTTATAGACAATTATTACCATTTACTACTTTTTAACTAATTTTTATTAATTTATACTAATTATTACAAATTAACACTAATTACATATAATTATTTGTAATTCATACTAATCATCAATGTTTTTTTCTAATTTTTATTCATTACAAATTATCATTTCTAATTTTTATGAACAACCACTAATTTTAAATTTTTTTAAATTGTCGTGTTTAATTGATAATTAATATTAATTATTTCTTATTTTAATTAATTTATAATAATTATTAATAATTACCACTAATTATTACTAATTACAACTAATTAGTAGTATTTTTTATAACTTTATAACATGTTATAACTTTTTTTTTAATTTTTATTTGTTGATTTCAATTTTTTACTAATTATTACAAATATCTTTTAGTTTATAATTTTAATTTGTATATCATGTTATGTATAATAATTTATAATTTTTTATATCAATTTCTTTTAAGCATTATCAATTTAATATTTTTTATTAAATAATAATAATTTTTTACGAATCAATACTAACTACTATTAATTAAGGCAAATTTTTATTATTTTTTATTAGTTTAAAACATTTTATTACTAATTATTAATAATATTTATTTTTTTATTAATAATTTTTACTAATTATTTGAAATTTATATTTAGTTTCATTTTTTTTAATTTCTAGTAATGTTTATTAATTTATACTATTTTATATTAATTTATTATTAATTCTATTAGTTTATTATATTTTAAGAAGTTAATATAAATGGATGAATTTATTCTAATTATTATTAATTATCAATAATGAATACTAATTTGTATTAGATTATTACTAATTTTTAAAATTTATTACAAATTTCTTTTAGGTAATATGTTTTTTATTAGTTACTAGTTATTCATAATAATTTATATTATTATATATCAATTTATTAATTTATAACATTTTTTCCAAATTAATACTAATTATTACTAATTACCACTAATGAGTATAAATTTTTATTAGTTTATAACAATTTATTACTAGTTATTAAATTTTTTTAATATTTTATTACTATCTGGCACAATATATTACTAATTTCTATTAGTTAATATTCTTTTTAATATATAATAATTTTTACTATGTTATATCATTTTATTGTAAAATCTTTAATTTTCTTATCATTATTAATTAATAACTTGTTTACAAATTTATACTAATTATTACTACTTTCTACTATCACATACTAATTTTTATTAGTTTATAACAATTTATTACAAATTTTTACTGTTTTTAATTAGTTTATTACTAATTTTTTTAATATATTACTAAATTATATTAGGTAGTTATATTATTATTTAATAATACTTAATAATTATATATACTATTTTATATCAGTGTTCTGAAAATTATATCAATTTATTTATTATTATTAATTTACAAAAAAAATTCAATAATTTTTATTCATTATTACTTATAACCACTTCTTAATCCTAATTTTTAGTTGTTTATAATTTTTTTTAACAATTGTGACTAATTATTACTAGTTAATACTAATTATTACTAATTAATACAAATAAATACTAATAAATTCTATTTAATTATTATTACCACAAATTATTACTAATTAACCATAATTATTACTAAATATACACAACCATTACAGATTAATTATAATTGAACCAAATTATTACATATGAAATTATTTAGTTTTGATTGAAAACATTACAAGTAATAAATACAAAATATTCCTAAAATTAAGTAATGAAAAATAAAACTAACTCATACTAGTTAAATCCAATAATCTATCATTAATTATAATTATTAGTAATATAAAATAAATAAATAAAAAATAAAAAATAAAATCATTATATTAATACATTAAACTATATATTTTTGGTGATAAAATTCTTGAATGTTTCAACACTGTAAAACATAGAAAATTGAAAAAATAAAGAGAAGAATATAGTTATATAGAAAGATAGAGGAGGTCATAGAAGAATTAAATAAAAAAATTGAAGGGGGTTATATATATGTTAGAACATTTGCAATAAGAATATTTGAAACAAGAATCATGTCACAAATAATAGTATTAGTGACAAGACCTATCACGAATAGTGACCCCATTATTAATTTCAATGGCGGTAAAAAAAGATCCTATGATGGGTCCCATAAAAAATACCCTCTGCCGACAGTATATTTTAGATTGGAAAAAATATAACCGCAAATAACAAAAAATGATGAAAATTATTTCTGATGGGACATATCACATATAATTTCACGCGGTCAATGAATTTGATATGGTAATAAATACCCATCGCAAATAACAAAAACAATGGGATAATGTTTTTGGCGGTGGATTATTTCTGCCACAAATAGACTTCCCCCAATTTTTGGTTCATCACACCCCAAAGGTTTTAACGAAGAGAATATATTCCGTTAAAAAATATACTTTGATGATGGAGTATTTGTTACAGGTCATCCACCCATCGTAAAAAGCTATTTTTCATATTGGTTAGGCATAAGTCTAGGAGTAGTTAAGATGCAGGACGAGTGAGTAGTAATGGTCAAGTCCTGTTAGTTGAGAATATATGAGAAGAATTACCCAATGCACGACCGCGAGTTAGCAGTTATAGTTCATGATTTCCATTTTCGGTGACATTCTATTCTTCGGGATCTTTTTTTGGTATTCATAAATCAAAAGAACTACATGTACAACATTAAAAAAACTGATTTAATATTAGGTTTCATAGATGGGTTGAGTACCTACATTTTTTTATTTTGAGATTGACTATACACCTGGAAATGGAAATGAATTACCTGATGCTCAAAGTCAGATGACTCAGAAATAGGAAGTTCAGGAGGCCAATGGTGAAAGGTAGATAATGGAATTGTATTCACATATGGTTCATGGTTAGAAAGTCCTCAATTATTTTTAATGACCTCTACCCATATGGAACTAGTGAGAATGAAGCAAATTTCAGATCATAAGGGACTAGTCCTGAAGGAGAGTGTTTTATTTTCAGATTCATCTTCTGTTTTGACTACGGTTGAGGATGATATCTTAAACATTCATTGGCATGTTTGGGTTCAATCAGAAAATCAAGAAGAACTGATTTGACAATATTATTCTTTATCATGGGAAGTACATCCCAGTGTCACGATAATTTACAAAGGCATACGCCTCCAATATTGGTGGCCTGGTAGAAAATGGGGGATAATAAAATTTATTACATAGTGTTCCACTTATTACCATGTGACGGGATAAAATCTATAAATGGAAAAAATCATACAACAATTATCCATTCATTTGTGGAAATGGGATGATGTCAATATTGAATTTATGATAGGTTTTTCCCAGATCACCTCGAATCAACAATACAATTTGTGTAGTTATTTATCGGTTGATGAATGTAACCCATTTCACAAATATCTAAGAGGCCTTTTTAGTAGATGTGTTAGGGAGATTATAGAATAGGGAGACATGAGAAATTCACGGAATTCCACATTCTACCATATTTGATAGGGATTTACATTTCACATCACAGTTCTAGAAGGGGTTGTAGAAGGACTTGGGTACATATGGGCTTCGGATCGTGGCCTATCACCCACTATTCTAAGTACATATAGAGAGAATGATTCAGGTGTTTGAGGATATTCTCGATGCATGCTTCCAGGATGTTGATGGTTTTTTAGAGAAACATATACCACTATTTGAGTTCACTTACAATAACATATTTTAGGATACCATTCTGATGTCTCCTTATAGTGACATTTATAGAAGGCCTTTATGATCACTTCTATGATAGTCATAGATATGGAAGGAAACACTACTTAGGACATTTATCATTCATAAATATTCAGAGTAGGTACTATTGACCAGGAATCACATGATGACAACTCAATCCCAGAAGCAGTCTTATGTCAATTGATGTTGATGACCTCTAGAGTTCAAGCTCTAGGATTGGGTATTCTTGCATGTTTCTCCCAGGTTGGGATATCAAAATATTTAAAGGCATGGTAATATTTCACCTCAATTCATTAGACCCTTTGAGTTTGTGTATCAAGTTAGAAAATTCATACTAGATTAGAATTATTTTGAGATACCAATCTATGCATGCTTTTTTCACATGCATCAAATCTGTATGGAGTATCATACTTGAATCATATTATCCATCTTTATGAGGTTGAGTTAGATGTGAATTCTAATTTTGAAGAGTAACCAATGAATTTCATATATCATAGCTTGAATTCAATCCAAGTGATGTCAGTTCTACTAGTATGGGTGTCATAATATCAGGACCCAGTACAAGACAAGTCATAGGAGGCAAATGTTGTGTACATGCCTAATGGCCAGAGCTCTTCTCAGGTGATCCCTTCTTAACCTCAACAGATAAATTCATGGATGAGTTACATTAAAGAGTGTAGGTATTAGCAACCAGAATTTTTATCATTGTATATATTATTTGAAATTCATTCAAACCCTTGTTGAGTATTTTTTTTGGCTTAAACATAGTGACAATGCCATATGATATGTCAGGTTGGTTTTTGGAAGAATGTTGGAAGAGGTGATTAATCTAGGAAGTAGGCCAAATACATGGTTAGTATTTATTTACTATTTGTTTATTAAATATAGGAGATATATTTTCTAGGCTAGAATACTTTCATACTATGAGTAATATTTTCACAGGAGTATAAATGCTCCAACTTTACACGACATGTAATGTTTACACAGCGGGTGACTTCCCAATTTCAATTTTATAAAAATGTAGGAAGAGCCTATTATTTTGGATAGTGGATCATTTATCTTCCCACGCATATCAGGATCCAAAAAAGAGAGGACCCCCCATTCTTAACCTAGGATTCTCTCTTTCTCCTACATATGGACTTCGATCAGGCTACCGTCTATCACGTTGAAAGTATTGTTTAAGACATCCACTCATATTCCTTATTTAGATCATTTATCATTCTATATCATACTCTATTTTGGTATGAAATAATACGAACTATTTTAATGGAGTTTGTCTAGTATTCATATTGCATTCCTTCTTCTACCATTCTAAGGTTGATAGTAGATGAGTGGTCATCCATGAGATTATAGTAGGAGTACTAGTAAATTACCATAATTTTTTTGATGTTTAAAGAGAACATTCCTTGATTCCGTATGATGAACCTTTCTCACACTATTAATTTAAATGGTTTTACCTTATTAATTAATTGGAACATTTTATGACACTCCTGTAGACATGTTTTAAGGAATTAGAGGATTTCTACATTATTGTTTTGCACCATATTGGGTGTGATAAAATAAATTCTATCTTTTAAAGTAAATTTTTAATAGACCAAACACCTCCTAAGTGGTTCAAAAAAAAACAATAAATGTTAGTTTCATTACATTATAAATTGGAAGAATTACTTTGATTAAATATAAGTGGGTGGAATGTTCATAACACAAGTTTTATATTTGTATACATAGAAAATATAAATTGTGACACCCATAGTTAAAATGGAAAAAATGATTATAAATTAATCAGCGGTAATTCCATATTGTTATAATTATTAACCCATAGATATTAACTTCTAAACAATTGTTATGAGACTTATTGAGCATGGAATTTCAATATCCCTTATGTTGGGTTATGGGTATCACATCTCAAACCGTTTACTATTACATGGATGACGGATAAGATATTACTTGTTCCCATGCACTGTGTGTTGGGAATGACAACACACCCCATTATCTTGAGTGATGAGAATGAAATCATAAATTCTCAAGAAATCAAGGCTTGTTCCATATCATAAGCCTTTGTCTTGTTTGAGTAGACATGGATTCCTATGTTATGCCTCAATTTAAGTTGTCACCTAGTATCTATGTATATTACTATATATATCTTCATAGAGATAGTATATATGCATATATACATATTATATAATGATATTTATATATGGTTGACATGGTAACTGATATTTGACTTATTATATCCTATGCCAAAGAAGGTAAGGCCCACTAAGTGCTATTTTGAAACCTAAGACAACTTGTATTTATCTTTTAACATATCTTATTATTTTTTATACCTACACTATGCTATGCTATATACAATGGCTTGATTATTATAGTCAATATTGTTTATGGCCTCCATAGATTTTTCTCACACCCTATTGAAATCAAAAATCTTACTAGGATAGAGTTAGTTGACACATGTATTGAAAAGGGTATGTTCCCTGTTAGAGATTCATGTTATGTTTTTCATATTCAATGGAGTATGGGATTAGAGGAACGAAATTATGCTCACAATGAAAGTGGATATGTCTTTTGCTATTTTAACATTTTTTTGAAGAATGTTTTATATGATTGATTACTATATCCATGTCTCCTATTTTATTTATATCATCCTTTAATGAAATGATTCTTTATATGGATTAGCCTATGCTTTTTTAATATTATTAATGATTTGATTTTTTTCATATACATTTGTGCTAATTTTTGGTATCGGTTTCCATAGGTTTATTAGTTATATTTTATGCTTCCCAAATTCATTATATATAATTATAAACATATTGAAAAAAAATTGTGTGATGGAATATTATCCCCACCAAACAACTATGGATTCTCACTTCTATTCGGTAGCCTCTGGAATATTGGGTGGAATGCATGAGGCCATGCGACCTACTAGATCAGGGCCCCATTTTAGTGGATATTGGTATGGGATGTGAAAATTAATTAGTTAAAATGTTCACACAAAGTATAGACAGATTTTGGATAATGCATCCATGGTTATGGATATAAGAAGATAATTATAGAGTTTTAATGTAATGGGTAAAAGTAAAATGGATTAAATAGGATACAACCACACACATATCAGAAATGTGGTACGATGCATAATTATAATTTCCCCAATCAGATGGGTAATGCTTCAAGTGAGATAGATAAGGCTACCAAGAAACTGAATATCAAAGAGGCATTAATAATTTAACAAACTTGATGAAGGAAAGAAAGGCACCTCCTAATGCAACACCCATGGATCAATTCAACAATTTTATAGATTCAGGGAACTATACATGCATGGTTAGATAATAACATTCAATTGAGGGTAATAAATTGTTAATTACATCAATTCAAAATGAGAAAAGAAAATCCCATGCCATTATGACTGTTGAAGTGGAATATGGAAACGATGACACATATGGTGGAATTCCTATTCATTCAAGAATGGAAAACGTTTTTTATTCTTGTTATACATATCCATTTATATAATAAAAGTATTATATAACATTTGAATCAACACCTTGAGACCATAATGTAATGATATCCATAAACACACCATGTGTTGTTATCAAATAAACCAACGTTTTGGCCACTTATCCTGCTAGTTTTTTGGGATGACTCTTCCAAAAATATCATAATCCATACCTTGGTGCACATTGATTATATATTTGTCATCGATTAAACATAGTTATATAGAGAAAAAATAAACTATCTGGAAAAGGAAACAAATTTTAATATTCAGAACCATTCCATGCTTATGTGAAAATTCAAGAAAGATAAAAAATCATCAATATTAAATACCTCAATGGTGTGGGTGATGATACCCATTAATGAAACATGCCATCCCTAAATGATTGATAAAATTTAAATAATCATCCTTAATGAAATAAAAATATTATGTAATAAAATGATTTATTTACTAAAGAGTTTCCGAGTCATCCACCAAATAAGAAAGAATAGTTCATAATAGTGCTCAAACCTAATGACAATCTTATCTATAAATTCTAACACAGTATGTCCCATATCAAACATGAGGTTTTAATGAATAATCTGTAAGGAAATTTTGAAAAATGGTTTATTGTCCAATGTGTGTCAACATAGGGTGCACCAATACTCTTTATAATGAAAAATGATGAATCAATTTAGCTGTGTATTGATTACTACGAGCTCAATAAGACCACCTTAAAAAACATGTGACCCTGCTAATGATTGATAAATTTTCCAATCAACCTTGAATAACCCAATACATATTAAAGGTGGATTTTCATTGAAGATATCATAATTTCACGTTAAAAAGAAGAAATTTTGAAGAAAACCTCTCCTAAAAGGAATGGACACTATGATTTTAGAGTGATACCCTTCATACATACAAGTACCCAAACAATATTCATGGATTTGATGAATAAATTCTTCAAAGAATACCTTGAAATATATATGGTAGTATTTATCATTTATATTCTCATGTACTCGAAGAGGAAGGATGAATATGAATAGCATCTTAGAATTAGAATGGAAGCATTATAAAAGGATAAAATCTAAAACATGAATGATTTCTAGATATAAAAAGTTACATTCCTGGGGCACATGATTACAAGTGAGGAAATTTATATAGAACCTTCACAAAAAAAGTAAAATGAGGAATCTCCCAGACTAACTATTGTTAGAGACATCCGTAATTTTCAAGAATTAGTGGATGAATACCGAAGTTTTGTGAGAATTTTTCAAAAATTGTTTTGCCTATTAACTATGTTATCTCCGTAATGGATAAAATATATCTGGATGGAATAATGTGATGAATGATTTACAAATATCAAGTAGAGGCTAATCACCAAACATGTACTCTGACTACCATCAAGTGGAGGAGGTTTTCTGATATAAAATTATGATTTAAATAATGGATTAGGATTTCATTTATCAGGTAATCTAAAAAGTGAGTGCCAACGCATCACAATAGTTCATTATCTTTTAAGAAAATAACATGTTACATTATCTATGATATGGAATGAGAAAAACTCTATCATCATAGATATACAAATGATATATATGAATATCATAATGTAAGGGAATACATACCACTATTCCAGTATTATATCATAACCATCTATCAATGTGATGAGCAAGGAGACACAGGTGGATAATCTAGAGATTAAAAAAGGGTGAAATAAGTAATGTAAGGGAAGATTCAGGTATTCCATATTGATTAAGATTTTGTCATTTTATTTGGAACTGGATGTTGTGGTCCCTCATTAGAAGATAAAAATAAGGATTTATTAGACAACACACAAAAGTCATCTTTATATATCGATCTTGGAAGTAACAAGATGTATTGGGATGTTCGAGAACACTTCCAGTGGTATAACATGAAGAAAGAAATATTTGATTAAACATCCATGTTCTTTGTATGTCATCAATTTTAATGGAAGTGGTGTATATTTTATAGGATGATGCACACATTTACCATAACCTTATGGATGCTGGAAAAATCACCAAGGACTTTATCATTTGACTCCTGAAGACTACTAAAGGAAGAAATGTGATGTGGTTTGTGGTGGATCAACTCATAAATACTTCCCAATTTATCATTATTGGATAATATTTCTCAATTGGAAAAAATTCTAGGATAACTTTAAATGAAGAGGACAGTATGCATGGGGTACCAATTTTAGTCAAATCCGATTTCAATCCACGGTTTACTTATAAATTCAATACATTATTTTAACATGATCAGAATAATGAATTGAATTTAAGTATGACATATCACCCTCACCCAAATGAACAATCTAAAAATATTATTCCGAAACATGAAGAGAATCAATGATCGAACCCAATGGAAATTAAAGGATGATACGATAAACATCTTCATTAGTTTAGTTCTCATATAATAATATAATTCACCCATGTATTGAAATTGATCCATGTAAAGCTCTATATTGTAAGCGATGTCAACCACATACTTGATCTGATGATTTTTTGAATGATATCTACCTAGAGCTGACCACGTAAAAGAGATGATACAGATGTTTTTACCTATAAAACTGAAAATAAATTCATTTTAGAGTATAAATAGGATCATTGTTGACAACCGTCAAAGGGACGTGGAGTATGAAGATGGAGAAAATGGTTTCCAAAAAATATCACCATGGAAGACAGTTATGTGGTTTGGAAAGAAATGAAATCATATACTAGGGTATATTATCCCCTTAGTTATCCTTGATCACATTGGATGAGTGGCCCATAGACTGTCTCTTCCACCTAATATTCCTCATATTTATGATGTGTTTCACATATCGCTTCTGAGGATGTATATACCTAATCCCTGGCATGTAATGAATCCATAGGTGGTATAGTTGGATAAAGAAAACTTGTATAAGGATTATATAATAAATATCATGGATCATATAAAAATAGTTTTATAAAATAATACAATTCACCATGTCATAGTGTTTTATGAGAATCATAAATATATAGTGGATTTGGGAGAAGATTAATGACTCTACCTGATTGGGTCAGAAACACAACTACTATAATCCAACCTCTAACTGGGTAGGGTAAGGATAATCGATCCAAGTAGGAATACCACACAAATGGGAGGAATTAAAAAAATCGACCTATAAAAAAACACATATCCAAGCCCATATAATAATGAAATGTAAAAATCTAAAATTAATTAATTTATATAACTATAATCCCACAGTCTGAATACAACAATAACGTAATGAATATGATAACATGGATAAATACAATACCTACCAAAAACTAAAAATATTCTAACCTTCTCATAAGGTGGGGAATACTACTAAATTAAATCACCCAAAAAGACAAAATATTTCAAACTCAATCTATGTTTCACCAGCTCCCTATCCTCCTATGACACAATCAAATGGGTCATCATCTGCATAAGAAATGACACATGTGTGTAGAGCTCATTCATGAGTGAGTATAAAAATACCCAATAAGGTATGCTAAAAGAGATAATCATTAAGCATCATGAATAGTGTGAATATAAAAGGGATATATAAATCAAATTAAAAACTCAAATATTCTTAGGAATGATGCCATGCTTCCAGGTATTCTCATATAAACATCTTTCCATGGGATCATACTTGAATCATGTAGGAAATGATCAATATAATATAACCCACTCCATGATATATAATATTATCAAAAAAAATTATCATAAAGGTCATGACCATTGGCCCCAAGAAAACTCATTGATCTCTGAAGACCTCGATACTCAGATAAGGGATCACACCCAAGACAAATGGGAGAGACCACAAACCAAACATTGATTAAACCACTATGTAGAGGATCATATCAAAACGAAAACAGAAAACCCAATGAAATGACATTCTTTATGGAGGATCAATACCCCATGTATGGAAGTCATGTCAATTCCTAAAACCCCACCCTGGTTATAATAAGTAATTGGGGAGGATCACACTCCAGTATCATACAGGGACGCCAGAAAATCTATCTAAGATTCATCATCATAAGGGGATATAAATCCAAAGCGGTGTACCTAATGTCTCACTATAACCTTATGAGGATATACGTTGGGATCACACTCAACCAAAAAAGGTCCAAAATGATGAAAAAAGGGCTCCAAACAATCTCAATGGGGGTACATGATGTGTACTAGGGAGTAAATAATGTGTATAGTCAAACCCTAGTCTACCCACATGTCATTCACTCAGAAAGATTGTTAACATAAAATAAACATTTTATAAGTTAGTATACATGGAATGTAGAGGTCTGAAAAAACCCTTACTGTTACTTCAATCTTCGCACATGTTCCTTTGGCCATGACTATATACCAACCCGTATAGACAAGGGTTTTCCCATGTAGAACTAGCCATGTTCGTGTACTTGGCTCTGCCCATGTACTTTGGCCATGTCCATATTCCCCATCCTTCCCATGCCTGTGTATCCTCTTAGGTACACATTAATCCACTAGCACAATTCACATGACATGTGATAGATTTCAAATGTCATGTGATATTTTTCTCTCTACAATACCCCTATAACAGAATAGGGGGTCCCCATGACATGTATCTGGAGATTACATGTTTTGTAACTGAGTTATTTTTTGAACCCATGGATTCTTCTTTATATCATCCTCCATGTCACATTCACTAAAAATATCACAAAAATAGGGATCTTGGTTTGGAAGAACCCTTCCATCGTTTACCACCATGATCCAAGTTTCGATCTTCTATGAAACACACCCTCAAGCCATGTCATCAGCATTTTATGTTGAAATATAAAGAACATGTACCTTTTGTTCATTCGATCATTATATGATCAGTATCTTTCCACATCTCACATTGATCTCACCCCCGATCATGAATTGAACCCTCAATAATGATCTATAACATTGACCAATGGTCAAACAATGATCATATAACATGTATTCATCGAACCGCAAGCCAATAAAATTGCTTTTGAAGAATTTGTGAGGAAACGAAGGAGAACTACATAAAAACATTAGGAATGAACCTTGTCCATTTTTTCGTGTTGACACATTTTAAAATAAATTGATGAAAAAAGAGGGAAATAATGAATGAACAAATAAAAAACCCGCAATTATAATCAACCATCAATGTTTGAATAAATTATTGTCCATGAAATTGATATGTTCTCAATTGGGATAAAATAACATGACATAGTCGCAAAAATCAAACCTACTAACCAGATTTATAACTAACACAATAAAGAAGAACGGTATGACAATACTGGCATTGGAATGATCCATGAACATTTTTGTTACATGTTCGTTGAACTAGTCGCAATCTGATGTCATTTACCAATTATCCTATAAAAAATACTCTCCAATTCACCCTATCAATCTATTGGTTACAATTGTATCACTGCTAATTTTTCTGATAGTAATTTATTTATAATTTATTTTAGGTCACAACATAAAATTAAATAAAAAATCAAATAAATTTATTTATTTTATTATTCACTCCCACGATGGGTTTTAAAAACATTTAAAAGTTGAGATAGATTATGGAATGTCTTGGGTGCAACCCACACTATAATCTCAATGGTTCCTAATATTTTTAATTTTATACTTTTATAAGGATTTATTAGATATTTTCATGAAATTTGTATGTGTGTGATATTAATATTATTAACATTTTTGAAACAATAATTCTGAGATCATCGAGACTCTAAATACCATTCTCTCTCCACACCTGGATCTAAAAAACCCATAAAATATTCTAAATTAATGCATGGATAAAAACCTGAGTTGTTAGATGAACCATAAAAATCAATGAGGTAGACATAACCACATATTTTCTCAACATAAAATACAAGTCGAAATTTGGGGGATAAAATTTAGAAAGGGGAAAAATATAACAACATGTATATTGTAAATGAAATTTGTTTCATGAAATACATGTGTTTTATATTATATTATATACTATTATACAAATATAGGAGATAATGAAACAAAAATCAATTTATTTCATTAATAAAATTTATTACATAAATCTGCAACTAAACACATGAAAATTCCAAACATTATAGTGGTATAAAATATCAACTAAGAAAATTATAATGATTAAATAAAAAATCTTAAAATATTTTATAATAATCACCCATATGACCAACACTATTGTAATAAAAAAAATTAGAAAACCAATAAATAATATATAAAATTAAAACATTGAACATTGGTAGGAATTATAGTGAATTTTGAATATTGGAATGAAATAGTTTTTATAGGAGGCAATGTAACCAATTGAATAATAATGTGACCATTCAAATAGTGACATGATCATTAGGAATAGAAATATAACTATTGGGAAAAGATAAATGTACATTGGAATAGTTATTTGATATCACAATAATAAAATGTAAAATAAATAATTTTTTATCGAGATTAATTTATGTAAATATACATATTATCATTCCATAAAATAAATGTCAATATTTAAAAACATAGAAAAAATTGACGAACATTTTTAATAAATTTTATTTCATGTTATTTCATTAAAATGAAATATTTTTATATTAAAAATTAAATTTACCAACAATAGAAAATTATTTTCATAAAATCATTTAAATTTCTACAATCATCATGTGAAATTTTAACGAGGTTTTTTTGGTAACATTCTGAAATACTTCATTTTTAGGTGAATAGTAAAATATAGTATTCTCATAACCTGTATATTTCAAATTTAACCATTCCTGATGTAATAGAGATCGAATTAGTTCTACAAAATATGTATTGTTCAAGATCATATTAAATTTGATAAATGAGAGATTTAAATACATTAATCATGTTTTCAAAACCGAAGAATTATTTTTGAAATCCTAATGTGTTCCATTAAAATAACTATTTTTCATTTCTTCCTATTTCCGTTTTAATAAAATATTTTATTACAATTATAAAGGAGTTTAAATCCATAAAAAATTATAATATATTTATATAAGATTCACTATGTAAATAATTTTCCTACTAAAAGGTTTACCTTGAATACATTATTTTATTCAACATTTTAACTCAAAAATACCTCTCTTATCATGTATAAATAACCCTTATCCCTCCATTTAGAAAAGCACTACTCCCTGACATACCAAATCCTAAAAAATTAAAAAAATACTCTCCCAATATCCTTTTCTAATTCCTCTGATGTTATAATGTAAAATTACTCCAATCACCATAGGAGTTTAGTGTCATAAACGAGAAGCAACACGAAGGAAAGAGTAAGTTTTTATCCACTCTTCTCCCATTTTCACCATTTATTCCTTTTTTTCAATTCATTTAAATAATGAAAATCTTATTAGAATAATTATATATTTCGTTAAATTTATGTTAATTAATTCCCAATACTTTAAAAATTATAATTATGAAGGATTTCTATTTCATACAAATCTTTGATACCCTTAGACAATGTACCATTAATTGACAGTTAAGGAAAAACAAGGATATTTCTATTTCTTCCCTCATCACCAACATTATGGAAGGTTTTAATAATTTATAAATGATACAATAGTGTATAAATATATATATTAAATGGTCATGGAATTAATTCTACTTATGTATAAATTTGATTGAACAAAATAATAACATTTAATCAAAAAATATTTTTTATGGAAAAAATGATATAAAAATTATTTAACATCAAATATACAAATAAAAATATACAATATAATTTTTTACAAGAAAATAGTGAAATAAATTAACATAATTCACTACTGTTTTTATGTTTTAATAATCTTATGTTTATTATTTTGTAGTAAATAAATAAATGAAATAAATGTGGATTTATGATTAGAGGATTATGAAACCAAAACTCTTTCCATTTGGTTATCTACTATTTTAAAAATTAATATAGTGTGAATGTTGAATTTCATTCCAAAAATCTCCCTTTATATTTTGTCTGTATTTATTTTGGGGAAGTAAATGTTTTTACACTTCCAAAATGTTTTCTAATCCATTAACAATGTTTTTTTTTCAAAATATTTCAATTTCCAAAACATCTCTTAAATCCTCAATATTTAATATTATTTCAATGAAGAAAATGAACTGCTATTCCAAAATATGATCTCCCTTATTCATTTTTTTACACCTAAATATCATTTAATAAATTATGATCTGTGGAATTTTTTATAGAACCCATTCCTTTCCATGTGTTAATTTTAACTTAGATTATTATACATTCGTGGGAAATAATAAATTATGAGTATTTTATATTTTTAAAGGTGGGCCTATAATTATATATCACTATAATGACTTGGTAAGTGTGATTAATCTCAGATATTATGTATATTATGAATAAAAATTATTATATAGTTATTCATAATGAGGATGTTATGATTTGTGCACATATGTTATGCATTAAAATGATTTTATATTTCTTCACAACTATCTATCATATTTTACCATATGTTGTGATGTTTCATTATTATTATAATGGATAATTCATTTCCTATACAAAATATTTCCCATATGATAATTAGGATGATCTTATACTTATTATATGATAATATTGTTTATTCTTACCCATGTACCATTGATTCATTTCCCTTATTACGTCCTTAATGGGATATTAGATCAACCTTTATTTGATCTATATCCATAGGTGACTTCATTTAATAAGGATATAACTATATTTATAATTATTATGAAAAATAACATAAATATTGATTATATTTTATGTACAACTGTTGTATGAACCTAATTTTCCTAAGACACTAAACCATTGTATCACAAATTGTATAACTATTATGTTGTTTATTTTAAAAATAATTTATTAGACCGATAAATTTTTTTGTCTCCCTATAAATTCATTCACCCATACTCAGATCATTTTATGGTGATTTTTATCGATGAAATATTGTTTCCCTCCCAGACTCATGATGATCATTCAAAACATCATGAAATCATTCTAGGTTTATTAAGAGAGAATTAGAAATATTCCTAGAAATCTATGTTACATTTTGGGATTGAAAAGATAAATTTATTCTGTCACGTAATCATTGTGGATGTTATGCTAGAGGTGCACAATAATCTTGTTGTGGTTGTTTCTTGGGAGCATCTTAAGAATTTTTTTCAACCAACGATTTTGGTGTTTATGGGTAACTACCAAGGGTTCATCAAATACTTTTTTAACTTGGAGATACCACTTTAATGATTAACGTAGAAGATTATAAAGTTTAAAACCATTGTGGACTATGTGAATGTCATTCAGTAACTAAAGATACGTTTGACCAATACAAATATTCACATCATACCAAAATTGGGTTTGGAGAATACATTGTATTGTTATGCATCATGGATAGAACTTTGGGTAGTTTTGATGTTGGTAGATAGATTAACGATGTATGAACCTAGATAGCTGATTCTAGATGAATGAAATTATACCATGCATAAGATCATGATTTCCTGAGTGGTTTATGACTTAAAATACTAGTGGAATGATATTTTGGGTTGGATTTGTTTCTTTCATAATGAGAATAAGAACCTCTAATATATAGTTTCATCATGGAATATAAATAATCGAAAGAGGAGGTGGGATGATTATATTAAATCATTTAACATTAAACAATATCATACATTGGTAAAATGGAATAGTTTTGTAGATGATCTAAGACAAAAGGCACCAAATCAAGTGGTTTGATAGTCTTGTTCTAAATGGAAGATGGAAGCCTTACTTACTTATATGCATATCGAAGTACATGTGGAGAAGGAACGGAAAATCCACATTACTTTATCTATCTTTTCAAAACGTCTAATCTGGATCATGACATGTAAATATGAATGTGTGGAGTGATTCAAATTGAGGAAAATATTTTATTACATTGATCCACCTATGTACATGAGTATCCATGGCGATGAGACTATCCACATTCATTATCATTTTATAGTGCCTACTTGTATGTGGGATGTGATGATGCATTGGTTTCATGATTCAAATTGGAAGGCTCTACCTGGTTTGAAAAAAAATGAAATGTGATATTAATAAAAAATATTGGTAGCTATGAAAGAATAAATAATTTTCATGGTTTCTAATGTGATGCTACGACTCTCAAGATATGAAGGATGAGAATTAATAGCCTTCTGGTTTTTTATAAATAATTTCTTGTCGTGAATTGAAGTGGGATGATGTTAACATCGGATTTATGGCGTGTTTGCATAGAATTCATCCAAATAGTGATCCAAATGGGTGATTGTTGAACAATTGAAAAAGGTAGCACATTTCATACAAATTCAGAAGACCTTAACTATCGATCAGTTGGGAGACATTCATATTCTAGAGAAATTATTTTATCATGAGGGTACTCTGATTTTCATTTCAGATAGGAAACATCATTTTATATTATTCTACTAGAAATTCATGAAAAAAGAACTTGGTACTTAGGTTATTCTGAGTACATATTTCAACTCATAGATAGACGGAGATTTAAAATATAATATTTATCTAGTAAATGGAATACTATGATCTTATGTCATATATTTTGGCATAACAAGGGATAACCAATTATAACATTATATATGGACTAGAATAATAGTAATTACGAAATGATTTAGATATAAAAATATGAAACCCTCTATTTTAGGTCATTCCTATCACCTTTATATTTGGATGAATGCAAGAGATTAAAACCTTTTAGTTTGTGTCTTATGAAGTAAATAACATAGCATGTTTAGTTGATTTCTACGTTTTTTGAAGAAGGCCAAATTTGAAAAAATTAATATACTAGAAAATGTCATAAAAATATCGAGTTTATTGTGGGTGAACAAGTGTTTCATTGATAGACTCTTTTATTGAGTCTCCATAATATTTATTAATAGGGCTAGTTAGTTCTTAGACAAATTGGTCTATCTAATATCTTAGAGAGGTTTAGACTAGTAGCATATTGGATGCCTCTTCCAGAATGGTATAATACAAAGAATCATGTTTTTCATGCGTCATAGAGTTATAAGTATCACCATGTACCTTCTTATGCGATTTATATTAAAGATATTGGGTATTAGGATGATGTAACCATTGAGGAGCTTCTAATTCATATTATGGAGCAATGTGAGAAAACTAATTGGGGTAAGACCATTCCTATGGTATGAGTGTTGTGGATGCATATCTTGTTTAGGGGAAAACATAAGAGGGGTAGATAATCTGATATCCTTGTGGCCAAATATTTTTTTACCCCTGAAGCATAGTGATACACAAGATTGAATATTGAGGATGAGATATTATAAGTTATTAGAGGATGAAATATTTAAATTTGTGGAAATGGTATGATTTTGTTTTAAAATTCTTAAAACACTTTTTAAATAAGCATTGGATTGTTTACAAAGAGATGAGATATAATTAGTAGTGTCATGGGTGTGTAGGAGATGTAGACGTGGGTGGGGGTCTATATTGTTTGGGGTGCATGGTTGGTTCTAACTAAAATCCATGATCATGCGGTATAGAGAAGGGTGAAACATTGTTTTTTAACCATGTGAGGTGGCCCAAGAGACCATGTTTCATGAGATACAATGAAAATACCAGACCCATGGAATCCAACATGGTTTATAGAACCAGATGGTTGCACTATAGATACCATGTGAAATATTTTTTCTTCAAATATAGGAGAACACACGTTTGTCACATTGTTTGAAAAACTACAAAACAAAATCGTGCACCACATGAAAAGTGGAAAATATAACGCTTTTCCCTAATAAAAATTATATTTGTTCTCCCAATTTCCCCATTATTTATCCTCTGGTAGCCAAGGGTGTGAAACTCTTTCAAATGGATCCTCCAATGATTGTTATTGTTTTATTATATGGTGTTTGAGGTCCTATTTATTGTGATTCAAATACCTATAAAAGTCTCTAACTTCGGTTCCTTGTATTTTAGGAATAATCTCTTCTTTTTTGTATATCTTCTTTATAATATCATCAGACCTAATTCCATGGAGTACATTAAATTTTGATTTGTTCCATTATAGCATGAATCTAGGGAAATGGTTTGATGTGGGTGTGTTTACTATCATAAGATATTGTTTTTTTATGTTCTTTCACATTGTTCTGATTTTTTTTCTTGTGTATGTGGTTGTTTAATTGTTTTTATATATTGTAAATTTGTGTCTGTGATTACAAACTGTAAATTGGGGCTTAACTGATTTGTGGGACGATTTGAAGTCCCCATCCGATCCATTATATATAACATGACTAGGCTTATGTCCACCAATAGGGTGTTCCACTCCCATGAAAATGGTGGAATGGTATTCTAAATGAAAAACTAGAGGGACTATAAAATAATACTATTTTTACTTTTGTGTGACATGTTAGCATGTTATAGGGGCTATTTAGCTTAACATTGAAAATTTAAAAAATTTATGAAATGATTAAAGGTAAAATTAATAAATAGATAACGTTCCAAGTCCATATTGTTAAATGGTTTAAAATAATTTCTAATGGTTTCAGTTACAAATAACCAAAAAATCCACAAGTTAATGAAATTTCTTAAAGATAAAAAATGGAATGAACCTATGAAATATTTATAAATGAAATGGTTCACCCTTGTTAATATTATTGGTAAAAATTCCATTGATGATTATCCTGGGAAAGATATGAATAATTTTATGGATCATATATAGTATTTGGGATCCTCATATTTGGGTTGGTTCAGATTGACAATAAATTCCCCATTAAAATATTGATTATTTTGGATTCTATACTGATTTTCTATGATCCTATAGTCTGGATATGATATTGGTATCAGATCTAATCTCTACATTACATTATTTTATTTAGAATTGATTAATGAATCCCCTTCTAACATAATTTGGTAAACAATTGTGGTGTTTTTGTATACATTAGACGTTTTCCAAAGTAGGTTTTATGGGTCAATAGACATTGTTGAACCTATGGATCCAATAGGTTATTTGAAATTTTTTAAATTATGAAACCAATTATATTTTATTATTTGGCCATTTATTCAATAAAACTTTTGCATACACTATTACATTGATAGGATAATTTCTCAAGGATATGTCCTTCTGAGTTGTAGTCACAACCTTCTGGGGCCACTTTGGGTACCAAATAACACATCATGATTATAGGTCTGGATGAGGGAAAATACCTAGTACAAAATGGTTGAGTTGGAATGTGGGATGAATCATGGATGAGGGAACCTGATATAGTGTTGAGACCAATTTTGGAAATTTTACAAGTGACTTTTATTTTGTTTTTTATTTGGACACATTACACATTATTACATGACATATTACTATATAGGTTGGTGGGCAGTTACATTGTATTGGGATATTGATATCTGATTCATGTGTATTGTTGGTTACTCATTATTATTAATTTTCTTATTTTTTTAAAATAATTTCTACTATTATCTTACAGTGTGTAAAGTGATCTTAGCCTCCGAACATACCTTATTATAACATTTCTTTCCGTCCACATCAAATTGAATATGTAAATCCATGCCTGAGATTATGAAATGATCATACATGGAGTACTAGTTATGAGGAATCCAATCCGAGATAATAAATTTAAAATAAATAATATTAAAACCCATTAAAAATTATTAACTGAAAATTAATTAATAAAATAAGATGGTTTGGGACAATGAAAATATAAATAATAAGAGATATATTGAGACCACATTAATAGTCTGACACTCATGTTGAATCGTGTACTTGACCTCATCTAAATACCCATCAAGGAATATGGTTTTCAAATAAATAAGATATATCTCAATGTATTCCTGGATGGTAGTAGGTTCATATCATATAAACATTACATCATCATAAATTTCTATATTAAATCTATATCAATGTAGTTCCTGATAAATTCTACTTGACCTTTAAGGAACATATGTAACATCATATGAATCTTATTACATAAATCAATGTAGAACTAACTCAACCTACATATTAGGAACACTTCTTGTTTATTGGTATTTAACTTCTTCATGTTCAACATTTCTCCAACAAGATCATTGAGTAATTTATTCCTTCTCAAGGAAATCACTAGTACTAGCCACAAACACATTGTGTTTTGTATATTAATATAAATAATATCCCATAATTTCCTTGGGATAACCAATAAATAAAAAATTTATAGTTTATAGATTAGATCATTATAATTTACTAATCATATGATATTCATTGAAATCCAAAATTATAATAAAATACATTTTGATTTATCTCCCAACCTGCATCACACAAGGAATCCTCATGACTGCCTTAAAAAGAACATAGTTGAGTAGAAATTAAGAATCCTCCAAATAATAAACCTCGAATGATCTATAAAAGCAACACAACCACAATATTGATCAAATGAGTATTAAAATGGTATCATTCCTCATTTTGGAAACACAGTTCCATTTTGGTGTTCTAGAAGGAGTGAATCATGAAAAAATCAACAATTTCTCAAATTAGTTATGAATTCATGGAATTAGTATTCACCACCCTGATCTGGCTATAAAATATTAATATTGTTTCCCAGTTGATACTATACATCATTTTGAAACACTTGAAACTTATCAAAATATTAATACCTCTATATCATTATATAAACATAACGTTACAGAATAAAATCATTGGTAATGGTTATGAAGTACCATGAACCACTATTTCTTTATGCATTCATTATTCCATGTAAATCAATATGTATATGATCTAATAATTCAATAGCAATCTAAAATTTCCACTTATATAGTGACCTATTCATTTTTTCAAATTAAAAATATTCACAACGATAAAATGATTCACAATCAAATGAATCTAACAGTATTTATCTCTAGAGTCTCTTAATGTGTTTATCATTCATCTGTTCAAGGAGATAATTCCAAATGTCTGTTAAATTAGAATCAACCATGAACATATTATTTCTAATTTTATAAATATGATTATTCTTATCTATAATATATAATCCATTTATTATACTCCCAATACATTAAATAATCATCCTTAAATATTGAACAACTCAAATTTTGATATTGAATAAAAATTTCCTCTTTTCTATAAAGGGTACAAAAATGAAAATATTGTCTATTATGGGAAGTTAGTAGTAGTTTTTAAATTCTAGTTTCAATCCACATGATAAAATTAAATCATAGGTTCCATCCATTAATTCTACAAATATTTTCTTTTACTAACATCGAGATATACATCTCCCTTAATCTACTCACTAATATATTGGAATCTAGGTTTGTTAACATAAATTTGAGGCACCCACACAGAATCTATAACCCATGAGTAAGAGTTGGGGGTATTAATCTCGAAAATATTAACATTAGTTTACTTTAAATTTTTCACCTTGAGAATACTTTCCAATCCTATATACCAATATTCTAACTATTTTATAGGTTATACCTATTAGTGATCTCAATATTATCAGGTTTAAGTATGCCAAAATCTACAACATGAATATATTAGTAGGTGAGTATCCTATATCATATCTTTTGAATAAGTACATTAAATTTAATTTATCCCTCTAAAAATTATGAAACTGTACATCATATCTAATAAATAATCCAAAATACATATTTCACTAAGCTCTGTGTTGCTTTAGTATTTTCCCTATAAGTAGTCTCTTTTGGTAGTTGATAATCTCAATCATTAAATTTATGAATCTCTTATATAAAGAAGATAATCCTTTATCCAATTCCATCATATATATTATCCCAAATTTATTTTTTTGGTATCGTAATATTATTAAGGTCCCATGAATAGTGTAACCCAAAGAAAACGACAAAAAAATAATAAAGGACAATATATGACACCCAAATATTTCAAATCCCACCCAAAAATAAAATAGAAATCCACTTATTAGAGTCTTATATAATGAATGATAATCTAGGGGAACCCAAATGTAGTATGACCTACCCGATAAGATAGTCAAGGACTTGAAAAGTGCCTCTTGGGATGGAATCTCACACTTAGGATTTTTGGGGGTTTTTTGATTCACCAATTTACTATAAAATCATATGAATATTAAATATATAACTATTAAATATCATGTAATATTTATTTTCACATGATTTTTTCAGTTTGTTTTTGAATGATTCTAACATTTTAATTTTAAAATTAATTTCACAACATGAAATTTAATTTGTCCACACCACACTAATTTTTAACAAGTTACACAACCAAAAAATTTGTGTTACTCTCCAAAAAATAGATATAAAAACATAAATACTTATCCAAACACACCATATATATATAAGGTACATTGAAAATTCATGCAATGGAATAAAATTATATGAATGTGGGAATAATCAGCTAAGAAATCCCATAGAAAAAAAAATTACAACCACATTCACCTTTATATATAATGCATAGTCTCAAGTCATGTATGTAGTTTGGCCAGAAGTCCTTAAACCTGGGGATAATTTACTTAAGAGAGAATTAAATATAATATATATGAAACATTAAATATGGAAAAAATATATTAAAATATTATTTTCAATAAAATAAAACAAAATATAAATTGAGGTTAAGGTAGAAGCATATTATGTTTAACGGTGTAATACATAGAATTTAATCTGGGTATTCTAATCCTATATGATGTTTAAAAGTAAAATGAAATTATAAACCATATTAAAATTTTATAAATAATTTACTAAACATTAATATAAAAGTAACATAAAAAATAAATATGCATTTTATTTCTTATCCAAATCATTTGACAATTATGAACTATTCATAAATATAGATGATCCAAAACATGAATAAAAACAGTTTATATTCATAACCAATATCAACTCCTTCATATTATCATTATATAGAAAAATATTATTTAATACTTTAATATTATTAATCCTCAAAAAAATTTGTTTTTTAATAATATCTTTAAACGAGGATTAGTTTTTATTTAAAACAATTTAAAATTAATTAATTATGAATAATTCACAGTTTTAAATAAATACACATTTATAATTATATATTATTTAATAATTTATAAGACATTAATAAATTATATTTTATGATTTATAAATAAAATTTTTTATATCTAGATTATAATATATTCAATATAAATTGAGAAAAGGTATTTTAAATATTAAAATTTATTATTTTGGAATATTTAAAATGTCCATTTATTTTTAATTAATTATAATCAATATTTATTTAATAAATTTATAAACGTTTTATGAATTATAATATCCTAAAATATAATTTTAATTGATTTATAAACATTTTTTAAAAAAATTATATCAAAATATCAAAATCTAATTTTCATCAATTTTAATGATTCATCGCAGCTTTTATAATGACCCAGTGCCCAAGATTTTGCAATTTTTGATAGGAGATTTGTGATATGAAATATTATGAACAACATAGGGAAAAATAATTTTTTATTGGGTCATTGTTCCTAGAGATACAATGATTAGAGATTTTTAACCCTTAAATAACCTCACCCTGATTCCACTAATGGGTTTCATTAGATCATCGTATGACAATATGTAGTGTAAGTGAGCCTATAAAATTTGTGAATCAATATCCAATAATCAGTATTGTAAATGAATTTGAAAAATAGTTCATAATTTTTTTAACGGAAATGATTAAGAATCATCTAAATCTATCATCGTTAATTGATGATGTGAGATTGATGATGTTTATAAGGAGAAGATGAAAAAATCCTCTTACCTATGTGGGGTAATACCACATCCAATTGATCCATGAACACTTCATAAAGACTTCTAAATGATCAATGTAGTTTTACCATCTCTGTTAATCAATGAACAAGATTTGATAAAGGAAGAGTGAATGTGTTATCATGTAATCATCCTTGGATTAATACATTGACAACATGTGAGGATCACATCCTCTTATATATTCTTCTTTTAGGATCCTTACAAAATTAAGAGTGTCATCCATACGTGATGACTTAGTTTCATTCACTTAGAATTCATCTGTTGTATTGAATTTGGCATGATTTTAATTAAAAAATCAATGAAGGAGGTGTTTCATCCATAAAAAGACCAACCCTTTATTTCTAAACTGTTTAAAACCCTAGTAGAAAATGATATGGAAGATGCATGCCTTATATGCTTGTTAAAACAATTACTTTTTTCTTTCCATGAAATCCAATGAATTCTCATGATTCCTTGGTTCCTTTTTTAGTGAATATTTGACACCAAAATCCCCAACATTCATTAAAATCTGACAAATATTTAAGGAAAAATATAACAATTATTTATGAATCTATCAAAAAATCTTTTGGATATGGATTTTCAAACATTTATTTCATTCCTAATAAGAACATTATCCAATATTCAATCCATATTCATGTATTTAACTATGTGTTCTAGTGGGCCTTAGTATCATTGAAAACAAATTTTAAATCAATGTTTTATAAATGAAATAAAAGATATTCCTCTATCATAGATTTAGTATTACAAAAGATTATAAAGGTATTTGTATGATCTCCATCTAATTTTCGAATATCTCACATCAATATATCAATAGAAAATGTTTAATACACATCATATCTATACAAACAGAATCCAATTAATTATCAAAACAAGTGGAAATTAGACATGGAGCAATTTCAATATAGTAAAGTCCCTATAAAACATTATTCATTATTTGAAAAGTATTAATAATTTAAATGAATTTATCAAATGTTATTCATCTAGAATACGATCATACCACTTATACTTCATGAATATATATAAAAACATAAATTGCGACTCAACCAAGTATGTCCACACATTTACATAATCTAATTCAATCAAGGCTTATATGTCCTTTCTCAATGTATGTATAAAAAACCCAATCGATGTTGGGCTCTAACCAATGACATCATCACATACATACCTAACCGCCCCTAATAATCAAAGACTGAATTAATTTTTTTATAATGGAAATAAAGTATTTATGTTATAATTTTATGCATTTCACTAACCATGGGTAAAAATGAATGACAATAAGAATAAAAACCTATGTATAATGATGAATGTACAAAATTCTCTGGGATATACATGTAGGGGAAGTCCAAATAATAAGTCTATATTAATTATCTCAAGCAACCAATACTCATTAAAATATTTACATATCATTACAACCCAAAATAATACATGATTATAATTGGTAGGGGAAACCATAATTTTATACTTTGATAGGTTATTATTATTTTATTGTTTATATAAATTTAATTTTAGAACACATGAATGAATGATAAATTAAAAATTCCTTTTATTATAAATTCATGGTAAATCATGAAATAACTACATCATTAAATTATATATGATTTTCGAAAATACTCATCATGTACCTCATAATTCTTACAAACTAACGGTTTCCTTAGTAGACCCACTTGATTTTCATCTATTTCTAGCCAAAAGTTTTCACCATTACCCCACTTAATGATCTATTATATAAATTATCATTTTCAAAGGGTATCTTTTATTTCTTGTGAGTATAGTGTTCAATATCCATTGAAATGGATATATAATTATCACAATAAATATCAAATACTCTAGTGATTTTTGTGATCACATCAATCATAGAAATGACATTCTTAATCCAAACATCATTCCTCTCAGTATCACATGAATCAATTTTCTCTACCTCCATTTATGAAACTTATATGATTCCTTATTTGGAACTCATGGAAATATTTATTACACTATTTAAAAAAATGAAACCAAATTGAGGTTTTGTATCATATTTATTGGATACAAAATTGTAATCTATGTAATTATGTACATAGAGACAATCGTATCATCAAAAGATGAAAAATATATCCCCAGTTCTTCTTAGTTACTCATTTACATTCATAACTAAAACTGGTGAATCTAACAAAGAATAAATTGGTATATTCTAGTTATGAAAAGTGAATGGATGAAATATGGTTTACTATAAAACATGTACTATATTTAGATACTATGGTGGAATCATGGATAATAAAAATGAATGCTTCAGAACTCCATTGAATAATACTAAATCATAACAAGATTTGTTCAATGAAACACTTGTAATTACTCAATTATGGTTTTCTCCAGGATAAATAAATATAGAATTTAAAATTTATATTTTATTGCTTTATCCAAGTATCTAATTATATATATCACTAGATATCTTTAAACCCAATATATAGGACAATTAACCCATGTATTTCATTGAGATTTATTGTACCAACCAAATCATTACAGATTAAAGTGTTGGAATATCATTTCTGATAATAATTATTTCATCTACATATAATATTAGAAATAATGCTAAAACCCACTAGTCTAGTGATATACACAAGAATAATCCATTTTATTTATGAAAAAAAACTCTTTGATCACATCATAAAAACAAAAAATACTATTCCAAGAAACTTTTTTCAATCCATAAATAGATATTGAAACTTTCATACCAAATGCGATTCCTTTGGTACCTCAAACCATCTAGTTAATATCATATAAAAAATCATAAATAGATTAACATTAAGAAAATTATATTTGATATTGATATGATATATCTCATTATTAAATTTTTATTATATATAATCATAAATTAATTTACTTTACCATCAATATAGGTGGAAAAATTTATTCATAGCCAATAACATAAATTTTATTATTACATTTTACTCCTATTAATTTTTAAGGGTGGACATTCTACATCCATGTTAATTTTCATTAAAAAATTTACTTTCACATTGTTGGTATTAACCCTTTAGGGACATACATTTATTTCCAAACATGGTTAGTATACATGGATTCCATTAATAATTTCATGGATTTCAACAATTTATTAGAATCAAAACAATACATGGCTTCATTATAGGCTGTAATTTCATCTCCTATGAATATTAACCCATCAGCATTATCTATTATAAATTTATATCTCATGAGATCATAATGAATCCAACATGATATTAGTTGTCCTTGTGTAACTTGGTTCAGTACTTCTTCCATATCTATTTATGGATCATACTCAACATCCATCTCAAGAACACTACATTTTTATTAACTTTGAACTTCCTAAGGATCAATGATCCTCCCAATGATAGTATTACACACACATGTACATATGTATTATATTGTACAGAATATACCTATTTAAGCCACAAACATTTTTTTATAGGGAAATAGAAATAATACCCCTCAAAATCCTTAAGATAATCAACAAAAAGAAATTATTTGAATAATGGTTGATCTTATTGGAATTCAATCACTATATGAATTTTTTAAAACCCAAAATAATAATGAATGGAATATTGGAAAAAATTTATGTTTAGATAAAATATGGAATATTTATGACTACTTTAGAAGGAACATGGTTATGTATAAATATTTTTGTATACAAATAATAACTAAAGAATGAAATGTGATGGTTTAACTAAATAAAATTCTACTGAACCATATTTAATATTGTATGATTCCTCCTCTTAGACACACCATTTAATTGTGGTGTTCTAAGAGAAGTCATTTTTGGAATAATTTCACAGTTCCTCAGATTCTTAGTGAAGTAATTTCTCATATATTCACAAACATAATCTGATAAGTGATCTTTTAAACATATTCTAGTCATTTTATCACCTCTATTTATAATTTTTTATCACTTAAAAGGATTCATACATACACCTAATATAAAACACATTACTATTAGGACTACATTCATTATTACCATTAAGGATCTACCTAAAACAACCACATTCATAAGTACTTATTTTTTCACATCCATCACTATGTACAAGATCCAATATTCCACTACCCCTTTCAGCTTTTCCACAAGAATGTGATTTCTCTTATTTTATAATAATAAGGAATCATAATATTTCATTTTTTTGAGTTTTAGGGTTGAAACAATTCATATAAATGGATTATTTTGATGTTTTTCTCATTTATATGACTATGGAAATATTTCCCATGTTAGGTTTTATTAGAATCAACCATTGCCTTATTTTTTAGACTATTCATATCTGTATTATATATTCCATTTATTGTATTTTTATTTCCATAAAAATTTTACTTCATGTATATAGATAAATTTTTATAATTAATATTTAATGAACATCCCTTATTCTCCAAACCAGATATAGAAATCAGGTTCTGTCATGGTGGTAATATAAAAATAGTTCCCCAATACCAAACTTAACCAATATTTAATTTAATATCATTGCTAATATGTTATAATGTAGTAAATGTTTTCCCATTTTGGACATAAATATATACTTAACCTTTTTTAAAATATCATCCTAAATTTGAATATTTTTTTATCTGCCCAAATGTGTGATTCCTACCCAGTACCCACCAACCATGATCCTATGTTAGTTAAATTAACCTTTTAAAATTTATAATCATATGATCAAAAGGATTTTCTTTTTGAAAAATTCTCAATCTTATATAACATTGTAGAACTATATTACTTTTCATAATTATACGAGATATAAATGTGATTATCTTAATGTAATATATACTTAGTAGTAGAGGAAAATCGGTGGGTGGGTATCATGTTTTATATAATTTAATTATGAAATTATAATGAAATCACTACCATTAAAAACGATGAATCCATAAATCATATCAACTTATTAAACCAATATCCATACTTTTTAATGTAATGAGTCTTATTTGGAATTTCTATCATCACATCATTATTAATGTAGGGCATCATTGAAATCATAAATTCTATGATAGTTGAGTGGATAAATTATTATCGAAATTACATCACATGGATAAACTAAAATCTATTACTATAATAACATAATTATATTAGTGTATCATAGAAAATTATATCCCATATAAAATTAAATGAACATTAACATAATCTTATTAGTGTTATCCATTAATTTTTTATACCCAAGTGAATGTAGGGGAACCAACATGGGAATCACTTACATTATTGGATTATTAAGTTATTAAAAGTTTTTTCATTGAAATTATAATCACACTTAGTATTTGAATATTTTTCCAATAAAATTATCTCAAATTTAGTATACATCACCTGAATAGTAAACCCATTAATTCTCATACTATTATTATCTCATGTTATATTATATTTGTCCATTCATGTCTCTAATGATTTAGTTTTGGAATCCATATCCCATATAATAATTAAAATTTTCACACCATATTGATGGTTAACTCTACATACAACTTATATTTTTGTGATAGTCACCCAAAATTAGAGGTTAATAATATACATAAATATATAAATTTATCTCATTACTAAATTATATGAACTGATAAATTAATTTTCCAGAGTTATATGCGACCAAAAACCTCTACAAGATGAAGACCAAAGAGACTGATAGAAAACTCACAACATTCTATTAGAAGTCATTAGCCATATGGGGAATGGGATGTCTGACCCTATGTTCCTATACATGGAGAAACATTACATAAGAGAGGATGAAATTTATTATAACTAAAAAACCTAATATACAAAAACTATATTTAACAACAATATTTAGGCTCATAACATTAATAATAAACTCAGATCAAGGTTGGGGAAAAATAATAAAATATAATGACTAGTACGATGTCCTAGGAATTGTCTCCGAGAAGTGATTTTTCACAAAAATTAAACATACAAAATATTTTCATTTCATAAAATAATTATAAAAAATAATATTATAAGGAATTAAAAAAATAAGCATAGTAATTGTTTTTCAACTCATAAGATTAAAATATGAACTTTTTTTAATTTATATTGGCATTAAATTATCCTATTTTATTTATCCTAAAATATAAAATTTTAAATATTTTATAAACCATAAGTTAATTAAGGAAAATATAAATTTTAATACATTTTTTTATGTCATTTTTCTAATAATAATACCATTATCTCTAATAATATAAATCTAATATAAGAGATTAATAAACCCTATTGAAATCATATTACATGATATTATATAAATTATACACTATGATTATAAATATTGAATAAAACATGTAGTATTGTTAAATTAATATTCTATTTTAGGATAAATCACATATTATATTTTCACTATGACACTCTAATTTTCCAAAAATTGATATGTTTTTCCTTATTCAAAATAATTCATATCATAATCTATTGTATGGTTGAAAAATACTAGTTTCATGTATATTGTACCTTATGATTAATTATTTTTGTACCCTGTAATTTACATATAGTGGTGTATTATTAGTATTTTTTATAAAATAAATCTCAAAATTCTTTATAATATAATATTACATGAAAAATTGTAGATTTAAATACTAAATTATTAAAGAAAATGGATTTTAAAAAAACATATTGATTTATTGGGTCTATATAATTATCAATAAAATAAAAAATAAACACATATAAAATTTATCTATATTCTATATTTCAATATGTATAGAAAAATATAGAACAAAACTAGGAATTCATAAAAAAAATTATTCCTTATTTATCTTCTTAGTAATGAAGATGGATTAGTAAATATCACCAATGTAGTAAAAAACATCCTACCACCATAGGTAGTTCATCAGCCTTGGATCAATGATCATATCATGAGGACTCCTTTTCACTAAAGGGGTTATAGTACTTTTATTGAGTAATAAATAGTTCATTTAAAAAAAACAGTTTTCGGTATCTTATTCTATCAAAATACACCAAAATGAGGGATCTCATACCCTATATAGCAATATATAATGCTATATTAAATGAATAGTGTGGGATATATCACATTATATCTCATAGTTCTCATATGTTACTTCTCATTAGAGTAACATTCATTAAATTTTTCAATCAAACATTTGAAGTCATTGATTATCCAATACCATTGATTTATATTTGATGAAATAGTGCATGAGGACTGGTTTATTCATGTGGTTCTTATGTCATTTAACTAAACATATAATAAAATATTTTATGTTTGTGGTATTCTATTCCACCTTATTTTATAATCCAATTGTAATTAATGATATGCATCTTCTATATATTAAGTCCAACAATTAAAAGTACTTTTAACCCATATATCCATCTGATGCATGTCATGTTTTTTGATTAGTGGGATATCAAAAGCTATGATATCTCAAGATTTAGTGGATAACCAATATATTCCCCACTTGTTGAAGGTAATCAAATGTTGTAATTTTTCAATCGTATTTGGTAACAAATTTCCACTTATTGAATAAATTTAATTATATGAAAAGTGTGTTCTCATTAAATATCATAGTGAAATTAAATATAAAATAAGGAATTTTTTAAAAATTACCCCTCTTAATGTTGTCGCATTAAATGTTTAGGGAGGAATGGATTTATAGGATGATAAAATACAAATGGAATTATAATCAAATGCATTAGAATGAAATTTGAAGACAAATAGATGAATTAATTGAGATATATATAAATTCTCCCTAGATTATAATAACTTATAAATCATATGTGATTTAAAATAAATTATTAGAGAAATAAGTGAAGGGAGTATCCATTAATTAGAATAATCTTTTATTGATACCAGTTATATCAATAATGATTAATTTTAAATTAAGGATAAAATTATAAAAGAGATTAATAATTCTTTGTAAAAAAAGTAGTAACATTAATGGATATAACATTCAAAAAGAGTATAATGAATGGGATAATAAATTATAACATTTTAGGATAAGAAAAATACCATCAAGATGTGTCTTATTAAGATTATATGTTAATAGATGATGCCATAAAATTTTTTTATAAGAGTTTTATTTTATAAAGAGGTCTTCTTATTGAAAATAAGGGCTTCAAAGAATTTAAAGATATATCTACTAAATTCTAATATAAATATGTAACAATTTCTCTATAAAATCATATTTTTACTAATTCCATATTCCTAAAAGATATATAGAACAATTAAAAATGTAAACAATTGTGTGTGATTAAAATTTGTAACAAACCCACCATAACATTAAAGGTGGATGTAGGAACTAGAAAAAAAAATTATTTCTAAAATGAAACTAAAAGATATATATTTTATCAAAACCTATTATGAAGATATAGTTTGAAAAATTGTGATACAATAAAATAAAACATTTTTCAGAAGACATTATTGGTTTTTTGTATGTTTAGAGATAAAAAAAATTTAATTTAGGAATGATATCCCACTCAATAGATAAAAATGAAGGCCCATATCACAAGGAGTATTTTTAATGTGATGTGTAATTATACTTTTTAAATAAAAGTATATATAATATGTGAATAAATATTTACACCATTAATATATCTGAAATTATTGTGAACTTATGTGAAAAATGGCGCATAAAATATAATATCCCTCTATTATGGAAGGAGACATTACATCATGAATCATTTTAAGAAATCAATGAATATTTGAAAAAGTTGGAGAATCCTAGAAGAATAAAATAGAATCAGTCCAAAAATAATAATGATTTTTTTAATGAAATTTGTGAAAAATATTTTAAATTCTTGATATATTTCCCAATAAGGGATATAAGTTAAATATTTAGAATCTATATGGAAGATTTGATAGAGCTGGAATTATTAAAAATGTAATGCTGGTTATTTTCCACCTTAATTATAGTTAGAAAAGAAGACAAATAATTTATAATATAACTCATATTTATTTCATGATAATGTTAAGAATTCAATTCCACATAAGAAGAATAGTTGAAAATATTAAGAAGAACATTATACTCAAGGTGGTTGATGCTTAGAAAGTAAATGTGGTAACAAGAATGATACGTTATGATAAATATATAGGAGAATTAAAATCAGTTTATAGGTTGATATGAAATTATAAAACTTGTTGATCTCATTAACTATCACAGAATAACCCACCATATTCACTTATAATTCTGTATGTTTATTTTTTTGGATAATTAAGAAAGATGATATTTTAGGAATAACTGGAATGATGTGTAGATTTTATAACCAGATGATATATCCATCATGGATTTAATTAAACAATTTTTGTCTCCTCCTTACTATAATTCAATTTTTATTTTCCATGATGGATTTTATGGATGGATTTTACCCATTAATGTGGATTGAATAAGAGAATATTTCAAAATCATCATTTTTTCCTTAATAATAGAATTTATATAATCTTCTTAACCTTTTTTATTGATTTGGTATGATTGATATATTTCCTATACTTATATTTTTAATTTTACTTCAATTATGTTGGTGAGTTTGATTATTCTGTAACATGAAAAATTGAGAAGTTTCTGAAAAATTCAATGGGTGGAATCTTAACATCTAATTTTATAGTTTTTTTAATCAATTTTTTGTGATGGGTAAATGAATTAGTCTATGAATATAAAAATATATATTAAAATAGCGCCCAAAAATAAGTATTTTAGTTATTATCATAAGTTAAATTGTTTTATGGTTATCGTTGATGTTTAAAATAATCTATATTATTTTCTGGAATGTTCTAGATCACATAGGCTAGATTTGATTAACTGTGGAACATTTATCTGAGAAGAGTTATACCATCCTTATTAGAAGAACAGTTGTAAAAATTCTCCTTAAGAGGTAGATCAAAGGAGAAATTTGAGAACCTTTATGAACTAAATATCCAACTATGTTTTTTTAGTATGCAAATGGACTTCATTCTCTGAGATAATATATCACAATTCATACCTTTTTATGTTTGTATTATTTTAGTACAATGTGTCACTGATTCAATCTATTATATCTACAAAAAATTTAAAATGAATTTGAATTCAATCATATCATTAAGAATAATAATAATCATCTTGGTATAGTTTTTTACCAAACTCCCAGTTCTTACAAGGGAAATATTTCATGACTTTTCCCTGAACCCAAACACCAAGGTCTAAAAATGATAAAAAAATATTTTATAGATTTGAGTCATTATATCAATTCTTATCATTTTTATATTATTCTACCACATTTTTAAATTGATACCCAATATCATATGTTATTATTCTTCTTTTCTATTTCAACATTGATTAAATTTAATTTTAAAATTATAGTTTGATTACTCTTATTCTTTAATATTAGACGGTATTTTTACTCTATGAATATATTAGTTACTTTTCCCACTATCTCATTATTTTTTTCTACATGACTGCTTTACTATTTTCTCAAATAACTCATAGAAAATTTTTATACAGGTGGATTTATTTAATTATTTCCAGTTATAATTTTCAAAAATAGAAATACCTCAAGGATTTCATGTATGATAAAGAAAAATAAATGCACCTTATGATTTACCATATATATTCCCTAACACATTCATGTAGCTCTCTCCCTAAGATACCCTGATTTAGTATTCGAATAAAAACCCTCTTCCTTACTTATAATTTCTTATATTGGCCACACAAATCATCTAGATTTATCATAGTTGGATTGGCCCATTTATACTTCTAAAAATTGTAGTATGAAATATATAAAAACAAAATACTCTATATTGTTATATAAAAATGAAAAATAATATGACCTTGTTGCATGGTACATCCTAACTATCACATGTGTGATTCAATAAAATCCAGTAAATAATTGCACTTGAGACTGAAAATTTCTTGTTAAATATTATATTTATAATCCAAATTGAATCACATCACTCATTGGGATAATTAAACACATAGAATTTTCAGTAAACATAAATCAATTTGTATTATATCATTCCAGGTTATTTTTTTGAACTTAATATTGTCTAATCCATTTAATGTCTCATTTTCTCATTCAACTTTGATATTCCATTTATTAGCTTTAATATTATCTTATTGTACAATCAGAAATATTAACAATAATTTTTTTTATAAATCGATTGAATATAATGCTGAAATCATCTTATTTAATATCCATCTTTCCAAAAATATTGATATTCATGTATTATTATTAGATAATCATAATATTATGAAATAGTTATATCTTCATATTTATATAAATGATCTTCCACAACTAATGGATTGATGCATGGATTAGTAAATGATCATAATATTTTTAACCATTAAAGACAAAATTTATTTTCTAATGATTTTACTAATTTTTAGAAATAAAACATTTGTCAATAACATATTGTCCTTCGATAGGAATATTTGATTTTTACTAAATGTTTTATTCATACGAATATTCCAAATATAACCATATATGATTATAATTTGATGATACATACACATATTCAAATGTCACATATATAAGTACCAATGACTCAAATAAACTGTCAAGATGACTCAAATGATGGATAAAATGACTTGCACACAAGTCTAGATAACTCATTTCTAGGTCCTAATGAGTCAAACACACATCCAGTGAACTTTCACATTGAGTTATATGAATCTTATGAGACTCGCATTCACTCATATATAAATTTATTATCTTAGATATGATATATACACAACTAATTAGTTAATCATTCACATAGTTGAGTGAGTCATACCCAGATTTATTACCCTTGAGATGACAAATAGGCAATTTAGAAGTGACACATACACATATAAAGATTTAATAATAATTTCATCCCCAAAACATGAGATATGTTATTAATCAAATAATTCGTGATTCACCTAAAATATTATCTAGGTATCTTCCCATAATTTCAAATCATTCTCAAACACATCAAGACACAATTTGGAAATTATCCAATAGTATTTTACATCTTCAGCACCTTATCAATGGTCTTTTATCATGTTAAATACTCATGATATAGTATTTATTATATTAATATTCCTTATTTATTATAAATTTCAAATTTCCATTAAAAACATCATCAATGTGTAGTTCATCATTGATTTAGTATCCTTTAAGCTATGTAACATAAGGATAGATTCCCTATCATTCATCTAGATCTTTGTCAATCTTCAAACTTCATTTAATATTCTAAAATATAGTTATACATTTTACCTAATAGATTTCATAATTTTTATTCTTTACACATATGTCACCTTTTGTAGAAAACAATCCCCTTCTTATTATCAATTACAATATCTCAATACAAACTGTCTTGAAAATAATCAGTTTTATTACATTCCACATTGAATCCCTCAAGCTCAATATTCTAATATAGTAGTCTCAATATTCATTAAACAATACCCAAATATGAATGAAACATATTCACCTCCTTTTTCTGGAATATCACTCCTTCAAACATTTGATCCATGAGAGAAATATACATATTGACACTTGTTGAAAACATATATAAAAAAACAAGTCAACAGTCCCTTCAATATTGATGAACATTTTTAAATTATATTCTAAATATATTTTTTTACATCATATAGAATATAAATTGTTTTTCCATGAGATAATTATTTACCTTTTTGGGAATGTGTATTTATAAAAAAAACTTTTCTTTCATTACTTTTGATCTCCCTTTACTTTTCTACTAGGAATAAAATTTTGTCTAATTGAAACAAAATGATATGTATTTAATAAATATTATTATTATAAAATCAATTAAATCTAAATTAATAGTGATCAAAAAGTAATAAATCAACATATCTATTTTTATATACTTGATCTAATCGAAAATATAAAACATTGTTGCTACTAAAATATAGTTTAACCATTTTGGACGTTTTACATGATCCAATTGATTATTTGTGTGATGAAGCGTTGTTGTGTGCGCTCTCAAAAATATTTATACTAAATGCAGTACAGTGGCTGACCTAGGTCATTCTCATGAGGAGCTCTTATGGTTAATAATTCACTACTTCTAGTCCACCTGATCTAATTATTATTTTTTTGTTTAATATTTTATGAAATATTTGTAATTTAATAAAATAAATGAAATTCATAAATCAGAAGAAACTAAAATTTAATTCTAAATTACAATGCAATGCTAAACAGATTGTAATTAGGGAAGAAAGGATGTTCTCCCTTGAGAATATTAAGGGAGCACCTTCATTGGCCATCTTCAAATATTCATAGTATACACAATCCATCGTATGTGTGCACACCTTATTCTCCCCCGGTTGTAATTGAATAGTATACTTATTGATCGCCAAGCACAACCTTCATCCACCTCCTCAATCGAGGGAAAATGGTTGTAGATTAATAAGTAAACCATTAGACAACCACAGTGAGGATTACACCCACTATAAAATATCCTTAGAATTAACTCAAAGAATATTAAGAAGATGGACTTGGGTTCAAGAATATGATTACTCCCTTGGGATATTCCTCTTATTAGTTTCTCATGATCATGAGTATTATAGATCACGATGGTAAGATGAGAGGTAGAAATGAGGGTGAATCGGTGGACACAAAAATAATATCAATCCATGAATTTATTAGAAATATAAATTACAATTTGAAACTAATAATAAAGAAAAAAATAAAATAAAAAAATGGGGAAGATTTGCAGTCGACCTCCCTTTGTGGAGATCTCCTCCTTCGTGCCTTGAAGGAATGGATTGAGAATCAGATGCCTTGGGATGGAGGTGATGGCCTCCTTTTATGGGCAGAATTCGACACCTGGAATATTTCGCGGTGTATGCCCCCTTAATGACCTTTTCACGTGTTAAACCATTAATGAATGTTGATCATAAATATCTTGGTCGTCTCTTCTCAAAATTTCTGATAATTTGGAAATATTATGAAGGATTTATGAATTTTTCTTTCTCAGTTGTTGTTTCTGGACGAAGCTTCAGGAAGGTTCCTCCAAAAGTATGTCGTTAAATAGCCTCCATAATGACCTAAAAAATACCTCAAATATGTTTTAGAGACATAACTATCTTTCCTATTGGTATCCCAGATGGAAACACATCATTTAGTTATGCGTAGGCCAAGTTTTGTGTCCTTTATGTTGGGTGGGTCCACGCTGTCTGCCCGGAAAATGTTCATATTTCAATGAATTTTTAGACCCTTTAGAATGACAAATTAGCCCCTGGTCCATAAGACAAATTTGAAGTAAATAAATTAAGAATTCTAAAAAAAATTAGTCAGAATAGTTGAATATATTATTTTATGGAAATGATCAAAATACCCTTGACGTAAAAATCTTCCTAAAATCCAGAATTAGGTGTTTTTCACATTTAGGCTCAAAATAATACTAAAACCTAAAAACATGACAATTACACATCCAATAACACTTTTTTGAGATTATAATCAATTATTTACAGTATAAAATATAGGATAATGTGAGCTTCATCACTCCCTCACACTTAAACATTGCACTCATGGGAAATCATCTTACATCCAAATCAATTTCCACACAACAATTAAAAATGAGAAAATATCAATGATCATATCCAAAATAGAATTACATCATGTATCATATATGAAAAAAAATCCTCTATCATTATTATTTCAATCATTAAAATTTTTTCAACCTAATAAATCTATCCCTGCCCCAATCACAACCTATATCACATTGACATTTATATCACCCTTCACTCAAGAGAAATTGAATCTAGAGTTATACTCATACTTGAAAATCCCATGTATCACTATAGGTTTGTGAAAATTCACATTTCTCCACAGTGTGAAACATGAAAATGAATATAATAATGAGGGCTTTAATTAAAGGTTCAAATGATTCTGTGGCTTAGGGTTGGTGGGAAAATGATTGAAAAATGTTCCAGTCTAGAAAGAGGTGGTTGGACATTTAAGTACAATGCATGATTAAATCAAGTTAAAACACAGGATATTCCTCACTTAGTCTTACTTGAAAATGTGAAACAAAACACCACCACCTTTTAATGATATGGTGAATGATCCAAGAAGTTATTATAATGAATTATATTGTCCAAGTTCATCATTTTTTTCAAAGCTCCAGAGAGACACATCTTTTTTTCTATTTTTTCTTTTTTTTATTTTCTTTTTTTATAGAGGATGAGTTAAAAATTGAATAAAATGAATGAATAACAATTCATGCCCTTGATTTTTGGGAGGGACATGAGTCATAACAAAATGTTCAATGTGGAATTCAAACTCTTCTCCATTTTTTCCCTTTATTTTGAAAGAGAAATGGATGAAACAAATAAAGCACAATGAAATGACGACACATGACCAATTATCTTATTATCCACAACCCAAAGTATTTACACAAACCTCACACCAACCATAAATTATACAGATCCCAAGAAACTCACGTGAAATGCCCTTCCCCCACACTCAAACATAACACATCCATGCAAAAATACTAAAAGTGCGGGTAGTAAGGAAAACTTCTCTTGTAATGTGGCTTAAACCTATAAGAAAATTCATGGCATCTAAGGTCTTACAAAGGATTAATGTATAGGTGGGTCTCAAGATAAAATGTGGCTAGCCAAAGAGATGCCTCAATCATTTCAAATACATTCCATGAAATCCAATGCTTCGAAAGAGAATATTCACAAATTCTGGTTCTCACACAAAATTCATGTTTCCCTCAAGAAAGTGTGGGTATTAGGAAGAATATGTAAAAGTTGTTTAGAATACCTCACAGGACTGGAAAAATAATTTCAGTCAGTATTTCATTGGAATGGATTTCAAAAATCAGTCATAGTCATTAAAATGATTGAAAATCTATTTCAAGGGAAAATAATTCATATCAATAATAATTTAAAATAAATTATTTCAAAAAATCATTTCAACTTTTTCAAAATCAATTGATGTGTGAAAAGTTATAAGAATATTCATTAAAGCTCAAAATATATTTTGGACCAAAAAATTAAAGGTGTTTAAATGATAATCGTATAAGGTTACACCCTTTTGAAATATTGATTTGGTCCTCTTCCTCTAATTCTCGGGGCTTCCTTTTGCATTCATGATCCTACCCAAGAAAAATTAGCCAATTAATCACATGGATCCTTTCATTGAAGCTCAAAATGAAAAGAGGTAGGGGGCCACATGCAATATTATTTCCTAATACTGATTTTGAAATCTAAATTCCTAATATTGAAAATTAAATTACTATAAAGAAAGTAAAGGATAAATCTTGGTATGATCCCCCAAGTGGGCCCTAGCATCTTTTACTGCCTCCAGAGGGTAGTAACAGCCGTTATCCATAATCCGACGGTTGGGGGATATTCTTGGACATGAACCACCACATGTTGTTCTTCCCAGCTTGCATTTCATTGTTCTTGGTGAGGATATTTCCATGTATAGATTACACCAGATCCACCCCCTACGCAATGTGGTATAGATTTCATGGTGGGGGTAAGATGAAGTATGGATACTCCTCCTCTTCATTTTCTACTTGTGAAATGTGTTCTTCAAAATCCAGTGGTTTCTCTAGATGTGTTTCATGAAAAGAATATTCAAAGAGATATTCAAAATTTAAAGGTGAAATATTAATTTCAAAATCTTCCCTTTTAAGGTAGGCATCTTGTAGATTGGGTTCTTCATGCAGATCCACTGTTATCGTTTCTTGGACTTCCTCAAGCATATGATCAATTTCCTTAGGGAGCTCCAAGTGTTCCTCAATAGGTGCAATTTCTCCTTCTTAATCTTCCTCCAAGGTGATATAACGATTGAATGAATCTAATAATTCAAAGTCATAAGGAGTGATACTCAAATCAAATTGAATAAAATCATAAAAATTAGAGTTTATGGAAGGATCATCTCCTTGAGTTGGTTTTAGTTCAATCACTTCTTCAGTTGAATGTGCCTCTTGGATTTTATTATCACTAGATGAAGGTAGGTAGTCGGAATCCTCCATCATGACTTCAAATAATACCAATTTTTGGGGTCTTCTTTTAGTGGTGCTAGCTCTTCTTCTTTGCAAGGATGGAGGAGATAAAGCATCTCCTCACATTCAATCCAGAATTTATCCAATTCATGTTGATCTACCACATTTGGATCAGCATGAAATTCATCCTCCTTTTCATCTATCTTAGGTAGAATTGGTTGTCTGACGATGAATGGGTCTTTATGTACCCCGAAATTTACCTCCTCTAATTCTTCAATGATGAGTGGTGAAATTTCTCCCACCATTATCTTAGGTTCTTGCTCTGGATCAGGGTCGGGTTGCTCCATCCTTTCACGAACATAGTCCAATTACCATTCCATTTTCCTCCCTAAATCATCCAAATTATTACTAATCCTTTCAACCTGGCCATTTAGATCACGATAATCAATTTCTCGCTCTTGATATTGCACCTGCGAGTAATCTTCCCATGCATAAAAATTTGAATTTGAATACATCATGGAAAAACATTAATGGTTTTCTTAATGAAAATAAAATAAACTATTTACAAAAATGTTAATTTTGAAAAAGTGATCGAAATAACAACTTATATCCCTGGAAACGGTGCCAATATGATGAAACATTGTCGTGTGTGATCTCAATAATATTTATACTAAATGCAGCACAGTGGCTGACCTAGGTCGTTCTCTTGAGGAGCTTTTGTGGCTAATAAATCACTACTTCTAATCCACCTAATCTAATTCTTTTTTTCTTTAATATTGTATGAAATATATGTAATATAATAATATATATGAAATTTATAAACCAGAAGAAACTAAAATTTAATTCTAAATTACCATACAATGCTAAACATATTGTAATTAGGGAAGAAAGGAAGTTCTCCCGAGAGAATATTCCAGGAGAACCTTCATAGGCCAGCTTCAAATATTATTAGTGTACACACCCCATCGTATGTGTTCACTCCTTATTCTACCATGGTTGTGAATGAAAATTCTACTTAGTGATCGCCAAGAACACCCTCCATCTACCTCCTCAATCGAGGGAAAATGGTTGTAGATTAAGATGATAACCTTTAGACAACCACAGTGAGGATTACACCCAATATAAATTATCCTTAGAATTAACTCAATGAATAATAAGAATATGTTCTTGGGTTTAATAACCTGATTACGCCCTTGGGATATTCCTCATATTAGTTACTCATGATCTTGTGTATTATAGTTCACGATGGTAAGAGGAGAGGAAGAAAAGAGGGTGAATCGGTGGACACAAAAATAAAAACAATGCATGAATTTATTGGAAATACAAATTACAATTGAAAACTAAAAATAAAGAAAAAAAATAAAATAAAAATAAAGGGAGAATATTTTCGGCTGACCTCCCTCGGTGGTGATCTCCTCCTTGGTTCCTTGAAGGAATAGATGGAGAATGGGATGCTTTGGGAAGGATGTGAGGGCCTCCTTTTATAGGCATAATTCGACCCCTGAAAGTTTGCTCTTTTTAGACCCCATAAATTACCTCTTCACGCATTCCTCCCTTCATAAATGTTGTTCATAAATATTTTGGTCGTCTCTCCTCCAAATTTCAGCTATGTTTGAAACCGTATGAAGGAGTTATGAATTTCTCATTCTTGATTTCTGCTTCTGGGCGAAGCTTCCAGGAGGTTTCCTCTAAAAGTATGTCATTCAATAGCCTCCTTAATGACCTCCAAAATACCCCAAATTTATTTTATAGACATAAATATATTTCCAAGAGGTATCCCATATAAAAGCACATAATTTAGATATGCGTAGGCCGATTTTGATGTCCTTTACGTTGGGTGGGTCCACGTTGTCCGTTCGGAAAAATTTCCAACTTCAATTAATCTTTAGACCCTTTAGATGGTCGATTCAGCTCCTGATCCAGACGACAAAGATGAAGGAAATAAAATAAGGATTCTAAAGAAATTTTAATCAAAAAATTTTAAAATATAATGTTACGGAAATGACCAAAATTCCCTTGACGTAAAAATTTGTCTAAAATCTAGAATTAGGCGTTTTTCACATTTGGGCTCAAAATAACACTAAAACCTAAAAACATGACAATTACCCATCCAATAACCCTTTTGTGGGATTTTAAAAAATTATTTATAGTATAAAATATAAGAAAATGCGAGCTTCATCAATGTGTGGACATAAAGATGTAATTATTTTAATTAAATAATTTATTAATGTATATGTTTATATTAATTTTGGGTGTGACTTATCCCAACATTTTATTTTATCTAACCTCCAATGAAATATCCTGATATGATGTGAAGAATTTATTTATTGTAAATGAATTTTATTAATATAGTTTTAATCATTTTATTGTCTTTCTTATTGTACTAGATTGTATTTATTTTTCGTCCAATTTGTTTAAAAGATAGCCTTCTTATAAAAATTATCAAAAGTTATAAATTTTTGTAAAATAGTTATGGAATGAAAAACTAGACTATTCTTTTTAGAAAATATCATGTTTTATTTTTTAAAAAATTTCAATACAATTTTGAAAATTATTTATATATATATGAGTTCAATTTTATTTTTTTTTTGAAATAATAATTTCATATCATACATTTTCTTATAGATAATATTTACTAATTTTCATTCAATTTTCTTAAAAATTCAAATTCACAAATTTTATTATGTAGGTTTTATATAATGGTCCTGGTAAGGACTCTGATAAAATTATTCCTGAGATAGATGATGTCCAATTCATATCAATTGATTCAAAATAAAAAAAATTAATATTTGCAGATGGATTAGATATTTTAGATAAAAAATAGTTATGATATAATATAAACTATTATATACATTAAAGGGTTATTATCACTCATTTAGTTGGAAATGTTATTTTCAACATGTGTTTAGAATCTGATAAGGAATCATTTCTAGCTGATAATGCTATTTTGAACTAGGGGAAGATAATAAATCTGAAAAAATTTCATGTATATATAGTTTTTAGGCTCTGTGACTAATTTGTATTTTTATATTTCTAAAACATCACTTGATGAATGCAATAATGTGTGAAAGTAAATGTTTTTGTGTTTGATATGGAATTAAAATTAATATTTAATTAAATAAAACCTTTTAACCTCAATGAAGAAAACAATAATTGAATATTCTGTCAAATTAATATGGACATTTTTAAAAATAACATAATTAAATATTAATGGATCTTATTATCTCCCATCTTGTAGAAAAAGTTTTTATTCAACCCAAAATATACCATTGATGTTTTCTTTTGAAGTAATGTCAGTTTATAATTTATATGTATTGGGAATTATTCCATGAAGTAATTCTTGATATTTTTGTGTATTCAATGTGTTTTTTAGTATACAATACCATTAAAGGGTTTTTCTTATAAGGAATTTGATATTTATATGGAAAAATATCTTTCTTTTTGATTAAATATCGATATAATGGTAAGGGAAATTTCAATAATATTTTGTCAAACCACTAAGGTAATAAATATTATTCATGGGAATTCACATTTGGGAAAATATTTATATATTCGTTGAATTATGGAAATAGAATAAATTGATTTTTTAAATATAATAGTGATTAATCCTTGTATTTAATTACCATCGAAGATATTAAAATTAATGATCTATGGAACCCAATACAAAAAAATCATTATAAAATATGTAGATATTTTATGGTGTCTATGTTTTTTTAAAATCATATATTTCTGTTATTTTACTATTCTATATTGTATATTATGTAATTGTTTTGTTAATTTTTTACAGGATACATTTTATTAACAACATATTTTTGGTGTTTGGAATATTTGTGAAAAACAATATTCAATTTCTATTTTTCTCATGGATGTTGTGTTATTGGTTGTTGGGGGTACCACTGATTTTCATTGAAATTGATATGTGCTAGTTATATGTGAGAGATATAATTGGGAAATACATGTATCTCAAAACAAGATAAAATATATTAAATATTGATTATATATGAATCAAAGGGGTTTTAAACAACATGATAACTTAATTTATATATTACATTACAAAAACATTTTTTATGTAAACTCTATATTTATATATTGTTCACACAATCAATTATGTCGAATAATTTTGTGGATTCATTTCATTATTCTGTGAAGTTCCTAATGTTTGTGTTATGTTAATCCTAATTTTATATATATAATTTGATTATTTATTTATGATTAATTTTTTCTTCATCTACGATGTGATATCTTCAATTTTTATTGCTTTTCCTAGATGTTGTGTTACTGGAGATGGGGTTCTATAGAATTTTTTCAGTGAAGATACATAGTGTTTTTTTGGAAGTGGAATAGAGATAAAAAATAATAAGAAATATCATGTATTTTGTTGATGCAAATATTTCTTAATTCTTTCATGAAATTGATTTCCTATTTTTTTCATTAATTACATAAAACATGATTGGTGATTTAAAATAAATAAAATTTTCAACTAATATAATTTTTTAAAAGTGTTTATTAATTGAATTTTGAATAATTAGGGTATTTAAGGAAATTATTGTTGTTATAGTTCTAAATTTTAGATTTGTATAAATTATGAAATGGATTTTAAATTTCTGTTTTGGGTTTTATGTGTATATTTTTTGGTTTTGATTATTTAAAGATGATTATCACTTAGGGATGGAAATTTTGGTTCACCTATTAAGTTATCCTTAACCTACTCCTTTTTAATCAAATCCCAAACCATACCCATTTAGGAAAATGTATTGATCATACATGACCATTTATAAAAGGGTCAACTGGAAAATGACCCATCTATACCATGTAAATAAAATAAATAAGAACCTAACTCATTCAACACAATTTAACTAACATTTATAACATCAATAACCCATTAAATTAGTCCTATATAACCTAAATAACTTTCAAAAAATGGTATATTTAATCCCAATAACCTAACTAGATATAAAAAATTACATTAGGTTAATGGTTTTCATGAGTTATGGTCAGTCAATCAAACATTAAATTTAATATTATTTAGGATTGGAATGTCTTCATGATTAAAATCAGAAGATGATTATACTCAACTTGATGCAATTTCAATAGGTTATGGTCTCGATGAGTTATTTTTTTGGGTTATTAATTTACACATAAGAGTTGAATGTTGGGGTTTAGATGAATTTAAATTAGCCCAAATTTTTGAATATTTTTAGTTGAAAATTTGAAATTTTATATATATTCGATTTCAGTATTGGGAAGGTGGAGAATAAAAACAATAAAGAAAGGGAGGATCTGAAACTCATAATAAAAAATTTTAAGAAACAATTGGTCAGTTTAATTATGTAATTAGAACCAATTTTGAAAACAATTAGGCACAAAAACATTTTGGTTAGATTGTGGGCTCTTTGTAGACCTCATCAAGGAGTGAAGCTGGTTTTTTTGATGTATTGAAAAATATGGTATAGAAAATATAGTAGAAATATATAATATGAGAAAATTACAAACTAATAAAAAAATTTAATATTCATGACCTAAAAAACATGAAATTGGTTAAATATGTATTGAACATTATTTTTCAATAATGGTCCAACTGATGATTTCATTCATATCTTAAGAACCCAATATTATTCCATCATTCACTGAGTATCACTTGTAAGATGGTCAATATGATTAGTTTCCTTCAAACATGGAATGTTTTGAGATTTAATTATTATTATATATTATATTTTTTATATTATTTTTCATAATATTTTCTATCAAATTGTTTGGGTGAATCACCTACGTTAATACTATAGAGGTGTGGTTGAGAATTGAACAGTTTCATCCTATAGATGTCATATATTTTTTCAATGGTTGGCAATGCATTTCCTTTTGGGATTGAATCACCTAAATTTTACCTAATTATTGAGTTTGTTAGTGATGGATGACTAGATGACATACAGAATTTATATAACAATTATTTTGGGAAACCACATGGTTATAATTGTTTGATTTATAAGAATGCAAGGAATATATGGTGATGCTCCAAAGTGATGCATCACAGTGATTACATAATAATTATGGATGTAATTAGGTGTCATGAAAATGTAATTTCTCCCCTATCCTATTTTTTGGATTCTTATAATATACAATTATAGATTTTTATTTTAGTAATTTCATGAATAAGAAATTTGATAAGTTTACTTTTAAATATCAATTAATTGTTATTTTGATGAGTAAACCTTATTGAATATTTGTTTTTTATAACTATTTAATCTTTTAGTATTATGTGATTATAAATTTTTTTCATATAGTTTATATTCCAACAGTGACTTTAGAATGTATAATAGGGGTTATTTTAACCTATAGATAAAAAATGTTATGGACTCCTGAGAATTAAATTGTAATGGATAATAAGAACCAATTTGATTATATTCAATTTTTCAAAAAGTGTCATTATATCGTCAGGTTTCATTACACAATGTAGGTATAAATAATCATTTAAAAATTAAATAAATAATCCATTATGATTTTCCCATAGTCTATATATTATGGGGGGATAGTGAATTATTGAATATAGAATTAATTCTCATTCATTTAAATATTTTTTATATCTTTTTTACATGGTTTGATAGAATTTTCATGGAATAAGGATAAATCATTTGTTATGTCACCCAAATCACATAATCATAATTTGGTTTCCATGATTAATAATTTTCTTATTTTCTCTTAAGGATGACTGCCATCACCATAAGAACACTCAGATGTTTCTATTTTATTGTTTGGGTTGTGATGGCACAAATGTCAGTTCCTTGGGGTTTTCATTAAGAAATAAAATAAAAGAATTTAATTTTTTGATAAAATATTTCAATTAGATTTTTTATTTTTAAAGAGTTTAAAATGGGTTATTTTTTAATTAAATTAAGAGGTTATGAGAGGCATTTACATGTGGGCTCTTATTTTTTCCATTATGTTTTGATTTTAGATTGGATATTTTTTATGGTCGAACATGGGTGACCTTAGGTAGATGTGTTACCTAATGGGTGAAACCAATGATTTGGGAATCATATTTCCTTGCGATCAATTCTAGTGATGCCATGTGTTTCTTGTTTCTTACTAATTGTTCCAGATCACATTGGTCATCCAGTGATTCATGGGAGAGTCATATTAACCTTTGAAACCCATATGTTAGAGCAATTCCCATGGGGAATATATTGTGCTTGAGATGTTTCTCGATAATATTTTTATCACCCCATGACTAATATATCTAAAAATTTCATTGTTTTTCTATTATATTTCTATTATTTTATCCCCACCAATTTAACAATTTTTTTTTGAATTTCATTTTTTTGTAATATTTAGCTGTTTTGATATTAAAATAGAAAATTTATCAATTATAGAATTTTAAGGATTTTTAATCACTTATTTATTTTGGGAATAATAATTTTAATATTGATCCAAATTAAGTAATTATGTTGTTAGGATTGTTTTTGAATGATAAAACTTTTTCAACCAGGATAAGTGTTGAGTTGTAGTTATTTATGACCAAATTAACCAATCATGGTTAAAATGTTTTTTGGAAAATAGATATTACCCATCCTTAGTAAATTATCCATAAATACATTTACATGAATCCAAATTACTTGATTCAAGATGGATAAGAAATAATATACAATGGTATGAATCCATGTCAATATTAAAGGAAAAATTCTATCAGTATATCAGTTTTCGCACAAGAAAAAATATAGTATGTTTAATAGTATCTTCTGGAAAAGAAAGATATTTTCAATAAATTATCCATAAATTTTACTAGACATTTAAAAAATACATAAAATGTGGGGTTTTCATAGAGTATTTTTTTTAACATCTCTCTAAAATAAATTTAGAGTATATTTGTTTGGAATGATGAGACGTGTGATCCAAATGGAGATTGGATGAAACTGGAAAACACACTAGCCACCACCAATTTCATTATATTCTCATTCACACTTCATTTAAAAGGATGATTCGACTGAATGTAAGTGATGTTATGGTGGAAATATTATGTATAATATGATTTTTATTTAATATAATAAATACATGAAGGGATAAACATTACTTGGGGGTGGGAGGATGAGATCTAAGGATTCCTTACATTTGATTTTAGTACATCAATATATTCTTATAATATTTTTTTGGAAAATATTTTCATAATTGATGTAAGTATATTTTGATTAATGAATTTTGTTACTTATGTTTTTTTATGGAATTTTTTTAACATATTAAAGTAATATATTTATTCTCATTATTTTATTTTTTTGTGTAAGGCCTCCGCATTAAGCATAGTGAATTTAATCTGTTTTGGTTTCTCATTTGGCATCAAGTAATCATATCACTTAGATAAAAAGACTATAAACCATATTTTATGTATCAATATGGTTTATAGAATATTTATGTGTTCACATGGAGTAATTTTATTGAGCACTGAGAAATAAAATTTGATAATTCATTTAGATAATGAAAAAGGAAGTGTCTGAAGATCGATGTTTTTTCACTGCTATATTCTTTAACATGTTCATTTTATTTTAGTTTTTTTTCTAATCACTAACATTGATTTATTTTTGTATTATAATTTCCTATAATATAACATAGATATGAATATTATAATAACCAATTTTAGTTTTTACATTTATCAAAAAATTATGATGTGAGAGTTTGAAAACATAGCCAGCAACCTCCTTATGAGACAACATCATGATAATAATTGTACTTCATTTTATAAGGGGATAACTATTGACTATAGTTTCATGGAGAAACACACACCTTAAATGAGCCATATAATATTATTTATTAATATAATTATTTTATTATTTTATGGTATTAGGGGATTTTGTTTTGATTTTTTTTTAAATTTTAAAACCTTTTTGTAGGTCACACAATTGGACAAATCAAACTATAGATGTATGGGTCAGATATATATTTTAAAAGATCCATTTTAATTGTTTTGATATGATTTTTAGGACCAAGTGATCCAAATTTGTGATTTTTTTGTTCCTAGTTTTGGGAATATGGATTTGGTATATCACGAAGCAATCATGTGCAATGCCAAGTCACTTTTTCTTTGAAAATCCAAATATCCCAATCCATTTTTCCTTCAATTGGAATCCCTCATTCCCTTTATTCACTTCACATGTCCAAAAGGTATCTCCCCATCTCGTGACCTCCCACTACCTCCTCTACATCATATTTAAGTGATTATCCTCATAATTTTAGGGGTGTGGAACTTGGGTTAACTCCTCATCCTCTCATCATCCCTATCTTTCACAATATACTCATCCTATTTCCTTACATCATTACTATTCATGTGAGTGGGAAGATCCCTAGGTGGATTCCATCCACATATATCTTTACATTATTGTTTACTAGGGTGTGATCTCTTCTTTTGTGGATATCTTTATATTTCTCTTCATTTATTGGACCTCATCTTATGAAAGCAATGAGTTCTTGGTTGGTTTCCCCATGTTTTGGGATTTTAATTTGTGAACCTTTTACTATGTGAAATTTAATTTTTTTTGTTTTGATATATAATTATGATAGTAAATATATTTAAATATTATTTTATTGGAAAATCATGTTTCCATTGATTTCCCCATGAATTTAATGGTTTTCAACATAATTAGAAATATTTTATTAATATTATTCATTAAATTTTTCATAATGATATTTTTAAAAAATACCAAGTGAATTTATTAATGAGTTCTTATATTGTTTTAATAGATGTTATGGGTTTTATAACGTTTTATCCATTAGGACTCTTTTTCTAGGAATGTTATATGATTATTGGAAATTAAATTAATTTTTTATTTATCCAATAGAATGTGTTAATTACTTGTGGAATTAAAAATTTAATTTGTCATAATTTATGGTTATACAAATACAAATGGATATTTATATATATAAATTCTCTTGTGCTAATTTACATGGGAGGGGTGAACTGGTGCAATAAATTAAATAAATATATTTATATCTATATATGTCTGTGTATAAATTCATATGAATATAATTATAGGTGAAAACTGGAAATATCAAATGTGATTCTTAATTTGGATTTCACAAATAATATTTTGGAATAAATAAAATAATTAAAAAGGATCAGTTAACACCATTATAATAAATGTTTTAAAATCATGATTTATTTTTAATGGAAAGATTATTTGGTCATTTTTAGAAATACGTGGATTTATGAAATGGATTTTACCACGAATATTTATAAATTTTATATGGTTATGGAATATTTGGAACTACTTAAGGATGTAGAACCATATTTTTGTACATTTTTATTATATTTCAATCTTCCTAGGAAGGTTGTGTTCCTAGGTAGGAGAATATAGATCTATAAGGTTTACCTTCAATTAGTTATTATTGGTTAATTAAATGTGGTGATATTTCCTCTGGCCAGGGATTCCATACTCTTTCGAATAATTGAGGGTTTCCCAAATTATTGGAAAAATATATAGGTGACCCCCATTCCTTAGTGACCCATATTATATTTTCCCATTATGATAATTTTAAATTTTAAATCACATGGTTTATTTTTTTCATTTCATTTTGTATCACATGATATAAAATCTTTATTTATTTTTCTTGTTGTATTTATATTTAATAAAATGTTAATTTAATATAAATTGAATAACCTATATTAAAAGTGTTTTAAACCTAGTTTATTAACACGTCCATTTTAAAATGGGTTATGGACCTGTTAACTATATTGATATTTATATTATACATTTAAATAAAAATAGAAATCATATCTAGAAATAATTGAGAAGCCATATGTTACATTATATATAAAATGAGATAAAATCATACTTCATGTGAATCCTTTTCAAATAAGAAATTATTGGATCATTTATTTATTGTCTTAACTTGGGGTGTTGTTTATTATCGGATTACGAAATGATCATATGGATCTTGCATAAAATATCAATTATATTTTAGGTTATAGTTATGGTCTTATTTCCTCACTGATCTTGTTTGGATAGAAGATGTCATGACACAACGAGTCACATAGAGGTGTATTTGTATTTTATTTATATATTCAATTATTATATTAGATATGTATGAATTTTTATTTATTTATACAAACATATGGTAGTTATATCATTTGGATTATAAGAATTCAATGGAGGTGGCTATAGTTTTCATTCGAAGGATGGATGGCCGGGGAGAGAATAGGGATTAGTTTGTTATTTTCTATTATTTGTTTCAATTTTATTTTACATATTTTAAATTTAAATTCGAATAAGATTATAGCATGTAAATCCAATATATGGATGGGTCACTCCCATATTACATTTTTAAAAAAATAAATTATTTAAAAAATTATTCCCACTAGTAAATTATAATTCCCAGTATGCATGACGACTCCTTTGGGGTGTTCGGGTATATGCCTTGGGATGTCTCGGGCCTAGGATATTGTTTGTATGATGAAGAAAATAAGTTTAGTCCTTACAATATACACACTATTTTTTTATTTATGATTACAGGATACTGGTCATTTACTTAATATTCCTTATATGTTTTTTAATTCTCATATGTTCTATGAATTGTTTTGTCTGTATAACCAAAGGGATTATTGAAGTTGTTTAAATTAAAATTTATTTTAAAAATATGTTTCCAATTAGAATAAGTGGTTGTAATTGTTTATGGTAAAATTTAATTTCCTGGACATATCCATCTAGTATATTCCTTACACATATATTACGCCATTATGGGTATTAAAAAATTATTATGAATGACATATTAAAATGTAATTGCGTCCCATAGTATGGTGTCTTCTCATGACGTTCATCTTTTATATGCTCATTTGGGTGGTGATGACCATGGGTCACATAGAGTTGGGATTATTGGGGTGTTTTTGGATCATCTGGTTTTTTGGGTTATGTTGTACAGACATATGTCTCCATAACATTATTATTATTATTATTATTGTATATGGTGTTGGTTGTTATCTATTTGTTCGTAAAAAATTATGTACATGAGTTCATGAGATATTAATAATTCCACATATAATTTTTTATCTCTATATTTTATATAAATTTACTTTTGTTCATGGGTGTTAAATCTCTATATGGTTCAAGATAGAATTTCTGGAGAAATTCAAGTGACGTTAATTTGTATTTCATGAGTAAATTTGTACTTAATTGTATATATTTGTTGTCTTGAATCTTATCTCCAACATATGATGATTATTATTGTGGTGTATACATTGTGGATATCTAGTTAAGTTAATTAGAAAATTCAAGTTGGTCTATTTCATTAAAAAATGGTAGTATAGTTATATTTATCTTAGGAGAGAAAAGTTATAATTTCAATATGACCATCATATCATAAGAGGTATGTGTTGGGGAGTTCCTAGAAAGCTCCTTTTTAGGACATATGATAAATTACCTTGGTTGTATGACAGTTGGGACTTGAATTTGAGCCTAATTTTGGGTGTTTTGATCATATTTGATGTTTTTTATTAATATTTTTTGGTTTTGAGAAGAAACCATTATGATTTTTTATTAATTTTTAGTTCATGTTGAAATAGTCGAGGTAAATAGAGATTCACGGTTTATGCGTATGATTAAAACAAACTATGTGGAATCCAAGAAGAAAATATTTTAATCATCCAATTCCATTCCTCATGGTTGGTGAATAGTTTTCAAAATCATGTAGTCAAACAATTCACAGTGGGAAAATTATTAATTTTTTAATTTTTTCACCAATTATGTATTAATAATTGAATATATTATTATTATTATTTTTTTATGATTAACCAAATGGGTTTTCATGATTTGGTTGAAATTTTTTGAATTTAAATATGTATTGATATTGTTTAACATCTTGTGTTTTATAGACGATACCTCCAGGAAGGTATTTTTTACATTGAATGGAGGTGTCAATTGAGAATAAATTATTGGACAATCAACCCATGGAATCCCACCTCAATTACTAGGGATCAAGAAAAATTAGTCTCTTTGACAAGGTGGTTATCTCGGTTAGGCATTAATAATGGATCACACCTAATAGTTTCAAAAACCGGAATCAAACATCATTCAATGGGATAAAAGGCTTCAATAACATGACAATTTTTAGAGAAAATTGAACATGTATTTTTATATCTCATGACTCCTAAGACATCCAATATTGGATTCTGTACATATTTTCTATAACGTTCTATTCATGGGTGGCGGGACATTATTGTATTATATATGATCAAAAAATATATTTCTTGGACTAAGATCCAGATGATTTCAAAAAAAAGTTTTTATCCCGAGACTATATGAATGTATAAATAAAAGGATTTATTAAAATATGATAAGAATTTTTGTATTATCATTGAGTTTTATTCTTGGTTTTTTTATTTCAATTATCTTTTCCCGTAAATAATAATTTTAATTAAAGTAGATAAAAAATAACTGGGGAGAATAAAGAGGGGGAACAAATGGAAGAGGTGAATAATGGGGGCCTGAAGTTGTTGGTTTATCTTTCACGTAAGCTTATTATGGTTGATTATAGAAGACCTCAAATTTTTAAAATGGGTTTAAATATAGATATATTATATAGAGTAATTCTAATTTAACTTCCAACATATATGACATTTTTAAATAAGAAGTCAATGTAAAAAATGAGTAGTCAGATTGAGTGGTATGTGTTGTACCACTATTACAATAGGGGAAGATAAAGATGTTCCTCATGTGAAAGGAATAATAACAATGAGATATTCCATGTAGTATTTGAATCTTGAAAAATTATGAGTTATGATTTTTAGTACCTTAATAATGATTGATAAAATTATGTTATCATTGTAGGGGCTAGGATATGCCATTGAATCCTACAAAAATTCTCTAACGGCTTTATCTAATTGTAGATTCCTAGAGAATATAATGATTTATTGTATATTATCATCATTGGCATGTATGGATGTTTATCCTCATACCCAGGGTTCTTATGTGTAGTATGATGCAACGAAGGGGGTTAGGTGTTACCCTAATGTGAATGGAGGATATCATCTAATGAAGAATACTAATAGTGTAACTGATCATAGATATCAATATATAGACAATCGTATTCTTGAGGAGTTAGATATTGACACATGGGAATCTAATTCATTAATATTGGTCATATTGACTATTTATTTGTGGATGGGTTAATAGTTTATTTTGTATTTAGTGGACCTTTGTACAATTTGGTATACATAAAAATTCATGGTTTCATGTTTCTAAAGTGTCAAGTTTTAATTATCGATTTTGAGACATTGTGGGACTTCTTGGTACATGTCCCAGTTTTTTTGTTGTATTATTTTAATTTACTAGATGATTAGTATCATAATTTAGATCAATTTATATCATCCCAAATTATATCACATATCTCATTATGTGAAAACTCACATATGCTTAGGTGATTAAGACCACACTTTAGGGATATAGTTACCAGTTGTACTAAATTTATCTCTGATATCATATTGGTAATGAATGTTGATATTCAATGTGTTCATTCTATTTTTGTTTGATTGTCTTCCAATGGGGGTGGAAAGGTAACATGTAGACATTTAGAATTATTTTTCATGGTGTTTTACCCAACAGAAGGAATATTTTTCTACAAAAATGTTTCATAAGATGATCCATGTGTCTCTTCCATCTTACAGGATGGATCCTACTAAAATAATGAACATAAAATCTCATTCATAGGATCAATATTGAAAATTATTCATTTAGTTGAGTGTGTGACCATGAACATCCCCATTCCTCTTTTCCAAAAATATGGACAAAATCCTTGGACTATTAATCAATTATCAGAATCTCATCCTAGTGAACATCAAGAATAAATAATCACCACCGAAGATTTACAATATATTTAACCAACTTATGGAAGATAAGTGGTTTTTAAATACTTATTGGATGATGAGAAACCATTAGTTGATGGTTTAGGATAAATTTGTTTCCAAGTAAACCTTTATGAGAAGGAATGGGTACTTTGAGTATACAGTTATTCTATTTGGAATTTCAATTTCTCTAGCCCTTTTCATGTGTCTAAAAAAAAGATAATTTAATGTTATCTTGATTCTGTTAGGGTGATTTTTGTGGATAATATCTTTATTTACTCCAAATCAAGACAATAATATGAGGATTATATATTCATTGCCTTTGATTGTGTGACATAGAATAACCTTTATGCTAATATATTGACCCCTAGTTTATATGTGATATTTGTTTCCAAAAAAATATGGGTTATATATGTATATATATAGTATTATATTTATAAAACAAAAAGGAAAAAAAATAAACCATTATTTTATTTATAGAAAATGTTACATTAGATTGAAAAAAACACATAAAAATTAAAAATATTACAATGGGACAAAAACTACGAAATACAAAAAAGTAGAATGGGAAAAATCATATACATATAATTTACTAAAATATTCTACCTTATGTTAAACTCTATAGAAAAAAATATAATATTAGTGAACCAATCAACATTATGGAAACAAAAAATATAGAACATTTTGAGTAATTATATTGAATAATTTATTAATGATTAATGATGTATTTATTAGAGGTAATATAACCATTTTAATAGTAATATGATTGTTTATATTGTATTGAGACCATTAAAATAGTAACACCATAATTGGGAATATTAATACGAAATTTAAGAATTGTAATTTAACCAAAAAATAGAAAAAATAAAAAAATATAATAGTTATAATATTTAATTTTAGAAAATATAAATATCATAATGCTATAAAATAAATATTAAAATTACAAAATTAAAAGAAAATATTCAAAAAAATTTAATGATCATAATTTTATTTTATTTAAAAATAATCGTTAATTCTATATTAAAGAATATAATTTTCAATTTATAAAATAGTTTTGATAAATTTAATTTAATTTTTATAATTAGGACATCAAAATTTTCCAGAAGTCATTTTTGGTAATCTTCTAAAATACACTAATTTTTATGAGAATAGTAAAAATACTCTTTTTCAAATACTCCTTGATTCATGACATAATAATAATGGAATAAAGAATTATTATATGACTAATTTTTTATTTATGACTAAAATAAATTTATCATGATGAATTGGTCATTTAATCATAATAAACATAACATCTAAACCTAATATATAATTTCCAAATCCAAAAACTCTATAGTGCCCATATTCATTTTTCTCCCTTCCGTTGGAATAAAATAAAAATTGGAATTATAATATGATTTTTAAATCCTAAAAACATGTTATTTTTTTCAAATATATATCATAACATCAAAAATATTACTATTCAATTGTTTAACATGGATATTATATTTTATTTATATTTTATCCATAAATACAACTCTCCTCATGTATAAATAATTCATATCCCCAACATTAAAAACCACAGCAACACCACTTTAAAAAGATAATAATCTAACCAAATTCATTCCCTTTTGAATCTTAGAATATTTATGGTCTTTACAAGGTAATTTATCTCTAAAAATTCACTTATATTAGCGTTATATAGAAGAAGAAAAATCTAGAAGATGTTAAGCTTTCATCATCTATTCTTCGCATTTTCCCGACATAATCCACTTTTCATCTACTCATTTCAAAACAAAATCTTGTAAAATTAATTAAGATTTATTTTCAAATTTTATTAGAAATTTCAAAGTCCAATTATGACTATATATATCACAAATTTATATGTCAAACTTCTCGTATCTCCCCTTTAGATAATGTACCATCAATATTTGGTTAAGACCCTACGAATACATTTGCAACTCACTTACATAATAAACTTAATGGATGGATTATATGAAATAAATATAATATAAAAATATTTAATTATATGTATTATTGTAATATAGTAATAATTTTAATTATGTATGAAATACCTTTAACTGAAATTTTTAAAGTCAAATGAGATGAGATAATTTATGGAAAATATGATAAAAACAATATATATTTGATGAAGAAAAATATCAAATTTAATCCAATAATTAAAATAAATATATAGTTATATATATAAACAATATATATATATATTTACATGTTTTAATAGACCAAAATTTGTTATATATAAGCATGAAAATCAATGAAATAAAGAGAGATTTAAGATATGATAATTCTTAATCCCAATTCCATCATTTTGGGTTATCCCTAATTCTTATTATTATTTGTATGGATATTAATATAATGTCCATAAAATTATATTCCACTTTAATTATCTTTTTGTTTCATCTATAGTCATTTTTTTACCCTTTTAAAATGTTTCATAATCCGTTTAGAATTTTTTTACAAATACATTTACTTCCCCTAAATCACATTGACTCCTATCGATTTGTTTTTTATCCACTCATTAATTATTAAGTTTTATTAAAAATATGATATCCCATATTAATTTTTTTGAACACTAAAAGTTATTATTTAATGATTTATTTGTCAAACAATTATGAAAACTATTCATTTTAATTAGAATATTTTAGGGGTATGATTATTTTATATTATATGTGGAAAGCATGATTATGATCATTTTATGATTTGATGGGCGGGCCTATAATTATGTTTCAATACAATTCATTAGATAATATGATATATCTAATTATATTATATTTATTATGGGTTAAAATGATTCTATATTTTTTTGTAATTATTTTGTTACTATTTATGCAATTAGGTTATAGGTAAACATGATGTTAGCTTTGTTCACAAATATGTGTGCTATTTGACTTCAATGTTATGATGTTTTATTATTATAGATATTTCACATTATGTTAATTTATAAATATTTCTTTTAGAATTATTATGATGATCCTATTTATATGATACCATGATGTAGATTATTCTCACACATGTACTATTGATTCACGTCCCTTATTCCTCCTCATATTGGGAGTTTAGATCGTCCCATTATTTGATACATATCGTCATGTTATTGCATGTACTATGTAAAATGTGAGAGATATTATGAAGATAAATAATGATTTTTAAGAAATGTTTATGTTTTATTATGTATGAGTGAGTTATGAGACTAATTTTCTTAATATACAAAACTTTTCGATCATTTAATATATTACTATTATGTTTTATATATTAAAATTGATGTAATAATAATTTATGGAAGTGTTGGGTCACTATATATGGAATCATATGACTGGTTTAGTTAATTTTTGAATTTATATAAAAAACATTTAGTGAAAACTAAAAGGATAAGTCAATGTATAAGTAAACATAATATGTATTATTAAAGTATAACAACATGTGATATCTATGAATTGAACTACCATTATGGATACAACACATGGATATTAATTAGATATAGTTTTACATATGGGTAACTACAAAAAATATAATGTCTTGAGTATTGAATCAATTTTCAACTGGTGAACAATAATGTTCCCCTTCTGCAAAGATCACTTGACACTCTTAGGTGATATGAATTGAGAAATCACAAACTCAATAAAAAAATTATAAAAGATATATATCTAAATTAATTCATTATTATAATATTATAAAATTACTAACATATAATATTCAATAGATTAAGGGGACAGTTCATGCAAACCAACAACATATTAAAGATACTCTATGTCCGAAGAAGAGATATGGAAACAACTATAGAAGGGACATGGAGGTTGAAGTAAGAGAAATTTTTTTCCATAAGATATCTCTTTCTATGTGTGCCATGATGTTTTAATAGAAAGGTAAGCTTATCCCTGGGAACATTATCCCTACATTGTGACATATAAGAAATCGCTACCACCAAAACTATCTCAAGGTCATGATGTGATCCACATATCACATTTATGAATTTACATATAAAATCCACCAAATATACTAAATTTTGTGGAAATGTAATTTTAGAATTACATCTATTATGTTGGGAATCCTATGAAGTTATTAGACTATAAAGATAATGTTCAATGCAACAAGATAACACACCCTGTCAATCTATTTTGGCAGAACTATATATATGAAGAGGCAATGTGGAAACCAGTGGAAACGATCAAATAGAAGTACAAACATCTATTCTCAATATATAATATGAGTTGAAATTTTTTTGGTGAAATTTATAAAGGGGAGAATAATATTACAACCCATTGATTATATGTGATATTTTATTTTCAAAATAAATATGATTTATAACATTGAAATTGGGTCCGGTTGGACCATCTCCAAAAAATATTAATAAAAAAATTAATAGTACAAATTCAGGTGGAGCAAGGTGTTTTAAAAATCAGGGAATTAGACACTGACCTCATATCAGCCACTTCCAAAGGTGGACAAAAGTTAGGAACTAAAAAGGACCACATGGAAGTGATTTTTGTGACATCTCTCTTAGACAAGGCATTATCCACTTGATAAGCCTCTTAGTAGGCATGATAGATCATTAAGTTGAGATGATTTTCCTGGTTAAGACATCCAATCCAGTGATGCAAAATACTCTATAGAACAACATGTGTAATCATCTATAGAGCATGTACCTCATGTTTGAATTTTAACTCAATCCATTAGAGGCTCTAGTTATGTAAGATAGCATGCCTAAAAACATAAGTAATGGGCCATAGTTATGCTTCATAATATGTTCCCATTCTAATAAATTGATAAAAATATCCCTTGACAAAGCGAAGATATGTGCAGACGACACCTCCACAACCCAATTTGCCCGTCACTCCAGATCCCGCTCCATCAGCATTAACATTAACACATGGAAATTTCATTTGTATCCATCGAATAAATTTAATCCTTAGTGGATTCATCAATTTTCCTATAAAACATAGCATCCAATGTGTAGTTAAATCTGTAGAGGTACTATACATGCATTCCATTTTTATCGCATTGGAAGTGTGTACATCTAGATGAAACAACATTGCACTTCCATTGAAGGATGTAGCCTTGCTTTCAAATCGGAGGTTTTTCCGGGATGTCTAGATGGCATTGAAAACCGCTACTAAAGCAACCAATTACATATCCTTGACCTTCTCGCTCCTACCAAACATGGAGATGTATATCATCAAGTCATCCTACAAGCTATGTGAGCATAATTCCATGTTGAAAATGTCTCCAATGTGTTTCTATAGCTTATGAGCAAAAGGACTGAAAATGAAGAAGTGTTGTGCAGCTTCAGTTTCATTTAGGCACATATAGTAGGAAAACATGATACATTGACTACCCTTTCTTAATTGATCATGCATTGGAAGCCTATTCCACCATATTATCCAAAGAAGAAAATGTCGGGAGTGTTGGACAATATTCTATTTAATACGGGGAATCCAAGATGCAGTTTGTGTGGAGCCAACAAACTGTAGATTATAGGACACATTGAGATTAAAATGTATGTTCTTGTTGAGATTCGTTACCAAGATATCACTATCCCCGAAAGGGTAGGTTTGGATTTCATGTTTAGCTTGGGGAGTAACCATGATTTCGGGACAATCACAATGATCCCAAAAATATGCTATAGACATATCACTCATTCTGAACTATGAATAATGTCATTGATGGAGTGTTGAATGAAGGTCCATAATAATGATGAAATAATTTGAGGTCAACAATTAATAAGACTCATTCTGAACCCATATGACATAAAATCCAGGGGTGAGTCATTGGAGGTTAAACTTTCTGTGTGAATATATTAATAAGTCCCTCATTGATGATTTGATGGTCATTGATTCGAAGACCACCCAACTCAAACGGTATAATTAAATCCTTCAAATCAATTGTAATGAACTTCCTTTTAGAAATAGATCATGATTCAGATGATATTCCCCATCATGCACTGATTCTATTTGAAGATATTTTTTTCCATTTATATGGTGATAATGTGTAAACAGACTTTGAGGTAATCACCATGTTAACAAGAAACACCCTCCCATCTTGAGATAGTGCTTTACCCTTCGATTTCTATATCTTCTTAATGATACTAGTGTATGTTCCATCATAATACTGCCAATGTATATTACCAAAAATGATTTTAACTCCAAGATAAATAAATTATAGAGCCCCTTTTTTAACATTAAGGGACTTGGTGACCCTGTTTTGTTTACCAACAGTGACCCCATCACCACCAACAATAATGGATTTAATCCAGCTTATATGCTATCTAGCAATAGTCTCATAGTGTGATAAAAAGCATTTAGTGCAGAAGTTGATTTCATTGAGGTCTCCCAAAAATCAAGATTTCATCAACATATTGAAGATGATATGAGAGAAGATTATCCGTGCAATATTTTATCAATCTAAATATAAAATTTTTTGGAATCACATTAATACTTCTACTCATGTATTCTTCAGCAATGAAAAAATGAATCCTATAGAACAGATCACCATATCGAACACCTCGGGTGTAATGAAAATAATGCAAGGGAGATCCATTAATTAATATGGACATTCATGAAGAAATAGTAATACTTATCATAAGATTAATGAATCCACTTGAGATAACAAATCTCATGAGATCATCAAAGAGAAACCTCTATATGAGGGTGTCAAAGGCTTTAGAGATTTCAATTTTGAGTGATAAATTCCCTAGATTTTCCTTTTATCATTAGGTTGATGCATTCTAATGCATTGAAGAAGAGGGTCTGAATGTTTCTACCATGTATAAAACCATACTAATTTGGAGAGATGTGGTGCATTATTAATCACCCTAATATGTTCATTAGGATTTTACTAATGATTTTGGGGGTGTTGTTCCCAATCACAAATAGCCTAAAGTTATTAACATCAATGGCATTGTACTTATTAGGAATCAAGGTGATGAAATTAGAGATTAAACCATAAGGCATGGAACCCCGAGTGAAGACATCCCTACCTACATTAACCATGTAATTGTGCACAATAATCCAATAGAACATAATTTTTTTTTTGGTGAAGCCATCTAGTCCAGCTGTACTTTCCATGCTAAGAGAGAATAGGGACTCCTTGACTTAATCATTTGAGTTAACCCTTATAAGAGAAATATTTTTATTCTATTAAATACAAGGTGAGATTTTACCAATAATCTCATGAGTGTTGTCCATTCCATAATTAGAATATAGGCCAGTGATTTAATACAGAACTACATTTGAAATCTCTTTTTCAGAGGTGTGGAGACAACCATCAACATTAATAGACTTTAGTCCAGATCTAATCCTTTTTATTTATGTATCTGGTGGTTTTTTTGAGTTTTTATCACCATATATCATCCACTATAAATTCAACTGATTACGTTCTAGCCTATTTTTTATAGTCAAAAGGTCATCAATCTTTGAATGTGATTGAATTTCATCTTTTGACGGATTTTCAAAGTTCTAATTTATAAATTTATATATAGCGAAATGATCTTAAGAATCCTTGATCTCACTATTGAGCTTAGAGATGGATTCCCAGCTCCATTCCTATAGATTTCCATTAACAATGTGAAATTTAGAAGTAATAATATGAAGTGGTATGACTTAATAATCAAAATTCTTAATAATGTCTTCCAAGCATCCAGGGGTCACAAAAATCTAATTATTATAGAGAAAGGGAAGAGTACAATATATAAAAACCTAAAAGGATATATATATCACAATGTGATTCTGATTCGATTGATTTTTTGGTAATGTTTTTCCATATATATCATAGTCAACACTCTCATCATCCATCTAAAAAAATCATTAGTCATGTTTACTCGACCGCCTTCCTAATATATTATAACTACTCCATGTAAAGTAAGCTTCAATAATTGGAATTTCATAATGATGAAATTAATCAATGATAGATGAGATATCCATGGAGTCCACCCAATTGATGTTCAATCATGTTTTTTCATCAGATCTTCGGACAATGTTGAAATCTCCTCTTAACACCCATTTGATGAAGGTTTGTCTAGAAAAGTATTCAATCTCACTCCAAATATCACTTATTTTTGTATATAATTGGGGGAATAAGAAATGGTAGACTCTATGATATACCCTTTAGAAGGTCATGAGACCAAGACCCATTTTGGATTCTTAAAATATGAGGTTAACTGTACACTCTCATGCATTAAAGCCTAGAGATGATCTTTGTTGATATCATGCAGATTTTGAGAAATAAACTGGTAACAAAAAGAACTCCATTTGATCTAATTCCACTTCTTAAATATCATTTTAGACTTAGAAATGACAAACAAAATAGATTTATAGTCCATAATCTAGTTTCTAAAGGCCATGGTCGTTGGGGTGTTCCCAGGACCTTTACAGTTCGAGAAAAAAAATCTTCCATGAGAAAGGGTTTGACACCTTGTTAGGGGAATTTTTTTCATTTGATATTGCCATTGGACCTCTTCAATTACATCCATTTTATCATTTCTCTTTAGAATCAGAGATAAAATTAAATCCATTATCACCCTTAGAGTCATCCTACTCACTTTCATTAGGATCATCACAAGGGGCATCAATATGAACACTTAGTGTGGGGGATAACATTCATGTCTTGAGGGCCATCAATATCCTCTAAACAAAATATGACACTAATAGGAGAAAAAATGTTATAGGAAAGTGGGTGACAAGGGTCACTACCCATATGAGCTGACATTATCACAACCGTGTTTGGGTTAGCCTGTATAAATGGGTTGTCCAAATTACCAACTTGTGCAAACTTTTCATCATCATAAAATGATTTCCCACCTTTATTTGAAGCAACAACAGTTACATGAAGCTGAAATTACTTTGTAAAAGGCCCATTTAGGATAATAGCCTCCTCTAGTCTAGGATCATGACTCAAAATCAGCTGATGTCCCTCCAACTATAAGCATGTATCAATGATGGACAAGGGAACATCGAGAGGGGGAAAAGGAGGATACCCAACCTTATTGGGATACTGTACAACAAGTAGGACCACACCATCGCCTAAGTGGACAAGATCATTAGATTCATGCATATCCATTGCAGGTGCACCATCCTGCACCATCACAGATTTCCACCTGCTCATGCAGAAGCATCAACAAGAATCACACTCACCACATTAGTGCCATCTGCCTCTCCCACACCCACAGATTGCACACAATACGATATATCCATAGAGGAAGTCCCACATCAATAATTATTCTACTGGGTGATCACAAGACCTGTCCCATCACGGGGAGTATCAAGTGATGAATTTATAGTAGGATCACTCAATTGGATTGAATCAGGTGCATGGCCCAAGACAACTTCAATAGGGGGAGGATCATATGAGGGTTCAATAGTCATTTCAGAAACCGTGGCCTTGCCATTCATTCTTCGACATGAGAGATCATCATGGTATCTAACTTTACAAAGAGTGCATACCTTCTCCCTCTTTTATTCTTGAGATAAATGTCAAGAATTTCTTCAATTCAAATAAAATATTTCCTTTCACTCGTACTGGATTTCAAGCATCATTATGTCCCCCCTCATGGAGAGAACTACATATTCCACTAATGTACTAGACATACACACCTAAACTAGTACCCTCACATAGTGACCAAATCATGGGTTATCTATATTCATTTCCAGTGGGATGAGAGTTCCAACTAAGAAGTTAATGTCCCATAAGATCCTAGGATGCCTGTACAACCAATTCAAATAACATATGTGAATCTAGAGTTGCACATGAGAGCTCCATACATTATTAGGATCAAATCTCATATCCCATTATAAAATATGAATGAATCCAGGCTTCAGAGGGAGAGGTCTAAAGCTGCAATCCTTGTGTTTCAACTCATTAGAGGGGAATATTATATTATAATAAACCCTCCCCATTATTGTCACATTCCAATCTTCAATAATTAAAATGGGACAAAAAATATAAAATTAGAAAAGAATATTGGGAATATTCCTATCCTCCTATTATTTTAGAATCAACACCCCTTGAACACCATAATAGAAATGAAATAGAATATTAGTTAACAATAAAACATCTCAGAAATGATAAATATATAAACATTGGGGGAATTGAAGTGAATAAATTATAAAGGAATGAAGAGTCGTTTTTTGGAGGCAATATTATAGTCCTAATATCAATATTTCCATTACACCAGTAATGCGACCATTATAATAGTATCATTATCATTTGTAATAGTTATATGAATATTGGTAAAGTGATTTAACCTAAAAAATAACAAAATGTATTATATATAGTATTATTAATGATCAATTTATAAAAATATAAATATTATGATTACATAAAATAAATATTGAAATTTAAAACTTAATGAAATTACAAGAACGTTTTGAATAAATTGTATTTTAATATTTCTATAATAGGCTTAAATTCTATAATAAAAATTAATAAATTTTATGGTAGAAAATTATTTGGATAAAATTAATGAAATTTTTAGAATTAGAATCTTGAAATTATCTAAGGGTTCTTTTTTTGGAAATTTTTTGAAATACTTCAATTTCTACATCAATAAGAAAAAATTTAGTTTTTTCAAATGATATATTTCTTTGGGAAAACAATGATAAAATTATGAATTAATATATAATTAATTGGTAATTTAATCAAAAAATTTATTTAATACTATTAGTGGGTCATTTAAAAATACTAAACAAAATTTACTAGCTAAAAAACAGTTTTCCATTGACTATATGCCTTATGTGTCCCATTAAATAGGTTTTTTTTCATTTTCTTCATTTCCGTTGGACTAATATAATGAATTTGGGTTATAATGTCATTAAAAGTATAAAAATAATGTAATTTTAATTAAATATATTTCATATATTAAATAAATTTACTATAAATGGGTTTATCTTTGAAACTATATTTAATTTAATACTTTTTACATCCAGTACACCACTCCTAAAGTATAAGTACCCCCACTCCCGACCATGGGAAAAACAATAATCCCTCACATATCAAAGCCAAAAATAAAAACAAATTAATTATTATAATCCCCATAAAATACCTAGGTATTTTTTAGAGTCATTAAATTCCATGAATCCTATTATTTTAATGTCATAGAGAAGAAGCAACACCGAGAAAAAGGTAATAATTCGTTAACTCTTCTTCACATTTTCCCCTTCTATTCCTCTATTCATCTATACATTTAAAACTGAATATTATGAAATAAATTAAGTAGTATGTTAACATTATATTAATAATTTCTAAATAATGTAATGAAAATATTTTTGAAATTTTTTTATATCAAGATTCTCTTTTCTATGATTTTGCATAATGTCCCATCAAAAGTCAGTAATCAACCTATGAAGACATTATCAACTCTCTATCCACCGACATTCTTCATTGCTGGATAGTAAGTTGTATATATATTATATAAATATTTCATTACATGTATTATATGACTATATAAATAATTTTACTTATGTATTAATTAACTTGAACAAAAATAGTTAAATAATACTATGATGGGATAATTTAATGAAAACATGATATCAAAATAATTTACCTTTATCAAATAATATTATAAAATATAATAAAATATTTATAATGGATCAATATTGGTAGAAATAAACATAATATGATTCAATTAAAAAGATTTGACATACTTTTTTATATAATTTAGGGGGTGGATGTGTGATGAAATATGGAGGGATTTATGATAAAGATATTCTTAACACACTTCCTTATTTTTGGTCTATTATTATTTCAAATCATTTTTAGTAATGAAATTACTATAATTTTTATAAGATTCATTTTAACTATAATTTAACTTTTATTATAAGTATATATATGTTTCTACCTTCTATAAATGTTTCATAATCCATTTACATGATATTTCTAAAATACATTAATTTCCAAAACATCGCATGGAATCGTCCTATGATATTTCTTCTCCACTAATGAATGATGATATTTTATAAAAAACTATTATATCTATTTTTATTTTGGTAACTCCAATGAATATTATTTAAATTATTATTTGTGGAACCATTATGATAACCATTCTATTTCATGAGTTTATTTCAAGACTATGATTTTTGATACGTTCAATGAAACTAGAATGATTATGAGAATTTTATGACCTGACATGGGGATATAAATTCTTTATTATTATAATGCATTAGGTAATGTTATATATCTCATGATAGTTAATGTATTATTAAATAATATGATTCTATATTTTTTCACGATTATAGTATGATGATTTATTCACTTATTTGATTCGTGAACAAGAAGCTAGATTTATTCTCAAATGTTTGTGGTAATTATCTATTATTTTATGATTTCATTATTTTGGGTATTACACAATACATTGATTTATAAAATGTTTCCCTCATGATTATGGTTATGGTACTGTTCTTATTATATGATTTTGTTGATTATTCTCAGCCTTATACAATTGACTCATGTTCCTTATTCCTCCCCTTACTGGAATTTTAGTTCACCCCTTACATTGATGTATATTCTGAGTTGAAAACATATAATAAGGTGAAAGTATGATTTATTAGCAGGATAAATGTAGGGGATTTAATTAATGTGAATTTTGTAAAATATATAAGTGAGGTATAATAATAATTTTCCCAATTATATAAAACCATTGATACTTGAATTTATTACCATTATGTTGTTAATTTATAAAAATATGTTATAAAATTGTATAAAAAAGTTATTTCATTATAAATAAGATTTTTAAATTAAATATATGGATTTATGATGTGATATTCATGGGTCACATGATATCAAATATAGGTGTATCTGGGATCCAAAAAGACCCATGAAGAGATGTCTTGAGAGTTTCACAATAATTTTTTTGAGGCTATGATCTGTATAAGTACAGAAAAATATTATAGGAATTTTATTTAGTGCTTCTCCTTGTTGTCTTGACCCTTGATTTTTTTGAAATTATATTTTTTCATGTTTAAATCGGACAAAAAGGTCCAGAGGTCTTTTCGGGGTGAAAGTAAAATTGACTTTCTCTCTAGTTTTGATTCTCTCTATGATGAGTTAGGGTTAATAATTGAATGGTGATGCTTCATGATCAAGACATGGATATATTATAATTCTATTTAACAATGTGATAGAGTATTTACGTTTTCAATTACACCTACTGATGAATAATTTCTCAACTCATGACCTTGAGTAAGTAGTAGTGACTCATGATTTAACGTTATAACCCCAATAACTTTTCATGGTGATATATTAAGTGTATTTAGACTTTAAGATGTTGAAGTATATTTTGATCTAGAGGGATTGTTATATTTTTACGAGACAGTATGTAGAGTCTCTCGTGATGTATGAATTTTATATACCATATACCCTCAGATATTGGATTGTGGTAGCTGAAAAACGGATCTTCAAACTACAAACTCGTGCATTTTGGAAATCAGATGATGAAGGGAACATTATTTTTTAAGATGAATTTAGATATAGAATAAAATTAATAGATGTACTTAAAATATTTAAAGTAAATTCATAATTGGATAATCAGATTCAACATGATAATCTTTTAGATTTTGAAATCCACCATCTTAGTAGAACATTAATTTATGAGGAGATATTGGATGATTGGTCTAGGTTTTGAAAGGGTTCCCTTTTATTTCAAAAGAGTGTATTCATTCTTGTGTATTTTAGCCAGGCCTTTATTGAGGATGTAAAACATCAATTTTATTTATTTATCTAATTTTTCATATATCTTTTCATTTTCCACATTGTTTAGGTGTTTTTAGGGGCTTCTATGTATATAGGTCCTTTTTTGGGGAAAATGACCTAGTTTTTGGTGATTTATGATTGATTGTTTTTTTACACATCATAAAGCTATTTAACATCGTGAAAAGTTAGATATGGTTTTATAGTCAAGGTGAAACCTTTTTAGTGTATATGGAGTTAATGGATTTAGCATCATTAACCTAGGATTCGTGTTAAAAAGGTTCAAGGCTTGTAGGTCTCTATTTGTTTCATGTATGATTTTTGTTTCATTTGGACATAAACTTCTCACACAAGACCAATGAGATCTACCCTATGATTTTGATGATCTATTTTCCTTATTTATTATTTTTCTCAGAAATTTATCTTCATCATGGTTTAGTTTCATATCTCTAGGTAATTTATCATCCAAGTTCTTAATTTCTGATGGTCATAGTAGAATTTTTGTGCCACATTTTCAGATATTTTGGTCTTATAGTGTTTATTATATTGATTATTTCTTGATCTATTGTACAACATATCTCTAGAATCTGAAATTTTTTTGGTTGTGTTTGGAAATTAATGTTTCTTTATTTATGTGTTGTGTTACTTCTACTCCGACATCTTTTCTAAATGGATTCATTCAATAATGTATTTATTTATTTTTAGTCCTATAATATTATTCTTGTATTCTTTCATTTTGGTGGATCCCATTACATGAATTTTCATTACATGTCTGAGGTAGTTGGTTCCATCTCTATCCTATATCAGATTAATTGTATTTATCTCTTTTTATAAATTATTTTATTAATAAAATTGAAAACTGAATTGTGTGTGTGGAAATGGGTGTTTTAGAAATGATAGATTTACCCTTATTTGGATAAATGAAAAGGTATTTTCAATGAATTTTGGAATGAATTTATGAAATTTTTTTAGGTAATGAATTTTCTTAAAAGCTTTGGAATATAGAGCACATGGGAATCCTTGTGTAATTTGGAGAAATTTGTTGCAATAGGTATCATTCTTTGATACTATTAGGGTTTCACTCATGGGGTGTTCCTATTATACCTTGGAATGTTTTCCTAGAGAAATAGTAGAAATTATTGGGAGGGTCAATTTGTGGGGGGGGGGGGGGGGGTTCCTATGCTCTTTAGATTCAACGCATATGTTTAGTTACTTGATGAGAACTATTTCATATGTTCGGGTATGATTTTAGGAGCTACCGTGGAATGTTGGGATCTTTGGGGTGATTTTAAATTTTATTTTGGATTGGATTAGTTTTTATTTGGAGAAAATATTCAATAAAATATTTTCATTTATTGATTTTATAAATGTAATATTCTTTGAAAATATTTTACCTGGATTATTTGGATCAAATCAAAAAGGATAAATTGTTTCAACTTTCTTTTGATAAAAAAATTTTAATAGATGATCATGCCTTGTTTTCTTTAATGCTGAACATGCTTAGTCTGTTATATAGAATATTTCTATGGAACATATGTATGGGATCCTATTAATCTTTTTTTGTCACACACAAGTCACCACTTTAGTGCTGTGTATTCTGTGTACTGTATTTTAATATAGGGAAGGGTAACTCATTGTAGTGTGTTCGTGAGGTTTTTCTTAGCTGTGTATGGGTGCCAAGTGGATAAATGGTGAGTGTTTCCTAGGTTATCAAATTGAGTGGTTGTATTTGTTTTAATATTACTTCTCTATTGGACTTGTAACTTGGAGATTGTTTAACTACATTTAAGTTGTTTCACTTATACTATTTCTTTTTTTATTATAGATATTTTATCCTTTAAACTTCCACTTTTCTTCCCATTGTATATATATGTATTGTTATTATAAGGCCCCCACCTTAATCCTTACATAATCTTGAGTTATCACAAGATTACACGTTGAGGATCTTTTCAGGTTTAGAGTTTTAGAGAATTAGGACATAACTATTACATCTCAATGATTACAAAGTAGACACATCTACTCAGCATCCTTTTTTTCACAAAATCAAAACTCTTGAAAAAAAGAGTCATGTCTAGTTCCTTGTTTTGGACATCTTGACATTTCTTTTATCCCATCCTTGACTTTATTCAACTTTAGGTCCTGTGAAAAACATTTCAAAAACTTGGGGTGAGCATAAAAAGCTCAGTAAGGGTTATAGAAATATGGAAGGGAAATATGAGTTCATATATACATAAGAATGAAATCATACTTTACCCATAAACATAGGAACTTTAACATACCTCATAAAATCATGAACAAAACATAGAAATCATAAGACATAAAGGTAACTTAAGGCATTCATAACATTCTTACGTTGGGAGTAACCCTCTTGGTTACGTTTGGAATACCCATCACAGTATATTCCCTAAATCTCCTCAGAGAAACCTTAATGTTTCACTCCTTCGCGTTACCCAATGCATTGGAGAGCTATAACGGGCTCACCCGCCCTTAGTTTATCACGGATCCACTCGTCTTCATAATAATGCCCAAGAACCATAACATAATCGTATCACATAAAACATGCATAAAGAAAACATAACATTTCCACATTTCAATCATGAGATATCAATACAACACATTGATATAATAAAAACCTTATGAAAACCATTTTCAATACCAATATAAAACATGGTATTTATTTTTCATATAAAAAAGGGTATGGCTTGTAGAGGAAGTCGAAACTCAAATAATGGTCATGGTGGCAGAGAAGTCGTTGTCGCCGCATATGTACGACAAGAAAAACATTCCCGTTTGTCGTTTAGTAAAACGCTTCGTATAAAAAAGATTCCTTTTGAATAAGCGTAAAATTCAAAGAGGTTCATACACCGTATAAAAGAAGGTTGTGTACAAAATAAAATATTCCTCAATGAATGGAGATTGAGACGAAGTCCCATACCACTTCGAAACTTTTGAAGGGGTTTTAAAACATTCATGTACATATAAATAAATCCTTAAAACCATTTTTAAAATTTGGACATGGATGATAAATGTTTAAAAGAATGAATCTATAAAACCGTTTAAAATAGTGTTTTAATAAGAGTCCTTTTCCATTTTGAACATTTAAATTATAAGAAACATGAATGTAAACAATTTTTAAAACATTTTAATGACATGAGTATAGACATAATATGGATATTGAATGTAAAAGGGTCTGTATATACACTTTTAAAAGAATTAAAGTGCATATCATCAAGAAGTGTCTCAAGGAAGAGAATTGAGATGTAATCCCAATCAAAGATCATGTCATTAGTGCAAGGATAAATCAAGGAAAAAAATATGTGTGAAAAGTTTGAATACAACCAATATAAGTGGATATTGAGTGTAAAACAACCAGATGCCATTCACACATATTCATAGGATGACATAATCAATAACTACAAGTTGAACCCAAAGAAATCAAAATTGGGTTAAGACGTTCCCTTGTAAAAATTCGACAGCCTAACAGTGTCACTTCAAAATTCAGAAAATTAGTCAATGAGAGAGAGAACGGTATCTCATCACTTGGACATTAAATTTACATCAATAAGGATATAGAAGAAAATATCCCAACATAACAATATGTAAATTAAAAGACCCAACAAAAATAAGTCTTTTAAAAAGAGGGGGGGTGAAAGGTTCCCTTACCGACTTGGGTAACATTCGAAACGTACACCCCATGGAATAAGGGTCATACAACATTGATGTAAATTATCATAAACGAAGTTATATTACAAACATATTATAATAATGGGTATTACATATACCACTCAAAGGAAATGGTGTCAAATGTATCAGAAATCTCACACGAATAAAAGTGAGGTGAAAAATCCCTTACGAAAACTCGGCAGCCTAACGGTGCCACTTAAAACATCCAAAAATGGTTTTATGAGATCAAATAGGGTCTCTAATAACATGACCATAAAATTTAAAGTATGATTAATATAAAATAACATAACCAAACATAAGAATGATGAGCTTAAAATAAATGTCATAAAAGAGAGTACTTAAATAGAAATAGAGGAGTATGATCCCTTACCTCATGTCCGACTTGACTCGATCGTTCTTTAACGTCCTGAATAATAAAGTTGAGTTAATTTATAATTTCTTATGAATATTATTAAAGTTCATTATCCCTTTTATATCACTTATTTCAATGTTATAAACATTATGTAATCATTTAAGTTATTGATGTTTGTTTTTTCGATATTTGGTTCTTAAGTCGAAAATGGACTTCTTACAATTACATGTTGTTTGTGTGGTCAAAGGTTCATTATATCCAGAATGATATTCATGATTTTTATATCATATATATCATATATATCCAGCATATACATGTTTTTATAATATTACATAATCATTTAGAGGTAAGAAATGAAATGCACCGTTCATGGAGACGGTAAGCTGTACGTACGCATGAACGCTACTTTCATTTATATCTCATACTTTAATGGAAAGAAAAAATAATTATATAGAGGTATATTATAATTCCAGTATAACATCAAATATAATAACTTTAAATCCATCCTTTATACATCCCACATATGGAATTAACGAATCAAATCACTTTGAGGGGGTGGTAGTCCGCACTTCCTAAAATGAAATTATCATGTTTACCCACAATGGAAACCATAAAGGTATAAAACAAATGAAAATACAGAAGCTTAAGTTAAACATAAACATATCATATATCATATATAAATATATTGTCATCTAGGTTGCCACATTTGAAGGTGTTATATGAGTGTTGAACAATCATCATTTCGGGAGGCAGAATTTCACCATCCACAGAAACCATATGTTCTTTAACCATTTGATGTAGTTGTGTGAGAGTGTAGCTCGAATAAATCTTATAACAACATCCTAGTATATTGAAGATACTTTTGTTGTTACAAAATAAGTAAATAAAAAGAGTTTAGGGGGTTGGAGAAGCAAAATAAAACAAATGACCATAAGATAATGAATTAATTTTAAAAGTGTAACTCCTTTTGATTTGAGCCTAAAGGCTTCATTTGAAAGGATTATTCCAAAAGGTAATCCTCTTGGATTAGGATATGGATGTGGAGAGAGTAAATGGTCAGGTTATGGCCGAGCCAAAGGCTTGATGAGTGTGTGAAATGAGGTAGAGGTGGGGGCCTTTTATAAGAGGAGAGGAGGGGCACTTTTGGAAATCATGAAACTATTATTTTATTTTCAAAAGTGTTTCGAATTTCTAAGGTCACACATTGATATATTTCTAAGATAAGATGATAAGGATTCGAAATATTCCCATCCAATAGTTTTTGGACAAGTAAAGGTCTTATATTTTATATTATCGTTTCATTTTATTTAAACTATTCATTAATGAGGTCATCGTTGCATCATCATAGTGTCATAATTAAATTAATTTATTAATTTCTAAAAATTATAAAAAAATATCATGATGTAGGAAATATTTTTATCTTTCAAAATAGTATTTATAGACAAAAATATGATTAGTATAACCCCTTTTAAAAATTGTTTTAGTAAAACAATTTATGTTAGTGTCATTTTCACCATTATTTAAAAAAAGGCATTAAAGTCATTATCTCACCCAAAAGGCTCCATAGGGTCCCCTAAATCGACCCATGGGTTGTCTTGGTGGTCCATGACTCATATAATATGCGTAGGACAAGTGTCATGGTGTTTTCATATTTTTATAATATCATTTTTACCATAAATTACACTAATTACCTCTAATCGCGATTAATGAAAAAAAGTTACTATTCACCAAAAAATTATTTTCATCCCATTGAACCACATTTTACATACTAATGACAACCATGTATGTCGAATTTTCAAAATTCAATACACATTAGTGGTAAAATTTCATTTAACTGATAAATCAGTTTGCTTGATTACCACTTAGTGGTTTCACTATTCATCAAAAATTTAAGTTTTTCAGAAAATTACCCAAAGTTCACCCTAAGCTATATTTGATATTCCGAATTCAAAAATGATGTCTATTTTAAAAAATTCAAAACATATAAGTTGAATTAATTAATTTAATAATTAATTCCCGGTGTCAGAGCAAATAGCGTGTTTTTATGAAACAATAAGTATCAAAAGATTGACACTAGTTTAAGTCCGATTTCAAAGTGAAATTAATTCCAATGACCTCAATTTGATTAAATGGTAAAAATATATTCTAATTTTACCTTAAAACCAATTCAAAATATAATATAATCATATAAATAAATTAGATCAAAAAGTGGTTTTGAATTAAAATACAACATTTTTCACTATTCATTTAAAATTGAACTTTTTCGGAAAGATACCAAAAATTTACACAAAGTAAATTATGATGTCCCGATTTTAAAGAAGAATTATATTTTTTCAAATATAACAAATAAAATTGTCAAAAAGTTTATTTAAAAGCGGTTTTCCATCAAAAGGCGGTTAATCGGCCTTTTAAAGAATATTTGAATGTTTACGCTTAAAAAAATTGGATTCATTCGCATTTTTAATCCTCTAACATTTATTTTAAAAATAAAAAATATTTGAAAAACATATATAATCATTTTGTAGTTATTTCTGTTCATTCCGACCATTACAATGGCTAGGCGTTAACTACCAAAATAATATTATTTTATTATTAGAGTGCAACGTACGATTTCAAAGAAACTCGTTGTCACGTATTGGGTACGACATCGAGCATAGTGTTCCCTTTAAAGTAATATTAATATTTTATTCACAAATATGGATAAATATAAAAATGTCATATTCTTAATTTACCTGGGGTGTTAAAGTTATCTTCTTCAGGTTGGGTAAAATTTTTCCTCTAGTTTTTGTTCATTACAAGGTACTAGTCACTATCTCATGGGTATCTAGATTTTCCTCTAGGTTTTCTGATGGTTTGGTTTATTTAATGGTTTGAGATGTAATCCATTTCAGGTTCATCAAAATTATGTATCAGATCATAGGTTGAGATCAGTTTTGTGAAGATTATAGACTGGAGATAGGATTGTGGGGACTTTAGAGGTGTGTCGTAGTGAGTGCCTATACAGTTATTTCTGTGACAAGAATCATTATATCATGGGATGCTAGTATGGGTTCCTCCAATTATTAGTTCTTGATCTTAATATTGGATTTTTCTTATGGTTTTATAGTTTTAAATGAAATTATATTTTTATTTGATCATTTCCCTTATTTTGATGTGTAGTGGTAGGCCACCATGGTATCTTCAATGGGTTCCTTAGGGGGATGAAACATATTATAAATAATAGAATCCACCTATAGATTAGAATATTATATGGGATATCATATTATTAGTTTCTACTTACTACCAAAATATACTACCTATCTAGAATGAAGAAGTTAAGTTACAAAGAGGAGTTGAAGGAGAATGGGATCAATCACGGAAGTTCTTGAATGATAAGTGATATACTTTATAGGTATTAATTAAACTCAAGAGTAATATTACAATAAAGGTATGTTCGATCATATATTTTACATTATGTTTACCCTGATAATATCTGGGGAAAGTGCATGACATTTAGACTCATGGGTCCCTGCAAGGGATGTTGGGATTACATTGTACATGTGGATTGTATTGTGGTTTTGGATAGGATAGTTATCAATAATCTCTTCATATATTTGTTTTTATTGACTTTATGATGATGGTGAAGACTCTTGAGTTCATCTCCATGAATCTATGAGAGCATTTGATGTCATTGTAGAAAAATCGGTTTGTCGAGAAAGATCTTTTATCTATAGTGGTAGTAAATAATGACCAGCTGAAGGATCATTTTTTCCTATAGGTTATGATATTTGATATCCAATCATAGGTATTCATTAATAATCCTTCGATATATGATGATATTATAGATAGTTAAATGATGGATGAGATTGATATGGAAGGAAATACTGGCAATTTCTCCACTTCTTCTTCACATTGTGGATGATTTATTGGAAGGTATGGGAAAAATAAAAAGTCGCATGATCATTTTCAGATTGGTGGGGGTGGTTACAAGTATCAATCCTCATATGAACATTCTGTTACATTTAGTATTGTTCTTATGGACAAATATCAGCGGGGTATGGTCGGGGACTTTTGATGTTCTTGTTATGCACCTATGAATATGTGTTATAGTTTTGGATTCTATGACCATTAACAATGATTCTGTTAGAATATGTCTTCAACAAATTATAGTCAATTATATTCATCTATAGATGCTACTATGACACAATCAAATTCTTCTGATACTATATGTATTTGACTATAGGCCTCAAGAGTGAATCACATATATGTGGTCGATGGGTTTCTAGTGGATGTATATGAGGGTATATGAAAATTGAGAGGTAACATGTTCTCCACATATTCAATAACAACTACATTATTTTATACAAGTGACACCTACTTTTTTATATAAGATGGTTTTTTATATATTCATAAACTTCTAAAAAACATAATATTCTTTTTATGAAGTCAGAAAAACATCTTGGAAATAGGAATGATACGGAGTTTTAGTGTTATTATTCACTATCCATAGCTCATGTGATGTTATTATGGTATTACAGTATTCTCATCATGGGTCTATATAACATTATCACCAATATAGATTGAATTATTCCACACCATGCTAATATCTACTGTTATCATCATAATTTTGTATTTTATGTTGTTGATTTGAGAACTCTCATGTTTTATGGGGAGTTATATATGTGGTTTGGTCTTTAAAGACATTACTTCCAATAGCTCATGAGTTTGATACATAATTATACTATTAATAGAGATAATATTTAGTTTTGTGTCAACATACCTTAATAGTATTGTATTTTCAAAATGTTTTCACAAATTTTTTTCTGGTCTTCCTCTTAGGATGCAGGTAGAGTTTTTTTAGATCTAGTTCTAGGTTGGCAACTGATATCATTACCATCATATTGTATGTTGACAGCAGTGTGGATAGAGGTCAAATTTTAATTTGATGATCAGAGGTAAAAATGGTTTTCTTCATCCAAGTGTTTTTACATTATAAACATATATGATCAATTCCTAGAAGTTATATTATTTACACAAATTGTATGGGAAATGTCGAAATTTTAATTAATAAATAGTTACAAATAATTTTCATTTTCCCCCTGTGGATTATTTGTTTGTCCATTTATTGTTATAAAAGTGGTTTTTGAAGATTGATATTCTATTGGGTTATCAATAGCTCATATTTTTGGAGAATGATATACAGATGAAGGATTTCAAGGATGATGTTTTTTTTAATTCAAGATCCAGGAATGAGCATGAGAACCATTTTAAATTTTTTAATTATTTGGTAGTCACCATTTATATAAAATGATTTTTGAAATTAAATTTCTATATCCAAGAAGTAATGTTCTTTGGAAACATTATTAATATGAATGACTTTTTAGATGATCCTAGGAAAGTGAGGGATGTATTTTCATGGGTATATCAACATAATATCTTTTATATTTAGATATCCCTTGGTATTTCTTGGGATAACTCATAGTTCATCAGATATTTATGAATTATTTCATTAAAATTGACTATTCATTGTAGGAAAGGGGAAAAATTAATATGGGATTAAATGTTTCAGAATTATTTTGAAGAGTTGAATCGACTACTCACATCTTCTCCTATTTTGATCGTTCCCGATCCTACAAAGGTTTGTGTAGTTATATATGACACTTATTGTGTTGTTATGTGATTTATGAATATAAAGGATGATCTTGGGGTCTATTATGAATCTCACAATATTCAATTACCTAATTATAATATCCCCAATTATGATTTATATATTTATATGGTTATTAATATTCTTAAATTTATAGTGATCTATCTTTTTAGGTAGTTTTTTAAATTCTTCAATGACTATATGAGTCTGAGATATATGTTTTCTCATCAACAAAAAAATCGTAGATAGAGATGGTGGGATGAATATCAAAAAAAATTGAATTATACATGAGTTACACCCTAAGAAAGGTGAATTTCATTACTGATTCACTCAATAATAAACTACAACCATATGCTCTTCTAGAATTGAAAGAGGAGTTGAACCTTATGGTATTTCTTGGTTAGTTACACCTAGATTCCCAAGAGAATTTTTTATGTATTATTACGACCATTATTCAATTTTATTCATCTCTCATTGATTCTATTTTTCATGATTATAAGTAATATTATGAGTTTATGGGAATTTTGGAAACCATATATTCTGAGGAGACCATTTCTATTTTCACTCTCACTTCACATGCTATTCTTTGTCTTTGCGATATGTTTTTCATCTAAGCATCATTGAGGATATCTATTTTTTAATTATATATTTCTTCAGGAACCATTCATATGAGCACTCTAAAGATGTATAATGATCAATGATGGTGATTTTGGTGGCTAGGTGTGAAGAGTGACATTACAAGTTATTTGTCCCACTGTTACACCATCACCTTGATAAATATTGTGCATCTAAAATATTTTCAGTTACTCCAAAAACTTTTTTACCAATTTCAAAATGGGATGATTTGTTCATGGACTTTTTGTGGGATGGACATGGAATCTCTGAAAGAGGAATTATTTATAGGTGATGAATGATGTGTTTAAAGAGTTGGCTCACTCAATTCAGATAAGGGAAACCACTAATGCTAAAGTTATGTATTTATAGGAGAGTGTAATAGAGAATGGAGTTTTCTATTCCATTATTTCAGAAATAGATCCTTCTTTTTTTCATGGTTCTAGATGATTATATGTGATGTCATGGGGACTCAGGTCAAGTTGATTATAGCCTATCATCCATTGATAAATGTCCATAAATATGGTTCTATTCAGATCACGGTGCATATGATCTATGCCTAAATTTCGGATTTAATTCGATCATTGGATCGACATCATGGAATGGTTGAGTTTTCTTATAACAAAATATATCAGTAATTTAGCATAATGCATCACATTGAGGCTTTTAATGGTAACCTATGTCGGTTACTTATTTTGGGGGAATAGGTTTGTGAGGCCTCTCTTGTCGGACCAAGTGTTGTTCCGGAGGAATCATCAATGATTTTGCATATACATCATGAATTGTTTATTACATAATGTGGGAAAAAGGATATGTAGATATTAAACAACATTCATTTTTCGATTTTCATTAGAGACCAGGTTTTCATTAATGCTTTTTTTTGTGAAACCATCATCTTGAAAAATAGGCAAAGTGGGATATGAGATATGTATAACCTTTTTGCATCACCAAGTGTCTTGATAAAAATTCTTATTAGCTATAATTTGTAGTTCAATTAATGGAAATTCAGGATTATTTCAACATATCTCAGTTGAGGATGTACAACCCTGATACCTCTCAAATTTGAATTTGGAAGAGATCATGTTGGAGGAAGATGTTTTTGTTGTGGATCATCCTGTGGAGATTGTTTAATATTATGTAATTTTTTTAATGTAATTTTGATTCCTTTGGGCATATTATTATAGTAACACAAATAGGAATATCTTGATACTTGGGAGAATGATTCATTGATATGGGAGAAGTGTCCTAACCTCTTTCGTGAACGCATTCTTCCACATGAATTCTCAACATTTTAAAGAATTGTGATGGGGTGAAAATGTCTTATTTGGTTCATATTTTTAATCAAATAGCAATTAATTTTTAATGGGGTTTAATCAAATTTCCCATATAATATGTTCATTTATAAAATTATGGAAGAATATTAATTGAGTAGTTAAAATGAATTAAAATGAATAATATTGTTGCAGGTTAAATGTTGGGTTTTCAATGATATAATATTTTAAAAATTGTTGGATGATTTTTATATTTATTTGAACCCTAATATGTCTTTTGGAATATTAAATGTGTTTATTAATTATCATCAAATGATTTATTGGATTTCAATTATTTAAAAAATTCACACAAGATAGCTATCCCTCAACTAACTAGACCCTGTAAACTCACTATCCCTTACATAGGGTCAGCTTGCCATGGACTAGTGGGAAGGACATCTCATGTCATAAGGTTTCATGAGTGATCAAGCCATGTAGATATGTGTCCCACTGGTGATGAACCCCGTGGGGAGTTGTGGTGGGCCAAGATTGTGGGGATCACATTTTGTGTTTCCAACATATTTTGTGTTTGATGTGTAACATTGGATCACATCCATGCGATAGTTTATTTTGGGAGTTGTCCCCAAGACTTTGATTATAAGGGTGAATGAAACCAGATACCATTTCAATGTGGTATGTGGTTTTTATGATATATCTATTTAATCCTACTTGCCTCCACCACACTCTTCTGCAACTCCCCTCACTTATCTCGACAACTGCAACTATTATATGCAAGAAACAACATTATCCCCCATAGAAGCATGACCTCATGGAGATTGACACTTACATGGTCTCTACCACGATAGATCATCTCTGAAGTATTTTCCAACCACATTGAATCCATTCAAGTCTTAATCTGTCCATTCCAAATGATGGATGAAGGGGGAGCTCAGAGGAGATCTACATCTACTAATCACTATAATTTCATGGATGCATTTTTAGTGTCACATCCCCTATGGAGCTTGCATCCATGACACCGTGAAACCATAATCCCACTACCACACCTACCATGGGTATTTTCTATGTCTTTAATATATGCACTTTATATTAAAAGTAAATCTTCCCAATGTGAACTCTTCCATGTCATCTGTAGATCCACACTACTACCTCTGATGATTTCATTAATAAAGACTTGGGAGATTTTAAAATATAAATCCTGGTTATCATTAGAATTTAATATTTGACATATATATTTTGATAATTTAGGAAGGCCAAAGGAACAACCTCACAACCAATAAAAAATAATGCATCATCCACTACTACAAGGAGTTCAACATCCTAGAGGGAGCATGACCCCTCGAGGTTGGGTTACTTCCCCTTACTCCTTCTATTATATATTTACTCTTTCCTGTATATATTTACCTTCAATTTTTTTTAATAAAATAAAACGCATGCATATTCTTATGAATGTGTTTTCTTCCACCCTCATATATTTATTTTTCCTCTTCAACACTATTTTTCTCATCCTTCTTATTCATAAGTTCATTTTATTCATCTTATGTGTTTGAAAATTTTATGAGTTTATTTTATTACATATATTTAATTCTTCTGATTAAATATTATTCTATTTTAATTTTGTCCTATTTTCAATAATTTATTCTTCTATTATTATCTCATTCATTTATAATATATTTATTCTCTATATTATTTGTATGCACCATTTTGACCTATAACTCTCGATAATGGGAGGATTGCCTGAGGCTTTTCATGGTGGAGGACAAGGTATTATTTAATTATCACACAAAGATTTTATATTGATTGTTGTTGATATGGGTGAATTGCATGGGTGTATCAAATTTCCCCTATGACATGAAACTCAATCTTTTTTACTCTTTTTTATAATCAATATTCATTCTCTCTCAATTTGATCAGCTCTACACATGATAATGTTGATCAAATCCCTGGATGAAATGAAATATGATTAAGATGGGTCCTATAATATGGAACACCCTAGACCATGGAGTGTCATCAACATTGATTAAATTAGGAGGTTTAATTGAGATTGATTATGGAATTAGATATATCGCAATTTATAAATAAAAGGATAGAAATTTATGATGAGTTTTCATTATTCGATTAGAAAAATCAAATCCAAAAAATAAAGGAGTATAATGATTGAACACAGAACTGAACATAAGGACATGTTCTTTATCTTTGATCACATTCTATTTAGAACTTCAGGTTAGTTTATATTTATTTTGTGTTTTTATATTATATGTAATTTCAGTATCATAGAAAATAAATATAACAAAAAAATTCTCCATTTCACTCATAACACTATCAAATTAATAAAAATAAGTTGTTTGGGTGATTTAGATTACATAGGTGAACAAACTGAGAAGCTCCTCATGTGATATGACACTAGTTAGCCATTGTGTTGCACTAAAAAACTATTTGAAATATTATTTCTCCACAACTAATGATAGGTGTGCATTCAAACCTTTCACCACTACCAAGAAGTAAATTAGTTTTTCTTATTTTGTTCTATTTTAATAGTTTATAGTTTTTAATTTCTATAAAAATATTTAAAATTATATTCTACCATGATGATTTTGAATGATCATTTCATCAATACATGGAATAATTACTCATAGGTACAAAGTGAAGAAATATATTATACTGAGGATACCTTCTAATGAAGATATTAAGCTCTTGTGATAATGATCCTGAATAACCAACAAGGCATATGGACATGTTTATCACCTAAATATTTGATGATCATGGTCGATGATCTTCAAAATAACTGGATGAAATTCAACGAAAAGATTAAAGTACCACTAGTTTTCCAAAATTTTCTAAAGACATATAATATGTGTCGACATCAAAGAATATAAACAACCATATTATTTTGGGAACCATATTCAGGAAAACCATTGTAACAACCTAGTGTTTTATCAATGAAAATTCACTTCTTATAATTACATCATATAATCACATGAAATAAAAAACATAATGAACTACTATGTACTATGTGACCTTTAAACATTATATTATCACTTCTATGTTTTGAATTTTGAAAATCTCACATACATGGTTGGGATCAGTGTAAAGTTTGGAGTTCAATAAGAAAAACATAATTTTTGGTGAATAGTAACGGATACATGTGAATAGTAATGATACCCATATGAATTATAATATGAACCATATTAATATAAAATCATCCAAAAGAATAGTAACCTCACACATGAACGTATAAATAAAATTTAGGCATCTTATAATTTACAATATAACAATAGAAAAAATATTGGTATTTTTTGTAAATCATGTATAATTAATTAAAAATAATTAATTAATTTGAAAGAAAAATTATTTTCTTAAATTTTTTTGATAAATTATTAATTTCATCTCTTAGGATTTTATGATAATTTTGTAAGACCATATGTAATTTTTTAATGCATTATAAAATCTGTTATAGTTTTAAAATCACTTCTTTAATCTAAATTATGATATTAATTTAAAAATAAATCTATTATATTTAGAAATTTATTTTTGATAATTTGAGTTCATTTTTGGATTCTACAAATTTTAAAAAAAATTTAAGGTGAATTTTTGGTATTTTTCTGAAATAGTTGAATGTTTGGTGAACATTACAATACATTAATTTAACATATAAATGCAATACAAATTAAATCCACAATTCCTGACATTATAGTTGATATAAAAACCCAAATCTCTAACTCAAATGCATTTATAACTATTTTGGGACTTAAATTCATCACTATTTCTTGTCTTAAGGGAAATTAATAAACTGTGGAATTAAATATTATGAAGACCCTCCTCTCAAACACAATAAAACCCATCCACAATCTCCTCTTCTCTTCACTCATCTCAATCCATCTTCATTCATTAAAATCTACCTAGATCTCTCCCCAATATCCTCCCCCATGTCCAAAATCCCTTAATCTCTTTCAAATACCAAATCATATCCCCTTTAGAGTCTCTCAACGAAGAATGCTTCAAATGGTAAATTCCCTATTTCAATTGTTTACACTCTTTTCATGTTCAATTGTGTTCTTTTATATCCTTATCACTCCTAATCAAAATGTTATTAAAAATAAAGTACATTAAATGTACTATTATTTTTTTAGTATAATGTAATATGTTATTATTATCTCTCCTTTACTGAACAATTATACTAGTTGTGAATACATAATCTGTGATTTGTTAATTTACAACATTCAAGGATGATGGATTTTAAATTTATTTTATCATCTTTAATTCAGGTCATGAAACCATATTTATTATGTTTGAGCTATATTATTATCTAATATACCTGATTTAAGGTTGTATATTCTTTTTTACACATGATATTAAATTATAATTGAAAATGAGTTCATGGTGACAAAAATTATCAAATAAACCCAAAAGTTTATCACTAAAGTTTTATATAATGATTAAAATTCACTCCATGTAACTAAATTTAATTCACAATGATGTAACATTTCTGATTTTGAGTAATAATATATAATTACAATTATGAATAATCATCCCAATTTAGCATGATTCTCAGTTCATGAAATTAAGTAATCTGATCCTAAAAACCAAGAAAACAAATAGACTTGAATAATGAAATTGAACCACTTAACCCATAAGAAAGGTCATGAAGGAACATAAAAATGTTATAATAAATAATTTACCTATATAAGTGGTTCTATAAATTATGAATTAATGACCCTAATTTTATTATTCAGATAATTATTAACATGGGGAGATCACCATCAGACTTATGGTAAGGGATCCTCTCTATGTCAAATTTATTCCTGAATATCCACTTTGTTATGTACTTTTATGTGTTGTCCCTAATGATGAGGTATTAATTTGACACTCCCCCAAATTTGATTAATGAAGTATTAGTGATTATAAACCCCTTTCTCTCTCATTAATCCCTCATAAGTACAGCTGATACCATGCCTATAATCCACAAGGGTTTCCACATCATCCTCCATTATTCCTTTGGGTTGCATTAACATTATTTTACCAAAATTAAGTAATATTTTCCTTTCATGTGCATATTATAAATGATTTATACAAGTAAATTATTCATTTACCAATAAACATTCATAATTCTCTTTTAGGGATATTCATATTTTTATGTGATTTTGCCCTCAACACTTTCCGACAAGTAAACACAATCTGAGGGAACTTCCTGATTTATTAAATGGTTTCAAGTGCACTCTATATTAAATTTTATGCCAAAATATTCATTTTAAAACCAATCTATTTTTATTTTGAAAACCCTCTTGGCTCACATAAGTGTTTATATAAAGGATTTCTCCCATTTCCATTTTATAGGATCTATAGTATTTTCCTCATAACGGCACAAAAATGTTTTAATACTAAAATTTTTAAAATACTTTTAATACACGTTGTCACTTATACATGACATAACATACCATTATACATAAATATTTTCCCTTATGAATGTCCATGTATAATTTGGTTCTTTTTTATAGATTATTTTATTATACACCCACTTGTTATGATTTATAATATGATTATGGTACCTAATTATTTACATAGGTAACCCTTATGTTTATATTTTGTTGATTATGTATAACTTGTTATGTTGGAAACATATTCATGAAACTTTATGATGGGTGCACGTAGATATCACTCAAATTTATTGGGTAAATTTTTGTCTCATGATATGTTATGTGCGATGGTCATGGCAGTTAGACTTGGCTTGGTGTACCATGTGTGACGATCTGGCCCATTAGTCTTGGCTTGTGCTACCTTGAAAAATGATCTTGTTGGTTAGAATTGACTGGTTCCAAAGACAAGTTTTATTATTCATTATCATTATTATTACTCCATGTATATATGATTCCATGTTTTTATGTTACGATTCCATATGTTACCTGCTTTTTATGTCATCATGTCATGCCATATATCTCATTTTCTAATTATTTGTTCTTATGGTTATTCCTAACAGGTTTATTTAGATCATCCCTCTATTCATGTGTTTCCCAGTGTACTTTATGCATATGTTTGAGCACAATGGGATTTAGGACCTCCTTTTATGATATAATAATTCAATGTTTCACTTAGATCCATTTTTTCTATTTTATGTCAGTAGTCTACCAATACACTAGACTTTAAGATCTTTGTCTTTTACTCTAATGTATAACAATGATTAAAATAAAGTAATTCATTATGTAATATTATAGGGTCTCTATAGTTGGTATCAGAGGATAGTCTATATTTTTAAGGATTTGGAATAGGGAACTTTAGTAAGAACCGTAAGGATTAGATTATGTATAAAAAACAATCCCAAAATTTTGGTATTTTTTGTGTAAGTGGTTTATCATGTAAATAGATCCTTGAATTGATTAAAAAATGTAGATGTGGCTATGGAATTGATGAATCTATAGGTAAAACCAAAAAAACACTAATATGAGATTGACTTGAACAAGAACTACTGCTCAACAACAAGCCTTGCTACACTATTGGTTTGACACCCATGTGGGATATGTTTTGTTAAATTCATGAGCTTGGTTCAAACCATTATTATGGGAATGAAGACAATAAAATAAGAATATATGTTATGAAATAGATCAAGGATAACCTAGAATGAAACATTGTGAATAAAAAGTTATGACATACATATCATTTACATGTTTATCCTCTAATGTTCATTGATTCCTTTTTTAATTCTTAATAGCAAAGTATTAATGTGCTCTAATTGTATGATCTTTTTCATAGTAAATGGCAGGAAAGAGAAGATAATGTTCAAAAAACTTATTGTGATTGGTAATGTGATTATTGTACTAATGATATGACTGATATGATAGGAATGGTTGATCAAAACATCATGAGAGTACTTGATTTTCTATCTCCACTTATGAATAATAACATGAAACATATGTAACAACCACATCCTCCAAGGAATGTGAATTTTTCCATTCAATACTTTATAAGGAAACTTGATCCCGTGTTTTTTGCATCCTTCCATCCCATCATCATGGAATAGTAATTTAACTCCATTAAAATGTTATTATATGTCCTCATGTGCTCAGAGGAACAGAAATCCATACTGGAGTTCTATCATTTTAATGGGGAAGCTGATTAGTGGTGGAAACTGGTCATGAAAATCATATCTTAGTAGGAAATATATTACATTGATTGAGAAGAATTCAAGATAATGTTTTTCAATAAATATTTTCCCACAACCATCTATCTCAGGATGGAAAGAGAGTACCATGGAGTCATGAAGAAGGAAGAAGATTCAATCAGTGCATATGAATCAAACCTCACAATGCATTTAAGGCATGCCTCTGGATTTATTGTGAAAATCGAATTAAAGGTAGATAAATTCATTAGAGGACAAATGATCAGTCTATGAAAATATTTAGAGATTCTATACTTTGATATTTATGAGAAGATTGACTACTGTTCCCTCATGGTAGAAATGTATATCAGTGACTCTCAGTTGTATTGTGGGAACGATGATAATAATAGGATAATGGATTATAATGTGGGTGGTCCCGCCAATAAATTACATGATGGAAAGAAGCTCTATCATCCCACGTGTAATTTGTTTTGGAAGAATAATCTTGGGAACTATCTAGTGGGAACCAAGAAAAAATAAAATTGTGGAAATTTAGGACATATAGATAAAACTATTGACCGGATATGGAAAATCCAACTAATATGGAGGAATAAAAGAAGGTTCAGATAAACACTAATCTCGTGGTCTAGTGCCACAACTATATGGAACATGGGCATTATGTGAGCAATATCTCAAAGCTGAGGGTTATTAGAGGAAATCACAATCAACCTCCAAGGTAACAAGGAAGGGATTATTCTATCCCTACATCTTAGGTGGAGCTAGACAATGATGTCTTGATAGGTACTCTAGTTATTCAATCCATAATAGAAAACATACTAATTGATTCTGGTTCTAATCGTTCTTTTGTAACATGAATGATTATTTTAATAATTCAAACACCAAATCATAATTTAGAGAATAAGTTATGCGTGGGAACAAATAATGGAGATATTTTTGCCACCATGGTCTATAACACTTCCCCGGTTCACTTTTGTGGACTAAACTTCACAAAAAATCAATTTATACTTGAATTAGTGGAGTTTAGTGCTATATTGGGAATGGATTTTGTGTCTTTATACAATGCCAACATCAACTTTTAGGAAAGGGAGATCAAACATCATATCTCGACGCATCCTCTAATTCTATACAAGTGTATGGTGGAAGATGAATATCCTTTAAACTCATTGTCTCATGTGTGGATATTCATCCCTTATGAGCATGAATTTCTAGCTCAAATTATTGAGACAAATAATATAATATCACTCCATGATATTCCTATCATGAGGGATTATACTCATGTATTAACCAAAGATTTTCTTGGACTTCTTCATGGTCAGGAGGTTGAGTTCTCAATCATACTTATCATGGGATCCCTAACTACATCAAAGACTATTTATAGAATGTCCATCATAGAGATGGAGGAGTTGAAGTAGTAGTTATAAGATATTTTAGAGAAAGGTTTTAAATGCCCAAGTGCAACACTATGGGGTGTTCCAGTCCTCTTCATCAATAATAAGGATGTTTCAATGCACCTTTACATTGATTATCATGAGATATATAAAATCATGATAATGAAAAATTATCCCCTACCAGGGATACATGAATTGTTTCATCAGCATCATGTGGAGAGCTATTTTTATAAGCCAGACCTTCGGTTAGGATTTCACTAACTAAAGGTGAGGATGGAAGATATTCCCAAAATGGACTTTCGAATCAGGTATGGACACTATGAGTTTATAGTTATTCCCTTCATACTCAATAACACTCTTACAATTTTCATGGATTTAATGAATAGAGTCCTTATATATTTCCTAAAAAATTTAATTGTAGTCTTTATTGAGGATATTATATTCTATAACAAGTGGAAGGAGGAACATCAAAAGAATTTGAACACTTTTTTAAAGACATTATAAAGGGATAAGATGTATGCATCGTATAGTTAATGTGACTTCTAGATGGAGGAAATATCATTATAAGGGATTTTTATAACCAACAAAAGAATATCTCTAGACCCCTATAAGACAAAGGCAACTGATGTGTGGCCCATGCTAATATCTGTAATTGGGATCTGTAGCATTCTAGGTCTAGCCAGGTATTATCGATGATATGTGAAGAACTTATTAGGATTTTCAAACCCAATGACCATGTTGACATGAAAGTGAGTGAAGTTTTCTTGGACTCATGAATATAAATACATATTTAAGAAGTTGAAAAAGAGGCATATCATTGCAACAATACTCACACTCCCAATCCGTAGAGTAATCATTGTTGTGCAAAATGATTAATCAATGAATATATTAGGTTGAGTGAAGTTTCAAATGATAATATGATTTCCTATGGCTCAAAAGAGCTGAAAATCCATTGGTAAAACTATCCTATGCCTGATCTGGAGTGGGTAGATGTGATCTTTACAGTAAAAATCTGGAGAAATTAGCCATATGGGGATATGTGTAAGATATTTACTAATAACAAGAGTCTCAAATATATATTCACACCAAATGATATTATTATGAAGCAGTGAATTTGGATATATCTCATCAAGGATTATGACTGCCCAATCCACAAACATCTTAGTAATGAAAATAAGTTGGCAGATTCTCTAAGTAGAAAGGATCATGCATCTGTATCAATGAAGTGAATGGAAACGGATCCAATCTTATTATATTTTTAGAGGATGGAAATGGGAATCAATAAGATAGGAACATCATAAATCCATTAAAAAATTATTTCCCAACCAACCTTCATGGAAAAAATAATGGAGGCTCAAAAAAAATGTGTGTAAATTATGAAAAGGTAGTAATCCATTAATAATGGGAAATCCTCTGAGTTCATCATTGGTGTGGAAGGAGTTGTATTATTTGAGGAAAAATTATGTGTACAATCTTATCATAAGATAAATATTGATATTTTGAAATATGTACATAGATTAGCCTCCTCTATCCACAATGGGAGCACAAAGATAAATCAAGATCTCTGAGAAAACTTTTGGTGGGACAATATGATGAAGGATATTTCTGAATATACATAATAGTACATGGAATGTCCAAATTTTGTGGCTGAATGATAGAATTATAAGGGGATGATTGCACCACTACCCATACCGAAATGGAAATGGTAGACCATACCCATAGACATTTTCATCGGACTTCAAAGTACATAAAGTGGAAACAATGTTATACGGGTCATTATGGATCATCATAAAAAGGAAACTCAGTTTATTGAAATTCAAGAGGACTTTTCATTGTATCAATATTCACAATAATATAACAAATTGGTGTAATGATTTAATGGATTACCACTATCTGTTATATCTAATAGGGATATGAGATTCACCACAAGGTTTTCGAAAAGTCTCCAACATGAACCAATAGATAAACTAAACATCAATATGACCTATCATCCTCAAACTTCTGGCTAATCTGAGTGATCTATTCAGACAATTTAAGATATGTTGAGAGAGTTTTCAATGGACTTTAATGGAGGATGAGACCAACATCTTTCACTTTTTGAATTCTCCTACAACAACAGTTTCAAATTGAGCATTTGAATGAAACCATAAAAAGACAATATGGGAATGGTGCAGGGAACCAGTATGTTGGGATGACGTTAGTGAGCGTAAGTTGCGAGGACCTAAAATGGTCAAATTAATGATGGAGAAGGTTAAAACCATTTATTTCATATACTAGTATCCCAAAGATAACAACAGTGTTATGAAAAAATTGTCAATGAGACCTTGAGTTCAAATTTAGCGACATGGTATTTCTACACACATCTCAATGGAACAAGGTTTTATGATTTTGGAAGAAAGGAAAGCTAAGTCCTAGGTTCATCGGCCCCTTCAAGATCATTGATCAAGACAAAGCTATAGCCTATCGACTAGAACATCCACCAACCATATTGAATGTACACAATTTCTTCTATGTATCCCTTTCACGAAAGTACATACCAAACCCCTCAAATGTACTCTCTTCAGAGGTGGTACAATTAAGGAATGACCTTTATTACGAGGAGAATCATGTGAATATCTTGAATCATAGAGATAACGTTCTACATAACAAGACTACTCACATGGATAATATACAGTGGAAGAACCATATGTTCGAAGAAGAAACATGGGAACTGGAGAATGAAATGAAAGAAAAGTACACGCACCTGTTTAAGGAATATAATGTAAAACGATATTCTGAGGGTGAAATATCAAAAGGGGGGAATAATGTAACGACCAAATATTTTATCAATGGAAATTACATTTTATTAATAATGTGATATATTCATATTAAATCTCAACATAATGAATTACTATGTACTATGTGACCTTTAAACATAATATTGTCACTTATGTGATTTGAATTTCCAAAAATATAATACACATGGTTGCGATCAGTATGATGTTTGGAGTCTGATAAGACAAATTTATTTTTTGATGAATAATAACAGACAATTGTGAATAGTATTGTTACAAAAATGAATTGTAATATGACCCTTAGTAATATTAAATTTTCATAATGAATAGTAACCACATCCATGAATGTATAAATAAAATTTAGCCGTCTTATAAGTGATAATATGTTAATAGTAAATGTACTTTTAATTTTTTTAATTAATAAATAAATAATTTATTTATTTACTAAATTTAAAATGAAATTTATTTTCCTAAAATATTTTTATAAATTATCAATTTTATATCTTCTTATTTTAAGATAATTTTTAAAGACTATATGTAATTTATAAAATCATTATAAAATAAGATAAAATTTTAAAATATGATTTTTCAAGTAGATTATGATTTTAATTCAAAATTAAATAAATTATAGTTACCAAATTAGTTTTTAAAAATTGAGTTCATTTTTGGATAATATAGATTAGATAATTGTTAGGATGAATTTTTGGGATTTTTCTAGAGGAATAGAAATTTTTTGGCATAGAGTAAAATACATTAATGTAACTTATAAATACATTATAAATTAAATACACTCTTCCTTATAGTGTGAGTGATGTAAGAACCCAAATCTCAAACTCACAAGCGCATAATACTATTTTTTGTCTTCTAATCTTTACTATTTCTAGTATTAAGAGAAATTAACAAACTACTAAATAAAAAATTATGAAAATCTTCCTCTCCACCACTATAAAACCCACCCACCTTCCCCTCTTCTCTTCACACCTCTAAAGCCTTGTTCCTTACCTATATTTTACCAAAATCTCTCCCTATGATCCTCTTCCATGTCAAACTTCCCATAATCTTAAAAATACCAAATTCTCTCCACAATAAAAGCTCTTAATGAAGATTCACACGAGATATATATTCCGATTTTCAAATCATTTACTTTTTTTCAAGTTCATTTTTTATCTTCTCTATCCATTCCACTCCATATCCAAAAGTTATGAAAACTCTTTTTCCATACATCTAAAGGATGTTTTTTATGATTATTGAATAAATAATTACAATCTACCCTTTAATCTTATTTTATAACAATAGTTAATACATGAACCGAGATGTGTTAATTTACCTCATTCAAGGATGATGAGTTTTCAATTTTCTATTACTATCCTCAATTCTGGTCATGAAACCATATTCGTTACAATTGAAACATATTAATATGCATTATATCCTATTTATGGTTCTATAAACTTTTTTACACATGATACTAAATTATAATGAAACTGAGTTCGTGGTGATCAAAAATCATAAATAACCATAAAAGGATGTCACCAAAATTTTATATAATGATCCAACTTCACTAAATGTAACATAATTAAATTTACTAACATGAAAACTTGAGTATTTTGAATAATAAAATATTACTCCAATTATATAAAGACATCCACATTTTACATGATTCTCCATTATTGAAAGTAAGTAAACTGATGGAAAAAACCAAGGAAAAAAACAGACCCTGATAATGAAATTGTACCACATAACCCAAAAAATGACATGAATGAACATAAAAATGTTATAATAAATCTTTTACATATATAATTGGATATTGTAATTATTAAATGAAGGACCTAATTTTATTATTCTGGTCATTAATATAATGTGAAGATCACCATATGAATTAAGGTAAGGGATCCTATTTTTCTCACATTTATTAAAAAATCACCTCTATGTTATGCACTTTAATGTATAGTTCCTAATGATGGGATATGATATTTCACCTCCCCCATATTTCCCTCATGATTTATATGTTATGAGAAAACCCTATATCCCTCATTAATCAACCTTTTATTATACATGATACCTTGCTGATAATCCATAAGTAATTACACTCGAACAACCATTGTTCCTTCAAGTTTCCCTAAAATTCGTCTACCAAAAATAATTTAACTTATATTTTTATGTGAATATTCTAAATTCTATGAAACTATACCAAATTAATCTATAATGATCCTTTCATTATTTTCTTATTGGGATATACGTGTTTTTTTGTGATTCCTTCCTCAATACTTCCCGATAAGAAATCATGTTTTGAGGGAACTTATAGAAATCATAGCCAATTTCATGTGCACTCTATCATATATTTTAAGCCACTATTGTATTTATAAAATCAGTAATTGTTTTACAATGAAAAATGTATTGGTTCAGTTACAGTTTTATATAATGGAATGTACCCTTTTCTATTTTAAATGCTCTAGATTATTTTCCATAAAACCAAACAATTTTTTTTATTGCTATACATTCATAAATACCATTATTACATGTTGTATCTTCTACTTGAAATAACTTAACATTATAAATGATTATTTTCCCATTATAACTTTCATGTATATTAGAGTTCCTTTATATCATGGTCACTTTTATGATACACCCACTTGTTATGCATTAGGACATTATTATGTTACCCAATTCTTTCAATGGGTATCCCTTATGTTTACATATGACTAAATATGTATGATTATTTATGTGGAAAACATATTAATTAAATGTTAAGTTTGGGGGACAATATAGAACTCTAATGAATTGGGTAATGTTGAGGCTCACAAGACGTTATGTGCGACGGTCTTGGGAATTTTCCTTATCTTAAGACATAATGTGTGACAGTCATGGAAGTTAGCATTGGCCTATGATACCATATGAAATGATCATGGGGGTTAGGATTTATTTGTGATAAGGAAAAGTAATATATTGATTCCACAATTTTATAACTATATTTCAATATAATTCCATGTTTATATGCATTGATTACATATGTTTTATTCCTTTTTATATCATCATGTCCTGCCATATATACCATGGGATAATGATTTTGTTCTTTTGGTTATTCCTTTACTGGGCTATTTAGCATATTTAATTACTCATGTGTTCACCAGGGTACCCAATGTAGATGTTTTAGAATAATAGATGATATAAGGTCAATTTTAACATTAATTTTTTTTGTTTTATTTAGTACTATGTTTTCTGTTTTATGTACCTAATCTTCCAAGACATTATTCTTTACAATCCATGTCTTGTACTCTGATGTATAATTATTTTTAAATTCATGCAATGTTTTATGTAAATTTCTAGGGTCACTATAACGATGATAAGAAAGAGTTGATTCATTATGGGGAAGCCTTTCTTGCTGGTCTATCTCTAGGAGGTCAATATGATTAGGATGTCTACTAGAATGAGTATGAGGTTCCAAATGATCACAAAAATACATAAAAAGTAGAAGAACTAGTACCAATGCATTTCACACTAGACATGGGGATGGAAACCACCCATGTTGTGAAATTGGAAGAAAATGTATAGGATCCCAACTACCTACCCCCACATTCCATGATCCATCTCTAAGACACAATCAATATTGAACAAAAGATTGATACTAAACATTTCATGGAGATGAAATTATATCAATATCTATTTAATTTAATTTTATTCAATCTCAACTAAGTATTAATTCCCACTGATTTTAATTTTTGGTTTCATATATTCTTAACTATGACTTATATAAAGATGATGAAATGGGGCCTGCACTTACTGAGGAACACATGGAGCTCCCTAAACTTATTAAACATGAATTTGAGGAATCCCATTAATAATTCGAAGTAGATAATCCTAAGGAAATCAATAAAGAGACTAATCATACTGAAATTCAAAATTTCATAAAAAAATCAAAATCAAATTTAATTCAAGTAAAATTCACTATTTACTCTCCATTTGGTGATTTAATTCATGTATACAATATTGAGACAATCCTGCAAGATAAATACAATGTTTCATAAGTATAAACCTAGGATGATGATTATTTTTACTTAATAATAACCTTCTATGAAAGAAATACTTAATTGTGAAGGGGGAAGATCTGGTATAATCTATCAATGGATCATTCTTCACCAAAGAGGAAGAAACACGAGTTGGGAAAAGAAACATGTTGTGGTTCCAAAAAAAGAAGCTTCATCCCCCATCAGACATTGGATTATAGATGGTACTTTCCTCTAGAAGTAATAAAACATTAGGGCCCACTTGGGAATTCATATTATGACTTACTAGTTTTCATTCTTTCTTATACATTCAATTTCATTATTAGGATTATTCAATCCTGAAGAACGCTCCCATATATCACTTTAAGCTAAAATGTGATGATAATTTTACTTAATTGTGTAATTATCTTTTATAGGATCATGGTGGGACAATGTATTCACAAAAAACAACTTGATAAAATATTAGAACTAATATTCACTAAAAATGGGGTTTACATTAATTGTATATCTTTTAAAATATCTACATTTTTTCTGATATATATATTTAGATGTAATTAGAAATTTGATGCGAACATTTTAATATTTGTATTATTGGACTAATCAGGAGGAAATGAACATCTTAGTAATCTTGTGATTCCTGTTTTCAGATTTGAATGTTAATGAGATTGAATGAGTAAAATGAAGAATTAGAAGATTAAATTGAAGCATGGATATTAAATGAGGACTTGTGATTTGGGGGAACTAGTGGATTTATTTAAATGAAATTTCCCAAATCATTTTCCATGCATTGAATTTATGATGTACATTTGAATGGATTTGTTCTTATAAATTATGCCTCTTGTGATTTACCAATATCAAATTCCAATACCAAATAGGTTTTCTAGTCCAACTAATTCCAATTTATCTCGGGTATATTTCTTGAGTTACCTTGTTACATGCCCCCGTCCATAAAATAAATTTAAACGTTTCAAATTAATGACTGTGAAAAAAATTAAAGTGATAGAGTCATCGTTTAAAATCCTTATTCCTTGAAAACCAGCTATAGATTAAACATTTTACCATATAATGACTATGAATGTACTTGTAAGTAATGGGCCATGATTCAAGACATTTTTATCCATTATTAAATTTCAATTATTATTTTCATAATATTTTTAAGTTGATGTATTGACAATATTGGATTCATCCTCAAAGAAATGAAACACATTGTAAAGAAGAAGTCTGGGGGTAATACATTTTTGTATTGAGAAATGTTTTTGATTTATTAATTTTACTTTTTATTATTTCCCCCACTTGAAAAAAGAAAAAATGAATGAAAAAAATTAAAGAATGGTGGTTGATTTGGAAAAAAATGTACAATTTATGGACCTATATTTATTTTGATATATCGTTTTTTGGTAGATGTGAGGTTTTTTCTATACATATCAATCAGAAAATAAAAAAATTAAATAATTATTTTAAAAATAAAAAATATATAAAAATATAAAAAATTTCAAGAGGGTGAATAAATTATTTATTTTTATTTACTTTGATCATAGGTTTTACTTTGATTTTTGGGGGAAGTGACAGATTCTAATGTGAAGGGTTGAATGTAATTAAACATTTAATTTTGATATAATTCTTTTATTAATTTAGATATTACGCCAAATAATTATTATTTATATTTTAATAAAAATTTTATATGTACTATAAGTCTTAGAATAATTTTAACCATAATTAAAAAAGCATTCTGACTTTATGTGTATATTTTAATTATTATGTGTATAATGTAGTTCCATTACAAGCCTATGGATAAAGAAAATGTTATCCGAAAATAGGAATAAATCCAAATATATTCAATAATTATTGATAAGTGAAAATATTTAAAATATATTCAAATCATGATTTTTCATGTTAATTTATAATTAATTAAGGAATTTGAATTAATGAGAAAATAAGTTCATTTATTTTTAAAATGATAAAAGTTAATAAATAAAATTTATTTTTTCTTTTGGAATTTAGAAATGAAGATGATATATTATGTGAATTTTTTATTGTTTTATAAAAATTTTAATATATATTTATTTAATTACATTTAAATTTGAATATGGGTAGAATTTATACCCCGTAATTTTCAGTGTTGAGATTTTATTCTTTAGGAAAATTATGGTTTAAGTGTGGGGGTATTTTAAAGAGTCATATTTGGTGAATATTTTAATCAAACATGAATTAATTTTTATATTTTTAATTAAAACTTACATGAAATCCAATTATTTATAAAATTGTTGAAAAATATTAAATTAGGTGTTAAAATGGGACAAAAGGAATAAATTGTTAGCAGTTTAATTTTTTAGATTTCAGTTGATTATTATTTTAATAATTATAAGATGTTTTTTAAAATGATATGATTATTAATATGTGTTTATATAATATTATTAGTATTTAATATTATTTTATAATGAAGTCTAGGGGTTAAATTAATTAGAAAACATACAAGATAAGAATTCATCATTCGAATAGACCAATTGACTTGGGTAACCCTTAAAGAGGGCAGACTGACCATGACCTAGTGGGAAGTCCCGATCAAGACACATGAGTGACTGGGAAATCAATCGAAATAGATATTTGGACCACAAGTCATGAGACATATAATGATTATAATTGTACTAAATCCAATGTGTTCTACATTTATGTGTAGCATGCATCTCGTGTGTGTCATGTATCATGTGGGAGCCCATCCCCATAGCAGGCAGTTTTGGGTATGGCTCCCATAACTTTTCCTATAAGGGGGAAAAATAACCCATATCATTTTGATGTTGGGAATAGTTTGTATGTGGTTACTATTAATTCAAGGTGAACATATCCACATTCAACCATATCTACAACCACTTCTCTCTCTATCAGTTTTTGTTGTGCTCAAGAAATACATTTTACCCCTATTGATTCTCATTTTCAAGATAATAAACACTTCAAATGTCTCCACCACCTTGGAATATCTAGATAGTGTATTCTATCCACCCCAAAGCCTATCATGGCATCATATGGAGACTTTTAAGGATATATAAAGGAGGATATTGTAGAATCTCCACTTCCATTGATCAGTACTAAACATGCATGAACTATTGGTTCCATGTACACTAATTTGCATGATACCACTCCACTACACCACCTATATCCCTCTACCATGCCTACCACATGGATTTTAAACATCTTGAGTCCATGAATGAGATTTGAAAAGCTAGGAAACCCCTAATGATCTCTTCTATGATGAACACAAATCCACACTACTGCCTTTTATGATTTCTTCTCGATATCCTTAGGTGTTTTAAAATTATAAATCACGGGTCTTATGGGAATTTTGGATGTGGTATACTAGTTTTTAAAATTTGAGATGGCATAAGGATCACCATTTTTACTATATATATGAATCCATCACCCACTGCTAAATTAATTTCATCATTAAGGAGGGAGGAGGCCACCATGATGTCGTGCTTATGAACCATTCTCCTTCTATTTTTGTTTCATTATTTTATTTGAGAAATAATTTTAATGTAATTTTTTTTACATAATAAAATAAAATTTGCAAATTTTTTTCTATCAATGTGCTTTCTTAAACATTCATCTCTTTCTTATTTTTCATCCATTCAATTTTATTTCATTAGTTTGGTTATTATTTTAATTTTCTTCTTCTTATGTGTTTTAAAATTTATTATTTTTATTTTTATTTATTTTTTCCTTTCACTATTTTTTAAGTCTTATTATTATTTATTCTATTTTTTCGTTATCTTATTCCTCTAATATCTAATTATTTTATTTTATTTTTATTATATATCTTATTTCTATATACCATTGTGACCATTTACTCCATATAATAGAGGTTAACCCGAGGCTTATCTCGGGGGAGGTCAAGTTGTTATTTAATTCTTACCTGATGTTTATTTTATGTTTAATCTAAATATTAGTGGTATTTATGAGTGTATATAAATTTACCAATGACATGAAACTCAATCAATTTATATTCGGTTTTTAAATATATTTTCTCCCTATACATTTGATAATTTATTCACAGGATGTAGTTCTGCTAATTAATGGATCAAAACCAATTTGATTGATCTTGGTCCATGAAGAAGACACACACATGATAATTCTGTAATCAACCATGATTATAAGAGGATGTGTAATTGATAATTTTTTACTGAATTCATGATTTTACAATTTATAAATAAATAGATAGTAATTCAACATGATATTTCATGTTTGAATTACCAAACTAAAATACTAAATATAAAAAAGAATAATTATTTCTCCCAAAACCAAACCTAAGACCACGTTCGTTCACTCTAATCACGTTTTTTTAGAATTTCACATTAAATTAAGTATAAATTTTCATTTCATAATTCATTTCATACAAATATAATATAAAATAATCATAAACAAAAATATTCTACATATGTTTCATAAAAAATCAAAACAAAAAGAAGAATTAGTTTAAGTGATTTATATTATGTAGGTGAAAAAACTAAGAATATCCTCAACTGGGATGACCTTAGTCATCCACTATGTATTAATTTAAAAAACGTTTTGTGATTTTTATTTTATACACCCAACAAATGGTTTGAATTCATGGGGAGTTTTTGACACCCTGTTACATTATCTCATGGATTTATCATCCCTATTTAGAAGGGTTCATTTTGGGTATTTTGAGGATAAAGATCCTTTGATATGGAAAATAACCCAATATCCATGGATATATATTTATTTTCATTAATGTATTCTAACCATAATTATGAAAATTATTTAGAGTCTTTCCTTGGGGATCTGAGTTGACTCTGGTATTTTTATTATGAATTTCAACATAATTTTAATGTTTGATGATTTTATATCATGTAAGCGTTACATGAAGTGAATTTATTATGAAAATGATTTTGTGAACTAGATGAATTTGTGAGTAGTTTAAATATGATGATTTTAATTTACATATTTAAATTTTTTATCATTGTTTTTGGATGAGGTGATTTATTTCTCAGGGTATATCGATTTTTTTTTGATTTCACATCAGGAAATCTACATTCAAATCATGAAATATTCATTATCGGTTAGTTTTTATTCATTTCACATCTGATATTATTTTCATTTGGATGAAACCTTCTCTCCTGAGACTAATGTTCTCTAACATGATATTTTGGTGATATCTCCTCTTTCCATAACATTTAATTCATCTATTTCTGTTCCTCGTGGTTTGGATTCATCTCTCTGAGTAATTGGTATTTTCTTCTGATTCATTTCCATTGGACAAAATATGGTTATTATTGTACATTTTCAGATTCAATGGTCTTATAGTGTTGATTATTTCGATTATTTCAAGATCTATTGTGTCATATTACTTTATAGGATGACCTTTGTGCTACTTTTGGTTTTACATGTCAGTTTCTTGATTCGTGTGTTGAGTTATCTTCCCCACTAACCATTTTTCATACGATATAGATTATTTATTCTATGCATTAAATTATTTTAATTACACTATTTTTTATTAGAAAATCATGTTACAAGAGTGTGTGGCCTAGAATTTAGGTATTTTGTTCCCTCTCCATCCAATATTAGAAGAATTATTTTTGAATTCATTTAAAAATTGGTTTATAAATAATCCGTCTTCATTGAATTGTATGTGTGAAAATGGGTTTGTGAGAAAATAAGGGTTTTCTCTTGTATTATTAAATTTAAATCCATTTCACTAATTTGTAAAATGTAATTATGAAATGGTTTTCATAGAATAATTTTGATGAAATGGATTGGATTATGTTTTATATTGGAATTCTTGTGTACATTGTTGGATTCTATCAAAATTAGAATCTCTCATTTATAATGATGGGGGTTCACTCATGGGGTTTTCCTCTACTCTTTATACCCCTTGTTTTAGGTATATATTTTTTCTTCTTTGGAGGTTCACATGATAGGGTGTTACTATTAACTCTATATTTTAACTATATATATATATACACTAGATGGAGGCTATTTTATATGTATGGGTATGAGTGTCCTAGCTCTCCCGAAAAGTTGTGATCCTCGAAGTGAGGTTACTTATGATATATATTTCAATTTCTTTAAATTTTGATATGAAAATTGATGCACGATTTTTTTAATACATTGATATATTTTATATTTTTTGAAAATATTTTTCTGTTGTTAATGGAACTTTTGAAGAAGTGGAAAATGTTTTTAAAATGTTTTTGATAAAAAAAATATATTTAAAATATTAGCATGCCATGTTTTGTTTAATATTTTTTTTGGTTTTTTAATTGTCCTGATAAAAAATACATGGGTTTGATGATACCAGACCTATTAATCTTACACCGTTCTCATCCATTTTTAATTTATATACCTTGTTATATACATTTATTTTGGGAAAGGAAATGCACCATAGTAAGGTGATGAGGTTTCTATCAATCATGCATGGGTATTTAGTAGTGAGATAGTGAGAGTCTACCTTAATGTCACATTCATTATCTTTTTTGGTTTTAGTTTTCCTTTTTTTGACATGTACCATAATTATTTATAGATACTATTGAGTAGTATTACTTTTAATATTGTAATTTTTATATGAAAAATATTTCTGGTTTTAATCACCCACTCTTTGTTCCAATAATGTAGATAAATATATCATGTTGTTTTGTTTAGGTTTGGATAAATATTTTCCTCTAGTTTTTGTTTATGCCTATGTTCTAGTTTACAGACAATGGGTATTGTGATCATCATTTATGTATGTGATGGTTCATATCAGGTATCAATTTGAGATGGTATCTAGGTTATGTTCTTCATAGGTTGGGAACCATACTTGTTGCATTTTTCACTCTAGGGAATCAAATATGTTATATTATTTTGGACTTCAGTGTTAATGTCCCCAGATGTATGGGTCACTTTATTGTTTCATATATCATTTTCATACCTATCATATGATCAAATCCAAGAATTGAATATTACTAGGGTTATTAAATACTCGTCCAATTTTAGTATGGCAGTGGTATTATATCTCGATAGAATTTTTAATTTGATTTCCTTGAAATTTTAGGGATAATTCTAATATATTGGTACTTAATTATTTGTTATAAAATTGATGATAATGGTAGAGTATCTGAAATACCTCTATGTATGAGAGATTTGGTTACTGAATTACATGTCTACAAAAAATATTCTGATCGAGACCCTTCTTTTCATTCATTTTTCAGAGTAGTCTTCATGAGTTGATGGGTCCTCAAAAAAATTTGAACATGATGTCTCATCATAAAATTTATTTTATAACTAAAAAAGGTATATATATTCTTGAGGATATGATACGAGCATACATAGTTGACTTATGAAATTCTTGGGGGAAGAATATTTCATTAGTTAGATTTTCCTATAATTAAAATTATTGAACTTCAATCAAGATGGATCCCTTCAATGATATGTATAGACAACCATGTCAATATCCTTTTATTGGATTGATTTGGGTGATGAAACATTGTTAATTTGGGTATTCATTCAATATATTTAATGGATTCATAATTGGTTTGTGATAGCTCAGAGACATTACAAATATTATGTTGATCATTGAAGTTATATATTGAGATTATAAATAAGTTAATGGGAGTTTTTATGGGTCTCCCATGCGTTAGGTCAAAATTAGAATGGTAGGAGTAGAAGATGACTCTATGATATTGTAAGAACCCAGTTCTTCCTTCAATTTACAAGTTACTTTTGCATTCAATTTTAGAGTTGTTTCAGAGATAATTGGAAAAAATGTCCAGTTCTAAAAAATTTAGGGTTACACACCATGTACTCCAATGTACATTTCATATACCATTTTCCATGTTTGGATGCCATATAAAGCATGTGGGTGTGTTTTCTAGGTAGGAATAATAAATCTAATACATTTCGTGTACTCGTAAACACGGTGTAGTCTAGCAATGTATGATAGGTATAAATGGAATTTGTGGAAGTTGTAAAGGAAGAGATGAAAAACCATGTACACACCATGTACAGCCTAGTACACACCATGTAATCATGTCTGAAAGATATGGAATGAAATTTGATGGAATGTGGGTGCCATATGAACTGTTAAATAAGCCACATTTCATGTAGTGAAAAATACAGACCGTTAATTTTTCATTTTCATTCATTAAAATGCGTAGTAGCTTCATCTTGTTCTATAAGGCATAGGGAGTCTACAGGTTTTACTAACCCAGCCAATTAAGCTTCAATCCCTTCCCAATCCTTCATTCATTGTCAGATTTGAATGTCATTAAGTCCATTGGAACCCCCTTAGTAAGGTCTAGAGTCTCCTTGAGTCGTTCATAAGTATTTTTTGTTCGAAACCATGTATTAGGGTTTTGATAGTTTTTGATTATTCTATAGATCTACCATGATTTAGAGATAATTATATGTTATTACAAGATTTGGATCATCATACATGTATGAGGTAGGTGGTGCATTTTTTTCATGTTTTTGCAGATTTTTGGGTATAATGACCATTGATGCGTTTTTGGGTATTTTGAGAATTACTATTTTATACCATTTTTTATTTGTTAAATTGCTTTTGAGACCCATGGGATGCCATTTGGATTGCGCTATCCCTGTTTTGATTAATCGAGGTAGTGCGAGGGGTCATGATCAAATTAGGTATTTGGGCATATTATGCCAAAATTGTTTTAAAATGAGTTGTGATTATTAAACAACTGAGTTTATATTTTTTTAGAATGATTAAGAGTATCATATGTTTTCATGACCTTAGTTCTATTATGGGACAACACATGAATATTGAAATTGAAATGTTAGTTTTTATGCCTATTTATTAAGTGATTCTTCGATTATATATGTAATTTCTAAATTTCATATGATGGAACCATTTGGGTTGTGTTTGGAATAGAACATATAATTCATGAGTGATTTTGATCACAGGAAGGGATTGGCCCGAATTGCTTTGGTTAGTTTTGGCCATGGGATTGGGCATCAAGGTCGTTGGTATTGAGGTTGTGAGACTCTCAGATTATGCATGGCCTAGGTTATATTGATGGAAATTCCATTGGATACTGATAAAAATGTTTATTGGGGCACGAGGATCCAGAGATGTTGTAGCTTGCGTACTATTTTGGTGATTACCTCTCACCCATGATTTGAGTAGTGTTCACAGAGAGAGACTCCATGAGGAGGTGGTTTTGACCACTTGTGTGGGTAGAGGCCCCTGATAGTTGCAATTTAGGTACTACTGGTTTGTGGCATATTGTTGTAGGAAGCCACGTTGAAGGTACAAAGCATTCAGGATATAGTGATGTTGATATCCTATTGGGGACTAAGGTGTGGCGTGATTGAGGTTGTGGGATGAGACACTTTATTGATAAGGAAAATATAGATGTCCCTCCCGGTACATTATTTGAGAGTAGATATTAATTCCCATTTATTTACATTATTGTAGGGAAAATATCACTGTCCATCTGGTTACATATTTGAGGTTACGAATCACTATTAATATGAGTGAAATTTTTTGGGGAATTCCTTCAGGACATTGGTACCTTGAGACATGAGGTGTCAGGAGGAACATGATGTCGGGTTACATGATTGAAGGAAACATCAGAGTTCACCTATGATTTTTGATAATAAGGGTAAATAGCACAATGTCCAATTACACTATTTACATTTGATACTCCGTCATTGAACAAAGCATGTGAAACTCCATGGTGGACATTGAGCACCAATGGATGTTGTGTTTATTTACAACATTGATATTCCTATATTACATAGAGACACATATCTGCTTAAACCCTTATACCAGGTACACACCATATGGGTGTTATCCTACAGAGATTTTTCTCACACTCAACACAGTCACCTTGGGACATGTGTAGACTTCATAGATTTACACGAAGTTAAAGGATCATGCTCTAGAGCTAGATCATAGTACAGTTTGTTGCGGAGACTATTAATGACCATAAGGTCATACCAAGCCTGATTTTATTTGTTTTGTTTATATGTATTGTATTAACATGCATACTTGTTTTGTAGCTGCTGTTGGTTATCAATTGGCTCCTTTTTTATATTGACATGTATTCTATATTTGTTCCATAGTAGTTTCAAGTGGTTTTTTTATCATGTTGGTCTATTTATATTATACTGAAATTATATATATATATATATATATATATTACTTCCGATGTTTAGAGATATTGAATGTGATTCCGCTCTGCGGTTCTTGTTCGAGTCTGCTAAGTCATATTTTTCCATTGTGTGTTTATTTATTATTCTAAAAAATGTACCATTATTTTCTTCTGATAGGGTATATCCTCCCCACTATTTTAGTTAGTCTCTCCCTTCTAGCCGGTAGCCTTTGGCATTTGCGGAGGTGCACCTAAGATAGTAACACCGAGCCTATATAGCACTGTTCTGGTGGATTTTTCTAATATTATATTTCTTATGATTTCCACCTCAGTGTCTCACATGGTGTGTGATCTTATTTATTGTGATATGTGACAATTGACCTGGTGCGGTAATGGAAAAATTGGATGATGGCAATGTATGGGAACGCGTGATTATTTGGATTTTTATAGTCACATTTTAAGGGTTTTTCAATTTCACAACTACATATATTCTTTTTGAAGTTATAATTCAGTACAGATAATATTTGATGCCATGATGTGAATACTTTTGAATTTTGGGTGGTTAAATCAATGATAATATTTTCATTTTATTCAAATTTAATATGCCATGATATATATATTGTGAATTTCATGTGGTAGGAGATATTGGCCTGGCTCTTGTATGAGAAGGTAGGTACAATGGTTGAGGAGGCTTTGTTTCACTAGGATTGGGAAACTAGGTCTTCAGTTTGAAGAATTTTTTTTTCAGTATTGCCATATCCCATGTTACTTTTGTTACATGTCTATGTTGAGGGACGGTAAGGAGTGCATGATGCCTAGATGACATGGGCGTGGTTGTAGTATGGGATAGCAAGGGTAGTTTATAGGCACTAACATTTACATTTTTCATTATCTGTGTTATATATATATTTATTTATATATGTGGGATGTCTGACCATTTATGGTCTTGGGTGGGTTCCTTCTAGACGACCTGATGAAGCATTAGGAAGGTGATATCCTAGTGCTGCAGGAGCAGGATCAGGTACAAAAACCTAAGGGGAAGGAATATCAAGAATCACAAGAATATGCTCGGGTACAATAATATGTTCATGATCTAGTGAAGATAGTACTATTTCTGTGTTTGACACCATTTGGGATGTTGATTAACAACAGATTCGATCTATCCTTGAACGTGCTTTTCGGGGGATCAACAAAGGTGCACTGGGTACAAAGCCCTCTAGGGAATATCGGACATGGGAGTTGCTGTCATATCACCCATCTATTTCATGGGTGAGGGTGGTACATAGTAGGCTAAGAGCTGGATAGAGAGAAATCATATGGTCTTCAATTATCTCGAGATTCCTCATGGGTAGAGGGTCATGCTAGCGATGTACATGTAGAGTGGACCAGTAATGAATTGGGTGGATATGTATGTTCGGGCTCACAAACACGAAGGACTGTCATGGAAGGACTACGAGGATCGGGTTTTCAAGCATTTTTCCAAGAGATGCTAAGTTTAGAGAGATATTAACAGTTCTTAGGCATCCAATAAGGCGACATGTCCGTCATGCACTATGTAAATACTTTCACTGATTATCTCGCATCGCACCTGGTAAGGAAATTGATGACAACATGATGGTGAGGTTCTTTGAAGATAGACTACGGAATTCCATTTAGGTGTAGTTAAACATATTTTGATGAGACTTCTTCTCATATGTGGTGAATCAGGTGCTCATTTCATAAGGAAACGAGGGGGATATGCCCCAGGTTGGTCGGGTGACAGCTTCAATTGTTGGTTCATATAGGAGTAAGTGAGGTCGGATGAGTCCCATTAGGGCAGTCAGGGTGAGGATTCATCTAGACCAAATCGTGGTAGTTCAGTAGTGGTTTGTATTCATTGTGGGCAGCCATGACATGTCTAGACTCAGTGTGATAGGCCTCCAATCGAGTATCTGGCATGGGGATAGGTTGGGTTTCTCAAGAGGTTCTACAGGAAACCTTCTCATATAGCCAATAATCAGGGTCTAGGAAAGTCTATGACATCTGGTGTTCATTCTTGTTCAATACCAGGACATAGTATCTGAGTTTCAACATCATGTGGGGGACACAACAAAGACAGTGGGACCTAGATCAGTGGGTTAGAGGACAGTGACCGGTGTAGTACCACGGGGATGACAGGCTTCAAGAAGTCGTGTGTGAGGCCATGTGCATGTCGTGGTGTTACCAAGGGCTGAATAGGCTAGTGAGACGATGATGTTTATCGGTACAATGTTGTTGTGGTCGTGATCTATTTTTTTACTTGTTTTTAGCATTTTTGGTCGGGGCATGTTCATTTTGAGTGCATGAGGTGAACCTGATATATGTGGACTGAAAAGATGTTGGTGAGTGGGATTGGAACCATATCAGTTGTGTGGTATATATATATGTGGTTCCATGATAATCAAGGAATCCATGGGCTGCAGGTTTCATGAGTTGTCTCTGGACACGGGGCGTCGAGGATGCTTGTTACTTTAGGTTAAAGAAACCCAATTTTGTTTTGAGAATCCATTGGATGTAGGACCTCAATATGGAAGACACTGATGTGGTGGAGATACGTTTTGTTGTTGGAAGCAACACGGGGGGAACCTAATGTGGTGTATGTGCGATGATGCATCACGAGAGGACATTGAGTCTAAAAATAGGTTAGTGAACCATTTCTTGAATTGAGATTTAGTTTTTTGTTGTCCTCAAATGTTTTCTTCTCCACCCTTGGAATCGAAATTTGGGGATTCTTTTCTTTAAGGGGTGAAGTTTATATGAACCTAGTTCTTCTTTTGAGATATGAGTTTCCTTTTCTTTCAATTTTTTATATTTTTTTGAGAAAATTGGTAAAATGTAATGTTTTGGGAATTGTAGGATTACTCGCTGTGTACTCCATGGTAAAGGTCGTGTACCCTTGGCCATGTGTGGATTACATACATGATGTGTGGGTGTGTTGGAACGTTGGAAATGTTAAACCATGTACACACCATGTACTCCTTGTACACGCCGTGTAGTCTAACCGTATATGAGGGATATACATGTAATGTGGGGAAGATAGAATGGAAGAGCTGAAAAACAAAGTACATTTTGTGTACTACCTAGTAAACTATATGTAATCATGTCAACATGATATGGAATGTATGTCAGTGGAATGTGGATACCATAAGAATAGTTAAATAAGCTACATGGCTTGTAGTCCTACGTACACTCCATGTATTTTTATTTTATTTTTCTATAAAGTATGAAGTGGCCTCGTATTGAGGCAAAGGTCATTGGGATTCGCAGAGTTCCATGAACTGGGCTGCCAGAACATCAATCCCTTCCCAATCCTTTGTCCATAGATGGATTCAAAATTCTGCTAATCCATTGGAACCCCCTCAGTAAGGCCTTCATTCCCCTTGAGCTGTTATTATTGGTTTTTTTCTTAATCTATGTTATAGGGGATTTAGTGTTTATTTAATTTTTTGACATAACATGATTTAGACTGAATTAGAATTTGTTATGAGAGTATGATCATTTTATGTGTATTTGGTAGGTGGTGAATACTTCATTTAGTTTTTTTTTGTAATTTTTTGGGTGGTATGACCATTGGATCGTATTTGGGTATTTCGAGAAAGACCATTTTAAACCTGTTTTAATTTGTTAAATTGATTATTGTACCTGTGGGATTCCATTGGGAATTCCGTTCACCTATTTTCCTTGAGCGAGGCAGGGGAGGGGTCGTTGCTCAAATGGGGAATTTTTGATAGGAATGAAAAAATGGTTTTTAAATTAATTGTGACGATTAAACTACATTGTTTTGATTTTTTAAGCATTATTAAGTGTACACGAGGATTTTAAGACCTGAGTGATGGTATCTGAAAAACCATGGCTAGTGGAATTCAACTGTTAGTTTGTTTTTATATTTTTAAAGTAATTCTTGTATTATGTATGTAATTTTTGAATTTCATATACTGGAACCATTTGGGTTGTGTTGGGAATGGCCCAGATAATTATTGAGTGATGTTGATCACAAGTTGGGCTTGGCCCAAATTACATTGGGTGGTTTTGACCATATGATTTGGCATCATTGACATCAGGATTGAGGTAGTGAGACAATCAGGTGGGGCATGGCCCATGTAACATGTATGGATAGGCCATCAAATAAAAAGTGACATGGTTGCTGGGGCATGAGTTTCTAGAGATGTTGTGGCATGGGTTTTATTTTGGGGATTACCTCTCACTTGTGATTTGAATAGGGATCCTAGTGAGAGATTCTGGGATGAGGTGATTTTGACCACTAGTGTGGGTATAGGTCCCCAATAGTTACAACTTTGGTACTATTTTTTTGGGGGTGCTTGTTGTAGGATTCCACATGGATGGTGAGGATCATTCAGGAGATAGCGATGAGGCTATTTGGTCGGTGACTAATGCTCATCGCGATTGAGGCCATGGGTTGTGACACTTTATTTGAGGGAAGGTATAATTGTTCCTCTAGGTACATTATTTGTGGGAAGATATTGTTGTCCCTATGGTTACATTATTTGAGGGCAGACATCGTTTTCCATCGAGTTACATATTTGAGGACATGCATCTATGTTTTTTCCGAGCTACTTTTTTGTGGGTGTGCATTCAGGACCTCAGTACTATGTGACACAAGGTTTTAGGAGGCACATTCATCTATGTTATGTGATTGAGGGGAACCAGTTTGTTCACCTGGGATTTGTGAAGACAGTGGTTATTAGAACTTGGGCCAAACACACTTTTTACATCATATATTATAGCATTGGCTGATGCATGTGACACTCCATGGTGGATTCTATGTACCTGTGGATGTGGTGTTTATTTATTGAATTTCACTACTTACTTTTCATAGAGGCCTATATATGGTTAAACAATTATATGAGGTATGCACCATATGTGTGGTATCCTGCTGAGATTCGTCTCACACCCTACATGGGCCCTTTAGGAAGCATGTAGATATCATGGATTAATGTACAGGTAATAGATCAGCCTCAAGACAAGTATCATAGAACACTTTGGTATAAATACTACTATGGACCTTGATGTCATATATAGAATGTGTTTATTTGTTTTTATTAAATTTCTTGTATTAGCATACTTACTAGTTTTGTAGCTACTGTTGGTTATCAATCGATTCCTTTTTTTATATTGACATGTATTCCATGTTTTTTTAGCAGTAGTTTCAGGTTATTTTTAGCATACTAGTCTATTTATTTTTCACTATAGTTTTCGATATATTCCTTCCACTATTTAGGGTTATTTAATGTGTTTCCCCTCTATGGGTCTGCTTCGAGTCTGCTAGGTTATCTTTTTCTATTGCAGGTTTATATATTTTTCTCATACTGTTACCATTATTTTACATTTAGATTGAATAGAATACCCACTATTCGTATTACACCATCACTTATAGTTGGTAGCCTTTGGTGTTTGGGGAGGTGAACCAAATGCAGTAACATTGATCCCATTTAGCACTATTCGGGTGGCTGTTCAGGATAGGAGGTTACAGATATGTTACGAAATTTGAGATCCTAAAATATATTTGGCTGTTTTAATATTACATGAACTTAAAAATGAGATGAAATTAATATATTATGTATTCTATATATTCATACAAATTAAATACCATCTAGACCCATCCCATGTAATGAAATGGGATGATAAGGTAATTGGGGATGATGCTTTTGTAGTTGATCATCCTATTTGTTTTTTTAGACATTCAAAATAATGTGTTTTACGATAAATAAGTTCCATTAGATTTTGTTTGATGGATGTTTATCTTAGATAGCCATGATACATGGGTTCATGAAATAATGGTGAGGGAGAAGTGGCCTCACCTCTTTAGAGATTTATGACCTTGATGACATTTTAATAGAAGAAAGTGTCATGGAGGGGAGAATTGTGACACATGTTGGATCATTTTTATGTTCTATTTTATGATTTTAATTTCATTTATTTTACATTAGATTTTTTAATAGTCAGCGATTGAAAATATGGATTCTGGTCAAAATTAGATGGTCCACATGATTGGAGAAAGGTTAATAGTAACAATGTTCCTAACTATCTGAGAGAGGGTTTGGGGGTCCAATGAAATTTTCCATGGTTACTAGATTGTTTTTCTAACTATTCAACCTCTCTAGGGAAATCACCCAAACTGTTTTATAAATGGGAGGTGACCTACATGGTTGGAATATGGCTGGGGAAACTGTATCGCTAAACCATGAGGTCTTCTCTTGTCGCATAAAATTATGAAATTATTGGTGTTTTAAAATTTGAACTCTTTTTATACCCACATTCCTCCCCCTCATTCAAACCATCCCTCACTAGTCAAGAACCATATTATTCCTTTCTATCTTAGTGATATTATGGTAACCTTAGTGGATACCATCATGGAAGCCATACATTTACAGAATTGTGACATGTTATGGTATTTTTCCACAACATTAATTGGTTTTAGGGTCTGGGTATATAATTAAAAATTATTTATTCTAGGGTAAAAGCCTTAATCATGATACAAATAATTTTTCATGTGGATTGAAATGTATTATAGGGTTATAAGGAGGGGTATCTCCCTCCAAGGTCATACCTCATGTGATGTCATATTTTTTCCCTCTTTTATATTCAACGTCATTTTTCACCCATTTCCCTCTTATTCATTTAATCCTCGAACCCTTTAATTGTAAAATATAATATAAATGGTTTGATATTGTGGACGTTTCTTTAGATTTAGGATCATGAAGACACCACATCATAATTTCTAATTATATTTTGTTAAGGTGTTGATTTTTCAATTAATATAAGTTAGATGTCCCTACATAGATTTATTTTTTTCTCTAATATAACATATGTTCATGAAATTTTAATTGGTTTAATAATAAAAATTTTAATGATATAAATTATTTGAGGGATTTTGTGTGATGGTTATTATGTTATTTTTTATAGAACATATTTTGGATTCCATTTTTATTCACTGTAGGAACAAATTTTAATTGGTTTTTTTATGATTATTCAATGATATTTTTTATTTCTAAATGATTTTTCAATGGTTTATTATGAATGAAAACAAGAGTTCATGACATTATTTTTCTTTTTTGAAATATTTTTCTACATGTCTTTATTTTTTTTTATTTTCTACTATTAGAACATGGGTGGCCTTGGGGATGCGGGGGACCCAATGGGTTATGCCCTAGAATTTGGTGTGATACAAGACATGGGTTGTTTATACGTATTCCGTGGGATATTTGGATTTGAATACTTATTTATGATCACATATGCCACATATTAATCCATAAGAGATCCCTAATTACCATTGAAACTTATAGGTCATAACTCTTATCATGAATATTTTGTTTTCATGTGATGATGTATTCTATTATTTTCATCTCTTTTTTATATATAAAAGGACGTTATTATGGTCATTTAACTTATCGATCCTACATTTTTTCTTGATGATTTTATGTGGTATAACGTTTTTGACAAAATTTGTTTTATGGAACTGTTAAAAAATGGAAATTTGTTTCAAAAGCAATTATTAATATATAATCAATATTTTTATATTAAATGAGGTCATGTAGATTCATGCTGCTATCCAATTAGGATTTTACATACAACCTATATACACCATTGGGAATATTCATACATGATTTTTTATAAAATACCTAATGGGAAGAGTCACATGTTTAATGGTAGCTTCTTCTGATGTGTGTCAATATTTATATTAATTTTTAGGTAGAGGTAACCATGGGCCACATGGTGTTCAGATTATTGGAGTATTTAAGGCTTCTTAAAACTATTGGGTTATGTTGTATTGTCCAATCTGAACATTACCTTGTATTTTATTATTATTATATATAATGATAGTTATAATCTATTCGTGCTTATAAAATTATATTTATAAACTATCAGACTATTAGCAAGGCAGATTATTCTCTATTTGTTTTTATTTATATTCTAAATATGTTTGTTTATTGGTGTGGTCAACCAATCTATTGATTGGTTATCCATGAAAAAAATATGTATGATTTTTATTTGAATTTTTTAGGTGAAACCATTATTAATTAGTTAAAATTGACATTCTAGTTCTTTACACCTTTTTTATGGGGTTCATTAATGTTCATAGGGCCTTATGGTGAGCAGGGTTAGGTGATGTGTTAGTTTGACCCTGTCCGTTTTATTAAAACATGAAATGTTAAACTGGAAATAGTCACCAAGTATTTTTATTATTAATTTAATATTAATGGATTTTTTTATGTATTCCCTTTTCAGAACCATTTTTTAAAATGTGATCCATTCCTATGTCATTTTCATAAATATCCTCTAATAATAATGTCATGGATGTTGGGATCTCATAGATGTTTTCATCACTACAAACCTTGTCATAAAAATACAATTTTTTTCCTTGATAAATTATATACCATTAATAATTTGATCGGTCGATGACATATAATTTTTTAGAAACATAACTAAATGTTTATTTTTGTGTCATAATATATTTGTAACATGAAGTATCATTTTTTATTCATCGTGTTTAACACTATTTTTACTAAAGATCCATTTCCACTTCAACAAAATATATTGATATTTTATATAATAAATCGCACATATATATTAAACAACCCCAAAATATTATCTTTATATAGAGATAATATGTTTTTACTTTTGCTATAAAAATTCAATTTCTTGAATGTATTTGAATAAAAACTTATTATAACATACAATTTTATACTTATGGTATTTGGTATAAAATTTATGTTCGTCAGTGTGATACTAATACCATGTTATGACATTTAAAAATGGGTTAATCACAAACTGTCTCAATGTTTTTGATAAAGCTATTAATGTTCCCCTTCAACAGTATGATAAATTCTTTGTGATGTTTTTTTACCGACATATATTTTTTGGATATCCCTTTTTTAATAAATTAACATATGATGTTATATATTACTAAACTTACTCAATGATTTAAATGATTTATAAATATTCTTGCAGTATTTCTTCACATTTCACTGATTTTCTTTATGAAAAAATACTCATTCCCCCAATAATGACCATCTCATAGTGAGAAATAGGCACACTAAATGAAAAATTTAAAATAACGTGACATATGAAGATATTGATGTAAAGTAGATTTACAATTGATAAATTATATCAAGACGTACTTCTTTAAATTTTTAATAAATTACGAAACTTCAGTTTTCTATAAATTAAAATGAAAAAATAACACTCCATGATGATAGTAATTCTGAGCTCAATTGGTAGTATTACATACAATATCTATGCTAGAAATTATTTTATCATGTCATGATAATTATGATAATTCATTATTAGTAACTTTAATTTTTTTTAATGATTCAAAATTATCTACATTATTATAATAATATTATGGCACAAAAATACAATATACACATTGATAAAACAAGATTTATCTCTCTTGGATAATTTATGACATGCCAGAAGTAACTATGTTCAATTACTTTAAAAAGTGGGATATAACTCCAAAATTATTTAATTTTAATGTAATTCATGTATTTTTATTCAAACCAACCTACATATTTCATTTAAAATTTAACAACAATAAATTCAAATTTTTATTAATATTCTTCTCATCATACATCACATTAATGTTATGTTTAAATTCATTATATCTCCAATGTTGAAGGTCAATAAATAAAAACCATATACTTCATATATTTCTATCATTATAAAATCATTTTATGATTCTAAATTAGACATCAATTCTTTTCACACTCACTAAAATTTGATTAAATAATGAAGGATTTAATGAAAAATCAAATTCATGCTAGTAATTAAATTCATTTTTTTATCATTAAATAAGGATTATCGACACAAATAATCCTTTTAATAAATAGGTAATATATTTTTATCCTATGTTTTATTTGATTAAATGAAATCCCATATATTATATTCAATAGGTTTTATTCCCTTTCAACATTGTGTCCCGAAATAGTTCAATACATTGATATGTTTTTTATAGTGATCATAATTATTACATTACAATGAAAATTTACATTTTTTATGAACTGTATACATTGAAAATTTACTCGTATAATATATAAATCAATAATTAATGGAAAAAAGTAAATATATATATCATTTCTTGGATATTTTAGTTCAAAAATCATTAAACTGAACATAATATATTGATTCTTCAAATAATTTTTTATGATAAATTTTTAAATTAATAATAGAATATGAAATTAACTGTGTTTTCTATTGAGGCACTACCATGGATTCAATCTATCTTCATAGAGTCTAATTCTGAGATTTTAATTATGATTTTTAAATATAGGACATTATTGATTAATTTTCTTCTATTACGAGAAATTATTCTGGTGATATAATTTTTTATTAGATATGACTCATATACATGTCACCTTAATCATTAAATAAATACTTTAAATGATGAATTATATGACCATAACAATTTTCATTGATAAGAGTTCTTTCTATAATATAGAATTCAACAAGTTGTTTTCATTTCATCTTATACTAGGATATTTTATATTTAGGATACTCATATATACATTCGTATCACATTCAATAAAATACATAATCATTGGTCCATGAATATATTGTGTTCTACCACAATATCATCACACGTGATATTTTTTCATTATAACATGCAATTTGAAGGTTGTTTTATTCTAGAAGTATGTTTTTCAAGATCTCAATAAATTAGGAAAAACTATTATGAGTCTATCCATTCATGATTTTCTATTTAATGAATCTCAACATCATTGATTAAACCATAAATCTCATATAATCTGGAAAACATCACCATATAGTCAGTCAATTATCATTTATTTTTCAATTTTTTCCATTTTAATATTATGAATAATTTCCACAATGTTCATACATATATTTGATAAATTATTTATCATAATTAGATATTAATTTTTTTACAATTTCACTATACAATATCCAAGGGACGTAACTTATATTAATAAAATTAAAAATATATTGATATTTGATTTATATTGATAAATGTTTTCTCATATATATACACTCCATTCAGAGATTGTAAAATTTTAAATTATTAAGAATATTTTGATTGAAAAAAATAAAAAAATAAAAATCTCCATCGTCATATTTTCCCTTATTCATCATGTGATAATAAAATTATGAATCATTATAACTAATATAAATTTTAAATAATTATTATTAGTTAATATATTTTATAATTTCAAATTCAAATTTTTCTATAAATTGAACTATATAAAATATATTTTTTAATAATAACCAATAATAAGAATAATATTTTTTATAGTTTTATTATAATATAAATCAACAAATTATCAAATTTTAAATTATTAAAAATACTTTAGTTAAATTATCAATAAGTAAATGAGTTGAATGAATAATTTAAATATCAATAGAAATATTAGTTATTTAATATTGATATATTCTTACTAAAACTTATATAATTTGATTATATAATTTTTACTTATTAAAACCCATTCAAAATATAAATAAATATGTAATTTGAAACATAATTAAATAAATATGAATAATTTATAAATAAATATTTATCTTCCATGACAATATCGAATAAAATTTTAATATAAATATATTTCATAAAACCATTAGAATTAAAATTTAAACATAAAAAGAAAATATTGATTTGAAGATCCAAATTTTCAGAAAACAACTCACTATTAGCTAATAGGGAATTATATTCAACAATAAAAACAACCAATATTTACAACATTATGATACTGATTCTTAAAGTACGAAATAAATTGTAAAAAATATATACAAAGTTATCATACCTAGGATTTGGGAAAATATCACCTATAATATGTACTAGAATATCTATGAAGTCAGTATAGTTGTACGAAATCACGAGTGACCAAAGAATGATGGATAAGGATTTTTGATGGAAAATGTTTTTATAAGATGAGAAAGAAGGGGATTCAGTTTAAAATTGTATAAAGATTCAATGGAGATCAATGAAGATTGGTGAGGAAGATTCGATGAAGGTAATGGTATCTTAGTTTATAGAAACCTACGGGATGCGTCATTAAGATATATAGAATGAAATGATTTATTACTTGGATCTGATTTTTTCTGTTTCTAAAATAAATTATTGTAATTAAAAATGATTCAAATATGTTTTAAAAATTAGTTATTGAATAATTTATGTTTAATCCTTTTTTCAATACATTTTAATATTATATGTAAAATAATTTTTCTTTGAGAATTTTTTAGAATCTATTATTTTAAAACAAAAGTTAAAAATATGATAGATTAAATGTTTTTTCCCTAATATATATTGGATCATGAGGAATTTTTTAAAATTTTTGTGTTTATAGATTTAGTTTCATCTATTTATTATTTATTGATTTCAGAATTTATTAGTGAGGTAGGGAATTAAATATATTTTTTAAAGTGATTTAGTTGATTTTTCATAACTTGTTAATACGATCATTTATAGTTACCCATTATTTTGAAACTAAATGATGATAAATTAAATAAATGGATTAAGAACATAGTAAAATAGGTACAATTTTGAAATAATTTTTTTTTCTTAAACGATGATAAATTTTTTATTGGAGCTGGAAAAAGTAATGAAATGAAGAATATTAAATTAGAATTAGAAGTGGTGTTTATGAGGTGGAATAATGGATTTTTTTTCTTCTTGTGATATTTTATGGGGGGACACTTTATCAAAAATAATTTATATTATTTCGATGAATACTAGAATCCTTAAATATGGATATTTTATAGATATTGGGTTGAGAAAATTGAGGATTGAAGAATCCATATGATAATTATATTGTTATTATATTTATAATTCTTAAATAAATTATGTGTGATTTGTTGTGATTTTGTCTTTCGTAACTTGCTTATAAGATATTGATTTTATATTATTAAAATGTGATAACGTTTTTTAATGGGTTATGTTTTAAATTTTAGAGGGATGCTTTCTTCCATTATATTAAGGTTTCATGATGAATTTGGTATTCATAGTGGTTGATGTAGTGCATGGATGACATATTCCCACCATAGGAATTGTTGTTCTATTGAATCCTAACTATATAGTTGTTTTTGAAATTTTAATATCATATCATGCTCCAAAATAGATATTCTTATCATACATTTTATATCTTGTGCTTTAGATAACAGGTAAATACATCTAAAGGGATTGATATAACATACATTCATAGTGATATATATGGTGAGGTGGATAAAATGTGATAGTGATTTATGTTGTAGATATTATTCTTATTCCATGTGTTAAAAATATTATTATTATATATGTCATTAAAGGTATAATTAATATACCTATTCACTTAAAACATGATATGTTATAGGAGGTACCAACCAAGTATATTTATATATTCAGCATATTTGTGGTTACCATTTTTAGGAATCATTGAACCATGTCGAGGGGGTGTTGAGTAGCCCTAACTAGAGATCATGGTTACCTAACTAGACGTAAGTGAAATAATTGTCATTGAAATACCTTTTATATCACTGTATAGTTTTCGATTTGTAAAATTATTAATACAATCCTATAAAAGTTAATTTAATTAGGTGGATAATGATTTTCTTATTGGAATTTGAGGATGTCATTAATGATTTTGGTTTAAAATAAAAATTGTAATTCAACGCATATCCATTATGTTATAATATTTGTGTTTCTCACCACATATCTTCATATTATAGGTGGTACTTCACAGTCTCTCTCATGATTTTTTCTATTTATGGTTGATCTCTGGTGGGTTCAATTTGTGAAGTTTTTTTTATTTAGATTTTAGGTTATGAGAATTATAGTCAGGTCTTGAAAATTTAAATGGTAAATAATGTTTTCCTATTGGGTGTATTATACTATTATTGTATTGAAAATTAGAATCGGTAAATATTTATTGGAGAGGAGATTAGTTTGGATTTTTTTATATCAATATTAATAAGTTAGGGAGTTTTTATAGACACTTATTGTGTGTATTATAATAATTTAGATGTTTTATATTTTGATATTTTAAGATAGAGTGAATTTTGTAAAAAATTGAAATTTTGGAATTTTATGATAGGGTGATTGTTATTATAATTTTGATGTGATTATATTGAGAAATTATATATATTAAGATGGGCATCAAATCTTAGAGATGTTATTTTCACGTTTAATGATAATAAGTTTGATAATAGTGGGTATAATATCCTAGAATTACATATTATAGTGACACATAAGTAACATTTGATATAACTAATGGGGGGTGTCCCACTATATTTTATCCTAAGAGGACGTTGGTCTTCCACTACGCCACAAGTGAGATAACGGGTTGCTAATGGACATTCACCTCATACCTAGTGGAACCCATGACGGCTTCTTAATCTACCTTATGAGGATTATTTTTCAAGAGAAAACTAATGTTGGGGATTTCCCCATTTTTCAATTATTTTCATATATTTAATCCATCAATCAGGGTAGTCTGGGGACCTGTTTTTTGAATTTAGGTAATAAAAAATAATATATTTTCACTTAATATCTCTCTCATTTAATTTCCTTATTTTATTTGTTATGTTAATGATTTAAGATCATATTTCACTATATCATGGTGAAATCTATTGTTTGTTTATTATATTTTTTGTTCCATAGTTAATGGATTATCTTGAATGAGGTATGTGTGTTGTTAATCTTTATTTTAATATAATTGGGTTTTTAAATGCATTATTTATGTATTTCATTAAATGTTTGTTAAATTGAGGGTTAATTAAATTTCAGAATTTGGGAGGTTTATGTGTGGTAGTTCCACATGTTTTAATAATATTGTATATGGTTGATTTAGTATAGTACTCATGATAATTTAAATCTGAATTCTAATTTATTATATTCATGTAGTCACATTATATTCAACAGATCGAGATTGGATCCCAATTATCTTATTCAATTAGAGAGTTGCATCCCACCATGGTGTTTAATTATGTTTTCTGTTATGTGACATGAAAATACTTTTTAAAAAGTGTAATTCAATTAAATATTTATTTTATAAATATTAAAATTTCTAGTAAGTAATTGAAAGGAATTTATAAGTAAATTTCCAAGCTAAAAATAATTTTTTATTTTCAATACTATTACATTAGCGTGTTGTGTTATTCACAGAGAATCTATTTATTTCATACATAGAATTATGATCAAATAACATATTATGAATTTTTATTAAATATTTTATTATTAAAAAAATTTTAATAACCTTTGGAAGAGTATGGATTTTAAAGTCATGTGTTTAGAAGTAATGTTTTCTGGTTTGAATTTTTGTTTATGTAACCTTCTGTATTTTTATGAATATTTTAGAAATTTATCTAGAGTTAATATCTTGTATAAATATAAAATAGTTACTCATTTATTATAATATGAATGAATTATAAGACATTGAATAAAACATAACATTTTTTAGGAGGATTCATTAGTGGTAATGTGATTTATGAGTTTTCTATAATATAAATGGTTTGTTTTTCATCTATTTTATATGTAGAATATAATTCTAAATATATCAAATGATTAATTATCATTTTTGAGACTGTAAGTTTATAATTTTTATGCCCGAGTGATTTTTGTTAAAATAAATATAGCGTTGAGGTATATAGATTATTTTCATGTGAGATGACATAAGGAAACTAAGGTTGTATGATTATGATTATGGTTACTGAACTAGTGTTAAATTATTAGAGGTAGTTAATTGTAGGATAATTAATATAAAAGGTTAAAATATTGTTTATTTTTTTCTATATCATTATTCATATTATTTATCACTTCCACTATATATTATTTCATTTGGAATTTTTTACTACAATCATAAATTTTTTATGGTTTGATATTTCTCTATGAGAATGGGAGCTATTTTTTATTCTATTATTGTTATATCTATTTAAATAGTTTTTATTTTGGATATGTGATATATAATGGGGTGAGTGTTTTATGAGTTGAGTGAGTATTGTATTGATCATGATGATCATTGATGGGTGTTATTTTATTATGTTGGAAAAGAAAAAGGTAATATTTTCGTTATTAAATTGTTTTTTAGGATGTGAATTTTAACAACCCAAAAAATTTCATACATAGATATTACATCTTTTTTCTGAACACTCATTACATTACCAAAAACACATTCATGGGGTCATAAAGGTATGTTTCCTTTGGAAGCATGGAAATAGTAACAAATAATTCATAATAGATCTAAATCATCTCCCACTATGATCCTGAAAACATGCTCCCTTCATAGAAATATTACACATAATACCTATTATAATAACGTCTAGAAAATAATAATAAAAAGGTGATCTTAGATGCTTAGTAAGGGTAATAAAGGGAAATATGTAAACATAATGTGAGAATGAGGGTATGCGAACATGAACATATTATATTAAAATTTTATCCTCTAGATTGATAAAACAATAAGGAGTCATGTCATAATGATTTATAGTTCATAATATATGTATCATAAGGATTTCAAAGAAGATGAACCAATAGGGAATAATATTTACATAATACATGGAATTCTTTTATACACATAGACAATGAAAATAATATCCAGAGTTTTCAAAGATCATTTCAAAAGATATTATAGTATAATTTTTCAACTTCATAAACCATCATTGTAGCAATGGCTCTCTCACATGGAAATCATAGTGGATAAATTTTCATACTAAACTAGTTTCACACCTAACTCTAGTCATGTTTATCTCAAAATATATTAATATTATAGCAATGAGTTTGAGAGATATATAACTCTCACTCATCACATAATTAAAATAAAACAAATTTTTTCTACATGATCATAAAAAATTATTAATATCAGAACATTTGAAATAAAATGTATTTGTTATTGATTACATTATAGAATAACTTATTGAAAACAAATGGGATTCATATACATTTCAACAAAAAATAAAAGATGAAAATTATATGGGGTTCATAAACATATCTTCAACATAATCACAAACTATATATATATAGAATAACGATGTTACAACCAGATCATATACCATGTAAAACATAAGTGACCCCAGAGGAAGTCATCTTAGATGGTAAATTATTTTAAAAGATAAAAAAAATATTTCATTAAAAATATTTCCATCCCACTATAAAAATAACTTCAGAAAATATAAAAAAATTTAAAAAATCCTCCAATTTTAAAATAATCATGAAAAATTATAAATGTATATTTTTGAATAATTACAAACATTTATTGTGGAAAATATCTTCTCCACTTTTAAAAACACTTTTTAAATAATAAAATTTTTTCAAATTTATTTTGTTTAAGAATATATTCAGAAAATTATAAAATAATCATTATAAATAAATGAAAACTTTTTTAAAATATAATTTCATTTTTAATATCTCTTTTTAAAATAGAAAAATTTTAAAATCATTTCATTTGAAGAAAACCAAGGAAACATATAATGAAATCCTTAAAAATGATTTAAAACATTTATTGAGGGAAATAGCCTTTACAATTACGAAAAATCATTTTATGAAATAAAACATTTAAAAAAATTCTTTCAAAATAAACATATAAAAATATAATGGTGGTTGAAAATAATTATTTCTTCATGATAGTAGAAGATATCATTATTGTTTCACACTTAAAATCCAATATTCATTTCACATTTTCTCTAAAATCCAAATGCACCCCGTTTGGAATATGACATGAAGATTCATTTTAAAAAATTGTACCAATTTAAACACTTGAAACATATTATTTAATAAATTTTTTGGAGAATGTTGAAATTATTTTTAATTTTTTTGAATACAAGGATATAAAAGAAAAATGATTTTCGACTGAAGAGACAAATAATGATAACTTTTTTAATAACATTCCTTTATAATGTTGATTACATAAAGGGAGATAAACAGAGGGAAAATGTATAATTATTTTGCAAATAGAAGATAATAAAATTGAGGATGTTATTGATAAATATATCATAATATTGTATCATTAATAACATAATCACAAACAATCCCGATTTATAATGAGATTGTAAGATCAATCTTTTAATACATTGGTATCTTTTAATTAATACAATCGACTAATGAATAAACATAAACATTTAATTTCACGAAACGAACTATATTAATGATATAACATAAAAATGGGCAGTATATACAGATCATAATGTATTATATGTAAATAATATAACATATTTCACATAGAAGGAAAATTGATACACAAATTCATTACCTCTTTTGTAACATTTGAATTGTAATCCCCAAAAGTGATATATCCTAAATTGGATATTTTAATACCCTTAATTTTATGGGTAAACATTGTAAAATAAATCCATGGTTATTATATATACCATATAAAAGAATGAAATGTTGAATATGTTACATGTCTAAAAATAAATAAAAGTGAGATGAAAATCCATTACCTTATGTCCCAAATTATTTCATACAAATACAAAATTCTAATAAAATATATAAAATATTATATTTAATATATTACATAGATATAATTATATTTATCATACCATATATTATTTACTTATGGAAATTTATTTCCTATTCATTAATAATATCATGTTGAAATCTCATTTCAGTAAATAACTACTTGGTTTTTTATATAGGTTTTGATTTTTTATTTTTAGTCATATTAATTTGACCATAGATATATAATATTCAAAACATTAACCATGATATAAATATATTAAATAGTCAGTACATATTTATTTATATTAATCAATTAATTTTATAGAATTAATAACAAATACATCATTCATAGAGACAATATTCCATACATATACATTAACCATGTTTCTATTTTCTCAAAAGATGAAATGAAAGAAAGTTAAATAATAAAATACCATTTGAGAATAATTTTTTTTATTATATATAACATATTTTCATTAAATATTCCATAATTACTTCCATGAATTGTGTTACTGAAAAATTAATCACTTCGCTTAGTGAGTTGGGTGTCCATCGTAGACACGAGCGACATTATATTATCCCCACGGAATGGAAATTTAGGAGAAAAATTTGGTATACATATTTCTAAATAATAATAATATAATAAATATAATATATAAATAATAAATTCAACATTATATAAAGCCATGATATTAGTTAATGAAAATGAATAACATCAGTTTGTGAGGAAGTAGTCCATCATACACATGAATGATGTTTTCATATCCCATTCTAGAGAATAATATAATGATTTAGGTATTTAACTAAACATAACAAACTACTAGTATATTTAATATACTAATTTTCTTATACCATCATATTTTAATAATATTTTATTAATGTGGAATAATATATAAAATAAAACTATATGTTAAGGACAATGCCTATCATTCAGTCAACTTCTAATGGGTTTCCTAAAAGTATTCATAGTATGGATTTACGAGCAATAAATAAATTATAGGATGAGGGGGGAGAAATAATGTTATTTTGTAAGTTATTTTTTTGATGTAATGTGTTTTTTAAGAGTCAATAGTAGAGGACATGGGGTGGCCATTTATAAGTGGGGGAGAGGACACACATGGAATTTTTGAAAAGATAAAGGGATACCTACATTTTTATCATTCAAAATTCCACCAAAATGTGCCATTTTCTAACCTTATATGTGATGATATAAATTTGTCCAAAAAATTTTATTTTAATTGTTTTCTTAGACATTTAAATCTTACCTTTTTAGTTCATCCACATGGTAAACCTTATTTATCCATAAACATGGTAATTTATTTTAACTCTTTTTACTATTCATTATTGTTAAAATTTGTTTTTACAATATTTGATAATATAAATTATTATAATTAAAAATATTTAATCAATTTTTAATACTTCCATTAATATATGTGTTACATTTTAATTTAAAAAGTAATCTCATTGATGTGATGAGAAAGCAGTTTTACAAAGAGAAAATATTCAAATGTTTCAAAAGTTTTCATAAAAAATTAAATATTAAATATATTTCAATGGACTAAATTTGATTAATACATATATAATTGAAATCATTTAACTTTTTAAACCATCTTAAATCATTTTTTTGTTTTTTAATGCTTTAAAATAAATTCCCATTGTTAATAAAAACTACAATTAGTCACTATTAATTAAAATATTTATCTTCTTAGAAAATTATCAATGATTACAAAAAAGATATTTTTGACATGATGATAAAAAAATTAATTTAATTTTATCAAAAATTTTATAAACATATCAAAATATAATTTTTTAAAAACATGTACACACCATGGGATAAAAATGAATTTTATAAATATATAATTTTTAGAATTAATATAGATTTATTATAATCTCATGCTAGAGAAAACACAGAAAATTAATATTAAATAAATGTTTTAAAAAATACAATATAAATTTCATTATAACAATTCCACAAATGTGATTTATTTATTTACTTATGTTAAACACATTTTTCACTTAAAAATAGTTTTTTTTAAATTACCTTTGAAAATGTAATTATTTTTATTCCTAATTAATTAGTTATAAATTAATTCACTATATATATATATATGTCAACATATATTTTAATATTTTAATAAATTCTATTGAAAAATAACATTTCAATGCCATTGATTTAACTATAGTACTAAATACTAAAATTTTAATATTATGATGAGCCTCATGTAAACAAGGTGTTGTTTTTATTGAAAAAAATATCAATGTTTTGTGTATGGAAAGACATCAAAAATTTAAATTTATATAAAAAAATTAAAAAAAATAGGCTTATTTACATTCAATATGACATAAAACGAATTTTTCCATTGAAATTTATCCATATGATTAAAATAAATGAGGTTACTTTAGTCTCATTGCAACATTAGGTTCCCATGTAGGATCCTCAAGATGGTGTTTTTTCCATGAAACATTGATTATGTGAGTGGTCATATTTTGTAAAACATTATCTCTGTGATCTGGAATCCCTATTATTGTTCCATATATGAAAGATCTTATTCTAGTGGTATGATCATTGAGTTCAGTACATGTGAAGGGTCATGAATATCCTTTTCAAAAACTAATTATTCTTGTCCACATTGAAAATTATTAGTATAATTTATTCCATTTTTGTACCTCCCTTATGTGCTGCTAAATGGGTCTTTCATTCTCTGCTCCTATTCATCCAATTTGGTTCCTAATATCCTTCTATATCAAAATTCATCACAGTAAATTGGATTTATACACTTATTTAAATAAAAGGATTCATAAGGTTCCATATAAATGCTCATGTAAAAGAAATTATTGTATGAAAACACAACTACAAGAATCTATTGATACCAAAATCCATTGATATCCATAGAATAAGATATTATCATATCATATAGGGTATGATTTTCTCTCTCAAATTGAGCATCCCTCGAAGGGTGATACATACTGATAGAAGGTTTGTGTTACATCTAGGGCCTAATAAAGACTTACATAGAACATCCAGGTAAACCTCAGGTCCCAATCAGATATGATGGAATTTTTTACTCCTTCCAACCTAGCCAATTGCTTAACAGATATTGCAGAAATGTTATCATGATAGAATAAAGATCTTATAGATGAAAACTGTGCAGAATTTATAATGAGATTAATTTTAACCCATGATTAACTCATCAAAAAAGATAATATAACCATTGTGGATACTAATAAATTTAATAATATAACCAAAAAGATTAAATTCATTCGTCCTCAAATTTATTTTTCAATAAAATATAAAAAACGGTTTTATTTCTATAAATGCTTATTAAAATATCCTTATTCTTGACAAACCCTCATCATATGGAACCTAAAAATGGGTTTCTAATAGTTGGAACATATCATCAATATTAAACTAAAAAACTAATGAAGGTGTCCATGAATCATAATTTAATAATACAGGAAGACAAATATTTTATAAAAATTAAAATAATCATAAGATATTTCAAGATTCCTACAACACAAATTCTATTGGAGAAAATATTTATACAATATAATCCCTGAATTAAAATACATTAATTAATCAATCATTATACTTCAGTGATTAACATTGAATAGGTAATTACTTTTTCTAGAAGTGAATTCTTTTTACAGGGAAATGAATTTGATAATTCCCACATTCTCCACAAAGAATACATTTCACTCATCGAAAAATTTTCACTCAGTGAACTTCTTTTCCACAAAAAAAAATTTTCCCCTCCATTTTTTATTTTATTGTAGGTTTTTCTTCCCACCTTACTACTATGTATAATATTGAATATTATTTCCTCTTTATTCATTACCATACAATTCTTCATAAATATCCATCATACTATTTTTTTTATTCTCACTAATTTTTAGGTTTTTAATCATATATATTGATAGATGATTAGGAATAATTACAATAATATTCTCCCCAATAATCTTCCAATTAATTTTTTCTAATTCACTGAATATTCCATTAGATAAAATTATTAAAATATTCCTTATGTTTCGATCAATTAACTAAAACAAAAAATAATTGTGTGGGAAATACAAATCAAAGTGGATAACCAAAAAAATATGAAAAATAAATTACTGGATGTGTAAATCGTTAATCTGTATTTTCAATATATGATACCTTAGGCACAATCCACTCCCTTTATAGTCATTATTAAAGACTTTCATAATGGTTTATAAAGTGATTTTGAATTTACAAATCATATCCCCCTAGTGTAAAAAATATGGTTTGTATAAATTCCTTTTGGGAAGCCTTGGTTAATGAATGAGTCAAGATCAATGCACCCATTTTTAATATAATACCCCTATGTACAACTTTTTAACGTCCCAAACTAGGGTCAACAAAACCTTATCCCCAAAGAATATGGGACACAAGGACTAATACTTATATCGTTGAGGTTTCTAATATAAATGATGTTCTAAAGGTGGTGTAATTAGGAGGTTATACCCTCTTATCAGTGTTTCACAAAATATAGAACCACAACCAGATAACAGACAATACTGGAAGCACGATATAGACATATAGAAATAGTAAGCAGTGGATGTATAAATAACTAAACCAGTTAATCATAATCAAAATACACTAAGAAGTGTCATATACATTGATTAATGGTATGCTGAATAAAATAGAACATGGGAATGGTAAATACAACCATACTATAAAAAAGTAAAAAAAGGAAAAAGAGAAAAAACCTCCCCACTAAAATATCGAGCCAATGCCCCTTCCTCTTCTACATTGATCCATCTATAAGTTAGTATAAAAATAACAAGAAGCAGGACACATTTTCTTATTATTTACATTAGGTAGATAATAATTTTAGGTACCTCAGGCATCTCGAGTATGTTGTGAGATAAAAATACATATAGGACACAACCAATAGTGTTTGCATGTATTATATTAGTTTCTCATAACTAAAATACATTACATGAATAAGAAATCAGTTAAAAATGCTGAATAAATAAGGAAATGTCTAAACCGGTTCCAAAAGGACACTTGACAGCACAACCTGCATTGACATAAGATCATAATTTACGTATTATTAGTCAAAATATATATATTAATAATACTTTTATTTTTTAATCATATATTTTTCATCCAACTATAGTATCTAATTATGTACTGATTTAAGTGACCATATAAAAAGAATACTAGTGTTGGATGGACTGGGTTGTAACACTGAAATATATAACCAATATAATTAGAATATAAGTTCAATTGGAAAGGTACATTCTATACACCACATAAAAATTTAGAGATTTAATGCTCATCATTTAAGATGGTGAGAGTTAAATCAAGTGAAAACTCAAATGACTATGTTGATCGTCATGCCCAATGTCCATATATTGTTAATGGTCTGAGACATCATGATCAACACCTGATGTAAGGGACCACGATACATTAGTTTTCATCATCTCCATCAACATTATACCACACCCATAACATAGAGTAAATGTATTTAGACCATTTAGAATATGGAAATACCTCGCATGTATCATGTTCACATCGACCATAAATATAAATAAGTCGTACTGATGTTTAAAATATAAATCATGAGTAATAAACTCTCATGTAATTCATTATAAAAGTTAAATCACATGTTGGGAATCAGATTTCTCAAAAGCCTTTAAATATGTATAGATGATAGTGTGGCTTCACCACACCTTATAAATCATTCAATTTAATTAATTAAATTCAATAAACAAAGAGAAAACTATCATGTATAAGTTAATTATATATAACTCATATCATTTTAACCATTTAGTCAATTTATAGAAGAAGGTAAACATCATGAATATGCCATCTGATATATATCAAATCATGTTAATTTAATCAACCTCAAATTTCAATTTTCTATTCAGTACTGGCCATTTAGATAAGATCTATAGTTGTTAATTCAATTGAATACTTTGTAAATTCCAATTATATATGGTCCAAATACATATCAGGTTAATTAGGTCCCATTTAACATTCACTTATCAAGGGTAAATCCATATAAAATACAAGATGAAAGCAGAATAGGTGTTCTAGGTATTTTAAAAAATAAAATAGAGAGGGAAGTTCTGTGTGGAACACCCACGGGGTGTCTATAAATGTGTTCAACCAACTCAATACTACTAAACATCTTATAATAAGAATTAATTAATGAATATGGATCAAATTGATATGAAGGACTAAACCAAAAGTGGATGCTCAAAAAAGAAATCTTGTGACCCAATTACATAGCTATAGAACATCAGACCTCAAGGGGATTGTGATGAGACCACCTAACTCAAGGTCTCAGATGAGTATTTTCTCGATATCATTCTTAGATACAACATACGAGGAAAGATTACTATGAAATACTCCAACAACCATAAAAAGAGAAAAAATTCTTTCACCTAAATAACCTACTAGATTTTAATGATAAACATGAATATGAATGGAGAGGATTGGAGAACATGCTGATATGGGATCCAATGATTATAATAGATAAATAATTAAACATAAGGTGAAAGCATTATATAGAAAGCTATATAAGTGGAGGGTTTAGGATATGATATGGAAAAGAAGTGGTACATGTTGGAATATGGAATATGAATAATGAAATATGGTTTAAATATTAAATATTGGCATTTGAGACATTTCCATTAAAAATATAGGGGAACACAATTTTCTGCAGAGCTGGCCCAACTGTGAACCAACTCTTATCCATTCCATGCTATAGGGGGACACCCACAAAGTTAGTTGCACGACTTTTCTAATCATGTAAAAAATCATGAAAAAATGTTTTTTCCAAAAACATCACAGCATATCCAGACTATGTTCCTAGGGTAGTTTTATTTCAGTCAAACTGTGTGGCCCCAAGGTCTCCACTATCTACAAAAACACAGTTTTATAAATACCATATGTTATGGGCTACATGGTTTATTCAAACAATGTGTCCCATCTATTTCATCCCATTTTGGGGATCTGGGCTCTGAATAAGCACCAAACATTCTCGAGACCTCCTTGACATGATTAGGTACCCTAATTAGGAATATTTAAAGGAATTAAAAAAAATAAATTGTACCATTGTGAGATGAGGGGTCCTTACAAATTTTTCCAAATCCATATCCACATAAATTATACATATATGGATTTAATTTTCTTAGAAAAAAAATTATATATACTTCACCAAATTTAATGTATATTTTTTTATACTGTAACACATCATTATACTTATCCTTATAAATATCCATATATATATCTGATGAAATTACCCTAGGGATCTTGTTATACTTTTCTCATCATTGTTTTCTAAGGTTATCTAAACATGTTATCCAAAACTAACTATAACAACCAGTTATTTTCATACATATATATTATATCTTTTTTATGATAATTTATTACATTAAAGAAAAACATTCATGGGGATCATAATTGAATATTTCCATTGAAAATGTGGAAATATAAATTAATAATTACCAAGAGTTACACATCATTACTCACATTTTTCCTCATAAGTAGAACCCTTCATTGAAATATCACACTTAATACCTATCATCATAACCAGTGAAAAAACATAAGTATATATGGGTAGTGATTCTATGTATGGGTATATAAGGGAAACTAACAAACAAAATTTCAGAATAAGTGCATGATAACATGATAATGAAATATCAAATCAATAAATTTTATATAAATGACCAAAATATAGAGTGATGGCATAAATATTGGATGTTTATAAGATATGAATCAGAAGGAAATCAATGTACACAATCAATGAGGGAATTACCTTTACATAATACATGGAATTGTTACAAACACATATGTAATGAAAATAATTTCTAGAGTATTCAAGGATCATTAAAAAGGGTATCCTAGTGGAATGGTATTAATAAATAACATAATAGTACTCATTTTTCATTCCAATGACTTTAATAATGGAAAATTTACCATACTAAAATTGGTTCAATCTATATTCTGGATCAATTTATATCATGATATTTTAATATTTACCCATTCAATTACTTGGTGAAATAATTCCCAAATATTAAAAAATGAAAATTATAAAAATTTTCTCTGCAAGATAAAAAAAATGATATTATCAAAACCCATAAGAATAAATGGGTTTCATAAGAATTGCATCATATCATAACCCGTATAATTTTTTTTATTAATATAAATTTTATCATTTGAAAAATCATGGAAAAGAAATTGGTATTACAAACATATCATTATCATAATTATAAACCATATATATTATGAATTGTGATGGAATACTCGATCATATCCCCAGTAAAACATAATAAACAACATAGGATTCCTTCATAGATAGAATATGATTTAAAAATATCATAAGGAAATGTTTTTGAGGATAATTTATTTTCCACTTTAGAATTAACATTTCAAAAAATAAACATTTTAAAATTCATTTTCAATGAAAATATCCTTTGAAACATATAATGGAATATTTAAAAATCTTTAAAAACATTTATAGTGTAAAATTTCCTTTCAACAATTTAATTTTATTAAAAACATATTATTTTTAAAAATAAATTTCCTTGAAAGAAAACATTGGATATATATAAAGGAATATTTAAAAATAATGTAATTTTTTTTACTAAAATATAGTCTCGTGTTTTGATTTAGTTTCAAAAATTAAACATTTTAAAAATTATATTCTATGAAAATATCCATGAAAAATTATAAAAATTGATTTTTAAATTATGAAAATATTTATTGAGGAAAATATCCTCTCCACTTTGATTTTGTTTTCAAAATATGAAATATTTAAAAAATTAATTTCAAGGAAAATAACAATTGATACATGTAATAGATTTGTTAAAATAACGAGTTGGTCCTGGTGGTGAAAAATACCATCCATTCATAATGCATAAGAACTAATATACATATAAAATTATTTACAAATTAAAAACCAGCCTTGTTTTGAAAATGACATGAAGATTCATTTTAAAAACCTTTGTGAACATTTATTCATGGTGAAAAATGTCTTTAATAAATGAGTATTATGTTAAAAAAATTAAAAACATATATTTGAATGAAAAATGGTTTTCAATAGAAAAAATAAATAATGATGATTTAAAATAAACATTATGTCTCTCAGTACAGACACCAGCCATTTTTATTAGACACTGGGTCATGCATGCCAGGGCCTATGATGGGATAGACCACTAAGCCGGACTATAGAGATAGAAAATGTGGAGTTTGTTCTCATCACATCACCATCTTATGCATGGAAGGTGATGTGTCATCCAATGCCTTGGAATCATATGTTGATAGGTGAGAATCTATCCCCTCACCACTAGATTCATTCTTGTTCCATAGTTGTAACAACCCGAGATTTTATGAGAATTAACCATTTTAATTTTGTTGATTTCTTGTATTATACACTACACCAATATTATCTTGTACTATACGCAATCCCGTATTATATTAAAGTAAATTCAACACTATTATTGGCTCGTGTTATACACAATTTCAAGTTCAGTTTGTGGAAATTATTCTACACAACATTAAGTATAGATTTTTTTAATGTATAAATGAAAAAATTTTTTATTATGTTATATGCAACACTAAACAGAGCTTTCACTACACGCTGCCCTAACTAAACTTTCATTACACATAACCACGACCTTCCACGATATCGTGTGTTATACGCAATACCATGTTTCACTAAACGATATATTATTATAATATTATCATGAACTAGCCGTTTTGAATAGTAATACCCACTCTTTGAAATTTTATAAAATTTATCTATCAAAATGGACTTCATTTTTGGATTCAGAATATCAAAATTACCGTAGGATGAATTTTTGGAATTTTTCTGAATACATTCAATTTTGGATGAATAGTGAAAACACTAGGTTACTATTTAAAAACTGACCTTTTATTTAAATAATTATTTATTTTATTTTATTTTATTTTAGGATAAAATTGATACATAATACCTATATAAGTTCAATGTAAATCATTTGAGTCATTTTATAAAAATTTTAGTTATATTATAATTTTATTGAACTTTTCACTGTCTTTTACCCAACTCCTAGGAAAATTTGAAAATATACAAAAAACATAATTTCACCGCTTCTATGAGAATAAATTAAAAAATCTGAGAGGCTCAATTAATATCGTGGAGTAAAATGTGGTTCAATAAGATAAAAATAATTTTTGATGAATCGTTACTTTTTACAATTATGTACCATGGTTAAAAGTAAATAGTGTAAATAAGGGTAAAAATTATATCACAATTACCCTAACAAATGTCCTAATACTATTGGATAAGTATAATTCGACCAAAAAAAACCTTAGGAATAAAATATCACCATTTAGGTCCACTGTCATTAGATTAGGACATTTAATATTATTTTATTTAAAGAAGAGTTAAAATAGTTAAAATCAACATTAAATAACTAAAACATTTTTAATATTGGGTTATGTATAAGATAAATAATATTATAAATATTAATTATAAATATAAAAATATTTCCTACCTAATGGTATTTTATTTATAAATTTTATAAATTATATAGTTTAAGTTATTAATGACACAATGGTGATGCAGTAATTACCTAAATAATGAAATATTAAAATAATTGTTATTATAAATACCCGAAGAAATGTAATTTGAGACTTCATATGAATTTAACTAATTTTCTAGGTTATAATGACATGTTATTATTGATTTAATTCACTTTGTTCAAACTAGTAATGTTGTTATGATTTTCACAAAAATCAATTACCAAATAGTGTCAAAATTGACAAAAATAGTTTTTAAAAAAATATTAGATATTTTATTGTTATTATATTACTCAAAATCTATGGTTCGGACACATGACTTAATTAATGTTATATATATTAATAATGAACCACTTGGGGTTCTTTTGTCTTGTTATAGTATGTTTATTAACCATATAGTGTAAGAAAACAAGAAGACATGGTAAAAGTTAAATTATTTAACTTAGAGTTAAATCTATAAGATAACGTTAAAATACTAACCTAATCATGTCTAAAACCTATTTTGTTAGATGATTTGGACCCATCCCCACTTTAGATTCGAAATAAATCAATTTGGATCTATTATAAACCGAATATGACTTTATTATAAATTAATATTTTATGTTTTTTCAAAGGTGCCCATCTCCTCCCTTATAAAATGGGCACCTCTTCCCCCTTCTCTTCTAATCATTTTGAGCCTTGAATCTCATCGAAACCCTGACCATTTCTCTTCTCCACTTCCCTAGCAACATTATGGAGGTTCTGGTATTCTCAAAAAATAAACTCTACTTCCTTAACTGGAAGCTTAAAGGAGGTGCGTCGAAGAAGAGGTAATCTCTTCTTCTGATTCTCTCAAGTTTCTTTCTTCTTCTACTTATTATTATTTATTTTTATCATTATAAAGTAATAAACCCATTATTAATTATATACTAATATTTTACTATAAATATGAAACAACCCTATTTCACCTTCTATCCATCCTACGGAAAACGAAATAACCGCACTGGTGTACGTACAGAATACCGTCTCCACAGCGTGGTGTAATCTGTTTTCGACCACCACCTTACTTGGATGGATATAATGGTTTAAATAAATAACTATATATGATTATTGTAAATTAATATTTATTCTGAAATATTATACATACACTTCAATAAAATTCCACGATCATGAGAATGATATAATCGCTCGTGCGTACGTATGGAATACCGTCTCCACGATGCGATTAGATTCAATCTCCATGTTAGCCATTCTTGAATGATTATAAAGTATATATAATGAATAATAATGAAATATATGAAATAATAATGATATTGTATTTATTTATATATATATTTATTCCATCTAATTAATTCCATTCAATTAAATAAGGAAACGAAAACAGCGTTCATGCGTACGTACGGCCTACCGTCTCCATGAACGGTGTAGTTCATTCCATTTATCGATCAATCACATATATATGTATATTCCGAATATATTATATATATATATATATATCATGTTTTACATTCTGGAATTATGTAAATCAGGATATAAGTAATAATATCAAGAACAAAAAGTCGAAACACATACAACAAATGAAATGATTTTACCCAAATCGCTGATTTTATATCGAATTTACAAAAGAACGGGTAATATAAAGTAATAAGTAAACCAAATATGATATCATAAAAATCAGTATGATTCTGTAACAATTCAATGACATTATTTAAATCATTATACAGGTGGTGGAATTTATGGTCATTATGAAAACCAATTCCCTAATGGAAAATCTCATGAAGAGAATCAGCATGGTCATATGGGTAGTATTTATGTTGATGATGATGCAAAGACTAAAAATGATATATGAGATAAAAGAAATGGCGAAGCTCTGTCAGTAGTTTAAGAAGATAGTGGAATGATTTATGTTTATCAGGAGTCATGTTGTATATTTAATGGTACTATGGAATAAAGACACATCTAAGGATTGTTACACTATTGTTTTTCCTATATTATTGGAATGTATATGTTGAATGGTACTGGTAACCATGAAAGGTTAATTCACATATTTTTAGAAAGTAGATGATATGAGCATAATGAATGGATTATGAGATAATGAGATGTTTTATAGTATTGATGAGCTCATTTCTGATATAAGGACAATGTGATATCATGGTTTGAGTATATAAAAATTTGGGGATTTTGGTATGTGGTAAGAGATAACTTTTGACAGCATTCATGTTTTCACTAAGGTTAAATGGGTATTCATTTTTCAAGACAATACATGATTAAGGTATTCACATGTTTGGAATGTGACCAATAATATATATCTTATATAGGGGATAAATGATGGTAATAACATGCTTGGTTGATGAAATTTCTAGTAATAATTTTCTTTATACTATATGATTGGACAGAAGTATTTTTGATAAGCCTAAATGTTGGAATGGATATCATATAATATTGGATAAGGATAAAAAAATTTATTTCTGAAATGTTATGATAATATAGTTTTAGAAAAAGGACAACCAGCAGAACGGGTGATAACCTGTCGCATCGGAAAAGGATGTGGGAATCGAACCCACAACCGATGTGCGATTGGACTTTATCGCCTACCACTGGCCTACAGGGAGTCCCTGGTTAGTAGAAATTAGTTTTATTATATCAAGAGGTATGATATATTAATTAGAAGTTCATTTTTGGAACCATATATGATTAATCTCACCATAGATGGACTTATATATATATCTTTTACTAACATTATGTTTGAGATAGATGGAATGACCTATCATTCTATCAAATGATCTGCTAACACATCACGGAAGACAAATTTAGCTTCATTTCATTATGAGATGAATTGGAAATTATTTAAGGCACAAACAACAGTGAGATTGTACCAAAATAATGTATGTATTTGTTCTAATTCAAATCCATCAACTTTAGGGAAATGATCTTGAAAACCAAAAATTTTGTCTTGGTGCCCATATATCCGATGAATCAGATGGAACCTTAGATCATCACAAATTTATGTCTTTGTGATTGTTTTCTTTTTCATAGCCATGTCCTATACCACTCTTCTTCAGAAGTTGTTGGTTAGAATTTTCTTTCATTACCATATTTTCACCTATGTTCTCCATTGTGGAAACCCAATGATTCGTTAATTTGGGTAACTATTACGTTTCATAATTTAGTTTTTAAAGTTATGCTTTTGTATTATTTTTTTACGATGTGGGTTTTTATTAAGGAATCTTTCAAGTAGTAAACCATTTATATCCCTGAAGAATTTCGATGGTGAAATCCATTTTAAGGGGTGCAGAATGTAACAACTTGAGAATTTATGAGAATTATTCTTTTTAATTTCTTTGATTTATTCTATTATACAGTACACCAAGATTAGCTTGTAGTATACGCAAAAATGTATTAGCTTTTAGTATAAGAAACACTATTCATGGCTCGCGTTATACACAATTTCATGTTCATTTTGTGGAAATTATTCTACACAACATTAAGTATAGATTTTGTTTATGTATAAATGAAAAATGATTTGATTATGTTCTACGCAACACTAAACGGAGCTTCCAATACACATTGTCAAGACTTGTCTTTCATTACACGCAACCGCGACCTTCCATGATAGCGTGTGATATACACAATACCAAGTTTCACTAAACGAGATATTATTATAATATTATAATGAACTAGCCGTTATGAATAGTAATACCCAATTTTTGATAATATAAAAATTTTATCATTAAAAATGGACTTTATTTTTGGATTCAGAATATCGAAATCGGCCTAGGGTGATGTTTTGGTATTTTTCTGAAAACATTCAATTTTTGACGAATAATGAAAACACTGGGTTACTATTTAAAATCCGACCATTTATTTAAATATTTATTTATTTTAATTTAATTTATTTTAGGTAAAAGTTGATACATAATACCTATATATGTTCAATGTACATCATTTGAGTCATTTTATAATAGATTTAGATTTATTAAAATTTTATTGAACTTTTCACTGTCTTTTACCCACCTCTAAGGAGAATTTGAAAATTTACATAAAACATAATTTTACCGCTTCTATGAGTGGAATTTCAAAAATCTGAGAGACACAGTTAATATCATAGAGTAAAATGTGGTTCAATAAGATAAAAATAATTTTTGGTGAATAGTTACTTTTACTTTTATTTATCACGGTTAAAAGTAAATAGGGTAATTAAGGGTAAAATGATCTTATTATTACCCTAACAAATTTCCGAATTTAATTGGTTAAGTTTAATTAGACCAAAAAAATCTTAGGACTAAATTGAGACCATTTAGGTCGACTAGGATTAGATTAATACATTTAATATTATTTTATTTAAAGAAGAGTTAAAATAGTTAAAATCAATGTAGAATAAATAAAATATTTTTAATATATGGTTATAAAACAGATATATTCGACAATAAATATTCATTAGAAGGATAAAAATATTTCCTACATAATGGTATTTTATTTATAATTTTTATACATTAAATTATTTACGTTATTTATGACACTATGGTGAAGCTGTAATTACCTAAATAATGAAATATTAAAATAATTTATATTATTAATACGCAAATAAATGTAATTTGAGACTTTTATGAATTCGACTAATTTTATTGGTTAATATGAAATTTCAGTATTGATTTAATTAACTGTGTTCTAACTAATCATGTCGTTATGAGTTTCAAAAAAATCAATTACCTAATAGTGTCAAAATTGACATAAAATTGTTTTTAAAGAAAATATTTAATTATTAAATGTTATTATATTCCTAAAAATCTATGGTTCGGCCACATGACATAGAAAATGTTATATATATTAATAATGAACCACTTGTGGTACTTTTGACTTGTTATAGTCAGTTTATTAACCATATAGTATAAGAAAACAAGAAGACACAGTAAAAGTAAAATTATTTATCATATAGTTAAATCTAAAAGATAAGGTTAAAATAGTAACCAAACCTGTATAATACCTATTGGTTGAGAGGATTGAGACCCACCCACAGTTTAACATTGAAATAAACCAATTTGGAGATATTATAAACTGAATATGACTTTATTATAAAATAATATTTTAGGTTTTTCCAAAAGTGCCCCTCTCCTCCCTTATAAAAAGGGCACCCCTTCCCCCATCACTTCACATGCTTTTGAGCCTTGAATCTCAGCAAAACCCAGCCCATTCCTCTTCTACGCCTTCCTAGAAACATTCTGGTGGTTCTGGTCCTCTCAAAAGTCCTTCCCTACTTACATAAGAGGAAGCTTAAAGGAGGTGCTTCTAAGAAGAGGTAATCTCTTCTTCTGATTCTCTCATGTTTCTTTCATATTCTACTTCTTCTTATTTAGTTGTATCATTATAAATTAATAACATTAGTATTACATATATACTGATATTTTATTATAAATATGAAACAACCCTATTTCACCTTCTATCCATCCTATGGAAAACGAAATCACCGCGCGTGCGTATGTACGGAATACCGTCTCCACACCGTGGTGTAATCTGTTTTCGACCACCACCTTACTTGGATGGGTATAACGGTGTAAATAAATAACTATATATGTTTACTGAAATGTGATATTTATTCTGAAATATTATACATACACTTCAATAAAATTCCATGAACATGAGAATGATATCATCGCTCGTGCGTATGTACGGACTACCGTCTCCACGACACGATGAGATTCATTCTCCATGTTAACCATTAATGAATGATTATAAAGTATATATAATAAATAATAATGAAATATATGACACTATAATGATACTGGATTTGTATATATATATATATGTATGTCATCTAATTAATTCCATTCAATTTAATATGGAAATTAAAACAGTGTTCATGCGTACGTACGACCTACCATGTCCATGAACGGTGAATTACATTCCATTTATTGATCTATTATATATATATATATATATATGATGAATATATATTATATATAAATCATTTTTTATATTATGTAATTAAGTAAATCCGGATATAAGTAATAATATCAAGAAAAAAAAGTCGAAACACGTACAATAAATGAAACGATTTTACCCAAATTACTGCTTTTACATCAAATTTACAAATGAATGAGTAATATAATGTAATAAGTAAACCATATATTATATAATAACAATAAGTATGATTCATTAATAAGTCAATGGAATTATTTAAATCATTATACAGGAGGTTCGGATACATAAGAAGCATATCGGTCATAAGGTAAGTGATAACTATTCCAATGTCATTCTTATCCGAGATTGTTATTCGTAAGTATTTTCTGGGGTTATTGTTATTATCCATGCCCATGTTTTATAAAAATGTTTTCATGTATTTTTAATGTCATTTTTACCCATTATTGAAATTTACCACATGTTATGAATGGAATCTTACATTTTTTAGCACATGGGGAACTTGTTGACTTTTTTGACAAAAGTACGAAGAGAATGTTATTTTTAACCTATACAGCATGAACGGTTTTTTACTGTTTCATAACACCTTATTTTAAAAAATCATACTCTACATAATTTCATGATTATTTTCAAAAAAATATTTTTCTTTTAAAATTGCATGTAATTTTGTGGAAAAAAATGATTTTGAAGAAGAAAGGATATTTTCCTCAGGAATTCATTTCAAGTGTTTTGTCAAAACTATTTTCCATCTAAGATGAAATTATTTAGTATGATCATGTTTCAATTATAATATCTCTATTATTTACATGGTTTCAAATTTCCTATGATGAAATATCCATTTTCGTTCTATGGATTATGGGATTATGGGTTGATATTTATGAAACCCATTTTATTCATTGGGTTGTGATGAATGTTTTAATTTTATTTTGCAGCACATGTAAAAATGATTTCATTATGAGATTTCTGGGACCTATATCTCCTTCCAATGCATTGGTTAAATATTTTTATATCATGAGATAGACATGGATGGAATGGTAAGTTAATCTGGTTCAGTGATACATGACTGGAACGAGGAGTGAACTCGATTCAGAAATGGACTTTGTCCACTAAGATGGTCTTGGAAGCAATGCATTGGCTACTATGGAAATCAGAATATATGCTTAATGGATTCCATAATTATATGCTGTATTCCAATGATATTTTATCATGATTGATGATTCATTATGTAATATGACTTACGTACATCCAGTATTTATGTCTTTTCTCAAGATTTTGATGTTTAAGTTTTATGTTAATGTTTTTTGTGTTTAAATGTTTTTGGATTGTTTTATGTTCTCTATGTTTACCCTTAATGAGCATTTGAGCTCACCCTTTTTATGTTTTCTTTTCCCCAAGATATAAAGAAATGTTTTAGGTAAGAAAAAAAAGGGTAATATCATTATGGGAGATGTTTAAGATCTTTCACCATGATTAGAAGATTACGTTCAGAGTTTCCTAAGACACTAAACTAATACGATCTATGGGCATCTGTTTTTTTCATGTAGTAAGTATTCCGAAAAATTAATGTAATGTACGTGTATGTCAAGATTTTGGTATCTACAATAGTGCTTTCTTGTATAGCAAAATGTTTATGCATCCATACATTATACACCATTAATCATTTATATCACCACTTAATTCCACCAACGAACAATAGATAATCGAAATTTATTATCTCCTCTTAGATCACTATCCGTGAATGTTGTCACCCTAATAAACAACTCCCAAATCATAAAAACATCATCCATTACCACCTCACATAAATATTCAGCCTCTTTAAAACCTAAAATTTTACATTGTTTACCTTTTTATATTAGGTTGTCACCTTACACCACCATTGTAATATCCTTAAATCGTTTTCATTGCATTCCACCAATGATGATCACCACCAAATGAATCCTAAATTAAGAGAATAAAACATCACCAATACCAAAATCAAGAAAACATGAAAATATGAATAATATTAAAGGATAAATTTTTGTCATGAAATTTATAAATCAGGGATTTTAGACAATACAATTATCCAAATAATGATAGAAAATCACCACCTCATCATTTCATTTGTTCAATATGATGAATTAATTTTTCTAGGGTTTCTGACTACTCCTTGATCTCCCATATACCATCCTCTAAAATTCTAAAGTGAGATGAACCTATTCAGATAATCTAGGATTAATATTATATTATTCATTGATTGGGAAATATTTAATTCCAATGAAAAATTAAATTTCACCTCTTCTATAATCAATTTTCACATAAAACATCAATATATGGTATGAGAACATCTAGGAATTTGCTCTACTATAAGTCATTTCATCCTTTAAAATGATCAAATCCTTTACCCGATGTACAAGTGTTCAATGAATATAAGATAAAATATTACAAAAATTGAATATAAATTAGTTTGAGTATAGCATTATGGTAGGAAATTTCCACATTGGTAAACATCTGTATTTATCACTAAAATCTTAAATAAAACATATTCATTGAGTTGATGAATCAATGAAAGAACCTCTTACCTCACTTGAATCAATCCTCATGTTATACACTCATTTTAGAGGCTAATAGGTCATAGTTGAATGTTGATATAAAATAGAATAAAACAAAAATATGAAAATGAAATAAAAAATAAGATAGATATATAAAAAGAAAAATAAAATAAAATAAGAAACATAGAAAATACAAAAAAATCAGAAGAAGAAATAAAATAATATATAATAGGAAGTGGGTAAAAGAGATAAATAATAGAAATAATAACACATGGTGAAGATAATTAAAAGAGATGAAAAAGATTAGAATATATAGACAATTACTTGGGTTTAATAATAAATCATGAATTTTCCTTATATGAAACAATAATATCATAAGCATAAAATTAACATTAAAAAGAAAATAATCCAAAATTAAAACACATTTATTGAACAAAAAATTGGAATCCTTTCGCATGGGGTCAACCAAATCCCTCACAGTTAAATGAATCCATTTATTATAGTCGTTTAAAGATCATCATACTTCCATCATGGTGTATGTTTTCCTAGTTCCTCATGAGATTGAAATAGTTTTAAATGGAGAATCATCCCATGGGAGACCCATTGGTATGGATTAGGATACTCTATGATATATCAGCCTTATAATTATTACATCATGCACTGTTTAAGCCACATGGGACAACCATTTTTATCACATACATGGTTATGAAAGATGAGAATTAGAAATGGATGGGGAATAACATATATCAATGAGCCCTCTCACTCTAACAGTTGTCGAAGGGAGCTCCATTAGTAATCAAGGCATCATCCTCCATCAACAATGTTTCTATGGTGTTTTTTTAAGGTCTAAGAGGTTATCCATTGCTCCCTCGGGAAGTGAATGTTTCAGTTTCAGCATGAGGATAAATTATCAATATGTATTAATGGAGTTCCCTGGTGAGAGCAGTGGTGTGGGATGATCAAAGTCAATGGTAGTGAGGTGGAGGATTGTAGAGTTAGTGAGGATCCTGTGTGTGAGCGATGATGAGAAAAAAATAATGATATAATTTATTTTACATTAAAAAAAACAACCATATCTTCACATCCCACAGCATAGTTTGGTATTTCATAAATATTGGGACTGAAGCCTCATCTTATTATTATAGAAAAGAAAATACCTCTTTCAACTGGGTAGAGGGAGACCCATAAAACAGCCCAAAGGCCTAGTGATCATGTATCCAATTACATAGCCCATTGGCCCAAAATTTTGGCCCAAGAACCATTATATGAATAGTACTTCTATAGTACGTGACTGCTACAGTATCCGCACAGTACCCGATGCTCTTACAGTTCCCTGCTGCCGCTATAGTACCCGCCATTGGTACATTATCACCTATTGTTATTGTACCACTACAGTGCCGTTATAGTACCTGCAGCCAATGGGTTTTGAACCCCAAACATTCATGTAGGATTATGTGGTTCTTACCACTATGCCAAACGCCAACTACTCGTAGTTTATTTCGGGAGTTAACTAGATTAAAATGAATTGTGTGACTACGATTTGGTAGAAGCCCGCACAGGGGTGGGTGTAACATCCTAATATTTTATGAAATAAATTATTTAATTTTCATTTAATTTGTTTAATTTATTGTGTTAAAATAAATACATAGTTTTTTTTGATCACATGCCACACCATGTTTATATTGTGTTCATGGCACATCATGTTCCTTTGATGACTTATAATATTCACATTCCATAGTCTTACCTGAAAAAAGTATAATATTATATTATTTATTTAACATAATAGTTTTCACCAAGATGGTGTAATGGTGGGAATGAATATTATTAAATAAATTATTAAAACATAGTTTAATTTTCTTATAAAATGAATTAATTTGTTTCCAATTAAATAGAAATGAAAATAATGTCCAATTGAATAAAAAAGATGTGTATTTTTAAAAACAATTTTTGTGACCAAAATGAATTTTTATCTTAATACATTATATCAATCACTATTATAGAAATATATTAATGAAATTTATAAGTTATATATTTAATAATTTTTTGGGAAATTAACACAATAATATTTATAGAGTTTAGATAATAATAAATCTAATTTTAAGGATAAAAGGTGGTATTTTTTACAAAGGATATTTTACCACTACTTAATGGTGTACTTTTTTTAAATATGTTTTTTGGAACATTTATAATTTTTATTTGGAAAAATAATTTTTTTCATAATAATGATTGAAAAATATACTTTTGGTGTATTTTTTATATTTTTATATGATGTTTCATTTTTTGATTAATAGTTAAAAACACTGAATATTAATTGAAATGTTTTTCTATATAAATTGTAAATATAGTTAAATTATATTTTAAATTGGTTTAATATATAATTATTTTAATTATTGAAAAAAAATTTATTTTAGATCACAATATTCAGTTTCATAGGGAAGTTGGATATAAAAATATTTCAAACATTTGAGCTTTTCTCCTTAGAATTGGCTATCTCACATTGTCTACAAGATTTATTTTAAATTAATTTTAGCCAATTATATGAGATGAATTTTAAAGAAATTATATATATTTTTGGAATATGTATAAAATTTATCATATTATATTTTAAATTTAATTTTTTGTCAAATGCTATTAGTTAATGTAATGAAAATCAATTACAGTGATTAAGGCACAAACAAGATTACTTAATGACTAAACTTAGATTATAAGGGGTACAAATGATCCAAAAACATATCCAAAAAACCATTTTATAGAAATAATTTTAATCTAATCACCTTATAAAATGTATTTTATTTATATATATTATTCATTAATTTTTAAAAAGATAATATGTTATGTAATGGAATGGAAAATAGGAATTTTCATTACCTTTAACAATTAAGAAGATTCAGATAGTGAAGAAGAAACATCGGTTTGGTTAGAAAGATAATTTTTGAATATAAATGGTTTATTTTTTAATATTAATTTATATTTAATTTTTATAAGTGATATTATTAAATTAAATTCTTAAGGAATGACAATGCATGGATTATTTAGTAAATAATTTACCAAAAAATGATATTTTGTTAAATAATAAAAACATTTTTAGTGTAGTTAGGTTTAAAGAAGTTTTTTTTCATGTTACATATATTTATATTAAAATTAATTTCCAACATATAAGAATTTTTTTTTAAATTATTTGATATATTTTCCAATCATTTTATCTAAATTTATATAATTTACACCCTAATTTATTCTTAATGGATGAATTATATTTTTTATAAAAATAGCTACCTATATCCAAAACAAAGATAAAAATAAAAAATAGTGATTAAAGACAAAGGAAAAATTAACAAAAATTATTTTATTTTTGTGTAGTGTGAGTTTGGATTGAAATTAATTTCCCTTTAATACATTATTTATCAATTTTTTAAGCACATGATTAAATGTGGAACTCCCAATAGGGTTTACATTTTTACATTTACAAGAATATTGCATCCCTCTATATTAAAAAGGTCTCAAACCTCCACATTTTCTCACACCTATCAAGACCTATGGATCATAAAAAATAGTAAAAAATAATCTCCCAAAATTAATAGTCTCATCCTTTATTAATAAATTTGGGGAAAAGAAATCTATGGAAGCCCTTAGTTTTTAACCAAAAGAGGCTACCAAAAAAAGAGGTAACATTATTCCACGATCTGTTTTTTATTTCTTTATCAATAAACATAAATTATTATAATTAAATGTTTATAAAAAAATATCCATTATGTTATAATATTTTTTTATGTTATTTATTTGACTAAAACAAACACACACTTCCATCAGATAGGTTTCAAAATTTTCATCCAAATATGGTAAACTACCGTGTCACAAAAGATGTCATTTATTTTTACATTACAACCTCTCATGTTTGAGAATTATGATGGAAACCATATTTTGTTATGATATATATGATATTAATTTTTTATTCCTAATTAAATAATATTTATTTGACACATAACGTTATTCTTCCCATTTTTTTGTAAATATAATAACATTGTTTATGGACATGTGGACTACCACCTCCTCAAAGCAATGTGATACATTCACATATTAGATGTAATGTATCAAATAATATTTTATTTAAATATATGTGACATAAATATCATCTATATTATATTCATGAAGTAGTTATATTTTTGGAAATATAATATAACATTTTTCTTATTACCCTTTCACACACTGAAAGGGTGATATCATCGTTCATGGATGTGTGGACTACTACCTCCTCAACATGATGTGATTTTTTCTAATCATAGGAATTTTATATATAAGTATATATGATCATATAAAATGTTATTTATTATACTATTATCAATGTGTAACTTTAATAGTTACTTACCTTCTTTACATAACGATCATTGAAAAATGGGAACATTACTCATGCATATGTACGACCTACCATCTCCATGATTGTAACATTGATTCATTTTTATAACCATATTTCATGATTGGTTTCATAATTGTAATTTTTCTATAAATATGATTATTATTTAATGATTATTATTATAGTGATTTTTATATAATGATAACATTAACCATAGTTGACCTTTCAAATTATATTTTGATACATAAACCCAATATGGTCAAAATATTCAAATTAAATATTATTGAATAAGTAATTGTATATAAATAATTTATAAGTGAAATAAAATTAATAATAAACATGTATTTTTTTTAATAAAGTATATAATTAACATAATTGTTTATTTACAAGTATAGAGGACATGACCGACAAATAAGACTCATGTTAAGATATTCTTGTCTCATATTTAATTTCATGAGATATACATCATATTCACCACTTACATATTTAGTGTAGTATATCTACGAAAAATATTGACTTATTATATCAGGAATAATTAAATATATATTTTATTTATTTATTTCATTAAATTATTATTCTATTATGAGGTTTATGATTTAAATTTTACCAAATTGATAGTGGATAGTTATCATTATTTCCCTGTACTGTTTTGTTTGTTATGTTACACACATATCTTCTTTTATAAGGGGAATATTGTACTTCTTTAATATGTAATGTCATGAATTACATCATTATCCTAATATTTGAATTTTAATTTGTCTTTATTGCTTCATAGTGTTAATGATTAAAATGTTTATACAAGTTATAGGATGCGTTGGAATGTTTAAAGATTACATTCTACAAGGACACTCTTATTTATATTTTAAGTAAATTTACATTCATAAAAACCAATAACTGTTTCTATTAATTATCCTATATGGGGGATATTTTTTATTTATACCATCTTTGTTCTTTTTTTGGATGGTTTATGTTTGTTTCAAATAGATTGTTTTGAAACTCGTTTCTTTTAAATGGGTTGATTAGTTCCTCAAGGTATTGTTGTAAAAACTATTTATTTCCCATTGGATGAATATTTACTAATTACATTGGTATATAACCTTTTTAGTTTACATGTGTTACTCATGTTTCAATGATATTTTTAGGGTACCAATTTTCGTTCCCTTGGTTATTCACGATTCAAATAGATTGTTACAGAACCCATTTCTTTTCTTTAAGTTAATCTTGTTTCAAAGAGATTTTTTATTAACCCATTTATTTTCCTTGGGATTATTATTTCCTAATGATATTATTGTGGAAACCATTTCTTTTACACATTTTAATCATGTTTCAATGTGATTTTTAGTTAATACATCTCTTTTACATGGTTTAATCACATTTCAAAGTGATTATTATTAAACCAATTTCTTTTCCATAGGTTAATATTGATTCCAAGAGATTTTTATTGAACATGTTTATTTTCCATAGGAAAATGAATTTAGGAAATGGATATTTGTTATTTCAATGAGTTTATAAATTATATTATGTGTGATGATATTTCAATAGTGTGTGTACATTTAATGGGTCATTAAATGAATTAAAACTGATGACTGGTTATGTGACATACTGGGGATGGGTGGGTTCATGAAGGACCTCCAATGAATTGGGTAGAGAAGTCGGCGATATGGATATTTCAGTCATAAGGATGATATTAATAGTAGTTTACCACATGGTTATTAAATTTATAATAGTTAAAATAATAATGATATACCAAGATTGATTATGTGATTCCTAATGCTTGTTATAGGTGTATAATGTTTATAATTGCCATGATTGTTATCAAATGCCCATGATTATTAATTCGGATGACTCAATCCTTTGCATTTTTTTATATTTTATGGTCTATATTTTTATTTTAATGACTTATTTAATTATTATCTCTTTCAATTTGATTATGTCATTATACTCTTATGTAAACTTATTCACATTGATGTGATTTATCATTTAATGCTTATGTTTACCCTTAATAAGAATTTGAGTTCACAATTATTGTGCTTCATTTTCCCATGGTTTTGAATAATAATTTTGAATGATTTTTTTGTATAAATAATTCCACAAGGATTATGTATTTAACCAATTATGACAAAATAAATGTGGATTCAAATGGTAGAAATATTATATAGAATTATTATATGTAATATTTTATATAATAGATTTATGTAAAAGCTATTTCCGATACTCTAAATATCTAACCAAAAAATGTCCTTGTGTTTTTACATTATCCTTGTTTTCTTTAAATTTTGTAAGACTACAATACAAATTTAGGGCCATAATTATCAAAATCAATAATAGAAATGTACATTTATGTATTTCAGTACATGATCTTAGTGTATGGGTCCTAGGATTTAATAGTTGGTATCAATGGGAGGTTTAGATTGTTTTGGATATTATGGCCCTTTCATGTGAGGATATATTAATAGATATGGATACTATAATAGGTATATAAGGGTATGCATGATCATGATCTTATTATATTAGACACCACATTCTGGTTTTACGTGACAATATCTTAGATGTGTTTTTTGAAGAAAAAAATATCAGATTAGTGTTTTTAAACCTACGTTTAAAATGAATAGGTTTTAGGGATTAATTAGTTTTCATGTTTTAAAAAAAGTGGCAACCCTAATTCTTGGTGAAAATCCACCACATCTGGTAAGGCGATGGGGAATTAATGCATGGCCGAAAAATGATAAGGGTTTCACGCACTACCACTAGCTTATATGATGTCTGGTTTAGTATGATAATTTTATTAATAAAAATATTAATTTTATATTGAAAATATGTTTTATTTTATTTCAGTAATGTTTTTGATTTATATGGAAAAATAGATGATGAAATTTTTCTAATATTTTCATTTTGATATGCATAAATAAAATTTTGATGTATTTTAAGGATAATTATTTACATATTAATTTTGATTGATTATTGGGTATTACTATTGAATTTTGAATATAACTATATCATATTATGGTTTACTCATTTTGACAATTTTCTTACCATTTTCTAATTTTGTTATTAATTTAAAAATAAAGTTGGAATACATTTACAATCCTTATTTTGTTATGGGGTATTTAAAAGTTTATTTTAGTGCTTCAGAAGCTAAATGTTGATCTCATATTCACATTTTTGAAAACAAAGATGATATTTTTTTGAAATTGATTCAAGGTAGATATTTTACTCAAAAATAATTTATATTTAATTTTTTGTTCTTATATTAGATGCTAAAAGAATTCATTAACATTATGAAAATGGTATTGAAAAACATGTTATAATATTATAATTTTTTTATATCAATGAGATTTTCCCCACCTATTTTGTTCATTGTTTTTACTTCATTTACATCATTTTCACCACAATAACTACCAATCTCAATTTGTAAGGCCCGAGTCTTAAACATTTCAAAATCATGAATTATGTTAATAATTCACATTGAGGATCATTTCATGTGTATTTATTTAGAAAATTAGGTCCAAACATAAACTTAACTACGTGAATATTACTTGTGGAAACATATACTCACTATCCATTTTTTCTTAAAACAAAACCACTAAAGAAGAATCATTTTTAGTTCTATGTTTTAGATAGCATGGATTTTCCTTGATCCCATCCTTGACCCTGTTCCTCTTTATGTCATATTAAAAACATATCAAAACATGGTATTAGAATAAAAATCATTGTAAGGGTTACATAAAGAAGAAAAACAATTTTTTGTCATAACAAAATGTAAAACATTAATACTTTATCATAATGAAATAAATTGCACCTTAAGGAAGTAGAAAAAACCCATTACGGGATATAAGCTCATTGATTTACCTTTTTTGTAAAAAAAATATTACCATAAATCCCATAGAAATCATCATATAGAATATAATGGTAACATGGGACGTAATCATACAAAAATAAAATAACTGTATGGTCCAGATCGATACATATCACTAAATAGAATTGTCATGCGATTGGCTTCCACACCCAATGCATTGGAGGTGATAAAACTTCCACTCATCCTTGGATTATCATAGAACCACCCATCATTTGATTTATCATGTAACCACCCATAATTGGATTATCACGGAACTACCCGTAAGAGGACAATATACTATAAAATAATGTATATATAAACATTTCATGAATAACATTTCATTTTCAATAAAAATTAATCATTCCAATATATTGAAATATTAAATACCCTTTGAATACAATTTTTAATACCAAAACAATCAAAAATAGAATAAGGTGTTTTATTTCCATTAAAAAAAATATGTCTTATTGAGGAATATAAATATCAAAAAATGATTATGATCGTGGAGTGGTGATTATCACCGCATATATTAATGAAATTACTTTTGTGATTTATTACAACACTAAATGGAAAAAATATTCACATTTAATGATAGTAAAAGTAAAACGGGATTATTATATACCATGTAAATGAAGGTGTCATATAATAAAAAAAATTCCTCAATGAAAGGAGAGTGAGACGAAGTCTCTTACCTCCTGTCTAACTAGACTCATTCATTCGTTAATTTCATGAATAATAAACTTAAGATTATTTAAACATTAGTGAGAAAATTTTTCAATTTTATTACTTCTTTTATATCACTAATTACCACATTATAAAAATAACATAATAATTTGACATGATATAAGTCATTTTGTAAATATTGGGTACTTGTGTAGAAAATGATCTTGTTATAATTACAAATTATCCTTGTGGTTAAAAGTCTATTATTTAAAGAATATTATTCATGATTTAAATATAATATATATCCAGTATGTATGTATTTATAATAGCGCATAACATATAGAGGTAAAAAATGAAATGCATCATTCATGGAGATGGTAAGTCACACATACACATGAAATCAAAAAATAAGAAGAGAATATGGTTTAGACATGGAATATAAAATAAAAGAACTTTAGATTTGACGTTACCCTTAAATCAGGTAACTAATTTTGATTCGGGCTAAAAAGATTTCCTATATTTCCTTATGCCCAAGATTAATATTTTTTGAGGAATAAATGGATTTTTGGTGATTATTTGGGTATAGGTTGGATGAGATAAGGGGCTTTATAGGAGTGAGTAAGGGGTTAGTGGTTGCAACCTTTTATAAGAGTGAGGAGGGTTACATTAACAATGTCTGGAAATATTATTTTATTATAAACATAATTCCTATTTCATAAGGTCCAAAACTCATTTTATTAGAATATAATATGTCTATTGTTTTAAATACTGTCAAAAAATTGGTTTTAGAAAAGTCTGGATTTCAAATTTAACATTATCATTTATCATTAACCCTTAGTTTAAAAATTTGACTTTTACATTATCTTATTGTTTATTCTTACTATATTCTTAATATAATAACAAGAAAATTTTAATCAAACCACAAGTGGTTCATTAATGATATTTTAAACATTATCTAATTAAATTGGAAGATTCTTAAATTTTTTAGACTACTATTTTTTATAATAAAATAGTATTTATTTTAAGAACTCAAATATGTCAATTTTTATACTATTCATATCATGACTATTAAAAATCCATAAAAAATTATTAATTTAAAAAAACGTCATTAATTAAAATATAACAACTGATAATCATCACAAAAATTCGTGGATTACCTAAAAAGATTTTGAATAAATTTATTTTAATATTTATAATCTCATTTATTTAAATCATTAATCAATATGGTAATCACTACATCATCATATTTTCCTTAATAAATTTATTTATTTTTTGTCTAAAAATAACAAATAGAATACAATGATGTAATAAATTTTTTTTCTCCCTAATTAGTAATTAAATTTTAAAATATTACTTATTTAGCCCCATATAAAAATTGTTTTACTAAAAGATACATGTTTATGTTACATTTTTCATTAATTTTAATTAATTCATAAAAAATGTAATTTTAACATCCTAGTGGCTTTAGGGGGTCCCATACTCAACCCAAGGACTCTAATGGTCAGACATATTTTATCCAACAGTTTTTGGTCACGTGTTAGGGTAGTTTATTATTATAATAATATTATTTTTTACTCTTATTTACCAGATTTCTCCTTTAACCATGGTAAATAAAATAATTACTAATGTTATTATATATAATGAATAAAAAATGATATCTATTTAAAAAATATGGACCACATTATTCCAAATATTGAATCCGTTTTTCCATATTCAAAGCATATAAATGACATAAATTAATTTAAAATTAATTTCTATTGTCAAAACCAAAAAGAGGGATTTTAAAAAGTAAAAACTTTCAAAAGATTGATAAGAGTTAATGAAATTATTTAAAATAAAAAAATTATAATAATATTTAGACAAACTATTCTAATTAAACATTGAAACCAATTGCGAAGATAATCTAACAATTTAAAAAATGAGATGAAAACACAGTTTTGAATTAAAATGCATTATTTTTAACGATTCATTAAAAATAAAGCTTATCTAAAAAATACCAAAAATTGACCCAAAGTAAATTTTGATGTCTTGATTCTAAAGAAGAAGATTATTTGGTCAAATTTAACATATATAATTGAAAAAAACTACATTTAAAAGAATTTCCATTTAATATATGACAAAACTAAAATTTAAAAATATTCGAGTATTTATTCTTAAAATTGGATTCATTCTCATTTTAAGCCTCTAGTTTTTTGGATAAATGAAAAAATATTTAAAAAAATGTTTAATCATTATTTTTCTATTTATGTTCATTCCTGAAAATACAATTTCTATGTATTAAATACCATTTAGAAATAATATTATTATTATATTATTTTTTGGTATAACTCAATGTGGTGTGTAACATCCAAAGATTTTATGACATTTATTTTTATCAAATTAATTTGTAATCATTAATATATTTTGTTACATGAAATAAAAAGTTTATCTTTCATCAAATATTGCAACAATGTTATCTTTTTTTCATCTAATATTGAGTTCCATTGATGACTTATGTTAAACACTAGACCGTGTCTTACTAGAAAACAACATACAATTAATATTATTTATTTATCATAATAGTTATCACCAATATGATTGAATTTATAGAATGAAAATTATTAAATAAATTATGAAGTATTATTTTACACAGTTATATAAAATTAATTTAATATTTCACAATTAATTAGAAATGAAAATAAATTCCATTAAAAATTATATAATGTGTTTTTATTGAAACTATTTTTATGTCCAGAATGACATATTATCTTAAAAAATTAAATTAATAAATATTATTGAATGATATTATTGAACATTTTATGTCATATTTATAATATTTTTTTTAATTCATCCAAAAATCTTGATTAGGTTATGATAATAATAAATACAATTTTAACCATTAAAAGATATATATTTTTAAAAGGTATTTTTACTCTAATATAATAGAACAACTATTTTAAATACAATTATTTTAACTTTGATAATATTTATTTGATAAAATAAAATTATTTTCATAAATAGAAATTTAAAAATATAATTTGGGTAAATATTTGATATTTTTTAGAGAAGTTCCATATTTTTATGAATACTGAAAACCATTTCATTTTAATTAGATTAACATAATGTAAATAAGACCTCCCAAAGCATTTAAATTTTTGTGTTTACAAGAATAACACACCCTCTACACTATAAAAAGGAACCCCTAACCATTTCCATACACAATAAACCCCTTTAATCATACAACACCATCCCAAATAAACTCTCATCTTCCCTACTCTCATGCTATAAGACTCACTTTATGAAAAATTCCATCTTGGGAATTCCTTAAGTATAGAGACCTAACCATAGGCATTAGACAATGGAGGAAATTTTACCAGCCTATAATATAGAAAATTAAATACAGGCTTAAAATTTTTTAGAGTTTCAATAAAATTAAACAAATAGAAGACAACTTCGCTTTGATGAACGAAACTAAGATGATGTCCAAATTTTTATTTCCAAGTGACATTTGAAAATATTTTTAATACAAGAGGTGAGATTTTTATATATCTAGTAATGGGTTTATAAATTAATAGTAAATTTTAAAAAAAATTACAAAAAAATATTCCTACATAAAATGGATTATGACAAAACATCATTATATATATATAGAGAAATAGTTTTTCACAAAAGAAATTATACTGGAATGGCCATTGGAAATTATTCATTGAAAATATAAATTTTTTTATATGTAATTAATAATAGTTGGAAGAGTATATTAAAATCCATAACTATCAAAAATAGTAATTGACGTGCGTCCTTGTCAAGAGGATAGGCAAGTTTACATTTATATAGTCCCATGATATAGCACATTGACAAACCTTAGGGTCCCTCTCAAGGATGTACTATCAAATACACGAGTGTTTGTTCCAAAAACCTTTTTGTATTTTTAAATATTTTGAAAATAGAAAACAAAAATTCAACGAAACAAATAATTTGAGTTGAGGAGCATAGATGAGAGAGAAGCAGTGATGGAAAAGTTAAAAATCATTGACACATAGGAAAATACACAGAACATGAAAATAACACCAAGAAAAAGAAGACAATTGTCAGTGTAAACATGTCCAGTCCTAGGTGAATTAACCCTCTACTCCTTATGTTTGATTTAATTAAGAAATTAAAAAAATAAAAACTTTATAGTGCATGAAATATGACTGGGATCACACAGAAATATTTCCTATAAATTAATCACTCAAACTTAGTATTTCTTCACTTCTCAAGCATTCCACTGAATAGTGTGTTATTTAGTCAAAAACTCATCCCAGCTAGGTATCATTACATGGTAGAATTATCCTACTGAGATCATCTAATTTCCCAACCAATCTTGATTCCCAATTTGAGAAATCATGACTGGAAGGGGAGAATAATTGGGAAGAGTGAGTAGCAACCCGATTTAGCAGAAGGATGTGCTCAAGCGCACCCCTATTCACATTCACGGTTTACTAAGTATATAAATAAATTAGTGATCGCATTTATGATTGGATCTACAGATTGCATCAGGTTTCTTAAGCTGGATCTAGCCCCTCATGTTAGAACACCCTTTCTTGATAGTGAATATTATTACACGAAATGAGGATTAACGAACGACAAGGAAAAAATAAAACAAAAATCACAATTATAATTATAAAATAGGAAACACTATTAGAGTATTTACAAAATCATATTAAAAAACCATAAATAGAGTAGGGAGGATGGATGAAATGTAAGAGTAGGAACCCATCACTAGGTTAAATATGAGTTCTAGTCTATTGATGTGGTATGTAATAGTGTTTGAATGGTGGTGGAGTCTCTCCCTCAACATTGGAATGATACCCACCCTACAACAGGAGTCGGGGGTTCTCTTATTCGGAGAGGAAAAATAGAAAACTAAACAAACATGCAGTGTCTATCCACATGGAGCGCTATGAGAATTCTTGTCACTGGATTTTCAGTAATATTTTAGTGAATGAAATCATCCTCAAGCATCAACCTCAGCATCCCCTTCCAATTAAAATGATGTGCCCCAACCAAAGTTTCCTTCCACCCACGACCTAAATGACATTAAAAAAATGAAACTATAATTTTTTACTATATATATTTTTTAAATATAAATTTTATAACTAAAAAAATGTAAATATATAACAATTATATAAATCACATAACATTTTTTAGAAAATATGTATTTAATATATATGTGTATATATTATGTATACATTATTATCATTAAAGATAATTTACTAACAAAATTACTTGAAATTTTTATATTATATTATATTAAACATTATTAGATGTATTATATGTATTATATTATATAGGAATGTTGTTATTATATTTTTATTACTATATAAAAAAAGAATCAATGAAGAAATAATAAGGATAGGGGGAGTGGTGTGACATGTATTAGAGGGGAGAATGGGGGAAAGGGGTTCGACTTAGAGGTGGAGGCGGAAGCACATCCTGTAGAATGGAGGTAGGTGGTAACAGCGTATAAGGGGTCTTACAACGATTATGGTGGTATGGTATTGGGAATGAGGCGGTTCAACGAATGGTGGATGGTGGAGCAGTGGTGCTAGGTGAATCTGGGAGAAGGGATGTGCTCATGTTCTACCGAAAGTGGAGGTGAAGAAGCAGCGAGGTTGGAGTTGGCATTGTCAGATACTGGTCGGCTAAGGGTGGCCGAACAGTGGAGTCACCATCATCAATCAGTGGAGGTGATATCATCTGGTCTGCACCCTGAGTCCGCGTGGAGGAAGGTCACAAGTGCGGCTTCCAACAGAGGAAGTGGTCCGACAATGAAGGTTTGCTCTACTTCAACTTGTGTCGACCTATTTTCCGATAGTGAGGAGCTGATGAACTTGTGGGTAGGAAAGGTACAAATTTGGGGTTCTCATGTTGGGAATCATGATATTTATATTTGTTGTTATTTATCTATGAAAGAAGTAAATTTTTTTATCTTGATTTTGTGGTTGGTGTTTGACTTGTTGTGGTGTGGGTGGAGGTTGAGACGGGGGAAGGGGCACTGAACGGTGGAAGGCAGACCATGATATAATAGTGTAAAATGGATGAAGCGATGCATGGTGGTGATGGTGGGACAAAATGGAGAGATAGTGGCCTTTTTGTGGAACTATGAGTAATGATCCTAGTGCCACCAGTGTGTTTCTATGCCAGGGGACAATAGAGAGGGGCTAACATAACTATGAGACAACAAGTTTGGCACTGTTTATAAAAAAGATCCACCGTGAGTGGGGGAAAACATGAAAAATAGTTGCACCATGTCATTTGAAATGGTGGCACCATAACAGGTGGTTACTAGGAAACTGGTACACCTGCCAACAAAATTTCAAAAACAAAATAAAAATTAAATTAATTAAAAATTTAATGAAATTTATGTTATATCAATAAATTCATAAATTAAATTAAGTAGAAGAAAATTAAAAAAAACTAAATAAAAAAAAATGTTAAATAATAAAATTAATTATGCTTTCTTTAAAAGAAAAAATGTATTCGAATTAAAAATTATAATCCAACTACTTTTAAAACAAGTTAGAGTATTTAATGTTAGTTTCTTAATATAATAAACTAATTAATTAATTAAATAATTTAATAAATTTATGAATTTATTAAGTTACATTGTTAAAAGAAAATTTAAATAATTAATGATTAAAAAGTAATATGATATATTTATTTATAAACTAAAAATAACTAATTACTTAAAATAATTAATTAACAAACTAGAAAAAATGAAAAAGTATAAAAATAAAATAATGTAAAATAAAATTCAAATTCAAAAGAATTTATTTAATTTATTAATTATTTAAAATGATAAAAATGAATATTAAAAAACATGATTTATACTAAAATTTATTATTTTACATAGAAATGTAAAAAATCAGAACAATAATCAACTATTTAATAAAAAACAAAATTCTTGTATTAAAAATATATTAAAACTACAAAAAATGACGTGGAAAATAATTTGAAAACACTACCACATCAGTTATCACTGTGACTTATGGGATAACTACCCATAACATCACACTTCTATCTACTGTCAATTTTTTAAAATGTTTTCCCATAGACCTTCATTTCTTATCTGTAAACCAACATATTTCCAAAGAACATAATATCTAATTCCAATGAAATTAATAATTCTTATCAAATGACATTATAATTTTATCATGTGTTTATGATACCAATTTTTGAATAACCTAATTTTTAAAATTGACATATTTGTTTATGAATAATAAAAAGAAGGGTGAATAAAATAATAAAACGTTGATTATGTAAACACATATATTATATTGACTTCCTCGAATATACCTAAAAAATAATAAATTACATTACTAATATAAATTTTTTAAAAACATTCCGTGTAAAATATGTAACAATTGTTTTGTATACCGATATATATATGTATACCGTAATTCATAGTTTTTACCCATATTCATACATTTCTTGTGCGATTAAAACATATAATATATATACACAAAAATAACATAATTTTGAAAAAATTAGTATATACACATGGATTTTGAAATACCGATATTAGTATAAAATCCGACTAGAACTAAACCTCGATAATTGTGAAATTCACTCTCCCCATATGCGTTCATGTATATACATAAATAAACATAGTACGAAATGACTTGGACAAATAACATGGTATGTACATAAATCAAAATCATCAAACATGAACGCAAAAATCACTCAAATATTTATAAACCATAAATTTATGTTCTAGTTTAAAACTCAAAAAAAATTACATAATAATGTCTACACACACACATATATATAAATTTTATGGAATTCTCTATAAAAACTCAAAAAATTAATTAAAGTCTTTGACAAAAAAAATATATGTTTCGAACAAAAATGAAAAAAAAAATTTACATTATTATAATATACCATTTTTAAAAAGGAATAATTTATTTTATCACACTGTCATGTATTAAAATATGATTTAATAAAAATAGTTCATTTTATATCAAATTTTACCAATAGAATTTAAACATAAATTATGTACAATACTACAGAAATTACATTTTGCAGTAGATTCAACATAATTATCCTAAAACATAAATTTTATACACAATTAAATAATCTACGTATTTATGAATTTGAACTTAGTTATATATATATATATATATTTATACATATATCCATAAAACAAATTTAAACCAAGCATGAAAATAATTCATTACAATTAAAATATTAACAATAAAATTAATATATATATATATATATATTATCCCTTATAGAAATAAAAATTCATATAATCAAATGTGTGAGAATAAATAATTTCTCACTACTAAAAAGATAATTTTTTTGAAAAACAAAACAGATTATGAATAAAATAAAAAAAATTCCCTAAAAAAATTGTAAAAATCATTGATATAAAATTATAAAAACATATTTGAAAAAAAAATCTGGTAAGGGAAACAACCAAAAAAATTGACACATAAATATAATTTCCATACCTGAATTGTTGTAGAAAAGTTTCAGGTGTTTCCTTGGGTTTGGAAATGCACCTTCACTTTCTCTCAGTGCACAAAGATTGAATGAATTTCTTATATATTATCAAATAATTGTATAAGGCTTTTATATCCTATGTGCAGTGATATAATGTATTAAAAATGGCCAAAATAATGTTTCCATAGAGATTTACAGAAACACAATAAATCTTATAATAGAAGCTGAGTATGGTATTATAGATATCATAGATGATTTACCACAAAATGTCACCAAAAAAACTATTTTAAATTACTACATGAAAATTTGAATTAGAATCTCTACAGAAAAAGAATAATTTCATCTATTCATAAACAATATGATATATAATAATTGAACCAAAATCATTCAACTTTTGTTAAAAAAAATTAGAAGTAGATGAATATAACTGAATTCACAACAATAGGTAGTTTTGACAATGTTAATCTGACTAAAAATTTTAAAAGAAAAGAAAGCAACCCACCTTTCTAGGTTGAAGATGAATCAGAAATCAATATCATATCAACAAGAGAAAAAAAATTGAACCAGCAGACATTGATGAAGTACATAAAAACAAATATCCAATTTGATTTCCCCACTTCATGGTCAAACCCTAGACCACAGTTGAAACCCAATAACGATAAGGCTACCGGAAGCCCTCGCTAGTGATCCTCCTTCCTCAACCGAATACATTAATACGACTCTTAGCCCAGAAAGTCCCACTCAACATGGGGCTCTTGTGGGTTCCCTTGTGGTGAAACCTGTTCATACCTGACTCCCCCTTTGTTACAAGATTCACCAAGAATCCTAAATGGAACTTGATTCTTCTCTATTCCAAAACACAATATCATTTAATTATTTATAAAAAACATATATTCATATTATTATTATGGAAATGATATATATATGTTTATATATATATTGCATTATAATTATACATTTTAAAATGTAGAAAATTAATAATAATTATAAATTATTATTATAGTTCATATATAATTTTTAATTTTATAGTAGATTATAAAACACCATATTTTCCCAATTAAATTAAAAGTAATAATAATTTTATACATATTATATAATATTGTTTTATATTATTTATATAATCTCCAGATACCATTTTTAAAAAAACATTTTCCAAACATTTCATTTATTTCAAATAACACACATTTGAGTATAATAATGTTATATTACTTTTGAAAAATTTAATTCATTATGGAAATCAATTAAATACATAATAAAATATTGAACTATGTTTTACAATTTTAAATATTTATATTAAATCATATCACGATTTAAAAATATCTTATAATGTTTTATATTTTATCCTTTTTTCCAATTTTACTATAAACAAACTATTAATTAAAATTACTAGTAATATTTCGTGGGATTTTACATTAACCCCCTTAAAAGTAACTATTACCTCACAATTCATTCATTTGACTCATAAAATTAGGAAATTAAATATTTATAATTATGAAAAACTAAAAATGCTAAATATTAAACTCTATCACATGGATTAAAAAATATAATCATTAAATTTAAGTAGACCATTCCTCTGATACAAATTATTGCAACCCAACCATAGTCATTACAAAACTATGTTCCTTTAATAGATATTGGTTCTGGAAAATTATATACAATATTAGAATTTATTAAAGTAGTATTAAAATTAAAAAAACATAAGTCAACTTCAATAACATGTGTGCAACTACAATGAAATCTAACTTTGGACTTCAATGTGGAATGTGAAAATAATTTGTAAACAACAGATGAACAATGTATATGACCACTAAGGGGTTTAAAAATTACTAATAAATTCATAAAAACATTTCTGGGAAACCAATATTCATACTTAATATGGATTCTCCCAAAACATGATAAAATATATATTCAAAAAAGTTGTATTTCAAAAAATAATTATACCTGAAAATCCATAAGGAATTATACTATGAAAATATTAATTTTTTTATATGGATCTTTAATAATAGTTGGAATACTATATTAAAATCCATAATTATGGCTGTTAGTCCTCCCTAGGAATTATTGGTTCACTCCCCATAATATCACACATTTCACTAGCACTAATTTTAGAAAATGCTTTCCCCAGACCTGCCTTTATCATCAAAGACACAAAATTTTTCAAAATTCCTTGTTATATACTTCAAAATAAATTAATCATTTTTTTCACAAGTTGTGAAAATTTTCTTAATTGTTTCTGAATCCAATTTTCAATGCATCCCATGTTTAAAATTTACATCATTATTTATGTATCATAAATAAAATAGAGAATAAAATCACGCAGATTTGATTTTGTATACACATATATTATTTTTAATTCTTCTAATAAATTTAAAGAATAAGAAATTATTTGAATCATATTAAATTATGAATGAAGCATTCCTAGTAAAACATGTTTTAATTATTTTCTATTCTTATATATATATATAATTTTATTTCATAATTCATAATTTTATCCCATATTTATACATATCTTGTTCAATAAGAACATATAATATATACATATGTACTTTACTAACATAAATTCAGAAAAACTAATATATACACATGGATTTTTCAATACTCAAATTATTATAAAATCCGGCATGCACTAAACTTCGATAAATGATAAATTCACTCATCGCAGCCACATTTATGTATGTACATAAATAAACAAAGTATGAAATAACATTGAAAATTAACTATGTGCGGCAATAAATCATAATCATCACACATGAACTCAAAAATAATTCAAAACGTTATAAACCATAAATTTATTTTCTATGTTAGAAAACCTAATGTTTGTTATAATAATGTACAAATAAATAAATAAATATATATATTAATATGTATATATATGTATATATATAAATGATAATGAATTATCATTAAAAAAATTATGGAATAATTTCAACTCATTGAAAATTAATATATAATTTTCTATCAAAAATCAAAACATAGTTTTGATTAAGATAAAATACCATTATAAAAAATAATATATTTAATCGTATCACATCCTCTTGTATTATAACATGAATTAATAAACATAATTATTTTCATTTGAAATTAGGACATGTAATTATATCATATGTTATGTAGAATACTAAAGAAATACATGTTGTAGTAGATTCAAATTAATTCCACTAAAACATAAATTTTGTACATAAATAAATAAACTACATATTTTTTAATTTGAACTTAGTTATATATATATCCATTCTGCAAACATAATAACAAATTGAAAATAATTTTTTCGAATTAAATGATGAACAATAAAATTAATATATATAGTCTCCCTTAAATAAATTATAATTCATATAATAAATTTTTTGAAAATAAATAATATATCCTTACTAAATACATTTAATTAATTTTGAAAACCAAACTAGTAATTGGATTAAAATCAGAACAATTTAACTTACAAATAATTCTGATAACCTTTAATAAAAAATGAATTAAACATCATTGAAAAACATTTTTTATTGTATTAAAAACAACTTAGAAAATTATCAAAGAAAATTAATTCCTCTTAATTAAATCGCAGTAGAAAAAGTTCTTGTGTTTCCTCTGTTTTAGACATTAACCTTCACATTCTCTTAGTGCACAGAGATTGAATGAGTTTTTATTTTCTTAAATAATTGTATATTGCATTTATAGCCTCAATGCAGATATATACTGAATAATACAATTGAAAAAACAATGGTTCAGATATGATTTACAGTGACATTAGAAATCTTGCAATGAAAGCTGAGAACATAGTTTTAATGAGCATATATAATTTACCCCAAAATTTCACAATTTAATTAAATTACTAGATGAATAATAGAATTAGAATCCCTCTACAAATATAAAAATTTCTTGTATTAATAAACAATATCAATATTATAATCGAACGAAAATCATTCAAAATTGGTTCAAAAATTCAAAAACGATGAATATAACCAAATTGAAAACAAAAGGTAGAGTCGATAATGAAAATCAGACTATACACTTTACGATGAAAGTAGGAAACCAACCATGTTAGGTTGATGAATAATCAAAAATAAATATCCTATCCACGAATAAAAATACATTTTCTCATAGATGTCGTGGATGAATAGGGTGACCTAGATCCATATTGATTTCCCCCATTCACAGTTGAACCCTAGACCATATTTGTGACTCAACATCATCTTGGCTACCGGAAGCCCTTGCCAGTGATCCTCCTTCCAGCCACAAGCTGTCACCTTGAATCATCTCCCCCAAAGCTCTGTTTGAATCGTTGCTATAGATGTTTCCATTGTGGCACAACTTGATCTCGCCCGACACCCCCTCCACAATGTAATTCTACCAAAACCCAGAATGGATCTCAATTCTCATCTTCTCCAAAACACTACAAATTTTCATTATTTATGAAAAACATATTACAGTCATATTTTTATTATAAATATGATATATATATATATACATATATATGTATATATATGTATATTTTACTATAATTATCCATTTTAAAAAGTAGAAAAATAATAATAATGATAAATTTATGATTATAATTCATACATATTTTAATTTATATATTACTTTATAAAACACCTTTTTTTCTATTCAGATTAAAAAACAATAATTTATGAAAATTTTATAAAATATTGTTTTATAATATTTTTATAATATCCACTTATAATTTATTAATTTTTTAAGCATTTGATTTGTTTTACGGATCATTTATTTTATCAAAGAAATTATAATACTTTCAAAAAAGTTATTTCATTATGAAAATCACCTAAATCATGCAAAAATTACAAAACCTTGTCTTACAATTTTAAATATTAATATTAAATATTATCTTAATTAAACAAAATATGTTATTAAATTTTCTTAATATAAAACATTATCCTAGTTATCTATAAACATAGAATTATCTAAAATTAGTAGATATATTTCATGGGATGTGATATATTTTGTAGACCAAAAAGAGTTTCCTAAAAAGGAGGTAACATTCATCAATGATCAATTTTTTATATATATTTAAAAAATATTAAATTATTATTATTAAATTATTATATAATAAAATTTATATCCTCAATATACTTATATATTGTTTTTTAAGTGTTATAACCACACATACACACAGATCCTTCAAATGGGTAATGAAATTACATTTCATGCACATTTACCTACCGCCTTGTGATATTTTGTTGTTAATTTTTACTTTAACATTTATCAGAATTCAGAATAATGATGGGAACCCTATTTTAATATGATAAAATATTTATGTTTTTTTCATACTTTTTTAATTTTTATATAAGAAGTACTATTCAGATTTCCATTTCCTGTAAATATGATAACAACATTTGGGGATGTGTGGACTACCACCTCCTTAAAGTGATATGATACGATCACACAATTTTTTGGAATTTATTACGGGGTTTTTTAACTAAACATATGTGAAATTAATAACATATCAATTATATTAATTTCATAAATAACATTACATAAATTTAATATATCATTTTATTAATTACCCTTCCATACACACAAAAAGTGTTTACGTTGATCGTGGACACGTAGACTACCAACACGTCGACGTGATGTGATAATTTCTACATCATAAGAATTATATAAATATAAATACACATTATTAAATGATATGGTATATGTGATATAATGATAATTAATTAAAGATAAATTTTACTTACCATCTTTCTATTTGGATGATTGAAAATTGGAAATGTTACTCATGCATGCGTTAGAAATACAAACTACAAGATTGTAACATTGGATTTTTATTCATTACCATATTTTTTGATTCATTTTAAAAGTGTAATTTATTTTTAAATATGTTATTTATTTCATGATTATTTTTATTCAGTTGTTTATATAATTAAATCATTGTCTATTGTCAATATATGGAAATCAAATTTTGAGAAATAAATCAAATATGGTCAAAACATCTAACTTAAACATTTTTTATTAAGTAATTTAATATATCTGATTTAAAAGTGAAAAAAAATTAATAATATATTTTTAAAATGATTTAAATCAATAATATTATTAAAATTAAATTATTATTAGTGAAGATAATATAAAATCATTAAAAATCAGGCTCCAGTTATGATATTTATGTCTCACTATTACTTTCATGACGTGTACGACATATTTACCACTTACATAGATTTTGTGGTGTATATACTTCCCTTTTTGTAGTCATATATCATGACTTATTTTATATTCTTGTTAATTAAATATTTCCTTAAAATATAATTCTCTTATTGGGTTAATAATTTTAATTCAACAATAGCGATAATTGATAGGTGTCATGATTTTCCTTTTTTGTGATGATGGTTATGTTATCATCCTATCTTCATTTTAATGGTTTAAATAAATTTTTTTCCAGTTATATCATGAATTGACTTATTCTAATATTATTATAAGATCCATTCGACTTTATTCCTTCATCGGGTTAATTATTCAAATGTTTCAAAATTGATTGGGACACATTGGAATGTTTAAGGATTATTTTACAGTAGAATGTTTTAAATGATATTTTAGGGTTATTTCAATTAATCCAAATTGATAACCCTTACTGTTACCTATACTCCACTAGTGATATTTTTTATTTATATCATCGTTATTCCTTATTTGGATTAATTTTGTTTGTTTCAGAGATATTATTTTAAAACCACTTTTATTTCCACTTGTTGTCTATGTCCTAAAGGGATTTTGTTGAAAATTATTTCATTTCCAATGACTGATTATTTTGTAAATAGATTTTTATGTAGCTATTTTATTTCCCATGGTTAACTCATTCTTTAATGAAATTTGTATGGAACCCATTTCCATTCAATTGATTATTCCTTTTCCAATGACATTATTTTGGAACCCATTTATTTTATATTATTTAATCATGTTTCAAGTAGATTATTATGAAACCCATTTAATTTATTTTTGGGATGATTATGTATTAAATATAGATTATTTGAACCCATTTATTTTCCATAAGTGATTATTGTTTCAAACAAATTTTTATTGAACTCGTCTCCTTTCTATGGGTTAATCATGTTTTGAAGATATGATTTTTAACCCATTTTTATTGATGGGGATAATCATGTTTCCAATATATTTTTATTTAAACCATTTATTTTACATGGGTTAACCAATTTATAAATGTTTTATTTTTTTATCAAATTATTTTTGGCAATATTTTATGTTTTATGGTTTAATAATGATACATTGACATTTATCAGTTGGTTACATGCTAAAAAATTGATGAGTGGTTATGTGATAGACTAAATATGGATTTGTATATTATAGACCTCCAATATATCGTGATACTTTTTTGTGTTTTGTCATGCTTCTATAGGTTATAATATTTATAACAATCAATATTGGTATCACATTTCTCATGAATATTTATTCTTATTACTCATTATTTTTCTATTTTTTCATATTTTATTTTCTAATTATTGATGGATGTGATTTATTTTATTATTATCTCATGCACTCTAATTATTTCATTATAGCCTCATGAAAAATATTATCATAGATGAAATTTAATTTTTAATTATTATGTTTACACATACTATGCATTTGAGATCCCCACTATTATGTTTCCTTTTACCTATTATTTAAAGAATTATTTTGAATGATATATGTTAAGAAAAGATTCCAACATGATGATGTTGATGACCTATTTTGAAAGAAGAAAATATTTTTAAAATGGTAGAAACATTATATTAATAAATTATGAGTCAATGATGACATGAGATGATTAGGTAATAGTTTTTCCAAATTCACTAAAAATATAATCCTAAATAGTAAAAATAATTTTTCATAATATGTGTTTTCCTTTTGATATTTTACGGATCTGATAAAAACTATTGGTCACAATTGTCGGCATCAATTCATGAAATGTAATGATATGAATTTCAGTAAATGATCTTGGAGTTTGAGTTTTGGGATATTATTTTGGGAACCCTTAATCATGTTTACTCACACATGGTCTGCACACACATCATGGATTGGGTAGGGCCTTGGACCAACCTTACTCCCAACAGGCATCAATCCTCCCTGGGCATCACATGATCATGATTCCCTCAGGTTCTACCACTTTGTGAGGGTTCTCCTTTATCCCGTATGGTTGGTCATCCTTAATGGGTTGATACTGTGGTTGGTTGGATGTGGTTGGGTGATAGTCATGGCTATAGATATTTTAATAAACATATGAAAAATACTATATAAAATGAAATCAAATAAAAAATAGAAATCAATATTTCATAAATAAATTTCAAAATCCTTTTATCCATCTTAAACATCTTACATTATTTTAATTAAAAATTCAATATTTTTGATAAATCGTTGACATCCACGGTATTATTCATAAAATTTTTTTAAAACCCCTTAATTATTCCAAATATTATTAATCAAATGTAAATTTGTATAATACCCCCAAAATTAAACTATTATTTTCCATAAGCATATAATATCAACAGGGTTTCTTAAAGGAACCAATGTTAACAATATTTAAATTTCAATGAAATAAAATAATATTAGAATCAATGTTAAATAAAAATTTGTAAAATATAAAATAAAATATCAATTTAATATCCAAATTTTTAATAAAACAATCAACTCAAGTATTTTACACACTCCATTTTTGAAACTTTTGGTTCTTCTCCCATAATTTCATGATACATAATTTATTAACATAAAACATTTCATGTAAGGATCTACTTCTATTTTGAATATTTTAACTCATACCTCATGATAAAATTATGAATATAGTTATTCTCATATCATGTGAATATTATGTTTATCTATAGTCTTGTAAAGAATCATTTTTCACCCAGTTGTAAATAGAAAAAACGAAAAATAAATCATGAGGCCTTTCAATAAAGGATATGAGGACTTTGGGACATAATTTTAATTGGAAATGATGTTTAAAAATTAAGGCTCGTAGAAAGGGTTTTTATCTAAAGTACTCATAATGATATCAAAATTAAAAGGTAATGTGATTATATCCTTTAAAATAACCACTAAAATTTCTAAAGATCAATTTATGGTAATTAATAATTAAATAATAATTAATGATATTCTCCTTATTGATTTTTTTCACTACCTTAATACTTTTTTTTTCAAATTTCTTTTTCATTTTTTTCTTATTAAAAACATATGCTTAGAATGAATCTAAAATTGAAAACCTAACAAAATATGATAAAAAATCATTCTATTAATGGTGGTCTGGGATTCATACATGTCACAGAACATATTAATTTGCATTTTTTCCAATATTAGAAAACAAATTATCATAATTATTGAATATTCATCCTTTATAAACACCCATAATTATATCCCCCTCAAAGTTTCTATGTATTTTTATTTCATTCATTTTCCCATGAATTCCTCCACCTCTACACTTGAACATTTAAATATCATGAAAATACTTAGCGGATGGATGTAATGGGTAAAATTGGCTTGAAATATTGTTCATACTTAATAAGGTCATTCATGGTCTCAAGGGGATAAACTAGAATTTCTGTAATGTATGTATTATAGAAAATGGATTTTCTAAATATGACTCAACAATTTTAAATGTGTTTTTTCATAGTAATAATTTTTAAAACTTATAATTCATGTTATGGTATGTGGAATGTACCAATATCACATAAAAAATATGCTCATTATAAAAAATGAAATATTTTGTTTAGACATCTTCTTGGGAATGAGACATGTGATTTGGGAAAATGACTATTGAAATAACTAATATTAACAAATTAATTAACATGAAATTCATAAATTTAAATCATTGAAAATGATTTTGTAATTTTATTTACGCATATAAATAAAATCCATCAAATCCCAAGTCCTCTTTTTAATAACCATGCTTCACTTTTATAATTCAGTTATCCATTATCACTATTCAATAGAGTTATCATTGAAACCTAAAACATGGTATTTCATGATTTCTAATACAATCATGTGTAATAAATATTTCAATTAAAGAAATAATCCAAACATCCGGTTAAAATTCCTATTTATTATGAAAATATGTTTTGGACAATAATCTATGGATTTTTAAGATAAAAAATGAATGAATGTACATCTAGTTAAAATTATTTTTTATTCATCTATTTCCAAATTTTTATTTGGTGATTCCTTGTGTTATTATGAGCCAATATAATTAAAATGATCAATTAAGAACTAGTATCATATCATTTATGGGAAAAAATATAATAGGGAATGGGTTTCAAGAGGGAATACTTCCAAAAATGAAATTTAAATTCCTAGAACTAAATTAGAGGGATAAGTCATAGTATGATCAAACTAATTGGGACATAGATTTTACTTCCTCTAAATGGATGTACCAACTATCATCCATATAAAATTGGTTAATTTAGCTTCTTGGACATCAAAAACAACATGTGGATTTTCATAGATTTCACTGCTTATATATTGTTCAGGAATGATACATGTACAAACTATTTTAAATCTAACACCTTCACAAATAAATATAGCTTTTATAGAGGGTGAAATATTAATTGTCGATCTTACTTCTTCTGGGTTTCTAATTGTACAACCTCTTCATTATTTTCTAGTCATGGCTCATCATGAGTTGTGTCTATTGACTGATCAATGGGGAATTAAATAGTTATTTTTACATTAAAAAAATATAAATTTGAGTAATAATAAGTATCCTCCATTTCATAAGGAATTTTTTTTGTCTTGGTTTCATCAGGATCAACCACATGGACTTCTTCTTGGGCATACTAAAATTCATGTTCAATAAAATTATTGAGCTACATGTGTTCATCAGTAAACACTAGTGTATTTTATTCATCTTACACTAAAGATAAACAGTGATTGTCAAATGTGAAAATTAAAATTGGTTTGTTGTGATAATAAAATCATAAAGAATAAAATATAAAAACAAGAGTTCAAAATAATATCATCTTCCTATTTTTGATATAGTTTAATTATGTTCTTATTCGTGAGTTCCTTTTAATGTTGGATCTCAGTGGATAGAGGAAAGTAGTTAGGAATCTCAATACTTTCATTAAATTCCCCCTCTTTGGTGGTGACTACATCCATTGATATAGAGATATGAAATAGTGTTAGATCTTCTAAATTGTAAGGAACATGGAGATAAAGTTGTTCCTCACACATGTATCATAAGTCATATTAATCTTGTTGATCAACCACACATAGATCAGGTTCTAGTTTCACTATCAATGAATATACATGTTGATATGGTCATTCAATATAGATATCAAATTTTTCTATGTATTTTCGAATTTATCTCACATATTCCTTTTTATTACAACTTTCTTCATCTGTTTTCTCATGCACTTATGAGTAGTTGTTCCTCTCTTAATTTTTCGGTATTCTTTGATATATCATGGGAAAATGAAATCTAGGGTTTTTTTAGTTTTTTAACATATTTATAACTATCTTAAATTATAAAAAAGAAAAGGTAAATAATCAACTAATTAGATCCCCATCAGTAGAACTAGTTTTAACTATATCCTATCATTATGAATGGAAGAGGAAACTTTCTAAATTGTTTTCTAGTTCAACATAGTGGGAAACTAAGGTCATATCATAGGATGATCATCTTTTTTTTATACAATCATAATATATATGTCATAATCTACTTAATTTTGGGTATTGTTACATTTTATGAAATAATAAAGGAATTTTGGATTGGATTAATTTTAAAAATGAGGAAATGATATTAAAAAATGACAATTTAAATTAAAATAACATGCAAAACATGTGATTATAAATATGAAACTCATATTTTGTGTTTTAGTTAATAGGTTACATCATTCATATTATTATTTTTAATATTTATTTTGATTACAAATTAATGAAATCTCACTATTGGATTACTGTAACATTATTTATTAATTAAAAAAATCATGAATTACTATAAATAAAAAAAATCCATCTCCAAATATATTCAAGCTTGGTTGCATAGAATAATGGAGAGTGTGAAACCTTCATAGACCCGACCCCACTATATTCCATTTTTCCATTTAATAGCTCAACTCCATCATCTGAATAGAGGAATTTCAAATAAAGGAAGAGAAAAGATTAAAATTATAGGATTTAAATTTATTAGATTCTAGTTTCGTGGTGGGTAATTTTCACATTCATAAACATCACTCTTTCCCACAACTAATTTAAATAAAAAACATGAATTTAAGTGAATAATTTTTTAAATAATCTATTATCTCTATCAGTCCAAGCTGTAGGCTAGCCCCTCTTTTTCAAGGGTCACATGTCATGGTGGTAAGATGAAAAAAAAGAGATGAAAACAAAAAAAATTATATATAGAGGGAAAATAATTAATATAAATTATGAATCACAAGAAATAATAAAAATAAAATAGAAGAAGAAGGATATATAAAATAAAAAATAATTACAAGAAGTGGGTATAAGAGATAAATAAACATAAAAATATGAGAATGTGATGAGAATAAACTAATATGAAAAAATAAAATAATTCATTTAAAACACATATGTTGAAAAAGAATGAATTAATTATCTCTATAAGAAACTACAATTAAAATACCATTAATTAAATAATAAAAAGATAATAACTAGAATGTTGCAGCGGAACTCAACCTGGAAATACACATCATACCCTATAATGCCGACCAACACCACTCAGAGTGGAAAGCTACCTCTATTAATACGGGGGGAAAGGGCCTCTAATATACCGCTGCATAATATTATTTTAAAATGGAGACTCATCCCTCAAGAGACTCAGTCGTATAGATTTTAATATTCCATAGGATATCGGGATATCTATTCTTACAATGTGGACCGGTGGATCGGCGTGTCAAAGCCTCTTTCATCACATGCATGGCTATGAATTTCGGTAATGAGACATTGTAAGGGCACAACATACATCATTGATCCTTATATCCTTTATAGTGTAAAGGAGAGACCCATTAGTGTGAATGGTGCCATCCACTATCAAACGGCTTATGATAACGGTCACCTAGGGTTTAGATGGTGATCCATTGCTCTCGTGGGATTCACAGAGGGAGGTTGAGCTCAAGGAGAGATCCTCATGTTGTTTCACTAGAGATTCCTAGAAATAATAGTGGTGTAGGTTGATGATAGGTGGTGGTAGTGTAATGGAGGGCTGAGATGTTTGTAGAAGTTGTGTGTATATGCATGGATGAGAGGTAAAATCAATAAATGAGGTCTTCTTTATTTAAAAATGAACAATAAACAGAATAGTGTGTCTTATATCATATGTGATTTTTGGATGAGAACTCACCTTAAATGAATTGGGTGACTATTTATCAGAAACATTCTATAGAGAGTAGGGAACCTAGAGTCACTTCCACACACACAATGGCCTTTCATAATGGATGAACAAAGAATGATCTTCAAACAACCCTACTCCTCACAATATTCAATCATTTAGGCCACCACATGAGCTTCATTCCCCAATGCTCGGTCGTCTCGTTGAATTTGTCCATTATCCTGCTTTGTTGATTGGTCCTAATGGGATGGATATGTATCTAGTGGGATGTGTTGAGGTCTATAGATGGCTTTCCATATTTTGACTAATGACATGAAAAATAAGATAGAAAATATTAATCACTTTCCAAAATACCAATCCGGATTTATCAAATAAAAATCAACAAACTTTTATTCATTTTAAACCTTTTTCAATAATTTAATTTTAAATTCCATCATTTTGATTAATCATTGAAATTCATGGTATGATTCATTAAGATCATTCAAACACCAAATTATTATGTCTGTAAATATGCACTACATGAGAGTGTGACATCAATCCATAAGAAATATCATATATTGAAGATGTTATGTCAATATAAAACGAATAGGGGTACATGGCATTAGGAATACATTAAAAACATTTGTATAAAATGTGAAAAACTGATAGAAACTATTCCCTTGAGTATCTTGATCATGACATCAATTGAGTACTACAAAAATCAATAGTAATGGAATCAATTATCCATAACTGGCCGCTTCGTGTTGTCCATAACTATATCTTACATGTTTATTCAAGTACTAATCCGGGGCCCAAATATGGTGTGGGTAAAACTCATTAGTCCACCAAAAATGTGTTATAATATAAATATATCTTTTGAATATAAAATTTAACATCGTGGATGTACATTATAAAAGCTATGAATAAATTTCACCAAATTCAAACTAAGGGTTCTCATGAGGCACCTGGACGAACATACATAATTTAGTATAAGCTTGATATAAGTAAACATAATAACATTTTACATAGGAAATTATTCCATAGAACATAGTAGAGAAGTCCAAAAAATATATTCAATTAGGATCCAATAATAATCCAAGAATTCTAAGACATTTGGAGGTTGAGCTGACTCATTGTAACAATACTTCATCTCAAATATGTTGTTTTGAGTGTAATCCACGGGATGAACCCTTAGCATTCCACCATAAATAATTTTAACCACATCTAAGGAGAAAGTATAAGATAATCATGGGATAAACATTATTTGGTTTCCAAGGAGATAATCAATGGAATCGTCTATATGAGGTCATCTATCCAAATCAATAGAGATAATCCTGGCATTCTACTTTTGGGAGATGAATGTGAATAAATTGTGATGCACAGAGCAATTCACTAATATAATATGTTTTCAAACCCTAGAGTGGAATATCACTTAGTAGTCTCACCAATGAATAAGTCTACATCCACAGAGTTCTCATATATAATTCCATGTTAGGAATTCATGTATCACCAAAGGAAGACCATTCCCTTAAAGTGATCCCGGTATATAATGATAGTCAACTATTATAATTAAAAATTAAAACATTGTCCATATTTAAATCCATCCAAACTAAAAAATAACCATTTAATCAACTATATTTTAGTTTTAAATTGTAAATGTGGAAGTTTTGAAGAGACGTATTTATTCCATTTAACAAATATTCAATCTCATTAGTTGCTCCACATATAATAGATAAATGTATTATGTGTTATGTCATTTCCATTTAACGATTATTTTACCTCAAATATTGCTTCTACGTGAATGCAGAAATCTCAACACACCCACAGTGTGGTGTGTCCTCATGGAAATAATGATATACATTGGAATTTAATCAATATTGCCTCATGTGCAATGCTTGGGATGAGGTTTTCAACCTCAAACCATGTCAAGGGGGGATAAAGATAATCATTTTTATCATTTAAAATTATTAATTTATAGTATTAACCTTTTTAGAGAAATTCATGGAAAGCATAGCATGTGAATCAATTATGTAAAATTATAAACAAATAGAATTTTAGGGAAAAGGTATATACCACCTACCATAACTAGATAGTTGAAACATCATCTTGTATTTTAAACAAAATTTGGATCGAAAGAGAGAAAATTGAAAGCAAAACAAAATACCTGAAAATAGGGTATATTATGTCACATCGAATTAGTATCCAATGGGGATCCAACATGACATAAAATGTTCAAATCAAAGGGTGAATATAGAAAAATGTTCAAAACCTTTGCCAATATAAGTGAAGATATCTTGGGAATTATATGATAATATGAATTTTATTACACAAATGGGAGAATAAGGTTTATAGAATGGAGGTAGAAATTGACATTTTCCAATTTTTAAAGGGGTTTTGGGTTCAGAGACATGGTTTGGAAACCTTTCAAAAATTGTGCATTGCCTTCAATCCATTAAACCACACCTATCAAAATTTATGTGCATAGTTAAAAAAATAATTATCTAAACATTCAAGTTTCTAATATAATTTACTATAGGCTTCTCATGTCCATTCATGATCTATTTCATGTTTTTTAAAACAATGGCCCTCCCATACAGGGTCACAGACTTGAGTATCGTGGAAAATACTAACCATATTCCAACCATTAAACTCAAAATGTTTCACTAAAAACTAGACAAATAAGCCACAAGAAAATCCCAATCACTCCTGAAACGTCAATGCCCCATTAATATCTTCTATTTAAATGAAACCCCGGTTTTAGATGAAAATCAGTAGCATATGTACTGCTCTAGAAAAATGGGATCTTATAACCACCTCTCTTTAAACCTACCCATCCCCGAGTTACACATCTATCGGTAGTTAATCTACATCCATGAATATGTTTTTCCACTAAGTATTTTGATTCAATGTCTTTAGATCTCATCTTATACATGGTCATGATACCATAGAACCATAACTAGAGGAACCATCCCTCCTTGGAGATTTTTTGTCCTAAGATCAATGATGTGATCATGATACACATGAAAATAAGTATCAATCACTAATTAAATCGTTTTATAATATAAAAAATTAGATGAATCAGAATAATAATAGTGAAGTTGATAACCATGAATGAAAACATGCATAACCCTTTAATACTGAAGAAATTATATTTAATATGTAATTTTATCTAACCTCTTAGAAAAATATAAAGTTGTGATGAATATAGTAAATATATTACCATGCCTCATAACCCATTTATTCAACAATATATGAGAGACATGTAAGAGTACCTGATCGACCAACTCAAAATCTAGAGGTCGGTAGTGATGATTTGCATATGAATTATTACCCAAATTAGATGGTTCAATAAATTTCATGAAATTTTTACATACTCTAACAACTCCTGAATTAGATGGGGTCCTAGAAGATCTGACTGCCCTACCTCAATCCACCATAATGGTGAATAACATGGCATACCATAGAGTGCCATGTATATATCTATCTAGGAAATGTAATGGAAGATATTATTATTAGTGATTTTTGATAATGATATGTTCTTTTCCAATGATCCTATAAAATAATGGACACATTCTCAAATCATCTCCCCAAGATCCTATATACCCCTCTTAGATTGACCTTTTTCTGTTGATGATATGCTTTACTCAATAGTATATATGAACCAAGATCCCATAAAAACCCCTTCCATAATCGAGTAGCAAACTAAATAGCCCTCTTTGATATGATGTTATGTGAAACTCCATAATGGAATATAATCACATGGAAATAAAGTCTCACAAGATCATCCATATAAAAAAGGTATTCTGAACAGACAATAAGTGGATGACCTTCCACCACCTCTAAAAAATATCCCATATGTAATCACAACCCTAAGGTGATTTTGGTAATCCCATCACAAAATCAATAGTGACATCATCCAATTTCCATAACAGAATGGGTAATTTATATAAAATAACATATGGTTGATGGTGTTCTTCCTTCAACTGCAGATAGGTGGAACACTGGTTAACGAACCAAAAAATCCATTTTTTCATCCCCGACCACCAATATTTATATTATAGGTCATTTTACTTCTTTGTGATTCTAGGATTTGATAATCATTTAGAATATTTATATTCTTAGATCAACTCTCCTTGTACGTCTTTAAGTACAAAGACACACCAATGGATTAGTTGAATCTCATCCTATATAATGTTCCAACCATGGTTTGGGTCCCACCTACAGCACAGTTCATAAGGACTAATATGTAAAAATGTTAATGTTTTCTCCAATTTATCATATATATAAGTGATTAAGTGTTTCCTAAATCAATTAGCATTATCATCTTGTGATATTCTTGTACTTCTAGATACACCATAGAAAGAAGATCCATCAACATTCATACAATACAGGATTCCAAAATAAATTGTGTGTGAGACTTATATATTAGATAATAAAAAAATTAATTTCACATAAATGCAATGTATGAAAGATGAAAGTTGATAGAATAATGATAATTAACCCATCATCACTATCATAAGTTCTAATCGCACTGATTGAAAATGTTTTTGAGGATTTTATGTTCCTTATAAGGAACAATATTCTCCCCCAGTCGATAATGCATCTAGAAAAGCATGTAATTCACCAATAATTCTAACATGATGTATTTTGTTAGTTAATTACAGTCATGAGGCCTTAAATGACATGAAATTTTAGATATGACACATTATGATTGAATCAAAATAGATCCACGCTCCACTCATGATTCATAATAATAAATAATCTATCCTTTTATAGTATCAGGTAAAATTAATATTGACATTGTCTTCAGTAATCCAATCAAATCCTTAAAATATTTCTCATACATTTTAGAACATGATGATTTAAGACCCGTATTGGTCAATCAGATAAGTGGTGTAATAAGGAAAGTAAAATTTTGTATAAATTATCGATAATAACTATATTTCCACACAAATAACCATATAAAAATGAAATTATTTGGTTACTTCTAGGAATTATCAACTCTCACAAACACTGGATATCAAGGCACCCCTACATTAAATATAATGTGACCTATTAAGTTATCATTATCATTGAATAAGTTTAATTTTGTGTGCATATCCTAGAAGTTATAGTATCATAGTGTATATAATATTATGTATTGATTTTTGACATGATCATTTCTCATTTGAGAATACAGAATAAAGTCATCCATAAAACAACCATGATGAAATTTAGATGTGGGTGGAGAACCTGATTCATCAAGTACATGAAAACAGATGATTCATTAGTTTGAACAAATGACAAAACTAAATAATCATATGATCCTTAACTGAATCGGATTTACAAATGTGGTATATAAGAGGGTATAAAAATTACATAATGATATCAAGATCTCGAATGAATATTTTTTATAACCTCAGTTCATTGATGTTGGGAAAAAATATTTTATATTCATGGAAGTCTATTCTAGTTCTTGCCGATAAGTTTTTTCATGTTCTAATAATCCATACACAGCCTTATGATACAATCTACCATCTTCAAAAAAGGTTCAAGTGAATCCAAAGGAAAATTATTGGATCAGATAAATCCATTGGATTTTAGATCCTCAAATTACCTCTGGATTTCTTGATACCTAGTAGAAGATATCAAATACAGAGGTATAAAATTTTGTTCTGGTTTGGGAACAAGATCAATGTTGAAATACATCTATCTATTAAGAGGTAGTTTGAAAATGTTTTCACAGAAATGTCTATAAATCAACCCCCATTGGAAAAATAGTAGTTAATCTTACAACTCAATCATCCAAAAAATATATTGTATATCTTGGTCGACACTCCACCTAACCCATTATGCTGAGGTAATTCTCAAAATTATTGCATATCACGTTATCTATTATGGATGTACATATTTCCATCTGGGGATATAGAGGACACCAAAAAATGATCACAACAAATATTTTTGTGAAATGGTACAAACTAGCCCATCCTAATAATTATTTCAAAACTTAACATCTCAAGTATAAAAAGATATAAAATAATTTTTAAATACTTATTTTTAGGGGATAATTCCAATATCATTTATTTTTTAACATACATAAAATAGAGTATCAAATTTCATTCCCCCACAAAACTTGTAGCTATATATATGAGTAAATATGAATATAAAAAAAGTAAATTCAAGGCTACTATTATCATAACATTCACTATAGATATCCAGAAACTCTAGTCCTCAGGTATAGTCTGCAGTATGTGTAACTAATTAGATCCATGGAACTGATCTAATAGTATCCTCCTAGAGTATGTAAACTTTTTTGATGTTATATATCATATGTATAGATTCCTCAGTCATGAAGACCTCCTCGTCTGAATCGAATAGTGGTACTCCAACTCCAAACATAGCTTAAAGCTACTGATTCCACCGCAGATTACTAAGATGGAGAAGATCGTCTCCCACTAGGTGCTGGTGGAATGGTCTTGAAAAAAAACTAATGATGGGCTATTCAGTCATAATCACTGAACTCAACTACATTTCAATCACATTCAGTATTCTATCAACCATGAAATCAATATAGATGAAATACTATTGTTTTCAACCTTTCGTCGGGCGCGCGCATCCGTCTGTGAGGACGCGCTGCTGTTGCCCTGCATTCCCACATTCCAAAGGCAGACGGCATTCGCTCCTTATTCAGGGACGTCTTCTCTTTGATCGAAATCCGGATGATGGGATGTCAGTTCTTCCTTCCGTGTATTCCACCTCGGAACTCGTCACCTTGCCTCGGTCTCCCTCATTGATTGGAGACGTTGTTCTTGAATCTCATTCCTGGTGCCATATCTTTATGGATTCTAGTTAATTACACTACTTCTGTCAAGACTTTCCATAGGGACTTGACATGGTAGAGACCTTCGATAAGAGTAGACGACAACATTACGCATGTAAGGGAATCTCTGGGTGCGTGGACATTGGGGAACCTGTATACTTCCTCATAATGGGGCATCTCAAGGGAGTAGAACCTGAGGCATCCCACATCAAATGTGGGGAATCATATTCCATAGGCATGCATATGATGTTTTCCTCATCTTCCTATGTCTAACACAGGGAATGTTGTAGGATTAACGTCTAGCAGAGACGGTAACACCATGGGTGTGACTTCCGAGGTTTTCCTCAGGAATCTCGTGTTTATCACGAGGTAGGTCGTGAGTTTAACATCTTGTAGATATGGAATGATGTTGATCATAACGTCCCATAGAGATGGATCAAAGGTGGTGTGCCCCGTAGAGGGGAGATGTCACAACGTGAAAGCTGATCTGGACACGACTGAGGGCGGATCATGGAGTGTGCACCCTATAATGGGGAAACATCATGATTTTCAATTGGCTGGGCTTGTACCTCATGGAGGTTTCCTACGTACCTTGTATAGAAAATAGGGATAAAAACCCACATAGTTGAAAGGAGTGATGAATCAGGTTGTACATAGAGGAAAATGACCCGGAAACATGTTGGTTCTTATGTGTGGATAGCAGCCCAGGTATCTGCTAGGAGAAGCGCGGAGGGTGGATGACATGATCCCACCGGGATGTGGTGGCCCAGATGAGAATCAAGATGGATGATGGGGAGTTGAATGAAGTGGAGGGGGAATGAAATTGGACAATCCCAAGGGCGATGGTAAATTTGGGCTTGAGCCTCAAAGAGAATTCCTATGTAGCTGGAGGACCGACGTGAAGGTGAACCCATGGATCCACTGGGTGTTGTCAGTGAACCGACGTGAAGGTGGACCTTGGTCCGATGGTTATCATCAGCGAACTGACATGAGGGTGGACCTGTGTCCGATGGGTATCGTCAGTGAACCGATGTGAGGGTGGAACTAGATCTGATGGGTATCATCAACGAACCGACATGAAGGTGGACCTTGGTCCGATGGTGGTGGGCTTGATCCTCAAGAAGTCTACCTACGTACAATTCCTTGACATGGATCAAACACCTCGTAGTTCAAATCGAAATACAGTTTAACGTCATGTGGGATGGGGGTGGACCGACGTGAATGGGGTCGAAATGACCGGGTGATGGGCTTGAGCCTAATGGAGGCTTCCTACGTACCATGCCTTGGCATGGATCAAAGACCTCGTAGTTTAGGTGGTGGTTCTCATCAGCGAACCGACGTGGAGGTGAACCGTGGGTCGACTGGTGGTGTGTTTGAACCTCATGAGGATTCATACGTACCATGCCTTGACATGGATCAAAGAACACGTAGTTCAGGTTGGACGATATAAGGCCGACGTGAAGAAGGACCAGGGGTCCATGTGGCGATGGGCTTGAACCTTGTGAAGGTTTCCTATGTACCATGCCTTGACAAGGATCAAAGACCTCGTAGTTCATAATGGTGTGTCAGCGAACCGACGCGAGTGAGGACCTTGGTCCAGATGGTGTGGAGCTTACACACTAGGCTGCCCCGGTGTTGGTGAACCGACGTAATGAGGGTCAGAGTGACCATCCAGTGGTGGGCTTGAACCTCTGGGAGGCTTCCTACGTGCCATGTGGTGACATGGATCAAAGACCTCATAGTTTAAAGGGCTTCGTTAGTGAACCGACGTGAATGTAGACCCAGGGGTCCGCTAGTGGTGGGATTGAACCTCTTGAGGCTTCCAACGTACCATGCCTTGACATGGATCAATGTCCTCGTAGTTTGGGTTCTCACAACTGCTTAACGTTGGACTGGAATACAGTTTAATGTCATGTTGGATGAGGGTGGAACCTGGTGTGAAGAAATGATGGGTGGTGGGCTTGAACCCCATGGAGGCTTCCTACATACCATGCCTTGACATGGATCAAAGACCTCGTAGTTCAAAGGGGTGTGAAGTTTAACGTCATGCTTGATGGGGCATACAGTTTAATGTCACATTGGACGAAGGCATACAGTTTAACGTCATGTTGGACGAGGGTATACAGTTTAACGTCATGCAGGATGAGGGTATATAGTTTAACGTCATGCTGGACCAGGGTATACACATTAACATCATGCTGGACGTAATAGGGAGTCATAGTCGATGCTTACTCTAAGCCCACATGAGTCATGCTCGGTGTGAGAAACAAGAGGTAGTAAAGACCTGACGATCATGTCACGAAGGGTGCATTCGTGAGAAGTGAAGAGGGGCTTAGGTGTTAGGCATCCCATGGTGCTGGGACTTACTCCAGGATGGAGGCCTGGGGAGAATGATGGTGATAGTTATAGGCTTGATCCTTGAAGAGGCTTCCTACATCTCCCTGTGGAAAGGAATCAAAGTCCAAGTAGTTATTCTGATGACGTCATGCCACCAATTGGGGGTTTCAACGGTTTACTGCTAGATCGGGTCACAACGGCATACTGCTGGATTGGGTTACAATGAATTAATGCCGGATCGGGTCACAACAGCTTACCGCTAGACTGAGTTACAATGGATTACTGCTGGATTGGGTCACAACGGCTTACCACTGGATAGGGTCACAGTAGTGGATGGGGATTATGCGATGAAAGCTTCTTGGGTGCCGCTAAGGAGCAGAAATGGTGAACAGGTCTTGCGCTAGGAAGTTGCACATGTGCTGCTAAGGAGAGGCACTGGTGAATGGGGCTTACGATTTGATGCTACCCTGGTGCCTCTAAGGAGTGGAGACGATGATTGGGGCTTACGCAAGGAATCTTCCCTGGTGCCGCTAAGGAGTGGAACTAGTGAATGGGGTCGCAACGGCTCACCGCCAGATAAGGATGTCAATGGAATACCACTGCATAAGGACATCAACGGTTTACCACTAGAAAAAGATCACAATGGATTACTGCTGGATACGATCACAACGGCTTACCGAACGATCGGATCACAACGGCTTACCACTGGACAGGATCACAACGGCTTACCGCTGGATGGATCGGAAATTGTGGATGGGACATACGCAAGGAAGCTGCCCGGGTGCTGCTATGGAGTGGCAATGGTGAATGGGTCTTACAGAGGAAAGCTACCTGGGAGCGGCTAAGGAGCGACAATTGCAGATGGGGCTTACGCTAGGAAGCAGCCTTGGTGCCACTATGGAGCGACAATGGTGAATGGGGATTACGCTAAGAAGTTGCCCGGGTGCCGCTATGGAGAGGCACTGGTGAATGGGGCTCACGCTAGGAAGCTGCCCAGGTGCCGCTATTGAGCAGCAATTGCAGATGGGGATTATGCTAGGAAGCTGCTCGGGTGCCGCTATGGAGTGACAATGATGAATGGGGCTTAAGCAAGGATGCTTCCTGGGTGTCGCTAATGTGCGGAAATGGTGAATGGGGCTTACGCAAGGATGATGCCCATATTGTCTTCCACATGTCTGGCCATGAGGGCATCCCAACTCACTGGTGAATTGGGGCCTTCACCTATGCACTGGTGCATAAAAGGGATAATGCCAATGGGCATTGGAATCATGCCCCTGTAATCGTGGCATTAATCATCTTATACTTGGAGCATACGGCATATATTGTTTAGAGAAAGTGGGATTATATGTTTGAAACATATGCATTACTATAGTTTAAAGTCATGTAGATATAACTATTAGCATCTCATGCTAGTAGAATAAGGAATCTCTCATTTAGGGAAAGAGGCATCATATCATTTGTGAGATAGGTAGTACTACAGTTTATAATCATGTATATAGGAATATTGGGATCTTATGCTTGAAGCACATGGCATCTCTTGTTTGGAGAAAGAGTCATCATATAATTTGTTAGACAGGGAGTACTACAGTTTATAGTCATATAGATAGGACTATTGGAATCTCATGCTTGAAGTACAAGGCATCCCTCGTATAAGGAAAGAGGCATCCTATCATTTTTTATATAGGGAGTACTACAGTTTATAGTCATGTAGATAGGACTATTGGAATCTTATGCTTGAAGCACAAGGCATCTCTCGTATAGGTAAAGAGGCTTCCTATGATTGGCACATAGGGTGTGTTATAGTTTAGAGTCATGTAGATAGGACTATTGGCATCTCAGGCGTGGAGCATAAGGCATATCTCGTATAGGGAAAGAGGAATCCTATCATTTGTTATATAGAGAGTACTATTGTTTATAGTCATGTAGATAAGACTGTTTAGGCGTAAGGTGACTAGAAATGGATGGTGTTGGGACTTACGCAAGGGCGGCCCTTTCTGGTTTAACCTAGCATAGGAGCCAAGTGATGGGGTTTGGAGGAGTTGCCTCAGGAATGGTCCTACTGAAGGTGCTTCATGTGGTCTAGAAGAGTCTCTTGAATTGTGGTATTCCATAGGTGGATGGTGGGTGTGCATGAGGTCGAAATGGAAAATCTCGACGTCCCGGCAAGAAAAGTTCATGGTCCGACTCTCCATTTTTCATGGTGGTATTTGACAGTTGCGAAGGGACCAGTGGGCATGAAGGTAGGATCCTCACAAAGGTTAGGTCTTCACGAAGTACCTTCGCAGATCATGGCCTCGTTTAGCAATGGTCTCTCGCGGAGAAAAGGCGTCTCACGGAGAAATGGGGTCTCGTGGAGCAAAGTGGTCTCGCAGAGCTTGGTCTCACGGAGCATGGGCTCGCGGAGCATGGACTCATGGAGCCTAGGCTCGTGGAGCAGCAACGCGAAGGAAGTTGCTCGCGGAGCATGGCCTCGTGGAGCCACAATGCGGAGCTCCGCTCGGCCGCCCAAGGGGCGAAGTGGACGTGGTCGTTCATCTTGATAAGGGGGGTGAGCTGGGTATTTATTTCTAGGTGCACCGCGAAGCAGAGCACTCGACACGAAGACGATGCTTTCTTCGCGGTGGATCTTCACGGCGCATCGCGAATGTCAAAGCACTTCACGGAGTCGTCCCACCTCATTTGCTTCACGGAGGGTCTTCGTGGCACGTCGCGAATGTCAAATCACTTCCCTGAGCTGTCCCTCCTCCTTTGCTTCACGGAGGGCTCGCGGTGCTGGGGGACTCCACGAAGTGGCTTCGCGAGGCAGTTTTCCAGCCCAACATCAAATGTCCACTAATATTAATCCATAAACCCATTTGGGCACTGCGACCTACCAAATCAAAGATTGCAAAAAGGTCTACGATCATGAATCGTTTGTGTAAGCATTGGGAAAATTTTGGCGACGCGTTTTCAGGGGTCTACAACTATATAGAATTCTGTTTGTATAATTTTATTTCATAAAAAATCAAGAGAACCCTCAATTTGAAGCTTCCTACTTCTAAATGAATTTTTTCTCAACCTTGGAGATAAAACACTATACCCTATGCCACCATCTTACCATAGATTATACTCAATGATATGGTCTCAAATCATAATTTCAATAATGATATCCTATTGGATGATGTTCAAGTATGATTAGATGGAATAACTAAGACCATCCTCAAAGCATCTCACTATGGATACGTCATCACCTCTATGAGTTGGTGAAAAGTACTATAGTTCCATGAAGAGATCTAAATGTTCATTGATATTAATAATACCCTACTTTATTTTCATGAATTATCTTTCTCAACTATCTCTTAGAATCCATTGGTAAATTTATCCATAGAAGGTCATATTGAAATCCCTCAAGATCATACCTCTATACTACTCTACTTGATGATTAACATCCCACCATCACTTGGTGGATCAATAAATAATATAAGCACTAGTATTGAACCATCTTTTAATAGGTATCTCAATATGCTCATAGAATAATAGAATAGCCTCTATCCATGACTCAATAGTTTGGGGACACTATTTTCCAAGAAAGAGGTAGATTCTACAACTAGAACATTGACATTAACTTAGATATAATCGATTTAGGTCATGAAGCCCCCTCCATAGACTGCACTAATTGTATGAAACATTATTGAAGACAATCGTCATTTCCCAGTCTAGCTATAGTATTTTGAAGTATTGGATGTTCCTCTAGTAGCACTATAGGTCGGTTAAGTCCCAAAACTTTAGGAGCATGGTGATCATCACCTTCCTGGCACTCATCCTGAGGGAATCTTGATGGAATATCTCCTAAATGCTAAAAAAAATTCATAGAAGAAATAATTATATGAAAGGATTACAAATTAAAAACTGATAGGCATAAGGGATCCCGACATTGAATATATGAACTGAATTGTACAAATATCATTTCATGGTATTAGTAAGATCTTATGTTTAAATTTTAAAGGATCCATTATTGGAAGTATCCAATAATATTCAAGAGGAAAACAATCTTTATTTTTGTAATTATTATCCCTATTTGAGGAAAATTATTTGTTAGATAATAAAATTAGGATTTAGTTTAGATATATAATATCTTATTTATACGTCATGCAATTAAAATGTTTTTAAAGGAATAAGAGTTATAAGATACAATAAACATTCCTTATAACTACAACCATTTGTTACCTCTGGTATCATGATGTAACAAGAAAATATACAATGATTTGATTATATGGATTTTCATAAAAAATTTATTGATTAAAAAAATTGAAATTGAAATCCATTAAATATAAACAACTTAATTTTTTTCCATGTTATTAACATTCAATGGAGTAAACATGTCCTAATTTTTTAGTTAAGGGGAAACCATAAAGTAATGTGGTGAATCTATATTTGCACTGATACAATCTTTTTTAGTGACAATTTATTTTTTTCAGATTTTTCATTCATGAAATGAAAGTACAAATATGATTATATTAATCAAGACACAAATGACATAAAAAGGTAATGATTAAATGATATCTATTTGGCATGGAATATGCATGGATTATAAATTCATATGATCTTATAATGATGCATTAGTAAATGCTCCCATTTTATAATGGGCCTATGATATATGAAAATCAATAGTTATAACATCATCAAAAAAATGTGACACCCAATGGGGGAAATAGAGATACAATAACTGGAACAATCAAGGACATAATTTTCCATACCTAAAATGAAAATTCTCCCACACACATAGGTTAGCTAGCCCCATACCTGGTTTCATAGAACTATATGAGTCTTCCTAGTCTCCTATCCACCATTCCAATAGTAGTATTAAGAAGTAATATAAAATTATTTTTTACCACTCTGTGCAATCTTGGGACTAGTTCACTCATAAATTATCGAATCCACTTGGACACATAACCTCAAGTCTTCCACATCATATGCTAGAGGCTGCTGAATCGCAGTGAGGGTGTACAGTAGTAAGATGAGGAGACTATTCCATATAAGTTAGAGTGGAAAATGGTGGTAAAATAATTATAAATTAGTGGAATTAATATAATTAAAAAATATTATCTTATTTTTTATATGATAATAACAAGCATAATTTTATACACAATATCATATACAAATGATTCCTTGAATATAAAAAATTAATAGTGGTATATAGATGTTGTCATATCTACAATAAAAGTATTATAAAATGGAAAAATAGAATGAATCTATCCCCAAGAGAATTCTAAACACTGGATCAGTTATATTATACCTAGATCCCATAAAAAATAATAAACCATCTATAACTAGGATCTTCCCCTTATCCCTACCTACTTCCAAGAAGCCTGTCTACATACTAATCATTGACGTGAAAATCTAGTGGATAAAATTCATTAGGCCACCACCAATGGTGTACAATTAAAATATTACCTTTGTATATAAAATGTTACAGTATTCATGTATAATATTAAATGACTAAATAAATAGTAAAAACTTCATTCACAGAGTCTTCATGGGGAATCTAACATACCTTACGTACATCAAACTAATCTAGTTTTCTCTTATAATAATAAAATTTTATTTAATTTTGGGATCCATGGAAGATATTAATTACACCTATATAATATATTCAATCATTATCCAAGAAGAATCCAAGGAATCATTATTATTAGTAAGTCGAGTCAACAAATAATTAATATGATACATCTTTTCTATAGGATAATGGGTGTAACTCAAGGGATGAAACATTATCATTCCGTCACAAATATTTCTAAAATATTCTTAAGAACTCATCTAAGGTAATCATATGATAGAACTCATTTGGAGCCCAATGAGATAATCCATGGCCTCATGGGTCTAAGGACATGAAGAAGAATCCAAGTATATATTTATGGAATCCATTTTTCTGAAGATAAATGTAAATATTGAGTGATTTTTTAAGAATCTATATAATATAAATAATTGAATAAACCCCAGTGTGGTACCTCAATTATTATTCGCATCAATAAATCATGTGACATCCTTTAACTTCAATGACGAAATTCTATTTTGGGAATCTGAGTTCTATTAAATTTTTTTGATTCAGTTAAATGGTTTTAGGTCCATAATAATAATAACGTATTATATTGAAGACATTAAATAGTATCCAATTTTATATCCATCATATTTCACAATCTACCTTTATTCAATTACATTAAATGTTTCATTTATAAATGAAAAATTAACCATGTGAGTTATTCATACATTTTAATCAATATTAAATATCATTTTTCATTCCACTTATAATTGTTCAAGGGATTTTTGAAATGTAATTTCCATTTTAAAATTCATTTAATTAATTTGTATATTCCACTAGAATGTGTGAAGTTAAACACACTACATGTTGGTTAGATCACAAAGCAATCATGATATTCATTGGAATTTCATCAAATTAACCTTGATGGGAAGTTCATGTTGTCATATTTGACCTCAAAACATATCATGTGGGATAAGTATCATCATTATTATATTGTATGTAATTATGTTAATATATTACACATTTTATAGAGAGTCATAAAAAGTAATATGTGTGTTAAAATGATTAAAAATTAGAAACAAAAAGACATTTATAGAAAATTAGTAGACCACCTACCTAAACACAGTAGTATAATATTCATAAAATAAAAACATTATATTGGAGTTGTAATGAGATAAAGTAGTAAAATATACAACATCCCTAAAATAGGTTAAAAATTTTCCCATGGAAATAACATACATGGAAGGGAATAAAAGATATACTTTATATAAGTAGAATAGATGAATAATTTTGGGGAATCCAATGTGATTAGAGATATTGTAATCATTTCTCAGATGGAGTAGATATCAATAATTTTGTGAGAGGAGAAGATGATTTCTCTCACACATGGGGAGAAACATAGCGTTTAATGTTGAAAAAACGAGAATTATTTTTAAAGGATTAGAGGGAATATAAAAAATTCAAACTTTTTAGAGGGGAACATATTCAAGACATAAATTTTTCTAATACAAGAACAAACTATAAATTATCTACAATCCATTAAACCACACATTTATTGTTTAAGTTTCACGGTTTGATATACCATATAGAAACCAAGAAAATTTCCTCTATAATTTATTTTCTCAAGGTTATGTGACCGTCTTTATTTTTATGTAAAACGATTATCCTCCATTATAGGAAGTCACATTTGAGAGGAATTATTAGTAAAAACCTTTGTGATAACCTTGAAAATATTCTTTTTTTAGAATACTTGGACTATCGGCCCTGAATCAACCCCAAACAGTTCTAAATCCTCCATGACCCATTCACACAAATCAATAAAAATTAATCAAAATGGTTAGAATAAAATCAAAAGGATATGTATCCCTATAAAAACCAATATTTTACAATTTATTCCAACCATAATGGATAAATCCTAGGGACCCCATCATGAATGAAAATAAATCATCATAGGTAACACCACTCATTATAAATTCAACAAAATCTTTTGTTTTCTTATACAAGCCTCTATTTGGGTGGAAAACAATCTGAACTCTAAATTAATTAATTGTTGTAAAATAATTTCTTGTACTTAAAAATTTATTTCATAGGCTCTAAATTCTACACAAATTTATTTAATTGCTTCTTGAGGGTGTAAAACATGCCTCAGGGTCAATGGAAACATAATTTTTTTATTAGTTATATAATAGGGTAAATTTCTCTTTATTTGTAGAAAGTTCATATGGATACTAAAAATTTTGCCAAGACTCACTCGAAAAAATAGGGTTAGGATATCATAACCACTATAAGATATTATCATTCATAAAATAAAATGCAATAGAAATCTTGAAAAGAACCAAAAAGTAACAATGTGTTGATGAAAACACACCTATATATACATTTCCTTCATATTAGTGGTCTTATTCCATAAATACATGGAATTCATAATCCCAGGATGGATACATATTATTTCATCATTGAATATATTAGATCCATTCCATCTAGAAGAAATACCTTAGTGGGAACTTGTATCCACACTAGAAAAGTATTTTGTATCCTCTATTCTTAAATCATTTCCCATCAAAGGGTCTTCTTACTACAAGGGTAAAAATTAATCCACTAACAATTGATATATACATCTAAATGGATCTTTTTCAAGGCTATCATTGTGGGGCAGCATTTCACTCCCGAACATTAAAGGGTGAAACAGATGGTTTCCACATTAGAATATCCCTTTGTACACCACACACCACCATGAATCTTTTCACAACAATTATACATTAACAATAGGAGAGTAAAAAGGGGAAATATTACTATTATACCTTGTAACCATATATTATATAACATATAGTAAGGTATTGATTATCATGTCAATATATTGTCTAACCAAGGTGAAATGGGTATTATTTACTAACATCCACATCAACAAAATCCTTCATTGACATACCTAGTCTCTAATAGGTTTATATCAACTTTCAATTATACTTATTCCATATTCACATCACTATATAATATAATATTTCAGTGAACATACATGAAAAAACAACAACCTTATAAACTTCCTCAATTTCGCCCCGTTACCTATAAGGTATACCAATCTTCCATATCCAAATTAGAGAGTTTTGATCATTAACATGAACCTACTTTGTCACTTCAATCCCTTGTTTAAAAATTTAATGAGGCACCAAATTCCACAACCTTCTAAAAAAATATCATCATCCATAAATTAGTAATAGTTTCAATAGTATAGTTACGTCAAAATATATCATTTGGATATTTCAATATATTTTTTCACTACAAATTTTTTTTATACACTGAGGATTTCCATCCAAATATTGGACACCAAGGGAGGATAATTATCCACTAGATGAAGTAGGTGATGTATTCCCCACACAAAATTGAAACCTCAATGTCCATTTAGTGAGAATACATTTTTTAGATCATGAAACTAAACTCGATCGCCATCATGACCATATTTCACATAGGTGTATAATTTTTAGGCCTCAACATTGACATATGGTGAACATATATCTCTTTACATGAAATAACCAACTGCTCCATGGTAGGAAAATCATGTGCCTCTTCCATTATTTGAATAGAGAGTCACCAACTAGAAAAATATAATTACATGAAACTACTATTCTTGAAAGATATCATCAACCTACACAACATAAATTTCAGGTAGACGAAAAATTATGATGATTTACATTCTCACACCACAAGGGGTTACATAGAGTTGACACTGTTCTGATTAGATTGGGAATACCCTGGACACCTGAATGCATCAATCATGAATTGATACATATAAGTTTTATGCCCGTATTTTCAGTTGAATATATATGGAAGTTAATCACACCACCTAAATAAATATGAATGATATCCCTTGAATGAATGATAATGCATATGTTTGTTTCTTGTCAATGGATAACCATGTGAATACCTCCCAAATATATCCTCCACATTCATAAGATGTGAATTTATTTCCAATATGAAATTACAAAAAAATATTTTTCCATATTATGGGAACCTAGTGAAACTTATTATGGGTAGGATTTTCTTGCCACACATAATGGGATATGACATATTATAGGGCTGAACCACACCCCACTCAACCAACTGTGTATAACAATGATATACTTGAATTTAATCCAGATATATATAGAGATTGGTTCAACTTGATCTAATTAATTCCATAATTTAGTATTATCAAAAACATGTTTCATTAATAAACTTTAAGAAACATAACTACAAATGTGTGAGTGATATACAGTAACTATCAATGGTGCACTCTAACTATCAAGGGTTTAGAAAGGGGTTCTAATGGAATCACGAACTTATGAAAAAAAATATTTGATAAATTGTTCTTCCTTGTAATATCTAGTCTGATGGTATAAGAAACTTATATTTTAGTATATTATAAGATTTAAATAATCCAATGCATTCGATAGAATGAACCACACACATCAATAAAGTAAAAAACCCTAATATATTTTGACAATTAAAACCTAGCAAATTAATTGGAGGGAATGAAAATAAGTAACCATGTTATGAAATATTTATATAAATAAATTTAATTATACTTTTATTATGAAGTAAAATCAATTTGAATTCTTATAAAAACAATAAAAATCATTCTATACTTGGAAATATATTATCATTAATGGGTATTTTATTTCAAGAAAATATATATTATTGTTACATAATAATAATATATAATGATAATATTAATATTAAATTACCAATAAATTATTCTGCAATTGATAGGATATAATAATAAATAATATCTAATACTAAAAAAATCTATTTTATAATATAAAGAATTATCCAAAATTTTTTGGGATTTATTTATATTGAATTATCAAATTTTAGAAATTTAATTCAAAAAATTTAAAATAATTTTGGAATTATTTATAATAACATAATTCTTATATTAATTTTTGATGTTTTTCAAAAACATGATTTCACGTGAATAATGCAAAATACTATTAATTCATAAAGTACTGTGTTTGTGAAATTTTATGTATATAAGTATAAATATGAAATTATTGAAAATATTTTCTAAGACCATATATGTATTTTAAATTTAATTTCAAATTTTTAAAATATATTTTTTTTCATTTAAAATCTCATATCGAATATTTTCGATTATAAATAACATTTTCTCAATTTTTTAATATATTATATTTATTTCTTTTAAAATTATTCTTTATCGCTTTTAGAACTATACAAAAATGAAATGGATTATAAATTTATAATCAATCGGTCCCCATCATCGAATGACTACAAATATATATTTCGGTAAAAAGTAAAATTTTTCATAGGTAAAAGAAGTTATGATATTAAAAGATATAATGGTAAAAGTAATGAATCTAATAGTATAATAGAAAAAATAGTAAAATATTTGTTGAAATGAGGTTATGGGGAATTTATAGACATTATACCTTATCCTCTCTATTATTTGTAAATTTGGGATCCACTTTACTTGAAGTGACATTCCATTATCAAAAATTTTCTACTATTATAAAAATGGAAACCCTTTTCAATAAGTAAACAAGCTCTCATATACCCTATCTAACTCAATGGAGAACCATTTTTTAAACCAATATTTACCAAATACAATTATAAACAATCTTAAAATTAATTAGGTGGATATTTTATCCTAGAAATTCCAACCATTAATTGCATACCCCCTTTTCATAGGGAATAATTCAAGAAGTGATATATAAATTTCTAACATTTCCTTTGTCTTGTATTGCTTTTTGGAACATATAATTAATAAATTATAATTTCAACATCTTAAAATTATATCATAAATATATGAATTTAAAATTTTATATTATTATAAATATGTTTAAATCATTATCCACCCTTCCCTTTTCCAATATGTTAAACAAAAAATTTTATCATGCATTGTACTAGATACCACCTCCACGACAGAATGTGTTTCCTTAAAAAATATACAAGCATGGTCATAATAGATAATTTAATATATAATAATGATATTTATGACATATATTGGATAATGTAATTGTAATAAAAATTACCCCTTCATAATTTTCTATTGAAAATTAAATCATCTTCCAGGCGTCTGTATGGACTACAACCTCCATGGAACAATAGATTTTTAATATTTATATTCATTATTTCCATTCATGGATGATACTAATAATGGGTTAATTGTATAAATATTATTTTTATAATATAATTACTACATTGGTATGAAAAATTATAGAACATATTAATTATATGATCATAAACCTATTATTGACAATTCATTAGTTTGAAATGAGAAAACTCCTAGAAAAATGATCTCCCACTTCGATTAATGGATTTATATAAATAATATAATAATTAAAATTCCTGAAAATTATTATATAAAAATATAATAAACACATAATAATGTCATTATGATGAAATTATATTATTATTATAATTAAATCCCCTCATAATCAATAATTAATCATTGTAGTTTCATGTTGGGATCAGTTTAACCACACACGTGAAAAATAAAAGGAATTTATATCATGGATAACTTTAAGAACTTATTTTATATTATAATATGATATAAATAAATAAATAATTTTATGAATTTGGTTTTGGTAATGTTATTCAAATATTTAACTCATTAATTAACCAGTAACCCATTGTTAATTAAGTAACATGAAAACATGTTCATCGCCAATTTGAACCTCATAGATCATTAACAAAACTACCATTAAATTATATTATAGTATGAAAAAAAATATTTTAAAAAATATTTTAGTACATTATATTATATAATATTGATTAAATTTTTGAATATAATATATACCAACATATGTTTTATAGAACTTGTTTAATGTGATAAATATTACTAACTCTAAGTGTTGAAAATTGGTAAAAACTAACATATATATATATATGTGTGTCTGTGTGTGTTTGTGTGTCTAAAAAAATACAAATAGAGTGTAAAAATGAATGTAATTATGAATAATTTTTTAATTTATTAATTTTTCATAATTTAATCATTCAATATGGACTGAAAGTTCAAAATGAATCAATATCATTGTACGTGCTTTTGTCTCAAATTACTCTATTTTAGACATGTTTGGGATTTTGAATCTAATTTAATTTATGTGATTTACATAATTCCTATTTTATATAATTATATCAGAAATTATATTTTAATTATGTTATTTTAGGTTCAATTCCATGCCCTCTCTTAAAAACAGTTTTTATTAGAATTTTAATAAAGCCCACACGTTTTCAAGGTACCAATTATAATGGATTGTTAAATAATACATTTTTTTAATTTTCATTATTTTTTATTGAATTTTTAATTCCCACGGATGTTTTAATACCAATAATTTTATTTCATGGGATTTTATAATCAAAATTGTTTCCATTTTTCAAGTGGATATTGATTCAGTTGTTTCCCTTATAGTAAGTGTTTCTTCTAACTCAACATGAATTAATTGAGTTATTATAATTCTATTGAACATATTATATTTTATTATTTATACCTTTGATTTTAATATGTCATATTATCTCATCTTTTATAAGGATTTATATTCTTACCACATATTGAATTTTAAAAATACTTCTCACTACCTGAGATATATTACCCTTAAGTTATATTAGAAATACAAATATTTATCTCTAGATTAAAATGTTTTATCACCAAAATTTCTCTCCCAAGGATTGGTTCTGCCCCAAAATATTTTATGTCATTGAGTATTAATTTATTGTAAAATTATGTAGTGTTAAAAAAAATATTTTATCACAATTTTTATAATGTGGTATTCCAATAAAGGATATTTCATGATTTAAAAATGACCCTTTCATAATAAATTTTTTATCTTTTATATCAAAATTTCCAATAGAAAAAATTAAATCACATTAAAATATCAATTATTTAAGATTATTTATAAAATAATTATTTTTAAATCCTTTCCCTTCCCAATTTCAAATTATTCTATTTAATTAATCATGATACTTTTTATTTAATATTATTGTTAGAAATGTTTTTTAAATGAATTTATATGATTTCTAGTCTATTTACCTAGAAATTTTCAAAAGGTTTTATCATTATGGGGTTATTGTATGTAATCCATGAACCATTACTCCCAGATTTGGTGTTAAAATACATAAACCATGCATTTCTAGATTTGATACCAATAACTTTAACCCAATTTTATCCATAAAAACAATATAATATAAATAAGAAATACTAGAACACAAACCAACCAAAGAAAATGGTATGTTTATATTTGTATAGTTTTTGGATAAAATAATATCTACATGGACTCGAAGAAATGTATTTCAGTAATATAACCATCTTCTCTTTTTATACCCATCTTTTAATATTCTATATAATGTTTTAATGCCTAACACACACTTCATCAAATTTTATAATCTTATAGACTAACATGATTTAATATCACAAGATAGATAATATGAAAATGATGTTTGAGTTTGACTATACTGTTTTGGTAATATAATCCTTAGCAATTCAATGTTAGTAGTTATAATAATACAATTATTAAGGGAATGATGACAAATTAAAATGCATGAGTATAGAATAAGAAAATTCATACCCATCATAATCTATATCACAAAATCTAAGAAAATGCATAAAAATTAAATAATTTAATCTTCCATAAGAATCATTAATGATTATCCACATGATTTAAATCAAGATAACAAGAATCATTAAAAAACATAGATAAATCATAAATAAATCATCGCAGATTCATAAAACATTTTCATATCACTCTTTCATATAGATTAACCCTCATGTATACACCTGAAGTAACCCATATGGTTACACATGAAAAAAGAAAATGTATTATTTCCCCATAATCACTTAGGAAAATCCTAAAAGGTTAAATCCATCCCATATTTTAAATAACACAGTCGACTTTAAAACCTAATGCATTCAATGGATATCACGAACCCACCCCTCTATGGATACTAAAAGAACCAACCCCCTTTGTCTATAATGGAAATACCCATCATCATAAAAAATATCAAAGAAAAAATAAATAAATAATGTACATAGAGCTTTATTTTCATCATAAAACATAAGGAAATAATCATTAATCCTTTCACAACATCATTAACTCGTTGAAAAGAAATGAATTCCCTGAAAATATCATTATAAAATCATAATACATATTGGAAATTTATGAGGATTACATCAATACGAAATAAAAAAAATTCATTATAAGTAACATAATGTGTTTTTAACATTGATTAATGGAAATAACAAAAATATATTATTAATTTTTTTCGGAAAATAATGGTTTCTTTATGAATGATTCTTTTAAAACCTAAAAATAATACACATATTAAATAATCCATATTATTAGAAAATAAAAAATTAACATAAAAATTAATAATCAATCCATTGATGTGTCAATATGGTTGGAAAATCCATTCATATTGTAATGATTAAAATCATTCTTTTCAAATATTTTAAAATTAATTTAAAAAGAGACACGTGTATAAAACATTGAGAAATGTATTTATAAAAACAACTTAAAACAATATAAAATATAATTAAAAATATATTTATGAAATCATTTATGTTTATAAAATAACTTTTTGGAACATTTTAGAAAAAATTAATTTTCGACAGAATGTTTCCTCTTTAAAAAAAGATACCTGAACAATATCAGTTAAAAAAATATTTATTGAGGTTAATTTATCAATTAGATATTAAATATATATTAAAAAATAAAAAAATATTAAATTTATGATAATAAAGGTTATTTGGATCTATAAAAAATATAATTATATTTCCCACAAGTAATCATGAATATAAACAATCCCGAAAAGAAAGGATATGTAAAAAAAACCTTTTACACTATGGTAATTTTACAATAATATACACAATTAAATATTAAAATCAAATAAAAAATTAAATATAATTAACATATTACGATTAATGATATAACATGAAAAGGGTAATTATATACCATTCAATATATAATATAGGTTAATATCATAAATGTATGTCCCAATGAACGGTAATTTCGGATAACTAAATGTAACAAAGATCATATGAATAAATTGAGATTTATTCAATGGAGAAATTCTCAATAAAAAATAAAAATCCACAAAAAAGGTAAATATATATTAAAATAATTTATAAATAAATTCTTACATAATCATGGAATAACAAAGTTAATGAAGAATACTTTATAATCCAATAAATGGAAATTGAGTTATGAAACCCCAATTAACATGGAAACTCTCTTGTCTAATACCCTTGAATTAAATACCTAAAAATAAAATTTAAAATACCATTAATTATATAGTATTTTTCATTTAATATAAATAATTTTGTTATATACACCATTTAACTGAAATTATGATCTTAAAAATAAAATATATCTCATTTAACAGAAATTGAGATGAATCTATTACCGCGATTCGAGACACTCCATGTATATTTTTTAACAACTTTATAATAAACTCATATCAATTATTTTATTCATTATAAATATTTTTAATGTTATTAATTTATCCATAAACCATTTAATTAATTTTTCTTAATGACATTGTTAATTACATAATCAGTTAAGTCCACACCATATGTATTTGGGATTTTAACTTCTTATGTTCCAAAATAATTATATAGTTTAAATGAGGTATATTAAGTAATTATTAAATTATTCATATATATTAATATTCATGAAAAAATTATCATTTTTATACATCAATTTTAATTTTCAATCCATCTATTAAAGATGGATAAGATAAATGAACTACTTTACTATCACGGAGAATGTAGGTCGTAAGAACACTTGAGTAATAGTTCCATTTTTCAATTATCACTATATAAATACGGTAATTAAAATTTATAGATAGAAAAATAAACAAAATTTCATAATTATAACATGATTTCGTTAATTATATTTATATATATCATCCACGTGTTGGGGTGAGGAAAAATGAAGCCCAACAATTCATGGAAGTGGTAGTGCACATGTACGTATGAACGATGTAATAATATTGAAATATATGGGAAGGTAATAAAATATTTATATTAATAAATTTAAATAATGAAAAATATTTCATTAGTTTTTCATAAATCACATCAATCTGTCGTTATAATTCATTCATGAATGGTAGTGGTGGATAAAATATTACATCAGTTCACAGGGTTGTAGTCTGCCATGCACCCAAACGATAGTTTTATTTCCCATTTGGATGAATATGAGATAGAAATAAGCCATTGAATTAACATAATAGAATATATTTATATTTAGGATACCATTTTTATTATATTATAATGTAAAAAAATATTTTATTGTGTTGGAAGATGAAATAATACAAAAACACGGGGATATAAACTATACTTATTCATTATAAAATCAAATTTCATAACAATTTATTTTATATATAGTTGGAATTATGCATAATTTAAGACATATAAAATAATGGTAGGGATAATAACAAGTAATTTTAGTTTGCTATATGCTGAAAAAAAACTTATTTATGTGTCATGTAATGATTAAAATCGTTGTTGTTTTATAAGAGAGTGAAGGGGCAGCCCTGAAGTTTCAAAAAATATTAAATTAATATAAAACTATTTTTATTTTAGAGAGGATTTAAATTTATTTATTTAGAATATCAGATATTTCTGTGTCCAAATTATTTCATAAAAAAAATTTAAATATATTTTTGTCACATTTTAACACTTATATGTTTGTTTTAAACCCTTGTTAACCCCTTTCACAGTTATCATGACAACAATGATTTATTCTCTTTGACAGTCACTATAGTTACTATAAATTCAAAAAACCCATAAATGGACCATTATTTATATCTTCAACCATATACTCTTCCATTGGTTGCATATAATATCTTTATGATATTATGTCATTTAAGAAAATATTATTTATTATAATATATCATTAATGTGAATCGTTAGAACTATTCCATACGTTGATTATAGTAGAATAAATAAAATAATAAAAAATAAAACCAAATATTTTAATACATCCATATCATTACATTTTCATCTATAATTTTTTTTATTTCATTAATAATCTATAATTATATTATTTTGAATATTCCTAATATCATTTTATTAATTTTTCTATTAATAGAAAAATAATCACGTAAGTGTAGTGAAAATTTTATTAGTAAATATTTTATTCAAAAATATTAAAAATAAATTAAAATTAGAAATATAAATTATTTATATTCTAGAATATAATTTATAACATAACATATCCTTCAGTTAACCTTATTTTATAATATATTATAGTTACTGAAAACATTAGTGCAACATTGTTTACATTTCATTAAATAATATATTTTAATTGTTATTTCACATCTATTTTTAAAAATGCCATATAACAAGATCATTTATGTGTATGGAAGAAAAATATGAGTCCACTAAAACTTCGTCAAGTGTTATTGTCATATTAAAGTGCATATAATATTTTTTGAACCTATAATTTCAATTTTAACCCATTATCATGGTAACAAAAAATTTCTATGGGTAATATTCATATTTCCTAAAAATAAAAGGGGACTATATATAAAATTTTCACCTCATGATTTTAAATATATATATATATATATATATTATCAAATTTGAATATACATATGTAGAAGAAGTAAATATGCAATTAGACTAAAAAAATTCAATGAAAAGATATTTTTTAAAAAAATTTATTTTTTAAAATTTAATATTTTAATAAAAAAATAATGTCTAAATTTAATTTCAAAAACCAGAAATGCATCATTAGAAAAATATAAAAATTAATGTTTAAAAATAATACAAAATATAATTTTACTTTGAAAATACTTTAAATTAAAATAAAAAAATCCAAAAAACATAATTTTTCACTATGAATTGATTATTCTACATTTTCAAAACATTTTGTAAAATTATTCATAAGATAAATTTTGACATATTGAATTCATACATAAAATTAAAATTTTCAAATTATTTAATTTAACTTTTTCTATAAATAATTATAATGTTCTTTCATTATATGTAAGAAAGCCCATTTATGAAGATAACTTATTTTTAAAGAACAAAAAAAATTTAAAAAAAATTAGAGAGATTATTTAAAAATAATTAAATAATAAATTTTAATTGAGTAAATAATATATATATTTCATAAGTATTTAATACAATTCATTCCATCCAATTTAACGACATTGTTATAACGATCACATTTAAATAATAAAAATTTATTGTTCATTTAAGCTCGATGTTATGTATCTTGAACACTATCAAACATAGTATTTATTTTTAAAATATTAGGATATTGAATTATCCCCACATATAAGAAATTTTTTACCCATAATTAGTATTCTATTTCAGTTTCTAGGGTTTGACTTTTAAAAAAAACTGAATACACTCATCGTAAAAAAATTCAATAAAATTCCTTTGGAAATGAGATAATGGGATGTACAAAGATCATCTGGAATAACACATAGTTTGTTTAAAAGTAGGATATCATATGTGGGAAGTGAAAACATGAATATGGGAGAAAAAAATAGACTCTATAGGATTGGTAGAGATTGATATAGAACACGGTCGTAAGAACGATGGCCATCATAAAACCATAAACCTGTGATGAGTTAAAAGTCCACTAACTTCACTAAAAATAATGTAAAAAGTTAATGTTTTTTTCCTAATCTGTTTCCTTAATTTTATGGAATTGTTTAATTACATGAATAGTAACATAATAAAATAAACATACTTTTATGAATAATTTCATCCATTATTCAGCTGATACCAGAATCTCATATTTTTCTCTAAACGATGAGTATTGGAGAAGAATTTTTCATTAAATAAGCTATAGAGTCAACTTATAATTGGGTAAATAATCAATAAGTTTTTTAAAGGATATTAATTTCATCATTATACATTATAGAAAAACAAATGGTTAGGAATATATAAGATAATTTCCAAAATGAAGAAATATTCATATAAAGACAAATACATTAATTTTGATAATTCAACATTAATACTGAGAGATCAAAATAGAGAATTTAATAAATTACTAGACATTAAATTTTTCAAAATATTATATAATAATATTTAATCCAAAGAAATTGGAATTATTTGATTACATTTTCATCTATGATTAATTAAACATTTATCTCGAAACGAAATCAATCACTCTTTATGTGTCATTCCAAAAACTATATGACATATTTATATAATCTCAAAGATTTTATAATCATTTATTGAGATATCTTGAATCACTATAAATCCACATTATAATAATATACATATCCAATGTTAATTCTACCCTAACTCCTCAAATAAAATCATATAATATTTTCATACCTTATTCCTATGAGGTTCCCAAAATAGTGTACATTTCTAAAATAAGACTACTCTAAAGATCACCAGATAATTTTTAAATACAATGGTAATATATATGATAAATCATATTTTATCAAAATCGTAAAAACAATTATATGTGAGATTCATTAAATATATACAGTCAATGAAATACAAATAAAGGCATCACATTGGCCTGTAGTAAGAGATTCACCTTGTTCACCCTTCGATTTCGGGTTCATGACCCATGTCCTTGCTAGATGTGTTTTTATATTAATTTTCCTGTCTATATCCCTTTTTATAAAATTATATAATTTTTATAATGTTCCCAAACTAGTATGAACAAACTAAAAAATTACATTTATCATATAATAATATATAAACCCTATAGGTAATTGATAGCATTAAATTTTTGTCCACAAAATGTAAAAGTATTATTCCCTAATATATAATTCACAAAAACCCAAATGGTTACACATACACAAACCCAATAAAAAGTATCCCTAAATATCATTAATAACATTATAATTTCATTACCTAAAACCTCAAATGTGGTGTCTAATACATTTAACTTTTGATCTAGAAAAAACATATAAACCCATGGTAGCATCTATAACAATTGAGTTAACATAAGATGAAAACATTATAATCCCCATAGTTATCTAAAACATTTTTTAATACCAACTATAATATCCATGAACTCATACTCTCAAATATGGATATTAATACCATAAATATTAAATTTTTAGATTTGATACAGATAAATGTCACCAAATTTTTTCATCCAAAATATATATCATAAAAACGAAATATTGAATCACATACCTTCCCAAATACCTTTTGGGTTTATTGTTTTTTGATATTGGTGAAAAAATCATAACAACATAGATTCATAACTACATGTTTATAAAGATCGACTTCTGATCCCTTTATACACATATTATAATATTCCATGTTAGGTATTCATCATCTCCAATAATTTAATTCACATATGAAACCATTCTGGACTCACATCATTTTACATCATAAGCTGGTGAATAAGAAAAAGAAGGTTTTTCAAAAATTATCTATAAGGTTAAACATAATCATTAATAATTAGATTCCATTAGTGTGTATATGTTAATAAAAAATATTGTAATTAAAATATTTAAAATTCATGATTACAACAAATGAGAATTCATACCCATCATAACATGGATTACTAAACATGGGAAATTGAATGAAACATAAACAAAGGATAGAGACATGAATCAATAATCATGAGCCATGTGACAAAAATATAGATTTTAATTATCATTAGGAATCCCCATATATTGCATAATAATGTCTTGGAATCTTGGAAAATTTTCATATCACACTTAAATTATGAGATACCCTCACTAATAATCATGAATTATACCATCAAGGATACATTGGAATAACCATCGTAGTATATTCCCTTAATCTCTTAGTACAATCCTATGTGGTTAAATCCATTTCATATTAGAAATGAAAGTACGGTTAAATTCCATACCAAATGCATTAGTGGGCAATCACAGACCAAAAAATAATTTGTTTATTAAAGATGCCACATATACTTTGTCAATAATGGAGTCACACATCATCCTAAATAATATCCAAGAACCATAATAAGAAAAAATTACATAGAGATTGTGCATCATGATAAAACTAATAGAAACAATCAATATTCTTTACATAACATCATAAACCCCTGGAAATGAAATGGGTTCCCTGAAAATCTCTTTGAAACAATAATAATCTATCTCGATAAATAATGTTGAGGGTATCAATAAAAATTAAATTGAAGGAGTATAAGTTCCATCAGGGTTTTTTGACATTTATGAACGTAAATAACATTAAATTATTATTATTTTTTTAATGAAAATATACATTTCATTTTGAATGTCTCCTCTAAAATCAATATACCGCATACATATTAAATAATTCATTTTCATTGAAAATAATTTTTTTAAAATTTAACATAATATCAATGTCATTTTGGTTTGATGATGGTGGGAAATCCATTATTTCCATAAATGTTATATATACATATATATCTCAAATATTTTTAAATTATTGCAAATGATAACCATGTAGAAAAATTAATAATTTTTTATAGACCATCCTAAAGAAGAGAAAAAATCTTGGAATAAATATTTAGGAAATGATTTATTTTTTGAAAACAACATTTATAAATTGATTATACAAAACATTTATTTGGACATAAAAAAATTTCTGATTTTAAAGAAGATACAAGAACATTATCACTGAAAAATTATATTATTGATGTAATTTATCAATAATTAATGAAATTTAAAGTAACACTTTAAAAAACATTCATAACTATAGAAGAATAATATATTTTGGGTTATTGAAAATAATATGATATGATTACTCCTCAATCAATCTTGAAAATAAACAATCCTGAAAAAATATATTTTACAAAAAATCCTTGACCACATTAGTAACTTTTATATCATATTACCCATGAAATAATAAAATCAAATGAAACATAAAATATCAATAAGATAAGGAAATTATTGACATATTATATCAAAGGGTCTGTATATACCACTCATGAATAATGATAGGTGCATATCATAAACATATGTCCCAGGGAAAGAAAATTAAATATGAATGAAACCTAAAAAGATCATATGAATAAATTGAGAGTTAATCAAAAGAAAGATTAAGTGTAAGAAATTTATATAAAAAATGTTAATACATAGTAAATCAATTTTAAAAAAAATTCAGACATAATCATGTTAGAAAATTTCGTTAAAGAAGATTTCATGTGCCAATCAATGTAAATTGAGTTAAGAAACCCTTTAACACATAGTAACACTTGATTCTAATCACATCTAATGAATGGAATAAAATTCAACTTAATATAATATTAATTATTATGGATGAATCATATAAAATAAAAAGGTAGTATATACATCATATAAAGGAAACTAGGTAAATATCCATAAAATATCCCTCAATGTATGGGAATTGAGATGAAATCCCTTACCTCGAGTATAGAAGTTCTGGACATATCCTTGAAATCTTGTTTAATAATATCATAAAAATTTTATAACTTATTATTAAACGTTTAAAACATAATACATTTATCATTTAACCATTAATTTCATTTATCTAAGTGTAATTGTAAATTACATATCTAGTAAAGTCCACGACATGTGTTTTTAGGACATTCAGTTCATATGTTCAAAATAAATTTTGTAGGTTGAATTAGAAAAAAAATGCCCTTATTAAATCATATATAGAAGGGTTATAAATTTTTATTTATCATCTTTATGCATCCATTATACTTTTAAATCAAGCCACTATATATAAATATGAATAATTAATTATGTTACAATCCTGGAGACGATATTTCATACATACGCATGGGTTACTATATGATTTTTCAAAGATGATTATGGAAGGAAGTTAAGTATAATTTTGTCTCCCAAAAATTATAAAAATATAATTGATATCATATTATTTATTTATTTATTATTATATATATCATCTGTGTTATGTGGTGATGAAAAACAAATCACATCACATCATGGAGATGGTAGACCACAAATACGAACGAACGATGTTGTCAATTTCCAATGTATGTGCACGTAAGAAAATATGAGTTATATGATCATTATAGAATGATAAAAAATTTATTGATATAATATAAAAAACATAAATTCATTATTATTATCTAACTCTGAGATATTGTGATGAAAAATGAATTACATCGGTACACGAGGTGGTTGTTTGTCGTAAACACAAACGATTGGTTTGTTTTCTATTTGATAGAATAGGGGAAGAATATAATTCATAAAACTAATCTAATAATATCATATTATATTTATGATATTGGTTTTCATATTTTATTCCAGTTTATTAAGAATTATTTTTGTTTGAAGAAATAAATAAAACAAAAACACATGTTAAAAACTATACCTTTTCTTTGGGAATCCTCAATTTTATAACACCTTATGCCATCTATGGTTTTTATTATGCCTAAAATAAGATCTTTATGATGATGGGAGTTATTATATGATGGTATTTTGGCCATTATTGTTCAATGTAATTTTTTTATTTATGTTTTATTTAATTTGAATAAAAGACTCCCTTATATAAGAGAGGGGAAAGACAATCATGGAATGTCTCAAAATACATAATTAATATAAATACATTTTTCCCTTCCATATAGATCAAAACATATTTGTATTGAATAAATGGTGAGTATGGGTCAAAAATAGTCATCAAATTAAAATTAAACATGTTTTGATGACATTTTTCTCGTATATTTTGTTTTAACCCCTCGTTAACAATATTGACAATAATCGTGACAATAAGGATTTTTACTATTTGAGGGTCACTATACCTAATATAAATAGAAAAGGCCAACAAGTGGTCCATGGTTGATATCATGATCCATATCCTAATCAATTGGGGAAATATAATTTTTCATGAATTTTATATCATTTAATAAATTATTATTTTTTACAATACATCATTAATGTCAATATTTATAACTATTAATTACTTTGATTTTAATAAAATCAATAAATAAGTACAATTCTAAAAATATAAATTAAAAATTACTTTAAATTTCATTTGAATATTTAAAATTATTATATAAATTTAATTATCTCAAATTATTTTAATTTCAATATTTTTATAATCATTTATTAAATTTTTTTCATTAATTAAATTTTAACCACAACATGATTTTGTAAATCTTTAATATAAATATATCATATAAAAATTGAATATAAATTACAATGTCAATGTTAAATCATTTATATATCGAAATAGTAATTAAAAATTAAAATATCTTCTCGTTAAATATATGTTAAAAAATAATATTGTTATTAAAACCAAGAGTGTGTAATTTTTTGACTTTTATATAAATAAAATATTCTATGATATTCAATGAAATAAAAAAGGAAAAAATGATATATAAAGAAATATTAATATATTATTGATAAATTTTATTAATACAATAAAATTGAGTAATTTTTTATATTAATTTTATATTAATTATAATGTAATTTTTAACCCTTAATTATATGATTTTACCCTTAATTGTGGTAATAAAATTTACTATAATTACTATTCACATTGAACAAAAGTAAAAGGAAAATATTTACAAAATTTGGGCCTTCAGACTAAAAATATGAAATCCCTTTTTAATAATTCAAGACCAATAAGTGGGACAATATAATGTTAAATTTATTCATTGAAATGTAGTAGAAAACATATTTTATAAAAATGACCTTTTTAAATATAAAAAGTTTATATATAATATAAAAAAATAAAATAAAATAAAAAACCAAAATTTTATAATTAAAAAATAAAGAATAATAAATTTAAATTTTAAAAAAAATCAAAAATAGGATTTTACATTAAGAATAAGTTAAATGAGAATGCATTTTTCAATTAAAATATATATTTGTTCTATTTGTTAAAAATTATATTATTTCATAAAATTATTAAAAATTCATCATAAGATAATTTTTGAAATATTGTTGTAAAAAATTAAATTTTTCTAATAAATTTACTAGAATTTCTAAAAAAAAAATTTAATATTCCATAATAAGAAATCCCCATTTATAAAGAAAATATATTTTAAATGAATAAAATGATTTTACTAAAAAATTGAGTTCTTATTTATGAATAATTCCAAAATACATTACAAATGATAAGTTCTTTTATATATTTTGTAATGTAGTTACAACAATTCTTTCTTTCCAATTTAATCGATATGGTATAACTGTGGTATTTTAAAAATACTAATTCATTATTCATTTATGTTTTGTGTCATGTATCTTCTATGCTATCAAAAAAGTATTTGTATTTAAAATATTTTGATATTACATTATGTTTCATTATTTATCTTATAATATATATATATATATATATGTATGTATATATAACTTTAGGGACTTAACTCATGATATCAAGAAATTTGATTCTTGATTCCCTGTTTTCTGATACCATTCATAACATTCTTTTTGTGTTGGTGTTATTCATTTATGTTAACATACAACTATTTTTATATTGTTTCATTTGGGATACATTCTTTTTAAACCATAGAATTTATTTCACTTGATGTATAATGATCACATCATTCCATAATTTACTCATCCATTAACTCATTATGATATTGGATGTGAACATATAATTTTAATGATTTAAATTATAGGATTTTTTCCTAGTAAGAACATTTTTTTAAAATTTTGGGGAATTTTTTCACATTACATATAATTTTATTCTAATATGTTTTATTATTAAAAATTTGACTATGTATTGTTTCACCATGAACTATCTTTCAATGGATGAGTTATGATCACGTTATCCATCTTATTTACATGGGAATGTTATTGATAGTCATGTTGATTAATGACTGCTAACATTGGTTGGCATTGTATAGAAATTATATATCATTCATGATATCGATATCCATGTTATTATTAAGTAACATATTTATTATGTAATGTTATGAAATGTAATATTCACACTTATTGTTAAAGATCTAGACATAACTAGGTGATAGGTAGGATCATAATTCTATATCATACCCATGAATTGATGGGACTATTGAGACAAAACATGTTTGGTTATCTTGTACCCCTCATCCCATAACAAGATAATGTAATTGAATAATAGTAAGAATTTTTGTTATTTATATCCTTATGAATTCCACCAGTATATTATTAGTATTATTTATAATAATGTTTTAATTTTTTAATGCATATATAATGCTCTCGGTTTTGATAAATTATAGCATCAGGTTTTTTATATAAGCATGACATAATATTTATTCCATTTTTATTCCATGATCAACATAGTTGTATATTAAAAATTAATAATCATTTTAGATCACCCCTATTTATGTTTTCATTTCACTAGGTTATAGTGAAAATTGGTACACATGATCTTCAAAATAGGATAGTCTGTGTGGAGAATTTTTGGGAGACGTTGTATGCTTATTATGGACCCATTAATTTATTATATATTTTTAAAAATCCTATGGGCTGAGAATAAAATGGTTTTTTCTAGATTATATATTTCAAAATCTTTTAAATATATAATACTATAAGTTATTTTGATTGTATTCAATGAGATATTTTATTTGAGTCATGTAATTTGGGGATAGTTATGTCTAGTTATCATTGAAGCAGTTTTGTAATGTTTGTTTCTATTACACTGGGCTCGGGAGTGCCGGGAAAAGGTGTTAAAGAGGATCCTTAAAAGTAGGACATAAATAATTATATGAACTATATCCATTAATTACGAACCATATTCATTAGTCTTGATCATCTTGCGATAACTCCAACATTCATCACACTATGATTGATTGGGAATAGCCAAAGGTCGAGTTTTATAGAGTACATTGATTCATCATCCATCTCTGACAACTCTCACAATATATAATATTTTTGAAATAGAAACATAGGAAAAAATGAGACACCAATAGGAAAATATCAACTCATAAGGATATCTCCCATTCGGAGGTCCATCTATGACGCCACTTGGGATGATACTATAAGTATTTTGGATTTCTCCCAATGTTATGGTGCAATCGACCAATATTTTTTTTTATTAATATTATTTTTCTAGGGACACTCTTATAAGTAGTGGATGATGAAAAAAAATCATATCTTGATAAATAAACATATGGAATCTCTACCAGAACCATTGACCTCAGAAAATCCCCCTATCAAACATGTAAAATAAGAACTATGTCAGGTATATAAGACTCAACGCATAATCAGACATAGTAATTCAATCCCGTTGATAGACCCATCAATCATAAATAAGTTTCCACCACAAAAAATATCTCACAATCATGAAACACGTTATTAGTCATATTGTGAGTATGATAAATCCATTATTCCCTAAGGGATCACTATTCAATGTTTGGCGTTCAATGAATGAATCATCATCTTTCTTGAAAAACCTATGAACCAGATGGAAAGTGGTGACTTATGCACTATAAAAAATTTTATCACCGAAGTATCAAGTTACACTGATAAACCCATGATAACATTATCTTTGGAACAAACATATCATACCTAGACAATGGGTAATATCATCCATCTTGGTTGGAATATTTGTATTCTTTGGGAGAAAAATATATATTAAGAATGAAGGGGATACAACCTACTTCATTCTACAGGTAATGTTTATCTTTCCACTGAGTCTCTCACAAAATTTTTCATCACTCACTAGTAATTGAATATGGAAAAACTGTGGGAACAATCTCATTTGATCCTTCCACTACACATAAGATGGATATCACAGGGTATGTACTTTATTTCATTGGATGAACCCACAAATATTTTCGAATATCCAAATGAGATGATATTTGGAAGAAATTAAAGATCATAATTTATCACTATACTATCAAAATACTTAAATTGTTATACCACACAATGATATCTCATATATATGGGTCCTAAAAATAGTTAACAGAGTCTTGGTGAAATGAAACATTAGTCATCCCAAAAAATATGGTCTCTTAAGTCTAATAACAAAACTCAAGACCCCCTTAACATATTCCACATAAATCCCCAAAATAGTCTTCATAATATTTCAAACTCTAAACTATATACCTATGATAAAACTAACTTGATAATACTCTAACATGTCATGTCCCATAGGGGGCCTACCCCGGCTATTGGTATGTTGAGTATTCCACCCTGATCATAACACCAATAGTAAAAGGTATTATGAAATGAACCACGATTACATATATCAGAATATGATAGGCCATATTCTATTCCAACCTTCAATACAAATATATCTACAATGTATATAACTAAATACAACACAATAAAGATGTGTGTGTGTCTATTTATAAAATTTTCAACTACACTGTATACACCACATGCATGAGACCATAGGTATAAATAAATCAACAAAAAAATATATAAGGGAATTGTATATTAGAAAATAATATGAATTTTTTAGACATAGGAAACCCAAATTCCATTAATAATTGTGTTTAGACATGGAATGTTCTCTACCCACAATGATCACTATCACAGTCATGGATCTCATAGTTACATCAATCATCTCTAATAATTACTTGGTGTAGCCTCAATTTTCCATAGTAGATCCCCATATAAATTGAAGATCACTAGATATGTTCATAATATAAATAGACAAAACATTTTTAGAAGAACATTCCATATATGAGTTAGTATAAACATCCATAATGAGATGTCCCTAAAACCAAAAAAAAGAAAGAATAAAAAAACAAGTTAGTTTAAATCCATTGAATGTCAGAGTAACTAAGTGGAAGATAATAAAATATAATTCCTATATACTCAAAAAATATAGTTTTTGGGAATAAGAAGTGTTACCTATAAGATAAACCCCAAACTATGAAGGCCACACATAATAACAAACCAAGGAGGATTAGGTACATAAAGCCCTAAATTTTGAAGTAAATTGCCTAGTTTTGTGTATCATATCAATGGAAATCAGGGGGTCCATGAGAATTAAATTTAAATAAATAATTAATATAATCAACCTATAAAACAAAAAAACCCTATTAGAAATCATAATCGAGGACCCACTACTTATTAAGTTATATATTTCATAAAATTTAGTAATGTCGAATGATGTACAAAATCACGGACAATATGCTTCCATTTTTAGAATGCATGAGGAACCAAAAAATTGAAAAAAATAGATCATATAAAATTGGGTAGTGATGACTTTAAAAATAACCATATATGTACACTAGATATGTGAAAACTAGGAATATAGGAAATATCCATTCTTTTCATAGCCCAACTATAGGAGGATAATCATTATTCAACTCACATTAAACTAAACAATCAAAATCCAGCGACTGATGAAACCTCATTGAAATTACAATGTAGTATATAGTACCGATGATATTTTGGGATAATACCATATATATTATATGATACAATTCACCTTATAGTTTCTATATATATCAGGAATACTAGACCTATATATATAAGATCTTTTTTCCTGAGTATATAGGTTGAATAATAAAACTATTTAATTAATACATAGTGGATTTTGTAACCAAAAATACTAATTGAAAATGGGGTAATAATTGAAACTACCAATGGATAGGGAAGAAACCTAAACCTAACACAATAACACCACGTAGGAGGTTTTTGAAGCCTGAATACACTATGAACATCACGCACAAACCCAATCACCAGTTTAACTTATATAAATAAAAAACTAATATATTTCCCATTTATAATTTTCTTGAATTCCTAAATATATCCCATAATTTAAATATTTATGATATAATACAAAAAAAATTATATCCATGTATCTAAATCGAATACAGAATTCATAGGATTCAAAAAAATCCACATTATTGAGGAATAGGTCCATGTGGTAGCATCTAGGCACATCATGTAGGGTGATGGAAGGGAGATTATGCAGCCATAATGGGTGTGCGGTAGGATCCTAAAACATTTATTTATTACTATGATAATCCTATAGGGTCAAATTAGGTAGGACCAGACATAATCAGACCACCATCCTCACTAAGAGCATACTAGGCATTGCATCAAAAGGCACATGATGCACCATGTTCACAAATCCCCTTGAACGGATGCCCATGCCTTGACTTTTGAATTCATGTGTGATCACAACTTTGCATTGGGATGGGTTGGTTTTTTCCCTACACTGTTTATAATATTAGGGGGCTTGGTCTGACACATTTAGATCCATTACATTTAGGTAAAGTCCATATCTCATCCTCTGTAATTAGATGGATTAAGAGGAAATCATATCCCCATAATACTAAATTCATGCTTCCACCATTGGGAGAAATTTTATTCCACCCCATGATTCTATAAAATATGATGTGGTTAGAACCTTCCTCATTTTCATTGGATACAAGTATGGAAAACCTCATCCTCAGCTACCACCCTACATCTATATTTCCCTAACAAAACAATTATGATTATGGAGAACACTACCTAGTACCTCTTTATGTGAATTTTAAATCACCTCACAACCTCCAACTTTTCTCCTTTCACAAATTCACTCTAGGGAAACACATTTCACCACCATCTAGATTTCATTTTTTATCCATCGCCACTGCAAATAATCAATTTTCATGACCAAAAATAGCCTAATTTTTTTGGAAAAAACTCCACAAATATTTGATCATGAAATGATGAGAATTTGGATAATGTTCAAAAATAAATATTCCAATATAAATTTATTTTGAATGTATTTTATAAAAAAAATGCACTGTAACTTCCTACATAATCTCTTTCAATTCATTTCATTCATTTTATGTGATATTGAAATCTACCTAGGGTTCCTAATTATTCCTTGATATCATTCTCTCCCATCCCCTCCCATACTAGGGTGTTCGTGATTACTCTCGTAGAAGGATTATTTATGAGTTAATAAGGGGTAATCTAGGATAGAAAATTAGTTTCATAAATAAATTAAATCTTATAATTTATTCCACACAAGATGGATTGAACTCAGGTACCACATTTAAAGTAAAAGTAAAACATTTACTTGATGGAAGAAAAATCCAAAACTTAAATATAGTATTGGTTTTCTCATCTAATTATACATTTAGCAAGAAAAGGAATATTCATGTGGATTCATATGTGAAGGACCAGAAAGAATTGTTTTATAATTAAAATATTATTTGAAGGGAATTTTAATTCCCACCACATCATTTCAAGTCAACTTTGGGGGTTAGTATTTCATCTATAGTTAAAAAACCATCATGAAATTTTTCTAAGGTCATTTATTAGGGTAACTTTAATATTTTACACTTGGGTAGGTCACATGACTCATAAAGAATAAATTGAGTTATCTATCACATGGAAAAAAATGAAGTCACTAAATTATTATAATTATCATGCTTCAAAATAGAATATTCGCAGTTAGAAATTTTGTACCTTGAATTAACTTCATTAAATTTAATTTAAATTTGAACTATTGTACTTTTGATCTATTTTTTCATGGTTATAAATTTTCCCCTAATACCTTTACTTTTCCTTTTATTTTGAAATGGTTTACTTTTTTATTTAATACATTATTTCATTTTTTATATTTCACACCATTAGTTGAAGTAAAGATGGATTTATCTCCTCTGTGTGGTGAAAAAATCACCATATCTCAGATATTATCCCTGGTACTACCACTTTATTAATAATATTTGGTTTCCATTATAATGGTTTGAGGAATGATAGGATAATAATAAAAAAATTCCTAGTATCACTAAAATATTTCCAACATTATTTTTAAATTCATCCAACTACATTAATAGTGGTTTTAAACATAAGTGACGTAAATTATTTAAAAATAAATTTATTTTAATATAAGATTTTGTTTGGAGAATTAAATTTCTAATTTTTACTAATAATTTTTTATTGGTATTTCAATAATATTATTTTTTTATTTAAGTATTTCTCTAAAATTTCCCTACTTATATAAAATCATCATATAAATCTCATTAATCATCATGAATTTTTATATACAATGTGATTTTTAAGTAATTTATTCCATATTCTTAAAATTATTTTATCTATTCCATGTTTCTCTAGTTCTTCAAAAGAAATTAAAATATCTATTCCCAATTAGAGTTCGTTCGGTGTCTTATATTCTTTACTTTCCTTATAAAAAATAACCTCTTTTGAACTCTATTATTCCGCACTATATGTTTCCTTATACATCTTTTTTTACCATGATGGATTTTATTTCATAATCCTTAAAACCTTATTCTTTTTTTCATATTCATCAACACATGATATAACATTATGTTTTGGTATAAAAGTCATCTAATTTCAATGATATACATTTTCATTTACATTATAGTATTTTCCACCAATTCATCCACTTTACTCTATTATTCTCGTTGATTATATTTCAAAATCATCACCACTATCAATTCTAGCATTACCTTTAGGGAAAAAACTAAAATATATTTAATAATATGATAATTGAAATAATTAAAAATAATTTTACCTTTTATTTACAATTTTCACACTATAGAAATTTTCAAAAGTGTGAAAATAACTTCAATAAATTAATGTAATCGTTATCAACATCAGATTCAACCACATGTGAACACTTAATTTTAAAATGGTTGGAAAATTTTTATGCTCTAAAATATATTTCTTTTATATATTTTCCATTCTTATTTTTAGTGACCATGACCTATCCTAAATGTTTTCAATACATTTTTGAGTTTATGAATGTTCAATAAAACAATATTGGTCAGGAAAGGGAGAAATATTTTCACTTTACTTATCATCAACAAATCTCATTAATTCATTCATAAAGATATAATCATCCTAATCTTCTCCATTAAACTGAATTTAGAAATTTCTATTTTACAGTCAAATGAAGACGTCATCCACCAATTAATATTATAAAATTATAATATATTTTAATTAATTATTCTAGTATTGTAATCCTGAATCCTTGATATTCTAATCCCTATAGTAGATATCAAATAATTTTCTCCATATTACATACAATTTTTCAAATCTCATTACTAATAGAAACTATGTTTTATTGAGATATGTGACTAAAACATTATGTTCTCACCCATTCGATTAAATATTTTTCATATGAAACATTTTATAGGTTTTATTAACTTGAAAACATAAATTAAATTTTTGTAATTATCAAGAACATCCAGGATAAGAGATTAAAGATATGGGGTCATCCACTCCTTACATGGATTAGATAATTTCCCATGATACATGGTAACTTTGTTATTATTGATTTAATTGATACTCCCCTTATATCTCTTCTATTTAATGAGGTTACCCATAAATGAAAAAAATCCCAATCCATGGTAATAATATGAAAAATGGATTAAAATATCCATATTAATATCATTATAAGATACAAACCTGATTAAAATATCCTTCTCGAACTACAATTTTTCGGCTTAGGTGAAAGATAAAAAACAACTTAGGTAGAAGGTAGATGATTCAGTGGTTACCCATAAAACAATAAAAATTGGAATTTTCCTAAATTAGATAAATTAAGGATCTATAAATAATACTAATTGAATAATAGATATAGATAATGATATATGGCTGATTACATCTGCATCCGTCAAACATAACACTTAAAATAAAATCATAGAAAATACACATAATACATGAGTTATTAGAAGATCCATTAACTATTTTTAATGAGTTCATAATCATTAGTTTCTAATAGTCATGATCATAAAGTCCTCATTGTTATCTTATTATAATCATGAAAAATTAATAATGCATGAATATTTTTCTATACTCCCTTTACAAAAAAATATCTATAAAATCAATATTAATTAGATCAGTCTTTCTCTTCCATCCTCAGGTGCCTCCCTATTCGAATTATGTATTAAAATTTGTTGTACTCATAAATTTTTGACAAATGGATTCTAGAAATATATATACAGTTTTTGGATAGACATCTCAATGATTATTAATCATTTTCAAAATCAATTCACCTCTTTTTAAGAACATCACATAAAATATAGTGTAATATCTTCTATTATAGTGTAATATTTAAAGAACTATATATCATATAATCATATATCATGTCTTAAAATTTAACATTAAATAAATATTGATAGGTCAAAAAAATATATATCTTCATGATATTAATTATAATGAAAAATAATTAATCATAGTTTAATGTATTCCATTCCTAAAAATTTTATTTTGATCCTTGTGATTGGACTAATAGGCACTAATAAATGAGTCTCTAATTCAAGAATATCACTAGATCTATAAGGCCCCAGCATTAATCCTTACTTAATCTTGAGTTATTACAAGATTACACATTAAAGATCTTTTCAGGTTTAGAGTTTTAGAGAATTAGATCATAAAACATGCATTACATTCCACATTTAAACCATGTGGTTACATAAAAGATAGTATTCATTTTTCCCATCAACGGAAACATATTTGAAATAAAACATGGATTCATTCATGACACTTCCTTGAAACTAACATCATATCATGTACCATTCCCTTGACTAGTGAAAAACATTTCAAAAACTTGGGATGAGCATAAAAAGATCAGTAAGGGTTATAAAAATAGGGAAAGGAAACATGATTTCATATATACATAAGAATGAAATCATACTTTATCGATAAAACATAATCACATTAACATACCTCATCAAATCCTGAATAAATCATAAAAATCATAAGACATAAAGGTAACTTGAGGCATTCATATCATTCTTACGTAGGGAGTAACCCTCTTGGATACATTTGGAATACCCATCACAGTATATTCCCTAAATCTCTTCAGAGAAACCTTAACGTTTATCTCCTTCGTGTTACCCAATGCATTGGAGATCTATATCAGGCTCACCAAACCTAAGTTTATCACAGAACCACCAGTCTTCATAACAATTCCCAAGAACCATAACATAATCGTATAACGTAAAACACGCATAAAGGAAACATAACATTTCCACCATTCAACCACAAGATATCAATACAAAACATTGATATAAAAACATTATGAAAACCATTTTCAATACCAAAGTAAAACATGGTATTTATTATTCATTCAAAAAAATTTATGGCTTATAGAGGAAGCTGAAACTCAAATAATGGTCATGGCGGCGGTGAAGTCATTGTCGCCACATACGTACGACAAAAAAACATTCCCTTTTGTCATTTATTAAACGCTTCGTATAAAAATATTCCTTTTGAATAATCGTAAAAGTAAAAGGGTTTTATACACCGTATAAAAGAAAGTTGTGTATAAAACAGAATATGCCTCAATGAAAGGAGTTTGAGATGGATTCTCTTACCTCATGTCCAACTTGACTCGATCGTTATTTAACCTCATGAATAATAAACTTGAGTTAATTTATTCTTGATTAAGAAATTTTTTCAAGTACATTATTCCTTTTATATCACTTATTACCATGTCATGAACACTATGTAATTATTTAGGATAATAATGGTCATTTTTTTGACCCTGGGCACTTGAGTCAAAAATAAACTTCTTGTAATTACAAGTTGTTTATGGGATTAAATATCCATTATATACATAATTATATTCATTATGTAGATATCATATATATCATATATATCCATTATATACATTCATTTATAATATTACATAACATTTACAGGTAAGAAATGAAATGCACCGTTCATGGAGACGGTAATCCGTACGTACGCATGAACTCTACTTCCATTTCTATTTCATATTTAATGGAATTAAAAAATAATGATACATTAATGTATGTTATCATATATAATATCCTCAAATCTATCCATTATACATACCACATTTGGTATTAACGAATCAAATCACTTTGAGGGGGCGGTATGCCGCACTTCCTAAAATGAAATTATCCTGTTTACCTACAATGGATACCATAATGGTATGCCACAAATGAAAAATTCAGAAGCATAAGGAAAACATAAAAATAATATATATCATATATAAATATAGTGTCATCTTAATGGCCACCTTTGAAGGTGTTAGTAGAATATTGAATAATCGTCGTTTTGTGAGAAAGAAATTCAGCATCGACAGAAACAGTATGTTCTTTAACCATTAGATGTATGTGTGTGTCAGTGTAGCTCGAGTCCTTCTTATAACAACATCCTAGTATATTGAATATATTGGAGTTGTTAAAAAAGAAATGAATAAAAAGAGTTTACGGGGTTGGAGAATCAAAATAAAACAAAAGAACACAAGAGAAGACATTACCTTAAAATCTGGTAACTCCCTTTGGTTTGAACCAAAAGGGTTTCGTGAAGATATTACTACCTAAGGTAAGGCTTCCAGGATGAGGAGAGTGAGACAAAATGATCAGAGCTTGGCCGAGGCAAAGGCTTGAGAGGTGTGGGTAAGGAGGTAGAGGTGGGGGCCTTTTATAAGAGAAGAGGAGGGGCACCCTTGGAATGGTAAAAAAAGTTACTTTATTGTCAAATGTGTTTCGGATTTTGAAGGTCCCAAATTAATGTATTTTGAGGATAAGGTGATAATGGTTCTAAATATACTCATCCAATAGGTTTTTGACATGTGTAGATCATATATTTTACATCATCTATTCATTATATTTAAATCATTAAATAAAGAGGTAATCGTTGCATTATCATGATGTCATAAATAAATTAATACATATAATGATTAAATATTATAAAAAAATACTATGATGTAGGAAATCTTTTTAGCTTTTCAATGACTATTTATAGTAAAAAATATGACTTGTATAACCCCATGAATTTGTTTTAGTAAAACAATACATGTTTGTTTCATTTTTACTTTTACTTTAAATAAAAGGCATTAATGTCATTATCTTACCCAAGAGGACCCATGGGGTCCAAAAAATCGACCCATGAGTTTTCATGGTCGGCCATGACACATCCAATAAGGTTATGACATGTGTCAAGGTCATTTCATATTATTTAAACATTATTTTTACCTTAAACTACACAAATTACCTCTAATTGCGATTAAAAACTTAAATGTTATTCACCAAAAAATTATTTTAATCCCATTAAACCACATTTTACTTCTTAATGGCAACCACGTGTGTTGTATTTTTGAAATTAAAAACACAGAGGTTGTAAAATTTCATTTAAACAAAAAATCAGTTTTTTAAGTACCAGTTAGTGGTTTCACTATTTATCATAAAATTGAAGTTTTTTAGAAAAATACCGAAACATAACCCTAATCTATATTTGAAATTCTGAATTCAAAAATGATGTCTATTTTACAAAATTCAAAAAATATACGTTACAATGGTTAATTTAATAATTAATTCCCGTTGTCAAAACAAATAGTGTGTTTTTATGAAACAATATATATCAAAAGATTGGCACTAGTTTAAGTCCATTTTTAAAGTAAAATTAATTCCAACTACCACTGTTGGATTAAATGGTAAAAATATATTCTAATTTAACTTTAAAACCAATTATAAAATATAATATAATCATATAAATAAATTATATTAAAAATAGGTTTTGAATTAAAATGTCACGACCCGTCCTCGGGGCCCGTGTCGTGACTACCCCAAGCCCGCCTTCCCTAGGCCAGGGGATGGCAATTAGCACCAAGGCGTAAATCTCGGTAAAAAGGGATGGCATTGCCTTTGTAAAGTAAACAAGCACCATAGAGTATGCAAGCAGAAAAAGTAAAAATAAGTAAAAAATGAGTACAACTGTAAGTGCGGAAAGTAAGTGGGTCAGTATACAAACCCAAACTGAAAATAAAGTACAACTCGAAATGAAAAACAACAACTGAAAAGTAAAAATCCTCTACGCCGAGCTTTCCACTGGAAATCCCACCTGAAGGGTGGGTACAGATATCTCCATTGCTCCATGGGTCCCACCGTCCGCTCCGAGTACGTCCCACTCAGTGATCCACCTCTAGGTACCGTCATGCTCTGCAAGCCTCAACCACAATAGGCGCTGTCCGTCGTCTCCAACCAATACAACGTAGTGCGGGCATAGCCCGTGCTGTGGTGAGTATAAGCTACTCAGTAGGGACCCCGAGACCCCTGATGGACTCCCAAAATCCAAAAAGGATAAACCACAAAGGAAAGATACAATCACGAAGTAACAACCGAAACTGCTTAGGTATATGCCCATACATACACCTAAGTCATCAATTCCAATAAGCTCCAACCTCCGAGCCCATGTATAACCCAGTCCACACAGGTAAGTATACGTATTCCACATAGGTAAAAAAACGTAATCCACACAGGATAGCACTACACAATCCACACAGGAAAGCAAACAGGATTCAACTCACACATGTATACTTCTTCGAAGACGATAGAGATGATCACTGATCCATCTAAGTCGTCGGACCCACAGAGGATTGATAGGTACTGACCCCCGCAAAGACCCACACATGATCGGACCCACACAGGATATTTAGGCGTTGTCTCACAAAGAACGGCTGAGCACTGGCCCACATAGGATCGGACCCACACAGGATCGGTAGCACTGATCCACATAGGATCGCTGCGTGTTGTAGTCGTCATCGTCGAATCCACTAAGGATCTCTTCACAGTCATCGTCGCAGTCACAGTAGCAGTCACAGCCAGCTCTAGGGTTCCCGCACACAGCAAGCTCGTTTAGGAGGGTCCGGTCCATGAGCCGAGAGGCTGATACATCAACTGACACATAGTCTAGATTTGATTTATCCAAAAGTTTCGTATCGTCAATAAGAACTCAACGCCGCAGACGACGCGTCAATCGGACGCTCGGTCTGAGAGTTATTTGTTTTTTCGTCCCAGGGGCCCGGTTGGTTTTTAAGAAAAAACCAACCCGACCGTACTGCACCTATGTCTAAACCTCTGGCGGTGAATGCCAAAATTTCTGTCTCACTAAGAGGAACTCAACAAAGTTGACGACACGTCAATCGGACGTCCGTAGCTCAAGATATGAGTGTTCCCGCTCTGAGGGCCCTCTTTGTTTCGTGCACGAACCAACCAGGCCGAACTCAAAGTAATCCGAAACCTTGAGTGTTATATGTCAAAACGATTGTGTCATTCCAAGGATCGTGTTGTCGCTGACTGCGCGTCAATCGTAGGTCTGTAGCCCGAGTTATGGGCAATTGAACCCAAACGGTCCGAAAACGGGGGTTTCGGGCCCGGACCGACCCAGCCCGAGACCCCTCGGATGGCCCGAACCGGGTCGACCCACACCGGGCCGGGCCGTGCCATGTCGGGCCGGGTCGTGGTGTTCGGCCTTTGGCCGAGCCGTTTCGGCAAGGGGGGCGCCTGCCCCCCTATGTAACCCCCCCCCCCCCCCCCGCAATTAAGGGGGGACGTTTTGGCAAGCCGGCCGGGGGTTTGAACCCCCGGTTGCACACCGGTCTGGCCGGCCTGCCCTGGCCGGCCGGTTCCGGCCTCCACGGGACCGGCGACGGCCGGTCCCCTTCTACGCTGACACCGGCGGCCCGGTCCGGCTGCCGGTCACCATGCTCCGCCACGACCCAGAACCGGCCGCGACCCTTGTCGTCCGGCCTTGTGCGACGGCACTGCGCCCCTCCGCCGCGGCCCCGCTCCGGCCGCGGCGTCTTCGGTTTTCTTTGACGCGGCTCGACGGTGTCGCATTCTTAAACTTCTTTCCACGGCGCGGCGTGACGGCGCCACGCATTTCCTTCCGCAATAATCTGCGTGGTGTGACGGCACCACGCTCTCCCGTACCATCCACAAAGGAACAAACACGAAAATTAAGGAGGAGGGTCGGCTGTGTTTGTGTAGTCTGACCCCCTCGTGTTATTCGATAACAAATGGTTTAAATCCATGAAGATCGTCATGTTGGTAATCACAAACAAAAAAATAAATAAAACCCCTACCTCAGTTCAGGAACGGTGTTCGTCAACGAGCCGCGGAAGACGAGCGTCGCGGAGGTCGGGCGTCGCGGGAAAAGAACGTCGACGTCGCGAAGTGAGGATTCAAAGTCATTGACGGAGATTTCGTCGCGGAAAACCATCATGGAAGAGATGACACAGATGAAGAACGTCGCGTCGTGGATACAGCGTCGCGGAAGAACTGTGTTCTTCGGTGGGGAAGTTCTTCGTTGAAGAACGATGTTCTTTGCGTTCTTTGTCGAGGTTGATGAAGATGAAGACTTCATGCTTCCCAATCCTCTCAAGGTGGCACAAATCTAACAACAATAAAATAAGAACAAGTCTTATTTTATTAACACAATGTATCCATTTGAATTTCAAGAGTTTGAAATTAAGTAACTCACTTTATTAATTATAACAGGTTGTCAAAAATTAATGAAAGTGAGTTAATGGGGAGTTAGGAAAGTGAGGGGTTAAGAGAGTTAAGGGATTTGAAAAGGTGGGTGGTTCGTGTGGGACCCACCCTTTAAATTATCCACACATGGGAAGTTGGGTGTATGTGGGCCCCACCAACAACTTCCCATGGGATAATATAACCACTTTGATAAGAAATAAAATTGATTCAACAATTTTATTTTCTTTTTAATTAAATCCAATTAATTAACTTCTTCTCCCGCACAAACGCAACTACGGTAAAGGTTCCCTTAAGCGATTACCGGCGTTGCGAGTTCATCGGTGCCCTCGAAATTCGATTTCGATCACTGGTTCAAGAGTTAGAAATTCCTGCTCGTTCGTTCACTGAACGTACCTGAGCCAAACTTCGGAAATTGATTTCTGGCACACCGGGCCTCAGAATCAGGTGCCGCCAAAAACCGCGCTCTTGTAAAATTCCAATGAAAATTAAGAAAAAAAATTCCTTGAATTTTACGGGTCTTTACATTACTCCCACCTCAGGGCTTTACGTCCCCATAAAGATACATCATAACTAGGGAAACAAATGTCGGTACTGAGCACGCATCTGAGCCCCCCGCTCCCAAGTGCTCTCCTGGAAGTTCCCATGCTGCCATCTGATGCGCACTAGATGAATCGACCATCCACGTAGGACCCACTTCTGTCGATCCTCGATCTCCACCGGGACCTCCGTAAAAGTCTCCCCATCATCAACATCAAGCTCCCCATGGTCAATGATATGCATCGGGTCGTGCTCGTATCTCCTCAGCTGAGACACATGGAAGATGTCATGCACTCGGTGCAGCTGAGGTGGTAGAGCCAAGCGATAAGCCACCTTGCCAATCCTGCTGAGGACCTGGAAGGGTCTGATGAAGCGCGGTGATAACTTGCCACCTTGGCCAAATCTACGTAATCCACGTCGAGGTGAGACATGCAAGAAGACGTGGTCGCCATCCTCGAACTCTAGTGTCCTCTGCCTCCTATCAGCGTATGACTTCTGCCGCCTCTGAGCTATCCTCATCCGCTCCTTGATGACCTGGACCTTCTCTGTCGTGGCCTGGACAATCTCTTTTCCCACAAGTGCTGACTCCCTAGGGTCTGTCCAGCACAAAGGAGATCTGCAAGGTCGGTCGTACAACGCCTCGTACGGTGTCATCCAGATGGTGGAGTGGTAGCTATTGTTGTACGCAAACTCCACCAAGGGTAGGTGGTCCTCCCAGCTATGACCAAATTTGAGGACACATGCGCGGAGCATGTCCTCGAGAGTCTGAATGGTCCTCTCCGTCTGAACATCCGTCTGAGGGTGAAAGGCGATGCTGAAACGTAGCTGTGTCCCGAATGCCTCCTACAACCCCTTCCAAATCCGGGAAGTAAAGAGAGCATCTTGATCGGAGATGATAGGTGATGTCACACCGTGAAGCTGAACAATCTCCTGAATGTAAAGTCATCCCAAGATCTCCACTGAGCCCTGCTCTCTGATGGGTAAGAAGTGAGCCGACTTGGTGAGTCGGTCGACAATCACCCAGATGGAGTCGTGACCATTGGAAGTGGGTGGAAGTCCAGTCATGAAGTCCATAGATATCCCGTCCCACTTCCACTCTGGGTCATCCAAGGGCTGTACCAAGCCTGCTGGTACCTGATGCTCTGCCTTCACCTGCTGGCAGGTGAGGCATCGAGAAAGGAACTCTGCCACAACCTTCTTCATTCCTGGCCACCAATGTTGTCGTCTGAGATCCTGGTACATCTTTTCCACTCCAGGATGTACCGCTAAAGGAGAAATGTGAAACTCTCTCAGCACCTACTCTCGTAAAGCGACTGGTACCAAGGTATGTCCTCTGAAAAGGATGTCGTGCTCTGCTCCAAAGGAGAATCCATCAGGTGCCTATCTTGAGGATATCTGTGCACACCCCGTCTCACAGTCAGCGTCCCCACGATGTGCCTCTCTGACCCGCTGTAGTAGTGGAGGAGTGACTATGAGAGACTGAAAAAAGGCTGCTCCATCTCTATCCACGAAGGATATCTGCAAAGAGGCTAGCTTCTATGTCTCCTCCTAGAGTAGCTGAATGCCCGTACTCCTGCTGAGAGCATCGGCTACCACGTTCCCCTTCCCAGGAGTATAGACTATCTCAAAGTCATAGTCCTTGAGGAACTCGAGCCATCGCCACTATCTTAGGTTCAGGTCCTTCTGTGAGAAGATTTACCTAAGACTCTGATGGTCAGAAAAGACTATAAAGTGCTCACCCATCAAATAGTGTCGCCATGTATTCAGAGCGAAGACCACTGCTGCTAAATCCAGGTCATGGGTAGCATAGTTCTTCTCATGCAGCCTCAACTAGCGTGATCCATAGGCGATCACTACCCGCTCCTGCATCAGGAAGCAACTGAGTCCGGTCCCAGATGCATCACAGTAGACTACGTACCCTACTCCCTCCTCAGGCAACCTCAAGATAGGTGTGCTGGTCAATCTCTGTCTCAGCTCCTGGAAGCTCTGCTGACATCTGTCTAACCACACGAAGGGTTTCCCCTTCTTCGTCAAAGCTGAGAGTGGTGCCACAACTCTGGAGAAGTCTGGCACAAATCTCTGGTAGTATCCATCTAGTCCCAAGAAACTCTGCACCTCTGTCACGCTCCTGGGTGGCTCCCAATCTAGTAATGGCTCGATCTTCGTGGGATCCACTACAACTCCCGCCTCAGAGATGACGTGTCCCAAGAGGTAGACCTCACATATCAAGAACTGGAACATCGAGAGCTTACCATAATGCTGGTTCTCTCGGAGTGTGTCTAGTACAACCCGTAAGTGGTAGGCATGCTCCTCAGTCGTCGAGTAAATTAAAATGTCGTCGATGAAGACCACAACAAATCGATCAAGGTATGGCTGAAAGATCATGTTCATGAGGGCCATGAACACTGCTGGAGCATTGGTTCTGCCGAATGGCATAACCAAGAACTCATAGTGGCCATACCGACATCTGAACGTCGTCTTCTGCACTTCCTCATCTCGAACTCTGAGCTGATGATAGCCTGACCTGAGGTCTATCTTCGAGAACCACCATGCTCCCTTTATTTGATCAAAGAGGTCATCAATCCTCGGTAGAGGATACTTGTTCCTCACTATCACCTGGTTCAGGAGACGATAGTCGACACAAAGTCGCAAACTCACGTCCGCCTTCTTGGTGAACAATATCGGGGAAGCCCAGGATGAAGCACTAGGTCAGATGAACCCTTTGACCTGCAAGTCCTCCAACTGTACCCGTAGCTCTTGAAGCTCGGCGGGGGCCATCCAATATGTTGGAGTTGATATCGGGGCTGTCCCGGGGTACATGTCAATATAAATGTCTACCTCTCTGCGAGGAGGTAACCCTGGAACGTCGTCTGGAAAAATGTCCGCAAATTGATCCACGACTGCAGGAAAACCAAGACTCCTCACGTCAACTGCTCCTAGGATGAGGCCAGCCAACTGATGAGTGATGGGCTGTCCTCTCCTCCGTGGAAGTCCATCATGTGCTGCAAAGGCTCCCTTCTCGCCGGTGAAGGTGTACCTGCTCCCATCGGTGCGTACACATCGCACCTTGCGCCTAAAACAGTCAATCTGTGCATGGACCGTAGATAAGCAATCCATGCCCAAGAAGACGTCGTAAGGCCTCGACGCCGCTACAAGAAGATCCCAGCCGAAGCTCTCGCTTCCTATAGTAAGCTCACACTGCCGGCACCAGTTCGTAATCGTCGAGTCTACTCCCATTGGAGTCTCTAGCCGTATGGATCGAGCCAACGGCTCTATCGGGATCTCCGAGCTCCGAACAAGGGCAGCAGCTATGAAAGAGTGACTCGCTCCTGTGTCTATAAGTACTGCAGCAAGGGTGGAATAGACACCGATAATACCTCGAATCATCTCGGGTGCACCGTGGTCGTAGGCCTCCGCTGCCTGTACGTGTGCCTGTCTCTTCCCTCCAGCTCCTTGTGGTCGGGGTGGACCCCCTGGTGGTGGTGGTGGTAGATCCTCAAAGCGTCTCCCACCACCTGCTGCTCGGCCAGCTCCTCTGCCTCGTCCGCCTCCTCCCTGCGGACCGCCACTGTCAACCCTTTGCCTATGCCTCGGTGGTCCCTCAACCGTCTGCTGCTCCTCAGCACGGTGGGTCGGGCAATCATGAGCCATGTGGCCCTGCCCGCTGCACGAGTAACACTGTCTGCCTCGCGAAAGACTGACTCTGCGCTGTGTGCCCCGCACTGCTGAGCCAGTGTCTTGAGGACGTCTGCCTGAGGGTCTAGTCTTCCTGGACCCCTGAGTCATCCGTCGACTGCCTGCTGCAGAAGACTCTGCTACGTGCTGCCCTGCGGTGGGTCTCGCTGCTGGTGTAGACTCAGCAAGAAAGCTCTCGATCAAAAGGGCATGCTCTAGTACTCATGTCTGAGTCGGAATGCTGTGGGAGATCAGCGATGACCTGATCTCGTGTCTCAATCCCTACTCCTAGGTCTGGGCCCGGAAGAATGGGTCTCGTACCATGTCGGTCGAGTAGCGCAAGAGATCAGTAAATCTTGCCGAGTACTGAGCGAACGTCATGCTGCCCTGCCGCAGCTGAAGAAGCTCCTGAATGCGCACCGCACGGAGGGTGGCTGGGACAAACTCTGAGCAGAAGAGGCTCTCAAAGTGTGTCCAGAGTAGAGATGCCTCATCGTGCACCTGGAGCATCAAGCTCCACCATCGGCCCGCTACTGCAGGCAGTAGGCTCACAGCGAGGATCACCATGAGGTCTAATGGTGTCCTTACTAGCCTGAAAACTCGTAAGACTGCCTCCACCCAGTCCTCGGCTGCCTGGGGGTCTGTCTCCCCATGGAACCTGGGCGGTCACTGGCGCTGGAACTAATGTAGTGCACTAAGGTGACGTGCATCGTCAGCGGCTGGTGCTGGAAGCATCGGTGGCTCGGCGGGTAGAGCTACCGCCGGTGCCACTGCTGACAAAGGGCCCTACACCGAGGCCTCGTCGGTCGGTGGGCTGTCATCACGCTCGACCCTCGGAACCCTAGCTGGCTGCCATCGTGGGACCATCCTAAAAAGGAAACAGGTGCGCCACGGTCAGAACAATATACCTGGTGAGCTGATAGAAAGTAATCACAAAGAAAACTTGAAACACAAATGAAATTAATGTTTTCGTGCATTAAGTCGGAAATTAGATGTCAGGGTCCCGGTGTACAGATACGTCGGCCGTCACACCAACACTGGACTCCCTGGACTTATAACCACACTCAATACGCTAAACACTATTGCTTCACATAGAAAAGATCAGATTTCGCGGTAGAACCGAACTCATCTGATACCAATTTGTCACGACCCGTCCTTTGGGCCCATGTCGTGACTACCCCATGCCCGCCTTCCATAGGCCAGGGGCTGGCGACTAGAACCAAGGCCTAAATCCCGGTAAAAATGGAAGGCATTGTCATTGTAAAGTAAACAAGAACCACAGAGTAAGAAAGCAGAAAAAGTAAACACTAACTAAAAACCAAGTACAACTGTAAGTGCGGAAAGTAAGTGGGCCAGTATACAAACCCAAACTGAAAGTAAAGTACAACTAGAAAGGGAAAACAACAACTGAAAAGTAAAAGCCGCTATGCCGAGCTGTCCACTAGAAATCCCACCTGAAGGGTGGGTACAGATAGCTCCACTACTCCATGGGTCCCACCGTCCGCTACGAGTACGTCCCGTTCAGTGATCCACCTCCAGGTACCGTCCTGCTCTACAAGCCTCAACCACAATCAGAGCTGTCCGTCGTCTACAACCGACACAACGTAGTGCGGGCATAGCCCGTGCAGGGGTGAGTATAAGCTACTCAGTAGGGACCCCGAGACCCATGAAGGTCTCCCAAAATCCACAAAGGATAAACCAAAAATGAAAGATACAATCACGAAGTAACAACCGAAACTGCTTAGGTATATGCCCATACATATACCTAAGTCCTCAATTCCAATATGCTCCAACCTCTGAGCCCAAGTATATCCCCGTCCACACATGAAAGTATACGTATTCCACACAGGTAAACAAACGTAATCCACACAGGATAGCACTACACAATCCACACAGGAAAGAAAACAGGATTCAGCTCACACAGGTATACTTCTTCGAAGACGATACAGATGATCACTGATCCATCTAAGTCGTCAGACCCACAAAGGATCGATAGGTACTAACCCCCGCTAAGACCCACACAGGATCGGTCCCACACAGGATCTGTAGGAGCTGGCTCACACAGAACCGCTGAGCGCTAACCCACACAGGATCAGACCCACAGAGGATCGGTAGCAATGATCCACATAGGATCACTGAGTGTTGTAGTCGTCGTCATTGAATCCACTGAGGATCTCTGCATAGTCGTCGTCGCAGTCACAGTAGCAGTCGCAGCCAGCTCTAGGGTTCCCGCACACAGCAAGCTCGTTCGGGAGGGTCCGCTCCACGAGCCGAGAGGCTGATACATCAACTGACACATAGTCTAGATTTGATGTATCCAAAAGTTATGTATCGTCAATAGGAACTGAACGTCGCAGACGGTGCATCAATCGGATTCCCGGTCTGAGTTTTATTGGCTTTTTCGTCCCAGGGGCCCGGTTGGTTTTTAAGGCAATACCAACCCGACCATACTCCACCTGCGTCCGACCCTCGGGCGGAGTATGCCAAAAGATCCATCTCCCTAAGAGGAACTCAACAAAGTTGACGACACGTCAATCAGACGTCCGTAGCTCAAGATATGAGAGTTTCCGCTCCGAGGGCCCGGTTGGTTTCGTGCACGAACCAACCCGGCCGAACTCAAAGTATTCCGAAACCTTGAGTGCAATATGTCGAAACGACTTTCTCTTTCTAAGGATCGTGTCACCGCTAAAGGAACGTCAATCGGAGGTCTGTAGCCCGAGTTATGGGCAATTGAACCCAAACGGTCGGAAAACGGGGGTGTCAGGCCCGGACCGAACCGGCCCGAGACCCCCCGGTTGGCCCGAACCGGGTCGACCCACCCTGGGTTCGGGTCATCTCGGCCAGGTGTGGCCCGGCGGGGCACGGCCCGGCCTGGCAGACCGGCCAGGCGCCGGTCCGGATGGGCACGGCGCGCCCAGCGCGCTGTGTGGCTCGGCCTTTGGCCTAGCCGATTCGGCAAGGGGGCACCTGCCCCCCTGTGTAACCGCGGCCCCCCGGAATTAAGGGGGGCCGTTTTGGCCTGCTGACCGGGGGTTTGACCCCCAGGTTGCACACCGGTCCGACCATCCCCCCCTGGCCGGGCGGTTCTGGCCTCCACGGGACCGGCGATGGCCGGTCCCCTTCTTCGCCGACACCGGCGGTCCTATCTGGCCGCCGGTCACCTTGCTCTGCCGCGGCCCGGAACCGGCCGCGACCCTTGTCATATGGCACGGTGAAACGACATCGCGCCCCTCCGTCATGGCCCCGCTCCGGCCGCGGTGTCTTCGGTTTTCATTGGCGTGGCGTGACGGTATCGCATTCTTAAACTTCTTTCCACGGCGCGGCGCGACGGAGCCGCGCATTTCCTTCCGCAAGATTCCGCGTGGTGCGAAAGCACCACACTCTCCCGTACCAACCACAACAAAACCAACACGAAAATTAAGGAGGATGGTCGGTCGTGTTTGTGCGGTCTGACTCCCTCGCGTTATTCAATAAAAAATGGTTTAAATCCACAATGATCGTCAAGTTGGTAATCACGAACAAAAAAATAAATAAAACCCCTACCTAGGTTCAGTAACGGTGTTCGTCAATGAGCCGTAGAAGACGAGCATCGCGGAGGTCGGGCGTCGTGGGAAAAAAACGTCAACGTCGCGAACCGAGGATTCGAAGTCGTTGATGGCGATTTCGTCACGGAAGAGACGATGCGGAAGAAGAACGACGCGTCGCGGATACGGCGTCGCGGAAGAACCGTGTTCTTTGGCGGAGAAGTTCTTCATTGAAGAACGGTGTTCTTTGCGTTCTTCGTCGAGGTTGAAGAAGATGAAGACATCACGCTTCCAAATCCTCTCAAGGTGGAAAAACTCTAACAATAATAAAATAAGAACAGGTCTTATTTTATTAACACAACCTAACCATTTGAATTTCAAGAGTTTGAAATTAAGTAACTCACTTTATTAATTATAACATGTTGTCAAAAATTAATGTAAGTGAGTTAATGGGGAGATAGAAAAGTGAGGGGTTAAGAGAGTTAAGGGATTTGAAAAGGTGGGGGGTTCGTGTGGGCCCCACCCTTTCAATTATCCACACATGGGAATTTGGGTGGATGTGGGCCCCACCACCAATGTCCCATGGGAGAAAATAACCACTCTGATAAGAAATAATATTGATTCAACAATTTTATTTTCTTTTTAATTAAATCCCATTAATTAACTTCTTCTCCCGCACAAACGCAACTATGGTAAACGTTCCCTTAAGCAATTACCGGCGTTGTGAGTTCATCGGTGCCCTCAAAATTCGATTCCGAGCACTGGTTCAAAAGTTAGAAATTCTCGCTCATTCGTTCACTGAACGTATCTGAGCCAAATTTCGGAAATTGATTCCGGGCACACCGGGCCTCGGAATCAGGTGTCGTCAGAAACCTGTTTCTTGTAAAATTCCAAAGAAAATTAAGAAAATAATTTCCTTGAATTTTACAGGTCTTTACATAAAATAAAACATTTTTCACTACTCATTAAAAAATGAACTTTATCGGAAAAATACCAAAAATTTTGCCAAAGTAAATTTCAATGTCCCAATAATAACGAATACGTTTATTTTGACAAATATAGCTTATAAAATTGTCAAAATATAGATTTAAAAATGGTTCACCATTAAAAGGCGGTAAAACAATCATTTAAAAATATTAGAGTATTTCATGCTTTAGGTTGGATTTATTCTCTTTTTAAGCCTCTAAAACACTATCCAATTCATAAATAGACATATATAACTATATATATTATTCCTTATCTACTTGGGATGTTACATCCTTCCCCCATTAGAAAATTTTGTCCCCACAATTTATTTACATATCGAATAAGTGGGGGTATTTATCCCTCATAGCATTTTCAGATTCCCTTGTTGCCTCTTCAACCATATGGTTTTTCCACAAAAACATTACCTGGTGAATTACCTTATTTAGAAGCACATGCTCCCTTCGGTCAAGAATCTGGACTGGTTGTTTTTCATAACATGGATTCTCTTCCAACTGATCTACCAATGGGATCAAAACAAGAGATGGATCTGGTATATACTTTCTCAGTATCAAAACATGAAAAACATTGTATACCTGAGATAAACTCAGAGGTAAAGACACTCGGTAAGAAACGTATCAAACTCTCTCCAGAATTTCATATGGTACAATGAACCTTGGACTCAGCTTTCCTTTCTAACCAAATCGCATCACACTTTTCCACGGTGAAACTTTGAGAAAAACATGATCACCTATCTCAAAATATAGAACCTTCCTCCGGTTATCTATATAACTCTTCTGCACGCTATGAGGTGTTCTCATGTGTTTCTAAATCAACTGAACATTTTCTGCCATCTCTTCTACCAATTCTGGTCCCATTAGCTTCCTTTCACCAACTTCATCCCAGAAAGCTGGAGTTCGACACCACTTCCTATATAACGCCTCAAATGGTGCCATCTGTATACTGGAATGAAAATTGTTATTATAAGAAAACTCAACCAAAGGAAGATGTTGGTCCCAACTTCCCTGATAATCCATCGAACAAGCACGTAGCATATCTTCCATAGTCTGAATTGTTTGTTCTAACTACCCATATGATTGAGGATGAAAATTTGTGCTAAAATTTAATTCAGTACCCAACGACTTCTGAAGGCCTTTACAAAAGTTACAAGTAAACATGGGATCATGATCAGATACAATAGAGAGGGAAACTCCATGTAACCTGACTATCTCATTAGGATACAAACGAGAACATTGATCTAGGGAAAACTAATCTCATATAGAAAGGAAATGATCAGATTTAGTCAAGCAATCAACAATAACCTAGATTTCATTATTACCTCGAGGTGTATTCGGAAATCTCACAACGAAGTCCATGGATATATTTTCCCATTTCCACTATGACACTGGTAAAGGCTAGAGCATCCCTTTCAGTAACTACCACTCTGCATTAACCTATTGACATGTCAAACACTTCACAGTAAAATCAGCAATATCCCTTTTCAATCCGTCACACCTGTAATACATCCGAAGATCTCTATACATCTTAGTACATCCTGGATGAACTGAAAACGAAGAACTATGAGCTTCACATAACAACTCTATCTTCAACTGCGAATCACAAGGCACACACAATAACTTCCCAAATCTAAAAACAAAATCATTATCAATGTTTAATTCAGGCAACTTACCCTTCTGAACCGGCTCTACCTTTTTCTACAAGTCACTGTCTTGCTTCTGTGCTTGCTTAATTCTGTCTGATAGAGATGATCTCACTGATACCTAAAACAAAACATAAGAACTTCCTGCACAAATAACTTCTATTCCAAAGTTCATCATATACTTAACCAAAGGATCACGTTCGAAACACAACATTGTTAATGAAGCATTACTTTTTCAACTCAAAGCATCAAACACTTTATTTTCTTTTCCCGGATGGTAATGAATTGTACATTCATAATCCTTGATTAATTCTAGCCATCACCTCTTTCTCATTTTCATTTCTTTTTGAGTGAATATATACATTAAATTTTTTGATCGGTATATATTTCACACTTTACTCCATACAAATGATGCCTCCAATTTTTTAAATTGAAATCAACAGCAGCTAATTCCAAATCATGTGTGGGGTAATTTACCTCAAGAGTTTTCAACTGACGTGAAGCATAAGCAATTCCCTGATCATTCTGCATTAGGACACAACCAATTCCTTTCAATGAAGCATCACTTTAGATAACAAACTCACCATTCCTGGAAGGTAGTGCCAAAATTGGAGCATTCACCAATCTTCTTTTCAATTCCTGAAAACAATCATCGCATTTTTTGTATAGATATACTTAACACCCTTCCGAGTTAGCTTAGTCCTTGGATTATATAACCATGAAAAATTTCAAACAAACCTTCGGTAATAGCCTTCCAAACCAAGGAATCTCCGAATATCAGTTACATTTATGGGGCTTGTCCATTCTTCAAAAAACTTTGTTTTTGCAGGATCAACAGTTATCCCATCTTTAGAAACAATGTGCCCAAGGAAAGAAATTTGTTGCAACCAAAACTCACAATCTCTGAATTTCCCATACAATTTATTTTCTTTAAAGGATTGAAAAATAACCCTTAAATGTATTTCATGCTCCTATTTTCTTTTAGAAAACACCAAAATATCATCAATGAAAAACACCACAAACATATCCAAGAACTCATGGAAAATTCTATTCATAAGGTCCATGAATACAACAGGTGCATTGGTTAGCCCAAAAGGCATTACTACAAATTCATAATGGCCATATCTTGTATGAAACGCGGTCTTCGGAATATCTGCAACATTTACCTTCAACTGATGGTACCCCGTTCTCAGGTCAATCTTTGAAAAATACTGAGCTCCCTAGAGCTGATCAAAAAATCATCAATATGAGCTAAAGGATAATTGTTTATAACAGTGATGTTATTCAAGGATCTATATTAAATGAAAAGTCTCATAGATCCATATTTCTTTTTAAAAAATAAAACAAGAGCACCACATGGTGATGTACTAGTTCGAATGAAACCTTTCTATAATATATCATACAATTGCTCCTTCAACTCTAAAAGTTCAGTTTGAGCTATTTGATAAGGGGGTTATGAAATTGGCTTAGCATCAGGAACTAAGTCAACAGTAAATTCAACTTCCTGATCTGGTATTATTCCAGGAAACTCATCAGGAAAAACATCAGGATACTTATTTACCATTGGCACATCATAAATCTGAATAGTTCCTTTTTTTTCAACGATGTGTTCAAGGTAAAATTCATTTCCATATTTTATAATTTTCTCGGCCTCTTGATATGTTATCAATAGTAAGGGTCCATTCTTGTACACAAACTGAAAGTCTCTCTCAAAAGAAACTTCTTTATCTCTAAAGTCAATCTTATAATGGTAAATAGAGATCCAATCAATACCTAGGATAACGTCAAACTCTACTAGAGGTAATACAATAAGGTTCGCATGTAGGTTCCTTCCACGGATATGGATAAGAATATTCTTATAAATTCTTTTTGCCTCAACATTTCCCCCAGGTGTTTTTACCACAAGTTATGAAATCATTTCTTGAGATGATATTCCCATTTTACTAGAAATGTTTTCATAGATGAAAGAATGTGTAGACCCTGAATCAAACAACACTCTGGAATAATCATAAAAAACAAACAATGTACCTGATACAACTTCATTTGATGTCCTGACATCTACTGAAGTAGTTTCAAAGGATTTCACCACCCCTTTCTGCTTGTAGTCTAACTTCTTCCCATCACTCAATCACTTTGTCAGACACTCATTTGCATAGTAACCCATCTCATTGCACATAAAACATTTCAATAACTGTAAATCAAATTTGGTCTTACCATCACCCTGATCTTTTTCAGTGCAATCACAAGCCATATGTCTCATCTTACCACATCAGATGCACCTTCTAGAATTCAGAATACATTCCCCAACATTCATTTTACTATATTTACCACAAACTAGAAACTTAGTTTTCATACCATCAGAATTTTTTGCATACATCTTCCATTTTTCCTGCCACCTCTGTCTCTTCTTATATTGGTTGTTATAGAATGCATGATCATCGACAAACTCTATTTCCACCTTCTCAGCACATCGAACAAACTTTTCATAACTTTTGAACTCATGAGAAGCTAATTCCATTCGATATTTTGGCTTTAATCCTGAGTAAAAACGATTGATTTTACTATCAAGGTCTCAGATAAAATATGGAGCATACCTTTCCAATAGAGTGAACCTTTATTCATAGGCAGCCACTGAGTCCTCCTCTTGCCTCAATTCAAGGAATTTTTTTTCCATCCTAACTCAAATAGCCTTAGGAAAATACATCTCAAGAAACATACCTTTGAATTCCTCCCAGTCGAGAGCATCAATCTCATCAGCATCCCTGATATTTTTAACCGTCGACCATAACTGATCTGCTTCACCCTCCAAATGGTAAATAGAAAGACTAACCTTTTTATTTTCTGAACACCCCATGACATCGAAAATATTCTCCAGTGCTTTAATCCACCCTTCAGATAGAACACGGTCAGATGATCCTCTGAATGATGGGGGATGTTGCCTCATGTAATGTTCCACCACCGACATGTTCCTCTGCGGTTGATCTGGCTGATCTCGTGCATGGATACCACCACCATTTATCACTTGATTCAACTACTACATTACTACAACACACCATTCAGTTCCAATTCCGAAAATCTTAGGGGGATGATTCGGAATTTCATTTCTTTCTGTATTCCTTCCTATAAATACTTACTTGTTTCCTCTGCGGAAAACCATTTTGAACAAACATGTCTCAGATGAAGAAACATGGTAATCTTCAAATGCTATATAATTTTAATTTCACCCTAAAAAATATTTTTGGATAATCATTTAATAGAATTCTAAATCCTAAAGTTATCTAAACCTCCCTCTGATACCAACTATAAGGCCCCAACTTTAAACATTACTTAATCTTGAGTTATTACAAGATTACACATTGAGGATCTTTTCAGGTTTAGAGATTTAGAGAATTAGATCATAAAATATGCATTACATTCCACATTTAAAAAAAGTGGTTACATAAAAGATAGTATTCATTTTTCCCATCAACGGAAACATAATTATAATAAAACATTGATTCTTTCTTGACACTTCTTTGACACTATCATCATATCATGTACCATTCCCTTAACCTGTGATAAACATTTCAAAAACATGGGATGAGCATAAAAAGCTCAGTAAGGGTTAAAAATTATGGAAAGGAAACATGAGTTCATATTTACATAAGAATGAAATCATACATTACCCATAAAACATAAGCACTTTAACATACCTCATCAAATCATGAATAAATGATAGAAATCATAAGACATAAAGGTAACTTGAGGCATTCAAATCATTCTTACGTAGGGAGTAACCCTCTTGGTTACATTTTGAATATCCATCACAGTATATTCTCTAAATCTCTTTGGAGAAACCTTAACGATTAACTCCTTCGCATTACCCAATTCATTGGAGAGCTATATCGGGCTCACCCGCCCATATTTTATCACGGAACCACCCGTCTTCAAAACAATGCCCAAGAACCAGAACATTATCGCATCACGTAAAACATGCATAAAGGAAACATAACATTTCCACCTTTCAATCACAAGATATAAATATAACACATTGATATTAAAACATTATGAAAACCATTTTCAAATCTAAAGTAAAACATGGTATTTATTTTTCATTCAAAAAAAGTTATGGCTTGTAGAGGAAGCCGAAACTCAAATAATGGCCACGGCGGTGGAGAAGTCGTTGTCGTCGCATACGTATGACAAAAAAAATTCCCTTTTTTTGTTTAGTAAATGATTAGTATAAAAATATTTCTTTTTAACAATTGTAAAAGTAAAAGGGGTTTATACATCATTTAACATAATGTTGTGTATAAAACAAAATATGCCTCAATGAAAGGAGATTGAGATGGATTCCCTTACCTCATGTCTGGCTTGACTCGATGGTTCTTTAACCTCATGAATAATAAATTTGAGTTAATTTATACTTTCTTAAGAACCTTTTTCAAGTTCATTATTCCTTTTATATCACTTATTACCATTTCATGAACACTATGTAATTATTTAGGATAATAACGGTCGTTTTGTCGACCCTGGGAACTTGAGTAAAAAATAAACTACTTGTAATTACAAGTTGTTCATGGGGTAAAATATCAATTATATCCAGAATTATACACATTATTTAGATGTCATATATATCATATATATCCATTATATACATGAATTTATAATATTACATAACATTTAGAGGTATGAAATGAAATGCACTGTTCATGGAGACGGTAAGCCGTACGTACGCATGAACACTACTTCCATTTCTATTTCATATTTAATGGAATTAAAACATATAGATACATTCCAGTATGGTATCATATATAATATCATTAAATATATCCTTTATACGAACCACATATGCTATTAACAAATCAAATCACTTTGAGGGGGCGGTAGTCCGCACATCCTAAAATGAAATTATCATGTTTACCCACAATAGAAACCATAAAGGTATGCCAAAAATTATAAATAAATAAGCATAAGGAAAACATAAACATTATATATATCATATATAAATATAGTTTCATCTTAATGGCCACCTTTTAAGGTGTTATAATTATATTGAACAATAATCATTTCGTGCGGCAGAAATTCACCATCCACGGAAACAGTATGTTCTTTAACCATTATATTTAGGTGTGTGTAAGTGTATCTTGAATCCTTATTATAAAAACATCCTAGTATATTGAGGATACTGTATTTGTTACATATTAAATGATTAAAAAGAGTTTAGGGGGTTGGAGAAGCAAAATAAAACAAAAGAACACAAGAGAAGACATTACGTTAAAATTGGGTAACACCTCTTGGATTGAACCAAAAGGGTTTCTTGAAGAGCTTCCTGACTAAGGTAAGGATTGTAGGATGAGGACAGAGATGTGGAGAGACAAAATTTTCAGATATTGGCCGAGCCAAAGGCTTGAGAGGTGTGGGAAAGGAGGTTGAGGTGGGGGACTTTTATAAGAGGTGAGGAGGGGCACTCTTGGAAAGGTATAAAATGTTACTTTATTTTCAAATGAGTTTCGGATTTTTAAGGTCCCACATTGATTTATATTGAGGATAAGGTGATAAGGGTTCATAATATAGACATAAAATAGGTTTTTGACATATTTAGGTTTTAGATGATACATTATCTTTTTATTTTATTTAAATCGTTAAATAATGAGTTAATCGCTGCATCACCATGATGTCATAAATAATTTAATTTATGTAATGTCTAAAAGTTATAAACAAAATACTATGATGTAGGAAATATTTTTATAATTCCAATTACTATTTATAGAAAAAATATGACTTGTATAACCCCATGAATTGTTTTTTAGTAAAACAATACATGTTTGTGTCATTTTTTACTTTTACTTTAAATAAAAGGCATTAATGTCATTACCTTACCCATGTGGCCCCATGGGGTCCCAAAAATCTACCCATGGGTTTTCTTGGTCGGCCATGAAATACCCAATAAGGGTATGACATGTGTCAAGGTCATTTTATATTATTAAAACATTATTTCTACCTTAAACTACACTAATTATCTCTAATCACGATTAAAAACCTAAAATTTACTATTCAACAAAAAATTATTTTAATCCCATTGAAAAGAATTTTACTTCCTAATGACAACCATATATGTAATATTTTTTAAATTCAATACAAAGAGGTGGTAAAATTTCATTTATACAAAAAATCAGTTTTTTTAAGTACCACTTAGTGGTTTCACTATTCATAAAAAATTGATGTTTTTTAGAAAAATACCAAAACTTCACTCTAACCTATATTTGATATTCTGAATTCAAAAATGATGTCTATTTTACAAAATTCAAAACATATGAGTCACAATAATTAATTTAATAATTAATTTTTGGGGTCAGTACAAATAGCGTGTTTTAATGAAAGAATATATATCAAAAGATTGACACTAGTTTAAGTCCAATTTAAAAGTGAAATTAATTACAACAACCACTATTGGATTAAATGGTAAAAATATATTCTAATTTCACATTAAAATCAATTAAAAAGATAATCTAATCATATAAATAAATTATATTAAAAAGCGGGTTTTAATTAAAATACAACATTTTTTACTCTTCATTAAAAAATGAACTTTATCAGAAAATTACCAAAAAAATTTCCCAAAGTAAAGTTAAATGTCCCAATAATAAAGAATAAGTTAATTTTGACAAATATATCTTATAAAATTATCAATAGATATATTTAAAAACAGTTTTCCCTCAAAAGGCGGTAAAACTATCTTTTAAAAATATTAGAGTATTTCATGCTTTAGGATGGATTTATTCTCATTCTAAGCCTCTATAACACTATCTAATTTATAAATAGACATAGATAACTATATCTATTATTCATTATATACTTTGGATGTTACAATATCCCTCTGGCTGAAATAATATATCCTGAAATGCAACAACTATGGCCCACAATCGATTTATTATTCATCTATCCTTCCTTATAAAATCATCAGTACAAATTCTATAGTTCAAGTGGCATGAATTTTGGGTTAGAGTTGTCCAGTGAATTGTAATTTCATCATATTAGAAAATAAATTTTAGTACTCATCCATAGTACATTGAATATCATTTATATTAGGATAAATAATCCTTCTATTCATCCAAAATCATATTGTTAGTAAATAGAACATGAATCAGCCATAAAAAATCCGAAATGAGCACTATCATGAAAAAAGAATATGTTGTTTTCAATGTGATAGTTAACTAAACATTCCACCGAATTATAGGTTGATGATTATAGGTGTTCTATAACTCTTAATGTATAGATACATACTATATTAATCATGATTCAATTGATATCCTCTCATAACTCACCCTTTTTCAATTCATGTAATGGGGGTCCTTTAATCTCTAATGCCTCATCTCATTTATGGGGTGGGTGTAACCTCAGTAATATTTTTCAATAAATCAAATCACATATTTGTATTATATATTTCAGTATTCAATGATGATAAAACATTATAAATAAAAAATAACTTTAAAACAAAAATAATTTATTTTTATTAAATATTTATTTATAAAACATAATATCAGATTTATAAAGGAAATCAAAAAATTTATAATGAAAAAAATAACACTTCTAAATTATTCAATAAATTACACTTTTACTTTCTAGAACCCATTTTATAAAAAGAAAAATTCATGATAAAATATAAATTTCATAAACCATGTATATATCATTATTTTTAAATATATAATGGATAACCACAATTTTTCTAATATTGAAATGAATATAAATTCTTTTATAAATATAAAAATGACTTTTTCTAATAATACGTAAGTATAAACTAATTGAAAAATTCCATTTTCAATATTTCTATCACTATTTGGATTTTAAAAAATATGAATCCACATTTATTTGTCTAAGACTCACTCCATAGTGAGTGAAATTTTTTATCTCTTGTTGTCCAAATTTTTTATAACCATAATTCGTTCAATATAAACCACCCATCCATATGGATGAATCATAGTGGTTTTACATGAAGTCTCATTAAAATATTTTTTATCACAAGAGAACACCTTTTATGATAGACCAATAAAATCAAGTTAAAACCATATATTTATATCCAACTGACTCTATTGTTAATTTTATTGCATCACATAAATAGAAAATTATATAAATTGTGTTATTTTCAATCACCTGGAAAATAATAAAAATCCATTGAAATTCCATATCAATTATATGATAGAAAAGTATATTTAATAAAAAAATAATTTAAAATATAGTGAAATAAGAATTTACTTAAATTAATATCTATGTGTCACAATTGAAAATTTATTGTCAAATAAATATTATCCTAAAAATTTCATTATTATTAAAAAATTATTTATAGAATCCTTTATTTTAAATAGTTAAATAATTTAAAACAAAATATTAAAATATAGTTGTCAATGAACAATAAGTAATCAAAAATGACAACAAAAATAGGAATTTTATCGATGTAATCAAGGATACACTCTTAAATGTGTCATTTTTAAAATAATATCCCACATTTATGAATATAAAAACACACAACATACTTGACTGGTTCAAATTCAAAATAGGATAAATAATGATTCTCAATAAGAGATGAAAATATCTAAAATTATATATCACGAATCATATATTATAAATTACGATTGATATAATATAGGATATAGTTACATGATCTAGGTTTTACCTCAAATTCAATTTCAATATCACTATTCATACTCATGATACATTGATGATAGGAGGGTAGACCACCAAAATTATATTCAAACACCAAAGGAATTAATTATGTTCATAAGGAAGATTAAATAAGTGAACCATAAGTGTGAGAGTCTTTTAATGGAGATTATAAATCACTTATTCCAGAAAGAATGTTTATAAATGATGGTAGGGATATCGATGATGCAAATAATTTCAAAATTGTTTGCTCCATTTCAATGATGCATTATTATCTCATGTAGATAGGCTAAGACGATATATACTTATAAAAATATTCACTACACTTGGTTAGCTTAGATGACATGGATAATTATTTAACTACACCGGTGTCACTCAATAATTTCAAAAATTCACAAATTTATATTTTAAAAAAATAAATTCAATAAATATACCTACGTATCAAAATCAAGAATCATAATTATCTCCCCAATATAACTTTTCATCTTTAATTATTCCCTAGGCCTAATTTTCATTGGACAACCTTGGACATTCCCACCTAATCTCACATTCTCTCTCCTATTTATCTTCCTATATTACACCATATCACCATAAAACACATTTAAATAGAATTCTCAAACATATAAATATATATTCACTATATCCAAAAGTGGAATTGGTTTTATCAAACATGATTCATTATTTTCCAATTCAATATCCCCCATATAAAAACATAATATTGAACTAATTGGAACAGCTTCAATTAACAAATGGTAGAAATTTTATGAGTTAGTTGATAACATTATTTAAATTCTATCTAATAATCCACTTCAATATTTTTTGAATTATTTTTGGGTAAGAAACATAGGGGAAAATTGGACTCTAATAGGAATTTATAAACTGACAATAATATCTCTCATATGGAGGTCTATCCATGATGTCACATTGTATTATACTATAAGTATTTTTTCTTTCTCTCAATGTCATGGGGAATTCAATCTGGAAGTTTTTATCTTAATATTATTTCTCTAGGGACACTCTTCTAAGTAGTTTTTTTTAAAACATAATCATATCTTCATAAATAATCATATGTAGTCTCCACAAGATCCATTGACCTCAAAAACTCCCCCCATAAAACAAATATAATAAGAACCATGTCAGGTATATAAGCCTCAACGCATAGTCAAAAATAGTAATGCTAGCCTGTGGATGGACCCATCAAACATAAATAAGTCTCCTTCCAAAACAATATCTCAAAATCATGAAACACATATTAGTCATTCTTTGAGTCGGATAAATCCATTATCCCATAAGAGATATCTATTTAATGTTTGGATTTCAGTGAAAGAATAATCATCCATCTAGAAAAAACTATGAACCAGATGGAAAGAGGAGTCTTATGAGCCATCCTAACCTTTATCACCCATGTATCAAGGTCTACTGATAAACCCACTATAAAATAATCTTCCGAACACAAATACCATTCCTAGGAAATGAGTAATATCATATATCTTGGTGGGAATAAATTTATTCCTTTAGAGAAAAATAAATATTATAGACGAAGGGGATACAGAATACTTCATCATATAGGTCAAGTTTATCTATCCACTGAGTCTGTTAGAAAATTCCCCATCACTAACTAGTACATGAATAGGGGGAAAACTATGGGAACAGTATCATTTGAACATTCCACTACACATAAGATGGATATCATGGGGTATGTACTTTATTTCATTAGATGAACACAAAAATATTATTGAATTTATGGATGATGTGATATTTGGATGAAATTAAAGACCAAATTTTTTCACTATTTTATGAACATACTTACATTCGTGAACCTCATATTGAAATCTCGATGATATGGGTTAAAAATGATTATGAGAGTCCGGGTGGGATGAAACATTAGTCATCCAAAAGAATCTGGTCTCCCTGGTTTGTTAAGAAAACTCAAGACCCCCTTAACATATTCCACATAAATCCCCAAAATAGTCCTCATAACATTTCTAAATCCAAAATCTATCCCTATTATAAACCTAATTTGATAATAATCTATCATGTCATATCCCAAAGGGGTCCCACCCAGGCTATTGGTATGTTGAGTATTCCACCCCAATCATAACAACAATAGTGAATTGTCTTATTAAAAGAACATAGATTACATATCTCACAATATGAGAGGCATTCTTCTATATCAATATTCAACACAAATATATATTCAATGTATATAACTAAATACAATATAATAAGGTTTTGTGTATATTTATATATATAATTTTCAACTACACTGTATACAACACATGCATGAGAGCATATGAATAAATAAATCACCAAAATGAAAATATATAATGTAATTTTATATTAGGAAATACTTTGAATTTTATAGACATAGGAATCACGAATTCTAATCTTAATTGTGTTTATCCATGGAATGATATCTACACACATTGATCATTATCACAATCACGTATCTCATTGCTACATCAATCATCTCTAATAATTACTTGGTGTAAGATTCAATTTTGCAACAGTAGATCCACATATACCATAAAAATCACTATATATATTCATAATAAAAATAGGAACTACAATTAAAGAATAAAATTCCATGTATGACTAAGTATAAACAATCTTAATGAGATGTTCGTAAAACCAAAAAAAGAACAAATCAAAAAACAAGATAGCTTAAATCGATATGAATGTCAGCGTAACTAAGTGGAAGATAAAAAAAATAAAATTCATATATAATCAAAAAATTTAGTTTTGGAGAATATGAGGAGGTCCCTAAAAGCTAAACACTAACCCATGAAGGCCACACATCTTAAAATACCAAGGATTATTAGGTACATAAAACCATAAATTCCTAGGTAAATTGATTAGTTTTATGGATCATATCAATGGAAATAAAGGGGGGCTCGGTAATTATAAGGACATAAATAATTAATATAATAAACATCTAAAACATACACAACCTATTATAAATAATAATAGAGGACCCAGTCATTAATAAGTAATATATTTCATAAAAATGGGTAATGCTGAATGACGTACAAATTCACTGATAATATGATTCCATTTCAGAAATGCATGAGAAACCAATACAATGAAAAAAATAGATCCTATAAAATAGGGTAATAACCACTTATAACATTAAAATATAGGTACACTAGATAGGATAAAACTATGAATATTGTAAATATCCCTTATATCCATAGCACAACTATTGGAGGATAATCATTATTCAACTCACAATAAAATAAACTCTTCAAATCTAGTGACTCCTGAAACCTCATAGAAATTATAATGTAGCATATAATACCCTTGATAGTTTGGGATAATATAATCAATATTATTTGATACCATTCACCTTTGAGGTTCTATATATAAGAGGAATACTAAACTGATAGATATATGATCTCCTTTCATGAGTATAAAGGGGGAATACAAAAACTATTTAATTAATAGGTAGATGATTTTGTTAGCAAAACATCTGATTGAATATGGGGTAAAACTTGAACCTACCAAATGATGGGGATGAAACCTAAAACTAACAAATCAACAACACAAAAGAGGTTTTTTATCCAAGAAAACAATATGAACATCACTCCCATTCCCAATAACCAGGATAACTTATATTAATAAAACACTAATATATTTCACATTTATAATAATCCTAAATTCCAAAATATATCCCATAATTGATATTTTTAAGAGAGAATACACCACATTGGATATCCATTTATGTAAATCAAATACACAATTCATGGTATTCAAAACAAAAATCCCATTAATGAAGAATATGGCCATGTGTGAGCCTCTGTGAACTCCATGTAGGTTGATGGAAGGGAGATTATGCAGCCATAATCGGTGTGTGGTATGAACCTATAAAATTTTTAAATAATTATGATAATCCTCTATGGTCATATTAAGTAGTACCAAACCTAATTGGACCACTGTCCTTACTCAAAGCATACTGGGAATCGTGTCCTAAGGCCTACAATTCACTGTGTACACTAATCCCAATTCATGGTATCCCATTCCTTGACCCATGATGGCATGTGTGATCACAATATTAAATTTGGTTGGGTTGGATTGATGGCCTAAACTAGCTGTCATATGAGGGGGCTTGGTCTGACACCTTTCAATCCTCTACATAGAGGGCCTGTCCCTATCCTGTCCCAGGTAATTGGATGGATTATGGGAAAATAATATCCCCACAACCCTAAATTCTTGCTTCCACCATGGAGATAAATTGTCATCCACCCTATAATTCTATCAAACATGATTTGGTCGGCCCCTTCCACATATTCATTGATTACAAGTTTGACAAAACATGTCCTCAACTGCAACCCTACAACTATATTTTCCTAACAACCCACTAATTCTTCTGGAGAAAACCTCCTACTTGCTCTTTATTTGACTTTTAAACCACCTCATAACCTCCACCTTTTCTCCCTTCACCACTTCACTCTAGGCCAAAACATTACACCACCATAAAGAATTCCTAGTGTCTCCATCACCACCACACATCATCAATTTTGACAACAACAAATAACCTGGAATTGTTGGAAAAAATCTACAACTAGTTTATCACAAAATGATGATAATTTGGTTAATGTTCAAAGATAAATATTCAACTATAAATTCATTATGAATAGAGTTTATCACAAATAATTCACTGTAACTTCCTACATAACCTATATCTCTTCATTTCATTCATTTTATGTTATATAGAAATCTACCTAGGGTTTTTAATTCGTCCATGATATCATTCTCTCACATCCCATTTCATAATAGGGTTTATGTGATTACTCTTGTGGAAATGATTTTTTATGAGTTAATAAGGGGAAACATGGGATAGAAAATTAGTTTCATCAATAAATAAAATAAAATAATTTATTCCAATCATGATGGATCGAACATGGGGACCACATTTCAATGAGAACTAAAATATTTACTAGTGGAAAACACAATCTATAACTTAAATGTGGTCTAGGTTTTCTCATATTATTCTACATTTAGCATGAAAAGTAATATTCATGTGGATTCATATTTCAAATATAAAAATTCATATTTTTATAATAAAAATATTATTTTTATGGTTTTGTAATGCCCACCACATCTTGTAAAATAATCCCGGGGGTTAATATTTCACCCATAGTTCAGAAACACCATCATGAAAGTTTTCTATGGTCAGTTTCTGGGGTAAATTTACTATTTTACCCTTGGGTAGCTCACATAACATTGAAACTAAAAATTGAGTTATGTATAACATGAAGAAAAAAAAGTCACTAAAGTATTAGAATTATCTTTCATAAAAATTTAATTTCCATAGTTACAAATTTTGTACCGCATATTTTCTTTATTGAATTTACTTTAAATTTTAAATCCTATACTTTTTATTAGTTTTTCCATGGTTATAAATATTCCCCTAACACTTGTATTTTTCCTTTTATTTGGTAATGGTTTACTATTTAATTTAATACATTATTTCTCATGTTATATTCCACACCATTAAAAGAAGTAACAACAGATTTATATACTTTATATAGTGAAGAAATATCCATATTTATGTTATTATCACTCCTACTAACACATTAGTTAGAATCATTGGTGTCCAGTATAATGGTTTGAGGAAGGACAAGATAATAAAAAGAGGTTCCTATTATCAATGAAAGCATTCTAATATTATTTATAAATTTCTCAACATTCATTAATAGGGCATTTAATCTCAAGTGACTTAAATTATTTCTAAATAAATTTTGTTTCATATAATATTATGTTGGGAGAATTGAATTTCATATTTTTACTAAAAAAATTTATTGGAATTTAAATAATAATATTATTTTTTATTTATGTATTTCATTAAAATCTCCCTAATTATTGGAAATCTTCACTTCAATCTCATTGATCTCATTGATTTTTATATACCTTGTGATTTTTATGTGATTAATTCATCATTCTCAAAAAAAAAATTATCTACACCATGTTTCTTTAGTTCTTTAAAACAAATTAAAATATCCATCCTCAATTACGGTTCCTTTAGTGTCTTATATTTTTTACTTTCTTTATCATTAATCCCCTCTTTTGTATTCTCATATTCCTAACTATAGGTTTCCTTATACATCATTTTTTTAGAATGATGGATTTAGTTTCATAATCCTTTGAACCTTTTTCTTTTTTTCATATTCATTAACACATGATATAACATTATGTTTTGGTAGAAATTTCTTCTGATATGAATGATATACATTTTCATTTACATTACAATATTTTCGACAAATTCAACCTCATGAAACTATTATTCTATTTGATGATATTTAAAAATCATCATCACTATCAACTCTGGCATTATCTTTAGGGAATCACACTAAAATATATATAATATTATGATAATTGAAATAATTAAAAATAATTTTACCTGTTATTTACATTTTCCTCCCTATAGAAAATTTTAAAAGTGTAAAAATAACTTCAAGAAATTCATGTAATAATTATTAAGATTATATTCATCCACATTTGACCACTTAATTTAAATATGGTTGGAAAATTTTGATGCCTTGAAATATATTTGTTTTTTAGATTTTCCTTTTAGTTTGTAAGAGACCCTAACTTGATCTATAAGTATTTTAATACATTTTTTAGCTTATCAATGTTCAAATAAACAGTGTATTGATCAAGAAAGGAAGAAATACTTCCACTGTACTGATCTACAAGAAATATTATTAATTATTTCATAATAATCTAATCTTCTTAATCCTCTCTATTACTATAAATTTAGAAAATGGTATTGTTCAGTCGAATGAAGAAGTCATCCACCAAATAATCTTATAAAATTATAATATCATTCCATTAATAATTACAATACTGTAATCACGAATCTGTGATCTTCTTAAACCCATAGTATATATCATATAATTTTCTCTTAATTACATTCATTATTTCGAATCCTGTTACTAATGGAAACTATTTTTTAGAGAGATATTGGAGTAAAACATCGGGTTCTCACCCATTAGATTAATTATTATTCATATACATCTTTTTATAAGTCATATCATCCTTGAATACAAAAAATAAAATATTTTTATTATCTAGAACAACCTGTAGAAGAGATAAAAGATATGGGTTCCTCCACTCAATACATGGATAAGATAATTTCACATGATACATGGTAACTCTAGTATTATTGATCGAATTGATGCTCCCCATATTTCAATTCTATTTAAGGAGGTTACCAATAAAGGAAAAAAATCCAATCCATGGTAATAATAGGAAATATGGATTTAAATATCCATATTAATATCATTCTTGGATACAAACATGAATAAATTTTCCTTCTCCAATTACATTATTTTAGCCTAGGTAACAGATACAGAATAACTAATGTAGGGGAGATGAATTAGTGGTTTCCCAAAAAACAATAACAATTGGTCTTTCTGAAATTAGTTAAATAAATTATCTATAAATATAAATAATTAAAGATGATATATTGATAATGATAGATTATTTATTACATCCACATACATCAAACATAAAAATTATAATAATATCATAGAAAACACACATAATACAAGAGTTTTTAGAAGATCCATAAACTATTTTAATCGAGTGCTTAATCATTTGTTTCTAATATTCATGATCATATAGTACTCATTGTTATCTTATTATCGTTGAGGAAAATTAATAATGTAAGAATATTTTACTATACATGATTTACAAACAAAATCAATAAAATCAACATCAATTAGATCAATATTTCCCTACCATCATCAGGTGACTCCATGTTTGGATTATGTGTTCAAATTTGTTCTACTCCAAATATTTAGTCTTATCATATCTATAAATACATATACAGTTTTTGGATAGACATCTAAATATATTAAAATCATTTTCCAATGAATTCACCTCTTTTTAAGGACCTCACATATATTACAGTGTTAAATATTCTGTTATTGTGTACTATGTCAAAATCTATATATCCTGTAATCATATATCATGTCTTCAAATTTAGCTTTATATATATTTTGATAGATCAAATAAATATGTATCTTCATGATATTATTTATAATGTGAAATAATTTATCTTATTTTAATGTATTCCTCTTGTAATATATGAATTTTAATCAATGTGATTGGACTAATAGACACTAAAAAATGAGTCTCTAATTCAGAAATATAAACAGATCCCTCTGGGCCAAATAATATATCCTAGAATTTAATAATTTTGACATACTATCCTTCTATGACTAATCAATCTATCTATATTAAAGAATCATAATATATTATATAATTCTGGTGGAATAAATTTTGGAATAGTGTTGACCATTGAACTGAAATTTCATCATATTAGAAAATAAATTTTAGTACTCAATAAAAGTTCATTAATATTCATATATATTAGATTAAATAATCCTCATATTCACCACTAATCATAATGATAGTAAATAAAACATGATACCGTCATCAAAAATATGAAATGAATAATATCAAGAAGAAAACCATATGTTTTTTTTCAATTTGATATTTATCTAAACATCCCACCAAATTATAGAATGATGATTCTTGGTGTTCTCTACCTCTTAATGTATAGATAAATACTATATTAATCATGATTCAATGTACATCCTCTCATTACTCACCCTTTTTTAATTCATGTCATGGGGATCCTTTAATCTATAATGGCTCATCACTTGTATGGGGTGGGTATAACCTCAGAAATATTTATCAATATATCTAGTCACTTATATGTATTAGATATTTAAATATTCAATGATAATAAAAATTTATAAATAAAAAATAACTTTAACACCAATTTATTTTATTTTTATTAAAAATTTATTTAGAAATAAATATATCAGATTTATAAATGAAATCGAAAATTTTATAAGGAAAAAATTAACACTTCCAAATTATTCAATAAATTACATTTTTACTTTCTAAACAATATTTTATGAAAAAATACATCTTTCATAAACCATGAATATATCATTATTTTTTAAAATATAATGGATAAAAATTATTTTTTCAAATTTAAATGAAATTAAATACATTTATAAATATAAAAATGACTTTTTATAAAAATATGTATCTATAATCCAATAGAAAAAGTCTATTTTCAATATTTATATAAATATTTAGATTTTAAATAATTTTATTCAACTTTTATTTGTCTAAGACTCACACCATAGTGAGTGAAATGTTTTATCCCTTGTTATCCCAAATTTTTCTAACCATAATTCATTCCCTATAAGCCACACATCCATATGGATGAAATATATTAGTTTTACACACATTCTAATTATAACATTTTTTAACACAAGAGCACACCTATTGGGATAGATTAATATAATCTTGCTTAAACCATATATTTAGTTTCAACGGACTCTAAGGATAATGTATATGCATCACATAAACAAAATTTTTTATAAATTATGTTATTTCCAAATCACCTTGAAAATACATAAATTATCCTTTCATATTCAATTTAAATTATATGATAAAAATGTATATTTATTAAAAAATATATTTTTTAAAATATAGTTAAAGTTTAATTTACTTAATTTAATAGAGACTATCTATAATTGAAAAATTATTGTCAAATAAAAATTATCATAAAAATCCATTATTTTTATAAAATTATGTATTGAATCCATTATTTCTTATAGTTAAATAATTTTATAAAAATCATTAAAATAAAATTCGAAATAAACCAAAAGTAATCAAATACAATAACAAAATTTGGAATTTTATCAAATTAGTCAAGGATATTCACTTAAATGTGTCATTTTTAAAATAATACCCAACATGTATAAATATGAAAACACACAACATACATGAATCGTTCAAATTCAAAATAGGATAAATGATGATTCTCAAAATGAGATTAAAATATCTAAAATTATATATCACAGATCATTGATTATAATGTGTGATTGATATGATACAAGATATAAATACATGATCTATATTTTACAAGAAATTCAATTTAAATATCACTATCCAAACTCACGATCCATCGATGAGTGGAGGGTAGTCCACCTTAATCATCTTCAAACACCAATGGAATTGTTTATGTCCATAAAGAAGATTAAATAAGATCACCTGAAGGGTGAGAGGTTTTTAAAGGAGATTATACATCACATAATTAGGAAAGAATGTTTATAAAGGATGGTTGGGATATCAATTATCTTAATAATTTAAAATTTTGTTATCCAAATTTCAATCATGCAACTTTATCTCATGTAGATAGGATAAGACCATATATAATTATAAAAATATTATGTACATATGGTTATCTTACATGGCCTGCATAATCGTGTATGTAACCCTATGTCTCTCTATAATTTTAGAAATTATAAAATTAAAATTTAAAAACAATAAATTCATTAAATATACCTACGTATCAAATTCATGAATCATTATTTTCTCCCCTATAGAACATTTCATCTATAATTATTCCTTAGGACATATTTTCATTTTACATCCTTGGACATACCAACCTAATCTTATATTCTCTCTCTTAATTATCTTCAAATATTATCCTATATCACCAAAAAACACATTTTAATAGAATTCTATAACATATTAAAATATTTTCTCTATATCCACAACTGGAATTGGTTTTTTCACACACAAAGAATTATGTTGTAATTCAATATCCCGAATATAAAAACATAATGTAGATCTAATTAATACTTCTTCAATTAAAAAATCTTAGAAATTTTATGATTTAGTTGCTAATATTATTTACATTCTAATTGAAAATCAACTTCGATAATTCTATTGATAATATTAAAATATCATTTATATCATGGAATTAATTTTCCTTATTTCATTGAAACATTATGTGAGGAATCAGGATAGATGACGGGAAGGGACATCATCTGACATGCTTATTAGTGAGAAATATAACCTTTTAAATACCAAAAAACATCTATAGTCACCCCAAACATGTAAAATAGATCAACTATTTTAACATTTATCGGTCAAAAAACATTTTATGTATTCATTTTTTTATGGCTTGATATTATTTGAGTATTTTCAATAAATGTATTATATAATTTAAATAAAAAATGTAATTAATTATTTTTTTTCAAATTAAAATGAGACTCCTATTTTTTGCACACTCCAATACCCTTATGATTGTTATTATATAACTATATTTTGAGTTGATTATCACCCCATGACTACTCCGTCTAATCACTTAAACATTCCTAAAATATAAGGTCACACACGATAAGAAGTAATGATACTAAATGAATATGGTAATAATTCATATAGAGAAAAATGAATTAAAGAGAGTATATAAAATGTAGGTAGTGTACCTGATATATGTGGGAGAATATGAGAAAGGTTATTTGGCATCATCAGAGCTATGGGTGTTCAGTTCATATCTTTTAAAAAAAATTCTATTATTATTCTTATATCCAAAAAGAATAAAAAAAAATTATATATGATAAAAAATTATATTTTTTGAATTTTTTTATCAAATTAATTAAATTATTTTACTTTTTAAAAAAATATAATATAACTGATAAATGGGATAAAAATAAATTCAATTAAATAAAAATTAACCATATTATTTTCATCATATAATGTTAACATAATTCATCATATTTACCCCTCCATGGAGGAAAATCTATTTTAATATCATCACAGATCAATAAAGAAATCTAATTTTACTTATGTGTTCCACGTCATAAAATATTTCTTTAAGGTAATCACTCATATCATAAAAGTATCTTAGCTTTTCATGGACTACAAAACTCCAACATTCACCAACATTTACATAGGAAAATTATATCATTTTTTCATGGGAAGTAAAAAATGTATCATTACATTATTCATGCTCAGAATTACCTATCATATAAGATTTTTTAACACAAATAAATTATATGAAATCATTCTATGATAAACTAAAATTCTTTAATCCCATATATTTAAATATCACAACTGAATGATTCCAATGATTATATAATTTGATAACATAATTAAAATTCCTATACTATCAAAATTCTATGAAATTTTTGATGATGACACTTTTTTTAGATTTCAATCCTTATTCATGAAGAACTCTACAAAATTTAAAGATATTATTATTTCAATAATAGAATATCATAAACCTCTTTAATGGACCGCGATATATATATTTCAAATCATTTAACACTCGTTCTTTTTTTTCTACATTCATGATCTACAAGTAAAAATATGAAACAATATTAGTTATATAAGTTAATTATAATTACATTTTAAAAATATAAAATTGATTATGAGCTTATATGATTGGATAACTATTAAATAATGACTTTGTAAATTGATATTATTCATCTCTTTCTCATTTAATGTTTTAATATGAGGAAATATATTTTTCGTATGTCCTTGATTTTGTAATGAAAGGATTTAATAATTCACTATTCTATAGAAAATATCAATATCATTTTTCAAATCTATTTGTGTTAATGGAAGTGAAGACAATTTTTCAACTTGATGGACTAATGTTGGAATTTTTTTTGATATTCTATAAGACTAATATTTGTTAATATTGTACAAAACATGTCTAAATTAATTCAATTGTTTCTCAATAATATCTAAATATATAAAAGAAATGTGAGACACTCTTGTACCATGTAAAATTATGTGATAAATCCATCTGGTTGAGATTTTTTTACCAAAAATGTCATCAAGTAACCATGATACACATTATAGAATGTAAAATAGATGAATAATCACATATGTAATTATTTTGAATGTTTTTATTTAGTAATTAGGAAAAATAATGATGGAAATACCTCTCTATGGGATATTTACATCAATAATATATGATTCCACTAAAATTAACATCCTTGGTCAAATGGATAGTTAGAAGAATCATCAAAATGAATAATGTTGCATGAAATTTCTTCTTCAAAATTAAAATTTAATATGAAAAATGTCACGACCCCCTCCCCACAAAGTGTACCCCTCCTGGGCAGGCCATGTGAGAAGAGAGATAATGACCCCCGAGTCCCGCCTCCAGTAGGTCCCGGGTTGGCGACTAGCACCGAGGGTATAATACACACACAAATGGGAGGCATTACACTCTAAGAGAACACATGCAGAACAGAGAGATAGAATAGACTCCAACCAACTCCAACTCATAACTGAAATATAAATGAAACCCATGTACATGTATGAAATGTCATGAAAAAGTACTAAAACTGAATGGGTAAACTAAAAGTACCGAAAAGAATGTAAAACGAAAGCGACCACAAGCCCGAATAGCTCCTCCTCCAACCGCAAGCTAGTAGTAACCAGCTTGATCTCCAGCCTTCTCCAAGTGACCTGAAAAACAGTTTATATATATATAGGGTGAGTATAACAGTATACTCAGTAGGATCCTCCCCAACCCTCTCGTGCAAAAGTAATGAAAGCATGCTAAATCCCAGTGAATAACAAGTAAAACTAACTCGTCACCTAAACAGGTGTACTATGTTCCCAACCTCACCATGGCTACTCTCACCAAGTAACGCATACAAGAATATAGCTTATAGTATAGAATATCAATGGTACCCCATGACTACTTCTACACTAGTTTGCCGCTTTTCCCCAACGACATACGTCATGTGCATCTCTCTCCAAGGCTTACCCGCAGACACCTGGGCTAAGCTCTACAATCTGCACCTCGTGCACCACAAAGGCTTTTCCCACAGACACCTGGCCGAAGCACCACACCATCCTCACAACCAAAAGTAACCAGGTAGTTTCTGAGAGCCACCATATCTCGCATAACATGTATCATACGTCGGGTATAATACCTCAAGCCATTACAGCCCATACTCTGAGTAAGGATCCTCAAGCCATCATAGCCTATACACGTTACACCTATAGTAGTCCATAGGATACTATATCCAGAATATATGTGTGTGAATAACCACAAGCCATTACAGCCCTCTACACACATATATGGGGTAACTAACCATTGTGCCTCATGCCACAAGTATCTACCAAGAGAAGAGAGCGGGGCCAAAGGGGGTAGTCAGCCATTCAACCTCCCATCAGAATGTTGGGGAAAACACCCCCTAGGGCTCAGAATCCATGGGGTGTCAGTTTCCCTTACCGACAGGGTGGAGTAGCGTATAGAAACACAAAAAAGTAAAGAATATATATGTAACTCACCTCCACACTAAGGGCATTACCTAGTCTTAGATACAACTGCAGCTAACGTCTCTCAGACTCCAGGCTGCTACTTCAAAGACTAGGTATCCTATAAGCACACAAACATTTGAAGAGCTTTATTAGATTACTCCATTCTCATTTTATCAGTTCCACTATACATTAAATAATTCTTTAAACATTAATTAAGAATGAACAATTCCACATTAAACTGAATTGGCATCAGATTCAAAAACAACTGCTCCTTTTAAGATTCACATCACCTTTAAATTCCAGTATCTCCATCCTCGTGGATTTTCACCATTTAATCAAACATTCATTATAGATTTACTTTTCCATATTCTCAGGCATTATAGAAAATCATACTATGCTTCTAAACACTAAGGAGGCTCAACACGGTGAGTAGATATACTACCCATCAAGTCTTTTCTGCCTATAGAAAGAGCATAGACCCATTTTCCCTCAAGAGGCTAAACACGGAAAGCACGTGGCATACCCCGCACATCTTCACCACCTTCGGAAGAAGGGTAGAAAGACCAGCTTCCTTGAGCAGTGGGGAAAAGAAAAGCAGATTAACATTCAAATAAAGCCACAAGCATCTAGCAACCACATCCATCCCATTCCATCACCCCCTTGTGTCCTCCCCGACACCCACATGCATAACTGATGCATATCGCCACTCTAGGTGTCATCCACTGCCATAACCACAAGGCCTCCATGCCTCCACATATCACAACAGCCATCAAGGCTCACATCATAGCACAAGCAGCAGAAAAACAACAATCCCAACCATGGGCTCTTGACCCTTTAGCAAACAAGACGGTAACTCAGAACCCTTTTATAAATTCCCACATAATCTGTTCTTTAATCCATATTGAATTGGAAGATTTGTTATTTGTAGGTTCCAATCACGGATACCTAATCAGTAAGCTATCACAATTAAATAACCATGCTTACTTCCCTAATTTGATCATCCTCAAATTAGAACAACTACAACAACTGCAATAACCAGATTAATTTACATGCCTCTTTTTCTTTAGCCAATTAATTAACAATTAATTCTGGCTTTACGTTCATTATCAATTTCTATTATGAATAAACAACAAATAAAAGAAAACATAGATATCACTATATCTAGGAAAACATGAGGCGAACCGTTATCATGGTATAAAGCAACAACATGCGATCACCCAATTCTTTTATTCCGGTTCAAGTATTTAATTAGGTCAATTTCATTGTGATCCAAAGGGACAAATCATGCTAATTCTACGATTGCACATATACAATTAGAGAAGCCATGAATCCCCTACCTGGAAGAGTTCTTGATGTCCTTTATCAACACAACGGGTCACAATCCTCCTCTCACGACAACTTATTGGGAAGGTTGACCGACACGGTTCGGTTGCATCTGAAACAGAGAAAAACCAATCCTAGGAGTAAAGATTGATTGTGAAACTCATACAGGAAGGATTGAAAGGTTCTAGCACCTGTTTGTTGAGAACAAAGGGAAAGAACAATGGAGAATTATATCTCGTCCCTTTTTGATGATTTAATGGGGCGATAGTTTAAGATCCGGTTAATTCTCCATTAAAAACGGATCGCATTAACTCACACGGTTTGACCAAGTAAAACATTCCAAGCCTTAGGAATTATTAATATAGGATTTATGGCATTTGAATCGGCCATAAGAGTCCTTAAAATAAGGCTTTAAATGTATTTTACGACAAAGGAAATGTCAAAAGGGGAAAAACTGTAGGAGTCTGGAAACACTGTTCACCCACTGTTAATGTACATGAAACTGATCTGTGAAACCGATCTGTCAGACCGATCGGTGAGACCGATCTGTCAGACCGATCGGTGAGACAGATCTATGAGACCGATCTATCAGACCGATCGGTGAAATCGATTTGTGAGACCGATCTGTCAGACCGATCGGTGAGACCGATCAATCAGACCGATTTGTGAGACCGATCTCTCAGACTGGTCAATGAGACCGATCTGTCAGACCGATCAGTGAGACCGATCTTTTATTGTTCATAAAACTAGACACACTGTTCATAGAGCCAAAAATTTGGCAAAGTGTTGGGGATATGTCCCCTTGACCTCCCAGAACACCTCCAACACCAACATTTCACAAATTAATGGACCGGAGAGGTCCGGGACATTACATTAGATACCTCTCAAAACATTGTCCTCGTCGATAATTTAAAACCAACCGAGAAGAAAAGAGGGGTCCAAACAACCACCCCATAAGATACCCCTCAGGGGAAAACCACTATGAGGTGTTCAAAAGCGGGAACAAAACTATGACATCCGAGAGTATGGAAACAAACAATCTATATACAAACAATTCCATCATAACATCACATCAAAGGTACATAAATAAAACATGAATGGTCCAACCACAAAGAAAACATCATTACTTGAAAGGAGTTAAACATTAAACAACTCTGGGTAATGAGCACCTATCTGTGACTCATGCTCCCAGGTACTCTCCTCCATGCCACCGTGTCGCCACAAGACACGAACTAACGGAATAGAACACCCATGAAACACATTCTCCTTGTGGTCTTGGATTTCCACAGGTCGCTCCTCGAAGGTTGCATCATCATCAATATCGATTTCTCCCCAATCGATAACATGAGATTCATCATGAAGATAACGACGGAGCTGTGATACATGGAAAACATCATGTATCCAACTCATCTGAGGGTAAAGTTATACTCGATACGCCACAGCTCCAACACGAACTAACACCGCGAAAGGCCCAACAAACCGGGGAGAAATCTTACTTCCATGGCCAAACCTTCGCTGCCCACGACGGGGAGTCACCTTTAGAAATACATGATCCCAAACACTAAACTCTAAGGGTCTCCTTCTTTGATCAGCATATGATTTCTGATGATCTTGTGTTGTCTTCATCCTCTCACGAATCACCTGAACCATCTCTGTTGTATTCTGCACTAGTTCTGGTCTGATAATTTCTAACTCTCCGACCCCAGTCCAGCACAACAGAGAACGGCATGGCCAGCCATACAAGGATTCAAATGGCACCATACCGATGGTAGAGTGATAACTATTATTGTAAGAGAACGCTACCAAGGGTAAGTGCTTCATCCATGAACCTCCAAAATCAAGAACACAAGAGCGCAGAATGACTTCAAGAGTCTGGATGGTTCGCTCAGTCTGACCATCGGTTTGGGGATGAAAAGCAGTGCTAAGGCACAATTGAGAGCCAAAAGCATTCATGGAGACCACTCCACACCCTAGAGGTAAAATGAGGACCTCTATCAGAAATGATCGTCCTAGGTAATCCATGTAGTCTCACCACCTCCTCTAGATACTGCCTCGACAAAACATCCACTGAGCTCAACACCTTGATCTCTATAAAGTGGGCCGACTTTGTTAAACGATCCACTACCACCCATATTGCATCATGTCCTCCCGGAGTTCGAGGTAAACCTGTAAAAAAGTCCATTGAGATGTACTTCCACTTCCACTGAGGAATCTCTAATTGCTGGAGAAGACCACCAGGAACATGGTGTTCAGCATTCACCTTCTGGCAGACTAAAAATCGATACACACACTCAGAAACCGTACGTTTCAGCCCAGGCCACCAAAACTGACTCCTCAAGGATCAGTACATCATTGTCACACCAGGATGTACTACCAAGGGTGAACTATGGAACTCTCGGAGAACCGTCTCGCGCATCTCCAATGGAACAAAAATCCTGCCATGATACAACAGTCGGTTTTGTTCATCCTCCGACCAACCATCAGGGGCCTCACCACAAACAACTCTATCTCTCCAGACTTCCACCTCTAGATCACCCAACTGAGACTCTTCCACCTTCTGCACTAGGGATGACTACACCTTCATCTGGAAAAGACAACCTCTACCCCCAACTTCTCCCATATCATGATTCAAAGCTGATAGCTCTTCCATCACTCTCCAGGAATCACCAGATTCACGCACAACATCATTACATGACTTCCGGCTTAGTGTGTCAACTACAACATTCCCTTTTCCAGGTGTATACAATATTTCAATGTCGTATTCTTGTAAGAACTCCATCCACCGACGCTGCCTCATGTTCAAGTCACATTGGGAGAAAACATACCACAAACTCTTATGATCGGTGAAAACCACAAAGTGCTCACCAATGAGGTAATGTCTCCATAACTTCAGAGAAAACACCACGGCTGCCAACTCAAGATAATGGGTGGAATAGTTTCATTCATGGGGACACAACTGCTGAGACCCATAAGAAACAACTGACCTCTGCTGCATGAGAACACAGCCTAGCCCCAGATGTGAAGCATCACAGAAAACATCAAACTGGACTCCCTCCGCTGGAAGACAAAGGACTGGAGCACTTACCAACATCTCCTTTAGATATTCAAAAGCTGCCTGACACTGATCAGTCCATATGAACGCTTGATCCTTCCTGGTCAAAGATGTCAGAGGATTCACAACTCGGGAGAAATTGGCTACAAACCTCCTATAATAGACTATAAGACCAAGGAAACTTCGCACCTCTGGCACGGTCTTGGGAGCTACCCAAGACACCACTACTTCTTTCATCAACAGATCCACAGCTAATCCTTGTTGGGACACAACATGCCCCAAGAAACAAACTTCTCGAGCCCAAAACTCACACTTGGACAACTTACCAAAAAACTGATGTTAGCAAATAACTCCCAAAATGGCTCGTAGATGCTCTGCATGCTTCACTTCAGATGCGGAGTACACAAGGATGTCATCGATTAAAATCACAACAAACTTCTCCAGGAATTCACGGAACACATCATTCATCAACCACATGAAAACAGCTGGAGCATTCGTCGCGTCGAATGGCATTACAACAAACTCATAATGCCCATGACGACAACGAAAAGCAGTCTTCGGGATATCCTCATCCTTTACACGCATCTGATGATATCCTGACCGCATGTCGATCTTTGAGAACCAACTTGCACCCTTCAGTTGATCGAATAGGTCATCAATCCGCAGAAGAGGATAGCAGTTCTTTATTTTCACTTTGTGTAATCGACGATAATCAATGCACAACCACAAACTCCCGTCAGCCTTTTTCACAAACAAAAATGGTGCACCCCACGGTGACACACTTGGCTGAACAAAACCGCACTACAACAAACCATCAAGCTGTATACGTAGCTCTCGCAACTCAGAAGGGGCCATCATATACGGAGACATAGAGATAGGAGACGCTCCTAGCTGTAGCTCGATCCCAAACTCGATCTCTCGTCGAGGGGGTAAGGATACAACCTCTTCTGGAAAGACGTCAGGGTACTCTTCTACGACCCTAGGAAACACCAACTGTTGAACCTCTGAAGAACTCAGCTACATCCCAGCCATCATGGATGATAAGGATGGAACTCGTCTATAACTCATTCGAGGATATCTCTCACCAACAAACACCACTTCATCTCCATCTTCATGAAAGAAAACGACCTTCTTCCTGTAGCAATCCACAATATCCTACACCGAATACAACCAATCCATGCCGAGTATGACATCATATAGTTGTATTCGTAAACATTGGAAATCTCCCCAAGAGCGGTGTTGCCCCAACACTAGCTCACAGTCTCTACATACTTTAAACAAGTCAGCTTGACCTCGAACTGGCGTAGTCAACGCCAAGGGCACTGGAAGCCACTCTACCTCATGTCCCAACGCATGGACAAGGGTAGGTGATATGAAGGAGTGTGTTGCTCCTGAATTAAACAAGGCATACACCAAGGTAGAAAACAAGCAAAGGTTACCTCGAACAACATCTAGCTCGCATGGGGCTAGCAACGCTAGAGCATGAAGCTGACCACGACCTCCTCCACGGCCTCTCTGACCCTAATGATGACCACCACCACGGCCACACTCTGCTCTATGAGGACGGGGAGAATCATGGGGATGTCCTCTGCCTGCTCCATCTACCCTCAGGTGATCTAAAGCTGGTGCAACCTGCTACTGCTGCCTCGGCTGAAACTGCCTCAACGGAGGAACCTGGAGCAGAGCGCCTGGTGCACGATGACTGCTCTGAAAAGTCGGGCACTCCCACTGCTGATGACCACGACCACCACAAGAAAAAAAAAGCACATGATCCCATGGCATAGGCTTGAGGGTTGCTGCCTCCGGAGAAACGAGATGGGAAGTGCTGGGACCTACCCCCAGGTGAACGGAAACTCTTCTTCCCTGAAAAATGGGAACCTCGGACCACAGCTCTACTTCGTGAGGAATCATGAAGATTCCCCTCTCATGACGATCAGGTCCTAGCCAAAGTCCTCTCAACAACCTCTGCCCTCGCCACCACCTCAAGATATTTCTTTATCATAAATGGGGTGACCTGGCGCTGGATCACGGGACGCAAAGCCTCCTCAAAATGCCTCTCCTTGGCCTCCTCATCTGGTGACAGGTCTGAAGCATATCGTAGAAGGTTCCTGAAACGGATTCCAAACTCCCGAACACTGGAGCTCCCCTATCGAAGGGTAAGAAGCTCCTGGCGACTGGACGCCTTTGCAGTCGAAGAAAGAAACTAGACTCTAAACCTGTCTCGAAACTCCTCCCATGAGATCGTTGACTCCTCATGACCCCCGAGGAACAAGAACCACCACTACCTCGCTGCTCCACGCAGCATCATCACAACCAATGAAACCCAGTGTTCCTTCTGAGCACAAATCGAACTAAAGCCTATCTCAACCTCCTCCAACCAGTCTTTTGTGACTACATCTGAAATGGAGCCCCCATACTTCTGTAGAATCTGGCGCTGAAACTCTCGGAGTGTCTTCCTCCACGTGTCGTCATCTTCAACCTCTACCCGGCAGCGATCTACTGGAATAGCCTGCTGGGCATCTTCTGCACAAACCTGACGAGGACGTTGACCTGGAGCCATACCTGTAAAATAACAGTTGTTAGATATCCTAAGCCAGGAATATGGAAGATTCAACGTTATTTAATTAGTTATTTTGTTTTATTAATTTTAGGTTACCTATCCCAAGGTCTACCCATTCAAACACAGGTGCAAAGAATAATGATGCATGATCCTTTCCTAGGTCTCTACCCTACAACCAGTATCACTATGTTTAGAAGCCATCGTAAACTTAAAGGTCCGTGCAACAGATCATAGGGGGCCCTAAACGCCTATGTCTCTACCGATCTCCAGTGTTTACCCCACTTTCTAAACATGAATGACACGGTTGCCCTACCATCCCATGTATCCTCACCTGTGCCTAACTCCAAACTCCATCCTATCCCTCAACCAGACCTCTGATACCACCCTGTCACGACCCCCTCCCCACAAAGTGTACCCCTCCTAGCCTGGCCATGTGAGAAGAGAGATAATAACCCCCGAGTCCCGCCTCCAATAGGCCCTAGGTTGGTGACTAGAACCGAGGGTATAATACACACACAAATGGGTGGCATTACCCTCTAAGAGAACACAAGCAGAACAGAGATATAGAATTTACTCCAACCAACTCCAACTCAAAACTGAAATATAAAAGAAACCCAAGTACATGTATGAAATGTCATGCAAATGTACTACAACTGAAAGGGGAAACTAAAAGTACCTAAAAGAAGGGAAAACGACAGCGACCACAAAGCCGAACAGCTCCTCCTCCAACCGCAAGCTAGTAGTAACCAGCTTGATCTCCAACCTGCTCCAAGTGACCTGAATAACATTTTATATATATATAGGGTGAGTATAACAGTATACTCAGTAGGATCCTCCCCAAGCCTCTCATGCAAACGTAAAGAAAGCATGCTAAAGCCCAGTGAACAACAAGTGAAACTAACTCGTCACCTAAACATGTATACTATGTTCCCAACCTCACCAGGGCTACTATCACCATGTAACGCATGCAAGAATATAGCATATAGTATTGAATTTCAATGGTACCCCTCTACTACTTCCCCACTGGTTTGCCGCTTTTCCCCAACAACATACATCCTGTGAATCTCTCTCCAAGGCTTGCCTGCAGACACCTGGGCTAAGCTCTACAATCTGCACCTTGTGCACCACAAAGGCTTTGCCCACAGACACTTGGGCGAAGCACCACACCATCCTTACAACCAAAAGTAACCAGGTAGTTTCTGGGAGCCACCACAGCTCGCATAACGTGTATCATACGTCGGGTATAATACCTCAAGCCATTACAACCCATACTCCGAGTAAGGATCTTCCATCCATCATAGCTTATACACGTTACACCTATAGTAGTCCATAGGATACTATATCCAGAATATATGTGTGTGAATAACCACAAGACATTACATCCCTCTACACACATATATGGGGTAACTGACCGTTGTGCCTCATGGCACAAGTATCTACCAAGATAAGAGAGAGGGGCCAAAGGGGGTAGTCAGCCATTCAACCTCCCATCAGAATGTTGGGGAAAACACCCCCCTAGGGCTCAGAATCCCTGGGGTGTTCGTTTCCCTTACCGACAGGGTGGAGTAGCATATAGAAACAAAAAAAGTACAAAATATATATATGTAACTCACCTCCACACTAAGGGAATTACCTAGTCTTAGATACAACTGCAGCTAACGTCTCTCAGACTCCAGGCTGCTACTTCAAAGACTAGGTATCCTATAAGCACACAAACATTTGAAGAGGTTTATTAGATTACTCCATTCTCATTTTATCAGTTCCACTGTATGTTAATTAATTCTTTAAACATTAATTAAGAATGAACAATTCAACATTAAACTGAATTCGCATCACATTAAAAAACAACTTCTCCTTTTAAGATTCACATCACCTTTAAATTCCAGTATCTCCATCCCTGTGGATTTTCACCATTTAATCGAATATTCATTACAGAATTTTTTTTCCATATTCTCAGGAATTCTAGAAAACAATCCTATGCTTCTAAACACAAAGGAAGCTCAAAACGGTGAGTAGATATACTACCCGTCGAGTCATTGCCACCTATATAAAGATCATTGACCCATTTTCCCTCGAGAGGCTAAACACTGAATGAACGTGGCATACCCCGCGTGTCTTTGCCTCCTTCGGAAGAAGGGTAGCAAGACTAGCTGCCTTGAGCAGTGGGGGAAAGAAAAGTAGATTAACATTCAAAGAAAACCACAAGCATCCAGCAACCACATCCATTCCATTCCATCACCCCTGGTGTCCTCCCCGACACCCACATGTATAACTGATGCATATCGCCACTCTAGGCGTCATCCACTACCATAACCACAAGGCCTCCACACCTCCACATATCACAATAGACATCAGGGCTCACATCACATCACAAGCAGCAAAAAAACAACAATCACAACCATGGGCTCTTGACCCTTTAGCAAACAAGAGTGTAACTCAGAACCCTTTTAGAAATTCCCACATAATCTGTTCTTTAATCCATATTGAATTGGAAGATTTGTTATTCATAGGTTCCAATCATGGATACCTAATCAGTAAGATATCACAATTAAATAACCATGCTTACTTCCCTAATTTGATTATCCTCAAATTAGAACAACTACAACAACTGCAATAACCAGATTAATTTACATGCGTCTTTATCTTTAGCCAATTAATTAACAATTAATTCTGTCTTTACGTTCATTATCAATTTCTATCATGAACGAACAACAAATCAAAGAAAACATAGATATCACTATATCTAGTAAAACATGAGGCAAACCGTTATCACGGTATAAAGAAACAACATGCGATCAACCAATTATTTTAATCTGGTTCAAGTATTTAATTAGGTCAATTTCATTGTGATCCAAAGTGATAAATCATGGTGATTCTAAGATTGCACATATAAAATTAGAGTAGCCAAGAATCCCCTACCTGGAAGAGTTCTTGACATCCTTTATCCACACAACTGGTCATAATCCTCCTCTCACAACAACTTAGTGGGAAGGTTTACCGACACAGTTTGGTTGTATCCAAAACAGAGCAGAACCAATCCTAGGAGTAAAGATTGATTGTACAAATCCTACGGGAAGGATTGAAAGTTTCTAGCGCCTCTTAGTTGAGAACAAAGGGAAAGAACAAGAGAGAATGATATCTCTTCCCATTTTGAAGATTTAATGGGGCGACAGTTTAAGATCCGGTTAATTCTCCATTAAAAACGGATCACATTAACCCACACGGTTTGACACGTAAAACATTCCATGCCTTAGGAATAATTAATATAGGATTCATGGAATTTGAATCGGCCTTACGAGTCCTTAAAATAAGGCTTTAAATGTATTTTACATAAAAGGAAATGTCAAAAGGGGCAAAACTGTAGGAGTCTGGAAAAACTGTTCATCCACTGTTACTGTACATGAAACTGATCTGTGAAACAGATCTGTGAAACCGATCTGTGAAACCGATCTGTGAAACCGATCTGTAAAACCGATCTGTCAGACCAATCGGTGAGACCGATATGTCAGACCGATCGGTGAGACCGATCTGTCAGACTGATTGGTGAGACCGATCTGTGAGACCGATCCGTCAGACCGATCGGTGAGACCGATCTGTTAGACCGATCTGTGAGACCGATCTGTCAGAACGTTTGGTGAGACCGACCTGTGAGACCAATCTGTCAGACCGATCTGTCAGACCGATTGGTGAGACCGATCTGTTACTGTTCATAAAACTGGAAACACTGTTCACAGAACCGGAAATTTGGCAAAGTGTTGGGGATAAGTCCCCACCTCCCAGAACACCTCCAACACCAACATTTCACAAAGTAATGGACCGGAGAGGTCCGTGACATTACAAAAAATATTTCATGATGTTTTTAAAACAAAGTACTGTTCAAATTTTTCTCAAAAATATATCAAAGGAATATGAAAAACTCAATTATAATTTATATTTAATTAACAATTAAAAATTTATAAAATTCTAAAGGTAGAAATTTCTTTTTAAAATGTATGAGTCATGAATTATATGTCCATGTAACTTATGATATTTCTAGTCAACACATATTGATATGTTACATGAATATGAATCAAGTAAATTCACATTTTATTTTTTTTAATGTAAAATTTCTTTATCATGATTATTTAATGAAAAACTAATGTAAGAACATTGCTTTGTAATTTTTCCAGAGATAACATGTTATTTTATTTTATTTCATGTCCATTAAAGCATTAATATAATCATTTTACCTTTACCTGCTCATTCAATATTGTAAAAAACATGTCATATTCATTATTATTAATGTTATTAATGTAAATATTATAGAAAAAAAATGAAATTTTCAATAACATAGTTCAAAAATATACATCATTAATTCCATTGTATTGTATTGAATGTATTTGATGAGATTTTATAACTTTCACAAAAACATTCAACATACACACTTTATTTAATTATACATCAACAATTCATTATTGGTATATGATTTATAAACTAGGTAACAATTTATGTGGTGGAATCAATATATTTCGTCCGTAGAATTAGATATTTTTATGAAAATTATAATGTGATGGATCCAATAATTGTTGATGATAGATGAAACTGCATTTTCTAATATAAGGTATTATTTTACATTCAAATATAAATATAAAAACTAGAAATTTGTTTCCAGTGTGAGTGTTATAACAAAGAATGCTTCCAAATATAGGGAAATCACTAATCATCAAAATTAGAGTTTTATAAATTTTAATCATTTTATATTTCCATTCATTAGGTTTAAATTCACCATTATCATGTATCTCCTTAAATTAACTGTAAAATTATAAATGTATGATTCAATGTTATTTCAAGTAATATTATTTATTTGAATGATCATAAAAATAATTAAATAATTTTTTTTCACACACATCCACATCGGTTGATTGTAACAAGTATAAATATGAGTCAATGTTTTATAAGTTGTACTAGGATTCCGGAATGGATTAAATCCAACAGTATCCTTTCCAAATAATAAATTCCAATGATCTAAAAAGAAATTTTGATTCAAAGAATCAGTGAATTCTTATGCTTTTGAATTGTGTTACTGTCTTATAATCCCACTATTGTTGTTTTCTATAGTATTCAACATCATTTGATCTAAATTTTCATAATACATAAACAATCATATAAATCACAATTTTAAAATAAATTGATGTAAAGCCTTCGAAATATTATTATCTATTTTTTATTCATAGTATATTTTTTCATAATTTCATTAAAATAAATAAAATTTCATATAGAAGATTAACATATGTTACATTATTCTTGATATTAATTTTATACTTCTTAAAACACATCGTCATTAGGACACAAATTTATCATTGTTTCCTTGTGAAAAAATTCAGTATAATCTTTCATCATCATATAAAATAATTAAGGAGTAACATACCAGGATTAATGAGGTACATAAAATTTTTAATTCAGTTTTCGTTTTCATTAATGTGACGAAGGCACGTTCCTATGAACCCTTCTTCGGTTCATGAACAACATTATATAAATTAATGAAATAATAGAAGAGTGTTATAAGATGTTAGGTCATGCATTAGTGAGGTGTTTGTGATTTAAAATAATTAATTAATGTTTGAAAAAGAATAATAATAGATTCATGAATGAATTAGAAGAATGCAAGAATGGGTAAATGGATATTTTTAAATAAAATAGAAAGGGGGTTATGTAAAAAATAAAAGTAATTAAAATAGGAGATTTCAATTTTTTATTTTTTTTATCTTTTTTGACATTTCGTACATTTATTCTATTCTTTTGTTTTTATTTTATCTTTTCTTTTTCTTTTATTTTTCACTTATTTTTCTTTTCTTTTTATTCCTTTTAATTCTTTCTTTTTTCCACTATTCCTATCCTCCTCTCCCTCACATCACACTCCCCCTCTCCCCTTGGTGTCCCACCACCCTATAGCCCCTTCAGACGATCACTACCCCTTGGTTTGTCATATGTTTTCTTCGTTGTAAAGTGAATAGTTAATATTAGGGTATGGATTACTTTTTGTATATCGAATCGTAGGTTTATGTTGAGTATCCTACTAATTGATTGATGCGGAAGAAATTTTCCCAATTTTGGGGTTTTTCTAAAATCTTCAGTTTTCTTCTATTTTATTTCAACTCAGAGCCTATCATGGATCATATTGTCATATATGACTCTAAGGTATGTTTCCTACTAACATTCCCTCTATTTCATTATGGATTATAAAAATGAAACATTGTACCATCAGTGGGTGTCTACCAGCTTTGTGCAATTTCACCCTATTTATTTAATTTAATTGATTTTCCTAATAGTTACAGCCTTAATGATAATAAATAAATTAGTTTAAATTATTGCAATAAGGTATAATACCCCTTTGTGGGTTCCAAAATTGTTATTGTATTTTCCTGTTAGCTGGGTTTTTAATTTAATTAACTACATGTGTTGCACAATCCATTATTATTGTAATTAAAATTAAATAATCAGTATTCATTTAACATGAACATTGAATTTTTGGATCGTTGGTAAAAAAATTGTTCTTGACTATTTATTTATTGAAAAAGTGAATTATCTTCTTATGTTGATATGGTGTCTTTCCTTGGAGTGTAGTTATGCTACATTATTTAATTTATACCTTGTGATGCACAAGTGTATCAGGTCAGTTTTCACGATACAGTTAAATATGATTATTATTTCATATCATCTGATGTGAAAAAGTTAATTAAATTTAGGGAGGGGAATAGAGGTGGGTCCCATCTTATCATTCATTCTTAGACCCTCTGATCCTGGCAGTTACCACTACGTGTAGGGGGACGATATCATTGGATTTTCTTGACCGAGGCGTGCTCTAGATTTTTAATTCTTTTTAGTGACACCAGTTCCAAAAGGAACATTTGATATGGATCCATTGGTATTGTGGTTATTCCGGCCTCAGATGAAACTCGACCCCTTTTTGCGAGATCAGAATGGTCCATTGTAAAGCCATGGCTTGAGTGATACATGACCTTTTGAATGATTTCCATGGATTCGTTTGGTGGTTTTGGATAAATTGAAGGATGTACTACATCGATACCTTCAGGACAGTCTAACACTCCAACTCCCACCTTCATTCTTAATAATGATGCCTTGAGGATTTATATTGACACGACGTTTGTTCTTGAGATTTGTGATATTTCCTGGTATGTTGAACCACACTTGTATGACACATGACTTAGATCCCAAGTCAAAGAACAAGCATGGGGGTATTCCCATCCATGTAATACCTTACCCTACCAGGATATATATATATATATATATGCATTTTTTGTATTCTACTTATAGAAATTCCATTAAGACATTTGGCTTAGGCCGAAGATGGTAATTAGGGATGAGTTCCATTTGGAATGTCGAGTTATTTATTTTAGTATATGTACTTAATTATCATTAATTGTTATATGATGGAACAATACATTTTATTGTTGCAAAAAATGGAATGGTTTAGACACTCTGGGTTCTAGCCTATTGGGATTTTATCTCACACCCTACCCGGGCATTGTGGACACCCGTGTTGATTACATAATTGCTATAATTGACAAAGGAAAGTGGGATACTTCCAATTCTTGATTTTTCCATACTACTTAGGATGAAGATTGGGGTAGAGGACCGACCCTTGGACGTGATGCAACTATTTATTTGTGTCATCACATTAACATGATTGTATGCTTGAGTTTCTATTTTCCTCATATCTAGTTTTGATAGACATCAGGGCATGAAACCGTTTTTTGAGCTTTCACACTTGATTATTATTCAGTCAGATTATATTTATTGCTTCTTCTCCAGTTTATTCATTTATATGCTACTGTTATTTATTATTAGTTGTTTTTAACTTCCTCTGTGATAATACCTATTACCTATGTGGGGATAGTCTCCCCCTCAGACACCAAAAGGCCCTCGCTGCTTGTCGGTAGCCTCTAGCGTTTGGGGAGATGCGCTTGATGTCATGTAACCCATTGGAATGACCACCGTCATAGAGGTGAGCCGGGTTAGGAAGTTACAATGTTGTATCAGAGGTGGTTTTTCTTTTTCTCTTACTATTTTGGTTTAATAGAATACTAGTAAATAGGGATTTGGAAATTACCCTTTGCATGGATGTAGTTAATCCATGTACAGGGTAAAATCCCAATTCCTTGGTTGGGATTGCATTTATTTATTTTTCCATTTACTGTTGATATGATTTCATAGTTGGGTAACTCACATCTATTACATTATTATTATATTAGTATTGTTGAGATAATGGGTTAACCACATCAACCTGATGATATGAGGGAAATATATTACATGCATCATAATAGGCACTATAGGATTTAAAATGGCATGCATATTGCCATGCCATATATACTTTCAGCGTTCATTTTATTGTTTTTGGGTGAGTGTTGTTGTGCCTGAGGGTAAAATTTTGAAATGCTGGTTTGTTATATATAATGTTGTGATAGTATGGTATATGTTAGCCTACCTTAATCAGGGAATGGACCGTAGAACATGTTTAGTAATCTTTTTTAGTTGACTCTTCCATATCGAAACCCATATCATGAAGAGGGTTGTATGTTGTTTAGTTCATAGAGGCAGGCTATGTACCTAACCTCTTTTTTCACACTACTTGTTTTTCTCACCTTCCTCACTCCTTCTCTAAGGGTGTGTGTTTGGCTGTTGTAGAATAATGCTATCGTGGCGTCTTCATGTTGTGCCTCAGGAGAGTGAAAATGAGAACATTCTAGAGAGTGTGGGTCCTAAAACACCAGTAGTTCCTATTGTAAATCCTCCTATGGAACTACATCACATTGACCTTCTATGAGACCTTGATTCTTAGTTCTTGGATAGTGTCCTCATTTTTATGTAGTCAGTTTAGAATATCCACTGACCTACCCCCATCATTGGAAAACCTATCGAGGGACTTTCTACAGCAACACCCTCCCACCTTCTAAAGAAGTGGTATCACTCATGCTGCTATGTCATGGATTAAAGCAATATGGTCTATCTATGACCACCTCAAGACTCTTTCGAAATGAAGGGTCAAATTGGCATTCTACATGATTTGAAACTCTGCCACGTGCTAGTGGGATGTTGTTTCTCAGGCTGAGCAGACCAATGACATGGTCTGGGAAGACTTCCAAGTAGCCTTCTATGATCACTTTTTCTCATAGACTCTGAGAGATGATTGTGCACAAGAGTCTCTACATCATCATCATGGTGCTATTACTATGTTAGAGTATTATACTTATTTCACAATGCTTCATGATTTTTCTCCATATCTGGCTGGCGACTCCCAGACTATCGTGAGTCGTTTTGAGGATGGAATTCTGTATACTATCTGCTCATAGGTGAACACCTTCAATTTGATAACTATTAGAGATAAAATAAATCATTCTCTAATCTCAGAGAAAAATTTCAGGGATGTTAAACCAGTGATCTAGGGTGGTTCTATTTTGAAATTGGGTGAAAAACCTTTCAGGCCTTCGGAAACGCTGTTTTGAAGGTGCACATAGGGGAAATTATATCCAAACATCACGTGTAGAGGGATCTGTCACATGTTATTAGGGTAGAAGAGATGGTCACAATAAGACACAATGTACGAGAGATCTGAAGGAGTGTCGTGCTATTGATAGGATGGGTCAACTTAATTTTTTTTCTATTCCATCACTTCATCATCCAGTGGTAGAGGATTTACACATATACCATCATCTGGTATGGGATCTATGAATCCACAGTAGTCTAAAACTTCTTTTTCCAATGGCCGATCAGTCTGATGTAACAGTGGAGGTCTTGGATGAAGAAATTAGGTTCTATATTATCTGCATCAGCAGAGTAGACCTCCTTTGGCAGACCAGGGAGTGTATTTGTGACATGGATTAGGTCTCACATATGATGTGCAATCAACACTGGAGAACAGTGTGATGGACCATACACAGTGAGAGGTACTATTCTAGTATCCTCTACATTAGTATCATCCCTTTTTTTATACAGGTACATCACAAACCTTTTTATCTGTTTTAGTAGTTGTTATTATTGACTTTCATGGTTTTCCCATTGAGTACCATTATGGAATCATGTCTCTTGACACTCTTGTTGGGGATAGTAGAGAGGGAATACACTTGTTCCAAGAGTTTCCCCTCATGATGGGTGGCTACCATTTTATTGGGATTTCATTATCCACAACATGTCTAGCATCAATGGAATTATAGGTATCTCAAGTGGATTTCAATCATCGTCAGGTGTCCTTCACATCCCCTGAGGGAGAAAAATATCATCACCTAGGAGAATGGGATATGGAGGAAAGCCATGCTAAGACAAAATATATAGGGTTGGGAAGAGTGATAACTCAGTTGGAAAGTCTCTTAACAAGAGATCAGGGAACACACCTAGTTTAATTCCCTCTAGTGGTGGATCTTTTTAGGAATATCTTCCCTAAATATTTTTCTAGATTACCTCCTATGAGAGACGTGAAGTTCACTATCGAGCTCCTACCATGTGTGGCAGCAGTGTCTTTTCATCTTTATAGGATGTAACCATTAGAGCTACATGAACACAAAAAGAATTTTCATGACCATGATGCAAATGATTTCATCAGACATAGCACATTACTATGGGGTACACCTATCTTTTTTTCCAAGAAGGTAGATGATACCCTCAAGTTATCCGTGGAATATCGTCGACTCAACAAACTCATGGTAATGAATCTATATCCATTGCCTCCAATAGATGTTCTCTTTGAACCGCTCTGGGGAGCATCTATTTTCTCCAAGATTGATCTGAGATAATGATATCGCCATGTGTGTGTGTGGCCATCTGACATACTACGTATGACATTTCGAAGCAGGTACAACATGAATGAGTATCAAGTTATGACATTTAACCTCACGAATGCGCTGACAGTCTTCATGGTTTTGATGAACCAAATTTTTCACCCACATCTTTATTAATTTGTGGTATTCTTCATTGAAGAAATCTTATTGTATTCAAGATCGAAGAATTACCTTGAGTCCCATTTGAAGATCATGATGAGTTCCCTGAGAGAGAACCAGCTATATGCTATGATTAGTAAGTTGCACTTTTGGAATGATAAAGTACAATTCTTGGGTCATATTATATGTGAAGTTGGGGTAACATTTGGACAAGAAAAGGTGAGTGTCATGGTACCATGGGAGCATCCATAGAGTTTCTTCGACATCTGTATTTTCTTGGGGATTTCTAGCTATTACAGGAGTTTCATCCATGAATTATCTCGCTTAGCAGCACCTCTTATAGCCCAATATAAGAATGTTGTATAGTTTATCTGGTCAAAAGAAAATGACTAGTCATTTCAGGAGTTAATGGAAAGACAATCCTCAACCCCAATACTAGTACTTCTTGAGCATTGTAAGGGATATACTGTTTAGTATGACGTTTCCAGAATTGGCATGGCTTTTGTTCTAATACACAATGATTGAGTCATGGCTTATGGATACCAGTAGCTAAGACCACACGAGTAGAACTATCTAACACATGATACTGAGTTAGTATTTATGGTTCATGGTCTTTGCTATTGGACACACAATTTTGATGGGATTGAGATTCTTTGTTTACATGGATCATGAAATATTTAAATATATCTCCACTCAATGAGAAATGAACTTAAGGAAACACATGTTGTTCAAATAATTGAAGTCATTTAACATTGAGATTTCTTATACCACAGTTAAGGGTAATGTTGTGGAAGATGCATTATGCTTCAAGGCCTAGACATTGGCTGTGCAGGTAGCCAACAGTGAGTGGGAGATGATGGCCTTGTTTGGAGAGATGCATTTGGATGTCAAAGAGAAGTATGGGAAACCAATTTTAGTAGCAATTCTACTGATATCCTCTATTTTAAATAAAGTTCACAGGAAATAGCATACAGATAGTGAGGGTCTCGTATTGAGGGAAAGCGTTACAGGAGAGATCCCACCTCCTAGTTCTGTTGTTGATGATAGTGAAACTATTTTTTACTGTGGCCTTGTTTGGTTACCTTCCAATATATTGGAAGAGATAATGAGGGAATCTCATAGATTTTTTTGGGTAGTTCATCATGATATGATGAATATGTATAAAGACATGTGTCTATAGTATTTTTGTTCTGGTTTGAAAAAGAAGATAAAATGGTTCATCACTCAGTGCTCCCCTGCCAAGAGGTCAAGGTAGAGCACCAGAAACCTACTTGACTCCTAAAACTACTATCCCTTCAACAATGTTAATGGAATGACATTACCATGTATTTTGTTTCATGCATTCCATGATCTCCTCTAGGTAGCGATGCAATATGGGTGGTTGTTGATAGGTTGACCAAGGTTGCACACTTCATTCCAATATGAGTGACATTTCGATTGATGAGTTGGGAAGGCTGTATATCCAGGTGATTGTGTGACATCATGGTGTACCTCATTCTATTGTCTCGTATAGGGATTCCCACTTTAATTAATGGTTCTAGAAACGGTATGAAAGGTCACTGGGTTCAGAGGTACTTCCAGGTACTAAATATCACCCACAGACTGTTGGATAGTCTAAAAGAAGTATACAAGTGTTAGAGGATATGTTACGACCTTATATTCTTGATTTTGGATGTACATGGGAGAAGCATATGACTCTTGTTGGGTTTACCTATAATAACTTATTCTAGGAAACAATTCAAAGTTCTACATATGAGACCCTCTATGGTAGACCATGTCGTTCAACTTTATGATTGCTCGATGTTGTTGAGGCACCTCTGTTAGGTCCTCATCACATTCAAAAGACATCTGTGAATGTTCAGCAGATTCAGAAGCATATGAATACAGCTCAGTCCATATAGAAGTCTTATACCAATTTTTTCTATAGACCTTTGTCATTCGAGGTGGGATATTGAGTCGTTCGACATGTCTCTCCAAGGCATGGTTATAGGAAATCATGAGACTTGGGAACTTATCACTGAGATACATCAAGCCATACAAGATTGTGGAGAGAGATGGGATGGAAGCCTATTGGTTATTGCTACCTCAGAGGTATTGTTCCACCCACAACATCTTCCATGTATCTCAACTCCAACAATATCATCTAGACCCATATAATTATTTTGACCCTGACGACATCGAGCATGACGTTGATGCATCCTTTGTGGAGCATCTGATCTGTTTCGTCGACCGTAGTACAACATTACACTGAGGAAAGTCAGTCCCTCTAGTCCAGGTGTTATGGAAACATGGACACGTTCAAGATGAGACCAGGGAGTGATAGAAGAATTTACTAACACTGTGGCTGGAACATTTCTCTGACGATGTTCCACTACCCTCTGAAGGGTAACTCGGGGACGAGTTGTCTTATGGATGTGAGGTTGTAAAGTCCCAGAAATTATCAGGTACATACCATTTTTATATTTGTTTTTCATTTTTTAAAGAGACCTAGGGCGCATACTTGCACACCCCTCTGCGGGCCTCGGGTAGCTTTATTTAAATTATGTAAATAACTGCTGAGTTTTATGATATGTTAGGTCGTTCTTTGGCGTAGTGTTTGGGATATAAAATATTTAATTATTGTTTCAAAAAATAATAAGATAGTTAACGAGTGTTTAATATAATTAAAGAAGGTATAAAAGGAAATTTTGAAAAAAATAGAAAGGGGGTTATAGGACAAAAAATAGAATTTAAAATGGGAGATTTCTATTTTTATTTATTTTTAACATTTCTTCCTTTACATCCTTTCATTTAATTGTATTTTTTTAATTTTACCTTATATTTTTCTTTTATTTTTCTGTTATATTTTCTTTTCTTTTTCTACATTTTCGTGTATTCTTTTTCCTTTCTTCATGTCCTCCTCTCCCTCCCATCGCACTACCCCTCTCCCCTAGCTAGTGCAAAACCCTACAAACCCTTCTGAAGACCGCCTCTCCTCTGTCAATCATCCGTTATCTTCATCGTAAAGTTCTTAGTAATCCATAGGGAATATCTAAACTTTCAAAAGTGTAATCATAGGTTTTATTTTAGTATCATGCGCCTCATTCATTGTAGAACGATTTTATCCTAATTTGGGGGTTCTCTGAAATCTTTTGTTTTCATTCATTTAAGGTAAAATCAATTCCTACCATGGATAATAGCATCATATATTACTATAATGTAGTTATTATAAAATGTTTCCCTCTAATTCAATGCAGTTCAAAAAAAATCATTGTAGTGCCATCAGTCGGTGCCTCCCGACTTTGTGCAATTTCACCCAGTATCATATGTGTAATTGTTTTGAAAAATTGTTACAGCCTAAATTATCATAAATTAATTTGTAATGATTGTTGCAACATGGTCAGAAACCTCTTACGATGGGATGACATGGTTAATATATTTTTCTGTTATTTATGTTTTAATTTAATAAACAACAGGTGTTGCACAACACATTTTTTTGTAATTAAAATTAAATATATATTTTTCAATAAATACGTAGTTTATATTGTGGGATAATTGTTAAAAATTTGTGATGAACTATTTATTTATTGAAAAATTGAATCATATTCTTAAGTTGAAAAATTACCATGCCTTGTTAAGTTGTTATGCTGCAATATACAATTTATACATTGTTAAACACATGTATTTTTGGTCAGTTTTCATGCTGCAATTTCATATTCTTGTTATCTAATATCTATTGCTGTGGAAAAATTAATAAAATTTATGGTGGGGAAAGGTAGTGGGTCTTGTAGTAAGGTCCATTCATAAACCCCCCCCCCCCCCATTAATGTCTGTTACCACTACACGTCAGGAGGCGATGTCTTTGATTTTCCAGATAGAGACATCCACATGCATTCTAATACTAATGAGTGAAAAATGTTCCAAAAAGGCACAACGAGATGGATATGTTGGAAATGTGGCTAATGCAGCCTGAGATGACACTTGACCCATTTTTTTGATCAAAGTAGACTCATGGTAAAGCCATTCCATGTGTGATACTTGGTCTTTCGAAAAATTTCCTATGAAAGGTAAAGTTATATTAGATAAATTGAAGTATGTTCTATAGAGACACCTTCAGGATGGGATCACACTCCAAATATCAAATTGAACCTTAATTATGATCCATTTAGGGTTTATATTGACACTGTTGTTAGTTCTTGAGATTTGTAATATTTTCTGTTATGTTGAATCACTCCTGGTTGACACATGACTAAGACCCCAAATCAAATCACAAGCTTGGGGGTATGCCCTTCCATGACATACCTTACTTTTCCAGGTTAAATATATTTATATAGATATATTTATGAAATTTTGTATTTTTATTATAGGTATTCCTTTCATCCTTCTGACATAGTCTAATGTTGTTGATTAGGGACTGGTGTAATTGGGAACTCATGCCATGTTTTGTATTTTAGTGTACATAATTAATTATCTGTAATTGTTATATGAAGGCACAATGTGTTTTATTGTTGCACAAAATAGAAATGTTTAGACAATGTTGGTTCCGGCCTACTAGGAATTTATATCACACCCTACTCAGTCAGCATTGAAACCCGAGTAGATTACATGCTTGTTGGTATTGAAAAGGTAAAGAGTGTTACTTCTGATGCTTAATTGTTTGTTGCTGCGTAGGATGGAGTTTAGGGAAGAGTACATTGAATTACTCTTGATGTTGTAGTAGCTTTGTGTCTTATCTTTTATTTTACTATTTTCTTGAGATTATATTATCACACATTCAGTTTAGACAGACATCATGGCATGACTTCATTTTCTTGATCTCTCACACTTGATTATTATTTAGTTGGGTTATTTTTGTTGCTTCTACTGCAGCTTATTTAATTATATGCTTTCCCTATTTATTATTAGTTTTTTTTACTTTCGCTATGATAAGTTCTATTACCTATGAGGGCATAGTCTCCCCCTTGGACACAAAAATTCCCTCACAGCTTGGCATAAGCCTCTGGCATTCTGGGAGACGCACTTGAGATCATGGGACTGACGGGTCCGACCACCGTCTAAGAGGTGAGCTGAGTCGGGATGTTACCTAAGGAATCTTATCTTGATTAATCAATTCAGGTAGAAACTCAAATATCATTGACATTACATTATCTGTAATTCAACATAGACACTTGATATGATAAATAATTAATATAAAGATCCATTTTTTATATTTTATACAACCTTTATAAAACTATTAATTATTGTTTTACCCTAATTCATAAATATAATTATATTTATCCGTAACCATCACTAATTTATTAATTACAATAAGATAAAAAAATAGACTCCAATGATATCATATAATCTTAATCATTCTATATAGTTAAAAAAAATTCATAAATCAGGCTCTGAATTTCATTCTCCACTATCAGAGTTGAATTTTATTCATTATGATAATGGCCATGCTTTGGAAAGTCAGAAATATTCAATTACACATCCAAAATCTATCTCATATTTCCATGAGGAAATTGTTTCAATAACAAATAATTATAAACATAATTATTTATAAATAATCCTATTAAAATACAACTCGGACATCGAAATTTTATTATTCCATCTATCAATATATTTAAAATCTCAAACTTTTAATTTTCCATTAAACCATTAACACATTGAACATTATTTTGGTATGACTTATTCCAAATCATATCCATATATATTCTATTGATTAATATCAATTTAAAAAAACATAATTAATTAATTAAATGTATGATTAAAATAAAACAAAAGATTTATGGAATAACATGAAATTCACATTCTAATAAATATAGACATTTATAAAATATTATTGAGAAAAAATCATGACATATAATATAATTATAATAAATTTATATCATGATCATATATTTCATGATTTATATATATCAAATAAAAAATAAAGAAAAATCACACATCATATAAAAATTGTTATATAATATCAATATAATCAATGAAGAGGAACTATATCAAACTACTTGTTTCACTTTTTGAAACACAATAGTGGGAAACTTATAATTTTATAATAATATAAGTGTATCTCATCATGAGTAAATAAACAAAAGAACTTGTTTTTCCTTGATACTATTTAAATTTTCCCTACATATTGAACATATGAAGGGGGTAGGGGTGAATAAGTGTTCCCATTGAAACTATTTCTTATTTATATGATTTTTCAACGAATTAAATATATCCCACATATTAGGATACATATTGATTAATTTATGTTTCAATTTTATATTCAACTATATATAAAAAATTATATAAAAAATATATACAAACATTTTTTTAAGGTTTACTCTTTTTATTAGTGATTATCTTCTTGGTGGGATATTAAATTTTATTTTTTTAGAACAAATTATTTTTTTGTTAAATTATCTTATTATAAAATAAATAAATAAAATCAAACAATGATAAATATATTAAAATCCATTCCCAAATATTTATTAACATAAAAGATAAAAATAATTCATAAATAAATATATAATCAGAAAAAATGTACATTATCTATTTATAGTGGTGTGACACATCAATATATTCTTAGAAGATATTATCATAAAATGGAAATATAAAATTGGACATCAGGATTCATATAATGAGAATCAATATCATGAGATCATTGTCTCTAGATTTATGGATACATTACTAGAACCAAAAGACATATTGTAACATAAATAATTAATAGTATAAATATAAACACAAAATAGAAAGTAATATATGTTAATCAGGTTATGAAATAAGTATGCAATGGTTGGAATAAAAGGGAGGTATGGGATTCATCATGAGAAGGGATTGGGATTGATGGGAGGGGAGAGAATTGTCTTGAATTGGGATTAAGATCTTTTGGAGGGCATGGTGACACTTGGGATGGGATCAAAGGAAGTCGGCAGTGTCATGGTGAGGTTGTAATGGGATCATAGTGAGGGGAGGGTGTCATAAATAGGGAATCAGGTTATGGGATTCATGGGATGGAAGGACATCATGATGTGACAGAAACATTTAATAGATAAATATTAAATTTTATTATAAGAATGTTTATTATATAGAAATTAGGAAAGTTCCATAACCATAAGGATTTATTGTATTTACAATCTTGAATAAAAAACCGGTATACAAATGATCTACATAATATATGAAATGGTTTATCACAACAATCATCCTTCATAGATATATCACACATACAAATTTTAATTATATCATGGAGAAAATAAAACATTATAAAGAGTTAGTATATATCCTTTTTAAATGTAATCAACGGAAATATTGTTTTTTTTATTCATAATAAGAACATATTGGAATGAGAATGAGTTTAAAATTTCAAAACCATACTTAATAATTCATTGATAATAATCATGAGTCATTTAATAAAGCATGGATGTTCTGAAGATATGAAAAATAACATAATCAAATAACACTATAAATATGATCACAATACTATAATAAGGTCATGTTATAAAATAGTGGAATAATTTTGTTGTAATCACAATCATAGAAATAATATTTCAAGGAAACCCACCAAGACATTCATCACATTTTATGATATAGATACCAAAAATTGTATGTGCTTTAGGTTTTGGGTAACATATTGTGTACCCTTAGTTTTGGAATTATAACATCCTATTTACCATTAGGGAACATAAAATATTAATAATTAAAAAAATAATTTGAATGATATAAGATAACCACTCTTTATATAATTATTATATATTCATATTTATACCATGGGATCCTGAAAGTTTGTATCATTTTATCCAAACATAACCAATGGAAAATTAAATTGGTTAAAAAATATTTCATTATAATAATAAATAGCAATATTCATAAATTATTTTAATTTAATAATATAATAATATCCCCTTTGAGTCATATGTAACATCAAATAAGTTATCATAGTTGAAAAATTTCTTTAAAATATCACTATAATATTTCTTGATCAAAATACCCTTTTCATTTTCAATCAACTTATTTGAAATATAAAAACATAAAAATATGAAGGATTTTTTTAATGATTATTGTATAATTTTAAATGAATCTCCAAATAAAAGAGTAATCAAGATTCAATGATCATAAATTTTTACACTATAAATTAAAAAAGGATTATCTTCCCACATTTGGAAAATAGTTCATCCTTTAGAAAATAAAAAAGGATTCATTTTAGAATATTTAATAGAATTTAAAACATGGGTAATATTAAATTTCATAAGTCACTTGAAAATATTTAAACTATTTTAGGAAAATTTTAAAAAAAATATAAATATGGATGAAAAATATTCTTGGTCGAAAAACGAATCAAAATAAGATTTCCATAAACGAGTTATTTCATACATTTAAGTAGTTAATGAGATAAAAATAAAAGGAAGAATTTATAATATACTGAAATAAAAAAAATTGAAAAAAATAAATATGTTTTTGAGAGATATATCATATAATTTTATCATTATAAATTTAATCATTAAGAATCTTGATTAAATTGAAATAGTAACGTAAAATCCTTATGTCAAGTCTAGCATGATATGTATTTTCTATAACTGGTTGTATAATAAATTTATATTTATCATTATTAAAAAACACATACATAATTATAATATCATATATATCCAAATTATAATATTACAACACTAATTTATTAATAATAATATATTAAAATTATTATTTCAAATAGTTTACTGTTTCATATTTCATGTTTGTTTTTTGTTTAGAAGTTCCGATCCTCATATATTGATCCTAGTTCCAAGATATTATTAATTTTATGAATGATATATTGGAATATATATTAGTTATATACATTTCTATTACAATATATCATATTTATTGATATATAAATGAAATATATTATTTGTGGAGATGGCAGTCAATAAGTTTACATTAACGTTGTTTTCATTTCCAAACAAAAAGATAGAAAGAAATTTAAATAATATTTTTCCACTATAGAATAATAATTATATAACTAATATTATATATATTTACCAAATCCAGCATTATATCTGTTAATGTGAGTCGATGATTGATTTTGAATTATATCACTATATGGAGGTTGTAGTCCAGACACACATATGAATGATACTTTCATTTTCCATTAAAGGGAAAAGAGTTGGTAAATTTTGTTGAATCACCAGGATAACATATCGGTATATTTATGATACATTATTCGAAATTATATTTAGATAAAATTAGATTATATAATCCAGATGAAGAAAAAAAATTAACTTAGATCGATTGATATTTATAACTCATGTTAGAGAGATGCTCATTGGCATAACATGAATGGTTAGACTTAAGAGACGTCCATGGGATATTGGATGATGTTAATGAAGTTAAGATGGTATTATAAAAGGTATATATATATATATATCAAACATTGTAAAAATATAGGATATGGTCTCTATATTATAAATGAGGGAGAGGGTAGCAATGGAATTATTTAAAAGAATTAAATAATATAATGAAACAGTTATGGGAAAGTGGATTTAAATTACAAATTATTTGATTATTGGGTAATATAGGTCATAAATACCCCTATACAATAATAATTATACATTTTATATGTAATTATTAATACTATATCATTGTTTAACCCACAATCATCCCATATTAACTTTAATAGTGTTAACAAATGTTTATTATTTTTACTTTTCATTATAATGAAAAATGAAAGTTTCACCATTAAAATATTTGGGCAGTATAATTTAAATTAAGAAATCCTTTTTTTCAAATATTATTTCTATTTGTTCCAAAAAATTATTTTATAATAAGTAGATCAAATGAAAAAATATCTGTTTTTAGAAAGAATCATTCTGATTCATAAAACTGAATTTATCAATATTTATTTCGATGTAAGAAAATAAAATGTATGTTAAAATATCTTATTGAATATATATAGTAGAAAAAATTAATTAAAACCTTTAATCAAGAATTATTTTTAAAAAATAAATTAAAAAATATTTTTCTAAAAAACAACTCTTTTATTTCATTAAAAATTGTTATCGTCATTAATGAAAATTATATTAAAAAATCATGGATTTATATTATTACATTAATATTAAAAAATTGTAATACCCTTCAACCTAATGACTATGTTATAAAACTATATTATATTATCGATTCATTTAGACTCGAGGTTGCGTGTAGAGCATGTAATCAAATATTTAATGTTTATTTAAATGAAAAAATATATAAAATATTGGATTTTTAAATTTTAACACTCAAAAAATGAATTTATCCCATGATTATTATGGACATTGATAAAAATATATGAGGATATCACTACTCCATCCCTTCATCGGGGTCCCATGTATCTTCCTTGAATTTTTTTCCTCTAGAGAAAATAACAATATGAAGAGTAATAATCTAGGGAAATTATTCTCAATGATACATGATCTGTAGTTGTTTTTATTAATATTTTTTTTCCATTAAATAGTGTAATGACCTTGAATTTGTTTATGTAAATTATTAGGTGTTAAATTCCTAAGGAAGTATACATCTGACACATCATCCAATTATGGGAGGTTCGGTAGAAGCACTTACTGATAAGAAATAAGCTCCATGAAATTTGAACCACAATGATACCATTATTTTAACACCCCGTGATTTAATAGTACGTTATCTCATCAAATTAATTCAATATATTGCGCTACATGCAACATTGAGATCGAGCGCACCACGATGTTTCAAACTAGCCATTCAAAAATGGCTATGAATAGTATTAACTTCATTTTGTAATTTTATATACTTTATATAAATTTATCAACTATATTATGTGTTTCTTAGACATAATATGAAAACAAATTCATTTTTTCAAATAAAGGAGGTATTTTTTAGAAAATGCAATTTTAACGCCTTTAAATGGATAACCCTTTTTAAATTGAATATTTGACATTTTTATATATTCAATTTAAAAAAAATAATCTTCTTCTTTAGAATGGGCACTAAAAAATTTAGTTTCAATAAATTTTTGTTTTTTTCTGATATCTTTCAAATTTTAGAGAATTTTAAAAAATAGTAAATTTTTATTGAAAAAAACTTTTTATCAAAATAATTTACATTGCTAAATTATACATTTGAATGGTTTGGAGGTATAATTAGGTTATTTTTTTATCATTTAATACAATGTAGGTCATTACAAGTAATTTCTCATTTATATTTGACATAAATACATGTCAATATTTTAATAGTTTTTACTTTTTAAAACCCCACGTTTTGGTTTTTACAACGAGAATTAATTTTAAATTAATTAATGAAACTTTTATTATTTTAATTTGGAAAAATAAAGTTCATTTTTGAATTTTGATTATCAAAATTATCTTAGGGTGAATTTTTGGTATTTGTCTAAAAACATTATACTTTTGATTAATAGGGAAAACACTGTGTTATTGTTTAAAACATAATTTTCATTTATATAATAATTATTTTTATTTTAAACATAGATTATGTAAAAATAGATATATAATACCTATATAAGTTCAATGTAATTCATTAGAGTAATTTTATAATAGAATTATATTTATAAAATGTTTTTTATCATTTTAACGTCTTTTACGCACCTTCTAGGCACATTTTCAAATTTTCATAAAACATAATTTTACTGCTTCAGTGATTTGAATTTCGAAACTCTGAGAGACACAATTGAAATCTTTAGGTAAATTTTTTTTTCAATAAGATACAAATAAATTTTGGTTAATTGTAATGTCTGTCTTTTATTTTCTACGATTAAAATTAAAAAATGGCAACTAATGGTAAAAATGATATTACAACTACAATAACACATGTCGTAATTATATTTGATAAGTTTATTTAAACCCAAAAACCATCTTATGAATAAAATATGATCCTTTTGGTCCCCTTACATTAGATCAGTACATCTATGATTATTTTATTTAAGGAAGAGTTAAAAGTGTTCAATTCATGTTTTAATAACTAATCCATTTTTAATATATGGTTATACATAAGATAAATTTGACAATAAATATTCATTATAAAGATAAAAATATCTCAAACTTCATGTTATTTTATTTATAATTTTAATATACTAAATATTGAAATTTATTTATGACCCAATGATGATGCAGTAATTACCTTATTAATGGAAGATTAAAATAATTGATATTATAAATATAAAAGTAATTGTAAATGGATAATTTTGATGACATACAAGAATTTAAAAAATTAATATGATAGTATAGGGATGATTTAATGTATATTTTTTAAAGTAATCAACTTGTTACGATTTTAAAAAAATAAATACCAAATAGTGTCAAAATTGACAAAATTGATTTTTTAACAAAAATATTATATTATTAATTGATATAATAATCCTAAAAATATATGTTTCGGCCGAAGGACATATGTAATGATATATATGTCATTAATATAGCACTTTAGTTTTGATTGGATTTTTATATTATGTTTATTACCCATTTATTATAATAATACAAGGGGACATGGTAAAAGATAAACTATTTAACTAAGAGTTTAATCTAAAAGATAAGGTTATTATGGTGAGAAAAACATATCTAAAACATATTGGGCAAATTTATTTTTACACATCTCCACATTATCATCAAAATTAATCAATTTTAAGAAATAAGAAACTGAACAATATTTTATAATAATATATTTTTTCAATATTTACCAAAACTCACCCTCACCTCTCTTATACATGGGTACTTCCTCTTCTCTCAAAATCACAACTCAAAAGCCATTTGTTTCAGACAAAACCTACCCAAGTCCCCTCCCAACTTCCCTAAATGTATCCTAGGGGACTTTTCATGAGCATAAACCCATCCTATGGATCGTTTTTGATCAAATCAATTGAAAACACCCAAAGAAGATGTAATTATTTTATAACCTCTTTCAATGTTCTTTTCTTCATCCAATTTCCCATTATTTGATATTTAGATAACAAAATAATAACTCCACCACCTCTTACATACATTAATGTTATTATAAATATGGTACAACCATATTCATTATTCTATCCATCTATGAATGATAATGTCACCATGTGTATATACGCACAACTTACCGTCTCTGCGTCATGGTGTAATTTGTTATTCCACATTGTGATATTTAAATGGATATAATGATTATTAATTTGTATATAAATAAATAAAATAACATTGTAATTAATCTATACAATAAATATTCCATCCAATTACGCACCTGTAAATAATTAAGGAAATGATATCGTTTCTCGTGTATACGTACGACTTACCGTCTCCACAACGCGATGAGATTCATTTCCACGTTCACCATTCAATGATGATTATAAAAATATATATAGTATATATGTTTGTAATATATGAAATAATAATGCTACTTGAGATATATATATATATATATATATATATATTTATATATATATATATATATATATATATTATTCACTTACTTTCGTTCAATACGTTATGTAATTAGAAACAATATATATGCATATGTACGACCTACCATCTTTATAAACGGTGTTTTCCATTTCATATAGGTATATATTATAAAAATTTATATTATTAACATACAAGATATATAAATCTGGTTTTATACTATGTAATTAATTAAATCATGATCTAAATGATAATATTATGAATTGCAATTTAAAACGTGTATGATAAAGAAAGCGATTATTAACCAAAATGTTAATTTAACATGAAAATAAATATTAAATTTGTAGTATAAAGTCATAAATGAATAATGTATGATATAATAAATGTTAATATGGTTTTAGTATATTTTAATTACATACTACGGTCATTATACAGAAGGTCAAACATACCCTTTACCAAAGGAAAGTGCAAGCTATGGGATAATTACACAAAATCATTATTATCTGAAATTTTTTATGTGTACATATTATCTGGGACATATTTATAATACTTGTCCATGATTCATGAATGAAATTAATAAATGATTATTTTAGGTACTCTTCAACTAAAACATCATTTGAGATGTTTTAAATATTTATTCTTCTAAATCCTTCTCATTAATTTCCATGTTTTCAAAATGGTTTTTTGGTTTTTTTATAGGCATGATTTTTTTGAAATGATAATTCCTTTAATAAGTTTCAGAGTGGTATCAGACACTTTGATTAAAAATATAATTTAAATTAATTCATTTATAAATATGTGAATTTTACATGATTTCACAAAAATTAATATTTCTCTCGAAATTTTTTACAAATAAATTTCAACAATGTCAGCATCCTTTACGAGATATTAGTCTTGTTTAAGGTTGACTTATTTTGAAACAATCTTCGATATTTTATTAAATTAGTTATGATATGTTGGACTATGGATGTTCTATTTTTATACTCTTCATGGTTTATGGTTGAAGTCTTAGCATTTCATATGCTAGTTTTAATACGGGTGTTTATGTTATGATTCAAAATTTTCCAATGAGAAATGCAGTGGACTTAGTATGTGATTGGTGGAGCCCACTATAGCTCATTGTCGCATCAGTATTTCTCATGAGAAAAATTATTGTCTTGGAATAAGGACATGACAAAAATTTTATTTGTAGTCTTTCCATGAGGCCTTGACTATATGGTAATTATGTCTGGCGTTAGGAATTTCCCAATCCTAAAAATAATTACCACATGTGATTATTCGACTAGTAGAATATCCATGTGCATGTTAGAATGGTAGGGTTCGACTAATTTTCTCCATATTATGTTCAAGATTATGTTTTAAAGGCTGTTTTTTACACATCTTTCATGAAAAGTTAATAGTGTTCGCTAAATTATATTCCCATACTGAGCATATGAGCTCAACCATTTCTTATGTTTTATTATCCTAGGATTCCATGAAATGTATTTTTATTGATATGAAGGGTTGAACTATGGGAATAAAGTCATTCCCAAAGTATAATTTATGTTGTGTTTTATCTTTGAATGTGTAATGTAACATTTATTTATGTAATCTCTTTACCATGACTGCTAAACTGAACTGTCATTTGAGACATGATTCCTTGTAATCATGCCAATTTATTAAAATAATACATCGGCTCCATGATTATGGGGATAGGGCATTACAAATATTAATAGGGATCAACATTCTACAAATTAAAAATATCATAACCATCTTCATGGGATGTATTCATAGGAATATATTCTCACATTCATTAAATTACATATATCTCTAGTGATTGTCAGCATAAATTTTCTTTTTCATTGAGCTAAAATGATGTTCTACTAAATGGGTGTAACCTTCTATAAAGTTTCCTAAGAGAGATTATTTCCCAATAGATATCATTATAAAATATCAGATGAAAACAATTTATTTATACATTTCCTTCCATTTATGGTATAATATTTAGCAATATTAATGCTTGTGTGAATGATTTATATGTAAGAGAATTTGAAAAGTGGAATTTTATGATCATAAGAACCATTGAAATCATGATAATAGGATCCTAGATTATACAATAGTGATTGAAAAGTTATCCTAGAATAAAAAATTGTAAAATCTTGATTGTAATTACTAAAAAACCACTCTATATCTAGTGTTTGTTGAAGACTTAGTCAAATCCACAATGGAAACATCATATCAATATCATTTACAATTTAATATGGAACTCCATTTAACCTTACCACTTTCTTAATTTGTTTCCCCAAAATCTGATTATGAGGAAAATATTATATGATAGTGTTGATATATCCAATCTTTTTGTGGAGATTTACTACAACCCAAATAAAATTTTCTCTTTAAGATGTGTTAGGGAATCAAAAAATGAAATCCATGGTGATATTTTACTATTTCCATTCTTGTAAGGGTAGTACTTATAATATCTCTTTATAATCACTTCCAAAATCCGTTACATTATATCACACCAATCACTATGATATAACCATTGTAATATCCAATACCCTATCATCCCACTAGAAAAATTATTTCATATCTCTAACCTCTTCATAAATTCAGAATAAATATAGAAAAATGAGCCATGTGATACTTCTAATAGCTCCTTCATCTGGTATGGTATTTAAGGGAAACATACTTAGATAATAAACCTTATAAATCCATTATAATTGTGGTGAAACTCATGAAAATTTATCACATTCTATTTTAGATATACATCTTTTTTATGATCCTCTATAATCAACCCATGGATTGATGGTTGGTCACATATTTGAGCAATATTTGATATCTCATATTCCTTTACGTTTTAATGATCCAACCTTTTAAAATACAGAAGCATTGGAACTTTTTAAATCATTATTATAGATAAGGCTGAATTATCCTATTGATTAAAATATTTAGAAACCTTACTCTTTTTCTCTATCCCAAGGTGGTAATGTATTGAGAACTCACAATCTTTAATCAGCTCCAACCATTTATTGTTGAACATATCCAACTCTTTTCGGGTGAATATTCTCTTTATACATTTATGATCAACATATATAAATATATTTCACTCCATTACCTATAAAGAAAATTCTTTCATATATTTAATGAAATTATTAACATAGCAAACACCATATAATGATTCGACTATTTTTTCTCAAAATCCTTCAATTAGCATTAGGTATAATCTATCAATATATAATTATTCATAAGAACACATAACAACACCTTCTATCATGTATCATTATAAATTAAAAAGAATTATCCAATATATGGTAGTGAGTGTATAGGTACATTGACCTTCACACTCTTCAGATCCTTGAATATTTATTCACTTTCATTGATCTAAATTTACTTGAAACTATCATAAGTTAAAATGATGAGTTGATTACAAATATATTATAAATTCTTTATATGAAATTTTAATATCGATACAGTCCATAAAAATTATAGGTCAAAATTATTGTGGTTGTTATAGGATAATGTTTAAAAACTACTATCATTGATGGGTCCACAAATATACCCATTCTTGAGTTTATATAACCCAAAATTTGAAACATCATCTAACAATAGTTTATAAATTCAAAATTTGGAATACAAATTTTATTAACATAGAATCATTAAAAAAATAATCAAATGATCATTATGATAATACATTCAAATAAAATATATAAAATTATCATCATTAAATAATACAAAAAATTAACAGTTTTAATAACCAGAGAATATATTTCTTAAATCCAAGAAGATAGCATGGGAATTGGTACATCCATATGAAATAACAATAAATTCAAAATGACCATAACTTGTATGGAAGGCACTCTTTGTTATATCTATCTTCTTGAATCTCAAATTATGATATCTAAAATAACGGTCAATCTAAGAAAAGTGATGATTTACATGAATTTTATCAATAAAGTATTAAATATGAGATAACAGATAGTTTTTATAATGATCTTGTTAATTTATAAATAATCAATTTTGACATGAATTGAACCATATTTCTTATTATAAAAAATAATTAGTCCACGCCAAGGAGATACACTAGGGTGTATAAATCCTTTATCCAAAATCTCTTGGAATTACATCTTCAAATCTTGTAACTCAATGCGGTCATTCATTATAGAGTCTTCAAAATATGTGTCTCACTAGTTACTAATTCTATTAAAAACAGAACATTATAAATTTGTGGAAGACTAGGTAAGTCTTCATGAATTATAGAATCACAATTCCTAAAAATTATTACATCTTTAATGATCGATATCTACCCAAGTACTTGAGATAAAAACCCCATATGAATAGGTAGTAAGACAGATAAAATGGTAGTTACTTCCATTGGATGTTTATATTCTTCCTCGCTTTGAAAGAAGATCATACACTGATTCATTATATCAATTTTCATTTCATTATTCATGAAATTATACAAGGGATCTCTATACAGAGAGCTAACCAATGCATAAAATCGCATCCAATTTCACTTAATGAATAACAATAGTATTTTTATGTGGATATGTATTACAATATCTAACATGGAATCCCAAATTTTTGGGAAAAGTATAACTATGAAATATCTAACAAGAATCCTAATCATGATTGAAATATCATAGGCCCTTCATTGGTCAAGATGTTTTCCTCTTAGACTATGACATCAACATGCATAATTATGATGTTCCCCACAAAGAATATATTGAAATATAATTATCCTTTTGTGATGTAACTAACTATCCTTCATAAAACACTTTATTTTACCCCAATAATTACTCTCTCAATGACTGTATTTTCCACACATGAAACATAATCTCATTCTTTGAAACATTTTCACGAGTTATTCTTCCCACATAAATGATATGTACGAAGATTAACCTTATTTAAAAAATGGTATTTGTCAAATGAAAACCCATGAAACTCCATCATTATATTATTATTCATGTTATAAAAATCACCCATTTAGAGTTTTTTTATTATATATCTAGATGGATTATTAGGCATAATCTTACAATACAACATTCTACCTCACATTTCATTTGATTTATCAATTTGTAAACCATTTCATTATTTATCACATTCCATGTTACCATGATTCCTTCTGGTTCTGGAAATTGACTTCAACCAAATGTCTTAATTTTAGAAACAATAATCAATGTTTGAAACCACATAATAATAAAACATCTATGGGATTTCTGAATCACGACAAATTTTATAAATCTATGATTTGTTATGTTTATTTTAGGAAACACATGGTTATCATATATTAAAATTCTTTATAATGGGTCATTATAAAAATGATAACTAACCAAATAATATTCCCTATGAGTTTCTAAACAATTTTTCAGTCTAATACCCACTCATTTGGTATAGGTAGTGACTGTGTTAATATATAATCAACCCCTTTCAATGTTTTTCCCCCAAGGTTAATTTGTTCCACAACCACAACCACATTATATTATCTGGAAAAAGATAAATTTGTTAGGGAAACCACAATATATCTACTTTAACATAACATAGAATATTATCCTTCGGTTAGGATTATCCTAAGGTAACTCACTATAGTTTCAAAATCATATTTCAAACAATCAACTAAACACTAATCTAATAAAAATTAAGATGACCTAATAATTTCATATTTAAATACTATATTTTGTTAGATGGATATTAATTATATAACATTACCATTTATGCCAAAAATATAATGATTTTGTTTCTTTGGAAATATTGATTCCAAAACAAATGATATATAAAATATCTACATCATCTCCCACTAGGTTTTACACAACAAGCTCACTTCTTATAGATATACTAATTAAAACGACTCCTCATACCCTGGAAAAAATGGAACATAATAAAGGGTGAGATAATATTCGAATAAAGGTTTAATAAATGAAAAATCCATGATATTTTAATCCTAATATGAGACTTTGGGTATTTGATTGAGATTAATATTTTAAAACAGTAAATAAAAACACATAGTTAATTAACTTGAGTAATTGTATATAGATTGTGAGACAATAATACATAAATCTTAAAGGAATAAAAGAAGACATGTGATGAGGTCATAAAATTTGCATAAGATCATGTCAAAAAATTGTGGTATAACATGTCACATAATAATAATCACAAAAATATTATGTCAAGGATACCCACTAAGGAATTTATCACATGTTAGGCTTGCTCTAACCACTCGGGTACATATTTTGGGAAAATGATACCCTCTCATGTACCCTAATTTTGGATTTGGACAACCAATCATGCACCCTTTAATTTAATAAAACATTAATCTCTTCCAAATTCATTGGAATAGTATTGTAGTGACCCCAGCCCCAGTATGATAGAGTCAGTGTATTCATTAATATATTTTCATAACATACAGTTAATTAGATCCATAAGGACAAAATATTTTAATAATATTCGTAAATTAGATTCATACATGATTCCCATATTAAATTTGAAAGGAGTAAATTCAATAAATTTTTATAGAATAAGATTATTCCCTTTAAAATATCCATCCATATCAATGAGATTACATTTCCTGGATTCATGATAAATAAAAAAACTTGGTTGAGCACAAATTCATATTCAGGGTTACGTACAGTGGATAAAATCTTGGATCAATAATAATAATAAATGAAGATTTGTAAATAACCGAAGACACATTCCATGGAATCAATAAACTAAGAATCAAGATCATACTAAGCTAAAATCAATAAAAACATCTCATGGATAATAGTCAATATGAAAAGGTGAATAACTAAAAGCAGATTTCATTTAGTAAAAAACATGACTATCCTACCTTGTAACAAATAATATATATGGAATGGTTGATAATAGAAAACACATTCCATATAATCAATAATTCTGAGTGAAATGTATTGAGATATTATATCATAGTAAAAATATCATGGATAATAATAACTGAATAATGAATGATAGAAATGATAAATAATTTTACCTCATATTTCCCGAGCACATGATACCACCACCATAAAGATATGTCTTCTAAAAGATTAAAACTGTAGGGTATAATCCCCTTTAACTAAGTCTATTGAAAAAAAATCCTCACATCATATAACCAATGCATCGAGGGAATATCTATAATCAGGCCACAACCATGTCGTTCATGTCGAAATAATTTCTTATATATCATGAAATTAGTTTAATTCTTAAAAAATATTCCTTATCATCGTGTATTTTTAATCAATAAAGTATATGGATTTATTAATATTTCACTATTTAATCATATGACATTCAAAGTAAACACCATTTGTAAAAATGGTATATGGTTTATGAAAAAAAACATATCCATCCTAAATGAATATTATTTGTTTCATAATAATGTAATTTATAAGGAATATTCATTATAATAATGTAATTGATTTGATAGTTAAGTAACAATTATAGAAGAATGTTATATTGTAAAATAATTTTAACGTTTAGTTATTTTTTGGTCTGATCCTCATGGATGAAATAATTCAAATTGAAAAAAAATAAACTGAGATATTAATGAATCATGATATTACATTTTATAGATCAGTATACAGATCATATAAAATTGAATTGGTGAGTAATAAAAATTAATTCTCAATAGAATGTAAGATAGAAAAAATTCCCATATCATCATAATATAATTGAAGTTTGGATTAATTAATGAATAAATTTTTTTATTAAATATAAATACAAATAAAAAAATGGCAATACAAAATAAAAAAAATCAAATTTAATTATATAGAAAATATTATCATAAAATAATTGATGAATTTGATGTTTAACCCAATGATTGGAAATCGAGTTAATGAATCCATTACATAACATTTAATTTTGGTTGAACATGACATCATATATAGTGGTTTTATTCAAGTAGTAATCTTATAAAATAATCATATTAAAAATTAAAAATATTATATATGATCTTTTTATAACATCTTATCACCCTTCCCTTACAAATATTTCCTTATTTTAGTTTTTCTAGCTATTAATTGTCTTGTTTCCTAATGCTTTTTTTGTCAAGAAGTATCGAATACATTCAAGAATTATATAGTTTTTCCATTACCATAATAATAATAATGGAATAATAATCATATTTATGAATGAATTATTCTTTTATGAGTAATCATGATAGGTGTTTTTGAAAAATTAAGTACATTATGATCATAGAGCAGGTAGGTCATAAAAACATATAATTAAAGTTTTAATTTTTCAATGATCACTATGGAAAAGTGGTATATAGTATTTTATCTTTCCATAGTGATCAAAATATAATATATACCATATTATATCATTAGAATCACATCGCTTCGTGGTAGCAGTACTCCACACATACAAGAATGACACTATTATTTCTCATTTTAAGGAAGAACATGATTTATTATCTTTTAATAATGATAAATATGTCATTAATATCATTATTATTTCTTTTATATAACATATAATCATTATAATGTTCCTTATCACCATATGTGTAATTTGTTAGTGAGAAAAGACTCACATCACATCTTGATGCGGAAGTCCATCTTACACACGAGTGATGTTATTGTATCACCTGAGGAATTAAATTTAACAATGGTATAAATGATATAATTATCCAGGAGGAATAGTTAAATTAGAAATATCATATATATAATAATAATATCCAAACATGAGAGGTGGAAATGGAAAAACTAATGACATCGGCTTGTGAGGTGATAGTCTGTTATATGCACAGATGATGATTTCATAACCCATTTGATTGAAGTTGAGATGGTCGTTGGTAATTACATTATTATAAAAATATCAGTTCATATTTTAGATAAAGTGGATATTATAATAGTATGTTTTAATATTATTTTATGGATGTAGAGGAATAAATAATATATAAACCCTTGTTAAAGAACATTACCTCTTCTTTTGGTTTCCTACTAAGGTTGGTACCAAATCCATAAAAGGATGGTTTTTTAAAAAATATGGATTATTCGATAATAGTAGAAAAAATGGGATTCTATTTGTGTGTTTATGGTAAAAAAGGTTTTTCTGATGTGAATAATAGAGTATAGGGTGGGGTCTTTTATAAGAGAGGTGAGTGGTATAATTGTAATTTTTAGGAATGAAAATGGTTTTTGCACATTTATCACATGAAAAAGGACTAAAATGGTGTATTTTAAATAATTAGACATAATGAAGTCTATATATTTACATAAAAATAGATTTTATACAAGTTTATAGGTGAATTTAACACATACGATTTTAGATTAACCCTTGTAAAATCAATATTACCTTAACGCGGTTAATTTATTTTCAACTATTTCATTATTCATTTTGGTCAAAATCATTGATAATAATATTTCATAACATGAAATACTAGTATTTTAAATATGGATTAAATATTTAAAAAATCCTCTCACTGGATTGGAAAATTTTAATTAAATATTAATCGCATAGACACTATAAGAAAAACAGTTTTTAAATCTTAAAAGTCCTAATGGGTACAACGTTTTTATATCCAATATTATTATGAAAACTCATTAAATTCCCTAAACCGTATTAATTTATATAAAATTGATTTAATTTAACTTTAGAAAATTATAAATATTATTTTTTTAATATTAATTATTTAAACAAAAAGACAGTTCCCAATTTAAATTTCTTATATTTCTCTATTCATACCTAAAAGAACCATTTCAGAAATATCCCAAAAATTCACAAAATGATAATTTTAACATTATTATTTATAAAATTAATATATTTTTTAAAATAATCATTATCTAAAATGGTTAAAAATTTATTTTATGTTATTTTCACTAAGCGCGACTCATTCGCCTTTTAGAAAAAATGCAGTTTTTCTAAAAAAAGTTATATTTCTTTTAAGTAATTATTATTTTATTTTTAATTAATATATCACCATAATTTTCATAAAATAGTTATTAATAGTTTGAAATGATTTTTATTGTCTATTATATGTTCATATACTATGTTATGGTTCATTTCTACTCAGGCTTGTGTGTTCTATACGATATTCAATATATTGATTTTTTATAAATATATTTAATGGGTTGTTTAAGCTCAATACTGCATGTAGCAAAATCTATAAAATAGAATGTAATTATTTTAAAATATTAGGTTGTTACATTCTCCATACCTTAAATAAATGATTTTACATTTTATACACAATCTCCGTAATCTAAGGTTTTAGATTTTCAAATAAAATCATTGAAGAAAACATCAGAAAAAGAATTATTAAAATGTCATCTTTATATGAATGAAGTGGATACATAAATTTTATATGGAATAACACGTAATAATGATTCTATATAGGAGAACATTTGTGGAATTTTAATATATGTAAATAGATGAAAAAATAAATAATTATATAGAGTGATTGGGGTCCTTGATCAAAAACATTTGAATGATTAATGGATATTTAAGGGCCTCAAAAACATAAATCTATGATGATTTAAAAGAAAACCTAATTGATTGAATTTGAATGTTAATGGATAATAATTTTGTTTCAAATTCATCTTCACAATGATGAGGATTTCGTTTACTCTCTAGGAATATAAGGAAATATAATTAGTTAGTACATTTCTATTTAACAAGAATAATGTCATCTTTTAGTTAAGATTCGATAAAAATAAATATTTTCTTAACACTGAGAAATGAATTTATAAAAATTAGTTATATATGCTTGAAGAATTAAATTTACATTTAGTGTATGGTAAAATCCAAAAAATTGTGACATGTAATCCCATCTATCTCTAACATTTTTCCAAAACGAATATGGTTAGTTTTGAAATATTTGTTTTAATGATCATAATATCATGATTCTAATGATATTAGTTAACATCATGTATTAGGTAACTATTATATATACTGAGATAGGTGATAAAATTGGATAAGGATAAGTCACCAATGAAGATGATACACCACTAAGGTTGAGTCACAATCATGACTGACTCACTGCAACGATGGAACACTATTGAGACTGACAGCACTGAGATCAATATTTTATTTATGTATGAGTAACTATTTTTCATGGAACAATATCCACATGTAAAATGGAAATGATTGAAAATTACTCAAAATTACACATGACATCATTAGAAATGAACCATCACCAAGTTTTTTTTAACAATGTCTCAGACACCATCCATTTCAGTCACTGTATTCCATGACTCACTATGAGAAAGAAAATCATGATAATTAATAGAAACAATTAGAATACACACTTATATCAGGTAATTTTAGTAAGGAATGATATATTGATAGCTAGATATATCATAATTTAATATTTTTACAAAGAAGAAAAAATTGGGCTATGTATAAGAAAACACATGTTTCATACAAAAAAGATAAGAAATTGTCATCCTATTACACTAGTAGAATGAGACACTTCCATACACTGAGACACGACCAATAGTTAGTAACTATTCCACGACCCATTTCCACTATTTATTTGTTTTTTCACTTCATTTAGTAATTTTATAACCTCTATATTTTTGAAGTAATTGATGATTCAATTTTTTTATGATTTTCTCTTAAATCCTCAATAGAATGAATTGAAAAGGTTGTCAGATAGGTAGAATGAGGAATCAGGGAGGATACAAATATTCTTACTGCAAATAATATAAAAATAAGTATAATCCCTCCTGAAAAATAAGAATAATTTAATGGTCATGTGAAGTAGATAGTAAGTCGTTATCTTGTTTTTATATAACACGATCATAGAGATGAAGAGATAAATTGTTACTTCCATCAGTCACTCCTTTGAGGAAGCAAGTAGATAAAACACATCATCTACTTTCATGATGTCACAAATATGGTTCTATGACACTATGTACTTGGTAATATTGGTAGAGAACCTAAAATGATCTTTATGGTGATTAAAATGATGGTTTCATGAACATCTCTACAATAGAGAAATCATTTCTATCCATATAATCATATATTGCTTAGCTTTATTTATTTATTCATACATTTTGAGACATTTTTTGACACAAAATTTTAACACACACACAATATCTACAATTTTGAACTATTAGATACTTGATATCTTCTCTTTTATATTATTATAATTTTACTCCCTTGTATAACTATTGTATAGGACTCTATTTGACATGTTAGATTGTATGCCCACAAATAATAATAATAGATGTCATCTGTGACCTAGATTATATGTAAATATTCTTAAATCCTGACCCAGGTTGTAGATAATCTTTATTATTTGATATAATCTTTTGGTGGTGTGTGATCACCAAGTGGAGAGGACTTTGATTTAGCTTGAGACTGAACCGCTTTTTTCAATTTTTTTCTATGTATTTTTTGTTACATTTTTTTTCATTTAAAAATAAAATGGTTTAAACCAAACAAAAAACAATACATTGATAGTTAATGTTTCTTCATGTTTTTATAAGATTTTAATTTATTAAATTTAATTTAATAGACTGGGTAATAGTTTATATTTTTTAATCGGCAACTAATCAATATTTCATATATCATTTCAAAAATTAGAACTTATAACAATTCTCTATATGGATTTTCTGGGACATTTTAAATTAATTGTTGGTTTTGGTATTAATCCATTTTGAACATAAATTTTTATTGGTTACTCAGTAAAACCACATATTTATATACTCAGTCCAACCAAAATTTTATATCAACGGATATCATTCATTGGAGTTAATGTTTTCAAATATTTTTAATTTTGATATTAGTTATGCTTTAATGTTCTTAATTTTTTTATATCTATGTTTAGTTATTTGAATAGATTCTAGAAAATTAGGTTCTGCTACAAACAAATCTCCTATTTTTTATGGAAACAATTATTCTAAATCTAAATTTGATAAGATAATGTATATAAAAAGCATGTGATTTGATATTTGGTCTACTTTTGATTATCAATATATTATTCTTGATACTGCTATAAAATATTATTATTAACCTACTAATCAATATTAAAATAATAAATTTTATTTAATGAATTAAAGTTAATTTGATCCCAAAGATGAAGAGTTTAATATAATTATTGCATGAAAAACTAATTATTAATTTTAGTATTCTTTTTCACTCTCACATGGGGGAACATATAATGTTATGAATATGAGACTAAACACTAAAACTATTAAATATTATTAATCTATAATGAAGACTGATGAACCTATTTTTGAAATGTAGCTCATTATTTATGAAATTTTAATCATTATGATCTCACTTTTAAATCTAGTTTCATCCAAGGATTAGATCATGTTACTTTTAAAATGTCTACATGAAATATAGAGAGGCATATCAGTCTCCATCATAGAGTCTTGTGACATTAGCAATATGCCATTCCATGAGCTATTTGGTAAGCTTATGTTGTTTAAATAAGAGCTAATGTAAAACCACGATGAAGATGAAGAACCTAGATTAAGATCAGTAGCCTTAAAAACTAACATATTTAAAACTAAAGAGAATGAAAAATAAAATTTAAAAATTCAATTTGATAATTCAATTGATATTGAATATTAATTAAATAGTGATGAGGAAATGACTCACCTTGCTATAGGATTAAAGAAATTTTATAGGAAAAAGATGTTTTTAAAGAATCCAAACTATAAACGGAAACATGATTCCATGGGAAGATGGAAGAAAAATATGATGTTGGATGAAGTTCCAAAAGAAGTTCTCTGCTATGAATGTAAAAGAAATGGAAATATAAAATTAAACTATCCAAATATTATGTATAAAAAGAAATATTGGGACAAGGAAAGAAGATAAAACAAGGCTATGAAACCCATATAGAGTGCTTTGGAATACTACTCCAATGATTCTGATTCATCACATGACGAAAATCAGGATCAAGAAAATGTGTGATTTGTGATAAAAAGTAAATGAGGCACCTTCTATATCTAGTATTTTATCTATTCATGATGATGATATTTTTGAAAATGAAAATAATGATGATAATATTTCATAGGAATAGATTTTTAAAAAATTTTGAATGATGGAAGACACATTTAATGATCTTAAAGATAAATACATTGTTCTCAAAATAAATCATGCTCTAACTATAAATAGTAACTTCGAACAGTTTGATGAAAAAGATGAAGATGATTATCATGTCAAAGAGAATAATAAAATAAAATTTTCAAATTAACATTTTAAGAAATACCATTGAAATTTTAAAATGTTATAGAAATTCTTAGACAGAATTTATGTAATCTATTTTCACATAAATATGTTTCTTGAATTGGATATCAAAAAGGAAAATGATTTTTACAAAGAAAAGTTTTTTACCCATGTCATGAAGAGAATGTTCAACTATTAATTTTTTATAAAGGTCATTATAATTTTTTTATTTCTAAAATTTTACAATATTTTTATAGGAAACTCATTAAGCATATTTTGGTTCCCAAATCATTTATTTCCAAAATTTCGGGAACCAAAATAGATATGGGTCCTAAGTCATTTCATGGGTAAATTTTGTTTTATAGGAAAATTGTTTGAAGAAATAATGTAGAAGTATATGGAAGATGGATAGTGGTTGTTCATATATATATAAATAGAATATTCATTTTCCAATAGCCTTATAAGGGTTGATATTGGTCATGTCAACTTCGTTTATAATGAAAAAGTAAAAATCCACATCTTTTTTCAAAATAGTAACAAAATTTTATTTTTGATTTATAATGTATTATTTGTTCATGGTTTGAATTATAACCTTCATAGTATTTCATTGTTATGTGATGATGCATATTATGTCAAATTTAAAAATGATTCTTTCAATGTTTATGATTGAAATATTATTTATACTAAATTAATAAATGATAATGTCTATTTAATCAATTTAAAATATTTAGTTTCAAAACATGATTCCTTCTTAAGTACCATTCAAGAAAGTATCATGGATTTGGAATAAGAGACTAGGCCATTTCTATAAACACCCAAATAGGAAGCATACAAGGAAAGGTTTAGTAAAGGATCTACTAAATATCGAGTTCCTATTTGATAAAATAAGTAATCACTTCATAAAAGTTGAACAGAAAAATGTTTGTATTTAATTAAATAATGATGTGTCATATTTTGAACCTATCGATTTGGTTTTCAAGGACTTGTTTGGGCCTATGATGTTTTACATAATAAATGGAAAATGGTATGTTTTTGTTCCTGTGGATGATTTATATAGGTATAGTTGGGTATAATTTCTAGAATAAAAAAGTGAAGCTTCATCCTAATTTAACAAGTATGCTATGTTTGTAAAAAATCTTAGCGGACATAGAATTAAGAACATGAGAAGTGACTTTGATTGTGAGTTCAAAAATAAAAATTTCGCATCTTTTTTCTAACAAAATAGGTATAAAATAACTTCCCTACTCCTAGGACCCCACATAAGAATGGAGGTATATAAATAGGGAATATAACATTATAAATGATATCTCAAACCATGTAAAATGAGTTTGTCCTACCTATTTATTTGAGGTAGAAGCTATTATTACAACCGACTATTTTATCAATAGAGTCTTGAATAAAACTTTCCTAAAGAATAACCCTGTTAAAATATAAAATAATAATAATCCAAATATTTATTACAATATTATATTTTGTTACAATGTATTTAATCATAACACTAAGTATAATTTTAATATATTTACCTCCAATAGTGATGAAGGAATTTTCTGTGGTTATTCAATCATTAACAAAGCCTATAATTTTTTTAATAAGATATACTCTATTGTAGAAGAATTAGTTCTAGTAAAATTTGGTGAGACTGATCCACATGAGCCTAAGATGTCCCTAAAAGACCGTGAGAATAATTTTTATTCTGTAAATAATAATTATAAAACATTAGAATCCACTATCATACAGTTAAAAAATCATCCAGTTATGATGAATTTTTAGAAAATATATAATATGTTCCTATAAAAATTTATTTACCCAGTTAATATTTCCCTAGAGCTGTTAGAAAAATTAATTACCACCCCTTATATGTTTTCATTGCAGATAAAGATAGAGTTTCTCAAACCATATATTCTCTTAGAAATCAGGTAGAACCCACAACCTTCTGTTCTAAGCAAGAACCTAAGAACATCAATGAAGAAATTAATGATGAATTATACTTAATATCCATGCAAGAAGAATTAATTAAATTTTAGAGAAAAAATTATGGGAACTTGTAGACAGACTCAATGACACCTTTACGTTTGGCACTAAATGTGTGTTTTGAAATAATGTTAATGAGATAGGAACTATAGTTAGAAATACTAGTATAAAAGTTTCAAAAGGTTATAGACAGGAATAAGAAATATACTTTGAGAAATATTTTCACACCTATATAATCTTGATTCCATAATAATTCTTCTTTATTATGAACCTTATCAATGATTCAAACTTTATCAAATGGATGTTAAGAGTTTTTTTCCTAATGTATTTGTAGTTGACGATGTTTTGTAAAAAAATCTTTGTTTTGCAAATCCACATTTTTATAAATAATGTTCTTAGTAATATCAATGTTTATATAGTTTAAAAAATGATGATAGAGGCTACTTTTATTGGAAAAACAAATTTTATTATTTCAAAATCATTTTCAAAACATACAAATTATCCCACTCTTTTCATGAAAAAAATTTCACAATATTTATTTGTAGTATAGATTTATGTTTATGACATTAATTTTGGATCTTGAATAAATTCTCTATGTACAATTTTTTATAAAATTAATAAAATTGAATTTGAATAGTGTTTAATGGGAGAAATCAAATTCTTTCACAGTTTACATAATTTTTAAAACAAATAATGAATTATATAGAATCAATGCCAATAATCAATAGATATTTCAAAACATATTAACTTGTTTAACACTAAGATTAGTGACATTCATATGGTTACCACATGTAAATATTATATTTTTGAAGCTAGGAGACTAGTTGATCAGTCCTGTTATAGAGGTACGATTGGATGAATTTCACACATAACTTCTAGCTGACCTGATATAATGTTTATTGTTTTTGTGTGTGCTATCATTCACGATATTCCCAAAGAATAAAAAATAGAAGTTACAAAAATAATTTTCAAATACCTCATATATACTGCCAAACTAGGGTTTATTTATGATAGAGGTAACTAATTTGATTAACATAGTTATTATGATGCTAATTTTATGTGGATATATGTTAGAGGAGAAAATAACATCTGGAACATGTCACATTTTGGGAAATTATGTAGTTTCATTGTGCACAACGAAACAACATTCTATAACACTGTCCAAATCTAATGAAGAATACATAGTTATAGGTAGTTACTGTGCACAAATTTTTTGGAAGAAACACACGTTACTAGAAAATGGATATAAATTTTGACATGTACCCATAAAATGTAGAAACAAAAGTTCTATAAACATTTCTTAAAATTATGTATCAATTTCAAGAACAATGAACCTTGATATATGAAATCACTTTTTGAGAGACCACGTTCAAAAGGTTGATATCAATAATTAGTTTATAGTTTCAAAACATCAGTTATACGATTTTTTTATGAATCCATTAAATATTGAGAGAATAAACTATATTAAAAATAATATTGGAATTATTATTTTTGATTATGTTAAATTTTAGTGCGACACTCTATTGGGTGAACCACCATTTGGCGATACAATTTTCCGTGGCACATCATTGGGTGAAACACTCTTGGGTGTCACACAATTTGTTCCTTAACATTGTAGTTTTTGGATTCTATGTTTTCTGAATCACATGTTTCTTATTTTTACTATTTATTTCTGAAACCTGATAAGTTTATTATCTCTTATTCTAAATTATATTTCAAATTATATTTTGATTTTTGGAAATAAAAAAAACCAAATGAGAAAAAAAGAGACTTTTTATACTTCAAAAAAAACTTTTATTATCACATATTTATCTATCGAGACCAGTGTAGTCTTCCTTTGTCTAACCGTCTATCTTTCAAAACATCACGTTACACTCGACGGATCTTGCTGAATTATTATGTATACCATGAATAAACTGATCTTCAAAGACTTGTACAGTCAATTCATGATTAGGTAAGAAGAAAAAGGAATGGTCATGTTTTTCGGCTTCAATAAAACTGATTAACACCAAGCATGAATAGAGAGTGGTAATGGATAAAAAGAATGTTGAATAAAAATGGGTTTTGTCATGAAAATCTCTGTTGCTCAAAGATCTTCATTACCAATGTTGGTTGGATTTGTTTTAAAAAAATAGAAGAACATTTTATCCTATGCATGTTTATAAGTCATTACAATATGTTGACATTGGATTTAATGAGGAAAAATATTGCATGAGAGTAGGATTTAATTGCCACAAAATAATATTTTCCTCAAAACAGTGGACCAATTTCTTGTGAGTTCCTTGTGAATATCTGTATGAAGAATATCAGGGATCTACTACATAAGAATGTGAGTTATTTTTTATGAAAAGTCACTTATAGATTTGATAAGTGATCGAACTATTATATGTCCCGTTTCCTCATTGTTGTATAGAGAGATTTATATTCTCCTCAAATCCATTTAACACATGTTCTACCCCATTAAATGTTGATTTAGGCACCATGAGATACCAAGATGTCTAATTTCTTATTCATATCATAATAGGACATAAGATCAATCTGTGTATATATATTATGGTTCACTTTTATGAGATGGTAAATCCATCATCTATATCTAACACTTTGATATATCTGGGGATGATTTATGAAATCTTAAAGACAAAGTGCCTTGTTCCAGATAATGATAAAACAATTACAGACTATGGTTATTTTTTAGATAAAAATAAATCTGACTGAGGATAATTATTATCTTTAACCCCTCTAAGAGAGAGTGGATTGGAGAAACTAATAAGATGTATGCTGTGTTTAATCAATTAGACCATCGAACAAGACCAAAATATATTGTTGATCTTGGAATGGATCATGATGAGACTGTTTTATATTGGGATGAGGAAGAATAAGTTGTTTCAAACAAAGAAGATAGTAAGAAAGCTTCTGTTGATGAAGGAAGTTATGAATATATATCTCCAAAATAATATCTAATAATTCATGGATATCCTAGACCCTTAAGGACACTTCTCAAGTGATAAAAATTTGGGAATAGAGATGAAGAAGAAAATAGTTTTCGAGGGAAGATATGTTTCAATGTTTCTCAAATTATTATGAATAAGTAGAATATGAAAATTGAAATTGAAATGGAAGTCATAATGGAAATGTAGATGATTGAAATAGTATTGAAGATGATGACTATGATTCTTCCCTTGATGGTTCATGTAGAAGAATCTGAAGCTTGGATGTAGAGATTCCTCCAGAGCTACGGGATTCATTAAATGTTTCTTTTAAAAGCACATATGTAACTAGAGAAGTTGACATAATGCATAAAAATTGATATACATTTATTAGGGTGGGGGGAATCCCCATGTATTGAAATATAACAAGGAATACATTTTATTGGTGTATTTTTAACCAGTTCTACTATTTTGTTTAGACAATTTTTTATTCTATTATGGTTGAGCATTTGATTTTTATTACTACTAGAAAACAACATGAAGCATAATGGGATAAAATGATCTTAATGTTGAAGGAGATGGTAAAGAATAGTTTTTTGGTTTACATTCTCATAAACCTCCCATGGATATGAATATGTAAGGTGAATTCATTATTGTTTTTTAGAAAAAAGATATTCAGATGCAAGATGCAACTACTGTTGGTAAATAGTTTAAATTTGATCTTATTAGTGTAGTTAAACACATATCATATGCTGATAAATAAAATGATATTCCAATAAATAATTTCATACCTCATTCCACTACACCAATAATTGTTTTTTTGTTTCAGATAAATTTTTTGATCCTTTAAATGAATAATGGGATAGATTTAGAAATTGTCTACCAAAGGATGGTGGACCTGTGGTTCTAGATGAATGAGACCATAATGGATTTATGATAGAAAAAGTATATTTTGATGGGAGGTTAGAAAATTATATAGCTATTATACCTAACGAATTTGATCATGCATCTCCTCTTCTTATGTATTCACAATGAGTGACATAGATTCTTTTGGTATGAATTATATTCAGATATTCATTAGTGTTTTAATAACCATGATCCACTCCGGACAAAGATTAGTGTGAATGATGAATGATATCTATTTAAATTAGTAATTGATAACATTTTACCAATGATTATGCATGATATCTAGGATGTTGAGATTTAATATAATATAATAAGAAATGACCTTGCGTCTGTCAAGTATTTATTAGAATAGAAGAAATATTCTTTTAAAGATTCATTCTATGAGATCAAAAAAGAGTCTTAAAATGTATACAATGATAATTCTGTTTATGTTGATCATCCTCCTCTAGTTCCTGATGTTGAGGTGACCAGATATGTTATCGGATTATATTGAGGGCTACCTTAGCTGGTGCTTCAAGTGTTATGCCTGATCAGCAGCTAGAAAATTTGAATATATTAATATATAATAGTGAACATGTTTCTATGTTCATTACCTAATATTCTCAGGATATGAAAATATTCCGACGAAAAATAACCAATTTCATAAAATACAATCTCTCTCAGATTTAAACAAGCATTCAATGGATGAAAATATCAATTTTTCCGCTGTAAATTTGAAGATGTCACCTATGAATCGAGTATTAAAGAGAAAATAAGAAATTTTAATTGATGAATACTATGATAAATTGGTCTATGGAAGTGAAGGGTAAATTATTTATTGCAATGAAAAGACGAGGCATGATCCTTATGGATTTCATAAAACTAATGAAGTTGTTTCTTTAAGTGCATGATACTGCATTATTTCATTGAAATCCATTCCTATTACTCTATAGATATCATTCTGACCAGAAGTTTCCCTTGATCCTCCTACACCTTATCATTCCTAGTTACATACATTTCATGTGCCTCCTTTACAAGTTATATGGTAGCTCATTCTAGTTATTATTGTATAGGATCAATCACCTTGAGATATAGATGGACTAACCACTATATTTCCCTTTACATTTACTACTACAACTTCAGATCATACTATTTTAGATCTAGAGTAGAACAATGTTAAGGGAGAAGAACCCATGAATCCTTATTCCCAACCATGAGGTGGTTGGATTGAAAATTATATATTTGTGGGGCACTATTTTAAAGATAAATCATTTGCTTGAAAATTACTCCACTATCTTTGATCAACATTACTCATGAATATTTCTCTATAATTACTATTTTATTATTTATTTCATATTATATTTGTCTTCTAATCAAATTTTTGATAATCCTAAATGGTGGATAATTATTTTGGAATATTTATATCATTTAGATAACATATTGTCCTTTATTTAATTATTATGTATCATTGATACCATCTACACATACATTGAATTTGATGTTAGGTTTTTTATTTTTAATACTACCATTGATGTCATTATATATATTTATTATACCATTGAAGTCATGATATTCTTTCATCAAAAAGGGAGATAATGTTAGCATGCTAGTTTAAATGATCACAAAATCATGATTAAATTATATAAATGCATTTTATTTTTTCTTAATTTATTATATAATATGATACACTTGATAAAATTTTCTAAGGATTTATCACCATTGAAGTTGAGACACAACTATGGATGAGTCACTTTCAGGACTGGCTCCCATCCAAGAAAACACATGTTTGTTAATGACTTCACTAAGATTGATGTTGTTTCTATCTATGAGTACCCATTGTTCATGTATCACAATAATCATGAAAAAATAGAAAATTCATAAAATGAGTCACTATCACACATAAAACCGATGTAGATGAGTCTCCAATAAAAACGAATTGTGACAACATTTGAGACACCATTACATATAGGTCAATGATCACCATGACTCTCCATTATTAGATAATTCATGCTCAGTATAGGACACCATGAAAAGACACACTTCCCAAGTGTACTTTTGATAAAAAATGACTCACTACTATCCAAACATACCATTAGATGACACACCGCTAGTGAAGTAATATTTTGAAAAACTATAAGACACTGTCTGATATATACCACTAAGACAAGACACAGTCTGCCCAAGAAACCACTAGAATGAGACACCACTAGAATATGAAACACTTCCAGTATTGATACCCCATTCAAATATTCACCACTGATATTTATTAACATAACCAATTAAATTAGATATCTTCTAACCACTATTTTATTAATGATAATATTGATTCATATTTATGTTATTTTATCTTAAATGATCGATAAAATGCATTGAAAAGGATGCCAAACATGTAGTATGAGGAAGAAGATAAGATCCAATTATTCCAATTTCTACTAATAATAAACAAGTAGACACCCTCATGAAAAATAGGAATAAGTGAATCCTCATGAGAAGTAGATAGAAATCTTAGATCTAACTCATATAGAAAAAACACATAAAGATAAATAGTTGAACCGTGACATCTTGAAATCACTAGACAGATGAAGAAAAAATATCAAACAAAACTACTACTTTCTTATAGTCATGAACAATATTCTGTGACACTCTATTCTTCCAAATATTTCAAGATAATCTGATTGAGCTTTCCAATGAATCAAATAAAGGAGTCACGTGCTATATTAATACAAATAGGGATTTTATATCCTAAACTTTTATATTTATCAGTTATTTAATTTTTATATATTGATATGCATGTGTGTATACTCTGTTATATCACACACACATACACACACAATATCATGTGTTGAAACATGAGATACTTGATATATGATGTTTTCACTAATTTCACATATACTCCCATGTATAACAATTGGAGAGGTCCCTATGTGACCTGTTTTTTACTCCTATGGATAACATTGGAAGAGGCAGTGTGTGACTGGGATAGTTTATAATATTTTGTAAATACCAATATTAGTTCTAGATCAACTTGTTTATTTTAAATAAACTACATGTTGGTGGGTAATGTCCAAGTGGAGATGGCTAAATAGGGGCTTTAGACTAAATCTCTAGTTTAAAATTTCCTCTAGGGGGTTTGGATTACATTATATATACTTTTATGACTAATGATTCTTTAACTAAACAAAAACTATTACATATATATTTAATCATTATTAAGTGTTTCTATAATATTTTAATTAAATAAATTGATTTCAAAGGACAATGTAATATTGCATATTACATACAGAAGAACTAATAGATATTTATGAATCCTTTTTAATTATTAGATGATATAAATATATACAATACTAATTAACTATGATTTTTTAAATTAAATGGGGTATTTAAAATTATTCTATTTTAAAAAATCAATTTTATTGGGTACAAAATTCACTAACCTCTTTAGATATGTACTCTGACAAATTTATATAATAGGATATCCAATATAATACAATAATTTATAAAACTAATATGTAATACCAATTGTTCTTCAATAACATTTATTTATAAAATCATTTTCTTAAAAATAATGATATAGTAACCAGGACATCTGATAGTCCAGTGGTAGGTTGTAAACTGTTATCATCATTCAATAATTTTTTCATTCCCCAAAACCTGGACATATGAAATTGGTTATCACCCATCATGTCGTTTGAAATTTTTACAACCAATATAAATATAATTCATATTCCATTACAAAAAAAATTATGGATACCCTTGAAATAAAATTAATCATTAGATAATCTTTCTACTACGTATTTTAATACATCATTTTTTCCCACAATGTTTAATAATCATAATTTTTATAATATTACAATGTCATTGTTGATCGTATTAACCTTAAAGGTAATCTATACAATTAATCTTTCATTAATAAAATTTAAGGGCGCTATTACTTAAAAAATCAATTAAAACATATTTTTGCCATAAATTTCTCAAAAAATATTGTTAATCATGGAATACTACCATCACATAAATCTCAAAATTGAGTTTTAAAAAAATTGAACAAATGATCAATATCAAACTCATAGTCCTATAATGGTATTTATGACATATAATTTAATGAAGGCATATATTCTTCGAAAATTTTAACACAGTCCTTAAATGTTGAATGATTCTTCTACCAAAATACCATTGGTAAACATACATATATAATATAATTTTTCCATCCCAACAAATACTTCACCAATTTTTTTTTCAACACGGGTCCTTCCTTGTTATAGGTTTTAACAATTAAATGAGGGAATTTACTCTGATAATTCCATGGTTATCCACATTTCAGAAAAAAAAAACTAAAAGAATATCCCCTGGATGATATTTTATTCTTTTCCATTATACTTTTCATTTTTCCATAGAATTTATTTTAATTATTCTCTTCATTTCAACACATGTATTAAATTTTCCTAGTCTTTTGGGACAATTTCATGAGTTTTTCCATTTTTATTTCTTACATTAACGAAATAAAGGATTCTTTCATTCATGGTCTCTATCACTTGAACACATGGACATCTCATTCCTTATATTTTATAGTTATTTTGGGTGTTGGATAAGGTATATTTTGTTAATCATATTTCAGGAAAACTTATTAGGACTAATCATTACATCTTTCACTGAAGCCATTAACCCATATGGTTTCTCATAGTGACTAATTAATCATTAAAATTCAATGTTAAAAAGATGAATTCAGTATCTAGATAATAAATAAAACCAAAAATAATTTTTTGAAAATTATATAATAATTTTTAGAATATTATATCATGACACCTCATTTTTAATATATGAAACCTTATGATTAACCTAGGACACCCATTGTCATAATACATTCAAAGATATAATATTTTTTTGTAAATAAATTGGAATTCTCTAATGAATATAACCTAGTAGTGTCACACTAGGTGCTCAGTGAGGCCCATTATCAAGAACCCGGTGATGAATGAGATAAGCACAATGGATCACGTTCATAGTAATTAACCCCAGGTATATTTGTTCTATATTAATGTCTAGTTTTAGTATCATAGAAAAATTAATTTCATGGAAAAATAGAAAATCTATACCTTACCATAACATTATTGTGTTCTAATATACCTATCAATAAATTTTATAGTAGTTTTTTGATCCCGAATCTATGTTTTACAAAATTTTGTTCCCATGTTTTCTACTAAAAAACCTCTTATAATGACATTAGAATCCCTGAACCCATTATCGTAGATACAATTTCTTCATTAATATATTATAAAGAGATAAAAGTAACAAAATATTGTTGTAATATATTGTTCATTATTCTTCATAAAATATATAAATAGATGATTCCTATATGAAATTTGGAAAAAAAATTATAAAGTGTTTTTTTGATAATTCCATTATTCCCTCTACTATATCATTGTATATTAGACATAGGAATCTTCATAAATTTTTGATAAAGGAAAAAATATGCTTGGAGTTAAATCATTTGTAACATTTATGTAAAATATGTGAAATCGTTAATGAAAAAGAAAAAATAATTGTTAAATCGTTATAAAGTAACACAGATTTCATGTAATAAATAATATGAGAAGAAAGTACATAGAGAGATAATATCAATTGGAAAATATCATGGTTAATAATAAATAATGAAATGTAAGTGGCTAAAAACAAATTCCATGTTATCAATAACATGAGCAACAGAACTAGATAATGAATAATCAATACAGAAATGTAAATAATTGAAAAAAACATTCCATCTAATCAATAACTAAGAATGAAATGCTTTCAGAGATAATATCATTGATAAAATATCATAAATAATAAAAAAATAAAATTTTGAATGAAGGTAAATATTAATTGTTAAAAATTAGGTTTTCCAAGAACATGATAGCTAAATCATAAAGATCAATCCTCATGACAGTTTAAAATTGATAGGTAGAAACCATTTAAATGATGTTTTTCCAAAGATTATTTTTGAAAGATTACTTATTTATCATTTTGAACCCTATGTCCTATACTGACCCATTTATAAAAACTAATTATAAAAATAGTAGATGATTTTATAAATAATGATATACATCATACCATAATATTTATTATTAATATAAATGAATCTTCTATTGAAAAACGATCATGATAAAATGATTTAATAAAGATATATTTAATAGTTACTAAATAAATAGAGGTTATAGAATAACTTTTACCACATGGTAATTTCAATATTAAATCCACGTTGATGAAATAATTAAAATCAAAACATAAAATACCACGAATTATTAATGAATCAAAATATTACATGTTAAATGGATGTATATAAACCATATAAAAGTGAAATGGTTAATAATAACCAATAAATCTCAATGGAATTTAAATTGAGATGAAATCCCTTCTAAAGAACATATCGTTCAAATTTGGATTAATCAATTAATTCATTATGTTTATCATATATAAATATTCAAAAATCAAGGGTAAATACAAATTAAAATTGTAAAATATCAGTACACACATTATATATAGATGAAATAATCAATAAACTAGAGGTTGATACAAATGAATGGAATTTTAATGAAGAAATATCTTTCCTCAAACTTCATTTTTTATGAATGTTATTTATCCTATAAAATATTGGTTTAAAACTTTATAATAACTTATAACAAAACTATATTAATATTTATAATAAAATATATGTTCTTTTTATAACATCTTATCACCCTAACTTTTATAATATTTCCTTATTTTCCTTATTTTGGTGGTTAATTGTCTTGTTTTCTCATGTGAAGTTCATCATGAAATATTGATTTGGTAAATTAATTATATTACATTAATGGAGATATTTGACTTCACTTACACCTGAGTAATATTATCATCATTCAATGATCAATATAGAAATTAGTTAAGTAATATTTAATATTTATATAATGATAAAAGTATTGTATATAACATATTATTTTGTTAAATATACATGTATAAATATATATATATATATATATATATATATCATCTATGTGGTTTTGGGATGAATATAGAGTCATGTCACTTCACGAAGGTAGTAGTCGACATGTTCATGGAAGTGGTTATCTTTGTTCAGTATATGAAATAAAATTATATATTATCGTTTTATAATGATTAAAAATCAATGAATATAATAATTATTACATTTATATCACATATAATCAGTATCTGTATTCTTATCACCTTCCATGTAAATCATTAATTAAAGATGAATCACCTCACTTCAATGAGGAGGTAGGAATTTGTACAAAAGAGGTACATTATCAAATCCTATAAGGAATGGAATGAACAAAAGGAATATGTGACATGTAATTAATAGACCATAAACATAACGTGTTCGAGTTATTTTTAAAATAAAATTTAAGAATTTTCCAAAATATCCTTTAGGATTATAGTTTTAGTGATTTAGGTAAAATTATAACATAGTAAACACATGCATTATGCACAGAAAATTATACTTAGTCTCTATTATTCAATAAAGTAATAAAAATTAAAACCAAATAGGATTTTCTATGTCGATATATCATCAAAATTCTCCAATTACTTAATCCATGAACCAACTCTTCCTTAAACCAAATGAAAATCATTTTAAAACATGGGATGAGAAAAAAAATCTCAATCAGATACTTAAAAGAATTAGAATCATTACAATAGTGATAACCGAATAGTAGTTTCCTTAAAAACATACCTTTTACATATAATAGAGGATCAAAATTTCAAAATGATCATTATTATACCATTTGAAAATCATACAATTTCAATGAAAACTCAAAAGAAAACATATAATGTATAATTTTGCAACCAAGGATAAAATTTTACTAAAATGGAATGATCATATGGTTTACTTCCAAACATGTAATTATTTTAAATAAAATATCCATATAGAAAACTTCTAAACCCAGTGCATTGGTGGTTATAATATAACCACTCGTCCTTGATTTATCAAAGAACCACCCATGCTTAGATTATCACATAACCACCCATCTAATGGCCATGTATCACAAAATAATTAAAACACAAAAATTCATTCAATTTTACACAATTCAATAAAAAAAATACATTTTTTAACCCATAAAATAACATTTAATGTTATTGAATAACCAATTTATTTTCAAAACCCACTTAAAACATTTCAATGATCGTTTTCAAATCAAAGTGTCCCATACAAATTTAATATTTTTTATGAATATAAAAATTTTTATTTTAAAGAATTCATTTCTATATAAATACAGTCATAAAATCAATTTATAAAACAATTTTATGAAGGATATATATTTATAAAAATAACCCTTTTAATCAATTAAAATGATGTTTTATCTAAAGAGACACTTAACGTGAGTCTGGCTTGTGAAATACCTTCTTTATATTCTTGAATAATAAACATATATTAATTTGATCTTTCATGAGATCCATATTTTAATTTTAGTTATTCTATATATATGACTTATTATATTGGTATGACAATTACTTATTTTTTTATGTTCATATAAAATGTTTTGATGATATTCGGCACATGTGTCCAAAATTACATCACTAAGTCGAATATGGTCGAAGACTACATTATTACATAAAATACACACAAATATTCCTAAAATAATAATAGTTATTATAAATTAGTCATATTTTTATATCCATTCATTATATGTGGTTATCAAAAATGAACAATGTTACAATCCTCGTATCGTTATGTTGTACAGACACATGAGTAATGATTCCATTTTTGAATGATCAATATGGAATGGAGGTGATTATAATTTAATATTTATTTAATGATCATAAAATCATTAATATCATATTAATAATTTAAATATACTTTTATATATCACATATGTTATGTGGTGATGAAAAATAGATCACATCGCTTTGTAGATGATATTTTTCACACGTACGCACGAACGACATTGTCAATTTTCTGTAAAGGGAAGGGTAAAAATATAAATGTAATATTATTATCTCATAATGATAAATATTTAATTAATATAATATATAAACTAAAATTACTTCATTATAACTACTCTAGAGATTCAATGACAAAAAAATAATTATATCTGCCTACAAGGTTGTAGTTTGTCCTACACATGAATGAATAATTTATTTCCCATTTAATGAAATTTGAGTTGTATTTTGGTGGTTATATTAATTTATTAACATATCAGAAAATTTAGTATATTGATGTTATTATAACATCATTAATGAATAGTAATTGATGGAATTGGATGAAGAAATACTACGAAAACACTTAAAGAAAAATGATATATCTTTTTTCAGACGATCTCCTTGGATTAACAACATAACACTTCCACGGATGATGTTATTCCAAACAAAAGACCTATAAAATGTGGGGAGGTATTAACATATGGGATTGTGGATAATAATATTGGAACTAAATTGGTTTTTATGTGTAAATAAATTATAATAATTAATTCACTTTTATAGGAGAGTTTATGGGAACTATTGGAATACTTCAAAGTATTAAAATAATATAAATTTTGTTTCTATTACAAATGGACCCAAAGTGATGTATTTATAATATTAGATAATAAGGGGTTGAAATTTATTCATCCAATGAAAATTATACATGTTTTAATAATTTTAAATCCTTATCGTTTGTTTTTTCCACTTATTAATTCATATTGTGATAACATGTAATTTACAATTTTAGGCACAATAAAATTACAATAAAATGTCAAAATACTACATGCTACCAATGTGGCTGGTGAAGGGATGGATATGCCAACTGTTCTCCGTAGTAGGCATATGCCTGATGCCCCTCACTGCCAGTTGTCACGTCGGAGTCACGCCAGCGAGGCTTCCACATGCCATGGGTTGAACACTAGTGGTCTATTTTCCCTACTGATTGAGCATATGGGCCTCCTGGGATGTTTTCGATAATGAATGTCTTGCAGATTCATGTTTCCATCAAGTTCATATTTTTCCCATGCAGAACCCAACAAATCTGAAAGAGGCGGATTTTCTGGGACTTCTTCGGATGGCATGCACCCTATACGTCAGCAATTAAACAATTGTGTGGTAATAAAATCATCAATAGATAATTTAAAACCATGTTAAATAAATCTAGCATTATCCACCTATAGTTTCGTACTAATCACTGATTAATATATTATTTCTATCTATAGACACCATGATTTTCATGAACGATTGATTGAAACAAATTCCCATTAATTTAAACAAAAACTCCTACCTCGGAATCATTTGAGATTTCACTGTTGTGGGAGAACAATCCTCGTTTTTAGGAGCCTCCATCCTTCATCGATCCCTTATCAATTTTCCCAACAATGAAGGTCAAGTATCCATTCTTTGATAGAAGGGATTATTTTTGTCTCTTCATCAGAGTTCACCCACATTATCTCACCACCCTCACCCTTTTCCAATGTTTTTAAAATCGAAAGGATGAGTTAAGAGATTAATCAACTCTTCAATTAATGGATAATTAATTTTTTTAATTAATGTACCACATTTATTAATCAAGGGTTGGTTACAGAATCAATATTTAATTAGGCTTCTAATGTATGTCTTTAAATGCCTGACCACCTCGGTCGTCCCCACCACCATCAATCAAGAGGTGTTAGAAAAATAAAATAAAATATTATGTTATTTTATTATTTTTCCAAAAAGACATTGAAATTAATTTCTGTCTCTACCTACTATGGTTGATGTTAAGCCTCCATTAAGCGAATTTTGATGCTGTGAATTCAACAGTGCCCTCAGATTTCAATTCCATGCACCAGTTCAAAAGTATGAAATTCTTGCTCCCACATTTACTGAATGTACTGTAAAAAAATTAAAAATTCCATTCTAGGAACACCAGGCCTTAGAATCACATGACGTAAATTTTCTAAGACCTCTAATAATCCAAAATAATTAAAAAAATTACACAGAATTTCCAGGACTTTACATTCTCCCCACCTTTGGTATTTTTGTCCCCAAAAGCCACTATATAAAAAGAAATAGAAACAAAAGGGGTTACTCCACACATATCAAATCTTCCCGCAACCATCTTCGCTTCTAGAGGTTTTAATTTTAATGACCTGCAAATTTCATGGAATATATTTTCTTAAATACTTTGGAATTTCACGAGTCTGTAGTTTCTGACGACACTTGATTCCAAGGGCTAGCGTGCCCAGAAACAATTTTTGAAGTTTTGTTCGGGTACATTCAGTAATCATACATGTGGGGTTTTCTATCTTTTGAAACGGTGCTCGGAATTGAAATCTGAGGACACCAATGAACTCGCAACACCCATATTCACTTAAGGGGTCATTTACCACAGTTGCGTTTTATGCAGGTTGAGGGTTAATTTTTGGGGATTTAGAATAAAATAATTAAAATTTGTAGTACACAATTTTATTTATGGATTGTGGTTATTTCCTCCCAAGGAGAGTTGGAGGTTGGGCCAAGATCCACATAACCTCCCATAAGAGGATTTAGTGTGGTGGGACCCACACATTCCCTAAACCATTCATCTCCCCATAACTCCCTTAAACCCCTGGATTAATATGATAACTCTCCCATTAATTATATGTTCTCTTCACCTCCCACTATTCCATAAATTTTTTCCAGCACCTTTAATTAATGAATTGGATCCTCAAATTAATTAATTAAAGTGTTTGAATTTTAAAAATTCATGTGTGAATAATATAACATCCATAGCAATTATTTTATTTTGGCACTTGTTTTGTTGGTATGATTTTGGGAGATCCTTTAAAAATTAGAATAATGAGTTCCTCTCATCAACGAAGAACACCGTCCTTCCAACGAAGAACCGCCAAAGAACGACGATCGTCTCCTTCCATCATCTCCCAATCCAATGGAGAAGGAGACAACCACAACGAACTCCGACAATGACCTATCCTCAGCTCATTCATCCCTGACGTCAATGAGTTGAAATTGTCTTATCATCATGCTTGTGTTCTGCAACTCCTTCTACGAATGAACCTTATTTTGATGTAGGGGAATTTTATAATTTATATTTCGATAAAATTATACTCTAGTTGTTTATGAATGCGAATGATTGTATTTGGCCCATCGTTACCACCTAACGCGGAGGGCATGGGCTGAACAAACATGGCCCGATGACCCTCCATTGTTTCTTGATTTTTAATTTGCAATAGGAAGCGGTGATGATCGTGGGCGGTGACCACGTGTCGTCCGCATGTGGATGAACCGCGGCACCGCATGGCACCGCGCTGCGGAATACCACGGCCCACGTTCCGCAGGACCCTCGGCGGATGAACTGGCCGGCAGACGACCGACCGAGCTAGGAAGACACATTGCTCTAGGAGGGCGCCAGGCTGATGGAACCATAGCCCGCCCATACGGGCTGCTCTCACTATGGAAGACAGGCCGACTTCGGCCGGCCGGACAGGTGGGTGGCGCAGCTTGACGCCGACGGTTCGAGAGACTACCCCCCCCCCCCCCTCAACGGCGCTCGACCAACTGGGTCGAGCTGCTCGGTCGGCCGTGCCACGCCCTGCAGTGCCGTGCCGTGTGCTTCACTGGGCCGGTCCGGCCCGCCATCCCACTAGGATTAACGTGTCGGGCCTGCTTTCACATAAACGTGAATAACATAAATACAATGCTTTTGATCGACGCGACGTATGCGGTAGAGGGACCCTCCCGATGAAGTGGTCCTTTTGTATTAATCTAAGGGAGTTTTAGTTGACTTTGGAAAATGGATGGGTTTGGAATGAGCGTATTTTAAACCGGGCCCCTGGAACAAAAAATACAATATCTCTCAGACCCGGCATCCAATTGATGTGCCGTCTATCACATTGGGTTCCTTTTGAAAAGACGGAAAATCAGTAAACATCATATCTAGACTTCGTGATAGTTGATTTATTGACCCCTTGGCTTGAGGAGAAGACCCTCCCGTAATCGAGTGTGGTGTGTGCGGGAACCCTAGAGCTTGTTGCGACTACAGCAACTACCGTACTGGGATCCTCCGTCGGTTCAACGACGATGACTACTATACATCGATCCTCCATGTGTTCAGCAAAGATGAATACTGTATATGGATCCTTTGTGGGTTCGGTAGCAATGACTACTGTACTTGGATCCTCCGTGGGTTCGGCAGCGATGACTTCTGTACTAGGATCCTACGTGGGTTCGGCAAAAGAGATGATTTAGAGACTACATCTAATCACATCCACCCCTCTTCATGAGTTGTATACCTATGTGAGATGAGGCTCGACTTTCAATCATTACGATCAGAGTGATTAACTTCATTCCTGTGAAGAATGGGTTGTCCTTGGGCTCGAGAGTTGAAGTTTAACTGGAATTGATGACTTAGGTATTTGTATGGGCATATTCCTAAGTAGAGTTGTTTGATACTTCGTGATTGTACCTTTTCATTGTAGATTATCATTTGGGGATTTGGGGAGGCCTTCGTGGGTCTCGGGGTCTCTACTGAGTATTGTTATACTGGCCCCTACACGGGCTATGCTAGCACAACATTGTGTTGGATGCATACGACGAACAACACTGATCATGGTAGAGACTGGTGGAGCTGGATGGTACGTGGAGGTGGACCACATGGCGGGACGTACGCAGAGCGGACGGATGGACCCGAGGCACTGAGGAGACCATATGTACCCACCCATCAGGTGGGATACGAGAAAGATGACTTAGTGGTTGATGTTTTACATTAATTATGTTGTACTAGACATTCAATTGTTTTGTACTCATTGTTGGGATTGTATTTTCGGCCTCTATATTTTCAGCACTTACATTTGCATACAATTTTAGTTGTGCTTACTTCAGTTGTGTAATCTGTTGTGTTTTTTTACTTCTATAAAGGATATTCCTTCCCAGTATTGGGATTTATGGCTTTGGTGCTAGTAGCCAGCCCTTGGCCTATGGAAGGCGGGATTGGGGTAGTCACGGCACGGGCCCCAAAGATGGGTCGTGACAAATTTATATCAGAGGAGTTGGTTCTACTGCAAAATTTAGGACTCTGATCTATCATATTGTGAAGAAATAGTGTTAAGAGTATTGAGTATGGTTTTTTGTCCAGGTAGTCCAGTGTTGGTGCGGCGGTCGATGTATCCATACACCCTAACCCTGACCTCTGATTTCTGACGTAGTGCATGAAAACACTGATTGCGTGTGTGTTTCCATTAAAATGATATCTTTGAGATTAATTTGTGTCAGCTCACTAGTTATACTATTTTTATTGTGTTTCTTTTTAGGATGGCCCCCATAAGGCAGCCATATAGGGTTCCAAGTTACGTCATAGATGCTAGCCTACCGAGCGACGAGGCCTCTGCACAGGGCCCCATCACAGTGGGGGCACCAGCTATACCACTATCTATTGAGCCAATGAAACTACCAGCCTAGAAGAAGATATTGCACACCATATGAGTGCATTTCACGAGGTTCTTCGATAGAGGCCACCCAGGTTCTGCAGAGAGACAGACCCACAGGCAGCCGAGGAATGGCCAGAGGTTGTCGTCGGTGTTTTCAGATTAGTTGGGACACCAGCTGATCTTATATTGATACTTTCTGTGATTCTCCTGCAGACAACAATAGGTAGATGGTGGAGCTTGATGGTCCAGGTGCACGACGAGGTATCTCTATTTTGGACAGACTTCGATACTCTCGTTTGTTCCGAGTTTTTTTCACACCGCACTTCGTGCGGTGTGGATCTAGGAGTTACTTCATCTGCAGCAGGGCAACATGACAGTAGCTCAGTACTCATCGAGTTTTACTAACCTATTATTCTACTCCACGGATATGGTACGAGACCCTTTCTTCATGGCCCATACCATCGAGCTGGGACTCAGGAATGAGATCAAAGCTTCAACAATTCCCTTCACCATCCCGGCATAGGCGGGGGTGCTTGAGCGAGCTCTTCTAGTGGAGAGTTTTCTTGCTGAGCAGACACCAGCGGTGAGACCCACCATAGGGTGACATGTAGAGGAGTATTCTAGATCCGACCCTAGATAGATGTTGCGGAGGTCCAATAAGACCATTCCATTGGGTGGGTGACCTCAGGATATTGGTTCAGATGTGAGGGGCACACGAAATAGAGCCAGCCATGCGAGGGGTAGGTAGTGCTATGAAAGCGGCGGGCAGGGCCACATGGCTCGGGACTGCCAGACCCGCCGTGAATATAAACAGCAGATAGTGGAGGGACCTCCTATGCAGATTTAGAGGATAGACCATGGTGTTCCTCTAGGAGTAGGAATATGATGCAAAGGAGTTGGCCAAGCAATGGGTGGTGGATGACGTTTCGAGGCTCTACCACCACCAACACAAGGAGGTCCACACCGACCATAGGGAGCTGGCGGACAGAGGCAGGCTCATCTCTATGTAGTTGAGGCCTATGACCAAAGTGAACCTGAGATGATTCTAGGTACTATCTATGTCTACTCCAACAATTATATTGTAATTATAGACACATGAGTGAGTTATTCTTTTATCGTTGCTACCCTTGTTCGGAGCTCAGAGATTCTGACGGAGTCGTTGGATCGATCCTTATCGATATAGACTCCTACGGCAGCAGAATCGACGATTATGCACTTGTGCCGAAAGTGTGAGAGTACTCTAGGAGATGAGAGCTTTGGCAGAGATCCACTTGTAACGGCATCGAGGACTTACGACATCATCCTGGGTATGGACTGGTTATCTATAGTTCATTCTCAGTTAGACTGTATTAGGCAAAATGTTTTGTGTGTCTTCATGGATGGGGGCAGGGTCACCTTCATCGGGGAGAAGGGAGCCTTTGTAGCACATGATGGACTTATGTAGTGTAGATGGTAGCTGATCTCTAATCAGTTGGCTAGCCTCGTCCTCAGAGCGGTTGATGTGCGGAGTCTGAGTATTCTTGTTGTCATGGGTTAGTATGAAGACATTTTTCCTGATGACGTTCAAAGACTACCTCCTCATAGATAGGTATACTTCTGCATAAAACTGTACCCCGGGAAAACACCAATATCTAATACATCATATCGAATGTATCTATCTATGCTTTGTGATCTACAGGTACAGCTAGAGGACTTGATGGGGAAGGGATTTATCAGACCCAGTGTTTCACCCTGGGAATCTCCGATTTAGTTCGCCAAGAAGGTGAATGGATGCATGTGATTGTGTGTCAACTACCATCGCCTAAATCAGGTGACCGTGAAGAACAAGTACCCATTCTTGAGGATTAAAGACCTCTTTGATCAGATCAAGGGAGCAAGATGGTTCTCTAAGGTCGACCTCAGGTCAGGCTATCACTAGTTCAGAGTTCGAGAAGAAGATGTGGAGTTGACAACCATTATGTGTTTCTATGGCCACTGCATGTTCATGGATATGCATTACGTCTAATCCAACACACCAGCAGTGTTTATGAGTGTCATGAACAGTATCTTCCTACCTTACCTCGATCATTTTTTCAAATCCTTCATCGACGACATACTGATTTACTTGACTATTGTGTAGGAGCACACCTACCACCTGCGGGTTGTACTGGATACACTATGAGAGCCCCAGCTTTATAGTAATCTCTTGATGTTCCCGTTCTGGATTCATGAAATTCACATTCTGGGACATGTCATCTCGGAGGCTGGAGTTGTAGTGGATCTAGAAAATATCGAGGAAACACTTACTTGGGAGCCACCCAATAGCGTGACGGAGGTGCAGAGTTTCCTAGGTCAGGCTGGGTATTATCAAAAATTTGTGCCAGACTTCTCCAGATTTACAGCATCGCATTCATCATTGATAAAGAAGGGGAAACACATCGTGTGGTAAGATATATGTCAGTAGATCATTCAGGATCTGAGAAAGAGATTGACCAGTGTGCCCATCTTGAGGCTACCAGGGGAGAGCGTAGGGTACATAGTTTACTACGACGCATCAGGGACCAGAATCGGGTGTGTCCTGATGCAAGAGCGAACAATGATCACATATGGTTCGTGGAAGATAAGATAGCACGAGTAGAACTATGATACCCATGAATTGGAGATATCAGTAGCGGTCTTCACCATGAGGATGTGGTGGAACTATCTGATGGGCAAACACATTACCATCTACTCTGTCCACGAGAGTCTCAGGTACAACTTCATGCAAAAGGACCTGAACCTGAGACCGCGACGATGGCTCGAGTACCTCCAGGACTATGACTATGAGATAGTCTATACTCTAGGGAAGGGGAATGATGTAGATGATTCTTATAGCATGAGATCGGTCATTCAGCTACTATGAGAGGCGACGGAGCAGTTACTCGCGTTGCAAATATCGTTTGTGGATTGAGTTGGATCTGCCTTTTTACATTCACTCAAATTCACTCCTCCGCCCTTTCAGCGAGTCAGAGAGGCACAACATGGGGACATTGACTGTGAGAAATGACGTGCTTAGATATCTAAAGGTCAGGCGCCTGAAGGATTTTATGAAGGAGGGGATCACTCCATCCACTTTAGGGGACGTACTATGGTACCAGTTGCACTGCAGGAGAAAGTGCTGACGGGGTTTCACATATCCTCTTTAGCGGTACATCCAGTAGTGGAAAATATGTACCCGGACATCAGACAACATCACTGGTGGCCGTGTATGAAGAAGTCTATAGTAGAGCTCATCTCACGATGCCTCACTTGTCAGTATGTGAAGGTGGAGCACCAGGTTCCAGTAGGCTTGGTTCATCCCTTAGAGGTCCTGGAGTGGATGTGGGATGGGATATTCATGGATTTCGTGATGGGATTTCCACGTACATCTAGAGGACATGACTCTATTTGGGTGATCATATACTGACTCACCAAGTCGGCCCACTTCCTACCAGTCAAAGAGCATGGATTAATAGAGAGCATGGGTTGCCTCTATGTTCGGGAGATAGTACGACTTCATGGTGTGCCATCTTCTATTGTTTCCAATCGAGATGCTCGTTTCACTTCCCATCTATTGAAGGGGTTACAGGAGGGTTTTGGGACACAGCAAAATCTGAGCACTAACTTCCATCTTCAAACAGATGACCAGACTGAGAGGACCATTCATACTCTTGATGACATGATCCATGCATGTGTCCATGACTTTGGTCGCACTTGGGAGAATCACCAACCCTTGGTGGAGTTTGCATACAACAATTGCTATCACTCCACCATCGAGATGGCACCTTACAAGGGACTGTATGACCAACCTTGCAGATCACCTCTATGTTGGACAGACCCTGGGGAGTCAACACTTGTTGGTCCAAAGATGATTCATGCTACGACAGAGAAGGTGCAGATCATCCAGAAGCGGATGAAGTCTTCACAGAGTAGACGTAAATCCTATAATAATTGGATAGAGAGACCACTGGATTTCGAGGATGGTGACCTTGTCTTCCTATGGGTCTCACCTCGACAAGGTCTAAAAAGATTTTTCTGGGGCGATAAGTCATATTAACATTTCATCAGAACTTTCCAGGTCCTCATTAGAGTAGGTGGGATGGCTTACTGCCTGGCCCTACCTCATTAGTTGAACCGGGTGCATGACGTCTTCCACGTATCATAGCAGGGGAGGTACGTGGACGACCCGTCCCACATCATTGACCACGGGGAGCAAGACAACGATGACGGGGCCACATTCTTGGAGGTCCCAGTGGAGATCGAGTATCGACTAGAGTGGGTCCTATGTGGGCGGTCAATTCCTCTAGTGCCAGTTCGCTGGCAGCACGGTAAACTCCAGGAGAGCACATGGGAGCTGGAGGCTCATATGCATGTACAGTACCCGAATTTATTTCTCTAGTGTGTGTTTTCACTTTATGGGGATGCAAGGCCTTGAGGTGGGAGTAATGTAAAAACCCTGAAATTTAAAGGAAATTTTTTTCTTAATTACTTTGGAATTTTACGAGTCTTTGGTTTCTGACGGTACGTGATTCTGATGACCAGTGTGCTCGGAATCAATTTATGTTTTTTTGTTCAGGTATGTTCTGTAAACATACGTGCGGATTATTCGATCATCTGAACTGGTGCTCAGAATTGAAATCAGAGGAGACTGATGAACTCACAGTGCCAGTATTCTCTTAAGGGGACCTTTACCGTAGTTGCGTTTTATGGTGGTTGAGAGATAATTTTTGGGGATTTAGAATAGAATAAATAAAATTTTTTGTACATACTTTTATTTATGGATGGGGGTTATTTACTCCAAAGGGGAGTTGGAGGTGGGGCCCACACCCACATAACAACCCATGAGAGGATTTAGTGTGGTGGGACCCACACATTCTCTAATCCTTTCACCTCCCCATAATTCCCCTTAACTCCCATAAACCCCCCTTGATTAATTTGTCAACTCTCCCATTAATTATGTGATATCTTTACCTCCCCCTCTTCCATTTATTTCATCCAACGCAATTAATTCATGAATTAAATCATTAAATTAATTAATTAAAGTGTTTAAATCTTAAAAATTCATGTGTGAATAAAATAATAGCCATAGCTATTATTTTATTTTGTCACTCATTGTGTTGACAGGATTTTGGGAGAGCTCATGAGAATTAGTAGAAGGAGTTCTTCTCTTCAATGAAGAATAGCATCCCTCCAATGAAGAACTGTCGAAGAACGACGATCATCTCCTTCGATATTTGGCCATGCCAAAGGAGAAGGAGCCACCCACAAGGAACACCGACGAAGCGCCATCCTGGGCTCCTTCTTCACCGATGTCAAGGAGTCGATTCCATCTTACCGTGATGCTTGTATTCTGCAACTCCATCTACGAACGAACATTATTTCAAGGTAGAGGAATTGTATAATTTTAGATTGATAAAATTATATAGTTGTCATTTTTGAATGAGAAAGATTGTCTTTGGCCAATTCTTAATGCTTTACACGGAGGGCATGGGCCTAACAAACATGGCCCGATGACCCTCCGTTGTTTCTTGATTTTTAATTCAAAATGGGACTTGGATACGATTGAGGGCGGTGGCTGGGCACCAGCCATGTTTGGGAGAACAGCGGCCCCAATTGCGGGCCGCTTAGCTAAAGAAGAACCGGCCGACCAAAGCCAACTAGACTGGTGGAAATGCGGAACCTAATGGCGCTGGGCTTCGGATGGCCATGGACCGCATTCCGCCGGCCACTCGGCATAAGAACCGGCCGGCAGGTGGCGGACCGGGATGGGATGACCTGTGATGCCAGGAGGGAGCCGCGCTGAAGGAACTACGGCACGCCCGTGCGGGGCACTCGAGCTAGGGAAGTCTGGCCCGCATTGGCCGGCCGAACAGGAGGGCAGTGCCTCCTGGAACCGCCGGTTCGGTAGACTGGGGGGCCGCGCCCCTGCGCAGTGCTCGGCCAGCCGGGTCGAGCCGCGTCTAGCCACATCGGGCCGCACTGCGCCGGGCTAGGCCGCACCCCCTCGGGATAGGACGTGCGCTACACCGGGCCAGTCCAACCCTCTTCCAGGTCGGACCCACCTAACCGGGTCGGTCCGACCCGCCTGCCCACTGGGATTAAAGGGTCGTGCCCACTTTCACATAAATGAGAATAACATAAACATCGTGCGTCTGAACGACGCGCTCTCTACGGAACTGGGACCCTTGTGAGGAAAAAGTCATTTTTTGATACTATTAGTGAGTTATGGAAGACTTTGGAAAATGGCCCAGTTTGGAATGAGCGTATTTCCAACCGGGTCCCTGGAACGGAAAAGGCAATATCTCTCAGACCAGGCGTCCGATTGACGCGCCGTCTATCTCGTTAGGTTCCTTTTGACGAGACAGAACATCGGGATACATCAACTCTGGACTTATTGATAGTTGATTTATCAACCCCTTCGATCGAGGAGCATACCCTCCTGGAATTGAGTGTTCTGTGTGCAGGAACCCTAGAGCTGGCTACGACTGCGACGACTACCGTACGAGGATCCTCTGTGGGTTCGATGACGATGAATACTATATATGGATCATCTGTTGCTTCTGTAGAAATGACTACAGTACAAGGATCCTCCGTGGGTTTGGCAGCGATGACTACTGTACTTGGATCCTATGTGGGTTCGGCAGCAACAACTTCCGTATTAGGATCCTACGTGGGTTTGGCATAGGAGATGATTCAGAGGCGACATCTAATCATCTCCACCCCTCGTCATGAGTTTTATAACTATGTGAGATGAGTTTTAAATTTCAATCATTACCATCATTGTGATTGAATTCTTTCCTATGTGTACTGGTTAGTGCTTGGGCTCGAGAGTTAGAGAAGAGCTGGAATTGATGACTTAGTTATATGTATGGGAATATATCTAAGTAGAGTTTGTTCATACTTTGTTATTGTATATTTTCCTTTTGTTTTATCCTTCATGGATTCTGGGAGACCTCTGGGGGTCTCGGTGTACCTACTTATTATTATTATTGTGACCCTTATATGGGCTATGCTTGCACTACATTTTGTTGGATGCAGACGATAGACAACACAGATCGTGGTAGAGACTGGTGGAGCTGGACAATACCCTGAGGTGGACCACTCGTTGGTATGAACACAAAGAGGATAGATGGATCCAAGGTGTGGAGGGGGCTATCTGTACCCACACATCAGTTAGGATTCATGGAGGTTGAGTTAGTGGTTGCTGCTTTAATTTACTGTTGTTGTACTACTCTTTCAATTGTACTGTACTCACTATTGGCTTGTATTTCTGGCCCCTTTCTTTTCAGCACTTACTTTTGTATACAGTTTTACTTGTGCTTACATTAGTTTGGTAATATTTTGTGTTTTTTACTTCTATAAATTCAATGCCTTCCCATTATAGGGATTTACACCTTTGGTTCTAGTTGGCAGCCCCTGGCCTATGGAAGGTGGGATAGGGGATGTCATGCCATGGTCCTCGAGGAAGGGTCGTGACATTAATGATGCCATCGAACATGCACCAGAGAAATCAACCACCCACGATGGACCCACCCCTGTCATTGCTCTATTACAACTAGGAATTCCATGAATGTTTCCCCATCCTCCATGTACATCTTGACCCAGTCAATAATGTGTGATGGATCGTGCACGTACATCATCAGTTGTGAAACATAGAAAACTTTATGCACCCAGTGCATATATGGGGTAAGAGCTAGGTTGTGCGACACATCACCCACTCTGCTGATAATCTATAAAGGTCTCACAATCATCAGAGATAACTTGTCTTCCCAGAATATTGTCCACAAATATCATTGGGGTGAGACCCATAAGAATACATGGTATCCTTCCATGAACTCCAAGGGTCTCCTTCTCATATCAGCATAAGACTTCTACCTAATTATTCCAGTCTTCATTCGCTCTTGGATGATCTACACCTTCTTAGTGGTAGCCTGCACTAACTCTAGACTCAATAGTGCTGACTCCCCTAGGTATGTCTAGCATAGAGGTGATCTGCATGGTCACACATACAAGGCATCAAACGGAGCCATGCTGATGGTGGAGTGACAACTTTTGTTTTATGTGAACATCACCAATGGAATGTGATCCTCCCAATTTCGGTAAAAATCAAAGGCAAAAGAATGAATCATTTCCTCGAGTGTCAATATGGTTCGCTTCTTCTGAAAATCTATATGAAGGTGCAAGTTGGTGATCAAGCGTAGCAGTGTCCTGAACGACACCTATAATCCCTTCCACATGCTAGATGTAAATTGAGCGTCGTGATACAAGATGATTGTCGATGACACCCCATGAATACGTAAAATATCTTGTATGAAGAGCTGTTCCAATCCTACTATTGATCCCTTCTATCAAATGGGTAGGAAGTGGAATGACTTGGTGATTCAGTCAATGATCACCCTGATGGAATCGTGGCCCCTAGACGTACGTCGTAGCCTGGTCACGATGTCTATGGAGATACCATCCGAATTCCACTCAGGTACCTCAGGTGTTTATGTTAATCCTGCTAGAACTTGATGCTCAACCTTCACTTTCATACTAATGAGGCATTATGATATGAACTCCACCACTAATTTCTTTATCCATGGCCACCATTACTAATGCTGAAGGTCTTGGTACATCTTCACCACTCTGGGATATACTACCAAATGGGATTTTTGGGAACTCCCTCAGTACATTCTCTCAGAGTGTCACTGGTACCATGGTGCATCCTCTGAAGAGAAATATGTGCTCCCCACCTTCAGAATATTTTTCATTAAAATGTCATGAGGATATCTGAGAATGTCGATCCTCACAGTTAATGTCCCAAAGTTGTTCCGCCCAAAATCACAAAATAATTGGTGGAGTGATAGTCATATACTAGATGTACTCAGATCCATCTCAATCCAAAAAGGATATCTTCAACATGTCAAGCTTCTCTATTGCCTCCCTTAGAAACTGTAGACCATGACTCATACTATGTGTTTATTATACTATGTTACACTTCCAAAAATTATAGACTATCTCAAATTCATATTCATGGAGGAACTCATTCCCTTGTTGATGTCTCAGGTTTAGGACCTTATATGAGAATATAAAACTGAGACTCTTGTGATAATGGTAGGGAGTAAATTGTTTTCCCATCTAGTAGTGTCTCCACATCTTCAAGGTGAAGAATACTGGTGCTAACTCTAGGAAATGGGTAGCGTAGTTCTGCTCATGTTGTCTCAGATATCATTAGCTGTCGGTATTCACCACTCACTCTAGCAATAAGACAGATCCTAGTCTTGTCCCTGATGTGTCATATTATACTACATACCCAACGCCTCTTTTGGAAACCTCATTATTGGGGCACTCGTCAGTCTCTACATCATCTCTTAATAGCACTAATTGCAGTTCTCCATCAACAAGAACATAATTTCCATTTTTGTAAAAGATGAAAAGGGTTCCATTACCCTGTAAAAGCTAGGTACAAATCTCCGGTAGTACCCAGCCAATCCCAGGAAACAACAATCCACTGATACACTCCTATTTGGATCCCAAGAAAGCATTGCGTAAATCATTGCCGAATCCACTGAAACTACAATCTCCGAGATAACATTCCCTATTATGTGGACTTCCTGTATCCAGGACTAGAACTTCAAGAACATTACATAATTCTAGTGATCTTGGAGTGTATCAAGAACTATTTGAAAGTGCATTATGTGCTCCTCCTCTGTCTCTATGTATACTAGGATTTCAACAATGAAGACCACAACAATGTGATTAAGATATGGATGGAAGATCATATTCAGGATCCCCATGAACACTTCTGGGGTGTTAGTCACACCGATGGACATTAACATGAATTTATAATGGCCATACTGACATCTGAATTCTATCTGTCTAACATCCTCATCCCATACACATAGTTGATGATAGACAGATTTGAGGCCTCTCTTCAAAAACCACCATGCTCCCATCACCTAGTCAAAGAGATCATCGAATCTAAGTAGAGGATACTTATTTTTCATAGTCACCTAGTTTAGGAAACTTTATTCCATACAAATCCTCAGACTCCTATATTCCATCTGGTGAACAAACTCAAGGCTTCCTATAGAGAAACACTAGTCCATATTTACACCTTCCTCAACAAGTCCTCCAACTATACCTGCAACTCACGAAGCTCTACGGGAGCCATCCGATATGCTAGAGTAGATATCATTGATGTAAAATGCTACAAGTTAATGTATATGTCAACCCCTATTTAAGGGGGAACTCCCAAATCATCCTCATGAAAGACATCAGTATAATGGAACACCACTACTAGATAGTTCGAACTCCACTTGTCAACAACTCCATGGTTAAGGATAGAAAAATGATATGTGATAGGCTCCACCCTCCTCCAGGAAAGTTCATTGGGAGCTGCAAAGCCCCTCTTCTCACTGGTGAAGGAAAACCTTGTCCCATCTTCATGAACACACCACACATTGCTCCTATTATAGTCTATGTGATAATGGAATATGGATAGCTAGTCCATACCCAATATGAATTCATAAGGACATGACACAACTACTAGGATATCACAGATGAAGAACTCGCCCCCTAGTGTGAGATCACACATCCTGCACCATTGTATAATCATCGAACCATCTCCCGTATGAGTCTGTAATCTTAAGTATCGAGCCATCGACTCCATTGGAATCTTCGAGTTCCAAACATGTGATGTCGCAATGAATGAGTGATTGGAACCTGTGTTAATAAGAACAATATCTAGGGTTGGATAGAAATAGATCCTACCTCTACTAATCTATGGAGTGTCGTGGTCGTAGGCCTATACCACCTGAAGCTGAGCTCACCCTTTTCCACCTACTCCTTGTGGTCATGGTGGACAACGTGGTGTTGGTGGTGGTTGAACCTAAAACCATCATCCATTACATGTTGCATGACCTACTCCTCTTCCAGGTATTCCGAACATCATACCACCACACTAGAACCTCAGTTTCTGCCTTGACTGTCCCTAAATCATCTTCTAATCATCCACGCAAGGATTCGAACAGTCACGATCCATGTGTCTCGGTCGGCCGAAATAGTAACTGACTTTAGTTGTCCAATGACCTCATCACCTTGGGAGCTCTTCACCTCAAAACCTGTGTCCTGGGGCCATATTCAAGAAGTTATGACCCACTTGGACCACTACACCATCATCCTACTACCTTCTATAGATGAATCGACTACTTATGGTATGGTGGTGCCTGTAACTATTGGTTCTTGCTCACCTAAGAAGCTCTCAACCAATAATTCTCGCTCGAGTACTCTAGCATGTGTTGGGATATTAAGCGATATCATAGACACAATGATCACTTACCAGATACCCTTATCAAAGGTACATGCCCTACTGAATGGGTCTCTTACCATGTTGGTGGAGTAGTGGGAATGGTCAGTGAATCTCACTGAGTACTGGGCCAATGACTGGCTACCCAGTTGTATGTACAGCTGCTCGTGGATACACACTGAGAGTAAGTTTGCTGGTAAGAACTCCTCTCTATAGAGGATTTCTATTTCCATCTAGGATAGTTTTTTCTCCTCATTCTTCAGGAGCACCATACTCCACCATATACATAATGTTATCATATGAGGATAGCATCTAGGATCACCATATGATCTGCTGGTGTCTCAACTAAGTATAAAACCCGAGCCACTACCTCTTATAAGTCCTTATCTTGATGAGGAAATATCTCTCTTTGAAACATTAGAGGCCATTGTCTCTGGAATTCGTGCAATGTGCTCAGTCAGCATGCATGGTCTACTAGCAAGGATGGTGGGAAATACTGACCTACAACTGGTGGAGCTACTGGTACACCACCCGAAGGGGCCTCTACCATTAGTGGGTCATGCAACGAAACCTTGTCCCACGTTGGACCACCATCGTGTAATCTCTCTAGAATCATAGTTTCCTTTCTAAGAGCCGACATCCTTAAAATAAACTGGTGTTCCATGGTCAATAAGTTATACCTGGTGAGCTGACTCAGAGACATAAAAATGAGAGACAAAATTATCAAAATAGACACAAGCTGCATTTGCATGTACCAAGTCAGAAATGAGAATTCAGGGTCCTAGTGTATGGATACGTTGGTTGCCTCACCAACACTAGACTCCTCGAACTGAACCCCAATCAAAATATACTTAACAAAATTGCTCCATTGAAAACATAAATGCTATGTTATTCTCATAGAACCGACTCCTCAAATACCACTTTGCCACGACCCGTCCCCAGGGCCCGTAACCTGACTACCCCAAGCCTGCCATCCATTGTCCAGGGGTTTCCATCTAGAATTGGAAATAATTTCCCTAAAATGGGAAGGAATTGTCTTGAAACCTATACACACACATACAAGGAACACTACACACAAGTAAAACACAACTGAAGATGAAAGGTGCAACTACAATTTAAAACCACCACATTGTGTAAATGTTAGTACTTGGGTAATGGAGCCAAAATAAAATCCCAAGTGAAATAAAAATAAATCAAAAAAGGGAAAAAACACCTAAGATTTTTTATCAAGGATCCTACCTAATGCATATGTATAGATCGTCATTGTAGCTCTCCATATCAACCGGTCACCTACGTACACCGTCAAGTCTAGGATCCTCAAGAACTAGTCATAGCTACCTGTCATTTTCACAAGACACAACAAGGTGCATGAAAAGCCCATGGATGGGTGATTATAATATTACCTTGTAGTGACCCCGAGACCCTTGAAGGTCTCTCAGAATTATAAAAATGAAAAATCACTAAGCATGATCTCAATAATAAATCACAATTAAAAAGATAGCTGACACGAGGTTTTTCTTAATTACCAATGTATAGATGTTTAGTCATAATGATATATCATATTATTCGGTCATGTGGCTCTTCCGCGGACCCACAAAATATTTCTCAGCTTAGATCCACATAATATTTCTTGGGTATAGTCCACACAGGATCTCTAGGTGCAGATCCACACAGTATCGCTCAGTACTGATCCACACAGGATCACTATTCATTATACCAGACTCAGCAAGTCACTAGATTCCCACAGAAAGCACACATGATTTATAGAGGATCTGTTCCACAAGCCATCGGTCATATTTCAACTAGAGAAAAGTCCAACGAATAAGTAACCCAGTGAAATTCTAGGTCACAATGGTTCCATCGTAACAGATGGTGCGTCAACCGGACACTCGGTCTGTATGTTATGGGAGTTTTACTGTAGAGGGCCCAATTGGATTCAGGTACGGTCAAAACAACATGTACTCCAAATTTTTCTAAATCATTGTTGGAGTATCTCAAAATTTCTATCTCAATCCAATGATTCCCGCATTGTAGACTGTTCATCAAACAAACTTCTAGTTTGTGAGGTACAACCTTTTTAGTGAAACCAGACTAAAAAGGGTCTGGGTCTGGTTCAACCTGGAAGGACAATCCCAACCCAAACCTTCCCGGTTTAGGTCCAACATGGTCAGGCCAAAACCGGTGGGTCCATCCTAAGGGGGATGGGCCACATTGGGCTCAGCTCAGACCTCTAGGGTTGGGCGCAACACACTGGGCTGTGGGACCTACTCGGGCCGCCTGTTGGGCACATTTCACCAGCTGGCATGGGGGTCAGCTCCCCTCACGAAGTGTAAAATTGTCAGTTTGTATTGAAGCAGCGGCACCATGTGGCACCCCCACCCCCTATTAGCATGACCTATGGGGTACATGCCCACCCTATTCCGTAGCTCAAGCTGCCTCCCTTCATGTCGAGGCACCTAGTGGTGCCACATTTTTCCATGGTGGGCAAAAATCGGCCGCCCCTCGCCACTCGCTGCCACTAGTCGCATGAGTTACACCAGAAAGGCATTCGCGGGTCACCAGTTCAATACTGGTGGTCCGTTTTTTCTACCAATCATGCAAACGGGCCTCTTGATTGATGTCGTCACTACGTGGCTGCAAGATTCTAGTTTCTGTTGAGTTCAAATTTCTCCCATGAGAAGCGCGACAAATCGGAATGTAGCAGAGGGTCCGGGACTTGTTTAGTGGGCCTGCTCCATCTGCGTTAGAATTTTAAAAAGGGTGTGGTAATCAAATCATCCAAAGATAAATTAAAACCCCATTAAAAAATTCCCACTTTGTCCAACCATAATATGATAAGAATCACATATTAACTCTTTTTTGTTATTACGTGTTCATCTTATTTTTCAAAAATGATAGATTGAAACAAATTAACTTGAATTACAACAAAAAACCCTACCTTGGAATAATAGGAGATGTTTCAGTTATGAAAGAATAATCTATATTCATAGGATCCGTCGGAGTTTATTGATCCCAGATTGATTTCCCCAATGATTTTGTTCAAGACTCCAATCGTCGTTGGAAGGTCGATTGTCGGTGCTTCATTGGAGTTCTCCCACAATATCTCACCACCCTCTCCCTTTTCAGATGTTTTTAAAATCAAATTGATGAGTTAATATATTAATCCCTTTTTCGAATAAAGGTTCATTAATTGGTGTAATTAATGAACCAAATTATTTAAACTATGGGTGGTTATAGATTCACTGTGTAACAAGGAATTTAATGTACCTCATTAAATTTCCGAACACCTTTGTGGTCCCCAACACCATCAATCAAGAGGTTGTAGAAAAATAAAATAACATATTTTGGAATTTTATCATTCTTCCAAAATGTCCATGAAGCTATCTTTTTCTCTCAACCTATTGTAGTTAAAGTTAAGCCTCCCTTCAGAGAATCTCAACACTGTGAATTCAGGGGTTCCCTTAGATTTATATTCTATGCACTAATTCAAAATTTCAAAATACATTCTCTCTCGTTTACTGAGCATACCTTAAAAGGTTCAAAATAACATTCCAGGAACACCGAGCCTCAGAAGCATGTGCTGTAAATTTTGGAAGAATTTTAATACTCTCAAATGAATAAAAAAATATTGAATTTTCATGTCTTAAAATGGACACATATACTCATTACCCATTTTATCCATAAAAAATAACTCCTTAAAATGAAACATGGTTTCTTATACTGATATATCTTCAAAATTTTTCCTTGATCTCATCCTTGAACCAAATATTCTTTAATCAATGTGATGAAATTTTTTCAAACATGAGTTAATAAAAAATTCTCTATAAGAGACTTTAAATATAAAAAACAATTAGTCATGTGATCTCCATCAAATATTTCCTAAAAACATAACTTTTATCTAGAATAAAGGACCATCATTTCAATAATATCATTATTTTACCATTTTAAAATCAATAGATTTCGAAAAATAATCATAAGAAAACATATAATATACATGTTGGTAAATTCATACATAATTGTACAATAATTAAATTTCCAAATGATCATCTTTCATACATGTCACTCTTACAAATGTAATAGTCATATTTCTGATATACAAACCAATGCATTGTAGGTTATAATGTAACCACCTATCTTTAGTTTATCATTGAACCCCTCATCCTAGGGTTATGATGTAACCACCCAAATAATGTCCATGTTCCATTGAATAATTATAAAAACTAAAATATTTCAATTTTCAACTATTTACACATAAAATTTCATTTTCTCCAATATGAAAACAAAACATTTTATTGAATAACAAATTCATTTTCAAAATCCATTTTAATCATTTAAAAATATATATTTCAATAAAATTGTCTCACACCAAAATGAACCATTTAGATGAAACTAAATGATACCACTTTAAAAAAATTCATGAACATATTAATACAATCGAGAACACAATTTTTTAAATAAGGAAAATAAAGAGATTTATTTTGAAAAATATATATTAAAAACATTTAAAACGATTGTTTACATAAAGAGTCTATTACCATGTGTGTGACTCATCACATACCATATTCCTATTCTAGAATAATATAAATATTTTAATTTGAATATACATGAGATCCTTATATTACTATTTGTAATTAATTTTATATCAAAAATAATCTTATTATCACCATTACCTAATTATTTACGTTCATACCAGATGTGTTGACAATGTTTGGTAGATGAGTCTAATATGACTTTGGTAAGTCGAATTCGTTCAGATAGTTGACTAGTCAATTATCTCTAGTATAATATCCAGTTAATAATAATAATTATTAAAAATAAATCATATTTTTTAATCCATTTGATAATTGTGGTTATGAAAATCTAACTATGTTATAATCATGGTGATTGTAATCGATACATACGAATTAGTAAAGCTTCCATTTTTCAATGATCATTATATAAAGAACATAATCATAATTTTATATTTAAATAATGATTATAATATCATTAATATAATATTAAACATTTAAATATTCTTTAAATATCTTCTATGTGATGTGTTGAAGGAAAATGTAACACATCACTTTGTGGAGGTGATAGTACACAAATACAACCGAATGATGTTATCATTATTCTTATGGAAATAAAATAACATAAATGGTATATTATTATTTAATAATTATAAATATGACATTTATATAATATTTAAACATAAATTACATCAGTTTTACTAGTCTAGAGATTCGGTGATGGAAAAAAATTATATTGGCTCAAGATATAGTAGTCTACGGTAAACACAACAAATAATCTATTTCCGATTTGATGAAATTGGGGATTGATTTTGATTATGATATTAACAAAGTAACATATCAGAATATTTATGCTACATAATTTATTATTTCATCATTTATGGTGTATATTTTAATGATGTGGAAGAATAAATACTAAAGATATACTTAATTTAAAATGATACCTCCTCTTCGGACGACCGCATTTGATTATCATCTTAACACCTATAAGGTGGGTGTCATGAAAATAAATAACACATATTTAATGTGGGTAGTGGATATATGAAGGAATTTGGGTATATATTGTAGAGGCCCGAAGCTTGACGTACATGGAGATTACATTACTTTTGCGGAATTCTTAATACATGACAAAAACAGACACACAAGGACCGTAATAGTTTAGTGTCTTTGGAGACTTGGAACGTAATCTTCTAATCGTGGTGAATGATATTCAACATCTCGCATATATATCTTCCCATTTTTGATTCCTTACCTAAAATATTTCTTTTAATCCTGGGGGAAAAGAAAACATAAAAAGGGTGAGCTTAAATTCTCAGTAAGGGTAAGCATGGATAAAATAAAACATACCATATATATTTGAACTTAAAAAAACATGAACATTAAAAATCTTGAGCAACGACATAAAACATGGAAGTACATAAGGCATAGATCATAATGGAACATAAATCATGATAAAATAGCATGAGAATAAAACATGTAATTTTGGAAACCATTAAGCACATGATATGATTTCCATAGTAGCCAAGGAATTGCTGCCAAGACCATCTTAGTGGACAAAGTCCCTTTCTGAATCGAGTTTAGTCCTCGTTTGAGTCCGGTTTTACTGAACCGGTTTAACCTGTCGTTCCAGCTATGTCTATCTCATGAGATATAAATCTTTACCCAATGCATTGGAGGGAGATATAGGTCCCACCCATCTCAAAATGAAATCATTCTTACTTGTTCCACAACATAAACAGAAAGCATTCATCATAACCCAATGAATAAAATGGGTTTCATAAATATCATTCCATCATCACATAATCCATATAAAAGAAATGGATATAATTTAATAATAAGAAAATTGAAACCATGTAAATAATAGAGACATTATACTTGAAACATATACATATGAAATAAAGTCATCTTAGATGGAAAAATGGTTTTGATAAAACACTTGAAATGAATTCTTGAGGGAAATATACTTTCTTCTTCAAAATTAATTTCTTTTCACAAAACATCATGAAATTTTAAAAAAAGGATATTTTGTTGAGAATATTCATGAAATATTTTTTAGGAAGCTTCATTAAAATAAGTCTTTATAAAACCGTAAAAATATGTTCGAGCTGTATAAGTTAAAAAAACATTCTTCTCATACTTTTGCCGGAAATGTAAAAAAAGTACCTCGTAACATAAACAAAAGAATGATTCCTTACATAACATGTAGTAAAAGTCAACAATGTGTAAAAATGAAATTAAACATACATGAAAACACTTTTATAAAACATGTACATGTATGATAGAAATAACCCTAGTAAATACTTACGTATAAGAAATCTCGGATAGAAAGTAATTGAGATTGCAACATTATCCCTTACCTTAGGTACAATTTGCTTCATAAGTGTCCGAAACTCCTGTATAATGATTTAAATAATGTTATTTACTTATTAATGAATCATATTCATTGTTATGATATCATATATGGTTCACTTATGACTTTATATTACCCGTTATTTTGTAAATTCCATGTTAAAGAGCGTTTTGGGTAAAATCGTTTCATTTGTCGTCCGTGTTTTGACTTGTAATTATTCATATGATTACATAGATCATGATTAATTACATACAGAATGTAAAACATGATTTATATATAATATATATTCAGAATATACATATATATAATATATCGATAAATGGAAAGAAATACACCGTTCATTAAGACGGTAGGCCGTACGTACGAATGAACGTTGTTTTCGTTTCCTCATTGAATTGAATGGAATTAATTGGATGACATACATATATATATACATAAATCTAGTATCATTATTATTTCATTTATTTCAGGATTACTTATTATATGTACTTTATAATCATTTATGAATGGTTAATCATTGAGAATGAATCTCATCGCATCGTGGAGACGGTATTCCGTACGTACGCACGAGCGATGCTATCGTTTTCCATGATCGTGGAATTTTATTGGAGTGTATGTATACTAAAATAGAATCAATATCACTTTATAATAATAATATATTGTTATTATTTACACCATTATACCCATCCAAGTAAGGGGGTGGTGGAAAATAGATTACACCACGGCGTGGAGACAGTATTCCTTATGTACGCATGCGCTGTGATTTCTTTTTCCGTAGGATGGATAGATGGTGAAATAGGGTTGTTTCATACATATAATAACATATCATAATACGAGTGATACTGATATTATTACTTCAGAATGAAACAACCTAAGAAGAATAAGTGGAAGAAGAAATAAATTTGAAAGAATCGGTAACGGACATTACCTCTTCTTTGAAGTGCTTCTTTGTGACCTCCACTTAGGGCACTAAAATTTTTCTTTTAAGAAGACCATGACCACTAGGATGTTTCTAGGGATGTGGGTAAGTGAAATGGGCAGGGTTTGGTCGAGCGTGAAGGCTCAAATTGGTTTGAGGAGGAGAGGGAGGAGATGCCCTTTTATATGGGAGGAGAGGGGCACCTTTGGAATTCTCAAAAGATATTAATTTATAATAAATATAACCCCACTTAAAAACCTCTATAAATGACTCATATCCGAATATTAGATGGGATAGGGTTGTAATCACATAAACCAATCAAATTTAGACAACTTAGGAATTTATTTTAAACATTATCAACTTGATTTATCCTTATTTAATCAATTTAATTTTATTTATGGTAATAACATTCTAAATTATAACAAAAAATTACTTATTTGTTGTGAATTTTCAATAATTGGATACTTTATAACATTTTCTACCAGATAAATTTAAATTTATAATTTTTAAATATTTTTCTGATTTTTAATCAATTTTATAATATGATATTTTTATAAAATAACAATAGTGTCAATTTTGAAACTATTCATTTATTTGAATTTAAATAAAATATATACAGAAGATATGTTCGAACTAAAAGCTTCAATAGAGTCATAAAAGGTCATATGTATCTAGAAAATTAGTGGATCACATTAAATAGATCATATAATAGTTATTTTATTTTTTTTAAAAACAATTTATTTGGTTTATCTCTTTATAAAATAATTACTACTACATTTTTGTATAGTTATTTAATATACATATTTGTTTCATAAAAATTAAAAATAAAATCTTATGATGAATATAAATATATTAAATTTCTGAATAGCACTTTTACTCGAATTTATCATCTTAACATCACAATATTTAAATTGTTATATTTATTAATTTATGAAGCTGACAACTTTGGAATCATTTAAAATAAAATCATATAAGTGTCATAAATTCCTTAATAAGGATCAAAATGGTCAAAAATTCGTTCAGTGGATTACTAGGGTTTATATATACACTAATAATAAGTTTTGTGCAGATATTTGGTCCTTTTGATATGAATTACTATTTCAATAAAAACTATATTATTGATTTTTCACAAAATAAATAATTTCTGCATCATTAATGTATCAGTATTAATGAAAATTATTTAATACCAAAAATTTCTAAATAAATTATCATGAGGTAGATAATTTTATTAGATTTCTGGAGACTATTAATGTTAGATGTTTTAGGATGTTAATCAATAAATTAAATTTATTATACTTATAAGATTTAAGAGAGTGACATGTTGTCACTTTCTTTGGTTTTTTTAATAATTAAATTATTTTCATGGTCAAAATCCATAAAATGAATCTAATCCGACCCTTACATGATATGGGTATACTTTTAGCCATCCAATAGAATTTTGGCATGTGTTAGGGTAATTTTATAACATTATATTTACCCTTAATTACCTGATTTACCTTTAACTATGGTAATAAAATTTACCGTAGTTACTATTCCTAATTCACAAAAATAAAAAGTATACTATTAACATAATTTAGACCCACTGATTCCAAGTACAGAATCCATTTTTCTAAATTCAATACACAGAAGTAGCAGAAATTAAATTAAAATTAATCCCGTTGTCGAATGAAAACAGGTTTTTGTTTAAAACATTGTAAAAGATTGAATTGATTTAACCTACAAATTCAATGTAAAATCAATGCTAATGACATACATTATTTTAAATGGTACAAATATATTATATTTAAACTTTAAAACCACTCAATATTATAATTTAACCATATAAATTATTACGATGAAAAAAAGTTGTTTTTAATTAAAATATAGCGTGTTTTTACTATTCATTATAATATGAAAGTTATCAGAAAAATATCAAAACATTATCCAATGTAAATTTTTATATCCTGATTCAAAATAAGAATTTTATTTTGTCAAATTAAACTTATAAACATGTCAGTAACTAGATTTAAAGTGGGTGCGCCATCAAAAGTCAGCAAAACTGCATTTTTTTAAAAATACATAATTTAACCGAAAAATTTATTTTTTTCTTATACAATGTTCTAGAAAATGTTTAAGATGAATATTAATGTTATAAAATTCAAAATTTATTTTATACTATTCATAATGGCTAGTTCATAATAATATTATAATAATATATCATTGTTTAGTAAAACCCGGTATTGCGTACAACACATGCTATCGAGAAAGGTCGTGATTGCGTGTAATGCAAGACAAGTCAGGTTGCATGTTGTGCAATACTCCTTTATTATTTTGTATAACAGAATCCAACCATATTTCATATATACATTGAATATATATATATATATATATATATATATATACCCTCAATGTTGCGTAGAATGACTATTATAAAACAAACATGAAATTATGTGTAACGCAATATAAGAATAGTGTTGTGTATACTTCAAACTAATACAGTGTGGTGTATAGAACAAGATAATCTTGTTGTAGCATAAAACACATGACATCAAATAAATTAAAGAGAATACTTATCATAAAATATCGGTTTGTTACATTCTATCCCCCTTAAAATGAATTTCTCCCTCAAAATTCGTTGGGGTTATAAATCGTTTACTATTCATAGAATCCCACATTGTAAAAAGAAATACTGAAACTTGATTTTAAAAACTAAAGTATGAAACATAACGATTACCCAAAGTAACTCATAACTGGGTTTACATAAAGGAGAATGTAGGTGAAAATATGGATACAGAAGAAAAATCTAACCATCAAGTTCTGATGGAGGATGGTAGAGAACATGTCTATAAAAAAGCCATCAATCACAAAGCCATAAATTTGTGATGATCTAAGGTACCATCTGATTCATCGGATATAAGAGCACTAGGATAGCATTTTTTGTTTTCAATATCATTTCCCTAAAGTTTAAAATTTTGAAATAGAAGAAATACTTTCTTGATTTTGGTACAATCTCACTATTGTTCGTTCTTTGAACAATTGCCACTTCATCTCTTAAAGAAATGAAGTTGAATTTTTTATTCGTGCAGTGTTAACAGATCATGTGATAGAATCATGGGTCATTCCATCTATTTCAAACAAAAGGTTAGAAAAAGTTATCAAATATACATAAGTCCATCAATGTTGTGATTAATCATATATGGTTTCCTAAAATGGACTTATACTTCATATATCATACTTCTTAATATAATAAAACTAGTTTCTACTAAACAATGACTTCCTGTAGGCCAGTGGTAGGCAATAAAGGCTAGTAGCACTTCAGTTGTGGGTTCGATTCCCACAGCCTTGTCTGACGCGATGGGTTGTCGCCCGTACTGCCGGTTTTCCTTTTTCTAAAACTACATTACTATAACATCCCATCAATAATATGAAAAAAAAACTTCTATCCCTAAACAATACTATCTTATGATCAACATAATCCATTCCAATCTTTATCTAAAATACCTTGGTCCATGCTCATATTATATATAAAACGATTACTTGAAATGTTATCAACCAACCATCATTTATCCCCCATTATCTTATTGATCACATTCCAAACATTTGAAGGCCTTAATCATGTATTCTATTGAAAAAAATGAATACCCATTGAACCTTAGTGAAAACATGAATGCCATCAAAAGTAACCTCTTTCCACATTCCAAAATCACAAAAATTATATATACTCAAACCATGATATGACCTTCTCCTTATATCAGTCATGATCTCATGAATACTATCAATCATTTAATTTTCTCTTTATCCCTTCATTATGCGCATATCATCTACTTTCCAAAAATATCTGAATATCCTTTCATGGTCACTGGTACTATTCATCATATACTTTCAAAACATAAGGAAAGAAAACAGTGTAACAATCCTTAGATGTCTCCTTATTACATAGTACCATGAGATTACTTATAAAACATTACACTTGATAAACATGTAATCATTCCACTACCTTCTTAAACCATTGACAGAGCTTCAATAATTCTTTCATCTAACATATCATTTGTAGTCTCTTCATCATCATCAACATAAATACTACCCATACGACCGTACTGATTCTCTTCATGAGACATTCCGTTAGGGCATTGGTTTGCATAATGCCCATAAATTCCACATTTAAAACATTTAACCATTGTTGATTTCGTAGCAATACCATTATCCTTATCCATAGTGTTAACTGAACCTTTTCCAAATCATCTTCCAGTTCCCTTCAAACATTCTCCCCGATGCCTCTTCCCACATGATTTACATAGGGGAAATTAAACTTTCTCTCCTCTATGATCATCATGAAACTCCATATTTCTCTTATTATACGAGTCAGGAAACTTACCAAATTTGAGTTTATTGATCATATTATGAGATTGTTGATTCGACATAATAATGATGTTTGGACTTCCAAATCCCATTTCATTTGGTTTCTCATGAAGAATATCATTCCATTGTCCATAATATCCTCCATTATCGTGAATCATCTTGTTTCCAGCCATTTTCTAAAACTTAAAAAGGATAGTGTTAGAGGAAAAAATAATAATAAAGGGGGAGTAACTTCAATATCTAACATCTTAGGTTAAATTTGATGATCGTTACCGTAGTTCTAGGACTATATCCTATACGTATACTTATCCTTAGGGACATCCCTAGACATACCTTAGAAATATCTCTAGGGATCTCACTAACGTTTTCACATCCTAGTTTCCAAAGGTTGACAAAACCTTTCCTCATATACCAACTGTAGAGGCTTGAAACATGACGTACATGGATATTACATTACTTTTATGGAATACTTAATACATAACAAAAACAGACACACAAGTATTGTAATAGTTTAGTGTCTTTGGAAACTTGGAATATAACCTTCTAATTATGGTGAAAGATCTTCAACATCTCCCATAAAGATCTTCCCATTTTTGTTTCCTTACCTAAAATCATTCTTTTAATACTGGGGGAAAATAAAACATAAAAAGGGTGAGCTCAAATGCTCAATAAGGCTAAGCATAGATAAAATAAAACATACCATATATATTTGAACTTAAAAAAATATGAACATTAAAAATCTTGGGCAACGACATAAAACATGGAAGTACATAATGCATAGATCATAATGGAACATAAATCTTGATAAAATAGTATGGGAATAAAACATGTAATTGTGTCAACCATTAAGCACATGATATGATTTCAATAGTAGCCAAGGCATTACTGCCAAGACCATCTTAGTGGACAAAGTCTCTTTCTGAATCGAGTTCACTCCTCGTTTCAGTCCTGTTTTACTGAACCGGTTTAACCTGTCATTCTAGCCATGTCTATCTCATGAGATATAAATCATTACCCAATGCATTGGAGGGAGATATAGGTCCCACCCATTTCATAATGAAATCATTCTTACTTTTCCGCAATATAAACATAAATCATTCATCATAACCCAAAGAATAAAATAGGTTTCATAAATATCATTCCATCATCAAATAATCTATATAAATGAAATGGATATAATTTCATAATAAGAAAATTGAAACCATGTAAATCATAGAGACATTATACATGAAACATACACATATGAAATAAAGTGATCTTAGATGGAAAAATGGTTTTGATAAAACACTTGAAATGAATTCTTGAGGGAAATATCCATTCTTCTTCAAAATTGATTTCTTTTCACAAAACATCATGCAATTTTAAATGAAGGAGATTTTGTTGAAAATAGTCATGAAATATTTTTGAGGAAGCTTCATGAAAATAAGTCTTTATAAAATCGTAAAAATCTGTTCGTGCCGTATATGTTAAAAAAACATTTTTCTCGTACGTTTTCCGGAAAAGTAAAAAAAGTACCTCGTAACAAAAACAAAAGAAAGATTCCTTACATACCATGTAGTAAAAGTAAAAAATGGGTAAAAATGACATTAAAAATACGTGAAAAAACTTTTATAAAACATGGGCATGGATGATAGAAATAACCCCAGTAAATACTTACGTATAAGCAATCTTAGATAGAAAATAATTGAGATTGCAACATTATCCCTTACCATAGGTCCAATTTTCTTCGTAAGTGTCCGAACCTCCTGTATAATGATTTAAATAATTTAATTGAATTATTACTGAATCATATTCATTGTTATGATATCATATATGGTTCACTTATGACTTTATATTACCCATTCTTTTGTAAGTTCCATGTTAAAGAGCGTTTTGGTTAAAATCGTTTCATTTGTCGTCCGTGTTTTGACTTGTAATTATTCATATGATTACTTAGATCATGATTACATACATCCAGAATTTAAAACATAATTTATATATAATATATATACAGAATATACATATATATAATACATCGATAAATGGAAAGAAATACACTGTTCATGGAGACGGTTGGTCGTACATACGCATGAACGTTGTTTTCGTTTCCTCATTGAATTGAATAGAATTAATTGGATGGCATACATATATATAAACATAAATCCAGTTTCATTATTATGCCATATACTTCATGATAACTTTTTATATATACTTTATAATAATTTATGAATGGTTGATCAATGAAAATGAATCTCATCGTGTCGTGGAGACGGTATTTCTTACGTACGCACGAGCGATGATATCGTTCCCATGATCATGGAATTTTATTGGAGTGTATTTATACTATTATAGAATCAAGATAACTTTATAATAATCATATATAGTTATTATTTACACCATTATACCCAACCAAGTAAGGTGGTGGTGGAAAATAGATTACACCACGGCGTGGAGACGGTATTCTGTACGTACGCACGTGCGGTGATTTCTTTTTCCGTAGGATGTATAGATGGTGAAATAGGGTTGTTTAATAAATATAATAACATATATTTATATGAGCGATACTGATGTTATTACTTGATAATGAAACAACCTAAGAAGAAGTAGTGGAAGAAGAAATAAAGTTGAAAGAATCAGTAATGGACATTACCTCTTCTTTGAAGCGCCTCTCTGAGACCTCATTTTAGGGCACTAAAATTGGTCTTTTAAGAAAACCAGGACCTATAAGATGTTTCTAGGGAAGTGGGGATGTCAAATGTTCAGGGGTTTTCTGAGTTTCAAGGCTCAAATTGGTGTGAGGGGGAGAGGGAGGAGGTGTCCTTTTATAAGGGAGGAGAGGGTCACCTTTGGAATTCTTAAAAATATTAATTTATAATAAATCGTACCCCACTTAAAAACCTAAAAAAATGACTCATATCCGAATATTATATGGGATATGTTTGTAATATCATCAACCAATCAAATTTAGACATGTTAAGAATTTATTTTAAACATTATCAACTTGATTTATCCTTATTTAATCAATTTAATTTTATTCATGGTAATAAAATTCTAAATTATTACAAAAAATTACTTATTTGTTGTGAATTTTCCAAAATTGGATACTTTATAACATTTTATACCATATAAATTTAAATAAATAATTTTTAAATATTTTTGTGATTTTTAAACAATTTTATAATTTGTTATTTTTATAAAATAACAATAGTGTCAATTTTGAAACTATTCATTTATTTGAATTTAAATAAAATATATACAGAAGATATGTTCAAAATAAAAGCATTAATAGATTTATAAAAGGTCATATGTATCTATAAAATTAGTGGATCACATTAAATAGTTCATATAATAGTTATTTTATTATTTTTAAAAACCATTTATTTGCTTTATCTCTTTATAAAATAATTACTACAACATTTTTGTATAATTATTTAATATAAGTATTTGTTTCAAAAAAATTAAAAATAAAATCCTATGATGAATATAAATATATTAAATTTGGCAATAACAACTTTACTAGAATTTATCATCTTAAAATCACAATATTTATATTGTTCTATTTATTAAATTATGAAGGTGACAACTTTGGCATCATTTAAAATAAAAATAATATAAGTGTCATAATTGCCTTAATAAGGATCCAAATGGTCAAAATTTCGTCTAGTGGATGACTAGGGTTTATATATACACTAATAAAAATATTTGTGCAGATTTTTGGTCCTTTTGATATGAATTACTATTTCAATAAAAACTATATTATTGATTTTTCTCTAAATAAATAATTTACTCATCATTAATGTATCACTATTAATGACAATTATTTAATACCAGAAAATTTTAAATAAATTATAATGATGTAGATAATTTTATTAGATTTCTGTATACTATTCATGTCAGAAGTTTTATGATGTTTATCACTAAATTAAATTTATTATACCTATAAGATTTAAGAGAGTGACATGTTGTCACTTTCTTTGGTTTTAATAATAATTAAATTATTTTCATGGTCAAAGGTCCATAAATTGAATCTAATCAGACCCTTAGGTGATATGAGTATACTTTTAGCCATCCAATATAATTTTGGCATGTGTTAGGGTAATTTTATAATGTTATATTTACCCTTAATTACCCGATTTACCTTTAACAATGGTAAATAAAATTTACCGTAGTTACTATTTATAATTCCAAAAAATAAAAAGTATCCTATTAACATAATTTGGACCCACTAATTCAATATATGGAATCCATTTTTTTAAATTCAATACCCATAAATTTCAGAAATTAAATTAAAATTAATCCCGTTATCGAATGAAAACGGGTTTCTGTTTAAAACATTGCAAAATATTGAATTGATTTAACCTACGAATTCAATGTAAAATCAATGCTAATGACATACATTATATTAAATGGTAATAATATATTCTATTTATACTTTAAAACCACAGAATATTATAATTTATCCATATAAATTATTACGATGAAAAAATGTTTTTTTAAATTAAAATATAGCATGTTTTTACTATTCATTAAAATATGAATGTTATCAGAAAAATATCAAAACCTTATCCAAGGTAAAATTTTATATCCTGATTCAAAAGAAGAATTTTATTTTGTCAAATTGAACTTATAAAATGTCAACAACTAGATTTAAAGTTGGTGCACCATCAAAAGTCAGCAAAACTGCATTTTTGGAAAAATACATATTTTACCCGAAATTTTTTTTTTCTTATACCATGTTCTAGAAAATGTTTAAGAAGAATAATAATGTTTGAAAATTCAAAATTTAGTTAATACTATTCATAACGGCTAGTTAATAATAATATTATAATAATATATCATTGTTTAGTAAAACCTAGTATTGCGTACAACACACGCTATCGAGGAAGATCGTGATTGCATGTAATGCAAGACAAGTCTGGGTTGCGTGTTGTGCAAGACTCCTTTATTATATCGTATAATAGAATCCAACCGTATTTCATTTATACATTGAATATATATATATATACCCTCAATGTTGCGTAGAATGACTATTATAAAACGAACTTGAAATTATGTGTAACACAATCTAAGAATAGTGTTGTGTATACTTCAAGCTAATACAGTGTGGCGTATAGCACAAGATAATCTTGTTGTAGCATAAAACACATGACATCAAATAAATTAATGAGAATACTTATCATAAAATATCGGGTTGTTACATATATTGGCTGATCCAAAAATATTTTTATGTGTAACTAAAATAGAAGAATGTGTGCCATTTTATAGGAGAGGGAGGTGTAGTCTTGAAATTATTCAAAATATTACATTATTAGAAATTAATTTTCTTTTCAAAACAGTAAACAAATGATTTATTTGTAATATATGATGGAGAGGGTTCTGTATAAATTCACATAATGAAAAATATAAATGTTTTACTATTTTTTAATAAATATATTTTCATTTTAACCGTTGTTAATTTTTACCATGATAACATGTAATTTACATTTTGAGGGTCAATAAATTTACTATCAAATTATAAATGACCAATAAATGATATTTTTAAGTAATTTTTATAATTAAATTAATATTTTGACTAGGGGTTATTTTTTTAAAATTTATATCATTTTGTATAATATTATTTATTTTAAAATATCATTAATGTCAATTTTGACACTATTCATTATTTGACTTTTCAAAAATATTATGATGACATTATATCTTAGAAAAAACTCTATTAACTAATACCTAACTAGTAAAGTTCACAAAAAAAGTTAGTTAATGATATAAATTATTTCAAATTATATTTATTTTAATATCATTTATTTTATTCTTCTATTAATTATGAAATTATCGCATCATCATTGTATCACTATTTAATTTAATTATTAAATTCATAAAAATGTAATAAATTAACATGATGTTGGTAATAATTTTATATTTTTAAATACTATTTATGTTAAATGATATCTCATGTATAACTGTATATTAAAAATATTTTAGTTATTAAAAACAAAAAATGTGACAAAATTGACTTTATTTGAATAAAATACTATAAAAGGGAAAAATCTAACAAGTGGCTCGAAGTAGACATAAAATCTCCGAAAATTAAATTTTGGATGAAAATAACTCATAAAATCATCTTTTAAATTCTTTGAGAAAATTTTATAATATTTAAAATTTTATTTGAAACATTATTTACCAAATTTTCATATAACCGTTTAAAAAAAATTATTATCATTATTATTGATAATTTTCAAAAATAAAATGGACCAAATTTATATTATTCTTAACTTATTATTATAAATATTTATTCCATTTTATCAAATTTTAAATAGAATGGTGATGGAATTAATTAAAATCTAATCTTGTTGGCAGAACGAGAAGACATGTTATTAATTTAGAAACATTCTAAAGAACAAAAAAAAATATCAAATTTCAATGTATAATTGATTCTAATAACCTAAATTGGTTTAAATGATATAAACGTTATATAATTATAATTACAAAAATTAAAAATATAATTTATCACAATAAATAAACATTATGAAAATGTAGTTTTCAATTCAAATGCTTTATTTGTAACTATTCATAAAAACATGATACTTATCAAAAAAACAAAAAATTCAACCAATATAAATTTTGATACTCCTAATTCAAAAAATGTGTTTGTTTTTTAAAATAAAACATATAAAGGGTAAAAAATATATTAAATAAAAGTGAATCATTTAAAGCCGATAAACCTGCCTTTTTGAATAATACTTCATTATTTGTAAAATTTGATTTGTTCTTATATCACGTATACAAAATACATAAGTTGAATGTAAAACAATAATCTAAATATATTTAATATATATTTCATTAATATAATACAACATAGAAAATTTATTAACTTTTTGGTATAAAACAAACATATTCACATTTATATTATTTTTTAGAGAAAAAAATTTACTTTTAGGTTAAAAAGTGTTTTACAATTGTTTTTATTCAATTATTCGGAGAATAATATAAGAATGTGTAAACCATATAATTATGGTAATACTGTACATTTCTTCCATTCTAATGGTTAGTTTAATTGTATCATTTATGTAATAATATTTAGATTATTTTTTAAGCACAATGTGGTGTATCATGTGTACTATTAGTCATAATATTTCTCTTCTTAAATGCAAGGGATGTTAAATTATCCATCATTTTCTAAATTGTGTCCTCGTAATTTTTATTTTTTATAGGTAACAAATGTTAGGATTTTTTAAATAACCTTATTGAAATCCGACATTAAAAAAAGGGTTAATAAACCTTCTACTTTAAAAGAATAAAAGGGAAGTACAATGGTCACCTGGGATAATACATAATTGGGTTCCATGATCAAAACATGTACATTGAAGAGATAATGACCTATCAATTTATAATATAAAGTGATAATTAATGGGTTTATGAGAATTTTAACAATCATAAGACCATAAATACTTGATGAGTTCAAATGTCATTGACTTCTTAGTAAGAAAAGATATAAAATTAAAAAATTTAAGATCCATTTCAATGTGTTTAGAAGTAAATTTACATCATATAATAGGAAAATAAAGAAATAAACTAACTTGAAATTTTTTATTTCATCCTTATATACATTTCCAACCCAAAATCATCTTTTTCTCCAATTGATTAGTATTTATGACGAATTTTTCACACATAAATAATTATATTCAACATATATAGAATTAAATAGTCCACAATATATTAATTATATGTTTCTCCAATCATTATACATTAACACAAATCAAAATTCATATGATAAGATAAAACCATTATTCAATAGTATAAACTATTATATAATGAATAACTACTTTTTATCCCATGAATTCAACATTAATACCCAACATTAATCCTAAACCATTCTAAAGATATCTAGACAAAATATTCGCAAAAAATAACCCAAACCTATTCTGAAACCAAAAATTCATGAACTATATACCAAATATTCATTGAAGAAAAGTATTAACATTTATATTCAAATAATGACTATTAATCAAGAAGTAAAATACCAAAAAATAATTTCCATCATAATATTCCAGACACACATACCATTTCATAAATAACAAAAATATCCATAAGTGCACAATATAATAAAATATTAATCTAAAATTTAATTAAACCATTTCACATAAAATTAAATCCCATAGCATTATGTTTACCTTAATATTATAGGATTCAAGAAATATTTTACGTCTTATGAATAAAATTAATCACTCAATCGCCATTTCATTTCCCTTTCTCATGAATATATATTTTATAAATCATATATTACAAATATCACCATATTGTTATTTCCTCATCTATTTTAACTAAAACTAAAAATTTATACTGATCCAGGAAATTATGTAGTCTAGTTGTAGGTGATGACCATTGTCACCATTCTACTGTGTGTTTAGTTATTACGGCCTTTCAAGATGCGATGGGTTTTCAGCCATCACGAGGGTTTTACCTTTTCAAAAAAACATCACAATTTTTATTACATTTAAAAAATAGGATTAAATACTCAAAATAAAAAAATAACATTTTTATCCTAAATGGATATATCATAACATTCATTTTTCACACCAAATAGTTACAAACCATCATTAACTAAAAATGAATGTCTATAAAAATACCATTAGTTGGATTAAAATTTAAAAAAGTTAATAATTTTGTGGGATATGTATGACATTTAACTCATGAACTAAATTAAAATCATGATCCCATTATGATATCCCTACCGATTCTGAAAACATCTTAATCGTTAAAGTTGTCTAAACCCTCCTCTGATATCAGTAGTATGGACTCGAATATAAACATAACATATTCTATTTATTATAAAACTAGAAATCACATCCCTTTCCCAATGATCTTATAGGTTTATAGTTTTCGAGAATAAGAAATAACGCATACATAGTAAACCGATACATTACATGTGGACACATAAACTAAGGATCTGTTTTTTCCATAAAGCAGTAATATTTAAATTAAAAGATGATATTTGTTGCCAAAATATCATCAAAAATGTATACTCTTCTCATCCATGAACTAACTGATTGTAAAAATCTATGAATTTTTTTTAAACATTTTACTAGAAAAAAATATGGAAAAGATAAATAAAAAAAATTAAACATTAGTCCAATGAAAACCCATATAAATTTTCCATAAAAATATAACATTCACCCAAAATAAAGGATCGTCATTTCAAAAATAACATCATATTACCATTTAAAAATCAAACAATTACCATGAAATCTTGTAAGAAAACATATAATATAAACGTAGGAAACATGGGACAAAATTTATCTAAAATGTAATAAAAAAACTGTCAACTTCTATTAATGTCACTCTTAAAAATTATATAGTCATACTACCAACTTCCAATCACAAGAAATTAGAGGGTATATCATAACAAACAGTACATGGTTAATCCCAAAACCACCCATCCTAGGTTTTTCATGTCCTGACCCATCCCCCGGGGCCCGCATCGTGACTACCCCAAACCTGCCTTTCATAGGCCAGGGGCTAGAAACTAGCACCAAAGGCGTAATCCCCTAAAACTGGGAAGGCATTGCCATTATAAAATCTAAACTCAGAAAACAAGAGTACAAGAGGAAGATAACATTAAGTAAAAATTGTATAAAAAGTGTACTGAAAAAAGGGGTAAAGAATACAACCCCAATAGGAAAGTAAAACTAAGATAAAGTACAAATGAATGAATGGGACAAAAGCTAAAACGTAGAAGATGCTCTAGGATCGTCGTCCTGGATTCCTTCTTGAAGGGTAGGTATAGATGTCCACCTTAGCACTCCACGTATAACGGTCTGCTTCATGTACCGTCTCGTTGAGTTGTCCACCTCTGGGTACCTTCCAGTCCTGGATCCCCCTTGGCCTCCGTCAACGTTGTCCATCATCTACAAGCAACACAACGTAGTGCAGGCATAGCCCGTGCAGGGGTGAGTATTTGATAATCAATAGAGACCTTGAGACCCTCATGATCTCAAAAATATCTAACATGGATGAACCACAAAGCATAAAATTCAAGGGATAACCAATACGTAGGTATATTCCCATACATATTCCTAAGTTATCAAGTAACCCATCTCAATCATGAGGGAAAACACAAGGTCATTAACTCAGCTCAAACAAGAATTTTTCATTAACAAAACCACAGCTGCTGAAGAACTCCTCCTCTATCGAGCACAATAGTCCTGTCGAGACTCCGAGGTACATCTCACTAACCTAAGGCTGCTAAGGTACTCCACCTGTCGAGTACTGTGGGTCATCCACCTAACATAGTTGTGCACCCCACCATGGGTCTTCCACCTCACACACTAGCGCTCCCCCAAATAGCCTACAGAGGTACTCATCCTATCGAGTACTATGGGACTTCCGCCTCACACAATAGCACTCCTCCACCATGGGACTACCACCTCACACATTAGCTCTCCACACTGGGCTAGTCAAGTAACACCGAATGAATCAGACAAGCAGTCATCAGGTCTCAGCCAGCTTCTAGGTCTCCATAGTTTGCTGGCTCATCTCCGGGAGGGTCTGTTTCAAGATCTACCAGCTGATACTCTGAGTGTCATTAATTTTCATGAATAATTATCTCAACAGTCCTCCGTGTCATAGAGTTCTCAACGCAATAGACGGTGCGTCAATTGGTAGGCTGGTCTGTGATTTATTAGCTTTTTTGTCCCAAGGCTTCGGTTGGTTTCGTGTACGAACCAACCCAACAACATCTCAATTGTACCCCAAATTCCCCTGGGGTATTTTTGAAGGGACCGAATCTCAATGACATTACAACCGCTACTGATGGTTCATCAAATGGAATTTCGGTGACAAATATATGGACAACACAAGCAAAAGGTCAAAAGTGGGCCCGGGTCCGGTCCGGCACTGTCGGATCGACTCTATCCAACTCACTCGGGGTCGACCCAGTCAGACATGATGGGTCTGACCTCGCCAGTTGGGTGGTTTATCCAGCTATGTTTGGCCCAGTCCACTAGGCTCGGCCCAGGGGACTGCGTGGACAATTCGGGGCAAAGTCGCCACATGGGCAACTTAGCCCGAAGGCGAGTGGTAGGTCCGGCCGGCGCCACTAGGGGAAAGACATGAACGGCTCATCCCGATAGGCCAACGGCGGGCCGTGCGTTGCACAGGTAGGCCGCGTGGGTGCCAGGAAAGGTGTGAGGCGCGTAGTGCAGCCGGCCGGGCGTCAGGCAGATGGCTCAAGGTGCCGGGCAGGCGGCCTGGGCACCAGGGGGTGCGGGGCAGGCGCCGGGAGGGCACTGGGCTGGAGGTATGGGGGCCGGGGGGCTCCAAGAAGGCATCCCGGGAACCAAGAAGGCACCGGTAGGGCATTGGTCAGGCACCAGGAGGGCGCGGGGTAGGCACGGGGCACGCCAGCAGAATGTTGGTTGCACGGGAAGGGTGCCAGCAGGCCGGGCTGGCCGCGGTCTCTGACAAGGCACGCGCCGTGCAGAGTGCAGGTAGGCGGGTTGGGTGCCGCTCGACCGACGACACGGTTCACAGAAGTCACGGGACGCACGACCTCTATTCTACATCTTCGTCATCGTCGCCACATCGCCAAGCTGTTGTTATGTCATTGTCGATCCAAGGATATAAATCAATAATGGTTTCTGAGGGTCCCATCCGTGTTCGTGCATCCCAAAACCTTCATGTTATAATGATATAAATCATCTCAAGAAGTTGATTTAATGAGAGATGATTAAGAGTTAAAGAACATAAAACACACCACTAACATTTTAATCGATGGGAATTTCTTCATCACAGGGGAAGATGATGTTGACATCATTCTCCATATGATTCCACTTTCGAGTTCGTGCGTCGGTCCGTTAAAGACGAAGAGGAAGGATGAAGGGTTGTCGATGAGATCCCACATTGGATGGGGGGTTTCTGAGGAATATTACAAGGAATAATTTGTCGTTGCCAGCGTCTTTGAGTTCTTCGTTAGAGGAAGCGTAATCCTCCATGCATTGGGTGTCGTGTCACTTTACCAGCGCTTCGTCGCTTGATGAAGCCATCCCAAATCCTCCTCCCAAGCTCCATGTATATAGGATAGGGGGAGAGGTATGTAACCATCATGAAATTTATGATGGTTCATTTATTAGAAATCTTCCTAAATTTTAACGATGTGGCTACTTAAATTTTAAAAAAAGAAGGGGGGTCAAGCGAATTAAAAATCATTGGCGCATAAAATTTATTGAATGCAATTAATTTTATTTTGACACATAGTATAATTTGATAGCATTAATTTTATATTGAAACACATCATTTAATTTCACATTGACACAATATATTAATTGACAACAATTAATTTTATGTTGACACACAACATTTAATTGAGAGGGTTGTGAGGTTTCCTCTCCCTCCCCATTAAATGGGGGTTTAAGCCCCATGTAGACCCCACGTCATAACCTCTCCCTGGTGGTTATGTTTCATGGGTGGTCCCCACCCCAATCATTCTCCCATGGGAGGTTAGAGTGTCGCAGTCCTACCACCAACCCCCAAACAGAGGTTCCAACATACAACACATGGCAGCTTAAAAATAAAATAAAGTGTTCTTCTTTATTGTATTATTATTTTCATTAATAAAAATCCAAAAACTAACTTCCAAACTTGTTAGAACGCAACTGCGGTGAAGGTCTCACTGTGTAATTACCGACGTTGTGAGTTCAATGGTGCCCTCAAATTTCAATTTGAGCACCGGTCCCAATGATATAATATCCCGAATGTACGTTTACTAAACGTAGCTCAAAAAAATTTCAGAAATTTATTATCAGCCACCCTTGAATCGTGCGAGTCGAGGTTAGGCTCTACATAGGTGAAACATTCCTTAATGAACCCAACGGTACACTCCTAGTTTTAATCTGACTCACCATTTAGAAGTTATGAATTTTACAATAAAATAATTTTCACTTAATTATTTTATTTACTGCCAAAAAATATCTTTTTCTACTGGCCCACACTGTCCAAATTTAGTATCTTCTTAAACAAAGAATTACCTGATGAGTTCAGCAATGGTATCAGATTTTTAATCCGGGCTACCATTTGTGAGTTATATGGATATTAAAAATAATATAATTTATTTTATTATTTTATTTACGGTTATTCCATTCGTTAGATTTTTCACAGGATTCCCATGCTGACTAATCTTATGTCGTGCCTAGGTTAAACCCACCATCCTGAGAGAAAGGGTGCCCTTGGATTACTGCTCCGAGTAACCTTTTATGAATTATTCCACTTTTTTTGGAAAACTACTTACACACGTTAATTTAGGCTTAACAAAACATCAGAAATTGATTCCGGGCACACCAGGCCTCGAAATCAGGCGTCGTCAGAAAATGGAGACTCGTAAAGATCACATGTATATAAAAAAATAATTCCACAGGAATTTTAGGTTTTTAAATTCTCCCCACCATATGGATTTACATCCCCGTAAGCTACAACACACAGTAATAGAAAAAAAGGGGGTAGTGAGCACACATCTGAGCCTCCTGATTCCATGTGATCTCCTAGAGGTTCCCATGCTTCCAATGAACACGCACCAGAGGAATCAGCCATCCACACAGGACCCAATCTTGTCGATACTCAATATCCACTAGAACCACCATGAAAGTCGCTCCATCATTGATGTCAAGATCTCCATTTTCTATGAAGTGTGAAGAGTCGTGCATGTATCTCTTCAGCTAAGATACATTGAAGTTGTCATGCACCCGATGCAACAAATGTGGAAGAGTTAAGTTTTAATCCACCTCGCCTACTCTACTGGGGACCAAGAATGGTCCGATAAAACGTGGAGATAATGTTCCACCTCCGATAAATCTCTGCAGACCTCATCGAGATGAGACCTATACGAAGACATGGTTACCATCTTCGAACACCAGTGGTCTTCATCTCCTATCATCATAGGACTTATGTCCACTCTGTTCAGTCTTAATCCACTCCTGGATGATCTACACCTTCTCCATTGTAGCTCGTACCATCTCTAGTCGGTAGGAAGAGGGGAAACATGGGGAGTCGTTCGACGATCACCCAAATAGAGTCATGTCCCTTGGATGTGCGTGGATGACCCATCACGAAGTCGATGGATATCCCATACCTCTTCCACTTTGGGACCCCGAATGGCTGAACCAAGGTTGCTGGTACCTGGTGTTCCTCCATCACTTGTTGACAAGTGAGGCATCAATAGTGAAACTCTGCTACTACCTTCTTCATACATGGCCACCAGTGATGTCGTCTGAGGTCCTGATACATCTTTTCCACACCTGGATGTACCGATAAAGGAGATGTGTGGGACTCTCTCAACACCTCCTCTGAAGTGGATGATGTGCATCACACATTGAAGAAATATATTAGGTGCTTGAACTTTGGATATCAAAGCACATCGTGTCTCGCAGTCAGTGTCTCCATGTTGTGCCTCCCTAACTATATGAAGAAAAGGGGGAGTGACTGTAAGATCCTTTAGATAGGCTACTCCATCGCTATCCACAAAGGATATCTGTAAGGTAGCTAGCTGCTCTGTCGCCTCTCCTAGCAGCAGAATACCAAATCTTCTGCTGAGAGAATCCACATCAACGTTTCCCCTTCCCAGTAGTATATAATTTCTCGAAGTCATAGTCATGGAACCGAATAATAAAAACTCCTTCAACCATGAGGGGTAAGGCTGGATGACTCATGAGTGATCGGATACACCCTCCTTAGCATGAGTTTAACCTATGCTTCCTGAGATTACTTTTTCTCCAACTATGGAAAACCACATCTCAATGTTGTAGATAAACCACAATCTCTTTGCTTTATACAGACAATATTAGTGTGAACTATGGAGGTCAAGTCTAAACTCAAACTAAAGTCGTAAGGCCTTGATGCTCCCACCAAGTGGTTCCAACCAAAACTCTCACCACTACGATCAGATCACACCATCAGCATAAGTGTGATTATCGAGTCTCCTCTAAAAGGTATCTACAAACGTGAGAATCAACTCAACGGTTTCACTGGAAACTCCAGGTATGGGAAAAGATTCATGGAAGGGTTGATTGGTACCTATGTCTATTGTTATATCAAATTTTAGTAGATACAGACTGTACCTAGAATCATTCCTAGAGATTGTGGGTCACACTACTTGACCGCATGTATCTACTCTCTTCTCCTTCCCTCTAGTTCCTAGAGCCTGATGGGGACTACAATGGTGGTTGGTTGTATCATGTAAAAATGTACAGCAACTCATACTGATCTCTTAGCTCTGCTTCAACGTCTGATTCCCTACAGATTCATCTGTCTATGACACATCCTCTTCTCAAAACATCTTGCATCCCCAAGTCTTTGAGAGTGGTTCTAATTTCCTACTTTCCCACTGTTAACATTATCTGGCTGTATCCGTTCATCCAAAGAACATTCAACTGCAAAGGTTCTCTCTAGAATCCTAACATAGGAAGGAATACACATAGGAAAATAGAAAGTGGCGGCTTAGATGTTCCTAAACACATCTAACTCGGCAGTCTAAGCTCCATTGATCTGATTGTATCTTATTCATCGATTACATGAATGATCGGTACGCCTCGATGTATACTCAGCTACCGACATGTCATTCTGCCTATGGTTTAGAAGTTCTAGAGAACTCTTAGTCTCATCTTCAGACCAGTCCTCTTCCGACTGTATGTCTAGATCACATCGGAACCTGAGGGGTATGTGATGCTGAAACACATGTAAGGCACTAAGCCTACATGTGTCATCAACCGGTACAGCTGGATGAAACTCATGACCAACAGGTAGTGATATTGCTGATTCACTACCTGAAGGTATAATCTCAAAAAAGGTCCAACAAATGAATCCTCATCACTATGCAGACTATCCTCATGGTCACTAATAGAAAATGAATAGTATTTATGATCAACATCTGCTGCCTGGGAAACTGTATCACCTCTAAAACTCAGAGGCCTATGTCCTTGGAACTCATGCAATGCGTTCAGTCGGTGTGCACAGTCCTCCAATGTGGCTGGTGGAATCTGCTTCCCAACGGGTGGTGGTGATGTTTGTACAACACCCGAAGGTACCAACATAATAAGAGGGCCATGCACTGGAACCTCATCTCTTGGTGGGTCGTCAATAAGTACTTTCTTGGAATTCTAACTGGTTGTCTGCGTGGAGGCATCCTGAACAGATGTGACACAGTCAAAATTTATACCTGGTGAGTTGATATGTTTTGATATGACTTAAATATAATCTTTTGAAAACACACATGAAATCAGTGTATTCGTGTATTGATATGGAAATCAGTCTTCAGGACACTGGTGTACGGATATGTCGGCCGGCGCACCAACATTGGACTCCCTGAACTGAAAACCACACTCGGCAACCTTAACAATATTTCTTCACAGAAAAGAAATATCAGTGTTCTATGTTCTGTGATAGAACTGACTCCTCTGATACCAATTTGTCATGAACCGTACCCCAGGGTCGGCATCGTGACTACTCCATGCCCACATACCATAGGCCATGGGCTAGAAACTAGCACCAAAGGCGTAATCCCCTAAAACTGGGAGCGCATTGCCTTTATAAAATGTAAAATCACACAACTAGAGTACAAGAGGAAGAAAACACTAAGTAAAAACTGTATAACAAATGTACTAAATGTAAAGGGGGCCAGAATGCAAGCCCAATAGGAAAGTCGAACTGATTGAAAGTACAACTAAAAGAAATGGACCACAGATAAAACATAAAAGTAGCTCTAGGATCATTGTACGGGATTCCTACCTAAAGGGTAGATACATATGTCCACCTCAGCACTCCACGTCTGACGGTCTGCTCTGTGTACCATCTCACCATGTAGTCCACCTCTAGGTACCATCCAGCCCTGGCTCGCTCCCAGCCATTGCCTATGTTGTTTGTCTACTGCATCCAACACAACATTGTGCAGGCATAACCCGTGCAGGGGTGAATATAACGATACTCAGTAGAGACTCCGAGACCCTCAAGGTCTAAAAAAAATCTAACAAAGATGAACCACATAGCATAAAATTAAACGGATAACCAATACATAGGTATATGCCCCAAAATATACCAATGTTATCATGTAACCCATATCAATCATGGGTAAAAAAACAAGGTCATTGATTCATCTCAAAACATGATTTTTCATTAACGAAACCACAGCTTTTGGAGAAATCCTCCTCAATCGAGGACAATAGTCTTGTGGTGATTCTGAGATGCTACTCACTAACCTTAGACTGCGAGTTACTCCTCCTGTCGAGTACCACGGGTCTGTCGCTTCACTCAGTAGTTCTCCCCGCCATGGGACTGCTGCCTCACACAGTTGAGAAAAACGTAATAGCCTACAGAGATACTCCTCCAGTCGAGTACCGCAGGTCTACCACCTCACACAGAAGCGCTCCTCCACCCTGGGTCTACCACCTCACATATTAGCTCTCCCAACTGGCCTAGTCAAGTCACTCTGAACGAATCAGACAAATAGTCATCAGGTCTCAGCGAGTATCTAGGTATCCATAGCCTACTCGCTCGTATCATGGAGGGTCCACTCCACAAGCTACAAGCTGATACTATAAGTGTCATGATGTCTCATGAAGAAGTATCTCAATAGTCTGCCATGTCACAGGGGCCTCAATGCTACCGAAGGCGCGTTAATCAGTCACCTGGTCTGTGAGTTATTATCCTTTTTGTTTTAGGGGCCCGGTTGGTTTCGTGTACATACCAAGCCGACCATATCTAAACTGTACCCCGAATTCCCATGGGGTATTTTCGAAGGGACTGTTTCTCAAAGAGATTACCAGCGCTGCTGACGGTTCGTCAAACAAAAGTCTAGTGAAAAAGATATGTCCAATTCAAGCAGATGGTCGAAAGTGGGCACGGGATAGGTCCGACCCAGTTGGACCGACCCGGCCCAACTCTATATGGGTCGACCCGGTCCACGTCAACCTGGTCAGACTTGCTGGGTCTGACCCGGACCATTTGGATGTTCAACCAGATATGTTTGGCTCAGTCTGCTAGGCCCGACCAAGTAGACTGCATGGACAATTCGGGCCAAAGATGCCACATGGGTGATCAGCTCGAAGGCTAGTGGCAGGTCCGGTTGGTGCCGCGATGGGCGTAGCTTAGATGGATCAGCCCAATAGGACAATGACGGGGCGTATAGGGAATGGGCGGGCCGCGTGTGTGCCAGGAAAGGCATAGGGGGGCGCCTGAGAGCCGGCCTGGTGCAGGGAAGATTGCTAGGTGCACCAAGAAGGCACCGAGTGGCACTGGGCAGGCGGCCCAGGCACTAGGGGCACCGAGAAGGTTTTGGGCAGGCGGCCGAAGAACCAGGGTAGTGGTAGTTAGGTTGAAGGGGCGACAAGAAGGCACAGGGAGGGCGCTGGGCAGCCAGCCTGGGCGCAGGGGGGCGAGTCGGTGGCCACGATGTCGGGCAGGAGCCGGGTGGGCACCGAACTAGTGTGGGGCACACCAGCAGCGCGCGGGGCATGCGGGCAGGGTGCCGGTGGGCTGGGCAGGCCACGATCTCGGTCGGGGCGTGTGCCAGGCAGCGCACAGGTAGGCTGGTCAGGCACCGCTAACCTGGCAGTGCGGATCGCAGAGGTCGCAAGAAGCACAACCTCTATTCTACATCTTCTTCACTGTCGCCACATTGCCATGCCGATGTTATGTCACTGTCGATCCAAGGTTCCGAAACTATAAAGGTTGCAGAGGGGTCCGACCATCTTCGTGCGGCCTAAAACCTCCATCTATGAATGATATCAAGTGGCTCTGGAAGTTGCTTTAACGAGAGATGATTAATCTTTAAACAACTTAAAACACACCCCTACTTTTTAATCGACGACTATTCGTTCATCACGGGGGAAGATAATATTGACGTCATTCGTCGTATTCTTCCACATTCGAGTTCGTGCGTCTGTCCGTTAATGATGAAGAGGAAGGATGAAGGTTCATTGATGAGATCCCACATTGGAAGGGAGGTTCTAAGGAAGAAGACGAAGAAGAATTTGTCATTTTCAGCGTCTTCACGTTCTTCATTGGATGAAGTGTAATCTTCAAAGTGTTGGGAATCGCATCACATTATCAGTGCTTCGTCGCTTGGTAAAGCCATAAAAAATCCTCTTCCCAAACTCCCTATATATTGGAGAGGGAGAGAGGTATGTAACCATCACAGAATTTATGATGGTTAATTTATTAGGAACTTTCCTAAATTCCAACGATGCAGTTACTTAAATTAAAAAAAAGAAGGGGGTCAAGAGAATTAAAAAGTGTTGGCGCATAAAATTAATTGATTGCTTTAATTTTATGTTGACACACAACATTTAATTTTACATTGAAACATAAAATTAATTGAAAAAAATTAATTTTTTGTTGAAACAAAAAATTTAATTGAGAGAGTTGTGATATTTCCTCTCCCTCCCAATTAAATGGGTGGTTAAGCCCCCTGTGGACCTCACCTCATAACCTCTCGCGTGAGTTTATGTTGCGCAAGTGGTCCCCTCCCCAATCATACCCCCATGGGAGGTTAGGGTGTGGAGGTCCCACCAAAATCCCAAAAATGGAGGTTCCAACTTACAACACATGGCAGCTTAAAAATAAAATAAATTGATGTACATTATTTTATTATTATTTTCTTTAATAAAAACCCAAAAACTAACTTCCAAACTCGTCAGAATGAAACATCGGTGAAGGTCTCACTAAGAAATTACTGAAGCTGGGAGTTCAATGGTGCCCTCAGATTTCAATTACGAGAACTAGTACAAATGATTTAAAATCCCAAACATACGTTTACTAAACATACCCAAAAAAACATTCTGAAAATTATTATCAGTCACCCTCGACACACACTAGTCAGGGATAGGATCTACCTATGTGAAACATGCCCCAACTAATGCAACAGTACTCTCAGATTATTAATCCGACTCAACTTTTAGATGTTATGAATTTTACAATAAAATAATTTTCTCTGAATTATTTTATTTGCTGCCAAAAACTAAATTTTTCTGCTGGACCGCGCCGGCCAAAGTCAGTATTTTCATACACAAAGCATGCCCTCTCGACTTCAGCAGTGGGCTCAAATTATTAATCTGAGCTACCGTTTCTGAGTTATAAGCATTTGAAAAATAAAATAATTTATTTAATTATTTTATTTACAGTTTTTCCTTTTTTGGGTTTTTCACAGGAGGCCCGCGCCGACTGAACTTAAGTCACGCCTACGGTTCACCTGCCATCCTAAGGGAAACGGTGCCCTCAGATTTCTAATTCATGTAACATTTTATGAGTTATTTAACATTTTCAGGAAAACTACTTACACGTGTTAATTTAATCTTAACAAAAAATCAGAAATTGATTCCGGGTACACCTGGTCTTGGAATCAGGCACCGCAAAAAAACTATGGACTCGTAAAATACCCATGTATATAAAAAAAATACATAGGAATTTTGGGACTTTACATTTCACACAATCACATGTCTAATGTCAAAGTACAATTATATAATCATTACATATAAAATATCCCAATTTACTAAAATTCAATCATAAGTGAAAATTTCCCTCTTTTTAAAACATTTAATGTTATTGTATAACCAATATAGTTTAAAAAATCATTTTAAAACATTAAAAATTATATTTTTAAATCAATGTGTTTGATACAACTTTGAAACACTTAATAGAAACTCAATATTCCTATTTTAAGAAAAAAAATTCCATATAATTACATTGATAATATTTTAAAAAAAATTACAATAAATATAATGATTTTGGAGAATAAATCCTTAAAACATTTAAACTGTCGTTTTACTAAGAGAGTCTTTAACTGTGATTCTAATAAACCATGCACCTTTTTTATATTCCTGAATAATAAACATTGGTTAATCATAACTACCATAATAAGTTTATTTCCATGTTTCTTATTTGTATTATATCTCTTATAAAAATTTTATAATAATTACATAATTATTAATATTCACATCATCTGTTTTGACGATATTGAGTAAATGAGACAGAAATGAATTTTAAAAGTCAAATACAATCACAGAGGTCATTAGTTCATCATTTATAGAAAAATATTATTGAAATTATTATTATTATTATAATTTAATCATAATTTCAAATCCATTCATTAAATATTTTTACAAAAAATGTACTAAATTACTATCTTGGAGATAGTAATCCATATGTATGCATGAGTAATGTTTCAATTTTTCAAGTATCATTATGCAAATAATGTAATTATAATTTTATCTGTAAAAATTTATCATAATATCATTACAATAATATTACTAATTTAAATTTAATTATATATATCATCAATGTGAGGTGGTGAAGAGAAATTAATCTCATCACCTTTTAGAGGTGATTGTTCATGCATAAGCACAAATGGCGTTATTTGTTTATGTGTATGGATAGGTAAGAACGTAAATTATAAATTATTTATTAATTATGATAAATACATCATGAATATAATATATATGAATCATTTCCATCATTATAACTAGTCTTCATAGATTGTGGTGGAAAAAAATAATATCAGTTCACAAAATAGTAGTCTTCCATACACACGAACGAATAATTAATTTCCCATTTGATGAAATTGGAGAATTATTTTGGTGATTTTGTTAACATAACTACATCTCTTTATATTTATGTTACCTGATTAATTATTTAATCACTAATTAATAAGATTTTATGGATGTGTAGGAAGAAATAATACATAAAAACTTAATTAAAAACGATACCTCTTCTTCATACGAACACCTTTGATTAACAACATAACACCTCTAATGAAGGTTTTATGCCATAAATAATGCCTATATAATGTAGGGACTTATTATATGAATTGATATTCGAATTTATTGGCTGAACCAATTATTATTTGAGGTGTAAATAAAAGATAATAATGGGTTCCCTATTATAAGAGAGGAGAGGTGCACTATTGGAATTCTTCAAAATATTAAAATACATTGAATTAATTTCTAATTCCAAATGGTACAAAATTAAATTCTTTATAATAAAGTATTATAAGGGGTCAAAATCCATTCATCTAAGAAAAATATACATGTTTGAGTTTTTTTAATTCATATCATTTTGTTTTATCCCTTATTAATTATTACTCTCATAACTTGTAATTTACATATTGAGGATTAATAAAATAAATATAAAAATTTAGAAGACCAATAAATGAGTCATTGATGAAATTTTTATACATACCCAATTATTTTTTTGTATTTCTATATTTTTATAAATTTTATATAATTTAACAAAATATTATTTATTTTAAAATATTGTTAATGTCAATTTTGACAACATTCATTATTTGAATTTTTAAAATATCATAAAAATGTGATATATTAAAAAAAATTAACTAATAAATAAAATGAAAAAATCATTCATTTAATTCATGTATTACATAAATTATATCAAATTATATTTACTTTAATATTTTTAATATCATTTATATGAATGTTTGATTAATTAAACAATCAATACATAATAATTTTGTCACAATTTAATTTAATTTATTTCATTATTAAATATTATAAATAAATTACCTTGATATTGATTATCATTTATATTTATATATAATATTTATAATGAAAACTAACCCTGTATAACCCAAATATTAAAAATAAATCAATTGTTATAGTCAAAAATGTGACAAACTTCAAATTTTTGTGAATAAAATACATTACAATGGTTAAAGTCCTCCATGTGGCTCAAAGTTGACATAAAAGCATCCCAAGGAATACTTCGGTTGAATATAACTCTTTTATTAAAATTATAACAACTATTAGTGATATTTTAAAATATTTATCGTATTATTTTTACCATTAATTTCCCAATTCAACCATAACCGTGGTAATAAGAAATATAACTATTGTTACTATTGATAATTTAAAAAGAATAAAAGGAACCTATTTAAATTGTTTAGAACAAATTTTTACGAATATAGAATCCATTTTTTAAATTAAAAACTCATAATTGTTTGAAATTAGTTAAAGATATATTGAAAAAATGGGTTGTTAATATAAAAAACATTTAATGATCACAATGTTTTTTAACCAATTTAAATGTGAAATTTATTAAAATGATATAAATTGGGAAAAAAGATTGAAAATGATACAATTATACATTAATACTTTTTAACAAATAATTAATCACTACAAATGAATTCCATGAAAAAAGAAGTTTTCAATTAAATTGCATTATGTTTTCATTATTCATCAAAAAATGATACATATCATAAAAAAGGAAAACCAAATTAATTTTTTATATAACTATTTGAAATAGGACGTCTATTTTTTCAAAAATAACGTATAAATTTGTTTGAAAATTTATATAAAACTAGTTCACAATCATAAGAAGGAAACATAGCATTTTTTATAAATATTTTTTTATTTGTAAAATTGGATTTGTTCTTATATCATGTAAATAAAATAAATAATATGAATGAAAACAATTAAATTAAATATATTTCATTAATATAATCTAATTATATATATATTTTAATTTATTTGTCATAAAACTCTCTTGATCACATTTAATTAATTTTTTGGAAAAAAAATCATATTATTTTAGAAAGGGTTTTACATTCATTTATCATTAAATAGTGAACGAAATATCTATACATGTATAAAACTAATATTCATAATTCATTTAATAATTTTCATTCTTTCCATTCTAATGTATTGTTTAATTTTAACTTTAAGATAGTAATATTTAGTTTTTCATTTATGCTTAATGTGGCGTATCATGTATGCTATCATATATAAAATTAATTTTTTAGAAATAAACTTGTTAAAGATATAATGACTCCAAATGTATAGTTACAAAATAAATAAAATATATATAGTTTGTATCCATCATCATACACAATATTCAGAGGTTCTAATGGGATAATTATTGACATTTATAATGGAGGGACTAGTCAGTCGTACACATGAATGGTGATTTCTAAACCCATTAGGTGTAATTGGATATTGTTCTAGATCATTCCAAAAATAATAAATACATATTCTTATATTTAATATATTTATTTTCTTATTTAATAATGGGTTTCTTTTATCTAATGAAGTTGGAGGAATAAATAAAATAAATCATTCATTGAAGAACATTACCTCTTCTTCGAGTATCCTTATTAATAATGAATAAATAGATTCTAAGGTTGAAATTAATCCTAAAATATTGATTCTAGTATTTGGGGAATGAATTTTTATAGTTATTCAAGAACTTACATTCTGAACAAATGTGTTTTAAGGTATAAATAAGATAGTACATGTCATGGCATTGTATAATTTAGGTGATTGGCACACTTATAATGTTTGGAAAGAAAAAGGCGTACCATTATTTTTTTATTAAAAAAGGCCCCCAAATTGATTATTATAAAGAATTAAAAATTATATAGTTTAAATATTTCCATAAAATATAAATTTTTCAACATGTTATGTCAATTTAACCAATATCTTTTTAGGGAAACACTATGTAAATCAATTTTTCTACTTTAACCATTTTTATTAATTTTTCGTACTTTCACAATTCACCTAGGTTGAAAATATATTTGAATTTATTATATAAAAAATATAATGATGATTAATAAAATATAATCCTTGTTTCCATAATTTATGATCATAATTTGAAATATTTACATTAATATTAACATTATAGATGCGACATGAATTCATGATTTTGAATAGAAAATTCCAAAAATTCATCAATTTTTTTCTTTGAAAAATAAATATAACAACTATTAAATTGACCTTTCCTGTCAAATATGATATATATAATTTATATAATTTCACATTTGAAATAATTCATAATATAATATAATATTATAAATTATTTAAATGAAAATACAATTTCTAATTAAAATGTATTACTTTTCGGTATTCATCAAAATAATGCAACACATCATAAAAATTCCAAAATTTAATTCTAAGATAAATTTATAATTAAAAAAATTATGTTGATTTTATTTAAAAAGTTCTGTGAAATCATTAATATCTAATTTTAAATTATTTCCACAAAATAAAACTAATATGTGTTTTAGAAAAAATATATTTTTTCAACAAACTATTTTTTTGATTGAATGATTATTATCTAATTTATAATAATAAATTAATAATAATATTCATAATTTAGATATTAATAATTTTCATATAATATTGAAAATTTATTTTAACACATTATATTATATTACATATCATTTTAGCTTGGGGTTGCATCTTCTGCAAGCTATCGAATATATTACATTTAATGAAATATATTTTAGGGGTTGTTTTGTAATGTCCCAGATTTTCCTTGTTATTTTTTTATTTATATGGAATTTTACAAGTCTGCAAAAATTTAGGGCGTGTGAATCCGAGGTCTTGTGTCCCCAAAATTAATTTATGATCTTTTTTATGGTATTTTTACTAAACGCGTAACCATCTTATTCTATCTTCTGAACCGGTGCTCGGATAAAAAACATGAGGGAAATGTTGAATCCCCGGTGCTTAGATCAGATAAGGGATGCTTTATATTGACCATGTTGGTCCCGAGAAGAAGTAATGTTTTGTGAATTTTAAATTAAATGAAATAAAATAACTTTATATTTTTAATTTCATTCTTTTCCACCAATGGACATGCAATGTGTGGGACCAGCGGTGAGTTCTGCCAATGAATGGAATGAATATCCAAATCCAACATAACGACACCATGGGAGAATTAGGAAGCTTACTAATTTAAGATACTCCATTAACTCCTGGTGTCGTCACATACCCTCGCCTAAAATATAAATATAGAGCTTGGGGAGGGGTATTAGACTTGATTTTCCAAGAAACGATGTTCTATCAGAGTTCCATAATGCCAAGCACATAGTGGACAGAGCTGATCCCAGCTAGATATGATGTGAAACACCAAAACCCCCAAACTGAGCTTGATGATTGAGATTTGATGATGGAATCTTGTTACAGGGACAACGAATAATGAGACTCCCTCCACCATGAGCCCTCTCCAATGTTTCAAGTTAGGTGGTTGTGATTATTTTGGTTCTCCTAGAAATTTTCTTACTAAAATATCTTGAATAGATCAACTCATTAACTAGTTGATCCGTTAAATGATATCCATATGTGGGTGGGTGTGTTCATTTTTTTGGAATGGATTTAGAATTAAAGCATTAAATTCATGGGAGCCTTTCCATGAAACTCCCCCGGATTTATTTCTAATGTGGAGGGTGTGGGCCGACACGAACAAGGCATGAGGCCCTATATTCATGCATTTTTTGTGAGTTCCCATTTTTACGGTGGAAAAAAACCTGATAAGGTCCTACCATAATGATGAATGAAATCCCAGGAATCCATAGGCGTAGACGGTGTAGGAAAGTGGGCTACTGGTGCGTGAAAGGAAGCCAAACTAGCACCCTGCAATCGGCACAAGCACAGGAGATGGCTCACAATAGTTGGACAATGACATGAGGCAGCTCTGGCCATGTGTCCAACAGAAGACCGACCACCGCCCCAAGCGGCGGCAGAGCTGAGGGGGGTGCATGACGGTGTTCCAATGCGGTAGCAGGTCCAAGACATGTGATGGTTGTAGTTGCAGCAGAGGCAACCTGTTTGACAGATAGTTGGTGGATGGTGCACACACAGGCGGCATTCCTGGAGGAAGAGTCATGAGCCATCGATAGTGGTGCGGAGGACCCATGGCATGTCGGCTGCAGCACCACATGACACCAAATTGGGTCAACCCCAGAGGTTTAAGCAGGTGACATGGCCCCATGCCACGTCATCCCTACCCGGACGCATCACATCTGGTTGTCCCTGGTGGCCCGTGCAGCCATGAAAGTGGCCCCGCCGGCCCGGCCCAGCGGACCGACGTGCCACCCAACCGGACGACCCATGGACTAGCAAGCCGACCAGCTACCCAACAAGCATGGGTTATCCCAGGTTGGGATGGACCCGTGTTGGGCTGGGACGACCTAGGTCAATCCGTGTCATCCCACGCCAAATCGTGTCAGGCCAGTCTGACCTAGGTGGACTGAACCCAGACCTATTACCGACTTGTTACACAAAACACGTCGTAATTTCTAAACCAGACATCTATTTGACAAACTGTCTATGGAATACGGGTCCTTATAATGACATGGTCCTTTTGTGATAATCTTATTCAGATGTGAAAAAAATTGTATAGCTTGTTTGTATTTATTATGAATCCAATTAGGCCCTCGGCACTAAAATCATTCTATCTTGTAGACCGCTGATCTGATTGTCAAGCTGTATGTGGCTTTGGGACCCTCTTGAGGAGACACATATTTTGGAATACCTTATAGTGAATTATATGGATATCAAGATGTGGTGAGTAGATTGAGGAGTGGTTCGCCCAAACACAGTTTGTACGAAACCCTACAACTGGAAGAGACCTGACAGCTGCAGACTTTTTTGTTCAGAGTGACTCGACGACCACAATACACAATGGGGAGGAGTACCTCAGTAGTTCAAGGATAGTTAGAAGCAGCTCGGAGTGACTCGACATGCCCACTTCACTCAATTGATGTGGAGTTATCCAATAGCTGAGAAGTTCATTGATGTTATAAACCTTCTACCCTTGACATAAAGTGATACCTGGTTTGAGTTGACTTGTGTTGTGCACTTTTTCTTTATGCAATGTGTTTTTCCTTTTTGGAACACTAGGATACCTACAGGGGTCTTGGGGTCCCTACTAAGTATAGTTATACTCATCCCTATATGGGCTTAACACACACTATGTTGTGTCTGGTGTAGACGATGTAAAACTTTGATCAAGGATGAGGAAACTAGGACAAGGTGGTATGTGGAGCTGGGCCTTTTTGTGTTGACCTAATGCAGGGACCACAAATCGTGAGCTGTACCTACCCTTCAGGTAGGATCCATGGTTGATGATACAATATCATCCTTTCACTTTTTAGCTATTTTTTACTTTTTCAATTGTAATTTTAATTCTTCTAGATGGGCTTTTATTATATCCTACCTTACTTTTTCACTATTTGTAACAACCCAAGATTTCATATTACATTATTTATTCAACGTAATGCAATAACTTTCACTACCCGCAACACTGAGTTCATGTGCACCATGACATACCAGATTATCCGTTCAAAAGATATTATGAATAGTATTAACTGAATTTTGAACTTTATATAAGCCTTATAATTTTAGAATTATTATTATAAGTTTCTTATAAATAATGTAAGAACAAATACATTCTTTCAGATAAAAGAATTATTTTTTAAAAAATTAAATTATACCTCCTCTTAATGGAGGACCCTTTTTATATCAAATATTTTATACTAATATATATTAAATTTGAAAAATATACTTTTTTAGAATCAGGACATAATAATTTATTTTCAATAAATTTTCGGTGTTATTCTGACAACTTTCATATTTGTGTGAATATTGAAAAATACTATATTTTAACTGAAAAAAGCTATTTTTATCAAAATAATTTATAGTGTTGAATTATAAATTTTAATGATTCAGAAGTATAACTATATTATATTGTTACCATTTAATCCAATTATGGTCATTTTGAGTAATTTCACTTTGAAATTGGACATTAAACAAGTGTCAATCTTTTGATAGTAATTATTTCATAAAAATTGCTTCTTGGTTTTGACAACAGGAATTTATTTTATATTATTTAATTAAACTTCTATGTATATAAATTGGTAAAATAGAATTAATTTTTGAATTGGGAATATCAAATATAGCTTTTGCTTAATTTTTTGAATTTTTCTGAGAAACATCAATTTTTGATGAATAGTGAAAACACTAAGTTATTGGTTTAAACTGACTTTTTATATAAATAATTATTTATTTCATTTAAATTTATTTAATTTAAAAATAGATACATAATACATATATAAATTCAATGTAATTTATTGGTGTTATTTTATAATAATTTTAGATATATAAAAATTTTATCGAACTTTTTACCGTCATTTACCCACCTCATAGGAGCATTTTCCAATGTAAATAAAACATAATTTTACCGCTTCTATGAGTAAAATTTTGAAAATCCAAGTGACATGGTTAATATCAAGGAGTAAACTGTGGTTCAATAAGATAAATATATTTTTGGTTGAATAATAACTTTATACTTTTATTTACCACGATTAAAAGATAAAAGGGTAATTAAGGGTAAAAATGATATTATAATTTTCCTAAAACATGTTATAATTCTATTGGATAGGTTTAATTCGACCAAAAACAACCTTAGGAATAATATATGACCCATTAGGTCCACTTGGATTAGATTTAGACATTTATTATTATTATATTTAAAGAAGAGTTAAAAGTTTAAAAATCAAAGTTTAATAACTATACAGTTTTAATATAGGGTTATACATAAGATAAATTCGACTATATATATTCATTAGAAATATAAAATTATTTCCTAAAAATGGTATTTTTTTTAATAATTTATAAAGATTAAATAACTAAATTTATTAATGAAACAATGATGATGCGCGCGATAATTACCTTATTAATAAAACAATCAAATAAATTGTTTTATAAATATTAAAATAAACATAATTTCAATGTTTTTATGACATACAAGAATTTTATTGGTTAATATGTCATGTTATGATTGATTAAATTTATTTTTTTAAGTAATCATGCTGTTATTATTTTATCAATAAACAAATACCAAAGTGTGTCAGAATTAACATTAAATTGTTTTTAAAACCAATATTATATTATTAATTTATATAATAGTCCTAAAAATATAGGGTTCGGCCAAAAGACATATATAATAATATATATGAAATAGATGAACCAATTGGCGATTTATTGGAATTTTATAGTAAGTTTATTAACAATATAATATAAAAAAACAAAGAGACATGGTAAATGTCAAACTATTTAAGTACGAGTTAAATCTAAAAGTTAATGTTAATATGCTGACCCAAACCAATCTATAAAACTATTGGATGAGTATTTTTTGACCCATAATCACCTAATACTTTATATAATACATTTTTGAGCCATTATAAATAGAAAATTATTTTATTATAAGAAAATATATATTTTTTTCCTATGGTGCCCATCAACCCTCTTATAAAAGGGAACTCCCCATTCACTCGGATTCATACCATCATAGATTTTTGACAGGGACAAACCCTGCCCAAATATCCTCCCAACTATCATACATTCATCCTAGAGGACTTATTTTGGTCATAAATCCATCATAAGGATCCCTTTTTATCAAGTCAAAAGAAGGAACCCGAAGAAGAGGTAATGATTTCACCACACTCTTTCAAGTTCTCTTATTCTTCCAGTTACTCTTTCTCTGTGGTTTCCATTATGAAATAATAACTCCATTATATTCTATATACTGTGATGTTATTATAAATATGGCTAAACTATATTTATTATTCTATCCATCTTATGAATGATAATGTCACTATGCGTGTGTACGTACGACCTACCATCTCCACACCGTGGTGTAAATTTTTATTCAACACTATGTTATTTGGATGGATATAATGAAGAGTAATTTGTATATAAATAAGAAAATAAAATTTTAATGTATCTGTAAAATTAATATACCATCAAATTCCACACCATTAAAGAAATTATATTGTCGCTCGTGCGTACATACGGATTACCATCTCCACGACGCGATGATATTCATTTCCACGTCCACCTTTTGACGACGATTATAAAAATATATATTACTAATAAGTATACAATATCTGAAATACTAATGCTACAATATATATTTATATTTATATTTATATTTATATGTACTTATATATATTTTATTCACATAGTTCCGTTCAATATTATATGAAAACAGAAACAGTGTTTATGCATACGTACAGACCACCGTCCCCATAAACGGTGTTTTTCATATCATATATATGTCTATTATACATATTTATAGTATAAATATATTTGATATATAAATCATTTTTTATATTCTATATTTATTTAAATCTTGATCTATGTGATACAATCAAGAGTAACATGTTGAAACACGTACAATAAAGAAAGTGATTATTACCCAATATTTTAATTTAACATGGAAATTATTATTAAATGGGCAGTATAAAGTCATAAATGAATAATGTATGATATCATAAATATTTATATGGTTTTGGAATAATTTAATAACAAACTAGGATCTTCATACAAGAGGATAAACTTACCCTCGACTAAAGGAAAGTGCAAGGTAAGGGGTTTTCATCTCACACCTTATTCCAGTGAGATTCATTACATATTGCAACTATTACCTTTTGTGTAGTATATGTACTGACCATAATTGTATTCTTTTCATAATACACGTTATTTTATTTGTATTTACATATTCATTGTATGATATTTCTTTCATTAGGTGTATGTCTCGTAAGTTACCAAACTGTAAAGGGTTAATTTCACAATATATTTATTATCTGATGTTGTTTTTACGCATGTATCTACTGGAACATATTTATTATCCATGTACATGTTTCATAAAAGATTTTTCAACATGAATCTATTTAGGGGACTTTTTTTACTGAATCATCATTTTAAATTTTTTAAATATTTATTCTTCTAATTTGTTCTCATTAATGTTCATATTTTCAAAAAGGGTTTTAGGGATTTATTTATATGGACATGAATTTTATTAAAATGTGAATTCATTTGAAAATATTCAAAGTGGTATATGAATATCTGATTAAAAAATGTCTTAATATGTCTTCCTTTTTAAATTGTTTTACATTTAAATGTATTTATGAAAATGAGATATCTCTAAAAAAGAGTTCTATAAATAATTTTCATCTATGCCAACATTATTTGATGAATTTTAAACTTGTTTGAAGTTGATTTGATATAAAAAATTCTTCCATAATGTATTGAAGGCTTTGGGATATGTTTGTCTATGTGTGTGTTATTTTTATACCATTCATGGTTTATGGATAAAGTATTGACATTTCGTATGCTATTTTTAATACGAATGTTTATGTCATATTTCATCCTATTCTTAAGAAGAATGTGTTGGACTATATGGTTCTGGGTCGGGGACTAGTAAATGTAAGCCCTCCGGGTTGGGGTTCGGTTAAAACAGACCCTCCAGGATGGAGTCTGGTAATAGAGGCTCTCCAGGATGGAGTCCGGTTACAGAGGGTCTCTGTGATGGTGTCTAATTATAGAGGCTCTCCGGGTTGGAGTCAAGTTACGGAGGCTCTCTGGGATGGAGTCTGGTTACAGAGGCTCTCTGAGTTTGGGTTTAGTTACAGTTGGGCCCTAGGTCCTGGCACAAGGCTATGAGACAGAAATTAATCTTTTACATTAAACATTCTCTCATTATGAAATTAGTTATTACATGTGATTATTCTACTAGTAGAATATCCATGTACATGTTTATATGGTATTGTTTGATTTATTTTTCCATATTATGTTTAAGTTTATAATTAAAAGGCTACTTTTTTTATTACACATCTTGCCTTAAAAGATTATAGCATACGCTAAATTAATTATCCTTACAAGGCATCTGAGCTCACCCCTTTCTTATGTTTTATTTTCATAGGATTACAATATGTGTATTATGATTGATATGAATGGATAAGATAATGGGAATAATGGATTTCTCAACGAAATATATGTGTTGTGTTTTATGTTTGAAATTGTAATGTAAAGTTAATGTATGTAATCTATTTTCCAAGACTGCTAAACTGATCGGTCCTTCGAGAATTTATTCCTTGTAATCATAAAAATTTATTAAAATATTGCACTGGCTCTGAGTAACTAGGGTCAGGGAGTTACAGTTGGTATCAGAGGAAGTTTAGCAATATCCATGGAAAGTCGATTTAGATAAACTATGATTAAGAGCACATTACGCTAAGATAAACATTGAGGATTAGTATAGAATAATTTCCTAGAATTTTAGTGATGTAGATATTTTGTGAGTTTTCCAAGAAAATAAATCCCTATCTGGATATGAGCTGGAAGAGGTGGATCTGGAACAGATATACCTCGGGGTAAAACCCGAAAACACCTCTTTGAGATATACTCGAATGGGAACTAGTGCACGACAATGGGCATTGCTACACTCTGGTTTACGACACTCTAGGGGGATATGATTATGATAATTTTCATTTTCTTTACAAATCATTATGATGGATTTACGAGTATAAACGTCCTCATAGAAAATAATTTTATGAATTATATCCCCAAATTGTTCAATTTATGTTAGGTATTTTATAAGTTTGGAATTATTCATTTCACATCATAATCTGGCCTTGTGAATGCCATTGTGTAGTAATGGTGCCCAATATAAGGAATGTGAACTCCAGCAATACGTATGATCCAAAGAGTTGGGATGATCATATATTTCATATTATTAATCCAAAATTTAGAAGGGAATTAGTATCCCACGTAGTTTCAACATATGAAGAAAAGGTATCATGTGTTAATAAGATAAGTAAATAATTATCTAAGTCATATGGTTTTGATGGGAAACCAGAGAAGAAAAGGACGGTATAGAGAAATATCGATAATGGGAAGAAGGGAAAGAATGATTTTCCTATATGTGATAATTTTCTAAAGAATCCCCTTGGTAAATTCTTGAAGGGAATGATAGTTTGTTATGAGTGTGGAGAAAAAGGACACCATGTATGTGTTTACATGGATAAGAAAAACGTTTCATGTGTACAAAGCTTCATCTGCAAGGAGTTGGGTCACTATGTGAATCAATGCCCAAATCATTATATTATACACCAAATTTTGATTTTGGATAATAATAAAGTTATGATACTACCAAAGATGAAGAGGAATGATTATATTTATTGTGTTGTTATTAAAGTATTATGCCATTGGAGTATTGTATTAATGATGTACATGTTATAACAATTATAGAGTATTGAATGATTGTAATGTGGTACAATTTTAATGAGGATTTGATATTATATGGTTCTAAGAAAAGTGACTTAATAGTAAGATACAATTTTTGGATAATACTTGGTTGAAGGAAAGTTAATTCTTAAAATGGTCCTGATAAAGAGGTAGTGATTTTGGAATATGAGATGGTTGATTTCGATAAAATATATTGAATATTCTTGACTACCTTGAAACAGATTAATGGTTTTTATATTCCATCATTGTCGGAGTTTATAAATTTTTTGTATAAAAAGAGTATATCTATTATTCTATAAGGAATAACGGAGCATGAATGTAATCAATAAGGTTTTATAGTAATTCAGGATGTTGAGGTGTTCTAAAAGAATACATGATGAAGGTGTTCACATGTTATTACCTGGAAAAAAGGATCTTCATTGTGTTTACCTTCCTTATAAATTTTGGATAGAGAGTTTGGATATAAGTATTTTGGATATGTCTAATGGTTGGAATTGATTAATAATTAAATGGGATTCTATAGTTAAGGTTATTTTTGGATTGTTATAAAAAGGACAATCCATAGGTCAGGAAAAAACATGTCTCGTCCGGCAAGGCCATGACACTTGAACCTGCAACTAAAGTGCGACAAAGGTGCATCTCCTATGGATGCACTATGTGATGTACTGGTTTGTATAATGTATATATTTTTTAAAATAGTCTTACAAATGAATTATAAATTCATTATTTTTGGAAACTTATACTGTTTGGATAAAATAAATTTTTTTGAAATCATTTTGAGTGAAAAATGAGTTTGTGGTGGGAATTTTTTGAAGGATGAAACACTAATTTTAATGTGTATATATATATATATATATAATTTTATTCTTCTTATTAAGACAAAATTTTATTAAACCAATTTTCGATGTAGGTTTTCCAAGAAAGATATTTTCTATTTTCAACCATTTTTTTTAAAAACAATTTCAAATTGTGGGGATGCAATTTATTGAAGGAGGGAAGAATGTAACACCCCATGATTTCATAGTACGCTATTTCTTCAATGTAATTAAATAACATTCCCTACACGCAACATTGAGTTCAAGCGCACCACGACTTACCAAACTAGCCATTCAAAAGAGGTTATGAATAATAATAACTGAATTTTGAACTTTAAATCATCCTTATAATTTTAGAATCCATATTATATGTTTCTTAGACATAATGTAATAACAAATACATTTTTTCAGATAAAAGAAGTTTTTTAAAAAAATGCAATTTTACAGCCTTTTAGTTGATAACCCTTTTTCAATCCAATATTTGAAACTTTTATAAATTCAATTTGACAAAATAAAAATCTTCTTTAGAATCAAGACATCATAATTTAGTTTCGATAAATTTTTGGTTCTTTTCGAACAACTTTCATATTTAGGTGAATAGTGAAAAATACTATATTTTAACTGAAAACGACTTTTTTAATCAAAATAATTTATAGTGTTGAATTTTAAATTTTAATGATTTAGAAGTAAAATTATATAATATTTTTACAATTTAATCTAATGATGGTCACTGTATGTAATTTCACTTTGAAATTATACATAAACATGTGTCAATCTTTTGATAGTTATTATTTCCTAAAAATACGCTTCTAGGTTTTGACAATGAGAATTGATTTAAAATTAATTAATGAAACATATATGATTTGAAATTGGTAAAATAGAATTCATTTTTTAATTCTGAATAGTAAATATAGCTTAGGCTAATTTTTTGGTATTTTTTCGAGAAACATCAATTTTTGATGATTAGTGAAAAACACTAAGTTATTAGTTAAAACCTACATATTATTTAAATAATTATATATTTCGTATTATTTTATTGTAGGTAAATATTGATACATAATACCTATATAAATTCAATTGAATTAAATTGGATTCAGCTTATAATAATTGTAGATATAAAAAAAATTATCGAACTTTTTACCGTCTTTTACCCACCTCCTATGAGCATTTGCAAATTTACATAAAACATAATTTTAACACTTCTAGAAGAAAAATTTCTAAAATTCAAGTTACACTGTTTATATCAAGGAGTAAAATGATGTTCATTAAGATAAAAATAATTTTCGGTGAATAGTATCTTTTTACATTTATTTACCACAGTTAAATAAAATTGGGTAATTAAGTGTAAAAATTAAATTAATATTACCCTAACACATGTCCTCATTCTATTGGATAAGGGTAATTAGACCAAAAACAAACTTTTAAATAAAATTTTACCCTTTAGGTACACTTGTATTAGATATAGACATTTATTATTATTTTATTTAATGATGTTTTAAAAGAGTTAAAATCAATGTTTAATAACTAAACCATTTTTAATATAAGGTTATACATAATATAAATTCTACTATGAATATTCATTAGAAATATAAAATTATTTCCTTCATAATTGTATTTTATTTATAGTATTTATAGATTAAATAACCAAATTTATTAATGACACAATAACGATTCAGTAATTACCATATTAATGAAAGAATCAAATATATGGTATTATAAATATAAAAAAATACAATTTAAAAGTTTTTATGACATCCAAAATTTTTCTAGGTTTATATGACATGTTAGGATTGATTAAATGTATTTTTTTGGAGTAATAATGTTGTAATTATTTTATCAAAAAACGAATACCAAAGAGTGTCAAAATTGACATAAAATAGTTTTGGAAACAAATATTATATTATAAATTGATATAATAGTCCTAAAATTCTAATGTTCGGACAAATAATTAATATAACAATATATATGACATTAATGAACAAATTGGGGTTCGATTGGAATTTTATCGTATATTTATTAACCATATAATATAAAAATACAAAGAGACATGTTAAATGACAGACTATTTAACAAAGAGTTAAATCTAAATGTTAATTTTAATATGTTGACCCAAACTTGTCTAAAACCTATCGGATCAGTAGTTTTAGACCCATCCCCACCATATAATTTTAATAATACATTATGGAGACATTAAAAACCGAGAATGAATTTATTATAAAATAATACTTTATGTTTTTTCTATGGTTCCCCTCACCCCTCTTAGAAAATGGCACTCCCCCATCACTCTAATTTATACCTTCAAATCCTTTTATAACAGCCAAAAACTTCTCTAATATCCTCCCAACAATCCTAATATTATCCTAGATGACTTACCATGTTCATAAAGCCACCCTATGGATCCATTTTGATCAATTCAAAATGATGAACCCTAAGAAGAGGTAATGATTTCACCACCCTCTTTCAAGTTCTCTTATTCTTCCACTTACTCCTATTTTTTTCCATTATAAATTAATAACTATAGTATCTTATATATACTATGATGCTATTATAAATATGGAAATACTATATTCATCATTATATCCATCTTATGAATGATAATGTCACCATGCGTGCGTACGTACGACATACCGTCTCCACGCCATGGTGTAATTTGTTATTCGACACTCTGTTATTTGGATGGATATAATGATGAGTAATATTTTTATAAATAATGAAAATAACATGATAATAAATCTGTAATAAAATATACCATCTAATTCCACACTTGTTAGGAAATGATATTGTCGCTCGTTCGTATGTACAGATTACCGTCTCCACAACGTGATGAGACTCATTTCCACATTCACCATTCATCGACGATTATAAAAATATATATCACAAATAATAATGTAATATATGAAATAATAATTCTTTTGGATATATATATACATATATGTGCTTACATATATCTTTTTTACTTAGTTCTGTTCATTATGATATGAAAACACAAACAATGTTTATGCGTACGTACGAACTACCATCTCTATAAATTGTGTTTTTCAGTTATTATATATATCTAATATACATATTTATACTCTAAATATATATGATATATAAATATTGTTTTATATTCTGTATGTATTTAAATCCTTATCTAAGTGATACAATCTAGAGTAACAAGTTAAAAAACGTACGATAATGAAAGTGATTATTACTCGAAATGTTAATTTAACATGGAAATTATTTTTAAATGGGTAGTATAAAGTCATAAATGAATCATGCATGATATCATAAATATTAATATAGTTCTATAATAATTTAATTACATACTATTATCTTCATATAAGACGTCAAATGTACACTCAACAAAAGGAATGTACAATATAAGGTGTTTTCATCTCAGTCCTTATTCCCGTGAGATTCATGCCATATTTCCACTATTACTTTTTGTTTGTTGTACGTACTGCCCATTATTTTTTTCATTCTGTAATACACATTAATTTATGTGTAATTACATATTCATTTTATGATACTTCTTCAATGGGGTGTATGTTTCTTATGTAACACAATTGGTAAGGGATAATTTCACAATCTTTTTATTTTCCGAGGTTGTTTTTATGTAAGTATCTACTGGAACATATTTATTATACATGTCCATGATTCATAAAACTATTTTCAAAGGGATTCTTTTTAAGGGACGTTTTTTTACCAAAAAATCATTTTACATGTTTTAAATATTTATTCTTCTAAATTGTTCTCATTAACGTCAATGTTATCTTAAAGGGTTTTAAGGATTTATTTATATAGACATGTTTGTTAATAAAATATTAATTCCTTTGAAAAGTTTTAAAGTGGTATGAGACAAGTTGATTCAAAAATGTCTTAGAATTTATTCCTTTTTAAATTGTGTGACATTTAAATTGATTCATGAAAAATAGATATCTCAATCAAAGAGTATTGTAAATCATTTTCATCTATGTCAATGTCGTTTGATGTATTTTAAACTCGTTTGAAATCATTTTATCATAATAAAAATCTTCCATATTGTATTAATGGTTCTGTGATATGTTTGACTGTGGATGTCTTATTTTTATACCATTCATGGTTTATGTATAAAGTATTGACATTTCATATTCTAGTATTAATTTTAATGTTTATGTTATATTTCAACATATTCTTATGATGAATGTGTTAGACAAGTATGTTCTGGGTTGGGGACTAGTAAATGTAATCCCTCCATGTTTGGGTACGATTATAGCAGACCCTCAGGGATGGAGTCAAGTTACAAAGCCTCTTTGTGATGGTTTCTGGTTACAGAGGCTCACTAAGATGGAGTCCAGTTACAAAGGATCTCTGGGTAGAAGTCCATTTACAGAGGCTCTCCGGGATGGAGTCTGGTTATAGAGGCTATTCGGGTTTGGGTCTGGATACAATTTGCCCCTAGGTCCTAGAATGAGGTCATGGAACCGAAATTAATCTTTGGAATTATACATTCCTTTATTATGAAATTAGTAATTACATGTGATTATTCAACTAGTAGAATATCCTTGTGAATGTTTATATGGTAATGTTTGATTTATTTTTCCATATTATGTTAAAGATTTTATTTAAAATGCTATTGTTTTTATTACACATCATTCATTAAATGTTTATAGCTACCGCTAAATCAATTACCCATACTGGGCATCTGAGCTCTGCCTTTTCTTAAGTTTTATTTTCCCAGGATTCCAAGAAGTGTATTATGATTGATATGTGGAGTTAAGAGAAAGGTACAAATGGATTTGTCAAAGAACTTTCTATGTTGTGTTTTATGATTGAAATTTTAATGTAAAGTTAATTTGTGTAATATATATTACATGATTGCTAAACTAATCAGTCATTCGGGACATGATTTATTGTAATCATGCCAATTTATTAAAATAATGCACCGGCTATGGGTAACAGGGGTCGGGGCATTACACTCATTAATACAACAGTTTACTTCATAGTTTCTTTTATTACATTCTAGTCTGAGTGTTCTCTTCTTGTTGTGTTCTACTCTATGAGTTTGTACAGGGTTAATGATAATGCCTCACCCTTATAAGGATACACCTTTCCATTGCTAGTCTCCTTCCCCTAGCCTATTGAAGGTGGGCTTGGGGTAGTCACGGCACGGGCCCTGGGGGATGGTTCTTGATAATGTGCTATCAGTGGGTGGTCAGTTCTACCTCAAAGAATGGGCATTTGTGTTTTTGTTTTAAATCAAAAATGTTGAGTGTGGCGAGTCTGAAATTCTAGTTTAGGGAGTCTAGGGTTGGGGTGGTAAACGATGTAACCATACAATAGAACCTTGAGTGATGCTTTTCAGAAAAATGCACAATAATACTGGTTTCATTTTTTTGTGATTTTGAATAAAATTCAGCTCACCATGTATAATGTTTTAACTTTGGAACATATTGATTTAAAGATGTATTCCTCCATGGTGATGATTATAAAGGATCTAGATGCATGAGGAAATCCCCCTCATTAATGAGGCAAATGTCTAGGGGCCAGTGTTCAAGATGGCCCCCTGGGTGGTGCTCCAATGCTACCACCACCTGATGGTCATCCCTTGTTACCGACAGTTTTGTTAGATGATGTTAGTAGTATAAGTAAACTACATGAGTTTCATAGGCAGAGAGATCCTAGGTTCAGGTGATAGATAGTCCCTTGAGTCAATAAGGATTGTCTAGAGGTTGTGACACAACTCCTCTACTTAGTGAGGACACCACCCAACCAGAAGTTGATCATGGTAGTGAGCCTTCTTCTTTGATCAGGTGGGAGATACTGGAGCCTGACCATCCAGGTACACACTGAGGAGCCCCTCACATAGGTTGAATTCATAAGGCTTTATTGGGAGGAGTTTTTCCCTGAGACATTGCACTCTGTGCGCATTCAAGAGATGCTTCACCTTCATCAGGGCAACATGATAGTGGCCGAGTACTTGGCGAGGTTAGCATGAAATTCCCACTACTGTATGAATGTGGTGAAAGACCCTTTATTTAGGGAATGTATCATCGAGATGGGGATTAGGAGGGAGATCGGGTCTTCTGTGGTGAACCTCAACATCCACACCCAGGCGGGAGTACGAGAGTGTGCCCTTCTTGAGTAGAGAATCCGGTTAGAGCATGCATCGACATGTAGAGCCAATAGTATACCCCAGGTAGCAGAGTCTTTGGCATGTATCAGGCAATAGGCGCATGGGCCAATGCATGCTATTTATTTATGGGGGAGACCCTAGGACTCTGGGTCAGCAGTAAGAGTATACCAATCAACAGGCGTCAAAAGGGAGCCACGTAGTGTAACACATGTAGTGGGCTGGGTCATATGGATCTTCACAACCTTACACACCATATAGAATACCAGAAGATAGTCGAGGGACCACTAAGGAAATGGTAGAGGTTCAAGTGAGGAGGTCTACAAGGTGGCAGACAAGGTAGAGGAGCCAGTCATGCAGTAGGTGGTTGGTGATGTTACGAGGTTCAACCACCACCACCACAAGGAGGTCCACCCCATCAACAGAGAGTAGGAGGAGTGTAGAGATCTCAGCTCTAGGTAGCTGAGTATTATGACCAGAATGCTCAAGATTTGATTAGAAGTATGATCTGTGTCTACTCTGACCAAGATTAAGTTCTCATAGACATAGGTTGCAGTTTCTCTTTCATTTCCATGACCCTCGTTTGGATCTTGGAGATTCTAATGGAGTCGCTGGCTGGATTTTTATAGTTAGAGATTCATACAGGAGTAGATTTGATGATAACACACAGGTGCTGATAGTGTGATAATATTCTAGGTAGCAAGATCATCATTTGGGATCTCCTAGTAACGGGGTTGAGGCCTTACAACATCATCCACGGTATGTACTAGTTATCCACAGTCATTGCTCAAATTTACTATATTAGGTGCAAAGTGTTGTTCATTCAAATATATGGGTCTAGGATTTCTTTCACCAAAGAGAAGGGAACATTTTCAGCACAAGGAAATGTTACCCAGTAGAGGGTGCATCCAATAACTCTTATGTATGATAGCCTTACCCTTAGGTAAATTGATGTTGAGAGTCTGATATATCCTATAGTGGTGGACCAGTATGTCGATGTCTTCCATGATGATGTCCCAAGACAACATGAATGCATAGAGGTAGACGTTTTCATCAAACTATACCTCGGGACGACACCGATATCTACACCAACATATCAGATGGATTCTATGGAGATTCATAAGTAACAATTAATGTTGGATGACTTACAGGAAAAGGGGTTCGTTAGACACAATGTTTCTTCATGGGCAGCCCTGATTTTGATCACCAAGAATGAAGATGGTAGTTTGAGACTCTGTGTGGACTATCGGCTCCTGAACTAGGTGACTATGAAGAACAAGTATCCACATATGAGAATTGATGTTATTTTCAATTAGTTGAATGGAGATCATCAGTATTTGAAATAGGCCTTTGATCAGGCTATCATAAGCTCTGGGTAGGAGATGAGGATGTGTATAAGATGGCATGTAGATGTCAGTGTGCCCAGAATGACTTCTTGGATATGATAATCGGCAATACCAACACCCCTACATTTTTCATGGGACACATGAACATGATCTTCCAGCCATACCATAATCACATTGTGGTGGTCCTCATCAACGACATCCTAATATACTCTATGATGGTGGAGGATCATGCCTATCATATGCAGATAGATCTAGATACACTTTGTGAGCCTTAGCTTAATGGTTAGCTCTTGAAGTTCCACTTCATGATATGAGAGGTCCACTTTCGGGGACACGTTATCTCATAGGCGGGAGTTGTAGTGGATCTAGTGAAGATTGAGTTTGTACATTCTTAGGAGACACCCAAGAGTTTTACTAATGTGTGGAGTTTCCTATGGATGGATGGATACTACCAGAGATTTATCCATGAATTTTGTAGTCTTACGGCAGCCTTGTCATCATTGACGAAGAAGGGGAATCCCTTTGTATGTATGAATAGATTCCAACAATTTATTTAGGATATTGCACAGATATTGATGAGTTCGCCCATCTTGAGGCTATCCGAAGAGCCAGTGGGTACTTAATCTACTGTGACGCATCCGGGACTGGACATGGTTGTGTCTGGATGATGGAGTGAGTATTGATCGCCTATTTCTCGGGACATCTTAGTCAAAATGAGAAAAAAAATGCTACCAATGACAAGGATTTAGAAGGAGTGGTCTTCGCCCTAAAGTTATGTTGTCATTACATAATGAGAGAACTTTTTACAGTCTTCTTTTATCACAAGTGTCTCAGGTAAATATTGTCTCAGAAGGACCCGAACACGAGGAAATCAAGATGACTAGAGTTACTCCAGGACAATGACTTTGACATAGTCTATACTCATGGGAAGGGGATTGTGGTAGAAGATGCACTATGCAGGAGGTATGACCTACACCTGCTGAGTGGGGTGACAGAATAATTATCCACATTGCAGATAACCTTTGGTGATAGAGATTATGCCACTTACCATTAGTCTATAAACGTCACTCACCCGATTCTATAGAGAGACAGGGAGGTGTAGCTTGGGGACTTTGACTATGAGGTTTTATGCGATCAGATATCCTCATGGCAGGCACCTGATGGATTTTTTGAAGGTGAGGAGCTCATCATCCTCTTTAGGGGACTTACTATGGTACCGGTGGTGCTACGGGAGGAGGTGTTGAGGGAGTTCCATAAGTCTCTTCTAACTATATATCCTGGTGTGGTGAAGATGTTCAAGGACCTCCGACGTCATCACTGGTGTCCAGAGATGAAGAAGTCTGTAGCAGACTTTTTTTTTCACAATGCCCCACTCGTCAGCATGTGATGTCTGATCATCAGGTTCCAGCAAGCTTAGCACACCCGCTAGATGTGCTAGAGTTGAAGTGGAATTGGATCTCCATGGAATTTGTTACAGGTCTTTCATGAATGTCAATGGGACAAGATACCACCTGGGTGATCATTGAACAACACCCCAAGTCAGCCAAATTCATACCTATCAGAGAGAATGGGTCAATAGAGGGCATGTGATGCCTCTTTGTATAGGATATTGTGCTACTCCATGGTGTTCCCTCGGCGATGGTCTCTAAACGTGAGACATGTTTCACATCTCTGTTATGGAATGGATTGCCAAAGGGGATCAGGACCCATCGATGTATGAACACCGCCTTCCCACCATAGACGGAGGGTTAGATAGAGGAGACCATATAGATGATGGGGGATATGCTTCCTGAATGTGTCCATGATTTTTCACACCGTTGGGAGGATCATTTTCCCATGGGATTGTTTTTATAAAAAAAATAGTTACCACTCCACCATAAGTATGTCACCATTAGAGGTTTTGTTTAGTCGACCGTGAAGATCATCTCCATGTTGGACAGACCAAGGGGAGTCAGCACTTATGGGCCTAGTGTTTTTATGGGCTACAACTGAGAATGTGTAGATCATCCAAGAGGAGACATAGACTATAGAGAGAAGGAATAAGTCTTATGCTGATAGGAGGCAGAGACCATTGGAGTTCCAAGAGGGGACCATGTATTCTTGTTAGTCCCTCCTTGATGGGGACTATGAACATTTGGCCGAGGAATCAAGTTATCATTGAGGTTTATCAGAACATTTCTTATACATTGGATGATAGGTAAGGTGGGATACTACATGGAACATCCACCGATGTTGGAGAGAGTGAACGAAATCTTCCACATATTCGAGATGAGGAGATACGTGAACGACCCATGTCACATCATTGACCATGAAGAGCTAGATTTGGAAGATGGAGATTCATTTATGGAGGTTCTTGTAGATGTTGATGATCGACAGGAGTAGGTCCTTCATGGGTGGTCGATACCTCTGGTACAATTTCACTGGATTTATGGGAACATCCAGGAGAATACATAGGAGAGGGAGGCTCAAATTATTTCTCAAATGCCCATTTTTTTCCTTAGTCTTTGTTGTCGATTTCAGGGATGAAATGCCCTATGGTGTGGAGAATGTAAAGACCCATATGTTCCATGTAATTATTTTTATTTTTATTTATATGGTATTTTATGTGTCTGAGAAAATTTATGGCGCATGAATCTGAGTTTGGTGTTCTCGTAATTAATTTATGAACTTTTTTAAGGTACGTTCAGTAAACGCGTAACCGACTTTTTCTAACTTTTGAACCTGTTCTTGGAGTAAAAAACTAATCGAACCATTGAATCCACAACACTAATATTCTCTTATGGGAGATATTACTTTAACTGCACTTGGTCCTGAGCTGAAATTATGTTTTGTGACTTCTGAAAGAAATTAAAAAAATAATTCTATAATTTTAATTTCATTCTTTTCCAACCAATGGTCATGTGGTGTGTGGGACCCACAGTGTGTCAGTCCAATGGATGGCTTGACATTCCATATCCTATGTAATGACACCATGGGGGAATTAGGAAGCTTCCTAATTTATTATTCCCCATTAACACCTAGAGGTATTAGAGAACCTCCACCTCTCATATAAATATAGAGCATGGGGAGGGGTATGAGACAAGCTTCGCCCAGAAACAATGTTCTATTGGAGTGTTGTAACACCCAACCCATAGAAGAAATTGCAGATCCCAACAGGAGATGACATGCAACACCAAAACCCAATCCAGAGTTTGACATTCAAGATTCGGTGATGATGACTTGTTATAGGGACGACAAACAACTTGACTCCATCAACCGCGAGTGCTCTCCCATGTTTCAACATAGGGGGTGTTGTTTGTTTTGGTTCTACCCTATATTTTGTTTCTAAAATCACAAGAATGGTAGAACTAATTAACATGTTGATCTATTAAATGATATCCATATGTGGTATGGAATGTTACTTTATTTTGGAATAGGTTTGAAAATAAGGCAAAATGTCCATTTGAAACTTTCTATAAAACTCCGCTGGATTTATCTCTAATGAGGAAAGCATGGGGCGACACAAACAAAGCCCATGTCGCTCAATTCATGCATTGATTGTGATCGCTCATTTTAATGTTGGAAAAAAACTGAATCAGAGCCTACTACAGTGATGAATGTCATCCATTGATTCCGCATGGCACATACGACGCATGAAAGAAGGCCACTAGTGTGCGACCGGTCTCCCGAAAAACACCCTGAAGCTGTCACCCACGCCAGTGGAGACAAACAAGGGTGTGGCAGCGGCACGTGGTGGCACCTGTCGTGAATCTGGAAGAATACCGGCTGAGGCCCCGGGAGATGGAGAAGGGGATGTGGGATGTTCCCCTAGCGGCATGCCCACACGGCAGTTGGACTGCGGCCTACAATGGTTGTGGCGGGAGCAGAGGCCATCGGTTCGACCAACAACCAGTTAATGGGGCTTGTGCTAGTGGTGCGCCCTACTATAGAGCTGCAACCCATAGGTTGTGGTGGTGAGGACACGCTATTCCAATTATTACCACATTGGGTCATCCCCCAGGGGTTGACTAGATTATGTGGCCCCGTGACATGTCCTCCCTCCCCAGACACATCACGTCTAGGTGTCCCTGGATGCCTGCACTACTAGGGGGGTAGAACTTCCTTATCGGCCCTGTGGACCAACCCACCACCAAGCGGGCTGAAACGCGGACCGGAGGGCCATCCTGAGGCCCATAGGTCTGACCTGAGGCCCAACCAGTTCGGGCCATAACCAATTCAGTTCGGGTTGACCGAGGTCGATCCAGCTCATCCCATGCCAAACTGGGTCAGGCTGGTCCAACCGAGGCAGACCGTACCCAGACCTGGTAATGAATTGTTACACAAAACATTTACTAATTTCTAAACTGACATCATTTTGATGAACCATATATTTCATTGAGATACTTAGGATGAGGTGGACGTTTTTAATACTCCACATGTGTTTTGGATAATGTTGGGGTATGGACAAGTTGGATCGTTTACGAATCCAACTGGTCCATCGGCACTAAAACACCCACATCCTGCAGACCGTGCATCTGATTGGTGAGCTGTTTGTGGATTTGGAACCCTCTTAAGGAGACAGATCTTTTGGATTACCTTTTGATGACTTCAATGTATATCACAATGTGGTCAGTGGATTGAGTAGTGGTTTTCCCAAGGGCATTATGTTCGGAACCCAGCCACTGGTAGAGACCTGACGACTGCTGACTATTTGACTGGGAGTGACTCAATTGCCCTGATACACAATGGGGAGGAGTATCTCAGTAGGCCATGGTGGGGAGAGACCCTATTATTCCATGTATAGGAGTACCTCCACATGACAAATGGGGGAGGGAGGCTCTGTGTGATGCAGCATACCCAATATAGGCGATGGGGAGGAGTACCTTAGGAGTTCAAGGTTAGTGGAAAATGGTTCGGAGTGACCCGGCATGCCCACTATACTCAATAGAGGAAGAGTTCTCTAGCAGTTGAGGAGTTCATTGATGTGATAACCCTTCTAACCATGAGCTATTGTGATACCTGGTGTGAGTAGACTTGTGCTACGTACATCTACTTCATGCTTTGTGGTTTTCCTTTATAGAGCTCTAAGAGACCTACAGGGGTCTATGGGTCCCTACTAACTATTGATATACTCACCCCTATACAATATTTTCCCACACCTAGTTTTGTTAGCTGCTGACGACTTAAAATGTTGATCGAGGCTGTGGGATCTAAGACTAGGAGGTTCTTTGAGCTGGGCCTTCATGGCACGACATGATCGATGAACAATAGATCATGAGTTGTACCTACCCTTCATGTAGGATCTGTGGTGGATAATTTAGGTGCTCCCTTTCACTTTTCAGCTATTTTGTTACTTTTACATTTTTACTTTTTCTTTCTCCAGTCGGGAAAGTATTCCATCCCCCTTTACTTTTGGCATACATTACTACAAAATTTTACTTCATAGATCATTTTGATGTGTTCTAGATTTTGTGGTTCCCTCTTCTGAGTTCTACTCTATGAGTTTGTGCAGGTTTAAAGGTAATGCTGTCCCATTTTAGGGATATTCCTTTCCAGTGCTAGTCGCCAGCCCCTAGCCTATGGAAGGCGGGTTTGGGGTAGTCACCAAATGGGCTCCATGGGACGGGCCGTAACATGATCAATAATGATGATTAATTTGACATATGATATTTAATAAATTTTTATTATTTTATGAAATTTAGTTGTTATATATATAATTTTAGCATCCATCACACTATCACATTACATTCATATATATTCCACAAGTTCTTGAAAATAGTTATCATTTCATTATAAGTTAACTATTCTAAAAGAAAATAAGTTTCATCAATAATTCATCTTGAAAATAAAGAGATATAAATTTAAATAATATGTATGGTATCCTAGAATAATATCCTCATTTAATCAAAAATTACATATATGTAATCTATCATAGATGAAAAATTCCTCTAAAATATCACTGAAATACTTTTTGAGGAATATACCCTTCTCAATTTTTAATCAATTACTTAAAATTAAAAAATTTGAACACTATTAATGAAATACATTTTCATTGAAAATAAACATGGAAAATTGTAAAGGAAGCATCAAATATAAGAGTATTCATGATGGTTGTAAAATCATTTCATGCAATATATATTAATTCAATGATTCTTCTTACACTTTTGGTAATGATTCTTCTTAAATCGAAAAGATGTTACATTTTATACAATTTCCTAGAAATTAAAACCTAGGTAAAATGATTTTAATAATTAATTATAAAATTGAGAAAATATCATTCTTATATAAAATACAAACATGAAAGAAAATGAATCCATAATGAAGAGTAAAACAATGAAAGATTTCCTTAAAAACATTATTTCAGAATTTTGAGTAAATAAATGTAGAAAAATGAATTGAAATACTTCATTATATATAAATAAAAGTAATAATTCTAATTACATCTCATTTCTTATTTATATATTATATAATTTCATTAGGGTGAATTTAATCATCAACGAAACAAGGATGAAATGAGATTGTAATGTAAAACCCTTACCCCATGTGCGGATTTCTCAATATGTGTTGTAGAATCCAATAAAATAAAATAAATTTTACTATAATTAAAAAATAAAATTATTAATAATTATAATATAATATTTTATCATCATATAAATTTTCAAAATATTTTTATTAATTATTCTATATTAAAATAGTCATTTCTATGTGTTAATTGTTTCATTACTCATATAAGTTTCAATTTTTCAGTTTCAGTCAATTTAAATTGATAATGGTTCCATAATATCCATAATGTTAATAATAATATAAATATAATATACATTCCTGAAATCTATATCTAAAATCATCCATTAAATGTAAATTTATAAAAATGAATTACACAATTCATAGAGACCTTAGTTCGTATATATGTGTATAGTTTTTTCTCATTTAATAATGAAAATTTGGAAGGAAATACATATAATATATTATAATTATAGTTTAACATCCCAATATTTCAAAGTACATTATCTCATTAGAGTAATTCAATAGCTTATTCTATATGAAACACCGAGTTCGATCACACAAAAATTACAAAACTAGCCATTCAAAAAGCAGTTATGAATAATATTATCTGCATTTCAAATATTATATAGTCCATATAAATTTAACATCCATATTATTATTTTCTTAGACCTCATATAAGAACAAATATAAATTTTCAGATAAATGAATTATATTTCGGAAAATGTAATTTTTATGACTTTTAATGGTGAACCCTTAATAAATTCGATATTTTACACTTTTATATATTTAAATATAAAAATATACTTCTCTTTTCAATTAAGACATAAATATTTAGTTTGGATTAATTTTTGGTGTTTTTCTGATAACTTTCATATTTTGGTGAATAGTCAGAAATACTAAATTTTAATTGAAAAATACTTTTTTAATCAAAATAATTTATAGTGTTAAAATATAAATATGAATGGATTGGAATTATAATTATATTATATTTTAATCATTTGTTATTATATATTACATTATAAGTAATTTCACATTTTAATTTTAAATAAACACATGTCAATCTTCTGATAGTGTTTACTTTTTAAAAACCAATTTTTGTTTTTGAAAAAAGAAATTAATAATAAATTAATAATTTAAACTCATATAATTTGAATTGGGTAAAATTTAATTAATTTTTGAATTTGGAATATCCACATTATCTTATGAAGATGTTTTGGTATTTTTTTGAAAACTTTTATTTTTTTATGAATAACGAAAAACACTAAATTATTGTATAATATTGAATTTTTATTTTAACAATTATTTATTTTATTTACATATATATTAAGACATACCAGATATATAATACCGATATAATTTCAATTTAATTCATGGGAGTAATATAATAAAAAAATTAGATGTATAAAATTTTATTGAACATTTTAACGTCTTTTTCCCACCTTCTAGGCACATTTGAAAATTTTCATAAAACATAACATTAATGCATTGGTGAATTGAATTTTAAAAATCAGAGAGACATGGTTGACATCATTAAGAAAATTTTGTTCAAATAAGACTATAATAATATGTTTAGAATATTATCTTTGGACATTTATTTTCCACGGTTAAATGTAAATAGGGTAACTAAAGATAAAAATGAAATTATAATTACCATAAGCCATGTCATAATTCAATTGTATATGTTTTTATTCTATTGAAACAAACCATATGAATAAAATTTTATTCTTTTGGTCCAATTGGAATATATTAGGGCGTTTATTATTATTTTATTTAAAGAAGAGTTAAAAGTGTTAAATTCAATGTTTAATATCTAAATGATTTATTATTCAGGGTTACACATAAGTTAAATTACACTATAAATATTCATTAGAAATAAAAAAAATATTTAATATATCATGTCATTATATTTTAAAATTTTATACATTAAATAATTAAATTTATTTATGAAACAATGATGATGCAGTAATTACCTTATTAATGAATGATTAATATAATTGATATTTAAAATATAAAAAATAAGGTAAATTTAGATATTAGATGACTTCCACGAATTTTCTAGGTGAATATCACTTTTTAGGGTTGATTTATGATTTTTTTCGAAGTAATCAACTTGTTATGAATTTACATAAACCAAATACCAAACAGCGTCAAAATTTACATAAAGGAGTTTTTTAAAAAAATACTAAATTATTAAATGATATATTAATCATAAAAATATAAGGTTCATACAAATGAAATATATAGTTATATATATGTCAGTGCTGAAAAATTTGAGGTTATATTTTCATTTAATAGTATGTTTATTAACAATTTATTATAACAATACAACAAGACTAGGTTAATGTTAAACTATTTAACGAAGAGATAAATCTAATAGGTAGAGTTAATATGGTGACCTATACTTGTACAAAACCAATTGGATGAGAATATTTTGACCTAAACACATTTGTTTCGAAATAAATCAATTTTGTGTCATTGGAAAACGAAAATTATTTTATAATAAAATAATATTTCAAACATTTCCTAAAGTGACCATCACCTCCCTTATAAAAAGTTACTTCCACGTCTCTCAAAATTACACCCCCAAATCCATTTGGACTCTCCAAACCCACCTAAAATCTTGACACAACATTCCTAAATTCAACATATAGGCATTACCATGAGTAGAAAGACAACCTAATGAGTCCTTTTCTTCTAATCAAAAGGAAACTCACAATGAAGAGGCAATTATTTTATCACCTCATTCAAAGTTCGTTTCATCATCCACTTTCCCATTCTTTGTAATCTAAAAACGTAAATAATAACTCTAGTAACTTATACATACTGTTTTGTTATTATAAATATGGTAAAACCATATTCATTATTTTATCTATCCTGTTAATGATAATGTCAACATGCATTCATACATACTGCTTATCATCTCAATGTTGTGGTGTAATTTGATATTCAACACTATGATATTGTAATTGTTATAATGAGGATTAATATACATTTATATAATAAAAAACAATCCAATTTCCCTTTATAATTAATATACCATCCAATTACACATTTTTAATCATTACTTAAATGATATTGTCGCTCGTGTGTACGTACATCTTACCGTCTCGACGACACGATGAGATTAATTTCCACATTCACCATGCAACGATGATTATAAAAATAAATATTATTAAAAAGTATGTTACATTTGAAATTATCATACTATTTGGTATATATATATGTTTTTATTTACTTACACATATCTTATTTACTTATTTATGTTCAATATGATATGAAAAGGGAAACAACTTTTATGCATATGTATGACCTATCATCTCCAAAAATAGTGATTTCCATTTAATATATCTACATATTATACATATTTATATTACAAATATATATGATATATAAATCATGTTCCATATTCTGTAAGTATTTTAATCATCATCTAAATGCTACGATGAACAATAACAAGTTAAAACATGTAAGATAAGGAAAGCGGTTATTACCTCAAATGTTCATTTAACATTGAAATCAGTATTAAATGGGAAGTATAAAGTCATAAATAAATCATGTCTGATATAATAAATATGAATATAGTTCAAGTATAATTTAATAACATACTATGGATATTATAGAAGTGGTTAAATGTAACCTCGACCAATGGAAAATTCAAGGTATGGGTTAATTCTCAATCTCATTATTATTCGAGATTGATTATGTGTAAATATTTACTCAGACATATTTATTATTCCTATCAATGATTCATGAAAGACCTGTCAAAAATCTACTTTTAAGTAACTAATTAACTAAAACATCATATTAATTGTTTTAAATATCTATTCTTCTAAATCAATCTCACTAATGTCCTTGTTTTCAAAATTGTTTTAAGGATTTATTTAGAAAGACATGATTGTTTTAAAATGTTAAATCATTTCAAAAGATTCAATGCGGTATGGAACACTTTGATTCAATGATATATTTTAAATTATTCATTTATAACTGTGTGACTTTTAAATGATTTCAGAAGATGATATATTTCTCTCAAAAAGTTTTACTGATCATTTTCAATCATGTCAGCTTCCTTTACTTGATATTATTCATTGTTATGGCTGATTTATTATAATACAGTATTGCAAATATTATTGTATTAGTTATGATATTTTTGACTGTGGATTTTATATTTTAATACCATTTAAGGTTTCTCATTAAATTATTTTCATTTTGTATGAAAATTTTAATACGAATGTTAATGTTATGTTTCAATATTTCCATATGGGGAATATAGTGGAATTAGTGAGTGACTGGTGGAGCCCACTATTTCTCCTAGATTCATCAGTAGGACTAATGGAAAAAATTAGTTTCTTGGAATAATCCCTTGATAAAAATTTTATTTGTATTCTTGGAACGAGGTCTTTAATATTTCGTAATGATGTCTGGAGTTATGCATTCCCTCATTATGAAATTAGTTATTACATGTGATCATTAGACTATTAAAATATCCATGTGCATGTTTATATGGTAATTCTAAATTAATTATCTTCATACTATGACAGTTTTTACAATTAAAAGGATGTTGTTTTTATTACTCATATTTCCTTAAAATTTTATTGCTTCCTCGAAATTATTTACCCTTACTAAGAATCACATATCACAACTTTATTTAGTTTTATTTTTACAGGATTCCCAGAAGTGTATTGTGATTGATATCCAGGGTTATGCAAGGGGAATAATGAAATTATAAAAGGATTATTTATGTTGTGTTTTATGTTTGAATGTGTAATGTAACATTCATGTACGTAATATATTTTACTAGACTGGTAAACTGGTCGGTCCTTTAGGACTTAATTACATTTAATCATGACAATGTATTAAAATAATGCACCAGCTCTGGGATTCTAGGGTAGGGGTGTTTCAGTTTCTATCAATGGAAGTTTAAAAACAGCTATGGAAATATATTTTGATCAAATCTGATGGGAAAAAATTTCATTAAGATAAAATTTGAGTATTAGTATATAAGAACAAACTATAATTTTTGTAATGTAGAGATTTTGTTAATTTTCAAAGAAATACATCCCTGTCGTGATACGATTAGGTAGAGGCTGCTCTGGCATAGTTTTACTATGGAGTGAAAACACTGAAAAAGAGTTTCATTCTTGACAAGGGTTATCTTGGTACAGGTCAACGGGCCTGGCTGCACTCTTTGTTATGACACTCCCAAGGGATATGTTTAGGATAATTCACCTTTTCTTTACAAGATAGTATGAATTATTTATGATTAAATACGTCCTCAAAGAATTTTATTTATGATTATAGATTGTATTCATATAATTTTGAATTTAAATTAGGTATTTTACCAGTTTTGAAATATGTATTTCAATTCATAAACAAACCTATTGTATTCCATTGTTTAAAAATGGAACCCGGTATAAGGAATGAGAAATCCATCAATATGCATGTTCCAAAGAGTAGAAAATGATCATATCATTCATGGTATTAAGCCAACATTTTGAAAGGAAATAGTCTCCTACATATTCTCATTATATTAATAATTAATATCATGTGTTAATAAGATAATTAAAGAAATCTCTGTGTCCTATTTCTTTGAAGGGAAGAAATAGAAGTAAAGGATGGTAGAGAAAATGATAGATAATGGGAAGTGGGGAAAGATGGATTTTCCCATATGTGATAATAGTGAAAATAATCACCTTGGTAAATACTTGAAGGGGAATCGAGTTTGTTATAAGTGTGGAAACAAATGAGACCAAGTACATGATTGAAAGGGTTAGAAAAATGTTTCAAATGTAAAATATTTCCTTTTCAAGGATTTGTGACACTACACAAATCAATGTCCCAATCATCATAGTATACCCCAAATGATACTATGGGATAATAATCAAGTTATGATATTACTGCAGATGATGAGGAATGTTGAGTTTTATTATATTGTTGATAAAAAATTATTTCATTTTAGTATTTTATTAATGAAGAACAAGTTATAAGAATTATAAACTATATAAGGATTGTACATCGTTATGTGTTCATTAACGATTTTAAATTTTGTGGTATAAAGTAATGTTACACAGTTTCATGTAAATTTTTTTCGAAAATATATGGATGGGGGAAACATAACCCTTAATATGTTTTTCATATTTTGAAAATGATTTTAGAATACGATATAAATATGTTGGATACTGTATATTTTATATTATTAAATACCTTGTAACTATTTATTATTTGTGTATTCCATAATTTTTTGGGATTACAATAATTTTCAATATAATGAGTGTGTCTAGTATTATATAAGGAATAAGGGAGAATGAATGTAATTTATAACGTTTTAAGGTAATTTAGAGTGTTTGTATGTTTTAAAAGATTACAAAATGAAGGTATTCATATGTTGTTACATGGAAAAAGAGATCTTTATTATGTTTACCGTCAATATAAATTTTGGACTGTGAGTTTGGATAAATGTATTGTGGAAGAGTCTAAAAGATGGAATAAATTATGTTGGACAGTAGATTCTATTGATTAAGGTTCAAACATTTCTAAATTCTGTTCATTGATTGTTATAAAAATGAAAACCATGTGGTTAGGAAATAACCCGTCGCGTCTGACATGGCCGCAAGAATTGAACCATCAACCGAAGGGAGACAACAGAAATCACCTACCATTGGCCTACATGATGTCCTGCATTGAATAAAGTAGTTTTTTCTAAATTTTCCAACAAATGAATTATAAATTCATTATTTTTGGAACCCTACACGATTTGGATAAATAGAATATTTTTGATTTTTAATATCTTTTGGAGTGAAGTATGATTTTGTTATAGGAATTAGTTGAAGGATGAAACTATAGTTGTTATGGATATTTTTTCCTCTTATAATATGAATAAATTAATTCCTATACATTAGAGAAGGGATATAAAAACAAAAAATGTGTTATAATAATTTTTTTTGAACTGATGATATTCTATATCATCATAGATTGATGGATTTAAGGCCCTCAATTTTACACTTTTTTTATTGATGACCTCAATCAATCCCTATAAATATTTATTTTTTCCTATAATTATGAGTTTTTTATTTCCAACAATTTTCTCGTATTAGAAACCATTATTTTTGGGGGACTTTTTAATTTCTCTTTCACTTTTATTAAGACTAAATTTTATGAACCATATTTTTAATGTGGGCTTTCCACAATGGTATTTTATATTTTAAAACTTTTATTTTCAATGAAAATTTCAAATTGTGAGGAAGAAATTATTTTATGGGGGGTAGAGTGTAACGCCCCATGATTTTATAGTTTGATATCTCTTTTATGTAATTCAACAACTTACACTACAGAAAATACCGAGTTTAAACACACTATTACTTACCAAACTGGCTGTTAAAAATGCAGTTATGAATATTATTTTCATTATTTAGAATATTATATATTCCATATTATTTTAAAAATCATTAATATGTGTTTCTTAGAAAAAATATAGGAAAAAATTCAATTTTTATATAATAGAATTATTTGGCAGATAATGCAATTTTACCGCCTTTTAATGGAGAACCATTTTTAAGCCAATATTTGAAACAGTTATATATTAAATTTGATAAATTAAACTTCATATATTATAATTAGGAAATAGAAATATATTTTCTATGTTTTTTTTTTCTGATAAGTTTTATATTTTGGTGAATAGTGAAAAATACTATATTTCAATTGAAAACAACTTTTTTAATCAAAAAAAATTATATGGTTAAATTAAAAATTTTCATGGATTCGATGTACAATTAGATTATATTTTAATCATTTAATACAATTTCGGTCATTATAAGTAATTTGACATTTAAATTTGACAAAAACACATGTCAATCTTTTGATTATTTTTTCTTTTTAAAAACCCACGTTTTGGTTTTGAAAACAAGAATTAATTTTAAATTAATTAAAGAAAATTAAGTTTTTTCAATTTGGAAAAATAGAATTAATTTTTTAATATTGAATATCAATATTAACTTAGGGATAATTTTTTTTATTTTTCTAAAAACATTATATTTTTTATGAATAGTGAATAATGCGTTATTGTTTAAAACTGACATTTAATTTAAATAAAAATTTATTTTATTTTAATTTATTTTAATTCAAAATAGATATATAATACCTATATAAGTTCAATTTATTTATATGGTGTCATTTTTTTAATAAATTTAGATGTATAAAATTTTATAGTACTTGTTAACAACTTTTACCTACCTTCTAGGAATATTTTCAAATTTGCATAAAAAGTAATTTTACTGCTTCGGTGAATTGAATTTCAAAAATCCGAGAGACATAGTTGAAATCGGTTTGTAATATGTTGTTCAATAAGATAAAAATAATATTTTATGAATACAATATTTGAATTTTATTTAACATAGTTAAAATAAAATTGTATAATTAAAGGTAAAAATGATATTATAATTACAATAACATGTGTACTAATTCTATTTGATAATATTATTTCTACCAGAACCAACCACAGAAATAAAATATAATCCTTTTGGTCCATTTTGTTTAGATTTGTACATTTTGTATTATTTTATTTAAAGAAGTGTTAAAAGTGTTAAATTCAATGTCAAATAACTAAACCATTTTTAATATATAGTTATAAATAATATAAATTATTCTATAAAAATTCGTTAGAAAGATAATAATATTACCTAAATCATGGTATTTTACTTTTAATTTTTAGTGATTTTATAAATAAAATTATTTTTGAAACAATGAGGATGCATTAATTAACTTATTAATGAATGTTTAAATTAACTGATATTATAAATATAAAAATAAATATAAATTTATACCTTTGAGGATATAAAACAAATTTATAGGTGTTTATTACATTTTATGGTTGATATAATTTTTGTTTTTAATTAATTAATATGTTATGACTTTCAGAAATACCAAATACCAAATAGTGTCAAAAATGACAAAAATGAGTTTTTAAAACAAATACTATACTATTAAATAATATAACAGTTCAAAAAATGTATGGTTTTTTCAAAGGACATATATAATGATATATATGTCATTAATTAAACAATTGAGGTTTTATATTCTTTTTATAGTATGATTATGTACCATTTATTATTATAATACAAGAGGACACTGTAAAAGTTAAACTACTTAACTAAGAGTTTAATCTAAAGGATAGTGTTACTATGGTGACCTAATCTTGTCTAAAACATAATTTTTGAATGTATTTCGACACATAACCACCTTATATTCTAAATAAATAAATTTAGAACCATTATAAATCGAATATAATTTTATAATAAAATAATATTTCAAACATTTTCTAAAGTGACCCTCACCTCTCTTATAAAAGGGTACTTCCCTTCATTCAAAATCAAACCTCCAATGCCATTTGGCTCTTCCAAACCCAGCCCAAATATACTCTAAACTTCAATAAATTCGACTTTTAGGCCCTCCCTTGATCATAAAGAAGATCTGTGGAGCCCTTATATTCAAATCAAAAGGAAACTCCCAGAGAAGAGATAATTATATTATCACCTCTTTCAAAGTTATTTTTTCCACATTCTATTTCATTATTATTTATTTACCAAAATAATAACTCCAGAACCTTATACATAATGTGATTTTATTATAAATATGGTACAACCATATTCAATATTCTATAGATCCAATGAACAATAATGTCCCCACGCGTGCGTAGGTCTGACATATCGTCTCCACATTGTGTTGTAATTTTTTATTCAACACTATTTTATTTGGATGGATATAATGATGAGTAATACGTATATAAATAATGAAAATAACATGATAATTTATATTTACTATTATTATACCATCCAATTACACACCTTTTAATAATTTACGAAATGATATTGTCGCTTGTGTGTACGTATGGCTTACCGTCTTCACGACGCGATGAGATTAATTTCAACGTTAATCATTCAATGTTGATTATAAAAATATATATTATTAATATGTATGTAATATATAACGTGATAATTCTACAGGATATATATATTTATGTATTTACTGACATATATCTTATTCACTTACTTCCATTTAATTCGTTATGAAAACGGAAACAATGTTTATGCGTAAGTATAGCCTACCGTCTACATAAAAAGTGCTTTCCAATTCATATATCTATATATTATAAATATTTATATTCATAATATATATTATATATAAATAAAATTTTTTATTATGTATTTATTTAAATCATCATCTATATGATACGATCAAGAATAACATATTATAACACCTACTTTAATGAAAGAGATTATTAAACGAAATGATAATTTAAAATGGAAATCATTATTAAATGGATATTATAAAGTCGAAAATGAATAATATATGATATAATAAATATAAATATGGGTTTGTAATAATTTAATAACATAATATGGTCATTATACTGGAGGTTAAATGTACCCTCAACCCAAGGAAAGTGCAATGTATATGTTAATTTCCCAATATCATTATTATCAGAGATTGTTTATGTGTATGTATTTTCTATGACATATTTATTCTCCCTGTCTATGTTTCAGAAAAGAAAATTCAAAATGATTATTTTAAGATAATCGTTAATGAAATAAATTTTTTAAATGTTTAAAATATTTATTATTCTAAATCATTCTCAATAATTTCAATGTTTTAAAAATGGTTTTAGGGATTTATTTATACGAAAATGATGGTTTTAAAATGTTAATTACATTTAAAAGTTTCAAAGTAATATGGGCCAATTTGATTCTGAAATATCATTCAAATTATATATTTTATAAATGTGTTACTTTTAAATGATTTCACAAAAAGGGATATTTCACTGAAAAAAATTTATTGTTCATTTTCAATTATGACAACATCCTTTACTGGATATCATAATTGATTAATGTTGATTTATTATAATAAAAACATCCATATTGTATTGAGTTAGTTATAATATGTTTGACTATGGATGTGATATTTTTATACCCTTCATGGTTTATGGTTGATGTATTTCCATTTCGAATTCTAGTTTTAATACAATTGTTTATGTTATGTTTCAATATTTTCATATGAGGAATGTCATGGACTTAGTAGGTGACTGGTGGAGCCCGCTATGACTCTTCAATGCATCAATAGGTCTAATGAGACAAATTAGTGTCTTGGAACATGGCCTTCACAAAAATATTTATTTTTAGTTTTGGCAAGAGGCCCTCACTATTTGGTAAGGGTGTCTGACGTTAGATAATCTCTCATTATGAAATTAATTATTAAATGTGATTATTAGACTAGAACAATATCTAATTCCATGTATATATGGAAATGATTGATTTAATTGAACTATATTATGTTCAGTTTTATGTTTACAATAATGTTGTTTTTATTACAAATCATTCCTTAAAATATTATAGCTTCAGCTATATTATTTACCCTTATTCAGCATTTGAGCTCACCCCGTTCTTATGTATTATTTTCCCAGAATTCCAAGAAGTGTATTATGATTGATATGTAGGGATAAGCAAGGGGAAATATGTAATTCTCAAATAATTATTTATTTTCAGTTTTATGTTTTAATGTGTAATGTAATGCTCATGTATGTAATCAATTTTCCACGTCAGGTAAACTGATCAGTCTGTTGGGACATGATTCCTTGTAATAATACCAATGTATTAGAATAATGCACCTGCTCCGGGCTTCTGGGGTAAGGGTGTTACATATAGAATCATAATTATTTTATTATTATAATATATATTTATCAAATCCATCACCATATGAATCAATTTGAGGTTTTGATGGAAAATAAATTGTTTTTCTATTTGGAATTGGTATTCCACATGTACGCATGAGCGATACATTAATTTCCCATTTGGTGGAAAAGAGGAGTAAAATGGATTTTACATAATAATTTTAATATATCATTAAATTCATAACACTATATTGATCATTTTTATGTATAAAATATGTTTATATAATATGGAATAAGAAATATTATCAAAAGTGTTCTGTTAAGACACACATGTAATTATTTAGAATAATTAAATAAATAAATGTAATTTTCATTTAATAGTTGATAGAAGTGTTAAATAAAAATAATTAATGATATTATATTCTAAAAATATATCTAAAAATTAATTATATAATCTTATGTTGATAATATAACCTTAGCTCTTGGTTAAACCCCCGGTAAACCCATTATAACCACCAACATGATAACTATTTTACTATTTTTACAATTAATTTTGAACAAAATATTAATTAGAATGCTTAGAAAATTTGTAAATGATAATATAAAAATAAGAAATCCATTTTATTAAATTTATTTTCAATAATTTTTAAAATATTCATTTTAAATGCATCGAATACCTATTTCTAAAAAATGCTTTTTTTTGCGAGAAACTGAATTTTATTTTATTCCTTCCCAAGAAGAAATTATAAAATGAATTTTGTAATTTTTTATTGAGTATATAAAAAATAAATATCATTAAAAAAAGTAATCAATCATTATTTACTTAATCATTTTTGATTATTAATCAATACTCACATAAAAATTGTTTTTTGAGAAATTACCCATTTTACCTTTAGATGAATTTGTCCTCATTTTGTATATTTAAACACCTAATTTATCGATGTTTATTAATTAATTAATAATATATTTAATTAATATAAAATTAAAATGGTTGTCAACATACTTTTTAAATATTAAAACAAGATGTATATATAAATTAATTTCAATAAAAATTAGTCTTATAGCCAGTAAATACTTTTATTAAAATTCAATGATTATTTATTAGTCATTAATCAATAAATTTTAATTTAGGGAAACATTTATATATATTCCATAATTTTTTGATCTTATTCTTAAAACACAATTAAATACAAATTTATAACTGTATAGTATATTATTGGATGATTTATACTTGAAGTACTGTGAACGAAATATTTCAATCATTTCATTTTTTTTGTTGAAAATGCATGTAAAATAATAGTCTGTTAAAATTAGTATAAAAACATGTCGGTGTTTTAGGTGTAAGGATTGAGGTTAGGGAGGCACTGGGCAATAATATGTAGTGGATGAGGAATAGGGTCCACGATGGTGAAATTAAGGATTTAGTGTTTGTGGTTTTTAATAACCATTGCTAAATATGTATTCAATTGTGGTTTATGAAGAATAAAATATGAAATTTTAATACTTAGTAGTTATATTAAATAAATATAATAATAAATATTATATTATATTTTTTATAATAGTTTATGGTCATATAAAACCATTATGGTTAATCCAATGAAGACACATTTTTTTATTAAAGTGACCATCAGAAAACATATAAAAAATATTTCATTACAAATATTCTTCTATATCAATTTCAATAGATCCAAAGAATCCTATAAAAAAATACCAAAAAATAGAATTAACCCAGCTACACCAAACATAGTAAAAATTAACATAGCAAACCATGATGTGCCTCAAATGGTTCCATATTAATTGATGACTATAAAATGTTATTATAAATGATACCAGTGGGTACATGTTTATCATACCAAGACCTTCTAAAATACTTTATAAATATTTAAATAAAATCTTCAGAAATATAAATAGTATGCTTATTATTTCCATAAATATATTTTACACATATTTTTTATGTCCCCATGGTATTCCAAGTAACCATCTTGAATCTCAATGTAAATTGAGGATCTCTATCTGAGATGATATATTTTTTATGTTGATAAAGGCAACCCATCTCTTTACCATAAATCATACCAATCTTATGTACTACATATATTTCTAAAATAAGAAATAAATGAATATATTTTATAAAATTATTGACTACAACTCAATCCATATTGTTTTTTAGTAGTGAACACAATAACCTGATCACTATGTCCAAAAAAATTTCTTATAATTTCCATATCGGAAAAGGTAGTGTTTGTAATAAATCCATAATTCATTTTCGTTCTTACTACCCATGATGAGAAACCTATATATTAAAAAAAATTTACCAACATTATTCATTATTCTGAATAAAAATAAATATTGTGTATCATCACGATAAATCATGTTTGTTTAAGGAATCAGTATGTAATTGTAATAAGAGAATGATTTTAGAACATCATGCCAAATATCCATAGGAACCACCATCCATATTATAAAATAATTAAATAAATCGACTATAACTAACCACATGTTATTGGCCTCCCCCATATCATGGGAATCAAATATATTCTTTTGGACAATTTCAAAATCATATCCATATATCGGTAAGTCCACTAGCATGGATGTAAAATTATGGATTGAGAGAAATAAGACATATTTTATTTTCATAAAATCCCTATGAAAGCCTTACAACAACCCAGTCGACTACTAATAGTATTTAACATCCTTTTATATATGAATTAGAGTCTTCCCACATAGTGCATTAAACACTTCATCCCCTTTCCTAAATAAATACAAGAAAACAAAATAAATGTTTTTACGATATTACACCCACCTGTGATATCTCAGGTAAAGGGAACATTGAGAAAACATATATTTCAAACATTTATAGTCTATATATACGTAGAATTATTCGAAAAATAATAATTTAAATATTACATAAAGGGACAAAAAAATGAATTAATGATAAATTGTTTTGATTTATTGCATATATTATTTCCAAATGTAGGTGATCACACGAAAATTACTAGTCACACCTATAAATTCTCATTGGTCGACAGGATATGCCGTCAGCATAAACATATCATTTAAAAGGGAGTTATTTTCTATTTGTTAGTGTCTTATTGTTTTAATATATTTCCTTTAGTTTTTCATAATTCTAAACATGGTAATAGTTACCACTGTGCTACTAATTTGATCAGAAACATTTTTTGATATGAGAATCTATATATATTTGAGGTTCTTCAGCAATATTTTATTAGTTATTGGCACCTTCGTTTGATTAGATGTAGTTAATAACTCTATAATATATCATTATACATGTAGGTATTAGGATTATATAGTTTTGGGATCAGACCCCCATATAAGGTGTTCCTATGTATCCCAACGAGGAGAATGAGAACCCATGTAAATCAGTATAGAATTACAGGATTTGTCATAACATTTATGGTTTTATGACAAGGAAAATGTGGTCCATTGTTATGTTTTTGAAGCCATGACCAATTACATATCGTTTATTTCATGTGGAGTGTACTTCTTGGTTATATGGTCTTAGTAAGGGCATATATGGTACTTTCACTTGAGTGTCTAAATTTGGTTCTTAGAAGTGATACTACCCTTAAAGGAAGGATGGAGTTTCATAAGGACTATAAACTCATAGGGGATATATTTAATCTAGACCAATGGAATATAAACCAATAAGGAACATTGTATTTTTATTAGAAAAATATCATAATGAGAATAATTTATTGGGAATATAGTCCCATAGAAAGGAAATCTAATCTTGGGGGGAATACGGCTTGATAGGTAAAAAAATATGTATTTTCACTAGTAATATAGCCCAGTGGAAAGTTGTTTACAGGGAATATATACCTAGTTAAGAGACACAATTTTTTTTTAGTTTTATCATTTAACTAAAATGAGGATCTATTATATATCTTGTTTCATAATATTCAATGTTCATGTAATTCATGTAATAGAATTTAAATTCATGTTATATGAATGTACCATGATGTTTAATGTTGTGTGATAAGGAAGTTGTCCTGTAGTTTTAGGTAGTTTGATTTGGAATAATGTTTTATGAATGATTATGACATAGAGTATTGAGTGGGAATTATGCATGGTTATCCCGAACAACAATACATACATGGAATATTACCCTTAGAGGGATTATGGATCATAGGTAATATACCGTTGAGATGGATTTCACATAGGATTTAGACACATGAAGAAGGGTTTTTTAAAATAAGGGATTCCATTAGTTAAATTTTCCTCCCTCATATTGAAGTCTGTACATTAGAATGTCAATACGTATGGGGGATAAGACCCTTCGAGAAAGGTGCTGGATATTACACACATATCAATATTCCAAAACATAAGTGAAACTAAGATATATGTTACCATAGAAAATTGATGAAAATATGAGTTGAAATCATTACTAAAAAAATTGATAGGGATTAAACCGATAAATGGTTCACATATGTTGATGGAACATTTAATGGATCAAGAAATAAATATTGACATTTCAGAAGCGAAGATGGATACCATGATACTGTTATGGTCTGAAATCTTTCCCAAAGACTGGAACTCCCATATCAAAGGGATTCATGATTTAAATCACCCCACAAGTTCTATTAGTTATTAACGAAAACCAAGGAGCATCCCTTTATTAAGAGAATACAAGATAAAATATGGCCACTAATGTGGGTCTAATGGTCTAGTCATGTGGATCCAGAGGCATGGAAGAATGACCCTTGGCAATGGTTTGATTTAGGACCATGGATTTCAATATGGTACTTTGAGAAAATATATTCACCTATTTCTAAAACTTTTATAAATAATTGGTCTTGGATTATTTTCAAATTCATGGATATTTAGATGGAACACCTGGCCAAACAAGCACCCTAATGGATATCTAGTGTGAATTCAGTACCCAATTAGACGACTAATGTCAAGAGGTGTTCAAAGAGATATCTAGGGAAATGTGCCTCCATTGTGGTTGGTTGGGGGAAGTTATCTCCCCAGTAAAGGGGTAAGTAAATATGGTACCCTAATTGAGAGATTGGAAATAGTGGTTTCCATAGTCAAGGATATGGGTGAGGTGTTTTTATAACATTAATCTTAGGTGAAGGGTCGTATCAGCATGTGGATATGGTAAAGGGACACCATAGTAAAAGGATCACGTTAATTATTAACCATGAAATATGTGGATAGGGATAAGATTATCCAAATTTTAGGAGACCTTATCAGGGGTTCTAACTAGGGAATAGGTCTTTTGGGTATCCTAGTTTAGTATATTCATATTGTGTCTCAATCAAGTTCGGTCATTCATCTGAGTTTAGGAATACATAGTGAAATGTGGTCTTCAACATATTTTTTATATCAAATTCATTAATTTCAAATATTTTGGATATTTTCTATAGGTTTTATACATTCCAAAATTACCCGGAGTGAGAAAAAATACATGGCTGAAAGGAACATTAGGCATCCACTATACATCTTATGGTTTAATGATATTTTAAATAAGGACCAATGAAAATATATTTATTGGTTATGGGTGATATTAGGGCCCATAAATCGTGGGTTATTTAGTGGTTCTTGTAATTTCCATGGTGTCAAATAAATGAATGCATTTTTTCTCATAAAATTCGAACTCATGAAGGGAGTGGGTACACTAGTGAATTTACACTAGTAGAGATTTATAAATCCAATGAACTATGATGGGAAAATTCTCAATGACCAATTTGAATCACCTTGAATCCACAGTCGTGGACCTAGGTACATTGATACTCTCTACATATGTTCTTTCACCAAAACCATATAAATGTTTTCAATCATTTTGGGAAAAGAGCTCCAAGATTCCTAGTAGAATTGGATATATTTTAATCAAGGAATTTATAATTCTATTTTAGATTTTACTTTGTCATGAGTATTTATTTAATGATCGATCATTATGTTCTTTGGTTTGTCTAGTCTTAATATTATGCATGAAAAACAACACTTATTCATTTGATTCGACTAATATCTAGTATATATTAATTTTCTTCTACATGCAATCACATGTAGAGTGGTATGATTGTCTACTAGGGTGGTTGGAATGAAACCACCAATAAATTGTGGGGAACTATTATTTTCTGTCACGAACCGGATCTGGTTGCCACCATTAACGGAACCAAACATGGTCCGTGGAAATCCCGGAGGAAGTTCCCTATCCCCACGGGCTGGCTCATGTGCCCGGGTATCATACAAATCTGGTTGGGATTGATTTACCCAGTTATGAAAACATAAATAAAAAACAATCAATTATTAGAATCTGAAATTTTCATGCTAAAAAATTCATAACAAAACCATATCAGAATAAACATGTTTAGAGACACTATAAGTTCTCTAAAAACAAATAATTACAACACAATAACATCCAGATGGACTCCACATGACAAGGGGGTCATCACCCTCTAGCCTTCTCCGCAACTCCACCACAACGATGGGGACTAACAACCTGAACCGCCATCACCCTTAACCATCCCTTTACCTGATTCAAGCATAAGTGGGTCTACTTAAACCTAAAGGGTGTAATTAGGGTGTGATACTATGCCCAATAGGATACCAACAGATGATTACAAAGAGCATGCAATACAATGTGAACAAAACAAGCAATTTTAATACACAAGGTGAAACATTGTTCAAATTCAATGAAATGAAACTTTCAAATGAAAATAGTTTTCTATCAGAGAATTTCAGAATGTAAACACATTAAATAGACATGTGAGATACTATAATGTACTTCCAAAAACACCCCAAAAAATGGTAAATACCACAAATCCAATGAGCAACAATATCAGGAACAACCCTATGCACTATGTTGTCTCGGGCCCTATGTACCTCATACCTCGATGTAGAGTAACCAAAGAAAAATCCATTCTCATGCACAAGCCTCTAGTAAAGAACATACACATAACCTAGTGGTCCCCAATCATCATCCACGTAGTTTAGTTAGAGATATCATTATCCAAATGCTAAGTGGAATTGGGACAAACCCATCTGATCCACTTACCGTACTAGTACAAATCCGCCTTACATAGGTGCCCGGGCTTCCCCTTTTGTGCCCAAACAATTTCAGAAAACAACACACATACTTTTTCATATAAAATATCACTACTATTCACAAACAAATAGTACAGTAGCTACACACATTTTATTACATTTAAAACACACAATAAAATACTTTTATTTTCAATAAAACAACCTCTCAAAACATCACATTGATTTGCAACCAATGCTCTTTAAGATATCCACTTGGAACACTATGTGAACACTTGTAAGTCATTAAAGCAAAATTTCAGTTAAATACCCTTTAATGGAACTATAAATTCAGTTATGGGGCAGCCCAATGTGAACCAAGAAGTTATATCTTTTATAAACCACTATTTTCACACAAACATGGCACTTAAAGCTCATTTTCATCCCAAACACAATTTAAAAAAACTTTCACAGCAACAAAAAAAATAATAAACATTAAAAAAATTATTTTCAGTACTAATAAAGTAAAATAAAATCAACTATTTAATTATAGGTCAGCCCAAAATGATCCAATTAAATATTTGAATGAAATCCCCCCAATTTCAACAAAAATTAAAAATTAAAATTCATTTACATTATAAATGAAACTAAAACCAATTTTTAGAGAAATATTCTAGTGAAATAATTATTAAGGTACCATGAACATAGAAATCTAATTCACAAAAATTTCACACAATGGGTTCACCAACCAATGTAACAAAAACCCTCGAATCTCCGTGCGAAAATCAAACCGCACCCCCGCCACACCAAGAGAGGCCTAGATCAAACCTAAAACCCCAAAAATTGGCCAAGAAATCCCAAATTTAAACCCTAGGTTCGAAAACCTAGTTTCTAAACATTAGGAAACTAAATGATAAGAAAAGAAACCCTTGGATAATCGAATGAAACCCTAAGTAATTTGAAAGAGGAAAGAAAAGGACTCATTTACTTGAAGTATCTTGAAGTAATCACTTCAAAACAGCAGTATCTGAAATTTAAAATAGGCCAAATTTAGGTTTCCTTCAAAAAAATATTTATTACGTAATTTAGGAGCTGGAATGGAGGAAACATATTGAGAATTGAGAGAGTTATTAAAGAAATACTTTACCTCTTCAAATATGGAAAATTTGAGGAAGCCTATGAAATTCAGCCCCAAATCGCGATTAACCAGAGCTCCGAAGAGGGATGAGAGAGATCAGACACGCGGCTGGGTTAATTGGTCTTGGGTGAGACTTGGAATCACCGAAGAAAACCAAAATTTTAATATGTTATAAGATAATAAAAATTTATTTTTAAAATAGTAATTAGGATTTCGGGCAGGCCCAACCCCTTATAAAAAACCCAAATAAACCCTATTTATGGATTTCTTAAAGCTCCAAATTACCTTCTTGGTGTTAATACGTTAGGGTAGGTCAAGTATAAATTTGAATGGATGCACAATGTTGAAACATGAAAATGTTATAAAAGATAGAAAAAATTATTTTTTTATCTAGAATTGGGCTCACAGTTTGGTCCAATTCATGAATACTCATTTATTCCCCCCTAAAACCTAGGGAAACCCCTAAAACAAAGCAAGGATGTAAATTAAATGAAAAAATCCTTTAAAATATGTCTTTTCGATGACAATTTTCCTAACCATGAAGGACTTTCCATCCCATAAATTCAACATGAATCTTGGTTGGAAAACAAGAATGGGTACTCTTCCTCAACCCATGACTTTCGCTCCCTTGTCTCATGTGTATCATTCTCATGCTGCCATAGAACCCGCACTAAAGGAATAGAATTCCCTCGAATTATCTTCTCTTGGGAGTCCACTATTTTCACCAGCCTCTCAACAACAGACAAGTCAGGCTCTATCTCCACTTCTACCCAACTCACTACATGGGATGGATCCGAGTTGTATTACTTCAACTCAGAGACATGGAAGACATCATAGATAGAAGTTAACTAGAAGGTAAGGCCAACCTGTATGCCACCATGAAAATATGCTCGGTGATCTCAAAGGGCCCAACATACCATGGCATCATCTTACCTTTCTTCCCTAATCGACGATGGGCCAGACGAGGGGACACTTTTAAGAATACCATGTCACCCATAGAAAACTCTAGCTCTTGATGCCTCCATTCAGAATAAGATTTATGACAACTCTAAGCTGTCAATAAGCGCTTCCTGATCAGCTTGAACTTCTCAGATGTCTCCTACATAAGGACTGGCCCCAACAGTGAAGTCTCTCCTACATCAGCACAACATAGTGGGGACCGACATGGCCGACCATAGAGCGCCTCAAAAGGGGCCATTTGAATAATGGATTGGTTTCTATTATTATACGTGAATTCAACCAGTCCCAAATGGCTATCCCAAGAACCTCCAAAGTCCAGGACACATGCATGAAGCATGTCCTCCGAAATCTATTTCGCCCGCTCTGTCTGACCATCCGTCTGAGGGTGGTATGTCATGCTCATCTTAATATAAGACACCAAGGACTTCCCAAAATAGCGAATTGAAGTGGGGGTCTCAATCTGAGACAACTGCTGATGGTACACCATGGAGTCCCTCAACTTCCTGAAGATAACAATCGCCCAACTCATCTACTTTAGTTTTATCTTTTATCGGAATGAAGTTCGATGATTTGTTCAGACAATCAATCACCACCCAAATGGCATTCATACCCCGAGGTGTATGAGGTAAGCCAACAATGAAGTCCATGGTGACATTGTCCCACTTCCTGGTAGGGTTTCGTAGTGGTTGGAGGAAACCGGAAGGCCTTTGGTTCTCTGCTTTAGCCTGCTGACAAGTGTAGCATCTTGAAGCAATGTCTGCTATATCTAGTCTCTTAATAGGACACCAAAACTACCAAAGGACATCATAATACATCTTAGTGGCACCCGGATGGACAGCCCACTAACACTGGTGGAAATCCTGTATCACCACCTTCGGCAGAGATAATGGAACTACTGAAGGGCCCTTGAAGCACAAGATGCCCTCAGGAGATGATGACCAATCCAAGGATGTCTCACCACCATGAAGGAACTACTTCAACCATTGAAAAAGATCATCATTGTCCTGTTCCTGCAGAATTAACTCCAATAGAGAAGGAGTCAACTGGACGCTTTCCATGAATTCCCCTCCACTATGTTCCCTAGTCTCCATATGCATCTGAGAAATGAGCCCCATCAATGTACACTCATCATTAGACTTCCTCAAATCCTACACTGGAACTCTTCTACTCAATGCGTCGGCCACTACATCACCCTTGACTGGGTTTTATACAATTTCAAAGTCAAACACCTGCAAGTACTCAATCCAGCAATGTTTGCTCAAGTTGAGGTCCTTCTGCGAGAACATATAAGCCAAGATTTTGTGATCAGAGTATACCACAAACTTCTCCCCAAAGAGGTAGTGACGCCAAGTCTAAAAATCATGCATCACTGATGCCAACTCTAAGTCATGGGTCGGGTAGTTCTTTTATTGTGGTCGATGATGGCGAGATCCATACATGACCACATGTTCATCCTGCATAAGCACGCACCCAAGACCCATACCTGAAGCATCACAATAGACCACATATCACATTCCAGCCTCTGGAAAAATCAGCACGGGGGCAGTAGTCACCCGCCTCTTTAGCTCCTCGAACAATGCATGTCATTCTGGACCCCATACAAACTTCAACCCTTTTTGGGTGAGGGAAGTCATCGGTGAAGCATGCCGAGAGAAATCCTGAACGAATCGCCTGTAATAACCAACCAAGCCAAGAAAACTCCTGATCTCGAACACATTCTTCAATTTCTCCCACGACATGACTGCACTAATTTCCTCAGGGTCCACTGAATCTCCATTCTATGAGATCAAATTCCCCAGAAATATCACCTCTCTAATCCAGAAAGTGCACTTTGACAACTTTGGATTGAGGCGGTGATCCTGTAATGTACCCAAAACAATCCTCAAGTGATGATGGTGTTCATCCTTAGAGAAAGTGTATTACAGAATGTCATCCACAAACATCACATCAAAGGAATCGAGATACTGATGGAACACCCTATTCATAAGTTCCATAAAGACCGCTGGAGAATTGGTCAATCCAAAGGGCATGACCAAATACTCAAAGTGGACGTACCTACTTTAGAAGGCTGTCTATGGGATATCTGACTCCTTCACCCTGAGTTGATGATACCTTGAATATAGGTCTATCTTTAAGAAACAAGTTTCCCCCATCAACTGATCAAATAAATCATCTATTCTGCGAAAAAGGAATTTTTTTTAATTGATACCTTTTTCAGATTCTGGTAGTCAATATACAACCAGAGGGATCCATCAGCCTTTTTTGAGAACAACACAGGAGCGGCCCAAAGAGAGATGCTTAGGTTATTGAATCATTATGATTCTAAGTCATCCTATTATATCATTAATTCCCTCAGCTTGGTGGGGGAAATGTGATAATAGGGAAGAGATATCGGTTGTGTTCCCGGTGCCAGATCAATCGAAAACCCCACATCCCTCTCAGGGGAAAACCTGAAAAATCATCTGGGAATACGTCTGGAAACTCATTCACTACATGAGGTAGTGAAACTTCATGGGAAATTCCATCATCTAGAACAATATAAGATAACTAGAAGATAAAACATCCCAAATTTTGGAGTGGAGGCCCGGTGCGACCTGACCAAGGATCCCATTCTCCACCAAAAACCTGACGATTCCCATCAGGTGTCGTGAAAATCACATGTCGTATGTAGCAATCGATGTGTGCCTGGAAGTGTACTTTTCCATCCATGCCAATTATTATGTCAAACTGTTCCATATCTTGAACCTGGATGTCCCACTCCATCTCGACCCCTGACATAGAAAGCGCACACGAGGGGCACCTAAGGCCCTGCTCCTTCTTCGTTCCCAGCAATGTCGCCAACTCCATAACTCTAGACATGAACTCAGTTGGAAAATTCAGAATGTTCACAAAATAGGCATAAATGAATGAAACAGACGCACCAGTATCAAAAATATTAGTAGCTATAGAAGATGCGATCAGAACGGTACCTCAAACTGTCAATAGTCCCGCCTCTGATCCAGCTGGTGACTAATCCACTACATGGAGATGTCCAGTATCTTCTTGAGGAAGACCGCTAGTCTGTGGCTGTGCCTTGAACTAGCTCTTCCTAGAAGATGATCTAGACCTACCACCAAGACTACCAAATTGAGATCCCCCAGTCCGCGATGGCTCACACTGTGTCGTCACTCCTCTTGAAGACGCTGACCCTGCCCCACTTGGGAGTGGACGTTCCAGACCGCAGAAGCATCGAAAATGACCTATACCTCCACAGTGGTAACAAGGATTCGGTGTAATTTGACATGCTGGTCAGATATGCCCAGGCCTCCCACATTGGTGGCACATGACGGATCTCACATCAGAAGCCACAGAAGAAAACATCCTGGAAGAGTGGCCTGAACTGCCCCCTCCTTTCTTCACATTATCCTCCCGCTTCGTTTTCTTCTCTGAGGAGCTTCCACTGCCCACTACTGATACTAAACCATAGAAACCCGCCCTGCCTTTCCTATCAATCTTCACCATACTCACCCAATCAATGACATCAGCATAGGTCCTCAGCTTAAACAAGAACACCTAGGAGTATATCTCTGGTCGCAAGCCTTTCTCAAACCTCTTGGCCTTCGCTTGCTCATTCGAGACAATTTCTGGAGCATACCGGACCAAATCAGTGAAACGGTTGGAATTCTCCATCATAGATAGATTCCCCTAAACAAGTTCCATAAACTCTCTAGACTTGGCATAAGACAAAACCTCAGGGTAGTAAAGTTCATTGAAGACAACCTTGAAATCTCCCCAATGAATCTACTCATTCTTCCCAGCCTGAGGCACTGACTCCCACCACTTACGGCTAGGACCCTCCAACAGAAAGGAGGCGCACTTCACCCTGAGCTCCTTGGGGGTTTCAGGGAACTCAAACATACACTCGATCATCTTGAGGCATTATTCTCTTCCTAGGGTTCTGAGCTACTTCGGAAGGTAGGAGGCTTGTTTTTCAGAATCAAATGTGCTTTATCGTTTATAGGACATGTCTCTTCTGCCCTAATCGGAATAGGAGAAGGAGATGGTCCCTGTCCCAAAGCTTGGATAGACCAAACCACCGCCTCCACAGGAATATGATCAATCGGTGTGGGAGAACTCTATCCAGATTTCTCATGTGGGTGCATGGGAGATTTGCGGGGAGGCATCTTTCTACAAAATGCAACAGTCACAAAACAATAGTCAATACCACAATTCTGAAAATTGTAATAAAATACATCGAATATAAAAAAACTAAACACATTCCTGTAATAAAAGAAAAAACTACTCCACAACTTCCTGATGTCCACATGTGGTCTGCAGCCCACATGTCTCACCTGGAAGTGAAGTCAATCCGTAAATTACAACATCCCCTGGTGACTCAAGGCCTACCATGATAGGTGCAGGCCAAGAACCCTACTCACAACCAATACTCTAAGCCCCAATTGTCCTAGCTCTTTTCTATCCCGACTCGTCCCAAAATAACAATATAACCCAAAAACATTAACCTCCTCTGATACCATTTTGTCATGAACCGGATCTAGTGGACACCATTAACGGCACCAAACCCAGCCCGTGGCAAGGCCCGAAGGGCATTCCATATCCCCACGGGCTGGTACAAATGCCCGGGTATCAAACGAATATGGTTTGGGATTGATTTACCGGAGTATTAAAGCATAAATCATAAAAAAACAATAAATTATTAGAATCATAAATTTTCATGATAAACAATTGATAACAAAACCAGATCTTAATTCATTTGTTTAATGACACTAAAAGTTGTGTAAAAACAAATAATGACAACATAAATACATCCCCATGGACTCCACATAACAATGGGGTCATCACCCATAAGCCTTCTCCGCAACTCCGCCCCAACGTTGGGGACTAACACCCTGAACCGCTATCACCCTTAGCCTTCCATTAACATGAGTCAAGCATAAGAAAGTCTACATACACAAAAGGGGTGTAAGTAGGGTGTGATACTAACCATAATTGGATACCACCATATGATTCCAAAGAGCATGCAATACAATGTGAACAAAACAATCAATTGTAATACACAAGGTGAAACAGTGATAAAATTCAATGAAATGAAACATTCAAATCAAAATAGTTTTCAATCTGAGAATTTCAGAATTTTATACTATTAAATAGACACATGAGCTAATGTAAATTAATTCCACAAACACCCCACAACAAGGGTAAATACCACAAATCCTATGAGCAACACAATCGGGAACACCCCTAAGCACTAGGTTGTCTCAGGCCCTATGTACCTCGTACCTCGGTGTAGAGTAACCATAGAAAAATCAGTTCTCATGCATGAGACACTTGTAGAGAACATACCCATAAGCTAGTGGTCCGCAATCATTATCCACTTTTTTTAGTTAGAGTTTTCGTTATCCAAATGCTAAGTGGAATAAGGACAAAACCCATCCGATCCACTAATCGTACTAGTACAAATCTGCCCCACCTAGGTACCTGGGCTTCCCATTTTTTGCTCAAACAATTTCACAAAACAACACACATCCATTTGAATATAAAATATCATTACTGGTCACAAAAAAATAGTATAGTAGCTACACACATTTTATACCATTTAAAACACACAATAAAATACTTTTATTTTCAATATAACAACCTCTCAAAAAATCACATTGTTTTTCACCCAAGGCTTTTAAGATATCCACTTTTCACACTATGTGAACACTTGTATGTCATTAAAACAAAATTTCAGTTCAATACCTTTTAATGAACACAACAATTCAGTTATGGGGCAGCCCAATGTTAACCAAGAAGTTATATCTTTTATAAACCACCATTTTCACACAAACGTGGAAATTAAAGCCCATTTGCTTCCCAAAACCCATTTAAACAAACTTTCACAGTAACACCAAAAAATTATAAACATTCAAAACATGATTTTCAGTCCGAATATAGTTAAATAAAATCAACTAAGTAATTATAGGTCAGCCCAAAATGAACGAATAAAATATTTCAATGAAAAACCCCCAATTTGACCAGAAATTGAAACATAAAATTCATTTTCATTATAAATGCAACTAAAACCAATATTTAGAGAAACATTCAAGTGAAATAAAAATTAAGGTACCGTGAACACAATAAGATAATTCAAAAAAATTGAACACACAATGGAATCACCTACCAAAGTAACAAAAACCCTTGAATCTCTTTGCGAAAATCAAATCGCACCCCCGCCACACCAAGAGAGACGTAGATCAAACCTAAAACCACAAAAAGTTGCCACGAAAATCCAAAGTTACACCCTAGGTTTGAAATCCTAGTTTCAATACATTAGGAAACTAAATGATATGAAAATAAACCTTAAGAAAAATGAATGAAACTCTAAGTACTTTGAAAGAGGAATGAAGAGGACTCATTTACTTGTAGTATCTTGAAGTAATCACTCCAAAACACCAGTATAAAAAATTTAAAATAGTCAAAATTGAGGGTTCGTTCAAAAAAATATTTATTAGGTAATTTAGGAGCTGGAATGGAGGAAAAATATTGAGAATTGAGAGAGTTATGAAAGAAAGACTTTACCTCTTTAAATCTGGGCAATTAGAGGAAGCCAATGCAGATCAGAACAACATAACAATTATCCAGAGCTCCAAAGAGCGGGGGAGAGAGTTCAGTCGCGCAGATTGGTTAATTGGGCTAGGGTGAGACTTGGAATCACCGAAAAATCCCAAAAATTTAATATGTTATAAGATAATCAAAATTTATTTTTAAAAAAGGAATTGGGCTTTCGGGCAGGAACATCCCCATAGATAAAAAGACAAATAAACCTTGGTTATGGATTTATAAAAGCACCATATTAAATTTTTGGTGTTAATAGGATAGGGGATTTCATGTAGGAATTTGAATGGGTGAAAAAGGATGAAAAATAAAAATTTTATAAATGATAGAATTTTTTTTTTAATTTGGAATTGGGCTCACAGTTTGGCCCAATTCATGAGTACTCATCTATTCCTACCTAAATCCTAAGGAAACCCCCAAAACAAAGAAAGGATGTAAATTAAATGAAAAATACCTTTAAAATAAGTCTTGTACGTGGCATTTTCTACAATCCAACTATTTAAAATTGATCTATTTTTATTTATACTATATTTACACCCATGCCTTTCATGTTAACTGCAGTTTTCTAATTTTCAGTTACCTTTTACCTTGGCTTGAGAGTGGGGGTCCTTTGGATCACTTGATTCAGGATGTAATATGTGGAAAAATTCATTGGGAGAAGATAGTTTTTTGATCTACATTATGATATGTAACATGGTTCAAGTATGTTTAGGGAATATACATAGGAAAAGACATATATTAAAACAAACCATGGTAAAGAATTTGGATTTTTCCAATTAATTATCAATTATTAGTATTTTAGTCTTTCCTTCCCCTAGTGTAATTATATATATGTCATATTTTTAAATTTTTAAATTTTTTTGATCTCACGTAATGATGTTAAATGTATAAGGAATCTAGAGCTATTTTTTTAGTTAATTCAATTCACAAATCATGTATATAATCAATCACGTTGTCCCTAATATATAGAATATTATCACTCCATGCCATGAGGACTTAGAAAACCCCCTATAATAATAGATACTCAACAATCAACTTATGAACATGATTCTCCCCTAGGGATATATCCATTCAATAAATATTAAAATGATGAAAAAATTGATCTTTAATCCAATTAATATAATCCAGAGGTTTCATCCATGTGAAATTTTATCTTTATATGAAAATTTTCTTTAATATTATCATTGATGTGTAATACTTTCTAGTCCATGGTCATGTGGTTGTGAGTGATGATTATGTTTTTATATGAACATAAAAAAATAATCGATCGAAATTTATAAATAAGAATGAATAATTCAATGGAACCTATATCATAGAGGGAATTTATTCAAGGAATGGTCTCAGACCTACAAGGAAACCCAAATTTGTCTCGATTAATAAATCTAATTAAGGATTGTCAGAATTAACAAGGTTGTCTTGTATTAATTTTTTTTGATTTAGAATCAGCATAATCTCTTTCCTAAACTAGAGATCAAGTGGTTTTTAGAGACCTGAAACTTTAACTTATCACATGGGGATGTTGGTGTCATATTCTAACAAAAAATATTGTTCTCTATCACATATGTTGTTCTAGGATACTCTATAATTTATTTTTTTATAGAAGTGTCTATAAATATCACCTTACTCATGAAGACATGGCCCAAGAATGATACTTACCCCATTAAAAAGTCATTTATATTGAACTTTTTATGTATCTTATCTTCTCAATATGTTTTAGCATAGTATTAAAATACTCCCCATGGTCCTCCTTACAAATGATGTATATCAGAATATAATATAGGAAGACTATTTGTTTCTACATAGATATCTAAAACCTCCATTTATTATATTCATGAATATTTTTAGAGGATCATTGAGATTGACGTTAATATATATGAACTTATAGTGTCTATAACTAGTTAATGATGTATTCTTTAGAGAATATTCCATATTCAACTTTAATAAGTGATTTCCTGACCAAAGGGGTGTATTAGAGTAGTATTGGTAACATCATATTGGATCAAATAATTTATCAATCCGTGGAAGGGGATACTTAATCTTGATTGTGACATTATTTAGCTAATGATAGTTAATGAAGATGAACATTGACCAATCCTTCTTCTTGATTAGGAGGACAAAAACATCCCAAAATGAAGCAGTTAGGTGGATACCCTTGTCTAGATTTTATTGGAATTTATTCATTAGTTCTTCCTATAAAATGGTGTTATTTATATAAGGTGTATTGGATATGGGAATAGATACTGGTATAAGTAAAATTGAGAACTGGACCTCTTGGCCAAGAGGAATACAAGTCAACTATTCTCAGAATACATCAATATTGTCCCTCACAAATGGAATGTATTGAAAAATTATTCACTCAATTGACTCAATTATATGAGATAGATATGAATTATCATAAGAAAATAATATCCCTAATTTAGAAGTTGATTTTAATTGTGATTTTTCCTCCTACGTATAGTTTTACAAAATCATGGGATGGCTTGGGATGTTAAGAGTGATCTCCCTATCTTTAAAATTGATGTTATATTTGAATAAGGATAGCCAGTCCATGCCCTATATAATATAAAAATATACTATATTAATTTAGATTATATTTTATTATAGGTTTATTCTATAAACATTTATTTTAGAGGTGTTTTTTATTTTTTATGAAAATATTTTTTTGTTTCTTATTATCACAGATAAATGAACATCTAGGATTTGAGGTGGTGCTTGAATAGTCATACATAAAATTATAGATATGAAATAATTTTTAGATATATAATAATATAACAAATTTAATGTTAATGATATTATAATGACCACATATTTCACTATATTATTCATGTTCTATTCAATTACAATTTAAAAATAAACTTTGTAATGAGAATAATGAATCTAAAAATACTAATAATGGGAATCTATAAACATAGAAAAAATAACATTTAATTGGAATATCTATCATATAATATGAGTCACTAGGATTAAATCAAGGTTATCAATGGTAATTAAATTATTATGTTTTCTTACTTAATGATCTATTATAGTTCTCCATAATGGTCCATAAAAATTTTTGTGAGATTTCTAAAGCATATCCCCTCTGAGTATCTAACCAGGAGTGAAACGAAGACCCTTTTTCATGTACTGGGTACAAGTCATATTAATATTCAATGATATATTTTATGGTTATTACATATCAGTACATCTATGTATAACGGAAATTTTAATATTATGTTCCTATTTTTATTTCATTGAAACCAATCGCTACATACATCCATAAATTTAAGAATTTTTTCTATTCATTAATATATATCTTGTATTATAACTAATACATTCTATTAATAATCCCAAAACTTAATTGGGACTTATTCTAAGAGAAATGGAAGGGAACCGAGCCTTTTAAACATATTAATACATTATTTTTAACATAAATATCCAGCGAACAGATACGAAAGATTGAGAGGCCGTGTTTCCATAGAACATAGAGTTCATGATACACGAAAATGAAACTAAAATAAAAATTATTAATTTTAATCTCCATAATGAGTTCCAAAAACTACATGAACACTAAAATCTTCTTATGATAACATAAAGAATAAATTTGAAAAAGGGGTGAGCTAAAATTCCCTACAATGGAATAAGCATGATACAAAGCATAATATTTGAGTGAAAAGGAATAGCATGATATCATAAATGAAAATTATTACGAATATTCATATAGAATAAGGAAAAAAAGAAGATGTAATTATAAAATCGTGGAAACATATGAATGTGTAAACAAACTAAAATGTGGCATAAGAATATGTCAACAATAACTACCAAGGAAACATCACATGGTGGAAAATGTCCCTTTGTAAATTTGGTATAATACTCAATCTAATACATATCGTCTCATAGTACGTAAAAATCACCCATTTAATATGATCACTATCTAGATGATCTCTTCGTAACGCGATCATGAATATGTGTTCCATTTATTGAATTCATACATAATGCATAAAAATTATGAAAACCCATGGAAATTACATGTGTTACATAATCATGTAATATGACACAACAAAATGGAATAACATAATTAATTCCATGAATGAATGGATTAAATAATCCTTGTATGTTTGTTTATATTAACAAAAAATCATACGACATGAAAATATTTTCTTAGTAATTTTATGAAATAAACAAGAGTGGGTATTATTTTTTAAAATATTCCTTTTAAGTGGGATTTTTCTAAAAAGGTATAATAAATTATTAAATAAGATAATGGTAAAAAATATTAAATAAAACTCAAATATAATTATAATATATGTCCAGATAAAATTTATTCATTCTATAAACTCCTTAATTTTAGAAAAATTTTATTGAGATGCATTTGAAATGAGTTATTTAATGAGATAAATTCCTATAAATAAGGTTTTCATAACAAATGAAATTGAGTTGGAAACCAAAAAAGAACATATCTCCATAAAATAAATTTCCTAATAAATAGTTATATATGTGATTAATATATATATATATATATATATATTTGCAATACAAGATAATAATATTGTGATGAAGTGTGTTTTAAGGGTAAAATTTGTGACCAAAAATAAAGAAGGGGTTTTGGAATTTCTGTTACACAATGTCTGAATTAATTCTACGCATGAAAAAAACATTCTAAATAAACTAATTAAATTATTTTATAATATAATTAAAATGAGTTTACATATATATTTGATTTACTATAATTATATTAATTTTATTTATAACAATTTCAATGAGATATCAACTCTAATTTAACTATTTTGATGGTGTTTGGTTTATGGTCACATTGCTGGATCAGTTTTGGATAATTATTAAAGATATTTTAAAATGGATGTAAAAATATAAAACAAAAACTAAACTGCATTACTTAATTTATAGAAATTAAAATGGTCCCAAATATTCATTTTTGTTCTGGTATAAGTACAATTCATTTTGTATAAATGTCATCATTATAAGATTAGTTCATTTTTTTGGTTTTGTTAACTATTATGAACTATAATATTATTTATTTAATTATAATTATATTAATATATTACATAATAATAAAATTATTAATAACATACTTATTATCATCATATATCCTTATAGTAATATTTCTATAAAAATCCTTAAAGGTAGTGGACAAAAAACAAAGTACATTGTTAATAGAGGCGGTGAACCATCCATATTGCGAACAATTTATTCATTTTAGAATCAAACGAATGGAAGGTATAATATGGATATCCCACCAGAATAATAAAATATCATATACAGTTAATCAACATATATTACTTTTTCCAGGTTGATTCAAAACACTTTTGGGTGTTAGAAGAATAAAAAAATTAAAATATTATAGGTCAAAATTTACCACTCCCTTTGGTGGTCCCCACTTAATCTATGACATAAAGATCAGTGGAATAGTCTTTTGTGAGACCATGTATTATAGGTATTTGGAGAGAGTGATGAAAATAGATGTAGGTTATTTTTTTATTTTTCTCAATGGGGATGGAAGAACAAATTTTTTACTATTAAATTTTTTAGTTTATAATTTTGAATTAAGAATTAAAATAGTGATGAATCTTATGCACATAAATGGTAAATGGTTCAAGTGATTTTGCACTAATGGGTGTGTATATAATCCCATGTGACATCCCTACACCCATAATCTCAAATATAGTTCTAAAACATCATATTTATATTTCCTGAATTAATAAAAATAAATGTGACCTAATTTGAAAAATCCAAAATGTATAAAATAAAAACAAATATTGGAACACTCAAATACCAAAATATATTTTATTATAGGGTATTATTATAATTTATATTAATAAATATCAATGATAATGAAAAAAATTTATGAACTCATTTTTCGCTTCCCTCAATCTAGACTCATAATTGACTCCATTATCCATTGATCATCTACAATTCACTATAACAATTAAAATCATTTTAAAACCTAGAGTCGTTAAAAAATGAATTTTATGGGTTTATAAAACATGATATGATATACATTATCTTTTAAAATGATCTAAATATTCTTTCAAAAACCATTCATTTTTATATCCATTATTTTGAGGAAAATAATTCTTTTGATAATGTACATAACATTACCTGAAAATAATTTAGGGTTTTCCAAGTTGATAAAAAGTGATATTTTTCAAAATATTTAAAATATATATTATTTTGAAAACCCTACTATTTAAAAACTATAAAACAAATTAAATAAAGAATATATTTATCCTTTGAAATTTCAAAAAATAACTTTTTAAAATAATATCTGTTTGTGGAATTTTATTATCCTTGGTAAAATTTATGAAAACAATGTGTTGAATTGGAATATTAAAAGTATAAACATAAATTTTAATACAATTAGATCTTGATATTATAGGTTCACTCCCCTATCCCTTTCAACATCTCTAATACCAAAATGATAAATATTAAGTAAAAAAATTATGAAATGATTTTATTTCAATTTATAATTCCATTAAAACTACATTTAAATAATTTCAAATATATATAATTTTTTTTAAAAAGAGGAAAATTATTAAATAGCTAATAAACATAAAAAAATTTCCCCTAAACAAGATATGGTATTTCATAAAGATTATATGTAATAAATAATTCATGGGTAACATAATGAAATTGATTATAAAAAATTTCGTTTAAAAAAATATTTTAAATGTCAATGATAGATATAGTGTAACAACATTAGATTTTATGAGAATTATTATTTTTAATTTCATTGATGTCTTGTGTTGAATGCTACACCAAAATTATCTTGTACTATATTCAACACCGTATTAGCTAGCAGTATACACAACACTATTCTTCGCTCTGGTTACAAACAATTTCAAGTTCCTTTTGTGGAAATTATTTTACGCTACATTAAGTATAGATTATGTTTAATGTATACATGAAATATGTTTTGATTATGTTATATGAAACACCAAATAGAGCTTTCACTACACGCATCACTGACATGTCTTTCATTACATGAAATCAAGATCTTCCTCTATAGCGTGTGTTGTATGCAATAATGAGTTTCACTCAACGAGATATTATTATAATATTATTATGAACTAGATGTTATGAATAGTAATACACACTTTTTGAATTTTTATAAATTTTATTTTTCAAAATGGACTTCATTTTTGGATTCAGAATATTGAGATTAGCCTAGGGTGAATTTTTGGTTTTTTTCTGAAAACTTTCATTTTTTGATGAATAGAGAAAACATTTGGTTAATAATTAAAAACCGAATTTTTATATAAATAAGTATTTATTTTATTAAAATTAATTTTAGGTAAAAATTGATACATAATAACTGTATAAGTTTAATGTAATTCATTGGAGTCATTTTATTATAATTTTAGACATATTAAAATTTTATTGAACTTTTCACCGTCTTTTTCCCACCTCCTTGGAGAGATTGAAAATTTACATTAAACATAATTTTACCACTTATGTGAGTGGAATTTCGAAAATCTGAGAGACATAGTTAATATCAAGGAGAAAAATGTGGTTGAGTAAGATAAATTGTTTTTGTGAATATTAAGGTTTTACTATATATACCACAGTTAAAAGTTAATAGGGTAATTAAGGGTAAAAGTTATATTATTATTACCCTAACTAATGTCCTAATTATATTGGATAGGTGTAGTTTGAAAAAAAACCTTAGGGATAAAATATTAACCATTAGGTCTACTTGGTTTAGATTAGGACATTTATTATCATTTTATTTAAAGAAGAATTAAAATAGTTAAAATCAATGTTTAAAAACTAATTAATTTTTAATATAGGGTTTTAAATAAGATAAATTCGCCTATAAATATTAATTAGAAATATAATGAGATTTACTACATAATGGTATTTTATTTATAATATTTATACATTTAATAATTTAATTTATTTATGACACAATGATGATGCAGTAATTACCTTATTAATGAAATATTAACATAATTGATGTTATAAATACACAAATAAATGTAATTTTAGACTTTGTATGAATTGAACTAATTTTATAGGTTAATATGATATGTTAGTATTGATTTAATTAACTTTTTTAGAACTAATAATTCTGTTATGATTTTCAAAAAAATCTAGTGCAAAATAGTGACAAAATTGACATAAAATAGTTGTTAAAACAAATATTATAATATTAATTTTATTTTATTTTAAAAAATCTACGGATCGTCCAAATGACTTAGATAATGATATATATATTAATAATGAACAACTTGGGGTTAGTTTGTATTTTCATAGTATGTTTATTAACCATATAGGGTAAGAAAAAAAAGACATGGTACAAGTTAAATTATTTAACTTAGAGTTAAATCTAAATGATGAGGATAAAATAGTAATCTAAACATGTCTAAAATTTATTGGTTGAGAGTAATTCGACCCATCCCCACCTTATCTTCGAAATAAATAAATTTGGAGCGATCAAAAACAGAATATTACTTTATTATAAACTAATATTTTAAGTTTTCCTATGGTGCCCCTCTCCTCCCTTATAAAAAGGGCACCAAATCCCTCTTCTCTTCACACCCTTTTGAACATTTAATCTCTGCCAAACCATATCCATTTATCTTCTCCAGTTCCCTAGAAACTATTTGTTGTTTTTGGTCTTCTCAAAAGTCCATCTCTACTTCCTTAGGAGGAAGCATAAATGAGGTGCGTCGAAGGGGAGGTAATCTCTTCTTCAGATTCTCTCAAGATTCTTTTTTCTTATACTTCTTATTATTTAGTTGTTTCATTATAATGTAATAACCTCAGTATCAATAATATACTTACATGTTATTTTAAATTTTAAACAACCCCATTTCACCTTCAATCCATCCTACGGAAAATGAAATCACCACGCGTGCGTACATATGGAATATCGTCTCCACGCCGCGTTGTAATCTGTTTTCCACCACCACCATACTTGGATGGGTATAATGCTATAATGAATAACTATATATGGTTATTATAACATCATACTGATTCTGAATTATTATACCATCCACTCCAATTCCATTCAAGAAATATGGGAATGATATCATCGCTCGTGTGTACGTATTGGTTACCGTCTCCACAACACGATGAGATTCATTCTCTGTGATAACCATTCAAGAATGATTATAAAGTATATATATTGAATAATAATGAAATATATGACATAATAAATCTACTTTATTTATGGATACCTATATATATATAATTTACTTCCTTCCATTAAAGTCAATAAGGAATGGAAAACAGTGTTCATGCTTAAGTACGGCCTACCGTCTCAATTAACAGTGTATTTTATTTCATTAATCTATATTATATATATATACTGAATATATATGATATATAAATCATGATTTACATTATAGAAGTATGTAAATCATGATATATGTAGTAATAGTATCATTAACAACAAGTCCAAACACATATGACAAATGAAAAGAATATTACCCCAAATGTTGCTTTAACATGGAATTGACAAATGAACGGGTAATATAAATACATATGTGTACCATATATGATAGAATAAATATTATTATTGTTCTATTATAAGTTAATAATATGAATAAACCCACAATACAGGAGTCTCGAACACATACGGAAGAAATTGGACATACGGTAAGGGATAATTTTGAAAATCTCATTTTTATCTGAGATTGCTTATACTTAAGTTTTTACTGGGTTTATATTTTTCCTCCATGTCCATAAAAATGTTTTTCATAAATTTTTTGATATTCTTCCATGTAAGTTTAATGTCTGGCATACCCCTCTATGACTTTTACTTTGTGTTATGGAAGGAATCTTTCTTTTGTTTACCATACGTGGTAGTTTTTGACTTTTCCGTTAAAAGTATGAGGAGAATGTTTTCTTTAACTTATATGGCATGAACAGATTTTTACAGTTTTATAACGCCTTGTTTTCGTGAAGCTTATATACAATATTTCATAAATATTTTCAAAAAAATCCTTTTCTTTGAAAATTAAAAGTAATTTTGTGTAATGAAAATGATTTTGAAAAAGAAAGGATATTTTCCTCAAGAATTCATTTCAACTGTTTTATCAAAACCATTTTCCACCTAAGATGACATTATTTCATATGTGTTTGTTTCAAGTATAATTTATCTATTGATTACATGGGGTTATTTTTTATGATGAAATTATATCCATTTTTTGTGGATTATGTTATGATGTCATGACGTTTTAGAATCCCATTCTACTACATTGGTTATTCTATGATGTATGATTTATGATTTTGTGGAACATGAAAGAATGATTTAATTATGAGATGGGTGGGACCTGTACCTTCTTAAAATTTATTGGGTAAAGATTTATATCTCATGAGATAGACATGGCTGGAACGGTAATTTAATCTGGTTCAGTGTTACAGGACTGAAACGAAGAGTGAACTCCATTCCGAAAGGGACTTTGTCCATTAAGATGGTTTTGGAAGCAATGCATTTGCTACTATGGAAATCATAACATGTTCTTAGTAGTTTCCACAATTACATGTTTTATTCTCATTCTATTTTATCAGGATTAATGTTTCATTATGATATATGCCATACGTACTACCATGTTTTATGTCATTTCTCAAGATATTGATGTTTAAACATTATGTTCATGTGTTTAAGTTCAAATTTATATGATTTGTTTTATTTTATCCATGCTTACCATTACTGAGAATTTGATCTCACCCTTTTATATGTTTTCTTTTTAGTATGATTTAAAGAAATGTTTTAGTTAAGAAAACAAAAAGGGGATGATCTTTATGGGAGATGATGAAGATCTTTCACCATGAATAGAAGATTGTGTTCCGAGTTTCCAAAGACACTAAACTATTACAGTCCTTGAGTGTTGGTTCTTGTTACATATTTAGTATTCCACAAAAGTAATGTAATATCCATGTACGTCAAGATCTAGGTCTCTACAGTTTGTATCAGAGGAAATGTTTAGTCAATATTTGGAAAATAGGATGTTAAAACATTAGTGAAATCCCTAGATATATTTCTAAGGTATGTCTAGGTATGTCCCTAAGGATAAGTATACGTATAGGTTATAGTCCTAGAATTACAGTAACGATCTTAGAATTTAACCTAAGATGTTAGATACTGATGGTACTCCACCTTTATTATATTGTTTGCCCTAGCATTATTTTTTCCTCTCACACTATTCTTGTTGGGTTTTAGACGATGGTTGGAACTCGAAGGAACCATGTTGATCAATGTAATGGACAATGCATTGTTTTTACTCTTGAACAAACCAATTTCATAGGAGATGGAGTGAAAAATCATATTTCTATACTTACAAAAGCTATGAATCATTCTATAATTCCAAATAAGAATAGAAGGGAACAATATTCTATTGATTCCATCATGAGGCAACGTGCACCATCTTTCAGTGGGTCTTCTGATCAATTTTTTGCTAAACAATGGATCAGTACCATTGAAAAGATATTTTCCATACTTCTTTGTATGGAACATGAAAAATTAATTCTGGCTATTTACCATTAATATGGTGAAGCAGATCAATGGTGGACTCTAATTAAGAATACAAGTCCCTAAGATGATATTGAATCCATGGAATTGGACGAGTTCAAGAACTTGTTTTTCAGTAAGTAATTCCCTAGTATTCTTAGAACAAAGATGGAAATGGAGTTCCTTGAGCTTATGCATAAGGATGATGAATCTATTGGTATATACAAAGCGAATTTTACAAGTCTTTCAAGGTATGAATCTGGCTTTATTATCCAACCTGAAATAATGTTAATCGATTATTCAGTGGCATAAACCCAAGTCTTCGAAGGGAATTACCTATAAGAGACTTGAATATCTATGAAGAATTTGTTTGTTGTGATATCAAGGATGAAATTGATGTTGGTGTTACATATCCATCTCATGGTTTTTACAAAAATGAAAGTTGGAGTTCTAAGAAAAATCTCAGAAAAATGGTGAAAAGAAGATGAATGTTTCATTATGCCCAATGTGTGGAAAGAAGCATGGTGGAGATTGTCTTAATGGAACTAGGAAATGTTTTAAGTGTTGAAAAGAAGGTCATCGAGCAGCTGAGTGTCGAAGTAATGGAAAAAGGGTTTCTAATGATGTGAATAAAGAAAATACTATAGAGAACGCACCACCAATACTTTAATGCTTCAAGTGTAAGTAAATGAGGCACTATGTTAATCAATGCCCTAATCAAAGGGTTAATGATGATCAACGTGAGAAACCTCTTAAGAAAATGTATAATGGGAAGTCACATGTGATCACTATTGTTGATGTTGAATATGACAATGATGTGGTGGAATAATTCAGTTTTTATGTAATGGGATTCCAAAATATTGTTTTATATAGTATGTTGGAATATTGTAATATTTATGAATTGGTCTATTGTGGTTTTCAATAAATTTATGTTACCAATAACCATGAAATTTCATTTTGGAAAGAAGATGATATGATAAGGAGAAAATTAAATGTCTAATAGTATTCATGATATCATGACTGATATAAGGACAAAGTTATATCATGGATTGAGTATATAGAAATTTTGGGATTTTGGAATGTGGAAAGTGTTAAATTTTAACATCATTCATGTTTTCACTAAGTGTCAATAAGTATTCAATTTTCAAGAGAAAACATGATTATGGTATTCAAATGTTTTTAATTTGAGCAACAAGATATATCGTATGATATATGAGGGATAAATGATGGCATTTACCTGCTTGAAAGATGACATTTCTAGTAATTTTTTTTTACTATGAGCTTGGACGGAAGTATTTTGAATAAGCCTAAATATTGGAATGTATTATGTTGGACATAAGTTAGTAGTGTTTAAGGCTAAAACTTTTTTCAATATTATTGATGGAATGTTATAATAATGTAGTTTTAGAAGAAGGAAAACCTATAGGATGGGCGATAACCCATCCCGTCGGACAAGGTTGTGGGAATCGAATCCCCATCCACAGTGTGACATGACTTTATTTCCTACCATTGGCCTACAGAAAGTCCCAGGTTAGTAGAAACTATATTTTTTAAGCAGTATGATAGATTTTGTATATGTCCATTTTTAGAATCATATACGCTTAACCTCACCATAGATAGACTTTTGTATATTTGATAACTTTTTCTAACCTTTTTTTGAGACACATGGAATGACCCATCATTCTATCACATGATATACTAACACATAACAAAGGACAAATTCAAATTCATTTATTTAAGAGATGAAGTGTAAATTGTTCACGGCATGAACAACACTGAGATTATACCGAAATAAAGTATGTATTTCTTCTTTTTCAAAAATTTCAACTTTAGGAAAATGATCTTGAAAACCAAAAATTTTGTCCTAGTTCCCATATATCTGATGAATCAGATGGTACCATAGATCATCACAAATTTATGGATTTTTGATTTTTGGATTTTTCATAGCCATGTTCTATACCACTCTCTATCAGAACAAGATGGTTAGACTTTTCTTTCATAATCTTATTTTCCCCTATGTTCTCCTATGTGGAAACCTAGTGATTAGTTAATTTGGTTTACCATTACATTTCATAATTTAGTTTCTAATGCTTAGTTTTGGTATTACTTTTTACGATGTGGGTTTCTATGAAAGAACCTTTCAAGTAGTAAACTATTTATAACACGGATGAATTTCGAAGGTGAAATTCATTTTAAGGGGGTAGAATATAACAACCCAAGATTTTATGAGAATTATTATTTTTAATTACATAGATTTATTCTATTGTATTGTACAAAAAATTATCTTGAACTATACGCAACATCGTATTAGCTTAATGTATACGCAACACTATTCTTGGCTCCTGTTACACACAATTTCATCTTCGTTTTGTGGAAATTAATTTACGCAACATTAAGTATAGATTTTGTTTAATGCATAAATGAAATATGTTTTTATTATGTTATATGTAACAAAAAATAGATATTTCACTACACGCATCCCAGACTTGTCTTGCATTACACGCAATCAAGACCATCCTCGATAGCGTGTGTTGTACGCAATACAAAGTTTCACTAAACAAGATATTATTATAATATTATTATGAAATAGATGTTATGAATAGTAATACCCACTTTTTGGAATTTTATAAAACATATTTTTCAAAATGGACTTCATTTTTTGATTTGGAATATTGAGATTATCCTAGGGTGAATTGTTTTTATTTTACTAAAAACTATCTATTTTTGATGAATTGTGAAAACACTGGGTTACTATTTAAAAACCGACCTTTAAAATATATAATTATTTATTTTATTTAAATTTATTTTAGGTATAAATTTATACTTAATACCTATATATGTTCAATGTAATTCATTGGTGTCATTTTATAATAATTTTAGACATATAAAAATTTTATTGAACTTTTCACCGTCTTTTACCCACCTCCTATGAGAGTTTGAAAATTTACATAAAACATAATTCTACCACTTCTGTGAGTGGAATTTCGAAAATCCGAGCAACATTGTTAATATCAAGGAGTAAAATGTGGTTCAATAAGATAAAAATAATATTTGGTGAATAGTAACTTTTTACTTTTATTTACCACAGTTAAAAGTAAATAGGGTAATTAAAGGTTAAATTGATATTACTATTACCCAAAAACATGTCCTAATTCTATTTTAGAAGTATATTTCGACCGAAAAAACCTTAGGTATAAAATATTACCCTTTATGTCCACTTTGATTAGATTAGGACATTTATTATTATTTTATTTAAAGAAGAATTAAAATAGTTAAAATCGATGTTTAATAACTAAATTTTTTTCAAATATAGGGATATAAATAAGATAAATTAGACTATAAATATTCATTAGAAAGATAAAAATATTTTTAACATAATCGTATTTTATTTATAATTTTTAAAATAAAATAATTTAATTTAATTATGACACAATGATGATGAAGTAATTACTAAATTAATGAAATATTAACATAATTGATGTTATAAATACCCAAATAAATGTAATTTTAGACATTTTATGAATTCCACTTATTTTATATGTTAATATGACATGGTAGTATTGATTTAATTAAATATTTTCGAACTATTAATGTTGTTATGATTTTCAAAAAATTCATGTACCAAATAGTGTCAAAATTGATATAAAATAGTTTTTAAAACAAATATTATATTATTAATTGTTATTTTATTCATAAAAATATATGTATCGTCCAAATGACTTAGATAATGATAAATATATTAATAATGAACCAATTGGGGTCAGTTAGGCTTGTTATAGAATGTTTATTAACCATATAGTGTAAGAATACAAAAAGACACGGTAAAATTAAAATTATTTAACTTAGAGTTAAATCTAAATGATAAGGATTCAATAGTTACCTAAACAAGTCTAAAATATAGTTTTACAGATTATTTCAACCCATAACCACCTTAGATTCAAAATAAATCAATTTGGAGCTATTAAAAACCCAATATGACATTATTATAAAATAATTGTTTATGTTTTCCTAAGGTGCCCCTCTCCTCCCTTATAAAAAGGGCACCCCTTCACTATTGTCTTCACACCCTTTTGAGCCTTGAAGCTCGGACAAACCCTATAAATTTATCTTCTCAACTTCTATATAAACATTCTTTAGGATTTGGTCTTCTCAAAAGAACAACTCTTCTTCCATAAGAGGAAGCATAAAGGAGGTGTGTTGAAGGAGAGGTAATCTCTTCTTGCGATTCTCTCAAGTTTATTTCTTCTTATACTTTCCTTATTTAGTTGTTTCATTATAAAGTAATAACATAAGTATCACTAATATACTGATATGTAATAAAAAATATGAAATAAACCCATTTCACCTTCTATCCATCCTATGGAAAACGAAATCACCACGCATGCGTACGTACGGAATACCGTCTCCACGCCATGGTGTAATCTGTTTTCCACCACCACCTTACATGGATGGGTATAATGATGTAAAGAATAACTATATATGGTTATTATAATATCATATTTTTTATGAAATATTAAATCATACACTCCATTTCCATTCAATAACTATGGGAATGATATCATCGCTCGTGCGTATGTACAGATTACCGTCAACATGACGCGGTGAGATTCATTCTCCATGATAACCATTCAAGAATGATTATAAAGTATATATAATGAATATTAATGAAATATATAACATAATGTAGCTTATGGATATATATATATATATATATATGTTATCTACTTACATCTATTCAATTCAATAAGGAAATTAAAACTGCATTCATGCATAAGTACGGCCTACCGTCTCTATGAACGGTGTATTTCATTTCATTCAACTATCTATTATATATATATATATATAATTAATATATATGATATATAAATCTTTATTTAAATTCTGGAATTAAGTAAATCATGATATATGTAATAATAGTATCATGAACAACATGTCCAAAGACATACGACAAATGAAAGGAATATTACCCCAAACGTTGCTGTAACATGGAATTGACAAATGAACACGTAATATAAATACATAAGTGAAACATATATGATATCATAAATATTATTATGGTTCTATTAAATGATAATAATATTTTTAAACCCACTATATAGGTGTCTCAGACACATATGAATGAAATTTGACATAAGGTAAGGGATAATTTTGCAAATCTCATTTTTATCTGAGATTGCTTATACGTAAATATTTACTGGGGTTATATTTTTCATCCATGTCCATAATTTTTTTTCATAAAGTGTTTAATCTTTTTTCATGTATGTTTAATGTCATGTTTTCCCCTATATGACTTTTACATTGTGTTATGGAAGGAATCGTTCTTTTGTTTACTATATGTGTTACTTTTTGAATTTTCCATTAAAAGTACGAGGAGAATGTTTTCTTTAACCTATACGACATTAATTGAATTTTACGGTTTTATAAAGTCGTGTTTTCATGAAGCTTAATCTACAGGATTTCATGAATATTTTCATAAAAATCCTTTTCTTTTAAAATGGCATGGCATTTTGTGAATAGAAAATGATTTTGAAACAGAAAGGATATTTTCCTCAAGAATTCATTTCAAGTGTTTTATCAAAACAATTTTCTACCTAAGATGAAAATATTTAATATGTGTATGTTTTAAGTATAATTTCTCTATTATTTACATGGTCTGATTTTTGTTATGATGAAATAATATCCATTTTTTATGGATTATATTTTAATGGCATGATGTTTAAGAATCCCATTCTATTACATGGGTTATGCAATGATGTATGATTTATGATTTTGTGGAACACAAAAGAATGATTTCATTATGAGATTTGTGAGACCTATATCTCTATAAAATGCATTGGGTAATGATTTATATCTCATGAGATAGACATGGCAGGAATGGTAATTTAATCTGGTTCAGTGTTACAGGACTGAGATGAGGAGTGATCTCGATTTAGAAGGGACATTGTCCACTAAGATGGTCTTGGAAGCAATGCATTGGATACTATTGAAATAATAAAATTTGCTTTATAGTTTCAATAATTAAATGGTATATTATCATGCTATTTTATTAGGATTACTGTTTATTTTGGATCTATGCCTTATGTACTGCATGTTTTATGTTATTTCTCATGATCTTGATGTTTAAAAATTATGTTCATGTATTTAAGATCAAATGAATATGATTTGTTTTATTTTATCCATGCTTACCCTTACTGAGATTTTGAGCTCACCCTTATATAGTTTTTCTTTTACCCCGGATTTAAAGAATGGTTTTAGGTAAGAAAACAAAAAGGGGAAGATATTTATGGGAGATGTTGAAGATCTTTCACCACGATTAGAAAATTGTGTTCTGAGTTTCCAAAGACACTAAACTATTACGATCCTTGAGTGTTGGTTCTTGTTATGTATTATGTATTCAAAAAAAAATGTATGGTCCAAGTACGTAATGATTTGGGTCTCTACATATAGTGACTAGTGTTACTATACATTTAATTAGGTGTGGAATTTATTTAAATTTTTATGAATATTTCAAAAATTAAATAATAATTTATTTATGCTATAAAAAAATATTTTATTTATAAAACATCTAAAATAGAATTCAGAAATAAAACTATTTTTCCAATAAGTGTTTATAAATAAATTATTTTGAAATTTTTTATCCTTTCAAGGAATGGTTTTTGATAACCATAAATTTTTTTCAGCATATAAAAATATTTTTAAATGAGAAATTGAAACTGAATTTTAAAATCCTACTCTATTACAAGAAAGTGTTTTAGAAGTGTGGAATTTATATAAATCATTTTTATCTTAAACTTCTAGTAGACTTCTAAATGGAATTTATTTCTAGTGATAACATCAAAAAACCCTCGGATATCACTTATGAATAATTAATTATTTAATGATTGGTGACCCAAATATATACTCTCCCTTCCTCTAATTGTTTATCTCATTAGTTTAGATAAAAGTATTTTTAATCTTTTATATAAGGATTTTTGAATTGTCATGAAAACTGATGTTTATTATTTTTTTTATATATTAAATTTTTTTTTTAATAATATATAGTTTAATATTAAATTTAAATTATTATTTATGGTTACTGGTTTATGAACCTTCAGTTTGGTTTTAATGATTTAAATTTTTTCCAACATCAAATTTTTTACCTCATAAGTCTATATATATATATTTATTAAAATTGTATACATGATTATTAAAATATTTTCCATGGGTGAAAATCATATTTAATAATTTAAATGATTCCATGCATGATCTTTGGGGGGTTTATTTGTAGCTTATAGGGATATCTCTAATCTGTTAATTGGTTTTATAAAAATTGATGTTTATATTCTTGTCATTTGTTATTAATCATTACCATATTTTCAAAAAAATGTTGAATATAAGTCTATTATGTTTTATTTTTTGAATTTGAGTAATATAACATATATAATATATCTATCACTAATTTTGTAATAAGTTTACGTGGTTTTAGTTTTAAACATAGTGTTTTAACATAACTTTTGGGATTATTCATTGCCATTAGTGTGTTTTCAAACTCACCATACACCCCGTACGTAAAATTCATGTCTACATGGTTACTCTTGTATATTTACTACATTACAAATTCATGGGTTTTGGTTCATTGGGATAGTCGTTCTTGGGAATCCCCTGACTGCTAAATATGATTATGTTATTTATGTGTACCATTACATATGTTTGGGTTACCCTTACATTGTGTGTGTATTGTGAAACTTACATTTACACATTGCTAGATGGTACCTATACATTGTGGTCATGACCCTTCCATAGCCTACCTCATTATTGTATTACTATTTCCTGAGGTGGGGTGTGCCATTACATAACTCGTTTTTTCCCTTATGTGGAAAGGATACCATTACACATTAATGTTTTTTTTCCTTCACATAGAAAGGAATTACCCATACGCATGATATCATAATCCATACATGAATATGGACTAAGTTGATTACCCTTACATCGGTAATGATGTAACATTACAAAGGGTTACGTAATCAAAACATATATTTACAAGATCATCATCCAAATCGAACAGGAGTATCTAATGACCTTTATGCAAGCTCCAAACCACTTATTTACCATTATGTATGTACACATACACCGATATGTAGAATCTAAATTATATAAAACCATTATTTGAAACTAGATAATACTTTTATAAAAAATCATTTTTATGAAAAATAATATTGTAACTATTTAATATTATTATTTTAATATTATAAATTATAATTCAAATTCTATAAAATATTAAAATTATTATACTCTTTTTTTTATTTACTAATCACTTTTATTTTAAAACTAATATATTCTATTTAGTCATTATATTTTCATAACATATTAATATAATTTCTTTATAATAATTTTCTACAAATATATACAAATTAAACATTTTTTTCAAAATTATATTTATATCAATATTCTTATAATTATACTGACATATAATTTTATTTATGATTATATATTCTTCTCTTAATAATTCTAAAGTAAAATTAAAATTTTAAAATTTATATATCAAATTAATATTTTATTAAAGGTATTGTTTTTATTCTACAAAAAATATCTTCTTTACTATTAATAAATGCATATATTTACTACAAATATATTTATTAACATTATATACATATGTTAATATTAATCCTTTTGATTTCAAAAACAAAACAATCATGTGTAAGTATTAATTTTGAAAATCTATCATATTAATTTTTACCTTATGTTTAATAAAAATATAATCATATTTTTTCTTAGAAAAGAATAAAAATATAGTTAATGTAGTATTTTTTATAGTTTATAATATTTTAAATTTACTTATTCAAATATTTGGGTTATTTTTAGAAAATAATTTAATATGGGAAAAATTAATATTTAAATATATCATATATTTTGTAACTATGATGTAATCATTTCTAATAATAATTTATTTAAAAATAAAATTATTCTATAATTCATGGGACGTTACATTCTACAACAATAATGAAATTTTATATTAGAAATTTTAATTTTGAAATTTTAATTTCCAAATTAATCTATGTATATACAACATAAAGATCAAATAATCCCTACAATTTATTAATAAATTAAATTTATTTCTCAAAAATATAAAAATGTATTCCACAAATAATCCATTCACTAAAAAATACAATACATATGGTTTATATTATAATAATTTTCCCCCAAAATAATGAAAATTTGGATCATTATTTCTCTAATTTACCAAAAATATCATCATTCACTTAAATACATATATCTACAATTCTATAAATCATAAAATATACTTAACTAATTTCACAATAATCTATAATTTTATCAAAACCTTTTCTTTGACACAAAAATTATTTTCCCTAGGTAGTTATATTTAACCCAGTAACTTAGAGCCATTGCCTGTTTTATTACACTTGTGTAAGAAAAAATAAATTACATCCTGAAGAACTAAATAGTTTAGTAGACATGGTAAAATAGACACATATTTGATGCCCAAATTATATATGTATACAAAAATTATAAAATAATTTAATGAAGAATAAAATTATTCTATCTAGGATATTCTTTCACATTAGTCATAATTCACTTCACATAATCATGGGGAAAGGAAAATAAATAAGGGCGAGCTCAAATGATTAGAAAGGGTTATGTATAGTGGATGATATCATGAATCAATAAATTATAACCAATATATACACGTAAATAATTGAACATAGATTCTATCAAATCATTAAATTAGCAATCATAATTATATAAGGAATAATCAATATTTTAAGCTATCTAACTATAAGTACAACTAATTTAATCAATAAACTATGAATTAAGTGAATCAAAATATAATATCATTTTGAAAATAATTGGATAATATTAACTAAAATTTTAATAAAATATTTTCTAAATTATGGGAGGCCAGGATCATAAGAATCATGATACTTATACCATCTTGAAATTTAACAAGACAGTTTAAAAATACATGTTGAAACTGGTTTAATTCGAGTTTACTGATTCGTCACATGAGACATACTAAAGAAACAATAGGATATATAATAGAATTCGTCACCCATCACTACAGGTCCAAATCATTTTTCATATATTTATAATCAATTTAATTAAATAGACAAAGTGTATTATCATCAAATATCCATTTTTAGTAGAGAACATATATTTACCAATATTTCCCAAGATATAAAAATAACATTCAATTTAGAACACTAAATGAAAAAATGATATACACTTTAAAAAATAAAAATATACATGATAAATTATATGGATAATTATGGGTTACATAATGTCCAATGATCCCGGTAATGTGAATATTTAAATGGTAAGTAAATGACTAAAAAATGAATCACAGAGGGGAATATTAATATGATCCTTGGTGAAAGTAATCATATACCACCTAGATGATGAATTTGAATGTTATTAACTCAAATAATAACCATTGAAGTAATAATAAATTGTTTTTTCATTAATAAATATAAATACATTAGAATTAATTTAATAAAATATCGATGAAATTGATCTTTTCATTTTAAAAGTAACCTTTTAAATCATAAAACATTTAAAAATGTTCTTATTTGAAAAGATCCTTTAAAAAATTATAATTTCAAGAATATTATGGAAAATATTTCTCTAAAAATATCTGTAATCATGAATAAGAAGGTTTAAATAAATACCATAGGGTAAATCAATACATCTCATATAAGTTAAAAAGAACATTCCTTTTACACTAAAAAAGGTTATAAATGTTGTTTGTTTTTTGAAAATGAATATATTATTTATTTAAGTTTTTTTATATTAACAATGGTTAAAAAAATTCCTTTTAAAATAAAAGGTTAATTGTAATATATTTTTCAAAATATTTTTATAATATATGTCCTTTAATGAAAATGGATTTCCTACCGAAGAGAGAAATGACGTTGAATATTTTTAAAAAAATTTCCCCATTTATTTTAAGTACCAAAGAGTTCTAAAATCCTTATATTACATGAAATTTTGCGTAAATAACGAAAGGATATGAAAAATAAATGTTTAATTAAATAATGATCGAATAATTTCTTTCAATGGAAATTCATTTATACATAATCTCTATAAAAATTTGATTATAAAATAAAGCCTTTAAAATTTCATAACATTGAAGTGATAGTTAATCAATGAATCCATAATGTGTATCAACTAAAAATGCACACAAACTATGTTATAAATTGACATAATATAATTATAATTCATTTCATAAATAATCTTATAATTAAATAGATGATGAATAAGTTATATAACCTAGGAAATATTAAATGATTTATGAAATCATTTACCACATTGTTACTCTTAAATCGAATCCCTTGGATTAAATATTTAAAATTTTAACATAAAATACCATGAACTATTAATTAATACATATATTATATATCAACGTGTCATCATTTACACAATATAAAAGAAATTATGTTCTTAACATTATAATAAGTATCAATGAAGGGAAATTTAGACAAAGTACCTTACCTTACACTTTCTTTTGGATTATCCTTATTTATGATCATGTATTGTGTTGTAAAACATTTTATTAACTTATACTGGAAAAAATTATATTTATAATTTCATATATTATCCTTTTATAACACCTTATCACAAGTTTATTAATAATCACTAAATCTTTTCATTGTTTCATGTTCAAATTGTCATGTTTTCTTGTTCATTATTTGTCATGAAATTTCTCATTCTTCTACATGTTATATAATCATACCATCTATAGAATAATAATCAAATAATAATTATCATTTCTATAAAAAAATTACATTTAAAATTAATCATGAAAGATGATTTTGATTAATGATGAATGTTACGTTTATAGAGACGGTATGTCATTTATAGGTTGGAGTAATATTTCCATTTCCCAATGAACATTAAGAAAATATATAAAGTAATATATTGTCCTTACATAATGAAAATTATATCATATATATCATATGATTCCATCAAATATACATATATATTATCTATGTGTTGTGGGGATGAATATATAGTCACATCATGTCATAAAGGTGGTAGTCCACACATACACAAAAGACATCATCATCAATCATTGGGTGAAAATAAAATAAAAAGAATGATATATATAATAATTTTAGAATGATAAATATATCATGAGTGTCATAAATATTTAATTTATATTACATATAATCATTATATTTATCCTTATCACCTACATTGTAATGTGTTAGTGAAAGACGAATAAATTAACCTCACGATGAAATTGACCACCATACACTTGAGTTATGCTATATACATTTTATAAATCAACATATTAAACTATGATATGTGGTAATGGGAAAACTAAAGGCACTAATTCATATGGTGGTAGTACGCTGTACACAGTAATGTATATGTCATAATCCATTTTTTGGAAATGGTTATGAATATAGTTCTTAACATTATAATAAAAATATTTCAATATATATAATAAACAAAGGTTATTATATCATAATTTCTTAATAAGAATTAAAGGAGGTGGAGACTAAATAAAATAAAGATGGTCGGTGAAGGACATTATATCTTTATCGGGTATCCTCTTTAGGATTTCATACAAACCATCCTACGATGTCTTTTTATCAAATGTGAGGATTCTAGGATGATAGGAGGTATGTTTAGATGTTGTTTAAAAAATTAATGATGGAAATAAAAGGGTTTTACAGTGTGTATAATTTAGGATAGGGTTGACCTTTTCATATATTAGGTGAGTGGAACACATGTAATATTTTAAAAATATTCAATCATACCACCTTTAATAATAATTAAACAAGCATTAAAAAATCTTCCATTATCTAATATATAAGGTATACAGTCTAAATATTTCTGTAAATTATGTTTTGTTATCATTGTTTGGCCATTTTTTAAACCTTATCAACAATTTTTAACCCCATAGTGAATAAGTTTTGGATTAATCGTGGTAATTACTTGTTACTCTTTTCAGGATTTATTTTTGTAAATAATAATTTTGTGCGTAAAAAATAATATAAATTATTCTAATTCCAAATTAATAATATATTTTTCCAATTTACATTAACATAAATAGAAATGTTCAATTCAAATTTTATCCTAGAGATGTGATAATAAATCATGTTTTCAAAGTCAAAATGTTAAAAATTATATTATGGGTTATATAAAAATTCAATAAGGAAATGAAACAAATGGCCTATATTTTATTAATTAGAATAAAATTGAACTCATTTTACTTGGAACCTAATATAAAATTTAATTCATAATTATAGGTAAATTAAATTATAAGGGTGTTATTAATAAAATTTCAGAATTTTTCATAATGAATATATTCACCCTAATAAAAATTTGAAATTATATTTTGAATTGTAAATTTTATTTTGAAAAATTCCTTTTATATAAGTGGTAGAAATTAATTTTAAATTATGATCAAGCAGAACAATTATTTTTTTTAGAAAAAAATGTATATTTTTAGAAAAAGAATTAATTTTATTCTAAATGATTCTTAATTTATATTTAATAAGTTAATAATAATAATTTTCATAATGTAGTCAGTAAAACTCAATACAACTAATTTTGGTTCTAGGTTATAATAGTATACTATATTATAGTGAATTTAGACTCAGGGTTTTGAGTTCTGCAATCTATAGAAGATATTAAATTTAAGGAATTATATATTGTGGGTGGTCTAAGATCAGTGTCCCATGTCACAGAAGAAATCAAAAAAATTATATTATTTTAAAAAATTTGGCTATTACATTCTCCCCAACATAAATAAATTTCATCCCCATAATTTGAATTCCATCTTAGTTATCAAGGATTTGATATTTAAAAATTAATTTTTTTGAAACCCAAATCATAATAATTGTAATTAAATTTACCACTTATTTAGAGAGAAATAGATGTTCAAGGTTTATATAGAAAAACACATTACTAGGTTTATATGTAAGATAAAATTGGTATAATTTTATGATATGGAGATGTAAAAGATGCATAAATAATTATAAATAGTGATTGAGAACATTGATCATAAGAATCTGAATGGTAAATGGAATGTTAAGAACCTCAAGAACATAAATATGTGATTATTTATGTTACCATTGGATTTATCAGATTAAAATTTAATATAATAAAAATTTTACTTAATGTTTATTTTCCTAATATGTATGTATTAATTTAGTTTCTAAAAATAAAAAGAAAATATATTTACTTGAATCATGTTTATTTCATAATAACAACTCCATTCTTTGGTTGTTCATTGATTAATTTCTAATTTATCCGTTGATCTAATAAAAGAATATACAAAAAATGAATTATTTTTATTCATGACACACTAAAATTTAATTTTTACTGATCATAACATACATTAATGTGTGAAAAATCTTTCTATCTATCTATAACTGTTTTCCTAAACCAATATGGTTATAACAATTCATCTAGTATTATACATTAATCTCTATTCCATGATAGTAACAACAATAGTTCATCATTAATATTTTTTCATCAAATAGATTATGTAATGATAGAATAACTTGTATATAACATTGTTTAGTGGTAGGGGTAATATCCCTACCTTCCTTCAGATGTGGATTCAAGCCCAAAATCTTTGGAATATGCGATGGGTTTTCACCCAGCACACATGATTTCTTTTTTCTAAATAATATTAATTTAATTCCTATAATTATCCAAAAAATATGATGGACATCCATTAAATAAAATTAATCATTAAATATATTTTTTATATTATTTTCAATGTAACTTTTTTATATTTTATTTATAAATAATAATAATCTTATTTGACTTTTATTAAAATGTTATTAATGTTTTTATTAACACTAAAAGATTGCAAGTCATTTAAACCTATGAATAGAAAAAGTAAATCCCTTATTCCTTAATTTTTTTCACTATAAAATATAGATTATATATTTTTCTACCAATTTTTTTATCATGGTAGAATCCCATCAAATAAAATCTAAAAAAAGATATTTATGACTTCAAACTTATGATAATTTTTAAACCCATCAACCCATGATTTTATCCAAAACACCCAAGTAAAAGATGACATGTCTTTATCTAAAATTTGACATAATAATTATATGGTTTTTAATTTTTATCACCAAAAAATAGTAAAATAATACTTCAATAATAGAATTATTAGACACAAATAAATAAATACATTATCCCTTATATTTCCACATAGGTCCATCCCTGGTCTATATTTTATCCTTTATAAAAGTAAGTTGTCTAAAATAATGTTCTGATTCTCAAAATTTTGGAAAACAAAATATAAAGGGATCTCACATTTGAGATTAATCTTCTTCCCCCATACAATTCTTTTTTCTTCAGTAATTTATTTCCTGATGCGATTATTTAAATAAAACATTTTCAGGATCCTTTCAAACACTTTATTTTCAATCTATGATACCTCATGTTTAACATAGGACATTCATTGTCATAATATATTCAAGTTAATCATAATTATTTGTAATTAAAATTTAAAATAAATTATGCATATCCCCCATGAGTGTCAAACCATGTGTGTAGTAATGACAATTTTTATGAACTATGCTACAATTAGGTCAATCCCAATACACCTTTTCATAGATATATTACCCCAAGGAACATCTGTGCGAAAACAAAAGACACTTTTAGTATCTTGATAATGATATATTGCAATGAAAAACTACATAATATATACCTTAAAAAATTTTATAAATTTCTTTTATACATATCCTAAATTTCTATCATAGGGTTATAATCCCCACCATATTTTTTCTCTATCTAGTTTCCAATGATTTTATTCAAATTTATATGATAGAAAATTTATTTAATCTAACCAGAATAACCTGTATACAATGTCTTGTTTATTAAATTGACATAATATAAAAGGAATCACATCTTAAATAATATCATTGTATATTAGTCCTGGTAAAACATATAGACACTTGAGTCTAATAAATTGAAAATAAAAATTGCAACATAATTTGTCTTCGAGAATAACATTATTCCCTGTAAAATATCATTTAACATTAATCATTATACACTTCGTCTAATCATGTGGAAATGAAAAAATATAGGTCAAATCAAACGATAATTAATGTTTGATATATTATATTCTATCATGAATCAATAATGATTAATAAAAATGGAATGTTAAATATGTAAACCTATATTCTATTTCATTAATGACTAAGACATCATAATTACCTAAGAAATAATCAATATGGAAGAGTAATTAACTAAAAATGCATTCAATTTTTTCAATAATCTGATAAGTAAATGAATCTAGATATAATATAATTGTGGAAATCTCATGGATATGAAAAACTAAATTCTTAGTGAATGAAATTATTAATTATTGGATTTTTTTGTCTCAATCGTCTAGATAACTCTACCATGAAGACCATTCCAAAGTTAGCTTAAACCTAAATCTAAAATACCATCTACATCTATCTTAGTGATTCGTATCAACATACCAATAACTACATCAAAAATATATATAATATCATGACATACTGATCACATTAGGACCAAATCATTAATCATATATCATATAATTTATTTAACATAATCACCAATGTTCCTTATCATCAAATATATGTACTGAATAAATAATGCAGATTTATCAATATTTCCCTAGATGAAAAAATAATTGTCAATACAGGACACCATTTATAAAAATGACATATGGTATAAGAAATAAAAATAAACATGACAATTTATATGGATAATTGAAGAAAATCTAATGTATAATGATTACATCAATGTTAATATTTCATTAAAAAGGTGACAACTACAAAAATTAATCTAGGAAGTGAATTTAAATTGTATTCTTGGAAACATTTATCATAAACGTTCAAGACGATGAATAAGTATTGAATTGATTCATCATATACACATTAGAGTAATAATATAATGTTTTTTCGTTGATTAATTTAAATACGATAAAAATATATTTTCAAAACATTCTTGATAAAAATATCCTCTTAATTTTGAAAATAACCTTTTAAAATATAAAAATGTAGAATTTATATAATATTTGGGAAATAATTTCATTTATAAAAATAATTAAAACAATTAATGTAATATTTAATGAAATGATGGTGGGTAATTCTATTCATTCCATACAAATTAAAAATAACATTCATTTTCCAGTACAAATATTTTACAGAAATGATTTTTTCAAAAAATCTGTTGAATATTACATTAATTTTTTAAAATTAAAAATGGGTGAAAATGTCAATTTGAAATCATAAGAGGATAGAATTATATTTTTAAAATGATGTTTTAGAAAATATGGATTTAACAAAAAGTTTCATCTAACAGAAGATTGAAATGAATTCAGAATTTATAAAAAACATTTCTCAAATATTCTATAAACCAATGTGTAGAAAAATGGTAATATTTATTGAAATATATAATTAAATAATATATGATATAAAAATAAAAGGTTTTATTACAAAATTATTATATAATTACATCAAGTGGTAATTCATGTATAAACAGGCTTAATGAAAATGATATTGTGAAATAAACCCTTGAAAATATCATAATATTGAAGTGATAATTTTCCAATAAATAGATTATTTGTATAAAATATAAATAAATATACAATAAGTTGAGAAAACACATATGATAATTAATTTTCCATACACACAAAATTTTATATTATGTAAGATTATTAAGAAGTAATATAACCCATTGAAATGAAATTGAGTTATGAAATTCATTTCTCGTAGGTAACTCCTAAGTCATATATCAATGGTAGTAAAAATTAAAATTAAGACTAAAATAAAATGAATTATTAGTTAATTGTGATATTATATTTAAAATGGATATTATATATACCAAATAAAATAAATTATATTCATAACACTATAATATGTCTCGAGGAATAGAAATTGAGAAGATGTCCTTTACCTTAGGCTTCCTCATTGATGAATGTACATTAAGATCATGTGATGTGTTTTAAGACATTCTATTAATTTATACCAGAACTATATTAAAATTTATAATATCATAAATGATGATTTAATAAAAACTCATCACCTTTTCAGTAATAATCATTCATTATTTTTAATTTTTTGGGTGTTAATTACCTGGTTTTCAAATTTGTGATATTGCATGAAAAATTTTATTCTTATTCATGTTATATATTTATATCTATCCAGAACAATTATCATAACATAATTATCATATTGTTTCCCAAATTATAATTTTAATAGAAATTATTAATGATGGTTTTGATAAATTAATTACATTACAATTATAGAGATGATGTGTCATACGTAAGTATAAGTGACATTTCTATTTTTCACTTATCAATATGGAAATAAGGTCATTATTATATTACATTTCAAAAAATATCATAATATAATATATATCATATTTAACTTCTTTAATTATACACAAATATATATATATATATATATTATGTTGTGTGGCGATGGAAAAAGAGTCACAACGTTTCTTGATGGCAGTAGTCCACATGTACACAAACAACGATCTCATCATTCATTGCGGGAAAATGATGTAAAAAAATGACATATATTTTCTTTTTAAAATGATAAATATTAAATTATTATCATAATTTTTTCATCTATATCACATTTAATAATATACATTATGAATATCACCATTGATGTACAGAATTAATGAAAGACAAATCACATTGGTTCATGAGGCGGTAGCCCTCCATACAGGTAGTTAGAGAAATAAAATCCCCTATATAATGGAAATTAAAAAATGTAATATATGATATAATAACTCTATATATTTAATTATGTAACAAATATCACAAATATTCATTATATTGATCATAATCCCCAATTGTGAGACGTGGTAATGGAAAAATGATAAACATCTATTGGCGTGTCTGTAGTCTACTATACAAATGAATTATTATTTTCTAACCCATTTGAATGATTTAGGGTTTGATTTCATTCATTACACATACAAAGTTACATCTTAGTATATTTAATATACTAAGGATATTATATCATCTTATTTTAATAATAAATGAAGTATGTGGGGGATAAAATAAAATAAATACAATTATTGAAGAATATTATCACATATTCAGTTATCCTCTATAGTTTATAACAAAATCCTTCCTAGGTTGGATTTGTACAAAACAAAATATACTCTAGGATTAGAATAGGGAAGTTATTATGTTATTTATTTATTTATTGGATGATTTAAAATGTTTTTAATGTGGGAATAATAGATGATATGGGGTTTCCTTTCATTAATGAGGTATATAGAACGCTAGGATTTTTTTTAATGATACCAACATTCAATCATTTTAATAGTAAAAAAATATTAAAGGTATATAATTAAAAATAAATATAGTTAAGGTCAAAATAATTACATACAATGGTTGTTATAAGAGTTTTTAGGTTATTTTTAATTTAATATTAAATCCATAAATGTTTTATGAAAACAAGTTTTCAAATAAAAAATATTTGAACTTTTAAAATAGTTTCATATGAGAATTCAATATGAAAATAATTTAAATGAACTAAATTTTATTAATTGATATAATATTTTACTAATTTTACATTAAACCAAATTTTTTATATATTTTAACATTAAATATAATATAAAAGAAAAAGATAGTTTCTATTAAAATTCAGTATTTTCACTATGAAAAAATACTCCCAAAGCTAATTTTGATATTATCATTTTAAATATTAAGTTTATTTTTTCTCAAATTAATTTTATTATTTTGTTAAAAGTTATATTTAATTTTGGTTCTTAAGTCATGATTAATCCAACTACTAAAAAATATAATATTTCCAAAAAAATTCCATTTTTATGATAAATGGTTATTTTATTATCTGTAATCAATATATAACTATAATATTCATAATTTAGTCCATAATATTCATACCATATAGTTTTTCATATAGTTTATAAATTATTTGTATATTACATTTCATTTTGACTTGGGATTTCATGTTCTACAAGATATCGAAGAGATCAAATTGGAATACGTATATCATGTGGGTTGTTTATTCCTTGTGTTCTGGGTTAAATAATATATGAAAACAGTGTTCTAATATTAAAATCTTAGGGTGTTACACCCTGGAAACAGACTCTTATAACCTGTGAAAATGTATTATCATTATATTTTTAGATATTATAACTATAAATGTGACCCAATTTGAGCCGTCCAAAACTTACAACATCAAAAGGAAATATTAGATCACCTGTGTACCATTGGTTGATATAGTTCTATTACTTTGGTGGATTTAAAAACCTTAATAAAAATTAGAGTTTATATAAAATTATATGAACTCTTATTCAAATTCACTTGAGTTATACTCTTAATCAAAACATTCACCTTTGATCTTATACTCATCACTATACCCGTGAAAATAATTTTAAAACATTGGGTAAGAACAAAAATGATCACAAAGGGGTTTTAAAACATCAATTTAATAGAATTTTATTTTTCAAATTCTATAAATATTCATTAAAAATCATTAACTAAATATAATTTTTTTTTTGGTCAATGGAAAAGTTTAGAAAAAGTAATTTTTTTATAAACAACTATTTAGGGAATTAGAAATCCATAATAAAAGGTACTTATGATAACTTTAAAAAAGAATATTATTTTGAAAAGCAATTTATTTTGATAATAAAATATCACTAGAAAAAAATCAATTTTTAACTTCTGAAATTTCAAAAAATTACATTTAAAAATATTATCTCTTTATGTAATTTAATGATACATTGAAAACATTAAGAAAACCATATGACATCATAGAATATTGAATGTCTTAACATGACTATTTGGAAACAAACACCTTGAAACCATGGGTTCCCACCCAATTCCCCATCATTATAAGTGATACCCATGTGTCAAAATAATAAATTCTTTTTTATATTTCATTTATAATTATAAATACAATAAAACAACCTTTAAAAAATGAAATATATTAAATTTACTTTTTAAAAGGAAAATAAATACATATCTAATACAAATATATAGAAATATCTAGAAAGAAAACTATGCCTTCATAAATAATATAATTAATATAATTTCACGGGTAAAAATTGGAAATTAAACTTAAAAACATATTTTTATAACATATATGGAATGTCAGTGAGAAATACAGTGTATTTACATACAATACATGTATTCATGAATGAAATACATATTAATTTTAAAATAAATTTCACATATTAAAAAATAATTTATATATTATAAATATCTATTTATTTAAATTAGAAAACCTGTAAAATATAATTCATCAAACAAAGTCTTTATGATTAATAGTTTATAAATTAATTATTTTAAAAATGTTTTAAATTTACAAGAAAGGATTTTTCAAAGCATAAATTGATTTTCCATTATGGTACGAGTTTTACAATAAAATATTAAAATAGACATTTAAAAAAATATAATTTTATAATAATTATTTTTAAAAAATATAATGTTAATAAAACATTTTATTCTCATTATTTTACAATAAACCACTAAGTTAAATTTCCTCATAACGTTCACTTCTTCAAAACCTAATTAATTCTCCTATAAAGTATTATTTATTTACATATATGATTCCAACATGTATAATTTACTTTCCTCTAACAATACGTATTATAACAAACCATGATTTACAAACTATGTTTTTGTATCATTTTTTATGAAGGTTCAATACATTAAAAAAATACATGTCTGAGAACTGTAAATGTTTAGTGTCTTTGGAAATTGGGATCACAGTATTCTAATTTAGAAAAATTTCTCCAACATCTCCCATAACGATCGACCCCTTTTGATAATCATTCTTAATATATTTCTTCATAAAATCATGAAAGGAAGCATAAGAATGAGGTGAGATCTGATACTCATTAAGGGTAATCAATGGAGATATACAATGATTATAATATCATAAGGGTATGAGAATATGATAATTACGTTAGAATATCAAATCTAGAATTTCAATAATAATAATACTGAGTCATGGAATATTAATTGAAATTTCATAATAAATGAATCATAACGATGTCAAAGTGAATAAATCATAGCATCATAACATATGAATGAGATAATTAATTTTTTATTTAATATCATCTTATAAAATTGTTAACATGTTTAAATAGGAAAATTTTCACTCATCTTATTAAGGACTTGAAATTTGGACCTCATTTAATGTTTTGGACATGCAACTAGGTCCATGCGTACAATTTAAAACATGATTCCAAGTTCATGCATATAAATAACTCCATAGAAGTTTATGTTCATTTGAAAAACATATTTTAGATCTTATTGGGGACTACACATACTGGGTGGGACATACTACCATCCTTCATTTCATTTCATTATTTATAAAGATTTGGGTTTTCACTTTATCACATAGTGGTCTAGGTTCCCCATATTCCTGTAGTGGATTCGGATTCCCCATGTTCCCATTGAGGTTTAGGATTCCCCCGCTTCTCAAACTAGATCATGTTCTCCCATTATCTCATAGTGGATTTAGAAACGTTTGTTTTCTACTTGGGAATATTACAAACTTATTTATCATTTTTTATAATGCATTTTACTTATTTCCCATTATAATTTCATGATATATAAATATTTTTCCTATTCATTGGAGGGAGATTCTGGTCACACCTATCATAGTATAAAATCCTATGAATAAATTCCACAAGATAAAAAATAATTAATCATATCATATCCCTATCAGTGATATGGGTTTCATAAACATCATAAAAGAACCCATAAAATATAATGGGTTACATAACATCCCATTATATCCTATCCAGTTGAAAATATTCATGTTCCATAATAATTTCATCAACACATAACTCATGAAAAGAAGTGGGTTTCATAATCATTTTATAAAGGTATAATTCATGGAAGATAAATATGTTTTATAAAAAACATGTTATATTAAACATATATAATTCTTATAAAGAGTGATAATTGTTTCCTTATATAATATCCACAATAAATAAAAAACTATATTAAAATATTTCCACTTAGCTCGAGAAGGATTTTGAATAATAACTCAGATCATTTTATAAGGAAAATAACATTTATTTGAAAATCTATATATAAGGCATAAAACATCCTCAAAATAATTTTATTTGATAAACACATTAAAATATAATAAAATTATATTAAAATATACCATAAATATTTTATAATGAAAATACCATTTTATATTTCAATTTTTATTGGAAACATAAATCATTTTCGAAAATATTATAAGTAAAAATCACCATGAAAACATATAAAAGAAAAACTGTAAATATTTTGAAAAAAAAATTCCTTGAAAATATATACAAGAATTTTGAGAACATTTTGAAAACAGTTTTCTATTAAAAAATATAAATAGATCCATAAAATAGTTTGAAAACATTTTCCATGAAAACATAAAAAGGAACCTTGATTTTTTTAATCCCATTTTCCTTGAAAACTTATTAAAGAATCTTATTAACTTTTTGAAAAACGTTGTCATTAAAAAAAATTCTAAAATCATCTATATAATTATTTTGAAACAACATTAAAACAACTAATTTCATTAAATTTTTGAAATTTTTTTTTTAAAAAATAACCTTGTAATCATTCAAAGGAAGTTTCATGGAAATGATGATCTTGAACATGGGTGAATCCATAAAAGCCAAACATTTTATTTGTATCACATATCTTTTTGAAATTTTACTTTATCTAAAAATGACAAGGATATTATTTTTAATTTTGTTTTTTAAAATGTTAACACATAGATTAATTTTCTTTTCACATCCTAGTAAGTCGTTTTTTAATTTTTTTAAAAAACATTATTTTGTGAAGAAAACAAATGTTATACTAAAAGGAGAAATAAATAAGATTATCTTAAAAAATTTATTAACTAACATAGTACAAAAGAAAATAAAAATGGTACAAATACATTTATATATTTTGAATAACCATAGTATATTAAAATTCATGATATTTATCAAGATATGGATTTTAATATTTCCATAAGGGAATCATAATCATAAACAATCTCAATAAAAAATCAGATTGTAGCATAGAATTGTTACCACTTTGGTAAATTTGAATCATAATACTACGGAAATAATAAAAGTACATAAAGCATAAAATATCATTTAATTATGAAAATTAATTTTTATAAAATTTCAACGGGAAGAATTATCAACTCATATAAAAATATAGGTGCATAACATGGAATGTTTCTTAATGAAGGAAAATAAAGACAAAATTACTTTACCAATAGGGAAAATATGGAACCATAAACCCCATGATCTAAATATAAAAAATGGATATGTAAATACGCATAAATTTAATTCTAATAATCATATAATACATTCATGTTCAGTATATACCGCACAAAATATAAATAAGTGGATTGTATAGCACAAATTTAAACAAAATTAGAAGTGTGAATAGAAATCGACTTACTGTATTAGTAACTTTAGAAAAGTGATACCCATGAAATAATAAAATCAATTGAATCATTAAATATAATTGAATAATAGGTAATTAATTATATAACATTCCTTAGGTAACTATATACACCAAATAAAATAAATGAGTGGTGAATATGGTATGTATCTAATAGATATGAAATGTGAGATGAGAAAACCCTAACATTAAGTCTATACTTTATTTGTACACATTCAAAACACTTGTATAGAAAATCTAATATTATTATACAATTAAAAAAATATTATTATATATAATACCATATATGACCAGATTATGACTTTATATTACCAATTAATTAACAATTCCATGTCATGGTAACACATTTTGTAATTTCTGTTTTGTTTTTCACATATGTTTTAGATTTTTATTCAAGATCCTATTACGTAGATCATGATTTACTTACTACTAAAAAGAAAAAAATTTTAAAAATTTATTTATATTAAATATGTAAATATTTAAAAATATATATATATAATATAAATATGATATGGAATATACTGTTCATCGAGACGGTAGATCATACATACACATGAATGTTGTTTCAAAATTTTTATTTATTGAATGAATGAAAGTGAAATGTATTTTCACAAACAACCCCACACATACAAAAAAATATATATATTATAATTCAAGTCGAATTATTATGTCATATATTTCAAATAACTTTACTAAACCCATATTTAATGCATTTTATGCAATGTGCGAACAAATCCCCTTGCTTTGACGAGGTGGTATTCCACACGTCCACAAACAAGGTTATATTATTTACACAAATGGAATGTATGATGGTATTCATTTTTCTATAATTACATATTCATAAATTTATAATATATATGATATATATGATATAAAAACAGTACTTCCATCATAATTAAAATCCATGAGTGTTGGTAAAGGGAAAAAATGAACAACATCATTTCGCGAGGCGGTAGTCAGTCGTACACACGAATGGTGTGTTTGTTACAAATTTAACGGAAGTTTTTTTAATTTTAAGTAGAACTATTAGCTTAAAATAATTTCAGTATACTGAGGGTAATAATTATACTATATAATAATTTAATAATAATACTTTATAGGGTGAATAAATAAATAAAATGAATGTGATTTTTCAACGGTGTTACCTCTTCTTGGGATAATTCATTACGGTTTTAAACAAAGGGATTCAATTGTTGGATTTATATGAAAAGGGAGGACCCTATAAAGAATTTATGTGATTTAGGAGGATATTTGTAAAGGCTTTGGTCTAGAAAAAATTGCAGGATATGTGTAAACAAAGGGGGAGGAGAATAGGCCTTTTATAATCATTAAAAAAGTCAAAATTGTTATTATTTAAATGAATTTAGTGCTCCACACATTTTACCTTTCCCCCAAAGGTAAAATATAAACCATTATATATCATTATATGTTTAATAGAATAAAAATAGTGGGGAAATAATTTTTATACATGCTTAGTTTCATTCATAGACATTATATTATATGTATAGTCATTAATTTAGAATGTTTTGACATTAATCATTGTAATTAATTTAAATTAATTTCACTAATACTCTTAGTAAACTACTAAGTTGAAAAAAATATACAATTTAAATTATAATGATCAAAATTATGGATTAATGTTTTCCGAATTTTAATCTCAAAAATTTAAGAAATTAACCAAAAATTAATCATGTAGACATGTCGTGACTACATGTTTTTTAAGTGATGATGTTTAAATGTTTGGAATGCTTTCATATAAAACATGGATGTAAAATTGGTTAAAATGATATAAATTGGATTAATTTATTATTTTTTATACCTAAATTTTTATAACAATTTTAAATATAATTTATTATTTATAAATAAATTAGGAAAATTTTATTTTATGTATAAAAACATAGTAATTTTTATTATTCCTTAAAAATGGAATTTCTTTGAAAAATTCCAGAAAATCACCCCAAATAAATTTATGAATGCTTCTTTCAAATTTAGAGTTTTTTTTTTGAAATAGAAATTTTAATGGGGTCAATGAATAGATTTAAAATATTTTATTCACTAAAAGTGGTAAAATTATCTTTTAGAAAAATACATCATTTTATTAAAGAAAATTGTATTTATTCCTATATCATGTCTAGGAAACTCATAAGGAAAACATTAAATAGTTGAATAAATATAATATATATATATATATCATTAAAATCATTTATTAACCGTTTTTTAATTAATATATTATGGTAAAACTATATTTTTTTTATAAATATAGTTTTTTAGAAAAACATTTCCTTTATTTTCTATAGGGTTTTACATTCGTTTCAACATAATTGGTAACCATAAAATTTTTCTTATGTACTTCTATAATCCATATTATCATAATTAAATAAATAAGATTTTTAATATCCATTCAAATGGACAAACTGTAACAATGACTGTATCTTGATAACAATGTTAATATTATATTATAGTTTGCTAAAACGTTGCCCTGTGTGTGATACAAGTTATCAAAATAATTTGAAATTGTGTATAACAAAATACAAATGTAGTGTTTCATCTACCATTATTTAATTTATGTGATGTAAGTAGTGAATTATTTTCATGGGTTTTCATGACACTCATGCCGAACTTAGTGCATTAATATTCTAGAATCTTTATTCGGTGCTGTGTGAAATGAAAAATATCAATATTATTAAATTAATTTGAAAAAAATAACAAAATATCCTGGTGTTACATTCTTCCCCCATTTATTAATTTATTAATTTAATTTTCTTTTGGTTCTAAAATGTTTAGTACTTTAATTTTCATTCATAGAGACCCCCAACAAAAAAGTGAATACTAAAACATCCTTTAGAATGGAAATGTTTTAGCCATAATTTTTACCCGATGTAACACATATGTAGGTTAATATTAAAGAGAACATAGTTGGAAAGTGGATAGAAGGAAATGGATGAAAAGTTCAAATAATTATACGTACTGATAATGATAACTGATTATAAGAAAATGGGTGATCTAAAGGAAGATAAAATTCAGAAAATAATAAACTAATAATTCATGAAATAGGCCATTATTATTATATTAAAATAGTAATAGGGAAATTTTTTGAAGGGTCCTTTTCCCCAATGTTAAATAATTTTTTTAGAATATATACTAACCTGATATCATGAAAACCTCATCCATTTTTTCTACCCTGATCAATTTGTGTTTCATCACTTATTCCATGAAATTATAGAAAACTATTCATTCCTAAATCATTAGAAGATCATAAGATCTATAAATATAATAATAGGTGATTCCATATGACTTTTTTAATAAAAAATGTTATCATGCATTATCTAATAGGAATAAATCCTCATATAGAGAGATAATACTATAATATATAAAACTTCATCCATAGTTTAACATGAACCATTGCATTGAATGCTAACCTTATAACACTTCCAAAAGATGGAATTATAGAACTTTGGAAATACAGACTCTAAATTCCTTATGAATAGCTTAGCATTGATCCCCAATATAAAATAATGAATCTCTTGGTTTTCCCATACCAAACATGTGAAAACCATTATAATTTATTCTCTTAAAAATTGTTACAAACTAAATTAAGACAAATTTTTAAGGAAAACATTCATGTTTCCTTATTCCAATGCTTATTATATATATTCATTCATTCAAATAAGTTGTAAATTTCATATAAGATTACTTAATCCAATTTCTCAATAAATGCTTAATTATTTTTATGGTCATCAGAAACATTGAATTTCCATATTCATATACAATATATCTCTATCTGAAAACCACTATATTAACTTAAGAATCATTTTAGTGTCTACCTATACATGAATCATTAGTTTCCCAATATCATCATTTTTTAATAATGAACTATTCCACTAGATCAAAACCATTAATCATATTATTGTAATTCATTAGTGGAAAACATAAACTAAACAATCCTAACATAATTAAATGTTTATAATTCTTTAATACAAATTCAGAAATACTTTAATTATTTAACGTCATCCTTAATACATAATGATATTAATATATCCAATTACTTAAAACCTATTTCTATTTATATTTCAATTGCAGGTTCATTAATATGAGTAATATAACCATTACTCATACCATCCATCTGATTCTATTCTTGATCATCACACTTGGGACATCATCTTTTTAATGACCACTCATTCCATACTTATGGGATTTATGAATAGATATTGTATTAGCGAGTACAATATCACAATCCATTTCTTTCACAAAACTCGTAATTTTTCCATTAATGTTAATTGATATCAATCATTATTTTATATGGTCAAATACAATTTCTATTCATCTAAGAAAATAAATTGGTTGATTATATCCACATACTTGAGAAAAAGGAAATTTAAAATTCTTTCCTCTATGGTCCCTATTACCATAACTCTCAGAAAACTCATTTCTTATCTTCTATGGTGAGTCCAAGAGTTTTTTAAGGTACACATTGTTAATCATGTTCTGTGAAAAATTATTACCCAATATTACTACATTATTTACTCTATTGATCATCCCATTCGATTCCTCATCATTAAATTATCTTTCTCATTCATGTTTATCACTGTTCCATATGGTTACCACCATTGACTAAAATCCAAAATCCTAGTGTGATAAGTTTTTCTGAGTCGTTTTTAAAATATTTCAATACTTATTATTATCCTTAGATACATCCTTAGAAATATATTTAAATATATCCCTTTGTATATCACTAATTTTTTCTCATCATAGTTTCCAAATGGTGTCTTAACCATCCTTTTTATGCCAACTATAATAAACCCGTATTAATAAAATTTTATAAGAAATCATTTTTTAAAAACCTCCCATAAAAATAATCCCTTTTTGGTTCTCCCACTAAAAACCATTCTTCATTACCGAGGGAAAGAAAAAATAAGAAAGGGTTGACCTCAGATTCAAATTAATGGTAATCAAGGGAGATATGCAAGAATAAAATGAGAAAATGTGTGTGATAACCTGAACATAACATTATAATATCATATCATGTATATCAAAGAGCATAATCATGAGTCCTAGATTAAATATTTTCAGTTCATAAGAATTAAATTTTATATATTTAAAGGAGCCACTAGTACAAAAACCTTTTTTACGTCGGTTTGTTTTCTTTTTAACGTCAGTTTTTAAGGGACGTTATTGCGAGCGACGTTAAAAATATGATTTTTACGTCGGTTGTTTAATAACCGATGTTAAAAATGGGGAAATATATTTTTTATTGTCGGTTTTTAAAAAACTGACGTGAAATACTTTCTGGAAAATGGCGATAAGAGGCCATTTTTTACGTCGGTTTTTGAAAAAATCGACTTTATAAGTCATTTTTACATCGGTTATTTAATAACTGACGTTAAAAGTTATTTTTAACATAGGTTATTAAATAACCGACATAAAAAATGTTTACTGTCTTGTAGAAAATTTTCTAAGATTTCATTTGACAGGACATAGAGCTCAAACGGATTTACGGATCAAAATTTATGACGATCAGAAATTTGATATTTTTTTGAGGAATGATTGAATGAGCCAATTGTAACGTCATATTAGAAGGAATTTTTTATTCCGTAGGGGGATTTTCAGTTTTATAATGATATAAAGATTTATCCATCATTATAATAAATTAAAAATCATTAAATGGAATATCAATTAAGAAATATACTAATATAAAATATAAATCATGGGAAAATAATTACAAATACCTTGACGAGGTCGCGGAAATAAGAAATTGTTGATTCATGTTGAAGATAAAACAAGTTGATTCAGTGTAACGATGATGGATGAATGAAGTGATAATAAAATAGTATATCAATTAAGAAAACAAATAATAAAAACCATAAATCATGGATGTATGATTAAATATACCTTGACGAGATCACAGAAAGAAAAAATAATTGATTCATGTTCGAGAGAAAAAGAGTCGATTTGGGGGAACGATAATGGTTGAAATAAATGATCATCAAATTCGGATGGGTGTATAATGGAAACATATAATTGATATTCTATGAGAAAATGCGATATTAAAAATTTTGGGCGGCAATTCAAAATTTCGATGTCGCGATGTAAAAAAATTGAAATTTCGCTTTCATAGGATATTAAAAATATCATTCATGTTGGTTTTATGATAACCGATGTGAAAAGATATTAAAAATTTCACTTATTTTTCACTTCAGTTATTATATTACTGACGTGAAAAAATAAATCTTCATCACTCATTCACGTAGGTTATTAAATAACCGACGTGAAAAATCGATTTTCATGACTTTTTCACGTCAGTTGTTTAAAAACCGACGTTAAAAGTTATTTTTCACGTCGGTTATTAAATACCCGATGTGAAAAAAGTTTACAAAAATGTACTTCATTTTCCAGGATTTAATTTGACAGGTCACGGAGTTCAAACGATGTTACTAATTAAAAGTTATGTCCTTTAGAAGTTGGACATCCGTTAGACATCATTTAGAGATGATCAACTTCTGAAGGCCATAACTTTTAATCCGTAACTCCGTTTGAGCTCTGTGACCTATCAAATTAAATATTGAGAAATTAAATACATTTTCCTCAAAAACTATCACGTCGGTTATTAAATAACCAAAATGAAAAAATCCAGAAAATAGATTTTTCAAGTCAGTTATTTAATAACCGCGTGAAAAATAAGTGAAAATTTTAATATATTTTCCTGAAAAAGGAATTTTCACGTCGTTTATTTAATAACTGTCATGAAAAAAGTTTTCAAAACTGTACTTCATTTTCCAATATTTAATTTTACAGGTCACGGAGCACAAACAGAGTTACATATTAAAAGTTATGGCCTTTAGAAGTTGGACATTCTTAAGACATCGTTTAGAGATGATCAACTTCTCAAGGCCACAACTTTTAATCCGTAACTCCGTTTGAGCTCTGTGACCTGTAAAATTAAATCTTGAGAAATGAAATACAATTTTGTAAAAAAATTTCATGCCGGTTATTAAATAACTGACGTGAGAAAGTCATGAAAATAGATTCTTCAGGTCGGTTATTTAATAACCGGTGTGAAAAATAAGTGAAAATTTGAATATATTTTCCTAGAAAACGATTTTTCATGTCAGTTATTTAATAACCGACGTGACAAATCGATTTTCGTGACTTTTTCACATCAGTTATATAATAACTGTCATGAAAAATCAGATAAAATGGATTTTTAATGTCGGTTCTTATATAACTGACATGAAAAATCAGCGAAAATGTGTTTTAACGTTGGTTATATAATAACCGACCTGAAAATCGATTTTTAGATATTTTCACGTCTGTTATAAAAAACCTATGTGAAAAATGGTAACATAAAAAAAGGTTTTTTTACTAGTGAGCATACATAATGAAAATATATTATGGGAGAAATATATAGACTTATGGCATAAACATCATCATAAAACAATGTGAACATGTTTAAGTAGAAACATGTTCACAAATTTTATTAAGGACATGAAATCATGCCATCTTATAAAGTTAATGACATGAAACCATGTCTATACATAACATCATGAACATGGAATATGGTTCATGTATAAACAAATTTCTCTATAAGTCAAGGATCATTACCAAAACATATTAAGTAACTTAATATGGACTACACATAATGGGTGTGACACACCACCATTCCCAATCACAGTCTTTTCTAAATAAGGGATAGGGTTTCCCATTAATCCAATAATTGATCAGGTTTCTCCATATTCCCATACTGGATCAGGATTCCCTAATATTCCATAGTGGATATGGTTTCCCTATCTTCCTATATTTGATATATTTTTTTCTATATTCCTATAGTGGATCAGGATACACCTTCTTCCGATTTTGGTTTAAGACACTAATGTTTCCCATTTTTGATCAAGCACATCATCTTGTTTCCCATCATTATCATATGTGATTAAAATCATTACCCAATTAACTAGAGGGAGTCACAGGTCACACCCTTAACATAATAATATCATACAAAATGTTCTACAAGACAATAAAACTTCTTTCATCCCATGACCCATAAAATGATATGAGTTCCACGAACATCATATAATATCCCATGAAATGAAAATTTCATAATAAACATTCGATCATTTCATAAATAGTGAGAAAAATATATTTCTCATAATAACTTCATAAAATCATAACCCATTAATATATGTGGGTTTTATAATAGTTTTATCATGGTATAACACATGTAATAGGAATAGGTTTCACAAAGAACATGACATATTTAACATAACCAATTTAGTGAAATAATGATAATGGTGTCTTTAGATTTTATCTGTTTTAAATTATTAAATTTATCATAATATTTCATCACATTTGAAGAAATTTTTTATAGATAACTTCGATCATTTTATGGAAAAAATAATATTTCTCTAAAAATGACAATTTATTGAATAAAAATAATTAAAATAATTTTCCATGAAAACAAATATGGAATCATTTAAAAATAACATAAAAAGTGGTTAAGAAATTGCTTGAGTTAAATATATCTTCCTCTATGAATATTTGTTCTTTAATAATAAATCCTAGTGAAAATTACTTTAGTGGAAAAACCATGAAAATTTATAAAGGAAACATGAAGAAATTTTGAAAACATTTTCCCTTGATAACCTAAAAATGATGATTAAAATATTTTTTAAACCATTTTACTTGAAAACATATACATTATGTATATAAGGATTTTCAGAAAGTTTTTTCCTAAAAAAATATTAAGGAATCATAAAAACATTTTAAAAAATATTTTTATCTAAAAATTATAATGGAAGCATAAAAATATTTTGAGATCCTTTTTATTTAATATATATAAATAATATAAAAGATAATTTGAAACCATTTTAAAATAACTAAATTCTAAAATATCACAAATTTTTTTTCTAAATAAATAATGTTGTAAAAAATTGATGGAATATTAATGGATATGAAAGTCATGGAGGCATACGAATCTCTTAATGATAAATAATCCTTTTTCACAAAAAAATGTTAATAAATGATCCTAGATTAGAAAATGCTAAGGGGATTCATTTGAAAAAAAATATTAATAAATTAAAAAATGGGTAAAAGTTTCATTTAAAAATCATAGTAAAACATTTTTTAATTTATTTTAGAAAATAGGGTCTTATGAATAAAACAAAATCTCAACCGGAGGGAGATATAAAGATGGATTTTATAAAAAACTCATTTTTATATATCTTAATTACAAATGAGTGGAAATTGTAGAAACACATGTAAATTTCATGGGTGACTTTAGGATAAAAAAATTCATGATATATTTTGGGATATATATCATTAAATTTAATTCATGTAAGCATAATCATAAACAATCATGATAAATGATATGATTGTAACAATAAATTTTCTCAAAATAGGTAAATTTGAATCACAATAATATAAAAATAATAACATTAAATGAAGATTAAAATATCATGAAAATAATTATATTCATGATATAAAATTTTAAATGAACGTATATACAAATCATAGAAAAATATAGGTTCATAACATGGAATGTATTTCAATAAAGGAAAATTGATACAAATTTTTTTCAATTATGATAAATATTGTACAATATACACAATGAATGAAATATCTGAAAATGAACATGAATATACAAGAAAAAAATAGTATAAGAACTATATAATACATTAATGGTCAATATATACACCACACAAAAGAAACGATTGTTGAATATGTCATATGTCTCACAAAAATAAAATTTAGACTATAAATCCCTTTACCATATGAGTAACATTAGAATCATGATGCTCCTGAAAGGATAAAATCAATTTAAACAGTATAAGTCATTATATAAAATGTAATTAATTATATAACTAGTCTTTGGGAAATATATACACCATATAAAAGAAACGAGTGGTGAATATGGCATGTATCTCATAGATATTAAAAGTGATATAAGAAAACCATTACCTTAGGTCTTGACATTATTCGTACACATTCAATCCTACTATATAGTATATATACATTTATTATAAGTACACTAAATAACCATATTATTATATATCATTCCTTATATGATTTTACTAGGACTCTATATTACCTATTTAATTTGAATTTAATTTCAAGGTTACATTTTAAGTAATGTACATCTTGTTTTTTGTATATGATTTGACTTGTTATTCATGATCCCCTTTCATAGATCATCATTTAAATATTTTCAAATTCTATATAATTAAATAAATATTATATATATTAATTGTTTAAATATTTATAATAATATATAAAATATCGAAATATGAAATGGAATACAGCATTCATGGAGATGTTTCTTCTCATGAATACATGAACACTATTTCAATTTTCATTCATGTTTAATTAATCACATTGCTTTTAGAAGGATGTTATCAGCACATTTGAAAACAAAGTTATCATATTTAAAAAAATGTAATGCATTATGGTATGTGTTTTATAGTAATTAAAAATGAATTAATTCATTGAAAACGTCATATATATCATATAAAATAGTATTTCCATTTTAATCCCAAACAATTATAGGTGGTAATGGAAAAAACGAACAATTTATTTTCTCAAGGTGGTTATTCACTATATAGATGAATGATAAGTTTGTTACACAGTTGATCGAATTGTGTGTAATTTTGTGATGAAAACTTATAATAAAAACATATATATATATATATTAATGATTTTGTGGTTATAAAATATTAATTTATAAATAATATTTGAGAGGGTGAAGGAATAAATAACATAAATGTGCTTATTGAAAGGTGTTGTCTCTTCATAACGTGACCCTTTTTGGTTTTAACCAAGGAGCTTCTATTAATGGATTTATACCAAATTGGAAGCCATATATGATTACTTTAGGGGAATATGGAGGATATATTGGAATGGTATGACCTGTCCTAACAGTTTTGAGATTTGTAAATAAAGGGGGAGAAGAGTAGACATTGTTTAGGTGGGAAAAGGACACAATGGAAATTCTTTAGTATATTTTCAGTGATCCCAATTTTTTAATTGTCTCTAAAGGGTTTAAAAATGACCATTATTTATTCTTTTTGTTTTTAGTGGAATAAATATGAATTAAAATAATATTATATATGTTTAGGTTCATTTAAAAACCTCATATTATATGTTTAGTTATTAAATATTCTCATTTTACCTTAACCACAATAATTTACTTTAATTTAGCTCACAAATATTTTTGGAAAAAAACTATGTTGACCATATAGGACATTATAAATTATTTTTAATCCAAATATTAAATCTAATTATCCAAATTCTAATCATAATAGGGTAATAAATTAATTTAAAATTAATCCGACAAATGTGTTGCGACATATAGTTTTTTTGTGAGAAAATGTTTAAAAGATTGAAATTTTTTTTATCCAATTTCAAACTGAAATTAGTTCACATTAAATTAATTTTATTTTTTATATAAAAATATACTACTTATAAAATAAAAAAATGTAAAATATATTTTAACAATATAGATAAATTTAATGAAATATCAATTTTGAATTAAAATTCATTAATTCTTTTATCTGTCAAAATAAGAATCATCTTGGAAAAATAACACAATTTCACCCAACGTACATTTGGATATCCTTATTTTAAAAATAGTATTTATTTTTTGAAATAAAAATTATAAAATAGACAAAAAATAGATTTAAAATGTGTTTTCCACTAAAAGGATATTACATTACCTTTTAGAAAACAACATATTTTTATTCACATAAATTGGATTCATTCATATCTCATGTATCAGAAAAAAATAATCCTAACATTAAATAGTTTAATAGATAATATATTTATATATATAAATAAATTAATTTATAAAAAGTATTTTAAAAAGTTTATTATGTTAAAAATATTTGTTTTGATAAATATAGTTTTGTAGTAAAAGAATTCATGCATTCTAAATGTGGATTTCCATTTATTTATAGTTAATTGTTTAATAAATATTTATACTTTTATACATTTGAATACTATATATTAATAATATAAATAATTTCATTTTAACATTCATTCCAATGTATAGGTGGTAAATATGAAAAAATCAGAATAACAATATTAATTGTATATTATAGTTTAGCAACACTCGACCTTGCTTGGGAAGCAATATACAGAAAGAATATATCATTATGTGTAACACAAGCCAAAAAAAATGTTGTGTTTACCGTAAGGAAATCAATGTTATTCATGTACTAAAAGATTAATTTGGTGTTATGTGAAACACAATTTAGAAATAGTTCTTTCCTATAATAACACTACATTGAATGCCGTATTAGTTGAAAAAAATAAAAAGATTTAATTAATTTGAAAAATAATTCACAAAATATCTAGTTGTTATATGTCTTATGACTATAAATAAAAAAAGGAATTAATACTACAACTGAAGGAATCCATACATCTCTAAAATATTGAATTTTAATATATTTATAGATAAATTCAATCTATATCTATTATTTATAGAGTTTTAATATTTTTTAACATTCATATTGAAGGTTAATAATTTATAAAACATCCATTTAGTATATATAAAATTTATTTTCATATCTATTCTTGAAATCAAAATCTAATAATAAGTTAAAATAAAATAAAATATTTTGCTAATATTCTATAAGGGAGACCCTCTTATTTAAAAATTCATTTAATTTGAAACATGAATCTTTAAGGGTGATTGTGTTATGGATAACAAAAAAGGTAGAAATTATGACCATGTTTAATAAATAATAATGTCTATATTGTTATCATGTTTTATTAATCATAAAATAATTTTCCAAAAAAAGGAATGTAACTCAATTTTGATGAATTTTATTAAAATTGAGTTATATAATATATATAAAATAACTATCATGTGTGGTTGAATAAGGTGACAAAAAATTAGTAATAAATTGGATATGTCTACTTACCATTATGTGGATTTTATTTTCCCTTATGTGTGTTTTCAATATCACCATAATACACTTACAAAGAATTCAATCCTACTATGAAACCCTTATGTTAGTTCCACATTACACTTGAAAAGGTTTTAGTTTTCTGGGATACCATAATATGGGTGTCCCAAAATTGTTATGTATGATTTTTTTGTTCATTGTGTACTCATATTCAATATTGGGATACCAATACATTTCCTGTGTATTGTGATTCTTACCCTTACTCATGTGAAGTTGGTTCCATTATTTGATGTTCCTAACTCTTACTTATCTTGTATGTTTCATTTACCTCATTTATGAGATGTTTTCTGTAAACTTATGTCACATGATTTTTCCCATATGTGTAGAGATCCCCGACCCTAATAGCCTGATTCGGTTGTCACATTATTACATTGGAATAATAGGCACTGAATCGCATCCATAATGATTGAATAGTTTGTAGTTTTCGAAAACTAGATCCATACTTGAATTTTACAATATAAATGAAAATAAAAAATTATTCATACCAAATACTTTTTATAATTTCATTATTCTCAGAGCTTATCCTTGTATATGGATCATAATAATATTCTTAACATCTTGGGGAAAATAAAACATAAAAAAGGGTTTATCTCAAATGATGAGTAAGTGTTAAAAACACCAGAAGCTATCATAAATAATGATAAATAATTATGATAAGATAAATATATGAATAAAGAGATGTTTATGGGATTATACAATCATGAGTGGGATATCCTTTTTCTATAAACGATATGAAAAATCCTCTTTCATTTTATCTGGTTCCAAGGCATTTCCATCCAGAATTATAACAAGTTATAAAATAATTCTCTCATATCCACACATTATCCATAATTTTCCCTACCATCCACACTATAACCTTCTTCCCATTGAATCCATCATAAATAAATAATTTCTTATCCATTGTTTAAACATAATATAATATGTCCTCGTATATAGATAATGTTGGGGAGACTAGTTACCATTGAAATAGGTTCTTAATTCCTTACATGAAAAAATAATTATTACTTTTTATAACACTTGCATTGATTTGCTTCCCAGTCCTTATTATAGGAGACATTTATAAATAATATCATGCACCGAATTAAGTTATAAATCATAATAAATAATTTTAAAAATAGTGAATCAATTAACATAAATTTTAAATTTATGTAGATATAATCTCAAAAATCATAAGATCGGTACTTATGTGAATTTTATCAAATGCTGTTATTGGACTATGTTCCACTAATATATATTTCTAAAAATATAGTTTCTAATATTTCTATTAAACTTCCTGTGATAGCAATAGTAATAACCCCAACCCTAGTAGCTAGCATTTAGTGTTTACATTAGTACATTGAAATAATATAAAAGGAATCACTTCCCAATGTATCAAATTGTTTTTTTGTTCTGAAGCACCTTATTCATACATGAATATTAAATAAACATTGAATATATAATTTAAAACATATTTAATCCTTTGAGAACAATATTATTTTCATATATTGACCATATATATAAATCAAAATAAACCTCTTAGCATCCTAGAGGAAAATAAAATATATATAAGGTGTGAGATCATATTCTTCGTAGGAGTTATGTATAGTATAATATGTCATAAATATTTAAAAAAAATAATTTTAAGGTAAATAACATTAACAAAAGACATTTAATAAATAACTTGATCATAATATGGATGAAATAAAATACGATTAATAAATTCCACATAAATAATCAGATGTTCTTGAAAACACAATTTTGGATATTATATTAATCACATAATGACTTGTAAATAAATAAATAATATCATAATGAGGGAATTAATAATTTTGAACATTATAAAAATTCCATCAAGGCTTCCTTCAAGTAACCATATATAAATGGGTAATAGATTATCTAATATGGAAACTATTTTTTCACATGAGACCTACTGATGCCTCGAGGAGATATATAGGGAGCCTCCTATCACTTACTAAGTCCAATTAATTACTCATATAATGTCATGAAACATAATCAAAATATATATTTTGGTTAAAACTATCATGCTAAATTTTAATAATTTTACTAAATCAGTAAACAAAATCACAGACCATCTAGAGTTAGATGGTGAATGATATATAAATAGTATATACCTAGTCAAACTGACTGTGAACTATTTAATAAAATATAATAAATATATTTTTTATATATCAACATAAATTAATAGTTAAATTAAAAATATATAGAGGAAATTATTTTAAATGATATCATTTAGTAATTCATAAATAAAAACCCTTTTTCACATTGAGAATCAATTATTTTTAAAATGATTTAGAATTATAAAATAAAAAAATATATTTGAAATTTACCATGAAATATTGTATAGTATTATTTAAATAATTAAGGATTCATGATATATATAAAATCATCTCACACCGTGTATGTTACAAAAACAATCCTTCGATATATTTTTCAAAAAATTCACAGAGTACCACCTTTGGAAAAAATAAACAAATTCTATCAAATAATTTCTTAATAAGTCATAAATTTATAAAAATGACATTAAACAATAATATGTTAAAATTAAACTCTTTTTTGAAATAATTGTATAAAATAGAAGACATCGGAGAAAAATACAGCTTTAACAAAAACATTAAAAATCTATTCTCATTTAAGATAAATTCTCTTAAAATATCCTTTCATTTAATTGAGCATTAAAAATGATTCTATTATTTATATTAGCTATAAATACAATTAAAATAATTTTAAATGGAACATAATATAATAAAAATTCATTTTACATATAATTGTTGAATAATATAATCAACAAAGTAGATGTTTTTCCCAATAAATTGAAATTGAGTTCTGAAATATTTTATCACTTCTTGTCAGTAGAGTCACATGCCCCATAAAAGTAATAGTTATAAAAGAAAACATTCAATAAAATTAGTTTAATTATATTCATGATGTTATTTATCAAATGGAATTATCAATACAAAAGAACATTTGTGGTGAATAATGTATATATCTCATAGAAGTAAAAGTGAGACAACAATCCCATAAATTATGCTTCCCTACAATTTTCATACGTTAACAACTTTTTTAATTATTTAAAGAATTTTATTTGTTATTTATATTACTATATTAATATTTTTAGTATGTTATATGATCCTTTTATAACATCTTACTACCAGTTAATTAAAAATGTTTCATTTTTTTCATTGTTCTGGGTGTGTTTGTCGCATGATTTCTGGGTCTGTTAACTTGTGTATAATTTTGGATGTTCATTTCAAATGAAAATAAAATGAAACAAGTGATATTAAATAGTATTAATTATAATTAATAATTTTTAATGGTCCCATATATCATTTCATTTCATAAATGAAAATTATTCACTTGATAAAAGGTGAATGATATATGCCTAGTTTATTTTGCAGTTTTTCTAACCATAAAGAACAAGTTTTGTTTTATTTAATATTATGAATTTATAATTGCCCCAAAACATGAAATAAGTAATGAAATAATTATAAATAAATTTTCCAAAATAATAACTGCATGACCAACCCTGAATGTTGTTTTAGAAAGAGAACAACATAATTATCCAGTGAGAAGATTAATGACTATAATCTGGAAAATGATTTTATTTATTTGAGTTAGATTATATAAGAAAATCAGTTCCTATATAATATTCCATTGTAAATATAAAATTTTAGTATTTACATGATTATTTATTTTCTACTATTTTATGTATGAATGAGTTTAGGAGAAGGTAGAAGAATGAATTAAATTAAGAGAGGTTGTTTGATCGAGTTACCTCGTGAATATGATCTCCTTGAAGGACCCTTTGAAGATCATGGAATTGAATTTTGAGTGATAACCTAATATCATGGGATTTGGTAGAGTGTGTAAATGATGTGTTTTCATATATTTGAAGATATTAAGTGATTTTAAATAGAATTAGGGGGTGAGGAGTATTATATATACATGAGGAGGTTTGTTTTTTAGTGATTAAATAATGATTATGTTAAATTTAAAGTAAAAAACTTTTTGGAGGAATTAATTCCAAAAAACATCGGTTGATACTTATTTTTTAACATTCATTTAATGTAAGTGTAACACATAAAACACCAATTTAATATTATAGTTTTTTTATTTTAAGATTCTATATTTTATCTTTAAACAGCTACATTATTTTACCAATACTGCAGTACATGTTGTTTTTACAATATTAAATTTTTTTATTCCTAAAATTAAAATGGACGTATAACAATATTTGGACCTCCATATTCAAAATATTTAATCCATTTTACGTGATTAAATTTTTATATGTGAAAAAATAAATTATAAATATTTTAAACATATATCACATATAAAATGTTTTTAGGAATAAAATAATGTTTTTAAAATTTGAAAAGATTTTGTTTATAAAGGTAACACCTTTTGTGTTACATCATTTCATAAAAAATTTGATCAAGAATAATTTTTAATAAATTTTAAATCAATATCATATAATAATTATTTCATAAGATTTGTGGAATTATTTAGAAACTACATCTTCAATTTTTTTCATTAATATAATATTTTATAAAATTACTAACAAATCATACTAAGATAATTTTGATGTTGGCGTTCTATGTCCAAAAATGATATTTATTTTGTTAAATAAATTTTATAAAATTGATGAAAATTAATAATATTTACTTTCCCTATAGAAGTATATATAAAAATAACTTTTTGAAGAAAGTATTTATTTGAAGAATAAAATGACTTGCAAAAATATACTCGTTTATTTTATAAAAGTAAATAATTTTTTTTAATATTAATATAATTTTTATATTAAAAAATATTAAATTAAATTCACAATAACCAATTTTGCAACTAGTTTATTACAATTATTTTTAAATAATTATACTTACTTTTATGTCACAGTTCAGTTAAGCTTGATGTTGTGTGCACTGTAAATTATCGATGAAATTTAATTAGATAAGAGATATAAGATAAAATATTGTGGTGTTACAATATGTGAGTATTATAACATCAAACATGAAATATTTAACTTCATTCAACCAGGTATAACCCATTTACTTTCTATACATTCCATTATACGAAGAAGGAAAAAACGAACAGACCCTTATGCAGGTAACAAAATACAATTATACATGTTTAAGGAATTAAAAAAAACATTTATAGGAGAATTATCCAACCCATACATGAGTAGAATATTTCATTTACAGAATCACAAAAACCCTCACATATTCTTATGAGACTACACATATACCACTACATATAATTTAAAATACCCTTATTAATGATTTAAAACGTCCAATTACATTTACACAAATTAACTTTTTATATATAATGATATTTTAATTATAAAATTTGATTAATTTAATCCTAAAAAGAATAATTCATATTAAATAAAATAATATACTTACTATATTTCAATATTTTATTTTTTACTAGAAAATTATATTTAAAAATTAATATATTCGATATCTTCATTATATATTAATTACATATTAATATAATTTATGTATAATAAAGTTATAAATATCTTTATAAATTATAAAATTTAATATTAACAATATATTTATTCATATTTTTTTAATATCACTCACTTTTAAATTTATTTATCATAAACTATTCTTTTATTGATAAATGTTAAACTACTATTTAAATTTTATTATACTTACATAAAATTAATTTTTATCAAATTATAGTATTCAAATTATTAAATAAATAATATTCCACTATTAATAAATGATTATATTAATCGTAAATAAATTAATTATAATTATATAAGAATAATAACAATTGTTAAGAATCATCCTTTTGAATTGTACTTCTTCATTCATTGGACTAATGGAACTTTCACTGATCCAAAAGGTACTCAATGCCCTAAGTTCAAATACATATTGGTTATATATTTTTCCCTAATACCCATTAAATATTGAAGTCCTCATATAATATTATGAGGAATGAAAATTTGGATATTTTTTATAGAGAACCCCACATTTTTAGGGATCAGGATGAAGATTGCAGTTACTCCGTTATTGTGTGATTATCCCCATAGAGAATCTAAAATGTATGGAAGCATGATGATTTGAAGAATATTCTCCTTCAAATCTGTGCATTTGGTGGATGTTTCATTGTTTCAATTGGTATGGGTTTATATCACATCATTTTCCACACATATTATTTGAAACTAAAACTCTTGGTCATCCGATTTAACTCTCTAATGTCGGCTACATTGAGACTACACGACTGGGAGCCATGGTTTGACCTTGCTTAGGTAAGGAACTCAACATCCCAATCACAGATCAATGACAATGGTCTAAATATATATTTTTTAAATCCTTGTATTATGTGTGATGTTTCCTCTATTGCGGGAATACCCACCAAACATAAAAAATGGACTACAACTGTCATATTAGATCACATTACCCAAATTCTTGTTGAATTTTATCTATGGTATCCATTGATTGAAACTATTTATTTAGTTATAGATGAATTAAAATTTGAGTAATCTATTGAATTTGAGTATTTTATTGATTTTTTTCTCTAATTTCTATTCCATTGGAAATGTTAAGTAACAATGTCATATAGGTTTGAAGTGTCCCAATTACAAGAAGATTGGTCATGTAGTTGATACTTTTATATTCTAGTTGAATATTTTGAACAACAATGATAAATGAAAACATCACATAAAGGGGTATAATAAGTAATGGTTATTTTCCCATGGGAATAATTATGTACTCCATTATTCTTCTGTGATGTTGGAGGGTTAGAAGGTTCAAACCTATCACAAGGATAAACATTCATCAATTATTGGGTCCCTTAAATGTGAAAGTTATGTATCTGGATTCATGTAAAATGGGATGCCCATTGGTCTTCATGCTAAACAATGTCAACCTATATAGTGGAATATAGATGGTTCCTATCCGATAATGCTGACCTATCGTTTATTTTTCTTATAATAGTCAATGGGATCATTTTTCTGCTAAATTTGATGACCATATGGTTCATCAATATGATGGAATATAGGAATAGTTCCTATTTGATGAATCACCGTACAATGATCCTATTAATTAATTTAGATATTATGTTTTTAAAGGAGGAAATAATGGGGAGAACTCACACCCTTTTAAATTTAAGGTACAAGTAATGCACAAAAATTATAATGTTATGAAGTATTTCTAGAAATCTGAGATTATCCCTTAGGATTATATGGCCACCACATCTCTGGTGGTTTTCCCCCTTCCATGGATAATACTCCGGAACTCGTGATATTTCATTTTTTAAATTCTAAAATCCTATGGCAGATATGGACGCTAAATAATTCTATTTGGAGGATATACCCCATCTGAAGATTATATATCTTCCAATGACTAGTGGTTCTGTGGATTCCTCTCCTGCAGGGCCTACCAAACATTATGAGGACTCCCCTTCTTCTACATGGGAGATTGTCTCAATGGAGTATATTCTTCGGGATTATTTTTACCACATGAAAAATTACATGTATCCAATTACTGTTGAGATATATGACATTTCTTCTAACACTATTCTGAATGTATTTTTCCTATGGCTAGATGAAATTAATGTTTACACATAGGCTGTAAATTTTCCCATATTTTCTTTTTGTTATCCATTAAAAATTATTATTATTATACACTTTTTCTTGAGGGGATTGGGAGGAAATTATTCCCAAATAAAATAATCTTAAATGATGTTTTCTCATATATTAATACTAACTATAATTCCTCCCCTTCATGGGTGAACCTATAGGGTGTAACTGAGAAGCTCCAGGTGGAGACTAGTATAATCACTCAATATAAAGTGGAATATACCAGATTGGATTGAATGTAGACAAAAGTGATTGATGAAGAAAAAAACTTCTATCTGGAAGTAATTAAAATGGATTTCATGATATTTAATCCCATTGTGAGGAGGATGTAACGCCCCACCCCATTTACCCAGAGTTGGTGCATTATTTTAATACATTGGTATGATTACAAGGAAACAAGTACCGAAGGGACGATCGGTTTAGCGGTCTTGGAAAATTGATTATATCCATGAATGTTACATTACACTTTACAACATACAACACAACATAAATAATCCTTTGACAACAACACTTTTACCTTTATCTTAACCCTATATAACAAGCATAATACACATTTTGGAAATCCTTTGAAAGTAAAACGTAAGAAAGTTGTGAGCTCAGATGCTCAGTAAGGGTAAATAATTTAGGTCAAGCTATAATATTTTAAGGAAATATGTGTAATAAAAAAACCTATTAAACATAATCATGAACATAATATGTTAAAAAATAAATAAAACATTATCATATAAACATGCACATGGATATTCTACAAGTCAAATAATCACATGTAATAAATGATTTCATAATGAAGGAATGTATAATTCCAGACATTCTGAAACATTTTGTCATGTCATCAGCCAAGATTTCTAAATATGATTAAGGCCATGGTGAAAACCATATATCAAATTGGGAAAGGTGTCGGCTAATTACATGTCTAAATGTCTCACGAGTCCTACTGTTGCATCGAGGAGATATAGCATGCTCCACACGTCACATACTAAGTCAAATACATTCCTCATATGAAAATGTTTATACATAACATAAACATTCTTTTTAAAAGTATCATATGAAATGTTTATACTTTAACCATAAACCATGAATGGTATAAAAATAACACATCCACATTCAAACATATCACAAAACCTTCAATATAATAATGAAGATTTGTATCATAATTAATCAACTTTAAACATGTATAAAATCCATCAAAGGATGATGACATAGATGAAAACGACCAGTAAAATGATTTTATAAAAATACCACTTTAACATGAAATCATTTAAATGTCTAAAAAATTATAAAGGAAGTAATTTAATAGAAAGTTTCGAATCAAAGTGTCCCATACAACTTTGAAACTTCTAAAAATAATTATCATTTCAAAGTATTCATGTCCATATAAATAAATCCTTAAAAATAATTTTGAAATCATGGACATTAATTAAAAAGTAATAGAAAGATAAATCATTAAAAAAATTAATATGATGTTCCAGTAAATATCCCCTTAAAAAGATTCCTTTTTAAAACTGTTTTAGGAAACATGGACATGGATAGTAAATATGTCTTACTAGATACATATGTGAAACAAACATGGATAAAAAAGTGATTGTGAAATTAACCCTTACATTGTACATTTCTTTGGACGAAGGAAGGATAAACATATTTATAATGGTGAAGTAATTGTTGTTAAATTATACAACAATCATATACATTAATTTGATATCATATATTATCTTTTGATATTTCATTCGTAATAATATCTTAGTATTATCGTAATTTCGAGTGTTAACAGATTCATTTTCCTTTTTATTCATTGTTATGTGAGTTATATTTTTTATTGATGGGATGTATATTATTCATTTCTAGAATTATATCATGTCTTTAAAAAATATTTTTAATCATTAAAAGAAAATTATTCTCAAATGGATATGATGGGGAATCAATCGCATCGCGTTTGTGGAGACAGTAATCCGTACATACGCACGAGCGACAATATCATTCTTCTGATATTAAAATAATATATAATTGAATGTTATATCGTATATACATAATCATTATCATGTTATATTTATTATTTACATCAATTACACATCATTATTATACACATCCAAATAATAAGGCATTGAATAACAATTACACCACGACGTGTAGACGGTAAGCCGTACATACGCACATATGCTGACATGTCATTCAAAGGATGGATAGAATAATGAATAAGGTAGTACCATATTTTTCATAACATCATATTATATAGAATATTCTGTAATTATCATTTTTTAATGGAAAAAACAAATAAAGAGGAAGTGGAGGAAGAAATAACTTGAAAGAGGGTGGTGAAATTATTACCTCTTCTTTGGGTTCTTCCTTTTGATTTGATCAAAAAGGTATCCATAGGTTAGATTTATGACTAATTTAATGCCTCTAGGATTATTTGAGGGAAGTTGAGAGGATATTTGGTTAGGGTTTGGTGGATCCAAAAGGCATTGAAGGTATGAATTTGAGAGAATGTGGGGTGCACTTTTATAAGAGGGGTGAGGGGCACCTTAGGAAAAACATAAAATATTATTTTATAATAAATTCTTATTCGGTTTTTAATGGCTCCAAAATAATTTTTTTCTTGTATAAGGTGGGGATGGGTCAAAATAAAATTATCCAATAGGTTTTAGATAGGTTTGGGTCACTATATTAACCTTAATGTTTAGATTTATCTCTTAGTTAACTAGTTCGACAATTATCATGTCTATTTGTATTATTATATTATTTTGTTAATAAACATAATATAAACTATCCTGAGAACCCCAAGATGTTCCATAATGACATACCAATCATCATATTAATCCTTTCCCCAAAACATATATTTTATTAATATTATATCAATTATTAATATAATATTTGTTTTAAAAACTCTTTTTTGTCAATTTTGAAACTATTTAATAATTGATTTTTGTTAATGTCATAACAACATTATTAATTAAAAATAAATTTTTTAATCATTACTAACATGCCATAGTAATCTAGAAAATTCATGGGAGACATCAAAATATTAAAAGTATATTTATTTTAACAATTATAATAATAATTTTTTGATTCCTTCATTAATAAGGAAAACAATACATCATCGTTGTGTAATAAATAAATTTAATTATTAAATATATAAAATTTATAAATAAAAAAATATTATGTATGAAATCTTATTATATTTATAATTAATATTTATAGTCGAAAATATGACATAAATAACACCTTTTAAAAGTTGTTTTACTAAAAGATATATGTTTATGTCATTTTTGCCATTAAATTAATTAATTTATATAAAGTTTCATTGTCACTCTAAAGTGGCTCCATGTGGTCCCAAAATCAACTCTATAATTACCATGGTCAGACATGAATCATCCAATAGGGTTAGGACACATTTCAGGGTAATTGAATATTATTTTATTATTAATTCTTTTCCAATATTTACCTAACTTACCCTTTAACCATGGTAAATAAAACATTCACCAAAATAATTATTCATAATGTATAAAAATAAAAGATACATATTTACACAATATGGACCTCCTGATACCAAATATGGAATCATGTTTTCCAAATTCAAAACATATAAGTGGTAGAAATTAATATAAAATTAACTCTCGTTATTAAAATAAAAAGCATCTTTTTAAAAAATAATAACTATCAAAAGATTGAAACTTGTTTATGTCTAAATTAATTGTGAAATTACATGAAATAACCTAAAATATATTAAATGATAAAAATATAATCTAATGAAATATTAAAACCACAAAAATTTATAATTTTGAACTATAAATTATTTTGATTAAAAAAGTTATTTTCTGTTAAAATTTAGTAATTTTCACTATTCACCCGAATATGAAATTTATCGGAAAGACACCAAAAATTTATCAAAACTAAATGTTGTTGTACCTATTATAAAGAATAAGTATATTATTCCAAATTGAATATATAAAAGAATCAAATATTGTATATAAAAATAGTTCTCCATTAAATGGTGGTAAAATTGCATTTTTTTTAAAATACTACTTTAATCTAAAAAATGGATTTGTTCTTATATTTTGTCTAATAAACTCAAAATATTTATTCTAAAATTATAAGGATTATATAAAATTCAAAATTTAGTTATTACTATTCATAACTGATTTTGAAAGACTAGTTTGGTAATTCGTTGTGCACTTGATCTCGGTGTTGTTTGGAATGAAAGTTGTTGAGTTACATTGAAGAAATAATGTAATATGAAATCATGGGGTGTTATGTTCCCCCATCCTTCAATAAATTGCATCCTAGAAATTTGAAATTGTTTTTCCAAAATAAATTTTTAAAAATAGAAAAATACTTATGTGGAAAACCCACATGATAATTTGGGTTAATAAAATTTAGTCATAATAAGAGGGAAGGGGAAATGAAAAATTCACTACCAAATTATGATCTCTATTTGGAGAATATTGGTGGAAATTAAAGACACATAATTGGAGGAATAATGTAAATATTCATAAGGAGAGATTGAGGTCATCAATCACAAACCAATGTAAAATTGGGGACCTCAACCACATCAATCTATGATATTGTAGATCTATATTCTTCCAATGGATCTCTAAAAAGTAAATAGGTCATTTTTTCCTTTTAAATAACATGTATTCCCATGTTAATATTAATATTTCCATTATCACAATAATTATTTATAATCACATTTAAAAATATTATTGGTAAAAAATTATGTGTTCCCTATTATACCACAAATATTATACTCATTACAACATTTTTTACATTTTTCAAATTTTGAATCATATAAGGGTTAAAATTAATTTTAACTCTTATCTCACAGGTATAGTGAGAATACTGGTATTTAATGTAAAATCGTTCAAAAGATCAATAATGTTTTATATAAAATTTCAATATAAAAGTGTTTCTAATGGCATAAATTGGGTTAATATATGTATAGTATGTCAAATTTAAGTTTTATGTACCAATATAAATTATAATTTTACATTTATAATTATATAAATGAAAAGTCAAATTTTAACAAAAATACAATATTTTTTACTATTCATCCAAAATTAAAAACTTCATTAAAAAATACTAACAATTCACCAAGTGATAATTTTTGAAATTTTAAAATCAAATATGTTTATTACATTGAAAAATATAATTTATAATGTCGGGAAAATTGGATTTAAAATAGGTTCTCCATTAAATGATGATAAAACTCTATCTTGCATGTAATGCATGATTACTCAATCATGTGTGTAGTGTATGCTTAACATGGTGTTGAGTATAAATGAAGTTAAAAAAGAATAAGTTTATTCAAAAATAAAAATATATTAAATTATTGTAGTTTTATAGGTTTATATAGTTTTTCCATCTTATAATCCTCATTTTTCTATATTTGAACTTGTTTTTAATAAATATTCAAATTCTCATCATCCTTTTCTTTATCCTTTTTCCCATCCCATATCTCTTTATCATTTTAAAATTCAAATTTATAATTTTCCTTTTGTGATTCACTGTACCTCTTATCATTATAATCCAACTTATTGTGATGTGTTATAAGGTTCCCATCCACCATTAGAGTATTATCCACATTAACCAATAGTTCATTAGGTAATGTTTATGATAGTTTTTTTAAATTTTTCCCATATTATGATTGTGGGTGTAGAGATATGACCATTGATTGAAAAATTGATTGTATTGATTTTTCATCTGTTGATCATTATTCTGAATGAAAGAATTAATCATTTCCTATAGGGATAATTTTTTGTGTTAATTGGGTTGGTGGTGATGAAATTTTAGTGAAGACTGGTAAAATTGAGGTTGATGGGGTGATAATGGTTGCAATGAACTCAAATATTGAGTATGGTTTTTGAATGCAGGCTTTATATAGAATCAGTTGAATTTTAGCCACCTTGATATAGGTAAGATCCTAGATTGGGTTGTGGATTCTGTTGAACTGACCTCTCTTAGTTATAGATATTTTCTACTATTGGGGATATCGATTATATATTACATTGTAACAAACTAATATAAGATTTTAATTTGAAATTTCCTATAATTTTTTATAAGTATGAGTCCCTAGGAAGATCCATGGAATTTATATTTGAGTGTGAGTGTGGTTGGTTGGGGATATTTTATTTGAGTACATTTCATGGAAAATAAGACTGTATCTAACATCGTTATAATTTCAACTACCTAGGAATCGAAATATATATTCTCTACTACTTTATAGATTATTCACCCCAGTGTATCCCTTTAAATTTTTTCATAGATTATAATTTTTAGTGGCCCTGTCAAAAAGGCATCATGCATCTTTTGGGGGTTTTCATTATGGAGTCCATGTAAGACGAATCATCCATTATGTCTTGAGCTACATACAATAAACAATAATAAATTGTTTTAATTTATAAAAAACATATATTTAATGAGGTTGTCACATCCTTAGAAACTCCTTGAATCAATCCCATTATTAAACTATTTATTTTATATAAAACTATGAAAAAATTTGGATTTTTTAAAGAAATGATGTTGTTAATGGTTGAAAATATTTTTCATGAAATCGCTTTACTAGCTCTTCCCAAATTGTGACGGATCCTACTAGTTATCTATAAAACAAATCATTTTCCTTTTCTAAATGTTATAATGAAAAAAATGATCTTTATAGTATCCTTGGATACTCCACTATTAATAAATATGTCATGTATTTCTTAAAAATTATATAAGATGGATTATAGATATTTATATTATAATATTCTAAATTTCTATATTACATTTCATTAAAATTACTATATAACCGTGATTTGGAAATATGGGTTTGTCCCCTAAAACCATGTGTATAGCATATAGACACGGTTTAGATAATTGTGAGATCTTAATTTGTTTGTATATCCCAAATCTATATCCAGAGTTTGACAACGTTAAACCTGTGGTTTTTTAGCATAGGAATGGGTGTATGGTAAAATGTATACTATATTAATAACCCTATACACATGGTGCAGAAACCACGACTATATCATTTTAAAAAAAATAACTTCCACTGGATTTGAACCTAGTACATCCTCTATTCCAACCAAACACTTAATCAATTGACCACATATGGTATTTGGTATGAAAATATATATTTACATTTATATATTTTGTCAGAATTAGGTCTATATGTTAAAAATGGTGGCAACAGGTTATCACAAGGATTTTTTTCCCCTTGAAATTTTTTCCCTTAAAAAAATATTTCCCCGCACTTACATAACAAATTTAAACACATAGTTTAACAAAACTATATTTATCAATTTTTATCTAAACCCTATATACATTATATATTTAGAGGATCATCAATATATGACTTGAAGAAATCTATATAACCATATATTTTCCAAAACTGTGAGTATAGGTGTGACATATATCGATTGTTTTACAAAAAATGTTGGTATAGGATGTAAATTCACACCTATAGCATTGTTTACCAAAACAAATTGAAATCTATTCTAAACTAATCGCTATACTGATGGTTTTGTAGAACCCTAGATGTAGAGTAATTTTCCAATTGTGAGTTTTGGACAATATGGATGAGTATTAGTATTTATTTATACTATTATCCTAGATAAGTGGGTGAAAAATATTTAGTCTAGTGATATTTATGGATGTTAGACCATTTTTTAAAATGGATATAGCATAGGAAATGTTCTGTCCTCATTTTTGATAGTTTTTATTGGAATGTTTTACATTCAATGCAATATTATTTTCATGTACAAACATGGATGATATCTAGTGAGATAAAAATAACCCCTATATTACAAGATTGTATTTTAATGATTATCATTAATTAAAAATCCTTTATAATGATTTTTATATCATAGTCATTCATTGATCTAAATCTTAGAAAATAATATAACCTAGTAGTGTAAAAAGTAATTAAAATTATGAATTCAAATAGGAAAGGAATGGAATGTGTCAATGAATAAAAATTTCATCTAATATTTAAATTTCTCTCCCTAGATAAAATATTAAACACATTTAACATCATTGATATCATTATTTCCAATTCACTATCCTATTTCATATTAATGACTGTGATTAATTCTTTACCAGATGACTAATTCATAGAGCAATGGGAGCTCAATGTTTATTTCATGAGGAATATTAGGGATCAATAACATTATTATATGAATTATTTTTAGCCTAATTATTTATAATTAATAAAAGATATAAAATTAATGAAAGGATTTAAATGATACATAAAATATTTAATTAATCTTGAATAAAAGAATCAATTTCTAAGGATAATTGAATGAAATATGACAACATATTTAATTCATGAATTAATTAAATAAATTTTTTGAAATAACATTCAAATAATAATAACATTTATAAGTGAATGTCAATTGATTCAATGTAGGTTAATCTATATCTCATGAATATATAAATAGTGAAAATTAAGTGAATTATGTAACATCTTATAAGAAGAATACAAATCCAAAATAATGATAATAATTTCATCTATTCTATAACCTTGGGGTTAATAAATAAATAATTCCTTTGGTCAAATATGTTTTTAGGAGTAATATAACTATTATTTATCTACATAATTTTTAATTGAATCAATTTTTAATGAATAAAATTGACAGAATAAATTAAATACCCTTCATTATACACTTGATTATTCACCTATTATTTGTATAGCCACTCATTGTTGATAGGAAGTCACTCATATTTTACTTCTACATATTATGAAATAATTGGGAGAAATAATGAATGAAATATAAATTATAAAAAAACGTATGACATGAATTATTGTCCTGGTCAAAGGATACTAAGAGAATTTTAAAAAACAACATGAATTATCTCAAAACATGATTAACAAATACTATTTAGAAAATTTTGACCCATTATGATGCAATATTAATTACCGTTGTATAGAGATATAATAACTAGATATATAAATAAATTATATTATACAGGGATACCATTATTAGGTCGCGGTGGAAGGTGTTTTCGTGAAAATCCAATATCATCCCTCATCAAAATATGAATTTCTTATAGATCACAGCTTAACACAATGAGGATGTTAGCGAGAACATTATTTTTACTTATCAATCTAATTAGACTCATTTTTTATGGGGTGTTAGTTGTGGAATGGGTTATTTTTTCATCACTGGTTAACTCCATCTTATGAATATTTCATTATGGGACACATCATCGTGAAACAACATCCAACTACACTAATTTATTTTAACTTGAATTTAATTTAATATTTGGAATCCACATGTTACTCATATGTTTCTTCTCTAGGTTATTGTTATACAATGTAAATTCATTTTTATAAACAAAAACTTATCCATCGACAATTCTACATCACACATGTCTATTCATACAAAACCTCATCATGGAATGATCCTCCATAGTCCACCATGGTTTCAAATTTTTTATTCAGACATTTTATGAGGATTAATTAAAAATTCCATGAAAAGAACATTTTTTGGAGTGATTTGTAGGAAAAACCACTAAAATATCATAGAAAATATTTGAATTCTCTTTATATCATCATTATTTTATAAATAATTAAAAAAAATAAATTTAAGAAGTTCTAATTCAAATTAACACATAAAATCATGATGAAAACACATTATCAATTAGGACCTATCATGAATTATAGAGGGGTTACATTGGAAACCAATTGGGGTGTATTAATTATTTAAGATAATATCAATTAAGCTATATTTTATTTGCCCACTAAAAGTCTAGTGACCTCAAGATCGTTATTATTAAAATTTAATATAAAATTTAAAATTTTATTTAAAATAAAAATGAACATCACCCCTCCATCATGCACATTTTTTTATGATTCAGTAGAGATCCCATGCTCCCAAATCCACTTCCTTATTCTTTATCTTTCTACTCTATATCTAATTTTCCTGATTATCTATCAATAGAAACAATATCCTAAAGTTGAATCTATATCCCAACACAAATTCATTCACTACTTCTCTTATCATTTATCATTTCAGAACCCAAATCCCAAATTTTTTTAATTCTCTCAATATTTTATTTCATCGAGGTTGATTCAACTTTTTATGTTAGTTGATGTATCTCTTACAAGCCTATGGTATGATATTCCTTACATAGTCCCTCAATTTTTATATAGTTTCATTGAAATATAATGATGATAAAGGTTAAGAATATATAGAAGATCTTAGGTGTGGAAGATAGTTCATGAGAATCTATGTATCATTAATTAAGACAACATATAATTAAATTCGATGTACCAAATTAGGGAATATGATTCATGTGGAATTCGATGATCATTCAAACATATAAATGTAGATTATTAATCAAATTGAAATCTACGATGGGTATCTAGCATTGAGTTAATACCTATATAGATTTTAATTGTACAACGTTTTTATCTAATAGTTCATTAATTGTTATGAAATTAAAATTGAGTCAATGGCGAGATTATAAGGTTTTTATTTGGTTAAAATGGGTCTCTAGTGAGTAAAATTGCCACTATGGTCAAAGAGATATATAATGAGAAATATTGTGAACTAATTATTTTAGGAGATTGATCATTGTGATCATAATTTAGAAATTATGAAAAATAAATAATGATAATAATAAAAAAATAAGATATCTTTTTAATATTCATGAATATATTTTATAGAATCAAATTCCTTACAATATTTTTATATCCGAAAATAATGATTAATTCAATATAAAGTGTTTAACATCTATTATATAATTTTATTTAAATGTTATATTTATAAATATTATAAAATAAATTTGATAAAATTTAGTTAATTTTTGATATCCCCATACCACATTTAAATTATGGTGAAATTTTAATAATTTTGTGAAATGGAAATTTTTTGGTGAATTGTAAAAACACAAATTTTTAAAAAATTTATAACTTTTTTGAAGTTATTATAATGAAAAAATGAAGTAGAAATTTTCAAAACCATTGTATCATAAGAATATATTATAAAGTAATCAAATAATTTATTTAAAAAAATTCTTGAATTATGGAACCCATTCATGATTTTTTCAAACATAAATACTATTTTATTTAAATAAAAAATGATTTGGTATTTTTCCCTTTATGGTATAACTATAATTTTACATATGGGTTTTGGTACAAAAAGAAATCTCAAAAGTATGTTTTTTATTATTTTTCCAAAAATAATTATTAAATAAAATTCTAACTTCATTTTAATGTGCCTTTATTTTTTGCATAAATTGAATATTTTCCTAAAAAATGTTTTTCAAGCATTTAATGTACATATATTAAATTTAATTTTGAACAACATTATTTTTTTAATAATATAAATAGGTTATTAATTTTAATTCATCATTTCAAAAAAATTATACGTCATATTTTATTTTTGTGCATATAAATATGGTACCATTGCAAAACGTTAAGTTATCACAGTTGAGGTAAAATTACTTATAAAGGGGGTTTAACATGAATAAATGCTCAGATAATACTATAAGAAATTAATACATTTAAGTTATTTAGTATACTTATACCTTATAATAACGTATATTTTAAATTGGGGTTCCTTGGTGCAACTTGACCATGAATAAGAACTTATGTTAATTTAAAACCCTTAATAATAACAGGAGTGATACTCCCCATACATATAAAAGGTTACTGATTATTTTATATTATTTAAACCTATTGAGCAACTTATTCTAACTAATACCTACCCAATTCCCATCACAACATTCCTCTCCATAACATATATACACTGGTGCCATCTAAATTTCATCCTATTAAGATTATGGTGTAATCCAAAGGTAGTTATCTAAATAAGATGTCTTATTCATTCAATTTATTTTTGTGTTATTTATTCTGTTACCACAATAATAGAATAATAATTCATGATTATATAAAAAAATTATTAACTATAATGTACTTAAAATTTAATATCTTTATGTTTGAACCATTATTCTTCTCCCTTTACATCAAATGAGATACCAAAACATCTTTCTTTTGTACGTGTGGATTACCACCTCACGAAGTGATGTGTTTCATTTTCCATCATCAAATCTCATGTCTGGTTTTAAAAATGGATTTAATTCATATATATGATTCTCATAAAAAAATTATAATTCTTAAAAGATAATATATCATATATTTTCTGACATTTCACCATTAAAAAATGATGGTGTTGGTCGTGTGTATGTGTGGATTACCACCACCATGAAGAGATGTGATGTTTTTAACCTATCAACATGAATTTATGGTTATATAAATTTTCTTTATGTATTAATATAATAATCATTTCCTGAATTATATCTTATGTAATCTCTAAAAATTACCCATTTTGACTTTGGTCAACCCCTAAAGTTGATTTTTTAATTATGAACTAAACATCCTCAAAATGTCTGAAATGAACATAAGAGATTTATTTACTACAGAAAGTGTGGTTATTAATGAAATTCAAGGGGTCATATTATGATAAATAACAATAATACTCTTTTAATGAAATTATAAAATTTATAAATTATTATTAAATAATATTAAAGGTGCGTACCTGGTGATTCAGACTCGAGATAAGGGTTTTTTCATTAAACCAATATTTTAAACGTTTAAATGTTTTTCATTTATTTTATCTCCATATAAATTTTCTTAAAAATTCTTTAGAAATGTAATTAATATAATTAAATATATATTTAAATTAATTATGAATCATTTTTATGGGTTTTATGATGATTTAAAAGAATTTTTTTAATTCATTCAAAACATGTTTTTTTACTCATTTACAAAGGTTTAAAAGGAATAATTTTTATCTTATATGAAATAAGAATAATTTTAAACCTTTATAAACATTGATGTATAAAAATATTACACTTTATGTATTCATGGTTTTAGAAAATAAAATCATAAATTTCATTCTTGTGGGATATGATTTAAAATATTTTTCAATGAAAAATAAAACCTATTCTAATTTTTTCCTGATTCCCAAATACATTTCTGTATATGAGTTATAGTAGATAAATTTTTAGATTTTATAATGAAATTAAATGTTTTTATGTTCTTTATATAAGTTATGGTAATTTAAAATTCTTCTTGATGATGGGTTAGCCAAAATTATCTCTCTAATAAATTGGGTATTGATTTTTTCTCTCGGAATTTATATACTAATTGACTGTGTAGGTTATTCCATTCTAAAAAAATCATATAGAAGTGATTATAAGAGTGATATGATGATGATTTACCATGTTATCTACAATAATTTTCTATCCATGAAAATTGTATTTCATGTAACACATTTTATTTCAAAATGAAATATAATGAGATTATGTTTAAAAGAATATTTATGCACTTTTTAAGGGTGAAAATATATTTTTAAGATGGTTTTTCAATTTATAACCATTTTTTAAATAGATCCACTTGATTATGTTTTTTAATTTTAATTTTGTTATAATTTTTTTATGTATATAATTTTACAATGAGTATTATTTAATGAGATGTAAAATTAATATTTGATCTCAAGCATTATTATGTAAAAGTGAATATTTTCATATATAATTACACGATCTTAAAAATATAAAAATATATTTAATTATGTTTAAATCCATTAATGAGATTTTCTTAATCAAACCATGTTTTAAAATGTGTTTCACATGGTATAACCATGAGTTAGTAACAAAATGAATGTCTAAATTTATACTACGAGTATTAAAAATTATATAATAGTATTCTTTTTAATAAAATGAGAGTTTAAATTTAATTATCTTTTTTTATTCGTGAATTAATATTTATTACAACTATCTAATTTTTATTTAAAGCGTTTTATATATAAGTTTTTTCTTATTTCTCTATAATTTTAATGTAAAAATATCCCCAAAAGGTAATAATGTTCAAACCATATTTTAAATCATGTAAATATTGGTTGCTTAATTTAAGAGGCATCATAGTTGGTAGAAAAAAATAAATGTTTAAATAAAATTAAAGGTTATTATTTTATTAAAAAATTTTAAAATTGATGTTAATATATTTATTAATTAATCATGAGAACAATTGTAGGGTTTCCATTTCACTACATATAATTTGTCCCAGTTTCAAGATGGTTTTCTATCAGGGTAACTATGAGATTGAAGTGGAAAGGCATTATTATGTTAATTCCCTTCCAAATTAAAAAAACCTAAAATTTTTGTATTTGGAATAGAATTTTTTTTATCTATACTAATTTCGATTATGTATGATATTAACGGCAGAACCTACTCCAGAGAGAAATCGAACTATATATAGAGGTACCTGTATATATTGTAGTATTTAATGAAATAAAACAATTAAATATTTGGTTTAACCTCCAATAATGTTATAGATGAATGGGAGATTAATGATCATAGAAATATATTTGTTGTTTTGGGTTTTTCAGAACATAAACAAGGTAATTTTTTTATTTATCATTATGAAGGTGAATTCAATCAGTGGTTGTCTCCGATTAATAATTACATCGATAAATATGATATTATTACCATAATGTGGATAATATATAATGATAATTTCCATGATGAGAATTTTCATATGGTTTTTCAACATAGTATGAGAATGATATTTTCATAACAGACGAAATATGAGGACTCATTAACCCCTACGAAGACAATTTTATATGATTTTATAAGTTTGAAAAAAAATCATATGGGTCTATGTTAATAAAATAATTATTTTTTACTTAGGATTGAATCCAAATAAGAAAACGTAATTGGACTCTAATGATTTTAAGAGTAATGAAAATGTTATAAGAAATTAGGATATGGTTTGGATAGAGTGTTTTGAATTTTCAATCAACAAGGACAAGAATAGGACTATGTGGAAATAAATAGGAAATTATCTTTTATATAATCCCCATTATAAGAGGTACAAATTTATATCTTATGGTATGTTTGGTATGAAGAATAATGAGGAGTGTCTTGTATAATATGTAAAATGTTATTGATTTGGTAATTTGGGACATTTAGATCATGATTTGAAAGAGATGAATCAGGGTAATATTCAGGCCAAATATTATAAGAAATATGTGATATGTTTTAAATTAAGGGATATGGTCCATTTTGATAATGTAAATCCAATGATAACCATGAATGTTATGAATCATAAATACAATATGTTGATGGTTTTTTCAATGAAATTTTTGACTACCTCAAAAAATAAAGGAAAATCAAATGATGTTCCCAAAGGTACATTACTTGTTTTATAAATTTATTTCAATGTATTGTGTGATTTAAGGACTAAAAATTCATTTAATTATTTTTTATTTAAGGTTTAATTGAATATATAATCTCATGAAATAGATAAATAACATTTATTAAAAACTATTTGTTGAAGAATTATGGAATCAAATATTTATTAAAATATTCATTGGATAATATATGGAATGATTTTTCATAAAAATCATATTTTCATTCTTATAGTAGAGTTTGATGTTATTTAGGATATGTTCGTATTTCATATAAACATTCAAAGATAACAGTGAGGGATGTTATATTAAATTTTCAATGTGAGATTTAATTTTCAAATAATAATGACTTCATACCTATGATAACATATCATAATGATATGAAATTAATTAATGATTGTAGTTCATTTTGTCTTGTTCATACTATAAAAAATTTTTTTTCCATATTACTAATGTTATTGTAGTAAATGAATATATGGATGTATTACAAAATTATTTTCATTATTTTACTCCTACTTTGGATGTTGAATAAACTATTGAATTATTTCCAAAATCTAAGATAAATTTATAAACCTTTATTGAATGGTTCCATTAGAGTTCTTAGAATTGAAAAATTAGTTACATGATTTACTTAAAAATAGATTAATTCATCCTGTAAATTCACCTTGGGTGTTCCAAATTTTTCATTTGAGAATGGACTATTCATTGGGTAGTTCGATTAATTATGTATAAATATATAACATTACTAAATAAGTATCTATAGACCCATATAGATGAAATATTTGATTATCTTCAGAGAGTGTATTAATTTTCATTCATTGGTCATCAGTCCAGATATCCTCTATTAAAACTGGAGGATGAAATTATAAAGATGTTGTTTTATACTAGTAATGGAAATTAGAATTTTTTTATATCCAATTTAGGTTGACTAATGCACCCATTATATTCATGGATCTTAGTAATTTATTTTTCCATAGTATTTGGATAAACATTTGGTTTTTTATGTTATTGAAATAATTTTTTTATAAAAATTATGAATAACATTAATGATATTTATGTATTATTTTAATGAATTTAAAAGAATAAAATTTATAAGTAAATTTTTTTAATTGTGAATTTTAGTTACATATGATTTCTATAAATTGACAAATTTTCTTTTAATGTGTCATAATATTTTATCCTATTAAAGCTAATGTGGTAAAATATTGTTCAAGACCAATAAATGCTATTGAGAATAATGTTTTAATTTTTTAGTTTCCTACTACAAAAATATTTAAAAAAATAAACTTCTGTATTCCCTAAATACTAAGTTTACTAAAAAATTAGTTAAATTTATCTAGACAATATAATGTTACAATTGGTTCATCGAATAGAAATGAATATAGTTTAATGATATAGTTTAGGCCATTGTATATATGATTTTTGAGTTTTTTATCTATATATATATTATTCATTGAAGATACATGGTTGTGTCTTAATGAAAATGGATTGGATAATTTATGAGAATCATGAATATTAAATTCCATGAACATAATTATATGAGACATTATACTAAACTAGATGTACTATTTTGATTATAAAATCTATAGAATGGTTTTAAATAGAAAAAATGTGAAATATATACTGACCGGAAAATTTTAATGTATATATTTACATAAAAAAATTTAACATTCGGAAAAAATAATATTTTAATTGATAAAAGAATTTGAATTTAGAATTCTATATCTTATAGATTAAACAATAAAGTTAGATAAACCATTGATGTAAAATTATTATTCTTCCTTAGTTAGGAAACATTTGGAATGAGATCATTTGGTTAAATATTTAATGTTATTTGTCCTAGAATTTATTCACAAAGGAACTACAACACTTTTTTCAATTTTTAGAGTAGACATACTTATGAGAAACAATTAGGCATTCTTAGAAGGATGATCGAGGTTTGTAAGAAATAGTGGATATTTTTAAGAAGGGTACGTTTCCTGGATTTAATTTTGAATAAATAAAGTGTTGTTATGTTTATAATGAGTTTGTGTGCACTGAGTGATCCTCATTTGAAAAATATATTTTTATATAAATCTCAAAAAAATCATATTCCTTTGGGATATATTTAGATATTTCGAGGCAATTGTGGACATTATTATTGGGAATGAATAAATAATGATATTGCTAATTTTTTCATGAAATATTTAACTTTTAAATTGGTTTAACAAAATTTAATAGCTATAGAAGGGGATATTTAAGTCTGTTCTAATTCATTAATATAAATGGAAGAATATCTCCTGATATTTCAAGGTGGTATTAACTAATACATATCTAGGTAATAATGTTGTTCGGGTTATTTTTGGTCCTTTGAGTAAATATTATAATGTTTTCATGTTCATGACATTATTTCTTTAGATAAATATTTTATACATTATCATAAATAGATATTAATATTATATAGATTCCAAATATCTATTGTATCATACCATGATCCATGATTTACATCAAATTTCAATAAAGGACATCATATGTCATTGGATATGGAATTAAATTTTAGAATACAATTTATCCTCAAACTAATGCATAGTCAGAGAAAATTATTCAATCATTGGTGTATATTCCTTGACATTAATAACAATATTACCATGGAAGCTGGTATCAATATATTTATCTTCTATATTTTTCTTAAAATCAGAATTTTCATTCATATATATAGATGTAACATTTGAGTAATTATATGTAATGTGTTTTCATAATACATCATGATGAGATAAAGACAGAAAAGAAAATTTATGGAAAAATAATTGGTAGAAAAAAAAAATTATAAGGAAAATATTATTCAAAGGAATATGAAGGAATCTCATATTAGGAAGATATTTTATATTAATAACAAAAGTAATGTTATATCATTTTAGGAAACTGATGATTTAATTCTTAAAATATCTCCTTGTAAATGTGTTATGTATTTAAAATATAAAAGGAAATATAATCCCACAAGAACTGTTCATAATTATATTGTATAAAAGCTGAGATTCATTTATTACTGAGTTTCTCTTCCTCCTAGTATATCTCGTGTACATGGTGTGTTTCATGTATTGTTGTTTAGTAATTATGTACCTGATGAATCACAAATTTTGATACATGATGTATTGCAATTAGAAGAAAAATTTTCTTATGATAGAGAGATATTATAGATTATAGATCATAGAGATCTTGTTTTATTGAACAAGGTATAACTCCAGTTTGAAGTAATTTGGAATAACCATATGATTAAAGAAAGCATTATGGGAACCTAAAATGGTTGTGAGGGAAAAATATCCCTACCTATTTAAGTGATGAATAAAACTATAAGGACACATGTTCATTAAGAGGGAAGAATTTCCAATCCTATGTAATGTTAATAATAAATCATTTTCATGTCTTATTAATATTCATGATTATAATTTATGTATTCACACTATTTAAAATAATTATTTATTTCTAAAAAAATTAGTTATTCTATCTATCTTGTATTACATGTATTATGTGGTTTTATTTAAATGTTATATTTAAAATTTTTTGAAATTTAATTTTGGTAATGTGGACATAGTTTTTTACATCATCATATTAAATTTTTCATTGCATTAATGGTTATGATATTTCTAAAATGGTTGAATTTTTAGTAAAAAGTGAAAATATAATTTTTATCAAGTAATTTCAATTTTAAAACATTGTTATGATGTAAACCAGAAATAATAAATTAATAAATATATATATTGATGAAATATATGTTAAAGGAGTTATATAATGTGTTTTAAAATGTTATTTTTTTAATTTGGGAACCCATGATTGAATTTAATGAACATAAATAAAATTTTATTCATATTGATAACATTTTCAGGTAATTTCATTTAACGATATGTTTGGAAGAAAAAACCTGATTTTCAGTTTATCCAAAAGAATAAAAAAATATTTTTATATTATTTAATATTAAAAATTCATATTAATTAATTTCTTCCCTAATTTAATGGAAAATGATTTTCAAATCTTAAAAATGATATTTTCCTTAAAAACTATATTCAATGCATTTTACATAATCATATTAAATGTAACTTCATCCTCTTAGAAATTTTGAATCTGTTAAAATTTAATAGAAAATAATAATCAATGTATCAATGTTTTATTTCTGATTCCACTGTTATTTTTTTCTTATAATTATTTTATAATATAAAAAATGTTATGGTATTAAGGATATAGGAAAATTGGGTTTAAATGTGGATTAAATTCGATATTAAGATTAAAATTTCTCTGAAACATTTATATAAGAGACTTATTTAAATTATTTAGACTATATCACTTCTTATCTATGAATTTGCGGTTCCATGGTACCTCTATTCCATGAATAAAACCTTATATTACTTTAAAACTATGAATAATTACATTATTGTCACTCCCATAACTTATAACATTGAAAAAATTATTCTTTATTATACTCACCAATTGTTCCACATATATCAACCAAGGCATAAACAAATAACGTTAAAATCATCTTAAATATGAACTAAAGGCCTCATTCCCCTGAAAATAGGAACGAAGATGGATTAAGGTTTAAGTCAACAATGGTATTACAAGGAATAGGTACAACTCTTAACTGAGCGTTATTGATGTATTTCTTCTTCTACCTCCTTAAAACATTCATAAAACATTATGATATAATAAAATAATTAAATAATATATAATGAAGTTAAATATTTTTATTGTAAAACCCTTATTGTGATCCTTCTCTATCCAAAAGGGAATAAGAAATCAATTATGTGTACCTGTAGACTACCACCTCCACAAAGTGTTGAGTTTATTTTACCAATTCCACCACTAAAGGATGGTAATAATGATATATTTAATGTATATATATGATATTAATTACAAAATTATCATTCTATAATGATATTTTATCCCCTATTTTCTACCATTCCATCCATTAAAAAATGATAACGTCGTTTGTGCGGACGTGTGGATTTCCAAATCGACTTAGTGATATGACTCATGACCCCTTACAAACATACATTGATGGTTTTAGATGTTTATTTAATGTATAAATATAATAAATATAATTACTATTACTACTCTATAAATTATAGATCAATTAACCCTTTTCACTTTGCTAATCCCACCTAAGATGTTTGTGATTATGAATCAAACATCCTCAAATTGCCTGACCTAAACTTAATCGATCTAATGATGATATACATTATGTTAAGAAATTAAATAATATTTAAAATAATTATTTAATAAAACATAATAGTTTATTAATCACATAAAACTAGTAATATAAATTTATTATATTGGTGTTAAATTACATATGTGAAAAATCAAAATTCTAATAGAGGATTTTTACATAAAACCCTATTTTAAACGTTATATAGTTTTTATTCTATTTTTATTTCATATCCATGTTCATTAAATTGTTCTATAAATATAATTATTATTCTTAATTTTTTTCAAAAAAATGTTTTCATAATCTAAAATGGCTTCGAAAAATATCTTTTGACTGTTTTGCAAACAAGATATTTTTTAATTTTTTACAATCATGAGAAATGAATTTATTTTTATCATATAAGGAAAAATTAGAATTTCTAATTTTCCTGAATGTTATTATTTAGTATTATTAAATTCCAATTTTAATGTCTATTTAATTATTTTTGAATTATAAAATTATATTTGACCTAGTTTTTTCATGAATTCCAAACGGGCTTATACATATGTGTTAAATAAAAATAGAATATTTTATGGGTTTTATGTAGGTTAGGGTTCTTTCACAAGTTTCATGATTATGCGTGAGCATTTTATATTTATCCAATGTATTTTGAATCTGTTGTTTATCCCCAAGGAATAATATTTGAATTAACTGAGTATTTAATTACACATGTAATATTGATTGTATGATTATTTAGATATATTGTCCAAAGATAACTACATTGATTTTATAAGCGTTCAAATAAGTTTTCATGAACATATTTTTATTTAATAACCTATCTGAATATGATTATGTATAGTGGTAACTGTTTTCCCTTTATAAGGGTGAAAAGTATGTTTTTCAATAATTTTTTTCATGAATATACTTTCTTTACATGAAAAATTCATGATTATATTTTTTCCTCTAATATTTCTTAGGAGATGTTTTATAAAACTAATTGGACCCTAAAGCTTATTATATGTGTTTGAAAATGAATATTAGAGGTAATAGTATATTATATAAAAATGGATAATTTTCTCGTGGGATTATATGAATTACAAAATGTACTATAAAGATTATTTATTTTTGTATCCCATTCAAAACATTCTATTCTCATCCCAATTTTTACATATATTCATTATGTACTATGGATGAGTTGAAAAATAAAGAAATGTCCAACTTTCTTCTAGGTTGAATTAAAATTGAGAAATAATAAATGTTATTAAAAAAATGGTGGTATAAATTTAAGTATCATATATCTATGGAAAAATAGATATTGAGTGGAAGTATGCACATTATATTCTTAGGGTTTGAAGTGTATGTGTATTTACTATTTCTCAAAAACTCTAGAATGAAATGATCCTATATATTATTAAATTGAATCATTGATAAAAATCTTGTAATTATGGTCTTTTTATGTTATAAAAAATTATATAAATAGTGATTCTTGGAATAGAATATTTGTCGGGAACATAGATAAAGAAAGGATAGAATTTTATTTTGTGACCTTTTGTTGTGTGTCAGTTTACTAAGGGAGTTCATAGTGTTTATGAGGGATTCCCATCTAATTATTCTGACCCCTTATATCATTTTTATGAATTTATAGGAGTTCATGTCTATAATGACATAATAGAGTGTGATATTTAAATTAATATGGAACTGTCTTTTTACAGTAATTGTTTCATAATATTTTCCTTGAGAAAAAGATAATGGTTTATTAGTTAGTTTGAATATATTTCTTGTTATTCAAGTTAATATTATTAAATTTTTATGGTTTGTTTTACTAGTTAAATCTTTTTTATATAGTTATTTTCCGTGTTTATTGTTAGAACCTGTGTTTTTACAACGTGCCCAAATTCCAACAATATTTGAATTTTTGACTAGTTTTTTAGAAAACATGGAAATTCTAGGATGTTATGGATATTTCCAAACAACAGGCCATGTACATTAATGTACAATCCATGTATGGTTTAGGTGGGTACCTGTCATGTTCTTGTCGAGTATGTGCCTTGTGATGACAGTGTAGGAATTTCTCACTACATGGCATGTAGTGTTGATTGACATTTCATGTATCTGTCTTTCTGCGTACCCACTAAGATCATGTAGTGTGTTGACCCGTGTGGAGTGTCCTAGCTGTGTGGATACCTCCACATAATTCACAGTATGGACAAGGATACTACATAGAATGTAGTCATTTTTTACATGCCTTGTATTTTTATTTTTATTTACTTAAATGAAAGAGCATCACGACTTATTTCAGAAAACATTTTCTTCTTCCCCAACTCTATAACAGGTCCATTTCGATGTTTTAATGATTGTTTCCTACCCTAGAATCAACATCTGACATACGTTCTTGAATATGATGGTTGTTGTGGGATCAAAATATCAAGGCTAAACCAGTGAACCCTATTTCATTCTAGTTTCTTTGTCTGACACATCATAGATTCCGTCCAAGTTAAATTTCCAAGATTTTATGTAAATAGAGATCTATGAAGATCAAAGTCAAATTAGAGTTTGATATCGGACATGCCTGTGACTAAGAATCTTAGGTAGGTGTTTCATACCTTCTTTCATGGTTTTCTAACCATTGTGTGGTGTTCCATAAAGCTCATATTTTCATATTTTGAGGGAGACCCTAATTTATCTTGAATTTTATATTAAATTTCATATTATACATGTGGAATGCCTTTTGGTATGCCGTTTTTTCAGTTTTGTTTAAGCGTGGTTGGGCGAGGGGTCATTTCTCTTTTAGGGAATTTTTTTAGGGGGTGCCAAAATGGTTGTAATTGTTCTGCTTTGTTTAGAACTGGTATGTTTATTCAGGTAAAGCATTATTACATTTTTTAGAGGCATTCAATACCTCAATGATGTTGTGTGATAACCATTTGGTTAGTGTAAATTCAACTGTTTAGATTGTTTTTCTTATTTATGCGACTTCATTAGAAGTTTTATATATGTAATTTTTGTATTGTATATGATAGAACACTTTGAGTTATGTTGGGAATGTCCCAAATATTCTTGAGTGATGTTGATCACAGGTTGGGATTGGTCCAGGTTATATTGGCTTGTTCTGACCTCAGGATTGGGTATCATGGACATTGGCTTGAGGCAGGATGACTGTCTGGTTGGGCATGACCCACGTTACATTGATGGAAATGCCATCAAACTTTATCAGAATGGTCTTAGGGGAACAAGGTGTTATAGAGTTTGTGTCTTGTGTATTATTTAGTAGATTACCACTCACCAAAAAAATTGCGTAGTGTGAATACATAGAGACTTCGTGATATGGTGGTTTTGACAACTGATGTGGGTAGAGGCCCCTTCTTGATGTAGTTTTGGAACAATTGGTTTGGGGGTGACAATCATAGAATGATACATGGGAGGTGACGATCCTTTAGGGGATAGCATTGTGGATATCGGGTTAGGGGGAAGAGTATTTCCATTTTTTGAGGGATGATATCATTGTCCCTCGGGTTACTTTATTTGAGGGAAGACATCATTTTCCCTCGGGTTATTTATTTGAGGACATGTATCGTTGTTCCTTTGAGTTACAATTTCTTTGGCATGCCATTGGGACGTCGGTACTTGAGGCACACATTGTCATAAGGAACATGGTGCCAGGATACAGGACAGAGATTCTGGCATTGGCCAAAGGATGTGACACTTCATGGTGGCTGTTGAGCACGATTCGAGTTTGTATTTAGTTGTGTCCATTGTATTGTTTACTATATTAATTTTAAATTAAGTCTTCATAAACAATTATATTAGGTATGCACTCTTTTGTGGTATCCTAGTGAGATTCGTCTCACATCCTGGATGGGCCCTTTGGGACTCTTGAAGAATTTATGGATTTACATGTAGGAATGAGGCCATCTTTAGGAACTCGACTGCATTAGTTGTTACATGGAGATGGTATGAACATTGAGGTTTTACCAAGATGGAGATAATTTTGTTTTTCATCCATTCCTATATTAGCATATTTACTTATTATGTAGTTATAGTTTCTTAGCGATTGGCAGCCTTTATATATATATATGAAAGTGTATGAGCTACTTTGGATGCATTTTTAGTTGTTCAGAATTAGTTACATGTGATTTTCATGTTGTTCTGTTTACATTCCTCTTCTGTGGTTCATATTTATTGCTTCCACTATTTCTTGGTACTGAATGTGTCTTTCCTCTGCATGTCTGGTTTGAGTCTACTGATTCATTTATTCTATATAATATTTTTTTTATACTCATACTAGTATCATTATTATACTCCAAGAGGATATATCCTCCCCACTATACCTATAAGACCCTCACTACTAGTCGGAAACATTTGGAGTTTGGAGAGGTGTGCCTAATGTAGTAACACCCAACCTGTTTAGCACTGTTCTGGTGGCTTTTTGAGTCTGGGTCTTTAAAAAGTTTAATCATAAGAATATTTTTATAGGGATTTAGTAGCAGTGTTTTGTAGGGTACTAATAAGATTGAAGCTTCCCTTTTTTATTTACAATAGTTTTACTATTTTGTATATGGTAGACTGGAGATAGGTTTGGATTGGAACCGTGTTTTAAGCTTGTTCTTGGGTTCCTATAGCCCTGGGTACGAGTGATGGACCATGTTTCCATGGGTGGGAATTGTTCTGCTCTTTTTCTCATATTTTTTATATGATTTTCGCCTCATTGTCTCACTTAGTCTGTGAATTTAATGATTGTGATATCTAAACCTTGACCCAGTGCAGTAATGTATAATTAACTTGTCTTGGTATGACAAGGCTTGATTTCTTGGATTTTTATAGGCACATTATTTGGTTATTTCAATTTCATAATTTTACGTATTATTTGTGAAGGGTTGATTCCTTGTGAATAATATCAATTAGCATGCCATATATTCTTCGAAATGTGAATTTTTGAAATTATTGACAACAATTTCCTGTTTATTGTATTGTGTTATTCCATTATTTATATATTTTTAGAATTTCATGTGCTTGGGTATTTGGTTCAAGATCTTTTACGAGAAGGTATGTACTAGGGTCGAGGTGATTTTGATCACCAGTATTGGGTGACTTTGTCATCGGTTTGGGGAAACGTTGGCTCTCAAGATGGGCTTGGACTGAGGTACATTTGATACTTGGGTCTGTTGAGGGAGGGTAAGGAGGACATGAGGTCAGGATTCCATGGGCATGGGCAAGGATAATAGAGAGTAAGGGTAGTTTTTTATGTTACCTTTTTAGTTATATCCTTATATTATTTGAATATATATTGATCTATATATATATGGGTTGTTGGACCATTTATGGTATTCAGCGGGTTCCTTTTAGTCGACTCTGATGGAGCCTCAGGCGGGAGATGGTTCAATGTCGTAGGAGCATGCTCTGGTTTAGGATTCTATATAGGAAGATCATGAGCTGTAGGTATAGGCTCAGGGATAGGAATAGGTCCCGGATCCAGTGTAGGAAGGAAATAAGCCGAGTTCGACAGCATTAGGGCCAAGTCTCGATGAGCAGCTTCGAGTTAGCTAGGTATGTGTCTTACAGTGGATAGATAGAGGTTCATAGGGTGTATAGCCATCTATGACATATCTGATGTCAGAGTTCTATTTGCAGCACTCGCCACTTTTTCTGTGTTAGGGTTGTCCACAGGCGGTTGGTAAATGGATAGAGAGCATGATGATGATCATTGATCAGCTTGAGATGCCTCCTGTGTAGATGGTTATGCTAGCGACGTATATGCTGTGAGGACCAGCAAAGTACTGGTGGGATGTGCAGGTTCCTTCTTGCAGGAACAATGGACTAGAATGGAAAGACTTAGAGGATAGGTTATTCGAGCACTTTCAATAGCATGTGGAGGACATGAAAATAACGGTGGAACCCAGCTATGGGGTCAGTGTCGGGTGACAACAGCAGCAATGTTAGGAGGTCCATCATTAGGCAGTCGTGCATTAGGACAAGTGCATGTCGTGGAGCAACCAGAGGCTGAGCAGTCTAGTGATCCAATGATAGTTGGAGGTACACCATGAGTGTGTCGGGGATTTTCTCATTTTCTTTTGGCACGACCTATTGAGGAATGTCTGTTTTGAGTGCACATGGTGCACAATATATATGGGAACTGACTAGATACTGGTTGGTGGGATTTTCTCCATATTAGATGTGTGATATGTTTATATATATGTTTGAGATTTCTAGCATTGGGATATCAAGGATGCATGATACATGAAGTTCCTTGGGCATCGGGGCATCGAGAATGCTGGTTACTTGATGTTCATTGGGCATCAGGGCATCAAAAATGTGGGTTTCATGAGGTGCAAGACACCAAGTTCATTTTGAGTATCCATGGGATGTAGGACATTTTAGAGGTGGACATCTATGCATTGCAGGATACATTTAGGGTGTCTGGAATGACACATGAGCACTAATGAGGTGCAAGGGTGACAATTCATCATAAGAGGACCATGAGTCCAGAAACATGTTAGTGAACCATTTCTTTGTAGAGTTATTTATGTTTGAGACTGAGTTAGGCAATTCATATGGTTGTGAGATCGTTAAGAAATTTGGCTAGTTCCTTTTAGACTGGGGTAGCCTAGGATTATTTGATCTGGGTTTTATGTTACGTTCCATCTCCAGGTTTCTTTTGATAGGTCGTTGATGATCTATGTTATGGTGGGGATATTGTAAGAACCCGAGTTTTTATAAAATTTCATATTTTTGACCTTCTTTGATTTTTTGACATGTTTCTGAGAAAACTAGGATAATGTGGGAAGTTCTGGAAATTTATATACTACACTCCATGTACTCTAAGGTACACGTTGTGTATGGGTTAGGAATGTATTGTCCATGTGCTTGTCGAGTACATGATGTGTGACGACCATGTAGAAATTTCCTACTATATGGAATATAGTGTTGATTGACACATCTTGTATCCTCCTTTCAGCATACTGGATGAGTTCAAGCTGTGTGTTGACCCATGTCGAGATCCTATAAAGGTGGCTACCTCCTCTTGTGTCGAAGTATAGACAAGGAAACTACATAGCTTGTAGTCCTTTTGTACATGCCATGTATTTTTTAAATTTTCTTAAATGAAAGAGTGTCACCTATTATTTTGGAGAACATCTTGTTCTTTCCTAACTTCAGAATAGGTCAGTTCAATTGTTCTGAAGAACATTTTCTACCCATGAATTATCATCTAACATCGGTTCTTCAATCCGTCGATGGATTTGGGATCAAAAAAAAATGAAAAACCCACCCACCCTTTTTTCTTCAAGTTTCATTGCCTCAATTGTCGCAGTTTCCTTATGAATGGAATTTCTAGGATTTTATGGAATCCTATATCTATGAAGAACGACTTTGAATTAGTGCTCGATATAAGGCGTGCCTTTGTCTACGAGTATCTGGTAGGTGGTGCATATCATCTTTCATAGTTTCAGAGTCATTTTGGCGGCACGACATAAACCACATATTTGGGTATTTTGAGAGAGACCCTAATTTTTCTGATATTGTCAACTAAATTGTTTGTTAGACATGTGGAATGCCTTTGGGTATTCCCTTTTTCGTATTTTGTTTGAGCGAGGCCGGACGAGGGGTCATTTCTCATTTTGGGCATTTTGGCTGGGGGTGCCAAAATTCATACAATTGGTCTACATTCTTTAGAACTAGTATGTTTAATATGGTAAATCATGATTTTTTTTATTATAGGAATTAAATACCTCAATTCTTGTGTGTGATATATGTCGTGTTAGTTAAAATTTAACCATTTTGTTTTTTAGCCGATTTATGGGAATTGTTTAGAAGTATTATATTTGTAATTACTGAATTGCATATGTTGGAACCCTTTAGGTTGTGTTGGGCATGGCCCAGATATTCAACAGTGATGCTGATCACATGTTGGGCTTGGTCCATGTTACATTGGGTTTTTCTGACCACGAGATTAGGCATCATGGAAGTCAGCTTTAGGTATGGTGACTGTGTTGTTGGGCATGGCTCGAGATACATGTATGGCAAGGCCATCAGACATGAGCATCATGGTCGTAGGGGAACAAGGTGTCAGAGAGGTTTTGTCTTGGGTAATATTTTGGTTATTAATCCTCACTCGAAACATTGAGTAGTGTGAATATATAGATACTTCGTGATGAGGTGCTTTTGACCAATCATGTGGGTAGAGGCCCCCATTAGTTACGGTATCGGTACAATTGGTTTGGGGGGTGCATGTTGTAGGAATCCATGAGGAAGGTGAGGATACTTCATGGTATATAATTGAGGATACTATGTTGGGGGCAGATGCTCGCAGTTATTTACGGGTAGATATGACCGTCCCTCCAGTAACTTTATATGAGTGCTGACATCTCTGTCCCACTGGTTGTTTATTTGAGGACTGTTATCGTTGTTCCTCTAAGTTTCTATTTCTTGGGCATGAGCTTGGGACATCAGTACTTGAGGCACACGGTGTTAGGGGGCCCATGGTGCTAGGTTAAAGGATAGAGATTCAGGCATTGGACGAACTAGGTGACACTCCATGGTGGCTACTAAGCACCAGTGGAGTTTTTTTTGTTTGCATCGTACTGTTTATTGTTTTCCTTATAAATGCTTGACTGTTTAAACACTTATATTAGGTATGAAACATTGGGTGGTATCCTAATGAGACTCATATCATACCATACACAGGCCCTTTGGGATGCTTTTATACTTTATGGATTTATGTGTAGGAAAGATTCCATCTTTAGGAAATTAATTGCATTGGGAGTTGCATGGAGATGGTATGGACCACGAGGTCTTTCCAAGAAGAAGATTATTTTGTTTTTATTCAATTAATATATTAGCATTCTTACTTGTTATGTCGCTATAGTTTGTTATCCATTAGTTCCCTTTACTTATTTGGATATGTATGAACTTCTTTGGAAGAATGTTTTGTTGTTCAGTAGTAGTTATTAGAGGGAAAAATGTTGTTCTATTTACATTCAGCTATGGTAGTTTCTATTTATTACATCCTTTATTTATCGATATTGAATTTTCTTCCACTATGTGTGTCTGGTTCGAGTATGGTATGTCATTTATTCCACATCATACTTTTTTTTATACTCAGACCAGTATCAGAATTATCCTCTGAGAGGGTATAGCCTCAACACTATACCTATAAGACCTTTTTTGATAGTCGACAACCTTTGGTGTTCATGGATGGCACCTAAGGTATTAACACTCGACCATTTTTCACTTTTCGGGTGGCTATTTGGGTCTGGGTCATTACATTTATGTATTTTATTTTTAGTATATATGTTTTCACCATTAATACAAAAATGGGAAAGATAGAATTTGGGATTTTTTTGGATTACATGTTCTGGTTTATTAGTGTGCAATATGATATTTTTATTATTGTATTAGTGTGTGTGTCTGGGTGTATCCATGTGTACTGTTCTAATTATGATTCATGTGTTTTCCAAGTGGGATTTCTATTTATTATAATTGTTTTTATATATTGGATATATTTATATAATTAATTTTGATGGGTGGTATTGTTATTAAACTGTTATTAATAAAAATAGCCTCTGATACCAAATGTTGGTCGGAGTGGACACTCAAGGTGGGGGCGGGTGGAATTGAGTTCCAATAAAAATTTATATTAAAAATATTTCTCTTAAAATCCTCCTATTTAAAAACAATGTTAAACTGTAGTGAATTTATACAGATTGTAAATGTTCAATTAGTTTCTGAAAAAATTATTAGTTCTCAGTTAATTTAATCTGACGATTAAATTGGCTTTTGATACTAACTTAATGGTTTACAATAAGTATAAACACATGAAAATATAACTATCAATGTAAATTTAAAAATTATTATTTTTCAAAGTAGTTAGCAGAGGAATATGAAATATATAGTATACTAATGAATTAATCTAAAAAAAACAGCAGATGTAACCAAGAGTTTTAGTCTCAAGCTGAGACTTAGTCCTCACAAAATATTTATATAAATTGATACACACACTGGATCCGGGTAAACAAAAGTACAATATTGTCTAGGTCCAAAGGCCTCTACCACAGTTCTACATAAGAAAACATATACAACAGCTCACAGTTGTCCAGGTCGCACTCGAACTCTACCACTATCCATAGTGGGATACAAGGGAGTTAATAGAGTTTGGAAGAGGATTTCATAATCCTCTAGCTTAGTTCAGGAGACAGTGTGTGTGTAAACTAAAATGGTTACAGAAACTGCTGGAAATGTAAATGAAATAATCACTAAATATAGTGTGAATGAGTTTAGAAAAGCTTTAGTGATTGGCAGTGCAGATCTGGAGTAAATTGATTGGTCAGAAAAGCATTTTAGTCCTTCTCTAGTGTTTTGTTCTGAAAAACATAGTGTCTTTTCTTCCTTCGTTCCAGGTTCAACTTATCAGCCTGAGTGAATGAGGTGTTTTTTGTAGTTCTTAACTCAAGATGCAACTTGTGTTCTCTAGAAAATAATTGTTCCATGTATGTCCAATTCTCTTGGAGTATGGATGTAGCCTTGTGTGAATGCACCACGTTTGAATGCTGTTGAGCTTTTTCTTTTTCATCCATTGTTTTCCTTCATACTTCCTTGATTTTCTCTCTTTCCTTCGATATATTAGATACATTCTTCACAGTGTTTTTTCCTTCTATTTATAGATTTCAGCTCCGGAAAAAAGGAATGATTAGATTTTTGCATGGGTACTAGGTATGGTTCCCTAACATGGAAACACACATCATTAATTAACATTAACTGCATTAAAAACATCAATTGTAAGTATTATCTTAATAAATAAATAGTATTGAGAATATAGATTTTGACTGGTTGGTTAATCATTAGTAGCCTCTTGTTGGTAGATGTGTACGGTGGAATTTGTGTAACAGTGACCTTCTATCGGTAGCTCTTTGAACTGCTATCGGTGGCTCTTTGCATCAGTAGATATTTGCTGACTGAAAATTATTTTTTATTAATAAAGACAATTTTGAGGAAAAGGTGAGAAACCATATGTTCCAACAAGCACCAAACAGCAACAAGCAGAAGATCAGAAACAACCACACCCAAGAAAAAGCAGCAACCGCAGACTCCAAAGAAGGACCACTCGGCGATCTCATGCAAGCATGGTCCCTCCCAATGGAAAGCCATCCTTCTGTATCAACAACATCCCAAATGGCCTGCAGAGGAATAAGCTGCATGCTCTATCCCTTCTGAGCCGAACTGACCCTTCCACATTCCACACAAAACTAGGTCGGTAACTCAACACAACATAAGATAGAAAAGAAGTAAAAAAGGAATCATTGAAAACCTGATAAATTATACCAGAGTCAGTGTCTCTAAAAAGTCTCCAGGATAAATTAGATACCTTCATAAGTGGATCCCCCCTTATCAGGTCTTTAAAGGAAGAACTCATCGTATTACAAACCTACTTATATTCCTCAAGACTGATCACCCCCTTGTTGAAACCACCAAACAGGATCGTGTCCTGTTTATCCACCCAAATATACTGGCCCTCATTAATCTCCACTTCAAGATTCCTTCCCATCATCCTGGTAGCTCTTTTTTGTCATTAGCTCTATTTATCGGTTACTTCATTCTATCGGTAGCTCTTGATCTATCAGTAGCTCTTGATCTATTGGTATCTCTGCTTTGTATGAGTAGCTTCATTCTGTATCAGTGACACTGTATATTGGTAGCTCTTGGTTTTTCGGTAGCTCTATGTATTGGTGAGTGTCTGTATCGGTAGAATTCTTAGTTCCAATGATTATGTGTATCTGTATACTTATGAATATCGGTAGCATTATCTAATCAGTGACTCAATATATCAGTACACTAAGTCTATCGATAGAGTAAGTACCAGTAGCTCTATATTAGTAGCTATACGCAGATATGTGACCAAAACTTTTCTATTTTATGAAAAAACTATCTGATTGGATTAGAATTACTTCAAAACTCATTAAAGCATGGATAAAGATTGATTAAAATATTTCAAGGACTATTTTAATATTATTCACACCTTTATAATAGAATATCATAGATTTATTGAATATGAATATATATAAATAGTAATTTGGATTATCAATGTATGTAAAAGAAGAAGTGGGATTATCAAAATTGGTGACGTCAACAATCTACCCCATTTTGATAATCACAACTTATGATATTATAGTTTTAAAAGAATGAGAAGTTATATTAGAGGATATATCATTAAATTCAATTATCTCAGAGAAAAAAGTATGTTATAGAACATAATGTATCGGAGGATGACTTAAATGCAATGATATTACAGGGGAAAATCATGGTAGCTTTTCCATGGATTATATTGCTCCCACTTTGATTATATATCTCCCTCTTTGATACTTAGATAGATAATATTTCTCCACCATTGTGATAATAAAAAAGTGGGAATCAATAAATTGAAAAAGGAACACAATTAGAAATAAATGAACGCCAATTGTATTATATGTTGCAAAAGGGTACATAGAATGAAAAAATTACAAGGGATTCCTATAAAATATCTTAGACATTTATTCAATCCAAATCCTCAATATGATATTGGACCTTTGGATCAGAAGAGGATTCAGACTATGTGGATGCTAGTGAAGGTTTAGGAATTCCAGAGATGATCACAGGAGGCTGAGACACAGAAACTGTGTCTGGCCTATACTGAGGAGTTCCTTGAGTGATCATAGTTGTAAGGCTTCGAATGGCTTGGGATGGAGTCATCTGAATAGTAGAAGCAGTAGAGGCAGAGGTAGATAAAGAAGGAGGTAAAATCACTATCCTAGCATCAACATGCTGGAAGGGCAGCAAAAATTTCTAAAATCCATAATTATTCCTCCTCCTCTCTTCATTGAAGATATGAAACAATCCTTGTTCTCCATGTGTTTTTCCATGGATGGAGTCAATTCCTATAGTTTGCTGACTTTCTCTCTAAAGACTTGATTGAGAGGAGGTAACTTCAGGTTTTCCAACAGAATATTGAAAGGATTGTTGAGTTGATGCTTGGGTTAATCCATTTGGAAATAGGAGTTCATCATATCTTTCACTTCTTTCTCAGAGGTATATTCTTCTCTTATATAGTCTTGGACTATCTTCTTTATTTCTCCAGATGAATCTCTAGAATAAATCACAACTTATCTCAGGTATAATGAGTCCACAGTGCCACTAGTTGATGTTGAACCATGATCCTCCATCATCACAACTTGAATATGATCCACTTCCACTAAAGGTCTAGAAGCAAGAGATCAAAAAGAGAAATATTTGGTTTCCTTGATGATTTTGTTCAACTCAATAATAAGATTTTGTACTTGGGAATCCTGTGTTTTAACATGATCTTTCATGAAGGTTTTAAATCCGTCAAACATTGAAACAATCTGGCTTACAACACTTTTAACATAGGCTAAGTCCTTGTCTGCTTGGTATTTTGAGCTCATGTAAGATTCTAAAGAGATAAACGATTTCTTTAAAGATTCGTCGTCAGCTTCCAGTCTAGATACTTGATTCTGGAAGTCTGTAACTTCTGCCACAATATCGGCCCCAATGGTTGACAAATTACAACTGAGGGAGAGTTCAAAAGATTTTTCCAAATTTCTCATCTCTTCAACAAAGAAGTTCTTCAACTCAGCAACAGAATCACTAAAGGACTCCTTCAGCTCATCCTTTATGTATTCAAGGTCCACCCGGGTGATCATATCAGTAAGAGAAATCACAACATGTGCTATTTCAATTGTTATGCTGGCCACTAGGTCAGTCATAATCAATTGGATTTATGAAACCAGTGAAGATTCCATCTTCTTTGTCTCTTCCACAAAACAATCCTTAATATTTTACTTCAAAATATATAGGTCATGCATTCTGACCACATCTTCAGTTAACAACTCAGTGTCAACATCATAAATGATTTTTGGTCTATTGAGGGATGCCTCATTATCATAATCAGGTTAGTCTAATCCACAAACAACAAAACATGGGACTTCTGCCTAGTCATCAATATCAACATCCACTGACACACATCCAAACATGGTTTGATGCTCCCCCTTAATGGGTTCATTCCCATGTACAACAACAACATTCTCAAAAGGTCTTTCTTCCACAAAATAATCTTCTAATATCAATTATTTCTCTTCAACAGCTGCAGGGTCCTCTGGATTAGGTAAAACTTCTTCCATTTCTCCAACTACATCCTCAGTAGGCACAAATGAGCTTCCAATTAATGGACTCAGACTTAAGAAAACAGAATCAGAGGCTTCAAATTCATTCTCCTTTTCTTTTTTATGCTCAGGGGCTGGCTATTATTATCTATCAGTAGGTGTTTCTTTATCTGCTAAGGTTTCCTTTTTAGAAGATACAATTTCAGCACCAGGACATAGAGGTAAGTCCGAATCTATTCCATCATTCATAAAAGACTCTTATTCTTCAGTCTCATCATTATACTCAGGTTCTTCTTCATCAGGTCCTAGACCTGGATCCCTCACTTCCTTAGGACTTTAAGGATGATCCACATGATTAAATTTATCATATACCTTCTGGTCATCATTAACCCACTCTCGTCCCCATGGGTTCCAATTTATCTTCATGTATTTAAAAACTATGGTTGTGATACAAATGTTATTCCTTACTACAAATATCTCATCTTGAGACTCAACTACCCCTTTCACTTTGATCATTACTGAGATCAACATGGAAAATAATAGGGCATTAGTCATTGATTTTGGCCTTTCCATGTATTCCAATTGAATCATCACAAATCTGCTGAGATTTACTTTTACACAATGTCTCAATATATGCAGGAGATAGATATCTTGATATCATAGATTCACAGAGTCTCATCTCCTAGGTATTAAGACATGCTCAACAAATTTTATCTTCAATATGTTCTCTCCATCCATTTCAACAGCCACTACTTGTCTTTGATTTCCATCACCGGTGAGATCCTCCAAGGCAAGTCTCATAATCAAATATTTCACTTTTAGTTGTCATAGAATTCGAGAAATATCCATATACACGTTTGAGTGGAACCTTTAGGCATTCATCCCACTCAACGAATGAAAAAGACATCTCCTTTCCATTAAAAAAAGATGTCACACAGTTCTCATTTTCAGATTTCTCAACGCTTAAAAACTCATAAAATTGTTTCACTAGCATCTTGGGGCCATTATTTTTTGAGAATCAATCTACCCACTTTTTATCTTCCGGCACTACGAGCACTAACAACTTTCTAGTCAACAACCATTCCACGCACAACTCTTTTTCAATCACAATAACTCAATTCTGCAAAGGAGGATTCACTGGTCGCCTACCCGACCTAGTTCTACCAACAATACCAACTGATTCTAGCACAGAATTCTGCTTCATTGCTTTCGGCTCATCAGTGTCATCTATGATGGTAGGATGTTTGGTTTTTTCCATATCTGGGTCGAGGTATTTAGGGTTTTTGAGAGATTCAGGAGATGAGGATTGATGGTAAGGGATTGAGGCTCGGTGGATTTAGAAGTAGCCAGGACATTGTTTTTATCATTTATGAATCATAAAATAAATAAATAATATGAAATAAACTAAAAAACTATTGAGATTCTGGTAGTAGACAGAAGAATAAAACAGTTCATTCATCAGTAGGGTTTATCGGTGAGAATTCCTATCGGTGAGGTCCATGGGTGATATTTTCACATCGGTGAGGTATCCACATCGGTCAGGTATCCACATCGGTGAGGTTACATCGGTGAGGTATCACATTATTGATGTTTCTATTGATCACATTTAATCATTCCCAACTCATGTCTAATGTAAACTAACCTATCCAAACTCAATGGTTTGGTGAAAATGTCAGCTAATTCATGTTTAGTACCAATACATTCAAGAGTAATATCACCCTTTTGGTAATTATATCTAAATAAATCGTTCCTTACATCAATGTGTTTGGTCCTAGAGTGAGACAAAGGATTCATTGAAATTTTTATTTGACTATTGTTGTCACAGTTGATAAAAAAATTATTAAAAACATATCCATAGTCCAAAAGAGTGTGTTTTGTCCATAGAATTTGTGCACAGCAATCGCCAGCAGCTATATACTCTACTTCGATAGTGGACAAAGCTATAGAATTATGTTTTTTACTACAACAAGATACTGTGGCTTTTCCCAATAAATGATAGGTACCAGATGTGCTTTTTCTATCCAACTTGAAACCATCAAAGTCAGCAACTTAATAACTCATTAACTCAAAGGATAATTCTTTTGGGTAAAACAAACCTATGTTTACAATGTGTTTAAGATACTAAATGATTCTTTTAATAGAAAGTAAATGAGATTATTTTGGATTATCTTGAAATCTTGTACACATACATAAACTAAACATAATATCTTGTCGACTAGAAGTAAGATAATGTAAGCATCCAATTATACCTCTGTAACTGGTTTGATCCACTGTTTTCCCAGTTTAATCTATATCAAATTTACAGACTGCACTCATAGGAGTATCACATTCTTTAATACTATCCAAAAAAACCATTTTAAAATATCCTTTGTATATTTACTTTGATTTAAAGTAATACCATTATCATTTTGAAAGACATGAAATCCAATAAAATATTTATGTTCTCCCATTAAACTCATTTCATATTAATTTTTCAAACTCTTTGAAAAATCATTACATAAGGAATGATTAGATGATCCAAAAATAATATCAACAACATAGATTTGAACTATTAAAACAACTTTGAAATTCTTTTAATAAAAAGATTTGGATCAACAATTCCTTTAGTAAAACATTTTGAAATAAGAAAATTACTACTTCTATTATACCAAGCTCTTGGAGATTTTTTTAAACCATATAAATCATTAGAATGTTTAAAAACATGATTTTGAAAATGAGGATTAGTAAATCCAGGTGGTTGTTCAGAAAAAACATCTTCAATTATAAAACCATTTAGAAAAGCACATTAGACAACAATTTGATATAACTTGAAATTCAGATGAGCAGCATAGGAAAGTAAGATCCTAATGTATTCTAATATTGTTATAGGTGAAAAGGTTTCCCTGTAGTCTATACCTTCCTCTTGACTATATCCTTTTTCAAGTAGCCTAGATTTGTTTCTAAATATATTTCCAGATTCATCAACTTTGTTCCTAAAACCCCTTTTAGTTCCTATTGACAATGTGTCCACGGGTCTGTCAACAAATTTCCAGACATTGATTATATCAAATTGATTTAACTCTTATTGAATAGCCATTACCCAAAATTCATCATTGATATCATCATTGACATTTTTAGATTCTAACTGTGAAAGAAAGGCTTGATGATCAACCTAGTTTCTTAGATAATCTCTAGTATGTGTCCCTCTATCAAGATTACCAACAAAAGCATCCAAAGGAATATTATTTATAATCCTAGTTTATCTAGTAAAGGTAGGACTGGAAATTTCAGGTTGACTAATAGGTTTGGGTTCAACAGAAGAAGATTATAGAATATGGCTAGAACTGGATATTTTTACAGCAGGTTCTTTAGTTTTATCATTAAGGTCCAGAATAGTCATATCTTCTTCATGATTTTCAAGAGAGGTTTTAGGATCATGTAGATCAGTTTAATCAAACATGATGTGAACATATTCTTCCACACATTTGATTATTTTGTTAAAGACTCTATAGACTATTCTAGTTAAATATTAACCACCAAAAATTCCTTCATCACTCTTAGAATCAAACTTGTCTAAATTATCCTTTGTATTGAGAATAAAAAATTTGCATCGAAAGACTATAAAGTAACTAATTCTGGGTTTTGTATTATTCCATAGGTAATATAGGGTATTCTTGAGAATAGGTCTAATCAATACTCTATTAATAATATAACAATATGTATTCACATCTTCATCCCAAAAATAAATAGGCAGGTCATACTCAATAAGCATGGTTCTTGAAATTTCTTGAAGGTTTCTGTTTCTTTTTTCTACTACACCATTCTCCTGAGTTGTCCTCGGGGAAAAAAGTTGTGATTATAGCCATTTTATGAGCAATATGATTAAAATTCATTATTTTAAAACACACGGCCATGATCACTTCTTAGTCTTTTAATCTTAAGTCCACTAAGTTTTCTATAGACTTGGAGTATTTGACAAACTAAGAACAAGATTCACTTTTGTGAGCTAAGAAGTATACCTAAGTATATCTAGAAAAGTCATCCACTAGTACATAGACATATTGCTTCCCATTTAAAATATAAATTCTAGATGGTCCAAACATGTCCATGTAAACCAACTCGAGAGGTTGATAAGTTGAAACTTCTTTTTTTGATTTAAAAGAATCAGTATGTTTCATTCCCTTTTGACAGAGATTACAAACATTATCATTTGGGAATTCTAGTTTCGGTAGGTCTCTAACTAAGTTCTTCCTAGTCAATTTTCTACGTGAATAATTGTTACAGTGTCCTAATATTCTGTTCCATTTCCAAGATTCTTTATGAAAAACATTTAAACAAGTAACATTTTGCATAGCTAAATATATCAAATCACTAGCACAAACATTTTAATTTCATAAAGAAGAAAACACTAAAACATTTTTAGAGTTAAAAACATTACATGAATCATATAAAAATTCCACAATAAATCCATCATCACATAATTGAGAAATACTTAACATGTTATACTTAAGTCCATTGACAGATAAAACTTTTGAAATCAAAACTGAATCAGTGTTACCAATCTGCCTTAGGACGATGATTTGTCTGTTAGAATTATCACCAAAGGTGACATAGCCTCCATCAGCTTTGATTAGACTCTTGAAGCATGAGTAATCTCTAGAAATTTTCCTTGAACATCCAAAATCCAAGTACCATATCTTTCTATTAGAACTCTTCAAGAAGGTCTCCTACAACAAAGATTTAAATAGAAAATGATTTTGGTACCCAGATCTTCTTGGGTCCAGAAAGGTTAGCAATCAAAGAATTAGGTACCCAGATTTCTCTTATGGGTCTCATATAATTTACAGAATCAATAGATTTTAAATGATAATCTTTATTTGATCAATAACTATATGAATAACTAGTGGAATCATACAAATTTCTAGAACTATAATTAATAGTATTCTCTCCAGATTTAGGAATAAATCTAGTTTTAGTGAACTGTATTTTTCCCGGTTTGTAGCCTATTCCAGTAGTGTATTTTGGAGAAACTTGTTTCCCTAAAATTTGAGTAAGTTTATATTTTCCCTTTGTGAAATTTTCTATGTCTTTTCTAAGTTTCTCAATAGACATTTTCAGTTCAGTATTTTCTTTCAATATTTGAGCATTCTTATCATTTTCTATATTAAAGGAAGATTTAACATTGGCAGTGAGAGCATGTTGTTTCTTTAATTAATCATATTTTTCCTTAAGTTAATTACATGTTTCTTCCAACATATTACAATATTCAGATAATTCATCTTTAGACATATCTTCAGAATCAGTATATGATTCTGCCTCAACTCCAGAATTATAGGAATTTAAAATAGGAGTATCTAAGGTTACCTCAGATGTGTTGGTCATGAAACAAATGTTAGTATGATTTTTTTTCAGAATCAGTAGCTTTTGATTCACTTTTGCTGTCTTCTGAAGCACTCCAAGTAGCTTTCATAGCTATCTTGTACTTCTTTTCCATATAATCATGTTTCTTTTTGAATTTTAATTTTGGACAGTCAGCCTTGTTGTGTCATTTTCTCTTGCATTCATAGAAGACTATATCATCTGCCTTATCAATCTTCTTCCAATCATTCTTCTAGTGACCCTTGTTTTCATACATACCTTTGTAGTTTGATTTAATGAAGAATTTATGCTTCCTATAAATATTCTTGAATCTCCTAGATATTTGAGCCATCACAGCATCACTGTCAGAGACTGAATCTTCACTTGTATAACTTTCAGTAGGTACATGTATTTTCTTGTTGTCTTTTCCCATAGAAGCAGTAGACTTTAAACCCACAGATTTTCTCTTGGGTTCATCATCTTCTTCGTTATTTACTTTATGTTCTTCCTCATACATCATAATCTTACCTATTAATTCCTTAACAAGGAGTGTGTTGATGTCACATGATTCTCTAATGGAAACATATGTGCCTCTCCATCTTTCTGGTAGACATCTTATTGTCCTCATAATTTTTTCCTTTGCTGGAACAACCTTTCCATGAGAACTCAGAGTATTTACAATCTCAATGAACCTGAGATACATGTCAGAAATAGGTTCATCAGATTTCATTTTAAAATTATCATATTTAATAGTATTTCTATTCAGGCTCATTTATTTAACATTTGTTGTTCCCTCATGAGAAACAGCCTAAGTGTCCAATATTTCTTATGAAGTTTTACAAGAAGAATTTATATTAAACTCTTCTTTTTATAAAGAACAATACATGGAATTCATAGCTTTACAATTATTATTGTAAGCAGTAATTTTACGTTCATCCCAAGTTGTTCTATCCGTTTCTGGAATTTTATATTGTGACTCTATAGCAGTACAGATATCCAAAACCATACATTCTAAGTGAATTTTCCTCTTATGTTTCCACTAGGTATAGTTAGTCCCATTAATGAAAGGTGGCATGTTCGTAGCAGCACCATCTAGTCTATTATCCATAACTAGATTTTAGAAAATATATTAAAGAGATAAAATTTATAACTAACAGAAATTTATTATCATTAATGATGAAACTAAAATATCACTTGAAAAATAGAATGTTTTGAAAACTTGTATTAATAAAAACAGCCTTTGATACCAAATGTTGGTCAGAGTGGACACTCAAGAGGGGGGGGGGGTGAATTGGGTTTCAATAAAAATTTCTGTTAAAAATATTTCTCTTAAAATCCACCTATTTAAAAAAATGTTAAACTATAGTTAATTTATACAAATTGAAAATTTTCAATTAGTTTCTCAAAGATTGATTAGGTCTCTGTTAATTTAATCTGAAAATTAAATTGACTTTTGAAACTAACTTAATGATTTAAAATAAGTATAAACTGTTGATAATTTAACTATCAATGTAACATTAAAATATATTATATTTCAATGTAGTCAGCAGCATAATATGAAATATATATTATACTTATGAATTAAACTAAAAATCACAGCAGATGTAACCATGAGGTTCAGTCTCAAGACAATACATAGTCCTCCCAAAAACTTTATATAAATTGATCTACAACCTAGATCGGGGTAATCAATTGTACAATAATGTCCTAGTCCAAAGACCTCTACCACAGTTCTACATGGGAAAACACAGACAACATATCAAAGATATCCAGGTCATACTCGACCTATACCACTATCCATAGTGGGATAAAAGGTAGTTAATAGTGTTTGGATGACGAATTCAGAATCCTCTAGAAATGCTCAAGAGTGAATGTGTGTGTAAAATAAATAGGGTACACACACTGCGTGAAATGTAAAATAAATAATCAATAAAGAATGTGTGAATGAGTATAGAAAAGGTTTAGTGATTGGCAGTGTAGCTTTGGACTCGTTTGATTGGTCAGAAGAGATTCTAAGTCCTTGTCTGGTTTTTTTGTTCTGAAAAATAGAGTTTCTTTTCTTCCTTGGTTTCAGGTTCATCTTATCAGCCTGAGTGTATGAAGTGTTTGTTGTTGTTCTTCACTCAAGATGAAAATTGTGTTCTCTATAAAAGAATTTCTCCATGTATGTCCAGATCTCTTGGAGAATGGATGTAGACTTTTGTGAATGAACCACGTTTGAATGTTGTTTTGCCTTTTTCTTTTTCACCCTTCGTGTGCCTTCTTAGTTCCTTGAATATCTGTCTTTCATTTTATCTATTCAATCAATTATGCATGGTATTTTTCCCTTCCCTTTATAGCTTTCAGCTCCGACAATAAGGAATGATTACTATTTTCATGGGTACTAAGTACAGTTTCCTGGCATTACAACAGACATCATTAAATAACATTAACTGCATTAAAAACATCAATTCTAAACGTTATCTTAAAAAATAAAAATTATATAGAATATAGATTTTGACTGGATGGTCAATCATTAGTAGCCTGATATTGGTAGATGTGTACGGTGGACTTTGTGTATCAATGACCTTCCATCGGTAGCTCTTTGAACTTGTATTAGTAGCTCTTTACATTGGTAGCTCTTTGAACTTGTATCAGTAGCTCTTTTCATTGGTAGCTCTTTGAACTTGTATTGGTAGATCATTGTTTTTTGTTAGCTCTATGTATCAGTGACGTCATTCTATCGGTAGCTCTTTATCTATTGGTAGATCTACTTTGTCTCTGTAGATTCATTCTGTATTGGTAACTCTGTATATCAGTAGCTCTTGGTCTTTCAGTAGCTCTATGTTTTGGTGACTATCTATATCGGTAGCTTTCTTAGTTTTAGTGAATATGAGTATTGGTAGACTTCTTCATATATGTAGCTTTAGCTTATCGTTGACTTTGTATATCGGTAGACTATGTCTATCTGTAGACTAAGTACTGATAGCTCTGTATGAGTAGCTACACGCAGATCAGTCACTAACACTTATCTGTTTTATGAAAAACATATCCGATTGGATTATAATTACTTAAAAACACATAAAAACCTGGATAATCATTGATTAACATATTTCAAGGACTATTTTAATATTATTATAATCATGATAATAGAATATCATATATTTAGCTAATATGAATATAGATAAACATTAATTGGTATTATCAATGTATGTAAAATAATAATTGCGATTATAAAAATAGGTGTGGTCAACATTTAGAATTTTTATATAATCTATTCCTAGATAGGATGGTAATTTTTACCATGTAAATTTTACACATTCCCTTTTTTCCATGGTATAGTCATAAAGGTTCCCTTACTAAGATTCATGGAATCCTTTACTCTGTGGGATGATCATAAAATATCAAATAGATAGGTTAACTTTTTTATTTTCCATTTGATGGGTAATTATGATAACCTTACTCTATTAAAATAAATTTGTATTGGGTGGGAATTTTATTTCCCTAACTAGATTCACCATAGGGACTATGGTCATTACTCAATTAATGTATAGTTTAATCACATGCCTAAATCAAAACATGTACAGTGGTTTCCACCATGATTTTATAAGCACATAGAAACTAGAAACGGAGATTATATTTTATTTCTTATAAAATTATTATATAAATGAATCAATATTTTTCTCTGATTTAATTCTTTTCATTATGTCATATATTTTGATAATTATAGTTTTATTTAATGCATGTACATATATATATATAATGGACTGTGTTAGGTAAACCATTGATGTTGGCATATAAAGTTATGTACTAACACATTGTATTTTTATATTGGTGCATATAAAGTATCAAGAGTGATATTTCAAATAAAATTAGAATAGTGATGATGTATTATTAGATATTTTTGTATTAGTATAGTGATTTTTATATTATCTACACTCCATCATAACATGGAATTATGGTGGGAATCTTTTGAAGGATGATTCATTTGTACGAAATCAATTTCTATTCATATTTTAATTAGATTATATAGTTGTATCATTTATATTGTTTTGTCATTGTATTTTTTTATTCCTAGACTACTAATTTTTTTGTTTGTATAATTTTATATAGATAGATAATATTATTGTATTTGAATAGTATATACACTCTAGCGTACATGATATATCTAACTATAGGGAATCACCTCACATTCAAACTAGCAATGATAGATTTTTCAAAGAGTCTATTATTGACATTAAATGAATTTACAGGAGGATGAATTGTTCACCAGTGATACGCATAGGCCCTACACATTAGTGTCCAACCCTTGGTGAATGGGGTACATAGTTGGGGTTAATGTGTTAAAAATAGGTTAATGAACGATCTTTTCCATGTCCTTACAAGTAGTATTAAAGAAATTCATAGATATTATGGGATTTATAGATAGTATCTAGGATAGTTTTGAATATGATAAGTAAATAAAAAATACATGATCAATATATTTATGGGGAATTATTAGGTATTCTAGGATTTCAAAATTTGGCACCATAGGAATGAGTGAACATTTTGTTCAAATTCGTCGAGTATGATCTGATAAAACTTTTGAAGAGTCATAGAGATCGAATTAGAGACAAATTTTATTATTTATACATAATATTGGAATGTATATTAACAAATCATATGAATTCTTGTTTGTAATAGTTATATATTATTCCTTAATGTTTTTACAATGAATTTAGGAAAATGTTTTACAAATGATTTTATAAAAATTTGTTTTTGTTATTTAAAATTCAAATAAAAAATTAATCAGTGTTTTCCATAATAATTTATTGGTGGTTCCATAAGTAAATAAAACTATATTTCACATAAAATATTTTAAAAAGGATTTGAAAAGTTATTTTTAAAATTAAAAAGGCTATTTAATAATAAAAATTGTCAATAAAAAATGTATCTATTTTTTAAATGATTTCATAATGGAATAATAACTAGTTTAACAAGATTATGGTGACTGAAATAATATTACCTCTAGATAACTATTTATTTTATATTATTATGTGAATTTGATCCGATGTTTAAAATAAAAATTCAATCTCATTTTTAAATTTTTCTTTTGGTTTTAGTTGGATGAGATAGTTCATATTTCTCGTGTTTAGTAATAATTTTATGATATATATGAGTTTAATATAACCTTAGAGGGTCATTATATTCTTATGAATTATTTTTAGTGTGTGTATATTTATATTATGAATTGTCCTCCATTTTAATGGATGGTGTCTGTGTATATTTACAATTGAGATGCCTAACTTCATTTATTAGTTGTATGATTATATGACCATTTCTATAACGCTCACTGTGGGGTGAGCTGAGTGGGTATAGGGGAAAATCATGGATGATGATTTTATTTAGTGTTAGTGTGTGAAAAGGTAAAAAAGTCATATTTTTAATTGGGGATTAATGTTCCAATGTAACAAAGAACAAATGGGATGGTGGGTTAAATTACATGTATCCTTTCTAAAAAATTAACTTTAGTGAATTTAACCTTCAATATATTTAGAGTTATATCCTTATCAACATTTAGTATAATCAAGTGCATGATGAAATAAAAATGTTAATAAGAATCACTTGATTTACAACGTTCATACTTGGTGTGAGAACGTACATCCTTTCCACATCCACTATTAGGTGAATATAGAAATTAACTATTATGAAGATGTGAATGTATCTTATGTCAACTACAATTGGACACCTTAATCCTCTAGATATAAATGATTACACTATATCCAATCACATTAGAAATATTTCATTCAAATATTTTAACAATAAAATAAAACAAATATAGACAATAAATTCTCTACCTGAATCCATCTAAAACATTAGGTAGATTTACCTAGGACTTCTTAACTAAATACGATGAACTCAATTCGATACAATTAGTCAAATCAACCTTTTATCATTCTATACCTCTTACAAGAGGTCCTTGTTTCCCTATTGAAAAAATCTCAAATTCTCAAACTTCTTCTCAAATAATAAACCTAATATTTCACAGAACAATAACCCTCTATCTGATAATATTAATTACCACTCATCAAATTTTATGATAGAACCCTCTTTCTAGAAAATCTTCATCAAAAAAATAAAATTTTGCTGAAAAATTATTTTCTAGTATAATCATTAATTCCTAAAATAGTTTGTGACACAAAAGATTAAACACATAATCCTTTAATATCAATTAGAAAATTGAAATACTATGATGTAATATACACTTATACATAAAGGTTCTCTAGTCGATAAAAGGGTTGGAAACTAATTAATTTTATTTCCTCAGTTAAATTCCAAATCTCAAAAATCCATACTATTTTAAGAATTACCTTTGAATAATTCAACATTTATAGTAATTTTTCAAAACATCTTTATTGATCACTATTCTTATTAAATTTTTACACATTAAAAAAGATGTAAAATATTAAAAGAAAAAAACTTCATTCCATAAATGATGATTAGAAAACTCTTCCACACAGTGGTCCTCTTGACTAACATTAAATAAATAAAATCTCATCCATCTAATCCCTCTTGGTAAATGATGTGAAGGAAAATTTAATGCTCATAAAATCATATTTTGGAATTCCAATCATCATTTTGGTTCTTTTAACCAATGAAATGTAAAACATTTTTTCTATTGAACCACTAAAAAATAGAGTTGATCAGTCTGATGCTCTGAGAAAAATTTAAATCATTGAATACATTTTTTATACATATAAACGATTGGAAAACATTCAAATATTTTCCATTAGAAACATTTATACTTTTTCACAATTTCATTCAAATTATTTTTCTCTGCATCTTCTTTTTAGTCCATTATATAGTGTTTGATAAAATTATTCATATGATGAACTATTAATTCAAACCACTCAACTGATGGATCTTTTGATGAAAGGTGCATCCATTATAATTTATACTTCTCATATTAATCAACACTACCAGATATCAACAACCACAAAAGTTTAGGCCCTCTAATTTTTTTTTGTGTATGATGATCTCTGTCTAATTCCCTTATAAAAACATCCCTTTTTCAAAACATTACAGCTTCCACCGGTCTAATTAGATATATCCAATAGAAAAACCTAGACTTTTCAATCTTCTAACTACTTATGCATTTGATCAAATAAGGTGGTGGATAAAATTAAAACCTCATAATATATTTTGTAAATAACACATGTGATCTCCTCCTTTTTGTTTTCACGATGATTTCAATCTTCTCAATCTCTTGAAATTTCTCAATATTGAGAAGTGTGTGTCGATCTATTTTGTGTATAAACATAAAAAATGTACATTAAATATTATATTGTTACTTTTTATGATAAAATTAATTTGTATATTCATTTGGTTCTATATTTTTATAATCATTTTGTTTCAAGAGATTCAATAAATCCATATTCCTATTTATCTGATAACTTATATGTCTGGTGCATCCTTGTCATTTGTTTGGCATCTCAAAAATTTTAATATTATATGAATATGTAGCTATATAATTTTTTACTTCTACTTCATTTTAAAAACATCAAAATATATCATTAATTTTTAATGATGTTTTCGAAATGTGAAATAACATGAAAGCATTTTCCAAATTATATTTTATTGTTCTTAAAATAAAATCAATAAATTAAAAATTTTCATAATTTCAATAACTTATGATATTCATCCAACAGAAAATTTGAAAGGCTTTTCTGATGGATCATCTAATCGAGATTTTTTTTACTAACATTTCAAAGCATCATTCTTCAGCTGAACAGTGACAAACATATTTATCACCATGTATTAAAAAAAATCATCTTCCAAGAGGTTATTTTTCAACAATATTGTTTTCTAAAACATCACAAAGGATATTCAGTCTTCCCCATTATATTTTTAGAATAAACATGTTAATAACTTTTCAACCCATCATTTTTCATCACTAAATATTTTTCACAACTAATATTTAAATTTTACCAAAATAGATTTTCTCTCAAAATTTAATTTCATAATACCAAACTACGAGATAATGTTATGTTATTAAAAAATTTATATCCCTCAGTGAAAATAAAATTTGAATCCATGTTATGATAAAATACCCCTGACATTTATCCATTAATCTCACATTTAGTTCTCCAACCATTTCATGGTAACCATAGATTTAGTTTAACTTATATAAGAAAAGTAGTTATTTATATATTATAAGATAATGTTTTTAAATTCTACCCCTTTATCAACATAATCCAAATCATGTTGGGGGGACTACCATAAGCGGTTTAGCAAGACAATTCTAGTTTTTGAACATTAATTTGATGCCTTAATTCCACAAATTTACCATTTAACAATACTTTTGTGATGATATTTGAAATTTGTTACTTATTGGAAATGTATTTCAGAAAAAAAATATCCACATGTATATTTTTATTTAATAAAATGTATAAAAATATCTCTATGTAATAATCATGAGTGTTGGATTGGATTTTATCATATTTCAATTAATCTCTAATTATCAAATATAATCTTTAATTTTTTGAAAATGTTACCTTTCCAATATTCCAACTGCATGTTCATCCACATTATTTGAGTAAAATAATTTTTAGCTATAACATATTCTAATTCTGTTGTGCTAATAGTTATTGAACTTTGTTTCTTACTTTTCAACTCACACAACATTCTCCATGGAAAACTTTTCCAATATACGTTGATTTTTTTCATGGAAATAACCATCCCAATCAGCATTAATATAACAATGATAATTCATATAACATCTTATTTTATAAAAATATAATATTTTATGTTTCTACTTTAACATATCTCAAAAATATATTTTTATCCAGCATATGTGATTCTATTGGATCAATTTGATACCTTTCACGCAAATTCATAGCATAAAAAATATCAAGTCTTGAGGTTGGGTGATAAATCAAACTTCTTTTAATTTTCCAATAAATTTTTTGATTGACACGTTTTCTATCTTCATGTATACTCAACATTGTGATTACTAAAATTGTAGTAGAAAATTAATTTCATTCCTCCATATTAATCGCCTTCAAAAATTCCCTACAATGATTTTCTTGATATATGAAAATATATTTTTCCTTCATTATGAACTTTTTATCATAGTAAGAAGTTAATTTATCAAAACATTTACATCTCAAAATTATTCATCATTTACTCAATAAATTGTTTAAAATAATTTTCTTCTTCCCTGAAAAAAATTATATCATCCACATAAATAATTACAATTATGGTGTCTTAGTTAACATATTTTATATATAATTTTCTATCATCATTTAATAAGAAAAAATGATCATTATATAATAGTTTTCATGATTGTAATATCATTAATAGAGGGCATTATTTCACCCATACAATTCTTGCATCATTTGAAAAAATTACATCCAACATTATCATGTAGGAACCCACAATGTTTCTCAATGTAAAAATCTTTTTCATTTTCAAAATTTATAACATTTGACATTACATCCATCTAATAAATATTTTTATTCTGATTTATAGAAACATATAGAGACATTTTAATAGTTTCTAGTCTTGAAACGGTAGTAACAGTTTATTGATGATATACACCTTCCTCCTATTTATACCCTTTACAAAAAACTATTTAATTGTTTCGTGAAACATTTCCATGTTAATTTAAATTTTTTTGTATACACACTTTTTTCAATACTATTTTACCAACATGTCATGAAAAAAGATCCCATGTATTGTTTTTCTCAATCATATCCAACTATTAATTCATTACATAAACCCATTATTTGTGCGCATCTTATTCGGAAAATGATATTGCTTTTAACTTTAGAAATGACTGATTGCAGATTTTTTATTCTCAACATTATTATTTTATAAAATGAATCCCTGTGATTTATAATAATATTTCTAATTTTAACATGTTTCTATAAATTAGTAAATTTTAATGTTACACTTCCAGTATCACAATTCAAATTACGGTATTCTCTTAAATGATGATAATTCTTGTTTGTATTACATTTATTTTCACTGGAAATATTTGGATTTTCTTCCTCAAAAATATCAATAAAATTTTTTAAAGAACAAGGATTTTCCATCAATTTAAATTTATAAGAATTCATAAAAAATATTAAATTTTTATTCCAACATTTTTGACTTTTTATTTTACGTGAATATCCAAAGATAATTCTTTCCACAACATTGTGATCAATATTTTCAATAGCCCAATTATTGACTTTTACTAAACATGGTCTTCTGAAAACAATGAAGTACTTTAATGTAGTTTTTATAGTACATTTTATATGATGTAATGTTGGATTCTAGTCTCTAAAAAATCTATTTTGTAATTTCATAAAAGTACTAACAACATCCCTTCAGTCGAACATTGAATGTTTAAATACTATAAACATTCTTCTTCACATTTCATCCAAACTTCTCTTTTCCTTTCTTCTACTACATTATGTGATTTTTTTTGCATTATCAGGGGTGAATTAAGGGTTTTGGAGGTTTCAATGATGATTTCAATGTTTTTTAATTATCACGAAAATAGAAAATGTAGTGTAAAAATACAAATCATTTACTTTTTTATGTGTCAAAAACAATTTCTATGAAATAGAAATAAATAATAGCATGTAATTTATAAGTATATTTAATGTATAATTGTTTGTGGATACTTTAAATAATTTAGTATTTGTGGTATAGAAGTACATGGCATGTAGTTTCTTCCAACTCGACATGGTTTTTATTGGAGTACACACATAACCACTACATTTCTGGTATGTACACCACACCTACAATTATACATGGTGTGTATTGGAGTACACACACATCCAATACATGGAATGTAAGTACACCACATGTAATATTCTATATGTTGTCTATTATAGTACACAATAAGATAGTAAAAGTTGAGTAAGTAAACCATATTTACTATTTTACATGGCGTGATGGGGGATTATAACCAAAAGGTATTATAAGTGGTGTGCAATAAAGTACATGTAATTTTCTTTTTAGTCTGTTTTTTCATATCTCCTTGATCAGGAATTATATTGGGTCATGTGAGTAGTCAATTATGAGTTTCGTTGTATATATAATGTAAAGGTGATCTTTATTTTTATATCAGGGATGTGGTGTGATGTAATGTGGGTTGGTTATTCATTTTATTGATGGTTTGACAGTCTTGTTTAAGGGTGATTTTCATAGTGTTTTTAGGATTGATACTCCTATAGTTGGTAAATTTATGTCAGGGTGTGGTACCCCATTTCATTTACACATATGGTTATTAATCCTCAAAAAACCTTAAGAATGTTCCTCTATCTACATAGCCGGTACTCCCAAATATTGGATCTTATCATGGGTGAATTCCTCCACCTGGGCCGGTACTACATCAATTGGTTATGCACCCATTGGTGATGCACAATACCACACTATTATGGTGAGGTTACATAGTTTTCTTCTCATATTATCTAAGATATTTTATCCATGATACATTATAGATAGGTTGGAGGAAACTGTTTTACACCAGCTCACAATTGTTCTAAACCATGTGTAGGTTCCCCCTCTTGGACTTTCTAGATGGTGGTGTCGTAATTAGAAAGGTTCAGTACTATATATTTTATCACGTCTTGTAACTCTTTGGAACACCATGGGTTTCATTTGGAGGTGTAATTTAGCTAGAAATATATTTCATGTTTCATGAACACTTTGGTGGATTGTGAATTCAAGTCACCCATGTTCTATAAATTTTGATAGTCAATTCTATGATGATTGGGACTTCACTACAATCCATTAAATTCAAGTGGTTGATAATATAATGATTATTATTTCTCATATTTATCCCATGTTCTATTTAATTTTAGGGTCACTAAGCTAGATTTTTTTTCTTTTTTTTCCTCCACATATTCCTCCTAGTTACCATTTGTACCTAGTGTTGAGATAAGATGTTGCTTCTATTTCTTTTTTTGGTTTTGAGGGGTTCTACTAGGTATGTTTATAATCACCACATTAAAGGAATTATTACCACATGAATTATATCTATAAATATTAAACACAACTTTATATATGGTTTGGAGAGATGTGTATCATATGTCAGTTGTTTGGAGTCCAAACCTAGTGATTATTGGAGATTCATTGTAAATCATGTTGGTTTGTGATATTATTAAGGAACACTTGGGTTCTAGTGTAATTTAGGATTATATGAACATTAGTGTATAATCATAGTGATTTGTGTTTTATAAGCCTACTGAATATAATATTTCTATTGTATTACCTTGTAGGATTTACTTATACTTATTATCTCATGAATATATTATTTTCATGTTAGCTAATTATTTATATATAATTCTATAATTTTGTTTATTTTATGTATTTGTAATATGTATTTATTACATGTATATATTTGTTTATGCCTACCATATTGTGATATATTCCTACCTAGTGTTATTCATCACCCCTTATCTAATTTCAGCAGTAATTGTGGTAGAAATATTGTATTTTTACCTGCTTGGGGTCCTAGTGGGTTAGGCTACATCAGAGTGGTATAAAAAATTGGTCCAAGGGATGGAGTTTCAATTCAGTAGTCATGTGAGGATTTAGTTTATGACCATATTGAAATGACCTAAAGGTGTTCTTTGGTTTAGTTATTAGACCATGGAAAACAGTTTATGTGTAACCGTTTCCATATTATTTCAATAAGAATTTAATAACATGACATCCATCGTGGTCCAATAGGGGATGATTCAGGGTGTGATTAAGGTATGCAAATGAATCATATATCATTTACTTATAATTATTTATTTTCAATATGTGTTATATTATCCAAATATTCCCTATCAAGGGTATTTAATACTGATAGAAATCTTGTATACAATGTTAGGGTGAAGATAGACATGTACATGTTATTGAGAATTTTCACTACCTAACTGAATGGGTGGGGGTGTTGTTTGGAGAAATCTGTTGAATGATTATCAAACCTTATTATCTAAATCCTCTTCACCCCCATCATTATTAATCCAGAATTCTTTTAGAATTTATGGTGGTTTCTATTGAGTGATATTATGATTTCCATAGTAGGATACAGTGAGTGATTTCAAATGATCGAGGTGAGACAGGTCTTTATGTGATAGGGGATCATGTGAATTCATCGATTATTTTTTAAACTATTATATCACAAACATACTAGATTAAAATTATAATCTCGAGATCCTTATATAAAAAATTAGTCATTAGGGGGTGAATATTAATTTCTCAACCTCATAAAGGTACTTCTCTGCAATTGATGGTGTTTTACATTTAGTTTGTGATCAATGATTTATTCTTGATATGTTAATCTTATACAATTAAGTGAGTCAATGATAGACTACATGATGATTCACATGGTCTTTTGAGTTATTTTTTATGAATGTTCATGATGAAAATTATTGGGCTAAATGATTCAATTAGATACCCCTAGAGGTGTGATTATAATCTAATGTCATGTTTTCAGTAATTCTAACTTTTTCTGGCTCTAACCCGTCATGTAGTTGTTATAGGAAAACATTTGGGATGATTTGTGTAATGGTTTCCTATATTTAGACATTAATAGGTGTAATTCATGTTATGATTGGACATAAAACTAGTTGATGTAATCATAACCTAATCATCATAAACTGTATCTCTGAGTATTTTTGATTTAGTAGAACCCCTAGTAAGAAACTATTCTATTAGATTTTTTCTGCAGATAGTGAAACTTATTCACATTCCCCTTTTAGTTATGTCACTCTTCAATTGTTATATAATTTGTCCTCTTAAATTAATTATTTGTGTTATTAAAGAGGTATAACGGTGCCCACTTAATAAATGATGGGTTATATTTTTCTCAAATTATATTGTGATTGTTTTTTATGTTGATGAGTTGAGTCCTTTCATCAGTGTTAAGAGGGACCCCCTAGAATGTGGTGACCATGGCCAACCTATTTGTATTTTACATAAAAATCTTTAATAGTGGTTAGGGTATCTTGTGGTAATATATTTGTAGATAAAAATTATCTTTCTATAATCATGGAGGAATGTGAGAATAGTTTTGAATATAAACCCATTATTTACCTTTACTAAAAAAATGTTGTATGCATTGGAAAAAAATTTTAGGATAACGTTTGAATGTTTCTTAATGTGATGATGAGTTCTCATGTGGAATTTTTGGAAATATGTAATGAACCATTCTATGCATTGTTTTTGGAGGAGTATTTTGTGTGTCTATTGTAATTTTATTTTTCTTTCCTCATGAGTCATAGAAATTTAGATCTTTCTTATTATACAATATAGATTAATGGCTTAATGATGGTTTTCATGATATTAAAACCATGATATTTTTGGAGATTAGGTAGAACATTATATGCATGGTGTTTTGAAATTTCTAAAAGAAGAAATTATTTCTTGGAAATGATGGTGGCTCATGATTATCTACTGTCATGGTTCATGTTTCCTCCATGAAGTGGAGGGTATTTCTCACCTTCAGTTAACAATAGTGGACTCAAACTCTTACATTGTCTAAGGGTGTCCTTGGTGGGGTTGGTGTCAATTTAGTGATTCAGTGTCACCAGATATTCATTGTAATCATACTGATATTGGGACAATATGGTAGGGATAACATTACTCAATTCCCTATGTGGATTCTATTTACCACCTTTCCCATATTGGATATGGTGATGGAAAATATTTGTGGAGAATGATATTATGGAGCTTGGTCTTAATTATGGAAGTCACGATGAATCATTGAGGGTGTACTCACTATATGGATCGTATTTTCCTGTGATGTATGGGGAGGCCTTTTGAGTGGTTGTGGTTTTTGGTTACTTGATCTGGTGTTATCATTGGGTATAGATCTAAAAATGGATGGACATCATAATGGTTATGGTTTTCTACATTTTATTATAGAATATTGGGCCACCTGATGGTTAGTGGTTTTATGTTGAGTGGATGAGTGAGGTTTGTGTAGTGAATATGGTTCTTGTCGATTTCATTCACGTAATATTAGTGAAAACACAACCAGGATATCATTGATAGTGCTTATAAAACCTTTTATGGAATGTTATGTGGATGGATGATTCATCTGAATGTTGAGGTTGTAGAGGAAGGACTATATCACCTTTTATTTAAGAGCTATCACTATAGGAAAATGTTCTTTATTGGAACGGTATATTAGAGAAAATGATGTGGGGTCAAAGGATCTTACTTCTTATCAACCCTTTCAATATTAGAATGTACTTATTCTTGTTTATTGGTGTTACATAAATGGGTTTTCCTAAAAAATGACCATTTAGAAAACATAATATGGTGGGGATTTTCTTAGTCCCACCAGTGATAAACTTGGTGATATACCCTTTTTGTTATCAGTGGTGATGGATTTTGGTTTTGTATCATTCCAAGATGAGGGACATCCTTCGATTGACATTTTTTGGGTGTTTTGTCTTGGGTTTATTACACTTAAATTCTTTGGAACACCACCATACAAGAAGGGAACCTATATTCATTTCAATAGTGCAATCATATCTATTCTCTTGTTATTCATCATAGAGAAGATTTTCGATTTTCCTGACTACAATACATTTAGTCAAAACTACAGAGCATTTTCTTTTTTATGTGTGTCATCTAGAGATTCATAGAGACAAAAATATATCATAATATGTAATATTTAAGTATATTTCATGTATAATTGTTTGTGGATGATTTAAATAATACACAGTATGTTTAATGGACGTTCATGACATGTAGTGTCATCCCATTAGATATGGTGTTTATTATAGTACACACAAAACCATTACTTTTCATGTAGGTACACCTCATGTACTATTCTTCATAGTGTGTATAAGAGTACACACACATCCAGTAAAAGGCATGTAAGTACACCTCACATTCTATTATATATATTCTTGACTAGATTATACAATAATATAGTTAATGGTGAGTATGTAATCCACATTAACTATTCTAAAAAGATGAATGGGTGAATTATATGCCTAAAATGATTGTATGGGGTTTGAAAAAATTGAATGTCATTTATTATGTAGTCTTTTCTGTTTTTCATATATCCTTGCTCATGACATATATTTTTGCTATTGGATATTCTATAATGATTTTTTTTCACATTTAATGTTATGGTGAGATTTATTTAGAGATTAGAAATGTAGAATGATGTATTAATAGTGGGTTGTTCAATTTAGAAATTGTTAAATAGTAGTGTTCAACGGTGTTTTAAAGAGTATTTCTTGGGTCGATACTCCTCTAGTAGGTGAATTTATTTCTTGGTATGATACCACATTACCTATATACTGATATGTTTAGTACTCCTCCAAACACCAAATAGAAATGTTCTTCTGTCATTAGAGTTGGTACTCCCATATATTGGATCCTAGAAGGAGTGAATGCCTCCACCAAGGGTCGGTACATACTCGATTGATTATGCACCCATCGGTGGGGAACAAATCCCCTATATTATGGTTTGTATTCATTGGTTTCTTTTCTTAATATATAGGATGCTTGATTAATGATACATGAATTATTGTTTTGAATATACTATATTATACCAGCTAGAATGTGAGATTCAACGGGGAGGATGTTCCCCATCTTGGACATTCTAGATTGTGGTTTCATAGTTTTAATGGTTGTGTATTGTATAATTTTTTAAGGCTTGTGACACTTTGGTACACCATGGGCTTCCTTGCGATGTGGAATGTAGCTAGACATAGACCTCGCGTTTTGTGAACTCTTATGTGGGATGTGCATTCTGGTTAATCATGTTCTAGGAATTTTGACTGTTCGAGCTATGATGACTGAGACTTCACTTCAATCTATTGATCTATAGTGGTTGAAAATATCTATATTACTCATTCTTATTATTATACCATATTCTATTTAGTATTAGGATTTCAAAGATAATTTTTTGATGTTTTTCCCTCCTAATATTACTCCTATTAACCATTCATACCAAGTGTTGAGATAACTTGTTTCTGGTGTTTCCTTTATTTTTTTGAGGGGTTCTACTGGTTATATTTATAATCACCCCATTATATGAATTATTCCGACATGCATTGTGTCTGTGCAGATGGCACACAAGTTTACATATGGGTTGGTGAGATGTTTATCCAATGTCTCTGGTTCAGAGTCAATTCCTGGTGATTATTGGAAATGTAGTCTAGGTCATGATGGTTTGTGATATTAGTAATGAACATTAGGTTAGTAATTTTATTAACGATTATATGTATATTTTAGTAGAATAAAAGTTACTTTTGTTTTATAGGAATGTTTCATATACTATATCCCTTGAATATACCATGAATTATTTACTTATAATTGTTATATCATGCCTATTTAATGTTTAAATTTGCTAATTATTTATATAAAATTCTAGAATTTTTTTTTCTTATATATTGGATATATGTGTTTTTTATAGGTTTATATAGGTTAAGGCAGATCATATTGTGATATATTCCTATATTGAGTTATTCATCACCCTATAGCTAATTATATGAGGGGTTGTGGGGTCACTCTAGGATTTTTACCATCCTGGGGCCTTGGTGGGTCACGATATATAATAGTGGTATCAAAAAACTAATTCCAGTGGGATGGAGATTAAATTTAGTAGACATGTGATGATTTATTTTAGGAACATTGTTAAATGATTTAAATGGGTTATTAAGTTTAGTTATTAAACCAATGAGACTATTTTATGTTTAGTATTCAACATATATTTTAAATAATACATTAATAACATGAATATCCAACCTAGACCATTAGGGAATGATTTCTGTGTTTTATTACGGATGGTACATGAATCGTCTATCATTTAGTTATAATTATTAATGTTCGTCCAATATTAACTTATCCAAATATTCTATAAATCATGTGAGATAATCTTATCAATTGTATTTAGTACTTATATAAATCTTTTATATTGATGGAGGGTCATGATAGACTTGTACTAGTAGTTGATAATAATCTCTACCTAACACTGAGTGATGATGTGTTGTTTTGAGAAATCAGTTAAGAGATTTTCATTCCTTCTGGTCTGAAGCCACTTCTCCACCCTTCATTTTTATTTCAGGATTCTTATAGATTATATGGTGGTATCTATTGGGAAAAATTATTCTTTATATGTATTGATATAGTGAGGGAATTCTGGTGATTGAGGATACACTGGTCTTTGGGGGTTAGTGGATCATATAGATTCCTGGATTCTTTATTTATCTTGTTTATCATTAACTAACTTGTGTATAATTATTGCCATGAGACGCTTATATTGAATCATTTGTCATTGGGGGGGAGTTTCTTTTCTCAAAATCATAACAAGACTTCTCTACCATGGATGTTTGTTTGTCATTAGATCAGGAGAAAAGTTCAATTCGTGATATGTTAAACCATCTATATGGAAGTGACACCATGTTAGGGTACATGTTAAGGCACATATTCATTATGATTTGTTTTTTTATATATGTTCATGATAGAAATGATTGGGAAAATGATTGAAATAGGTACTCTATGAGGAGTTATTATTATCTATGGTAATTTTTTCATTAATTCAACCTTTAAATAGTTCATATCAGGGATGGATTTCAAATGGATAATTCTTTTGGATGATGTGTGTGATGGATGGCTATTGTCAGAAATTAAGTGTATAATTCATGTAATGATTGGACGTAAAACTAGTTGATATAATCATAAGATAATCATCATGAATTTAATTTCTCATTATTACAAATTATAGTGGAACCCCAAGCTAGATCCCAGTCTCTTAGAGATTTTTGTCTCATGGTGAAAATTGTCAATCTCACCTTTTAGGGTTGTGATTCTTCCCTTATTGTGGAAATAGTTCTATTCAATGAATTCATTATGTTAGAAAAGAGGTGTAGTGGTAACCACTTAATAAATGATTTGTTATATTTTTATGGAATTTTAAGGTGAATGTTAATTTGGAGGATGAGTTGGGTCCATTCATCAAATGTTAATAGATACCCCCTAGAATGTGGTGATATGGGCCACTGTTGGAATTTTACATCATATTCCTGGATAGAGGTTATGGGTCATGGTATGATAAGTGTGTAGATAAGAATTATCTTTCTATGATTATTTAGTAATGTGAGGAATGTTTTGAATAGTATCCCTTTACATACCTTTATTGGAAGGTTGATGTATTCATTGTCTTGAATTATTAGGATAATGTATGAATATTTCTTAGTGGGATAATGAGTTCTCATGTGGATTTTTCATAAATATGTACATAACCATTCTATGAATAGTTTTTTGGAGTGACCATTTGGGTGTCTTTGGGATTTTTGTTTTTCATTTCTCATCAGTTCTAGTAATTTATTTCTCCCATAGTATAGAATTTGTAGTCATGTGTTAATTTTGTTTTTCATGATGTTAAATCCATGTGATTTTTTTGTGATCAATGATCACATTAGAGGCATGGTGTTTCAAAACATCTAACATAGGAGATTATGTTTTGGAAATGAGGGACGAACATGAATATTTAGACATAGGGTGGTTGTCTGTATCATGAAAAGGAGGGTATTTCTCAATATCTATTAGAAATAGTGGAACTACACTCTAACATAGTGTTAGAGGGGTCCATAGTGGGCTTGGTTTCAATTTAGTGATTTACTGTCACCATATAATCATTGGAATTAGACCATTATTAGTACCCATATTGTAGGAATCACATTAAGAACTTCCCCATGTGGATTTTGTTTACCCCCATAGGCTCATATTTAATATGGTTATAAGAATTATATGTGTAGAACGATCTTATGGATAAAGGAATTCATTGTGTAATTATCAATCCATCTTTGAGTTGATAAGTGAGGTTAGTGTAGTGCCTCTGATTCATATCTATTTCTTTCCAGATAGATTGATGAAAAGAAAACTCAGATATATTTGATAGTGTTTGTGTAACCTTATATGGAATTATATGTGGGTGAATGATTCATGTAAATGTTGAAATTATAGAGGAAGGAATATATCACGTTTGAATTAAGAGCTGTCATCATTTGAAAATACACATTCCTATAAAGAGATGTTGGAGAAAATGAAGTTGTTTTGATGGATATTACAACTGATCAACCCTTCCAATTATAGCATGAATTTTTTCATAGTTATGTGTGTTACATAAATGAGTTTTCCTCAAAAAATGACAACATATAACATTTTTATTTTTGTGTATTCTAGAGGTCCCACCAATGATGAATAAAATTGATTAACTAATTTTGGTAATAAATATGACTATACAAAAATTTTACTTCTTCAATTCCCTAGGATTAACCATATTAACTGAGTATTTTCGTTGATATTATAATGGAAGAGATCTTGAAGGATGATTGGGGATATATGGAGGATAATACTTCCTGAATTATTGTGGGAAATTTCTGTAATTATAGATGAATGATGACATATTCATAGGTGCATTATTCAGCAATGATCAAATCAATTTTAAGGTAAGGATTTTTATTATTAATAATATTTAATATGTTCTACATGTTCTATGTGAATGGAGGCATTTTGATTTAGTTAATTTTTTCACCACAAGTCCCTATCAATTGATGAATTCTAATTTGACCTATATTATTTTGTTTACATTGCATTCACTTGGTCATTAGCTTATTTATCCCAATTTGATGTTCTTATATGAAATGGTCATCATTGGAATTACTTTTTTATTTATTTAGATTTATCCAACCATTATTTGTGAACTTATTGTGATCATATTATCAAAATTATGATTTTACATTCATGTTCATATCAAATAAAAATCATATCCCAACACCACTTTTTATAGTTCAATTTTTGAATTGACAGTCTATGAATTGAAGAAAAATCAGTCATTTGTGATGGATGATAGACATAAATTGGATTGTATGGCCTTATGTTGGTGAGAATGGTGTGAAACATGACACGTTAATAAGAATATGGTTCTGAGATTATGATTTAGATTGTGATTTGTCAAAAAACAACCAATCACTACTAAATAGTCATGTATTTGTGATGGATGATAGACATAAATTGGATTGTATGGCCTTATGTTGGTGAGAATGGTGTGAAACATGACATGTTAATAAGAATATGGTTCTGAGATTATGATTTAGATTGTGATTTGTCAAAAAACAACCAATCACTACTAAATAGTCATGTATTTGTGATAGGGTAATTGCAATATGTAATTTCCCAATAAAAAATAATCTTTGAATTGAAACTATTTTCAAATGTTGATTTATTCCATTACTAGTAGTCATCATTTTCAATGGAATTAATCATTTGGGATAAATATTTTTGATGGTACATCCCACCACCCAACGTGAAGCATAATAGAGATAAGAAATTTTGAAACACTAATTTGACATTTAAATATTTACATCGACTAGGATATATTTGAGATATGAATGATTGTATTTACAAAATAATTTTGATGGAAAAATCAATATGTGATAGAATTAATTTCATGACAAACAGTCTGTAGCATTTAATCATAAATTATAACCTTATGTGGATAACATTCCTCTTCCCCTCAACATCCTCTTCTTCTCCCAAACCACTATTACACATGATGCACATGTTTTTCCACTCCACCTTTCTCTAACGTACTCCATTGTTATCGATTATTACAGATCCACCTTCAAATCACCTTGTTATGAACTCTCTGGTCTTGTTTTTCATTTTTTTCATTATTTTTTAAGAGATAATTATTGAAAACCATGGGTTTAGAAATTTATCTAATTATGATGCCTTATTAGGTGTTTGGTATTTTGGTGAATTTATTATTCTCTATTTTCATGTCAATCGGGATAATATGATTTATTGTAGTTATTTTTCAGTTATTTTTATAATATATTATTTTTGATATTAGAATGTTTGAGTGTTTTTAATCATTAATTAACATGTGAATATATATATATATATATGTGTGTGTGTGTGTGTGTGTGAGAGTTTCTGTGTGTGTTTCTGTGTATGTTTTAAAAATACCTGTATGATTTTGGATATATATATATATATATATATTTATGTATATATATGTACGTATACATGTATGTTTGTATGCTCGTACATATGTATGTTTGTTTGTGTCCATGCATATATAAATTTTATATTTATTATTTTTTTAAAAAATCATCAAAATATAATTCATGTATTTATATTTATTAATAAATCATGTTATATATATAATACCTTTTGAATATACATATATAAACATTTAAAAAACATGTATGGTTTTCAATATATATATATATATTTATATAAAAAACAGTTAAGGTTTTTAATATATATATATATATATATATGTATATATTTATGTATATTAACATGATAATATATATATACCCACAAATGTTTTCAAAAAACATGTAATGATTATATATATAAATATACAAGAACACACACATAAGTGTAAAAAAACAAATATAGATTATAGTGTGTGTGTTTATGTGTTTGTGTTTTTGTATGTATATATTTATCTGATATGTATATTGGTTTAAAAATACTATAAAAATATATTTTCTTAAGAAATCATGTAATATATATATATATATATATAAAATCTCAATATTCATATATAAACGTTTCAAAATTATGAATGGTTATATATATATATATATGTGTGTTTGTGTTTATATATATTTGATATGTATATTTTTTCTAAAAGGGTTAGAATATATTTGATGAATTTATATAAATTATGAATTTGTAATATACTTATATATAATAATTAATAAAAAAGTAATAACAATTTAAATAATTAATAACAATCAGTAAATAAAATATAATAATTAATAATTAATAGTCAATATTATTAATAAGTTGTATATATAAGTGTTAATGTCAAAATATTATTCACAATTTTAAATTTTGAGTAAATTTAAAAAATTCGTTAAAAATTGTAAATGAAAAATTATAAATTAATAGTAATTGTTAAAAATTGGTATTATTTATTATAAATATATTTTTAAATCAAAAATAATTATTAATACATGAAAAATAACGTTATAAACTACTATATATAAAAAAATGCAACAGATACAAAAAAATTATCATACCTTACAATGAAATATAAAATATAATAATTATTAAAAGTTCACAATAATTGACGTATATGTTTTATTAATAAAAAAAATTTATAAATAATGTAATATATATATATATATATAATATTAATAAAAGATTAAAATTGAGACCCACACATGATATTTTATGAAACACCTGTTGCACAAAAAATTTATATTATGGATACGGTAAACAAACCATCCTCAATATAATTGTTCTCACAAATTTTCGATTAGATACACAATTTTGGGGATCCTTAAATTTTTTGTATTAAATTAAAAAAAATATTAATTACAGTTACAATTGTGTGTGATGTTAGTAATATATCGATGCAAAAAAAATTTGTCGCATCTAGTTTGAACCCCACATCACGGGACTAATGGTGGTCTCCTATTTTTCATATGATACAATGTCTGAAAGGAAAATAATTTTTTTATAAGAAGCTATATTAAAAATATTAAACGAATAACCCCAATGTTTCATGTAACCAAACACTTGACACAATCAAATATTATGTCACGACTAGGATAAACCTAGTATCCCCGATCTAACAGTGGTCTCAAACATATGATATGACACACACATACGATGATACTTCTATTTATAAAAAAATAACATAAATGTTAAATAAAATTACCATAATGCATGATTTTACCTAACTATGGATGCACATAAATATTGTGTTGTGTTAAGGTTAAGCCCCACATCTCGAACATAATGGTGGTATCATATTTTTCTTACAATAATTTGTTTTAGAGATAAATTTGTTCATATAACAATTTATAATAAAAACATTAAACGAATTACCCTTATGTGTTAGGTGACTAAAATCTTGATGCACACAAATTCTATGTCGTGTCTACTATAAACCCAACATCCCTTATCTAATTGTGGTCTAATATTTCTAATATGATACACCATTAATGAGATACTTCAATTTTTTTCAAAAAAATTATAATAAAAATATAAAATGGAATTACAATTGTAAATGATGTAACAAGACTCTCGACGCTCAAAAATGTTATGTCGCGTAAAAGTGAAAAACCCACATCCCAAACCTAAATTTGGTCTTGAATTTTTCATACAGTACATATTTTGAAAGATACTTTATTTTTTTATAATAAACTATGATAATCACAATAAATTAAATAACCTCACGTTCTATGTAACCAAACACTCGACACACAAAAATGTTATGTCATTCCTAATGTAAACCTAGCATACCCAATCTAACGGTGGTCAAAAAATTCAAATATGATACATTATTATGGAGATACATAATTTTTTTTAAATAATTATATAAAAATATTAAATTTAATTACCATAATGCATGATGTTATTAATCTCATGATGTGATTGAATGTTATTTCATTCATAGGGTAAACCCACATCTTAGACCAAATTTAGGTATATGATTTTCCCTATGAAACATTGTTTGAGACATATTAAATTATTTATGAAAAATTTTACGTCTCTGAGATAATATATTTAATATTTTCATTCTATCTAAACCCAGCCTCTACGAGCCCCATTGTACAGTGCTAACCAGTGCCTCACTCTAATCAAATTCCATAGAATATATCAATATATTAAAATATAATAATAATTTCCATTAAATCAAAATTTTAAATAATAATTATTCTTTTTTATATTATTTTTTTTGATAAATATGGTCTCATGAATTAGGAAGTAATTTCCATTATGTGATCATGATCAGATAAATCATCACAAAATTCCCAATTCATAAGTAATGAATATTATCTACATTGATGGTGTTGAAACATTTATAAAATTTTAATCTTCGAATTAAAATTATGTTTCTTAGGGAACAATTAAATGTCGATATATGAACGGTTATATTAGGATGTTCAAAGTGTTAGAAAATGTTGGACACAATTTATTGTGTTTTGGTTTCTTGATAGAATAAATTTTTTGGTATAAATGTGGTGAAAAGAATTCAGAATAAGATATAAATATTTTAGTTCAGTGTAAATAATTTCACAATTTAGTACATGAGGCTGCTGGTTTGTCTATTTGAAAAAAAACAACATGGAATGATATTCCAAATCCTTAATATTAACCTTCTAGGTTTTACAATTTCATGAAATTTTATAAGGAGCCTTATATTCATGATTCAAGATGAGAAAAAGTGAAGATGTTACAAAATATAACGTTATCAAATTTTGTTTTGGATAGTCAAATAGTGGATTCAATCTGTAATATCCTAGTAATTTATAAGTGATTAATTAATGAATAAAAAAAATACATAATTAATGTTAGAAAATACATTTTATTAAAACTATTTTATTTCATTTAATAAAAATAAAAATTTGTTAAATATTTTTGTATATTTTTTTTAAAAATCGACTCTTTAATAAGTAATGAATAATAATAATTAAAATAAATCCATTTTTTCAAACGATCTTATTATTATATTTATTTAATTTTTTTATAAAAACAAATTATGTTTAGAATTTTATTTAACTAATCTAAAAATTTTATATTTATATAAAATATTAATATAATAATTATAATGATTAAATTTAAATATATTATATAAACATATATATAATATCTCATTTGATATTTATAATAACTATATATATTCAAATATGGTACAAACATACCATGTAAAATATTTATGTATATATAAAAATAACATTTAATAATTAAAAAGTAATATAAGTATTTAAAAGGTAATGTAATTTTATTTTTAAAAAATGTGAAATTATAATGAGGTTTGTTGTTAATATTAATATTATTTTCTATGTTATGAATAATACCATGAAAATTATAAAATGAATTTTAAATTTTAATGAAACTAAATTTAATAATAATATAAAAATCATTATTAAAATGTAAATAAACAATAAATAAAAATGAATCAAAAATAAAATGTAATTTTTGAGTTTTGGTTAAAGGGGTGTGGGTCTCATTTTTTGGTTAGTGGAAAATGTGAGAGGCCATTAGATCGAGCCCATGTTAATCACAGGGGTGATTTGAGGGAGATGGAGGTCTTCAAACAAGGGGGATCGCCTTCATCATGGGTTCATCCATGTGTAGAGGGTCCACGTCGATGGAGGATCGGGTGAAAATAGGGATGTTCAAGCAGGTTTGGATTCCAGCCAAGGTAGATCTATGGATGTTCAAGATGATCTAAGAATCATTGGTAAGTATTGAGCATGTTTAGGTTTTCGATTTCATCATTCATTATTCTAGAAACCTAGGCATGTGTTTGTTCCTTTCATAGATGTTTGAATTTCAATCTTATAGTTGTTTCAACCATGGTTGATTTTGTATACTTTTTTTATTTTGGGATAATGAACAACATCTTTTTCGTTTTTATCCACAATTTTATATTAGTATATCCTTTTAGAATAATTTTATATAATTTATTTTAATGTTATTAGACTTATTTTGAATGTATTTCATTGTCTGCTCTTTTTCATTTAACATTTTTATTGAGCTTGCACAACAAGCTTTAGAATTAGTCAACATTATTGATGTTCAGATGATAGAAAATTTATATACCTTATTAGCTATATGATTAAAGGCTTTATGAAAAATAAGTAACTGTGTATATATCAATTTGAGAAATATGGATATTAAAAGCCTCTTATTTGTATGATAAAAAAAACGAGTAAAAAACATGCTAGTACGGAGAAAGATGAGGAGCATGTCTGAAGCAGTAGGTGATCAACCTGATATTCATTTCGAGTAAGGTATTTATTTATTTAAACCCCTTAAAAGTGTATAGTATAGGATATGCTAATTTTGATTACAAATTCTATAAATTTATTTTACTAAATTCATTAATGGATCAGTTTTCCAAATTAGTTTTTACAATAATGTATAGAATTTTATTTTATGGTGTTATGATAATGTTCTATTTTCATGTTGAACTTGTTTTTGAAACTATTTTATAAATTTATATTCTAATTCTATAAGTTATCTTAAATATGTAATTTAAATTTATGATTTATGTATATATTTAATTTTATGTTTATTCACAATATATATATATATATATATGAATTAGTGAACGCACAAGATCACTTGATATCTAGTTTCAAGTTTATGATTATGTATATTTGTATTTGTATATATATATGTTTATGTGTGTTTATATATATATACATATGAAAACTACTTTATAATTTTAAATATAATATATTGATAAACTATTTCCATGATTCACATTATTTCATGAATATGCATATAAGTATAATTTTAAATGATTCTAACTATTCTTACAAAAACTGTTAATGAATAACAAAAAATTATTCTCTGTATTAAATTGAAGTTAAAAATGTCAAAATTTTATAATGTCATTTACAAGTCTTACACAAATTACGATTATGGACATACATCATTTATTTTTCATGACATTTCATACATGTATGTTTAAACACATATGAATAATCCTTGAATAATCCTTCTTCATTTTCCAGAACAACCACAAAAATCAATATTTATGAGAATATGAATTCGAATTTGATTATATATATATTAATCAACCTTCCATGTATATTTGAAAAGTTTAGAACCAAGATATTTTGGTTTTTTTAAGTCTAACATGTGAATTTACATGATATTTTATATTTATAAATTTATATATAACTATAAGTTTACAAGAATTTAATGATTATATTAAAATAAATAATGCAGTGCAGAACAAATAAATATTAAGGAATGATAAAAAGGATTTTATAGAAATAAGAACTTGAATGTGTAAACAAGATAAGGAATGGAGTATGATCCTAGCTATCGAATTGTTGTGTAGGCCCAGATAGCCTTCCATATATCATGTGGCCTCATGTGTTTGGGTTTCAAGAGATTACGTAATGTTTTTTAAAAAAATAATTTTTTTATTTTAATGAACATTCAATGACTAATAATTTTAATATAATTATAATATATTATAATTTAATTTACAAGGTATTTTTCACTCACCTTTTAGAAACCCTTCACTGGAAAATTTAATGGTCACCCCTTTTTTTAACTATCTTTTTTACGTCAAATAGAAGTTACAAATTTGGAGGCTTTGATAAATAGATTGAATTTTTGAATTAGGTTATATAATTCATTATTCCATTAAATTTCTATAACATTGATACAAATTTTAAGGCTTTTAAATTCCACCAAAAACCAGACCGGAAAAGGTTATTTGTTGTGTAATTTTTTTTAGTAATTATTGAATTTATTTGATAAATAAATTATATAGCATGTTTCAGAACTAGTTCCAGAAGTGTGGGTTTGGGTCTACAAATTTTATATTATAGGAACGATCTTGAAAACATTACATTATATGTGTTGTGGGATATTTGGAATATTATAATACCTCTTTAGTCTTAGTTATCTCAGTTCAAAAGACAGAAATTATAAATTCTTTTTATCCGACAAACAAATCATGAGGAGGCAATTATTATTGGGTGGGGGAATGTAAAATAAAAAATTTATAAGTAATTAATAAGTAAATTATAATTTATTTAACAAGTTTTGGAATGTTTTTATTAAAACTATTTGAATAAATTTAATGAAAATTAAGTTTGTTATTTGGATTTGTATTATTTTTGAAAAATAGAAATCTTTAATAAATGATAAATAATAATAATAATAATAATTCATTATATTAAATGAAATTATTATTATCATTATGAATTTGATTTATAAAAATATATCTTGTTTATAATTTTAATTAACTAAAATATAAAATCATATTTTATAAATGAAATTAAAATAAAAATTATAAAGATTGAATTTAAAAATATATTATATATAAAGAGTATCTAATTTGAAATTTATATTATGTTTTTATTTTTAAAGATTGTATAAGAATTCCTCTTAGAATATAAATATATATATATATATATATATATGACAATACAATTTTAAAATTAAACATTTATATCATTATTAAAAAGGTAATGTAATTTTATTTTAGGAAAATATGAAATTAAAAGGGTATTATTGTTATTATTGTTTTTTCTGAATTATGAATTTTACCTTGATAATTATAATATTTATTTACAATTTTAATTAAATTTAATTTAATAATAATAATAAAATGATTATGAAAAAAATTATTTAACAAAAAATTAAAATGAAAAAAAATAAAAAATGAAATCCTGAGTTTGGTGTTAAGGGGTGAGGGTCTCATTTTAGGGTAAGGGGAAGATGAGCATGGCCATCAGATTGAGAACAAGATGATCACAAGATGGTGCCAATGGAGATAGAGTTATTGGAAAAATGGGGCTCTCATTCAGGTTTAGTCGAACCGAGCACAGAGGGGGGATTAGGTTCCGGTAGAGAAGTTTGGTCATGTTTGGCCACGGACGAGGTTGATATAACAATGACGAAGTGGATCCCATCATCATTGGATAATATAGATCATGTTTAGGGTTTTGATTTTACAATTATTCTACCAATAATGGTATGCATTCATTTTTCCTTTATAGATTTTCACTTTTTTCGATTTTTTGTTTTATATATGTTTTATTTTTGTGTACTATTTTGATTTAGGGACTATGAACAATAGATTTTTCATTTTGGTCCACAATTATATGTTTAACTATCATTTATGGACTATTTTATATTAATTATTTCATTGTTTTCATTCTAATATTTAGTTTATTTCACTGTCTAAACTTTTTTAACTCAAATGTCCATTCATCTTGCACTTTAAGCTTGAGTATCTATCAACAATATTGATGTTTGGATGATATGAAATTTATATACCTTATTATCAGTCTAATTTCTGGCCTGTTATGCACGCCAGAACTGTGTATAAATCATCGTGATAAATATGTCTATAAAAATAATCTTATCTATGTGAAAATAAAAAATGAGCATACCAACCTGCTAGTACGAAGAGAGACAAGGATCATGCTTGAAGAAGCTATTCATCAACCACTTCTTAATTTCTAATAAATAAGTTCTTTATTTAAAATCTTTTAAAATTTATTTTAATGAACATTTTAATTTTTTTTTCGATTCTAGACCACTATTTTATTCAATTCTGTGATGGATTATTTTTCCTAGTTAGTTATTTTTATTAAAGTGTAATTTTTCTTATAGAGTTATGATCACGTTGTATTTACAAGTTTTACTTATTTGTGAAACTATTATATATATTTATTTTCATTTCTGAAAATTATCCCTAATTTATAATATAGATTGATGAATTATGGATATATATTTTTTATTTTCAATATATATGTATATATATGAATTAGTGAATGTTCAAGATCACATGACACATAGTATCATGTTTATTATAATGTACATTTTGATATATATAAATATATTTATATATGTACAATATTTTTTAAATGTCATGATTATGTATGAATATATTATTTCTGAGATTCAAATTATTTTGAGCATATGTATATAATTATTATTTTCATAGATTGCAAATATTCATAAATAAATTATTGATTATTAACTACGAATTATCATATGAATGAAATATATGTTAAGAATATCATAATTTTCGGATGTTATATACATGTCGAACACAAATCCTGATTATGGAAATACTTTTTTGATTTTTCATGAAATTTCATACAAGTATGTATAAAGAAATATTCATGAGAATTGGAAAAAACATTATCATTTTATAGAATTAAAAAAAATTGATTTTTATGATAATATGGATTAGACATTGATTATATGGATGTTTATTAAATGACTATATAAATGAAAAAAGTCAAATATCAAGAGATTTTTTATGTTTCATGTCTGACAAGTGAATCCCCGTGTGGATTTATATATATATATTTATATATTTTTATATGTTTATATTCATTTAATGCTTCTTTAAAATAAAAACAACAGTGGAAAACATATATATATGTAAGAAATTATAAAATTGTTTTTATAAAAATCAGAACACGAATGTGGTAAACATGATTACGAATGGGGAGTGATCACATCCCTCCAAAAAGTTGGTATGGAATGACAATATTCCACGTATCATGTCTCCTCAAGAGATTAATTTTCAAAATCTTACAAAATATTTTCCAAAAAAAGCACTGTATTATTATAATGCACATTCAAAATTTTATTATTTTATATGTTTCATATTTTTCTAAATTATTTCTCAAGCTATTTTTAATTTACCTTTTTAGAATGCCCCTTATTGGGAAATTTAATGCTCACCCATTATTTTAAAACTATTTTACATAAGTAAACTAGATGTTCTCAATCATGTTTCTTCAATAAAGGGTGAAAATTTGTGAAGTCGATTAGATATGTTATTTTTTTCATTACATTTGTACAGCTTTGAATAAAATTTAAGGTTTTTCTAATCCCCAAAAATCTTGTCTTGAAATGTTCCATTATTATTAATGAGTTGATTAATTATTTAGATTCTTTTTTAAACAAATTACATATCATGTTTTAATGTTGAGTTCGGACGTGCAAGATCATGTCTTTAAATAATAAGATATTACTATTGGTTAACTCTTTATTTCTTGATTGATATATAGTACATGTATGTTTCTTTGAATGTAAGTGATTGGTCAATAATTTGGGTCTACATTATCAAAATATTCATTCTTGTTCAAATTATATTATAATATGGTGGTTATAAATCATTTGTTTATTTTCAAACATGTGAAGAATCATGGTATATAGAGGAAAAGGAAGGAATTTCTAGGGTTGCTTTGAAACAGTTGAGATGAATTTTCATTACACCTCATTTATATCATTTATTTATGTTTCTCAATACAATTGCATTGATGACATGACAGAAATCAAATATTTACATTAGTAAAATCTTAAATAATTCATGTTATGGTGATTCCTATAGATACATTGAGCATATAAACCTTAATTTTTTTAGAAACTCTTTACATATGATTGGTTCTTTTACTGAACTTTTTTTCATTTTCACTTATCATAGTTAATATTCCTGTTGTACCATTTTCCATACTCCAAACAACATACCTCCTTTTATTCTAATGAATGAACCGTATATATATTTGATGTTATTAATTATAATATATGAAAAGACGAATGATGATGACTATTGGAAGCCACTAATTGATTAGTTAACTTCATTACAAAACAAATGTGTGAATACATTTGATGTAATTGCATATCATAATTTTACACTAATGGTTGAATTAATATGGACAATGCGTGACTTTCGAGTGTATGGTATGTATTTAGGATGGAGTACACAAGGTCTATATTCATGTTTGTACTACATGGAATAGAACTAATTTTTTATACTTTTAAATGAAAAATATACTACTCATTTTTTCTGTCATCAATAATTTTCCCTACAGATAACCCTTTTCAAAGGAACATAAAGAGTTTTAAAAATTTTCAATTTGAAATTTATAAACCTCAACTAGTTCTGTTAAGTATTAGAGTAAAATATAGCATATTTATGTTACATCATATTACTTTTATACCAACTATAAATGGATAAAATGGTATTGGGAGGGATCATAATTGGATAAAGGGGGTATTTTTGGTACCTATCATATTGGTATTATTTTTTGGATCATCAAATGATATATTTAATGTTTATTGAGAAGAGTGTTTTTAATAACATATTTTATACCATGTATGACACACCTTATAAGACCAATGAAAATGTAATGGCACAATTATATATTTCTAATATTTTCATAAATTCTAAACTTGAATTATTTGAAGATGAAATATAACACAAATAAATTAATCTAAAAGAAGATTATGCACTTCCTAAAACCCTAGTTTTTTATTTTTGGAATGGACTCAAGACATGAGGATTGCAGATCATTATGTTTCTAATTTTTCTGGCTGTATTAGAAATGTAGATATTACTCATTAAAAATTCATTAATTCCATGTCATAATGGAAAGATTTTTGTCTATCGATCGTAGAGGGATATTGAATTAATAAATATTAGTTCTGCGAACTGAAATATCATATTTCTTCCATGTTATTTGTGTATCAGAATTATATTATTATGTATTTAGTATGAATAAAAAGGATGTTGTTTTCATTTTCTGTAAATTAGATAAAATATTCTAGATATGCATTTTTGACTCAATAGAACATTTAATATTGAATTTTTCATACAACGATAATTTTGGTGGAAAATTGTAGTTCTAAGGGAAGATTCCAATTGATATATTTATGAAAAATCTAAAGAATAATGTAAATTACAAGGCATCAGTTTAAAGATCAATAGAAGAAGTTTAATTACAAGTGGAATTTTCAAAAAATTTCTCTTATTTTTTTAATCATAATATCATTCAAAACCTAACAAGATGGTTCAAGATGATTAAAATTTCATTATTTCACATAGCATTAATTTTTAGTTTTTAGTTATCCCAATATCGGTTTTGGTGGTTATCATGCAAGATGGTTTTCAAATGAATAACTCCATTGAGATTATACATATTTTTTTCTAAATTTCTAATAAATTACATGTTTTTTGCAGTAATTAATTTTTTTTCTATATTTTTTTAATGATACCATTATTTAAATTATTTTTTTGTAGACTATATGATGAACATATACAAAAAAATTTATAAAATTTACAACAACTACCCTTGAAAATTTTAATGAAAATAATTTATCATTTTTGTTTCAAATACTTGTATGTTATGTTTCATTCGTTGGTAAAATAAATCATGTTTTCAATGTTATTAATATTAATAAATTTTATTTATTTTTGGAAACAAAAAATCAAAATAAATTTGATAATCAATTTTTTCTACAAAAAAAATTCCATTGAAATTTGAAACATCATATAATGGGTGTGTGGTTAATGGATATTGATTCTATATGAAAATATATGGTTACTCAAAGAAATAAAATATTAATGGTGTTTGTTTGAAAGTATATAATCATAAATAAATTGAATCTTACTTTTATGGAATGTTTGATGAAAAAATTTTGCTATGTTATCTAAGTCCCAATTAGGTAACATTTTCAAAATGTCATTGGTATGATATTTGTAGAGACCCGAAACTTGACGTACATTGACATTACATTACATTTTCGGAATACTTAGTACATAACAAAAACACACACACAAGGATCGTAACAGTTTAGTGTCTTTGGAAACTCAGAATATAATCTTCTAATCCTGGTAAAAGATCTTCAACATCTCCCATAAAGATCTTCCTCTTTTTTTTATACCTAAAACAATTCTTTATATCCTGGGGAAATGTAAACATAAAAGGGTGAGCTTAAATGCTCACTAAGTATAAACAAAAGAAATATCAATCACATCGTATACACAAGCACATAACTTTTTGAAATCTTAACCTGCAAAAGAGATCATAATTTCATAACATGGGGTAAATCATGGCAGTGAAATGTAATCACAATAATCATAACATAAAAAATGAAACTTTTTGGCATTCACACATAATCATAGTGAATCATTTCTTGTTAGTCAAGACTCATTTCCAAGACTATCTTAGTGGACAAAGTCCCTTTCTGAATCGAGTAACCCTCGTTTCAGTCCTGTTTCACTGAACCGGTATAACCTACCATTCCAGCCATGTCTATCTCGTGAGATATAAAATCTTTACCCAATTCATTGGAGGGATATATAGGTCCCACCCATCTCATAATGATACAATTCTTATGTGTGCCATAAAATCATAAATCATACATCATTGCATAACCCATGTAATAAAAATGGGAATCCTAAACATCGTGACATCATCAAACAATTAATATAAGATAAAGGAATTCATCAAAATAATTCCATCACAACATAATCAATTCAATTTAATAATAGGGATAGAAACAGAACCCTATATTATCTTAGATGGAAAATAATTTTGATAAAACACTTGAACTCCATTCTTGAGGAAAATATCCTTTCTACTTTAAAAACATTTTTCCTTTATTAAAATGGCGTACAATTATAAACTAAAATAAGTTGATTAAAAAAAACATGAAAACTTGTAAAGGAATCTTCTTTGAAATAATGTTTTAAAAATCCATTCATGTCGTATAAGTTAAAAAAACATTCTTCGTACTTTTGTCGGAAAAGTCAAAAAGTACCTCGTATGAAAAACAAACAAAAAATTCCTTTCATATCTTTTACAAAAAACTCATCGAAGGGTAAAATTGGATATAAAATATTGTAGAAGGATGTAAATAATATTACATATTTAGGGAACATGGATGTGGATGATAAAATACACCCCAGTAAATACCAAAGTAAAAACAATCTCGGATAAAAATGAGATTGTGATATTTCCCTTACCTTTGGTCCGACTTGCATGGTAAGTGTCTGATCCTCCTGTATAATGATTGAAATCATGTCATTGAATTATTCCAGAATCATATTCATTGTTATTATATCATATATGGTCCACTTATGACTTTATATTACCTGTTCTTTTGTAAATTCATGTTAAAGTAGCGTTTTGGGTAAAATCGTCTCATTTGTCGTTTGTGTTTTTAACTTATAATTATTAATATGATTACTTGGATCATGATTACTTATATCCAGAATGTAATACATGATATATATATAATATATATTCAGAATATATATATATATATATATATATATATAATATCGATAAATGGAATGAACTACACCGTTCATGGAGACTGTAGTCCGTACGTACGCATGAACGTTGTTTTCGTTTCCTTATTGAAGTGAATGGAATTAAGTAGATGACATACATATAAATTAACATAAATCCATTATCATTATTATGTCATATATTTCATTAGTACTTATTATATATACTTTATAATCATTCATGAATGGTTAATCATTGAGAATGAATCTCATCGCGTCGTGGAGACGGTAGTCCGTACGTACGCACGAGTGATGATATCGTTCCCATGGTCGTGGAATTGTGTTGAAGTGTATGTAGACTATTTCAGTATCAATATCACTTTATTATAATCATATATAGTTACTCATTACACCATTATACCCATCCTATTAAGGTGGTGGTGGAAAATAGATTACACCACGGCGTGGAGACGGTATTCCTTACGTACGCACACGCGGTGATTTCATTTTTCCGTAGGATGGATAGAAGGTGAATTAGGGTTGTTTCATATTTATAATAACATATCAGTACTGATGTTATTACTTTGTCATGACACAACTAAAGAAGAAGAAGTTGAAGAAGAAAGAAATTGAAAAAATCGGTAATGGATATTACATCTTCTTTGAAACGCCTCTTTGAATCCTCCACTTAGGGAACTAAGATTTGACTTTGAAGAAGACGAAGACCTCTAGGATTATTCTAGGGAAGTGGAGAAGGGATTTTGGCAGGGTTTGGCCGATCTTGAGTGCTCAAATTGGTGTGAGGAGGAGGGGGAGGAGGTGTCCTTTTATAAGGGAGGAGAGGGGCACCTTAGGAATATCTCAAAATATTATTTTATATTAAAGTCAAAATCGGTTTATAATGGTTCCAAAGGGTCTTATTTCGAAGATAAAGTGGGTATGGGTCGAAATCCTATCAACCAATTGGATTTAGACAAGTTTAGGTTATTATTTTAACCTTATCAATTAGATTTAACTCTAAGTTAAATAATTTAACTTTTACCGTGTCTTTTTGTTTTCTTACACTATATGGTTAATACACATACTATAACATGACAAACGAACCCCAAATTGTTTATTATTAATATATATATCCTTATCTAAGTCATTTGGCCGAACCTTAGATTTTTAGGAATAAAATAACAATTAATAATATAATATTTCATTTAAAAACTATTTTGTGTCAATTTTGATACTATTTGATATATGATTTTTGTGAAAGTCATAACAGAATTATATGTTCGAACCAAGTTGATTAAATCAACAATAATATATCATAGTAACCTATAAAATTATTGTAATTCATAAAAAGGCTCAAATTACATTTATTTTGGAGTTTATAACATCAATTATGTCAATATTTCATTAATAAGATAATTACTGCAGCATCATTGTGTCATAAATAAATTAAATTATGTAATGTCTAAAAATTAAAAATAAAATACTATTATGTGGGAAATATTTTTATCTTTCTAATGAATATTTATAGTCGAATTTATCTTATGAATAACCCCATACTAAAAATGTATTAGTAAATAAACTTTGATTTTAACTCTTTTAACCCTTCTTTAAATAAATTAATAATAAATGTCCTAATCTAATCCAAGTGGGCCTAAATGGTCATATTTTATTCCTAAGTTTGTTTTTGGTCGAATTACACTTGTCCAATAGAATTAGGACATGTGTTAGGGTAATAATAATATCATTTCTACCCTTAATTACCCTATTCACTTTTAACGGTGGTAAATAAAACTAAAAAGTTACTATTCACCAAAAATTATTTTCATCTCATTGAACCACATTTTAGTCCTTGATATTAACCATGTCTCTCGGATTTTCGAAATTCCACTCAATGAAGCGGTAAAATTATGTTTTATGAACAATTCAGTTTTTTTTAACTACCACTTAGTGGTTCCACTATTCATCGAAAATTGAAAGTTTTCAGAAAAATACGAAAAATTAGGCCTAAGCTATATTTGATATTATGAACTCAAAAATGATGTCTATTTTACCAAATTCAAAACATATCAGTTGCATTAACTAATTTAAAAATTAATTCTCGTCATCAAAACAAATAGCGTGTTTTTAAGAGATAATAACTATCAAAAGATTGACACTAGTTTATAACTGGTTTAAATGTGAAATTACATCCAATGACCAACATTGTATTAAATTGTAAAAATATATTCTAAATATACTTTAAAACCACTCAAATTAATAATTTATCACTATTAATTATTTTCTATTAAAAAAGTAATTTTCACTATTCATCAGAATATGAAAGTTATCCGAAAAGTACCAAAATTTCACCCTAAGGTCATTTCGATATTCCGAATCCAAAAATGAAGTCCATTTTGAAAAATAGAATTTACAAAATTTCAAAAAGTGGTTATTACTATTAATAACGGCTGGTTTTAATAATATTTTAATAGCATATTGTTGTTTAGTGAAACTCGTTATTGCGTACTACACATGCTATCGAGGAAGGTCGTGATTGCATGTAATGCAAGGAAAATCAAGGATGCGTGTTGTGAAAGCTCCTTTTGGTGTAGCGTACAACACAAGACATTAGTGAAATTAAAAAGACTATTTTTCATAAAATCTCGGGGTGTTACATTCTACCCCCCTTAAAATGAATTTCGCCCTCGAAATTCTTCGGGGTTATAAATGGTTTACTATTCGAAAGTTTCTTTAATAGAAACCCACATAGTAAAAAGGAATACAAAAACCAATCTTTAAAAATGAATGTATGAAACGTAACGGTTACCCAAATAAACTAATCACTGGGTTTCCACATAGGTGAAAATATGGATATGGAAGAAAAAATCTAACCATCATGTTATGATGGAGAGTGGTAGAGAACATGGATTTGGAAAAGCCAACAATCACAAATCCATTAATTTTTGACGATCTAAGGTACCCATCTGATTAATCGGATATAAGATCACTAGGATGACATTTTTGGTTTTCAAGATCGTTTCCCTAAAGTTGATGAAATTGGAGTTAGAAGAAATACTTTCGTGATTTTGGTATAGTCTCACTGTTGGTCGTTCTTTGGACAATTTCCACTTCATCTCTTAAAGAAATGAAGTTGAATTTGTCATTCGTGATGTGTTAGCAGATCATGTAAAAGAATGATGGGTCATTCCATCTGTCTCAAACAAAAGGTTTGAAAAGTTATAAGTTCATCTTATGGTTAGATTAATCGTATATGGTTCCAAAAATGAACTTATACTTCATATATCATACCGCTTAATAAAATAAAACTAGTTTCTACTAAACAGGGACTTCCTGTAGGCCAGTGGTAGGCGATAAAGGCCATTCGCATTTTGGTTGTGGGTTCGATTCCTACAGCCTTGTCCGACGCGATGGGCTGTCGCCTGTCCTGCTGGTTGTCCTTTTTCTAAAACTATATTACTTTAACATCCCATCAATAATATCGAAAAAAACTTCTATCCTTAAACAATACTAACTTATGTCCAACATAATCCATTCCAATCTTTAGGCTTACCCATAATACTGCAGTCCACTCTCATAATATAGTGAAAACAATTACCAGAGATTTAATACCATCGTTGATCCCCATATATCATAAGATATGTCTTGTTGGTCACATTCTAAACATTCAAAGTCCTTAATGATGTATTCTATTGAATACCCATTGATCCTTAGTGAAAACATTAATGCAATTAAGCACATTCCACATACCAAAATCCTTAAAATTATTTATAATCAAACCATGATATCACTTAGTCCTTATATCAATCATGAGCTCATGAATACTGTTAAACATTTCATTTTCTCATTTTCCCTTCATTATGCGCATATCGTCTTATTTCCAAAAAATATCTCCATCGCATTGAATACCACATTAGACCAATACATAAATATTCCAATACTCCATGATACAACATAATTTTGGAATCCCATTACATAAACACTTAATCATTCCACCACATCGTTGTCATATTCAACATCGCCAATAGTGATCACATGTGACTTCCCTTTATCCTTTGCCTTAAGCGGTTGCTCATGTCGATCGTCACTAACCCTTGGATTAGGCCATTTATTAGCATAATGCCCCATTTCCTTGCACTTTAAGCATTGAAGTGTTGGTGGTGCGTTCTCTGTAGTGTTTGCTTTATTCACAACATTAGAAAAACTTGTTCCATTACTTCTACACTCAACTGCTCGATGACCTTCTTTTCCACACTTAAAACATTTTCTAGTCCCTTTAAGACAATCTCCACCATGCTTCTTTCCACACTTTGTGCATAAGGAAACATTCATCTTCTTTTCAACATTACTCTGATATTTCTACTTGAACTCCATCTTTCGTTTCTTGTCAAAACCATGAGATGGATATGTAACACCAAATTCTATTTCTACCTTGATAGCACAACGTACAATTTCTTCATAGCTACTGAAGTCTCTTATAGCTAATGCCCTTCGAAGACTTGGTTTTAAGCCACTGAAAAATCGATCAACTTTACATTCTGGTTGGATGATAATGCCAGATGCATACCGTGCATGTCTTGTAAAATTCGCTTCGTATATAGCAACAGATTCATCATCCTTTTGCTATAGTTCAAGAAACTCCTTCTCCATCTTTGTTCAAAGAATACGAGGGAAGTACTTATTAAAAAATAAGTTCTTGAACTCGTCCCATTCCATAGACTCAATTTCATCTCTTGGCCTCGTATTCTTGATAAGATTCCACCATTGATCAGCTTCACCTTCCAAACGATATACTGCTAAGATGACTTTATCATGTTCAGAACATTGAAGAACTGAAAATATCATTTCAGTGGTACTGAACCATTGTTCAGCAACAAGTGGATCAGAAGACCCACTGAAAGAAGGTGGACGTTGCGTCATGAAGGACTCAATAAAATATTGTTCCCTTCTCTGCTCATTTGGAAGTCCAGAATGATTCATAACTTGTGTAAGTATAGCAATAAGATTTTGCACTCCATCTCCCATAACATTTGTTTGTTCAGGAGGACAATCATTGCATTGTCCATTGCATTGATCAACATGGTTCCTTCGGGTTCTAGCCATCGTCTAAAACCCAAAAAGAATAGTGTGAGAGGAAAAAATCATGCTAGGGAAAACAACATAATAAAGGGGGAGTGACTTCAATATCTAACATCTTAGGTTTAATTCTATGATCGTTAGCGTAATTATAGTACTATAACCTATACATATACTTAACCTTAGAGACATCCCTAGACATACCTTAGAAATATCTATAGGGATCTCACTAAAGTTCTTGCATCCTAGTTTCCAAAGGTTGACTAAACATTTCCTCTGATACCAACTGAAGAGACCCGAAACTTGACGTACATTGACATTACATTATATTTGCGGAATACTTAGTACATAACAAAAACACACACACAAGGATCGTAATAGCTTAGTGTCTTTGGAAACTCGGAATATAATCTTCTAATCCTGGTGAAAGATCTTCAACATCTCCCATAAAGATCTTCCTCTTTTTTTTTACCTAAAACCTTTCTTTATATCCTGGGGAAAAGTAAACATAAAAGGGTGAGCTCAAATACTCAGTAAGGGTAAACAAAAGAAATATCAATCACATCGTATACACAAGCACATAACTTTTGGAAATATTAACCTGCAAAAGAGATCATAATTTCATAACATGGGGTAAATCATGGCAGTGAAATGTAATCACAATAATCATAACATAAAACAGGAAACTTTGTGGAATTCACACATAATCATAGATAATCATTTCTTGTTAGTCAAGACTCATTGCCATGACTATCTTAGTAGACAAAGTCCCTTTCTGAATCGAGTAACCCTCGTTTCAGTCATGTTTCACTGAACCGGTATAACCTACCATTCCAGCCATGTCTATCTCTTGAGATACAAAATCTTTACCCAATGCATTGGAGGGAGATATAGGTCCCACCCATCTCATAATGATACCATTCTTATGTGTGCCACAAAATCATAAATCATACATCATTGCATAACCCATGTAATAAAAATGGGAATCTTAAACATAGTGACATCATCAAACAATTAATATAAGATAAAGGAATTCATAAAAATAATTCCATCACAACATAATCAAATCAATGTAATAATAGGGATAGAAACATAACCCTATATTATCTTAGAAGGAAAATAATTTTGATAAAACACTTGAACTCCATTCTTGATGAAAATATCCTTTCTACTTCAAAAACACTTTTCCTTTCTTAAAATGTCGTACAATTATAAACTAAAAGAAGTTGATTAAAAATAAACTTGAAAACATGTAAAGGAAGCTTCTTTTAAATAATGTTTTAAAAATCCATTCATGTAGTATAAGTTAAAAAAACATTCTTTGTACTTTTGTCGGAAAGGTCAAAAAGTACCTCGTACGAAAAACAAAAAATGATTCCTTTCATATCTTTTACAAAAAACTCATAGAAGGGTAAAATTGGATATAAACTATTGTAGAAGGATGGAAATAATATTACATATTGAGGGAACATGGATGTGGATGATAAAATACACCCGAGTAAATACCAAAGTAAAAACAATCTCGGATAAAGATGAGATTGTGATATTTCCCTTACCTTAGGTCCGACTTGCTTTGTAAGTGTCCGAACCTCCTGTATAATGATTTAAATCATGTTATTGACTTATTCCAGAATCATATTGATTGTTATTATATCATATATGGTCCACTTATGACTTTATATTACCTGTTCTTTTGTAAATTCATGTTAAAGTAGCGTTTTGGGTAAAATCGTCTCATTTGTCGTTCGTGTTTTTAACTTGTAATTATTAATATGATTACTTGGATCATGATTACTTATAGCCAGAATGTAAAACATGATTTATATATAATATATATTCAGAATATATATATATATATATAATATCGATAAATGGAATGAAATACACCATTCATGGAGATGATAGTCCGTACGTACGCATGAACGCTGTTTTCGTTTCCTTATTGAAGTGAATGGAATTAAGTAGATGACATACATATAAATTTACATAAATCCAGTATCATTATTATGTCATATATTTCATTAGTACTTATTATATATATTTTATAATCATTCATGAATGGTTAATCATTGAGAATGAATCTCATCGCGTCGTGGAGACGGTAGTCCGTACGTACGCACGAGCGATGATATCGTTCCCATGGTTGTGGAATTGTGTTGAAGTGTATGTAGACTATTTCAGTATCAATATCACTTTATAATAATCATATATAGTTACTCATTACACCATTATACCTATCCTATTAAGGTGGTGGTGGAAAATAGATTACACCACGGCGTGGAGACGGTATTTCGTACGTACGCACACGCGGTGATTTCATTTTTCCGTAGGATGGATAGAAGGTGAATTAGGGTTGTTTCATATTTATAATAACATATCAGTAATGATGTTATTACTTTGTCATGAAACAACTAAAGAAGAAGAAGTTGAAGAAGAATGAAATTGAAAAGATCGGTAATGGATATTACCTCTTCTTTGAAATGCCTCTTTGAATCCTCCACTTAGGGAACTATGATTGGTCTTTGAAGAAGACCAGGACCTCTAGGATTATTCTAGGTAAGTGGAGAAGAGATTTTGGCAGGGTTTGGCCGAGCTTGAGTGCTCAAATTGTTGTGAGGAGGAGGGGGAGGAGGTGTCCTTTTATAAGGGAGGAGAGGGGCACCTTAGGAATATCTCAAAATATTATTTTATATTAAAGTAAAAATCGGTTTATAATGGTTCCAAAGGGTCTTATTTAGAAGCTAAAGTGGGTATGGGTTGAAATCCTATCAACCAATAGGATTTAGACAAGTTTAGGTTATTATTTTAACCTTATCAATTAGATTTAACTCTAAGTTAAATAATTTAACTTTTACCATGTCTTTTTGTTTTCTTACACTATATGGTTAATACACTTACTATAACATGCCAAACGAACCCCAAATTGTTTATTATTAATATATATATATCCTTATCTAAGTCATTTGGCAGAACCTGAGATTTTTAGGAATAAAATAACAATTAATAATATAATATTTGATTTACAAACTATTTTGTGTCAATTTTGACACTATTTGATATATGATTTTTGTGAAAGTCATAACAGAATTATATGTTCGAACCAAGTAGATTAAATAAACACTAATATATCATAGTAACCTATAAAATTAGTGTAATTCATAAAAAGTCTCAAATTTCATTTATTTTGGAGTTTATAACATCAATTATGTCAATATTTCATTAATAAGATAATTACTGCATCATCATTGTGTCATAAATAAATTAAATTATTTAATGTCTAATAATTACAAATAAAATACCATTATGTAGGTAATATTTTTATCTTTCTAATGAATATTTATAGTCGAATTTATCTTATGTAGAACCCCATATTAAAAATGTTTTAGTAAACAAATGTTGATTTTAACTCTTTTAACCCTTCTTTAAATAAATTAATAATAAATGTCCTAATCTAATCCAAGTGGGCCTAAATGGTCATATGTTATTCCTAAGTTTGTTTTTGGTCGAATTACACTTGTTAAATAGAATTAGTACATGTGTTAGGGTAATAATAATATCATTTCTACCCTTAATTACCCTATTTACTTTTAACCGTGGTAAATAAAACTAAAAAGTTACTATTCACCAAAAATTATTTTCATCTCATTGAACCACATTTTAGTCCTTGATATTAACCGTGTCTCTCGTATTTTCGAAATTCCACTCACAGAAGCGGTAAAATTAAGTTTTATGAACAATTCAGTTTTTTTAACTACCACTTAGTGGTTTCACTATTCATCGAAAATTGAACATTTTCAGACAAATATAAAAAATTAGGCCAAAGATATATTTGATATTATGAACTCAAAAATTATTTCTATTTTACAAAATTCAAAACATATCAGTTGCATTAACTAATTTAAAAAATAATTCTCGTCGTCAAAACAAATAGCGTGTTTTTAAGAGATAATAACTATCAAAAGATTGACACTAGTTTGTAACTGGTTTAAATGTGAAATTACACCCAATGACCAACATTGTATTAAATTGTAAAAATATATTATAAATATACTTTAAAACCACTCAAATTAATAATTTATCACTATTAATTATTTCTATTAAAAAAGTAATTTTCATTATTCATCAGAATATGAAAGTTATCCGAAAAGTACCAAAATTTCACCCTAAGCTAATTTCGATATTCCGAATCCAAAAATGAAGTCCATTTTGAAAAATAGAATTTACAAAATTTCAAAAAGTGGTTATTACTATTCATAACGGATAGTTTTAATAATATTTTAATAGCATATTGTTGTTTAGTGAAACTCGTTATTGCGTACTACACACGCTATCGAGGAAGGTCGTGATTGCGTGTAATGCAAGGCCAATCAAGGATGCGTGTTGTGAAAGCTCCTTTTCATGTAGCTTACAACACAAGACATTAGTGAAATTAAAAAGAATATTTTTCATAAAATCTCGGGGTGTTACAATATTAATAAAGGGTTGTGAGTTATCCATGATATAGAGTCATTGACATTAAATATAATAGTCTTATTTCATATAATAAACTATTTATTTCGGAAAATAAAACAAATAATATTTATAATGAAAATTAATGTGATGATTTTAGTGATTTTAATGACTTTTAATGTCTGGTAGAAATGAAATCCCAAGAAAATCAGTTTATTGAAAATGAAAAGAGTTCTATGGAAGTGAAACATATTTAATTTTTTCAAGAAACACCTCAAAATATATCTCCTAAATGATTAGTTATAAATATTGATGATGAACCCCCCTTCTAAATTTAGTATGATAATAAATATAATGTTGATTTTTAATAAGTGATAATGACACTGAATATCATATGGATGTTGACAATGTTGTAGATAAGGATGAAGACTTTATCCATTATTAAAATAATGCATATGATTATGATTTATGTATTATATTCAGGTATTTATTTGATTTATATATTATATATTTGTATTAAAAATTATTTATTGGGAATTATTTTAGATGGATGGACCTGATGATATATTCTTTTCCTTAAATGGTTCTAATAATTATTAATTTTTTAATATTTTATATTCATATTAACATTTTTTGATAGGTAATAATATTATCTTCTGCATAATATTAATTAGTTCATTATCTTTTATATTATAGTACCCTTTTTTCTGTTATGTAACCCTTACATGATGTTATTTATATATATAATGTGTGAGGATGGAGGGTGGGAGAGTTGGGAGATCTTTGGGTGGGTTTTTTGGCTAAATAGATGTCGCACAAGTATCATCCAGTTTTCTAAATCATGCCGCCAAACTATTCATAATAGTCTTCTTTATGTAGTTTCTCAGTCACAGTTGGAGAATGGTTTTGAATACTATGCAAGGGGAATATGGGAGGGAAAGGGATACCATATTGTTTTTGCATGGCTTGCCTAACTGTGCGGTTAACCCATGCGCGTAGTCAGAAATATATCCGTAAAAATAGGATCTCACTTGTTTTTTCCATAACTCCTTTGTTTCCTGCCCAAATAGCAACTAAATCTATATTTTTCTTCTCCTACAGCCATAGAAAGTTCTCCCATCACTCCAATGGTGACCCAAATGCTTCACTTGGAGAATTAAAGATGGCTTCATTACGTATGCAACCCTCCATCGTCGTTTTTGATTGGTTTCTTAGATCTACATTGAACTTCTCCTATTTTGTTGGATTCATTGATCTAATCCATTTATGGGTACATATAGGTGTTCGGAGGCCAAATATGATTAGATTTGGTCTTTATCTTGCAAGTAGAATATATATATGGTAGGTTGTTAGAAAATTGAACTGATTTTCTTGTGTGTTCTTCTTTCGTATGGGCTTTCATCAAAACATTCGTGGTAAGAGTTCACTTTCTCAAATCCACATAATATAACTGATTGGAATGAGTTCAGATTTATTTTTTGGTGTTTAATTGATCATTATTTGGATTTTGAACACTTGTTGGAAGCCTAATTGAGTGACGATTGTAAAATCTGTAAAATTTGGGATTTTGAAGGAGAGAATTTGTTCATGGTTTTAAACTTAGATTTTTAAAACGGGAATTTTCATTTATTATTGTCACATGATTGGGTTAAGTGATTTCAATAAAAATGAATGCTTTATATGAAATTAAATGTTGTATTGAAATTTTTTGTTCGTTTGATTTCAATAAGAATTCAGTTTTATTGAAATGGGTTATATTAGAAATTGAATTATTTGGAATAAATTGTGTTGGTGTGAGTTCGTTATTAACAGGCCCCTAATAAGGGATGAGTATCATTAGGGGTATAATAGACATGACCCTGGATCAAAGGATGTGTCAATGGGAGACAAGATAATTGGATGAGAGACCTCTCATGAGTATGGAACAATCAAATGTGGAATGAATGTGTGGGTGGGTTGTGAACTATTGAATTAGTATTCCAAATGAAAATAAGAATTGGTTTTAAGCCATGATTATTTATTTTTATATAAAAATAAATTTTCATAAATTTGTTTCAATGAAATTTTTTTCACATGGTTATAAATGGGTTAGGGGAACTTATTTATATTGGGTTATAAACTGTTTTGTTAAATCGTTTTATATAAACTATTTTATATAAATGTTACCAACTTTTCTATCCTAGTGGAATGAGTTGGGAAGTCATTGGGGGAAAACCTACAGAGTGTTATACTCACCCTTTCTTTGGCACCTTGGTGCTTCTACGGATTTTATAATTCAGGACATGGGTAAGGGTAGCCTTTCCCATGTTTTTAACACCACCTTGTAAAGATTGGGTACTTCAGTGATTTTGGAGCTTAGAGATTGTGGAGCATGGAGCATTCTCATCTTCTGGGAGTCTGGAGTTGTTTATAAGTTCTAATTTGAATCTAATTTGGTATTACGATGTTGCAAAAATTGATGTGGTTTTTTGATACATGATGTTGTTTAGTAGTATTTTTTTGTTCATGCGTCATTTAGTGAATGGTTTGGTTATCGTTTTTCAGTGTAATGGTTTATTTCCTAAAGGGTAAATCATCCCCCATGTTTATGTGAAACCCATTTTAATTTATTGGTAGCATTTAACATCATGGGGATATATCCTCACGGCATGTACGGACTCCTCGTACACTCAAGTGAATGTGAATTGGTGGGTCATTAAAAATTGTATTTGTCTGGTCCATCCTTTATGGTAAACGTATTAGTATCTTTTTGGGCCCTTTATTAAACTTTAGTATAGTGTTCTTGGTAATTGAGTTTATATTTTTTTGTCTATTCCTTAGGATGGAATCATAAAAAGGAGTAGGATTTTCAGAACATGAAATGTATAGCATAAAAGGATGTAGCTAACTCTTTTATACAAAATGTCATGTAACCAGGATGATGGTTATTTAAGGGTTTTGGGGACACTTCTAGAATATTGGAATTTCATTTTCCTAGGTTTAGCCAATGAAAGAAGCATGAAATAAATTTATGAGGAATGGATTCACACTGGGATTTCATATTTAATATGGAGTTATGATTTACAATTTGTTGAAAGAGGTCAATATTTTTTAAAAAAAGTAGAATGTTTTTTCAAATGAATGATTTTGAGAAAAATATATTTCATGTATTTTGAAAATGGATTGGTTTTCAAAATCATGAATGAATGTTTCATGAATTTTTGAAAATATAAAATTTTGTTTTTGGTATTAATTTTTTTATTGATGATGTGATTTAATTTTAAATAATAATCCATCAGTTTCTAGAGAGTGATATTGAATGGGATTATTGTTGGTTAAGAAAATGGCACCACGTAGTTGTCATTGAAACCAACATGAAGAAGCTATAGAGAATGTGTTTTCACCCGAACTAAAGGTTAAACAAGAACTAGTTCAGATTATTTTCCATGATTTTCAAGATGTTGATATGTGGATCTAGATAAATGATCCATATCATGTGTTTACTACCATCAAGTTATTGATGCATAACCCACCTAACTTTTGCAGTTATACTGAACCTCAGAAGGTGGATTTGTGTCTTAGTTGAATGAATCATATCTCCGAGTTCTTCGGCTTGCCAGTACAGCTAGAGGTCAAGATGATGTTATATATGCATGACGATCGTGCATGCTAGTGGTTAAGTTTAGAGGTGCAGGAAAAATTTGAAAAAGGCCTCACATGGGAGGATTTTAAGGAATTATTTAACAAACAGTTCTTTCCTCACACATTTAATATCTAGAAAATGACGGATTTCTTCACTCTAAAACAATTGAGTCTCTCTATCATGGAATATGTGGCTCAATTCATTAATTTATTTCATTTTTAATATATGATGAAAAAAGCATCTCTTTGAAGGCACTCATCATTGAATAGGGGTTAAGAAAGTACATTTTATCAAATATTGTGGTGCTATGTATTACAGATTATACAGAGATGGTGAACCGAGCGCCTTTGGGGGAACATGATATCCTGCGTTCTATGGTTGGAGGTATGATGATAACTACAAGAAATGGTGGGAAATAAAAATTTCGATGAAAGTATTCAAGGGAAACATATTTCCAAGGTTGTAGTGGAAATCAAAATTAGACAGTTGGAACAGTAAATCTCTATCCACGACCCCAGAGCAAATAAGGTTGTTTTAAATGTTGTTTGACTAACCACATAATGAGATAGCATATGAAACATACAATAGAACTTCGTAATTTCATCATGATGGGAAATATTCAATTTTATTGCCATAGTGCTCCTTGGTCAGGTTCTCGAAACGATTCTCAGAGATAGAAAGAATCATATTCTTCGACAAGGATAGGATATCAGAAATAGTCTCTTCAGCATAATAGAGCATGACAAGGTGATTCTGGAATTACCATGACTCCTCTACTATGTAAATATCATCCAAGAAACACAGAGAAAATTTTAGCGATGAAGCTATTGTAAGGATAGAAGAAAATGATTATCGATGATCATGATGGACCATCGATGGCGAGAGGTATTATTCTATTCAATTACACCCTTGTAAAATTGCTCATCGATACTGGTGCATCTAATTCATTCATTTCTTCTCATGCTTTTTATTTTCTATGTTTACTATTTTAAATGATTCCTTCTATGATAAAACTCAAAACTCCTCTGGGGAATAGATAATGTCAATCTTTGTGGGTAGATCATGTGTTATAACATTTGATGGATTTGAGATGAAAGGGGACTTCTAGATGTTGGACATAGATGTCTATGATGTAATCATGGGTATGGATTGTTTGAGAACGTTCAAGGATCTCATTTTCTATTATAATATAACAGTTAGTTTTATGACTTAGGATGACATCAAACATCTCTTCAGAGGAGAGAGGACGGTAAAGAATGATTAAAAGATGATATTGGCACTGATGGTGGGAACAATCTCTTTCCAATTGTTGGCATTGACTTTAGCATCAATTGAAGTGAATGAGGAAAATTTTAACACCCCATGCTTCTATGGTATGCTTCTCTTTAAATAATACAATATCTTGCATTGTACGCATCTACAAGTTCTAGCACCCCACGACCAATCAAACCAGCCATTCAAAAAGAAATTTTGATTCATAATACCCACTTTTTTAAATTTCATAAATTTTATTATTCAAAATGGACATCATTTTAGTATTTGTAATATCCAAATTATCTTATGATGAATTTTTGGAATTTTTCTGAAAACATTAAATTTTTCATGAATAGTGGAAAACACTACATTATTGTATGAAACAAATTTTTTATTTAAATAATTATTTTTTAAAATTTTAATATATTTTTAAGTCAAACTAGACACATAATAACTTTATTAGTCTAATTTGATTCATTGTAATCATTTTATAATAAGATTAGATATATAGAATTTTATTGAACCTTTTAAAGTCTTTTATCCACCTTCTAGGCATAGTTGAATATTTGTATAAAACATAAATTTACCACTTCATTGAATTTGATTTCAAAAATCTGATACACATGGTTGTGATAAGTTATTAAAATTAGGTTCAATAGGATGAAAATAATTTTTTGTAGAATAATAACTTTAGAAATTTTTTTACAACAGTTAAAAATAACAGGGTAATTAAAGATAACAATAATATTATAATAACATAAAATTAACCCAAGACATGTCATATTCTATTGGATAAGTGTTTTTTGACCAAAATAAACCTTTAGAAAAAAAATAAGATCATTCTTGATCCATTTGGGATACATTAGGACATTTATTATATTTTATAAAAAGAAAATTTAAAGGTGTTAAATTCAAATATTAATAACTAATTTTTTTTAATATATAGTTATGAATACTATAAATTCAACTATAAATATTCATTATAAATATAAATAGATTTCATTTATTATATAATTTGATTTATACTTTTTAGACGTTATTTATTTATATTTATTTTTGACTTACTGATGGTGCAGTAATTTCTTTTTTAATAAATGATTAAACTAATTGATATTATAAATATTAAAATAAATGTTAATCGAATCTTTTGATGCCATAAACAATTTTTATATATTAATCTGTCAAGTTATGGTTGATTAAATGTATTTTTGTTCATGTATTCGAGTTATAAATTTCACAAAAATCAAATACAAAATAATGTTAAAATTGACGTAAATAAGTTTTTAAATCAAATACTATATTATTAAATGATATAAAAGTATTAAAATTATGATAATTCACCAAATGGATTATATGATGTTATATATGACATTATTGAACCACGTGAGGTTCCCATGTAATTTTATAGTAATTTTATTAACCATCTAAAATAATAATACAAGAAGACCGGGTACAAGTTTAACTATTTATGTAAGGGTTAATTCTAAAAGATAAGGTTAATATGATGTCCTAATCATGACTAAAACCTATTCGAAAAAGGGTCTCAATGTCCTTCTCCCTGTTCTATGATCAAGCCCTCCTCCCCTACTTCCATCGCATTCACCATCGCACTAAAGTATTGGCTCTCCACCGTTGGGTTCCTTTGCTTCGTCTCTCCCTAAATGAGATCTCGGAGGCGACGTCCCTCTTTGGTTTGTCTCTGATATCCATGTTTGGTCAGCGACGCCCTTCTCTAGACAGTATCGATTGCTTCGTAAATGAATCTAGGTAAATGAATGATCGTGCCGTTGTCGGGATTTTGGATCCACACTACTTTCTTATTCTGTTTGAAAATTCTGATGATTTCGCAGCGGCGTCGTCCAAGGGCCTTTGTTCCTATGATGGGTTTCACTTCAACCTCCTTATATGGATCTATGGAGTCCATTGGAAGTGGTATTCCCCCATCGCGGTGATCTTGGGGAGCTTCTCGGGTCTTCCTCTCCCTTTTGAAAATCCTTCAATTCTTCAGATGTTAGGTAACCTTGTCGGAGATTTCTGTCATTTGATGAATGTTCGATATCTTTTTTCCATCCGATTGCTCCGCATATTTGTGTCGAAGTTGACATTTCAAGGCCTCCCATTGAAGAAGTTTCGATCGAGGTTGTTGAAGAACTCTGCTGTCTTCAACCAGTATCATTTGAGAACTGGTTTGATTTTGGTTTATCATGATCCTGCTTGGGACATGTCCTACATAATTTTCATTCATCATGTATAATTCCTTCAATTATGGTTTAAAATAGCTTAATCCTTGATGAGAATCAATCTATGGGTATCTCGGGACATGCTGCTTCAATGGTGGACGGGGTGCATCAGGATGATGCGGGTGAACAGAAGCTCAGGGAGGTCCTTACTACCCCTTCTATTCTTGGGGAGAATTTTTTGGGTCTTTTGGAAAATCCATGTGTCTCCGACATATATCAGTGGTCGAAGATTGATATATGTGTTTCTAGTACATTGAAAACTGCTGCTGCAAGGGCTGGATAGGATGAAGAGGCTTCCCAATGTCGGCCTCTGGAGGTCAACCCAGCCACATTTCACTTCATGGGCCGAGGTTTAGACCAGACAAAAGCTTTAGAAACACCAAAGAAGGTCTCGAGGGCTAGAATTTCTTATGCGGAGAATCATAAATCAAGGGATTTAATTTTGAATTCTCAAAAAAGTTTTTCAGTATTGGGGGAAGAGGATTTACAAGTTAATGAAGAAGTAGGAGGAATGGTTAATGGAGAGGTCCACTTGGTTATTATGGAAGCATCTCAAGAGGAATTTGATGAGGATTCAGACTCTACTGAGTTGAAGGAATTGTTCATAGAGTATAATTTCATTAGATCCTCCTCGCGGAAGGGGATACACAAATTTCTGGATCCATACAGATATATTATGGACAATAGATGTGCGCGACGTTGGAAGGATAACTCCAATCTACCAATTCCTACAGTTACGATATCTGCATGCAAGGGTATGTTTCCTTAGAAGGCCCCTACAATTGGTGACCTCACACCCTTGAACAAACACAAAGGTTTTTCCAAGCATGAGGGGGCCGACATCTCTAAGAAACTGGAGGATAGAGGATACACGTATGTAGCTCTTTTCATTCTCACAGTTGATAAGGGGATGGTGGGTCAACATCACGGTGCACGCTCCAATGGAGACCCTCAGCGACAGCTGTCATCACTACTGGATCACATGGACCTTCTAATGCATTCGGATGAAACGGTAGTGGATGATCTGGAAATCAAGGCGTCGAATAATATGAGACTACTTCAGGTGACCACTACCAAAGAGAAATGTGAGTGGATTTCTAAGCAGGAACGTATTTTTCTTAGAGGACACAACATGGGGAATATCAATAAGGAGGAATACAAACAAGCATGGGACAATGTGGATCATCTTTATGAAGGATCCTTCAAATAATACCCTAACATCCAGGTAAATTATATCCCTTGGATTTTATTTAAGGAGAGTAGTTCCAACCAACTCAAACTGTTTTTCAAAAAATCTATCATGTCATTTGGAGCTGAAACTTATAATATGTGTGGGTTCTCACTTCTCCCATAAAAGTTATTGGAAAATAAAAAATTTAATGTTGGATTGAGGGTATTTAAACACATAACTGGAATACCCTTTAAATAAATCATTTTGGAGCTATTAGACACTAAACATAATTTTATAATAAATAAATATTTAAAGAATTTTCTAAAGATCCCCTCACCTCTCTTATAAAATGGTATATCACCTTCACTTAAATGATATCATTCAATGCCATTTGGATAAGAAAATCCCATATCAAATATTCTCCCAACTACCCTCTCTTCGTCATAGTGTCCGTAAATTGATCATAAATCCAACCTATGGATCCCTTTGGGTAAAATCAAAATGAAGCACCTGAAGAAGAGATAGTTATTTTATCACATCTTTCAATGTTCTTTTATTCTTCCACATACCCTTTAATATTTGTATCCATAATAAAATAATAACTAAAATACATTATACATAATGAGATGTTATTATAGATATTCTACAACCAAATTCATTATTCTATCCATCCTATGAATGACTAAGTCGCCATATATGTGTACATACAGCTTACCATCTCCACGTCGTGTTGTAGTTTATTGTTGAACACTTCATTATTTGGATGGGTATAGTAATCAGTATAAATGATGTTAAAAATAAATAAAAAAATTTAATGAGTTCTTATATATAATATAATATCAAATTACATTATATTTCACTATCAATAGAATCATATTGTCGCTCGGCGTACGTACGGCTTGCCGTCTCCACAATGCGATGAGATTTGTTTCTCTCCATAACTAGAAAAATTAATTTTCATTTGATGATTAAAAATAATTGTTAAAAATATACTATAATTCTAGATATGAATCAAATACATCATGTACCTAAAAAACCTGACTTATAGAAAAAAACATATAACGGATAAAGAATATGTTAACCCCCAAAACAATGATACTACAGAAATATTTTTAATAAATAAATATTATATGATCATATATGAAATAATATTTTCATATGTAGTTATTTTATACTAAAAAAATTACTTAACCATTAAACAGGAGGTAAACATAACCTTGAATAAGGAAAGTACATTGTAAGTGTTAATTTTAAAATCTCTTTATTATCGGAAGTTGTTTATATGTAAGTATCTACTAGGACTTCATTATCTTCAACATACATTTTTCTTAAAAATGTATTTCAATACATTTTGACTATTTCCTGGACTATGGGTTAAAATAATTTATTACCTTGATTGAATTTTTATAAAGTATTTTGAAATTAATCATTCTATCATTTTCAAAACGTGGTTCTTTATGACATTTTACAAAAATTAAGGAAAGAATTTTTTTTAACTTATAGGGTGGGTGTGGATATTTTCTTCCATTATAACACCATTGAAGAATCCATTATAACATTATAATAATAATTTTTTAATTTTTTTTTTAAGTTTTGTTCTTCTAATTGATTTTTATGTTGAATGAGATATTTCTCCCAAACAGTTTTTGTACTAATTTCATCTATATCAACATGTATTATTGAATTTTATGTTTAATTGAAGTTGATTTATCATTATACAATATTTTATATTGTATTGAGAGTTTTATGATATATTTTACCGTGGATGTCCAATTTTTATGTCATTAAATGTATATGGTTAATGTATTAGCATTTTGTATTCTTTTTTAATAGGAATTTTTATGTTATGTTTCACCCTTTTAATATGAGGAATGCATTGGATATAGTAATTGATGGGTAGGGCCCACTATATCCCCTCAATTAATCGGTAGCTCTCATAAGACAAACTAGTGTCTTGACACAAGGCCTTGTCATAATATTTTTGAATAGTCGTGGAATGAGGACATGACCTATTAGATATAATGTTCAGCATTGTGCATTACTTCTTTATGAAATCAATTATTACATGTTATTATTCGAAAAGTGGAAAATTCATGTTCATGTTTATATATTAATGTTTGTCATGTTTTTATTATATTATGCTCATGTTTTATGTTTAAAAGGCTCCTATTTTTATTTTAAATTTCTAATATAATGTTTATAGCTCTACTGAATAATTTACCATTACTAAGCATCTAAGCTCACCCCTTTCTTATCTTTTATTTTCCCATGATTCCAAGAAGTGTATTTTGATTGTTATTCAAGGTTATGATTTGGTAATAATGGAATTCTAAAAGGATTATTTTTGTGGTGTTTTATGTCAGAAAGTAAAATCTTTCATTCTGGTATGTATTCTATTTTCTAAGACAGCAAAATTGGTCAGTCCTTCAGGACATGATTCCTCGTAATAATGTCAATGTATTAAAATTATGTACCGGATTTTGGCTTCTGGGGGTTGGGATTTACAGTTGGTAGGAAAGAAAGTTTATCAAAAACATTTGAAATAGATTAGAAAAATAAGATTAGGGATCATAACCATAAAATTGAATTTGAGGATAAGTATTATGGAGAATCTATAATTTTAAAATTGAAATTATGTTTGTATTCATAGGAAACAAAGCCTTGTATAGATACTACAAGGGGATTTGTTTCTGGCACATATGAATCTTGTCGTGTCAACGTTGAGAAGGAGATTCAGGCTTCACCTAGGCTATCTCGTTACATTACAATGGGACTTACTTCTCACTCATTTTGACACTCATGGGGGATATTATTATGATATTTAATATTTTCTTTACAAACCATTTTGAAGGATTTAGTAGTAAATATGTTCTCAAAGGAACCATATTTATAATTATGAGATTAGTTATGCATATTTTTTTCATTTTATGTTAATTATTTCAGTAGTTTAGAATCATTAATTATGATTCATAACCAATTATAGTGTATGAAATTGTTTAGATATTGCACCTATTAGGAGTAAGTACTACCGCACCATTGCACATGTTCCAATGAGTAAGAAGGATCTTATAAATCATGGTCTTAAGCCAACATTTTGAAGTGAAACAACCTCCCATGTATTCCCATAATATGAGGATATAATATAATGTGATAATATGATATGTAAGGAATTCTATGAGTAGTATGGATTTAAATAGAATCCAAATAATAAGGGGATAGAAGAGAGAGAGATTGATAAAGGGAATAAGAGAAAGAAGGTTTTTCCCATAAGTGATAATTATGGAATGAATCTCCCTGGGAATTTCTTGAAAGGACTTTTTGTTTGATATAAGTGTTGAGTAAAAGGCCACCAATCATGTTATAGTAAGGGGAAGAAATTAGTTTTCGATGTTTAATGATACAATTGCAATGAAATGGGGTATTATGAAAATGAATTTCCTAAGAATCAAGGAAACATAAATTAGAAAAGGCTATGGGAGATAATCCAAGATTCTATGATCACAACTACCATGGATGATGTTCCTACTGACATGGTGGAGGTAATTTAATCATTTCCTCAAAATTAAACAATGTACTATTTTATTCGAGATCAACTAATTCTTTCATATAATCTTTGTTTTCCAAAAAATTAAATATTTCATAATATAGTCAACATGGGAGTAGTCAGTTAATACTCTTAAAGGATGTATCATAGAAAAAATATTTTACCAATTAGATACCATTATAGAGTATAAGAAAACATTATCTACTGATCATATTGTCATACCCATTATTGAATTTGATATAATCCTTAGTATGGATTGGATATTGGACCATTATGAAAAAATTTATTGTAAGAAGAAATAGGATATAATTTCAGATGATGATAAATAATTTCTTATATTTATAGAAAAAACATCACCATATAATTCTCATATAGATCCACCCATAGTAGCTCTAAAAAATTCAATTATTTTTTAGGAAGGGAGTGAATTATCTATGTGTGAGGAAAGGAATGTTCTAATATATGATGTACCTATTGTGCAATAAACAGTTGATGTGTTTCAATTGAATTTACTTATACATCCTCCAGAACAAGAAATTGAGGATTCCATTTACTCAATTCCTTTTTCAAGGCCCATATCGAAGACCCCTTATAGAATTGAAACTGTATAATTAGAGGAACTAAAGAAACAAATAGAGGAATTTAGTATCAATGGATTTATTCAACCTAGTTTTTCTCAATGGGGATCCCCTATTTTTTCTGTTAAGAATAAAGACGGATCAATGAGGTTGTGCATTGATTTCAAGGAGATGAATTCTATAACAATAATGAAAACGTATACCCTTCCTTGCATTTCTGATTTATTTGATCAACTTCATTGTGCTCAATAATTTTCATAGATTGACCTTTTATATGGATATAATTAGTTTTGTGTGAAGAAGAAATACCTTACTAATACTACATTTTGAAGCAGGTATGGGCATTAAGAGTTTACAGTAACTCCTTTTCGACTGACTAATCCTCCCTCTATTTTCCTGGATCTAAGGAATAATGTTTTAAAATAATATCATGATCACTTTATATTGGTATTTATTGATGATATCTTGTTGTATGTCAAAATATATGAAGATCATAAAGATCAATTGTGAATTATTCAAATGAATCTTCGAATAAATGAATTATATGGGAAGGTTAGCAATTATGAATTCTAGATTTTGGAAATTTATATTCTTTTCAATATTGTGTCTATGGATAGAATCAATGTTGATAATTTAAAGGCATGGGAAATCCAATACTGTCCAGAACCAATGAGTATAACTTAGGTATACCGTTTTATGTGTATAATAGGTTAATATGGACATTTCATCTAGAATTTTTCTCAATTGGTTAAACCATTATCCTTGCATACAATTAATGAGGTTAAATTTGATTTGGAAAAATATTGTGAAGAATGGTTTGAATAATTTAAGAGAAGATTATTCAATTCTCATATATTGAATCTACCATCGGTAAATGTTGGATTTTCTTATTTATAGTTATTCATCAATGAATGGACTCAATGGTGCCCTTATGAAGAATGATAGTTTTATTTCCTATACATCACGACTGCTAAGAAATTAAGATCAAAACTATCCTAATAATGATCTTGAGTTACCATTTGTAATCATTGCTCTGATGATAGAGAGACACTATCTATATGGTGAAAAAATGTGAGATAGATGCAGATCAAAAGAGTTTGAAGTTTATTTTCTCAGAGAAAGAACTCTACATGATCTAATAGTGATGGCTTAAATTACTCAATGATTACTATTGCACAATACACTACCATCTGAGGAAGGAAAATAAGGTGTCATATGCTTAGAATAGAAATTATCATGGAGTTATAAACAATTTGAGAGTGGAAAGGGATCGTATGTTCTTGGATCTAGTAATTATGGATTTGGGAATAGTCATGGAAGTTGAAATATCAATACTTTTTCAAATGGTTTCCGAACCATCTATACTAGAAAGTATAAAAAGATCATAGACTGATGATAGAGCGTTTCAAATGAAAATTAAATATGTGAATTATGAGAGATTGATTTACTTTGTATATAAATATGGAATTTTGAAATTTTGGAATAGGATTTTTGTTACAGAAATACCTGATCTAAAAAGAAATTGGTGGATAATGATCAAAGATCCAATTTATCAATACAGTTTTGTTTCACTAAGATTTATAGTGATTTGAAGGAACATTTATGGTGGGAAAACAAGATTAGGGAGATTATTGAATATGTATTAAGATGCATGGTTATTCAATAGGTGGATTCTGGATGAAAAAATCATAGAGTAATCATGAAACCTTCTCTCATACCTGAGTTGAAATGGGATGATATTATGAATGAATTTTTCATGGAGATACCAAATACTCATAGAAGTAATGATGCCATATGGTCCATTTCCAATATTCTAACTAAGTCCGCACATTTTCATGATATAATAGAATATTTACCACTTAAACGTTTAGAAATACTATATAATAATGATGTTTTATGACTTCAAGGTGTAACCCTATCGACTGTTTCTGATCGTGATCCTGATTTTACATCAACATTTGGGAATTGACTTTAGAAATCCCATGATACTGAACTTCGTTTCATCAATTCCTACCACCCTAAATCTGATGGACTATCAGAGTAGACTATTCAGACCATAGAAGACATATTGAGATCTTTCTATGTAGACTTTCAATGTATGTGGGATTTGTATTTATCTCTGGTTGAATTTTCCTATAACAATAGCTTCCATTAAATTATTCATATGGAACCATATAAAGAATTACATGGATAGAGAAGTTCAACACCAACATGTAGGGTAGATGTTAGTGTTGGAAAACTAGTAGGCTTAGAAGATATTGAGAAAACAATGGAAAATTATAAAATTACCTAAACCCACATGAAAGAAGCTAAATCTAGGAAAATGAGCAATGCTAAAAACAGATGGAAGGTTTTGGAATATCTAGGGGTGATAATGTTTTCTTGAACATATCTCCATGGAAGGGTGTTATACGATTCGGTATGAATGGTAAATTATGTCCAATGTACATCAGAACATTCCAAATTCTATAATGAATTTTAATTGTAGCTTACTATTTTGCAATTCCTCCATGTCTCTCAAAATTTATGGATGTGTTTCATGTATCACTATTGAGAAAATACATGCCTAACCAAACACATGTAATCCCCTGTGAAGAAATTGAACGTGAACATGATTTGTATTATTTTGAAGAGCATATCATATTTCTTGATATTAGTGAAAACCTGTTGAGAAATAGGATGAATCTTCTGGTAATAGTTCATTGTAGAAACCATAAAATGGGAGAGGCAACATGGGATCCTGAGGAACAAATAATGAAGAACCAACCACATCTTTTATGCACTAATATTATAGAAATTTCCATGAATTCATTATTTAAATAAGGGAAAAATGTAACACCCCATGATTCTATTGTATCATTCTCTTTTAATAATATAATAGCTTTCCCTGTACACAACACCATGTTATTTCTCACAACGACCAATAAATCAAACCGTTTAAAATTTAGTTATGAATAATAATACACACATTTTAAAATTTTAAAATATTTATTTTTCAAAATGGAATTACTTTTTGGATTCATAATATCAAAATTCACTTATCCTGAATGTTTGGTATTTTTTTGGTAAAATTCAATTTTTGATAAATAGTGAAAAACACCTCATTAATGTTTAAAACTTATTTTTTCATAAAATATATATTTTTAATTTAAATTCATTTTATGTAAAAATAGATACATAATACCTAGAATAGTTCAATGTAATTAATTTGATTCAATTTATAATAAGATTATATATAAACAACTTTATTGAACATTTTAACGTCTTTTACCCACCATCTAGGCACATTTTCAAATTTTCATAAAATGTAATTTTACCACTTTTGTGAATTTTATTTCTATAATACTATAGACATGGTTGTCATAAGTATGTAAAATTGCCTTCAATATGATGAAAATAATTTTTTGAATAGTAACATTTGAAAATTATTTACCACAGTTAAAAGTATATAGGGTAATTAAATGTAAAATAATAATATAATGACATAAAAAGCCCCAAAAAATATTGTAATTCTATTTGATATTTGTTTTCCGACAAAAATCATCATTAGGGATTAAAATAAGATCATTTTTGATCGATTTGTGTAATATTAAGACATTAATTATATTTTATTTATAGAAGATTTAAAAGATTAAAAATCCAATTTTAATAACTAAATGATTTTTAATACTTGGATATAAATAAGATAAATTAAAATATAAATATTCATTATAAATATAAAAAGATTTTCTATATAATAGTATTTTATTTATAATTTATATACATTAACTGATTAAATTTATTTATGACACAATGATGAGGCAGTAATTAACTTATTAATGAGTGATTAAAATAATTGATATTATTAATATTAAAATATATATAAATTGAATCTTATGATGAAATACATGAATTTTATAGGTTAAAATTACATGTTATAGGTTATTAAATGTATTTATTTCGAAGGAACCATGTTTTTATGACTTTTATAAAAACCAAATATGAAATTGTGTAAAAACAGATAAAAATGAGTTTTTAAATGACTTGGAATGATGAATTAGATAATGTTAGATATTATATTAGTTATCTAATTTATTATTTCATGTAATTTTATAGTAACTATATTAATCATGTAGAATAAAAATACAAGAAGACATCGTAAAAGTTAACCTGTTTAACAATGGGTTATGTCTAAAACCTATGGTTAATATGGTGACATAAACATTTATAAAACCTATTGTTTGATAGGATTTTTGTTCCTCAAAACCTTATTCTATACATAAATCCATATTTATCAATTTTAACTCGAAAATAATTTTCAGATAAATTACTATTTCATTCTTTTCTAAAAGTTCCTCTCACATCTCTTTGAAAAGGGTACTTCCACTTCTCTTAAATTCACACCTCCAAATACATTTGGCTCGTCCAAATCCAGCAATAATATTCTCCCAACTGCCCCTGCATCATCCTAGAGGCCATCATTTGATCATAATTACATCCTATGAAGTCCTTTTGTCAAATCAAAAGGAAGAACCCGAAAAATAGATAATTATTTTATGAACTATATTAATGTTCATTTCATATTCCACTTTATCATTCATTGTTACATCCATACATAAATAATAACCCAATCACCATCTAAATAATAATATCTTTTTACAAATATGGTACATCCAAATTCATTATTCTATCCATCCTATGAATGAAAAAGTCACCATACATGCATACGTACAGATTACCATCCCCGGGTCATGGTATAGTTTTTTATTCAATACTTCATTATTTGGATGGGTATAATATTGATTAAAATTGATTTAAATAATAAAAATATCATTTGAATGATTTTTAAAATATAATATACCTTCCAATTTCATACTTATTCACCATCAATAGAATGATATTATCACTTTTGCGTATGTATGGCTTGTCGCCTCCATGACGCAATAAGATTAATTCCCTATCATAACCATTCAGGAATAATATTCATTTCATTATAAAAAATAATTTTTATGAACTTAATATAATTCTGGATATAAATTATATACATCATATCCATAAAACACATGACTTACGTAACAAAACATATAAATGAAAATAATTCAGTTAACACCTGAAATAGTGATACTGCTGAAATATTATTAAACAATATTAGAGGATCATAGATGATATCATATTTATTTATGTTCTTCATGTATACTTAATAAAAATTATCTAACCATTATATAGGAGGTTAATTTACCTTCATGTAAGGAAATTTACATGGTAATTGTTAATTTTACCATCTCGTTAATATCTGAAGTTGTTTATACATAATTATCTTAAGAGACATCATTGTCATCCAAATCAATTATTCTTAAAAATGTATTTCAAAACATTTTTACAACTTTCTACACTATGTGTTAATGTCATTTATACATATGATTGAATTTTTTTAAATTTTTTTTGAAAGGAACTGTTCCATCATTTTCCAAATGAGGTCCTTTACGACATTTTCAAAAAAATTAAGGAAACCATGTTTTTAAACATATACAGAGGGTGCAGTTATTTTCTGCCATTATAACACCTTCGAAGATTCAATTACAACCTTATCATAATATTTTCCAAATAATTGTTTTCTATCAAAATTATGCATCTTATAATTTATTTCTATGTAGAAAGGGATATTTCCCCAAAATAGTTTATGAATTGACATTATATATGTCAACATATATTCTTGGGTTTATTGTAGATACCCGATGCTTGACGTACATAGACATTACATTACTTTTGCAGAATACTTAATACATAACAAAAACAGACACACAAGGACCGTAATAGTTTAGTGTCTTTGGAAACTTGGAACTTAATCTTCTAATTGTGGCGAAAGATCCTCAACATCTCCCATAAAGATCTTCCCCCTTTTTTACATTAAACCTTTCTTTATATCCTGGGGAAAGTAAAACATAAAAATGGTGAGCTCAAATGCTCATTAAGGGTAAGCATGGATAAAATAAAACATACCATATAAATTTGAACTAACAAACATGAACATAATGTTTAAACATCAAAAGCTTGAGCAATGACATAAAACATGGAAGTACGTAAGGCATAGATCATAATGAAACATTAAGCATGATAAAAAAGCATGGGAATAAAACATGTAATTATGGCAACCATTAATCACATGATATTATTTCCATATTAGCACAGGCATTGCTGCGAAGACCATCTTAGTGGACAAAGTCCCTTTGTGAATCGAGTTCACTCCTCATTCCAGTCCTGTATTACTGAAATTGTTTAACTTTCCATTCTATCCATGTTGATCTCATGAGATATAAATCTTTACCCAATTCATTGGAGGGAGATATAGGTCCCACCCATATCATAATGAAATCATTCTTACTTGTGCCACAAAATAAACATACATCATTCATAATAACCCAATAAATAAAATGGGTTTCATAAACATCATCACATCATCACATAATTCATATAAAATAAATGGATATCATTTCATAATAAGAAAACTGAAACCATGTAAATCGTAGAGGCATTATACTTGAAACATATTAAATAATTTCATCTTAGATGAAAAATGGTTTTGATAAAACACTTGAAATGAATTCTTGAAGAAAATATCCTTTCTTCTTCAAAATCAATTACTATTCACTAAAAGAAATGCAATTTTAAAAGAAGGATATTTTGTTGAAAATAGACATGAAATATTTTGTAAGATGCTTCATGAAAATAAGGGTTTATAAAACTGTAAAAATCCCTTCATTCCATATAGGTTATAAAATAATTCTACTCATACTTTTACCAGAAAAGTGAAAAAGTATCTCGTAAAAGAAAGATTCCATACATACAATGTAATTAAATTCAAAAATGGGTAAAATGGACTTTAAAAATACATGAAAACACTTTTATAAAACATGGAAATAGATGATAGAAATAACCCCAGTAAATACTTACGAATAAGCAATCTCAGATAAGAACGAGATTTGAAAAATTATCCCTTACCTTAGGCCCGATATGCTTCGTACGTATCCAAACCTCCAGTATAATGATTTAAATAATGTCATTTACTTATTACAGAATCATATTCATTGTTATTATTTCATATATGGTCCACTTATGACTTTATATTACCCGTTCTTTTGTAAATTCATGTTAATGTAGCGTTTTAGGTAAAATCGTCTCATTTTTCGTCCGTGTTTTAACTTGTAATTATTCATATGATTACTTAGATCATGATTAAATACTTACAAAATGTAAAAAATTATTTATAATTAATATATATTCATAATATACTTATATATTATAGATCGATAAAAGGAATGAAATACACCGTTCATGGAGACGGTGGGCCGTACATACGCATGAACGCTGTTTTTGTTTCCTTATTGAATTGAATGAAACTAAATAGATGAAATACCTATATATATACATAAATCCAGAAGAATTATTATTTCCTATATTTCATTATTATTCATTATATAAACTTTATGATCATTCATGTATGGTTAATCATGGAGAATGAATCTCATCGCGTCGTGGAGACGGTAGTCCGTACGTACGCACGAGCGATGATATCGTTCCCATAATTATAGAATTGGAGTGGATGGTATAATATATCAGAATAATTATGATGTTATAATAACCATATATAGTTATTCTTTACACCATTATACCCATCCATGTATGGTGTTGGTGGAAAAACAGACTACACCACGGCGTGGAGACGGTATTCTGCATGTACGCACGCGCGGTGATTTTGTTTTCCGTAGGATGGATAGAAGGTGAAATAAGGTTTTTTCATATTTATAATAACATATCAGTATATTAGGGATAATGATGTTATTACTTCATAATTAAACAACTAAATAAGAAGAAGTTTAAGAAGAAATAAAATTGAAAGAATCGGTAACAGATATTACCTCTTCTTTGACACGCCTCTTAAAATCCTCCACTTAGGGTACTAAAATTGGCCTTTGAAGAAGATCAGGACCTCTAGGATGTTTATTGGGATGTTGAAAAGGGAAATGGTCAGGGGTTGGCCGAGCTTAAAGGATCAAATTGGTGTGATGAAGAGAGGGAGGAGGTGCCCTTTTATAAGGGAGCAGAGGGGCACCTTTGGAAATCATAAAAATATTAATTTATAAAAAACCTAACCCGACTTAAAAACCTCCAAAAATGACTCATATTAGAATATAAGATGATATAGGTTTGTACCCTCATCAAAAAATAAAATTTATACATGTTAGGAAATTATTTTAAACATTATCAACTTGATTTATTCTTACATAATCAATTTAATTTTATTTGTGGTAATAAAATTCTAAATTTTAAATTATAACAAAAAATTACTTATTTGTTGTGAATTGTATATAATTGGATAATTTATAACAATATATACAATATAAATATAAATTTATAATTTTTAAATATTTTTTGTGATTTTTAAACAATTTTATAATATGATATTTTTATAAAATAAAAATAGTGTCAATTTTTAACTATTCATTCATATGAATTTAAATAAACTATATACAAAAGATATTTTCAAACTAAAATCTTTAATAGATTCATAAAAGGACATATGTGCATATAAAATTAGTGGACCACATTAACTATTTCATATAATATTTATTTTATTATTTTTAAAACCATTTATTTGGTTTATCTCTTAATAAAATAATTACTATAACATTTTTATATAATTAATTAATATACTTATTTGTTGCATTAAAATTAAAATTAAAATCCTATGGTGAATATAAATCTATTATATTTCACAATAATACTTTCACTCGAATTTATCATCTTAAAATCACAATATTTAAATTGTTATATTTTTTATATTAGGAAGGTGAAATGTTTGACACCATTTAAAATTAAATAATATAAGTGTCATAATCACATTTATAAGTCTCCAAACGGTTATATATTAGGTAATTATATGATTATGGTATATATATACACTAAAAATAATTTTGGGTCAGGTTTATGGGCCTTTTAATGGGTATTAGTATTTAAATAAAAACAATATTACTGATTTTCCACTTAATAAATAATTTCTGTATCATTAATGTATCACCATTAATGATAATTATTTAATCCCTAAAAAATCTAAATAAATTATCATGATGTAGATAATTATATTAGATTTCTGGAGACTATTCATGTTCTAAATTTTATGATGTTTATCACTAAATTAAAGTTATTATACTTATAAGATTTAAGAGAGTGACATGTTGTCACTTTCTTTGGTTTTAATAATTATTAAATTATTTTCATGGTCAAAAGACCATAAAATGTATCTAATCCGACCCTTATGTGATATGGGTATACTTTTATCCATCTAATAGAATTTTGACAGGTTTTAGGGCAATTTTATAATCTAATATTTACCCTTAATTACCCGATTTACCTTTAGCTATGGTAAATAAAATTTACCATAGTTACTATTCATAATGCCCAAAAATAAAAAGTAGTCTATTAATATAATTTCGACCCACTGATTCCAAATATGGAATCCATTTTTCAAAATTCAATACACAGATATTGCAGAAATTAAATTAAAATTAATCTCGTTGTCGAAAGAAAAGGGGTTTATGTTTAAAATATTGCAAAAGATTGAATTTATTTAACCTACGAATTCAATGTAAAATAAATTCTAATGACATAAATTATATTAAATGGTAAAAATATATTGTATTTATACTGTAAAACCATTCAATATTATAATTTAACAACATTAATTATTACAACGAAAAAATTTGTTTTTAATTAAAATATAGCGTGTTTTTACTATTCATTAAAATATGAAAGTTATCAGAATAATATGAAAATTTTTTCCAAGGTAAAACATTATATCCTAATCCCAAAGAATAATTTTATTTGGTAAAATTGAACTTATAATCATGTCAAAAACTATATTTAATGTGGGTGCGCCATCAAAAGATGGTAAAACTGCATTTTTAAAAAAATACTTATTTTACCCGAAAATTTTATTTTGTTCATATACCATGTTCTAGAAAATGTGTAAGATGAATAATAATGTTATAAAATTTAAAATTTAGTTAATACTATTCATAACGGCTAGTTCATAATAATATTATAATAATATATCCTTGTTTAGTAAAACCCGGTATTGCATACAACACAAGCTATCGAGGAAGGTCGCGATTGCTTGTAATGCAAGCCAAGTCAGGGTTGCGGGTAGTACACGACTCCTTTTTTGATTCATATGACAAAATAAATTGAATATATATATATATATACTCAATGTTTTGTAGAATAACTTCTATCAAACAAACATGAAATTGTGTGTAACACGATCCTGGATTAGTGTTGCATATACTGCAAGTTAATACGGTGTTGCGTATAGTGAAAGAAAATCTTGGTGTATCGTACAAAAGAAGATATGAAAGAAATTAAAAATCATATATCTTATAAAATCTCAGGTTATTACATTCTACCCCCCTTAAAACGAATTTCTCCCTCGAAATTCGTCGGGGTTATAAATGGTTTTCTACTGGAAAATTTCTTTAATTTAAACCCACATCATAAAAAAGAAATAAAAAAACTTATCTTTATAAACTAAAGTATGAAACGTAACAGTTACCCAAATAAACTAATCACTGGGTTTCCATATAGGATAACATAGGTTAAAATATGGATATGGAAGAGAAATCTAACCATCATGTTCTGATAGAGAGTGGTAGAGAAAATGGCTATAAAAAATCCAACAATCACAAAGCCATAGACTTGTGATGATCTAAGGTACCATCTGAATCATCATATATAAGGTCACTAAGTCAACATTTATTGTTTTCAAGAACATTTCCCTAAAGTTGATGAATTAAAATAAATACATACATGATTTTGGTACAATCTCACTGTTGTTCATGAATTGAACAATTTCTATTTCATCCCTTAATAAAATAAAGTTGAATTTGTTATTCGTGATGTCTTAGCAGATCATGTGATAGAATGATAGATCATTACATCTATTTCAAACAAAAGTTTAGAAAAATTTGTAAGTCCATCATATGGTTAGATTAATCGTATATGGTTCGAAAAATGAACTTATACTTCATATATCATACCGCTTAATAAAACTAGTTTCTACTGACCAGGGAATTCTTGTAGGCTAGGGGTAGGCGATAAAAGACAGTTGCACTTCGGTTGTGGGTTCAATTCCCACAGCCTTGTCCGACACAATGGGCTGTCGCTAGTCCTGCAGGTTGTCCTTTTTCTAAAACTACATTACTATAACATCCCATCAATAATGTCGAAAAAGTTCTATCCTTAAACAATACTAACTTATGTCCAACATAATCCATTCCAATCTTTAGGCTTATCTAAAATACTTCGATCCATGTTCATAGTATAAAGAAAATGATTACTTGAAATGTAACATAAAAATCATGTGAATTCCATCATTTATCCCCCATATATCATAAGATATATCTTGTTGGTCAGATTAAAAACATGTGAATACCTTAATCATGTATTCTCTTGAAAAATGAATACCCATTTAACCTTAGTGAAATCATGAATGTTGTCAAAAGTTAACTCTTTCCACATACCAAAATCCCAAAATTTCTATATAATCAAACCATAATATCACTTAGTCCTTATATCAGTCATGAGATCATGAATACAATCAAACATCTCATTATCTTCTTATCCCTTCATTATGCGCATATCATCTACTTTCCAAAAATATCTGAATAACCTTCCATGGTTACCGGTACCATTAATCATACACTTTCAAATCTTAAGGAATGATAACAGTGTAACAATCCATAGATGTCTCTGTATTCCATAGTACCATGAGATTACATATACAAAATTATAGTTGATAAACATGTAATCATTCCAATACCTTCTTAAACCATTGACCGAGCTTCAATAATTATTTCATCTCACATATCATTTGTAGTCTCTTCATCATCATCAACATAAATACTACCTATACGACCATACTGATTCTCTTCATGAGACTTTCCCTTAGGGCATTGGTTTTCATTATGCCCATACATTCCACATTTAAAACATTTAACCATTGTTGATGTCGTAGAAATACCATTATCGTCATTCATGGTGTTAACTGAACCTTTTCCTTTGCACTTACTGCCTTTGTGTCCTTCTTTTCCCCACCCAAAGCATCTTCCAGTTCCTTTGAAACAATCTCCCCATTACCTCTTCCCACATAATTTACATGAGGGAAATTGAACATTATTTCCTCTATGATCATCATGAAACTCCATCTTTCTCTTATTATCTGAGCCGGGAAACTTACCAAAGTTGAGACTATTGATCATATTATGAGACTGCTGATTAGGCATAATAACGATGTTTGGAATTCCAAATCCCGTTTCATTTGGTTTCTCATGAATAATATCATTCCATTGTCCGTCATATCCTCCATTATCATGAATCTTCTTATTTCCTGCCATTTTCTAAAACCCAAAAAGAATAGTTTGAGAGGCAAAAATCATTCAAGGGAAAAAACATAGTAAAGGGGTAGCACTCTCAATATATAACATCTTAGGTTAAATTCTATGATCGTTACTGTAGTTCTAGGACTATATCATATACGTATACTTATCCTTAGGGACATCCCTAGACATACCTTAGAAATATCTCAAGGGAACTCACTAACGTTTTTGCATACTAGTTTCCAAAGGATGACTAAACCTTTCCTTTGATACCAACTGTAGAGACCCGAAGAATGACGTACATGGATGTTACATTACTTTTGCGGAATACTTAATACATAACAAAAACAGACACAGAAGGACCGTAATAGTTTAGTGTCTTCGGAAACTTGGAACGTAATCTTCTAATCATGGTGAAAGATCCTCAACATCTCCCATAAATATCTTCCCTCTTTTTTTACCAAAAACCATTATTTATATCCTGGGTAAAAGAAAACATTAAATGGGTGATCTCAAATTCTCATTAAGGGTAATCATGGATAAAATAAAGCATACCATATACATTTGAAATTAAATACATAAACATAATGATTAAACATCAAAATCATGAGCAATGACATAAAACAAGGATATACGTAAGGCATAGATAATAAAGAAACATTAAGAATGATAAAATAGCATAGGAATAAAACATGTAATTGTGGAAAAAATTAAGCACATGATATGATTTCCATATTATCCAAGGCATTGCTGCCAAGACAATCTTAGTGGACAAAGTCCCTTTCTGAATCGAGTTCACTCCTCGTTCCAGTCCTGTATTACTGAACCGGTTTAACTTTCTGTTCCAGCCATGTCGATCTCATGAGATATAAATATTTACCCAATGTATTGGAGGGAGATATAGGTCCCACCCATCTCATAATGAAATCATTCTTACTTGTGCCACAAAATAAACATACATCATTCATAATAACCTAATAAATGAAATGGGGTTCATAAACATCATCCCATAATCACATAATCCATATAAAAGAAATGGATATCAATTCATAATGGGAAAAGTGAAACCATGTAAATCATAGAGACATTATACTTGAATAATATGAAATAATGTCGTCTTAGATGAAAAATGGTTTTGATAAAACACTTGAAATGAATTCTTGAGGAAAATATCCTTTCTTCTTCAAAATCAATTTCTTATCACAAAACTTCATGCAATTTTAAAAGATTGATATTGTTTAGAAAATAGTCATGAAATATTTTGGAGGAAGCTTCATGAAAATATGGCTTTATAAAACCGTAAAAATCCGTTCATGCCATATATGCTAAAAAACATTCTTCTCTTACTTTTACCGGAAAAGTCAAAAAGTACCTTGTAAAAGAATGATTCAATAAATACCATGTAGTAAAAGTTAGAAATCCGTAAAAAGGACTTTAAACATACATGAAAACACTTTTATAAAACATGGACATGGATGATAGAAATAACCCCAGTAAATACTTACGAATAAGCAATCTTGGATAAGAACAAGATTTGAAAAATTATCCCTTACCTTAGGTCTGATATGCATCGTACGTATCCAAACCTCCTGTATAATGATTTTAATAATGTCATTGAATTATTAAATAATAATATTCATTGTTATTATATCATATATGGTTCACTTATGACTTTATATTACACATTCATTTGTAAATTCATGCTAAAGTAGCATTTTAGGTAAAATCGTCTCATTTGTCATTCGTGTTTTAACTTGTAATTATTCATATGATTACATAGATCATGATTACATACATCCAGAATGTAAAACATTATTTATATATAATATATATTTTGGATATACATATATATTATAGATCGATAAAAGGAATGAAATACACTGTTTATGGAGACGGTAGGCCGTACGTACGCATGAACGTTGTTTTCGTTTCCTTATTGAATTGAATGAAACTAAATAGATGAAATACATATATATATACATAAATCCAGTATCATTATTATTTCATATATTTCATTATTATTCATTATATAAACTTTATGATCATTCATGCATGGTTAATCATGGAGAATGAATCTCATCGTGTCGTGGAGACGGTAGTCCGTACGTACACACGAGCGATGATATTGTTCCCAAAATTATAGAATTGGAGTGGATGGTATAATATATCAGAATCAGTATGATTTTATAATAACCATATATAGTTATTCTTTACACCATTATACCCATCCATGTAAGGTGTTGGTGGAAAAACAGATTACACCACAGCGTGGAGATGGTATTTCGTACGTACGCACGCGCGGTGATTTTGCTTTCCGTAGGATGGATAGAAGGTGAAATATGGTTGTTTCATATTTATAATAACATATCAGTATATTAGGGATACTTATTTTATTAATTTATAATGAAACAAATAAATAAGAAGAAGTTGAATAATAATGGAAATTGAAAGAATCGGTAACAGATATTACCTCTTCTTTGACATGCCTCTTTGAATCCTCCACTTAGGGTACTACAATTGGTCTTTGAAGAAGACCAAGACCTCTATTATGTTTCTAGGAAATTTTATAAGGGAAATGGGAAGGGTTTGTCCGAGATTAAAGACTAAAATTTGTGTGAGAAAGAGAGGGAGGAGGTGCCCTTTTATAAAGGAGGAGAGGGGAACCTTTTGGAAATCTTAAAAATATTAATTTATAATAAATATAACCCCACTTAAAAACCTCCAAAAATGACTCATATTCGAATATAAGATGCGATAGGGTTGTAATTTCATCAACCAATAAAATTTAGACAATTTAGGAAATTAATTTAAACATTATCAACTTGATTTATTCTTACTTAATCAATTTAATTTTATTTGTGGTAATAACATTCTAAATTTTAAATTATAAAAAACATTTACTTATTTGTTTTGAGTTGTCCATAATATGATAATTAATAACAGTTTAGACCATATAAATTTAAATTTATAATTTTTAAATATTTGTGTGATTTTTAAACAATTTTATAATATGTTATTTTTAAAAAACAACAATAGTGTCAATTTTGAAACTATTCATTTAATGAGTTTAAATAAAATATATACAGAAGATATGTTAAAAATAAAAGATTTAATAGATTCATAAAAGGCCATATGTGTCTAGAAAATTAGTGGAGCACAATAAATAGGGCATATAACATTATTTTATTATTTTTAAAACCATTTATTTGGTTTATCTCTTAATAAAATATTTACTACAACATTTTTGAATAATTATTTAATATACTTATTTGTTGCATAAAAATTAAAAATAAAATCCTATGATGAATATAAATCTATTATCTTTTACAATAATACTTTTACTCGAATTTATCATCTTAAAATTACAATATTTAAATTGTTATATTTACTAAATTATGAAGGTGAAAAATTTGGAATCATTTAAAATTAAATAATATAAGTGTCATGATCAATTTTATTAGACTCAAAACGGTTATATATTAGGTCCTTATATGATTATGGTATATATATACACTAACAATAAGTTTTGGTCAGGTTTTTGGGCCTTTAATGGGTATTATTATTTCAATAAAAACTATATTACTGATTTTTCACTTAATAAATAATTTCTCCATCATTAATGTATCACAATTAATGATAAATATATAATACCTAAAAAATATAAATAAATTATCATGATGTATATAATTTAATTAGATTTCGGGAGACTATTCATGTTCGAAATTTTATGATGTTTATCACTAAATTAAAATTATTGTACTTATAAGATTTAAGAGAGTGACATGTTGTCTCTTTCATTGGTTTTATTAATAATTAAATTATTTTCATGGTCAAAAGTCCATAAAATGAATCTAATCTGACACTTATGTGATATGGGTATACAATTATCCATACAATAGAATTTTTACAAGTGTTAGGAAAATTTTAAAATCTTATTTTTACCTTAATTACCCGATTTACCTATAACTATGGTAAATAAAATTTACCGTAGTTATTATTAATAATGCCAAAAAATAAAAAGCAGTCTATTAATATAATTTGGACCTACTGATTCCAAATATGGAATCCATTTTTCAAAATTCAATACAAAGAAGTTGCAGAAATTAAATTAAAATTAATCTCGCTGTCGAATGAAAAGGGGTTTATGTTTTAAACATTGCAAAAGATTGAATTTATTTAACCTACGAATTCAATGTAAAATCAATGCTAATGACACAAATTATATTAAATGGTAAAAATATATTATATTTATACTTTAAAACCATTCAATATTATAATTTAACCACATTAATTAATATGATGAAAAAAGTTGTTTTTAATTAAAATATATCGTATTTTTACTATTCATTAAAATAGGAAAGTTATCAGAATAATATGAAAAAATTATCCAAGGTAATATTTTATATCCTGATCCCAAAGAATAATTTTATTTTGTAAAATTTAACTTATAAACATGTAAAAAACTAGATTTAATCTGGGTGCGCCATCAAAAGGTGGCAAAACTGCATTTTTTGAAAAATACTTATTTTACACAAAAATTTTATTTTGTTCTTATACCATTTCTAGAAAATGTGTAAGATGAATAATAATGTTATAAAATTCTTAATTTAGTTAATACTATTCATAAAGGATAGTTCATAATAATATTATAATAATATATAATTGTTTAGTAAAACCCGGTATTGCGTACAACACACGCTATCGAGGAAGGTCGCGATTGCGTGTAATGCAAGACAAGTCTGGGTTGCGTGTAGTGCACGACTCCTTTGATGCAGCGTATAACAAAATAAATTGAATATATATAAATACTCAATGTTTCATAGAATAACTACTATCAAACAAACATGTAATTGTGTGTAACACGATCCAGGATTAGTGTTGCATATACTGCAAGCTAATACGGTGTTGCGTATAACACAAGATAATCATGGTGTATCGTACAACAGAAGATATGAAAGAAATTAAAAGGTATATAACTTATAAAATCTATGGTTATTACATTTATTTTTAATTGATGTTGATTTATCATGATACAAGTTTTCATATTGTATTGATATTTTTAAAATATATATTATTGTGGATGTGTTATTTTTATGTCAATCATGGTTTATGATTAACATATTAACATTTCGTAAGCTACATTAATATGAATCATTATGTTATGTTTTACTATTTTAATATGAGAAAGGTGTTTTAAATAGTACGTGATGGGAAGAGACTATTATAGCCTCTTGATGCATCGATAGGTCTCATGAGACAACCTACTGTGTTAAAACAAGGCCTTAAAAGAATATTATTGAATTTTCGTAGCATAAGGCCTTGACGTTGAAGTTATAATTTCCAGAATTACGCATTCCCTAATTATGAAATTAGATATTACATGGGATTATTCAACTTGAATAATATTCATGTTCTTGTATATATGGTACAGATTGACTTATTTTTACCATATTATGTTCAGTTTTTATGTTTAAAGGGATTTGTTTTTTGTACATCTTGCCTTAAATTTTATACATTTCGCAGAATAATATTCACATACAAATCTACTAGGGTATCCCCTTGTTTATGTTTTAATTTCCCAGGATGCCAGGAAGTGTATTATTATTGATATGCTGGGTTAAGCTAGGGAAGTAATGGATTTTTCAAATGATTTTTAATGTTGTGTTTTATGATAGAATGTGTAATATGTTATTCATATATGTAATATATTTTAAATGACTACTAAAATGTTCATTCATTAGAAAATTTATTCCTTGTTATCATGCAAATATATTAATATAATTCACCATCTCTAGGCTTCCGGGGTCTAGGTGTTACAAAAATAGTTTTCTAGTGCTTTTGGATAAATATAAAGATGTATTTCACAAGATCTTCTCTAGGTAACCACATATATCGGATGTGGGGTTTACGATTGATCACTTTTTGGGGGATATTACTATTTTCATTTTGTCTTATTAGACATATCTAATAATTTTTATGTGAATTCACAGTTCAGTTGGAGGAGCATTAGTGAAAGGGTTTCAATTTGAAAAGATCATCTCTGTGGACAACAAAGGTTTGTTTCATGAATAAAGTTGAGGTAACTCTTCTTTTGTGTTATGTTTATCATAAGATTAACCAAGTTAAAATAAAGAATAGATACCCACTTCCACCCATTGATGATCTATTTGATTAATTAATGGGTGCATAGCGATTCTCAAAGAATGAATTTCGATCAGGATATCACCAATTTCATGATCGAAAGGAAGATATTCCAATTATATTTTTTTGAAGAAGATATGGACACTAAGAATACGTACCCATGCATTTCGGTCTAAAAAAATGCTCTAGCAGTCTTTATTGATTTGATGAATATGATATTTTAGTGATACAAAGACTCATTTGTTGTGCTGTTTTTGGATGTCATCTTGATGTATTCAATGACCATGGATGACCATGAGGAACACATGGAAACTGTGTTACAAATACTAAGAGATCACTATTTTTTAAAAACAATTATCAATGTGGGATGGATATAAGTTGTATGTTTTCTGGGCCAGGTCAATGCATAAAATGAGTTTTTGTTGATCAGGAAAAAATAGAAGTTTATATCTCATTGAAACCTTGAAGAATAACTTCATGATATGATGTCATCATGGTCTATGTAGTTACTACCGATGGTTTGTGAAAAATTTATCATAAATATATTCACGAATTATATTTCCAAAAATGATGATTTCCCCATTCTTATGGAAAGAGGAATTCCATAAGTCATTCCAAGAGATGAAATATTGGCTTACATTATTACCTATCATTATATTTCTAGAATTAGGACACAGGCATGTCATCTACTGTGATGCTTCAGGATATTGGTCGAGTTGTTTTCTCATGCAAGGTGACCATTTGGTTGCTTCTAGTTCTAAGTAGTTGAGGGTGAATGGGATAAATTACCCAACACATGATATATAGTTAGCTACAGCTATCTATGCATTTATGACATTGAAACATTATCTCTTAGGTGATAAATTCACTCTGTTCACATATAATAAAATCACGAAAGATATTTTCTCATAACTATATTTGAATCATAGGAAAATGAGATGGATTTAGTATCTCAATATGTTTGAATTTGACTTGATATATACACCATTAAAAGGGAATTCAGTGGTGGATTCTATGAGTAGAAATTCATATGCTTAGTTAGTGAAAAAAAATCAAATGAGTGGTTGATGATGTCAGCCCTTGCTGAAAATCATATATAATGAGATGATCGAGGTGATGTTGCTAATTTATTTTCCTCTTTTATAGTTCTTTATTGGGTAAATGTGGTAAAAGAGGCACAAACATATGATTCAAAATGTCTGGTTATGAGCTCAAAACTCAATCGTGGAGAGTCCATTGAGTTCTGGAAACATGATGGGAATTCCGTTTTGTAATTTTGAGATCAGATGGATGAACTTATGGATTTTCAAGAACAACTCCATCAGTCTTACAATAATTTGATATGGGCTTTACATCCAGGAACACTGAAGACACATTAGGTCTTGAAGGAATAGTTTTTTTAGCAGTATGAATAATATAGGTCACCTTGTTTTCTTCACGACACTTGACTTTCCAGGAGGTTAAAGTAGATCATTAGGGGTCTGCTGGCTTGTTGCATTATATACCAACCCCAGTGGGGAAACTGGAGCAGATAATAATGGATTTTGTTACAGGCCCTCAAAAAACAATTCAGAAACATTGTGCCATGTGGGTGATAGTAGATCGTCTTACCAAGCCATCCCATTTCATCCCTATTGATGAAACTCTTACGGTGGAGGATATTTCAAAACACTATATCTAATATTTTTTAAATATACACGGCATACCAGTGTCAATATTCTCATATATAGATTTTAATATCACGTCTATTTTATGTAATTCCTTACAATAATCCTTTAGGACTCACATTACTATGAGCACGACATATCATCCATAGACAGATGGGTAGTCAGAGAAGATGATACAAACATTGGAAGACAGGTTTTGGGATTTTAAATGGTTTTTTGTGGCTCATGGTAGGATTATATACCCTGGGTACAGTTCTCATACAATAATATCTATTAGGCCTTGATACATATGTCTCTATTCAATGCATTGAATTGGAGTTCATGTCGTTCTCCACTGTATTGTGTGGAATTGGGAGATATTTCACTTTTAAATTTGTGCCTTTTCCATGAAATAATAGTTAAGATCAAATTGATTAAAAGGAGGATAGAGACAGCTTAGAGGCGTCACAAATCATATGCAGATCACCGTCGAAGACCATGGTTGTTTTCTATGGGTGATCATGTCTTCTTATGGATATATCAGAGGATTGGACGTCATCATTTGGGAAATTGGGAATGTTATCTCCTAGATACATTGAAATTATTGAGATACAAGATCGTGTTGGTGAGTTAGGATATCTGTTGGCATTACCACCACTGTTTAGTGCGGTGCATAATTTGTTCCTTTTATCTCAGTTGAAAAGGTACTAGCCTAATCCGGACCATGTTTTCAAATGAGATCATGTTCTCCTTGAGCTGGATGTTTCCTTGATACATATCCCCATGATAATTTTCAATATAGAAGGGAATGTCTTGAATGGAAAAATGAATCCACCAAGTGAGGTTTTTATGGAATCATTCTCATATTTAAGAAGAGACTTGGGAATGTGAGAAGGAGATAAAATAGGATTGGAAAAAAGCCATTCAGATTAGTGAGGGTTTTCTACTTATTTAGGACGGAAAGACCAATTGTGTTGAGAATTTATTAACCCCAATTTATGTTATGTAACCCTTACATGGTGATTTTTATGTTTATAATGTGTTACGGTGGAGGATAAGATATTTGGGAGAACATTGTAATTGTTTTGGGGCTAAAGAGAAGTCACACGGGAAGCACATGGTTTGGGTAACTATGCTTCCAAACCATGCGTAGTAGTCCCCTTGAGGCCATATCTATATAATGGTTAGAGCACGGTTTGGGAGACCATGCAAGGGGTTTCCATTTGGACAGTGGGTATAGCACGATTAGAACACAATTAGCTAACATTGCGGTCAAACCATGACCTGAGTCAGATTGAGATCCTAAAAAAATCACATTCATTTTTTAAATTACTCCCGCTCTTTGACCAAAACCGATACTGACTCGGGATTTTGTTTCTCCTATGGGAATAGAAGGTACTCGCATCATTTTGGAGGCAATACGATGGATTCTCATGGTGAATCAAAGATGGATTCTTCATGTATGCGATCGTTCTTCTACATTCATGATCATTTTATTATATCTACAATGATATACTTCTCTACTTCTGTTTATTTCTATGATATTAGAATGTTATAAGTTGATTTCGGTGTGTGTAGTAAAATATGATGAGATTTGGTTTTCATCTTTCTAGGTGAAGAGTTATAAGGCGTGTTCTTGGAGAATCGACCCAGTTTTCTTGTGCATTCTTCGTTCGTTGGGGTTTTCATCAAAACCTTCTAGGTATGAGTATTATTTCCCAAATCCAGTTAATAGAACTGATTTTAATGCTTTAAAATTGAATGTGGGGGTTTGAATTGATTGCGATTGGTTTCTGAACACTTGTTTGAATCCTTCTTGAGTGATTATTGTGAAATCTAGAAAATTGGGGATTTTGAAGGAGTTCTTTGTTTCTTGGTTTAAAAATGTAGATTTCAAAAAGGGGATTTTACTGTACTATTAGAATATGATTGGGATACAGTTTTTCAATAAAATGTAATTTTTTTTGAAATCTAATGTTGCATTGAATGAATTTGTTCTTGGTTTTCAATAAAAATTTAGTTTTATTGAAATGGATTATTTTTGAAATTTTTTTATTTGGAATAAATAGAGGTGTTGTGAGTTCTTTATTTTTAAGAAATTAATAAGGTAAGACTACCTTTTGGGTAAAAGAGACATGACTTTGGATTGGAGGTGTGAGTCATTAGGACACAATGTAATTCGACAAGAGATTGCTCATGAATATGAAACTATCAAGCGAGACATGCATATATGGGTGTGTTGTGAAATACATATTTAGTATGCTAAATGACAATAAGAATCAGGTTTAAGACATTATATTTTATATTTATAGAAAAATAACTTTATATTAATTGGTTTCATTTAGTTTTGTTTTCACATGGTTGTAAATGGGTTTGGGGATCTTGTCTATATTTTCTTACAAACTATTTTAGTAAATTGTTTTATATAAATATATATATATATATAACTATTATTTCATAGTGGTGTGAGTAAGGAAGTCATTGGGGAAAACCTATTAAGTGTTATATTGACACCTTCTTTGGAAGATTGGTTCTTCTGCATATGATAACTTCTTTTACAAGGTAAAATTATCATTTCCCATTTTTTTTGCACTACCACATGATGTTTTGGTTGTTCGGTAATTGAGGAAATTGGATCATGTGTATCATAGTTCCTTGGGGTATTTTGTGAGTCTTGTGTTGTTTATCCATAATGTACATTGATACTAGTTTGGTCATCTTCTATTCCACACTTTGATGTGGTTTTGAGATTAATGATGTTGTTTAGTGGTATTTCTCTTGTTCATGCATCATTTAGTGAATGGTTTGGTTATGGTTTATGGGTTTAATGGTTTATTTCTTAAGGGTAAATCATCCCCAACTTTTATGTGAAACCCTTCATCAATTTTGTTCCAGCCATTGGCATCTTGGGGATGTTTCTTAAATACATGTAATGACTCATTGTACTATCAAGCCAATGAGAATTTGTGGGTCATTACGAATATCAATACTAACAAATATTTATGGTTTAAATTATTTTGTTCATGATTTTATTTATAGGTAATTATAATATTCCTTTATTTTTATGATATGTTTATTAGAAAATTATTATAGTTAAAATTATTATTTTATAGTACATATTAGATTTTTATATTTGATATTTTTATTAAAAATTTCATATATGTAAGATTTTCATTACTGGAAATTCGGGCTATCCCCATTATGCTATACCCATTGTATTCAGAAACCATGGGAATATTTTTTTGGATTCTATCTATCCCCACTGTTAATTTAAATCATGGGTATAAATATTTCATACCAACAATTTTCTGAAAACTGTTGGGAAAGAGTCTATGATATTATCCAACCCTCCAACCATCCACCTTCACTAGATGAGCCATATCCCCCCTCTCGAATGAGTTGTGTTCTTCCCTCACCCGAGTGAAAAGGGATGACTCTCCTACCCCAACATTCTACCACTATTCATTGATTTCCAAATTATCATCTTTATTGACAGTATATTCCAAATCCTACATCAATTTTTCATACTAATATTTTCACATTTATCTATGTATGAAAACCTAACCAAGGTATAGTTAGGTAAAAATTCGTCTAGATTAATTTAAATAAGGTTATTTGTCGGTGATGATTTATTTTTGGGATTTTGGTTTAGTGATTGTAAATTGGATGAGACATTAATATTTTGTTGCTTTATATTTGTGGGTAATTTTTTTTTCATTTTATAGTGGTTATAAGAATTTATTTTACTGTTTTTAATAGATATTTGTTATTGTTGGCTTCTAGTGATAATTAATATCAAATCAATTTTTAATAGAAGTTGATTTATTATTTATAAAAGGTTGATTTATTATTAATTAATCTTAGGGATCTCATCGATATGTAGTATCAGTATTTATCCTCTTCCATACATTTGGTTTTGCTTATTATTCCAATTATGCGACTACACATTATTTCTAATACAAAATAAGTTGTTATATGATTATATTTGAAAATATTCTGATTAGTTTTCTAGGTACATTTTTATATTAAATAAGATGTTATTAATAGGAAGGTATATTGAAAAAAATAATATTTTAAAATTTTTCATTATTTCTATTACTCATATTTTAGGTGGTTTTTTTACTCTTTATTATTTTTAAATTATATATTAAATGGTTATTTATGATTATTAAGATAATGTACTTAAATTTTAATTTTTTATGTTGTATCGAAATGAAACAAATAAAATATAAGTATTTTAATTGAACATTATATTTGCATCATTCGATTAAATGTGTTATAGATATTATTCCTCTGATAGAATACCTTAAAATTTATAATTACATTTGGAATTATAAATGAATCCTTTGAGATTTGATATGAGTAATTTTTTCTATCAGATTTTGATTTCAATTCATATATCATACAACTTCGGGAATCCCTCTCCTTGATTACATTTTGGATATTTGTTTTATTTTAAAGTTCATATTATTTGTAATATTAGTATTGGATTATTATTTTTATTTATATCAGTTATGGTAGGATTTATAGAATATTATTATACCATGTTTTTTTGGTTTTGGTATTCGGTGACACATTATTGTTATTCTTCTATAAATGATTTCATTCATAAAGAGTAGTCCATATAATTGGATTAATTCTTTTTTCAAAACATTGATGTAATAATAAAATTGTTTTATAAGTATATATTTATTTAATTGAAGGTAATTATTGTTTCTCATTTGATGTATTATAATTTGTTGGATTCTTTATTTATAGTCGTCGCTTATAGCATGTGTTGTGTCTCTTATTCTTGGTTTTTCTAGCTACTAGAATTATTTGATGATTTTAATATTGATTTTTTTTGTAATTAATTTGTTAATTTTAAATTACATTATTTAGTGGAACATGATTTGTCCCATTCCAATAAAATGGATATAATCTAGATTTATCATACAGATCAGATTGAAGAAAAATTTAAAACTAATTTGGGTTTTTTTTATTTTACACATAAAAAATATTTAGGGGGATCTCATATATAGTTTTCATGATATAACTATGTTGTAATACCATGGATAATCTAATAAAAAAAATTTATACCATATAAAAAATAATTAAAAAAACTTGTTTGTTATCACAATGGAGAGACACAACAATCCTATACTATTGAATAATCGATATAATAAATTGGTATGCAGAATTTAATAATTGAATTGTTTCAATTTCCTCATTATCACGAGAGAGATAATATGTGAGTGTAAGAAGCTGAGGATATCAATACAGTTGATAAAATTACCAAATATGATGATTTTTAGATAGTAAAAATAATAATGTATGATGCCTAAATTCCAATATATCAGGAATGCAGTAAAATAAAATTTTTATAATTGTTAATGTAATTATATAATGGACAAAAAATTAATGGAATTTATAACACCCAGATTTATTATATTATTTTATTTTTTATTTTCTTGTTTCTATATGCTATAGATATTCCCTATAGTCATTATATGGCATGGATGTTAATTAAGAAGCTCATATATTCTACTAATAAAAATCATGCTTCTTTGAAATATTAATGTTTATTTTGGGTGGAAATAGTAGTCCTTAATGACTGTAATTTTTTTTTAAATATTTATTTAAGGAAAATGAAGATGGAACACCATATTGTGCACCACATGAACTCATGTGGCACTTTCTATTGATTCTTAGGTTTCAAAATCTATCTAGGTATGCATAATTCTAATGCAATATTCGATAGAATAATGATGAAATAATTACAGGTAATAATGAGTTGGATTATCCTAAATATGGATTAGAATTGGTGGAATTTGATTTGTGGTATCCCTATATTTTAGCTTAAGTATATAATGTTAGGTTTGTTCTATCTATTGATGGTTTTAATTTGATTCACCATATGCTTACTTCTAACAATACATGGTAGTTTTTATTCACGTTTATCATATTCCTTCATGGATGTGTATGATTTTTTCTCACATTCTTGTGTTTACTAATATCATAACCTTATGATCCTGGTAATGATATTTATATCTATTTTAAACAATTAATAATAGAGTTAAAGCATCATTGAGATATTGGTGTGTGCACATTCGAAGAATCATCACAAAAAAGTTTGAATGTGTGTTTCCCTTGTATGGACTATAATTGATTTCCCTTCTTATATAATTATTTCTGGTAAGATAATAATGGAATATAACTCATGTCATATATTTTAAAAATATACATGATCAATAATGCTAAAATATTTTAGTAGTTTTAGATTCATAGGGCATCAATGATTCATTCCAATGGATCATCAATATAGGAATAATCGTAGGTGGATTGATAATACAGTTTAAACTGAACAACCACCTCAATGTTGGTCATGATCAAATGTTCTTAATTAATGAAAATATTTTTTTTTCATTGGTGAAAGGATATATTGTATCAAAAAAATAATAATAATGTCAACCCTAAATCCACATAAAATCATAAAATGAAAAGATTCCTTTTGAGATTCCATATTAGTTTACCAATTTTTTTATTCATTGTTCATAAGTAATGAAAATTGTGAAAAATAAATTTGAAATTTTGGTTCGAATTATTTTAAATATCATATTTAATACAAAAGATGAATATTTATGTAATCATTACTTATTGAATTGGGTTATTCGCATAGAACTACATCCTATGTTTATTTTTGAAAACAAATTTAATGATCCTTGTGATTATTAAGTGATGAATTCTTTAGAGGTAAATCAATTATTGGATGTATTGTAGAGTATCTATGTTCATATTTTCTATTCCAAAAACTTATCTAAACAATTTAATAGAATTTATTTGAAACTAAAACTCTTAAATCTTATTATTATGACATTCCTATTCATGAATTTATTGTAATTGAAAACTGGAATTTACAATCTAATAATGTAAGGTTATTAGTGATTTTATAGTCCCATTTTTATGTGACCATTTTGATAAAACATTATCTAATATTTTATCACTAAAAATGAAATAATATGAACCGTTGATTTTTTGTGGGTTGTAAAACAAATACTCCATCATTTTCACTATTGTGTGGAGTTGAACAATTTATATTTTAAATGGTGCGATTTTTTTTACTGGCTATATAATTCTGAATGAACAATCTACACCATGAAATATTATATCTGAAATAAGAATAATAATGGAGATTCCATTGTGATCAGTTATCTGGATCAAGAATGTATGGATTTTTGTTCGATGAATTTTTCACATGTGAGCACTAGAAGTATCCATAAATTGAGAAATGAAGATGAACAATATTAGGAAATTGATCCCACATTTCCATAACCCACAAACATAAGTAATTCGTATCTAATATAAATTGGATACATTGATCTTTTAAGAGTAAGATATAGAACATCAAAATGTCTTGATTAACTGTGGTTTATTTGATGACTATATAATGTAAGTAATTTGAATATTTATATTCTATATCATACTATGTAAATTCACATATACCTTAAATGGTTATTATAATTTTCTGTGTGGAATATAAACAAATTATATGTAGATCTCATTGACATTTGACATTGATAATGATAATTGATTTTTATAGAAAACAGTTTCCTACATGGTTGAAATCAATGGTATGATCATTATATTAGCATACATAAAAGATTAATGTAATTATATTATTCATATATATATTTGATATTGAGTTTACCTATTGACTCTATCTCTCTAAATTAATTTAATTAGACTTTGGTCCCAATTATTTGGTTCATGAATGAAAATATTTTGCAATCAATGTCTGTATGTTTTTTATAACACAAAACAAGGTGAAAATGTGAGAACAATATGATGGAATTATGTTAACTTCTACAATGGACTATTATGATGGATCATCATATAGTGGGCCTCAATATGAAGCTATGTCTTATTAAATAATTTTTAAGAAAATATTTTCATTAGATTACTACTCTCACTGTCATGTCACCATAAAAAAAATATAAACTGATTGTTTCAATAATGTGACATGCTTAATTTATTTATGATAATGTATTCAAAATTATTTACATGACTAAAGTCATATGCATAGATGAACCATATATTATTGTATCAATGGGGAACAATAATGTTAAAGATCATCTGAGAACTGATTATAGTTTCATTGTTTAATTAATCATAATAAATATTTTACATGATGACGAGGTTGAAATAGACACCACAGATGACATCATTGGGGTTGACAAAAATATTTCATTTGATGAATAATTTTTTTTCATTTTGATACTTGATGGTGAACTAGAAGTAGTGGTGGATAATTTATAAAAGTAACGATATATGTTCGTACTTCATTTAGTTTACCTTAATGTGGGTTTATCAGGATGGTTCTAATGTAATTACATTAATTTAGTTTCAATTTGGAATGATATGATTGTTTTAGTATTATTTTTTGGTCTCATTTTATTATATTTACTTAAATTCTGAAATTTGGTCTTAAAATGGGTTATTAAAAATATGTATAACTTGATTTGAAATTATAGTTTCTAAAACATGTTATGAAATTTTTTATGACCTTGTGGACTTATATGTTATATGTATGATTTTTATAAACTATTTATACAATATTAAAATTTCGTTATTTTTCTTATTTTGAAAAATGTTTATGTTTGAAGGAAGATATTATTTCATAATGATTAACATTTGTGCAACCTCAGGTTGACTCCTTCAGTTCACATAGTGAGTATAATAATTATAATATTTTTCTTCTATATTACATGTATTTAATGTTCTAATTATTTGAAATATTTTTATAGTGACATACAGTTGATCCATTGTTTACTTTTTCTCCACATAGAAGTATGGGTCCAACTAGGGGTCCTTCTAGTGTAAGATGGAGATAATGTCATACACGTTATTTCCTTGACCCACAAGTGGACATCCCATCTACCATACATTTCCCTACTTCATTGGAGACTCAGAGATGCTCCCACCCATGCCTCCATCATCATCTCATTTATCCTCTTCATCCCATACCATTTTTACGCCACCTCTAGGTGTGTTCCCACCTATACATATCCATATACATTGATGTATCCTGAACCCTATATCCCACATACTTCCATGTCTATGCCAACTCCATTTACTACTATCCATCTAAGATCTAGGGGTTTGGTTCCTTTAGCATACACTCTAGTGCATTCAGATCGCCGACTACATGCATTGGGACAGGAACATCCTTCAAAGGCAACTGATTCAGGATAGCCCACGGATCCATCATAGCCTAGTTATTAGCCCACACTAATATTTTATTATAAGTTTGTCTAGTTATATCTATAATTTTACCTATTTTATTGAATCTTAAATCAATTTTTTTAATTTTTCTTATTTAGTGGGATCTTCTAGTAGACGACATTGGCACACTAGTATGTGTAAATTAGGAAATCGCTAAGCAAAAATAATTTTGGATTATAGTGAATATAATCAAGTGATTGGTAAAAAGTCTTAGATGTATATAAGATTTTTCTTAACATTATCCATGTACATTGATTCATTCCAATATAACTAGTCTCATTGGGGAATATCAGTATTGAGATCTAGGAAGAATCATCGGTGGAGATGTCAGAATGAAAATAGATTCAATTTATGTTTATATTATTATTTTATTTATATGAATTAAAAAGTTTGTTGTATCATTCGTTTAACTTTCCCATTGGTGAAGAAACTAAGGATGCATTGTTGATGGATCTTGGGGAGTTCTCATGATCATATAGATAGGAGTTATGTGTTCCTTTGAATAGTGTATTTGGTACTAATTTAGATTGTGTGCCAATATCCCTAAACTATCCAACAATAGAATATCAAAAAAATTAGCTTATTGGATGATTGATGAGTTCAAGGATTTCCTAATATTTAATTGGTTTCATAGAAATTTTAATTCTTTTTCATAATACATATTATTTTAGGATATGTTGGGAAAAAAAGTACATTGATTCAATGATTTAATTTAAAACATTGTGGTTCACTAGAATTCTAAATGAGAGGCACTATGTTCCATAATATGAATATAAATAATATCTATATTTATATTGTTACTTAGAATGATTTTCATCACGAAATTTAATTTTTATTATCATTAATACCTTTAATATATTGCTTCAAATACCCCATTAAATTTTCCAAATGGGAAATTGGGAAAATTCCCAATTGGAAAAAATTCCCAATGAAAAAATTATCTATATTCCAAAGGATAAATTACTGAATTTCCTAATAGCCAAATTTCTAAAAAGCCAATTGACAAAATGGAATAATGGATAAATTGGTCAAATTGGGCTACTGGAATAATGTACAAACATTCCATTAAGAACAATTTAGTCCAAATAACGTGGCTTCATTGACCTAATATAACAAATAAATTGTCTAATTTACCTAAATGACCAAATTGGTCAAAAATTACTTATTTGGCCCAAGTGGCCTAAATTGAACTAATTGGCCTTATTGCCTTAAATGGAATAATTGACCAAATTTGGCCCATCAAATGGCCTAATTGGCATAAATAGACTAATTTTACTAAATGGTCCAATTGGAATAATTTTCCAGATTGGAATAAATGGTCTAATTGGCATAATTTTCTTCAATTAGCTACATGGTAAATTCGCCATGGCCATCCAGCTAAATTTTCTAATTACCTAACAAACTAAAAAATAAAATTAATATAATTTCCAAATAAAAAATTACTATCTAACTGAATAACCAAATAACATAACACACATATAATTTTGAAAAAATCAATATATAAAATTAATACATATCATAAACATGTTTAGAATGATAACTAATACATATTTTTTATGATATTATACTAGTATTAAATTTAAAATTAAATGTATATTTAGATTCTTCTTCATTTTATGTATTTATTTAATTTCTAAAATATTAAATCATCCAATGATTATAAAATAATTTAGTATCATAGTAATTCATATCATTTGTGGAAAGTGGCATTGAGCACAAAAATTCATGTGCGTCAAGAAATATTATTTTCATCTAGTACGAAGACAAAATATAGAAGTTCTATAGATGATATATCATATTAAATTATTGTAAATTTTTTATTGATATTTCAAATTTTTATACTTAATTCATAATTAAAAATATTTTTTATATTTTCAAAATTGTGTCAGGGAGTCCCTTGGTGAGAAATAAGATAACAAATGTAGCAGAAATAACAAATTGGGACAAGTATTTGATTCGGAGCACCATGGGATATTCTGATGTATGTCCTAGAAAAACAACATCCCAACTGGGTATTTGACCACAATTTGAGCCTCTCAAGTTTATCAGACCACTAATATGCCAAATTCTATTACAAAATCTTTTGAGACCAAAACAATGTTATAGAAGATCATGAATGAAGTATGTTATTCATTGAACACATCTTTAATCCTGTTTAATTTACAAGTCCATAACATCCATAATAGGATAATACTAATTTTTATTAATGTATGGAATTATTTCACTAGTTATATGAGGCCCCAAATGATGAAAATGTGGGTATTAATGGTAGATGAGCAGATGGTGTTGGCAATAGTGTTGGTGATGGTGATGGTGGTGATGATGATGATGCAGGTGGTGGTTCTCCATGCATCGATTCTGGTGATTATTATCAATGAACTCTTTATAATGAGGGAGATATCAATACATTAAACTTGTGTTTTTTTATAGGAATAAGTGTGGATGAATAAAACTATTTGAATATGTGGAATTTCTATGACTGTTATAGTATTATAAATTGTTTAAAATCTATATTAAATTTTTTGGATGATTACTAAATATATAAAAAGTGTACTTTATTAAATGTATAAAATGATTTTTCATTTATTTGTAAGTAGTATGGTAGGTGTTGGGTACTGATACAACATTCAAAAGGGAGTTGGAAACTACACCCAATGATCACAAAACATGGGGTATATATGAACTCTAGATTTCATTTATACCCATAGTATCAATAAATATGGGTATATACGTATTCCCATAGTTTCAAGAAAACCATGGGAACTAAGAAATTCATATTTAATATACACATAGTTTCTACAGAATCTATGGGTATAGACTTATCCCCATGGATTAATTACCCATGGTTCATATAACCGTGAGAATAGCCTATACCCACAGATTTCGGGGTTGTACCCATGGCTTTAAACTATGTCTATATGATATGATTCTAGTATTTTATTTGTTATATATGGGTCATGACTCTCCATATGATCTATTTCATTATCTCACTGATTCCAGACTTCCTAATAATGATATTTATTCTTCTAATCCATTGGATCATGCACCAATTAGGAGGGGGTGTGGTCTTTCATAATTGACTAATCGGGACCCTATTTCAGATAGACTCCCATTTATTGATTTTGTTCGACATTTACATAAGTATGCTTAATTTTCTAAGATATTTAGTATATATTAACTTTTTGTTTTAATTTTAGTAATAATATTATAGTTATCTATTTATATTTCCACATTTTTCGTATTTATCTATTGGGTTGGATGCTATGAATTTATAATTGTTTTTGATCTATGGGTTTTTGTGGACTAGGCTCTCAACATCATACATCAACAAATGTCAGACCATTAGATTGTATGCTTCATAAAAAAATATACCTTGATAAATTTATCAAATTACTAACATATTTTTTAATTTATTTGTAGATTTCATTTTCATTGATTGCTGATTTCCCCAGACATCCTTTTTGGGAGGAATGTGAAATTTTTATATGTGAGCTCTTTCAAATGTTTTTAAAGAATCTCGTAATGTGATATCCGGGTAAAGCTTATGAAAATATTGTCAACTAGTCTCACCACAACCATTGACCATAATATATCTGAACTCAGGTATGGGAATTATTTTACTCCTACTAGATATTAGAGACATTATGGAGGATGTCATCATTTGGAAATCAGATCTGTGGAAGGAAATAAAGCACACATAGGGTCCAATGTCATTAATTTGTGATACATTGATGATATATGGTATATTCTATTATTTATTAATCTATATAAACGTTAATAATATATTGTTTTTTTGTATAATATTAGCTAGTATTGTCCACTATATTATGAACTTTGACGTTTATAAGATGATTTACATTGATCTCCTACAAAAAAATTTCTTTATGTGACTGAATGTTCTATATAGTGGTCTGTATTGTTTTTCAAAATATCCTGAATTTTTATTATTTTATAATTATTATTTTGTAAATATATTTTAATGAATCGTACATGGTTGGTTCCTCTCATTCATTTTATATTCATGCCGACAGCGCACAATTTACAAATAGTGATTAAGGTTTTGATTAGGAGGTCTAGATACAGAAACATTGCATGTTGTTGAGAGTGGTCAGGTGATTGGTAATGGTTACTGACTGAAACATATGATTTATTATCGAAATTCTATGATGTAATTGGTGTGTTTTAGGAAAGCTCGTGAAGAGTCTTCATCGATGTCATCATTCATTGCATATTTTGATGATTGGTTGAGATCTTATGATGAGATGATACAACAGATGCAAAGAGAGAGGGAGGAGTAGATTGACCCAAAGTGTCAGAGAGATGAGTAGATGTTGGAGTATATGAGATGAATTCTATGTTGCATTATTACGGAGTTACTCCCCCTGGTCCTTCGAGTGATCATCCCCCACCTAACACCAGCTGATGATTTGTGATGTATTATATCTATTTTTTAATTTATGGTGAAAAAAATATGGAGTCTGAAATGGTGTATTTAGTTTATGTATATTTTTCTTTTCTATAATATATTTAATTATCATTACAATTTTTTTAAATGTATTTTAATTTTTATGATTATATAATATTTTTAATTTTTTTATAATATTTATAATATTTTTATTTTTTTATTTTTTTAAATAATTTTAATTATATTTAAATATTTTTTATATTTTTATTAATTTTTATTTATTTAAATTTTATTGTAATTATATTATTTATATTATTTTCATTTTTTTCTAAATATTTGTAATTGTGATAGATAAATAGTCTTCCATAAGTAATATCAATTACAATGGACCTTCAAAATTGTTCTTAAAAAAAAGGTGAAATTATTTATGTCAGTTGTTTTATATATAATAATTAATTTCTATTTGTGGCAGACCGTCACAAATTACTACATTTGCAATTCTGATTTTTTCAATATTACATTAGCACCAAACTACAATAACAATAGAGTCATTAGAAAAACCAAAATAACTTGTAGTGAATTGAGTCCCTTAAAATATCATATGATCCCCTGGGTGAAGGTTCAAGCATGATATAAGCTGGGGTCATCAATTATGGAGGTTATGATTAAGAATATACAGTTTTATAATTTTCCCAACAACATGCTGTATTGTCCAAAACTGCATGGTGTGTACATTTCCATTTTGGTCAAATAGGGTTTATGAGAGAGAAACATATTAAATTTATTCTAACAAATATGTATAAGTCTTTTATGGACACTAATAAACTCTTTGATGACAACGTGACATATATTATAGAATTATAATGTGTGGAGTGCCTACCCACTCAACATGGTGTGTATTAAAGATCATAGACATCCAATAGATAGTGTGAAAGTACACATTATATTGACACCGGGTTTATTTAGTGTAATACATTGAAATATTTCTACATATGTCTCATATAGTAGGCATGGAATATGGCATGTGATTCTGAGGAACATTGTTCATAGGATAAATTTTATTAAAATATTAAATTTTTATTATACTTTACAAACGCAGTTTCATAATGAAAATGGTATAACACTTAAACATAATATTGGATAAAAAATTTGAGACCACATTTGAGTATGAGAAAGCTGATATTAATAAGAGCAACCTAAAATAGGTCGATGTTGGGTGTTTATATATCTCATCCATTGGTGGTATATTTAGTTGGACAAATTAGTTAAATTAAATAAAATTAAATATTATTTTATATTAATTGGAATGTCTATAAATTTTATTCTATAGAGAAGATTCTAGGGCTAGCCATATAAACCCTGGGGAGATTCCATATCTTCTCCATCATCCTTTCATTGGTGTATTACATCTGATGATGATGAATCTCCCCAACAGAGTAGATAGAAGCTTAAGGAACACAACAACAACCTTCAATCATTGGTCATCATGTTCTTCATTGAAAAAATATCCAATATATATGTAGGACTCATCATTTTTCTGTTCATATATTCATGGATTTATAATATTTTGATTAAATTGATTATGGAGAATCATCTCTTCAGTCATCTGCATAAATTTCTAAAACATGTTTGTTCCTACATACTAGTTTAATTGATTATTAAACTATTTTTAAAAAAAATTAATCTACATTCTTTGTTTTTTCCATGAATTATTTGAAATGATCGATAAAATTTGTCATTTGTGACTTTCTCGCTCAATTACATTGCATTATTCACCAGTTGAACCATGTGTGTAACGACCCAATCTTTTTGAGTAGTATATTAACTTACTCTTAATGATTTAATAACATGTTAATGGTTAATGCAGAAAGAGGAGTCGATGGCTTCATCCAGTAGACTCGACCCTTATGAAGCCCACTTATCAGAGCATGGGAAGGAGGTAGCATCTGTGGGTTTCGCTTTGGACCAATCCCAAGCCGAACTCCAGCATGTCAAGCTTGAACGGAAACGCCTACGGGAAAAGTTCCAGTTAGTATAGATTACTACTAGGGCAATGTTATCTGAGCCTCCCTCAGATTCTCTCACCATAGCACACCTTACACTTAGGCCTTATGCTGGTGTTATAAGGGGCTATGTGACGAGACCCTAACTTCCTTGTGTAATCCTTTCGGGTGAATAAATTGAGATCTCTTCCTTTAGTGATTTTTGTGGAATTTCTTTTGTCCGGATAATTTTAGGATTTATTTTATTGATGAATTTTGGAAAAAAGGATATTTTAAAATATTTATGAAAAGCCTAAATAACTAATGATGTGTAATGATTTTCAAAAAATGGTCTTCTACAAAAGTGTTCAGTATGGAATTTGGAGTCTAATAAGATCAACTTAATTTTTGATGAATAGTAAATTATGAATAGTTTTTTTTCTCTTAGGATTAGTAATGTGGCCAATTGGATTAGTAATTTCACTCAAAAAAAGTTTTAATATAATTTAGACACCTAGATTAAGTAATGTGATTCAATTAAATTGGTAAATAACGGTTTCATAAATGATTAATCAAGTATTAGTTTTTTTTCGGGTGAATAGTGTTTTTTAATTAAAAATTTAATTAAAAATAATTATATAATTATTTTTATAAAAAGGACTTTATTTTTGAACTCAGAGCATCGATATTATGTTAATGTAATTTTTGGGGATTTTTCTGAAAAAAATGTATTTTCAATGAATAGTGTTTTTATTTAAAAATTAAATTAAAAATATTTCGAAAATTATTTTTATAAAATGGATTTCATTTTTGAAATCAAATTATTGATATTTTTTTAAGGTGAAATTTTGGGATTATTCTGAGAAAGTTGAATTTTCGATGAATAGTGAAAATATAGTTTTTAAGTTACAGATGTTTAATGACATCATTAAATGATGTATTAAGTATATATTCAATATGGTCGAATTATTAGTTGTAAGATAAGGTATGAGGTATCCCAAGTGGCCAATACCATGGGAAAATACCATTGGCAAGCCCATGGTTTTGCCAAAACCACTATTGTGGTGTCCCTTGGCCATTAATGCCTTGTCCTCTCACTTTCCCTATAAATACCCACCCTTTCCTCCTTTAGTTTTCACTCCCAACTCTCCCACAACAATGTTCTGGTCTCCTTACCTCCCAAGGAGTCCTCCCAAGGTTCCCCCAAGCCCTCAAGGTCCAAACCATTGAGTTTCAAGAGTCACGTTTTAAGGTAAGGGATCCGACCTCTCTCTTTCTTTTCATGTAATATCTTTTATGTCATTCCCTTTATGATCCATGTTCTTATGTGAGAGGATGTTCTTTTATATTCCTATTACTTCCCTTTTCATTTTTATATGATGAGAGATCCCCTATTACTGTCATCATTTCATTTTATCAAAGATTTAGTGACGTCGTTAGGCTGCCGAATTTTTAAGGGATTCTTTCACCCTTCTCATTTTTCAAGTTCGATTTTCATGTCAAGTCTTTCACATTCCTTTTTATTATGTTGGGGTGTGATCTCTATATCTATCATACTTACCTCTTATTATAATATGATGAGAGACCCTATTTGATCTTGTCAATTCATTTTTATTGAAGTTTAAGTGACGTCGTTAGGCTGCCGAATTTTCATAAGAGAAATCTAATTTTTGTCTTCCTTCCATGTTTTTCATTTAAAATGGTATGTCCTTAAAATATCATTACCATGTCCATATATCCTTATTATTCTCTCCCCCTACTGTTTTATGGATCATTTATGAGTGGGTGACCCATGTCCCCTCTCTTTTCAATGTTTTCTAAAACCTTGTAACATAGCCGTTATGCTGTAGAATTTTCGTCTCAAAATGCCTCTCTCTTTTCTCAAAAATTATTTTATGTTATAAAGTGAACCCTAAAAGCTCTTATTTCTACAAGGGTATTCACATATATATCAAAATGTTCTATTTTAAATTCTGGGATTTACATACATGAGACCCACTTTCCCTTTTCGTGGGTTTAAAGTGATGTAAAGATCATGTCTTTAAAGCAGTTTTTAAAACGTTATGATTATGAAATGAAACCCATTTATTTTCTGCTATGTGGGTTATTTATGAAATTTTTTATGATTATATATGTGGCTCACATGATAATAAAGGAAAATTTAAGGGTGCACCCTGATAGAGCTCCAATGCATTGGGTAATGAGGTAACCACTAAAGATTACAATTTTCACGATACCTTGGTGAATAACCTTGGTAATTTTCAAATGACACCTTGGGGATGGTCCTTGGTGATATGTTCATGATTGTATATGTTAAATTATGTATCCACGTCTTAATGTTATGAAAAATGTTATTTTTATTATGAAATGGCTCGTGATTTCTTTCTCATGCCCTAAAGATCTTTTCATGTCCTTATTGAAGTATATCAAGTTCACATGTAAAATGTTCCTCTTGTTTCCATTACTGGGCCTTCTTCTCACCCTTTCTTGTGATGTATGTCCCCAGGTTATGAGATGTGGTAATGAACCTAGGATTAACTTAAGCAGAATACTTTCAAGTGTTTAAGAATAATTCTTTATGTTGTTTTCATGTATTATGTTCCTGGTTTCCAAGACACTAGACCTTAAAGATCCTCAGTTATGTGTAATGTAATGAAAGTTTATTTTATAAAAATGCGGGATGCTATAGTTGGTATCAAAGGATGGTTTAGTTATTTGTGGAAATTAGTATATAAAAACTTTAGGAAGAACCCTATAGAAAAGTTTAAATATAGGAAAACTTCCTGGTATTTTGGTAAGTATTGAGTAAGTGGTTTATCAAACAAATACATCCCTGTCTGGATACGAGCAGGTAGAGGTGGCTCTAGCACAGATGTACATAGGGGTAAAACCCGAAAACACCGCTTTGAGCTATAATCGAACGGGAACTGGTGCACGATAATGGGTCTTGCTGCACTCTTGGTTACGACACTCTCGGTGGATATGTTTGGTTAATCACAAAATTTTTATGAATCATTATGAAGGAATTATAGAAAAGTGTAATTGTCTAAGCATGAAGTCTTAGTTAAAAGATTCATAGATGAAATAAGTTTCTCACTAAGTTTTTATTCTTTTAGAAAATGGCGGGAAATAGGAGGAACTATGTCGATGGTGACCACAATGCACCATGTGCTGACAGCCCTCCAATGGATGCCGAAATGGAAACATTCATGCGAATGATGAACCAACAGACTCAAGTTATGAGTAATAACTTGAATCAAGTTGAGAGTCCGATCTCACCACGAAGGGAACATCTTTCTGTTGAGCCCTTTATGCGTCAACGACCTCCAACATTCTGTGGATCTACTGACCCTTTGGTTTCGGAACAATGGATAAACTCCATTGAAAAGATCTTTTCTGTACTTCATTGTTCGGAACAAGAAAAATTCACCCTTGCTGTTTACCGCCTAGAGGGAGAAGCTGATCAGTGGTGGTCACTGATCAAAAACACAAAGCCACGAGGAGATATGGAAGCTATGGAGTGGGAAGAGTTTTGGGGAATTTTCTTTAACAAGTATTTCCCTCGTTTGATGAGAATGACAATGGAGAAAGTGTTTCTCGAGCTAAAGTAAAAGGAGAATGAATCAGTTGGAACCTACGAGATTAACTTCACAAGGCTTTCCCGTTATACCTCAAGCTTCGTCATGGACCCTAATGGGATGGTTGATAGCTTCTTTGGTGGACTACGACCTCATCTACGGAAGAATCTAGCCAACAGGGACTATGATAGCTATGAAGAAATTGATTGAAGTGCTATGAAAGTTGAACTAGAGTTTGGGGAGACACAGTGGTCTCACAAATCTAATGAGAAGAAGAGAACTCTAGAACCAAGCTTGGGAAAATGTTTTGATCAGTAAAGAGGTGGAAAGCATATTCAACATGCCACATGCAATAAATGTGGGATGAAGCATTCTGGGAAATGCTTCATCGGAAGTGGTAATTGCAATAGGTGTGGAAAAGAAGGCCATATTTCTCAGAATTGTCGTAGTGATGTGAAGCCTCAACTTCCCAACACTAATGACACATGAAAGATGGTTTTGGACCTACCCTAAGTCACATGCTTCAAGTGTGGACAGCTTGGGCAATTTGCTAATCAATGTCCAAATCCGAGGGCGGTGGAGGGGAATCACCATCAACCTCAGCAGAGGCCAAGGGAGCAAGGTCGTGCTTTCTCTATCACAACAACTGAAGTTGAAGTTCCAAACGATGTGGTAGCAGGTACTCTTGTCATCCTCTCAAAACTAGCAAGTACTTTATTTGATTCTGGTTCTACGCATTCCTTTATTTCTTCCATGTTTGCAAAGAATATAGAATCAATCCCTGAATTTCTTGAGGTAGATTTGTCAGTCAAGACTCCATGTGGGATTATCCATGCATCAACAGTGTTTAGAGACTCTAGTGTTTACCTTAGTGAGCACAATAATATCGCATATCTAGTAGTCATTCCCATGTTGGAATTCGACATTATACCAGGGATTGACTGGCTCTCAAAGTATAATGATAAGATCAAATGCAGAAGTAAGGAAATCTCAGTAGTCTTGAATGAACGACCAACAGTTATCTTCTGAGGAGAGATATCCCGAACTGATCCCTATCTATAAGCACCTCCTATAGCTTTCTTTATGGAGTTAATCGGTGATGATGAAGAAGGAAAAGGGAGCATACAAATAGAAGATGTTCCGATTGTTCAGGAATACATGGATGTATTTCCTGAGGAGTTACCTGGACCTCCCCCAGAAAGAGAGGTAGAGTTCTCCATTGAACGCGTACCTGGGTCTCAACCGATATCAAAGACTCCGTATAGAATGGAAAATGTGGAGCTAGAAGAGTTAAAGAAACAACTCCAAGACTTGTTGGAGAAGGGGTTTATCCAACCGAGTGTGTCTCCTTGGGGAGCACCAGTTCTCTTTGTGAAGAAGAAGGATGGATCAATGCGGCTATGAATTGATTATAGAGAACTGAACGGGATAACAGTGAATAATAGATATCCTCTTCCAAGAATTGACGATTTATTTGACCAACTTCGCGGGGCTCAATTCTTCTCTAAGATTGACCTTCGATCTGGTTATCATCAACTGAGGGTGAAGAAGGAAGATATTCCAAAGGCTGCCTTCCGATCAAGATATGGGCATTATGAGTTTACTTTTATGCCATTCAGCTTGACTAAGGCCCCTGCTATTTTCATGGATTTGATGAATAGAGTATTTAAGGACTACCTTGATAAATTTATGGTAGTTTTTATTGATGATATTTTGATATATTCAAAAAGTCGTGAGGGGCATGAAGATAATCTGAGGGTTATTTTGAAAACTCTATGGAAGGAGAGGCTCTTTGGAATGTTCAGCAAGTGTGAGTTTTGGTTACAACATGTGGCTTTCTTTGGGCACATCGTAACCAATGAAGGAATCTCGGTTGACCCTGCAAAGACAATGGTTGTGGAGGAGTGGCCTCAACCAACAATAGTAACTGAGATTCGTAGTTTCCTTGGTTTAGCGGGATATTATAGGAGGTTTGTGAAAAACTTTTCAGGGCTTTCTAATCCACTAACCAAGTTGACTCGAAAAGGGGTTAAGTTCATCTGGACAAAGGAATGTGAGAAAAGTTTCCAAGAGCTGAAGAAGAGATTGGTTACTGCACCTGTGTTAACACTACCCTCTATCGGAGAAGGATTCATTATTTTTAGCGATGCATCTCTGAAAGGGCTTGGGTGCTTCCTCATGAAAAATGACAAGGTAATTTGTTATTTATCACGACAGTTGAAGATTCATGAGCAAAATCATCCTACGCATGATCTAGAGCTGGCGGCAGTTGTTTTTTCTATAAAGATATGGAGGCACTATCTTTATGGGGAGAAATGTGATATATACACCGAACACCAATGTCTAAAGTATATTTTAACACAGAAAGAATTGAACATGAGACAAATGAGATGGTTGGAGCTTATTAAAGACTATGATTGTTCAATTCATTATCACCCTGGAAGAGCAAACAAAGTCGTGGATGCATTAAGCAGGAAAGATCCTGTTGTTCTGGCAACAATGAGGATCTTAGGAGATCCCTTGATTAAAGATCTAGTAAAACTGGACATGGGAATTATAAGGAAAGGGACATCATCAACCCTATCTCAAATAGTTTCTCAACCTTCATTACTAGAGAAGATCAAGAAGGCTCAAAAAGAAGATCCTTTGCTGTAGGAGAAGTTCGAGGCTGTAAAGGATGAGAAGTTCCCTGATTTCAATATTGATCAAGAAGGTGTATTGAAATTTCGTACAAGAATATATGTTCCATCTATTCCGGAGATAAAGAAAGAACTGATGGATGAAGCTCATAGATCTACTTTCACTATACATCTGGGAAGCACTAAGATGTATAGAGACCTTCGTGATCATTATTGGTAGGATAACATGAAGAGGGAGATTGCTGATTACACTACAAGGTGCCTGGTGTGTCAGCAAGTAAAGGCAGAACGACAACTTCCTAAGGTGGTATTACAACCGCTACCCATACCAGTATGGAAGTGGGATAATATCACTATGGACTTTGTAACTGGTCTCTCGAAAACATCCAAAGGAAACAATGTGATATGGGTTACTGTGGACCGTCTCACCAAGGCAGCCCATTTTATCTCTATTTGGGAAGATTTCTCTCTGTATCAGCTTGTCAAGATATACGTGAAGGAAGTGTTAAGGTTGTATGGGGTACCACTATCCATCGTATCTGATCGTGACCCAAGATTCACATCAAAATTCTGGAGGAGTCGTCAACATGCTCTGAATACTGAATTTAATTTTAGTATGGCCTATCATCCTCAAACTGATGGCCAATCTGAAAGGTCTATTCAGAAACTCGAAGAGATGTTGAGATTATGGTCAATGGAATTTAAAGGTGGATGGGATCAACACCTCCCATTAGTTGAGTTCTCCTACATCAACAGCTTCCATTCGTGTATTCAGATGGCACCCTATGAAGCTCTGTATGGAAAGCGATGTAGAACTCCTACTTGTTGGGATGAAACTGGTGAGAGTAAGTTTCTTAGGCCTGATCTTGTGCAAGAAATGACAGAACAGGTTCATGCCATCCAACAACACATAAAGGCTGCTCAGAGTCGAAAGAAGAGCAATGCTGACCATCGTCGAAGGGACTTGGAGTTTGGTGTTGGTGACAAAGTCTTCCTTCGAATTTCTCTATGTAAGAGAGTCATGCGGTTTGGGAAGAAAGGGAAGCTCAGCCCTAGGTACATTGGCCCCTATTAAATCCTTGATCGCATAGGAGCAGTGGCCTATCGTCTAGCACTTCCACCGAGCCTAGCTCAAGTTCATGATGTCTTCCGTGTATCTATCTTGAGGAAGTACATACCCGACCCTTCGCATGTACTGAACCCAGAGGTGGTACAACTCGAAAATGACCTCTCTTATGAGGAGAAGCTAGTGGAGATCTTGGACCGTAGAGACAAGGTCCTACAAAATAAGACTACCCACCTTGTGAAAGTGTTTTGGAGGAATCATAAATATGAATAAGTGACTTGGGAGCCTGAGGAAACAATGAAGCAAAAATACCCTCACCTTTTCGACTGGGCCTCAAGTATAAATTTCCGAGACGAAATTTCTTAAGGGGGAAGAATGTGACAACCCAATATTTTTGAGTAGTATATTAACTTACTCGTAATGATTTAATAACATGTTAATGGTTAATGCAGAAAGAGGAGTCGATGGCTTCATCCAGTAGACTCGACCCTTATGAAGCCCACTTATTAGACCTTGGGAAGGAGGTAGCATCTTTGGGCTTCACTTTGGACCAAGCCCATGCCGAACTCCACCATGTCAAGCTTGAACAGAAACGCCTACGGGAAAAGTTCATGTTAGTAGAGATTACTACTAGGGAAATGTTATCTGAGCCTCCCTCAGATTCTCTCACCATAGCACACCTTACACTTAGGTCTTATGCTGGTGTTATAAGGGGCTATGTGACGAGACCCTAGCTTCCTTGTGTAATCCTTTCGGGTGAATAAATTGAGATATCTTCCTTTAGTGGTGTTTTTGGAATTTCTTTTGTCCGGATAATTTTAGGATGTATTTTATTTGTGAATTTTGGAAAAAAATGATATTTTAAAATATTTATGAAAACCCTAAATAACTAATGATGTGTAATGATTTTCAAAAAATGGTCTTCTACAAAAGTGTTCAGTAAGGAATTTGGAGTCTAATAATATCAACATAATTTTTGATGAATAATAAATTATGAATAGTTTTTTTTCGCTTAGGATTAGTCATGTGACCAAATGGATTAGTAATTTCACTCAAAGAAAGTTTTAATATAATTTAGACACCTAGATTAAGTAATGTGATTCAATTAAATGGGTAAATGACAGTTTCATAAATGATTAATCAAGTATTAGTTTTTTTATTTGAATAGTGTTTTTTAATTAAAAATTTAATTAAAAGTAATTAGATAATTATTTTTATAAAAAGGACTTTATATTTTAACTCAGAGCATCGATATTATGTTAAGGTAATTTTTTGGGATTTTTCGGAAAAAAATGAATTTTCGATGAATAGTGTTTTTATTTAAAAATTAAATTAAAAATATTTAGAAAATTATTTTTATAAAATGGATTTAATTTTTGAAATCAGAGCATTTATATTTGGTTAAGGTGAACTTTTGGGATTATTCTGAGAAAGTTGAATTTTCGATGAATAGTGAAAATATAGTTTTTATGTTACAGATGTTTAATGACATCATTAAATTATGTATTAAGTATATATTCAATATGGTCGAATTATTAATAGTAAGATAAGGTATGAGGTATCCCAAGTGGCCAATACCATGGGAAAATACCATGGGCAATCCCATGGTTTTGCCAAAACCACTAGTGAGGTGTCCCTTGGCCATTAATGCCTTGTCCTCTCACTTTCCCTATAAATACCCACCCTTTCCTCCTTTATTTTTCACTCCCAACTCTCCCCCAACTAAGTTCTGGTCTCCTTACCTCCCAAGTAGTCCTCCCAAGGTGCCCCCAAGCCCTGAAGGTCCAAACCGTTGAGTTTCAAGAGTCACGTTTTAAGGTAAGGGATCTGACCTCTCTCTTTCTTTTCATGTAATCTCTTTTATGTCATCCTTTTATGTCATTCCTTTTATGATCCATGTTCTTATGTGAGAGGATGTTCTTTTATATTACTCTTACTGCCCTTTTCATTTTTATATTATTAGATATCCCCTATTACTAACATCATTTCATTTTATCAAAGTTTATGTGACGCCGTTAGGCTGCCGAATTTTTAAGGGATTCTTTCACACTTCTCATTTTTCAAGTTCGATTTTCATGTCAAGTATTTCACGTTCCTTTTTATTAAGTTGGGGTATTATCTCTATATCTATCATAATTATCTCTTATGATCATATGATGAGAGACCCTATTTGATCTTGTCAATTCATTTTTATTGATGTTTAAGTGACGCCGTTAGGCTGCCGAATTTTCATAAGAGAAATCTAATTTTTCTCTTCCTTCCATGTTTTTCATTTCAAATGGTATGTCCTTAAAATATCATTAACATGTCCATATATCCTTCTTATTATCTCCCCCTACTATTTTATGGATCATTTATGAGTGGGTGACCCATGTCCCCTCTTTTTTCAATGTTTTCTAAAACCTTGTAACATAGCCGTTATGTTGCAGAATTTTCATCTCAAAATGCCACTCTCTTTTCTCAAAAATTATTTTATGTTATAAAGTGAATACTCAAAGCCCTTATTTATACAAGGGTATTCACATATATATCAAAATGTTCTATTTTAAATTTTGGGATTTACATACATGAGACCCACTTTCCCTTTTCGTGGGTTTAAAGTGATGTAAAGATCATGTCGTTAAAGCAGTTTTTAAAACGTTGTGATTATGAAATGAAACCCATTTATTTTGTTCTATGTGGGTTATTTATGAAATGTTTGTTGATGATATATGTGGCTCACATGATAATAAAGGAAAATTTAAGGGTGCGCCCTGATAGCACTCCAATGCATTGGGTAATGATGTAACCACTAGAGATTACAATTTTCACGATACCTTGGTGAATAACCTTGGTAATTTTCAAATGACACCTTGGGGATGGACCTTGGTGATATGTTAAAGATTGTATATGTTAAATGATGTAGCCACATCTTCAAGTTATGAAAAATGTTATTTTTATTATGAAATGACTCATGATTTCTTTCTCAGGCCTTAAAGTTCTTTTCATGTCCTTATTGAAGTATATCAAGTTCACATGTAAAATGTTCCTCTTGTTTCCCTTACTGGGCCTTCTGCTCACCCTTTCTTGTGATGTATGTACCCAGGTTATGAGATGTGGTAATGAACCTAGGATGAACTTAAGGAGAATACTTTCATGTTTTTAAGAAGAATTCTTTATGTTGTTTTCATGTATTATGTTCCTGGTTTCCAAGACACTAGACCTTAATGATCCTCAGTTATGTGTAATGTAATGAAAGTTTATTTTATAAAAAGGCGGGATGTTATAATGTGGCCCCAATTTGACATTGTTAGGTTGTAATGACCCTAATACAACAACATAAATCACAAAAACTATATGAGGGATATATCAATTAATTAAAGATATATCAAGGATGATTGTGGGTTTTGAAAAAATATTTTGGAAATAGTAAATCGAATCATTCAAAACTATAGGACTTGAGTAAGTGAGGTGCGATATTGTGCATACAGAGCTTCATAAATTTGTTTTTAGGACACCGTTCGGCCAGAGTCTTTTGACCAGTGATATATTAACTAATCTTAAATAAGAAAGTCCAAAATAAAAGTGTGAAGACTATATCTGGAATGGGAAGAGAATATTTGGGATTCTGGAATATTCCCAAGAATGTGACTTGTAGTTCGAGGAACTCACAATGTGATTGGTCCTAGATTTGGTGGATGTGATTTTAGTGTGTTTTATATATCAAACACCATGTGGGATCCCCACACACCATGTTATATAATGATGTAAGACTCGATGTATACTCCATGAGTACACATTCAAGAAAATAACTATTCATGTCGTGTACTAATGTACACTGAACCTTGGTAAATAATATAGAAACGACATGGATTCACTTGTGTCGCCAATCACATTGGAGATGGCCTAAATGGAATGGAAAAACCTTGTATAAACATACTCTCCATGTATTTCCACATGGTTGGTGACCTGTGAACCTCCAGGGTCACATCTTGGTGATGGAGTTAGACCTCGCATCATGTGGGTCCCCTCACACGCTGTGTACCCCTAGGTTTCTTTTAAGAAACCATCAAACAATCATATATCATTCATTTTTACTCGGAAATTGGCCCATGAGAAGAAATCATATATATTTTTCATGTATGAAATGTTGGTTCCCAATGTTATGGATTTTCGTGTAATATATAAGATGTTTTTGGGAATGGTACTTATTTAGGTAAAACCCCATGGCGGAAATGATCATAAAGGATTCCCAGAGGAATTCTTAGTGTAACCCTCTAGATGGGCTATGCAAGGATCCTAAATGACTTCTGTGAAGCCCACCAGCTGGGTTGACCATGGGTCCTCTACAGACTCCAAGAGTGGAACACTCTATTTGGGACGAGCACCGGTCCTCTACAATATGACCGGAACCCTCTTGATAGAATATAGAATGATTCCTCTATCAATATTTAGAGAGGAACCCTCGAGATGGATGGGCATGGTTTCTCTACCATTAGAGTTGAACCATCATGCTGGAGAGGGTGTGGGTCCTTTATATACTATTATAGTGGAACAATCATGATGGGCATGACATGGGTCATATATTTACTATTATAATGGAACCATCTTATTGGAATAAGGTATGGGTCCTCTAACTATCCATTGAACAGATCCATCTTGTGGTACGAGGGCATGGGTCATTTGTCAACTATAATAGTTGATCCCTCTAGTTGTACAAGGTTATGGTTCCCCAAAATAGAGATTATGACCCCTAAAATTTACGGTACAGTGATGAGGAATTGCTTAACTTGAATGTTCTCTATTGGGATGATGCGCAAGATTATGTGCATCATTATTGGACTTCTGGAAATGTTGGTGACTCATATCCTTGGTTGATAAGTGATATTTAGATGCCCTATCTCAATAATTTGGGATAGTTTTTCTAGGTATATATGAATACATATATATCCATAGAGTTGGCTTTGGTTACTCTCTTTCCATGGGTTGTAATGAGGCACTAGGTATTACACATGTTTTCCATGTTTATCTTATAATGGTTAGATAAGGTTACTATATTTCTATGGGTGACAAAGACTCAACATTTAGTTCATTTGCAAACCCTATTGATCCCCTTGTGATTGCATGAGGTTACTCTTTCTCTTCCTTTGGGTTGAGCTACATCTTGTTTACTGTATAATGCATTTCTATTCAAATTGTGTTTTTTACATCCCCCCCTTAGTCTTTCAAAGTGTCATACTGGTTATGTATATAATCACTCGTGATTGGGATTTGTCATCTCATATGTTTTTTCTAGGAGATAACCGACTTGTTGGAAGCGAATTCATTTAAGCATAGGGATACATTTTGTTTTGTAATGCATAAGTATGTCACAACAAGGATACAAAGAGTTTCACTCTTTCAATGTTTTACATGATTGTTTTTTCTAGTATGAATGTTTTATGGTTGTGCATGTATTTTACCTCATTACTTTTTAGTTTCGACTATCGTAATCTTGTACACCCTATAGAATTTTCATGCTAGGTTTACAATCTAGCTATTTCAATTTTTTCCTCTACACTTCTATATTGATATTTTTAGATGTGTGCATGCATGTAATTTTTTTAATGGAATCCTATTTAGGATATTCCTATCAGATCTTTCCAACACCCCTAGAATATGGGGGTATGTTTTGGGTGGTCATGGGACTAGGCCCAGATAGGGTTATTTCATGATTTCTCATGTTCTATTTTACAATGTATGAACCCAAGTACACACCCATCCAAAATTTTTTGTGTAAGAATACCCAGTTTACAATTCATCATTGCACACACTGAAGTACACACCCATGCAATACATTGTGTTCATGTACACTACATGTTTTATTCTACACAGTGTGTACTACAATACAAACCTTTCTAGTAAATGGTGTGTAAATACCCCTATTTTTTATTTTACATGTAATCAGAGTTAAAGAACATTCCAAGATTGACTAAATGATGGTACAAGAAAGTGCACACTATGTACTGTGAAACAATTGGTGTTTTGTTGTATATAAATTCTCTGGAATCAAATTTGGGATTTTGAAAAGTAAATAATGAGTTATTTTTGTGTACAATGGATTGGTGGCCTTTATTTGGAGAACATTTATTTGATTAGAGGAGATGTAAGTAGGTTTTTATTTTCAATGATGGCTAGACAATAGGGTTCATTCATAATTTTTGGATTATTTATTCGGTCACTAATTAGATAAAAGATTTATTTATATTCCAGTTTTTTCCACATTTCTTATATATACATATGTCAAATACACTCCCACATTCAACTAGGTGGAGTCGATACTACCCTATATTGAAAATCATACAGGGTATGGTCCTCCACCAAGAGTCGGTACTCCCATGACTGGTTATGAACCCATTATTAAGGTGTTGTTCCAAAATATTCTGGAGAGGGTACGTGGGTTTCATAGATTTATATCATGGGTGTTTTTTATATGATTTGGTATTGATGGGTTGAAGGATGTGTTATTCCCTAATATGGTTAGGATTCTTCATCGAAGAGTTGGATCCCCCTCTCAGTCTTTATAGGTTGTGGTGATTTAGTTCGTATGGTTTTACAATGATTTTTTTAACAATCATGAATCCTTAATAACCCATGGGGAACCCTAGGAGGAGGCTTGTAGAAGGATATTGACTTCATGTTTTATATTTTTTGATTGATATGATAATTATGTTTACTTGTGTGGAATGACTTTCGAGAGTTGGAGTAGAGATGACCAGGAAATATCTATAATACTAAGACTTCTAGTGGTGGATAATATCTATAATATTATTTATTTTCTCTCTCTTAGAAATACTATATTATCTAGATCTCTAATCAAACATGGTGTTCAATTTATCCACTTTACATTCATTCTGGTCACCATCTATAACAGGTGTTGAGGTAACGTGATTCTTATGCTCACTTTTTATTTTTCATTACAGCCGATTGGGTATGATTATTCTCACACCTACATGGGACTTTAATCCACATATTTTTTGTACATAGATTATTCACATAGGTTAGTTTATGGACAGATTACATAAGGTTCTATTGTCTCTTGTTCAGATTTGATGCCTGGGGATTCATTGTGGAGAAAAATGATTCTTTATTTTAGTAGGCACTACTAGGGTTGTAGTGTGATTAAATATTATATATATTGTGGGATCATCATAGTGATTTGGTTTCCAGAGGCATTTTAGGTGTACAATCTTCCTTGTATTTACTTTATAGGATATACTTGTAATTTTGTCTCATTTTTACATTATTTATATATTAGAAGTTTATGTATATATATCCAACTAGTGTTTTAGTTCTCTTTTGTATAGGACATATGTTTATGTTTTTTTATTAATATAATATATGGCCTCCTATATTGTGAGTTATAGATTCTCATTTCTAGTCACGGACCCCTATCCTATTAGAGGTGAGCTTAGGGTGTCACTCTTATATTTTCACAGATTTGGGAAGGGAACTAGTGGCTCATCTATTTATTCATCAATTATCATTACAAATCAGTAAAAATATAGAACCAATAAAATGAATTATAAATTAGAGCGTATTTTTTTAACATGGAATATTTTATATTCGTAATATATTTTAATAGTAATAAAAAAACGTTCAAAAGAACATGTCTAATGATATATGATATGATAGAACACTAGTGAGGCATAGTTTTTATATAATTTTTAACGTTTCATTATACACATTATATACCAATGTCATTCCCACATCATAACAATTGACCATCTGGTAAAACACTCATAATAAACTATTTTATTGATTAAAATAATCCAAAAATTCAACATGAATATTATTGAGACTTAAGAATCATATTCCCTGCATATAAATCCTTGGCCATAGTATTAAATCTCCATTAACTCCAAACTTAAGATGTTACAATGTTATGAAACACATAAATCAACATATAACACATTCTAATTTAAGTGTCAATATCATGGAATATTTTTATTCATGCATTAATCTGAGAACATTTGGATAACTAATGTAACTATTGAAAATTATTTTTTACCAACACATCATGAAATATTTTTTAAAATTATTTTAAATTATCTTTGAATTTAATTGGTTTAATAATTTATTATTTAAACATAAAATTCAATATGTTCAATCACACACCAATTAAAAATTTAGAAACTATACTCACTTAAAATATCTTGTTATGAAACCCAAAATAATTTATATCTTAGAAATAACACATTGGTCCATTAGTGGGAATATTGGAAAAATAAAATATTATATCCATATCAAATATTTTATTCTATGAGTTTTGAGCATTATTTTGAAAAAAGAGTGTATAATTGAAAATATTCCACAGGTGGGGGTGGGACCTCATTCCAATATATTTATTAAAAAATATGACTTGGATGAAATATTTTACCCTGGATATAACTCCTTTTATCCATATAGTTTTTCTCAAACATTATATAGAGATTAATGAATCATAATAATTTTCCTTAAAAAATAAACACATTTTTTCATAAAAATTTTGTTTTACAAATATCTTATTCTATCACAAAACTAAAATAAGATAAAATATGAAGACATTATTTAGATTGATTTGAGCTTGGAATATTCATGTGCATATAACTTCATGATTTTGAAACCCATTGCTTTTGAACTTAAATTCAAACTATAATCATCATCATTTTTCATTTATTTTCAACTCATGTATTTGTAAAAAATTATAATTCATACATTAGGTATCACATTCCCTTAATAATTTAATAATTTATTCAATAACACAAATACTAAGGATAAAATGTCCATGTAATTTCTTAAAAACCTTCACCTATCGGTGAAAAATCTATCGCAAGGAATTATTATCATTAATTACTAGTATCTCCATTAGGTTTCAGTGAATTTGAGTTCCTACTCTAAGAGGCCACTTTGGAATTCTCAACATATTTTTCATCTCCTAAATAGAACATTTACCCACTTATATTTTCGACACAACACTCTATCCTAAACATTATAGGTCTTGTAATTCACCCTTAATACTTTGAGGATATAGTGTAAAATTTTATAGAACTAATTCATATTTTTAGAAAATTTCCTACATTGATTATACAGTGAATTCTATAGTACTAGCAACCATTAATGTAAAATGTTTGTATCACCAAGTCATTAACATAACCAGTCATATATTATAATTTATTGGAGAAAAAACATCCTCATGTGATTTTGGAAGTAATTCTGTTGAATACTTATAAGATTTCTTCTCTGTTTCTTAAAAAAATCAGGATCCACTTATTTAATAACATTAACAGTTTGCTACTCAAGAAAGTGTTACACTAACATAATGAATTTTCCTTCTTATTTAATTACAATTATTACTTTTCATTACTACATTAAGAAATTTATTTCATTAATATTTTCTTTCCATGGATTGATCTTTAAGACAAATGAGATTGTAATGATTCCATTTATTCTATAACTGAAGAATTAATTAGATGATTGTAAAATTTTAAATTCATTTAATAAGATAATTTATCAAATATGCATTAATTAAATGATGGATCCACTTAAAAACTATAATACTAATTAGTGGGTCAATATCTGTATTTCACTATGATTGGGTTAACATTAGCATTTCTACCATCTAATAGCTATATAGGTAGAAAATAAATTTTGTCATATCATATAAAAATAATAGTCATATAAGAATATAACATTGTGCCCAATTCTATTAAATTAATTCACTCATTATTATTCCTCTATTATCATAGTCTTTATAGGGGTTTTTAATCCAAATTAGCTTAAATAGCTTGAGAGTGTGTGTGAATCGGTGTATGATAGATTAAGACTCATCCACTTTGGATCTTGTTTTGTTGTTAAGAAAAACAACCATCTCTCTCCTTCCCAGGGTAATGTATGAACATAATTGAAATAATATGTGAGGCACATCAATTTTACATCATTAACCTTCCTGGGGATATGCCCAATGATCCTTCAATGGGGATGTGAAAATGTTCCATATATTCTAAGGATCAATAGAAAATTAAAAGGAAAGGGATAGATGAAATTTAATCCCAAGCTCAAAACATTTATACAATTTAGGGTCCGGTTACTAGATTTCCAAGGGTCACTACATATATCCCTTTCTCAAGATTACTACTAGGGAAAATGATCATAGTCTTCCTCTTCCGTTCCTCGCTACTCTTGCAAGGGATCCACTCAATGTGTATAGACATGAATCTACCTTCATTTGAAATAATTCACACATCCTCAACTATACATAGATAATTTTTTGAATTCCAATTTTCACCCATAGATGAATTGCACATTTCTTGTAATATTAGTTTATAATAATTAAATTTGTGAACTGTTTAATTCCCCACATGAACTTACCCATGCCCTATGAAAACTTCCTTACACCATGTGATATGAGTGCTTCACATACCAAGTTAGTCTTCTATTTAACACCTCCCCTCTTCACACCCTTCTACATTTGCGTGAAACATTTCCTCAAAAAACACATTTTTGAACTATCACTTAAAATATCCATATTTAGGGAAATGATCTCCTTTCCACTACTTATCCCTTTGTAGAATTACACCTCATGAACCTTTTCGAATTTCATGAATTTATTCCTAGATTAAATATGTTTTCTAATGAAAATGTCTCTATGTAAGGATGAGGTTAGCAGTCCTTATATAGTAATATATATCTGAAAAACCATTTAATAATGTCTTAAAAAAATCATTGATGTAGTTCGTCCTTCCCCAATGACTGTGTTATGTGGTCTTTATAGTGTCTTTATTTCCTCGCGGTGGATAATCTCTTCAACAAATGAAACAATTAGTGGCTCATGAAATTGGTTCCCCTCTACCGAAAATGATGACATATCCCATGATCATCATATATCCCACAAAATCCAATCCTTCAAAGAATTTTCTTTCATTCACACTACACATATCTCCCTTAGCCATCAACACAGCACTACAATGTGGAAATTTTACCTTTTTAAATTTTTTGTTTCTGTTACGCATACGTCTTATTTGGTCTCAGAAAAATGATTTTTTGCCCAACAAAAATTGGCTCCTTTGAGGAATCATTCATTATCTAAAAACATTCTCTTGATTTTGAGGCCCAAAAATTTTGCACACTCACAAATGACACCACCTAAAAAACCTTCTTTCAATAATAAAAACCATACTCATTCAAAGTCATTAGGATTTGTCAGCAAACACAATCACCGAAAAAACTCCAATAGGATTCCATGAGGGATTTTTCACAATAGTATTTTTATATAACCATAACTTAATGAAAACATAAAATAATTGTATCTAATCTTATTAGGATCACCCATTACATGATTTCTTTAAAAAAGATAATATACTGGAACATAGATTTATATTTACCTAACCATTTTTATTATCAATGTCTTGAAAAGTGCTTTATGAGGAAGGAATATGAAAGATAGTATTTTTAAAGTTGATTTAATCTCTCTATACTATCTCATATATTAATTTAACATATATTCATGATTCTAATGACTTACCTTATAATCCATATTCCATTCACCAAATCCATATATGTTAAATCTATATTCACACGTGATTATTCAAATGAATTATGAACATGAAACATTAATTGAATATGCAATATAAACAAATTATAATACCAATCATGTAAATACATATGTTCAGGTAAAATAATTAAAATAAATTGTTTAAAATCATAAACCAAAAATTACATTAATTCATAATATAAAAAAATTTATAAATGAATAAATAAACAAGTTAAAAAAATAAAAAAAATGAAAATTAATACATTTAATAACGATATAAAAATTAATTAACGATTCATAAATAAATAATAATCAATTTATAATTTAACCATTTTTAAAAATGAATAGTTTAATTTTAACCAATTTTAAAATATCATTTCATGATTTATACATATTTAATCTGAAAAACATTACATTCAAAATTTAATATATATTTTGGGAAACAATTGTTACGATATATAAATTTGATATATATTATAAACTTTTTATATAATTAAATATCTCAAATTTTATATAATTAATAGATCATATCATCATCCAAAATCCAATTTAAATAGCTTAAATGAATTCCATATAATGATTTAATAAATAAATTTATATTTATATTTATCTATTATGAATAAATAAATATTCATATCAATATTTTACAATTATAAAAATTTATGAACAGATTATAAACTATTAAAAATGTGAAATCCACTTTAAATGTAGATAAAATGTTCTAAAATTTGTTGGTTCAGTTTAAAGACCCCTTTAGAATAATAATTTTCCCTCTAGGCTAATGAAATTTATGGTTTTTGAGATATTTATTTAAAAAATAATTATTGTTAACATGTTCCTCAAAATGGTATAAACTATGAAATAATTAAAAAAATTGGTCATATAGAAACAAAATTATCCATTACACCTTTGTTAGCAATTACGGGTTAACCATGTAATTTTATTCAAATCATTTCGATGTATGTGAGTGTATTGAGTAAAGAAGCATCAGGAAAGGCTAGTAAATGAAAGAATAACTTATTATACTTCACCATGGTGTGGTCTATTACAATGGTTCACATACCATAATGAAGAAACATTGTGACCACATCATGGTGAATTAATTTGTGACACTCCATTTTACATTAATTTATCACATCACCCATATCATCCATTTCTAATATTTTGTTGTGAGTTTTTATATATTTTATATAAATTCTTCTTGTTTATCACTACAATATATTGTTGTTTAGTAAAATCGAGAACCAAAATAATATTTTTGAAGAGGCTACATTGTAGTGCCTAGAATATTCATTTGTTGTATTCTTCCTTGATATGAATTTACATTAAAAAAATATAGAAATATGTTTGATACTAGTAATGTTTTTTAGATGGATTTCTACTATTAAAAACATAGTGGAAGAATAACTCTAAATCACCACTATCATTAAAATTTATCTATGAATTTAAAATAAATTATAAAATGAATAAAATCATATACTATTCACTATGATGTTACAATGTATCCTAACTTCACACAATATTGTGATCAAGGTCACAGAGGAGAAATCGAAGGTTGTCTCCCTCCTAAGTGATCGATCAATCATGGGAAAATCCCAATTCATGGGAATGACATACCTTTTTACCATTGTCTTCTTAATCCTTTTTGCAATGGAAGGAGAGAAACAAGAGATAGTGATAATAGGATATTAGGAGTTCTAACTTTTATTTTTCTATAATATAATGTAACATGAATCTCACACAATGTAATCCATTAAATATTCTTCACTTGAGACCTTTAAAATTACAAAAAATGGAAAGTTAAATAAACTTTTACATATTTTAAAACTCATTGTAACATAAAAATCATCATTATGATTCATTTTTTTATGTTTTAAAAAATAATTTAGGTCATTCAAAATCCTCTATATTTTCAACACATTGAAATTATATCGATAATGATATATAAGTGTGGGATATTTAATCCAAGTCTCATGATATCATATATCACATATACTTCCATTTGACACATGATTGTGTGTTATCAATCAACACATTGTGGTTTGTCCCATGTTAGAGGATAACTTGTACCAAACCACCATACCATAGTGGTGCCTTAATTAAACAATTCCATTATAAATTATTAGTGTTAGTCTTCATACATTCTCCATGAGGACAAGTTCACTTTTTTGAAACTTTTGTGTCCATACTTGTATAGAAATATACATTTTTTCTTTAATCCAATGATACACTTTTCACTAGTTTCATGTTATTTTTTCTTGAGTATTACTACTCATTTTGTGCCCAAAATCATATCACATACCACAACTAAGAATCTCTAATATATGATGCATATAAAACCATTATCTTATATAACATCCCAATAATATATAATTTTTTTCCATTCATACTATTTTAATCTACAATATCACTATGTTTGGTTTTTCACACACTATCCACATATACCATAAAAACCCCATATCATAAATAGACCTACCAACATAAAATTATTCCTCAATCTGAGTATTGTTTTGAACCATTAAAACAAAGAAAAATATATTTTATGTCTAGACATGAAATTTTCATTATCTTATATTATCAAAATTTTCATCATCAGTAATGTTCAAATGATCCTAAATTATAATGATATATTTTTTCAGGCATCCTTTCATAGACCTAGTGTTAAATAATTTTATGGAAACAATGATCTATGACCCCAAAAAACTTATGAAACACTAAAGAAAACATTTTTCACAATTCCCAAAAGTATAATTTGTATATGAACCTCTAAATTTTGTCCTCTAGTTCATGTGATTGTTATTTAAATTTCTATTTTTTCACACTACCAGCATGTAGAAGTCTATCCTAATGATTTTCCATAACTCTTTTCTCTCAATCAAATTATCTTATTCTAAAATCTCTATTTATTTTATCATCCTCTACCATTTTTGATGTATATGTTTCTAGTATAATTTTGGTCCTCATTAAATTTTAAATTTTCATTAAAAATCCAATCTTTGATATCCTCAAACACAAAATCAATTATAATACTTGAACCAATCACAATGGTAACCATCATTTCCTACGATATATGTCATGACGAATACATTATTAATTCAGGAACATGGATTCTATAATACTTGTTCATTTACTCTATCTTACTTTTGATCATGTTGATATAAAATATCTGATATGTCACTTTAATTCAATTTTTCATATTCAAAACAAATATTCTACGCATTAAAAATACCTTGTCCATGGTATGAGCTTTCTGACACGTGTTCATGAGTCGGGTATTCAACTAATTAGTGATATCCATCTATCATATATTAAAAGAAACATCATTAGCTAACATCCTTTGTTCAAGTATGAATACCTGTTATCAAAGCTTTTCTAACACTTTTTATCTATCATATTAGGTTGATATCAATTAATGAAAGAACAATATATTAGTTATATTCAAAGTTTAATTTGAATCGTCTAGATAACAGTGTTTAACCTATCGAACCTATCAATGATTTTCCCTTATTCTATGATCTAATCATCTACTAAGATCTATAATAAATACATAATAATCACATCCACTTATTGTTCCCCTAATATGAATCCCACCATTCTTTTTTTACGCAAGAAAAAATACCATAATATTCATTGGAACATGATAATGGTCTACCCGAGAAATATTCCATTCAAAATATAAAAACAAGACTCAAAAAATCATCCATTAATAAATTGGTGAAAAATGGAAAACAAATCACACACACTACAGTAGCACATAATAAATTTATAATTTCTCAAGATATTATATATGAACATAGAGAAATATAACATTCCACTAGTAGATATATAGGTGATAAAATTATGAATTAGCAGTGGTAACTAATCACAACTCAAAAAAATAGGAAACAATATTTTTATAAAATCATCACTCCACATACCACCTGTTAATAGAGAAACATGGATCTTATGAGAAATCTTTATTAATAACATAGACAAAATATACTCTAATATGCATTTATCTTTAGTTTTCACTTAAATAGGAAGTATCAACATTACAATTTATATTGGTAACACTAAATTTTACAACCAAACTACACCCATTGATTAATTATATCTTCCTTTACCACCTAACAGTCTAGTATCATTTATATTCAATTATGAAAGGTCACCACTTGTGATTTCTATACTAGTTCTTTAGTTATACCCACTAATTCCTTGTAATCAATGCTTGAACAGAGAAACTAGATTCACTCCCCTATAAAGCCCTTTTCCATAATTTAAATGTTCACCCTATTTATTTCATAATATGTTAAAATGGTGAGTGTGATTGTAAATTTTAGGGTGATAATTATTTAAAGGAAATATTATATCCAGGTTTATTATTTGAAATCATTATACATAATTTATTGTTTTTTTGTTATTATATTATCCTTATCATAAAATAAAAATACTTCTCGATCATTGAGTCTAATAATAATTTTTCAAAAAGAATAATTTTTTATCTATGTTTGAATATTATTTAATTGTATTTAATGAAACATTATTATTTTTCATGTTGAAATATATGTGTGAAACATCAAATATAAAAAGAAGGACCTTTTCTATTGTGAAATGATACGATTCCACCAATTCATGAAATATATAAAACATACTAAAGTAAGAATTTATTATTGGATAATTTTTTAACACCATGTGTGATATGAGTTTATCCATCAAATTGCCTGAAGGCCTTCATTTTTTATTGATTTTTGATAATCCACCTTTCAAGGGGTGAGGTGGAACCCATACAAGGCTGTCATGTTATTAGGTTATAATGAACATATTTATTTTCCCACTATGTTGTACATGTTATGCCAAAATATTTTTGAGACATTTTAATAAAAAATTATTTTGCATATTTTTCTTTTTGGATTGATTATATCATGAATCGTTCATAAATATTTAATTTCTAAACTAAATTTTTAAAAATTGTTTTTAAGGAATTATTTGATTTCATTCATTTTGGATTATTGGTAAAATATGTCTAGGATGATGAACCATTTTTAGAAATCAATAATTGTTGTTATATATCCTTCACTATGATTTAATCTGTCACTGTAAATTCTATTAGATTAAACTATTTTATCATTATAATAAAAATAATTATTGATAAATTTTTTTATCTATGGTAATTTTATATTTTATAATATGTTTTGAAAATAATGAAATTAATTCTCATGATAGAGGCATGAATATAAAAATAATTCTAATTCCTAATCACACTCTTACATATGATATAATATGAGAATAACACTATAGGAAACTAGAAACATTGGATGAAATATAATAGAATCACAATATGATTTGTTATCATAAATATTGATATATTAATAACACTACATGTGATATATATATATATAGGAAATGACCTGGAATATGATTTAAAGAGATTCTTTTTGAGATAAATGTTACTTAAATTCCATTAATTATTATTCCTAAAAAGAAAATCATGATCCATTAAGAGTTAACTGTCAAATTTTTTAACATGAGAACCACATGGAATGAAAATAAAAAACCATTGGAGATCAAACCATATAAAAGAAGAAATAAAAATGAGTAATAAATTTGTTTTTATAATGGATTTTAAACAACTTGGATCTTGGTGTCTACATTTACTGAAGTACATTTACAAAAAAACCATATTTATTTGGGTTCACATAAACATTATCAAATTTCAATTTTTTGGTTATTAATGGTTCGAAAAAATTATTCTATTTTTTGAAAAAGATCAATCACGGATAAAAATGACATGGTATTTTGAAACTAAATTTTTTTTCATTTATCATAAGTGAAGTGTATCATTGATGAAATGTGATGATGAATAATTGTGATAGTGAAGATAAATAAAAATGATAATAAGAAATACAAAAGTGATTTAGAGAAATAATTGAGGGGAAAAAGTTCTATTGATTTAATAACATATCTATATAAATAGTAAAAAATATATTATCCAATAGTTGAGATTAATCAATACCTTATCTAATTAAATGGTTGGAATTCCAAATGTCATAGAAACCTCAATTTTGTACATTATGAAGGGTTTCAGTTATGAAGACTCTTCGTAAACATAGACATTTAAATCCTCACAATATAAATTATAATTTATGACACAACCCCTTGGATGTCATAAATTTAGTGAATATTATGTAATTCTCACTTGAAAACCCCTATTGTAAAAACAATTGAATCCAAATAAATTGGATTCCATGTCATGAATACTCATTAAAATCCTTATGAAAAAACCCAGTGGGAAGAAACTAATGAGGAGTAAACGAGTGCAGGATTCTCACACACCCTCATAAAATTATGATATGATTTTCTGTATATATTTACCTATTTTTTAAATAATTTTCTCTAAAGTTATATTTGGTGATTCCTTTGAGAAAAAATAAATAAGACTATCACAAGTCATTATGTGTTAGATATCAACATCACTATTATTTTTTTATGTTCATTAGTAAAAATATTAGGTGAGATAAGAATTTATCAACCCCCAATAATATAAAAACCCTAAAATTATGTAATAAAATAATAATAATTTTCATATAATATGGTGGTAATATCATTATCTATTCCACAAATAGATATGTTATGATGAATTAATAAACTCAAATAAAGTCATTCTCGAATTAATTCATGGATTACAACAAACTCAACATGATCTATGGAAGTAGAAAAATGGTTTGTCTTGTTGAATATCATTTAATGGAATTTTCACCATATGAGAACAAATAACAATAATGATACTATGATTTTTTCAATAAAATATCACCATAACCCACAAATTATGAATTTATATTTTAGATTAAGTAGTCATTTTTATCATTTAAATCATAATTAGTAGGTAATAACATTACCAGGTAATGACTTTATCATAATGAGACCTCATATTATTCACAATGTATATATGCACATTCACATGTATATCTATGAAGGATAAACAAAATGTACATTTATATTAAATCCATCAGTGATAAAAAATTTATTTATCATCCCCTCATGTAAAAATTTATCATTATTTAATGATTTATATTTAATTATTCATTAAGTAAAAATTGATTCCAAAATTTAGTAATTAATCTTATTTTTATTAATTCAAAAATTGAAGAAAATTATTTATAATTTTTTAATAAAATAATTAATTTATTTTAAAACCTCTTTTGGAGTTCTAATGTTTATCAAAATATTTTGAGAACATGGTTAATAAATAATTTAATATATACATACCATGAGTTGAAAAAATTTATTTTATTTTTTTCTTTAATGGATTCCTAAAATACATATGCATTACTAATGAAAAGATGATAATTTATTATATTGGGTGAAATTATCGTAATTGGAAATAATATTTTGGAATTTTAAACCCTATAGGAATTTATATATGGTGTAATCAATGTTAACATATAGATAAACAATATATATTATAATAGTACATGATCCAAAAATAAATATGACTATCCAAATTTTTAACAAATAAAATTTCTAATAATAATCTCTTATATATTCACTAATCATCGAAATTGGGAGAACTAATTGAAAATTCCATATATTGTACATAGAAAATATTTCTTCAATATTTATTTTTTCTATCAATTATAATGTTGAAATATCTCAAAATCCATTATTGTCAAAGTGTTTTGAAAGAATTAAAATATTATAATATATTATGGAAAGTATTTAATGATATCCTATAGTTGATTTAGTACTAGGGTATCTTTTTGGAAAACATCTAAAAATTAAACTTGGTTATTAGTACATTCATTTTCCTCTTTTAGAGAAAGTATAATTATTTATATTCTCCCATAATGAAAAATTCTTTTATATAAACTATTTCACCACCCATATTGTTCGTATAATTAGGATATTGACTTTCAAAACATTAAAACAATTTTTTATATATAATTGTAAAATTGATGAAAACTGAAAATTGTAATAATTTATGGATAAGGATATATTGAGAAATTGTAGAGGGATAAAAGTTATACTATTCATTAACATATCTCCAAATATATTCAGTACACAAGATTTTATCAAATATATGAGATTAATATAATTACCCAAAAATTTATTACATAAATATTACATCATTTTAGATGAATATTTAGAACATATCATTTTGAACCATGCTCTAACCGAAATTTTTTATTGTCATTGGAATCATGGAAATAAAAAAACAATCATTCATAAGAGATAATCATCATCTCACGGTTATATATTCATAATTATAACCCTTCTTATAAATATCATACATAAAAATATTTCTTTATATTAATTGATTGGGAAACAATAGAAAGGGTGAATTTGGATGCTCTGTATGGGTACGACAGGGATATAGCAATGATAACTTAATAATAAAATGAGCATAATGGTGAGATAACATGAGATTAAAATTTTAAGACCATACCCAACATACAATAGATCATAATATTGAATAATGTCTTTATTATAGGTATTTTACAATACACGAATAATAAATAAATTAATGAACATGATCTATCATAGAAAAATATTATCATAATATAGAAGTTTGTGGTATACACATAATCATAGAGAATACTTTTCTTATTCAGGGATCAATGATAATACTATCATACTGGATTAGCTTCAATATCCATTTCATCTTACACTTATTCAAGGTTTAATCTCAATACTATCATATAAAATAGATACTCTCTCTAAAATGGCTTCACTATCGATCACATCCCTCATTATCTTGGGAGATATCCATCCATTCACAATATATTGAAGAGATATATAATTTTAGGGACACACATCAAATAATATTAATCCAATCATTTATGTTCCCCATGATCATAACGTGTTCATAATATATCATAACCAATTAAAAATAGACGAGTTTCAAAAATAGTTCTACAATTCTTCATAGTATAACATGTGGTAAATAAAACAAGTTTTATAAGCATTATAATAATTCATCTCACTATAAACAATGGTAAATAAAATGGGCTTCACAAACATATAATGACCATAATCCTAAACCATAACAGGAAAATTTAAGGATGGTATCATTGGATCATATCCCATGTAAAACATTTGAAACATCAACGGGTTTTAACTTAAATTAAAATTCTATTAAAAGAGATGTTGAAATTTTCTTGAGGAAAATACCCTTTTAATTTTTATATAATTTATTTAAAATACTAAAATTTTCAAATGAAATAAATTTAATTTTTAAAATATATATAATCTTATAAATTATGCATCAAAACATTTATTTGTCATGAAGGTAGGAAATTATCTTCATGTAATTTGTTTTGAAACAAATATTTCATTCACATTTTTAGTAAAAATTAAAAAGTTCATGATTCATAAAAAAATAAGAAAAATTCTTTAATATTTTTTTCATAAATTAAATAATTTGGAAAATTAATAAATATAATCAAAGTATTATAGTAAAATAAATCATAAAATGTTTCTATAAAACATGGAAATAGAGAACAAATGATTTTTGACCGAAGAAAGAAAAAAATTAATTTTTCCTATAAAAATTAATTAAGTCACATGACTATTTAAAGGCAAAAAAATTTAGTTAAAAATGAAATACAAATAAATAAATAATGTCCAAAACAATTCATAATATTATATATATTTTGACCATAAACATTCATCACTAGAAACATAATCCTAAACGATTTGGGTAAACAACGAGATGGTAACAAAAAGCTCCAACCACATTGCTAATTTTAAAATCATGAACTCAACAAAAGAGATAAACATTTAGGTATATTTAAACCCCAAGAATTATCATGATAAAAATCATGAAATAAATTCATTTATGTTATATACACCTTATAAAATTAACAAGTGGTGAATATGACATGTATATCATAGAAATTTATGTGGGAAAAAACCTTTAGCTCAATTTCCAAATTATTAAAAATATATATATAAAAATTTATAATAACATTGAATTTTTTTAATATAAAATAATAATTTAAAAACATATAATATCATATATTATCTATTTATAACATTTACATGCCTATTTTTTAACAATTCTTCATTAAAAGTTTCATTTCTATGTGTTTACTTTTTCATTTTTCGTGAAAGTTTCATTTCTCATGAGATATCCATCTTTAACATATGAATTAGAGAGATATATAATTCTAAGGTAACCTATAATAAAATCATATGAAAATAATATGTGTTTTACAGAATCATAAAATAGTTTTTATATATCATTGCTTATAGAAAAATTGGTTTCATAATCATTTCCACATTTCACAATAACATATCTTGGAAAAAATAAATCAGGTTTCACAAGAATTTAAATAATTAATCATAGAAAAACACATTGAAATGAAAATAGATTCCATAAATATCACATAATCCTAATCATAATCTATATAGAGAATAAATAAGGATTGTATCACTAGATCATGTCTCCAACATAACATATTTGACATTGGAGGATATTGTCTTAGGCAAAAATTCCATTAAAATATCACTAGGATATTACATGTTCAAATTATACTTTTCTTTTTTGAAATCATTTATTTAAAATATAAAAAATTAAAAAAAATCAAGGAAAACAATTTCATTGAAAAGAACATTGAAAATTATAAATTAATCTTTATAACATTGAGTTGTCATGATGGTGTAAAATTCCATTCATGTTGTTTACATTAAAAATAATCATTCATGTTTTTAATAAATAATCCAACGTACCTTATTCATAAGATGAAAAATAATATTACATGAAAATATTTATAAGAAATTAAACCATGGGTAAAAATAAATATTATATTTCATATTTTAATAGAAAAATTTGTCTTGAAACCATTTTTAGAAAAAATGGGCAGGGATGAAAACAAATCTTCTAGACTAATTATAGAAGTAAATTATATTTTTCATAAAAATACACCTTATGTTTTGTGATTACACATAGACATAATAATGATTTGAATGAATTTAATCGCTATAAATAACAAGAGTAGAACCCAAAACATAATATACTATAGAGTTAGATCATAAAATTCTATTATTAGAAACATAATCATAAACAATCCTAGTTAATAATGACATAATAACATAAATCCCTTTCCATTTTGGTAACATTTGAATCAAAATCTCATAGGAATAAATAACCTTATATTAATTTTTAAATACCCATACTTTTCATGATAATAATCATAAAATAAATTCATAAACATTTTTTATGTTGGATATAGTGTCTTTGGACCCACAGTTTATAATTTTATTATAGATATATTGGATATATTAAATATTAATGAGACAAATTATTTTCTATTGTTCATTTGTATTAATGAATCTAATGTAATAATGTTATAGAGTATACATTCTATTGATATTTCCACATCATTTTCCCACACTTTTGATAACCATGAAGTGTTATGATGATACTCTTAAATAATGTTCTCCAGTTGGATAACATACTACTATAGGAATCATCGTACATAGACTATTAAGTGTGAGTACTCATGAGAGGATGATGATTCTTCTCTTGATTTTTTCCCATTTGTAATTTACATGATTGGAGATTTTGAGAATATTCACGATAATTTTAATTCCATATTTTTTAGTATCAACAGATATTCCTATATGTGAGCATGTGTAATGGACTTTAGACATTTCCTTTATCATTGATGCATGTCATGAACTACACACTTATATTTACATACCAAAATAATCATACAATTTTTTGGCAGGATGTTTGGTGAGTTGGGTGCATCATGATTGGAATTTCATTAATGGGTAGGTCAAGGATGTATTTGTCTCGTTCAACTTTATGGAAGATGATTTCCTGGACCTTTTATTGGAATAGAACTATCAACAAAAATTCAATTTATTGATGTGTTTATTTCATATAGTCAATGAAAGATATATCGAGAATATATGTTGGTGACACGAATGTGCAACCTATATGATGAGATATTGAGATTAAGGGATTATGTTACACAATAATAATTTATATATGATTATCATCATCGTTTTATTATATTCTTTCACTTGGGGGAAATACCCTATTGATAGAGAATAATCATGGACTTTGGTAAAGCTTACACAATTATAATGAGAATGAATCATATAGGTTCACACACTATGTTTTTATGATCCTATTAATTAAATAATATTCTAATTTAATTATTGGAATAAATATTATTCTAATGACTGATGAATAATTTCATTTATGTTTTATTAATCCATAATATTCAAATGTTCATTAATATTTATTTATTTATAAATAAATAATTTTTTTGATAAAATAAATACATATAAATTATTTATTTTCTACATTTCAAATAAAACATTTCTTCTATTTATTTAATATTTTAAAAAATAATTATTTTCAATATTATGAATCAAATATTTTGTTATGAATAAAATAATTATTTTGGTGTTCAATAAATGCTCGAGGAGTTCAAATGGAAGAACAAACTTAACACTAAATAATCAACTCACCACACTAGAACTCGTAGATCAATTACCATTTCATGATGATCAAATAAGCATGTGTGAATCACCTCTAGAGATATTATATCGTTGGATCCTCCCAATGAAATAAGGGAATTCACAAAAGGAACTTTCTGGATGATCAATTACATCCATTAATATTATTTCCTAAGTCAGGGTAATCATTTCTTCTGATATTAAAAAAAATAATTCTATATTTTATGTGCATGATCTTCACCCATATATTCGAGCATTGAAATATTAAAATAAATACTAATATAATTTCCACCAACACATATTTCCATTGTTCTCGAACACATCAACTGGTATCAGAGGGGTCATGTTTAAGTTTTAATTATTTATTTAATTTTCAAACCATATGAAATGGTGGTTGAGTTTTCAAGTCATATTATTCATACATTAATCTAACTTGAATTAACGCAATTCAAAATATTAATCATGTTTATTTGGTGTTTCATATTCTTAATAGAAAAAAACATTAAGAACAATCCGATATTCCATCATCAAGTGTCAAAAAATTTCCTAGTAAAATTGTGTTACATAGTGTGTAGCTGGGGTACATTTCATGTACCCATGCTCATTGTACCTAGCTTTGTTGATCAGTTAATTACATGTAGTTCATTTAATGAAAACCGCTTGTTTAATGTGCCAATCTGGCACACAACATGATGATACATTTCATGTATCTGGTGTGTACATGTTATGTAGTTCTACGAAGTTAACACATTGAATCCCCATGCATGTGTCTCGGATAAATGGAAACCAATGTACACCACTGGTATCGGGACTGCACACACAATGTAGTCTCCCATTATAGAATGGAATAAAAAATCACATTAAATTGAAAATTTCCATATTAAAACCATATTTTATTGATTACCACACCAATGTGTTTTTGAAAATTTAATAATGGTTAAAAATAATAATAAATTATAAATTAATTTATTTTATCTAATATATCATTATTGGTTCATCCATTTATATTCCATGAATTCCATTAGTGATGGGTATCCAAAATTATGTTTGGATGATTAATAAGAAGTAAGGAAATTAATTAATTATTTAATGCAACTTCTTAAATCGTAAATAATAAATAATGAATGATGAAATGAATGTTTGAAAGTTGATTATTCTTATTTGTTACATGTATGAACACTCATGAGCCTGACCAAGACTGGTGTTGTGATTGGTGTTTTAATTTAATTTCTAGCATTTTTTTTTAATTATTTATAATTACATAAAATATGATGTCATGAATTTCACCCTCTCTATTATAATGTAGGAATTTCATAAACAAATATATTTATGTAATCATATATTAACCAATAATATAGTTTCCCCCACCAAAATGTGACTTATAAATATATGTAATTAATGGATTATCCAAAGGCATGTGGAGGTGGATCAAGATGAAACCATTATGATGCCAACTCTAGAGATACAAAGGTGAACAGTTGGAATGAAATGACTCATGCTAAGAATGAATATATGAGTTATTTCCCCTAGATTAAATGTTGTTTTAATGTCCTCTCAATAAATAAACCATTGGATAAAGCTCATCAATGGATTATTTATTTATTTATTTCAGGGTAATTATTTATTTTATGGATAATAGACCACAATCACATTAATAAATGAATTAATGTGAAAATATTGAATTTAAATAAATTTATTTTGCATAAATGATTCATCTTGCATGGTTAATTAATCAAATAACATCTACAAAATATAAAAAATACATGTAAAGGATAAAATAAGATAAAATTTATGCATAATAAATTTAATAAATGATTTATTCATAAATGATTTATCTCACATGGTCAATCAGTTGAGAAACATCCATTTAATATTAAAAATACATGTAAAGGATAAAACAGGGTAAACATTATGAATAATAAATATCAAATCCCATAAACTAATGTTAGTTCAGATTAATCCATTCATTACATGATTAAGTGAAATACTCAATAGAAGTATTTGTTTGACCAACCATTGATGGGACACTTACTTTTATAATGGGGTTATTTTTTGGATTTGGGTTGACTTAACCTTTTTAAAAAAAGAGATTCATCCCTTTCAATAAATTGTGTCAATTGGTTGCAAGTGCTAAGGAAGACTAATTTAGGATATTAGTATTAAGTAATCCACTAAACAGATCAAGGAGTTAGAATCCTATAGTTGTAAAATAAATGCCAAAAAAAATTCATTCAAGTAGCTTGACCAATCCTTGTTAGGGTTATGGGATGGGTGATATGGATACTCTCCACAACAATTATAAAGTATCTAACCATCATGGGTTCAATGTGGAAAAATATTGTGGCATGATAATATCATAGTAGATTTAAATATTAAATAATTAATTAACTATCATAGAATTTTTATTCAGTATAATGTCTTCATAATATTCCCTTTCAATTATAGAATAAAATGGAAATATCATCATCCACACTATCCCTACAATCAATATTGATGATAAAAACTCCAAACTGGTTGTTACTTCCAGTATTAGTTTAGATGCCTTGGGTTTGTGCTACACCATGAACGAAAATATTATGTGCTTCAATCCCTACCTACTAAAGATACAAGTGATGAAGATTTAATTATCTACTAAAATCATTTTATTGATCTGGTTGTCATTTAATTTTTGATGTTTTCATTGATTTCTAATATTATCAGGATGTCACATGAAAACATTCATGTGTATAACATGATTGATCACCTTTGTTTTCATTACTAGGAGGAAGATAGATATGAACTGTTTTATATTTCCACGGATGTCCTTCAGAGAAAATATGGTGAGGGTACCCCTATTGGCCCTCACATAGTCAATCTCATTGTATACATTTAGTACATAGAGGTTCTAGGGTTTAAATTCCTTGATGAAATTGGCACTGAAATCATTATATAATCTATAATCAGTGATTCCCAAGCTTTCTTATGAATATTTATATGAAAAATTTGATAAGAATCTAATAGATCTTTTCAGTCTTCATCCCTGAGAAGATAGGGATATAAAGCGCAAAAATCCTAATATCCATATGGAGAAAAAAGAATAGGAAAGTTAAGATATCTCATTCCAAAATTATTAACACCCCTTTAAGAAGAGGGATATTGTACTGAATAGATGGTAATATGATGTCGTTGTTTTCATTTGGAAAGAGGGGAAACAAGATGAAAAACATCACTCAGCTAGAGATGCAATGGGTTGATTCAGGTACGTTTGTTACTATGTGAAATGTATTTGTTTCAACAAATTTTATATTAGATGTAACTTGTGGTTCTCATATATGTATTCCAATATAGGAAATAAGAATATTCAGAATGTTTGATAAAAGGGAGGTAGATTTACATGAATAAAATGGATCTAAACATGTGATTATATTAATCGGGACTACCACCTCACGTTTCCATCTAGAATGATAATGGGTGTAATGTGTTTTTATTTTCTACCTTCAATAAAAACAACATTATTTATGTATCCTGAAAATATTCTGATTGATTTATATTGAAATTTGGGAATAAATGATTCTTAATTTATAAATATAAGTTTTTTATGTAATAAACATTTACATAACAATTTTTATATGTTAGAATACAAGACCTATGTAATGGTATTTGATAATGATGTTACAACACATGACTCATATCACCCCAAGAATTGGAATCACTTGTCCGGTCATATAGACAAAAAGAAATTAACTAAATTAAATCAGTATGGACATTTAGATACTTTTTAAGTAAAACCATGCGGTGTATGTCATGAATGTTTACATGGGAAAATGAACAAACACCCATTTTGTGGTAAAGAATAATGTGCAAAAGAGATTCTTGAATTATTAAATACTGATGTTTGTCGACCATTTGATATTGAATTAAGGGGTGAGTACTTGTACAAAGTAACTTTAACTGTTGATATTAGTAGATCTATATATGTCTACTTAATGAGGTATAAGTTATATAATTTTTATAAATTCATGTAATGCAATAATAATGTTATGAACTAGCTTCATAAGAATATTGTGAAACTCCCTTCAGACCTCAGTGGAGAAAATATAAATAATTACTTCATTTATTACTTATGGTTGATTGGGATCCTATCCCAAATCACTCCTCCTTACACAACATAGTGTAATGGTGTAATCAAAATGAAGGATTTTACCATATTCAACATGGTGATATCCATAATGAGTCATGCACCTTTTCCATTATCCTTTTGTGGTTATGTGTTACAAATAGATTCATAAACACTAAAGCAAGTACTAACTAATTTGATAAATGGAATTCCATTTTAATTTGGGATTGGATGAAAACCCATTTTTTTTAATTTACATGGGAATGGTTGTGAATCATTTGTTAGGGCCTATTTAGGTAACAAACTTACACCTCGAGGTATAATGTGTAACATTATAATATACCCCAATTAAAATGGGGGCATTGCCTATAAGAACTTTCATAAAAAATTTAATTTTAAAAAGCCATTCCATATTCCTTGAGATGGATAACATCTCTAAAATATATAGTAGGAGTGAATAGAATTCTATGATGTTGATGCTCAAGTTACAGAAGAGTTTTCATAGGAATATATTCTGAAAATACCTTTAGAAGAATAAATTGTTCCATATACACATGAATTTTCTATGATTATAAGAGATGGTAGAGAACTAGAATGGTATGGTTTTTTAGAAATTGAGGATTGACAATCATTATTGTTAGATCATAATGATCCGCTAACCTACAAGGATGTAGAAAGTAGCCTAAATGATTCCAAGAGGAAAGAATCCTTGAATTCTAAATATGATTTCATGTACCAAAATAATGTCTGGAATATGATAAGTCCTATAGTATATATGAAAACCATTGGTATTAAATTGGTATTGAGGAAGAACCAGGACATGGAATGACATTTTAGTACCTATGTGGGCCAATTGATTGTTAAAGTTGTTAAATAGTGTAATTTTATTGACTATAATTAATCTTTTTCACCAGTTTCAATGCTAAAACCCATAGGAATTATACTTTCCATTACATCTCACCATGTCTACACGATTTGGAAAATAGATTTCAAAATTACATTCTTTAATGGGAACCATCTATATGACAACACTCGAATGGATTTGAACTCTGAAAGATGATAAAAATATATTTAAATTAAAAAACCATTTATAGATTAATAATAGTATCTTTGATAAAGAAAATTCATTTTGATGGTTCCATAACATAAATTGGTTCCATAAATAATTAGTGTGAACCTAATGACTACTGATGGTTTAGTGTGATTGTTATCATTTTCATAATACTATATGTTGATAGAAAATTACAAATTGGAAATTAAATACCAGTCGTACAGTATATTATGTTGTTGTTGAAAAAATTATTCTGTATGATGGACTTGGGTAAGGAAACATATATTATTGGGATAATGATGCATCCTGATATATCCACCATGTTTTTCAGCCTAAGTCAATTTACATGTACTAATATGATACGAAAGTGATTTAGTATGGAATAATCCAAGATTGGATTTTTGTTAGAATCACATGGAATTCATATTACCATGAAAATGTGTCCATATACAAATGAGGAAATAAATATAATAGTAAGGATTCAATATTTATCAGTGATTGGGAATGTAATGAATGTTATACTATGTACTATGATAGATGTCTCTTATAAATTATTTGTTATAAGAGTATATCAAGCTAATCTAGGTAACCATTATTATATGGAGGAAAAGAATATACTTAATTGTTTGAGGTGTGCTAAGGATATGTTCCCTATTTATGGATGAGATGAGGAGAAGGACATTATATGATATGTACACACTACTAAAAAATAGCTATATTCCAATGCGTATATACCCATAATTAAGAAAATATGTGGGTATTTTTACAATATTTGTGTCAATACACATGGTGTTGTTAAGAAATATGGTATAAATTACATCAATTTCAAAATATCATTGGGCTTCCCCTCCTGATTTCTCATTTCCATCAGGCTCCCCCAATGTTAACCCTCTCCTCCACTACCAAAACTCCACCTCTCATCCCTCTTCTCCCCTACCAAAACTCGACCATCTAGCCTCTATCTATACCTCAATATCCTAGGCTTTTCCTCCTTTCCATGAGCCCCTCTCTTCTTCCTCTCATATGGGAATGTCCCCCTATCATCTGCCTGTCCTCTGGTGATGTACCCTCTGGATCTGCATCTGGGGGATCCAAATGGGAGATCATATTACCGAGTGACATCGATCATACAAAAGGAGAGGATCAGTCACTAATACTGGATTCCAAAAGGAGACTAGAATTCAAATTTTTATAAATCTGGGGTTTTCAAGCAATCTACCAGTTATTATGTCGTGATGAATGGTAGAGGGAGTCGAGTTCGTGAAGGTGGAATGTGACTGATGATTGATGATTCTCTAATCCCAATTCACTTAATTTGGAAGGTTATTGTAGTATTGATCAAACACCAGTATTTTATCTTTATTTTTTTATAATATTATCTATTCTTGAATATCATTTTAGTTGTTTAATTTTTGGTATCTTATTGATTAGTTTGTAATTTGTAGCCATAGGTTGTTTTCTCCTATTTCTGTCAATTGTTTTTCATTTCGTTCATAATGCAGTAGTAGATTTAGATAATATATTATTTTTAGTTTCTTGATTTGGAATTTTTAATAGTATTTTTTTATTATTCTTAATTTTATTTATTAGTTTTTTAATACACATTTTTTATATATTAATGTTTTAATCATGTCATCTACTTTGCCTAATTTTCATCAACTTCTTGTGTCTTGTCCACCCATGTCTTCTTTTAATCTATTATTAGAGTGTTCCTTGGTAAACCTACAGTGAAACTCATCAAATATTATTCTAATATATAGAATCTATTTTCAAATTCTAAAAGCAACAATTTTTTTTGGTTTTTTATTTGATCTGCTTCCATGTTGCATCAAAATCAATCATTTGTTTTTCAATTATCATGTTTTCGAACCATGAAGTAAAGAAATATAATTTGAAAAAGTTGAGTAGTGAGTATATACTGTAGGATGTGATTTATTTTTTGGGTTTAATTGGTGTTGAATTAGAGTTTAATAATTTATAATTATTTTATATTTTTAAGGGTAATTGATTATTTTCAATTATTAGAAGATTATTTACTGAACTGCACTCAAATTAACAGTTATCACATGTTTGGATTAGAGAGAATTATTCATCAATGATTCTAGGATTAAATAATTATTGATAATACAAAATAACATTATTAAAATAAATGATATTAATTTTTTTTAAATGAAATTCCATTTCAATGTTCATTGTTTTGATACTCTATAAAAAATAATAATGAACCACAACCATGGTTAGAGTTCAAAAAACACAACTTTTGTGCCACTTTTGAAATAAATTTTAATTTTTACATTTTTAAAAATGGTGTCTTAGTAAACTATGGATCACAATTCCATGTGGCATACTATCTCATGTTATCGTTTTTGGATGTTTTTGCATATTTAATTAAATTGATTCAATATAATTTTTTGAAGGTGGGATTTGGTTTGTAATCCTCATAATATTTTTTTTATTTTAGGGACACCATGTTATTGCATGCTCCTGTTTAGTTCTGAATGATAAAATTATTGAAGAATTAGTTTTTTATTTTTCATCTATTTTCATTATTATGGATCTAATTAGGTGATATTATTTGTTTCCTCTTCACTATTAATTTCATTTTTTATCACTGAAATTGAATAATAACTCGTTTTTTGGGACAATAATTTATTGGATTTTTGATGTTTTGGGATCTTGGGTCCTGTAGAGGCCTGTTCTATCCACCTACATCATGGAAAATGTGTTCACCATGGATTATGAGCATGTTTTGTTCCATTTAAATTCTAATATTTTTTTTAATATTATTAGGGCGTTTGTTTATTTAGTTATTGGTGTTTTTATAGAGTACATTGTACATGTTACAGTGGTTTTAGGTATTCATTATCAAATGAGACATTCACATGTATTAACAGGTAGGAATATACATATATTTGTTCCCCCATATAAATATATATATATATATATATATATGAAATATGTATACATGTGTCATGTAGTGGGGTGTATGGATGAATAAGAATATATGTAAGGATCCCTTCTACATATATAACCATGAAAATATGTACATAAGGGATAATATTACTTATATATATATATATGTTAAGGTGACTGTGTATGCAACCAGTATATGGAATATTGGATTTTTCATCATAAAAAAGAAGAGAGCCTTGAGTTTGAGGTAGGCTACCATATGCATTGGACAGTAAATTTGATGAATCAATGATTTCTTGTATTTCAAGCCATGTTTCCATAGTAAACACTGATATAGTTTTTTAATAATAATATTCATGAATAGACTTGAAGAAAACATAACTAACTGAGAGAAATTTGAGCAACATTGAATTATACTAAATTGATTGATTGAAGACATCATATTAGTTGGAAAAACAAAAATTATTCGAATTGAATTATCCTATAAAGAGTGTTAGGTACTACTACCCAACTAGTACCATTTTCCCCTCTCACAATATAGATAGCCCTTCTATCGCCACATCCCTATTAAGGTGTAAAACAATATATTCATAAATGAGTCTATAATAAATTAAATTACCCAATACCAAATATAGTATTTAATACATTAAAGATCTAAAATAAATAATATCATGTTGTACCAAATTGAATCATACATAATCAATATAATCTAGTTATACCTCTCATGGCTTTCCTCAATTAGGATTGCATCAAATATAATGAATGATGATGAATGAAATTAAACGAAAATAAATTAAGATTATGAAGTGTAAACCCAAAATGAGTAAAACTAAATAATGTGGAACCATTAAACACTTTAATGGATTTCATAAAACCAACTAAAATATAGAATCAATCATTTTAAAAAAAATTAAAAAACTAACAGAACCTTACTAGTAATGAATATCAAATAATCTAAAATATATATAGAATTCTAAAAATTAAGAAAATAAAATTATAATAAGACAAAATCATATGAAAGAAAATAAAAATAGTAATCCTTCTTGAACAAATATGACATTACTAATAATGTTTAAAATTGGACCAAATATAATTAATTTAAACCAATATGACCGCAACTAACATCTACTAAATTAAACTAAACCAAAATGTTATGAACCAAATAAAATAAAACTAAATCAATTAGATCCTTAATGATTGAAATTGACCAAGATAATATTAACAAAAACAATAGAAATTAAATAAAATTAAAATTATCATAACAAACAAGTATCGAACAAAATTGATCCAACATTTCATGGTTTATGATAATTGAATCTAAATTATAATGAATAGAAATCCTAAAATGAACCATATATTAAAAATAAATAACCAAATTTAAACATAATTGAATAGAAGATAATAAATTGGATTTTTCAAGAGATAATAAAATGTAGTGTAAAAAACTAATGTAATGTAAACCAGGCCAAAGAAATGACCAAAATCAACAAAATTATGTTGTACATAATTTAACTATGAAAAATCAAGCATAGTTAAACAAACAAAAATAAAAGATAGATCCAAAATTTGTTAAACTAATATAATATATTTCCTTAATTAGCGGGAACAAGTTTTGACACATGGGGTATTGTGGTTCTTATATTAGGGTAGTGGCTTGTAATGTCACAAGAGACTAGTATTCTCTAGTTTAGTTTTTATTTTATTTTAATTATCTCATCAACCACTTAGGAATTTTTCTTCATTCTATTGATGGATTGTAGTTATATTTTATGGAGCATTCAAGAAGGACATTGGATGCGGATACATAGGTTTCATTGATATGGAGGTAGATCGAGGCAGAGGACGGAATAATTAGTGAGTGTAAATTTTTTCTTCCTTTGTACATCATTTTTTTTGTATATTTTCCGTTCCATTGATGTGGAAATCTGACATGTGGATGAGTCATTCTGAAATTTTATTTTGTTTCTAAAATTTTAATTTATAATTTTTGATTTAAATTGTTCATTATTGGTGATTCTTTGATACTAGGAAACATATTATGTATGTTTAATCAAATTTTTATCTTGAATAGATGAAGGAATATTTAGAATAAGTTACTTCTAAATCAATAAACTAAACTTCCTTAACATAGAGGATTCTCTACAATATATTGGTTAGACACACTATCTTTATGTTTCTTAATTATTATACCCTTAAATTCATTAATTAAAAAAATGCTTTAAACTTAGGTTGGTTGTTTTCAATTATTGGACTTTTATAGAAACTTCTACTTCTATAACATCATGAATTCACACGTTGATTCTATAGAACATGATGCTCTAGACCCTCAAATTCATCAACCCAAAACATATTTTGAACTCATGGGCTGAAAATCATACTCCATTTTATGAAAAAAAATTTCATATAGGTTTCATCATGTAGTCATTTTTCTATTCTAAACTAAATATCGAGTGATTGGATTGATATAATTTATTTATATACCTAAACTTCCAAGGATCCCATTGTGATTCAAGAAAACAAACAACCTTACCATCATGTATATTATTGGTTTTACCTTGTATGAGTTCTACCTAGCATCACCCACACACAACTCTAGCTATATTGGTAATAGAATCCATCCATTATTCCATGAATAACATTAAAAATATGAATTCCCACTTCTATAATTATCTATTTCTAGATATATGAACTTCTGTGGGATTTATTATCCATAAAATGTTATCTTGTCAACATATGATTTTTTTCTTCTAGAGTCCCATTTCAGGCTCATATAAATATTTTAATTTCATAAATATGGATTTTCAAGAGTTATTACTTTATAACATCTTTATAGACTCAAAATTAGGAATATTTATATTTTATTTCTATACATATAAATGAGTATTTTGGTATTTCAGTCGGACAACAAGAAAATGAAATCTACAACATTAAATTAACAACATGTTAGTGTTACCACACCCAATGTACCCATACTATAAAAGAATGATATGTTTTTTATAGAAATCAAAATTTAACATGGTTTCAAGAAAAATATGTTAAAAATTTCAAAACATTTTATAACATATCCTATGATAATATTTGGTAAATAAAAACATGAAAAAGTTAAAAATATCAAACTCAATCTATTTTTCGTCTCATAGATCAATATATAGTTACTATCATAAATCAATGATGTGGAATACATGGTGGTATTTAGAAAAATGAATCCCTTTAATCCAAAAAATGGAATGAGACTCCATGTGGGGAATATCATCGTACTAATTTTATATTTACAAAAAATATTGAGGACTTATGATAGTTCCAGGACCATGAAAACCACATGATCAACAATGTTCATATCGGTAGGTATGCATGCCGCAACATGAGAATCTGTTGAGGTGGCGTCATTACCCAAAAGGAACACTCATCCAAAATCCATCAATATTGAATTCGCAGATATTGGTGATGGAGAGGGACCATCAGAAAAACTGACTTTACTCAAATATTCCATCACATTATTCACATGTATTCCAAAAAGGAATGTCTATAGAAACTATTTTTCCTCACGAGCATATGGAGAATAGTTTTCATAACAATAAGTACTCCCCATTTTTGGACAACTATTGCTGGAAAAATTAACATGTCGATCTACTAGAAGACTTCCAAATGGGACCAAATCTTCTTCCACTATAACACAGACTCTACTTACAACCATGCCCACCATTCTCAATTTTATTTGATTATGAGTTTCCTTTGAATTTGAAGTTGGTGGTGCATAATTTTTCCAAATTCAGAGATGGTTTTTATTGCCTATAGTTTAGTTTCGTATAGGTTTTGTTTCTCATAATCATCCATTATGATAGTAATCTATTGAACATACTGGTTAAAACCATTTTCTATAATCTCTAGTGAAATTTCCTTTTCTAATTATTCAACTTATGAATTTTTATGTTTTTGGTAAAAAAAATTGATCTTATTACATTTAGATACTTATATTATACTCATGATCTTATTTAACATCTAATGTAGTCAACAAAAATTTCAACAATCAATAAATTTCATATTTAATTCAACTGATGTAAGAAGAAATACTAGCATCTAGTCTTCCACATCAACCTCTTCAATTTCTACATAAGAATTTGGAATTTATATCTTCTATGTGATATACCCACAGTTCCAAACTATTGGTATATGGGATTTCTCCAGTAGAGAGATTCTATTTTCCAAATAGATCATGAATAACATAGTCAAACATGGGAAACATCATAACATTTAATAGAGAAGTTCTTATCTGGAAGAGATGAAAGTGGTATTTGGTCATATAATGTATAGTAAAGTCAGTGTATATTATAGATTTTAATAAATATAAATAATTTGCATGGATTCAAATCGTTGTCAAAGATCATGACATTATAACAAGTAGTAAATATACTTCACCAATATATTGTGATATTCCTATTGCGGTGGCTCTCGCAAACTATCCATGGAAACCTAAGCAAATGAATCATATACATTTAAGTGTGATCTATTGAGGAATTTTTCATAGATAGGTGAGGTTACAAAGGGTAGTCTTTCCATGGAAGAAAATGAGGTGGACCCCGTTTCTAATTCCATGACTCATCATAAACACAATTTTCATGTGAGGTTTGAAAATCCCAAGTATCAGAATCTAGAACAATATGGATTTTGTTGGAGTTAGTATCCTTGTACCAACTATATTTACATTGATTACATGTATATTCATTATATTGAATCTTTTTAAAATATATTATTTTATATTTTGCATTTTTTGACATGTTTCTAATGAAATAATGTCCTAGTGTATATTCCACATTGATAAGGTCAGATCATTTCAGCACAATGATGGTAATCGTTAATTTTTATGAATACTATCTTAAATAATGGTTTGTAAAAAGATAAAATACTATGATGGGACACATAGTACATATATTATCATGTGTGAGTACTCATAAACAGACAAGTCTTCCTCTCATGAATTTCCCACATGGTAATCTCAAGGATGAGATATTATGAGAAGAGACCCACCAGTAGAAATTATACATGTTTTTGTATCATAATATATAAATATATGGAAGTATGCATAATTTTCATTATACATGATGATTATCATTGATGAATTTCATGATTCAATTTCTATTATTTATTGACCAAAACAATCGTGAAATATATTGGCGGGATGTAGGGTATGTTTGGTGCATCATGATTGACATGAAATTAATGGATAAGTCAGAGAATCTTTTGTCCCTTCTATATTTTTTTATGCTAGTATCTATGATTTTTTTGAAATTGAATCGTTTCCATAAATTTTATGTCCATTGTGTAATGATTTCTTTATTTCAAATATTTAAATAAAGGAAAATCAATCATAGAGTTTAGTGTAATGTGGTGTGATGATTGATTGATGAGATATTGAGACAAAAAAATTATATTACACTATGTGGATTCATATGAAGTTATCATCATTCAGATATTATGTTATTTATCTAGGTTGCCTTAACTCATTTCTATAATTTAATCATGGGCATTAGGCAATCCCACCTAATTCCAATGAGAAATAATCCTAGTGGTTCACAAATTTATCGTTTTTTGTGGTTTCAATAAAATTTTATACGAATTTAATTTTCAGAAAAAATAATATTCTCATGGACAAACAATAATTTTATTCTAGTATTATTGATCACTAATATTCAGAAGGTAATAAATAATTATTTTTTATCAATAAATAATTTGTGTGATTAAATAAATATATATTAAATATTTATTTTATGGATTTTGAATAATTATTTATTAATTATTCTAGAGGATATTTAATTTATATATTGTGAAGAAAATATTTTTTTGGTGTTCAATAAATGCTAAAAGAGTTTTAATGGACCAAGACAGTGTTTTGTGAAAATTATTAATTAACTAGACAGTTAAATAATATTATTATATTATACATGTCGTCACATGCCACAAAAAATAATATTCCTTTTATTTTTATATGTAATTGAGATTATTAAAAGTTTAAATGTTATTTAATGATAGGTATTTAATTAAATGATATTTTAATGCAATCCATATCTCTATAAATATATTGTTATGTTTATTGTATATTGCAGCCAAATATTGAGAATATAGAATTGTTTCCCCCAAAACATTCTCTCTGGACTCATCCTTTCTATATTCCTCTCAATAACAATAAGGGTAAGAGAAATCCATTCATGATCGAAGGATGGGAAATCAACACAAGTAACACAATATAATCAACTCATTGTGCAATCACCAAAAAATGGATTACCATTACTTGAAGATCAAATACTCATGTATATATCACCACTAAAAGGATTCTATTCTTGGATCCTCACAATGAAAAAAATGAAATATAAATGGGTCTTTTTACGACGATCAATATCATCAACATATAATGGTTCTCAAGCCAAGATAATTCTATCACCTGGTATTATATAAATTAATAATAAACTTGACGTGCAATGTCATTGCTCTTTTATTTAGGCATTGAAATATTAAAATAATTTTTTGTAGATCACCCACTAATGCGTGATTTTTCTACAACAGAAACATCAATATACACAAATTAATAGAAACATGTTGTTAACATGACATGTGTCTCATATAAATAAATGTAATATGGAAAACCCTTACCTCATGTTCCACTATCTTTGAAAAAACTCTAACCTACTATGTATAAATTTAAATTTAATATAATTCTATACTAGAATGATGTAAATAATTATAAAATCATATGAGAATCTCTTACAACAATTAAACAAACATTTATTAATAATTCTTTATTAAAATAGTCTATTTTAGATGTTAACTATTTCCTTTTTCATTGTAATTTCAATTCTACAGTTCTGATCCTTTTACTTTGACCGTGATTCCATCATATCTATAATTTTTATCATTATATAAATATCATATATATTAATTATATATATATATATATATTTTGTTTCATCCATAAATTTTTGATATAGAAAAATGAATTACAACATTCACGAAGACGGTAGGTTATATATAGGCAAGGATTCTGTTTTCATTTTATGATAGATGAAATGACTTAATGGAAAATGTTATTTCACATTTATAGGATCATATTTATTGGATATATATTATATACTAAATAAATATTTCCTTATTACCATCCATATAATGTATAAATGTAAAAAAATTGCATCACTTCTTAGAGGTGGTCGTCCACACATATCCACATGAAATGTTGTCATATTTCAATGGAGATGGATTATGGTAATTTTAACATTATCATATTCTAATGGAGGTGGATTATGGTAATTTTAACATTATCATATTCTAATGGAGGTGGAATATGGTTATAAAATCATGATAATTGTAAATATGAATACCTATGAAAATCAATTCATTATTTTAGAATAGATATCATAGATTTAGAGGAGCTAGAAGATGAAATAAATTTAAAGAGGTCGTGTAAGACAATTACCTCTTCTTTGATAGGCCTCCATTATATTCCTTACTAGGGACCCTTAAAATGGTCTTTTAAGAAGATCAAAACCTCTAAATTTAGAAAATGTAATTATATAAGAATATACTGAGGGGGGTTTTTGAATTAGATGGCTCAAAAGAATTAAATAGGAGTGGATAAGATGTACCCTTTTATAATTTTGGTGATGAGCACTCTATGAATTTCATAATGTTTGAAATTATTATAAATAAAATTTCAAGAAAAAATGAATCCAAATAAGTATAATTTTATGATATGAAGAAGATGAGCATAAATATTATCATAAAATAAAAATTTCACATGTTTTGGTTATGTTTTTACCTATATCTTATTGTTTTAACCCTTTGGTATTCCTTTTTCCAATTAAAATGATGTCATATTTTTTAAAACTTTAGGGGTCAAGAAAGCTACATTGTAATGAAAAGTGATCCATAAATAGATTACGGTTGATATTTTCAACCATTAATCAATAAATTACTTGATGGAAATATTTTCATTAATTTTAATCCATTCAATAAAATATATTTTGTTATATAAATATAAATAATTTCATTTTAAAAATCAGTTAATGAACTTTTAAAAATTATTCAAAAAATTTTACATTGAAAATAATATGATAGTAGTGGAATATGAATCCAAAACTTTGACACACCTTAACCATGTTATATTTATTATAAAAATTCTTGGATAACTTTTTCTCGCCTAATCAAAATAATTTTAAGATTTATTAAAATCATTTATGTTATTTTTTACTTCTTGGACACTCACATTATCGCCATTGCATAATCATTTTTGGTAATTATTACGTCACTAAAAATTAAAAATAAATTACTTTGATAATAATAACTCTATAAAATTTAAAATAACTATTAAGATCAAAACATTAAATGATATTATCTTAGTTAAAAAAATTTCAATATTAAATGTAAGAGAGTATTATTTTTTACTTTATACATTAATTAAATATTATAAAGGTCAAAATCAAAGTTAAAGGAAAAAAATCATATTTTTTATGTATTAATGATTATGGAAAAAATTGAATCATCTAATAAAATTAAGGAAAATGTTCGAATTAATATTAATCCATGTAACATTAATTGTAAACCGAATTAGCACATTTTTCATTTACTATAGTAATAAAAATTATTGTGGTTACTAGACAAATTTATAAAAAACCAGGGGCCTATTTAGATAATTTGAACCTCCTAATTAAAAATATTGAATTAATTTCTCATGATTAAATTTTTATATGTGATAAAAATTGTTTTAAACTAAAAAACAAAATACAATAATAAAATGTTTATAGAAAATGTCCCATTAATTATAAAATTTTTTTATATCATATTCAACAATAAAATTGATTCCAAAGGGCATAATCATAAAATAATAGAACAAATTTCACTATGAAAAAATTTGAAAACAATATAAAATATTGCAAATTATTAAAAAAATATAGTTTCTAAACAAATATTATTTTTAATATTCAGTAGAAGATCTATGTTTTTTGAAAAATCACAAAATTTAACTGTAGGATAATTTTGATATGCTAATTTTGATATTGTTATTTTTTTATTAAATATAATATGTATTTTTTTAATTTAGTTATAATACTCACTTCTAAAAAGAAATAGAAACCTTTTTTAAAATGTAAATTATATTTTGAGGAAATAAATGGCTTTACAAAAAATTTTGAATGTTCATTTCCTAAACATTTATCAACAATTTTTTATTGATTATTAAATTTATATAAATTTCATTATTCAATAACTTTTATTCATACTCACCAATTCGATAATTATGTTGTAAAAGTCATAAAATAAAAATATTTCATAATTATTTAGGTTTGGTGTTGCGTGTTGTACATGCTAATAAAAATAGTGTTGTTTTGAAATCTTGGTTTGTTACAATTAATGTCAACAATATTTAATATAATAATTTCTATTTCAAAATTCATTTTAAAAAAATTGTTTTCAGACTATCAATGGTTTTTGAAATGAGGAGTCTTCATAAATGCTGACTTATAACATCTACACAAAATAAGAGCACATATGGAAAAGAAGATATGTGAGGAAGAGAAAATATTTTGGATTTTTATAACGCATAAAAACTAATTAGTGTTGTTTAATTGGTTCGAGAGAAATGAATCAAGCGAAATAGAGAGAAACATTTCCCCCAAATAGAAGGTTTCATATCACCCCAAAATCAGGGTTATTTGGAAGGAAACAGAGACCCTATATGCCATTTTATTAATATTTATTATATTATCCATGCATTCAAATTTTATTTTACTCAATTTTTTTTAGAATTAATATTTATATAAATGATCATATTGGTGATTATTTAAAATTATAGTATATCCATGAGTATACAAATATTTTGTTAAATTCGATTTATAAATTTTTTTATAAGGTCAAAAAAATTTATAATTAATAATAACAAACAATTATAAATATTTTTATTTATGAATATTTAAGATTATGATCAACTAATAATTCCTTTATATAATTTAAATACAAAATTTAAATATAATTTTGAATTAATAATTAGTTAGAATTGTTTTTTTTGATTTAATATTCATTTTGAATTATGTATTAATTTTAAATAACATTTTTTAATGAAAAAATATTCTGAATAAATTATTTTAAATTAATAATTACTTTAAATTAATAGTTTTCAATTAAAAAATTTTTTTATCTTGATTTAATAATTTTCAATTAATAAATTTTATAAGTAATATATAAATACTTTTGATTACCTTGAATTTATAATTTTGATTGTGTATAGATTATTAATATCTTTCTGTGTGAATAAATAAATAAGTGAATTAATAATTTTTATTATGTATATATAAATATTTTATTTAATATAATTTATAAATAATAATAATAATTAATTATTAATAATTTTCAAATAATTAAATATATGGATTGTGAAAATGATTTTAGTTAATATATGAAATCAATTTTGTTTAATGAATTTTTTTAAAAAAATTCAATTAAATTTAAATTTTTTTATTATTTTTATGTTTACATAATTTTTTTGACATGAAATATAATGATTTATTGAAATAAAAATTATTTTTTATATAATTTACATGATATAAAAATAAAAATAACCATTACTAATATATTTTGCGAAATTAAATATCTATATAACTATCATGATATAAAAAATATTATATTTAATATTATATTACATTTTTATTTGTAATAATAAAGTATTTTCAAAATATATTTTTAAAAAATATTACCAAAACCACATAGATCAATAATAATATAATGATTTCCAATTTAATTTTTCTATACATATATTTTTGAATATATTTTTATTTTTAATTAAATAATGATATTTATATATATAAATTATTAATTATATAAATTTGTTTTCAAAAATAATATATATATTTATAATTAAATATTTACATTTAAATTTATTTTTAGATATATATTTAATATTTTAATATATAAATATATATATAATTTTATTATATGTATGTATATATATGTTTATGAGAACATATTTATAAAATTATATATATATATATATATATATTTATTTATTTATTTATTTATGAATATATTAATTAATATATTCATTTATATTAAATGAATATTTATTTAAAAAATAATAATTCAAATTAAGAATAAAATATTTTTTTATTTGGAATAATTGAATATTGGAAAATTATATTTTTTAATAAGGGTTAATTTAGTCATATTATAAAAAAAATTATGTTCTTTTCATTTGAAAGTTTTCAATATCCAATATGGGGGGAAATGAGAGTTTTTTTTTCTTCTACATAATTTCGCATCCAATTTTTTTTGAGAAATCAAAATCATTTCATTTTTGCCAATTTTTTATGAATTATGAAATAATTTATTTTATTTTACTAAAACATGAACAAATATAGTGTAAATTATAATATAAAGTATTATATTATTAATTCCCTCTTATTGTATTCGAGAGTGAAATAATAGTATCATTAGATTACTATAATTTTTTTGTTTCAATTGATATCTTTCAATATGTTTCATAGATATTTAAATTTAATTTATTTGTCTTTAATTTGTTTTAACATCACAAAAATCATATAATTTCCTTTTTTTGTTCATTATCATAACTGGTGTATCCCATATTGGAACAGACTATCTCCCTCAAGGCATTATGTTCACAATCACTGTTCCCACTATACCACCCACATCCTACTTAAATGATTTTTTTCATTTTTTAATAAATAAAAAATTACATGATAATTACCTAATATATTATTCATGGTGTTTCACAATGGATGGGTAATATATCTTAATAGGAATTAAAAAATTAAGAAAATTATTTTTCAATTAAAAAAATTATAAATTTTATGAATATATATATTTTTACATTAATAATAACTTATTAATTTTAGAAAAAAAAATTCAAAACTAAATATGGTCAACTCAAAATCTAATAATATATGATGTAGGAATGATTTATTCTCACCTCCTCAATTTCATTTAAAAAATTAGATAAATAAATAATTTCAAAAAAAATTATTATAATAAATAACATCTCTCAACTTTGTCTTTGAGATCATTATCTTCATTATTACTCATCTTAAATTGGTGATTAATTCTTTTGATGGATGAAGGAGACATGTAGGAGGGACATGTGGAGATATATTTATTGATTTTTAAAGGGTTTTATTTTTTAACACTGATTAATAAAAATGACATGGGTTTTAATAATTAAATATGAAATAACTACATACTAAATATATTTCTCTTTGTTTGTCTATGTATAAAGATATTAAAATTAACGGGAATTTACATACCTAAATTTGTGCTTCTATAGTACATACCTAGATACATAAGAATATATATATATATATATATTAATACACACCTAAATGCATACATTTGTACAATCAAGTTAATATAATCACATACATACATAGTATGGGGGAATGTCCTACCTTTTCGTCTTATGTGTGTGTGTTTGATTTAATTGTACATCCAATCACATAATATATATATATATATAATTATATTCATACACACATATAAAAATATATTTTAATACAATATAATTACATATTAATGTAATTATTTATGAATATACATATATATATATATATATTTCCATTATATGTTTATACATCAAGACATACATACACATACATAAGTATTCATACACATATATAGATTAATTTGTGAATTTTATTATGTATAATAATGTATGTGTCATCTTCCACCATGTTTCACCACCATATGGATTCAATTATTGTGCACCCTCCACGTGTTTCCTTATACCCACCCGACACTTTCATAGGTTTTTGTTGAGCAATGTATTGTTTTCAAACAATTCAAAATAATGTTTTTTAAAGGGGGAGATTGTTTCAAATAATACTTTGTCTCTTTATGATGATTTTGATGCTCACAAATACCCTTAATTATTTACTAATTATTTCGTTGAGTATTTTGCAGGAATTTATTTTATTTATTTCATACAACGAGATTTCATACTTCATTTATTCCGAGATCAATTTTAGCGTGTTCTGGAATCACTGTAGCGCGAGATCAATTTTAGTGTGTTCTGGAATCACTGTAGCGCAAGATCAATTTTAGCGCGTTCTGGAATCACTGTAGCGCGAGATCAATTTTAGCGCGTACTGGAATCACTGTTCATACCCTACGTTGATGAACGTAACGTATGGATGAAATGTTTACTTTTTATGTTAAAAGAAACGTATGGTTAAGGAACCTTACGTCATTTTGAAACGTATGGTTAATGAATCTTATGTTGTTGAAAAGTATGGAAGAAGAACATTACGTTTGGAAGGAACCTTACGTTTTCGTTATTGGAAAAGTATGGAAGAGAAACCGTACGTTAGTTTTCAGTGTTGAGTTTGTTTCTCAAAAGTATGGATCATCAACCTTACTATTATAATCAACTGTACGTTCTTTGGAGAGTTGAAGCGAGAAAAAGTATGGATGATCAACCCTACGTTTGAATGCTGATGAGAAAGTATGTACGTTCTGAACCTTACGTTTGTGAACCTTACGTTTGTGAACCCTACGTTTGGAGCCACGTCATCAACCCTACGTTTGGCGTCGGGATATTTTTGACAGACGATATTTCCTTTTGCATTGGTCAAACAAGCGGATTATTAAGCGGATTTCGAGCCGATTCTTAAGTACGACTTTGACGGAATCAAAGACGATTTTCAAGGGATTACTGATTGATTTAAACGGAGCTTTTTATGCCGATTCTTCAGGGGAGTTACAACGGCTCTGTTATTTCATTTAATATCGCGAATCTAAAGGAGATTTTCATGGATCTATTTATGCGGAAGATTTTCTCAGATTTGAATATATATGTTCTATCTTGGAAACATCGGATATATATATATACACAGGAAAGTGTGTGAAATATATAGATTGATCTTTTAACGAGCAAGAAACAGAGACTGTGTAAAGGCGTTCTTTTCTGGTGATCGAGAAGAAGTGTAAAATCTTTATTACCGAAGAAAGATCTTGATAGCAGATTCACGTGTTCTACATCGACTATCTGTTGTGAATCTATTGCTGCTGAAGTTGTGAAGTTTCTGGTAATATCTATTGCAACTGGATCGACTCAGAACTGTTTTGATTACAGATCTTTATTTTCTAAAGACAACGATCTATCTACTGTCAATTGCATTCTGTTGAAATTGTGAAGAACAACTGGAGAAGTGTTTTCTTTATCGAAACCTTTTTTATTTTTGAGTGATCATCTTCTCGTTCTAAGCTGTGTGGGTTCGTGTTTGAACCAGGAAGGCTGTGTTTGCCTGAATCTTGTAAAGGTGTCAACTGCCTGTACTCAGTTGTGAACAGGTCTGTGGAAACGAGGACCAGATAGTGAAAATCGCCAAGCTCGTGGATTTGAGCGTTGGTGGAGTGGACTAGGGGCCTTCTGTTCCCCGAACCACTATACATCCGTGTGTTAATGCTTTTACTTTTTCCGCTGCATATTTAATCGTGCAAAAGCATAATGGACAGAATTTGTCTAAATTGAAGAGATTGTAATAATTTTGAAAAGACACAATTCACCCCCCTCTTGTGTGTAATCCGTAGATTCAGATCCAACAATTGGTATCAGAGGAGGAGCTTCTTATTTTTAAAGTCTTATCAAGCTAGAAGTATTTAAAGATTATACATAGTGTATCATGGCTGATATGAGAGAGGGAATGTCAATGGTCAGAGCACCTTACTTTAATGGAGATAATTATGGCTGCTGGAAATCACATATGATTATTTATCTGAAAAATCTTGGTTACAAAGTCTATTCAAAGATTCTGACTCCCTATGAAATTCCTGAAAATCCCGATACATGGAGTGCTGCTACAGAGGCTGAGTATGACATAAATTCAAAAGCTATGAATGCAATCATCTGTGGTCTAGGACCAGATGAATTTAACAGAGTATCTCAATGCCCGACTGCATATGAAATGTGGCAAACAATAGCTGTTGCTTATGAAGGAACAGATAATGTAAGACAGATGAGATATGGAACTGCTAAGTTAAAATTCGATACTTTCAGAATGATTGAAGGAGAGAGCATCACTCAGATGAATGGAAGATTGACAGAAATTGTCAATAATATAACAGCTCTAGGAGAACCAATCAAGCAGGCTGATCAAGCGTTGAAGGTACTGAGAGTACTTCCTACTCGATGGAATGGAATCTCTGCAGCAATCAGACAATCAACTTCTGTTAAAGATCTAACTATGAGAGAACTGATTGGTACATTGATGATGTACGAAGCTGAAATGCAAGATGAGGTAAATGAGCATAAAGTCTACATAAAAAAGGGAAAATACTGCTTTGAAAGTGACTTCTCAACAAAAGGATAGAAAGATGAAGAACAGAGAAGTAAGTGCTAAATCAAAAAGCTCTGATTCTTCAAATTCTGATGAAGAACTGGCTCAGCTAGCCAGAAAATTCAGAAAGTTCTACATTAAGAAGAAAGACATCAAGAAATCCTTCTAAAAGGATAGCAAGGAAGTGAGATGTTATGAATGCAAAAAGATGGGACATATCAGACCGTATTGCCCAAAATTGAAATATGCAAAGAAGAAGAAATTCTTCAAAAGAGAAGATTATGAGAAGAAAGACAAGAAAGCTATGAAAGCTACTTGGAGTGTTTCTGAAGACTCAATTAATTCATCTGAATCAAGCTCAGAGAAGGAGGAACCCAATTTAAAAGCAAATATGTGTTTCATGGCTGAAACTGATGAGGTACACTCATATTACTCCTCTGACTCAAATAATGAATCATACTCTGAAACAAGCTTCTCAAATAAAAAACTTGCAGCTTACTGCAATATGCTTGAAGAAAGGTATGACTCATTATTTAAAAAATATAAATCTATAAAGAACTTGCACAAAGCTATTTCAGATGAGAGAAATACTTTGCTAAAACAACATAAGGAATTAATTGACAAATACAACTCTGCTGACTCAAATAAAATTAATTTTGAATCAAAAATAAAAACTCTACATGATGAAGTAGAATCTTATAAAAAGGCTGCATTAGTTTTTACAAAAGGAGAAAACACCTTAAATGAGATACTTGGAAAAACTGTAATTAAAAAGGAAAGGTTTGGAATTGGAAGTAAAGGAGAAAAACCTAAGTTATACAAAAATTATTTTGTTCCTAGCACTAAACAGGTTATTTGTAACTTCTGTGGAACAAAAGGTCATATAGCTAAAAACTGTTTTCTAAGACAACCTCGAATATGTGGAATTAAGAAAGCTTATATTTCCAACGATCTATATGATTCAATCAATTTTAAGGAAACAAAGCAAATCTGGATACCCAGATCACTGCTTGCTAACACTCCTGGACCCAACAAAATATGGGTACCAAAGCAATTTGTTTGAATGTCTTTGCAGGTAGCAGGTCACCAAAGAAAGAAAGAAATATGGTATATGGACAGTGGCTGCTCAAGACACATGAGTGGAACTTCAGCTAATTTTTCTTCTCTTACTCGAATGTAAGGAGGACTTGTCACCTTTGGTGACAATGCCAAAGGAAAGATTATTGGTATTGAAACAGTTGGAGATCCAGAGACAGTCTCAATCAACAAAGTACTTTATGTACAAGGGTTAAAACACAATCTGATAAGTATCTCTCAACTCTGTGATGATGGATACACTGTTGATTTTACTAACAATAGTTGTACTGTTTCTAAAGATAAACTGTTTAAGTTTAGAGCACCCAGAACTGATAATGTTTATACTTTGGATTTGTATTCCTTGTGTAAACAACAAGTAAACTGCTTAACTGCTAATATAAGTGAATCCTGGATCTGGCATAGAAGACTTGGCCATTTCAATATATATGCTTTACATAAATTATCTAAGAAACATCTAGTTTCTGATTTGCCTAGTATCAAATTTGAAAATGACAGATTCTGTGATGCATGTCAGCTTGGCAAGCAACACAAATCATCATTCAAATCTGTTAATAAAGTTTCTACAACTAAACCTATAGAACTTATCCATATGGATTTGTTTGGACCTTCATGAGTAGCAAGTTTAGCTGGTAAATTATATGTTTATGTATTAGTTGATGATTATTCTTGATTTACTTGGATTTTCTTTTTGAAATTTAAAAGTGAAGCTTTTAGTTTATTTGAAGGTTTTTGTAAATCTATTCAAAATGAAAAAGGTTTTAATATAATCTCATTGAGAAGTGATCATGGTGGAGAATTTGAGAACCAGGAATTTAATTCCTTTTTCTCAAACATGGGTATTAAACACTCCTTCTCTGCTCCAAGAACACCTCAACAGAATGGGATTGTAGAAAGAAGAAATAGAACTATTCAAGAAATGGCTAGAACTATGTTAAATGAATATAGCCTACCTATATATTTATGGGCAGAAGCTGTTAATACAGCTTGTTATATAATGAATAGAATTTTAATAAGACCTATTTTGAAAAAGACACCCTATGAACTATGGAATAACAGAAAACCTAAAGTAAATTACTTTAAAGTTTTTGGATGCAAGGTTTACATCTTGAATATCAAAGATTATCTTGGTAAATTTGATCCAAAATCTGATAAAGGTATTTTCTTAGGATATTCTACAACCTCCAAAGCTTATAGAGTCTATAATAAAAAGTCAAGGATTGTTGAAGAATCAGTTCATGTGAAATTTGATGAATCTGATCCTTTTGAGAAAAGGATAGAACAAATAGATGAACCTGATTCTAATGAAAACATGAGACTTGAGAATTTAAAGAATGATTTTGAAAATGATATAAAAGAAATTCAGTCCAGTTCAGAAGAACATGACACTGAAGAACCTTTGAATGTAATGCCTAGACAGTCTAGAACCTTAAAGAATCACCCTTTAGAATCTGTGATAGGTGACTTAGAGACTGGTATTCAAACTAGAAGAAACTTTGGAAACATAGTTGAATTCTCTGCTTTCCTATCCCAACAAGAACCTAAGACCATAGAAGAAGCCTTAGATGATGAGAGCTGGGTAATAGCAATGCAGGATGAATTGAACCAGTTCAAGAGAAATAAGGTTTGGGAATTAGTTGAAAGACCACATGATTATCCAGTAATAGGAACTAAATGGGTCTTTAGGAATAAACAGGATGATCAAGGGATAATAACTAGAAATAAAGCAAGATTAGTAGCTAAAGGATATAATCAAGAAGAAGGAATAGATTATGATGAGACCTTTGCACCTGTAGCCAGGTTAGAAGCCATTAGAATCCTTTTAGCCTATGCATCTTATATGAATTTTAAATTATTTCAGATGGATGTTAAATCTGCCTTTTTAAATGGTTATTTAATGGAGGAAGTTTATGTTGAGCAACCTCTTGGTTTTGAAAATTCTCAAAAACCAGATTCTGTTTTCAAACGTACTAATGCTCTTTATGGCCTTAAACAAGCACCTAGAGCTTGGTATGAAAGAATAAGTTCTTTTCTTTTGAAAAATGATTTTACTGTTGGACTAGCAGATCCAACACTCTTTAAGAAAACTGTGAAAAATAATGTTTTGTTGGTTCAAATTTATGTTGATGATGTAATTTTTGGATCAACCAATAAAATTCTTTGTTATTAATTTTCAGAATTAATGCAAAAAGAATTTGAAATGAGTATGATGGGAGAATTAAATTTCTTTTTGGGTCTTCAAATATTTCAAAAAGATTTTGGAAATGTTTTAAATCAATGCAAATACATTACTGATTTACTTAAGAAATTTGGACTTGAAAACCGCAAGACATTTACAACTCCTATGTGTACTAATATAAAACCTGATTTGGATGAAACTGGAAAATCAGTGGACAACAAGTTATATAGAGGTATGATTGGTAGTTTGTTATATCTTACAGCTAGTAGACCAGATATAATGTATTCAGTATGTCTTTGTGCTCGATTTCAATCAAATCCCAAAGAATCCCACTTAACTGTTGTTAAAAGAATTTTTAGATATATAAAAGGTACTATTTATCAATCTCTGTTTTATCCAAAAACCTCTGATTTTAATTTAATTTCATATTCAGATGTTGACTTTGGAAGTTGTAGATTAGATAGGAAGAGTACTTCAGGAACATGTCACTTTTTAGGAAAGTCTTTAGTATCATGGTCTAGTAAGAAACAACACTCAGTTGCCATGTCAACAACCGAGGCAGAATATGTGTCTGCAGGTAGTTGCTGTGCACAGGTGTTGTGGATGAAAAACACTCTTATGGAATTTGGATTAAATTTCAATAATACACCTATTTTATGTGATAATACTAGTGCAATTAATATTTCAAAAAATCCTATTAGTCATTCTAAAACTAATCACATTGATATAAGACATCACTTTTTAAGAGATCATGTGTTTAAAAAGGATATATTTTTAGAATTTATAAATACAGAAAATCAATTAGCAGATATTTTTACTAAACCACTTCCCACGGCAAGGTTTGAATTTATTAAGGGGGAGTTAGGTTTATTTAATTTTAAATAGTTTTTTTTAAATCTTATTCTGTTTTCGAATTCTGCTTAATTTCTGTTTCCCGCTATAAGTAATTTTATTTTGTTTTAAATAAAAGTAATGATTAATGATTACACGGGAATCAAGGCTGTCAGAACCGTTTCACCTTCTAAACTGTTTCACCTTTTTCGGAAACCCTTTCGAAAACCTAAAACCGCACATCTGCTCCAAAACCCTTTTCTGAATCTTCAAACCCTAAACTTACGAACCTTCAGAAATCGTTGTTGAAATGGCAAAGACTAAGCGTCCAGATGAAGCTGAGAGCAGTGCTGCAAAGAAACCTAAAGTAGTTGGTCGGAAAATACTGCAAGGTAAAGTCATAGATTTAGAATGGCTGTTTGAAACTAATTTACTGTTGAAGCAAGCGTTGTCGTTTCAAAGCCTTGAGAAAGCTTTTAATAGTGAAAATTCTGAGTTTCTATATGAGGCAGAAATGAGAAATTTCTTTAGAACTGTTCAGTTTAGCCTTGGAGATACGGAGGATAGTTTATTGGCTCAAATAGAGGATAAGGACTTTTCCATATCATCTGTAGAGATAAGTCAAATTCTTAACATCCCTCATGAAGGATTTTTTCATTTCGATTTACGGAATATTGGAGATTCTGTACATAAGTCTGAAGTCATTATGTCTTTTCTGTTTGGAACCAGAGTGATAAAGAAAATGTTTATTAAAGATTTGGAGCCCGATCAGAAAATCTTGGTAAAATTTGTTCAGACTGGTTTAGCACCAAGGATGGCTGAGATGGAGAAAATCCTATACCCTGACATGTACATAATGTATCTTCTGATGTGTGATATTAAGTTTAATTTTCCTCGGTTTATGATAAGATATCTGAGATACTGCTGTCAGAGTGAAGCAAGAATGACCTTTTTCCCTTATGGAAGGTTCATTTCTTTGTTTTTGCATAAAAGAGGAATGATCAGATTTGGTAGATGCTGGGGTGAAATGTCACCACAGTAATGTTTTTAATGCTGGAACTTTAAGGAAAGTAGGATACTTCTGGAGCACAATTAAAGGAAAACTCTTACCTGTTGGAGCTGAGGAAGACTCGGAGAGTGCTCAGGCTCAACCGGCTAAGTCCAAGGAGGGACAAGCAGAATCAAGGGTTAGTACAGTGGCAAGGAGAATTCGCTTTGAGATGGAGGAAGTTGAGGAAGAGAGAAGTCAAGAAGGACTTCAATCTAGAAGGAAGAGGTCAATTGATGAAGAAATTATCTCTCCTGCCTTGAAATCCTTTGAACCGGTAATTTCTTATTCATTTGTGAGAGAAGCTGTTGTGGAGCAGACTGCACCGATAGAGGAACCAGCAGCTCAACCGGAAATCCAAAAAGAACCTCAATCTGCTGTTGTGGCTGTTGAAAAAGTAATTCCACAAGAACAACTTATGGAGACAGTTCCTGGTGAAGAAGTGGCCCGACCTCAAGATTTACATGAAAATATTGTTCTTGACCATTCAGTAGAAGTCAGAGAGACTACTGTTCGTGATGAACATACTTCTGAAGCTAATACAGAGGTACTTCAGGAAGATTTTTCAGTGGAAGAGTTTCAGGCTTCAAAAGCTAGTTCAGTGGATCAACCTTGTCAGGACAAGGACAAAGAACAGTCAGATGCAGGTTCTTTACCACTTGCCCTGCCTCATCAACCTATTTCTGGACATGAGAATAGAGCACAGGGTGCCCCTGATTCGAGAAAAGAAGAAGTTGTTGAGTTGTACAAGCGTATCACTCAATTAGAATCTGAGAATGTTAGTCTCATAAATTCTCTGAACTTAGAGTAGTTGAAATTTCAGAAGCTGAAAGAATCTACTGTTTCAAGACAGGAAGTAGATTTGTTCAAGACTGATATGCTGCATGTTGTTGATCAGTTAAAATCAGAGATGGTAAAGAAAGATGATTTGTCTGAGATGAAGATTTACATGGAGAATAAATTTGAGTCTGTTGCAAACAATGCTGTGAGTGGATCAGGCTCTTCACCTGATTTGATTCGGAGATTTCAAGCAATTACTGCAGCAATGAGCAATATGAGTGACAGATTACACGATCTTCAGTGTAATAGTGCCCCTTTGTTAGTTTTGCTAGATAATCAGAAATTTTTAGTGGATCAGTTGACATCTGGAGAGCAACCGATTAGGATTCTTTTGAATCAGTTATCAGAGAAACTGGCTCTTTTTGTTGAAAAAGAAGAAAGAATGCATGATTTTTTCAGAGTTAATTTGATTGAAGATATTCATATGACTCAAGAGAACAGAGATCTTATCATCAAGTTAGGAGATGGGATGATGAAGAGGCTCAGAGAACAGTTTACAGAGATCAAGACCGCGATTCAACGGAGATAGACACCCTTTTTTTCCCCTGTCTTATCTATGAACCTTGATTCCTCTGTATATCACAATCGTTTATATATAACAGATTGTGAATGAAAATTCTTTTCTTACTTCTTTTTTGTTTTGTTGTTTATTGATTTATGATTAAGTTAGCCAGTATAACAAATTCACTTATTCATACACAGTTAATTATAGCATTTACTTATAGTTCAGTGCAATATTGAATGTGTTCAAATCCGTAATTTTTCATTCTTTTTGATATCACAAAAAGGGGGAGAATTTGGATAAACACAACATTTAAATTCATTTGTTTCTTATGATGAAATTTGGATATATGGGAGAATACATTTATATTTTATCTATTTTTTAGCTGAAAATTTATTTTTATGGGGGAGAAATTTTATTATAGTTAAATATTGTTTTAATCCTTTCAGAATTCTAAAATTTTATAAAACTAATTTTTCAATAAAGATTGCAATTAAATTAGTTCTATTATTTTATGGGTTTTGTGATCATCAAAAAGGGGGAGATTGTTGAGCAATGTATTGTTTTCAAACAATTAAAAATAATGTTTTTTAAAGGGGGAGATTATTTCAAATAATACTCTGTCTCTTTATGATGATTTGGATGCTCAAAAATACCCTTAATTATTTACTAATTATTTCATTGAGTATTTTGCAGGAATTTATTTTATTTATTTCATACAACGAGATTTCATACTTCATTTATTCCGAGATCAATTTTAGCGTGTTCTGGAATCACTGTAGCGCGAGATCAAATTTAGCGTGTTCTGGAATCACTGTAGCGCAAGATCAATTTTAGCGCGTTCTGGAATCACTATAGCGCGAGATCAATTTTAGCGCGTACTGGAATCACTGTTCATACCCTACGTTGATGAACGTAACGTATGGATGAAAAGTTTACTTTTTATGTTAAAAGAAACGTATGGTTAAGGAACCTTACGTTATTTTGAAACGTATGGTTAATGAATCTTACGTTGTTGAAAAGTATGGAAGAAGAACATTACGTTTGGAAGGAACCTTAAGTTTTCATTATTGGACAAGTATGGAAGAGAAACCGTACGTTAGTTTTCAGTGTTGAGTTTGTTTCTCAAAAGTATGGATCATCAACCTTACTTTTATAATCAACCGTAGGTTCCTTGGAGAGTTGAAGCGAGACAAAGTATGGATGATCAACCCTACGTTTGAATGCTGAAGAGAAAGTATGTACGTTCTGAACCTTACGTTTGTGAACCTTACGTTTGTGAACCCTACGTTTGGAGCCACGTCATCAACCCTACGTTTGGCGTCGGGATATTTTTGACAGACGATATTTCCTTTTGCATTGGTCAAACAAGCGGATTATTAATCGGATATCGAGCCGATTCTTAAGTACGACTTTGACTGAATCAAAGACGATTTTCAATGGATTACTGATTGATTTAAACGGAGCTTTTTATGCCGATTCTTCATGGGAGTTACAACGGCTCTGTTATTTAATTTAATATCGCGAATCTAAAGGATATTTTCATGGATCTATTTATGCGGAAGATTTTCTCAGATTTGAATATATATGTTCTATCTTGGAATCTTCGGATATATATATATACACAGGAAAGTGTGTGAAATATATAGATTGATCTTTTAACGAGCAAGAAACAGAGACTGTGTAAAGGCGTTCTTTTCTGGTGATCGAGAAGAAGTGTAAAACCTTTATTACCGAAGAAAGATCTTGATAGCAGATTCACGTGTTCTACATCGACTATCTGTTGTGAATCTATTGCTGCTGAAGTTGTGAAGTTTCTGGTAATATCTATTGCAACTGGATCGACTCAAAACTGTTTTGATTACAGATCTTTATTTTCTGAAGACAACGATCTATCTACTGTCTATTGCATTCTGTTGCAATTGTGAAGAACAACTGGAGAAGTGTTTTCTTTATCGAAACCTTTTTTATTTTTGAGTGATCAGCTTCTCGTTCTAAGCTGTGTGGGTTCGTGTTTGAACCAGGAAGGCTGTGTTTGCCTGAATCTTGTAAAGGTGTCAACTGTCTGTACTCAGTTGTGAACAGGTCTGTGGAAACGAGGACCAGATAGTGAAAATCGCCAAGCTCGTGGATTTGAGCGTTGGTGGAGTGGACTAGGGGCCTTCTGTTACCCGAACCACTATACATCCATGTGTTCATGCTTTTACTTTTTCCACTGCATATTTAATCGTGAAAAAGCATAATGGACAGAATTTGTCTAAATTGAAGAGATTGTAATAATTTTGAAAAGACACAATTCACCCCCCTCTTGTGTGTAATCCGTAGATTCAGATCCAACAGTTTTCATCTCTCTCAGAAGAATCAATTCCTCAGAATCGATCTCTTCCCTTCTGACACTATCTTCATCTCCATAACATCGGTTTTCACCTCTGCCTCATCCCTCACCTTGGTCTTCGGTTAAACCTCAGCCTACGATTCCACCTTCAAGACTGCCTCTGCCTCCACCTCTACCTCCAACTCCACCTTGCCTCCTCTACTGCCTCTTCCTCCTCATCTCCTCCTATAAGGCCCCAGCCTTAAACCTTACTTAATCTTTAGTTATTACAAGATTACACATTGAGGGTCTTTTAAGGTTTAGAGTTTTAGATAATTAGATAATGAAACTTTCATTTCATTCCACATTTAAACAAAGTGGTTACATAAAAGATATTATTCATTCTTCCCATCAACAAAAACATATTTAAAATAAAACACGTATTCTTTCTTGAGACATCCTTGACACTATCATCATGTCATGTACCTTTCCCTTGACCTGTGAAAAACATTTCAAAAACATGGGATGAGCATAAAAAGCTCAGTAAGGGTTATAAAAATATGGAAAGGAAACATGAGTTCATATATACATAAGAATGAAATCATACTTTACCCATAAAACATAGCCACTTTATCATACCTCATCAAATCATGAATAAATCGTAGAAATCATAAGACATAAAAGGTTACATGAGGCAATCATAACTTTCTTACGTAGGGAGTAACCCTCTTGGTTATGTTTGGAATACCCATCACAGTATATTCCCTAAATCTCATCGGATAAACCTTAACGTTTCACTCCTTCGCGTTACCCAATTCATTGGAGAGCTATATCGGGCTCACCCACACTTAGTTTATCACGGAACCACCCGTATTCATAATAATGCCCAAGAACCTTAACATAATCGTATCACATAAAACATGCATAAAGGAAACATCACATTCCCACCTTTCAATCATAAGATATCAATACAACACATTGATATAAAAACATTATGAAAACCATTTTCAATACCAAGATAAAAGAAAAGTAAAACATGGTATTTATTTTTATTTTAAAAATAATGTATGGCTTGTAGAGGAAGCCGAAACTCAAATAATTGTCACGGCAGTGGAGAAGTCATTGTCGTAGCATACGTACGACAAAAAAAATTCCCTTTTGTCGTTTAGTAAACGCTTAGTATAAAAAAGATTCCTTTAGAATAAACGTAAAAGTCAAAGGGGTTCATACACCATATAAAAGAAGGTTGTGTATAAAACAGAATATGCCTCAATGAAAGGATATTGATACGAAGTCCCTTACAAAGACGATATCCTTGGTTTAAGGATAAATCAATTACATAATTATGTGTGACAAACGAATACACCAAATATAAGTGGATATTAAGTGTAAAATAATCAATGTTCATTCACACATATTCAAAGGATGACATATTTTATAACTACATGTTGAACCCAAAGAAATCGAAATTGGGTTAAGAAGTTCCCTTGACAGCCTAACAGCGTCACATCAAAATGAGTTGATGAGAGATAAAAAAAGGGTTTATCATCACCTGGACGTAAAATTTACATCAGTAAGGATATATGAGAAAATATCCCAACATAATAATATGTAAATTAAAAGACCCAATAAAAGAAGTCTTTTAAAAAGAGAAGGGTGAAAGGTTCCCTTACCGACATGGGTATCTTTCGAAACATACGCCCTGTGAAAGAAGGACAATACATAATTGATGTAAATACTCATAAATGAAAGAATATTACACAATGAGTAAAATAAATTTCAGTACATACACCACTCAAATGAAATTGTGGCAGATGTAGCATAAATCTCACAGGAATAAAAGTGAGATGAAAAATCACTTACGAAAACTCGGCAGCCTAACGGCGCCACATAAAACTTCCAAAAATGGATTAATGAGATCAAATAGGGTATATCATCACATTACAACATAATTTACAGTAAGAGGAATAGGAAAGAACATCCCCCATCATAAAAAATAGGAGCTTAAAAGAAGTGACATAAAGGGGAGTACTTAAAGAGAATGAGAGAGGTTAGATCTCTTACGAAAATTCGGCAGCCTAACGGCGCCACTCGAAACTTCCAAAATGGATTGATGAGAGAGAATAGGGTCTCCCACCATATGAACATAAAATTTAAAGTAATAGAAATATAAAATAAAATCCCAATAACAAGAAATATGAGCTTAGAAGGAATGACATTAATGAGTGTACATAAAAAGAAAGAGAGGAGTAGGATCCCTTACCTCAAGTCCAACTTGTCTTGTTCATTTCTTTATATTACTGAATAATAAACTTTGGTCAATTAATAATTACCTAAGTACCTCCTTTAGATATTATTATTCAGTTCATATCACATATTATAATGTTATAATAATTGTTTAATAATGTTAGTTCATATCAGACATTTTTGCCGATGTTTGGTACATGTGTCAAAAATGAACTTGTTTAAAAAAAAGATTGCTCAGGTAGTTATAAGTAAATAATTTCCAGAATAGTATTAATGATTAAAATATCATATATATCCAGTAAATATTCATTTCATACTATTCCATATCATTTGGAGGTAAAAAACGAAAAGCACTGTTCATGGAGACGGTAGGCTGTACGTACGCATGAACGCTACTTTCATTTTTTGTCATATTAATAGAATTAAAACAAAATGAGAGAGATATATATATATTATAATTCCATAATGATATCCATAATTTTGATGTAATATATTACATATATATCCATTATATATATGTACTTATAGTATTACATAACATTATGAGATAAGAAATTAAATGTACCGTTCATGGAGACGGTAAGCCGTACGTACGCATGAACGCTACTTCCATTTCTATTTCATATTTAATGGAATTAAAACATAATTATACATAATAGTATTTTAATTCCAGTATGGTATCATATATAATATCATTAAATATATCTTTTATACGTACCACATATGGTATTAACGAATCAAATCACTTTGAGGGGGCGGTAGTCCGCACTTCCTTAAATGAAGATATCGCATTTACCCATAATTTAAACCATAAAGGTATGCCCAAAATGAAAAATAAAGAAGCTTAATTAAAACATAAAAATATTATATATCATATATAAATATAGTGTCATCTTAATGGACACCTTTTAAGGTGTTAGAAGAATGTTGAACAATCATCGTTTCGGGAGCCAGAAATTCGCCATCCACGGAAATAGTATGTTCTTTAAACCATTAGATGTAGGTGTGTGTAAGTTTAGATCAAATAATTATTATAACAACAACCTAGTATATTGAAGATACTGGATTTGTTACAAAATAAATTAATAAAAAGAGTTTAGGGGGTTGGAGAAGCAAAATAAAACAAAAGCACACAAGTGAAGACATTACCTTAAAATCGGGTAACTCCCTTTTGTTTGAGCTCAAAGGCTTCCTTGGGAAGACTTCTTCCCAAAGTGAGGCTTCAAGGAGTAAGAGAGTGAAGTGGAGAGACAAAATGGGCAGGTGTTGGGCGAGCCAAAGGCTTTGGGATTGTGGGTAAGGAGGTAGAGGTGGGGGCCTTTTATAAGAGGAGAGGAGGGGCACTCTTGTAAAGTTACAAAATATTACATTATTTTCAAAAGGGTATCGGATTTTAAAGGTCCCAAATTGATGTATTTAGAGGATAAGGTGATAAGGGTTCTAAATCCACTCATAAAATAGGTTTTATACATGTTTAGGACTTATATACTACATTATATTTCCATTTTATTTAAATCGTTAAATAATGAGTCCATCGCAGCATCAGCATGATGTCATAAATAATTTAATTGATTTAATGTCTAAAAATTAAAAAAAAAATACTATGATGTAGGAAATATTTTTATCTTTCCAATTACTATTTATAGTCAAAAATATGACTTGTATAACACCATGTAATAATTTTTTTTGTAAAACATATCATGTTTGTGTCATTTTTACTTTAACATTAAATAAAAAGATATTTATTTCCTTTTCCAACCAATGTGGCTCCATGGGGTCCCCAAGTTGTCCCATGCATTTTCTTGGTCGGAAATGACACATCCAATGAGGGTAGTACATGTTTCTAGGTCATTTCATTTTATTAAAACAATATTCTTACCATAAACTACACTAATTATCTCTAATCGCAATTAAAAATTAATAAGTTACTATTCACCAAAACATTATTTTTATCCCATTGAACCACATTTTACCCTTAATGACAACAATGTATGTCTGATTTTTGAAATTCAAAACCCAAAGATGGAAAAATTTCATTTAAATGGAATAATCAGTTTTTATAAGTACCACTTAGTGGTTTCACTATTCATCAAAAATTGATGTTTTTCAAAAAAATCCCAAAAATTCACCCTAAGATATATTTGATATTCCGAATTAAAAAATGAAGTCTATTTTACAAAATTCAAAACATATAAGTCACATTAATTAATTTAAAAATTAATTCCCGCTGTCAGATCAAATAGCTTGTTTTTATGAAACAATAAGTATCAAAAGATTGACACTAGTTTAAGTTTGATTTCAAAGTGAAATTAATTCCAACGACCACTATTGGATTTAATGGTAAAAATATATTCTAATTTCACATTAAAACCAATTCTAAAGATAATCTAATCATATAAATAAATTAGATTAAAAAGTGGTTTTGAATTAAAATACAACATTTTACACTATTCATTAAAAAAACTGAACATTATCGGAAAGATACCAAAAATTTACACAAAGTAAATTTTGATGTCCCGATTCTTAAGAAGAGTTTTATTTGGTCCAATAGAATTTATAAGAGTGAAAAAAACTATATTTAATGACGGTTCGCCATCAAAAGTCGATAAGTGAACCTTTAGTGAAAACTAGGGCATATATGTCTAAAATTGAATTCTTTCCGTATTTTATGCCTTTATCTTTTATTGGATAAATGTAAAAACATTTAAAAACATGTATAATCATATTTTAGTTATTTCTATCCATTCCCTCCAATACAATAGCTACATGTTAACTACCATTTAAAATAATATTATTTTATTATTAGAGTGCAACGTAAGATTCCCAAAAAAACTCGTTGTTGCATGTTGGGTACGCCATCGAGCATAGCGTCCCCTTTAAAGTCATATTAATACATTATTGACAAATATGTATAAATATGAAAATGTCATATTCTTTATTTACCTGGGGTGTTACATCTTTCCCCCCTTTTGGGAATTGCGTCCTCGCAATTTTTAAAATTGAGCTTGGAAACATCCTTGAAAGTCCCACATCGGAACAAGAGTCTGTAAAACAATCACTTTAAAATAAAGAAATAGAAGTACAAAGGTCTCCCACATTAACCCATACTAGGATTCCATGTAGAAAAATATGGACATGGAGGAGAAAACATAAGGTCATATTCTGATGGAGAGTGATAGAGAACATGTTTAGGAGAAAGTTAACAATAACAAAATCACAAACCTGTGATGGGTTAAACGGTGTTGGGTTCCCCAATAGGAAATGTTAATAGACAAATTTTTTGATTTAAGTATGTTTCTATTGAGGAATTTATTTTTGGGCTTAAATAAAACATAAGGAAACATACTTACTTGTCAGGTTGACTTCCTACTTTTACTATATTCCTTAACCAAACTCATATTTTTTTCCAAAAGACGAGTATTTAGGGAGACTTGTTCGCATTAAGAGTACAATAATCAATTTCTAGAGAATCACTTAATCCACAAAAGGTAACTATATACATCTCATGTCTTTAGGCTTTAACCAAAACCAAAACCATAATGGTTAGTACAAGGTCAGATAATCCAAAAAAGATAACCCTTTATAAAAAGAAAATCTATTCTTAATCTCAAAATTTGTCCAACAAAACCCAAAGTTCAACGAGGACCATTCAATAACCAATTTTTCCATAAAATTCTTCAAAGTAAACCAATCTAAGATTGAAACCCGAATATTTGAAGGATTTAATCACATAGTCTTCCAAGTTAAATCTTAACATTTATCTCCAAACAACATCAGTTGCTCTTAATGTCTCGTATTGAAAAGTAATTAACCTAATCACATATCCTCCATGATAGGTTAATAAATATACATAGATAACCCAAAATCAACTTACTCTTAATTAATAAAATCATCTAACTAAAAAGAATCAGTCAAACTGACCAGGGACGTCACGTAGTCCAGTGGTAGGAGATAAATACCAGTCGCACTTTGGTTGTGGGTTCGATTCCCGCAGCTTTGTCCGACGCGACGTGTTGTCACACGGTCTGCGTGTTGTCCTTTTTCAAAAACTATATAATTCTTAAATAATTCCCCAAAAAGTGATAAAATCATCAAAAATGATCATAACATATTTTAACCTCATGTTTATCTCATGCCTTTCATTTTCCAGCATATCATATAATAACCCATAATTACCTCAAAAGTATGGATCATGTAAACTCTAATTGTTACCTTTATAATTATTACCTGAACTTCCACATCTATTGGTCATCTCGTACATGATGCATTACAGAACATACCAAGGTTCAAGTGGTTGATCATGACTCCTTGATAGTTGGTTTAGAACAACCACGAGTTTCCTCATTGAATACCCAATTTCATCCAGTCTCTTAATCAAAGAACCACCATAGTTTCCTTCAAACCAATTGTCACTATGGTGCCTTCTAGATCCAGCCATTTACTAAAACCAAAAAGGTCAGTGTGAGTATATCAACAAAACCATCATGTACTAATGAGTAAGATAAACACTAAGATATACTTACTCATTAAAATTATCTAAAACTAGGACTCTTTCTAAAATCCTAACCATTATGGTAATGTCACTTAAGCTTAAAGAATACCCTAACCTCTAAAGTTATCTAAACCGACCTTTGATACCAACTATAAGGCCCCAGCCTTAAACCTTACTTAATCTTGAGTTATTACAAGATTACACATTGAGGTTCTTTTCAGGTTTAGAGTTTTATAAAATTAGATCATGAAACTTGCATTTCATTCCACATTTAAACAAAGTGGTTACATAAAAGACAGTATTCATTCTTCCCATCAACGGAAACATATTTAAAATAAATCACGGATTCTTTCTTGACACATCCTTGACACTATCATCACGTCATGTACCTTTCCCTTGACCTGTGAAAAAAAATTCAAAAACTTGGGATGAGCATAAAAAGCTCAGTAAGGGTTATAAAAATATGGAAAGGAAACATGAGTTCATATATACATAATAATGAAATCATACTTTACCCATAAAACATAGCCACTTTAACATACCTCATCAAATCATGAATAAATCGTAGAAATCATAATACATAAAATGTTACTTGAGGCATTCATAACATTCTTACATAGGGAGTAACCCTCTGGTTACGTTTGGAATACCCATCACAGTATATTCCCTAAATCTCTTTGGAGAAACCTTAACGTTTCACTCCTTCACGTTACCCAATGCATTGGAGAGATATATCGGGCTCACCCGCCCTTAGTTTATCACGGAACCACCCATCTTCATAATAATTCCCAAGAACCATAACATAATCGTATCACATAAAACATGCATAAAGGAAACATCACATTCCCACCATTCAATCACAAGATATCAATACAACACATTGATATAAAAACATTATGAAAACCATTTTCAATACCAAGATAAAAGAAAAGTAAAACATGGTATTATTTTTTGTTTAAAGAAGGTATGGCTTGTAGAGGAAGCCGAAACTCAAATAATGGTCACGACGGTGGAGAAGTCGTTATCGCCGAATACGTACGACAAAAACAATACCTTTTGTCGTTTAGTAAACTCTTCATATAAAAAAGATTCCTTTAGAATAAACGTAAAAGTCAAAGGATTTCATACACCATATAAAATAAGGTTGTGTATAAAAAAGAATATGCCTCAATGAAAGGAGATTGAGACGAAGTCCCTTACAAAGATGGTATCCTTGGTTTAAGGATAAATCAATTACATAATTATGTGTGACAAACGAATACACCAAATATAAGTGGATATTAAGTGTAAAAGAATCAAATTTCATTCACACATATTCAAAGGATGACATATTCAATAACTACATGTCGACCCCAAAGAAATCGAAATTGGGTTAAGAAGTTCCCTTGACAGCCTAACGGCGTCACATCAAAATGAGTTGATGAGAGATAAAAAAAGGGTATCTCATCACTTGGATGTAAAATTTAAATCAATAAGGATATATGAGAACATATCCCAACAGAACAATATGTAAATTAAATGACCCAACAAAATAAGTCTTTTAAAAAGAGAAGGGTGAAAGGTTCCCTTACCGACATGGGTATCTTTCGAAACATACGCCCCATGAAAGAAGGAAAATACATCATTGATGTAAATACTCATAAATGAATGAATATTACACAATGAGTAAAATAATGGTCAGTACATACACCACTCAAAGGAAATTGTGGATAATGTAGCATAAATCTCACGGGAATAAAAGTGAGATGAAAAATCACTTACGAAAACTCGGCAGCCTAACGACGCCACTTAAAACTTCCAAAAATGGATTGATGAGATCAAATAGGGTATCTCATCACATTAAAACAAAATGTACAGAAAGAGTAATAGGAAAGAACATCCCCCATAATAATGAATATTATCTTAAACGAAGTGACATAAAAGGGAGTACTTAAAGAGAAAGAGAGAGGTTAGATCTCTTACGAACATTCGGCAGCCTAACGACACCACTCGAAACATCCAAAATGGATTGATGAGAGAGAATAGGGTCTATCATAATATCAACATAAAAATTACAGTAATATCAATATAAAATAACATCCCAATAACAAGAAAGATGATCTTAGAAGGAAGGACATAAAAGTGTGTACTTAAAAAGAAAGAGAGGAGTATGATCCCTTACCTCAAGTCCAACTTGTCTTGTTCGTTTCATTATATTACTGAATAATAAAATTTGGTCAATTAATAAATGCCTAAGTACCTCCTTTGGAGATTATTATTCAGTTCATATAACATATTATAATGTTATAATAATTGTTTAATTATGTTAGTTCATATCAGACGTTTTTGCCGATGTTTGGTACATGAGTCAAAAATGAACTTGTTTAAAAAAAAGATTGCTCATGTAGTAATAAGTAAATAATTTCCAGAATAGTATTAATGATTAAAATATCATATATATCCTGTAAATATTCATTTAATACTACTCCATATCATTTATAGATAAAAAATGAAAAGCACCGTTCATGGAGACGGTAGCCCGTACGTACGCATGAACGCTACATTCATTTTTTGACATATTAATAGAATTAAAACAAAATGAGATATATATATATATATTATAATTCCAGAATGATATCCATAATTTTCAGGTAATATATTACATATATATCCATTATATATATGTACTTATAGTATTACATAACATTTTGAGACAAGAAATGAAATGTACCGTTCATGGAGACGGTAAGCCCTACGTACGCATGAACGCTACTTCCATTCCTATTTCATATATAATGGAATTAAAAAATAATGATACATAATAGTATGTTAATTCCAGTATGGTATCATATATAATATAATTAAATATATCCTTTATACGTACCACATATGGTATTAACGAATCAAATCACTTTGAGGGGGCGGTAATCCACACTTCCTAAAATGAAGATATCGCGTTTACCCATAATGGAAACCATAAAGGTATGCCCAAAATGAAAAATAAAGAAACTTAAGTAAAAAATAAACATATTACATATAATATATAAATATAGTGTCATCTTAATGGCCTCCTTTTCAGGTGTTATAGGAATGTTGAACAATCATCGTTTCAGGAGGCAGAAATTCGCCATCCACGAAAACAGTATGTTCTTTAACCATTATATGTAGATGTGTGTAAGAGTATCTCTATTTTTTATTATAAAAAAATCCTAGTATATTTAAGATACTGTATTTGTTACAAAATAAATTAATAAAAATAGTTTAGGGGGTTGGATAAGCAAAATAAAACAAAAGGACACAAATGAAGACATTACCTTAAAATCAGGTAACTCCCATTGGTTTGAGTTCAAAGGCTTCCTTGGGAAGACTTCTGCCCAATGTGAGGCTTCAAGGAGTAATAGAGTGAAGTGGAGAGACAAAATGGGCAGGTTTTGGCCGAGCCAAAGGCATTGTGAGTGTGGGAAAGGAGGTAGAGGTGCGGGCCTTTTATAAGAGGAGAGGAGGGGCACTCTTATAAGTTACAAAATGTTACTTTATTTTCAAAAGAGTTTCGGATTTTAAAGGTCCCAAATTGATGTATTTAGAGGATAAGGTGATAAGGGTTAGAAATCCACTCATCCAATAGGTTTTGGACATGTTTAGGTCTTAGATACTACATTATCATTCCATTTTATTTAAATCGTTAAATAATGAGGTCATCGCTGCATCATCATGATGTCATAAATAATTTAATTTATTTAATGTCTAAAAATTATAAAAAAAATACTATGATGTATGAAATCTTTGTATCTTTCCAATTACTATTTATAGTCAAAAATATGACTTGTATAACACCATGTACAAATTGTTTTTGTAAAACATCTCATGTTTGTGTCAATTTTACTTTAACATTAAATAAAAAGATATTTATGTCATTTTCCAACCAAAGTGGCTCCATGGGGTACCCAAGTTGACCCATGGATTCTATTGGTCGGCCATGACACATACAATGAGGGTAGGACATGTTTCTAGGTCATTTAATTTTATTAAAACATTATTCTTACCATAAACTACACTAATTACCTCTTATCGTGATTAAAAATTAATAAGTTACTATTCACCAAAAAAATATTTTTATCCCATTGAACCACATTTTACTTCTTAATGACAACCATGTATGTCGGATTTTTGAAATTCAAAACACAAATATGGCAATATTTCATTTAAACGGAAAAATCAGTTTTTATAAGTACCACTTAGTGGTTTCACTATTCATCAAAAATTGACGTTTTCTAGAAAAATACCAAAAATTCAAGCTAAGCTATATTTGATATTCCGAATTCAAAAATGAAGTCTATTTTAAAAAATTCAAAACATATAAGTCACATTAATTAATTTAATAATTAATTCCCGCTATCAGATCAAATAGCGTGTTTTTATGAAACAATAAGTATCAAAAGATTGACACTAGTTTAAGTCTGATTTCAAAGTGAAATTAATTCCAACGACCACTATTGGATTTAATGGTAAAAATATATTATAATTTCACTTTAAAACAAATTCAAAAGATAATCTAATCATATAAATAAATTAGATTAAAAAGAGGTTTTGAATTAAAATACAACATTTTACACTATTCATTAAAAAAACTGAACTTTATCAGAAAGATACCAAAAATTTACACAAAGTAAATTTTGATGTCCCGATTCTTATGAAGAGATTTATTTGGTCCAATAGAATATATAAGAGTGAACAAAACTATATTTAAGGACGGTTTGCCATCAAAAGGCGATAAGTGAACCTTTAGTGAAAACTAGGGCATATACGCCTAAAATTGAATTCTTTCGGTATTTTAAGCCTTTATCTTTTATTGGATAAATGTAAAAACATTTAAAAACATGTATAATCATATTTTAGTTATTTCTATCCATTCCCTCCAACACAACAGCTACATGATAACTACCATTTAAAATAATATTATTTTATTATTAGAGTGCAACGTAAGATTATCAAGAAACTCATTGTTGCATGTTGGGTACGCCATCGAGCATAGTGTCCCCTTTAAAGTCATATTAATACATTATTCACAAATATGGATAAATATGAAAATGTCATATTCTTTATTTACCTGGGGTGTTACACCTCCTCCACCACCACCACCTCATCCCACCTCTTCCTCATATCCTCAACCAACCTATGCAACCTATACATCCAACTCTCCTTCTTCCCCCTATCCCATCCTCTATTAAACAATCACATCTTCCTTTGACTCTGAATCCTCATTATGATTATTTTAACTTCAACTCCCCTCCTCCATAGTTTCACTCACAACCCTAACCCCACCTCATCCACCACGATTTCCAACGTATCATATTTTCCCCTACCATTTGATGCTTCCCCACACTTCGATCTCTTTCCCAATATTTTTATCCTTTCATTTCACGAATGTGTCTCTTGGTTTCTGGCTACATGAATTTATCATATTTTTCACCTTTCTCGAAGCATATTCATCCCCTTCTATAGGAAATAAGTCATCCAATCTTGGATTTGAAACATATTTTACACATAAGAGACCAAGCAATATCTGTTTTTTTGAATTTTATTCCTCTAATTTTCTATTTATATTTAAATGATATCTATTGATCCAATTTATGTTGAAAATACTGAAATCACCACTATGTATTATCATGAAAAAAATCTAGTTCCATTTATTATGTTTGTTTTCTACTTAATATATTGATTAGTTTTACAAATAATTCTATCATCTCTCAAATGTATCTTATAAAATTGAGAAAAGAATATATATAACATAATGAGTCACTAGATGAATGTTGGATTTCCATATTCTTCAGAAACACATATTTTTGGAACCCTGGAGAAATCATCACAATGACTGAATATAAATCATTGGTGAAAATTTCCTATAATCCTTTAAAAAAAATTGTATATGACTCCATGTATGTCAATTCATTCATTATATGTCAACGTTGTGTGCCTATAATAATTTAAACTGTCTTTCATATTTTTCCATGATAGTTATGAAATAATATCAAGTTACTATTAGTTTGAGGATATGCATTGCATGTTTAATTATGTTTCAATTTTTCTTAACACTTTTTAAATTCATTAGATTATTTATGAATATACTAATATAAATTTTTCCAAAATTTATCATAGTGAGTACTATAAATTTAATGTAAAATAATTTTCATATCAATGACATCACCAATAGGTATATTATTTTTTAATGTATTTAAATTTTTTTTAAAAATTATTAATTATTATTATTAATAATTTTTATTCATCAACTACAATGGTAAAGAAATATAATTTTGAATCACATGTAGCCTATATTTTTCAATTAAATTTTAATTTAATGTTCACAATTTTTAAATTTGGTCTATATATATCATACCCACATTTTTTATCCAAAAAATTATAATTTAAATAACTATTTGTTTTTTTAACTACGCAGTAAATTTTCATCATTCAAAAAGTTCAATTTATTACATAAAAGCTTATGTAAATTAACCTTTTATATTAGTTAATACATTTTTTTACAATCAATTCAATGTAATCAATCGTATTTCTCCAATTCCTTTTCCAAAAAAAAGATGTTTGGTTTTCCCTATATCAAAGTGTTAGATATCAATTCATTATACTCTAATCATCCAATAGTGTATTTAATTGTAGTGGAATACCTAAAGAAATGTTTCATTCTCATTGGCATGTTTCCCAATTATCTAACCTCTTCTCTATGACATATCAATGAATTTCAACCATATAACTATCCAATAACTCCATGATTTTAAATCTTATATCTACATTCCAAATCTCATATTGTTTTTATCAAAAACATCTATGGATTCCATGTTCTGTTATACCATTTAACAATTGAATCTCTTTAGTAAAATTGTCCTACCAAGGTATGTCTTCTTATAATTATTTTCTATTCATACATTGTAACATAGAGATTATAAAATCTTTTCTTTCATGACATTGTTGTATTTAATATATTATATTTATTAATTTATTCTTAATTTCATAATTATTGGGATGAAAAAAGGCATTTATATGGTGTATTGTATTCAATACACCATATATTTGTTTGTTTTACTCATAAAAATGTTAATTTCCCAGTCATGTTATACATAGTGCATACTGATGTCATTTTACTATTTATTGAAATAAATAAATGTACATATGATATATTTAAATTTATCATTATGATAAATTTTGAAAAAATTATGATATGAATTTTAATTGTTAATACTAACATAGAAAATCTATAATTGCTTATTATTATAGTCATTGTTTATGTCTTCTTGAATGTAAATTGAATAATTCTCTATGTAGTATTAGTTTTTTCAACTTGACCTTCTCTAAATTCCATATTTTTATATTCCATTTAACAACTAAATTTTTGTAACATTGTAGGCCCACTGAGGTACATTTATTTCCAATCACCATCAATATATATACTATAGCATATAAATTCAGATATATTTTCCTTCCAAACATTATGGTATTTCATAAATTATATTTATTAATTTATTTGTCATTTCTCAATTATTGTATTCCAATAGGATCTTTATTTTTTGTGTGTATTCATTAAACAAAATATTTTTTTATTTTATAGTTAAAAGTATTAATATCCCTACCATGAGATAATAAGTATAGATAGATGATTTTGGAATATTTATTGTAATATATAAATTTTTATATGCTATATTTAAATTTATCCTTTTGTGATCACTGTAAAAAATCATGATATCATTTTAACTATTCATGATGACATAATAAATCTACTACTGTGAGTTATTATAGTCATTGATAATTTCTTCATAATGTTAAATACAAAATTTTCTATGTTATATTATATGATTATTTACATTTTTTCATGTGTATATTTTTTATATATAGTTTAATAGATATTATGACTTGTTTTATTATTATTTTTCCTACTTTGGGAATATTTTTTTAATCGATAAGTTAATGCCACTCTTTTTCCAAGTCTACTTATTGTAATACTTTATAATAGGGTTCAATTAATTTGTTTCATATGTGGGAATACATATTTTGGTGGAAATATATATTGAAATTAATCAATGTTTTATGTATAAATTTTTTTTCACATAATCAAACATGTTTTCATATGGCTTTCCATAATCATGTATGTCAATACAACCCTACCCATAAATTATTCATCAACTTTACCCATTTATTCTTTTATTTACCGTTTCAAATCATTCATATAATAACCATATTTCATTGTTTTTTTTGATGAATTCTTGTGGTTGTAATAATTATTTAAATTAATCAAACATGACTATATCATTTTGAAATTCATTGAAAATAATTGAACATCCCACATGTGGTGGGATTTGCCTATAAATATTTGATCAATATATTTTCATTTTATTTATAATTTTTTAATTAAATATATCATATCAGGGTCAAATATCATTCATTGTGTTGTGTGATGTCTTCATTTGAAGTTAATCTTTATTGAAATTAACAGAACATTCTTGTATACTTTATTTTTTTACACATAAAAAAATTATTTAAACTTCCAATATTCTTCATATTCTTCATTAAACAGAATACCACTGATTTATTTTTCAAAATAAGTTTTTATTTTCTAATTGGGATCACACACTGTTAGTCATAACATTGATGAATTTCATTGCATCATATTCTTGATGAATTCATGTTGAGGTAATATTTATTGAAATTAATCAAAATTTTATGTATACAATATTGTTTTAAAATAATAAAACTTGTATTATTATGTTTTTAATGATGTATGAATTTAACTCCCACCCTCTCCATAAAGTATTCATCATATGAACCCCATTCTGATTTTATTTTTTTATAACTTACTACAGCATAACAAAATATCATTGTTGGTTATATGAAACAAATTCCTATGGCGGTAATCATTATTGATTTTAATTAAACATTCCTATATTATTTTGAAATTTATTGAAAATAATCCAACATCCCACATTCTATGTGTTTTCCCTGTAAATTGTTGATCCCATTTTTTACAATTCACTTATATTTTCCCAATTTGTATTTGTTTTAGTGGGTTCAAATTTTTTTTATGTTGTGCAATGACTTCTTTGGGAGGTAATATTTGTAGAAATTAATATAAAATCAAAGCATGTGGAATTTTTTGACTTTTATTTAAATATTTTTACCATCCAACATTCATCATCATCCTAATTCAACCAAATACCATTGTTTCATTCTTCAAAATCAGTATTTGTTTTCAGTCAGGTTCCAACACTATCGGTTATTCATCATAGTTACCATTTTTTATTTTATGTATTTAGTTCATGAACAATTTTTGGTCTTATATGGTTGAAATTTGAGGAAGATATATATTTATTATAGGGGATACCTTCATGGGACACTTCATTAAATAAGAAACCAACAGAAACCACTAAATCAAACATTTTATTCTTTTCTTCCACCAAACCTCTCTTATTCTCCCAAAATTCTGCTTCTATCTCAATTTCAACCACCATAAAGTCATCAACTTTTCTCTGTTCATTGTTTGTAACATTATGTCTTGCATAAATTCCATCCACTATCAAACATGATGACTCAAAAACTTCTATTATCACCTCAGGAATCTTACTTCATTACTGTCAATGATTCATGAACCACTCCCAATGATATTCACCATACATCGCCTCATATTTCACTCATTTTTTCATCTTCAACCAGAGTAAATTATGCATTGGAAGAAATGGATTTGAGTATATTCACTGTCTCTATCCAAAACTCCTTAAATTAAATTTATCTTTACTATTTTTCCTTCACAATTATTGAGACCTAATTACTCTGCTTATTAATTATTCATCTGGAATCTCGATATTTATGTGATTTCACATATTTCTAATTCAGGTTACTTTTTTACAAGACAATTATAATATGTTTAATTTTTATGAAATAATGTGAATTATTTCTACAATTTATTATATTTTTTTAATATTTCATTAAAAAAATTTAGAAATTATTTTGTAGATAATCTTACTATTGTTAAGAACATTTTTATGGTGTGAGTTTATTTTATTTTGTAAAATATGTCATATTCCACGTATTTTCATACAATTTTTTTGTTATCTAATTATATCTCATACTAATTGATCATTGAGGAAAAGAATATTTAGGCATGTTTACTAATTTTTAATATTTTTTTAAAATTTAGCTCCACTAAACTGATATATATTCTTCTATGATATGAATGTATTTTTACTGGTATTCACTTATTTGGCTAATCATTTCTTTACAGTGGAATGTATTTTGATTATGTGATTTGGTATGCATGAGGAATCATTAAAATGATGAGTTCATAAATATATTACTTAATTAATAAATTCAGCTAAAAAATAAGTAAATAAGAAAAATAAAATAAAAAATGAATGGATTTAAAGGACCATAGATTAACATGGTGTAATGACACAAGTGATTAGTGAAACAAATAGATCATGAACATCTCATTGATCCTTTCTTACCAAGAGCATTGATTTATTGATAATCTATCCTACTACATGAAAATTAGTATATTTATCACTTCAAATTTTGAAAAAAGTTATTATGACACCCATGATTCATTTGGATCATGATTTACATTGAAATATTCAATGTTGTTTCCAATCACCAAAATATTCTCTTAATTTTATACAAATATATTCAGTTTGTAATATTTCTAATAAATATTTAATCATATTTATTCCATTATTTTCATAATTTAAGTTTATTTGATATATGTTAAAAGATTAACACTATAGTTTTGAACATGAGTTTTAATTGGGATGAATCTATTTCTTGAGTCCCTGACCAAAAAAGATTAGAATTGTTGGACTTAATTATTAACAATGTGGTAGTTAACATTCCACCTTCTATTAAAGCATTAAACTATTTCAATGACTTATCATTCCTTATATTATAGAACATGTCCCATTATTTATACAATGTGTTTGAGTTTTTAATTTATTCATGTTGTGTCTTTCAGTAGACATGTCAAGTATTTAAAATAAGTTGATACTAATAAAAAAAAATCTTATATAGGTAAATGGTCATAAAAGACACCAAAATCTGCTTCATATCCAATAAATTCCAAGATAATGGTTTTTTTGAAAATATTTTTTATGGAATCATGGAATAAATAAATATGTTTATTGATCTTATTCTATATAAACATTAACACTTTTATTAAAAATGAGAATATTCACATATTTTCCTATCAGTAAAAACTACAACCCATTTACTATAATATTTCCTTAGTTTTTTTCTCTAATTATATTTTTTGATGTGTGGGTTTAAAAACTAATCATCTTTTTTCCTATTAGTTTATTCTTTTACATCTGAAAAAAAGCAATTCCATATTTTTTCGACCATCGAATATTATTTATGCCCTATTTAATTTTTATGTCACCTCAAACATGTCCTTCCAACTATCAACTGTCTTGTCATTCATTGTATCTTCAATCTTTTGATTTTAAGTACGTAGCTTTAGAACATGTTATGGTCTTGTATGAAAAAAATGTGATGATTAATTTACATTCATGGTATGGGGGATCCCTTTAATGGGTTCATCATTGAACCTGATACCAAGAACCTCCAACAACTCCCGATACACGCAATTTTTTACTCTTGTGTGGATAGATATTCCTTGGACATATTTAATTTGATTTTTTCAATACAAGTTTCATTTTATTTCATTTCAACCTATTATATTTACAATTTATTTAAACCAATGGTGACACCATCGAAGTGATGTTTTATATTTTAGACTCTTTTAACATATATAGATGTGTCATTATCACTTGAAATAGACATCATTTTTGTCTTAGTTTCCCATTTATAAAAAAATATCATGTTAATGATTTTTAAACAAATATAAGGTCATCCATTTATAAATTAATATATCTTTATTCAATATCACACTCAATGAAATAGTAATTACATGGTCTATATCCCAAGTATTTTTGTTGTGATGTACATGGTTTTCATTATGTTTCTACCCTTGGAATTATGGTTGAGAATTCAATTTCATGTACAGAATCGTCATTTTAGTATAGGTGAAGAGAGATCCACTATCATCAAAATTTTCAAGAAAGGATAAAGGATCAAGTGTAGAATATATTAATTATGGGTCGGTGACTACACTTTTTGGAAAAATATTAAATCCATAAGTTCACTAAATCAGGTTGTATTCATTATTTTGTTCCATCATATTCAGTTTTATATTTTGATGTCTGTATACTTTTACAGAGTTACCCGAGTTTGTAATTACTTTGATTAAATATATGGAATTTTTTATATGTAATTTCATACTAGAGGAATTTTAAATTGATGAATGTAAAACAGTTTGGTATGACATCACATATATAAACACACACATTTCTAGGGGTGATTATTATATCAAATTCACATACTAAATGACAAAAAAATTTGAATTTCATTACATTCAAAGTATTTTATACTATAATCATATAATATAACTCAGGGTGGCAGGAATTAATTTAAATTCATTATTCCATTAGATAAAGGAAATTACTGAAATTACTGTCTATGAACTAGATATTATGATTTCATTCCATGTTCATTGACATGTGGAGAGGTACTAAACAGGATAATATGATTATAAAATAATTGTGAAATGACTACTATTTGTTGTATGATTAGGAGTGTTCTATTAGTTTATGTTTAGCTGCATTAAAATTCGTATCACTCTTATGCATTGTATTGTTGATGATATTATATAAACATAATATCCATGGATACCAATTAATGTTCATATATGAATTAGTAGTGTTATATGAATTATACATATATATTTTTTCTACTAATGATTTATATTTTTAGCTACTATATATTTTACTATCTATATGTATAACCAATGTAAAATAAACAAGTTATCCCAAGATTTGAATTAGAATAGTTTTTTATAATGAATTTGTTGTGAATGATCCATTCCTTAATTATGAAGGCATTAATGCTTCGATTCCTTTATTCATGGGGAGAATGACGGATGGGTTTAACATATTGAAAAAATGGGATTCGTTTATAGGTTCTATCATATAGATAGTGCATAACTAGTAGTTAAACATATACCAATGTAGCTAAAGGGAAATTTCATCCTCCTCACTGGATGACACTCATCCATGACAGTCCTATCACACTGTTTACACTAACGAAACAGAATGTACTTCCCATAACACAACATAAAACTATTACATTGATCATCATCAATATTAAAATATCATGACATTCAATATATTGAATTTTCTCATTCCTGTTTCGATTTATTCTATACCATTATTGTTTTAGGAGACAAAACTTACGTCATTATTATTCAATTTAATTTTAAAACACCTTATTTAAAAAATAATATACCTAACGTTTAATTTTTTTTTAGTAAAAATTAATCACTTCAATTGATATTTTTGATTGGATTTTTACAGGGTAAACATATAGTTCATTACCTAGATGATATTCATTGATTGATGACATAAATAACTTGTGGATGATGATACCTCAACTGTTAGTTGATTAAGAATTATTTATCAAAGAAGAACACAAAAGTAATAGTAGATAACAAAAGATTTATGTAGTTCTATAAATTTGACTTATATCCATGAGTGTGAGGGAAAACATCTCAATAGACCATAATAATAATATGTTTCTATAGAACCCAACTATTACAAATATGAATTTGGTTTTGGATTGAAAAATAATAAATGATAGAGGGGTTGGATCTAACTTATTTTAAAAAACCATGTCCATATTAACACGTTATTTGAAGGATTAATGTATTTTTTATTGAAGTATAACTGAAATATTAATAAAAATATATAATTAATTAATTTTTTAAGGTGAAAATTTTAAAAATTTATTCTTTAATGAGATAAAGAACATAATTTTAAAAGTTGGGGTCCCCGGATAAAATAGTTGTTGATGATTCTATACATGTAGTTTCACTTAGTAAATTTTTTTGTTATATTAATAGAATATGTGTTTTATCCATACATATGAAATGAACACTTATTCCTTGTATAGAATTATATTTTTATTTATTTTCTAGTATACAAATGCAGATTTGAGCTTATTTTATTCTATGTATTACTAGTTATCACTTATATAGAAAATAAGTGGAAAACGACTATTGTATGCATTCTAATATGCACTATTTTCTGACTGTTGATTACTAGTATGATATTATATAGAATATAAGTGAATTTATATATGAAATTTTTTTCTACAAATTCATATTGGAAAAATCTAAAATATGTGTATGTTAATGTGTAAGTAAATGATCATTCCATGAAAATTCAATGGGTTGGATAATAGTTCTTTATAGATAACAGATACAGTTGGTAATATATTATCCATAATAAATATAATGAATAAAAATAAATATTTATACATTTTTAATTACTATAACAACACATAAATATATATATTAATAGTCATACATATAAAATTTACAAGTAAAAAAATACATTACTTATTAATTACACAATTGTACAACTTCCCTATATATATATCTCTCTCCTCTCACAAACACCCAAAAATATAGTATATACCTACATACGAAATTATTAATGTAATTATTTACATGTATACATCTACATAGTTACATAAAAAAATAGGTACATGATTTTTATGAATTATATTTATAACAATATAACAATTTTCACTAGAAAACGTATCATGGGAGATTCATACACCAAATATCCATCGGTAAATCTCCCATGAAAGATTCACACTAAAATTTTCAATAGGAAATCTCCCATGGGTGATTGAAAATGATAATATACATTTGGAAATCACCACTAAGAGATTCAGAGTGCTAATATGCACTTTGAAATCTCCACTGGGAGATTCACAGTGCCAATATACAATGGAGCAATATCTGGTCTGAGATTTGTATATTCTTATATTTATATATTAAATATCTATTTATTCAAATTAATATAAATGAATTTATGAGTGGATGTGTGTACTCACACATGCACATGAATATCTTATCATTATATAGGTGATAATACATTTATATTTATGACACCCTAATATTGCCTTATATTTATTACAACACACACAAAAAGATATATATATATATAATGGTTCATTTACAAAATTTTTGTAATAAAAATGAAAGAGACAATAAAAAATATGTGTTAATTAACAAATATATAAGTGTAAATAAATAATTCATATTATATAGAACTTGTAATGAATATTGATATATATTTTCTAATGTATAATATATATTAATAAATGTTATTATATAAAAATTTACATCATAATTACTATATAAATTGTATACAAAAAAATAATTTCAAAATTTTATATAGAAAAATTTAAGTCACATGCATGAGTATATTTATATTTATGAATATATACATATTTTTATGTGACACATGTATGTAACTGTGTATATATTTCTATTTATATATAATTTTATATAATTACATTTGTATATACATTTATATCTATATGAGTACATGTGTGTACATATATAAAGTTTTATATTTATATCTATGTGTATGTTTTTAAATATAATAATATTTAGATTCATGTATGTTCAAGTATCTAAATACCATTATAAATACTTATATTCATTTATACCTCTTAACAATATTGATCACACACTAATATAAAAACCAACGAATACACAAACACACATATAAAATCATATTAAATTATTTATATATAAACACACATGTAAATATATATATATATATAGAAATATATATATAGTTAAATACATATTATTAGGTATTAGTACATATGTACATACATATATAAATACATATGTATTTGGGTACATAAATATATATTATGAAAATTATAAAGAAATATAAAATAATTTAATTATTTATTGATATAACTACATGAATGAAAATTTACATACATATATATAGTGACTTATAAAACTATATAAATCTATTTTTATATTTTAATACATGTGCATAAAGACATCTAAATATTATTATATATATATACATATATATATAATCATTTTTATATATAAATACATGTATATACATATATGAATAGATTTATATAAAATAATGTAATATGATTGATTTTTTGGGAAAATATCCAATGGGAGATTTGAGGGAGAATTTTCTACTGTGATATTTTTATTACCAATGTCAAGTGTAATATGAAAAAAATTAAAATAATAACTAATTTATAGTATATGGGTCTTTAATTATGCATATCGATATAACAATCACATTCGTCATGACTGACTGAAATTTAAATACAATTTAAAAAAATATATATTAGATTAAAGAATATTGAGGAAAAAATGAATGGATGAGAGGTAAATTCAAATGGGGTTAGGGTTAACCATGTAAGTTTTCTGTTTATTAGAATTATTACCATTTCAAAAAAACAGTGGGATATAAGAGATCCTTCCCCTTCCCCACCTCCACTGGTCACAATACTAGCAAGTGTATTATCAATTTTATTTTTTTACATTTACTATTTTTTCTATATAATTTGATCATTTAAACATGGTGTTATCATTTCTAAGAAAACCATTAATGAGCTAGAACAAGATATGCCTTCTACATGTGAATATGAAATTCAAAAGTCCCATTATTCCTCAATTTATGATTAGTTCGAGGATTTTATAAGTATAGATGGATATTTATTATCATTGAATTATAATAGAAATTTATTTACCAATAAATTTTTATTAAATTATGAATAATATATAGGTCCACAATCAACATAAGATTGGTGACCCTACACTAATTAACAAATTTAACCAGCATGATGAGGGTCCATATAGAACGTTTTATCATTGTAATGCTTATTTTGATAAAAGATTTCATTTTCCCAATATAGATGTTGATGAAAAACGTGAACAAAAAATGGAATTTGTTTATGATCTATCAAATATTGTTATTACTTTGGTCAATTTAATGACATGGTTAATGTTGTATACATTAACAATTTTAAATACATATTTTCAAAGTGGAATTGGGTTGATCCTATTCATGGAACAAATGTTGATCAATTTTATAATATTTTGGTGAATGTTAAAAATATGTTATATAGAGATGAATGATTCAATAAAAATGCCTTCATTTTTTTCATAGAAAGAAGAAAATGATATCTTCTATTACATACAATATAATATGAATCGGTAAGTTACATTGAAAATTTAAAGTTGGGGATTAATTGAAATTGTATTAGATGAACCCGTGACTATTGCCTTTGTTTCATAAAAACGTCATTAACAGACATTCACTCAACGTGATAATGATATTCATTGGCTTAATGATACGGTTGAAGGAGAAAAAATAAATTGGCATGCTTAATGAACGATATGATTATTTTCCCGATATTATGTTTAAAATATATTTTAACTATTTATTTCATATTGATATGAATAACAGTACATTAGGAAACAAATCCAAAAAAGAAATATGTTTTTATAAAATATATAATGTTTCCTAAATTTTGATTTGGTTTTTAAATTTTATTTTTATATATTTATCATTAATTTAATATAATTTAATGATTTTCTTAATTCAAAAAATTGAAACCATAAATGAGTTGTTATCATTACTATGTTAGTTTTTATAGGAATTATTCACTAAATTGTCCATGTGTTAATTGATTCAAAATTATTTATCGAGATTCATGTTTACAAATGGTTGGATTTTGAAGGTATAGTGTGATGAATATGATAATCTATTTAGACTGAGTTATGTTTTTATTATAATCTTATATATTTTGGATCTTGACAAAGCTAGAAATGTCTGTGGTTAGATTTTTCAATTATAATATTAGAGATGAATTTTTTCATCATATTCCATAGAAATAAAAATAGTTAGAATATTTTTTATTGAATTATATTATTTGAAAATTAATCTTGTTTCATGTATACTATAATATTTAGATGCCTTGAATCGTAAATATGTTTTCTGATCTAAATGAACTTCATTTTTGACTATAATTTGACTGTGTTGATCAATTTTAAAGAAATATACACTGAAAGATGGACTAGGATTAAACCTTGATTGTTAATATAGTTTTTACACCACATTATTAATTAACAATATATGTTTTTGAGTATTTGATGTTATTTTGATATTTTTATTTCTTTTTCATTTATATTTTCATTCCAGCTTGCTATAATTCCTTGAACAACATAATTTATCCTTTTTATTATACATTGAAATTTAATTTATGGAAATTTTGTAGTGGAATAAAAATAATGTTATGAAATCATTATAATGGTTAGATATCCTTTTGAACATTATTTGAAATCCATTTATTTTTATTTTACCTTATATTAAATTTCAAGTGTGGGTAAACAACAAAATATGATTTTATTTTATATTTTTCTCATAATTCGCTATTTAAATTTCCACAATGCATGTTCAAATTTTTCTAATTTCTAATTTTTTTAAGTTTTATAACTATATAATTAAAATTTGCATTATTTTCTTTCATATAATTCAAATCAATCATTTGGAATTTTAAAGTCAATTTTAAATATATTTTTAGTTAAATATTTTTGATAAATACATTTTATCCAAATTTAGAAAGGTTGAGGTGATTTTTTATTATTGTTATAAATTAATTAATATTTACAATGAATTTATCCTATATTTTATGAATGATGGAATTTTCAAGCTTACCTAAAAGAGAACATGCCACCAGATCTAGACTAAATCGACCGACTTAACCAAACAAGGGAGTTATAAACTTATATTTTTACTATTATAATAACGAGAATGATGTAATTCATGTAGCCCTCTTTATTATTGAAATTTGGTTCTTCTAATCCAATATTGATGATGTAAATTCCATCATTTCCTAACCTTGTAACATGTATACATATCAAAAAAAATTCCACTCACAAACCTAATTTTGATATGAAGAGTTTAAATTTTTTTATGTATTTATTATCAATTTATTTTTTTAATAGTCTAGGTGTTCATAGATACCAATTATTTTTATGAATATAGAAATTGATGGGGAACAAATAGAAGATCCACATCATATTAGAGGGGTTTCTACATTTACAGGGCACGATATGTATGAATATAAATGCATTTTTATTTTTCTAATAATGTGCTAAACATATATATGTTGATATATATAATTATTTGTAATGTTATTTCTAATAGGATCCAACATAACCAATTCATCCTCTTGTAGGAGAGGCCCTAGTTGTAGCATCCCAAGTAAATGAAGAATAAATTATTTTCATATTATTTATATTTTTTAATTAATATTAATTTTACTTTAAAGGGGTTTCTATGTTCGATAGCGTACCTGATACACAACAACGGGTTTCTTTGAAATCTTGCATTTCACACTAATAATATAATATTATTAATTTAAATGGTATTTAACTATGAGTCATTGTATTGGTGGTAATGGATGAAACTAACTACAATATGATTATTCATTATTGTTAAATGTATTTACATTTTTCCAATAAAAAGTTAGAGGCCTAAAATGTGAATGAATCTAATTTTAAGCACAATTTACATTTAAAGGCCTATTTATCACCTTGTAATAGAGAACCCTTTTCAAATATCGTTTTGGTCACAAAAATACATTCTATATTACAAAATAAAATCTTTACTTAGAATGGGGACATCAAAATTTACTTTGTGTTAATTTTTTGAATTTTTCTGATAAAGTTCATTTTTTAATGAATAGTGAAAATTAATGTATTTTAATTCAAAAGTGACTTTTAATCTAATTTATTTATATGGATAAATTACCTTTTTAATTGATTTTAAAGTGAAATGAAAATATATTTTTACCATTTGATATAATTTTGTTCATTTGAATTAATTTCACTGAGTAATTGGACATAAACAAATATCAATCTTTTGATAGTTATTGTTTCTTAAAAACACATTATTTGTGTTGATTACAAGAACTAATTTTAAAATTAATTTATTACACTTATATTTTTTTAATTTGGAAAAAATACATCATTTTTGAATCTAGAATATCAAATATATCTTTGGCATAATTTTTGGATTTTTTTTGAAAAACATCAATTTTTGATTAATAGTGAAACAACTTAGTCGTAGTTAAAAAACTGACGTTTTCATTTAAAAAAATGTTTACAACATTTGTGAATTGAATTTAGAAAATCCAACATTCATTGTTGTTATAAATATGTAAAATTTGGTTCAATAAGAAGAAAATAATTTTTGGGGAATACTAACTTTTGACTTTTATTTACCGCTATTAAAGGTAAATAGGGTAATTCAAGGTAAAAGAATATTATAATAATTACAAATTAACTTAACACATGTCCAAACCTTATTGGTTGAGTCATTAACGACCATGGGAATATTTGGGTCTATTTTTTACCCCATTGAGCCACATGGGAGTGAAAATGACAATTTAGATTAATTAATTTAATGTGAAGACAACATTGACATTAACAAAAATCATGTTGTAATTAATTTTTATATGGTGTTATATAAGTCCTATTTTCTAATAAAAATATTATTTGTAATTCTAAGAATATTTCATATGTCATGGTATTTTTTTATAATTTCTATACATCAAATAAATTAAATTATTTATAACACAATATTGATGCAGTATTTAATTCATTAATAAATGATTTAAGTAAATATGATTATAATGATTAAATTTTTATACAAAACATGTCCAATTATTATTAGATGATTTTATTTCTAATATGAGTCATCTTATATTCGACCTTAATGATTTTTGGACCATTAGAAACTGAATATCATTATATTATAAAATAATATTTTCACATATTCCTAAACAGCCCCTCCTCTCCCATATAAAAGGAGACCACTTCAAACCAATTCCTCACACCTCTCAAGACATTTGTCTCATCCAAACTCTTCCCAATTACACTCCCTACATCCTTATCCTCCTCATAAAAGCCTTAACTTAGGCATAAGTCACTTCAAGAAGACCTTTGGTTCAAACCAAAGGGAGTTAGCCAAATTAAAGGCATCAGTTTCTCTAAAATTGTTTTCTTTTATTTTTCTTCTCCAACCCATAAAATCTTTTTATCCCATTATTTTGTTACAACACCAGTATCATAAATATACTAGGTTGTTTTTATGATAAATTTTCATACTACACTTACACACACCTCCATCTAATGGATGAAAAAAATAATGTTTCTGTGGATGAGAAACTAACGCCTCACAAAACGATGATTGTTCAATTACAACTTACCCCCTCTCATGGTGGTCATTATGGGGGATCTGTATATATTTATATATGATATTTATTATGTTAATGATTTAGTTAGGCATCTATACTTCCTATATATATCAAGCCTTTATGGTTTCCATAGTGGGTAAATACGATAATCTCAGTTGAGGAAGTGTGGAATAACGCCCCCTTAAAGTGATGTGACTCGTTAATGCCTTATGTGGGATATATAAAGGATATATTTCATGTTATTATATATGATATTATACTAGAATTATAATATACATATGTATCATTATGTTTTAAATCCCTTAAAATATGAAATAGAAATGAAAGTAGGGTTCATGCGTATGTATGACTTGCCGTCTCCATGAACAGTGCATTTCATTTCATAACTCCAAATGTTATATACAATTATAAATACATGTATATAATGAATATATATGATATATATGATATTTAAATCATGAATATCATTCTGGATATAATGGACTATTTACCACGTTTGCAACATGTAAATATATGTTTTTCAGTTTTGACGCAAGTACCAAATATCGAAAAAATGAACATTATTAACTTAAATGATTACATAATGTTTCTAAAATGGTAATAAGTAATATAAAATGAATAATAAACATGAAAAACGTTCATAAGAAAGTTTAAATTAGATTTATTTTATTATTCAAAAGATTAATGAACGATCGAGTCAAGTTGGATACGAGGTAAGGGACTTCGTCTCAATCTCCTTTCATTGAGGAATATTTTGTTTTAATACACGAATTTCGTTTATATGCTGTATAAAAAACCTTGACTTTTCAAAGGGAATATTTTTCTACTATGAATTTTACTAAATGAAAAAATGTAATGTTTCTTTTATCATAAGGGGTGATAACAACCTTTCCCCCACCGCGGGTATTATTTGATCTTTGGCTTTTTCAACAACTAGAAATTTTTTTAAAAGAAGATAAATACCATTTACAATTTTACGTATATTTGTATTGAAAATGGTTTGGTGATGAATTTTTTATGTCATCATTTTTATGTGATATATTATGATTGAAATGTGGAAATGTTTTCTTTCCTATATAATTGTTTTATGTGTTATGATTTTATAATGGTAAATGGACATTTGACGGGTGGTTACGTGATAAATAAAATTATGGGTGGTGCCATGAATACCAGGATGGGTGGTTATGTTATAACCTCCAATGCATTCGGTATGGAAGTCGGTTATATGGAAATTCCATATAGTGATATGTGTCGAAGTCGACTGTATGGTTATTCCATTTTAGTATGTTTATGTCTCAAGTTACCTTTATATGCTATGTGTTCTTTATATGGGTTTTTTGGTAATATTTTGGTTACAAAAGGGTATGTAATGATCTTTTAATCAGTGAAGAGTTATTACTACTTCATAATGGGGAAAAGTATTACTTATGCGAATGTATTCATGGTTTACTTGTTGTTTTTGAAAAACTAACTGTTTTATTTCATTGTGTATCCCTTATGAAGATTTTTATGCTCATCCCATATTTTTGAAATGTTTTTCACAAGACATAATGTGGAATAGGGTCATGGATGGGATCAAGGAAAATTCATGTTTTCTAAAACATGGATGTAGACATGAATCTTTTTTTCAACAGTTCTTGTTTTGTAAAAAAAATGGATGCTGTGTAGAATTGTCTACTTTGTAATTTTTTGAGATATAATAGTTATGTCCTGATTATATAAAACTCTAAACATGAAAATTTCCTCAACGTTAATTGTTCATCAAATTTAATATTATTTAATGTTTAAGGCCGGGTCCTTATATTTGGTATCAGAGGTTTTTTTAAATAACTTTAGGAGTTATGGTATTGTTAAATAAATGTCCATAAATTAATTTATGGTAATATTGAAATGATATTTCATTTTCATATTACCATGTTTCTTTTCCAAAGATATTTTTGTTTTAAGAATGGTTTTTTGTAGAGGGAAAAGTGAAGCTTTTCTAGGAAGGCATACAGAGGGAAATGACCTTTCAAATCAGGATCCTGATATGGTCAGAATCAGAACTGAACAGTTTGTTGTAGTGATGGCTCAGATGACTAAGGAGAAAATTGTTGGTTGTTTTTATTGATGACATTTTAGATTATTCAAAAAGTAAATAGGAACATTATAGTCATTTAAGGGATGTCTTTCAAACCATAAATGAAAAGAAACATTATGGGATATTTAGCAAGTGTGAGTTTTGGTTATAAAATATTTCATTCCATGGTCACATTATCTCAAAAAATGGCAAAATTGTTGATCTTGCTAAAACAAAGGTTGTTGAAGAAATAACAAGACTCACCAACATAGCCGATATTTGTAGTTTTCTGGGTTTGGCAGGTTATTACCATAGAATTTTTGAAACTTTTGCACAGTTATCTAGTCCAATGACTAAGTTAACTCGAAAATGTGTTACGTTCATCTAGACAAAAGAATGTGATGATTGTTTTTAGGAATTGAATAGGAGATTGGTGAATGATCCAGTTTTGGAACTACCTTCCAGAAATGGTGTGTTTGTTATCTACATTCATTATTTGTTGAAAATACATGGTTTTGTCCTAGTTCATAATGATCATTTAATTGATTATGCTTCACATCAGTTTAAACCGCATGAATTAAATTACTATACACATGATTTGGAATAAGCTGCTGTTGTTTTTGCTTTAATAATTTGGAGGCGTCATTTTAATGGAGTGATGTGTGAAATATATACTGATCACAAAAGATTGAATTATATATTCACTCAAAAAAGAATTGAACATGAGATAGAGGATATGGTTGGAATTAATCAATGATTATGATTTCACGATCCATTACCATCCGAGAAAAGAAAATAATGTGTTTGTTGCTTTTAGTCGAAAAAGTAATGTCTCATTAGCCATGCTACATTTGGAACAATATCCATTGGTTTTTTATTTGATCAAATTTGGCATAGAACTTGTTGGTGCAGGAAATTCATCAGTTTTGTTTCAGGTGTTAGTGAGATCATCTCTATCAGACAGAATAGAGAAAGCACAGAAGGAAGATAGTGAGTTGTAGAAAAATATAGAGTTGGTTTCAAAGGGTAAGTTTCCCAAATTTAACATCGCTATTGATTGTGTATTGAGGTTTAGAAAGAGGTTGTGTGTTCTTTCTTATTCACAGTTGAAGAATGACTTGTTATGTGAAGCTCATAGTTCTCTGTTTGCTGTTCATCCTGTTAGTAACAAGATATACAGAGATCTTCGGGTGTATTACTGGTGGGATGGAATGAAAAGAGATATTTATGATTTTACTATGAAGTGTTTGACTTGTCATCATTTTAAAGTAGAGAGATAGTTTCCGAAAGGAATTATTCAGCCTTTACCGGTGCCAGAATGGATATGGTAAAATATATGCATGGACTTCATTGTGGGATTGCCAAATACTACTCGAGGTAATAATGAAATCTAGGTTATAGTTGATCGATTTACTAAATTTTCTCATTTCCTTCCTATTAGAGATAATTTTTTCTAGATCAACTTGCTCAGTTGTATGTTAAATATATATTTAGGTTTCATGGTGTTCCCCTCTCCTTTGAATCTGATCATGATCCCATGATTACTTCTAACTTTTGGAATGGCCTTCAGAAGTCGTTGGGTACTGGATTAAAATTTAGTACAGCTTTTCCCCTCAATCATATGGGAAATAAGAACGAAAAATTCATACATTGAAGGATATGTTACGTTCTTGAATGATGGATTATCAGGGATGTTGGGACCAATACATTTCTTTGGTTGAATTTTCATATAATAATAGTTTTCATTCTAGTGTAGAGATGGCTCCATTTGAGGAATTATATAGAAAGTGTTGTTGAACTCCAGTTTTTTGTGATGAAGTAGGTGAAAGGAAGCTTATGAGACCAAAAAATTGTTGAAGAGAAGGTAGCGAATGTTCGGTTTATTTTGAAGCACATGAGAATAGATCAGAACAGATATAAATGTTATGCAGATAACTGGAGGAAGGATATGTCTTTTGAGGTAGTTGACCATGTCTTTCTCAATGTTTCTCCATGGAAAAGTGAGATGTGTGTTGGTAAGAAGGGAAAGTTGAGTCCGAGTTTCATTGGACCTTATGAAATTATAATGAAAGATAGATCAATTGTGTATAGAGTGGATTTAACTCCATTATTATCCTAGGTGCACATTTCTTTTCATGTTTCGATGTTGAGAAAGTATATGCGAGAGCCATCTCATGTTTTGAGCACAGAGTTCATTCAGTTGGTAGAGAATCTCTCTTATGAAGAATAACTAGTCCAAATTCTTGACAATAGAGAGAAAGTGTTGTGGAATAAGGTGATTCATTAGGAAATGGTTTTGTGGAAAAACAATATGGTTGAATAGGCAACGTGGGAATATGAAAAATGTTATGAAGGATAAATACCCCCACTTATTTTGATAAGAGAATAAAAATTATGAGGACGCAATTTCCAAAAGGGGGGAAGGATGTAACATCCCAAGTAAATGAAGAATAATAAATTCTCATATTTATTAATATTTTTTAATTAAATATTAATTTTAATTTAAAGGGGTTTCTATGTTTGATTACTCGATTGGAAACAATGGGTTTCTTTCGAATATTACGTTGAATAATAATAATATAATATTATTATTTTAAATGGTAGTTAACTCCAAGCCATTGTATTGGCGGGAATGAATGAAACTAACTATAATATGATTATACATGATTGTTAAATTTATTTACATTTTTCAAAAAAATGTTAGAGTCTTAATATGTGAATGAATCTAATTTTATGCATAATTTACATTAAAAGGCAGATTTGTCTCCTTTTAATCGAGAACCCTTTTTAAATATAGATTTGGTCACTTTAATACATTCTATATGACCAAATATATTGCTTATTTAAAATGGGGACATCGAAATATAATTTGTGTATATTTTTAGAATTTTTCCTATATAGTTCATTTATTTAATGAATAGTGAAAAATATTATATTTTAATTCAAAATTTCTTTTTAATATAATTTATTTATATAGATAGATTATCTTTCTAATTGATTTTATGGTGAAATAAAAATAAATTTTTACCTTTTATTCTAATTTTGGTAATTGGAAATAATTTCACATTGAAATTGGACATAAACAAGTATCAATCTTTTGATATTTTTTGTTTCTTAAAAACACGCTATCTATTTTGTTAAAGGGAATTAATTTTAAAAATAATTAATTCAACTTTTATGTTTTGAATTTGTAAAAAAATACTTCATTTTTGTATTCGGAATATCAAATATAACTGAGGCTAAATTTTTGGTATTTTTCTAAAAAACATCAATTTTTGATGAATAGTGAAACCACTTAGTGGTAGTTAAAAAACTAACTTTTTCATTTAAATGAAATTTTACCACTTCTATGAACATAATTTAGAAAATCCAATATACATGGTGGTTATCAAAAACTGAAATGTGGTTAAATAAGATGAAAATAATTTGTGGTGAATAGTAACTTTTGACTTTTCTTTACCGCGGTTAAAAGTAAATAGGGTAATTCAAGGTAAAAAGAATATTATAATAATTCAAAATTACCTTAACACTTGTCCAAATCTTATTGTTTGAGTCATTAACGACCATGAGAGTCATTGGGTCGATTTTGGGACCCCATTGAGGCACTTGGTTGTAAAAATGACAATTTAGATTAATTTATTTATTCTGAAGACAAATTTGACATTAACAAAAATGTATAAGTAATTAATTTTATATGGTGTTATATAAGTCCAATTTTCAACTAACAATATTCTTTGGAATGATAAAAATATTTCGTACATCGTGGTATTTTTTTTAATTTTTTCGCATCAAATAAATTAAACTATTTATGACATAATAATGATGTGTATTTACCTCATTAATAAATGATTTAAATAAATAAGATTATAATTATTAAATTATAATCCTAAACATGTCAAATTCTTATTGGATTATTTTATTTCGAATATGAGTCATCTTATCTTAGACCATAATAATTTTTGGTCCATTAGAAACTGAATTTCATTATATTATGAAATAATATTTTCACGCATTCTTAAAGAGCCCCTCCTCTCCCTTATAAAAAGACACCACTTATAACCAATTCCTCACACCACTTAAGCCATTTTTCTCGTCAAAACTCTTCCCAATTATACTCCCTACATTCCTATCCTCCTTTTAGAAGGCTTACCATAGGAATAAGGCACTTCAATATGTCCTCTGGTTCAAACCAAAGGGAGGTACCCAAATTAAAGGTAACATTTTCTCTTAAATTGTTTTCATTATTTTACTTCTCAAACCCCTAAAATATTTCTATTCCATTCTTTTGTAACAACACCAATATTCTAAATATAATAGGATTTTTTCATGATAAGGGTTCAGATTACACTTACACACACCTCTATCTAATGGATTAATAACATAATGTTACTATGGATGGAAAACTAATACCTCATTAAACTATGATAGTTCAATTACATATTACAACCTCTCATGGTGGCCATTATGATGGTACTGTATTTATATATGATATATATTATGTTAATGATTTCCTTATGCTTTTGTACTTTCCAATTATATCAAGCCTTTATGGTTTCCATAGTGGATAAATATGATAATCTCATTTGAGAAAGTGCGGACTACTGCCCCCTTAAAGTGATGTGACTAATTAATGCCTTATGTGGGATGTATAAAAGATATATTTAATGAAATTATATGTGATATAATACTGTAATTATAATATAACTATGTATCAATATGTTTTAATTACATTAAAATAAGAAATATAAATGACAGTAGTGTTCATGCGTACATACGGCTAACAATCTCCATGAACATTGCATTTCATTTCATACCTCCAAATTTTATGTACTATTATAAATACACGTATATACTGAATATATATGATATATATGATATTTAAATCATGTATATCATTTTGGATATAATGGACTATTGGCCACGTGGAAATCTTGTAAATATAAGGTGTTCATTTTTTACTCTAGTAGCAAATAACGACAAAATGAACGTTATTAACTTAAATGATTACATAATGTTTATAACATGGTAATAAGTTATATAAAAGAAATAATAAAATTGAAAAATTATCCTAAAATAGTATAAATTTACTTTAGTTTATTATTCAGGAGATTAAAGAATGATCTAATCATGTCGGATGTTAGGTAAGAGACATCGTCTCAATCTTCTTTCATTGAGGCATATATTGTTTTAATACACGACATTATTTTATACGCTTTATAAACACCCTTTAAATTTTAGAGGGAATATTTTTCAATGAATTGTTTTACTAAATGACAAAAAATAATGTTTCTTTTACCGTAAGCGGTGACAACGACCTTTCTTCTGCCAACTATTTGATCTTTGGATTCCTCAACAAGCCATAATGTTTTTAAAAGAAAATAAATACCATATACTCTTTTATGTATTTTGGTATTGATAATGGTTTTGATAATAGATTTGATATGTCAATATATTTAAGTGATATATTGTGATTGAAATGTGGAAATTTTTTCATTCTTAATAATTGATTTATGTGTTAGGATTTTATATTGGTACTTGGACATTTGAAGGGTGGTTTCTTGATAAACCAAATGACATGTGGTGCCGTCAATACCAGGATGGGTGGTTATGTTATAACCTCCAATGCAATGGGTATGGAATTCGGCCTTATGGCTATTCCATTTAGTGATATGTGGGGAAGTCAACCATATTTTTATTCTATTTTAGTAAGTTTATGTCCCATGTTACCTTTATATGTTATGTGTTATTTATATGGGTTTTATGGTAATCCTATGGTTACAAAAGGGTAAGTATTGATATTTTTTTATTGAATAGTATTTACAACTTCATAAAGGTGAAATGTATTACTTATGTTAAAGTATTCGGGGTTTACTTGTTATTTTTGAAAAACTAACTGTTTTATTTCGTTGTGTATCCCTTAATGAGATTTTTATGCCCATACCAAGTATTTGAATATTATTCATAGGAAATAATGTGGAATAGGGTCAAGGATGGGATCATGGAAAATTAGTTTTGTCTTAAACATGGAAGTAGACATGGCTCTTTTTTTCAAGAGTTCATGTTTTGAAAAAAAAATGGATACTAGATTGAGGTGTCTATAGTGTAATTTTTTGAGATGTAATAGTTATGTCCTAATTCCCTAAAACTATAATCCTAAAAAGATACATATTGTGAATTATTCATTTAATTCAATATTATGTAACGTGTATGATCAGGTCCTTATACTAGTCGTGGAAATTGATCACATATTTTTGACACTATCCTTGACATATCATCCGGTGAGACATACCATTTGGTGAGAGTGGGTTCCCATTAATTTATTCACCAATGGGTCATATCATATGTGTCATATGTAGGTTTCTATTCACTTCACATCACTGAGAATCATTCCCTCAGGATAAATCAGATCATATATTGAGGGAAGTTTAGGTGAGAGGCTCATTTATGTATCTTGTCTATGTTTATAAAACACTTACATTTGTGATATTTATTTATTAAATATAATAATCTGAGATGGTTTAATAGTATTTTTAACTAGTGTATATGGAAAAATATTGTCAAATATGGAAATATTATAATGGTAGAGTGAAGAGGGAGTGTTGGGTACAAAAAAGGGTGTTGTAGACATTTTGGACACACGCATGAGAGGTTTTTTCCCATCTCAACAGCATGACTTGGTTGCATATTGGTATACATAGTACGAAAAAGAGAAGCTATTTATTTTTTCATACATATATCAAAAAAAATTATCATTTTACATATTTATAATTTTCCTTAATTGATTTTAGATGGTGGTTGTTCCATATTCTGAAAATCAAATGTCGTAGGGACAACTTCATAGGCTTGGGACTCATCACGTGTCCCAGATTCGACATGATTTATTTTTTATTTAAATTTTAAATTTATTATTGTTACGTTTTTATGAGGGTAAGGTGAATAGACTGATAAAATTTTGGTATGGATGATGTCTAGTTAAAAAAATGATCATGAGGTTTCAACTCTTATATTAATTTCTTGTACTGATTATCAATACATACATATATATTTATATTCAATTATATTTATATTTATATATTATAGAGGCACAATTTGAGGTTGATATAGAATATATACTACTAGACAGCTGAAAATTTTATAGGTGGAAGGAATAGATATTTTAGTGCATTATTGGTCATGATGGACATCGATACAGATGGACATATGAAATGAGAATTCCTTTTTATATTGTTTCATGGACTGAGGATATGGATTATGTTGTTAATGGGAAGACACAACTTGTGAAATATATGGAGGTAAATATTTTTTCTTTTGTAGAGTTAAATGTGTAACTCTTACATGTGGTCAGGACACTGGGGGAGTATATGTGCTAGGGTTATGGTGTAGGGGATCCTGTGACACAAATTAATACAAGATTTTTTTATTTTATTCAAAATTTTCATTAGTTTTAGTCCCCCTCCTTTCTTTAAATAAGTAGAATACATGGTCCTACATGATGCATCAGCTCTATGAGTTTTTTTTCTCTTTATCTTTCTAGTTTCTTTTGAAAATTTGATGTCTCGTTTTATTATCATATTTTAATTAAAGTCATATGTCACATTTCTATTTTAAATAAAACAAATTTATTGGGATTCAAAACCAACTAGATAGTTTTATTTTGATAAGAAAACATAATAAAATAAATATTAAGTTATTTTTTATATTCATATTCCAATATATAGTCAATAGGATTCTTGGAATGTCCAGTACTATTTAAATTACATTTTTAATTTTTTACCATTTTTGAAATAATAAAAAAAATCATGTTTTGAGGGTTATAAGAAGACCAAAAGTTTTCATATTGATAATAAATAATATAAATATAATATGTAATTCCATTAAAATAAATAAGAATCATCAACCTCTTGTTCAGTTACCAGAATTTCATGGTATGATTGAATGTGTAATTTTTCCATAAAATATGGAGTTACATGAAAAATATTGTAAAATTGGTCAATAAAAATAAAATAGACTTTTATTGACCTGAATTCATAGGATACAGTTCATAGAGTCCTATTTGATAAGTATGGATCAATAATTCATCCATCAAATCTTCCTGTTTCCAAGTCTGATGAAAAAATACATGTAACATTGTCTAAATTTATATAAATGTAATATCTCTTAAAAGGGGGACAAAAATGAGTAATTTAATACTAATTATTGTGAAAATATATGATAGTATTCTCCTAATCATTACTATTCTTTTTTCATCTACCTTATTCAATTAAATTATGAGATTTATCAGTATGACATAATGTTTGAATTGACATTATTTACATATTTTTAATAATTATAAAGTCATATGTTTAGAGGTCCAAAATGAACAAATGAAATTTAATAGACATTTAATATTATGAAAATTATATTTTTTCATTTAAAATTAATAGAAATCATAAAAACATCGATCAGATGCCTAAATTTATCGGTTTAATTGAACATGACATTTGTCTATTGGATTTAGTGTTAATTGAAAAATAAAGTAAAAGGGTCCAACACAAATAAAAAATGCATATATTGATATGAAATTATGGGTGAAATTTGAATGAGTCATTTTTATCAGTAGGAATCAATGCCATATCCATCAAATCATCATATTAATGTGAAAATATTAAAAAAATTCCATGAATCATTTGTAATATGTAGTAATAAATTTTCCATTAATCCAATGCCCAGATTGATCTATATGGCTTATGTTGTGATTAAAAATTATTACCATTTTCATAATAATTCCTAATTCATCCAAATTGGAGTAAAAAACAACCAAATGAGCTTTAATATACATGAAATATTCTGACAATGATATTTAAGTCATTAAAAATCTATATTAATAATGACCATGTAGATCAGGTACCCGAATTGTATGGTATGATTGGAAGTGGTTTTTTTTACCACAAATTTGGAGATAAGTGAAAATTATTCTAAAATTGTACTATACTAAGAAAAAAACAATGGTTGGCATTAAATAATATGATAATAATCGGTATGTAATTTTTCATACGTAGGAATCAATGCCACATCTATCAGATGATCTCATGTCATAGTATGATAAAAAATGATAGGTAACATTGTCTGGTTTTATTAAAATAGAAAATCATTCATTCGGGGAAAAATTAAGAAAAATTTCTAATTAAGGAAAATTTAAATTAAAACATTATTTAAAACATTTATGATCTGTTTGAATCAATTGTGTGTCAATGTGATGCTCGTGTTGATTAGTATGGCTTAAGATATGATTTGACATTATTATCAATTTCTTAATAATGGAAAAATCATGTGTGTAGGGGTTAAAAACGACCCAAATTGATCCTATTGGAATGAAATATTTGTAAAATTATCATTAATTAATTTATATTATTTAGGAATTATCAACACATTGATTAGATACTCAAATTGTTTGTTTTGAACAAAAGTGGCATTTTTCCCTCAAATTTGGATTTTAGTGAAAAATAATGTAAAAGGTCCAATAAAAATAGAACTCAATTATAAATACATTATATAATTATAGAATGGTCATAGAGTAATTTTTTATCTTTAGGAATTAAACCCACATCCATCAGATTCTCATGTCACCCTGTATGATGGAAAACAATGCGTAAAATTTTCCAATTTTGTTAAAATATTATATCTCCCATTTAGGGTTCAAAAATAAGAAAATGAAATCTAATTTATGTGATAATATTTATTAATATAAATATTGTAATTTTTTATCACTTAGAATCACACACACATCAATGTGATGCTCAGGTTGATCTGTATGGCTTATGTTTTGATTTGACATTTTTATCATTTTTTCGATAATGGAAAAATCATGTGTGTAGTCGTGAAAAAAATCCAAATGAGATTTTATTGGCCTGAAATATTAATAAAAATCCATTAATTCATTTTAAATCTTTAGGAATCATTATCATGTTGATCAGATACCTGAATTACATAGTATTATTGAATGTGGAATTTGTCCCTCAAATTTGGAGGTTTGAACAAAATCATATAAAATTTATCAATACTAATGAAAAAAACTTGTATTTACATTAAATAATATTATAATGATCACATGGTCGTTTTGAATTTGTAATAATCAATTCTGCATCCATGGGATATTATTGTTTCCTAATATGATGGAGATTAATAGGTAACATTGTCGAGTTTTATTAAAATTTAATATCTTCTATCATGTGGTTAAAAAAATAATTTGTTTTGTGAAAATCTAGGAAAATTTTTTTGAATCATTTTTGTTTCGTTTTAATCAATTAGGAATCAATATGATTTATGTATTGATTGATATATCATAATGCATGATTAGATATTTTTACCATTTTTGTAATAATTATAAAAATATTGTGCATAATGGTCCAAAAATGACCAAATGATGTAACTTCATAAACCTAGAAGCCAATAGATTCTGTATTATTTTAATAAATTGTCATGAATACAGGGAGTTAAATACCGATGGATCTATCTGTTTAGAAATCTTGAAAAATGGATTACATATATGAACCTTACATTACAACTTGAATAAAAATTACAAGATAGATAGTCATTTGAGAACACCATTATTATCCTATATTGACCTAGTATGTAAATCATAATACTATTCCTGGAATCTGGGGAAAATATTACATAAGAAAGTGGTGAGTTCAAATTTTCATCAAGGATAAAAAATACAACATAATCATTCCTAAATATCAATAAACTGTAAGGCTTGTTTAAAAACTACAATTCAAGCCTTTTTAACATAATATTGTACAAAATATGGATTGAATAAAAAATATAATTCAATTTAAACATTTACATGGATATTCTACAAGTCGAATAATGACATGTAATATCAATAACTAATCTCATAATGAGGGAATGAAAAATGATGGGCATCTGAAACCTGGAACCGATGCTTCATTCTAAAAATATAATACATTCAAGGCGTAATGCCTAGAATCTAAATTTTTTTTGGCCTAATGCCAAGAATATTATACTTTAAAGACTTCATTCCAAGAATCTAATAAACTGGTAAGGCCTTGACCAAAACCATATATATTTTGTTTCCTGAAACCTACTAATGCATTGAGGGGATATAGTAGGCCCCACCCATCAATTACTAGTTGCAATACATTCCTCCTATGAAAATGGTGAAACATAAATAATATAATCATTCTAATAAAAACTAGTATATGAAATATGAATATATTAACCATAAACGAAGAATTGTATCTGAATGGGACATCAATAATCAAACTAATCATAAACCATTAAGTAAAATATGGTAAATGAAATCATTAGATATCAAACATAATTAATCATAATATGCAAAAAAGGATTTTTTACGTATATGAAAATACTCTAATAAAATCATTAAAATATTTTCATACAAATACACATATTTATTTGAAATCATTTATTCAAAATGTGTCTACATATAAAAGAATACATTTAAAAAGAGATTTTTTATTAATGTGTCAAATACCACATTGGATATTTTGGAAGGAATTGGAATTTTGAATCATTCATGTGTATATAAATAAATTCTTCAAAACATTTTAAAACATGTACATTAATGGGAAATATTTTTGAAAAATAACATTTTGAAACATTTAAAATGATATTTCTGTTAAAGAGTGCCTATCATAAAACCAAAAAAATATTAATTTTTAAATCCTTTTAATGAAATTCAAATCAGGTGTAAAATTATCTTTATAATCCTTTATATAAATATAAATAAATATGTATGATAGTATCAGGAATATTGAAATGGAGAAAGGATTAATTCATTAAACATTCAAAGATTCCCATACCAATTTTTTTCAAAATATATTCAAATGGTTCTTTAAATACCATGCATGTAAAATTATTTATGATAAGAAATATAATATTAGTAGTACATACACCACCCCAAAAAAAGTGGTGAACATGGCTTATATCACACAAAAATTTAATGTGAGATGAAATTCCATTATTATAGGTCTGATACTCTCCATACAAGTCTGAAACTCCTGTATAATATTATTATTCACATTATTAACTTCAATCAGAATCATAATAATATTAATATAATATAATAATCATTTATGGCTTTTTATTAACCGTTTAATCACAATTCCATGTTACAGCAAAGTTTTGGGTAATAATCGCGTTTATTATCATACGTGTTTTTACTTTTTATTCTTGATCATATTACACAGATCATGATTTACATACTTCCATAATCAATAAAATGATATATATATAAATCATATATATTTAGTGTATAGATATATATAATAGATATATAAATGAAATGGAACACATCATTCTGGGAGAGGGTAGGATGTACGTATGAATTAATGGTGTTTCTATTTTTCTTATCATATTGAATAGATGTAAAGTAAATGAAATATATATATATATCATTACAGTTTCATTATTATTTCATATATTTAATACTTATTCAGTGTATAGTTTTTCATAATCATTCATAAATGGTTGTAAAAGATGATATATCATATTGTGTCATTTAGATGGTAGGTTGTACGTACGCACGAGCAAAAATATCACTCAATCATAGTAAAGGATAAGGAATTTTATGGAATATGAATTATATAGAGAAAATATCATTTCATATTTATTATTTACATATATTATATTCATGTTGGTACCCATCTAAATAATGTATAGATGAAATAAAATTTGCATCACTGCGTGGAGACAGTATGTTGTACGCATGAAAGCATGGTGATATTATTTTTCGTAGGATGGGTACAAGGAGGAATATGGTTGTACCAAAATATTAAAAAAAATCAGATAACATATTAGATGATGTAGGTATTAATTTATTATGGAATGAACATATGAAAATGTAGTTGAAGATGAAAATAATTTCAACAGAGTTGGTAAAAAAGATTATCACTTCTTTGAGTGTATCCATTTGATTTTCATTAGAGTACTCATTGAGTTGGATTTCTTCCCAATTTTTGGCCTCTAGGTTTAATTTATGGATGTTGGAGTATATTTTTGAAGTGTTTGGAGAAAATAAATAGATTTTAATGTGTTAATAAAATATATGGATAGGTTCCCTTTTATAATATTTGTTAGGGGCACTTTTGGAATCTCCAAATTTATAAATTTTTTATTAATTTATTTATAGTTTCAAATTGCTAAAAAGTAAGTTATTTAAAGGGTAAGATTAGTTTTATACTAATTCATCTAAATAATTATTTTTATACTTTTTTATGTTGAAAATTAAACATATCGTTTGGATTTAACCGTTGGTTAAATAGTTTAACTCTAACTGTGACTACTTGTCTTTTTATACCTGAAGATTAACATCGTTACACTAAAAATACAAAAAAATGTCAATTGGGTTTTTATTAGTTCTTTATCACTATCAATGTTATTTATAGAAGCCATATATTTTTATGACTTTTATATCTTTTAATAAAAAAAAATTTATTTTAAAGTATCATTTTTTCAGTTTTGATACGATTCAATATTTTAATTTTGAAAATTTTCCATCCAACATGATATATTCGATCCAAACCATCAAATATGTCACTAAAATACCTATGTTTTCTATAATATTATATTATGTTTTTAAATAATTAAAATAATTTTTATGTTAATATTTTAAATATCATTTGTTTGATATCTTAATTAATAAATTATTTCTGCCTCACTTTGGCGTCATCATTAATGAAATCATTTAATCCTTAAAATTTATAAATATATTACTGTGATGTAGATAATTATATTATATTTCTAAATAATTTTTATAGTCGAAAATATTACATATTTAACCTTATATTAAAAATTTTATAGTTATATGAATTTGAATATGAAATTTTTAACTCATATTTAATTAAAATAAAATAAATGTCTAAATTTAACAAAAGTGACTTTAAAAGGATCGTATTATCCAAATTAAGGTTAATTTTAGTTGAAACGCACTTATGAACTAAAATTAGGACTTTTTTTAGGGAAATTTTATATTATTATAATATATATTTTATCTTTAATTAGCATATTTACCTTTAACTATGGTAAGAAAAAAATCTGAAGTTACTATTTATGAAAAATTATTTTCATCCATTTATACCACATTTTTCATACTGATTGCAACCATGTAGGTTAGTTTTTTGAAATTAAATTCATATAATTTGTAAAATTACATTTAATTCTAATCCAGAAATGTAGTTAGAAGGCGGGTACAAGTGATGTTCAAAATTTCAATAATTATTTATACAAAAGTATATTATTTAAATGATTCCAATGACCTGAATTATGTTAACATATGTATTATATTTTTATTTTTACTTTAAAATAAATTTTAAAAAATTATATTAATGAAAAATTAGGTTTTAAAAAATTCAATAATTTCACTATTCATAAATAATTGAAACTTTTCAGAAAAATATGAAAAATTCACCCCCAGATAATTTTAGTAAAATAAATACTTTTTTTAAATATTTTACCAAATTAAACTTCTATGTGTTTCTAATATTATTATTTTTATTGTTCAGATGACGGATTAAAATGTAGTTTAAGAAAATAGTATTTCTATATATATTACTATTTTAATTAAACTTATACATTTCAATATAAATATTTTTTTTATGAGAAAAAAATATAAATAACATTGAAAATTTATTTTTTACTTCTCCTATTTAAATATTTAATGTATAACTATTAAATATAACATTTAAATAATTATAATACTAAATTTTTGTTGCACAAAAACATAATCTTGTGTGTAACACAAGCCAATTTGGTGCAGTGTGAAATATAAGCTATTGAATTTATTTAAAAAAATAACATACAATTAATTCATGGGGGGTCAAATTCTCCCATCCCATAATAAATTATGTCCTCAAAATTTGAAATTAGACTATGAAAATATATGGTAGGTACTCGATAATACCTTTGTGAAAGCCCAACATCTGAAATAGGGTTAATAAAATATACTCTTAATAAGAGGGAAAGGGAAATTTTAATTTCACTGCCTATTTAGTATTTTGACATTGAGAACATTAGTGTAATGAAGAGATACATACTTGGAAGAAAAATAAAAATATTTATAGGGAGTGATTGAGGTTATTAACCACACAGAAGTGAACAATCTATGTAATATTTAGGTCTTCAAATTCATAAATCTATGTTGATTTAAAATATCACCACTTCAATAAAACATAAGTTATTTGGACAACACATTTTTATAGATAATTTTTCCTATAGTTGCAGTATTATTTTACTATCTAGATACACACTAAAGGAAAAAATACCTTATTCCATAAATTTTATCTATTGGTTTTGCGTCAATCTATTTTCACTTCATCCTTTAGACTTTGAAATGAGTGTTCAAAATGGATTTTTTATGCCTGATTCATTTTTGATAAATCATAACACTAGAAAGTATTTCCTACACCATATAATTGATTATAAAGACCAAAAAATGTGATCCTAAAGAATCCAAAAAATCATACATTAACCTCATACAATAATATCCAATGTTCAACTTACTCTATTATAGCCTTATAATTTATCCAAAATATTTATATAAAATCATATATATTAAAAGGTATATAAATTTACAAAATCAATCATAACAATGGATTCCCCAAACAACATGATGTATATCTAATTGATAAATACCTTTATAACCTCAAAACATTAATGAAATAATTCATGCTTCCAAATACTTTATAAATATGTAATGTTATAAAATCCATATATATATCATTAATATTATAACCAAAGAACCATTAGTTAAATAATTCATGAATACAAATACAAAATCATCTTAATTGTTCCACTACACTCCTAAACCAACAAAAATTCTTAATCATCTTATTCTTAAATACCTCTTTCATCTAATTTTCTTTTGTAGAATCTTCATTACCCGTAGTATATCTATTTACTGTCTAACAATTTTGATTCTAACCATTTACCCAAAATCAAATCATAATGTGAGAAATAGTAATCATAGATATGTAGTCATAATGATTTATTTATAGGATCTCTTAATGATTCCATATTCTTCGCAATCTATAAGTCTATAGTATTAAACTAGGTTATCCATTACCAAATCTAATGAATGATATCTTATACATAGACTTATCTTTAAAGTAATTCAATGGGAAATGTTTTCTAATCATTGATTTTAAAATATAATTTCCATTTTTATTTCAAAACATCCTATAAGACCAACTGTAATGCACCAACCCCTGAAGCCCGGAGCCAGTGCATTATTTTAATACATTATCATGATTATAAGGAACGAAATCCCAAAGTATTGAATGGTTTAACATTATTGAAAAATAGATTTCATAAATAATCCATACATTATAAATAAAAATTTAAACTACAACATATATAATTATTTGATAGATTAATTATTCACCTAGCATAACCCAACCATTAATCATAATACACTTCTTAGCATCCAGGGAAAATAAAACATCAGAAAGGGGTGATCTTGGAAGATCAGTGTGGTTAAAAAATATTGTTGAATCATTCATAAATAAAAAAACATTATGGAAAGTATAAAAGCTGAATCCAAATCCTTTTAAATATAATATTCAGATAAATATGTCATGAATAAATAAAATAATTCAATTAAAATATTCACATGGATATTGTACTACTCTAATAATAACATGTAATATCAATACCCGGTCTAATGATGGGGTAATGCATAATAATGGTCAAATGAAACATACCATATGGGATTAATTCCAACAATCTAATATTGTCAACGAATGATTGCATGAATCTAATATAATCAAGGCTTCGGGAAAAGAATCTAATACATTCATGGCCTGATGCCAAGAATCTAATAAATGGGTAAGGTCTCACCCAAAACTATATCTATTTTGGTTCATGAATCCTATCGATGTATCAGGGGGATATAGTTTTCCCCACCCTTCATTTACTATGTCCAATTAATTCATTACATAAAAATGGTGAATCATAAACAATATAAACATTTGTAATAAAAATTATTATATAAAACAATAATACATTAACCATAAATGAATAATAGAATCTGAACAACACATCCACTATCAAATTGATCATAACCCATTCAATAAAATTTGGTAAATGATATAATTACAGATAAACCTAAGTTAGTAATACAATCCAATAATTTTTTTACCATAGATGAAAATACTCTTATAAAATCATTAAAATATCTCGAGGCAAATACCCTATTCTCCATGAAATCATTTATTCAAATGTCTCCCACTTATAATAGAATTCATTTAAATTTTTAATTTTAATCAAAGTGTCCCAAACCACATTGAAACATTTGGAAGGAATTAAAATTTTAAAATATTCATGTCCGTATAAATAAATCTGTAAAACCATTTTTTAAACAAGATTATTAATTAGTAATATTTTAGAAGAAGAAATCCTTAAATAATTTAAAAATAATTTTTAGTTATATAGTCCCTTACATAGAACCATAAAAATAGTCCTTTTGAAAAAATATTAATGAAATTAAATACCTAAAACAAATTATTTATAGTCCATTATATATATATAAATGTTAATTTTTTTTGATAATATCATGAATATAGAAATGCAGAAAGGATTTATTCATTAAACATTCATTGCATCCCATACCACATTGAAAATTTAAATTATGATCCCCAAATCATAAAATTTATATTGAATTATGATGTATATAAATGTATTCATGATATGAAATTTAATAGGAGTAGTAAGTACTCCATGCACAATAAATATGTGGGGAATATGGCTTCTAGATCACGGAAACTAAATGTGAGACATAATTCACTTCCCTTAGGCCTAATACTCTCAATACGTGTCCAAAAAACACATTTAATGGTTTAAAAAGCATATTAACTCATAACAGAATAATAATTATTAATATATCAAATATGATTATTTTATGACCTTATATTACACAATTATTAACAATTCCATGTTCAAGTAACGTTTTAGGTAATAATCGCTTTGTTTATCATACATGCTTTGACTTGTTATTTTTTATCATATTAAATAGATAATGATTTAATTACTTCCAGAATGTATACCATGTTTTATATATCATATATATTTAGTATTTAATTACATATAATTTATAGTTAAAATAAATAGAACACATCGTTCATAGAGATGGAATGTATTATGTATGCATTAACGTTATTTCTATTTTTCATATTTTATTTCATAGAAGTAAGTGAATTAAATAAATAAATATATATATATATATATTATAATAATTAGTTCATATAATTTATATTTATTCCGTATATAAAGTATTATAATCATTATAAAATGTTTGAAATGGAGGATTAATCTCATCATGTCGTGGAGATGGTGTGACGTACGTAAAAATGAGCAATGATATCATTCTTTCATAGTAAAGGATAAGGAATTGGATGTAATAGAAATTATATAGAAACAATATCATGTAATATTAAATATTTACATCCTATATATTCACCATTATACCTGTCAAAATAAAGTACATATGAGAAATAGTTTACAACACGGTGTGGAGACATTAAGCTATACATATGCACGAATAGTGAAATAGTTATTCATATGATGGGTAAATGAATGAATATGGTTATCCAATAATCAAAAAACCTATCAGAATATAGTTGATTAATTATTTATTAATATATTATGGAAAAAACATGGGAAAGAAAGTATTAGAAGATAATAACATTGAAAGAGTTGGTAAAAAAATTACCTCTTCGTTGAGTATCTTCTTTCGATTTTCTCAAAAGGACCCCTTAGGATTTATTTGTGCCAACTATTTGGCCAATAGAATGAAGTGATGGAATTTGGGAGTTTTATTGTGCATGTTCTGGCCGAACCTTATGGATTTTATGTGTGAATAAAATTGATTAAGTGGTTCCCTTTTATAATAAAAGGGAGGGACACTTTTGGAAACTCCAAAACAAATAATACATAATAAATTCATTTTTGGGTTCAAATATCTCAATAATGTGTTATTTATATGATAATATATTTAAGAGTCTCAGTCATCTCAAACAATGATTTTAATCATGTTTAGATCACTTAATTAAAATTATCTTTGTGATTTAACCCTTAGATAAATAGTTTAACTCTTACCATGTCTCCTTGTATTTTTGTACTATAATATTAATATAGTTACAATATAATAAATAACTAACCCAAATTGGATAATTTATGAAATATTACACACTATACTAGTTATTTTTTAGAACAATTTATTCTAATGGAATTTATATGATTTATTAAAATATTATTTTTTAAAGAATCAATTATGTAAATTTTGATACTATTCAAAATTTTCACAATTAAATATATCAATCCAACATTATATCGTGCATAAAATACATCCAATATGTAGGTAACATATCGAAGATATATTTTTAAATTATTTTAAGTCATGAATTAAGTAAAATTATATTTATTTTAATATTTTTAGTATCATTTATTTGATATCTCAATTAGTAACATAATTTCGGCCTCACTATTATTTCATCATTACTAGTAGTTATTTAAACACTAAAAATAATAAATATATTACTATGATATAGATAATTAATTTATATTTACAAATAATATTTATAGACCACCATATCACTTATATTACCTCGTATTAAGAATGATATGTTTATTAAAATTTTAATGTGAAATTTTTTACTCTTCTTTAATGAAATTATAATAAATGTATTAATCTAAAAAAAAGTGGCATAAAAAGGGACATTTTTTATACCTAAGGTTTATTTTGGTTGAAACACACGTATATAATTATATTAGGGAAACTTTTATGTTAATTTTATAATAATATAATATTTTGATTACCTTTAAATACACTATTAAGCATTAACTGTGGTAATTGAAATTTAAAAGTAACTATTCACCAAAAATTATTTTTATCCTATTAGACCACATTTTAATACCAATTACAACCATTAACATCCATTTTTTTAAATTTAATTCATATAATTTATAATATTATTTTAAATTCTAATCTGTAGATATGGCTAGAAGGTAAGTAAATGAGACGTTACAAATTTTAATAATTTTTTATATCTAATTATATTATAAAAATTATTCAAATGACATAAATTGGGTTAATATGTGTATTATATATCTATTTTCACTTTTAAATAGATTTAAAATAATTATGTAAATGAAAATGACGGTTTTCAAATAAATAGTGTATTTTCACTATTTAGGAAAAATTAAAACTATTTAGAAAAACTCGAAAAATTCACTTGAAGATAATTTTAATATTATGAACTAAAATTCACATCTGTTTTTCCATATTCTATTCCTATGTGTTACTAAAAATAATTTTTTTATTTTTCAACAAAGGCAATAAGATGTTGATTCTTTAAGAAAATATTATTTCTCAACATATACCTATTTTATCGAAACATATATATTTAATTACAAATATGTTTTTAAATGAAAGAAAATAATAATAATGTTTAAAATTTATTTATTACTATTAATATTATAATATTTAAATCATATTTTATAAATATATCATTTAAATAATTATACTACTAATGTGTTGCTTCGAAAAAACTCAATCATGCATGTAATGCAATCCAATTTGGTGTTGCGTGCATAAAAGCTACTGAATTAAAATAAAATGATTACATAATGTAAAATCATAGGATGTTAAAAATGGTCTTATATTGACATGAAATATTTTACAAATATTCATTATGTCATTTAAAATATGTATGAATCATCGACACATCGATGAGATACCAGAATTTCTCTGTATGATCAAAAGTGATGCTTGTCCCTTATATTTTAAAGCTAAGTGAAATATATTGTAAAAGGTGGAAATAAAAATAAAACATATTTTATTGACATGAACTCGTGGGAGAATAATCCTTCAGTCACTTTGCATCTGTTGGAATCAACCTTTAGTTCACTGGATACTCTTGTCACCTGGTATGATGGAAGATAATGAGTAACAATGTCTAGTTTTATTACAATGAAATGTCTCTGTAGACGCCGAAAAAGTCCATAACTCCTAGAGGAAGTTTCGAAATGGAAAAGAGAATTCATATTCAGAATCAGAGGCCCGGTCTAGAGGCCTAGGAAGTGGTGCGCGAAATAATGGAGGACTTGTGTGAAATAAAATCATTCGCGCGAAGTATCCCCAGGATGCGCACAATCAAGCTGGTGAGGCGCACATTTTATGCGCGCCCTGGTTCCTCACGGTGAGGTTTTGTGAGCCGACGGCTCCTGGCATGGAATATTTCGCGTGCCACCTGGATTCCATGTCGGCTGATTCCTATAAATAGAAGGCGACCCCAAACGGTTTGGGGGTTGCATAATTCGGATCGGCTCCTGTGCGTGCAATTCGACTCCCCCCGCGTGTAATATGACTTCCAGGTAATTCCCCTTTTCGTGCAACCTTGCCCTAGGGTTCTCCTTTGTGCGGAACTCCACTAGTTTAAGTGAATTTTTCCCCTCCCCTGGGTTCCTTCCTTGCACGCAATCTGTGTCTCGTGCGCGCAATCCCCTTCTGTGCGTGCAATTCCCTATCCACGCGCAATCCCCTGGCTCAAGTTGCGCGATATCCCTGGGTTTCGCGTGCAAACGTTCTCTTTGCACGCAAAACCCAGGACCCTTCTCCATGACGCCCCTTGGCTGCCTTTCTGCGCTGGCACCGGATGTCTCCCTTGTCAGGCATGTGCGCCATGCATTGTTTTCCCGTACGGCCTTCTAGGCTCGTGCGAAGTAACCTCAAGGTTCCTTGCGCGGTGTTTCCCATTGCGTTGCTTTGCCTTATGCTTCCCACCATAGGCACGCTAACGACTATTGCCTATTCGCATAGCCATGTAAACATGGACCAATCAATGGTTCTCCATGTGGCCCCCCTTCACTATGTCTTTTCTAATGCCTTCCCTCCCACAAGGGGTAGAGGTAATTGGGCATGTAAGCCGTAGGGGTGTGGAACGAACCCACCTCGTCCAAGCTGTAGGATGTTAAACTGCTACGCACCTCGTCCTTAACACATGACATTAAACTGTGGTCTGACCTCGTGCTTCACACGCAGGGTCCACCCAGATCGGTCATTGTATACGCCCACTCGTCTCCATGGGAATGGACTCTTCCTCACATGGAATGAGATCCTCCTTGTCCGAGTGGAATTTGTCCACGGGAGAAGGGCTTCCTCAGATCTTGAGCCCCTAGCCTCTCTTGTGGAAGGTTTCACCCCTACATCTCTATACTTCCCCCGGCCTAGCCTAGTGGAGTCCCTTTCCCACATCGATTTGTCGTACCACGGGACTCCACCCTTGAGTAAGCCCCGACACCAAGGGCCGCTAACCACTGGTTTAAGTGAATTTTCCACCGCATCCGGGTTCCTTCCTTGTGCGCAATCTGTGTCCCATGTGCGAAATCCCCTTTCGTGTGTGAAATACCTTGCACCCAATTCCCTATCCGTGCGCAATCCCTTGGCTCCAGTTGCGCGTCATCTCGGTGTTTTGCGTGCAACGCTTCTCCTTGCGCACAAAACCCGGGACCCTTCAACTTGATGCCCCTTGGCTGCCTTTCTGCGCCGGCACCTTATGCATCCCCTTCCAGGAATGTGCGCCATGCATTGTTTTCCCGTAAGGCCTTCCAGGCTCGTGCGAAGTAACCTCAAGGTTCCTTGGGCGGTGTTTCCTATTACGTTGATTTGCCTTATGCTTCTCCGCATAGGCATGCTAATGGTTATTGATTCTTCACATAGGCATGATAATGTGGACCCCTCGATGGTTCGCCTTGTGGCCCCCCTTCACTACGGCCTTGTCGATGCCTTCCCTCCCACTAGGGGTAAAGGTAATTGGGCATGTAAGACCTAGGGGTGTGGAGCGAACAGACCTCGTCCAAGTTGTAGGTTGTTAAAATGCTATGAACCTCGTCCTTAACACATGATGTTAAACATTGGTCTGACCCCGTGCTTCGCATGCAGGGTCCCCCCATCTCGGGAATTCTTTATGCCTACTCGTCTCCACGGGAATGGACTGTTTCTCGCATGGAATGAGATCCTCCTTCTCGATGTGGTGTTTGTCCACAGGGGAAGGGCTGCTTTAGAGTGTAAGCCCCTAGCCTCTCTTGCAGAAGGTTGCACCCCTGTATCTCCGTACTTCCCCCTGCCAAGGCCAGTGGAGTCCCTTTCCCACTGCTCTTTGTCGCACCACGGGCCTCCACCCTGGAGTAAGCCCCGGCACCAAGGGTCACTAACCATGCGCAATCCCATGTTTCCTCTTTGGGACGCTCAAAGCGTAAGCCCCTTTCTGCTTCTCACGGACGCACCCTTTGGGACGTGATCGTCTGGTCTCTGCTGCCTCTTGTTTCTCACACCGAACATGACTCATGTGGGCTTAGAGCGCGGATCGACCATGACATCCTTTATGGGCCACCTCAGAGCGTAAGCCTCATCCCAGTGAACTACGTGGACTTTGATTCGTGCTAACGCATTGTACGTAGGATGCCTCCACGAGGTTCAAGCCCACCAACTGGCCATTTCGACCTCTCTACGTCGGTTCCCCGACCACCATGGGCCGCCTCAAAGCGTAAGTCACATACCCACTCTGGGCTACCTCAGAGCGTAAGCCCCAAATCTCTCGTCCCACATGATGTTAAATTGTATGCCCTCGTCCCGTATGATGTTATACTGTAAGACCTTGTCCCGCATGATGTTAAACTTTATCTCGTCCCACATGACGTTAAACTCTATTCCCCCTCTTGGGTCGTCTCAGAGCGTATGCTCCATGTCTCACACCCACGTCTCATCCTGACTTCCCCCCTGAGCCACGCGCCTTGGTAAGATAATTCCCTAGCATGGAGATCATACTTACTCCAGGCTCCAATCCATGCGTTCTTTCTCGCAGCTCGCCTCTCCAGGTGTCCCACCGTACCACCGAACTACGCGGACATTTATTACCTGCCTTGGGGATATATAGGAAGCCTCCACGAGGTTCAAGCCCATCACTCCACCATCCATCCTGATCCTTACCTGGGCTTCCACATCCAGGTGAGATCATGCCACCCCATCCCACTCCATGACATTTGGTAAGCTGCCCACGTGCTGGCCCCAACATCGGTGTTCCCCCTAGGGGGTCCTTTAGCCTGATCTGTCTCCACAAGACGTAAAACTCACTGAATACCCGTGTTAAACATGGGAATATGAGGAAATCCTCATATGGTACTCAATCCCCGTGTTCGATGTGGAATGCCGCAGGCTTCTGCACCCTCAAGAAGCCCTGTGATAAGGGATAGAAGACAGACATGCTGATACCCAATGTCAAGACATGCCAATGACATCCCAACATGACCATTCTCCTCCTACCGATGGTTTCTACCCAGACAAGACCCCTTGGAGCGTCTCGACAGAAGTAGCGTAATTAACTGGCGTCCATGTAGATATGGTGCCAGGAATGAGCTTCATGAACCCATCTTAAATCTATGAGGGAGACCCGGACAAGTTAACGAGTTCCGAGGAGGAATCCATGGAAGGAAGAACCGAAATCCCATCATCCTGTTTTCTATCAAGGAACAGACTTCCCTGAATAAGTAATGGATGCTTCCCGCCTTTGGAAATCGGGAATGCGGGACAACAAGCAGCGCATCCTCCCCACATACGGATGCACGCGCCCCGATGAAAGCATCAGAAACATAAAATGGTGAACCCGACGTGAAGCTCTTCTCCTCAATATGGAGAAAGGTATCATTCAGGGTGTCAGTAGATTAGCATGTCACCAGGTCCGGGTACCTATCACCGGGACGTGAAACCCGCTAGGGGCCGAGGCCATTAGGACTCTGACCACTTCGTTCTGTGATGTCGCCAATGTGGATCCCTCTCGCCGGCCATGGAAGATGGAATGACGCTGGGATTTGGTTATTGATTCCTTTTACTATTAGTACTAATGAGTTCATCTCCCTGGTTCCAGGAATCGAATCACTCCATCTGGAGCTCGATCACCACCTGCCCACCGGCACAAAGGTAGGGGCAGTACCGACGCGGCCACCCCGCACGGTCTCTCCTTTTCCATAGTCGCTCCGACTTCAACCTCCATAGTTTTTTGGCGCTCATGCCCCCTCTCTCCGTCAGAAATCATCCAGAGAAGGGTGATCAATGACATGGTTCGTATGTACGACGAGGAAGGGATCATCCCCACCAGGGGAATGCCCCATTTGGATCTAGAGGCGGTTGCGCCTCACCACCATCGCCGCCCCCGAGGGCCGTGTAGGGAGCCGCCGCTCCCCACTCCGACGTTCAACCGCTCCAGGAGTCTATCCCCGGAGCGCCTTGACACATCCCTCCCCTATGCCAATGAGGTGGGGGATGTCCGGGTCCGCCTGATCGGAGACCTGTCCTAGGGGTTAACAGCAAGAACCCACAAAAGGCTGCTTCGACGCTGCCGCCCGACTCCCCGGGCCGAGGAGCAGGCAATCTTCATTCCGGAACCACCGGCTCCAACCCATCTGACCTGATGCCATCGTCAGGCGCGAGCGGAAGAGAATGCACATCTATGGGCACCAAAATCAGTAACCACTGTGGCCTGAGCCACTATTGACTCATGTTACCAAACCCCCGCACACGTTGAGCAGGGTAAGCCACATGCTCGACAGGGATCGAAACCCAGACCGCCCTTCAGGAAAGTTGGGTCGAATCTACCAATCGCGGGAACTGGTAATGGCCACTGTGGACCAATCCGCAGTAGTTCCACCCACAATGAAGGCTCATTCCATGCCACTGATATGGAAAGCTGAAGGCTTCTCCGTATTGGTTATGCTCCTGGTATGACTCTTTCCAGCGCCCACTACACTGGGTATGAGGTCACTCCCCCTACTGTTGGTCGTGAGTCTGGAGCCGTTGCGTTTCCAGTCGCTCACTCACATGGAGGTCCTCCCCATGTCCCTTTCGACATCTGTCCCGGTGCTTCTCGCTCATCGGCCTTCATTCCCCTCTGCCTCAGCTCTATTGCAGACAAGGGACTCTTTGACGGAAATCATACTTACCCCGAGGAGAATCCCAGGGGCAGGAAGGCCAGGCGTCATCTCCATAAGAGGAATGTCAGGGGAGTCTGGACGGAAATTAGACCAGTCCGTTTCTTGGATTCTGAGGCGGAGTACGACTCGACGATGGAACCTTCCTCCCAACCCTTCAAGTTGAGGGGAGGGATGTGGACTCGGCGCGTCAGTCTCGTACTCCCCGAATGCGAGATCCGTATGATTCCCTCCTCCCTCCAAAGGTATATCCAGGAGGACGAGGACTTGGCCTACCCCCAGGGGTCAAACCCGCAGTTGCCACTAGCCTCCCCAGAAGCACCTTCCGCCCCTATCAGGGAGGGTGGGGAAATTTTCTACGGACCGACGGAAGATCAGCGAGGTTGAACACCCTCATCAAGCACTGAAGCTGTGACAAGAGGCCCATTCACTGGCCTGTCCTATTGCGACGTGGAATCCATGGCACTACAACCCTTGGAGGATGACTCAAGGATCAGCGGCCAATCGGCCCGTTTGCCGTGTTCCCCGCTGGCCGGCCCACCATCCCTGCAGCGTGCCATGGCACTGTTTCCAGTTCCTGGACTATTCATGGTTGAAGAGCAAGGGAAGTAAGGTCCAGACTCTGAACCGGAGTCATGGAGCTTCTGGACCGTCCTCGCAGCGGGCCACTTCCCCGAGAAGTTTTGGCCCATCGCAGGATCAGATTTTGATATGCCAGAGTCGCTCACCCTGGGAGAGTTTTAATGCTTCTGCCAAACTCTTTGGGTGAATCACTCCTGTCTTCGCCATCATCTATCTCCTTATCCCGAGATCCAAGCACATCTCGAGGATATCGGTGAGTAGTGTCGTCGGGTCGACCTGGCAGCGCTCCCTGCGGTTCGGCACCCCGAGTCACTAGGGAACCATGTGGCCCTCTAGCAACAATGCATCCAGAGTTTTCAAGTAATCCGCAATGTTATTGAGGAGTCCACCCCCCACACGCATGTCCGCGGATGGGGGCAGTATGCTGCCCTTATTTTCTGTGTGATCCACCAACAGCCCGATTCATTGGGCGGCCCTGAGGGAACGTCGCCAAGGGCAGTGGCAGTCAACCTGGCTGAACTTTCAGATGAGGGAAACAGTGTGGAGCCCCTCGATGGGGACTCACCCCCTGAGGACAAGAAGCTACTAGACCCATCTGGGAGGATTACTCACCAACAGAGGTGCCTCCTAGGTCTCTCTGTACCCACGGAGGCACTGACACTGAGCCGAAACATCGGAAAGGGTAAAGAGCCCGTCGAGTCTGTCAAACTCACAGACCCATCTTCCTCGGTGCAGAAGGTAGAGGAAGATCCCAAGAAGGACACGCTTCGCCAACAGCTTGCTGAGAAAAATAGGATGGTTGATGAGCTCTTGGCCGAATGCATTGTAGAGCGGTGGCCTGAGTACGGTAACCCTAGACATGGACAGCAGGGGTAGGAGCATCTACCCCTTTCCGAGATTCCCCCGGGCAACAACGACCATGTTCTGTTCGCTGAAAGGGGAGAGGCTGGAACCCATCGAAAGAGGGCGCGATATGTTTCTCATAACCCTCCCGAGCGGCGAGACCACCTGGGGGACCATGCTCGGTTTCCTCCCTCCGCACCAAGAGTTTCTCTACCAGGCGCCCCATGAGATTCTGACCTTGACTACCATATCAAAGATCCTGGAAATGCACTTGTGGTTAGAGATCCCCGTCAGGACATGAATCCGCATCCGGACGATTTGATGGATGTACTCATCGCCCGCTTGGAGGCCCTAGAAACTCGGCAGGTGGCAATCCCACCAGATGGCATGCCATACCCAGCATGGGTGGATTATATACTGGCCCCACCGGGATTTGGGAACCCAACATTTGCACCCCTTAATGGGACCAGAGACCCGCCACAACACCTGGCCCACTTCAACTCGAGGTGCGGGCCTATGTTAGGGACTCCGGCGCAGCAGGAGGCTGCCAAGCTTCATTGCTTCGTTCAGACACTAGAAGGACGAACATTCATCTTGTATAGCTATCTCCCTGTTGGATATGTGACTAGCATGGAGGAACTTCGCTACCAATTCCTCAACCAATTCAGTTCCACAACCCTGAAGACGAACATTACAGACCTCTTCAGGTGCAAACAAAGGCCTGACGAGCCATTCGCGGACTTCGTCACCCGGTGGAAGGGGCTCACGTACTCCCTTGACATGCCACTGACTCAGGAGCAATTACTGACGATGTGTGTAAGGAAAATCAAGTTAGAGATGGTTCCTTCTCTGATCACTCAGAATTACCCTAGAGGGTTCTGGGACTTCTCAGACAAGGCTCAGCCCCTCGAAGAAGCCCTGCAACAGGCCAGTCAGGCACGCCCGCTGCCTCCTATAATCTCTACAAGGAGAGCCGCCAGATCCGAGCCCATTGTTGTAGCCCAATTAGAGGCCCCCAGACAGCTAGATTTTCTACCAGTAAGGCTAGATCATTAGCCTCATAGGGGTCCACCCCCACGGGCACAGCCTTTGGCCCAGCAGGGACCACCTCAAAATCAACAGGCGCCTCCGCGTAATGCACCGCCACCACCAAGGTGACATAATTAGGCTCCACCTCCTCGGCCTGCTCCTTCGGCCCCTGGTCATGGTTAGGCTCCAAGATCCCCCTTTCCATAAAGAAGGAATCAGACTTACTCATTTGGTGTGGCCTAGGTCCTCGGTTATTTTAGTAGCACCTTAGAGGAGAGGATCGTGCGGCTGCCTGAGTGCCGGAAGCCAGAAGAGGCATGTCTTACTGACCACCCTAACTACTACCCTTATCACCGGATCCTAGGACACACCATCCAGCGATGCTATGTGTTCAAGGACTGGCACCAAGAGCATATTAACATCAACATAGTTAGGTTGGTCCCAGCCCCAGCACAGGTGGCAGGTGTCTTCGTAATATCAGATGGGAGCAGTGACAATGGGGATGAGTGGGAACAGGATTCCAACCGTGGGTCCCAGAAGTATAATGACTGGATGGCCCGCAGGATGGTCGCCTATGCCCATGGCCTCATTCATGCCCGCCTGAGTCAGCCAGAGCCCTCAGAGTCTGTGAGCACCGCTTTGGCATCATCGTCCCAGCCTAGCTCTTCCCAGAAGAGCAAGAGGCAGCATAAGAAGAAAGAACGCGCCCTGCCAGTGCCGGCATCTTCCTGAAATCTTGGCGATTTCATGCCCCCAGAGATGGGGATCCCTCCGAGACTCCGTCTGGTAGTGGATGACTCTTCGAGCGAATGCCGAGGGTACGTTTCGGTTAACACCGTAGAGTTGGTAAATCCCTTTTTGACTCCCGACGATGAGGAACGCTGGGTGGACCTCCCCAATGTCCCCAGCCATCGCCAACGTCTGCGGCGCCGTGGATACATGAATCACCGGGGCACGGCAGTCTTCACCTCCAGTCTGGTCGTGCACGCTACCGAGACCAGGCAGCAGGCCCGGTACAGAGAGCAGCACACGCGGCTCCCTCACCCGTTTTCAACTGGTTCGCCTCCACCACCGTTTGTGTTGCTGGATCAGGCGGAACCACCTAGTCTGTGTCGCAACCAGCCCAGCCCTGCCACTGGCCGACTACAGCCTTCCGTTCCTAGCATGACAGCCACCTCCCGGGCTTTGGCTAGTAAACAACAGGACGTGCCTAGTACCAGTCAGTCATCGGTCCCTCCAGCGGGCCCGTCATGCCTCCAATCGTAGAGCGACCTCCCGTAAGAATAAGCTCCCAATTGGCCCAAAAGTATGATGTTATGAAGCACCTGGTCTGCATTCCAGCAAGGCTTTCGATCCTTGAGTCCCTTCGTCTGTCATATGAAATGCGTCATGCAGTCACCTAGGCTTTAAAGATCCCCCTCTAGTTTGAAACGGAGGTAGCGGCTGCAGAAGCCTTCCACACCGATGTGATTGAGGACCCCGAATGTCAGGAAGTTATCTCATTTTTTGGTGAAGATAAATACCTTCCCATACAAGGGCACATCCGCCCACTATGCATCACCGGCCAGTTCAATGGCGTGGAAGTCCGTCGTAGTCTTGTCCACATGGGTTCTGGGATTATCTTAATCCCAACGTGGACATTGCATAAACGGGGGTTGTCTGAGGATGATTTAACTCCCTCCGACCTCAGGATCTAGGGGTATGACAGGACCGAGCAAACTCCACTCGGCATGATTCGTCTAAAGACCCAATTCAGCGGCCTAATTGAAAATACTGAATTCATGGTTGTCTCTCAGGACACCGCCTACAATGCGTTGATGGGCAGGCCATGGATCCACCTTCATGCAGCGGTCCCCTCATCATATCACTAGTGCCTCAAATACTCCCTTAATGGTCGAGTGGGAATGATCCAAGGAGATGCGTCTCTGTTTGCCTCTTGTGAAGCCTGTTACCTAGAAGCTGACTATTACAAGAGCAACGAAAAGTGGATCCTGGGAGGTGAGGTCGAGCCCGCCACTGTCATGTGTGATCCCTGGGCAGGTTTGGATGATGCATATGTCTTCCCGATCCATCGGTTGGAGGCCACGACCCCCGATATGGGGGAGTGCATTGTTGTCTCGTGTACTAGAGGAAGGCATATTTCCATGTCTAAGAGACGGTGGGAAATCACCTCGTATTCTTACACCAACTGGGATCAGGTAATCCATGAGCCTCCTACCCCTGTATGATATCGAGATGTTGGGCTCATGGCAACGGCAGTACAACATACGTGTCTTTTTCGCCGGTCTGGAATCGACCGGCTCAAGACAACGCGCCACTTCTGCTTTGATGACGTAAAGTGTGGCCCCTTGGGCCAATGTCCAGATAGGATTGGAAAAAATTCCTTTGTCGCTAGGGTATCTGTAGTGCCGGAGTCTCCTGACGTGACGACCTCTGCCGCCCAAGCCGGTACCAGCTTCCCATCCGGGTCTGGAAGCCCCGAAACATCTCCCCCCATGGACGATCCTTCCACAAGTGGAGAGGAGGAAATGTATGATTCTCCTCCTACCGTTGAGAAGGGCGTCTCCACCATGGTCGATGAGTTAGTTCAGGTGATCCTCGGTAGCGAGGAAGACCCGAGATCCACATCGGTCAGTGCTGCTATACCCCCCGAGGAACGACAATGGTACATAGACATCCTTAGACAGCAATGTGATGTGTTTTCCTGGAGTTATGACGAGATGACGGGACTAGATCCCTAGGTAGTCGTCCACCGCCTCGGCCTCCCAGCAAACCATCGCGGGTTCAAGTAGCCTCCCTGAAAGATGCACCCCTCTCATGGTTCCATTGTTGAGGCCGATGTTGATAATCTCATCAAGGATAACTTCTTCGAGGAAGTCCAGTACCCCAGGTGGCTAGCCAACATTGTGCCAGTTAGGACGAAGAACGGGCAGATCAGGGTCTGCATCGACTTCCGCAATCTCAATCGCCACTGTCCGAAGAATGATTTTCTCCTTACCATGACAGAGTTGTTGATCGATGCCATGGTCGGGTTACATGCACTCTCCTTCATGGATGGGTATTCTGGGTACAACCAGATCTGGATGGCCCCCAAGGATGAAGAGTTCATTGCCTTCAAGGCCCCCAGGGTACTTTCTGCTACCGGGTTATGCCCTTCGGCCTGAGGAATGCGGGTGCCACCTATCAACGGGCTATGCACCACATATTCAAGATGATCCTTAGGATTCTGGTGGAGTGTTACGTAGACGACCTGGTGGTTAAATCTTGTTGGTGCCAGGACCACCTCAAAGACCTTGAGAAAGTGTTCGCCTTCCTCTGTTCTCATCACTTGAAGATGAACCTGTTAAAGTCCGCCTTCGAGGTCACCTCCAGAAAGTTTCTTGGGTTCATTGTTAGTTATTGAGGCATAGAGATCGACCTAGAGAAGATCATGGCCATTAGTCATATGTCTCCCCCGAGTAATATTCGGGAGCTTCGAGGCCTCCATGGCCACTTAGCCTATATACACTGATTCATTGCGAATCTGGCTGGCAAGTGTAAGACCTTTTCCAGGATCATGAAGAAAGGTGTCGCCTATGGATGGAACAAAGAGTGTCATATCGCTTTTGAGGAAATCAAGCAGTATCTGCTTCGACCTCCGGTCCTGATGCCACCCGTTCGTGAAATATCGCTGGTCCTTTATGTGACCGCCCTGGAGAAATCCCTCGGTGTGGTTCTCGCCCAGAAGAACAAATAGAAAACATAGAATAGCCTCTAATTCCTCATCCAAATGCTCCTCGACGCGGAAATTAGATATTCTCCCATCGAGAAGAGCTGTCTGGCGCTCGTAATTACCGAGCAGAAATTGCGGCACTACATGCAGCACCATGAGGTACGGCTGGTATCTAAGGTAGACCTGTTGAAATACATCCTGAACCGACCTATGTTGATCGGCTGATTGGCGGGCTGGGCAGTGATCCTCCAGCAGTTCGACATCAGTTTTTTACCTCAGAAGGCCGTCAAAGGACAGGCGTTGGAAGAATTCTTAGCTGCCCACCCAATCTCTGCGGACCAGCCACTGTATCTAGGATTTCCTGATGAGGTAATCCTCTCAGTCGATCACGCCATCCCATGCTAGCAGATGCACTTTGACGGTGCCTCCCAGTGCCCCATCGGTAGAAGCATAAATGGTCCTAGGAATAACAGAGTGGGCCTAGGTATCGTCTTCATCACCCCAGAGAAAGTTGTTCTGCCATATTCATTCCTGTTTTCAGAAGGCTTCACCAACAATGAGGCAGAATATCATGACCTCATCACTGGCCTCGAGTTGGCTCTCAAGTTTGACGTACCCCATCTGTATGTAAAAGGGGACTCCGAGCTAGTAATCTAGCAGGTCAATGGTTACTATGCTGTCAGAAATCCAGAACTCATGCCGTTGCTGGAGTGCAACCTCCGTCTAATGGCTAAGTTCCCCTCCCGGCCAGATGTAGTTCACATTCCCCAGTCGCAGAACAGTCGAGCAGATGCTTTGGCCACCCTGGCCACATCACTTGTGGAGCCTGAACAGGATGACCTAATCATCCACGTGGCACACCGTAGAGTCATTGCTATGGTTATTCCGGAGGGAGATCGTGGCCCACGATTGAACCATCTCACCGCTGGCGCCCCTACGTCAGGATCCTCGGGGGCTTCTGGCATGGTGATCGAGACAGTTCCTGACTGGAGGATTCCCTTGGTTGAATATCTCCAGCACGACAATCTTCTTCTAGACCGAGCCGAGCGAGAACGAATCTGATGTCGCGTGCCGCAGTTCACCCTTCAAAGCAGTCCCAGCTTTGAGCAGCTCCATTACAGGGGCGGGTATGATGGTGTTATCCTCCGTTGTCTTCAAGGAGTTGAGATTCCACAGTTCATGCAAGAAGTGCAGGCCGGTTCCTGTGGCACCCACCAGGCCGGGTCACAGTTGTCTCTGCAGATTCGGAGGCTGGAATACGTCTGGCCCTCTATGATCTACGACTACATCGAGTATTCCAAGAGGTGTCATGCATGCCATGTTCATGCTAACTTTGTGCATCGGCCACCAGATTATCTCCATACTACCAAGTAGTCTTGTCCCTTTACAGTCTGGGGGTTGGATGTCGTAGGGCCTTACCCTCCGGCGACGGCCCGCTAGTGCTGGTTCATCTTAACCGCTAAGGATTTCTTCTCGAAGTGGGAAGAGGCAATCCCGCTCATGGAATTCAAGGCCTATTCTATCGCTGACTTCTTGAGCTCCAATATCATCTATCGGTATGTAGTACCTCACGCTATCCTCATGGATAACGGAACCAACTTCTGAGTGGTCGAGCTGAAGAAATTGTACGCTAAGTACAACATTCGCTATAACCACACCTCCCGCTCTCATGGACAGGTGACTGGAAAGATTGAGGCGTTTAACAAAACCCTATCTAACATTTTGAAAAATATGGTTAGTTAGAACAAGAAAAGTTGGCCAGACAAGCTCCCCAACACCCTCTGGGATTATAGGACGACGACTCATAACTCCGCCCAGGTGACTCCGTATTCCCTGGTATACGGAGCTGAGGCCATCCTGCCCATTGAGATCCAGTTTCCCTAATTTTGCATGGCAGTCTACGAATAGAAAGCGCCAGATAGAGTTGCCTAAATCTGTCTAGACAAATTGGAAGCACTGGACGGGAGTAGGTTTAGCGCTTTACATAACTTGAAAAGGCATCATAACAGGATGGATAGAGCTTTCAATAATACGGTTTTCCTCCACTCCTTCCTGTAAGGTGACCTGGTGTAGGATCTCTGAGCGCCAGTGATTCCCGACAGGAAACCACCCAAGTTTGTACCCAAGTGGGAGGGGCCTTTTATTGTCCATAAGGATTATCCCAATGGCGTGTATTCCCTAGTAACTATGGATGGTTAGCGCATAACTCCTCCCACCAACTCCAGGTTTCTCAAGAAGTACTTTTCCTAAGCTTGCACTTGGTCCTTCATGACATTAAACTGCACTTGGTCCTTCATGACCATAAATTGCACTTGGTCCCACATGACCTTAAACAGCACTTGGTCCTGCATGACCTTAAACTGCACTTGGTCCTGCATGACCTTAAACTCCACTTGGTCCTGCATGACCTTAAACAGCACTTGGTCCTGCACGACCTTAAGTTGCACTTGGTCCTCCATGACCTTAAACTGCACTTGGTCTTGCATGACCATAAATTGTGCTTGGTCCTGCATGACCTGAAACTGTACTTGGTCCTGCATGACTTTAAACTGCACTTGGTTGTGAATGACCTTAAACTGCACTTGGTCCTCCATGACCTTAAACTGCACTTGGTCCTGCATGACCTTAAACTGCACTTGGTCCTGCATGACCTTAAACTGCACTTGGTCCAGCATGACCTTAAACTGCACTTGGTCCAGCATGACCTTAAACTGCACTTGGTCCTGCATGACCTTAAACTGCACTTGGTCCTGCATGACCTTAAACTGTACGGTCCCGCACGACCCTAAATTTCACCTTGTTCTGAGTTCTAAGACCTAAAACCAAGATCCGTATTTTTTTCATACATGATGTTAAACTATGTTTCTAGAACTACGTCTAGCTTGATTCCCATTTTAATGGGATACGTAGGAACACCCAGACCTTTCGTCTTTGGGTCCAGCTTGAGGTCTGCTATCGTGTCTGTCTCGCCTTTGTGACCTTGACCACAGGATCGCGTGGCATGGTATGGGATTATGTACTCATTCACGTTGGGTTTGCAATAGCTACACCACGCGCACCCTGTCCTCATGATTATCCCTCTAATCTCATGTTCTCTATGACATTAAAAGGGGTCATCTAGAACTACATGCGGCTTGATTCCCATCCTTATGGGATATGTAGGACCGGCTGAAGACCTAGATGTCAGGTTCATCCCCATATCTTAGGAGATCCCACGATCTCCCAGTTGTCAGGGTGTTTGGCATTGCGCCCTCCTTTTTCCGGGAATCCTCCATCATTTGGCAGCTCTCAGACTAAGCCCTTTGACCCTTTCCAGTGGTCCGCTAATGTGTTTAGAGTACTATGGTCTAGGACCTGGAGTGTCAGATTCGACTTAGGAATGTTCCATCCACTTTCCAAGATTTGTGTTCCCCATCATTTGGGCCCCCATCATCATTCACACCTGGAGGGACCCCCAAGAACGGCCTGGATACAATGCCTAAGGGCTCTCCTACCGTCATGGGCCAACGCACCCGAGGGTTTCAGACAGCAAATTGATACAAATCACACGTTGAGAATATGGTCCGCAGTTGATGTTGATTTGTTTGTCCCCATGGCTAACACGACAGGATGCTGTGTTGCGAACGTGGTCAGCAGTAATCCTTAGTCGTCACGCCGGCGTTCCCGGGCCTTGAATGTTGGTTGCATGATTCATATTACGTTCTGCCCCACCGTGTCAAGGTGGAATCTCGACACTCCTTGTACTAACCCTCGGTACACCCCCACCTGTCAGACAGACCAAGCTGCATAATGGTGTCCCTCGGGGCTCTCGCAATCTGAGCGCTAGAGTATGTGCTTGGGTTTCCTCTTTATAGGTTGCGTACAGCTTGACCCTCATCCCCATGGGAAACGAGTAGTCGCCCAGACATTGCGTTTCGGGCCCAGCACAACTGGGAGATAGCATCTCATGTCCCCCTCTTGATGGTTGGACCCTCGCTGGCCCCTTGGCCCGAGGCTCCCATCTCGGAATCGCGCGCAGTGATGGTACGGGATTCCACCCTAACCCCCATCAGGTATGATTTATCGCATAGTGCGTGTTCCCCTCGGTCCATGCCATATGACTTTAAACTATGTTGTTGGTCCAATCCATACGAACTTAAACTATGGTGTCGGTCTAAGACATATGACCTTAAACACTGTTTTCGGTTCAAGCCATACGACCTTAAACTGTGGTCTCGGTCCAAGCCATACGACCTTAAACTGTGCTGTCGGTCCAAGCCATACGACCTTAAAATGTGGTGTCGGTCCAAGCCATTCGACATTAAACTGTGTTGTCGGTCCAATCTATACGACCTTAAACTGTGCTGTCGGTCCAAGCTATACAACCTTAAAATGTGCTGTCCGGCCAAGCCATATGACCTTAAACTGTCTTGTCAGTCCAAGCCATAGGACCATAAACTGTGATGTTGGTCCAAGCCATACGTCCTTAAACTCTGCTGTCGATCCAAGACATACGACCTTAAACTGTGTTGTCGGTCCAAGACATATGACCGTAAACTATGATGTCGGTCCCAGCCATACGACCTTAAATTTTGTTGTCGGTCCAAGCCATACGACCTTAAAATGTGTTGTCAGTCCAAGCCATACGACCTTAAACCGTGTTGTCGGTCCAAGCAATATGACCTTAAACTGTGCTGTCGGTCCAAGCCATACGACATTAAACTATGCTGTTAGTCCAATCCATACGACCTTAAACTGAACTGTCGGTCCAAGCCGTACGACCTTAAACGGTGTTGTTGGTCCAAGCCATACGACCTTAAACTGTTTTGATATCATCCTGGCCGCATGACGAAAAATGGTATTGCAGTGTGATGACCTCCCCATGGGGGACATCACTCCAGGTATTGGTCGATTACCATGCTGCTTGTCAACGCCTGTTATGGCATGATTATTGTGGAGATGCAAGGAATTTCTACCCTAGGCCAGTCACCCCACAAAAGAAAAACCGTTTACCTTCAAGAAAAAACAAGATTTATCAAATTCCGCTTCTTTTGGTGCGAGGGATAGACCCGCACGAATCCTTCGTCCATTGCGCTGGTCCCACATCGTGCCATGCTTCCCTTCAAGAACTATGTCTGTCTAGATTCTCATCCTTATGAGATACGTAGGAGCGCCTGGGAACTTCCCCACGGGCCTAGCCTAACTTTTCGCGCTTGGTCTCTTGGCCTAAATGCGTCCCTGGGAGCACATAGTAAGCAGGGCTTTTCCCCATTCACGTTGGGTTTTGCAATATCTTTAATGTGTGTCTCCCATTCCCCTTCTCCTTTGGTCCGAGTTCTAAGACCTAAATGTAAGATCCATTCTTTGGTTTTCTACGACACTCTCTCTCTTGTGGGATTGTATGGTGTGGTGCTGGATTATGTCCTCATTCACGTCAGGTTACTCGTCGTGCCATGCCTATCCCCAGATGAGATGTGTCCCTCGTCCTGCATGAAGATAAACTGTATTTCATCCGGCATTAAGTTAAACTGTGCTTCTAGAACTACGTGTGGCTTGATTCTCATCCAAATGAGATATGTAGGAACGCCCAGACATTTCGTTTTGGGTCCAGCCCCAGGGATTAAAAAACCTCGTCCCTCCTTATTGTTGGCCTCTCAGTATGACTTCTGGGGAAGTGGTGTAATCGGGACACCTACCCCAAATAAGATTGGGATGCCCCATGGTAATAATGGGAAGCAGAACTTCTCTCACCAAAGAAGTCCTTCCTGGAAATTGGGACGATCCATGATCAGGTTTGTATGTCTGCCTAATGCACCTTCGCCACGGTGGCACAATTTCGGGAGTGTTGGACTCAATTCGAACAAACCACCACTCCTACTTCTACTCTTTGAGTTACACTTTATTCGGATCCTCATTTCCATTCATGTTTGATGGGACCCCCGAAGAGTATGGATGATAGACTTTGGTCCACCTGCTGCCACAATATGGATGATAGACCTTTGGTCCGCCTATTGTATCAATATGGATGATAGACCTATGGTCCACCTACTGTCCTGGGCCGACGTTCTGGAGGACTGTTCATGTTTGATGGGACCCCCTAACAGTATGGATGATAGAATTTGGTCCGCCTGCTACCACAATATGGATGATAGACCTTTGGACCTCCAATTGTAGCAAAATGGATGATAGACCTATGGTCCACCTGCTGTCCTGGGCCAACATTCCGGAAAACTGACAGACGATATTTGAGTTAGGCCACGTGTTGCGAACATGGTTAGTGGTCGGCCCTCATTTATTGTCCCCATTCCAGGCCAACATGATATGGAAGCTTTGTTTCCTCCACAGTTAATAGTTACCCTCCATAGTCACACCCCATTGTGTTCCAAATTTGGGCAGCGTGATTCACCCTTTCTCTCCATCTCCCTATGTTCGGATGGATTTCAATGCCCCCGGCATTGCCCCGCTCGTGTGTCAGAGCACATTGAGAAGGTGATATATCAATCGTTCTGAGGTATCCTCAGAAATCCAGACTCAATTTTGGATTCCTGAAGCTTGGTCAATGCCCCACAGTTGGACGAAATGATAGCACGAGCATCCTTTGCTTCTCGCATTGGGCGTGACCCATAGGAGCTTAGAGATGAGTTTTTATTCAGTTCGGAATTATGGTTGAGAATATTAAACCAAGGGTGAAAATGAATGAATTTGGCCATGTGTTTGATTGATATGATGATCAGTACAAGCAAGAAGTTCATGAGATGACCAAAAGAAAGACCTTATGGATCAGCATGCTGAATCGATCATTCCAGTGATACTACCCTTTGGCTGGTATCCTCCAGGACCACTTCTCGCTCGTTGAAGACTCTCTCCTCATCAGTCGCCGCAGAGCGCAGCTCACCAACCCTAGCTTGTGACTATGCCCACTCGGTTCGAAGTACAGTCATCTGGTGATTTGCCTCCATCAGTTGTTCTTGCGCGTCAGCCAGCTGAGCCGTCAGTTGCTCCACAAGCTCAGAGCATGTTGCAATGAAGATCCCCTTAACTGTCGCCATCCATTCGTGGTGCCAGACTTCCTGCTTCGCCCTTAGAAATGCTTAGGAGCTCGCCGATATTTCCCGACACTAGGCAATGTCGGTGTGCCGGCTTCTCTCGTGTATCTTCTTGGTCATGTAATCACGGACCGTCAGATGAAGGTGCTAGGTGTCATCCCCTCTAGCGCATAGGAAGCGCATCCAGGTCTTGAGTGATCCCATACACCTCAGCCAATCCGACTAGGGATGTCTGAGAAAGCGCTGGATACACTTCCACCCTATGCACCGTGACATATGCCTCTCCTTGGCTTCCTCTGAGTCTGAGTCATCTATATCCTCAGGGTCAGTGGGTCGGTACATAGGGAAGGAAGCCAGTAGATCGGCAGCAAGATCTGCCCCAGGGATGCCTTCGTGAGGAATAGGATCCTCGACGTCCGGGAAACCTTCTTCTCTCGCCCCAGCAGTGACGATGCCTCCATCAGCTTCCGACCTCGCCTCATGAACAACACCGATGATGTTCGCTGCCCCCTGAGAACCAATTAACGGGGCTGACTCAGTGTAGGGATCATGTTCTTAATGAGGTGGTATGTCCGCCACTGGTGCACTCACGGACGGCCTGGGCTCAGTATCCTAACGAGCCTCCAATGTTGAGATCACTGCGCAAGGCATACGCTGATTAGTTAGGATCTTTTGATACCAAGTTCCAGTAGTGATGCGTGAGACTTAGAAGAGTCCAAAGCATCGGTCTCCAGTGTTCTGGCCGCTGCAAGAGCGGCCGTAATGGGAGACCCCTCTGCGCTTGTTAATTCAATAATGGTTATCGGATCCCCATCATGTCCCACCGGTTCCTCTCCTCCCTCCTCTGGTGGGGACGCCCATCCAACACTCAGCCTCTCTTGAGTTAGGCAAAGAGATGATTGAGAAATTGTAAAGGATAATGGATGAAGAAGAAAAATTAATGAAGATAGAGACAAACCTCGAGTATCTCGGTTATGTCGAGATCAGAGCTGACAATCTCGCTGCTCTCTCGGAGACTCCCATGGTAGGTCGCACCTTGCGACCCCTCACCTTCGGGTTATCCTTCTTATTCATCTTCTCCTTCACCTTCGTCTTCTCCGGTCTCCTCCTCCCCCTCAGACTCTTCTTCACTGTCGCCTTCTCCTGGCGGCATCGCTTTCGGATCATGCTCCTGGCCGAGCATCAATTTCACTAGGAAAGGTGGCTCCGCAAGCCGACCCCTTGGGCTTGTGTATGCATCCATGGCCATTAGATAATCATGACGCCGATGGAAGTTCACCCGGTTGGTAGTTCGAGCGAGATCTACCTCTGGCTGTTGGATCCCGTTTTGCATGATCTTCTACCAGATGGCTTCAACGCTCAGTGATTGTCACAGGTTCATCCAGGCCAACCATAGTTCCGGGAAAATTGCATCTTGGGAAGTTTCGAGCAGGTATCTTATCTGCTTCCCGGGTAGTTCACTGGCCGCATCATGTGACCCCCCCCCCCCATGGGCTACGAGGTCGCGATGGCGCTATGTGATGTTCCCGTTGCTGATGTCTCGGCCTGCGCATGCCTCGCTTCATGACGCACCCTTGGTTCCCGCCTTCCTGCAGCACCTTGACTTCTTTCCCGTCGCCTGGTTTCCGCGCAGGTAACCTTGAGTATCCAGACATGCTTGCATAAAATCCCCTTAGGGTACGCGATGGTCCAGTGTTCGGAATACTCAGTTGTTAGGCCATCATCGACCCCGGTGGGAGGAAGAGTAATGACATCTCCAGAGCCAAATGTGGTAAACATCACCCACATCTGGCATAGGATTCAGGGATTCTTCTCCTGCCAGACAACCAAGAATACCTTTTTCGGCATTCGTTGGAGGCACCCAAACTTCCTGGCGAATCGTGATGGCACGTAAGGCTCACAGATCACCTTCCCGTCGATCTGAGCCACGAGCACCCCACCCCAAATGCTCTGGAAATACTCCTGATGTTCTAGAGATCCTCGCCCGTTGTGCACCATCTGGCCGACCGGGGTGGGGAAGGGGCTGAAGTGGATGTTTTTTTGGATACCAATGTGGATTCTCAAGCCCTCCTCATTGAGCGTCATCAGCGCCACCCCTGTGATGTTCAGCAAGGAAGGTCGCAGACCATTTCTCGGAGGACGGATGGTGTTTGGGAAAGTGTACTCACCGAGATGAGCCGCCCCACAGCCATGGAAGATCTGGAAGGGACCACATACTCTCCCAGGAGACCCCCTCATGAGATCCGTCCCAGGATGGTGTACAGCTTGGCCAGTACGGGGATGCCCAAGTTGAACCATTTGTTGGCGGCCATGGTACCCGGCATCACCACTGTTGCTGGACGGACGCCCATCCTCGCGTCCCGCACCGACAGGAGCCACCCACTTAGGAAGGTGGAAAGGAACCCGGAATACCAGATGTTCGGGTCCCGGGCCTCGATGACGCGATAACCCCATGATTGGTATTGCCCCGCCTCCAGGATCTTCCAGTATGACCTGTCCATGCTCCTCTAAGTCGTGGTTGGGCACCGTTTACCCCATCCGGGCATCTTGACGGATGGATCCTTCTCAAGGAATAGGCTGAACCAGTCCTTTTAGGAAATGTCCTTCAGGAAGTCCTTGACCCCAGCCTCTCTTTGGCCATCTCTAGTAGGTGCCACGTCAGCATCGGTGTCTGTGACCTTTGTTCCCATGTGTTCTTTAGAGGAACGAAATTGTTGTATTGGTAGCCGTACAGTGGGATACCTGTGATCCAGTGAATTTCCCAGATACTGATGTCGACTTCCCCATGATGAAAGTGGAATGTATTGGTATCAGGAGACCACCGGGTGAATAGATCCGACCTAAGCTTAGGTTGACAGTGGAAGTGGAACTGTGATGTCCATACCGCCTCGAACAGGCCAATATACCGCAGTTCATCCCCAAACTGGTCGCAGGTATGGCGAACCCAGAACGCCCAGGCCCATTCGCTAGTGAAGTTGCCCCCAGACTGCAGGTCCCAATCCTTCAGCCGACCCTTCATGTCATCTGTGACGCTCTGATAGAACGTGATCACGTAGAGGGATGGAGAATTCTCTGCGATAGGCTTGTCCCCAGTAATGGTCCTGGTCCTCAGTTTCCGGATATATATGTCCATATGTATGGTTTCCCTGGCAGGATGGCCATTTTTGGTGATGTTGTAGCAAAGAAGCTCGTCCTCCTGGGTCACCCATGACCACGGCGTGTCCACCTCAAAGCCCGACAGAGGAACCTCCTTCAGGATGCAAAAGTTCCAGAGTGGGAGGCTGTCAGATAGGGGATACATCTTTTGGGCTGGAGTCAGCAGATTGAACAAGGTTAGGTTGTTGGAGACGATCACTTTGGCACCATAAACCTCCTCGTTCGCTGCCATTTCTGTCCTACGATTGGCGGCTTCCCCCTCATCTACTCGATTTTCGACCATCTCAAATATCTCAGGAGTTGCAAGATATCCGGAAGTAGTGTGCGGAATTAGAGAATGTCACGCGAAATATGATGTGGCGGCGCAAAATCCAGGTGTTGGGCATGCAATCGGCACGCTATGTGAAGAATATACCGAGCAATCGCACAAAGATGGCCAAAATTCAGAAAGAATTCCCCACTGCTAGAGCGTTTTTACGCGCAGCCACGGAAGCAATTTCGTGCACGAGAGCGATAAGCCTATCACACGGAAAAAGCTAGAGTATGGATTTGGGACCTAGCGCCCTTTTTTATAGGTGAGGCCAGGGTTCCGTGCCACGCGAAAAGAGAATTCCACGCGAGTCCGTCATTTTGCATGCTCTGTTGGAATTTTGCATGCAAAGTGCCCAGGAGACCCAATAGTTTGGCGTTTCGGTGATTCCCTCGGAATCTGATCATTGCGACCTCTCGCCGATCCAATTCCGGGGGGGGGGGGGGTCATTTGTAGATGCCGAAAAAGTCTGTAACTCCTAGAGGATGTTTCGAAATGGAAAAGAGAAGTCATATTCGAAATCTGGGGCCCGGTCCGGAGGCTCGGGATGTTGTGCACGAAATAATGGAGGAATTGCGCGAAATAAAATCATTCTCACGAAGTATCCCTGGGATGCGCGCAATCGATCCAGTGAGGCATGCATTTTTTGCATGCCCCGGTTCCTCGTGGTGAGGTTTTGCGCGCTGACGGCTCCCAGTGTGGAAGATTTTGTGCGCCTCCTGGATTCCGCGCTGGCCGATGCCTATAAATAGAAGGCGGCCCCAAACGGTTTAAGGGTTACAGAATTAGGATCGTCTCCCGTGTGCACAAATCGACTCCCCCCACGCACAATATGACTTCCAGGTAATTCCCCTTTTCGCGCAACCTTTCCCCAGGGTTCGCCTTTGCCCCCAACTCCACTAGTTTAAGTGAATTTTCCCCCTCAACCGGGTTCCTTCCTTGCGCGCAATCCATGTCTCGTGCGCGCAATACCCTTCCGTGCATGCAATTCCCTATCTGCGTGCAATCCCCTAGCTTCAGTTGCACGCCATCCTGGTGTTTTGTGCGCAAACATTATCATTTCATGCAAAACCCAGGACCATTCACCTTGGTGCCCCATGGCTGCCTTTCTGCGCTGGCACCTGATGTTTCCCCTGCCAGGCATGCACGCCATGCGTTGTTTGCCCGTACGGTCTTCCAGGCTCGTGCGAAGTAACCTCAAGGTTCCTTGGGCAGTGTTTCTCATTGTGTTTCATTGCCTTATGCTTTTCCACATAGGCATGCTAACGACTATTTCTTTTTCGCATAGCCACTCTTACGTGGACCCTTGATGGTTCTCCCTGCGGCCCCCTTCACTATGGATTTGCAGATTCCTTCCCTCCCACATGGGGTAGTGTGAATTGGGCATGTATGCCCTAGGGGTGTGGAGCGAACCCACCTCTTCCAAGCTGCAGGTCGTTAAACTGCTAAGCACCTCGTCCTGAACACATGACGTTAAACTGTGGTCCGACCCCGTGCTTCGCACGTAGGGTCCCCCCAGCTCGGGAATTCTTTACGTCAACTCGTCTCCATGGGAATGGATTCTTCCTCGCATGGAATGAGATCCTCCTTGTCGGAGTGGCGTTTGTCCACGGGGGAAGGGCTGCCTCAGAACATAAGCCCCTAGCCTCTTTTGGGAAAGGTTTCACCCCTGCAACTCCATACATCGCCCAGCCAAGGCCAGTGGAGTCCCATTCCCACCGCACTTTGTCTCACCATGGGCCTCCACCCTGGATTAAGCCCTGACACCAAGGGCCGCTAACCACACGTAAGACCTTGTTTCCTCTTTGGGCCACTCAACGCATAATCCCCTTTCGGCTTCTCATAGACGCACCCTTTGCGATGTGATCGTCTAGTCCCTGCTGCCTCTTTCTTCTCACACCGAGCATGACTCAAGTGGGCATAGAGCGCGCATCGACCATGACATCCTCTATTGGCCGCCTCAGAGCATAAGACCCATACCAGTGAACTACGTGGACTTTGATCTGTGCTAATGCACGATACATAGGAAGCATCCACGAGGTTCAAGCCCACCAACCGGTCATTCCGACCTCTCAACGTCGGTATCTCGACCACCATGGCCCACCTCATAGCGTAAGCCCCCTACCCACTCTGGGCCGCCTCAGAGCGTAAGCCCCAAATCTCTCGTCCCACATGACGTTAAACTATATGCCATTGTCCCGCATGACGTTAAACGGTATTCCCTCAACCCGCATGACGTTAAACTGTATCTCGTCCCGCATGACGTTAAAATGTATTCACCCTCTTGGGACATCTCAGAGCGTAAGCCCCATGTCAGACACCCACGTCTCATCCTAACTTCCCCCCTGAGCCCAAGTGCCTTGGGAAGCTCATGCCCTAGCTTGGAGATCTTACTTCCTCTAGGCTCCAATCCATGTGTTCATTCTCGCGGGTTGCCTCTCCAGGTGTCCCACCATACCACTGAACTACACAGACATTGATTCCCTGCCATGGGGATCTGTAGGAAGCCTCCATGAGGTTCAATCATGTTACTCCACCATTCATCCTGATCCTTACTCGGGCGGCCACATCCCGGTGAGATCATGCCACCCCATCCCACTCCATGACATCTAGGAAGCCTCCCACATGCTGGCCCCAACATCGGTGTTCCCCCTAGGGGGTCCTTTAGCCCGATCCGTCTCCACAAGACGTTAAAATCGCGGCATACGCCGTGTTAAACATGGGAAGCTGAGGAAAACCTCAGATGGTACACAATCCCCACGATCGATGTGGGATGCCTCAGGCTTCCGCGCCCTCGAGAAGCCCTGTGAAAAGGGATAGAAGACAGACATACCGATCCCCAACGTCAAGACATGCCAAAGACATCCCAACGTGACCATTCTCCTCACCGAAGGTTTCTGCCCCGATAAGACACCTTGGAGCGTCTCGACAGAAGCAACATAATTAACTGGCGTCCAAGTAGATATTGTAACACCCGAGACTTTTATGTGAAATAATTTGTTTTTATGTTATATAAATCATCAAAGGAATCTTTCACTACACACAACACTAGCTTGACTTGCTTTACATGCAACTGCTGCCTTCCTCGATAGATTGCATCGTACGCAATACCGAGTTTCACTAAACAATGATATGCTATTAAAATATTATTAAAACTTGCCGTTATGAATAGTAATAACCACTTTTTGAAAATTTAAAAATTTTATTTTTCAAAATGGACTTCAATTTTGAACATGGAATATCGAAATTATCCTAGGGTGAAATTTTGATTTTTCTGAAAACTTTCAATTTTTGATGAATAGTGAAACTACTAAGTGGCTGTTAAAAAAACTAAAATTTTCATAAAACATAGTTTTACCACTTCTGTGAGTGGAATTTCAAAAATCTGAGAGAAACGGTTGATGTCAGTATGTAAAATGTGGTTCAATGAGATGAAAATAATTTTTTGGTGAATAGTAACTTTTTACTTTTTTTACCATGGTTAAAAGTAAATAGAGTAATATAGGGTAAAAATGATATTATTATTACACTAACACATGTCATAATTCTATTGGACAAGTTTAATTCGACCAAAAACAAAATTAGGAATAAAATATGACCATTTAGGCCCACTTGGATTAGATTAGGACATTTATTATTAATTTATTTAAAGAAGGGTTAAAATAGTTAAAATCAAAGTTTAATAAGTAAATAATTTTTAATATGGGGTTATACATAAGATAAATTCGACTATAAATATTCATTAGAAATCTAAGAATATTTTATACATTATGGTATTTTATTTGTAATTTTAAGACATTAAATAATTTAATTTATTAATGACACAATGATAATGCAGTAATTATCTTATTAATGAAATATTGATATAATTGATGTTATAAACAACAAAATAAATGTAATTTGAGACTTTTTATGAATCCCACTAATTTTCTAGGTTAATATTACATGTTAGTATTGATTTAATTAACTTGGATCGAACTAATAATTCTGTTATGGTTTTCAAAAAAATCAATTACTAAATAGTGTCAAAATTGACATACAATATTTTTTAAAACAAATATGATATTAGTAATTGTTATTTTATTCCTAAAATTCTATGGTTCGGCCAAATGACTTAGATAAGGTTATATATATTAATAATAAACAACTTGGGGTTCGTTTGGCTGCTTGTAGTAAGTTTATTAACCTTATATTATAAGAACACAAGAAGACACGGTAAAAGTAAACTAATTTAACTTAATGTTAAATCTAAATGATAAGGTTAAAATATGAACCTAAACGTGTCTAAATTCTATTGGATGAGAGGATTTCGACTCATACCCACCTTAGTTTCGAAAAAAATCAATTTGGAGCTATTTCAATCCAAACATGACTTTATAATAAAATAATATATTTAGTTATTCAAAAGGTGCCCCTCTCCTACCTTATAAAAGGGCACCACCTCCCTCTCTTCCTCACACCACATTGAGACATCAAGCTTGGAAAAACCCTGAATATTTCTCCTCTCCACTTCCCTAGAGACATCCTATAGGTCCTGGTCTTCTTCAAAGACCAATTTTAGTGCCTTAAAAGAAGGCCTCAAAGAAGCACTTCAAAGAAGAGGTAATGTCCGTTACCGATTATTTCATCTTTATTTATTCTTCCACTTATTCTTATTTAGTTGTTTCATTATGAAGTAATAACATCAGTATCACTCATATTCTGATGTGTGATTATAAGTATGAAACAACCTTAATTCACCATCTATCCATCCTACGGAAAAAGAAATCACCGCGCGTGCGTATGTACGGAATACCGTCTCCACGCCGTGGTGTAATCTATTTTCCACCACTACCTTACTTGGATGGGTATAATGTTGTATGTAATGACTATATATGACTATTATAAAGTGATATTGATTCTGAAATAGTATACATACACTCCAATACAATTCCACAATCATAGGAACGATATCATCACTCGTACGTACGTACGGAATACCATCTCCACGATGTGATGCGACTTTTTCTACATGATAATCATTTCATAATGATTATATAAATGAATTTAATGAATTATTATGATATATATTACACTAATACCATTCTTTAAATGAGGTATCTATAACCTAAAGAGAAGAATAAGAATTAATTCGACAAAACACGCATAAGAACAAAAAGTAATAAACACCCGAATAACAAGTAGTTATGAAATATTACTAATAATAAGCTATGAATATGACCATATATGATATCATGATTCTATAATAAGTGAATAAAATTATTTAAATCATTATACAGGAGGTTTGGACACGTACAAAGCATATCGGACCAAAGGTAAGGGAAAATATCACATTCTCCTTTTTATCCGAGATTGTTTATACTTTGTTATTTACTGGGGTGTATTTTATCATCCACATACATGTTTCCTCAATATGTAATATTTATATCCTTCTATAATAGTTTATATCCAATTTTACCCTTTGGTGAGTTTTTAGTAAAAGATATGAAAGGAATCTTTGGTCATTTTTCGTACGAGGTAATTTTTGACTTTCCCGACAAAAGTATGAGAAAAATGTTTTTTTAACTTATACGGCATGAATGGATTTTTAAAAAATTATTTCCAAGCGGCTTCCATTAAAAGTTTTCAAGATTATTTCTAATGAACTTCTTTTAGTTTAAAATTGTATGAAATGTTAAGAAAGGAAAATTTTTTTGAAGTAGAAATGATATATTCCTCAAGAATGGAATTCAAGTGTTTTATCAAAATTATTTTCCATATAAGATAATAAAGGGTTCTGTTTCTATCCTTATTATTATATTGATTTGATTATGTTCTGATGAAATTATTTTTATGAATTCCTTTACCTTATATGAATTGTTTTATGATGTCATGTTGTTTAAGAATCCCATTTTTACTACATGGGTTATTCAATGATGTATGATTTATGATTTTGTGGCACACATAAGAATGGTATCATTATGAGATGGGTGGGACCTATATCTCCCTCCAATGAATTGGGTAAATATTTTATATCTCATGAGATAGACATGGCTGGAACGGTAGGTTATACCGGTTTAGTGAAACAGGACTGGAATGAGGGTGACTCAGTTCAGAAATGGACTTTTTCCACTAAGATAGTCTTGGAAATGAGTCTTGACTAACTAGAAATGATTCTCTTTGATTATGTGTGTATGCCACAATGTTTCTTGTTTTAAGTTATGATTATTGTGATTACATTAAACTGTTATGATTTATCCCATGTTATGAAATTATTATCTCTTTTGTAGGATAAGATTTCCAAAAGTTATGTGCTTGTGTATACGATGTTATTGATATTTCTATTGTTTACCCTTACTGAGCATTTGAGATCACCCTTTTGTATGTTTTCTTTCCCCAGGTCAGGAAGAAGGTTATTAAGTTGGATATTCCAAAAAGGGACTCTAGATATGATGAAATAAGTGGGAGGAAAAGTTGATGCTTTATGAACCAGTTGTTTATGTTTCCCAGTTTCTAAAGACACTATACCTATACAGTCCTTTCGTGGTTTTGTTATATGTTGTAATAAGTATGCTTCAATTTTGAAGTATTAACAATGTATGTAAAGTATGGGTCGTTATAGTTGGTATCAGAGGAAAGGTATAGCCAACCTTTGGAAACTAGGATGTGAAAGCCTTAGTAAGAAACCTAAGGATAAGTCTAAACATAGAAAACAATCTTAGTGTTTTAGAAATGGCCATGAATAACCTAGGATAAGACCTTAAGTGTGAAATTTTATTCTTGATTATGTGGTTTTCATATTATAATTAGTGTTTCTCACACTATTCTTCTTAGTTTTAGTCAATGGATGGAACCCGAAGGAATCATGTTAATGCAGAATGCAACGGGAAATGAAATGATTGTCCCCCTGAGCAACCAAACGTTATGGGAGATGGAATGAAAAATCTTTTAGCCATGATCACACAACTTTCTCAAGATATGAATCATGCTGGACTTCCAAACGAGCAAAGGAAGGAGCAACATTCTGTTGAATCCTTCATGAGGCAGCGTCGACCTTCTTTCAGCGGGTCTAATGATCCATTAGTTGTTGAACGATGGATTAGTACTACTGAAAATATATTTTCAGTCCTTCAATGTTCTGAACATGATAAAGTCATCCTAGCAGTGTATCATTTGGAAGGAGAAGCTGATCAATGGTGGAATCTTATTAAGAATACGAGGCAAAAGGATGAAATTGAGTCCATGGAATGGGACGAGTTCAAGAACTTATTTCTCAATAAGTACTTCCCTCGTATTCTCCGAACAAAGATGGAGATAGAGTTTCTTGAACTGAAGCAAAAGGATGATGAATCTGTTGGTACCTATGAAGACAATTTTAGAAGACTTGCAAGGTACGCTTCTGGTATTATTATCCATCCTGAGAGTAAGATCGATCGATTCTTTAGTGGCATAAAACCAAGTCTTCGAAGTGCGTTAGCCATAAGGGACTTCAATAGCTACGAGGAAATCGTTCGATGCGCTCTCAAAGTCGAGATGGAGATTGGAGTAATCCATCAGTCATATGGGTTTGATAACAAGAGGAAAATGGAATTCAAAGGAAAATATAAAGACCACACTGAAAAGAAGATGAGATTTCCCTTATGCAGAATGTGTGGAAAGAAACATGGAGGGAGTTGTCTTAAAGGGACAAGTAAATGTTTCAAATGTGGAAAAGAAGTTCATCGGTCATTTGAATGCCGCGATGATGGGAAGAAGATGTCTAATGATGCAAACAAAGGAAGGGATACACATAATGAACCTACTACACTTCAATGTATCAAATGCAAGGAGATGGGACATTGTGCTAATAAATGCCCTAATCCAAGGGTTGATGGTGATGGTCGACGTCAACAATCTCTTAAGGCTAAAGACAAAGGAATGTCACATGCAATTTCTATCAGCGCTGTGGAGTACGATAACGATGTGGTGAATGGTACACTTACCATCCACTCTAAATTAGAAAATGTTTTATTTGATTCTGGATCCACCCGCTCTTTTATTTCTGATGAATTTTCTAAGGGTATCACTGTATTACCTCAACAATTAGATGTTGAGTTAGCTGTGACAACACCTAATGGCACAATAGTCGCATCAAAAGTTTATAATTCTTCTCCGATCGATGTTTGTGGGAAAGTGCTTCCTGCAAATCTTGTGATCCTTCCTATAGTGGAATTTGATGTGATTCTTGGCTTGGATTGGCTTTTTTTTATATAGATCTCATATCAATTTCCAAAGAAGGGGAGTCACATTTCATATTCCAGATCAATCTATGATCGTCTATCAATGTAAGGATGAACATAACCTTCCAGTGGAAATTTTATCCATTTTATGGGTATTGATTCCACTAAATGAAGGTTATTTATCTCAAATTGTTGGTGAGAAACTCACGATTAAGAATATTCCCATTGTACGGGAGTTTGATGATGTCTTTCCAGAGGAATTACTGGTTCTTCCATCAAATCTTGAAGTTGAGTTTTCAATATAACTCGTACCGGGTTCTTTGCCTATTTCAAAGACACCTTATAGAATGGCACCAATTGAGTTGCAGGAATTGAAGAAGCAACTCCAAGAGAATATTGATAAGGGGTTCATACACCCTAGTGCATCACCTTGGGGGGCACCTATTCTGTTTGTTAAGAAGAAAGATGGATCAATGAGACTCTGCATTGATTATCGAGAACTTAACAAGATCACTATCAAGAATAAATATCCTCTCCCATGCATTGATTACTTATTTGACCAACTACGCGGAGCTCAATACTTTTCCAAGATTGATCTTCATTCATGGTATCATCAATTAAGGGTCAAAAGGGAGGATATACCAAATATGGCTTTCCGTACAAGGTATGGACACTATGAATTTATAGTGATGCCATTTGGTCTTAATAATTACCCTGCTATCTTCACGGATCTGATGAATAGAATCTTTAGAGACTATCTTGATCAATTTGTGGTAGTCATTATAGACGATATTCTTGTGTATTCAAAGAGAAAGGAAGAGCATGAATATCACATGAGAATTATATTGAAGACCCTGAGAAAGGAGAATCTTTATGCCAAATTTACCAAGTGTGAATTTTGGCTTCAAAAAGTTGCATTTTTGGGTCACATAATCTCAAAAGAGGGGATATCTGTGGATACAGCAAAAACAGAGGTTATCGAAAGATGGTCGAGACCAACAACAGTAACTGAGATACGAAGTTTTCTTGGTTTGGCTGGATATTATTGACGTTTTGTGAAATATTTTTCACGATTATCTAATCCACTCAACAAGTTGACTCGGAAAGGAGTTAAGTTTGTTTGGACAGAAGAATGTGAAGAGAATTTCAAGGAGTTGAAAAGAAAGTTATCCAGTGCACCTGTGCTCACACTTCCTTGTAGTGGAGAAAGGTTTGTGATCTACAGTGATGCATCCAAGAAGGGATTGCGGTGTGTTCTTATGCAAAATGATATGGTGATAGCTTATGCCTCACGACAGTTGAAAATCCATGAGAAAAATTACCCAACACATGATTTGGAGTTACCTGCAGTAATCTTTGCATTAAAGATTTGGAGGCATTACCTTTATGGTGAAAGGTGTGATATTTATACTGATCATAAAAGTTTAAAGTATATCTTCACACAAAAGGAGCTGAATATGCGCCAAAGAAGATGGTTGGAGCTGATTAATGATTATGACTTCTCGATCCATTGCCACCCTGGGAAAGCAAACAAGGTGGAAGATGCATTAAGTCGATAAGACCATGCTAGTTTATCCATGATGAGGATCACAAAAGATCCAATATTTATGGATTTAGAAAGGATGTATCGTGGAATTATAATGAAAGGGGAAAATCCTATCTTTCTCAAATGAATGTTCAACTATATATACATGTGAAGATTAAAGAGGCACAGAAAGAAGATGTCGAGTTACAAAAGAAGGTGAGAAATGTTCCTGAATTCAACCTTGATTGTGATGGGATAATAAAGTTCAGGAATCGGGTTTGTGTTCATCCCATCCCTGAATTAAAGAAGGAGCTGCTGGATGAGGCTCATAGTTCTTCATTCTCTATTAATCCTGGAAGCACGAAGGTGTATAGGGACCTGAAAGAGTACTTCTGGTGGGATGGCATGAAATGAGATGTTGCTGAATATGTCTCTCGATGCTTGGTTTGTCAGCAAATTAAAGCTGAGAGACAGAAGTCTAAGGGGATGTTACAACCATTACCCATACCCGAATGTAAATGGGAAAACATCACTGTAGACTTTGTCACAGGACTTCCTAAAACATCCAAAGGGAATAATGCTATCTGTGTCATAGTTGATCTTCTTACAAAGTGTGCACACTTCATTGCTATTAGAGAGGTTTTCTCTCTGGATCAGCATGCCAGGATATATGTAAAGGAAGTGGTAATATTGCATGGAGTACCACTTTCTATTATATCCGATCGGGATCCGAGATTTACCTCGAAGTTCTGGCGAACTCTTCAGCATACTCTACATACAGAGTTGAGTTTCAGCACTGCTTATCATCCTCAAACAGACGGTCAGTCTGAGAGAACAATTCAAACTCTAGAAGATATGTTGAGAGCTTGCTCTGTGGATTTCAAAGGTGGTTGGGATCAACACCTACCTTTGGTGGAATTTTCTTATAATAATAGCTTTCACTCCAGTATTCAGATGGCTCCTTATGAAGCTCTCTATGGAAAGAAATGCAGGACTCCAACTTGTTGGGATGAAGTTGGGGAAAGAAAGCTATTAGGAACTGATCTCGTTGATGAAATGGCAGAAAAGGTCAGATCTATCAAACAACACATAAGAGCAGCTCACAGTCGACAGAAAAGCTATGCCGACAGCCGAAGAAAAGACCTAGAGTTTGAAGTGGGCGATAAAGTGTTCTTACAGATATCTCCTTGGAAGAGAGTCATGAGATTTAGAAAGAAGGGGAAGTTGAGCCCTAGATATATCGGTCCTTTCGAAATACTGGATCGTGTTGGGAAGGTAGCTTACCTATTGGCGCTTCCACCGAATCTCTCTCAAGTTCACGATGTGTTCCATGTATCTCTCCTGAGAAATTACATAACTGATCCTTCACATGTACTCAGCTCAGAAGTTATATCGCTGGAGCAAGATCTTTCTTATGAAGAACAACCGATAGAGATTATAGATCGTAGCGAAAAATTCCTATGAAACAAGACCACTCAATTGGTGAAAGTTTTATGGAGGAACCAACAATTAGAAGAAGCTACATGGGAGCTTGAGGATATGATGAGGGAGAGGTATCCTCATCTGTTTGTTACAAAGTGACGAATTTTGAGGGCGAAATTCATTTTAAGAGGGGTAGAATGTAACACCCGAGACTTTTATGTGAAATATTTTTTTTATGTTATATAAATCATCAAAGTAATATTTCACTACACACAACACTAGCTTGACTTTCTTTACACGCAACCACGGCCTTCCTCGATAGCTTGCATCATACGCAATACCGAGTTTCACTAAACAATGATATGCTATTAAAATATTATTAAAACTAGCCGTTATGAATAGTAATAACAACTTTTTGAAATTTTATAAATTTTATTTTTCAAAATGGACTTCATTTTTGAACTCGGAATATCGAAATTATCCTAGGGTGAAATTTTGGTATTTTTCTGAAAACTTTCAATTTTTGATGAATAGTGAAACTACTAAGTGGCTGTTAAAAAAAACAGAATTTTTCATAAAACATTATTCTACCGCTTCTGTGAGTGGAATTTCAAAAATCCGAGAGACGCGGTTGATGTCAGTAAGTAAAATGTGGTTCAATGAGATGAAAATAATTTTTTGGTGAATAGTAACTTTTTAATTTTTTTTACCACGGTTACAAGTAAATAGGGTAATTAAGGGTAGAAATTATATTATTATTACCTTAACACATTTCCTAATTCTATTGGAAAAGTTTAATTCGACCAAAAACAAACTTAGGAATAAAATATGACCATTTAGGCCCACTTGGATTATATTAGGACATTTATTATTAATTTATTTAATAAAGGGTTAAAATAGTTAAAATCAAAGTTTAATAAGTAAATAATTTTTAATATGGGGTTATAAATAAGATAAATTCGACTATAAATATTAATTAGAAATCTAAAAAGTTTTCCTACATAATGGTATTTTATTTGAAATTTTTAGACATTAAATAATTTAATTTATTTATGACACAATGATGATGAATTAATTATCTTATTAATGAAATATTGACATAATTGATGTTATAAACACCAAAATAAATGTAATTTGAGACTTTTTATGAATCCCACTAAATTTATATGTTAATATGACATGTTAGTATTGATTTAATTAACTTGGTTCAAACTAATAATTTTGTTGTGATTTTCACAAAAATCAATTACTAAATACTGTCAAAATTGACATAAAATAGTTTTTAAAACAAATATTATATTAGTAATTGTTATTTTATTCCTAATAATCTAAGGTTCGGCCAAATGACTTAGATAAGGTTATATATATTAATAATAAACAACTTGGGGTTCGTTTGGCTGCTTATAGTACGTTTATTAACCTTATAGTATAAGAACACAAGAAGACATGGTAAAAGTAAACATATTTAACTTAATGTTAAATCTAAATGATAAGGTTACAATAGGAACCTAAACTTGTCTAAATTCTATTGGATGAGAGGATTTCAACCCATCCCCACCTTATCTTCGAAATAAATAAATTTGGAGCTATTTAAAACCGAACTTGACTTTATAATAAAATAATATTTTTAGTTATTCCAATGGTGTCCCTCTCCTCCCTTATAAAAGGGAACCTCCTCCCTATCTTCCTCACACCACATTGATCCTTCCATATCGGCCAAACCCTACCACTTTCTCCTCTCCACTTCCCTATAGACATCCTAGATGTCTTGGTCTTCTTCAAAGACAAATTTTAGTGCCCTAAAAGAAGGTCTCAAAGAAGCACTTCAAAGAAGAGGTAATGTCCGTTACCGATTCATTCATATTTATTTATTCTTCCACTTCTTCCTCTTTAGTTGTTTCATTATAAAGTAATAACATCAGTATCACTCATATGAGGATATGTTATTATAAGTATGAAACAACCATAATTCACCATCTATCCATCCTACGGAAAAAAAATCACCGTGCGTGCGTACGTATGGAATACCGTCTCCACGTCGTGGTGTAATCTATTTTCCACCACCACCTTACTTGGATGGGTATAATGCTGTAAATAATGAATATATATGACTATTATAAAGTGATATTGATTCTGAAATAGTATACATACACTCCAATACAATTCCACGATCATAGGAACGATATCATCACTCGTGCGTACGTACGAAATACCGTCTCCACGATGTGATGCGACTCGTTCTACATGATCTTCATTTCATAATGATTATATAAATGTATTTAATGAATGAATATGGTATATATTACACTAATAACATTCTGGAAATGAGGTATCTATAACTTAAAGAGAAGAATAAGAATTTATTCGACAAAACACGCATAAGAAAAAAAAGTAATAAACACCTGAATAACAAGTAGTAATGAAATATTACTAATAATAAGATATGAATATGACCATATATGATATCAAGATTCTATAATAAGTCAATAAAATTATTTAAATCATTATACAGGAGGTTCAGACACGTACAAAGCATATCGGACCAAAGGTAAGGGAAAATATCACAATCTCCTTTTTATCCGAGATTGATTATACTTTGGTATTTACTGGGGTGTATTTTATCATCCACATCCATGTTTCCTCAATATGTAATATTTATATCCTTCTACAATAGTTTATATCCAATTTTACCCTTTGGTGAGTTTTTAGTAAATGATATGAAAGGAATCTTTTGTCATTTTTCATACGATGTACTTTTTGACTTTTCCGACAAAAGTACGAGAAGAATGTTTTTTTAACTTATACGGCATTAATGGATTTTTAAAACATTATTTACAAGAAGCTTCCATTACATGTTTTCAAGATTATTTCCAATCAACTTCTTTTAGTTTAAAATTGTATGACATGTTAAGAAAGGAAAATGTTTTTGAAGTAGAAAGGATATATTCCTGAAGAATGGAATTCAAGTTTTTTATCAAAATTATTTTCCATCTAAGATAATAATGGGTTCTGTTTCTATCCCTATTATTAAATTGATTTGATTATGTTGTGATGAAATTATTTTTAGAAATTCCTTTATCTTATATGAATTGTTTTATGATGTCATGTTGTTTAAGAATCCGATTTTTACTACATGGGTTATGCAATGATGTATGATTTATGATTTTTTGGAACACATAAGAATGGTATAATTATGAGATGGGTGGGACCGATATCTCCCTCCAATGCATTGGGTAATGATTTTATATCTGATGACATAGACATGGCTGGAAAGGTAGGTTATACCGGTTCAGGGAAACAGGACTGAACGAGGGTGACTCAGTTCAGAATGGGACTTTTTCCACTAAGATAGTCTTGGCAATGAGTCTTGACTAACAAGAAATTATTCTCTATGATTATGTGTGTATGCCAAAAAGTTTCTTGTTTTATGTTATGATTATTGTGATTACATTTCATTGTTATGATTTATCCCATGTTATGAAATTATGATCTCTTTCGCAGGTTAAGATTTCCAAAAGTTATGTGCTTGTGTATACGATGTAATTGATATTTCTTTTGTTTACCCTTACTGAGCATTTGAGCTCACCCCTTTGTATGTTTTCATTCCCCAGGTCAGGAAGAAGGTTATTAAGTAAGATATTGAAAAAAGTGACTCTAGATATGAGAAATAAGTGGGAGGAAAAGTTGATGCTTTATGAACCAGTTTTGTATGTTTCACAGTTTCTAATGACACTATACCTATATGCTCCTTTCGTGGTTTTGTTATATTTTGTAATAAGAATGCTTCAATCTTGAAGTATTAACAATGTATGTAAAGTATGGGTCGTTATAGATATGGCACCGGGAATGAGCTTCACGAACCCGTCTTAAATCTATGAGGGAGACCTATACTAGGTAATGAGTTCTGAGGAGGAATCCACGGACGGAAGAACCGACATCCCATCATCTCGGTTTCGATCAAGGAGCAGAAGTCCCTGAATAAATAATGGATGCCGCCTGCCATTGGAATGCGGGAATGCGGGGCAACAAGCAGCGCGTCCTCCCCATAGACGGTTTCATGCGCCCCGGAAAAAGCATCAGAAAAAGTCTCCCATAAAGTGATCAAAAACTAAAATAATTCTTTTTATTGATGTAAAAATCTAGGATACCATTCATCAAATTAGTTTTGTTCTTTTGGAATCAACCACATGTCAATATGATGAAAGGATTCATCAGTATGGCATATGTAATGATATGAAATTATTATAGTTTTTGTAACAATGGACTCATCATCTATGTAGGAGTAAAAATTGATTAAAAGAGCTCCGATTGACATGAAATATTAGGGATATAATCCGTATATCTTTTAAATTATGTATTAATCATCAACATTTCTATCAGAAAACTAAATTTCTCAGTATGATTGAAAGTGTTGTCTGTTCTTTATATATGGAGTTAAGTGAAAAATAACATAAAATAGGCCAATACCAATAAAAACTTTAATATTGACATAAAATCAAGGTATAATGATCATTGATTTATTCTTGATCTATAAATCAGTGATTCTTCCATATGATGTTCTCATCGCCTTGTATGATGGAAAATGATGGGTAACATTGATTAGTTTTACTAAAATGTAATATCTCCCATGAGGGAATCAAAAATAAGAAAAAAGATTCAGAATAAAGAGAAAATCATGGAGAATATTCCTTAATTCATTTGAGGTATTTTGTAATCAAACACAGAAAAATATGATTCTCGGATTGTTCAATATGTGTCAATATATTATTTCACATTTTTATCATTTTTTATTAATGGAATATTCCTATGTGTAGTAGTTAAAACTGACCAACCATGATTTTATTGACATTAAATGTTTGAAAAAACAAATTTTATGTCCTCTAAAATCGATATGAATCAACAACACAATGATCAGATACAAAATTACTCAATATGATTTAAAGAGGCGTATGTCTCTAAAATTTGGAGTTAAGTAAAAAATCACATATACGGGTACAATACTAAGGAAACACCCTATTATTGATATGAAATCATGTGATAATAATGATAGAGTCATTTTTTATATGTTGAAATCTACGCTACATCCCTCAGATACTGGTATTTCCCTATATGATGGAAAATGATGGGTAATGTTGTTGAGTTTAATAAAAATGATATATCTCCCACCACAGAGTCATAAATGAATAAATAATTTTGATTATTGTGAAAATCTAGGATAATATTCCTCAGATAATTTTTGATCTTTTTTAATTAACATTTAATTAATCTGATGACAAGATTGTTCAGTACATATTAATGGAATATGTAACATTATTTCCATTTTTGTAAAAATGTGAATATCATGTGTGTATGGGTCAAAACCAGTACATATTTCAAATTTTCATTCAATCATATCTATATTTATATGATTATTTATGTATATAGCTCTGTATAAACTATATTTACTATACAATATATATTAACAGAGTAAATGTTATTTGAATTTAAAAAATAATTTATATTTTTTTGTTTAATTTTTTGTATTGTATTTGTAGGTTGATTCGTAGAAAAATATGGAAGGGTCTATAGTTTTTTCGATAATGGGTTTTTTATTTTGTTTATTTTTTTAATGGATTTTAAATACCACAATTTACCATTTTTTTCGGATCAACGATTTCTATATGAGGTTTCTGAAATCTGTTTTTTTCATAGGAATTAGTGATGGATTATGGGGGTTGCTAAAACCACTTTTTTAGGGGCAACATGTACTATATATGGTGATATCTAAACCCATTTCCAATTACATCTTCTATGGTCATAGGTGGACCCCTTTTTCTATCTCTAATGGTTGTCCTTATTTCCCTTTAGATATGGGGTAATTGTGATCACAAATAAGGTCTCATGGTCGTCTCTATAGAACTTTAGTGACCACATTACGGGGTCTCTAAATGTCATATTTACAGTAGTGAATCCAAAATCATAGAGAAACTGAATTTACAAAAAATTATCATATCATTCCTCTGCAACAATAATATACTCTCTTACGGTTGTGGATAAATTAATGGAATTCTATAACCTCAACTAATATGATACATCTTCTTAAAAAAAGAAAAAATGTGTCCAAATGTTGATCTGGCTGTTAGGATCTTCAACCATATTTTCATATGTATAGCATACCTATAGTGTATAAACTTCCCCATAACACATACATTGTTTTGTTGTACCTTTAAAATACCACAGGATCCGCTTTAGTGCATATTAGTGTTACTTATCATGATTAGAGATAAATCAGGTCATGCCATTTCATGAGAAATTTCGGGACTCATAATCGCTATAACATATATCATTATTCCAACTGTTGAAGATTATGGTTTCATCTTCATCGCTATTATTTCTTTCACAATTGAATGAAATTAACTCTTCTTAAATTTTATATGACTGGTTAGAGGAATGATTACTATTTTCACTACTACAACTCTGTGATCATTAAGCACTCTCAATTTTATGTGAAAAATAAAAAAGTATTGATAATTGGGATATATTCATCATCACAATCTAAAATCATTGATAATGATATCGTTTATCAACCCTAAATTAGAATGAATTTAATGGTAACTTTTTTTAGTGTCTTTTTAGAACTGATAAAGTTACCTCTTTATCAACGACTTTCAATGCATTGATAAACCCCCACATTAACAATGCTAATAATTTATAATAAAAGGTATAATTAATAAAATAATATATATACATATAAATATATTTTTAAATATGTTTTATATAATAATTAGTATGTATATGTAAATATAATATCTAAATTTGATTTATATAACAATATTAGAATAATCAAATATTATTAATATTATTTTGATAAATATATATATATATATAATATTATGATTCAATTAAGCAAGATTTTTTTTAAAATATATTTATATTCAGTAATGGAAAAATCATATATTAATATAATATATTAATATTTTATTTAAACAATTATATAAATATATAAATGAATATATATTTATTTGATTCTTATATATTTTAATTTATATATTTATATTCATATTAAATAACTTAATGTAAACATATTTTTTTGCATATATGTGTATGTCTGTGGATGTATTTGTACGTCTCTATGGACGTGTATTTATTTTGGTGTATGTATGTGTTAGTATTCGTTTCATGTATATATAGGTGTTGGGTATGTGATGTATACCTTCATATGTGTAAGTGTGTGTATGTGCATACATTTCTATTTGTGTATCTTTTTGTATATACATGTTAGTGTATTAGTTCATATGTGTGTGTATTATATATGCATGTGTGTGTATTTGTACGTGTAAGTATATGTACATTTATCTGTGTTTTTGTATTTATATAACAAGAATGTCACTTTGATCATTTAAAATTATTTAATCATTATTAATATTAATCATTTTTAATATTTTGAGTAATTTATTCATTTAATATTTTTGAAATATATTCAATTTTTATAGCTAATAATATATTTTTAAATATTAATATTCAATACAATTAATATGTGTACTTTATATAATTAATATTTATTTTAATATATTTTTTTTAAATTTTTATACAAATTGTATTTATTCATTAATGACCATCACTTCATTATAAATCGATTAATTTAAATATAAATTTAATTTTTTTATTTTAGTATTTATTTAATTTTAGTGTTTCATTGATTTATATAATTAAAATTATTAAATAATTATTTAAAATATTTTTCAATTTATTCGTTAATAATTATTAAATTTTATTCATTTTTAATACTCATTCAACTTTAATATATTTTTAATTTATTCATCTTTAATATTTATTCCTTTAATATTTCTATAATTTATTCATTATAAACTTTTATGTATACATATTTATTTTTTAATATTTAATATTTTCACCATTTTTTTAATTTAAAATATTAACATTTATTCATTTTTATTTTTATTTTTTAAAATTTTTTTGTTTTTGTAATCTATTCATTTTAATTATGAATTTATTTTAAGTCATTTTAATTAAAATGAATCTTTTAGTATTAATTTGTTTTTATATCAATATTTTTTAAGTATATTAATTTACTAACATATATAATTAATATAATTAATAATTTATAAATTTATTTTTGACTTATGTAATTAATAATATTTATTTATTTATCATAATATTAATAGATTTATAATAATATTTTGATACTTATAAATACATTTAAAATAAATAATATTGTCTATTTTTTAAATATATTTATTTTTACTATTTAATATTATTACTATTATGTAATATTTAATATTTACTATTATATAATTACATATTTATCATACTTTTTAATATTAATTAATTTATTTATTTTCCTCTATTATTTATCATCGTTATATGAATCGGTGATAAAAGCATTTTTTACCAGCATTAGTAAAAAGAACTGATAAAATACACATTTATTAGCCCTTTTTACAAGCACCGATAAAACACCCTTATCCTACTTCAATATAATTGTTACTGAGATCACACCATTCACACACTATTCAACTCCCAGAGAAGATGAATTATGTAGTTGAATCCATGAATATTTCGACCAAATCGAACCATTAATTAAATGTATGTTATTCCTTACACATTTTAATTGATATTTCATCCATTTTCATGAATTTTTTTATTCTCCTAATTGGTTTCTTCTTGTGTTCATTTTTTTCACTATTTGTGATTTTGGATTCTAATCATTTGCTATTCTCTAATGATCAATGGTTGGTCCCTTACTCAGATGAATTTGGGTTTTCTTCTTCTTGTTGATTCTTAGACCTCTGTTTTCATGATATTTGGTTCTTCCTTTTTCATATTTATTGGGTTTTCATTACATTGAATTATTTTCATAATAATCTAGGAATTTTTTTCCTCTCTTATTTTTAAAATACCATCATTAGCAATTTCAAATTAAAAATCATATTTTTCCTTTAAGATAACATATATCATATTGAACTATAGGTATTATAAATTTAAAATCAATCTAAAATCATGAAGGAATTCAATATAATCGAATGAATAAATAAGAAACCAAAAATCAATGGTATTCTTTTGTATATGTTATTGATATTAATCATTTTGATTATATTTCATGGATGTTGGATGTCTGATGTATATAATCACATTTTGTTGATGTGCACTATTTAAGAATAAAATTCAAACAGGTTAAAGTAAAATATAATCTTCATTTTGGAAATGGATTAAGGGTTTTCATAACTAAGGAACCGACCATCTACATTTTTTAACTAGATTGATTTCAGGTTTATAAAATTGAGACTAAATTCCTAACATAAGGAATTATATTTTTGTTTGTTTTTTAGAATAAACATATTTTCTAAGGAACAAAAAAACGTTTCAATTTACAAAAAAATTGATCTATTGTGGTATACATGATTTAAATGTTTTGATATCGTAGTGTTTAAAATATTTATATAATGTATTAAATAATACATTCCAAGTAATCAATTAAATATTAGTTTTATTATTTCCACCTTGAATATAAAAAAGAAGAAACACATCCAATGGCCCCATAAATATAAATTCTCATAATTATTTGATTATGATTCATATCATTTGTATTAATGTTGTGGTTTATGTTACTTCTTTACCTTCAGAGATGATTTTAGTATATATAAATATTTATTTCTAATGCAACACAAATATTGAATCATTGAAATGTTCCAAAATATCCAATAACAATGTCAATAAAATCTTGTAAATCATATTAAATTTTTTTAACAACATTTGTTGAGTGAATACCTAAGTAACAAGTTTATAAAATATTTAATGGGGTTTGGAATTGTATAATAACCCACTCATTATTAAATACCATAATAGAATGGTTTATTAAGAGGAAAAAATATTGTTAAATATGGTTTAGCTAATGATAATTTAATATTTGTTTTATTATTTTAATTCTAGATTATGGTAAAAATAGCATTCATAGTTAACAATGTTCATTTTATGTGAAGTCAAAATACACCATATGATATGTAATATTGAATAAATCCACGTTTTTTATATGTATTTTTTATTCAAGGTGTCCTCCAACAACTTCTGATGACCTTGAAGACATTTGATGAAGTTTATGGATTAGACATTTCAATTTATATGTTAAAATATTACATTACTATCTTCCTTAATGAATTCATTTCGAAAGAAATTTTCTTATGATATGAGACAAATTGGAACAAAAAAAAATAGTTATAATATTTTACTTTCATATAATATTTTTTCAATATATTTTATAATATTGTGTCGATACAATGAAAATTTATATAAAATAAATTTACTATATGTGTATGTATTTATAAAGAATATCCTTTTCAGATAATGTGTTTATAACATAAATTTATTAATTTTTTTAATTTTTAAACGCATATTACTCAATCTATTAGGATGGATATAAAAAATGGATGGACGTCAATTGGATAACAAAGGTGTATGATAATAGGGTATAGTGTTCATCATGTTTGAGAAAGATAATGAATAAAATCCTTCTAAAATATTTATTATATGTCTATGTTGTTGTTATTCAATAATAATTAGTCCATAGGAGATGTATGGTCTATTGATTTATCACAAAATAGATCAAAGTTATAAATATATTGACTAAACATGGTGAGAATGGATTATAGCTAGTGACTGATACAATAGTCTGTTTTATAGATCATCTAATATGATTACAAGTGTGATTGATTGTGAATATCATATAAAGGATTTTTTTACATTTGTATCTAGAAATCCAAGATAATAAATTCTTTATTTTACATCATTTCCATAATTTAAAATTAGATATCACAATAATCTCAGATAACTTGAAGAACCTTTTGGTTTAGTGTCATTGAGGACCAATTACATAGGCCATATATTTCTTAAAACATGTAATTATTACTAAATAATAAAACTAATATATACCCCATTTAAGAAATTACATAAGTTACATTTATCTTAATAACCCAATGAATGGAATCATAAGAAAGAAGTAAGATCAAACACATATTAAGAAAAAACTCATCAACATCAAATCATCAGTTAGATCCTAAACATATGAGAAATGATGAGAATATATAATGGTTTTATTAAATTAACATGGAATATAAGATTTATCCTTAAATCATGAAGGAAATAAATATAATCATAAAATAAAAAACATGAACCATTACATAAGGGTGTCAGATAAGGTAATAAATCATAACATGTGAGTTGAGAGGTATAACATGATATCATAGAGAGGATGAACATAATAATGAAAACATGGATAAAATAATTTTTAATATAAGAATCATGGAATCATGGTATATTTTTCGCAAAAAAATACATTACCAAATAAATATAATTCTATGGTCACTTCCATGAACATTATCATAAAGTATAAAATGTCTCCTAATCGATTGGGCTCAATCCACATTCCCACAAACATAGTGGACAAAGTCCCTTGGCATATTTTGACCACTCCCTGATCCCTTACTCAACATCTCATGAGATATATAGATTTTCCCAATGCATTGGAGGGATATATATATTTGGTCCCACCCAACACATAGAATAGTGGACATAGGATAACCACAAGTTCACCATACATGGTATCTCTTAACATGAAAACATTACCAAATTCATTATGTGACACCCATACCAAAATCACTAGGTCTGGGATGGAGTACCACTATACCTCATGCATTCCTCCCTATTCACAATAGTTTTTTGACTAGTAATGAGGTCTATGTGGGATGTCTTGGGAGATAATGAAATTTGTAAAAGATAAAAAACAGAGTATACAAGGAAATTCATAATAATAGTGATCATTAAATAAAGAATAAATAAATAATAAAAGTAACAATATGAACAAAATAATTAACCCGTGGATTAAAAATATGACATATGAGTAACACAATACAAATTAATAAAAAGTATTTCAATAAGTGGTGGATCAAATATGATAAAAAAATGAATATGTTAAAGTTATTAGCAAAATACATTCCCAAATTCCATGAAACAACAACATAACCCTCCTACTAATCCTACTAAACCACCCATCCAAGGGTCTTTTCCATTTTGTATATCACTTTTCATAAAATCAACACAATCATTGTGATACCTATGTATGGTTTTGGTATGAAACTAAGTTGGATGCCACTGATGGGTCCTTTACATATGTGCATCAGAAATAATGATACATGCCATGAACGTAAATAATTATAATATGAAAATATTATATCACAAAAGATTCAAATATATATTGAGTCCTTATAGATATTCTCTACCTACTTGTACTCCATTTTCAAGGAATATCAACCAACCACTGGCCATATCCCTCTTAATTGGATAATCTAAAAACCAGTCTGAAATATCCCCCTTAAAGGGACAACCCATAAACATTCGGACCCAATGATTCACACACCCCCTATGGATAATAGTCCATATGGATTTAACATAACGATCAACTATAGAAAATATAAGAACATCACATGTAATAATAGATACAGGATGAAAAATCAAACACCACACCATGTCAGGAAGGAGTCATACATAATAAAAATCCATGTGATATAAAATGATAAGCATAATTATAATAGGAATAAACATGTACACCTCATGTGATCAAACATCATGTATAGGTATCATTATTACACAAACACATTTCATTAATTGGGAAACAGAACATAGGTACCACATTCTACACAGACACACCTCAAGTGATCACATATCAAACATATATCTCTTGGGCTACACATGAATGCCCAACGACCATGATAGAAACCGATATTATCATGTGCTAATGATGAGGAACACCTACCTAATGCATGTAGTAAATCAATATCATGTTTTTCAAAGAGTTCCCTTATATGAACCACATTCACTTACTAGCTGGGAATATCTCTCACACCATGAAATCCTATAATCATTTCTAATAATGAATTAATGGTGTTGTATAATTTGAATCAAGGAGTCAAGGAAAGTGTTATATCCAACACATAATTGATATTTAACATCAAAAGGGAAGATTGGGATTCAATTTTGGGGAAGTTTAAATTATCAATACTAGGAATTATGAAAAATGGAGATAAGGTTTGAGGATCTTATGAGTATCAGGCAATGAGAATAGGTATCAATCCTACAAGATATTATCTCCAGTTAAGGTCACAGAAGATATAGTTGTGGTTTTTCCAAAGAATTTAGAGAATCATCAAGAAATTGAAGGAAATACAACGAATAAGTATGAATCAATTAATGTTTCGTTAATACCCCCATAAATATTATTCATGATTCCCCTTTGAAATAGATGATATCTATGAAGAGAGGGTATTTTTATTCTATTTAAAATCCCACTTGCCTGCCAATATGGATTCCACCATAACCTACTCTTTTCTGTGATGTTCATGAATACCCCATATTCAAATAGATATGCATGTGGCATGTTACCTCACCACAGTCCATTTCCCCCCCAAATCCCTAAACTATAGGTTTAGTCAGGCTTCACTAAATATGGAATGCAAACAACATCTCTATGGACCATGCCATGTCCACACCTATTTTTCCCTTTACTCGTTTTACACAAAATTACTCCAGGGGAAAATGGAATTTACTAGGGTTGGTGTTGGCTGTTTTGAATGAAAACCCTAAAAAACACACCATTATTCTGCCAAACACATCCAATACAAAATGGACCCTACAATTAACCATAACATGTCACAAAAAAAACACTTAATATCCAGTGGAACTTATATAAACAATCCAAATAAAAGTAAGGGGGTTAAAATAATCCCCCCTATAATGACTTCTGATCCCCAAGAAGTGTATTGAATTGTCTAATAGAAAACCTTAGGTCCCAAAAATAAATCATCTATCTCCCACTCCCATGTTTCCCCAAAAATCATCTGAGGCTAAAATTGGACTTGAATAAATGAAATATTCATCTGTTAGTGCCCGTTATCAATTCATTCAAATATACGAATGGGTCACTACAAAAAAATTGAATTTAGTTCCAATTCAACATCCTCATAGTTGATCATAGGAGAATGATATTTCAAAAACCTCTATAGTTTTGAAATTTTCAAAACATCATTCATGTATCGATACAATGGAGGATCGTCTATCCAGTATTACATTGTATCGATGTGATAAACAAAATGAAATGACCAAATATACAATTGATCCTACTAAAATTTCATCTTCACGGAATAATTCCCAAAAAAATCAGAGTCCCACAATTAAACACTCTACCCCATAGAAATTTCCAAAAAAAATCTCATATAGTAATCATATGATCATTTTCTTCCCTGATCCATAACTAATCACTTTCAAATCTACTATGCCCATTCTGAGGTCTATTATATAATACTAGGCCCAAAAAATTTTTATTCACCTACATCGTGATATTATATAATTAATTTAAATAGTCATATGTATAGTGTATCAAATGAATCCATTTTAAATCATTTTTTATGAGAACTCTATCATATACAAGAGACTAACCAAAGCTCCACTAAAATACAAACCACACTCTTGACGATTATCTTCCAAGGATTGGATCATTCTCTTTAACTTCCTGTCAGTATGAGGATGATATGTTCTAATTATCTTCAATTGATTCCCTATATACTTTTTTATTCCTCTGCAAAACATTATTGTGACAAAGAACATTTTTCAGGAAATAAACTCAAAAGTAGTCCATTTCAATTCCTGATATCCCAAACATAGTTCATTCCTAGATCATCTGTAAAGTTAGCCTAACAAATTGACAAAAAGTGACCAACTATGGAAAACCAATCAATTACAAACACATAAATTAAAATAACCACATCGGGACCTATTAAATACTATCACAAAGTCCATAATTACCCTATCCCACTTCCAATCAAGCACTCGAAGTGGCTGTAATAACCCTCAATTCATAAACATGGAGATAATGCCTCTAATTCCTTTTTTAGGTTGGTACACTAAAATTACCATTACATATCATGATACAACATTGTTGACATTTGATTGCTACCCACTATGACATATGGGATTCATTCATCATCTCTTACCTTATGGAAGAAGGAACCATTACTCTACTATGAACTAGATGCACAACACATTCATCTAAGGTTATTCATAGAATAGAATTGTTTACCACAAAACTATCACACATCATGATACTATATGGAATAGAATCATGACTAGAACTCACACATTATACCAATGAGTTAATGATCACATAGAGTGTACAAGTCACATCCTCTCAATCCTCAGTTATTCCTACTATCCAATCTTCTTGTAAAGACATTATCTTCCACTATGATTTTGATGTTCACCCCCCAACATTCTATATCTTCCTGCTAAGGAAATATGAAACAAAAATCCCTTTTCCAAGGGAATATTCCATCTCAAATTTGAACATATTCTTGTATTTCACCTAATTCCTCTTAGGAAGATTCATGTCTCCCTACAAAAAATATACCATTGATACTTAAGGTTTATGTTTACAAAAAATATACCATTGAAGAGGCAGTGTTTCCAATATTTAAATGCATGTACAAAATAAACCAACTCTAAGCGATGAGTAGGATAGTTCCACTTCCAGGTTCAAAATTATGCAACACATGCGAATATTAATTATAAATTTACATTAATAAATTCCATTACCAAAACCATATACATCACTATACGTTGCATACACTAGTCATGGATGAGAAAGAATCAGAATTCAAGATTATGTAACCTTTATCTTCTGCTCTAAGAAGGCATCTTCAAACTAGTATATTAATTAATATTTTAACTCCCATTTTGAATGGCACGTCCATAGGCGCTTCCATGTGTGAAATTTTTTGAATGAAACATATGTAGTACCCATCCATTCCAAGGAAACATAAAATCTCTAACATCATCCTAGGCATGCAAAAAAATAATTTCTTATAACATATCTAGATCAATAAATATTATTAATTGAGAAACAACATTCCCATGAATACACACTTCCTGGATCCAAAAGTTACACTTTGATAAATTTGAAAAAAATAATATTGGCTAGAAGATTACTCAATGCGATCTAATGTTGTTTGAATTGTGATTCCAATTTGACGAAATAAAATAAGATGTCATCAATAAACATAATGATGATGATGTGTAATGATTGGTGGAAGATATTCTTCATAGGACCCATAAAAACAACCAGATAATTCATCATTTTAAAAGAAATAAAATGATACTTATACAACCTACACATACTACTATGTTATTTATTTGGTATATATTCTTCTTTGACCTGAATTAGGGGGTAGCTAGATCAATGAAAAATATTCAAAAACCATTAGTATCCTATTAATTGTTCAAATAATTTTACAATACTTTGTAATAGGCCCCAATTTTTCGGGTGATCTTATTCAAATTATTGTAGTCGACATAAATTTTATGACTACCATTCAACTTTTTAGAGACCAAAACTAGAGCACCATAAGGGGGAGTTCTCATTTTTAGGAATCCATTAGCTTTATGATTCTTATTCATTACCTCGTGCTCTTTAAACATAGCGGGTGCCATATGGTAGGGGTAATCAATATAATTTATGATATAGGAATGGGTTAGATATCAAACCCAACTCCGCTATTCAGTGAAAACATTGATAAATATCCTAGAATGATATCTCATAATTGGTCCACAATAGGAGGTAAATGAAAGCAGTTCAATATCAGATCTATTGGTGTGATCAAGCGAGGCACATGAAAGAAATATTATTCTATATTATTAGGATACGACCTCGCTATACCTTCTTTGATGAATCATTCAGTGGGAAATCCAACCTTATCCCCTTTAGGTGATGTGAAATTCAGTATTCTATGACAACCACTAATGTGTATATGGTAGAAAGTCATCCTTCCATTTCCAAGATAACATCAAACCTAATATCTCTAGAATCATGAATCCCCATGCTTTCTAGAAGTTAATAATCATCATCATACATTCTAGATAGATATTAACAAGATTCAATTTACTTTCCAATGGCATATCAATAAATAAAAACCCATATGAGAACCAGCCTAGTTTGTCTTATGCAATAGACAATAATGCAGATATGAACAAAATAGATGTTCCCATATCAAAAAATGAAACTGGGAGTGCTAATGAAATCCAGACTATACGATGTAATTTTGAACTCCCACTCTAATACCAACTAGAAGCATAATCAGTCCCATAAACCCAACAAATATTCTCTCTATGAAATCCTTGTGGCATATGTGTCACATGATTCAATGAATCTTTTGGGTGTTTGATCCTATTGTTGAAGTCCTCTACTCACAACGTTAACCAAACTATCTACATGAATCCAAAATTCTATGGTACCAAACCACTTCATATTAATATTATTTCCACACAAGTGACATGTTTGGATAGATACACAGAAATATTTGAGATATTTCCCCCAATAGTAATAGGACCCAGCAAAGTCATCCTCCACGTAGGGAGTTAATGAACATATATTATGTTTTATCTTTTGACTAGTTCCATATTATCCATATTCTATAATTATCATATTATTACTATAAAATTCAATTAATACTCTTCTAGAAGAAACCCTAGTAGATTCACTGGCTTCAGGGAGAAGTACTGTAACTCTGTGTTCCTCATCGCCATTATCTTTCATAAGAGTCATATATAGAAGAAGGATATATGTAATTAGAACAAAGTTCCTAACCTTGTGTTTTAACATTGTATGAAGTCCATTATAAATATTCATAAATTTTAGAGCCTAATCCCTATCCAGAATTAGAGAAATGAAAATAAACATAGTGAATCATTCCAAATAAGAAGACATTGACATCATCCCTTGCTGGAGCTCCATGAAGTCATGTTCATAGTCTATAATAAACAAATCATAGAATAAATCCCTATGTAATATTTTCATGATGGTATCCCAGATCAATAATTCACATATACCATCCAGAAGCATAATATCCCACCTCTTCCTAGAAATTCCCTGAAGTTTAATGGCCAAAATCATTACCTTTTAGTCCCCTAAGATCTTTACCTGGTTGAAGTTCCTCTCAATGATCCATATCCATTTCACTATATGATGAAATACTCTACTGACATAGATGTTTATGGGATGCTGGATTTATAATTTTAATATATAGTCACATATCATATTCCCACCAATATGAGATCCTCTACCCTTAACATGGCCTATCCCTAAGTTTCTGAGATTATTCCCAAAAATCATCTTATCTGTACTTGATTACATGTAATAATTATCTATGATATTAATGATGATTCTTATCACATCATGATTGATCCTATTCATGAAATTAATATTTGATAATTTCATATGAATATATATCGCACTGAATAGTCATAGAAGTTCTCCCTTATGATGAGAACCATGTGGTTCTATTATAGTTCACTTTTATATATATTCTATTTCTAGATGATATCATTGGATGGGATACCCATGATTCAATATATAATGGTTATAAAATCATATAACTATGATTCACCCTATCATGGTAAACAAACATTGTAATTTATTGCATAAGATATTATTAAAATGAGGCTTTACAATTGAAAATCCCCATTTACTTATATATTTGTGTCACGAACCATCCCGGGTCAACCCTAAAATGGCCACCTGAGCCGGCCCGCGACATGGCCTCAAGCGTGTCACCCCTTACGCCAGAGGTTGCTGAGTAGAGGCGATGATGTAAGGTAAGTTAGGGGGGTGACTATACCCTCTTATCGAAGTGAAGAAAAGGGAAAAAGTACAACAACAATGAAAGTAGTGTAAATAATATGAAAACAACGGAATTTTTTTTTCATTTATAAGGTTTTAATAAAATTGGAAAATGCCAGTTTATATAGATGATACATGAATGACATGCAATGACATAATGGAAGCATTAAACCACACGACATACTTACACATTAATTAAAGAAGAAAATAAACAAAAGACTCATGCCTGAGGAAGATCTCCATAAGAATCCCGAGCCTTAGCTCTGTCCATTGCTCCTAACTCCATGTACAAGGAAATGCAACAACATGGTCTTCCAACCAGATAGAATCTAATCAGGTACCCCAGTGCAATGGCGGCCCGAGTAGGGTGTGAGATATATATCTCAGTAGGCCAGAACCACCGGGGTCTAGAACACTCTAAACAATGAAATATAATTAAACAATGTGTTGGCATTTCCAAAAAATAATGATACAATACAAAAAATAAATTCCCATCCTGGTTCTATAAAGGACACCTGACGGAAATACCAGCCTCGGCCCATAGCTTGAATAAGATCATTTTAAAAACAACACAAGTAAATTTGGTTCATGCATAAAAACACTTTGTATCATTTTTCTCACTTACTCTATTTATTTACTTATCATTTCAACTCATATCGGAAATCCATTCATTCTTGCCTTTCTTTATTTGATCACAATTCACTCGGGTTTTTCTTACATCTCTCATTCTTTTCATAAATCATTATTATCATTTGTTTGGTGTTGAACACCATGTCAAGAACCCCAATTCTCATTTGGTGCAGATCACCATGTCTAACACCTCGAATCTCATTTGGTATATATCGACATGTATAACACCTAGATAATTATATTTTGTACATCACCATGTCTAACACCCCATATCACAAGCTTCTATGACCATTGGTATGGAACGCAATGTCCAAACCCAATGTTTAAATCGGTCTAGAATGCCATGTCTAGGACCCCGAATCTCATGGATTTATTAGCCTTTATCAACTAATTAATCAATAGACACAATTCCAATTTCATTATTAATTCTTCACATTTAATTATCCAGATCTGTTCTCAACATTTCCTAATTAGTTCTCAAAATTAATTATCATTAAACAGAATATTGGAACTTGCTTGAGAAATAGAAGGTAGACAAAAGTTTATGGAATCAACATACCTCAATGATGGGTTATTAATGACATTAAATGGTACATGTACAAGCAGGTAATTTATCAAGTGTAATGTCAAGAATAAAAAGACATAAGGAATTTAAGAAAGAAAGAACAAAAATCAAATACTACATTTTTATCTTGAAGACAGCTCACCTCCATTTTATGAGTTTTATTAGAAAACACGTCATTACATTATCAAAAAATTAATTTAGTGATATTTAACATTTATTTTAAAACAAATTCCACACTTGAAAAAATTAAGAAGCCATGTAATAATGAAAGAAATCATGAAATGCTATCACTACATTTTTTGATTGATGGCAGCACACCTCGAAAGAGGGGTTTTATTATTAAATCGTTAGTTTAGTGACCAAGAATCATCTTTTATCATATTCCTGCAATTCACATGATTTCCACAGAATCATTTAATCGGAACTAGACATGAATAATTTAAATTATAAGGTAGTGAAATGTTAAACTCACTATTACATTACTTAAATTTAAAGGGTAGGGAGAGGGACCCTACCTCATGGTGGATCCATCCGTCCACTCCGCCCCTTGGTGATTTCTATCTAAAGTTGTCATTGCTTCTCCCCCATGAAAAATATGTGATTTCACATATGTATAAGGACACATAGCCTCTATGAACTCACTCCGCATGGCCAAGAGTGTGCGCAAGAGGATCCTTACACAATTTCTTATACACATAAACATGTCTATGTCAACCTACACAGGCACTTTTTATATATTCAATGGGGACAACTAGCCTCATACGTGTACATTCGCTACCATGCACAAATATACGCATTCCATGGGAACCCACATACATATAAATACGTATCTATGCTTGCGCAGGCTAGTCGCCTAAGCTATGGTAACTACAAACCACCCAGGACATCCCTACACACTCGGGTGTTAGCGACAACCCGAAATGAAGTAAAACCACCCAACGCCCTAAAAATGTTGGCGGCAAACCAAAATCACCCAAACTGCCACGCCTTGAACCGTAGTTGCCGAAACATGGACCAACAGGTCCCGTTAAATCATTTGTATACCCTAAAACCTAATAAACACCAAATTGGGTTAAAGCCAATTGGCGGGTTTTGACCAAAACCCAAATCAGTTGACTGAATTGAACCCAAACACCAGAGTGATGTAGGGTAGTCCATTTTTGGATCATTCCTTGATGATTCAGACTAAAACGATGGAGAAACTAAGAGAATCCTACCGAGGAATGAGGATGGGTCGCACCACATCCCGTAGCGTGCCGAAAGGGGGTTCTCAATCGGGGTTGCGCGGTGCACAAGATATCCCCGGGGGAGGTGGCGCCGCATGGGAGGGTGTGCTAGGTCTCACGCGGTGCACATGAGGGAGAGGGGCCCAACTGATTAGGGTTGCAGGGGATGGCCTCCTCGCATGAGGGAGAAGACCAAAAAAATGGGGGCCGTCCCTTTGAAAGAAAAAGAATAAAAGGGAAAAAACAATAATTTCATAATTTAATAATAATAATAATAAACATATTTTTATTATTTTTATCATTTAAAACAACGATTAACCCCAAAACCTCCATTAATATAAAACGGTCCAAATAAATTAAAATGATTCTTTGACCATCAATTAAAACTCAATTAATTAAATTATTTTTAACTGAATTTAATTATTGAAAAACAACATTCAACAATTAATTTAAATTACTTAATTTGACTAAATAAAATTCCCCGCTCACATTATTTAGTTAAATTCCATAAATCCAATTTTTTTTAATTCTCTATGTAATCTCGCTTCTTGACTCGTAATGTTTAATCAACCATCCGCAGTCTGATATCACAACATTAAATGGTTTCAACACTCGAAACCTCATTCCAATGCTCAGTAAAAAAACTACCAGCTAATAAAAGAAAAATTTAAAAAACATTCATATTTTTAACTAGTTCAAAAACATGGTTCGTTACAAACTACCCACCTTAAAATCTTCTCATCCCTGAGATGTCTTTAGAAATCAACGAAAACATCACCCAAACTACAAGGGTTGTGAAGATTCATTCAACCGGTCGCAGTGCGTTTCCAACTCCCAATGCACCTATAAGAAGTTTTTAAGAAAACCGCACTTAAGCCATTACAACTCGAGCCGACGCTCATGTTACAACTGAAACATCAAAGAAGAGCATACATCTGAGGACATTATAGGGACATCAACCCAAGAAATCAGTAAAATCATGATCGAACAACTAAAATTGGTCATGCATGATTTCCTCAAAAGACATCACGGACCCGAAACCCCACTCGCTATTAATCTGACGATGTGCTTTAAAAAAACTTCTCTGGTAACAACCACACACACACTGAAGTCCTTACACTAACTCCAATTATATTCTCAATTCATGCCTTAGCAAGGATATTATAAAACAATCGTGACTCAATAAAAAGCGTAACTCCAAGAAACCGTGCATCCCACACACAACCAGAAAGAGATTACGAAACAAACCCACATCTTTAAAACATTAGTGTGGTGAATAACCGACACTATCGTAGTGTATCCAAGATGACGTCAAGATGGGGGACATGCTCATCTCTTCTAGCAGAGTACACTAAAATTAAACCAAGGTTGTTGAGAAGATCATTTAGACTAAACTACGATGCTTATGCCACCTGAGGCATTCGTATTCGTCGAAGCTTAACCACTGATACTCTTCCCTCACTAAAGAAGTTTCTAAAGAATTGAGCACACTGCCAACCTTATCAAAATCGTGATGCCAAGAAAGAACCGACAAGTAAACCGAAACTGATGCGACACTCTCAACCATAGGAGAGTCCATGTCATCACAAGAAGGACTAGCCTCTTACCAATGTGCTATTTCTAAAACACTAAAACGAACGGTGATGTTCCTCATACTACGATCACCACATCACAAGATCATACCGAAAAAAAGTCAACTCAATCTCTAAGGGTACTACCTATCATGGGATAGTCCCTTAAGAAGCACACACGTCGACCCTATCTCTTGGTCACGCAAAACAAGGATTACTTGTCTCAAAACCCCCTTTCCATTTTATCCATTTCATTCATTCATTTAAACCTTTTGAAAGAAGATTTTAACAAACCCAAAAGTACAATTTGACAACAATGTACTTGGTTTTCAAACAACGCCCCATGGGAAAAAAGAATTTTTGAACAAACTTCCTCTTCAACATTTAACATTTAATGTTATCTAATCAGAAACCGGAAATTTAGTATCTAAATTCCTTTTAACAAAGATGCGACCACATTAGGTCCCATTAATTCAAACTAGGTTCTTCAATAAGAAACCTTATCATTGTTTATCTCAATAAAACATGCCCCAACTGACCCACTAAGTCCAGTTGATCATGTTTAAAAGTACACCAAACATTCAATCAAAACTCAACAATTTTAAATTTATAACCATTTTCCACATGCAATGGTTAAACAAGGTTCAATCACATGGGTGTCCACCTACGAATTGATATGGCGCCCATACACCTTACCGCTGGTATTTTGTTCCCATTTATTAGATAAATTTCTATATAACATTTAAACATTAGAAGCCATCTAAAAAATAGTTCAAAAATACGATTTAAACTTTTCCCAATTAAAGGTGCCCATACACCTTATAATCGATAATTGGCTCTATCGTAAATGAAACCAACAATTTCATCCAAAGCAACCAAGATTTTACTAGAAAACTAACAAGCCACTACAAACAACTAACACAAACCAACAAGATGAAATCACTGAAACATGCTATAACATAGAGCATGACACAAAAGAAAGATAGAAAACATGATATATTATCACCCAAACATGTAAACTATCACCGAAACATTATTTCTAAAGAGGCTTGCTAAATTAATCCCGGCATGACATATTTTCGAGGCACACAATCCAAATTAGCAGGCATCCTACTAATGTAACTACATGGCATGCCTCATATGCATGAAATGGGAATCTCTAAGTGCCTAATATGATGCATGAAATGAAATTTCCTTGCCATATCAGGCCAAGGGAAATTTTCAAAACCTTTTAATAAACAAATAATCATTGTAAAGTACAACATTCACCCAAGGTGAAATCACATCAACTGTAACAACATACAATATGAACATCAATTCCCAGCCCTGGCCACTTGGTCATTTCCCATACGTGGGGTGATCAGTCCCATGCACAGCTATTAACCTAGTGCCGAAACATTCCTAGTCTCCTTTCTACCAATACCAAAAATAGAAAGGAAAAGAATAACAAGAACCTACCTATAAAACAATTTTTTCATGAACCATCCCGGGTCCACCCTAAACTGGCCACCCGAGACGACCCACGACATGGCCTCAAGCGCGTCTCCCCTTACACCAGAGGTTTCCGACTAGAGGCAAGGGAGAAAGGTAAGTTGAGGGGGGGTGGGAACTATACCCTCTTAACAAAGTGAAGAAATGTGAAAAAATACAGCAACAACAGAAGTAGTGTAAATAATAAGAAAATAGCAGAAAACATTTTTCATTTATAAGGTTTCAATAAAATTTGTGAATGTCAGTTTATATAGAAGATGCATGCATGACACGAAATAACACAATGGAAGCAGTAAACCACGTGACATACTTACAGATAAATGCAAGAAGTAAATAAACAATGTACTCAAGCCCATGGAAGATCCCCATAAGCATCCTGATCCTTAGCTCGACCCTTTGCTCCTTACTCCATGTACAAGGAATGGCAACAACAAGGTCCTGCAACATGATAGAATCTACTCAGGTACCCTAGTGCAATGGCATCCCGAGTAGGGTGTTAGATATATATCTCAGTAGGCCGGAACCCCCGTGGTCTATCCCACTCAAGAAAATGAAATATAATTAACCAATGTGATTGAATTTCCAAACAATAACGATACAATACAAACAATAACTGCCCATACAGGTTACAAAAAGGACACATAACCGCAATACCTGCCTCGGCCCATAGCCGTAATAAGAACCTGTTTAAAACAACCAATGTAAATTTGGTTCAAGCATAAAAACACTTTTTATCATTTTTCTCACTTACTCTATTTATTCACTTATCATTTCAACTTAGATTGGAAGTCCATTCATTCATACCTTTATTTATTTGATCACAATTCACTCATGTTTTTCCTACATCTATCATTCTATTCATAAATCATTATTATCATTTGTTTGGTGTTGAACGCCATGTCAAGCACCCCAATTCTGATTTGGTGTGGATTCCCATGTCTAACACCTAGAATCACATTTGGTGTATATCACAATTTCTAACACCTTGATAATTATTTGGTATAAATTTCCATGTCTAACACCCTATATCACAAGCTTGGATAACCATTGGGATGGAACGCCATGTCCAAAGCCAATGTTTAAATTGTTCTAGAATGCCATGTCTAAGAACTTGAATCTCATTTATTTATTACCCTTTATCAATTAATTAATCATTCGACACAATTCCCATTTCATAATTAATTCTTCACATTTAATTATCCAAATTTGTTCTCAAGGATTACTAATTAGTTCTCATAATTAATTATCATTAATCAGAATTTTGGAAGTTGAATGAGAAATAGAAGGTAACCAAAAGTGTATGCCATCAACATGCCTCAATGATGGGTTATTAATGACATTAAATGGTAATTGTAAAAGGTTGTTATTTATCAATTATAATGTCAAGCATAAAGAGTCATAAGACATTTAAGAAAGAAAACACAAAAATCAACTACTACATTTCTATCTGGAAGACAGCTCAACTCCATTGGAGGAGTTTAATTATAAAACATGTAATTACATTATCAAATAATTCATTTAGTGATATTTAACATTTATTTTAAACCTCATTCAAAAAATAACAAAATTAAGAGTCCATTTAATAAGGAACGAAATCATGAAACGCTATCGCTACATTTCTTGATTAAAGGCAGCACACCTCTGAAGAGGGGTTTTATTATTAAATCGTTAGTTTAGTGACCAAGAAACCTCTTTTATCTTATTCCTGTAATTCAAACAATTTCTACAGTAGCATTTAATCGGAACAAAATCTACAGAATTAAAATGATAAGGCAATGAAATGTTAAACTCACTATTTCATTACTTAAATTTAAAGGGCAAGGAGATGGACCCTACCTCAAGGTGGATCCATCTGTCCACTCTGACTCTTGGCGATTTCTATCTAATTCATTCGATGCTGCTCCCCCGTGAGGCATATGTGATTTCACATATGTATAACGACATCTATCCTCTATCCACATGCTCTACATGGCCATGAGCGTGTGAAAAATGATCCTTACACATATGCTTATGCACATAAGCATGTATCCGCTCACCTGCACATGCACTTTTTATATATGCAATGTGGAAAACTATCCTCGTACGTGTACATTCACGGCCATGCACAAATATACGCATGTCGGAGAAACCCACATACATATAAATACTTAACTATTCCTGCACAGGTGAGTCGCCTAATCTCTAGAAACTCAAAACCACCTTGGACAGCCCAACACACTCGGGTGTTAGCGACAACCCAAAACGAAGTGAAACCACCCAACGCCCTCGAAATGTTGGTGGCGAACTGAAATCACCCAAACCACCACGTCTTTGGTGGCGGTTTTTGGAACACATACCAACGGGTCCTGATAAATCATTTTTATACCATAAACCTAATAAATACCAAATCTAGTTAAACCCAATTCACGTGTTTCGACCAAAACCCAAATCAGTTGACGGAATTGAACCCAAAAACCAATGCTATGTAGGGTAGTCCATTTACAGATTGTACCTTGATGATTTGAAAAAAACAATGGAGAAACTGGGAGAATCTGGTCGTGGAAGGAGGACGGGACGTGCCTCATCCCGTCGCACGCCGAAGGGGGGGTTCACGCCCGGGGTTGCGCGGTGCAAAAGAGGTCCGCCGAGGGAGGCTGCGCCACATGGGAGGGTTTTTCGGGTCTCGTTCGATGCATTGGAGGGAGAGTAGGCTGACTAATTAGGGTTGTAGGGGGGGGGGGCTCCTCGCGTGAGGGAGAAGACAAAAAAACGGGGGGCCGCCCTTTTGAAAAAAATAATAAATGGGAAAAAACAATACTTTCTTAATTTAATAATAACAATAATAAACATATTATTATTATTATTATAATTTAATCCATAGATTATCCCAAAATGCTCCATTAAAATAAAACAGACCAAATAAATTAAAATGATTCTTTGACCATCAATTAAAACTCAATTAATTAAATACTTTTTAACTGAATTTAATTAATGAAACACAACATTCAACAATTAATTTCACTAAATTAATTTGACAAAATAAAATGCTCGGATCATATTATTTAATTAAATTCCATAAATCTAATTTTTCTTTCAATCTGGATTTAATCATGCTGCTTGAATCGCAAGGTTTAATCAACCGCGAGCAGTCTGAAGTCACCAATTAAGACGGTTCCAACACTCATTACCTCATTCTGAAGCTCAGTAAAAAAAATGACCCTCCGATAAAAGAAAATGTTCAAAAACTTCCATATTTTTATCTGGTTTAAAAACGCGGTTCGTTACAAATTGGATGCTCATATCTTCGAACCTATGAATTGATCAAATAAATTTAATAATTTCATTAATGGATACCATGATTCTTTTAATTTGATTTGTTTATTGAAACTGTGATGGAATATCCTTGTGATGGGGTAATATATGTTGGGCGTGTCATGTGTAATATTTTTTTAATGGATAATGTGGGAAATGATTTATACATACTGTCTTTTAACATAAGTTAATATCTCATGACCTTTTAAGGGAATTCAAATACATAGATAAATACATCACCATTGTGTTCTATGGGTGATTTAATTTTAAAAAAATGAAATAATGAAACCTTGTGCACATAATTTTATGACACTAGTTTTCCACCTGCTTGATTTTATATATCTCGATAAAGAGATTGTATTACATGGTGAATGTTTCTTGGAGGTTGTATGTCATTCTGACATTTAAATCATTATCTATGGGTTCCCAAACATGTTTCATGATGATAAAAATACATGTTATGATATTCTACCGAATAACATTTAGAAAGAGGCGTTGAGGGTCACACAAATTATTCATCGATACTCATTGATAAATTTTGTACAAAATTTAGTGATTTATAATAAATAATATTTTTTTCATGTATTAGTAGATCATGATGATTTAATAACATTTTATTAGAAATTATAAGTGAGTTAATTAATAATAATAATTACCTATATTCAAGGATTAAAATATATAATATTTATCATATTTATGGATAAATAATGTAGTGATATTTATTTATTAAATAAATAGTAATTTTTCATGGATGGGTAAATTTGAAGGATAAAAAGAGGAAAGGCATTAATAGTTATATTGGATATAATATAAATTATATTTATTTATTATTAGGATATGCTCATTTCAAGAAAATAATAATTATACTATTTTTAATACATTGGTTTCAGTAAGACATAAAGAATTTTATAAGGGTTCCATTGAAATGTAAGAACCCTATACCCACCATTATAAATATGTAATTATATCACTTTATTAAGAGAAAATTAGTAACTAGAACATTTTAATATAATACCTCTAAAGACTGAGATATATTTATAGATATATAGAGTGTGATCTCACATCCTACTTTCTTAATACATCGAGATAAAAAAAATAGTTCTTCATCCTCGTAGAATAATTCTATTATGATCAACCACAAATGATGTAACTGATCAACATCTACCATACCACACCCAACATTTCGACAATTATGTTTGGAGACTATGTTTCTTGTGTGGACCATTTCTAGAAGGATTATCTACTTGGATCATACTACAGAATGATGGTATCACAAGATCGAATCAACCAAACAATCAATTAACGAAGAATTAAAAGTTCAAGTAACTATTGATTTTCACATAAATTAAATATAAAATACATTTGAAGAACCTCCTCCTATATTTCTAGTGTTTAGTCACGTTATGTAATAATTCAATTTTGTTGGCAATGATTCCATTTTTCATGCACACAAATAAATATTCAAAAATTAATACTTTAAATTGCTGATTTATCCATTCCATAATGTTACATCCATCTGGTTCCCAAAACATGTATCAGAGTAGTCACATGATTAAATAATATAATTATTTAACAATCAATGATTATTTTCATGAATGTGTTTATTTATTTTACTTTAGATAAAAAATTTCATGAAATCCAATAATAGTATTATATTTTTTTCTATGTTATCACTAAAATAAAAATTAAAAAATTGATATTATAATGAAGAAACCTCAACAAAATTCCATCAAAATTACAAACAATTCTATCTAGACAACAAAAGTATACATGGTGTGTAACTTAAAACCACACATCATGTACCCATGTAGGCATACATGATATACATTCCTCATGTCCCCAGGAATCTTTACTTTCACACATCATGTATGAACACCACATATCATGTACTTCAAATGGTTTCATAGAAACAAAAAACAACTTGTCCCTAGGAATGTGAAATAGACTCATGTATAGGACACCACATGATGTGTATCAATCTTATGTGTTGAAACAAGAATTTTTGTAAGGTCTTTTCCTTTAGTGTTATCCATGCACATCCTGAGCATCACATGCACTGTTATTCACATTTGTTTGAAGTGTCATTTGTTTATTAGTACACACAATGTAATTACCTATCATGCAATTTGTGTTGAATGTTAAGGTAATCAACAATCACAAGGATCATGCTAGATATTATGGGAGAGCTTCATTAATTTTAAATGTATATTATTTATTTAATTTATTCTAAATTATGGATGATACTAATTGAATGAATCATGGATGGTATACAGATAAACTGACATAATTGGATTAATTCATGTAATTTTTTTACTTAATTGAAGAATGTATTGAAGTAATTGATGGATAAATTCAAAGTTTATGTTCATTAAATATTGTATGGATGATCATGATCTTATAATTTCCTTATTTTTGATATTGGATTCTAATAATTTATTATTATAAAATTAAAACTCATGTTCTCTATCATATACGACAATCCTTATTATGTAGGTGGTTTTGTGTTAAAAATTTCTTTTAGGAAAACCTCATTTATCCAATCCATTATATTTCCTCACCTAAATGTAAGTAAATTATTATGTATGGATAAAGAACTCAATTGAGAGGAGGTGATACATTTATTGTATCCCCGGAAAAACCAGTCGTGGTGGTATATATGATCAATATTGGAATACCAAAAATGAACCATGCTATCTTTCAGGGTTTTTTTCTTTGGTGGAGGGATTTTTTATCACAATTTAGAAAAACTAATTATCAACTAAACCTAGGTTCTTGAAAAAAATATTTTATTTCAATAACTTTTATTGTAAATTATTTAATCTTGTGGATTATATATGACCCATAATAGATGAATTAAAATTCATGCAAGAAATAAAAAAAACATTAATATGGATAAATGTTTTACTAGATATGGTGTATCAAATAAGTAAAATCCACATAATATAAACAGATATTTGGATAATAAAAAATTGTTGCATTTTTATGAACAAGGATTAAAAAAATTAAACTAAAATATTAAGTCCTTATAGTAATTTGTTATATAAGATAACAGTCAAACCCATAGTTAAAAAGTGCTTGACTAGACCTAGTTGAGAGATTTCAATTAACAGGGAACTTTTAGCTAAATGTTTGGGATTAAATTAACATATGTCACATCAACGACTGAATTCCCATGTAGTAATTTGTGTAACTGAGAGACAAGGCTTGTGTAGATGTTTATTTAGGATTTCAAGATTGGGGTGTCCACTCAGCCTATTGAGGAACAATGGGTTAATGAATTTGGAATGTTACACCTACCTAAAACCATTTAATTTTATTTCTAGTGATTGGTATGATTTATGAAAAGGAGTATATTTGTCTTTTATACATTTATATCTATAAAATAAATATTTTTAAACTAATGGTGAGGGATATTATTTTTCAAAATAATATTGAGAGATTAATAAAATTTATTTTAAATTTACTAAAATAATTCGGAATTATTGGTTGTATTTAGTATAAACTCTTAATATGCAGAAATAGAAAATCACACGACATAAATAATTTCACTATGATCCATACTACATAAGGATAATATTATAATTGAAATGAATCTATAGTGATGGTATATGTTCTTACATGTTATACAACCCCATGAATGGAAAAAAATGTTTGAAACCCACATTTTTTAGTCACATCCCAAAGAGGCTAGTGAGAATGAAAATATCTCAAGTGTAAAACATGTGAATGATACAATGGAGAACCAATGATTCAGGTTATCCTCCATGTCTAGTGATATTCTATGCCAATATGATGATATGGGTTTTTATAACATTTTTTTTCACCTTTATGATCATTATCAGGTGAAGGTGAGACAATAGAGATATAAGATATCAAATTCACTATTCATGAGTGATATTAGAGAGTTCTCATAGCTATAACTCATGTAGTAAATATGATTATAATCATAGAATTATTATAGATCTCGAGGGTTTCAATACTTTACATGTTGTGCATAGATCACATTATTTCCTCGCTACATAAAACGATATCTAGTTTTAATGTGAATTGTAAATAAATAATAGTGATAATTGTAATTAATAACTTCTTACTCTTATTCTCTATGTTGATAAATAAAAAAAATCAATTTTTTTGAATTTTTTAATAGCCACTTTTTGTGTTATTGGTAATTGAAAAAATCCATAATATAGCCTGATTTCAACGTTATAGGTTCACAATTTCAACGTTTGAGTCACACAATTCAAAAAAAAGGAAAAAAAGATATAAAAATTCAAATGAAAGGAAATAATTCTCGATTTCTAGAAAATCATCTCCTTGATGGCTGGGAGATCACTGTGTGGATTGAGGTCTGCATAACGGGTCACAGAATAATCCTATCAATGGTTGCCATCAGGCGCCTTTGTTATCATGTGTAATATTTCAATATCTATAACATGGGTATTAGATACTTCATGTGATGTAAATATTTGAAACTAAATATAATATCGAAATCGATTTTTTATGGTTTCCCTAGGAAAGTTGGATCTACATGCTGCCAATGGATTAATCCTAACTACAATATCCAATGGATACTACCTACTTGCATTGACAACATGATTAATTTTTGTTGTAAATAACTATTATTATGTATTTTACATTACCAATAACATCATTGTTTTCATTACAATTTTTTGGTTGGAGTAGTTGACTAAAGAGGGGGGGGGGAGAATTGAGTCTCCATAAAAATTTGTGGTTAAAAATTATTCTTAAACAGTGTTCCTAAAAAGGTCAAATACATCCTAGTTAATAAAAGTAATACGGTTATGATAGTTTGACTATTTAAATAACTTCATAGAAGATTGTTTTATTTTAAGTAGTCATAATGTAAGTTATTAATATTACTTTTGAAGATATTCTAATAATACAAGACAATAATAAATTTTTTCCATGATTAACTATCAATGTGAATTTAGTGATTTCTGAACTATACATTAAAGTAGTAAAACAGAGATGACTTAATTATGCAGCATAATAGATATGAAACAACTGGTTCTGTCACAAGTCAAGACCTAATCCACTCCACATGGTGTCCAACTGACACCAAGTAGTTAATATAAATTAATGTGATCCACACCTGGTTCGGGGTTAAACAATTGTACACAGGACTGTCCCGGTCACATAGGGACCTCTTCCACAGTTCATCATGGGTACAAAAAACAAGGCAACACATGGAACTCTTCCAACCATATCAGTGGGTATACAAATATAAAAATATATTTGAGTAAGGATATCTTGTATCCTTTAGTTTTATACACGAGATAGTGTGTGTTGTTATACAGATGCACACACTACTTGAAAGAAAGTAAAAATATACACAACAGAGAAGAAATATTGAGATGGGTTTATAAATTCTCCGAAAGATAGTATTTTCTACTCCAGACTTATGAGATGAAGTAAATGAAGAAATCTAGTCATTGTATGGAAAACAGATTATCCCAAGTCAGACATATCAAGGTTGTGTTCATTGTGATGTTTGATAGTGCGAAGATGTTATCGATTCTGGGATTAAAGTGAACTTCGCATGTTCTCCAGGTGTGTTGATTTTCATGAGACAATTCTTTCTTCAAAAATTCTATATGTGTATTCTTCATTTTCGTGATCACGCCCATCAGCTTTTTTCACAATTTTTTTGTTCTATCATCTTTTCTTTCTGGGCCACACTACTCTTTTATCTTGGAGTGCATGTGTTTGAGGTGACGGGATCCATGTATTCTGCACCTTGTACCATGTATTGTTAGATGACATGTCCACAATGAAATATTAATTATGTAATTGCATTTAAAATCATCAAATATGATTGTTAGATATTAAATTGAAAGAATACAAAACATATTAAAAATTAGTGTCACAGTATGTCATGGAAACTGTGTCTCGTACAGAGTGTCTGGTTAATGGTGTTTGGTTTTCACGATATCCGGTTGTCGTAGTGTCATGTTGTCAGGATGTCTGGCTATCACGTTGTATGCTTCACGGTGTCTGATTCACTGTGTCTCATGGTCACAGTGTCATCGTGTTCATGGTGTCTCTATTTTACAGAGTGTTCTTCATGGTGTCTCATGGTCATAGTTTATTCTTGTTCACGGTGTCTCGATGTCACGGTGACTCTTGTTCATGGTGTCTCTAGTTACACAAATATCTATATTTAAACTTAAGCAGGGATATTTATGGAATTGATTAAACTCAATAATTTTCCAGATAGGACATTATAATGTAGATCAGCTTATATTATATAGTAAACAAACTCAGTGTATAGAACATAATATTTTTGGATAGCTTTTATTAACAAATGTGAATTTGATGTGTGATGTATTACATAGACTTAACATGGATTATATACTAAATATGATAAGTGATCATTAAAATATGATTAATACATGAGGAGCCTAATAGTCTCCCCCTTTTTCATGATCACATATCATGTATATTTTGAGTGTATATTTTTTCAAACAAAATTTTTCGAATGATCATATAACATATATAGAGTGAGTGTTCTCCTATACAGAGTGTTCTCCCCATTTTAGGATTATCAAAAACTATCAATTTAAAGAAAGACAATAGAGAAAAGAAAATTCAAAAATGTGTTAGATAAAAAGAGGGGAATTACAAAAAGTAAAACAAATGTAACAATATTTCCATAAAAAGATAGTAAGAACTCTACTTCTTTATCGACTGGTCTTCTCTTTTCCCATAGCAGCAGTAGCAGAAGAGGAATCCACAGTTGATGAGGTTGAGGAAGAGGAAGGGAGTGATATGGATGATAGAAAATGTAAAGGAATACCTTCATTGATAGTGGGAGAAAGAGTTAGTGTATTAGATGACTGAGGGAGTTGTTGATCATGGATCACATGCCTAGTCTGACTTAGTGCATAACTGATAGACATAGATGTGGAGGCTAGGGTAGAGGTGAAAGTAGGAAAACTAGATCTCAGAGGTGCAACTGAATGAGAAATATTGGTTGTACTCTGTACATGATGATAGAGCCTCATAAGCTTGATAAAATAATTAATTATCTCTCCAGCATACTAAATAACATTCCCAAAGTCATCCTTATTTTCCATAAAATTATTCAATAGAAGAGTGAACTCTATGAGCTTTTTTACTTGAGTATTGAAATCATGAGTAATAGGATGAATAATAATGTTTTCTACTTGATATTTTAAATGATTGGTCATGTTAGTATTTGATATGATTCATTTTAAGTACAAATCCACTATTTTGGAAATTTCTTGCAGAGAATCATTAGACGTTTTTGAATGGATTTGGACCAGATCAAGAACTCTGTCAATGTTCTTGATAACATCAAATAGAGAATCATTATTGAAACCACTAAGCATAGACTGAAGTCCTTCATTGACCACTATTCGGAGATGGTCACAATCTAATGAAGATTGAGATGATTTTGTAGATGCCTTAGAAGTAGTGACAGCTATGGTGAGATATTCCAGTTGATTTATCAATTTTAGAAGTCACCTTTTATACTCATCATTGAAATTATTATGATTAACAACAAGCTCTAAATCTTCATTCGGAATCTGTTTGTTTCATTCTATGACCTTTTTAGCTAATGAATCTAAATGTGGTGGAATCTGAGATTCTATATTTTATGTGTTTTGAGGAACAATAGTCTCCATACGATGAGGAGAAAGATCTAATCACGAATTCATCACTTTCTATATGTCTTCAAGCATACCTCTTATAGTCTTTACATCATCAATATGTCGTTTGTTTTCAACACTGACATCCAAAATCTCATAAATCATTTTGGGTTGAATCTACCAAATAACCTTTTCCAATAATAGTGAGACATCTCTCTCACATATAATTTTTACATGAGCTGGTTGGATATTCAAAAGTTTTTCAAATCCCAATAATAGTATAGCTCCAAATTCATTCATATCATCTTTACACACCAATGATTGTTGTTTTAGTGAAGGTCCATAGATTGGGACAGATATGGGATTAGGTTCTCTTTCATGGGAAATATTAAATATAGATTTCAAATGGAACAATGTTGAAAAGTCATGGCCTTTAACAGAGACCTCCTAAAAATCATTCACATCATAAAAACTAGGGAACTTATACCGAGTGTATACAGGGCATGGATCAATTGGGTATCAAACATCAATAGATTCTAGATTTGGGGTTGCTCTCCCACAATAGTTTCATCCTTCTCAGGACTGAGTGTCTTAAGGGATTGATCTATTTCCACAAATTCAACCATTAGTTTCTCTCTCATTTTCTATCTAGCCATCTAAAAAGGCATATCTAACATTTCATGAAATTATGGAATGACTTCAGAAACAGATTGTTCCACTGGGAGTTCATCATGGTCAGCTTCTTGCATAACATGTAATTATTCTTCTATAAGATCATCCATATAATTCTTTTTGGTTTCTTTGATAACATATTTTGTTTTAACTTAGGGTTGATCTTCCAGACTAACAACATCTATAGAATCAGGGACTCCCTTTTCATTTACTACATGAGAGACATGGATACTGTCATCCTTATTTGAAATAATTTCCATGGGAGGCGCAACATCCCCTTCTTCTTCTACATCAGAATAATAAAAAACTTAAAATGGTTCCAAACCAGAATAAAAAATATCTTTTGGTCTTGAGGGATTTTCAAATGGATTGAACCTTTCCTAAATCCTATAGTTTTCTTCCACCCATGACTTTTTCCAAGGATTCCAATATATTTTCATCCTCTTGATAATGAAATTAGAAAGGCAGAACTCACAATCCTAGATAACATCTTCATTTGGTCCAACCATACCATTGGCATGAAGCATGGAATAGATAAGCTGAGAATAAAAGACAGAGGTTGAATTGGATGTGGTTTTGATCAACACAAATATATGGTGTATGACATACTTATAAAATTTTATCTTATGCACGTTTTCATAACATGAATCAGAAACACATCCTTAAATTTTAGTACCAAAAAATCACATATACTTGGGCTATAATGGTTCTGTATATACGTAAATAGAAGTCTATATTCTCCATCCAGTTTAGCAGAAATGGCTCTTATATTGGTGCCATTTTCTTTTAATCTTTTCAAAGCATCTTCCAAAACAAATAATTCACTAGAAGGTGGGGTTACCCTCTGATAGTCCATACATATTCCTTTATGAGGTATCCAAATGCATTAAAAGCATATCCTCAAAGATAATGTGCATTTCTGGTCATTTATCTGACCTCTCATAGCATATCAATCTTCAAAATCAATGGAGAATTGAACATACTGATAAAATTGAGCCACTAACGTTGGGTAGATAGGTCTATCTTTCTATGAAACCCATTATAACTATCCTTTCCATTTTAGAACATTCAAAACCAGATACATTATCAACAAAATACACTTAGGGAATATCTATTTCTTAGGTACCACTACCTGGTTTACCAGATTTGGATTTAGAGGTCCTTCGGGTTCTAGCTTCGATGCGATCTTCGACATCTTTGAGCTATATTTCATAGGAGTTGATGACAACGGCCGTTTCATCCTAGGAATTCACCGAATTTTAGAGAGGGAGAATTGTTAATGGGTTGAATAAGAGTTGCAAATAAAGTAAATAGAAGAACTCTCAAGTGAAGGACAAGTGACACATCCTTTATTTTATCATTTAGGAATACCAAACGTCCCAAAAGTAAATCCATGGGAAAATGAAACACTCAAATGAATAATTACCACAATACGGTTTTTAATTTTTAAATATAAATCATAATGAATCATTATGATGAGACCATATTAGATCTTTAATTTGAGATATTAAATGAATTTTATGGTGAGAAAGTGATTGATCCTTACGGCGAGACAGTGATTGATTGTTATGGTGAGACATAAATATAAGACAGTAAGACATAAAACATAAATACATTTACTTAAGATTTATCATGACTAGTTCATGTATGATGTAGTATATTCCTTCAAAATATAATGATTTGGTAAATATATTAGTAAGATAATATTTAGTACCAGATAATTCCAAAGTGAAATATCTTTTTTGATAATGATCTCTCAAAAAGTGATGTCTTACATCAATATGCTTTGTCCTAGAATGCAATATAGGATTTTTTTGAGATTTTAATAGAACTTGTCTTGTCAAAATTTATATGTACATGCCAGAATTGATATCCACAATCTAGTAAAATGTGTTTAATCTACATGACTTGTGCACAACAACATTCAGTAGCTATGTATTCAGCATCTACAGTAGATAATGAAACATAATTTTGGTTTTTAATACACCATGATACTAGTTACTTTCCTAAAAAGGTGGAAGTTCTATATGTTATCTTTATATCTAACTAACAACCACCAATGTTAATATAAGAATAACTTACTAATTTAAATGATTGCCTTTTAGGATAGAACAGCTCACGATTGGGTGTATGCTTGAGGTATTTGAAAATTCTCTTTACAAAATTTAAATCAATTTACTTAGTATTTTCATGAAAATGAGAACTCATTCCCACAGTAAATGTAATGTCAGGTCGACTACCAGTTAAGTAGAGTAAACATCCAATCATTCCACTATAAGTGGATTGATCAACAGATTTTCCTTCTTCATCAAAATCCTTCTTACAAGTGGTACTCATAAGAGTGTCACCACTTTTAGTTTTATCTAATCCAAAACGTTTTAGAAGATCTCTAGTATATGTAAATTGAGTTAAATTAATACTATCACTATTTTGAAAGATTTTAAATATGAGAAATAATTTTAGTATACCCATTAAACTAATTTCGAATTCATTTGGAATCATTTTAGAAAAATTAACACATAAATAATTTCATGAAGATCCAAGGATAATGTCGTCTACATAGATTTGAACAACTAAAACATCATTATAAATTCATTTTATAAAAAGTGTTGGATCATCGATTAATTTTGTAAATCCATTGGAAAAAAGAAAAGTACTCAACCTATCATACCAAGCTGTTGTAACTAGTTTTAAATCATTTAATGATTTTGATAATTTAAAAATATGATTTTGAAAATGGGGGTTTGTAAAGATAGGGTTTTTCAAAAATGAAATCCTCATCTATATACCCATTTATGAATTCACTCTTAACATGCATTTGATATAGTGTGAAATTCACATGTGTGGTAAAAGCAAGCAAGATTATGATGGCTTCAAGTCCAGTTACTAGTGAAAAAGTCTCCTCAGAGTCAATTCCTTCTTATTGTCTATTGCCTTGTTCAACAAATCGTGAATTGTTTCTAACTATGTTACCAGCATTATCTACATTATTTTTAAACACCCATTTAGTGCCAATGGTGAATGTGTCCTTGGGTCTTTCAACAAGATTCCAAACATTGTTCCTTTCAAACTAATTATGATCTTCATGCATATACATCACCTAAGACTCATCATTGATAGCATCATTACTATTTTATGGTTCAATTTGTGACAAGAAGACTTGATGTTCAACATGGATTTTAAGAGAAGAACTAGTTTGAGTTTCTATGTCTAGGACTCCTACAAAATCAACTAAGGGATGGTTTTTAATAGTTCTAACAACTCTAAAAATGGAGGGTCTAGTGATTTCAGGTTCATCAACAGTTTTATGTTCGTTGTGACTTGAGACTAATGTATTTATAAAACATGATGTTTTCATAGATTTTTTAAATGAACGTTTTGTGGATTTCGGATTAATTTTTAGATTTCATACATCATCCTCTAGGTTATCTAGAATGGTTTTAGGCTCATGTGGATTTGTCTCATCAAATTTTACATGGAACGATTTTCCACACATTTAGTTATTTTATTAAACACTCTATAGGATTTACTAGACATGGAAAGTCCTAAAAAGATACCTTCATCACTCATGGATTCATATTTGTCAATATTTTACTTAGTAGTATGGATATAGGCTTTGAAAACAAAATCATTGAAGTAGTTATCCTTGGGTTTTTGATTGTTCCATAACTCATAAAGTGTTCATTTAATAATAGGTCTGATCAACACTCTATTGATTAATTATCAAGCTATATTGACGTCTTATGTCCAATAATAAATAGGTAGGTCGTATTCACTAAGCATTATTCTAGAAATCTCTTGCATGGTTTTATTTCTTCTTTCTAAAACTCCATTTTTGAGGTATTCGCAGGGTAGAGAAATTATGACTATAACCATTTTGTGAGAAAAATGATTCAAACTCAAGATTTTCAAACTCATAACCATGATCACTTCTTAAGGATTAAAATCTATGTACATTGTGATTTTCCACAGACTTGGCATATTTTTGATAATAAGAGCAGGCTTCACTTTTGTGATCCAGAAAGAAGGTCCATGTATATCTGTAACAGTCATCTACAAAAACATAAACATAATTATTACCATTAAAACTAGAAACAATAGATGGTCAAAATAAATCCCTGTGAACAAGTTCAAGATTTTGAGAAGTTGAAAATTCATTCTTTAGTTTGAAGGAAAATTTGTGTTGTTTTCCCTTTTAACAGGGATTACACACTTTATAATATGGAAACTCCGGTTTGGGTAACCCTTTAACTAATCATTTTTTAGTTTAATTTTTTAAGGGAGTGAATAATATACTTTCCAAATCTCCTATACCAGAGCCAAAAATATTTATGAAATACACTTACGCATGATGAATTTTGAGAAGTTAAGGAATAAATGTTAACAGAGTAAACATTTTCATTTCATAATACAAAATACAGTAATTCTTTTTTTTTAATTAAATACATTCAATGAATCATTTTTAAATATAACATGAAATCCTTCATCACAAAATTCTAAGATACTAAGTAGATAATATTTTAATCCATCCACAAATAGTACATTAGAAATTAAAATAGAGTTTTAGTTACCGATTTGTCTTAGGCCAATAATCTTCCATTTGGCATTGTCACCAAATGTGACATGTCATCCATCTAGTTTTATAAGGTTCTTCAAGCATGAGTTGTCTCCTATCAAGTGTCTTGGACATCATCTATTCATGTACCATAATCTTTTATAGGAACTCATTAAGCATATTACCTACAAAATGATTAAGAAAAAATAGATTTTGGTACCCATAATTGTTTGGGTCCAATGATATGAGTAAAAATTTATTTAGGAACCCATATCTGTCTCATAGGTTTCCTATAAGCATTAGGTAACGTATTTAAAAAATAAACTCTATTTGGTCTAGGAAAACATTAAACAGTAGAACATGTATCATAAATTAGTTTATTTGTGTCTAGAACTATGAGTAAAACTATATTTCCTAGATTTAGAAACAAACATTTCTCGGCCAAGGATTCTTTTTCCAGGTTGATAATCTGTGACAGTGTTGTATTTAGGGGCAATTAGTTTACCTAGTGTTTGAGTAAGGGTATTTTCCCATTGGTAAAATTTTCAAGGACATTTTTCAATTGCTCATTAGACATTTTTAATTTGGTGTTATATTTTAACAGTTGACCATTTTTCACTTTTTTAGTTGTGCGTTCATATTTAACAGTCATAGTTATATCATACTGTTCATTAATGAATTATATTTTTCTTTTAGGTCATTTCATGTTTCTTCTAGTATGTTATAGTATTAAAAATTTTCTTCATCAGGCCTATTTACAGAGTCACTCTCATCTCTAGAATATTATGAATTATATACAGGAGAGTCCAATGTTAGATAATATGTCTTTTTCATAAAAAACATATTGGGTTTGTTAGCTTGTTTATCATGTGATGTTTCTGAGTCTCTTTAATTTTCCTCAGAATCACTTCAGGTTTCGTACATTTCATTATTATACTTCCTGTCCTTTTCCTCATATCACTTTTTGTACGTATGCTTTGTATATTCTACCTTCATATTTCCATTGTTCTTATAATAATAGTATACAATCTCATTAGTCATGTAACTTATTTTTAAATCCTTTTACCAACATCCTTTTTTGTCATATTTTTCCTTCAAAATAGGATTTAGGAAAAAGTCCTTCTTCTTGTAAAAACTCTTTAGTATTCTGGCCTATTGAGACATCTCCTCAGAATAGTCATGTGATGATTGTTCAAAACTATAATTTTCTACAGAAGATTCCAATTTCCCATTGACTTTGTGTTTAGATGTGGTGGTCCTGAATGCCCCATATTTCCCTTTTGGATGATCCTCCTATTCCATATTGACTACCAAGTCTTCATAATACGTCACCAGTTTCCCATTGAGTTCTTTTACAGGTAGCTTGTTGTTGTTGCATAATTATCTAATAGAGACAGTGGTTCCTCTCAATCTATAAGGCAAAAATCTGGGAATTCTCAGGATTTGTTCCTTGCTAGTGACTTCTCTTCCAAGAGAAATCATTGTGTTGACAATATTATATAACCTAAGATACATTTAAGAGAAATGATCATAAGGTTTCATATTAAATTTATCCTTTTTAACATTATAATTATTAATACTCATTTATTTTATACTATATGTTCATTCATGTGAGACAGACATGGTATCTCAAATTTCATAGGCAGTTTTACATGAAGAGATTTTATTGAAACATTCATCTCCTAAGGAGAAAAATAAAAGATTCATATATATTTTTAATTGTTATTTTAGGTAGTTCTGACAGGTTCATCCCATGTGATTCTAGTAGTAGAATGAATCTTATATTCATCTATAATGGAAGACCATATTATAAAACTCACACATTCTAAATGAAATTTTCATATTAATTTTCCATTAACCATAGTTAATTCCATTAAATAATTTCTGAATGTTGGTTGTTGCACCTTCCAATCTATTATCCATAATATATAAAACCGAAATAATTTGAAAGACCATGAAATTTTGAATTAACAGAAATTTACAGATCTTCAAAGTTCAACTATAATCATAGATGAATAAGGTTAATCAAAGCCTTAATAAACAACCATTGATACCAAATGTCGGTCGGAGTATATGACTCAAGATGGGGGAGAATTGAATCTCTATAAAAATCTAGGATCAAAATGTATTCTTAAACAATGTTCATAAAAATGATAAATACAACCCATTTAAACAATATAATACAGTTATGAATGTTTAACTATTTAAATAACTTATTAGAAGATTGATTAATTCTTTGTAAACTTAATATTTGTTATTAATATAACTTTTGAATATTTTCTACAAAGACAAGGCAATTATAACTTCTTTACATTATTAAATATCAATGTGAATTTATTGATTTCTGAATTATATAGTATAAGGCCTCATTCTTAAACCTTACTAAATATTGAATGAAATGAATAATTCACAATGAGGATCTTTTCAGGATTAGAGTTTTAGAGAATTAGGACATAACTATTACATCTCAAAAGATTACAAAGTAGAAACTTTTACTAAGTTTCAATAAAATAAAAACTCTTCAAAAGAAACATGTCCAGTTCCATGTTTTAGGTTGCATGACATTCCCTTAATCCCATCCTTGACCATATTCCATGTTAAGTCCTGTGAAACACATTTCAAAAACTTGGGATGAGCATAAAAAGCTCAGTAAGGGATACACAATGAATGAAAACTGTTAGATTTTCAAAATAACAAGTAACCCATGTATACTTTATCAAATTAATACTTTTCACCTTTTCGAAGTAGTAAAAACTCTTCACTGAATAAAAGTTCATTACTAACCCTTCTGTAACCAAAAGATTACCATAAAACCCATATAAAGATCACATAACATAAAAATGTAACTTGGTACATAAACATACATAAGTAGAATAACCATAAGGTCGACTTTCACACATATCACTTAATGGAATATCCATTCGGCCAAAATCCATACATACTTAATGGAATATCCATACAGCCGACTTCCATACCAAATGCATTGGAGGTTATAACGTAACCGCCCGTCCTGGTATTCACGACACCACCCGTCATATGGTTTATCACGTAACCACCCGTAAAATTTCCAAGTACCATCATTAAACATAAAATATCGAAAATATAAACATTTCAATAACAACATTTCATTTTCAATCACAATAAGTAATTCCAAGATATTGAATTAATCAATCCATTTTCAAAAACCATTTAAAAGATATATTTGAATCAAAGTGTCCCATACCACTTTGAAGCTTTTAATGGAATTATAATTTTAAAACATTAATGTCCATATAAATAAATACTGAAAACCATTTTAAAAATATGGACATTAAAAATAATGATTTATAATAATAAATCTTTAAAACATTTACAACGATATTTTTGTTAAATAGTTTTTAACAAAATGAGAGACTCTTGAATTCAAATAATAGTGGAATAACTTTTAATCCGAACTTTATAATATCATGAGAATAAAGGGATTCATGATATAATATGTCAAAGGACAGTATACACACCATATAAGAGTGAATTGGTGCATAACAACAATGAAGTCTCAAAAGAAATGTAAAATGAGATGAAATCCATTATAAAGAAGGTATCCTTAAATTAAAGATAAATCAATCTCATAATTATGTGTGAAAAATATAAATACACCCAATATAATCTGATATTAAGTGTAAAACAATCAAAGGTTACTCACACATATTCAGAGTATGACATATTCAATAACTACATGTTGAACCGAAAGAAATCAAAATTGGGTTAAGTAGTTCACTTGGTAAAATTCGACAGCCTAACGGCGTCACATAAAATATTACAAAAAGGGTTGATGAGAGAGATAAAGGGGATCTCATAAATTGGACATAAAATTTACATAAATAAGGATATAGAAGAACATATCCCAGCATAATAGTATGTGAATTAAAAGACCCAACAAAAGAAGTCTTATAAAAGTGGAGGGTGAAAGGTTCCCTTACCGACATGGGTATCTTTCGAGACATGCACCCCGTGAAAGAAGGACAATACAACATTGATGTAAATACTCATAAATGAAATTATTATGCACAATGAGTAAAATAATGGGCACTACATACACCACTCAAAGGAAATTGTGGAAAATGTAGCATAAATCACATGGGAATAAGAGTGAGATGAAAAATACCTTACGAAAACTCGGCAGCCTAACAACGCCACTTAAAACGTCCAAAATGGACTGATGAAAGAAAATAGGGTCTCTCATCATATTAAAATAATGTCTACAGAAAGAGGAATATAAAATAACACCCCCCAACATAACAAATATGAGCTTAAAATAAGTGACATAAAGGAGAGTACTTAAAAATATAGAGAGAGATTAGATCTCTTACGAAATTTTGGCAGCCTAACAACGCCACTCAAAACATCAAAAATGGATTGATGAGAGAGAATATGGTCTCTCATAATATGAACATAAAAATTACAGTAATATTAATATAAAAGAACATCCCAATCACAAGAAATATGAACTTAAAAGGAATGCCATAAAAGAGTGTACTTAAAAAGAAAGAGAGGAGTAGGATCCCTTACCTCGGGTCCGACTTGACTCGATCGTTCTTTAACGTCCTGAATAATAAACATGAGTTTATTTATACTTGAATAAGAACATTTTTCAAGTTAATTATTCCTTTTATATCAATTATTTACATGTTATAAACATTATGTAATCCTTTAAGTTAATAATGTTTGTTTTTTCGATATTTGATTCTTAAGTCAAAAGTGGACTTCTTAAAATTACATGTTGTTCATGTGGTCAAAGGTTCTTTATATCCAGAATGACATTACTGATGTGGATATCATATATATCATATATATCCAGAATATACATGTATTTATAATATTACATAATCATTTAGAGGTAAGAAATGAAATGCACCGTTCATGGAGACGGTAAGTCGTACGTACGCATGAACACTACTTTCATTTCAATGTCATATTAACGGAATTAAAACTAAATGATAGATGTGTATATTTTTAATTCCAGAATTATATTCATCATTTATATGTATCATACATCATTTATATCCACTATATGTACTTATAATAGTACATTACATTTGAGGATAAGAAGTGAAATGCACCGTTCATGTAGACGGTAAGCCATACGTACGCATGAACGCTACTTTCATTTCTATCTCATACTTTAATGGAAAGAAAACAATAATTATATAAAGGAATGTTATAATTTGAGTATAAAATCATATATAATAACTTTAAATCTATCCTTTATACATTCCACATATGGCATTAACGAATCAAATCACTTTGAGGGGGCGGTAGTCTGCACTTCCTAAAAGGAAGATATCGCGTATACCCATAATGGAAGCAATAAAGGTATGACACAAATGAAAAATAAAGAATCTTATGTAAAACATGAAAATATTATATATCATATATAAACATAGTGACATATTAATGGCCACATTTGAAGGTGTTATATGAGTGTTGAACAATCATCATTTCGTGAGGCAGAAATTCGCCATCCACAGAAACTATATGTTCTTTAACCATTAGATGAAGGTGTGTGTAAGTGTAGCTTGAATAATTATTATTACAACATAATAGTATATTTATGATACTGGAGTTGTTATAAAGAAAATGAATAAAAAGAGTTTAGATGGTTGGAGAAGCAAAATAAAACAAAAGAGCAAAAGTGAAGACGTTACCTTAAAATTGGGTAACTCCCTTTGGTTTGAACCAGAACGGTTTCTTGAAGAGCTTCCTGCCTACGTTAAGGATTATAATATGAGGAGAGGGATGTTTAGAGACAAAATGATCAGAGATTTTCCGACCCAAAGGTTTGAGAGGTGTGGGTAAGGTGGTAGAGGTGGGGGGCCTTTTATAAGAGGAGAGGAGGGGAATTCTTGGAAAAGTATAAAATGTTACTTTATTTTCAAATGGTTTTCGGATTTTAATGGTCCCAAATTAATGTGCTTCGATGATAAGGTGATAAGGGTTATAAATCCACCCATAAAATAGGTTTTTGACATGTGTAGGTCCTAGATTTTGCATTATCTTTCCATTTTATTTAAATCGTTAAATAATAAGGTCATCGCTGCATCATCATGATGTCATAAAGAATTTAATTAATCTAATGTCTAAAAATTATAAAAAATATACTATGATGTATTAAATCTTTTTATCTTTACAATGACTATTTATAGTCAAAATTCTGACTTGTATATCCACATGTAAAATTTTTTTTAGCAAAACAAATCATGTTTGTGATATTTTTATTTTAACTTTAAATAAAAGGCATAAATGTCATTATCAAACCCAAGTGGCTCCATGGGGTACCGAAAATCGACCCATGGGTTTTATTGGTCGGAAATAACTCATAAAATAGGGTTAGGACAAGTGAAAATATATTTTCATTTTATTATAATATCATTTTTACATTAAATCACACTAATTACCTTTAATCGCGATTAATAAAACTTAAAAGTTACTTTTCATCAAAAATTATTTTCAACCCATTGAACCAAATTTTACTTAACAATTAAAATCATTTAAATTGGATTTTTGAAATTCAAATCATAGAAGTTGTAAAGTCCCATTTAAACAAAAAATCAAATTTTGTAACCACCACTTTGTGGTTTCACTATTCATCAAAAATTGGAGATTTTCAGAAAAATACCAAAAATTCACCCTAAGCTATATTTGATATTCCGAATTCAAAAATGATGTATATTTTTTCAAATTCATAACATAGATGTTTCATTAATTAATTTTATAATTAATTCCCACAGTCAGAGAAAATAACGTGTTTTTATGAAACAATAAGTATCAAAAGATTGACACTGGTTTAAGTCCAATTTCAAAGTGAAATTAATTCCGATGACCACCATTGGATTAAATGGTAAAAATATATTCTACTTACACTTTAAAAACAATTAAAAAGATAATCTAATAATATAAATAAATTAGATTAAAAAGAGGTTTAAAATACATCATTTTTCACTATTCATTAAAAATTTAACTTTTTCGGAAAAATACTAAAAATTTACACAAAGTAAATTTTGATGTCCCGATTATAAAGGAAAAATTTTATTTTGTCAAATATAACACCTAAAATTGTAAAAAAGTTGATTTAAAAGAGGTTCTCCATCAAAAGCCGGTTAATCGACCTTTTAAAGAATATTAGACTGTCTATGCTTAAAATTTGATTCATTCGCATTTTTAATCCTCTAACATTTATTGTAAAGAGTAAAAATATTTGACAAACATAAATTATAATTTTTTAGTTAGTTCTGTTCATTCCCGCCATTACAAAAGCTAGGCATTAACTACCATTAAAAATAATATTATTTTATTATTAGAGTGCAACATAAGATTCCCAAGAAACTCGTTGTTGCGTATTGGGTACGCCATCGAGAATATCATCCCCTTTAAAGTAATATTAATATTTTATTCACAAATATGGATAAATATAAAAATGTCATATTCTTTATTTGCCTGGGGTGTTACATCCTTCCCCCCTTTTGGGAATTGTGTCCTCACAATTTTAAAATTGGGCTTGGAAATATCCTTGAAAGTCCAACATCGGAACAAGAGTCGGTAAAACAATCGCTTTAAAATAAAGAAAGATAAGTACAGAGGTCACCCGAGTTAACCCATACTAGGATTACAAGTATGAAAATATGGACATGGAATAAAATACAAAGGGTCATGTTCTGATGGAGAGTGATAGTAAACATGTCTAGGAGAAAGTTAACCACAAGAAAATCACAAACTTGTTATGGGTTATAAAGTATTTGATTCCCCAGTAGTAAAAGTTAAAAGATAACATTTTTGTTTTAAGTTACTCTTCATTGTGGAATTTGTTTTTGAGCTTAACTAAATCATAATGAAACATACTTACTTGTCACGTAGACTTCCAACTTTTACTAGATTCCTTAATCAAACTCATATTTTCTCCAACAGATGAGTATTTAGGAAGACATGTTCACATTAAGAGTATTATAATAAACTTATAGAGAATCACCTAATCCAAAAAAGATAACTATATATTTCCCAGGTCTTTAGACTTTAACCAAAACTAAAACTAACAAGGTTAGTACAAGATCAGATAATCTAGAAAAGGATAACCCTTTATAAAAAGAAAATATATTCTTAATCTCCAAAATCTGTCCAACAAAACCCAAAGTTCAACGAGGACCATTCGATAAACAATTTTTCCATAAAATTATTCAATGTAAACCAAACTAAGATTTAAACCCAAATATTTGAAGGATTTAGTCACATAGTCTTCCAAGTTAAATCGTAACATTTATCTCCAAACAACATCAGTTGCTCCTAAAGTCTCATATTGAAAAGTAATTAACCTAATCACATATCCTCCATGATAGGTTAATAAATTTCCATAGATATCCCAAAATCAACATACTCTTAATTCATAAAATCATTTAACTAAAAAGAATTAGTCAAACTAACCAGGTACTTCATGTAGTCTAGTGGTCGGCGATAAATACCCACTGCACTTTGGTTGTGGGTTCGATTCCCGTAGCCTTGTTCGACACGACGGGTTGTCACACGGTCTGCGAGTTTTCCTTTTTCCAAAACTACATAATTCTTAAAACATTCCCCAATAACGAGATAAAATCTTCAAAAATAACCATAATGTAATTCAACCTCAATTTTATCTCATGACATTCACTTTCCATCATTACATATAGTAACCCATAATTACCTCGAAAGTAAGGATCATATAAACCCAAATGGTTCCTTATAACTATTTCCACAAAAGAATAGATTACTATTTATTGAATAAAATTTTCATATATCAAACATCAGTGTTACACATACTATAAAAAGTCTTCTAATGTACCCCATAATCAAAATACACTTAATACTCTTAATAATTTCAGCATAACTCTTGATGCCCTTATATGTTGACTTCTTAATCATTCAACATTCTTCATGATCCATTAACCATTCTTTTCCAACTTATTCTGAAATACGTATTTCCTACAAACAATATCATGAATCATATCCAATTATTCCAAAATAGAAAACAAAAGTTAAGAAATAATCCATAACTTTGATTGGTCATTGTCAGTTTTTTCATCCTCAATCGGAATGGCATTAGGTATTGGTAAACAAGTATTTGTATGATCTTGGTGATCCCATTCACAAAACATATTCATAGTACATGTGTTTGCATAATGACCATCCACACCACATTTAAAAAATTCAATTGATCCCGCAGAAAGAACTTCTTTCCCTTTCCTCAAGTCAACTGGATGCTTCCTTTTTCTATGGCAGGTTCTTGCTTTATGACCTTCATTTCCACATCTATAGCATATTTCCGTCCCTTTGAAACATTTTATTGGGTGTTTCTTTCCACATCTATGACACATAGGTTTTTGAACACACTTACCTTTATGATTATTACTTGTAGTTTCGTAGGTATTTGTTTCTCACATATATGATGCCTTATAGAAATCACCAAGGTTTAGGTTGTCAATCATGACTCCAGAAAGTTGGTTGAGGATAAACATATGATTTCTCATTGTAGCTCCCATATCATTCAGTTGCTCGCTCAGAAAAATATCACAGTTTCCTTCACATCCACCGTTACTTTGGTTCCTGCTAGATCCAGCCATTTACTAAAACCAAAAATGCCAGTGTGAGTATATCAACAAAACCATCATGTACTAAAGAGAAGATAAACACTAAGATATAATTACTCATTCAATTTATCTAAAACTAGGACTGTTTATGAAATCCTAACCATTATAGTCATGTAACTTATGTTTAAAGAATACCCTAACCTCTAAAGCGATCTAAACCGACCTTTGATACTAACTATAAGGCCCCAACCTTAAACCTTACTTAATATTGAATTAAATAAATAATTCACATTGAGGATCTTTTTAGGTTTAGTGTTTTATATAATTAGGACATAACTATTACATCTCAAAAGATTACAAAGTAGAATATTTTACTAAGTTTCCATTAAATAAAAACTCTTAAAAAGAAACATGTCCAGTTCCATGTTTTAGATTGCATGACTTTCCCTTGATCCCATCCTTGCCCATATTCCACGTTAAGTACTATGAAAAACATTTCAAAAACATGGGATGAGCATAAAAAGCTTAGTAAGGGATACACAAAGAATGAAAACTGTTAGTTTTTCAAAACAACAAGTAAACCATGTATACTTTATCAAAGTAATACTTTTCACCTTTTCGAAGTAGTAAAAACTCGTCACTGAATAAAAGTTCATTACATACCCTTCTGTATCCAAAATATTACCATAAAACCCATACAAAGATCACATAACATATAAAGGTAACATGGGACATAAACATACATAAGTGGAATTACCAGAAGCTCTACTTCTACACATATCACATAATATAATAGCCATTCGGCCAACTTCCATACATACTTAATTCAATAGCCATACGACCGACTTCCATACCCAATGCATTAGAGGTTATAACGTAACCACTCGTCCTGGAATTTACGGCACCACCCTTCATATGGTTTATCATGTAACCACCTGTAAATCATCCAAGTACCATCATTAAACATAAACTATTGAAAATATAAACATTTCAATAACAACATTTCATTTTAAATCACAATAAATAATTCCCAAATATTGAATTAATCATTCCATTTTCAAAAACCATTTAAAAGAGATTTTTGAATCAATGTGTCCCATACCACGTTGAAGATTTTAATGGAATTATAATTTTAAAACATTAATGTCCATATAAATAAATACTGAAAACCATTTTGAAAACATGGACATTAAAGATAAAGATTTAGAATAATAAATCTTTAAAATATTTAAAACGATATTTTTGGTAAAGAGTTCTTAACAAAATGAGAGACTCTTGAATTCAAATAACAGCGGAATAACATTTAATCCGAACTTTATAATATCATTAGAATAAATGGATTCATGATATAATATGTCAAAGGAAAATATACACACCATATAAGAGTGAATTGGTGCATAACAACATTGAAGACTCAAAATAAATGTAAAATGAGATGAAATCCATTATAAAGAAGGTATCCTTAAATTATGGATAAATCAATATCATAATTATGTGTGAAAAATATAAATACACCCAATATAAGTTGATATTAAGTGTAATACAATCAAAGTTTATTCACACATATTCATTGGATGACATATTCAATAACTACATGTTGAACCCAAAGAAATCGAAATTGGGTTAAGAAGTTCACTTGGTAAAATTCGACAGCCTAACGGCATCACATAAAATTTTACAAAAAGGGTTGATGAGAGAGATAAAGAGGATCTCATAACTTGGACATAAAATTTACATAAATAATGATATAGAATAACATATCCCAACATAATATTATGTGAATTAAAAGACCCAACAAAAGAAGTCTTTTAAAAGAGGAGGGTGAAAGGTTCCCTTACCGACATGGGTATCTTTCGAGACATTCACCCCATGAAAGAAGGACAATAAAACATTGATGTAAATACTCATAAATGAAAGTATTATACACAATGAGTAAAATAATGGGAAGTTCATACAATACTCAAAGGAAATTTTGGAAAATGTAGCATAAATCTCACGGGAATAAGAGTGAGATGAAAAATCCCTTACGAAAATTCGGCAGCCTAACGGCACCACTTAAAACTTCCAAAATGGATTTATGAGAGAAAATAGGGTCTCTCATTATATTAACATAATTTCTACAGAAAGAGGAATAAAAAATAACATCCCCCCAACATAACAAATAGGACCTTAAAAGATGTGACATAAAGGAGAGTACTTAAAAAGAAAGAGAGAGGTTAGATCTCTTACGAAAATTTGGCAGCCTAACGGCGCCACTCAAAACTTCCAAAATGGATTGACGAGAGAGAATAGGGTCTCTCATCATATTAACATAAAAATTACAGTAATAGTAATATAAAATAACATCACAATCACAAGAAAGATGTGCTTAAAAGGAATTTTATAAAAGAGTGTACTTAAAAATAAAGAGAGGAGTAGGATCCCTTACCTCGGGTCCGACTTGACTCGACCGTTCTTTAACATCCTGAATAATAAACTTGAGTTAATTTATACTTTCTTAAGAACAATTATCAATTTCATTATTACTTTTATATCAATTATTGACATGTTATTAACATTATGTAATCATTTAAGTTAATAATGTTTGTTTTGTCGATATTTGGTTCTTAAGTCAAGAGTGGACTTCTTACAATTACATGTTGTTCATGTGGTCAAAGGTTATTTATATCCAGATTGACATTACTGATTTGGATATCATATACATCATATATATCCAGAATATACATGTATTTATAATATTAAATAATAATTTATAGGTAATAAATGAAATGCACCGTTCATGGAGACGGTAAGCCGTACGTATGCATGAACGCTACTTTTATTTCTATGTCATATTAATGGAATTAAAACTATATGAGAGGTGTGTATATTTTTAATTCCAGAATTATATTCATCCTTTCTATGTATCATACATCATATATATCTATTATATGTACTTATAATAGTACATTACATTTGAGGATAAGAAATGAAATGCACCGTTCATGGAGACGGTAAGCCGTATGTACGCATGAATACTACTTTCATTTCTATATCATACTTTAATGGAAGGAAAAAAATAATGATATAAAGGTATATTATAATTACAGTATAAAATCATATATAATAACTTTAAATCCATCCTTTATACATCCCACATATGGAATTGACGAATGAAATCACTTTGAGGGGGTGGTAGTTCGCACTTCCTAAAATGAAGATATCCCGTATACCCATAATGGAAATCATAAAGGGCTACCACAAATGAAAAATACAGAAGCTTAAGTAAAACAAAAAATATTATATATCATATATAAACATAGCGACATATTAATGGCCACCTTTTAAGGTGTTACATGAGTTTTGAACAATCATCGTTTCGTGAGGCAGAAATTCACTATCCACAAAAACTGTATGTTTTTTAACCATTAGATACATTTGTGTGTAAGTGTAGCTCGAATACATATTATAACAACATAATAGTGTATTTAAGATACTGGAGTTGTTATAAAAGAAATGAATAAAAAGAGTTTAGGGGGTTGGAGAATCAAAATAAAACATAATAGCACAAGTGAAGACGTTACCTTAAAATTGGGTAACTCCCTTTGGTTTGAACCAAAACGGTTTCTTGAAGATCTTCCTGCCTATGTTAAGGATTCTAGGATGAGGAGAGGGATTTGGAGAGACAAAATGATCAGATATTGGCCGAACCAAAGGTTTTAGAGGTGTGGGTATGGTGGTAGAGGTGGGGGGCTTTTATAAGAGGATAGGAGGGGCATTCTTGGAAAAGTATAAAATGTTACTTTATTTTCAAATGGTTATCGGATTTTAATGGTCCCAAATTGATGTTCTTCCAGGATAAGGTGATTAGGGTTCCAAAGAAACCCATACAATAGGTTTTTGACATGTTTAGGTCCTATATTTTTCATTATCCTTCCATTTTATTTAAATCGTTAAATAATGAGGTCATCGCTGCATCATCATGATGTCATAAGGAATTTAATTTATTTAATGTCTAAAAATTATGAAAAAACTACTATGATGTAGGAAATCTTTTTAGAATTCCAATGACTATTTATAGTCAAAATTCTGACTTTTATATCCACATGTAAAAATTGTTTTAGCAAAAAAAATCATGTTTGTGACATTTTTATTTTAACTTTAAATAAAAGGCATAAATGTCATTATCAAACCCATTTGGCTCCATGGGGTACCAAAAATCGACCCATGGGTTTTATTGGTCGGAAATAACTCATTCAATAGGGTTAGGAAAAGTTTCAATATATTTTCAATTTATTATAATATCATTTTTACCTTAAATCACCCTAATTACCTTTAATCGCGATTAATAAAACTTAAAAGTTACTTTTCATCAAAAATTATTTTCATCCCATTGAACCACATTTTACTTAACAATTAAAATCATTTAAATTGGATTTTTGAAATTAAAATCACAGAAGTGGTAATGTCCCATTTAAACGGAAAATCAAATTTTGTAACCACCACATTGTGGTTTCACTATTCATAAAAAATTGGAGATTTTCAGAAAAATACCAAAAATTCACCCTAAGCTATATTTGATATTCCGAATTCAAAAATGATTTCTATTTTACCAAATTCATAACATAGAAGTTGCATTAATTAATTTTATAATTAATTCCTGTAGTTAGAGCAAATAACGTGTTTTTATGAAACAATAAGTATAAAAAGATTGACACTAGTTTAAGTCCAATTTCAAAGTGAAATTAATTCCAATGACCTCCATTGGATTAAATGGTAAAAATATATTCTATTTAAAATTTAAAACCAATTAAAAATATAATCTAATCATATAAATAAATTAGATTAAAAAGAGGTTTAAAATACAACATTTTTCACTATTCATTAAAAATTGAACTTTATCAGAAAAATACCAAAAATTTACACAAAGTAAATTTTGATGTCCCGATAATAAAGAAGAATTTTATTTTGTCAAATATAACACATAAAATTTTCAAAAAGTGGATTTAAAAGAGGTTCGCAATCAAAAGGCGGTTAATCGACCTTTTAAAGAATATTAGACTGTCTATGCTTAAAATTGGATTCATTCGCATTTTTAATCCTCTAACATTTATTGTAAAGAGTAAAAATATTTGACAAACATATATAATAATTTTGTAGTTAGTTCTGTTCATTCCTGCCCTTACAACGGCTAGGCATTAACTACTATTTAAAATAATATTATTTTATTATTATAGTGTAGTGTAAGATTCCAAAGAAACTCATTGTTGCGTATTGGGTACGCCATCGAGCATATCATACCCTTTAAAGTAATATTAATATTTTATTCACAAATATGGATAAATATAAAAATGTCATATTCTTTATTTTCCTGGGGTGTTACATATAGTAAGGAAGTAAAATAGAGAAGACTAAATTAAGCATCACAACGGATATGAAACAAGTGTTTTAGTCTTAAGTCGAGACCTAATCCACTATACTTGGTGATCACCTAAAACCATGAAGTTTATATAAATAAAAGTGATCCAAACCCTATATTATGGATAAACAATAGTATACAGGACAATCCATGTCATCGAGGGACCTCTTCCACAGTACTTCATGGGTACAAACAACCAGGACAACAGGGACCTCATCCACACTTATTAGTGGGTATAAAAATATAAAAATATGTTTGAGTATTGATGTCTTATATCCATTATGTTTATGCAGGATAATTAGTGTGTTGATATATAGATACACACACTTCATGAAAGCTAGTAAAAAGATACACAACAGAGACCAAATATTGTTGTATTTTTAGAAATGCTCTGAATGTTAGACATTAAAGCTCTGAACTTCTGAGATGAAGAAGATGCAGAAATCAAGTCCTCGTATGAAAAAACAGAGTGTCTCATATTAGAAAGATCTGTCTAGCGTTCTTCGTAATGTATGATAGTGTCAAGATGTACTTGATTGTGCGATTCAAGTGATCTTTGTTTGTTCTGCTACAGCGTTGAGTTGCACGAGACAATTCGTTCTTTAAAAATTCTCTGTGTATTCTTCATGGTCGTTCTTGTGCCCAACTTCTTGTTTTTCCGTTTTTTAATTTTCTTTTGTTTCTAGGTTTCATGACTCATTTATCTTATAGTGAATGTTTTTTAGTTGAGAGTAACCATGTATTCTACACCTCATACCTCGTACTCTCAGTTGACACATCTACAAAGAATTATTAATTATTTTCGTGCATCTAAAATCCTCAAATATGACTGTTAGATATTAAATTGAAAGAAGAAAAAAAACATATCAAGAAATGGTTTCACAGTATTTCAGGGAAACAGTTTCTCATTCACGATGTATGGTTCATAGTGGTTGGTTCACGGTGTCTGGTTCAGGGTGTCTAGTTGTCACATTGTATGGTTGTCATGGTGCCCGATTATCATAGTGTCATGTTGTCACGATGTCTGCTTCACAGTGTTTGGTTCATGATGTCTCATGGTCATGGTGTCAACTTGTTCATTGTGTATCGATGTCCTAGTTTATGCTTCACAGTGTATCATGTTCACGGTGTCTTCTTGTTCACGTTTTCTCGATGTCACGATGTCTTCTTGTTAATGATGTCTCAAAATAAACAAATATCTATATTCAGACTTAAGAAGTGATATTTTTGGAATTTATTAAACTCAATCATTATCCAGAGAAGACATTATAAATTAGATCAATAGACAGTATATATTAATCAAATTGAGTGTATAACACTTAATATATTTTGATATCTTTTACTAAACAATTGTGCATTTGATGTGAGATAGATTACATAGAGTTAACAAGGTTTTCCTACTGAATAGAATTGGTGATCCTTAAAACATGATTAATACATGAGGAGTCCAACATAATTATGTGTATTTATTTACATAAATTAAAATAAGGGTGTTTACTTTTATGAAGATAACTTCTGTTGGAATAGCACAACTGAATAATGATCTTATGAATAAAATTACAAAATCCAAATATAAGATGTTAATATCGATTCAAATTCACAAAAATTATCTAACACCCAATTATAAATTCACCACCTTGGTAAAATAAACTATAATTATTTGATGATAATCTATCAAAACTATTACTTTGACTCTATAGATATTAGACCACATGAAATATAACTATATTATTAACATGGAAGGATAAGTAAAACACTATTTAATGGTCAAGGTTAAAGGTCTAAAGGAATTCTATAATTAGTACACAGTAATGTTTGTATAACTTTTCTAGTAGAATATTGGGTCGATTCTCATAATTTATGTATTTTAATAATTACATGAGAGGGTATATTTATGTTTACTTTATGATGTATAAGTTTGAATCCTTTTAGATGTTTATGTATATAATGAACAATGTTGAGAATCTACATGGAAATAATATCAATAAGTATCAGTTGGATTTAGATGGTGAATATCTTAAATAAGTGTTTATAAGATTTTTATGGGAGTATGCGATTTTATCTTAATTTACTCCACATTTTACACTGTAGTGGAATTGTATTAGTGAAATGAGGAACCATACCTTACTTGACATGGTATGGTCTATGCTGAGTCACATAATACTTTGAGTGTCATCTTGAGGACATTCATTACACCTAAAAATATATTTACTAAACTGAGTACTAAAAAAAGTGGAAAATGGTATTCCGTTTGCGTTATGGAGTGCATAAAACCCCATTTTTTCACATAATCATGCATGGGGATACAAGGTATTTTTTATTACTATATCATGATATGAACTAGAACCATATGGTATGATGTGTTTTTTATAGGGTATCCTAAGAAAACATGGGTATACTATCTTTAAAACCCTTCATACCTGAAGGTAACCATCATGAATATGTTTTCTTTATTGATATTGGAAGAATCCTCATTGGGTTTAGTTTAAGTAAAAGTGAATTTTTTTGATTTTTCTTCCCAAGAGACATAAGATTTGGTACAAAAAAAATCATATGTTTCTATATAAATAGTTGTTCCAAAAACAAAAGAACAATGTATGGGATCAAGAGAGGTAATTGAATCATAAATATATAGTTTTCTAGTAACTGATTATGGAGACTCATTACAAATTGGTGGTAATGAACCTATTACCTATACAGAGGAAGTAGATAGATCAAAATCTACAATATGGAAATATAACATTTTTTTGAAGTGGAATCCATGTATCAGAACTCATTTTGGGTTCTGATCGATCATCCAGTTGATGTAATGGATATTAGGGGTAAGTGGTTATTGAATAGAAAATCACACATTGAAGGAAAAATAAATACCAATAATGAATGTATAATGGCTAAAGTGTTTAAAAAATGTCCATTAATTTACTATTATGAATCATTTTTTCATCTTCCATGAATAAATCCATTAATTGTTTTCATTCAATTGCATCTTACATTGACTATGATATTTGGAATATTTTTTTCAAAACATCCTTCCATAATGGTATCCTTTATGAGGATGTGTATATGAATCATATATATGGGTTTTTGACTCTAGGTAAGGATAAAATATTATTCATGTTGCAAAGTTCCATTTATGTCATAAATAAAGCATACATGTCAAGGGTCATTCCGTTATATGAGCCTATAAAATAATTATGTTTCATTAGGAATGAATGTGCTATGTGTATATTTCATTGTTTTAGTGGGAGTAATTAATTTTTAATATTAGTATGTATTGAGGTAAAATTAAAAATTAGAAACAAGGTACCTTTGAAACAATAGGTTAATTCATGGTTCAGAAACATATTCTGCACAAAAGAATTAGGTGAAAGTATCTAAATTATAGGGATCCATATCATGCATTAATGATGTAATAGTCTACATGGACTAATAAAAAGTAACTTAGTTGACTACATACTAATGAGGTTCAGTTTGAAACAATCTAAGAGGGTAGTGGTTCCAGTGTCCCATGGAATACATATTTCTGTGAAAATATTACATCAAACACAAGATGAAATAGACATAATGAGTACGATCCCATATGATTATGTTATAAGATCTATAATTAATTTCATGTTATATATAAGGCATAATTATTCCTAGGCTTTGAACATTGTAATATTATATCATGCTCTTTCGATGAAAAACATTGGACTTATGTTTATGTTATCCCTAAGTATTTGAGGCTAGATAATGACAAGTTCTTATTTTATACAGGATATGAAGATCCATTAATTTGTGGAAATATAGATACTAGATGTAAATATATTAGATTGATATAATTTTATAGTTAGGATATAACGTTTTTCTCAATATAGGAGTTGGAAGATATAAGAGTTTAGAGTTTCTAATTATCACTGATTCTATAAAAGTGTCTTATCTGACTGTAGATTTATATATATGCAATGAATTATTTTATATTGAAAACATTTTCCAAGTTCATTATGGTGTTACTATTTGTAAATATTCTATTATCTTTTACTATAATGAAACTAAAGTAATAAATCATCAAATAGCCAAGGTCATGTCAAATGACAAAACATATACTTCATAAGTTTCATCTCTTGAAGGATTTTCCTCAATGAGGGGATGTTACATTAAGAAAAGTATCTATGGAGGAAAATATGACGAAATATGTGACAAAGGATTTATCACAATAGAGGCGTCTGTTTCATGTAAGAGTTAGTGGACTAATGTTTATTAATAATTGGATATAGTGTAAGTGGGACTCTATTTGAGATGGTATTGTAGTGATCAGTTATCTATTCTTTGTTTCATGTATTAATTATCTATTATATTAATTATAAAATATTATACTGATTTATCCTCTATTTAAAATTTATATGTGATAATTTCATAAGAATACACGTCACACTGAATGGTCATACTGATTCTCCACAATAATGAGTACTTTCTACAATAGTATTCTTGAATATATATTATATAATCTAATGATATAATTTTATGGGACATAGATGATATAGGATACTAAGGGTGGAAACTCATAGTATTTTGAGGCACCCCACATAGTGTATGCCCTTGGTAGATTCATGTACAAGAGATTATGATAACGATACCCACTTATAGGAAATATAAATTTACATTTTTATTGGACGTTTCTTCTTTTTGATGTATGTATTGAACCTTAAAAAATTAATATTATAATTAATGGATACCATGAGTAATATTATTTGATGTATTAACAAAAAATATGTTGACATATTCCTGTGATGAGATAATATATATTGGTTGTGTCACATTTGACATTTCATTAATGAATAATGTGAAAAAGGGTTTATCCATATATTTCTTTAATGAAATTTGATATCTCCAACCTTTTGATGGGAATGAAAATACCTAGATAAATCCATGAACATGGTGTTTTGTAGGTGAGTTTATTTTTGGAAATTCAAATAAAGATTCATCAACCACATATGTTGAATACACCAATATATATCCAACTCTAATTTAGATATCACAATAAATGGTTTATATTTATTGGTAAGTGTTTGTATGTGGTTTTATGTTTTTGCAACATTAACATGTTTCTATACGGGTACCTTGACATGTTTATATATACTAACAATAGAATTTAGAAGATTTTGCCTAATTCTACGGGGATAGTGGATTATAGGGTCACATAGTAAGTGTATCTTCAATCTCAGTAAAATTCAAAATTAAATCAAAATGTTATAATAAGTTATACTTATTTAGGTTTTGGTTGGTCACTAAGATTTAATCACAAGTTATTCAAAATAATATTTAAATTAAATAATAATAATATATATTAATTTTAATGGATTAGTTAATATAATCATAATTATATTTAATAATGAATATTGTAAATATATATATTTATTCAACAAATAGTCATTATTCAAGGATTGGTAAATGTTGAGTAGGAAAAATAGAACGAATTTTGAGGTCTAATTCGAAATAATATAAATTAAATTTATTTATTATTAGGGTTTTCATATATAAAGAGGATAATAACTATATTATTATTATAATATGTGGGGTTCACTATTAAATAAATAATTTCAAAGGGGATCATGTGAAAATTAAAAACCCTAGACAAGACTTCATAAATATCTTACTGTATCTTTTTCAAAAGATACACTTGTTGAAAAAAATGGATAGATATAATATATCTTAAGCCCTAGAGATATTTATATAGATATATAGAGTAAACTACACTCCTCATATCTATATCAATTGCGATAAAAATAATAGTTCATCATCCTCATACAATAATTCTTCTACAATCAACCATGAACAACTCAAGCGATCTAGACCGGTTGTTCTAGATCTCAACTTTTCTATAGTGATGTTTAGAGATATTGGTGTATGTTTGAATCACCCCTATAGAGATTCTTTACATGGATCCTATATGTTAATGACTATAAAATATGATATATTCAACAAATTCATCAATGAAATAAGTATTACAAGTTTAATTAATTCAAGATCCATACATAAATTAATTATAAATTAATGAAATTAACCTAATTTTATGGTTTTGATGTCTCCTCAGGTCAATAAATCCATGAATTTTCAGGTTCATTAGAGCATGATTTCCTATATCCTCATTCAAAATCGGTGGTACAACTAGGAATTCCTTCCATTTGAAATAATTTAGTTCAGTTTATCTAACTGACTATACATGATGTCTATGGGATAAAAGTTTTTGTAATACATGTTTTAATTTTGAGAAATCTGGTAGATAAACAAAGAAGACTGATAATGGATCATATAGACACACAAAGGATTACAATAAGGTTACACCAAATAGGATACCCACAGAAATGGAATAACACCTTATGTACTAGACTAGGTCCAAGACAATCATCGTTTAAATGTATATTATTCACAACCATATATATACAAGAACTCATAGAGTAATTAGGTTCAAATAAATGAATGTGAGAAATAACACACCAAAATAACATATCAAAATTTCAATCGGAATTTTAGTTATTTGGGATATATTTAATGAATAAAAAATAATATGTAATGTGACCCTAAATTCATAGACATTGGGAACGAAAACACACTAAATATCACAAATAAATGTAAAACATCATGTGCATCACACAAGGTGAATTAAAATTAGGTAACATGAAAAAATTGTATTAATCCCGATTTTCATAGAAAATCAAAGGTTTACTGTGCAATTCTATCTAGTTACTGATATAGTTCCCTTACATGATTACCAACCATCTTATCTATGGTATACTTGAACCAAAATCAATGAAAGGAAAGGAAACATTTTTTGGAATTTATGGATTTGATTGAATTTTATAACACCCTAACAAATATCAAATGGATGGTATATAGTTTCACATCTCCTCATGTACTCTTCACCAAATGGAAGAGGATAAATGAGTAGCATCATGGTCTTTCTAGGAATTCATGAAATGAGTATTCCTTATTATTATATATATATTTTAGTAGACTATTTATCTGATAATAATAATTATCAACAAATAATGAATTAATTAGTCATTAGGTTAGTAGTATATACGAAAGAATCAACCCAGATAGTAATATTATGGAATGTGAGTCACACAATCCAAATTAATAAAAAAACACCACAAGTGGTGTATCATGTTTGAGATAAAAAATTGAGAACAAATGGATGATGAAATCTAAATCCAAAGCATATATGGAAATTCAATCATCCACCTAAAAATATATCTCCGCCACCAAATAAATAAACATTTTCCATCACCATATCCATTGTTATAAAATCTACATGTGCACCAATATTCCAATGTAGGGTGTGAGTAAGAATCCTAGTATAACACCATCAATGGGTCTCTAAAATATGTGCATTATATATGCTAGTTCTTTTAACTAAATTTAACAAAGTAGATAAGAAACAAGTATACCTTGAAATAAGAACATATATGTAGAGTCCTTTGTGTAATTCCCTCACCCTAGTTGCCTCGAGTTTCTGCCTTATGTTAATACATTATAATGATTATCTGGATTCAAATTACAAAAGATAGATTGGTTTAGTAGTATTGGAAAACCAGATACATACATAGTTTTAACATCACATCATTAACTGAAATACAACATATAGTTTTTTTCGTAATATCCAGAACTATATGTTTAAACCCATAGATTATTCATAATTAACATATTATTATGATGATAAAATGAGTCACAGTGAAGCGGTGAGCTCATATGATCATTATGGGTATGTAATATGGTGTAAGATTTCATAAACATAATCATTATTCAAGGTTAATAACTAAAAATTCATGCAAATTAAAAATAATCATGAAAATAATTTGAAAGGAATAATTGATGAATAAATAATTCCATATTAAATCATAATCATGGTTATTATTAGAGTCAAATAACCTCAAGAGTTTTCAAATAATAGATTCATTATGTGGGAAATTCATGATGTGGGACATCATAATGATACCCTAAAGGCATCGTGCTAAGACCATAAACTTCCATTTTGTCAAGGCCTCATTCCAATACCATAGTTTGTCACATGAGACACACTGATGCACCGAGGGTATATTGCAGGTCCCATACTACACTTAAAAAGTCCAATTCATTCCACATATTAATGGGGATAAACCTAAAAAACATATAAAAATATTTTGAAACTAATATATGAAACTTAAATAAATTTCTGTGAATATTATGTGTTACACTAACCATTCAGAGTATATTCATTAGTGATTTTCAGAAAGCACATGCACATGAAAAATAATAATAAACCATTCAATAAAACATTTTTCATGATATCATATGAGCTAAAACTAAATTAATTAATTTTTCAACAATTAATTTTCACATAAATGAAGATACATTTAAATGATATAGTTGAAAAATACTAGAGGATATAATCCTTTAAAATTCCAAAGTGTCTCAGACCACCTTGAAACATTCAAATCATAATCCCTTAGAATATATTGATAATAAGGGGACCTGAGATATGATATACCAAAGATAATTACATAATCCCCATGAAAGGAATAAGTAGTGAACGAGGCATATAACTCTTACAAGATTATGTGAGACGAGAAAAATTATTTTTACATTGGAAAGAAGACTTATTTTGGAAAATCATTTTTATATTTCATGAAATCATATTGTAAACATCTACATCCTAGAAAATAAGTGGGAATGTCATTTAAAATATATTATAGTTTCAAATTATTTCTTATTGAGGTGAAATCAATTAAAATTTGTTTTTAAAGAAGCTTTAGACAGAAAACATTTTAGTGCGGTTTAAGGAAAATATTAAAGGATTTTAAAGTACAAAGGCTTGTCACTTTTCATTAAACTATAAATGAAAAAAAATAACGTTTTAATGTTAAAATGTTTTATTTTAAAAAGATAAATTTTTCTTCATATATATTATTGAGTGAACTTCAAAATATGAATAAATTTTGAGATGTTCTGGGAATCAGCTTCCATTTCAGAAAAAAATTTTGATTGATTATTTTAAAACATGTAAATCCCTATAAAATAAAGAAGTAATATGATTAGAAATCATATATATAACATTAAAATATAATTTAGGTGGATTAAATAGTAATAAATTAGAATTTCAATGTAGGTGATCTGAGAAATAAGATCCACCTGGATGAAAATGGAGGTTCCGATAGAAAATACTGAAAACATTATAATCAATTGAATCATATTACCATACATTATTAATAATCAAATGATAATAATATTATAAATAAATATAAACATATGAATGATATGGAACATTAATGGTCAGTATACATACACTATATATAATTAGTATAATTGAATATATAATATCTTACGAAATATGGGAGGGAGATGAAGAAACCACTACCTTAAGTCAAATGGTGTTCTACATTTCATCTTATTGTCCTGGATATCAAAATTAAATTAATTAATTAATATTTATATAAAATTATATTTATTTAATATAATTATTAATGACTTATTAAGTCAATTAATGGCCTTAATGATGGGTCTATGTTGTTAAATCTTATTGGTTGGGATCATTTTCTTCCACGGTATTCACAACCGGGTTAGTTATATATATGTAAAGATAAACAAGTAAAATTAGAAAGGTTCTAAAGAATAGAATTATTATTTAATTTTTTATAATAAATGATATTACATGGTCATAAAATTAATTTTTTTTTGGGATTGGTGATGAATAATTATATAAAACATTAATGATACTTGTTTGGGCTATTTGGCGGTTTTTGATCACAATGAACTCATTTTGATATAGAAACTAATATAATGTGTAAAAAAATATTCTAGAACCTTGAAAATGTTATAATACATATATTATATTCTAGTGCAATTATCAAAATGGTTTCATTTACAGAATTTAATATGTAAAAATATATTCATAACTTTTATCCTGGGATGTGATAAACTAACACATCTTGGATGGTGTTTTCAATTCAAGTAAAAATCGGGGAAAAGAATAGATGCTGATGAAATCTTCCAATATAATAATAAAACTACAATAAATTTTACATACTAGAGTTATCATTAAAATTTTATTAATGTAGGTGTGGAAGGAAAAAGGGGAAAGAAAGGAACTCGAAATAAAAGAAAAGTAGAGAAATCCTTTAAGATAATTCAGCACCCTAACTACGTCACTTAAATATGGATAAAACATTTTGAATAAAATAAATGTTTCTCTAATAATTATAAAATAATATTGAATGTATGGGGTATATTAAATTACATATCCCAACATAATACAATTGAAAATAAAAGAGGATAAAATAAAAATATTTCTTGAAAAGAGAAGGGTGATAGATTCCCTTACAATTTAGAGTAACTCCCAAAACATGATATTTGGGACCATGGGACTTGATGAAACCTTGTGAGGAATCCTAGGGTGGTGATACTACTAGATATTCTACTATGATTAGTTTGGAATTAAATAAAACATAGTACTAAGATTTTATTTATAGTAAATGATAGGGTGTTTCTTATTAATTTCAAATCACAACTCATTAGTGTTTTTAAAAAAACATGGGCTTGCCTCATGTATTTTCCCATGGTATTGGACACATGTTTCACCTCATATAATATATTATTGTACACAATTATACGATAATATATTATTAATTATTACATCATTTTGAGGTCATTAAACATACTGAAAACTGATAACTATATTTTTACTATTCATGAAAAATTATTGTATTTTAAAAAAATTACATAAATTACCCCCAAATATTTTTTGATGTATAAAATTAAAAAATTAATTCCGTTTTTTAAAAATAATTTTATAAATATTTTTAGATGAATTTTAAATAAAATCATAATTTAATCCAAAAAAACAACCTTAAAATGATAACTCATTTTTTAACAGCATTGGAAATTAATCAAGGTCCCATAAAATTATCTTATAACCATAAGAAAATAAAATAAACAATTTTGATTAAATTTTATGAAAATTCATTTCTATTTTAGATTATTAATTAATCAAAATATTTTAATTAAAATATTTATGACATACAAAAATACCAATACCTATATTATGGTCGGTTTTTCCCTATACGATGTATAAATTGTATTTATACATTAATGGGTGATGTTTCTATTTTTTGGATGATTTACTATAAATTAATATTCATAATGGTATGTTACTATTCATAAGGGTATGTTACTATTTATAAAAAATTATGTTTGTCTAATCAAATTCTAAATATCTTACTTAACGCAACTGTATATTTTATTTTTTCGAAATTAAAATCACAGAGGTGGAAAATTATGTTTAATAGGTTGGTAATAAGAAATAGCTATTTTGTAGAGGCACAGAGTTTCATTCTTTCAATATTAAATATATTAATAAATTCTTTGGGTATTAAATTTAGATACGTCCTCTACCTGCTTTGGATCCATGCTAGATGGAATATTTACCAAGGGCTGAATAATACCCCTAAGATGGGATAGTTCAAAAAATGTCTCAAACATCCCCAATATAATATAACCTATGAACATGTTGACCAAATTTATAATGCAACCCCATTTGGGGATAGTCCATATAGCTCCACATGTATTCTAAACTACCTAAGGAAAAAATAATTACACATGAAATTACATATACATGATGATAGATCAAACATCATGTCATGTTCAGAATGAGTTACAACGAATAAAATTTCACATCTGAACCAACATCTAGCAAATGTCTAACGGGTCTAAACACACACACACCTCATGTAATCAGATATATGACATTTGTCTCACTGATATATATACAAACCTCATGTGAACGAGTATTGAAAATGTATCATGGGATACACACAGATACCTCATGTGATCAAGCATCAATCATATATCCCATAGGAAATAAATTCTCAACAAAAAATCATAAAACCAACCCATGTAAACATGATATAATGATAAGGACCACCTACCTCAATCATATTTATTTCTTTATGGTTTTCCATGATTTTCATCACCCAAACCATGTTCTCTCACCAATCCGTACATGATCACAAGCCAATAACTCCTAGAGCAGGTCATAATAATTCATTTCAAGGAATCTAGAATGAGATTCATTATGTATTCATTCAATTGGGTACATCCAACCCTTTCATATTTAAAACTAAAAATTAAATCTTCTAAGATGGACCGGGGAAGTAATAAATTTATCTTACATTGAATGGATAACAATGGATATGAGGGTAGAGGTTTATAAAAGGTTTAAATAATGAGAAAATTTATGAAACATCCTTGACTTGATCTTTGAGTAATTTTCCACAAGGGCATGTCCTCTGATTTCAAATTAATTTTAAAAATCATTTAGAAATTGATGGAATCGCATGTAAAAAGGATTCATTAATTAAAATCATATTAAATCACCCCCTTATAAAAAGCTAACTTGTTACCCATTAAAGGTGGAAGATATCAAAGATGGTAGGTTCCAGTTTTAACCATTTTAAATTCCTTATGACAACAACCATAGATTAGAATTTTCCGTTGTGTTCTTGAACACACAAGCCACAAACAACCATCCCTATATCATGTTACCTCATACCATGCCATTTTCCCTCACCACATCCTCCAAAAAGGGAATAGTAAGGCATCCCATGCTTTGGCCCACAAAACCATCGACAAGAACCATGCTAGAGTCACACTATTTTCCACCTTTTTCTCATTTTTAAATAATAACACCCAGGGAAACAAGGCTTTCATCCAGTCACGGTGTTGGTATTTTGGAATAAGGACACTTGAAAATCCACCATTAATCATACAAACACATCAATAGAAAACTGAACCCATGTCTTATCCATAATAAGGCAAAGAAACAGCACTTAAGACACTATAAAATACATTAAAAACCCTCTAAAAATAAGTATGTTACATATTTGAGGTATATATAATTTTTTTCCACCATAAAAATAATTAAAATCATACATATGTATTCCAAATGATAAAAAGAATTTATATATAAATAATAATCATGATCTAACCCCGACGAAGGAATTGGGTATCATAATCCTGATTTGAGGCATAACAGAATGCTAAATCATAAGGATTACCAGGATAAGAAGTAATTAAATCATTTTTAAATACCATGATTGAAAAATGTGAATATTTATTCAAAATTATTTCTAATATAGAATATTCATGAGAATTATTTATGAGAAAAACAAACCACTTGGGTGGATCTTTTATGATCTTGCTATAGTATATATTAAAGAAGGAAACACCGTATTGTTTTCTATAATACAAAAAATGAAAATATATTGTTCAATATAAACTATTTAGATTTTATAAAATCTATTTATTGTTTGAAAATATTTTATGGGGTGATTCTAAACTTGAGATAAGAAACAATAATGTTCCCTTAAAACGGGTTTACATTAATGTGGGAATTTATATGCGAACTGAAAACATTTATAAGATAATAAATGTGAAGGATATTTAACTAGGTATATATGAATAGTACACATATACCTATATATAATAATTTAATTAGAATATTTTTAATATAATGGTTGAAAATAAAAAGAATGTAAAGTAACTATTAAAGATGGTGGCAGAGAAGATCCAATTTTTTGTTTTAAAATACCATTTTTTGAAATAACACATCATTACAAAATGTTTGGAACCAAAAAATAAATAAGATTTGAATAAAATATTATTCCCAAAGATATTAATAGGACGTACCATCTGAATATAAAGATTAAACTCATGGGAAAACAAAATAAGGCATGAAGTCATATAGAGTTATAAAAGACCCTTATATTTTAGAGATGTTAGAAATTATAGCCCAAAACATGAAATAAAATGAATGGTAGTGAATATTAAAAGTTCCATAACAATGTTATGATATAAAAAGTCATGGGGCCAGTAGATTTACCATACAGTTGATGATGGGGGAATAATATTGAATCATGACTCAATGATGGGTGATTGAGATGAATCACCGATGGGTTAAGAATCATTCTAACAACAACCATTGAAAATTTGAAATGATGAAGTTAAAATTACATGAATATAGTTAATTAATTCTATTACATAACTAACTGAATCTATATAGACCATTTAAATGAAATTATTATCATAAATGAAAATATTTCTCAGTGGAAGAAATTTAGAGATTAAACACTTAACAAATGCCTAAAAGAACTCTTCGCCATCACTTAAATTTTTAAACACATAAATTAATCTAATTATATATAAAAAAAGAACATTATTCATCCATATTTAATTTTATAATGCATATATATTATCTTTTTGTACTTATTTTTAAAATAATTTTCACTATCATCCGTTACTCTACGTTGTTCGGTAAATTTATTCCTTACACTATTGGATTTTTGACCATGGTAAAAGTTGTGGTAAAACAAATAAATAATCATAAAAATTTTGAATTTTTTTCCTTTATTATTATATTTGCACGATACTTATATATTTTTATAGGTAATCCACAAATAGATCCAAATTATGAAAGGTACATTGACAAGTCCATTTAATGTGGATAAATATATATGATTGTTTCTTCTTAACATGATAAATAGAATTCCAAATATTATAGTTATATAATGTTAATTGTGAGAAAAAATATATTAGTAACGTAAATAACATTTTTTAACCTATTATTTAATGTGGTGAATGAAAATTGAGAACTTCTTTCATGGATGTGGTAGTATGCACACACACATGATGACGTTTTTTGTTTTCTTAATCATTTTGGAGGAAAGTATGAAATATTTATTAATCTAGTATAATATCATTCAATAATATAATAAATTATTATGTTATACTAACATCCTATATATAAGGAATTTTAGGGGTGTAGAAGACTAAAAGACCTAGAGAAGTTGGCTTGAGAGTATTACATATCCATTGGATGTAAAGACCTGGAAATTTCAAGGGAAATTTTTTCTAAATTTTCTTTGGGATTTTACAAGAACGCAGTTTCAGATGGCACTTGATTCAGAGGCCCGGTGTGCCCGGAATCATTTTCTAAAGTTTGGCTCGGGTACGTTCAGTGAACGAATGAGCGAATTTTTCAAACTTTTGAACCGGTGCTCGGAATTGAATTCTGAGGGCACCGATGGAATCGCAGTGCAGGTATTTGCTTAGAAATGACTCTTTCGGAGTTGTGTTTTCTCGGTTGTGCTTTTTAATTTTTGGGGTTTATGTTAAGAAATAAAATCAAGTTGTACGACAATTTTATTTCATTTCACTTAAAGCCGTTTAAAGACCACTTTAAGCTAATTAAGCTGGGTTGAAGCGGATGGGGTGCTATTCAAAATATCCTACCCACATGGTAGGATATTTGTGAGGTGGGACCCACACGATCCCCACCGTTTCTTTTCTTCTTAAGTAACGCACCCGCACCCCCCTATTAAACGAAGTCAACCGACGTGTTTCCTTAATTTCTTAACGACTCTATTTAATTGGGCAGTTAAGTTTTACAATTAATTATTTGAAATTAATTGTGAGGTTTATGTCGTTTGAAATTTGAAATCGTTGGCGGAAAGAAATAAAATAAGGCCTTAGCCTCATTTTATTTTGGGGTTGGGAAGCATTGCGCTGAGTTTTCCTCTCCTCCTCCTCCTTCACGAAGAATGCGAGGAACGCGCCACCTCCGATGAAGAACGCTCGTTTTCCTTCCACGTAATTTTTCCCCTTCTATGGAAAGACTCTTCAACGGATCTTCTTCAGCACCTTCATCATCAACGGATCGACGAACAAGCTCGGAAGCAGAATCGGGTAGCGAGCGACGACAGCTTCGCCTTCCCTCGAGTCGGATGAACGCCGACGTCCGCCTTCGACGTCGTCATCCTCGCGACGCCATACCGTGACGAACCTCGAACGACGACGCCTCCTTCCGATCGGCTTATACCCAAGGTAGGGGTTTGACTTTTTTTTAGATTGGTGATTCCTTCCTTCGAATATGAAAGATAAATCTGTCGGCCATGTTCCAATTTTTTTTATTTAAATTAAAAATTGTGAAGGTTAAACGTTTTACGTTTCGGCCAACTACTATCGAAATAACGGGAGGGAATCAGTCCGCAAAAACAGGACCAATACCCCTCCCCCCTTTTCTTTTCTTCGTTTTGATTAGCGAAGACGACATTTTACCGTCCCACCGCGCATGAATGAGAGGAAACACGGTAGGAGCGGGCCACGATGAAGAAACACAGTGTCGTCGCGCCGCGCCGAGGATTACGAACAAGGCCGCGGCCGGAGTCAGGCCGCGGCGGAAGGGAACGGCGCCGTCACGCCATACCGGACGGATTCGCGGCCATCTTGGAAGTGGCGGCCAGAAAAACCGGCCGCCGGAGAACGCGAAGGAGGTGGTCGGAACCCCGACCGCCGGTATCGGAAGACGCGGGACCGCGGGGTCCCGCGGCGAGAAACCGGCCAACCTCGCGCTAGCCGGCTGTTTCTGGCTGAAATCCGGGGGGGTTACACCCCCCGGTGTTACAAGGTGCGGCCCCCTTAATGGGGGCCGCCGTTTTCTTAAAGGAGGGGTAACACCCCTCCCTTGGCGCGTGCGCGGGGCCAAGGCCGCGCTGGCCGCGCGAGCTGGCCGCGCCGCCGCGCCGTCGCGCAGGCCGCACTGCCGCACCGCCGTGCCGCCGCGCTGGCCGCACCGCCGTGCCGCAAGCCGGGTCGCGCCGCCAGCTGGGTCGGGCCGTCGGCCATGGTCTACCCGGTTCGGGTCGGCCCAGGGGGTACCGGGCCCGGCTGGCCTGGGCCCAGACCCCCCATACTCGGACTATTCTGTTAAAATGCTCATATCTTGATCTAAGGGCATCCGAATGACGCGCCATCAGCGGCGATGCGATCCTTAGATCTAGACGGTCGTTTCGGTATATCACACTCAAAATTTCGGATTTCTTTGGGTTTGGCCAGGTTGGTTCGTACACCAAACTAACTGGGCCCTCCGAGAGGAAATGCTTATATCTTTAGCACCGGATGTCTGATTGATGTGGCGTCGACTTTTTTGGTTTCCTCTAAGTGAGGCAGATCTTTTTTCTTACTCCGCTCGAGGTTTGGATGCCGTTGGAGTGGGGTCGGGTTGGTTCACTCGCGAAATCCAACCGGACCCTGGAACGAAAAAGCCAATAACTCACAGACCGGGCGTCCGATTGACGTTCCGTCTGTCTCGTTGTTTTCCTCTTGATGAGACGGAACATTTGGAATTCTTCACCCGAGTTTTGGTTACAGTTGGATAGTGGCCGAGTTGGATTGTACACGAAATCCAACCGTGCCCCTAGATCGGGATAACTGATATCTTTCAGAAAGGACGTCTGTTTGACAAACCGTCAGCGACGTTGTTGATCTCGTTGAGAAACGGTCCCTATGAGTATACCCTATGAGAGTTCGGGGTACAGTTGGGATACATCAAGAATTGGTTCGCTCACGAAACCAATCGGGCCCCTAGGACGAAAAGGCTAGTGACTCACAGACCGGGCGTCCAATTGACGCGCCGTCTGTTGCGTTGAGACCCCTACGACGAGGCGGTCCATTGAAATACTTCTTCATGGGAATTTGAGATACTTGGAGTATCGACCTGTAGCTCATGGAGCGGACCCTCCCGGAGACGAGCGTGCGGAGTACGGAGACCGTGTAGCCGACTGAGACCTTACGACTGCTTGACTGACTTGACTTGGAGTGAGTCAACTAGCCCAGTGGACGGAGCACTAACTTATGAGGTGCAGACACATGGAGGATGGAGCACTACCTGTGTGACAGTGCAGACCTGCGGTACTCATCCGGAGAGTACCTCAGTAGGCTACTAGGGGGTGTGCACTACTGTGTTTGGGTGACATACCTCGGCGGGAAGCACTATTGTGTTTGGATGGCTGACCCGTGGTACTCGACAGGAGGAGTACCTCAGCAGTCTTAGGTTAGTGAGCAGTACCTCATAGTCGTGACAGGACCACTGTACACTCTAGAGACGGAGCTCTTCGGCAGTTACGGTTTCGATAATGAAAATCCTAGTTTGAGCTGAGACTTTTGACCATTGTGTTTACCTCATGATTGAGATGGGTCACTTGATAACTTAGGTATATGTATGGGAATATACCTGGGTAGTGGTTATCCATTGATATCGCAATCCTTGTGTTTCCTCATGATTGAGATGAGTTACTTGATAACTTAGGTATATGTATGGGCATATACCTAAGTAGAGGTTATCTGTTGAGATCCTCTTTGTGGTTATCTTTGTTGGTTTTAGTGAGACCTTGAGGGTCTTGGGGTCCCTACTAAGTATCGTTATACTCACCCCTACACGGGATATGCCTGCACCTCATAGTGTTGGTTGCAGAAGACGGGCAGTGCTGACGGAGGCCGAGTGTTTGAGGACTGGACGGTACCCAGAGGTGGACTACACAACGAGACGACACATGGAGGAGGTTGACAGATGAGAGCGTGGAGGAGGCTATCTGTACCTACCCTTCAGGTAGGATCTATGGTGGACGACCAGGAGCTGTGCCATCTGTACCTACCCTTCAGGTAGGATCTGATGAGGATGACCCAGGAGCCACTTCCATCCTTCCATCTGTTATCTTTTCTGCTATACTTGTTCAGTTGTAGTTGTACTTTCTTTTGGGTTTGTGTTCTGGCCCATTTACTTTTCAGCACTTCTCCTGTAGTTAGTGTTTACTTTTTCTACTTTCTTACTCTGTGGTGCTTGTTTTCTTTTATAAAGGAAATGTCTTCCCAGTTATCAGGATTTACACCTTTGGTGCTAGTCGCCATCCCCTGTCCTATGGAAGGCGGGCTTGGGGTAGTCATGACACGGGCCTCGATGACGGGTCGTGAAAAATTGGTATCAGAGGAGTTGGTTCTACTGCAGAACTTATAACTCTGATATTTTCTTTCTGTGAAGCAATAGTGTTAAGAGTACCGAGTGTGGTTTTCAGTTCAGGGAGTCCAGTGTTGGTGCGGGCGGCCGACGTATCCATACACCAGGACCCGGACAACTGATTGCCGAATTTCTGCACGAAAACACTGATTGCGTGTGTGTTTTCAAAGGTTTTCCCTTTAAATGTCATCTCAAACCAGGTCATCTCACCAGGTATAATTGTTTGACCATGTTACGCTGTTTCTTTCAGGATGCCTTTTCTCTGACGACCAGCTACAACCCTGAGGGATGTGCGCACTGACAGCCTACTGAGCGACGAGGCTTTGGTACAGGGCCCTTTTTCTGTTGAGGCACCAGCGGAGGCACCAGCGGTACTACCATACGTTGGGCCACCGATGCAACCAGCCCCAGCAATAGGCGATGCATGCCACTTGAGTGCACTTTATGAGTTCCAGCGCCAGAGGCCACCCAAGTTCCGGGGAGAGACGGACCCTCAGGCGGCTAAGGATTGGCTGGAGGCTGTGGTGAGAGTCTTCAGGCTAGTGGGGATGCCGGTAGACCTCATGGTGATCTTTTCTGACAGTCTTCTTCAGGCAGCAGCCGGCAGGTGGTGGAGCCACTTGTTCCAATTTTGCGACGAGATGACCTTCACATGGGAAGACTTCGAGACCTTCTTCATGGTGGAATTTATGCTAGTATCTCTACACCCAGAGCGTGTACAGGAGCTTCTGCCATTGCCACGTGTTTTTCGATCAGTAGCCGAGTCATCTGTGGGTAGTAGACTGATGATACAGAGGTCTAGGAGGACCAGACCAATAGTTGGACGATCTCGGGTTTTAGGACCGGTGGTGCGGGGCACCCGGGGTGGGAACATAGGTAGGTGTGCCAGAAGAAGGATGTGTTACTCAAGCGGCGGAAAGGGTCACCTGGCACGTGACTGTCTGAATCCTCGTACAGTTGATCCGCAGGCTTCGGAGGAGCCACCGAGGCAGAAGCAGCGGTGAGTGCTTGAGCAACAGCCGAGCAGTGGACAAGGCAGTAGAGCTCCGGGAGTAGGTGGACAGGAGAGGAACTAATGGATATGTCTCCTGTACTTATAGTTCCATGTTTCTATTGTATTTGTGACTTTGTACTATGAGCAGAAATAATAAAAAGACACTTATCTTTGAGATGTCTGCTTTCCTGTCCTTTGTTTGGTTCATACTTAGTGGTCCTGGTTAAAACTGTTGGCTTGACCCTCACTTTCGAGATTTCTACTGGAGGAGACCCAGTGACCTCACACTGATGCCGACAGTGTGACTCAACCTTTGGAGGTGAGAGTGACAGTTGGATCTCTTGGTAGTTACGTCGAGGCCTTACAATGTCATCCATGGAATGAATGCGTCATTCATGTCAGGATTGACTGTATTAGGAAATGGGTGTGGTACATCCAGGGGATGAGACCGAGTTTCTATTTTCGGCAAAGGAGGAATTTTAGCAGTTCTTCAGATCGTAGGAAAAGAAGGTGAAGATCATCCAGGAGCGGATGAAGACTACATGGTGCAGTAAGAAACAGGAAACTGGCACCAGTCTTAGAGACTCGGGCATGTTATATGTTTCACGAAGTGGATGCTTTAAGGATAGATGAGTCTGCGAAGTAACATACGTGGAGGCAGAGCTAGGAGAGCAGTATGAGGTGGTGTATATCTTAACATGCTACAACCACCCGCCTTAGTTATCCCCGACAGGCTCAGGGAGCTGGAGGGAGGTGGAAGAGTGCAGCTGCGTGCGGTCAAGGATTGGGACCCAATGGCTTAAAAATGATTTAAGTGATAGTCTGTGTCCACTACTAGCTGCTGTAGTAATAGACGTCGATATGAATCATTCCTCGCTTTCACAAATCTTGTTCCAGACCTAGACTTTCCGGTAAGCCGTGGACTTAACCCTCACATCTGGACATACCTTGGGAGGAGACTCGATAATCACACATACGCCGACGGTGTGGTCAGACCCTCGAGGCGAGAGTTTCGGTTGGAATATCTTGGTGGCAGCGTCGAGGCCTTACGATTTTAGTTCGAGTATGGAATGTGCAATAACTGTTCATAATCAAATTGATGATTTTAAGGAAATATCGGGACAAGATTTCCTGGGTCGGCGAAAAGGAAACCACGGGCAGCACAAGATAAAATCTTGCACAGGATGGTGCGACCGATCACTTTTGAGTCGGTCAACCTTACCCTCGTGGCAACAGTCGTTTTATGTTTCTATTCTAAACAGAAGTTGGAGACATCCGAGTTCGAGAATGACGATCATGTCTTTATACGGTTCTCACCTCGACGAGGTTTACAGAGATGTAGCCGAGGCGACCAGATATCTCCGAGGATCAATAGACCTTTCTAGGTCCCCAGCTGGTTAGGCGAGGTGGTTTTCCGCTTAACCCATCCACCTCAGTTGCACCAGGTGCACAGCGACATCCACGTATCTCAACTGAAGAGATACGTGCTCGACCCTTCGCATATCATCGACCATGAGGAGCTGGATGATGGTGATGGGGTGTCTTTCACGGAGGTTCTAGTGGGGATCGAGGATCGACATGGGTGGTCCTATGAGGGTGGTCTATTCCTCGGGTGCACTTTCTTTGGCAGTACAGGAACCTCCAGGTGAGCACATGGGAGCGGAAGGCTCATATGCGTGCTATGTACTGCTTTTGTGACCCTAGTTGGTGTTAAAGCTTTACGAGGACGTAAAGCCCTGTGGTGGGAGTAATGTAATGACCCGGAAATTTCAAGGGAATTTTTTTCTAAATTTTCTTTGGGATTTTACAAGAACGCAGTTTCAGACGGTACCTGATTCAGAGGCCCGGTGTGCCCGGAATTATTTTCTGAAGTTTGGCTCGGGTATGTTCAGTGAACGAATGAGAGGGATTTTCTAACTTTTGAACCGGTGCTCAGAATCGAATTCTGAGGGCACCGATGGAATCGCAATGCAGGTATTTGCTTAGAAACGCCTCTTTCGGAGTTGCGTTTGCTCGGTTGTGCTTTTTAATTTTTAGGGTTTATGTTAAGAAATAAAACAAAGTTGTACGACAATTTTATTTCATTTCACGTAAAGACGCTTAAAGACCACCTTAAGCTACTTAAGCTTGGTTGAAGAGGATAGGGTGAAATTCAAAATATCCTACCCACTTGGTAGGATATTTGTGAGTTGGGACCCACAAAAGCCCCACAGTTTCTTTTCTTCTTAAGTAACGCACCCGCACCCTCTATTAAATGAAGTCAACTGACGTGTTTCCTTAATTTCTTAACGCCTCTATTTAATTGGGCAGTTATGTTTTACAATTAATTCTTTGAAATTAATTGTGAGGGTTACGTCCTTTGAAATTTGAAATCGTTGGTGGAAAGCAATAAAATAAGGCCTTAGCCTCATTTTATTTTTGGGTTGGGAAGCGTTGCACTGAGTTTTCCTCTCCTCCTCCTCCTTCGTGAGGAACGCGAAGAACGCGCCACCTCCGACGAGGAACGCTCGTTTTCCTTCCATGGAATTTTTCCCCTTCCGTGGAAAGACTCTTCAACGGATCTTCTTGTTCCCCTTCATCACCAACGGATCGACGAACAAGTTCGGAAGCGGAATCGGGTAGCGAGCGACGACGGCTTCGCCTTCCCTCGAGTCGGACGAACGCCGACGTCCCCCTTCGACGCCGTCATCCTCGCGACTCCATACCGCGATGAACCTCGAAAGACGACGCCTCCTTCCGGTCGGCTTATACCCGAGGTAGGGGTTTGACTTTTTTTTAAATTGGTGATTCCTTCCTTCGAATATGAAAGATAAATCTGTCGGCCATGTTCCAATTTTTTTTAGTTAAATTAAAAATTGTGAAGGATAAACGTTTTACGTTTCTGCCAACTTCTATCGAAATAACGAGAGGGAATCAGTCCACACAGACACGACCAATACCCCCTCCCCCTTTGCTTTTCTTCATTTTGATTAGCGAAGATGACATTGTACCGTCCCACCGCGCATGAACGAGAGGAAACGCGGTAGGAGCGGGCCATGATGAAGAAATGCGGTGTCGTCGCGCCGCGCTGAGGATTGCGAACAAGGCCGCAGCCGGAGTCAGGCCGCGGAGGAAGGGCACGGCACCATCACACCATACCGAACGGATTCGCGGCCATCTTGGAAGTGGCGTCCGGAAATACCGGCCGCCGGAGAACGCGAAGGAGGTGGCCGGAACCCCGGCTGCCGGCACTGGAAGACGCGGGACCGCGGGGTCCCGCGACGAGAAACCGGCTGGCCCCGCGCTGGCCGGCCGTTTCTGGCTGAAATCTGGGGGGGGGTTACACCCCCCTGTGTTACAAGGCGCAGCCCCCTTAATGGGGGCCGCCGTTTTCTTAAAGGAGGGGTAACACCCCTCCCTTGGCGCGTGCGTGGCGCAAAGGCCGCGCTGGCCACGCGGGCTGGCCGCGCTGCCGCACCGCCGCGCCGCCGCGCTGGCTGCACCGCCGCGCCGCCAGCCTGGTTGCGCCGCCGGCCGGGTCGGGCCGTCAGCCCTGGTTGACCTGGTTCTGGTCAGCCCAGGGGGTAATGGGCCGGGCAGGCCCGGGCCCAGACCCCCCGTCCTCGGACCTTTCCGTTCAAAGGCTCATATCTTGAGCTACGGGCCTCCGAACGATGCACCGTCAGCGGCGATGCGATCCTTATATCGAGACGGTCGTTTCCGTATATCACATTCAAGGTTTAGGATTACTATGGGTTCGGCCGGGTTGGTTCGTACACGAAACCAACCGGGCCCTCGGAGCAGAAACACTTATATCTTTAGCACCGGACATCCGATTGACGTGCCGTCGACTTTGTTGGTTTCCACTAAGTGAGACAGATCTTTTTTCTTACTCCGCTCGAGGTTTGGATGCCGTCGGAGTGCGGTTGGGTTGGTTCGCTTGCGAAATCCAACCGGACCCCTGAAAAAAAACCCAATAACTCACAGACCGGGCGTCCGATTGACGCACCGTCTGTCTCGTTGTTTTCCTCTTGATGAGACGAAACTTTTGGCATACTTCGCCCGAGTTATGGATACATTTGGATAGTTTCCGGGTTTGATTGTACCCGAAATCCAACCGGGGCCCTAGATCGGGATAACTTATATCTTTCAGACAGGACGTCTGTTTGACGAACCGTCAGCAGCTTTGTTGATCTCATTGAGAAACGGTCCCTATGAGTATACCCTACGAGAGTTCGTGGTACAGTTGAGATACATCCGGGATTGGTTCGCTCATGAAACCAACCGGGCCCCTGGGACGAAAAGTCTAGTAACTCACAGACCGGGCATCCGATTGACGTTCCGTTTGTTGCGTTGAGACCCCTATGACGAGGCGGTACTTTGAGATAGTTCTTAATGGGACTTTGAGATACTTGGAGTATCTACCTGTAGCTCGTGGAGCGGACCCACTCAGAGACGAGCGTGCGGAGTATGGAGATCGTGTAGCCGACTGAGACCTGAGGACTGCTTAACCGACTCGACTTGGAGTGAGTCGACTTGCCCAGTGGATGGAGCACTACCTTGTGAGGTGCAGACCCATGGCGGACGGATCACTACATGTGTGACAGTGCAGACCCACGGTACTCGTCCGGAGAGTACCTCAGCAGGCTACTAGGGGGTGTGCACTACTGTGTTTGGGTGACATACCTCGGCGGGAAGCACTATTGTGTTTGGGTGGCTGACCCGCGGCACTCGACAGGAGGAGTATCTTAGCAGTCTTAGGTTAGTGAGTAGTACCTCGGAGTCGTGACATGACCACTATACACTCCAGAGATGGATCACTTCAGCAGTTACGGTTTTGATAATGAAAATCCTGGTTTGAGATGTGACTTTTGACCTTTGCGTTTACCTCATGATTGAGATGGGTCACTTGATAACGTAGGTATATCTATAGGAATATACCTAGGTAGTGGTTATCCGTTGATTTCACAATCCTTGTTTTTTCTCATGATTGGGATGAGTTACTTGATAACTTAGGTATATGTATGGGCATATACCTAAGTAGAGGTTATCTCTTGAGATATTCATTATGGTTATCCTTGTTGGTTTTAGTGATACCTTGAGGGTCTCGGGGTCCCTACTGAGTATCGTTATACTCACCCCTGCACGGGCTATGTCTGCACCTCGTTGTGTTGGTTGCAGATGACGGGCATTGCTGAAGAAGGCCGAGTGTTTGAGGACTGGACGGTACCCGGAGGTGGACTACACGACGAGACGACACACGGAGGAGGTTGACAGATGAGAGCGTGGAGGAGGCTATTTGTAACTACCCTTCAGGTAGGATCTGTGGTGGATGACCAGGAGCTGCGCCATCTGTACCTACCCTTCAGGTAGGATCCGAGGAGGACGACCCAGGAGTCGCTTCCGTCCTTCCAGCTGTTTTCTTTTTCTGTTGTACTTGTTCAGTTGTAGTTGTACTTTCTTTTGGGTTTGTATTCTGGACCATTCACTTTTCAGCACTTCTCTTGTACTTAGTGTTTACTTTTTCTCCTTGCTTACTCTGTGGTGCTTGTTTTCTTTTATAAAGGCAATTCCTTCCCAGTTATCGGGATTTACGCCTTTGGTGCTAGTCACCAGCCCCTGGCCTATGGAAGGCGGGCTTGGGGTAGTCACGGCACGGGCCCCGAGGACGGGTCGTGACATTGGAAATTTCGCCTTGCATAACTGCCAAAGGATACTTAAATTTTTATCATACTGAGAATATGGATTGAAATGAATGAGAAGGATTTTTCGGATATACAAGGATACATTTTTTTTACGAAAAATATTTTTAATTAGTGGTGAAATGGGGATAAGGTGGTCTCCTTTTATAAGAAAATAAAAACACACTTTTGTAAAAACTCATTCTTTCATAATAAAATCAATCTATTATTCATGGAAAATGGAACCAAAAATAAAAAATAATAGTGTCATAAGGAATATAATTTTGACCCCCAACATCCCATATAAAACATGTTTTTCCACAAGTTTAACCATTTTCACTACGTTAACCCACATTTAACCTAATTTACATTTATAATGGTAACTCCACTTTCACCTTTGGAAATTAATTTTAAAATGAAATAATTATAAAAATAATTTGATTAATAATTTGAAGATTATTATTAAAAACAGGTAAATCAATTTATAATATAAAATATTAATTATCTATATAAATTTAATTTTTTATTAGCGTATAAAATCCAAAAAACATGTCTTTAGAAATAATTTTTTTTAAGAATATGAAATATTTGTAGGGAAAAATTATCAATGGTATTGATTATATTGAAATTAAGTGGTTTAATACTAATCAAAAAATATGTTTAATTAACATTATAAAAATTTTAAATATTATTCTAGAATCTAAAATTTTTATTAAAAGAACCATATGAAAAATACTTTTTGTTAATACATTACCTGAAAATGATAGATGAAGATGGATTTCATGATTGTAAAAAGTTATTTTAGAAGATAAATAGACATGGAAAGATTGTATTTTATGAAAAATTTACTAAATATATTTCATTTTTAGCCGTACAAAAGTTATATAATTTAATATAGGGAAACAAATTGAGTTACACTAGCTTTAATAAAAAACTAGATCTTTGTAATGATTTTCCATTAGCAGATAATGACCTTCCTTGATGAACATATGAAACATAAAAAATTCTACATTTAATGGGTGTGATATCTAAAATAATACATTCAGTTCTGAACATATTTTTTCAAGGACCATGAATCACAAAAATAATTGTCCAATATCTGGTGCATCTTTAAAAAAGAATGATTAATCATGAACTTCATATTTTGTATAGGGCATTACATTTAATCCATGTTTTTGGAACATATATGGAAGTGAGGAGACTATAATATAGTTGGAATGGACCACATATATAATAAATATTGATGGGAAAATTCATTACCCATTGGAATCTCCTCATTGGATGAAAAATGATCATGATTATTCAATATTTTGAAATGAATTGACAGATCTTCGTCTTGGGATTTATATAGATATATTGAATCCTTTTGGTGTATAAATATGCACTCAAATTATATGGCTAGTTATGTTTGACAATTATAAATCACTACCATTTTTTTGTATAAAATTAAAATACATAATATTAACACTATTTATTTTCAGACTGAAACAATCGAGAAACAATTTTATTTTTTATTTGGCTCCATAGATCAAAGATATGAAATAACTATGGAATTAAATTGTAATGTCATATGAATATTATAAAAATGATGATTTCATAAAATTATCCATGTTGTATGAGATGATAAATAATTTTCCTTCTTATTGAAATTTGTTATGATATATCATTAAAGGGACTCAAGGGTGGCCCATTTATGAAAATGGTACACACACAGTATGGTTTAAACATTCCTTGATGACTATTTTCATGGAAATCTCAATTTTCTACCCTAATGAAATAAATTTAAATCTTAGAGAAAATCAATATATGTGAATTAAAAATAAGTCACAACACCATCTCTAATAATAGATGATACACTATTTGTTAAAGTAAATGATATGGTCACTATTTTTGGAAATCCTTTTAAAAAACATAACAAAATAAATAGTAAAAAGAGATCAGTTTTTTATTTATTGTACTATAATTTTTTTATAAATTTTACATTTTCATGATTTAATGGATGTATGCAAGAATATATTTGATAATTTCATTTTAAAATTACTAAATTATACTCTAAATACAATGTAAAGCAATTATCATAGTTAGGAATTATTGAAATTCAGTTATGGGATGAGTGGGTTATAGTGAAGGGTGAGGGTGTACTTTTCTTCCTCAATTCCTTACACTATATCAATGTAAGAGACATATCAATTTTTCAACATCCTGAATAAAGTAATTCTTCCTAATGGGTATTCATGAAATATCATGAATTTTATGTTGTGGAATGATTTAAATTAAACGACATTTTAAAAAATTTATAATAATGTCTTTAAATAATGTTTAATTCATATAGATTTACCATGATATAATGTTTTTACCCATATCACTACATGTATATTGAATGAATACTTTCTGTTCATGAAATTATTCCTTCATTATATGTTAATGCATTCCCAAAATCTCTATCATGGATCCTTATTACTAGTCACCCTCTAACTCACCCTTCATCGGTCCATAAATAGTGCCACCACTCCACACTCCACCACCTTCAAATATATTAAAAATTGCTAGTTTGGGTCATGTGTCAATCATTATGATTGTAACTACCACTTGATTGATATCCTAAACTCTGTTTTCCAGATCGGAATTTACAACACCCCTCAATTCCTAGACCCCATCCTCAACCCTGATATCCCATTATGGATAATGGTTACATTTGGGTTTTGGAGTCCTACCAAGACTACCTAATAATTGAAAACACCACCCTCACCTTCATCATTGATATTAATCTCTTCCTCTCTTACTCCAATGATTGTGTTACCTTGTATACCCACACTACAATCCATGACATCACATGATCAAAAATTCTCCAAATGGAAACACCATGTTACATGAAACTATATATATGTTTATCTATAAAATATTACAACATTCCACTCACACGTTATTTGTGGGGTGGACCCTCCAGGAGGGGTTTTGTCTCATTATTTGAGGCTCTTATTTTTTTCCAAAAAGACAACCACTATAGTATTTTGGTTGATCTACAATCATTTACTATAAACTACATCACTCGTGGAGAATTATCACTCTTTCTCAAATTGATATTAGAATAGTGGTTTATTTAAATGAGGTAGTTGTAATGAAAAACCCAAACAATTAGTCATCTCCACCTATAACCCACAAGAGTATCAATAAAGGTCTTGTATCTCCCATGTGACTAACTTTTTCAGCATATCACATGGGTTCTACTTTGTGTATGTATTTACAATTTTTTGTAGTTAAGGATCCATTATTGTGTGTATCAAATGATAGAAAATGTTGACGTTCTTAATCTGGAAATGATACAATGTTTTATTTCTCAAGTTCAAATCACTTTTAATATCCCAATGAACCTTGTACTGCATCAACATGAATCCAAAAACATAATGAATTTTATTTAACCAAAACATCTCCTCTCTATCATCCATAGTATAAATATACTCTTATTCAGTTTTTTATTGGGAAAAACACTTCAATAACATCTACTTCTACGATAAAATGTAGACTTTAAATTATAATGATATCCAAATATATCTACGTCTATATACTCTAACTAGAGAGGTTCATCTCCCCCATAGCATAAACATTGATTTGATGTAACATTAAGATATTTTAGAATCCACTTGAGAAAATCCTAGTTCTACATCAAAATGTTAGAGAGGTATCATGTCATGCCACTACATGGGAAATGTGTTTCCTTGAAAACACTATAACATAGATCAAGATTTCAATTGCTGATGAGTATGTTATCATATCCACCAACTCAATATATTCCATATGTGATGAGAATGAACTCTTATTGAACATCAAATAATTGGGTAGAGGAATGATTACAAATTTTATGACTACATATTAATATTTATTAGGTACTAAATTTCATCTGCGCTAAACAATAAACACTCATAAAAGGCGGAATTTAATTTAATCTAGCAAAAATGGATGATAAAGGAGACCATTAACGGTGGTAAAATAATTATCGATAAAATTGAACCTTTTTCCAAAACTTTTTATCACTGTTAATGGTACCTATTATTAGCAAATTTCATAGCATTTAAAAATTTACCCATTTATCATCACTAAAAAACACTAATATAGTGAACCACAAATAATTTAATTTATATACGTATTTATATATTTTAAAATAATACTTATATAAAATTAATTATATATATTTAATCATAATATATAAATATGAATTACATAAAAATATTATAATAAAAATATAATCATCAATCTTATTTTCATTATTTCTTTTATGATATTATCAAATTTCTATTAATAAATAAATATATTTAACAATATATCTATATAAATTACTTAAGAAATGATTATTTAAATGAAATACATTAATATTCTTTTTAAACAATTTCCTAATTATTTAAAGAATATATATATATTTGTTAAAATATAATTATTATTTGAATATATATATATAAATAATTACAAATATAAAATATAAACATATATTTGTAAGAATATTTAAGGATGTGTATGTATGTGTATATTTGTATGTTCATTTATGTATGTTTGGGTATGTGTTTATATGTGTTGTATGTGTATATATGTGTTTTGTATGCATGTGAGTGTGTTTTTATATAGATCAATGATTGTGTATATGTATGTGTATAAATGTATTAGTGCTTATGTATCATAACATTTCGATATATGTACGATTTTATTTGTATGTGAAGGTATGTGTTTAGGTATGTGTATGTCTATGTGTATGTGTATGTGTATGTGTATGTGAATGTGTATGTGTATGTTTATGTGTATGTGTAAGTGTATGTGTAAGTGTATGTGTAAGTGTATGTGTATGTGTATGTGTATGTGTATTTGTATGTGTATGTGTATGTGTAAGTGTATGTGTATGTGTATGTGTATGTGTATGTGTATGTGTATGTGTATCTGTATGTGTATGTGTATGTGTATGTGTATGTGTATGTGTATGTGTATGTGTATGTGTATGTGTATGTGTATGTGTATGTGTATGTGTATGTCTATGTGTATGTGTATGTGTATGTGTATGTGTATGTGTATGTGTATGTGTATGTGTATGTGTATGTGTATGTGTAAGTGTTTGTAAATGTATGCATTTATATGTGTATGTGTGTATGTATATGTTGTATGAATATGTATGCATAAGTATGTGGATGTATGTGCACATCTATATATTCGTGCATGTAAGGGTATGTATGTGTATACATCTATGCATTTGTAGGTGTTCTATGTGTACATATGCATTCTGTGTGTGTGATTGTATGTTTATATATGTGTGTTAGTGTATGTGTTTGTATATATGTGTGCCTATATGTATGCATATGTACATGCCTACATGTATGTGTATGTGTATGCATATGGATGTGAATGAATGTGTGTATATCTGTATGTTTATGTACATGTTTATGTACATGTTTATTTATACATTTACTTGTATGTGTATGTGTAAGCGTATGTCTATGTGTATGAGTATGTGTACAAGTATGTTTCTGTGTATGTGTATGTGTATGTGTATATGTATGTGTATGTGTAGGGTGTTTGATTGTGTATGTTTATGTGTATGTGTGTGAGTATGTGTATGTGTATGTGTCTGTTTATGTGTATGTGTATGTGTGTGTGTGTGTGTGTGTGTGTGTGTCTGTGTAAGTGTATGTGTATGTGTCTGTGTATTTGTATGTGTATGTGTATGTGTATGTGTATCATATGTGTATGTGTATCACATGTGTATGTGAATGTGTATGTGTATGTGTTTGTGTATGTGTATGCGTATGCACATATACATAAATATATATTTATATTTGCATGTTTATGTAGCATGTGTATGTCTATGTGGCATGTGTATGAATGAAAATGTAAGTGTATATAATTATATGTAAGTGTATATTTATGTATGTGTATATGGATGTTTGTTTGTGTATGTATATGTGTATGTATGTTTACATGTATGTATATGCGCATGTGTGGGTGTGTGTGTGTGTGTGTTTGTGTAATGTACATGTTCGTTTATTAATTTTAAATTATTTATTCTTTTTTCATACATTTCAATTTTTTACAATTTTTTGTCATTTACACTTTTTAATATTTATTATTTTAAATATTTATTCATTTATTATTTCTATTATATATTCAACTCATATAGTTATTATATAATTCTTAATATATTAAACATTTAATTAAAATATAATTTTTTAATTATTATTAAAATTTTAAATAATATTTCCAACTAATTCCGAATCTGAACAACAATGCTCGATTACATAGGATTTCATATATTATAACCCCAATCCAGGTGTCGTCTAGGTATTATTGTGGGAGCTTAATTTCCATCCTCATTGTCAGAATAAAATAAATTATTAGATATGGGTTAGGATACATGGTTATAGTTAGGTTTATTAGAATCCTTTGATATTTAATAATATTATATCATGTATTGGTGTACCTAAAAAATTAAAAGAGAATATTGTTCAGGGTAGGTAGGGTTATAATGAGAGGGTGATTGTTGAAGTTGATATGCCAAAACCCCTTTCAAATAATGTCACTCACATTGTAAATGGATACATGTTTGAGGTTGATTTTGTGTATAAGTTCATTTCACCAATTTTTTTCTACATGATGAGTGGGAATATAGTCTCATGTTTTACATAGGTTCAAATTCTACAGATGAAGAAGTTAGGTCCTATGAAGAAAAAAGAGACCAAGGAAATGCAGAGATAATCAAGTGATAGGGTCTTGGAGTTAGGTCCCTCAATGTCTTCAATGAAGGCTATGTGGGAGAATACTGGGAACCTTGAACTAACGGTTCTAGAGGCTAAGGAGAAAACTACTATTAAATAAGATCAAGCTACCACTATTTATGAAATGGAAAATAGGTGTAGGGTGTTAATGCCTCATGATCATGCCCAACTTAAATTAGGCCTTGAATGGTCTCATCTATGCAGAAATGGTCTGTCAGCAAGCCTGATTTTATAAACCATGGATTGAATTCTTCATTTGATCTAGTACTGACTGGATATTCATATTTTTATGGATGATAATGGGAAACTATGGTAGGGGATAATTTTAACACTCATGATGCTAGAGTTGTTTATGATAACGAGGAGTCTGAAAAGAGCTTCCTGTATAATATGTGAATGACATGCATTTGAGATATGAGAAAATCCTGACCACTTCAGTTGAACATAAAGGAATGAAAATTCCATTCGTTAATTCTTGCATTAAAGAAAAATCTACAAAAATCACCTCTAGAAGAAAGGGATCCTTGAATGAATCTCAAATGACAAAATGTTATGGTTGATACCTCTAATTTCTTGTGATTAACTATGAATAAAAGTTGATGTTGGGATATCCTCTGATCAAGAGAGGGATTCCAATGCCCAAGTTATTGAATCTGTTGGATTTTTCCGACAAAAAAAGACCACTATACTACTTCATTCTAAATAAGTGAAGGATTCCAAATTTATATCTGTTTCCATTGAGGTTTCTAGGTCTAATAATCCTATATCATTTTTCACTAGAGTTTCATCTTAGGGAAATCTGGTCAAACACAAGTCACAAATTCAAAGCTAAGGGCTAATTGATGTGATGGGGAAATGGTACTGACTGGTAGATTAGGTCATCCAACCCTATCCCAATCAAATGTTTAAAATAAAAAGGTCTAGTAAAGTCAAATTAAGAAGGTTATTCTCATTAGGGGAAGATCATGTCATGAACCATCCCAACAGGGCATGTGTTGTGAATACCCACGGAGCACATCCATTATTCCAGCAGCTAGTGATTAGAACTGAGTAATAATTTCACTCACATGGGAGGTCTTAAAATAAGGTACATGTAAAAAAACATGTATCATGAAGCCCATACAATTATGAAATGTAAAACAACTGAAAAAACATGCATTCATACATTTAAATCCCAGTATCATAATACAACCACAATTACTAAGATAAAAAATTCCCAAATACAATCCCAACACAAAGAGTCTAAGAAAATTCTAACAAGAATGTATAGAAGGGGACAGTTTTCAAAGTGACTTATCAAATACCCCTCGGTCAGTATGGATCACATAGCTCTGTCTGGTACTAGCCCCTCTAGGACTCCATCAAAAACTAGAGCATCTACATAAGACATGACATGTGTTGGGAAATACCATGATGGGGTTATTATAACTGAAGTGCACTGTGTTGCATTTGTTGTCAATGAGGCATGAAGTTGTCTTGGAATGAATGGATGTCAAGAATTGTCAAGATGTGAATGCCAAAGGTTGTGATGGTGTTGGTGGTGAAGGAGAATGGCCATGGTACTAAGATGCATGTCACTTAGGAGATTCACTAAGTGGTATTGGAAATTGTGGTTGAAACATTCTCCATGAAAATCAGATGATTGTTGAGCTGTTCTTAAAGTTCCAAGAACTTGTATCAACTGGATACAAAGCCACAACAAAGTTAGAAGACCATGCATTGTAGTGACAATGCATGAGGAGTTGAAGAAGCAAGATGATCCATTCACTACTTCTAAGTGGATGAAGTGGTTTAATGTAGTCCATGCACTATCACTTAGTGCATGTGAATCAGAAGATGTTCCAATTGATCTCTGATTAGATCAATGAAGTTTATTGAAGGAATATTTGATTCAGGAGCTCGGTTGAAGATGAAGAAACCTTCGGGAATTCCATTCTTAAATGTTGATTATATGTTGAAGAAAAATGGAGGAATTCTAATGAAGAAGATTAATACATGAATTCTTAAGAAGAAGATGAAGGAGAAGAAAGGCTTGAAGTGGTTCTCTTGATATGGCTTGATTTCATGGAGGACTTTGTTTTTTGACAAATTCTTATTCAAGACTTAGCCAAAAAATGTGCCACCAAGGAGACCAACCGAGGGTCATCACCCAAGGCACTTGTGGGACTCAAGGTCACCACGCCCATGGGGAACCCTCAAGGCCAGGGCAGCATCCTTGAGGCAGGGGCGCACCCGTAGGATACCGCAAGGGCGCCTGGGGCACGCCCGGAGGAGCGTGGCAGGGGCCGTGTGTGAGCCCCCGAGGGCACGCGGTGATGAAGCCCGCGCACCCGAGTGTGCATAGTGGGCGCTAGGTGCGCGCCCGCAGGGAGCAGAGAGTGGGCACAAAGCGTGCCCGCAGGGAGAACTCGGTGCGGGGCGGCACCGAGAGGGGAGGAGATTCAACCGGCCGTTCATGGGAGCGCCAGGGTGATAAACCGCGGAAAAACAAGAGCCCGTTTCGATGTGGGACGCGGAATTTTTCCGCGGGAGCGATCCTGGCCGCATGATCGATCGCGCGCCAGATCTCGGCCGCACATCTGATCCGCGGCAAGGCGATCTGATCCAGGCCGTCCGATGTATTTCAAATGCCACATCCGACGGCTCCGAGGCATCTCCTTCCTCGAGCTTGAGCCGAGGACACCCCGTGCCACCCGACGTCTGCCGCTGAACCAGAGCCTCCCCGACGACCTGTTTTCGAGTTCCCGGCCATCTCCGATCAAACCGAAGTGTCCATTGGGATCGTCTGAGCATACTGAACACAACCATGCCTTAAAATATACTTGCATGCAATGAGATGAAGATTTTGGTTGAGGCCGAGGCAAGCAAAGCTGCCGAAGGCCATTTGGGTTGTTGATCTGGATGGACAGGTATTAAAGAGGCCATGCATGAGTTCTAAGTCGCATGCACGTAGAAGGAAAAGAAAAGGAAGCCCGCGTGAAACCGAGAATAAAAATCAAGATTTGAAAAGATTTTTAATAATCCTAAGATCTCGGGAGTTTGAGTTATATCACGCGGATGAGCCGAGGAACTCTTTGCCTATAAAAGGAGAGCCCATGCTCTCGGGATTGCTTGCTGAAACTCTGTTGAAAATCCGAGTCCCGTGAGAGCTCTGCCTCGCGAAGTTGAAGCCCCGCGCAAGTTTACTTGTGCGGCTTGAGTTCCTTGCACGCTACTTCTTTGCGTGACAAGAAGAAGAATGAGGAGAAGTCCTCTGCACGCTAATCCTTTGCGCGGCAGGAAGACCTCGTGGCCGCAACACTCTGCGTGCCCGAGGCTTGTTCCCTCTCTGCCCGCACCCTTGTGCGGCAAGAGGAAGTGCCTGCGGGTGCAGCACTTGCGCGCCCCGCGGCAAGAGGAGTTTGCGCGCTCGAAGGGTTGCGCGCCCGTGGAGCCTTGCACCTGAGGACCTACGCGACCCAAGGCAGTAGCCAGCTGCACCTTGCATGCCTTCAGTTGGTTGGTGTTCGGGCTGTGTGTGTAAAAACCGAAGAAGGCAGTGTGTGTGTGCCAAGTGGAGAAGAAGACCCGAGACTTAGTGCCTTGTGTGCCAAGTGAAGTGGAAGACCACACTTTGTGTGTGTGCCAAAGAAGGCCAAGGCTTTGCCTCTTGTGTGTGCAAGGAGAACCCGAGACCACACCTTGTGTGTGTGCCAAGTGAGGAAGACCCTACGGGTTGGTTGTGCACTCTTGATGATTAAAGGAGAAAAACAAAGTGTGTGTGCAAAGTGGAAGAGTACACAAAGAGCAAAGAGGTTGTAGCCATTGGTATGTGCAAGAAGAAGTGAAGGCCAAGTCATGTGTATGCAACAATTGAAGACCACAACTCAACCTATGTTGTGTGTGTGTGCAAATTAAAAGAAGTGGCCGAACCTTAGTGTGTGTGCAAACCAAAGTGTGAACACACTAAGAAGAAGAGAAGATATCCACACTAGTGTATAACACACATTTATGTGTGTAATCAAAAGAGAATAAAGTGTGTGAAGAAGTGAGAAGGTGGTGTGTGCTTAAAGATACTACACCCTTTGTGGGTTTATTGCACCAAGAGAAGAAAGAGGGAAGTGCATGCATGCTTGCATGCAAGTGCACACGTGAACAGTGCTAAATCAGTTGTGTGCATTTGAGTTGTCCAAGACTTGAATATCTTGAAGAAAATTTGAGAAGGCCATGCAGTCAGTGCATGAGGATTCAGAGTTTCCATGCATTCAGTGCATGAAGTTGTTTTGAGTTGAGACTGGACCAGACTGAAGTTAGATATATTGTTTGTCTGAGTTTGCAGTAGATTGAGAAGAGCCTGATCAAGAGAAGTGATCAGAAGTTGCTGAGCAAGACCAACAGACCTTTTAGAGGCTGTTGAATATTCTTGAAGAGAGAGGCCAGGTCATCCTAAGAAGAAGGAGATAAAGCCTGAGCTAGACGAGAAGACCTGAACATCACAAGTGATCAGAGGTACCGAGCAAGGCCAGTAGCCTTTATCCCAGGCTGCTGAAGATACTTGAAGAGCTGAAAAAGAAGAAGAGCTACTCGTGTGACTCGAGCAGCCAGGAGAAGACCCCTGTGAGACTCAGGGTGGAGGAAGTCTCCAGTGGGATTCTGCAGCAGGCCAGTGGGACTCTGGTAACACTGTGGGACGCAGTATAAAGACCCTCCCGTGGGACTCAGGAGAGATACAGTGGGACTCTGTATCGACCATTGTAATTTTAACAGGTTATAATGGAGAATCCATGCTGGGAGAGCATGGCAAGGATGTAGGCCTTTGGTGCCGAACCTTGTAAATCCTTGTGTCCTGTGCCTTTTCATTACTGCATCATTCGGGAAAGGTTGACAGACACAAGAAGAGTGGATCGAGGCTTTAACCAGCCATAGAGGTTTAATTGATAAGAATCAATTAGTAAAAAGTTTTAAGGGATCACTGATTCACCCCCTCCCCCTCTCAGTGATTCACACTGATCTGGGCACTTCAATTGGTATCAGAGCGAAGGTTACCTCTAAAAGATCCAAGAGAGTCTATATGGAGTGCAGATTTGAGGAAATGAAAGAACAGCCTCAAATGGCGATATCTGCCAAGACTCTGAAAAACAAAATGAAGAAACAGGCAAAGAAGATGAGGAAGAAGGTTGCTGCAATCAGAGAAACTCCTTCTATGGAAAGAAATGTGAAAGTCACATCAGATGACAATTCCTTTTATCATTCTTCTGATGAAGCCTGTCATAGCTGTGATGAATATGGAAGAAACAATGACCTTCTAAATGAAATCAAATATCTTCAGAAGATAGTCCCCAAGGAAGTGGCAATGTGTATAGCTACATGCATCCTTGATCTTCAAGAAGAAAAATCACAGTTAGAAGAAGAAGCCAATGCTATGGAAGATCAGCTGGCTAAAAGGGTTGGCATAACCAACACTCTCAGAAAGCTGGTAAATGCCAAAGATGAAACAGTATCTCTTTGCAATGAAAGATATGAAGACACTGCTGAAGAATTGCAAAGAAGCCTTTCTGAGAATGAATTCTTTAAGATAATGGTCAAAGAAGTGTTCCATGCACTGGAGAAGCTGCACAGAGTCTCAATGATTGTCAAAGATGCTCAACTAGAAGATAAAGTCAAAAGGGTGAAGGAGCTTGACAACTCAATGCTTGAAATCAAGAAGGTGCATGAAGACCAGTTAGAACAGCTGAAAGAAAATTGGGAAGGAAGGCTAAGAACTGTTGAGGATGAGAAAAACTCCCTTAACATGAAATGCTTAGAACTAGAGGTGATATTGAAAAATCTGGAATCACCCAAAGCTGAAGCCTCCTAGTCAGCTGAAAGAAGAAATTTTGCTACTCAAGTGAGCTTTGAAAAGGATGATTCTAAAAGAAAGACATCCTATAATAAAAGGGCAACAACTTCTAAAAAGAAGGTACCATCCATCCCATCTTGTACTCATGTTTCTAATTGTGTTTCCACACAAAGTGTAGGATGGAAGAATAATTCCAAACAAGTATGGATGAAGACAATGAAGAAAGAAAGCTCTCCTGAAGCAGCACAACAATTCAAGACAAGTACCCTAAAATCAGAAGGACTGAAGAAGTCAAGATTTGTGGGTCAATGTTGGTGTTGTAATAAGTATGGGCACTGTGCAAAGGATTGTTGGTACAATCCACTAAATGTCAAAGCACAAAGGAAGCCCATGCCAAGGGGGAGCAAGAAAGAAGAAAAGAAGCAACATCCACAGGTCCAGAGACATCTGTTTACTGCAAATAGATTTGGATTACTTGACAACATCTGGGATGGTTGCAAAAGTAGTCAAAAAGATACATGTCAGTCTCCAACTGTATCCAGAGCTCAAAAGAAGAAAAGATCACAGAACCTGGCTCAAAAATATTCCTTGGGAAGCAAGAAGAAAGTAGAAAATGCTCCCAAGAAGTGCTTGAGAAATAAAGAGAAGTCCTTGGATTATGAGTCCAAGAAGGGTGATGCATCCAGAAGGACCACCAAGAAATGCTTCTACTGTGGAAAGAAAGGACATATCATGGATCTTTGTAAAGAAGCCATGAAATTCAATAGAAGCAGACTGGACTCAAACAGACAATCAATCCAGAAGAAGCAGAAGGGATTGGTTGAAAATAAGTTGCCTAAGAAAGGTAGCTTAACAGCATCAAAAGAACCATGTGGAATTTCCAAAACTGAGGCCTCACTTCCAAATGACTTGTTAGTCATATGGCCAAATTAGTTGCAACTTGCCAAAGATCTGCAAAAAGCTGAAGATAAAGTTCTGGCAATTTCTAAGGAAAAAGGGAAGAAGAAGATTTCACATGAAGATGTGTTGAGATCCACACCAGCACAAACATAAAAGAAGATCAGATGTGCAAGTGTGAAGAATGGTGAAAATGGGACATCTCGGTTGGGAGAATCTTCTCAACCTTGTTGTTCACATTGATGAACCAAGGAGGTTCCATCTTATTCCCTTATACTATTGGTATTTACATGTGCTGACATTGCAGGGAATTGAAGATGATGATCATTCTCAGCTGGAGGATGGTTTGGAAAGAATGGAGTGCACCCCTTGAGGGGGAGCCAATCTGGAGAAGATGGGATTCTGAGATTAATTCTATCTTATGAAGAGTGAAAGGGGGAGCTTTATCTTTGCACCTGAACTTTCTAATGAGTTTTGTGAAGTATGTGCAGGATTTAGCAATTCATTGTTATATCTGAAAAATTTCAAGCCCCTTGAAGCATGATCTCACATGTGTAGAGAATTGTGGACAGCATTGAGTCCCTTGGTTACATCACTCTTGTTTTCTACACCGGGTTAGCCCAAGTAGACTTAGAGTTGATCTACTAAAGGTTCTTTGCTAAAGAAGAACATGTGACATCATCCCTCTCTCAGTGTTTTTCAAGAAAATACATTTCAAAGGGAGGAAGAGATTTTTTAAAGAGAACCACACCACACCTTTGCATTTGATTGCCAATAAGGGGGAGAAATATTGGCACACATATTGACCCATTCATATGTGCTGAAGGAGTGTATTGACAAAAAATACAAAGGGGGAGATTGAAGTGCACTGTGTTGCATTTGTTGTCAATGAGGCATGAAGTTGTCTTGGAATGAATGGATGTCAAGAATTGTCAAGATGTGAATGCCAAAGGTTGTGATGGTGTTGGTGGTGAAGCAGAATGGCCATGGTACTAAGATGCATGTCACTTAGGAGATTCACTAAGTGGTATTGGAAATTGTGGTTGAAACATTCTCCATGAAAATCAGACGATTGTTGAGCTGTTCTTAAAGTTCCAAGAACTTGTATCAACTGGATACAAAGTCACAAAAATGTTAGAAGACCATGCATTGTAGTGACAATGCATGAGGAGTTGAAGAAGCAAGATGATCCATTCACTACTTCTAAGTGGATGAAGTGGTTTAATGTAGTCCATGCACTATCACTTAGTGCATGTGAATCAGAAGATGTTCCAATTGATCTCTGATTAGATCAATGAAGTTTATTGAAGGAATATTTGATTCAGGAGCTCGGTTGAAGATGAAGAAACCTTCGGGAATTCCATTCTTAAATGTTGATTATATGTTGAAGAAAAATGGAGGAATTCTAATGAAGAAGATTAATACTTGAATTCTTAAGAAGAAGATGAAGGAGAAGAAAGGATTGAAGTGGTTCTCTTGATATGGCTTGTTTTCATGGAGGACTTTGTTTTTTGACAAAGTCTTATTCAAGACTTAGCCAAAAAATGTGCCACCAAGGAGGCCAGCCGAGGGTCATCACCCAAGGCACTTGTGGGACTCAAGGTCACCACGCCCATGGGGAACCCTCAAGGCTAGGGCAGCATCCTTGAGGCAGGGGCGCACCCGTAGGACACCGCAAGGGTGCCTGGGGCACGCCCGGAGGAGCGCGGCAGGGGCCGTGTGTAAGCCCCCGAGGGCACGCGGTGATGAAGCCTGCGCACCCGAGTGTGCATAGTGGGCGCTAGGTGCGCGCCCGCAGGGAGCAGAGAGTGGGCGCAGAGCGCGCCCGCAGGGAGAACTCGGTGCGGGGCGGCACCGAGAGGGGAGGAGATTCAACTGGCTGTTAATGGGAGCGCCAGGGTGATAAACCGCGGAAAAACAGGAGCCCGTTTCGATGTGGGATGCGGAATCTTTCCGCGGGAGCGATCCTAGCCGCACGATCGATCGCGCGCCAGATCTCGGCCGCACATCTGATCCGCGGCAAGGCGATCTGATCCAGGCCGTCCGATGTATTTCAAATGCCGCATCCGACGGCTCCGAGGCATCTCCTTCCTCGAGCTTGAGCCTAGGACACCCCGTGCCACCCGACGTCTGCTGCTGAACCAGTGCCTCCCCGACGACCTGTTTTCGAGTTCCCGACCATCTCCGATCAAACCGAAGTGTCCATTGGGATCGTCTGAGCATACCGAACACAACCATGTCATAAAATATACTTGCATGCAATGAGATGAAGATTTCGGTTGAGGCCGAGGCAAGAAAAGCTGCCGAAGGCCATTTGGGTTGTTGATCTGCATGGATAGGTATTAAAGAGGCCATGCATGCGTTCTAAGTCGCATGCACGTAGAAGGAAAAGAAAAGGAAGCCCACGTGAAACCGAGAATAAAAATCAAGATTTGAAAATATTTTTAATGATCCGAAGATCTCGGGAGTTTGAGTTATATCACGCGGATGAGCCGAGGCACTCTTTGCCTATAAAAGGAGAGCCCATGCTCTCGGGATTTCTTGCTGAAACTCTATTGAAAATCCGAGTCCCGTGAGAGCTCTGCCTCACGAAGTTGAAGCCCCGCGCAAGTTTACTTGTGCGGCTTGAGTTCCTTGCGCGCTACTTCTTTGCGCTACAAGAAGAAGGAGGAGGAGAAGTCCCCTGCGCGCTAATCCTTTGCGCGGCAGGAAGACCTCGTGGCCGCAACACTCTGCGTGCCCGAGGCTTGTTCCCTCTCTGCCCGCACCCTTGTGCGGCAAGAGGAAGTGCCCGCGGGTGCAGCACTTGCGCGCCCCGCGGCAAGAGGAGTTTGCGCGCTCGAAGGGTTGCGCGCCCGTGGAGCCTTGCACCTGAGGACCTACGCGACCCAAGGCAGTAGCCAGCTGCACCTTGCATGCCTTCAGTTGGTTGGTGTTCGGGCTGTGTGTGTAAAAACAGAAGAAGGCAGTGTGTGTGTGCCAAGTGGAGAAGAAGACCCGAGCCTTAGTTCCTTGTGTGCCAAGTGAAGTGGAAGACCACACATTGTGTGTGTGCCAAAGAAGTCCGAGGCTTTGCCTCTTGTTTGTGCAAGGAGAACCCGAGACCACACCTTGTGTGTGTGCCAAATGAGGAAGACCCTACGGGTTGGTTGTGCACTCTTGAAGATTAAAAGAGAAAAACAAAGTGTGTGTGCAAAGTGGAAGAGTACACAAAGAGCAAAGAGGCCATAGCCTTTGGTATGTGCAAGAAGAAGTGAAGGCCAAGTCATGTGTGTGCAACAAGTGAAGACCACAACTCAACCTATGTTGTGTGTGTGTGCAAATTAAAAGAAGTGGCCGAACCTTAGTGTGTGTGCAAACCAAAGTGTGTACACACTAAGAAGAAGAGAAGATATCCACACTAGTGTATAACACACATTTATGTGTGTAATCAAAAGAGAATAAAGTGTGTGAAGAAGTGAGAAGGTGGTGTGTGCTTAAAGATAATACACCCTTTGTGGGTTTATTGAACCAAGAGAAGAAAGAGGGAAGTGCATGCATGCATGCATGCAAGTGCACACATGAACAGTGATAAATCAGTTGTGTGCATTTGAGTTGTCCAAGACTTGAAGATCTTGAAGAAAATTTGAGAAGGCCATGCAGTCAGTGCATGAGGATTCAGAGTTGCCATGCATTCAGTGCATGAAGTTGTTTTGAGTTGAGACTGGACCAGACTGAAGTTAGATATATTGTTTTTCTGAGTTTGCAGTAGATTGAGAAGAGCCTGATCAAGTGAAGTGATCAGAAGTTGATGAGCAAGACCAACAGACCTTTTAGAGGCTGTTGAAGATTCTTGAAGAGAGAGGCCAGGTCATCCTGAGAAGAAGGAGATAAAGCCTGAGCTAGACGAGAAGACCTGATCATCACATGTGATCAGAGGTACCGAGCAAGGCCAGCAGCCTTTATCCCAGGATGCTGAAGATACTTGAAGAGCTGAAAATGAAGAAGAGATACTCGTGTGACTCGAGCAGCCAGGAGAAGACCCCTGTGAGACTCAGGGTGGAGGAAGTCTCCAGTGGGATTCTGGAGCAGGCCAGTGGGACTCTGGTAACACTATGGGACGCAGTATAAAGACCCTCCTGTGGGACTCAGGAGAGATACAGTGGGACTCTGTATCGACCATTGTAATTTTAACAGGTTATAATGGAGAATCCATGCTGGGAGAGCATGGCAAGGATGTAGGCCTTTGGTGCCGAACCTTGTAAATCCTTGTGTCCTGTGCCTTTTCATTACTTCATCATTCGGGAAAGGTTGAGAGATACAAGAAGATTGGATCGAGGCTTTAACCAGCCATAGAGGTTTAATTGATAAGAATCAATTAGTAAAAAGTTTTAAGGGATCACTAATTCACCCCCTCCCCCTCTCAGTGATTCACACTGATCTGGGCACTTCAATTGGTATCAGAGCGAAGGTTACCTCTAAAAGATCCAAGAGAGTCTATATGTAGTGCAGATTTGAGGAAATGAAAGAACAGCCTCAAATGGAGATATCTTCCAAGACTCTGAAAAACAGAATGAAGAAACAGGCAAAGAAGATGAGGAAGAAGGTTGCTGCAATCAGAGAAACTCCTTCTATGGAAAGAAATGTGAATGTCACATCAGATGACAATTCCTTTTATCATTCTTCTGATGAAGCCTGTCCTAGCTGTGATGAAGATGGAAGAAACAATGACCTTCTAAATGCAATCAAATATCTTCAGAAGACAGTCCGCAAGGAAGTGGCAATGTGTATAGCTACATGCATCCTTGATCTTCAAGAAGAAAAATCACAGTTAGAAGAAGAAGCCAATGCTATGGAAGATCAGCTGGCTAAAAGGGTTGGCATAACCAGCACTCTCAGAAAGCTGGTAAATGCCAAAGATGAAACAGTATCTCTTTGCAATGAAAGATATGAAGACACTGCTGAAGAATAGCAAAGAAGCCTTTCTGAGAATGAATTCTTTAAGATAATGGTCAAAGAAGTGTTCCATGCACTGGAGAAGCTGCACAGAGTCTCAATGATTGTCAAAGATGCTCAACTAGAAGATAAAGTCAAAAGGGTGAAGGAGCTTGACAACTCAATGCTTGAAATCAAGAAGGTGTATGAAGACCAGTTAGAACAGCTGAAAGAAAATTGGGAAGGAAGGCTAAGAACTGTTGAGGATGAGAAGAACTCCCATAACATGAAATGCTTAGAACTAGAGGTGATATTGAAAAATCTGCAATCACCCAAAGCTGAAGCCTCCCAGTCAGCTGAAAGAAGAAATGTTGCTACTCAAGTGAGCTTTGAAAAGGATGATTCTAAAAGAAAGACATCCTATAATAAAAGGGCAACAAATTCTAAAAAGAAGTTACCATCCATCCCATCTTGTACTCATGTTTCTAATTGTGTTTCCACACAAAGTGTAGGATGGAAGAATAATTCCAAACAAGTATGGATGAAGACAATGAAGAAAGAAAGCTCTCCTGAAGCATCACAACAATTCAAGACAAGTACCCTAAAATCAGAAGGATTGAAGAAGTCAAGATTTGTGGGTCAATGTTGGTGTTGTAATAAGTATGGGAACTGTGCAAAGGATTGTTGGTACAATCCACTAAATGTCAAAGCACAAAGGAAGCCCATGCCAAGGGGGAGCAAGCCAGAAGAAAAGAAGCAAAATCCACAGGTCCAGAGACATCTGTTTACTGCAAATAGATTTGGATTACATGACAACATCTGGGATGGTTGCAAAAGTGGTCAAAAAGATACATGTCAGTCTCCAACTGTATCCAGAGCTCAAAAGAAGAAAAGATCACAGAACCTGGCTCAAAAAGATTCCTTGGGAAGCAAGAAGAAAGTAGAAAATGCTCCCAAGAAGTGCTTGAGAAATAAAGAGAAGTCCTTGGAGTCTGAGTCCAAGAAGGGTGATGTATCCAGAAGGACCACCAAGAAATTCTTCTACTATGGAAAGAAAGGACATATCATGGATCTTTGTAAAGAATCCATGAAATTCAATAGAAGCAGACTGGACTCAAACAGACAATCAATCCAGAAGAAGCAGAAGGGATTGGTTGAAAATAAGTTGCCTAAGAAAGGTAGCTTAACAGCATCAAAAGAACCATGTGGAATTTCCAAAACTGAGGCCTCACTTCCAAATGACTTGTTAGTCATATGGCCAAATCAGTTGAAACTTGGCAAAGATCTGCAAAAAGCTGAAGATAAAGTTCTGGCAATTGCTAAGGAAAAAGGGAAGAAGAAGATTTCACATGAAGATGTGTTGAGATCCACACCAGCACAAACATAAAAGAAGATCAGATGTGCAAGTGTGAAGAATGGTGAAAATGGGACATCTCGGTTGGGAGAATCTTCTCAACCTTGTTGTTCACATTGATGAACCAAGGAGGTTCCATCTTATCCCCTTATACTATTGGTATTTACATGTGCTGACATTGCAGGGAATTGAAGATGATGATCATTCTCAGCTGGAGGATGGTTTGGACAGAATGGAGTGCACCCCTTGAGGGGGAGCCAATCTGGAGAAGATGGGATTCTGAGATTAATTCTATCTTATGAAGAGTGAAAGGGGGAGCTTTATCTTTGCACCTGAACTTTCTAATGAGTTTTGTGAAGTATGTGCAGGATTTAGCAATTCATTGTTATATCTGAAAAATTTCAAGCCCCTTGAAGCATGATCTCACATGTGTAGAGAATTGTGGACAGCATTGAGTTCCTTGGTTACATCACTCTTGTTTTCTACACCGGGTTAGCCCAAGTAGACTTAGAGTTGATCTACTAAAGTTTCTTTGCTAATGAAGAACATGTGACATCATCCCTCTCTCAGTGTTTTTCAAGAAAATACTTTTCAAAGGGAGGAAGAGAATTTTGAAAGAGAACCACACCACACCTTTGCATTTGATTGCCAATAAGGGGGAGAAATATTGGCCCACATATTGACCCATTCATATGTGCTGAAGGAGTGTATTGACAACAAATACAAAGGGGGAGATTGAAGTGCACTGTGTTGCATTTGTTTTCAATGAGGCATGAAGTTGTCTTGGAATGAATGGATGTCAAGAATTGTCAAGATGTGAATGCCAAAGGTTGTGATGGTGTTGGTGGTGAAGGAGAATGGCCATGGTACTAAGATGCATCTCACTTAGGAGATTCACTAAGTGGTATTGGAAATTGTGGTTGAAACATTCTCCATGAAAATCAGACAATTGTTGAGCAGTTCTTAAAGTTCCAAGAACATGTATCAACTGGATACAAAGTCACAACAAAGTTAGAAGACCATGCATTGTAGTGACAATGCATGAGGAGTTGAAGAAGCAAGATGATCCATTCACTACTTCTAAGTGGATGAAGTGTTTTAATGTAGTCCATGCACTATCACTTAGTGCATGTGAATCAGAAGATGTTCCAATTGATCTCTGATTAGATCAATGAAGTTTATTGAAGGAATATTTGATTCAGGAGCTCGGTTGAAGATGAAGAAACCTTTGGGAATTCCATTCTTAAATGTTGATTATATGTTGAAGAAAAATGGAGGAATTCTAATGAAGAAGATTAATACTTGAATTCTTAAGAAGAAGATGAAGGAGAAGAAAGGCTTGAAGTGGTTCTCTTGATATGGCTTGATTTCATGGAGGACTTTGTTTTTTGACAAAGTCTTATTCAAGACTTAGCGAAAAAATGTGCCACCAAGGAGGCCAGCCGAGGGTCATCACCCAAGGCACTTGTGGGACTCAAGGTCACCACGCCCATGGGGAACCCTCAAGGCCAGGGCAGCATCCTTGAGGCAGGGGCGCACCCGTAGGACACCGCAAGGGCGCCTGGGGCACGCCCGGAGGAGCGCGACAGGGGCCGTGTGTAAGCCCCCGGGGGCACGCGGTGATGAAGCCCGCGCACCCGAGTGTGCATAGTGGGTGCTAGGTGCGCGCCCGCAGGGAGCAGAGAGTGGGCGCAGAGCGCGCCCGCAGGGAGAACTCGGTGCGGGGTGGCACCGAGAGGGGAGGAGATTCAACTAGCCGTTCATGGGAGCGCCAGGGTGATAAACCGCGGAAAAACATGGGCCCGTTTCGATGTGGGACGCAGAATTTTTCCGCGGGAGCGATCCTGGCCGCACGATCGATCGCGCGCTAGATCTCGGCCGCACATCTGATCCGCGGTAAGGCGATCTGATCCAGGCCGTCCGATGTATTTCAAATGCCACATCCGACGGCTCCGAGGCATCTCCTTCCTCGAGCTTGAGCCGAGGACACCCCGTGCCACCCGACGTCTGCCGCTGAACCAGAGCCTCCCCGACGACCTGTTTTCGAGTTCCCGGCCATCTCTGATCAAACCGAAGTGTCCATTGGGATCGTCTGAGCATACCGAACACAACCATGCCTTAAAATATACTTGCATGCAATGAGATGAAGATTTCGGTTGAGGCCGAGGCAAGCAAAGCTGCCGAAGGCCATTTGGGTTGTTGATCTGCATGGACAGGTATTAAAGAGGCCATGCATGCGTTCTAAGTCGCATGCACGTAGAAGGAAAAGAAAAGGAAGCCCGCGTGAAACCGAGAATAAAAATCAAGATTTGAAAAGATTTTTAATGATCCGAAGATCTCGGGAGTTTGAGATATATCACGCGGATGAGCCGAGGCACTCTTTGCCTATAAAAGGAGAGCCCATGCTCTCGGTATTGCTTGCTGAAACTCTGTTGAAAATCCGAGTCCCGTGAGAGCTCTGCCTCGCGAAGTTGAAGCCCCGCACAAGTTTACTTGTGCGGCTTGAGTTCCTTGCGCGCTACTTCTTTGAGCGATAAGAAGAAGGATGAGGAGAAGTCCCCTGCACGCTAATCCTTTGCGCGGCAGGAAGACCTCGTGGCCGCAACACTCTGCGCGCCCGAGGCTTGTTCCCTCTCTGCCCGCACCCTTGTGCGGCAAGAGGAAGTGCCCGCGGGTGCAGCACTTGCGCGCCCCGCGGCAAGAGGAGTTTGCGCGCTCGAAGGGTTGCGCGCTCGTGGATCTTTTCACCTGAGGACCTATGCGACCCAAGGCAGTAGCCAGCTGCACCTTGCATGCCTTCAGTTGGTTGGTGTTCGGGCTATGTGTGTAAAAACAGAAGAAGGCAGTGTGTGTGTGCCAAGTGGAGAAGAAGACCCGAGCCTTAGTGCCTTGTGTGCCAAGTGAAGTGGAAGACCACACTCTGTGTGTGTTCCAAAGAAGGCCGAGGCTTTGCCTCTTGTGTGTGCAAGGAGAACCTGTGACCACACCTTGTGTGTGTCCCAAGTGAGGAAGACCCTACGGGTTGGTTGTGCACTCTTGAAGATTAAAAGAGAAAAAAAAGTGTGTGTGCAATGTGGAAGAGTACACAAAGAGCAAAGAGGCTGTAGCCTTTGGTATGTGCAAGAAGAAGTGAAGGCCAAGTCATGTGTGTGCAACAAGTGAAGACCACAACTCAACCTATGTTGTGTGTGTGTGAAAATTAAAAGAAGTCTCCGAACATTAGTGTGTGTGAAAACCAAAGTGTGTACACACTATGAAGAAGAGAAGATATCCACACTAGTGTATAACACACATTTATGTGTGTAATCAAAAGAGAATAAAGTGTGTGAAGAAGTGAGAAGGTGGTGTGTGCTTAAAGATACTACACCCTTTGTGGGTTTATTGCACCAAGAGAAGAAAGAGGGAAGTGCATGCATGCATGCATGCAAGTGCACACGTGAACAGTGCTAAATCAGTTGTGTGAATTTGAGTTGTCCAAGACTTGAAGATCTTGAAGAAAATTTGAGAAGGCCATGCAGTCAGTGCATGAGGATTCAGAGTTGCCATGCATTCAGTGCACGAAGTTGTTTTGAGTTGAGACTGGACCAGACTGAAGTTAGATATATTGTTTGTCTGAGTTTGCAGTAGATTGAGAAGAGCCTGATCAAGAGAAGTGATCAGAAGTTGCTGAGCAAGACCAACAGACCTTTTAGAGGCTGTTGAGGATTCCTGAAGAGAGAGGCCAGGTCATCCTGAGAAGAAGGAGATAAAGCCTGAGCTAGACGAGAAGACCTGATCATCACAAGTGATCAGTGGTACCGAGCAAGGCCAGCAGCCTTTATCCCAGGCTGATGAAGATACTTGAAGAGCTGAACAAGAAGAAGAGCTACTCGTGTGACTCGAGTAGCCAGGAGAAGACCCCTGTGTGACTCAGGGTGGAGGAAGTCTCCAGTGGGATTCTGGAGCAGGCCAGTGGGACTCTGGTAACACTGTGGGACGCAGTATAAAGACCCTCCTGTGGGACTCAGGAGAGATACAGTGGGACTCTGTATCGACCATTGTAATTTTAACAGGTTATAATGGAGAATCCATGCTGGGAGAGCATGGCAAGGATGTAGGCCTTTGGTGCCGAACCTTGTAAATCCTTGTGTCCTGTGCCTTTTCATTACTGCATCATTCGGGAAAGGTTGAGAGATACAAGAAGAGTGGATCGAGGCTTTAACCAGCCATAGTGGTTTAATTGATAAGAATCAATTAGTAAAAAGTTTTAAGGGATCACTTAATCACCCCCTCCCCCTCTCAGTGATTCACACTGATCTGGGCACTTCAATAACAATATCCAATAGGACACCTCAAAATCAATAATAATATAACAAAAAGAATAAGAGTCATCTCGACTAAATTATATGTCTTCAACACATATAACTTGAATATCCAGATATACTCAACAAAGACACATTGTTTAAAAGTAATTCCACAAAAGTAATGAAAATATATGTATCCTGGACAGATGTTCCATATATCACTCATTGAAGAGAACTCACTCCATGAGTCACATATCACTGATGGTATTGATTTGATATGTACACCTCAATAGGTCATTCCATTAGAATTATACAGTAGAACTATAAATAGAATCATACAAACATTATGATTATACCCTAGGCAATGGGGTTTACCGACAACTCAATCTTGAATAACCATTATGTAGAGGATCGACACTTGAATAGTGATGGTCATGATGATACCATGAACCCCACATAGGGAAATATGACGATATAGGATATTACTCTAAGCACCATTGAAGGACTCTAAAAACTATATCAATGAAGTTCCACTAAATGGATCACCATCCTATGTGTAGGACACTTTTAGAACATTTGTATTCTTTTTAGTTATATGTCTTGTTCTTGGGATATTTTGAGGAATGAAGAAAACAAATATTATTTTATGAGTACTTTTCATGTACTCTAGAGCACTTGTCGTGTACCTAGAATTCTATGAACAACTGTGTTTTGACCATGTAATGATTGAGTAGGTGGTCATGTGAGGACATGATAGACATCTCTTGTCATGGGCCAGTTAAGGCTACTACACAACATCTATTGATAATGAACAGGTAGTGTTGTTTTATTTTTATTTGATATATCAGAGAGAGGGTTGTGTCTCACGTACAAAAACATGTTCTTCTTCAAATGTTTCAAACAAGAACACTCTGTAATGACAGATGAAATTTGATCTCCCAACACTCTGTCCGAGCTCTTATTGAGACATTATAGGATGTGTTGGAATCCCACCAGTGAGTTCTAGAATCCACTAGATCCATTCTTCCCAATTCATCCTCTCAGGTGGGTTATTCAATGTTTGGATTTTGTAACTGTTTTTTAGATCTATGCTGATATACGCTGATTCAATGGTCGATGTTCATGTATATCGAATGTATGACATTAGGGTAGGTGTTTTGTTCCTTTTGTAGTTTGTCATTGGAATATATATTCCAAAAGTAATGAATACCAATGATTTGGTTATTACATGATTTTTAATTTAACCATGTTATCACCTGCTATGGTTTGATTGATTGATAATGTTTTCTTTCTTATTTGTGAGTATAAATACCTTTTTTAAAGGACACCCCATGGTAGAGTTTTCCATTAATTGATTATTTATGTCCATATGGTCCATGTTTCCTGGGAGGCATACCTTGTTTTCTATGATATGTTTTATTAGGATGTAGTTTAATTATATGAAATGAATGTCATGTGAATTTTGAATGATTATCGAAGTTGTATTTTTATATTACATGAGATTATTTGATACAATATGTGCACTATTTTTTCAATAGACCATGGTAGCATTTTATGATGAAGACTGAGGGGGATTCCAGAATACACATACATATTATGTTATTCCAATGGACCATGGGAGACTTGGACTAAGAAGAAAAAGGGTACTTATAATATATTTACACATGGCCATGAGATCATTGGTGTATATCATTTACCATAGGGGATAGATCGTGAGATTTTTCCCAGAGGGTTATTATTTAATAAAATGTTGCTATGTCAGAAAAAAATGGGTTATACCATCAGAGAATTCAAAGACAGTCATTATTAATTTAATTGATGTTATGTGGGACTAATGGGGATAGATTGTGAGACCATTTCTAGAGGGTCATCTGTGAATAATTTAATGATTGTGCTGAGTCTACCTAGCCATAGAATAAGCATGGATTTGGTCCTACATGATTGTTTTGATTATCTTTTGAGACATCTTTTATGTTAAATTTCATGGGAGATACTGAGCATAAGCTATATCATAGGGTTACAAGATTCAATGGATGAATAATAAATGTAAAATGAATGTAATTGAAATCATTATGATTGTATAATTCTGAGTACTTCATAGTTTTATGCTTCATTTTTTCATATTACCCTCTATATACACAGATCATTTGGTGGTTGCCTACTATGATTTTCCTCACTCCTTTCTCAGGTCATGATTTTTGTCCCATGAAGATTTAATGATTGTAGGTATAAACAAGGGCATGTGCCATTATTCATCAGGTAGTTTATTTCTCTTGGATCTTGGGAGAAAAGGACCAAACTAAGGTATGTGATGTTGTTAGAGTTTACTGTTTTTTATTCTATACAATGTTTTCTATATTTTATTTCCACCATTGTTAATTGTTCGTCTATTTTCCTAGATACATATTCCATGAATCATATATATAAATTTTGTATTCTGTGGGATTTACTTTTAGTCTTCTGCTATTTACTTCTATAGTATGGTATTGCAGCTTCCGCAATTGTTTACTATTTATTTTCAATTGTTTATACCTTTCCAATGATTCCATATATTCACCATTTTCACACCATATCCTTCACTTCTTTTCTGAAGACTCTATTTGTTTGGGGAAATTCTCTTGAGGTTATATGACAAAATGGGTCCGGGGTACCATTTGGTGGAACATGGTTCCAGGACATTAAAAAGTGGAATCGAATGAAATTATTTTCTAGTTCGTATTCCTGTTTAGAAATATTAGAAAGGGATTGGAAGGAACTGGATTTTGGAAATTTGTGGTTCTTGGGAGTAGCTACCATGTGTCAAATGAATTCCAAATTACCTCGAGATGAATTTGGTTTTTTTGTTTTGAGTTATTAGAGTTGATTTGATTTCATCGTTGGGTGGCACACATGTTTTGTGTTTTTTTATTCAAATAATTGTTGTTTATTAAAAAGCAATGAGATGTGGGTAATACATCTCATGCATCATATTGGCACTTGTTTGAAATCACATGTCATGAATTCTTATAATGCCATTTAGCATTCACTTTTAATTTCATTTTGTTATGATAGTTTCCATTCTAGATATGGATGCTATTGTGATAGACTCTTTGATAGAAATACCTTCTATTTTGATAGGGTTTTGGGATATGTAATGTTTAATTTATATGGATGATATTCTATGTTCCTTGAGGTATTATGGGCCCTATTGGTTATAAATTTGGTGGATCATGTTTGAACATTAATTTAATTCTATTATGATATGAATAATGGTTCCAAAACTTGATTCAGGGGGAGTATGGGCTCTGACTGATTTGAACACGGAATGCATAAGACACATTTTAATATTTTTTGGTTCTAGAAATGTTTCATAGACTTACTGTCTAGAAAAACTAGAAAACACGAATTGGGAGGTTATAAACACACCACCTATGTTCTTCTGTTTTGGAAGAATTGAATTTTCAATAGTACACACTGTGTACCATATATTTATTTCATGTAGTTATTGAACATGTGACTAACTATTAGGGAAAATTCATGTGGCTGGTATACATTTTGTAAAACATGTTGTGTACTAGGAGTACACAACATGGTTAAATCGACCATGCATCTGGTCCTGTGACTAACGACATGAGTGGATGGAACTTTTGTCGTACAGGTCATGTATAGGGTATGCACGTTGTGTAATGTTACACTAGTAGAATCATGTAGTTATATCCATGTATAATTACTTGGGAATGATGGAATATTCATGTACACGCTGTGTCTCATGAGGAACACATTATTTGTATGTGTGTTACATGACTAGGATAGCTGAGGTACAGACCGATGTTAAGGATTAAATGAACGCACCATGTAGTGGTTCTACAATCCAAGTAATTCTCTTTGGAAGAACATAAATTCATTCCATCACCTATTCAATTCCTTCACTTTTGAGTTATAGTTTTCATTAATCTCATACTAAGGTGTGTGCTTATCCTTACAGAGTCCTGCATCCAAGATATCATTTGGTTGTATGCTAGGTACATGGTGATGATTAGACACTAGAAATGGTAAATCAAGGACTTCAAGTAGATACTCAAGTTATGACCATATTGTTTTCCATAATACAAATATTGAAAATAAATATTTCTATATAAACTATTTAGGTTTTATAAAATCTCTTTATTGTTTGAGAATATTTTATGGGGTGATTCTAAACTTGAGATAAGAAACAATAATGTTCCCTTAAGACGCTTTTACATTAATGGTTTAAAATAAAAAGAACGTTAAGTGACTATTAAAGATGGTGGAAGAGAAGATCCTATTTGTTGTTTTAAAATACCATTTTTTGAAATAACATATCATTAAAAAATGTTTGTAACCAAACAATAGATACAATTTGAATAAAAATCGATTCCCAAATATATCAATAGGACGTACCATATGAATATAAAGATTAAACTCATGGGAAAACAAAATAAGGCATGAAGTCATATAGAGTTATAAAAGACCCTTATATTTTATAGATGTTAGAAATTATAGCCCAAAACATGAAATAAAATGATTGGTAGTGAATATTCAAAATTCCATAACAATGTTATGATATAAAAATTCATGGGGCCAGTAGATTTATCATACAATTGATGATGGGGGAAAAATATTGAATCTTGCCTCAATGATGGGTGATTGAGATGAAACACCGATGGGTTACGAATAATTCTAATAACAACCATTGAAAATTTGAAATGATGAAGTTAAAATTACATGAATATAGATAATTAATTCTATTACATATGAAATTGCAACTATATAGACCATTTAAATGAAATTATTATCATAAAAGAAAATATTTCTCAATGGACGAAATTTAGAGATTAAACACTTAACAAATTCCTAAAAGAACTCGTCACCATCACTTAAATTTCTAAACACATAAAATAATCAAATTATATATAAAAAAGAACATTATTCATCAATATTTAATTTTATAATGCATATATATTATCTTCTTGTACTTATTTTTAAAATAATTTTCACTATCATCCGTTACTCTAGGTTGTTCGGTAAATTTATTCCTTACACTATTGGATTGTTGACCATGGTAAAAGTTGTGGTAAAACAAATAAATAATCATAAAAATTGGGAATTTTTTTCCTTTATTATTATATTAGCACAATACTTATATATTTTTATACGTAAACCAAAAATAGATCCAAATTATGAAAGGTACATTGACAAGTCCATTTAATGTGGATAAATTTACTATGATTGTTTCTCCTTAACATGATATATAGAATTCCAAATATTATAGTTATATAATGTTAATTGCGTGAAAAAAACAATATTAGTAACGTAAATAACATTTTTTAACCTATTATTTAATGTGGTGAATGAAAATTGAGCACTTCATTCATGGATGTGGTAGTATGCACACACACATGATGACGTTTTTTGTTTTCTTAATCATTTTGGAGGAAAGTATGAAATATTTATTAATCTTGTATAATATCATTTAATAATATAATAAATTATTATGTTATACTAACATCCTAGATATAAGTAATTTTAGGGGTGTAGAAGACTAAAAGAGCTAGAGAAGTTGGCTTGAGAGTATTACAAATCCATTGGAAATTTCACCTTGTGTAACTGCCAAAGGATACTTAAATTTTTATCATACTGAGAAATAATAAAAAAATAAATACTACATAAAGATTTATCCCATTAACATTGAGGCTATAAATTCCACTCAATGTTTAACCATTGCGAAGGTAATCATTTTTTCATATATGTTTCAATGAGATGTGAATCAAGAAGATACTGATATTTTTCCAATATTAATATTCTTTATTGTGAAAATGATTGTGATTTATATTTATCAACACCCGCTCATTGACTTCTTGTGAGGGGTAAAATATATAATATTCAAGTCGATATTCTACACCACACAAAACATCAAAAAATCATGTGATAATAGAGATTCACATACATCATAACCTAAGCTCTATGATACATATTCTCCTTGAGGAATTGTTTGTTCACACGGTCAGACATTATACTGTAACTTTCAATGTATTGAAACCTATTTTCATAAAAATACATTATCACAATGAGTTATATCATTTATGATTTATTTTTTATTAAAACACTTTGAAAGCTAATGAAAATAGTCCTAAACTGAGGAATGTTTATTTAGACAAGGAACGGAAAGGGGTGAAAATAGGACAAATCAACAAAATATAAAGGATCAACTAAAAAAATCAAAATGTCATTCATAGAGTACCTTTACCCTAGTCATTCAACTAGCACATTTACTGATATTACATGTCCATGTGAATACAATTTTCAAATTTTGGTAATATAAACATTTTTTATTTTGAAAAAAAATGTACAGAGAGGCCATTGCATACTATCTTGGTTTTGATAATAATGATGAAATACTCAAGCATGGATGTAGAAGAGTCTCACTTATAATGATATACATGAGGTCTGTTTTCATAATATATTTTTATAATAGCTAATCTACTATGATTATTATATTAAAATAATATTCATATTTTTTATAGTCATATATATCATTACAATTTAAATGGAATAAATGTATAAAAAATTTGGACTCATTAGTATTCACATTACATTGAAAATAGAAATTTCATTAGAATAAATGGAATATCTAATAATACTGTCAAAATGGTCAAAATGATTCAAAAGAAACATATAGATGAAAGACTTTTATAAATATCCATGATGAATGGGTAAAATTCTTCAATATAATCATATCAAATATATTTTCATTTATTTCATTACATATTTATTTTTTTAGGGAGCATTGGTTTCACATTTAAATCAATTTGGATGCATAATGTATTCAATTTTTGGATTCAATGCATGAATTAATTAAAAATAGACCATAAATAATGTAATGTATCAATTTTCAATACACCATATCCCACATTTATTAAAAAATAAATTTATATGATTTATATTAGATTTTAATGATTTTTTATGATATGGAGGTTTTTTAATATCATCATTGTCATGGTATGAGGACGGTCCATGAATGATAGAATCCAATTAAATTATATAAATATGTATTTTGGTTTATAAAATAATATTTCACTATAAAAATATATATAAAAACAAATTATTAATTTCCCTGAACGATTATACTATGATAGAATCTATCCAATGGTAAAGGCTATGATAATTATGTTTCAAAATATAGAAATGGATTCATATTAAATGAAAAATGTGGAATAATCGAATAGGTATTTACTATGATAATTACAATTTCATTTAAAATATTTATTAATGATTTTATTATTTATATTTTTCAAGTTTAACCATGAAATTCAAAAGTCAATTTATTCAAAACATGAAATAATTTTTGTTTAGAAAAAATGAAGGCTGAATAATGTGTGTCCTAATGTATACAGTTATAATGAATAGGTGAATTCATATAAAATATTTTTATTAGTTTTCTCATCATTTCTTGAATTTATTTTACAGTTAATTTTATTATCATTTTTATCCATAATATATTATGTTAATGTTGGAACATGATGTAAATGGTTTGAAAAAAAGGGAATTATGTTATATAAAATTAAAATTTTAGTACAAGACAAAGATTACAAACTCAAATATAAGAAAATACATTAGATTGAATTAATACATTACAATGATAATCCATAAGTCATTTGCGATGTGTAGGAATCATCTAAAACTATATTTGATACAAAGATTCCCAGTATGACTCAATATTTATATTTCTTGTTTTAAAGTATCATATTATTTCAAAACATGTTCCATAGAATCAACACCATGAAAACACACTCATATTTTCCTGGTATGTTTTTAAAATGATATATTTGTATTTTTTGATTTATTGGAATAATCCACATATCAATTCGATGCTTGGTGTAGTCATTATAACTAGTATTTCATGTTTTTTTTAAAGTAAGAATTTTAGTGTAGAATAATTACCCTACTAAAAACAGATAAAATACACATATATAATCTTTATAATATTATAAAATGGTCCAATTTTAATTTGTGATTTGTAGGAATATTACACAAATCAATCCAACATTTAGTTGGATTGTATGACTTAATGTGCATGTTTTCATTTTAAAATTAAAATTTTAGCTTGAAGGTTGTGTTGAAAACTCAATACCAAGAAAAACTACGAATATATCATAAAATAATTGTAGAATTATATATATGTGATTTTTTGATGTATAGGAACATGTCATAACTCAATATAAAACACAACATTACTGATATTAATTAAATTGATCACATTTAGTTTTAAAGTAAAATTTTAGTTAAAAATGTGTATCGCTGATGGAAAAATAATAAAAACACTCATATGTTCTTGATAATTTATAAAATATACATATGTTATTTCTAGAAAAAAAATGAATCATCTACATGTTAACATGATACAAGATGTAACAGATATATCTCTAAGTGTGTGTTTTTTAGATATAGTTTTAGTTGAGGGCATGTGTCACTCACTTGAAACCATTAAAACAAACATTAATTGTATTTATATTTTTATATAATGATATATAAATAAATGTTGATGAGTAATAATCATAATAACTTCAATATGACACACAGTATGACTTATATTACTCAAGTGCATGTTTTTAGATTAAAAAAGATTTTTTAATTAAAAACATATGAGCACTAAAAATTAATAAAACACACTCTAATAATATTTATTCTTTAGAAAATTATACATATGTAATATTTGAATTGTACGAATCAAATTTACATTAATCTATCACCTGGTGTGCATATCATGACTCAAAGTTCATTTTTTATTTAAAATTTAAATTTAAATTAATAATATGAAATAATAAATAATAAATAATAAAATCTATTTAAATTGTTTTGGTTCTTCAAAAAATGATCCATATGTCATTTTTGAAATGTAGGAGTTGGATATGCCAAAATTTGATTTATGGTGTGACCGATATGACTTGTAATGTATGTATTCATTTTTAATGTACACTTTTATATAAAAATAGTTGTTAGTGACTAAAAAAATGTTAAAATGAACTCATTTGGTCTTAATACATTAAAAAAATAAGTTATAAAAAAAAATAATGTGTATGATTCTGTTGGAAAAAAATCTGATACATGGTATGACTGATTGGAGTCAATATTTGTATTTTTAGTTTAAAATTACATTTTAATTAAAAAGATGTGACTCACGAAAAACTGTGAAATATACAAAGATTATATTGATATTTTAGATAAATGATATATAAATCATTTCTGATGTCCATGTATCATCCAAGAAGCAATATGATATTTTATATGACAGGTATGGATAAAAGTATGTGTTTTTGAGTAAAAATGTTATTTAATTACAAACAATATTGGTTATCTGAAAACCCAGAAACAGAACTTTATTGTATTAAAACTTTAGAAAAATGATCTATCAGCCATTTTGATGTATAAGAATCAATCAATCATCAGTCTGACATATCGTGTGTTCGGTGTAAATCAATGTCCATGTTTTTATTTACAATTGATATTTTAGTTACAAATATGAATGACATAAACAAATACTAAGGAAATAGATTTATATTAGTTTGATACTATAAAAAATTATTCATAATTAATTTTTTAGAATTAGGATTCAACCACACCTAAATCCAATTAACTGTGTGATTTATATGACTCATATTTAATTTAGTTTATATGCAATAGTTTTGTTAAAATCATCAATCACTAACTGAAAAAACAATAAAACACAATGTTTGGGTATAAATAATTTAATAAAATAATCAATATGTTTTTCTATGTATAGGAATCGTTAACACTTCAATATGATACACATTATGACTGGAATGAATCAAAGTGATTGTTTTTATTTTAAAATGAAATTTCATTTAAAAACATGCCCCTCCACAAAAACTAAGAAAAAAATCATAGTATTTTAATTTTTTATGAAAAATATCCCTACATCATTTTTGAAATGTATGATTCAGCCTCATGTCAATCAGATACATTATTTGGTCGGTATGACTCCATGTGTGTGTTGTCTTTTTAAAAATAACAAATTATTTAAAAACTTTTGGGACTCACTCAAATCTAAGACAATACTCTCCATATTGTCTCAATAATTTTTTAAAATGATCTATAAATCATTTTTATGTATTGGAATCAACCACATGTAAATCAAACACATAGTGTGGAAAACATAACTAAATTTAAATATTTTACTTAAAATACACATTTTAGATCAAATGAAACGTGACATACTCAATACTATGAAATCACATTAAGATGGTTTTAATATGTTACCAAAATGTTCCAAAATAAATTTATGACATGTAGGAATCATACTTACAAAAATATTATACCATGGGTGGATTCAATAATTTGAATTGTGTTTTTTTGTTTAGATGTGACATTTTATTTACTAATATTTTTCACTAACTGAAAATATAGCAAACAAACACGTTGGTTCATGATTACTTATGAAAATGAATTAATAATACAATTTTAATGGGTTGGAATTATTCACATATGAATCAGATACAAAGTTTGACCTGTATGATTTAATGTGTGTGTTTTCTGTTTAAAAAGATATTTTGGTTAATTATTTTCTATTCAATAAAATAAAATAAAACATGGATATATTACAATGAAATTTTATTAAAAAAAATTCCACAAATATTTTTTGTTCGGTTCGAATCAATCTCAAGTCAACTAAATACGTGATCTGACTGATATGAATCAATGTGAATGTTTTCATTATTAGAATGAAATTTTAGTTTAAAATGTGTTTCACTCATTGAAAACTAAGAAAACAAATAAAAATATCCTTGATAAATTATTAAAAAAATTCATATGCAATTTTTTACATATAAGAATCAATAAAAAGATTATTAGAGACATGATGTGCCTAGTATGACTTATAATATAATGTTTTTAATTGAAATTATAGTTTTAAAGACACATCACATTGTAAAAACCAATTAAATTCATTTATATTATATTTATACACTATGAAATTGATTAATAATATATATGTGACATTTATGAATTAGACTAACCTAAATATGATACTAGGTGTGACTTGTAAGACTCAAAAGGTGTATTTTTTATCTTAATGTTTAATTTTTTTTCAAAAGAAAATGGAAGTAAGTAAAAACTATGAAAACAACCTCGGACGATCCTTATACTTTTGGAAAATGATCTATAAGTCATTTGATATGTGTATAAATCATTCAAATCTCAATATGATACAAGATGTGACTAGTATGATTCAAAGTGCATGTGTTCTATTTGAAATGATATTTTATTTAAAAACCGGTTTCACTAACTAAAAACATAGACAAGAAACTTGTATTATCTTGATATTTTCAGAAAATTATACAAAAATAATTTTTGTTGCAATGGAAGTATCTATAAAAATATCTAATGAAATATGTGTCTAGTTAGACTCAAAGTGTATGTTTTTGTTTAAAATTGACATTTTAGTTCAAAACACACATCAAAAAATCAAAACCAAGGAATTGCTCTTAGATCGTCTTTATAAATTATGAAAACAATCCATATTCAACATCTGGTGCTTATGAATCAACCACATGTAAATACAAAACACATCACCATACCTAGATATTTTATAATATATTTCTATATAAATAATTTAACTTCTTTAATATCATGGATTACATGAAAGACTAATATTAAACAAATCACAAAATACTATTAAAATATTATTTTTTAATTTGGAGGTTGTCACAAATCTATTAGATTGGAAGGTATGAATAATATTACATGAATTATGAAATATTTATTCAAAATTCAAATCAGTAAAAATATATTGATTTATTCTTTAGATGAATGAAATATTTTTTTTAGAAATTTTATATTATAAACCAAAAATACAATTTCCTCAAAAATGATTTTTGTTTTCCTGTTAGAATATATTATATTTTATTTATATAAAATTTTAATTTTTTTGGAAAAATAAAAGAAATTTATTGAATCATAATATCGAAATTATCTTATGGTGAAAATTTTGTTTTTCCTGAAAAGTTAATTTTTTTCAATGAATAGTGAATTATACTGTTTTTTTATTTGAGAATCAACATTCTATTAAAATATTTATAATGTAAAATTATATTCCTGATTAGTTATAAAAATTTATAAAATTTATTTATATTTATAATTATACAAATTTTTTATGATTTCAGTTCTTGAATTATCTATAAAACATTTTATATTTAATGGGTAACTTTTTTTTGGAAAAACCAATGTTCTTCAGATTTTTCATAATTAATTTTATATTAAATTCTACCACTTATTTGTATTTAATTATGAAAAATAGATTCAATATGTGGAATTAGTGGGTCCAAAATTTTTAAATATGTCACTTTTATTTTTAGTCATTTGGAAAAGTGTCCTTAGTAGTTATAATTACCACTCTAAAATTGTAAATAAATTAATTATGGGTTAATAATAAAATTATAAGGACTATATAATGACCCTAAATCATTAATTAATTTTAATTTATGTTTCCATTTCATCAATAAATATCCATGATTCGATTATATGGTCTTTTTCCATTTTAATGTGATTATGACCATTGTAACAATTTATGTAATAAAAAGTAAAAATTGTCACTACATTGTTTTTGATAATTTTAATATTATTTATAGGTGGATAAAAATACAATATGTTTGGTAATAAATATTAATTTTTTAAAAAATTATTTATATTAAACATGATAATTTATTTTTAAATTATACGTGTGAAATAATTATCCTATATTCTTACACAAGCATGATGTATTAATTTTATAATTAATGAAAAAAATGAAATAAATATTATTGAAAATATTAAAAGTAATTTAATATTAGATAAATAATATTATATATGAATTTTATTGATGAATATAAACTCTTAGGGATGTACTAAAATATAATATTCTAATTTAAATATTTTTTATTTATGTTATTAAAGTCAAAGTAATGAATTGTTATAGAATTGATATAAAGTATATCTTATCAAATTAATATTTTGTTAAATTTTTTTTAAAAAAAATTATAAAATATGACAAATTGGATAATATTTTCCCTAAATATTATTCCATTTAACATTTATGATCTAATAATCTTCATAAATAAAAAATCTTAAAACTTTAATGGTGATAAATACATTATCGCCGTAAAGATTAAAATTTGATAACCTGGTGGTTAATAAAAAATATAAGGATTAAAATAAATTAAAATCCTATAAAATTTTTATTTAATGACAGTATAAAAACCCTAAACTATATAATATTTTAATACCTACCGATTATTAGTAATTTGGGAAGGATAATAACATTATCTTTTATGGAATTCCAAAAGCACCCCTCACCATAATTATAAAAGAGAACCTCCGTCCCCAATAATTTTGCCACTTGTTTCCTTATATATTGACCAAAACCTAATAAAATACCTTATATGATTTATTATATATAATGTATAGGTTTTTTCCCAAATCTAACCATATGATCCATAAGAGGAGATCTAAAGGAGTAATTTCAATTGAAAGATAATCGATTTAATTGATCAAATTTTTTAATTATTATTTTATGTACTATAATTATATTATATACTTCATTTAATAATAAATTTATTTTTCTAAATATACTTAATTTTTATTATTATTACGAACCCAATATTATTCACTCTATTTTAAATAAAAAATAGAGTGAATTTATCGCCCCTGTGTGTGTGTGGGTTAATGTCTCCACATTGCAATACATTTCATTTTTCATTACACTTATTCATAGATGAGTATTATAATAGGTTTAATGTTTATATATTATATTTATTTAACAATTATTACTCTTTAATTATAAATTCACATCTAACTTCTTACCTTAAAATCACAAGAAATTGATAATTCCGCTCATATGTATGGGGGCACTACCACCTCCCCGAAGTGTTCTGATACATTTTTCATTTATATTTTACATCTATGGTATGGGGGAATTATATTATGAATACATATAACTCATATGGTATATTAAAAAATAATTAAATGTGATTTATTATATATATTTTCACTCTATTAGTCAAAAAATTAAATCAACGTCCATGCTTACGTGAAACTTATCATATCCATGAATGATGTATTTCAATTTTCAATGTATAATTTTATAAATGATTATAAACATATATATAATAAATAAATATTGTATTTATATCATTTTTAACATTTTTATATTATTAAACTATTATCATTGTACAAGGACCAAAACTATTGAACCAAACCATGCCAGAAAAATGAAGCTGATAACAATCAAAACTGTAATTTTAATAAGAAATTGTTAACAAATGGGTGTTATATGGTTATAAGTAAATAATATATGGAATTATATATATTTTCATGGTTTCTCATAAAAATTTATAATAAATCTATGTTCACCGTAATAGAGGTTCCACTTTGCTTGATGGAAGCCATACCTATGGTATGAGATTTTCACATAACTTTCATCTCTGGGAGAGACTTTCCAAATTCCCCACCTATTTACTTTTTGTGGAAAATATATTTCCCATCAATATATATTATTATGTTTCTTATGAAAGTTACAGTTATTTTCATGTATTTCTAATGATATTTAATTTATGGGGAATATGATTTAAATATTACAAATGTGATAAGCGTTTTATGTAACAATATTAGTGTTTGTGATTATATTTCAGATGATGAAATAATATGATCTATCTCACAAGAAACACTTGAGTTTTCATATTCTATATTAATTTATAGTGAATAAATATTTTCCTCTAAATTTTTTCTATTTATGAACTGAATATACCAAAATTATGTTTTAATGGAAATCAATTTCCTCTCTATCATCAGTTGAAAAACCATTTTCAACCTAATCAATGTTTAATAAAAATGTATTAAAGATGGTTTTTTCTATTATACTATGATATTTTAATTTACTTTTTACCCATCCATTAATTTTTTACTAATTTTTTTATGGAAATTTTTTTATCTAAATTATTTACCTTTTAACTTTTTTAAATATGTGTTAATGGAATGTTATATTAAAATATATTACATGAACATAATTTACCATCATCATGACTAATCAATAATTTAATGTTCACTTTACAATATTGGAAGATTCTCTTCAATGATAAGGTTTTATATAATATTTTGAAAATATTTTTATTTTAAAAGAGGTTTTCAAAATATAATTTTTATTTTCATCAAGAATATTTTCTTGTTCATCTGATGTTATTTTTCTTCATTAAAGAGAACAAACCATGATTTCACTTACTATTTATTATGGATATGATACATTAATACCATTATTGATACTTATTTTTATATTCAATGTTTATGTTGATGAGATATTTTAAAATCTATTTATTTTCCATTATTTATGATATTATAATTTAATAAAATGTCTCTGAAACATATTTTCATTGCACGGGTTATAATATGATGATATGATGAATGTTTTTTTGTTCATATGGAACTCATATGTATCATTTTTAAAAATGGATGACAGATATATTATTACAAAGGATGTGTGGGTGCTATATCTTCTTCTAATTCATTGGTTAATGTTTAATATATCTTGAGATAAATATTGTAAATAATTCAATATGATTGATCCATTTTGCGAAACAAGTCAATGTAATTGATACATTACTGGAAACAAGTTAATGTGGTTGATAAACTACTGGAATAAAGTGTTAAGTAATGAACCATTACTATTTAATGGTTTTGGTACATCACTTTGACATATGAAATTATTTCAATACATTTGATGGTGAAACACATCTATTAAATGAACTTACGGTTCAATAATTATTTACGATGATTTCCCACTCCACTAAACCATGTTTTCTTAATGATAAATCATTATATAATGACTATTTTTTATAATATTTTGATATATTTGGTGAGAAATCTTTAGTTTTTGGTAGGATCGCATAACCTTATGGTTGTTTTATTCTTTAATATGATCATAAATTTACACTCATGTGAAAACAATTACTGATTATCTGAGATCATCCTTTCTAATGTTTTCTTTACATAGGGGATAAAGAAGAGTTTAAATTAGGTTTTTTCTACAAATTTTTCTAAATGTGAAGGCATATTTGGTAAATTTTTATGATATTTCATTAGATAATAACATTGTTTATCTATTTTACAAATACAAAAAACATTACAATTTTTGGGGTGGGTTTCGGAAATGTATTTCATATTCATGTAAAAATATGTAATAATAATTTATGATAAGCCTAGTTTTTTATAGATGGTATCAGAGTATGGTTTTGTCAAAATTTCGAGTTGAGGATAAGATATATTTATTGACCAATATGATGATATGTTTATGTATAGTATAAAAAACTAATTTTTTGTTAACAATAATGAATTACCTAGGTTAAAATTAAGACATTATTGATAAATTGGTCATGATTTATATAATAAATTGTTTATTTTTTATGATAATGTGGTATCTAACTAGGATTATTATTTATTACACTATGATTTATTGAATCAGGCAATGAAAGGAACTAGAAAAAATTAGGTTAATGTTAAATGTGATAGAAAACGTGTGGATAGAAAACCAAATGATATGATTTGTAGGGTGAAGTATATTATAATTATTCCTAATGTGTTATTAGGATACATGATTGAAAAATTATTCCTAAACCAAATCACGGTCCCAAAAAATAAGATATGGATTTGGTTTTTTGAGATATCAAATGGTAGAAACTGTTGAAGAAAGAATATATAGTTCTTATATGTTATGATTGTTAGAATAATCACTTATGGTAATGTTTAAATATAATAAGAATATGTTTTGAGTGTGGAAAAAAAATACAAAAATCATGTAATTTTCATGGAAAATGAAAATTTTGGTTAATGAAATGGATGATAATAATGTTATCCATATGGTATTATCAATGGTTAAAGGTTTTAAATGTGAAATGTATGGGAATTATGAAAATTCATGTCTTAGGGAAAAAGCATTAGAATAGAACCAAGAAGGTAATATAAGTAATGGTTTTATTGATAATGAGGAAGAGACTATAAATATAATATAAAAGATATGGGCTTTTTAACAGTATTTCAATGATTAAAATTATGAATAATGATTAAATTTACGATGAAGAATCATAAAACATGATTTATAATCATTATTATAGGAATCAATTATTCGGGAATAAGATGATGAATCCTCAAAATGGTTTAAGAAGAAAGTGGAATGATTGAAGTGTTTATGTATTTATATTCAACAATTACATTGTACTAATGATATTCTTGTTATAATAAAATCATTCATCATCTAAGGAATGTTCTAATGTTGTTTTATTTTAGGATTTGGATTAATATTTTCTATAGTAATAATAAATAAGGAATGATATTTATTAGTAAGGTGATATTTTCATAGAAGTGTTAATGAAGTAAAATATAACCCATAATATATTCATATAGTTATGTTAATAATGTTTAACATATATATATATATATAACATTTATGTAGAAAAATATATAACTGTATTAATGGTGACCACTGTAAAATTTAATTATTTGATGAAAAATAAATGTATGAGGGAGTTTACTGCAATTTTGGGATTTTTCGAATAATGAAAAAGTTAATTAAAATTATGTTTATTAGTATATGTGTTTAAGGATTTCACATGGTTGGAATATAAAATTATGAACTTGTTTATTTTGTTTAGAGAAATTTTTTTGGCCATGTTTTTAGGTTTTCAATATAGTTTGAAATTTTTTTATTGAATATTATGGTTAACTACATATGAGATGGATTACGTTGTACTTTGGATATTTTTATTTGCGTTTAATGTATGATTTATCATTTTGGATATACTATACATACTATTTTGGATTTATTAACAATTTTTTGGCATATTTAATAATGTATGGATCCTTGTATATATTAAAATTTCATTATCCATGAAAAAACTCATAACGAATATCTATTTCCAAGCATAATAGCTAAAGTTATAATGGACAGAAATAAATCATCTTTATATTATTGTTAGATTTATTTTGATAGTAAAATATTCTTGAGTATTTTATAATGTTCCTAGAAAAAGAAATTTATCTATATGAATTACATTATGATGAATCCATGGTATAATAACTCATCACATATTTATGGTTTTGTTGTGGTTAACTTCCTCATCAACATGTTTTATATGACTATATATTAGTATTTTGGAGTTAGTTTTAACATATTCTCTATATTTTAACTTCCCACAAATGTACTGTTAATCATGGGACCTTATTTAATGTTATTTTCAAAATCCTTTACATTTTTACTTTGCATTTCTATGGTAAATTTTTTTATTTTCTATGATGTCGGTTTCGATAAAGGAATTTCTAAATATGAAACTATTGAAAACCGAGATAAATTATAGGGGTGATTTTTTTTTAAATTGGAGAGAATGTAAAACCAAATGATTATGAAATATATTTATCCTTAAATAATTTTATTTCTTACATATCATGTCTTTCATTCAACACGGAGTTTAAACGATCCATAATATACTATTAAAATATTTTTTTTTGTGAAAATTATTTATAAGTTGTTAGTTTAGAGGGTAGGAATTTAATTAATAAAATTTTCAAATATTTATATAAATTTCATAATGAAAACAAATTTATTGATTTTCTATTTATAAATAAGGTCTTAATTTTTTATAAAGTCATTTTTTTCCATAAAAATACATTTTTTGAAAAAATTATTGTTAAGGTTTTGATGTGACAACGTATTATAGTTAATTTATGTATATTTTTTAAAAAATTACTTGATAAAATTAAATTCATTTTAAATTCACCATATAATAATAATCTAATTGTAAATACTATATGTTTCTCTAAAAATATTGATGTTTCAATGAATAGTGAATATTCATATTTTATTTAATTTTTTTAATGTAATTACAAAGTAAAAATCTATTTTAAACAAGTTTTAAAATATCATAAGTGGATTTACATTTAAAATTATTGAATAATGTTATTTGAAATTATTATTATAAACTAATTAAGTATAAAAACAATTTATATATTCAATAATTATTTTTATGAAAAACTATTTTCCATCGCATTTTGTGGGTTTTATTTTAAATTTAAATTTTCCAAGTCATTATTTTGAATTTTTGAACATAGGTTCCAAATTTTTAATTATGTCTTTCAAATTTGGTAAATATATATCTTTTATTATTAATCATTACGATCAATAAACATGGTAATTTTTTACCATGGAAAAAATTAAATTGAGTAATTGATGATTAAAAATAATAATAGAAGACCTATAAAATGATTTTAAAACCGTACGTAACTTAATTTTATGATTTAATTTATTCTATACTCATCCAATATTCAGATGTATGATATTTTGATTCCATTTTACTATGTTTACGACCATTATAATTATTTTTGAATGGAAAAGTAAAAAAATGTCAAACTCTTGTTTTAAATAATAATAATATTTTTCACATGGCGATAAAGAGAGGATATTTTTAGTTATAAAAAATAACTTTATATATAAATTATATCATGATAGTATATTTTTAATTTTTAGAAAATAAATAATTACATTATATTCTTACACAACACTGACACATCAATTACTCAAATAATGGAAAAATAAAATAAATGATATTGAAAGCATTAAAAGTAATATAATATGAGATAATTAATTTTATATATGAATGGTAGATTAATATAACATTTTAGGGATTTATATTAATATTTTAATCAAAATTTATTTTTTTCATCATGTTTATAATATTATAGAAAGGAATAGTTATAAAGTTGATAATAATTATATTTTATCAAAATAATATATTATTGAATTATTTACAAATAATTAATATCAAAAAATAGGATAACTAAAATAACAAAAGTTCCAAAAAAATCATTTTTCCTTTTATGATACAATTTCCACCATATTTGTATAATAATAACACATTGAGGTTGAAAAAGGATTTACTGCAGTTAACGATGAAATTAGTCAACCAAATGGATAATAAAATAGATAAAATATTAAATTACCCCAACACGTCTAAAATAATCATTTTATTATGGTATTACAACCCTATTATGTTTTATATCTGAATAAAAATCCCTTTTGATGAATGTGTTCTAGAGAATGAATTATATTTTACGAAATTCCAAAAGTTCCCCTCTCCTCAATTACAAAAGGGAACCTTCTCCCCCACTTTTTACAGCCCTTTGAGAATTATAGATCAAACATACCATGAATAAACCCCGTATATACCTCCTTATATACATTATATAGGATCTTTAATTCCCAAAATTCTAAACCTATGATCCTTAAGAGGATATCTAAAATAGTTCATTCAAAGGAGAGGTAATCGATATAACTAATCACTTTATTTATAATCCTTTTTTTACCTCATCTAAATATATTATATTCTTAATTAATTAATAATTAAGTATCCTTATTATAATTAATTGTTATTATGATTATTAATCTACCAATATCCACCATATTTTCTATTAAATGGTGACTGAAAGTATAATTTGTGGGGATATATAGATTATCATCTCCACATAGTGATACAATTCGTTTTTCATTCCTAAATTTTAAGGATGAATATTATAAGGGTTTTAATGTTTATATATAAAATTTATGGAATAATTATTATTTAGTAATTATAATATCCTATCAACATTCTTACTTTCCAAAAAAATTGAAAATGATAATGTCTCTCTTGCATACATGTAGTCCACCACATCTCTGAAGTAATGTGATTTGTTTTGAATTTATATTTTACTCTGATGGTATGAATTATGTATATGATTAATATAAAATATTTTTATGATATAATAATTATGTTTAATAGTGTTATTTTTATATTAATTTATTTTATTACATCTATCAAAAAATGAATTCAATGTTTATTCATAAGTACGACCCACCATCTCTTTGAATGGTATAATTGAATTTTTTAATATATTGTTATTTGAATGACTACAAACATATATATAATTATCAAATATTAAATTTTTACCTTGATTAAAATTATATCGATTATGGGACCATGATCAAATTACATGGATGAGAACAACTGGACCAAAACATACCTGAAAAACGAAACATATATCACATGGAAGAGTAATTTTAAAAAAAGAATTGTCAAAAAAGGATGATATAGGATTATATTTAAATAATATTATGTATGATATATATGATTATGGTTATATAATATATTTCTAAAAAACCTATATTTATTATATAGGAGGTTCCAACAGGTAAGAATGAATTTGGATAAATGAGAATAGATTTTCATCTCACTTTTATCTGTGTGAGAAAAAATACCATATTCAACACTTGTTTCTTATATGTGGATTATATAATTACCCTGAATGAATTTTACTATTCATCTTATCAAATTTATAGGGATTTAATCATCTATATAAGGACCATTATTTCATGGGAATTACTATTCAGATGATACAAAAATAGTATGGGTTTTATATTATAATCTTAGTGTTTATCATGATTTTTTATGATTGTGTTTATGATGATGAGATCTTATGATATATATATATATATATATATAATTAATTTTATTGTCTGAGGGTTATTTTTGTTGAATAAAATCTTTAATATCATTTTTATTTCTTTAATTACTAAAAAGACTTCAATTTTTTTTTACAGAAAATCGACATCATTTATCTCATTGGTCGAAATAAGATTTTCTTACATATCTATGTTTTTTGTAAACAATTTAAAATATATATTTTTATTGATCATATTATTTTTAATTTATTATTTAGACTTGTTAAAAAATTTTCAAAATGGGTTTAATGTAATATTCTTATCATTTTCCAAACAAATTACTTTTAATCTTTTCTACAAAGCGTGAAAGGAATGTTTTATTTTAACAAATTCAACATGAACTGAATTTCCCACCATCATTATTGATCAATGTTTAAATATAACATTATATGTTTCCAAGGTTATTTTAAAATAAATTTCATTCTATAATATTTATTCAATGTTAGTATTTTAAATGTATGTTTCAAAATGGAAAGTCTATTTTCCTTAAGAATGTTTTAATTATTTTCAATGGTATTTTTATACCTCAAAAAAAAAACAATCCCTGATTTCAATTATGATTTGAAAGTCATATTATCCATAAATATAATCCATACTCATTATTATGATGTTCAATGTTTATGTTGAATAGATTTGTATGAAACCAATTTATTTCCCATGAGTTATGCTATGAGTAAGGGATGAAATGGTTATGAAACCCGTTTTCATTGTATGAGTTATGATGTGATGATATGAGGAATTTTCATTGATCTTATGGAACAAATATGTATTTTTTCATTATGTAAGGATTTTTATGATATAACTAAGGATGGGCGGGACCAATATCTCACACCAATTCATTGGGTTTTGTTTTATATCACATGATATAACTATTGTAATCAAGTAGATATGATATATCCATTATGATAAACAAGTCATTGTTCTATATACATTAAGATAATTAAGTTAAAGAACATGATCCATTATGAGAACCAAGTGTTTAGGCCTAATATGTTATGATTTGATTGTTTTGGTAGTTAAAAATGACATATTAAATGGTTTCTATACTTATTATGGTGACAAAATTCATCGACATAAACTTACATTTCATGATTGGTTTATGATGATTTTTCAATTTTCTAAATCATGTGTTTGATAGGATAAATATATATTTTATGACTCATGTTTATGATTTTTTGGTCAATTCTGTGTGATATTTTTTTGTAATGTTCATGATCTCATACCCTTGTTCTGATATTATGCATGTATATGATATTTGATTGATATCTCTAATGTTTACCATTATTGAGCATATGAGGTAACTTTTTATTATGTATCATTTCCCTAGTTTATGTATAATGTTTTTAAGTAGGGTATTCTATGAAGATTAATAAATATGAAGGGATTTTTGGGATATTTTGTAGATATTTCATGACAAAAGAACATTGTGTATATAGCCTTCAAATAAAGTAAAAAATACAGTCACAAGACATAGTTTTGTGGAATTTAGTGAATATACATCTAAATATATTTTATATTAATGTTTGAAAACCCTATGTATTTACAAATAGTGTTCTCTATAAAAATAAATGTGTATGGTTTCTATTTAAAACTGAATATTTATTAATTCATGGTATCAAATTTATGTCTAATTTATTCATTTATTCTATTAATAATATAAGACATTTTTTATATAGGTATACTCTTTTATTCATCTTTGGGTGGTTTGTGTAAAGTCTCGTCTTTTTTAACCAAGTATAAATTATGGAGGTTTTCAAACTTTTTCCCATTTATCGACGGCTCGGTTTTTAAACCATGCCCTATAAATTTTTTCTAAGGGCTGGAACACATTAAGCTGTTGTTTTTGTACTTGGTTGAATACCCAATAATTTTTACTAGTGTCACAATAAGTCTCGGTAGCACCGGATCCAGAAAAGTCCACTTTAATGGATCTACACGAGATACACATGGAAGTGGTCCTACCTGTGAAGCTTACATAGTTTAATATTTTATTTATTTTAATATAAAAATATTAATTGTTATATTTGGGTTTAAATATAATATTGTTTTAACAATAATAATGTTATTATTATTTTTATTATGGTGTGATAAATTATTTTTCTGCTAAAATATTTAAAATTCTTTATTAATGAGGTGTAAAATTTATGTAATTTTTTTTAATTGCATGAATAATGTGGTGTAACATTTATATGAATTTATTGTGGGCCTTGGGTATCTCATGGAAACGTTTTTTTAATGATGATTTTTAGATTAAATGAAGACATGTTTAATTAAATAAATTATTTCAGAACTAATAATGAATCATTTTTATTTAATTGATGTGTTTGGTATTATAAATGTTTCAATAATGATAATAATGAGATTTTTATTATTATGGATTTATGAGTATACTAGTTATTATTAATTGTTATTTTTTGTATTATTATGATGAATAATAATAATAGAATAATTGAATTTAATTAATTTTTGTGAAATAATGGTTTTATTTAATGAAATTGAGTTATGTAGAATTTAATTAAATGATTTTTAGTGTGGATTTATGGGTTTTTCATATAAATATTTTGATAATAATAATGATTTTTATTATTAAAGTGCATCCATTTATTTAATTTTAGGCTGAAATGAATTTAAATATATGAGTTTTTGGGGGTTTCATTTAATTAAAATATTGTTTTGATAATTTAATTAAATGATATGTAAATGCGGAGTTGGGTGTTATCAATGAATGGTAATAATAAATGGTAATATTTAATAATTTTTAAATGAGGAGTTTGAGGTTGTCAAATAATGGTAATATTAAATGGAAATATTAAATGAAGAAAAAAATGTGGAGTTCAGTTTAATTTAAATAAATTAATGGTAACAAGGAATTTATTTAATAAAATTGAAATATAGATTTTTTAATTAATGGTTGGAAATAATTTAGATAATTTTTATTATGTCGGGGTTTTATATAATTAATTTATATTGATATAATTAATTAAATAAATCAGTTAGAGTTTTTTTAATTAAATTTGTTTAGAGTGAATTTATTTATTTTGATGTGTTGATGAAGTATTGGGTATTACCTAACATGAGTGTATAATAATTAATGAATAAATGTTTCATTAAATGATATTGGTATTAATAATAAATGTTATTATTATTAAAATATTTCATTTTAGTTATTAGTTTTTTTTTTCAGAGTAAAAAAAGAGAGGAAAGACGCAAAAGGCCAGCGCGCGAACCCCCTGGTTTCCATCCTCCATAAGAAACATGCACCAGAGGCCTCCTCCACAATCTCTTCCTCTCACATGGAATTTATCCCTATTATATAAGAGACTCTATGGCCACAACCTTCCATGGTCAGACCCCCAACAACAGTGCACGACACCCACGAGCAGAAATCTTGTAGTAGTGAAACCCCCCTCATTAGCATGCCACCCCTCTCTCAGAAATCTTTTTGTGTGTGATGATTTATCTCAGACTCTTCATGAATCATATCTTCCACATCATAATGAGTTTTTCTGTAACACCCCAAGATTTCATAGTATGTTATTTCTTCAATGTAATTCAATAACATTTAGTACAAACAACACAGAGTTATAGCGCACCTTGACTTACCATAGTAGCCTTTCAAAAGCGGTTATGAATAGTATTAACATAATTTTGAACTTTATATAATCCCTATAATTATAGAATCCATATTGTGAGTTTATTATACATAATTTATAAACAAATTCATTTTTTAATATAAAACAAGTATTTTTCCAAAAAAATGGAATTTTGCCTCCTTTTAATGGAGAAACCTCTTTAAATCCAATATTTGAAAGTTTTGTATATTTTAGTTGAAAAAATAAACTTCATCATTAGAAACAGTACTTATGAATATAGTTTCAATAATTTTTTTGTTTTCTAGATAACATTAATATTTGGGTGAATAGTGAAAATATTATATTTTAACAGAAACAAATTTTGTAATCAAAATAATTTATAGTGTTAAATTATACATTTTATCGATTTGTAAGTATGAGTAGATTATATTTTTACCATTTAATCCAATTGTGGTCATTTTAATTAATTTCACTTTGAAATTGGACATAAACAAGTGTCAATCATTAGATAGTTATTATTTCTTAAAAATACCCTATTTGGTTTTGACAATGGGAATTAATTTTAAATTAATAAATGTATCATTGATGTTTTAAATTTGGTAAAATGGAATTCATTATGGAATTTATAATGTAAAAATTATCTTAGGATAAAATTTGGGTATTTTTCATAAAACATTCAATTTTGATGAATAGTGAAAAATAATGTGTTATTATTTAAAACAGGAATTTTATTTGAATAATTATTTATTTGAATTAAATTTATTTAAAGTAAATATATATATATAATACCCATATAATATCAATGTAATTCATTGGATTAATTTTATAACAAAATTATATGTATAAAATTTATCGAACATTTTACCATCTTTTACCCACCTCCACGGAGCATTTTCAAATTTGCATAAAACATAATTTTCCGCTTCTATGATATGAAATTCAAAAATCAAGAGACATGTTTGATATTATTTTGTAAAATGTTATTCAATAAGATGAAAATAATTTTTTGGTGAATAGTAACTTTTTACTTTTATTTACCACAGTTAAAAGTAAATAGGGTAATTATGGGTAAAAATGATATCATAATTACCCTAACACATGTCATAATTCTATTGGATAAGTGTAATTTGACTAAAAGAAACCTTAGGAATAATATATGATTATTTAGGTCTACATGAATTTTATTAGGACATTTATCATTAATTAATTCAAAGAATAGTTAAAAGTGTTAAATTCAAAGTTTAATAATTAAAACATTTTTAATATAGTGTTACACATAAGATAAATTCAACTATAAATATTCATTAGAAAGATAAAAATATTTCCTACATGATGGTATTTTATTTTTATTTTTTATACATTAAATAATGTAATTTATTTATTACACAATGATGATTTAGTAATTACCTTCTTAATGAAATATTAAAATAATTGATTTTATAAATACACAAATAAATGTAATTTTAAACATTTTATGAATTCCACTAATTTTATTGGTTAATATGACAAGTTAGGGTTGATTAAATGAATTTTGATTGATGTAATAATGGTGTTACAAATTTAGCAAAAATAAAATACCAAATAGTTTCAAAATTTATAGAAAAGCTTTTTTAAAATAGTTATTATAAATATGGAACAACCATATTCATTATTATTTCCATCCTACAAATGAAAATGTCACCATGCGTGCGTATATATCACTTACCGTCTCCACGGTGTGGTGTAATTTTTTAGTCAACACTACGTTATTTGGATAGATATAATGATAAGTAATATGTATATAAATAATGAAACTAACAAGATAATTCCTCTCTTAAATTATTATTCCATCCAATTCCACACCTTTAATGAAATGATATTGTCGCTCCTGCGTACGTATAGATTACCGTCCCCATGAGGCGATGAAATTTATTTTCACTTTCACAATTCATCGATGATTATAAAAATATATATTACTAATAAGTATGTAATATATTACATAATAATGATACTGGATATATATATATATATATAAGTACTTACATATATCTGATTCACTTACTTCCATTCAATATGATATGAAAATAAAAACCAAATTTACGCATATGTATGGCCTACCGTCTGCATAAATGGTGTCTTCCATTTCACATATATATCTATTATAAATATTTATATTGTAAATATATATGATATATAAATCATGGTTTAAATTCTGGAAGTATTTAAATCATTATCTATGAGATATGATAAATAATAAAAAGTTAAAAAATGTACAATAAAGAAAGTGATTATTACCCAAAATGTTAATTTAACATTAAAATAATTATTAAATGGGTAGTATAAAGTCATAAATGATTCGTAAATGATATAATAAATATGAATATGGTTCTAGTATAATTTAATAACATACTATGGTCATTATAATAGAGTATAATTTCAAAAATCCAAGAGACATTGTTGATATCAGTAAATAAAATGTGGTTCAATAAGATGAAAATAATTTTTGACGAATAGTAACTTTTGAATTTTATTTACCACAGTTAAATGTAAATATGTTAATTAAGGTTAAAAATGATATCATAATTACCGTAACACATGTTCTAATTCTATTTGATAAGTGTAATTCGACCCAAAAAAACCTTATGAATAATATATGATCCTTTAGGACCACTTGGATTGGATTAGGACATTTATTATTATTTAATTCAAAGAAGAGTTTAAAGTGTTAAATTCAATGTTTAATAACTAAAACTTTTTCAATAAAGGGATAAACATAAGATAAATTCAACTATAAATATTTATTAGAAAGCAAAAATTATTTCCTACATAATGGTATTTTATTTATATTATTTAGATATTAAATAATTAAATTTATTTATGACACAATGATGATGTAGTAATTACCTTATTAATAAAATATTAAAATAATTGATATTATAAATACGCAAATAATTGTAATATGAGAAATTGTAGGAATTCCAATAATTTTTTAGATTAATATTACATGGTATGGTTGATTAAATTAAATTCTTTCAATGGAATAATGCTATTATGAATTTAGAAAAAACAAAATACCAAATAGTGACAAAATTGAAATAAAAGATTTTTTAAAACAAAGATTATATTATTAATTGGTTTTCTATTCCTAAAAATCTACTGATCAGCTAAAGGGCATAGTTAATATTAAATATTTCATTAATGGACCACTTGGGGTTCTCTTAGTTGTTTGTAGTAAATTTATTAACCATATAATATAAAAATACAAAGAGACATGGTAAATGTAAAACTATTTAACTAAGAGTTAAATATTAAAGATAAGGTTAATATAGTGACCCAAAGAATTTATAAAACCTATTGGTTGTGTGGTTTTAGAACCATCACCACCATATCCTTTACATTATTCATTTTGGATTCGTTATAAACCAAAAATGATATTATAATAATATAATATTTCTATTTTTCCTAAGGTGCACATTACCCCACTTATAAAATGGCACTACCCCATCCACCAAATTCACACCTTCAAAGCCATTTGGATCTGACAACCCCTACCAAACTCTCTTCCCAACAATCCTTCATTCATCCTAGAGGCCTTCCTTTGGTCAAGAAGCCAACATAAGAAGCCCTTTTGATCAAATCAAATGGAAGACCTTGAAGAATATGTATTGATTTCACCACACTCTTTCTTGTTCTTTTCTTCTTCCTTTTACTATTTCTTTTTTATTACCAAAATAGAATAATAAATCTAGTAACATATATATACTGTGATTTTATTATAAATATGTCACAACCATATCCATTATTCTATCCATCCTGTGAATGATAATGTCACCAAGCGTGTGTATGCACGACTTACCATCTCCACGAATTGGTGTAATTTGTTATTCAACACTATGTTATTTAGATGGATATAATGATGAGTAAAATGTATTTAAATAATTAAAATAACTTGGAAATTTTTATGTAAAATTAATAAACCATCCAATTCCACAACTTTACGGAAATCATAATGTCACTCGTGCGTATGTACGGATTTCCATATCCACGACGTGATGACATTCATTTCCACGTTCACCATTCATTGACGATTATAAATATATATTACTAATAAGTATATAAAAAATGAAATAATAATGATACTATATATATATATTTATATATATTTGTATTTATGTAATTACATATATCCTATTCACTTACTTTCGTTCAATACAATATAAAAACAGAAACTTCGTTTATCCGTACGTATGACCTACCGTCTCTATAAATAGTGTTTTCCATTTCATATATATATATATGATAAATATTTATATTCTAAATATATATGTTATATAAATGATGCTTTATATTCAGGATGTATTTTAATAATTTTCTAAATGATTCGATCAAGAATAACAAGTTAAAACATGTGCGATAAAGAAAGCGATTATTACCCAAAATGTTAATTTAACATGGAAATCATTATTAAATGGGTAGACTAAAGTAATAAATGAATAATTTATTATCTAATAAATATTAATATGGTTCTGGTATAATTTAATAACATACTATGGTCATTATACAAGAGGTTAAACGTACCCTTAACCAAAGGAAAGTGTAAGGTAAGGCTTAATTTCACATTCTATTTTTTATCTGAGATTGTTTTTACGTAAGTATCTACTGCGAAATATTTATTATCCACGTATATGCTTCATGAAAGAGTTTTCAAAGGTATTATTTTAAGGTACTTTTTACTAAAACATCATTTTAAATGTTTTAAATTTTTATTCCTCTAAATCATTTTCATTAATGTCCATGTTTTCAAAATGGTTTTTAAATATTTATCTGCATTGACATGTATGTTATTAAAATGTTAATTCCTTTAAAATGATTCAATGTGGTATGGGAAAATTCTATTAAAAAATGTCTTTAAATTTATTAATTTCTAAAATGTGTAACTTTTAAATGTTTTTATGAAAAGCGGATATTTCTATAAAAGAGTTTTAAAAATCATTTTTTTCTATGTCAACATACATTGATGGATTTTAAACTTGTTTGTTGTTGATTTATTATGATAAAAATATTCCATATTGTATTGAAGGATCTATGATCTGTTTGACAATGGATGTGTTATTTTTAAACCATTCATGGTTTATTTATAAAGTATTGACAATTTAAATTCTAGTTTTAATGCGAATGTTTATGTTATTTATAAACCATTTTATATGGGGAATGCATTGGACTTAGTAAGTGATGGGTGGAGCCTGCTATAGCTCCTCGATGCATCGGTAGGTCTCATGAGACAATCTAGTGTCTTGGCATAAGGCCATGAGAAAGTCTTATTCGTTGTCATGGCATAGGGCCTTGACTATGTAGTTATGAAAGTCTGACATTATGCATTCTATCATAATAGAAGTGGTTATGAATGTTTCCGATATATTGTTATCCTTACTGAGCATTTGCGCTCACCACTTTATTATGTTTTATTTTCATAGGACCCCATGAAGTGTTTTCTGTTTGAGATGCAGGGTTATGCTAAGGGAACAATGGAAATATCAAAAGATTTTTTTATATGTTAGAAATTGTAATGAAATTTTCATGGATGTAATATATTTTCCAAAACTGCTAAAATGATTGGTCATTCGAGACATTATTCCTAATAATCATCCCAATGTATTAAAATAAAGAACGAACTATGGGAATCAAGGGTCGGGGCATTACAGTTGTTATCAAAGGAGATTTATCAATATCCTTGGAAACAAGATTTAGATAAACTCTGATTAGACCACATTACCCTAAGATATACATTGAGGATTAGTATAGACGAAATTCCTCGAATTTTGGTAAGGTAGAGATTTTGTGAGTTTTCCATGCAATAAACCCTTTTCTAGATATGAGCATATAGAGGTGGATTTGTAACATATGTATCTAGGGGTAAAAATCGAAAACACCGCATTGAGATAGACTCGAGCGGAAACTGGTGCACAACAACGGGCCTTGCTACACTCTTGGTTATGACACTCTCGGGGGATATGATTAGGATAATTCCCATTTTATTTAAAAACCATTATGAAGGGTTTTTGAGTATATACGTTCTCAAGGAAAACATTTTTTATGATTATGGATTACATTGATAAACTGTTCAATTTAGATTTGGTATTTTACAAATTTGGAATTATTCATTACAATTCATAAACTGACCTACTGTATGCCATTGTATATAAATGACACCCAATAGAAGGAATGTGAACTCAATCCATACCTATGATCCCTTGATTAAGAAGGATCATATATTTCATTGTATTATGCAAACATTTATAAGGGAAATAGTCTCCCTTTTATTCTCAATATATGTAGAAATGGTGTCATGTGTCAATATGATATGTAAAGAATTCATTGAGTCATATCACTTTGAAGGGAAAAAAGAGAATAAAATGATAGAACATATAAATATGGATAAAGGGAAGAGGGAAAAGAAGGGTTTTCTTATACGTGACAACTGTGGAAATAATCACCTTGGTAAATGCTTGAAGGGAATGGGAATGTTTTATAACTGTGGTGAAAAAGGACACCAAGTACATGATTACAAGGGTAAGAAAAAATGTTTCAAATGTACAATGCTTCATCTATAAGGTGTTGGGACACTACATGAATCAATTTCCTAGTCATCAGAGTATACCTCAAATGATGTTATTGGATAATAATAAAGTCATGATAATACCTCTGATGAAGATGAAAGACTAGTGTTCTTATGGTGTTATTATAGAATTATTTCATTTGAGTATTGTATTAATTATGTACATGTTATAAGGATTATAGAGTATATAGGTATTTTACTAGAGTACTATTTCATTAAGGACATGAAATTGTGTTAAACCATGAAAATTGACTCAATAGCAAGATAATTTTTTTGAAAATATATTGTTGAGAGAAAGATAAACCATAATATGGTTCGGATACTGAGACAATGATTTTGGAATAATACATGATTGATTTGGATAAACAATATTGGATATTCTTCAATACCATGAAACTGATTAATGATTTGTATATTCCATAATTGTTAGAGTTATCATTATTTTTGGATAGAAGGAGTATATTCAGTATTATATAAGGAATAAGGGAACATAAATGTAATCAATAAAGTTTTATGGTAATTCAAGATATTGCAGTGTTTCAAAATACATGATGAAGGAGTTCACATGTTATTAAGTGGAAAAAGAGATCTTCATTGTGTTTACCTTCCATATAAATTTTAGATTGAGAGTTTGGATGGAAGTATTTTTAGACAAGATTAGTTTGAGATTATTTATGGATTTCCATAAAATGGACAAACCAGAGGTTAGGCAGCAACCCGTCACGTCTTGCAATGTTGTGAGACATTAACCCACAACTGAAGGGTGACAAGGGATTATCACCTGCCACTAGCCCATGTGATGTCCTAGATTTTAATAATGTAGTTTTTTTAATGTACTGCTAGATGAATTATAAATTATTTTTTTTGAACACTATATAAATAGGATAAATAGATTTTTATTAAGTTATATTATATTTTAGATTGAAAGTTGAGTTTGTGGTAGAAATTAGTTAATGTATGGAACTATACTAGTGAAGTATATATTTTTTTATTCTCTTATTATATATTGAAATTAATTCTTGAAATTTATGTAAGGGATCTTAAAACTAAAATTTTGTTATCCTAATATCAAAGGATTTTTTGAACTAATGAAATTTTAAATCATCATATATTGATGTCTTTGAGTCCCCCAATTCTACAATTGTTTGTGATTTATGAATTTAATTAGTCCTTATAAATATATAATTTTTCCCCTCAATAATGTGTCTCTAATTGCGACCAAATTTCTCCTAATCGAGATAATAATTTGTTGGTGACCCTTTAATTTCCCTTTTCCTCTTATTGACACTAAATTTTATTAACCAAATTCTTGATGTGGGGTTTCCCACAAAGGTATTTTCTATTTTCAACCTTTTATCTTTGAAAAAAAATTCAAATTGTGAGGACACAATTTATTTAAAGAGGGAAGAACGTAACTCCCCAAAATTTCATAGTATGTTATTTCTTCAAAGTAATTCAATAACAGGCACTAAACACAACACCAAGTTCTAGCACACCATGACTTACCAAACTAGTTGTTCAATAGCGGTTATGAATTGTATTAACAGAATATTTAACATTATATCTTCCTTACAATTTCAAAATCAATATTTTTAGTTTCTTAGACACAATGTAAGAACAAATTCATCTTTTCTAGGTAAAAGAAGTATTTTTTTAAAAAATGCCATTTTATCACCTTTTAATGGAGAACCCTCTATAAATCCAATATTTGGAACAATTATATATTAAATTTGAAAAAATAAAATTCTTACTTACAATCGAGTCATAATAATTTAGTTTCGAGAAATTTTTGGTGTTTTTCTGATAACATTCATATTTTGGTGAATAGTGAAAAATAATATATTTAAGTGAAAACAAATTTTTCAATCAAAATAATTTATATTGTTAAATTATTGATTTTAATGGTTCGGAAGAATAAATAGATTATATTTTTAAAATTTTATCCAATTGTGATCATTTTACGTAATTTAAAATTGGAATTGGACATAAAAAAGTGTCAATCTTTTGATAGTTATTATTTCCTAAAAATATGCTTCTTGGTTTCGAAACCGGAAATTAATTTTAAATTAATAAATGTATCTTATATGTTTTGAATTTTGTAAAATGGACTTCATTTTTTAAATCATAATATCAAAATAAGATTATGGTTATATTTTGGTATTTTTATGAAAGCATTCAATTTTTGATGAATAGTGAAAAACAATGTGTTATTATTTAAGAGAGACTTTTTATTTTGTTTAAATTTATTTTAAGTAAAAATATTTATATAATTCTTATATATGTTCAATGTAATTCATTGGAGTCATTTTAAAATAAAATTAGATTTATAAAATTTATCGAACGTTTTACCGTCTTTTACCCACGTCCGAGGAGTATTTTCAAATTTACATAAAACATAATTTTACCTCTTATCTGATTAGAATTTCAAAAATCCAAGAGACAAGGTTGATATCAGTACGAAAAATGTGATTCAATAATATTAAAATAATTCTTGGTGAATAGTAACTTTTGACTTTTATTTACCATAGTTAATAGTAAATTGGGTAATTAAGGGTAAAAATGATATCATAATTACCCTAACACATGTCGTAATTCTATTGGATAAGTGTAATTCGACCATAAAAAACCTTAGGAATAAAATATGATCATTTAGGTCCACTTAGATTATATTAGGAAATTTATTATTATTTAATTCGAAGAAGTGTTAAAAGTGTTAAATTCAATGTTTAATAACTAAAACATTTTTAATATATGGTTAAACATAAGATAAATTTGACTAAAAAAATTTATTATAAATATAAAAATATTTCCTATATAATGGTATTTTATTTATATTTTTTAGACAATAAATAATGTAATTTATTTATGACTTAATAATGATGCATTAATTACATTATTAATGAAATATTAAATAAATTTCTATGATAAATACCTTAATAAATGTAATTTGAAACTTTTTATGAATTCCACTAATTTTAAAGGTTAATATGACATGTTTGGGTTGACAAAATGAATTTTGTTCTAAGTAATATTGCTGCTATAAATTTAGAAAAAACAAAATACCAAATACTGTCAAAATTGAAACAAAAGTGTTTTTAAAAGAGTTATTATAAATATGGAACAACTATATTCATTATTCTATCCATCCTATTAATGATAATGTCACCATGCATGCATATATACGGCTTACTATCTCCACGTTGTGGTGTAATTTGTTATTCCACATTATGTTATTTGGATGGATATAATGGTGAGTAATATATATATAAATAATTAAAATAACATGCTAATGTCTCTATAAAATTAATATACCATCCAATTCCACACCTTTAATGAAATGATATTGTCACTCGGGCATACGTACGGATTACCGTCTCCATGATGCGATGAAATTCATTTCCACTTTCATCATTCATTAATGATTATAATACTATATATTACTAATAATTATGTAATATATGACATAATAATGATACTGAAGATATATATGTATATATGTATTTATGTACATACATATATCTTATTCACTTACATCCATACAATATGATATGAAAATAGAAAAAACTTTTATGCGTATGTATGGCATACCGTCTCCATAAATGGTGTTTTCCATTACATATATCTATCTATTTAAAATATTTATATTCTAAATATATATGATATATAAATCAAGGTTTATATTCAGGAAGTATTTAAATCATTATCTATGTGATACGATCAACAATAACAAGTTAAAACACGAACGATAAGGAAATCAATTATTACCCAAAATGTTAATTTAACATTAAAATCATTATTAAATGGGTAGTATAAATTCATAAATGAATAATGTATGATATAATATATATGAATATGGTTCTAGAATAATTTAATAACATACAATTGTCATTATATATGAGGTTAAACGTACCCTCGACCAAAGTAAAGTTCAAGCGAAGGATTAATTTCAAAATGTCATTATTATCTGAGGTTGTTTTTACGTAGGTATCTACTGGGAAATATTTATTATCCATGTCCATGTTCTGTGAAAGAGTTTTCAAAGGGATTAATTTTAGTTACTTTTTACTAAAACATCATTTAAAATATTTTAAATATTTATTCCTCTAAATCATTCTCATTAATGTCCATGTTTACAAAATTGTTTTTAAGGATTTATCTATATGGAAATGAATGTTTTTAAAAAGTAAAATTATATTAAAATTTTCAATGTTGTATGGGACACTTTGATTCAAAAATTTCTTCAAATATCTTCCTTTCTTAAATGTGAGACTTTTAAATGTTTTCATGAAAAATGGATATTTCTCTCAACGAGTTTTACAAATCATTTTCATCTATGTCAAAATTCTTTGATGAAATTTAAATTTTTTTTGAAGTTGATTTATTATGATACAAATATTCCATATTTTATTTAAGGTTTTTTGATATGTTTGATTATGGTTGTGGTATTTTTATACCATTCATGGATTATAGATAATGTATTGACATTTCATATTCTGGGTTTTTTTGAATGTTTATGTTATGTTTAAACCTTTTCATATGAGGAATGAATTGCACTTAGTAAGTTATAGGTGGGGCCCACTATAGCTCCCCAATGAATCGGTATGTCTCATGAGACAAACTAGTGTCTTCGCAAAAGGACTTGACAAAATATTATTTGTTGTCTTGGCACAAGGCTTTGATTTTGTGGTTATGAAGGTCAGGCATTATGGATTCCATCATTATTAAAGTGGGTGTTGATATTGCATGTGATTATTTGACTAGTAGAATATCCATGTGAGTAAGTAAATCAAATTATTTTGATTTATATTATCCATATTATGATTAATTTTATGTTGAAAAGGGGTTTGTTTTAGTTTTATACATTTCATTAAATGTTTATGCTTATTTATGAATGTTTCCACTATATCGTTATATTTACTGAGCATTTGAGCTCACCACTTTCATATGTTTTATTTTCCCAGGACCCCAAAAATTGTTTTATGTTTGAGATGCAGGGTTATGATAAGGGAATAACGGATTTTTAAATGGATTTTTTTGAATGTTAAAATGTGTAATATAACGTTCACGCATGTCATCTATTTTCTATGACTGCTAAACTGATCTGTCTTTTGGGACATGATTCCTTCTAATCATTCCAATGTATTAAAATAATATACTAACTCTAGGAATATAAGGTTGGGGAATTACACTGTTTATGAATATTTGATTATCCGCATTGGCCATTTGACTCATCTCTCACCTTGTTTTCTCATTTTAAACCCAATAGATTGTGTTTAATCAAAATTTTGTGTTCCATTCTTTTTAAGTTATGTTAATATTGACGCGACATTCATTGGTCTACAATTCAGCATCTTCCTCTATGGGCAAGTTGAATGTTCTCGATTCGATATATTGTCGATGTTTCATGTAAGGTATACACACTGATTTTTTTGTTTCACATCATCCAATTTTGGTTATTTTGTTTTATACGAGTCCCTGGTAAATTATTTGAGGTGTGTTGTGTCTTGTCATTGCATATTTTTGTGATTCTATGTTATGTTACAATAGGTTTTCTTCAATGGATAGGGTGACCACATGTATATATATATATATACATAAAGGCATGTGCATGTGGTTGTGGGCCAGTTGTAGTTTGGTTCCCATAAAATGTAAAGCTGGTGAATAATTAATTGGATCCACCCCAAGGTAAGTCCCCCATTCATGTCCTAAAATTTAATAAATGCATTAATAAAATAACAGCTTCACTTTTTTTGTATTTAAATTATGTAGTGAATAATTTGTATAGAATACCTTTCAAATGTGGATTTTGTATATTTTATTAAAATGAAAAATGTGATATCTAGTGTCTTGATTCACGAATTTGGATGTTATTAAATTATTCTTCCACTTGAGATAAATGATGACGTTACCATTTGTTGGTTTTAAGCATGTATTTCTGAATTGGTTAAAGTGATACAATTAAATAATTAAATGATGTATTGTTTTGGATAAGATATAATAATTAATTTTGTATATTAATTATGTGATCGGAGAATGGATATAAATAAATAATCCAAATATAAATTTTAATATATTGATTTAGCTGAATAAGATTTTTTATTTAGGGATTAATCCCAATATGTTGTTTTGACCAAATCGAGATAAATAACGCTTTATTATTTACTACATATTAATGATGTGAAATGTTAACCAATTATTAATCTAATTAAAGGCTATGATTAAATTAATTGATTCTTGATTTATTTAATTATAATTCATTAATTTAATTGATGAATTGTTTTTTCTCAATGTTATGTGCCACGATGTTGATTTAATATATTTAATGGATGGTTTAATAAAGAAATTTATACATTAGAATGAGATAATTAATTCTATAGAATTAATTGTTAGATGTGATTTGTTTTGTAGGTTAATAAATTGATGGACTAAATAATAGTAATGTGTACATAGTTAATTATTAGATTAACTAATTGATTTGGTATTTTTAACTAATTGATTGCCTTAGTAAGTGAATAAGGGTAAATTATTAGTTAATTAATTATCATGTTATCGGTTAAGGTATTGGGATCATTAAATCATTAGTTAATTATCTAATTGACTTGTCTCTGGTTAAAAATAATTGATTGTTAATTATTTATTAACTATTGAGATGTTGAATGGTTATTTAATTGTATAATTATTTGATCGGAGAATTATGCTGTTAATTAGTTGTTGAACTAATTAATGGATTTGATTAATTAATTTATAAATTCGTTAATTTATGGTTTGGGGGTGTTAGACATGTCATTATATATCAATGATAAATATATATGTATGATTGATAAATGGGTTGTGAGATAGGGAATGATTCTCCAAATACACACAGGGTTCTTGATATGGCATTCTACACCAAGCATGCATGTAAAAATTATTTTGGGTTGTGGAATGATGCATCAAATACCCCTGGGTCGTGACTCAATGACTATTTATCCAAATACTCGTGAGGTTGCAAGACATGCTGTTATATACCGATTAATTAACATTGGACCTTGGGTCTAATCAGTCGTAAATGAAATGAATTAAATAGTAAATGAATGCATTTTTGACATAACATTTTTGAATTGAATATGGGAAATGGTTCTGACCCTAGCATGACCGAGGTTTTTTTTTCAGATATGGGTGTCCATGGGAAACTGAAAATTTATGCGGCTAAATAAAAATATCAATTAATGTGTTAAATAGATTATTTAACAAATTTATAGTTCATGTTCATATCTCTAATCTTCTAGATATGAGCTGAAGAAGGTATGTGTAACACCCAAGACTTTTATGAGACATATTTTGTTTTTATGTTATATAAATCATCAAAGGAATCTTTCCCTACACACAACACTTGCTTGGCATGCTTTACATGCAATCACGACCTTCCTCGATAGCTTGTGTCGTACGCAATACCGAGTTTCACTAAAAACAATATTCTATTAAAACTAGCTGTTATGAATAGTATTAACTGAATTTTTAATTTTGAATTTTATCATATTTTAATTCAACTTATACATTTTCTAGAATGAGGTATAAAAGCAAAATCAGTTTTTTTTATAAAAGAAGTATTTTTCAAAAAATGCTGTTTTGCCTCCTTTTGATGGTCCACCTACATTAAATCTAGTTTTTGACTTGTTTATAAGTTTAATTTTCCAAAATAAAATTCTTCTTTTGAATCAGGGTATAAAAATTTACTTTGGAATTTTTTTTGATATTTTTCTGATAACTTTCATATTCTGATGAATAGTAAAAATACGGTAATTTTTAATTAAAAACAACTTTTTTCATTGAGATAATTTATATGGATAAATTATAATATTGAATGGTTTTAAATAATAAATAGAATATATTTTTACCATTTAATATAATTTATGTCATTAGCATTAATTTCACATTGAATTCATAGGTAAAAACATTTCAATCATTGGAAATCTTTTAACATCTAAAACCCTTTTTTCTTAACAATGGGATTTATTTTAAATTAATTACTGCAACTTATATGTTTTGAATTTTGAAAAATGGATTCCATATTCAGAATCAGTGGGTCCAAATTATGTTAATAGGCTACTATTTTATTTTTGGGCATTTTGAATAGTAACTACGGTAAATTTTATTTACCATAGTTAAAGGTAAATCGGGTAATTAAGGGTAAATATAAGATTATAAAATTACCCTAACACCTGAAAAAATCATATTGGATGACTAAAAGTCACACCATATCACATAAGGGTCGGATTAGATTCATTTAATGAACTTTTGTCCATGAAAAAAAATTAATTATTATTAAAACCAAAGAATGTGACAACATGTAACTTTCTTAAATATTATAAGTATAATAATTTTAATTTAGTGATAAAATTCATGGAACTTCGAACATGAATAGTCTCTAGAAAGATAATACAATTATCTACATCATAGGAACTTATTTATAATTTTTAGGGATTAAATAATTATCTTTAATTATGAAACAATAGTGATGTTGAAATTATTTTATTAATTAAAATATCAAATAAATGGTATTAAAAATAATAATATAAATATTATATGAACTATTTAATGTGATCCACTAATTTTTTAGATCCATATGACATTTTATGGATCTATTAAATCTTTTAGTGTGAAAATATCTTCTGTATATATTTTATTCAAATTCAAATAAATGAATAGGGTCAAAATTGACACTATTGTTATTTTATAAAATTACATATTATAAAATTGTTTAAAAATAACAAAAATATTTAAAAATTATAAATTAAAATTTATATGGTCTAAAATTTCATAATGTGTCAAATTATGGAAAATTCACAACACATATGTAATTATTTATAATAATTTAAAATTTAGAATCTTATTACCACAAATAAAATTAAATTGATAAATAAGGATAAATCAAGTTAATAATGTTTAAAATAAATTCCTAACATATTTAAATTTTATTTGTAGATAATATTACAACGCTATATCATCTAATATTCAGATATGAGTCATTTTGGAAGTGTTTATGTAGGTTTGGGATTTAATATAAACTAATATTTCTTATATTTCCAAAGGTACCCCTCTCCTCCCTTATAAAAGGGAACCTCCTCCCTCTTCTCCTCACACCAATTTGAGACTTAAAGCTCGGCCAATACCTGCCCATTTCACTTCCCCACTTCCCTAGAAACATCCTAGAGGTCCTGTTATTCTTCAAAGACCAATTGTAGTGCCTAAAGAGGAGGTCTCAATAAGGCGCTTCAAAGAAGAGGTAATGCCCGTTACCGATTCTTTCAACTGTATTTCTTCTTCCACTTCTTCATATTTAGTTGTTTCATTATAAATTAATAACATAAGTGTAACTCATATACTGATATGTTATTATAATTATGAAACAACCCTATTTCACCATCTATCCATCCTACGGAAAACGAAATCACCGCGCATGCGTACGTACGGAATACCGTCTCCACACCGTGGTGTAATCTATTTTCCCCCACCACCTTACTTTTATGGGTATAATGGGGTAAATAATAACTATATATGATTATTGTAAAGTTATATTGATTCTGAAATAGTATACATGCACTCCAATACAATTCCACGATCATGAGAACGATATCATCGCTCGTGCGTACGTACAGAATACTGTCTCCACGATGTGATGCAACTCGTTCTACGTGATCTTCATTGCATAATGATTATATAAATGAATTTAATGAATTAATATGATATATATTACACTAATACCATTATATAAATGAGGTATCTATAACCTAAAGTGAAGAATATGAATTCATTCGACAAACCATGCATAAGAACAAAAAGTAATAAACACCCGAATAACAAGTAGTAATGAAATATTACTAATAAGAAGCTAAGAATATTACCATATATGATATCATAAAAATATGTATGATTCTGAAATAAGTCAATAACATTATTTAAATCATTATACAGGAGGTTCGGACACATACAAAGCAAATTGGACCTAAGGTAAGGGAAATATCAAAATCTCTTTTTTATCCGAGATTGTTTATACTTTGGAATTTACTGGGGTGTATTTTATCATCCACATCCATGTTTCCTCAATATATAATATTTATATCTTTCTACAATATTTTATATCCAATTTTACCCTTCGGTGAGTTTTTATTAAAAGATATGAAAAGAATCTTTTGTCGTTTTTCATACGAGGTACTTTTTGACTTTTCCGAAAAAAGTATGAGAAGAATGTTTTCTTTTAACTTATATGAAATGAATGGATTTTTAAAACATAATTTCCAAGAATCCTCCTTTACAAGTTTTCAAGTTTATTTTTAATGAACTTCTTTTAGTTTAAAATTGTATGACATGTTAAAGAACGTAAAATGTTTTTAAAGTAGAAAGGATATTTTCCTCATGAATGGAGTCCAAGTGTTTTATCAAAATTATTTTCCATCTAAGATAATAAAGGGTTCTGTTTCTATCCCTATTATTACATTGATTTGATTATGTTGTGATGGAATTATTTTTATGAATTCCTTTATCTTATATGAATTGTTTTATGATGTCCTGATGTTTAAGATTCCCATTTTTATTACATGGGTTATGTTGTGATGTATGGCTTATGATTTTGTGGCACACATAAGAAGGGTATCATTATGAGATGGGTGGGACCTATATCTCCCTCTAATGCATTGGGTAAATATTTTATATCTCATGAGATAGACATGGCTGGAACAGAAGGTTATATCAGTTCAGTGAAACAGGACTAAAACGAGGAGTGAACTCGGTTCAGAAATAGACTTTTTCCACTAAGATAGTCTTGTAAATGAGTCTTGACTGATAAGAAATGATTCTCAATGATTATGTGTGTATGAAACAAAGTTTCATGTTGTATGTTTTGATTATTGGGATTACATTTCACTTCCATGATTTATCCCATGTTTTGAAATTATGATCTCTTTTGCAGGGTAATATTTCCAAAATGTTATGTTTTTATTTTTATGTGATTGATAATTCTTTTGTTTACCCTTACTGAGCATTTGAGCTCACCCTTTTGTATGTTTTCTTTCCCCAGGTCAGGAAGAAGGTTATTAAGTAAGATATTCTAATAGGGACTATAGATATGATGAAATAAATGGGAGATAGTGTAGAAACATTATAAACAAGTTGTTTATGTTTCCTAGTTTCTAAAGAAAATATACCTATACGGTCCTTTCATGGTTTTGTTATATGTTGTAATAAGTTTGCTTCAATTTTGAATTAATGAAAATATATGTAATGTTTGGGTCATTATAGTTGGTATCAGAGGAATGGTATAGTCAACCTTTGGAAACTAGGATGTGAAAGCCTTACTAAGAATCCTAAGGATAATTCTAAGCATAGAACACAATATTAGTGTTTTAAAAATGGCCATGAATAACCTAGGATAAGACCTTAAGTGTGAAATTTTATTCTTGATTATGTGGTGTTCCTATTATAATTAGTTTTTCTCACACTATTCTTCTTGGATTTAGTCAATGGCTAGAACCCGAAGGAACCGTGTTAATGTGGAATGCGACGGGCAATGCAATGATTGTCCCCCTGAGAAACCAAACTTTATGGGAGATGGAATGAAAAATCTTATATCCATGCTCACACAACTTTCTCTAGCTATGAATCATGCAGTACTTCCAAAAGAGCAAAGGAAGGAGCAACATTCTGTTGAATCCTTCATGAGGCAGCATCCACCTTCATTCAGCGGGTCTACTGATCCATTAGTTGCGGAAAAATGGATTAGTACTACTGAATAGATATTTTTTGTTCATCAATGTTATGAAAATGATAAAGTCATCTTAGCAGTGTATCGTTTGGAAGGTGATGCTGATCAATGGTGGAATCTTATCAAGAATATGAGGCAAAGAGATGAAATTGAGTCCATGGAATGGGACGAGTTCAAGAACTTATTTTTCAATAAGTACTTCACTCGTATTCTCCAAAAAAAGATGGAGAAAGAGTTTCTTGAACTTAAGAAAAAGGATGATGAATCTGTTCGTACCTATGAATCAAATTTTACAATACTTGCAAGGTACGCTTCTGGTATTATTATATTTGAAAATGGTGTTTGATTGATTAATATTTGAAAATTGTGTTTGATTGATTAATATATGATCGAAACCATATCAATGCTTGAGACTTACCAATGATGTGGTGATGATGTGGTATGCTATAGAACCTATAGAAAATATCATTGGAAATGTATCTATTGTTGGAACATTTAATTTTTTATCATTAATGGCATGAAGGTCTTATATATTATTAATTTTTTAAAACCCCAATTTAATGGGATGAGGGGAAACCCTTACAAGGCCCGTAGGCTCAAAGATTACAAGGATCGTAAGCTTAGGAGATTACATAACCCGACACTCATAGGAAATTTAAACAGACTATCTACAAGGAACTACCCCTCCCTTTCATCTACATCATGATAGTAACTCTCCACCTTCGCATGACCATCTGGATAGGATTCTTGTGCAAGCACAGGCTGGTTCTGATGGCATAACCATACCCTATAATTCTGAAAATCCATTAGGATATACTACGGTTAGTTCCCCTACTCTAAATCCTCTTCTGGGGCTGCCACATTTTTTGTAGAGTCTATCTGGGGCAACTGCATGTGGCTTGAAGATCATGATGTGGCCTAAAGGCCTTGATGGTGGCCCAAAAGCCTTAAAGACTCCAATCAAAAATTTATGGAACAAGGTGAATGGTTCCTGTTGTGATAGTACCGAACAGTACCTGTTATAGTGCTTGCTACAATGCATGTTACAGTAACCACACATTATATAGAGTACAGTCTACTATAGTGCCTCTTACCGTACCTTCTACATTGCTGCTATAGTACCTGATGATATGCATCAATGTGGGTTTGAACCAGGATATCATGGATGCACTTAAGGATATCACACCAACTAGGATGTGACTCATGTGATACTTTTTTAAGAAAGGGGGATACTGTTGCACTATCGAACAATCTAAACTCTACCTATTTTTGGAATTTTATTTATCCATTCTAAATGTAATCTTCACTATTATAATCATCTTGACATGTTCATTTTTTAATTTTAACACCCCTATATTTTAGGAAATAATTTTTTCAAATAAATTAAATTTCATTAATGGATTACATTTCACACTACAACATGTTATTATTTATTTACACAAAATACATATATTAGGCTTTGGTATATAAAACAATATTTTTGTATTATGTTACACACAATTATGAGTTCTTTTAATATCATGCATTACACGCAAGACTGATTTTATTCATAATAAAATATACTATTGATAATATTATTAAAATATTGTAACAATTTTCCCCTTGGTAATGTAATGATAGATATGAATAAGATTAACTAAATTATGAAACTATGGATTAAAATTTTTAATAAAATGAATTATTTTGTTATAAATTAATTGTGAATGAAAATAAAAAACAATTGAATATAAGGGAAGTGATTTTGTGGAAAAACTATTTTTCTTCCCATGGTTGGATTTCATTTTAATAAATTAAATTAATCACTATTAATTTGATATATTAAATAAAGGTATACTATAACAAATAATCCAAATTTTACGCATAAAAGGTATATTTTAAAAAAATCCAGGTTCAACATCTGGTAATGGAAGACTAGTTATAAAACATGTTTTTAAATATTTTATAAGAATTATTCTAAAATATTAACATCATTTAGGAAAACATATGATAAAAATTTACTATGGAAAACTTTTAGGTATTTTTTAGTGATGTTTCATTTTTTATGAATATTGGAAAATTATGAATTTTAACCACAAAATTATTTTTTCTAATTTATTTAAAAAGTTAAATTAAAATTTAATTTGTTTTTAAAGTATATTTAATTAAATTATAAATATATTAATCCAATTTGGGTCATTATAATTAATTTCACATTGAAATTGGATATGGAAATATTTCAAACTTCAGAACATTTTAACATTAAAAACACATTATCTCGACCGCTCTAGAGGATTAATTTTAAATTAATTTCAACTTTTTCATTGTATAGAATTTTTAAAAGTTGACTAAATATTTTGAATAATCATAATTTATAATATCTATTAAGACCAAATTATTTTTTACCAAAAATATTACTGAATGTAATTAAAAATAATTACAATGATTAAGGTAAAAACAAGTTTAATTAGTCCTTAAACTATAACACAAGGTTCAAAATAACCTAGAAACAAGTCTAAAAAAATATATAGAAAAATTATTTACCAATAAATACCTTCTATTTTCAATTTATAATTATTGGAGGCACGTTACGTAAGGAAAAACTCTAAATAGTGTTTACCTTTTTGTATTAACAAGAATGACACTCCTCCACTATAATAATTGGGAACTCACCCCACTCAATTATAAAAACCTCTAAAGAAATTTTTCACATCCATACATTTAATGAATAAGATCCAAACTACCCACATATCATCATATAATTTTCACTTTTTTCAGAATGAAATCCTAGTTTGTCATTTAGTGAAAACCAAAAGGAATTACCCGAAGAAGACGTAGTGTTCTTTTAGTGTGAACTATTATTTCATTTAATTATCCATCCATTAAATTATTCTTATGATATTATTATATAATATCATCAGTATCATGAGATATACTGATATATTTTTATGTTATGGTCACTACCTAAAATAACATTGTATTCCCTAAAAATGGGAAACATAATCATCATTTGTTTGTATGGGAGACTATCGCCTCGCTAACTGATGATATTTGTTCATTCATTACAAAATTTAAGGGTAATTAATAATGATGAAATTAATTTTATTATTTCATTATTCTTCTATAAATATCATAAAACAACTACCAATGTTCGTTCCATTTTTGAGGAATATTATAACTTCATTTGTGGATGTATGGACTACCACCTCCTCCAAGTGATTTGATCCATTCACACGTTATGTGGAATATATCACTGATGGTTTTAATAAAATTATATGATAAACATGAAATAATAATTATTTTATAGTAAAAATATATATTTATATATTTCATTTATGTTAATTCATTCAATACGATATGAAAATGGAAATAACGTTCATGTGTTTGTGTGTAGTACCATATCCATGAACAGTGTATTCCATTTTATTTATATCATTCATAGTTTGTTATAAATAATTATATACTTAATAAATATTATATTTAAATCACGTTTTATATTCTATATATAAGTAAATAAATATATAATAAGGAGGATCAAGAAGAAAATGTCAAAACATATACAAAAAACGGTTATTACCCGAAATGTAACTTCATCATGAAGTTATTAATAAAAGGGTAATATAAATTCATTATAAAATAATATATGGTTTTATATATAAGTGTATTTTTCTATGGTGAAAATATAATAAATTATTATATATTATAAATGTTTTTTGAACTTGTATAATGAATTTAAATACTTAAGGTAGGGGTTTTCTCACCTCACTTTTATTTCAATGAGATATATGATATATTCACCCTTTATTTATGGTGTGTGGTGCATATACAAAAATATTTCACATTATATTATGAATATAATATTTTTATAGATATTAAATGCTTTTATTTATGTTATAATTTCTTGGATCTCACAATTCAAAAGTTACTCAAGTTGTAAGGGTATTTCTAGTCTCACATTTATTTCGGTGAGACTTATGCCTCATTACAAATCATTTATTTTTTCTAGTGTATATAATTCCCATCAATGTATTATACGATTACTAAAAAAATTATGGTTATTTACTTGTCTTTTTAATGTTATCTCTTTCACTGGTTTTACGGTTCAAATGTTACAAAATTTCTAAAGTAATTTTTTCTCAATATTCCTTCTGTTAGACACATCTATTTCAATATACTGATATTAAATTACGAGCTTTGTAGAATTACCTTTGATATATTTTATCATGATTATAATTATATTGATTATATTTTTAGATTCATATAATGTTATTATTTCTTGTATATTTTTATAATAATTTCTAATGTGGTAAGAGTTTATTGCAATAATATTATCCTTTATCCAGATTATTTATGATAACACTTACATTTATGAAATATTATGATACATATCTTAAAAATTAAAAAGGATTTTATAATACTATTTTTATTAATGAAATATTAATGTAATGGTACTATTTTTTCCACTCATTACTATATAATATAATTGATAAATAGATTTTAAGAAAATATGAAATTATTATTATTTTGTGTCATAAATTTTTGTTCTTCAAAAACCATGTTTTCTGAAAATGTTGTCTAAAATTTTATAATTTTGACCTATGATATTTAAAATAGAAATGATCCCATTTTTTAAATTTTTTTAAAATTTAATAATATTTTTTTTCCATTTAAGGATTTTTTCTAGTCCTTTTACAGTGAAAAAACAATGATTGGTATGTAAAAATTCATCCATCATCATTTCATTGAAACTTCCATTAATAGTTATCAAGAATACCTTTTTCTAATTTATTTTGATATTATAAAAATTCATTATTTTCAGTTTCTTTTTCAGTGAATATGTTTTTAAAAATGGATTATCTCCAAGAAATGATTTAAATTATTTTCATATATTTTTTGTATTTTTATGAGGATATTTTCACAGTTAATGATTTCAATGGTTTAAAAGAATATTTTATGAGTTTTTAAATATATTTTACAAGAAAATGGAATTCAAAATGTTTTATTTCAAAAAATAAGTTCCTAAATTTAAATGTATATTTTCCATAAGAAATGTTTTAAATTATTTTTAAAGCATTAATCATATGTTTCCCAAGTTTTTTTCAAGCTGAAAGATTTTGAAAAAGGTTTATATTTAAAAAATAGATTTTCAATGGAATTTTATTCCATTTAAAAAATTCTTCAAGTGATATTCCAATATCCTTCTCTATATAATATGATATATTTTGATATAATTTATGATTTTCTAGTGATATTATCCATGGACACTATTTCTATTGTTTCATTGTATGGTTTAAGATTATGATGAAATGTTTTTTACAAAACCCTTGTCTCTTACATGGGTTATATCATATTAAATAGCCTCATAATACTACTTAATTTAATAGGATATTCTATAATTATGGATATTGTATCTTTTCAACATGTTATGAAATGATGAAATTTTTATGATACCCATTTCAATTCATTGGTTATGAAATCATATTTTTGAAACCCATTTATTTTTATGTGTCATAATATGAAAAAAAATTATTTTCTTGTGGAACTCATATGTATGATTTAATTATGTGATTGGTGGGACCAAATTCTTCATCAAATGTATTCGGTAATGATTTATATCTCATGAGATAAATATGGGAAATAAGTCAATGAGCTTGATCCAAAATAGGTAATGAGCGTGTCTTGATCCACAATGATAAAAAGGTGCTCCAGATACCAAATGGGAAAAAGGTGCATCCTGATCCAAAATGGGATAAGGGTGCTTCCATGTCCATATTGCTAGACAATTGGATCATGATCCAATATAAGAAATAAGTTTGTCCTGGTCCACTACATTGATTTTCTCAGCGGTTAAAGTTGAAACATAAAATGGGTTTACATATTTATTTTGGTTCCAAACATATTATACATGATCTTATAGTCCATGATTGATTTATGATGATTTATCACCCTTATGACTCATGTATTATGAAATAAAAATATTTTTACCATGACTCATGTATATGATCTTTAATATTTTTTGCTATGATCATCAAATGATATTCTCATGTTATATTACACATATGATCCTATTATGATTATGTATCTCTATTATTTATCCTTATTGAGAAAATCATATCACTCTTTCTTATGTTTCATATCCCCATGTTATCAATATATGTTTTAAGTATGAATACTAAAGGGATATATCATTGAGGGGTATATTGATGATCTTTCACTAGGATAGAAGATTATTTTTCCTACTTTCCAAATACACCAAACTATTATGGTACTTCTGCAGGTAATATTGTAATGTGATAAATATTTTTCTACTGTTATGTAATATACATGAATTTTATGCTTGGGTCATTATAATAAGCATTTATTACAACTCAAATCCTATAAGTTGAAATATTTGGTTGCTGAAAAATACCCTCTTTTAATTTCTATTTTGAATCTATTGGCTCTAATACCTCTTATTCTCATTCATTGATTATAGATAAAATGGACGGAGAAACTGAAAATTATTTTATATTAAATAAATTGTAACAAAATCCCTCTCTACACCTCTATCTCTCTATAATGGATCTATCATGTATCTCTATCACTATATGAAATATGCTCTCCAACTCAAATGGATGATAAAATTAATCACCAAGGAATCCTATTATTTTCAAGGTGGGTGGAGTCGATATTTGACACAAATCCCATGTATACCCTATAACATTCAACCATGAAATAACAGAATATTTGTTACACAATAAACATGTGTTTTTTCTATTATTTTGTATCTGATGTTGAAGCGATGGAGGGATTAGAGGGGTTGGTGCACTATCCATTCAAACAAGGCATATAAAAAAACACCGCCTGGAATGTCACATTAATCATGACCATAGAGTTAGTTTAAGGTGGGGTGATAGATATAACACTGGATATGGTGGGGGTGGGGTATAAAATATTTCTTATCCCAAGTAAAAACACCATACTCCTAATTCTATATGGTAATTGATGAAAACATGTACGTCATCACATATAATACCCTGGTGGACTAATCTTACAGGACGATTAAATTGATTCTGTTTTTATGTGAACCTTTTGATATGGATGTTCCTTGGGAGGGTCGACTCCCAAATTAGTTTTGGGTAATCGAGCTATGCGAGAAAAACCAGTACCTAGTGTAATTGACCATGAGGCAGTTAAAAGAATAGAGCAGGGATTATGGGTCACCAAAACAATATCCATGAAACTAAAACATATTATTTTAAAATAGGTTGTTAGGGTTGGTTCCATTATGGATCACCTATGAAATTGTATAGGGATAATCAAGGGAGAGGATTGTGCGGAACAGTACATTTGGGGCTCTTGGATCCAAAGACATTTCATTGATGAGGGAACATTAGGGTGTTGGATAGTGTTAGATATCTTGATCATAACTTGAGTGCACAACGTGACTAGATGATGATTAATTAATTTAACCAATGATATGGTCTTATCAATATGACCCCAATATTAATCTCTTAATCCTTCTTTCATGTGTGTTGAGTTGACCGTATTTTTATTTTATTTTATTTGGAAGGTGTTTAAAAAGAATATATGGTGACATAGAGACTTTTTCTTCCCCATTGTGGAATTTCTATAATTTTCATTCAACTATTTTTAAGAATCTTATAAAGTATATTTTTTTAATTTTTATAAATGAGATTTTGTAAATTTTTAAAACCAACGTGAATGGAAAATGGTAATTTTAATATTGTAATCTTTTTTTAAAAAAATTAACACATTAGAAGATATTAGTATTATATGTATCCTTAAATGGTGATAATTTTATGATTGAAATCTACACTAGAAATAACAAGTAATCAAATTTTTATCTCATGTTACACTATCAAAGTCATTATATATATATATATTAGATAATAATATGAGAATCTTTCATCTCTATGTTTATATCAATGGCGTTGGGGGAAAATAATATCTGACCATTGAAATAGTTTTTAGACCAATGATGGTAGTAAAAATTCTAAAATGAATATTTAAAATGATTAATATATTTAAATAAAATAATAATTATATAAAATTATTCCTTATATTATAATTTAATGCGTTCATAAGAATAAATTCAATTTTTCCCCATTTTAAATTATTTAGTAAAATAATATTTTATGTTACAATTTGAATATGAAAATTACATAAACATGAAAGTAATTTTTTCAAAATATATATAAAAATTAATTATCCATCATTATAAAAATATGTAATCAATCTCCACAAATAAAATGATATTTATTGGAGATATAATTGTTTCCCATGTATTATATGTATTTATATTAAATTTATATTTTTAAAAATTAGAATTTTAATTTGATAAATTATACTTTAATTTTTTATATTAGAAGGTGGAAATTAGATTAGGATTTATTTTTGTATATAAAAAATTTTATTTTGAGTGAATTGTTGAAATATTGTTTTTATGCAAAATATATGTTTTATGAGATCACCATGATGTAATAATGATTGGAATAATTTATAATAAATTTTTCAAGAAACAAAATTTATTTAATGGGTGGAATAATGTATTTAAAAATAGTATACTTAACTTTCAAAAAAAATTACACTATTTTCAAAATGTAAGTTAAATTTTATTCTAATAGAAGACCATTTTTTTATTTTTTTTGTTGAGTAAAATATTTCTAGGATTTCTTTAAAAGTTATGCGTGTTCAAATATCAATTAATCCCATATTTTAAAATTAAAAACTAATAAAATTCATAATAACAAAATATATTCATTTTTTTAAGCATAAATAATAAAATATTTAATTTTTTATTTGAAGAAACCTCTCCCCCTTGGCATTATAAAAACACATCCTAATCCCCTTTATCCTCCCTTCCAAAACACTTTTTTTCAAATGATATTCTCAAATATTTCTCTATACTCCCCCAGACACACTCCAAAGGCACTAGTCAATCAAATACTACATCCTCTAATGGCTTTAAACTGAATCCAAATGGGTAATATGAATGTTTATGTTTAGAATTTCCAACACATGTCTTATCATTTAAATTATCCTCCTGTGACATTTATAATATAATTGATAAATAAAAATGAAAATAACATTTTAGTTTCCATATAATTTACTGTTATTATAAACCCAAATATTTCTTAGTTTCCATTCGTTTTAACTCATAAAAGAACATCATTCACCCATCGTGGTTTTACATTACCTAATTGAATGATAATGTTTTATTTTTCAATTGTTCCTTTAATAACTATTCATGAAAATGAATTTATGATTTATTATTTGACTAATAATGAAATAAAATCATATATATAATTCTATAATAATATAAGAGATGTGGTAAAAAGGAAATTTATAGTAAAAAATAATGATCATCTTTATGTATATAATAAAAGATTATTGAGGAATATTTTATATGACATAAATCACCAATCAAGGCCGCTAATAGGCTAGTGATTATCCAATTATTCCAGAACCATGATTTCCTCTAATAATATAGGTGTTGACGATTATCACTGTTAATCTATAAAAATACATGGGATTCCATAGATTATAATAACCTACAACTCATATGAAATATAATACAAATAATATAATCCAAAAATTACATCCATTTAAATGAGAAAAATGATCTACAAACCAATGGATTCATGATCAATAACTATATAATTATATTACCAAGTGGAAACTTCTACAAATGATTAATTCGAATGATAATACACGCTGTTCAACATACATTTACAAAGAGAATTCCATATCCTTTCTACAACAACTCTAGGGTAGAGTCAATATTTATCACCATGCGCCATGAAATCATGGGGAGGGACAGAAAATAGAAATTTGAACCATTACGTACCACTATATCTCTCTGAACATCTTCAATATATGAAGTGCTCCAGAACCAAGATAACCAATATTATCTTCAAACTATTAACTGACTGGAAAATTATAATACATGTGTGAATAAGTCATATGGTGTAGTGAGTATAAATATATCTAGTAGGACAAAATGGTATAAAAAATTACAGACAAAAAGATTACCCTTCTAAAAACAACATGAATAGGAGAGTAACTGGAATGGAAGGAAACAAGTATAACGATAAATATAATTAAAATGATAGAATAATAGAACATAGGAAATACACTTTTCAGCACGGATCAACGAATTTATTTGGAAGATTAATGTAATAAAATAATCCAAAAGACACGTTGGTCTATGAAATAACTATTTTGATTGAATTCAAAAATCTATATGTATATCACATCTCAGTGGTGATAGAGGTTAATAAAAAGAATCATCAAAAAATATAATTTTAGCGCCCTATAACATCTGTGTTTAAATAAACCAAGAACCACATAAATCCATATCATTGTGTAAATAAATAATTATAAAATATGTGCATCACTACTTTGGAATAAGGGAGATAGTCTATATATCATTAGAATAATGTAAATTTTTCATTATTTATCTTATATATATATTCCAATCATAGGATGTTAATATGGATTACCCAGATCACATCATTACATAGTTCACTAGAACTATCTAATTCCTTTATCCTCCACATCAGTCCTTAGTAAATGAAATACTGGGGGACCCATTCCATGAAAAATACTGAATTATTCAATTTCATTTCTAACCCTTGTGGAATACCAATTCTCAATATTGATTAATGTGAAACATTTGAGGGGGTTATATAATCCATGAGTGGAGGGCCTATGCCATTTTGGAAGACACCTCATTAGAGGGGGTTACCTTATCCACTATATGCATGAGGGACTGAATCACAATAGATAGTTATACTCTATGATGGTTACCAACCCAAATCCCTCTCTTTTCACAAACCCACATATGTTTTCTTATATATGAAGCAATTGAAATCATACTTATCTTGTTAAATGATTAAATGCACATGACCATGAAGATATACATACAATCATGTTATTTGTGGTAAATATATCTGAATCAGCTAATTATACATCCCATACATAAACTCAATTGAAAATACATGAATTATGTTATAGAATTCCTAGTACATGATGTGTCCCCATAGGGTGAGAGACCTATATTATCACATAGGATTGTTGGTAATGTTCTTCTATCACCCAAATCATATGAATTATTAAGAAAAATATTTCCAGAGATGTATAGAGCATGTGAAGGCCCATGAAAGTCATTAATTGCTTTCAGTATGGTTGATATAGTAATATTTCAATATGTGTATAAAGATGTGTGAGGGTTTTAGAGTTATATTCAATCATAATTGGAATGTATATTACGTCAATCTTCAACATGTTTTGATGGTGATTGATGAGTTAATCAAATTAGGAGAACAACTGTCTTGAGTTAAAATGGTAGAGGCTGGAGTGAATGTTAAAGTGAACTGTACAAGTGTTAGTATACAATTATGTTATTGTATTTTAGTTTTTACATAATCATTGATGAAGTAAAAATGTATAATAAATTACACAACAATTGTTTGAGAATTTTCTAGTTTGATATAAATGATGTCTTGAATTTTTATTATCTATATAAATTTAAATTAATACTATTGTATAGGTAATAACATATTCCTATAGGTATCTAAGGGTAATAATATAATAAAACTTGATATATAAAGGTTACTAATAATTCCATCACTTGATTAATGATAAGATGGTATGCATTGGAGCTATGTAACGGTAAGTAACTAGCTTTGAAAGGGTAACACCAAAATCCTTGACCTATGTAATAGTAGAACTGAAAGTTTTTGTTGTATAAAGGGAAAATAAACTCTTCATAAAGGTCATATATGAGATGGAAAACCTACATAAAGGTAAATATAAAATCATGTACTCATGTAAATGTGATAATTTGGTACGAAACACCATGTAAAAGTAATCTAGAAGTTAGGAAATGGAATGTTGATATTTTAAAAGGACACACAAGGTTATATAACGGTTTTTTTTAGTTTTAAGACTTTATTTTTTATGACTAAGAGAATGATTTAGATGTTTCATTGTGTTCTATTCATAATTGATTGAAACATCAATATCTTGCGAGCGGATTGCGATTCTTATAGGGACCTAACCCCATATTCCATGATCTGGTACCTTATTTGATTAAATTTTCATACCAACAAGAAATATTCATCCCAAATGATTTATTAGATTAGTATTATAGGAATCTAGATACATACATATGTTCTAAATTACAATTTGAAATGAATAACAACCTAAAAACTCCTTAGAAAACATACATAACTCCTAGGTTGTTTCATCATGTCATTCATAATAACATTCATAATGTCATGAGAAATTGAAACATATGAAAGGGGGGATCTCAAATTCTCATAAGGGTATGCAATAGTGTATAATATTACATAAACATTAGACATTTGGAATAATTTAAAATATGTTCCATTAAAAATAAAACCTAAACATAATATGGAAAAAATATGATCTGAGTAAATATTTCCATAAAATAACATAATCATGTTTATTATAACAGTAGAATAACCACATTAACCATAAATACTATTTTAATAATTAGGGAATGCATAATGTGGGACAACGTAACCATACCGTCTAGGCTTCGTGCCAAGACCATAATTAATCATTTTTTCACGAACTTGTGCAAAGTCTGTAGTTTGTATCATGAGACATACCAATGCACTGAGGGTCTATAGTAGGCCCCACCTAACACTTAATATGTCCAATTAATTCCTCATATGAATGGGGATAACCAAAAACTACATATACATTCGTATTGAAATTAATATATAATATGCTAATAACATTCAACGAACATTAAGCATAAACACTAACCATTCAGAGTAGATTTGTGAATGGTTTTAAGATAGAACATCCATAACCAAAATAATAATAATAAATTAAATTCAATATGGTAGATGGTAAAATGTAATACCAATCCCAATAACACAGAATAATTAATAATTGTGTTGAAATAAATGATAATACCCTTATAATATCTTTGAGTATATCTTGAGATCAATACTCATTAACTTTGAAAAGTAGATTTATTTTGGAAAAATATATTTATAAAACCAGAAGTGAATTAAGATTTTATTTTCATAATAAATTGAGTGATATTATAAAAAATGGTTACCAAAAACATATTACATAGTGTCCTCGAAAATAGTTAAGAATTAGGGAAATTCACTTTGATCGGGATTGTATTTTAGAAACAATTTCGAATGTTCCTTTTAAAATTAGTAATCATCCAAACAATAACGAAAGATTATGGTTGGTAAACATTTATATAACCTGAAAACATAATTTTTGTGAAGTAAATAATAATACACAAGAGTTTCATTGAGGAAATTGGACAATAAAAGTAACCTGAATGAAAATAGAGGTTCGGGTGGAAAAACCCTTACCTTAATTCTGAACGTGTTCCTCCCTTAAACATAAGCACCTAGAATATAAAATTAGACTTATTGTTAACTTATTCTAAAACCTATTAGAAATTTATTTATTTTTTCATAATTAAATTTTGTTCATTTATGCCCGTAGTGATAAGATATTATATGGAATTTCATCATTCTGGAGTGTTCGTTTTCTTTATTTTCATAATCGGTTCACTTGTTCTTTTGTATGGATGGAAAGGATGTAAATATCCAAAATTGAAATTATATTTTATTTATGAACAAAAAAATGTTTTAATGTTCATTTATATCATTTGGTTACATCGATATAGGTTGAATCATTAGATTAAATATTATGACATTCACTTAGATTATTTAGCGGTATTTTGATTATTAGGAACTAGTTTATACATACGCTTTAATAATATGTATGTATACTAGTTCACAAATCTTAATTAGTTTATAATACATATATTAAAGTCTCTTCAAACCATAAAAATGGTTTCATGACATGTAATTAAGTATAATTTTCAGAATGTAACATTCTCGTCCATGAAGGTTATAAATTGGAACCTCATGAAAGTTGATTTCGTTTATAAAATAAGAGAGAGAGAGAGAGAGGATATGATGATGGTTATTCCATTAACATTATATAATTATAGTATATAGATGATATTTTATCTATAATGGTCATTTGTACATTGGAATTGAGTAGATGATTATAAAAGAACGGAACTTAAAATGAAACTAAATGAAAAATAATTGTGCTTTACCTCTTTATATAACCTCCTTGGGAACCATTTTAAGGGAATGGGTTTTGGACTTTAAAAAAAAGAAATTCATAGATGTCGGTAGTGACTAGGGAAGGGTATTTGGGCCGAAAATTGTAGAGAAACAAGGATTAGAGGATTGAAAAGATGAGGGAGTAGTGGGGGTTTTTTATAGTGGAGGAGAGAAGTTATTTTTTATATTTAATTCATTATTTTATTATTTCTCTCAAGACCACCACTAGTGTCGTTTCATGTGACACCTAATATTAATATGTTTATGTGAGTTCGAAAAATGTTACCTTAAATCACTTATGATGTGATTAATAGTGTATTTATCTGATAATTTGTAAATATAGTATTTTGCAGTATTTCACGATTCATAAAAAATTCGAGTAATTCAAAAAATTCCGAAAATTTCACCCCTACCATTTTTCAATGTGTATAAATCAAAAATGAACCCCATTTTTCAAAAATAATTATCTATAAATTATTTATTTAATTTTTAAATTAAATCATAGTTTTTTCAAAAAAATAAAAATTGTAATGGTATAATTATCTTTATATCACATTGAAAAATTAATTAAATTCTCATTATCTTATTACCATAAGAAAATAAAACATTATCATTATATACTTTTCATAAGGTTTCATATTAATCTTTATATTACTATTTATAAAGGAATGTTACTAATCTCTAGAAATCATGTTTATTCTATCAGATTTTAATGACTTACTGAACACAACTCTAGATGACCATTTTTGGAAACACAAAACATAGAGGAGGAAAATTTGTTTTTAATGTATTGATTATAAAATAAATTTATTTTTAAAACCATTGGAATGTTATAATTATAAATTATGAGTGTGTATTACTACCTGAGATGAATGGGATGAAATAATAACTATATTCCTCCTTATCAATGAAGAATGGACCACAACATACTCTATTCCTATTATTTATTTTGAGGATTCGTCTGATTTGAAGACACTGAATGTATTTTTTGATACTGATCATATGAATATAAGAGAAGGTCGTGATTTTTGGTGATTTTGATCATCTCGAGACTTTCATTTCATGTTCGGCTTTGGATCATAAGACTTGATCATAATACATTAATGATTTATAAAATGTAATATAAGAAATGATTATGTGAGTCACATGTTGATGACGTAAGGGGCCATAACATTCTCTATTCATTCATTGACACTAGAATTTTTTTAATTGGATTAAGATTAATGTTATTTTTGGGAAAAATAATGTTATAATAATCCAAATACTTCATGAGAGAATTAATTTTTGTTTCATGTATATTTAAATAGAATCCTTCACTAGGATTAAAGGATGTTTAATGAGTTTCAAGAGGATAATATCTCAATGAATAAATTTTTTTATTTTTTATAAATAATATGGAAACAATATTTACATGATTACTATGAATATGAATTTTTTGTGGTGAAGAATAATTCTCTAAGAAGAGAGTGAACCCTAAGATAATTTTTGACATAAAAAATATCCAGTTAAATAAGGATTATTGATAACAAATCTAGGGGAGACTATGTTTAAAATGAAAAAGGATAAGGACTACGATATTCAATAATTGTACAAGGATAGTGATAATAGAATGGAATACATTGTGATTAATTACCAAAATGTGTTTGGGAAATATTGAATGATCAAAGATAAATGGATGTAAAGACTTAAAGAGAAAAAGGATAAAATTTTGATCTAAAGAGATGCATATATATAATAACTATTCAATGGAGGTTATAAAAGTCCTTAATGATCTAGTACCATGATATGCAGTAAAACATATCTTGGTGGGATGATTTTAGACCAATAAAAACAAAAACCCATTGGATTATGTTCTGTATGATGAAACATAATGATCCTTTAGTGGGATGATAGAGAACATTATGTAATTTCATGTAAGGAAGATAAGATACTATTTTATTTCATCCACTTAAATATGGGATCAATATATAACAACGGGGCTTCAAATGTTCCAGTAATGATTTAGGAAACATTGTGACCAAGCCATGTAAATCATTGTGTTTTTTTCCTGTTATATACTAAATATTTGTGTAAGGATGAGTAAAAAAGGAGACTGGATAATATTAGAATCCAAATACAGTGGTTTAATTATGTAGATAAATTCATTAAAATAAAAATAAGGATCAATGATTCAACCCCTCCCCATCTCAATGATCTAAATATATTTGGGATAAAAAGCTGCATCAGATAAGTTTCCCTCTTAAAAGATCTAATCTATTCTGATGATTGATGATCCAGAGTTTGAATTCATACAATAGGAGAGTACTTCAATTATTTAATGGAAATAACATTAATATAAATATGAATTGAATTCTTCTACATTTTCATTCATTAGGCCTCAAAATATTAGGTGCTATTAATGTGGGGTTTATCCCACTTCAAATATATTATCACACAACCATTACTGATTATATAAATTTTGGAGTGGATGGTAGTGTAAATAATTCCATTCATTCATCATTATCTAAAAAAGTGTTCACCATGGTGATGGGATATAAATATTTAAAGGATATGAGGTAAAAACATGAGAACACGAATGAAAGTAATGTGAATTTAAATGACTCTATGTTTTTCTATTGAGAGGGACTTGATTAAAAAATTATATGTAATATGATGATATAATAGATTATTAATTTATGCAGGAAAATTAGGTAGTGATTAATATTATAGGGTTTGATGAAAAATTTGAAGATTCAACTATTGTGAAAAATATTTTGATAAATTACATAGAAATATTTGTTTCAATGATATCAACAATTAGTGAAATTAGAGAAATATCTCCCTATGAATGATATATTAATATTATCAATTATGATATGAGTGGAACCCCATAGTTTAAGAATAAATTAAATGAAGAAATAAATTTCAAGGCCATTAAAAAATAAAAAACGATGAAGAATAATGATAAGACTATGGATATGTTTCAATATGATAATGATGATAAATATGTTGACTATTATAGGGTAATATATCTAATAAAACAAGTATTCATAAAGGGAAATGGAATGTATAAAATAAATCACAGTTGATTTTTTTATAAATATAATGGTTTATGATATTTCACCTCAAAGTACAAAAAGATGAAGAAAATTGAATATGATTTATATATAAATGATGAAAATATGTTAATAAGTGATTATTTCTCAAGTAAAAGATGTAAAAAATCTTAATATGCTATTATATAATGAATAGTAGGTGATCAATAATGATATCAAAAAATTTCAGAGTATAGAGGATGATGATGACTCGTTATCCTATAGTGAATCCAAATATCAATATATTTATCACAATAATAAATATTTTTCAATTAAGCTAGGAAATTATTATGATAAAATAAAAATAATTTTTTAATTATCCACCATAATAGTAAGATAGAGTGAATTTAGGATAATTTTCTAAAATATTTGGTTTTTCATGGTACAATGAAAATACAATTGTGAGTTTTGGGTGTGTATAATGATTTAATAATGATGTAAAAAGTTATATAAAATTATGATCATCTAATTTAGATTAAAATAATATATTCTATGTCCCAATTTCCAATAACATTGTCAAATACCATGGGCTATCCCATGGTTTTCCGAATACCACTCCCATGGTGTCTAAGGAAATCTATAAAACTATCCCTCATTTTTATATAAATACCCACAAATTTTTCAATTATATTTCATAAATAATTCATCCAAAACCAATATATGATATTTTAACCTCTCAAGTAGTCCTCCAAATGTGTCATTACGCTCCCATGGTCCCAATCGTCATGTTATAGGAGTTACTCTACTAGGTATGGGAAATCTCAACTTCTCTTTTCCATTCATGATCCCTTTTATGTGGTATGTATTAAAAATTTAAATGCTATGATATTATGTCCATTTTATTCTATTTAATTATTAATTTAAGAGCCTTTTTATTAATATTATACCCTTTTCCCCAATCATTTTAATGTTTTCTAAAACTGTTTTTCTTACCTGTTTCAATGCAGAGTTTTCATCTCAAAATTTCCCAATTTTTGTCATGAAATTCTCTTATTTTTTTTTCTGAACTCCCAAACCTCATTATCTTACACTATATTATCCTAGATGAAAAATGATATAATTTATTAAGTGATTGAAATTCATTAATCCCACCTTCCTTTTCCATGGGTAAATAATTACAAATATATCATGCCTTGAAGCTCTTTTTTTAAAAACTTCACAAATTGGATATGAATCGCGTTACATTTTTATCCAAAGGATATTTGTGAAATGTTTTTTATGATCTCTATATATCACATTAATTAATAAAATTAAGGTTTCTCCCTAATTGTGGTAAAATTAATTGGTTAATGAATTTAATCTTTATAGATTACTTCCTTCACAATACCTTGCAGAAAAAACATTGTAATTTTTATGACACCATAGTGACAAACCTTTGTGATATGCTTATGAATGTGTCAATTAAATGTTGTAGAAAAATTTCATATTTATTATTACTGTTATTATTATTATTATTATATTCCACTTTCTCATGCCTTTATGTATTTTCATAAGTTATTATTGATATTTACCAAGATCACAAGATATCTATTTCACTTATTTTCCCTTACATGGCCTTATGTGAACCCTTTACATTGATGTATGTACCCTAGTTATGAGATGAAATAATTTCACTTAGTATGAATCTTAAATAATATTTTCATGTGGAATTGGATAATGTTTTATGTTTTAAATTATTTTTTTTCTTTTTCTTGCATACTAAAATTTAAAAGATCTTTTATTTGTCCTAGGTAAAGGAAATGTAATTTTTAAAAAGGTGGGTTTTTAATCTTAATAATGGAATATATAGAATATAGAACTCATATAAAGATAACATGTTATTTCTAAAGGATATTTTTGGAAAATATGGAAGTTTTGTAAATGTATTTTGAGTTTTAGAAAATCACTCTATGCTATAGAATGTTATTTTGTGTTTTTGGAATTAATTTTTTATGATGTTCTAAATAATTTTAATGATACTTTGGGATCTATTCATCATTTAATAAAATATCAAGAACATTAATGTATATTATGATTCTCTATTCTAAGTGTGAATAACTATTTATAATGAGGAATTTTACATTTAATTGACTGATACATGATTGAAGAATAAAGGACCACATTGTAGTCCATTCATAGTGGTAATTTGGTGGAATCATATAATAAAAATTCTTGGTGTTTATTGAATGGATTTATGAGAAAGGAAAGGTAATCTTCCATTGAGATCATATTGATATTTTGAGTGTGTGTATAAATTTAGATAATATTTAAAAAATGTCATATGTAGTAAAACATCTCAAATGTTTTGGTGAGTTTAATGATGCATAAAGACAATGCCCCATCACAATGCATGTATTCATACACACATGAGAAATATTTTAAAATAATTACTATATGATAGATTTTACATGAAAATAATGATACTATAATTCAAATAATTTTTTACATAATTAATCCAATATTTAAAGAAATTAAAATGGAATCCATTAATCTGTTTAAAGGATGTCAAGTACACAAAAAGGAGAATATTGCACAACCAATAATTATGGGGATTCCATAAAACATATATATATAATATGTAAATCATTAAAATTAATATAAAATGGTATGAGATAAAAAATAAGATGATGATATGAGGGTGAACCCCTCAACACTATTGCGACATTGAAATAAATAACTAGCCAAAGAAGGAGGATTTTCAATGCATACTAGATTGTTTTTATGTTCAATAATGAATTATATGTTCTCTGATATTCATTTATCAATGAATTAAATTGATACTAAAAGATAATACATAGATATTAAATTTCATTGTGATTTTGGGCAAGGATAACGATCCAAGAGAACCAGACTTAAAAAATGAAGAGAACAATGCCACCATTATGCTATAAGAAGAGATAGAAGTTAATGACACATTTGAAGGATGTTATTGATGACCTAATGATAATGGATTGTGTGAGTTAGATATCACCAACTGGTAGAGATGAGTTATGCGAGAGAAAAAAAGAAATACTGAAATGGTATATTTTTCTTTGAAATACCAAATCCTTTAGTGGGATTATAGAGGACGTGATGGGATGTTATAAAATAATGGTGTGAGACTATGTCACCGTAACCACTAGTGTTAATAGTGGAATAATATGTAACTGAGGTGCGTACCCATTTTCAACAAGGATTATTATCACTTTGATACTAAACCTTCTAAATCCTAATTTCTAGTTCTTTTATATATTACATATTATAGTAATGTTGAGTGAAAAAAAAGAAAAGTTGAACAGATCCTTAACCAAATAAATTAGTAGAATTAAGAAGATGTATTCATAAAAATAAAAAATAGTTCATTGATTGATCCCATCACTCTCTCATTGGTCTCATTAGAATTTGGTACTACAATAAGAGATGATTCTTGGAAATTGGGAATTAAAGGTCTGTAATGTCTATATTGTGAAACATATAACACAATATGAAATCATAGTACACTATAAATTATATATGATAGAAAAATTTTATGTATTATGTGAAAATTGAGGGTCAATACATGTAAATTTCAACATATCTTTCTTGGTGTACATGCCATGTGAGGTTGTGAAAATGGTGTGTGGGTTTTCCGTATTGACCTGAATTGGACATGAATTACACACTGAGGACAATTATCCCTTTATACACAAATAATGAACTAGAGTAACATGGTGTCTTATATTTATAGTATTTTTCAATCCTAACATCATCTTATTTTAGTCACACAATGAGTGTTTCAGGTGTGTTACATTTTGTGTCACCTTAATGACAATATAGATATTGTAATAGGTGATTTACATATTGTCTAACCAAAAACAATATGTCATGAAACTTGAAAAAATAAAAAACATTAGAAATTCATTATCTCAAAATCAAATTTATTATTGCCTCCACTTCCAAAAACACATCCCACATCGGTCAATTTCAGTACCCTTGGAACATTTATTGTATCTCTTGGGAGCTTCAGTGACATTCACAATCACAACCATTCATTATTATCAGCACATCCCATTGATGATGTGACTAGAAATTTGTGAATCGAGCAACAAAAATTATTCATTATTGTACTGAAAATCATGATCAAAATATATAATACGTAATGGGAGATATTAATCATAAAATGATCATCAATAGAAAAATACCAACTATCCAAAACTATAATTTCAATCCCACTCATCAGGAAACATGAGATTTTGGAAATTGAGAGTAAATAAATGATTATTTTTCTTTACTATCCATCGTTGTTCTTCATCGATCATCATTGTTTGTCATGGGTAATCATAAAGCAAAAAAAAATTCCTAACGTTTAACTATAATTCCATAATGTTGAAATTATTATTTATCTGATAAAAATTCATAAAATAATTAAAAATAATGAATAAAATTCTATTAGCATCAAATAGAAATGGATTAATTTATAAAAATAATACTACAAAAAGTATCACATAAAAAATAATAGAATAAATTGTTAAATTAAAATATTTTATCCTATATTAATTTATTTAAATAATTGATATTTCAAAAGAATTGTTCTTTGTATTAGATTAAAATATATAATAACTATAGGATGTTTCCACAATAAAAAATAATATTTTTAATAAGTAAAATTATTATTATTTTCCATCCATTAATTACATGAATAAAAAAAATAAAGTTTTCAAAATTTTTGAATACACATTTATGATTTTTCAATATTCAGAATAACCAAGTTGTAACACCCCAAGATTTTATGAAAAATATTCTATTTAATTTTATTGATGTCTTGTTTTGTACGCTACAACAAAAGAGTCTTGAACAACATGCAACCCTAACTTGGCTGCATTATACGCAATCGTGACCTTCCTTGATAGTGTGTGTTGTACGCAATACCGAGTTTCACTAAACAATGATATGCTATTAAAATATTATTAAAACTAGCCATTATGAATAGTAATACCCACTTTTTGAAATTTCTTAAATTTTATTTTTCAAAATGGACTTCATTTTTGGATTCGGAATATCGAAATTAGCCTAGGGTGAAATTGTGGTATTTTTCTGAAAACATTCAATTTTTGATGAATAGTGAAAACACTCGGTTACTATTTCAAAACCAAATTTTTATTTAAATAATTATTTCTTTTATTTAAATTTATTTTAGGTCAAAATTGACACATAATACCACTATAATTTCAATGTAATTCATTAGAGTCATTTTATAATAATTTTAGATGTATAAAAATATTATTGAACTTTTCACCGTCTTTTACCCACCTCTGAGGAAAATTTTCAAATTTACATAAAACATAATTTTACTGCTTTTGTGAATGGAATTTCAAAAATCCGAGAGACACGGTTGATTTCAATAAGTAAAATTTGGTTCAATGAGATAAAAATAATTTTTGGTGAATAATATCTTTTTTTGTTTTTTACCACGGTTAAAAGTAAATAGTGTAATTAAGGGTAAAATTATTATTATTATTACCCAAAAACATATCCTAAATCTATTGGATAAGTTTTATTAGACCAAAAAAAATCATAGGAATAAAATATGACCATTTAGGCCCACTTGGATTAGATTATGACATTTATTATTAATTTATTTAAAGAAGTGTTAAAACAGTTAAAATCAATGTTTAATAAGTAAATAATTTTTAATATTGGGTTATACATAAGATAAATTCGACTCTAAATATTTATTAGAAAGATAAATATATTTCCTACATAACCGTTTTTTATTTGTAATTTTTACACATTAATTAATTTAATTTATTTATGACAACATTATGACACAGTAATTATATTATTAATGAAATATTGGCATAATTGATGTTATAAATACATAAATAAATGAAATTTGAGACTTTGTATGAATTAAAATAATTTTCTATGTTAATATGACATGTTAGTATTGATTTAATTATCTTTTTTCTAACTAATATTTCTGTTATGATTTTCACAAAAAATCAATTACCAAATTGTGTCAAAATTGACATAAAATAGTTTTTAAAACAAATATTATATTATTAATTGTTATTTTATTCCTTGAAATCTAAGGATTGGAAAAATGACTTATATAATGTTATATATATTAATAATACACAACTTGGGGTTCGGTTGGCTTGTTATAGTAATATTAGTAACCTTATAGTGTAAGAAAACAAGAAGACATGGTAAAAGTTAAATTATCTAACTTAAAGCTAAACCTAAATGATAAGGTTTAAATAGATACATAAACATGTCTAAATTCTATTGGATGAGAGTATTTATACCCATCCCTACCTTAGCTTCTAAATATATCAATTTGGAGCTATTTAAAACCAAATATGGCTTTATAATAAAATAATTTTTTTAGTTTTTCCAAAGGTGCCACTCTCCTCACTTATAAAAGGGCACCTCCTCCCTCTCTTCCTCACACCACATTGAGCCTTCATTATAGGAGAAACCCTGAAAAATTCTCTTCTAAAATACCCTAGAAACATCCTATAGGTCATGGGATTCTTCAAAGACCAATTTTGGTGCCCTAAGAGGAGATCTCAAAGAGGCGCTTCAAAGAAGAGGTAATATTTGTTACCGATTTTTCAACATTATTTCTTCATCCACTTCTTATAATTTAATTATTACATTATGAAGTAATAACGTCAGTATCACTAATATACTGATATGTTATTATATGTATGAAACAATACTATTTAACCATCTATCAATCCTATGGAAAACAAAATCACAGCGCGTGCATACGTACAGAATACCGTCTCCACGCCGTGGTGTAATCTATTTTCCACCACCACCTTACTTAGATGGGTATAATGGTGTAAATTGTCACATTCAAGACATATTTTAAAGTAATTTTTAATTTAATTTACATCCTTTCTTTGTTTTGGGGGTTTCCTTAGGTTTTAGGGAGGAATAGATGAGTATTCCTGAATTGGGCCAAACCGTGAGCCCAATTCCAGATTAAAAATTAAAATTTGTATCTTTTATAACTTTTTAATTTTTCAACATTTTCATCCATTAAAATTCCTAATTGACCTCCCCTAACCTATTAACACCACCAATGTAATTGGGAGCTTTTAGAAATCCATAACTAGGGTTTATTTGGGTTTTTATCTAAGGTGTTGGGCCTGCCCGAAAGCCCAATTCCGGTTTTAAAAATAAAATTTGATTTTTGATAAAATATTCAATATTTGGGATTTTTCGGTGATTACAAGTCTCACCCAAGCCCAAGTAACCCAGAGGCGCGTCTGAACTCTCTCCCACCTCTTTGGAGCTATAGATAATCTCGATTTGGTGCCGAACTTCATAGGGTTCCTCAAATATCCCAGATTTGAAGAGGTAAAGTATTTCTTTCATAACTCTCTCAATTCTCAAAATTTTTCCTCCATTCTAGTTCCTAAATGAGATAATACATCTTGTTAAAATGTACCCTAATTTTGGGATCTTTTAAATTTTAGATTCTGGAGTTTTGGAGTGATTACTTCAAGATACTTCAAGTAAATGAGCCATTTTCTTTCATCTTTCAAATTACTTTGGGTTTAACTCATTGTTCTTAGGGTTTCTTCGATTATAATTGAGTTTAATAATGTTTAGAAACTAGGATTTCGAACCTAGGGTTTAACTTTGGGCTTTCTTGGCCAATTTTTCTGGTTTTAGGTTTGATCTAATTCTCTCTTGGTGCGGTGGGGGTAAAATTTGATTTTCACACGGAGATTCAAGGGTTTTTGTTAATTTGGTAGGTGATTCCATCATGTGTGAAATTTTTGTGAATTATATTACTGTTTTAATGGTACCCTATTGTTTATTTTACTTTAATGTTTTTGTAAAAATTGTTTTTAGTTGCATTTATAATGCAAATGAATTTTATGTTCCAATTTTTGGTGAAATTGGGGGTTTTTCAATCAAATCTTTTATTGGTTCATTTTGGGATGCCCCATAACTGAATTGTTGGTTTCATTAAAGGGTCTGGAACTGAATTTTTTTTTAATAACTTAAAATTGTTAAAATAGTGTGAATGTTGGATATCTTAAAGAGCTTTGGGTGCAAAATAATGTGATGTTTTGAGAGGTTGTTTTATTGGAAATAAAATTGTTTTATTGTGTGTTTTAAATGGTATAGGATTTGTGTATCTACTGTACAATTTGTTTGTGACCAGTAGTGATATTTTATATGAAAAATTATGTGTGTTGTTTTCTGAAATTGTTTGAGCACAAAAAGGGGAAGCCCCGGTACCTAGGTGGGGTGGATTTGTACTAGTACGGCTAGTGGATCGGATGGGTTTTGTCCCTGTTCCACTTAGCATATAGATAATGACAACTCTAACTAAACAATTTGGTTGATGATTGGGGACCACTATGTTATGGGTATGTTCCCTACTAGTGGATCGTGCACGAGAATTGATTTTTCTATGGTTATTCTACACCGAGGTACGAGGTACATAGGGCCCGAGACATCCTAGTGCTTAGGGGTGTTCCCGATATTGATGCTCATTGGATTTGTGGTATTTACCCTTGTTTTGGGTTGTTTTTGGCAGCACTTTACAGTAGCTCACATGTCTATTTAATGTGCTAACATTCTGAAATTCTTGGATTGAAAACTGTTTTCATTTGAAAGTTGCATTTCTTTAAATTTTAACACTCTATCACCTTGTGTAATTAAATTTCTTGTTTTGTTCACATTGTGTTTCATGCTCCTTGGAATCATATGGTGGTATCCTATTGGGCTTTGTATCACACCCTACTTAAACCACTTTGGTGTAAGTAGACATTCTTGTGCTTCACTCAGGTAAAGGTAAGGCTAAGGGTGATGGCGGTTCGGGATGTTAGTCCCCATCATTGGGGCGGAGTTGCGGGGACAGCTTGCGGGTGATGATCCCCTTTTCATGTGGAGTCAATGGGGATGTCTTTATGTTCCAATTATTTGTTTTTAGACCACATTTAGTGTCTTTATACATATTTATTCAGATCTGGTTTTGTTAAAAATTGTTTAGCATGAAAATTTTAGATTCTAATAATTGAATGTTTTTTTATGATTTCTGCTTTCATACTCAGGTAAATCGTTCCGAAACCAGATTTGTTTGATACACGGGCACTTGTTCCAGCCCATGGGGATAGGGAACGCCCTTTGGGCCTTTCCACAGGGTGGGTTTGGTTCCGTTAATGGTGGTGACCAGATCCAGTTTGTGACAAAATGGTATCAAAGGAGGTTAATGTTTTTTGGTTATATTGTTATTTTGGGATGAGTCGGGATAGACAGGAGATAGGACTATCGGGGCTCGGGGTATTGGTTGTGAGTAGGGTTCATGGCCCGCACCTCTCATGGCAGACCTTGAGTCACCAGAGGATGTTGGAATTTACTGATTGACTTCACTTCAAGGTGAGACATGTGGGCTGCAGACCACATGTGGACATCAGGCAGATGTGGAGTAGTTGTTTCTTTTATTATAGGAATGTGTTTAGTTTATTTATATTTGATGTATTTGATTAAAATTTTCAGAATTGGGGTATTGACTATTGTTTTGTGACTGTTGCATTTTGTAGAAACATGCCTCCCCGGAAAGCTCCCACGCCCCCACCGGAGGAAGCTGGATATAGTTCTCCCATGCCGATTGATCAGAGGCTCGTGGAGGCTGTTGTTCGGGCTATCCCAGCTTTGGGACAGGGACCAACTCATGCTCCTATTCCTGTTAGGGAAGAGGATACATGTTCTACAAAAGATAAAGCATAAGAGTTTCTGAAAAACAAACCTCCTACCTTTCGAGGTAGCGCAGAACCCCAGGAAGCAGAAGAATGGCTCGAGAAGATCGAGCGTATTTTTGAGTTCCTGGAAACACTCGAGGAGCTCAGGGTGAAGTGTGCCTCCTTTATGTTGGAGGGTCCCAGCTGTAAATGGTGGGAGTCAGTTCTTCAGTCTGGGAAGAATGAACAGATGCGCTGGGTAGATTTCAAGGCTATCTTCAATGAACAATATTGCCTTGAGGTGTTGGCTTATGCCAGGTCTAGAGAGTTCATGGAACTTGTTCAGGGGAATATATCTGTGATGGAGTATGCCAACCGTTTCCCTAAGTTGGTTTGGTATGCTCCAGAAATTGTCTCTAATGAGCAAGCGAAGTCCCAGAGGTTTGAGAAAAGATTGCGACCAGAGATATACTCTCATGTGTTCCTGTTTAAGCTGAGGACCTATGCTGAGGTTGTTGATCGGGCGTGCATGGTGGAGATTTATAGGAAAGGCAAGGCTGGTTTCTATGGTTCAGTATCAGCAATGGGCAGTGGAAGCTCCTCAGAGAAGAAAAGGAAGCGGGAGGTTCATGTGAAGAAAGGAGGGGGCAGTTCAGACCACTCTTCCAGGCAGTTTTCTTCTGCGGCTTCTGATGCGAGATCGGTCGTGTGCCACCAATGTGGGAGGCCTGGGCATATCCGACCAGCATGTCCTCTTCCTCCGAAGCCTTGTTACCAGTGTGGAGGTATTAGGCATTTGCAGCACTTCTGCGGTGTGGCACGTCGACTCCCAAGTGGGGAAGGGTCAGTGGCTTCAAGAGGAGTGTCAGCACAGTCCGAGCCATCGAGGACTGGGGGATCTCGATTTGGTGGTTGTGGTGGTAGGGCTGGATCATCTTCTGGGCAGATCTAGTTCGGGGCACAACCACAGACTAGCGGTCGTCCTCAGGGAGATACAGGACATCTCCATGCACTGGATCAGTCACCAGCATGATCAGCGGCGGGATCGTCGACAGTTTGAGGTATCGTTCTGATCGCATCTTCTATAGATGCTGCTCTTTTTGATACTGGTGCCTCTGTTTCATTCATTTCTGGAAATTTTGGGACATGCTGAATTTTCCAACTGAGTTGATGTCTTTTGCGATGGAGTTGGTGACACCATTGGGAATGAAGAAGGATCAGGGCCTCAGGTGCCCCTCGTGTGCACATTCTGTGTCCGGGGTCGAGATGGTTTGGGACCACTTGGTCTTAGATATGGACCATTTTGATTTCATACTCAGGATGGATTGTCTAGTACAATTTCAGGCACACATATATTGCTACAGATGGTGTGTGAGTTTCACAGCACCGGATGGGAGTCGTCAGGTTTTTCATGGAGAATGGGATCCATGATCAAGTCGTGCAGGGCCTCCACTCCCAGAGTTGGGAAGTGTTATCTTCCAGTTATCTTCTCTTGTGTTAGAGGATGGTCTTTCCCCTAAAGGAGCACTACCTCGTGTAGTGAATGAGTTTCCTGAGGTATTCCCTGATGATTTTTCTGGTTTCCCCCCGGAGCGGGATGTGGAGTTTTCGATTGATTTGGCACCGGGAACACAACCGATATCTCTTCCCTCTTATCGCATGGCCCCCACCGAGTTGATGGAATTAAAGATACAGCTGGACGAATTAGAATCCAAAGGATTCATTCGCCCGAGCGTCTTTCCCTGGGTCGCTCCTGTGTTGTTTGAAAAAAAGGCTGATGGATCCCTCCGGTTGTGCATTGACTACCGGAAACTGAATAAGGTAACAATTAAAAAAATACTATATGCCCATAATAGATGATTTGTTTGATCAGTTGAAGGGGGAAAAGAGGTTCTCAAAGATAGACCTGCGTTTAGGGTATCATCAACTCAGGGTGAAGGAGTTAGATATCCCTAAGACAGCCTTTCGAAGCAGGTATGACCACTTTGAGTATTTGGTCATGCCCTTCAGAATGACCAATGCTCCAATGGTATTTATGGCACTTTTGAATATGGTGTTCCATCAGTATCTCGATTCCTTTGTTGTGGTGTTCATGGATGACATTCTGGTATACTCCTACTCTGAGGATGAACACGAACATCACTTGAGGATCATTTTGGGTACATTACGAGATCACCGACTCTATGAAAAGTTTTCAAAGTGCACTTTCTGGATCAGAGAGGTGAGATTTCTGGGGCATGTGATCTCAGAGCATGGAGTTTTAGTGGACCCTGAGAAAATTAGTGCAATCATGTCGTGGGAGAATCCGAAGAATGTGTTCGGGATCAGGTGTTTTCCTGGCTTGGTTGGTTATTACAGGCGATTCGTTCAGGATTTCTCTCGGCTTGCTTCACCGATGACTTCCCTCACCCAGAAAGGGGTGAAGTTTGTATGGGGTCTAGAATGTCAGGCATCGTTCGAGGAGCTGAAGAGGTGGCTGACTACCGCCCCCGTGCTGATTTTTCCAGAGGCTGGAAAGGGATATGTGGTCTATTGTGATGCTTTAGGTATGGGTCTTGGGTGCATGCTTATGCAGGATGATCATGTTGTCATGTATGGCTCTCGCCAACTTCGACCACATGAAAAGAACAACCCAACCCATGACATGGAGTTGGCAGCGGTGATGCATGCTTTGAAGACTTGGTGTCACTACCTCTTTATGGAGAAGTATGTGGTATACTCTGATCACAAAAGCTTGGATTATATCTTCAAGCAGAAGGACCTCAACCTGAGGCAACGTCACTGGATCGAGTACTTGCAGGAGTTTGACTTTGACATTGTCTATACCCCAGGAAAGGGTAATGTAGTGGCTGAAGCTTTGAGAAGAAGAGTTCCAGTGCAGGCTTTGAGGAAGTCTAGTGATGAGTGGACATTCATGGGTCTCTTTTCTTAGATGCATGTGGAGACTAGGGAATACAGTGGAGGGGCATTCTTGGCAAGCGTCTTGTTGACTCCTTCTCTATTGGAGTTGATTCAGCAGGAACAACCCAGTGATGATCTTTGTCAGCGGTCTAAGCAATTTCTTCATGGTGGGGAGACATCCTCTGATTGGTCGTCGTCTCCCGAGGGCATCTTGTGCTTCAAGGGTCATTCAGTAGTGCCAATATCTCTGCGGAAGGTGGTGATGCAAGATAGCCACCAGTCACAGTGGGATGTCCATCCGGGTGCCACTATTATGTATTATGATGTTCGTCGGCAGTTTTGGTGGCCTGGTATGAGATGGGACATAGCAGAATTTGTTTCAAGATGTTACACATGTCAGCAGGTTAAAGCAGAGCACCAAATGCCATCCGGTTTGCTCCAACCACTACCCATTCCTACCTGGAAGTGGGAAGAGGTCTCCATGGACTTCATTATTGGATTACCTCGTACACCTCAGGGTAAGAATGCTATTTGGGTGGTGATCGATCGTCTGACCAAATCATCCCACTTCATTCTGATAAAAGATTCAACTAAAGTAGATGAGTTGGGCCATTTGTATCTTCAGGAAGTGGTGAGACTCCATGGTGTACCATCACATGTTTTCTCAGATAGAGACCCCCGCTTCAATTCTCGATTTTGGGAAGGCCTTGGGGTCTCAGATTAAGATGAGCACAACATACCTCCCACAGACAGATGGTCAGACAGAGCGGGCGAATCAGATATTGGAGGACATGCTTCGTGCATTTGTCCTAGACTTTGGAGGTTCTTGGGATAGCTATTTGGTATTGGTAGAGTTTTCTTATAATAATAGTTACCAATCCACGATTCGAATGACCTCTTTTAAGGCGCTCTATGGACGGCCTTGTCGGTCCCCCCTATGTTGGGCTGAGGTAGGAGAGACTTCACTGTTGATGCCGAGCCTTGTGCCAGAGACTTTTGAGAAGGTCAAGTTGATCTGGCAGCGCTTATTGATAGCTCAAAGTCGTCATAAATTTTATGCTGACCGGAGGTGTCGAGACCTAGAGTTTTCTGTGGGTGACAAAGTATTCTTAAAATTGGCCCCTCGTCTAGGCCATCGCTGATTGGGGAAGCAAGGAAAGCTGATGCACCCGGTATGTCGGACACTTTGAGATCACCGAGAATATTGGAAAGGTGTCATACAGGTTGGCCTTACCTTCTCAGTTGTTGTCTATCCATGATGTCTTCCATGTCTCTCAGTTGAAGAAATACAATCCGGATCCATCCCTTGTGTTGAGTTGGGATGAACTAGAGATAGAGCCTGACTTGTATATCATTGAGAGGCCGGGGAAAATAGTGGACTCCCAAGAGAAGATACATCGAGGAAAGTCTATTCCTTTAGTCCAGGATTTATGGCAGTATGGGAATGATACACATGAGACATGGGAGTGAAAGTCATGGGTCGAGGAAGAGTACCCATTCTTGTTTTCCAACCGAGATTCATGTTGACTTTATGGGGCGGAAATTCCTTCATGGTGGGGAGAATTGTCACATACAAGACATATTTTAAAGGTAATTTTCATTTAATTTACATCCTTTCTTTGTTTTGGGGGTTTCCCTAGGTTTTAGGGAGGAATAGATGAGTATTCATGAATTGGGCCAAACCATGAGCTCAATTCCAGATTAAAAAATAAATTTTGTATCTTTTATAACTTTTTCATTTTTCAACATTTTTTATCCATTCAAATTCTTAATTGACCTCCCCTAACCTATTAACACCACCAAGGTAATTTGGAGCTTTTAGAAATGCATAACTAGGGTTTATGTGGGTTTTTATCTAAGTGGTTGGGCCTTCCCGAAAGCCCAATTTCTTTTATAAAAATAAAATCTGATTTTGTTACAACTTTTTCAATATTTGGGATTTTTCGGTGATTCCAAGTCTCACCCAAGACCAAGTCACCCAGTCGCGCGTCGGAACTCTCTCCCACCTCTTTGGAGCTCTGGATAATCTCTATTTGGTGCCGAACTTCATAGGGTTCCTCAAATCGCCCATATTTGAAGAGGTAAAGTATTTCTTTTATAACTCTCTCAATTCTCAATATTTTTCCTCCATTCTAGTTCCAAAATGATATAATACGTCTTGTTCGAACGTAACGTAAATTTGGGATCTTTTCAATTTCAGATACTATAGTTTTGGAGTGATTACTTCAAGATACTTCAAGTAAATGAGCCCTTTTTTTTCCTCTTTCAAATTACTTTGGGATTAACTCATTGTTCATAGGGTTTATATGGTTATAATTGAGTTTAATAATGTCTAGAAACTAGGATTTAGAACCTAGGGTTTAACTTTGGGCTTTCTTGGCCAATTTGTGTTTTTTTAGGTTTGATCTAGTTCTCTCTTGGTGCGGCGGGGGTGCGATTTGATTTTCGCACGGAGATTCAAGGGTTTTTGTTAATTTGGTAGGTGATTCCATTGTGTGTGCAATTTTTTTGAATTAGATTTCTGTTTTCATGGTACCTTAATGTTTATTTCACTTTAATGTATCTGTAAAAATTGTTTTTAGTTGCATTTATAATGAAAATGATTTTTAAGTTCCAATTTTTTGTGAAATTGGGGGGTTATTCATTCAAATCTTATATTGGTTCATTTTGGGATGCCCCATAACTGAATTGTTTGTTTCATTAAAGGGTGTTGAACTGAAATTTTGTTTTAATAACATAAAAGTGTTAATATAGTGTGAAAGGTGGATATCTTAATGAGCTTTTGGTGGAAAACAATGTCATGTTTTGAGAGGTTGTTTTATTGGAAATAAAATTGTTTTATTGTGTGTTTTAAATGGTATAAAATGTGTGTAGCTACTGTACAATATTTTTGTGACCAGTAGTGATATTTTATATGAAAAAGTATGTATGTAGTTTTCTGAAATTGATTGAGCACAAAAAGGGGAAGCTGGGGTACCTAGGTGCGGAAGATTTGTACTAGTACGGCTAGTCGATCAGATGGGTTTTGTCCCTGTTCCACTTAGCATATGGATAACGACAACTCTAACTAAACTATTTGGAAGATGATTGAGGACCACTAGGTTATGGGTATGTTCTCTACTAGTGGATCATGCATGAGAATGGATTTTTCTATGGTTACTCTACACCGAGGTACGAGGTATATAGGGCCTGCGACAACCTAGTGCTTAGGGGTGTTCCCGATTTTGATGCTCATTGTATTTGTGGTATTTACCCTTTTTTGGGTTGTTTTTGGCAGTACTTTACAGTAGCTGACATGTCTATTTAATGTGCTAACATTCTGAAATTCTTGTATTGAAAACTGTTTTCATTTGAAAGTTGCATTTCTTTAAATTTTAACACTGTTACACCACTTGTGTAATAAAATTGCTTGTTTTGTTCACATTGCATTGAATGCTCTTTGGAATCATATGGTGGTATCCTATTGGGCTTAGTCTCACACCCTACTTACACCCCTTGGGTGTAAGTAGACCTGCTTATGCTTGACTCATGTAAAGGGAAGGCTAAGGGTGATGGCGGTTCGGGATGTTAGTCCCCATCATTGGGGTGGAGTGGCGGGGACGGCTTGCGGGTGATGATCCCCTTGTCATGTGGAGTCCCTGGGGATGTCTTTATGTTGTCATTATTTGCTTTTAGACCACTTTGAGTGTCACAACCAGGCCTCAGTGACTGCACAGACACCCCGCCTTAACAAGGTCGTCGGGTCCTTGCCCACCAGGTACCACCAGTTGCCCCTACAGACATGTGGGGCCCACCCGAGGGTCCAACCACATGCCCGAACGGGTCATCTGACTAATGATAGTCCCCACAGGCCAACACATGTCCTTTCTAGTGTGTTTTGTCCTCACTCACACACACCCTGGGGAACTACTCTAGGCCAAGCACGATTAACTGTGGAGTTCTAATCAGATAGTCTCCCGAAATGGAAGGTGCACCTTGTTGACATGAGTCATATCATTTAGTCATTTAACCCTTTACCATTTGGGGATGTTACAATCACCCCCCCTTTAGAGCACAACTCCCTCGTTGTGGGCCCTACATCTCAACCCAGGCAGTGCACCGCACTTAAGGCTGGGTTCCTCCTATGATACCAAATGTCACAACCAGGCCCCGGTGACTGCACAGACACCCCGCCTTAACAAGGTCGTCGGGTCCTGTCCTTCCAGGTACCACGAGTTGCCCCTGCAGACATGTGGGGCCCACCCCAGGGTCCACCCACATGCCCAAAAGGGTCATCTGACTAATGATAGTCCCCATAGGCCAACACATGTTCTTTCCAGTGTGCTTTGTCCTCACTCACACACACCCTGAGGAACTTCCCAGGAGGTCACCCATCCTGATCACTACTCCATGCCAAACACGCTTAACTGTGGATTTCTAATCAGGTAGGCTCCCGAAAAGGAAGGTGCACCTTGTTGACATGAATCATATGATTTAGTCATTTAACCCATTACCATTTAGGGATGTTACATTTAGTGTCTTTAAACATATGTATTCAGATATGGTTTTGTTAAGAATTGTTTAGCATGAAAATTTCAGATTCTAATAATTGATTGTTTTTTTTATGATTTATACTTTCATACTCGGGTAAATCGTTCCCAAACCAGATTTGTTTGATACACGGGCACTGGTGCCAGCCCGTGGGGATAGGGAACGCCCTTTGTGCCTTTCCACGGGGTGGGTTTGGTGCCCTTAATGGTGGTGACCATATCTGGTTCGTGGCATCAATAATAACTATATATGATTATTGTAAAGTGATATTGATTCTGAAATAGTATACATACACTCCAATACAATTCCACGATCATGAGAATGATATCTTCGCTTGTGCGTACGTACGGACTACCGTCTCCAAGACGCGATGAGACTCATTCTCTATATTAACCATTCATAAATGATTAAAAATTATATATACTATGTAATCATGAAATATATGACGTAATAATGATACTGGATTTATGTGTATATATATGTATGTCATCTACTTAATTTCATTCAATTCAATAAGGAAACTAAAACAGCATTCATGCATACGTACGACCTACTATTTCCATGAACAATGTATTTCATTTCATTTAATCGATCTATCATATATATATGTATATAATGATATATATTATATTTAAATCATTTTTTACATTTTGGAATTAAATAAATAAGGATATAAGTAATAATATCAAGAACAACATGTCCAAACACATACGATAAATAAAATGATTTAACCCTAAACGTTGCTTTAACATGGAACTTACAAAAGAACAGGTAATATAAAGTCATAAGTGAACCATATATGATATCAGAACAATGAATATGATTCTATAATAAGTCAATGACATTATTTAAATGATTATACAGGAGGATCGGAAATGTACGAAGCATATCGGACCTAAGGTAAGAGATAATTTTTCAAATCTCATTTTTATCCGAGATTGCTTATTCGTAAGTCTTTACTGGGGTTATATATATCATCCTGGTCCAAGTTTTATAAAAATGTTTTCATGTATGTTTAAAGTCCTTTTTACCCTTTTTTGATTTTTACCACGTGTTATGGAAGGAATATTTCTTGTGTTTACCATACAAGGAACTTTTTGACTTTTCCGACAAAAGTACGAGGAGAATGATATTTTTAACTTATACGGTGTGGACAGATTTTTACGGTTTCATAATGCCTCATTTTCATGAAGCTTCCTCTACAAGATTGAATGATTATTTTCAACAAAACCCTTTTCTTTTAAAATGGCATGAGATTTTGTGAAAATAAAATGATTTTGAAGAGGAAAGGATATTTTCCTCAAGAATTCATTTCAAATGTTTTCATCAAAACTATTTTCCATCTAAAATGACATTATTTAATATGTTTATGATTCAAGTATAATGTCTCCATTATTTACATGGTTTTATTCTTCTTATGATGAAAAGATATCCATTTTTATATGGATTATGTTATGATGGCATGATGTTTAAGAATCTCATTCTTTTATATGGGTTAGTCTATGATGTATGATTTATGATTTTGTGGCACAAAAAAGAATGATTTCATTATGAGATGTGTGGGACCTATATCTCCCTCGAATTAATTGGATAAAGATTTATATCTCATGAGATAGACATGGCTAGAACGGTAAGTTAATCCGGTTCAGTGTTACAGGACTGAAACGAGGAGTGAACTCGATTCAGAAAGGGACTTTGTCCACTAAGATGGTCTTAGAAGCAATGCCTTGGCTACTATGGAAATCATAACATGTGCTGAATGGTGCCACAATTAAATGTTTTCTTCCAATTATATTTTTCATGGTTGATGTTCTATTATGATATATTCCTTATTTACTTCCACGATTTATGTCTTTGCTCAAGATTTTGATGTTTAATTTTCATGTTCATGTTTTTTCTTCCAAATGTTTATGGATTGTTTTATGTTATCTATGTTTTCCTTAATGAGCATTTGAGCTCACCCTTTTTATGTTTTATTTTCCCCAGGAAATAAAGAAAGGTTTTAGGTAAGGAAACAAAAAGGGGAATATCGTAATGGGAGTTGGTGAAGATATTTCAACATGATTAGAAATTTATATTCCGAGTTTCCAAAGACACTAAACTATTACGGTCCTTGTGGGTCTGTTTTTGTTATGTATTAAGTATTCCGAAAAAGTAATTTAATGTCCATGTACATCAAGCTTCGGGTCTCTACAGTTGGTATCAGAGGAAAGGTTTAGTCAACCTTTGGAAAATAGGATGCGAAAATGTTAGTGAGATCCGTATAGATATTTCTAAGGTATGTATAGGGATGTCCCTAAGGATAAGTATACATATAGGATATAGTCCTAGAAATACAGTAATGATCTTAGAATTTATCCTAAGATGTTAGATATTGAAGGTAATCCCCCTTTATTATGTTGTTTTCCCTAGCATGATTTTTGCCTCTCACACTATTCTTTTTGGGTTTTAGACGATGGATGGAACCCGAAGGAACCATGTTGATCAATGTAATAGACAATTAAATGATTGTCCTCTAGAACAAACAAATGTTATGGGATATGGAGTACAAAATCTTATTACTATACATACACAAGCTATGAATCATTCTGGACTTCCAAATGAGAAGAGAAGGGAACAATATTCTATTGAGTCCTTCATGAGGCAATGCCCACCTTCTTTCAGTGGGTATTCCGATCCACTTTTTGGTGAACAATGGATTAGTACCACTGAAAAGATATTTTCAATTCTTCAATGACTGGACCTGATAAAGTCATCTTAGCAGTATATCGTTTGGATGGTGAAACTAATCAATGGTGGAATCTTATCAAGAATACGAGGCCAAGAGATGAAATTGAGTCCATGGAATGGGACGAGTTCAAGAACATATTTTTTAATAAGTACATCCCTCATATTCTTCGAAAAAAGATGGAGAAGGAGTTTCTTGAACTAAAGCAAAAGGATGATGAATCTATTGGTATATACGAAGCGGATTTTACAAGACATGCATGGTATGAATCTGGCTTTATCATCCAACCTGAGAGTAAGATCGATCGATTCTTTAGTGGTTTAAAACCAAATATTCAAAGGGCATTAGCTATAAGACACTTCAATAGCTACGAAGAAATTGTGCGTTGTGATATCAAGGTAGAAATGGAAGTTGGTGTTACATATCCATCTCATGGTTTTGACAAAAAATGAAAGAGAGAGTTCAAGGAGAAATCTCAGAATAATGGTGAAAAGAAGATGAATGTCTCTATATGCTCAAAGTGTTGAAAGAAGCATGGGGGAGATTTTAAAGACCCATAAATTTCAAGGAAATTTTTTTCTTAATTTTCATTGTAATTTTACAAGAACGCAGTTTCTGACGGAACGTGATTCCGAGGCCCGGTGTGCCCGGAATCATTTTCCGAAGTTGGCTCGGTTACGTTCAGTGAACGAACAAGCGGGTTTTTCTATCATTTGAATCGGTGCTAGGAATCAAATTATGAGGGCACCAATGGAATCACAGTGCCGGTATTTTCTTAGAAACACCTCTTCCAGAGTTGCGTTTTCTCGGGTGTGGTTTTTAATTTTTTTGGGGTTTTGTTAAGAAATAAAATAAAGTGGTGCGGCAACTTTATTTTTATTTCACTTAAAAGCCACTTAAAGCTGCATAAGCTGAGTTGAAGAGGATAGGGTGAAATTCAAATATCCTACCCTCTTGGTAGGATATTTGTGAGGTGGGGCCCGCACGAGCCCCACCGTTTCTTTTCCTCTAAGTAACACACCCGCGAAAACCCCTCTTTAATGAAAGTCAACTGGGGCGTTTTCTAAAACTCTTAAACGCTCCTATTAAATGGATAGTTAAGTCATTACCATAAATTCACTAAATTAATGGTTCGTTTCTTAACCATTTTTCAAACTGTTGGTATATTAATAAAATAAGACCAACACACCTTTCTTTATTGGTGCGATTTGTTGAGAGGATTTGGAGATTATGTGCCTTCATCCTCCTTCGCGAAAAACGCGAAAAACGCGAAGAACGTGAAGAACATGGAGAATGCGAAGAACGATGTCACCCTCAGAGATCAACGAAACGACACCGTGTTCTGCGACACCGATGAATCTCCTTCCATGATGCTTCTTCTGTGACGTTCTTCCCCGCAACAATCTCCGTTCACCAGCTGCATGAGGTAGGAGATTTCAAATCTTTTAAAATTTCCTTTGTGGATTTTATCCATAACATGGATTTAATTCATGAAATTAAATCCATGTGTTTCCTTTAACCCTCGGAGATCGTCGACGCGACGCCCTTCCGCGACGACGAGACGCCCTTCCATAACGCGGTGATCCTCTTCCTCCGCGACGGTCAATTCCGCGAAGAACGCATTTTCGACGACTACGATGAGGTAGGGGTTTTATTTGAGAATAATTTTTATTTCCGTAGTTGTTTCATTATAAAATAAAGAACCCGGATCAATGTGCAATTTTAATTTATTAAAATTGTACCTTGTTATGTTTTCATGTGTTGATTAATTATTCTCAAATGTTATCACCTAACGCGGAGGGTGCGGGCCAAACAAACACGGCCCGACAACCCTCCGTAGTTTTTCGTTGATGCGCTGATTGGTGGGAGATGAAAAATGGGGACACAAGTTAATTTTTAAGGCTTTTCAGTGAAGTTAGAGTCCCAGGACAAGCACTGGCGAAGACCGCGCGCAAATCGGACCACCGAAGCGCGTCCTGTGGTCCACGGAAGTCTCCGCCGGCGTGCCACGCCTGCACGGCGGTGCCCTGCGTGCCGCCGGGAAGACCCGCCGCGGCTGAAGCCGCGGTGGCTCTGGCTGATCTCGCAGCCGCGCGGGACAGCGGAAGAAGGGACGCGGCTTAATCCGCGTCCGGTGACACGGAGCGGGCCCCGCGCGGGGGCCGCGGCTCCTTCGGCGCAGCCGCTCGGCTTGCACCAAGCCGCTAGGCCAGCAGCCGAGCCGGGCCGGGCCGCGCCCAGGCCGGGCCGACCTAGACCCGGGTCGGGTCGACCCGGTTCGAGCCGACCCAGGGGGTCTCGGGCCGGGTTGGTCTGGGCCCGATACCCCCATTTTCGGAACCTTTTTGGTCTTTTGGCCGTATCTTGAGCTGCGGGCCACCGATCGACACGCCATCAGCGGCGATGTGATCCTTGGATTGAGATGGTCATTTATTTATATCACACTCATGGTTTCGGAATACTTTGAGTTCGATCGGGTTGGTTCGTACACGAAACCAACCGGGCCCTCGGAGAGGAAACACTCGTATCTTGAGCTTCAGACATCTGATTGGCGTGCCATAAACTTTGGAGGATTCCTCTAAGTGAGACGGATCTTTTGGCTTACACCGCCCGAGGTTTGGACGCAGGTGGAGTACGGTCGGGTTGGTTTTGCCTTAAAACCCAACCGGGCTCCTATGACAAAAAAACCAATAACTCTCAGACCGGGCGTCCGTTTGACGCGCCGTCTGCGACATTGAGTTCTTGTTGGCGATACGGAACTTCTGGATACATCAAATCTAGACTATGTGTCAGTTGATGTATCAGCCCCACGGCTCGTGGAGCGGACCCTCCCTCCCGAGCTTGCTGTGTGCGGGAACCCTAGATCTGGCTACGTCTGCGACGACAATGAATACAGTACAGGAATCCTTCGTGGGTTCGGTAGTGACCACTACGGTACTTTTTGGGATACATCAAATTCGGACTACATGTCAGTTGATGCATCGACCTCTTGGATCATGGGGTGGACCCTCCCAGAATGAGCATGCTGTGTGCGGAAACCCTAGAGCCGGTTGAGACTTGACGAATGCTGATCGAACGACTCGGTGTGTTACGGATAGCCTAGTGGGAAGCGATTGGTTGTAGTAGCAGACCCACGGTGGAGGAGCGCTTGGTTGTAGCGGCAGACCCGAGGTACTCTACAGAAGGAGTACCTCTAGAGGCTATGAGGGGGAGCGCTTGGTTGTAGCGGCAGACCCACAATGGAGGAGCGCTTTGTTGTAGCGGCAGACCTACGATGGAGGAGCGGTTGGTTGTAGCAGCACGGGGGAGCGCTTGGTTGTAGCAGCCGACCCACAGTAGAGGAGCCCTTGGTTGTAGCGGCAGACCTGAGGTACTCGACAGAAGGAGTACCTCTAGAGGCTATGAGGAGGAGCGCTTGGTTGTAGCGGCAAACCCATGGTGGGAAGCACTTGGTTGTAGCAGCAGGCCCACAGTACTCGATAGGTGGAGTACTACGGCAGTCCAAGGATAGAGGGAAGCACTTGTTGTAGCGGCTTACCCACTGTACTTGATGGAGAATAAGTTTCCCAATAGCTATGGTTTCACATCATGATCTATCCTATGTGGGTCATTGAGGGGGTTAGTACCTACCTATCCTTTGTGGGTCTGATGGCTTAGATGAATCACTGGCTACACCTGATCATCTCAATCGTCTTACGAAGTAGTATCTCTGTGTGAGATGAATCCTGTTTTTCTTTCCTATGTGGATTTTGTTGTTCTATCCTGTGTGGATTTATGTTTTTCTTTCGTATGTGGATTGTCTTGTGCTATCCTATGTGGATTTACATTTTGCTTTCCTATGTGGATTGTGTTGTGCTATCCTGTGTGGATTTACGTTTTTCTTTCCTGTGTGGACAGGGTTTTACATGGGTTCGGATGTTGGAGCCGAATGATAATTGATGACTTAGGTATATGTATGGGCATATACCTATACCGTGTCAGATGTTACTTTGTGATTGTATCTTTCCCTTGTGGTTTATCCTTTGTGGATTCTGGGATACCTTCGGGGGTCTCAGGGTCCCTACTGAGTAGCTTATACCCACCCCTGCACAGGCTACGCCCGCACTATGTTGTGTTGGTTGCAGATGACGGACAACGCTGATCGTGGTTGAGGCTTGCGGAGCAGGATGGTACCTGGAGGTGGACCACTGGGCGGAACGTACTCGGAGAGGATGGCTGGACCCGAGGAGTAGTGGAGGTAATCTGTACCCACCTATCAGGTGGGATTTCCAGTGGACAACTCGACATTGCGGCATCACTTTTCAGTTGTTGTTTTTTCCTTCCAGTTTTACTTTACTTTGAGTTTGGGTTTGTATACTGGCCCACTTACTTTCTGCACTTACTGTTGTACCAGTTTTTACTTAGTGTTTACTATTCCTACTTTCTCTATAGTGTTTGTTGTTTACTTTACAAAGGCAATGCCTTCCCTTTTTCAGGGATTTACGCCTTGGTGCTAGTTGCCAGCCCCTGGCCTATGGAAGGCAGGCTTGGGGTAGTCACGGCTTGGGCCCCGAGGATGGTTCGTGACAAATTGGTATCAGAGGAGTTCGGTTATACCGCAGAACTCAAGACTCTGATCTTTTTCTATGTGAAGCAATAGTGTTTAGCGTATTCGTTGTGGTTATCAATTCAGGGAGTCCAGTGTTGGTGCGGCGGCCGACGTATCCGTACACCAGGACCCTGACTTCTGATTTCTGACTTAATGCATGAAAACATTGATTGCATGTGTGTGTTTCAAGTTTTCTTTGTGATTACATTGTGTCATCTCACTAGGTATATTGTTCTGACCGTGGTGCACCTGTTTCCTTTTCAAGATGGCCCCACGATGGCAGCCATCTAGTGTTCCAAGAGTTGAACATGACGACAGCCCACAGAGCGATGATGCCTCGGTGTAGGGCCCTTTGACAGGTGAGGCACCAGCGGTACCTTTACCCGCCGAGCCACTGATGCTTCCAGCCCCAGCCGCTGACGATGCACGTCGCCTTAGTGCACTGCAGGAGTTCCAGCGCCAGCGACCGCCCAGGTTCCGTGGGGAGACGGACCCCCAGGAAGCCGAGGACTGGCTGGAGGTAGTGGTGTGAGTTTTCCAGTTAGTGAGGACACCAGCATACGTCACTGTGATCCTAGCAACAATCCTACTGCACGCGGCAGTAGTCAGATGGTGTAGCTTGATGCTCCAGGTTCATGACGAGGCATCACTCCTTTGGATGGACTTTGAGAGCCTTTTTCGTTCAGAGTTTTTCCCAGCCACCCTCCTAGCAGTGCGCATCCAGGAGCTACTACAGCTGCGGCAGGGCAGCATGACAGTAGACTAGTACGCGGCGAGGATTACCAATCTCTCGTGCTATTCCACAGACATCGTATGGGACCCATTCTTCAGGGCCCGAACCTTCGAGCAGGGGCTCAGATGAGAGATCAGAGCTTCAGTTGTTTCTCACATCATTCTGACACAGACAGGGGTGTTGGAACGAGCTCTCGTAGTGGAGAGTTTCCTTGCTGAGCATTCTCCAGCAGCAGGACCCACCACTAGCTGGCATGCGGCAGAGTCTTCTGTTGTGGGAAATAGACATATGACGCAGGGGCCCAAGAGGACTAGACCTACCGGTGGCGACCGCGTGACACAGGATCGTTTGTGAGAGGCACCCGTGGTGGACAACGACTTACCATGAGAGGACAGTGTTACTCATGCGACAGGGTAGGTCACATGGCTCGTGATTGCCCGACCCACCATGCCGAGGAGCAGCAGACGGTTGAGGGGCCACCCAGGTAGAGGCAGAGGGTTGACCATAGAGGTCCGCTGGGAGCAGGCGGATGAGGAAGAGGAGTTGGCCGAGCAGCAGGTGGTGGGCGATGCTTTGAGGTTCTACCACCACCACCACCAGGAGGTCCACCCCGACCTCATGGAGCTGGTGGACATGGGAGAGCTCATCTTCAAGCTGTTGAGGCCTACGATCCTGGAGCTCCGAGAGCAGATGGACAGGAGTAGGACAAGCTCCAGACCAAGAGACTTTTGTTTATGCTACTTCTAGCGTTGTTGATGTTTGTTTGTAGATGTTTTGTGTCATTTTACTTTGAGATATAATAATAAAAGACACCTTTCTTTTGGCCTTTACCTTCCTGTCCTCTCTTTGTGTTGTTACTAAGAAGTTCCGGTTTAAAAACCATTGACTTGACCCTCACTTTGAGATACCTATTGGAGGAGACCCAGTGACCACACACTGATGCTGAAAATTGTGACTCAACTGATAGAGGCGAGAGTAACGATTGGATCACTTGGTAGGAGCGTCGAGGCCTTACGACGTCATCCTTGCTATGGGTTTGTATCATCCATGATGGGAATGACGGTATTAGGCGAAGAACGTGGTTCATCCAGGGGATGAGACCGGATTTTTCTTCTCGGAAAAGAAGAAATATCAGCAGCTCGAGTAGGACCAAAAAGGTCCAAGTCATCCCAGAGAGGATGCGGATAGCTCAGAGCCGACAAATGTCTTGTGAAGACAGAAGGCGAAGACCATTATAGTTCGAGGATGGCGACCATGTTCCCTTACGGGTCACACCTCGACATGAGTTACCGAGATTTGGCCGAGGCGGCAAGTTGTCTCCATACTTCATCGGACCATTCCAGGTCCTTAGTAGGATTGGAAAGGTGGCTTATCGCCTGGCTCTATCTCCTCAGTTGCACCGGGTGCACGGCGTCTTCCACATATCTCAGCTGAGCAGGTACGTGCACGACCCGACGCATATCTTTGACCATGGGGAGCTAGGCGTTGATGATGGGGAAACTTTTACGGAGGTCCCAATGGAGATCGAGGATCGACAGGAGTGGGTCCTACATGGATGGACGATTCCTCTTGTGTGCATCAGATGGCAGCACGAGAACCTCCAGGAGAGAACTTGGGAGCGGGAGGCTCAGATGCTTGCTCAGTACCCGCTTTTGTTTCCCTAGTTTATGATGTATCATTACGGGGATGTAAATCCCTGTGGTGGGAGTGATGTAAAGACCCATAAATTTCATGGAATTTTTTTCTTAATTTTCTTTGGAATTTTACAAGAATGCAGTTTCTGACGGCACAAGATTCCAAGGCCCGGTGTGCCAGAAATCATTTTCCGAAGTTGGCTCGGGTATGTTCAGTGAACGAATGAGTGGGTTATTCTATCTTTTGAACCGGTCCTCGGAATCAAATTCTGAGGGCACCGATGGAATCGCAGTGCCGATATTTTCTTAGAAATGCCTCTTCCGGGGTTGCGTTTTCTCGGGTGTGGTTTTTAATTTTTTTGGGGTTTTGTTAAGAAATAAAATAAAGTGGTGCGACAAAATTATTTTTATTTCACTTAAAAGCCACTTAAAGCTTCTTAAGCTGAGTTGAAGCGGATAGGGTGCAATTCAAATATCCTACACTCTTGGTAGGATATTTGTGAAGTGGGGCCCGCACGAGCCCCACAGTTTCTTTTCCTCTATGTAACGCACCCGCGAAAACCCCTCTTTAATGAAAGTCAACTGGGGTGTTTTCTAAAACTCTTAAACACTCCTATTAAATGGACAGTTAATTCATTACCATTAATTCCCCGAATTAATGGTTCGTTTCTTAACCTGTTTTCAAACCGTTGGTATATTAATAAAATAAGACCAACACACCTTTCTTCATGGGTGCGATTTGTTGAGAGGATTTGGAGATTCTGTCCCTTCATCCTCCTTCACGAAGAATGTGAAAAACACGAAGAACGTGAAGAACGCGAAGAACGCGATGAACGCCATCACCCTCGGAGATCAACGACGTGACGCCGTGTTCCGCGATGCCGACGAATATCCTTCCACGACGCTTCTTCCGCGATGTTCTTCCCTGTAAAAATCTCTGATCACCAGCTGCTTGAGGTAGGAGATTTCAAATCATTAAAAATTTCCTTTGAGGATTTTATCCTTAACAAGGATTTTATTCATGAAATTATATCCATGTTTTTCCTTTAAATCTCGGAGATCGTCAACGCGACGCCCTTCCACGACGACGCGACGCCCTTCCGCGACGACGCGACGCCCTTCCACGACGTGGAGATCCTCTTCTTCTGCGGTGGTCAATTCCATGAAGAACGCACGTTCGATGACTACGACGAGGTAGGGGGTTTATTTGAGAATAATTTTTATTTCCGCAGTTGTTTCCTTCTAAAACAAAGAACCCAGATCAAAGTGAAATTTCAATTTATTAAAATTCTACCTTGTTATGTTTTCATATGTTGATTAATTATTCTCAAATGTTATCACCTAACGCGGAGGGTGTGGGCCAAACAATCATGACCCGACAACCCTCCGCAGTTTTTCGTTGATGCGCGGATTGGCGGGCGATGACAAATGGGGCTGCAAGTTAATTTTGAAGGCTTTGCAGTGAAGTTCTAGTCCCAGGACGAGCACTGGCAATGACCGCACGCATATCGGACCACCGGATCGTGTCCGGTGGTGCGCGGAAGTCTCCGCTGGCACGCCATGCCGGCACGGCGGCGCCCGACACGCCGCCGGGAAGACCCGCAGCGGCTTAAGCCGTGGCGGCGATGGCTGATCCAGCGGCCATGTAGGACCGCAGTGGAAGGGACGTGGCTTATGCCGCGACCGGTGACACGGAGCGGCCCCCACGAGGGGGTCGCGGCTCCTTCGGCGTAGCCGCTCAGCTAGCACCGAGCCGCCAGGCCGGCAGCCGATCCGGGCCGGGCCGCCGGGCCCGGTCGGTCCAGTCCCGAAACCCCCTTTTTTGGAACCTTTTTTGTCTTTTGTCCGTATCATGAGCTACGATACTCCGATCAACACGCCGTCAGTGGAGATGTGATCCTTGGATCGAGAAGGTCGTTTCGGTATATCACACTCAAGGTTTTGGAATACTTTCGGTTCAGCCAGGTTGGTTCGTACACGAAACCAACCGGGTCCTCAGAGAGGAAACACTCGTATCTTGTCCTCCGGATGTCCGATTGACGTGCCGTCAACTTTGGTGGATTTCTCTAAGTGAGACGGATCTTCTGGATTACTCCGCCTGAGTTTTGGATGCAAGTGGAGTATGTTCGGGTTGGTTTTTCCTTAAAAACCAATCGGGCCCCTGGGACGAAAAAGCTAATAACTCTCAGACCGAGCGTCTGTTCGATGTGCAGTCTGCGACATTGAGTTCTTGTTGGCGATACGGAACTTCTGGATACATCAACTATAGACTATGTGTCAGTTGATGGATCAGCCCCTCAGCTCGTGGAGCGGACCCTCCCGAGCAAGATTGCAGTGTGCGAGAACCCTAGAGCTGGCTGCGTCTGCGACGACAATGAAGACAGTACGAGAATCCTCCGTGGGTTCGGTAGTGACCACTACGGTACTTTTTTTGGATACATCAACTCCGGGCTACATGTTTGTTGATGCATAGACTTCTTGGCTCATGGAGTGGACCCTCTCAGAACGAGCATGCTATGTGCGGAAACCCTAGAGCCGGTTGAGACTTGATGACTGCTGATCAAATGACTCGGTGTGTTGTGGATAGCCTAGTGGGAAGCACTTGGTTGTAGTAGTAGACCCACGGTGGAGGAGCTCTTGGTTTTAGCGGCAGACCCGCAGTACTCAACAGAAGGAGTACCTATGGAGGCTATGAGGGGGAGCGCTTGGTTGTAGCGGCAGACCCACGACGGAGGAGCGCATTTTTGTAGCGGCAGACCTACGACGGAGGATCAGTTGGTTGTAGCAGCACGGGGGAGCGCTTGGTTGTAGCAGCAGATCCACGACAGAGGAGTGCTTGGTTGTAGCGGCAGACCCAAGGTACTCAATAGAAGGAATACCTTTAGAGGCTATGAGTAGGAGAGCTTGGTTGTAGCGGCAAACCCATGGTGGGAAGCACTTGGTTGTAGCAGCAAGCCCATAGTACTCGATAGGTGGAGTACTACGACAGTGCAATGTTAGAGGGAAGCACTTGGTTGTAGCGGCTTACCCACTGTACTTGATGGAGAAGGAGTTTTCCAATAGCTATGGTTTCACTTCATGATCTATCATATGTGGGTCATTACGGGGGTTAGTACCTACCGATCCATTTTGGGTGTGATGGGTTAGATGAATTAGTGGCTACACCTGATCATCTCTATCGACATACGAAGTAGTATCCCTGTGTGAGCTGAATCCTGTTTTGCTTTCCTATGTGGATTGTGTTGTGCTATCCTATGTGGATTTACGTTTTTCTTTCCTATGTGGATTTTTTTGTGCTATCCTGTGTGGATTTACGTTTTTCTTTCCTATTTGGATTGTGTTGTGCTATCCTGGGTGGATTTACGTTTTTCTTTCCTATGTGGACTGGGTTGTACTTGGGTTTGGATGTTGGAGCCGAACGAGAATTGATGACTTAGGTATATGTATGGTTATATACCTAATCCATGTCAGATGTCACTTCATGATTGTATCTTTCCCTTGTGGTTTATTTTTTGTGGATTCTGGGAGACCTTCAGGGGTCTCGGGGTCCCTACTAAGTAGCTTATACTCACCCTTGCACGGGCTACGCCCGCACTACGTTGTGTTGGTTGCAGACGAGGGACAACGCTGATCATGGTTGAGTCTTGCTGAGCAGGATGGTAGCCGGAGGTGGACCACCGGGTGGAACGTACTCGGAGCAGACGGCTGGACCCGAGGAGTTGTGGAGGCTATCTGTACTCACCCTTCAGGTGAGATTTTCAGTTGACAGCTCGACGTTGCGGCTTTACTTTTCAGTTGTTGTTTTTCCCTTCCAGTTGTACATTACTTTCAGTTTGGGTTTTTATACTGGCCCACTTACTTTCCGCACTTACTGTTGTACCAGTTTTTACATAGTGTTTACTCTACCTGCTTGCTCTGTAGTGTTTGTTGTTTACTTTACAAAGGAAATGCCTTCCCTTTTTCCGGGATTTACGCCTTGGTGCTTGTCTCCAGCCCCTGGCCTATGGAAGGCGGGCTTGGGGTAGTCACGACACGAGCCCCGAGGACGGTTCGTGACAGATATTGTCATAAACAGAATAGAAAATATTTTAAGTGTGAAAAAGAAGGTCATCGAGCAGCTGAGTGTCAAAGTAATGGAAAAAGGGTTGCTAATGGTGTGAATAAAGAAAAGATTATAGAGAACGCACCACCAACACTTCAATGATTCAAGTGCAATGAAATGGGGCATTATGCTAATCAATGCCCTAATCCAAGGGTTAATGATGATTGACATGAGGAACCACTGAAAGCAAAGGACAATGGGAAGTCACATGCGATCACTATTGGCGATGTTGAATATGACAATGATGATGTGGAATGATTAAGTGTTTATGTAATGGGAATCCAAAATAATGTTGTATATAGTATCATGGAATATTGGAATATTTATGTATTGGTCTATTGTGGTTTTCAATAATTTTATGGTACCTGTAACCATGGAAAGTGATTGAGATATTTTTGAAAAGAAGATGATATGTGCATAATGAAGGGATAATGAGAAAATGAAATGCTTGACAGTATTAATGAGCTCTTGACTGATATAGGGAAATAGTTATATCATGGTTTGAGTATATAGAATTTTGGGGTTTTAGTATGTGGAAAGAGTTAACTTTTGACAGCACTTATGTTTTCACTAAGATTCAACGGGTATTCATTTTTTAAGAGAATACATGATTAAGGACTTAGAATGTTGGGAATGTGACCAACAAGACATATATTATGATAAATGGGGATCAATGATTGTATTAACATGCTTGTTATATGAAATATCTGGTAATCATTTTCACTATATTATGAGAGTGGAATACAATATTATGGATAAGCCTAATGATTGGAATGGATTATGTTGGACATAATTTAGTATTGTTTAAGGATAGAAGTTTTTTTGATATTATTGATGGGATGTTATAGTAATGTATTTTTAGAAAAGGGACAACCTGCAGGATGGGTGACAACCCATCGCGTCGGACAAGGCTCTGGGAATCGAATCCACAACTGAAATGTGACTGGCCTTTATCGCCTACCACTGGGCTACAGTAAGTCCCTGGTTAGTAGAAACTAGTTTCATTTTATTAAGAGGTATGATATATGATGTATAAGTTCATTTTTGGAACCATATACGATTAATTTAACCATATGATGGACTTATAACATTTTCTAACCTTTTGTTTGAAACAGATAGAATGACCCATCATTCTATCACATGATCTGCTAACACATCACGAATAACAAATTCAACTTCATTTCTTTAAGGGATGAAGTGGAAATTGTTCAATCCACGAACAACAGTGAAATTGTACCAAAATCATGTAATTATTTCTTTTAATTCATCAACATTAGAGAAATGATCTAGAAAAAACAAAAATGTTATTCTAGTTCCCTTATATACGATGAAACAGATGGTACCTTAGATCTTCACAAATCTATGGCTTTGTGATTGTTGAATTATTCATAGTCATGTTCTCTACCACTATCTATCAGAACATGATGGTTAGGTTTCTTTTCCATATCCATATTTTCACCTATGTTCTCCTATGTGGAAACATAGTGATTACTTAATTTGGGTAACCGTTATTTTTCATACTTTAGTTTTTAATGATTGGTATTGGTATTCCTTTTTACGATGTTGGTTTCTATTAAAAAAACTTTCGAGTAGTAAACCATTTATAGCCCCGACAAATTTCGAGGGGGAAATTCATTTTAAGGGGCGTAGAATGTAACACCCGTAGATTTTATGAAAAATATTTTTTTTTATTTTATTGATGTCCTGTGTTGTACGCTACAACAAAGGATTCTTGCACAACATGCAACCCTAACTTGGCTACATTACACGCAATATCGACCTTCCTCGATAGCGTGTGTTGTACGCAATACCAAGTTTCACTAAACAACGATATGCTATTAAAATATTATTAAAACTAGCTGTTATGAATAGTAATACCCACTTTTTGAAAATTTGTAAATTTTATTTTTCAAAATGGACTTCATTTTGAGATTCGGAATATCGAAATTAGCCTAGGGTGAAATTTTGGTATTTTTCTGAAAACATTCAATTTTTGATGAATAGTGAAAACACTGGGTTACTATTTAAAAACCAACTTTTTATTTAAAAAATTATTTATTTTATTTAAATTTATTTTAGGTCAAAATTGACACATAATAACTATATAAGTTCAATTTAAATCATTAGAGTAATTTTATAATAATTTTAGATATATAAAAATTTTATTGAACTTTTAATCGTCTTTTACCCACCTTTGAGGAGAATTTACAAATTTACATAAAACTTAATTTTACCGCTTTTGTGAAAGGAATTTCAAAAATTCAAGAGACGCAGTCGATGTCAGTAAGTAAAATGCGGTTCAATGAGATAAAAATAATTTTTTGTGAATAGTAACTTTATTCTTTTTTTACCCTGGTTAAAAGTAAATAGGGCAGTTATGGGTTAAAATGACATTATTATTATCCAAAAACATGTCCTATTTCTATTGGATAAGTGTTATTCGACCAAAAACAACCTTATGAATAAAATATGACCATTTAGGCACACTTGGATTAGATTAGGACATTTATTATTAATTTATTTAAAGAAGGGTTAAAATAGTTAAAATCAATGATTAATAAATAATAAATTTTTAATATTGGGTTATAAATAAAATAAATTCGACTATAAATAATAATTAGAATCCTAAAAATATTTCCTACGTAATGGTATTTTATTTGTAATTTTTAGACATTAAATAATGTAATTTATTTATGACACAATGATGATGCAATAATTATATTATTAATGAAATATTGACATAATTGATGTTATAAATACCTAAATAAATGTAATTTGAGAGTTTTTATGAATTAAAATAATTTTCTATGTTAATATGACATGTTATTATTGATTTAATTAACTTTTTTGGAACTAATATTTCTGTTATGATTTTCAAAAAAAAATCAATTACCAAATAGTGTCAAAATTAACATAAAATAGTTTTTAAAACAAATATTAATTTATTAATTGTTATTTTATTCCTAAAAATCTAAGGATCGGAAAAATGACTTATATAAGGTTATATATATTAATAATAAAGAACTTGGGGTTTTTTTGGCTTGTTATAGTAAGATTATTAACCTTATAGTGTAAGAAAACAAGAAGACGCGGTAAAAGTTATATTATCTAACTTAAAGCTAAATCTAAATGATAAGGTTAAAAAAGATACCTAAACATGTCTAAATTCAATTGTATGAGAGTATTTAGAACCATACACACCTTATATTAGAAATAATTCAATTTGGAGCTATTTAAAGCCGAATATGACTTTATAATAAATTTTTTTTTCCAATGGTGTCCCTCTCCTCCCTTATAAAAGGGAATCTTCTCCCTCTCTTCCTCATACCACTTTGAGCCTTCATACACGGCCAAACGCTGCCAAATTCACATCTCAACTTCCATAGAAACATCCTACAGGTCCCAGTCTTCTTCAAAGTCCAATTTTGGTTCCCTAAGAGGAGATCTCAAAGAGGCGGTTCAAAGAAGAGGTAATATTTATTACTGTTTTTTCAACTTTATTTCTTCATCAACTTCTTCTTCTTTAGTTGTTTCATTATGAAGTAATAACCTAAGCATCACTAATATACTGATATGTTATTATAAGTATGAAACAACCCTATTTCACCATCTATCCATCCTATGGAAAACGAAATCACCGGGCGTGTGTACGTACGACATACCGTCTCCACGCCATGGTGTAATCTATTTTCCACCACCACATTACTTGGACGGGTATAATGCTATAAATAATAACTATATATGATTATTGTGTAGTGATATTGATTCTGAAATAATATACATACACTCCAATACAATTCCATGATCATGAGAATGATATCATCGCTCGTGCGTACGTACGGACTACCGTCTCCACGACGCGATGAGATTCATTCTCCATGTTAACCATTCATGAATGATTATAAATTATATATAATAAGTAATAATGAAATATATGACCTAATAATGATACTGTATTTATGTGTATATATATGTATGGCATTTACTTAATTTCAGTCAATTCAATAAGGAAACAAAAATAGCTTTCATGCATACATACGACCTACTTTCTCCATGAACGATGTATTTCATTTCATTTAATCGATCTATCATATATATATGAATATACTGATATATATATTACATATAAATCATTTTTAACATTAATGAATTTAGTAAATTAGGATATAAGTAATAATATCACGAACAACAAGTCCAAACACGTACGATAAATAAAACGATTTATCCCAAAACATTGCTTTAACATGGAACTTACAAAAGATCGGGTAATATAAAGTCATAAGTGAACCATATATGATATCATAACAATGAATATGATTCTGTAATAAGTAAATGAAATTATTTAAATCATTATACAGGAGGTTCGGAAATGTACGAAGCATATCGGACCTAAGGTAACAGATAATTTTTCAAATCTCATTTTAATCCGAGATTGCTTATTCATAAGTCTTTACTGGGGTTATATTTATCATCTATGTCCAAGTTTTATAAAAATGTTTTCATGTATGTTTAATGTCATTTTTACCCTTTTCTGCCTTTTAACACGTGTTATGGATGGAATCTTTCTTGTGTTTACCGTACAAGGAACTTTTTGACTTTTCTGACAAAAGTATGAGGAGAATGTTATTTTTGACTTATAAGGTGTGAACGGATTTTTACGATTTCATAAAGCCACATTTTCATGAAGCTTCCTCTACAAAATTGCATGATTATTTTCAACAAAAACATTTTATTTTAAAATTGCATGACATTTTGTGAATATAAAATTATTTTTAAGAGGAAAGGATATTTTCCTCAAGAATTCATTTCAAGTGTTTTTATAAAAACTATTTTCCATCTAAAATGACAATATTTAATATGTTTATGTTACAAGTATAATGTCTCCATTGTTTTACATGGTTTTATTCTTCTTATGATGAAAAGATATCCATTTTTATATGGATTATGTTATTATGTCATGATGTTTAAGAATCTCATTCTATTACATGGGTTATGCTATGATGTATGATTTAAGATTTTGTGGCACACGAAAGAATGATATCATTATGAGATGGGTGGGACCTATATCTGCCTCCAATGCATTGGGTAATTATTTATATCTCATGAGCTAGACATGTCTAGAATGGTAAGTTAATCCAATTCAGTGTTACAGGACTGAAACGAGGAGTGAACTCGATTCAGAAAGGGACTTTGTCCACTAAGTTGGACATGGCAGCAATGCCTTGGCTACTATGGAAGTCATAACATGTTCTAAATGGTTTCCACAATTACATGTTCTATTCCCATTATATTTTATGATGGTTGATGTTCTATTATGATATATGCCTTACGTACTTCAACGATTTATGTCTTTGCTCAATAGTTTGATGTTTAAATTTCATGTTCATGTTTTTTCTTCCAAATGATTATGGATTGTTTTATTTTATCTATGTTTGCCCTTACTGAGAATTTGAGCTCGCCCTTTTTATGTTTTATTTTGCCCAGTAAATAAAGAAAGGTTTTAGGTAAGGAATCAAAAAGGGGAATATCGTTATGGGAGTTGATGAAGATATTCCAACTTGATTAGAAATTTATATTCCGAGTTTCCAAAGACGCTAAACTATTACGGTCCTTATGTGTCTGTTTTTGTTATGTATTAAGTATTCCAAAAAAGTAATGTAATTTTCATGTACGTCAAGCTTCGGGTCTCTACACAACTAATTCAATTGCTCCTAAATTTTCCATGTGATAAATAAATATATTTTTTTCATGTCTATTCATTGTGTGAAAAACCTCTTTTTATTATAATCATATTATATTTTGATTATTAATATTATTATATTTTTTTTATATATTTCCAACAAAAGAGATTTGATTAGAATTATATCATAAAGGGGACATAATATTATTGGAAATATAAGGCAAATAAATAGTTTTAAAAGGAACACATTATTGTTGAATTACCTATACTCTTTAATTTTTATCATCATTGAGTTGTGATACCTTGTCTGCATCACCATAGGTTATTCTTTAATCATTCGGAAAAAAATTATACTTTGAAGAGAACATGATGAATTCATTTTAAATATTCCTCTTCCACCAAGGATAAATTTTTTTGGGAAGATAATATATTCATTAATGGTGAAAACTAATTTGAAAATATGAATTTATTTCTACATAAATTATTTGCAATAACTCCCCATTGATTGAAATTAGTGAATTTAAATAATTAAATAGATGAATTAAATTGTTTTGTTAAAATTAGTCAACAAAATCAATATAATATTTTTCTAGATTCTTCTAATGAGCTACTCTAGATCAACTATTATATTTAAATTCCACATCACCACTAGGTGATTTTTCCAAAACCACTTTTCTATATAAAAATAATAAATTTATTTTTATTAGATAATGATGTGGTTTAATTTATGACACAATAATTAATCAGCGTGAATATTGAAACCTTATCATATATATTATACCTCACCTAATAATTTCTTTTCCACACACATCCATTGTGTCAAAATATTCATATGTGCTCATATATAGATGATATTATTGACTGCATATGTGCAATAAATATTAATTTATTAACAAATATTTATTGTTCAATGATATTATAATTAGTAGTGAAAATTTCCAAAAATAATCCTTTGGTTAAAAACCACATTCTCAGAAAAAAATAACAAACATATTTTTTAGAAGATAATTTTTAATGGTGAAATATTTCATTTTACCCATTTTGGGACCTGAGACATAAAATTTATAAACTGAAAAAATGTCGATCAAGTGACACTCTCGGTCGTTGTGGTTTGAATTGTAATTATATACTATTATATTGAAATAATACACTTATATAAAGAATTTAACAACATACCATGATACATTATTAGATTACAGAACTATTTCATAGTGGTATACAACCATTTTCTTTATATCAATTCAGGTTTGGCTCTTCGAACCAAACAACCACAAAATGGTCAATGCATATAATGATAATATAATATATGTTTTAAATATGAAAAAATGGTGTGTAATATATTTAATAAATTTTAATAATCTTTTAATAAAAGTAATAAATAAATATAAATTTAATATTAAAGAGGTTAGTGGAGTGTCTGATGTAAGTTGAGACCTGAGCTATCAGTTATTTTCTACTCTTTCTCATAATTGTGGTTATATTATCTATCACTCTATATCTCCCTATATCTTCCTCAAAATCCCTTTCATTTATGTTATTTATATATTTATTTTTTAATTTTCATTAAATATAACAATATTTTATTTGTTTTTTATGGAGATATTCATGTTCTCTAGTTCCCATTTAATTCATTCTTTAAATTAAATCTGATAAAGGGTGAAATTATATTTTCTATTCCTTTTCAGGTTCTAATAATAAAAATATTATTTAATTTAATTTATTTCAAAATCCCACTTCATTTTAAATAAATATGAGTTGGACTAAATTTTTTATTTGGAAACCTTACGCCCTTATACATTTTCATAAAATTATTATTAACTATTATAATTTCATAACTTCTTATTCATATTTTATTATGATTTTTCCATCATTTTGAGATATGTATTCGTGAAACATGATCCTTTATTTTATAGGGAACATATGATATGTCTTAATCTATTTGTTTATTTTAATATTACCTGTTACATATATTGTTAAATATTTAGTGTTCAATTATTTTAAATATTTCCATTTTATTGATTTTCCTTATAACTATGATATATATAAATTTATTTCCTATGGGGTATACATATGATTGACATATTATGATAATGGGTTTCCCCATATTTGGAAAACCATCCACTATATTTGATGATTATTTATATCTCATGAGGTTATTTTTCTTAGGGATATCGTGGTTAGCTTTTCTATAATGGTTTGCTTCGGCATGTTGCAGTTATCCTTATCTGTTTTGTTATGATGTCTTAGAAATGATCCTTGAACAATGTTTATGATTAAATATATTATGTTTCCCATTATTTAAATCTTTATATGAAATATTTTCTATTATTCTACGTTTTTATGTTATGGTTTATAATCATTCCCTTTCACAATTCAGTGATATGATTATTGAATGTCATAATATATCACAACATGTTTATTTAAATTTACACCATTACTAGGGTTTATAACACACCCTATATTTTTTTATTCCCCTAGTACATCCCATGATGTTATAAGAGCTCATGGTATCTTGATATTTTGGTGTGTTTTATGAATATCTAAGTATAAAATGATATAATAAAATTTTAATGAGGTGTGTGTAATTATATTCGGTATCAGATCATGGTGTAGTTATCTTTAGGGATTTGTTTAGTAAACATAATATTAAATAAAAATTGAATAATCAATATTGATACCATGAAATCTATATGATATAATTTAAATTTCATTTGTGTTTATATATTTTTAATTTCATATTTTGTCTCATATATGACAATTAATTCCTATATTATCATTCCCTAAAATTAGTTTTTTAGTAAATGACTAGAAATAGGATGAATAATTTCAACAACTAATTTAAAGGAAAATTCAATTATTTACCAAATTTGATACTTCATATGATTGGAATTGGTGTTAAATACCCCAGGGAAACAATTTCTCAATAAAATTATGTTATGAATAATTACATATTCCATGTGAAGAAATCTAATACTCTATTGAAGGATCAAATTTTGGTCAATTCATTTATCCATCAATGTATTATTTGTTTTAGGGGACCTTTATATCTATTAATAATGGAGAGAAGGATAACATCCATTAAAAATGAATTTTTTTTATCTCTAATTTTTCTAGTGAATGACATCATTGTTTTTGGTGCTCAGACAGAGTAGTACGTTAGTGATGTATACTAATATAGATCATAATACATGGATATTTAGATCAGTGGAAACATTAAGTGGTGAAATAGGGGAATATCTATTATTTAACTATTATCAAATTAATATTTTTTTAAGTGTCTCTCTATTATTATATTTGTCATACATTTTATTGTTTTTGAGTATTTTTTTCGAATTGATCAATTAACCTTATATAGAGTCTGTAAAAACTATTTATTGATGGACATCTCCATCCATGTCCCATAGAATCCTCTAACTATATATAAGTTCAATGGGAATTATAAATATTTATGGGAAACTCCTTCTCAAGTTTAGTTATTTTCTGATTTTTATTATGCATAGCTAGAAAAAATATTCAAGATAACGAAATGAATAATCCTTGGATTCATTATCACAATGAAATAAAAAACAGATTAAAAAACAGTTTTATGGAATTCCCTACGATTAATAGGTTGAGTTATATACAAAACATATTCATGTATATCTGTCAATATTAAAAGGTCCCCAAATAATATTTCTCATTGAAATAGAAAAATGGAATAAAAATACACAAGAAAACATAGAAAATGATTTTATATTCCCTAGTGCTTCTCCATGGAGTTTCCTAGTCCTCTTTATCAATAAGATGGATGAGTCCTTACATATAATAATTTATTATCCTGAGATTTTGATGACCATGATAATGAAAATATATTATATAACATATAATGATGAATGTGTTGATAAAAAAATATGTGATAAAGTACTTATCTAAAGTGAATATATGATTAGGATATTGCCAATTAATGTGGAAAAAGAACTGTAATCCTAAGACTTCATTTTATACCATATATGTGAATCATGGATTTTAGTGATTTAATTTTAACTCACTATCACTTCAAACATTTTAATGGACATGATTAACGGATAATTACGATATTACATAGAAATATATACGGTGTTCAACATATATGATATTACCATATATTCTAAAATTAAGAAAGATCGTGAGGAACAATTGAGCATTATATTAAATAATTTATGTAAGAATAATTTCTTTGAATATTATATAAAATGTGACATATGGATGAAGAAAATTACATTCTTAGTAAATTTTGTCAATATAAATTGGATATTGTTGGATCCCACAAATTCTAATGATGTTGATGAATATCCCATGAAAATATTTTTGATACATATTTGTAGATTCCATGGATTAGCAATGTATCATTGATTGTTTGGGGGATATTTCACTTGATTTTCAAAACCATTAACTAAGATAACTCAGAATGCAGTGAATTTTTTATACATATATTAATGTGAATAGTTCTTAAAGGAGATAATGAATATTCTTCCCACTACAATTACACCCATTCTATACAATATCTTGGTAGGGTTAGAGATGTATGTTGGTCCCTCAATGATATACTTTGATTGTATAATCGTGTTATAAATACTATGTGGATAGTATACCATTTCTATAAATAAAAAATGTGTTATATGTGTCACTATTAGGGAAGTAAATAATAGATATATAATTAAATGTGTCCCAAATACATTAAATAATGTTTATTTGAGGTATTAAGTGTTGAATTTGGATGGATAAAACACAATTTGTTTTGAATTTTTGTCTAAAGAGGAATATTTATTTCAATTTATGCATTTGGGGTTGGAATATTATTTTTTAGGATAAATTATAAAGCATTTTTGTTATGATTTGGGGTTTTATTCAATAGGTTTGGGGGTTTTCTGTTACTTTGAAGAGTTACGACTGGCAGTTAAATTAAGCAAGTGGAACTATGTACCTGCTTGTGGGTAATGGGTACTGAATGTGTCTGATATAGTCTAGGTTATCCTAGGGGTGAAACTGAGTACCTAGTGCAACCAAAATTTGTACTCAGTGTCTTGGACCTACTTTTTAAATTTGGTAAATTTTGTCATTTTTCCTATAAATTAATGAAATTTGGCTTCCCCCCAAGATAACTCATCTCAACCACAAAGAAGATATCTTATGGAATATTTATGGTATCTTGGTGCTATTATTTCATTCTTGATTCAGGAAACATTAATATTTATTATTTATAAAAAAATACTATTAATCATCCTTCCTCCATTCTTTTTCACTCCCATTATCACATATTCTAATATTTTATGTTGGATTAGGTATTTTAAAATGGTTTCCCGAAATAATGGTGAAATTTATCCTAGATAATTGGGATTTATTTTCCTTAGATTCAAGGATGATCTTGGGGGTTTATTTCTTATTGTTTATCACTATTTCCATTGAAACTAATTAATGTGTTACTTACTTTTGAGATTTTAATATTTTTGGTCGAAAATTTATGGATGTATCCAAGTATTATAAAATGGGATTAGTTGTTTATATTATTGGGTTAATTATAATTGTTTAGTGCTTCTGATTTATCTTAATTTATTTTCTATTGGTTATAAAGGATCATAATTGGGGTTCTTAAATGATAATTTTTTTTACAGTTTTAAAAATATTCTTGGAGATGGTTGAGTTAGAAAGACCTCCTTTATTATTTAAATGTGTTATCAACAAAATATATGATTAAAATATTATTCATTTAACATATTTATATATACTTTTTAAAATATTTTTACTAAAAATCGCCCTATTTTTTTAATTTCAAATGGATTGATTCCAATATATTTTTGGTATAATGAATTAAAATGATTCAATTTTACGGATGATAATATATAGTGATAATTTTCTATATTATTTATTTTTTATAAAAATTACTTTATTATTTGTACAACGATGATCCCATACATGCATGTATCAGCATTTGTTATAGTGTCTATTGAAATAAATAAAATAACCCATGTTTATTCATTTAAAATATCACCTTACGCGTAAGGTTCCATTCCATTTTTTTAAATTTAATATGGTGTATGTGGAAACCATAAATATTCATTTGAGTAATCCACTAATAAGATACCTTATAAGTATGTATTTTAGTCTTAGTATAAAGAATTTTGGTTTTATATTTGATAGAAAAAGTGTATTTCCATGAGTTTTAAGAATGTTTTTAGTTATATTAATTTATTTATTCAAAAACCTAAAAGATCTATAATTGAAAAATACACACATAACCCTCAATTAAGAGCTTGATTTAGTATAGATGTGGTGAATTGTTTGAAATGGTAGCAAGGAGTGGTTCCTCAAAATTAGTAGTGATATAAAGTATTAAATTAAAATTGTTTCCCTATAAATAGTAGATTTTATATTAAAAAATGGTGAGTATAATTTGTTATGAAAAATAATTTTAAAGAGTGGAAATATTATAAATAACTCCATTAATCAAACATCCCTCCTCCTTTCTCCTATAGAATGTCTCATTAATTCTTTCTTTCAAAAGACACTGACGTTAACTATTTTAAACCAAGGTTATTTAAGTATACATAAAATATTAAAAATATAAATTAATTTTTCAATAAAGATATTGGTTTTCAAAATCAATTAAATATAACAATATATACTCATCTCAATTAAACCTATGAGTTTCTCTAGAATGCTATCTATTCGGGATACTGATTATATGTTTGAGTCCTTTATAATTTTATTTACATTTTATTGATTGAAATTCCATAGTGTTTCTTTAAATATTATTTTGTATTAAATAGAATTACAATTTTATTAACACAACTAGTTTGAGTTCATACATTTATTAATATATTTATTAGAAAATACAATTAATTTTCAATGTTTATAATTTATAAAAGTTTCATTCTGTATTTTTTAATATTGTAGTTGGATTTTGAGAGCAGGGATGTTTGTTCTACATTTTGATAATCACGTTATAATTTCTTGTATAAATCACGATGAATGATATTGTTGGATGTATTCTTTATCATGGATACAAATTTACTATCTTGGTCACATTTTTTCTTTATTGGTTAATGATGTCGTTGGATGTAACTATCTAAGATAATGTGCGAATGGTTATTTTTTCAATATATAGAGAGAATTTTATAGTAGGTTTATAACTTCTTGATTAATTAATAATCTTGTATACTCATTAGTATTGAGCATGTCAATTTCATTTACTAGTATAGTATATAGATAAAATTGTTTTTGTTTTATTATAAACTATTTAAGAAGATATAATGTCCATTGATATATAGGGTTAAATAAGAAATGTTTTACCCCTAAATATTGTATTTCTATTCCCCTCTTCCATGGGATGGGCTTGCACCATGAAATAGTATTTACATTCGTTTTCCATGAGATGAGTCATTGGGCCCTGACATTATATAAATGAATATTCCCTCTCTATACCTTTGAGGATAACAGTGGATAATATTCTATGATCCTAATTATTAAATGAAATGAGGTTTTATAGGTATGGAACATCCCAATATTGGTATTTATTATTTAATTATGTTGTTATTACATGTGTTTCTTCATTTTTTATATACTACATTTACTTGTAGCTATTGTATTATTATACTATACTTGCAGACTATTAAATCTAATTACATATATATATATATCAATGAGTAAACATATTCATATATAAATCCATTTTTTACTATTATGTTAAGACAACATTAGTGATTCTCTATTGATTATTTTATGATCACACACTAAATGGAAAACCCAATGTATAATAAATTTAAATTCCTTTATTTTAGGTACTCATAGGCTTGGTAGTAGGAGAAATAGTTCATAGAGATTAATTTTTCTGATCCTTGTGACGTGTTATATCCCTTTAATGTTTTGATGATGTGGTGGTTGGAGGTGCCATTTGGACCTTTTCGGATTCATATTTTGGGTTTTCCTACCATCATCCCTATTTGAGTGAGATATATTCACTAGTGTGTTTTATATTTATACATCATGTTCATTTATCTTATACACATTCATTTATATAGTAATCAGTAGATTATATTATTATTTTGTTATTGAGAAATTCATAGATTCGATATATTTTTGAGATGTATAACCACTAAGGATTCTTTCCATATTTGAAATTTAATGTGATCAAGAAAATTGATCTTACTAAATAGGTTAAATCATTCCCCAAATGTTTACCTAGTCATGCAGTTATGGATTCCAGTCCCTGGTGATTAGGGGGCACTCCTAGGGTAGTAATAGTCTGACTTGGGTATTGTAAAAAATCCATGTTAAGGTTATTATAAAATGTTATAGGATAAATTTTGGAAGTTAAGGGATTTAAATTTTTATTATAAATGATGTAGGACAATCGAGACATGAGAACTAATCCATAAAAATGAACAAAAACCCTCTTTATGGAGGAAGCTAAAGTTATTTGCAGATGTCTATGTATTTCATTTTCACTATATGTTGAGTGAGGATTTCATTTAATTATATTGTGTATGATGTAATGGAACTAAATATGTGTATTTTCGACTCCATTCTAAGTTTACCTATATATTGGTTCATGCATCATTTTTGTCTAAAATAGGTAGGCACATTTAGGATTTCATTCCATAATAGATTATTTACGAAGGTCTCTATAATATAGTGAGAATAAATTAAACGTTTGTATTAATTAAAAAATAATAAATACATATAAATTTACAATATATATATATATATATATATATTTTATGATTGTGTTCATATGAATCATAAATTGATATATATTTTTTGATATCGACATTTTAATTTATCTAATATCATGTTTCCTTTGTATACTGATTTATTTGTTGAAATGTGCCTACTTTCTTATTTTCCATTTTAATTTTATGAATATACCATATTCCCTACTTATATATTTTCACCAAGAAATATACTGAAATTCTTCACAGATTTATTCATTAAATATGATAAATTTAATTACCTTTGTAATGTTTACTAACCATTCAATCTGTTCTATCTTTATTAACTAAAAAATTTCGGGCATTTTATTGTATGAGGATATTTTCATCACTCTTATTTTATGTTTTTTACTTTATTTTTCTTATAATATTGATAATGTTTTTAATTATAATTTTTTTGATAACATTCATGATTTTTTCCCTTAAAAGGAAGCAATAAAACATGAAATCCCTTTCTTTTGGTCTTCTCTGGGAGGAACCTGTGTCATTCGGTATGAGAAGACATATAAAGATTGTTGATTTCAACACGAAAAGAATGTTTTTTAATCGAAATTTTATTTATAAACTGGATAAATATATTTATTGTATGTATATTATAAATTGAAGTATATTTTTAAAAAGTGGTTATGTTTTAATTAAATCCAATTTTTTATATTATTTAGTGATGAGATGAACATGATATTTTAAAATTATAACTGCATATTTGGTACTTAGTGTGGACTATTTTACTATTACATTGGTTTATAGTGTGATGAATATTTTGGAATGAAGGGGTAAATTCTAAAAATAAAATGAAAAATTTATTTTTGGTGTAACATTGTTTCAATTTTGAAAGGAAATGGAACCCAACATATAATTTCTTTATAATTCATATTTAAAGGGTTATAAATATTTAAATGGATTTTTGTGATGTAAAAATATTAAAAGAATTGTAATTATTGGATTTTCATGAAACTGATATGGTGTTTTTACAAATGAATTAATATCTTTTTCGAAATAATGAATGATTCATTGAATGTATTTATATAATTAAATAATTTGATTAACATAAACACATTAGTTTCTCTATAATATAGCACACTAGAATAATAATATGTTTGGGAGTACCTTATCATTATTTTGGGTAACTTTTGGGTGTTTATAAGATCACAAGGGTGACCACACATATATTAATATTTACTTATCTTAATGGTTTATTTTACTGTTTTGGATTTCCTAGGTTTGTATATAAACAATGGTGTGTAATTGAGTATTATGTTTATGTGTTAGTTTTAGATGATGTTATTATGAGGATTTAGGTGATTTGGATTAGTATTTATAGAAAATATTTTTAAATGGGATAGTTTTTTTGAGATATGTTTCAAGGTGTAATTTTGGTCATGAAAAAGTTTTATAATCATGGTTTAGTGACTCGATATTCAAAATTTGTTCCATTTAATGACTTATGGGGGATTTGGATGTTATGTATTATTGGATTAGTTGATTCATTAGTTTATTTATTAGAGACTCTGGAAAAATGAATCCTTTTAGTGTCTTTTGGGATTTCTTAGTGTTGCTAAGCCATATGCTGTGTTGGTTGTAATGACCCATGTTCAAATTAACATGATTAAGATGTAATTAAGGATTTATGTTACTAATTTTTGTGGGCAAACATTGTTCTATTTATATTTTTATTTCTCATAGTGGGATCATTTTATGTATTAGGACTTGGTGTTGGATTTCAGTGTTTAAGGATGAATTATGAGGCATTTTTTGATGAGGTTTGAGGCATGGAAAACAGTTTTGGGGTCATGGCATGAATAGGGAAGGTTGCTATATATATTCCATAAATCCATAAATATTTATGACATCAATAGAATATATCATATGATCTGATGTGTGTGCATTTTAAGGTGTATTTCGCTCAATCAGCCATATTTTTTACATTCAAATCCTAAGGCATAGAGAATAATATTATATGATTCATAATAAAATATATGACTGATCAAGGAATTTAAATTTTAATAGTCGATGTTTTAATTTCATCCACATAATATATACTTGAATAATTTTTAACTTGATGGAAAATTTAGGTGGATTTTATCAATTGATTGGTTATAAAGTGTTTTAACCATAACATTAGTCATAAATTTCATAAAACAGTAGAAAATTATTTAGAAGCTCAGGGAGAAACACTAAGGGATATAAAAGGAGCTCAATACTACTAAGAGAGTTGGTTCTATTATTCTTATACTCCAAATGAAATATCCTCGAAGATCACATTTTATTTATACATGTTTCAATATGAGGAATAAAAATACCAGAGGAGTTGTGGAGAATCCAAAATAAGAATTAGGTGATTTAGTTCAACTTGTGGATGCACCAAAGAGGGAATATTACTTTGGTTATGCCAAGAAAAATATATCAAAAATTTGATTGAAGAATGATTCTTATTTATGTACAGTGAATTATATATTTTATTCATTTATAGTATTCATGGATTTCGTTTTTCCAAAGATATAGATCTTGAGAATTAAGGATTTTACAATCCTCTATAACACTGAATAAGTGTAATTTGATCCTTAGAAACCCAATAGAGGTATCAATAATTTCTGAGGAATCATGGTTAAAAAATTTGTTTTAATTGAATAAATAATGCATTTCATATTGGATTTTGATGTTTATAATATATATACTATATAGAAATATGTATATTTTAGTTGATATCATTAAACATTATTAATATTTTTTATGGATGTTCTTTGGATATTTCATATCATAAGCCTTGATATTAACATATTATATGATTTAAAATATCCAAATATACAATAGAATAAAAATCTATTAGTTTTGATATTTCATAACATATGACATTGTAAATCATTGTGGATGATATAAATGAACCTTTTTAAAACAAATGTGTAATATCATCGTAATGATATATGTGATATCATAAGATTAGTTTAAAATATGATGATATTTATAATACTAATCTAGATAATATATTCTAATATGTGATAGAGAACAATGCAATATGAAATTGAAGGTCATGTTATCGATCATAAAATATGATTCTGTTTTGAACTGAATCATGGATTATGATACAATGCATATAATAATACTTGATATACATGAAAATTTAATTTTGATAAATTTATAATTTGGATTTAATTTCGTAATTTATTAATTGTTTGTAGATTGAGGGAAACATTATTTTTGGGTATTTATTTAATTGATAAATGTTTTATAAACTAAATAATTATAAAATGATTATAATTCGGAATTTAATATTTATAAAAACATTATTAAATAAATATACCCCAAAATTAAATATTAATAACAAATACCATTTGAGATTATATGTCATGAATTACAATTATCAGAGGAATTTTTTATAAATAAAAAATATATATAAATTTAAAAGTGTTTATATTGAATTAGGAATTGTTTGTAATATTTTATTTGAAAAGTTTCAATTTGGTAAATTCCATTTTCGAATACAAATTTGTATACCAAACCAAAATGGGATTTTAGAATTTATATAATCAAGGTTTAAATAATATTTAACATTTGATAATATAAATATTTACATAATATATGACTATTTCATTTTTAAAATGTTTATATTTTAGATATCATTTATTTAATTATTATTCATTATAAATATAAGTATTAAGGAGTTCATGTCGGAAAATAAAAATAAATTATTTATATTAATATAATAATGGATATTATATAATGCTTGTCTAAATTTTAATGTTTTTATAATTTATTTATGAATTGTTCATTTAAGGTACTTCATGTTTTTATATATGAATTATTGATTTATTTAATTTATTCCAATAATTATTCATGAATATACATTGTTTATTTGATGAATTTCTAAGTATTCATCACTTTAAAATTATTTATACTAATTATATAAATTATCATACATGTTGTTATGAAGTTATATTATATGTATGGTAATTGTTTTAGTATTATCCACATTAACTCTTGTATCTTCCTAAATTTTGTATAGAGTTACAAATTAATATTCTTGGATCATCTTGATTTTGGGGTAAATAAAATGGATTCTAAACTAAATCTTTAAAAACCCGCATACATAAAGATAGAATAGATGATATAATATTGTCAGATTTAGCCTCCTTAAAAATTTAAATACCTTGGTCCGAAAATGTGGTTGGTCATGCAAAATATAGGCGACCCTTGATTTTATTTTGTATGAAAATCAGGTAATGAAGTGACCCTAATAGTTTGGTTCCTCATTTTTGGTGTCTTCTTGACAATGAAACCCACATAATGGATACACAAGGAATAATTTCAAGTAAATACATATGATGGATTTGAATAAAGTGTTATTAACCCAATTATACAAAATTAAAATGTGATATGATTAAAAAAAATTCAACTATATATAGTAATAAATTATTGACAGGCTAATTATATGTAAGCCATGATAAAATATAGTTGTTGTCCCACTAATTTTTATGGATGATTAAATAGGGTCAATGATTTTAGTTGGAATATATTTAGTACAATAACATATTAAATGTATGCATTAAATGATAATCATGTAGTAAAAAATAATAATGTAGAGTAATTTAATCATCATCATTATCGAATTTTACCTTCAGATAAATATTAAGAAAAGTGAATCATAATTGAAGTAACTTTTTAGCCCTGTACATAAACATTAAAATTATATTATTGGACAGAAAAATTCAGTGTGTTAGAGATAAACCATTTTATGTCACTAACTGTTGATTTTTTCCACAATAGGATATAGATGCTTAAGAGAATCACAAAATAATTCACTTTAGGAATCAATGTCATTAAAAAATATTCTAAATAACCAATGAACTATTATTCTCCCCCCCTATATTCAATATATATTGATATGTTATAACCATAGAGATAACAGAGGTTTCATTAAAGTGTGATCTATCTAAATAATTCATTACGGAATTATTATTGGAAATTTATCAATAATAAATAATGATTTAAATAAATATTTTCCTTATTTAATTAATTTGTTGATGATAGGTTTTCATGAAATTTGATGCCTAAAATCTAATGTTGTTTTGATATTATAATATTGTAATGGTTTAAGCCAACATGATAAATTCGAGAGTCCCATAGTTAACCCCGGTCATTGAAATCAAAATGATATTTCAATACAGAAGAGTAATGCTACCATTTTATATGGAATAATTTATAATACATTAAGGGTTTGAAAAACTCAATTAATATTTTATGTTAATTATTTTGGATATAGAATGAATTTTTTCATGGTATGATAGTATATATGGTACCAAATGTATATTTTAAAAATTTTAAAATATATAAGAGTCTTAAATCATGATATGTATTGATAGAACTTATTGTTTTTATTTATATGATAATGAAAAGGGTTGATGAATATTGGTTTTCAATGTAATGGAATATATCAAGTTCAGAATGATTTAAATAATGGAATTTATTTAATTTTATTTTAATTATTAGATAAGTGAATTTATAAGTAAATAAGCAGTTATTATGGATAATATGAGAAGATAAAATTAAAACACATTATTAATGAATCATCCGATTCAATAACATACTTGAAAAAAATATGGGTAAAAAGAGTTTTATCTAGAATAAAATAGTTTTTTAGAAGTTTTTTAAAATACGTGGAACGTGATCATAAAAACCGTTAGCAATATCAATATAATATTAATGTCTTATTTTCCTAATAACGATACAAACACAAATAATACAATAAAATAAATTGTTTTAAATAGTTTCTTCCATAAATATTCATTTTAGTATGAAAAATATTTTATTTTTTGAATACAATGTGGTTCATATTATTATTATATTTTGATGAAAATATTTTTTCTTATAGGGAAGTGTGAGCATATTTATACATATATTAGTACTATGCTTAAAATTTAAATGATCTTACTAGATAAATTTTAATTGAATTACAATTTATGTCTTAAAGGTGTTTAGGATGTGATGGTAATGAATAGTCCAAAGTGTTATATGAGATACCAAATGGCCTTAAAGAAAATATCAAAGAAAAATTAAATATATGATGATGATAAATGAAGAATGAGTTCTAAATAAGTGATATATGTTATTAAAATTGTCACTTTTGATGTTGTGATGTTATAAATATTTAATACTATGTTCAAACAGTTGAACATTAGGAATTTTTTTAAAAGTATCAATTTTATTATAAATTTTTTTATAGTTTAAAAAGTATAGTGGATGGGATTTATATATGGGAACACAATGATAGGGAAGGAATTACATAACGATGTAATGAGTTTATCAAAATCCAATAATTGTTGTGAACATATGACCTCTTTATTTGTCTATAATATGGTATATAATTATAAGGAATATTAAGTATGTTTGTATAAAAGGAGTTTATGAATAAAATAGGTATCATGTTATAATAAATTTTATCTCTACTTCATCATAATTTCATATTTGATAAATATATTGTGCGTAATGATATGATAATTATCCTATCAAGGTATGACTTTTTGTTATCCCTAATCTATGTTCTTCATGAGTATTATTGTTTGTGATGAAATTACAAGGATATAATGAGTATGATTTTATATAGAGATACAATATATACTAATGATCTATGAAAATAATTTTTTGTAATAGATGTCTCATGAAGTATACAAAATATGTTGTAAAATACATTGGAATAGATGTACTGGGTGCGAGAAACTGGATTTCCAATGTCGTAAGAATCTTTTAAATTCTAGTATAATTATTTATCATGCCCTTTTATGGATTCCTAGAGCAGTGAGGGATGTTTTACAGGTGTCCATTGATTTTTCAATGCTCGAAACCTCATCCAGTTGATAATGTAATAAGCAACATAGTTTTTAGAAACCATGTAAGCCTACTTGTTCGGATTCACTTAATAGTGTTGGGAATTTCATAGGGGTAAGAATGGTGACCAATTTTTTGATAGCATGTGCCCAGGGCCACACACCCATGCCGTTACCTATACTACATTTAGCAGAGTAGTACAACATAGTTTGAACATGATTAGTCAAACTATGTGCATGAAATTGTATAGTGTCCCTCCACATGCAGTAGGAGGTGCATTGTTGGTACACAGTTAGGAAAACCATGAGACCAAACTATCTGAACTAGGATTTTGGGGATAAAATTGAAATTTCTACCATAAAATTATATTAATCCTACTTTTATTTCTCTCTTTCTCCTCCAGTAGATAGATTGAATTCATTTCTCATGTTGGAGCTCTCAAAATTCCCTCTTAATATTTTTTGATCCCTTTTCATCACCCAATCATGGATTTGATCAACATTGGTCTTATTAGATTTTTTAGGCAATCACATTAATCCATAATTTTATTTTATTTTTATTTTTCATCCTATCAACTGTTCTATTTTTGTGTGATCTCATATGAGATAAATTTAGTTTATTGACCTTTTCTTCTATTTTCATCTAAACGTATAGTATCTAATTGTCAATAATGGTTGAGGAGATTCCTATTATTTCATGGTATGTGGTATATGACTCATACCTCAAGTATCACCATTTTATAAACATGATTCATTGTGCAGGAACTGATTTCACCAAGAGTTTCTTATTAAATTCATATTCCAATATTGTAATCATTGTGTTCATATTGTATATCCCTTCCAAAATTTGATTATTACATCATTGGAAGTTTGACCTCAATGGTAGCCACCCCATGTAGGGTTTTTTTTTAATAATTCCTTAATAACCCATGATGGTCTATCTAGTTCGCTATTCGGGTGTGTGTTTACTTAGTATTCATAATGGTACGTTATTTAATTAAATGAATGAATTTTTAGTGCTGGGCATGTGTAAAGTTATCACTTGAACGTTAGAAGGTGGGTGTTACAATTAATTACTGAACCATTAAATTGATAAATGGAAATTAAATTTATTTATATCAATTGGTATAATCAATCATGAATGAATAAAATATGGTTTCATGTACTAATCCCTCATTTTTTGGGATAAATGAAAGGTAAATAAATGAACCACTTAAATTATTATGTAATTAATCTATTAAATTGTTCCATGTTCTTATTTTACATTTTTACATTAATGAATAGTATTGGAATGAACCAACTGACATACAAAAAGGAATTATTATTAGATGGAATTTTATGAATAAATAATTATTAATATAAGGGGCCTACCCACATTTGATCTTTTTATCATTATAGGTGTATTTAGACATGATCAATCTTTCGATTCCCAGGGGAATTCATATAAAAATTAGAGTATTACATTCCAATTCAGTAAATGAATTTTCTTAGTGAGATACCCACCTCAGAACATGGTCTTTGTTTTAGTACATAAATTCCTTTGTGTTGTACCAATGATTCACCTGATATCATTCCCAAAATATTAAGACCTGTTGGATACACTACTAGGATCAGACTATATGTATTCAGTCATGTAGCTCAACAGATTCAACCCATTGGGCCTAGTAATGCATGGCTCTTTCATACCTTGGATGAGATACAGGGACTTGATTAGAACTATTTAAATGTTAATGACTTGGGTGATTACACTTTTATCACACTTAGACCCCTTATTAATATAGGACTCCGGAGATATTTTTATGAGTTTATCATCCCTTGAGGTCAAGGATTCCATGGTTATACCTTGGTTCCTCTTTTATTATTGAAATGATATATTAATAGTGACGGTTATGTGTCACATGACTTATCTATTTAAACTGAACATAAATGGATTAAATAAATGATCTCATGTTCGGATATATTACCACCAAAAGATTATGTTGGTGTTTTTTCTTTATTTTGGAAATTCATTACAATTATATATACATACCTTCACACTATATCAGTTTATATTAATAGATTTGATTATATAGAGTCTATTGTTGCTGGCCTAATGAAATTTATGTAAAACCTTATGTGGGCCTCTATTGGTACGCAAATCATTAATATGTATGCATGTGTTTGTTAGGGGAAGCATCCAAATATTATAACCATAATTTTTTGCCGGATTCCTGATATATCATGGATGTAGATGACCATACCAATGTTGGGATGCATAAAACATTTATGGTATTTTTTCATTTTCATGTAATGTATTTCCTAGTAACATGTATACTTGTTTTCTAGTTTTTTAGATACATGACATCCCATCATCATTTGTAAACATAACTATTCATCTTATGAGTTTATTATTATTTATAGATTTATTTCTTATTATTCAGAGCCATATCGTATAATCATTATCATGCTTCCACTATTTCATATCTGTTATAATAGTAATCTACATTTCTCTACTCCAGTAATGAGGTAATAATATCCCAAAGAACACACATTAGGACCATGCTTCTAGTCAGTAGCCTCTCGCATATAGGGAGGCATACATGAGGCCATGTGGCCCACCTGTTTAGGTAACCATTGAGTGGGACCCCGGTCGGGACATTACAGATGGGTATCAGAGTGTTTTTTATTTAATTTTGTCCTATTGTTTAAGAATATTTATAAGATTTGTAATATGTAGGTACATGGTTATTATCGGTTCATCAGTGTATAAAACCCTTGTTTCGGCTGAATAATTTGTTTCCTAGAAATGGGAAATTATAATTCTATATTTTTCCAATTATAGTTGATATATTTTCACCATTGGGCGATGCACATCAATTTTGGTATTAGATATGCATTATGGATATTTACCTTGTCCTTATAAATCTAGGACCATTAGTGCATGCATCAATATATGAACCTAGAATTAATATTCCTTGCATGTATCATTCCATATAGGTGCATTTCGCTGCTCTCATTACATATGTTTCCTATGATTGTGGGGTGTTCCATGGTTGTTATATATGCATGTGCTGAAGATTTGTTTTCCTTAAGGGTAGTGAGATTGTTATTTAATGTGTAAAATACAATTTTTATAGTATTTTCCTATTTATGTTGTTGATGAAATCATAAATAGATTATTTCTACCAATGTCAGTAATGCACCTCTCATTATATGATCCACTTGTTGGTTGTGATTGAGTGATTTTATATTTAATTCATTAATTTTATGGTCTATTGTGGATTTTATGGGGTAATTTACTATATCAAGCCTTCATATATTACCCATTACATTTTTATATTTAACATTGATGGGGAAGGATTAGGTATTTTAAAATGTTCTCCCCAAATAGTGGTGAAATTTATCCTAGATAATTGGGATTTATTTTCCTTAGATTCAAGGAGGCTCATGGAGGTTGATTTCTTACTTTTTATCACTGTTTTCATTGAAACTGATTAATGTGTTACTTACTATTGGGATTTTAATATTTTAGGTTGGAAATTTATGTATGTATCCACGTATTAGAAATTGGGATTAGTTGTTCATATTATTGTGTTAATTATATTTGGTTAGTGCTTCTGATTTATCTTAATTACTTATCTATTTTTTATAAGGAATTTTAATTGGGGTTCTTAAATGATAATTTTTTTTACAAATTAAAAAATATTCTTGGAGATGGTTTAGTTAGAAAGACCTCCTTTATTATTTCAATGTGTTATAAACAAACTAAGTGATTAAAATATTATTCATTTAACATATTTATATAGTCTTTTTTAAATATTTTTACTAATAATCGTCTAATTTTTTTATAATTTAAAATGGATTGTTTCCAATATAATTTTTGTATAAATAATTAAAATGATTCCATTTTACAGATGATAATATATAGTGATAATTTTCTATATTATTTAATTTTTATACAAATTACTTTATTGTTTGTACAACAATTATCCCATACCTGCATGTATCATTATTTGTTATAGTATCTATTGAAATAAAAAAATAACCCATGTTTATTCATTTAACATAACACCTTATGTGTAAGGTTCCATTCCTTTTTTTTACATTTAATATGGTGGATGTGGAAACCATAAATATTCATTTGAGTAATCCACTAAGAATATCCCTTATAAGTATGTATTATACTCTTAGTCTAAAGAATTTTGGTTTTATATTTGATAGAAAAAGTGTATTTCCATGATTTTTAAGAAGGTTTTTAGTAATATTAACTTATTTATTCATTAACCTAAAAGATCTATAATGGAAAAATGCAAACATAACCCTCAATTAACAGAATTATTAAGTGTAGATGTGGTGAAATGTTTGAAATGGTAGCAAATGGTGGTTCCTCAAAATTAGTAGTGATAAATAGTATTAAATTAATATTTTTTCCCTATAAATATTAGTTTTTATTGTGAAAAATGGTGAGTATAATTTGTTATGAAATTTTTTTTAAAGAGTGGAATTATTATAAATTACTCCCTTAATCAAACATCCCTCCTCCTTTCTCTTATAGAATGTCTCATTAATTCTTGTTTTCCAAAGACGCTAACGTTAACTATTTTTAACCAAGGTTATTTAAGTATACATGAAATATTCAAAATATAAATTAATTTTTCAATAAAGATATTGGTTTTCAAAATATATTAACTATAACATTATATACTCATATCAAGAAAAACTATGAGTTTCTCTAGCATTCTCTTTATTTGGGATACTCATAATATTTTTGAGTCCTTTATAATTTTATTTACATTTTATTGATTAAAATTCCAAAGTGTTTCATTAAATATTATTTTGTATTAAATAGAATTTATATTTTATTGACACAAATAGTTTGAGTTCATACATTTATTAATATATTTATGGTAAAATACAATTAATATTCAATGATTATAATTTATAAAAGTTTCATTATATATTTTATAATATTGTAGATGGGTTTTCTGAGCAAGGATGTTCGTTCTAAATTTTGATAATCATGTTATAATTTCTTGTATAAATCATGATGAATGATATTATTGGATGTATTATTTATCATGGATACAAATTTACTATCTTGGTCACATTTTTTCTTTATTGGTTAATGATTTCATTGGATGTAACAATCTAAGATAATGTGAGAATGGTTATTTTTTCAATATATAGTGAGAATTTTATAATAGGTTTATAACTTCTTGATTAATTAAAAATCTTGTATACTCTTTAGTATTGAGCATGTCAATTTCATTTACTAGTATAATATATAGATAAAATTGATTTTGTTTTATTATAAACTATTTAAGAAGGTATAATGTCAATTGATATATAGGGTCAAATAAGAAATTTTTTACCCCCAAATACTGTATTTATATTCCCCTCTTCCATGGGATGGGCTACCACAATGAAATAGTATTTACATTCCTTTTCCATGAGATGAGTTATTGGGCCCTAAAATTATATAAATGAATACTCCCTCTCTACACCTTTGAGGATTACATTGGATAATATTCTATGATCCTGATTATTAAATGAAAGGAGGTTTTATAGGTATGGAACATCACAATATTGGTACTTATTATTTAATTATGTTATTATTACATGTGTTTCTTCATTTTCGATATACTACCTTTATTTTTAGCTGTTGTATTATTATACTATACTTGGGGACTATTAAATCTAATTATATATATATATATATCAATGAGTAATCATATTCATATATAAATCCATTTTTACTATTGTGTAAAGACAACATTAGTGATTCTTTGTTGATTATTTTATGATCACACACTAAATGGAAAACCCAATGTATAATAAATTTAAATTTCTTTATTTTAGGTACCCATAGGCTTGGTAGTAGGAGAAATATTTCATAGATATTAATTTTTCTATTCCTTGTGATGTTTTATATCCCTTTACTATTTTGATGATGTAGTGGTTGGAGGTGCCATTTGGCCATTTTCAGATTCCTATTTTGGGTTTTCCTACCATCGACCCTATATGAGTGAGATATATTCACTAGTGTGTTTTATATTTATACATCATGTTCATTTATCTTATACACATTCATTTAGATAGTAATCGGTTGATTATATTATTATTTTTTATTGAGAAATTCCTGGATTCGATATATTTTTGAGATGTTTAACCACTATGGATTATTTCCATATTTGAAATTGAATGTGATAAAGAACATTGATATTACTAAATATGTTAAATAATTCCCCGAATGTTTACCTTGTCATGCAGTTCTGGATTCCAGTCCCTGGTGATTAGGGGGAACTCCTAGGGTTGTAGAAGGATGACTTGGGTATTGTAAAAAATCCATGTTAAGGTTATTAGAAAATGGTATAGGATCAATTTTTCAAGATAAGGGATTTAAATTTTTATTATAAAGGATGTAGGATAATCGCGACATGTGAAATAATCCATAAAAATGAACCCAAAAACTCTTTATGGAGGAAGCTGAAGTTATTTGTAGTGGTCTATGTAAATCATTTTCACTATTGGATGAGTGAAGATTTCATTTAATTATAGTGGGTATGATGTAATGGAACTAAATATGTGTATTTTGGACTCAATTTAGAGTTTACCTATATATTGGTTCATGCATCATTTATGTCTAAAATACGTAGGCACATGTAGAATTTCATGCCTTAATAGATTATTTACAAAGGTCACTATAATATTTTGAGAATAAATTAAAAGTTTGTATTAAATAAATCATAATAAATACATATAAATTTTACAATATATATATATATATATATATTTGACGATTGTGTTTAAATGAATCATAAATTGATATATATTTTTTGATATCAACATTTTAATTTATCTAATATCAAGTTTCCTTTGTATACTGATTTATTTGTTGAAATGTGCCTATTTTCTTATTTTCCTTTTTAATTTTAAGAATTTACCATATTCCCTAATTATATATATTCACCAAGAAGTATACTGACATTATTCACAGAGTTATTAATGAAATATGATAAATTTAATTAACTTTGTAATGTTTACTAACCATTCAATCTGTTCTATCTTTATTAATTAAAAACTTTTCAGGCATTTTATTGTATGAGGATATTTTCATCACAATTATTTTATGTTTTTTACTTTAATTTTCTTATAATATTGATAATGTTTTTAATTATAAATTGTTTGATAACTTTCGTGATTTGTTCCCTTAAAATGAAGTAACAAAACATGATATCCCTTTATTTTGGTCTTTTCAGGGAGGAACCTGTGTCATTCGGTATGCGATGATATCTAAAGATTGCTGATGTCACCACGAAAAGAAAATTTTTTAATAGATATTTTATTCATAAACTGCATAAATATATTTAATGTATGTATATTATAAATTGCAGTATATTTTGAAAAGGTCGTTATGTTTTAATTAAAACCAATTGTTTATATTATTTAGTGATGGGATGAACATGATATTTTAAAATTATAACTACAGATTTGGTACTTAGTGTCGACTATTTTACTATTACATTGGTTCAAAATGCGATGAATATTTTGGAATGAAGGGGTAAATTCTAAAAATAAAATGAAAAAATTATTTTTTATGTAACATAGTTTAAATTTTGAAAGGAAATGGAAACCAACACATATTTTATTTATAATTCATCTTTAAAGGGTTATAAATTTTTAAATGGATATTTGGGATGTAAATTTTTTAAAAGAATTGTAATTATTGGATTTTCATGAAACTGATATGGTGTTTTTAAAAATGAATTAATATTTTTTTCGAAATAATGAATGATCCATTGAATGTATTTATATAATTAAATACTTTGATTAACAAAAACCCATTAGTTTCTCTATAATATAGCACACTAGAATAATAATATGGTTGGGAGTACCTTATCATTTATTTGGGTAACTTTTGGGTGTTTATATGATCACAAAGGTGAAAACACATATATTAATATTTACATATCTTAATGGTTTATTTTACTGTTTTGTATTTACTAGGTTTGTATATAAACAATGGTGTGTAATTGGGTATTATGTTGATGTGTTAGTTTTAGATGATGTTATTATGAGGATTTAGGTGATTTGGATTAGTATTTATAGAAAATATTTTGAAATGGGATATATTTTTTGAGATATGTTTCAAGGTGTAATTTTGGTAATGAAAATGTTTTATAATCATGGTTTAGTTACTCGGTATTCAAAATTTGTTCTCTTTAATGACTTATGGGGGATTTCGATGTTATGTATTATTGGATTAGTTGATTCAGTAGTTTATTTATTAGAGACTCTAGAAAAAAGAATCTTTTTTAGTGTCTTTTGGGACTTCTCAGTGTTGATAAGCCATATGTTGTGTTGGTTGTAATGACCAAAGTTCAAATTAACGTGATTAAGATGTCATTAAGGATTTATGTTAAAAATTTTGGTGGACAAACATTGTTCTATTTATATTTTTATTTATCGTAGTGTGGTCATTTTACGTATTAGGATTTGGTGTTGGATTTCAGTGTTTAAGGATGAATTATGGTGCATTTTTTGATGAGGTTTGAGGCATAGAAAACAGTTTGGGGGTCAAGGAATGAATAGAGAAGGTTTCTATATATATTCCCTAAATCCATAAATATTTATGAAATCAATAGAATATATCATATGATCTGATCTATGTGCATTTTAAGGTTTCTTTCGCTCAATCAGCCATATTTTATTACATTCAAATCCTAAGGCATAGAGAATAATATTATATGATTCATAATAAAATATATGACTGATCAAGGAATTTAAATTTTAATAGTCGATGTTTTCATTTCATTTACATAATATATACTTGAATAATTTTCAACTTGATGTAAAATTTAGGTGGATTTTATCAATTGATTGGTTATAAAGTGTTTTAACCATAACATTACTCATAAATTTCATAAAATAGTAGAAAATTATTTAGAAGCTCTGGGAGAAACACTAAGGGATATAAAAGGAGCTCAATACTACTAAGAGAGGTGGTTCTATTATTTTTATAATCAAAATGAAATATCCTCGAAGAGCACATTCTATTTATACATGTTTCAATATAAGGAATAAGAATACCAGAGGAGTTTTGGAGAATCCAAAATAAGAATTGGGTGATTTTGTTCATCTTGTGGATACACCAAAGAGGGAATATTACTTTGGTTATGCCAAGAAAAATTTATCCAAAAATTGATTGAAGATGGATTCTTAATTATGTACAGTGAATTATATATTTTATTCATTTACAATATTCATGGATTTCGTTTTTCCAAAGATATAGATCTTGAGAATTAAAGATTTTACAATCCTCTATATACTGAATAAGTTTAATTTGATCCTTAGAAACCCAATAGAGGTATCAATAATTACTGATGAATCATGATTAAAAAATTTGTTTTAATTGAATAAATAATGCATTTCATATTGGATTTTGAAGTCTATAATATATATACTATATTGAAATATGTATATTTTAGTTGATATCATTAAAAATTATTAATATTTTTTATGGATGTTCTTTTGATATTTCATATCATAAGCCTTGATATTAACATATTATATGATTTAAAATATCCAAATATAAAACAGAATAAAAATCTATTATTTTTGATATTTCATAACATATGACATTGTAAATCATTGTGAATGATATAAATGGCCCTTTTTAAAACAAATATGTCATATCATCATAATGATATATGACATATCATAGGATTAGATTAAAATATGATGATATTTATAATACTACCCTAGAAAATATATTCTAAAATGTGATAGAGAACAATGCAATATGAAATTGAAGGTCATGATACCAGTCATAAAATATGATTCTATTTTGAACTGAATCATGGATTATGATACAATGCACATAATAATACATGATATACAGGAAAATTTAATTTTTCAAAATTTCTAATTTGGATTAAATTTTTTAAATTAATAATTGTTTATAGACTGAGGGAAAAATTATTTTTGGGTATTTATTTAATTGATAAATGTTATATAAACTAAATAATTATAAAATAATTATAATTAGGAATTTAAAATTTATAAAAACATTGTTAAATAAATATACCCCAATATTAAATATTAATAACAAATACCATTTGAGATTATATGTCATGAATTATAGTTATCAGAGGAATTCTTTTATAAATAAAAATATATATATAAATATAAAAGTGTTTCTATTAAATTAAGAATTGTTTGTAATATTTTATTTGAAAAGTTTCAATTGTATAAATTCCTTTTTTGAATACAAAATTTTAAACCAAACCAAAAGGGGATTATAGAATTTATATAATCAAGGTTTAAATAATATTTAACATGTGATAATATAATTATTTACATAATATATGACTATTTCATTTTTATAATGTTTATATTTTAGATATCATTTATTTAATTATAATTCATTATAAATATAAGTCTTAAGGAGTTCATGTCGGAAAATAAAAATAATTTTTTTATAAATATATAATTATGGATATTATATAATACTTGTCTAAATTTTAATGTTTTTATAAATTATTTATGAATTTTTCATATAAGGTACTTCATGTTTTTATATATGAATTATTGATTTATTTAATTTATTCCAAAAATTATTCATGAATATACATTGTTTATTTGATGAATTTCTAAGTATTCATCAGTTTAAAAGAATTTATACTAATTATATTAATTATCATACATGTTTTTATGAATTTTTATTATATGTATGGTAATTGTTTTAGTATTATCCACATTAACTCTTGTATCTTCCAAAATTTTGTATAGAGTTACAAATTAATATTCCTTGATCATATTGATTTGGGGGAAATAAAATGTATTCTAAACTAAATCTTTAAAAACCCGCATACATAATGATAGAATAGATGATATAATATTGTCAGATTTAGCCTCCTTACAAATTTCAATACCTTGGTAAGAAAATGTGGTAGGTCATGCAAAATATGGGTGACCCTTGATATTATTTTGTAAGACAATCAGGTAAGGAAGTTGCCCTAATAGTTAGGTTCCTCATTTTTGGTGTCTTTTTGACTATGAAACCCACATAAATGTTACACAAGGAATAATTTCAGGTAAATCAATATGATGGATTTGAATAAAGTGTTATTAACCCAATTATCCAAAATTCAAATGTTATATGATTGAAATGTTTTTCAACTATATATAGTAATAAATTATTGATGGGCTTATTATATGTAAGCCATGATAAAATATAGTTGTTTTCCCACTTATTGTTATGGTTGATTTAAAAGGGTCAATGATTTTAGTGGGAATATATTTAGTAAAATACCATATTAAATGTATGCATAAAATGATAATCATATAGTTAAAAATAATAATATAGAGAAATGTAATCATCATCATTATCTAATTTTTCCCTCAGATAAATATTATGAAAAGGGAATCATAATTGAAGTAACTTTTTAGACATGTATATAAAAATTAAAATTATATTATAGGACAAAAAAATTTAGTGTGTCAGAGATAAACCATTTTATTTCACTAATTCTTGATTTTTTCCACAATAGGATATAGATTATTAAGAGAATAACAAAATAATTCACATTAGATATAAATTTCATTACAAAATATTCTAAATAACCAAAGAACGGTTATTCTCCCCTCATATATTCAATATATTTTGATATGTTATTACCATGGAGATAACAGTGGTTTCATTAATATGTGATCTATCTAAATAATTCATTATGGAATTATTATTGGAAATATATCAATAATAAGAATGAGGTAAATAAATATTTTCCTTATTTACTAAATTTGTTGAAGATATGTGTGCATGAAATTTGATGCCTAAAATCTATTGCTGTATTGATAGTATAATGGTGTAATGGTTTAAGCCAACATGATAAATTGGATAGTCCCATAGTTAACCTTGGTCATTGAAACCAAAATGATATTTCATTACGGAAGAGTAATGTTACCATATTATATGGCAAAATTTATAACACATTAAGTGTTTTCAAAAACTCAATTAATATTTTATGTTAATTATTTTTGATATAGAATGAATTTTTTTTGTTTTGATAGTATATATGGTACCAAATATATATTTCAAAAATTTTAAAATATATAAGTGTCTTAAATCATGATATGTATTGATATAACTTATTGTTTTTATTTATATGATAATGAAAAGGGTTGATAAATATTGGTTTTCAATGTAATGGAATATATCGAGCTCAGATGGATTTAAATAATAGAATTTATTTAATTTTATTTCAATTATAAGATAAGTGAATTTTATAATAAATAAGCAGTTATTATGGATAATATGAGCAGATATAATTAATACACATTATTTACAATTCATCAGATTCAATAACATACATGAAAAAAATATGGGTAAAAAGTGTTTTATCTAGAATAAAATAGTTTTTTAGAAGATTTTTAAAATATGTGGAACATGATCATAAAAACCGTTAGCAACATCAATATAATATTAATGTCTTATTTTCCTAATAATGATCCAAACACAAATATTACAATAAAATACATTGTTTTAAATAGTTTCTTCCATAAATATTTATGTTAGTATGAAGAATATTTTATTTTTTGAATACAAATTGGTTCATTTTATTATTATATTTCGATGAAAATATTTTTTCTTAGCGGAAAGTGTGAGCATATTTAGACATATATTAGTACAATGCTTAAAATTTAAATGATCTAACTAGCTAAATTTTAATTGAATTATAATTTATATTTTAATGGTGTTTAGGATGTTATGGTAATGAACAATCCAAAGTGTTATATTAGATACCAAATGGTCTTAAAGAAAATATCAGAGAAAAATTAAATGTATAATGATGATAAGTGGAGACTGAGTTCTAAATAGGTAAGATATGTTATTAAAATTGTCACTTTCGATGTTATGATGTTATAAATATTGAATACTATGTTCAAACAGTTGAACATTAGGAATTTTTTTTAAAAGTATCATTTTTATTATAATTTTTTATAGATTAAAAAGTATAGTGGGTGGGTTTTCTATATGGACACACAATGATAGGGTAGGAATTACGTAAAGATGTAATGAGTTTATCAAAATCCAATAATTGTTGTGAGCATATGACCTCTTTAGTGGTCTATAATATGGTATGTTATTATAAGGAATATTAATTATGTATTTATAAAAGGAGTTTATGAATAAAATAGGTATAATGTTATAATAAAGTGTATCTCAACTTCATCATAATTTCATATTGGATACATATATTATGTGTAATGAAATGGTAATTATCCTATCAAGGTATGACTTTGTGTTATCCCTAATCTATGTTCATCAGGAGTATTATTGTTTTTGATGAAATTACTAGGATATCATGAGTAATATTTTATATAGAGATACAAGATATACTAATGATCTATGAAAATAATTTTTTGTAATGGATTTCTCATGAAGTATACAAAATATATTGTAAAATACATTCCATAGATGTACTAGGTGCGAGAAACCGGTTTTCCAATCTTGTAATAATCTTTTAAATTATAGTATAATTATTTATCATGGCCTTTTATGGATTCCTAGTGCATTCAGGGATGTTTTACGGGTGTCCATTGATTTTTCAAAGATAGAAAAATCATCCAGTTGATAATGTAATAAGCTACATGGTTTGTAGAATCCATGTAAGCCTATTTGTACGGATTCAATTAATAGTTTTGGGAATTTCATAGGGGTAAGAAGGGTGACCAATTTTTTATAGCATGTGACCAGGGCCACACACCCATGTTATTACCTATACTACATTTAGCAGAGCCGTACAACATGGTTTGAACATGTTTAGTCAAACTATGTGCATGAAATTGTATAGTGTCCCTCCACAAGCAGTAGGAGGTGCAATGTTGGTGCACAGTTATGAAAACCTTGAGACCAAACTATCCAAACCAGGATTTTTGGGCTAAAATTGTAATTTATACCATAAAATTATATTAATCCTACTTCTATTTCTCTCTTTCTCCTCCAGTAGATAGATTGAATTCATTTCTCATGTTGGAGCTCTCAAAATTCCCTCTTAATATTTTTTGATCGCTTTTCATCACCCAAGCTTGGATTTGATCAACATTGGTCTTATTAGATTCTTCTAGGCAATCAAATTAATCCATAATTTTGTTTTTTTATTTTGCATCCTATCAACTATTCTATTTTTGTGTGAGCTCATATGAGATACATTTAGTTAATTGACCATTTATTCTATTTTCTTCAAAACATATTGTAACTAATGGTGAATAATGGTTGAGAAGATTTATATTATTTCATTGTATGTAGTTTATGACTCATACCTCATGTATAACCATTTTATAAACATGATTCATTGTGCTGTAATTGATTTCATCAAGAGTTTATTATTAAATTCATATTCCGTTATTGTAATAATTGTGTTCATATTATATATTCCTTTCAAAATTTTATTATTACAACATTGGAGGTTATGACCTCAATGGAAGCCACCCCATGTAGGGAGTTTTTTTAATATTTCCTTAATAACCCATGATGGTCTATCTAGTCCGCTATTTGGGTGTGTGTTTAATTGGTATTCATAAAGGTAAGCGATTTAATTAAATGAATGAATTTTTAGTGCTGAGCATGTGTAATGTTATCACATGATCATTATAAGGCGGGTGTTAAAATTAATTACTAAACCATTAAATTGATAAATGGAAATTAAATTTATTGATATCAATTGGTATAATCAATCATGAATGAATAATATATGGTTTCATGTACTAATCCCTCATTTTTTGGGATAAATGAAAGGTAAATGAATGAACCACTTAAATGATTATATAATTAATCTACTAAATTGTTCCATGTTCTTATTATAGATATTTACATTAATGAATGGTATTGGAATGAACCAACTAACATACAAAAAGGAATTATTATTACATTGAATTTTATGAATAAATAATTATTAATATAAGGGGCCTACCCGAATTTGATCTTTTTATCAGTATAGGTGTATTTAGACATGATCAATCTTTCGATTCCTAGGGGAATTCATATAAAAATTAGAGTATTACATTACAATTAACTAAGTGAATTTCCTAGGGATATACCCACCTCAAAACATGGTCTTTGTATTAGTACATAAATTCCTTTGTGTTGTACCAATGATTCACCTGATATCATTTCCAAAATATTAATACATGTGGGATACACTACTAGGATCAGACTATATGTATTCAGTCATGTAGCTCAATAGATTCACCCCATTGGGAATAGTAATGCTTGTCTCTTTCATACCTTGGATGAGATACATGGACATGAATAGAACTATTTAAATGGTAATGACTTGGGTGATTACCCTTTTATCACACGTAGACCCCTTATTACTGCCGGACTTGAGCTATTTTTATGAGTTGCTCATCCCTTGAGTTCAAGTAATCCTTGGTTATACCTTGGTTCCTCATTTATTATTGACAGGATATATTAATAGTGATGGTTATGTGTCACATGACTTATCTATTTAAACTAAACATAAATGGATTCAATAAATGATCTCATGTTCGGAGATATTACGACCAAAAGATTATGTTGGCATTTTTTTATTTATTTTGGGAGTTCATTACAATTATATATACATACCTTCACACTATTTCAGTTTATATTAATAGATTTAAATATATAGAAGCTATTGTTGGTGGCCTACTGAAATTTATCTAAAACCCTATATGGGCCTCTATTGGTACCCAGATCATTAATATGTATGCAAGTATTTATTAGGGGAAGCATCCAAATATTTTAACCAGAATTTTTTGTCAGCTTGATGATATATCATGGAAGTAGATGACCATACCAATGTTGGGATGAATATAACATTCATGGTATTTTTTCATTTTCATGTCATGTATTTCCTAATAACATGTATACTTGTTTTCGTGTTTTTTAGATACATGACATGCCATCATCATTTGTAAACTTAACTATTCATCTTATGAGTTTATTATTATTTATAGATTTATTTCTTATTCTTCAGAGCCATATCGTATAATCATTATCATGCTTCCACTATTTCATATATGTTATTATATTAATCTACATTTCTCTACTCCAGTAATGAGGGAATAATATCCCAAAGAACACACCATAGGACCAAGCTTCTAGTCAGTAGCCTATTGCATGTAGGGAGGCATACATGAGGCCATGTGGCCCCCCAGTTTAGGGAACCGTTGAGTGGGACCCTGGTTGAGACATTACAGACGGGTATCAGAGCAGTTTTTTTTAATTGTGTTCTATTGTTTTGGAATATTTATAAAGATTATTAATATGTAGGAACATTGTTATTATCGGTTCATCAGAGTATATAACCCTTGTTTTGGCTGAAAACTTTGTTTCCTAGAAATGGGAAATTATAATTCTATATTTTTCCAGTTATAGTTGATATATTTTCACCATTGGGTGATGCACATAAATTTTTGGTATTAGATATGCATTATGGATATTTACCTTGTCCTTAGAAAGCTAGGACCATTAGTACATGCATCATTATATGAACCTTGAATTGACATTCCTTGAATGTATCATTCAATATAGGTGCATTTCACTGCTCTCATTACATATGTTTCCTATGATTGTTGGATGATCCATGGATGTTATATATGCATGTGTTGATGAATTATTTTCCTTAAGGGCAGTGAGATTGTTATTTAATGTGTGAAATACAATTTTTATAGTATTTTCCTGTATATGTTGTTGATGAAATCATAAATAGATCATTTCTACCAATGTCATCTATGCACCTCTCGTTATATGAGCCACTCGTTGGCTGTGATTAAATGATTTTATATTTAATTCATTAATTGTATGGTCTGTTGTGGATTTTATGGGGTAATTTACTATGTAAAGCCATCATATATTACCCATTACATTTTTAGAGTTAACATTGATGGGGAAAGATTAATATTTTAATATGTTCCAATTACAGTAATCAAGTTTATCAGCCATTATTAGCTTTGAATTACAATCCATTTGATTGAATCATGATATATATAAATAAGAAAATCTAAATGTAAAATCTAAATCATGACTTATTATATTATATAGTTACCAATAAATGAAGGGGAAATGTTTTATTGACCCTTAAACTGATGGATCCTTTGTAAATTAATCATGAACACTTACCAATATTGTACCATTCTAAGAGGGTTGTTGGGGTATTACATGGCAAAGTGATCCATTATACTTGTGATATTCATCCTTTACTTCTTATATATTCTTCAAAAAAAATTCGAGGCTTATTCTTGTCATTTCTAAATCTATTTCAGTATGATTTCATTGACTCGTGAACCATGAAGGTGTGGCAGCCGCGCTCTAGAGATGGTGGGCCAGGAGATTCTAGATTTACTACCATGAACACATCTTGAGGGATTGAATTTTATCACTGAAATTTCCACTGATAATCATATTTTATAGAGTTTTATAGGCTTGATGTAGTCCAATTTGGGTTCTCCATAAACTGCGCCAACTATGGATGATTTGTCCCAGGAGATCTAGTAGTTGTATCCTCATAGGGGAAGAAAATCCACATACAGCTGAGACTTAAATAGAGGACATTATATTCATCCTCAATCATATTGATATTCCTCAACTGTAGTGGGTCATTTTTTCCACCAATATGTTTTGTTATTCGTCCATGTTCTTGTGGGATTTTATTAACTAGGTTTTTCATCATCAGGGAATGTTCTAGGCTATCTTCTATCCTATATTCTATGAGTACAATGTTCAGACACTAAGAGCTTCCCATGATACTTTATTCATGCACCTGGAGGAGTGTGAAATGTATGTTGGGGACTATTCATCATGTTCTATTATGTTGACATGATTTTCATATATTCTAGATATAGGTGAGATATCGCATGCTGGATGCTTTAAAGATGGGATCAATTATGTCATTCGTACTTAGGTGAATGTATATTACCTAATCATACATTGCGAGATTATGAACTTGGACATTGTCACTAAGTGAATCCCGAGGGAATGTAATTATTCTTTGAACATGGGCTCAGTGATGAGGTAGGCCAGTATTTCTTACTATCGAATTAAGTATTCCCTTTCTGTTTCTCATCAAAGGAGTCACAACAATATTATCCACACTGGAAGCTCTTTTATATGTGATCGGTTTAGAGGTTAGGGGAATCAGTAGCCTCTGTGTGACAGAGCCCCTCTTGAATGTTATTCTACTAGATGTACGGGTAATTTTTAGTGATTCAATCAGACCTTTCAACCCAGTTCTAGTGTAAGTGGATCCTCATCCGCTGCATCTTCGGGGGTAGGATCATTTATCCTGAGTTAGATATGGGATTTGATTACTACCATCAGAACATGCTGAGAGGAGTTCATGTTCATTGTATACATAATTATGATTATCAATACTAGGAATGAGGACCTTCTTATGGTATTCTAGTGTTATCAAAAGGCCTTGGATTAGTCTACATGTATTCATTATAGCTAATACCCAAGGATTATAGTGACAAACCATATATAGTAAGAGGTGTTATTCTAGTACTATATTCTATTGAATCTTATTTTTTCAATATAGGTTCTTCATGACATTATATTAAATTATTTGTCATGTATAGTCCCATTATGAAAATTTATTTATTTAATGGAGTGATGAGACTATACACACCATTGGGGGTGAGTTTTTAGGGCATATACGAATGAATAGTTATTTTCCATGACTTAGGAATGTATCCCTTCATATGGTAACTATTTTTATATAATATGATGGGCCGAAATATCATCTTCAATATTGATTGGATTTTTCTATATCACACCTACATGGAATATTATAACTATATGGTAACATTAAAATCATTTGGGGGTAACATTTTTCTCAACAAGTGTTAGTGGAATGCCCATGATAGAAGATGTTGACCATAGAATCTTGAGCATGGTGTATTTACTATCATGATTGCTATTATTTTCATAGAGGAGAAAGTTTTACCTAAGATTGATTTTACGCCTATAGTATACCATTTCAGGGATGTCATTCTGTTTAATTATATTGGATTACCTCTTGAGGGAGAGGTTGAGTTTATATGGCCTAGTACTTCCTCTTCAGGTTCACCCATGATTTTCACTATAAAATTGGATTTAACCCGTGGTTTATCTGTGATTTATATATGGTTGAATTAATTATGGATAAGAAATAGTTTCCATTTCATCCAATAGATGATCTATTGGAAAATATACGAGGAGATAGGTTATTCTCCTTGATTTACCTATGTTGAGGCTATCATATGGTGTGATTTAAGAAATTATGATATACCCCATAAGACTTTCTAAATTTTTTAAGGTCTATATGGGTGTTTTTGACGCTCTCGCTGGGGAACGCATGTCTGTCTGTGGAGGATGTGTAGCAATTCCCCCCCATTCCTGCATTCCTAAGGCGGGAGACATATATTCCTTATTTAGGGATGTTTTCTCCTTGATCAAATCGGGATGATGGGATAGAAGTTCTTCTTTCCATGGATTCTTCCTCAGAACTCGTGACATAGTCTAGGTCTTAATTATTGATTTAAGTCATTCTTCGTGAAACTCTTACTTGTTCTATATCTTCCCATACACCAGTTAATTACATTACATCTATCGGGACATTCCAAATGTTCTGGTTAGGGAAACATCCTTTGGTCAGGGGAGTTGTCATGTGGGACATCATTGGTGTGTCTAGACACTGGGACACTAGCGCGTCTAGGGTTTCCCCCCTTATTATAGGGCTTCTCAAGGGAGTGGAAGCCCAATGCATCCCATGTCTAATGCTGTGAATCACATTCCATTGGAATATATTTGAGGTGTTCCTCAGCTTACCATGTTTACCACATTGTATTCTGTAGGTATAATGTCATGTGGAGACAGAATAGACTAATCAGAACACTGATTAGTGTGAACTTGATGGATGAAACATCTAAAGGGAACACTGATGTTGGGGCCAATGTGTGGTTAGCTTCCTGATTGTTATTGAGGGGAATGGGGAATGTGGTGGCAAGATTCCATTAGGATGTGGTGGATAGTGTATAAATCATGATGGATGATGGAGTGTTTGAATGATGTGGATGGTGAGTGGGATACAACTGCCATGAGGACGACGTTAATGTTGGGCATGAGTCTCGAAGTGACTTCCTACGTATCCCTGTGGCAGGGAATCAATGTCCACATAGTTTGGTAGGGATAAGGGATGCCTAAGGTGTTGGCCCATTAAAATGGATTCATGTATTTTATCCAAAAGAAGTGGAAACTCTAGGTTGGGGCATCACCTTCCCTGAAACACATATGATCGAAGGTAAGACTAGGCAATTGATATGAATTGGGGCATACACATTGGAAGACATCCATATGATGTTTATAGGGATCACACATGGTTAGCATCCCAAGTTGGTATAACACCACTAGGACAAACCAATGATGAGGGTCCTAGCAAAGGGGATTACAATGGCTTGCAGCTGAATAAGGGACACAATGGCTTGACACTGAATGAGGACACAACGACATACCACTGGATAGGGTTGATCTTCATGGAATATTCCTACATTCCCTGCCTAGGATACAGATATCAAACCCATGTAGTTCATATGGGATGGTGGTCAGTGGACCAACGCGAATGTGGACCTGGGTCCAGATGGATGGTTGGATTGAACCTCACAGAGGCTTCCTACATACAATGTTGTGTTAGGGATCAAAGACCTAGTAGTTTAGGTGGAGTGGGAGAACCGACTTGATAGTGGTCGGAGAAACCCAGTGTTGGGACTGAACCTCAGTGAGGCTTCCAATGTACCTTTCCATTGAAAGGATCAATGACCACATAGTTCAGATGGGTTCAATGGCTTACCTCTGAATGGAGGCACAACGGCTTACCGCTGGATGTGGTCTACAACGGCTTACCGCTGGATGGGATTGAACCATTGAGAGGCTTCTTACGTACCTTATCTATGAGACCGTGATCAAATCCCACATAGTTTAGTAGGAGTGGAAACCGATGTGAAGATTTATGGGACCAATGAATGATGTAATTGAACCTCAGGGTTGCTTCTTACATACCATGCATTGTCAAGGATCAAAGACCTCGTAGTTCATGAGGGTTTGGTGAAATAATGTGAATGAGCTCAGAATGACCAATGGGTGGTGGGATTGAATCTCTGGGAGGCGTCCTATGTACCTTCCCTTAGGAAGGATCAAAGACCACGTCCTTCAGATAGGGTTCAATGGATTACTGATGACTGGGGATATAATATATTACCACTGGATGAGGTCCACAGTTTTACATAATGTAGGACGGGGGTGAACAGATGTGAAGGAGAACCTGTGGCCAGATTGATGTTGGGATTGAACCCTGTGGAGGCTTCTGACATACCCCGCCTTGGAAAAGATCAATGGACACGTAGTTCAGGTGGGGTGTGGGGATTAAAATCTAGGATTCCCATTGAGTATTTCATGTTCAATGCCTATAATAAGCCCACATGAGTCATGCTCGGTGTGAGAAACAAGAGACAAAAAAGACCTGACAATAACATCGTTAATGATTAATCCATGGGAAGTGATGTGGGGCTCTTGTGTGGTTAGTGACCCAAAGAGGAAACATAGGATTATTCATGGTTAGCAGCACTAGGAGATGGGGATTGGGACCTACTCTAGAGAGGAGGCATGGGTGGTGACAAAGCCCAGTGGGAGAGGGATTTGGCACCCAGGAAGAGGGGAGGAGAAGAGGTACTACATCCTGCAAGGAATGCTATGGGCATACATCATGGTGGTTTCCATTTCCCCAAGGATGGATACCTCCCTAATAAAGATGATATCATTCCATTTTAGGAATGATCTGACTCCCATGGAGACCATTGGGCATAGAGAATGTCTGAGACGGGACACCCCACATGCACGACGTAGGGAGAGGTCACAATTTAACATCATGTGCTGAGGATGATGGTGCTTGGTAGTTTAACATCATGCAGCTCAGATTATGTGGGTTTACTCCACACCCCTATGACTTATGTTACCATCTCCCTCTACAACGTTGTGAAGCGAAGGGGCCAGCAACACCATGGTTGGTGGGTGTTATGGAGCGAACCATTTGGGGTCCATGTTAGTGTGCCTATGTGAAGAAGAAATATCCATTAGCATGCCTATGTGATGAAGCATGAGGTGAAGCAACAGATCAGGTAGTACTGTCTAAATAATTTGAAATTTCTTCTTGAATACTTGATGGGCTGCATGGGAAAAAGAGTTGTAGAGTAAAATATACCATAAGTAGAACCCTTGTGAAGATATTGTTCTATATGAAGTGAAGGGGATTCTTGAAGGGATGTGTTATAATGACCCATATATTACATAAAATTTTATTACATAAAAATTAAAACATGACTATTACAACATATAACAAAACCATGAAAGGACCGTATAGCTATAGGGTCTTTAGAAACTGGAAAGCATAAACAACTGGTTCATAAATCCTCTACACTTTCTCCCTTTTATTTTATCATATCTAGAGTCCCTTTTGGCATATCTTTCTCAATACCCTTCCTCATGACCTGGGGAAACAAAAACATAAAAATGGTTGAGCTCAAATGCTTACTAAGGGTAAAAAAAAGAAATATCAATCATTTCATATTCATAATAACATAACATTTTGAAAATCATATCCTGCAAAAGAGATTATAATATCATAACATTGGATAAGTCATGGTAGTGCAATGTAAATCCCAATAATCATAACATGAAACTTTTTTTCACACACACATAATCATAGAGAATCATTTCTTAGTAGTCATGACTCATTTCCACAACGATCCTAGTGGAAAAAGTCCATTTCTGAAACGAGTTCAATCCTCATTTCAGTCCTGTATCACTGAACTACATTGACCTTCTGTTCCATAAATGTCTATCTCATGAGATATAAATCATTACCCAAGGAATTGGAGGGAGATATAAGTCCCAACCATCTCATAATGTTATCATTATTATGTGTGCCACAATATCATAACTCATACATCATATCATAACCCATGTAATAAAAATGAGATTCTTAAACATCATGAAATCATACAATAAATCATAAAAGATAAAAGGACCTCATAAAAATAATTCCATAATAATAAAATAAATGTAAAAATATGTATAAAAACACAACCCTATATTGTATTAGATGGAAAATAATTTTGATAAAACACTTGAACTCCATTTTTTAGGAAAATATCATTTATACTTCAAATTTTTTTCCCTTTCTTAACATGTCATAAAATTTAAAACTAATAGTTTTTAATTAAAAATAATCATTAAAACTTGTAAATGATGTATCATGAAAATAATGTTCTAAAATCCATTCATGCTGCATACATTAAAGAAAAACATTCTTCTCAAACTTCGGCCGGAAAAGTCAAAAAAGTACCTCGTACTAAAAACGAGAAAATATTCCTTTCATATATATTACTAAAAATTCAACAATTGGTAAAATTGGATTAAAGCAATTGTACCAGTATAGAAATATTATTACATATTGAGGAACATTGATGTGGATGATAAATATTCCCTAGTAAATTCTGATGTATAAACAATCTCGGATAAAAATGAGATTACGAGATTTTCCCTTACTTTAGGACCAATTTTCTTCATACGTGTCTGAACCACCTGTATAATGATTTAAAAAATGCCAATGACTTATTCCAGAATCATACTCATTGTTATGATATCATATATTATCATATTCTTAGCTTCTTATTAGTAATATTTCACTGCTACTTGTTATTCGGGTGTTTATTTCTTTTTGTTCCTATGCGTGTTTTGTCGAATAAATTCTTATTATTCTTTTTCGGTTATAGATACCTAATTTTCAGAATTGTATTTGAATAATATATATAATATTTATTAATTCAATTAATTTATATAATCATTATTCAATGAAGATCATGTAGAATGAGTCGCATCACATCGTGGAGACGGTAGGTCGTACGCACAAGAGATGATATCATTCCCATGATTGTGGAATTGTATTGGAGTATATGTATAATATTTCAGAATATATATCACATTACAACAATCATATATATAGATATTATTTACCCCATTATACCCATCCATGTAAGGTGGTGATGGAAAACAGATTACACCACGGCGTAGAGATGGTATTTCGTACGTACGCACGCGTGGTGATTTCATTTTCCATAGGATGGATAGAAGGTGAAATAGGGTTGTTTCATATTTATAATAACATATCAGTATAGTATTGATACTGATGTTATTACATCATAATGAAACAACTACTGATGAGGAATTAGAAGATGAAATAAATTTGAATGAATTGGTAACAGATATTACCTCTTCTTCGACACACCTCTTTGAAACCTCCTCTTAGGGCAATAAATTGGTCTTTAAAGAAGACCAAGACCTCTATAATATTACTATGGATGTGGAGAAGATAAATTGGTAGGGTTTGGACGAGAATGGAGGCTCAACGTTTTGTGAGGAGGAGAGGGAGTAGGTGCCCTTTTATAAGGGCGGAGAGGGGCACCTTAGGAAAAACAAAAAATATTATTTTATTATAAAGACATATTTTCTTTTTAATAGCTCCAAATTGATTTATTTCGAATATAAGGTGGGGCTGGGTCCAAATAAACTCATCCAATAGATTTTAGACATGTTTAGGTTAATATTTTAACATTATCATTTAGATTTTACTCTAAGTTAAATAATTTATCTTTTACCTTGTCTTCTTGTTTTCTTAAATTATTTCGTTAATAAACATACTATAACAAGCCAAAAGACCCCCAAGTTTGTAAATAATTAATATATATAACCTTATCTAATTCATGTGGACGAAACTTATATTTTTAAGAATAAATTAACAATTAATAATATAATATTTGTTTCAAAAAATATTTTATGTCAATTTTGACGCTATTTGGTAATTGATTTTTGTGAAAATTATAACAGCATTATTAGTTCAAAATAAGTTAATTAAATCAATAATAATATGTCATATTAACCTATAAAATTAGTTTAATTCATAAAAAGTTTCAAATTAAATTTATTTGGGTATTTATAACATCAATTATGTTAATAATTCCTTAATAATGTAATTACAGCATCATCATTGTGTCAAAAATAAATTAAAATATTTAATGTCTAAAAATTATAAATAAAATTCCATTAGGTATGAAATATTTTTATCTTTTTAATGAATATTTATAGATGAATTTATCATATGTATAACCCTACATTAAATTTTTTTTACTTATTAATCATTGATTTTAAATATTTTAACACTTCTTTGAATAAAATAATAATAAGTGTCATAATCTATTCCAAGTGGACCTAAAGGGTAATATTTTATTCCTAAGTTTGTTTTTGGTCGAATTATATTTATCCAATAGAATTAGGACATGTTTTAGGGTAACAATAATATCATTTTAACCTTAATTTCCGTATTTACTTTTAACCGTTGTAAAAAAGTAAAAAGTTACTACTCACCAAAAAATATTTTTATCTTATTGAACCACATTTAACACCTTGATATTAATCATGTCTCTTGGATTTTTGAAATTCCACTCTCTAGAGTGGTAAAATTATGTTTTATGTAAATTTTCAATTTATCCTTGGAGGTGGGTAAAAGACGATGAAAAGTTGAATACAATTTCTTTATAACTAAAATTATTATAAAATTACTTCAATGAATTACATTGAAATTATATAGGTATTATGTATCAATTTTATCCTAAAATAAATTTAAATAAAATAAATAATTATTTAAATAAAAAGTATGATTATAAATAGTTACCTAGTGTTTTCACTATTCATCAAAAATTGAATGTTTTCAGAAAAATACCCAAAATTCACTCTAGGATTATTTTGATATTCCAAATCCAAAAATGAAGTCCATTTTGAAATATAAAATTTAAAAAATTTCAAAAATTTTGTATTACTATTCATAACTTCTAGTTTATATAATATTTTAATAACATATCGTTGATTAGTGAAACTTGGTATTGCGTACAACTAAAGCTATTGAGGACGGTTGCTCTTGTGTGTAACGCAAGCCAAGGAAGTGTTGTGTGTAGTGAAAGATTCCCTTATAGAAAATAATTCCTAAAAACAAAATACATCTCATAAAATCTCGGGTGTCACATTCCACCTCACATAAAATGAATTTGCCCCTCGGAATTCGTCACTATATAACGAATAGATGAGGATAACTCTTCATCATCATATCCTCAAGTTCTCATGTAGCTTCTTATAATTGGTGGTTCCTCCATAAGACTTTCACCATGTGAGTGGTCTTGTTCCGTAAAACTTTTTTCCTACGATCCAGAATCTCTATCGCTTGTTCTTAATAAGAAAGATCATGCTCCAGCGGTAAAACATCTGAGATTAATACATGTGAAGGATTGGTTATGTACATTCTTAGGAGAGATACATGGAACACATAGTGAAGATGAGAGGTATTTGGTGGAAGTGCCAATCATTAAACTACCTTCCCAACAATTTATCACATTACTCTCTTCCAAGGAGAAATTTGTAGAAACACTTTATCACCCACTTCAAACTCTAGGTCTTTTCTTCGGTTATCAGAATAACTTTTCTGTCGTCTCTGAGCTGCTCTTATATGTTGTTGAATATATCTGACGTTTTCTACCATCTCATCAACAAGATCAGTTCTAAATAGATTTCTTTCCCCAACTTCATCCCAGAAAGTTGGTGTTCTGCATTTCTTTCCACAGAGAGCTTAATAAGGAGCCATCTGAATACTGGAGTGAAAGCTATTATTATATGAAAAATGTACCAATGGTATGTGTTGATCCCAACCACCTTTGAAATACATAGATCAATCTCTTAACATTTATTCTAGAGTTTGAATTGTTCTCTCTGACTGACCATCTGTCTGAGGAGGATAAGCAGTGCTGAAACTCAACTTTGTATCCAAAGTATGCTGATGAATTCACCAAAATATTGAGGTAATCCTCGGATCCTTATCAGATATAATGGAAAGTGGTACTCCATGAAATCTTACCACTTCCTTCACATATATCATGGCAAGATGATTTAGAGATAAATCTTATCTAATAGTAATGAAGTGTGATGACTTTGTAAGATGATCAAATATAACCCAGATAACATTATAACCTTTGGATATTTTTGGAAGTCTAGTGATAAGTCCATAGTGATGTTTTCCCATTTCCATTCTGGTATGGGTAATGGTTGTAATAACCCCTTAGACATCTGTCTCTCAACATTAACATACTGAAAAACCAATCAATGAGAGACATATTCAGCAACATCTATTTTCATGCCATCCCACTAGAAGTACTCTTTCAGGTCCCTATACATCTTCGTGCTTCCAAGATTAATAGAGAATGAAGAACTATGCGTCTCATCCGGTAGCTCGTTCTTTAATTCTAGGATGGGAGGAACACAAACCCGATTCCGGAACCGTATTATTTCATCACAATCAATGTGGAATTTGGGAACATTTCACACCTTAATTGGTAACTCTACATCTTCTTTCTATGCTTCTTTAATCTTCATATTTATTTATGGTTGAACATTCATTTGTGAAAGACAAGATTTTTTCCCTTCCATTAAAATTACAAGATCCATTGTCTGTAAATCCATAAATAATCGATTTTTTTTATCCTCGTCATAGATAAGCTAGCATCGCCCTATCAACTTAATGCATTTGCCACATTTTTTGCTTTCCTAGGGTGGTAATGAATTGAGTAGTCGTAATCATTAATCTACACCAACCATCTTCTTTGAGGCATATTTAGCTCCTTTTGTGTGAAAATATACTTTAATCTTTTATGATCAGTATAAATATCAAACATTTCACCATAAAGATAATGCCTCAAAATCATTAATTCAATGATTACCATATCTAACTCCAAATCATGAGTAGGGTAATTTTTCTCATGGATTTCCCACTGTCGTGAGGCATAATATATCACCATCTTATTTTGCATGAGAACACACCCTAGCCCCTTCTTGGATGCATCACTGTAGATCACAAACCTTTCTCCACTAAATGGTAGTGTGAGCACAGCTGCTCTGGATAACATTCTTTTTAACTATTTGAAATTCTCTTCACAATCATATGTCATAACGAATCCTTTTCCAGTCAACTTGGTTAGTGGATTAGTTAATCATGAAAAAACTTTCACAAAACATCGATAATATCCAGCCAAACCAGGAAAACATCGGATCTCAATTAATGTTGTTGGTCTTGACCATCTTTTTATAAACTCTTTTTATGATGAATCAATAGATATCCCCTATTTTTAGATTATATGACCCAAAAATGAAACATTTTGAAGCCAATATTCACATATGGTAAATTTGGCATAAAGCTTCTCCATTCACAGGGTCTTCAATACAATACTCAAGTGATCTTCGTGTTCTTTCTTTCTCTTTGAATAGACAAGAATATCATCAATAAAGATACCAAAAAATGATCAATATATTCTCTAAAGACTCTATTTATTAGATCCATGAAGATAGAAGAGGCATCAGTATGACCAAATGGCATCACTATAAATTCATAGTGCTCATTCCTTGTACGGAAAGTTGTCTTCGATATATCCTCCCTCTTAACCCTTAATTAATGATACACTGAACGAAGATCAATCTTGGAAAAGTATTGAGCTCCGTGTAGTTGGTCAAATATGTGATCAATGCGTGGAAGAGGATATTTGTTCTTGATAGTGATCTTGTTAAGTTCTCGATAATCAATGCAGAGTCTCATTGATCAATATTTCTTCTTAACAAACAGAACAGGTGCTCCGCAAGGTGACGCACTAGGGCATATGAATCCCTTATCAAGATTCTCTTGGAGTTTCTTCTTCAATTCCCGCAACTCAATTGGGGCCATTCTATAAGGTGTCTCTGAAATAGGCAAAGAACCAGTTACGAGTTCTATTGAAAACTAAACTTCACGATTTGGTGGAAGACCCGGAAATTCCTCCGGAATGAAATCATCAAACTCTCGTACAATGGGAATATTCATAATCATGAGCTTCTCACCAACCATTTGAGATAAATAACCTTTATTTAGTGGAATCAATACCCATAAGATGGATGAAATTTCCACTGGAAGGTTATGTTCGTCCTTGTATCGATAGATGATCAATGATTGATCTCAAATATGAAATGTGACTTCCCTTCTTTGGAAATATATATGACCTCCATATAAAGAAAGAAAATCCATGACAATAATCACAACAAATTACACTATAGGAAGGATCACAATATTTGAAGGAAGCACTTTCCCACAAACACCAATCAGAGAAGAATTGTAATCTTTTAATGCGACTGTTGTTCCATTAGGGTTTGTCACAACTAACTCAATATCTAATTGTTGAGGTAACATGGCGATATCCGTATAAAATTCTTCAGAATTAAAATATTGTGTGGATCCAAAATCAAATAAAACATTTACTACTTTAGAGTGGATAATAAGTGAACCTTTCACCACTTTGTTATCATACACCACATCGCGGATAGAAATTTCATGTGACTTTCCTTTTCCTTTATCCTCAAGAGTTTTTGACGTCAATCATCATCAACAACCCTTAGATTAGAGCATTGATTAGCATTATTACACATTTCCTTGAACATGTAACATTGATGTGTAAGAGGCGCACTCTGTGTAGCCTTTTATTTGTTCGCATCAATAGACATCTTCTTCCCATCATTGCAGCATTCAAATGCCCAATGAACATCTTTTACCCATTTGAAAAATTTACTTGTCCCTTTAAGAAAACTCCCTCCATGTTTCCTTCCACACTTTGAGCATATGGGGAAACTCATCTTCTTTTCCGTCTTCTCTTTAGATTTTCCATTGAATTGCAATTTCCTTTTCATATCAAATGCATATGACTGATGGGTTACTCCAATCTACATATCAACCTTGAGATCACATCAAATGATTCCCATATAGATATTGAGGTCCCTTATGGATAACGCCCTTCGAAGACTTGATTTTAAGACACTAAAGAATCGATCGATCTTACTCTCAGGTTGGATAATAATCCCAGAAGCATACGTTGAATGTCTTGTAAAATTTTCTTCGTAGGTACCAACAGATTCATCATCATTTTTCTTTAGTTCAATAAAATCCTTCTCCATCTTTATTAAAAGAATACGAGGTAAGTACTTATTGAAAAATAAGTTTTTGAACAGATCCCATTACATGGACTCAATTTCATCTCTTGGCCTCGTATTATTGACAAGATTACACCATTGATCAGCTTCACCTTCCAAGAAATATACTGGTAAGATGAATTTATCATGTTCAGAACATTGAAGAACTGAAAATATATTTTTAGTGGTATTGATCCATTGTTCAGCTACTAATGGATCAGTAGGCCTGCTGAATGAGGGTGGACGCTACCTCATGAAGGATTCAATAGAATGTTTCTCCTTCCATTTCTCTTTTGGAAGTCCTTCATGATTTATAGCTTGAGAAATTTATGTGAGCATGGCTATAAGATTTTGCATTCCAACTCCCATAACGTTTGGTTGCTTTGGGGGACAATCATTTCATAGCTCGTTGCATTCAGCATTAACACGGTTCCTTCAGGTTCCAACCATTAACTAAAACCAATAAGCATAGTTTGAGAAGCACTAATCATAATAGTAAAACAACATAATCAAGAATAATATTTCATTCATTATGTCTTATTATAGGTGATTCATGTCCATTTCTAAAACACTAAGATTGTGTTCTATTTTTAGACATATCATTACGGTTCTTACTAAGGATTTCAGATCCTAGTTTCTAATGGTTGACTATACCCTTCCTCTGATACCAACTATAATGACCCATACATTACATACATTGTTATTAATTCAAAATTAAAGAACACTTATTACAACATATAAAAAAACCATGAAAAGACCGTATAAGTATAGTGTCTTTAGAAACTGGGAAGCATAAACAACTGGTTCATAAATCATCTACACTTTCCCCCTTTTATTATATCATATCTAGAGTCCCTTTTGACATATATTACTTAAATACCTTCTTCCTGATCTGGGGAAAGGAAAACATACAAAAGGGGTGAGATTAAATGCTCAGTAAGGGTAGACAAAAGAAATATCAATCATATCATATTCATAAGAACATAACATTTTGAAAATCTTAACCGGAAAAATAGATCATTATATCATAACATGAGATATGTCATGGTTGTGCAATGTAAATAAAACTAATCATAACATGAAACTTTGTTTCATACACACAAAATCATAGAGAATCATTTCTTGGTAGTCAAGACTCATTACCAAGACTATCCTACTAGAAAAAGTCCATTTCTGGACTGAGTTCACTTCTAATTTCAGTCCTTTATCACTGAACCAGATTAACCTTCCATTCCAGCCATGTCTATCTCATGAGATATAAATCATTACATAATTAATTGGAGAGAGATATAGTTCCCACCCATCTCATTATGATACCATTCTTATTGGTGGCACAAGATCATAAATCATGCATCATAGCATAACCCATGTAATAAAAATGGGATTCTTAAACATCATGCAATCATAAATTAAATCATATAAGAAAAAAGGACCTCATCAAAATAATTCCATAATAATAAAATAAATGTAAAAATATTTATTAAAACAGAACCCTATACTATCTTAGATGTAAAATATTTTTGATAAAACACTTGAACTCTATTATTGAGGAAAATATCCTTTATACTTCAAAAACATTTTTTCTTTCTTAATATGTCATAATATTTTAAACTAAAAGAAGTTAATTAGAAATAGACATGAAAATTTTGAAAGGAAGCTTCATGGAAATAATGTTCTAAAAATCCATTCATGCTGTATAATTTAAGGAAAAACATTCTTCTTGTACTTTGGCCGGAAAAGTCAAAAAAGTACCTCATACTAAAAATGACAAAAGATTCCATTTATATCTTTTACTAAAAACTCACCAATGGATAAAATTGGATTTAAACAAATTAATGAGTATTGAAATATTATTACACATAGAGGAACATGGATGTGGATGATAAATATTCCCCAGTAAATTCTGAAGTATAAACAATCTTGGAAAAAAATGAGATTGCAAGATTTTCCCTAACCATAGGTCCGATTTGCATCATATGTGTTCGAACCTCCTGTATAATGATTTAAATAATGTCATTTACTTATTCAATAATCATACTCATTGTTATGATATCATATATGATCATATTCATAGCTTCTTATTAGTAATATTTCATTGATACTTATTATTTGGTAGTTTATTGCTTTTTATTCTTGTGTGTGTTTTGTCGAATAAATTCTTATTAATATTTTTAGGTTATAGATACCTCATTTCCAGAATGGTATTAGTATAATATATATCATATTTATTCATTCAATTAATTTATATAATCATTATTCAATGAAGATCAGGTAGAATGAGTCGCATCACATCGTGGTGAGGGTAGGCCGTACGTACGCATGAACGATGATATCGGTCCCATGATCATGGAATTGTATTGGATTATATGTCTACTATTTCATAATCCATATCACATTACAATAATCATGTATATATATTTTTTACACCATTATACTCATCCAAGTATGGTGGTGATGGAAAACAGATCACACCACGGCATGAAGACGGTATTTCTTACCTACACACGTGCGGTGATTTCATTTTCTGTAGGATGGAGAGAATATGAAATAGGTTTGTTTAGTATTTATAATAACAAATCAATATTGGAGTGATACATTTGTTATTACTTCATAATGAAACAACTAAAGTAGAGGATGTATAAGAAGAAATATATTTGAATGAATCGGTAACAGATATTACCTCTTCTTCGACACGCCTCTTTGAAACCCCCTCTTAGTCATTAAAATTGGTCATTGAAGAAGACCAGAACCTCTAAAATATTACTAGGGAAGTGGGGAAGAGAAATTTCCTGGTGTTGGGAGAGCATGAAGGCTCAATTTGGTGTGAGGAGGAGAGGGAGGAGGTTCCCTTTTATAAGGGAGGAGAGGGGCACCTTAGAAAAAACATAAAATATTATTTTATTATAAAGTCATATTCAGTTTTTAATAGATTAAAATTGATTTATTTTAATGCTAAGGTGGGGATGGGTTGAAATATTTTCAAAAAATATATTTTAGGCAAGTTTAGGTTACTATTTTAACCTTATCAATCAGATTTAACTCTATGTTAAATTATTTAACTTTTACCATGTCTTCATGTTTTCTTATATTATATGGTTAATAAACTTACTATAACAAGCCAAAAGAACCCCAGGATGTTAATTATTTATATATATAACCCTATCCAAGTCATTTGTCCAAACATTACATTTTTAGGAATAAAATAACAATTAATAATATAATATTTGTTTTAAAAAATATTTTTTGTCAATTTTGAAATTAATTGGTAATTGATCATTGTGAAAATCATAACAGCATGACTAGTTCTAAAACAGTTAATTAAATTAAAAACATAGGTCATATTAACGTATAAAATTATTTTAATTCATAAAAATTATCAAATTACAATTATTTGGGTATTTATAACATCAATTATGTTAATATTTCATTAATAAGGTAATTATTGCATCATCATTGTGTCAAAAATAAATTAAATTATTTAAAGTCTAAAAATTAAAAATAAAATACCATTAGGTAGAAAATATATTTACCTTTCTAATGAATATTTATAGTCGAATTTATCTTATATATAACCCTAAAATAAAATTGTTTTTTGTTATTAAACATTGACATTAACTATTTTAACACTTCTTTAAATAAAACAATAATAAGTGTCCTAATCTAATCAAATGGACCTAAAGGGTAATATTTTATTCCTATGGTTTCTTTGGGTCTAATTATACTTATCCAATAGAATTAGGGCATGTGTTAGGGTAAAAATAATATCATTTTTACCCTTAATTACCCTATTTACTTTTAACCGTTGTAAAAAAAGTAAAAAGTCACTATTCACCAAAAATTATTTTTATCTTATTTAATAACATTTTACTCCATGATATTAACTGTGTCTCTCGGATTTTCAAAATTCCACTCATAGAAGCGGTAAAATTATGTTTTATGTAAATTTTCAAATTCTCCTAGGAGGTGGGTAAAAGACGGTGAAAAGTTCAATAAAATTTTTATATATCTAAAATATTTATATATCTAAATTTTTTAAAAAATTAATCCAATGAATTACATTGAAATTATATAGTTATTATGTATCAATTTTGACCTAAAATAAATTTATATAAAATAAATAATTATTGAAATAAAAATTCTGTTTTTAAATAGTATCCCAGTGTTTTCACTATTCATCAAAAATTGAATGTTTTCAGAAAAATACAAAAAATTCTCCCTAGGATAATTTTGATATTCTGAATCCAAAAATGATGTCAATTTTGAACGATAAAATGTATAAAATTTCAAAAATTTGGTATTACTATTCATAACGACTAGTTTGTATAATATTTTAATAACATATCATTGTTTAGTGGAACTCGGTATTGCGTACAATGAAAGCTATCGAGGAAGGTTGATCTTGCGTGTAACGCAAGGCAAGACAACGTTGTGTGTAGTGAAAGATTCTTTTATATAACAAAATACATAAAATCATAATATTTCTGATAAAATCTCGGGTGTTACATGTACATCGTGATGTGATGTTTCCTAGGCAAGGAATCAAGAATAAGTCCATATGGGAGGAGCTTCACGATGTGGTATGGTACTCGTGAAGAAATGCATTGTAATGTAGTGATGCCTCGTGAGCAGGGTGTCGTGAAGCAATGTGCATCGCAAGTCACAGTGACCCTTCCTTATCAAACAGGTCATGTGGGGGTGGTGGGTGTTTCGGGAAGCATAAATGCTTCATGAAAGCCTGAGTCCCCGTGGGGATATATTTCCTTCGTGAAGGACTGTGGGATTCGTGAACGGAATCCCTCTCAGAAGAGGGACTCAATTAATGCCAAGGGAGATGCACTATGCAAAGTTGATGTACGTTGAAGAACTCATGGTTCACAGAGTAAGATGTGATTCATGATTTGAGAGAACAGAAGATGAAATGTTGGATTCTCTGCCCTTTGGGATCGAGGGGATACCTGTATTTATAGGTAAGAGGTGCTGCAAAGTAGAGCTCACTCAGAACAAAGATGGAGTTAGATATATGGTTGATCTCGAACGTCAAATGCGGTCACAGAGGGTTTCCTCCTCCTTGCTCCACGACGGGTTCCAAACGTCAAAATAGCTTGAGGAGAATTACCACCAACATTCTCCATGACGGGTCAAGAATGTCAAAATGGATCGTGGAGCGTTACCACCTACATGCTCCACACCGGGTGCAGAGCCATGGGGCTCCGAAAAAGGTCTATGTGGGGCAATCTGGGAGGTTTCCTTTTTGTTATTTGTCTTCCCAATCTTTTGGAATCACCAAATACCCCCCATCAGACTTGGAGCCGAGGATAAATCAAGGGTCAAAGTCTGAGGGTCAATTTCCAAAATTTCTTGTGTCTGCAAAGCTGTTCCACAATGAGGTATCATGAAGCGGATAGTTGATGTTCAGGTTGGGTGTGCCGCGAAGCTCGTTGTCTAATTGACACACCACGAGGCTCCAAATGTTGTCTCCTATAAATAGGAGAGTTGAACCCACTTTTTTCCTTTCATTCCATCGTGTCTTTTCCTTGTAGTGCTCTCAATTTTCGAATATCCATATACTCCACACATTCTATCTACGAACCAGAGCTTCTTCTTCATGGAGCACAGCGAGTCTCTGAATCCATGAGAGTGCCTATAGAATTTCTTTTGGATGTTCGGGGCAGGGATCTATGAAATTCATTGCAAATGAGCTCTAAGACATTGCTCCGCAGAAGGGCTTCGTGAACCAGAAATAGGATATGCTCAAACATAATACTGAATGGAACATCATGAGGCTTCTAGGAAGGTCCTCATAGATGCTTCCCAAAGGGAGGATATGGAGGATATCTAGGACCTAGGGGAGTTAATACATCGCCATTCCTACAACAGTTCATTGGTGGAGCTTCTATCTGAGTGCTAGAAAAACTTTGTACTGTGCAAGAGGTTTCCTTTGTATGGATTCAGGTTAAAGGATTATATCCTCATTCCTAAAGCAATTAGGGATGATCCAACTTACTGGTTCATGAGTATGTTGTGTCAGCACCAATGGTTCAGGGCAGCTGATAGCCATGCCTGAGAAAACTCCACGCCCGTTGATATTGACTACATATATAACCACCGGAACAACGTTGATGGGGAGGCATTGCAGCCGGAGATGTCCCCCCTGTACCAGACAATCTTGAAGGAAACCTTGAGGAACCCAAGGAAGGGATGGTCTGAGGAGTGGGACCTTCTCCAGGGTGGAAACATCAAAAATAATTGGTCTTAGCCGGTGGTGTAGGTGACTCATGTGAATAATTTAGGGCTGAGATGAGTAGAGTGTGCCTATATGAGGTGTCTTGGACCACAAGTATCACATCTATCAACTGAAGCATCTATTTCTGGAGCTGCTGAGTAGGTGGTCATCAGGGACCTACACCATCCACCTGCACCAGGGGGAGGTTGGTATCAGCTTGTGGAACGTGCACTAGATCTTTAGGGTACTAATATTGGGGGAGATGGATGATGAATTCCTCCCTATCATGAGTTTATGAGAGTATCCGGAGCAAATGATGTGTCTGGTGACGGTGTTGATGGAGCTTGTACTGGGAGAGGTCAAAGAATCCGTGAGGGATATCCATTTCAGGAAGTCGATCATGTAGTTTCTGAACTTCCTGGAAGACTAGCAGCTTCTACTGAGGCCTTATACATTGATAAAGGTGGATTAATGAGTCAAGCAGCACTGGTACTGGAGACTCTTGGAGGAAAGCCAGTGGAAAACCTGGGCATTCAGCTTCAGCACCAATAAACAACTGATAGTTAGGCTGTTGGAATTCATCACAGCTCTCATTTGTGGTTGGATTCTACTAGTGAGGGATACAAACATGAGCATGTGCCTAGAACATTTATCATGGCATCCATGTTGGCGACGGGAAGCTGAGTCATCCTCGGGATCTCGATGCTCGCAAAGTTGTACAATATGTTGTGGCACATCCTCAAGGGGAAGAGACACCAGAGGATATACAGACCCTTCTACATCCCGTATGGGTGGATAGATGCACATGATAGGGGTGGGGGGGTTTATGAGTACCTGAACCCCATCTCGCCTTCAGGGTCGTTCTTCCTCCCCTCTATTCTGAATGTCATGGGGTGCTTTCCAGCCAATCTGACCACAACGTTTGTACTAAACAAGATGTGGAAGGTAGATGAATTCAACATTCACTCAATTATATTGCCAATAGGTGCTTTTACCGATGATAGACAATGAACGAAAGAGCATCAGTCTTATCTCATGTCCATTCGAGGTAAAGTCCTGGTGGAAAGGGTGGATCGTGAGCCCCTCTGTAAGCTATATACCTCAAACTGATTTTCCTGGAAATTTATGTGCTTGTAGTGATTGAAACTGAGGGACTATCTAGGGGTGTTCTGGGAGGAACACTAATGTGTGATTAGGAAAATGTGGCTCATGTTCACACAGGAAGATGGGAAAATTTGGAATGATATACCTCTGCCTTCTTTTGGCCATTGGATGGTAAATGAGTATGCCCAATGTGGGGAGGTGGCCTACCCTGGGGAGATGCTAATGTAGCCAACCATTCGGGTCGGTGATAGTGTGACTCCCCAAACCTGAGGCTGGGGATTCAAGGCAACGGAGGAATCTCGCGGTGGCAGGGCTACGATGGCAGCAGGACACGCAAAAGTTGAGGGTGAGTCGGTGGCGTAGATCCAACAGTGGTAGTGGACCCCAACGTTTCTAGAAGAACAGAGTCATCTAGAGGGGAGACCACCAAGACTATTCTGCAGGATACCCACCAATGCTCCGGGGAAGTGGTTGCACCATATACACATGCTAGATAATTTTGTCTTTCTAGAGGCTTGGGACATTTAGGAATTCAACCAATAATTCCTCAGCCCACCCGAGATTTGGCAACACTTGATCTATCTCGGGATGGATTTTATGAAGATAGGCCCAATTAGGGTCCACTTTGCAGTGTCTCAGGTAGAGGAAGAGAATTTCATGGTAGAGTTGGAGGACATTGTCCATTATTGGTGTTCCCTACGTCCTTGAAAGACCGTGTCAAGGTGCTGCTACATCTCACGGTATCTCTTCAATTGTCCATTGATGAACTGAGAGATCACCTACCTCTACTAGAAGAATCAGATGAGTCCTCAAGGGGGGACGTGACAGATAGAGGGATCCAGTTGGATGTGGGTAAATTTGGTGATCAGGACTTAGACCTCGAATAATTTGTATAGGCCATTGAGGTAAAATCCCAATACCATTCCTCTGGGTCCGCTCCCACATCGTTCAGGACTACTTTCAAATAGTTTCACTCTGTAGGAGAGTCTCAAATAGGGAACGCATTCTATTCCCTCAATAGATGTAGGTCCATGGCCTTTGGTATCCACACCTGTGGCTGAATCAATTGTTACGTCTAGTGGGCCCAGGACACCTGATGTGACCCCTCCAGAGCTTTCATACCTTCCGACAATATATGGGGGCCATGCCTCAGGGTCCCAATGATGTCAAACCAAGAATGAGACTAGTAATTTGATCTCAATATGTATCTTCTACCAAATTCATGATTTTTCATCCACTATCCATGTCAACTAACGTCCACGACCTCTTTGATTCTCATAGTTCTTCAAATGGTGTGGGCCGCCTTGGTGTGCTTGGTCGGAGCTTTAGGCTGCATCCTTCGTAGAGGATTGTCGGTGATCATGGAGGAGGATATCAAGAAAGACTAAACTGTGGTGCTCCTGGTCAATTGTGGGACCACCAGCAGGGATGTGCCAGAGATTATTGAGGTGAGATCCGATAATGAGGATCGATCAGATAGCTCAATTCCCACCACACCTGATCAAACATCAGATACAGACCCTGATGACGAGTTCGTGCGGGTGTTCCTCGAATATGAGTATGCCAATCGTGATATCTGGGACGAAACCACCTCTGATGAATAGTATAGAAAAATAGTCATTTGACGATAATGGAAGTTGATTACTCAATTCACTAATAATACCCCCAAGCACTATGTCTATATGAGATAGACCGAATTTGATCACAATTTCCCGAACTGTGTGTCGGGGGAGTAGATGCCTAGAGCCCCCACCTGCTAGTCTGAGATCTTATGGTAGAGAGGATTTGGGAGTATGACTATGGACTTGGTGTGGGTTGGTAGGGAAGAAAATCAGTGAACATCAAGAGGCTCTAGGAGGCTTAAAACGTCGTCCACCAGTTGCAGAGTAAGGAGGAAGAGCACTTATCCTTCCTCAATGCACAATCATAGATAATATTTTGATTGAAGTCCCAGCTATAAGAGGCTAGAGAGGGCATTAAGAGATCCTTTGAGGATATGATCATTATCTAGACTAACATAGAGCTTGCACATACTGCAGCTGATGAATTGTTCCCCATTGCTGTCGAAGTGGAGCGGGAACTGAATAGATAGAAGCAAATCCTAGATGCCTCAAACCAGATGGTGGGGGAGGTGTAAATTTCTTTTGAGGGTGTCAATCCCTCCAAGGGAGGGATCGACCCTCGGGTTTTGTAGTGATTACAAACTATCAAAATTACATTCATGATTTTTTTTATACCAGATGCATGCATGTGTTCCATCATTTATATTGGTTTGTTGAATTCCCATCATATTCATGGAGCGTCCAGTGATAATTCCCTAATCTCTTTTGGGTCATGCCCGATTTGAGATACAAGGGATGACCACCTTATTTCTCCATTAAAATGTGGGAATGAAAACCAAGATATAGTTTTTTGCGGGGTCGGAACAACCAATTCGGATTTCTAATAAGAAATGGGGGATACCTGACCAGAGAATGATGCTCTCAGAACAGTCGGATTACCATTTTCACAGTGTTCGCTTGTGCTCGGACGGGGTAACACCATGGGTGTTGGAATTAAAATGAAAATAAGGGAGTGGAACATGTGAATCATGATACCAAAAACTTGGAACACTTTAGGGGTGGCATGACAATGAAGGGTGACTATTGACCATGTTAGAAACACAATATCATAATTGTGTTAGCCTGAAAATGGGGTAACAAATGAGGGCCTACCACTGACCATGTTCAAAACACGGGGCCTTAAGCGAAATGTTATCCATTTATCATAGAGAACATTAGGCCATAGATGTAAGTGAGCCATATGCCGAGCATTCATACTGTTAGGGGGTTCCCTTGGACATGAAAGAGGGGAGGATCTGAATAAAGGGCATGCAAAGCATGGGGAGTAGAGTGATTGGTTTTTCGATTGTAGTCCAACACTCTTAAAATTATTCCATCGTGGTGGAAACACATTAGGTGGGTACATCAGTCTAATTAGGGATCAAACATACTTCCCAACATGCCCTCTCTGATGATGAAACTGTCACCTCCCAAAGTTATTGTGGGGAATCCTGCACTTGTTGAAGGAAACTCTTCTATTTATTAGTTCCCCAAAAGATCTCAAGTCGAGGGACTGAAAAAATAGGGGGGAAAAAGAATTATGATTCCTACTTCTCAACTCGGAGACAAGATGTCTTATGGTTCCTACGTACTACACGGGGATGGGAATCATGCCCTACGTAGTTCTTAGGGAACAATGTGGTCAGAGACTGAAACTGGTTGGGATAATCGTCTCTGGAGAGGGAATTAACGCATCCCATGATTAACATAGGTCATCCTGGACTTGTATAGGGTAGAACCACAATTTAGTGGAATGCGTTGAGGACATATGGACTCATGCAGTTTAAAGTCATATGATAGGATGTGGAGTAAAAGGGAAGATCCAAGGAAGGGAGTATTTGGTGTGGTAGCTATAAACCCAACGTGGATGAGGACATGGAGTCCAGATCACACCGCAAATATCTAGAGGAAACTCCTCAGGTCAAGGGACCAAAAGTGAAAATTATGCTGGGCCCGAAGAAAAGTATTCGGGAATTCATGCATACACCATGATGATGGGAATCGAGACATACGTAGTTGTGAGAGCATAGTTTAACATCATGTGGGACGAGGAATGGTAAGTGTTGCATGACTACGCCGGTACACGTCCTACTATAACTACTAAGTCCATGTGAGTCATGCTTGATGTGGGAAACAAGCAGTAGTGATGGGACATTCCTGGAATATAGAGGCACACATTAGAGACAATGGGACACTAGGTGAATGACACCCCATTGAGGCTGACCCACCCATATATAGCTCCTTGATGTGTAGAGGAGTAAAGACGAGTATGTTGGAATTAAACTTGAACAAAAGGAAGTGGAAATGTGTGAATCATGATGCTCGAGATCTGGACCACAATGATGGTGGCCTAAAAATAAGGGATAACTGTTGACCATGTTCAAAAAATAGTATCCATATGGCGTTATCCTAGAATGGGGAAAGAAAAACGAGGGTCTACCGCTGACTAGGTTCGACTAATGGGACCTGTCACAAATGTCGTCTGAGATCATTAGGGACATTTTCCTGAAATGGTAGGTAAGTCGAGGCCGCATTAGACCAGGAAGTGAAGTGGGTCCCATCATGTGCGGAATAAGATGAGTATCCCAATAATGGGCTCACAAATCTTTGACATGGAACAAGAGGACTGCCCTTGTGAAAATTCCACAAATCCAGTTCTTTGTCAAAACACAACCTAGTATGACAATGACACACATCAGATAGCAGTAGTTGAGTCCCTTCAAAAGGAAAAATGTTCCTGGGGTTGCACACATTCATCCTAAGGTCATAGGGTGGATCATTAAGGGGGATTGATTTAATGGGCTATGTGCAGGGTGGTGAAATTGCGCAACGTTACATCTGGTTCCCATAGAGAGATCATAATTTTGGGTCATAGAACTGGGACCACACTAGGAAAAGATATGGGAAGCACATGGTGAGGCTATTGAAAACCCCTACATGAACAAGAACCTATGATGTACTTTCCAAACAACATGTTCCCAAATGAGTTCGGGCCAAGGGGCCAAAAAAGAAAGGACATGATTTATAGATTCTTGGGGCTTGACATGGAGAAGAAAATGCCTGGGCGTTCCTACATATCACATGATTATTGGAATCAATCCATACATTGTTTTGGAAAATGTCTTGCATTTTTACATCTTGCGGCAAGGACATGGGGTGGTCTTAATTTATAGTCATTGATATCAGACCATGGATGGTAGGAAACACGGGAGACACATGTTAGGGGAATTATAAAACCTGACGTGAATGAGATCCTGGGGTTCCGAACACCATGTGTTCTTTCGGGAGGTTTTAGGTCGAGGGACAAAAAATAATGTTATGATATGCCCAAGGAAAAGTTCACATGCGTTCCTACATTCCCCAAGATGATGAGAATCAAGCCACATGTAGCCCTTAAGATTGCACAATGGGATACTAGTGCCAGGTATAATAAGGTTATGTAGGTCTGGCCCATACATAAAAATAAGTGGTATTTGATAGATCGTCTTTGTCCATTAGGATGAGTGTTTTTTGTGTGGAAATGGGCCTAGGATAGAATTTACAGGCATTTCCACAAAAAATCATGTCATTTGTCAGTGTTTACAAATATTATGGTTCATGAATGATACCAAACATGATGCCTCCTCATGTGAGGATATCACAGTGTAGTGCCATTTTTCATTGTGTGGCCACGACGATAATGTCACAATTTATGGTCTTGTGATGGGACCAACCATTCATTTTTAACTTCGTGTTGGATTGACACAATCATTTAATTTCGTGTGGTACTAAGCATGATAGTTTAAATTCATACGGCTCAGATGTATACAGGAGGGATAAGGTTTAATTGGGGATGTGCATGACATGATGAAGCATATGAGGATGAGTTCCACACTATACCGTACATGATTCCGAGAAATAAACCTTGGGCCGAGGGGCTAAAAAAGTTCAGAGGATATGGGGCAGGAGTAACTCACTCCCCATTGAGCTAGACCCGAAGACGAGATGTTCGGGTGTTCCTATATATCCCATGAGAATTGGAATCAAGCCCCACATTGTTCATTAAGCTACCTTTTAACGTCGTTTGGGACTACATACAGTTTAATGTCATGAGGGACTATAGGTAGAGGGAAAACTCCTAGAAATGGGAATATGTGGTGCGGTTAATGCAACCCGATGTGAATGAGGACTAAAACCCATACCACTCTACGTAGTCCCGTAGGAGATAAATCCCTGAAGGCAGAACAGAAGAGATCAATTAATGGAACTCGAGCTGGACCCAAAGACAATATGTCTAGGTGTTCCTACGTATCCCATGGGAATGGGAATCAAGATGTACATAGTTCTTAAAATAAATCATAGTTTATGGTCTTAGAGCTCAGACCATTGAAGAGATAAAACCTTCCATATATGTGCAGACCTCAACCCAATCCCTAAACACACGTCATTTAAACTTGGTGTGGGAAACAAGGGTGGAAGAGATTTGTTGTAATAAAAGGAATGCACGCCAAAGGGAAATCAGTGTGGAGCCATGAATGATTCCCTTACTGTGGATTTTGTCCTCCTAATGTGAAAATGTACATTGATGGATAGCCCTTAATGGTAGGAGGGCCCTTGGGCCAAGCATCCATTCCATTTTGGGGTCCCATCGGGTGTGAATGATTATGGAAGCCTAGATAAGGGGGAACACGAAGCCTGAAAAATTGGTGAAAGCATGTCCAGGTAAAATCCAACACTACAGACACTGAACCTGAGTACTCTTGAGATGATTGGTGAATCACCTAAGTGGTTTAAGGGGCACATCATGGGTGCGGCTGATTTTAAAAGATGTGTATCGAACAAGGGGATATGGAACTCTCAGGAGAAGGAGGCAATTGGCGTGTTTGTTACAAAACCCAACATGAATGAATAAGTAATCCCATTCCACACCATATAATCCTCTCCATTGGGGAATTCAGGACAAGGGGCCGAGATGAGGCTGGACCCAAAGACTAAACATCTTGGAGGTCCTATGTATCCCATAAGGATGGGAATCAGGCCACATATCATTCTATAAGAGACAAAGATAGGGGTAGGAAACCCCAATGAGGGGGGTGTGTGGAACGCCCAATAACCTGGCTTGAATGGGGACGCAATCCCATACCACACCATACAACCCCAAGTGATAACTTAGACTAGAGGCCCATGGAGGACGAGGGACCTGAGATTTGTCATTCAATCCAACTGTTGTCACATGACCTATTCTGTTTTGGTTGCCTCATCACAGCTCCTAAGCCCATGTGAGAAATTCTCGAAGTGGGAAACAAGGTGAAGGACCTGGATCTACCCATTATATATGGTTCATATAGCAGGAATCACACGAGGGAGACCACATCTTGAATGTGTGATGGGGAAAGATGAACCACTACACTCAGTATTTGGGACTTAATTGGGTGTCAATAATGTCAAAGGATAGCTTTTGACCATGTTCGAAACCCAGCTTCCTTATCATGTGAGTAGGAATGGGAACAATAAATGAGGATCGACCACTGACTGTATTGGAAATGCAGGACATGTATCAATTTGTTGTTATAAATCCTAGAGGAAAATTTCCTGAGATTTTAGGAGGGCCCTTGGGCTGAGCATCCATGACATTCAAGGGGTCATTTCAGACATGAATGATGATGGACTCCTATGTAAAGAGTGTGAGTGAATCAGAAGTGTGAATGTACATTTCTATTTCAAGAAGGACGGTGAAAGTGGAGGAATTATCCGGGGTATGGGACACATGGAGAGAGCATGATGAACTAAATGTGGATTATGGAAAAAGCTTGTGCTAAACCATATGCTTTGACCTGAGGGGTGACTTCGGAGTTTGGGTTGTGCCAACAAAAAAAATTTTGTGCATTCCTACATATCCCATGAGGATGGGAATCAAGCCATATGTAGTTGTTTAAGGCCTTGCAGTTTAGCGGCGTGCGGTGAGGTTGTGGGAGAATACATGAATGTGGATGAAGCACATAGTACTTTCATCGCAATTCTGACTTGAGTGGGGCCAAAGAAGCCTTCACTACACCATGTATGGACCCTTAAAGAGAACTACACCCAAGGTGGATAGTCAAAGAGAGGAGTTTTGGGGGATGGGCTCAAGATGAAATGTTTGAGCTTTCCTATGTCTCCCATAAGAATGGGGATGAAGACGTACATTGTTCTATGGGTTTATTTTAGCTTCTTACGAGATGATATATAGTTTAACAACATATGTAATGTAGTAGATTATGGTCTTGTAGGACCAAATACAGTTTAAGGTCGTGTGGCACCTAAGTAGTTTAGGGTCATGCAGGACCCAGCTGTTTAGGGTTGTGCATGGCCGTTAGGCTTAGGCAATGTATTTCTTGAGGAACATGGAATTAGTGGGAGGAGATAAATGCTCACCATTATTGGATACCATTCATTATGAAACAGTGTGAAAGAATTTGTGGAATATGTACGGTCCTTCCCATTTGGGCTCCGACATGGTTGTTTCCTGCCAGGTATCATCGGTGTCCAGAGGGCCAATACCAAGTTTCCTTGCAAGAAGGAATGGAGGAGAAAATTCTTGTTGAAAGCTCTAGCCATATTATTCTAATCCCTTTCTAAATTGTACAGGGCTCAAATCCTATTGTCATCATGTGCTTCCAATTCAGCTTGAAAAATTTTAGCTACATTATCTAGAACCTTCTAATCATAGACTGTTGTGCGTAATGAAGGAAACTGAATCTCGATAGGCAGGATGGCCTCTTCCCTTTACCCCAGGGAGTATGGGGTTACATGGGAGGAATAATGAGTTGTCATTTGATAAGTCTAGAGGGCGTTGGGGAGCTTGTCCAACCAACACTTCTTATACTGATCTTCAAATTTCTTCTAAATGTTAGGGAGAGTTTTTTTGAATGCCTCAATTTACCTATTTTCCTGGATGTCACAGCAGGAGGTATGGTTAGAACGGAGGGTGTACTTGGCGTATAACTTCTTAAACATGGCCACTTGGAATTTAGTGCTATTATCTGCAAAGATGGTATGAGGGACTCCAAACTGGTAGATTTTATTGGAGCCCATGACGTCGAAAATAGAATGGTCCTTGACCTCATTGAGCGGTATATCCCCTGCCGACATGTAAAAGAAATTTGCAGCGTTCAGGATGAACCAAAACTGGCGATTTGTCACCGGCGAATATGGTCCCACTACATCTAGTCCCCGGACTGTAAAGGGCCAAGTGTACTTGGTAGTGTAGAGAGGCTCTAGTGATCAATGCAAAAAGATGGAATGAACAAGACATGAATGACATATCTTGGTGAACATGATGAAATCATGGATCATGGAGGGCCAAAAGTACCCCAATCTCTTGATCTAGTGAGATATCTTCAGCCAAATCTGATGAGCCCCACAAGAACCAGCATGATCCTCCTACATGACATGAGAGACTCATTGGATGAAACGAAGGAGAAAACCATCGAACTAACACTTGTAAAGGATATTCTCAAGACCCGGATCATCCTAGAGGGTAAACTATGACAAACGGCGTCAAATTCGCTTGTACTCGGCCCGATCTGCTATGGGATTACTGTGTTAGAGGAATTAAACCATGTGTATCCTTCAATTAGGATTTAGTTCTATCACAACATCTGGGAGATCTGGGGGTCCTGACATGGATAAGTTGGTGGTACGATGGCTTACCTACGAGAAGTCATTGCATCCGGAATGACACGAGCAATGAATCTCCGATACACCATGTGGATAATCAGGTCATCGTGTTTGGGTACTACAAGTGATGCCACTATGATGGCCAAAGAATCTGCTCGACCATTCTGTGATTGAGTGACATGGGTAACCTTAGGGCGAGAAGGTAACTGGGCCATTTTATGGAGTGTGGTCTCCAACAATGGTACGAGCCCTGGCTTTCTAATAACATGGTCACTATTGATCTATTTGATGACTAGTCCAGAATCCCCATTCACATGCAGACGAGGCACGTCTATCTCGAGAGCTAGCTCATGTCTTGTGATAAGAGCCTAATTAATTGATTCATTGTTGGTGTAGTACTATGATAATAGGAATTAATATGGAAGAACGCCTTGCGCTGTGTTAATGAAGACGATACCCAAGCCAACCCAGTTCAGTCTCGGGTCATTGAGCCTCCTGGCGGTGGGGCTCTTGGAATCACCATCGAAATACTTTTACCAACATGCAATGACATGATCTACTGAGTGGATTTCCTCATTAGTAAAAATGATATCCATGGACTGGTCAACAGTGGTTGGATGAGCAGTGAGGAAATATTCAAATTCATGCCCCTTGATAGCCTTCTAAGGCATGAACCTGATGTCAAACTGCTAGAGGATCACCACCCACCATGCCAGTTGGCCTGCCAGCATGGGATAGCTCAGGATGTACTTCAGTGGGTCTACTTGGGACACCAACTATACCTTGTGGTGTGGAAGGTAATGCCGCAATATTTGTACTGCATATATGAGTGCAAGGCATCTTTTCATGATTGGGTAGTATATGGTCTCTATATCGATGAGCACACAAATGATGTAGTAAAATATATTTTATATCCCCTCATTGTCCTTCTGGATGATAATGGTGTTTAGAGATCGTTCTAGGGTGGTCACATAAAGGAATAATGACTTTATGGAGATAAATGGCATTAATAGCAACGACAGAAGTAGATACTGCTTGATTTTCTCAAATGCGTCTGGGCACTCTTTGTCCCATTCATAAGCAGTACCTTTCTTCATGATCATAGAAAAGGGAATACACATGCCATCCAGATTCTCAATGAATCCACATATGTAGGTAATGGGGCCATGGATTCCTCGAAGTTCCTGAATGTTTCTCGGGGGAGACACCTTGCCGATGGACTTAGTCTTCTTAGGGTCAATCTTGATACCCTAGTACCTGACCAAAAAGACAAGGAACATCCTAGAGGTGACCCGAAATGCACCTTTAAATGGGTTCGTCTTTAGGTAGTGAGAACGTAGGAATCATAACACTTTCTCAAGGTCCTTGAAATGGTCCTGCTGTTGGTGATATTTGACGACTAGATCGTCGGCATTGAATTCCACCAGTTTCCTGATGATTTTCTTGAATAGGCGATGCATGGACAGTTGATAGGTGGAACCTACATTTGTTAATATAAAGGGAATTACTTGGAAACCAAATGTACCTTGTGGTGTCCCGAATGTTGTAGACTCCTCATCTTTGGGGCCCATCCAGATCTGATTTTATCGGGTGTTCCCATCCAAGAATTAAAGGGCATGGAGCCCTATCATAGCGTCGATCAGCAACTCTGTCACTGGATTGAGAAAACCATACTTTAGGTACTGAGGGTTGAGATCTTGGAAGTTGATGCAGACTCTGATCTTCACGTTCTTCTCCCTGACTGGCACTATTTTTTCTAGACACTTGGGGTACTGGACCTCCTTAATGAAGTTGGATCAGGTGATCTTATCAACATCTGCCTCCACCATGGCACTGTGAGAAGGGTTCATCTAATTGGGAGGTTGTTTGAACCCATGATAATTTGTAGGGAGAACGAGGCGGTGAACATATACCTAATGATCTAGTCTTGGCATCTCTTCATAGCTCCAGGTGAATACATCATTATGTTGTTTCAAAAATTCTACATATAGTTGATAATCCTTGAGGGAAATGGTGACACTGATCAATGTGGATCATGTGTCTTCCACAGTACTGAGGTTATCCTATACCAGTTCTTTGACAATGGAAGAAATTCCGTCATCAGAAGAAGGGGGAGCATCCTTCAAATACTATTCTTCACTTGTGGAGGAGGGATCCCCAGCAGGAGGAGATGCCTTTGGGTCAGTAGATCCTGAAGAGAGGTCGGTACCAGCCTGAGCGACGATTTTCATTGCATTAGGTGATCCCTCTACTACCGAGACCATAACAATGAAGGGTGTTGATCCGATCTCATATAGCCTTCAGCCCTAGGGGCCACACTCGTTGATATCAAAGCAATAGTGGTGTGTTGGCTTGATCTAATTGATTCCAGCCCGGCGAAACAAGTATGTTTGATGTACTTCCAATTCCAGGGGGAAACTGTCTCGATACATTATAGGGGTTGGGTCTCATGGATCCCCAATGCTTGATTAGTTAAAAAATACTATGTTATCCTCCAATGCCACCTAAATCAGGGAATGTGGACCCCCATTTCCCAAAACAACAAAACATTGCCAAATATCGGGGTTTGTGGACTCCAACTGATGGATTGGGATGACATAGGTGTTTTTCACGCCTACCTAGGGGTCATTTGCAACTGTGACAATATCAACCTCACTTTCCAGAATTTGTTTATCCTTGCTCTTGTAATAGTTAACGTCTAGATAGAAGGCTTCACAAGATTCAAAAGGTGATGCATCACCATGGAGTATAGACACTCGAGCATTAAGGGAGTATTTGAGGCATTGTTGGTACGATGTGGGATCCATCATGTGAAAGTGGAGCCATGGTATTCCAATCAATGCATTCTATGTGGTGTCCTGGTAGACTACCATAAACTCGGTGCTGGAAACTAGACAATTGAATAGGGTCTTCAAATGAATCTTCCTGACTGAGATCTGCTCTTTCCTATCATAACCATGGATTTTCTGGTTAGAGGGAGTCATGTTGACTTCGGAAAACCCTAGATTCTACAATGTGTGGGTTGGGAAAAGGATGATCTCAGATCCTATATCGACAGGGCAATGGTGAACTTCCACTTCATTGAATTTTCTAGTGATATACAATGGGAGAATGTGCCCATGTATAGGAGAAGTTTCATATTCTCTAGAGAATGAAATGATGCAATGGAATTCAGCATCCTAGATTACCTCTATGTGCAAGGCCTCTACAACTACTTCCTCCTTCTCAAACTGAAGGGTGCTTCGTAAAGCCTCAGTGAGGGCCTCACACATATATTTCAATAGGAAAAGTGCCTCGAAGATAGATTACCTTGTTGAAATGTTTTCAAGGTTCTTGATAACATCATACATCCGTTTCAGGCATGATCTTCCACTTTCAGGAGTTCACTTTGAGACAGGAGGTATAGAGGGCCATGCTGGGAAGACCGACGGCTCACTGGTGCTGGGCATATCCCACTACTCACAAGTCGAAGCATGAAGAGTGACTACCATGCTGTGGTTGGCTGACTAAGACTGGTCTGCAGTGGAGTGTGGCTAATCACAATGAGGTCTCGAAGACTCTGCCTAGTCCAGTAGGACAAACGGTGGTGGAGGTGGGCCTCATGGAACCAGATGAGGAGGTTGCACATGATGAGCTCTACGATGGGCCTACTGTCTAGTCACAGTGGAATGCATGTCACGGCTGGATGTTCCAAATGAAGTGCCTTGATGACCCATATGGTCATGGATCTATCGACGTTGGCATCAGCTGGGGACGATAAGGAAATTAACCTGGTGTTCCCCGAAGTCTGGAGTCATGTAGGGGTTTTCCAGTTCCACACTGTTAACCAAAGCATACCCTTGACTGTCACATGAAGATTTGTCCCCTACTGGGCATATCCTTGGTGAAATAGCCATCTCTGGGGGAATGAAGTCACCAAGAGTATGGGACAATGATGGCATTGGTGGGGTGCGTTGCTTTCCATTGCACCGCCGGTGTTTGTACTTTTGGGAAGAGGCCGACTAAGATGACGATGCAAAAGGTCTGGCTGCATCATCTAAAGGATCTAGACATTTCAAGCGTGCACATATGATACCATGGACACGAGTAGCCATTTTTTGGTCCATCCTGTCAACATATTTCTGGGACCCATGGTGAGAAACATGCTTCCACATGCCCTCACTTTCGGTGCTGCTATCTTCCCTTATGATAACGCATGGTACTTGTGCCGGGGTCAGTCCCAGGCTGACTATGTTGTTATCGACAAGGTCATGAAGCTAGTCTTTGAACACATAGCAATAATTCAGAGTGTTTCCCATGATCCGGTTATAGGGGAAGCAGTTGGGGCGATCATTGATGTAACACCCCAAGATTTCATAGTGTGTTATTTCTTCAAAATAATTCAATAACATGCACTACACGCAACACCGAGTTCAAGCGCACCATGACTCACCAAACAAGCCGTTCAAAAAAGGTTATGAATAGAATTAACTAAATTTTAAACTTTATATAATCCTTATAATTTTAGAATCCATATTATGAGTTTCTTAGACATAATGTAAGAACAAATTCATCTTCAGTATTGTAGTTTTACCAACTTTTAATAGTGAGCCCTTTTTAAATAAATTATTTCAAACTTTTTGACTAAATGGGGACATCAAAAAATTTAAAATGAAACAACCCAAGCTTACACGGTACGCTTTCCTTTCAATAAAACAGTAGCGTGTGTTGTACGCAACTTCGAGTTTTAACACACACCACAACCGATCAAACTAACCGTTATGGATAGTAATACCTAAATTTTGAAATTATGTATATTTTATATTTTAAAATGGACTTCATTTTTGGATTCGGAATATCTAATTTAGCCTAAGGTGAAATTTTGGTACTTTTCGGATAACTTTCATATTTTGATGAATAGTGAAAATTACTAAATTTTAATTAAAAACAACTTTTTTAATCAAAATAATTAATAGTGATAAATTATGAATTTGAGTGGTTTTAAAGTATATTTAGAATATATTTTTACCATTTAATATAATGTTGGTCATTGGACATAATTTTACAATTAAACCGAACATAAACAAGTGTCAATCTTTTGATAGATATTATCTCTTAAAAACACGCTTTTTGTTTTGACAGCGGGAATTAATTTTAAATTAATTTCTGCCACTTATGTGTTTTGAATTTAGGAAAATGGATTCCATATTTGGAATCAGGATGTTAAAATTGTGTAAATAGGTAACTTTTATTTTTAGACATTTTGAATAGTTACTGTGGTAAATATTTTATTTACCATGGTTAAAGGGTAAATCCGGTAAATAAGGGTTAAAAAATAATATTATAATAATACAAAATTACCCTAAAACGTGTCCTAACATTATTGGTGGACACATACCCGACCATGGGAATCCTTGGGTCAATTTGGGGACCCCTTGGAGCCACTTTTATGTGGTAGGGACACATTATATTAATAAAGTTAAAATAAAAATAAAAATGGAATAAGCTTACATCTTTTAGAGAACAATTTTTACATAGGGTTATACATGTTGTATTTTCGATTATAAATATTCATTAGAAAGATAAAACTATTTCCTACATGATGATATTTTATTTATAATTTTTAGACATTAAATAATTTATTTTATTTATGACACAATGATGATGCAGTATTTACTATAATAGTGAAAAATTAAAATAATTGATATTATAAATACCCAAAAAAATATAATATGAAACTTTTAATGAATTAAACTAATTTTCTAGGATAATATGATATATTAGGATTGATTTAATTGACCTTGTTCGAAGTAATCAATCTGTTATGAGTTTCACAAAAATCAACTATTGAATAGTGTCAAAATTGACATAAAAGAGTTCTTAAAACAAATATTATATTATTAATTGATATTAAATTCCTAAAAATATAAGGTTCGTCCAAAAGACTTATATCAGGATAGGTTTATCATTAATGGACCACTTGTGGGTCTCTTGGATGTATATAGTAAGTTTATTAACCATATTATATAAAAATACAAAGAGACATTGTAAAAGTGAAACTAATTAACTTAGAGTTAATACTTAAAGATAAGGTTAATATAAGTAACCAAACCTCTCTAAATTCTATTGGTTGAGTGGTTTTCGACCTATCCCCACCTTAGCCTTTGAATAATCAACTTTGGAGCCATTGGAAACCGAATATGAATTTATTATAAATTAATATTTCTAGCTTTTCCAAAGGTGCCCCTCACCCCTCTTATAAAAGGGCACTCCTCCTTCTAATTTTTTCACACCTCTCAAGCCACTTGGCTCGTCCAAACTCTGCCCAACTAATCTCCCCACATCCCTCTCCTCCTCCTTGAAGCTTCCCCTTAGGCAGAAAGCTTTTCAACAAGTCCTTTGGTTCCAACCAAAGTGAGTTACCTAAATTAAAGGTAACGTTTTCTCTTAAATTATTTTCATTTATTTTCCTTCTCCAACCCCCAAAATCTTTTTATTTCCTTTCTTTTGTAACAACAACAGTATCCTCAATATATTAGGATGTTGTTATAAGAATGATTCAAACTACACATACACACAACGCCATCTAATGGATGATGAACATAATGTTTCTGTGGATGGCAAACTAACGCCTCACGAAACGATGATTGTTCAAATACATCTTACCGCCTCTCATGGTGGCCATTATGATGGCACTATAATTAAATATGATGTTAATGATATATATTTTATATATAAGCTTCTGTAATTCCATTTTATTTCATACCATTATTCGTTTCATGTTGTATATACATACGATAATTTAATTTGAGGAAGTGCGGACTACCGCCCCCTTAAAATGATATGACTCGTTCATACCACACATGGAACGTATAAAGGATGGTGTTAATGAAATTAAGTAACATATATAAAATATTATATTATACTGGAATAGTAATATACCTATGTATCATTTGGATTCGATTCTTTTAAAATAAAAATTAAATGGAAGTAGCGTTCGTGCGTACGTACGGACTACCGTCTCCACGAACGCGATGAGATTCATTCTCCATCGTATCCATTCAAGTATAATTATCATTTGATGATTTAAAAATGATGTTTAAGAACTTGATACCATTCTGGATATGAATAATATACATCCCATTAATAACGAATATGGCTCACATAACAAAGAATATAAAGTAAAATGAACCCGTTAACACCCGAAATGACGATAATTATAAGATATTATTAACAAATCAATGATAAAAGATCATATATGATATCATATTAAAGTAAATGATTCTTTTATTATTCAATAACAATTATTTCACCATTATACAGGAGGTAAACCTACCATCGACCAAGGAAAAAGTACAATGTAAGTGATTTTCTAATCTCACTTTTAATTTCGTGAGAATTCTATTGTTCACCACTTAATTATTGCATGTGGTGTATGTGTACTGCCCATGATTGTATTCATTGTGTAATATACTTTAATTTATGGGTATTTACATCATCATGGTATGATACTTCTTTCATGGGTGTATGTTTCGAAAGTTACCTAATCGATAAGGGAATTTGAGATTTCAATTTCCACTCATTTGGCTTTACACATATTTCATTGATTATATTACCCCAAGATTATGTGTGGAATCACTATTCATTTGATTATGTCATAATTTCCACTCCCCTTCCTGTGGATATAAGTTTGATGCACATAATCACTCCATTGGTAATTCCCAAGTCATTGATATGAATTTGATAAGAGTAATTTTAACTCATTCTGCATTTGTTGAGTTAAACATCCAATTCGTTGGTATTGTTTTTACAAGAATATGTGTGAATGTCTTTTGATTGTTTTACACTGAATATCCAATCATATTTAGTGTATTTATATTTGTCACACATAATTATGTCATTGATTTATCCTTAACCTAAGGATACAACCTTTACAAGAGATTTCATCTCAATTTACATTCCATTGAGACTTCTTTGTTGATATACACCAAATCACTTTTATGTGGTGTATATAACTTACTTTGACATAGTATATCATGAATACCTTTATTCTTATGATATTACAACGTTTTGATTACCACAATTATTTGTATTCAAGTGTCTCTTTTTGTTGGAATCTCTAACTAAAATACCATTTTTAAAATGATTTAAAGACTTATTCATCTAAATCTTTCTCATTAATGTCCATGTTTTAAAAAATGGTTTTAAGGATTTATTTATTTGGACATTAAAGTTTACAAATTAAAACTCCTTTTAAAAAGTTTCAAAGTAGTATGGGACACTTTGATTCAAAAATCTACTTTTAAATGGCTTCTTGACAAATAGTGTGACTTTTAAATGTTTTCAAGAAAAGGGGGATATTTCTCTAAAATAGTTTTGATGATTACTTTCATTTATGTCAACATCCTTCATTATTCATGATTGAGGTTAATGTGATACAATACAATCTTCCATATTGTATCAAATGAGTTATGTTTGACTGTGGATGTTCTATTTTTATACAATTCATGGTTTGTGGTTAAAGTATTGACATTTCGTATGCTAGTTTTAATACGAATGTTTATTTTATGCTTAAACCTATTCATATGAGGAATGCATTGGACTTAATAAGTGACGGGTGGAGCCCGCTATAGCTCCTCGATGCATCGGTAGGTCTCATGAGACAAACTAGTGTCTTGGCACAAGGCCTTGGAAAAATCTTATTTGTAGTCTTGGCACGAGGCCTTGGCTATGTGGTTATGATAGTCTGGCATTATGCATTCCATCATTATGAAAGTGGTTATTGATATTGCATGTGATCATTCGACTAGTAGAATATCCATGTGAGTAAGTAAATGGAATTATTTCATTTTACCTTTGCCATTTTATGCTGAAGTTCAAGTTTAAAAGGCTTTTGTTTTAGTTATAAATTGCCTTAAGTGTTTATGCTTATTTATGAAAGCTTCTGCTATAATGTTATCCTTACTGAGCATCCGAGCTCACCCCTTTCAATGTTTTATTTTTTTTTTCTCAGGATTATGAAGATGTAATTTATGAATGACCTGCAGGGATAGTATGAGGGGATATGAAGACAAGATGTTTTTTTTATGATGTAATGTAAAAATTTATGGATGTATCTAGTTATTCCAAGGCTACTAAACTAATCGGTCTTTCGAGACTTGATCTTTCTCATGATCATGCCAATGTTATGTAATAATGCACCGACTATGGGTAACTAGGGTCGGGGCGTTACAGTTGGTATCAGAGGAAGTTTAGTACAAACCTTGGTAGCTAGATTTAGATAAACTCTGATTAGAGAACGTAGACCTAAGATGAACTTTGAGGATTAGTATAAAAGAACTTCCTAGAATTTTGGTATTGTAGAGATTTTGTGAGTTTTCTGTGCAATACAACCCTGTCTGGATACGAGCAGGTAGAGGCGGCTCTGGAACAGATGTACCTAGGGGTAAAACCCGAAAACACCGCTTTGAGGTAGACTCGAACGGGAACTGGTGCACGACAACGGGCCTTGCTGCACTCTTGGTTACGACACTCCCGGTGGATATGCTTAGGATAATTTACATTTTCTTTACAAACCGATTTAAGTAATATATACATAAGATGAGAGTAAATGACCTTGGTTAATCCTAATATGTTTCAAATTGAGAATATGGTGACATTTTAATCTCTAAATGATTTTATGACTACTATTACTCACACAATGCTTTCTGGTTTTAGTCAATGGCTGGATTCCAAGGAAGTCATAGTGACTTTGAGAATGATGTACAAATTGGGAACAGTGGTGGCAATGAGCAACAAAATGGAATGTTGATAGGCGTAAAAGATATCGTCTTTATGCCAAATCAGTTTTCCAAAAATATGATCAACAACATATATATTAACCAACTCCCAGACTCAACAAGGAAGAGAAAGGTGATAAATGATAAGATCTCCAGCAATGGAGACCATGGAGAAAAGAAACCTCAATTTTCATCATGCAGGAATTGTGGAAAGAGACACCCAGGAAAGTGTCTCAATGGGACAACGAAATGTTTTACGTGAGGGAAGGAAGGACATAAAGTGAAGAATTGCCGAAGAAAAATGAAGAGTACTATGGAAGAAGATAAAAATGGTCCCAAGAGTCCATTTACAGTCATTTGTCGTAAATGTAGGGGACCTGGCCATTACCCGAGTGAATGTCCTATTCTATAGGATATTTTCTTGGTCAAAGAAGAAGATATGTGGAAATAAATGGTTGGATAAAAATTTAAAAAGTATTAGCACTCCTTGTTGATGGGTTTACTTTGGAATAATTTTCTCTTGTATTTCTAACCCCACAGTTTGCCATGTGAGAATGATATTTGAGGAAGAATTGTCTCTTCCCTTGTGGATATAGATATAAATAACCATTTGGTTTTATATGATCATTGGGGTTTGAGAAAATGATAAGTTATTATAATTTGGGATGAAAATGCAAAGTATGATATAACATTTGTGGTTAAATTTTGTTATTTTGAGGAATTTATCTCATTTTGGTAATATTATAGAATATAGTTTTTGAAAAAGGACAACACGTAGACCGTGTGACAACCCGTCGCGTCGGACAAAGCTGTGGGAATCGAACCCACAACCAAAGTGTGATTGGGATTTATCGCCTACCACTGGACTACGTGAAGTCCCTGGTTAGTGTGACTATTTTTATTGTTAAATGATTTTATTGATCAATAATAAGATGATTTGGGTTCTTATGTCTTATCAAATGAATACCCTTGGTATAGGAAAATGATTTGGTGATTAAGTGATAAATGTTATTTTGGAAGATGTTCGTTTTGTTAGGAACACTATATGCCCAAGGAAAATAGAATACAATGAGGTTTCATTTGTAGAGTAATGGTGGATTTTTATCTACATTTTTATTGTAGATTTATAGTGATTTGGGTTATTTATGGAAATGATTAACCTATAACAGAGAATATGTGATGATGTTGATTGCTTTTAAGTATGTGACTTTAAGAGTATTTGATGTAATTTGGAGATACAATGTAACATGGGAGACTACATAATAAAATTCTTCTATGTTTTGGGTTTCAATATTAGTTTGGATTATATTAAAGGATTTTAAGGACAATTGGTTATTGAATGGTATCTATTTAACTTTGGGGTATTGTTGGTTTAATTTTAGAAATTAAGATTAGTGCATATTTATCTCAATGAATATCCTTTTGGGGGATCATTAGATCATTCACTAACCATTTTGGTTTTGATTAATCTTCAAAGACAATGTAAATATATGGTTTATACTGCATGGATCATGTGATTCTATAGAAGTTTATTCTAGCTCTTCCAGTGTGACCAAGTCTTCTTGAATACTCATCGTTTAAAAAAAATTGAGTTAGTGGTGGAAATTTATTAAAGAATGAAAATATACTTAAAATTTAAGTATATCTCATAATGTTCTTAGTCAATATCATAAATGAATTCCTCTTCCTTATGTAATGTAACTTTGAAATAAAATGTTGTCCTAGATGGTACCTTAAATCATCACTAATTTATGGCTTTGGGATTGTTGGCCTTTTCATAGCCATGTTCTCTACCACTCTCCATCAGATAATTGATGGTTAGATTTTTCCTTCATATCCATATTTTCCTACATGGAACCCTAGTATGTGTTATTTTCGGTAATCTTCATACTTTCCACTCTTTATTTTAAATAGAGGCCTCATTAATTCATTTTTCGATGTGGGATTTCAACTAAGATATTTTGAAATGTCAAAAATGTGTGATCCCAATACCCTATATTTTGTTGAACCGATGGTACTTCAAATCATCATATATTGATGAGTTTAAGGACCTCAATTTTATACTTGTTTGTGATTGATGACCTCAACCACTACCTATAAATATTTACGTTTTTCCTCCAATTATATGTCTCTAATTTCCACCAATGTTCTCCTAATCGAGATCATAATTTGGTGGTGACCCTTTCATTTCTCTTTTCCTCATATTAAGACTAAATTTTAGTAAACCAATTTCCGATGTGGGTTTTCCCACAAATATATTTTCTATTTTCAACCTTTTATTTTCTAAGAACAATTTCAAATTGCGAGGACGCAATTTATTGAAGGAGGGGAGAATGTAACACCCCAAGATTTCATAGTGTGTTATTTCTTCAAAATAATTCAATAACATGCACTACAAGCAACACCGAGTTCAAGCGCACCATGACTCACCAAACAAGCCGTTCAAAAAAGGTTATGAATAGTATTAACTAAATTTTAAACTTTATATAATCCTTATAATTTTAGAATCCATATTATGAGTTTCTTAGACATAATGTAAGAAAAAATTCATCTTCAGTATTGTAGTTTTACCATCTTTTAATAGTGAACCCTTTTTTAATAAATTATTTCAAACTTTTTGACTAAATGGGGACATCAAAAAATTTAAAATGAAACATCCCAAGCTTACACGGTACGCTTTCCTTTGAATAAAACAGTAGCGTGTGTTGTACGCAACTTCGAGTTTTAACACACACCACAACCGATCAAAATAACCGTTATGGATAGTAATACCTAAATTTTGAAATTATGTATATTTTATATTTTAAAATGGACTTCATTTTTGGATTCGGAATATCGAATTTATCCGAAGGTGAAATTTTGGTACTTTTCGGATAACTTTCATATTTTGATGAATAGTGAAAATTACTAAATTTTAATTAAAAACAACTTTTTTAATCAAAATAATTAATAGTGATAAATTATGAATTTGAGTGGTTTTAAAGTATATTTAGAATATATTTTTACCATTTAATATAATGTTGGTCATTGGACATAATTTTACAATTAAACCGAACATAAACAAGTGTCAATCTTTTGATAGTTATTATCTCTTAAAAACACGCTTTTTGTTTTGACAGCGGGAATTAATTTTAAATTAATTTCTGCCACTTATGTGTTTTGAATTTAGGAAAATGGATTCCATATTTGTAATAAGGATGTTCAAATTGTGTAAATAGGTAACTTTTATTTTTAGACATTTTGAATAGTTACTGTGGTAAATATTTTATTTACCATGGTTAAAGGGTAAATCCGGTAAATAAGGGTTAAAAAATAATATTATAATAATACAAAATTACCCTAAAACGTGTCCTAACCTTATTGGTGGACACACACCCGACCTTGGGCATCCTTGGGTCAATTTGGGGACCCATTGGAGCCACTTGTATGTGGTAGGGACACATTATATTAATAAAGTTAAAATAAAAATAAAAATGGAATAAGCTTACATCTTTTAGAAGAACAATTTTTACATAGGGTTATACATGTTGGATTTTCGATTATAAATATTCATTAGAAAGCTAAAAATATTTGCTACATGATGATATTTTATTTATAATTTTTAGACATTAAATAATTTATTTTATTTATGACACAATGATGATGCAGTAATTACTATAATAGTGAAAAATTAAAATAATTGATATTATAAATACCCAAAAAAATATAATATGAAACTTTTAATGAATTAAACTAATTTTCTAGGATAATATGATATATTAGGATTGATTTAATTAACCTTGTTCGAAGTAATCAATCTTTTATGAGTTTCACAAAAATCAACTATTGAATAGTGTCAAAATTGACATAAAAGAGTTCTTAAAACAAATATTATATTATCAATTGATATTAAATTCCTAAAAATCTAAGGTTCGGCCAAAAGACTTATATTTGGATAGGTTCATCATTAATGGACCACTTGTGGGTCGCTTGGATGTATATAGTAAGTTTATTAACCATATTATATAAAAATACAAAGAGACATTGTAAAAGTGAAACTAATTTACTTAGAGTTAATACTTAAAGATAAGGTTAATATAAGTACCCAAACCTGTCTAAATTCTATTGGTTGAGTGTTTTTCGACCTATCCCCACCTTATCCTTTTAATAATCAACTTTGGAGCCATTGTAAACCGAATATGAATTTATTATAAATTAATATTTCTAGCTTTTCCAAAGGTGCCCCTCACCCCTCTTATAAAAGGGCACTCCTCCTTCTCATTTCTTCACACCTCTCAAGCCACTTGGCTCGTCCAAACTCTGCCCAACTAAGATCCCCACATCCCTCTCCTCCTCCTTGAAGCTTCCCCTTAGGCAGAAAGCATTTTAACAAGTCCTTTGGTTCCAACCATAGTGAGTTACCTAAATTAAAGGTAACGTTTTCTCTTAAATTATTTTCATTTATTTTCCTTCTCCAACCCCCAAACTCTTTTTATTTCCTTTCTTTTGTAACAAAACCAGTATCCTCAATATATTAGGATGTTTTTATAAGAATTATTCAAACTACACATACACACAACTCCATCTAATGGATGATGAACATAATGTTTCTGTGGATGGCAAACTAACGCCTCACGAAACGATGATTGTTCAAATACATCTTACCGCCTCTCATGGTGGACATTATGATGGAAATGTAATTAAATATTATTTTAATGATATATATTTTATATATAAGCTTCTGTAATTCCATTTTATTTCATACCATTATTCATTTCATGTTGTATATACATACAATAATTTCATTTGAGGAAGTGCGGACTACCGCCCCCTTAAAATGATATGACTCGTTCATACCACACATGGAACGTATAAAGGATGGTGTTAATGAACGTAAGTAACATATATAAAATATTATATTATACTGGAATAGTAATATACCTATGTATCATTTGGATTCGATTCTTTTAAAATAAAAATTAAATGGAAGTAGCGTTCGTGCGTACGTACGGACTACCGTCTCCACGAACGCGATGAGATTCATTCTCCATCGTATCCATTCAAGTATAATTATCATTTGATGATTTAAAAATGATGTTTAAGAACTTGATACCATTATGGATATGAATAATATACATCCCATTAATAACGAATATGGCTCACATAACAAAGAATATAAAGTAAAATGAACCCGTTAACACCCGAAATGACGATAATTCTAAGATATTATTAACAAATCAATGATAAAAGATCATATATGATATAATATTAAAGTAAATGATTCTTTTATTATTCAATAACAATTATTTCACCATTATACAGGAGGTAAACCTACCATCGACCAAGGAAAAAGTACAATGTAAGGGATTTTCTAATCTCACATTTAATTTCGTGAGAATTCTATTGTTCACCACTTAATTATTGCATGTGGTGTATGTGTACTGCCCATGATTGTATTAATTGTGTAATATACTTTAATTTATGGGTATTTACATCATCATGGTATGATACTTCTTTCATGGGTGTATGTTTCGAAAGTTACCTAATCGATAAGGGAATTTGAGATTTCAATTTCCACTCATTTGGCTTTACACATATTTCATTGATTATATTACCCCAAGATTATGTGTGGAATCACTATTCATTTGATTATGTCATAATTTCCACTCCCCTTCCTGTGGATATAAGATTGATGCACATAATCACTCCATTGGTAATTCCCAAGTCATTGATATGAATTTGATAAGAGTAATTTTAACTCATTCTCCATTTGTTGAGTTTAACATCCAATTCGTTGGTATTGTTTTTACAAGAATATGTGTGAATGTCCTTTGATTGTTTTACACTGAATAACCAATCATATTTAGTGTATTTATATTTTTCACACATAATTATGTCATTGATTTATCCTTAACCTAAGGATACAACCTTTACAAGAGATTTCATCTCAATTTACATTCCATTGAGACTTCTTTGTTGATATACACCAAATCACTTTTATGTGGTGTATATAACGTACTTTGACATAGTATATCATGAATCCCTTTATTCTCATGATATTACAAAGTTTTGATTACCACTATTATTTGTATTCAAGTGTCTCTTTTGGTTGGAATCTCTAACTAAAATACCATTTTTAAAATGATTTAAAGACTTATTCTTCTAAATCTTTCTCATTAATGTCCATGTTTTAAAAAATGGTTTTAAGGATTTATTTATATGGACATTAAAGTTTAAAAATTAAAACTCCTTTTAAAAAGTTTCAAAGTAGTATGGGACACTTTGATTCAAAAATCTACTTTTAAATGGCTTCTTGACAAAAAGTTTGACTTTTAAATGTTTTCAAGAAAAGGGGGATATTTCTCTCAAATAGTTTTGATGATTACTTTCAATTATGTCAACATCCTTCATTATTCATGATTGAGGTTAATGTGATACAATACAATCTTCCATATTGTATCAAATGAGTTATGTTTGACTGTGGATGTTCTATTTTTATACCATTCATGGTTTGTGGTTAAAGTATTGACATTTCGTATGCTAGTTTTAATACGAATGTTTATTTTATGCTTAAACCTATTCATATGAGGAATGAATTGGACTTAATAAGTGACGGGTGGAGCCCGCTATAGCTCCTCGATGCATCGGTAGGTCTCATGAGACAAACTAGTGTCTTGGCACAAGGCCTTGGAAAAATCTTATTTGTAGTCTTGGCACGAGGCCTTGGCTATGTGGTTATGATAGTCTGGCATTATGCATTCCATCATTATGAAAGTGGGTATTGATATTGCATGTGATCATTCGACTAGTAGAATATCCATGTGAGTAAGTAAATGGCATTATTTCATTTTACCTTTTCCATTTTATGCTGAAGTTCAAGTTTAAAAGGCTTTTGTTTTAGTTATAAATTGCCTTAAGTGTTTATGCTTATTTATGAAAGCTTCTGCTATAATGTTATCCTTACTGAGAATCTGAGCTCACCCCTTTCAATGTTTTATTTTTTTTTCGCGGGATTATGAAGAAGTAATTTATGAATGACCTGTAGGGATAGTATGAGGGGATATGAAGACAAGATGTTTTTTTTATGATGTAATGTAAAAATTTATGGATGTATCTAGTTATTCCAAGGCTACTAAACTAATCGGTCTTTCGAGACTTGATCTTTCTCATGATCATGCCAATGTTATGTAATAATGCACCGACTCTGGGTAACTAGGGTCGGGGCGTTACAATTGAGATTCACCTCTTCTGGTCATCTTCATTCAGGAAAACACACATTCTCAGGTTCCAAGGGGCTTCCGAAATATACGAGAATCTGATTCTCAATAAAAGAGTAGGTTAGGATTATTCTATTTAGAAACAGAGACCTTGGATCCTGACCCTAACTGGGGGCTAGAGGAGTCTACCGAGGAGGTGAAGCCTACTTATCCCACCTGGGAGGTGGCTGCGCATTGCGTGGGGGCACCTTCCGATTCTAAGGCAGACACTGCTAGGATGGAGGATACTTATGTAGTGGAAGGCCTCAGCGAGGTTGCATAGGCGACTCCACTGGTAATAATTCCAGCTTTATGGGGCCCTCTATTTGGTCCACTCCGGTGTGCTCGGCTCTGGAAGCCCTCCTTGGGTGAATTAAAGGGGGAAACTGACATGCCTAGATAACATGTTTTAGGGCGTCTTCTAGGTGTTGGGCCTTATCAGATAAGTCTCAGAATCATCCAGGGTAGTTCTAGGTGATCAGAGAGGGAACCAGTTCTGTTTTAACATTCCCTACACACATCTTCATAAATTTCTCCTAAGTCAGTGGCATGTCAAGAAATTTGTAATCCCTTTCCACCGAGTGATAAAGTCCACGACATGATAATCAGACATTTTTTTTGTACATAAAGAGGTATGTGATGCTTTTTTTCGGAGTGGTGGAGCTGAACTAGTAGAGGAATTGCCTACGGGGGTCCTCCCTACTGGTCAATGATCTTATGGGGAGCTGGATATACTAAATAAATGTATGCCCCTCCAATGTATACACAAATCACTGGAGTGTCGTAGCCTCTTGCTGCGTCGGGGTTCCCAACATGGGCCCACATCTTGAGGCGAAGTGGGCCAGATGATGTGTCGGATCCCCTACCCCATTGATGGGGATCCATAACCATGATCACTTTGGCAGGTTCTTCCACATGGTAAGGTGACCCAATGGCTTGTTGTGCGGATGGTGGGGTATTATATGGGGAAGCTGGGGGAACCTGAGATTGGTTCAGTTGATTTTTGCGCCGTTCCGGAGGGTTTGGAAAGAGACATTGTGCCCTCTTTCCATAACTGTCGGCCTCAACCCTGTCTTTGGGGGAATGATGGTCAGGTTTACCTAGAGGCTGATTTTTGAGGGGAATTTGTTCCGGCCCCTACTACGTTGTCCTAGGATTGTCATTGTTTTTCCATCGCTCTACAGCGCGTTCAGTGAGGAGGTCACCGAAAAACTTCTTCTGTTTGGAAAGATGATGGCTCAAGGCGGCCTTCTTATGGTCCACCTTCATCTTTTTCACTCAGATGGATGGGTCAGAGTGTTTGTATGCTTTGAGGTTCTATTTACCATTAACATGATTTTGTATAAGGACCAGTGGATCAGTGGGCATAGGGAGACCTAGTAGATTCCACTACTGGCATTTAACTCTTCCCGATGGATCTAGTAGTGGTGGGATGCCCTCGGGAGGTATGTTCCCATCAAGAAGCTCCATATCTTTCTCCTCTTCTACGATGTCAGTCATGTTTATCGGGACCCTTCCTGGGGGCATATCCTCAGTATCTCCTAGATTATCGGGTTGTTGTCCGACAGAATAGAATAGGAGGGTAGCATACAGCCCCCAACCATGGATTTACATGTGGGGGAAACCTCCTTGATTTTCTGGGGGAGTACCTTGAAACTCTAAATGCGTTACTATTAGAGGGCCTTACGGTGGCCTGGTGACTCGGGGCACTAGGCCAAAGGGAGTGTAGCAAAATCAACTAGACGACATTGCTTTCCAATGTCTTCAAAATGAACATCGCTCTAGGGATAAACCACTCGCTGATGATGTATGTGGAAGTTAATCTCCTAGAGGGTTTGGTTGAAACACTCAACTTCCTCTGGTGTGAGGGATTCTGGCATGTAGAGATTCTACGCTGCCACATGCCAGAACATCTCGGGGAAGTGGTTCACTATGAGGATATTCCATAAGATCCTTGGATCTGATTGTGGGAATGGTCCTTTGATTACCCCACTCATCAACTGGGGGTGGATGAGGAACTGATAATGGTACTGAGACAGACCATTGCGAGGGCATGGTGGCCAGTGGGGAATATAGAAAATGGGCAGACTGGCTGCCGAATCTTGGAATGTCTTCCGAAAAGTGCAGCGACCTAGCCACCACATCAATGTATGGTGAGCTGACGGCCGCAGTTCCTGGCATATGGTCTAAGGCTACTAGAGATAGGTCGTGCTTCTTCTCACCCACCATTGGTGCTAGAATAGCTCTTTGTGATCTCTAGTCATGGTAGATAGTGCTTTTGGTTAAAATGGTGGTGATTGTATCAACGTAACCATCAGGGTGTTTAGAATTTCATCCCCTAGGATGTACTTGCAGAGGGAGGTGGGAATCCGATGGATCTAGTATTCTGGGAGTACAAGGCTAACGTGCCTTGTTTCGGACCAAACCCTTAGCTCGGAGGAGAAAAGGGAGGGTTCATGTGCATATTTGTATTCTGCTTTGAAGTATTATATGCATACTAGTTTGATCTATGTCTGTAACTTCCCCGAATCCTTCTTATGGAAGTGACGACCCACCTTCCTTCCCCTGGATGGTTCATCTAGCCAGGGTAGATTTCTGACATGAAGAGGTCCTTTATCCATTCTAGTGCTAGGGAATGGAGGACCGCCACCTGAGAAAGCCGGGGTGTGTGGAGAACCGGGGTAAATATCTAAATAGATATGGGAAGTCCCTCTGTAGGAAGTGGTGGAGTAGATTGGACCTCCGCTGAAGCTCGTAGGAGCATGGGTGGGACCCCTATAATTGTTCCCTCTAATGACATCAATATGAGGTGGGGCATCAGATTGGTTGATCTGAACACTGGTAACACCTTCGTGCTTGGCCCTAGTGAGGCGAAGCCAGCCATCACACCGCTAATTGTTGGGGTGAGGAGGACCATAACCAACTGCTATGAGGGCATGGGGAGGGTCCTCATGTTGAAGAGTGAACATATGTTCAACTTCCCCATACCATAAATCTCTGGTGGGAGTAATGACTCCATATCCAATGTAGTGGGCACGAGAGAGACTTCCGTAGTGAGCATCATGGTCGTAGGAAGTATCCTTGTATGGGCTGATAGTGGCACAGGGGAGACCTCCATGCCGAGCTGGGATGTGGGGAATTCCAGCTTTGTACATGGAAGTGGTATAGGGAGGAGCCCCGTACTGGGTGGCATCACTACGGGTTGGTCTGCAGTGGCCACTCCTTGTGCTGGTCACAAAGAGAGTTGACCCAGCCTGCACGTGAGGTGGTTGGGACCTTAAGACAGGATGGGTATATGAATGTCCCTATTCAGCATACACATGGAGTTGGTGATATACGTCAGCAGTGGCTTGGTCCATAGTAGACTCTAATGTTGACACCCATTGGCCGACGTCCTCATCGGCTAGTGCCCGACACTGGCGTCGTGTCGGATGGATCTGAGCTGGTGGCATAGGTCGTGGATTAACTGTTCCTCAACCATTGGGGCCAGGCGGCTGCACTGACATGGCCTAGTGGGATACCATTGTGGTATCCCCTTGAATGGGGATATAACCAGGCTATCACGGACATCCCCTACCTCATCGACATCAGGCTAGGAGTGATTGATGTGTTCTAGGGACAGGCTCTCTTAATAGTTATATGATGGAGTGGGGAACAATGGCTCCCTGTGTGTCCCTCAGGGGCAGTGTTGACGACGATGTGAAAACACCTCTAAATCTAGGCTAGCAATATCTTACATAGGGATGATCCCCTCCTCCTCGTACTGATTTACGATGTAATTGATTACCCTCTGATGAATATACTCCAAGTGGGAGGAAGGTCATGGGTGACCCATGGTCATGGGAATAGAGGCCATTGCGGAAGAGGAGAAACCATATGGGACTATCGTGCCAATATTGCCATTGCCCCTACATCGGTGGGCAGGCGGTGACCATGTTCCGGGTGTAGCAGCTTGGCTTATAAAGGAAAGGATATTAACTCATTTGTATTGACCAAAAAGGAATTCGGTGACCAGTGTTCAAGCCCCATTTTGTCTTTCACGGCTAGTAAGATGGATACACAATGACAACATCACAGACAAGGATGTTTAATGTTCTACAGCCCCCATATTTGGTGAGTTTCAAAGCAGGCGCACTATTTTCATGGTGGTACCCGATGCTGGATATATACATCTCGTGACATGATAATCCACTGATGTCTCTAATGCTACTAATATCCATATTGAGGAAACAATCTTCAGGTTGGGTTCACCATTTTGGTTTCCGACGATTTCGCTGGGGTGCATGCGTCTGTATGTGGAGGACGCGTAGCTATTGCCCCTCATTCCCACTTTCCAAAGGCCGATGGCATCAATTGCTTATTCGGGGATGTTTACTCCTCGATCAAAATTCAATTATGGGATGTTGGTTCTTCCTTCCATGGATTCTTCCTTAGAACTCGAACCTAGTCTGGGTCTCCCTTATATATTTAAGTGGTTGTTTGTGAAATTCATCCTAGTTCCATATCTTCATGTACACCAGTTAATTACACTACTTTTCTCAGGATATTCCCAAGGGTCCAATCAAGGCAGCAACCTTTGGTCAGGGGAGCAGTCTTGTTGGACATCACTGGTGTGTCTGAATGTTGGGACACTGTTGTCTCTGGGTTTCTTCCACTTTTTATAGGGCTTCTCGAGAGTGTGGAAGCTGGAGGCATCCCTCTTTGAATGTGGAGAATCACATTCCATAGGCATGTATCTGAGGTTTTCATCATCTTCCCATGTATGAAACAGGTTATGCAGCATGTTTGGAATCTAGAAGAGAAGGATTTGACTAATCAGAACACTGATTAGAGTTGATCAGATGGGTGATACATTTTGAGGGAACACTGATGTTGGGACCAACATGTGGTCAACATCCCCATTGTTATTGAGGGGAATGGGGAACGAGATGGCATGATCCCACAGGGATGTGGTGGCCCGGGTAAGAATAAGGATTGATGATGGAGTGTTTGAATGTGGTGGATATTGAATGTAATGGTACTTCCATGAGGATGATATTAATGTTGGGATTGAGTCTCAAAGAGACTTCCTACGTATCCCCTTGGCAGGGAATCAATGTCTGTGTTGTTCAGTCAGGAGAAGGGACACCTATGGAGGTGTCCCGTGAGAATAGACCCATGTATTGGACCTGGAGGAAGTGGAACTAATGGGTTGGGGAATGAGAATCCTGAAAAACATAGGCTCTAAGGGAAGAATAAGAAATGGACTTGAATTGGGGTGTACACATAGGACGTCAACATGATGATGTGTATATGGATTGCACATGGTTAGTAGCCCATGTTGGTCTGATGCCACTAGGAAAGAACAATGATGAGGGTTATAGAAAAAGAGATTAAAATTGATTTACAATGAATAGGGTATTCAATGGTATACTGCTAATTGATGTCACAATGACTTTCCATTAGATTGGGTTGATCTTCATGGAAGAATCCTACATACCCTACCTAGGAGATATATATACATCCCACATAGTTCATATGAGATGGGAGTTGGTGGACCGATGTGAATGAGGACATGTGGTCTAGATGGATGGTGGGCTTGATCCTCGTGGAGGATTCCTACATACCACACCTTTGCATAGATCAAAGAACTCATAGTTATGGGGGATTGGGTGAACCTATGTGAAAGATGTCAGAGAGATCAGGTGTTGGGCATGAACCTCAGGGGGGGATTCCTACATACCTCGCCTTGGCAAGGATAAAAGACATTTTAGTTTAGATGGGTGAAACGACTTGCTACTGAATGGAGGCACAACGACTCACTACTGGATGGGATAGACAACATATTACTTCTCGATGGGATTGATCCTCAGTGTATCTTTCTACATACCATGTCTAGGAGGAAAGGATCAAAACCTGGATATATAAGTGGGAGTGGGAAATAACATGAACATGGACGGGACCAATGGTTGAGGGGCTTGAACCTCAGGGAGGCTTCCTACGTACCATGCCTTTGTAAGGATCAATGACCCCGTAATTCAGGAGGGTTTGGTGAACTGACATGAAGGATGTTAGAACGATCAATCGGTGGTGGGATTCAACCTCGTGGAGGCATCCTACATACATTTCCTTCGCAAGGATCTAAGGCCACATTGTTCATATATGGTTTAACATCTTACCGATGACTAGGGAAACACCGGCTTACTGATGGTTGAGGTCCACAGTTTAAAATCATACAGAACGGGGGTGAACTGACGTGATGGAGGACCATTTTCCCGGATAGGTGGTGGGATTGAACCTAATGGCGGAATCCAACATACCTTACCATGGAAATGATCAATGACCTAATAGTTCGAGTAGGGTGTGTGGCTTACACTCTAGGTTTCCCAGGGAGATTTTCATGGTTACTGATTTCTGTAAGCCCACGTGAGTCATGTTATGTGTGAGAAACAAGATACAACAAAGACCCGACGATTGCATCCTGATAGATGCATCCATGGAATGTAATGTGGGGATCTTGTGTGGTTTTCATCCCAAAGAGGATACAGGGTCTTATGATTGGTTAGCATCCTAGGGAGATAGAGATTCAGACCTACTCTAGGGTGGAGGACTGGGTGGGGACAAAGCCCAATGAGAGAGGGATATGGCACCCATGAAGAGAGGAGGAGCAGAGGTACTATATCCTGTAAGGAATGCTAAGGGCTTACATCAGGGTGGTTTCCCTATCTCCAAGGACGGATGCCGCTCTGATAAACAGTATATCATTATATGTGAGGAATGATCACACTCTTATGGAGACTAGTGGGAATAAATATTGTCAATGATGTGGCTCCCTACTTGCACATCACATGTCAAGGTCACTGTTTAACATCATGTACTGATGATGATGGCTCTTGGAAGTTTAACATCCAACAGCTCAGATGTTGTTTGCTTACTCTGCACCCCAAGGACATACATTACTCGCACCCTCTACACATTGGTTAAGTGATGGGACAGGCGATGCTATGGATGAGGGTTGTTATGGAGTGAACCATTGTGGGGTCCATGTTAGCGTGGCTATGCGAAGAAGCAATTGCTGTTAGCGTGCATATGTGAAGAATCATGAGATGATGTAATGAAACGGGAAGTATTGTCTGAGGGATATTGAAATTTCTTCATGAAAACTTAAAGGGCTACATGGGAAAAGTAGTTTTAGAGAAAAAAGGCCATAAGTAGAAACCTTGTGAAGCTCTTGTGCTCCATGAAGTTGAGGGGATTCATGAAGGAATGTGTTTCGTAAAGTGAAGTTTACTAGTCTAGGAATAGGACATAGGTGTATATGAGATGTTCTTTTTGTAGTGGAAATGTACCCACAAAGCAATTCCTCGTGATGTAGGGATTCCTCATGAAGCAGGGTTTCGTGATGTTATGGGCTTCACAAAGCAAAGTTACTCTACCTTACCATACATTTCTTGTAGGTGTGATGGGTGTTTCATGAAGAATAAATGCTTCACGAGAACCCAGGTCCCAGTGGGGATCTCCTTCATTCGAAAAGGACTATGGGCATCACGTAAGGCATCCCTCTCGGAAGAGGGGCTCAATTAATTCCAAGGGAGTGGCACTTCATAAAGTAGAAGTACCTTGAAGAACTCATGGCTCAGAGAGAAAGAGGTGATTCACGATTTGAGTGCTCAGAAAGTGAAAAGTAGGATGATCCATCCTTTGGGCTCAAGGGGAGCCTTGTATCTATAGGCAACATGGGCTTTGATGCAGTGCTCCCTCGGTGCGAAGATGGAGTTAGCTGCACTGTAGATCACGAATTTCAAATGTGGTCACTGAGGGTTACCACCTCCTTGCTCCATGGCGGGTCACGAATATCAAAATGGTCTATGGAGCGTTACTTCCTCCTTGCACTGTGGCGGGTCGTGAACATCAATATGGCTCATGGAGCATTACCGCCTCCTTGATCTACATCGAGCTCGAGGCCATGGGGATCCGCAAAAGAGCTCTGCGGGGAAATCTGGGATGTGCCCCCTTGTTCTTCGTCTTCCCAATCTTTTGGCAGCAACAATGGTTATCGTGTTAATACATTCGGTATTCTGAACATGTCCTATATTTTTATGGGTATTATGAATATTTTTTTCCACCCCTCTCTATATTCGTTTGTTTTGGTATTTGAGGATGGAATCATAGTGTATTCGTATACTATGGGTGACAATGATAATCATAATTAGATATTTTTTATAAACTATGAAAAAGTTATCAATATTCTATGATTTCTATGTTAAAATTATAGAACATAAATTTTCACTTCTTCAGTTATATTATCTTGGAATAAGTGTATCTGTTGACTCAGAGAAGGTGAGTGTTGTGGTATCCTAGGAGAAGCCCAAGAAGGTGTTTTATATATAGATATTCCTGAGTTTGGATGGATATTATATAAATTTCATAACAAACATCTCATGTATTTATGAACCTATTAATTGTCTTATGATGAAGGGTGTGTAGTACCTATGGTCTATATCGTGCAAGAAAGCCTTTATAGAGCTATAATTAAGTCTTGTTTCTGAATAGATTCTAATTCTTCCAAATCCTCGAGATGTTATACAACATTATGTGATTCATCAAGACATAGAATGGGTGTAGTGATGATGTAGTATGATAGATTAATTATGAAAAAATCTTAGTAGTTGTGGCCTCATGATAGAAATTAACCAATACACGGCCTCGAGCATGCAAAATTCATTCATTACTTTTAGGGCTATAGACACTCTATGATGGGTGATAATTTTGAGGGGTTATATTGACAAAATATCCTCAAATATATATTTTCATATCATTAATTTAATCTCAAAAAACGAATATGCGTTTAATACCTTCAATATTCTAACATTGTGATTTTTTATATGCTAGGAAAATGTAATAAGGAAGTAGATGCAATGAGTAAATAAACTAAGGATCATAATATACATGAATCCAAGGGTGAATTGAAAATGATGGTTATATTTTCTGAGCTACTTATAAAGTTTCATGAGAATCACAATCGGTGTTATCTTATAGCTTGGAAATTTGCTTCATCCCACCGTGATTGGTTAAAAAGTATGCAGTTTTCAGATCTTGATGGTTTGGTTCTCTAGGAGTTTATTTCTCAAGAGGACCCACCAATGGATTTGTATGTTCATAAACATTACATACATTTTTACATGGAATATCTAGTTTCCAATATAATTGATAGAGGAACTAATGTGTGAATCCCACTCTTCTCAGTGGGATGTTCATAGATGAATCGTTAAAATGTTTCAAGATATGAAATACCAGCATTGATGGATAATGATGAAATATCTGATTGTAGGTTTTATCACTACATGTTCCTCCTGTTAGTAGGTAAAGGAGGAGTACAAATGACTTAATGACTTGTTATAGCTTCCACCAGTACTGTTATGGAAATGTGAATTTGATTCTATAGATTTTTTTGGATTACCAAGGTCTCGGTAGGGAGGGGAAATAGTTTGGGTTGTCGTGGACAGAATTAAAAAGTTATCCCACTTCCTTTTTATATTAAAGACATTCTTAGTTGATGGTCTTGGCACACTATATTCTCATGAGAGCATAAGACTACATGGGGTCCCAGAAACTCTCATTTCAGATTGGGATTCTCATTTCACATTGAGGATCTATAAGAGATTACAAATAGGTATGAGTAAATATGGGCTTATGTTCACCACTAATCACCCACATACTGATGGCTAGTCAAAATCAACAATAAAGGTCTTATAGTAAATTATTTTTTCTTTAATAAATACTATTTTTAGTTCATGGGAGAATCATGTCCATCCCTTTGAGTTATCCAACAATAATTGTTATCATGTGACAATACAAATACATCTTTAGAAGGACCTATATGGTAGGCCCTTTCGTTCAACCATATACTAGTAAGCAGAAAAAGAGGTAGTACTACTGGGTCTTTGTCTCAACCAAGATAATTCAGAGCATGTTATGATGATCAAAAATCATATGACTATGGCTCAGTATATATACAAATATTATGTCAATATCAACGGATTACCTCTATTTGTTTGAGGTATGAGATCATGTTTTTTTTGTCAGTATCACACATTTGTGGGCATAAATAGACACAAAGTGAAAGAAATTATCACCTCCTTATGTTAGGAAATTCAATATTTTGGATAATAGTTTTTGTAACCAATTATTTTATACTCCATCAATGTTATTGTTCTATGAATGATATCTTTCATGTTTCAAAGCTTCACCGTTATCCTGGCTACCTGTCTCATACTTCTGATCTTGAGGAGGATGAGTGGATGTTGATTATTCAATACAGTATTATCATTAACATATCATTTATCAGTGTATGAATTCATTCCAAGGATTTTATATCCCTTTAGAATGTGTTCTATGGAAACAAGATCATGTAAACGATGAGACATGGGAGTGGGATTACGATGTACATTCTTAGTGGCTGAAATTTTCTTCAGATAGAATTTGGATTCCTTTGGAATGTAATATCCGGGAAAATATCTATTAATGGGGTATGATAGTCCAAAATGGTTTTTATATGGGCAATAGATTCTTCAAACATCAGTATAATTCATTATGTTTGAACTCTTATAAATTCCTTATGAGGTCATTGAACTTTCATGGGTTGTTCTGGGCTAGTTAAGAGCTCAAAACCTGATTCAGCGGTGAAAGAGATAGCCCACACGGTTAGTAGAAACCATGAATTCTAGTCCTTATAATTTCACAGAACCATGTAGGGAATATTATAGTGGATATAAGGTAGAATAGTTTTCTAGAAAAAAACCCGAGACACATGCTTGTGTAGCCACCAATAAAACATTTAGCAGATCCATGAAACACTATTTTTTGATGGATAGTAAAAGAGTTAATATAAAACCTTGTAAGGTCACTACTTATATAGTTAGAGGTGCATGGTTGGTGCACAATTTGGCCAATCACGTGGACAAACTATGCGACCCAAAAATTCATGGGTAAAATTATGATTTTCCCTTAAAAATAAATGACGCCTACCCTCTTTCTCTATTACTCCCCCAGTAGAGAAGATGATTTCATTTCTCATGTTGGATCTATCAAACTAATATATTCATAGAATTTTATCATGTTTCATTTTCCAAGCATGTATTTGATCAATTTTGGTCTCAATAGATTCCTACATGTTAGATCATATATTCATAGGCCCATTTTTTCTTCATCATCCTATCCGCTGTGCTATTTTGGTGTGAGATCATATGACTTATTTTTAGAGCATTAATTTTTTCTTATATTTTCTTCTATTCCTGGACTATTTAAGGGATTTTTCTAGATAAGGATACTGATATAGCCTTAAGGTCAGAGGTGTAGGACTCATCCCTCAAGTCATTATATTTTATAAGCTATCATCATTGTGTGCACATTGATTTCAATGGGAATTGTTTACCAAATTAATATTCTATTCTTGTAATAATATTTCTCGTATTCTACAGCCCATACTATATTTGATCACCACATCATTGTGGGTTAGGAACGCAATGTAGGAAACCCAAATATATGGTTTTTATTAATCATGCCTTAGTGATCCTTGTGGGAATGTATGTTCCACCATTCGAGTGTGCTTTGACTTGGACTTCATAAAAGAAAGTGTTTTAATTAAATGAATGAACTGTTAATTCATAACACATGAAACATTGTTACATAATCCTTCTATAGATTGAGTTATAATTATTTAATGAACATTTAAAATGTTAAATTTTATGTATATTTCTCTACTTCACCTAGAATAGTTAATTATGAATGAATTTCATATGGTTCCATGTCCTTAACCCACCATTAAATGCTTAATGAAAGGTAAAGGAATGAACCAATTTAATGGATATGTAATTAATGTACTAAATTATATTATGTAATTATTATAATATGTAATATTATTGAATGATAATGGAATAAATAAATTTTCTAATAAAAATATTTGAGTTTTACTGAGCCTTATATGAATAAATAATTATCAATATAAGGTTAGTACCTAAATTGGACATTTTTATTATTATAGTAAGGATCATACATGAGTCAGCCTTAGATTCATGGGGGAATCCCTAGAGCACTTGGAGGACTCTATTCCAATTCACTAATCATGTTTCAAAAATAGATACACACCTCATAACATTGTATTTTCTTATTAAGTGAATGTCACAACATTGAACAATGATTCACTTTATATCATTTTTGGTTTTTTAGGATTCCTTGGATACACTCATTAGATTTATCTAGATGTCTTATGAAATGGGACATCATTGACTCACCCAATTGGACCCAGTAATTCTTATGCCATGATTAATTTTGATGAGATTCTTGTAATTGGTTATAAATATTTATAGTGGAATGCCTTGGGTGATGTCCCTTGTATTACAATCAAATCCATTTTTACTGCCAGACTGCATGAGTAATTACTATGATTTGGCTGACCCTTGAGGTCAATTATTCCTTTGTTATACTCCAATTACCCTTTTATTGTTATCATGATAAATTTTTGGTTCTATTTACAACATAAATGACTTATCAATATAAAAGAAATTTAAATTATTTAATTAAATCATCTCATGTTTAAAGACATTACCAGATAAGTATGTAGCATGTATCCGTTGTTTATTTTAGCCTTTATTTACATATATATATATACATGACCACTGTTTCAGTTTATATTAATAGACTAGATTTTATATATTCCATTGATGGTGACCTACTAAGATTTATCGCACACCATATCCAAGAAACCATCGGTACCCGAGTAGATTGTATGTCCGCAGTTTTTGATTAGTGGAAGCTTCTCTATTTTGACATGAGACTTTCTTGAATGCATTATGATGGATCTTGGTTGAAGATGACTAGGTCAGTTCTCAAGATGCATGAATAGTTTTTGTTCAGTATATTTTTTTTCATGTCATTTGTTTCTTACTACCATGTATAGCAATTTTCTATTTTTTTTGATATATGAAATTAGATCATATTTTTTATATTGTATTGTTCATATTATGAGATGATTGTTATTGTAGTTGGTTTTTATCTTATGATATCATTTAGTTTATTCATTATCATGCATCCTCAATTTCATATATGTTATTATATTCATCCATTGGGATCCACTCTATTTATGAATGAATAGTCTCCCCATGAATAAACCATAGTCCCTCACTACTAGATACAAAACTCTAGCATATGGGGAGGCACACGTGAGGACATGTGGCCCACTAATTCAGAGAACCTTTGAGTGGAACTAGGATCAAGTTGTTAAATTTGGGGTGTACATTTCATATTGATTCCATATAACTAATTTTTGAAAGATTCATAGCATGTGAACCTTATTACATTGATACCATTCGTAGGAAACCCATTAGGATTATCTAACTAGGGGGTTGTTGGTTATGTTTCGGATCATTTATTCAATTTAGGATTAACCAATAGGTAAATTGACCTCTTAAATTAGGATTATTACATATTGGTCCTTAATTTATATATATTGAATATGTGTATATCCATACCGATATATGGGAGATGTTATGTTCTTATTTATTTTGATGAGGGGAATGTGATGGGATCATCAACTTAAATTTAATATATGTGATGTATTCATCATTTTGGTCAGTCTATACTTACTGAATTGACAACATATTAGGAGGATGTAAGGGATTCATAGAAGATTTTTCCCATGGACACTCAATGTATTAATAAAGGGATTATATTATTTTATATACACATAAATAATATATATGGTGTACCTAGGTATAGAGGTATATGTCTCACAGGATGATTACTCCAAATCCCTTTATATCTTGAGTAACATATAAAATTTTCTAGGAGAATAACTTTTCTTACATTTATTAATTATGAAAATAATATTTTATTAATGCTAAAAATAACATATCTGATTTATGATTGTTCTGGAATGACTGGAGATTGAGTTTTATAATACATTAAGTGATTATCAAAATCTGTTTTGAGTTTATCTATAATGATTTTTGGATGGATAATCACTAGGTGGATAAAATTTGTTATTTAATTTGTTATTGATGATTGGCTTCAAAAACTATTTTGGAAAATATCCAAATGGTTTCTTGGACATGGATTTATGATTCAATATATATGATTCAGTATAAAGTGAAATGGAACAATGTGTTTATAGATTTATTCCAAGTTAGAGATTGATGAATATATTCACTAAATCCATAAACAGATATGACGTGTTCATTATATATTTTATGATATAATATGGTAATATCATAATGTGATTGTGCCATAGACAGTCATTGTATAAGGAATTGAAAAATCCAAATGTATATAGAAACATATTGAATGCTCCATATTACAAATTATGATTGATCAAGGAGATATAACATTAATACATAATGTTAAAATCTCCTCCACTAAACTAACATTAACCGTTATTCCATATAATGAAACAGTCTAAGGGATTATATCAGTTTTGTGGTTAAGAAAAATCATAACTATATCTAATTTTGATTCCTTCTCTTGGGCATGTTATTGTTGTTTTAGGCCTCACTTAACTATCCCACATTCTTATGTAGGGATTCCTATAAATGACAAAAGGTTGTGACAGTAACACATTTTATCAAGTGAGATGATAAGAGGTTGACTCATCCCACAATAGGTTTTATTTTATTATATTAGATTCTCATATTTATTTATGTCATGTACAAAAAATCATCATTGAAATAACATTAGATACCATTGGGTAAAATATATTGTGGATAAATCGAATTTAAGAGGACTATCTACATGGGAATCATACTATATCTATTTTTATGTAAGAATCCCATTTTAGGTAGTTTTAAATTTGATATTGTAAGGTACTCTAGAATTTTTCCTTATCTAGGTAGGAATTTGTCTCAAGTTAATTAATTAAAGGGGAATTTTGGGATTACAATCGATCCTATTAAAGGGGTTTCCTACATATCCATATAGAGTGAATTAAAATCCATGAATTTTGGTACCATTTAATGATGAACATAGTACCTTTAAAGGTCATGGAAAAGGACCATGGTGGTTAATTTTATGTGCGTGAATATATGATTCCTTTTATGTAGTTTAATGTCATACCTAGAGGAATACTACATAATGGATTTGAACAATGGTTTAGTTCGAGACAAAGACAAGAGTATCTTGTTTTAGTTTACTCAATATGACTATCAAGGTGAATGGATTTTTGGTTATTGAGAAGAGTGTATAAACTATATGTATTTTGGAAATATAATAGGATAATCACTAATATATTCATAATTTGGAATCCATTTGGTGAATCTTGACTCAATGCATTTTTAGGAAATAGTGATGATGACCTTGAATTGGGTAATTTTAGGGAATCTAAAAGGATTGTCTCAAACTATGGAATATTTGTAGGTCCAATTGGATAATATGAACACTTGGTATTTTGGAAAACAATGGTGAGATTCTTGACTCATTCTTTTGAAGAATCCAAGAGAAGAATCTCAACTAATGGTTTCTAAGGAATTTAAGAGGTGAATTTGTACTATATATATATATTTAAGGAAACAAAGAAAATAATCTAAAATAATTGTATTCCTGGTATATAAGTGGTTATTTGTCTCATCACAACGCAAATAATATTTTCACTGTCTAAAAAGGTTCATTCTGTGACTATTAATTTATCATGGGGGTCGCTAATAGAAAAAGTGTGATTGGATCGAAGGCCTGAGATTTAAACAAGTTATTGATACCAACCCAAATTGTAGGGTCACATACCTAGTGGTATGGATTAATCAGTTCCCTGGTAGGTGAACTAGTATAATTTTTTTCTATATTGATGAATTTTGTTAATGGGATCCTAGATAGGTGACTCTAGTGAATATCACTCAAGTTGGTGAATGAGTGCATAGGTGATTGGGTACCCATGTACATCAACACTTGGGTGCCCTGAAATAATGGTTATCTGATTTTTAGTGTCTGAATATAAATATGGGGTCTTGATTATAATATTTTGTACAACTCAACCACATTTTTTTATTCAAAAAACACCATATGGATTGTTTTGTGCACTAATATTGTCAAGTTCTGAAGCCTAAATTTCACTTCATCAACACATTGTACTTTTACCTAAAAAGGGGTGTACTATGATTCCTTTTTTTTTGAAAATACACTACTTGGGTTTCCAAAAATATGTGATAACCACACATGTAACCTACTTATGCCATAGGGGTGTGTTCACAACTTCTTCTAGAAATACATACAAATTTCATCTAGGAGTGGATGCACCTATATCTAGGAATGATGTTATACACATGATACCTAGTGTCACGAGGTAATATAGGTGAAAAATTGGAATGATACACATGGGATCATAGTTTTTTCTATGAATAATGGGTAAGAGTGGTAAAATACTAAGGGAGTTCATGAAAAGTAGGGTGTTTATCATCACACCATCTTATCATGGGTGGGGACATTAGAAAACCCATCCATAATGTCTCAATTGTAATGGATATTATTTTACATAACTTAGTCACTTATTGAACCATGGGAAATAATATCAAATTTTTTGTGATGAAATATAGTGTAAGGGATCCATTTTACCCTTTTTGGGTGTTCTATATGGTTGAAAGAGGACTGTTGGGGTTTATACAATTCATATGAAGACTAGTTCATTATTTTCTCAGACAATTGTTAAAATCCATACCCTTATCCAAGTGGGAGGTTTTCACCACCATTCAAAATATTAGGATTTTTTTTGTAGATTCTTTATCCATTATTATGTGAAATTTCATACGACACATTGATTTCTCATAAGCTTATTTTTAATCATGGGATACAGTCATTCATCTTCAACTCAACTCGTGTCATCTGAGTGAGTAACTTATTACAAGCAAAAAAAAATGTGTTATCTACATTTTTTGATGCCAAAAAGTCCCCCCTCAGTATTAGATTTTTATATAATGAAATAAATCATACTATGAGGAATGATGGAGTATTATGACACATTGATTAAACATCCAGAAGCTTCATGGAGATGAATCTTCAATGAGAGACTCACTAAGTGGACAATCTCAAATCATGTATATTAAATTTTCTAAGAGGAATAATCAACTATAGGAATTTGATTTTATAAGTGGAACAACAATATGGATATAAGTATTATCTCCCATAGTAATAATTTAATTAATTCCTTTGAATATCCAGTAGTAAAATATTACTCATGGTTTTTGATTTTATAAGAAGGATAATCAACATGATTATTTTTTTGTTTCAATTTATAATAATCAACATTAATAAATTGATGTTCCATGAGGAATACTCAACATAAGGAATTTTGTTTTTTCATGAGGAATAATCAATAGAATGTATATGATTTAAACTAGAGGAATAATTGACTTATGGATTTTGATTTACAAAAAGTTATATTCACCTTTTGGGATTTGATATCACTAATAGGAATATTTCACACAAGGCTTTTAATTCACGAAGAGGAATAATTGTTAGAAGGATTTATATTTTTTTATAGGAACATTCGACTTCAGGCTTTTTGGTTTCCATGAGGAATAATCCACTAGAGTAATTTTATAGTACAATAACAATATTCAATATAAAGAATTTTTATTCCCCATAATGAATAATCAAATGGATTCATTTTATTTCACCTCGAGTCATATTTGACATAATGATTTTTGTATTTGAAAAAGAAAAATCATCTTATGGGATTTTATGTTTTTATGAGGAATAATAAACTCAATGATTATGATTGTCTAATATGAGTACATGACTCGAGGATATGGATTTTCTGAGAGGAATAAATGAATTGGTGATTTTGGGTTTCTATGTGGAATATTTTACTATATGAATTTGTTGTTCCAACATGAAGACTAGAATTTTGAAATTTTATATCCTTATATAGGTTTAATGGGTGAAAATATTATATGAATTTGTAATGGTTTTAAATTATATTATAGTATGGTGAATGAAATAAAATTTGAATTTTTTGTTTTATTTATATTACATTGTCCAGATATCACTACATATTTTGTGAGAAGAGGAATCAATACATTTAATGTTCTTTATTGGGGATGTTTTATTATGATATTGGATTAAAACTATAAGAGTCATTATAGATGTTCCAATGATTGGAAGTTATTGTTTTTTTAATATATTTTACATGTATATGGTTGATATAGAAAACCCTATGTGAATGTGGTGAGAATACTCTACGAGAGTTTAAATTGAAGTGAAATTTTTTATGGTTATGTAATAAGTGACCTAGATGTCACAATGTATCCCATGATAATAGAAATCAATCTGTATATAGTTCTTGGTAGAGATTCTCTTAGGAAACATGGCCCATACATAAAGGAAAATGAAATCGAATTAATGAATTCATTAGTAAGAGAGGGATAAGGATTCTCAACATCAATTGGTAATGTTATTAACACTTACGATAGGGTAAAGTTATATAATATGCTTTGGCCAAGGATATATTCTATAATCATCACAAAATATCATGTGAGAGATGGCATGAATCAATATGTAGTTCTTGGAATAGAGTCTATATTTTGACCAAGATATTTCATATGATAATATAGGAGATTAATCGTAGGTTGAGGTAGTTTTAGGAATCCCAAGAGCCCTAAAATTAATCTGAAATCTATTATATAGGGATGTCTTACTTATATCAATAAATTTTGTATAGGAATAAATTCACATAAAAAACACTCTAAATAGATTAGGGTCAGGTTTGATGGACCATTGTATCTTGCGGTTTAGGTTTACTCGATGGGGACTACATCCTCAATATAAACATTATATTAAGACAATATCAAATCAAGGTATTTAGGTTATGAATAGGATTATCTAAAATTTTGGAATTTAATTCATCATATAAAATTAATTCCCATATATTTAATGGTATAAGTTTATAATTCCATAATCTTTCTTTGATAATGAATATAATTCATGAATGTGAAAAATAAAGGGTACATGATTCTACACGAAAAATTGGAAAATGTAATGGGTAAATAATAATCTAATAATTTTTCAAAATCAATTATAGAGGATGACAAGTGAAAATAGTTTTTCCATTTGTAATTTTATGACCACTCTCAAACCATATTAAAATAGGGAGTGTAGTTAATGTGGATCTTTCTCCAAAAAAACACGAACCCTGGGTAACCTAAATTTTCTTAATAAATTAAATTATTATTAATTAATTGGGTGATGGTTCAATTTAGATAATTAAATCATCCTATAAAATACTTATATGAAAGGGGGTGCCAAAAATATTTATTCATGATTTTGGGATTCCAAAAGGAGAATATCAATTCATGGTTATGGGTTTCTGAATGTGGAATCTCAAATCATGGAGTTTAAATACACTAAGAAGAGAATAATAAATCATTGATTTAGATTGGTGATGAATCAAGAATAATATATAAGAAAATTATTCCAAGGGAAAATGATGCCCAAGAGGGGTTTTTGTTGGTCCAAAATAAGGGTCAATACCATTGGTGCAAATCAAGGTGTTGTAAATTCATTTATTAAACCATTATAATGATCTTGTTACATTTTAAAAGAAATTCTTATATCATTATTTCAATATTTAAAATATAATACAATTTCTTATACAGGATTCATATATTTTTACATGGTATACCAAAATGGGATACTATGATGAGATTGTAATGGTAATACTCCAATACACCTGACACACCATGCTCACTTCTTTGGTTCAAATTTTTGATTATCCAGACTAACCCCCCTAGTTTATAAACCTCACAAGATGAATGATCATTAATATAAAAAACTCATGATATTAACTTATCCACATATTATTTCTACTTAGATTCTTAATAATAGGGATTTAAGGTTACACAAACAATTGTGTGTTCATCAACTACACAATATTCTACATGAATTAATCTAAAAATATTAAATAGATAATATCTCATGGATATATATTTTATCCTTCTCTAAATTTCTGGCACTGATCAGAAACACCTGCTTATTTATTCATTGATTTATCTCTATGTGTGTTCTCATTTCCCACAATTACTACAACATGTTTTTATCTTGTTCTAAATATAAATCTAATAATCCAATGGTTAGGGTTGATTCTCCATTATCAAGTCCACTATGATCATTCAATGTTTACAAAATATTTTTAATATGGACATAAAATGACAATTGTGTTTATTAAACCCCAAATATTTCATTAAAAATTTATAATTTTTAACTCCATATCTAACTATCTAATGGTCTGGAAAGTCCTGGTTCATGATGAAAATTCATGTTTAATAGAACTACATATGTTAAATATAGAGATCCATAAAATATTATATATATAAATATATTATATTCATTATACCTAATATTATTAATTTGATCTCAAATTTTGTATTTTCCCATCAAAAATTCATTAAGTTGCATTCTATTTCATAGTGTAGCAATATGTTAGACCTGACCATCAAAATATACCTAGATATAGCCATGTTTCAAGCCTTCTATCTCACTATGTGTTCACCTATTGGGAACGAAAAAAAATGATATGACATTAAATCCCATAATGTAGTGATCCCTCTATGATATGACCACCATATGGATATTTCAACCGAAACCATTGAAATAAATTTTTAGTGTTTCCAATTTTTTGTGACATTTAACTGGAAGCACTAAATATTACAGAAAAAAGGAACCCACATAAATATATTCTAATATTATGAAACACTATTGATGTGGGATATTTAATATTGTGGCATTAATTATTCCTATGATGTTACATGAATACACATTATGTTGTTCCTTAATGATATAATGCATAATCTTACATAGTGGATGACTATAATAATAATTAGTGAAACCCTTGTGAAATTCGTTTTTAGGGAAATACACAATCACAATGTGACATTGGATGTCAAATCATGACTTATATATTATATAAATAATAATTTTATCCCCTTCCAAAACATCTATAATACCTTGTATCTTTAATTGAGATAATTTTTAATTCACCTCAAACATTATTGTGATTAAAAAAATCACATAATTTTTCTAAGGGAAGATTAATAATATTTTGATAACATTGATGTTTAATTCAACATGTTTTGAACACAGTCCTATGGTAAAGGGATATAACATGAAATTTATTGAGAACATGATCCTAAAAATTGTAGGTTCTTCTTAATGTGATGAAGTGTTCCTATAAAAAAATTTTATGTACCCATGATCGAATTTGAGCTTTGTTTCATACTGTGAGGAGGGATTGAAATATGATTTTCATAGGCTAGTGGTTCCTATGACTATAACCTGAATTTTTTTAGGTTTAACATTTAGTTTCAAAATGATTTATGTAATCTTAATCTCTTCTCAAATATTTTCTTAATCCATGAAATGGATTTATTACTAGTTGAAAAATCTAATATTTCATAGGATTCCATTTATATAATTTCTATTTAACATGAAATTATTTATTTTTCTTTTTTGAATGCTCCATCTTTTTCCAATGTTTTTTATGGGAAATGATTAGTTAGAGAAGAATTGAATTTTTCTCATCCTTCCCTTTATGGGGTACAACTTGAAAAAAATTTGTGTCTCCTTCATTTGAGATTAATTCGATACCATTTAGACCATTGATGGATGAATTTATAGGTCTTATTGATTTTAAAAATAGTGGTTGATGTTTAAGGTTGTATTTATTTGACCAAAATGACGTTTTTTATCATGTAAATGAGGTATATATAAATTTCTGTGAATGAAAAACCCCATGTTAGTAGGTATTCACCAAGGAGATGCCACTTCTATTTAATTTATGTTCATATTTTTAACACTGAATTATTTGAGATAGATTGAGGAAATATAACATAGAATAAGTTATTTTCTTAAATGATATATATATATATATATATATCTATCTATCTCATAAATGTGGGAATTGGGAATGGGCATAATATATAATATTGTAAGGGAATAAGAGCATAAATCCAACATAAATTGTTAATATTAAAACACATGGGATGAAATGATGTTTTAATGGGATTAAAATTTATAGGTGCGACTAGGATAGTATATTTTAGAATCACTATATATCACGTGTTAATAATAATCAAAAAATAAAAAATTTATATAATTTTTATTTTATCCCTAAGAATATCTTCACAACGAAAGACTCAATAAGAATGAAGAGATGATAAACCAGGAGGGGTTTGATAGGGATAAAATTTATGATTGGGGCTACTGTGAGAAATTTAGGCATCACTGCATGTCATGTGGTAACAAAAATAAATTCGTTAATTTATTCTATAATATTATGGTTGTATCCTTCTGATGGTCTACTATAAGTTGATTGAAATGAATTGAAAAACACATGTACTATGATAATGTATATTATTAGATAGGAAGAAAATTTTTATTGTACATAAATATAATATATATTTAAATCACAATATATATTGTTTTTATATGAATTAATCAAAACAAAGTTTTAGTAAGGAATCATCTATAAAAAAATAGCTCATTTATAGAAGAAATGAGATAAATTTATAGTTTACTTAGTGAGAGAATGATGAATGAAACCCTTCAGAAAATGGTAAAGGTATCATCATATAGGAATAATTGATCATGGAAATGAAATATATGGATAGAAATAGGAGGTGACATCTAGGTATCACGACATATGTCATGTTAATCGAAATCAATCCATTAATAGTTTCTATAAACGAGTGTTTTTAACAGGTTAAGGTAAACATGACATTAGGGAAGGTTGATATAGTCATAACAATTAAATATCCCATGAAATATAACTCTCATATAGATCAATTTATAATATAGTAGAACATTTTAAAATTTGAGGTAACATGTAAGATAAAAATATAATTAGATTATGTTCACATGGGATATTCATTTGATACATGTTGTTTAAAGTCATAAATATTTTAAAAAATTATATTATATTTTATGATCATTGTAATAGGATCCTTCTCAGTAGTTTCTATAATACATAATAGTATGAAACATATAGATATTTTTGTTGCATTTGAATGTGGGGGACATAGATTAAGTAAATCATGTATTTATATATCATAATATAGGATAATAAAATACTAATTAGTTGGAATATGTGATCATTTATTAATGGAGAAACCACCACAACACCATTAGAAAATTTTACAATGATTTTGGGTAACTCACTTTTGAGATAAAAACATGACATAGGGAATACATAGTAAATCAATGAAAACAATTGTATTCACCATTTATTCCTAAGGGGTTCATTGAGATGATTTATGAACCCATTACCAATTTATATGAGAAGTTAAACCAATATAAGAATCTCAATTCATGGTTTTGGGATTCCATTAGAAGAATATTGATTCATTGTTTTTAACCCCACTGGGTGGAGAATCTAATTTTGAGGATTTTTTGTTGATGGGGAATCATATAATGAACATATAAGGTAGTATTGGGTGGAATATAACATATCCCAAATGGTGTTGAATAGTCTATAGTTTTAATATATTGTGTTGGGAATGATATATGGGAAAATTGAATATCCCTAATGTAGGAGGTGGGTAAATTAATCCTTAAAAAAATAAAGTGAGGTTTCAAGGTATAATGAGGGGTATCATGATCAATAATATTGTAAACCATATCATTTCAAATAAATAAATTGAATTATAACATGGACTATAAGTATACCAATGATAACGAAAGGGGTCTATAAACAAATATACCTTATACAAAGAGAGGCACATAGTTTATGTTATTTTATGACTAACCGCTCTAAACATTTTATGGTCATATGGGATTAACTATATACCATTAATGTTAACATCATTGGTTGAAAACCTTATGCCTTTATATTTATGGTCATATTACTCAGACATTATGTTATGTAGTATAAGGAAATATGATTAGGACCTAGTGTTTTGGATTTTAGAATAATTCAATATGGAATTTTGTCAAACATGTATTTTTAGGAAAAATTCTTTCTTATTGGTGTAACAATGACTTGCATTTGGGTTTCATGTGTATCAAGATTCTCTAAATCAATTTTGAGTTTATCTATATGATTGTTTAAAAACACTTTAATGACCAAACATTCATTGATTTTATTTTCCAAAATGTTTTGGTAGGGTAAATAATTGGGATGATCATTCATAACTACCTTCTCGGGATTCATAATTCCAAAAAACCTTATAAAATAAATATCTAATGAAAATATTAAACACACTACCATATGCTTATGAAAGAAGGAATATATAATGTTTCATCTAACATCTATAAATATATGGACCTAATTATTTTGTAAAATTTGTGTGTTTTTCTCTAGGAGATAAAGTGTTAAAAATAGTGAAATAGGTGTTACAAAATCCATTTCCCACATAATATATCTACTACTAAATATAATAAATACAGAAAAAACACTTATTAATTGTAAATATTGACAATATATTATATTGGAAGCAATTATCATGGTCCATTAAATCATCCACCAGAGATAAATCGATCCTTCTGGGCTCAATATAATTTTTATCCATGTAAAAGGAGAATTACATGAAGAAATGATTAATTTTGTAGGAATATACCTTATTATGTATCCAAATCGTAGGTTGAAAACATAGTTTCCATTGTATTTTACATATTTATAGATCAGTATGACCACATGAAAAAATTTGAGACTTGGGATGTGGGGCTTTAATCATGATAAATTTGGTGGTAGATACTGATTCTATTGATGATTGAGACATAGATAAAACTTCTCCTAACCAAAATAACTTTTAGATTCATGGTTATTTAATGATATGCACTAAGAATAGATTATTTAAAAAATTAATTTTAAGAGTGTATAAATAATATTAAAATTCACCGAGCCTGTTTGGTTGGTGTACATCATAAAAAGGATTATTTTTGAATCATGGGATAATAATTTCAATATGGAGAAAATATCCACGTAGATACAACAAAGTGGATTTCAATGGAATGGATTGATCTTATCTAGTTAAAATGATTTAATTCATGTATTTAGCAAAAAATTCATCATGAATGGAAATTATTTCAAAATGTAACACTATAATTAAATTCTAGGGATTTTTATTTTCATGCTTCAATTCGGAAACCTTTTCTTCTTTTGAGATGGATCTGAAAGATTCAGTTGGTTGATGGTTAAAAACCTGATAACTACCTTTTAATTCCTATTGTAATGATGGCTTGATAACGATGGATGCCTAAATAGGTATCAAAGTGATTGTTTGTACTATTTAAAAATGAGGTACACTATATCAAAATTTTATTTTGAGGCATAAAATTGTTTGAATATTCCATATAGTTAGGAAGGGTATCAAGAAGCTATTTTTCATAAATACAAGGATTTTATAAGGTTAAAACCGATTAAAACTGGATTATTTCATAGGGATCTAGTTATTTCCATTACAAGTTATATGATTAGTATAATTTTAAAATTATATAGACCATAATTATACTTCTTTTTTAGAAATAGAGGTTCTTATTTCTAAAACATCTTCTTTTTTAGTGCACTTGTTCATTACCAAAATATCATTTATTGAGGTGAGTTGGTTATTCTCATTAGAATATTTTATTTTTTGGTGGTATGGTGATAGTTTATATTCCTCATTATAAGAGTTTCTCATTTGGTAGGATGTTTTACATTGGACATCATTATGAGATTATGATCTCATTTGTTAGGATGGTTCCCATTCTCCCCATGATAGCGGAATAAATACCAAATTTTATTGGACTATTTTTTAAATCATCGGGGAACTGAATTTTCAAAGATCAATAATTGGTTTAATGTATCATATCATGTAATGATAATTGTATAAGGAGTTTCATTTAGGTCTATAAATAAAATGTGGATCATTACTATTTGATTAAATCATTCCATGGTGATGGGTTAAACTCAACCCAATGAATTATAAGATATCCATTTATTAGTAATTTCTATATTCCTATATGGCCACATTCCCATAATTCTTCTTAATTATATAAAATATCAAACAGATTTCGAAGATAAACCTTGGGAAAGTCCAATGGTACTTCACTATCCTCGACCATACTTTTGAATAGATCATTAAAATGTAATAAAAGAAATCTAGATTGTGTGACCAAATATATGATTATATGGATGATAATTTTACATAGTAATTCTACCCAAATTTATCTAGTAATTTTTTTCTAGAAATTTTATCATGTTTTACTTAAATTTAGGGACAAATTAAACATTAACCAGATAAGTATAGAAGTAATTTTTTCTTCTTCATAGTTATGATGTCACCAAAATGAGATTAATGATTATTGATTGAACATTTACATACTTCCTTAGCCAATATGGTCATGTTTGGTTATATATTTATATTATTCATTTAATGGAATCATCTTGATGTTTTGTTATATTCATAAAATCTTATAACAAACAAAGATACATTGGGGGGGAGATAAAAGTATAAAACTTGTCCTATAGGTTCTCCACACTGATCATCAGTAATTTTTCTGGTGTAAGATTTATTTCCAAGGAGTATGTTAGACCAAGTTATCTTTTAATTAAATTAATGACATCTAAGTCTCTCACTACAGTAAATTGGAATGGGAAAAGATATATTTTTAACTCATAGTAGAGAAAATCTTTTAGAGGAATTAGTGATAGATATCTTCACAAATTTCAATTGGTCTAGTTGTTATGTTATTATACCAAATAAATGAGATACCATTTAAGGTATACATAAATCAACTAAAATTTCATACCTATTTTTATTCTAGGATTCCAGATATTGAGGTACACTAAAATAAAAAATAAGTGAAATTATGTTGTATATATCACATTCCATTGAATGTTTAAAAGTATATATTCCTCAATTTGGTCATGGTTGGCACTAAATTCACCAACTTGAGATACAAGTTACTTTTATGTTGTACTTATTCATATAATACCTCTATAACATCCATGAGCAGTAAAATAATCCAATAAACTCTAGGATACTATCACCTGAGCTGACATGTGAGTTGAAATGTCATTATGATCTTCAAATTGTTGTCTTATTTGACCCATAGGATGGTGCCTTACTTGATTAATACCTAAATAACATTTCTTGGAAATTGTAAAATGGTACCCAAATAGTGTGGAATCTAGATAATAAATTACTTAAATAGTAAAATGGGATAATTAACCTGATCATAGGTTGTAAAGGTGAATTAATTCTACCTTTATAGGTTAAAAAACTCATTCAATTAAAATCATTCTGCATAAAATGGAATAATCAATTTATATTGAAAATAATATATAGTGGGTGTGTTTCCCCTATGTAGTCTAACAATGGATAGCTTAGGATTATCAATTATGGAATCATATTAGTAATTTCTTTCTTCTATTAGAAATCATTCTCAGTTTTATCATATTGAATGGTCATGTTTCTCCATATATACTCTTGATATATGAAAATGGGAATTATTGATGTTGGACATAGTCTGGACATGGACAATTTTTGTGTTGAAAATGAAGGATTCCCCTGACATTCCCTCCTTATCGGTTCCCTAGAATTAATTAATGGGGTTTGAATGACTTATTATAGAACTTTTGATGGATTCTATACCATGTGAAGATGGTGATGACACCACTCAATTGATTGATTTCTCTTTGATTGATCTTGGATAGCTTGAAAAATGTCTGAAATATCATTATAAAAAAAATCTAGGTAAGAAATATTATAATTTCATCACATATGGGAACTAATTATTAAATGGTTTTATGTTGACATGAGATCTAATTTTTAGTTTAAATTTTTTTATGGTGCTTCGCTTCATGGATTCTGTCTTTCTAGATTAGCATAGGCCATCAAAAAATGTTTGATGTATCCACTAACAGAGGAACTCCAGAACCATTTAATTTAAAATTTTACACTATGAATGATTGTTGGATAAAAAATTACTTTATTATATATACATAAGGTATCTGTAACATTGATAGTGTTATAGGATCATGTTTCCATTAGTTTGTGGTTAATAAAAACTATAAAAGTTGAGGAATTTTCCAAACCAGGATTGTGATAATCATCTCTCATGGTTTGTTCATCAGGGTTTCTATATGGATTATATAAGATAAAAAAAGAACTCACTAGTGATGTATCAAAAACATAATTCATTTTTAGTCATTATTTTTAATGAGTTATGTATTTCATGGAGGGTTCCCAATTCTATTTTGGAATCTTCCATGATCATAGGTCTATATTTTTTGTTTGGGGTCTCATGTGACTCTCTCACTATATTATGGTGGATAGCCTCTTGAACGGATGGGGTGGTGATGGTGTAAGGGATAATCATATGAGGGTATGAGATGATATCTCATCTAATGAGGGATCTTGTCGTCTAGCCCAACGATCTCGTAAAATGTTATGTCACATTCTAGAAATCCTTCCCAATAGAATTACAATATTTCCTTTAGTTAAATTTACTTGGCAACAACATGAATATTACTAAAAACTACATGTGGAAATTATACCTTTATTCATTGGATTAAACAATTTTGTAAACCTATTGTTTCTAAATCTATATAGAATGGAACTCTAGATTTTATCTCTGTCAATAGATACATTTGGATCATATCAAAGTAAGGAAACAAATATTAGAGAGTAGGGATTGGGATTTCAAAAGGAGATTGATATGTATATCTATGAAGGAAAACTGAAACCATATCATATGGTTCTCTAATGAGGCTTGTAGTACCTTATATGGTCATATTAAAATGAAATTATTGGTTGTATTTAATATCATTCATCTTTGACCTCATTCAACCAGTTTAAAGTCGATATTGGACTATATAGTGAAAGATTCCTAATAATTATTTGTTGTTGTACTTACACAAGAGAATCCCTTTCTAGTTTTCTTTGGAATATATGCTATGTTATTGGACTTTTTGACTCATATAGAAAAAATTAGACACTCATTATTTTTTGAATTTAAGAGGATAAGATTTATAATAGAAATATTTAAGAAAAAAATAGTAGAATCCTAACTCAAGTAATATTGGGATATTAAGTGGAGGATCTAAAATCAAGTATTTTTAAGAAAACTAGGAGAAGAGTCACAACTCAAGGCATTTTGGGAAACTCAGAAGTGAATTATGAATCATGGAATTTGAAAATCATATAGGATTTTCTTGACTGAAGGTGTTTGGGGAAAAAAATGGGAGGGTATTGAATTATGTTATTTATTGAAACCAAGAGAATAATCTAAAATCAAGGTGATTAAGGAAACTATTAAGATTATTTCAAATCTGGGAAATTGATTAAAAAAATATAACCATATAAAATTATGTTATTATTAAGATATTTGTTGAGAATAGTATCATTTTAACCCAGATCTTGTTTGTCCTGTCTTGAAATCTTCATGGTGTGACTATTGAGATTTCCTAGGGGACCATGTTAGAAGTAATAGAAAATTGAGAGATTGGGATACATGTAGAGAGAGAAATATCATTATATTTCAGTAGATATGTCTGATAAAAACTTTTAACTAATACACTAGATTCACATCCTAGTTGTGGTGGAGAAAAAAGGTGGCATTCAGGCCTCAATTAAAGTGGAGTATGATGTTCCATAGATTGATAGAAGGACAATCTAAGTAAAACAATATGATTTTTAAGTATATGATGTGTGCTTGTGTTCTATATTTTTGAAATGTTTGGGAGGATAACATACCCTTAATGTATTTCATGTATCACTCCACTATTATAATGAAACCTTTTGAGGCCATGTATGGGACCACCTATAGGCCATCCCCCTTCTAGATAGTTTTTTGTGATACATCATAAACTAGACCAAAGTTCATGCAGTTACTAAAAGAGAAGGTGAAAGTGATCAATGAGTAGATAAGTACAAATCAGAATATTTATAAGTCCTATGAGGCATAATTAAGGTTCCTATTATAGATTGATGATGGATATTATGAATTTAGGAACGTATCATTATGATTCAATTTGAGGGGGGTATGTTAAGGGAGAAATATATCCACAGGGTTCGTCAATCCATTCCTGAAATAATATAGGGGTGAAATTACATTCCTCCTATAATTTTCCATATTTCTATTTCAAGTGCACACCAACCTTCTTATCTCACACTTGATTAGATACATGCACATTCTCTCACACGTCATTTAATGAGGTGAGGTAGATTCAAAGGTCAATGATTATATTTCAGAGTACAAGGTGGTGAATGAGGAATGAAAGGAATGGACTCATTGAGTATGCTCAATACCACTATATTATATTCTATAAAAATATGATAAACATAAAGAGAGATCATGGTAATATGAGGGTCAGTTATAGGTTAAATACACTGAACTATTAGAGTATGCTGTACTTTTTAGGGTGATAACCCTAATGTTTGGGAGGATTTAAAAACCTATATTTTTTAGTCCAATCCTATAGAATATTTTAAATAAAATTTAATCAAGGGTATAATTATTCTTTTGTATCAAAATAAAATCACATATTCTTGGACATAATATATATATATATATATATTAAAATTTCATAGACATGATCATCAGATTGTACCATTTTCCCCCAAACAATGACTGAAATGGGGAAACTGATGCTTTAATTATGATTGGAAATTGTAGTTTACCCCATGGGTAGTGAGATTTTTGTTTTCATTCAGGTCCTAGTTTAGTTCCATCGTTGGTGTAATTAAATTAAAAATTTATTTTCTATAAACCTATATTTCCCCAATAAATTGATATTTACCTCTCTAATTTGGGGGATTCACCCTTAAAACCTAACAATATATAAGTGGATAGGGAGAATATTATGATAATCAATGATCTAGAGTCGATGAAAATATTCATTTGTGGTATCGCTAAGGGAACTCAATGTATACGGAATATTAATAAATGAATGATTCAAGATTGAGTAATGGATTGTAATTTTCATTTTTTGATATTTTATATTGAATACCGTTCTATTTTGTGTAGTTGAATTATTGTAATAAACTTCAAAAATCAATACACATTCCTGTAATTTTATATTTTCTAATTTATTTCATAAATCTGTATTTTTACCACATTTTTTAATGTTAATGAATCCAATACCAGTGATTGGTGACTATACCATTACACTTCCCAAAAATAATGTATATATATGATATAATCCATCTTCTCCCATTAGGATTTATTTATTCACCACCTCCATTCATTTTTGGTTGGCGATTCAATGAAATTGGTCCGGTTTATGGAATAATTGAATTTTTTTCCAATGAGTTTGATTTGGTTTTGGAGATCGTGGGGGGATAAGATGTTTGACTAGATGTGATAATTAAATGCCATAATGATATTTTATTTTAATGCGTTATGAATTCTAGATCATTAACTATGTAGTGAAAAACCATTTGGATTAGTCAACTAATAATGATGACTATAAAATAGACCCCAATAGAAAATAGTGGTTATTAAAGAAATTTATAGAATTTTAGGGGTTATTAATGGTGAGAATAGTGATGAATATACATTTTAAATGGAAATTGGGTTACTAGATTCCATCTCATAATCCCGCAATGTTTATTTCCTGAAACAAATGTCATATACTACCCTTTATCTGTGGATACGGTTCTCTATCATGTTTTATATAATATGAAATATTACAAGGTGACACATATATTAAATCTCTATGTTGAATGGATTGATGTGTATTAGGGGTAGTCACCCAAATAACCCTACAAGAAAACCCACCATGTGGTTCCCAACCTCATTCTTATACCATAATCTCTGACATGAATTAGGGGGTTGTAATACCAGATGATTACCCCAACATGTTCTACATTCCATGTAAACATTCACACATGTGGTGTTGGATGACCCCCAAACCTATATGACATGTAGATAAGAGTATATTACCAAATTCTCACACAAATATTTTTCATCCTAATATTTTTTGTTATATATATCGATGAGAAATCCACCTTCATCCTTAGAGGTGAGATGAAATGTTATTTTTTTCATTTTAGATTAGTTAGATCAATAGGGACAATGATGGTAATCATGTGTGATGATCAAACTAAGAAATGTGTTTTTAATTACTTTAATGGTGTGCTAGTTATAATGATTATGCCCCTCAATATTTTCCCAAATATTAATAATCCCCCATATTTATTGGTATTGGGACTATAGACTAGAAATTATGTTGGTAAACCCTTGAAACTAATAATATATGCCCCCCAGACAACTGATATAGTTATAAACTCCATAACTTATATAAGGATTGGGTGATTTGTCAATGGAGTTAGGTACTCCCACCTCTGGAACATCCAACCTGATGAGGTGTGGTTCTTCTACAGAAGTTGGTCAATTATTTGACTGATATATTACTTGGTGAGGTTTGGGTACCACAGTAGAGTTCAATGAGATGACGTGGTTAGTAAATATGATATGTTTGGATTCTTGTGTAACTTATTGTAGTTTTTATTTATTTAGTCCAGATGTGTAGAATCATACACTCTTCTATATCATGGTTTTTCTACATATCAGAATATTTGGGTTTCCTCTTCTAACACTTATTGATTAAATTCACTAGTATTGAAACCTAAATAATATTGTTTTGGGGGACTTTTACTCAGTATCTATATACTCACCTATTAATTGGATTTTAAGCCATATCTGTTGTGTATTATGAATATGATAGATAGTTTAGAAGAAATTTTAGTATATATAATTTTAGTGAAGTGGGAGATTAATAAAATCCAAGGGGGATAAGTATAAGAGGAGTTTGTTTTATGTTATGTGCATCAGGGAATCATCATGACCTTCTAGTTCTGTTATGTTTGTTTTTTTACTTTGGGATATTGAGCCTTTATTTCATCCATATTTACTTTATATTGATTCACATTATCGACAATAAAAAAATTTCACATGTATTATATATTTTAGAAGGTTTTATTATCTATCATGTGTTTTTGTGTTATATAGGGAGATGTGTGTCTCTATATAGGTGTATTAGGGTGATTCCCTCCATATTCTACCAGATTCCTACTCAATATTATTAACCATTCCCTTACCTATTAAGGGCAGGTTTGAGGTCTCACATAGATATTTTTTCTAGCCCATGTGTGGTCCCAGTGGATCTGGTAATGTTGAGTTGTATCCGATCTAGTCTATTGTGTGATAGAGTATAGAGTTAGGTGTCATGTGAGGAATGGTTTGGGGAATTAAGGAAACTTCGTTAATGGGTATTTTGTTCTAATTTTTAAATATAGAACCTAGTGTTTGTGGTGTGTTTGATATAATTATTCATTAAGACTATGATAACTTACCTTTTGTATATGTATCTCAATGGAACCTACTTAAAAAAATTAAATGGTTAATTCAACAATAAGTGACTCATCATCGACTATCTATGTCCTTCATGATTGAGCTCCCTAGATAAAATTATATCAATTTTAGTTTTTCAGATAATTATAGTATGTATCCAAATAGATAATAAGATATATACATGTGGTAGCGGCATAATGCATCACAACTGATCATACTATTAGGGGGATTAATAAGTTGCGACTATGGGCTAGGCTCTAGAAATAGTATTTATGGGATTGGATGAGATTATAAAAAATGGTACTTTTTAAACAGGTATAAATTTCCAATTTAAAAAATACTAAAGTAATAATCATATCGAAATTAAAATATATGTGTCAACCATTGGATGTGAAATATTTTTGTTTCATTTTTTTAATTTTAATTAATTTTCATATACTAATTTTTTCAAAAAATTAATATTTTTCCAATAATCTGACCAATATTTATTTATATTTTATATTAGTTGATACCTATAATGTGTTTAATATTTAATAGTACATAATAATAAATGTTTTAATATTTAATATAGAAATATTATTAATAATGATTACAAATTTATGTTGGCATGTGGACTGGGAAACATAAAATTTAGACAACATCTAACTATTTTTTTCTACATTTAATTTGGGAAATATAGGACCATCAATTTTTAGTTTCTATCCATATGGGATAGGATATATCTTCCCTATTCCATCCTATTATGAATACCTACCTCCCATCGTTGAATATATGAACCATTATGCTTCCATATAGGGACAAAAATGAGATATGATTTACATTAGGTGAGTGGGGAGCAGTTCCTCTACCCTTGTTTCAGTTACAAGACCCACTAGTTTTAGTCTAAGAGGATATTCCTCCACCTATATACTTACTAATTATTCTAGTAGAATAGATTGAGGAAACACATTGGCAACATGTGATTCATGAGATTTAATGGATATGACCACCAATGTAATAATGTGAACATAATCTCTAGGCGCTAAAGTACTTACTTGAGACAATGACTCAAATATTTAACCTAGTTTATACACCCACTAATTATTTTATGGTGGTTGCATCCTACCTCCTATAAAGTGTTGTGTTTAATTGGTAGATATTGATAATCAAGAACCACCAAAAGGACACTCTTCCCTAGATAGAGATTTTACATCTCATTTTTGAGTAGTACTACATAGATACATTGGCCAGTGTTCACATTTGAAATTCATGAGCTCTATAGTTGTATATCATGTAAGTGTCATATTATGTTACATGGTTCACTGTCCTCAGAGGGTAATCCCACATCATGATTCATGATGGATTACATTTAACATTAATGATTGTGTGTGGACATCATATAGAGTTTTGTGTTTTTTATGTTCCCCATTGAATACCCATATACATTGGGCATCTTGAGATGTACCTAGCGACTGCGAGTGTCATACCATTATAGGAAAAGAATATCTACAGTTGATTGAAGTTATCTAGTACTATAATTTTATACTATTGAAACAATATGTTAGGAATTAGGATCGAAACAATAGAGGTATTCACTTCCATGGTCATTATCCTAGGGATTAATAACATAGGATTCAAATATATGAATGATCTATCCATAAGATTTGAATTACTATGCCTATAGGGATGAGGTTATATTGTTCATAAATGTCTACAATTCCTTGAGCCTAGACACACAAAGATGTCACAATATTTTAATTCATCTTCTAGATTACATGGAATCAAATCTCTAAGGACCTATTAGATTATCAGTCTGGGAAAATAGATTACATACATAAACATTACATTAAAATTTTAAACATTAATTAAAAAATAGATAATCATTTGATAATTCCTTTATTCTCCATTATTAAGATTTTATATCAATCATAAAAAACCTATTTCCAACTAGGGAATATAAAAATTAAGAAAGGTGTGATCTAAGATGCTCAATAATGGTAAACAATATAGAGAAAGTTATCATAAATAAGAATAAACATATTAAATAGAAACAAAATCCTTTTAGAATATATTAATCATAATATAAAAGGATTAAAAAAATAATGCCTTTTAAACATTCACAATGAAATTGTACTACTCAAATAATCACAAGTAACATTAATAACAAATCTCATAATGAGGGAATACAAAATATTAGACATCCTAACTATATCTTCAAGTCCTCATGCTATGAACATAAATATATACACTCTCAAGGCCTATTTCTAAGACACTAGTTTCACTCATGAGACCTACTGATGCATCTAGCAGCTATAACGGGACCCAAAAGTCACTTATAATGTCCAATTCATTCCACTTATAAATGTGGTCTAACATAACCAGCATAAACATTGATAGTAAATATAGAATAAGAAATGTTACTACAATAACCATAAACCAAAAATAGTAATAAATAGAACATTTATAGTAAAACATTTCATATAAAACACCAATATAATATGGTATATTTTAAGACAACAAAATAAACCTCAATTAAGCTTATAATACAATAATGGATTTTGGAATTTATGACAATAATAAAATAAATTTATTAAAATTATTTTGTGAAAAATATCACTTTTTTACATTGAAATTTGATTAAAAGACATAAAATTTCTAAAATAAGGCATTTATAATAGTTCTTTTAATGAAATATTTCCACACCACTTTGAAACTTTTGAATTCAATAATAATTTTAAAACATTAATGTCTATATAAATAAATCTTTAAAACAATTTTGAATACAAAGACATTAATGAGATAAATATTTAAAACATTCGAAATAATGTTTTAGTTAAATAATACCATACAAAAAAGCAGAAAAATGTTCATTTTTAAAAGAATATGAAACATGGACATGGATGATATATATGTCTTATTAAATACTTACAAATAAACAATCTCAAATAATAATGAAATTAAAAATTATCCTTTATTATAGGTCTGATACTCACCACATATGTCTGAGTATATTTTAAAAAGGTTTTAAACATATTATTAACATATAAAAAATCATAATAAAATTTATGATATCATATATGATTCATTTATGACATTATATTACTCATTTGTTAATAATTTCCATGTTAAAGCAACATTGCAGGTAATAATCGCTTTCTTTATCGCACATATTTTGGCTTGTTATTCCTGACTTTACAACATAGTTCATGGTTTACTTAAATAAAAATGTATAAAATGATTTATATATAATATATATTAAAAGTCTAAATATATATAATATATAGAAATATATAATGGAATACAACATTCATAGGGATTGTAGGTTATATTTATGCATGAATGTGGATTCTGTTTTCGAATCGTATTGAATGAAAGTAAGTGAATGAAATATATGTATATATATATATATTATTACAATTTTAATACAATGACATATATTTCATACTTATTTATAATATATATTTTAATAATCATTCATGTATGGTTAACGTGGGAGATGATTCTCATCATGTTGTGGAGATGGTAAGTTGTACGCACGCAGAAGCGACGATATCATATACTTAATTGTTAAATGGTATTGAATTGGATTTAATATGAATTTTAAAGATATAATATCATGTTATATTTATTATTTACAACATTTATATTCATCTTTATATCCATAGAAATAATATTTACATGAAATACAATTTACACGATGGTGTAGAAATGACAGGTCATACGTACACACACATGGAGATATTATTTTCGTTAGGATGGGTAAATGGTGAAATATTGTCTTTAAATAATCATAAAAAATATTAGAATATATTTTATTCTATATTAATTTTTTTATTTTGGAAAAAAATTTGGTAGTTGATGTAAAAGAAGAAAAAACATTGAAAGAGTTTAATAAAACAATTACCTCTTTTTTGGGTATCTTCTTTTGATTTACACAAAATTAATGCATAAGATATATTTATTCCCTATGTAAGGCCACTATTTTTTTAGGGAAATTGGGAGAGGATATTGGTAGTTTTTTAAAGATATATAGTTCTTTTGGGGTTTAAATTAAATTGAAGGAGAAGTGGCCTTTTCTAATTTGGTGCAAGGCTCTATATGAAAATCATGAAAAATTAATATATTATAAATTGATTTTCAGTTTATATTTTCTCCAAAGTGATTTATTAAGAGTCTAAGATTATTATGGTATAAATCCTCTAATAAAATACAATTATAAATGTTAATATCATAAAATTAACCTTTCTATTAGAATTAACCAGTAGTTAAATAGTTTAACTCTTACCATGTCCGAATGTATTTTTACACTATAAGGTTATTATAGTTTCTAAAAACTGCTAAAAACATAAAGTGGATCATTTATGAAATTTTTATCATTATTCGAGTCAAATGGAAAATCCTTCTATTTTTATTTCTTTTATGTCATTTAATAAAATAGTATTTATTTTAAAATATCGTTGGTGTCAATTTTCATACTATTAAATATTTTCATTTTTAGAATATAAAAACAACATCATAACATCGAACCAATACTTAAAAAAGTCAATAAAATTTCAATGTGATATATAAAATTATGGTATGCCATTAATTAAGTAAAAATAAATTTCTTCTAATATTAATAATATGAATTATTTGATTCATCCTTTATTGAATCAATTACTCCATCATCATTCTGTCATAATTAAATTTAATTATATAATGTCTTAAAATTATAAATAAATTATTATTATGTATATAAATTTCTTATTTTTATAATTAATATTTATATTTCAATTTATCTTATTTATAAAACTATATTAAAAATGATTAATTTATTAAAAATTCAAAATGAATCTTATAAATATCCTTTAAATAAAATATAATAAATACATTAATTAAATAGAAGTGGATAAAAATGATCATATTTTTTAAATAAGGATTATTTTTTCTGATAAAACTTATCCAATGAAATTAGTACATTTGTTAGGGTAATTTTATATGATTATAATATTATTTTTACATTTAATTATCATATTTAACATTAACCATTGTAAATAAAATTCTAATGTTTCTATTCCCAAATAATTATTTTGATCCAATTGAACCACAATTTCATTAATAATTTCTACCATATATGTCCATTTTTAGAAATTAAATTCATATAAGTAGTAAAATTATTATTAATTTTAATATTCAAAAGTGGATAAAAGGTGGGTAATTTTACTATATAAAAGATCAATGATATTTTATATCTAATTATATTATAAAAATTATTACAATGACCAACATTGGGATAATATTTGTATTATTTATCTATTTTTTCATTATAAAATTTTAAATTAAAATAACTATTTAAAAAAATAAGTTGGGTTATTTTACATTAATCAAGTGTTTTCACTATTTGTCAAAAATTAAATGTTTCCAAAAATTACAAAAAAATAACCCTATGAAAATGTTGATATTCAGAATTCATAAATGAATTATATTTTACAAAATACATTTTCTAATAGGTTTTATTATTAATTTTATTAATATTCACAAAAGGGCATACAATGTAGTTCCATTAAGAAAATAGTATTTCTAAACAGATAACTATTTAACCAAAAATTATACATTTCAGTATAAATTTTTTTAGGTGAAAACATTATAAATAATATTAATATAATATTTATTTCTATTTATTTTACTAAATTTAAAGCATATGTTTTAAATATATCATTTAAATAATTTAAACACTAATGTGTTGTTTTGATGAAACTCAATCTTTCGTGTAACAGATGCCAAGTCGATGTTGTTTGAAACAAAAGACATTGAAGATAATGTACCAAGAAACACTGGGGTGTCATATTCTTTCCTCCTTTAAAAAATTTCATCCCCTCAATTTTAACTACGAAAAAATCTATGCGATGGACATTTAAAAATATAATTTTTGAAATCACACATTGGAAAATAGATTAATGGCCCCCCATATTAAAATAATGAAATGTATGTATGATGGTCTCCATAGATAACACATACTAGGGTTCCATGTATAAAAAAATGGACAAGAAAGAAAATTAAAAAATCATGTTCTGATGGAGGGTGATAGAGACCATTATTTAGAGAAAGTTAACTATAAAAAATCTGTAAATCTACAATGATCCAAGGTCCCATTTGATTCATTTCAAAAGAATTTAAAGGTATTATTTTTGTTTTGAGCTCCATTCCCTAGAGTTAATGAATTAATCTAGTTCATATAGTAAGGCCAAATTGAAGCATACATACATGAAAAGTATTGTTCTATCCTTTTACTAATTTCAACCTCTAACTCGTCTTTCCTTACAAAAGGTAATAAAATTCAACATATATTATATTTATCTTAAGAAAATATGGTTAAAAAATTAATTTATACTTCATCTATCATTCAATTTAAAAAAAACTATATTATACAAACTAATATATCATGTAGGCTAGTGGTAAGTGATAAATCCTTGTCACACGTCGGTTGTGGGTATGATTCCCACAACCTTGTCTGATGCGAGGGATTATAAACTGACCAGTGGGTTGTCCCTTTATAAAAAATATATTATTATAACATTACAAAAATAATCTGATGAAATTTTTTAACGATAAACCATATAGTCCAATTTCCAACATAATCTATTCCAACCATTAGACATATCCAAAATCATTTTATCCAATCTCACTATCCAAAAAATTATATGGAAGGTCACGTAACATAATGTAGATCTTTTTTCCACAAAAAAGAATGTGAATACCTTCATCACATATTCTAAAAAACCTGGTAATTCTCCAAGTTACCAGGAAACCCTATTTCAATACATATGTTCTTAATTATTCATTTTGTAAAACATGTAATACTAGATATACTCCGTGAAGCGAACAATATTATAAACTCCATCAATGATGGAATAAATAGACCATTAATCGGTTCCAAGGTAGTCAATAATATCCAATATAATTTATCCATATCAATAATCTCTTTATTCTTAAATCATTTTCTCAGACTTATTATGGGTTATCATTCCATCAACCATATATTTTCCAAAATGTTTAACATTCAATTGTGCCACTTTACTTATAACCATACAGTTTAAAATCCTTAATGAAGTTTTACTATAGTACAATCCTTATTTATTTTCATAATTCATATAAAATTTAGATCGTTGATACTATATTTAAATGAAATAATTCTCTAATAACAAAATAAGCACCATAATCATTCATCATCATCTGTAGATGTATCATAACATGATTATAATTTAATATCATAATCTAGGGTATACTTTTACAATTGGTAAATTAATTCACATAGTGTTCCATATCCTTGCATATGAAGCATTGTAAATTAAAAACATATTTCGTACCCTTTCAATCATGAAATCATTGTTCTTTTTCTCCACACATAAACAAATATCCCATTCATTAAATCATTTTCCAGTACGATTCTATCAATAGTTATCACATGTGGGTAAATCCTTCTTTCCATTCTACCTTTAATCCATATTTTTCTCTTACATCCTCTTATTATATTAATTCCATTCAAATTAAAAGGACTCAGAGAATTATTTACCACTCTTATTTAAAATTATAATATTTCTTCATAAGATAAGAGTATTTGGAAGACTATTTCCCTTAAAAATGTTTTCTTAAGACCATGAACTGTATGATCCTTCTTACTATATGGGTCATGTGTATTGGTGGAGTTATCATTCCTTCTACTGGTTTCTATTTATAAATTAAAACATACTCTAGGTTAGATCATTTTATAATGTATAATCCCAAAACTAGAAACAATATAACAATTAGCTGAATATTTAAATTTACATAGTTTCAAAATAAAAAAATGGTTTTACTAGGGTTATATTTACTCAAAAATAGTTCATAATAGTTTTTAATAAATATGTGAATTATCTTAAGCATATCCCCTGGGAGTGTTAAACATATTACACATTATAGCCCATTATCGTGTACTAGGTTACCCAAAGTCTAGCCCAGAACACCATATCCGAGTTATCAGTCCTTATTACATCTATTCCAAAACCAAATCCACTTGTAGTATCTATAAATACATCTATTTTCTATGAAAACAAATATAATCTCAAAATTTCCCAAATCACAGGATGTTCTTATATACATATCCTAAAATTCAAACATAGAGTTTTTTTTCATAAACGTGTTTTTCTAAATCTACATTCCAAGGTTATTATTAAACCTACTCTGATACCAACTATGATGGGATAACCATAGATACATAGAGTCGATACATTGGAATGATTAAAAAGAATCTATTGGAGTTGGTGGCCTAAAACAAACTACTATGAACATTATTCCATAATAAATACCTGATCGCATCTTGATTTTTTTTCTTCATGGAATTTCATATTCTAATGAACTAAGGATAACTGTTGCACTAAAGGGTCATAGAATATCCCTGTTGTGATGGGAACCCCCAAGTGCCACAATAATATTCATGAATATATGGTCTATGTCTGGATGATGATTTTTGAGGGACAAAAATAATACAGGCCATTAGGTGTGAGGACTCATAAAACACTAAGGCATCATATCATGGTGTGAACCCATGGTAATATCTAGGACGATATTATGAGAACGAGACATGCCAATTGGAAATCCACATTTCATTATGTCATTGAATATTCTTATCAGCGAATGAGTGCAATGGATATTAGAATTTATCATTATTATTAATGGGTTTTACATCTCCTGCAATTTAATGTATTGTCAAAAACTATGACAACACACTATTCACAGTGAGGTATGATATGTTTGGTGCATCATGAGTAATACTACATTAATAGATAATGTGAGAAATAATTTTTCATGTTATTCCATAATATAAGTTGATATCTCAGTCCCTTTGGTGGAATTGATATAGCCTAAATAAATCCATGGGCATGGTGAGTAAAGGGAAAGTTCCATTCCGAGTAGTCAGAAAAAGAATAATGGAGCACATGGGTTGATGGAACCATCATGAAACCATCTTGATTCGAGATATCAAGACAAAGGTATTAAATTATACCATAAAAATTTGTAGTAGGTGACACACCACTGAAGTGTAAAGTTCATTCTCTATGGGTCCCTTAATGTGTTTCCAGATGCTAACATTTTACTTTAGGTAGGCTCCCCCTAATGCCACTAAAAAAGTGGCCTTGAGGGTCCCACCATATTTGTGTTCAAGACTATCAATTATGTATTAATTTAACAAGTTTAAAAAAGATTTATCCTGATTGTGGTTTAATAATTTTTCAAAGATTACTGATTTCCTTTATTTCTACTCCATTTATTCGAGGTAATATATTGTAGGTGAAATAATATATTTATTACCATGTAATCCAATTATAATTGTATATGTAATACACAATCATTATTGAAGGTCCAATAAATGTGGTGGAGAAAATAAAGAGAATGGAAAAACAAAAGTACATTCCATGTACATTAATATACACATAGTGTATTTTTTTATTGAATTTGTGAGAAATAGTATTTTTATTTGATTAAATAATATTAGGATTAATTCACTGGTAATATGTCATGTAATAATAATTTTCAATTGTTAGTATTAGACATGGTGTTTTACTAAAAATTAAATGCAATGAATAAATGCTTTGAGGTAATTAATTCAATTTATTACTCTTTGTAATTAAAATATCAATGATATTATTCTCATTATTGTAGACATTTTTTGTGGTTGTGGAATGTTTTTTTTTTGAAAAAGGCTCTCAAACCAAGAGATATATCTTTTTCCTCCAAAAATTATCTACTGTTACGAGATATATCCTTCTCCACCAGATCATGGAGAGTGCTTTTGAATCCATTGTCATGGGGATCATAGGAGAACATCACAAGAGAAGGATCACCCATGCTAGTAGGTGAAGATCACTTCGTAGATGTCAAGAGATATGTGGGTAACATGTGGATCACCGCTAGAAGAAGCGCACACATGGATTCTATGACACAATGATGGATCACATCAGATCATGATTGGAAACATCAATGATGAGAGTATTCAATCAAGTTAATACTTTTATTTTAGGAAATTCATTATAAAAAAATTTGATGATCTTATCTATGGTTATATAAATCCCTTCCTTTCATTCTTTCGCGGTTATATTCTGAGGATCCAGCATTTTATTATCGTGACAGATCTCTGATTGATCAATGATAACATAAAAATTAATGTTCATTACACACTCTAATGCGCTTATTCTATCCGGAGAACCTAAAATTTGTATCAGAGGGTGGTTATATGATTGATTATTATTATTTAGTTTTTTGATGATGATTAATGAGTTAAATTATTTAGTTATTTATAATCACATTAATTGCTCTAGAAATATGAATATAGAGATATTTTCATTCTCTTTCATTTCTAGTTCACCAAATAGAAATGATATTTTCTTTTAATTATGATTAAAATAAAATAGATGATATCATTTAGAGGTGAAAAAGCATCATATCCATACAACACCAGAACACATGGCGTGTATTCACAAGTACACGACATGTAGTTAGGATTCAATGCATCAGACTGGTCTGCCAAACCAAGCCATGTGTTGGAGTCTTTATAATTCTTAAATGATTCCGTACGTTGAAAAGGAATAGGTGGAAGACAATTTTAGGATTAAATTTCATGTAGTCTAATGGACATTGAGTGTAGTCTTTTCGGGTCAGTGTTGAACTGTGTACCCCATACACAGCTTACCCGGCTGAAAACCATGTAACGCAGATACTACATGGTGTGTGGTCCACTGATGACATCATGTACTCGGTTGATTTTTGAAGAAAATATACATGTCATTTCACTGGGATTGGGCTTCAAATGGATGTTGAACGATAGTAAATTCAATTTAGTATGATCTACAATCCATGTACTCATCCAAATTACACAGATTTATTAAAATTTATTATTAAATTATACAAACCCATGAGACTTTTTCCAGAGTGTGGGCATAAAACTGAGGCACAACAAGTGATAGGTGTTTTTATATATGTGTTAAATTTATCTTCTTCGTAACGTTCATTTCATCTCTTTGTGTCATTATGATTGGGAATTATCCAGGATGCCTCCAAGGAACAAGTTATGTAAATAGATAATTATTAATGAATTGATTTGTTTAAAATTATGATGGATGATAATCTAAATAAAATTTATATAAATGGTTTAAAATAAAATTATTGATTAATTAATGATGATTAATTGATTCGAGCGTGATTTATCTTAAACCAAAATGATTAATTAACTAAATTCTAATTTTATTTATGTGTAAATATCATTGCATATATGGATAATCATGAGCTCCACCATGACATTTTTATTTGAATGGTTTATTTTAAATTATTTATTTAAATTTAAATTTGTGGGCATGAAATCCTTCTCCTCATTAATATACAGGGCATGTGCACCCATGTTTTCTTTTATGTAAAACTCCATTATAGTACAAACCTGAGAGTGAGATAAAATCTTTTGTAATGGATGGAGCTCCCATTCCAGTAGAGATGGATCATGTTGTGATCCAATATGATTCCAATCCATGGACATACAAAGGTGGAAAAGTGGAATGTTATAAACACCAAACCAAAATGATCATGGTGTTTCTACCATTGTTCTTGGGTTAGTTTATCAACCACTAGATAAACTAACCAATATAAAAATCTCATGATCATACCATGTATTTTATTTCTACCAGTTTCATAGTTTATTTATTATGTGTGTGTTTCAACAATCACACAATTAAGGAATTAAACAACAATGTACCATGGAACTAATATTAGACCAAATTATGCGTAAATTTATCTTACATTTTCTTAATCACATAATAATATCCCACTAAATATCGACTAGCATGTAATCAATGGTAATAAACATTAAATATACATATAAATATAAAATACCTAAATGAAATATTATGTCAATGTAGCCTTCCTTAATCGTGGTTAGAATCAACCATAGTTTAAAGTTCTTGACCCACACTAGTTGGGGTGATTTAAATTATTAGGAAATTATAATTCAAGGTTTTGTGGTGACTTGAAATAATTCACATCAAGGGTTGACCTATAAGGCCCCAGCCTTAAACCTTACTTAATCTTGAGTTATTACAAGATTACACATTGAGGATATTTTCAGGTTTAGAGTTTTAGATAATTAGATCATAAAACTTGCATTACATTCCACATTTAAATAAAGTGGTTACATAAAAGATAGTATTCATTTTTTTCCCATAAACGGAAACATATTGAAAAATAAAGCATGGATTCTTTCTTGACACTTCCTTGACACTATCATCATATCATGTACCTTTCCCTTGACCTGTGAAAAACATTTCAGAAAAACATGGGATGAGCATAAAAATCTCAGTAAGGGTTATAAAAAATATGGAAAGGAAACATGAGTTCATATATACATAAGAATGAAATCATACATTACCCATAAAACATAGGCACCTTAACATACCTCATCAAATCATGAATAAATCATAGAAATGATAAGACAAAAAAGGTAACTTGAGGCATTCATAAAATTCTTACGTAGAGAGTAACCCTCTTGGTTACATTTGGAATAACCACCATAATATATTCCCTAAATCTCTTCAGATAAACCTTAATGTTTCACACCTTCACTTTAGCCAATGCATTGGAATATAACATTTTAGTATATTGAAATAATGAATCCATTTAAAAAAAGAAACCATTTCGAAAACCATTTAATACATTTAATAAAGAGATTTTGGAATCAAAGTGTCCCATACCACCATGAAGATTTTAAAATTTTAAACCATTAATATCAATATAAATAAATCCCTAAAACCATTTTGAAAACATGGATACTAATAAGAACAAATATTTAAAACATTTAAAGCGATATTTTGGTTAATGGGGTTTTACCAAAATTAGAGACACTTGAATATAATAATTGAGAAATAACATTTAGTCCGAACATTATAATATCATGAAAACAAATGGATTCATGATATAATATTCCAAAGGATATTATATACACCATATAAGAGTGAATTGGTTCATAACAACAATGAAGTCTCAATAGAAATGTCAAATGTGGTGAAATCCCTTATAGAAAAGGTATCCTTGAATTAAGGATAAATAAATCTCAAAATTATGTGTGACAAATATAAATACACCCAATATAAGTAGATATTAAGTTTAAAACAATAAAAGGTAATTCAAACATATTCAAAAGATGACATATTCAATAACTACATGTTGAACCCAAAGAAATCTAAATTGGGTTAAAAAGTTCCCTTGGTAAAATTCGACAGCCTAACGACATCACTTCAAAATTCAGAAAATGATTTGATGAGAGATAAAAAGGGCATCTCATCACTTGGAAATAAAATTTAAATCAATATGGATATAAAATAAAATATCCCAACATAATAGTATGTGAATTAAAAGACATAAAAAATATGTCTATTAAAAAGAGGAGGGTGAAAGGTCCCCTTACCGAGTTGGGTAACTTTCGAAACGTACACCACATGGAAGAAGGGTCATACAATGAAGATGTGAATACCAAAAAATGAAATTATACTACAGAAAGTGTATAATAATTGGAAGTACATACACCACTCAAAGGAAATTGTGTCAAATGTAGCATAAATCTCACGGGAATAAAAGTGAGATGAAAAATCCCTTATCAAAACTCGGCAGCCTAACAGCGCCACATAAAACATCCATAATGGATTGATGAGAGGAAATAGGGTCTCTCATCATATGAAAATAAAAATTACAGTAAGTGTAATATAAAATAATATCCCAATATCAAGAAATATGAGCTTTAAAAGGAATGACATAAAAAAGTGTACTTAAAAAGAAAGAGAGGAGTAGGATCCCTTACCTCGGGTCCGACTTGACTCAATCATTCATTAATCTCTTGAATAATAAACCATGGTCAATTTATAATTACTTAAGGTCCTCCTATAGAGTTTATTATTCAGTTCATATCACATATTATAATGTTATTATAATTGTTTAATAATGTTAGTTCATATCAGATGTTTTTGTCGATGTTTGGTGCATGAGTCAAAAATGAACTTGTTTGAAAAATGATTGCCCATGTAGTTATAAGTAAATAATTTCCAGAATAGTATTCATTATTAAAATATCATATATATCCAGTAAATATTCATTTTATTCTATTCAATATCATTTGGAGATAAAAACGAAAAGCATTGTTCATGGAGATGGTAGGCCGTACGTACGCATGAACGCTACTTTGATTTTTTTGTCATATTAATGAAATTAATATTAAATGATATATATATATATATATTATAAATACAGTATAATATATATGTTATATAGGTCACATATTTCCATTAATTTCATTCTTTATACATTCCATGTATTGCATGTACGAGTCACATCACTTGAGGGGGCGGTACTCCACACTTCCTCATCTGAAATTATCGCATTTACAAAACATGAAAAGAATAAAGTTATGGTTTAAATATAAAATAAAGAAGAATATAGTAAAAATAAATACCATATATATCATATATAAAATACAGTGACATTATAATGGCCACCATTAAAGGTGTTAATAGAATATTGAACAATGATTGTTTCGTGAGGCAAAAAATCGCCAACCACAGAAATAGTATGTTCTTTAACCATTATACGAAGGTGTGTGTAAATTTAGCTTGAATAAATATTATAAAAACATCCTAGTATATTTAATATACTGGATTTGTTTCAAATGAAATTAATAAAAAGAGTTTAGGGCGTTGGAGAAGCAAAATAAAACAAAAGGACTCAAGTGAAGACATTACCTTAAAATCGGGTAACTCCCTTTGGTTTGAGCTCAAAGGCTTCCTTGGGAAGACTTATGCCCAATGTGAGGATTCGAGGAGTTATAGAGGGATGTGTGGAGACAAAATGGGAAGGGGTTGGCCGAGCCAAAGGCTTTTTATGTGTGGTTATGGAGGTAGTGGTGGGGGCCTTTTATAAGAGAAGAGGAGGGGCACTCTTGGAATGTAAGGAAATGTTACATTATTTTAGAATGTGTTTCTGATATTAATGGTCTCACATTGATGTGTTTCGATGATATGGTGATAAGGGTTAGAAATCCACCCATACAATGGGTTTTGGACATGTTTAGGTCTTAGATATTACATTATCATTCCATTTTATTTAAATCGTTAAATAATGAGGTCATCGCTATATCATCATGATGTCATAAATAATTTAATTTATTTAATTTATAAAATTTATAAAAAAACTACTATGATGTAGGAAATCGTTTTAGCTTTCTAATGAATCTTTATAGCCCAAATTATCATTTATGTTTACAAAAGTAAAAATATTTTACTTAGGCGATACATTCTTTGTTACATTTAACATTCTTTAAAAATAAAAAGATAAAAAGTCACTTTCTAACAAAAGTGATCCCATGGGGCCCCAAAGTTTAGCAAAAGGCATCCCATGGTAGGACATGAGACAAAAAGTAGCCTTAAGAAACATTTTTTGGTCATTTTATATTATTATGATATTATCTTATTATTTTTAACTACCCGATTACTCATTAATCAAGATAATTAAAGATACTTACCGTCGTTACTATTCATAATGTCCAAAAACAAAAGAGTCCTAATTACATATTTTGGACCTTATGATTCCAAATATTTAATCCATTTTACAAAATTCCAAACACATAAATTGAAATAATTAATTTAAAAAAAACTTCCCGTTGTCAAAACAAATAGCGGGTTTTTTTTAGAAACAATATTTATGAAATGTTTGGCACTTGATTATGCCAAATTGCAAAGTGAAATTTATCCCAATGACCATCATTGAATTACATGGTAAAAATATATTCTAATTAAACTTTAAAACAAATTAAAAAGATAATATAACCATATAATTAAATTATATGAAAAAGCAGTTTTGATGTAAAATGCAGTATTTTTCACTATTCATTGAAAAAATGTACATTGTCAGAAAAATACCAGAAATTAAGCCAAGGTAAATTTCAATGTCCCAATCATAAATAATATGTTTATTTTTAAAAATAAGTCTTATAAAATTGTCAAAAAGTGGATTTAAAAGGGGTTCGCCATCAAAAGGCGGTTAATCAACCTTTTAAAGAATATTTGAATGTTTACGTTTAAAAACCCGATTTATTTGCATTTTCAATCCTCTAAAATTTATTGAAAAAAAGTAAAAATATTTGACAAACATATATAATCATTTATTAGTTAGTTCTGTTAATTCCCTCCATTACAACGGCTAGGCGTTAACTACTATTAAAAATAATATTATTTTATTATTAGAGTGCAACGTAAGATTTCAAAGAAACATGTTGTTGCATATTGGGTACGCCATTGAGCATAGAATTCCCTTTAAAGTAATATGAATATTTTATTCACAAATATGGATAAATATGAAAATGTCATATTCTTTATTTACCTGGGGTGTTACATCCTTCCCCCCTTTTTGGAAATTGCATCCTCGCAATTTTAAAATTGAGCTTGGAAACATCCTTGAATGTCCCACATCGAAACAAGAGTTGGTAAAAAAAATCACTTTAAAATAAAGAAAGATAAGTACAAAGGTCACCCGAGTTAACCCATACTAGGATTCCATGTAGGAAAACAAGGAAATGGAGGAGAAAACATAGGGTCATGTTTTGATGGAGAGTGATAGAAAACATGTTTAGGATAAAGTTAACCACAAGAAAATCACAAACTTGTGATGGGTTAAACAGTATTTGATTCCCTAGTAGGAAAAGTTAATAGAAAACATTTTTGTTTTATGTTACTTTTTATTGCAGAATTTATTCATAAGTAATCATAATAACTTATCATGTTGACATTCAACTTTTATTACATTCCTTACACAAACTCATATTTTCTCCAAAAGACGAGTATTTAGGAAGACTTGTTCACATTAAGAGTACTATAATCAACGTCTAGAGAATCAGCTAATCCACCAAAGAGAACTATATACTTCCCATGTCTTTATACTTTAACCAAAACCAAAACCAAAAAGGTTAGTACAAGATCAGATAATCCATAAAAGGATAACCCTTTAAAAAGAAAATCTATGCTTAATCTCCAAAATTTGTCCAACAAATCCCAAAGTTCAACGGGGACCATCTGTTAAAAAATTTGTCCATAAAATTCTTTAAAGTAAACCAAACTAAGATTGAAACCCAAATATTTGAAGGATTTTGTCACATATTCTTCCAAGTTAAATCGTAACATATATCTCCAAACAACTTCAGTTGCTATTAATTTCTCGTATTGAAATGTAATTAACCTAATCACATATCCTCCATGATAGGTTAATAAATTTTAATAGATAACCCAAAATCAACTTAATTTAATTCATAAAATCATATAACTAAAAAGAATCAGTCAAACTAACCAGGGACTTCACGTAGTCTAGTGGTAGGCGATAAATACCGGTTTCACATTGGTTGTGGGTTCGATTCCCGCAGCATTGTCTGACATGACAGGTTGTCACACGGTCTGCGTGTTGTCCTTTTTATAAAACTCCAAAAATAACCCTAACATGTTTTAACCTCAATAGTTTCCTTATACTTCTCATTTTCATCTGAATTCGTTTCGATCTAAACATATTATTTCTTGAAGTCTTATTTCACCACCATAAGATAAAATAAAACGATTCCCAAAAAGAATAACATCATACCTTGATCATGGCGTCCACTTGGTTTCATCGCCATCTTGCTCACGTAGGTAGACGTCACATGCATTACAACAATGATTTAGAGATCCTTCAAAATCATTTGCTTCCTCCATCCAAATACACCTTGTACAACATGGGTCATATTGGTGTTCATATAAAAATAGTTTTGGAAAATAATCATGTATGACATATAATTCAAAAACATCTGATAAAACATGATTTCTATAAAATAGTCCGACAGAATTTGAGTTGAATCTTTTTATTATTGGTCCTATTAAAATATCATAAATATGTGTTGAGAGACTATATTTTAAAATCAAATATAAATAGGTTGCACAAGGGTCTCCTTCCTCAGCGCCATTTTTAAAATCATAATATTCTTCAAATTCTTGTTATAAGGTAAAATATTTGAAAATACCTTGATAATATTTACATTTTTTGAAAATATGAGAATATTTTGAAAAAATTATTTGTCTAAAAACAACCCATGATCCATGATGTTAACGAGGTGTAGTGGAGGTGTTTGATATCTCAAACAACTGCTTGCAAGTGAGTTTTATGCTAGAAAAAGTTTCACAATCATCCGAACATGACTTTGCAATAATTATTGCAAGCGTGTCATCAGGAAGAGATAGGAATGTCGTTTGAGATCCTTCTCCTTCCATTCGTAACCGACATTACTTGACCTGAAAAAAAGTTATAAAACAAGGATTTAACTGAAATAATAGATATAGGGACTAATCATGTGTCTAACAAAAACTCCTAATCCCTAAAGTTGTCTAAACCGACCTTTGATACCAACTATAAGGCCCCAGCCTTAAACCATACTTAATCTTGAGTTATTATAGGATTACACATTGAGGTTCTTTTCGGGTTTAGAGTTTTAGAGAATTAGATCATAAAACTTGCATTACATTCCATGTTTAAACAATGTGGTTACATAAAAGATAGTATTCATTTTTTTCCCATCAACGGAAACATATTTAAAAATAAATCATGGATTCTTTCTTGACACTTCCTTGACACTATCATCATATAATGTAACATTCCCTTGAACTGTGAAAAACATTTCAAAAAAACATATAATGAGCATAAAAAACATAGTAAGGGTTATAAAAAATATGGAAAGGAAACATGAGTTCATATATACATAATAATGAAATCATACTTTACCCATAAAACATAGTAACTTTAACAAACCTCATCAAATCATGAATAAATAATAGAAATCATAAGACATAAAAGGTAACTTGAGGAATTCATAACATTCTTATGTAGGGAGTAACCCTCTTGGTTACGTTTGGAATACCCACCACAGTATATTCCCTAAATCTCTTCGGAGAAACCTTAATGTTTCACTCCTTTGTGTTACCCAATGCATTGGAGAGCTATATCGGGCTCACTCGCCCTTAGTTTAACACGGAACCACCCGTTTTCATAACAATTCCCAAGAACCATAACCTAAACGTATCACATAAAACATGCATAAAGGAAACATAACATTTCCACATTTCAATCACAATATAAGATTTTTGTATATTGAAATAATGAATCCATTTAAAAAAGAAACCATTTCCAAAACCATTTAAAACATTTAATAAAGATATTTTTGAATCAAAGTGTCACATACCACCTTGATGCTTTTAAAATTTTAAACCATTAATATCCATATAAATAAATCCCTAATTTTTTCTTTGAAAACATGGATATTAATAAGAAAAAATATTTAAAACATTTAAAGTGATATTTTGTTTAAAGGGGTTTTACCAAAATTAGAGACACTTGAATACAATAATTGAGGAATGACATTTGGTATGAACTTTATAATATCATTAGAATAAATGGATTCATGATATAAAATTCCAAAGGATAGTTTATACACCATATAATAGTGAATTGGTGCATAAAAACAATGAACTCTCAATAGAAATGTCAAATGTGATGAAATCCCTTATAAAGAAGGTATCCTTAAATTAAGGATAAATCAATCTCAAAATTATGTGTGAAAAATATAAATACACCCAATATAAGTGGATATTAAGTGTAAAAAAATAAAAGGTCATTCACACATATTCAAAGGATGACATATTCAACAACTACATGTTGAACCGAAAGAAATCGAAATTTGGTTAAAAAGATCCCTTAGTATAATTCAACAGCCTAAAGACATCACTTCAAAATTCAGAAAATGAGTTGATGAGAGATAAAAAGGGCATATCATCACCTGGACATAAAATTTAGATCAATAAGGATATAAAATAACATATCCCAACATAATAGTATGTGAATTAAAAGACATAACAAAAGAAGTCTTTTAAAAAGTGGAGGGTGAAAGGTCCCCTTACCGAGTTGGGTAACTTTCGAAACGTACACCCCATGGAAGAAGGGTAATACAATGAAGATGTGAATATCCATAAATAAAATTATACTACACAAATTGTATAATAATGTGCAGTACATACACCACTCAACGGAAATTGTGGCAAATTTATCATAAATCTCACGGGAATAAAAGTGAGATGAAAAATCCCTTATGAAAACTCGGCAGCATAACGGCGCCACTTAAAACTTCGAAAATGGATTGATGAGAGGAAATAGGGTCTCTCATTATATGAACATAAAAATTACAGTAATATTAATATAAAATAATATCCCAATAACAAGAAAGATGATCTTTAAAAGGAATAACATAAAAGAGTGTACTTAAAAAGAAAGAGAGGAGTAGGATCCCATACCTCAGGTCTGACTTGACTCGATCGTTCTTTAATCTCCTGAATAATAAAATTTGGTCAATTTATAATTTCATAAGGTCCTCCTTTAATTATTATTATTCAGTTCATATCACATATTATAATGTTATTATAATTGTTTAATAATGTTAGTTCATATCAGACGTTTTTGCTGATGTTTGGTACATGAGTCAAAAATGATCTTCTTTGAAAAATGATGTCCCATGTAGTTATAAGTAAATAATTTCCAGGAATATTATTAATGATTAAAATATCATATATATCCAGTACATATTCATTTTATACTATTCCATATCATTTGGAGATAAAAAAAATGAAAAGCACCGTTCATGCAGACGGTAGGTCGTACGTATGCATGAACGCTATTTTCATTTGTTTTTTCCATATTAATGGAATTAAAATTAAATGATATATATATATATATTATAATTACAGTATAATATATATATATATATGTTATATAGGTCACATATTTTCATTAATTTCATTCTTTATACATTCCATGTATTGCATGTACGAGTCACATCACTTGAGGGGGCGGTAGTCCACACTTCCTCATATGAAATTATCGCATTTACACAACATGAAAAGAATAAAGGTATGGTTCAAATATAAAATACATAAGAATATAGTACAAATAAATACCATATATATCGTATAAAAAATACAGTGTCAACATAATGGCCACCTTTAAAGGCGTTAAAAGAATATTGAACAATCATCATTTTGTGAGGCAGAAAATCGCCAACCATAGAAACAGTATGTTCTCTAACCATTAGACGAAGGTGTGTGTAAGTGTATCTTGAATAAATCTTATAACAACATCCTAGTATATTTATGATACTGGAGTTGTTAAAAAATAAATTAATAAAAAGAGTTTAGGGGGTTGGATAAGCAAAATAAAAAAAATAACTGAAGTGAAGACATTACCTTAAAATCGGGTAACTCCCAATAGTTTGAGCGCAAAGGCTTCCTTGGGAAGACTTCTTCCCAATGTGAGGATTCAAGGAGTTATAGAGGGATGTGGGGAGACAAAATGGTCAGGGGTTTGACGAGCCAAAGGCTTTGGAAGTGTGAGTAAGGAGGTAGAGGTGGAGGCCTTTTATAAGAGAAGAGGAGGGGCACTCTTGGAAAGTAAGGAAATGTTACATTATTTTAGAATGTTTTTCAGATATTAATGGCCCCAAATTGATGTGTTTCGAGGATAAGGTGATAAGTGTTATAAATACACCCATACAATAGTTTTTGGACATGTGTAGGTCTTAGATATTAAATTATCTTTCCATTTTATTTAAATCGTTAAATAATGAGGTCATCTCTACATCTTCATGATGTCATAAATAATTTAATTTATTTAATGTCTAGAAATTATAAAAAAATTACTATGATGTAGGAAATATTTTTATCTTTACAATTAATATTTATAGTCCAAAATATAATTTATGTAGACAAAATTAAAAATATTTCACTTAGGTGATACATTCTTTGTTACATTTAACATTCTTTAAAAATAAAAAGATAAAAAGTCACTTTCTCACAAAAGTGATTCCATGGGGCCCCCATGTTTGGCACAATACATCCCATGGTCGGACATGAGACAACCAGTAGTCTTAGGAAACATTTTGTGGTCATTTGTTATTATTATTATATTATCTTATTATCTTTAACTACCCGATTACTCATTAATCAAGATAATTAAAGATAATTACCGTCGTTACTATTCATAATGTCCAAAAACAAAAGTGTCTTAATTAAATAATTTGGACCTTCTGATTCCATATATGTAATCCATTTTAACAAATTCCAAACACATAAATTTCAATAATTAATTTAAAAAAAACTTCCCATTGTCAAAACAAATAGCGGGTTTTTTTAGAAACATTATTTATGAAAAGTTTGGCACTTGTTTATGCCTAATTTCAAAGTGAAATTAATCCCAATGACCATAATTTAATTACATGGGAAAAATATATTATAATTACACCTTAAAAAAAATTAAAAATATATTATAACCATATAATTAAATTATATGAAAAAGAAGTTCTGATGTAAAATACAGTATTTTTCACTATTCATTGAAAAAATAAACATTGTCAGAAAAATACCAAAAATTAACCCAAGGTGAATTTCAATGTCCCAATCATAAATAATATGTTTATTTTGAAAAATAAAGCTTATAAAAGTGTAAAAAAGTGGATTTAAAATGGGTTCTCCATCAAAAGGTGGTTAATCGACCTTTTAAAGAATATTAGAATGTTTACGCTTAAAAACTAGATTCATTTTCATTTTTAATCCTCTAACATTTATTGAAGAAAAGAAAAAATATTTTACAAACATATATAATCATTTTTTAGTTAGTTTTGTTCATTCCCGCCATTACAACGGCTAGGCGTTAAGTACCATTTAAAATAATATTATTTTATTATTAGAGTGCGACGTAAGATTTCAAAGAAACTTGTTGTTTCATATTGGGTATGCCATCGAGCATAGAATTATATTTAAAGTAATATTAATATTTTATTCAAAAATATGGATAAATATGAAAATGTCATATTCTTTATTTACCTGTTGTGTTACATGACTAGTACAACATAACACGATGTGACCAAGAGGCAATGTTTGAGGAAATCCAAAACAAAAGGATTTCAGGATTAGGGAAACCACTCAGCATATCAAGGAACTATTAGTTAAAGTAGTTGGAATTTGAAATGTCCATCTAAAAACCATCATGTTACTTGACCATCCCTATTTGGGGTAATGAGAATAGAAATATGGATTCTTTCCCCATGAATATTCAGGAAACAATATGTCTCGAAATCAATGGTGGGGGCTATTATATTTTGATAAAATAGTGGGAGACTAAAAAGTATTAATTTATTTTTTTGAATGATATTTATCATGATTATTTAATAAATCATTACTCATATTAATTTGTAGAAATTTAAATAAAAATAAATTTAAACATATCATTGAGAACCATACTCTAGAAAGAAAACATTCTCACCGACACCAATTTCCTGGAGTGGAAGAGCCGTTTACACGTCATCCTTTTCCACGAGAGGAAATTGTATGTGATAGAGGAGTCTATGCAATTTTCACATGGAAAAGATGGAAGTGATGATAAACTATTTCTCTATATGAAACATAGAGAAGATTCTATAGATGTACAATGTTTTATTCAATCATCCTTGTCTAATGGGATCTTAAAGAAAAATGGAAACTTGGACGTGTGCAACATAATGTCTCGCCTTAAGGGTCTCTATAAGTAGTAGGCGGGACATGAGAGATATGAGATCTCCAATAATTATTCTTACAACAGAGCATTGAGATTTTTCACCAGCCATGATTCAAGTAGTCATGCTCATTGGATACATTGAACTCATAGACATATTAGGTATTTTGTTCCCATATAAGTTTCTTAATGATATCATATTATCATCACTACCCATGACCTTATATTGCTTCATTTATAACTAAAACATGAAAAATAATGAGAAGATTATATCGAACCATCTGACATTAATATTACAAGAAGATAATAATATGGGGTATGTCAAACACGTAGTCCTTATGGTGAATAATAAAAGGATGGAAAAGGCAAAGAGGCAACGGATTTATAAACGTTTTGAATCCCCAAGAACCATCCCTCAATTAAGAGGAAGATCCCTCGGTAGGGAAATGAATGGGAGGCATTGTGTTATTCATGTGACAATCCAAGCCACTGGAAGAGGAATCTTTCCCAAAAGTGTATAGATGCTAAAGGAGCATTCATTATTGAGAGTAATATTTCAATTTATACAAATTGAGTATTAGATACAGCTTGGAAGGCTCACATCTATATTCAAATCTAGGAACCAAGTAAATTTAGAATGATTTCTAGTAGAGATGTGGATCTTTGAGCATCCAATGAAACATGGCTAGTTGCATTATCCATTGGCGATTATGACAACTCATTGCCATGTTGGATGATTTTGGTTTTATATAACTGTTATTATGTGCATAGTGTTACCAAAAACATAATTTGTATTAAATGTTTGGATATTGATGGATTTATTTTCATGATTCGAAATAAATGTTGTTTCTTTTATAAGAACATCTTATATAATGGTAAGAAGGATTTAAAAAATGGTTCATTTGTATTAAAAAATGAAATCCAAGTGTGGATATCAATAACGAAACAAACTCCCATGACTCAGACAACAACTAGTTTTGGAATCACTGGAATGGTTATGTAAATTGGATGTTCATGAAAAATATATACCAAGATTCTTATTTGGAATCTACTAAGATAAAAAACATAATAGATTTTATTCTGGTTTACAAGGGATAATGACCAATCCACATTTCAGTGTATAGGGTGAAAGGGCACTGAGCCTCTTGGATTGGTACACACGGATATGTGCGGACCATTTCCAATAGAATCTTGAGGTGGATATTCATACAACGTTACTTTTACTCATGATTTGGGTAGATATTCCTATGTCAACTGAATGTGGTATAAGTCAGAGGACATAGAAAAATTTATGGAATTCAAGAATGAAGTAAATAATCATTTTGGTAATAAGATAAAGATTCTTCAATTGGATAGAGGAGGAAAATATATAAACCGAGATTTCATCGACCTTTTACGAGATTCTGTGATTCTATTTAAACTAAATCATCTTTACACACCATAGTGGGTTGGTGTTAGTGGAAGGAGGAACCACACCTTGTTGGAAATGATGAAGTCGATAAGGATTCTTGCAGATATTCCATTATACTATTGGGGATATGAATTACATACTACAACATACACATTAAACCGAGTACCAACTAAGGACGAAAATGTAATTCCCTCAGAGATATGGAATGGAAAGAACCCCATTTTTTCACAGACATGTATTGGAATGAGAGGAAACTTTTAAGGCCTTATTAGGAAACAAACTGTCTCCCCATGGCATGAGTTGTATCTTTATAGGATATCCCAATTAATCTAAATTATTTTACCTATATAACCCTTCATACAAGACAGTGATTATCGCTAGAAAATATGTCTATCTTGAGAGGGATAACATACTCAAAAATTATAGTGGGAGAAAGGCTCAATTTAAAGAATTTGATAATCAAGATAAACTTGAGTTAGTACAGGAACATGTTCCAATACTCCCAGTGGAAGAGTTTATAGAAACACAAGTACTGATTAGGAGCTCAAGAGACGTAAGGGAATTATAGAGATTTGGTTTCATAGTCACCGATGATGGTGAATCGTTATTGTTGGACAATGATGAACCTATCTCTTACAAGGAAGTAGTAGGGAGTTTAGATGCTTCATGAAGGCTATTATCTATTAATCGTGAGATGGATTCTATGTATTAGAAAAATTTCTAGGTTCGGGTTGATGAGTCAGTTGATGTAATACTTGTTGGACTAAAATGAGTATTTTAGAATAATAAGAAGACGAAAGGTCAAGTTAGAACAATTAATGAAAGGGTAGTTGCTAAAGTATTCAGACAACATCAAGGAATTGACTATGATGAAACCTTATCTCTAGTTTCCTTCTTTAAATTTTTTATAATCATACATTATAATGCATCTTATCATGATAATTATTTTGGAAGATGGACATCAGAACAACATTCCTTAATGGGAACCTTCAAGAAGATGTCTATATGACACAACCCAAAGGGTTTCTAATACCAGGTGAAGCCAAACTGGTTTGTGGGTTGTAGAAATCCATTTATGGATAAATTTAAGCATCTAGGTAAAGTAAAATTCAATTTGATGAATCCATATTGGAATTTGGTTTCATTAAGAAAAAATGTGAGAGAAGTTTTTATAAATGGTTTAATGGGATTGATATCATTATCCGAGTAGTATATGTTGATGACATATTACTTATTGGAAACAATGTACCAGTATTATATTCCGTTATGGACTGGATGAAAAAATGATTCTCCATGAAGGACTTAAGTGAAGAGGCCTATATTCTACGGATCATGATCATTCATGAATGATCCAAGAGGGAAAATGGACAATGTAAAGGTACATACATTGACCAGATACTAAAGAGATTTATTATGGAACAATCCAAGAGGGTATATGTACCAATGTCACATGGCCTACATATTTCTATGAAAATGTGTACTCTGGTAGAAAAAGAGAAAGTTATGATGAGTAAGATCCCATACACTTAAGCAATATTATCCTTCATGTATGCCATGTTATGTACCAGGAATGATATTATATAGACAATGTGCATTGTAGGAAGATATCAAGAAGATCTAGGTGAACAGTATTAGGCTCCATTTAAGATTATCCATATGTTTTGGAGAATAACTAAAGATATGTTTCTTGTGTATGGAGGAGACGAGGAGATTTTCATTATTAGTTATGCTGATTCTGGTTTTTTGATATATAAGAAGAATCTAAAGACACCGTCTAGAAATGTTTTCTATCTCAATAGAGGAACTTTGAGCTGGAAGAGTTCAAAGCATCTAGTTGTCACAGATTCTATAGTAGAGTCCAAATACATAGCGGCTTCTGATTCAACCATGGAATCTGTCATGATTTGGAACTTTGTCCCAGAGATTGATGTGGGTCCTATCAGAAAAGATCATATCACACTTTATTGTGATAATTATGTAGTGGTGGATCTTTCCAAATAAATGATGTCACGTGAATAGAAAAAGAACATTTTATGGATGTATCACTTCTAGAGGGATTTATATCAATGGGTTGATGTTTTAGTGAGTAGAGTTTCCAAGGAATATAACGTAGATGACCCCATGACTAATGGAATATCTCATAAGAAGAATGAATATCTTGTAAGATCAAGTGGGTCAATGGTTGTTAGCAGTTGTATTTAGTTAAAGTGGGAGTCTGTTGGATTTAGTTTCCCACAACCAACTATACAGTACATTATTCATTAATAAATACCTTATCACATCATGATTGTTCATATACATGACAATGCTTATGATAAGGTCCAAAGGATAGCTATTTCAGTAAAGGGTCAATGAGTATCCAAACTATTATGAGAACCCAGAACATCCACAACACTATTCTTAAATATATGTTCTATGGATGGGTGATGTAATTTGAGGAACCAAAATATTACAGATCATTTGTGGTGTGAAATCATAAAACATTGAGGCAACTTCTCATGGTGGGATCCCTTGGTAATATCCAAGAGGATATTATGAGAAGGAGACCCGCCAATAGGAAATCCTCATTTCATAGTGTCATTATATGTTCTTATCTGTGGATGTGTGTTTTGGTCCTGTTATTTTATAATGATTATTAATGGGTATTACAACTCAGGAACTTATATGCATCAATATAAACTGTGACCAAACATTGTTCACAGCACAGTAGGATATGTTGGGTGCGTCCTGAGTAACACTGAAATAATACATAATGTATGAAATGATTTTCCCCTTCTGTTATATAAGAGAAGTAGATATCTTAGGACCTTTGATGGAATTGATATTTACCAAATAAATACATGGCCTTGGCGAGGAATGGGCATGTTCAATTCTGGGAAGTCAGATATAGAATAATCAAGCACATGGGTTGATGGCAGTAGAATGAAACCCTCATGATTCAAAATATCGAGAAAAAGGGATTACATTACAATATAAGAATTCGTAGGAGGTGACATGTCATTTTTGAATTCAGATATTTCACTATGGGTGTCGTGGAGTGTTGCTAGACACTATCCTTAGAATTTAGGATGGCTCTTCCTATTGACACTATGGAAGAGGCCTACAGGGACACTCACTAAGTGTCTCCAAGTGTCACAGTTAAATATTAATTTTCCAAATTGAATAAAAATTATTCTTGATTGGGGTTTAATATTTATTCTAGGATGTCTGGTTTCATTTATTTCAAAACCAGTAGTTCGAGAGAATATATTATGGGTGAAATAAAATATTTATTAGTGTGTAATGTAGTGATATTTATTTAAGACATAAAAAGTCATTATTCATGGTGTAATAAATGTGGTGGATGAAATAACAAGAATGGAAAAAAATGTACACAACGAGTATATTAATATATTTGCCGTGTATTTTTATTTGGGATTTGGGAGAAATAATATTACTAAATTAATTTAATAATATTAGGTGTAATTCATTGGGTGCATGTCAAGTAACAATAATAGTCATCTTTTATTATTAGACATGGGGTTTTAAAAAGAATTGAATGATATTAGTTAATTCATTGACATAAATAATTAATTTTATTAATCAATTTATTAAAATACCAATTATATTATTCTCATTATCTTAGCCATTTTTTTTGGGTTTCACAAAATATTTGTAAAAGGATCTCTAGGGAAGAGATAATTATTTTTCATCCTACGATGCTCTCATGTTAAGTGAGAGATCCTCTTCCACTGGATCAATGAGAGAGTTTTGGAAGCGTCTCTCAAGTAACATGACGGTGGACATCACAAGAGAAGGTTATTCCATGCTAGCACCCCTAGATCATTGCAGTGACATCTATTGATATTTAGAGCGCATTTGGATCACCGATAGAGTAATCCTGCACTTTTCGTCCACGATGCAATGATAGATCACATCGGGTAGTGACCGAAAACATCAATGAAAAGATAATTCAATCAAGTATGTCTTTAATTTTAGTTAAATTAATTATAACCATCATATAATTATCCTCTCTATGGTTATGGGACTACCTTACATTAATTTATACTTCATTACATTCCGATGATCCGGAATTTTATTATCATGAAGGATCTTAGATTGATCCATGTTAATAGAAAATTTAATTTTTGGTATACCTTGTAACACGATTCTACGGCACCTAGAACAAATAGAATGAAATCCCGAAGGACCTATTAGTATTTTATCATTGTAAAATGAAATATAATAATGAACATTGTTTTAAAATTTCAATCATAATGTACTACTTAAATAATCCGTTGATAATGCCATTATTCTACATGATTAAACCATCATATCATTTCTAAAAAACATCATAGAATCTTAGAAAATAAAACATAAGAACGTTGTTAGATCATATTCTCAATAAGATTAAAAACTATAGGAGAATATGTCATAAATAAGCTTAAACATATAAATCTTAAACAAAAGCCTTATAATAATAATATTTTGCATCATATAGAATGAATAAATCAAATAATTACTTTAAACATTCCCATGGATATTTTACGAGTTTAATAATCACATATAATATCAATAACAAATCCAATAATGAAGGATTTCATACTAATGGACATATTAACTATACTATTATAGCCTCATGCCCAGACAATATATAACCAAACTGCCATGTCCTCCTTCCATGACATATTTTTGTCTCATGAGACCTACCAATTCCTCAAGGGGCTATAGTGAGCCCCACCAGTCAGTTACTAAGTCTGATGCATTCCTCTTATGAAATTTTTCATACATTAAATGAATAAAAATTCTTATTAACAGAATTAATTTGAAATATTAATAGTTTAATCATAAACCATAAATGGAATAAAAATAGAACATTCAAAATAAAAAAAATTCATAAAATACTCTATATAATATGGTATCTTTTTTCATAACAAAACTACCTCAATTAAGCATTATATCAAAAAAATGATGTGGACATAGTTGAAAATAATCTAAGAAAATAATTAAAACTCTTTGCGAGAAATATTCAATTTTTACTTTGAAATTAATTTAAAAGTCACAATATTAATAAAATAGCAAATTTAAAGGATATTTATTAATCAAATGGTCACATACAACTTTAAATGTTTTGAATGGAATTATAATTTTATAACAATCAAGTATATATAAAAAATCCTTAAAACTATTTTGAAAACATGAAGAGTAATGAGATAAATATTTAAATCATTCAAAAGGATTTTTTAAAAAAAGAATCACTTACATAAAACCATAAGTGATTCCTTTTGAAAATTTATTGTGAAACATTGACATGGATGATACATATTTTATAGTAAGAAAATACACATAAACAATCTGATATAATAATTACAATTCGAAATTAAAATGTACCATAGGTCGATACACTCTGTATATGTCCCAAACACTTTTATAATGGTTTAAAAAATTATGAACTACTAAAATAATAATAAAAATATTTATGATATAATATATGAATTATTAATGATTTATATTACCCATTTATTAATAATTTCCTGGTTAAAGCAACATTTCAGGTAATAATCACTTTCTTTATCAAACATGTTTTTACTTGTTATTCTTGAACATATTGAAAAGATCATGATTTAATTAGATAATGAATGTATAAAATTATTTACATATCCTATATATCAAAAAAATAAATATATATGATGGATAGATATATAAAATGGAATACACCATTCATGGAGATGGTAGGTCATATGTACGGTTGAATGTTAATTCTATTTTCTTATCCTATTGAATGGAAGTAAGTGAACGAACTATATATAAAAACAAATACGTATATATATATATATATATTACTTCTGTAGAATTATTATGTAATATTTTTCATTATTATTCATAATATATATTTTTATAATCCTTCTTGGATTCTATGTGCGGAATATGATTCTCATTGCCTCTGGGAGATAGTACGTTGTAGGTACGCACGAGTGAAGATATCATATAATTAATGGCTAAATGTTTTATAATTATATGGAATATGAATTTTTAATAATAAATTACATTTTATATTTATTATTTTCATCCTTTATATTCAGTTCTATGCCCATATAAATAAATTATAAATGAAAAATATTTTACATCATGACGTGGTGACGGTAAGTAGTACGTACACACATATAATGATATTATTTTTTGTAGGATGGGTAAAATGAATAATATGGTTTTACCACAATCATAATTAAATATCAGCATGTTATATATGATGAATTTATTCTTTTATTATGGAAAAAACATAGGCAGTTGAAGTATAAGAACAAAAGAACATTGAGTTAGTTTGATTAAACAGTTACCCCTTTTTTTGGTATCTCATTTTTATTTTTACAGAATAACTTCTTAAGATATATTCTTTCAAAAATAATGGTTTCAATTATTATTTTAGTGATGATGGGAGAAGAAATGGGCTTAGTGTTTCTAAGCCACATGACTTTGGATGTGTTAATTAAAGAGAATGATAAGTTCCTTTTATAAGGGGGTCAGGGCACTTTAAGAAAATATTGAAAATATAATTTATTATAAACATATTTTAGGTTAATAATAAATAATAATTGATTTATTTCTTTAATAAGATGATTATTTTTATAAATACTCTCAAAAATTGGTTTTATACATGTTTGGATCAAAAAATAAACCTTATCTTCTATAATTGACCCTTAGATAAATAGTTTAACTCTTATAATGTCTTCTTGTATTTTTACTATAAATGGTTAATATAGTTTCAATAAAATTACAAAATATCCTAAAGTGATTCCTTTATGACATATTTATCTCTATCCAAGTTAGTTTTCTGGACCTGTGTTTTTTAGGACATTTATATCATTTAATAATATTGTATTTATTTTAAAATATCTTTTATGTCAATATTGTAACTATTAAATTTTTTCAATTTATAAAATAACCAAAATACATGATAACTACAAAACAATAATTCAATAAGTTACTAAAATGCCTAATGTATCTATAAAATTATTTGATGTCATTAACTATGTAAATTTATATATGTTTTAATATTATTAATATTTTTTTATTCTCCCATTATTAAATCATGTAGTGCATCATCAATGTGTCACAATTAAATTAAAATATTTATTTTCTAAAAAATATTAATAAATAAGTATTATGTTGATAGATATTTTATCATTATAATTAGAATTTAAAGACTAATTTATATTCTGTATAAACCTATATTAAAAATTATTTATTTATTAAAATTTCAAAATGACACTTTTAACTCCCCTTAAAATAAAATATAATAAATGTATTAATGTATCAAAATTGGATTGAAATGTAACAACCTGAGATTTTATAAGATATATTAGTTTTAATATATTTCATATCTTCTGTTGTACGCCACACTAAGATTATCTTGTGCTATACCCAACACCGTATTAGCTTGCAGTATACGCAACACTATTCTTGGATCGTGTTACACATAATTTCATGTTTGTTTGATAGTAGTTATTCTACGAAACATTGAATATATATATATATATATATATATATTCAATGTATTTTGTTATACGCAACAATAAAGGAGTCGTGCACTACACGCAACCCTAACTTGGCTTGGATTACAGGCAACCGTGACCTTCCTCAATAGCGTGTGTTGTACGCAATACTGGGTTTTACAAAACAACGATATATTATTATAATATTATTATGAACTAGCCGTTATGAAAAGTATTAACTAAATTTTGAATTTTATAACATTATTATTCATCTTCCACATTTTCTAGAACATGGTATAAGATCAAAATAAATTTTTCGGGTAAAATAAGTATTTTTCAAAAAATGCAGTTTTGCCGCCTTTTGATGGTGAACCCACATTAAATCTAGTTTTTGACATGTTTATAAGTTCAATTTTACAAAATAAAATTATTCTTTGAAATAAGGATATAAACTTTTACCTTGGATAAAATTTTAATATTATTCTGATAACTTTCTTATTTTAATGAATAGTAAAAACACTTTATATTTTAATTAAAAAACAAAATTTTTCATCATAATAATTTATTTGGTTAAATTATAATATTTAATGGTTTTAAAGTATAAATAGAATATATTTTTATCATTTAATATAATGTATTCCATTATCTTTGATTTTTCCATGAATTCGTAGTTTAAATCAATTCAATCTTTTGCAATGTTTTAAACAAACCCCAGTTTTCTTTCAACAACGGGATTAATTTTGATTTAATTTCTGCAACTTTTTTGTATTGAATTTGGAATGATTTATTCCATATTTGGAATCAGTGGGTCCAAATTATGTTAATAAGCTACTTTTTATTTTTGGGAATTATGAATAGTAACTACGACAAATTTTATTTACCCTAGTTAAAGGAAAATATGGTTATTAAGGTTAAGTATTATATTATAAAATTACCCAAACACATGACAAACTTCTATTGGATGGCTAAAAGTAAACCCATATCACCTAATTATTTGATTAGATTCATTTTATGGACATTTGACTATGAAAATAATTTAATTATTATTAAAACCAAAGAATGTGACAACATGTCACTCTCATAAATCTTATAAGTATAATAATTTCAATTTAGTGATAAACATCATAAAAAATAGAAAATGAATAGTCTCCAGAATGAAAATAAAATTATCTACGTCATTATGATTTATTTAGAATTTTTAGGGATTATATAATTGTCATTAATGGTGATACATTAATGATACAGAAATTATTTATTAAATGAAAAATAAGTAATATATCTTTTATTGAAAGATCAATACACATTATAAAACCCACAATGTAACGCCCCGACCCTAGTTACCCAGAGTCGGTGCATTATTACATAACATTGGCATGACCATGAGAAAGATCAAGTCTCGAAAGACCGATTATTTTAGTAGCCTTGGAATAACTAGATACATCCATAAATTTTTACATTACATCATAAAAAAAACATCTTGTCTTCATATCCCCTCATACTATCCCTACAGGTCATTCATAAATTACTTCTTCATAATCCTGAGAAAAAAAAATAAAACATTGAAAGGGGTGAGCTCGGATGCTCAGTAAGGATAACATTATAGCAGAAGCTTTCATAAATAAGCATAAACACTTAAGGCAATTTATAACTAAAACAAAAGCCTTTTAAACTTGAACTTCAGCATAAAATGGCAAAGGTAAAATGAAATAATGCCATTTACTTACTCACATTGATATTCTACTAGTCGAATGATCACATGCAATATCAATAACCACTTTCATAATGATGGAATGCATAATGCCAGACTATCATAACCACATAGCCAAGGCCTCGTGCAAAGACTACAAATAAGATTTTGCCAAGGCCTTGTGCCAAGACACTAGTTTGTCTCATGAGACCTACCGATGCATCGAGGAGCTATAGAGGGCTCCACCCGTCACTTATTAAGTCCAATGCATTCCTCATATGAATAGGTTTAAGCATAAAATAAACATTCGTATTAAAACTAGCATACGAAATGTCAATACTTTAACCACAAACCATGAATGGTATAAAAATAGAACATCCACAGTCAAACATAACTCATTTGATACAATATGGAAGATTGTATTGGATCACATTAACCTCAATCATGAATAATGAAGTATATTGACATAAATGAAAGTAATCATCAAAACTATTTGAGAGAAATATCCCCCTTTTCTTGAAAACATTTAAAAGTCACACTATTTGTCAAGAAGCCATTTAAAAGTAGATTTTTGAATCAAAGTGTCTCATACCACTTTGAAACTTTTTAAAAGGAGTTTTAATTTGTAAACTTTAATGTCCATATAAATAAATCCTTAAAACCATTTTTTAAAACATGGACATTAATGAGAAAGATTTAGATGAATAAGTCTTTAAATCATTTTAAAAATGGTATTTTAGTTAGAGATTCCAACCAAAAGAGACACTTGAATACAAATAATTGTGGTAATAAAAACATTGTAATATCATGAGAATAAAGGGATTCATGATATACTATGTCAATGTACGTTATATACACCACATAAAATTGATTTGGTGTATATCAACAAAGAAGTCTCAATGGAATGTAAATTGAGATGAAATCTCTTGTAAAGGTTGTATCCTTAGGTTAAGGATAAATCAATGACATAATTATGTGTGACAAATATAAATACACTAAATATGATTGGATATTCAGTGTAAAACAATCAAAGGACATTCACACATATTCTTGTAAAAACAATACCAACGAATTGGATGTTTAACTCAACAAATGGAGAATGAGTTAAAATTACTCTTATCAAATTCATATCAATGACTTGAGAATTACCAATGGAGTGATTATGTGCATAAAACTTATATCCACAGGAAGGGGAGTGGAAATTATGACATAATCAAATGAATAGTGATTCCACACATAATCTTGGGGTAATATAATCAATGAAATATGTGTAAAGCCAAATGAGTGGAAATTGAAATCTCAAATTCCCTTATCGATTAGGTAACTTTCGAAACATACACCCATGAAAGAAGTATCATACCATGATGATGTAAATACCCATAAATTAAAGTATATTACACAATGAATACAATCATGGGCAGTACACATACACCACATGCAATAATTAAGTGGTGAACAATAGAATTCTCACGAAATTAAAAGTGAGATTAGAAAATCCCTTACATTGTACTTTTTACTTGGTCGATGGTAGGTTTACCTCCTGTATAATGGTGAAATAATTGTTATTGAATAATAATAGAATCATTTACTTTAATATGATATCATATATGATCTTTTATCATTTATTTGTTAATAATATCTTAGAATTATCGTCATTTCGGGTGTTAACAGGTTCATTTTACTTTATATTCTTTGTTATGTGAGCCATATTCGTTATTAATGGGATGTATATTATTCATATCCAGAATGGTATCAAGTTCTTAAACATCATTTTTAAATCATCAAATGATAATTATACTTGAATGGATACGATGGAGAATGAATCTCATCGCGTTCGTGGAGACGGTAGTCCGTACGTACGCACGAACGCTACTTCCATTTAATTTTTATTTTAAAAGAATCGAATCCAAATGATACATAGGTATATTACTATTCCAGTATAATATAATATTTTATATATGTTACTTAAGTTCATTAACACCATCCTTTATACGTTCCATGTGTGGTATGAACGAGTCATATCATTTTAAGGGGGCGGTAGTCCGCACTTCCTCAAATGAAATTATCGTATGTATATACAACATGAAACGAATAATGGTATGAAATAAAATGGAATTACAGAAGCTTATATATAATATATATATCATTAACATCATATTTAATTACAGTACCATCATAATGGCCACCATGAGAGGTGGTAAGATGTATTTGAACAATCATCGTTTCGTGAGGCGTTAGTTTTCCATCCACAGAAACATTATGTTCATCATCCATTAGATGGAGTTGTGTGTATGTGTAGTTTGAATCATTCTTATAACAACATCCTAGTATATTTAGGATACTGGTTTTGTAACAAAAGAAAGGAAATAAAAATATTTTGGGGGTTGGAGAAGGAAAATAAATGAAAATAATTTAAGAGAAAACGTTACCTTTAATTTAGGTAACTCACTTTGGTTGGAACCAAAGGACTTGTTAAAATGCTTTCTGCCTAAGGGGAAGCTTCAAGGAGGAGGAGAGGGATGTGGGGAGCTTATTTGGGCAGAGTTTGGACGAGCCAAGTGGCTTGAGAGGTGTGAAGTAATGATAAGGAGGAGTGCCCTTTTATAAGAGGGGTGAAGGGCACCTTTGGAAAAGCTAGAAATATTAATTTATAATAAATTCATATTCGGTTTCCAATGGCTCCAAAGTTTATTATTCAAAGGATAAGGTGGGGATAGGTAGAAAACAACTCAACCAATAGAATTTAGACAGGTTTGGGTACTTATATTAACCTTATCTTTAAGTATTAACTCTAAGTTAATTAGTTTCACTTTTACAATGTCTCTTTGTATTTTTATATAATATGGTTAATAAACATACTATATACATCCAAGCGACCCACAAGTGGTCCATTAATGATGAACCTATCCTGATATAAGTATTTTGGCCGAATCTTAGATTTTTAGGAATTTAATATCAATTAATAATATAATATTTGTTTTAAGAACTCTTTTATGTCAATTTTGACACTATTCAATAGTTGATTTTTGTGAAACTCATAACAGATTGATTACTTCGAAAAAGGTCAACTAAATCAGTCCTAATATATCATATTATCCTAGAAAATTAGTTTAATTCATTAAATGTTTCATATTATATTTTTTTGGGTATTTATAATATCAATTATTTTAATTTTTCACTATTATAGTAATTACTGCATCATCATTGTGTCATAAATAAAATAAATTATTTAATGTCTAAAAATTATAAATAAAATATCATCATGTAGGAAAGATTTTTAGATTTCTAATGAATATTTATAATCTAAAATCCAACATGTATAACCCTATGTAAAAATTGTTCTTCTAAAAGATGTAAGCTTATTCCATTTTTATTTTTATTTTAACTTTATTAATATAATTTGTCCCTACCACATACAAGTGGCTCCAAGGGGTCCCCAAATTGACCCAAGGATGCCCATGGTCTGTTTTGTGTCCACAAATAAGGTTAGGACACGTTTTAGGGTAATTTTGTATTATTATAATATTATTTTTTAACCCTTATTTACCGGATTTACCCTTTAACCATGGTAAATAAAATATTTACCACAGTAACTATTCAAAATGTCTAAAAATAAAAGTTACCTATTTACACAATTTGAACATCCTGATTCCAAATATGGAATGCATTTTCCTAAATTCAAAACACAGAAGTGGCATAAATTAATTTAAAATTAATTCCCGCTGTCAAAACAAAAAGCGTGTTTTTAAGAGATAATAACTATCAAAAGATTGACACTTGTTTATGTTCGATTTAATTGTAAAATTATGTCCAATGACCAACATTATATTAAATGGTAAAAATATATTCTAAATATACTTTAAAACCACTCAAATTCATAATTTATCACTATTAATTATTTTGATTAAAAAAGTTGTTTTTAATTAAAATTTAGTAATTTTCACTATTCATCAAAATATAAAAGTTATCCGAAAAGTACCAAAATTTCACCTTAGGCTAAATTCGATATTCCGAATCCAAAAATGAAGTCCATTTTAAAATATAAAATATACATAAATTCGAAATTTAGGTATTACTATCCATAACGGTTAGTTTGATCGGTTGTGGTGTGTGTTAAAACTCGAAGTTGCGTACACCACACGCTACTGTTTTATTCAAAGGAAAGCATACCGTGTAAGCTTGGGATGTTTCATTTTAAATTTTTTGATGTCCCCATTTAGTCAAAAAGTTTGAAATAATTTATTTAAAAAGGGTTCACTATTAAAAGTTGGTAAAACTACAATACTGAAGATGAATTTGTTCTTACATTATGTCTAAGAAACTCATAATATGGATTCTAAAATTATAAGGATTATATAAAGTTTAAAATTTAGTTAATACTATTCATAACCTTTTTTGAACGGCTTGTTTGGTGAGTCATGGTACGCTTGAACTCGGTGTTGCGTGTAGTGCATGTTATTGAATTATTTTGAAGAAATAACACACTATGAAATCTTGGGGTGTTACATTCTCCCCTCCTTCAATAAATTGCGTCCTCGCAATTTGAAATTGTTCTTAGAAAATAAAAGGTTGAAAATAGAAAATATATTTGTGGGAAAACCCACATCGGAAATTGGTTTACTAAATTTTAGTCTTAATATGAGGAAAAGAGAAATGAAAGGGTCACCACCAAATTATGATCTCGATTAGGAGAACATTGGTGGCAATTAGAGACATATAATTGGAGGAAAAACGTAAATATTTATAGGTAGTGGTTGAGGTCATCAATCACAAACAAGTATAAAATTGAGGTCCTTAAACTCATCAATCTATGATGATTTGAAGTACCATCGGTTCAACAAAATATAGGGTATTGGGATCACACATTTTTGACATTTCAAAATATCTTAGTTGAAATCCCACATCGAAAAATGAATTAATGAGGCCTCTATTTAAAATAAAGAGTGGAAAGTATGAAGATTACCGAAAATAACACATACTAGGGTTCCATGTAGGAAAATATGGATATGGAGGAGAAATCTAACCATCAATTATCTGATGGAGAGTGGTAGAAGACATGGCTATGAAAAGGCCAACAATCCCAAAGCCATAAATTAGTGATGATTTAAGGTACCATCTAGGACAACATTTTTTTTCAAAGTTACATTACATAAGGAAGAGGAATTCATTTATGATATTGACTAAGAACATTATGAGATATACTTAAATTTTAAGTAGATTTTCATTCTTTAATAAATTTCCACCACTAACTCAATTTTTTTTTAAACGATGAGTATTCAAGAAGACCTGGTCACACTGGAAGAGCTAGAATAAACTTCTATAGAATCACATGATCCATGCAGGATAAACCATATATTTACATTGTCTTTGAAGATTAATCAAAACCAAAATGGTTAGTGAATGATCTAATGATCCCCAAAAAGGATATTCATTGAGATAAATATGCACTAATCTTAATTTCTAAAATTAAACCAACAATACCCCAAAGTTAAATAGATACCATTCAATAACCAATTGTCCTTAAAATCCTTTAATATAATCCAAACTAATATTGAAACCCAAAACATAGAAGAATTTGATTATGTAGTCTCCCATGTTACATTGTATCTCCAAATTACATCAAATACTCTTAAAGTCACATACTTAAAAGAAATAAACATCATCACATATTCTCTGTTATAGGTTAATCATTTCCATAAATAACCCAAATCAATATAAATCAAAAATAAAAATGTAGATAAAAATCCACCATTTCTGTACAAATGAAACCTCATTGTATTCTATTTTCCTTGGGCATATAGTGTTCCTAACAAAACGAACATCTTCCAAAATAACATTTATCCCTTAATCACCAAATCATTTTCCTATACCAAGGGTATTCATTTGATAAGACATAAGAACCCAAATCATCTTATTATTGATCAATAAAATCATTTAACAAAGAAAATAGTCACACTAACCAGGGACTTCACGTAGTCCAGTGGTAGGCGATAAATCCCAATCACACTTTGGTTGTGGGTTCGATTCCCACAGCTTTGTCCGACGCGACGGGTTGTCACACGGTCTACGTGTTGTCCTTTTTCAAAAACTATATTCTATAATATTACCAAAATGAGATAAATTCCTCAAAATAACAAAATTTAACCACAAATGTAATATCATACTTTGCATTTTCATCCCAAATTGTAATAACTTATCATTTTCTCAAACCCTAATGATCATATAAAAACAAATGGTTATTTATATCTATATCCACAAGGGAAGAGACAATTCTTCCTCAAATATCATTATCACATGGCAAACTGTGGGGTTACAAATACAAGATAAAATTATTCCAAAGTAAACCCATCAACAAGGAGTGCTAATACTTTTTAAATTTTTATCCAACCATTTATTTCCACATATCTTCTTCTTTGACCAAGAAAATATCCTATAGAATAGGACATTCACTCGGGTAATGGCCAGGTCCCCTACATTTACGACAAATGACTGTAAATGGACTCTTGGGACCATTTTTATCTTCTTCCATAGTACTCTTCATTTTTCTTCGGCAATTCTTCACTTTATGTCCTTCCTTCCCGCACGTAAAACATTTCGTTGTCCCATTGAGACACTTTCCTGGGTGTCTCTTTCCACAATTCCTGCATGATGAAAATTGAGGTTTCTTTTCTGCATGGTCTCCATTGCTGGAGATCTTATCATTTATCACCTTTCTCTTCCTTGTTGAGTCTGGGAGTTGGTTAATATATATGTTGTTGATCATATTTTTGGAAAACTGATTTGGCATAAAGACGATATCTTTTATGCATATCAACATTCCATTTTGTTGCTCATTGCCACCACTGTTCCCAATTTGTACATCATTCTCAAAGTCACTATGACTTCCTTGGAATCTAGCCATTGACTAAAACCAGAAAGCATTGTGTGAGTAATAGTAGTCGTAAAATCATTTAGAGATTAAAATGTCACCATATTCTCAATTTGAAACATATTAGGATTAACCAAGGTCATTTACTCTCATCTTATGTATATATTACTTAAATCGGTTTGTAAAGAAAATGTAAATTATCCTAAGCATATCCCCCGGGAGTGTCGTAACCAAGAGTGCAGCAAGGCCCGTTGTCGTGCACCAGTTCTCGTTCGAGTCTAGCTCAAAGCGGTGTTTTCGGGTTTTACCCCTAGGTACATCTGTGCCAGAGCCTCCTCTACCTGCTCGTATCCAGACAGGGATTTATTGCTCAGAAAACTCACAAAATCTCTACAATACCAAAATTCTAGGAAGTTCTTTTATACTAATCCTCAAAGTTCATCTTAGGTCTACGTGCTCTAATCAGAGTTTATCTAAATCTAGCTACCAAGGTTTGTACTAAACTTCCTCTGATACCAACTGTAACGCCCCGACCCTAGTTACCCAGAGTCGGTGCATTATTACATAACATTGGCATGATCATGAGAAAGATCAATTCTCGAAAGACCGATTAGTTTAGTAGCCTTGGAATAACTAGATACATCCATAAATTTTTACATTACATCATAAAAAAAACATCTTGTCTTCATATCCCCTCATACTATCCCTGCAGGTCATTCATAAATTACTTCTTCATAATCCTGAGAAAAAAAAATAAAACATTGAAAGGGGTGAGCTCGGATGCTCAGTAAGGATAACATTATAGCAGAAGCTTTCATAAATAAGCATAAACAGTTAAGGCAATTTATAACTAAAACAAAAGCCTTTTAAACTTGAACTTCAGCATAAAATGGCAAAGGTAAAATGAAATAATGCCATTTACTTACTCACATGGGTATTCTACTAGTCGAATGATCACATGCAATATCAATAACCACTTTCATAATGATGGAATGCATAATGCCAGACTATCATAACCACATAGCCAAGGCCACGTGCCAAGACTACAAATAAGATTTTGCCAAGGCCTTGTGCCAAGACACTAGTTTGTCTCATGAGACCTACCGATGCATCGAGGAGCTATAGCGGGCTCCACCCGTCACTTATTATGTCCAATTCATTCCTCATATGAATAGGTTTAAGCATAAAATAAACATTCGTATTAAAACTAGCATACGAAATGTCAATACTTTAACCACAAACCATGAATGGTATAAAAATAGAACATCCACAGTAAAACATAACTCATTTGATACAATATGGAAGATTTTATTGTATCACATTAACCTCAATCATGAATAATGAAGGATGTTGACATAAATGAAAGTAATCATCAAAACTATTTGAGAGAAATATCCCCCTTTTCTTGAAATCATTTAAAAGTCACACTATTTGTCAAGAAGCCATTTAAAAGTAGATTTTTGAATCAAAGTGTCCCATACCACTTTGAAACTTTTTAAAGGAGTTTTAATTTGTAAACTTTAATGTCCATATAAATAAATCCTTAAAACCATTTTTTAAAACATGGACATTAATGAGAATGATTTAGATGAATAAGTCTTTAAATCATTTTAATAATGGTATTTTAGTTAGAGATTCCAACCAAAAGAGACACTTGAATACAAATAATTGTGGTAATCAAAACTTTGTAATATCATGAGAATAAAGGGATTCATGATATACTATGTCAAAGTACGTTATATACACCACATAAAAGTGATTTGGTGTATATCAACAAAGAAGTCTCAATGGAATGTAAATTGAGATGAAATCTCTTGTAAAGGTTGTATCCTTAGGTTAAGGATAAATCAATGACAAAATTATGTGTGACAAATATAAATACACTAAATATGATTGGATATTAAGTGTAAAAAAATCAAAGGACATTCACACATATTCTTGTAAAAACAATACCAACGAATTGGATGTTTAACTCAACAAATGGAGAATGAGTTAAAATTACTCTTATCAAATTCATATCAATGACTTGAGAATTACCAATTGAGTGATTATGTGAATCAAACTTATATCCACAGGAAGGGGAGTGGAAATTATGACATAATCAAATGAATAGTGATTCCACACATAATCTTGTGGTAATATAATCAATGAAATATGTGTAAAGCCAAATGAGTGGAAATTGAAATCTCAAATTCCCTTATCGATTAGGTAACTTTCGAAACATACACCCATGAAAGAAGTATCATACCATGATGATGTAAATACCCATAAATTAAAGTATATTACACAATGAATACAATCATGGGCAGTACACATACACCACATGCAATAATTAAGTGGTGAACAATAGAATTCTCACGAAATTAAAAGTGAGATTAGAAAATCCCTTACATTGTACTTTTTCCTTGGTCGATGGTAGGTTTACTTCCTGTATAATGGTGAAATAATTGTTATTGAATAATAAAAGAATCATTTACTTTAATATGATATCATATATGATCTTTTATCATTGATTTGTTAATAATATCTTAGAATTATCGTCATTTCGGGTGTTAACGGGTTCATTTTACTGTATATTCTTTGTTATGTGATCCATATTCGTTATTAATGGGATGTATATTATTCATATCCAGAATGGTATCAAGTTCTTAAACATCATTTTTAAATCATCAAATGATAATTATACTTGAATGGATACGATGGAGAATGAATCTCATCGCGTTCGTGGAGACGGTAGTCCGTACGTACGCACGAACGCTACTTCCATTTAATTTTTATTTTAAAAGAATCGAATCCAAATGATACATAGGTATATTACTATTCCAGTATAATATAATATTTTATATATGTTACTTAAGTTCATTAACACCATCCTTTATACGTTCCATGTGTGGTATGAACGAGTCATATCATTTTAAGGGGGCGGTATTCCGCACTTCCTCAAATGAAATTATCGTATGTATATACAACATGAAACGAATAATGGTATGAAATAAAATGGAATTACAGAAGCTTATATATAAAATATATATCATTAACATCATATTTAATTACAGTACCATCATAATGGCAACCATGAGAGGCGGTAAGATGTATTTGAACAATCATCGTTTCGTGAGGCGTTAGTTTTCCATCCACAGAAACATTATGTTCATCATCCATTAGATGGAGTTGTGTGTATGTGTAGTTTGAATCATTCTTATAACAACATCCTAGTATATTGAGGATACTGGTGTTGTTACAAAAGAAACTAAATAAAATGAGTTTGGGGGTTGGAGAAGGAAAATAAATGAAAATAATTTAAGAGAAAACGTTACCTTTAATTTAGGTAACTCACTTTGGTTGGAACCAAAGGACTTGTTGAAATGCTTTCTGCCTAAGGGGAAGATTCAAGGAGGATGAGAGGGATGTGGGGAGCTTATTTGGGCAGAGTTTGGACGAGCCAAGTGGCTTGAGAGGTGTGAAGAAATGAGAAGGATGAGTGCCCTTTTATAAGAGGGGTGATGGGCACCTTTGGAAAAGCTAGAAATATAAATTTATAATAAATTCATATTCGGTTTCCAATGGCTCCAAAGTTGATTATTCAAAGTCTAAGGTGGGGATAGGTCGAAAACCACTCAACCAATAGAATTTAGACAGGTTTGGGTACTTATATTAACCTTATCTTTAAGTATTAACTCTAAGTTAATTAGTTTCACTTTTACAATGTCTCTTTGTATTTTTATATAATATGGTTAATAAACTTACTATATACATCCAAGAGACCCACAAGTGGTCCATTAATGATGAACCTATCCTGATATAAGTCTTTTTGCCGAACCTTAGATTTTTAGGAATTTAATATCAATTAATAAGATAATATTTGTTTTAAGAACTATTTTATGTCAATTTTGACACTATTCAATAGTTGATTTTTGTGAAACTCATAAAAGATTGATTACTTCGAACAAGGTCAATTAAATCAATCCTAATATATCATATTATCCTAGAAAATTAGTTTAATTCATTAAAAGTTTCATATTATATTTATTTGGGTATTTATAATATCAATTATTTTAATTTTTCACTATTATAGTAATTACTGCATCATCATTGTGTCATAAATAAAATAACTTATTTAATTTCTAAAAATTATAAATAAAATATCATCATGTAGGAAATATTTTTATCTTTCTAATGAATATTTATAATCGAAAATCCAACATGTATAACCCTATGTAAAAATTGTTCTTCTAAAAGATGTAAGCTTATTCCATTTTTATTTTTATTTTAACTTTATTAATATAATGTGTCCCTACCACATACAAGTGGCTCCAAGGGGTCCCCAAATTGACCCAAGGATTACCATGGTCGGGTAGGTGTCTACCAATAAGGTTAGGACATGTTTTAGGGTAATTTTGTATTATTATAATATTATTTTTTAACCCTTATTTACCGGATTTACCCTTTAACCATGGTAAATAAAATATTTACCACACTAACTATTCAAAATGTCTAAAAATAAAAGTTACCTATTTACACAATTTGAACATCCTGATTCCAAATATGGAATCCATTTTCCTAAATTCAAAACACAGAAGTGGCAGATATTAATTTAAAATTAATTCCCGCTGTCAAAACAAAAAGCGTGTTTTTAAGAGATAATAACTATCAAAAGATTGACACTTGTTTATGTTCGGTTTAATTGTAAAATTATGTCCAATGACCAACATTATATTAAATGGTAAAAATATATTCGAAATATACTTTAAAACCACTCAAATTCATAATTTATCACTATTAATTATTTTGATTAAAAAAGTTGTTTTTAATTAAAATTTAGTAATTTTCACTATTCATCAAAATATGAAAGTTATCCGAAAAGTACCAAAATTTCACCTTAGGCTAAATTAGATATTCCGAATACAAAAATGAAGTCCATTTTAAAATATAAAATATACATAATTTCAAAATTTAGGTATTACTATCCATAACGGTTAGTTTGATCGGTTGTGGTGTGTGTTAAAACTCGAAGTTGCGTACAACACACGCTACTGTTTTATTCAAAGGAAAGCGTACCGTGTAAGCTTGGGATGTTTCATTTTAAATTTTTTGATGTCCCCATTTAGTCAAAAAGTTTGAAATAATTTATTTAAAAAGGGTTCACTATTAAAAGTTGGTAAAACTACAATACTGAATATGAATTTGTTCTTACATTATGTCTAAGAAACTCATAATATGGATTCTAAAATTATAAGGATTATATAAAGATTAAAATTTAGTTAATACTATTCATAACCTTTTTTGAACGGCTTGTTTGGTGAGTCATGGTGCGCTTGAACTCGGTGTTGCGTGTAGTGCATGTTATTGAATTATTTTGAAGAAATAACACACTATGAAATCTTGGGGTGTTACACACAAAACTGACCAGAACTTATTGTTAGTGTATATATACACCATAGTAATCCACTGACCTAATATATAACCGTTTGGAGTCTTATAAAAGTGATTATGACACTTATATTATTTTATTTTAAATGATGCCAATGTTGCCACCTTCATAATTTAATAAATATAACAATTTAAGTATTTCGATTTGAAGATGATAAATTAGATTAAAAGTATTTTTGTGAATGTTAATAGATTTATCTTCATCATAGAATTTTATTTTTAATTGTTTTGCAACAAATAGGTATGTTAAATAATTATACAAAAATGATGTAATAATTATTTTATTAAGAGATAAACCAAATAAATGGTATTAAAAATAATAAAATAAATATTATATGAAATATTTAATGTGATCCATTAATTTTATAGACACATAGAACCTTTTTTGAATATATTAAAGCTTTTATTTTGAACATATCATCTGTATATATTTTATTTAAATTCAATTAAATGAATAGTGTCAAAATTGACACTATTGTTATTTTATAAAAATAACATATCATAAAATTGTTTAAAAATCACAAAAAATATATAAAAATTATAAATTTATATTTATATGGTATAAAATGTTATAAAGTATACAATTATGCACAATTAACAACAAATAAGTAATTATTTGTTATAATTTAAAATTTAGAATGTTATTACCATAAATAAAATTAAATTGATTATGTAAGGATAAATCAAGTTGATAATGTTTAAAATAATTTCCTCAAATGTATAAATTTTATTGGGTGATGAGATTACAACCCTATCGCATCTAATATTCTAATATGAGTCATTTATGGAGGTTTTTAATTGGGGTTAGATTTATTATAAATTAATATTTTTAAGATTTCCAAAGGTTCCCCTCTCCTACCTTGTAAAAGGGAACCTCATCCCTCTCTTCCTCACACCAATTTGAGCCTTTAATATTGGAAAAAACCTTCCCATTTCCATTCTCAACTTCGCTAGAAACATCCTAGAGGTCTTGGTATTTTCAAAGGCCAATTTTAGTACCCAAAGAAGAGGTTTCAAAGAGGCGTGTCAAAGAAGAGGTAATATCTGTTACCGATTCTTTCAATTTTCATTCTTATTCAACTTCTTCTTATATAGTTGTTTCATTATGAAGTAATAACATCAGTATAACTCATATAATATTATGTTATTATAAATATGAAACAACTATATTTCACCTTCTATCAATCCTATGGAAAACAAAGTCATCGCGCATGCGTACGTACGGAATATCGTCTCTACGCCGTGGTGTAATCTGTTTTTCCCCCACCACCTTACTTGGATGGGAATAATGGTGTAAAGAATAAATACATATGATTATAATAACATCATAATTATTCTATGATATTAGATCATTCACTCCAATTCGATTCAATAAATATGGGAACGATATCATCGCTTGTGCGTACGTACGGATTACTGTCTCCACGACGCGATGAGATTCATTTTCCATGTTAACAATTGAAGAATGATTATAAAGTGTATATACTAAGTAATAATGAAATATATGCTACTGGATTTATGTATATATATATGTATGTCATATACCTAATTCCATTCAATTCAATAAGGAAACGAAAACAGCGTTCATGCGTACGTACGACCTATCGTCTCCATGAACGGTGTATTTCTTTCCATTTATCGATCTATTATATATATGTATATTCTGAATATATATTATATATAAATCATGTTTTATATTCTTTAATTAAGTAATCATTATCTAAGTAATCATATGAATAATTACAAGTCAACAAACGGACGAGATATGAAACGATATTACCCAAAATGCTCTTTAACATGGAATTTACAAAAGAACGGGTAGTATAAAGTCATAAGTGAACCATATATAATATCATGACAATGAATATGATTCTTTAATAAGTCAATGAAATTATTTAAATCATTATACAGGAGGTTCGGATACATACGAAGCATATCGGACATAAGGTAGGGAATAACTTTTCCAATCTCATTCTTATTTGAGATTGTTTATTCGTAAGTATTTACTGGGGTTATTGTTCTCATCCATGTCCATGTTTCCTAAAAATGGTTTCATGTTTGATTAAAGTCCATTTTATCCTTTTTTGACTTTTACTAAATGGTATGTATGGAATCTTTCTTTTACGAGGTACTTTTTGACTTTTCTGGTAAAAGTACGAGAAGAATGTTTTTTTAACTTATACAGCATGAGAAGATTTTTACGGTTTTATAAAGCCTTATTTTCATGAACCTTCCTCCAAAATAATTCATGACTATTTTAAAAAAAATCTTTTTTTAAGAAATATCATGATGTTTTGTGAAAAGAAATTGATTTTGAGGAAGAAATAATATTTTCCCCAAGAATTCATTTCAAATGTTTTATCAAAACCATTTTCCATTTAAGATGACATTATTTCATATGTGTATGTTTCAAGTTTATTGTCTCTATGATTTACATGGTTTCAATTTTCTTATGATAAAATTTCATTTGATTTATATGGATTATGAGATGATGGGATGATGTTTATGAAACCCATTTTATTCATTGGGTTATGATGAATGTTTTAAGTTTATTGTGTGGCACAAGTAAAAATGATTTAATTATGAGATGGGTGGGACCTATATCTCCCTCCAATGCATTGGGTAATGATGTATATCTCATGAGATAGACATGGCTGGAACGGTAAGTTAATCTTGTTTAGTTTTACAGGAATGAAACGAGGAGTGAACTCGATTCAAAAATGGACTTTGTCCACTAAGATGGTCTTGGAAGCAATGCCTTGGCTACTATGGAAATCATAACATGTGATGAATGGTTTTCACAATTAAATTTTTTATTCACATTATATTTTATCATGGTTGGTGTTCCATTATGATATATTTCTTACGTACTTCCACGATTTATGTCTTTGCTCAGGATTTTGATGTTTAAATTTCATGTTCATGTTTTTGATTTCAAATGTTTATGGATTGTTTTATGTTCTCTATGTTTTCCTTTAATGAGCATTTGAGATCACCCTTTTTATGTTTTCTTTTCCCCCAGGAATAAAAGAAATATTTTGAGTAAGGAAACAAAAAATGGAAGATATTTATGGGAGATGTTGAAGATCTTTCATCACGATTAGATGATTTTTTTTCCGAGTTTCCAAAGACACTAAACTATTACGGTCCTTGTGTGTCTGTTTTCATTATGTATTATGTATTCCATAAAAGTAATGTAATTTCCATGTACGTCAAGATTTGGGTCTCTACAGTTGGTATCAAAGGAAAGGTTTAGTCAACCTTTGGATACTAGGATGCGAGAACTTTAGTGAGATCCATAGAGATATTTCTAAGGTATGTCTAGGGATGTCCCTAAGGATAAGTATAAGTATAGGTTATAGCCCTAGAATTACAGTAACGATATTAGAATTAAACCTAAGATGTTTGATTTCCAAGGTACTCCCCCTTGATTATGTTATTTTCCATATATGATTTTTGCCTCTCACAGAATTCTTTTTGTGTTTTAGTCAATGGAGGGAACCAGAAAGAATTTAGTTAAAATTAAATCCAATAGAAAAATTGGTGACTATGAACAAAAAAATTGTGTAATGCCTAGAGGGAAATATATTGTGATTATGATGAATTGATCATCGTGATATATGATTAACAAGGTGAAATTTATTGGTATGCTGAATTCTTCAAATAAGAGGAAGATAGACTTTTATGCATGTTTGCATGATGAGGACCATACAGAAAGGAAGATTGAGACATCTAAAGAAGGGAAGAAAAACCTTGAGGAATACCTCAAATGGAGGGACATATGTTATCTATGTGGAGAAAAAGGTCATAGAGTGATAGAATATTATGGAGTTCAATGTCTTATTTTTGGAGAACATTGGAGTAACCCAACTCAATGTCGGGACCTAGAAAGATACTTCTAAATCAAGTAAGGGATTATTCTAGGGCAATAATTGAGAGAATGTATTGAAGTGTTTATGTATTGGTATTCACGAATAATGTTTTTGAGGTACTTTTATGGTGTATTAGAATATTTTTGTGTTAGTCTGTTGTGGTTTTCAATAATTTTATGGTACCTGTAACCATGTAAAGTGATTAAAATATTTTGGAAAGAAGATGATATGCACATAGTGAAGGGATAAGAAGATAATGAGATGTTTTAGTGTATTCATGATCTCATGATTGATATAAGGACTAAGTGATATCATGGTTTGAGTATATAGAAGTTTGAGGATTTTGGTGTGTGGAAAGTGTTAACTTTTAATATCATTCATGTTTTCAATAATGTTCAATGGGTATTCATTTTTCATGAGAATACATGATTAAGGTATTCACATGATTGGAATGTGACCAACAGGATATATGAGGGATAAATGATAGTATTCACTTTCTTGTTATATGACCTTTTTAGTAATCCTTCCCTTTATACTATGAGTTTAGAAAGAAGTATTTTGGATAAGGCTAAATATTGGAATGGATTATGTTGGACAGAAGTTAGTATTGTTTAAGGATATACCATTTTTCAATATTATTGATGGGATGTTATTGTAATGTAGTTTTAGAGAAAGGAAAACCTGCAGGACGGGCGACAGCCCATCGCATCGAACAAGGCTGTGGGAATCGAACCCACAACCGAAGTGCGACTTGCCTGTATTGCCTACAACTAGCCTACAAGAAGTCGCTGGTTAGTATAAACTAGTTTTATTTTATTAAGTGGTATGATATAAGAAGTATAAGTCCATTTTTGGAATGATATACATTATATGTACTTATGTATATAACTATTTCTAACCTTTTGATTAAGACAGATGGAATGACCCATCATTCTATCACATGATCTACTAACACTTCACGAATGAAATATTCAACTTCATTTCATTAAGAGATGAAGTGGAATTGTTCAAGGAACGAACAACGGTGAGATTATATCAAAATAAATTTAGTATTTCTTCTAATTAAAATTCATCAACTTTAGAGAAATGATCTTGAAAACCAAAAATGTTGTCCTAGTTCCCTTATATCTGATGAATCAGATGCTACCTTAGATCATCACAAATTTATGCCTTTGTGATTGTTGGTGTTTTTATAGACATGTTCTCTACCACTCTCCATCAGAACTTGATTGTTATATTTCTCTTTCAAATCCATATTTTCACATATGTTCTCTTATGTGGAAACCCGGTGATGAGTTAATTTGGGTAACCATTACATTTCATACCTTAGTTTTTAAATTTAAGTTTTGGTATTTCATTTTATGATGTGGGTTTCTATTAAAGAAAATTTCATGTAGAAAACCATGTATAACCCTGATGAATTTCGAGGGGGAAATTCATTTTAAGGGGGGCAGAAAGTAACAACATGAGATTTTATAAGATATATTAATTTTAATTTCTTTCATATCTTCTATTGTATGCTAAACCAAGATTATGTTGTGTTATACGCAACACCGAATTAGCTTGTAGTATAAGAAAAACTATTCTTGGATCATGTTACACAGAATTTCATGTTTGTTTGATAGTAGTTATTCTACGAATCATTGAGTATATATATATATATTCAATGAATTTTTTTATATGCAACAACAAAGGAGTCGTGCACTACACGCAACCCTAACTTGGCTTGCATTACCCGCAATCACGACCTTCCTTGATAGCGTGTGTTGTACGCAATACCGAGTTTTACTAAACAACGATATATTATTATAATATTATTATGAACTAGCTGTTATGAATAGTATTAACTAAATTTTTAATTTTATAACATTATTATTCATCTTACAAATTTTCTAGAACATGGTATAAGAACAAAAATAAATTTTTCGGGTAAAATAAGTATTTTTCAAAAAATGCAGTTTTTGCCCCTTTTGATGGGGCACCCACTTTAAATCTAGTTTTTGACATTTTTATAAGTTCAATTTTACAAAATAAAATTATTCTTTGGAATAAGGATATAAAATTTTACCTTGGATGAAAATTTCATATTATTCTGATAACTTTCATATTTTAATGAATGGTTAAAACATGCTATATTTTAATTAAAAACAACTTTTTTCATCATAATAATTTATGTGGTTAAATTATAATATCTATTGGTTTTAAAGTATAAATATAATATATTTTTACCATTTAATATAATGTATGTAATTAGCATTGATTTTATCTTGAATTCGTAGGTTAAATAAATTCAATCTTTTGCAAAGTTTTAAACAATAACCTATTTTCTTTCAACAATGGTATTAATATTGATTTAATTTCTCTAACTTTTGTGTATTGAATTTGGAAAAATGGATTCCATATTTTTAATCAGTGGGTCCAAATCATTTTAATAGGATACTTTTTATTTTTTGCAATTATTAATAGTAATTACCGTAAATTTTATTTACCATAGTTAATGGTAAATCGGGTAAGTAAGGGTAAATATAATATTATAAAATTACCCTAACACATGCCAAAATTCTATTTTATGGCTAATAGTATACCCATATCACCTCAGGGTCGGATTAGATTCATTTTATGGACTTTTTACCATGAAAATAATTTAATTATTATTAAAACCAAAGAAAGTGACAACATGTGACTCTCTTAAATCTTATAAGTATAATAATTTTAATTTAGTGATAAATATCATAAAACATCTAAAATGAATAGTATATAGAAAGTTAATAAAATTATCTACATAATGATAATTTATTTATAATTTTTAGGTATTAAATAATTGTCATTAATCTTGATACATTAATGATGCAGAAATTATTTATTAAGTGAAAAATCAGTAGTATAGTTCCTACTGAAAAAATAATACCAATTAAAAGGCCCACAAACCTGAAAAAATCTTATTGGTAGTGTATATCTACACCATAATCATTTAATGACCGAATATATAACCGTTTGGAGTCTTATAAAAGTGTTTATGAAACTTATATCATTTTATTTTAAATGATGCCAATGTTGTCACCTTCATAATGTAATAAATATAACAATTTAAATATTTATATTTCAAGATTATAAATTCTAGTAAAAGAATTATTGTGATAGTTAATATATTTATCTTTATCATAGGATCTTATTTTTAATTTTTATGCAACAAATAAATATATTAAATAATTATACAAAAATGTTGTAGTAATTATTTTATTAAGAGATAAACTGAATAAATGGTATTAAAAATAATAAAATAAATATTATATGAACTATTTAATGTGCTATATAATATATCTAGATACGTATGACCTTATATGAATCTATTAAGGCTTTTATTTTGAACATATCTTCTGTATATATTTTATTTAAATTCAAATAAATGAATAGTGTCAAAATTGACACTATTGTTATTTTATAAAAATAACATATTATAAAATTGTTTAAAAATCACAAAAAATATATAAAAATTATAAATTTAAATTTATATGGTCTAAAATGTTATAAAGTATACAATTATGGACAATTAACAACAAATAAGTAATTATTTCTTATAATTTAAAATTTAGAATTTTATTACCATAAATAAAATTAAATTGATTATGTAAGGATAAATCAAGTTGATAATGTTTAAAATAATTTCCTCAAATGTATAAATTTTATTGGGTGATGAGATTACAACCCTATCGCATCTAATATTCTAATATGAGTCATTTATGGAGGTTTTTAATTGGGGTTAGATTTATTATAAATTAATATTTTTAAGATTTCCAAAGGTTCCCCTCTCCTACCTTATAAAAGGGAACCTCCTCCCTCTCTTCATCACACCAATTTGAGCCTTTAATATTGGCAAAAACCTGCCCATTTCCATTCTCAACTTCGCTAGAAACATCCTAGAGGTATTGGTATTTTCAAAGGCCAATTTTAGTACCCAAAGAAGAGGTTTCAAAGAGGCGTGTCAAAGAAGAGGTAATATCTGTTACTGATTCATTCAATTTTCATTCTTCTTCAACTTCTTCTTATATAGTTGTTTCATTATGAAGTAATAACATCAGTATAACTCATATAATATTATGTTATTATAAATATGAAACAACTATATTTCACCTTCTATCAATCCTATGGAAAACAAAGTCATCGCGCATGCGTACGTACGGAATACCGTCTCTACGCCGTGGTGTAATCTGTTTTTCCCCCACCACCTTACTTGGATGGGAATAATGGTGTAAAGAATAAATACATATGATTATTATAACATCATAATTATTCTATGATATTAGATCATTCACTCCAATTCGATTCAATAAATATGGGAACGATATCATCGCTTGTGCGTACGTACGGATTACCGTCTCCACGACGCGATGAGATTCATTTTCCATGTTAACAATTGAAGAATGATTATAAAGTGTATATAATAAGTAATAATGAAATATATTCTACTGGATTTATGTATATATATATGTATGTCATATACCTAATTCCATTCAATTCAATAAGGAAACGAAAACAGCGTTCATGCGTACGTACTACCTATCGTCTCCATGAACGGTGTATTTCTTTCCATTTATCGATCTATTATATATATGTATATTATGAATATATATTATATATAAATCATGTTTTATATTCTTTAATTAAGTAATCATTATCTAAGTAATCATATGAATAATTACAAGTCAACAAACGGACGAGATATGAAACGATATTACCCAAAATGCTCTTTAACATGGAATTTACAAAAGAACGAGTAGTATAAAGTCATAAGTGAACCATATATGATATCATGACAATGAATATGATTCTTTAATAAGTCAATGAAATTATTTAAATCATTATACAGGAGGTTCGGATACATACGAAGCATATCGGAAATAAGGTAGGGAATAACTTTTCCAATCTCATTCTTATTCGAGATTGTTTATTCGTAAGTATTTACTGGGGTTATTGTTCTCATCCTTGTCCATGTTTCCTAAAAATGGTTTCATGTTTTATTAAAGTCCATTTTATCCTTTTTTTACTTTTACTAAATGGTATGTATGGAATCTTTCTTTTACGAGGTACTTTTTGACTTTTCCGGTAAAAGTACGAGAAGAATGTTTTTTTAACTTATACGGCATGAGAAGATTTTTACGGTTTTATAAAGCCTTATTTTCATGAACCATCCTTTAAAATAATTCATGACTATTTAAAAAAAAAAATCTTTTTTTAAGAAATATAATGATGTTTTGTGAAACGAAATTGATTTTGAGGAAGAAATAATATTTTCCCCAAGAATTCATTTCAAATGTTTTATCAAAACCATTTTCCATTTAAGATGACATTATTTCATATGTGTATGTTTCAAGTTTATTGTCTCTATGATTTACATGGTTTCAATTTTCTTATGATAAAATTTCCATTTGATTTATATGGATTATGAGATGATGGGATGATGTTTATGAAACCCATTTTATTCATTGGGTTATGATGAATGTTTTAAGTTTATTGTGTGGCACAAGTAAAAATGATTTAATTATGAGATGGGTGGGACCTATATCTCCCTCCAATGCATTGGGTAATGATGTATATCTCATGAGATAGACATGGCTGGAACGGTAAGTTAATCTTGTTCAGTGTTACAGGAATGAAACGAGGAGTGAACTAGATTCAAAAATGGACTTTGTCCACTAAGATGGTCTTGGAAGCAATGCCTTGGCTACTATAGAAATCATAACATGTGATGAATGGTTTCCACAATTAAATTTTTTATTCACATTATATTTTATCATGGTTGGTGTTCCATTATGATATATTTCTTACGTACTTCCACGATTTATGTCTTTGCTCAAGATTTTGATGTTTAAATTTCATGTTCATGTTTTTGATTTCAAATGTTTATGGATTGTTTTATGTTCTCTATGTTTTCCTTTAATGAGCATTTGAGCTCACCCTTTTTATGTTTTCTTTTCCCCCAGGAATAAAAGAAATATTTTGAGTAAGGAAACAAAAAAGGGAAGATATTTATGGGAGATGTTGAAGATCTTTCATCACGATTAGATGATTTTTTTTCCGAGTTTCCAAAGACACTAAACTAATACGGTCCTTGTGTGTCTGTTTTCATTATGTATTATGTATTCCGTAAAAGTAATGTAATTTCCATGTACGTCAAGATTTGGGTCTCTACAGTTGGTATCAAAGGAAAGGTTTAGTCAACATTTGGATACTAGGATGCGAGAACTTTAGTGAGATCCATAGAGATATTTCTAAGGTATGTCTAGGGATGTCCCTAAGGATAAGTATAAGTATAGGTTATAGCCCTAGAATTACGGTAACGATATTAGAATTAAACCTAGGATGTTTGATTTCCAAGGTACTCCCCCTTGATTATGTTTTTTTCCATATATGATTTTTGCCTCTCACAGAATTCTTTTTGTGTTTTAGTCAATGGAGGGAACCAGAAAAAATTTAGTTAACATTAAATCCAATAGAAAAATTGGTGACTATGAACAAAAAAATTGTGTAATGCCTAGAGGGAAATATATTGTGAATATGATGAATTGATCATCGTGATATATGATTAACAAGGTGAAATTTATTGGTATGCTGAATTCTTCAAATAAGAGGAAGATAGACTTTTATGCATGATTGAATGATGAGGACCATAAAGAAAGGAAGATTGAGACTTCTAAAGAAGAGAAGAAAAACCTTGAGGAATACCTCAAATGGAGGGACATATGTTATCTAGGTGGAGAAAAAGGACATAGAGTGATAGAATATTATGGAGTTCAATGTCTTATTTTTGGAGAACATTGGAGTAACCCAACTCAATGCCGGGACCTAGAAAGATACTTCTAAATCAAGGAAGGGATTATTCTAGGGCAATCATTGAGAGAATGTATTGAAGTGTTTATGTATTGGTATTCAAGAATAATGTTTTTGAGGTACTTTTATGGTGTATTAGAATATTTTTGTGTTAGTCTGTTGTGGTTTTCAATAATTTTATGGTACCGGTAACCATGTAAAGTGATTAAAATATTTTGGAAAGAAGATGATATGCACATAGTGAAGGGATAAGAAGATAATGAGATGTTTTAGTGTATTCATGATCTCATGATTGATATAAGGACTAAGTGATATCATGGTTTGAGTATATAGAAGTTTGAGGATTTTGGTGTGTGGAAAGTGTTAACTTTTAATATCATTCATGTTTTCAATAATGTTCAATGGGTATTCATTTTTCAAGATAATACATGATTAAGGTATTCACATGATTGGAATGTGACCAATAGGATATATGAGGGATAAATGATAGTATTCACTTTCTTATTATATGACCTTTTTAGTAATCCTTCCCTTTATACTATGAGTTTAGAAAGAAGTATTTTGGATAAGGCTAAGTATTGGAATGGATTATGTTGGACAGAAGTTAGTATTGTTTAAGGATAGACCATTTTTCAATATTATTGATGGGATGTTATTGTAATGTAGTTTTAGAAAAAGGAAAACATGCAGGACGGGCGACAGCCCATCGCATCGAACAAGGCTGTGGGAATCGAACCCACAACCGAAGTGTGACTGGCCTGTATTTCCTACAACTAGCCTACAAGAAGTCCCTGGTTAGTATAAACTAGTTTTATTTTATTAAGTGGCATGATAGAAGAAGTATAAGTCCATTTTTGGAATGATATACATTATATAGACTTATGTATATAACTATTTCTAACCTTTTGATTAAGACAGATGGAATGACCCATCATTCTATCACATGATCTACTAACACTTCACGAATGAAATATTCAACTTCATTTCTTTAAGAGATGATGTGGAATTGTTCAAGGAACGAACAACGGTGAGATTATATCAAAATAAATTTAGTATTTCTTCTAATTAAAATTCATCAACTTTAGAGAAATGATCTTGAAAACCAAAAATGTTGTCCTAGTGCCCTTATATCTAATGAATCAGATGCTACCTTAGATCATCACAAATTTAGGCCTTTGTGATTGTTGGTGTTTTTATAGACATGTTCTCTACCACTCTCCATCAGAACATGATTGTTATATTTCTCTTTCAAATCCATATTTTCACATATGTTCTCTTATGTGGAAACCCAATGATGAGTTAATTTGGGTAACCATTACATTTCATACCTTAGTTTTTAAATTTAAGTTTTGGTATTTCATTTTACGATGTGGGTTTCTATTAAAGAAAATTTCATGTAGAAAACCATGTATAACCCTGATGAATTTCGAGGGGGAAATTCATTTTAATGGGGGCAGAAAGTAACAACCTGAGATTTTATAAGATATATTAATTTTAATTTCTTTCATATCTTATGTTGTATGCTAAACCAAGATTATGTTGTGTTATACGCAACACCGAATTAGCGTGTAGTATAAGAAAATCTATTCTTGGATCATGTTACACAGAATTTCATGTTTGTTTGATAGTAGTTATTCTACGAATCATTGAGTATATATATATATATATTCAATGAATTTTTTTATATGTAACAACAAAGGAGTCGTGCACTACACGCAACCCTAACTTGGCTTACATTACCCGCAATCACGACCTTCCTTGATAGCGTGTGTTGTACGCAATACCGGGTTTTACTAAACAACGATATATTATTATAATATTATTATGAACTAGCTGTTATGAATAGTATTAACTAAATTTTTAATTTTATAACATTATTATACATCTTACAAATTTCCTAGAACATGGTATAAGAACAAAATAAATTTTTCGGGTAAAATAAGTATTTTTCAAAAAATGCAGTTTTTCCCCTTTTGATGGGGCACCCACTTTAAATCTAGTTTTTGACATGTTTATAAGTTAAATTTTACACAATAAAATTATTCTTTGGAATAAGGATATAAAATTTTACCTTGGATGAAAATTTCAAATTATTCTGATAACTTTCATATTTTAATGAATGGTTAAAACATGCTATATTTTAATTAAAAACAACTTTTTTCATCATAATAATTTATGTGGTTAAATTATAATATCTATTGGTTTTAAAGTATAAATATAATATATTTTTACCATTTAATATAATGTATGTAATTAGCATTGATTTTATCTTGAATTCGTAGGTTAAATAAATTCAATCTTTTGCAAAGTTTTAAACAATAACCTATTTTCTTTCAACAATGGTATTAATATTGATTTAATTTCTCTAACTTTTGTGTATTGAATTTGGAAAAATGGATTCCATATTTTTAATCAGTGGGTCCAAATTATTTTAATAGGCTACTTTTTATTTTTTGGAATTATGAATAGTAATTACCGTAAATTTTATTTACCATAGTTAATGGTAAATCGGGTAAGTAAGGGTAAATATAATATTATAAAATTACCCTAACACATGCCAAAATTCTATTTTATGGCTAATAGTATACCCATATCACCTAAGGGTCGGATTAGATTCATTTTATGGACTTTTTACCATGAAAATAATTTAATTATTATTAAAACCAAAGAAAGTGACAACATGTGACTCTCTTAAATCTTATAAGTATAATAATTTTAATTTGGTGATAAATATCATAAAACATCGAAAATTAATAGTCTATAGAAAGCTAATAAAATTATCTACATAATGATAATTTATTTATAATTTTTAGGTATTAAATAATTGTCATTAATGGTGATACATTAATGATGCAGAAATTATTTATTAAGTGAAAAATCAGTAGTATAGTTCCTATTGAAAAAATAATACCAATTTAAAGGCCCACAAACCTGAAAAAAGCTTATTGGTAGTGTATATATACACCATAATCATTTAATGACCGAATATATAACCGTTTGGAGTCTTATAAAAGTGTTTATGAAACTTATATCATTTTATTTTAAATGATGCCAATGTTGTCACCTTCATAATGTAATAAATATAACAATTTAAATATTTATATTTTAAGATTATAAATTCTAGTAAATGAATTATTGTGAAAGTTAATAGATTTATCTTCATCATAGGATCTTATTTTTAATTTTTATGCAACAAATAAATATATTAAATAATTATACAAAAATGTTGTAGTAATTATTTTATTAAGAGATAAACTGAATAAATGGTATTAAAAATAATAAAATAAATATTATATGAACTATTTAATGTGCTATATTATATATCTAGATACGTATGACATTATATGAATCTATTAAGGCTTTTATTTTGAACATATCTTCTGTATATATTTTATTTAAATTCAAATAAATGAATAGTGTCAAAATTGACACTATTGTTATTTTATAAAAATAACATATTATAAAATTGTTTAAAAATCATAAAAAATATATAAAAATTATAAATTTAAATTTATATGGTCTAAAATTTTATAAAGTATACAATTATGGACAATTAACAACAAATAAGTAATTATTTGTTATAATTTAAAATTTAGAATTTTATTACCATAAATAAAATAAAATTGATTATGTAAGGATAAATCAAGTTGATAATGTTTAAAATAATTTCCTAAAATGTCTAAATTTTATTGGATGATGAGATTACAACCCTATCGCATCTAATAATCTAATATGTGTCATTTCTGGAGGTTTTTATTTGGGGTTATATTTATTATGAATTAATATTTTTAAGATATCCAAAGGTGACCCTCTCCTCCGTTATAAAAGGGAACCTCCTCCCTCTCTTCCTCAGACAAATTTTAGCCTTTAATCTCGGCCAAAACCTTCCCATTTACTTCTCAACTTCCCTAGAAACATCCTAGAGGTCCTGGTCTTCTTCAGAGACCAATTTTAGCACCCTAAGTGGAGGTTTCAAAGAGGCGTGTCAAAGAAGAGGTAATATCCATTACTGATTCTTTCAAATTTCTTTCTTCTTCAAATTCTTCTTATTTTTTTGTTTCATTACGATGTAATAACATCAATATCACTCATATACTGGTATGTTATTATAAATATGAAACACTGCTATTTCACCTTCTATCCATCCCACGGAAAACAAAATCACCGCGCGAGCGTACGTACGGAATACCGTCTCCACGCCGTGGTGTAATCTGTTTTTCCACCACAACCTAACATGGATGGGTATAATGGTGTAAAGAATAAATACATATTATTATTATAAAAACATAATTATTCTAAGATATTAGATCATTCACTCTAATTCTTTTCAATAAATATGGGAACGATATCATCGCTCGTGCGTACGTACGGATTACCGTCTCCACAACGTGATGAGATTCATTTTCCAGGTTTACAATTCAAGAATGATTATAAAGTATATTTAATAAGTAATCATGAAATATATGCTACTTTATTTATGTATATATATATGTAGGTCATATACTTAATTCCATTCAATTCAATAAGGAAACGAAAACAGTGTTCTTGCGTACGTAAGACCTACCGTTTCCATGAATGGTGTATTTCATTCCATTTATCGATATATTATATATATATATATTATGAATATATATTATATATAAATCATGTTTTATATTCTTGAATTAAGTAATCATGATCTATGTAATCATATGAATAATTACAATTCAAAACATGGACGACATATGAAACGATTTTACCCAAAACGCTCTTTAACATGGAATTTACAAAAGAACTGGTAATATAAACTAATAAGTGAACCATATATGATATCATAACAATGAATATGATCATTTAATAAGTTAATGACATTATTTAAATAATTATATAGGAGGTTCGGATACATACGAAGCATATCATACATAAGGTAAAGGATAACTTTTCCAATCTCGTTCTTATCCGAGATTGTTTATTCGTAAGTATTTACTGGGGGGTATTGTTCTCATCCATGTACATGTTTCCTAAAAATGGTTTCATGTTTTTTTAAAGAAATTTTTACCCATTTTTGACTTTTACAACATGGTATGTATGGAATCATTTTTTTACGAGGTATATTTTGACTTTTCCGTCAAAAGTACGAGAAAAATGTTTTTTTAACTTATACGGCACAAAAAGATTTTTACGATTTTATAAAGTCTTATATTCATGAACCTTCCTCCAAAATATTTCATCTCTATTTTCAAAAAAATCATTTTTTAAAAAAATTGCATTATGTTTTGTGAAAAGAAATTGATTTTGAAGAATAATGGATATTTTCCTCAAGAATTCCTTTCAATGTTTTATCAAAACCATTTTCCATATAAGATAACATTATTTCATATGTGTATGTTTCAATTTTAATGTATCTATGATTTACATGGTTTCACTTTACTTATGATGGAATTTCCTTTTGTTTTATATGGATTATGAGATGATGGGATGATGTTTATGAAACACATTTTATTAATTGGGTTATGATGAATGTTTTAGGTTTATTTTGTGGAACAAGTAAGATTGATTTAATAATGAGATGGGTGGGAACTATATCCCCCTCCAATGCATTGGGTAAAGATTTATATCTAATGAGATAGACATGGATGGAACAGTAAGTTAATCTGGTTCAGTGTTATAGGACTGAAACGAGTAGTGAACTCGATTCAGAAAGGGACTTTGACCACTAAGATGGTATTGGTAGCAATGCCTTGGCTACTATGGAAATCATAACATGTGATAAATGGTTTCCACAATTACATGTTTTATTACCCTTATATTTTATCAGGGTTGATGTTCCATTTTGATATATTCCTTACGTACTTCCATGATTTATGTCATTGCTCAAGATTTTGATGTTTAAATTTCCTGGACATGTTTTTGATTTCAAATTCTTATGGATTGTATTATGTTCTCTATGTTTTACGTTACTGAGCATTTGAGCTCACCCTTTTTATGTTTTCTTTTCAATGAGGATTAAGAGAAAGATTTTAGGTAAGTAAAAAAGGGAAGATATTTATGGGAGATGTTGAAGATCCTTCACAACGATTAGATGATTATTTTTCCGAGTTTCCAAAGTCACTAAACTATTACGGTCCTTGTGTGTCTGTTTTCATTATGTATTATGTGTTCCGTAGAAGTAATGTAATGTCCCATGTACGTCAAGCTTTGGTTCTCTACAGTTGGTATCAAAGGAATGGTTTAGTGAACCATTGGAAACTAGGATGTGAGAACTTTAGGGAGATCCCTAGAGATATTTCTAAGGTATGTCTAGTGATGTCCCTAAGGTTAAGTATAAGTATAGGTTATAGTCCTAGAATTATGATAAAGATATTAGAATTAAACCTATGATGATAGATTTCGAAGGTACTCCCACTTGATTATGTTATTTTCATTGTATGATTTTTTCCTCTCACAGAATGCTTTTTGTATTTTAGTCAATGGAGGGAACCAGAATGAATTTGGTTAACAATGAATCTAATAGAAAAATTGGTGACTATGACAAAAATAATGTGTAATTCCTAGAGAGAATGATATTGTGATTGTGACGAATCAGTCATCACGATATATGATTAACAAGGTTAAATTTAGTGGTATGCCTAATTCAACAAATAAGAGGAAGATAGACTTTTATTAATGTTCACATGTTGAGGAGCATAAATAAAGAAATATTGAGACTTCTAAAGAAGGGAAGAAGAACCTTGAGAAATACCTCAAATGGAGGGACAAATGTTATCAGTGTGGAGAAAAGGGTCATATAGTGACAGAATATTATGGAGTTCAATTTCATATTTGTGGAGAACATAAGCATTACCCAACTCAATGCCCTAACCTAAAAAGTTACTTCTAAATCAAGGAAGGGCTTATTCCAGGACAATCATTGAATATGATGGATTGAAGTGTATATGTATTGGTATTCAAGAATAATGTTGTTGAGGTACATTTATGGAGTATTATAATATTTTTTATTAGTCTATTGTGGTTTTCAATAATTTTATGGTACCAGTAACCATGAAAAGAGATTAAAATATTTTGTAAAGCAGATGATATGCAGATAATGAAGGAATATGAAGATAATGAGTTGTTTTATTGTATTCATGAGATCATGATTGATATAAAGACTATGTGATATCATGGTTTGAGTATATAGAAGTTTGTGGATTTTGGTATGTGGAAAGTGTTAACTTTTAATAGCATTCATGTTTTCATTAAGGTTCAATGGGAATTCATTTTTCAAGAGAATACACGATTAAGGTATTCACATGATTGGAATGTGACCAACATGATATATGAGGGATAAATGATAGTATTCACATTCATGTTATATGACCTTTTTAGTAATCGTTGTTTTTATACTATGAGTTTAGAAAGAAGTATTTTGGATAAGCCTAAAGATTGGAATGGAATATGTTGGACAGAAGTTAGTATTGATTAAGGATATCCCTTTTTTCGATATTATTGATCGGATGTTATAGTAATGTAGTTTTAGAAAAAGGACAAACTGCAGGATGGGTGAAAGCCCATCACGTCGGACAAGGCTATGGGAATAGAACCCACAACCGATGTGCGACTGGCCTTTATCGCCTACCACTTTCCTACAGGAAGTCCCTGGTAAATATAAAATAGTTTTATTTTATTAATTGGTATGATAGATGAAGTATATGTCCATTTTTGGAACGATATACAATAGATGGACTTATGTATATAACTATTGATAACCTTTTGATTAAGACAAATGGAATGACCCGTCATTCTATCACATGATCAACTAACACTTCACGAATGACAAATTAAACTTCATTTCTTTAAGAGATGAAGTGGTAATTGTTCAAGGCACGAAAAACGGTGAGATTATATCGAAATAATGTATTTATTATAATTAAAAAAATTTCAAATTTAGAGAAATGATCTTGAAAACCTAAAATGTTGTCATAGTGCCCTTATATCTGATGAATCATATGATACCTTAGATCATCACAAATTTATGGCTTTATGATTTTTGGTGTTTTTATAACCATGTTCTCTACCACTCTCCATCAGAACTTGATGGTTAGATTTCTCTTTCATATCCATATTTCGACAAATGTTATCCTATGTGGAAAACATGTGATTTGTTAATTTGGTTAACCATTATGTTACATAAATTAGTTATTAATGTTAATTTTTGGTATTTCATCTTTCGATGTGGGTTTCAATTAAAGAAAATTTCATGTAGAAAACCATGTATAACCCCGACGAATTTCGAGGGCCAAATTCATTTTATGGGGGGTAAAATGTAACAACCCGATATTTTATAAGATATATTCATTTTAATTTCATTCATATCTTCTATTTTACGCTACACCAATATTATCTTGTGCTATACGCAACACCGTATTAGCTTGCAGTATACGCAAGACTATTCTTGGATCGTGTTACACAAAATTTCATGTTTGATTGAAAGTAGTTATTCTACGAAACATTGAGTATATATATATTTATATTCAATTTATTTTGTTATAAGGAACAACAAAGTAGTTGTGCACTACACGCAACCCTAACTTGGCTTGCATTACACACAATCACGACCTTCCTCGACAGCTTGTGTTGTACGCAATACCGGGTATTACTAAACAACAATATATTATTATAATATTATAATGAACTAGACGTTATGAATAGTATAAAATAACTTTTGAATTTTATAACATTATTATTCATCTGACACATTTTCTAGAACATGTTATAAGATCAAAATAAATATTTCGGGTAAAATAAGTATTTTTCAAAAAATGCAGTTTTTCCGCCTTTTGATGGCACACCCACATTAAATCTAGTTTTTGAAATGTTTATAAGTTAAATTTTTCATAATAAAATTATTCTTTGGAATAAGGATATAAAATTTTACCTTGGATAAAATTTTCATATTATTCTGATAATTTCATATTTTAATGAATGGTTAAAACACGATATATTTTAATTAAAAACAACATTTTTCATCATAATAATTTATGTGGTTCAATTATAATATTGAATTGTTTTAGAGTATAAATAGTATTTATTTTTACCATTTAATATAATTTATGTCATTAGCATTGATTTTATCTTGAATTTGTAAGTTAAATCAATTCAATCTTTTGCAAAGTTTTAAACAAAAAACTCGTTTTCTTTCAACAACGGGATTAATTTTGATTTAATTTCTCCAACTTTTGTGTATTGAATTTGGAAAAAAGGATTCCATATTTGGAATCAGTGGGTCCAAATTATGTTAATATGATACTTTTTATTTTTGGGAATTATGAATATTAACTACGGTAAATTTTATTTACCATAGTTGAAGGTAAATCTGGTAATTAAGGATAAATATAATATTATAAAATTACCCTAAAAATGCCAAAATTATATTGTATGGATAAAATAATAACCAAATCACCTAATGGTAGGATTATATAAATTTTTGGACTTTTTTCCTGTAAAGACCCGTAAAATTCAAGGAAAATTTTTTCTTAATTTTCTTTAGAATTTTACAAGAGCGCGGTTTCAGACGGCACCTGATTCCGAGGCCCGGAGTGCCCGGAATTAATTTCCGAAGTTTGGCTCGGGTACGTTCAGTGAACGAACGAGCGGGATTTTCCTAACTTTTGATCCGGTGCTCGGAATTGAAATCCGAGGGCACCGATGAACTCGCAACGCCGATATTCGCTTAATGAGACCTTTTCGGGAGTTGCGTTTGTTGCGGGTTGAAAGTTTCGTTTTGGGGTTTTTAGTTAAGTTAAATAAAATTTGTGTAAGACAAATTTATTTTAACTTATTTTTAAAACCTATCAAAAGAGGTTGGAAGTGGGACCCACACCCACTTAACCTCCCTTGGGAGGATTAAGTGTGGTGGGGCCCACACGAACCCCCTTTTCTTTTCAAATCCTCCCAACTCCCTTAACCCCCCTCTTTAATGACTTAAGTTACTTAATTTAATTTTGGGGAGTTAAATTCTTTTGAATTTCAAACCTTTGAAATCTTTTTGTGTTATGTGTAAATAAAATAAGGGGTAGACTTATTTTATTTTGGGTTCTTTGTTTGAGAGCATTCCTCTTCATCTTCAACTCTGACGAAGAACGAGGAACGAAGAACGCTCAAACTCTGACGAAGAACGAAGAACGACGCCTCTCTTCTTCGTCCTCGGTGTCAACGAGAGGGAACGCTGCATCCTCCTCGGGCCTTCTTCGTCGGCAAACGAAGATCCGCCAACAACGTGTCGCATCGGACGTAATTCTTCGTCAACGGATTTGACGAACGACGACCGCGACGCCCGACTTCCGCGACGCCGTCTTCCGCGGAACGTAGAAGTTTCTTTGAATCTCAAACCCGAGGTAGGGGATGTTTTTATTAATTATTTTATTCCATTCCTGAATCGTGGATTTTAGCATGACTAAACGTGAGACTTTTTAGTTATGTTATTTGTTAACGCGAGGGGAGTCGGACCGCACGAACACGGCCGAAACCCCCTCCTTCGTTCATGTTGATTCATGCGGGTGGAAGCAAGAGGCGTGGTGCCGTCGCACCACGCGGATGAACATGCTTATGATTTTCCGCAACCCCGTCGCGCTTCGCCGAGGAGAGATTTCAAGAACGCGACGCCGTCGCGCCGCGTTGGGAGAATTCTTGGCACGGCGAAAGGGGTGCGGTGCCGTCGCACCGTGCCGGACGACGAACACCGCGGCCGGTTCCGGGCCGCGGTGAGACGAGGAGACCGCGGCCGGTTCCGGGCCGCGGCGGAAGGAAAGACCGGCGGCCGGGCCGCCGGCGTCGGGAGTCGAGGGCGGGACCGGAAATTCCGGTCCCGTTGGTAAAAACCGGCCGGCCAGCAGGCCGGCCGGATGTCATAAAAACCGGGGGTTAAAACCCCCGGCCGGCCCATCAAGACCCCCTCTTAATGAGGGGGCGGTTCTTTTAAGGAGGGGGGGGCAAAGCCCCCCCGGTTTTACTCAACCGGCCCCCATTTGCGGGGGCCGTTTTGTCTCAAACGGCGCGGCAAAGCCGCGCCGCCTTCGGAAGGGCGGGGGCTTAGCCCCCCGCGTGCGCCGCGGCACCCCGCCGCCAGCGCGGTCCGCCAGCCGCCGCCGCCAGCGCGGTCCGCCAGCCGCCGCCGCCAGCGCGGTCCGCCAGCCGCCGCCGCCACGCGGTCCGCCAGCCGCCGCCGCCACGCGGTCCGCCAGCCGCCGCCGCCACGCGGCCCGCCGCCGCCACGTGGCCCGCCGCCGCCGCGCCACGCGGCCGCCGCCGCCACGCGGCCCGCCGCCGCCACGTGGCCCGCCGCCGCCGTCCGCCGCCGCCGGCCGCCGCCGCCGGCCGCCGCGCCACCCAAGGGGGGGGGTCGGGCCGGGTCGTTCCGGACCCGGACCCCCCGTTTCGGACCAGTTTTGGTTTTTCGCTCATAACTTGAGCCTCGGACCTCCGAATGACGAACCGTCTGCGGCAACGCGATCCTTGGATCGAGACGGTCGTTTCGGTATATCGCACTCAAGGTTTCGGTTTACTTTGAGTTCGGCCGGGTTGGTTCGTTCACGAAACCAACCGGGCCTTCGGAGCGAAAACGCTCATATCTTGAGCTACGGACGTCCGATTGACGTGCCGTCAGTCGCGTAATGTTCCTCTTAGTGAGACGGATCTTTTGGCATACTCCGCCCGAGGTTTGGACGCAGGTGGAGTACGGTCGGGTTGGTTTTACCTTAAAAACCAACCGGGCCCCGGAGACGAAAATGCCAATAACTCTCAGACCGGGCGTCCGATCGACGCGCCGTCTGTTGCGTTGAGTTCCTGTTGACGATACGGAACTTTTGGATACATCAACTTCGGTCTTCGTGACAGTTGATGTATCAGCCTCTCGGCTCGTGAAGCGGATCCTCCGTACGAGCTTGCTGTGTGCGGGAACCCTAGAGCTGGCTGCGACTGTTCTACTGCTACGACTGCTACTGTGACTTTGACGACGACAGTACAGAGATCCTGTGTGGATTTGACGACGACAGTACAGAGATCCTGTGTGGATTTGACGACGACAGTACAGAGATCCTGTGTGGATTTGACGACGACAGTACAGAGATCCTGTGTGGATTTGACGACGACAGTACAGAGATCCTGTGTGGATTTGACGACGACGACTACAGCACTCAGCGATCCTACGTGGATCAGTGCTACAGGTTCTGTGTGAGCCCGATCCTGTGTGGGTCCTTGCGCTCAGCGGTTCTGTGTGAGCCAGCGCCTACAGGTTCTGTGTGAGCCCGATCCTGTGTGGGTCTTCTGCGGGGGTTAGTTACCTATCGATCCTTCGTGGGTCCGACGACTTAGATGGATCAGTGATCATCTTTATCGTCCTTGAAGAAGTATACCTGTGTGAGCTGAATCCTGTTGTTTTCCTGTATGGATTGTGTTGTGCAATCCTGTGTGGATTATATTTTGCTTTCCTTTGTGGATTACGTATACTTTCCTGCGTGGACTGAGTTGTACTTGGGCTCGGAGGTTGGAGCGTATCTGAATTGATGACTTAGGTATATGTATGGGCATATACCTAAGCAGTGTCGGTTGTTACTTCGTGATTGTACTTTTCTTTGTGGTTTATCCTTTGTGGATTTGAGAGACCTTCAGGGGTCTCGGGGTCCCTACTGAGTAGCTTATACTCACCCCTGCACGGGCTTCGCCCGCACTACGTTGTGTTGGTTGCAGACGACGGACAGCGTTGACTTAGCTGAGGCTTGTAGAGCGGGACGGTACCCGGAGGTGGACCACTGGGCGGGACGTGCACGGAGCGGACGGCGGGACCCGTGGAGCAGAGGAGCTATCTGTACCCACCCTTCAGGTGGGATTTCCGGTGGATAGCTCGGAGTAGCGGCTTTTACTTACAGTTGCTGTTTTTCCCTTTTTGAGTTGTACTTTACTTTCAGTTTGGGTTTGTATTCTGGCCCATTTACTTTTCCGCACTTTCAGTTGTACTCTGCTTGTTTAGTGTTTACTTTCCGCTTGCTTACTCTGTGGAGTTGGTTACTTATAAAGGCAATGCCTTCCCTGTTTACTGGGATTTTACGCCTTGGTGCTAGTCGCCAGCCCCTGGCCTATGGAAGGCGGGCTTGGGGTAGTCACGGCACGGGCCCCGAGGACGGGTCGTGACAAATTGGTATCAGAGGAGTTCGGTTCTACCGCGAACTCTGATCTTTTCTATGTGAAGCAATAATGTTTAGCGTATTGAGTGTGGTTATCAGTCCAGGGAGTCCAGTGTTGGTGCGGCGGCCGACGTATCCGTACACCAGGACCCTGACTTCTGATTTCCGACTTAATGCACGAAAACATTGATTGCGTGTGTGTTTCAAAGTTTTCTTTGTGATTACTTGTGCCAGCTCACCGGGTATACTGATCTGCTTAATGAAAGTCTCATGTTTTCTTTGTGATTACTTATATCAGCTCACCAGGTATACTGTTCTAACCGTGGCGCACCTGTTTCCTTTTCAGGATGGCCCCACGACGGCAGCCAGCTAGGGTTCCGAGAGTCGAGCGAGACGACAGCCCACCGAGCGACGAGGCTTCGGTGCAGGGCCCTTTGCCAGTAGTGGCACCGGCGGTAGCTTTACCCGCCGAGCCCCCGATGCTTCCAGCAGCAGCCGCTGACGATGCACGTCGCCTCAGCGCACTGCATGAGTTTCAGCACCAGCGACCGCCCAGGTTTCGCGGGGAGACGGATCCCCAGGCAGCAGAGGACTGGCTGGAGGCAGTGGTTCGAGTGTTTAGGCTAGTGAGGACACCAGCAGACCTCATGGTGATCCTCGCTGCGAGCCTACTACACGCAGCAGCTGGACGATGGTGGAGCTTGATGCTCCAGGTGCACGATGAGGCATCTCTTCTTTGGACGGACTTTGAGAGCATCTTCCGCTCGGAGTTCGTCCCAGCCACCCTTCGTGCGGTGCGTATCCAGGAGCTTCTACAGCTGCGGCAGGGCAGCATGACGGTCGCTCAGTACTCGGCGAGATTTACCGATCTCTCGCGCTACTCGACTGACATGGTACGGGACCCATTCTTCCGGGCCCGAACCTTCGAGCAGGGTTTGAGACACGAGATCAGGGCATCGCTGATCTCCCTCAGCATACCGACTCAGACAGGAGTACTGGAGCGGGCCCTTCTGATCGAGAGCTTCCTTGCTGAGTCTACACCAGCACAGAGACCCACCGCAGGACGGCACGTGGCAGAGTCATCTGCAGCTGGCAGTCGGCGAATGACTCAGGGGTCCAGACAGACCAGACCTCAGGGCACTGGCTCAGCAGTGCAGGGCACACCACGCGGAGCCAGTCTTTCGAGTGGAAGACAGTGCTATGCATGCGGTGGGCAAGGCCACATGGCTCGTGACTGCCCGACCCGCCATGCGGAGGAGCAGCAGACGGTTGAGGAACCACCTAGGCAGAGGCAGAGGTTCGACCGTGGCGGTCTGCAGGAAGGAGGCGGACGAGGCAGAAGAGTTGGACGAGCAGCTGGTGGTGGCCGACGCTTTGAGGCTCTACCACCACCACCACCAGGAGGTCCACCCCGACCGCAGGGGAGAGCTCAGCTTCAGGCAGCCGAGGCCTTCGATCATGGAGCCCTGGGAGCCGATGGACAGGAGCAGAACTAGTGGTTACATCCTTTGTACTTCTGGTTCCTTGTTGCTTTTGTGTAGCGTCTTGTATTACGAGCTGCAATAATAAAAGACGCATACCTTGTGATGTTTTCGTTCCTGTCCTCTATCGTAATGTTACTAAGAGGTTCCAGTTTTGGCTGTTGACTTGACCCTCACTTGTGAGACATCTACTGGAGGAGACCCAGTTACCACACACTGATGCCGACAGTGTGACTCAACCCTTGGAGGCGAGAGTAACGGTTGAATCTCTTAGTAGTAGCGTCGAGGCCTTACGACGTCATCCTTAGTATGGATTAGTATCATCCATGTTAGGATTGACTGTTTTAGGCAAAGAATGTGGTTCATCCAGGGGATGAGACCAGATTTCTCTTTTCGGCAAAAGAGAAATCTTGCAGCTCTGGTGGGACCGGAGATGGTCCGGGCCACGTCAGAGGAGGTCCATGTCATCCAGGAGCGGGTCCTACATGGACGATCGATTCCTCTTATGCGCAACAGATGGCGGCACGGGAATCTCCAGGAGAGCACATGGGAGCGGGAGGCTCAGATGCGTGCTCAGTACTCTCTTTTGGTTTCCCTAGTTTTTGATGTAGCTTTACGGGGACGTAAAGCCCTGAGGTGGGAGTAATGTAAAGACCCGTAAAATTCAAGGAAAATTTTTTCTTAATTTTCTTTAGAATTTTACAAGAGCGCGGTTTCAGACGGCACCTGATTCCGAGGCCCGGAGTGCCCGGAATTAATTTCCGAAGTTTGGCTCGGGTACGTTCAGTGAACGAACGAGCGGGATTTTCCTAACTTTTGATCCGGTGCTCGGAATTGAAATCCGAGGGCACCGATGAACTCGCAACGCCGATATTCGCTTAATGAGACCTTTTCGGGAGTTGCGTTTGTTGCGGGTTGAAAGTTTCGTTTTGGGGTTTTTAGTTAAGTTAAATAAAATTTGTGTAAGACAAATTTATTTTAACTTATTTTTAAAACCTATCAAAAGAGGTTGGAAGTGGGACCCACACCCACTTAACCTCCCTTGGGAGGATTAAGTGTGGTGGGGCCCACACGAACCCCCTTTTCTTTTCAAATCCTCCCAACTCCCTTAACCCCCCTCTTTAATGACTTAAGTTACTTAATTTAATTTTGGGGAGTTAAATTCTTTTGAATTTCAAACCTTTGAAATCTTTTTGTGTTATGTGTAAATAAAATAAGGGGTAGACTTATTTTATTTTGGGTTCTTTGTTTGAGAGCATTCCTCTTCATCTTCAACTCTGACGAAGAACGAGGAACGAAGAACGCTCAAACTCTGACGAAGAACGAAGAACGACGCCTCTCTTCTTCGTCCTCGGTGTCAACGAGAGGGAACGCTGCATCCTCCTCGGGCCTTCTTCGTCGGCAAACGAAGATCCGCCAACAACGTGTCGCATCGGACGTAATTCTTCGTCAACGGATTTGACGAACGACGACCGCGACGCCCGACTTCCGCGACGCCGTCTTCCGCGGAACGTAGAAGTTTCTTTGAATCTCAAACCCGAGGTAGGGGATGTTTTTATTAATTATTTTATTCCATTCCTGAATCGTGGATTTTAGCATGACTAAACGTGAGACTTTTTAGTTATGTTATTTGTTAACGCGAGGGGAGTCGGACCGCACGAACACGGCCGAAACCCCCTCCTTCGTTCATGTTGATTCATGCGGGTGGAAGCAAGAGGCGTGGTGCCGTCGCACCACGCGGATGAACATGCTTATGATTTTCCGCAACCCCGTCGCGCTTCGCCGAGGAGAGATTTCAAGAACGCGACGCCGTCGCGCCGCGTTGGGAGAATTCTTGGCACGGCGAAAGGGGTGCGGTGCCGTCGCACCGTGCCGGACGACGAACACCGCGGCCGGTTCCGGGCCGCGGTGAGACGAGGAGACCGCGGCCGGTTCCGGGCCGCGGCGGAAGGAAAGACCGGCGGCCGGGCCGCCGGCGTCGGGAGTCGAGGGCGGGACCGGAAATTCCGGTCCCGTTGGTAAAAACCGGCCGGCCAGCAGGCCGGCCGGATGTCATAAAAACCGGGGGTTAAAACCCCCGGCCGGCCCATCAAGACCCCCTCTTAATGAGGGGGCGGTTCTTTTAAGGAGGGGGGGGCAAAGCCCCCCCGGTTTTACTCAACCGGCCCCCATTTGCGGGGGCCGTTTTGTCTCAAACGGCGCGGCAAAGCCGCGCCGCCTTCGGAAGGGCGGGGGCTTAGCCCCCCGCGTGCGCCGCGGCACCCCGCCGCCAGCGCGGTCCGCCAGCCGCCGCCGCCAGCGCGGTCCGCCAGCCGCCGCCGCCAGCGCGGTCCGCCAGCCGCCGCCGCCACGCGGTCCGCCAGCCGCCGCCGCCACGCGGTCCGCCAGCCGCCGCCGCCACGCGGCCCGCCGCCGCCACGTGGCCCGCCGCCGCCGCGCCACGCGGCCGCCGCCGCCACGTGGCCCGCCGCCGCCACGTGGCCCGCCGCCGCCGTCCGCCGCCGCCGGCCGCCGCCGCCGGCCGCCGCGCCACCCAAGGGGGGGGGTCGGGCCGGGTCGTTCCGGACCCGGACCCCCCGTTTCGGACCAGTTTTGGTTTTTCGCTCATAACTTGAGCCTCGGACCTCCGAATGACGAACCGTCTGCGGCAACGCGATCCTTGGATCGAGACGGTCGTTTCGGTATATCGCACTCAAGGTTTCGGTTTACTTTGAGTTCGGCCGGGTTGGTTCGTTCACGAAACCAACCGGGCCTTCGGAGCGAAAACGCTCATATCTTGAGCTACGGACGTCCGATTGACGTGCCGTCAGTCGCGTAATGTTCCTCTTAGTGAGACGGATCTTTTGGCATACTCCGCCCGAGGTTTGGACGCAGGTGGAGTACGGTCGGGTTGGTTTTACCTTAAAAACCAACCGGGCCCCGGAGACGAAAATGCCAATAACTCTCAGACCGGGCGTCCGATCGACGCGCCGTCTGTTGCGTTGAGTTCCTGTTGACGATACGGAACTTTTGGATACATCAACTTCGGTCTTCGTGACAGTTGATGTATCAGCCTCTCGGCTCGTGAAGCGGATCCTCCGTACGAGCTTGCTGTGTGCGGGAACCCTAGAGCTGGCTGCGACTGTTCTACTGCTACGACTGCTACTGTGACTTTGACGACGACAGTACAGAGATCCTGTGTGGATTTGACGACGACAGTACAGAGATCCTGTGTGGATTTGACGACGACAGTACAGAGATCCTGTGTGGATTTGACGACGACAGTACAGAGATCCTGTGTGGATTTGACGACGACAGTACAGAGATCCTGTGTGGATTTGACGACGACGACTACAGCACTCAGCGATCCTACGTGGATCAGTGCTACAGGTTCTGTGTGAGCCCGATCCTGTGTGGGTCCTTGCGCTCAGCGGTTCTGTGTGAGCCAGCGCCTACAGGTTCTGTGTGAGCCCGATCCTGTGTGGGTCTTCTGCGGGGGTTAGTTACCTATCGATCCTTCGTGGGTCCGACGACTTAGATGGATCAGTGATCATCTTTATCGTCCTTGAAGAAGTATACCTGTGTGAGCTGAATCCTGTTGTTTTCCTGTATGGATTGTGTTGTGCAATCCTGTGTGGATTATATTTTGCTTTCCTTTGTGGATTACGTATACTTTCCTGCGTGGACTGAGTTGTACTTGGGCTCGGAGGTTGGAGCGTATCTGAATTGATGACTTAGGTATATGTATGGGCATATACCTAAGCAGTGTCGGTTGTTACTTCGTGATTGTACTTTTCTTTGTGGTTTATCCTTTGTGGATTTGAGAGACCTTCAGGGGTCTCGGGGTCCCTACTGAGTAGCTTATACTCACCCCTGCACGGGCTTCGCCCGCACTACGTTGTGTTGGTTGCAGACGACGGACAGCGTTGACTTAGCTGAGGCTTGTAGAGCGGGACGGTACCCGGAGGTGGACCACTGGGCGGGACGTGCACGGAGCGGACGGCGGGACCCGTGGAGCAGAGGAGCTATCTGTACCCACCCTTCAGGTGGGATTTCCGGTGGATAGCTCGGAGTAGCGGCTTTTACTTACAGTTGCTGTTTTTCCCTTTTTGAGTTGTACTTTACTTTCAGTTTGGGTTTGTATTCTGGCCCATTTACTTTTCCGCACTTTCAGTTGTACTCTGCTTGTTTAGTGTTTACTTTCCGCTTGCTTACTCTGTGGAGTTGGTTACTTATAAAGGCAATGCCTTCCCTGTTTACTGGGATTTTACGCCTTGGTGCTAGTCGCCAGCCCCTGGCCTATGGAAGGCGGGCTTGGGGTAGTCACGGCACGGGCCCCGAGGACGGGTCGTGACATTTCCAGGAAAATAATTTAATTATATTAAAACCAAAAAAAGTGACAACATGTCACTCTCTTAAATCTTATAAGTATAATAATTTTAATTTAGTGATAACCATCATAAAACGTATTACATGAATAGTCTCCAGAAATCTAATAAAATTATCTACATCATGATAATTTATTTATAATTTTTAGGGATTAAATAATTGTCATTAATGTTGATACTTTAATTATGCAGAAATTATTTATTAAGTGAAAAATCAGTAATATAGATTTTATTGAAAGCATCATACCCATTAAAAGGCCCAAAAACCTTACTAAAACTTATTGGTAGTGTATATATACACCATAATCATCAAATGACCTAATATATAACCGTATGGAGTCTTATAAAAGTGATTATGAAACTTATATTATTTTATTTTAAATGATGCCAAAGTTGTCACCTTCATAATTTAATAAATATAACAATTTAAATATTGATATTTTATGAAGATAAATTAGAGTAAAAGAATTATTGTGAAAGGAAATATATTTATCTTCATCCTAGGATTTTATTTTTAATTTTTATGCAACAAATAAGTATATGAAATAATTATACAAAAATGATGTAGTAATTATTTTATTAAGAGATAAACAAAATAAATGGTTTTAAAAATAATAAAATAAATATTATATGAACTATTTAATGTGCTCCAATAAGTTTCTAGATACATATGACCTAATATGAATCCATTAAAGCTTTTAGTTTGAACATATTATCTGTATATATTCCATTTAAATTCAAATAAATGAATAGTGTCAAAATTGACACTATTGTTATTTTATAAAAATAACATATTATAAAATTGTTTAAAAATCACAAAAATATATAAAAATTATAAATTTTAATTTATATGGTCTAAAATGTTATAAAGTATACAATTATGGATAATTCTCAACAAATAAGTAATCATTTGTTATAATTTAATATTTATAATGTTATTACCACAAATAAAATTAAATTGATTAAGTAAGGTTAAATCAAGTTGATAATGTTTAAAATAATTTCCTAACATGTATAAATTTTATTGGTTGATGATATTACAACCCTATATCATCCAATATTTAAATATGAACCATTTTGGGAGGTTTTTAAGTGGGTTTAGATTTATTATAAATTAATATTTTTAAGATTTCTAAAGGTGCCCCTCTCCTCCTTTACAAAAGGGAACCTCCTACCTCTCTTCCACACACAAATTTGAGCCTTTAATCTCGGCCAAAACCTGCCCATTTCCCTTCTAAACTTCCCTAGAAACATCATAGAGGTCCTGGTCTTCTTCAAAGTCCAATTTTAGTACCATAAGTTGAGGTTTCAAAGAGGCGTGTCAAAGAAGAGGTAATATCTGTTACTGATTCTTTCAATTTTATTTCTTCTTCAACTTCTTCTTATTTAGTTGTTTCATTATAAAGTAATAACATAAGTATCACTAATATAGTGGTATGTTATTATAAATATGAAACAACTATATTTCACCTTATATCCATCCTACGGAAAACAAAATCACTGCGCGTGCGTACGTACGGAATACCGTCTCCACGACGTGGTGTAATCTGTTTTTCCACCACCACCATTCTTTGATGAATATAATGTTATAATGAATAAATACATATTATTATTTTAACAACATAATGATTCTATGATATTAGATCATTCACTCCAATTCGATTCAATAAATATCGGAACGATATCATCGCTTGTGTGTACGTACAGATTACTGTCTCCACGACGCGATGATTTTCATTTTCCATGTTAATAATTCAAGAATGATTATAAAGTATATATAATAAGTAATCATGAAATATATGCTACTGGATTTATGTATATATATATATGTATGTAATATAATTAATTCCATTCAATTCAATAAGGAAACGAAAACTGCATTCATGCGTACGTACGACCAACCGTCTCCATGAACGCTGTATTTCTTTCCATTTATCAATCTATTATATATATTTATATTATGAATATATATTATATATAAATCATGTTTTATATTCTTTAATTACGTAATCATGATCTAAGTAATCATATGAATAATTACAAGTCAAAACACCGATGACATATGAAACGATTTTACCCAAAATGCTCTTTAACATGGAATTTACAAAATAACGGGAAATATAAAGTCAAAAGTGAACCATATACTATATCATAACAATGAAAATGATTCTTTAATAAGTCAATGGAATTATTTAAATCATTATACAGGAGTTTGGGATACATACGAAGCATATCAGACATAAGGTAAGGGATAACTTTTGCAATCTCATTGTTATCCGAGATTGTTTATTCGTAAGTATTTACTAGGGTTATTGTTCTCATCCATGTCCATGTTTCCTAAAAATTGTTTCATGTTTTTTTAAAGTCCTTTTTACCCATTTTTCACTTTTACTACATGGCATGTATGGAATATTTCTTTTACGAGGTACTTTTTGACTTTTCTGGAAAATGTACAAGAAAATGATTTTTTAAATTATATGGCATGAACAGATTTTTACTGTTTTATAAAGCCTTATTTTCATGATCCTTCCTCAAAAATATTTCATGACTATTTTCAACAAAATCTTTTTTTTAAAATTTCATGATGTTTTGTGAAATGAAATTGACTTTCAAGAAGAAAGGATATTTTCCTCAAGAATTCATTTGAATTATTTTATCAAAACCATTTTCCATATAAGATGAAATTATTTCATATGTGTATGTTTCAAGTTTAATGTCTCTATGATTTACATGGTTTCACTTTTCTTATGATGAAATGTCCATTTGTTTTATATGGATTATGAGATGATGGAATTACGTTTATGAAACCCATTTTATTCTTTGGGTTATGATGAATGTTTTAAGTTTATTTTTTGGAACAAGTAAGAATGACTTAATTATGAGATGGGTGGGACCTATATCTCCCACAAATGCATTGCGTAATGATTTATATCTCATGAGATAGACATGGCTAGAATGGTAAGTTAATCCGGTTCAGTGTTATAGGACTAAAACGAGGAGAGAACTCGATTCAGAAAGGGAATTTGTCCACTAAGATGGTCTTGGAAGCAATGCCTTGGCTACTATGGAAATCATAACATGTGATGAATGGTTTCCACAATTACATGTTTTATTCCCACTATATTTTATCATGGTTGATATTCCATTATGATATATTCCTTATGTACTTCCACGATTTATGCCTTTGCTCAAGATTTTGATGTTTAAATTTCATGTTCAAGTTTTTGTTTTCAAATGATTATGGCTTGTGTTATGTTCTCTATGTTTTCCCTTATTGAGCATTTGAGCTCACCCATTTTATGTTTTATTTTCCCCCAAGATTAAAAGAAAGATTTTAGGAAAGGAAACAAAAAAGGGACTATATTTATAGGAGATGTTGAAGATCATTCATCACGATTAGAAGATTATTTTTTCGAGTTTCCAAAGACACTAAACTATTATGGTCCTTCTGTGTATTTTTTCATTATGTATTAAGTATTACATAAAAGTAATGTAATGTCCACGTACGTCATGCTTCGGGTCTCTACAGTTGGTATCAATTGAATGGTTTAGTCAACCTTTGGAAACTATGATGCGAGAACATTAGTGAGATCTCTAGATATATTTCTAAGGTATGTCTAGGGATGTCCATAAGGTTAAGTATATGTATAGGTTATAGTCCTATAATTTCGGTAAAGATATTAGAATTAAACCTAAGATGTTATATTTTGATGGTACTCCCCCTTGATTATGTTATTTTCCATGTATGAGTTTTGACTCTCATAGAATTATTTTTCTGTTTTAGTCGATGGGGGGAACCAGAAAGAATTTGGTTAACATTGAATCCAATAGAAAAATTGGTAAATATGAAAAAAAAAATTGTGTAATGCCTATAGAGAAAGATATTTTGATTATGACGAATCAGTCATTGCGATATATTATTAACAAGGTGAAATTTAGTGGTATGCCAAATTCATCAAATAAGAGGAAGATAGACTTTTATGCATGTTCGCATGTTGAGGATTATAAAGAAAGGAAGATTGAGACTTCTAATGAAGGGAAAAAGAACATTGAGGAATACCTCAAATGGAGGGACACATGTTATCTGTGTGGAGAAAAGTGTCATAGAGTGATAGACTATTATGGAGTTCAATGTCTTATTTGTGTAGAACATGGGCATTACCCAACTCAATGCCCTGACCTAAAAAGTTACTTCTAAATCAAGGAAGGGCTTATTCCCGGACAATCATTGAAGAGGATGGATATAAGTGTTTATGTATTGGTATTCATGAATAATGTTGTTGAGGTACTTTTATGGTGTATTAGAATATTTTTGTATTAGTCTATTGTGGTTTTCAATAATTTTATGGTACCAGTAACCATGAAAAGTGATTAAAATATTTTGGAAAGCAGATGATATGCACATAATGAAGGGATAAGAAGATAATGAGACGTTTTATTGTATTCATGATATCATGATTGATATAAGGACTACGTGATATCATGGTTTGAGTCTATAGAAGTTTGAGGATTTTGGTATGTGGAAAGTGTTAACTTTTAATAGCATTCATGTTTTCAATAAGGTTCAATGGGTATTCATTTTTCAAGAGAATACATGATTAAGGTATTCACATGATTGGAATGTGACCAACATGATATATGATGGATAAATGATAGTATTCACATTATTTTTATATGACCTTTTTAGTAATCGTTATTTTTATACTATGAGTTTAGAAAGAAGTATTTTGGATAATCCTAATCATTGGAATGGATTATGTTGGACAGGAGTTAGTATTGTTTAAGTATAGAAATTTTTTGATATTATTGATGGTATGTTATAGTAATGTAGTTTTAGAAAAATGAAAACCTTCAGGACGGGCAACAGCCCATTGCGTCAGACAAGGCTGTGGGAATCGAACCCACAACCGAAGTGTGATTGGCGTTTATCGCCTACCACTAGCCTACAGGAAGTCCCTGGTTAGTATAAACTGGTTTTATTTTATTAAGTGGTATAATAGATGAAGTATATGTCCATTTGTGGAACGATATACAATATATGGACTTATGTATATAACTATTTCTACCCTTTTGATTAAGACGGATGGAATGACCCATCATTCTATCACATGATCTACTAACACTTCACGAATGAGATATTCAACTTCATTTCTTTAAGAGATAATGTGGAAATTGTTAAAGGCACGAACAGTGGTGAGATTATATAGAAATAAAGTAAGTATTTATTCTAATTAAAATTTTTCATCTTTAGAGAAATGATCTTGAAAACCAAAAATGTTGTCCTAGTGCCCTTATATCTGATGAATCAGATGCTACCTTAGATCATCACAAAATTATGGCTTTGTGATTATTGGTGTTTTCATAACCACGTTCTCTACCACCCTCCATCAGAACTTGATGGTTAGATTTCTCATCCATATCCATATTTTCACATATGTTCTCATATGTGGAAACCCAGTGATGAGTTAATTTGGGTAACCGTTACATTTCATACTTTAGTTTTTTAATTTAAGTTTTGGTATTTCATTTTACGATGTGGGTTTCAATTAAAGAATCTTTCATGTAGAAAATCATGTATAACCCCAATGAATTTCGAGGGCGAAATTCATTTTAAGGGGGGTAGAATGTAACATCCCGGGATTTTATAAGATATATTCATTTTAATTTCTTTTATATCTTCTGTTGTATGCTACACCAAGATTATCTTGTGTTATACGCCACACCGTAATAGTTTGCAGTATACACAAAACTATTCTTGGATCGGGTTGCAAACAATTTCATTTTTTTATAGTAGTTATTATATGAAACATTGAGTATATATATATATATTCAATTTTTTTATACGCAACAACAAAGGAGTCTTTCACTACATGCAACCCTAACTTGGATTGCATTATACTCAATCACGACCTTCCTCGATAGCGTGTGTTGTACGCAATACCGGGTTTTACTAAGAAAATATACATTATTATAATATTATTTTAACTTTCCATTATGAATAGTATTAACTAAATTTTTAATTTTATAACATTATTATTCATCTTACACATTTTTTAAAACACGGTATAAGAACAAAATAAATTTTTCGGGTAAAATTAGTATTTGTAAAAAAATGCAGTTTTGCCACCTATTGATGGCGCACCCACATTAAATCTAGTTTTTGACATGTTTATAAGTTCAATTTTACAAAATAAAATTATTCTTTGGAATAAGGATCTAAAATTTTACCTTGGGTAAAATTTTCATATTATTCTCATAACTTTCATATTTTAATGAATGGTTAAAACACACTATATTTTAATAAAAAAACATTTTCATCATAATAATTTATGTGGTTAAATTATAATATTGAATGGTTTTAAAGTATAAATAGAATATATTTTTACCATTTAATATAATTTATTTAATTAGCATTGATTTTAGCTTGAATTCGTAGGTTAAATCAATTCAATCTTTTGCAATCTTTTAAAAAAAAACCCATTTTCTTTCAACAACGGGATTAATTTTGATTTAATTTCTCCAACCTTTGTGTATTTAATTTTGAAAAATTGATTCCATATTTGTAATCAGTGGTTCCAAATTATGAAAATAGGCTTCTTTTTATTTTTGGGAATTATGAATAGTATCTACGGTAAATTTTATTTACCATAGTTAAAGGTAAATCGGGTAATTAATGGTAAATATAATATTTTAAAATTACCCTAACACATGACTAAAATCTATTGGATGGATAATAGTATATCCATATAACCTGAGGGTCGGATTAGATTCATTTTATGGAATTTTGACCATGAAAATCATATAATTATTAATAAAACCAAAGAAAGTGACAACATGTCACTCTCTTAAATATTATAAGAATAATAATTTTAATTTAGTGAAAAAAATCATAAAACATCGAAAATGAATTGTTTCCAAAAATATAATAAAATTATCTACATCAAGATAATTTATTTAGAATTTTTAGGGATTAAATAATTGTCATTAATGGTCATACATTACTGATGTAGAAATTATTTATTAAGTGAAAAATTAGTAATATAGTTTTTATTGAAAGAATAATACCCATTAAGATGCCCACAAACCTGACAAAAACATACTGTTAGTGTATATCTACATCATAAGCATCCAATTACCTAATATATAACCGTTTGGAGTCTTATAAAAGTGATTATGAAACTTATATTATTTTATTTTAAATGATGCCAAAGTTGTCAACTTCATTATTTAATAAATATAACAATTTAAATATTGATATTTTGATATGATAAATTAGAGTAAAAGTATTATTGCTAAAGTTAATAGATTTATCTTCATTATAGGAGTTTATTTTTAATTTTTATGCAACAAATAAGTTTATTAAATAATTATACAAAAATGTTGAAGTAATTATCTTATTAAGAGATAAACCAAATAAATGGTTTTAAAAATAATAAAATAAATATTATATGAACTATTTAATGTGCTCCACTAATTTTATAGATACATATTACATTATACGAATCTATTAAAGCTTTTAGTTTGAACATATCTTATGTATATATTTTATTTAAATTCAAATAAATGAATAGTGTCAAAATTGACACTATTGTTATTTTATAAAAATAACATATTATAAAATTGTTTGAAAATCACAAAAACTATATAAAAATTATAAATTTAAATTTTTATGGTATAGAATATTATAAAGTATCCAATTATGGACAATTAAAAACAAATAAGTAATTATTTGTTATAATATAAAATTTAGAATTTTATTACCACAAATAGAATTAAATTGATTAAGTAACAATAAATCAAGTTGATAATGTTTAAAATAATTTCCTAACATGTATAAATTTTATTGTTTGATGAGATTAAAACCTATATCACATCTAATATTCGAATATGACTCATTATTGGAGGTTTTTAAGGGGGGATGGATTTATTATAAATTAATATTTTTAAGATTTCCAAATGTGCCCCTCTCCTCCCTTATAAAAGGGTACCTCCTCCCACTCTTCCTCACACCAATTTGAGCCATTAATTTCGTCCAAACCCTACCCATTTCCCTTCTCAACTTCCCTAGAAACATTCTAGAGGTCCTGGTCTTGTTCAAAGAAAAATTTTAGTTCCCTAAGAAGAGGTTTCAAAGAGGCGTGTCAAAGAAGAGGTAATATCCGTAACCGGTTCTTTCAATTTTCTTTCTTCTTCAACTTCTTCTTATTTTGTTGTTTCATTATGAGGTAATAACATCGGTATCACTCATATACTGGTATGTTATTATAAATATTAAACAACTCTATTTCACCTTCTATCCATCCTACGAAAAACAAAATCACCCGCGTGCGTACGTACGGAATATCGTCTCCACGCCGTGGTGTAATCTGTTTTTCCACCACCACCTTACTTGGATGGGTATAATGGTGTAAAGAATAAATAGATATGATTATTATAACATCATAATTATTCTAAGAAATTAGATCATTCACTCCAATTCGATTCAATAAATATGGGAACGATATCATCGCTCGTGCGTACGTACGGATTACCGTCTCCACGACCCGATGAGATTCAATTTCCATGGTAACAATTCAATAATGATTATAAAGTATATATAATAAATAATAATGAAATATATGCTACTTTATTTAGGTATATATATATGTATTTCATATACTTAATTCCATTCAATTCAATAAGGAAACGAAAACAGCGTTTATGGGTATGTATGACCTACCGTCTCCATGAACTGTGTATTTCTTTCCATTTATCGATCTATTATATATATATGTATATTCTGAATATATATTATATATAAATCATGTTTTATATTAATTAATTAATTAATCATGATATAAGTAATCATATGAATAATTACAAGTCAAATCACGGATGACATATGGAACTATTTTACCCAAAACTCTCTTTAACATGGAATTTACAAAAGAACGGGTAATATAAAGTCATAACAGAACCATATAAGATATCATAACAATTAATATGATTATTTAATAAGTAAATGACATTATTTTAATCATTATACATGAGTTTCAGATACATACGAATCATATCAGACATAAGGTAAGGGATAACTTTTCCAATCTCATTCTTCTCTGAGATTGTTTATTCGTAAGTATTTACTGGGGTTATTGTTCTCATCCATGTCCATGTTTCCTAAAAATGGTTTCATGTTTGTTTAAAGTCATTTTTACACATTTTTGACTTTTACTACATGGTATGTATGGAATCTTTCTTTTATGAGGTACTTTTTGACTTTTCCAGAAAAAGTACGAGAAGAATGTTTTTTACCTTATACAGCACGAACAGATTTTTACAGTTTTATAAAGCCTTATTTTCATGAACCTTCCTCCAAAATATTTGATGAATATTTTCAACAAAATATTTTTTTAAAAAAATTGCATGCTGTATTGTGAAAATAAATTGATTTTGAATAAGAAGGGATATTTTCCTCAAGAATTCATTTCAAATGTTTTATCAGAACCATTTTCCATCTAAGATGACATTATTTCATATGTTTATGTTTCAAGTTTAATGTCTCTATGATTTACATGGTTTCACTTTTCTTATGATGAAATGTCCATTTTTTTATATGGATTATGAGATGATGGGATGATGTTTATGAAACCCATTCTATTCTTTGGGTTATGATGAGTGTTTTAAGTTTATTTTGTGGCATAAGTAAGAATTATTTAATTATGAGATGGGTGGGACCTATATCTCCCTCCAATGCATTGGGTAATTATTTATATCTCATGAGATAGAGATGGCCGGAATGGTAAGTTAATCTGGTTTAGTGTTACAGGACTGAAATGTGGAATGAACTCGTTTCAAAAAGGGACTTTGTCCACTAAGATGGTCTTGACAACAATACCTTGGATACTATGGAAATAATAACATGTGATGAATGGTTTCCACAATTACATGTTTTATTCCCATTATATATTATCATGGTTGATGTTACATTATGATATATTCCTTATGTACTTCCACGATTTATGTCTTCGCTCAAGATTTTGATGTTTAAATTTCATTTTCATGTTTTTGATTTCTAGTGTTTATGGATTGTTTTATGTTCTATATGTTTGCCCTTACTGAGCATTTGAGCTCACCCTTTTTATGTTTTCTTTTCCCCAGGATTAAAAGACATATTTTAGGTAAGGAAACAAAAAAGGGGAAGATATTTATGGGAGATGTTGAAGATCTTTCAACACGATTAGAAGATTATTTTTGTGAGTTTCCAAAGACACTAAACTATTACGGTCCTTGTGTGTCTATTTTAATTATGTATTATGTATTCTATAAAAGTAATGTAATTTCCATGTACGTCAATCTTTGGGTCTCTACAGTTGGTATCAAAGGAAAGGTTTAGTCAACCTTTGGAAACTAGGATGCGAGAACTTTAGTGAGATCCCTAGAGATATTTCTAAGGTATGTCTAGGGATGTCCACAAGGCTAAGTATAAGTATAGGTTATAGTCCTAGAATTACGTTAACGATATTAGAATTAAACCTAAGATGTTAGATTTCAATGGTACTTCCCCTTGATTATGTTATTTTCCTTGTATGAATTTTTCCTCTCATAGAATTATTTTTGTGTTTTAGTCAATGGAGGGAACCAGAAACAATTCGGTTAACATTGAATCCAAAATAAAAATTGGTGACTATGAACAAAAAAATTGTGTAATACCTAGAGAGAAAGATATTGTGATAATGACGAATCAGTCATCGCGATATATGATTAACAAGGTGGAATTTAGTGGTATGCCCAATTCATCAAATTAGAGGAAGATAGACTTTTATGCATGTTCGCATGTTGAGGAGAATAAAGAAAGAAAGATTGAGACTTCTAATGAAGGGAAGAAGAACCTTGAGGAATACCTCAAATGGAGGGACATATGTTATCTGTGTGGAGAGAAGGGTCATAGAGTGACATACTATTATGGAGTTCAATGTCTTATTTGTGGAGAACATGGGAAGTACCCAACTCAATTCCCTAACATAAAAAGTTACTTCTAAATCATGGAAGATCTTATTCCAGGACAATCATTGAAGAGGATGGATTGAAGTGATTATGTATTGGTATTCAAGAATAATGTTGTTCAACTAATTTTATGGTGTATTAGAATATTTTTGTATTAGTCTATTGTGGTTTTCAATAATTTTATGGTAACAGTAACCATGAAAAGAGATTAAAATATTTTGGAAAGAAGATGATATGCACATAATTAAGGGATAAGAATATAATGAGATGTTTTATTGTATTCATGAGATCATGATTGATATAAGGACTAAGTGACATCATGGTTTGAGTATGTAGAAGTTTGCGGATTTTGGTATGTGGAAAGTGTTAACTTTTAACAACATTCATGTTTTCAATAAGGTTCAATGGGTATTCATTTTTCAAGAGAATGCAAGATTAAGGTATTCACATGAATGGAATGTGACCAACAGGATATATGAGGGATAAGTGATTGTATTCACATGCTTGTTATATGAAATATTTAGTAATCATTCTCTTTATACTATGAGTTTAGAAAGAAGTATATTGAATAAGCCTAAATATTGGAATGTATTATATTGGACAGAAGTTAGTATTGTTCAAAGATAGACCTTTTTTCGATATTATTGATGGGATGTTATAGTAATGTAGTTTTAGAAAAAGGACAACCTGCAGGACAGGCGAAAACCCATCACGTCAGACAAGACTGTGGGAATCGAACCCACAACCGAAGTGCGACTGGCCTTTATCGCCAACCACTAGCCTATAGGAAGTTCCTGGTTATTATAAACTAGTTTTATTTTATTAAGTGGTATGATAGATGAATTATAAGTCCATTTTTGGAATGATATACAATAAATGGACTTAAGAATATAACTATTGCTAACCTTTTGATTAAGACAGATGGAATGACCCATCATTCTATCACATGATCTACTAACACGTCACGAATGACAAATTCAACTTCATTTATTTACGAGATGAAGTGGAAATTGTTCCAGGAACGAACAACGGTGAGATTATATTGAAATAAAGTAAGTATTTATTCTAATTAAAATTATTCAAATTTAGAGAAATGATCTTGAAAATAAAAAATGTTTTCCTAGTGGCCTTATATCTGAGGAATCAGATGCTACCATAGATCATCACAAATTATTGGCTTTGTGATTGTTGGTGTTTTCATTGCCATATTCTCTACCACTCTCCATTAGAACATTATGGTTAGATTTCTCTTCCATATCAATATTTTTACATAAGTTATCCTACGTGGAAACCCAATGATGAGTTAATTTGGGCAACCATAGCAATTCATTCTTTATTTTTTAATGTTATGTTTTGGAATTTCATTTTACGATGTGGGTTTCAATTAACGAATCTTTCGTGTAGAAAACCATGTATAACCCCGACGAATTTCGAGGGAGAAATTCATTTTAAGGGGGATAGAATGTTGAAACCCGATATTTTATAAGATATATTCATTTTAATTTCATTCATGTATTCTATTGTATGCTACACCAAGATTATCTTGTGCTATACGCAACACCATATTAGCTTGCAGTATACGCAAAAACTATTCTTGGATCGTGTTACACACAATTTCATGTTTGTTTGATAGTAATTATTATACACACCACTGAGTATATATATATATATATTTATATATATATATTCAATGTATTTTATTATACGCAACAAAAAAGGATTCTGGCACTACACGCAAACGTAACTTGGCTTGCATTACACACAATCGTGACCTTCCTCGATAGCGCGTGTTGTACGCAATACCAGGTTTTACTAAACAATGATATATTATTATAATATTATTATGAACTAGACTTTATGAATTGTATTAACAAAAGTTTAAATTTTATAACATTATTATTCATCTTAAACATTTTCTAGAACATGGTATAAGAACAAAATAAATTTTTCGGGTAAGATAAGTATTTTTAAAAAAAATGCAGTTTTGCCGCCTTTTGATGGTGCACCCACTTTAAATCTTGTTTTTGACAAGTTAATAAGTTCAATTTTACAAAATAAAATCATTCCTTGGAATAAAGATATAAAATTTTACCTTGGATAAAATTTTCATATTATTCTGATAATATTCATATTTTAATGAATGTTTAAAACACGCTATATTTTAATTAAAAACAACTTTTTTCATCATAATAATTTATGTGGTTCAATTATAATATTTAATGGTTTTAAAGTATAAATAGAATATTTTTTTACCATTTAATATAATGTTTGTAATTAGCATTGATTCTTTCTTGAATTCATAGGTTAAATCAATTCAATCTTTTGCAATGTTTTAAACAAAAACCTGCTTTAATTCAACAACGGGATTAATTTTGATTTAATTTCTCCATATTTTGTGTATTGAAATTGGAAAAATGGATTCCATATTTTGAATCAGTGGGTCCAAATTATTTTAATAGGCTACTTTTTATTTTTGGGAATTATGAATAGTAATTACAGTAAATTTTATTTACCATAGTTAAAGTTAAATCGGGTAATTAAGGGTAAATATAATATTATAAAATTACCTTAACACATGCCAAAATTCTATTGGATGGCTAAAAGTATAACCAAATCACCTAAGGTTCTGATTAGATTCATTTTATGGACTTTGTACCATGAAAATAATTTAATTATTATTAAAACCAAAGAATGTGACAACTTGTCACTCTCTTAAATCTTATAAGTATAATAATTTTAATTTAGTGATAGACATCATAAAACTTCGAACTTTAATAGTCTACAGAAAGATAATAAAAGTATCTACATCATTATAATTTATTTAGATTTTTTATGGATTAGATAATTGTCATTAATGGGGATACATTAAGGATACAGAAATTATTTATTAAGTGAAAAATCAGTAATATAGTTTTTATTGACAGAATAATACCCATTAAAAGGCCGAAAAACCTGACAAAAACTTATTGGTAGATTATATATACACCATAATCATCCAATGACATAATAGATAACCGTTTGGAGTCTTATAAAAGTGATTTTGAAACTTATATTATTTTATTTTAAATGATGTCAAAGTTGTCACCTTCATAATTTAGTAAATATAACAATTTAAATATTGACATTTTAAGATGATAAATTCGGGTAAAATTATTATTTTGAATGGTAATAGATTTATCTTCATCATAGGAATTTATTTTTAATTTTTATGCAACAAATAAGTATATTAAATAATTAAAAAAAATGTTGTAGTAATTATTTTATTAAGAGATAAACCAAATAAATGGTTTTAAAAATAATAAAATAAATATTATATGAACTATTTAATGCGATACACTAATTTTATAGATACATATGTCCTTTTATGAATCTATTATAGATTTTATTTTGAACATATCTTCTATATATATTTTGTTTGAATTCAAAGAAATGAATAGTGTCAAAATTGACACTATTCTTATTTTATAAAAATAACATATTATAAAATTGTTTAAAAATCACAAAAAATATATAAAAAATATATATTTATATTTATATGGTCTAAAATGTTATAACTTATCCAATTATGGACAATAAACACCAAATAAGTAATTATTTGTTATAATTTAAAATTTAGAATATTATTACCACAAATAAAATTAAATTGATTAAGTGAGGATAAATCAAGTTGACAATGTTTAAAATAATTTCCTAACATGTATAAATTTTATTTTTTGATGATATTAAAACATTATATCATCTAATATTTTAATATTATTGATTTATAGAGGTTTTTAAGTGGGGTTAGATTTATTATAAATTAATATTTTTAAGATTTCCAAAGGTGCCCCTCTCCTCCCTTATAAAAGGGCACCTCCTCCCTCTCTTCCTCACACAAATGCGAGCTTTTAAGCTCAGACAAACCCTGCCCATTTCATTTCTCAACATCCCTAGAAACATCCTAGAGGTAATTGTTTTCTTCAAAGACCAATTTTAGTACCCTAAGAAGATGTTTCAAAGAGGCGTGTCAAAGAAGAGATAATATCTGATACCGATTCTTTCAATTTTCTATCTTCTTCAAATTCTTATTATTTATTTGTTTCATTATGAAGTAATAACATCATTATCACTCATATAATGGTATGTTATTATAAATATGAAATAATTATATTTCACCTTCTATCCATCCTACGGAAAACAAAATAAATGTGCGTGCGTACGTACGGAATACCGTCTCCACATCGTGGTGTAATCTGTGTTTCCACCACCACCTTAATTGGATGGGTATAATGGTGTAAAGAATAAATACATATTATTATTATAGTAACATAATGATTATAATATATTAGATCATTCACTCCAATTCGATTCAATAAATATGCGAACGATATCATCGCTCGTGCGTACGTACGGATTGTCGTCTCCACGACGCGATGAGATTTATTTTCCATGTTAACAATTCAATAATTATTATTGAGTATATATAATAAGTAATCATGAAATATTTTCTACTGGATTTATGTATATATATATTTATGTCATATACATAATTCCATTCAATTAAATAAGGAAACGAAAACAACGTTCATGCGTACATACGACCTACCGTCTTCATGAACGGTGTATTTCTTTCCATTTATCGAAATATTATATATATGTATATTCTGAATATAAATTATATATAAATCATGTTTTATATTTTTTAATTAAGTAATCATGATCTATGTAATCATATTAATAATTACAAGTCAATACACGGACGACATATGAAATGATTTTACCCAAAACACTCTTTAACAAGGAATTTACAAAAGAACGGGTAATATAAAGTCATAAGTGAACCATATATGATATCATAACAAAGTATATGATTCTGTAATAAGTCAATGACATTATTCAAATCATTATACAGGAGGGTCATATATATACGAATCATATCGAACATAAGGTAAGGGATAACTTTTCCAATTTCATTCTTATCAGAGATTGTTTATTCATAAGTATTTACTGGGGCTATTGTTCTCATCCATGTCCATGTTTCCTAAAAATGGGTTCATGTATGTTTAAATTACTTTTTACCCATTTTCAATATTAATACATGGTATGTCTGGAATCATTCTTTTCTGAGGTACTTTTTGACTTTTCCGGCAAAAGTACGAGAAAAATGTTTTTTCACTTATACGGAACGAACAGATTTTTACGGTTTTATAAAGCCTTATTTTCATGAACCTTCTTCCATAATATTTCATGACTATTTTCACCAAAATATATTTTTTTAAAATTGCATGATGTTTTGTGAAAATAAATTTATTTTTAAGAAGAAAGGATATTTTCCTCAAGAATTCATTTCAAATGTTTTATCAAAAACATTTTCTATCTAAGATGACATAATTTAATATGTGTATGTTTCAAGTTTAATGTCTCTTTTATTTACATGGTTTAAATTTTATTATGATGAAGTTTCCATTTGTTTTATATGGATTATGAGATTATGGGATTATATTTATGAAACCCAATTTATTCTTTGGGTTATGATGAATGTTTTGTGTTTATTTTGTGGCACAGGTAAGAATTACTTCATTATGAGATGGGTGGGACCTATATCTCCCTCCAATGCAATGGGTAAAGATTTATATCTCATGAGATTGACATGGCTGGAATGGTAAGTTAATCTGTTTCAGTGTTACAGGACTGAAACGAGGAGTGAAATCAATTCAGAAAGGGACTTTGTCCACTAAGATGGTCTTGGCAGCAATGCCTTGGCTACTATGGAAATCATAACATGTGTTGAATGGTTGACACAATTAAATGTTTTATTCCCATTATATCTTATCATTGTTGGTGTTACATTATGATATATGACTTACATACTTCCATGATTTATGTCTTTTCTCAAGATTTAGATGTTTAAATTTCATGTTCACGTTTTTGATATCAAATGTTTATGGATTGTTTTATGTTCTCTATTGTTTCCCTTACTGAGCATTTGAGCTTACCCTTTTTATGTTTTCTTTTCCCCCAGGATTAAAATAAAGCTTTTACGTAAGGAAACAAAATGGGATGATATTTATGGGAGATGTTGAAGAAAGTTCATCACGATTCGAAGATTATTTTTTTGAGTTTCCAAAGACACTATACTATTACGGTCCTTATGTTTCTGTTTTCATTATGTATTAAGTATTCCCGCAAAAGTAATGTAATGTCTATGTAAGTCAAGCTTCAGGTCTCTAAATTAAAGGTATCAAAGTTTTTACGAATGATTTATTTAGGTTGATTAAAAAATATACAATGAAATTAAGACATGTTTTTATGTAATTTTATATTATTATAATATAACTTTTCATTTAATTATCTTATTTACCTTTAACCATCGTAAATGTAATTCAAAAGTTAATATTCTAAAAAATTTATTATTATATAATTGAACAAAAAATTCAAAAATAATTATAACCATGTATGTATATTTTTCTAAATTAAATTCCCAGAAGCGGTAAAATTAGATTTAATGCTAATATGAAAATGTGGCTAGAAGACGGGTAAACATAAGATAAAAAATGTTCAATGATTTTTTATATCAAATTATTTTATAAAAATGACACAAATAAACTAAATGGGGTTAATATATGTATTATTTATAAAATTTGACATTAAACTTAATTTAATGTAAAATAATTATTTAAATGAAAAGGTCGGTTTTTAACAATAATGTATTGTTTTCGTTATTCATAAAAATTGAATGTTTTTAGATAAATACCAAAAATTTAAACTAAGTTAATTTTGAAATTCCTAATTCCAAAATGAAGTCAATTTTAACAAATTCAATTTCTATGTGTATCAAAAAATAATAATAAATATTTACAAAAGGACATAAAAAGTAGTTCCTTTATGAAAATATTATTTCTAATCATGTAACTAATTTATTGAAACATAAAAATATCTATACAAATATGGTTTGTTTATATGAAGAAATTATACATAAAATTTATGAATTTTTTATTACTCTTTATATAAATATATTTAATAGATATGTTATAAATATATCATTTAAATAATTACCACACAAATGTGTTGTTTTGAAAAAACTCAATCCTCTGTGTTATGAATGCACAGTCGGTGTTGTTGGCCACACAAGCTATTGAAGATAATGTACCATGAAATATTTTGGTATTACACTATCTGACATCATGTGTAGTAGAGGGACGTTAGGAAGTAGATTTTCCTCAACATTGGAGGCAATGATGTCATCTACAATATCCACATTTAATGCATCCTAATCAAAAAGGAATAGGTCCTCCAATATAGCTGGTTAATCCCTAAACTGATGCATACCTATGTGAGGTGTTGATCTCTAAATATATTTATGAGTAGTGACCAGGGTAGTAAGGCTGGGGGTACTAATTGTTTGGCTACTTAATTTGGATATTTCTTGAATAACTAGATTGTGTAGAGTATATCACTGTTCAACATCTTGGGTTATCTATTTATAATCATATTTTCTATTAACATTATCTTAATTATGGTTTAATATAACTAGTATTCATACCTATACATTGTGGATTTCATTTCATCATAATAGTTATGTATATAATCACCCTTCATGGAAAATTTCCTCATACATGTAGTGTCTTGTATAGATGATAGACATTTAGGTGGAGATCTTAGAAGACATAGTGCTAGTGTGGAGTGACATTAGTTGTACATATAGGTTATAGGAGTAGGGTAATTTCATGTGGAAAGATATGAATTAGGGGGTTATCTTCACCATCTAATTATGTTAGGTTAGTTTATACCCTTAAAAAAATATACCTTTGTTTCAACCTATTTTTCTTCATATATATTATCAATAAGGATGATTAACGCTTGTTGCGCTCATTATATACTAATAATGGTTTTATTTTTTAGCATTTATTTTTTCCTCTATCGATTTTTTTATTTTTATACATATGCATTATGATAATGACTTCCATGCTGTATGATACAACAAAACTGTTATACTCATGAACACATAACCAATTTTATGTGACATTATGGAGACAGAGTTATACTTTTTCAAACCAATGCAGGCTCTTGATTGGTTGGGTAATGTCACCTTGGGATGGGTAAGCTCCCATGATCATGTTATCATTGATGAATTATATTTGATATGTTTCATTTGGAATTTATCTAATTCATCTATTAGAAATTCCTATCATTGTCCTTGTTTTGTAGTGAAATATTTAAAAACCAATATACTTTTTAAATTTAATGTTGCTTTTTATATAGTTAGTTTATTTAGATAGAGATTTTTTATTTAAACTAATATTTATTTTATTATAAATTGGTTGATATCATTATTTATAATGTCTAACATATTGAATATTTATGATGTATTTCTATTAGATTCTCAACATTGACATTCACCACGAACAAAAAAATTAATCACATCACCCAAATTTATACCATGACGCATCCCAATAGAAATAAAAATATTTTTTAGGGATCTCTCTTAGGGTAGAACCATGCTATCAAGGGTGCATTGTGAGAATCTAAGTCATGGTCTTTATTAGATCCCTTGCATATACTGAATAGAGAGCTTCTAATGTTGGAGAATAATATCTTTTACATAGTGTGTCCAATGGGAATCATTGATAATAGGGATATTTCACTCTGAGACAATAGAACTCATGAATTTAAATTACTATAGTGACATAATATGTATGTAGAAGAATCATGGAATCATATGGATGTAAGAATAAGAAATACTCTGATATGTTTTGAACATTGTTATTGAGTTGAGGTTTCAATGATGAAATTTCTAATGGGGGATGAATGTAATGAATCCAAATTTTTAGATATGAGAATATCCATCTATAAATATATAAGAATCATGTTTTTATATTTTATTGAAAAAATTGCATAAACTATATAAAAACGTTATCACCATTTAATTACATCAACAAAAAACATTAAATATGAAGTATAAATACACTCTATTAAAGATAAAATATTATAAGGATGCAATAAAAACATATAAACAACATAACTAGAATTTGAAATTATAGTGTGACAGAGTCCCCTAAAATAATCACACATATAAACAATATTGTTAATAAAAAAATATTAGGAACAAGAAATAATTTTTTTGTTAGAATTTATATAAATGTAATAAATATAAATAAATGAATAAAGAATAAAATAATATGTAGTTATTTGAAATATAATAACTATATTAATACTGGAATAGTAAATAACATTTAAAAGAGTTATGGGATTGATGAGAGTAATAAACAGCTAAAAATTAATACAATGATAAAAATAAATATTATAATTCAATAATATGATTTCTTAAATTAGATAAATTAATTCATAAATAAGTATAAATTTTAATGAAAAATGTTTTTAATTTTTTACTTAAATATGATTTTTATATTAAAATTAAAATGTAACAAGCCCCTAAATATAAAAATTATATAGGTTAAAGTATATATTTTTCTTAATTAACAATTATAATTATAAGAAATGTAAATGTTATCACTTATTGGAAGTGAAATTTAATTTATTAAAGAAAATATTATTTCTAAATGTATTATAAAATTTTATGTAAAATTTATATTTGTAATTTTTTTAATATTAATTTGATAAAATAGAATTGATTTTTTATTCATTATGTATAAATTATCTTAGAATGGTTTTTTTCTTTTTTTTTAATAATTATTTTTCTGTTATATAAGGAGAAATATATATTTTTTTAATAGTGTATCTTTAATGACATCATCATGATATAAGTATTAATTAAGAATTTATTAATCTTTTATCTCGAGTTAAGAATTATTTAATTTATGAAATAATATATTTCCTTATAATATAATTAAATTTTACTCCTATAACTTAATTTCCAAAATTTAGGATATTTTTATTATAATAAATACCTTATTTTAATTCTTCATATTAAAAAATATTTATCCATGAATCATTTCTATTTCTAGATAGTTAAAATATAAATTAAGATGATATTGTTTATACAAACACTAATAAAATCCTTAAGAATCAACACTAATTATTTAAAAGAAGAAAAATAATAAAATATTTAATATTTAATTCTAAGATATCTCTTGTGAATATAAACACCCATCTGCCACCCCTTTTTCATCACATCCATATCTATTTCCCTTTCTGAATATCTACCAAAATCATTATCCACCATCACATAAATACATCTCAAAATAAAACATTTTAGTCAATATTTACTCCGTTTTAGTTATCAGACATAGTCCAAAGGAGGTGGATAAAATAGAAATGAAAGAGTTTCAAAACCCTTATCGTCTCATTTTAATTATCCTCTAATGATTTCTATAAAATATGTGATCATTAAAAGTAGCCAAAACAAATTGATTCATCATACTCGAATTTATTTTATAAAAATCCAATATTTATTAGTTTATCCCATCTTTTAATCTATTCTAAAATACATGTTCACCCATGGTGGTTTTATTCTATCTATGTGAACAAGGATGTTTTAACATTCAATTTTTCTATTAAAAAATATTAATAAAATTTTCATAACTATTTAATATTACATTAAAAAAAATAATACCATTTATATTATTTATTAATGATAATAATTCATGGTAATAATGGTATTAAAATAAAACAATCATGGGCAATTTGAATCATATAAAAAATCTTACTATAGAAGATTTCATAAATTGTAACTATTTACGAATATATTAATATAATACACTTATAAAACTGCATGAACATTATACCATGGTAGTTATAGATGTTATTTATCCATTGGATAGTTTCCTTCATCTTTTACCACTACTTCTAATCAGTTTTAGAACTATATGATAAAAAACAACAAAATAGTTGACTTAGATAATGTTAATTCAATAAATGAATAAAAAATAATATAAAATTTATTATAATAGATGAAATTAATATGCATATATTTTAGGAAAAAATAATTTATAAATGAAATTATTCTATTTTGGAGAAGATAAGAGCTTTCAAAACAATCCAGGGCTTAAGGTAACTATTCATTTCCACTCTTCCTCATTAGTGAGATTTTATTATCTCTCTTTATTCATCATTATAATTTTTATTTATTTTATTTATATTTTATTTATATATATTTCCATGATTTAAAAAATTACATTCTCCCAGTACATAATAGGGATATATATGTCCCTTTAGTTCCCTTTCTAAAAATTTCATTAAATTTAACCCAAAAAGGGAATTATTCTATTTATTCTTCAATTTCATTTTTTCCTCTTATAATTATTAATTTATTTATTTTATTTATAGAAAACCATCATCATTTTAATGTAAAATACATTTTTTATAAATTTAGGAAAACCCTATATTCTAATCACTTTTAAATATTGTTTTCATATTTCGTAATATTTTTATAAAAGAGTTTTATTTTATAAATTCTTCAGCATCTTTTATTTTTTTCATTCACTTTGAGATATATTTCCAATAACCATGATAGATTATTTTATAATAAACCTAAAATATTACATAGTCCATTATTTTCATTATAATGGATAATGATGGATGAATAGAATATTATATTATTCACTAAAACCAGAATCAAAGGGATGTAGTAAATGTCATGGAATATGATATACTGGACCATACTATATGGAAATTCATTATGCCATAGATCATGTTCACTGAATTTTCGTTAGATAGAATAGTTCATTATTTCCTTCAATCATCTATCCTTTGAGATATCATATATTTTTATACATCATATAATCATAAATAATAACTGTTTGATCATTGTACAAATTCATTTAAGTGTTATATGAGTTTATAGGGATCAAGACAAATGTTTCAATGGGTTCAGACATACATAATTTTTGTGACACATTAATATTTATTGGTCTAATTTTTTGAATTAATTGATGACTATATAATATAGTTTTATCCATGTAATAGGTTTTTGATTCCATTGAGTTGAGACTTCTATTATATCTCCTCAAAACCGAGATCCTAATTTCAATTCGATTCAATTCTCACATTTATAACCAATCTTCTATAAAACCATTTCTTGAGAGGGATCCTTTTCAATTGTCAAGAATTTTTTATATTCATAAATACATTCATATTAAGTAGTATTTTATATTTTTATCAATTATCATTATTAATCACATTCAAAATTATTTCATAATACGGATCAAATGGTCTTAGGTATGTCATTCGTAGTCTTTTTTATATTCATTCCAAATGTATAAAAATATTCTAGGAAAAAAACTATTTTAGATTTCTTATTCCACCCTGTTTATAGTATAAGACATCCCTATGAAACTGTTGATTCATATTAGAGTATATTTGTAAAATCTTGGTTTGAATAATAAATTAATGAATAATCTCAATAATATGCTTCTCTAGAATTTGTGGCATTTCCGATAGTAGATGGTTATTTCATTTCTTCAAATTGGAGTAAAAAAATCGTTATATAAACAACTGTGTTTCTTATAAAAGTTATAATATCACAGTATATATATTATGAAACAATAGTTATATAGTTGTGTGTAAATTCTTAAAAAATAGAGCATATTAAGATTATTCTCTTCACCAATGTTAGGGAAGCTCTAATACATAGTGACCTCCACCCCAGGCACCGAGACACTGTAGTGAATGATTTGAAGACATATAAGGCATCCAAAGAACTACCTAGGGAAACATAACATAATATGGATATAGTTATCAAAATGAAGTGTCCAAAATTCATTATTTAAGAAAAATGAAAACCAATACAGTCACAATTATTGGTGTTTTAATGAACCAAACACACAGAGATGATAGTATATGTTATGAAATTATTATAAATTAAATGTGGTAAAATATAAAAGTATTTATTCATATCAATGTATAGTTATTAAATTTAAATAAAAAATTATTACATTAAGCCCTTATTTGAAAATTATTTAATCCATTCAAAACGGTTCATGGACATAGATTTTATCTATTTTTTAATAAATGAAAATATATTATCATTAATTCATGTGATTTCCATATATAAATTATTAAAAGTTTATTATTCAATACTAAAAGTATTTATATAAAATAATATAATTTTAATATGTTTCTGTTTATATTAAAAACATATTAAGGACAATATAAAATATTCATATTTAATAAGATTGAATCATTCAATTTTAACCATTCCTATATTATATAGTGTTTACAAATAATTTATGAATTTTTCCTAACCTCTTTATCTCATGCATAAATATTTGATTCATTCATTTAATAAGTGTATTATCTAATTTATACATGAATATAATTTTATATTTTGAATTGTGATATATGATGTAGTTTAATGTGTTAAATTGGTTGAAAAATATCATACATGAATTTGTAGAGTTGAATAATAATTATAATATATGATATAGTTATCTTATACATTGAATTTAAATTTTTATTAGTATATGAACCTAAATAAAAATGTTGATTATATTTTTATACAAATATTTCTGTTAGAATGATGATGGAATATAAATCTATAATGAGGAATTTTCCTTTATTAGTCGAAATTTGGATCAAAATGCTTACTACACTAGAATCTTAATCATTGGCTAGAATTGTAAGCATTGGTTACCTATCTATCATAGATTACTCTTGTGGGGTTGGTAGATTTTAAATTTTTTTAACACTCTACATGAGTTATTTTGATGTACCTTATATGTATGATTCATTTGGATATATAGAAATGTAGATGGAATTTAATTTGGGTTAATAACATATATTGTGAATTCTGTATAGAGTTACCCATCAATATGGTGTGAATATATTTCATTGGTGGAATAAATATGATTCCGGAATAAATCACTAGAAGCATGAATACATATAAAAGGGAATAACATCAGATACGATCTAGGAAATCTCACATTAATATGATTCTTGTTATCGCTAATGTTCATGATACCACTAAAAGGATGATGATATATTGTTATTGTTCATTCTAAAACATCAAAAATTGGTTTCTACCATTGGTATAAATAATCATGATATTTTTAGAAAATATAGTTTCCACCATTAGAACAGACACACATGACACCACAACTATAAGAGAGCTATCATTTGACAAAGATATTGCGCAACAACTAGAAGTGATGAAATTGAAACTAGAGGATTGTTATGGTATCAATTGTAATGAAAATTCTATACAATTGGATGCAAGAATGGATGATCATCACATCGAAATCTATTAATGAACTAATATTCAGAATGAATTTCATGGAAGAACAGAGGATGTACACAGATTTATAAAAACTCTAGGACCGTGATTGGGTTTTCCATGGTAATAGTATTGCATGAATTGAGGATAAAGATTTGTATTACTGTTAGAAGATAAAACATAAAAATTATACCTATATAATAAAAAGTTTCAATAAGCGCTACCATTATACAGGTACAATTTACAATTATGCATATAGTGGGAATCAAGGTTTCCACATACATGAACTAAGGATTCTCTTTATTACCATTACAGGGAGTCACCGATACCATTATGCAGTTTACACTTATATAGGTGCCTTAATGAAAATTAACCTTACATGATTTACTCTCACACAGGTTACGAAAATACATTGGTACCGTAATGCATGATAATGAAAAACACATGTATGATTATATAAGATATTAAAACACAAAAGAACTCTTATGTAATGATGTGGGTTACACTTATACAGTGTTTGGTAACCTTACATAACTCTGATACTCTTATGAATCTACCCATAAACAATAGTAAAAATAAATATTTCCCCTTTACACAATTTTTTAATAATATACATTACCATATGAAATGTATAGAATTTTAAATATTATATTATGTAGTATATTCAAAATGAAACTTACCAATATATAAATCTCTTTATCGACCTAAAAAATATCCAGATAAAAAATTTAAAATGGTAAATATCATTAATTATTATAAATGAAAATATATGATAATATAATTAACTAATTAACAAACACATGAATATATGTTATAAAATTTGAAATTCAATAAATACAGGGGATTTAAAATTTAAAAGAAAAACATTAAACCAAATAAATGAGAGGATATTCCAATTTATTTAAAATAAAATATAATATTCTTATACCCAAGTTGAAGAATTAATAATATCTCAATTGGTTTGAATTAAAAATACTAATATTAAATTAAAATATACAAAACAATATCTATTTTTTTGAAATTTTTTAACAATAAAGAAAATCACTATAACATTCTCCCCCCTTAAATAGATTTTTATAAATATACCCCTATAGAAATGAATATATAATATAAATTTATTTAAAAAATTAGACTATGTTAAAAAAACTATCTTATATTATTAGAATATAGAAAAATAATTATCTATGAATATTTTTAGAAAATAAAATAAATAAATTAGATTTATAAAACAATGTATAAAATTATCATGCATGCTTTCAAAATATTAATCTTCATACATGATTGGCTCGAAAGGCATATATTTTTATTCATTTTTTGGATAACCTCCTTTTAAGGGTTATGGAGGAACACATACCTAGCCCATTGGCTCGGAACATTACATGACCCGAACCGGTTATAGAAATTCATCCCAGACTTTGAAAACATGGAAATTCCCCTGCCCAGTGTCTACATCATGATGTCATCTCTCTATCATTTTATGGTTGTTTGGAAAGTTTTCCTATACAGAGATTCATATTCATAGTACCAATAGAAATTTACATACCTTCTCAGAAATAGATAATTCAACTAGGATTTGTTTCTTATACCTCCATGATATTAAATTCATACATATAAAAATACACATACATGTTTTTATTTTCTGGTCAGACTTATATCCTCAAAATTTAGAGTCATAATAGGATATTAAATAAATATTATTATTATTTGAATAAAATAAGGCATTACATATAGTTTCATTTATATATCCAATAACATCCTCAATAGATTTATAATGATTTCCATAGGATTCGACTAAAATCTATCACACAGTAAATCAAAAAAATTTCTTTCATATATAGATTCAATCAATTATAGTGACTTCCCAATCATGAATATATATAATTAAACATTAAAACTATTTCTAATTTCCTAAATACCAATTTTATTTTTTAATCATTTTTTTTGAAATACTGTCATGTTTCAAGAAAAAATATATTAACAATTATATAGCATTCATAGTTTAATTTAATAAAACATATTCTTTTCATTGATTAATTTGAAAACTATGGAATGATTTCACCTCTCCCATTTGTATCATAATGAAAACACTTGTCATTATCCTAGAAAATTAATCAAAAATAAATCATTTGAAGGACCCAATATTATATCATCAATAGATATTTTTAATGTCAGAATATCATTTTGATCATTATTTATAAACAAGGTAAGAGCCTTGTTATAACCACATAAATATATATTGAATTCTAAAAGATGATTATGAAATTATTCATTTTTCAAATCAATGTGCTTTTTGAAAAATACATTCTCAGAAATTACCCCTTACAAAATTCACGCTAAATATACAATTGTGATAACTTAATATTTAATACACATTAATTAAATTCTTATAGACTCAATTTAATCTATAAGAGAAAATAAATATTCAATGTTAACTCCTAATTATTGAGAATAACCATGATCTGATATACATTATTTACACTTACAATGATACCATCTTCATGAGGTTTATTATAAAAAATAGGGTTTCTCTCTAATTATTTATCTTTTGTAAATTAAACAAAATTCGACACATTATTTAATTAATATTAATTTAATGAATCATGTGTAACATTAATCAAGTTTTAATCCTATAAATCATTGTCAATCTTAATTAGAACAGAGTCAGTAAGAAATTCAAAATTTCCACAATAATTTTAAATTTTAATTATTATTTCAAATTCAATATTTCCAATTAATTTTTCAATTGGAAAATATTTAAGAGTTTTACACTTTTTAGGACTAGATTGAAGTGAAATTTTATCAAAGTAATCAGATGTAAAATAATTTTCTTGAACATTATCATCACTAAAATTTAATTTCCTAAATTATAAATTATTATTATTTAAATATTAATTCTACTTGTAATTATTTTTTACATTAAATTTAACATTCCTTGGGTATTCAATAACAAATATTATATTATTGACAACTCAATATTCCATTATTGTATTATAATAACCTAACAATATTCCTTCATTACATTTAGAATCAATCATTTCTAATTTACCTTTTTTATTCAACATATTGACTTTGCAACCAAAATTCATAAAATAAAAAAATTGTCTTTAAACCCTTAAAATAATTTATATGGGGATTTATTTAAAAATTTCCATATAATGAATCTATTTAAAACAGGAATATAAATATTAAATTCTTGAAAACAAAAAATATTTTTTCTTATTAATCTCAATGATATTTGATCTAGCAATTTATTAACATTATATATTTATTTATCACTAAACATGTATCTTTTCTTGGGCCAAATAAGTAACGATTTTTCAGTTAATGTTGTCTAGAAGAACTTACATCATTCATATATTTAAATACTTACTTTTTATTCACACCCTTTAAGGACGAGTCACAAAAAAATAAATATTTTTATTTAACAATGGAAATTATTTTACCAGTTCATGATTTGACATCAAGGATGTAAGATCTCTTATTTTCAAAGCTATTATCCATAAATTTTTAGTATTGGATTTTACCATAGTAGATATATTTAATGAAAATGTAGGTAATTTTGAGAGGATGAAAAAACGAGAGTATGGATCTATTTATAGGATATTATTACGGTATACATTAACAATTAAGTAGTATGATTCTGATTTATAATATAAATTGGATTCTTACACATTAATTTGATTAGGTTGACGTCATAAAGAGGGGATTTGTGTTATAAATCCCCTATTTACACTATGCATATGTAATGTAGCATAATAAGAGAGTAAAATAACATTTTTTACCATAATGACTTATAACCTAAATATTTTCTGCATCTTAATTCCACACTGAAACCCCTCATTTGGGATCCCCCATTAAGCCATAAAACTAGGATATAAGATAAACTCATCATATTATCTTTGATAAAAGTAACATTTGTCACATTGGATCCATATTGATATTTTCTTCATTATTATGGCTTCATTTCTTTATTTATATCAATATATAGAATGGTGAAGCCACGAGAGCTAATATTCCCTATTTACAGGGTATTTTCAATTTCATCAAATTTTCCCATTCTAGCCTATGAAAAAGGATGATAACCGATGTGGAGTATACAAACTGTCAATGTTAAGAAGTTAAATGATTTTAACTAATGATTTAGTTGAATATACTATGCAACATTTTTCTATGCGTTAGACCATCCCTACATCTCTCATTAACTTTTTAAACATTTTATTGAAATTCTTTTACCTTGAGACGACAGAACATAGGTTACCTATTTTATAATTTGAGGTTGTTTTCCCAGACATGATAACCTCTTTGGGTTTATTTATATTATGTTAATTTCCAAATAGGATTAAAATAAAGGAAATAATTTAATTTCATGAATTTTGAAATGGTAGATGCTTCACCGAGATGTCTGATGTTGTATGAGGTCAATGACCTCAACAAAGGCCACCCATTTAAGATTGGTTAATTATAATTTATATAGACCCTATGAAAAATAAGTATGTAAACCAAATTTTGAGTCATGTTGAATTCACTATCATATATGATATGTTTAAATTGATTAGATGAAATGGTTAGAAATCGTACATGCCATGTATTCATGGATATGTTACAAAACCACCTTATAAGATGTGTCAGGAAGATATATATAAATGAAATGGATAATTGAGAATATTGGAAGTTTAATTTTATAACATTGTCACCATTACCTTGTTTAATTAAAAAATTTACCATTCCAATCATTATAATTATGAATAATGAATTATTTTTAATAGGCATGGAATTCCCAATTATTGATTGGGAATGTATTAGAAATGTTTATCTACTCACATAATATTATGTGGTTTAGAATATTAGAAATTGAGATGCTTATTCGTTAAATGTAGGTTGTAAATGGAATTTCCTATCCTTTTTATGTATTATTGGACATGGAATTGTTTCATCCCACATATGATTTTGGACAATATGATCTGAACCTTTGTATCATCTACATACATGATTATATAGGAACAACAAGACATATTATATTAATTCTACCCCTAGTCCTTGGACTGATTCACATACAACATATTTATAGGGCTTTTTTAAAACACCATAGGGTGATATGATAGGGTTACACCCCTTTTTTAACATTCACTTGACTAGTAAGGATATACAAGTTGTGGAACCCTGTAGATCATTTACCTGAATATATTAAACGGATTCTGTAGCTATATTACTTGGTTTATAGTCATTAATATATATTATTATATAATTTAATGGAATTATGTTGTCAAAGGATCCAAAATATTCCATTTAATGACCAAAACCATTCATACATAAATATCACATCTAAATAGATGATTATTCATTTCATAACATACTGATCTAGGCTATAATTATATAGGTCTAGTTCCACGGGAAACATTAGTACAAAAAAAATGGCTTATAAATGATCTATATAATCACACATTATGTTCCTTAGAACTAGAACCCTTCTTAGGAAAATTATTATTAATAGATTTCTTCAAAAGTTGGTAAATGAAACATAAGAAAGGGTGAGATTAGATTCTCAGTAAAGGTAAGAAAATGAGATATTAATGATCAATTGAGAATAATATGAACATAAAGTTATGATAACATGATAATATATTTTGAATATCATATTTTATATATTATAGATTATAATATCAATTAATGGAAATATATTTCTAGTTTATAAGACTCTAATAATAATGAAATCAAAGAACAAGATCCTTGAGAGCATAACAATATCATAATACATAAGCTTGTGTAACACACATAAGAATATAATTTAATTTCCATAGTAATCATGTCACTATACCAACACTATAATAGAGGAATTAGTTTACTATTTAAAAAATCATAGTAGTTTTGGTCCACTACTAAGACTATTAAGGTGGATATAGATCCATAATGAAATGATTTTACTCCCAATTCCAGTATTGTTTATCTCATATGATATAAATATTCACAAAATATCATAGAGGGAGATATAGGTACCACCCATATTTTTTTATAATATGACTATATTCATTGGACATAACAAAACCTCTATCCTTGTTTATAACATAATCACCATCTTTGGTTATAAATAACCATCATCACAAAATAAAAATGAAACAAATTTGTACCATAAAATCATAAAATATTCTAAATATACAAACCCATTAAAGGAAATGATTTTATTAAATAATTCATCATAGAATAAATTATGTAAAGTTAATAGATTTCATAAACAATGCATCATTTCATCATAACATATCCCATGGAAAATTATATAGTTTCATAAACTTGTCATCATTTCATCATTGAATAAACCATGGAAAAGTAATAAAATTTATAATCATATCATCATCATAAACATGAACCATACTCAGAATGAATAATTATGGTGTCCTTGGGTAATTTAACTAGTAAAATATTTGTTCAATTAATGGTTTCTATCGTTGATGAATAGAAATACCATTTAAACATTTTTTAGGATGATAATTCTTCCATTTTCGAAATAACATCCATAAAATCTAAAAATTTCCAAAATATTCCCAAAAAAATTACTTTTATAATAAACTAGGAAACTTATATTGGAATATTCATGTAATTTAATGGTCCTGATGGAAAGAAATTAAATTCAATATGTATAAGTTTAAAGAAAATAGTATTTTTACTTTTTTGTAAAAAGTAAAAATGTACTTGTTTGAACAACGACACGAAATTTTATTTTAATTTTTTTATAAATAAATAATGGTTAAAAATAGAATTATAAAATAATATAAGAATTATAAAATTAATCATAAAATTTATTTTAGAATACAATTACTTGGTAGAATTGTTTTTCGAACTAACAGAGAAATAAGATTGATTTTCCATAATAAACATTTTTGGTTTCATGAGAACATAAGAGAGGAAAATGAATGGAAAACATGTATTTTCCTTATATAACCTATGGGTAAGAAAATTATTGAGTATATTTATCGATATATCCTAATATTGTATCATCATAACTTAACCATAAATAACCCGTCATATATTGAGATTGTAACATAAAAAAAATATAATTTTGGAAATAATTCAATCTTAATTCCAATGAAAGAAAGAACCTAAAATGTATATGCAAATATCCAAAACATTAATAATAATAATAATATGAAACATTCATTGGAATTATATACACATCATAAAAAAACTACTGTTTTATAAATCACTCTTCCCAATGAAGTAAAAGTGATATGAAAATCCCTTACCTTAGTTCCAAATTCCATCATACACATTGGAAACTTCTATATAGTAAATTTATATTTCTTATACATATCTTATAAAAAAAATAACAATATATATAATAAAATATATTATTTACATATAACATTTTATCTCCAATTTTGTAACACATCTTTATTAAAATCACATTTCCAGTTGATATCCGCTGTGTTTTTCATCTATATTCTAGTTCAGTAGATTTATTCCTTGTATTTCCAACATGGTTACTTCATCTATATACTTTTTATCATGATATAAATATCATAGATATAAATTTAAAACATTTAAATATCCATTCATAAAACAAATATATAAAAAATGAATAACATCATTCAAGAAGAGGGTTGGACGTACGTATGCATGAACACTATATTCATTTTTTTGAATAATCGATTGATAGAAAGGAAAATAATATATAAAATTTTAGAAAATTATTATATCATATATATTATATATATTAACTAAACCCATATGTATTATAATTTATGTAATAAATAAATAAAAAACAAATCCCATAATTTTGTGAAGGTGGTATTCTACGCATACACACGATCAACAATATCATTTTTCAATTGATTGGAATTTAATAAGGTAGAAATGATATTATAATTATAGAGTTGTAATTATTTTAAAATTATCATATATATACATTAAAACAAACATAATACTCATCCCTGATATATGGTAATAAGAATGAATTATATCATTATGTGAAGACAATAAGCTGTAGGTGGCCAACCATGGTGGAGGGAAGCAGCTGACATGCTACCCTGATGCACGGAATTCGGGGTGTCGAGAGTCAGCATCGAAGAAATTGAAGGCCGTAGCAGCTGATCCGTGGGGGAACAGCTGGAGGGAACCCGCACACGACTGACCATGATACGAGAAGTGGTGTCATTATGCCACTATAAGGGAAGCTAGCCGGAACGCCGGCCGACCAGGTCTCACTGAGCATGACCCAGTCTGGCGGCTCTCGCGTGCCAACAGGCGGCGCCACGTGTAACCACCGTGTTAGCTAGAACCTAATAGCCCTCGGGCGGTTTGGGAATCCTAGGGCGAACCACCCCCAAGGGAGGCTAGGGTAGGGCCCACCACTGGGGGCCCCTACTGCGGGCAGCACCGTGGGCTGCCCAACTGGTCCCACCACGAGCCGCCCCAGCGGGCCGTACCAGGGACCAAGAGTAACATGGGCTGAGCCACCCCCTTTACCGACCAATCTAGACTGTGGCCTAGTTGCATGACCAAACCATCTGGGTTGGACGCCGACCTGGGCCTATCCTGACCAACATACGCCTTTTGGCCATATCATGAGAACCGGGTGTCCCTTTGATGAACTGTCTACAACACGAAAATCCTTGAATTGAGGCAGTCCTTTTAGTATACACTATTTCCTTTTTGGTAAATGATGGTGTAATTCTAGGTTGGATCAAACTCAAATCCAATCGGGCCCTCAGAACATAATCACTAATAACTTACAAACCGGTTGTCTGATTGACACGTCGTCTATCACATTGGGTCCCTTATGACGTGACGAGCCTTCGTTATACTTCATTGTTGGAATTATAGGTAGTTGAAGTATTGAACTTGGCTTGAGGAGAAGGTCCTCCCAGAATCAACTGTGCTTAGTGTGGGAACCATGTGGCTGGTTATACATGAATAATCTTTAGATCATGTGAGGCTCATATTCAGATCTAGTGTGAGAAATCATATACCTATCATGTGTGGGTTATCTATATAACCGTTGTGGGTCATATACATATCCTATGTGGGTTATCTTCAAATCTTATGTGGGTCATATTCATATCCTATGTGGGTCATCTTCGATCCTGTGTGGGTCAACAATAATTTTTCTTGGTTATGTCATATGATCTAGCAATAGAGATAATCATCTATACATCCATACATAAGTTATACATGGTGTGACATGAGTCTTTAACTTTGTGATACACTTCTTTGAGGTGATACAATCATGGTATATTTTTGTGTGGCATTTCCTTTATGGTACTTACCCTCATGGTGTTACCAATGTGGTATTCTCTCCTTCATGGAATAGTTGTACTTTTGGATAAAGTGTTGGGCATAGTGTTTTCTCATAAATGGTATCTGTATACCTGATAACATTGGTATATCAGTGGGAATATACCAATGTTAGGATGACTATTGTTTTCATGCTATGTGATTAAGGTATTGCTTTTTGGTTTATCCTTTATGGATTCTGAGAGACCATCAATGGTCTTGGGGTCCCTACTGAGTAATGGTATACCCACCCATGCATGGGATACACCCGCACCTTGTTGCGTTTTCGGTAGATGATGGACATCACTGACTGAGACTGAGGGTTCCTGGACTAGAGACTTCTTAGAGGCAGTACATTAGATGAGATGTTCCATAGAGACAACCATTCGAAAATTATTCCTAACCATCAGGTTGGATCCCTGGCTGGTGTTCATAGATTTTGTTTTCAGTATTACAGGAACTTTCTTGTTTGGCTTGTATTCCGGCCCCTTTACTTACTATAATTATCCTATTTACTATATAATTTACATTGTGCTTGTATGTTGTTGTTTGTTAGGATTGTGTGTGTTTGTAGGTTAAAAATTAAATTCCTTCTCGGTTTTTGGGATATGAATTTCAGGTGCTAGTCGCTAGCCCCTGGCCTATGGAAGGCTGTCTTGGGGTAGTCACGGTATGGTCCCCGGGGTACGAGTCATGAAAAATTGGTATCGGAAGTGTCGGTAAAACATGATAACATCATCTCAGATATTTTTTCCGGTAATAATGTTAAGTGCAATGAGTGTGGCTTTCAATTTGGGGAATCTAGTGTTGGTGCAGCGACCGACATATCCATACATTAGGACCATGACTTCTGATTTTAGACTTAGTGCATGAAAACACTGTTTGTCTATGTGTTTTTGAAATGTTTTCTTTGTTGTCTCTTTTAGTCATCCCACTAGGTATGACATATTGACCATGATAAACATATTTATTTTTAGGATTCCTCTACATAGACAGCCTTCCAGGGTTCCTGGAAGATTACGCGATGACAGACCACCGAGTGATGAGGCATTGGTGCCATGCCCCCTTTCGAAATATGTACCATCAGGTGGTGTACCAGCAGCACCAATACCTGTTGGGTAGCCGATGCCACCAACCCCAGCATTAGAGGGTTCAAACAGATAGAGCGTCTTTCATTAATTCTAGAAGAAGAGGCCACAAAGGTTCTAGGGTGATACATATCCATCGGTGGCTGAGGATAGGCTTGAGGTCATGGTCAGAGTTTTCCGACTAGTAGGGCCACTAACTGATTTTATGGTCATGCATGCTGCTAGTCTTATTCAAGGAACACTGGGGAGATGGTGGAACATGATGCTCCAAGTTCACAATGAGGTGACTCTCGTCTGGGTGGACTTCGAGAGCCATTTCAGGGAAGAGTTCTTTAAAGAAACCATATGCTTAGTGCGTATACAAGTGCTTCTCCTCAAGAAGTATGGCAACATGACCGTGGCTCCGTATTCAGCGAGGTTCACCGACCTCTTGATCTACTCCACTGACATAGCGCGAGACCCTTTCTTCAAGGCACATACCTTCGAGTTGGGGCTCATACGAGAGATCAAAGCTTCGATGGTATCTTTCAGCATCTCAACGTAGGTTGGGATGTACGAGCGAAAACTCTTGTTGGAGAGCATCTGTGCTGAGAAGTCCCTGACAGCAAGACCGACCAATGGACGCCACATAGTATAGTCAACTATGGCTAGCAGAAAATAGATGACATAGAGGTCCAAGTGTACCAGACCTATATGTTGAAAATCGTAGAATAAAGGGTCGGTTGAGTGGGGCTCTCAAGGTGGAGCATGACATTCTAGGAGTAGGCAGCGTTACTCTTGTGGAGGGATGGGTCACATGGCTCGGAACTACCTGACCTGCCATACGGATTACCAGCAGACATTCGAAGGACTGCCTAGGAAGAGGATAAGATTTGATCGAGGAGTTCCACAGGCAGTAGGCAGACATTGAAGAATTGCTAGCATGCAACAGGTGGTGAGTGGTGATTTGAGGATCTACCGCCACCACCTCTAAGAGATCCACCCAGACCATAGGGAGAAGGTCGACAAGGACGATCTCAACTCCATGTAGTTTAGACCTATGACCATGGAACTCGAGAGATGATTCGAGGTATGATCTATATCTACTACACCTTAGCTACAGTACTAATAGACATAGGTTCTAGTGACTCTTTACTTCCATGACCCTTGTTCGAATCTTAGAGACTCTAGTGGAGGCATTGGATCGATCCTTATGGCTAAATACTCCTACGGGAGAGGATTCAATGATTACACACTAGTTCTGGTAGTGTGAGATTACTCTAGGAGGTGATAGATTTAGCATGGATCTTCTATTAGTGGCATCAAGTCCATTGATTTAATATTGGTTATGGATTGGATATCTAATTTACATGCTCATATCCACTCCATTTGGTGTAAAGTGTTGTGTTTCTGTTAGGATAGGACCATGTTTTCCTTCACTGGAGAAAATGGGAACCTTATAGAACTGGATGGACTTACTCAGAAGAGGGTGCATCCGATCAAACATCTATTGGCTAGACATACCCTCGGAGCAGTTGATGTTGAGAGTTTGAACTATCCTATAGTGGTGGACCTGTGTGTTGTTTATTCCTTGATGATGTTCCAGTTCTAAAACCTCATATAGGGGATGAATTTTATATCAACTTGTACTTAGTGATGGAACTAATATCTACAACAGAATATTGGATGGATCCAACAGAGCATTGAGATCTGTGAGTATAGTTGGAGGACTCACAGAGGAAGGGGTTCATTAGACCCAATGTTTCTCCTAGGGCAGGCCCGATTTTGTTCGCCAAGATGGCATATGGGAGTTTGAGACTCTGTGGGGAATATTGGAGCATGAACATGGTGACCGTGGAGAACATGTACCCACAACAAACTATTGATGATATTTTTTATCATTTGAAGGGAAAACAGTGGTTTTCAAAGATAGACATCAGATCAGGCTATCACCAGCTCCGGTTATGAGAAGAGGATGCGCAGAAGACGGCCTTTAGATGTCATTATGGCCATAATGATTTCTTGGATATGCCATTTGGCATGACCAACACCCCAGTAGTGTTCATGGGACTCATGAACAGGATCGTACAGCCATTCCTCGATTGCTTTGTGGTAGAATTCATCGACGACATCCAGGTTTACATAGCTACAGAGGAGGAGCATTCCTATAATCTGCAGATAGTTTTGGATACACATCGAGAGCTCTAGATACATGGTAATATCTCGATGTTCAAGTTCTGGATCTAATAGGATCACTTCCTGGGACACTTCATCTCAGAGACTGGAGATGTGGTAGATCCAATGAATATTGAGGTTGTTCTTACATGGGAGCCACCTAGGATTGTGATGAAGGTGTGGAGTATCTTGGGCATGATAGGATACTACCGGAGGTTTGATCCAAGCATTTTTAGAGTTGTGGAACCCTTACCAGGGTTAATGATAAATGGGAAATGCTTTCTGTAGTCAGATGGATTTTAGAGGAGTTTACAGGAGCTAATCTAGACGCTAACCAGTGCCCCATCTTGAGGCTACCAGTGGAGGGAATTGGGTATGTAGTCTAATGTGACACATCCGGGACCGGTCATGTATGTGTCCTAATGCAGGAGAAAGTAGTGATTTAATATGGTTCTTGATAGATAAGAAAACATGAGTAGAACTATGATACCTATAATCGGGAGTGAGTAGAAGTGGTCTTCGCCTATATGATGTGGCGATATTACATGATAGCTGAACATTTATAGTCTACTCTAATCACAAGAGTCTAAATTATATCTTCTCCTAGAAGGACCTAACCCTGATACAACAAAAATGGATTGAGTTCCTCTAGGAATATGACTTCAAGATAGTCTATTATCTTGGGAAGGGGAACGTAGAAATAGATGCACTCAGCAAGAGATTATGTATGCAGTTTCTGAGTGAGGTGACGAAGCATCTATCAGCTTTGCATATATCCTACTTTGATCGGGATGAAACACCTTATCTTAAGTCTCTAATAGTCACTACCCCTCTCCTCCATTGAGTCAGGGAGGAAAAAAATGGGGAAACTAACTTCGATGGTCGACGTGCACAAATATCTCCAAGACAAGAACCTGATAGATTTTATGAATGTGGGAAAATGTCATCCTCTTCATATGACGTAATATGGTACTGGTGGCGCTACGTATGGTTGTGTTGAGGGAGTTCTAAACATTCCCTCTAGTGGTATATATAGGAGTGTCTATGATGTACCATGACCTTCGGTGTTAGCACTGGTGGCCAGAAATGAAGAATTTAGTGGAAGAGTTTGTCTCCTGGTGCCTCACTTGTTAGCTAGTGAAGGCAGACCATCAAGTCCCAATAGGCTTAGTTCATCCACAAAAGATGCCAGAGTGGAAGTGGGATGGAATTTTCACGGACTTTTTTTATAGTTCATCGACACAGTTCCTAGGGGAATGATTCCATATCAGTGATTTTTGACCGACTCACCTAGTTGGCCCACATCATACCAATCATAGAGCAGGGTTTTGTAGAGGGCTTGGGACTCCTCTATGTGAAAGATATTGTACGTCTTCATTGAGTGATGTCGACGACTGTCTTCGATCATGAAGCACATTCTACTTCTTGGCTATAAAAGTGGTTGTAGGAGGTGGTTGGGACACATCTTCGATGGAGCATCGCCTTTCATCCTCAGACGAATGGTCATACAGAACAGACAATTTAGACCCTCAAGGACATGTTGTGTACTTGCGTCTTTGATTTCAGCTGCATCTAGGATGATCACATTACCTTGTTAGAGTTCATGTACTACAACAACTATCACTCCACCATTGGTATGGAACCATTAGATGAATTTTACAGTCAACCTTTCAGATCACCTATATGTTGGACTGTCCTATGGGAGTCCTTATTCATGGGATTGGAGATAGAACAGGCTACCATAGAGATGGTGTAGATCATTCAGGAGCGAATGAAGACTGGATAGAACTGGTAGATTTCGTATGTTGATAGGATAATGATACCTCTGGAGTTCGAGGATGGTGACAATGTCTTTCTACGGGTGCCACCTTGACGAGGTTTGCATATATTTTTCTGTGGTGGCAAGTTATCTCTGATGTTCATCAAAACCTATCAGGTTATTAGCAGAGTTGGAGAGTAGGTATACAGCTTAGCCCTTCCCCCTTAGTTATACTGGGTGCACGACGATTTCCACATATCCCAGCTGAGGTGGTACGTGCATGATCCTTTGTACATCATTGACTGGGGAAAAATAGATATCAATGATAGGGAGACATTTTTAGAGGTTCCAGTAGATATTGATGATCGATAGGAGACAGTTATTCGTGGGTGATCAATACCTCTGGTGTGTGTATGTTGGAAGCACAGAAACCTCCAGGAGGGTACATGGGAGCGGGAGGCTCATATCCATGCTCAGTACCCCCTCTTGTTTCCCTAGTTTGTGATGTGGTATTAGGGGATGTAAATCCCTGAGGTGGGGAGAATTTAATGACCTATAATTTTTCATGAAATACTTTTTAATTATATCGAAATATTAAAAGTCTGCAAAAATTGACGGCATGTGATTCTAAGGACCAGTGTTCCTAGAGTGAATTTATGAAATTTTTTTGAGGTGCATTCAGTAAATGTACGAGTGATGTATTCTATCTTTTTAACAGTTGCTCAGATTGAAAATCTGATGGCACCGTTGAACTCGCAGTGTCGGGATGCACGTCATGGATCCTTCACTTCAACAACAGTAGGTCGAGGGGAAAATCTGTTTTTGCAAGATTTCAAGGAGAATTAAAATAAAACCAATTTTTTATTTTATTTAAACTCCTTCCATATCATTTAATTCATTTGAGTTGGAGACCACATGAGGGTGGTCGAGCATTTAATGTTGGGAATTAAATGTCAGGTTACAAAAAGTGTGTAACCATGAATCCCACAATTAAATGAATTGTCATTAAAAACAATTTAATGAATCCATTTACATAAATTAAAGAGATATATCCTCTCTATTCATTGGTACATTCATTGGAAAATAATTGAATTGTGAGTAGTGGACTATGGAGAACCCTTGGAAGAACTAATCCACCAAAAAAAGAATGGAGGATCGATGTTTGAGAAACATTTGTAGTTTGTTGAAGAATGAAAAACACTAACCTATCATATTCAACAGCGAGAACCCTCTAATTTTAAGAAATATATTTTTTTAATGATTGTTCTTTGTTAATTTATGTTGATTCAATCATTGTGACCCACGTGATATCTATCTAACGTAGCGGGTGCGAGATAAACAAACACGACTTGATCCCTCCACCCCTTCTTTGTTTGATGTGTTCTATGAAGGTGAAACATCTGGTTTATCAAAACTAAATATTGATGGACATAATGTGAAGTCGATGTCTTGATATGAACAATAAAGCATTCTAAAAGAAGAACGGGTCAATAGATCTCAACCGGGGACCCGCGGAACTTGCCGTCGTGACGAAAACGGCATCATCGACTGGAGCTAGCATTGTACAAGGCGGCGTCCTTTCGGCTGGGGAAGAGGAGGGGGGAAGCTGGCACATTGGCCACCCATGTAAAAGCTAGGGTGGCATGTGTCCATGCTATCAAAATTGGATACTATGTCTATTGATCAATGGTGACGCTCCTTATGGGCGGCCAGCACCCGACTAGCCATGGTTGGAGCAGGGGGCGACATCGCAACGCTGGGAGGGGTGCCGGCCGAAAACCTGGCCGGCCATGAGACACCGAGTAGGACCCACTCTGGCGGGTCCTGTGTTCCAGTAGGTAGTGCCACATGGAACCTCTATGATGGATAGAACTGAATTGCCCTTGGGCTATTTGAGAATCCTGGGGGGGCGCCTTCTCTCGGTGGCGTGTTGGGCGGGCCTCACCATAGCGGGCCACCCCAACCGTCGGCCTCCCCAACGGGCCGCCACCATTGTGGGATGGGTAATCCCATAGAATAGTGGGCTGAGCCTTCAATGGCCCCGCCTATCTGGGCCATACCTGGACCCGGGTCGGGTCTGGATGGGCCGGTTCGACATGGTCAAACCGGACCCGAGCCCATCTGGTCCAAGTTAGGCCTTTTTGGCCATATCTTGAGAACATGCCTTCAGATTGACAAAAAATCTATGGAACTTGAATCCTTGAATTAAAATGGTCATTTTGGTATACTCCAGTAGAGTTTGGTATTATTTTGGAGTACCACCAGGTTGGATCGAACCCGAATCCAACCGAGCCCTCAGAACAGAAATACTAATATCTTATAGACCGGGTGTCCGATTGACACATCATCTGTCGTGTTGGGTCCCTAATGATGTGGTGGACCTTCATGATACTTCTTAGTGTGGCTTTAGGGCAGTTTATGTATTGAACTATGTCTTGAGGAGTGGGTCCTCCCAGTATCAAGTGTGTATAGTGTGGGAACCTTGTGGTGGGTTGTACATGAAGAATCATCAAATCCCATGTGGCTTATCTTTATATCATGTGTGGGTCATCAAATACCGATCATGAGTGGGTCATCTATTGATCTTGTATGGTTCATCTACATATCCTATGTGGGTCATCTTCAGATCTTCTGTGGTTCATCTTTAGATCCTGTGAGGGTACTCTTCAGATACTGTATGGGTCAATTTCCATCCTGTGTGGGTTAATAGTAGAGATTCTCGACGAAGTATGAAGATTTATCTATACGGATAATCATCTATACTTTATTACTTATGTTATACCCATTTTGTGTTGATTCATTACCTCTACGGTAAACTTTTGTGATGTTCTACCATTGTGTTATTTTTTGTGGTGTGTTACCTTTGTTGTACATACCTTCATGGTGTTACCTATGTGGTATTCTCTCCTTTGTGGAACAGTTGTTCTTGTGGTTAATGATTTGGGCTTCTGTTTCCTCAAGAACGAGATAGGTATACATGATAAATTAGGTGTATGTGTGGGAATATACCTAAGTAAAGTTAACTATTTTTTCATGCTATGCGATTATGGTATTTCATTTTGGTTTATCCTTTCTAGATTCTGGGAGACCATTAAAGGTCTCAGGGTCCATACATAGTATTGGTATACTCACCCCTACACAGTCAAATCTCGCACCTTGTTGGGCCTTGTGCAGACGATGGACAACACTAACCGAGACTGTGGGTTCCAGGACTGGAGTCTGCTCAGAGGCAGACCATTAGGTGAGAGGTACCGGATAGACGACCATTCGAAAGCAGTACATACCCTACTGGTAGGATCCTTGGAGAGTGTTCAAAGGATCTATTTTCAGTTTTTGTTCTACATTCAAAATGGGCTTGTATTCCAGTCCCTTTACATTCTGTACTCACCCTATTTTATATATACTATACATTGTTTTTTCACTTATTCTGTTCATGGATTGTGTGAGTTTTCAAGTTAAAAATGCAATGCCTTCCTGGTTTTAGGGATAGGCATTTCCGGTGCTAGTCAGCATCCCCTAGCCTATGGAAGGCGTGTTTGGGGTAGTCACGGCATGGGCCCCGGGGGATGGGTCATGAAACTTACTTTAATATAATAACATATTGATATAATAATTATATAATTGTATTTATATTCAGGATTATAAATTTTTTTGTAAGATAATGATTAAAATTAAATTATTATGATTGATGAAATTCATACATCGAACGATTGTGTGCTTAAAACACCCCAAACAATTCATGTTATGTTTCTCTTAAAATAAATTCTATTTATATCCTATATTTCATAAACAACATAGTTTCATTGAAACAAAAAATATTATTTGTGAGATAGTGATAACCAATCCATTAAACATAAATTCTCTCCTTCTCAGTTTTGAATTTTTATTAAACAGACATACACCGTTGCAATCAGGGTGATATTTGGGGTTTTATAAAATCATGATAATTTTTTGGGAGTATTCACATTATATTATTAATAGTGACATATCCTTATGAATATTAACATACACTTATTAATATTAATACAATAATTATTAATGGTAACCTTACCCATGAATGTATATATAAAATATAGGCACCTTAAAAATGAAGATGAATATTTTAAGTGTTGGTATTTTTCGAATAGATAATTAATTTATTAAGAATTATATTTATCCTATTTAGAAAATTAATTTTTAAAATATTGAGTTCATTGTTGGATTCTATATTTCGAAAAACTATTAGGGTAAATTATGGGGATATTTCTAAAATTATTTAATTTTTGATAAGTAGTAAAATATGATAAATCATGATAAATGCTAAATACATGATTTACGACATCATAGGTGATTAAATGATGATGTAAGAGCACATGGTTATAACTCACATGAAATTATCAATATTTGGGATCATAGTAATCCTGACTATTAAAATAGGCTTGAGAAAAAAATACTGAAATAATGATTAAAATAATATAAAATCCCTCCTCCCCTACACTACATAAACCACCCCTCACCCCTCTTCCTCCCACACCACTCAACCTTCAATGCATTCCTAAATTGTTATTGAATTTCTCCCGAAGATCCTCCCCAACATCTAAGATCTTCTGGTCTCACCAAAAGGCCAAAAACAAATTACATAAGAAGATTCTTAAGGAGGAGTACTCAAGAGGGTAACCTTTATTATCATTTCATTCAAATTCTTTAAAAACACCATCTATATTATTACTCTCTCTTCAACTACCCACTTCAAAATGCTATAATAATTTCTATAAAATATATGTAATGAAATTTTACAATTCTAGTAGAATAATTAATCATTATTCATCTTTCCCCCCACCTCTTACACTAAAAATAAAAATATTGTCCAATATATTTTAATTTGTCACATTAACGGACGATGGGTTTTGAATTTCCATTAATATAATCAAGATTGGTCATGAAAAAACATAAATAGATTAACCAGATAATCAAATATTTATATTACCTTATTAAATGTTCTGGAATCTTTACACCATCATAATAATGAATAATTATTCAAATCATCTTCATTATGCAAAAAACCGCCAAGTTTATCCAAGCGATTATCAATAACTTTTAACAATTGAGTAATAGTCATGGTATATAACCCAAAACGATTATAAGATAATTTATAATGTCACTAATAATATATATTTAAAATTATGGATGTTTAATAAATTTTTAAATGAACATCCTTTCATTAATACAAGTCAACTGATCATGAGAACCATAGAAGAAAATTCTTCCAAAACAACAAAATTGAATCAATTAAACCCCTCAAAAGGGGCATGAATGAACTCAATATGGTTATAATTTATAGATTACATGTTGATGTGGTTTTATGATTATTAATTAATGAATCTAAATTTGACTATTCAGGTCATTATGAACAATCAAGAACACTTTAAGTAATAAGGTAAGGGATCCCATGTCTCGTTTTTTTTCAAGAATCCCCCTAATGTAATGTCATTTAATTTATAATTCCAATTGATGGGGTATGATTTCAAATACCCCCCCCCCAAATCCCTTATGATATGTAAATGATGGGATACCCATTTACCTCTCATTATGCCCTTAAAAGAACACATGTTACCATGACAAAATGTTGTAAGGGGTTTGTGATCTTACATTAAATTCTATGATATTTTTATTGTCTAACACTTATTTCTTGCATGTGGTATATTGTGTGCTTTCATTTGATACATATTATCATTATTATATATATATTAATGGTTTTATATGATTTATTTTTCAATTTTTTTCATACGACTCAATTGATTACAACCTGGTATTGGACTTTCCCTCAATTTCCATTTCATTGAGAATTACTTGGTATTGTGCACATAATCCTTCTTATTTTTTATATCCACATCCAATTTGATATCATTTTTCATATGAAATTTTAACTATGTTATATATATGTATTCTAATTTCATGCATATAAATAGTGACTTAAGATGTATACCATTTTACATACAGTATTTATTTGTAATGATATATTAACTATGGAAATATTGATGAATCTGTGTCCTTTAGTCTATACAGATATAAAGAAGGAAATTAGTACATATAATAAATTTATGTATAATTAATGCACTGGTATTTTAATGTCATGTGATGGCCACTATATTCTCTTGATACATAGACAGGTCTCATGATACAAATCAGTTGGCGACAAACCCTTTGAGTTTGTTTCCAAAAATCAGATGGGTTTCAAACACCATATTTTAATTTTTTCAATGGTAAAGTGATATCATGTTCTAGATACTGGACATCGAATTAATAATAATTCCCTTTATTCATTTTTAGTTATTACTATCCGTGATGATTTCACTATGACAAAATCTATTGATGGATTTTAATTCTTAGTTTATTAATGTCATGTGTTTTTCATTTATTCTCCATTCTATATTTACTATACCAATTTGTTTGTTATTTAGTTATGGTTGTTTCGAGTTTCCTATATTTGAATCCATTTTTGAGCATTGATATCACCCCTTTCATTTTTTTACCCTAAAAAGGTTATGAAGAGTATACTATTTATTGTGTTCATGTGGTTCATATTGATTAGTTTTTGTTATTTATTGTATTTTGTACCATTCACATTGTAATATGAGTTTCATGTTTGTATCTAGATTATTTTGGACTAAAAAATTGATCATTCCTTTGGTATTTCATTTCTCTTAATCATTCCAATTTAATAAGTAATGCATCGGTTCCAGGATTTTGTGGTCGGGGTGTTACATGCTGTATCAGATGATGTTTAGTAGCATTCTTGGAAACTAGATTATAAAATGATGATGAGAGAAAAAGTACCTAAGGTGGTATTTGAGGATAAATATACAATAACATCTACTAATTTTGGTAAGGAATATATTATGTGGATCCTTATAGCGAATACATCACTATCTAAATATATGTTGCTCTGGTATAGATGTATGTATCAGTGAAAAATCTGACAAGGAGTTTCTGGCTTGACCTGTGGTATCCTAGTACACGACAATGGGCCTTTCTTCACTCTTGGTTTGATAATCTAATAGAATATGCTTATGATAATTCATATTTTCTTTGCAATCCATTATGAAGGATTTTAATGTAAATTTTTCCTAATAAAAACTATGATTATGAGATAATCTATTAATAGAAATTTAATTTATGTAAAATTAATTTCTAGTTTTGATTATAAATTATTTTTCAGAACATAATCTACTATATTCCACTATTTATAAATAGATCCTAATGGAAGAAGGGGAATCAATACTCATTGACAATGTTGGGATTTCCCTACTGTTCTAGTCAATATAGTAAATGTTAGAGAACATCAGATCAATACCATATTGGGACAACATACTCAAGTTGTGACAAATAACCATGATACACCTATGTTGGATAATTTCATGTTGTAGAATCCCCCATATTATATTGGGACTACTAATCCACTGTTAGGTTAGCAGCGGATCAAGTCTCTTGAAAATATATTCATTGCATTAAGATGAAATGAAAACCAAAAGGTAGTGCTGGTAGTATGATGTCTTAATGACAATGTTGATCAATTGGGGTCCTTGATCTAGAATACCATGGAGCAACAATAAATTGAATATATATAATGGAGTAATTTTAAGGAAATATTCTTCAATAAAATTTTTCCTCGTGAGAAACAAACTAAAATGAAGAGGCAATTTCTTATCATAATGAAAATGTAAGAATACAGTATTTATGAGAATGAGGAAACATTTATAAGGCTAGCTAGGTGTAACATATATTATGTACGTGATTCAGAAGAAACGACTAATCATTACATTGAGGGTCTTAATCCAAGTCTTCGAAGGGAACCGGTTTCTCAATCATTTTCATTATATGATGACATTTTATTAAGTTCCATAAAATTATATTTGGAGTTTTATGTATCATATTTGTTCAAGAGAAACCATTATAAGATGTTTTACATTGATAACCATGGAAATGTTGAAGCACTAATGATGTACAAGGGAACAATGTAATTTTAATTATGTGAGAACAGTGGAAAGAATCCTCTTGGAAAATTCTTGAAAGGCATGGGAGTTTTCTATTAGTGTGGAAAAAAGGGTCTTCTATCTACTGAATGCAAGGGGAATAAACAATTAAATGATATTCAATTCAAAAATTGTATATATATGGAAAACTATTAAAATGAGTATCTTAAGAACCAAAGAAAAATTCCTCATAAAAGGCCACGAGTGAAAGGGAATGTTTATGCGATTAAAACTACATAGGTTGAAGTTCTTAATGATTTTGTATCGTGTACATTAATTTTTTCATCAAACATGGCCAATGATTTATTCTATTATGGATAATCACATTCATATATATCTTCCCAGTTTTCCGAGAAAATTAGGTATTTCCAATTATATTTAAAAAATGAGTTTTCTTTAAAAAATCATAGGTGATGTATCATTGCAACAAAGGCACGTCGATCAGTCCCCCTCTTGACACATAAAGGTTCTATAGTTTCTAGCTTTATCATCATATCAACAACTAACTTTGATATAATTATCAATATGAATTGGCAGTCAAATTATGATGCAGTGATCTATTTCAAGAAGAATAAAGTTACAATCATTGAAAGTGGTGAATAATACATTAATATTAGAATAGAATCCCAATCATCAGATTATTATCTAGATCCAACCCCATTATATATACTAATTTCAATTAATTGAGAGGAAGAGAACATAATATATATGGGTGAAGAAATAAATCATTAAATTAAATATGTACATATAGTTCCAAAATACATTGATGTATTATCAGAGGATTAAATTGGACATCCTCTTGAGTGGTAAGTTGAGTTCTCAATTGATTTAATTCCTACTCCATGACCTATATCAATTAATCCATATATAATGGCTACTATGAAATTAGTGGATACAAATAAACAACTAGAGTAATTGAGTGGAAAAGGAATTATTCTACCAAGTGTTTCTATATGGTTATCCTTTATCCTCTTTATCAAAAATAAATACAGATCCATGAAGTTGTGCATTGATTAAAAGAAAATCAAAGCTATTACTATAATGAATAAATATCCTCTACCATGAATTGATTATTTATTTGATGAAATTCAAGGATAAAAATAATTTTCTATGATTGTCCAGTGATCTGTTTAGCATCAATTGTGTATGAGGAATGAAGATATTCCAAAGATATCATTTCAAACCAGGAATGGGAATTACATGTTTATAGTGATGACTTTTGGATTGACTAATGAAACACATGTTTTCATAGATTTAATTAATAAATTTTTCAATGAATATATTTATAACATTGGTGTGATATTTATTAATGATATCCTTGTATACACTAAAATATATGAAGACCATGATAATCACTTGTATATTATTCTGAAAACTATTAGAAGAACGAATTATATGGGATTTATAGAATTTGTGGATGATTTAATCATTTTATTTTCAAGGAAATATTTTCACTATGGATAGAATCTAAGTTGATCCTTCGATGGAAATGGAAATCCAACATTGGACCACTCCAAGGAACATATCCACGATATGTTGTTTTATAATCTTAGCAGGTTGCTATCGATGTTTCGTTCAAAATTTCACTCAACTGGCTAACCCGCTAACCAAGAACACACATAAAGGGGTTATATTTTAATTGACAAAATAATGTACAAAATTCATTTAAGAATTTAAAATAATTTTTGACAATGATCCAATTTTGACTCTTCAATATGAAAATGTTGGAATTTTGATATACAATGATTCCTCCAAGAATGGACTATGTTATGTCCATATGAAAAATTATAAAACTATTACTTATGAATCAATGATGTTTAAGAATAATGATAAAAATTACACATATCAGGATCTTGATTTAGTAGCCATAATCATTGCACTGAAAATATATAGTCATTATCTCTACGTTGAATGATTTGAGATATATATAGATCACAAGAGTTTAAAATACATTTTCACATTGAAATTACTCCACATGAGGTAAATAAGATGGATCGAGTAACTCAATGATTATGATTTCTCAATACCCTAGGACAAAGGAAAAGAATATATGGTGGGAGATGAATTAATAAAGAATGATCACGGGCATCTGACCCAAATGAGGATTGATAGAGATCCTATATTCCTAGATCTACTAAAGTTTGAAATGAGAATTGTCATGTAAGGGGAAACATATTTCCACATTCAAAAGTTTGATAAAACATATTTACTAGAAAAATTAAAATGATCTCAATCTGATTATGTGAATCTACACATGAAAATCAATGCTATTAATGATATCAGATTAGTATACATCATATATGAGGAATGAGTTCTGAAATTTGGGAAGATGTTATGCATTCGATTAGTACCGTAACTAAAAAGGGAACTATTAGATGATGCTCGTAGCTCAAAATTCTCTATACACCCTGGTAGTACAATGATTTATATAGATTTGAAGGAACGTTTTTGGTGGGATAATATGAAGCGATAAATTGCTGACTTTGTTTCAATGTGTCTAGTTTGTCAACAAGTGAAGGTAGCAAGACAATATCTTATAGGGGTGGTGAAACATCTAACTTTTCCGATGTGGAATTGGGGTTATATGATGATGTATTTCTTCATAAGACTATTGAGAATGCCTAGAAGGAGTGATTTCATATGGTTAATTGTTGATCATTTCACTAAATCAGCACATTACAATGTTATAAGAGAGGATTTTCCACTTGAGCGCCGGGAAATACGTTATATTAATGAAGATGTAACACTTCATGGTGCACATCAATCGACTTTGTTCTACCGGGATCCCAATTTTACCTCAAAATTTTTGAAAAGTCTCAAGAAGGACTTGGATACTAAGCTTCATATGAGTATTTCTTATCCCCCCCCACAATGATGGAAAATCTAAAAGGACTATTCAAATATTGAAAGATAAGTTGAGATCACGCTACCTTAACTTTCAAGGTATGAGGGATAAATACTTGAATTTTCTGTAATTTTACTACATTAATACCTTCTATTATTGTATTCAAATGGTTCCATATAATGTATTATATTATAAGAGGTTTTGAACTCCAACTTGTTGGGATGAAGTTGGCGAGAGGAAACATTTTGGCCCAGAACATATTGAATACAAAACAATAATGATAAAAAAAATTCGGGCCCATATTAAATCCATCCAAAGTAGGCCAAAGAGTTATTCTGACAACCGGAGAAAGGATTTGTAATTTCAAGTTGTAGATCATGTATTTTGTAAAGAATCTCTCTTGATGGGTGTCTTATGGTTTGGTATAAAATGAAAATTGAGCCCCATGTATATTAGACCGTTTTAAATTCTATAATAGGTCAAAGTTGTTTCTTACCATTTAGAAATGACACTAAATCTCTCCAAGGTTCATAATGTGTTTTATGTGTCTTTATTGAATAAATACATTCCAGACCCAATGCATGGACTCCCCAATGAAAAAATAGAATTGGATGCTAATTTTTCATTTTGTGAAGAGACTATCGAGATTCTTGACACAGGGGAGTGGGTATTGAGAAATTGGACACATCATCTAGTAATGGTTCTTTGGAGAAACCATGATAAAGAGGAAGCAACATTAGTTCTTGAAGTAGTTATGAAGAAGAACCAACCACATTTTTTATGGGGAAATATTCATGAAACAATTCAAGGAAAAAATTTCTGAAAGTGGGGATAATATAACACCCCAAACATTTTATGGTTTCCTTCTCTTAAAATGCATTGAATTCATTACTTATATTTCATAATGCACTATGTTTCATTTAAAAATAACTTCATTGTATAAGATTAAATACAAACCCAGACATTAAAAACAAAATGTCCACTTCTATGTTTTTAATTTTGAAAAAACCGATATACATATTTGCGACCAGGGTGATATTTGGATACATATAGAATCAAGATAATTCATAATGAATTGTATCAAACCCATATGAATAGAATCTTACCGTTATGAATAGTGACATACCCTTATTGAATGTAATAGGACCCTCATAAATGGTATCCTTACTCATTAATGTATAAATAAAATTTAGGCACTTAAAAAATGATGATGAATAATTTAAGTGTTGGTATTTTTCTATTAAATAATGTTCTTAATTAAAAAGTAAATTTCCATATATAGAATTTAATTTTAAAAAAAATCTGTTTATTTTAGGATTATACTCCTCAAAAATGGTTAGTGTAAAATATTAGTATTTTTCTGAAATTCATCAATTTTTGATGAATAATAAAATATGATAAATTACTATAGATCCCAAATAGATGATTTTCTGCATCATTGGTGATGGAAGGCTAATGTATGTCCACATGGTTCAAACTAACATGAAATTATTAAAATTTTAGGATCACATAAATCATGACTATTTATAGTCTCGAGAAAATATATTGAAATAATGATTAAAATAATGTAAAATCTATCCTCCCCTCAACTATATAAAAACATTCACCCCTATTCCTCCAACACCACAAAAGCATCACACCTTTCCAAAAATTCTGCTCAAATATCTCACTATGCCCCCCACTTCCAAGCCCTAATGGTCTCACCAAAAGTCCCAAAACAAAGGCTTTAAGGAGATTCTCTTTGATATGTACTCAAGAGTTGAACATCTCTTCTCTTTTTTTCAAATTCTTTTACAAGTTCAATTATTTTGTTGCAATCTCCTCACATCTCTACATCCAAATGCTATGATAATTATATTACATTACATCGTCTGGAATTATATTTTTCTAATGTAATATTTTATCGTCATTCCTCTTTTCCACGACAAGCTACTCTAAAATGAAAATATCATATGCGATTTGTTAGTTTATCATATTCAAGGATGACACATTTTTAATTTATATTACTATCTAAAATAATTCTCACGAATAATTTTTAATGGTTGAACAAAATCATAATATTTTTATTTTACCTTATTTAATGCTTTTAATACTTACACACTCATATTACATACCAAATAATACATAACAAGTTCAATATGCACAAAACCAACATGTTAATCCAAGAGCTTATCAATGACACTTAACTAATGAGTAATCATCAAGGTATATAAAGGAAATTATTATATCATCATTTATAATTTTACCAATAACATATATTTACACTTCTGGATGTTTTACCGCATTTCAAATGAACTCCCGCTGATGAATACATGCAAACTGGTTATGAAAACCGAGGATTAAAATGCTTCCAAAACAATAAAATTGAATCTCTTAAACCCATCAAAAGTGGAATTAATGAACCTAACAATGTTATAATATATATATATTACATGTTGAATAGTTTTTGGAAATATTTATTAATGGTGTTAAATCAGACTTCGTAAGTCGTTATGATCAATCAAAAACACATTCGTGCATAAGGTAAGGGATCCTTTCTCTCACTTTTATTCAAGAAACCCCCACATTATTGTGTCCTTTTATAATTAACAAAAAATGATAGGGTATGTTTTATAACCTCATCCATGCTTCACTTATGATATATAAATTATTAGATACTCCTTTATCTCTCACTAATCCCTCCCAAGAACTCCCACTTCCATGCCAAAATGTTGTAAGGGGTTTCTTATCTAACTTTTAATTCAGTGATATTTACTTTTTCTACCACATATTTCATGCATGTGGTGTATTTTTTACTTCCATTTGATATATATTATCATTATTCTAGTTATCTTCATTGTATTATATGATTCATTTGGTGGAAATTAAATTTTGGTCATACCACTCAACTGAATACAATGTGTTAAGGGACTTTGTATCAATTTATATTTCATTGAGGCGTACATGGTATTGTACAACTAATATTTCTTTTGTGGTGTATCCACTTCCCATTTGAGTTAAGTTTTCATTTCAAATTATATAATGTTATATATCCATATTCTGGTTTCTTGGATATAATTATTTTTTATGTTGTATAACATTTTATATACAGTTATTATTTTGGATATTGTTTTAACTATAGAAATATTGATGAATCTATATCCTCTACACTTTGAGCATATTGAGAAGGCATATTTTAGTTGTAATAAATATGTGTATAAATAAATATTTGGTCTTGAAGTGATGGGAGGGCCCACTATATCACCTCGATGCATCAACGTGTCTAAAGAGACAAATTAGTTGGCTATAAACCCTTCGAGTTTGTCTCCAAAAAACAAACAGGTTTCTACCCACCTATTTAAACCATTTTTACAGTATATTGATATCATGTTCCAGATACATGACATCCAATTTATAAGAATTATATTTATTCATTTTTACATATTACAAACAATGATTTTTTCACTATGAAAAAATCTATGGATGTTGTTTCAGTCTCAGTTTAGTAATGGCATGTGTTTTTCATTTATTCACAATTCTATATAGACTTTTCCAATTAGTTTATGATTCAGTTATAAATTATTCATGATTTCACTATTTGTAACAATTACATTCCATTGATCTCACCCCTTTTATTTGATTACCCTCAACATGTTATGAAGAGGATAATATTTATTATGTTCTCATTGTTTTAGTGTATAAGTTTTTGTTATGTATTGTGTTGTGAACCTTTCTCATTATAATATGAGTTTCATGTTTGTATCTAGTTTCATCAAGACTACTAAACTTATCCTTCCTTTGGTATTTCATTCCTCTTAGTCATGCCAATCTAATAAGTAATGCACCTGCTAATGGATTTTAGTATAGGGGTGTTACAGTTTTATTATATAATATCCTTTGAAATAGAATCCATAAGATAACTAATAGTGAAAATTTGATTAAGGGTGTTGGAAATGGTTAGATAAAGAAAACGTTTACATTATTTTAATAATAAATTAAAATTCGATGTGTATCATTATGTGGTGGGGTTTTTCCAATTTTATAGGTGAATAGGTGGAACATTTTGGGGGAACCCTTTACATTTTCAATAATATAGAGTTTCAATTCCAATTAAAAATAATAATAAATTTAATAAAGGTAAATAGTTATTTATTTTCAATGAATTACTCAACCATTTATTTGGAATCATGTTTCTATTTTTTTCATATTCCATTAGAAAATAAATTTTTACTTTTTTGTCTTTTTAAGTGGTATTTAATATTTAACAATAGAAATTAATTTTAATGTTCACAATTAAAATTGAAAATTTTTACTAATTTTATCATATCGATATAAAATTCTAAATTATTTCAAATAAAATTCTTATCGATATCAAGCATTAATTATAGAATAAATACAAATAATAATTAAAAACAATTTATGTATAAAATAATGTTTTAAATCATAAAATATATGTGTATGATAAAACTACAGTTTTTTATTTATTTTCAATACTTATATTTTTTTATTATTTAACAAATTTAATATATTTGGGAGAAAAATCTATGAAAAATAATTATTTAAAAATATAATTACTAACAAAATTTTAGAATGTATTTTTATTCAAATTAAAAATATTATATTTGTTTTGAAAATAAAAACATAGGTTATATAAATTTAAAACAATATATTTATAATGACTTTGTTTATTGAATAAATACATATTTTTGAAGTTAAAAATATTGTGTTTCTTATATACTGATAATGTAAATAATCATTTGTTTTTAAAAAACTGTATTTTTTAATATTCATCTAAAAATAAATTGTTTTAAAAAACATTTATTCCTAAGCTAATTTTGATGATATAAATTCAAAAAAAATAATTATTTTTTCAAATTAAATTTATGATATTTATAGGTTTATTTTAAAAATAACAATAAAACTATGAACACTCCTTTTCTTGAAATAATATCTTTTTTATCCATTAGGTGTCTGTAGAATTAATTCATACCAATTTATATTTTTTAAAATAATGATACATTAGTTCATATACTGAAATAACATATAATAACATTCAATATTAGCTAATTTTTTTTATTAGGATAAAATAAACATCATTTTTAGAAATTACTTGACAAATGACAATTAAATCAAATTTATTATTATCCATTGAAATATTTTTAGTTAATTAATATATTTATATTTAGTAGAATATTTATTATTATCATTGTTTTATTAATATTACTTTTCAATTAATTTAAGGATAATTTTCGTTTATCAGTGTATACAATAAAATTTATCAACCATAATGTTTATTTAATTTAGAGAATATATAGTGAAATCATTATTTTTTATATACTAAAACAGATAAATAATTTGTGTCCTTACAAATTACAATTATTACTTATTATTAAAAGTAGGTGAGGGTATGCTTATCATATTCATCATTCTTAACATACCTTCTAATATGACATCTAAATTTCTCACATATGATATATTAAGTTACTTATCCTTTCCCAATGTACATTAATCCTTAATACAACCAAATAATAATTTATAAACCATAATATTACATTTTCAATAAAATTCATTTTACAAAACCATTTGGATCTCTATGACATTTAACCATAGTGAAATTTTATATTCCTCTAAAAATAAACACTATCTTTAACTATAAAATATATTAACTAGACCGGTAAATTTCTATCATAATCTCAAAAAAAGTGATAATCATTGCAAAAAATATTATAGATTACTTTTTTATTAAATAAATATTGTATTCCAGGTCTATTGATATTGTCTAACTGACATTCCTAACAAAATAAACCCTTTATGCCTCAACATCCAGAATATATTAAATCAAACCTTTATCCACAACTCAATAAAGTTTTCATTAGTTTGTACCCCAAAAATGTATATTTTTCATAAAATAATTTTTTCTGGGTTATTGATACCATTCAATATATGTTTTAGAACATTTATATATGAACTATTGAGTAAATATCCATATATGTTTCAAATAATCCTCATAATTTTTATATTTTAATGGAGTATCATTAATAAATATCACTCATTAGTAAGTGTGCTAAAGAGCATCATGTTTGAATTTTTATTTTGATATCAACAACAATAACTTAGGAAAACTAATAAATCACCTTTTCTTTAATAATGTGAATATAAAATGATTCTCAACCATTTATGTATACTACCTTATTCTTTTAGAAAACATATTTTTTAGATACATACCTTTCTCAGCTTCATTTATGTGATCATGTTTCAACCAAATACTAAATAAATAATTTATTATCAAGTATATTAGAGTAAATGATCATATAAATATGAAATAATGTTCTATAGATGACTTCTATAATGAAAACATATTTTCACCATTTGATACATTCTGTTCAATTTATATTATTTCAGTTATCTTATATTATACATCTTAATTTAATCATTTAAACTTCTAAAAAATAATCCTGAAAATTATTATAATATTTTAAACATAAAATAAATGAACAATATTCACTCGAAGTTATAATTTCGCTTTATAAATAAAATAAAATTATAATTAAGAAGTATCTTTATTCGTGAATCTCTATATTTTTATCTATGTTATACATAGTCATTACCTATTTGGTTTTCTGTACAAAATAATTTGAAATAATTTAAAAATAATAATCAATAGAGTGTGAATTAACCATAGTATATCCCCTGGGTGTGTTAAAATTGGTAGGTAGTTCGGACTCTTTGTTGTGAACTAGGTCAAAATTGAGTTAAAACTAATCATGATGTTTTTTGGGTTATAATCCATATGTATATTTTTTCCGGATCTTGCATCCACTTATGGTATATAAGTCAGGATGTAATTTCTTGGGGAACCTCATTATGTATACATTACCAACACATTAGGATATTATCCTAAACTTATAAATACTACTAGGGTATCACTAAATATATTTTAAACTAATACCTAAAAATATAAAATATTTATTATAACCAACTTAATGGTTTATTAGTAAATTTAAAACTAAAATCAACCATAGATTATAAATCCATAATTACATTTATAAATCTTAAATTAACTTTAACAGATAACATTCTAACCTATAATGTAAATTAAATCTCTATTTGATACCATTTGAGGTGCCCTAGACTCGTACTCTCATATGTCATTTTGAAAACAAATAACTTATACACATTGGGTATTGTAGACATTCATTATTAAAGGATAATTAAACATATAAAACTAAATAACATTTTTTTAGGTTCTGATATTTATATAATTAAAAAAATTATCTACTATAATCCTTGTATTTTATCTCACAATTTAATTTACCCAACTATATAAGAAACTAATTTATCCAAAATGAGTCTTCATAATCTCTGATAAATCATCCACACATGAATCTATTCAAGAACATCATATTTATTACATTTATTTATAACATAGGGAAATGGAAATAGAAGAAATGGGTGACCTTAGATGATCAATAAGGTGAAGAGTACTATAAAATTGGGTTTATCTATCACTCGGGCTCCCACAGCCCTAAAAAATGCTCTATTAAAGATGCTCTTTTTGTGCTATTAAATGGAGTCTTTTACAATGATTTTTTAGTACTATTAAAGGGGGAATTTAACAAACCTAGTAAAAAAGTGACGATAAAGGGATGCCTTTATCAGTGCTAGTAAGAAATAATTGAAAAAGTTATTTTATCAACAATTTTCTATAATGCTGATAAAGACCCCCCTTAATAGCATTTTTTACGAGTGCTGATAAAGTGTATATTTTAAATAAAATTATATTTCATAAAAAAATTTAATAATTTATAAACATATTTATAATGATAGAAATATAATATATGTATATTTATTTTTTTAAAATATGTTTTAGATAAGGATTAAAAGGAATTAAATCTTAATATATAATATATTGAGTGAAAATGAGTTATAAATTAATTAAAAACTATTTTTAAATAATAATTTTTATTTATTATCAATTAATTTTTATTTAATAAAAATTTAAAAATGAGAGATTAAAATATTAATAAATGATATAAAATAAGTTAAAAATATAACTTGAACTTCAAACAAAAATAAAATTTTATTCGACTATATATTTCGGGTCTACCACATAGAAAATCAAAGCCTACAACAATATATAGACCCTAGTGAAATGGGGGACCCACTATCAATTCGGTTGATTTGAAAAAGGCATAAAAGGTCTCAAAATAAGGATTTAGGGTGTTGTACCCAAATTTTTTAACATCCAATAGAATTTCTACCTCTTTTAAGGTGGTATTTTTTCCCATTTTTAGTGGGGATTGAATTTATTCATAAGGATTATATTCATATTAATGTTATGGTTTTGGAATTACATCATTTTTCACAATGTAGTTTTGTTTTTAATTAAATATATTCAGAATTTCATATATATATATACTTATAATTCATCATTGTATCAATACATATATAAACATATTTAAATAGAAATTTATTTCTAAATATATATAGTAAACATCCTTATTAATTGTATTTATTGATAAAAGATAACTATTTGAGTTACCTTATAAATATGAATTCATATAAAAAAATATTCATATACAATTAATTATTATATATAAACAGGTGTTTGTCAATAATTAACTACTATATATATATATATATATTCTAATATATGTAATCAAATAGATATTCTTAAAATTTATTTAAAATAATATCTAACCATTTTTTAAAGTATACATACATATATATAATGTTTATATACACATATGTTTGTGTATAAATAAATGGTATATATTTATATAATATTATTTTATATGTAAATGAATATAATATATAATAAATCTAAATAAATGTTATTATATATACATATCCCAAAATCATACAAATATTTTATAAATATATTTTAATATAATTATATACATATATGAAATAAAGATATTTTTTTAAATATATAAATAAATTAACAGAAATATCATTAATGATAAAACAAAAAAACATGGTGCGGTTGTAAAGGCATAATATCTTTAAAGTATAAGTACAGGGTTTGAATCCAGGTGGGCATAAGAGACTAGAAATTTTTAAATCACTAATAAAGGGTTGGTGGGGTGAAATGTATTGATACTGGGGGGTTCTGGAGAACTATGAAAGGTGTCATGGAAGTGTTAATTAAGGTTCCGGCTCATATATGTCCATATAAATATAATTTTAGCCCATTTAACATTGCATTTTTATCACTATTAAATTGGACATTTATCATCGCTAAAAAGGTGTTGTTAATGGGATCCTTAAGTAATACTAAAAAAGAGATGTTAAATGAATCTTTTAGATGACAAAAAACACACTGATAAAGGAGTGATTTTTAGTGATTTTATAGCACTGATAAAGGACCCATATATCATCACTTCACTGGTGATGATAAAATTCTACGTATTTTAACTGCACTATAGAAGTAAATGCTTTTTACTGCTGATAAAGGCTGATTCTAGGGATCTTAAAGGCATATTTGGTACTATTTTTAATATATGCGATAAAAATCAAGGATTATAAGGGAGAACAAGTTTATTATATGGGTATAATCAAGAAAATAAGAATGTTAAACCCTATTATAATAATTCATAAGTACTAGAATAATTCTTTGAAAGATAATGAACATAAATAAAAAAACTATGGAAACAACTGTCAATAAACAAGAGCCTTAAGAGAATAACATAGTCATGAGAATAAGAATAAAACTATGGTATCATTTAAATAAAATTCAAAAATTAGTATAGGAAAATTTACTGTGATGAGCCACACCATCACTGACTTTGGTTATGAGTATATAATGTGTTCTCATGTATATATATCTTAATAAATATAAATCCTTAACCAATGAATTTGTTGGTGATATATGACCCCAATGGTCATCATCCTTATATATATGTGACTCTTGAAAATCATTTACTTATAATATCATAAATATCCCAAGGATTGAACATAGGTTTCATTCAGCACATTATAAAGCCTCATTAGAATAAAATGGATTTGATATACATTTTAGAGGAAATCATACAAATTAATCATTAATAATTCTATCAATAATCAAAACATAATAAAACCATGGAAAATAAATGGCTATCCAAGGACATTAATTATTTTATAGGTAAATATCATTCAATAATAATAACAACTAACACGTTATTTGAACCTAATATTCAAATGGTATATATTTAAGCTAATAATTTCCATAAGTCAATATAAATATGTCATCTAGGTGAAAAAAATCAGTTGTATTAAAGAAATATATAGTGTTTAGAAAGGAAATCATCAAAAGAAAAATTTGGGTTATTCACCAATGACGACATGGAAATGAAAAGGTGTAAATGGATAAATCCTCTAAAAGAGATGGATATAACATAATCACTATTGGGAAGGAAAATGGATTCTATTATTTATAGAATATCCTCATTCAGGCACACATTATTTATATGGAAGTGTATTTGGATTAAAACCATATTTTAAGAGTTCTTTTATAAAATCTCTTTGGAAATATGAAAAATCCATAATTGCTAATAAAAAAATAGAAATATTTTCATCAATCATGGATAATAAATTTTATTTATAAAACCATTAAATATTAGAAATTAAGATACATATAAAACCAAAAAATATATTGGATATACATTTAGACATGGAAAATGTTAGAAATAAATTATTTTATTGAAAAAAATCAAAATGGGAAAAATTAAATTTATTTTATTTTAAAAAAAATTGAAAGGGAATTTAAGGTAATTAAAAATAACCTTTATAATTTTATAAAATAAATATATTAATTTAAAAAATCTAGAGTCTAGGATAAATCATACGCATAAAATTAAATTTCAATTTTTTTTTTGAAATACTTTTGTAAAAAAACGCATAGATTTAAACTATTATAATGATACAAAATTAAATCAAGGTAAATAGAAAAGATAAACCAAAAAGAATAAATATGTGGGAAGAAGAAGATTGTGAAATTAGAATAATGACTATATAAATTACCACAATGTGTTAACACACTTCATGGACCTCGATTTTAAAATAGGTTAGTAAGAAAATATAATAGTTTTAGTAATAATTTAATTAAAACAATAGATGAATAAATACCACTAAAGTGAAGAAAAAAACTCATGAATAAATGGTAATTCTAGATATAATATATCGAATCGGTGTTATATACACTATATAAAATTGTGTTGGTTTGTAACAAGAATATTTTACCATGAAATATGAATTGATAACAACAAACCCCATACAAGTAACATACCCTTTGAAAAAATAATCATTCGATTATACGGTTATAAGAAGGAATTATAGAACAAACAATAGTTATGTAATAAAAAAATTATTCAATTGGTGAAATAAATTATTCATAGTACAATAGTGTTTAATAAGAAATATTTTAACAAAATGGGAATATATATGTTCTTTCAGAAACAAATATTTTTTTTTGATTTTTATGTCAACCCCAAGAGAGAATGAACATTGAATATAAAATTGAATATAATTAAATATATTATAATTGTGACACAAAATATTAAAGTATAATTATATGCACCGTTGAAAATAAAACACGGTGTGTGATAACAAATATGTCCCAAGGGAGAAAATTGAGACCATAAACCCTTAACTTTTTCCACATTCATTTTGTCCATTCTCTTAACCATATGTGTAATAAAATTAGGTAATTTAAAATAAAAATAATATTATTTATCTATATTTCCTAATATAATGTTTATATATTGTCATATTATATTTATATTTTATGTACTTTTACATTTTTTAAACAACTCATGTTTGTTCTATTAGTTTTTTTCCCCTCTTCAGTATATTGAATATGATAAAATGTATTGTAAAATTGCCTCATAATATATCTATTTTTGTAGTTTTATGTAATTTATTATTAAAATATGTAAAAATAACTATATTTTTATTGGTTTCCATAATCGGCACCATGTGTGAATGGTAAAATTAAATTTTTCATTTTTGGATGTTTATTCATTAGGACCATTAATTGAAAATATCACTTATAAAATGTACAATATTATATTTTTAAAAAATTAAAAATTTAATTATATATTTATTATTATAAAATATCACCATTAATTATGTTTCTTCAGTAATACAATATTGAAATTCAAATCATCTTTAATGTTGGTAGCTAAACAGACCAAAACATGAACATGCTATATTTAATTGATAAGTATCATTATGGAGTTATTTAATTATATGATTATTATTATAAAAGTATATTGAAATTATTTTTATCTTATTATAGTTTTAAATCAGATATGTAATAATTTTAAGAAACTAATAAAATTCTAGATGAAAAAAACAAATTCAAAACTTTTATAGAGGTGATAGTTTTCTCATACACACATATAAAAGTTTCATTTTTTCAACGATTGGGAAGAGGTTAGGGAATGAATTTTTAATTTATGAAGCATAGTAATCACAAAAATATAATATTATTTCATCAATAATTTTTTTTTACTTTCAATGTTAGTTGTTAAATAAAATTAAGGGACGTCATGTATAGAGGTTGTAATCTACACGTACACATGTGGATATTTTTATATTCCAATAAACAAGAGGTATTGAATGTAAATATTGATGTTTCATTTTACAACAATAAATATTTTTATATGCTATATTAATTAATTAATTAAAGAATTATTACCCACCCTATTATGTGGTCATGAAAAGAATAAGTTTTTGATACATAGAGTTGGTAGTCCGCATGTATTCACTATAAACATTCATTATTTTTTCATAGTGGATGTAAATGAATAAATAAGGGTAGTTAATTTAATTTAACAACAAGTTGGTTTATTAATTATATATATATATTTATGTTAATTTAGTTATAAATGGTATGGAAGAGGATAATTAAGAATAAATTCTTTTGTAAGGAGGTAATACATATGTCAACAGTTTGAGTATTATTTTAGAAATTTAATTCAAAATTGGTTCGTTAAGATAACTAAATTTTACTATAGGGATATGTGTAATGGGTTTCTATTAGGAAATCATTAATCTATTTTAAGAATAAAAGTTAATGGAAAGTGTAACATGATGTTGTAGAAATGTTCAATTTTTATAAGTGAAGAGGATAAAAAAATTTCAATCACACATTAAAATTTTAATAATGTTAATTAACATTTAAATGGTTAAATGATAATAATTGGGAAAAGGTGGAAGGGGTGAATTTTTGTCCAGCCACATCACAAAAACCCATTTGGAAATTTTTTTAACAATATTTATTTTATTTCATTTTAGTAAATAAATTTTTAACATTTTAATAATTATTAGGGTAATTAATTATTAAACATATTAATTAATTTTAGTAAAAAAAATTAAAACTGAACTTGTCACCTAATTTTATCCTTATGCTTACCAAATATAAAAAAAATTATCATATTAAATTTCTATTGGGTAGAAACATTTATAATAAAATAAATTCCCTAAACATTTAAAAATGATTTTTTTCTAGAAATTATTCTTATTTAGAAAAAAAAAATTATGTGTATGATAATATTAGTAAGATATTTATTTTTAATGGAATAAATATTTTTATTATAAAACCTAAAAATTTTTGATTTAATATCTTGGGAAAAATAAATTTCACTAATATAATATTTCATTAAATGCCAATGGCAAAACCATTTTTATATGAATTAACAATACTAGAATTATTTTATAAGGTTAAATATATGATTTATAAATTTAATATTATATTTAAAATATATAAATTTATTCCTTAAATTCGTATTTTCTAAATTAAAAATATTTTTCATTATTATAAGCTAATAATGTAATCAATGAAATCATTTAGGGGAAATTATAATTTTTCTATTCATCTAAATTTCATTTATTTTAAAAAATATAAAAAAAATAATTGTAATATTATTTTAAAATTATAAACATAAAAATTTCATTTCATTTTATCAGACTAAATTTAAGTAATTTATATATTTAGTTTTTTTACGGAAATAAAAATTAAAAATAAAAGCAATTTTTTTTAAAAAAAATGACATTTTGACACATTAGGTTTACATATAATTACGTCATACACATTTATATTTTAGATAATGCAAATATTTTAAGTAATTTTTTGAAAAAATATATATTATTATTTAAAATTGATTGATTTATTTTATTAATATAGAATATATATTAATTATATAAATTATTTGAGAAAGAATAATTAAATAACATTTATTATTGATCCTATATATGAATTATTATTTGAATAACATGTTATTATTTACTATAGGATTTTTTTATTTTTATATTGTTCATAATTGTAGTTATATATAACATCATTTCATTTTTTAGTTTGGAGGTTAACATAAAATATGTAATTAAAAAAAGATTTTTAAAGGACAAAATATTTAGTGACATCTTGTGTTGTTGAATTCTCCCCTACTAAATAAATAACATCATCATGGTTTTTAATTATTAATTACAGATGATTTTATGTGAGGTTATCATAAAATTTTCATCATTTAGGATAAAAATTTAAATTTTACATTCACTGTGCTCCTATTGGCTACAAAAAGATACTTATCCTACCTCATATAACCAAAGATATCTATACAACCAATGATCCATTTTATACACCCAAATAATATACTCTCTATAATATACCATTCCCAAAACCATTTTAATCACCATGACATTAAAACATAATTAGATTATATTTTGCTCCAAAAATTAACCCTATCATTAAACCATAAATTCATTAACCGCAATGATAATAATATATCATCATCCCAAAAAATGATATAAACTCACCAAAAATATCATATATCTATTTAATGTTAAAGAAATATTAAATTCCATGGAAATTAATAATAAATAATACAATTTCATCGAGGTTAATCAATCATTTTTAACTCAACATCAAGCATGTATTAATCCTAATATTTATTCATACCTCAATCATGCATTCTTCAATAGTTGTCCATAATAATATAATAATATCTTAAAATAAATATAAATGAATATTGATATCATTTAATATATGTTTTGAATCATTTTAAATAGAACTATTGACTAAAAATCAGTAGATTTTTTAGATAATCCTCATATCTTTTTGAAAATACCTGATTATCATAGACAAATATCACTCAATAATGATAATTTTTAAGAGTATAATTATTTAATTTCAACTATGATATCATCCACAATAACATAGGTATGATTAGTAAACTCTTATTTTCTAAAATAACATTAATATACTATATTCATAACTATTTATAATTACTCCGTAATTCATTTATAATGTATAGTGGTCTCTAGATACGTGTCTATCTTAACTTCGTTTTCATTATCATGTTTTAACCCAATACTAAAACCCAAAATGGTTGTCGTTAAATTAAATGTAAATGGTCATATGAATATGAAAACTCAATCCAATGTTGTATTGAATAATGAAATATTATTTTCATCCATTGATAATTTTAGTTCAGTTTAATTTTATTTAAGATAGGTTCACTTAAAATTATTATCCTAACCAAAAAATGAACTATTTGAAAATTTTCAAGAACATTCATTCAATATACTAAAATTTAAATTCAATGAAATATACACTATCAATGTTTTACATAAAAATTATACATAAAATCACATATCAATTAATAAATACCTTAAATTATGAATCGCTAAATTCTAATATACATTATAAATATTCATTACCTATTAGGATTTCCATATAAAATATTTTTAAATATATTCTAATGCTTCATAAATAGATTTTGGATTTACAAGATCATATACCCCAAGAGAATCAAACAATATCAGATATTAGGAATCTTTTTAATGTATTAGGTGACGATTGTGTTAATACATAACATGCCCTTTTCAATGTTACTACTTAAAAGTACATCTATGTCAAATACATTATCAACATATAGTATCCAAAAATGGGTGATATTTTAATGAGAACCATATAATCTCAACATTACCAAGACAATAAATATTATTCTTTACATTTACTCATTTCTAGGGTTTTTGAAAAAGATCACTTATTATAATCCATAAAAATATGAAATATTCAGTACAACCAACATAATAGTTTATATATACCTTTGAAAACGTAATAATCCTTATCCTCTCAATTCTAAATGATATGTATATATCATAATCTATTTTCAATTGAACCCATCCTAATCCATCAATTTATATAAACCTTCATTTGATACCAACTATTGTACCCCATAACTCACTCCCATATTCAGTGCTAAAAACACATAACTAGGGAAAGGATGATTTGATGTGAGTCAATAATTAAAAGATAATTAAATATTCAGAGTTTAAGTACCTTTTTAGTTTTATAGTTTTATAAAATTAGGATAAATATATAACTATTAAAACCCATGTTTATTGAATTGTAATTATGTGTTTCCTATTATATAAGAAACTACTTAATTAATAACGTGTCTTCAAAATCTCCCACAAATCATCAACAAAAGATACACTTCATGAAAAATATTACATGTTACTTTTCATTATAACTTATGAAAATTGAAAAATAATAATGGTGTGAGAAAAAATGATATATTAGGGACAATATATGAGATTTAAATCAATAATCATATGTGGGAATAAGATGAGGAAATGGGTTAAATCAGGATACATAATAAATTTATTCAAAAAATCATAGGTCATAAGTCATTGAATAAGGATTTCCATAATACAATAATTTAAAATAATGTTTTTTAAACATCATTAATTAATCCTGATCCAAGAGAGTATAACATAGTCATGAGACTAAGCATAGTAGAATATCATATGTAAAATATGACAAAAACATTAGTATATGGATCATTACATTCATGAATCACACCATAAATTCTCATGCTAACGTGCAACAAAAATGAATCATGTACATATACCCCAATAGATATAAAACCATAAGAAATGATTTAGAGGAAAATATTGTACACCAAAGCAATTAAGAATTATAAAGGATGTTATGGATCAATACTATAAAAGAGATGGATAAAAAAACCATATAGAGAAAAAAATGTTTCATAAAATTAATATGATATCTTTGATTAAGAATAAACAATGTTAAAGGATGTGTTTTTATATGAAAACATCATTTAAGATGTTTTAGAAAATATCTCATTAGAAAAAAAGAAACATCAATTTCCATATCAAAAATAATTATATAAATATAAATTCTTTTATAAATCATTGAAAATAATATTTTATTCATTAAAAAAAATATTCCAATATAAATTTGATATATAGTTAAAAAGATGACCTAATATCATGTTTACCTTGAAAATGTTTAAAAAAATATTTTTTTAAACAAAAAATATGGGAAAATGATTAAATAATTTCATTTTAAAATAGTTGGAAGGGAGTTCAAGATTATTAAAAATTAAAATTTTCACTTTTATAAAAATAATTTTACATCAACACAATTTGGATTTAATGATAATATATGTGCATAAAAATAAAATTTCATTTGTTATATTTTTTAAATAATTTTTTTTTGAATAACACATTTATTTTAAATATTTAAAAGCTTAAAATATAATATATGGTAAATTGAAAACAAATCCCAACACGGATACTAATAGTGGAAGAAAATGATTCTGATATTTTAATAAATACTACAAAAATTCTCCAACTATGTTACCATATTTTAGTTACCAGAATATTTAAAATGGGGTTTGGATAAGAAACCTTATAGATTGAGTGAAATTTAAATCAAAACTCATGAAGTGTACATAGATTTAAATTTAACATTAACTATCACGAATAAAAAAATTCATGATATAATATAAGATATATGCACGATATATACACCCTATAAAGGTAAATTGGTGCATAAAAGAAGTTATGCCTCATCAAATATGAATTTTGACCACGAAACACCATTCTAGTGATGTAATCATTTATGTAAGAATAATTTAACAGTAGAGTTATTTGATAATTTTTGAACCATTGAAATAAATGCGGGAATATGATTAAAATTATACATTAGGTATAATCAATTAATAATTAAAAAATATAATTTAATAAAAAATAAATTTAACACGATGTATGGAAATTTAATTGAGAACAAATACATATAGATTTTTAAATTTTTGAGACAAAAACCCATGAGAGAAAAAACATGGAATATAAAATTTAATATCATTAAATATAAGATAATCATCTTACATAACACTGAAATGGTATGTAATACACCATTCTAAATAAAATATGTCGTATATTAAAAAAATATTCCACAATGGGAGAAAATTTAGGCACAAAGCCCTTACCATGATCTTTTTTCATTATATGTATGCACTTAACGTCATGAACTATAAAATTATGTTTTTTTATAAAATTTATTATGAAACATACTCATATATATTTCATATTTCATGTTTTCTCAATTTTTATATGGTTTTCATTTATTTTTCTTGTTATTCTTATGTCGGTTACTATGGTTTTCTTGGTCATTTTCTCGTAACACTTTCTAAATGTTGATAATCGTCAGAAGAATTGTAAAATTGATTCATAATTTAAATATTTATAGATCTTTATTTATTTTTTTAAAATTATTACAAAATTTATATATTTACATTTTTTTCTTATGTATACTCTAATTATGAAAGGTAACATAAATATTCTTTTATGGGGATTAATTTTACTATGATAGTTAACTATTAATATCACATAAATAATGTATAATTTTAGATTTACAAAAGCATAAAAAAATATTTTTTTATATTTATAAAAAATAAAAATAAATTATTTTTACAATTTCCCCAATGATATACATTTTGTACCATTGATTATATTTGTGGCTAAATTGAGAGAAACAGAGATATGTTATAATTAATGTATAAGTAAAAATATATGGTCATTTAGTTTTAATATCAATAATATATAATAAAATAATATTATTTATATTTTCATAAGGTGGTGAATCAGATTTCGAAAGAGTTGGAAAAATGATAAAAACACTAGATGAAAAAAAATACATCACATTCAAAGAGACGACAGTCTACACGTACACATGTTTGATGTATTCATTTTTTTCATTAAAATGGGAGGATGTTGTGGAATCTTATATAATTTCATAACTTTAATAATGTTAAAAATTTAAATTTATTTCATTAAATACAAATTTATAAAAAATATATGTTAGGTGGTTATGAAAAAAATACACATCGATCATGGATGTGATGGTCTGCACGTACACATGATGAAATTTTAAATAAATTTAAAAAATGATACTCATTTAATAAAATATTATATATTGATATATTGGGGATGTAATCATAAAAAATAACAAAAATATCAATTCTAGAAAAAAAAATTAATATACAAAAATAACATGGATTGGTGTAATATTGAAGAATCATTCTTGAGTAATAAATTGAAAATAAATATGTGATGGAAAAACCCTTCCATTGTTACCTACTATTATTTTGTTCTAAATGTGATAATTTGTTATCTAGACCAACATGGTTGAATCCAACCTATATTTTTAATTCATTATATGAAATATGATTAAAGACACATAAATCTCTACTCAAATACTCAATGTGACAAGGTATTGATGACTTGTATATACCAATTGATTCCTTTAGAATTTTTCCAGATGTATAATTTATTCAATAAACATCATTGAAATATTCTAAAAAGGTCAATGATTTGAATAAAATTGTGTCCCAAAAAATATTTTTTCAAGTATTTATATGCAATACATGTGATGTCTATGCTCTATTATTGTGTAGGGAGTAATAAAGGGTATTGTTATCATCTAAGAATAGAAGTTTAGTTTTTTTATAATAGTTAACCTCAGTCATTGTAACCTAAATTTTATGTTTAGGAGGAAGGAAATTATTTCTATAATATTGAACTATCTATTATTCATGAATGGTTTTGTTAAAAGATAAGAATATTCCATGTTAAGTCTTTATGATATATTAAACAATTCAATGATTTTGACAGGTATACGATATGAAATGTATACTTTCGAAATACTATTTGTATACTATAGTTCAATATAATGGTAAAAATTGAAGAATCGTGTAGTTTGTATTGAAAATAGAAGTCGACAAGTTGTGAAATCAATTAGTTAAATAAAAATGAAAATTTCAATATTATATGGATCTATATAATATATTCATATTACCATCCATCTTCTTAAATATGATTTGAGAAATTGTTTACTAACCGGGAGTTGTTACGAACAACATGAGATGAAGGATTTTATACACATGCTTTATTATTCATAAAATTATATAATAGTTTTATAAAATATAAAAAGATAAAAAATTATATCCTAGATTATGTGTTCACCCATGATGTTGGTTAAAATATGAGGGGTTTGATTCCTCTATGAAAAATGGGATATTTTGTTGATTAAAGTTTTCTTTTAATAATATTTTCCAAACATATATAATAATATAAATGATACGGATAAAATATTTTATTTGTAAAAAAATCATAATAAATAAAAATATGTTTTGTTTCATGAAAATATAAATGAATTTCGGTATTTTATATTGTTATTATGAAATGAAAATAGTTTATAAGAATTTAGTAAGAGTACATGTGGACTTAGATAAGATAGAAATTTAAAAAATAAAATATTATGATAGTGTGTGTTTAAGTTTATTATTACTAAATATCATAAAAAATTTTTGATATGAAAATAAAATGATGTAAAAAGTGAAATATTTAGTTAATATAAAAAATTTAATGTCTCTTTATATCCTAAAATAATTTAAGAATTTTGTTTAAAAATGTAAAGAGTTTCATTTTTTTCCTAATTGATATCATGGATAATTTTGGATGGAAAAAGTAAGATGAGAAAATTCTACAAAAAATGATACTGTTAAACTTAGAAAGAGTTAGAAGCTAGAAAACAATGTTACAAACATCGTAACATTTTCTGTTGTGGATAAAATTTCAAATACTTGTTCAATGTGTAAATCTATAGGAATATTATTCCTAACTCTAACCATTATTCAATAATGATTTATTAATATAAGTTTCATCTTAATGGTGTTTAGTGGGAGGGTTTTATTAGAAACTCACATATATCTATGTCAGGAGTCACATTGAGAGGTATCATGTTTAAAATAACCTTAAAGATTTATCAAACATAATGATGATATATTTTTACATCATATGTGATATTCTTGGGAAAACCTCAAGTATATTTTTGATAAGTATAATTTAATGATTTTGTGAATATTAAATTTATATTATTCTTTAATTTATAGACTCTATATTGTCATTATTTCATGTTGGAAGATTATATTTCATGTAATGAAATTAAAATTAACCAAACTAATTTTTTGTCTTCAAAAATGTTATTTTTAATAGAGTGTTATATGTTGAAAAAAAATTGTTAAGGTTTGTGTGGGTATGATTACATATAAATATATGATATATGATCATGGGGAAAAAAATTGGTTTTATGAATTTGATGAACGTCATGTATACAATATATATAATGTGATATACTAAGGAATCTGTAAAAAACGGGTACATAATTTGATGAATGTATATTCAGGATGATAAATTTTTAACTTATGTTATTTAAAACCAACATGGTAAATATTTTTTCAAATCAGTTATAAAATATCGAGTGTAAAAAATACCCAACATACCTTTTCAATGTAAATTATTTAATTACTGAAATGAAAATTAGATTTCATTTCGATTATTAAATAATTGAAATGGAAGAAATTTCATTTTTTTATGAAACATCGAGATGAGTATTTTTTTTGTTCATTCATTATCATGAAAAAAGTAGGTTTTCTCTCATATGATTAATCTTATCTCTTTATTATTTGATCTGGTGGCCTCAAATCTCATTTATTTGGTAATAATTGTCATCTTCCACCATTAGTGATCATTGGACACCTCATTAACTCTATATATTATTATTATTTTTCTATTTTTATAGCTTTTTTATTCACAACCCTTTTGATATCTATTTACAGTTTGTGTTTATATTTTTGAATTTCAATGTATTCAATGTATGTTTAAATTAATTAATGTTGACTGGAGCTTAATTTTATGATTTATCTCTACTAACAAATTAATTTTACATCTCTTAAATAATTGTTTTCGTATGATTATTCATGAGTCTATGATTTTCTTGATTGATGAATTATTGTATTGAGATTAAGGTTTGATTAAATGATTATATGATTAATTCATGTAATAAATAATGATAATTTTTAGATTACTTCTCATCGAATGTATGTTTATTTAATGGGTGTTTTGATGGAAGTGTGGTTTATGTAGTTTTAATATAGATTTTTGATAATATATATTTAGACGATCATGCTGATTGCATGACAATTATTTATTCTTTGTGAGAGAATGATAAATAAATATGTTTTTATTGATAATTTTGTTTATCATATACGTTGTATTTATTTTTTTGGGAAATATTTTATAGTATTTATTATTATTAATTATAAAATAAACTTATAAATTAAATTAAAAAATATAATAATCTATTTCAAATTATTGATATTTTTATTGAAAATAATGAGTTTAAGTTGGATTGATAAACTTTTTACAAGTGATGAATATTACCAAGGTATTGATGCTTTTTTATAATTTTTCAACTATAATGTTCTAAACTATGACATACTTTTCTATCCAAGATTGAAATATTAAAATTTGAATATGTTGAGGTGTTTAGAAACCAAGTATCATTTAATTTTACATGGCTTTAATATGATATGCAACACTTTGATTTTTCATGATGAAACTTGTTAGAATTTGAAATCTACTGATGATGATCTGTAATATTATAGGTCTAATGAAATTAATGAATTTTTTTTTACATTAAATTAAATGATATATTTAGTGATTTGATAATTTTGAATTAATAAGGTGATCCTAAAAATAATTCTATCTAGGTTATACAAATCTAATGGTTTTATAAAAAATATTAACAATGATTAACATGAAGGATAAAAATTGATGGTGTAAAAAGAGTTTTCCAAAATTTCGAATGTAATTAAACTACATACATCCTGAAGATAATGATCTTGTACATTAAAAGAATAATACAATGAAAAATTCAGCCTGATGGGTTTCATGTGAAATAACATATATTCCTGCATTAATTTTTAGGTTCTATATTAGAACGAATATAGTGTTCTATCATATTGATCTATATGTGAACATCATGGTATATGTTGAATTAAAAATCATAGGCTAATTTCTAATTTTAATGAATAATGCCCATATAATTTGGTATTTTCCCAAAATTAGACATTTTATACGTTTATCTGAATATTAAAATGATATAAAAGGATATGATTATATGTATATGAGTGGGTATCTGATGGAAAATTATATCATCTAACTAAATATAAATATTGGATAAAAAATGATCAAAAATTTTGTACATAGGAATGTGATGTTAGAAATATTAAACATGTAATGTTCAAACATGTACTGAATCTATTTCCTAGAATTAGTATAAAACACTGGTCACTTTTAATTTATGACAATTCTTTTGAATATTTTATGGCGTGGAGATATATCATGTGAGAAATAATGATTTATGGTCCAAAATAACCTAGAAAATATATTAATGTATTCTTATCACCATTAATTAATGATTTTTTATCTTGGTTGTAACATGCATAGATTTTATAATATATGTCTCTTTAATTTTTTTCTTTTAAAGCTTGTTTCCCACAGAACACCATGTTTAAACAAAATGCGATGTTATATTAAGGTTTTAACAATTAAAAATGAAAATTATCACCAAACCGTTAAAATTGGGGATATGAATAAAAATATAAAAATTATGAAAATAGAAAAAAAATTATTATATAATAAAAATAAATTGAGTAATTTTTAATATAAATCTGTTCAGTTTTTTTTAATGCCATTTGTTTTTTCAAAAATATGTTTTCCTCCAAAATATTGTTTAGTGAATTTTCTGTATGAATATTATAATCAATAACTATCAATTTAAAAAAAATTAAGATAATTACATTATTTTTTAATCAACCATATCAAAATTATCTTACTATTATATTTTCGAAATTCCTCTAAAAATATTGATTTTACAATAAATGTGAAAAATATCGATTTCTGTAATAATTTATTAATTTAAATTAAAAAACTAACATAATTCTTATAAATAATTAATAATTTAATATATGACTTATTTAGTTATAAATAATATAATAAATTATATGTTAATTATAATTATCCTTTATTTAGGTATAAGTTCATTTTTAGGCTTAAAAGCACAATTCCTTAAAAATGGATTTCATTGCATTTTACGCATTTATATAACAATTAATCTACCCCAATTATAAATATTAAATATGTTTAAATAGGTTAAATATTTTAAATCATCATAATTAATTTAAGGTAATAATTTCAACTTAATTTTTTTCATTATGAATAACATCTATGGTAAATATTTTTCTCCTCTATAAAAGATGTGAAACTCCGTTAAATCTAACAGGAACAACATTGAAATCTCATAATTTATTTTAATCATAATTTATTGTTAGATTTAAACAAAATATTTTTTTATAGAGTTAAAAACGTATTTGGAAAATTATTTTGAATTTGTGAACCCACGCTCAACTTTCGTGAATGATAAGTTATTTTTTATTCTAATTAAAAACTATTTTTTATTTCATTGAAATTAATTTCATTTTTGGAAGATTCAATTCATATTGTATTAATAAAACATTGATAAAAGATTTATTTTTTTAGGTAAATAATATTTTGGAAACCAATTTATTTTTTTATTTCTATATGAAATTATTTTAACTCTTAAATTAGGTATTTTCCTAAAAATTGTTTTCCAAATTTTTTTCCTTGTTGTATTGAAATTAATTTATTCTACCTATTACAATTATATATTATAAAACAATTTAAATTTTTTTATTTAGAATAGACAGATATCTTTATAAGCCCTTTTTTATTTTTGGTCATGTAATTAAGTGTTGATATTAAAAAGTAATGTTATCATGGTTAGTGTTAAAATGGGTTTATTAAGGGTCAACTATGAGATAAGGATTATAATGTATTAATAACATGATCAATTGATATCAGTTCAGTTAATTTAGAACCTATAAAATATTATATTATAATTTGGGGATATTTTCTTCTACTTTACATGACTACATTATATATATTACTTAATATTTTAGCTAATTCCATGTCTGTCTGTCCCCTAACATATAAAAGAGAAGCTCTTGTCTAAATTATCACAATTCTTCTGCCTTATACCTCAAAAAATACCTATGATAAAACCTTTCATTATTCCTTAAAAATTTCTGTAATGTTATTTTCTTACTAAAATAACATCATATCATGGAAGAAAGTGTAATCCAATAATGGTTTCTAAATGAATAGGTATAACTCTTAAACGAGTACATTCAGTTTTTTTATTCTTCCACTTCCTAAAACTATATTTTGACAATATTAAAATAATTAATTTAGTGTCATAAAAATAATAATAAGTTATTATTATTATTTTAAAATCAGTTTCACTTTTTTTCCATCATATGGAAAGAACAAAAATTTACTCGTGTGTACATATAGATTACCGTCTCCATTTCAAATTTTTATTCATTTTTTATTACAATTTTAATGGAGTGGTAAAATATATGGAACTAAAAAATATATATTATATTCATGCAACAATTATGAACCTAAAAATATATGATATATTTTATGGTCTAATTATTACACTCATTAAAAAATGAAAATAACACTCATTCGTGTGTGTGGACTGCCACCGCAACAAATGATGTGACTCATTTTTAATGTATAACAATCAAGGATGATTAAGAATAAATAATTTAAATTAATTAATTAATTTATATTTTATTTACATCATAATGAAAAGTCAATTTATGATGGAATCATCAGAAACAAGTCATGTACTGAAACTATCAAACTAAAACTTACATAAAAAATGTGACAGTTAACATTCAGAAATGACAATTTTAATAAATAATTATTAATAGAAATATATTTAAATATTATAGGTGGATCATATATGATATTATACGTTTTCATATGGATCTTTAATATATTTATATTAAATATTTCTTTATTATACATGAGGTTCATACATATATGATGAAAATCTGGCCTGAGGTAATCATTGCTCGTATCACTTTTGTTTCTATGATACCTACACAATATTAACCACTTATTTTATTTATATAGTGTAAATACTCAATATTTAGTAATATATATATTTATTTCATTAATATTTGTGGTATTTAATGTTTTATATGGATAAATTTATTTCATGGGGGTTATAATTCAAATGTTTCAAAAGTGGTGATAGTTTATTTAAACATCGCAAATGTATTAATGATTATTTATATATAAGATTAAATAAATGGGAATATAAGATCCATTTATATTAAAATACATATATTTTATTATACTCTTGTTTTTTTCTAAATTAAAGTTTTCCTTTCATGATCCTCTCTTAAGGTACTCAAGCGATCATAATAATGTTTTTAAGGGAAAATTGGCATTGTTTATTATTTAGTTGTGAACCGTATGTTTTCCATGAATATATTTTATAAAATGACTTTGAGGATGTTTTTAATAAATTCCAATGATTTAACAATTCCATTTTTACATATGATTTAATTTCATGAAAAATATTACAAATTAATCATCTTTATATTTTCCAAATCTAGTAATTTTGAATATTTATTTAAAATGTGAAAGGAATATTTATTCTTACATACTCGACATAAAACTAATTTCCCACCATCATGAACTCCCAATGATTTAAATATTAATTTCAAATTTTCAATGGTTCTTTCTGATGAAAATTGTTACTTAATATTGTGGGTATATATAAATTTAAAATAATTGATTTCAAACTGAAAAGGGTATTTTCATCAAGAAATAAACCAGTAGAATTTTTATAGTATTTCATATATTTAAACATATATTAATGTATATTACATTTTAATTGAGGTTATATTTTAATGATACCATCCTCTATATTTCACTGAATGGTTAACGATCAGTTTGACTAGGGACAATATTGAAATTCTGTATTCAAGTTCTTAAAAAACAGATTTTTTATTATTATTTATTGATAAAATTATATAGATTATTCATATGATGAATTCATTGGACTTATTAACTGATAGGTTGGGAATATAATTATATATTATGATGATGTATTGATAGGTCACATGAGACAAAATAGTTTTTTTGTTTTTATAAGGTAATAATAATTTATGTACGATCTCTTATAATGAGACCAGGGGAGTCTATTTAATATATCTAGTATTATGCATTCAAACATTATTAAATAAATTAATAACATACATTGATTTTTCAAATTGTTATGTTATCCATTGATAAGATGGAAACTCATGCGATTATTTATTTGGATTTTTTTCTAACCATTTATTTATTCCATATTATACAAGATTTTTTTGTTCTATTAATGGTTTTGTAGTACTAATTTCATTACTATGAATCTTGGATTACCCATTTATTATGGTTATTTTCTCTAGGATGACTTGAATTGTACTATAAATGATATTCCAGGATGTGGTGGATATAATAGTGATGTTCGAAAGGAAAATACTGTGTTTTAATTTATATTTTCCAATGTAAGGTGATATTTAAACATGTATCTAGTTTACCATGTCTAAAATACAATTCGTTCTTTTGGGCTATGATCACATGTACCTTGTACCAATATAATAATGAAACCATCGACTCTATGCTACTACTTATGGGGACATTACAATTAGTATCAGATAAATTTTAGTTGAAACATTTGGGAGTACAAACAGGAAAACATAGATTATAAAATATAACCCTTCAAGTGAGGTTAACGATATTTATATTTATAATATAACATATAATTTTTTATTGCAGATATTATGTAGATTTACAAGAAATGAAAATCTATTTGTATAATACGGGTTGAAGGGGGTTTGGTACAGATGAATCTAGGTGTAATAAACCCTAAAACAAGATGGTTGGGTATATATCAACAATTACTCTGGTGCATAGAGAATGATCCCTTACTATAAAATTGGTTAGACAATCATGGGGGATATGATTTGATTAATTAACATTTTTAACAAACAAATGTATAACATCTGAAATTATTTTTATTATTTAATTATATTCGAAAAGATACTCTGCATATGATTCTAATATTAAAATTTTATGAATTTTCTTTTAATATTATGTGTTTCACTTTTTTTTGATATTATACATTATTATTCATAATTTTATTCTCCAATATAATTTATTTCATTGTTTATAAATATCAAGTAGTGGAATGAAAGAAAAATATGTCCACAACTATAATCAATATTTTTATTTCTCTCATGGACAATTTAACATGGACAGTGTGGGAGTTGAGTATATTTTGACTTCATTAAGACATTTGACTTCGGTTATGACCAATTAACTTTCCCATATAGAGAAAACTATTACTTCATATATTTTTTCATTGATTTTGCAATGATTATTGTAGTAAAATCCATAATTATTTAATGGATTTACAAATCCATAGATAGAAAAATAATTAATCATGTCCTTCGAATAAATAATTTTGGATTTTAGAATTAATGAACAAGATATCATTATTTTAGAATTTTATTATTTAATTAAAAATTTGTATCAATGGGGTTCATTTATTCAGAAATATAAAGGAACATGAGGAGATAGAGAGATTGGAATGAAATATTTTTATGGAGTCATTCTATAAAAAATATTTTTTTCATTAGTTATGAGATGAAATAGAAAAGAAATTCCATAATCTATGACAGAATAAATACGAATGTGTTGTTGAGTTTAAGGAAACCATTAAAGGATTAGTAAATAATGATTTATACTGTGAATGTAATTCTGAATGTATAAATTTTCTATTTATTTTATGGGAATAATAGAATCCTCTGAATGGAATTATTTACTCCAAATATTTCTTCATATGATGAAATGGTATCAACATCCATTAATATGGATAAATAATTCAAAAAGTCGCATAATTTCAAAGGGAATCATGAGAATAATAGGATGACTATGAACCATGAAAAAAAATTGAGGTGAAGGAAAATAAGGGAAGGATGAATTTTACCATATGTGATAATTATTGACTGAAACTCCATGGAACATTGTTGATGATGAAGGGAAATTTTTTAAATTTTGGAGATAACAGTCATTAAGAATGTGAGTCTAAGGGAATGAAAGAAGTTTCCAATCGCTAGTGTTTAATTTTTACGGAGATGGAGAAATTCAAAAAATGAATTCCCAAAGAATTAATAGATATTTTATTTGAAAATATTAAGGGTGTACTTGTTAGATTATGAAATTACTACATCATAAGTGGAAACCTCTTAGGTTATGATAATTGGATCATTGATTGTACACTCTTTTTTATTTGAAAACAAAAGTAAACATAATTTTATATTTTCTATGAAAATTAAATCATATATTAACCCTCTAATTATATAATTATAAATCATGAAAAGAAAAATAAATTCATTTATAATTGGAATATATCATGTGGTTTATGAAAATATGAATAGTTATTCCCCAGTGGAGAACATGGTTTTTATACTACTATTTATCATTTCCATAATCTTAGTTTCTGGGGTTTTTATTTTTATGTGTATAGGAATTAGTATATGAAACATAATAAAATATAATAAATTAAAAATTAAATAAAAAATTTAATCTCATTTCTTTATTTCTATGTAATTGATGATCTTTGTACTGTTGACATGTTTATGGATCTGTGGTCTTTAACTTTGTCATGATCATGACTTCTATAATAATCTATTTGTCATGGGATTATATTTTTTACCTCCATCATGATATATTAATTTCCCAATAATGTTATCCTTATCTAGAAGTGCAAATTTTTGTTAATTTAGGTAACCTCTATTCTTAACACAATCCCATTTCATAAGAAGTTTTTTAACCCTATGTACGATGTTGATTTTCAACAAAGGAGGAACCATTGATAATGAAGTTAAAATTTTGGAGGGAGAAATTTATTAAATGGGGTATAATTTAACTCCCCAAAATTTTAGAGTATTTTTCACTTTAGATAATTTTTTTATCGTATGTTACATAAAACACTATTTCAAAATGAACCATGCTAAACTATTTGAATATTATTATATAAATATGAAACTTAAAACCTAGCCATTAAAATTTATGGAAAAAATAAGATTAACCAAATTATTGAAAAATAGTTCAAAAATATTTTTACAATTAAAATATTTTTATTAATTTATCATAAATACATACATAATTTGTCTTAGAAACAACATTTTATATTTCAAAAACATGTTTTCTCTATAAATATTTTTTATTAAACCATATGTGATAAACATATAGTTAATTTCAAAAAATTATAAAATATTTATTTGATAAAAAGATATACTATATTAAATTATAATATCATAATTAAATTATAGTGAAATTTTTTGGATTTTTATGAAAAAATTGAATTTATAATGAATAGTGGAAAATAACAATTTTTGTAAAACTGCAATTTATTTTCAATGAAAACATCCTATAATTATTTTAATTTGATCCTTAATTAACATAATATTACCATTTTATAGGTAATATAAATAATTTAAAAGTAATAACAATTATAGTTTATTTTGGAATGACTATATTTTTGGATTAAAAACAAATTTCATTAAAAAATGGTTTTTATTGCGTTTTACACACTTGTATTAAAATTAATTTACACCACTTCTTATAATTTATTACTTTTAAAAAATAACCATATTTTTTATAATAATAATTAATAAATGGATATTTTTTCAACATAAGTATTGGTTAGAATGAATTGTACATGAGGAAAAAATATCACGTCAATAAAAGAGGTGAGACCTGGTTAAAACTATGGGGTAAAATATTTTAATCGTAATGACCTGGAATTTTAGTTGAAAATTTTTTCATAAACACATGGGATTTTTACGAGTCCGTGAAAATTTACGGTGTGTGATTCCAAGGACCGGTGTGCCCGGAATCAATTTCTGACGTTTTCATCGAATACGTTCAGTAAACGTATGAGTGGGATTTTATAAAATTTGAACCATTGCTCAGAACTGAAATCTGAGGGCACTATTGAACTCTCAGTGCCGGTAATCATTTAAGAAAACATTCACCTCTACGGTAGTTGGTCGAGAATAAATGTTAGTTTTTTAGTTTTATTAAAAAATATATAAAATAGCCGGTAATCATTTAAGAAAACATTCACCTCTACGGTAGTTGGTCGAGAATAAATGTTAGTTTTTTAGTTTTATTAAAAAATATATAAAATAAAGTGAGCTGTAATTTATTTTATTTTGAGCCTCTAAGTGAGTGATGGGTGGTTAAAATCTCATCATGGATGTTAGGGGTGGGGCCACAACACCTTAACCTCCCATGAGAGGTTATGGTGGTGGGGTACACCCGAACTCAACCTCCCATGTGAGGATAAATGAGGTGGCATCCACCCAGGCTCTTAACCCCTTGAAACACCCCCATTAAAGTGGATAAAACACTCAAGCTTCACATTAATTTTGGGGAACCTCTTCACCTCCCCTAGAATTTAATTTTTTCCAATCCTCCAGAATTAAGGTGGAGCCTACCTAATTTATTACCCCATTTTGAATTGGTTCCAACTCCCCAATTAATACTTACCAAAACACGTGAATTAATGAGGAGGAGCTTTTTAATTTTAATTCACCCTTTTTAATTTGTTCCAACGAAATAATTGGTTAAGTAATCTATTATTTTTCACAATAATTTCACGTGGGTGATTTAAGGGAATGCTCTCAATGAGGAAACTCAACCTCCTATAAAGAAATCTCGCCAATAAAGAACTCTGGTGATAATCCTTATTTGACTTCTTCACAGAAACCTACCAAAATGGAATCTCTTCCACAACCTTCATGTGAATTCGTGTGTTTAAGCGTGCCGCGGATGAAACGAATGACAACTCTGTCTTCATCCCACGACATCTCCATCGACGACAGACAGTTAATTGTAGGGGGTTTACTTTGAGTTCCTTGTTCTTCCCTCCATTTTGGTTAATGAAGATTTTTGAGCTTCCTTCTTTTGAACTGTATACTATCACCATAAATGCAGAGGATACGAGCCATCCTAGCATGGCCCGACATCCTCTGTAGACTTTCCTTCTTGTGGAGTTCTGCAGCATGGCGACGTTACAACGATAAGGCGATGAAGGCAATGATGAAAAAGGTTGTGCTACCTGCGGCCTCTGCGAATCACGCAGCCCCCGTGGCGCTCTGGTGCTCCCAAACAAACACTGTTGGCCAACGATGGACCATTCCATGCCAAACCGTTTTGCCCGACCGCCAACCCCCCTGCCCACGACCTCTTGCGCGCTCTCCCCGTGGCCTGCTCGGCGCCCTGTCGGCCTACCCGCGCCACACACACCCTGCCTGGGGCCTTGACGCGCCCCGCGCGCCTTGCCCACAGGCTACCCGGTGCCCTACCGGCCTCCCCAATGCCCGTCTCAGACACCGCCCAGCCTACCCGGCCGCACCCCGGTTCTCGGACGAACATCCCAAGCCACACTGACATCTCGATCCGACTCACGGCGTCCCACACAGTGTCGCTTTCTAAAATTCCTCAGCCTACCGGGCTGAGCTACTCGAGTCGCTCCCCATTAGGTGCTGCCCAAACCAACCCCAGCCTCCTGACTGAGCTTCCTACACGGTGACCTCTATGCTGAACCGCCCTCACAGTCCGCTCGGTTGGGCCTAGGGGACCAGGTCGAACCTAACATGCTGGCTACCCCAATGGTTCCAGCCAGTCCCAACAGGTCTGACCGGGTCGACCCAGACTAGGTCAATCCAGACCGGGTCGGCCCAGACCGTGTAGGGCTGAGTCGGTCCGACCTTGTTGGACTAGACCTGGGCCCACTACCGACCCTTTACCTCCATTGGCCATGAATTTGGCACCAAATGACCATTTTAAGAAACGTCACCAGCACATGTATTCAAGAACCACGAAAATACCTTGAGAATACCCCACCAGAGCTCGGGGTATAGTTGAGATACGGTCCGATTGGATCGTGCACGAATCCAATCGAGCCTACGGGACAAAAGGGATAATAAATAATAGATCAATCATCTGATAGATGCGTAGTCTATTGCTTTGAGACCTCTATGATGTGGCAGACCTATGAGATACTTCTCTGTGGTACGTCATGAACGTTGCAGTATCGACTAATAGCTCGTGGACTGGATACTTCTAGAGGAAAGCAGACAGAGTGTAGAAACATAGTAGCTGGCATAAATTTGACCATTGCTGACCGATAAACTAAGAGTGATTCAGATGACTCAGTGGGGAGTGCCTGGTTGTGGTGGAAGACCCATGGCGGAGGAGCGCCTGGTTGCGGCGGTAGACCTGCGGTACTCGACAGGAGGAGTACCTCTGCAAGATATGAGGGCTAGCGCCTGGTTGTGGTGGAAGACCTAAGGTGGGGAGCGCTTATATGTGACGTAGAAGACCCACGGTACTCGATAGGAGGTGTACCTCAGCAGTCCAAGATTAATAGGAAGTGGTTTAGTGTCACAATAGACCCACTGTACTCAGTAGAGGACGAGTAATCCAGCAGTTGTGGTTTCGAAAATGTGAATAAAAATCCTGGTTTGAGCTGAGTCAGTAACTTTTGGGTTTTCCTCATGATCGATATGGATTACATGATAACTTATCTATATGTATCAGTGTATACCTAAGTGGGGTTATCTTGTGATTTTATACATTGTGGTTTATCCGTGTTTAATTTTGTGATACCTTGAGGGTCTCAGGGTCCCCATTAAGTATCATGATAGTCATCCTTAAACAGTCTATGCCCACACCTTTTTGTGTTGGTTGTAGATGACTGACAACGCTGACTGAGTATAAGAGAACCAGGACAGGACGGTACCCGAAGGTGGACCATACGACAAGTCGGTACAAGGAGGAGACCAACAGATGTGGAGTGATGGGGAGGATATCTGTACCTACCCTTTCGGAAGGATCTATGGTGGATGATGCAAGAGCTCTTTTTCACCTATCAGCTGGTTTGTCCTTTTCAGTTTTACTTGTACTTTAGGGTTGGGCCTGTATTTCCGGCCCCTCCACTTTTCATCACTCTCTTGTTTTACAATTTTACGTATTTTTTTGCATCCAACTCTATGCTCTGTTGTGTTTTCTAACTATTATAAATGCAATGCCTTCAAAATTTAGGGATTTATGCCTTTGGTGCTAGTCACCAGTCCATGGACTAAGGATTGTGGGCTTTGGGTAGTCATGGCACGAGCCCCGCGGGATAGGTTGTGATAAATTGGTATCAGAGGAGTCGGTTCTACCATAGAACTTAGGACTCTTATCTTTACTGTGATGCAATAGTGTTAAGTGTACTAAGTGTGGTTTTCTGTTCAAGGAGTCCAGTGTTGGTGTGGTGGCCGATGTATCTATACAGCAGGACCCTGACTTCTGATTTCCGACTCGGTGCATGAAAACACTAAATGCATGTGTGTTTTCAAAAGTTTCCATTATGTCAGATCAACCAGGTCAGCTCACCAGGTACACTCTTTGACTGTGTCGCGTCTCTTTATTTTAGGATTCCTCCCCTTGGATGACTAGTTAGAGCCCTGAGAGTTGTATGCACGGATAGACCACTGAGTAACGAGGCCTCAGTGAAGGGTCTTTTTTCCGCAGAGGCACCAGCAGTACCACTACCCGTTGGGACACTGATTCCACCAGCCCCATCAGAAGATGATGCACGCTACTTGAGCGCGATGAATGAGTTCCAGCACTAGAGTCCACCTAGTTTCAGGGGATAGATGGACCCGTAGGTTGTTGAGGATAGGTTGGAGGCTGTGGTGAGAGTCTTCAGACTAGTAGGGACCCCAATAAACTTCATGGTGATTCTTACTGCCAGCCTTCTAGAGGTAGCAGCGGGAAGATGGTGGAGCCTAATGCTCATGGTGCATAATGAGATGACGCTACTCTAGGTAGACATCGAGATCCTATTTCGGGCAGAGTTTGTCCCAGCCACCCTACATGTTGTGCGAAAATAGGAGCTACTTCATCTATAGCAGGGCAGCATGATGGTGGCACAGTACTCAGTGAGGTTCATCGAACTCTCACGGTACTCCACAGATATGGTACGGGACACATTCTTCAGCTCCCAGACCATCGATTAGGGGATTAGGAGGGAGATCAGATCTTTGATGATCTCACTTAGTATCACAACGTAGGCGGGGGTGCTAGGGGGAGCCCTCCAGGTGGAGAGTTTCCTTACTGAGTAGCCTCCAATTGTGATACCCACCTCTATACAACATGTAGAAGAGTTTTCTACAGGTGGAAGTAGACAGATGACATAAAGGTCCATGAGGACCAGACCTACAGGTGGACGACCGCACCACTCATGATTGGTTGTGCCGGGCACCCGAAGCAGAGACATACATGCCAGGAGCGGGTAGTGTAACTCATGTGGCGGACAGGGTCACATGGCTCGTGACTATCCAAACAACCATTTGAATGATCAGCAAACATTTGAGGGACCTCCCATTTAAAGGGAGATGTTCGATCGAGGTAGTCTGTACGGAGGAGACTGACGAGGCAGAGGGGTTGGTTGAGCAGTTGGTGGTGGATGATGTTTCGAGGTGTCACCACCACCACCACCAGGAGATCCACCCCAACCGCAGGGAGTAGGTGGACAGGAAGGAGCTCAGCTAAGGGAATCTAAGTCTCATGATAATGGTGCAATGTAGATGATTCGAGTTATGATCTGTGTCTACTCCACCATAGTAGTTGTTCTTATAGACACAAGTGCCAGTCACACTTTCATTTCCACTTCAATCGTTCAGAGATCGGAGATTCTGACGGAGCCGTTGGCTCAATCCTTATGTCTAGAGACACCTACGGGAGTAGACTCAATTATTACACACTAGTGCCAGCTGTGTGAGGATACTCTAGGAAGCGATAGCTTCGGCTGGGATCTCCTCATAGTGGCGTCGTGGCCTAACGATGCCAACGTGTGTATGGACAGGTTATCTATAGTCCATGCTCAGATTGACTATATTTGGCGCAAAGTGTGGTGTTTTCGCATGAATTGGAAAGGTTCACCTTCACTAGTGAGAAGGGAGCCCTTGTAGAATAGGACGGACTTACTCGGAGGAGGGTGCAGCCGATCACTCATCAGATGGCCTGTCATTCCCTTAAAGCAGTTGATGTGGAGAGTCTGACTTATCCTGTAGCGGTGGACCTGTACACGGATGGTTTCCCTAATGATGTCCTAGGTCTACCTCCTCACAGAGACGTGGACTTCTACATTGACCTGTACCCCAGGATGACACTGATATCTACACAATCATATCGGATGGCTCCTGTGGAGCTTCACGAGCTGCAGGTACACCTAGAGGAATTATAGGGGAAAGGAATCATTCGGCCCAGTGTTTCTCCCAAGGCAACCCCAATTCTGTTCGCCAAGAAGGCAGATGGGATATTGAGAATTTTTGTTGATTACTGTAACCTGAATCAGGTGACCGTCAAGAACAAGTAACCACTCCCGAGGATTGATGACCTCTTTTATCAGCTAAAGGGAGAACGGTGGATCACAAAAATATACCTCAGACCAGGATATCACCAGCTCAGAGTTCAAGATGAAGATGTGAATAAGACATCCTTTAGGTGTTGGTAGGACCACTACGAGTTCTTAGTTATTCCATTCGGCAAAACCAACACTCTAGCAGTGTTCATTGGACTCATGAATAGGATCTTCCAGCAATACCATGAACACTTTGTCATAGTCTTCATTGACGACATTCTAATATACTCAACTTATGAGGAGAAGCATGCCTATCATTTTTGGGTAGTACTGGACACACTCCGAGAGCACCAGAATTATGGTAATCTCTCGATGTGCCAGTTTTTGATCTGATAGGTTCACTTCCTAGGAATTTTCATCGTGGAAGATGGAGTTGCAGTAGATCCAAAGAAGATTGAAGTGATACTTACATGGGATCCACCCAGGAGTGTGAATGAGGAACGGAGTTTCTGGGGTTTGGCTGGGTACGACTTGAGGTTCTTTCTGGACTTCACCAATGTTACAGCACCACTATTAGTCTAGACGAAGAAAAGGAAACCATTCGTGTGGTTTCACAGATGTCAATAGAGATTCTAGGAGCAGAGGCAGAGGCTGACTAGTGGACCCATCTTAAGGCTTCCAGAGGAAGACGTAGGGTATGTAGTTTACTGCGATGCATCAGGGATCGGACTCGGGTGTGTCAGGTTGTAGTAGCGAGCAGTGATCCCCTATAGTTCTCTATAGCTGATACAGCATGTGCAGAACTACGCTACCCTTGACCTGGAGTTAGTAATAGTGGTCTTCTACTAGAAGATGTAGCGACACTATCGGATGGGCGAGAAATTTACCATGTACTCTGATCATAAGATTCCCAAATGTATCATCTCTCAGAAGTACCTGAACATGATACATTGGTAATGGCTTGTGATCCTCCAGGACTGTGACTACGAGATAGTATGTACTCTTGGAAATGGAAATATTGTAGTAGATGCACTCAGTAGGAGATCTGGTATATACAGCTGCTAGGTGAGGCGGCATAGTAGCTGGCTATCTTACAGATATCCTTTGTGGATAGGGATGGAGTAGCATTTCAATAGTTTCTTACTGTTACTCCCCCACATCTTCAGCGAGTCAGGGAAGCACAAAATTGGGATGCTGATTGTGAGACACGACTTGCTCATATATCCACAGGGTAGGCACCTGATGGATTTTCTGAAGATGGGTAGCAAATCATCCTCTTTAGAGTATGTAATATGGTACCAGTGTCACTTTATGATGAAGTGTCAAGGGATTTCCACACACCCCCTTTAGCAGTACATCTAAGAGTGGCGAAGATGTACCTAGACCTCCGACGACAGCACTGGTTGCGGGGAATGAAAAGGTACTATTAGATTTTTTTCTTGATGCCTCACTTGTAAACAAGTGAAGTAAGAGAACCAGGTACCAACATGCTTGGTTCATCCTTTAGAGGACCAAAATTGGAAGTGGGATTGGATATCCATGGACTTTATGATGGGTCTTCCACGTAACTCCAGCAGTCACAACTCGATTTGGGTAATCATTGACTGACTCACTAACTTATCCCTCTTCCAACCAATCAGAGATCAGGGTATAGTAGAGATATTGGGATTCCACTATGTGTAGGATATTGTGTGGCTACATGGAGTACCTACTTCTATTGTCTCCGACTATGACTCACGGTTTACTTCCCGGCTATGGAAGGTGTTGCAGGAGGCATTCGGGACGTAGCTATGACTGAGCACCGCCTTCCATCCTCTGGTGTATGGCTAGACTGAGAGGACCATTTAGACCCTTGAGGACATGCTACATGCCTAGTTCCTCGACTTCAGTTGCATCTGGGAGGATCACGTGCCTTTGGTGGAGTTTTCTTAAAACAAAAATTATCACTCTACCATTAGGATGGCACCTTTCGAGACATTGTACGAACAACCTTGCAGATCAATGTTTTGATGGACAGACCTTGGGGAGTGAGCATTGGCGGGACCAGAGATTTTACTAGCTACCACATAGAAGTTTCAGATCATCCAGGAGTCGATGAAGACTGCAGTGATCAGGCAGAAGTCTTATGATGATAGGATATGGAGACCTCTGGAGTTCGAGGATGGCGACCACGTCTTTCTATGGGTCTCACCTAGATGCGGTCTATGGAGATTTGGCCAAGGTGGCAAGTTATATCCAAGATTCATCATACCATTCAAGGTCTTCAGTAATGTAGGTGAGGTGTCATTCCTCCATGCTCTTCCACCTTAGTTGCACAAGTTGCATGATGTCTTCCATGTATCTCAGCTGAGGAGATACGTGCACGACCCATCTCACATCATCGACCATGGAGAGATGACTGTCGATGATGGGACGACATTCACAGAGATTCATGTGGAGATTGAGGATCCATAGTAGTGGGTCCTAAGTGGATGTCTGATACCTCTGGTGTGCCTTCATTGGCAGCACGAGAACTTCTAGAAGAGAAAATGGGAGCGAGAGGCTCAGATGCGTGCTCAGTACCCCCACGTGTTCCCTTAGTTTGAGTTGTAGCTTATATGGACGTAAATCCCTGAGGTTGGGAGAATTTAATCACCCAAAAATTCAGTGTAAAATATTTTCTTATATACATTATATTTTTACGTGTTTGAGAAAATTTACGGCGCGTGATTCTGAGGCCCGGTGTGCCCTGAATCAATTTTTCAAGTTTTTTTCAGGTATATTCAGAAAACATATTAGCAGGATTTTATAACATTTGAACCAGTGCTCGGAACTGAAATCTGAGATCACCATTGAACTCACAGCACTAGTATACTCTTATGAATATGATCACCTCGACGGTATTTGGTCGTGAATTATAGTTAGTTTTTGGGTTTTCTTAAAAAAGTATAAAATAAAGTGAGATGCACATTATTTTTTTTGAGCCGCCATGTGAGTGACAATTGGTTAAAACCTCCTCTTGGATGTTGGAGTTGGGGCCACCACACCATAACCGCCCAATAGAGGTTATGGTGGTGGGGCCCACCTAAACTCAACCTCCCATGTGAGGATAAATGAGGTGGGGACCACCCGGGCTCTTAATCCCTTGAAACTCCCCATTAAAGTGGAGAAAACTCTCAAGATCCACATTAATTTAGGGGAACCTCTTCACCTCCCCAAGTATTTAATATTTAAAATCCTCCACAATTAAAGGGGAGCTTGTCTAACTAATTACTCCATTTTTAATTGGTGCAAACTCCCCTATTAATATGTTCCAACACAAGTGAATTAAAGAGGAGGAGCCTTGTAATTTTAATTCACCCTTTTGAATTTCTGCGAATTAAATAAAAGATTAAGTAATCTATTATTTGACACAACGAATTCACATGGGTGATTGAAGGGAAAGCTCTCAACCAGGAAATTCACCCACCAATGAAGAACTCTCACCAACGAAGAACGAAGAACGTCGGCGACAATCCTTCTTCAACTTATTCCCGGACACCTACCTATGTGGAATCTCATCAACTATTGTCGTGCGAATTCGGGGGTGGAAGAGTGTGGTGGATGTGACGAACGACAACTCCATATTCTTCCCGCGTCTTCACCATCGACGACCGACGATTAAAGCTACTGGATTTACTTTAACTGCCTTGTTCTTCCCTCATTTTTGGATTATGAAGGTTGTTGAGATTCATTCTTTTGAACCATCTGCTATCACCAAAAACGTGGAGGATACAAGCAACCCTAACATGGCCTGAAATCCTTTGTCGATTATAATTCATGTGGCATTCTTCGGCATGGAAATGTAACAATGAAGAGGGGGGAAGGTGGAGATGAAGGAAACGATGATAAAGGTCGTCCTAGATGTGTCCTCTGTGAATTGCACCACCCCTATGGCACTATGGTGCTCCCAGCCAAACACTACGGGCCCGCACTGGACAGAGCCATGCCAAACCGGCCTGCCCGGCCGGCTACCGGCCGCCAACTCACCTACCTGCGGCCTCCCGCACCCCTGCACGTGGCCTAACTGGCACCCTACCGGCCTACATGTTCCCCACATGCCTTCCCTGTGGACTTCCCGGCACCTTGAAGGCCTACCTGGTGCCCCGCTCAACCACCCCCTCCCTACCCGGGCTTCCCGGCCGCACCCCGATTCACATCCGAACCGACCGAGCTGTGCAGAACTCTTGAGCAGGCCTACGGCATCCCTCACGACGTCACTGGCCGAAATGGCTTGGCCTATCTGTCCGAGACTCTAGAGTCGCGCCCCACGTGGTGCTATCCGAACTGGCCCTGGCCTCCGGACTGAGCCGCCTATGAGGCGAGCTTTGGGCCAAATTGCCCCCATAGTCTACTGGGTGTGCCCAGAGGATAGGGCCAAACCTAATAGGGTGGCCCGCCCAATTGTTCGGGCCAGACCCAAAAGGTCTGACTGGGTCCAACAAGAATGGGTCAGCCCAAACTCGGTCGGGCCTAGTTGGTCCGAACAGGTCGGACCGGACCCGGGCCCACAATCGACCCTTTACTTCCATTGGCCATAACATTACCACCAAAGAACCGTTTGACGAGCCGTAAGCGGCGCTGGTATTTATGAAGCACATCGGTCCCTTGAGTATTCCCCCCAGAGCTTGGGGTATAGTTGAGATATGATCAGGTTGGATCTTTCACCAATCCAACTACGCCCACGGGACTAGAAGGGGGATAACTAACTGTCCGGGAGTCCGATTGACATGTCTTCTATTCATTGAGACCTCTATGACATGGTATACCTTGGAGATACTTCTATGTGGTACATCATGACTGTTGGTGTATCGACCAGTAGCTCGTGGAGATGATCCTTAAAAAGGTGAGCGGACAGAATGCAGAAACCTAGTAGATGGGTATGACTTGAAGACTATTGATCGATCGACTCGAAGTGTTTCAGATGGCCCAGTGGGGAGAGCCAGGTTGTGGCGGCAGACCCATGGCGTAGGAGCACATATTTGTAGTGGCATAACCACGGTACTTGATAGGAGAAATACCTCTCAAGGATATGAGGGGGTGCGTCTGGTTGTGGTTGATGATCTATTTTTGGGAGCGCATTTGTGTGATGAAGTAGACACATGGTACTTGATAGGAGGGGTACCTCAGCCATCCAAGGTTAGTGGGAAGTGCCTTGGTGTCATGGAAGGCCCACTGTACTCAACTGAGAAGGATTTCTCCAGCAGCTGTGGATTCGCCAATGTGAATAAAAATCCTAGTTTGAGCTGAGTTAGTAACTTTTGTGTTTTCCTCATGATTGAGATATTTACATGATAACTTAGGTATATGTATGGGAATATAACTAAGTGGGTTTATCTATTGATTTCATACATTGTGATTTATCCTTGTTGGAATTTGTGATACCTTGAGTGTCTCAGAGACCCTACTGAGTATCGTTATACTCACCACTACACGGGTTATGCCCACACCTCGCTGTGTTGGTTGTAGACGATGGATAGTGCTGACTGAGGCTGAGAGTACCAGGACTGGATGGTACCTAGTGGTGGACCATACGATTCGTCAGTACACAAAGGAGACCGACATATGTAGCTACCCTTCATGTTGGATCCTTGTTGGACTATAAGGACCCATACTTGACATACATTGTTATTGCTTCATAATTTAAAGCACACTTATTACAACATATAACAAAACCATGAAAGGCCCGTATAGGTATAGTGTGTTTAAAAACTGGGAAACATAAACAACTCATTCATAAATCATCTACGTTGTCTCCCATTTATTTCATCATATCTAGAGTTCCTTTTTGGCATATCCTACTTAATATCCTTCTTCCTGACCTGGGTAAAAACATACAAAAGGGTGAGCTCAAATGCCTAGTATGGGTAAACAAAAGAAATATCAAAAATATCATATTCATAAGAAAATAACATTTTGAAAATCTTATCCTACAAAAGAGATCATAACATGGGATAAATCATAGAAGTGAAATGTAATCCCAATAATCATAAGTTAAAACATGAAACTTTTTGGCATACACAAATAATCATTGAAAATCATTTCTTATTATTCAAGACTGATTTCCAAGACTATCTTAGTAGACAAATCCCATTTCTGAACTAAGTTCACTCCTCGTTTCAGTCCTGTTTCACTGAACCGATTTAACCTGCCATTTCAGCAATGTCTATCTCATGAGATATAAATCATTACCCAATGCCTTGAAGGGAGATATAGGTCCCACCCATCTCATAATGATACCATTCTTATGTGGGCCACAAAATCATAAACCATACATTATAGCATAACCCGTGTAATAAAAATGGGATTCTTAAACATCGTGTCATCAAAACATAATCCATAAACGGATATAATAAAAATAATTCTGTCATAACATAATCAAATAAATGTAAAAATAGGTATATAAATAGATTCCAATATTTTCTTAGATGGAAAATAATTTTGATAAAATACTTGAACTCCATTCTTGAGGAAAATATCCTTTCTACATCAAAAACATTTTCCTTCCATAAAATTCCATATAATTTTGAACTAAATGAAGTTGATTAAAAATAAACATGAATACATTTAAAAGAATCTTCACGGAAATAATGTTATAAAACATCCATTCATTCCGTATAATTTAAAAAAACATTCTTCCCGTACTTTGGACAGAAAAGTAAAAAAGTACCTCGTATGAAAAATGACAAAAGATTCCGTATAATGTGAATTCTTTTTAATGCATGGTATGGGCCTTTCTCCTCAATAAATGAATCTACTATTGAAATTTCATGATGAACTATCCTTCCATGTGTTCTTGTATGAATTCATGTTTTCATCTACATTTATTTTATTAGTAAGATTCCACTTATATTAGATCTAATTTATCTGATATTAATTAAATTATAGAATTTATTGATTATGAATCACATCATTCTAAATGGAAATTTTTGTATAAGAATATTGAAAAGTATCTAATTTTGGTTATTTTATTATACTCAGACCCATTCATTGTAGTTTGGAGAAGCCATGTGCATGAAATTTCTTTTTTTATTTTTGTTCAGTTCGTTCTCAGTGAGGTGTTACCTTCAAAAATCTCAAGTATTTGATTGTACATGAAATATGATAATAGAAATTGTAACCTATGATAATTAGTTTGTAAAAATTATCCATGTGTGTTTTGTTTATAGAATGTTTTCCTCTATATATATTCTTGAAAAAAGTAACAAAAACTAGTGGTTGAAATTTTTTACCAATAAGAAACCAAATGCACAGGAATAATGGATATTATATTAAGCCCCAAGTGTAGAGTGAACTTTTAAATAATTTTTATCAATCACTACATTGGTTTAATCCACACTCTACTAAATTTCATAACAATTTTATTGTATGTAGAATTGTGTTGTGTATCCTCCTCTACCTTGATCTAATCCTCTTCCTATGCCTTAGTCTCAAACTCTAGCTCGACCACCTCTTCCACATTTTCCTTTGTCTTTTAATCCACCACAACCTTTGACAATACCCAAATATTTTATGGTTTTTAGGCTACCACTTCTAAACATATTGATTTCCCCCATTATACTTCTCCTTGATAAACATATCCAAAATAATATTTACTATAATGATATTAATTTTTCACACCCACAAAAATATTTCTAAGGTTATATGACATACTATATCATAAACATATTAGGTAATAACCTAAATTTATTATTGGGAAAACATCGTACACCATGTATGATTCCAACGCATCTCTAAATGATTTTTCATCTTCTTTTGAGTATGACGGTTTTTGGAAGCCATGGATGAACTCATTAAATATAGACAAATAAATGTAAATAAATATTTTTAATTAAATTGAAATTAACGACAAAAAATACCACATTGGGGATGTTGGTCTTTAGATGGTTTATAATATCTTTCAAAAAACAACAAAAAAAAGATTCATAATCGTTGTCAATGTCATTGTTAATACACTGTATAAACATTGACCAAAATAACCAAGTTATTTGGAAATGTGTTTTTGTTATAAAATATTTCTATATATAACAAAATATATTTCAATTTGACATAATCCACATACTTCTTATATTCAATCACAGTCTTCAGAACAAGATTTATCAGGTGTTTAGTGACTACACTATCATAACATAATTATTGTTAAAAAAAATAAAACATATAATTTATATTTTTTTATAAAAATTCCAATTTTAGGTTTTTAAAAATTCACATAACATATATTTTGTGGTACATGTTTTTGGATATTCCAAATTTGATTTAAAAAAATAAATATTTAGTTTATCCAAATTGATTTTAATGAGCATTCAATGCTTCTTAAATAACAAAGCAACAAATAGAAAACGAATATAAATATATTTTATGTTATTAGATTTTATATTTATTCCCAATATTGTAGGAATGAAAATTTTCCATAGTTATTTTTTTTTTCTCAAATGCATTGTATCGCTCATTTTTTTCCTTCTCAATTTTTCTCTTTTTTATTTAATTTTTATTTTTAGAAATGTTACCTGGATTAATGAACCCAAATCATGCTTCACATACTCTTCCATTTATATAGTAGTAATATAAATTCCAATAGAAAATATTAATATTTAATATATTTAATGAACATATTATATCATGTTTTTGGAAAATCAAATAATGAAAATGTATATTATGTATGTATTCCCTATTGAGACCACCAACCATTCATACGTTGGAATCTCATTTATACTCTGCAGACAAACAATGTTTGTTATTAATTTTCCATATATTCCATAATTATATATAATTAAAGAAATATTTTCAAATTTAAAATAGTTTTCTATATTAATTTTTAATCATAATAAATGTTTATCTCAATAAAATTGGTAGGGAGATGGTACTCATGAAATTTCCTTTTGATTTCTTGATAGATTAACTTTATTTTCTTAATATGACCTTATGTTTACCCATTGATTTATCCATATGTAACATTATTAATCACTAAAAATATTTTTTCGTCGACACTTATAGTGTTTTAATGAGAAATATTGTTTAATGATATAACTAATGTATCATTATAATATTATATGGTCATACTATGTAAGTTCCAAAAGAATAATTGGAAATTATAATATATGGTTCATTATGTCGAAGTAGATACATAGCTATCGAATCTTAAGCTACCTTAATCCTCACACTAATGAGATATTATTTATTTTCATTATTTTTTGTCTTGTCTTTTTTGATATTATATATCATTTTCCTCACAACAAGGAGGTTTGTGGGTGTTGACAGATAGAAAAAATGGTCAAATATACATTACACAAATTTAGTAATATAAAGTTATCAGATATTTTTTGATTCATATTTGGAAGGAAGTGTAATGAATAAATTGATTACCTTGGTTAATGTATATGGTTGAGGGGAATGTCTAGCCTCAATGATATGGGTAATTTGGTTCTTCAGATGTGGATCTTTGTTCCACAGATGGTTTTCTATTAACCTTTCACATATATTTGACTTTTGTACCAGACTAGAGAACAATCTATGTAGAAGATTCTATTTCTTCCTGAAATAATTTTTTTATTATATTCTTTTTATTCTGGTTTTCCATTAATAATTATGTTTTAGGAGACACACCAGAAACCAACTCCACATACTTGACTATATTATTCCATCCACCTCAAAGATATTGAAAGTTATTTTTTTCTACACTATAACATCAAAAAAAATTATCAACGGAATTTCTATTTTTATAATTATGCTATATATTATAAAACATATACCTCATATTGAAAACCTAACAAAAAATTTATTCTCATAAATTAAGAATTAAATAAGTATTGTTTATAGAAATAAAGGAAATTATATCGATTAAATAGTTACTTGACCATTGAAATTTCCATATGAACTTTATGAATTTTAATCTATAAAACAGAATGGTAAACTAATATTTGAAATTATAAATAAAATTTAGGTATCTTATTAATTAAAATTTTATAAATTTATATCATCGTATTAGAAAATATATTTTAAAAAAAAAAATTTAATTTAATGTTCCTATTTCTCCAAAACATAAATTTATATTAATTATTTTATTATTAATGTAATAAAATAAAATAAAAATTAATTTTAAAATATATTGAAATATTAATATTTTTTATAATATGATTATAAGATAAATATATGATACCATCATTAATTTTTAAAAAATTCTTTAATATATTAAAATCTATATTTATAGAAAATTATTATAATTGGAAATTAAATTTCATATATTTATAAAATTATTTACATAAAATGGATTCCATTTCCAAATCTACACTTTGAGAAATATAAAGGGTGTATTTTTTGGACATCTATAAAAATGAATTAATTTCTTGTGACTATTGAAGTATTATAATTTACGGTATTTAACATTTTATGGAAAGTACATGAATTTTTGAGTCAAAGATGATGTAAGAAACCATTAGTTCGAACTCACATTCCCTATTTTCAATAAGTAGTTACAAGAATCAATACTATTGATATTATTCACCAAAAATATTAAAAAATGAATAAAATAATAAAAAACACCCCTCTCCCCTAATAAATACCGACCTTCGACACCTTTTATCCAAACACATTCAAAGCCTTACAAAATTATAATATACTCCCCAATTACTCTCCCAAAAATATTCCCCACATTGTGTACTTTTTTTCTCATCCAAAGGCCATTTATATTTTTCTTAAGGAGGTTCTCACAGAAGCGATATTCAACCGGTAAAACCCTCCCACCTTCTCATTTATTTTCTATTATTTACTTTTTAGCACCTCACCTCACTTATCAAAAGTGATATAATTACACCAATATCATAAATATATGATATTTTTTTGTGTTTATGGAATATCAAAAATTAAATCTCACCACCTATACTTTTATTCAAAAAATGTAATCACTTTCTGTGAGGTGATGATTCACCACCTTTGTGAAAAAAGTGTTTTGGTTTTTCATTACCACCTTCATAGATGGTCATGAAATCCCTTTTACATATAAAAATATTATTATATGTCTATAGAAACTTATTTAATTTAATGCAATAACTATATAAAAAAATATTAAATAAAATGATACTTGTTTGTGACGGTTCTAAAAAACTACCAAAAAATCATCATTCATTAACATTTTATCTAATAAATAATACGCATGTAAAAATGAAAAAAATATATGGGAAAATTTAAATTTTGAGAATTTAATTATTAATAAATAATTTCACTTCTACAAATTATTCTAATTTGAAAAGAACATAATTAATTATATACAAGTGAACCGACCATGAGACCATGAAACAAATGCTCCCAAAAAAATAAAATTAATCACTATTACAAGTCAACATCTCCAAAAATGAACTTACCAAAATTATAATTAATCGAACATATATTTAATAATCACTCAGTTAAATTATTAATGAATCTGATTTTATAATACAAGATATTATGTAAAAGGGAATAACACTTTTGAACATAAGGTACGTGATTTCTCTAAATCTTCGTACTACCTTTGGGTTATGCATTCTCTTCCTTTACACTGATTTAATTATTAATGTATTATTATATATTTCTTAAATAATAGATTTATTTGTTTAATAATTAGGTATTCAGATTCACTGATCCTTATTTAATGTGGAAATACATGTTTAAAAATGACCCCTTCTCAATTCATTTTTATAAGAAAGCTCGATTAATGGGAACTTCTCAATTTTTTTTCATTTCAAGTAAACTCTATAATATATTATATCCCACCAAATTTTAAGAAAATCAATATTTTTTATAATGAAAAACTATCATTGTACTTTTTTGGTTTTATATAAAAAAATTACATTTTTTCCTATTTAAGTTTCTTTAATACTTTCCTTTAAACCATGTTATCACATAAATTGGGAATCATTTATCATTATCTATATCTATTTTACCTTATCAATTTTCATGTCTTATTTAAATACATTTTTTCTTGGACACCTTTATGATATAACCATTGTTTATGCTTCATGACATGTTTTCGATACCCATTTCCTTCAATGGGTGGCCCTTATGTTTATTCCATTTGTTCAGTTACTCATGTGGAACATATATAAATTAACTTTTTATGATGGGTGAATCTAGATATCACTCCAATGCATTGGTTTAGCGACCTGAACCCAGTATTACCAGATCTGATTCTTACTACCATTACTTTGGAATAAGATACAAGTAAATATTATGCCAAATGACCATAATTTTTAATTGTCTATGTAAACTTCATATATAAAAGTCTTATATTTAAAAGGAATACAATAATTAAAACTTATTTTTTCTCATGGATAATATGTTTATTTGATCTAGCACATCCTTGAATATTATTCTTTGCACACTTCAGGGAATCTAGTGGAAATTAAAAATAATAATGGTGAGATTAATGGTCTGTAGGGGTATGTATAAAATAATCTATAACTAATCAATGAGAAATATAATTTTATAATAGTAAATAATTGAAGACGCATGCCATGAAATTAATGAACAATGAAGGAATTTAAAAAAATATTGAAAGGTAAATTATTGAAAACACATACCACTTAAATAATTAGAAAAGAAATATTCAATCCAGAATGGTAAAAACCTGAAAACAAATTCAATTTAATCAATAAATTAAGAAAAAAATCCATCCACAGACATTACCATATTGAAAATCTCATAGAAAAAAAATATTAAATTAAAATTAGGGCAATGATTTTTTTTGGAAATCATGTCTGAGGCACATGGAATACTTTGTCGTCAAGTCCTTTTACAAGACAGTTTAAAACTAATAAATAAATATATTTAAATTTTCTAATTTATTAGTCTCATAAGAACCTGTTATTTCACTGAGGGTCTATATAAGGTCTGGTCCCCACCCATCTATTCCCATATAAAGCATTTTTAATTTCAAGTAACCTATTTAATTAATAAACAATATGCCTTATCAAATATCCATATTGAAGAAATAACATTGATTTATTAATATTTACCCATATAATCATATAAAATTAAAATTAAACACCATATGTAAAAATGATACATGTTTTAGGAAATAAAAATATACATGACAAGTTATATGTATAAATAGGTGAAATTTAATTTCTAATGACACAAAGAAATTATATATTTCACGGGGATTAAAAAAATAATCAAGAGTGTGAATTTGAATGATATCCTTGGACAAATAAATCATAAATCATCCATAAGTCGAATAAATATAATATCTATAAAACATATCTTAAGTAGAGTAAAATAAATTTCTATTGTTGTTGGTGAAGTGGAATGCCATAAAAATGAAAACTAGTCCACTATAAATTGAAAAGTATATACTGAATATTTTTCAATGAGAATCACTTTTCAAATAAAATTTATTTGAAAAATAAAATTTAAAATTATAAAGAAATCCTGAAATACTATACGTTTAGTTATTCTATACATGTTGTATAAATAACCTCCCCTTTGCAGGGTAAAAATGATAGAAGACTACATTCTTCAGAAGGTGTCAAGAATATTCCTTTGGAAAAAAAATTAAAATACAGATGGATAAAAATTTATGTTTTAAATATTTTTGGAATGGTTAAAAACATTTTATAAAATATTTTTATTAATTATGTTTTTTTATTAGAAAACAATTTATCTATCTAATGAGATAAATAAAGTCAGGTTTTTCTTAAAAACATTTTATAAAACATTTTCTGTTCAAAAATGTAGAAAATTATAACTATTTAATATTAAAAGTTATAAATAACCAAAGGATAATAAATATAAAGGGTTTATCAGACAACAATCCAAAAATTTCCTCTGATGGAAATTCAAGTGTAAACAATCTAAAACAAAATGACATTGTGAAGTAAACCCATGAAATGGCCATATTCTTGATGTGAGAATAAATCAAGGAAAATATTATTAATGTAAAATTTAAATCCAAACTAAAAACATTAAAAAAAATTAAAAACATTTATACACACCTAATATTATATTATTGTCATCAATGAGGATGTAATATAACAAAATTAAAGGGAATTAGAATGGGAAATTCCTCACCACTAGGGAACTTTTAATTCAAATAAACATAGAATAAAGAATTAAAATTGAAACTAATAATACCATGAAATATTATTGAATCATAATATAAATTTACAATTTGTTATTATGTATACCATATTTATGTAATTTTGTGTACAACAATAAATTATTCCTTAAATAATGTAAATTGAGATGATGCCCCATACAACTTAGTAACATTTTAATTACAATCCTCATGAAAGAAATAATTTCAAATGAACATATAAATACTATGAAGAAAATTTTATTCATGATATAAACAACAATTTTTGAAGTATATACACTATAAAAAATTATTAATTGGTTGAAATGGTTTATGCCTCATAGAATGAAAAGTGACACGATAATCCCTTACCAAGCGTTTCCATTTGGGTGAATGTCTTTTAAAATTATATAAATTTTTTTAAAAATGACAAAATCTTATACAAAAATAATAATCAATTTATAATATCATATATTATCTTTTTATAAAATCTTATTACCTGTTTGTCAGTTATTATTGATTATATTCACTATTTGGATTCATAATTTTATAGTTTCTCATGTATTATTTGACTCATTATTTGATATTATTCTTATGTAGATCAAAATTTACCAATCTATAGGATTAAATAAATTATTTGAACAAAATATATATCATGTATATATATATATATATATATATATAATAATCCATAATAATTTTTAGATAGAATGTAAAATGAATTGTTCCTTGAGACGGTTGGATATATGTATGCCTTAATACATCTTCCATTTCATTAACATATTTAAAAGACTGAAAACTAAAGGTTATATTTATGTATATTAAAATTATAGTATCGTTTTTATGTCATATATTTCTCTTATTATTATTAACATTATCCTTTATACATTCCATGTAGAGTGTGAACAAAATACATTATTTTGAGTAGGTTGTAGTCCACACGTCCACACGCAATGCTATCTTATACCCACAAAATGGTAATCATAATGGTATGTGTTATGCAAAAATTAAATATAAATAAATACATTTTAAATATCATATATATATAATATAAATATAATATCCACCATAAATCCAACTATGAGAGTAGTAAGGAAGGAATGAATAATCATCTTTTGGCAAGGTGGTAGTCCATTGTTCACATGAATCGTATGTTTGTTACCAATTAGATGGATGTGTGTGTAAGTTTATGTTAAAAATATAGAATAAAATTATCTTATTTTATTTAAGATTTTTATTTTATTACGTAATCAATTAATGAAAATATTTTATGGGATGAAGATGGAAATAAAATGAAAGTTGTCAATGAAAAATAATACTATTTTTTCGGGTAACTCTTATTGGCTTATACAAATATACATCATGGGATAGATTTATGCCCAAGGTGAGGCTTCTATCAAAAAAGGAAGAATTCTAGAAGATAATTTAAGAATATTTTGGGAGATCCAAAAGGATTTAGATGGGTGAATAAGTTGGATAGTTGAGTGTCTTTTTAAAGTGGAGGAGGTTTGGTATTCATCTAAATAAAAAAGGTAAACACTATTGGGGGGTCTCCCAAACATAATGATACTACATTAATGTTTAATTCAGATTAAATGGAGTAAATAGAAACCATATGTCCAAAAATGTATTTTTTACAAGCTTCATGGTCATCTTGGCTCTTAATATTATGGTTTGGTCCCTTGTTAATCAAAATTTACTCTAATCACTTTAATTTTTTTATTCACAATCACTAATATTGTTTTTCAAAAATAATTTTAGCTCATTATAATATTATTATTATAAATAGTTCATATTTATTGATTTTATAATCTTAAAAGTGAGAGAAAATAATTTATATTTAACCCCATAGATGGGATGACAAAGGGGGTTTTAATGTAAAAAGGTTCTAAATATTAAGATGTGTTTATATACAATGTTAAATTGAAATTGATTCCAATTACCATATCTGGATTCAATTATGTATAATTTATCTAATTTTACATGAAAACAAATTTATAATCCAATTTATCATTATTAATAAATTAGATGAAAAATCCTTTTTGATTCAATAATCATTATTTTTCAGTATTCATTATGAAAATGAAACTTCTTAGAAAAAGGAAAAAAATTCACCCTAAGCATATTTTTATTTTAATATTTATTAAATAATTTATTCGTACATATTTAATTTATAAAATTTCCATGAATTTAAATTAAAATAGCTTCTCCAATAAAAGGCAGTAAAAGTTCCATTATGAAAATATAGCATTTTATCTATAATAGTGTATTGGTTTATATCTTTTGACTATAAAATCTACTGTACAAATACAAAAAACATTTGATTGATAATATAATATATAAAATTTTCTAATATCATTCACTAATGGTAAATAATTTAATTTATTAAGATAAATCACTTTTGTGAGCATAAATTGTTTTCATTTATATTCATGTGGATTTTAAATTCCATTATAATTCATTGGAAACCAATTATTTCATTTTATATTTGTGTAAAAAATATAGTTTCATATGTTATCAAATACCACCAATAACAACTAATTTATACATTATGATATATATTATTAAATTAAATTATATTATTTTGATAAAAAATTATTTTTTGGTAAAGCCCAGTCTTCCATATAGTGCCATCTATCAAATAATGTATACTTTTAGTGTTATACACTATACATATGTATTTTGTGCATTTCAAATAATAATATATATATAATTAATTTAAAATTATAATTTTGTTATAATGTATTAGGATATTTTATTCCTTTAAATTCATGGTGTAGTGTGTCAAACACTCTATAGAATACAGTGTTTTTAATATAGAATTTTACATACTTATGTTCTCCCACATTAATAAATTATTCCATTGATATTTAAATATGATCTAGGAAATATATGGTTTTCTATTTGAAAATTTTGTTTTTTAACTCACACATCATGAGAAGGGTTAATAAAATATACTCTTAATAACAGAGAATGAGAAGTTAAAAGTCACATAGACTAATATATACTTGTTCTATAAGTAGTAGAAAATTAGTGGAATGTGAAAATATGAACATTGAGGAAATTAATAAATATTTATAGGTAGGTTATTAGGTCATTGATCACAATCAACTGAATTATCTATGTAATAGTTAGGGCCTCAAAGTAACAATCTTTTGATGATTTATATGACCATCATTTCAAAAAAACATAATGTATTATGATAATGTTTTTGGTGCATTTTTTAATGTTGTTTAATTATTTTACTTCCTAACTATAAAAGGAAATATAAATACTTGATATATTTTTATGAACACAATTTCATCATTTGGTTATACATTGATCAATTTTCATTTCATCTATTTCTTCAAGAATAGGATAAAAATATGAACTTTTATGCTTGAATAAATAAAATGTACTATTAATTTATCATATATCCCATAAAATAGTGAAATGTCATACAATTTGTCTGTTATTATTCTCAAAAACCAATATGGTTTATACATTAATTATAAAACCTAATAATTTACTATACTAGTTCTATATTATTAGTTTTTCAGGAAATTGATTAACTTTATAGATTGTCATTTTAATTATGATATTGGGAAGGCCAGTGGTTGGAACAAAACCCTCATCATCCAGTTGTCATGGATTCATGTCTCGCAGCCTTGCTGGACTTAATGTATTGTCACAAAAAATACACGTTCTCCTTTTCTAACAAAAAAAATAATATAATTACCAATTTAAATATTATCGGCATCGTTGAAATTTAACTATTAAATATTCTGTTAACTATGGTTTTCTATACAACCAAAATACATAAATTCTTTATCCATTTTATTTCAACATAGTTCCTTACTCGGTCTAAGGATTAACCTAGGTCATTAATTCTCATTATATATTCAATTTGTTTATAAATGTTTGTAATTAAAATGTGGATTATCTTATGTATATCCACTGGGGATTTCAAAATAGGTGCAGAGTAAAGCCTATTTTTATCTACCTAGTTATGCTTGAGTCAATCCCGACAATCATTTTAGATGTTGTTACCCTTAGGAACATCTACAATAGAAACATGTCAACTTGTAGTATCCAAACTAGGATTTATTTCTTGTAAAATGACACAATAATTATCTAGCATAAAATTTGGGTTGTTATTCTATACTTATCCCAAAATTTTAACATTGGGATACGTTATAAAATCAAATTTGTCATTATTACAGTTCCTAAGGATTCTAATAAACCTAATATAACACCAATTGTAACGACCCAACCCCAGAAAGCCTTGATAATGTGAATACTACCATTACATTTGAATAAGATCCAATTAAATTCCAACCTAATAGATGAATAGTTCAGTAGACTTGGTAAACAAGATACAAACATGTGTCTTCTATTTGAAATGAATACCAAATTTAAAAGATTTTTCTATATGACACAAACATTATTAAATCAGGAATATAATTCTATATCATTCTTAGCACAAATTAGGGTCTCTTTGGGAAATAAAACATAAAAATGGTGAGTTCAAATGATCAGTAATGGTATGTACAAAAGAAGTAGTAATGAGTCAATGAAAATAATCATTATATAATTTTAAATAATTGAAAACACATTCAATGTAATCAATAAATTAAAAATTATGTCCATAGAAATTATGTAAAGGTAAATAACTACAAACTAATTCCATTTAAATATCTAGAAATAGAATAAACTATTTTTCCAGTGAAGAAACATTGTACACATTCCATTTAATTAGTAAACTGAGAATAAAATTCATCCATTGAAATTGGTCATTCTGAAAATATAGCATATAAAAAATACTAAATCAAAATAAGGGAAATGTTTAATTTTTGGATTTCATGTATGTAACATAAGAAAACATATAAAATTAATACTATAAACAAGATGGTTTAAAAATATTGGTTGAAACATGTTTGATTTGTGAAAATGATTTATCCTATGAGAACATGTTTATGCATCGAGGAACTACATAGGTTATGTGCCCCACCAGCCACTTCTTGTCCAATGCATTCTTCATATAGTGTAATCTATATAATTAATAATAAACATGACTTATAAAATATCTACATTAATAAATTAATAATGTGTTATCTATATTTCCCATGTTATTAAAATAACTACCTAAGTAAACATTGTATGTAAAAATGATATAATGTTTAGGTAATAAAAATATCAATGGTAAATGATATGGAAAATTTGGGGAAATTCAATGTCTAATGATCAAAGGTAATTAAATATTTAAAGGGGACTAAAAAAGTAATCAAGAATGTGAATTTAAATAATATCGTTGTACAAATAAATCATAAACTATCTAGAAAACGTATACGGATTCTATTAATATAACTTATCCCAAATGGATAAAAATAAATGTATGTTTTCATTTATGAATTTAAATACCATAAAAATAGAAATAATATACTTTTCATTTTTATAAAAAATTTGAAAATCCTTTTATTTTATAATCACTTTTAAAATACATTTTCATTAACAATTATCCATTTAAACTTGATAACTAGTCTTTAAATAGTATATGGTGGGTAATTTGATACATGTTGTGCAAGGTAAAAGAACATTCATTTTTAAAGTTAGAATTTTTAGAAAAATACATTGTTAATAAAGTGATAAGATTATTACATTGAAGACATTTGTAATATAAATAAGGGTAAAAATGTATTTTACAAATAATTTTTGATTGGTTAAAAAGATTATTTTATAACTTTTAAAAAACATTGTATCTAGAAGAAAATAAGTTCATCGACTAAAGAGATAAATAAATATGGGTTTTCATAAAAACATTTTATAAAACATCTTGAGTACAAAAGACCGACAAAATGGAACTATCCCAAGAAAAAGGAAATAATAAATGCGTGGAGAATAAAATTAAATTGTTTATATAACCATTATCAAATAATTTCCTATGATGGAAATTCATGTGTAATCAATCCCGAAGAAAACAAGATTGTGATGTAAACCCTTGAGAAGACAATAACAATGGTGTGAGAATTATTAAATAAATAGATAATACAAGTCAAATTAAACGCACAAAAAAAGTTTACAGAAAAAATATATAGTAAAAAGTGATTAAATACATAATCATAAAATATTTATTACGACAAAGAAGAAATATAACCTAATGATAATGAATCAGGTTATGACGTTTTTTATCACATCGTAACATTTAATTCAGAACCACTTCGATGAAATAATTCTATTTTAAACTCAAACACTACATGAATAATTAATGAATAAGGACATTAGATGAAATAATAGATGTATATACACTATATATAATAAATTAGTTTTATAAGAATAAAATATCCGACAAAGAATATAAATTGAGATGAATTCACATACTATTTTATATCATTTGAGGTATAAACCATATGAAAGAAATAATTTCAAATGAAACTATAAATACCATGAAGATAAATTTATTAATTATATAGAATAAAATAGGTTTTGTATACACACGAAACAAAATGATTATGTGGTGAAAATGATGTTTTCCTCACTGTAGAAAAGTGAGACAAGAATCCCTTAGTTTATGTTTCCTCTTCGGTGAACATAATTTGGCCTCAAGTGTAAGGGTTTTAAAGATGTCACTAATTTATACCAGAACCATAATAATATTTATAATATCATTTATTATCTTCTTATAGAATATTGTTTCCCATTTTTTGACACAATTCTTTGTTTTCACTATTTCGGGCTTTAATTTAATAGTTTATCAGGTATGTTTTGAGTTTTTCTTTGATGTTCATATTATATATATTGTAATTTCATCATATCAAGGTTGTAAAAAAGGATTTTGAAATCATATATATTCATTATATATGTATTTATAAAAATCCATAAATTCCTAAGATATGAAATGAAATTCACTATTCATTGAGATGGTAGGTCGCACATACGCCTGAATGCCACTTCCATTTCCAAATCATTTTTAAAATAATTAAAATTAAATGATAAAAAAATTTAATTATGATAAGTTATAATATTTATAATGATTATGTGACATATGTTTATTGATATTTTTTTATGCATTCCATGTATAGCGTGAATGAGTCGCATCGCTTTTATGAGGTTGTAGTTCATACATCCAGAAACAATGTTATCACATTATCATAAAATTCAAAGCATAAAATAATGTGTTATATTAAAAATTAAAATGAAAAAATACATTTTAAATATAATAAATATCTTATATAAAAATCATTCCCTCATAATTTCCATACCGAGAGTTGGTAATGGATGAACAAATAATCAGCGTTTCACGAGGTGGTAGTCTGCCATACACACTAATAGCATGTTCGTTACCCTTTTGATGGAGGTTTTTATAAATTTTCTTATAACCCTTATAATTATATAGATATATATTTAGTATACTATTTTTATTATATAATCATTTAATAAATATTATTTAGTGGGTGTTGACGGAAACAAATAGAATGTGATTGTAGAATAATGTTTCATCATTTGTAGGTAACTCATTTTGGTTTTTACCAAAAGAACACTTTGTTTATATTAATTGACAAGTTTAGGATTGTACGATGAGTTTTAGTATTATTTAAGCTCATTTTATATTAATTTGGGTGACCCAAATTTATTTAGATATTTGAATATGTGGGAGGAGTGAGTAACTTTTTATAGTGGAGGGGGAATAACATTCTTGTAAATATAAAAATGGTAAACACTATTTACAAATATCAATTATAAAATTTTACTAAAATAAGGTTCCAAATTATATAATATAGAGTATATTGTTTAAATACAGACATAAAACATATTTTGGATAGATTTATAGGTCATTTTCGCTCTTAAGATAAAGGTTTAGTCATTTTAAGGCTAATTTTTTCTTAATCGCTTTAGTCAATTTTAATCACACCCACATATTTTTTTGTTCAATAACTATGTTGAACATATTATAAATTATAAATTATTATTATTCCAAATAAATAATCCATATTTCTAGATTCTAATCACTTATCTGTAAGAAATTATTTTAAAATTTACCCCGTAGATGGGATGATACAATAGGGTTTTAAAGTAAAAATGATCAAAAGTTTGTGATGTGTTTATATCCAATTTCAATGATAAATTTATATTAATTAACTTAATTGGATTATATTATGTAAAATTTATCAAATTTTAATTTAAAAACAATTTAATATATCATTTTACATTAAAATTAAAATAGATAAAAAATTAGTTTAGAATTAAAAATCAGTATTTTTCACTATTCATAAACAATTAAGCAGCTTAAAAAAAACTAAAATTCACCCAAGATAATTTTTATGAAATTATTTAAAATTTGAGTTTAATTTCAAATATAAATTTAATTAAAATTCCCAAAAAAACTTTTTCAAATAGGTTTCTTTGTTACACGGAGGTAAAAGTGCCTTAATAAAAATATAGATTTTTATTTGTAATACTATATTTGTTCCTATATTATTCCTATCAAATGTATTTGATGAAGATAAAAAAAATTATTGAGTATATAATATATAAATTTTATTAATAAAATTTTCAAAATGTAATTAATTTCATTTATTGGGATTAAACACCATTGTGAGGAATAAAACATTTACTTTATATTTAATTGGTTTTTTATTAATTTCTAATTAATTGGAAACCAATGAATTCATTTTATATTTTCTTAAACTAAATATTTTCATGTTTTATATAATCCTTTTTATAAGATATAATTTAACATCAAGGTTATATATTATTATAATAAATAGTAATATTTTAAAAAAAATTATTGTTCTATAAAACAAGGTCTTTCAGGTAAAACATGGTATCAAAGAAAGTATTTATTATGGGTAACACATGATAACTCAGTATTGAGTGCATTTCATGCTAGGATGAAATGGAATGTGTTCCAGTCCATCTTTTCCTAGTTGTTTATTCAAGATGATGTGAAGAAAAAGATACAAGAAGAGGTCAATAGTTTTCAAAAGGTAACTACACAGTAAGGCATTTTTTTGACCAATTCAAGTAGATAGCTTCTTTTTATATATAATTATTATATGATAATCCTATAAATTCTCCTATTTTTATTTACTTTTATTGTCTAGATATCAATGAGAGAGAACTCTCGTATAAGGATATTCCTTTTTATAATATTTTTGATGAGGCACTTTAAGATGAGCTTGATTTGGGTTGTAGTCAGTGGTAGGTTATTCTCGTGAAGGTTCCACGTATAGAGAAGGATATGTATCTGAGGAAAACATAATAAGGAGTCTTTTTCATTGGTTCTCACTCATCATTTTTTTGACCATTTAGTCATATGTTTTCAATGCGATGGGTTTGGGAATTCTAAGCCAACTTGTTACAGTCCCCATATACATGTCTTCATTGTGGGTGTTTGGGTCAACTAGTGATGTTTTGTATCATTCATCACTAGAAGAAGAGTCCTTGATCAAAGGATATCAGTTCCTTGATATAAGGATATGATGATTTAGAAAACATGTCTCTAGCTATATACCATATAGTTAGTCATTTCATATATTATTGAAATCACTGGGGGTGAAAAGTAATGTATAGTCTCATGTGGAATCATGTTCGGATATATATTAAACCTAATTATTTAATTAGACATTGTCCACCAAGTGATATATTCTTATCAGTTTTCCTTGACTCATGTTTATGTGATGTCATCAGTTTCTTCCACCTTCCAATATTTCCTTGATTACATGATCCCATGTTCTATTTGTTATTCTTCTATATGTTTATTCTATTACCATACAATATTATGTCATTATTTTAGGCCTTCAAACTCATGTGTTATTACTTATTCCTATGTTTATTCCTTTACTGGGGTTTTAATCACATCCCTTTGTTTTTTTATTCCCCAGAGTATACTATGTTGATGTAAGAGATCAAAAAAAGTTATGAGATCATTATAGAGATTAAATAAATATGTTTTTAGTTTGGATTCATGTCTTTTATAAATGTACCTAGTACTCCAAATACACTATATATTACATTCCATGATTTTTATTTTATGGTTAGTTATGGTTAAAATGATATAAATTTTTTTGTAAATGTTTGGGGTTTTTATAGTTACTATTAGAGAACCATCTAGTTATTTTTAGAGATTTAGATAAGAACACATTAATAAAAACCGAAGGGATAATTATAACATCATGGATAATGAAGTATCACTATCAGGGAATCAAAGATAGGTTATACATTCCATTTACAATATTATCCATATATTTTTAATGATTTATTTTATTGTGATTTTTAGATATCAATTCAAACCCCCTAATTATACACTATTTTTATTATTTAATGGATTGAAATAGAAAAAACATTTCCAAATATCATTATGTTAGAAAATGTGATAATTTTCCTAAATATATCCATAATCATATGGGAATGGGAGCTCGAAAAATTATGATATCACTAGAACAATTGGATCAAGTTATGAAGAATAACTTGAATCCTGTAGAACTCCCTCCCTCTCCTAATAATGATATAATTGCATTTGAATCCTTTATATGAAAATTTTCTCAAATATTTATTGAATCCTATCATCCCATCAACATATAAAAATGGATTAACTTCATTTGGAAGATATTATAAAATATCGAGTGCATGGACAATGAGAAATTTGTGTTGGTGGTATATCATTTAGATGGGGAAGATGATCAGTGGTAGAAACTGATAATGAGAACAAGCTCTATGGAGAAAATTTATTTCATAGATTCGTAAGCATTCAAGAAAATGTTTTTTCTGAAAATAATTTCTACAAACACTCCATCTTAAGATGGAATAACATTTCCTTAGACTGAAGAAAAAGGAATATTATTTTATGGCGATGTACGATGAAAATATTACAAGTTATGAAATATATGCCACTATATTTTTCATGAATATAGAATTCAAGATGAATTTATTATTTAGGGAACTAAATCCTGGTATATGAAAATATTTGGAGATTGTAGACATTAAATGCTAAGAGGATATTCTCTAATATTCCATTAAAGTTGAAATGGATATAGAAGACTCTTAGTGGTCACATTTTCTAGATGATAAAATGTGTAAAATTGATTTTAATAAGGGAGAATCAATAGATAAGTCCCGTGATGGAAAGAAAACCCAACATCCAATATTTTAAATTTTTTAGAGGGAGCATCTTGGAAACAAACAAAGGGGAACCTAGAGATGCTTCAAATCTAAAAGAGAAGGTCATTAGGATATTTTTTATAAATGGATATAAACAATCCCACTATGGTGGAAGAATAATGGAAGGTTAACAACCGCACTCATTTTTTAGTGTAGGGTTTCAACTACTAGAAATAAGGTAATTATTCAAGACAATTCTCTAATCCAAGGGATGTCAGAGACAGTCAATGATATCCTCTAGGCCCAGATGGAAGGGAATATGAAATCACTACAATTGAGGTGGATCCACACAATGATTTAATTATTGGACTGTTAATTAATCATTAAAAAATATATGATTATGGTTCTAAAAACTCTTTTATATATGTTAGTTTTAATAGAACAATTAAAATACCACATCAAAATATTGAGTGTGAGTTATTTTATGAGAACAAAAAATGGAGAAATTGATGAATCTACAGTTTCTAACTCCTCTACTATTAATATTTGTGGTATGAGCCTATAAATAAATCATTTATTACTTCATTTAGTGTAGTTTTATGTAATATTATGGATGATTTTACAATATTTATATAAATACAATTTCAATTTTCATAAATGATACATAACTATTCACATCCCGATTCATCCTCCAATCTTGTTCATGTGTAAGGAGGATGAATATGTTTCAGAACCCTAATATCAATTATATATTTGATTTTATTATGAATAGGAATATCTATCTAAAATGATTGAGAAAAAGGATACAATCACTCTCATTAACATTCCATTTGGGAGGAACTAAACTGATGTCTTCCCTAAATAATTTATTATCTTTCCTCCTAACTTAGAGGTTAATTTCATGATTTAACTTATTCCTAGATCTATTATTATATAAAATACTACATAAATAAAAGACACAATTTATTTAGAAGAACTAAATACGTATTTAAAAGTGTAAGTGGATAAGGATTTCATATTCCCACACACTTCACCAAAGGGAAATCTAGTCCAATAGATCATGAAGAAATTTAAATGAATGCACCAATGCAATGATTATAGTGTGCACCAAATACCATGATAACGGAAAATTATCCATTGAAATGGACTGATGACTTGTTATATCATCTATGTTGGGACAATTATTTATCATAAATGGACCATTAGTTCGGGTGTCACCCATTAATGGTGAAAATGGTAGATATTTTTAGGACATCTTTTTTAATGAGTTATAGACACTATGAGTTAATTTTTATTCCCTTGAGATCCACTAACGATATTAAAACATTCATGGAATAGATGATTAGATTATACAGAGACTGCCGAAAAAATATGTGGTATTCTTTGCTGATGATATTCTAATATACTATAAGAGAAATAGAGGACATGAAGACCATTTGAATAACATGATAATGAATTTTGAAGAGACAAACTAAATGAAAAATACATTAAATGTGAGTTATTAATGGTGTAAGTATCATTCTTGGGAATTTTATCACCAGTAAAGGGACATCTATCGACCCTTCTAAAATAATTGCAATGAAGGAGTAACCCAAACAAACATCTATAATGATGATTTTTAGTTTTGTTGGATTATCTAGGAACTATCAGGGTCTTTTTGAGGAATTTCTCATTACCTTCTAGCATGATAACATTGATAACATAGAATAGGTTATAGAATTTATGGATAGATCAATGTGATGGAAGCATAAATGAATTCAAGAGGAGGCTAATCACTGCACCTGTGATCACCACCATTGGCCCGAAGGCCTTCTTTTTTATTTAACTTTCATAATCCACCTTTCAAGGGTTGAGGTGGAAACCTTAAAAGGGTCGTAGGCATAAGTATTACATGGCCCATTTGCCTTAGAGGAATTCATTTCCCGTAGACTTCAAACATTTCAAACAACCCTGACTAACTACTTGGAACTACTCCTCCCCAGCATCATCACTGTGAAATCACATCTCCACCATCGCATGGCTGTTCGACTAGGATTTCACATGCATGCATAGGCTTTTCCTGAAGGCAGGTTCCATACCCTTTCATTCTAGAAATACATTTAGCTTTTCTTATGGTTAATTCTTCTTGCTCCTCCTCCATATGAAGCTTGTTCCTTGTAGGGTGTCTGGTTTTCCTCTACACTTATGTTGGCCCAATAGCCTTTGAGGTTGCTTGAAGGCCTTACTAACCCGAATGCCTGGGTGTCCTGACGACCTTAAAGGACTCGTGGACCAAATCGGTGGCCCAAAGGCCCAAACATGGAAATATTCCAGGCTGCTACGGTGCCACATAGTTCCATTTATAGTTTCCGCTACTGTACCTATTGCAGTTCTGCACAATTCCAACTAAAGTACCTGATACAGTACTGCTATAGTACCCCTGTAAATTATCATCCACCTTGATTTTATCATGGGTATCTTGGATTCACTTAAGGATTCTACACCAACTGGGATGAGGCTCATGTACACTGTCCTAGTGATCACAATACCAACAAGTGGATACGTTTCTATGATATATAGTGATTATTAAAATAAAATCTTTGGTTGTGTACTCATGAATAATGATAAAGTAATATCATACACCTCCTGGAAGTTGATGACACATAATAAAATCTTCCTGAAACATGATCTAGAGCTAGTAGCCTTGATTTTTTTCTTTAAAATATTATGGAACTACCTATATAGAAAGAATTATGACCTATATAATGAAAATAGGAGTCTAAATTATATTTTCACATAGAGGGAACTCAACATGCACCAAATAATATTGTTATATCTATTCAAGGAATATGATTTCTTTGGTCACTTCCATCTAGTAAAGGAAAACAAGGTAACTAATTATCATAGCAGAATAGAACCTCTTAGATTATCCATGATGATGATTGAGAAATACGACATCTTCATGGATATAGAATGGTTGGATTTCAAAATAATAATTAAATAAAATACAAATTATCATTACCAAATGATTTTCCTACCATCTATTCATGAGAGGGTCAAATAAGTACAAAGGAATGAGCTTAAGTTACAAAAGAAGTTAAAAGAGGTAAAGGAAGGGAATCTAAAAGTTTTCCAAATTTATGATGATTGTGTGATTCAGTTTAGAACAAGGATTTGTGTTACTTATAATTTGAGAAGAAGAATGAGCTATTGGATAACTAATATTTCTCTATACATTCTATAAGTACCAAGATATATTGTGATTTTCAAGATCACTACTGGTGGGAAATATAAAAATTGACATTGTAGATTATATCCAAGGTGTCTGATTTTTTTTTCATGTTAAAGAAGTGAGATATATGTTCATAGGGCGAATGAAACCATTGCATATACACTCATGGAAATGGTATAATGTCACTGTGTACATTTTCATTGGTGTCTAGAAACCATCCAATGGAAAAAAAATGTGATATGGATTTTGGTGGATCAAAATCACCAAGACCGCCTAATTCATTACTATTCAGAATTATTTATCACTTGAAAATCCTGAAAGTACAAAAATACTATTCAAATACTCAAGGATATGCTGATTGGATTGTCAATTGAATTTGAAGTTTTAGGGGATCAACATCCCTCCTTTGTTCAATTCTCTTACAACAATAGTATCCACTAAATTATTCATATAAATCCATATGAATATATATATTTGGGAAGAAATATAGAAATTCAAATTGTTGGGATGAATTTGGAAAATGAAAATTACTTGAACATAATATTCTCATTGAGATAAATGAGAAGGTTAACGCCATCCAAAAACATATAAATGCTACATAGAGTCGGAAAAAGAACTACGCTATAAGCCATCTAATAAAATTCTATTCAATATTGTAGATAAAGTCTTCAATTGAATTTCCTCATTGAAGAGAGTCATGTGGTTTTGAAAGAAAGGGAAGGTGATCTAAAGTTACATTGAACCCTTTGATATGATTTATCTCATAGTGTTAATGGCATGTCATCCTGAAATTCAAACAAACATCTATCAATATCATGACATTCTCCATGAATCTCTCATAATAAAATACACATGTGATCCCTCACATGTTCTAAATTAGGAGTTAGTAAAATTGGAGAATGATCTCTCATAGGATGTGCAACCACTGAGGATCATGGACTATAGAGACAAAATCCTATATTGGAAAACGACTCAATATTTCAATGTTTTTTTGGATGAATCATATGTATGAAGAGGTGAAATGGGAACTATAGTATGCAATTAACAAGAATTACACTCACCTGTTTTCAATGTAGAATGAAATTTGAGGGTAAAAATATCATATAGGTGTAAGAATGTAATGAACCAAGATTTTAACAAATGAATTTACCACCTTATATTTATGTTATATACTATTAAACAAATACATAAAATAGTTTATCTAATAAGAATATTACCCTCATTAATTAATAAAAAAATATGTTTTATTTATAAAAGTAATGGAACATATAACAATATAATAGTGACATAACCATTGGAATAGTAATATAACCATTATGAATACTAATACGGAGAATATAATATTAAACATACCTGTGAAATTATCAATAAATATTATGTATGTTATAAATGAAAATAATATATATTTAAAACATGGTATATGTAAATAATTTTTTTTAAAATGATAAATTAGGTTTTAGGATTTCTGTATAATGAAAATGTTTATTTTAAATTTTATATTTATTATAATAATTTAAATTAAAATTTATTTTCTTAAAATAAATTCATATGTTTAAATTATTTTTTCACTGTATTTTAAGATAATTATATGATTCCTTAATTAATTTTTCAAACTGTTACAAAATCGATTATAATATAAAAATACGAATTTTTATAATAAATTATGATTTTAATTAATAATTAAATTTATCATATTTAGAAAATTATTTTCATAAACTAGAATCCATTTTCTAAATCGAAACATTGAAAATTTGTTACACTACATTTTTGGTATTTTTCTAAAATAGTTGAATTTTTAGTTAAAAGTGAAATACTATATTTAATATTTTAAACCAAATACATGAATTATTGAGTTATGGATGATTAAATAAACCATTATGTCAGAACAACATAAAAGGGATAGACTAATTAGTCATAATAATCAACACTTTTGATATTCTTGTTGAAAAATAATATTCAAATGATTAAATATAAAAAAAACAATCTCATACCCCAAAAATTAACTCCCCCACCATCTATTCTCCTCACACTATCTATGCCTTGGATATTTATAATATTCTACCCAATTATTCTCTAATTTCCCTTCAAAACAATATTTTTTTGGGTCTCACAGGAAGACTATTTCCATGTGCCTTAAAGAGGTTCTCAAGGAGACGATATTCAAGAGGTAAAACCCACCTTCTTTCTCTTTTCTTTTCTTTTCTTTTATTTGTCCTCCCCTAACCTCCCCTATCCAATGTAAAATTATTAATACATTATCATACATATACTAGATTATTATTTGTAAAAATATTATATCCATAACCATATCTTTTCTCCTCTACTATTTTTTAAAAAAATTAATACATGATATGTGAGGTGTAGATTCTCCACCTTCGTGGGTGACAATTTTTCATTTCTCATTAACACATTAAAGGCTGGTAATAAAATAATTATTCTTAAAAATGGTTATATTATGTTTATTACAATTTATTTAATGTTATGTAACTATTATGTCAAAATATAAATAAATAAAATGATACTAGTTCATAATGCCCGTAAAAAACCCAATAATAAATTAATTATTTATCATTAATGTTCTATATAACAATTCATTGTCATGTAAAAAATTTAATAATATATGGGATAATTATTATTTATATAATTTAATTAATTCTATATAATTTCACTTCTATATAATTATTCAAATTTTAAAAATACATTCATAATTATACATAAGAGAACGGATCATTAATAAATAGAACGAATGCCCCCAGAACAATGAAAATAAACACTATAACTCATAAAAACAACCATTAATGAAATTTATTAAATTATAATAAATGAAATATATGTTGAAATGGTTCAATTTTCGATTATTAATGAATATAATTTAATTATCCCATACAATAATTACAAGTGTCGAACACTTTCAGAAATAATGTTAGGGATCTCCCTGAACCACCCAATTACTATTAGGTTATTCATTATCTCTATATAAAACAATGTTATTGTTAGATTATTCGAAAACAATTCTTATATATTCTACTTATATGATCCAAAAATTGATATCATGACATGTTCATCATTATTTTATAAGGAAATACTTGTTTACAATAGATAGGTTTTGAATCCCTTCCGAAAAGCAAGGTAGTTTAAAGGGAACGTCCAAAATTCTTACACATTTTCCATTAAACTTAATAATCTATTTTAAACCACTAATTTTTTTTTAAAAAACTATCTTGAAATAACTATCTTAATTTATTTATAGTTTTATATATAAAATTGATCATATTTTTTATTTAAGTCACTATAATATTTTCCATTAAACATTAATATAGTGGCCCACTTCTAATTTTATGTATACAATATTGTTTACATGTTTTCACCTTAGTTGGAAATAATTTATATTTATCTATGACCATTTTCCATTTTGAATTTCCATTTATTATTTAAATACATTATTTGTGGACACCTTTATGATACACCCATTAGTGATGCCTTATAAATTGATTATGATACCCATCTCATTCCATGTTTAACCTTTATGTTTATTAATTGTATTTTATTCTTCATGTGGAACCCATAGTAATGATCATGTTTTTATAGTTGTGCCCAAATAGAGCTCTAATACAATGGGTAATGTTTAGTCCCATGAGACATCATATTGGGATAAACAGTAAACCAAATTCTATTATAGATCTTTCTCCACCTTGAGATATAGCCTATTTGACAATCCAATATTCCACAGTATGTTTCTTTTTAAATAATTCAGTGGCTTGTGTTGTACGCTACACGGAATTCAAGCACAACTTGACCGATCAAAGTAGCTATTTAAAAAGTAGTTATGAATAGTAATAACAACATTTATAAATTTTATAAACATTATTTTTTAAAATAAACTTTATTTTTGAATTCGTAATATCAAAATTAACTAAGGATGATATTTTAGGAATTTTCTGAAATGTTTCAATTTCTGTTGAATAATGAAAAATAGTACATTTTAATTCAAAAATGAATTTTAATATAATTTTTTAGTATGTTATATTGTCTTTTTAAATTTTCTTAAAGTGTAATTGGAATAATATTTTATAATTTAATCCAATTATATTTATTGAAAGTAATTTCACATTTAAATTATACACATACACATGTAAATATTTTGATAGTTTTACTTCTTAAAAACCTAGTTTTTGGTTTTAACAATGCGAATTAATTTTATATTAATTACTGAAAATTCTATGTTTTTATGTTCAAAAAATTTATTCCATATTTGGAATCATAATGAAAAAATTGTATAAGTCCAAACCTTTTAGTTTTGGACATTAAGAATATTAACTTCAGTAATTGTTTTATTTACCATGGTTAAATGTTAAATCTGAGAAATAATTGTAAAAAATAATTTTATAATAATCTTAAAATACCCTAACACGTGTCCTAATAAAATTGGATGAAATATTTCCAACCATTGGCTTCCGTGGGGTGATTTTTAGACCCCATGGAGCCACGTGGTTGTGAATATGACATTTTATTAGAATTAATTTAATGTATAGAAATACATAACATAAACCTGTATTTTTACAAAAATTATGTTTATATGGGAAAATATAATTTATATATTAGTCTATAAATAATAATTATATAGATAAAAATATTTCCTACGTCATTATATTTTATTTAAAAATTTTATACATCCTATAAATACATTTAATTGTGTCACAATAATGATGTATTGATTGTTTCATTAATAAAGGATTCAAATAACTAATATTATAAATGTTAAAGTAAATGGAATTTGTTATTTTGATATCATTAAGGAATTATATAGGTGATACGTAAATATTTTATTTTATTTAACACATTTTGTTTTATGGAATCTGGTTGTTATGAATTTATAAAAAAATTCTAGTATGAATAGAGTCCAAAATTGACATAATTCATAACTTAAAACATAAAATAGTTTATTTTTGTGATATTAAATTACTGAAAATCAATGATTTTGGAAAATAGTTTATAGATGTCCAAATAAGTCATAAATTACTTTTTATTGGTCTTTTTAAATTATATGTTAATTACATTAACCAATAAAGTGTAAATAACATTTTATCGTTGTATGATTAAAAATGGAAAAATAATGGTTAACCAAAAATAATAAGGATAAAAAATACTAAAATCTTGTACCAAAATTATTAGTTGATGTTTATTCGAAAAAAATAACTTATATTCTAAATATATTATTTTGGGAACATTTGGAATCCATATATATATATAATAAATTAATATTTCTCTATTTTCTTAATGTGCCCCTCCGCCCTCTTATAAAACGGAACCACCTATACCAACATATTATCATCTCTGATGCCCTTTGAATTAGCCAAACCCTACCCAAATATCCTCCCAACATCCCTCACTTCATCCTAGAGGCCACCCGTTGGGCAGAAATCCTACTTATTGAGTCATTTTGTGAAACTCAAAAGCAGACACCCAATGAAGAGGAAATAATTTTATCCATTCATTCAAAGTTCATTTCTTATTCTACTTCCATTAACATATTTGTTACCATACTAAAATAAAATGTAAAGACCCGGAAATTTCATGGAATTTTTTTTAATAATTTCTTTGTATTTTACGAGTACGCAGTTTCTGAAGGCACCTCGTTCTGAGGCCCGGTGTGCACGGAATAGTTTTCTGAAGTTTTGATAAGCTTAAATTAACATGTGTAAGTAGTTTTACTGAAAAAGTGGAATAACTCTTAAACAGTTACTCGGATCAGAAATATGAGGGAACAGTTGCGCTCAGGTTGGTGGGTTTACCCTAGGCGCGACTTAAGTTTAGTCGGTGCAAGCCTCCTGTGAGAAATTCCAAAAATGGCATAACCGTAAATAAAATAATTAAATAAATTATTTTATTATTCAAATTCTTATAACTCACAAACGGTAGGTCGGATTAAAAATCTGAGACCACCGATGAACCCGTGAGGGCATGGTTTATTTAAGCAGATACTACCTTTGGCTGGCGCAGGCCACCAAAAAAAGATAGTTTTTGGCCGCAAATAAAATAATTAAATGAAAAATATTTTATTGTTAAATTCATAACATTTATACGGTAACTCGGATTGAAAATTCGAGAGTACCGTTGGGTTCTTTGGGGCATGTTTTACAAAGGCAGAGCCTAACCTCGACTAGTGAAGGTCCAGGGTGATTGAAAATAATTTTCCAAACATTATTTTAAGGTACGTTTAGTAAATGTACGTTTGGAATTTTATAACTTCTGAACCGGTTCTCGGAATTTTAATCTGAGGACACCGATGAACTCGAAGCGCCGGTATTCACTTAAGGGGACCTTTACCGTTGTTGCGTTTTATGCGGGCTAAAAGTTAATTTTTGGGGATTTGTAAAAAAATTATTAAAATGGTTGTGCACCATTTTATTTATTTGGGTGGTTATATCCTCTAAGTGGATGTTAGGGGTGGGACCCACACCCCACATAACCTCCCATTAGAGGACATTTTTGAGGTGGGTCCCACACGAGTCCTAACCCTACACCACCGTTAAACCCCCTTTAACACTCCCTTGTATTTAAATGTGCCAACTCCCCCCTAATTAAGAGACCTCTTCACATTCTCCACTCCCATTAATTATGTCAACACTTTATTTAATTAAAGTGGTGTGAATTTTGAATTACATGGGTTAATAAAATAATAGCCATAGTCTATTATTTTAGTTTGGTACTTTCATTTTGTTAAGTAGATTTGGGAGAGAGCTCTCGAGAAGGAGAGAAAAGTGTTCCTCTCTTCAACGATGAACGCAATTCTACCTCGATGAAGAACGCTCTGCGATTCGAAGAACGTGAAGTCTCCAATGCCGATTCCTCCTTGGATGCACCCAGACGTCCACAGAATCGATGTCTATTCTCCGTGACACCCGACGTGCGACGAAAATTAGCAAGGTAGGGGAATATTGTTTGTTTCACATTTAAGTGGTTTTATCTCACGAGCATGAGCGTTTATTTATATGATGTTTGTATAATTTATTATTGAATAAATTATACCCTTGTCGTATTTGAAAGCAAGTGTTTGATTATTACCAATTGATAATGCCTAACGCAGAGAGTGCGGGCTGAAAAAACACGGTCTGACGACCCTCTACTGGTTGTTGGTATGTGCGCGGAGTCGGGGCGGCCGATGTGAGGGAGAGGCCGGGATAACGACATGATAAGGACATCGCAGGTAGGAGGCCGGTACGATAGTCCATCGTTATGATCGAGCGGACAGGAGGCACAGCTGTCCCGAGGCGGCGGGTGCGCAAGACCCTTGGTAGGTTGGGTTTCATCCGCAGCTGAATATTTGGGTTGAGGAGGCGTGATTTTGGGGAAGGAGTTTTATTTATTTATTTTTGAGCATGAGGAATCGAGATGAATGAAATAAGATTGGAGAGAGGATAGAAAATAAGAGAAATAAATTAGAAGGAAAATAAAAAGGGAAGGAAGAAGATATGTATAAAGGGAGGCATTACCCACATGCACCAAAACGATAAGTGTGAATTTCAAATGAGATTGGAGAGAGAATTTCCAATCAAATGAAATAAAAATAATATATTATTATTATTATTATTTATGGTTGTCAAAACAATAATTCGACCGTAATTTCTTTGTGCGATCTCGGTTTCATGAAATTTCAGCGGCAATGCGACCCTGACCTCGAGACGAAATTTATGAGCCAAATATTGGATTTCTTTTTTGGGTTTTTGGATCGGGTACCCGAAGTTCTCGGAAAATAATAGATTTAAAATTATTATTAAATCTTTGACCCGCCATAACTCATGAGTGTGACGTTCGGTTGTCTTTCTGTCAGTGGTCATGTAATCCCATCTTTAATACGGTCGGTTCAAGTTTAATGTTGGATAATAAATTCTGGTTTGTGGATCAGGCCCACGAAACACCGAATATTATTATTATTATTATTATTATTATTATTATTATTACGGAATCTTGTATCAGACATATCTCTCTCATACGGTGACCCGCACCGGTCGAGGTTAGGCTCTGCCTAGGTAAAACACACCACAAAGAACCCTACGGTACTCTGGGATTTTCAATCTGAGTTACCGTTTAAAAGATATGAATTTTACAATAAAATAATTTTCATTTAATTATTTTATTTGCGGCCAAAAACAAAAATTTTCTGGTGGCACGCGCCATCCAATGTTAGTATCTGCTTAAATAAACCATGCCCTAACGAGTTAGGGGTGGGGCCCACACCCCACATAACCTCCAATGAGAGGGTATTTTTGTGGTGCTCCCACATGAGGCCTTACCCTCCACCTCTCTTAAACCCCCCTTTAACACTCCCTTGTATTTAAATGTGCCAACTCCCCCCTAATTAAGAGACCTCTTCACATTCTCCACTCCCATTAATTATGTCAACACTTTATTTAATTTATGTTGTTTGAATTTTGAATTACATGGGTTAATAAAATAATAGCCATAGTCTATTATATTAGTTTGGGACTTTCATTGTGTTAAGCGGAGTTGGGAGAGAGCTCTTGAGAAGGAGAGAAGAGTGTTCCTCTCTTCAATGAAGAACGAATTTCTACCTCGATGAAGAATGCTCTGCGATTCAAAGAACGTGAATTCGCCAATGTCGATTCCTCCTTAGATGTACCTCGACGTCCACAGAATCGATGTCCAATCTCCGCGACGCTCGACGTGCAATGGAAATTATCAAGGTAGTGTAATATTGTTTGTTTCACATTTAAGTGGTTTTATCTCACGAGCATGAGCGTTTATTTATATGATGTTTGTATAATTTATTCTTGAATAAATTATACCCTTGTCGAAGTTGAAAGCAAGTGTTTGATTATTTCCAATTGATAACGCCTAACACGGAGAGTGCGGGCCGAACAAACACGGCCCGATGACCCTCCAATGGTTGTTCGTTTGTGCGTGGAGTCGAGGCGGCCGATGTGAGGGTGAGGACAAGATAACGACACGAGAAGGACATCACAGGTAGGTGGACGATACGTCGGTCCAGCGATATGATTGAGCAGATAGGAGGCATAGCTGTCTGGAGGCGGTAGGTGCGCAAGACCCTTGGCAGGTTGGGTTTCAACCGCGGGTGAATATTTGGGTTGAGGAGGCGTGATTTTGGGGAAGTATTTTTATTTATTTATTTTTGAGCATGAGGAATAGAGATGAATGAAATAAGATTTGATAGAGGATAGAAAATAAGACAAATAAATTAAAAGGAAAATAAAAAGAGAAGGAAGAAGATATGTATAAAGGGAGGCATTACCCACATGCACTAAAACCCTAAGTGTGAATTTCATATGATATTGGAGAGGGAATTTCCAATCAAATGAAATAAAAATAATATATTATTATTATTATTTATGGTGTTCAAAACCATAATTTGACCATAACTTCTTCGTGCGATCTCAGTTTAATGAACCATCAGCGGCAGTGCGACCCTGACTTTGAGACACAATTTATGAGCCCAATATTGGATTTCTTTTTTGGGTTTTTGGATCGGGTACCCGAAGTGCTCGGAAAATAATAGATTTTATATTATTATTAAATATTTGACCCTCCATAACTCATGCGTGCGACTTCTGATTGGCTTGCCGTCAGTGGCGATGTAATACTGTGTTTAATATTTTCGGTTCAAGTCTAATGTTGGATACTAAATTCTGGTTCATGGCTCGGGCCCACGAAACACCGAATAATAATAATATTATTATTATTATGGAATCTTGTATCAGACATATCTCTCTCAGACGGTGTCAGAATGATGAACCGTCTGCCATGTTCCGACCCTAGAATTAAGACGTATGTTTCAAAAACAATTTTGGATATTTATGTCAAGGTTGAGACATGGGCCCCATAAGGCCTGGTTCGCGCATGTTGATGTGAAATGCAACTTTTTCACTTGCTATCCATTTTGGACTAATGGGTAGTCCATCTCGTGTGTTTTTTCATATGGATCGCAATGCTGTGACCGGTTTGGATAATCGGTGTCATTTGAAGTACAACCGGGTTGGTTCTAACCAGAAACCAATCAGGCCCTCGGAGCAGAAACACTTATAACTTAAGGACTGGACTTCCGATTTACGTGTCGTTGACTTTGTTGGATTCCTCTTGAAGATACGGTTCTTTTGGTATACTTCACACAAGGTTTGGACACAGCAGGAATATGGCTGGGTTGGATTGTAACTGAAATCCAACCAAGCCCCTGGTACTGAAAAGCATATATCTTTCAGACCGGACAGTCATTTGACAAACCTTCAATGGTGTTGGTGATCACTTTTAGAAATGGTCCCTACGAGTATACCCTATGTGACTCCAGGGTATAGTTGATATATGTTCGGGTTGGTTCGTACACAAAACCAACAGGGCCCCTGGGACAAAAATTCTAATAACTCATAGACCGGGCGTCCGATTGACGCGACGTCTGTTGCGTTGAGACCCCTATGACGAGGCGGTCATTTGAGATAATTATTCGTGGGACTTTGTTATACTTGGAGTATCAACCTGTTGCTCGTAGATCGGACCCTCCCAGAGATGACCGTGCAGAGTACGGAGACCGTGTAGCTGGATGAGACCTGAAGAATACTTGTCTAATTCGAGTCGGAGTGACTTGTATAGCCTAGTGGGGAGCACTACTGTTTTTGGGTGGCAGTCTCAAGGTGGGGAGAACTACTGTGTTTGGGTGGAAAACCTGCAGTACTCGATAGAAGGAGTACCTCTGCAGGCTATTAGGGGGTTTCACTACTGTGTTTGGGTGGCAGACCCCAGCGAGAGCACTACTGTGTTTGGTTGGATGACCCACAGTACTCGACAGGAGGAGTAACTCAGAAATATTAGGTTAGTGAGAAGTACATTGGAGTCCTGGCATGATCACTATAATCGTCAGAGACAGAGCTCTTCAGCAGGTGTGGTTTCGATAATGAAAATCCTTGTCTGAGCTGAATCAATGACCTTTGTGTTTTACTCATGGTTGAGATGGGTTACTTGATAACTTAGGTATAATTATGGGGTTATACCTAAGAATGGATTATCTATTGAGAATTATCTTTGTGATTATCCTTGTTATATTTAGTGAGACCTTGAGGGTCTTGGGGTCCCTACTGTGTATCGTATACTCACCCCTTCACGGGCCATGCCCGCACCTCGTAGTGTTGGATACAGACGATGGACAGCACTAACATAGATCGAGTGTTCGAGTACTGGACGGTACCCGGAGGTGGACCTCACGATGAGTCAGTACCCGGAGGTGGACTTCACAACGTGACGGTACTTGGATGAGGTTGGCGGGTGATACCGTTGGGGAGGGTATCTGTACCTACCCTTCAGGTAAGATCCTAGGTGGACACCCCAAGAGCTACTTCTATCTTCCAGCGGTTTGTCTTTTCTGTTGTACTTTCGTTCAGTTGTAGCTATACATTTCAGTTGGGTTTCTTTTCTAGCCCATTTACTTTTCAGCAATTTCTACTGTACTCAGTGTATTACTTCTTCTTGTACTCTGGTTGGATGTGTTTTTGTTTTATAAAGGCAATGCCTTCCCAGTTAACGGGATTTATGCCTTAGGTGCTAGCCACCAGCCCCTGGCCTATGGAAGGCGGGTTTGGGGTAGTCACAGCATGGGCCCCGAGGATGGGTCATGAAAAATTGGTATCAGAGGAGCCGGTTCTATCGCAGAACTCAGAACTCTGATCATTCCTTTCTGTGAAGAAATAGTGTTAAGGGTATCGAGTGTGGTCTTCAGTTCAGGGAGTCTAGTGTTGGTGCGGCGACCGATGTATCCATACACCAGGACCCTGACTACTAATTTCCGACTTAGTGCACGAAAACACTGATTGTGTGTGTGTTTCCAAAATGTTTTAAAGTCAGCTCAAACTAGGTCAGATCACTAGGTATAAATCATTGACCATGTCACATCTGTTCAGGATGTCTCCACGCAAACTGTCAGTTGGAGTTCTGAGATACTACACGATGATGGCCACCGAGCGACGAGTCTCTAGTGAGGGGCATTTTTTTACTATATTGGCACCCTCTGTTGGTGTACCAGTAGAACCACCACCTGTTGGGTAGAGGAATACACTTTCCATCCTAGCAGACGGTGCACACCGACAGAGTGCGTTGCATGAAGTCCAGTATTAGAGGCCTCCGAGGTTACGAGGCGAGGCAGATTCCCAGACAGTAGTGGACTACTTGGAGGTGATTGCTAGAGTTTTCTGCCTAGCTGAGACATTAGTAGAGTGGATGGTGGACTTGGCTAGTAGTGTTTTCCAGTGAGTAACCATGAGTATGGTCCACATATTGATGAGGCTTCAGTACGTGGACTGATGCCTGGGATATTACCTTCGGGTAGTGTGTTAGCTATACGTCACTACCGGTTGGCGTGTAGTTAAAACTGACGGTACCGATAGGTGAAACACGTAGGATTAGTGCCTTACACGTGTTGCAGCATCAAATATCCCTCAGGTTCTGAGGAATGCCCGACTCACAGGAACCTAAGGACTAGCCTGAGAAGGTGGCTGAGAGTTTTCTAGAGCATATATAGCTTCGACAGGAAAGCATGTCAATAGCCGAGTATTCGTCGAGTTCTACCGATTGTTCATGGTACTTGATGACTACGATATGATTAGTGCTTTAGAGCTCGGACCTCTGCTCAAGGTGTGTTTAAGGATAGTCGAGTAATCACTCTTTCCTCTATGCATTCCTACTTATGTTAGGGTTCTAGAGAGAACATTTGTGGCTGAATGTTCTTTGGATAATCTGTTATAGCCAGTTAATGTTAGCAGTGTGAAGATGAGAACTGGCACCAGTCTCAGAGACATGGGCGTGTAAAATGTTTCAAGAAGAGGAAGTGTTAATGATAGATGAATCTGTATAGCAGCAGACGTGGAAGCATAGCTTGAAGAGCAGCATAAGGTGGTGCACATTTCGACATGTTATAACCACCCACCTTTGTAGTCTCCGCCAGGCTCAGGGAGATGAAGGGTAGGGGAGGAGAAGAGCTACATGCGGTCACGAAGTGTGACCCAAGGGCTCTAAGAATGATTTGAGGTACAGTCTGTGTGTACTACGATCTTCAATATCAATATACATAGGTACCAATAATTCCTTCCTTCCACGAATCGTGTTCCAGACCTAGAGTTTCCGGTTAAAACCATTGACTGGACCCTCACGTCTGGAGATACCTTCGAGAGGAGAATCAATAAAAACACTTACGCTGATAGGTGTGATCTTACAATTGAGGTGAGAGTTTCTTTTGGAATCTCAGGGTGGCAGCATTGAGGCCTTCCGACGTTAGATTGGGTATATACTGAGCAACCATAGTTCATACACGGATTGACGGTATTAGGAAAAAAGGTTATGGTTTACTTACAATGATGGGATGTGATTTTTTTGGCAGAAAGGAAACCCCAGGCAGCACAGGAAACTCTAGGAGAGCACATGGGAGAGGAAGGCTCAAATGCGTGCTTAGTACCACTTTTGTTTCACCTAGTGTGTGTTGAAGCTTTACAGGGACATAAATCCCAAAGGTGGGAGTAATGTAAAGACCTGTAAATTTCAAGGAAATTTATTTTATAATTTATTTAGAATCTTATGAGTACGCAGTTTTTGACGTCACCTAATTCCAAGGCCCGGTGTGCCCGGAATAATTTTCTGACGTTTTGTTAAGCTTAAATTAACGTGCGTAAGCAGTGTTACATAAAAATAGGAATAACTCTTAAACGGTTACTCAGATCCGAAATCTGAGGGCACCACTAGGCTCAGGATGGTGGGTTAACCCTAGGTGCGACTTATGTTTTTTCGGCGTGAGCCTCCTGTGAGAAATTCCAAAAATGGCATAACCGTAAATAAACTAATTAAATAAATTATTTTATTATTCAAATGCTTTTAACTCACAAATGGTAGCTCGGATTAAAAAACTGAGACCACCAATGAACTCGTGAGGGCATGGTTTATTTAAGAAGATAGTAACTTTGGCTGGTGCGGGCCACTAGAAAAAGTTAGTTTTTCACTGAAAATAAATTAATTAAATGAAAATTATTTTATTGTAAAATTCATAACATTTAAACGGTAACTCAGTTTGAAAATCCAAGAGTACCATTGGGTTCTTTGGTGCATTTTTTACTAAGGCAGAGCCTAACCTCGACCGGTGCAGGTTGATGGTGACTGATAATAATTTTCCTAACTTTCTTCTCGGGTACGTTCAGTAAACGTACATTTGGAATTTTATAACTATTGAACCGCTTCTTGGAATTGAAATATGAGGACACCGACGAACTCATAGCGCTGGTATTCACTTATGGGGACCTTTACTGCTGTTGCGTTTTATGCGGGCTAAAAGTTAATTTTTGTGGATTTTTAAAAAAATTAATAAATTGGTTGTGCCCCATTTTATTTATTTGGGTGGTTATATCCTCTAAGGGGAAGTTAGGGGTGGGACCCACACCCCACATAACCTCCCATGAGAGGATATTTTTGAGGTGGGTCCCACACGAGGCCTAACCCCCCACCTCCCTTAAACCCCCCCTTTAACACTCCCTTGCATTTAAATGTGCCAACTCCCACCTAATTAAGAGACCTCTTCACATTCTCCACTCCAATTAATTATATCAAAACATTATTTAATTAAAGTGGTCTGAATTTTGAATTACATGGGTTAATAAAATAATATCCATAGTCTATTATTTTAGTTTGGTACTTTCATTGTGTAAAGAAGAGTTGGGAGATAGCTCTTGAGAAGGAGAGAAAAGTGTTCCTCTCTTCAGTGAAGAATGGCTTTCTACCTCGACGAAGAACGCTCTTCGATTCGAAGAACGTGAAGTCACCAATGCCGATTCTTCCTTGGATGCATCTCGACGTCCACGGAATAATCATCTGATCTCCGCGACACCTGACGTGCGATGAAAATTATCGAGGTAGGGGGATATTGTTTGTTTAACATTTAAGTGGTTTTATCTCACGAGCATGAGCGTTTATTTATATGATGTTTGTATAATTTATTCTTGAATAAATTATACCATTGTATTAGTTCAAAGAAAGTGTTTGATTATTGCCAATTGATAACGCCAAACACGGAGAGTGTGGGCCGAACAAACACGGCCTAATGAACCACCTCTGGTTGTTCATTTGTGTGCGGAGTCGTGGCGGCAGATGCGAGGGCTAGGCTGGGATAACGACATGAGCATGACATCGCAGGTAGGCGGCCAGTACGGTGGTCTAGCGATATGATCGAGCGGACAGGAGGCACAACTGTCCGGAGGCGGCGGGTGCGCATGACCCTTGGTAGGTTGGGTTTCATCCGCGGCTGAATATTTTGGTTGAGGAGGCGTGATTTTGGGGAAGGAGTTTTATTTATTTATTTTTGAGCATGATGAATCGAGATGTATGAAATAAGATTGGAGAGAGGATCGAAAATAAGAGAAATAAATTAAAAGGAAAATAAAAAGGGAAGGAAGAAGATATGTATAAAGGGAGGTGTTACCCAAATGCACCAAAACCATAAGTGTGAATTTCAAATGAGATTGGAGAGAGAATTTCTAATCAAATGAAATAAAAATAAAAATATATTATTATTATTATTATTATTATTATTATTATTATTATTATTTATGGTTGTCAAAACCATAATTCTACCATAACTTCTTCGTGCGATCTCGGTTTCATGAGCCGTTAGTGGCATTTCGACCCTGACATCGAGACAGAATTTAAGAGCCCAAAATTGGATTTCCTTTTTGGTTTTATGGATCGGGTACCCGAAGCACTCATAAAATAATAGATTTAATATTATTATTAAATCTTTGACCCCCCATAACTCATGCGTGCGACGTCCGATTGGCTTGCCGTCAGTTGCGATGTGATCATGTCTTTAATACGGTCGGTTCATGTTTAATGTTGGATACTAAATTTTGGTCCGTGGCTCGGGCCCACGATACACTGAATAATAATAATATTATTAGTAATACATAATATTTTATCATACATATATCTCTCATATGGTGACCCGCACCGGTCAAGGTTAGGATCTAACTACATAAAACATGCCCCCAAGAACCCAACGGTACTCTTGAATTTTAAATCCGAGTTACCGTTTAAAAGTTATAAATTTTACAATAAAATAATTGTCATTTAATTATTTTATTTTCTGCCAAAAACTAAATTTTTCTGGTGGCCCACACCAGCCAATGTTAGTATCTTATTAAACAAACCATGCCCTCACGAGTTAGGGGTGGGGCCCACACCCCACATAACCTCACATGAGACGATATTTTTTAGGTGGGGCCCACACGAGGCCTAACCCTCCACCTCCCTTAAATCCCCCTTTAATACTCCCTTGCATTTAAATGTACCAACTCCCCCCTAATTAAGAGACATCTTCACATTCTCCACTCCCATTAATTATGTTAACACTTTATTTAATTAAAGTGGTTTGAATTTGGAATTACATGGGTTAATAAAATAACAGCCATTATCTATTATTTTAGTTTGGGACTTTCATTTTGTTAAGAAGAGTTGGGAGAGAACTCTTGAGAAGGAGAGAAAATTGTACCTCTCTTCAATGAAGAATGACTTTCTACCTCGATGAAGAACGATCTGCGATTCGATGAACGTGAAGCCGCCAATGCTGATTCCTCCTTAGATGCACCCTGACGTCCGTGGAATCGACGTCCGATCTCTGCGACACCCGATGTGCGACGAAAATTATCGAGGTAGGGGAATATTGTTTGTTTCACATTTATGTGGTTTTATCTCACGAGCATTAGCATTTATTTATTTGATGTCTGTATAATTTATTATTGAATAAATTATACCCTTGTCGTAGTTGAAAGAAAGTGTTTGATCATTGCCAATTGATAATTCCTAACGCCGAGAGCGCGGGAAGAAAAAACATGGCTGGATGACCCTCCACTGGTTGTTCATTTGTGCGCGGAGTCGGGGTGGCCGATGCGAGGGTGAGGCCGGGATAATGACACGAGTAGGACATCGTAGGTAGGCGGTCGGTACGGCGGTCCAGCGATATGATCGAGCGGACAGGAGGCACATCTATCTGGAGGCGGTGGGTGCGCAAGACCATTGGCAGGTTGGGTTTCATCCGCGGCTGAATATTTGGGTTGAGGAGGCGTGATTTTGGGGAAGGATTTTTATTTATTTATTTTTGAGCATGAGGAATCGAGATGAATGAAATAAGATTTGAGACAGGATAGAAAATAAGAGAAATAAATTAAAAGGAAAAAAAGTTAAGGAAGAAAATATGTATAAAGGGAGGCGTTACCCACATGCACCAAAACATTAAGTGTGAATTTAAAATGAGATTGGAGATAGAATTTCCATTCAAATGAAATAAAAATAATATATTATTATTATTATTATTTATGGTTGTCAAAACCATAATTTGACCGTAACTTCTTCGTGTGATCTTGGTTTCATGAACCGTCAGTGGCAGTACAACCCTGACTTCGTGATAGAATTTATGAGCCCAATATTGGATTTATTTTTTGGGTTTTTGGATCAGGTACCTGAAGCACTCGGAAAATAATAGATTTAATATTATTATTACATCTTTGACCCGCCATAACTCATGTGTGCGATGTCCGATTGGCTTGACGTCAGTGGCAATGTAATCATGTCTTTAATATGGTCGGTTCAAGTCTAATTTTTGATACTAAATTCTGGTTCATGGCTTGGGCCCACAAAACACCGAATATTATTATTATTATTATTATTACGGAATCTTGTATCAAACACATCTCTCTCATATAGTGTTGGAATGATGAACTGTCTACGACGTTGGGACCCTATAATTAGGAAGTATGTTTCAAAACCAATTTTGGATATTTATGTCAAGGTCGAGGCGTGGGACCCATGAGGCCCGGTTCGCGCATGTTGCGGTGAAATGCAACTTTTTCACTAGATATCTGTTTTGGACTAATGGGTAGTCCATCTCGTGTGTATTTTTGTATGGATCGAAATGGAGTGACATGTTTGGTTACTAGGTGTCATTTGATGTACAGCTGGTTTGGTTCAAACCAGAAACCAACCAAGCCCTCGGAGCGGAATTGCTTATAACATAAGGACAGGACATCCGATTGACGTGTCGTTTACTTTGTTGGATTCCTCTTGATGAGACGGTTCTTTTGATATACATCACATGAGGTTTGGACACAGTTGGAATATGGTCGGGTTGGATTGTAACCGAAATCCAACCGAGCCCCTAGAACGGAAAAGTAGATAAAATTCAGATCAGACATCGGTTTGATGAACAGTCAGCGGCATTGGTGATCACGTTGAGAAACAGTCCCTATTAGTATACCCTATGTGAGTTCGGGTTATAGTTGATATATGGTTGGGTTGGTTCATACACGAAACCAACCGGGCCCTTGGTACGAAAAGGATAATAACTCACAGACTCGGTGTCTGATTGACGCATCATATATTGCATTGAGACCCCTATGACGAGGCGGTACATTGAGATACATCTTCATGGGACTTTGTGATACCTGGAGTATCAACCTGTAGCTAATGGAGAGGACCCTCCCAGAGACAAGCGTGAAGAGTACAGAGACGTTGTAGCTGGCTGAGACCTGAAGACTGCTTGTCAGATTCGAGTTAGAGTGACTTGTATAGCCCAGTGGGGAGCACTACTATGTTTGGGTGGCAGACCCACGTTGGGGAGCACTACTGTGTTTGGGTGGCAGACACATGGTACTCGATAGGAGGAGTACCTCTGCAGGCTATGAGAGGTGTGCACTACTCTGTTTTGGTGGCAGACCCCGGCGGGAGGACAACTGTGTTTGGGTGTCTGACCCGCGGTACTCGATAGGAGGAGTACCTCAGCAGTCTTAGCTTAGTGAGAAGTTCCTTGGAGTCGTGACAAGATCACTGTACTCTTCAGAGAGGGAGCTCTTTAGCAGTTGCAGTTTCGATAATGAAAATACTAGTTTGAGCTGAATCAATGACCTTTGTGTTTTCCTCATGGCTGAGATGGGTTACTTGATAACTTAGGTAGAAGTATCGGCATATACCTAAGTATGGATTATCTATTCGGAACATTCTTTGTGATTATCCTTGTTGGATTTAGTGAGACCTTGAGGGTCTCGCAGTCCCTACTGAGTGTCTTATACTCACCCCTGCACGGGCTATGCCCACACCTTGTTGTGTTGGATGCAAACGACGGACAGCGCTGACTGAGATCGAGTTTTTGAGGACTGGACAGTACCCGGAGGTGGACCTCATGACGAGTCAGTACCCAGAGGAGGACTTCACGACGAGACGGTACATGGAGGAGTTTGGCGGGCGAGAGTGTTGAGGAGGCTATCTGTACCTACCCTTCAGGTTGGATCCTAAGTGGACGCCCTTGGAGCTGCTTCTATCTTCTTTCTGTAAGTCTTTTCTCTTGTACTTTCGTTCATTTGTAGATGTACATTTCAGTTGTGTTTGTATTCTGGCCCTTTTACTTTTCAGCACTTTCTTTTGTACTTAGTGTATTACTTTTGCTTGTACTCTGTTTGGATGTGTTAATGTTTTATAAAGGAAATTACTACAAAGTTAACAGGATGTATGCCTTAGGTGCTAGTCGCCAGCCCCTGGCCTATGAAAGGAGGTCTTGGGGTAGTCATGGCATGGGCCCCGAGGACGGGTCGTGACAAATTGGTATCATAGGAGTCGGTTCTGCCACAGAACTCAGAACTCTGATCATTCCTTTCTGGGAAGCAATAGTTTTAAGGGTACTGAGTGTGGTTTTCAGCTCAAGGAGTCCAGTGTTGTTGCGGCGGCCGATGTATCCATACACCAGGACCCAGACTACTAATTTCCGACATAGTGCATGAAAACACTGATTGTGTGTGTGTGTTTCCAAAAAGTTTTAATGTCAGCTCACTGGGTATAAATCATTGACTGTGTCGCATCTGTTCAGGATGTCTCTATGCAGACAGTCAGTTGGAGTTCTGAGATAGTACACGATGATGGCCCACCGAGCAACGAGTCTCTGGTGCGGGCCCTTTTTACTATAATGGCACCCTCAGGTGGTGTACCAGAATCACCACCACCTGTTGGGCATCAGATGCCACTTCCCATACTAGCATATGGTGCACGCCGATAAAGCATGTTGTACGAGTTCCAGCAGAAGGGGACTCCGAGGTTACGAGGCAAGGCGGATTCCTAGACAATAGAGGACTGCCTGGAGGCGATTGCTATATTTTTCCTCCTAGATGAGACATAATTAGAGTGGATGGTGGACTTGGATACTAGTGTTTTCCAGTGAGAAACCATAAGGATGGTCCTCATAGTGGTGAGGCTACAGTACGTGGACCGATGCCTGGGATAGTACCTTCGGGTAGTGTGACACCTATACATCACTACCGGTTGGAATGCAGTTACAACTGACGGTACCGATATGTGACACATGTAGGATTAGTGCCTTACACGTGTTGCAGCATCAAATATCCCTCGGGTTCCAAGGCGTGCCCGACTGACAAGTGGCTGAGGAATGGCCTGAGGAGGTGGCTGGGAGTTTTCTAGTGCTTATATAGCTTCGACATGAAGGCATGTCAATAGCTGAGTATTTGTCGAGGTGTGCCGATTGTTCTTGGTACATGATGACAACGATATGATTAGTGATTTAGAGATCGGACCTCTGAGCGAGGTGTGTTTAATGATATCCGAGTAAGAACACTTTCCTCTATGCATTCCTACTTATATTAGGGTGCTAGAGAGAAACTTTATGGTTAAATGTTCTTTGGATGATCGGTTATAGCCAGTGAATGTTAGAAGTGTGAAGATGCGAACTGGAACTAGTCTCAGAGATATGGGAGTGTAAAATTTATCAAGAAGAGGAAGTGCTAAGGACAGATGAATCTGCATAGTAGCAGACATGGAAGCAGATCATGGAGAGCAGCATGTGGTGGTGTACAATTCGACATGTTAAAACCACCCACCTTTGTAGTCTCTGCTAGGCTCATGGAGCTAATGGGAAGGGGACGAGAATAGCTGCATGTGGTCACGGAGTGTGACCTGAGGGCTCTAATAATGATTTGAGGTACGGTATGTGTCTACTACGAGCTGCCATATCAATAGACATAGGTACCAATCATTCCTTCCTTCCACGAATCTTGTCCTAGAACTAGAGTTTCTTGTTAAAACAATTGACTTGACCATCACGTCTGGAGATACCTTTGAGAGGAGACACAATAAACACACATACGCCGACATGTGTGATCTGACCATTGAGGTGAGAGTTTTGTTTGGAATCTCTTGGTGGCTGTGTTGAGGCCTTACGACGTTAGTTTGAGTATGGACTGGGAAACCAAAGCTCATACACAGATTGATGGTATTATTCAAAAAGGTTGTGGTTTACTAACAATGATTAGATGGGTTTTCCTTGGTTGACGAAAAGGAAACCCCAGGTATCACAGGAAACTCTAGGAGAGAACATGGGAGCGGAAGGCTTAGATGCGTGCTTAGTACCACTTTTGTTTCACCTATTGTGTATTTAACCTTTATGGGTACATAAACCCCAGAGGTAGGAGTAATGTAAAGTCCCATAAATTTCAAGGAATTTATTTTCATAATTTCTTTAGAATTTTACGAGTACGTAGTTTCTGAAATCACCTGATTCAAAGGCCCGGTGTCCCCAGAATAATTTTCTGAAGTTTTGTTAAGTTTAAATTAATTCACGTAACTAGTTTTACATAAAATGTGGAATAACTCTTAAACAGTTACTCGGATTTGAAATCTGAGGGCACCGTTGCGCTCAGGATGGTGGGTTTACCCTAGGCACGACTTAAGTTTAGTCGGCGCAAGCCCCCAGTGAGAAATTCCAAAAATGGCATAACCGTAAATAAAATTATTAAATAAATTATTTTATTATTCAAATTCTTTTAACTCACAAACGGTAGCTCGGATTAAAAATCTGAGACCACCGATGAACTCATGAGGGCATGGTTTCTCTAAGTAGATACTAACTTTTGCTAGCGCGGGCCACCAAAAAAAGTTATTTTTTTGGCTGCAAATAAAATAATTAAATTACAATTATTTTGTTGTAAAATTCATAATTTTTAAACGATAACTCGGATTGAAAATACAATATTAACATTGGGTTCATTGGGGCATTTTTTAATTAGGCAGAGCCAAACCTCGACCGGTGTGGGTTGAGGGTGACTGATAATAATTTTCCGAACTTTATTTTCGGTTACATTCAGTAAACATATGTTCGGAATTTTATAACATTTGAACCAGTGCTCGGAATTGAAATCTGAGGACACCGATGAACTCGTAGCTCCGGTATTCAATTAAGGGGACCTTTACCGCTGTTGCATTTTATGTGGGCTAAAAGTTAATTTTTGGGGATTTGTAAACAAAATAATAAAATGGTTGTGCACCATTTTATTTATTTGGGTGGCTATATCCTCTAAGAGGAAGTTAGGTGTGGGTCCCACACCCCACATAACCTCCCATGAGAGGATATTTTTGATGTGGGGCCTACATGAGGCCTAACCCTCCACCTCCCTTAAACACCCCTTTAACACTCCCTTGCATTTAAATGTGCCAACTCCCCCCTAATTAACATACCTCTTCACATTCTCCAATCCCATTAATTATGTAAACACATTATTTAATTAAAGTGGATTGAATTTTGACTTACATTGGTTAATAAAATAATAGCCATAGTCTATTATTTTAGTTTGGGACTTTCATTGTGTTAAGAATAGTTGGGAGAGGGCTCTTGAGAAGGAGAGAAAAGTGTTCCCCTCTTCAATGAAGAACAGCTTTCTACCTCGACGAAGAACACTCTACGATTCAAAGAACGTGAAGTCGCCAACACCGATTCCTCCTTGGATGCACCCCGACGTCCACGAAATCAACTTCCGATCTCCGTGATGCCTGACATGCGACGAAAATTATCGAGTTAGGGGAATATTGTTTGTTTCAAATTTAAGTGGTGTTATCTCACAAGCATGAGCGTTTATTTATATGATGTTTGTATAATTTAGTTTTGAATAAATTATACCCTTGTCTTAGTTGAAAGCAAGTGTTTTATTATTGCCAATTGATAACTCCTAACGCAGAGAGCGCGGGCCGAACAAACATGGCCCGATGACCCTCCACTGGTTGTTCGTTTGTGCACGGATTCGGGACGACTGATGTGAGGGCGAGGCCGGGAAAATGACACGAGCAGGACATCACAGGTAGGCGGCTGGTACGACGGTCCAGCAATATGATCGAGCAGACAAGAGGCACAACTGTCTATAGGCGGTGGGTGTGGAAGATCATTTGTAGTTTGGGTTTCATCCGCGGCTGAATATTTGGTTTGAGGAGGTGTGATTTTGGGGAAGGAGTTTTATTTATTTATTTTTGAGCATGAGGAATTGAGATGAATGAAATAAGATTAGATAGAGGATATAAAATAAGAGAAATAAATTGAAAGGAATATAAAAAGAGAACGAAGAAGATATATATAAAGGGAGGTGTTACCCACATTCACCAAAACCTTAAATGTGAATTTAAAATGAGATTGGAGAGAGAATTTCCAATCAAATGAAATAAAAATAATATATTATTATTATTATTATTTATGGTTGTCAAAACCATAATTCGACCGTAACTTCATCGTGCGATCTCGGTTTCATGAACCGTCAGTGGTAGTGTGACCCTGACTTTGGGACAGAATTTATGAGCCCAATATTGGATTTCTTTTTCGGGTTTTTGGATTGGGTACCCGAAGCTCTTGGAAAATAATAGATTCAATATTATTATTAAATCTTTGACCCGCCATAACTCATGTGTGCGACATCCGATTGGCTTTCCGTCAGTGGCGATGTAATCCTGTCTTTAATATTGTCGGTTCAAGTCTAATGTTGGATACTAAATTCTGGTCTATTGCTCAGGCCCATGAAACACCAAATAATAATATTATTATTATTAATACAGAATCTTGTGTCAGAAAAATCTCTCTCATAATGTGTCAGAATGAAGAACCATCTGTGACATTGCAACCCTAGAATTAAGACAGATGTTTCAAAACCAATTTTGAATATTTATGTCTAGGTCGAGGCGTAGGCCCCACGAGGCCCGGTTCGCGCATGTTGCAGTGAAATGCAACTTTTTCACCAGCTATCCATTTTGGACTAATGGGTAGTTCATCTCGTGTGTTTTTCATATGGATCTCAATGGTGTGACCGGTTTGGTTAACCGGTGTCATTTGAAGTACGGCTGGGTTGGTTCGAACTAGAATCCAACCAGACCCTCAAACTGGAAATGCTTATAACTTAAGGACTGGACTTCCGATTGACATGTTGTCGACTTTGATGGATTCCTCATGATGATAGGGTTTTTTTGGTATACATCACCAATGGTTTGGATGCAATTGGAATATGGCCGGGTTAGATTGTAACCAAAATCCAACCGAGCCCCTGGAACGGAAAAGTAGATAACTTTCAGACCGGAGGTCCGTTTGACGAACTGTCAGTGGATTTGGTGATCATGTTGAGAAACGGTCCCTATGAATATACCCTATGTGATTTTGGGGTATATTTGAGATATCATTGCGTTGGTTTATACATGAAACCAATCGGGCCCCTAGGACGAAAAGGCTAATAACTCATAGACAGGAAGTCCGATTGACGCGTCATCTGTTGCGTTGAGACCCCTATGACGAGGCGGTCCTTTGAGATACTTATTCGTGGGACATTGTGATAATTGGAGTATCGACCTGTAGCTTGTGGAGTGGAACCTCCCGGAGACGATCATGTGGAGTACGAAGACCGTGTAGTTGGCTAAGTCCTAAAGACTTCTTATCTGATTTGAGTCGGAGTGACTTGTATAGCCTAGTGGGTAGCACTACTGTATTTGGGTGGGACACCCACGGTGGGGAGCACTATTGTGTTTTGGTGGCAGACCCGCGGTACTCAATAGGAGGAGTACCTCTATAGGCTATTAGGGGAGTACACTACTGTGTTTGGGTGGCGGACCCCGGCGTGAGCACTATTGTGTTTGGGTGGCTGACCCGCGGTACTCGACAGGAGGAGTACCTCAGTAGTCCTAGGTTAGTGAGAAGTGCCACAAAGTTGGGATAGGATCACTGTACTCGTTAGAGATGGATCTCTTCAGCAGTTGCAGTTTCGATAATGAAAATCCTAGTCTGAGCTGAATCAATGACCTTTGTGTTTTCCTCATGTCTGATATGGGTTACTTGATAACTTAGGTAGAAGTATGGTCTTATACCTAAGAATGGATTATCTATTGATAACATTATTTGTGATTATCCTTGGTGGATTTAGTGAGACCATGAGGGTCTCGGGGTCCCTACTGAGTATCGTATACTCACCCCTACATGGGCTATGCCTGCACCTCGTTGTGTTGGATGCAGACGATGGACAATGCTGACTGAGATCGAGTGTTCGAGGACTAGATGGTACCTGGTGGTGGACCTCATTACGAGTCAGTACCCGGAGGTGGACTTCATGATGAGACGGTACGTGGAAGAGGGTGGTGGGCGAGAGCGTTGAGAAGTCTATTTGTACAAACCCATCAGGTAGGATCCTAGGTGGATGTCTCAGGAGCTGCTTCTATCATCCATTTATTAGTCTTTTCTGTTGTACTTTCATTCAGTTGTAGCTGTACATTTAGGTTGGGTTTGTATTCTGGCCAATTTAATTTTCATCACTTTGTTTTGTACTTAGTTTATTACTTCCTCTTGTACTCTGGTTGGATGTGTTTATGTTTTATAAAGGCAATGTCTTCCCAGTTAATGGGATTTATGCCTTAGGTGCTAGTCGCCAGCCCCTGGCCTATGGAAGGTGGGCTTGGCGTAGTCACGGAACGGTCCCCGAGGATGGGCCATGACAAATTGGTATCAGAGAAGTCGGTTCTACCGCATAACTCAGAACTATGATCATTACTTTCTGTGAAGCAATAGTGTTAAGGGTACCGAGTGTGGTCTTCAGTTCAGGGAGTCCATTGTTAGTGCGGCGGCTGACGTATCCATACACCAGGACCCTGACTACGGATTTCCGTCATAGTGCATGAAAACACTGATTTCGTGTGTGTTTCCAAAATTTTTTAAAGTTAGCTCAAACTAGGTCAACTCACCAGGTATAAATCGTTGACTATGTTTCATCTATTCAGGATGTCTCCACGCCGACAGTCAGTTGGAGTTCTGAGATAGTACACGATGATGGCCCACTGAGCGACGAGTCTCTGGTGCGTGGCCCTTTTACTGTATTGGCACCCACAGGTGGTGTACCAGCAGCAGCACCACCTGTTGGGAAGCGGATTCCACTTGCCATACTAGCAGACAGGGCACGCTGACAGAGCGCGTTGCACGAGTTCCAGCAGTAGAGGCCTCTAAGGTTACGAGGTGAGGTAGATTCCCAGACAGTAGAGGGCTAGCTGGAGGCGATTGCTAGTGTTTTCCACCTAGCTGAGACAAAAGTAGATTGGATGGTGGACTTGGATACTAGGGTTTTCTAGTGAGGGACCATGAGGATAGTCCGCATAGTGATGAGGCTTCGGTACGTGGACCGATGCCTGGGATAGTACCTTCGGGTAGTGTGTCAGTTATACATCACTACCGGTTGGCATGCAGTTACAACAGATGGTACCGATAGGTGACACATGTAGGATTAGTTCCATACACGTGTTGGAGCATCAAATATCCCTCAGGTTCCGAGGCATTCCCAACTCACAATCGGCTGAGGACTGGCCTGAGGAGGTGGCTGAGAGTTTTCTAGAGCTTATATATCTTCGACAGGATGGCATGTCAATAGCTGAGTATTCGTCGAGGGGTACCAATTGTTCTTGGTACATGATGAATACGATATGATCAGTGCTTTAGAGCTTGGACCTATGAGAGAGGTCTGTTTAAGGATATCCGAGTAAGAACTCTTTCCTCTATGAAATCCTACTTCTGTTAGGGTGCTAGATAGAACATTTGTGGTTGAATGTTCTTTGGATGATCAGTTATAGCCAGTGAATGTTAGTAGTGTGAAGATACAAACTAGCGCCAGTCTTAGAGACATGGGCGTGTAAAATGTTTCAAGAAGTGGAAGTGTTAAGGATAGATGAATCTGTAGAGCAACATACGTGGAAGCAGAGCTTGGGGAGTTGCATGAGGTGGTGTACATTTCGACATGTTACAACCACCCACCTTTGTAGTCTCCACCAAGCTTAGGGAGCTGAAGGGCAGGGGAAGAGAATAACTACATGTGGTCACGAAGTGTGACCAAAGGGCTCTATGAATGATTTGGGGTACGGTCTGTGTCTACTACGAGTTTCCATATCAATAGACATAGGTACCAATCATTCCTTCCTTCCCTGAATCTTGTCCCAGACCTAGAGTTTCTGGTTAAAACTGTTGACTTGACCCTCACGTATGGAGATACCTTTGAGAGGAGACTCAATAAACACACTTACACTAACAGGTGTGATCTGACCATTGAGGAGAGTGTTTCATTTGGAATCTCTTGGTTGCAGCGTCAAGGCCTTATGACGTTAGTTTGGGTATGGACTGGGCAACCATAGTTCATATACGGATTGAATGTATTAGGCAAAAGGTTGTGGTTTACCTACAATGATGGGATGGGTTTTCCTTGGTCGGAAAAAAGGAAACCCCAGGTAGCACAGGAAACACTAGGAGAGCACATGTGAGCGGAAGGCTCAGATGCGTGCTTAGTACCACTTTTGTTTCACCTAGTGTGCGTTGAAGCTTTACGAGGACGTAAATCCCAGAGGTAGGAGTAATTTAAAGACCTGAAAATTTCAAGGAATTTTTTTTATTAATTTCTATGGAATTTTAAAAGTATGCAGTTTCTGACGGAACCTGATTCTGAGGCCCAGTGTGCTCAGAATAATTTTCTGATGTTTTGTTAAGCTTAAATTAACGCTCGTAAGCAGTTTTACTAAAAAGTGGAATACCTCTTAAACGGTTACTCGGATCAGCAATCTGAGGGCACCATTGCACTCAGGATGGTGGGTTTACCCTAGGCGCGACTTATGTTTAGTCGGCGCGAGCCTCCTGTGACAAATTTCAAAAATGGCATAACCGTAAATAAAATAATAAAATAAATTATTTTATTATTAAAATGATTATAACTCACAAATGGTAGATCAGATTAAAAATCTGAGACCACCGATGAACTTGGGAGGGAAGGGTTTGTTTTAGCAGATACTAACTTTGGCTGGCGCGGGCCACCAGAAAAATTTCGTTTTTGGCCGCAAATGAAATAGTTAAATGACAATTATTTTATTGTAAAATTAATAACATTTAAACGGTAACTCAGATTGAAAATCCGAGAGTATATTTGGTTTCTTTGGGGCATTTTTTACTTAGGCAGATCCTAAACTTGACCGGTGCGGGTCGAGGGTGACTGATAATACTTTTCCGAACTCTCTTTTCGGGTACATTCAGTAAACATACGTTCAGAATTTTATAACTTTTGAACCGATGCTCGGAATTGAAATCTGAGGACACCAATGAAATCGCAGCGCCGATATTCAATTATGGGGACCATTACCGTTGTTGTGTTTTATGCGGGGTAAAAGTTAATTTTTGTGGATTTGTCAAAAATAATAATAAAATTGTTGTGCAACATTTTATTTATTTGGGTGGTTATATCCTCTAAGAGGAAGTTAGGGGTGGGGACCAAACCCCAAATAACCTCCAGTGAGAGGATATTTTTGAGGTGGGGCCCACACGAGGACTAACCCTCCACCTCCCTTAAACCACCCTTTAACACTCCCTTGCATTTAAATGTGCCAACTCCCCCCTAATTAAGAGACCTCTTCACATTCTCCACTACCATTAATTATGTCAACACATTATTTAATTAATGTGGATTGAATTTTGAATTAGATGGGTTAATAAAAAAATAGCCATAGTCTATTATTTTAGTTTGGGACTTTCATTGTTTTAAGAAGAGTTGGGAGAGAGCTCTTGAGAAGGAGATAAAAGTGTTCCTCTCTTCAACAAAGTAAGACTTTCTACCTCGACGAAGAACGCTCTGCGATTCGAAGAACGTGAAGTCTCCAATGTTGATTCCTCCTTGGATGCACCCCGACATCCACGGAATCGACGTCCGATCTCCGCGACACCTGACGTGCGATGACAATTATCGAGGTAGGGGAATATTCTTTGTTTCACATTTAAGTGGTTTTATCTCACGAGAATGAGCATTTATTTATATGATGTTTGTATAATTTATTATTTATTAAATTATACCACTGTCATAGTTGAAATCAAGTGTCTGATTATTGCCAATTGATAACGCCTAACGCGGAGAGCGCAGGCCGAACAAACACGGCCCGACGAACCTCTGCTGGTTGTTCGTTTGTGCGCGGAGTCGAGGCGGCCGATGCGAGGGTGAGGCCGGTATATTGACATGAGCAGGACATCGCAGGCAGGCGGCTGGTACAGCGGTCCAACAATATGATCGAGCGGACAGGAGGCATAGCTGTCCAGAGGCGGCGGGTGCGCAAGACCCTTGGCAGGTTGGGTTTCATCTGCGGCTGAATATTTGGGTTGAGGAGGCATGATTTGGGGGAAGGAGTGTTATTTATTTATTTTTGAGAATGATGAATCGAGATTAATGAAAAATATTGGAGATAGGATAGAAAATAAGAGAAATAAATTTAAGGAAAATAAATAGAGAAGGAAGAAGATATGTATAAATGGAGGCATTACCCACAAGCACCAATACCTTAAGTGTGATTTTCAAATAAGATTGGAGAGTGAATTTCCAATCAAATGAAATAAAAATAATATAATATTATTATTATTATTTATGGTTGTCAAAACCATAATTCGACTATAACTTCATCGTGTGATCTCGGTTTCATGAACCGGCAGCGGCAGTGCGAACCTAACTTCGATACAGAATTTATGAGCCCAATATTGGATTTCTTTTTCAGGTTTTTGGATCGGGTACCTGAAGTGCTCGGAAAATAATAGATTTAATATTATTATTAAATCATTGACCCTCCATAAATCAGGGGTGTGATGTCTGATTAGCTTGTCGTCAGTGGAGATTTGATCCTATCTTTAATACTGTTGGTTCAAGTCTAATGTTGGATACTAAATTCTGGTTCGTGGTTCGGGCCCACGAAACACCGAATAATAATAATATTATTATTAATACGGAATCTTGTATCAGACATATCTCTCTCATACGGTGTCAGAAGGAAGAACCGTTTGTAACGTTGCGACCCTAGAATTAAGATGGATGTTTCAAAATCAATTTTCGATATTTATGTCGAGGTAGAGGCACGGGCCCCACGAGGCCCGGTTCGCGCATGTTGTGGTGAAATGCAACTTTTTCTCCGGCTATCCGTTTTGGACTAATGGGTAGTCCAACTCATGTGTTTTTCTGTATGGATTGCAATGGTGTGATCGGGTTGGTTAACCGATGTCATTTGATGTAAGGACGGGTTGGTTCGAACCAGAAACAAACCAGGCCCTCGGAGCGGAAATGCTTATAACATAAGTGTCGGACATCCGAATGACGTGTCGTCAAGTTTGGTGGATTCCTATTTATGAGAATGTTCCTTTGGTAAACTTCACTTGAGGTTTGGACACAGTTGGAATATGTCCGAGTTGGATTGTAACTGAAATCCAGTCGAGCCCCTAGAACGGAAATGCAGATAACTTTCAGACCGGAAGTCTGTTTGACGAACCGTCAGTGGCGTTGGTGATCACGTTGAGAAAAAATCCCTATGAGTATACCCTATGTGTGTTCAGGGTACATTTGAGATATGGTTAGGTTGGTTCATACACAAAACCAACTGGGCCCCTGGGACGAACAGGCTAATAACTCACAGACCGGGTGTCTGATTGACGCGTCGTCTATTGCGTTGAGACCCCTATGACGAGGAGGTCCATTGAGATACATCTTCGTGGGAATTTGTGATACTTGGTGTATCGACCTGTAGATCGTGGAGCAGACCCTCCCGGAGACGAGTGTGTAGAGTACGGAGACCGTGTAACTAGCTGAGACCTGAAGACTGCTTGTCCGATTCGAGTCGGAGTGACTTGTATAGCCCAGTGGGGAGCACTACTGTGTTTGGGTGGCAGACCCACGGTGGGGAGCACTATTGTGTTTGGGTGGCAGAGCCATGGTACTCGACAGGAGGAGTACCTCTGCAGGCTATTAGGGGGGGGGGTTCACTACTGTGTTTGGGTGACAGACCTCAGCGGGAGAACTACTGTGTTTGGGTGGATGACCCGCGGTACTCGACAGGAGGAGTACCTCAGAAGTCTTAGGTTAGTGATCAGTGCCTCCAAGTCGTTATGGGATCACTGTACTCGTCAGAGACGGAGCTCTTCAGCAGTTGCGGTTTCGATAATGAAAATCCTTGTTTGAGCTGAATCAATGACCTTTGTGTTTTCCTCATGGCTGAGATGGGTTACTTGATAACTTAGGTATAAGTATGGGCTTATACCTAAGTATGGATTATCTATTGTGAACATTCTTTGTGATTATCCATGTTGGATTTAGTGATACCTTAGGGTCTTGAGGTCTCTACTGAGTATCGTATACTCACCCCTGCACGGGCTATGCATGCACCTCGTTGTGATAGATGCAGATGAAAGACATCACTGACTGAGATCGAGTGTTCGAGGACTGGACGGTACCCGGAGGTGGACCTCACGAAGAGTCAGTACCCGGAGGTATACTTCATGAAAAGACGGTATATGGAGGAGGTTGGCAGGTGAGAGCGTTGAGGAGGCTATTTGTACCTACCCTTCAAGTAGTATCCTAGGTGGGAACCCCAGGAGCTACTTCTATCTTCCAGCTGTTAGTCTTTTCTGTTGTACTTTTGTTCAGTTGTAGCTGTACATTTCAGTTGGGTTTGTATTCTGGCCCATTTACTTTTCATCAATATCTTTTTTACTTAGTGTATAACTTCTGCATGTACTCAGGTTGGATGTGTTTATGTTATATAAAGGCAATGCCTTCCTAGTTAACGAGATTTACGTCTTAGGTGCTAGTCGTCAGCCCCTGACCTATGGAAGGCGGGCTTGGGGTAGTCACGGCACGGGCCCCGAGGACGGGTCGTGAAAAATTGGTATCAGATGAGTCAGTTCTACCGCAGAACTCAGAACTCTGATCATTCCTTTCTGTGAAGCAATAGTGTTAAGGGTATCGAGTGTGGTCTTCAGTTCAGGGAGTCCAGTGTTGGTGCGGCGACCGACGTATCCATACACCAGGACCCTGACGACTGATTTCTGGCTTAGTGCACGAAAACATTGATTACGTGTGTGTTTCCAAAAAGTTTTAAAGTCATCTCAAATTAGGTCATCTCACCAGGTATAAATCGTTGACAGTGTCACATCTGTTCAGGATGTCTCCACGCAGATAATCATTTGGAGTTCTGAGATAGTACACAATGATGGCCCACCGACCGACGAGTCTCTACTGTGGGGCCATTTTTACTATATTGGCACCTGTAGGTGGTGTACAAGCAACACCACCACTTGTTGGGAAGCATATGCTACTTTCCATACTAGGAGACGGTGCATGACGACAGAGCGCGTTGCACGAGTTCCAGCAGTAGAGGCCTCTGAGGTTACGAGGTGAGGCAGATTCCCAGACAGTAGAGGACTGGCTGGAGGCAATTGCTATAGATTTCTACCTAGATGAGACATCAGTAGAGTGGATGGTGGACTTGGCTACTAGTGTATTCCAGTGAGTGACCATGAGGATGGTCCGCATAGTGATGAGCCTTCAGTACGTGGACCGATGCCTGGGATAGTACCTTCAGGTAGTGTGTCAGCTATACATCACTACCGGTTGGCATACAGTTACAACCGATGGTACCGATAGGTGACAAATGTAGGATTAGTGCCTTACACATGTTGCAGCATCAAATATCCCTCAGGTTCCGAGGCATGCCCGACTCACAGGCGGCTGAGGACTGGCCTGAGGAGGTGGCTGAGAGTTTTCTAGAGCTTATATAGCTTTGACAGGACATCATTTCAATTGATTAGTATTCTTCGAGGTATACCGATTGTTCTTGGTACTTGATGACTACGATATGATCAGTGCATTAGAGATCAGACCTCTGATCGAGGTGTGTTTGAGGATATCCGAGTAAGCAATCTTTCCTCTATGAATTCCTACTTATGTTAGGGTGCTAGAGAGAACCTCTATGGTTGAATGTTCTTTGCATGATCGGTTATAGCCATTGAATGTCAGCGGTGTGAAGATGAGAACTTGTTCCACTCTCAAAGACATGGGCGTGTAAAAAGTTTCAAGAAGAATAATTGTTAATGACAGATGAATCTGCAGAGCAGCAGACGTGGAAGCAGAGCTTGGAGAGGATCATGAGGTGGTGTACATTTCGACATGTTATAACCACCCACCTTATTAGTCTCCTCAAGGCACAGGGAGCTGAAGGGAAAGGGAAGATAATAGCTGCTTGCGGTCACGGAGTGTGACCCAAGGGCTCTAAGAATGATTTGAGGTACGGTATGTGTCTACTACGAGCTGCCATATCAATAGGCATAGGTACCAATCATTCCTTCCTTCCACGAATCTTGTCCCAGACCTAGAGTTTCCAGTTAAAACTGTTGACTTGTCCCTCACGTCTGGAGATACCTTTGAGATGAGACTCAATAAAGAAACTTATGCCGACAGGTGTGATCTGACCATTGAGGTGAGAGTTTCGTTTGAAACTTCTTGGTGGTAGCGTCGAGGCCTTACGACATTAGTTTGGGTATGGACTGGGTAACCACACTTCATACATGGATTGATGGTATTAGGAAAAATGTTGTGGTTTACTTACAACTATGGGATGGGTTTTCCTTTGTCATCATAAAGGAAACCGCATGCCACAAATGAAACTCTAGGAGAGCACATGGGAGCAGAAGGCTCAGATGGATGCTTAGTACCACTTTTGTTTTACCTAGTGTGTGTTGAAGCTTTACGGGGACGTAAAGCCCAGTGGTGGGAGTAATGTAAAGTGCCGGAAATTTGAAGGAAATTTATTACATAATTTCTGTTGAATTTTATGAGTACGCAGTTTCTGACAGCACCTGATTCTGAGGCCCGGTGTGCCCGGAATAAATTTCTGAAGTTTTGTTAAGCTTAAATTAATGTGCGTAAGCTGTTTTACTGAAAAAGTGGAATAAATTTTAAACAATTACTCGGATCAGAAATCTGAGGGCACCATTGTGCTCTGGATGGTGGGTTTACCCTATGTGCGACTTATGTTTAGTCTGTATGAGCCTCCTGTGAGAAATTCCAAAAACGGCATAACCGTAAATAAAATAATTAAATAAATTATTTTATTATTCAAATGTTTATATCTCACAAACGGTATCTCGGAATAGAAATCCGAGAAAACCGATGAACTCATGAGGGCTTGGTTTATTTAAGCAGATACTAACTTTGGCTGGCACATGCTAGCAGAAAAAGTTAGTTTTTGGCCGCAAATAAAATAATTAAATGACAATTATTTTATTGTAAAATTTATAACATTTAAATGGTAACTCATATTGAAAATGTGAGAGTACCATTGGGTTATTTGGGGCGTTTTTTACTTATGAAGATCCTAACCTCAACCGGTGCGGGTCGAGGGTGACTGATAATAATTTTCCAAACTTTCTTTTCGGGTATGTTCAGTAAACATACATTCGGAATTTTATAACTTTTGAACCGGTGCTTGGAATTAAAATCTGAGGACACCGATGAACACACAGCTCCGGTATTCACTTAAGGGTACCCTTACCACTGTTTCGTTTTATACGGGCTAAAATTTAATTTTTGGGGATTTGTAAAAAAAAATAAAATTGTTGTGCACCATTTTATTTATTTGGGTGGTTATATCCTCTAAGAGGAAGTTAGGGGAGGGTCCTGCACCCCACATAACCTCCCATGAGAGGATATTTTTGTGTTGGGGCCCACATGAGGCCTAACCCCACACCTCCCTTAAACACCCCCCCCCCCTTTAATTGTCCCTTGCATTTAAATGTGCCAACTCCACCCTAATTAACATACCTCTTCACATTCTCCACTCCCATTAATTATGTCAACACATTATTTAATTAAAGTGGTTTGAATTTTGAATTACATGGGTTAATAAAATAATATCCATAGTCTATTATTTTATTTTGGGACATTAATTGTGTTAAGAAGAGTTGAGAGAGAGTATTTGCGAAGGAGAGAATAGTGTTCCTCTCTTCAACGAAGAACGACTTTCTACCTCGACGAAGAATGATCTGTGATTCGAAGAACGTGATGTCTCCAACGCCGATTCCTCCTTGGATGCACCCCGACTCCACGGAATCGACATCCGATCTCCGCGATGCCCAACGTGCGATGACAACTATTGAGGTAGGGGAATATTGTTTGTTTCACATTTAAGTGTTTTTATCCCACGAGCATGTGCGTTTATTAATATGATGTTTGTATAATTTATTTTTGAATAAATTATACCATTGTCAAAGTTGAAAACAAGTGTTGGATTATTTCCAATTTACAACTCCTAATGCGGAGAGCGCATTCCGAAGAAACAGGGCCCAATAACCCTCCGCTGGTTGTTCGTTTGCGCGCGTAGTCTGGGCGGCCGATGTGAGGGCGAGGCCGGGATAACGACACGAGCAGGACATCGCAGGTAGGCGGCCGGTACGGCGGTCCAGCGATATGATCGAGCGGACAGGAGGCATAGCTGTCCGGAGGCGGCAGGTGCGAAAGATCCTTGGCAGGTTGGGTTTCATCCACGGCTGAATATTTAGTTTGAGGAGGTGTGATTTTGGGGAAAGAGTTTTATTTATTTATTTTTGAGCATGAGGAATCTAGACGAATGAAATTATATTGGAGAGAGGATAGAAAATATGAGAAATAAATTAAAAGGAAAATAAAAAGAGAAGGAAGAAGATATGTATAAAGGGAGTTGTTACCCACATGCACCAAAACCTTAAGTGTGAATTTCAAATGAGATTGGAGAGATAATTTCGAATCAAATGAAATAAAAATAATATATTATTATTATTATTATTTGTGGTTGTCAAAACCATAATTCACCTGTAACTTCTTCGTGCGATCTTGGTTTCATGAACAATCAGTGACAGTGAGAAACTGACTTCGAGACAGAATTTATGAGCCCAATATTGGATTTCTTTTTTGGGTTTTTGGATCGGGTACCTAATGCGCTCGGAAAATAATAGATTTAATATTATTATTAAATCTTTGACCAGCCATATCTCATGTGTGAGACATCTGATTGGTTTGCCGTTAGTGGCGATGTAATCCTTTCTTTAATATTGTCGGTTCAAGTCTAATGTTGGATACAAAATTCTGGTTGGTTGCTATGGCCCATGAAACACCGAATAATAATATTATTATTATTAATACGGAATCTTGTATCAGACATATCTCTCTCATACGGTGTCGGAATGATAAACCGTCTACGACATCGTGACCCTATAATTAAGATGGATGTTTCAAAACCAATTTTGGATATTTATGTCAAGGTTGAGGTGTGGGCCCCACGAGGCCCGGTTCGTGCATGTTGCGGTGAAATGAATGTTTTTCACCGGCTATCCATTTTGGACTAATGGGTAGTCCATATCATGTGTTTTTTTGTATCGATCACAATGGTGTGACCGGTTTGGTTAACCAGTGTAATTTGAAGTACGGCGGGGTTGGTTCGAACTAGAAACCAACCAGGCCCACGGAGTGGAAACACTTATAACTTAAGGACCAGACTTCCGATTGACGTGTTGTGGACTTTGTTGGATTACTCTTGATGAGACAGTTTTTTTGGTATACATCACCTGAGTTTTGGACGCAGTTGGAATATGGTCGGGTTGGATTGTACCCGAAATCTAACCGAGCCCCTGGAATGGAAAAGCAGATAACTTTCAGACCGGATGTCCGTTTGATGAACTGTTAGCGGCGTTGGTGATCACGTTGAGAAAAGGTCCCTATGAGTATACCCTATGTGAGTTAGGGGTACATTTGAGATATGGTTGGGTTGGTTCGTACACGAAACCAACAGGGCCCCTGAGACGAAAAGGATAATAACTCACAGACAGGGCGTCCGATTGACGAGTCGTCTATTGCGTTGAGACCCCTATAACGAGGCGGTCCATTGAGATACTTCTTCATGGGACTTTTTGATACTTGGAGTATTGACCTGTAGCTAATGGATGGGACCCTTTCGAAGACGAGCCTACGGAGTACGGAGACCGTGTAGCTGGCTGAGACCTGAAAACAGCTTTTCTGATTCGAGTCGGAGAGACTTGTATAGCCCAGTGGGGAGCACTACTATGTTTGGGTGGCAGACCCATGGCGAGGATCACTACTGTGTTTGGGTGGAAGACCTGCGATACTCGATAGGAGGAGTACCTCTGCAGGCTATTAGGGTGGGGGTGCATTATTGTGTTTGGGTGGCAGACCCCGGCGGGAGCACTACTGTGTTTGGGTGGCGGGCTCGCGGTACACGACAAGAGAAGTACCTCTGCAGTCTTAGGTTAGTGAGAAGTGCCTCAGAGTCGTGACATGATCACTATACTCCTCAGAGACGGAGCTCTTCAGCAGTTGCGGTTTCGATAACGAAAATACAAGTTTGAGCTAAGTCAATGACCATTGTGTTTTCCGCATAGTTGAGATGGGTTACTTGATAACTTAGGAATAGCTATGGGCTTATACCTAAGTATGTATTATCTATTGATAACTTTCTTTGTGATTATCCTTATTAGATTTAGTGAGACCTTGAGGGTCTCGGGGTCCCTACTGAGTATCGTATATTCACCCCTACACGGGCTATTCCCGCACCTCGTTGTGTTGGATGCAGACGATGGACAACGCTGACTCAGATCGAGTGTTCGAGGACTGGATGGTACCCGAAGGTGGACCTCACGACGAGTCAGTACCCGGAGGTGGACTTCAGAACGAGATGGTACTTGGAGGAGGTTGGCAGGCGAGAGAATTAAGGAGGCGATCTGTACCTACCCTTCAGGTAGGATCCTAGGTGGACGCCCCAGTAGCTTCTTTTATCTTCCAGCTGTTATTCTTTTCTGTAGTACATTCATTTAGTTATAGCTGTACATTTCAGTTGAATTTGTATTCTGGCCCATTTAATTTTCAGTACTTTCTTGTGTACTTAGTGTATTACTACCGCTTGTACTCTGGTTGGATGTGTTTGTGTTTAATAAAGGAAACACCTTCCTAGTTAACGGGATGTACGCCTTAGGTGTTAGTCGCCAGCCCCTGGCCTATGGAAGGCGGGTTTGGGGTAGTCACGACACGGGACCCGAGGACGGGTCGTGAAATAATAAATACATCATAAAATATATTATTATATTTTTTTATTTCTATGTTACAACCATATTTCTATATTACCAATCATATGAAACACAATATCACCATGTGTGTGTACATAAGGCTTACCGTCTCCATGTCGTGGTGTAAACTATTTTTCATCAATACATTATTTTGAAGGGTATAATGATGAATAATAATTACTTAAATAATATATATAACATGATATTATCTATTTTGAATTCATATTCAATCCAAATATATATCATTAAATCAATAGGGATATGATATCGTTGCTCGGGCATACATATGGCTTAATGTCTCCACGACGTGATGAGGCTCGTCCTCTATGTTAACCGTCCAAAAATTATTATAAATATATATATATTATGAATTATTATTAAAAATGAGATAATAATTATACTGAATTATATATATATATATATATATGTCCATATTTTTCATTCGCTTACATCCATTCATATGATAAGAAAATATAAACAACATTCATAAGTACGTACGACCTACCATCTCCATTAACGGTGTATTCATATTTTTTATATATATTTATATTATGAATATATATGATATAAAAATAATAATATACATTTTCATGTATGTAAATCATGATCTATGCAATATGATCAAGAATAACACGTCAAAACATGTACGATAAACGAAGTGAATTTTACCTGAAATGTAATATTAACTAGGAATTGTTAATAAACATGTTATACAAAGTAATAGAAGAATAATATATGATATAATAAAGGTTATTATTCTTCTAATATAACATAATAATACAATCATATATGAGTTTTTTACAAATACATAGTGTACCAGACTTAAGGAATGATATTTCCTCTGAATTTCATTTCATTGAGGCATATTGTAATGTTATATACCTAGTTCATTTTATACCTTAAATATTATACCTTTTTCCCTAATATATCATGAATATCATTAATTTAATGATTTTATATTATTTACTTAATGCTTATTATTGATAGTCCCATAATACTCCTTCGATATGGTTATATGATCAGACATATTATTTATTTTGATTACTAAATATGAGAAATACATTAGACTGCTAATGATGGGTGGAGGACAGACTTTATATGGCTCTTAGATGCATCTAAAGGATTTGGTGATATGAATAAGTTGGTCAAATGGGATTCTAACATTAATTTAAAACCATCTTGTGAAAGGTTATTAGGGTTATATGTTTTCAGGTGCCTCAGATATGACGTCCTTAAATAATGTATTTACCTCATTTAATTTTAGTTACTTTTCATCAATGAGATTATACATTGACATATCTATGGATGTATTTTTTTTCTTAGTTTATTGTTTTGTGACATATGTTTTTGTTCCATACATGAAATATTATTTGTGCCTTATCTAGTTTAATAAATGGAATGTTTTCTAAGATATTCATATTTCCATGTAGATTGCTTATTTATTCTATTATACTTACCCTTTCTATGCATTTGAGCTCACCCTTATTATGGTTCTCTACCAGGGTTATGAAAAAGAAAAAATTTAATAATATTAAAATGATGTAGTATATTTAAATTATCATTTTTAATGTTATATTTCTTATCCCCAATGTATAGTGGGAATCATGTATATAATCTATATTTCCAAGATTGCTAAACTGTACTGTCCTTCGGGACATGATTCCTTGTAATCATGCCGAAATAATTTAATGATGCACTAGCTTCAGGTTATCTAATGATGGGGTATTGTAGTTGGTATTAGAGTAAGTTTAAAAACAACCTTGGAAAATTGATTTAGAGAAAAAAGGTTAGGGAACATACCCTAAGATACACTTTGGGGATACAATTATGACAATTCTCCCAAAATAAAAATATTTTATGATTTATGATGCATTTATTTATAATTTATGTTATGTGTTCTACCGTATTTTAAATTTATAATATTATGAGATAATCTGATATGTGTCGTTAAATAGATATAGAACTGGGAAGAATGAATGGTATCGACACTTGAGTAAATTGCAGGGGTCGCCCTGTAGAGGAAACCAATAGATTTGGTATTTGAACTGGGAAAATTATGCAGATGATAGGGAAACATAATCCGGATATGAAAAATAACATTGCTCAAATGGAATAACCCATTCTGTAGAGGGAATCTCTTATATTGGGTAACTATATTCGACAAAACCCCCCATCATTTTGTGGGACTACAAATCCAATTATAGCAGAGTAGTGTATTAAGATTCTTGAAAAGATATTTATTTCCTTGGAATGAAATAAAATATAATAGGTTACTTTTACAATCTATTGTCTCAAAGGTGATGCTGATCAATGGGGTACATTGATCCAAAATACTATGGATGAAAAAAATAACATATAGAATTTTGAATAGTTAAGGAGACATTCTTCGACAAATACATTCCTCCTGATGAAAAAAAAATTAGATGAAGAGGAAGTTCCTTAGCTTAATAAAAAAGAATGAAGACAATGTTGCAGGTTATGAATCTACCTTTACAAGGTTATAAAAGTTTTTAATAGATTATATATGAAACACAGAGTGCAAGACTGATCACTTTTTTTACGGACATATAAAAAATCTCCAAAGGGATTGGTTTTTTAAAATATTTCATTATATGATGAAATAGATTTGTGTTCCATAAAGATAGAGATGGTATTTTCAAGGATCCATATATTTCAAGGAAAACAAGAGATGAAGTGGCCATATTAGAACTATGTAATGGGGAATGCATCAAATAAGAATAAAAAGTTTGAACGATTTTCTTCTTGTGAAAACTATAGGAAAATTCACTTGGGAAATGTTTGAAGGGATTGGGAGTTTTTTTATAAGAGCGGAGATAAGCGGCACATGTCTCATGAATAAAAACTAAAGAAACAAATCAATATGTCCATTACTAAATTTTTAATGATATGGGACACTATGAAAATTAATTCCCTAGACATCAAGGGAAACTACCACAGAATAGGATGAGGGGATATGGCTATGATTTTGTGATCACAAATGCTAAGGTTGATGTTCTTGGTGATGTGGTGGTAGTTAATTTATTTATTTACACAAACTTTTCGAAATCATTATTTGATTCTGGATCGTTGCATTCCAATATATCATCCTAGTTTGTTTTAAAATTTTTATATTTCCAATTCATAATGAAAAAGGAATTATAAGTTAGAACACCTTGTGGGATCCTTATTTCCACAGAGATATGCCAAGAAGTACCTATTTTGGAATATATTAGTGGTTTAATTTCTAATTTTTTTATCATACCTAAGTATGATTTCAATATAATCATTGGTATGGATTGGATTTAAAAATCTTGTGTGAAAACCTATTTCAAGAAGAAAGATGTTTTGATTTGTGAGGCTGATATAGAATACATTATTTTTCTGAGTAGAAACTTCATTACCTAATTCTTATCAAAATACCCCCAGTATCATTACTGAATGATATTCAGGAGGAGGATAATGAGACATCATCTATGAAGGAAGGTTGTAATCTATAAATTGAGGATGTACATATTTTAGAAGAAGAGATTGATTTTTTTACTGAATATTTACCAAGGAAACCCCCAGATCTAGAAGTTTTTTTTATTGATTTAATACATCATTTAATTATAATATCAAAAAATACTTATGGAATGGCCACTGTGTAATTAATAGAACTAAAAAAACATGATCAGTTTGGTCAAAATGGATTTATCCGCCCAAGTGTTTCTCTATAGGGAGCCCTTATTCTCTTCTTCTATATGAAAATGAATCTGTTTGTATGTGAATTGATTATAGGGAAATCAATGTGATTATAATAATTTAAATGTATCATATACCTCGTATTGATGATTTATTAGATCAAATTAAAGTAGGTAAATTCTTTTCTAAAATTTATCTTAAATCTGGATGCCATAAATAACAATTGACAATCGAAGACAATCCGAAGTTAGCTTTTCAGATGAGGTATAGTCATTACGAATTTATGGTAATACCTTTTGGATTTACTAATGCACCTTTAGTTTTTATGGATCTCATGAATATTATATTCACGGAATATCTTGATTATTTTGATGTGGTATTCAATGAAGATAATATGATATATTTTGAAATCTATAATGTCTATGAGAATCACATGAGAATTATTCTTGAGACTCTCAGGAGAGAAGAGTTATATGATAAATTTAGAAAGGGTGAATTATAGATTTAGGAAATTTCTTTCCTAGTCTGTATAGTCTCCAAGGATGGATTCTCTATTGATCCTTAAAATAAAACGGAAATTAAATAATTTATAGCACTAAAAAGTATAACTGAGGTACATATTTTTATTTGTTTGGTAGGTTTCTATCGGTGTTTCTTCTAGAATTCCACCTAGTGTGATAACCCATTAACCAAGATCACATGTAAAGGGGTTAATTTTTTTTTGGAAAAAAGGGTTTTAACAATTATTTGATGAATTGATGAGAAGATTAGTCAATGATAATATTTTTTATTTTCCATCTGGGAATGATGGGTTTGTTATTTATAGATACGCATCAAGAAAAGGACATGGTTTTGTAAATATGAATAATGATGGGGTTACTTCACATGCATCAAGGAAATTAAAAACCAATTAAGCAAACTATCCAACTCATGATCTGGAGAAAGCTGCAATAATATTTCCTCCGAAGATATGGGTAAATAATCTCGACACTAAAAATGTTAGATATATACTAATCACAATTGTTTTAAATATATTTTCTCATAAAAAGAACTCAACATGAGAGAAATGAGATTTATTGAGGTACTCAAGGATTATGATTTCACAATACAGTACCACCAAGAGAAGGCAAATAAAGTGGTAGATTGTTTGAGAATAAATCACCATGGAGTTCTAAACAATATGAGAGTTTAAAGGGATCCTATGTTAATAGATTTAGAAATGATTGATATAGAAATTATCATTGAGGGTGAAACATCACTACTTTTTGAAATGGTTTCCAAACCAAATTTACTATAATGGATAAAAAGTTCATAGACTAATGAAAAGGAGTTTCAATGAAAAAATAAATCTATGAATGATGGGAGATTGCTTGATTTCTCATTTAAATATGGTATTTTGAAATTTGGAAAGAGGATTTGAGTTCCTTGTATACATATGCTAAAAAATGGAAATATTTGATTATGCGAATAGCTCCAATTTCTCAATACACCATTGTGGCACTAAAATGTATAATGATTTGATGGAATGTTTTTCGGGGATAACATGAAGAGGTTGATTCTGGATTATGTATCTAAATATTACGATTGTTATTCAGAGAAGGCTAGAAGACAATATCCTAAAGGATTCATGAAACCACTTATTATACAAGTGTGGAAATGGGATTATATTAGGGTGGAGTTTTTCACGAGGCTACTAAAGTCACCCAGAAGGAATGATATGATATTAGTTATTGTTGATCAACATACCATGTTAGCATATTTTCTTGATATATTGAGAAGGTTTACCACATAAATTTTTAGAAAGGATATATATGAATGATGTTGTAAGACTTCATGGTGTACCCTTATCGATTGTTTCTGATCATGATCCTCATTTTATGTCATGATTCTAGAAAAGTAGTCAGAAGGACAAAGGTGTTGAATTTTTTTTGAGCACTACTTACCTGCCCCAAACAAATAGAAAATAAAAATAGACTATAAAAACATTAGAAGACATCTTGAGATCATGTTCAGTTGAGTATCAAGGAATGTGGGATCATAATTTACCTCCAGTTGAATTTTCCTAAAAAAATTTCATCCATTAACGTATTCAGATGTCCCCATATGATGCGTTATATGGAATGAGATGTTGTATTACCACTTGTTGGGATGATGTTGTTGAAGGAAAAATTTTAGGTCCATTTATTGTAGATGAAATAATAGTTAAGTTGAATATTATCCAAACAGAATTCAAAATTGCTCAAAGTAGGGAATAGATCTATGCTGATAACTGAAGGAATGATTTTCAATTTTAAGTAGTAGATCTTGTTTTCAAGAAGGTACTTCCAAGGAAAATTGTTATAAAATTTAATAAAAATGGTAAATTAACTCCCAGGTACATCAGAACTTCAGAAATTCTAGAATAAATAGGATTTGTAGCCTACTGTATTTCAATTCCTCCATGTCTCTCGAATGTTTATGATGTATTCCACATTTCACAGTTTAGTAAATACATGTGAGACCAAATTCAAGTACTCGGCTACAAAGTAATGGAACTAGAACCTGATCTATCTAATTTTGAAGATCCTATCAGGGTTCTTAATACAGGACAACATGTGTTGAGAAATCAGACAACAAGTATGGTAAAAGTTCTTTAGAGAAACCATAAAATGAAAGAGGCGATGTGGGAACTTAAAGAACATATGATGAAGAAACACCCGAATCTATTTATTTCATTATATTCTCTAAATTCTGGGGAAGAAATTATTTTATGCGGGAAATGTAACACCCCAAGCTTCCATAGTATGCTCTCTTTTAAATAACTTAATTTCATGATTTGTACGCAACCCTGATTTCAAGCACACCATGAATTATCAAAGTAGCCGTTTAGAAAAAGAAATGAATAGTAATAACCACATTTTGAAATTTTATAAAGATTATTATTCCAAATATAATTCATTTTTTAATTATTAATACCAAAATTATCTTAGGGTGAAATTTTAGTAATGTTCTCAACAGTTTTGATTTTTATGAATACTAAACAATACTGGATTTTAATTCAAAAATGTATTTTCATCTAATTTATTAATATTAATAGATTGTATTTTAAATTGGATACGATGTTTAATCAGATTAAAATTTTATCATTTAACACAATTATGGTCATTGGAAATAATTTCACATTTAAATTGTACCAGAATAGATGTCAATATTTTGATAGTTTTTACATCTTAAAAACTCAGTTTTTTGTTTTGAGAATGGGAATTAATTTTAATTTAATTACCAAAACATATTCATTTTCAATTTGAAAAAAATTGATTCCATGTTTTAATAAAAATATCGAAATTGTGTAAATAGTTACCTTTTATTTTGGGACATTATGAATTGAAACTTCAGTAATTATTTTATTTACCATGGTTAAATGGTAAATTTTGTAAATAAGTGTAAGAATTAATATTATAATAAAATTAAAATACACTAACACATGTCCCAGTCCTATTGGATGAGATATTTCTGACCATGTTATTCCATAGGTCTATTTGGGGATCCCATGGAGCCACAACTGTGTGAAAATGACATTTTATATGAATTAATTTAAAGTATAGAAAAATATAACATAAACATGTATCATTTATTAAAACAATTTTTATATGGTGTTACATATTTTATATATTAGAATATAAATAATCATTAGAAATAGAAAAAAAAATTCATGCATCATGATATTGTATTTATAATTTTTAGATATTATATAAATAAATTTAATTTTGACACAATGATGATGTAGTGATTTCTTTATTAATAAAGGATTCAAATAAATGATATTATAAATGTAAAAAATGTAATTTGGTTATTTTGAGGTCATTAATATATTTTATTTATTATATTGACATATTATATTTGAGTTAATTTTATTTTTTGAAGTAATAAGGTTGTTATGAATTTTAAAAAAAATTATCACTAAATAGTGTCCAAAATTGAAAAAATTTATAACTTAAAACCTAAAATAGTTTATTAAGCGATATTAAATTCATAAAAAAAATAGTATTAGGTAAAAATGTTTATAAAAGTACAAATATGTCATAAATGACATTTTTTGGGACGTTTGACATGATATAGTAATTACATTAACCCACAATGTGTAAATAACATGATTTCGATTTAAGAATAAAAATGGTAAAACAAGGGTTAATGCATAAAGATAAGGATAAAATATTATTAAAGAATTATTTAAAAATTACTATAGGATGGGTATTTAAAAAATTATATTATATTCAAATTAAATTATTTTTACTCAATTTTTAATCAAAATTGATTTTATAAAAATTAATATTTCTAGACATTCCGAAAGTACCCCTCCTCCCTCTTATAAAGGGCACCACCTTTACCAACTTATTCACACATCATAATCTCATTGCCTATGCCATACCCTGCCCAAGTCTCCTACCAACTTTCATAAATACATCTCAATGGAAACCCTTGGGGAGAAAGACTAACTTAAATAGTCCTTTTTTTAAATAAAAAGGAGACGCCCAAAGAATAAGTAATCATTTTTTCACTTCTTTCAAAGATCATTTCTTCTTCTTCTTTTTCTTACTAAATTGTTACCATATGAAAATAATTACTCTAGTATATAATATATTATTATGTTTTTTTATGATTATAGGAAAATCATATTCCTCTATAACCCATCTTATGAAAAAACAATATCACCATAGGTGTGAATGTACGTCTAACCCTCTCTACACCGTGGTATAAACTATTTTTCATCAATACTTTATTTTGATGGCTATAAAGATGAATAAAAATGACTTAAATAAAAATATATAACATGATAATATTTATTTAAAAATCATATTAAATCTAAATCAATACCATTAAACCATTAAATAAATGATATCATCCCTCGTGCATACGTACGTCTTACCATCTACACAACACGATGAGACTCATCTTCCATGTTCACAATCCCAAAATGACTATAAAGTTATATATATTTATATATTATGAATAATTATGAAATATATGAAACAATAATGAAATTGGAATGATATGTGTGTGTCTGTGTGGGAACATATATGTCATTCAATTACATCCATTCATACAATAATAAAACGAAAACAACATTCATGCATTTGTACGGTCAACAGTCTGCATGAACGATGTGTTCCTATCGATTATATAAATTCAAATTATGAATATATATTACATATAAGTGATATAATATATTTTGGAAGTAATTGAATCATGATATATGTAATATGATCGTGAATAAAATGCCAAAATATTTAATTTAAACGGAGCGATTATTACCCAAAATGTCTCATTAACTTGGAATTGTAAATAAACGAGTAATATAAAGTATAACAAATAATATATGATATCATAAAAAATACTATGAAGCTAATATAATTTAATAATACAATCATACATCATTTTCATACAACTATAGTGGGTATTGAACTTAAGGTAAGGTATTTCATCTCAATTTCATTTCATTCTGTAAAATTGTAATGTTATTCACCTAGTTCCTTTTATATGGTTTGTATTCTACCAATTAACCTATTATATCATGAATACCATTAATTTGATGAAATAATATAATTTTCTTTATGAGAATTATTGATAGATCCATAATAATAATAATTCAGTATGGTTATTTGATAATGTCTATTATTTATTTTTATTATTCAATATGAGAAATACTTTGGTCTGGAATTGATTGGTGGATCCTAGACATTATATAGCTCCTCGATGCATCGAGAGGGTCTAATGAGATGAATAATTTGGAAAATGGGTTTATAACCTTAATTTTATAACTTCTTGTGAATGTTCTTGACAGAAATTTGTTTTTCATGTTCCTGAGTCATGACAACCTTCATTAAACTATTTCCCCCATTTAATTTAACTTATTATTTTTCCATGAGAATTTGAGTCAACATCTCTATGGAAGTAGTTCATTATTATTTTATTGATTTATGGAATATTTTTTAGTTTCTTGCATGTTATATTTTTTGTGCCTTGTATAGTTTTATAAATAGAAAGTGTTACCAAATATTTACCATCACATATAGATTGATAATTACTTCTGTTGCACTTACCCTTACTGGGAATTTGAAATCACTCTTATTTTGTCTCTCTTCCCATGTTATGAAGAATAGAACATTGATTAAGTAATACTTTTCAAAGCAGAAAACCACGTAGTCAAGAATAGATTTATTTATAGGATTTCTATATCATGAATCATTTTATAATCTATTAATCCATTTATTTATCCTTGGATAATAATAGCTAACTTATATCTAAATCATTCTTGATGGTTTAGGAGGAGTTTTTCAATTCCTAATGAATAACCCCTCGGAGTGTCAAACCAAGTGGGTATCAAGACCCAATGTTGGGTACCAGATTACATAATGTCAAGAAAAAGACATCTTTTTGGGTTATTACCCCTAAGTACATCTGTTTCAGAGCCACATCCACATATAGTATGTAGAATGAGATGAATTTTATGGTAACCACTCACTCAATCCTTTACCAAAATTCCAGGATATTTTCTTAAACATAATATCATCCTAATAATTATTCTTAGAGATATCCTTAGACATATACTTAGAAATATACCTAGAGACTCACTCAGGTTTTCTCATTCCAGATTCCAATGGTTGAATAAAACTTCAATTGATACCAACTATAGTGACATTGGCTTAACATACATGGATATTACATCTTTTTAGATGAATATAAAATATATTACAAAAATACATGACATATGACCCTAATATTTTAGTGTATTTGGTAACATGGAAACAAAATCTTTCATCTGGATAAAATATCATTAACATATCCCATAAAGATATCCACCATTAGTACTTCTACCTTAAATCATTCATCATGACCTATATAAAGGAAAAAATAATAAAGGGGTGAGCACATATGCTTAGTAAGGGTAAACGAGGGAGGCATGTAATCATATACGTGAACATAGTAGTAAGATAATGTGATTGTAACATAATTACATCATGCACTGCATATCAATGGTCATAAACATGAGTTGTGCGATAAATCTTGGTAGTTCATAAGACATGAATAATAGAGAAATAAATTAAAAGTCATGAAATAATACCGTAGGAATAAAACATCTAATTATTGTCATGCACAAAGGTTTATAACGTTCTGAACATGTATTAGTAGAAATAGGTTCACTAATTAAGTTAAATAGATTAAATCAGGCCCCTTATTGAATTTTATAAAATGAAACCTGTTCCATGAAAAACATTGTGAAAATGTTATAAGGTTCATGCATAACCTTATGGTTGTGAAAATTAGTCCATGCATAATTGTGGAAATGAAATCAGGTTCACGTATAAACTTATATATATGAAACCTTTTCCACTATAACATTGTGAACATGTAATCAAATTAACACATAACCTTATGGACGTGCAACCATTTCTGTGAATAACATTGTGAAAAACACACCAGGTTCATGCATAAACATATGTACATGTAACCTTCTCCAGGAATGGCATTGTAAACATGTAATCTGGTTGTGGAAAAACTTATGAACGTTAAACCATGTCCTTGAATAACAATGTGAACATGAAATATGTTTCACACATAATGTTGTGAACATGTAATCAGGTTCACACATAAACTTATAGACATGCAACCGGGTCCATTCAAAACATTTTGAACAGGTAATCAGGTTCACTCAAAATATTGTGAACATGTAATCTCATTCAAGCACAAACTTATTGAAAGCTAATAGGTCCATGACTAACATTGTGAACATGTAATCAGGTTCACCCATAACATTTATACTCATGATTCATATTTAATAACCCAATTCCATGGAGGGAGATATAGGTACCACCCCTCTCAAAACACAATCATTCATACATGTGGCACAAGATAATAAAACATTCATCATGTCATAATCCATAAAAATTCATAATTATTATAAACATCATATCAAATACCATGAAATGAAATTGGTATCATTAACACATCATCACATAATTAAATATCGAAATGATATGGGTTTCATAACCATTTCATCAAAGAATAACCCCTGAAAAGAAGTGGGTTTTATAAACATGTAATTCATGAAAGGGAAACAAGATTCAAAATGGCAATGACATTAAGCATGACCCATTTGTAGAAATAATATAAATGGAACTATTAGTTAATTTACTAGAATTCCATGAGTGACATAAACAGATGTCATCTTAGTTAGAAAATATTTTTTAAATATATGTCTAAGATGTTTATTGAGGGAAATATCATTTCTTCTTCAAAAAGGAATTTTAATACATAATACCATTTAAAAATATTATTCATAAAAAATACCTTAAAAACATATACAGAAGCCCTGAAATAAATTTTAAAACCATTTTCACAAAAAATTACTTTTAAAAACAATTTAATAAAGATTATTAATTTACAAATGCAAATGAGTCATCAATTGAATGATGGCGGGTATATCCATAAATTTTGTAAGAGGTAAAAATAACATTCATTTTGTTTGACAAAAAAGATAGAAATAACTATTGTTCAGAAATTCATAAGAATATTGCATTAAAGATCATAAAATGGGTAAAACATTCATATAAATATTATAGGATAATGGTATAATTTTCTTGGAAACCCATTATAGAAAACATATATTTTGATGGAACATAGATTTCCGACCGAAGAGTGGGTAAAAAAGGGATTTCTTAAAAACGCATTATTTTCAATATTATCTACCAAAGAGTAAAAAATGGATCAAATAAATGAATATAGAATGAGTTACCATGGGAGAATAAAATTACTGAATGTTTTTAGAGTTTAATCATAATAAATTATCAAAGAAAGAATAAAGGTAATCAATCTAAAAAGCGATGAGATTATCTCAATAATCATTTATAACATGGTTACTTGCGATCATACTATCAAATGAATGAAAATGATATTTATATGAAGCTAAAAATATCATGAAAACATTGATATTAATAATATAAAATTTAAAATGGAAGTATATAAACCTCCAAGAATGTGTTTAGGTGCATATGAAAACATGAGTGTCAGAGAAGGCTTATTGCGACAAAACTATTTATCCAATTTAGTAACTTTTGAAATATAAAACCAATGAAAGAATTTACATCAAATGGATATGGGAATAACCAAAACATTAAGTATAATATACATATAATACAATTATTTAATGTACATACACCACAAGAAAAGTGGATAACATTACATGTATTTAATAGAAAATAAAAGTGAGACGAAATCCCTTTACTTAGTGTTTTGACACTCTTCTTACTCATAAAAGATTCATGTATAATAAATATATGTTTTCTATGAATATTTAACTTATTAAAAATCTTATATATATTACCGTTTTTTGTTATAATATTATATTACCCTCTTGTTAACAATATTATCTTATGGTTTCACTTCAAGTAATATTCACATTCTTCTTTGAATATGTCTTACTTTGTTACATCCTTCTTCCTTATACTTATATCATGATTACATAATGTAAAACATGAGATAAGTATCATTTATATATAGTATATTTTCTTATAATAATATATAGATTATAGGATTATAAAATGGAAAACACCATTCGTGGAGACGGTAAGCTATACGTACGCGTGAACACTATTTCCGGTTTTATTATTATATTGAAAGAATGTTTGTAAATGAATAATTTTTATATATAAATTTTTATTTACGTTATTTATCCAAATATTATTAATATATTCTATATATCATATATGTTCTTTAATCCAATCCTCAATACATTCCATTTGGTCATTGGACGAATCACATCGCTTTGAGGGGGTGATATTCCACATTTCCTTAAATGAGGTTGTAGTATTAAAAACAAATTGAAACTAAAATATTTGTCTTGTAAAAGAAATATAAATATTATATAAATATTAAATATAATATATCACATATATAAATAGATTTTCCATCATAATGGCCACCATGATTGGTGGAAAAGGAGAAATGAACAATCATCATTTGGTGAGGCAGTTGTTCTCTACGCAAAGAAACATCATGCTCAACATCCATTAGTTCGAAGTGTGTCTATGTTCAGGATAGAAAATTTTCATAAAAAGTATAGTACATGGAAAAAAATGATTTTTTTAAACAAGATGTTGATAAATAGAGTGGAGGTGTGGAGGTGGAAAATAGAGGAAAGGATTTTGAGATAAAATGTTATCTCTTAATCGGGTTACTCCATTTTGTTTGTTCTAAAATAATTAATTTAGAGGGTTTCTTCCCAAATGGTAGAATTCATGGGTGAAGCTATTATTTTTGTGAGGAATTTTTTTCAGTGCATGGAGGAGCATAAGAGTCTTGATAGGTGTAATGAATGGGTAGAGGTGGTGTCCTTTTAAAGTGAGGGAACATGACTCACATGGAATTTTTAGAAGAAAATTAGCTATGCACATGTTCTTACAAAAAAAGGTCTTACCAAACCAACAAAACACAACAATGGAAGGTGTATGGATGATATATGGATTGAAAATTTGGTTTTTACAATTTTCAATGTTATTCGGGCCCTTACACGAATGGACTAGTCCCTAATTAAGCTTAATATGGCCTTAAACATTGTGATTAATTTTTATCACTTTAACTAATCATTTTGGTAAAAAATTAACATATTATTATTAGACTATAAAATTTTTAATAATTACAATGGGTTATGTTGGGTTTTTTAAATTCCAGTCAGATATTTGGATGAATAATGATTCGTTATAATATCGTAGACGGGATGAAATAAAATGGTTTTAAAGTAGGAAAATGGTCAAATGTCTGTTATGATTTTATACTAAGTTTTAAAGTGATATTTATTATAATAAATTAAAATTTATTCATATATATAATATTAATATAATTTACCTTATAAATATTTATATTATCATTTATCACTGATAATTAGTTATACATGAAGTTTGTTTTTAACTAAAAAGCAGTATATTTCCCTATTCATCATAAAATCATGTTTCTCTTAAAAATCCCGAAAAATCTCCAATGGATAATTTCGAAATTATGAATTAAAAAATTAATTTTGTTTTATAAAATTATGATCTAAATTTTTCTAAATTTACTTCTATTTTTAAATGAAATTCATTCAAGAATACAATATTGTTTACATAATAGGTCTTCAATAAAAATATTATCTTTCATTGTCAATATGATTTATTTATCTATGACAAAAACATTATAAAATTTTTTATAATTAAGTTTAATGTATATGATATAATTATCTTATTTAAATAAATAAAATAACTAAAAGTGATGTTTCGTAGAATCTTATAGTTGTGTGCATCATACGCTTAATCAGTGTTTATTGTAGTGCAGGCTATATTGGTATTGAATTTTGCACAATATAAGATGGTATTCTGTATGAAAGAAATGTTTGAATTTGTGTTTTAATATATATATATATATAACTATTTGTAGTGTCTTGATAGATAAAAAATATTGAAAATTTAAATTAATTCAAAAAATAATAATTCTTAAAATCTCAGGGTGTAACAACCAGAGCCTCTCTAAGAAACCAAGAACAACCCCTAGCTAATATCTCAATAAAGCTCGATCATCACCAGTCTGTTTAACAAACAATATATGGTATCCAATGTGATAACCACAAACAATAAACATATAAATCATTCATTCTATTAACAATGACAACCAATAATTATTAACACTATTTAAACCATTCCTCTATTTGAAAATCCATTTAAAATCTCAGTAGAAAAGAAATAATTTTTCATTAGGACAATCTAATAAAAAATGTGATATGAATAATATTTTTAATTTTTTTAAAATCCACAATTTAAAACCAATATAATAAAACAAAATTAAATCTATTTATATACATTTCAAAACATCTCTTTAAATTTTATAAAAAATGAAATTACACACATTCATATCTAAACAGATCTTAATAAAAATATTCAAATATTTTCATGTGAATATGTTCATGTGTCTAATATATATATATATATCCACAACAGTAAATATGTGTATAATCATGAAACAAGACAATTAAAATCTATAGAATTGTACATAAATAAATGATATAAGGAATATACAAAACACAAGAAAAATTATAAAACAAAAAAATCCATTAATCAATATCATGAATTTTTTTATTACACAAATATATTACATAAAAAATATCAAAAAACATTTGAACACAAAATTACCTTATTAAAACCAAAATAAATATTTTATTGTCCATGAATTTTAGTTATCCTTTGAATAATGATAAAAAATAGGTCCAAATACACAAGACTCAAATTTGAAATTAGTTATAATCCTTTAAAAATATTTGGAAACATGAATACATAAATACAATTATACAAAAATACCAATTAAAATTTTTGAGAAACTGATTTCAATCACCCGTGAGCAAGAAACAAAGTAAGGAATATATAATGAATATTTACCCCTACCTAAGTATATTGTAGATCATAAAAACCCTTCAGCAACAACAAGTGGTAGGATTAAAGAAGAATGGAAAATAGTGATGGAAAATATATAGTCAATACCACCTTAAGAGAAACCAAAAAAATAATTTTACAGTTTAAAATGAGGAGAAAATAAAACACCTTGGATTCAAGATTAGAATTGTCAGATTAAATGTAGAGATATCACACGAGAAATTGAGATTCATTGGAGTCTTGAATTTTTTTGATAATTGATTCATTCGATCATTATATTAGATACTTGGATGAAATCAAGACTAGATTTGAGCCCTGATTCAATCTTATATTTGTGGAGGAGGAGCACCGTCAGCAAATGGATTCTGAAGAATGATTGAGATATCACGACTGAAATAGTCATTGTTAGGGATCTTTAAATAGATCCGGCAGACATTTATTAGTTCATCCAAAAATAATGGATATAGAGACATTTAATTTATTTTAAACTAATAAGAGAAGATAAAATATATATTTGTCATCAATTTTCAGTGATCACAACGCTCTAACTTTATCAACCCTATGGAATTGACAATACAATACATCTTTATGTGTGCTAAAATATTAGTGTTGATAAATTAGAAATAAGAAATATTTTAAAACTATTTATATAATTATCTATTTTTTATTATAGGTTTATAATTATTTAATTATATAATTAATTATATATAATTATTCAAATAATTTTTAAAATTTATTATTTATAATTATAAATATATAATTTTATAAATATAGTCATTCTACAATTATAAATATATCAGTAAATATATTTATAATTATTTATTTATAATTATTGATATATTTATATAATTATATATATTTATATGGTTCTAGATCTGGGCATGGTGTGTCGATCAGATCAACCTTGACATAAAGTGTTGTTGTCGTTCTGGTGAAGTTTAATTGCATGACATGGGTGGTTGTCGATTCTAAGTCGGTGTGGCCTCTGATCTGTAATAAATGATTTTTATTTTTCATTAGGCGACATATTTCTACCATGGTGGCTTCAAATCCTTCTTCTACCATTCATAGCAATCCCAAGTGGGTTATTTCCATTTTTGAGGTTCTTAGCATGTGTAATGCTCTAATCAAAACTAGTCCAAATGTGCTCCAGATAACTAGATATTAAGATGGAAGGTTCATTTTCATAGAGGATCATGGTGTGTTAAAGGAAAGGTCTGATTATTGACAATTCCCCCTAATTGGCTATTTGATTTTGGTGGATGGTTATAATCCTTTGATATGTAATGAACTCATATAGAATTTCTCTAGGTTATGGATCTTTGTTGATTGAAAAATTACTCTAATAGGTAAGGTATATTTTCATCTGGTCTTTCAATCTTAATACCATCACTCTGTTGCTTGGAATTTAAATCATTACAATCACAATCTAGGTTTTTTATGGACTTCTTCAGGGGATCTCAATTTCAACAAGAAAAATAAAAATCTCACCAATTCACTGATATAGGGTAGGTTGTGTGGTCTTAGCTGTGTTTTTAGTACCCTATACTTCATAGCGACATTTTCACCTACATTGGTTCTCTGGTGAAATTATATTAAAATTCCATTGAATGCAAGATGGGATATTATTCCATGGGAATTGTGCACACTGACTTGTTGAAACCCATACTACATAGTGTTATCCTTGCTGATAATGGGGAGTGGTTTATGATAAATTTTGAGGGTGAATCCATTCATCCATTTTTTGAATTCAACAAGATGATTTTCCATAAGGTATCGTCTTCCATGCATGTGTCGAAATAGTAGGTGAATACAACAGCACCCCTAAAGAAAAAATAGGCAATGAGGGACAGGGCCATGGTTATGATGTCTTTAATTGCTTCAAAAAAGGATTTTGGAGGGAAAGTGGAGTGTCTAGAACCAATAGGATGAAAAAAAATGTTGGGGAAAATAAATGAAAAGAAAAGGGTGTGCATGATATAGGCTTTTAGATTAATGAACTTGTATCTAATTTAGTTTTGAACAATACTGGTGATTAGCCTCGTCGGGACATATCTTTGGAACCGATGTTTCTTGGGAAACAATGTACTCCGATGATGGAAACTCAGAAAATGCCAAATATGATACTGAAATAATAGTGTAGGCGAATAATGATGACCATCTAGGGCATGAGAAATATCGTTATAGAACACAAGGGTAACAAAAAACTGAGAGTGACTCTAGCATTTTATGTAAGTGTACAGAAAGAACTAGCTCAGAATTATCTGGTAAAATTGGTGCATTGACAACATTTGTGTATCCCAACAACTGAAGGATAACACATCCAAGTCTTCTAATGCAGAGAAAGAGAAGAAACAAAAATTCATAGATGACATGCTTGAAGGTTCTCCGGTAATGACTCAAATCTATCTTGACATCGAGAATAGATCCAATAGCAAGGAAGTTTTTTTAAGAATTCAGTAGTGCTCATATTGTTGAAGGCATTGAGATAGACATGTCATCATTGGGCTTAGGTCTGGTGGATGATCCACCACCATCAGATGATGTTAATTATGGGACATGACTGTAGCCTATAACATGGAGAAGGAGACATCACCCAAGAGGTAGAGGTGGTGACCGAATCTATAAATGATTTTTTTGTGTTGAGAAATGACTTGTCACTTTTTTTCATTCTTGATTTTCCTATTTTACTTTGACTTTATTTTTACAATAAATTTTGGAACCATAGGCTATCCCATGGTTTTCTCCAGCATGATTATATTTATATAATTATATCTATTTAATAAATATATATAAATATTAATAATATAAATATATTCATTATTTATATATATATATATATATATATATTTAATTTATTAATTATTAATATATGTATATCATACTATATAATTTTATAGATATATAAAATATATTTATTATTTAAATTTGATTGTTATACTTTTATAATTATTTAAATATATAAATATGTAAATTATTTTAAGAAAAAATAACATTATATTTATATCATTATAAATATTTTAATAATTATATATATATATTAATTAAATATAAATATAAATATAGTAAATATATTCATTTTTTAATTAAATTTATTGAAATTTAATAATTATTTCAATATATTTAATTTTTTATTTATAATTATATAAATGATTTTAATATTTTAATATTTATATAGTTATTATTATACAGATTTATAAATTTATAAATGTAGTATATATAAATTTATAAATATATTTATCTATAAATATTTATTTATAAATGTATTTTTTAACATTATTAATGAATATATAATGTTGAATTTACGTAGGATAAAAATTATTTAAATTGACTAATTAAAAATGATTACACATTAAAAATATTAAAAAAGTCATGTCTTATTAATTGAATATAAATTATTAAAAGAATACGAATATATATTGAAATAATGTTGAATAAATATTTAAAATATTATAAAATAGTAAATAACTATAAATAAAAAATAATTTAATACTATTAAATTCCAAAAAATAAAAAATTAAAAAATATTATGAAAATTTAATTAACACGTAACAATAATAATAATAATAATAATAATAATAAATATTAATGATAAAAAACTTAATATATTAAATTCATATTTTTATAATGAAATTATGAAATGAATAATAAATGAATAAATTACATAAAAATTATGTGTAAGTATTTTTTATAATATCTCATTATATACATAAATATTTGTGTGTGTGTGTTATATATAAAAAATAATTAATTAAACACACGCACCCAGACACAAACACACACACACTCACACAAACACACACACACACACACATACACACACACACACACACACACACATATATATATATATAATCAATGTAGCACATGTTTGACATATATTAAATATAAAAATCAATCAACATTCAATTATGTCTAATAGTTGATGCAATTTGTCAGCATTTTAAATAAATATAATTTCTTTGAAAAAACACTCTTTTCCAAATATACGACAAAGTTAATGTAATGCATAAATATTTTATATTATAGAAATCATATATTATGAAATAATATAAATATTCATATTTATATAGAAATATGTATATGAATATATTTCTATATTAAATGTATTAATGAATAATTATGGATAAAAATAATAAAAATTAATAAGACAATAATATGTTTTAATTTATTACATTTTATTTATTAATCTATATTGATATTTTATATATATTATTTATTACAATTTATAATTAATATATATATATATATAAATTAATCGTTATGATAAAAAAATCATTAATAATGTTTTTAATAATTTCAAAAGTTATTCATTTATAATTTTTTTTGTCTATTTATGAAAATTTAATCATTTTATATATCTTTATTTAATATAAACAATTTTATATATTTATCTATATATATATGTATATAATTTTTTTATGAATATTATTTAATTAATAAATTGGTTAATATTGTTCATAATTTATTCAATTTTAATTTTTATTTCTTTAATCATTTCATTTAATTTATTATACATATATACATATTTAATATATACTATTAGTTAATAATTATATTTTTATATATGTATATTAAATTTATTCACTTTTATCAATAAATTTTTAATTAATAATTTTTTAAATATTTTCTTTTTAAATTTAGTCATTTTCAATTTTTTATTTGTTTAATTATCCCTGTTTATTTGGAATAATTATAAGAATGGATAATTTATGTCATTTATCAATGATGAAAATAAAGTACAGATAAAATTAATATATATCAAATTTTTTTGCTAACACTAATAATGTTCAGAACTATTAAAGACTTATTTTGTAGTACTGATCACCTAATGGTACTGGATTTCAATAACATGCTTCTTGAAATATGGGGATATAAATATAATCTTAAATAATTATATCCACCACTCGTAGTGGAAGAGTCTCCCTAAGAAGCTGATGTGGTTCCAATAAAAATGAATGGTAGTCTCACTATACCATCCTCTTTATTTATTGGTTTATTTGATAATGGAACATCTCATTCAGGCATATCGAATCATATTTGGAATATTCTAAACCTTCTGATGGGTCTTTTGTCTTATTTTAATGATATTTATAGGCTTCTTTAAATAATGAGAGGGTAGGGGCTCTAATTCACTTTATTTTTATTCTCTTTATCCAATATCAATGCCACCTAGAATTTTTGGCCTCGCCACATTAAACCATTAGATGATATTATTGGGATAGATTTATGGTCACCCATAAAGCTTGGGTTGACTTCTATCATTGTTGAGGCTCCTTTATATCCCCTGATGTGGTGTGTCACCAAAAGAGAATTTTAATCGAGATAGAGTGGAGATGGGTCACCACTTTTTGACTTGTGTATAGTGCTTTTAATGTTTTCTTTTGATCTAAATGGACAATATTTAAGTGGTTATCTAACTCCATAACTCATCGAGTTTTCCAATATTTTTCCATCTATCTTTTTTATATTTCCAATTGTAAGGGACATAGAGTACCCTATTGAAGTAATATAGGGTACCGGACCCATCTCAATTCCATTTTACTGAATGGAACTGGTAGAACTAAATGTGATGAAGACTCAGTTGAATGATATATTGGGTAATAAATTTATTTGGGAAATTATACAACCTTGGGTGGTACCTATTATTTTAATAAGGAAATATAAGGTGACACGTCATCTTTGTGTTGATTATAAAAAAAATCAATCAACTTACAATTTATAACAAATATCAATTGACACTGAATAATTATTTGATTAAAAAGTTGAAATGGGAAAAGTAGTTAGGGAATATATATAATCAGTATAGTTACCTTCTGTTGGTAACAAAATAATAAAATATCCCTAAGATCCTCCTTAGCAGTAGATATGTCCAGTATATATACATTATGATGCCTTTTTTCTAACTATTTCTCGTACAGTTTTTATTCCAATGATGAACAAGATATTCCATGAGTATATCCATTCATGCATGTTGGTTTTTGGGATGGCATTTTGGTTTTATCTACGTCTTAGGAGGAACATGTGTGTCATCTGAGAGTAGTATTTGATATTTTAATGATTCACCATTTTCATACCAAAGTATCTAAATGTAGTTTCTAGATTCAGTAAGTGAAGATATTGATATATGTGGACTTGGAACATTATTTTTAGTCGATCCTAATAAGGTTATGGTTTTTATGAAATCGGAGAAACTATGAAATGTTTTTGAGATTTTGAAATTCTTTATATTATGAGGGCATTAAAATCGGTTCACTAAATATTTTATGACATTGGATTTTCTAGGGACCTCTCTCACTTTTAAAGGATTAATTTTTTATGTGATTCAAACTATCATAATTAATTTGATGATTTGAAGCACATTTAGACTTATGTGCCAGTGCTAACTCTTATATAGTCTTGGTTAGGATCTATAGGATTTTTTAATACATAATGTTTTGGCCTGGGATATATTCTCATAAAGATTGGTAACATGGTGGCTTATATTTCCGAGTAGCATATACTAAACAAGATGAACCATTATGCTGATGATCTAAAACTCACAGTCATGATGCATTCTCTTAATAATTGTCAGCATTATATTTTTAGATAAAGGGCCATCCTTAATTACAATCACAATATCCTAAGATATATCTTCTTTAACCAATAATGTAATATCCTATAGATCCATTATTCATATTACCTATTGTATTTTGACATAAACATATCTTACACCCCCATTAAGGTTAATATCATTACTTATTACCTATGAAATAAATTATTTAACCAGGACATGAAATATTCATTATAAGAGTTTCATTTTTTATATCACATTTCTTTTATGCAATTGGGAGTTTGAGAGGCTATGACTGGGATTATTCTATAAACAATATAGTTTACCTCTATTATTTTTGAAATGAATATTTAGAAGAATCATCATGATTAATAGTTTCATGTATGTATGGAATATTGTTATGGGTGTGAGACCATTATAGAGTGTTAATTATTATCTAATGATATACAATTTTTTTGGAACTGGTACATCATACCATTGACTATGATAAAGGATTTTATGGGGGATTTCCGTATTTCCCAATGGGTGGTACACCTTGGCCCCATAAATATGTTTCATGATATGTTTTAATGATTTCAGTATCCATGAATGATATGATATGTTAATCATTTTATCACTTGTGGTTATACCTATTAATTGGAAAATGCTAATAACAAAAAACCTGTAGGATTGCATAAACCCATTCCCATACTTACTTAGTAGTGGGAAGATACTTTTATGTATTTCATGTTGTGTTTACTCGTACATTTCAAGGGAATAATTTTCTATGGGTAGTGATCGATCGATAGATAAAATCATCTCACTTTATCTAAATTCGATACCCAGCCAAATTTAATGGATTTGAGAGTCTATTTTTTAATGAGTTTATCAGATTCATGGAGATCAAACTGTTATATTTTCTAATAGTGATCTCTCGATTAGTTCTCACTTTTGGAGAGGCCTCAATTGGGAAATTGGATCATAGGATTTTTGAAGAATGATATATCATCCATAGATGGATGGACATATAGAACAATCTATAAAAATTATAATTGACAAGAATCTTGCATGATTCCTTGAATTTGGAATATCATGGGATAGTCACTTTGGTCATTTATGTCTTGGAATACAAGGAATGATTGCACCTAGATAGGTTGGACTCTTTGAGGTTGTTGATAAGACTAGGAATGTGGTTTGTCATTTGGTTTTTCCACCTCATTTTGTGTCAATTAAAAAAAATCATGTATCATAGCTCAAAAAATTATCTCTCTTTCCCATATCATGTTTGGATTTGGGAAACCCATGATGTTGAACCAGATTTATGTGTGATTGAGAGTCTATTTTGGATTTTTAATTCAACTATGAAGGTTATTCATGTAATATCTATATCTTTTTTACATAACAATTTGAAGGATGGATTTGATCCATATAATAATTGAGAGCATCATGTAGCAATGAGAGAGTATTTTCCTCATCTGTTTGGTGTGGAGTCATTATGACATGATTTCTAGGGAAATAAAGAATTTATGGAGGTGAGTTTATAACATCCCATTACCTGTTTTTCTGTTCTCTTGACCCCTATTTTTATTTTTCATTACATTGGACGTTTTATATGTTATTTTGGGATACATTTTGAAAATTTTTGAATTTTTTTGAGTACTTCATGGTTTCCCTCAAGGATAGGGAAAAACATATTGTTTGGCACAAAAAATGGTACACCATATAGAGAATTTCTAGAGGGTTCCACACAGTTAGCACAAGGTTAGTCAAAACTATGTGGCCACCACTCCATATTGTAAATAATTGGAAGTGGGACCATTCATCATTGGAACATGTTTAGACCAACTATTTTGATAAATCATGAAGCCTTCCTTGAAATCTAGTTTTGGGACACTCTTATGGGCACATGTATTATTAATCATGTAGTCCGACCAAAAAATTTCACAAACTATTTTTTGACACCCCCTAAAAATTATAATTAAGACCTCAGGGACCCCATATTAAATTTTAAATACCCCATTCAATCCAAATGAAATTACTTGGAATATGGAGGCTCTCAAGAGGATAACTGGATATACTAACCCTTATTATTCTCAGAAGAAAAAACTGGTGGGTGAGTTAGTTTTCTCTATGATAAGTGATTTATTCCTAAGTTGGAATCCCTTTTCTCTCGTATTCTTTACATCATATAGTGTGATTAATCCTGATGTTGTTTATTTTTTGGATACATTATTTTATAGATTTTAATTATTATTATTCCTCTTAAATATTAGTTTACTTTGATTCTCTGTTGGAGATTCCCATTTCATGTGATTTATCATGTGAAAAAAATTTAGGTGGTTCCATTAGTATTTTCCTAAAATTGAATTTGTAATTGTTTTCATAAATTTTTGTTTATTTTAAAATGTTTTATAAACCATGAAACATGATTATTTTGATTATTTATTTCAACGTAATGTCTATTTTGATATTAAAAAAATTCAAGGGCTTTGGATATATGTAATGATTTTTAGGAAAAAATTAATTATAATGATTTGAATTGGATTCTTGAAAAAATAAATTTAAATGAAAGATGGTTTTAAAGTCATGGATTTTATGAAACCATTGGATTTGGTTTTGAAATTGAAAAGTCATGTTGAAAAATGAAATTGGAAATTTGTAATGTAAATAATTAATTGAATTGAAATTGACCCTGAATAATTGATTGATTGATTGAACAACATGTGAGCCTATATGGTTAGTCGATGACTAAGGAATGAACTATAGGAATCAAACTCCATTTGTTTTTTTTATGATTATAACTCTAACTAAAACATGTTTGTTATGATTTCATTAGAAGGGGTGTTAATTGATTTTATCCTGATGGCACGAACATATGAGACATGTGAAATATTTTTGAGTATTGATTATTGACTGAGTGGTGAAAAGATATTATATCCAGAAACTAACTTATCTCATGTATTACAATCATGGTAATTTTTTAATGATTTGATTATTACATTTCATTAATTATTGAACTGTTTTATTCATTCCCTTGATTTATCAAAATATTGATTTAGTCTTGTTTTGACATACCTACCATTTATCTATTTAGAGAGAATGTTTTTACTGATGAATGTGAAATTTTTTTCCTATGCCTTTTTTGTTTTATATATAATCATAAAATGTATTATTTTTAAAGGAATTTCCTAAATAAGACTTTCTTAAATCTGAATTAGCTATTGTTTCTCAGAAACCAATGTTGACTTCACGTGTTTGAAGATCATGATACGCCACGTATAGGAAAAGGGAATGTTCCACATGGAGGTAGTAGGTGTTCTTGAGTATTGTACCTTTTTTAATGGTGATGATAGGTGGAGCTGAGATCCACTCATGGAAAGTAATTTTATAGTTTAGTCTTGATGGATTTTTTTCATCTTTTATATGTTGTTTTACATTGGGATATAAATATATCTAATTTTGGTCATTTTATCGTTGTGTATTTATTGTAAAACTGATTTTATAATGATTAATATCATTTTTCTTTCTATTGATGGGTTTTTCTTAGGGAAAAATTGTTCCCTTTTACTCATAATTGATTCTAGGCACTAGTTTCTAACACGTGGGGATTTTGACCACCATTCAAATTATGTCAGGACCAATTCTAGTATTAGTGAACCAAGGTATCTTTGTTATTTCATCCAAATTATATTCTAATAAATATACGACATCATTTAGATTATTTTCACTTACACTCATTAAAAAATGATAACATCGCTTCGGCGTACGACAAGACAAAAACCTCTACAAGATGAAGTGATTCATTTTTCATTTTCACATTTAATGGATGATTATATATATATATATAAGATATATTATGTAAATATAGTGAGTGAAATTTTTTATTTGATTAAACCATGGTCAAGATAAAATGACTAAATCTACTTTATTGAAACAATCATGAAAAATGTGACTGTAAACACTTAGAAAAGTGAATTTAAAACAATGTTAAAAAAATTAAAACAAAAATATTATAAAGGGATCATAAATGATATTATATGTAGGAATGTGGTTATTTAATAGATTTATAATATATATATATATATTATACTGGATGTTTGAACATGTATAAAGCAAGTTGGACCAGAGGTAAGGGTTTTTTATCTGAATTTTGTTTCCATGAGACATATTCCTTACTCACAGCCATTTTCATTCTTCGTGTTTATGTATTACTCATTTTATATGATATATCATCATTAAATTCAAATTAATGTTTTTTTAATTTTTTATCTTATGTTTTTTTAATGGGGGTTATGTTTTAAAAAGACAGAAAATTAGTAAATATTTATTTCAAAATCATATCCTTATTTTGGTTTAATTATGTTTAAGATTCCATTAGGATGATTATGTTTTTTTTATCTCAAAACTAATTTATTTTCTTCCGAAAAATTTAATTCTTGAAATTACAAATTTTCCTACAAATTTCATCTCTTAAGGTACTCAACAATAGATAGATTTTTTTGAATGAAAACCAGATTTTTTTTTCTATTAAATTAGGAATATTTTCCATCCATGTCATTATTTTTATTAAAATGAATTCAAAAATGTATTTTATACTATATATTGATTTTCTAAGGTAATTTTTACCAATTTTTCTCTTTCTATAATAACATTTCAGTAAAACAATTTACTACTTGTCCAAATGTGTTAGTTTCAAATTGTTTTTGAAAATGTGAAATGAATCTTTTTTATATCATAAAGGACATGAAACGAATTTTCTCATAATCATGATAACTAAATACTTTAAAAATAAATTTATAAAATTCTAGGGTACTTTTTAGTTAAACATTCTTACTATATATTTTGTAATAATTTCTATTTCAAATAATTGTTTTCAAAATGAACATGGTATTTTTGTAAATAAATATTACATTTACCTTTTGAATTTACATTCATATATTTCATCATAATTTATTTAAAATTATGTTTAAATATGGTTATGTTATAAGGAAAATACCCTCCATATTTCTCTTTATCATTGATAATTATTTTAAATGAAGAATGTATTGACATTCCATATGATAGTACTTTAAACGTGGACAATTATTGATCATTTGTTGATAAATATTTATTTTTTATTCAAAATATAAATACCCTAAAATTATTTTGTGATAGTTGGGGATCAGAATTATATATCCCATCGATGCATAGATATGTCTCTTGAGACAAAATTTGTTGGTACTTGGCTAAGGCCATACCCATTTATATAAGATGTCTTGAAATGAGGACCGAAGGTTAGAGAATTTTTTTTTCATTATTCGAAAAATAATTGTGAAATCAATTATTGAGGTTCATATGAATATTAATGTCGGATTGTTATCAATGGGGTAATTATGAAACTCATGTTATTTTTTATATGAATTTGTTTTAATCATCATTTCATCCAAACTTATTATTCATGATTTATTTATTCTGTGATATCTTCTTTTTTATACTTTTGATTAATAAGAATCTAAGCTTAAACCATTATTATGATTCCTTTTTCCATGACTCTAGGAAGTGGAAGAGGAATTATATACGATGATATTAAATAGTGTACACTGACTTTTTCAAAGAATAATCTATTATGTAATTTATGATTTCAAAAGTAATGTTATATTAAAACATGTATCTTTTTTTCCAAGATTACAATAATATTCTCCCTTTAGGATGAAATCCCTTGTATTTTGTGTTAATTTAAAATAGTTTCCATCATCACTGGTCTACTAGACATGGGTCCATTATTTTTGAAATCTGTTCATGTTTATTAGAAACCATTGAAACTAGATTTAGGAAAATAATGGTTATTGAACATAGCCTGATAATTGAATTTATTGATAATTATAATTATTGGATTACATCCAAATGTTCTGGTAATATAGATATTATGTTGTTTTAACTACAATCCTGCCCTGTCTAGATAATATATGTGGATATGATTATGGAAAATATTTATCTACTGTTAATAATCATAAAAATATTTGGCAGAATATATCTTGACAATCAATCTAGTTCATGTTGAATGGCCGCTTACTCTGCACTTGGTTTGACTCTCACATGAGATATTCTTTGATTAACTCACATTTTCTTTATAACCCATTTTGTAATATTTGATAAGTTTTTTATTATATGAAGATGTTACAAAAGATATTGTTCTTATGATTCTAATATTTGATATACATAAATTATCAATTTATGTTAACTATTTAGTCAGTTTGAATATCATACATTATGAAACATAATATTATGATGTAATGTAGTGTACGGAATTTCAAAAAAATGGTATATAGAATAAGAAATGTAAATTTGTCAATACTCATAATCAATATAAGGATTTACCTTATGTGATAGTTAACTTGAATAGGGTTGATGTTGAGTAGTTTTTTACTATATTTAGAAATTTTACTTCGGTTATAACCCATAACCTAGCACTAATGGGAAAATATATTTCTTTATAGCATGATTCATTTATGTTGGACTTCTTCTTGTTGAAGGATCTTCTATCCTTTAATGGGACTAAAAAACCATTTTACAATAATACAATGGATCATGTCCCTATAAAATATATTTCCTGAATTGAGATGTATTGAAATGGAGAAGGTTATTCTGGATGTTTATTATTTAAATGATTATGATGATCATTACTGGTCATTAATTCTAAAAAACATTAGTTATAGGAGATACAGAGTATGGGGTGATATATTTTTATTGAGTTGTTCATTGAAAAATAATATCCTCTTGATAAATGAGCTGATGTTGAGTGGAAATTTCAGAATATAAGATATAAGGAAGTTTAAATTGTTATTGAGTTTAAGGAAAACATTATAAGATTATAAACGCATGTGATAGACTATCAATATAATCAAAAAATTAAGACTGGCCATTTCTTTTATGGGCTTACACCATGCTTCGGAGTGAAACTACTCTCTCAAACATATTGATCATTGTAAAATATGGTATCAAGTTCATTATGAGTGGAGAAATAATACTAGAAGTTGTTTATTTTAAAATAAATTTAATGTAATATGTAACACCTTGATATTTTAAAATAAAATTATATTTGATAGCGTTTGATACAAGTAACCTCGTGTCTAAATGAACCGTAATAGAGTATAACATTATAAGAAAGCCATTAAATTTGTGGGTATGAGTACAAATAAATAATTAATGAAAATTATATTATTTAAATATTTATAAAATTAATTATTTTTATTATCAAATAATTATAAATTAATTAAAAAAAGATGAAAATAAAAGAAATTTTTTGATGAAAAACTGTTTTTGTGTTCGCAATGTATTTTAATTTTCACAAACAAAATTTTAAATTATTGGTGAATGATGGTAATAATTTATATATAATTTATTCAGTCAAATTTTTTGTCATTAATATAATATTTTTCAAGGTATGGGATAGGAATAAATCATTTCATATGTCTAAAAAATTATTATTCTAAAAATTTGTTTTTTTTTCATGTTTTCCACGCTTATTTTAAAATTTGTTTATATTAGTTATAGAAGTTGAATTTTGTAACACCCCAAGATTTCATAGTGTGTTATTTCTTCAAAATAATTCAATAACTTGCACTACACGCAACACTGAGTTCAATCACACCATGAATTACAAAAAAATCCATTCAAAATAGGTTATAAATAGTATTATCTAAATTTTAAACTTTATATAATCCTTATAATTTTAGAATCCATATTATGAGTTTCTTAGATATAATGCAAGAACAAATTCATTTTCAGTATTGCACTTTTATCAACTTTTAATAGTGAACCCTTTTTAAATACAATATTTTAAACTTTTTGACTAAATGGGGACATCAAAAATTTAAAATGAAACATCCCAAGCTTCCACGGTACGCTTTCTTTGAATAATACAGTAGCGTGTGTTGTACGCAACCTTGAGTTTTAACACACACCACAACCAATCAAACTAGCCGTTATGAATAGTAATAACTAGTTTTAGAAATTATATATATTTTATATTTTAAAATGGACTTCATTTCTGGATTCGGAATATCGAATTTAGCCTAAGGTGAAATTTTGGTACTTTTCGGATAACTTTCATATTTTGATGAATAGTGAAAATTACTAAATTTTAATTAAAAACAACTTCTTTAATCAAAATAATTAATAGTGATAAATTATGAATTTTAGTAGTTTTAAAGTATATTGAGAATATATTTTTACCATTTAATATAATGTTGGTCATTGGACATAATTTTACAATTAAACCGAACATAAACAAGTGTCAATCTTTTGATAGTTATTATCTCTTAAAAACACGCTTTTCGTTTTGACAGCGGGAATTAATTTTAAATTAATTTCTGCCACTTCTGTGTTTTGAATTTAGGAAAATGGATTCCATATTTGGAATCAGGATGTTAAAATTGTGTAAATAGGTAACTTTTATTTTTAGACATTTTGAATTATTACTGCGGTAAATATTTTATTTACCATGGTTAAGGGTAAATCCGGTAAATAAGGGTTAAAAAAATAATATTATAATAATACTAAATTACCCTAAAACGTGTCTTAACCCTATTTGATGATACATGGCCGACCATGGACATCTTTGGGTCGATTTGGGGACCCCATGGATCCACATGTAAGTGATAATGACACTTTTTTTAATTAAGTTAAAATGAATACAAAAATGACACAAGCATATATCTTTTAGAAAAACAATTGTTACCTAGTGTTATATATGTTTGATTTTAGATTATAAATATTCATTAGAAAGATAAAAAGATTTCCTACATAATGATATTTTATTTATAATTTTTAGACGTTAAATAATTTATTTTATTTATGACACAATGATGATGCAGTAATTACTATAATAGTGAAAAATTAAAATAATTGATATTATAAATACCCAAATAAATATAATATGAAACTTTTAATGAATTTTCTAGGATAATATGATATATTAGGATTGATTTAATTGACTTTCTTCGAAGTAATCAATCTGTTATGAGTTTCACAAAAATCAACTATTGAATAGTGTCAAAATTGACATAAAAGAGTTCTTAAAACAGATATTATATTATTAATTGATATTAAATTCCTAAATATCTAAGGTTCGGCCAAGAGACTTATATCATGATATTTTCATCATTAATGGACCACTTGGGGGTCTCTTGGACGTATATAGTATGTTTATTAACCATATTATATAAAAATACAAAGAGACATTGTAAAAGTGAAACTAATTAACTTAGAGTTAATACTTAAAGATAAGGTTAATATAAGTACCCAAACCTGTATAAATTATATTGGTTGAGTTGTTTGCGACCCATCCCCACCTTAACCTTTGAATAATCAACTTTGGATCCATTAGAAACCGAATATGAATTTATTATAAATTAATATTTCTAGCTTTTCCAAAGGTGCCCCTCACCCCTCTTATAAAAGGGCACTCCTCCTTCTCATTTCTTCACACCTTCAAAGCCTTTTGGTTCGGCTAAACTCTGCCCAAATACTCTTCCAACATCCCTCACTACAACCTAGAGGCCTTAGTTTGATCATAAAGCCAACCTAAGGTGCCCTTTTGAACAAATCAAAAGGAAGAACCCGAAGAAGAGGTAATGTTTCCACCACCCCTTTTAAAGTTCCTTTCTTCTTCCACTTATTCTTTCTTTGTTCTTACCATTATAAAATAATAACTCCAGTATCTCACATATACTGTGATGTTATTATAAATATGTTACAACCATATTCAGTATTCTATCCACCCATTGAATAACATGTCACCACACGTGCGTACGTACGGCTTACCGTCTCCACGTCGTGGTGTAATTGTTATTCAATATATTATTATTTGGATGGGTATAATAATGATTTGTAACTCATGTAAATAATAAATATAACATGTTAATGATTCTGTATATATGATATAACATCCATTTATATATTATTTTAATATCAAAAGAATGATATTGTCGCTCGTGCGTACGTACGGACTATCGTCTCCACGAACGCGATGAGATTCATTCTCCATCATATCCATTCAAGTATAATTATCATTTGATGATTTAAAAATGATGTTTAAGGACTTTATATCATTCTTTATATGAATAAGATACAACAAACATGGCTTATGTAACAAAACATATAAAATAAAATGAGTAAGTTAACACCCGAAACGACGATAATTCTAATATATTATTAACAAATCAATGTTAAAAGATCATATATGATATCATATTAATATATATGATTCTTGAATAATTTAATAACAATTATTTCACCATTATACAGGAGGTTAACCTACCCCAACCAAGGAAAAGTACAAGGTAAGGGGTTTTCATCTCACTCCTTATTCCCGTGAGATTCATGCCATATTGCCACCATTACCTTTTGTGTGGTGTATGTGCTGCCCATAATTATATTCATTGTGTAATACACTCTAATTTATGTGTACTTACATATTCATTGTATGATACCTCTTTCATGGGTTTTATGTTTCATAAGTTACCAAATTGGTAAGGGTTATTTCAAAATCTCTTCATTATCCGAGGTTGTTTATACGTAATAATCTACTGGGATCTCTTTATCATCCACATCCATGTTTTTTCAAAATGTATTTCAAAACATTTTTATTATTTACAAGAATATGGGTTAAAGTCATTTATACCCTTGTTTTAATTTTTATAAGAGGAATCTTTCCGTCCTTTTCAAAACATGGTCCTTTTTATCCTTTTCGACAGAATTAAGGTAAGAATGTTTTTTTAACTTATACGGCGAGTGCAGCTATTTTCCGCCATTATAAAATCATCAAATCTTTATTTTCAAGCTTATAAGAATATTTTCAAGAAAATGTTTTATTTTATATGTCTCTTAAATGCTTTCAAAAATAGAAAGAGATATTTCTCCAAAAAGTGATTTTATTTCATCTATGTCAACATCCTTTGATGGATTTTACGCTTATTTGAAGTTGATTTATTATGATACAAAACTTCTATATTGTATTGAAAGTTTTGTGATATGTTTGACTGTGGATTTTCTATTTTTATACCATTCATAGTTTATGGTGAAATTATTGACATTTCGTATTCTAGTTTTAATACGAATGTTTATGTTATGTTTAAACCTTTTCATGTGGGAATGCATTGGACTTAATATGTGACGGGTGGAGCCCGCTATAGCTCCTCGATGCATCGGTAGGTCTCATGAGACAAACTAGTGTCTTGGAACAAGGCCTTGACAAAATCTTATTTGTAGTCTTGGCACGAGGCCTTGGCTATGTGGTTATGATAGTCTGGCATTATGCATTCCAACATTATGAAAGTGGTTAGTGATTTTTCATGTGATTATTCGATTAGTAGAATATCCATGTGAATGAGTAAATGGAATTATTTCATTTTATTTATGCCATACAATGTTGAAAGTTCAAGTTTGAAAGGCTGTTGTTTTAGTTATACATTGCCTTAAATGTTTATTCTTATTTATGAAAGTTTCCGCTATATTGTTATCCTTACTGGGCATTTGAGCTCACCCCTTTTCTATGTTTTATTTATCCCAGGAATTGAAGAAGTAAATTATGAATGACCTGTAGGGATATTATGTGGGGATATGAGTGTGGATTATGGAGACATTAAGTTGTTGTAGTAGTTTTTCATTTTATGAAGTAATGTAAAACATATAAATATATCTAGTGTTTCCAAGGCTACTAAACCAATCTGTCTTTCGAGATTTGATCTTTCTTGTGATCATGCCAATGTTATGTAATAATGCACCGACTCTGGATAACTAGGGTCGGGGCGTTACAGTTGGTATCAGAGGAAGTTTAGAACAAACCTTGGAAGCTAGATTTAGATAAACTCTGATTAGAGCACGTAGACCTAAGATGAACTTTGAGGATTAGTGTAGAAGAACTTCCTAGAATTTTGGTATTGTAGAGATTTTGTGAGTTTTCCGAGCAATACATCCCTGTCTGGATACGAGCAGGTAGAGGCGGCTCTGGCACAGATGTACCTAGGGGTAAAACCCGAAAACACCTCTTTGAGCTAGACTCGAACAGGAACTTGTGCACGACAACGGGCCTTGCTGCACTCTTGGTTACGACACTCCCGGGGGATATGCTTAGGATAACTCTCATTTTCTTTACAAATCATTATGAAGGGTTTATTAGTATATACATCCTCAAAGGAGACATTTTTATGATTATGGATTATATCCATAAATAGTTCAATTTATGTTAAGTGTTTTATAAGTATGGGATTATGTATTTTGATTCATAAACTGATCTAGTTTATGCCGTTGTTTAGAAATGGCGCCCAGTATAAGGAATGAGAACTCCAGAAATGCACATGATCCAAAGAGAAGGAAGGATCATATCTTTCATGGTCTTAAGCTATAATTTATAAGAGAAATAGTCTCCCATGTATTATCATCATATGAAGAAATAATATCATTTGTTGATAAGATAAGTAAAGAGTTTACTGAGTCCTATGGCTTTGAAGGGAAGCAAGAAGAGAGAAAGATGGATAAAGGGAAGAGGGAAAAGAAGAATTTTCCCATATGTGGTAATTGTGGAAAGAAACACCCTGGAACTTGCCTGAAAGGAATGGGAGTTTGTTATAAGTGTGGAGGAAAAGGGCACAAAGTACGTGACTGCAAGGGTAAAAAAATGGTTTTAAATGTACAATGATTCGTTTGCAAGGAGTTTGGACACTACGCGAACCTATGTCCCAGTCATCAGACTATGCCGCAAATGATGTTATTGGATAATAATCAAGTTATGATACTACCACAGATGAATAGGAATGATTAGAGTTCTTATGTTGACTATGTCAATTGAGTGTTGTATCAACAATGTACTTGTTATAATAATTATGGAGTATATAAGGATTGTACTGCAGTACTATTTCATTAAGGACTTGAGATTGTGTGGAACAATGAAAAGTGACTCAATAGAAGGATAAATTTTTGGAAAATATATGGTTGAGAGAATGATAAATCATAATATAGTTCTGATACTGAGGTAGTGATTTTGGAATAATATGTGATTGTTTTGGATAAATTATATTAGATATTCTTGACTACCTTGGAACTGATTAATGATTTGTATATTCCATCATTGTTGGGGTTTAAAACATTTTTGGATTAATGAAGTATATCCAGCATTCTATATGGAATAAGGGAGCATTAATGTAATCAATAAGGAATATGGTAAAACATGATGAAGGTATTCATATGCTATTACGAGGTAAAAAGGATCTATATTATGTTTACCTTCCTTATAAATGTTGGACTGTGAGTTTGGACAGAAGTATTTTGGATATTTCTAGTTTGGATTATTTTGGATTGCCATAAAAGGACAACCCGGAGGTCGGGCGGCAACCCATCGCGTCCGGCAAGGCTGCGAGACATGAACCCGCAACCGAAGGGCGACAAGGGTGTATCACCTACCACTGGCCCACAAGATGTCCTGGATTAAATAATGTAGTTTTTATTAAAAGATCTTGTAGATGAATTATAAATTCGTTTATTTTGGAACCCTATACGAATAGTGTAATAGAATTTTTTTTACATTCTAAAAACTTTTAGAGTGAAAGATGAGTTTGTGGTAGAAATTTATTAATGGATAAAACTCTAATTATAAAGTAAGTATATCTCCTTATGATCTTAGCCAATCTCATAAATAAATTCCTCAATATTAAGAAAAGAAACTTAGAATAAAAATGTTTTCCAAGATGGTACCTTAAGTCATCACTAATTTATGGCTTTGGGACTTTTGGCCTTTTGATAGCCATGTTCTCTACCACTCTCCATCAGATAATTGATGGTTATGTTTTTCTTCCATATCCATATTTTCCTACATGGAACCCTAGTATGTGTTATTTTCGGTAATCTTCATACTTTCGACTCTTTATTTTAAATAGAGGCCTCATTAATTCATTTTTCGATGTGGGATTTCAACTAAGATATTTTGAAACATCAAAAATGTGTTATCCTAATACCCTATGTTTTGTTGAACCGATGGTATTTCAAATCCTCATAGATTGATGAATTTAAGGACCACAATTTTACACTTGTTTGTGATTGATGACCTCAATCACTACCTATAAATATTTACATTTTTCCTCCAATTATATGTCTCTAATTTCCACCAATGTTCTCCTAATCGAGATCATAATTTGGTGGTGACCCTTTCATTTCTCTTTTCCTCATATTAAGACTAAATTTTAGTAACCCAATTTACGATGTGGGTTTCCCACAAATATATTTTCTATTTTCAACCTTTCATTTTCTAAGAACAATTTCTAATTGCGAGGACGCAATTTATTGAAGGAGGGTAGAATGTAACACCCCAAGATTTCATAGTGTGTTATTTCTTCAAAATAATTCAATAACTTGCACTACACGCAACACCGAGTTCAATCACACTATGAATTACAAAAAAAAAGCCATTCAAAAGAGGTTATTAATAGTATTTTCTAAATTTTAAACTTTATATAATCCTTATAATTTTAGAATCCATATTATGAGTTTCTTAGATATAATGCAAGAACAAATTCATTTTCAGTATTGCACTTTTATCAACTTTTAATAGTGAACCCTTTTTAAATACAATATTTTAAACTTTTTGACTAAATGGGGACATCAAAAATTTAAAATGAAACATCCCAAGCTTCCACGGTACGCTTTCTTTGAATAATACAGTAGCGTGTGTTGTACGCAACCTTGAGTTTTAACACACACCACAACCAATCAAACTAGCCGTTATGAATAGTAATACCTACTTTTAGAAATTATATATATTTTATATTTTAAAATGGACTTCATTTCTGGATTCTGGAATATCGAATTTAGCCTAAGGTGAAATTTTGGTACTTTTCGGATAACTTTCATATTTTGATGAATAGTGAAAATTACTAAATTTTAATTAAATACAACTTTTTTAATCAAAATAATTAATAGTGATAAATTATGAATTTTAGTAGTTTTAAAGTATATTTAGAATATATTTTTACCATTTTATATAATGTTGGTCATTGGACATAATTTTACAATTAAACCGAACATAAACAAGTGTCAATCTTTTGATAGTTATTATCTCTTAAAAACACGCTTTTCGTTTTGACAGCGGCAATTAATTTTAAATTAATTTCTGCCACTTCTGTGTTTTGAATTTAGGAAAATGGATTCCATATTTGGAATCAGGATGTTAAAATTGTGTAAATAGGTAACTTTTATTTTTAGACATTTTGAATAATTACTGCGGTAAATATTTTATTTACCATGGTTAAGGGTAAATCCGGTAAATAAGGGTTAAAAAAATAATATTATAATAATACTAAATTACCCTAAAACGTGTCTTAACCCTATTTGATGATACATGGCCGACCATGGACATCTTTGGGTCGATTTGGGGACCCCATGGATCCACATATAAGTGATAATGACACTTTTTTTAATTAAGTTAAAATGAATACAAAAATGACACAAGCATATATCTTTTAGAAAAACAATTGTTACCTAGTGTTATATATGTTTGATTTTAGATTATAAATATTCATTAGAAAGATAAAAAGATTTCCTACATAATGATATTTTATTTATAATTTTTAGACATTAAATAATTTATTTTATTTATGACACAATGATGATGCAGTAATTACTATAATAGTGAAAAATTAAAATAATTGATATTATAAATACCCAAATAAATATAATATGAAACTTTTAATGAATTTTCTAGGATAATATGATATATTAGGATTTATTTAATTGACTTTATTCGAAGTAATCAATCTGTTATGAGTTTCACAAAATCAACTATTGAATAGTGTCAAAATTGACAAAAAAGAGTTCTTAAAACAGATATTATATTATTAATTGATATTAAATTCCTAAAAATCTATGGTTCGTCCAAGAGACTTATATCATGATAGGTTAATCATTAATGGACCACTTGGGGGTCTCTTGGATGTATATAGTAAGTTTATTAACCATATTATATAAAAATACAAAGAGACATTGTAAAAGTGAAACTAATTAACTTAGAGTTAATACTTAAAGATAAGGTTAATATAAGTACCCAAACCTGTGTAAATTCTTTTGGTTGAGTTGTTTGCGACCCATCCCCACCTTAAACTTTGAATAATCAACTTTTGATCCATTAGAAACCGAATATGAATTTATTATAAATTAATATTTCTAGCTTTTCCAAAGGTGCCCCTCATCCCTCTTATAAAAGGGAACTCCTCCTTCTCATTTCTTCACACCTTCAAAGCCTTTTGGTTCGGCCAAACTCTTCCCAAATACTCTCCCAACATCCCTCACTACAACCTAGAGGCCATAGTTTGATCAGAAATCCAACCTAAGGAGCCCTTTTGATCAAATCAAAAGGAAGAACCCGAAGAAGAGGTAATGTTTTCACCACCCCTTTTAAAGTTCCTTTCTTCTTCCACTTCTTCTTTCTTTGTTCTTACCATTATAAAATAATAACTCTAGTATCTCACATATAATGTGATGTTATTATAAATATGGTACAACCATATTCAGTATTCTATCTACCCTTTGAATAACATGTCACCATACGTGCGTACGTACGACTTACCATCTCCACGTCGTGGTATAATTGTTATTCAATATATTAATATTTGGATGGGTATAATAATGATGTGTAACTCATGTAAATAATAAATATAACATGTTAATGATTCTGTATATATGATATACCATCCATTTATATATTATTTTAATATCAAAAGAATGATATTGTTGCTCGTGCGTACGTACGGACTACCGTCTCCACGAACGCGATGAGATTCATTCTCCATCGTATCCATTCAAGTATTATTATCATTTGATGATTTAAAAATGATTTTTAAGGACTTGATATCATTCTGGATATGAATAAGATACAACAAACATGTCTTGTGTAACAAAACATATAAAAGAAAATGAGTAAGTTAACACCCGAAACGACGATAATTCTAAGATATTATTAACAAATCAATGTTAAAAGATCATATATGATGTCATATTAATATATATGATTCTTGTATAATTTAATAAAAATTATTTAACCATTATACAGGAGGTTAACCTACCCCAACCAAGGAAAAGTACAAGGTAAGGGGTTTTCATCTCACTCCATATTCCCGTGAGATTCATGCCATATTGCCACCATTACCTTTTGTGTGGTGTATGTACTGCCCATAGTTATATTCTTTGTGTAATACACTCTAATTTATGTGTAATTACATATTAATTGTATGATACATCTTTCATGGGTTGTATGTTTCAAAAGGTACCAAATTGGTATGGGTTATTTCACAATCTCTTCATTATCCGAGGTTGTTTATACGTAATAATCTACTGGGATCTCTTTATCATCCACATCCATGTTTCTTCAAAATGTATTTCAAAACATTTTTATTATTTACAAGAATATGGGTTAAAGTCATTTATACCCTTGTTTTACTTTTTATAAGAGTAATCTTTCCGTCGTTTTCAAAACAAGGTCCTTTTTAACCATTTCGACAGAATTAAGGTAAGAATGTTTTTTTAACTTATACGGCGAGTGCGGCTATTTTCCGCCGTTATAAAATCTTCAAAGCATTCCCTACAAGCTTATAAGAATATTTTCAAGAAAATGTTTTATTTTATATGGCTCTTAAATTCTTTCAAAAATAGAAAGAGATATTTCTCCAAAAAGTGATTTTATTTCATCTATGTCAACATCCTTTGATGGATTTTACGCTTATTTGAAGTTGATTTATTATGATACAAAACTTCTATAGTGTATTTAAGGTTTTGTGATATTTTTGACTATGGATGTGCTATTTTTATACCATTCATAGTTTATGGTGAAATTATTGACATTTCGTATTCTAGTTTTAATACGAATGATTATGTTATGTTTAAACCTTTTCATATGGGAATGCATTGGACTTAATATGTGACAGGTGGAGCCCGCTATAGCTCCTCGATGCATCGGTAGGTCTCATGAGACAAACTAGTGTCTTGGCACAAGGCCTTGACAAAATATTATTTGTAGTCTTGGCACGAGGCCTTGGCTATGTGGTTATGATAGTCTGGCATTATGCATTCCAACATTATGAAAGTGTTTAGTGATTTTTCATGTGATTATTCGATTAGTAGAATATCCATGTGAATGAGTAAATGGAATTATTTCATTTTATTTATGTCATACAGTGTTGAAAGTTGAAGTTTGAAAGGCTGTTGTTTTAGTTATACATTGCCTTAAATGTTTATTCTTATTTATGAAAGTTTCCGCTATATTGTTATCCTTATTGGGCATTTGAGCTCACCCCTTTTCTATGTTTTATTTTTCCCATGAAGTGAAGAAGTAAATTATGAATGACCTGTAGGGATATTATGTGGGGATATGAGTGTGGATTATGGAGACATTAAGTTGTTGTAGTAGTTTTTCATTTTATGAAGTAATGTAAAACTTATGAATATATCTAGTGTTTCCAAGGCTACTAAACCAATCGGTCTTTCGAGATTTGATCTTTCTTGTGATCATGCCAATGTTATGTAATAATGCACCGACTCTTGGTAACTAGGGTTGAGGCGTTACAAATTTGATGAAATGTATTACATATTTTGAATTAGGAGGTTCAAAATTCTTAAATATTACACTTTCATTTTTGGTCAATATGAATAGTTATTGTGCGAAAATTTACCACCTATGTAAAGGGTAAATCAGGTAAATAGAAGTTTAATATAAGTGATAAGTCATTATATTTTATAATAACTATTATCATTTGAATTTAATTCATCCAATATAAATTTTTGATGAATTATTTTTAATATAAAATATTCCATGGAAATTAAAAATATAGTATTTAAATCCAAGAATGTTACATGATTTCAATCTCTTAGTTTCAGATATATCTTCTATGTTTGTATAGGTACAATTGTAAGTCATGATTGAATATAAATTTCTATTTGGAGATTAATTAAATTAATTTCATGATGGATTTTTTTTGTAAATATATAATTATTTGTGGAAAGATGTTGGTGATGAAAGAAAAAAACAAAAAAGGGTTGAATTGTGTACTTTTATAACTTTAATCAAATTCAGAATGCCTCTCTTTTTAAGTAGTAAACCATTCCATTTCTTTACATTATGAGAGATAAGAGGAAATAAATAATGAAAATTAACACAATGATGAATAGTGGTTCAAGGCACAGAGATCCACTTGTACGCTCCACCGAAGTTCAAATCCAAGAGCATTGTGTTTTTCATTAGGCCCTCTTATCGTAAGACCGTTAATCATCAATATGGTACAGGTAGTTGACACATTTATAAAAAGTACTTAATAAAGGATTCTGGTTATTTTATAGTGAACCATTTATCTACAGATTATTACAAGAATCAAACACTTAACCATGACTGAGTCTGAAAATTCAGAACTCCACAAAATCAATAGAGATATATTTTATTGAAAATAGGGGTTGCACTACACAGTTGTAGTAAAAAAACTAGCAGATGAATTTATGTCATTAATATATAACAAAAACAAAGAGATATTCATATTCATGTAGGATTTCATTAAAAATGATCAAGAAACCACTAGAAATTTGTTTAAACGTATTTTTAATGAATTTTTATCCTTGAAAAATTATTCTTTGTTCTTACAAATGAAGATATAATGATGAGTTTTGGTAGCAGTAATAAAAATAAAAAAAAATAGTAACAAAAATGAGATAGTAGTTCAAAACATGTTTATCTTTAAAGTGTTCCTCTGAATGAAACGGCACATGGTTCTATATGTAGATCGCTATTTCTATATAATCACAATTTATGTATATATATTTTCACAAACACACACACAGTCACATATATATAGATATATCAATGAAGAGAACATATATAATTATACTATTGGTCATGAAACATTAGGTTGAAAATATATCATGTAATATCAAATAATTTAATTCAAATTATAACCAAGAGATTTATAACTTCCCCTAAGAATATTAATTACTCACTCAGTTGAATAAGATTCTTTAAATTAATTAATAATGGTTTTTGAATTTGATAAAAATGGGATATGAATAGATCTTAAAAACTGTCAAGACCATTTCATAAATCTCATGTATTATTGTGGAATAAAAATATCTGACTTTGAGTAGTCAAAAATAGGGTTCAATCATGTAATGAAGAAAAAAATAAATCACAGGGTTTGAAAACAAACAGTTGTTCACGAATGTATGGTTGATATACCAAATTTTTCCTTCCTCAGACATAGGGTTCTTTAACCATACATGGCATTAAAACAAATGTAATCATCAATTCAAATGTAAGGTTCATGATCCATACATGTTTTTCTAAATATATGGTTAATTATGAATTCTATGATTTTGTGTTCTAATAAACTAATTTACCATCCTTCTTTATATGAGCATCATTCCATACCACATGATGTGGAATAAAAGTTCATTTTTTATTCATATATATATATTTAAAAAAAGAAAATATGTTGTTTCTTTCCAAATAAAAAATTTATTTCTTGTTTAAAATACATACCAATTTCTTCATTCGTGAAGAATACCCCATCTTTACTTTGCGATAAGGGTACCTTGGTTTTGATGAATTTTATTTACTTTCAGAAAACATTTTTCGTTTTGTTTGTCAAAAATATTGATTCAAATTGGAGAATATAAATAATGTAAAAAAATATATTATCGACTACAGTGCACCTAAAATGATTTCTCACCAAGATTACTAATGAAATAATTCCATTTTCATTCTTTTAATGTGTCCATATTAATGGGTGTGGGGATTTAATTCCCCCTCAACATTCATAATATTTAACTTGTTAAGAAGTGTTTAGAATCCTCCAAATGATTTTCCCAAAGCCATTAAAAATGTTTACTATAAAAATCATCTAAAATAAATGAACTCTAATAGCTATAATGAAAATTAAATAAAAATTTCATTATATAATTATTTAGTATAACAGATAATGTGTATTGTAACATTACCAATATGTGTTCCCAAAGGGGTTTCTTCATTACTGGCTAGATGTTGAACCATGAATAAATATTAACCAGCACATTCATCGCCTTTGTGATCCCTATATAACTAATGAACATTGTCTGGTTGTTGTCAATAGGTTGTCTATGTTTATTCATACCATACTCAAATTTTATACCCTTAATTTTTCATTTATATCATTATCCAACATAATGATGTTTCATCATTCTCTTTATTTCATCAACATGTTATTGATCACAAACTAATTCTACAATTTTGTTATCAATAATGTGTTCTTACACTGGATTGGTAACATCAATATATATAGAAGATATTTTTTGCCTTAATGTGTAGTCAAACACAATATTTAGTTTATATTAATGCAGTAGAGAATAGATAATATACTGAGTAAAATAATAGTCTATTAAAAGTCACCATAACATTCTCAATGAACTCAATTTATTTTTTGGTGGTTTGATAGATTTGGATCCTCTATCAAGAAACCAAATCCCCTATTTGTGATGCCCAAAAATATACTAGACATTTTCTACATTGGGACCAACATTGAATTGATTGTGATCTCCCAATGAAATGGTCATTCTCAATTAAATTTCTATTTGACCACACAAATATTTTTATTTTCTATTAGGAAAATCGATCAGTTATTTTTAATGGGATCTGAGACTTAATATACATTCACTACTTATGATTCCATTATGAATATATTATCATTTTACTCGTACACACTTAAATTCACCTTCATGATGACCCTTTCATCAACACTCACTGCACTCATATTTTCAACCAATTTAGAATGGACAATCACCACTTGAAATGTTATAAGATATAACTTCAATATATTTAAAATAATATTAAAATAACACACATTCACATATATTATATTTATATCTTTCAAACCATATATTTTCATCACTTTTGGTGTAATCATAACTCTATTGTTTTACATTGTACTACAATCAATTCCTCATTCACATGATAATGAGGATGAGATTTGTCTCCCTAAAACATTTTAAAACACCACATCTTAATTTACAATTTCAAAACTCATCTCATTACCACTTTTAGAAAAAAAGGGATAATTTTTTTTAATTTTTAAAACCCCTATTCAAATCTATTGATTAAAATTCTACAAAAAAATTGACCAATCTTTTTTAAAATACATAATGGGATACAAACCACATTTTCAATAAAAAAAATTAGCATCAATTATGGAATTATAAAATCATATTCCAAAACCATGTACATAAAAATTATTTATTTTAGATAATCCTTAGAAATATTTAAACTTTGAATTGTTTAAAATTTTATAGGTTCACATTGAAAAAACGTCATGAGTTTCAAAAACGTTAATCCATTTTATTTCATTTTATTTGAAAAACTTATTTTTTTCATTTAACCACATTAAAAATTACAACCAAATTTGATTTGTCATTTTTAATATTTAAAATAGTGAATGTCTTAATAATTAAAATTTGTCCACCACCTTGTATAAGAAATGTATGATTATTAAACATTTCATCAACATTTTATAATTATTACACAAATAAATAATTTGGTATAAGATACAAGTATATTAAAAATATTATTCTTAAAATTATTATCATATAATACCTACCTAAATACCAACATTCTCATGGGATTATTTCAATGTTCAATATAGGGAATATTCATTTATTAAAAAATTCTTTCATAAAATAATACACATAAAGCCACAAATCCAAACATTCACATGCCACAAAATTTATTCAATAATCGACATTCATAATGGTTTATAAATATTGATGACATTGAAAAATATGTTCCAAAACGTCATAAGGTGTTAGACAATGTCTATATATGATTTCAGGCTTAGGTTCGATTCTTATTTACCCTAGTGAGATTCAAATTAGTGGTGCTCTTGTATCCAAGTGACAAAATGATAAGGGATTTTATTTTTATTTTTAATGATTTATACATGATGTAACATCATGTTTCGTGTTTGTAAATTGTTTTGTGTGATTATAATATCATGGGATGATTTCAGTTTTTTAGTAATTGTGACAGAGTGACAAGATAACCCATTCATGGGTGCGACTGAACCTTTTATGTGAAAATCCAGCCATAGGAAGACCCAATAATGTTCTTTAATGATATATTCGTGGGTTGAGATGGAAACCACATTGCACGTATCATTCCCATAATATATTCACAATTGGTTTATGTTTTAAAATCTATTCAACATGTTTAAATTTTTTAAATAAGGATTTTAAATGTTTTGAATATTCTTACATAAGTATTCCCTTTTATACAGTGTGATCATAAACTCATATGTGTTAAAATATAGTTAAAAACAATAATTGTTACATATATTAAGGATATCAATTGTCAATTAATAATAATGATAGTTTGAAATTAATGTAGAGAATATATTTTTACTCTTTTATGAAAATCCAACCATGAGATTTTCCAGAAATATTTATTTAAAAATCAATAATATTTTAAACAATAATTGAGAAACATTTATAAGAATATTTCTTTTATTCCTTTAAATTAAATGATTCACTTGGAAATCATTTTCTATGGTCTACTCCTTATTTATTACAAACATACACCTAGATATATATTTTGGACATGATTTTAAAGAAATCAAACTATTAAGGAAAACGATGTATACTAAAATATAACAAAAATGAAATAAATAAATACATACAAAAAAATGAGAAATATAATCGTAGAATATATAGGTAACACAATTAAATAAGGGAGATGAGGGCAACGTTCCATTATAGTGAAAGTGGGTATGAAACAATATATATATAATAGAACAAAAATAAGACACAACACATGGGGATGATCTCTGACATATTGGTTCTTAAGGTAACAGACTCGCTCATATAATATTATTCTATTATGATACCAAAAAAAGTAATGCAACCACAGCCTCTTGAGGAAACCAAAAAATACCCCTAGCTAATATCTAAATTAAGCTAGAGAATCACCATCCTATTTGAAATTATAGCTATGTTATCCTATGTAAAACCCACCAAAAAATATACTTATAAATCATCCATTACATTAAAACTAACAACACATAATTATGAAAATAATTAAAACCATGCTTCCATTCAAAAAAACTTTTGAATTCTCACTATAAAAGAAAAAAAATTTCTTGACGCCATTCTAAAATATTTTGTAAGCTCAAAACATTTTTTAAATGCCAAAAAAAATTTAAAAACCCCTATTTAAAACATATATAATAAAAGATTATTTAATAAATACATATGAATTTGAAACCTTCTCATGAAATGTTATAAAAAATTAAATTACACACATACATATCTAAAGTGTTGTAAATACAATTATTCTCTTATTTTCATGTTAATAAATGCATGTGTCTAATATATATATATATATATATTGTTACATATGTGTATAATCATCAAACATGATTATAGGAATCTATATAATTGCTCATAAATAAATAACACAAGGAAAAAATAAAACTTAAAAAACATATCAAACAGAAACCCCAATTAATCAATGTCATGAACTCACATATTAACCAAATAGATTTCATAAAAATATAAAATAATTTTTGAACACAAAATTACAATATGAAAAACATAATAAATATTTTATTATCCAAGAATATCATTTATTCGTTGAATAATTATATAAATAAGTCCAAACCACAAGAATCCAGATAGGAATCCACAATAATCACTTAAAAACATTGAGATACAATAATATATAAATCCAATTATTCCAAAATAAAAATAATTATTTTATTGAATCCAATTTCAAACACTCTATATAATGAAACATATTTTGGAACATATAGATAATAAATACATCTTCCTAAGGATATTGTATATGATGAAAAAAATCCACAATAACAAGTGGAAGGCTATAAGAAAAAGGGAATGTTCCGATGGAAAATATATATTTTAAATAACATTTCCTTGAACCTAAAAAATAAATTGATGAATTAAAATGATGATAAAATAACATACATTGTATTCAAGATTTGATTTGTCATACAAAATGTAGAGTTATCACATGTAAAATTTTGGATTCATTAGATTATTGGATTTATACAAGAATTGATTAGTTCGAATCTTTTATTAGGTCTTTGGATTCCATTAAGACTCTATTTCAGCTTTTATTCAAGCCTTGATTTTTGGAGGAGGAGGAGTTCTATTACTAGATGGATTCTGCAGAATGCTTGAGATAAAACGACTGAAACAATCATGGTCCGTCATATTATAATAAATCTGGGAGACTTTAATTAGGGCTTCCAAAAAGAATTGATATACATACCTTTTATCTATTTTAAAATAATAAACACTGATAAAATAAATCTTTTCAAACATTTCATAGTCATCATAATGCTATATCTTTATCAATTATAATGAATTAATGATAAAACACATCTTTCAAAATGATGAGAATTTAATGCGGATAAATTATAAAATAGAACATTTGTATATTTATTTATTTATTTATATATTTTGTAATTATTTTTTTATAATTATATAATTATTTATTTATAATTAGGGAAATAATTGTTTTACATTTTATTTATAATTATAATGATATAGTTTTATAAATATAGTAAATATAAATTTATAAATAAAGTAGTGAAAATATTTACAGTTATTTATTTATAATAATTGATATACATATATTATTATATAAATTTATACAATTCCAGATATGGGGATGGTGTGTTGATCAGATCATTATAGTCATACGGTGTTGTTGTTGTTCTAGTGTGTCATTAGTGCGGGGCATTGTCGGATGGGGGTTACTACCTGGCACACCATGTAATCTGTAATGATAGTTTTCGATTTTTCATCTAGACTTGTTTATCAACAATTGCAGATTGAGACCCTCCTTCTTCATTCCACAACCATCGTCAAAGGGGTTTCACCATTGTATAGGATCATAGCAAGGGAAGTGTTGTGATCACAATTATTCCAGATGTGTTGTAGATCTCTATAACTGAATTTGGAAAGATCATTTTCATGGTGGATCAAGGCGTGTTAAATGAGAGGTTGGAATAATGCCAGTTGTCCCTAATTGTCGATTTGATTTTTCCAAATGGTGATAATCCTTTGAGATATAATGAACTCATATAGAATCTATCTAGGTTATGGATCATTATCGATAGGATAATTATTCGAATAGGTAAGGTATATAATCATTTTTTCAGTTTAAAGACAATTGTTCAGTTTCTTGGAAATTCGATATTAATTTATAATTATGGGTGTTTTCAGGCATGTTCTTAGGATCTCACTTTCTATGAAGATAATCAAAATCACACCAATGCCCATATTTGTGTTAGGATGTATATTACTATCTTGGTTTTAAGAACCCTCTCATTCATATGTAAAATTACTCATTCCTTGGTTATTCGTCGTAATTATACAAAAATAAAACTGAATTGAAGATGGTGTATTATATATGGGAAATGGTTGATGTTGACTTGTTGAAACCTCTCCCATATATTTCTATCCTTATTACCAATAGGGAGAGCTTCATATAATTTTGAAAATGAATAAGTTACTAATTTTTGTGAATTCAAGAAGGTTAATTTCTATATGGTATCATGTTTAAGGGATGTGTAGAAATTACAGGTGAAGAAAATAGCACCCCCCAAGAAAAAGGAGGACATGAGGGCTATAGACATAGAGGTGTATCCTTCAATTGCTTCACAAACGTCATTATAAGTGCAATATGGGTGTCCAGAACTAATATTTTGTCAGAAATATTTGGGTGACAAGACAGGGCTAGATCAGGGTATGCATGATCCATTCTTACTATTTCATGAACTTGGATTTTATTTAATGATGAACAAGACTGGTGATAAGGTTGGCCTCTCCTAGGGAAATAAGTCTGCAACTTATTATTCTTGGTAAACCACGGTCTCTAGTTGTAGAAACACTGAACATGCTAAATCTGAAACTAAAATCGCAGTGTAGGTGGAGACTGAAAACTTTTTAAGGCATGAGAGAAATTTAGTTACAGACCACAAGGGTCATAAAAAATATGATTGACTCAAACATTTTAGGTAAGTGCACAAAAAAACTATCTCAGAATAATCTTGTAAAAGTTGTGCATTGAAATCATTTAAGTCTCCCAAATAACGGAAGGATAAATCATCCAAATCATTTAATGAGAAGGAATGGAAGAAAGAAAAAATCCTAAATGATAAGCATGAAGGTTATATGGTAATGAATCATAACTTTTTTGACATCCTAAGCAGGTCCATCAAAAATGATTTATTTTCTGATAAATGGGGTAATGCTCATTGTGGTGAAGGAATTGTGATGGACATGTCAACATTGGGCCCCAGTTCAGTGGATGATCCGCCCCATCATATTATGTCAATGATGGGACCTGACAATAGCCTAAAACATGGTGAAGGGGATGACACCCAAGAGGTAGAGGTGGTGAACGATTCCATAAATGAGTATTTGTGTTTTGAAATGACTTTTCAATTGTTTTCCTTACTTATGTTCCTTTGTACATTGTCTTTGTTTTTTCAATAATTTTCGGACCATGGGCCTGACCATGGCTCGCACATGTGTGATTATATTTATATAATTATATATATTTAATATATATATTGTAAATATATTAATTATGTAAATAAATTTATTATATATTAATATTTATAAATATATTTATATCATAATATATAATTATATAACTATATATATAATATATTTATATATATATATATTAATTATATTTATTATTTAAATATATTTGTTATAATTTTATAATTTTTTAAATAGATAATGATTTATTTATAACTACGAAATTAATTTCATGAAAAAATAACAATATATTTATATCATTATATATATTTATATTATTTAATATATTTATATAAATATATATTTTTATATAAGAATATATATTTAATATATGTAAATATAAATATCAATACTGTAAATAAAATTATTATAAAAATAAAATTATTATAATTTAATATATATATATATAATTACAATTTTATATGTAATTTTTTAAAAAATAATATTTATATAATTGTAATTATAATTATATAAATAAATAAATATCGTAAATATACATTTATAAATAAATATATTTATTGATATTTAAAAATATATTTATTTTTAACATTATTAATGCACATATAATCTTATATTCATGCATGTTAAAAATAGGTGAAATTGAATAATTAAAAATGAGTACACATTAAAAATATTGAAAGAATGATAAGTTTTTTTAATTAAATATAAATTATTAAAAAAATATGGATATATTTTTAAATAATGATGAATAAATACTCAAAATATTAAAAATAGTAATTAAATATACATAAAAAACAACAAAATATGATTAAATTCCCAAAAATAAGAAATAAAAAATAAAAAATACAAAAACTGAATTAATACCTAACTATAAAAATATTAAAAATAAATAAAAAAATTAGAAGATTAGGGACAGTATAAATTTAATGTGTCATTCTATAATTAATTTATAATATTAATACTAGTAGAATAAATTATATAAATATTATGTGTATGTGTTTTTATAAAAGATTTCATTGTGTACGTAAATATTTTTTTGAGTGCGTTGTACAAAAAAATGAATTAATTCCACACACACACTCACAAACCTACACAAAGATATATATATATATATATATCTATATATATAATAAATGTAAGACATGTTTGAGATATGTTAAATTTAAAAATTCAACGGAATTCAATTATGTCCATTAGTTGATTCTATTTGTGAGAATTTTAAATTGATATCAATTTTTAATAATAAACCATTCTCCAATAAATATATGACTCAGTTAATATAAAGAAAATAAATTTTATATTATAGAAATAATATTTTAGGATATATTATATATATTCATATATTTATTTATTTAAATATATATCTATATATATCTATATTAAATGTATTAAAGAATAATTATGTATAAAGACCATTAAAATTTTACAAGACAAAAATATGTTTTTAATTATTAATTTTTATTCATTATCTACATTGATATTTAATATATATTATTTATTACAATTAATAAGTAATATATATATTTTAAACATAATGGTTTGGATTAAAAAAAATTTCTTTATTAAATTTTTTAAAGATTTTGAAATTTAGTAATATAATAATTTATTTGTATAATTATTAAAATTTATACATTTTATATATCTATATTTAATATATACTATTTATTAATTTTTTTATCTATATATTTTTTTATTTCATTTCATTTTTATTAATATTTATTTAATTAACAAAAATTTTAATATTTTTCTTAATTTAGTCATTTTAATTTTTTACTTGCTTAATCATTTCGTTTTATTAATTATTGAAATCATTATATTTAATAAATACAATTTATTAATATTCATTTTTTATATATGTATATTAAATTTATTCAATTTTATCAAAAAATATTTAATTAATAGTTTTTTTAAGATTTTATTTTTAAATTTACACAATTCTAATTTTTATTTGTTTATTTTCTCTAGTTTTTTGGATCCTTTCTTGGCATTGCTAATGGATTCCCTTTATTAGTTCTAAAAATGATGTGCTGATAAAGGTAATATTCATAAATGCTTTTTTATAATGTCGATAATGACAAGTTTTATAGTAGTGATCACCTAAAGGTATTGCATTTCAATATGATTCTTATTGAAATAGGGGTTTCCGACTATAAGAATAAAAAATATAACACCATTATGTAGTGAGAGGGTCTCTATAAGAAGCTGATTTGGGTCCAATAATAATGATAGGTACCAACATTATTTCTTCGTCTATAGTTATTTCTTCATTTGATTATAAATCAACTCATTTTTTCTTTTCGACTCATATTGTGAGTTTTCTAAACCTTCTGATGTGTCTTTTTCCTTATGTTATGGATATTTCTATGCTTCTTGGAATAAAGAGAGAGTAGTGGCTCTAATGCCCTTGTTTTATATTATCTTTTTTATATTTTGATCTCAGATAAAATTTTGGGTCTCTCGACACAAAATCATTAGATGTCATTCTTGGGATTGATTATTGATCGCCCATAATTCTCAGGTTGAGTGTTTTCTTTGGCATGGATCCTTTATTTATATTGATGAGGTGTTTCATCGATGGAGAATATTACTTGAGAGAGAGTGAAGATGGACAACATATTTCTGATTTTTTTTGTAGTGATATTAATGTTTTATTTTGATCTGGAGGGAGAATCATTGAGCAGTGATCTCCCACCATCACTCATCGAGTTTCCAAATATTTTTAAATCTATATTTTTAGAATTTCCAATTTTAAGGGATGTATATTTATTTATTGAACTAATATAGAGTACCCAACCCATCTCAATTTCTTCTTACTTAATAGAACCATAATAACTAAAAGTGTTGACGGAATAGTCAAATGATCTATTAGATAAATGATTTATAAGGAAATGTGTATCACCTTTAGTGGTTAAAATTATTTTTGAAAGGAAACATAATGGGACACTTTATTTTCTCTTTATTATCAAATACATAATTTGGTTACATTGTAGAAAAAATATACATTGAAATATATTTATCATTTGATTGACCAGTATAAAGGGAAGAAGTAGTTAGTGAAGATTTAACAACAGGTTGGATAACATCGATCGATAAATAAATAATTAAATATCACCTATATCATCATTAGAAGTTGGTTTGTCCATTTCAAGTACATTGTGATGCCTTTTGGTCAAAAAAATTCATGTACAGTTTTTATTCCATTGATGAACAAGATATTCCACGAGATTATCCATTAATACATCGAGGTGTCTTGGATGACATTTTGGTTTTCTCTGTGTCTTAGGATGATCATCTTTTTCATAAGAGATTATTTAATGAAATTTTAATTATTCATTTTGTTTATACAAAATGATTTAAATATAGATTCCATATTCTGGATGAGAATATATTTTGACTTGTGGACTTGGTGCATTAATTTTAGTCGATCATGTGAAGGTGATGGTTTTTTGACATGGGATAAACTATGAAATATTTTTGAGATTTGGAAATTATTGGGATTAGAAGTGTATTAATAGTCATTCATTATATATTTCATGAGGTTGGATTCTACATGGACATCTCCCACTCATAATTCATTAATGCTTGTATGTGATTAGAAATGTCATTATTATTTTGATGATTTGAAGCATATATGGTCTTCAATGCCAATGTTGACTCTATCAGGGGATAGGCTAGGATCTATAGGCTTTTTAGATGCATCTAGATCTAGTCTGGGAAACATTATCATGAAGGTTAATAACATGGTGGTTGATATTTCATGGTAGCCTAGACCACACAAGAAGAACAATTATACTCGAGATCTAAAACTCACAGTCTAGATGAATTCTCTCAAGATTTATGAAAAATACCTTTTTAGTGAAAGGTCATATACTTATAATTGTCACAAAATCTTTTGTTATTTACTCTTTAAAAACATTTTTATATCCTATAGACGCATTAGGAATATTACCTATAGACTTTTAACTTAAATATAGATTACACCCCCATTAAAGGGAATGTAATTATAGATTACTTAAGAAAGAAATTCATAAATCAGGACTTTAAAGAATAATTAGAAGATTTTAATTTTAATGCTCCCTTTTTTATACAATTGGGAGTTTGGGAGGATGGGAAAGTGGTTATTCTAGAATGAATTCAAATGATCTCATATCTTAATTAGAATAATATTTTGAAGAATCATCTTGATAATGATTTTCAAGTGTTTTTGGGATATTGTCTTATTGGTGAGACCATCCAAGAGTTTTCATTTTTTTCTAACAATACACTCCATTTTTTGAACTAATACATTATATCATTGACTATGAGAATGGATTTGATAGAGTATTTACATAATTCCAAATGGTTAGTACACGATGGCACCATAAATATGTTTCATTATATGTGGCGATGATTTCAAGAGTTAGGTATGAGATGATACATTATTTATTTTGTCACAAGTTTTTTTACATATTAATAGGACAAAGAAGTTCACTAAAAATATCAAGGTTATCTTCAACCCATTCCTTTGCGGACTTGGAAGTGGGATGAAATTTTGAGGTATTTAAATTTAGATTTCTTCATAACTAACAATGGAAGAATGTGTTGTGGGTATTGATCGATCAAATAATAAAATTAGCTCAGTTTATACCATTTCGACACACAAGTAATGTTACTGTCTTGGGGAGTCATTTGTGCATGAGTTTATCTGATTTTGTGGAGTTCGAAATTTTATATTTTAAGATAGTGATCTTTGGTTTACTTCTATATTTTTGAGAGTCATAAATTAAGAAATGAGATCCTTGGTTTGTTTGGGAATGATATATCACACGATAATGTATAAACAAATATAAAAATATATATAAATTATCAATGATATGAATCATGCTTGAGTTCTTATCTTTAGAAGATCTATGAGTAGCCACATGGGTTAATGATGTCTGGGAAAACATGAAGACATTACACCTCGATTCATGGAACCATTTGATGTTTTTGAAAATGTTGGGATGGTTGTTTATCCTTTGCTTAATCCACCTCTATTGGCGTCAATTAAAAAAATCATGTATTAGAGCTTAAAAAGTATCTCGTTGTCCCAACTCATGTTTTGATCTAGGAAAACCTTGATGTTGAACCTGATTTATGTGTGATTGGGAAATGATATTCTACTTTTGATTATAATATGATTGTGCTTAATGTAATTTAAATATAGTTTGTTTATATGAATTGGAATCATTTTTATTATTCACATATGAATTGGAAGCATTCTATTCTGATGAGAGAGTAGTCTCATCAACTGTTTAGCATGGAGTCTCTATTATATGATTTTTAGGGGAATAAAGCATTTATGGTGGGGAAGTTTACAAAATCCCATTACCTAGTTTTATTTACTATTTACTCTTATTTTTATTTTTCACTATTTAGGATGTTTTGAAAGATGTTTTTGTATAATTTTTTAAAAACATATATATTTTTGGATTAATTCATGGTTTCCCCATGTTTAGGGAAAACTATGTTGTTTTTCCTGAAAACGTTGTGCCCTATAGAGATGGTCAAGAGGGTGGAACATAGATAGCATACAATTAGTAAAAACAATGTCCACACCCCTCCAGATTGTGATGCATTTTTAAGTGGGACCTTTCATAGTTGGAACATGGTTAGATTAACCAATTTGATAAATGATACAACCTTGCATGAAATCTAGTGAGGGTACATGGTAATTTGATGCATTAATATTAATCATGTTGTGTGACTTGGAAAATGAACGAACTAGTTTTTCCACCCCAAAAATTATAATTAAGACCTCAGTAACCCAATTTTTAAACATAAATATCAGCATTCAATCCAAATAGAATTACATGTATTTTGGTGGCTCCCAAGAGGAGAGTTGGATCTACAAAATCCTCTTTATCTTAGATCAATACACTGTTGGATGATTTTTTCCTCTCTGTGAAAATTGATTTGTTCCATATTTGGAATCCCTTTTCCCACATATTCTTTTCTTATTTGACTATGCTGAACCCTAAGGTTGTTTATGTACTAGGCACTTGATTTGAAGGATTTTAATTATATGGATTCCTATTTAATATTCTTCTACTTAGAATCTCCCTTGGATATTACAATTTTTTGTGAATAATCATTTGATAAAAAGATAGCAGGTTCTAAAATGATTTTCCAAGAATTGAAACAATGATTTTTTTGGGAATTAATATTAATATTAATTTGTTTATAAACCTTAAAACATGATTATTTTGATGTTTTATTTCAATGGAATGTATTTTTTGTAATAAAATCTATTTTCAATGATTTTGAAATATGTTTTTATTTTGAGGAAAACATGTATTAAAATCATTTGAATTTTATTCATGAAAAAATCCAAAAAAATGAAATATATTTTGAAAGGAATGAATTTTAAGAAAAATTATGATTTGGTTTTGAATTTAAACAGGCATGTTGAATAATAAAATTAGGCATATAGAACTGTAAATTATGAATTGGATTGAAATCAGCTATGATTTCTTGATTTATTGAATAACATGTGATCCTAAGTGTTTATTCGGTGAATAGGGTAAGAAATCTAGGACTCTGACTCTTGGGAATTTTATTTCATGATGACAACTCTAACAAAAATGTGTTCATTGTGAGTTATTTAGAATGGGTGGTAATTGATTTTATCTCGATCAATTGATCCAAACTAACATGTGAAAACTTCTTCAGTTATGATGATTTAATCAGTGGTGAAATGATTTTATATATAGAAACTAACTTATTTCATGGAATATAATCATGGGGCTTTGTTATGATTTTATTATTACATTCCATTTATTACTAAACTATTTTATTCTAGTAATTGACTTATGAAAATGTTCGTTATGTATTTTTTTGACATACCTAAAATTTATCTATTTTGAGAGAAATTTTAGGCTGATAAATTTGAAAATTATTTTTCATCCCTTTTTATTTTAAATTGAAGCATTGGATGGTTTATTTTATTATGGAATTTCTTGGATAATACATGGTGAGATCCTATAAAACTGTTGATTCTCACATCCCACATTTTCCTTCAGATGATTGTAGATTATGTTACACCATGTATAGTAAATGGTAAATTTCCACTTCAATATAGTAGGATTTCTTTAGGATGTGACATTGTGTGATGATGTTCACAACTAGAACCGAGATACACTCATGGCGTGTAGTTTCAGAATTTAGTCTTCATAGATGTTTTGTAATCTTTTGGATGATGTTTAACATTGGGATGTCAACATATATACATTTTGCACTTTTATACTAGAATATTTCTTGTAATACTCATTGTGTAATTTTTTATATCCTTTTATTAATTAATGGGATTTGTCTTGTAAAAAATTGTTCCCATTGACTCATAGTTGATTCCATGTGTTGGTTCTTGATGCATGGAGATTGGGAAAACAATTAAGGATATGTCATGACCAACTTAGGTATCAGGGTACCATGTTATCTAGGATAATTCATGAAAATTATAGTCCAAAAAATATTATAAATCATTTACATTTATGTTCTTCCACACATTAAAAATGATAAATTCGCTCATGTATACAAGTAGACAACCACCTCTACAAAGAGAAGTGATTCATTTATCATGTTCACATTTCATTGATAAATATATATATATAATTAAGATATATTATATTTATATCTTGATTTATATTTTATATATTAGTTAACTATGATAAATATATAAGGACTAAAACTAGCATACTAAAACATACAAGAAAATGAGATAGCTAACACTTAGAAACAATTATTTCAATAAGGAGTAATTAATATATTCATAATAAAATGTCATAAATGGATCATATATGATATCATAATTTTGTATATTATTATTTATTATATTTATAATATATATATTTATTTATTATTCATTATGTTTGAACAAGTATGAAGCTAGTTGAACCGTAGGTAAGGGTTTCTTGTCTGATTTTTTTACGTGAGACATATTCCTTATCCACAACTACATTCATTCATTGGGTTTATATATTAAACATTTTATATGATATGGAATCATTAAAGTTTTATTAATTTAATTTAAATTTTTATTTTATGTAATTTTTTCATGGGGGTTGTTCTTCAAAATGAAACCAAAGTGGTAAGGTATTATTTTACAATCTTATCCTTATTCAGGATTATTTATGTTTAGATTCCATTAATGGGATTATATTTTATTTTTATTTCAAAAACCCATTTATTTTATTCCAAACTATTTATTTATTTAAATTTCATGTTTTCTTTTGATTTTCCTCTCCAAATTTCATCAATCAATCGATAAAAGGTTTTGAATGAAAAATCGGTTTTTTTTTCTAATTCCATCAAAAATATTTTCCTTCTGTGTCAATAATTTCTTAAAAATTATTTCAAGAAAGTATTTTAAAATCTCAAATGATTTACTATGGTAATTTATAACAAGTCTTATTTTCTATTGAAACGATTCAGTGAAATTTTTCTATTTTCCAAATGAGTTACTTTAAAATTGTTATAAAAAATGTTATATGAATAGTTTTCTAACCTACTCAATATGAATATAATTTACCTTAATCATGATCACTCAATATATTAATTATAAAATCATAATTTTTCATGGTTCCATTAAAAAATGTTTTACATAATTTTTTATTAATATTTAGTTTTCAAATAATTTATTTTAAAATGAAAAATGTAATTTTCATTAATAAATAATTCATAGACCTTTAAAATTTATTTTTTACTATGTCATCGTATTTTAAGTAATATTATGTTTTAATATGGTTATACTCTAATGATACCAAACACCATATTTCATTGTATTTTTTAGAATCCTATTGAATTAGTAATGTTTTATAATTCCATAAGCTAGTTCATTCAACGTGGAAAATTATTTATCATTTGGGGATTATGATGTATATCGTATTCCAATGATGAATATATTTGAATTTTAAGTGATATGTGGTTATTAGAATTATATATCCCCTTGATGCATCGATATGTATCCGGAGAAAAAACATGTTGGTTATTTGGCTACTACTATACCTATTTTTATAAGATGTATTGGAATGATTCCTAAATATTAAAGTGAAAATGATATTTATTTTTCAAGAAATCATCATGAAATCAATTATTAAAGTCCATATTTTTATTAATGTAGGTTTGTTATAAATGTATAATTTTGAAAATCATGTGATTATTTATATGGATATTTTTAATCATAATTTATTCTGAGAATATTATTCAGGCATTATTAATTTTATGATATCTTCTTTTTTATGCATTTCATTACAAAGAAACATAGTTTAACCCATTTTTAAGTTTCCTTTACCCATGATTCTAGAAAGTGTAACTTGAATTATATACAATGATATTCAAGAGGGAACAATTATGTTCTCAGTGAAAATAACATTTTTTAATTTTTGTTTTCAAATGTAATGTTATATTTAATCATGTATCTAGTTTACCTTGTGTAAGAATCCAGACCATCTTTTGAGGTATGTTTTTCCATTTTATGGATTTTTTGAGAAAATAGGAGTTCTTGGAAATTTTGATGTACATGCCATGTACTTTATGAGTACATGATGTGTACTCCCTTGCTGCGTGAGCCCTTGTGCTGGCTGTGTCCGGGCCACATAATCGGCCATGTATGGGTGATGTGGAGGCTGCTTAAAGTAGAGAATGAAAAAGCCTAGTACATGCCATGTATACAAAAAGTACATTCCGTGTAATTTATTTTTTCCATTAAATGGACTGGGGTCGCGTCTTAACCCTAGAACACGCTTCTTCTCCTGCTTTTTCAATCGAGAGCATCCCATACCACTGTGAATCTCCTCTGAGCCCCCGATCCCCCGTCGGTTGTCCGAATCAACCACAGTTGGTTGCGTTGGAACCGCAACTGTAGGATCTTACTTCTTGTATAGAATTGTTTTCCAATTCATTCTCTTTTTCATGTTATCAAGGGTTGAATGTTTTTTTTGTTTTCATAGATCAGGCCTCGTCAGTTGTGTGTTTACTATTTTTCCCTTGTTGTTTTCCTACCTTTATTGCATGCTTGTGTAGAGTTAATTTGGCTATGTATAAGGATAATTTCAATGCTTGGATGTTTTTCCCATGCATTGTTCTATTTACGACCTTTTGGACTTGTTAATCCTATGGTCATTATACCTATTTTCCATGCCTTGTGACCATAGGATGGAGTGTTGTTGTCGGACATGCATGTATGCTATAAAATAGTTATCCAAGTAGGTCAGTAGGATTACTTTTTCCTTATAGCATTATTATGCACTGACTGGCATGGGTCTGTGAGAACCTGGTGCTATAGTATATAAGGGGATAATCTGAGTGAGCTTCCTCAGAGAGTCTTGGACATTATAGACTATAGAGGATATACCAAGTGAGCTTCCCAGAAAGTCTTGGATATTATAGACTATAGAAGGATAGACTGAGTGATCTTTCTCGGAGTGTCTAGAGCTTTATAGACAATACAGGGAAAACTGAATGAGCTTCCATGGAGATTCTGTGTTTGTTTTAATTTCCTTAAACCATTTCAGGCTATAGGAGGAACAAACTAAGTGAGCTTCCTTAGAGAGTATGTGATAGACGTGAGTCAATGGGAGGAATTGAATGAGTGAGATTCCTCATAGAGTCTCTGGACCTTGGGTATATAAGAGGATTAGACCATGTGATATTCCTCAAAGAGTCCCTAACTACCTTAGACTATAAGCGTAATTTACTGAGTGTGCTTCCTTTGAGAGTCTTATAATTTCGTATGACCAAACCAGAGGGGTTAGGCTGAGTGTACTACCCAGAGGGTTGTTGGTAATTCTTGTATATGACCAAAGGGGATGGCTGTGATTACTTCCCTATGGTTTACCTTTTGTGGTTAGCTATTTCTTCACTATTTATTATTGATCTGTGAGTTTTTTTACTGCTGTGTATTATCATGTTCACTACTTACTATTTACTGTTTAAAATACTTTACCTCTCATATACTCACTTACAATTAGGCACAGATCTTCGGGTGGTTGCCTACTGGTATTTACACTCACACCCTCTTTCGGTCAAGCTTTTGGGCCCAAAAAGATTATATTATTGCAGGTATAGACAAGGGAAATTGTAGAGACCCAAAGCTTGACATATATGGACATTACCTTACTTTAGCGGAATACTTAATACATAACAAAAACAGACACACAAGGACCATAATAGTTTAGTATCTTTGGAAACTAGGAACGTAATCTTCTAATCGTGGTGAATGATCTTCAACATCTCCCATAAAGATCTTCCCCTTTTTTCTTACCTAAAACCTTTCTTTATATCCTGGGGAAAAGAAAACATAAAAAGGGTGATCTCAAATGCTCAGTAAGGGTAAGCATGGATAAAATAAAACATACCATATAAATTTTAACTTAAAAACATGAACATAATGATTAAACATAAAAATCTTGAGCAATGACATAAAACATGGAAGTACGTAAGGAATAGATCATAAAGAAACATTAATAATGATAAAATAGAATGGGAATAAAACATGTAATTGTGGAAACCATTAAGCACATGATATGATTTCCATATTAGCCAAGGCATTGCTTCCAAGACCATCATAGTGGACAAAGTCCATTTCTGAATCGAGTTCACTCCTCGTTCCAGTCCTATATTACTGAACCATTTTAACTTTCCGTTCTAGCCATGTTTATCTCATGAGATATAAATATTTACCCAATTCATTGGAGGCAGATATAGGTCCCACCCATCTCATAATAAAATCATTCTTACTTGTGCCTCATTATAAACATACATCATTCATAATAACCCAACGAATAAAATGGGTTTCATAAAAATCATCCCATAATCACAAAATCCATATAAAAGTAATGGATATAATTTAATAATAATAAAATTGAACCATGTAAATCATAGAACCATTATACTTGAAACATACACATATGAAATAATGTAATCATAGATGGAAAAATGGTTTTGATAAAACACTTGAAATGAATTCTTGAGGAAAATATCCTTTCTTCTTAAAAATCAATTTCATTTCACAAAACATCATGCAATTTTAAAAGAAACAGATTTTATTCAAAATATTCCCGAAATATTTTGGAGGAAGCTTCATGAAAATAAGGCTTTATAAAACCATAAAATTCCGTTCATGTGGTATAAGTTAAAAAAACATTTTTCTCGTACTTTTGCTGGAAAAGTAAAAAAGTACCCCGCTAAAGAAATATTCCATACATACAATGTAGTAAAAGTCAAAAATGGGTAAAAAGGACATTAAACATACATAAAAACACTTTTATAAAAGATGGACATGGTTGATAGAAATAACCCCATTAAATACTTACGAATAAAAAATCTCGGATAAAAATGAGATTTGTAAAATTATCCCTTACCTTATGTCTGATTTGCTTCGTAAGTGTCCAAATCTCGTGTATAATGATTTAAAAAAATTTATTGACGTATTCTAGAATCATACACGTTGTTATGATATCATATATGGTTCCCTTATGACTTTATATTACCCGTTCATTTGTAAATTCCATGTTAAAGAGCGTTTTGGGTAAAATTGTTTCATTTGTCGTCTGTGTTTTGACTTATAATTATTCATATGATTAATTAGACCATGATTACTTAATTCAGGAATATAAAAAATTATTCATATATAATATATATTCATAATATATATATATATAATAGATCGTTAAATGGAAATAAATACATCGTTCATGGAGATGGTAGGTCGTACGTATGCATGAACGCAGTTTTCATTTCCTTATTGAGTTGAATGGAATTAAGTAGATGAAATACATATATATATATACATTAATCCAGTAGCTTTATAGTGTCATGTATTTCATTATTATTTCTTATATATACTTTATAATCATTCTTAAATGGTTAACATGGAGAATGAATCTCATCGCGTCATGGAGACGGTAGTCCGTACGTACGCACGAGCGATGATATTGTTCCCATAATTATTGAATTGAATTGGATAGGATGATAAAATATATCATAATCATTTTGATGTTATAATAACTATGTACAGTTATTCTTGACAGCATTATACCCATCCAAGTAAGGTGGTGTTGGAAAAACAGATTACACCACGGCGTGGAGACGGTATTCTGTACGTACGCAAGCGCGGTGATTTTATTTTTCGTAGGACGGATACATTGTGAAATAGGGTCGTTTCATACTTATAATAACATATCCGTATATTATTGATACTGATTTTATTACTTCATAATGAAAAAACTAAAGAAGAAGAAGTAGAAGAAGAAATAAAGTTTAAAGAATCAGTAACAGACATTACCTCTTCTTTGAAGCACCTCTTTGAGACCTCCTCTTAGGGCACTAAAATTGGTCTTTGAAGAAGACCAAGACCTCTAAGATGTTTCTAGGGATGTGGAGAAGAGAATTTGGTAGGGGTTGTCCCCGCATGAAGGCTCAATGTGGTGTGAGAAAGAGAGGGAGGAGGTGCCCTTTTATAAGGGAGGGGAGGAGCACCTTTGGAAATCGTAAAAATATTAATTTATAATAAATATAACCCCACTTAAAAACCTCCAAAAATGACTCATATTCGAATATAATATGAGATAGGGTTGTAATCGCATCAACCAATAAAATTTAGACATGTTAGGAAATTATTTTAAACATTATCAACTTGATTTATCCTTACTTAATCAATTTAATTATATTTGTTGTAATAACATTCTAAATTAAACATTATAAAAAAAATTACTTATTTGTAGTGAATTTTCCATAATTGGATACTTTATAACATTTTAGACCATATTAATTTAAATTTATAATTTTTAAATATTTTTGTGATTTTTAAACAATTTTATAATGTGTTATTTTTATAAAATAACAATAGTGTCAATTTTGACATTATTCATTTATATGAATTTAAATAAAATATATACAGAAGATATTTTCGAAATAAAAGCTTTAATAGATTAATAAAAGGCCATATATTTCTAGAAAATTAGTGGAGCACATTAAATAGTTCATATAATATTTATTTTATTATTTTTAAAACCATTTATTTGGTTTATCTCGTAATAAAATAATTACTACAACATTTTTGTATAATTATTAAATATACTTATTTGTTGCATAAAAATTAAAAATAAATTCCTATGATGAATAGAAATATATTACCTTTCACAATAATACATTTACTAGAATTTATCATCTTAAAATCACAATATTTAAATTGTTGTATTTATTAAATTATGAAGGTGACAGCTTTGGGATCATTTAAAATAAAATAATATAAGTTTCATAATCACTTTTATAAGACTCCGAATGGTTATATATTAGGTCCTTAGACGCTTATGTTATATATATACACTAAAAATAAGTTTTGGTCAGGTTTGTAGGCCTTTTAATGGGTATTATTATTTCAATAAAAACTATATTACTGATTTCTCACTTAATAAATAATTTCTGCATCAATAATGTATCACCATTAATGATAGTTATTTAATCCCTAAAAAATCTAAATAAATTATGATGAATTATATAATTTTATTAGATTTATATAGACTATTAATGTTCGAAGTTTTATGATGTTTATCACTAAATTAAAATTATTATACTTATAAGCTTTAAGAGAGTGACATGTTGTCATTTTCTTTGGTTTTAATAATAATTAAAATATTTTCATGGTCAAAAGTCCATAAAATGAATCTAAACCGACCTATAGGTGATATGGGTCAACTTTTAGTCATCCAATAGAATTTTGGCATGTGTTAGGGTAATTTTATAATATTATATTTAACCTTAATTACCCGATTTACCTTTAACTATGGTAAATTAAATTTACCGTAGTTACTATTCATAATTCCCAAAAATAAAAAGTAGAATATTAATATAAATTGAACGCACTGATTCCAAATATGGAATCCATTTTTTCAAATTCAATACACAGAAGTTGCAGAAATTAAATTAAAATTAACCCCGTTGTCGAATGAAAACGGTTTTTTGTTTAAAACATTGCCAAGGATTTAATTGATTTAACCTACGAATTCAATGTAAAATCAATGCTAATGACATAAATTATATTAAATGGTAAAAATATATTCTATTTATACTTTAAAACCATTCAATATTATAATTTAACCACATATGTTATTACGATGAAAAAAGTAGTTTTTATTTAAAATATAGAGTGTTTTTACTATTCATAAAAATATGAAAGTTATCAGAATAATATGAAAAATTTATCCAAGGTAAAATTTTATATCCTGATTCCAAAGAATAATTTCATTTTGTAAAATTGAACTTAAAAACATGTCAAAAACTAGATTTAATGTGGGTGTGCCATCAAAAGGCGGCAAAACTGCATTTTTTAAAAAATACTTATTTTACCCGAAAAAATTATTTTGTTCATATACCATGTTCTAGAAAATGTGTAAGATGAATAATAATGTTATAAAATTCAATATTTAGTTAATACGATTCATAACGGCTAGTCCATAATAATATTATAATAATATATTGTTGTTTAGTAAAACTCGGTATTGGGTACAACACATGTTATCGAGGAAGGTCGCGATTGCGTGTAATGCAAGCCATGTCAGGGTTACGTGTAGTGCATGAATCCTTTGTTGCTTCATATAACAAAATACATTGAATATATATATATATACTCAATGTTTCTTAGAATAACTACTATCAAACAAACATGAAATTGTGTGTAACACGATCCAGGATTAGTGTTTCCTATACTACAAGCTAATACGGTGTTGCGTATAAAGCAAAATAATCTTGGTGTATCATACAACAGAAGATATGAAATAAATTAAAAATAATATATCTTTTAAAATCTCGGGTTATTACATTCTACCCCCCTTAAAATAAATTTCACCCTCGAAATTCGTCGGGGTTATAAATGGTTTTCTACTTGAAAATTTATTTAATTGAATCCCACATCGTAAAAAGGAATACCAAAACTTATCTTTATAAACTAAAGTATGAAACGTAACAGTTACCCAAATAAATTAATCACTGGGTTTCCACATAGGATAACATAGGGGAAAATATGGATATAGAAGAGAAATCTAACCATCATGTTCTGATAGAGAGTGGTAGAGAAAATGGCTATGAAAAAGCCAACAATAACAAAGCCCTAGATTTGTGATGATCTAAGGTACCATCTGATTCATCCGATATAAATTCACTAAGAAAACATTTGTGGTTTTCAAGATCATTTCCCTAAAGTTGATGAATTAAAAGAAAAACTTGCATGATTTTGGTACAATCTAATTGTTGTTCGTGAATTGAACAATTTCCACTTCATCCCTTAATGAAATGAAGTTGAATTTGTTATTCGTGATGTGTTAGCAGATCATGTGATATAATGATGGGTCATTCCATCTGTTTCAAACAAAAGGTTAGAAAAAGTTATAAGTCCATCATATGGTTAGATTAATCATATATGGTTCTAAAAATGAACTTATACATCATATATCATACCGCTTAATAAAATAAAACTAGTTTATACTAACCAGGGACTTCCTGTAGGCTAGTGGTAGGCGATAAAGGCCAATCGCACTTCAGTTGTGGGTTCGATTCCCACAGCTTTGTCCGACGCGATGGGCTGTTGCCAGTCCTGCAGGTTTTCCTTTTTCTAAAACTACATTACTATAACATCCCATCAATAATATAGAAAAAATTTCTATCCTTAAACAATACTAACTTATGTCCAACATAATCCATTCCAATCTTTAGGCTTATCTAAAATACTTCAGTCCAAGCTCATAGTATAAAGGAAATGATTACTTGAAATATCACATAACAATCACGTGAATGCCATCATTTATCCCCAATATATCATAAGATATATCTTTTTGGTCAAATTACAAACATGTCAATACCTTAATGATGTATTCTATTGAAAAATGAATACCCATTTAACCTTAGTGAAAACAAGAATTCTGTCAAAAGTTAAATCTTTCCACATACCAAAATCCCAAATTTTCTATATAATCATACCAATATATCACTTTGTCCTTATATCAGTAATGATCTCATGAATATAATCAAATATCTCATTATCTTCTTATCCCTTCATTATGCGCATATCATTTAATTTCCAAAAATATCCGAATAACCTTCCATGGTTACTGGTACCATTCAACATATACTTTCATAAAATTTAGGAAAAACAATAGTGTAACAATCCTTAGATGTCTCTTTATTCCATAGTACCATGAGATTAATTATACAACATTACATTTTATAAACATGTAATCATTCCACTACCTTCTTAAACCATTGACCGAGCTTCAACAATTCTTTCATCTCACAAATCATTTGTAGTCTCTTCATCATCATCAACATAAATACTACCCATACGGCCATACTGATTCTCTTCATGAGACTTTCCCTTAGGGAATTGGTTTGAATAATGCCCGTACATTCCACATTTAAAACATTTAACCATTGTTGTTGTCGTATCAATACCATTATCCTCATCAATGGTGTAACTGAACCTTTTCCTTTGCACTTACTGGCTTTGTGTCCTTCTTTTCCACACCCAAATCATCTTCCAGTTCCCTTGAAACTATCTCCCTGATGCCTCTTCCCACATGATTTACATGAGGGAAATTGAACTTTCTTTCCTCTATGATCAACATGAAACTCCATCTTTATCTTATTATCTGAGTCGGGAAACTTACCAAAGTTGAGATTAATGATCATATTATGAGATTCCTGATTAGGCATAATAACGATGCTTGGACCTTCCAAATCCCATTTCATTTGGTTTCTCATGAAGAAAATCATTCCATTGTCCGTCATATCCTCCATTATCATGAATCTTCCTATTTCCATCCATTTTCTAAAACCCAAAAATAATAGTGTGAGAGGAAAAAATAATTCTAGGGAAAACAACATAGTAAAGGGGTAGCACCCTCAATATCTGACATCATAGGTTAAATTCTAAGATAATTACCTTAGTTCTAGGACTATATCATATATGTATAGTTATCCTTAGGGACATCCCTAGACATACCTTAGAAATATCTCTAGGGATCTCACTAACATTTTCGCATCCTAGTTTCCAAAGGTTAACTAAACCATTCCTCTGATACCAACTGTAGAGACCTGAAGCTTGACGTACATGGACATTACATTAATTTAGCGGAATAATTAATACATAACAAAAACAGACACACAAGGACCGTAATAGATTAGTGTCTTTGGAAACTAGGAACGTAATATTCTAATCGTGGTGAAAGATCTTCAACATCTCCCATAAAGATCTTCCCCTTTTCTTCATACCTAAAACCTTTTTTTATATCTTGGGGAAATGAAAATATAAAAAGGGTGAGCTCAAATTATCAATAAGGGTAAGCATGGATAAAATAAAACATACCATATACATTTGAACTTAAAAAAATGAACATAATGTTTAAACATCTAAAGCTTGAGAAATGACATAAAACATGGAAGTACGTAAGGAATAGATCATAAAGAAACATTAATAATGATAAAATAGCATGAGAATAAAACATGTAATTTTGGAAACCATTAAGCACATGATATGATTTCCATATTAGCCAAGGCATTGCTACCAATACCATCTTAGTAGACAAAGTCCCTTTCTGAATCGTGTTCACTCCTCGTTCCATTCCTATATTACTGAACTGGTTTAACTTGTCATTCCATCCATGTCTATCTCATGAGATATAAATCTTTAACCAATTCATTGTAGGGAGATATAGGTCCCACCCATCTCATAATGAAATCATTCTTACTTGTGCCTCAAAGTAAACATACATCATTCATAATAACCCAACGAATAAAATGGGTTTCATAAAATTCATACCATCATCACATAATCCATATAAAAGTAATGGATATCATTTCATAATAATAAAAGTGAAACCATGTAAATCATAAGAAAATTATACTTGAAACATACACATATGAAATAATGTCATCTTAGATGGAAAAATGGTTTTGATAAAACACTTGAAATTAATTCTTGAGGAAAATATCCTTTCTTCTTAAAAATAAATTTCTTTTCACAAAACAACATGCAATTTTAAAAGAAAAATATTTTGTTCAAAATATTCCTGAAATCTTTTGGAGTAAGATTCATGAAAATAAGGCTTTATAAAACCATAAAATTCCTTTCATGCGGTATAAGTTAAAAAAACATTTTTCTTGTACTTTTGCCGGAATAGTAAAAAATTACCTCGTAAAAGAAATATTCAATACATAAAATGTAGTAAAAGTCAAAAATGGGTAAAAAGGAAAAAAAATATACATAAAAACACTTTTATAAAAGATAGACATGGTTGATATAAATAACCCCAGTAAATACTTACGAATAAGAAATCTCGGATAAAAATGAGATTTGTAAAATTATCCCTTACCTTATGTCGGATTTGCTTCGTAAGTGTCCGAACCTCATGTATAATGATATAAAAAATGTTATTGAGTTATTTTATAATCATACTCATTGTTATGATATCATATATGCCTCACTTATGACTTTATATTACCCGTTCATATGTAAATTCCATGTTAAAGAGTGTTTTGGGTAAAATCGTTTCATTTGTCATCCGTGTTTTGACTTGTAATTATTCATATGATTAATTAGATCATGATTACTTAATTACAGAATATAAAAAATGATTTATATATAATATATATTCATAATATACATATATATAATAGATCAATTAATGGAAATAAATACACCGTTCATGGAGACGGTAGGTCGTACGTACGCATGAATGCAGTTTTCATTTCCTTATTGAGTTGAATGGAATTAAGTAGATGACATACATATATAAATATATACATAAATAAAGTAGATTTATAATTTCATATATTTCGTTATTATTGATTATATATACTTTATAATCATTCTTAAATGGTTAACATGGAGAATGAATCTAATCGCATCATGGAGACAGTAGTCCGTACGTACGCATGAGTGATGATATCGTTCCCATAATTATTGAATTTAATTGGATAGGATGATAAAATATATAATAATCATTGTGATGTTATAATAACTATGTATAGTTATTCTTGACATCATTAAACCTATCCAAGTAAGGTGGTGTTGGAAAAACAGATTACACCACGGCGTGGAGACGGTATTCCGTACATACGCAAGTGTGGTGATTTTGTTTTCTGTAGGATGGATAGATTGTGAAATAGGGTTGTTTCATAAATATAATAAAATATCAGTATATGGGTGATACTGATTTTATTACTTCATAATGAAACAGCTAAAGAAGAAGAAGTAGAAGAAAAAATTTAGATGAAAGAATCAGTAACGAATATTACCTCTTCTTTTAAGCGCCTCTTTAAGACCTACTCTTAGGGCACTAAATTTTGTATTTGAAGAAGACCAGGACCTCTAGTATATTTCTAGGGAAGTGAAAAATAGAATTTTGCAGGGTTTGGCCGATCTTGAAGGCTCAATGTGGTGTCGAGAAGAGAGGGAGGAGGTGCCCTTTTATAAGGGAGGGGAGGGGCACCTTTGGAAATCATAAAAATACTAATTTATAATAAATCTAACCCCACTTAAAAACCTCCAAAAATGACTCATATTCTAATATAAGATGAGATAGGGTTTTAATCGCATCAACCAATAAAATTTAGACATGTTAGGAAATTATTTTAAACATTATCAACTTGATTTATCCTTACTTAATCAATTTAATTTTATTTGTGGTAATAACATTCTAAATTTTAAATTATAACAAAAAATTACTTATTTGTTGTGAATTGTCAATAATTGGATACTTTATAACATTTTAGACCATATATATTTAAATTTATAATTTTTAAATATTTTTGTGATTTTTAAACAATTTTATAATATGTTATTTTTATAAAATAACAATTGTGTCAATTTTGAAATTATTAAATTATATGAATTTAAATAAAATATATAAAGATGATATGTTCGAACTAAAAGCTTTAATAGATTCATAAAAGGATATATGTTCCTAGAAAATTAGTGGGGAGCATTAAATAGTTCATATAATATTTATTTTATTATTTTTAAAACCATTTATTTTGTTTATCTCTTAATAAAATAATTAATACAAATTTTTTTTATAATTATTAAATATACTTATTTGTTGCATAAAAATTAAAAATAAAATCCTATGATGAATATAAATCTATTAAATTTCAAAATAATACATTTACTCGAATTTATCATCATAAAATCACAATATTTAAATTTTTATATTTATTAAATTATGAAGGTGGAAACTTTGGCATCATTTAAAATAAAACAATATAAGTGTCATAATCACTTTTATAAGACTCCGAACGGTTATATATTCGGTCCTTAGAAGCTTATGGTATAGATATACACTAAAAATAAGTTCTGGATAGGTTTGTGGGCTTTTTAATGGCTATTATTATTTCAATGAAAACTATATTACTGATTTTTCACTTAATAAATAATTACTGCATGAATAATGTATCACCATTAATGATAATTATTTAATCCCTAAGAAATATAAATAAATTATAATGATGTATATAATTTTATTATATTTCTATAGACTATTCATGTTTGATGTTTTATGATGTTTATCACTAAATTAAAATTATTATACTTATTAGCTTTAAAAGAGTGACATGTTGTCACTTTCTTTGGTTTTAATAATAATTAAAATATTTTCATGGCCAAAAGTCCATAAAATGAATCTAATCCGACCCTTAGATGATATGGGTCGACTTTTAGTCATTCAATAGAATTTTGGCATGTGTTAGGGTAATTTAATAATATTATATTTACCCTTAATTACCCGATTTACCTTTAACTATGGTTAATAAAATTTATAGTAGTTACTATTCATAATTCCCAAAAATAAAAAGTAGCCTATTAACATAATTTGGATGCACTGATTCCAAATATGGAATCCATTTTTGCAAATTCAATACACAGAAGTTGCAGAAATTAAATTAAAATAAAACCCGTTGTCGAATGAAAACGGGTTTTTGTTTAAAACATTGCAAAAGATTTAATTGATTTAACCTACGAATTCAATGTAAAATCAATGCTAATGACATACATTATATTAAATAGTAAAAATATATTCTATTTATACTTCAAAACCATTAAATATTATAATTTAACCACATAAGTTATTACGATGAAAAAAGTTGTTTTTAATTAAAATATAGCGTGTTTTACTATTCATTAAAATATGAAAGTTATCAGAATAATATGAAAAAAATATCCAAGGTAAAATTTTATATACTGATTCCAAATAATAATTTTATTTTGTAAAATTTAACTTATAAACATGTCAAAAACTATATTTAATGTGGGTGCGCCATCAAAAGGCGGCAAAACTGCATTTTTTGAAAAATACTTATTTTACCCGAAAAATTTATTTTGTTCTTATAGCATGTTCTAGAAAATGTGTAAGATGAATAATAATGTTATAAAATTCAAAAATTAGTTCATACGATTCATAACGGCTAGTTCATAAAAATATTATAATAATATATCGTTGTTTAGTAAAACTCGGTATTAGGTACAACACATGTTATCAAGGAAGGTCGTGATTACGTGTAATGCAAGCCAAGTCAGTGTTGCGTGTAGTGCATGACTCCTTTGTTGCTGCGTATAAAAAAATACATTGAATATATATATATATATACTCAATGTTTCGTAGAATAACTACTATCAAACAAACATGAAATTGTGTGTAACACGATCCAGGATTAGTGTTGCATATACTGCAAGCTAATACGGTGTTGCGTATAGAGAAAGATAATCTTGTTGTATCGTACAACAGAAGATATGAAAGAAATTAAAAAGAATATATATTTTAAAATCTCGGGTTATTACATTCTACCCCCCTTAAAATAAATTTCACCCTCGAAATTCATCGGGGTTATAAATGGTTTTCTACTTGAAAGTTTCTTTAATTGAAACCCACATCGTAAAAAGGAATACCAAAACTTATCTTTATAAACTAAAGTATGAAACGTAATAGTTACGCAAATAAACTAATCACTGGGTTTCCACATAGGATAACATAGGTGAAAATATGGATATGGAAGAGAAATCTAACCATCATGTTCTGATAGAGTGTGGTAGAAAACATGGCTATGAAAAAGCCAACAATCACAAAGCCCTAGATTTGAGATGATATAAGGTACCATCTGATTCATCTGATATAAGGTCACTACGAAAAAAAATTTGGTTTTCAAGATCATTTCCCTAAAGTTGATGAATTAAAAGAAATACTTACATGATTTTGGTACAATCTCACTGTTGTTCGTGAATTGAACAATTTCCACTTCGTCCCTTAATGAAATGAAGTTGAATTTGTTATTCGTGATGTCTTAGCAGATCATGTGATAGAATGATGGGTCATTCAATCTATTTCAAACAAAAGGTTAGAAAATGTTATAAGTCCATCATATGGTTAGATTAATCGTATATGGTTCTAAAAATGAACTTATACGTCATATATCATACCGCTTAATAAAATAAAACTAGTTTATACTAACCAGGGACTTCCTGTAGGCTAGTGGTAGGTGATAAAGGCCAGTCGCACTTCTGTTGTGGGTTCGATTCCCACAGCCTTGTCCGACGCGATGGGCTATTGCCAGTCCTGCAGGTTGTCCTTTTTCTAAAACTACATTACTATAACATCCCATCAATAATATCGTAAACATTTCTATCCTTAAACAATACTAACTTATGTCCAACATAATCCATTCCAATCTTTAGGCTTATCTAAAAAACTTCGTTCCAAGCTCATAGTATAAAGAAAATGATTACTTGAAATATCACATAACAATCACATGTATGCCATCATTTATCCCCAATATATCATAAGATATATATTTTTGGTCAAATTAGAAACATGTGAATACCTTAGTCATGTATTCTATTGAAAAATGAATACCCATTTAACCTTAGTGAAAACATGAATGCTGTCAAAAGTTAACTCTTTCCACATACCAAAATCCCAAAATTTATATATAATCAAACCATAATATCACTTAGTCCTTATATCAGTCATGAGCTCATTAATATAATCAAACATCTCATTATCTTATTATCCCTCCATTATGCGCATATCATTTACTTTCCAAAAATATTTGAATAACCTTCCATGGTTACCAGTACCATTCAACATATACTTTCATATAATTTAGGAAAAACAATAGTGTAACAATCCTTAGATGTCTCTTTATTCCATAGTACCATGAGATTACTTATACAACATTACATTTGATAAAAATGTAATCATTCCACTACCTTCTTAAACCATTGACTGAGCTTCAACAATTCTTTCATCTCACAAATCATTTGTAGTCTCTTCATCATCATCAACATAAATACTATCCATACGGCGGTACTGATTCTCTTCATGAGACTTCCCCTTAGGGAATTGGTTTGCATAATGCCTGTACATTCCACATTTAAAACATTTAACCATTGTTGATGTCGTAGCAATACCATTATCCTCATCCATGGTGTTAACTGAACCTTTTCCTTTGCACTTACTGGCTCTGTGTCCTTCTTTTCCACACCCAAAGCATCTTCGAGTTCCCTTGAAACTATCTCCCCGATGCCTCTTCCCACATGATTTACATGAGGGAAATTGAACTTTCATTCCTCTATGATCATCATAAAACTCAATCTTTCTCTTATTATCTGAGTCGGGAAACATACCAAAGTTGAGATTAATGATCATATTATGAGATTCCTGATTAGGCATAATAATGATGTTTGGACTTCCAAATCCCGTTTCATTTGGTTTCTCATAAAGAATATCATTCCATTGCCCGTCATATCCTCCATTATCATGAATCTTCCTGTTTCCAGCCATTTTCTAAAACCCAAAAATAATAGTGTGAGAGGCAAAAATAATTCTAGGGAAAACATCATAGTAAAGGGGGAGCACCATCAATATCTGACATCATAGGTTAAATTCTAAGATAATTACCTTGGTTATAGGACTATATCCTATATGTATACTTATATGTAGGGACATCCCTAGACATACCTTAGAAATATCCCTAGGGATCTCACTAACATTTTCACATCCCAGTTTCCAAAGGTTGACTAAACCTTTCCTCTGATACCAACTATAGAGACCCGAAGCTTGAGGTACATGGACATTACCTTACTTTAGCAGAATACTTAATACATAACAAAAACAGACACACAAGGACCATAATAGGTTAGTGTCTTTGGAAACATGGAAACGTAATCTTCTAATCGCGGTGAAAGATCTTCAACATCTCTCATAAAGATCTTCCCCTTTTTTTCTTACCTAAAACCTTTCTTTATATCCTGGGGAAAAGAAAACATAAAAAGGCTGAGCTCAAATTCTCAGTATGGGTATGCATGGATAAAATAAAACATTCCATATACATTTGAATGTAAAAACATGAACATAATGTTTAGACATCAAAAGATTGAGCAATGACCTAAAACATGGAAGTACGTAAGGCATAGATCATAAATAACATTAATAATGATAAAATATCATGGGAATAAAACATGTAATTGGGGAAAGCATTAATCAAATGATATGATTTCCATATTAGCTAAGGCATTGCTGCCAAGACCATCTTAGTGGACAAAGTCCCTTTCTAAATCGAGTTCACTACTCGTTTGAGTCCTATATTACTGAACCGGTTTACTTTCCCTTCCAGCCATGTCTATCTCATGAGATATAAATCTTTACCCAATTCATTAGAGGGAGATATAGGTCCCACCCATCTCATAATGAAATCATTCTTACTTGTTCCACAAAATAAACATATATCATTCATAATAACCCAACGAATAAAATGGGTTTCATAAACATCATCCCATCATCACATTATCCATATAAAAGTAATGGATATCATTTCATAATAATAAAATTGAAACCATTTAAATAATAGAGACATTATATTTGAAACATACACATATGAAATAATGTCATCTTAGATGGAAAAATGGTTTTGATAAAACACTTGAACTAAATTCTTGAAGAAAATATTCTTTCTTCTTAAAAATCAATTTCTTTTTACAAAAAATCATGAAATTTTAAAAGAAAAATATTTTGTTGAAAATATTCATGAAATATTTTGGAGGAAGCTTCATGAAAATAAGGCTTTATAAAACTATAAAAATATGTTCATTCCGTATAAGTTAAAAAAACATTTTTCTCGTACTTTTGCCGGAAAAGTGAAAAATTACCTCGTAAAAGAAATATTACATACATACCATGTAGTAAAAGTCAAAAATGGGTAAAAGGACATTAAAAATACATAAACAACTTTTATAGAAGATGGAAATGGTTGATAGAAATAACCCCAGTAAATACTTACAAATAAGAAATATCGGATAAAAATGAGATTTGTAAAATTATCCCTTAACTTATGTCTGATTTTCTTCGTAAGTGTCTGAACCTCCTGTATAATGATTTAAATAATGTTATTGAATTATTCCCGAATCACACTCATTGTTATTATATATTATATGGTTCACTTATGACTTTATATTACCCGTTCTTTTGTAAATTCCATGTTAAAGAGCGTTTTGGGTAAAATCGTTTCATTTGTCATCCGTGTTTTGACTTGTAATTATTCATATGATTAATTAGATCATGATTACTTAATTCCAGAATATAAAAGATGATTTATATATAATATATATTCATAATATACATATATATAATATATCGATAAATGGAATGAAATACACTGTTCATGGAGACGGTAGGCCATACGTACGCATGAACGCTATTTTTGTTTCATTATTGAGTTGAATGGAATTAAGTAAATGACATAAATATATATATATATACATAAATCCAGTATCTATATAATGTCATATATTTTGTTATTATTTCTTATATATACTTTATAATCATTCTTAAATGGTTAACATGGAGAATGAATCTCATCGCATTGTGGAGACGGTAGTCCGTACTTACGCACGAGCGATGATATCATTCCCATTATTATTGAATTGAATTGGATAGGATGATAAAATATATCATAATCAGTGTGATTTTATAATAACTATGTATAGTTATTCATTACACCATTATACCCATCCAAGTAAGGTGGTGTTGGAAAAACAGATTACACCACGGCGTGGAGACGGTATTCCGTACATACGCAAGCGCAGTGATTTCTTTTTCCGTAGGATGGATAGATTGTGAAATAGGGTTTTTTCATACATATAATAAAATATAACTAGATGGGTGATACTGATTTCATTACTTCATAATGAAACAACTAAATAAGAAGAAGTAGAAGAAGAAATAAAGTTGAAAGAATCAGTAACGAACATTACCTCTTCTTTGAAGCGCCTCTTTGAGACCTCCTCTTAGGGCACTAAACATTGTCTTTGAAGAAGACCAGGACCTCTAGGATGTTTCTAGGGAAGTGTAGAAGAGAATTTGTCATGGTTTGGCCATGCTTGAAGGCTCAAAGTGGTGTGAGGAAGAGAGGGAGGAGGTGCCCTTTTATAAGGGAGGGGAGGGGCACCTTTGGAAATCATAAAAATATTAATTTATAATAAATCTAACCCCACTTAAAAACCTCCAAAAATTACTCATATTCTAATATAAGATGAGATAGGGTTTTAATTGCATCAACCAATAAAATTTAGACATGTTAGGAAATTATTTTAAACATTATCAACTTGATTTATCCTTACTTAATCATTTTAATTTTATTTGTGGTAATAATATTCTAAATTTTAAATTATAACAAAAAATAACAAATTTGTTGTGAATTGTCCATAATTGGATAATTTATAACATTTTAGACCATATAAATTTAAATTTATAATTTTTAAATATTTTTCTGATTTTTAAACAATTTAATAATAAGTTATTTTTATAAAATAACAATAGTGTCAATTTCGAAACTATTCATTTATATGAATTTAAATAAAATATATACAAAATATATCATCAAACTAAAATCTTTAATAGATTCATAAAAGGGAATATGTATCTAGAAAATTATTTGAGGACATTAAATAGTTCATATAATATTTATTTTATTATTTTTAAAACCATTTATTTGGTTTATCTCTAAATAAAATAATTACTACATCATTTTTGTATAATTAATAAATATACATATTTTTTGCATAAAAATTAAAAATAAAATCCTATGATGAAGATAAATCTATTACCTTTCACATTAATACTTTTACTAGAATTTAACATCTTAAAATCACAATATTTAAATTGTTATATTTATTAAATTATGAAGGTGACAACTTTGGCAACATTTAATATAAAATATTATAAGTGTCATAATCACTTTTATAAGACTCCAAACGGTTATATATTATGTCCTTAGATGTTATGGTATTGATATACACTAAAAATAATTTTTGGTTAGGTTTTTGGGCCTTTTAATGGGTATTATTATTTCAATAAAAAATATATTTCTGATTTTTCACTTAATAAATAATTTCTGCATCATTAATGTATCACCATTAATGATAATTATTTAATACCTAAAAAAAATTATCATGATGTAGATAATTTTATTAGATTTATGGAGACTATTCATGTTCGAATATTTATGATGTTTATCACTAAATTAAAATTATTATACTTATAAGATTTAAGAGAGTGACATGTTGTCACTTTCTTTGGTTTTAATAATAATTAAATTATTTTCATTGTTAAAAGTCCATAAAATGAATCTAATCCGACCCTTAGGTGATATGGGTCTACTTTTAGTCATCTAATGAAATTTTTTCATGTGTTAGGGTAATTTTATAATATTATATTTACCCTTAATTACCTGATTTACCTTTAACTATGGTAAATAAAATTTACCGTAGTTACTATTCATAATTCCCAAAAATAAAAAGTAGCCTGTTAACATAATTTGGACGCACTGATTCCAAATATGGAATCCATTTTTTCAAATTCAATACACAGAAGTTTCAGAAATTAAATTAAAATTAATCTCTTTGTCGAATGAAAATGGGTTTTAGTTTAAAACATTACAAAAGATTGAATTGATTTAACCTACGAATTCAATGTAAAATCAATTCTAATGAAATAAAATATATTAAATGGTAAAAATATATTCTATTTATACTTTAAAACCATTCAATATTATAATTTAACCACATAAGTTATTACGATGAAAAAAGCTGTTTTTAATTAAAATATAGCGTGTTTTTACTATTCATTAAAATATGAAAGTTATCAGACTAATTTGAAAAATTTATGCATGGTAAAATTTTATATCCTGATTCCAAAGAATAATTTTATTTTGTAAAATTTAACTTATAAACATGTAAAAAACTATATTTAATGTGGGTGTCCGATCAAAAGGCAGCAAAACTGCATTTTTTTAAAAATACTTATTTTACCCAAAAAAATTATTTTCTTCTTATACCATGTTCAAGAAAATGTGTAAGGTGAATAATAATGTTATAAAATTAAAAATTTAGTTAATACGATTCATAATGGCTAGTTCATAATAATATTATAATAATATATCGTTGTTTAGTAAAACTCGGTATTGGGTACAACACACGTTATCGAGGAAGGTTGTGATTGCGTGTAATGCAAGCCAAGTCAGGGTTGCGTGTAGTGAACGACTCCTTTGTTGCTGCGTATAACAAAATACATTGAATATATATATATATATATACTCAATGTTTCGTAGAATAAAAACTACCAAACAAACATGAAATTGTGTGTAACACGATCCAGGATTAGTGTTGCGTATACTGCAAGATAATATGGTGTTATGTATAGTGCTAGATAATCCTGGTGTATCGTACAACAGAAGATATAAAAGAAATTAAAAAATATATATCTTATAAAATCTCGGGTTATTACAGCTAGAGCCCTTCAACTATTGGTACTTGATTGCGTTGGAGCAGGCGAGCATGGGACCAAGCTGAGGCTTGTGATGCTGAAGAGTTTCTTATCTGTTTTTCATTTGTACATTGGTTTAGTATAGTATTCAGCAATGTGACTTATTTGGATGCCTTCCAAGACATATGTATCTGGCATCATTTCATATATGTGTGTGTGCTCCAGTTGTTTATTGTTTTAGTCTTTCGTTGTTTATTATTGCATGATATTTTCTACTTCTATTAATGTATGTGTTGTTTACATCCACTATATACTCTGCCAATGAGGGCATAATTTCCCCACTATCACATCCAAGGCCCTAACTGCTAGTCGATAGCCTCTGTCGTTTGGGGGAATGAGCTTGAGGCTATGTGAACAACCGGGTATGGGGAGCCTCTTGGTGGCTTCCGGAACTAGGGCATTACGATGTGGTATCAGAGTAATTATTTTCTCTTGGATTAGTGTTTGGATATTTTTCCAGGGATAAGACGGAATAGGTACTTGGTAATTAGATGTTCCCAGGAGTAGCTGACCTATGTACAAGGAAAAGCCATACTACCTCGTTTATTTCATTTTTATTTGTTTTCAATTTTATAGTTGATTTTATTTCACCGTTGGGTGATTCATATTCTTTGTGTTCTTAGGGAGCACATCGTGTAGAGTGAACTGTGTAGCTGGTCGTGTAACTAACAACATGGGTTGTTGAACCCTTGTCTAGTACACATCATGTTCTTCGTGAACACAATATATACTCTATGATTAAGAGAACTGTGTGGGTTAGCCGTGTAAGGAAACTCGGGCTGGGGAATGGAGTTCAAGTACACACCGTGTGTTGGAACAACACGCCATGTGGTTGGGGCGTTACATGACCAGTTGTGGAAGAAGTACACACCCATGTGAATGGCTTAAAATAACAAGTCGTGTAGTTTTTATATATGCAATGTAGTCTTGTTTTGTAAAACCTGAATGTTTCTTTCCCCGGTTCCCATCATGTACTCTTGTGTTCTCGGTCCTTTATAATCCTGATCTAAGGTGTGATTTTGACCTTTCAGAGCTATGCCATTGAGACATCTTCCAATAGTACATCAGCTGTCAGACGGTGATCAGCCACCGGATATGGGAAATCAAGAACCTCCTGCAGATCCTCCTTCTTTTCCAGCCTTTGCACCAGTAGTTATACCAGTTGCAGGCACCGATTCGCAGTTTATGGTAGACTTTCATAGGATGATGCAGACATTCTAGGGAGCACTGCCTCCTGCCCCGTCCATGGAAGAGTTGACATGGGTTTTCCAACAGCAGCCACCTCCTACATTATCAAGGGATGGAGGACCTCAGGCTGCAGAGTCTTGGCTAGATGCCGAGCTATCAATTTTCAAGCACCTGGAGATACCTCCCGGGAATAGGGTGAATCTCTCTACCTATATGCTCCAAGAATCCACCAAGAGGTGGTGGGAGGTGATATCATAGTCAGGGCACCAGCATAGTATGACTTGGGATGTGTTTCGGTGCATCTTCAATGATTACTTTTATTCGGAGATAGTGAGGGTTGACCGACCCCAAGAGTTCATGAGATTAGAGTAGGTTACTCTTTCAGTTATAGAGTACTCATCTCACTTTATTAAGCAGCCTATTTTCACACCTATTCCAGGTGGCGATGAGTTGTTCCTTGCGCGGATGTTCGAGGATGGTCTGAGGCTTGACATCCTCTCATAGGTGAAAAACACCAGGTTGACTTCTATATCCTCTGTAATCAACTAGGCACTGATCCCAGAGTGCAATCTGAGGGATTATGGAGAAGTGAGCAAGGGTGGTTCGATAACCAGAGTCAATGTTCCTCCTTCTGATAGCAGGAATCATCACAAGGATTCTACTCGAGGAGATCATAGTAGGTGGAATTTATCATTGGGTAGCCAGATAGTATGCTACCAATGCAGGAGGAGCGGGCATACTAGGCCGTAGTGCCAGAGAGACCCGATAGAGTTTCGATCTTATGTCAAGATGGGTCATCATCAGCGTTTTTGATTGATATTATCACATACAACAAGTGGTAGGGGTTCTTCTCTGACCCCACATCCATGAGATGCATCTCCAGTTTCTCATCAGTCTGGGAACTGGAGTTCATACAATCATTCGGGCCGAGGTAGAGTTCACAACCATGGTGTTTAGTCACCAGGTTACCAGTGACAGCAGAGTGGATCAGCTCAGAGTGGTCAGCCAGGGGTGCAGGGCCATGGTATAGGCCAAACATTTGTTGTGTAGTAGACCCATCAGGAGTAGGATCATGTACCTTCCACAGTTCTAGGTACGATCTTACTATCCCCCTTTTTATCTTCATCTCTTTTCGATACTGGTGATAGGCATAGCTTTATCACTGTTGCAGTTGTGGGGAGCCTTGTGCTCTGCATCGTTTCCTCTACCGATAATTTGTCTCTAGACACACCGTTGGGGACTAGAATGGTTAGTGTACGTCAGTGTAGAGAGTTCCCTCTTGAGGTTGTAGGGTGTCACTTTTTATGGGACCCCAATGTTCAAGAGATGATGATCTATGATGTCATTCTCAGAATGGACTTGTTAGTTCCCCTCTAGGAAGTCGCCGATTTCTATCACCGAAGGGTGAGTTTTGTATCACCATAGGGTGGATCCTTTCTTCATAAAGGTGAGTGGGATGTCCAGGCGAGTCGAGCAGGACCTGATCATCCTGAGTAGGTGGAGTTAAAGCCATGATTTCTTTTCATTATCTGGATGACCAGGGGACTTCATAGTTAGACATTCTTCTTGTGGTGGAGCATTTCAAAACTGTCTTTCCAGAAGCAATTTCAGGTTTTCTTCAACAACATGAGGTATAATTCTCGATTGATCTCATTCTAGGAGTGGCACCAGTGTCCCTTCCTCCTTATAGGATTGCTACACATGAGTTATAGGAGCTCAAGAAGCAGTTGGAGGAGTTGCAGGCAAAGGGTTTCATCTGACCTAGTACTTGTATATGGGGTTCACCTATCTTGTTTATGAAGAAAGCATATGGCAGCCTTAGGCTTTGTGTGGATTATTGGAAGCTAAAACAGTTGACGATCAAGACCTGATATCACATGTCGAGGATCGATGATCTCTTTGATCAGCTTTGAGGAGCCCGAGTGTTCTCAAAGATTGACTTCAGATCCGATTATCATCATTTTTAAGTTAGACGATCCTATATACCACTTACAGATTTTTGGAGAAAGTATTTTTAATACGAGTATATGGTTATTCCATTCAGTCTCATGAACGCATCTGTACTTTTCATGGAATAGATAAACCGAGTGTTCCATCCATACTTGGATTCCATCATGGTGGTTTTCGTTGACAACATCTTGGTGTACTCTCACACTCTACATGACCATACTCCCCATATTGAGATTATTCTGAGTACACTGAGAGAGAATAAGTTATATTCTATGCTCTGGAAATACCAATTTTGGATGGATCAGATTCACTTCTTCATTCATGTTATCTCAAATACAGAAGTATCACTAGACCCAAAGAAAGTGAGAGTTGTAGTTTCCTGGGAGCTGGAAAATGATGTCTTTGAGTTGTGGATTTTCTAGGTCTGGATAGATACTACATGCATTTCATATAGGACTTTTCACTGCAAGCAGCACCACTCACTGGTCTGACCAAGAAAGGGGAAAAGTTCTTTTGGTCAGACTCCTGTGAGTCAGCCTTTTAGGAGCTAAAAGGTAGGTTTACGTCAGCATCGAGACTTGTCTTTCCAAAGCCAAGAAAGATTTATACGGTCTACTTTTATGCTTTAGGAATCGGGATGGGAGTTGTGCTTATGCATAGAGATGGAGTCGTTGCATATGGGTCTCGACAGTTGAGACTACATGAGAGGAAATAACCAACGCATGATCTGGAGTTGGCAGCTATTATTCATGACTTACACTGTTGGATACATTTCCTTCTGGGAGAGAACATTGTGTTGTTTTCAGACCATATGTGTCTCAAGTACATCTTCACTCAACGTGATCTGAATCTGAGACAGCACGGGTGGGTCGAGTATCTTCAGTCTGTCTACATTGAGCATTCTTATACACCTTGAAAGGGAAAAACATTGGCTAATGTGTTGAGTAGAAGAACACAAATACAGGCTGTTCAGGAAGCCCGCAGTGAGTGCCAACTTATGGATCTGTTCTCTGAGATGCATTTTGGAGGTGCACAACAGACAGGGGTGGACCTGTCTATATTCTATAGTTGTTACCTCTACATTTCTTGATTGGGTACTAATGAGGCATCTATCAGACTCAGAAGGCCTCATCTTGTGGGAGAGTGTGTCAGGAGAGGACCCTCTTCCTAGATGGACAGTGGGCGAAGATGTAATCTTTCATTTTCAGGGACACATATGGATGTCACCAGAGAAATACACGGAGATGATGCCAGATTTTCATTTCTCGGTTTGGGCAGTTCATCCTAGTGCCACCAAGATGTATCCTGATCTACACTGCCAGTATTGGTGGACATGTATGAAGATAGATATTGATGGTTTTGTAATTAGGTGTTCCACTTGTCAGCGGGTGAAAGTGGATCAACATCGTCCAACAAGTCTTTTGCAATAGTTACCCATTCCGGAGTGGAAGTGGAATGATTTCGTGATGGAATTCATAACTGGTTTTTCGAGGTCTCCTTGAGGGATTGATTTTTTTTGGGTTCTCATTGACATTCATACGATGGTTTCTCATTTATTTCTGATGAAAGAGACCATCAGTGTTGTTGAGATGGTACAGTTGTACATCTGAGGGATTGTATATCTACATGAAGTTCCACACTCCATTTTTTTAGACAGAGATGCTCATTTTACTTCTCAATTCTGGCAGGGGCTTCAGAAGGCCTTGGGTACACAGGTACTTTTGAGTACAGCTTACAATCCCAGACAGATGGAAAGTATGAGTGTACAATTTAGGTACATGAGGATATGCTCCAAGCTTGCATTCTATATTTTGGAGGTTCTTGGGAGAAGAAAATCCTTCTTGTGGAGTTTTCCAACAATAATAGTTTTCAAACAACTATTCAGATGGCACATTATGAGGTTTTGTAAGGTAGGCCATGCCGATCACCATTATGCTAGTTGGAGGTAGCAGAGGAAGCTTTGTTTGGACTTCGTCTTGTTTAGGTGACCTCAGAGCAGATATAGTTGATTCGGAAGAGGATGGCTACAGCACAGTCTCGACAGAAGTCTTATGCTGGTCATCGGAGATGACCTTCGTAGTTCAAGGTCTGGGATGAGGTTTTACTACATGTCACACTAAGGTTGGGACACAAGAGTATTCTGAGATAGGGTAAGCTTTTACCATGTTACGACATTCCATTTTAGGTGTTGGAGAGAGTTGAGTCGGTTTCCTATCTGTTGTGGTTTCCTCAGATGTACCGGGCTATGCATGATGTCTTCCACATATCTCAGCTCCGATATAAAATTTCAGAACTATCTCATATCTTTAATTTTGAGGAGGTTGAGCTCAAATCATTTGCATCATTTGAGGAGCATCCTATCCAAATTATCGATCGTAGTATGAAGGTTCTATGTGGCTGGTCTGTTCCTCTGGTATGGGTGTTATGGTAGTACGGGCGAGTATAGGATAAGATATGGGAGAGGAAGGCTGATATATGATCGTAGAGGCCGGAGTAGTTCAGGGATTCTTCATTTATGCCTTGCTAGGAAAATTTGGGGACAAATTTATTTAAGGGGATATGTTTGTAAGAACCCAGACCTTTTTTTCATTGTATGTATTTATTTTTCCTGGAGTTTTTGAGAAAAGAGGAGTTTCTGGAAATTTCTGAAGTACATGTTGTTTACATTATTAGTACACACTGTGTACTACCTTGTCATGTGAGGTCTTGTAGTGGCCATGTCCGAGCCACACATATAGCCATGTACGGGTGATGTGGAGGATGCTTAAAGCGGAGTACAGGAAAGCCTAGTACACGTCGTGTACTCCAAATTTACATGTAGTGTACTTACTTTTTTACATTAAACAGACCGGGGTCATGTCTTAACCCCATAAAACACTTCTTCTCCAGCTACATTGACTGAGATCATCCCGTATGACTATAAATCTCCTCTGATCCCATGACCCACCGACGGTTCTCTGAATCAACCTCCTTTAATTGCGTTGGAACGCCAACATTAAGCTCTTCCTTTTTTTAGAGCATTGTTTTCCAATTACTCCACTTTTAAATGTTATCATGAGTTGATTTTTTTTTCTTTTTTGTATATCTACAAAGTTATAAAGAGATTCAAGCCTCTTAGTTCAAGTATATCAATCACCTAGATTCAAAGTAGGTGGTTTGGGCCTTTCTGTTCGAAGTATTTGAGTTTTATATGCAATTTACCCCAATACCCTTAACAGGGTATTGCGTGTTTACTGTTTTTCCCCTATAGTTTTAATGTGTTTCTTGTATGATTGTTTAGAGGTAATTTGGATATGTATAAGTATAATTTTTATGCATGGATGTTTTTCCCATGCCTTGTTCGGTTTATGACCTTTTGGTCTTGTTCAGCCTTTGGTCGTTATACCTATTTCCATACCATGAGACCATACGATGGAGTTCTGTTCCCTAACATGGTTGCCTATTGTAGACTGGTTAGCCAAGTAGCTCTGTAGTTTTACTTTATCTTTATGGTTTTCTTATGAACTGACTGGAATAGGGCCGTGAGAACCTGGTGATATAGACTATAAGGGGATAGACCGAGTGAGCTTCCTCAGAGAGTCTTTGACATTATAGACTATAGGGGATTGACCGAGTGAGCTTCCTAGAGATTCTTGGATATTATATACAATAGGAGGATAGAATTAGTGAGACTCATCGGAGAGTCATGATATTTATAGACTATACGGGTGTAGACTGAGTGAGCTCCCTTAGAGAGTTTGTGTTTTGTTTGAATTTCCTTCAAACATTCCAGGCTATAGGAGGAATTGACAGAGTGAGCTTCCTCAAAGACTCTGTGATAGACCTGAGGCTATAATAGGAATTGATCGAGGGAGCTTCCTCAGAGAGTCTCTATAACTTGGGGCTACAAGGGGATTAGACCACGTCATTTTCCTCATAGATTCCCTGAATACCATAGACTATAAGGGTAGGTGACTGGGCATGCTTCCTCAGAGAGTCTTATAATTTCATATGACCAAACTAGATGTGTTAGGCTGAGTGTACTGCCCTGAGGGTTGTTGGTACATCTTGGATAGGACTAGAGGGGGTGGATATGAATACTTCACAGAGGATTACCAGTTGTGTTTTTTTGTTGCTTCGTTGTTTCTTGTTGATCTGCGGGTTGTTTACTGCTGTGTATTATCTTGTTCACTACTTTCTGTTTATAGTTTACTGTACTTTACCTTCCATATACTCACTAACTTTTAGGCATAGATCTTCTGGTGGTTGCCTAATGGGATTTAGTCTCACACCCTGTTTGGTTCATGCTTTTGGGCCCAAACAGATTATATTGTTACAGTTATAGACATGGGAAAGTACCCTTCAACTTAAAGTACATGATTGTATTGGACCAGGAGAGCATGGGACTAAGCCGAGGCTTGCGATGCTGAGGAGTTGCTTATCTGTTTTTCATTTGTACTTTGGTTTGGTATTGTATTCATCATTGTGACTTATTTGGATGCTTTCCTAGACATATGTATCATGCATCATTTCATATATATATGCATGCTCCAGTTATTTATTATTTTAGTCTTTCGTTGTTTACCAATTTTTGATATTTACTGCTACCTCTATTATATGTGTTGTTTACTTACATTGTGTACTCTTATAATGAGGGCATAGTTTCCCCACTATCAAACCCAAGATCCTCACTACAAGTCAGCAGCCTCTGGCATTTGGAGAAATGCGCTTGAGGACATGTGCCCAACTAGGTACGGGGCGCCTCTTGGTGGCTTCCGGAGCCAGGGAGTTACACCAAGACAACTAATATATTAAACCTGTGGGACATAGTCACTTATTTCTAGAAATAATTTATTAAAGTATCATTCAAATCTCGTCTACTAGACTTGGGGCCATTATAGTTGGTATTTGATAATATTTAGAAGAAACTATTGAAACAATATTTAGAAAAAAATTGGGTAACATAACCCAATGGTTGATTGTAGAGGTATGTATAATTATTGGATTACATCCTAATGTTTTAGTGAGTTAGATATTATTTGGTTTTACTTACAATACCACACCTTCTAGAAAATACATGTGTAATTGATTTTGATATGGATTCATCAAGGGTCAATAATCCTAAAATGAGTTGGATGAGTATATCTTGACAGTCAATCTGGAGCAAGTTAAATGGTCCCATACTGTACACCTAGTTTGACACTCACATTAGATATTCATGGATTAATTCAAATTTTCATTACAACCCTTTGTAAAAAAATTTAATATATTGTAATGATTTGAAGATACTACAAAATATATTGTTCTTTTGATTCTAATATGAGATATACATGCATTTTCATTTTATGTTAAATATTTTATCAGTTTCAATATCCTACACAATGATAAATAATGTTATGATTTAATATAGTTTATATAATTGTTTGTAAATTTTATATAGAATAAGAAATGGATATCATGTCAACACTGATAATTAATATTAGGATTTCCCTTGTGAGTTATTCAACACAAAAAATGTTGAAAAATGTGGGGATTTGACTGTATTATGACATTTTTCTTTGGTTATGACCAATAACCTTTCCCCTATGGAACAATACATTTCTCCATAATTAATGATTTCATCCATTGTACACTTACCATTACATGGAATATGTGCTCACCATTTTTTATGTTTCAATTTCCTCGAATTCCAGGATGTGTATTATAATTATAATGTTGGGAAATATTTAAGATAATAATGGTTTCCTCAAATAAAGTACTATATTGTATTTTATGTTATTAAATTTAATTATAGATTCATATATGTTTCTATTTTTTAAATACAACTAAACTATTTTTCCATTATGATATTGGAAACTCATTATAAGATGAAATATGGGCCATGATATATGCTATCAGGTACTCTTTCTAGTTTAAATGGAGGTCCATATGAATTGAATATGATTCACAGTTTTCAGTTTATCTTTTGATGACTGAGACACATAATGTGCGTTGGTGCGTTCTGCCTCAATGGGTTAATTTTCTTAACAAGGTAGAGAAAATGCATATGGAGGTCTCACATGTCTATCGGGAGGCCAACCAGGTGGCGGATGCTCTAGCAAAGTGGGCACTTATTGATCATGGTGGAATGTAGTCTTTCACGATGCCCAATTATTATGCCCTACTTGTGGAGGTTGATAGATGTAGGGTGTTGTACACTCAATTATGTAATAACCCATTGTATTCATAACTATCCTACTTTTTATTTTAATTTTATTAGGTCCGGCTTCCACCGGTTCCTGGTCTTTTTGCTATATTTTTCCCGTTGTGATGGAATCACTTATATCAAGTATGAATGTGATAAAGTAAGCATTGAATATAGGTTACAAGGATTTGGTAATTTATAGAAGGAAATGATGACTAAGAATTTATAAATAATAAATTTGGAAAATTAGATGAATGTAAGGATAAAAATTACCATACATGATGATTTTGGAAGGAAACACCAAAATACTTTCTTGAAGGAAAGGGGTGTTTATTTCAAGTTTGGGGAGGTAGTACCTTCTAAATGTGAGTGTATTGTTATGAAAGAAACATTTATAATATAGTGTTTAAAATGTAATGGGATGGGGAAATATGTAAATGAATGGCCCAATAATTGTGTGAATTTGACTTATAAAAGGATAGGGAACATGGTAAAACATGTGTAATTATTGTTTTTCAAGAGGAAATATATTATGTAGTGATAAACTCATTGAATTATTTTTTTTTATGGTCTTTCTCATGACCATGTTCTATATCATTCTATATTAGTCCATGGATGATAGTTTTCTCCTCCTTTGTGATATTTTATCATCCCACAAATTTTCTACTTATCACTTCTCCCAGTTTTCCTCCTTATATTGGTACCTTAATATGTTAAATTTAAGGAATCCTTTATGTGTCCCACATTACCTTTTCCAAATATGTTTTATTATCCCTATATAAAAATAGATTTTCAAAAAAGGCTAAACATTTGATGATTGTGATATAATTGTTAAGTAGAAATTTATTTAAGGGGGTAGAATATAACACATTGGTATTTTTTAATTTATTTCACTACAAGTATATTTTATTTCATTGTTATATTTTGTTACATGACAAACTAAGTTTAAATGAACTATGATATTATATTAAAATATTATTAATTAAATGATACCATTATTACCTATCCATAAAATTTATTGAATAAAGAGGAATAACAAAATTTTTAAAAATATTTATATGGTTTTATATAATGAAAATAAATTTAGTAATGTATGGTAAATATGCACATAATTGTTATGTTTAAAAAATATGATTGGTTCAAAATGGTTTTTATGGAATTTTTTGATCGAATATTAAAATTAATTTATAATAATTCTAATACTGATTTTTTATAAAAATATATTATTTTTGAAATCATTATATCAAAATTATATTAGTGTGATATTTTAGTTATTTTTCTGAAAATATTGATTTTAAAGTAAATATTGAAAAATGATGGTTTTTATAAAACTGTCATTTTTTCTATAAAAATATCCTACAATGATTCAAATGTTATACTAAATTAAAATAATCTTAATTTAGTTTTAAATAATCTAATTAATTATATAGTCATCATATTTATTATTTATTTTGGTATAATTTTATTATCAGGCATACTAATACAGTTATTTTGAAAGAGATTTTCTTTGCATTTACAGACTTATATTAAAATTTATTTCTAACACATATAAAAATTGAATCAATTTAAATGGATTCCTTATTTATAATTTCAATAATTATTATTTGGAAACATTTTCAACTTATTCTTTGTTCTTTAGGAATTGTATTCTTGGAAAATATTTTCCACCTAAATGGTAGAGGGGAAACTGGAATAAAACTATGAGATAAAGCATTAAAATATATTTAACACTTTATTTTATCATATTTTATGATTTTATACCTAAAATATTGATAAATAGTTATAATTATTTTTAGAACATTATTTAATTTATGTTTAACTAAGATCAACTTTTTTAAGAGATATGTTATATTTTATTCTAAATAAAACGTATTTTTGATTCTATGAAACTAATGTTATAGTTATAAATGTGAGTTGGTTTTTTAAGTTGATAAAAATTTATAAATACTTCATTTTTGAGTTTTTCATCTAATAAAATTCTTCTAATATGATATATTACACAATTTCAGGGTGAAATGATTTTGACTTTTAAATCATTTATTTTCATAAAAAATATTTTCCATGTGTTTTTCATTATTATATAAAAATTTAATTCTTACAACAATATAAATTATTTATGATAAAATTAAATCAAATTTTGAAATTGTAATTTCCTTATTTCTTTAACAGTTACCCCTTTTTTCCATATAATTATGTTATCTTGGTAAAATGTTGCATTATCACAACTATGGTTCAAATGGGTTTTATTTGGTTTAAAAAAGAGATAAGTATTAAAATAAATCAAAAAATTATCCAATTAATATTTTTTGTGTTTATTTAGACCCTATAAAATTTTATTTCTGAATTTGGGATTCCTTGGATCCACATAACCTGATTATGAAATCAATATATTTTTTAATATTTAAAGTAATTTCAGGTGTGTACATGCACCCACTTATAAAAGGGCTGATATTATTCTCCCTTATTCACTAAGATTAATCCTTATATCATAGAAAATAAATACCATAATATCTTCCTAGATTTATTCTACTTGTTTTTTTCTAACCAAAATACTATCATTTCATGGATTATGGTGTAATCCAATAGAGGTTTCTCAAAGAGGATGTATAACTTATAATTGACTAATTTCAATTTTATTTCATCATATAATTAGTATAAATATATTCTACAGAACATATAATAATTAATCTAATATCATAAATATACTTATATGATATTATGATTATTGGAATCCCATTTTTACTTCATCCTCATCCCCAAAAAAGAAAAAAACATCATTCGTGTGTACGTATGACTTACCATCAACATGTAGAGGTGAAAATTTTCGCATTAAAATTTTACATGATTGATTTTAAATATGGGACTAATAAATATATATTATATTTATTACATAATTATATTCTTTTAATAATGATATGTAATTTACCTTTTTATTATTCCAGACATTAAAAAACGATAATGACACTCTAGCATAAGTGTGGACTACCACCTCCACATAGAAATGTGAATAATTTCGTAGTCCTAGTTTAAATGATGATTCTAAATATGTATATAATGAGAATTTATTATATTTTTATCATGATTAAAATTTTGGATATGAAGGATCCACATGAATTATGAAAGGATATAAACTATAGAACTAAAAATTCTACAAAAGATGAGACTATTATAACTTGAAAACAATGATTATAATAAATTATTATTTATAAAAGGGTATTGAAATATTAAAAGTATAACAAACTAGAACCAAAACTCCATGATCTTGTGCTGAAATGATGAAAATTACATTTTCATATTTATTTATGAAAATTATGACCCAATTTTTCCTTCCAAAACTAACAACATCAAATGGAAAATTTTGATCACTTACATTCATGAGGACCTTTTTGTTTAGACGTTTAGGGAATTAGGAAAAAATATTACATAAAAATTTTACAAAAATTAAAATAATCATTTCTCCCACTTAAATGAGATTTTTTTACTTCACATTTGGTCATCGACATCATCCTAGTGAAATCCCTTATAGACATAAACCATTTATCCTCATTCATTACAACATTAGGACATAAAAACTTAAGAAGGGTGGAGTCAAATTCTCATTAAGGGTAAACATACGAATTAACAATTGAATTTCATCAATGAACATAATATTACATAATGATATTATGGAAGAATGAATGTGATTGAGTGATTCATAATGTAACTCAAGCACATCAATACATAGATCATTAAGTGAGAAAACATATCCAAGAAAAGAGTCATCAGTATCAATAATCATGATCGAAGTGATTTCAATGTCGATCATGAATTGAATTACAATACCATATAAAGAAAAAATAAAACATTTTAATATCTTCAGAAACCTTTTTCACTTCACTCTTATGATTACGCTTATAAATGGAATTAACATGCAGTATACTTGAATACCAAATGCATTGGAGGGATATTATGGATCCACCCATACAACGTTTTAAACAGAACCAAACATTAATGGTTTATCATAGAACCACCCATAATTGGTTTTTAACATAACCAACCATTAAATTTAGATGTAACATTACATTTCATAACACATAAATACTTATATTTCGTTATGAACTCCAAGAAACAACCATTATCCCATTTATTACAAGATTGGACAGTGTAAAATAAATGGGTTCTATAATAATATCTTAGAAATAATCATTATCAATGATGAAAAATAATAATTATGAAATAAATACTATATATCCCAAATGTAGACTAATTAAAAAAATATTATATTTATTAATGGATATACCACTACAATATTATTAAAATAATCTTGATGAAACTATCCTTTTTATTTTGAAAAACTATTTTTAAAATAAAAACCACTCTGAAAATACTTTCCATTGAAAATGATATTAATATATTAAAAAGGAAGATTTTTAAAAATAATTTAAAACATTTATTGTGTAAACTATCTTATCAGTTTTCAAACACAATTTTTAAATTAGTTTTGAAAACATTTTTAGAAAACATGGTTTTGAAAGAACAAATATTTCTGGACGAAGAGAGAAATAGAGACATATTTTCTTAAAAATTATTTCTCAAAAATTTTAGTTACCAAATAGTTTAATAACAGTAAAATTATATAGCATTATCCTAACTGAACATAGGAAAAGGGATTTCATGATAATTATAGAAAATCAATATCGACGACTTAATCACACAGAATCCCGATAAATAATGATATTGTAACAAAATATTGTTATCACTTTGGTAACATTCTATCATAATCCCAATGAAATAATAAAATTAATATAATGGTATAATATCTTACAAATAAGTATATACATGTTATATAATTTCAATGGGGTAGTATATATACCACATAAATGAATACATTTTCATAACATGACATAAGTCTCAAGGAAATAAAATTGTGAAAAAAATACATTACTTCTTTTTCAACGTTGATACCATAAACCATAAGAAATAGAGACACTAAAATAGATATACAAAACCTAATAAATTTAAACACAATATTTCTATAATACATTCTTGGTTTTTATATTAACCACACAATAAAAATAAGTGCTGAATAAGGAATTTATCTAGCAAAACAAAATGTGAGAAGTGAAAAACCCTTACCTTGAAATCACAAATCACCTTTAAAATCACAAATTATATATATTTTAACATTTTTAATATAATTTATTTTGCTTTTACGTTAATTTAATAATATCGGCATCATTATTATGAAATCCATGAAGGTAATTACTTATTCCATAAAAATTAAAAACAAATTACCATGATGAATATAAATATATTATATTCCTAAAGAACTATTTATACCTAAAGAAATATTTTTTATGACCACATACTAAAAAATTTATACTTATTAAAAACATTAGTTTGAAAATTTTGAATTTTCATATAATAAAATACTATAAGGGGATTAATGTAATTCAAGTTGAACCAAGAGGTTATAAATTTTTACCAAGGATGATTTTATTTTTCAATAACTAATTATTTAAAATTATCACATGTTTTTGGGTAATTTTCTAATCCTTATCAAAATTATTATTACCCTTAATTATCTGATTTATCCCTTTTCATGATAAAAAAAATTAATAAAGTTACAATTACATTAGATAAATATAATAGAGATATATTTATGCAATTTTGAAATTATTGTTCCAAATTTGGAAAATATTTTTCAAAACTCAAAACACATTAGTTTCTAAAATTAATTTTATATTAACCTCGTAGCCATTTTGATAATGTTGGTTTTTAAAATTAGAATGTATAAATGTTTACAATGTTTATATATCATTATTCAATATAATAATTATTTGAATGTCCTAAAATAAATTAATATATTTCTAAATGTTCTAATTTTATTTATATGAAAATTTAAAATATTATTTAACATTATAAATTATATATAAAATTTCAAATATCAATTAATATATGGTATTTTTCACTATTCATGAAAAATTAATACTTCTCAGAGAAATATCAAACATTATTCAAAAGATAATTTTGATTTTTTTAAAATGAGAATTTTATTTTTTATCTTTTTTATATAAAAGTTTAAACATTTATTTTTAAAACATGTACACCAACAAATTATTGAAAAATTACCTTTACAAAGATATAATTTTTTTAATAAAAGTTTATTTACATAAATATCATGGGTGAAAAAATATAAAATTATTGGTTAGAATTAAATTAAATATATTATACGTAATTTAATATATATCATTAATATAATCCAATGACTGTGATATATTTATTGTTTTATAAAACACATTTGTATGTATTTAAATAGTTCTTAGGACAGTGTTTTCCTTTTATTTTCAGAATCTTTTTATTTTTATTTCTAAATAATTAATCCCAAAATAATTAAATATATATACTTGTGTAATCCGTGTTCTAATAATTCATATAATAATGTTCATACTCATCATTCTAATGGGTAAGTAATAATGGTAATATATTTCATGGGTCATTAATGTTTGGTGTTTCTTGGTGAATACAGATTTGAAAATAAAATTCTTAGTGTTTTTGGCACTGAAAGCTAAACAATGTGTTCCGTGTATTGCAAGATAAACTCAGTATTGCATGTACCATACAATATAATATACAATTTTCTTATTTTAAAATATTGTTTTGTTACAATAATTAGATTATTTATGATATTATAAGTATATATATGGTTCTACAATACATCTATAATAAATTTAAATTTTTTATATAGGATTTCCGAATATATACAAAACAAGTCAGACCATAGTTAAGGGTTCCACACATAACATTAGTTTCCATAAGACATATGTCATATTCACCACTATTTTCATTCATGTGGTGCATATAATTCCCCTTTTATTTGATATATAATGATTCCCTTAATATTCGTTGTATTTAATGTGAATTTGAATTTTTTTTGTTTCATCGAGGTAATGAATCATATGTTTTGAAAGATGTAATTGTTTATTATAGAATATCATCCTAAATTGTGATTTTTATTCCTAAGTATATATTAAGGGTGTTAAATGATATTTTTATATTAAATCTCATATATTTTTATCTCCCATGGTTTTTTATGATAAATAAATCTTTTTATTTCATTTTAATCTTTCAAATTGTTAATATGATCGAAATAATGTTTTTATGGAAAAACTGAATTTGTTTTCTATTCATAAAGTAATATTTTTATTACACATCAATATTTTATTCCGAATATTTTGAGTAATGTTATTAATAATTTCAAATGATTTATTACATTGTTTTTTTACTGATGTTTGAATTTATATTAAAATGTTTCAATGAAATTTTCATTTCATTATCCTAATGTGGCAATTTTTAATTTTCACTGAAAATGTGATGGCATTCATTTCTTTAACATACTAAACTTGAATTATACATACCACTATCATGAATAGTGAATTATTTCCTGATTTATTTAAAATTTTATACGGTTACATTTAAAGAAAATGTTTTCTCTAATATATTGGAAATATTAAAATTTTAGATAATTTATTTCAAAATGAAAAGTATATTTTCCCCATAGAATATTATATTGATATTTTAAAATTATTTTCATCTATGAATAAAATTAATAAATAATATTTTTTTATGAGGTTATTCACTAATTATTAAATCCACCATATTTCTTTGGATGATTGATGATAAGTTTGACTGAGGATGTATTAACATTACATATGTTAGTTCTTCTAATATTTATTTTTTTAATTATTTCTTTATTATATTATATTATTTATTCATATGATGAATGAATTATAATTATTATGCTATGGGTGGGGTGTGAAATTATATAGCCCCTTAATGCATAATTAGTTATCATCAGACAAAACAAGTCGGGTATTTGGCCAAAGCCTTACCCATTTATGAAATATGTTAGGTCACGTGGCCTAAACAATATTTTTATGATGTCCAGCATTTTGTATTCTATAATTATGAAATCATTTATAGATGTCCATGTGATTATTTGAATTGTTATTTTATTCATGGAAAATATTGAAACTCATGTAATGATTTATTTTATAATTTTTGGATCATCCTTTATTCCTATGATTTTATTCATTATTTATTTATTTTATGACTGATTTCATCATATGCATTCCTTTATTAAGAAAATATACTCACACATTTCTTATGTTTCATTTCTTTAGGATTCTTAAAAGTCTAATAAGAAGTATATAAAAGATTATGATATAGAGAATAATATGCACAAAAATGAAGTAATATGTTATATTTTAGATTTTGAAATGCAATTTAGTATTTAAGCATTAATCTTTTTTAACAATACAACTATAATATCTGATCCTTTGAGATGTGGTCACTTTTTTATAGTTCCAAAGTATTAAAATTAGCACTAACTCTAGGCTAATAGTGTTGTGGTATTTAAAATGATATGAAGGTATTTGAATGTATGTTTCATATAAAATTCATCATTTACAACTATCTTAAATAAATATGTATACTATAAATGATTTTTTTTCATATGGATATTTTTTAGATACATTCCTATGGGGAAAAAGATGATCCATTTTATGAACAAATGACTTCTTAATTTAAACTACAATATGTGAAAAAATTAGTATAAATGGTTCATCATATTGTTTTTATGGATCACTCTTATTAATGATTTATATATGTATTAAATAGATAAAATGAGTTTTGTATTACTTAATAATACATTTCTAATGGTTAGTATTTAGAGAGGGTGATGAAAATTGATGCCATATTTATAAAGACCAAAAATATGATAATGAAAATAATATTGGGAAGAAACAATCAGTATTTTTGAGAATCAATATTGGAGATATCATGATGAAAAATATAACATTTATGTCATGCATGTTGAGAATACTACCTATGATAGTTTTATTGGAACATTTTGGATATTAAAAAAAATAATCCTTTGAATGAAATATTTGACTTACTCTTAATAGAAATATGTATATGGTTAGATCCCACTCCAAATAAATAATGAGAATTCATACCTTCAAATAGCCATACATTATACAAGAGGGAGTAAATTAATGTTTTTTTCTCTATAAGATCAATGTGCCATAGGGTAATTTATAATAATTTCATAAATATATGCCATTAAAAGATATGAAGCTGATAGTAATGAAATCTCATGATTTTCATTACAGGATGGAATATCTCTCACTAGATTCATTGTAAAGAATATTTCAAATTCCTAAAAGAATAACGATAATGATGGGGTGTTATTTTTGAATTCAATTTTTAAAAAGGTTATTGATCTGATTTTTTTTTGAACAATTCAAAGAACAATTTAATTTATAAATTAAGTGAAATGAAAAAAATTCTCTTGATATTTTTTATGATATCATGGTTCATTAAATAGTTCATTTGGTGAGAAAAAATATAGCTTTTTAGACCTATATATGTTTATCTAATGTATCCCTTTGATAGGAATGTGATGTTATTGATGGTATATAATAAGAATACATATCGACCAAAATCCTATAATATGATGTGTTGAATTTCTATAGAGGTTGTAGAGTTCTTTACACCCAACTTGTTTATAGGGGAGGAAAAATGTTTTCCAATCTCTCACCCTGAAAAATTAAATTATGTGGAAATGGGATCCATGGATTTAATGTAATATTTCTGAAATTTGAACATATGAAGTCGGTATATTTATAAATCATGAATTCCATAGTTGATTCTCAACCATATATAACATTTTTTGTTAATCTGTGAAAACAAAGTTATCCAAAGAAGAATCATATTTGGATTTATAATGAGAACATATTTTTTCCCTTGCTTTAGGATATCATTCATGGTAGATTAGATGCATTAAAAACATTGAGATGATTAGTGGGTAGCCCATGTTTAAATTTTACAACAAGGCTAGAGTGTCAAATTGCTGGCTATACATTTCATAAGAGAGATTATAACAATAGAAGTGCTGTTTATAATACTTGATTATTGGTGTTCATAGAAGTAAGGCACCTTTTGAGTGCCAATGAAAAAAAGACAACCCTTCATTAAGTTCATATTATAATTTCATTGAAAAATGTTGGGTGGTTGATTACATTAAATTAATTGTTCCTATGTTTAACTGCAATTGAGTTATTAGCAACAACAGTGTGATACATGATGAATTCGGTATGAAACTATTTTTTATGAATTGATTGGAATGATATTTTGGTCCATGAATCATGGAAGTACATGAAAAATAGTTTTAATATAATCTCAATCTATCAAATATAATATGATCTACAGTTTTACAAAAAAAAATTAGTATTTTAGTGACTAAAAACCTGATGATGATGATTTATGTGATTCCCTACGTCCGTGGAAAATTGACATATAATATTGATAACCATGTCTTATATATTATTTGTTTCATACAGAATGATCATGAATAAAGAATTTAAGAAAAAAATCATTTAGTAATTTCCAAATATTACATGTAACATATATTTATTTCTTATTTACTTTATACAATTTCATAAAATATTACATATAATAGATTTTTATATTTATAATAAATATAATTACTAATATGTTAAATTATATGTTTAGATATTTTAGATTTTTCTGTATCATTTTTCAATTATCCAACTTTATATGTAACTAACTGATTTTTATTAATTTTCAGTTAAATTTTTTATTCTTTTTTATCTATCAATTTATGTATACTAAATATGGTTAGTATTAATTTTAAGATTGTTTTTAACTAATCTTGCAAAGAAGAAAAATATTTGATTGTTTAGTTCTATTTTTTTTTGTATGTATAAATTTTAATTTTTTCATGTATTTATGTAATAGTTGAAATTTTTCCTTCCATTATGTGATTCGATATCTCATTAATGTTTTATCATTTCAGTTAACAAATTTAACTGTTATGGAAAAACAATTTCTTCTATCTAGTCTAATTTTTTTAGATTATATTTAATTTTATATTTAACTTTCTATATAATAGTTTCATTTGTATATTTTTGAACTAATTATTTATTAATTTTATTTGTTAATTTATTTTGTAGGATAATATTAGATGAGAAATTGAAGTCACCTCAATTTTTTGATAGGGTTTTCCCAAAATTCTGTTGAGGAGTCTCCTCATCCTTACACATAATAGTCATCTACATTTACATGGTAAGATAACGGTTCAAATGTTGGAAAACAATAAAAACACATTTATGAGAATTATCATTTTCTTATAGTCAAGTGTAGAGAATAATAGTTTATATTTATGTTAATTATATTCATATGGTTCTAAATTCAAAATAATTTATATATTTTGTTTATAGTTTGAGGAAAGGACAATGTTAGTATTTTGATTTATGATAGGATAAGTTCCAACAAGGTTAAAATTTCATAATTATATGATACAATTTTTGTAAGGTAATTTTTTATTATTTTACATATCATGATTTTTTCACTAACATTGGTTTTTTTCAATCCTATCATATGAAATTTGATATACATGACACAAGAAATGTGAGAAAGAAATGTTTAGATTTGCATTCAAGGATTTGGGGGATTTGAAATAAACCCATATTTAATATTTTAATTTTGGGAAAACACAAAATAAAAATCCATGTGATATATATATTTCTCTAGATTAGGTTACATGTAAGTGGTTTTTTAAAATTAAATGAATAGAATCATTTTTGGTAAGTGAAGTGTTCGATTTTAGATGCTTTTTATATTAAATATCTTATTAAGGATTTATTTAGGATTAATTTATTTAAATTGAGGATATATCATCACTATATGAAATAAAACATATATAAATGGGTGAGTCACAAATTTACCTAAGTTATATATTTTAATCGGCCTCTTGTAGAACAACATGGGTTATCGAATCCTCTGATACTTAATACGAATCCTAAAGAAACCTAAATTCTATATTGTTGATTTGGATTTGAAGTAGCCAAAATTGTTTTTAATTGAGTGCATAACTATATATTTTTAAAAACATAACTAAAATCAATTTAATAGAATGAGTTAATCCATGGTAATCTCTTTTAGTGCATTAAATGAATTACTTCTTAATATAATTCTATTTCATTAACTTGAGAGGAATTCAATCATTGAAATAAATATAACATCATCACAAAAATTTTTAATTCATCTACATACATATTATGATAACTGATAAATTTGAATTGTCATTTTTATGAGAACATGAACATAAAAGGGTCTTATTATCACATGGATATTATAGTGATGAATTTCAATAAGAAGAGGAAGAAATAAAATCATTGAAAGAAAATCACATCCAAATAATTGATTATGAATTATTAAAATGATAAATAACAACCAATAAATCACCTTTATACTCATTTGGATCAACCCATAATAGGTTTACAACAACATTTATGGTATTCAATCAGTACAAGTGAAATTTTGACTCATAAGGGAAGAATTGATGAATAAAAATAGTGAAATAACAATCACTCCACTAATGTGTGAAGAATTTCACTAAATTTGATAGAAATAGATTCCATAACTAAAGAATGAATATCAAAATGATTAGAAAAATAATATTATAATAGAATAAAAAATAATTTATTATGAAACATAGGTGATTTAAATTACTTTAATGTTAATGAAATTCATGAATAATAGATGGTAGTGTAACGATAAAATTGAGTGAATAAAACATCTCCCCAAATTACATAAATACAAAGAATTTAAAAATTCATATTATGATCCATGTGTAAATCCCATATCAATAAATACATTCCCCATTAATTAATAGTGTCAAAATGTGGGTGTGAGAAAAAGGAAATTATACACTTTTATTGTGCCCTAGAAAATTTCCCAAATTCTTCTCCAATTTTTCCATTCATATATGGAATTGAAGATGGGAGAATAGTTGATGGATCAAGAAGATAAAAATCTTTTAACTAGTTTCTTCTATTATGTCCCAAAATTTTAATACAATGTTATTATCCATTCGTAGTTTCTTCTCAAAATTTTGGATGGTTTAATGGGACCTGAAATATGGCCATTAATTTAATCCTAAACATAGGGTCCCTGGATCACCTTGAAAAAATCATAATTTTCTCTATCCGCAGTGGAATCAATATGATATATATAAAATTCCCTACCAATAATTATAATTTTTCCTTCATTTAAGCATGAATTGTGGGATATGATTTTATTTTATGGGTTTCATGTACATTAGGCATTGATGAATAATTTTTGCATCAATGGAAGAAAATATCAATCTTCGTTATCAATTCAACAATTGATCCAAAAAAATACTCAATGAAAATATTTCAATAATATCTCATTAATATAAATTCATAATAATCAAAATAAATAATTCCATAAGCTATTGATTAATTGGTTCCAAATCGACAAACCATATAGATAAATTTCACAATAATGTGAAATTAAGTTCAATAGGTAAAATGAAAAAAAATTACTGTTTATGCACATTAAAACACATGAGTATTATAATATAATACATCAATATCAGCATATTCTAGTGTCTTATCTAACCCCCATATTGCGTTTTGTTAGTACAATGAGATATATATCTCAAAAATATGATATTGAGTTACTTATTAAAAAACTAACATATAATTTTCACCAAAAGGTACCATCACAAAAAATCCTAAAAAAAATCAAAATCATTTCACATAAGATATTTTCATGATAATAACGTAATACCAAGTACATTTCATTTTTTAAATTATTTGCCTCATTTCATCTAAAATCAATTAACCACGATGATTTGTTTTGTATCACAAATGATGTGGGATCTATTTTATTATTCTTTGGGATACAAATGGATGCACTATGTGAGATGTTCATGAATCGTTAATATGAGTTTTAATTTTATATTATGTTTACTTTTATCTTTTTATGTTTTTCTATTTATTTAACAATAATAAAGATGAAAAAAATAACTATGGGTAATTAAACTATGGATCCATGATCCCCATGTGTTGATCTCGAAACATATTGTCAATTCCACTCCCGAAAATAGAGATATAAATCCTAATTCTTGAAAATAAAACTATAGAGTCACAATTTCAAAGTGCCTAACTCCAGAAACTTTGGTAAAACATTTCTCTACATGGTAATTATTTTCATTTTTATTCTAATAAAATTATACAATATGTTATCCCAAAACCCATTTGGAAATAATAGGTGCCTAAGAACTCAAATGAACACAAAAAATACAATTAACTTCTTTTTTGGAATGTTTATTAATTGGATGAAATATTTTAGTAGTAAAAACTCACATTAAACAACCACAATTTCAAAATACTAATATCAAGAACATATATATTAATTAAAATCATAATAATTTCATTAAAAATCAGTTAACATTCAATTTTAATGTTTTCCAATGTAAATTAATACATTCAGTGATAATTAATTGAATTTATGAATGTAAAATGAATTGATTTAATTTTTCATAAAATATCATATTTTCAATCCCCTCAACATATGTTGACACCACCCATAGATTTAAAAGGGAAGAGAAGAGAGAGTTCATAAAAAAGAAGAATGAGGGGAGCATTTTATTTGAAATGAATTCATGGAAAAATAACCTGGTTTCACATTGATGTCACATTAATAAGTAATTTACCACTTTAGCATTATTTCACAAGTAGACTCCTTGGTGATGGTTGAAGGTTGGATGGAATTATGGAAAGAATATGTTTCATTTAAAATACTAAAAATCTTAAACTACTAAATATCATCCACAAGAAACATTAGATCACATTGGAAACCCCAGGGGGGTCACCATAAAGATAAAAGACCGGTTAAAATGTATAGTATTATTTCGAAATGTAAAACTATGAGTAAATTAATATGTAAAATCAATGTCGTGTCCTAGAAAGAGCATTATTTAATGTTGTTACCTCAACATGGACCCTAAATCTATCATTATTTGTATTTCTCATAGGTTGTCTTAATTAACTCTACCTCTATTTCGTTGTTATAGAATGATTCAATGAAAGGGTTTAACAAATGACCGTTGACATTGAAGATATGACCACTAGTGGGATTTTGAATCTCCAATCCCCTTGGGTGAAGAAATTATGCACTATGTATTGCCCTAACAATCTTGAACAAAACATTACTTGGTGTAAATGAGGTTTTTAACTATACAAGGGAATATATTTTCCCTATTAAATGTGTTTGAATTTTATATTCCTAGATTTGTAGACATAAATTATAGACTTATTGATCCTATAATTTTCATATGCCTTCGTCCTAAGTTCCACATTTTCGATAATATCTAATATAATCTTTTTTTTTGGAAAAATAAATGAAAAAGATAAATTTTTTGATTTTCCAAAAGGCCTTATTTTCATTTAAATAGGTAAATGGAATGATTTTCCATAAACCATCCAATATGGTGACATGCCTGGGATGGGTTTGAATGTAATATGATATTCCAAAATGTATTCAAAGAGTTTCACAGATCAATCATTCCTTGAGGGATTTAGGATTTTTTCTATAATTTTCATAGTTTCTTTATTTTCCAACTCAACTTCACTATTGATTTTAGAATGGTATGAAGTGGAAAATTTGTGGGAAATACAAAACATATTAATGCATTCAGAAAAGTGGTAGTTAAAGAAATGGTATCCACACTCACCATTGTTATCCCAAGGAATAATGAATCTATAAAATATGTGTTCTTTCAGCAATTAGATCACAACATAATGGTCAATTCAATTTTTGGGAATGACTTTAACACATTTAAATATATTAAAAACTACTAATATATTGTAGATATTTCCCCTAGAGATTGGAAAGGGTCCAATTAAATCAATTCCCCATCTTTTAATGATTTCGAAACCCACAATGATTATTATATGAATTTGATTTATTCTGGTGTTGAATAATAATTTCTAACATCAAGGAAAACATTAGGATAATTTATAATAATACATAGTGAGGTTGGAAAAAAGGAATCCACGGTATTGGAACATTTCAGTTGTTTTATTTTTATAAAATGGCTTCCACAAGCATCTTTATCATAAAATTTAAGAATGGACTCTTTATTTTATAGGGGAACACATCCTTTAATGATTTTTTTAGTAATAATCAAGAAAATTTTTGGATCATCAAAAATATTATTTTTGATACTAGAAAGGAATATCATCTTGGCTTGGTACCCAAGAAATTTTTTAATTACACCCATACCCAAGAGATTTCAATGTTAGTATACGGTGAACAATCACTCACGGAATAGAGGTTCGCATCAGGAAATGAATCAAACATAGGAAGGTGATGTGCATTTTTACTAAATTTGGTCTAATAGAGAAGATATAAAACAACTTTTTAAACACACATTTTTCCATAATTTTAATATAAAAACGTTAAGTATGAGGACCCACTTAATCAATTTATCCTTGGATTATTTTTTAAGAAAATGTATTTCAGAGCTGAATCATTTTTTATGAAAATGATGTGGAATTCTAAGGGATGATACCTGAACTATTATAATGAAAATACAACATCATGAAAATATTTTTTGACAGTGGTGTAGTTGGATTTTTCATTATTTAATGATTTAATTTTACAAGCAATGAAACATGGAGTTTTTTTATAATGGCTTTCTTATAAATCTCCTATAATAAAGTCACTCACATCATCCATGGGATTGAAATCAATGTTAGATGTGGGAGATTTCATGATATGTAGAGAGATAGGAGATTACATGAGTATTGAGAATGATTCCTCACATTTTTTATGTCCATAAAAATTGTTAATCGTTCAACAGTAGAACACAAAGTGGTGAGCATATTGACTTGAAACTCTTAATGAATCTTCTATAAAAACCATCATTTTCTAAGAAGGACCTCAACTCCTTGAATTATTTTTTTAGATTGAAGGTGATGAATGATATAATCCATATATTTATCAACATCATTCCCTCTAACAGATATAACATGGAAAATAAAAATTTCTTTTTCAACATGATAGGGAATATTTCCTAGTTTAGGATGACATTCTTATTCTTGCAAATAGATATAACCCATTAATAATTTTTTACAAATCCATAAAATGTTTCCCAAAATATGGATATGTCATCCATAAATACCTGTAATAAACCCACTCCATTTAAAAGAAGATTCTCAACATGAACCTCTAGATGGTTCCAGGGTCATTTCATAACACTAAAGGGATAATGATTAATATAAAATGTTCTAAATGGACGGGTGAAGATTGTTTTTCCTTGAATTTTACCAAGAATTAAATATGACTATACCCATTGAATCCACCTAGGATGAATTAGAACTTATGACCCACCACTCTCTCTATTAATTAATCAATATAGGGTTTAGGGAAATGGACTCTCTAGGTACACGAGTTAAAATTATTATACTCAATACACACCCTTCATCCAATACTCACCATTTTTTGGGAGAATATCACCATCCCCATTGGCAATCCAAGTTATTCCATCCTTATTTTTAACAACATAAATTGGCCTTTCCCACTCACTCTCACCAATGGGGGAGATGGTACCCTATTTCAATAACATTTGAAGCTATTTCCATTCTAAATTCATAATAATAGCATTGTGTCTCTAAAGATATTTATTGAATAATTTGTAGTCATACTATAGAAAAATCCTATGAGTTTGAATGAGTGGCATAATAATAAGAATATGAGAAAACATCCATCTGATTAGTTTTTATGCTTCACCAAGATATTACAGAAGAATTCCTCATTGATTGGATTAAAGAGTAGATGAAATGAAAACTTTGAAGGATTTATTTTAGTATAATAATGATAATGTAACTGATAAAGTAAAGGCCATAAATTTGAGAATAATATGGTTAAAACGTTCATGATAAGTATTGGACTTTGCAGCATAAAAGTTTTATTTTTTCAAATTTCATGAGAGAATTGGTTCATTTTCAATAAAAGCTTCATCCACCGTAGTGGCTAGATCAATGTCAGTAATGGGTATATACTCGATGTTTTTTATTTCAAAATTATTTTAATATATTTTTTGTCCTAAAAAAACATTGAGAGAGCTATCTAATATATATTCAATCAAAGGTGAAAAATTTCACTCATGTGAACAAATGAAATTAATCTCATCTTGAATTAAACAACCTTAAATAATTATTCATTGTTTCTCAGAATCCCTATCAATACTACCTATACAATTGAACACAAGTCCTTATTTGTCATCAAAAATTTTAGTGTTTTCATTATAAATTCTCATATCAAGTCTCGTGTTTCCAAAGGTTATGGGAATGTTCCCATTCCGATCTCTAAACAATGAGAGGATTTTTTCTAAGAAGAGATATCAATGGGTGATTAGGGAACTACCCCTATAACCAAAGATATGGTGATTATCAAGCATAAAAAGTAAGTAGGATAAACGAAAATTTCCAATTTCATCCGAATTCCATTTAAGTTCTCTTGATGAACTCAAACACTATGATAAACTTGGTATGAGTCTGTTGAATGTTGGTTGGAGATCATTATGACCTAATTGAAAATACATAGCTTGTTGATTGTGGTTCACAATAATCATAGATCAAAAAGTTCTTTGATTAAAAATTTCTCTCCTAACTCAAAAAAGATTTGTGGATATCCTCTATCTACCATCATTGTTGGAATTTTCCATTGAATGGTGGTACTCATATTAATAACCAAAAGGACATTATTGTGATGTGAAAAATTTCTTTTAAAATTAGAAAAGTCCTTAAGGATCATTTAGTAGGAGGAATGGTTTTTATTTCCTATATATGGGTAATATTCCTCATACCATTATATAAAATTTCCATAAATGTTCCACTTAGTCTAGGTTCATAAATTCCTCTTAAACGTTGATGGAAAGGGGAAAATGGTTTAATTTTTGGGTGAGATATTGGGTCTTTAACATTCTTATCATATTTTTCAGAATGTAAGGGTAATTCTTCAAAATTTTCATTTTATATTAAATATTTTAATGGTTATAGAATAATTGTTTTATTTTTTTCAATGGATATCCCACCTCTAATTTAGTAACTTATTTTAGATATTCTTGAGCAGTTTTTGTGTAGCTGAATTATCCCCATAATGATAGGGAAGGGACAATCTATGTAGGCATGGGATCCTTTAAAAAAATTGAACATTTTTAATTCATGATTATGTTATGATAATTTTGAGTTCATTTTCTCAATTTTTTTATAAATTAGTGCAAGTATTGAGAGAGGAATAGTTTTGGCAGAGACTTGTGCTAGTTGTTTTACCACATGAAGTGACATTGGTTGTTGGAATGGATTTTGAATTGGATGTCGAATTGGTTTTTGGTATTGTATAGGAGGATATTGGTATTGTATGGGTCGGGTTTAGAACTAATTATGGGTTTGAAAATTATGTTAATGGCATGGGTTAAGACATTATTTTTTTTATTGTTGATTTTCCATCCAACATACACCAGGATAGTCAATATACTGTGGATTGAAAGTGTTTTAGTACTATGGATTTTGAAATAAAAATGAATTCCAATCTTCTAATGGTCATCCTAAAATAACATCCTTACTATTATAAATGGTTATGAAATTATTAGTCATTTAGTCATGTTTTTCAAAAATTAAAAAAAATTGTTCAATAGATTTGATTTTATGGACCTTCCTAAGATCGATCTCCTAGACCTTCCTAGTGAGTACAGAATGTTTTTTATATGGTTTTTTTTCCTTATCTAATAATTTGAATTGAATTATATTTAGGTGGATTCTCATTAAAGCGATTTTCCCCAGGTTTGGTTCGGTTCTGAAATTTTTTCCAAATACTCTTAATCATCATTTGGGGATTTATTTTTGAATGTTCATTGTCAACTGATGTCAATAAATGATTTATTACCTGGCCTTATCCCTTCATGAAAAATTATGAATCATTTTTTGAATGAGGAACCATGGTGTGGTTCCATGTTTAATGATTATTTGATCCTTTCATGTGTTTAATATAATGTTTCTACCCATTTTTTGAATTTTTTGATGTTATCATTATGTGTAATTGTATTGTGATTGGGGATTTATTTTTTTTATAATTATATTTGATGTTATTCCAAAGAGTGGATGGATTTTGGTATAAAATTATTTACCAATTTCATTGATTGATCCATTACAAAAAAAAGTAAATAGTATCATTTTAACTAATTCAATTTGATTTGGCAGGCACATGGATTCAAATATGTCAATGAATTCATTAACAAGATGGTAATGATTCTCAAACACCCTGTCATGAATGGTTGGGAGGTGGTTTAAGACATGGGGTCTGAAAACATATTGGTAACATCCTATGCAATAATTTCATATGCTTGAGGGTGTATTGGTCCATACAGGTGTGAGGTAGTCATTCACAATCTGTTTTGTAACAATTTCCAAGTTAGTGGATTTCCCATTCTGGTTTCCATTTATGTTCCATTCCTAGAATATAATTTCGTTTTGTAGATGATTATGCATTTTATTGAACGCAATTTTAGAACCCAATATATTTTAAATAATAGGATATTTGTGATGGATTCCCTTAGATTCATTGGACTCATCACCCATCATGTTTTTCAACCCAACTAGATGGTTTGAGTTGTCAGAAGTGTTGGTAGACATTTTGGTACATAAAAAGGAAAATATAAAATTGATATAAAGGTTATATTGAGTATAATATAGTTAGTTTCAAAGATTAATTACACGGGTCCTAAACAATGGCACCAGAATTCATTTTCTCCAAAATTAACCAATGTTATATGGTGTAAGCGGTCACTTGTTGAACAACTTGGGTTATCAAATCATCAGAGAGATTTGATGAAACCTAATGAATAATTCATTCGATGTGATATATTTTGCAATGAAGTTGGAAAATTATGTTTGAATTGAGTTAATTAATAAAGAGTTTTAATTAATTAATTTAATTCAATTTATGATAATGATTTGATCCTAGAATTTTATTGGGGTGTATAGGATGAATTCATTTTTAAATTATTTCAATTTCATTAACATGACATGAATTCCATTAATAAAATAAATATAAACTCCTAAATTATTTGTTTGATGTACTCAAATGCACATTATAATAACCTATAAATTTGGAGATTCCATTTCATGGGAACTCTATTGTAATAGATACTATTATCACATGTAATGTGTGGAGATGAGATTCAATAAGGAAGAGGAATAAGGAAACTCAATTAAAGAGATTCTCTTCAAAATAATTGATTTATAATTTTTAATATGATAAAGATAGAAATTCAATACCCTTGATACTCCCTTGAATAAAACAACTATAGTGTAGACCTCCATTATTGTTATTTTATCAATGGATGTAGGAAGTAGACTCATGAGGGTGGGATTGAATAAGGAAAATGTGAAAAAATAATCACTCCACTATTTTGTGATGTATTTCACAAATTATTCTATGAATAGATTCACTAAAAATGTAAATGGTATTGACATTTCATAAATAATATTAGAATAAATTAATAATAAGGACATTTAATAAGAAATTTAGGTGATTCAGATATCATATATGGGGAAAATATGAGTGAATAAAAAACATTAGTGTGACCATAAAATTTAATTCATTAACAAAAATTCCAATTAGTTCACCACAACCATGATAAATTATCATATTATGAGCCAAGGTTCGATACTCTATAAATGTAAAGACCCGTAAATTTCAAGGAAATTTTTTTTTCTTAATTTTTGATTGGAATTTTACAAGAACACAGTTTCTGACGGCACCTGATTCTAAGGCCCGATGTGCCCGGAATCATTTTCCGAAGTTTGGCTCAGGTACATTCAGTGAACGAATGAACTGGTTTTTCTAACTTTTGAAATGGTGCTCAAAATCAAATTCTGAGGGCACCAATGGAATCGAAGCACCGGTAATTGCTTAGAAACTCCTCTTCCGGAGTTGTGTTTTCTCGAGTGTGGTCTTTAAATTTTTGGAGTTAAGTGAAAAAAATAAAATAAAGTGGTGTGAAAACTTTATTTTTATTTCACTTAATTCCACATAAAGGCCACTTAAATCTGCTTAAGCTGAGTTGAAACTGATAGGGTTCAGTCTAAAATATCATACCATCTTGGTAGCATATTTGTGAGGTGGGGCCTGCATGACCCCCACCATTTCTTTCCCTCTAAGTAACGCACCCGCGAAAACTCCTAATTAATTAAAGTCAACTGAGGAATTTTCTAAAACTCTTAAAGGCTCCTATTAATTGGGCGGTTTTATTCGTTGAATTTAATTATATGAATTAATGGGTCGTTACTTAGTTTGTTTTTCATTTTGTTGGCATGTTAAAAAAATAAGACCAACGCTTGAATTCTTGCGGATTGCTCGTTGAGAGGATTTGGAGAAGACTCAAAAGATTGAGATCTTCATCCTCCTTCGCGAAGAATGTGAAGAACGCGAAAAACGCGAAGAAACGCGAAGAACACGGAGAATGCCGAACCCTCGGAGATCGACGAGGCGACGCCGTGTTCTGCGACACTGACGATTCTCCTTCTGTGACGCTTCTTCCACGACGATTCTTCTTCTGTGACGTTTCTTCTTCCTCTAAAAATCTTCGATCATCATCTTGAGTTTGCCTACGCGACGCCGTGTTCCGCGTGACAACGACGCCCTTCCGCGACGCGACGATCATTTTCTTCCGCGACGATCAATTCTGCGACGAACTCGCGTCTGATGACGACGTTGAGGTAGGGGTCGTTTTGAAAATGATAATACCCATGTTGGTTTTCCTCCAAGTAAAGAATGCGAACCAACTAATTAACAAGTTGGTCCGCGGACTATTATTGCGGGTCGAGATTTATCAATTGCTGGGAATTATGGTGTTGTTTCAAACCGCTAACGCGGTGGGTGCGGACCAACGAACAAGTCGGAACCCACCTCCCTTTTGTTCTTGGTGTTCGGAATGGCGGACGACGACAAAACGGGCCGTAGAGATGATTTGTTGTTTCCGCTGTGAAGAACGGGACTCGGGATGAGCTACGGCGCAGACAGAAAAGAAATCGGACCACCGGAGAAACTCCGGTGGCCCACGGACTCCACCAGCGGCCCGGGTCACCGGCACGGCGGCGCCGGTGGCCGGAGGGAGCAGCACCCCGGTGCGCTGCCAGATGGAGCCACCGCGGCTGAAGCCGCGACGGCAGGATGCGGTTCTGCGGTCGCGCGGAACCGGAGGCAAGGACGCGGCCGGCTGCCGCGTCCGTTGGCGAGAGGCAGCCCCAACCGGGGCCGCGGACCCTTCACGCGGGGGAAGCGCGCCCCCGCCGCGGTTTCCCTCACTCAGCCGCTCGGCCGAGCCGAGCCGAGCTGACCCGCCGGGCCGGGTCGCGCCCAGGTCGGGCCGGGCCGCCCTGGCCAGGCCGGGTCGCGCCCAACCGGATCGGTCCAGGCCCAGACCCCCGTTTTCGGATCTTCTCGGTCTTTTGATCATACCTTGAGCTATGGGCCTCCGAACGACACGCTGTCAGCGGAAATGCGATCCTTGGATCGAGACGGTCGTTTCGGTATATTACACTCAAGGTTTAGGAATATTTTGGGTTTGGCCGGGTTGGTTTGTACATGAAACCAACCGGGCCCTCGGAGCAAAAACGCTCGTATCGTGAGCTTCGGACGTCCGATTGACGTACCGTCAACTTTGATGGAATCCTCTAAGTGAGACGGATCTTTTGGCTTACTCCTCCGAAGGTTTGGATGTAGGTGGGGTACGGTCGGGATGGTTTTGCCTTAAAAACCAACCGGGCCCCTGGAACGAAAAAGCCAATAACTCTCAGACCGGACGTCCGATTGACGCGCCGTCTGCGACGTTGAGTTCCTGTTGTCGATACAGAACTTTTGGAGACATCAACTCCAGACTATGTGTTAGTTGATGTATCAGCCTCTCGGCTCGTGGAGCGGACCCTCCCGAATGACCTTACTGTGTGCGGGAACCCTAGACCTGGCTGCAACTGCTACTGTGACGACGACGACGACGACGAGTGTACAGAGATCCTCATTGGATTCTACTACGACGATGATGAAAACAGTACAGGAATCCTCTGTGTTTTAGGAAGTGACCACTACGGTACTTTTGGGATACATCAACTCTGGACTATGTGTCAGTTGATGCATCGACCTCTTGGCTCGTGGAGTTGACCCTCCCGTAACGAGCATGCTGTGTGCGGAAACCATAGGGCCGGTTGAGACTTGACGACTGCTGATCGAAAGACTCGGTGTGTTATGTATAGCCCAGTGGGAAGCGCATTGTTGTAGCAGCAGACCCACGGCAGAGGAGCGCTTGGTTATAGCATCAGACCCGCGGTACTCAACAGAAGGAGTACCTGTGGAGGCTATGAGGGGGAGCGCTTGGTTGTTGCGATAGACCCATGATGGAGGAGCTCTTGGTTGTACCAGCACGGGGGAGCGCTTGGTTGTAGCGGCAGACCAACGACGAAGGAGCGCTTGGTTGTAGCGGCTGACCCGTGCTACTCAATAGAAGGAGTACCTCTAGAGGCTATGAGGGGGAGCGCTTGGTTGTAGCGCAGACCCATGATTGGAAGCTCTTGGCTGTAGAAGCAGGCCCACAGTACTCGATAGGTGGAGTACTACAGAAGTCCAAGGTTAGAGGGAAGCACTTGGTTACAGCGGCATAACCACTATACATGATGGAAAAAGAGTTTCCCAACAGCTATGGTTTCACTTCATGATCGATCCTATGTGGGTCATTGTGGGGGTTAGTACCTACCGATCCATTCTAGGTCTGATGGCTTAGATGAATTAGTGGCTACACCTGATCATCTCTATCGTCTTACGAATTAGTATCCCTGCGTGAGCTGAATCTTCTTTTTCTTCCCTATGTGGATTGTGTTGTGCTATCCTGTGTGGATTTACGTTTTTCTTTCCTATGTGTATTGTGTTGTGCTATCCTGTATGGATTTACATTTTTCTTTCCTATGTGGATTGTTTTGTGATATCCTATGTGGATTTACGTTTTGCATTCTTGTGTGGACTGGGTTGTACTAGGGTTCAGATGTTGGAGCCGAATGAGAATTGATGACTTAGGTATATGTATGAGCATATACCAAAGCAGTGTCAGGTGTTACTTCCTGATTGTATCTTTCCATTGTGGATTATCCTCTGTGGATTCTGGGAGACCTTCGGAGGTCTCGGAGTCCCTACTGACTAGCTTATACTCACCCCTGCATGGGCTATGCCCGCACTACGTTGTGTTGGTTGTAGACGACGGACAGCGCTGATCGTGGTTGAGGCTTGCGGAGCAGGACGGTACTTGGAGGTGGACCACTGGGTGGGATGTACTCAGAGCGGTTGGCTAGACCTGAGGAGCAGTGGAGGCTCTCTGTACCCACCGTTCAGGTGGGACATCTAGTGGACGGCTCGACACTACGGCTTTACTTTTCAGTTGTTATTTTCTCTTTTGAGTTGTACTTTACTTTCAGTTTGGGTTTGTATACTGGCCCACTTGCTTTCCGCACATACTGTTGTACCGGTTTTTACTTAGTGTTTACTTCCACCTGTATGCTCTGTGGTGTTTGTGGTTTACTTTAAAAAAGCAATGTCTTCCCATTTTATACGGATTTACGCCTTGGTGCTAGTCCCCAGCCCCTGGCCTATGGAAGGCGGGCTTGGGGTAGTCACGACACGGGCCCCGAGGACGGGTCGTGGCAAATTGGTATCAGATGAGTTAGGTTCTACTACGGACTCTGATCTTTTCTATGTGATGCAATTGTGTTTAGTGTATTGGGTGTGCTTATCAGTCCAGGGAGTCCAGTGTTGGTACGGCGGCCGACGTATCCGTACACCAGGACCCTGACTTCTGATTTCCGACTTAATGCACAAAAACATTGATGGCGTGTGTGTTTCAAGTTTTCTTTGTGATTACTTTCTGTCAGCTCGCCAGGTATATTGTTCTGACCGTGGCGCACCTGTTTCATTTTCAGGATGGCCCCACGACGGTAGCCAGCTAGGGGATCCGAGATTTGAGCGTGACGACAGCCCGCCGAGCGATGAGGCTTCGGTACAAGGCCCTTTGACAGCTAAGGCACCGATGGTACCTTTACCCGTTGAGCCATCGATGCTTCTAGCCCCAGCCGCTGACGACACATGTCGCCTTAGTGCACTGCATGCGTTCCAGTGCTTGCGACTGGCCAGGTTATGCGGGGAGATGGACCCCCATGCAGCCGAGGACTGGCTGGAGTCAGTGGTGCGAGTTTTCTGGTTAGTGAGGACACCAGTAGACCTCATGGTGAACCTCGTAGCGAGCCTACTGCACGTGGCAGCAGGAAGATGGTGGAGCTTGATTCTCCAAGTGTACGACGAGGCATCACTCCTTTGGATGGACTTGGAGAGCCTTTTTCGCTCAGAGTTCATCCCAGCCACCCTCCAAGCGGTATGCATCCAAGAGCTACTACAGCTGCGGCAGGGCATCATGACAGTAGCCCAGTACCAGGCAAGGTTTACCGATCTCTCGCGCTATTCCACGGACATGGTACAAGACCCATTCTTCAGGGATCGAACCTTCGAGCAGGGGATCAGACGAGAGATTAGAGCTTCAGTTGTTTCTTACAGCATTCTGACACAGACAAGGGTGTTGGAGAAAGCTCTCTTAGTGGAGAGTATCCTTGCTGAGCAGTCTCCAGCAGCAGGACCCACCACTAGCCGGCATGCGACAGAGTCTTCTGCAGCGGGCAGTAGACAGATGACGCAGGGGTCCAAGAGGACTAGACCTACCTGTGGTCGACCGCGTGACACAAGATCGTTTGTGAGAGGCACCCGGGGTGGACAATGACTTACCATGATCAGACAGTGTTACTCATGCGGCGGGGTAGGTCACATGGCTCGTGACTGCCCGACCCGCCTAGTCGAGGAGCAGCAGACGGTTGAGGGGCCACCAAGGCAGAGGCAGAGGGTCGACCGTGGTAGTCCGCAGGGATCAGGCGGACGAGGAAGAGGAGCTAGCCAAGCAGCAGGTGGTGGGAGACTCTTTGAGGCTCTACCACCACCACCACTAGGAGTTCCACCCCGACCGCAGGGAGCTGGTGGACATGGGAGACCTCAGCTTCAGGCAGCTGAGTCCTACGATCGTGGAGCTCCGGGAGCAGATGGACAGGAGTGGGACTAGCTCCAGACCTGAAAACTTTTGTTTATGCTGCTTCTAGCATTGTTGATGTTTGTTTGTAGGTGTTTTTTGTCTTTGTACTTTGAGTTGCATTATTAAAAGACACATTTCTCTTGGCGTTTACCTTCATGTTCTCTCTTTGTGTTGTTACAAAGAGGATCTGGTTTAAAAACCATTGAATTGACCCTCACTTTGAGATATCTACTGGAGGAGACCCAGTGACCACACACTGATGCCGACAGTGTGACTCAACCCTTAGAGGCGACAGTAACGGATGGATCTCTTGGTAGTAGTGACGAGGCCTTACGACGTCATCCTTATTATGGGTTTGTATAATCCATGACAGGAATGACTGTATTAGGCGAAGAATGTGGTTCATCCAGGGGATGAGACCAGATTTCTCTTCTCGGAAAAGAAGAAATCCCAGTAGCTCGAGTAGGACTATAGATGTCCAAGTCATCCATGGGAGGATGAGGACAGCTCAGAGCCGGCAAAAGTCTTGTGCAGACAGGAGGCAGAGACCACTATAATTCGAGGATGGAGACCATGTTTCCTTACGGGTCACACCTCGATGTGAGTTACAGAGATTTGGCCGAGGCGGCAAGTTGTCTCCACGCTTCATCGAACCATTCCAGGTCCTCAGCATGATTAGAGAGGTGGATTATCGCCTGACTCTATCACCTCAGTTGCACCAGGTGCGCGATGTCTTCCACGTATCTCAGCTGAGGAGGTACGTGCACGGCCCGACGCATATCATTGACCATGGGGAGCTAGGAATTAATTATGGGGCGACCTTTTATGGAGGACCCAGTGGAGATCGAGGATCGATGGGAGCAGGTCCTACGTCGACGGTCGATTCCTCTTGTGCACATCAGATGGCAGCACGGGAACCTCCAGGAGTGCACTTGGGAGCGGGAGGCTCAGATGCGTGCTTAGTACCCGCTTTTGTTTCCCTAGTTTATGATGTATCATTACGGGGACGTAAAGCCCGGTGGTGGGAGTGATTTAGAGACCCGTAAATTTCAAGGAAATTTTTTTTTCATAATTTTTCTTTGTAATTTTACAAGAAAGCAGTTTCTGACGGCACCTGATTCCGAGTACCGATGTGCCCAGAATCATTTTCTGAAGTTTGGCTCAGGTACGATAAGTGAACGAACGAGCGGGTTTTTCTAACTTTTGAACTGGTGCTCGAAATCATATTCTGAGGGAACCGATGGAATCGCAGTGCCGGTAATTTCTTAGAAACGCCTCTTCTGGAGTTGTGTTTGCTCGGGTGTGGTCTTTAAATTTTTGGAGTTATGTGATGAAAATAAAATAAAGTGGTGTGACAACTTTATTTTTATTTCACATAAAGCCACTTAAAGCCTCTTAAAGCTACTTAAGCTGAGTTGAAGCGGATAGGGTGTAGTCCAATATATCCTACCCTCTTGGTAGGATATTTGTGAGGTGGGGCCCGCACGAGCCCCACCATTTCTTTCCCTATAAGTAACGCACCTGAGAAAACTCCTCATTAATGAAATTCAACTGGGGCATTTTCTTAAAATCTTAAACGCTCCTATTAATTGGGTGGTTTTATTCGTTGAATTTAATTCTATGAATTAATTGGTTGTTACTTAGTTTGTTTTTCATTTTGTTGGCATGTTAATAAAATAAGACCAATGCTTGTCTTCTTGAGGATTTCTCATTGAGAGGATTTGGAGAAGACTCCAAGGATTGAGATCTTCATCCTCCTTCGTGAGGAACGCGAAGAACACGAAGAATACGATGAAACGCGAAGAACGCGAAGAACGTCGAACCCTCAGAAATCGATGACGCGATGCTGTGTTCCGCAACACTGAAGATTCTCCTTCCGTGATGCTTCTTCCGTGATGATTCTTCTTCTACGACGTCTCTTCTTCCTCGACAAATCTTCGATCAGAATCTTGAGTTTTCCTACGCGACGCCCAGTGTCGCACGACAGCGATGCCCTTCCGCGACTCGATGATCCATTTCTTCCGCGACGATCAATTCCGTGATGAACTCGCGTCTGAAAACGAGGTTGAGGTAGGGTTCGTTTTGATAATGATAATACCCATGTTTGTTTTCCTCCAAGACAAGAACACAGACCAACCAATTAACAAGTTGGTCCGCAGAATATTATTGCGGGTCGAGATTTATCAATTGCTGGGAATTATGGTGTTGTTTCAAACCGCTAACACGGTGGGTGCGGACCAAAGAACAAGCCCAAACCCACCGCCCTTTTGTTCATGGTGTGCGGAATGGCGGAGGACGAAAAAATGGGATGTAGAGACGATTTTTTTGTTTCCGCAGTGAAGAACGGGACCCGGGATGAGCTACGGCGTAGACGGAAAAAAAATCGGACCACCGGAGCAACTCCGGTGGCCCGCGGACTCCACCGCCAGCGCCCTGGCGCGCCGCCCGACGGAGCCACCACATCTGAAGCCGCGGCGGCGGGATGCGGTTCCGCGGCCGTGCAGAACCGAAGGCAAGGACGCGGCCGGCTGCCGTGTCCGTTGGCGAGATGCGGCCCCAACCGGGGCCGCAGACCCTTCACGCGGGGGCAGCGTGCCCCCGCCGCGGTTTCCATCGCTCGGCCGCTCGGCCGAGCCGAGCCGAGCCGACCCGCTGGGCAGGGTCGCGCCCAGGCCAGGCCTGGCCGCCCTGGCCGAGCCGGGTCGCGCCCAACCGGGTCGGGTCGACCCAGGGGGGTTGGGCCGGGTCGGTCCGGGCCCAGACCCGCCGTTTTCGGACCTTCTCGGTCTTTTGCTCATACCTTGATCTAGGGGTCTCCGAACAACGCGCTGTCAGTGGTGATACAATCCTTGGATCGAGACGGTCGTTTCAGTATATTACAATCAAGGTTTCAGAATACTTTGGGTTCGGCCGGGTTGGTTCGTACTTGAAACCAACCGGGCCCTTGTAGCGGAAACACTCGTATCTTGAGCTCCGGACGTCCGATTGACGTACCGTCGACTTTGATGGATTCCTATAAGTGATACGGATCTTTTGTCTTACACTGCCCGAGGTTTGGATGCAGGTGGGGTACGGGCGGGATGGTTTTGCCTTAAAAACCAACCGGGCCCCTGGAACCAAAAAGCCAATAACTCTCAGACCGGACGTCCGATTGACGCGCCGTCTCCGACGTTGAGTTCCTGTTGTCGATACGAAACTTTTGGATACATCAACTCTAGAATATGTGTCAGTTGATGTATCAGCCTCTCGGCTCGTGGAGCGGACCCTCCCGAACGAGCTTGCTATTTGCGGGAACCCTAGAGCTGGCTGCAACTTCTACTGTGATGATGACGACTGTACAGAGATCCTTAGTGGATTCGACTATGAGGATGATGAAAAGAGTACGAGAATCCTCCGTGTTTTCGGAAGTGACCACTATGGTACTTTTTGGATACATCAACTCTGGACTATGTGTCAGTTGACGCATCGACCTCTTGGCTCATGGAGTGGACCCTCCCGGAACGAGCATGCTGTGTGCGGAAACCCTTGGGCCGGTTGAGACTTGATGACTACTGATCGAATGACTCGATGTGTTACGGATATCCCAGTGGGAAGCGCTTGGTTGTAGCAGCAGACCCACGGCGGAGGAGCGCTTGGTTGTAGTGGCAGAGCCGCGGTACTCAACAGAAGGAGTACATATGGAGGCTATGAGGGGGAGCTCTTTGTTGTAGTGACAGACCCACGACGGAGGAGCGCTTGGTTGTAGCAGCACGGGGGAGCGCTTGGTTGTAGCGGTAGACCCGCGACGGAGGAGCGCTTTGTTGTAGCTGCTAACCCATGGTACTCAACAGAAGGAGTACCTCTAGAGGCTATGAGGGGGAGCACTTGGTTGTAGCGGCAGACCCATGATGTTAAGCGCTTGGCTGTAGCAGCAGGCCCACAGTACTCGATAGGTGGAGTACTACAGCAGTCCCAGGTTAGAGGGAAGCACTTGGTTACAGCGACATAACCACTATACTTGATGGAGAAGGAGTTTCCCAATAGCTATGGTTTCACTTCATGATCGATCCTATGTGGGTCATTGCGAGGGTTAGTACCTACTTATCCTTTGAGGGTCCGACACCTTAGATGAATCAGTGGCTACACCTGATCATATCTATCGTCTTACGAAGTAGTCCCTGCGTGAGCTGAATCCTGTTTTACTTCCCTATGTGGATTGTGCTGTGCTATCCTATGTGGATTTACATTTTGTATTCCTATGTGGATTGTGTTGTGCTATCCTGTGTGGATTGACGTTTTTCTTTCCTATGTGGATTGTGTTGTGCTATCCTATGTGGATTTACGTTTTGCTTTCCTGTGTGGACTTGGTTGTACAAGGGTTCGGATGTTGGAGCCGAATGAGAATTGATGACTTAGGTATATGTATGGGCATATACCTAAGCAGTGTCGGGTGTTACTTCGTGATTGTATCTTTCCTTTGTGGATTATCCTTTGTGGATTCTGGGAGACCTTCGGGGGTCTCGGGGTCCCTACTGAGTAGCTTATACTCACCCCTGCACGGGCTATGCTCGCACAACGTTGTATTGGTTGCACACGACGGACAGCGCTGATCGTGGTTGAGGCTTGCGGAGAAGGACGGTACCTGGAGGTGGACCACTGGGCGGGACGTACTCAGAGCGGTTGGATGGACCTGAGGAGCAGTGGAGGCTATCTGTACCCACCCTTCAGGTGGGACTTCCAGTGGACAGCTCCACGCTATGGATTTACTTTTCAGTTGTTGTTTTCCCTTTCGAGTTATACTTACTTTCAGTGTGGGTTTGTATACTAGCCCACTTACTTTCCGCACTTACTTTTGCACCAGTTTTTACTTAGTGTTTACTTCCCCATGTTTGCTCTGTGGTGTTTGTGGTTTACTTTACAAAGGAAATGCCTTCCCTTTTTACCGGGATTAACGCATTGGTGCTAGTCGCCAGCCCCTGGCCTATGGAAGGCGGGCTTGGGGTAGTCACGGCACAGGCCCTGAGGACGGGTCGTGACAATAAATAAATTCCTTCCCAAATAATTAAGAGACTCAAAAAAAGGGTGAAAAAAGGAAATCAGACTCTTTCTATGCTGACCAGAAAATTCATCCACATTCATCACCATTTTTTGCATTGAAATGTGGAATTAAATATTTAATAATATTTAATGGATAAATAATATAAATATGTCATTACATATATAATATATTTAAAATTTTAATTTTTATTGGATCATCCATTTTTATTTTATACTCAAAATAGTGGGATAATTTGATGGGCCCTAGAATATGGCACATAATTTAATCCTCAACATGAACTCCATGAATCACCTTAAAAGCATCATAATTAGTTCTGGACATAGTCGAATGAAATGATACCCATAATTTTCTCTATATAAAATTCAAATTTTATTTTAACTATGACTGAATTCTTGGCTAGAAATTTATTTGATTTGTCTATGGCCCATTATGAATTGATCTAAATTTATGCATCAATGACCAAAAATAAACATCATCTCTTATAATTCATCCATTGATCCAAAAATAAAAAAATATATTACAATAAACTTGATTAATCACATCTAAAAATATAATTTTCAAATAATAGAAATATTATTTCCGCAATATGATTATTATTTGTTTCCCGATTGACTCAATTTAAACATGAATTTCAAAATGATGTGGAATGAAGTTAATTTTATAAAATTCACTAAATTAGATGACCATAGATATTTAAGAACATGAATTTTAAAATATAATCATTGAATATTAAAATAAGTAAATTTATACACATATATACTAGTAATTTATCATGTTGATGGTACATGTTATTAGAATAATAAATGGTGGATGAAATTTTTTAGAACATGAGAGCTGAGTCTTTAGGCTCTATAGTGGTTGAACCTCATTTCCACCAAGTAGGCATAAAAATTGTTTAAGGGAATAGATGATAAAAAAAGTTAAATATCTAATGATATATCCTAGGATTGTAGTTTATAGGATTTTAAGATGTTATTTAATTTATTTATGTTATTTAAGTCAATTATACTCATTATATATGCAGATTCACCAATGATGTTTTCAAATATTATCATTAGAAATCACATGGGGAGTTTAAAACACTATTATTACTTCAAACCTAATGTATGGAAAGATATTTCAGCTAAAAAATTAAGAATTATTGAACAACAAGATATTTTACAAGGATAAAAAGCAAGGGTATCAATAAAAAATATTTTCCTTCATCCTAGGGATTCTACAAAGTAGGATGTATATAATATTAAAATAGAAGCCTTAGAATCTATATATTTGTAGAAAGATGAGATAGTAGAGGATAATATCATACATTATATATAGTCAATATTTTTTTATAGGAAAACATTGTTTAGGATATAGATCCCACTCATCCACCTCTAATTGTAGATCCAACTCCACGACCTCCACCGGAAGATTCCACTCATCCACCTCCTAATTATAATCAAACTCCAAAACCTCCTCCTCAATATTATCACATCCATTGTGGGTTATATGTTAAATATCCACAAGAGAATTTTTTTTCATGAGGGAAAAAATATTATATTGGGGATCTGTTTTCATCATTTTTATATATGACATTAGGGTCACTATGAAAGATATTATTGATAGATATAGAACCCTATCAATCACTATACATGTGGTCACTAAATTTCCAAAAACTATCTATGATTTTTATTTTTTCCATATAAACTTGACTAAGAAATTACCACTGAGGTATACAGAGAGTATATACTTTCTTTTTTATTTTTTTAAATTTATTTCATCATTTTAAAATTTATATATTTTTCTATTTATATAAGAATAATTTAATGGTGACAATATACTATATATATATCATCATATATAATTGGATATGAATTTATATACAAATTCATCAGGACATAATATATTATCTACATATTCATATTTATAATTGGATGTTTATGAGAATCATGTGGATGCTAAAATTAGGGGTCATAAAATAACTATGCTGATTTTAAAGAGAAATGACATGGATCTTGGAAGTGGAGATTTGTTGTGAATCAACACAATAATAATATATTACATGTAAGTTGATAATAATATATCTTTATGTTATTATAATTTATTTAATATTAATGGTTATGTTATTTTTGTATTAGTTATATTTTTATACATTTCAATTAGTTTGAAATGACTATAGTATATAGATTTTTAGAACCACCCATTATTTCACCAATATCGTTGAAAAGGAAATATATTGAAAGGAAAATATATACAAGTGAAAGATTTTAAAATAATAAAGTTCATTGTTGGATACTTCCGTATCTTATAGGACATCGAACATATATTTCATAAAGTTTTATCTATATTAACTATATTAATATTGATATTTTATATTTTTATATTAGTTTCTATTGAAATTTTTGTGTTTTTTGTCCAAAAGATAAGAGAACCTATTGTTTATTCCCTATATATAGCGATGTGTCAGAAAAGTTTTACAATGTATTAAACAAGAAAGTTTTATTATTTTAATTCTTTTTTATTAAAACTAATTTTAATTCATTTTTATTAAAACTAATTTTAATTTTCTTTCAAACATATCATTTTCAAACATGGAATGTGGTTACATAATAGATACATCAAGAAAGATGACTGAAAATATAAAATATGTAAAATAAAAGTTACATCTCATTAATAATTTCGATATTTTGGCTACAAGTACTTAAAATTATATTTTTTTTGTGAAATTATTTTGAAAAAAAAATTTCATAATGAGGAATGTGTAAAGGAAAAACAATATTAGTTTCTATGATTTATGTTCAAAATAATTTCAATATAGAAATTTGAAAAACATCACAATTTTCTATTTTATTATATACCTTCCATTAATTAAAAATATAAATATATTGAGAATACAAGATAAATTATTTCATTTTGAATTATTTGATCTTAATGACCCTCTCCCATAAATTAGAATGAGAATAATCACTTAAAAATATGATTGAAATATTAATTCATTTGATTGATTGGGAAAATTTTTATTTTTATTATATACTATAATGAGTAAATTTCAAAATTTTTAAATTTAATAGATTTTAATTTGTGATTTTATTTAAAAATTAAAATAAATATTGTGATATTTTGTTTGATTTATAGTTCAGCTATTGTACTAATATAAGATGCTATTTTCTACTTTTTGTGATGATTTTTTTTGTTTTTTGTTTTTCAGGGTGCACTAGTCAGCGAATATATTAGAATTCAATTTTATAAATAAATTTTAATGTAGTTTATTTTATAACAAAAGTAAAAAATGTAATAAAATTAACATTGCAAACCATTTTTTATATAACTGATGAAAAAAGGTTTATCACATTACATATTTTTTAAAAACAATCTAATAAATGAATTTTTACATATTTTTTTCAAATTCAACCTGGTAAGACCTTATAACTCTATAGTTTTTGGATGGATTATACATTATTTCTTAAGAAAGTTGCATTAAGAAAAATTTCACATCATTTATTATTAAATGAAATTAAAAAATTATTTACAACATCTGTTGTAATAATGTAATGAGGTAAATGACATTAAAAACCTAAAAAATCGAAATGAAAAAACTGTTTTTTTACAATAGTGAATGTTTCATATTGAATCCCCACACCTATGTTTCCCATTATTCATATCATGAAAACCATAATACTTTGATTACATTTTATACAAGACTTGTGTATTATCTAATCCATAAAATTTTGGTTTGGTTGCAGATCATTTCATCTATTAGAACTTTTGCAATATGTTTTTTTTCCACATATATAATGAGAAATAAATTTAATACCTTGATTGAGATAAATTGGTGAAATTTAAGACCCTGTCAATTTAGTACATATGATTTTATTATTTATTTGGATAAGTCAAGAATATGTGATCAGAATAAATGATGAATGACATTTGAGGTACTCATCAACCAATCAGTTCTACACATAGTGAATTTGGAATCCAAGAGGTGGTTATATGAGACTATCATAATTCATTTCCTAGGGTTTCTTGATATATTAGACAAATGGATTATAAAATTAAGTATAATTTCATTTAATGTATATTATTTATATGGGTATTGACCTACATGTGTTTAGTAGATATCGTACACAATCTATTTGTATCTTGGGTAACATTGATACTTTTATACAAACATATATTTGATTATATTTTTGGATTTACAATTTATTATTTTTTTCAATGAAATAAGGTCATGTGGAGTGAAATTTTTTTGTCATGTGAATTATTATCATGTTTATAAATATTTGGGAGCTTCACAAAATAGTGTTTTAGAGGATATATGGAATAATTTGTAGATGAATTTTCTCTAGTTGTTACAAGTGATGTAACATATTGAGAAAATGAATGATTTGTTGTCTGAAATTATTTTTTGAAATTTATAAAATGAGTTTCTGATATGGTTTCACATGTTTTTATTTATGATGTTACATATTGTGAAAATGTGTTATTTTTATTAGTCTTCAACTTTAAGTGATATATTTTTTTTATTTGTGAGCTAAAAGAAGAATGGACATAGTATGTTGTATTCCATGTTATGTGATGGAATGCTCCAACTATAGTAACAGTTATTATTAAATGGTAAATTTTCATGTAATTATGATTTTAGGTGATATTGATAATTTTCTTTCTTTCATATAAGGAGCTGTCATATTAGTTTATTCATCTTATGATCATAAATCTGATGATTATAAATTAAGAAAAATATGTCTATGTATTAAATGAATTTATATGGATTTTACCAAAAAAATACTTAGGTTTAAATATATGGAATTCCTATGAAACATTGAAATTTAATTGTAGAATATTTGGAGTTATTTGAACCCTAAAATATATTGTTCAGTCCTTATCAGATGTTTTCAATTACATTAAGTCGATACTTATATTTGAACTCCTCGAAGATGAGGTTATACATAGATCTCACTTCTCTCTTTTATATAAACCGAATGTTATAAAAGACAATGGATTGAGTTATATCCTTCCCAATCATCAATATATTTAATAATTTTTTTGGATACCTCCATAGGACATAGTATTTTGACTACTTCTCAGTGATCTATATCGAACACTTATGTAATGAATTAACAAGACTAACTAGATAGTGTAATGTTTGTTGTTCTTGTTCTATATTTATATTTATTATTAATTTTTGAAAATACTATATTATTTATATTTTTTTAGGGTTTTTCATTAACTTTTTTTAGGTTGTTATATACCCCTCTAAAAACCACAATAATGGTTGATTTCTACTTCGTAGTCTCCATTCAATGACATGTACAACATCGTATTATAACTACCCATAGTTTTAGTAAATAATTATCATAAATTAAATAAATTTTTTGTATAATGACTTTCATTCCCACCAAAAATAAAATAATCCATGAAGTATTATATAATAATTTGTAGTATGAATAACATCTATTATAGAAAAAATTTATTAATATATTAGAAACACATACATTGAAAGCCTAAAAAGTTCATTATTTTCTAATAAAAGAATCCTTTTTATATATTGTATATTGATTTAAAACTATATATATAAAATTTTAAACAATAATTACATAAAAATATTATAATTATTTAATTAATAATATTAGTGTTATCATAGTATGAAATTTTTAACTTTTTTTGGAATGATATATTTTAAGGTAAATAGTGAATAATATATTTTTTACCAACACTACATATTTTATGACCTTAACATAAGAATGAAATATAAGTTTTTATAACACATTAATTTAAAAAATATTATTTTTAGGGTTAAAACTATATTCTTTGAATATAATACATGAACTTATAAAACATATATTTAACATTTTATATTATTATGTAATATTTTCCTATTAAAGAAAGTTTTTATTTATTTCCTTTTAATTAAAAATAATTTAGGTAAAATTAGTTTTTTTAATGATTATCAAGACACATAGATTTTTTATTTATTTAAAAGAATAATATATATCATGATAATCAATGATAAGGATAATTATACCACATACATAAGTTTTTTTTTCTTCAAAATACTTTTATTTTCAAAAAATTGATGTTTTATGTATTAATTTTCATTAAAAACATAAAATTTAAATTTTATACTTAAGAGGTAAAAAATATTTAACGATGGACAATTTATTTTTAAAATAATAAAAATAAATTATTATAAAAAACTAGTTACCAAGGAAAATCTATAATAGTTAAAATAATAAATCAATTGAAAAATCCTTAAAATTTGTTAAAAACTTTTTATAATTTATTATATGGGTATTATATAAATTATATCATCATCCACTCCATTAATTTACATTTTTTATCCACATCACATGTCAAATATGAAATATACTTATATTAAGTTGAAATATTTAAAATGATTTCATTATCACCACTTATAAATGTGGCCTCTAATGAACCCTTCGAGAATAGTAAAATAAGATATTTTATACATGATAATACTGATATTAAAATTCATTTAAAGATTTAATCATTTTCAATTAGACTCTTGACACATGATATTGGATTAATATCCACATTTCTGAGCAGTCTTCAATGGGAAGGCCGAATTTCTCAACATCAGTAGTCTATTTTCCTAAACTTATTTCATTTTTTATTACCATCAAAATGTAAATTTTTTATTATAATAAAATTAAGCATGAAAGATATTTATACAGAAATATAATGTTTTTTGTGAATAACTATTAACTACCTTTTCCATTTTCTTTTAAAAACTGAAGCAATTGTTTCGACGTTGTGTAGACTAACACCTCACGAAGTAGAATATCTTTTTTGATTTTATTTCTTATTTATTAAAACACATTAATATATGATTTATAACCATAAAAATATCTTAATAATATCATTATTAGTATTTAATTATAAAATTATGGTAAAATAAACCACTTTGATTATCTTGCTAATCTATTAATTATGTATGTTCATGTTTGGGTAATTATATCCACCTACAAGAACAATGATATAATATAATATCATGGGTTTTTGTGATAATTAAGTAAATATTAATTTTATTTTGGTCTTTTAATTTTATCATTAATAGGTAAGTCATTAATTAATATATAATTGTCCATTTCTCAAAAATCACTAAAACATTATTAGGTAATGATGAAATCTTAGAATAGAATGAATATTGAAAACACTATTATGATATTTTCTTGAAACGATCAATATTACTCACAACAAATTTTGAAAATAGTTTATAACAACATAATATACATGTAGAGAATAAAAATAAATTAGGATTATAATGATTTATAAAAATTATTAATATTATAAAATAGGTATTTTATATATTTATTTTTATAATATAGGATGTTAGAGTGTCTTGATGTTAGTGGGAATAGAAGGTAATATTTTTTTGGATGACTCAATTTCTTTTCAAGATAAATAATGATTACTTTTAACAATTGGTTTAAAATTGGGATTTAATATTTTATATGATGATAATATAAATCTTAAAATCTATATGGAAGGAAAAAAAATTTAATTAAAATATATACAATGATGGATTTTATTCAAAAAAGTACACTGTTATTGAGAATAACTCCAATCTCCTTTAATGATATTTTTCCCTCCTTCTGAATATTTTCTTATACCACCAATGTTCTAATTATTATATGGAAACGAGAATTTATATAATAGTTAGAGACAAATGTACTTTCCTTATCTTCTTTTAGATAAAATTCTTACTTTTTTTTACTTTGTCTGTTTTCAACATGGTAATTTAAAATATTATAAATAATTTCAATACTTTCATAAAATATAGCTTTATCATTCACGATAATTTCCTTTTTGTTAAACATTATTTAAATGAAATTTTATGGAAGAATAATTTTAATGAATTTTTTATCCAATTTTTTCACTTTACCTTTTAAAAATGACTCTTTAACGTGATCCTAAATATTAATTTTTTATCAATGATAAAAAAAATTTATAAAAATATTTATTGTCTCATAAATTTATTTATTTATCTTTAAATAATTTATTTATTTGGATATTATTTTTTATGATTCAATGTATAAAATTTCTTATGAAATACTCTTTTTGGTCATGATAATTTTTGGTATCAATCATTTTTTATCTTATGATCAATTTTAGTGATACAATTGAAAAAATTTATGAATCCAATTTTTATTTTCATGGGTTATTTATTATATAAATAATAAATGATTTTAATTTGTTATTTTTATAAAACTCAACATAATTTCCATGTGTTACTTTATAGAAGTGAATTATTTCCATTTAAATATTTTTATGAGTCTCATTTTCATTTTCATGGGTTTTTTTTAGAAAAAGATAATGATATTTATTTAAATCTTTCGCGACACCCTTTTTCATTACCATTGGTTATTTATGAAAAGTGGATGATTTTCATTTAAACATTTTATAAAATATATATTTATATATATGTGTTGTTTATGATAGGATAATTAAATTATTTTCAAATGGCACATGTATGTAAGGATGAATGATAGGAAGGGCCCAATATCAACTTCCAATTCCTTGGAAAAAAATTTATATCTCATGATATAACATATTATGTGACTTTTTTTATATTATTACAATATAATGGATGAGAATTAATAGATATACTCAAAAATTATGCTTCGATCCTTCTAGGATATTTTCATAAAGTAAAGAATATGACTTATAAGATATGATCGCTAACTAAATGGAGAGTCTTCATGGTTATGATCGCAAAATAATGGGTGAGAGATAGTGGATATCATCAGAATATTATGATACCTATAGATTATGTTTTCTCTTAAGAATCATTGTTATAATTTTTCTAAATGGAATGTAGGATTTCCATACCAGATTCCTATGATTATTCTTTTTATATCATATTATTCTATACTTTTTTCATTGTATATATGTTACTATATATTTATTTTTATAATGAATTAGGGAAAAATCTCCTTCATTGCATTTTTTTTAATAGTAAATTCACCCCTTATCATTTTTTCTATTATTATTATGGTCTAAATATCAATGACATAATAACATGTTTTACATTATTGAGCATTTGAGCTTACTCCTTTATAATGTTTATATGAGTTAGGTTATGAAGAGGATTATAATTTATGTGTAGTATAGATGGGATTCTAGTGTGGCTCAATTATAGAGGAGATTTTATAGGTGTTGCAGAATATATTTCCATTGTGTCTTGTCCTCAAACATAGTAATCCGGTTTTTCTGGGGACTGTGAGTTTAACTTTAAGAGTTTTGATGTTTATCCAATAAAAATATCATTAAATAAGGATATGTTTGTGTTGGGTTGATATATTTGATATCAGTGAAAGGATTAGTTATTTTTTAGTATTATATTTGTTCTTTGGGTGATTAAGATGTGAGAACCATAGTGAAAATTCTAAGAGTATGTCTTAGGTATAAGTCTATGCATAAGATAACATCGTAATGTATTGGTAATGTACAGATTATGGTGTTCTCTATAAATTAAATCCTTATATGGATACAAAAACTGGATTTTGGATCTTGTATATATATATATATGAGTAAGAACCTTGAAAATGGTAGATTGGATATTAACTTTTTCCTCACCAGTTTAATGACAAAGATGTATAACTACCCACCTGATTTGAAACACTTCTATGATATTAATTGGGAGTGAACATTCTAAATTTGAACCATATCAAGGATTGGAGAACATATTTATTGAATGGTTATAGTTAACTACAGTATATAGAAAATTAATAACTCTAATTGAAACATATAAATTTATTTCATTTATGATTCATTCCTTTTATATTTAAAAATACTCATTTTAAAATTAAATATTGTTATATGTAACTTTTATTTATTTAGGAAATGTATAGAGAACAAAATAACCAATTTAACAATGTGAGTGATGGGAAATGTGATTATTATACAAATGAGAAACCACAGAGCATGGGATAAGGAGTGAAAATTATTCTAGTGATTCTCACTAAGCTCTCCCATAATATAAATAATAATGAAAACCATGTCAATTTCTTGAATTACATAAATAGAATTTCTTATTAAATTTATTCACTATAAAATAGACACCATCTTTTAGTGTCTCTTCTAATCCACTTATAACTAAGAAAGGGATAAATGTGATGGAAATGATACATATAAGGAGAATCGTAGAATCATGTTTTTAATGTGGCAACATACACCCTAAATTAGTGGATCATATAATCCACATGTTACAAAGTAATGGATAAATATGATGGATAAGATATTTTCTATTAAAAAATACAAAAAACATGAGAAGATTTCCCTTGCCATTTATTATTTTGAAGGTGATTCTGATGAATGGTGGACACTCATTAGGAATACTATCGAAATAGATGACATAAAATCTATGAATTGGAGTAGTTTACTAATTTTTTCATCAATGAGTATTTTACTTATTCTCTTCACATGAATATATAGATATAATTATTCGATTTGAAGCAAAAATAGGATGAATTTATAGGATCGCGTTAAGAAAATCTCTTAAGGGTCGCAAAAGTGTGGTAATTGATTTATCCATTATCACGAGAGAAGAAATAATATTTTTAGTGCATTAAATACAATTATTTGAAATTAAATATCTATAAGAGACATTAGAAGCTATGAATAGAGTGTTCAACATGAACTGAAAGTATATATGGAAAATAGAGTGTCTCGTTATTCTGGTGAGAAAAAATAAAATGAACATATCTATGAGTCTCTGATGATAAGTGAGCAAGGGGAATGAATTTTCAATGGCCTATATATAAAAATTGTTAGAGTAATAATATAGGCACAAATATCTGAGTAATAAATAAAGTGATTCAATGGTTGGATATTGGGATATTAATCTAAATATTGTAGTAAGTGGATAAAGAAGACAATCTATGCAACATAGGAAAATAATGCTCAAAATAAAGCAGCACCTAAAGATAAATTCTTCAAATATATGGATTTTTGAATTATTAAAATCAATTAACAAACCCTATATCTAATTATGATATTATATCACAAAAAAATCATAAAATAATGGGGAAATTAAGTCTGTAAGAAATCACTACTACTTAGGTGGATCATGATAATGAAGTGAAGAAAGTTACACTCATTCTACGCTCTAGATCTACGTTTGAATTTTTTTATTATTGTTCATTTTATTCCTTCATATCATGAATGTATTCTTAGAATGTTGATTCACCAAATCTATAATTGGATACTAAAGTATCTATGAGAACACCTTGTGAAAAAATGATCATGTCTAAGATATACAACTATTCTACAATATATATTTTTAGGAAGACGCCTTCTATGAATGTATTTTTTCATCCCTTGGTTGAATTTGACATAATATTCGGTATGTATTATCTTCCTCTACATAAATTAAATATCAATTTTTATTTTAAAGAAATATAATTTCACACCTTGAAGCATTCAATTTTTAAATATCAATGTAAGGGAGTAATTTATGTCAACATATAACAAAATATTATAATATGGGTTATGATACCCAATAATGAAGGAATCATGACTCAAATGAACAAATATTATGTCATCATTGACAACATGAATATATGATAGGAGTATACTAATGTATTACTCGATGTGTTTCCCAGTCTTCCCCCATAACATGATGCGATTTTACAATAATAATAATTCCTAGATACATTCCAGTCTGAAAGACTCTATATATAATGGATCCCATTGAATATGAGTAGTTAAAGATGAAAATATAATTTAAAATGGAAATTGGTTTCTAATGATATAGTGAATTATAGTGGGGTGAATGATTTCTCTTTTTCCAAAAGAGGTATAGATCACTACATATTTTTATTGATTATGAAAAGCTAAATAAAATTGTGATCCATAATAGGTATCCACTAGTAAATATCAATGATATGTTTGATGAAATTATAGGAGCTCAATATTTATTAATGATTGAAATTTGATCTGGGTATCATCAATTTAGGGTTATGGAAGGATATTTACTAGAGAACAATTCATATAAGGAATGGACAATATGAACTTTTTTGGTTCCAATTGGACTTCTAATTTCTCCTACCATATTCGTGGATCAAATTAATAGTGTCTTTATAGAATACATTGATATATTACATGTTTTATTTATGGATTCTATTAGTATATATTCCAAGAGATAGGAAGAGAGTGAAGATCATTTTCATATTTTTCTAAAGACCTTAGTAAAGTAGAAACTATATTTCATGTTTAGGTACTATGAATTAACGTTTTAGAAATTATTTTTAAGGGCCGTGAAATAAAATTTGATTAAATTTATATAGATCATTAGAAGAATGGATCTATCACACTATGTCCTTGAGAAAACATAGTAACCATGATCTATAGATGTATTTTGATATATAGGTATTACTGAATTTTTGTGAAAACATTATCATTGATATGAAATCCAGTAATCAAGTTAACATAATAGGGAGTGATGTTACCTTGGATAGAGGAATGTGAATGATGATTCAAGGAACTAAAAATGAGGTTGTCACCATTCATGTACATACAAACTGTATAGTGGGTAATTATTTAAACTATATTATAATGCATCAAATATGGGATTGGGTTTCATCGTCTTAAAAATGATATGGTAATTAAATATTATTTATTCCAATTAATGAATATTTTTAAAAAAATCACCCAATGAGTGATTTAGAGCTGGCATCGGTGATCTTTTTATTATATATTTACTGAAATTATATCTATTGATTAATGTGTGATGTATATATAAATATAATAATCAACATATCTTAAAATATATTTTCATATGTAATTAGTTTAATATGTACCAATAAAGAGGGTTGGAATTGATAAAATATTACTGCAGCTCAATACAATGCCACCTATGAAAAATAAAGTGAAGGATTAACTATGTTGGAAAGACCCTACTACTCTATATATGATTTGGATTGAAAAGGAAATGATATAGATGGATTTGTGTGGGATGAATCATGAAGTAATTATGGGTTGATATAAATTCTATTTTTCAGAAATAACTTAAAAAATATTATCCACATGAATATAAAAAAAATCTTAGAAGGGTGATATTGAGCTATAGAAAAACCTAGTGAATATTTTGAAGTTAAAATTTGATAAATATGGAGTTATATGTTTTGGAACGTAGATATGTTTCCCATAAAAACCCTAATTGACGTTAAAAATTCTGGAGACTGGTCAGATCTCATCCTTCTCTATTTATCTAGGAATCGTGAAATGCATGGATATATAATGAAAAACATAAGTGGGGATAACATGATGAGAGATATTATAGAATATATATCTTGATTTGTAGTGTACATGTATGTAAAGGGTAAATGAAAAATGTATAAGGGAGTGATTAAACCATTACCCATACCAAAATAGGATTCAAAAAACTCCCAATGGATTTTATGATAAAAATAGTTTGGATATATAATTTCCATTATTATTTTTTGTTAGTATTCAATCACCAAGGAATGTTTTCACAACTAATTTTCCACATAAGATATTTGTAACTTGACAAAGGCAACAATATAAATATATGTGAGGTGGAATGGTTGCATATAGTGGAAATATCTATTTTATGTGAATGAAAATAGAGTATGACCTTGATGTTCTAGAAATGTATATAGTGGGAATTGGAGAAAGTGCTTAGTTTTAGTAAAACTTGTCAGCCTCAGAAAGGTAATTTTTTTAGAGAACCATTATTTATCTTGATATTATTTTAACAACTTATTCAATGGATTTATAGTGATGTTGGGATAAACACCTTCCCCATGTATGGTTCACAAATAAAAATAGATTATATTTTTTATTTCATATTAAACCATACGAGGCACTTTATATGAAGATAATCATCGCTGCAATATTATGGGATGAACATAGAGAGTGGAATCTGATAGAACCCATCTAATAACAAGAAATGATATAGAAATGTTACACCATTAAATTCCTCATAAAATAATAAAAAAGTAGGTATAAGAGACATGGGGATAATTTTTTATGAGACCAAGTGTCTAAATATGATGAAAAGGTGTTCCTTTGGAAATCTCCATGGATGTGATTCATGATATTCAGGATGAAATGGAAGTTAATCCCTAGGTATATGAATCCCTTTAGGTTCATTTTTTGCATTTATGTAATAGCTTATCACTTTGAACTCACCCTAGATCTCTCCTATGTAAATGATATGTTTTAGATGTCACATTTTGGGAAGAACATACTAGACCCATCACATGTACAAAATTCGAAAGATGTGAAACTATAATTATAAGTTCTTAAGAGGGATAGCTTTTCAAAAATTAGTATTGAAGTGATAATGGACAATAGAAAAAGACCAGTAATTTGGTAAAAGTTTAATAGGTGAATCATAAATTAAAATACACAATATGGGAACCCTATGATGAAATTTAGGAGACATACTTTCAAATTTTTCATCAATGTAAAAAATTTTGATGAATACATTCCATTTATAGGGGCCTGAATATAAATAACTACATTTTTAATAAATAATTTCCCTTAATTAAATAACATGTTTGTAGTTTTTATTTCATAAAAATCAAAACTAATATGATCTATCAAATAATAGATGATTAAATTATATATATAATAAAACCTCGAGTATATTGAATAAGATAATAAATTAGAAACACATACATATAAATCCTAAATATTTCATTTTTAGTAAATGTCTTATCTAATATATATTATATTCTTATTCAGAAAATAAATATAAAAAAATCAGAAATATAATAAGATAAAATATTAATAATTTCTGAACCTATAATATTCTAATTTTATCTGTATGGTTTTTTTGAAGTTTTTCTAAAATATTTTTTTTCGGAAAATAAATAAAAATACTATTTTAATGAAAACATTAAGCATTATGAAATTTAATTAAAATGAAATAGAATTAAAAAACATAATTTATAGGATATTGATTTGTGGAGTAAAAACATATATTTTTAGAATATTATTCGGAATTTATTAGACCTATATTTAATATTTTATAAACTTAAGTAATATTTTCCATTAAAATAATCTATTTTCGGTCATTCCATTTAAATTATTATTATTTTGGTAAAATTACATTGTTTTTTTCTTTGAAAGAATGGAAAAATTATTTAGTTGTATAATAAACCAATTTATATCATAATTATCAAACACATTTATATTCTAACCCCACATATAAATTCTTTTAATATAAAATATAAATTTTTCCTAAAAATTAATTTTTATGTGTTACATGTGCTAATGTTAATAATAATTTTCTTTAAACAGAAAATTTTTATATGAAAAAAAATTATTTTATTTTTAAAATATGTATTTCAATATTATTTAATGAGGTTAATTTTATTTTTATTCATTTTAAATAAATTACTTACGAAAAAATTAGTTACTATGTTAAAATATAAAATTAAAAATATAATAAATCAATGGGTAAATGGAATATATTTTTTTTAAAAAAAGTAGTTATAAATTAGTATTTGAGTTAATAGAGACATTATATTATCGTAAATTCCATTATTTCCGATTTTTTGGATCTATTGGACATGTGAAACTTCTTCTCTTATTATATTAAGTTATAATATTTACAAAAATGGCATTCTCACTACACATAAAATGTTCCTCCACTACCCCTTCAAATACACTCAAATAATTATGATTCTATACGAAACACTAAAAATAATTTGTTATTTATAATATTAAACCTTTTTCGTGAACTTATGGTCATAATATATATTGGTTATGATATCTGTTTTTAACGAATTGTCAAAGGGAACACCAAATTTGTCAACATGAGTACTTTATTTTCCTAAATATCTTTCCATTCCTTCCCACCATAAAAATAACATTTTCTAATTAATATATAATCAAATAAATTTATTTATAATTAGTGTATTAAATATATATATGAATAGCTACCAACCACCTTTACCGTTTTAATATTATGAAAAACTAAACTCTCATTTGTGTGTTGTGTGTACTACTACCTTCAAAAAGTAACATATCTGGGTTTTGACATATTCTAAATATTTTTTATTAAATACTCTTTATATATGACTCAAAAGCATAAAATGATCTAAATAATACCAATTTGAATGTGTAATAATGATATTATTGGAAAATAAACAACTTTAAAAATATTAATCTCCCACTAATTTAGGTATGTCCATGTTTAGGACTATCTAAAAAACATACTTGAACAGTGGTTTAAAATAATTTTTTTGATGAAAATGAGAACATAATTATTGATCTTATTTAATATGAATAACTAAAGAATTATTTTATTTTCATTCAATAATGATAACATTACTACTAAACACATTAATTAATATACCATTATTCATTTGCTAAAAATCATTGAAACTTGCTAGTCACTAATTTCATCTACAAGAACGGTAAATGAAAATCTAATAGAATGAAATTATAACTTCATTAACTATAATAAAACATAAATTCTAGAACCATAAATTATCTGGGAATGATGATCTTTGGGAGATGAATTGATACTGACAAAATTGTTATAAAATAATTTCAAAATGATGAAGACCACTAATTAATATTAACAAAGAATATTTTATTATCTTTTAGTAAAATTGCCTTTGTCATTAAAATATTTAACAAGAATATTTTATTTCTAGAAACTATATCACTATTTGTATGAATGATCATATACAATAATGGATGTTTCCCCTCCTTTCCCATATTTTCCATTACCATAAAAGTTTTTCATTTATATTTGTAAAAAAAATATTGTATCGTTATTTACGATCATTTATTTTTTTCCACATTTAAAAAGATAGTTTTCACTATTTTAACAATGTTGTTTTTCAATAATAAATTTCAATACATTAAAAATATTTTCCATACATTCATAATAAAAAGAATTACATCAAACACAAAAAAAATTTTGCTAAAATTTATATTTTATTCATTAAATTAGTAAAAAAATCCATTTAAATTAATTTTTATAATGTTTTCACTTTACCTTTCAAAAAAATATTTTGGATGTGTTCTAAAACTTATTCTTTTATAAAAATGATATGAATTTTTTCTAAAAACTATTTTATGGTTTCACTATAATTTTCCTATTTATCATCAAAATAATTGTTTCCATGTTAATTAATTTTCATGAATCACCTTATAATTTTTAATATAACGTACTCTTTTTATTATAGTGAATTTTTTGTATCAATAGTTTTTTTCTTATCATCGAATTTTTTGTCACAATTTGAAAATTTTATAAAAAAAATTTTTATTTCCATAGGTTCATTATTCTATGAATGGTAAATGATTTTTATTAGGATGTTTTATGAAACCCATTTTAATTTCCATTGGTTCTATATGGAATGGGAATTATTTAAATGTAATCATTTTATGAAACCCATTTTCATTTACAAGGGGTCTTTATGGAAGATGAATTAATTTCATTGAAACATTTAATTAAACCCAATTTCTTTTCCATGGGTTATTTATGAATAGAGAATTATTTCCATTTAAACTATTTATGTAAAAATTATATTTTTGTGTTAATTTTGATGTGATAAGTGAATAACCATTATGAGGAACCCATCAATATGGATGAATGATGAGTGGGGTCCAATATTTTCGTCAATTCGTTATTTGGTATTTTATGTCTCATGAGATTATATAGCACGAGCCTTATTTGATATGCTTAAAAACAAATTGCTGATCCTTATTACATAATCTCCTCATCTAAAGGGTTGGTCTTCATAGATATTGTTAAAAAATAATGGGTGTTCCTTCTGAGATATTCTCACAATATAAAGGATGATATTTTATGGACACAAACTAAATGGTGGACCATCTTTTATATTTGCACAATAGAATGATATATTATGCCTATATTTGAGTCAAAGAACCATCATTATGATTTATGTTTAGGGGTGTTAATTTATATGCCATATCCTTGTGATTAATATCTGTGTCTCATGTTTTTTCACACTATTTTTCTATGTTATATGTTTTCTCTTATGTTTTATGATATCAAAATTAATCGAAAACTCTCATAGACTCCATGTTCTTTTAATAAGAACATTTTCCCCTTCTCATGATTTCTCATATACTTATGATCTAACCATTTATGACTTGATGGTATTTGTTCCCTTACTGAGTTTCTTATCTCATCCATTTCTCATATTTATATTCCCCATGTTATGATGATGATTATATCATATGATAATTATAGAAGGGATTTTAGTGTTGATTAAGTATGGTGGATTATTTACAAGTGTTGTCAAATATGTTTCTTATGCGTATATTTATGAAAACACTAAACATTCTATTCTTTGTAATGTAAAAATATTTTTTGAGATTTAATGTTTATATATATATATATATAATTATATAAAATAAATACATTTTTATCTTTGGTTTCTATTCATATATTGCACTCTACTACATATTTGTTCACCATGGGCCAACAGTATGACCTATGAATATCCTGGTACATCCTGGTAACCTAGAGGAGATCAACCCATCTCAAAGTATGTGAATCTCATATCAACTCCTCATTCATAGTGGAAGGGACACAAACTCTTGATTTCATATAACTAATCTCATTTGAATCTATATTTAAATTAGGTGAAAGTTCCCCACCATATAAATTAGCCCTAATCACTATTCAATTTGAGTCTATTAACAAACTCCCTTTCACAAATCTCATTGAGTGGGGACATAGTACTATGAGACATAATGTCCAATCAACCCTGATACTCTTAAATGTCATTGAATATATCATAAAATATACACTTAATTCAACACATGGTATTATCCACATAAACCAATAAATCCAATGTTCTACTTTTTAGTGCATTAGGAACAATATTCCACTTCCCATGATTTTATGCCACATCAATGTCAAAGGACTGAAGATACGCAACCGAACTCCTCTAGAAATGGTTTATTTTATGCCGTGAAAATAGAAACCTAATGCTCTAATGGAATGTTTATATGAAAATAATCAAATAAAAAATATAGTAAATCTAGTATCTAAAAGTGTTCATAGCTTCTTCTAGCACCTAATCACAAAATGGATAATTATTTTCATGTTGCCTCGCTGGTTTTAATCAAAGGTAAACCTCATTTCCATCCCGTATCAAAATTTAACCAAAACTATCCATTGATGGATAGAAATACCTGATATAAATTTTTCCCATTTTGAGTAAAGAAAAAATAGTGCACGGTTAAAATTATCTATAAATATTATAAATCAATTTTGTATGATTCAGGCAACAAAAAATACAACCCTTCTTTTTTCATGGAATTCATAAACACTACAAATCAAAAAAAATTATTGAATGAATATCTTGTATTATCTCTCCAATCCTAATGATATTTCTATCTTAACAATATTTCATTATCACTCAAATGAAATCAAAAACATAACCATCCTAGTTCCCATTTTTTTCCAACCTCAAATATGACGTTTCCTAACAAGAAGACCTCACTAATGAATAACAGATACTTCAAAAGCTAGTCATACAATGGATTCTCTCATTATGCATTGATAATGATCTGCATATATTTATATTTTTCCACCATTGAAAGGAGTGTGGTATAATATGATGATATATAACACAAAAAAAGTATAAAAATTTTGGATGAAAGATCTAATTAATTGAGTATATAAGAACCACAACAACATTCATCAATTTGAATAACCTCACAAGAAAATCGTAATGGTAACGACTTCTCCTAAATACAGTATAAGGTATAAAAACGTTCATAGACACGGATGATGATAACCCAAAATAATTTATATCTTAATGAACTAATTGAATCCCTATATCTAGTCAAAAAAAATAATAAATAATAGGAATTGGATAATATTTCTTGACATTAACTTGGTTTAGCCTATTTTAAGCCACATATTAGTGCAAGAATCCATCCTCCTTATTTTAAAATAATTTTTGATAAACTAGTTTGGATATGCTCAAGAGAAAAAATCCAGTCACCTCTAAATCCCCTAATTTATAATTATGCTCTTGAATACCTACAAAAAAAATCCAGAAAAGTTGAATGGATATGGGAACCATTCCTAGTACAATATTAATAAAAAACATGACATATCTCTTAGGTGGATACCTCGTCAAGTCCACATGAAAGGATTTATCAAAATGTTTATCAAAAAGAGAAAATAAAATATAATTTATATACTCATTATTGATTTAAAATATATCTAATTAGGATTAAGAAATTCCTAACTCACTTTTGTTAGATCCTAAATGATCTTCCTGCTAATCCAACTCATTGGAAACGGTATAAGACTCACCCTCAAAAAATGTAACAAAAGCCTCTATTAATAAGAGTTTATTTTTTCATTATAGAGATTCAACTAGTCCATATAATGCATCATATAGAAATTTCACATCTCAAATGTGATGAAATACCATATATTTTAATTCAAACTTTTGAAAACTACATATTATGAAAACCCTTGGATACAATTATTCAACACCCCTTAGAGGCATATGGAAAAAACCACTCTATACAGATACATGATGGAACAACACTTATCAATATAAGTATAAGAAAGTATAATGCATTAATTGAACCCGACTAAATAAATAATAATTGAGGATAGATTCAACTAGTATTATATCTCAGAAATTATATAGTCCCCATAATAGTTAGTAATTTTCAACTCTATGGTATGATGTCTTTTTAACCCTGAGAATTCTTCCTGGACCCCAAATCCCTATCTACATTGATGAGATCTACTCTACGATATCTTATATACCTGAGAACCATAACCCCCACAAGTAATGACTAACTAAAATAACACCATATATCAACTTTTACTTCTACACCAAATCATGCTATTGATACCTGAGCTTATCTTTCATCTCTTTCTCTAGTTGGCAGAGAAAAAATTAACAAATGTGTTATAGATTCCCAATATTTGATCATGATCAATATAATTTGGAACTCACTAACACAATGTACATCCCTATCATACTTAATAATATTTATATATCTTTTGATAAAAATCATGCTCTGAATAAGAGGATTTAAACCCCGGGCGAGTCTACCTATCTCTCCTTAAGTGATTATCCTCAAAACACCACTTCCTTATTAGGAAGATCCACATTCAAACATAGTATAGTAATCCAAATTCATATATGGTATGTGTACATCTATTTATCTCTATTTGATAATGTTGGAATTCATATACTTTTAAAAATAAATAAAATGATAAAATTTCACCTAAGAACAAATCGAATGTCTTAGTAGTTCTTTAAAATGGAGAACCCTAGTAGTCTTGTCCTCTTCTTGTGAGAGATATGAATGAAGTGATTGAGTAAAATGTGTATTATAGTCCACCACTAATATGTTACCCTATGTTAGATACATAAAATCTTTGACTATGTATTCTATCATTGGTTTATGAATGAAGTGATAAAAATTGAACAAGAAATTCTTCCAAAATAGTCTCATATATTAATTTTATTGAATTGGAAAATCCCACTAACATCATTCTATTCATTAAATCGTATGCACTAAAATATTCTCCCACCTCTTAAAGGATGTATCAAAATGATTAATTAATCCATTCATAGACTCAATCCATATCATTTTTTCCTAAGGTGCAACATATCAAAAAAATAGATGTGGATTTTACAACTAAATATCTCAATTCGAATCAGAACACTATAGATCAAATCTCTGACCTCAATTTCCCATTTATTGAGAAGTAATTAACAAGACTATCATGGATCAGCTGATCTCTAGTAGGTATTGGTTAAAATGATAGCTCTAATGTAGCAACTAATCAGTGATGCTCATATCTCCCATCCTATTTATACAAAATTAGATATTATGGTGTAAGGCGACTAAAATTAAAACAAATATGTATTAGAATCAAATATATTTCATTTAAAAATATAATATATAGAGTATTAATTAATAGGAAAATAATTTTAACATTTTACAAAAAAACCCTAGAATATTAAACCTCTTATATAATATATAGTGCTCTCTATAGTCCTAACTACCTACTGTCTCTCAGGGAAGAATCTATTATAATTAGGATTGACATTATCAATTTAATAATATACAAATATAATCATGGTTTCATTATGTTTAATTCCACCATCTAGTTATATTTCAATACACTATATATGATTTTATTAAAACATTATATATCCTAATCTCCCATAATAATATAGGTTATCAAACACGGACAAGAACATGTATATCATATGAATGCAACATTACAATGATGAATCAGGAAAAAACACCCCCTGAAACTCCAAAATAAGAGTTAAATCCAATTATAAATTAACAGATATCAATATGTATCTTATTTATAGATCATAATAAACTATAAAATTGAAAATTTGGAATGAAAATCTTAACCCTGGTAATCTGTACATTCCCAATAGGTTTATTAGTTATTCCTTGAAATATGTTACACGAGTGTTACAACTATATCCTATCTCATGTATACCGTATACAACATATAATTGAAAATTAAAAGAATAATTCACTAGTAAAACTTTTTTTTATCCCAGATCTAGTAAACCTTCATTGTTATTAAAACATGTGCCACATGCGTCAAAAGTAATACATTTTTCCTAAATGTATATGAAACCTAGTTCCTATATTTATAGTAGGGATTATATACCCTCTTTAGTGTTGATATCCTTAAATATTAGTGTATGAATATATAATCATAAATCACTTAAGAATAAAAAATATAAAATGGATAAAAAATAACTACAATGGAACTAAAAATAAGAAAGGATACACATTATATAATAATATATATAGTAGTAATTTCATATATTTATATAGATCTGAACAATATTTGTCATTGGATGATCATAAAATGTAGTCAAAAATTATGAAAATTATTGGAGATGGTAGAAAATCAAATCCCATGCCCATCCCTAATTTAATATCCTAACTACTAAAAAAATTCAAAGCCTAGAAGTCAGAAATAAGTCCATTTATCTTGAATGTATTAGGAACTATATTTTCTTTTGGATAACAATGGTTCTGATGTTGTGAATGAGTATAAATACACAGACCACCACTAATAATGATTCTAAAAAACTAGTAAATGATGGTGCATTTTTGTAATATGAAATAAAAATAATCAAACAGTATAATCTATAATAAAATTTATTCCCTAGAGTGCTCTATTTTCCACCCAGGGTGTGACCATACCTACTACATATAATGTCATGGATTATCTGAATATAACATAAAAAATCATGTATCCAAGGGGGTATTATGTTCCAATTCTTATAAGGTCTCAATTCAAATCATCTTAACCATAATATATTGGTCCAAGGATAAGGTAAAACCCAAATCATAACTACATAATAATATTCCAATTCTATATAGATCCAAGAACATATCAGTTTAATACCAAAGGAAATAAGGATCAAGGATATACTGATATCAACCAAATGATATCTCGATTAAAACATCCCAATAATTATGTAAGGGGAGTTTCTTGACCTATTTCTACGGTATCATCCCATGTTCATATCAACCATTTCATACAATCACTATTAAAAGGGGAGTTGAAGCCCCTATATATAAGGTATCACCCCATGTGTATCTTATCCATGGAATGGATAAATTAAGTAAGGGGGATAAGTGGCCCGTGACCCGGATAATTATGAATAATTGGAAAGAGGTCTGGGTCTTGAATAATTGTAGCCCTAAGGCATTCTAATCTAAACCTATGAAAGTAAAATTATAATAGTTAAATGTGACAACAAACTATTTTTATATTTCCTCAAAATAATATCTATATCTTGAAAAAATCATAATATAGTTAGATGGGAAACAGATGTCTATGTATATCTTATCCCTCAATGAACCGATTTAGGTTTACAATATAACCTAAATAAATAAATAATTTGTGGTTTTGCATAATATTCATTCCCTTGTGGTACAGCAAATGGTTGGTCATTAGTCACTAACCAGTTTTCAATAATTTAATCATAATTTCAATACCCCCAAAATCTAATTGAATGAAGGGAGAGACACTCACCCATCACATGTAACAATAATCCAATGTGATTAGAATATCCTGGGAGCTTATACGAGGTCAACCAAACAGAATCATTAGGAAAAATATGAATACATAAATCAATACTCAATGTTAGAAAATAGATCCTAACTAGGTCCATAATACTAAAATATAACTCATGGTACCCACCATTGGACTTCAAGTATAATCCTCAAACCATATCAAGTGAATAATACTACCATTTCTAACTATTAAAATAAGGAATAACAATTAGAATGTCCATCAAGGCCCTAGAAATCCTCACCATAGTCATAAATATCAAGGGAAGAAAATTCAAAATAATTTCCAATTCGATCCATTACATGTGGAAATACCATATATCATAATATTATGAAAACATGAGTAAAAAATATGGAATGGGCAGGGACCCCTTTGTTAATACACTGGTGGATCGATCGTTAAAAAATGGGTGAATTGTCTTTGAAAGGTATATTTCCCATAATATATAAATATATATAATTTAGTGTATAAATGGAGATGACATTATAAATATTGGATAGATTTGAGAGGATTTTATCTCCCACAATTGAATACTGTTTGAATAAACGTCCCATGATTCTATGGTGCGATAATGAAGATCCCATCATAGAATGCGGAGACACATGGGATGAAGGGGATATGATAATGGATACTCAGTAAAATTATGAAATCTTCATTTTAATATGATTTAAATATTAAGATAATTTAATAAAATTTATTTAAAAACTCCATGAACAAGTGTTCAACCATGAACAAAATGGAAATAGTGAAATTTCCCATCTAGGGTTACTCTTGTAGGACGACCCCAATATCCATAATGTGACACCCTGCACCTAAAAAACTGAAAAACAGATCACATACTATTTTCATTGAAACTAAACCTTCATGGATCATATATGGAGTGTCTGGACTCAAAAACTCCCCCCTGGAGTTGGCCTTTATGGAGAAGTGTAGAGAGTTTCTACTTGAACTACTTCCCAAATGAAAAAAAATTAAATCATACATGGGATATAAAGTTATTTCTACATTTCCATTTCCATATTGTAAATACATACATTGAAATATGGTGTCACGAGATTATAAAAATGCAACCCTATATAGGCCTCACAATTTTATAACACCCTAAGACCACAATAAAAATAGAAAACATTATATGATTTTAATCAGATAGTAGATCCTATCCATGGAATAATACCCGATTCTGCAACATGGTCTTTTACATAAAATATATTTTCAGTCTGAACATAATTCCATAATTTTAAAATACACCCCAGATTCCTCTTCTAACACCTCTAATGATTCAAAACACAAAAATACAATAGGATATATGAAAATTAAAGTAAAAAAATACCTCGTATCATTTTAGTATGTTAAAAAGTTATTCTATGTTATTTGATCCCTTAAAAATGAGTTCAATAATTACTCTTATAACTTATTAAGTGGAATGAGATATTTAATATTTTTTCATCATTCAGACGATTCAAAGATAGATATTTTGGGGTTTCTATGAATCATGTTTTCTCGGCATAATTATAATTTATCTTATTTTATTTCATTCAATGGATGAAAATGGATATTAAGAGCTTGAGATTGTATAGAGGCTATCACTATTTCATGGAGGGTATATTCATCACAATTGCATGAGATATGGTTGTTGTTCTATGTTACTCAGGTGAATGTATCTACTGGGGGATTATATCTTGAGAATAATAAAATGTGTTATATCGAAAAAATTCATTAGTTTAATGTTATTTCAGCCTAGATTTATACTCAATTTGTCAAAAGTTTAAGGGATATGTTCTACTAAAAACAAAATGATGAATTTTTTACTAGGATTTGATATGAAGAAGTAGAATGAAACTTCAATTCCTAGCCAAATTCATTGAATTTAGTTGTCATCAAATAAAAAAGTTGTTTTTGACCATTTCCTATAGGGATATAGTTTATCCATTCTATGGAGAAGAAGAATAAAGAAAAAGATTAAAATAGTGAGTTCAAGGTTGTGTCTTTATTAATTATTATTATCTATCCCATTGATTAACACTTTTTGAAAATTTTCTCACATGATTATTATAGTGTGAGTTCTAAATTTCTACAAATTATCAAGTGTGTAGTCACATATTATAGGTTACACCTATATTGAATTTTATTGCTGATTACAAATTTAGATAGTGAACACGTAGGCAATAAATGAAATATATTAGATATTTCATTTTCCTATATTGTTTTTAACTAAATTATTTTCTCAAACTATTTTTATTTTATTATAATCATCTACATTAAAAACATAATAATTTTTATAATAAGTAAAACAAAAAAAGGATATAAAACTAAGCAAAAACAACGATGTGCAAAAACCATGGGACTTCTTTACTATATGTTATAAAATATACATGTTATTTATGATATCATGCAAAAATTATAACCATAAATTTATATCCATTGTTGGGTAGTATTCCTAAAGTTTCTCATTTATTTATTGTATTAATTCATTCTTCATTTTTTAATATTGTTAATAATACATTTATTCAACTGAATTTTCATCACTTTTATTTATACATATAAGTGGTTAGAACAAAAAACATGTTAAATTTGACCATTGTATAGATGATAAATTTCATATATGTTATTTTTTAGTGAGTAGGGGGGTTACCTAAATCCATAGTTTATCTTATTAAGACTGTTATAAGAAAAAATAATCTATAAACTTACACTATTATTTCTTAAAATTATAATTCTCCAATGGTTTGGTGCCAAGAACTTTTTTTGTTTATATATATGTGGAATCATATTTAAAATTTGTATATATTACATTATTTTACATGAATATTCATTAAATATCGCAATTAATCAAACCAAAAACTTATAGGTGTAGTGTATTCAGATATAACATATATAACCATCGTATTTTTTAAAAAAAAAAATCAATATTTATCACAAATAATTTCTTCACATGTCGCCCTTCTAATCATGGCATACATAACACTTTTCTTTCGTAACATGGGATTTGAAACCTAAGAAAGTGCGATATTATACACTCAATATGAGATAATCAAAATACATATAAATAGAAGTTTGTATGTGAGAAAAATATAATCATGTGGGTGTGTGAAAATAATCAATATCTACGAAAATATGACCCTGAAATTGTACCCAATAAAACATGGATAATATATCATAATGAATGGAAAAAAATGTTCACATAAAAAAATATATAAGGAACTTTAATTTGGAATGTTTTTTATATTATCATATGTAATAACCTAGTTTTGAGGCATTACTTTGAAATGTGTAGCAAATGCATATATAACATTTCTTATGTTAATGATATGTTATAAACAATTATCAAATAGTGGGTAAAGTCATATAACATAGCTGATATGGATTTCCCCCTATTCCAATAAACTAATTAGAATTGGGATTCTTCCTAGTCCCTTAAATGTCATATTATGAGATAAAAATCATTACCCAATAAATTAGAAGGATATATAATTTCATGCCCAACTTTCTGATAATGAAAAACGATATATATTTGTTCCATGAAAATTTGATTAAATTCATAATTACATCATAGATTATTCAATACATGAGAATGAAATTGGTTTCATAAAAATTATAGATGACATGATCATAATGCATCCATAGAAAAATAGTTGATATCATCATTAGATAATTTCCATATTGTAGCATATAAATGACTAAAGATAATTAACATAGATGTAAAACACATTATAATATCTTTTGGAAATTTATAAAAAATTAAGAAATATATTTTATTTTTTGATATTATTCATTTAAAAAATAATTAAATTCTAAAAAATAGTTTTTATAAAATAATTATATTCTTAATAAAAATTACTATGATGAATTATGAGGACATTAAAATATATCTTAGAAAATAAAACAAAAAAATGGTGTGATAAAGTTATCGTGGATAACTCATTGAAAAAGGATCCATTCAATATATTTTAAATGAAGAGAAATTAAATAAAAAATAAACCTAATAAACCATATATGTTTTTATAATAACTTCTATAAAAAATATGAAAAACCAATATGGTGGTCAATTATTTCAGACCCCCAAAAAGAGATAAGGTCAATTATACTTACAAGCATCCTTTCAGTTAAATTCTGAACCAGCATGTGATAAAACTTTACAAAGAAATCTACACATTAAAACATATAGGATAATAATATATTTCCAGTATCATAGATAAATAACATAAAATTTTCCATGATGGAAATTGTGTCCTAAAAACATGATTTCATAGTGATATTCGCAAAGAACCCCTTATATTTACAACTGACCCCTGTAAATGTACTTTAACCTACTATATAATAAACATAGACAAATAATTCATTATTTTAATATCCTAATTCATATATATTATTTTCTAAAAAGATTCAATTTTTATGGTTTATTACAAATATACTAGTTTTTTATTATTTATTTTCATCATTGGGTGGTAGTATATTTGATTATTTCAATCGAGTTTCATAATGGTGATGTTGATTACCATTATTTAAAAAACACATAATTACTAGGCTTTAAAAGGCATTTGAAAAAAATATTCGATGAATTTTTCTTATTTATTTTCATTTGATATATATTGTGGTCATTGAATACAAGAATGGAATCCATGATAAGTATGTTTCATGTAATTTACTAAATATATCTAGTAACATTATAATGGTCATTAATTTTTTTTTCTACCATAATAAAATTATTCATAACATAAATTAATCTCTTATATTGTATATTACATGTATTAATATCTTGTTATTAATTTATTTTTGAAATCATGATGATAGTATATGGTCGTTCATGTAGAAGGTTAAACTGACCTAAATAAGAACATGTTATTCTAAGGAATGAGAAAGAGTATCGACTAATATAATTGTAATATCATTTTTATAGAATAATAATTATTTTAATTGAATATAGTAACAAAGGTTGATGAAATTTGGAAATATTTTTGAAGACAGTCTAATTTAAATAGGTTCTTCAAAGCAATATACTTAAATGAGTTCACACATGAAAATATTTTTCTTCAGAATAAGGGATTTTACCAATATTCTAGTGATTAAAGGCTACCAAAAATGGAATAATCCTTTAGTATAGGTAATTTTTGTTCTTATTAATGATATAACCAATGTAAAATATAGTTTTGGGAGTTGTTGATGAGTAATCCTTTTATCAGTTCTTTTTGTGTGACATTTCCTTAAATACTAATTCATTACATGGTAATGATGTTATTTGACATTGTGATTGGGTCCAAAGTATAAAAATAATGGATATGGGTTACTCATCTCATCATACACACAATTTATACATAATATTTGAGATATATTAGTCCTTAAACCCTTTATTCAACATTTTTACCACATTTTACTAATACACTGCTAAATAAATTTTTTACTCAATAAATTATTTTCTAACTAAAATATGATATTGGATATTTAACATAATTTTTATGTACTGATTAAAATTATAAGAAAAATTTAATCTAGTTTAATTTATAAATTTTAGAGAATTAATGTTTAATTGAAACTGTAAAATATATAAAACAAATTATAAAAAATTGATTTTTAAAACATTAATTATTCTTAATATTATTTTATATCAATTACTAATTAATAGAGTTTTATACTATTACATTATAATATAATCTTCTGTTATAAATGATCAATTTATTCTATTAGGATAAAATTTCAAAACAATAATGGGATTTTATTAAAAAATTATACCTTTTTAACATTAAATGATTTTCATCGCCTCTTATTAAAATTATTTATTGATATTATAACCTTGTAAATTTTCAATACATTGGTATTATAATACTAAATTTAGTTTTATAAATAACTCAAATGATTCATAAAAATTTATTATTATTATTATAAAATAAAAAAAATTATAATAAATTGTTATAATAAATTATTAACTTTTTTTATTAAAAAATTCTTTATCATATGTGAGTAATATTGTTTTTAATTTTTTACTCACAATTAAACAAAATAAATGTATCTATTAGATACAAGTATATAAAATGACTATATATATGACCACTATATATCTAAATACTATATAACCAAGGACTAAATAACCATTTTCTATATATATAATGGAAATATTACATTCCTATATATAGTCTTACGTATATCAATAATTTAAATTATCATATTCTCCAATTTCATTTTTCATATAATTATCGTATTCCTATCATGTTGAAGTATTTATAAAGGTATCTTTAGTGGTGTGATCTACATGGAAGACCATAATGATGGTAAATTCAACCATATAGTATTTTTTTTCTTGGAGATTCATTACTTTTGTAATTTTATTAATTATATATAAATTATTCATATTTTAATTTATTTTAATTTTTATAGTAATATTGTAGAATAATTAAATATTTAATTCTTCATTTTATTTGGGTGTTGTGTGAATCACAATATTTTAATCATAGTTGATTTATTTAGTATAAATATATATACTAAAATCGTAGGGTGTTACAATAGAATTCCAAAGTAACAAAAATGATTTGGGTATACTGGATTTAAAACCGCAATAATTATAACTAAAATTATCAGATGTTGTTGTTGTTTTTGAGTTAAGATGCGATCTCATCAACTTGTTTACTATGTTACACTAACATTCAATGGAAGATCCTCATAAACATTTTAAATATTTTCACATAGTTTTTTATCAAAAAATAACTAATGGTTTTTAAAAACAAAATAAAAATTAAATATTTTTAATTTAATATATATAATGAATAAAATAATTGGTTTTACCACTCTGAATCTACTTTCATAACGAATTTTCATTTTATTAAAATGATATATTTAGAGGACTTTTTTCTTACCTCTAGGAATTTAATAATTTGTAAATAAATTTTTACAATAAGGTAAAACCAAATTTATACCATATAATAAAAGGAGGAATGATTTAAGAGGCTTTTCTCTTGATTTCCACACCCAAAAATCAGTTATTATTTTTCTTATATACTTTTTTATGAGGGAACATTACCCATATATAGTACCATGATATATGGTTATATTGGGGTTATTTGGTTGATAAAATTCCAGTTGATGCTATAAATATAATTTTAAACCTAACTGAAAATCCTAAATATCTTGTAAATAAGTTGTGAATCATTACAAAAGTACCCAGTAAATGATTACTTAAATTTTTAAAATGAACTATAGTTATAGTTAATTAAGAGTCCTTACCACTACGGTCATATTAATTATTCTAACTATTTTTTCACTATAGTTAATCCATTTCTAGTCAAAACCTATTTTTTCGAATCAAATTAAATATGAAAAATGTGTTTTACAACATGATTTTAGCAATCATAGTCCCATAATATTAGACTAACAAGAGTATTTTGTTGATATCTTTTAATGGGAATAATTTTAATATAACTCAATTCCTAATAATAAATATAATATTATCTATGGATAGTATAGAAAATAAAAAATACATTTAGGTAGCAAAAAAAACAAGGAATATTTTATAAATGAAAAAAACAACCAAAAACATATATATTACCAATAAAAATACAATTATAACACTTCATAGAGTTTCCATACATCACCACCACCACAAAATATAGATACAATTCATGAGAAAATTTTTTAACAATAGTAAATCATCCTTAATAATTCGATTCATGAAATGTGATAAATGGAGAGTGGCCAATAAGTGATTTTAAGAGTATAAGGATTGGTTAATTTTCATCACTAAAAATGATTAACACAACGTAAGAAAGGTAATATTAGTGAAATAAATATTATATATAGTATTATAGTTTAGAACCCACATGTTAATGAAACATTTCCCAACCGAGGAACTCTATGTAAGAGTACTACACCTATTGAAACTACTATACCGATTGAGTCTATTTTGAGAAATAATCATGTATCAAAACATATTTTACAACTTGAAAAAAAAATATTTTGAAATTTAATGGGATCATTTAATAGTAAAACATACTTTGGAAATTACCTAATAATACCTAATAAACCATTATCATTCCCTCGGAGATATCCCCCATATAGAAACTATTTTAGGGTGAGAAGGATAAATATATTTTAGAAACCAAAAACAAAAAACTTTTTGATGTAGTGAAAAAATTTAAATAATGTATGATTTATAAAAGAAAAATGCACACACAATTGAATATTTTTTAGAGGTGAAGGAGTTAATCTTGTGAGAAATATATCTTTTAGGATAAAATGTGATTTCTATATTATATGCAATGAACTAGGATAATTTTCAATTCCATTTACAATAATGGAGTGTTAATTATAATATGTAAGGTTTGATATTGGATATTGAATAAGTGTACTACCTATATTAGTTTATTTGAAAATATATTTAGAATAAAAACCATCTAGACTTGCAATGTAGGTGAAAAATATTAGTATAAACTTATAGAATATTCTTATAGATGATGCATTGATAATTATATTAAATTTATAGTTCTCTAAAAAATTATGTTATTTGTGTATATTATGATAACATTAATACACATGAACCACTAATGTTTGGTAGTCCTTTTCTGAAAACTCCATAATAAATTGTAAATGTTCAAAATTTTATATTATTAAATAATTATTTTAACCAAAGTTTCACATTAATATTTTTTTATAAAACACTTAATTGATGATAAGCCCTATTTAGAATTCAATAATATTTACTAGATATCTATTGAATTATTATTATAATATTTGTGAAGTGAGATGCTTCCAAATCTAGATCAAAGTTAACCCTTATTTATTGATGAATATTGAATGATCCATTATCAAGTTATTGTTTTAGATGATAATATAGATGATTTTAATAAAGAATTTAAATCCAATATTTTTTGTTTTTAGCATATTAAAAATGATACATATAAAGAACATGTTATCTTATTTATTGAAATCGTTAACCGTGATGAATTTGATACTATCAAATAGTATAGACAATAATTGTATACTACTATTTATTAAAGTAAAACATCATGCAAGGAGATTTTTTGAGGTACTATAACTGAGTGTTTTGGTGTTAAAAAACCTATTATACAAAGTGTAGAAATCCTACCAACTAAAGTTGTTAAATCACTATATAATAATATTTTGTATTCTTTATTAAAATATAATGATATTTTTATAGAAATATTCTCCAAGGGGTTAACTTAAAAATAAGAAACATTGTTATTTGATAAGATTTGAAAGAAAAAATACCACATGAATGGAATTTGGGTTGATTATCTGGTATAAGATCAATTATATTTATTAAAAAATCATTTTTTATGAAAATGTTAAAAACATTATGAAATTTTATAGAATACATAATCAAAATCTATTAGAATTTTTAAAAAATAATAATATTACAATTTTATATGATTAAATAATATTCAAAAAGTCATATATTTGGTGGGGAATACCTATTCAAATTATTTGTATGAAATGTGGATTTATTATTGTTAAGAATTATTTCGGTGAACATGGTCATATTGGTGTCCATAATAAATGGAGATTATATATATACATTATAATAATTATCCTTATTACATTAAAACACCATATTCATCCCCTATTCCTTGAGAAAATTGTATAGTGTTTTGTCAACCAATATAATATTTATTTCCAATATCGATATGTAGATTATTTATATATGAAAATAGCACCCACGGACAAGTAAAATACAAATTTTTCATAGCCATTTTGAACATTTTAAGAGATTAGGAGTTTATTTTAGTTTTATAATGACTAGGGAACCATCCATAGGTCATGGTGAATATCCATTTTGAAAATAAGATGAAATTAATGGATGTCTTTAGAGATGAATTCAATTTTGGAAGAAAATATAATTAGAGTTGTATTTCTAGTTAATGAGATTTTCTAAAACATTAATTGAAAAAATATTGTGCTATATTTTGTATCATTTAATTTTATGGCTAAAATTAGTTGTTTTTTGTTATCCAATTACAATATAAGGCTTCCATTATGATAAGTCCAAATTTTAGGTTCTTTCATCAATTTCATACCCATGGAAATGGAATATATTAGATCCTTCCATTAACAAGATTTCTTCTATAAATATTTATTCTGGATTTTTGTAGAGTATCAATAAATGTTTCAATAATAATCAAAAGGAATTCACTTTTTCATAGAGTAAAATGAAAACATTTCAGGAGACAATATTGAAACATGGGTCCCCACTTATTACAATACCACTAAAATATAAATTACTACTTGAATTTATTATTGATGAATCATATTTTTATGAATTTTTTTATTAGTCATTTATTAGAAAATAATTTCCTTGTGATGGATTTTAAATTTAGGTCGTTAGATCAAATATAGGCTTATTGTAAAACCACAAAAATATAATTACTATCTAATTTTTATTCTACAGAAATATTAAGGTCCTTTATTCTTAGTTATAATGTGTTGGATTATGTTAATAAAACATCTATCCCATTACTTATATGAAAACAATAAGAAAAAAATGACTAATTAGTTAAGTCCTATTACTTATAGTATTTGATATGGAAAACCAAGCTTAGAAATATAGTGAAAACCTGAAAGTAAAACATTGAAGTATGCATCCTATATCAGGAGTGTAAACAAATTTAGTCTATAAAACAACTCTAGAAACCTTTGTTGATGAATAATTATATTATGTTTATATATATGAGATACCATATATTTTTAACCTTGTAAACTACTTAGTATCTAAGAAAAAACGTCACTTTTTTAAATAAATTGTTAAACCTTTTATATAGTGAGGACTAGAAATATATATTGGATGACCCATACTAGTGTAACATAATACATGACAAAATCATTAGGTGATGTGCGCAAAATTATGAAATTTCATAAGAATCTTAATTATACAATACATAGTAATGGGATAGACACTTTTGTCCAAAAATGAAGAGGTAGAAGAATATTATATGTAGAGATTCTCTAACCAGAAACTTTTAAGGATATGTTTCAATAAATTTGGGTCTATATAAACTCAAAAAATCAAGGATAATTTTCCTTCAGAAATAAAATTAACTAATCAACATGAGTATTTATTCATATATTTTATGTGTGGGGTATAAAATTTATGGTTACCATTAGATATTATTATATACTCTATGTCTAAGTAGGTTAATTATATTCTAACTAGAACTAATGATATTAAGTCAATTTTAAATATTATTATAATAAAATAGATTAGTGTATTTTGACATTCTAGGATTATTTTTTACTATTCATGTAACCCATTTATATAGAATAACTTTAGAGACACAACTGAAAAAATTTACAGTTATCCATAAGGTATAAATTCCTCATCACCCCCAAACAATTGGAATATATAGTTTATAAAGTAGTGTAATTAGATATAGTTTTCAAAGGTCTATAAACCTAAATATAAAAGTTCTAATCGTAATATTGATTGATTTTCTATGGAAATTTGACATATCCTTGAAAACCATAATTAAAATATCTCCATATAAACATGATTGTGAGAGATAATGTCATTTTCTATTTGAATTAGAGAATATTTATTTTTGAAATTTTAAAAAAATTAATTTTAATTTTTCTATAAGAAACCAAATAAACAATGTTTTGGGAAAAATATAATCAAGAAAAATTATGTTAAAAATTCAATGATTCTGTTTGAGAAACCTAAAATAATTCCTGATGAGTTAATTATAAAAATGTATTTCAGGGATGGATATATGGTGATGTTGTACAATTCTATACCATGGATCCATTGTGGTAAATTTCATTATAAATGGTCTGTATCAATTATAGTTACTCATATATTTCCATTTTTTGTTATATAGGTAAAAGATGAAGTAAATAACTCCACATTTACATATAATGAGATTGGATGATTGTGTTTAATGATATTTTATAAATTCATATAGAGGAATATCTTCCCCTTAAAGATGCTACCAACCACTAATTTTATAATGTTATTTTATTTCATTGTTATATTTTCTTTGTTTTTACATATCATTATTTGATTTAATATATATTATTCATATTCATAAGGAAAAAAATAATTACATTAGAAGGGGAAACCATTTTTATTTTTTGAAAATTTATTATGTTTATTTTTATTATTTCATTATTTGATAAAATATCATTATACTATTGTTATGGTCAATATTTATGTTTTGTTTGTAACTATCAATTAAATATTAAATTTAAAAATTGATAAATTTAAAAAGAATAGAATAAAATTCAAGTAATTGTTGATATGACCAACTTTTATTATTTTTTATCTAAGCATTAAATATACATTCTATCAAGTAAAAAACATATTTCAACAATACTATCTAATATCAAAAACACTTAACTAAGAGGATTATATGAATTATTCAAAAATTATTTTGAATACTATTATAATTGATTCAATCCTCATAAATTCCCAATATTTTAGAATATTTTACATAACACTTTGTAAATTATGGGGTATTTAGAGTTTTTTAAATTATTAAGTCATTAACTATTAAATATGACATTTATTCACCCTTTTGGGCCACCATTACATTAATCATATCCATTATGAAAATATACCACAAAATACCTTGTATAAGATATATTTCAAATAAATGTCAATTCCAAAATTTGGTTTTGGTAACATGGATTTAGATAGTTACTTAAAAATTTGAGGGATTATTTCTCTTTACACCATCCTATAGAATTCATGATGTTTTTTTGAATGTTTTTTTTGTGTTTCAAATTAATTATGGAAAAAATATTTTATTAATGAACAAGATTTTTTATTCTATTTTCTATAAAAATAATTAATTTTTAAAAATGAATGAAAAGAGGTAAAAAAAGAAAACAAAGTAAAATACATTGGTGTTCTTATTTAAATAAAATAAAGATTAGATAACGGAGTTCATGTTTAATGATGGATTTAAAGGGAAGTATTTTATTGCAAGATTTACACTCAAAAATATTTTATTCTAAAAATATTAACTTAATTTATTGAGATTTATTTTTATTAATGTAGAATAAAAAAAATTACCTCATTATGTTGTAATTTATATCCCTTTTATCAGCACAATAAATTCTAAAATAATTGGATAAAAGAGTACAGTAACAAGATTATATAAATTATGTGCATCATTAAATAATAATTAAAAATAATTTTAAACTAATTTTCAAATTTTAATTAAATAATTTTTGGGAAGGTAAGTGAATTGATTCTTATGTGTAATGGATTATTGAATTATATTTTTTAAATAAAGTGAGAATATAAAAAATGTTCATAGATGTTGTTTGATGACTAAATTAGATATCTAAATTTTAATATTTCATTTAAAAATTAGATTCTTTTATATTCATATATAATTTATCTTTTGAGAGGGAAATTTTACAGTGGGTGAGTTTAGAAAGATAATTATTTTAGTATTATTAATTTATATTTATTTTTTATTTTTCTTTAAATATTTTTAATTCTAAAAAATATTTATATTTTTACAATTGTAGACATCTTTAAAAAAATATAAATCATGATTATTTTTGAATTTTAATGGGGTTTAAATTTCATTTTTATTTTAAATTTTTAAATATTATTTCATTATGAAGATGAAAATAAATATTTAAATTACTTGAAACTGGTTACTGGGTTTAAGATGGCTTTGTTGAGTTTTAAACCCAAAGGGATGTCTTGGTAGATTAAAAAAGATTTTTGTACTAAAGGGAATGGGTTGAGGAATTATAAGTTATTAACTACCACATAAAATGTTTGAAATAATTTATATTTTTATTTATTAGATTATTATAGAAATTGAAGATATTTTTTGGATTTAAATGTTTTTAGCAAGACGTAAGACTGTTCTACAGACCATAGTTCATCATCATAGCAAGGTTTTTACTGAGATAATTAGATGTGATCTAATAGAATAGGTTTGATATTGAGGGATCAAGATCATTTTATGGTTGTTAATATTCAACGTAGTTTTCTTATATTGTATCTCTATTGGTGAGGTCATTGTTCGGTGATGCTAAATTGATCAAATCCATTGATGGTGATGACGTTGAGTGTGTCTAAAAGTATCAAGGATAAAAATTTTCATCCATTTGAAGATTGAGTATCCTATGGTGAAAATATACTTTTCAAAAGTGAAATGATTCATTTATACTATGAAATCAATGATTCTCAATTTACAAGGAGTTTATTTAAAAAGTAATTCCACATTGATTCCATGTAGAGACCATTAATGTGAGGTCGACCGTGTATCACTTAAAATATCTTGGTTATATTTTAATAGAAATGATATGTCAACAATTTTATTTAGAGATAAATAGTTAAATCCCTTCAAGAAGAAGAGGAATGAAAAATCTTGATAGGGAAATGGGTTCAAGGATGAATCATTGATTTTGGTGATTATAGATCATACGGATTAATTATTATTGTAATGATTTTGAGACACTTTTATTAAAATGTCAGTTATTAAATTGTAAATAGTGAGTGTTGTGTAGTTTATGATTATATGATACACATATAGAGTTTTATAGTTAAAATAACACTTACATACAATAAAGGACGTGTAATAAATGATCAATATAGGATGGTACATTTCCCACATATTTTTTCTCATTCATCATTGCATTCAAATCGTTTATATTTTAATACAAAGATATAAATTTAAAACCCCAATAATTATTTAATAATTAATATAAAAAATTTAATGCATATCTTAGTTGAAACCTCCACATGAAAGAATCCAAGGTCTTTCATAATGCATACATATGGATTAAAAATATTGATTAGGATTTTGTGAATGAATTACTTCAATTATATTATAATTCATATAATTTTTTTGAACATAAAAATTAACTAAAAAATTTAGTAAAAAAATATATATCATGTTTAAAATATAAAAAATCTATTATGTAATGTATTTTAATTATCATTCGTTGATTAATTAAAATTCATATTATTATGTGATTAAATTTTCATTGAATCAATTTATATAAAAAACAACTGAGTACTTTTTGACATGTTTTGATATATTCTTAATTAAAAATAAAATATATAAGATATTTTATGCTTGTAAAAAATATGATTGTATCATTTCTTATAATATGTACCGTTTATAGTGAGACAAGATTACTACTTGTTAATTTTTGTATTTTAACATAGAAGATGGGTATTTATCCTTATTCAAAATATAATTATACCTGTGTTATTATGTTACAAAAAAAATTACCAAACATTATACATGTTATACTAATTTATTTTTGGGTTTTTTTATAATAGTTATTATTTTAGGTATATTAATCTATAATATGTACCATACTATATATTTTTCTATTCATTTTCAGTTTTTGAGTAATTTATTTAAAATTATTTTCAAATATGATTAATTTAAATAAATTATTGATATATTATTAAATTTCTAAATGAAGTTAAATAATCACAGTCATGAAGTGACTTGTTTGAATCACTAGCTATGAAATATCCTTCAGTATAATTTAACTTTATTATACATAAAATATTATATTAAAAATATTCCGTGTAGATTAGAAAATGATTGGTATGTATCATTATATGTGATATTATCAATAATTTTTATATATATTACGATATAAAGGGAATCCATTTATATTATTGAAATATAGGGATTGATAATATGCTAACATGGGATGGCACTCTAACAAGGGATGTTTATTCTGGGATAATATTATGCAATAAATGATATATGGGTTTTAACATAAGTCTATTTTTGTATGATGACCTATCATGGAGAATTATATATATATATATTTGAATGAGATTATGAAAAGATGCTAATAATACCACTTAAGGTGTCATATTTCAAAACTAAGTATCTAATAATGTTTAAATGATGAACCCCATAGTGTCCCTTGTAACAATTTTTTTACTATATAGAGACAAAAAACCTTATAAAAGAGTATATAATGGGACTGTCAATTATTTCCCCTTAGAGGCTATGAAATCGTCCACCATATTTCCCTTGTTCTATGTACAAATAATATCCACCTACAGATTTAGTGGATTTCTATATTATTTTATTTGGAATACAATAGGCCATTAGGTAGGGAGCTGTTTATAACGCCCTGACCCTAGTTACCCAGAGTCGGTGCATTGTTATATAACATTGGCATGATCACAAGGAAATCATGTCTCAAAAAACTGATCAGTTTAGTATTACTAGAAATAAGATTCATACATAAGTTCAACATTATAACATCAAGAGAAATACCACACAAATATATTTCATTCGAAACATCCAAGCCTCCTATATTATGTCTGCAGGTTATTCATAACTAAATTCTTCATATCCTAGGAAAATGAAACATAAGTAAAGGGGTGAGCTCAAATACTCAGTAAGGTTAATTAATATATCGTAAAATGATGTAAATATTAAGCATGGTAAATAATTGAAACCACATTCCTTTACCAATAATAAATATTAATACTTTTACGAAAGAATATGATATGAGAAAATAATGCCATAATAAAACACAATAATGGGTATTCTACTAGTCGAATGGCCACTTGAACGATCAATATTATTTCCACAATTAAGGAATGTATAGTGTCGGACATTCTGAAACATTTTTTCAAGGCATCCTCCAAGATGTCTAAAAATTATTAAGGCCTTGGCCAAAATCATAAATCAAATTGGGAAAGGGCCTCAGCCAATTCCACATCTAGTTTTCTCATGATACCTACCGATGCATCGAGAAGGTATAGTAGGCTCCCCCTGTCACTTACAAATTCCAATACATTCCTCATATAAAAAAGTTGAAACATATCATAACTATTCGTATTAAAACTAGAATACAAAATGTAAATACTTTTACCATAAATCAAGAATGGTATAAAAATAGCACATCCATAGTCAGACATATCACAAAACCTTCAATACAATATGGATGTTTTGTATAATAAAAAATCAACATCAAATAAAAATAAAATCCATCAACGGATGTTGACATATATGAAATCAAAATCCTTTTTAGAGAAATATCTCTTTCTATTTTGAAATCATTTAAGTGTCGTATAATAATAAAATAAAAAATTTACTTTGAAAATATTCCTATAATCTCATAAGGGAATATTTGACGAGTTCATAACGGTAGAAAATAGCCGCACCCACCATATAAGTTAAAAAATACATTCTTACCTTAATTTTGTAGAAAAGGTTAAAAAGGACCTTGTTTGGAAAACGACATAAAGATTAATTTATAAACATCCTATAAAAAGTAAAACAATGGTATAAATTTCATTAACCCATTATCTATAAAATAGTAATAATGTTTTTAAATTCACTTTTATGAAACATGGATGTCGGTGATAAAGAGGTCCCAGTAGATTATAACTTATAAACAACCTCAAATAATGAATAGATTGTTAAATAAACCCTTACCTTGAACTTTTCCTTAGTTGAGGGTTGGTTAACCTCCTGTATAATGGTGAAATAATTTTTATTAAATTATAAAAGAATCATATACATTAATATGATATCATATATGATCTTTTATCATTGTTATGTTAATAATATCTTAGTATTATCATCATTTCGGGTGTTAAAGAATTCGTTTTCCTTTTTATTCTTTGTTACGTAACCCGTGTTTCTTATGGATATGTTGTGTCTTATTCATATCCAAAATGATATCAAGTCCTTAAACATTATTTTTAATCATCAAATGAGAATTAGACTTGAATGGATACGATAGGTAATGAATCTCATCACATTCGTGGAGAGGGTAGTCTGTACCTATGCACGAGCGACAATATCATTAATTTGATATTAAAATAATATATAATTGGATGTTATATCTTATATACAGATTCATTATTATAAGGACCCGACCTTAAACATTACTAATTATTGAATTAAATTAATAATTCACATTGAGGATCTTTTCAGGTTTAGAGTTTTAGAGTATTAGGACATAACTATTACACCTCAAAGATTACAAAGTAGACAAATCTACTCAACTTCCATTTTTTTCACAAAATAAAAACTCTTGAACAAAAGAGTCATGTCTAGTAAATTGTTTTAGATAGTCTGACATTTCCTTGATCCCATCCATGACCCTATTCATCTTTATGTCCTGTGAAAAACATTTCAAAAAAACATGGGATGAGCATAAAAAGCTCAGTAAGGGTTATAAAAATACGGAAAGAAAACATTAGTCCATGTATACATATAAATCAATGAAATCATACATTACTCATAAAACATAAGCACATTAACATACCTCATGAAATCATAAGATTTATGAATAACTCATAGAAATCATAATATATAAAGGTAACTTGAGGCATTCATAACATTCTTACGTAGGGAGTAACCCTCATGGTTACGTTTGGAATATCCATCACAGTATATTCCCTAAATCTTTTCAGAAAAAACTTTATCATTTAACTCCTTCACGTTACCCAATTCATTGGAGAGCTATATCAGGCTCACCCGCCCTTATTTTATCATGGAACCACCTGTCTTCATAAATAATGCCCATGAACCATAACATAATCATAGCACATAACTAAAGCATAAAGTAAAGACAACATTCCCACATTTCAATATCCATATAACATTTAAAGATATTGAAATAATGAATCCATTCTAAAAACCATTTTCAAAACCATTTAAAAAGTTTAATAAAATTACTTTTGAATCAAAGAGTCCCATACTACTTTGATGCTTTTAACATTTTAGACCATTAATATCCATATAATTAAATCCTTAAAAACATTTTGAAAACATGGATATTAATGAGAAATATATGTAAGAATAAATCATTAAAACATTTAAAATGATATTTTAGTTAAAGGGTTTTTATCAAAATGGGAGACACTTGAATACAATAATCGAGGAATAACATTTTTTAAGAAATTTATAATATCAAGAAAATAAAGGGATTTATGATATAATATTACAAAGGATAGTATATACACCATATAAGGGTGAATTGGTGAATAACAACAATGTCGTCTCAATAGAAATATAAATTGACATTAAATCCATTATAAAAAATATATCCTTAAATTAAGGATAAATCAATCTCACAATTATGTGTTAAAAATATAAATAAACCCAATATAAGTGGATATTATGTGTAAAACAATAAAATTTCATTCACACATATTCAAATGATGACATATTCAATAACTAAATGTTAAATCCAATGAAACCGAAATTGGGTTAAAAAGTTCCCTTGGTAAAATTTGAAAGCCAAACTGCGTCTCATTAAAATTCATAAAATTAGTTGATGAGGGTGGAAATGGTATCTCATAACATTTACATAAAATATACATCAATAAGGATATATAAGAACATATTCCAAAATAAAAATATGTAAATTAAAAGACATAACAAAATAAGTCTTTTAAAAAGAGGAGTGTGAAAGGTTCCCTTACCGATTTGGGAAACATTCGAAACGTACACCACAGGAAAGAAGGGTTATACAATGAAGATGTAAATACCCATAAATGGTATTATATTAAACAAATAGTAAAATAATCGGAAGTACATACACCACACAAAAATAATTAGTGGAAAATGTAGCATGAATCTCACAGGAATAACAAGTGAGATGAAAAATCCCTTACGAAAACTCGGCAGCCAAACGACGCCACATAAAACATCCAAAAATGGATTTATGAGATCAAATAAGGTCTCTCATAATATGAACATAAAAATTACATAATTAGGAATATAAAATAACATCCCCAAACATTAGAAATATGAGCTTAAACGAAATGACATAAAAGAGAGTACTTAAAAAGAAAGAGAGAGGTTGGATCCCTTACCTCAAGTCCGACATGTCTTGTTCGTTTCATTATATTACTGAAAAATAAACATTGGTAAATTTATAATTTCATAAGGTCCTCCTTTAAATATTATTATTCAATTTATATCACATTTTATAATGTTATAATGATTGGTTAATAATGTGAGTTCATATCAGACATTTTTGTCGATGTTTGGTACATTAGTCAAAAATGAACTTGTCTGAAAATGATTGTCCATGTAGTTATAAGTAAATAATATCCACAATAGTATTAATTATTTAAATATCATACATATCCAGTAAATATTCATTTTATAATATTCCATAACATTTGGAGATAAAAAGAAATGAAATGCACCATTCATGGATACGGTAGGTCGTATGTACGCATGAACGCTACTTTCATTTCATTGTCATATTAATGGAATTAAAATTAATCAAGAGATATATGTATTTTAATTACAGTATAATATATATGTTTTATAGGTCACATAATTTCATTAATTTAATTCTTTATACATTCCATGTATTGCATGAACGAGTCACATCACTTGAGGGGGCGGTAGTCCACACTTCCTCGCATGAAATTATCGCATTTGCACAACATGAAAACCATAAAGTTATGTTTTAAATATACAATACAGAAGCATATGGAATACATAAATACCATATATATCATATTTAAAATACATTGACATCATAATGGCCACCATGAAAGCTGTTAAGAGAATATTGAACAATCATCGTTTCTTGAGGCAGTAATTCTCCATCCACAGAAACAGTATGTTCTTTAACCATTAGACGGATGTGTGTGTAAGTATAGCTTGAATCCGTCACATAAAAACATACTAGTATATTTAATATTGTTGTGTCATTACAAAATATAGGAAAAAAAGAGTTTAGGAGTTTGGAGAAGCAAAATAAAACAAAATAACACAAGTGAAGATATTACCTTTAAATCGGGTAACTCCTCTTGGTTTGAACCAAAAGGGTTTCTTGAAGATCATTATGCCAAATGTGAGGCTTCAATGATGATGATAGGGATGTTTAGAGATTAAATGTTCAGGTTTTGGCCGATCGAAAGGCTTGAGAGGTGTGGGTAAGGTGGTAGAGGTGGGGGCATTTTATAAGAGAAGAGGAGGGGCATTCTTGGAATGTTATGAACTATTACTTTATTATAAAATGATTTTCGGATTTTAAAAGTCCCAAACGGATATATTTAGAGTATATGGTGATAAGGATTATAAATACACCCATTAAATTTGTTTTTGAATAGTGTAAGACTTATATTTCACCCTATCTTCTCATTTTCTTTAAATAATTCATTTATGAGGTAATCACTGCATCATCACGGTGTCATAAATAAATTAATTTATATGATGTCTAAAAATTATAAAACAAATATCATTATGTAGGAAATATTTTTATCATTATAATAAATATTTATAGTCAAAACTATGACTTGTATAACCCCATGTAAAAATTGTTTTAGTAAAACAATACCTTTTAGTGACATTTTAATTTTAACTTTAAATAAAAAGTTATTAATGTCATTTTCCAACCAAAGTGGCTCCATGGGGTCCCCAAGTTGGCCCATGGATTTTCTTGGTTGGCCATGCCTCATCAAATAATGGTAGGACATGTTTCAAGGTCATTTAATATTATTATAACATTATCTTTACCTTAAATTACACTAATTACCATTAATCGCGATTAATAAAACATAAAAGTTACTATTCACCAAAAAAAACTATTTTACTCTCATTGAACCACATTTTACTTACTAATTATAAACATTTATGTCATATTTTTTAAAATCAAATCCCAGAAGTGGTAATGTTTCATTTAAATGAAAAATCAGTTTCTTTAACTAGCACTTAGTGGTTTCACTATTCATCAAAAATTGAAGTTTTTCAAAAAAATACCAAAAATTCAACCTAAGTTATATTTGATATTCCGAATTAAAAAATGACTTCTATTTTAAAAAATTCAAAACATATAAGTTGCATTAATTAATTTAATAATTCATTCCCGTTGTCAAAACAAATAGCGTGTTTTTAATAAACAATGTATATTAAAAGATTGACACTAGTTTAAGTCCAATTTTGAAGTGAAATTAATTCCAATGACAACCATTAGATTAAATGGTAAAAATATATTCTAAATAAACTTTAATATCGATTCAAAAGATAATCTATCCATATAAATAAATCATATTAGTAGGGGGTTTTGAATTAAAATGCAACATTTTCACTAAAAATGTTCTTTATCGAAAAAATAACCAAAATTTACACAAAGTAAATATTGATGTCCAGATTCCAAAAAGGATTTTATTTTTTCAAATACAACATATAAAATTGTCAAAAGTATATTTAAAAATGGTTCTCCATCAAAAGGCGGTTAATCGACCTTTTAAAGAATATTAGAAGATTTATGCTTAAAATTGGATTCATTTGCATTTTAAGCCTCTAAAATTTATTAGACAAAAGTAAAAATATTTGACAAACATATATAATCATTTTGTAGTTAGTTCCATTCATTCCCGCCATTACAATGGCTAGGTGTTAAATACCATTTAAAATAATATTATTTTTTTATTAGAGTGCAATGTAAGATTTCAAAGAAACTCGTTGTTGTGTATTGGGTACGCCATCGAGCATACCATTCCCTTTAAAGTAATATTAACATTTTATTCACAAGTATTGATAAACATTAGAATGTAATATTATGTATTTACCTGGGATGTTACATCCTTCCCCCCTTTTGGGAATTGGTTCCTCTCTTTTTCGAAATTGGGCTTCGAAACTTCATTGAAAGTCCCACATCGGAACAAGAGTCAGTAAAACTATCACTTTAAAAGAAAGAAAGAGAAGTACAACGGTCACCCGAGTTAACAAATACTAGTATTCCATTAAAACATCGATATGGAAGAGAAAAGAAGTGTCATGTCCTGAAGGAGAGTGATAGTAAACATTTCTAGGAGAAAGTTAACCACAAGAAAATCAAAAACATGTGATTGGTGAAACAGTATTCGATTCCCCAGTAGGAAAAGTTAACAGAAAACATTTTTGTTTTAGGTTACTTTTCCTTGAGGAATTTATTTTTGAGCTTAACTGAATCATAAAGAAGCATACTTACTTGTCATGTAGACTTTCATATTTTACTAGATTCCTTACTCAAACTCATATTTTCTCCAAAAGATAAGTATTTAGGATGACTTGTTCACATTAAGATTACTATTATCATCATCTTGAGAATCACCTAATCTACAACAGAGAACTATATATTTCCCATGTCTTTATACCTTAACCAAAACTAAAACCAAAAAGGTTAGTATGAGATCAGATAATACCCAAAAAGGATAATCCTTTATAAAAAATATATTTTTAATCTCCAAAATCTATCAAACAATACCCAAGGCTCAACAGAGACCATTTAATAAACATCTATCCATAAAATTCTTCAAAGTAATAAAAACTAAGACTCAAACCCAAATCTATGAAGGATTTAATCACATAGTATTCTAAGATAAACCTTAACATTTATCTCCAAATAACATCAGTTACTCTTAAAGTCTCATACTGATAAGTAACTAACCTAATCACATATCCCCCATGATAGGTTAATAATTTCCATAGATAACCCAAAATCAACTTATTATAGATTCATAAGATCATATAACTAAAAAGAATTAGTCAAACTAACCAGGGACTTCATGTAGTCCAGTGGTAGGAGATAAATACCATTCGCACTTCGGTTGTGTGTTCGATTCCCATAGCTTCGTCAGACACGACCGGTTTTCACACGGTCTACATGTTTTCCTTTTTCCAAAACTACATAATTCTTATAAAATTCCCCAAAAAGTGTTAACATCTTAAAAAATAACCATTACATAATTTAACCTCAAGTTTATCTCATGTCGTTCATATTCCATAATAACATATAATAACCCATAATTACCTCAAAAGTATGGATCATATAAACCCTAATGGTAACCTTTATAATTATTAACTAAACATCCACGTCGAGTTGGTTCTCTCATACATGATGCATTAGAGAACTCACCAAGGTTCAAGTGGTTGATCATGACTACTGATAGTCGGTTTAGAATAAACACGACATTTCTCATCGATTCCCCCATTTCATCCAGTCTCTTATTCATAGAACCACCAAGTTTCCTTCAAACCCATTTTCACTTTGGTGCCTGCTAGATCCATCCATCTACTAAAACAAAAAATGTCAATGTGAGTATATCAACAAAATCATTATGTACTAATGAGGAAGATAAACACTAAGATATACTTACTCAATGACTTTATCTAAAAATTATGACTCATTCTGAAATCCTAGCCATTATGGTAATGTCACTTATTCTTAAATAATACCCTAACCTCTAAAGTTATCTAAACCGACCTTTGATACCAACTATAAGTACCCAACCTTAAACATTTATTATTATTGAATTAAATGAATAATTCACATTGAGGATGTTTTCAGGCTTATATTTTTAGAGATTTAGGACATAACTATTACATCTCAAATATTAAAAAGTAGACACATATACTCAGCTTCCATTTTTTTAGCAAAATAAAAAATCATGAACAAAAGAGTCATGTATAGTACCTTGTTTTAGACAGCCTGACATTTCCTTGATCCCATCCTTGACCATATTCAACTTTATGTCATATTAAAAACATTTCAACAAAAAAACTTGTGATGAGAATAAAACGCTCAATAAGGGTTATAACAATACAGAAAGAAAACATTAGTCCATGTATACATAATAATCAATGAAATCATACATTACTCATAAAACATAAGCACGTTAACATACCTCATGAAATCATAATATTTATGAATAACTCATAGAAATCATATGACATAAAGGTAACTTGAGGCATTCATAACATTATTACATAGGGAGTAACCCTCATGGTTATGTTTGGAATATCCATCACATTATATTCCCTAAATATCTTCAGAGAAACTTTAGCATTTAACTCCATCACGTTACCCAATGCATTGGAGAGCAATATCGGGCTCACCCGCCCTTTATTTATCACGGAACCACCCATCTTCATAAACAATTCCCAAGAACCATAACATAATCATATCACATAACTTAAGAATAAAGGAAATAAAACATTCCCACATTGAAATAACCATATTACATTTTAAGATATTGAAATAATGAATCCATTCTAAAAACCATTTTCAAAACCATTTAAAAAATTTAATAAAGAAATTTTTGAATCAAAGAGTCCCATACCACATTAATGCTTTTAAAATTTTAGACCATTAATATAAACATAACTAAATCCTTAAAAATATTTTGAAAACCTGGATATTAATGAGAAATATTTGTAATAATAATTCATTAAAACATTTAAAATGATATTTTAGTTAAAGTGTTTTTAACAAAATCGGAGACACTTGAATACAATAATTGGGGAATAACATTTTTTAAGAACTTTATAATATAATGATAATAAAGGGATTCATGATATAATATTACAAATTATAGTATATACACCATATAAGGGTGAGTTGGTGCATAACAACAATGATGTCTCAATAGAAATTTAAAATGAGATGAAAGCCATTATAAAGAAGGTATCCTTAAATTAAGGATAAATTAATCTCATAATTATGTGTGAAAAATATAAATACAACCAATATAAGTGGATATTAATTGTAAAACAATAAAATGTCATTCACACATATTCAAAGGATGACATATTCATTAACTACATGTTGAAGACAATGAAACCGAAATTGGATTAAGAGGTTCCTTTGGTAAAATTCGACAGCCTAACGGCGTCACTTTAAAATTAATATATTTAGTTGATGAGAGAGGAAATGGTATCTCATAACTTGGACATAAAATTTACATCAATAATTATATATAATAACATATCCCAAAACAAAAATATGTAAATTAAAAGACATAACAAAATAAGTTTTTTAAAAAGAGGAGTGTGAAAGGTTCCCTTACCGATTAGGGCATCTTTCGAAACGTACACCACAGGAAAGAAGGGTCATACAATGAAGATGTAAATACCCATAAATGGTAGTATATTATACAAATAGTAAAATAATGGGAAGTACATACACCACACAAAAAAAATTGTGGCAAATGTAGCATGAATCTCACAGGAATAACAAGTGAGATGAAAAATCCCTTACGAAAACTCGGCATCCTAACGACGCCACATAAAATGTCCAAAAATGGATTTATGAGATGAAATAGGGTCTCTCATAATATGAACATAAAAATTACAGAATTATGAATATAAAATAACATCCCCAAACATAATATATATGATCTTAAATGAAATGACATAAAATAGAGTACTTAAAAAGAAAGAAAGAGGTTGGATCCCTTACCTCAAGTCCGACTTGTCTTGTTCATTTCATTATATTCCTCAATAATAAACATTGGTAAATTTATAATATCTTAAGGTCCTCCATTAATTATTATTATACGGTTTATATCACATATTATAATTTTATAATAATTGGTTAATAATATGAGTTCATATCAGACGTTTTTGTCGATGTTTGGTACATGAGTCAAAAATGAACTTGTCTGAAAATGATTGTCCATGTAGTTATAAGTAAATAATCTCCACAACAGTATTAATGATTTAAATATCATATATATCCAGTACATATTCATTTTATACTATTCCATAACATTTGGAGATAAAAAGAAATGAAATGCACCGTTCATGGAGACGGTAGGCCGTACGTACGCATGAACGCTACTTTCTTTTCTTTGTCATATTAATGGAATTAAAATTAATCGAGATATATATATATATATATTAATTATAGTATAATATATATGTTCTATAGGTCACATATTTTCATTAATTTCATTCTTTATACATTCCATGTATTGCATGAACGAGTCACATAACTAAAGGGGGCGGTAGTCCACACTTCCTCGTATGAAATTATCACATTTTCACAACATGAAAAGCATAAAGGTATGTTATAAATATACAATACCGAATCATATGGAAGACATAAATACTATATATATCATATATAAAATATAGTGACAACATAATGGCCACCATGATAGGTGTTAAGAGAAGATTGAACAATCATCGTTTCGTGAGGCAGTAATTCGCCATCTACAGAAACCGTAGGTTCTTTAACCATTAGACATAGGTGTGTGTAAATGTAGCTCGAATACATCACATAACAACATCCTAGTATATTTAATATACTGGTTTTGTTACAAAATAATGGAATAAAAAGAGTTTAGGAGTTTGGAGAAGAAAAATAAAACATAAGAATACAAGTGAACATATTACCTTTAAATCGGGTAACTCCTCTTGGTTTGAACCAAAAGGGTTTCTTGAAAAGCATTATGCCAAAGGTGAGGATTCAATGATGAATAGAGGTATTTTTAGATATGAAATGTGTTGGTTTTGGCCGAGCCAAAGTCTTGAGAGGCGTGGGTAAGGAGGTAGAGGTGGGGGCCTTTTAAAAGAGAAGAGGAGGGGAATTCTTGGAATGTTATAAACTATTACTTTATTATAAAATGGTTTTAGGATTTTAAAGGTCCCAAAAGGATATATTTCGAGTACAAGGTGATATGGTTTCTAAATCCACCAATCCAATATTTTTTTGACAAGTCTAAGACTTATATTTAACCCTATCTTCTCATTTTATTTAAATCGTTCATGTATGAGGTAATCACAACATCATTACAGTGTCATAAATAAACTAATTTATTCAATGTCTAAAAATTATAAAAAAAATAACATGATGTCGGAAATATTTTTAGATTTATAATGAATATTTATAGTCAAAACAATGACTTGTATAACCCCATGTAAAAATTGTTTTAGTAAAAAAATAGATGTTTGTGACATTTTAATTTTTACTTTAAATAAAAAGTTATTAATGTCATTTTCAAACCAATGTGGCTCCATGGGGTCCCCAAGTTGACCCATGGATTTTCTGGGTCGGCCATGACTCATCCCATAATGGTAGGACATGTTTCGAGGTCATTACATATTATTATAACATTATCTTTACCTTCAATTACACTAAATACTTTTAATCGCGATTAATAAAACTTAAAAGTTACTATTCGCCAAATAATTATTTTACTCTCATTGAACCAAATTTTACTTCCTAATGACAACCATGTATGTCTAATTTTTTAAAATAAAATCACATAAGTGGTAAAGTTTCATTTAAACGAAAAATCAGTTTCTTTAACTACCACTTAGTGGTTTCACTATTCATCAAAAATTGAAGGTTTTCAGAAAAATACCAAAAATTCACCCTATGTTATATTTGATATTCCAAATTAAAAAATGATGTCTATTTAAAAAAATTCAAAAATATATAAGTTGCAGTAATTAATTTAATAATTCATTCCCGCTGTCAAACCAAATAGTGTGTTTCTAATAAACAATATCTATTAAAAGATTGACACTAGTTTAAGTCCAATTTCAAAGTGAGATTAATTCCACCGACCACTATTGGATTAAAAAGTAAATATATATTCTAAATACACTTTAATCACAATTATAAATATAATCTATCCATATAAATAAATCATATTATGAGGAGGTTTTGAATTAAAATGCATCATTTTCATTAAAAATTATCTTTATCGGAAAAATAACAAAAATTTACACAAAGTAAATTTTGATGTCCAGATTATAAAGAAGGAATTTATTTTGTCAAATAAAACATATAAAATTTTCAAAATTGTATTTAAAAAGTGTTCTCCATCAAAAGGCGGTTAATCGAACTTTTAAATAATATTAGAAGATGTATGCTTAAAATTGGATTCATTTTCATTTTAAGCCTCTAACATTTATTAGATAAATGTTAAAATATTTGAAAAACATATATAATCATTTTGTAGTTAGTTCCGTTCATTCTGTCCATTACAACGGCTAGGAGTTAACTACCATTTAAAATAATATTATTTTATTACTAGAGTGCAACGTAAGATTTCAATGAAACTCGTTGTAGCATATTGGGTATTCCATCGTGCGTATCATTCCCTTAAAAGTAATATTAACATTTTATTCACAAATATTGATAAACATTAGAATGTAATATTATTTATTTACCTGGGATGTTACATCCTTCCCCCCATTTGGGAATTGCGTCCTCGCAATTTTAAAATTGGGCTTGGAAACTTCATTGAAAGTCCCACATCAGAACAAGAGTCAGTAAAACTATCACATTAAAAGAAAGAAAGAGAAGTAAAAAGGTCACCCGAGTTAACCCATACTAGGATTAAATGAAAACATGGATATGGAGGAGAAAAAAAAGTGTCATGTTTTGATGGAGAGTGATAGTAAACATGTCTAGGAGAAAGTTGACCACAAGAAAATCACAAACATGTGATGGGTTAAACGGTATTCGATTCCCCACTAGGAAAAGTTAACAGACAACATTTTTGTTTTAAGATACTTTTCATTGATGAATTCATTTTTGAGCTTAACTAAATCAGAAGGAAACATACTTACTTGTCATGTATACTTTCAATTTTTACTAGATTCCTTACTCAAACTCATATTTTCTCCAAAAGATGAGTATTTAGGATGACTTGTTCGCATTAAGAGTACTATTATCAACATCTTGAGAATCACCTAATCTACAAAATAGAACTATATATTTCCCATGTCTTTATACCTTAACCGAAACTAAAACCAAAAAGGTTAGTATGAGATTTAAAAATACCCAAAAAGGATAATCCTTTATAAAAAAATATATTCTAAATCTCTAAAATTTGTCAAAGAATACCCAAAGTTCAACAAATACCATTCAATAAAAATCTATCCATAAAATTATTCAAAGTAGTCAAAACTAAGACTGAAACCCAAATATCTGAAGGATTTAATCAGATAGTCTAATAAGATAAACATTAACATTTATCTCCAAATAACATCAGTTACTCTTAAAGTCTCATACTGAAAATTAATTAACCTAATCACATATCCTCCATGATAGGTTAATAATTTCCATAGATAAACCAAAATCAACTTATTATAGATTAATAAGATCATCTAACTAAAAATAATTAGTCAAACTAACCAGGGACTTCACGTAGTCCAGTGGTAGGCGATAAATACCAGTCGCACTTTGGTTGTGGGATTGATTCCCAAAGCTTCGTCAGACACGACAGGTTGTCAAACGGTCTACGTGTTGTCCTTTTTCAAAAACTACATAATTATTATAACATTCCCCAAAAAGTGATAAAATCTTCAAAAATAACCATAACATAATTTAACATCAAGTTTATCTCATTTCTTTCATATTCCATCATTACATATTGTAACCCATAATTACCTCAAAAGTAAGGATCATATAAACCCTAATGGTTACCTTTATAATTATTACCTGAACATCCATGTCGAGTTGGTTCTCTCATACATGATGCATGCTAGAACTCACCAAGGATCAAGTGGTTGATCATTACTCCTGATAGTTGGTTTAGAATAACCAAGATATTTTTCATTGAATCCCCCATTTCATCCAGTCTCTTAATCAGAGAACCACCAAGTTTCCTTCAAACCCATTATCACTTTGGTGCCTGCTAGATCCATCAATTTACTAAAACCAAAAATGTCAGTGTGAGTATATCAACAAAATCATTATGTACTAATGAGGAAGATAAAAACTAATATATACATACTCATTCACTTTATCTAAAAACTATGACTCTTTCTGAAATCCTAGCCATTATGGTAATGTCACTTATGCTTAAAGAATATCCCAACCTCTATAGTTATCTAAACCTACCATTGATACCAACTATAAGGACCCAACCTTAAACATTACTTATTATTGAATTAAATGAATAATTCACATTGAGGATATTTTTAGGTTTAGTGTTTTAGATAATTAGGACATAACTATTACATCTCAAAGATTACAAAGTAGACACATCTACTCAGCATCTGTTTTTTTCACAAAATAAAAACTCTTGAACAAAAGAGTCTTATCTAGTTCCTTGTTTTAGACAGCCTGACATTTCCATGATCCCATCCTTGACCATATTCAACATTATGTCCTATGAAAAACATTTCAAAAAAACGTGGGATGAGCATAAAAATCTCGGTAAAGGTTATAACAACACAGAAAGAAAACATTAGTCCATGTATATATAAGAATCAATGAAATCATACATTACTCATAAAACATAAGCACGTTAACATACCTCATGAAATCAAAAATTTATGAATAACTCATAGAAATCATAAGACATAAAGGTTAATGAGGCATTCATAACATTCTTAAATAGGGATTAACCCTCATGGTTATGTTTGGAATACCCATCACAGTATTTTCCCTAAATCTCTTCAGAGAAACCTTAGAATTTACCTCCTTAGCGTTACCCAATGCATTGGAGAGTTATATTGGGCTCACCCGGACGTAGTTTAACACGGAGCCAGACGTCTTCATAAATAATTCCCAATAACCATAACATAATCATAGCACATAACTTGAGCATAAAGGAAAGACAACATTCCCACGTTGCAATAACCATATAACATTTTAAGATTTTGAAATAATGAATCCATTCTAAAAACCATTTTCAAAACCATTTAAAAAATTAATAAAGAAATTTTTGAATCAAAGAGTCCCATACCACTTTGAAGCTTTTATCATTTTAAACCATTAATATACATATAATTAAATCCTTAAAAATATTTTGAAAACATGGATATTAATGAGAAATATTTGTAAGAATAAATCATTAAAAGATTTAAAATGATATTTTAGTTAAAGGGTTTTTAACAAAATGGGAGACACTTGAATACAATAATTGGGGATTAACAATTTTTAAGAACATTATAATATCATGTGAATAAAGGGATCCATGATATAATATTACAAAGGATAGTATATACACCATATAAGGGTGAATTGGTGCATAACAACAATGAAGTCTCAATATAAATGTAAAATGAGATGAAATCCATTATAAAGAAGGAATCCTTAAATTAAGGATTAATCAATCTCATAATTATGTGTGAAAAATATAAATACACCCAATATAAGTTGATATTAAGTGTAAAATAATAAAATTTCATACACACAAATTCAAAGTCTGACATATTCAATAACTAGATATTGAAGACAAAGAAACCGAAATTGGGATAAGAAGTCCCCTTGGTAAAATTCGATAGCCTAACGGTATCACTTTAATTTTCATAAATATAGTTAATGAGAAAGGAAATGGTATCTCATAACTTGGACATAAAATTTACATCAATACGAATATAGAAGAACATATCCCAAAATAAAAATATGTAAATTAAAATACATAACAAAATAAGTCTTTTAAAAAGAGGAGTGTGAAAGGTTCCCTTACCGATTTGGGCAACTTTTGAAATGTACACCATGGGAAAGAAGGGTCATACAATGAAGATGTAAATACCCATAAATGGTAGTATATTATACAAATAGTAATATAATGGGAAGTACATACACCACACAAAAATAATTAGTGACAAATGTAGAATGAATCTCACAGGAATAACAAGTGAGATGAAAAATCCCTTACGAAAACTCGGTCGCCTAACGACGCCACATAAAACATCCAAAAATGGATTTATGAGATCAAGTAGGGTCTCTAATAATATGAACATAAAAATTACAGAATGAGGAATATAAATTAACATCCCCAAACATAATAAATATGAGCTTAAAAAAAATGACATAAAAGAGAGTACTTAAAAAGAAAGAGAGGTTGGATCTCTTACCTCAAGTCCGACTTGTCCTGTTCGTTTCATTATATTGATGAATAATAAACATTGGTAAATTTATAATTTCTTAAGGTCCTCCTTTAAAGATTATTATTCAGTTCATATCACATATTATAATGTTATAATAATTGGTTAATAGTGAGAGTTCATATCAGACGTTTTTTTCGATGTTTGGAACATGAGTCAAAAATGAACTTGTTCGAAAATGATTGTCCATGTAGATATAATTAATTCATATACACAATAGTATTAATGATTTAAATATCATATTTATCCAGTAAATATTCATTTTATACTATTCCATAACATTTGCAGATAAAAAGAAATGAAATGCACCGTTTAGGGAGACGGTAGGCCGTACGTACGCATGAACGGTACTTTCATTTCGTTGTCATATTAATGGAATTAAAAATAATCGAGAGATATATATATTATAATCACAGTATAATATATATGTTTTATAGGTCAAAGAAGTTCATTAATTTCATTCATTATGCATTCCATGTATTTCATAAACGAGTCACATCAGTTGAGGGGAAGGTAGTCCACACTTCCTCGTATGAAATTATCGCATTTGAACAACATGCAAAGCATAATGGTATGTTTTAAATATACAATACAGAAGCATATGGAAAACCTAAATACCATATATATCATATATAAAATACAGTGACATCATAATGGCCACCATGAAAGGTGTTAAAAGAAGATTGAACAACCATCGTTTCGTGAGGTAGTAATTCTCCATCCACAAAAACAGTATGTTCTTTAACCATTAGATGGAGGTGTGTGTAAGTGTAGCTATAATACATCACATAACAACATCCTAGTATAATTAATATACTTGTGTTGTTACAAAATAATGTAATAAAAAGAGTTTAGGAGTTTGGTGAAGAAAAATAAAACAAAATAACACAAGTGAAGATATTACCATTAAATCGGGTAACTCCTATTGGTTTGAACCAAAAGGGTTTCTTGAAAAGCATTATGAAAAAGGTGAGGCTTCAATTATAAAGACAAGGATGTGTAGATATGAAATATGCATGGTTTTTCATATCCAATGGCTTGAGAGGTGTGGGTAAGGTGGTAGAGGTGGGGGCCTTTTATAGGAGAAGAGGAGGGGCATTCTTGGAAAGTTATAAACTTTTACATTATTATAAAAATATTTTTGGATTTTGAAGGTCCCAAAAGGACATATTTCGAGGATAATGTGATAAGGTTTCTATGTCTATCCATCCAATATGTTTTTCACAAGTTTAAGACTTATATTTCACCCTATCTTCTCATTTTAGATAAATCCTTCATTTATGAGGTAATCACGACATCATTACGGTGTCATAAATAAATTAATTTATTTAATATCTAAAGATTATAAAAAAAATATCATGATGTAGGAAATATTTTTATCTTTATAATGAATATTTATAGTCAAAACTATACCTCTTATTACCCCATGTAAAAATTGTTTTAGTAAAAAAATACATGTTTGTGACATTTTAATTTTTACTTTAAATAAAAAGTTATTCATGTCATTTTCAAACCAATGTGGCTACATGGGGTCCCCAAGTTGACCCATGGATTGTCTTGGTCAGCCATGAATCTTCCAATAATGGTAGTACATGTTTCAAGGTCATTTCATATTATTATATCATTATTATTACCATAAATTACAGTAATTAACTTTAATCGTGATTAATAAAACCTAAAAGTAACTATTCACCAAAAAATTATTTTACTCTCATTGAACCAAATTTTACTTACTAATGACAACCATGTATGTTTTATTTTTGAAAATAAAATCACAGAAGTGGTAATGTTTCATTTAAACGAAAAATCAGTTTCTTTAACTACCACTTAGTGGTTTTACTATTCATCAAAAATTGAAGTTTTTCAGAAAAATACCAAAAAATCACCCTAAGATATATTTGATATTCCGAATTAAAAAATGATGTCTATTTTAAAAAATTAGAAATATATAAGTTTCATTAATTAATTTAATAATTAATCCCCACTGTCAAAACAAATAGTGTGGTTCTAATAAATAATATCTATTAAAAGATTGACACTAGTTTAAGTCCAATTTCAAAGTGAAATTAATTCCAATGACCACCATTGGATTAAACGGTAAAAATATATTCTAAATACACTTTAATCTCAATTAAAAACATAATATATCCATATAAATAAATCATATTAGGAGGAGGTTTTGAATTAAAATGCAACATTTTCACTTAAAATGATCATTATCGGAAAAACAACAAAAATTTACACAAAGTAAATTTTGATGTCCAGATTCTAAAGAAGAAATTTATTTTGTCAAATAAAACATATAAAATAGTAAAAATTATATTTAAAAAGGGTTCTCCATCAAAAGGTGGTTAATCGGCCTTTTAAAGAATATTAGAAAATTTATGCTGAAAATTGGATTCATTTTCATTTTAACCCTCTAACATTTATTAGATAAAAGTAAAAATATTTGACAAACATATATAATAATTTTTTATTTAGTTACATTCATTCCTACCATTACAATAGCTAGGCGTTAACTATCATTTAAAATAATATTATTTTATTATTAGAGTGCAATGTAAGATTTCAAAGAAACTCATTGTTGCGTATTGTGTACGCCATCGAGCATAGAATTCACTTTAAAGTAATATTAACATTTTATTAACAAATATTGATAAACATTAGGATGTAATATTATTTATTTACCTGGTATGTTACATCCTTCCCCCCTTTTTGGAATTTCATCCTCGCAATTTCAAAATTGGGCTTGGAAACTTCATTGAAAGTCCCACATCAGAACAAGAGTCAGTAAAACTATCACTTTAAAAGAAAGAAGGATAAGTAAAAAGGTCACCTGAGTTAACCCATACTAGGATTCCATGAAAACATGGATATGGAGGAGAAAAAAAGTGTCATTTTTTGATGGAGAGTGAGAGTAAATATGTCTAGAAGAAAGTTAACCACAAGAAAATCACAAAATTGTGATGGGTTAAACGGTATTCAATTCCCCAGTAAGAAAAGTTAACAGACAATATTTTTGTTTTAAGTTACTTTTCATTGAGGAATTCATTTTTGAGCTTAACTAAATCATAAGGAACCATACTTACTTTTCATGTATACATTCAACTTTTACTTGATTCCTTACTCAAACTCATATTTTCTCCAAAAGTTGAGTATTTAGGATGACTTGTTCGCATTAAGAGTACAATTATCAACATCTTGAGAATCACCTAATCTACAAAATTGAACTATATATTTCCCATGTCTTTATACCTTAACCAAAAATGAAACCAAAATGGTTAGTATGAGATCAGATAATACCCAAAAAGGATAATACTTTATAAAAAAATATATTCATAATCTCTAAAAAATTTCAAACAATACCCAAAGTTCAACAAAGACCATTAAATAAACATTTATCCATAAAATTCTTCAAAGTAATCAAAACTAAGACAGAAACCCAAATCTCTGAAGGAGTTAATCACATTGTCTTATAAGATAAACCTTAACATTTACCTCCAAATAACATCAGTTACTCTTAAAGTCTCATACTGAAAAGTAATTAACCTAATCACATATCCTCCATGATAGGTTAATAATTTCTATAGATAACCCAAAATAAACTTATTCTAGATTCATAAGATCATCTAACAAAAAAGAATTAGTCAAACTAACCAGGTACTTCACGTAGTTCAGTGGTAGTCGATAAATACTAGTCACACTTTGGTTGTGGGTTCGATTCTCGTAGCTTCGTCAGACGCGACATGTTGTCAGACGGTCTACGTGTTGACCTTTTTCCAAAACTACATAATTATTATAACATTCCCCAAAAAGTGATAAAATCTTCAAAAAAACCATAACATAATTTAACCTCAAGTTTATCTCATGTCGTTCATATTCCATCATTATATATAGTAACCCATAATTACCTCAAAAGTAAGGATCATATGAACCCTAATAGTTACCTTTATAATTATTACCTAAACTTCCACATCGAGTTGGTTCTCTCGTACATGATGCATTAGAGAACTCACCAAGGTTCAAGTGGTTGATCATGACTCCTGATAGTTGGTTTAGAATAACAATGAGATTTCTCATTGAATCCCCTATTTCATCCAGTCTCTTAATCAGAGAACCACCAAGTTTTCTTCAAACCCATTGTCACTTTGGTTCCTGCTAGATCCATCCATTTACTAAAACCAAAAATGTCAATGTGACTATATCAACAAAATCATTATGTACTAATGAGGAAGATAAAAACTAAGATATACTTACTCATTAACTTTATCTAAAAACTATAACTCTTTCTGAAATCCTACCCATTATGGTAATGTCACTTATGCTTAAAGAATACCCTAACCTCTAAAGTTATCTAAACTGACCTTTGATACCAACTATAAGGACTCGGCCTGTAATGGCCCTGACCCCTCCGGTCCATTCCTTGTTGAAATCGATGTGGTCAACACGACGTGCGTTATAATGATAATTTTTAATACTGATGATAACGTAAAAATATGTTGGGTTTATTAAAATGAATGGTTTTAATTTAATAAAAGTGGTTCAATTTAATCAGTGTGAAATAGAAATAAATAGAATTAAATAATTAAATTAATGGACGTTATGCGACATTGACGTGGCATGGTGAGATTCAGATATCCAACGGTGTTGTTTAACGTGGTCAATGAAATGAGAATAAATATTATAATTATTAAAAATAATAATGGTGATGAGTTAATAAAATAAGTTGATGAATTGTTTTTATTATTGAAAAACAATAAATGACAATGATGGCGTAAAACTATGTGCGAGAGGTTAATGAAATTAAAGGTATTAAAAAGGGGTTGAATATTTAGTTATATTAATTTTGTTTTGTCGTGGATATGGTTTTAATTAAATGGAATGGTTTTAATTTAATATGAGAATAACCATGGTAAACTAATTTAATGAGAATTATGTTTTGAATTAAATGCAATGAGATTGGAGAGAGAATATTAACAATATATTAATAATGATATGAAATAAATTGGAGAGAGATGAGTTTTGAAAAATAAAATAAAAATAAAGAAATCAATCATGGAAGTAGGCACCACTTTTGGTGGTGGCATGGGATTGAGGAGTTTTTTTTAAGTCATTATTATTAGATATTATAATAATGATTATAAGATATTAAATGGGAATAAAATTAAAAGAGAAATAAAGGAGAGAAGGAATGGCCATGCGTGATTGACATGAAGTCAAGGAGGCGCAAATATTGGTTGTGCGTGGAAGATTGGATGAGATAATTTAATGAATTAAATTAAATTAAAAATAATAATATAATAATCATGTTAATGTTTTTGTAGGTGAAACACTTTTCCGACCATAACTTATTCGTGTGACCTCGGTTTCATGAACCGTCTGCGGTAGTGTGACCCTGACATCAAGACGAAAATTATGAGTCCCATATTGGAGGACTTTTTCGGGGTTTCGGATTGGGTACCCGAAGCGGTCGGTAAATAATAGATTTAATATTATTATTAAATCTTTCGCTCGTCATAACTTCCATGTGCGACGTCCGATTGGCTTCTCATCAGTGGAGATGTGATCCAATAATAAATACGGTCAATTCAGTCTAATGTTTAATATTAAATTATGGTTCGTGTCTCAGGTCCACGAGATGCCCAATAAAAATAATATTGTTATTATTACGGGATCTTGTATCCAACGTATCTCCCTCATAAGGTATCGGATTGACGATCCGTCAGCGACAGCGTAACCCTGAAATTATGACGGTCATTTTAAGACCATTAATTATCTACTTTTATGACTCATGCCTCAGGTCAACGAAACACCACATATTGATAGAATTATCATTATTATTAAAATGCGTGGAAACCGTGTGACATGTTGTGTGTTAACCAATCAAAACATGTAACGTATGTGCTGTCACATCGTGTTTTCATTAATGCACGCTGAATACGGATTTACCTATTTGTTTCCTATATAAGAATGAGGTCATGTTTTATCTTCCATATCGATCGCTTCTTTGTCACACGACGATGCTCTTGGACGATCGAGAAGTATTCCTCCTCTAACTTCTTTGTCCGAGCTCCGAATTACGATCCGTCAGCGGCCACAGGATCGTAGCGACGAGACGAAGCTTCTAAGCCTGGACTTGTCACTTTTCATTCCGGCATTCCTTCTCCAGCTTCCATCCTAGGAGGCGTTTGTCGGGTTTGGCGAAGGCGGAGGACACCGAAGGACGTCGTCGGATGCGATGTGATCGGGACCTTTTGAGGTAGGGGTTTACCTTCGTCTCTATTTTTGGTGCAACATGCGGGGTGGGATATTTTTCTTTTGTTCATGAGATGCAGTTGAACTTTAAATAAAGATAATAACTGGTTAAAGAATGGGGTTGAGAAGTTAGTGATTGTTGTTACCTTACTTTTTATATCCTGTGATATTATATTTGTGAATTGAATGAGCTTGTACCTACTGAAAATCACAGTCGTTGGGGGCCTTTGCATACGCAATTAAATGTTTCCCTCTCCTTCTGTATTTTCTTATGGATGGAAACTTCATGAAATGTGGAAATTGGTTAATCACGTAAAGTTGACTTTTTAAATGAAAATTAGAACCCTTGTGTGATCACCCCGGTTGAACCAAAATGGAATAATGAACATGTGGGTGTTGGCTTGGTTACGTGGCATGTGTTGGGGGTGTTTTGTGGGCTTTTGTGGTTTGGGTGAGCAGCGGGGCTGCGACGTTTGGGTGGTGATCTTATTGGAATGGTTGGTGGTGGAAACGTGGAGGTGTGAAATGTTTTGTAAACGATGGGGTTGAAATGGGAAGTGGTTGGTTGTGGAAAATGCCTTTATTTATGAAAAGTGTTTTGATTATGAAAAGTGTTTTGAAGTAAAAAAGGGGTTTTCAAATGCGGAAATGTTTTGTGTGTGGAAAGGGTTTTATGTGTGGAACTTTGAAATAAATGAATGATGGAATGTTGTATGGTTTTGATAATCTTTTGTAAATGAAATGGCATGTGGTTGCTTGCGTTTTACCTAAACTTGGTTGTGGATGGAAGGGATATGTTTGTGAATGGTTTTGTCTGGATGATAGTTGCCCAGTAGTAATAATTTGTTAAACCATTGCATGAAACATGAAAACCTAAATGGGTTTTGGGGATGATTTTTTGGTTGTTGATGCATGCTTCGTGGTAGCAGTGCCGAGGCACATGCTCAGTTTCTCTTTTTAAGAAGCCATAGGTTGGGCTGTGTGTTTGGTATATGTATATATATAATTGTATCTTTGTGTTTTGTCGCACCACACCCATGTTAAGCACCTAGTTCCGAACACTCCCATTTTATGGGAGAGGGTGTTCCCCCTTAGTTACTAGCTCCTTCCTGATCCTTCTTCCATAGGCTATGATGGCTTGAGGTGACCTTACACCCAAGACTCTTCGGGTAGGTCTCGGAGGCTGTGATGGCTTGAGGCGACCTTTATCCCAAGACTCTTCGGGCAGGCTTACTGTTCCCAAGAACCTTCGGGATGAGGCCCAGGTGTCTGCGGGCGGGTTAGTGGTTGTGGCCCAGGTGTGTGCGGGCGAGATGCGTGGTTTCAGGCCCAGGTGTGTGCGGGCGGGATGCGTGGTTTGGCCCAGGTGTGTGCGGGCGGGAAGAGTGTGGTAGCATCAGGACGTTTGCCGTTAGGAATAGTAGCATCTAATTAAGTGGGAAATGGTGCGGGGTACCCAATACTTTTGTTCTATATATATATACTATACTTGTTTGTGTTACTTGGTGAGTGTGACCAGTGAGGCTGGGTGGATAGTTTTTCCTTGTTAGTTTCTGGTTCTTCTGTTTTCTCACGGGACCTTAGGGTGTCTCCCCACTTGTGCACGAGAGCTTTAGGTTTCCCTACTGAGTATACTTGTATGCTCACCCTACATTTACTTTCAGGTTTCCAGGAGGACTACTAGGGCCGTGCGGGACCATACTAGTCGGGCAGTTGGAGTTGTTGCAGTTGTTGTTCTCTTGTTTTCTTTGGCATTGTACTTTTGAGCTTCCTTGTACTTGTACCTTGTTATAAAAAAAATTTTAAACATGCATGTGGGCTTGGTTTGGGTTTATTTATATACACTTGTTCTTTTCCCTTTTTGGTGGTTGACTTGTCCTATTTCCCGATCCAAAATAATAAAAAGGGTAATGCCTCCCATATTTGTGAAAACTCATACCCTTGGTGCTAGTCGCCAACCCGGGGCCTACTGGAGGCGGGACTCGTGGGTCATTATCTCCCTTTCACCATTGCCAGCTCAGGAGGGGCATCTTTGGTGGGAGGGGGTCGTGACAGAATGGTATCAGAGCTGATGGTTGAGAGATAGGATGGAGTCTGGAGTTAGGCACAGTGAGGATTGCATGGGATGGTAGGGAAACAATGTTCGTTAATCTTGGTGTGTGTCATAGGCCAGGGAAGACCGGCTAGGACACGGGATTTTAGGGCCCCCCGTGATCCGATGCAAGGACTCTAAGCCTACCGAACGACCAAGTGAGACTATATTGATTGCAGGGTAGAGACCCTAGGGAAGGTACATGCAACATAATCTTTGTGTTTTACTTGATTTGGGTGTTCTGGGAAGGAAATTGAAATAAAATGATAAATTAAAACTTTGAGTTTTTCATTACTACTTGGGCTTAGGCGTTCCATGTTTACCGAACAACTATGGCACCTGGACGTCAACAGAATGGCAGAGGAGTGGGACACAGACAGTTTCATGCAATAGAAGTGGCAACCCTAGCAAGGCCAGAGATCAAGAGAGATGTTTCTGGTTTTACTTAAACGCTCTCATTTATGTTTTGTTTAAATTCAAGATCATCACACTCCTTTGATGAAACTCATTCTCGCCCATGCTTTGGGCCTGGAACTTTTTTTTCATGAATTTATAATGAAAATTTGTTTCCCTCTTTCCTTTAAATGTGTGTGAAGAGTCCTTACATGTGGGGAGAGAAGGACCTGATCCCTAATCGAGATGCATTAATGTGGATGCGATTAAACCCGTGCAGGAGAGTCAGTGCCGCCTAAAGCGGATAATATCTCGACATGGGAGAAGGAATTCCTCAAGCCATGTGTTTGGGCAATTTATTGTTGTTGTGTATGGTGTTGGGGGTAGTGTAAGTTTGGAAAATCCTAATATATGGAAGTCGGAAGACCTAATTCCTAATCGAGACGCATTAATGTGGATGCGATTAAACCCATGAAGGCGAGTCAGTGCTGCCTAAAGCGGATAATATCTCGGTATGGGAGAAGGAATTCCTAACTCATATAATTAGGGTTGTCGGTTGTTTCCTGATAAAACAAGAGCCCTGAGAGGTATCTTGCGGGGTGGTTGTTCGGATCCATTCTTTTCTGGGTTGGTTTTTAATTCTCGAGGACGAGAATGTTTTGAGAGGTATCTGATGTAATGGCCCGGACCCCTTCGGTCCATTCCTTGTTGAAATCGATGTGGTCAACACGACGTGCGTTATAATGATAATTTTTAATACTGATGATAAAGTAAAAATATGTTGGGTTTATTAAATTGAATGGTTTTAATTTAATAAAAGTGGTTCAATTTAATCAGTGTGAAATAGAAATAAATAGAATTAAATAATTAAATTAATGGATGTTATGCGACATTGACGTGGCATGGTCAGATTCAGATATCCAACGGGGTTGTTTAACGTGGTCAATGCGATGAGCATAAATATTATCATTATTAAAAATAATAATGGTGATGAGTTAATAAAATAAGTTGATGAATTGTTTTTATTATTGAAAAACAATAAATGACAATGATGGCGTAAAACTATGTGCGAGAGGTTAATGATGTTAATGGTATTAAAAAGGGGTTGAATATTTAGTTATATTAATTTTGTTTTGTCGTGGATATGGTTTTAATTAAATGGAATAGTTTTAATTTAATATGAGAATAACCATGGTAAACTAATTTAATGAGAATTATGTTTTGAATTAAATGCAATGAGATTGGAGAGAGAATATTAAAAATATATTAATAATGATATGAAATAAATTGGAGAGAGATGAGTTTTGAAAAATAAAATAAAAATAATGAAATCAATCATGGAAGGAGGCGCCACTTTTGGTGGTGGCATGGGATTGAGGAGTTTTTTTTAAGTCATTATTATTAGATATTATAATAATGATTATAAGATATTAAATGGGAATAAAATTAAAAGATAAATAAAGGAGAGAAGGAATGGCCATGCGTGATTGACATGGAGTCAAGGAGGAGCAAATATTGGTTGTGAGTGGAAGATTGGATGAGATAATTTAATGAAATAAATTAAATTAAAAATAATAATATAATAATCATGTTAATGTTTTTGTAGGTAAAACACTTTTCTGACCATAACTTATTCGTGTGACCTCGGTTTCACGAACCGTCTGCGGTAGTGTGACCCTCACATCAAGACGAAAATTATGAGTCCCATATTGGAGGACTTTTTCGGGGTTTCGGATTGGGTACCCGAAGCGGTCGGTAAATAATAGATTTAATATTATTATTAAATCTTTGGCCTGTCATAACTTCCATGTGCGACGTCCTATTGGCTTCTCATCAGTGGCGATGTGATCCAATAACAAATACGGTCAATTCAGTCTAATGTTTAATATTAAATTATGGTTCGTGTCTCGGGTCCACGAGATGCCCAATAAAAATAATATTGTTATTATTACGGGATCTTGTATCCAACGTATCTCCCTCATACGGTATCAGATTGACGATATGTCAGTGACAGCGTAACCCTGAAATTATGACGGTCATTTTAAGACCATTAATGAGCTACTTTTATGACTCATGCCTCAGGTCAACGAAACACCACATATTGATAGAATTATCATTATTATTAAAACGCGTGGAAACTGCGTGACGTGTTGTGTGTTAACCAATCCAAACATGTAACGTATGTACGGTCACATCGTGTTTTCATTAATGCACACTGAATACGGATTTACCTATTTATTGCCTATATAAGAACGAGGTCATGTTTTATCTTCCATATCGATCGCTTCTTTGTCGCACGACGACGCTCTTGGACGATCGAGAAGTATTCCTCCTCTAACTTCTTTGTCCGAGCTCTGAATTACGATCCGTCAGCGGACACAGGATCGTAGCGACGAGACGAAGCTTCTAAGCCTGGACTTGTCACTTTTCCTTCCGGAATTCCTTCTCTAGCTTCCATCCTAGGAGGCATTTTTCGGGTTTGGCGAAGGCGGAGGACACCGAAGGACGTCGTCGGATGCGACGTGATCGGGAGCTTTTGAGGTAGGGGTTTACCTTCGTCTCTCTTTTTGGTGCAACATGCGGGGTGGGATATTTTTCATTTGTTTCATGGGATGCAGTTGAACTTTAAATAAAGATAATAACTGGTTAAAGAATGGGGTTGGGAAGTTAGTGATTGTTGTTACCTTACTTTTTATATCCTGTGAAATTATATTTGTGAATTGAATGAGCATATACCTACTGAAAATCACAGTCGTTAGGGGCCTATGCTTATGCAATTAAATGTTGCCCTCTCCTTCTGTATTTTCTTATGGATGGAAACTTCATGAAATGTGGAAATTGGTTAATCACGTAAAGTTGAATTTTTAAATGAAAATCTAGAACCCTTGTGTGATCACCCCGGTTGAACCAAAATATAATAATGAACATGTGGGTGTTGGCTTGGTTACGTGGCATGTGTTGGGGGTGTTTTGTGGGCTGTTGTGGTTTGGGTGAGCAGCGGGGCTGCGACGTTTGGGTGGTGATCTTATTGGAATGGTTGGTGGTGGAAACGTGGAGGTGTGAAATGTTTTGTAAACGATGGGGTTGAAATGGGAAGTGGTTGGTTGTGGAAAATGCCTTTATTTATGAAAAGTGTTTTGAAGTAAAAAAGGTGTTTTCAAATGCGGAAATGTTTTGTGTGTGGAAAGGGTTTTATGTGTGGAACTATGATATAAATGAATGATGGAATGTTGTATGGTTGTGATAATCTTTTGTAAATGAAATGGCATGTGGTTGCTTGCGTTTTACCTAACCTTGGTTGTGGATGGCAGGGATATGTTTGTGAAAGGTTTTGTCTGGATGATAGTTGCCCAGTAGTAATAATTTGTTAAACCATTACATGAAACATGAAAACCTAAATGGGGTTGGGGGATGATTGTTTGGTTGTTGATGCATGCTTCGTGGTAGCAGTGCCGAGGCACATGCTCAGTTTCTCTTTTTAAGAATCCATAGGTTGGGCTGTGTGTTTGGTATATGTATATATATAATTGTATCTTTGTGTTTTGTCGCACCACACCCATGTTAAGCACCTAGTGCTGGACACTCCCATTTTATGGGAGAGGGTGTTCCCCCTTAGTTACTAGCTCCTTCCTGCTCCTTCTTCCATAGGCTATGATGGCTTGAGGTGACCTTACACCCAAGACTCTTCGAGTAGGTCTCGGAGGCTGTGATGGCTTGAGGTGAACTTTATCCCAAGACTCTTCGGGCAGGCTTACTGTTCCCAAGAACCTTCGGGATGAGGCCCAGGTGTCTGCGGGCGGGTTAGTGGTTGTGGCCCAGGTGTGTGTGGGAGAGATGCATGGTTGTGAGGCCCAGGTGTGTGCGGGCGGGATGCGTGGTTTGGCCCAGGTGTGTGCGGGCGGGAAGAGTGTGGTAGCGTCAGGACATTTGCCGTTAGGAAGAGCAGCATCTAATTAAGTGGGAAATGGTGCGGGGTACCCAATACTTTTGTTCTATATATATATATACTAAACTTTTTTGTGTTACTTGGTGAGTGTGACTAGTGAGGATGGGTGGATAGTTTTTCCTTGTTAGTTTCTGGTTCTTCTGTTTTCTCACGGGACCTTAGGGTGTCTCCCCACTTTTGCACGAGAGCTTTAGGTTTCCCTACTGAGTATACTTGTATGCTCACCCTACGTTTACTTTCAGGTTTCCAGGAGGACTACCAGGGCCGTGCGGGACCCTACTAGTCGGGCAGTTGGAGTTGTTGTAGTTGTTGTTCTCTTGTTTTTTTGGCATTGTACTTTTGAGCTTCCTTGTACTTGTACCTTGTTATAAAAAATTGTTTAAACATGCATGTGGGCTTGGTTTGGGTTTATTTATATACACTTGTTCTTTTCCCTTTTTGGTGGTTGACTTGTCCTATTTCCCGATCCAAAATAATAAAAAGGGTAATGCCTCCCATATTTGTGAAAACTCATACCCTTGGTGCTAGTCGCCAACCCGAGGCCTACTGGAGGCGGGACTCGGGGGTCATTATCTCCCTTTCACCATTGCTAGCTCAGGAGGGGCATCTTTGGTGGGAGGGGGTCGTGACACGGCCTTAAACATTACTAATTATTGAATTAAATGAATAATTCACATTGAGGATCTTTTCAGGTTTAGAATTTTAGATAATTATGATATAACTATTACATCTCAATGATTACAAAGTAGACACATATACTCAACTTCCATTTTTCAACAAAATAAAAAGTCTTGAACAAAAGATTCATGTCTAGTTCCTTATTTTAGACAGCCTGAGAATTAGGACATAACTATTACATCTCAAAGATTACATAGTAGACACATCTACTCAACTTCCATTTTTTTCACAAAATAAAAACTCTTGAACAAAAGAGTCAAGTCTAGTTCCTTGTTTTTGACAGCCTGACATTTCCTTGATCCTATCCTTGACCTTATTCAACTTTATGTCCTGTGAAAAACATTTCAAAAAAAATGGGATGAACATAAAAATCTCAGTAAGTTTTATAACAATATGGAAAGAAAACATTAGTCCATGTATACAAAAAAATCAATGAAATCATTCATTACTCATAAAACATAAGCACGTTAACATACCTCATGAAATCTTAAGATTTATTAATAACACATAGAAATAATAAGACATAAAGGTAACTTGAGGCATTCATAACATTCTTATGTAGGGAGTATCCCTCATGCTTACGTTTGGAATACCCATCATAGTATATTCCCTAAATCACTTTGGAGAAACCTTAGCATTTAACTCCTTCGCGTTACCCAATTCATTGGAGTGATATATCGGGCTCACCCGCCCGTAGTTTATCACGGAACCACCCGTCTTCTTAAAGAATTCCCAAGAACCATAAAATAATCATAGAACCTATCTTAAGTATAAAGTAAATACAAACATTCCCACATTTAAATAACCATATAACATTTTAAGATATTGAAATAACGAATACATTCAAAAAACCATTTTCAAAACCATTTAAAAATTTTCATAAAGATATTTTTGAATCAAAGAGTCCCATACCACTTTGAAGATTTTATCATTTTAAACCATTAATATACATTTAATTAAATCCTTAAAAAAATTTGAAAACATGGTTATAAATGAGAAATATTTGTAAGAATAAATCATTAAAACATTTAAAACGATATTTTAGTTAAAGGGTTTTTAACAAAATGGGAGACACTTGAATTCAATAATTGGGGAATAAAATTTTTTAAGAACTTTATAACATCATGAGAATAAATGTATTCATGATATAATATTACAAAGGATAGTATATACACCATATATGGGTGAATTGGTGCATAACAACAATGAAGTCTCAATAAAAATGTAAAATGAGATGAAATCCATTATAAAGATGGTATCCTTAAATTAAGGATAAATCAATCTCATAATTATGTGTGAAGAATATGAATACACCCAATATAAGTGGATATTAAGTGTAAAAAAATAAAATTTCATTCACACATATTCAATAACTACAAGTAGAATCCAAACAAACCGAAATTTGGTTAAGAAGTTCCCTTTCTAAAATTCGACAGCCTAACGGTGTCACTTTAAAATTCATAAAATTCGTTGATGAGAGAGGAAATGGTATCTCATAACTTGGACATAAAATTTACATCAATAAGGATATAGAATAACATATCCCAAAATAAAAATATGTAAATTAAAAGACATAAAAAAATTAGTCTTTAAAAAAGAGGAGTGTGAAAGGTTCCCATACCGATTTGGGAAACTTTCGAAACGTACACCACAGGAAAGAAGGGTCATAGAATGAAGATGTAAATACCAATAAATGGTAGTATATTATACAAATAGTAAAATAATGGGAATTACATACACCACACAAAAATAATTAGTGGCAAATGTAGCATGAATCTCACAGGAATAACAAGTGAGATGAAAAATCCTTTACAAACAATCCGCAGCCTAACGACGCCACATAAAGCTTCCAAAAATGGATTTTTGATATCAAATAGGGTCTCTCATTATATGAACATAAAAATTACATAATGAGTAATATAAAATAACATACCCAAACATAATAAATATGATCTTAAAATTAATGACATAAAAGAGAGTACTTAAAAAGAAAGAGAGAGAATGGATCCCTTATCTCAAGTCCGACTTGTCTTGTTCGTTTCATTATATTACGGAATAATAAACATTGGTAAATTTAAAATTACTTATGGTCCTCCTTTAAATATTATTATTCAGTTTATATCACATATTATAATGTTATACTAATTGTTTAATAATATGAGTTCATATCAGACGGTTTTGTCGATGTTTGGTACATGATTCAAAAAAGAACTTGTTTGAAAATGATTGTCCATGTAGTTATTAGTAATTAATATCCACAATAGTATAAATGATTTAAATATCATATATATCCAGTAAATATTCATTTTATACTATTCCATAACATTCAGAGATAAAAATAAATGAAATGCACCATTCATGGAGATGGTAGGCCGTAAGTACGCATCAACACTACTTTGATTTATTTGTCATATTAATGGAATTAAAAATAATTGATAGATATATATATTATAATTAAATTATAATACATATGTTTTATAGGTCACATAAGTTCATGAATTTCATTCTTTATACATTCCATGTATTGCATGAATGATTCACATCACTTGAGGGGGCGGTAGTCCAAACTTCCTCGTATGAAATTATCGTAGTTGCGCAACTTGCAAAGCATAATGGTATGTTTTAAATATAAAATACAGAAAAATATGGAAAACATAAATACCATATATATCATATATAAAATATAGTGACATCATAATGGCCTCCATGAAAGGTGTTAAGAGAAGATTGAACAATCATCGTTTCGTGAGGCAATAATTCGCCATCCACAGAAACAATATGTTCTTTAACCATTAGTCGGAGGTGTGTGTAAGTGTAGCTCAAATCCTTCACATAAAAACATCCTATTATATTTAATATAATGGTTTTGTTACAAAATAAAGGAATTAAAATAGTTTAGGAGTTTGTAGAAGCATAAAACAAAAGAACACAAGTGAAGATATTACCATTAAATTGGGTAACTCCTCTTGGTTTGAACCGAAAGGGTTTCTTGAAGAGCATTCTGCCAAATCACAGAAGTGGTAAAGTTTCATTTAAACGAAAAAAATCAGTTTCTTTAACTACCACTTAGTGGTTTCACTATTTATCAAAATTGAAGTTTTTCAGAAAAATACCAAAAATTCACCATAAGCTATATTTGATATTCCGAATTAAAAAATCGTGTCTATTTTAAAAAAAATTAAAAATATATAAGTTTCATTAATTAATTTAATAATTCATTCCCATTTTCAAAACAAATAGAATGTTTTTAATAAACAATATCTATTAAAAGATTGACACAAGTTTAAGTCCAATTTCAAAGTGAAATTAATTCCAATGACCACCATTAGATTAAATGGTAAAAATATATTCTAAATAAACTTTAATATCAATTAAAAAGATAATATATCCATATAAATAAATCATATTAGGAGGTGGTTTTGAATTAAAATGCAACATTTTCACTAAAAATTATCTTTATCGGAAAAATAACCAAAATTTACACAAAGTAAATTTTGAGGTCCAGATTCTAAAGAAGGATTTTATTTTGTCAAATAAAACATATAAAATTGTCAAAATTATATTTAAAAAAGGTTCTACATCAAAATTCAGTTAATCGACCTTTTAAATAATATTAGAATATTTATTGTTAAAATTGGATTCATTTGCATTTTAAGCCTCTAACATTTATTAGATAAAAGTAAAAATATTTGAAAACATATATAATCATTTTATAGTTAGTTCCATTCATTCCCTCCATTACAACGGATAGGCGTTAACTACCATTTAAAATAATATTATTTTATTATTAGAGTGCAATGTAATATTTCAATGAAACTCATTGTTGCCTATTGGGTAGGCCATTGAGCATAGAATTCCCTTTTAAAGTAATATTAACATTTTATTAACAAATATTGATAAACATTAGAATGTAATATTATTTATTTGCCTTGCATGTTACAATTATTTTGTTATATTTATTATTTACATGAATTACACATCATTATTATACCCATCAAAGTAAAAATGAACTGAATAACAATTACACCCCGGCGTGGAGACGGTAAGTCGTACGTACGCACGTATGGTGACATGTCATTGAAATGATGGATTGAATACTGAATATGGATGTACCATATTTATAATAACATCACATTATATATAATATAATGGAGTTATTATTTTAGAAAGGAAATAACAAAGAAAGAAGAAGTTGAAGAAGAATGGAACTTGAAAATTGGTGGTGAAAACATTACCTCTTCTTCGGGTTATCCCTTTTGATTTGATCAAAAGGGATCCTTAGGATGGCTTTCTGACTAAAGGAAGGCCTTTAAGAAGAAGGGATAATATTTTAGAGAATATTTGGGCCGTGGTTGGCCGAACCAAAAGGTTTGAGTGTATGAATTTGAGAGAAGGGGGAGTTCTCTTTTATAAGAGGGGTGAGAGACACCTTAGAAAAAGAAAGAAATATTATTTTATAATAAATTCATAATCGGTTTCTAATGGCTCCAAAGTGTATTATTTAAATTTTAAGGTGTTTATGGGTCGAAATAATTTCAACTAATAGATTATAGATAGGTTTGGTTCACTATATTAACCTTATCATTTATATTTAACTCCTAGTTAAATAGTTTGACATTTAACTTGTCTCTTTTTATTTTAATGTTATATAGTTGATAAAATTACTATATACTTCCAAGATACCACCATGTGGTCCATTAATAATACAAATATCATGAAATAAGTCCTTTCAAATAACATTTTATTTTTAAGAGTAGAATATCAATTAATAATATAATATTTGATTTAAAATCTGATTTATGTCAATTTTGACACTATTCAATAATTGAATTTTTTAACTCTTAAAAACATTATTAATTTAAACAAAATTCATTTAAGCAATAATAAAATTTAATATTAACCATTACAATTCGTGGAAGTCATCAAAACATTCAAATTATATTTATTATAACTTTTATAATACCAATTATTTTATTTTTTATTATTAAGTAAAATACTTCATCCTTATTGTGTCATAAATAATTTTAATTATTCAATGTCTAAAAATTATTAAAAAAAATACCATTATGTAGGAAATAATTTTATATTTCTAATGAATATTTATCATCGAAAATATAACATATATAACCCTATGTAATAATTGTTTTTCTAAGAGATATATGATTATGTCATTTTTGTATTTACATTAACTTAATTATTATAAAGTGTCAATATCACTTACAAGTGGCTCCATGGGGTACCAAAATCGACACCTATATGACCATGGTCAGAAATGTAGCAACCAATAAGGTTATGATACATTTTATTCTAATTTATTATTATTATCATATTATTTTTTACCCTTATTTACCGGATTTACCCTTGAACCATGGTAAATAAAATATTTACCGAAGTAATTATTCAAAATTTCTAAAAATAAAAGTTACCTATTTACACAATTTGGACATCCTGATTCCAAATATGGAATCCATTTTTCCAAATTCAAAATATAGAAGTGGCAGAAAACAATATAAAATTAATTCCCGTTGTTAAAACAAAAAACGTGTTTTTAGGAGATAATAACTATCAAAAGATTGACACATGTTTATGTCCGGTTTAAATGTGAAATTATGTGCACTGAACAAACTTGTATTAAATGGTAAAAATATATTCTAAATATACTTTAAAACCAGTCAAATTCAAAATTTATCACTATTAATTATTTTTATTAAAAAGGTTGTTTTTAATTAAAATTTATTAATTTTCACTATTCATAAAATTATATAACTTATCCAAATAGTACCAAAATTTCACCCTAGGATAATTTTAATATTACGAATAAAAAAATGAAGTATGTTTTGAGAGTTAAAGTTTATAAAATTTCATGAAATTTTTATTATTATTCATAACGGCTACTTTGATTGGCCGCGTTGTGTTAGAATCTCGAAGTTGCGTACAACACACACTAATGTATTATTCAATGAGAATCGTACTATGGAATCTTGGGGTGTTACATTCTCCCCTCCTTCAAATACTTTCATCCTCGAAATTTCTAGAATACTACCGCCTAAAAACACACAGGTTGTTCTTCATTATAAGTTCCTCGGGTTCCCACGTTGCCTCTTCCATCTTATGGTTCCTCCATAGAACATTTAGCAGACGACTCGGTCGGTTTCTCAGCACTTGTTCTCTCATATCAAGAATCCTGACGGGCTCTTCGAAATAAGATAGATTGTGTTCCATTACTAATACTTCATAGGTGAGTACATGTGTTGGTTCTTGCATGTATTTTCTCAATAGTGATACGTGGAACACATCGTGAACATTGGAGAGACATGGTGGCATTGCCAACCGATAATCTACAGTCCCAATTTGTTCTAGAATTTCAAAAGGTCCTATGTACCTGGGAATCAATTTACCTTTCTTGCTGAAATATATATCTACCTTACATGGAGATACATTCAAGAAAACATGATCTCCTTCCTAAAACTCCTAATCCTTCCTTCAGTTATTAGCATTTCTCTTCTACCTACTTTGAGTTAATTTGATGTGGTTTTGGATTACCTTCACCTTTACCATCGTTGCCTCCACCAGTTCTGGGCCTACAAGTTTTCTTTCAACAATGTCATCCAAATAGGTTGGTGTGTGACATCTATTTCTGTATAATTCTTCATATGGTGCCATCTAAATACTTGAATGGAAGATATTGTTATATGAAAATTACACTAGAGGTAAATATTGATCCCACATACCCTAAAAGTCAAGTGATCATGATCTCAATATGTATGATAAGGTTTGAATAGTCTATTCCTGATTGTCCATCTATTTGAGGGTGGTAAGCAGTGCTCAAACGAAGTTCAGTATCCAAGGCCTTCTGAAGACTCTTCCAGAATCATGATGTAAATCGTCGATCACGATCATAAAAAATCGATATGGGTACACCATGAAGTCTAACAACTTCATTAATATATAGTCTTTCTATAAGTTCAAGAGGAAAATCTTCCCTTATTGAAAGAAAATGTGCTAACTTGGTATTATGATCAACAATGACCCATATTTCATTTTTCCTTCAAGGATTATTTGGTAATCCCATGTCAAAGTCCATTGTGATATTATCCCATTTCCACTAAGTTATGGGAAGAGGTTTCATGACTCCTCCAGGCTCATGCCATCTAGCTTTCACTTGTTGAAAAACCATACATCTTGACACAAAATTAGAAATCTCCCTCTTCATGTTGTCCCACCAAAAATGTTCCTTGAAATACATATACATTTTGGTTCTCCCATATTGTATAATGAAATTGGAACTATGAGCATCGACCAAAAATTCCCTTTTTAGATCAAGAATATCGGGAAAAAAAGTCTCTTCCCAAAATTCAAAATTCCATCTTCATACACAAATTCAATCAATCTCCCATCATTCACAGATTTAATCATCTTTTGAAACTCCTCGTCATCGGCATGAGAACTATTTATCATTTCTAGTAAAGATGGTTTGGAAACCATTTGAAAAATCATTGATGTTTCACATTCTATGGTGATTCCGATATCCATTTTTACTAGATCCATGATAATAGGATCCATTTCAATTCTAATCATTTTCAAAACTCCATGATATTTTATGCTCAAAGCATCTTCCATCTTATTTTCCTTCCCCGTGTGGTAGTGTATCGTGCAATCATAATCCTTGAGTAGTTCGAGCCATCACCTTTGCCTCATGTTGAGTTCTTTTTGTGAGAAAATATACTGCAAACTCTTTTCATATGTATAAATCTCACACTTCACACCATAGAGATAGTGTATCCATATCTTCAAAGAAAATACCACAGCTGCTAACTCGAGATCTTGAGTAGGATAGTTTTGCTCAGGAATTTTCAACTGTCATGATGCATATGCAATAAAGCTATCATTATGCATAAGGACACAATCAATTCCTTTTTTCAATGTGTCACTATAAATAATGAACCCATCATTCCCCGATGGTAGGGTCGATATAGTAGAATTGACTAATATTCTCTTCAGTTCATCAAAAAATTATTCACACTCTTTTTCCCAAACAAATATAACCCCTTTACGTGTGAGCTTTATTAATGGGTTATCCAATCGGGAAAAATTCCGGACGAAACATCGATAATAACCTGCTAAACCAATAAAACTACGTACCTCAGTTATACTCATCGGTGCTGGACAATAATGGATTGGTCATGTCTTATAAGGGTTAACAGAGATTCTATCCTTAGAGACAATATGGCCAAGAAAAGAAATCTCTTGAAGACAGAATTCACACTTGCTAAACTTCCCATATAATTCATGTCTTCTCAGAGACTTCAATATAATGTGCAAATGATTTTCATGATCATTGTAGCTTTTGGAGTATACAAATATATCATCAATATATAACACTAAAAGTCATCATGATATTCCATGAAATCTATGTTCATTAGATCCATGAATATAGAGGGTGCATTAGTCAATCCAAAAGGCATTACTGTAAACTTGTAATGCTCATACCAGGTTCAAAATGGTGTCTTCTGAATGTCTTCCATATTCACACACAACTTATGGTATCCACATCGAAGGTCAATCTATGAATGGTATTGAGCTCCATGTAGTTGGTCAAATAAATCATCAATACGAGGTAGGGGATACTTGTTCTTTATTTTTATAAAATTTATTTCCCTGTAGTCGATACATAACCTTATAGATCCATCTTTCTTCATAACAAAAAGGACAGGGGATCCCCCTGATGAAACAGTACGGAAAATAAATTCCTTATTACTAAATTCCACAAGTTGATTCATTGGTTCAACTAATTCCACAGTGGCCATTCTATACGGGTTCTTCGTTATAGGGCTTGAACCAGGAATTACATCTATGGAAAACTCAATTTCTCATTCAGGATGATGTCCATGTAAATCATCATGAAACACATCTACATATTCTTTCACAATAGTCACATCATCTGTTTGAACATTACCTTCCTTACCCATAGTTATTCCATTATCTTCCTCTCCAATAATTGAATTTAGTTAAGATAGTGGGGGTGGATCTAGACAAGAATTAGGTGGAGATGATTCTTCTCTAAAGATATGGTTTTCTTTATCATCATCATCAAAAATTGTTACCTCCTTATTCATACAATTAATCTTCACATCATGGTCTGAAAGCCAATTCATACCGAGGATTATATCAAACTCAATCACAGGTATGACGATGAGATCAGTTGTTAAAGAACATTTATGTGCTCTAATGGGAACGGGTTCACAAAACTTTATTGTGATGATACATCCCTTAGGAGTGTTAACTAACAACTCCCTTGTTGGATAAAAATGGAAATATCTAATTTTCATAGAAAACCGGGAGGATATGAAACAATGCGATGATTCATAATCAAATAAATCATTTTCTAAAAATGAGGAAACCATAAAATTACCTGAAACCATGTCTTTCTGGGCTTTAACCTTAGCAGTAGTGATTTCATAAACATGGCCTTGGTCCCTAGGCCTTTTATAAGGTAAGTTTACCTAATTCTTAGGACATTCATTTCCATAATGTCCCATCTCCATGCAATTGTATCATTGAACATTGGTAGTCTCTTTATTTCCTTTATAATCACCAGTTAGATGGCCATTCTGTCCACCCTTGTAGCATACTCCTTTTCCTTTTATATAGGCACCAGGGTGATTCCTTCCCCAATTATCAGAGGGTGGAAATTCAGTTCTTCCCTTATTCTATGTTTCCTTATTTCGTTTCCCATATTGGCCAGCAGATATCTTCTTCTCATTCTTTGATTTAAAGTCATATGACTTAGAGAATTCATTTTCTGTACTGATAGCACACAAGACAATTTCATCGTATGAATAGAAGGATTGTGAAACCAATGCTTGATAGAGAAATGGTTTTAACACATCATAGAAACAATCAATCTTACTTCTTGGGTTACGTATATAATCTTCAGCATGCCTCACTAACCTTGTAATGTTAGGCTCATATTTTTTGACATTCTTATCCTCCTTTTGTCTTAGACTCAGAAATCCCCTTTCCATATCTGCTCGATGATCACGAGGAATGTATTTTTCTAAAAATAGATCTTTGAACTCCATCAATTACATATTTGATACATCATCATCTTCCGTCGTGTTTTGCATCAATTACCACCATTGATCCGCATCTCCAGTGAGGCGGTAAACATCCATGATAACTTTTTCCCCTTCACTACTCCCAAAGGCCTGGAATATTTTCTCATAAAAATTTGTCCATTGCTCAGCTACAAAGGTATTTGTACTCCCATTTAATTTTGGTGGTTTTTTCCTCATGAAGTGATCTAACATTGATCCTCCACGCTGTAGATTAGAGTGCTCCATACAGGTAAGGTTATTATTCATAACCTAAGTGAGTTCTCCCAGTATAGTGATTAGCTGGTCAGCACCAGTTGCATCACCATCTCCATATAATTATCTTTTGTAGGAGGGAAATCCCTACATGGAGTGTGTGCATTGATATGGTTTCCATTCCTTCCATGAGGTTCCATTTCAAAATAATGGTATAAAGTAGGTCGTTTATGAATCAAAATACATAATTCTATACTTGTAAAACACTTAACATAAATTAAACTATTTATTTATATAGTCAATAATCATAAAAAAATTGTTTTCTTTGATGAAGTATATACTCATAAACCCTTCCTAATGGTTTATAATGGAAATGAGAATTATCCTAAGCATATCCATCGGGAGTGTCATAACCAAGAGTTTAGCAAGGCCCGTTGTCGTGCACCAGTTCCCATTCAAGTCTAGCTCAAAGCGGTGCTTTTGGGGTTTACCCCTAGGTACATCTGTTCTAGAGCCGCCTATACCATCTCATATCCAGACAATGATTTATTTCTTGGAAAACTCACAAAATCGCTACAATACCAAAATTCTAGGATGTTCTTATATACTAATCCTCAGTGTCTATCTTAGGTCCATGTGCTCTAATAAATGTTTATCTAAATCTAGTTTCCATGGTTTTTACTAAATTTCCTCTGACACCAACTGTAATGCCCCGCCCCTAGTTACCCAGAGTCGGTGCATTGTTACATAACATTGGCATGATCATAAGGAAATCGTTTCTGAAAAGAACGATCAGTTTAGTATTATTGGAAACAAGATTCATACATAAGTTCAACTTTACATCTTGAAGAGAAATACAACAATAATATATTTCATTAGAAACATCCATGCTTCCTAGATTATTCCTATAGGTCACTCATAAGTAACTTCTCCATATCCTGGGAAAATGAAACATAAGAAAAGGGGTGATCTCAAATGCTCAGTAAGGGTAAGTAATACAGTGGAAAATGACATAAATATTAAGGATGGTAAATAATTGAAACCAAATTCCTTTACTAAAAAATAAACATGAATACATTTTGGGAAGAATATGAACTGAGTAAATAATGCCATAATAAAACATAATAATGGGTATTCTACTAGTAGAATGACCACATGAGCCACTAATATTATTTCCATAATGAGGGAATTTATAATGTCAGACATTCAAAAACATTTTTTAAGGCCTCAACCAAGATGTCTAAAAATGATAAGACCTCGGCCAAAACCATAAATAAAATTGGGAAATGGCCTCATCCAATCCCACGTCGAGTTGTCTCATGAGACCTACCATTGCATCTAGGAGCTATAGCGGGCTCCACCTGTCACTTACTAAGCCCAAAACATTCCTCATTTGAAAAGGTTTAAACAAATCATAAACATTCGTATTAAAACTAGCATACGAAATGTAAATACTTAAACCATAAATCATGAATGGTATAATAATATCACATCCAGAGTCAAACATATCACAAGAACATTAATAAAATAAGGAAGTTTTGTATCATAATAAATCAACAAAAAATAAACATAAAATCCATCAATGGTTGTTGACAAAGATGAAATAAAAACCCTTTCTATAGAAATATCTCTTTCTATTTTGAAATCATTTGAGAGTCATATATTTATAAAATAAAAAATCTACTTTGAAAATATTCTTATAAACTTGTATGGTAAGACTAAATGAGTTCATAATGGTAGAAAATAGTCGCACCCACCATATAAGTTAAAAAATACATTCTTACCTTAATTTTGTAGAAAAGGTAAAAAAGGACCTTGTTTGGAAAATAACGGAAAGATTACATTATAAACATATAATAAAAAGTCAAAAAGGGTATAAATAACTTTAACCCATAATATATAAAATATTAAGAATGTTTTGAAATACATGTTTATGAAACATGGTTGTGGATGATATGGATGTCCCAATAGATAATTACTTATAAACAACCTCAGATAATGAAGAGAATGTGAAATAAACCCTTACCTTGTACTTTTCCTTGGTTGACGGTAGGTTAATATCCTGTATAATGGTGAAATAATTTTTATTAAATTATACAAGAATCATATACATTAATATGATATCATATATGATCTCTTAACATTTTTATGTTAATAATATCTTAGTATTATGGTCATTTCGGGTGTTAACGAATTCTTTTTCCTTTATATGATCTGTTTCATAAGCCGTGTCTGTTAGGGATAGGTTGTATCTTATTCGAATCCAGAATGTTATCAAGTCATTATACATTATTTTTAATAATCAAATGAGAATTAGACTTGAATGGATACGATGGGGAATGAATCTCATCACGTTCGGGGAGACGGTACTCCATACGTATGCACGAGCGACAATATCATTCTTTTGATATTAATATAATATAGAATTGGATGGTATATAATATATAAAGAATAATTATCATGTTATATTTATTATTTACATGAATTACACATCATTATGATACCCATCCAAATAATAATGTATTGAATAACAATTACAACATGACGTGGAGACGGTAAGCCGTACATAGGCAAGTATGGTGACATGTCATTCAAAGGATGGACAGAATACTGAATATGGTTGTACCATAATTATAATAACATCACAGTATATAGATTATACTAGAGTTATTATTTTAAAAGGAAATAACCTAGAAATAAGAAGTTGAGTAAGAATGGAACATGAAAGAGGGTGGTGAAAACATTACCTCTTATTCGGGTTCTTCCTTTTGATTTGATCAAATGGGCTCCTTTAGATGGCTTTCTAACTAAGGGAAGGCCTCTAGGGTGAAGGGAGGATAGTTGAGAGAATATTTGGTCAGGGTTTTTCCGATCCAAATGGATATGATGGTGTGAATTTGAGAGAAGTTGGAGTTCCATTTTATAAGAGGGGTGATGGGCTCCATAGGAAAACATAGAAATATTATTTTATAATAAATTAATATACAGTTTTTAATGGCTCAAAAAGAGAATTATTGAAATATTAATGTGGGGATGGGTATAAATACTTTCAACCATTATATTTTATATAGGTTGGGGTCACTATATTAACCTTATCATTTATATTTAACTCTTTGTTAAATAGTCTGAGATTTATCTTGTATATTTGTATTTTGATATTATATAGTTAATAATCTTACTATATACTTTCAGGAAACCACCAAGTGGTCCATTAATGATACACCTATCATGATATAATTCCATTGGACGAACTATAGATTTTTAGGAATAGAATATAAATTAATAATATAATATTTGTTTTAAAAACTATTTTATGTCAATTTTGACACTATTGAGTAATTGATTTTTGTTAAAGTCTTAACAACTTTATTAATTCAAAAAAAATTAATTTAAGAAATCCTAACATGTAATATTAACCAATAAAATTCGTTTATGTAATGATAACTTTCATATTATATTTTTTATAACTTTTATAATACCAATTATTTGATTATTTTATTATTAAGGAAAATAATACATCATTATTGTGTCATAATTATATTTAATTATTCAATGTCTAAAAATTATAAATAAAATACCATTATGTAGGAAATATTTTTATCTTTCTAATTAATATTTATAGTCTAAAATATAACATATATATTACCCTATGTAAAAATTGTTTTTCTAAAAGATATATGATTAGGTCATTTTTGTATTTACTTTAACTTAATAAATATAAAGTATCATTATCACTTAAAAGTGGATCCATGGAGTCCAAAAAACAACCCAAAGATGACCATGGTCGGACAGGTATAAAACAATAAGTTTAGGAAATGTTTTAGGATTATTTATTATTATTATAATATTATTTGTTACCCTTATTTACCGGATTTACCCTTTAACCATGGTAAATAAAATATTTACCGAAGTAATTATTCAACATGTATTAAATTAAAAGTTACCTATTTAAAAAATATGGACATCCTGATTCCAAATATGGAATCCAATTTTTCAAATTCAAAACACATAAGTGGTAGAAAATAATTTAAAATTAATTCCCGTTGTTAAAACAAAAAGCGTGTTTTTAATATATAATAACTATCAAAAGATTGACACTTGTTTATGTCAAGTTTAAATGTGAAATTATATCCAATGACCAACATTGTATGTAATGGTAAAATTATATTCTAAATATATTTTAAAAGCACTCAAATTCATAATTTATCACTATTAATTATTTTTATTAAAAATGTTTTTTTAATTAAAATTTATTAATTTTCAGTATTCATCAAAATATAAAAGTTATCTGAAAAGTACCAAAATTTCACCCTAGGATAATTAAGATATTCTGAATCCAAAAATGAAGTCCATTTTGAGAGATAAAATTTATAAAATTTCAAAAAGTGTTTATCACTATTCATAATGGCTACTTTGATTGGTTGTGGTGTGTTAGAATCTCAAAGTTGCGTACAACACATGCTACTGTATTATTCAAATAGAATCGTACCATGGAAGCTTGGGGTGTTACACTGTTGAATCTGATATTTTATACCATGTAGGATTCGTATTCCACTATAAACAATATAATGTTGACAATATTTCTTATGGAGAATATATCATCCATCACCCTCTCATCAATTATGAGAGAGATTCCAAGACCATAATAAGAACTAAAATCCATCACAACTGACCACAACCTATTTAAAATAATACCCACTCCCCTCATTACACCTTTACAAAAACAGCCCATAATATTATGTTTCATAATAGTATTTGTGGATCTCCAACAAACCCATCATCCTAGGGTGTAAAATAAAAATATTTTACGATACATTAATCTTTTAATAAGATCAATTTCTTTGATAGGTGGTGATACATGCAACCTATGTCTAAATAGACAACAGTATAGTTTAACATTATAACTATAAAATTAAATTTGTTTTATGGAAAATAATAATCACATTATCCATGATATGTATAAAAATTTTTCGAAATGAAAATATATTGATTAATTCATAATAAATAAGTACACAATATTTAGTAAAGTTACCAAATGCCAAAAAATAAATGATATAATTAATATATAGAAATTTTAGAAATTTTATTTTATAAAAAATGTGTATATTTATAAAAAATTATATAAAAATTATCTTAAGATGAATTTTTTTATTTTTCTGAAGTGATTACATTATCAAGGAAATGTGAAGAATAGTAATATTATATAAAATACACATTTCCAATCATGTACATGAAAAATAAATTCAATTTTAATATATTTTAAAATTTAATTAGTTTATTTTGGTTAAAAATAATATAATTAATATATTTTTAATTTACATTATAAATAATTTTTGTTTATGAACATACGTCTAATTAAAAATTCATTTTTTGAAAAATTATTTTTAATCAGGTTTATTTTAATATAAATTTATACCAATTATAGTGATTAAGTATTGTACTATGGATTAAATATTTTACATCAAAATAATTAATATTATTCTAAAATATTACCTTAACTTTCATTCCTATTGAATATTGAAATAAAAATTTGTTTCCATGGTTATTATTAAAATAAATTTACTAGGGGCCAACATAAGAGATAAGAATTAAAATATAAAAATAAAACTCGATTTAGTTTAATTGGTTGATTTTTATTTCAACATTATCCATAAAATATTTGAATCGTTGGAATTTTTGCATTATTTTAAATGAGTAAACCATTATTGGAGGTCTACACAACCCAAAGGACGTGGATATTTTTTATTTATTTTTGGATATTCGCCTTTTTATGGGTGTAGGGGGGAACCATACATGGGCTGTAGTCTTAAAGTCATAAGTCCCATTACATGACATTAATTCTAAAGTCTTAATGTGTAGTGCTTGAATCGAAGGCCCATGACTAACAACACAAGAACTACCACTCCCCAGTATCTGTATCATTGAAGAATTCAAGATCCCCGCCTCACATGTATTACTATTCATAATGGCTACTTTGATTGGTCATGGTGTGTTAGAATCTTGAAGTTGCGTACAACACACACTACTTTATTATTCAAAGAGAATCATACTGTGGAATCTTTGGGTGTTACATTCTACCCTCCTTCAAATACATTCATCCTAGAAATTTCTAGAATAATACCGCAAGAAAACACCCGGGTGGTTCTTCATCATAAGTTCCTTGGGATCCCACGTTGCCTCTTCCATCTCATGGTTCCTCCATAGAACATTTAGCAGATGAGTCGTCCGGTTTCTCAGAAATTTTTCTCTCATATCATGAATCCTGACTGGCTCTTCGAAATAAGATAGATCGGGTTCCAGTTCTACTTCCTCATAGGTGAGTACATGTGTTGGTTCAGGCATTTATTTTCTCAATTGTGATACATGGAACACATCGTGAACTTTGGAGAGACTTGGTGGCATTGCCAACTGATAATCTGCAGTCCCAATTCGTTCTAGAATTTTAAAAGGTCCTATGTACCTGGGAATCAATTTACCTTTCTTACTGAAATATATAACTCCCTTCCTTGGAGATACATTCAAGAAAACATGATGTCCTTCCAAAAATTCCAAATCCTTCCTTCGGTTATTGGCATAGCTCTTCTGCCTACATTGAGCTACTTTGATGTGGTTTTGGATTACCTTCACCTTTTCCATCGTTTCCTCCACCAGTTCTGGGCCTAGAAGTTTTCTTTCACCAACGTCATCCAAATAGGTTGGTGTGTGACATCTATTTCCATATAATGCTTCATATGGTGCCATCTAAAAAATTTAATGGAAACTATTGTTATAGGAAAAATCCACCATAGGTAAATATTGATCCCACATACCCTAAAAGTCAAGTGATCATGATATCAATTTGTCTTATAAGGTTTGAATAGTCTATTCCTGATTGTCCATCGATTTGAGGGTGGTATGCAGTGACAAAATTAAGTTCAGTATCCAAGGCCTTTTGAAGACTCTTCCAGAATCATGATATAAAATGTGGATCACGATCATAAACAATCGATATGGGTACACCATCAAGTCTCACAACTTCATTAATATATAGTCTTGCTAGAAATTCAAGTGGTAAATCTTCCCTTATAGCAAGAAAATGTGCTAACTTGGTACTATGATCCACAATGACCCATATTTCATTTTTCCATCTAGGATTATTTGGTAGTCCCATGACAAAGTCCATCGTGATATTATCCCATTTCCACTCAGGTATGGGAAGAGGTTTCATGACTCCTCTAGGATCTTGCCTTCTAGCTTTCACTTATTGATAAACCATACATCCTAACACAAAATTAGCAATCTCCCTCTTCATGTTGTCCCACAAAAAATGTTCCTTCAAATCCCTATACATTTTGGTGCTCCAATATTGTATAGAGAAATTGGAATTATGATCATCGTCCATAAATTCCCTTATTAGTTCAGGTATATCAGGAACACAAATCTCTTCCCAAATTTCTAAATTCCATCTTCATACACAAAGTCAATCAATCTACCATCATTCATAGCATTAATGATCTTTTGAAACTCTTCATCATCAGTCTGAGAACTGTTTATCCTTTCTAGTAAAGATGGTTTGGAAACCATTTGAAAAATCATTGATGCTCCACCTCTTATGGAGATCCCCATATCCATCCTTACTAGATCCATGAAAATAAGATCCATTTCATTTATCATCATGTTCAGAACTCCATGATATTTTATGCTCAAAGAATCTTCCACCTTATTTTCCTTCCCCAGGTGGTAGTGTATCATACAATCATAATCCTTGAGTAGTTTGAGCCATCGCCTTTGCCTCATGTTGAGTTCTTTCTGTGAGAAAATATACTTCAAACTCTTGTAATCAGTATAAATCTCACATTTCTTACCATAGATATAGTGTATCCATATCTTCAACAAAAATACCACAGATGCTAACTTGAGATCCTAAGTAGGATAGTTTTTCTCATGAAGTTTCATCTGTCATGATTCATAGGAAATAACTCTATCATTCTTCATAGGTACAAAACCAAGTCCTTTTTTCGATGCATCACTATAAATAACGAACCCATCATTCCCTGATGGTTGGGTCAATATAAGAGCATTGACTAATCTTATCTTAAGTTCATAAAAAAATTATTCACACTCTTTTTTCCAAACAAATATAACCCCTTTACGTGTGAGCTTCGTTAATGGGTTAGCCAATCGGGAAAAATTCAAGACAAAACGTCGATAATAACCTACTAAACCAATAAAACTGCGTACCTCAGTTATACTCGTCGATGCTGGCCATTCATGGATTTCTCTTGTCTTATAAGGGTCAATAGATATTCTATCCTTAGAGACAATATGGCCAAGAAAAGAAATCTCCCGAAGCCAGATTTCAAACTTGATAAACTTCTCATATAATTCATGTCTTCTCAGAGACTTCAATATAATGTGAAAGTGATTTTCCTGATCTTTCTAGATTTTTGAGTATACCAAGGTATCATAAATATATACCACTACATTTTTATCATGATATTCCATGAAAAATATGTTCAGTAGATCCATGAATATAGAGGGTGCATTAGTCAATCCAAAAGGAATTACTGTAAACTTGTAATGCTCGTACCAGGTTCGAAATGGTGTCTTCGGAATGTCTTCCTTATTCACACACAACTGATGGTATCCAGATCGAACGTCAATCTATGAATGGTATTGAGATCCATGTAGTTGGTCAAATAAATCATCAATACAAGGTAGGGGATAATTTTTCTTTATTTTTATATCATTTATTTCCTTGTAGTTGATACATAACCTTATAGATCCATCTTTCTTCATAACAAAATGGACAGGGGATCCCTCAGATGAAACACTAGGGAGAATAAATTCCTTATTACTAAAATCTACAAGTTGTTTCGTTAGTTTAACTAATTCCATAGTGGCCAATATGTACGGGGTCTTCGATATAGGGCTTGAACCAGGAATTAAATCTATGGAAAAATCAATTTCTCATTCCGGAGGATGTCCAAGTAAATCTTCCAGAAACACATCTACATATTCTTTCACAATAGGTATATCCTCTATTTGAACATTACATTCCTTACCCATAGTTATTTCAGTATATTCCCCTCCAATAATTGAATTTAGTTAAGCTAGTGGGGGTGGTTCTAGACAAGAATTAGGTGGGGATGATTCTGCTTTAAAGATAAGGATTTTTTTATCATCATCGTCAAAAATCATAACCTTTTTCTTCTTAAAATTAATATTCACATCATGGTCCGAAAGCCATTCCATACCGAGGATTATATCAAACTCAATCATAGGTATGATGATGAGATCAGACGTTAAAGAACATTTATGTTCTCTAATGGGAACGGATTCACAAAACTTTATTGCGATGATACATACCTTAGGAGTGTTAACTAACAACTCCCTTGTTAGATCAAATTCGAAATATCTAATTTTCATAGAAAACTGGGAGGATATGAAACAATGCGATGATCCAGAGTCAAATAAAGCATTTGCTAAACATGAGGAAATCATTAAATTAACTTCCACCATGTCTTCTAGGGCTTTAACCTCAGTAGTACTGATTGCATAAACATAACCTTGGTCCCTAGGCCTTTTCTGAGATAATTTTCCTGATTATTGGGACATTCATTTTTATAATGTCCAATCTCCCTGCAATTATAGCAATGAACATTGGTAGTGTCTTTATTTCCTTTACAATCACCAGCTAGATGGCCTTTCTGTCCACCCTTGTAGCATACTCCTTTTCCTTTTACACAGGCACCTAGGTGCTTCCTTCCATAATTATTAGAGGGTTGAAATTAAATTCTTCCATTCTTATATGCTTCCCTATTTCCATTCCCATATTGTTCAGCAGATCTCTTCTTCTCATGCTTTGCTTTAATGTCATAAGACTTAGAGAATTCATTTTCTGTCTTGATAACACACGAGACAATTTCTTTGTATGAATTGAAGGATTGTGAGACCAATGCTTGATCGAAAAATGGTTTTAACCCATCAAACAAATGATCAATCTTACTTCTTGGGTTACATAAATAATCTTCAGCATGCCTCGCTAACCTTGTAAATTTAGCCGCATACTTTGCGACATTCTTATCCTCTTTTTGTCTCAGACTCAGAAATTCCCTTTCCATATCTGCTTGATGATCACAAAGAAAGTATATTTCAAAAAATAGATCTTTGAACTCCCTCAATTCCATATTTGATACTTCATCATCTCCGTTCTTGTTTTGAATCAATGACCACCATTGATCATCATCTCCAGTGAGGCGGTAAACTACCATGATAACATTTTCCCTTTCACTACTCCCTAAGGCCTGGAATATTTTCTCTAAAAAATTTATCCATTGCTCAGCTACTAATGTATTTGTACTCCCATTGAATTTTGGTGGTTTTTTACTCATGAAGAGAACTAACATTGATCCTCCACGCTGCTGATCAGGGTTATCCATACGGGTAAGGTTATTATTCATAACCTAAGTGAGTTGTCCCAGTATAGTGATTAGCTGGTCAGTACCAGTTGCATCACCATCCCCATATAATTATCTTGTGGATGAGGGAAATCCGTACATGGAGTGTGTGCATTGATACCGTTTTCATTCCTTCCACTAGGTTCCATTTCTAAATAATGGTATAAATTATGTCAGTTTATGAATCAAAATACATAATTACATACTTGTAAAACACTTAACATAAATTAAACTATTTATGTATATAATCAAAAATCATAAAAAATAGTTTTCTTTGAGGAATTATATACTCATAAACCCTTCCAAATGGTTTATAACGGAAATGAGAATTATCTTAAGCATATCCCCCGGGAGTGTCATAACCAAGAGTTCAGCAAGGCCCGTTGTCATGCACCAGTTCCCATTCGAGTCTAGCTCAAAGCAGTGCTTTCGGGTTTTACCCCTAGGTACATCTGTTCTAGAACTACCTATACTTGGTCGTATCCAGACAGGGATATATTTATTAGAAAACTCACAAAATCTCTACAATACATAAATTCTAAGAAATTCTTCTATACTAACCTTCAAAATCAATATTAGGGTTATGTCCTCTAATCAGAGTTTATCTAAATCTAGTTTCCATGGTTTGTACTAAACTTCCTCTGATACCAACTGTAACGCCTCGCCCCTAGTTACCAAGAGTCGGTGCATTATTACCAAACATTGCCATGATAATAAGGAATTCATGTCTGAAAAGACTGATCAGTTTAGTATTATTGGAAACATGTTTCATACATAATTTCAACATTACATCTTGAAGAGAAATAAAATAATAATATATTTCATTAGAAACATCCAAGCTTCCTAGATTATTCCTGCAGGTCACTCATAACTAACTTCTCCATATCTTGGGAAAATGAATCATAAGAAAAGGGGTGAGCTCAAATTCTCAGTAAGGGTATGTAATACAGTGGAAAATGACATAAATATTAAGCATGGAAAATAATTTAAACCACATGCCTTTACCAAAAAATAAAAATGAATACTTTTTGGCAAGAATATGAGCTGAGTAAATAATTCCATAATAAAACATAATAATGGGTATTCTACTAGTCGAATGACCACATAAACCACCAATATTATTTCCATAATGAGGGAATTTATAATGTCAGACATTCTAAAACATTTTTTTAAGGCCTCATCCAAGATGTCTAAAAATTATTAAGGCCTCGGCCAAAATCATAAATAAAATTGGGAAATGGACTCGTCCTATCCCATGTCTAGTTGTCTCTTGAGACCTACCAATGCATCTAGGAGCTATAGCGGGCTCCACTTATCACTTACTAAGTCCAATACATTCCTCATATAAAAAGGTTTAAACATATCATAAACATTCGTGTTAAAACTAGCTTACGAAATGTAAATACCTTAACCATAAATCATGAATAGTATAAAAATAGAACATCCACAGTCAAACATATCACAAGAACATTAATATAATATGTAAGTTATGTATCATAATAAATTAACATCAAATAAACTTAAAATCCATCAAAGATTGTTGACATAGATTAAATAAAAACCCTTTTTAGAGAAATATATCTTTCTATTTTGAAATCATTTAAGAGTCACATAATTATAAAATACAACATTTACGTGAAAATGTTTTTATAAACTTGTATGGGAAGCCTCAATGTGTTCATAATCGTAAAAAATAGTCGCACCCACCGTATAAGTTAAAAAAGACATTCTTACAATAATTTTGTAGAAAAGGTTAAAAAGGACCTTGTTTGGAAAAAGATGGAAAGAGTCCTTTATAAACATATTATAAAAATTCAAACAAGGGTATAAATGAATTTAACCCATATTATATAAAATATTAAGAATGTTTTGAAATAAATTTTTATGAAACATGTATGTGGATGATAAAGAGGTCCGAGTAGAGAATTACTTATAAACAACCTCGGATAATGAAGAGATTGTGAAAAAAACACTTACCTTTTACTTTTCCTTGGTTGAGGGTAGGTTAATCTCTTGTGTAATTGTGAAATAATTTTTATTATATTATACATGAATCATATACATTAATATGATATAATATATGATCTCTTAACATTTTTATGTTAATAATATCTTAGTATTATCGTCATTTCGTGTGTTAACAAATTTGTTTTCCTTTATATGATCTGTTTCGTAAGCCATGTTTGTTAGGGATAGGTTGTATCTTATTCATATCCAGAATGATATCAAGTCATTCTAAATTATTTTTAATAATCAAATGATAATTAGACTTTAATGGATACGATGGGGAATGAATCTCATCACGTTCGTGGAGACGGTAGTCCGTACGTACGCACGAGCGACAATATCATTCTTTTGATATTAAAATATTACATAATTGGATGGAATATAATATATAAAGATTAATTATCATTTTATGTTTATTATTTATATGAATTACACTTCATTATCATAACCATAAAAATAATAATGTATTGAATAACTATTACAACACGACGTGGAGATGGTAAGCCGTACGTACGCACGTATGGTGACATGTCATTAAAAGGATGGATAGAATACTGAATACGGTTGTACCATAATTATAATAACATCATAGTATATATATTATACTGGAGTTATTATTTTAAAAGGAAATAACCTAGAAATAAGATGTTGAAGAAGAAAGGAACTTGAAAGAGTTTGGTGAAAACATCACCTCTTCTTCGGGTTCTTCCTTTTGATTTGATCAAAAGGTCTCCTTAAGATGGATTTATGACTAAGGGAAGGCCTCTAGGATTAAGGGGGGTAGTTGAAATAATATTTGGCCAGGGTTTGTCTGATCCAAATGGCTTTGAGGATATGAATTTGAGTGAAGGTCATGTGCCCTTTTATAAGAGGGGTGATGGGCACCATAGGAAAAGCTAGAAATATTATTTTATAATAAATTCATATTCAGTTTCTAATGGCTCCAAATTGGTTATTGAAATATTAAGGTGGTGATGTGTATAAATCCTTTCAACCAATATATTTTAGACAGGTTGGGGTCACTATATTAACCATATCATTTATATTTAACTCTTGGTTAAATAGTTTGACATTTATCATGTATATTTGTATTTTGATATTATATAGTTAATAATCATACTATATACATAAAAGAAACCTCCAAGTGGTCCATTAATGACACACCTATCATTATATAAGTCATTTGGAGAACCGTAGATTTTTAGGAATTTAATATCAATTAATAATGTAATATATGTTTTAAAAACTATTTTATGTCAATTTTGACACAATTCAATAATAGATTTTTGTTAAAGTCTTAACATCTTTAATAATTCAAAAAAAATTAATTTACTAAATAATAACATGTAATATTAACCTATAAAATTCGTTGATGTCATGATAACATTCATTTTATATTTATTATAACTTTTATAAGACCAATTATTTGATTATTTTATTATTAAAGAAAATACTGCATCATTATTTGTCATAATTAAATTTAATTATTAAATGTCTAAAAAATTTAACTAAAATAACATTATGTAGGAAATATTTTTATCTTTCTAATGAATATTTATAGTCGAAAATATAACATATATTAACCTATGTAAAAACTGTTTTTCTAAAAGATATATGCTTATGTCATTTTTGTATTTACTTTAACTTAATTAATATAATGTATAAGTATCACATACAAGTGGATACATGGGATCCACAAATCTACCCAAAGATGCCCATGGTCAGACATGTATAAAAAAATAAGTTTGGGACACGTTTTAGGATAATTTATTATAATAATATTATTATTTTTTCCCTTATTTACCGGATTTACCCTTTAACCATGGTAAATAAAATATTTACCGAAGTAATTATTCAACATGTCTTAAATTAAAAGTTACCTATTTAAAAAATTAGGAAACCCTGATTCCAAATATGGAATCCATTTTTCCAAATTTAGAATACATAAGTGGTAGAAATTAATTTAAAATTAATTCTTATTGTTAAAACAAAAAGTGTGTTTTTAATAGATAATAACTATCAAAAGATTGACACTTGTTTACATTCGGTTTAAATGTTAAATTATATCCAATGACCAAAATTGTATGTGATGATAAAATTATATTCTAAATATAATTTAAAACCATTCAAATTCATAATTTATCACTTTTAATTATTATAATTAAAAATGTTTTTTTAATTAAAATTTATTAATTTTCAGTATTCATCAAAATATAAAAGTTATCTGAAAAGTACCGAAATATCACCCTAGGATAATTTAGATATTCTGTATCAAAAAATGAAGTCCATTTTCAGAGGTAAAATTTATAAAATTTCAGAAAGAGTGTATTACTATTCATAATGGCTACTTTGATTGGTCGCGGTGTGCTAGAATCTCGAAGTTGCGTACAACACATGCTACTGTATTATTCGAAGAGAATCGTACCATGGAAGCTTGGGTTGTTACACTGTTGAATGTGATATTTTACACCAAGGAGGATTCATATTCCACTATGAACAATATAATGTTGACAATATTTATTAAGGATAATATATCATCCATCACCCTATCATCAAATATGAGAGAGATTCCAAGACCATAATAAGAACAAAAATCCATTACAACTGACCAAAACCTATTGAAAATAATACCCCTCCCCTCATTACACCTTTACAAAAACATCCCATAATATTATGTTTCAGAATAGTATTTGTGGATCTCCAACACACCCATTATCCTAGGGTGTAAAAAATATATTTTACGATACATTAATCTTTTAATAAAATCAATTTTGATGATAGGTGGTGATTCATGCAACCTAAGTCTAAAAGAACAAAAATATAGTTTAACAATATAACCTTAAAATTAAATTTGTTTTATGGAAAATAATAATCACATTATCCATGATACGTATAAAATTTTTTCGTAATGAAAATATATTGATTAATTCATAATAAATAAGTACATAATTTTTAGTAAAGTTACCAAAAGCCACAAAATAAATGATATAATTGATATATTGAAATTTTAGAAATTTTATTTTATAAAAATTATATATATTTATAAAAAATTATATAAAAATTATCTTAAGATGAATTTTTTTGTTTTTTAGAAATGATTACATTATCAGGGAAAAGATAAGAATACTAATATTATATAAAATATACATTTCCAATCTTGTACATAAAAAATAAATTCAATTTTAATATATTTTAAAATTTAATTATTTTATTTTGGTTAAAAATAATATAATTAATATATTTTTAATTTAAATTATAAATAATTTTTGTGTATTAACATGCATCTAATTAAAAATTCATTTTTTGAAAAATTATTTTTCATCAGGTTTATTTGAAAATAAATTTATACCAATTATAGTGATTAAATATTGTATTATGGATTAAATATTTTAAATAAAAATAATTAATATTATTCTAAAATAGTACTTTAACTTTTGTTCCTATTGAATATTAAAAAAAATAAAAAAAAATTTTTGATGGTTATTATTAAAATGAATTTACTAGGGGCCAACATAAAAGATAAGAATTAAAATTTAAAAATAAATCTTTATTTAGTTTAATTGGTTGATTTTTATTTCAACATTATCCATCAAATATTTGAATCTTTTGCATTTTGCCTCCACTTTAAATGAGTAAACCATTATTGGTGGTCTACACAACCCAAAGGACGTGGATATTTTTTATTTAATTTTGGATATTCCTATTTTTATGGGTGTAGGGGGAATCCATACATGGACTGTAGTCTTAAAGGAATAAGTCCCATTACATGACATTAATTCACAAGTCATAATGCGTAGTTCTTGACTCGAAGGCCCACGACTAACAACACATGAACTACCCCTCCCCTGTATCTGCATCATTAAAGATTTCAAGATCCCCACCTCAAATGTATGACCAACTAGAATTTTTTTATCTAGAGCGACAAGGTGCGGGTACAGAAGTGTAAGAGGATCCTAATTGGAATCCTTAAGACCCATGATCGAGTAAATTTGGTGGTCAACATTAGGGTTACATTTGTAGTATTATATCTTTACTATAGTAAGTATTGTGTTATACAATAGAATGTATAACTCTTCATTAAATTTGTTCCTTTATGACATCAATTTTGGTCTACTTTCATGGGTACATTAGCCCACTTATGTCCTTTTATTAAAAATTTATTATATTTTAATCTTTTTAAATAGTATAAGGGTGTCCTCTCTCTCCCTTATAAAAGGTTACCTTCTATCCTCTCTTCCTCACACTTCATTAGATTTCTTAACTGTTAATTACCTACTCCAAACCCTCACTATCATCCATCCATGATTCCTATGGGTCCTATTTAGATCACAATAACTTCCCTTCTCATCTTAATATGTAATCCAAATGGGGTTTCTCAATAAATTTTTAAAACTATAAACCATGTACTTTTAGTAGTATCTCTACAGACACCTAATATAAATATATTTTATCCATTAAAAATAATTATTGCAGTATAGTCAATATACATAATTTTTTTAATGATGATTTATAAACTATTTTCCACCTCCTTTCCATCAAATGCGTAACGAAATGTATCGATTGTGTGTATGTGTGGACTACCACCTCAACATTGCGATATTATTATTTTTTATATCTCCATAATTCACAGTTGGTGATTATGATGGATTTAATACATATATATACGATATTTATGATATAATTATTCTTATTTAATTATAAAATATTATATACCTTCTTGAATTTCCAATAGTTGAAAATGATAAGGTCACTCATGTATATGTGGGGACTACCACATTAATAAAGTGCTATAATTCATTTTTCAATTATTATTTAAAAGGATGGTAATAATGATATATTTAATTCAAATATATATATATATATATATAATATATTGTATATATGATATAATAATTATTCATGAAAATTTAATGATTAGTTACCTTTCATTTTTCTTACCTTCAAAAAGTGTAAATATCACTCGTGCATACGTATAGACTATCATCTCTACAAAGTGAGGTAATTCATTTTTCATCACTAATTAATAATAAAAATTATTGTGTACATGATGAATAAATATGATAATTACTTCCTGATTAATATTTTTTATACGTTGAAATCATGAAATATGTGAAATTATTGGAACTATCAAACAAAAATATACATAAAAATGTAGTGATTATCACCCGAAACTAAGACTTTAATAGTAAATTATTAATAACTAGGTGAAAGGATATTATTTTTAAATAATATATCGTATGATATGATTGATTAATTTTATATATTAGATATATATATAATAAATCTATATTTATTATATAGGATATTTGAATGCATAAGAAGAAAGATGGAAGATGAGGTAAGGGGTTATGTAACAATATATATTATTTTTAAGATTGTACATAATAAATATTCATTGAAGAAAATAATATAGATCATAAACTTTAAACCCCATATATTTTATTATCCTCTATTTATTCATGGAATTTTAAATAAATAGTAACTTTTTTATTTCTTTAGTATATAAAATTGTGGGTAATTTTTTTTAAAAACAATCATTATTTCCTCTTGGGTTGATGATATTATTATTCCATATAAATAAACTTAAAAATTATTTTATTAAATTTATTAGTTATACTAGAAATTACTTATGTTTGTAATTTTCACTACCTTTTAAATTTATTAAATTTTTTTATCAAGAATATGTTTGATGAGGTGTTTTTCCAGACAATTCATTTTTTACTTTTTAAAAATGTGTGAAAGAAATGTTTTCATATAATATATAAAACATGAATTTATTTTCCCATTATCAAACTAATTAATTTCCTTACTTAATCCTTTAAATATTTTATTGGTTTCTTCAAAGATAATTATGTTCTGCACATTCTTGGAATTTTCAGTTGAAACATTTTCAAAATAAAATTAAATTTTTTCTTGTTTTCAATGATTAGATTATATTTTAATGGTACTTTTCATATATGTAAAAATATTAATTTTTTTTTAAATTATTGGGGATATTTCCTTATGATACATTTACATTATTTATATATATGGCTTAGGATGATGGTACTTTAAGGATGATTCCATGAATCCCATTAATTTCTCAAAAGTTAATTATGATTTTAAGTAACCTTTATGAAAATAATATCTTTTATATGAGTTATTATTTATTTAAAGGATAAATTTTTAATTATTTTGGTTTCCTATCCATGGGTTATGATATGATGATATGATGCATCTTTCATGATCATGTGGGACACAAATATATAATTTTTATTAAGTGATGGGTGGGATAAAAATTAAATACCTATCTAATTAATTAGGTAATGATGGATACCAAATGAGATAATAAGTAATGTAATGGAGAGTGAACCTAGTTTAGTTAGAGAATTTATCTAATAATATTATCTTTTGAGTGATCCTTGGAAAATAGAATAAATGAATAGGGAGTGACCCAATCTATAATGATAGTCATGAAGGTGATCCTTGACTAAGGAAATAATTTTCTTTTACTAATATATAACACACACTATTGTATTATAAATATGATGAGTTAAAAATGGATCGTATTTGATTATTAATGATTCTACACACTTATAAGTTATGATTTTTTTATGAGAAATAATTTTTACCTGATTTATGAATTATTATTTTTGAGTTATTGGGCATGATTATTTTAAATTTTGGTCTTGTTCTTATACCCTTATGATTATCATTAACTCACTTATGACTTTTATATGATATCTCTTATGTTTACCCTTACTAATAATCTAAAATAACTTATTATTATATTTCCTTTTCCCCAGATAACAAATATTGTTTTTATGTAGGATATTCTATATAAATTTTGTATGTGATATGGTCTTTTTGGTGATGTTTAATACCATTCATGAAATAAGGTTGTTAGTTATCTAGTCTCGATAGACCATAAACTTATATGGTTGTAGGACTTTTCTTGTTGTTATATATGTTAAAAATTAATCAAAAATGATGTAATATATTTATAATACTTAGGTCGCCTCTTTTAATATTAGATCATGGTATAGTTAATTTTTAGTGATTTGAATTAGAGAAATTTTTTGAAACCCCTATGGATAATCCTACGTATAAGATAAATATTTTTTTGTAAGGTATATATTATGTTGTTTTTTAAGAATTCATCCTAATATGGATATTAAATGTGGAAATGGTTTTATAACACATTCATCTAGGGGAAATAACCATGAAAATAGATGTTCAAGTATATCTTGATGACGATTCTATGGAATAATGAATGGGCCTTACTGCAGAACTTGTTTTATACTATCTACAGATATGATTTTGTTATTTCACATTTTCTATATAATATTTTATGAGCTATTTGAATATAGGTTGAAAATGAATAATAAAGGTTATACATACTATTTATTTGGTACAAATAAGGTTCCACAATTTATGACATTATAAGAATGATTTTTATTACCATTGGATTGTTTAATCAGATTATTATTGTTTGATGATCAACCTAACAATTTTTATTTTAAAGGGGGGATAATGATATAACAATTATGCTGATGTGGTGATAGTAAAAATTGAATATTTTTGTATCTAATTTGAGATTAGTTATATGAAATTATTTATATCTTGATTCATCTCTACACATGTTCATTAATATACTAAATGATTAGATATTGAATTTTCAATATAATTTTAAGGGTATGTTGATTTATATCCGGTTAGATGCTCCTCGCCAATAGAAAATGTTGGGAATATACTTTCTGTAAATCTTTTGATTCTCTCTGTAGTTTAATTTGATGTACTTTATGGTAGGTATTAGATATCTCTATATAGATCACATATCAATTTTTGAGAGAGGGATGTCATATATGATATTCCAAATCTACATATATTACTATTCAAATTTTAGAATTAATATAAATATCCAATGAATGTTACTTCTATTGAATAAATTATACTAAATATTCACAATTTATATTTATCTCAAATGGTTGGGAGAAACTAAAAATTGAAGAATATCTAATTTTTTAGGATAATTTTGATGTATTTTTTACATACATGACTAGTATTCCAACATATAAGGAAGTGGAGTTTAAAGTAGAACCCATACCTGGTGGTATACCTATTTCAATGAATCCATATTAAGTAGACCAACTTGATTTATAGGAATTGAAGATGAAACAGTTGGATAATCTATATAAGTGGTTCATTAATCTTAGAGTTTCACCATGGGGTTTACTTGATCTTTGTGGTACTATGAAATATGGTTCAATACATCTTTTAATTGGTGGTAAATAACATAACTATATTAATATCAAGAATAATTATATTATTACCCACATTGATGGAAATTTTTGATCAAATGTGTTGAGATAAACACTTTTCCAAGATTAAAATTTTTGGATATCATCATATGATGGGCATGAAGTAAGACTGGAGGACATACATAAAATGTATGGAAATTATGATTTTATATTAATTACATTTGTACTTCCCAGAACACCATTGTATAAATATATTTGATGACTAGTCTTTATACATTACCTTGATTAGGTTTTTTTCATCATTATAGATGATATTCTTATCTATTAAAAGATAATGCGTGGGAATGAATAACATTTAATGATTGTTTTAAAAATCATGATGAAATAGAGGCCATATTGTAAATTTACCAGGTGCAATTTTTTTATTGAAAGTCACATTATTGGGTCATCTAATCTCATGTGGGGGTATATTAGTGGATCTATCAAACACATAAGATCTTAAACAATAACCGAGACCAACCATGGTAATAAATATTTATTGTTTTATTATGTTTGATGGATATTGTCGATGATTTTGGAGATATTTATCATGGATAACTAGTCCAATAATCAATTTTCCTTGGAGGGGAGTCGATTTATATTGTATAGATGGATTTCAGTAAAATTTCATGGAATTAAAAAAAAGTTCATTCAATTAACCTATTATAAAACTAAATTTTAGAGAAGAAAGGGTTTTTCTCTATAGTGATAAATGAAATAGGTGATTGGGATGCATCCTTTTGTTGAATGATTTGGTGATACATTATTCCTCCCAAAAATTGTAAATTATTGAGAAAATTCACCAGAATCATGATTTAGAGTTTGTAATAGTATTTGAAGAATAAAAACATGGAGAAATTAAAATTATGGTGAAATGTTTGGATAAATATAAAAATGATAAAGACATGAATTATATATTCCCATATAAATATTTGAATATTCTCCAAAGAAGATGGATGGGGTTGATTAATGATCATGACCTATCAACACACTACTCTTGTGGGAAGGTGAACAAGTTGTTTGATGCTCTATGTCATAAAGACCATGCTAGTTTTTTCGATGATGAATATTCAAAGAGGTCCAATATTTATGAATTTTTGGAATAAAGATCATGAAATCAGGAGTAAATGGGATATTAATATTCCAATCATATGAATGTTTTACCATCCAACCATGCAAGGATTAATGATTTATAGAATGATCCTGAAGAACTATATGAGAAGGTGAGAAATGTTCTTGAGTTCATTAATGGTTATGATAGAATGACAGTGTTGGGGAACTAAGTATGTATCTCATTGATACCATAATCGAAGAAGGAGCTATAGGATAAATATAAAAGTACATAATTCTCTATTCATCCCCGAATTATGAATGTGTATAGTGATATGAATGAGTATTTCTAGTGTGATAATAAGAAATTGAACATTGATGAGTATATATCTCAACGAAAAATGTATTAGAATGCTAAAAATAAGAGATAAAATCCTATGTGGATGTTACAACTATTACCCGTAACATAATTTTAAAGGGAAAACATTACCAGGTATTTGATCCCCATAATCCCCAAAACACTTAAAGGTAATAATTATAGTTGGGTTTTAGTCGATCACCTAAGAATTCCTCACATATAATTTACATCATACAAGATTTTTCTATTGATGAAAAAACTAAGATATAGATTAATAAGGTTCTTAATTTTTAGGTTGTACCACTCACAGTTATATCTGATCGGGGACACAAGGTTTACCTCACAAGTTTAAAGAAGCCTTCAAAAGGATTTAAGATAGATTTCAGGTTCAAAATTTTATATCATCCTCAGATAGATGGTCATACTGAGGGGAACATTAAAACCATATAAGATATCTTTAGATCCTCTTATATGTATTATAAATATTTTGGGTCCAATAGAATTCTATTGTCATATGTTATTACATTAATAGCATTCACTCAATCATTTTGATGTATTCCTATAAATCCATTTACGGTAGGAAGTATAGAACTAAAACATGTTGGGAAAAAGTTAGAGATTGAAATATACAAGGATATTTCCTATATAAATTTTTGTAGATTATTTTTATTAAAAATAAATCAAATCATGAAATTTTATTTTAAATTATTCTTAATTTCGGTGAAAAAACATTTTTTTACTTTAAAATGAATTTTTCTAGAAAACAATTTTTTATCACGTTTTGTGGATTTATTTTAATATATATTTCTACTGTCTATAGATATTAATACTTGTAAACAAGAATATATTTTGGAATTAAATTAATTAATTTTATATAATAAGATCAAATTATTTTTTTACTCATAATGAATAGTAAATACACTGAAAATTAGTTACTATAGTCAAGGTTAAAATGGGTATACTGGGGGTTAAAATAAGATATAAGGTTTGAAATATCACAAAAATAAATGAAAAATTTTATTATTTGTTGATATTTAGACCCTAATATTCTTATATTCAATTAATTTTCATTTTGTATCCACTTAAATTTAGTAATACAATATTATATTTTAAACATTTGAAAATGTCAAAGTGTGCCCTCTCTCTCCCTTATAAATTGATTCCTCAAATCCTATATTACTCACATGAAATGAGTAATATAGATTGGAAAATCCCCAAAAAATAATTTCCTACCATCTCTCTCCATGTCATATATGACCTACTTTAATTAGAATACAATCCTTTCAATTGAATAAGATGCAATCCAGTGGAGTTTTATCAATGAAGAGGTATAAATCTGAACTGAATACATCCAATTATTTATAATTTTACACCTAAAGATATATTTTATCCATTATAAAATAATTAATTCATTATCTTTAGTATTATTAATTGTTATTATCATGTTTTATTAATCATTTTCCTCCCCATTTCCATCAAATGGGAAATAAAAACTATCACTTGTGTATAAGTGTGTCCATCACCTCCATATTTCGATATGATTAATTTTACCTCACCAAAATTCATGGTTGGTTATTAAATTGGATTTAATGTTTATATATGATATTAATATCATATTTATTCTTTCTTAATAAGAATATAATTTCTGGCTCTTACCTTTCAATTCATTTAAAATTAATAATGTCACACATGCGTACATGTTCACTACCACCACGATGAAGTAATTTGATTCCTTTTTTATCTAGGATTTACATGGGTGTTAATATAGATCGATTTAATTAATATATTTGATTTATATTATATAATAATTGTTTTTTAAATGTGAATTATAATTTACCAGTGTTTTTCTTACCATCAAAAAGTGGAAACATCATGCATGTGTACATATGGTATACCATATCCAAAAATTAATGTAATTATTTTTCCATCACCACATTATATGAATAATTATAAATTCTATTATGATAAATAAAAATGACACTTATTTTATTTTTAATATTTTTAACAGGACAAAACCATAAAATTGGTGCAAGTATTGATCCATTGAATTGAAACAGACAAGAACCACAATGTAGTTAACACCTGGAATAATGAATTTAGTAAAAAATTAATAATTAATTTGTGGAAAGATATTATAATTAAATAAAATATTTTTTGATATATTGAATATGGTTTGGAAATGTATGTATAATTATTATATATTTATAATATATGATATTTGAGAATGTAAAAATTAAGGAAGAACTTTAGATACGGTTTTATCTTAAAATCATAATAATGTTCAATAGTTATAAGTAATATTACCATTTTCCTTACTTGGGTACATAGAATGACTGGGAAATTTTCTATAAGAAATGATAAGAGTTTTTCCACTATGGTGGATTAACATTTTCTAATATGCACATACTCTTCAAAAAAACTATAATTTTAGTTATTCAATAAATTTTTAAAAAAAGATTTTTTCATAACCATTGACATTATTCACCAAATTTAAAAAATGAATCTTTTTAGAGAAATATTTTTTCTAGCATGTAATTTTTTCCTTATTAAAAAATTAAATTAATTTTTTCTTTTAATGTATGTGCCATGAATGGATTTTCCAGCTATATTATTTTTTTTAATCTTCCATTACATGTCCCCGTAACTATTTTCAATGAAATTTATTTTCTAAATAATATTAAACATTGTAGATAAAATTTTATAAAAATAAAATGATTATTTCCCAATTTTCAAAATAAATGTTTGAATGGTATTTTAAATTTATTTTTTCATCTTTTATGTATCCTTTTAGGATTTGTTTATTGCACTGGGGATATTATCTTTTTATACCATCCACTTTCATTCTTTGGATGAAATAATATGATGATTATTTTAAATTATTCTATGAAACTAATTTATTTCATATGGGTAAATTAATTTGTGATGAAACATTTATGAAATTTGTTTTCTATCCATGGCTAATACTGTGATGAAATAACTAAATGTTTATGAGATATATTTCATTTCCATGAGTTTTTATTTGATAATATGATGAATGTTTTATGATCTTGTGTCACATAGATATATTATTTTCCTTATATGATGGGTGATCCCAGAATTATATATCCCTCCAATACATTGGGTAATGATAGATATCTCATTATATAATGTATACTATATTGTGAAGTGAACCCAATATATTATTGGATTATGTCAAATAAGATATTTTGGGAGTGAATCCTGACTATGAAAATTATGGAAAGGGGTGAACCCAATATAAAAATATAGTCCTAAATAGATCCTTCATAAATAAAATACATTTTCTAGTATTATATATATTAAATAAACATATATGTTATGATTATGATGTGTTTTAATGGATCATAATTGATTAATGATGATTTTATAGACCTATGACATATATATATATATATATATATGTTTTTTATGAAAATTACTTATGATATGCTTTATGATTAAGGATCATTGATAGATTGGGTATGAGTATTTTACTTTATTATCATGTCCATATATTCTTATTTTTACCATATACCCACTTATGATCATTCATTGATATCTCTTAAATTTACCCTTACTCAGAATATTATCTCGCCCATTCTTATAATTCCATTCCACAAGTTACATGAAAGGATTTAAGTGTGAAATTTCTAATAAGTTAATATATTAGATTATATTTATAGAATTTGATGAAGATATGTCAGTAAATAATATTTTATTTGTCATGACTCCAATGAATCTACACGATTATATTTATATTAAATGTTTTGTATGATATTTATTGATTATTAAAAAAAATGATGTAATATATTTGTATAAAATTTTTTGGATAACCTTAATGGGGTACTACTTTCACTATTAAAATCCTAATAATGAATAGTGGTGAAAAGTTTTCATTGAGGATGACCCCTACCTCATCTTAATAGGATTCAGAGATCAGTGATAATATAATGAACATTCGCATTTAGTTATCAAGGTGTGAATCACCCTCTATTTCATTTAACATTGTATTGGTACTCCCATATGATCTAGTATCCCTATTTTTAGATCATGTAGTGATTGTTAACATCAAAATGTGATTTATCATTCATATTAAACCATGTGTTGATGAATTTATTCATGGATTATCATTGGGTCTCTATTCCCATGAAACCCCTAGTAGATTCTTTATAAAACCAACTCAATCTACAATAAATAAGATTCGGAATATGGTTTTATGATAAATTTTATTAAATATAAATATATTTTTAGGGTAGTTGAATTCATTTTGTTTTCACTTCACTATTATTGGGAACAGAACGGGTGTGAGTCCTACAAATAAAGACATCATAATTTATTATAATGTCATCTTATTATAGTAATCCGTCCAATTATTCAACCTCGTGTTTTGTATGAATTAACTTCTAATACTATCCCATTAAGACTAATCATAATATAGTATGTATTAAAAAAAATTATTCAGTTCCTTCAAAAACTACATTTTTTTAAAGAGGGTTTTTTTAATTTTTGAGAACCACATTGATGAATAATTGATGGGTGTTTTCTACCAAGAATCAAATGTATGTCACTGGAAACCTAGGGGTTAAGAGAGTATTCCGAAAAAAATTCCCCTAAGAATTTGATATTTCCTTATCCCATAACCCATCACAACAGATTGTGAAAGAGAGATAGGTACCATTCAATGTTACACCATATGAAATATTAATTATCAATAATTTGTTTTTATATAATCTTTGTTGTAATTCCCATATTTGTGTCTCATAAAATTTTACTAGAACAATTTTTCTTCTAAAATTCACCATGAAATATGTACCGAAATGTTATTCATTGTCCCTTCTATATTGATAAATTTTTTCCTCCATATCATATGGGTTTATCCATGAACATATATATAACCTAGTTATATTTTATTCATATCATTAGTAATATCTGAATCCATTCATAGTGTTTTCAATGTTCAAGATGAAATTGTAGGGGACTTGAAACACATATAGTATATTTATAGAAATATAAGAAATAACAATATTGAAAAGTGAGATCCCAACTCTTATATAAAGGAACTAGATTTTATTGTAGTTCATGTGACCCTTTATGTAATTGAAAAGTCCCTCAATGTGAGGAATATAACATCTTCTTATGGAAAAATGTTCCCTTATATATTCCATTTGAACGTTCTTTATAATGATAGCCATACATTCATCAGTCAATGTTGAGAATCCTTTAGTGAATTTTATATAAATTTAAACACATGTTTTACATTTTTCAATTGGTTTTTGAAAAAAAAATAGACTATATTCTTCAAAAATATATTTTATACCTAGAATAATTTTATACCATCCATTGATGAATAAGAACATTTCATCTACAAACAATATATTTGGCACATTGAGGATGCTGGGAATACCTCATAATGGGACACCACAAACATTGTAATGCCAACATTTATATTTATAAAAATAGTGTCATGTTTAACTTTAATGATTATGGATGATTAAATATTTCCTTTCCTAATACCTGAAAATTACTTGAAAAAAATTGGACCCCCCCCTAGAGTGATATGGAGAACAACGATGATGAGTAGTATAAAAAAAGAATGTTGGAAACATACTCTTAGAGGGAAAAATAATTCATGATACTGAAAATATAATTACCTTCAAAACTATCATAAGAAATTTTTATGCATACATTAGCCATAAATTACAACACAATTTTTTTTCAATTTAGATCAATTATCATTTTTTATCCCATACATATGGTTTAATGCATACTCCTTAAGTGGATGAATCCATGTTTCTCTTTTAATTTTACTTTGGGGATATGTTGTGAGAGACATCCATTAATGATGATATACAAGGCCTTTTATAAAAAATAACATATTAATGTTGTATGGAATTTATTAAATGTGGTTTGGTCCATCAACCAAAGAATGAGGATGATTGTTAAGGACTAAGAAACTCGTGGTATTTAAACCCCTTTTATGAAGTACTACACTACACAAATCAATTACTCATCGAATATCTCATAGGATTCATTATATAAGAATATGGGGATGTTTTCGTGTACAAAATAATCTTCCAAATTCAGGTTTTGAAAAACACATTATTTATCTTTGCCTCCACCAGAATTCCTTTGAAATAGTCATTAATGATTTCATTCACTATCATTTTGTTGATTCTGAATAAACTTTATTATGTTTATACCAGGGGGAAACTATCTCTCTTTTCATTCCTTATTCTAGAGAGGAAAAATTAATTGGATATAACAAGATTCCTTAAAACCTCAATGTCGCAAGAATGGAATTAATCATCGAGAAGAATGTTCAAGCTACTGCACCAAAATTTTATCATTGATACACACATGGAAGAAGGAAATTTTTTTATACTGATTCCTCAACCATAATTCTATGGATATCTTCCTTTCATTCCTCTCTAACCCAAGATTTTTTTTGATAATATACTTTGTTCAATCATATTGGGTGAAATGGTTTCATCTTTGCATTTTTCCTATAGTTCTGTATCAATCTTATTAATTTTATTTTTAAGATCCTATAAACTCATTTAAGTATTGGGGAGGGTATTTTTCCACTCCAACATACCCCATTTAAGATTCATCGCTTGTTTTTAGAGGACACCCATGTATTCCCTATCATGGAGTGGTTCTACAAACCACATATTTCATGAATGAACATAATAATATATGTCCAGTATTAGATAAATGGAATTGATCATTATTTCCATGTGTTTTAAGAATAATGAGGTGTAGAGAGTAGTCAGATAGATAAAGATCCATGTACATAACCCTTTATTGAGGACATTAAGAGATCCCTTTCATGTTATCCAAGAAAAAATATACAATACTCTATATTCATATATTTCCCTTTTTTAATTACTTCATGTGTACATATCTCATGTTAATCACATATTCATTATTTTTTTCTAAAATAGATTTGAATTCCTATATTTATTTCCTATAATTTGTCCATCTACACCATTTCTTAATTTACTCTATAATGGTATTGAAATATACCTCTATGAACTATGTTAATCATTTTTGATTGGGGGAAGAAAGTGATTTATATAGATCCTCCATTCCTAGTATTTTCATTTGGAATGATGGTTCAAAATATACGTCAAAGTGTTTTTTGGATTACCATTACTATGATGTATTATGGGGATGATTCTACCTTCCCCAAGATTAAATAAGACATCTATAATATTCAAGTAATCTTATTTGATGTGTTTCTAAGCATGTACTCCATTATTCAAAATCTATATTTGAAATATCATTGCTAATCATGGTTTTGATTTAACTTAATAAACAAAAGTAAAAGAGAATTGTTGATATGAAATTAATTTTAGATAATGAAAAAAATGTTATGGGGTCCAAAAACACTGTGATTATTTATGACAAAGGATATATTGTGAATTTAAGGCTATTGGAAATGAATCCAAAAAACTCAGGGCTTCTGGGAGGATGATTTGTTAAAGAGGAATCTGATTTAGACCTATATCTATTTACCACTCCACTATATGATGCACTTTATGGGATGATATTATTAAATTACCCTGGGGATGGCATAAACAATTGAACTTATTCTTCCATTACATTCATAACAATAAATGTATTTCAGGTTAGAACATTTATATTATGAATTTTTTCTTCATCTTGATCATCATTTATTGTGAGGGGGTTCTTCATGTAAGTGGCCTCGATAACTCAAACATTAGATGTAAGAGAGAAAAGAAGAGTCTCAACAAGAGTACCTTCTTCGAACTTCTAAAACCAATATAAATACCCATCAAATTCAAATTTGGTTGTACATAACTTGGAGAAACCCAATACCATTATTGGTGTTGGAACACCCACCTCAGGACCCATGGAAGCACCTCTAGTGAGCTCATAATAGAAAAGAAAACAATTCTTACAATAGTTTATTATTCATCAAATGGAACCTAAACAATATATATATCATCAATAATCTTTATCTTGACATATTTAGAAAAACCTATAACTTCAAAAGGAGAATACAAAATAATTTATTCGATATGTTGAGATATTTTCGTTACTTTCAATGAATGATAAATGTAAGTGTCCTCCCCATATTCTATTAGTGAGATGTATTGGTCCTATTTGGAAGTTAAACCCTTAAATAAAGGTGATGGAACTAGTCCTAATGGATAAGAGTTGTGAATATTTATTGGTGGAGTAGTCAATAATCCTTATGTTGAAACACCTTAATCTTACATGGGAACATCCATAAGGTGTGAAACCTTTGTAACATCCCAACCTGGGATCAAAAAAACATGGCCCTCTGAGCTGATGGGTCATATTGCCTCAAGTGGATCTCCTCATATTCTAGAGGATACTAAATACTAGTGAGCATGTAATGATGGTAGAATGTGGAGACTATACTTTCATATCAGAGTGGAAAAGTAGAAACAAAGGGATAAAATCAAAAATAGAAAAATATATAAACATATATAACCAATAAATTATGGAAGCATAAATATATAATTGAATAAGTAATAAGCCTAAGAAATAGATAACTTAACAACTGGCAATATACTCCCAAACAACTATGGTAGTGTCTAATACATGGATACAAGTCATGGTGTAATACAAAAAATTTACATGAATATACAAGAATTTTATTAAATAATACAAAAATTAAAAATGTTCAAAACAACTACATTAGCATATCAATCCTATGATCGATCCTATATTCTGAATCTCTATATATGAAAAAACATATCAAAACAATATTGAATGGTGATCACCCTTGTTAATACTCATAGAAAAATAATAATCTCAAGTACCAAAGGATTCCAAAGTAGGGTATGAGATAAATCATAGTGGGCCACCATCAATAGTTTCAATTTGTAATCTATGATGTTCTCATGAATAAATAGTTTGTAGGAAAATTTAATTAATTAACCATGTCGAAAAAATAAAAAACCATCTCACTCTAGTTCATAAACCACATCGTGCAGGTCTACCTATTTCGGCTCATTGGAAAATTGAAATTTTGGAACAGACACTATGTATATAGTACTAGTAATATATATATATATATATATATTATAATTATATATATATATATGGAATATTAATATGTGAACCATGTATGTTGGTATGTAAGTGTCCATATAATTGGAATAACAGTTATTGTTGGACTAGGCATAACACAAACATCCATTACCAGTCTAATAAGCCTCTAATATCATGAAATACGGTACATACCATATAACCCAATAGAGTTAGAGACACCATGAGATAATAGTTGGGATGGTGAGTTTTTTAATTTCAACTCTCTAATCATGGAATGTAGTGCGAAATCATGACACCCAGACTATATCACTAGTGTGAGTCTTCATGCTCAACACCAGATGTTAGGGACCGTGGCACATCCATGCTCAATAGTCCCTATCAATCATATCAAACCCTATATAATTTCCTATTATATGTATAGGTGGCATCGGGCATTACCTCCAATAAATTTCTATCATATAGCCCAAATACAAACAATATTTAAAATCATTCATAATATAATACATAAGTCAAACCCACTTATCAATTTCATTATCCATGATTAATTCAATTAAAATTTTTTCATTCTTAATGAGAATTATTATAATTATAATCATGGTACATGGACTTACTATCCCTTGGGGTCATTCTATTTGAAACCAATTGATTCAATTTAAGAAAGTCAACCCATGTGATTAATTCCATTTTTACCATTCAATACATTAAAACATTGAATCCAAGTCATAAGGGTCCAACTATAAATTTGATGGTTAGGTAGTTAATTAATTTTATTTATGAAACTATCACATATAAATCAAATAATTTAATTTACTAAAACAAGAAAAAAAACCATTAATAATTCTCAATGGGTCAAAGGAACGTTCAGAAGATGACATGATCATTAAAGAAATTTCCCACTAGAGAAATTTAAACTATAAGAGGGAAAAGAAACTAATATGTTCTTTGATCTACATCAAATACACATTTTCAAGGGTAATTTAAATTAATATAAATTCAAAAAACAATTTAAGTGTTCTATAAATTTAATTCAATTGACCAAAATGGTCATTTTAAATTGCATGCCCACGAGGTTTCCATATATGGTATGTGGAAACTCAAAACCATCAAATGGGAATCAATTAACATATATCAACGTATATGGGTCAATTAAACATTAAGTAATCCATATAATTGGGATTCTTGGAAAATAATTCTTGTGGCACAATGGAATAATTATGAAATGATGAAAATCTAAGAGAAAGGACATGACCACCTACCTAAATGTTTTAGATGATGCCACCCTCAATATTGGCCTCAAATTTTGATTAGATTAGAAGAGATATAAGAAACAATAGAATTCCATAAAAATAGGAAATCATAGTCTATAAATAAATAGTGTCATGTATATTAAGATAAACATTGATATGTATTAAGAGACTAGGGGATAATACGTAGAGGGAACCAGTGCTTCCGATAGATCATGGATCAGACACCAGACAGAGGAACTTCTCCAATTCATAGATCGATGAAGAATTTGGATCAAAAGATCAATAGAAGGGGGTGGTGGAAATTAGATAAAGAAGGGGAACAATTAAAACAGTTAAAAACTTATGTGAGTGGAATTTTTCTCATTTCACACAATAATATCAAGGCTCATGGTGTGGACACACGGTTCGTCCAAACCATGCTCAAACCAAATTTAGTTCATTTCTACTTACGGAACACTGCATTGTTAGGTGCACTATTTAATTAACCATTTTCAAACAGTGCATAATGGCTCTATCCCATATATGCAACTGATGGCAAGGTCGTGCCCCTAGGTCGCAATATTACCTAAAACCATGTGACCTAGTCTGTTATTCCCCTTTCAGATATTTGGGCTCAGAAAGAATCTCAGTCACACATGTGACCTCCATGAGATGATTAAAACTCTTTATTAGGGCTACATAATGTATTCAAATTTTAAAACTAACATGTTATAATTTTTTTTAAAATATGCATCGTTACAACCTCTCCTCCATAAAGAATCATATCCCTGATTTGTCCTTCAAATCATAAAGTCGTATCTTTATAATAGAGTTTTTCTCATTGAGGATGTAAATCAGATTCCTGCTCCCATGTCTCTTCATTTAGAGAATTGTGCTTCCATATAACATGTACCTATAGAATATACCATCTTCGATGTGTCTTCATGCTATAATAAAAAATATGCACTGCAAACACCCTAAAGGAAGCATCTGCACCCAATTTCACCACATCAAGAAGAAACAAATGTGTCTGATCTGGATAGTATCGGAAAAACTAAGATACATGAAAGACATCATGCAGAGACTAGTATCTCGGAAGAAGTGCCAAAAAGTAATACACTAGTCTAATTTTTTTCACTACCTCAAAGGGTTCAACAAACCACAATGAGAGCTTTCTCAGTTTTTGAATACATCTATGACATAGCCTGGGTGCCACATTCAAGAAAACCCAATCTCTAACCATGAACTGAAGAAGACACCAACATTTTTTTGGAATATAAATTATGTATATAAAAATATATCAACGTGATATTTCTAATCAACTAGACCAACTTTTTAGTCTCCTCCATGAGATAGCGTCCAAGATTAGCTACTTCCCCTACCTCTGTCCAGCATAATGTGGAGTAAGAAGGAATGAAAAATAAGTCTTCATAATGAGTCATCTCGATGATGACATAAAATGTATGATTACAACATAACTCTAAAAGAGCGATTTTTTCTCAAAAAAACCCTCCAATGCCAAGGACTTGCGCATTGATCATGTTTTATAACACCTAAATCATATGATCCATTTGTCCATTGGTCTGTGGGTGATAGGTCATGCATAGAAGTACCAAGGTACTCAACACCTTCTAAAACCCCTATTAGAAAAATGGAATGAAAAAGAGACTCTGTTAGAAATGATAAAATGATGAGCTCCCTAAATATTTTCACCCTCTCTAACATAAAACCATCCTAGATTGTCTACCATGAAAGTCTCTTGCACATATTAGAAGTGTCTTGACATCATAAAATGATTAATGATAACCCACACTATGTCATTTCCTTGAGGTCATATGGTTAAACTAGAAAAAAATCCATTGAAAAAACATCCCATTTCCACGGAGAAATGAAAATTTCCCTAAAATCATTCTTTTTAATTGATGATCTTCATTCACCTGCTAATAGGTGGAGAACCTACTGATGAAGCTGGTAATCTCACATTTTATACCAGGACCCCATTACTGGCATCGTAGATCTAAATACATTTTTTGTGACATCAGGGTGAACCACCCTTGATGAGGAATGGATTTACCACATCAGATCCCCCCTGATTTCTTTTAGAACCCATATATTACCTAGGAACAATAAGGTCTCATACCCATCCGTAGTTTAACCTAAATAGGTATCATCATCTAAAATTGATTCCCTCAGGACAAGGCCTTCATGATCAAATAGTTATCTCATTCTCAACCATTCTAGAAGATTAGATGTAAAATATAAGTCTATAAGGATATTCTAACTATGTTCCTCTTGAACCTCAATGTGCATCTATGAGAATAATTCCATAATAATGCATTCACCCCTAGATTTTTGAGTAGAATGTTTCTGAATCTTTGGGCTCAGATAATCATCTACTGAATTACCTTTTCTTGTATTGTAGGAAAGCATGAAATCAAACTACTATAGGTACTCCACCCCCCTGAATTTTTTGACATTTGTATCCCATTGTATGAATAAATATTTGAGGATATTTTGATAATTGAATACCCCAATATTCATTCCTAATAGATAATGTCTCCAAAAAATAAATAATGCACAATAGCAGTGAGTTTGAGGTAATTCATCGATTAATTCTCCATGTGATGCCTCAACTAAAAAGAATTTTAGGAAAACAATCACTCATACAACATCTAAACATCCCCAAGTCTAATACCGGTGGCGTTTTAGTATATAATATTCCCCTTTATTAGATCCAAAATCCTCATTATCAGTGTTGAATTAAAATGACCATTCATCTCCTTGATGGATGATTCACAAGCTTCTTACCATATTAATTTTATACCCTTCATTATAAAGATAGTAAGTTGTTCTAAAAGTCATGAGAAATATTGTATGAAGAATCTATAGTATCTAAAATACCAAAAAAACATCAGCATTTAAAGACATTCATGGGATTATCTTCGGTGACTACACATCTATCTTTTTCTGGATCTACTAGAACTTCATACTCCGAGACGATGTGACCTAGTAATTGGGCATTATTGATCCAAAGGTGTAATTTATTGAGCATAGCATAAATATGGATATCTCTTTGTGTAATCCATATGATATCATTATTTATGGAATGGTCCTTTACAGAGCATGAATACACCAAGATGACCTCAATAAATTTAACAACAAAGGAATCTAGATACAATTGGAGGACTCGATTTATTGATCCATGAAAACCATTGATTAATTTGTGAGTCCAAATGGCATAAACAAGTACTCATATTTACAATACCTACACCTAAAATTTATTGCAATATATGTATTTATTCATGAAAAACACCTGAGGATATCCCAACCTCAAATTAGTCTTTGAAAAAACTTTCTCTCCTCAGAGCTGATAAATGAGGTCATCAATTCAAGGAAATGGAAACCAATTCATTATCAAGAGATAATTCAATCGACGATAATCCAGGTAGATCATAATGGTACCATCTACCTTAATGCTGAAATGTATTAGTGAATCTCAATGAGAAGTTATGGGTAATATGAATCGTTTATCCTCCTGATCCTCTAACTACTTCTTGAGCTTGAGAAGCTCATTAAGTTCCATCAAATAAAGAGTAATTGTTAGTAGTTTTTTTCCTGGTATCAGATCAATATTAAAATACACCTATCACACTAGAGGTAGGCTATAGAATTCTTTAGGAAATAAATATTCGTGACACACCACTATATGTGGAAAAATAGTCTGTTGTAACCCATGGTCATCAAGGAAAGGAAATCTAATATGAGATGTTACACTATCCATCACATGCTGCTCAAGTCCATATTTTTTCAAAATGGCATCCTACTCACCCTTATGCATGTGTCTAATGCTATCTGGTGAAGTTAGTGTCACCCTATAAAAATTTTATTCAATATGGTCTTGATAGGGAGATATCTTATCCATGCTGATTATTACATCAATTTCAATAATGTTGAGGATATACAGATTCAACATAAAAAAGGTAACAAAATATCATAAGGGGACAACCCCTATAATAGTGAATTCCCTCAGAACATATACCAATCGATGTGTCTAGCATAAAAATACCATAAAAGTTCTCAATCATGAGACCCATACTAACATAATAGTATTATATATGAAAGAGTGAGATGATACTGTCTCAAATAAAGCATACACCAAATTGGAGGCTACTCAAATTGTACATCAATTTAGTATAAGGGTGTGTTCTCTAATTCTATAGTGTAGGGTGGACTATATATAACTATCTTGTATTGTGGCCCTATGTTACTAATAGACTTCCCAAGGAAATCTGTCTCTGCTGGTTCTAAAAAACATAGACCTAACAACCTCTATCTCGAATTCCCCCTCATCTTGATTAGCTAGGGAAATTATATCTACCTGTCATATGTGATCCTACTTGTCCAGATCTTGACTAAGGAGTATGTGAAGATCCCCACTCACTAGAAACTATATAGAAAGTCCTAAAAAATACTAGATATCTATTGTCCTACCTTATCCTTTTCTATCGAATAGATCAGGTTGGAACCATTGTTTTTTATTTCCTGGAATCCCGCATTGGTAACAAACCATAAATCTATCTGTTTGAGGAGCTTGAATTCTACAATCACCACAAGTGGCCACAAAGAACCTCTTTCACAGAGATGAAGAAGTAATAATAGATGTAGCTGTTGAACCACCGTGACACACACCTTCATCACCCCTAAAGTTCTTCATTGTAATAAGGGTCTGGTTGATGATCTCAAAAATGGTCATAAACATAAACAAAATGTCCTTTAATCGAATGTTGTATACCAATCCATCCTCGAATAACCTAGAGGTCATAAGATCATCAGAAGAAATGGAATGAATGAACCTCCCTAGCTTAGTGAAACTTGAATAATAATCCATGAATGAAATAATCCTCTACTGAAGGTTCATGAATTTTCTAGCTCTTTCATCCGTCGGCGTGTGGGGAAAGACAATATAATAAAAGATGGTTTGAAAAAAAATATTAGACTATATCGTGAGGTAAATATGCCTAGGTGATAACATCCCACCATAAATTGGATGAATCATTAAGCATATTAGCTTCTATTTTGTCCCTTATCAATTGATGTGTCCCTAAATGATAGAATATAGATATGATTTCCTTGAGAAACGACTCTGTAGCATGTGTTCATCCATCCCTTCATAAAGTGGAAGGATACTACTACTGAAACATGTGAGTCAACACTTCTATAATTGGGGATAGTAAAACTTCTCCTTTCATTAACTATAACATTCATAAGAAACTCTCATGGAATTGGTTGTTAGTTTTCATATTAGGATCATGAATAATTTTCAAAGGTGGTATTTTAGGAGGAATCACTTTCATCTCATGGGACACCACCTTATGAGAATTGTCATCACCACCTTGAGGTAATGTGACTAGAGTACGTCGTGGAGGCATGACGCTATACTTAAAAATATGTTCTTTAGAAGTGAATATGGAAACTGTGTGGATTTAAAATAAGAAACTAGGATTGGGGTAAAGTCTTCCAATTGAAAGGATCATTTATCTATTCCTACATCAAAAGACATGTATAGAAAGAAGAAAGAGGCCATAAAGGGCCACCAAAACATAATTGATACACAATAATCACTTCTTATGTAGGGATCTGGTTCATGTCTTTGTGGAATACATATATAAAATAGTATTTTTCAATTTAAAATTCATATTTTTTTTGAATTTGTGCTACATTTAACATTCAAATCACATAGAATGGTTAAATAAAATGATTTACCACTTTCATATCTATATGGGGACACACTCTTTATGAGTCAAAACATATAATCCACTTGACCCACACCATAACATGTTACATCTCATGCAACCAATGGAACATAGCTCAATGTTCCATAATTTCCTGGTTATAGTGTCTGCTTCAACATATTTAGGAAAACACTATTAGGTTATGGAAGAAACATCAAGTATCTATTATTTTTTCCAATACCTGCTAGTTGTATTAGCACAATTCAATATAATCAAGGCACAAATAATATGGGATAGAAAAAAGAATGCTAAAAATAAATGTGGCATAGAAAGATACCTAACATATTAGTCATATTGTTCCTCTTATTGATGCATTTAACAATGCTCTTTGAACTCAAATCATTGGGCCAAGGATGAAATGTATCATTAATCCGAATAATAATAACGACCACAACATTGAATGTGCATCACCCAATAGTGAAATGATATCAACAGTAGTAGGAAAAATTGAAAAATAATAATAAATTGGGAAACTCATCCTTTACCCCAAACATGGGTTTACGACTCTCAAAAATTTCATATGACCATGTCCTAAGTATTCCCATTCTAAAATATATAGTATCTAAAATGTATGTCAAGAAAGGAACCACTCTAAAAATACATTTTAACAACCTGGCCTTGGATCCACTTAACTCGTGCCCTATGTTGATGGGTCAGATGGCCTCAAGAATGCCTCCCCATATGCCGGCGGATGCTGACAATTAGAAAGGGTGTTAAGGTGGTACATTATGCGACTATACCCTCATATCAGAGTGACACAATGAATAAAAATGGATTAAATCAACAACATAAGCATATAGAAATATATAGAACCTATAATATATAGAAGCATAAATATATAATAAAATATGTATGAAGTGGAATAAATAGATAACCAAGCGAATGATAATATAATCAGAAGACTCTATAGAAGAATATGATACATGGATTCATGAAATTGTATAAAAAAATTGAAATGGAAGATACAAGAATGCTATATAATAATATAAAAAACAAATAGGTCTAAACAACTCCATAATAATCTTCAGTCAAGGCTCGACCCTCTACTCCTAAGCTACTTCTAAATATAATGAATGTCAAAACACTATATAATGGAGCTTTACCTTGTCTATATGGGAAGATATATATTCTTCTTAGTTGCCAAATGATTCTAAAGTTTGGTGTGAGATAAATATCAATAGGACACAAACAATGATGTTAACATGTAATCCATGTAGTGATTGAAACCGAACTATGTGAAGGCATATGTAATAAACTAAATATGCATAAAAATAAATAACCATCCCACTTAGGTTCCTAATGGACACATTGTAGGTCTTCTTTCATAGACTCATTGCTATAATGAAATGTCAAAAATGTCACTATATATATACTATAAATATATATATATAGTATAATAATATATATATTTTTATATATATATTTTGTCCACTTATATGAACCAGGTACATGAAGACGTCACTGGCCATATACCTGGAATACTAGTGATGGATGGGATGTGGCATAACTGAGACATCCATTACTATACTAATGAACCATTAATCCTATGAAAGAGGTTCTATGACCTAAATCCAAATAAATTGATATAAATCATGCAAAAACACTTCGTATGAAAAGTTATCGATCATGGAAACACATTAATCACGGAATGCAGTGCTTAAATACCAACTACCATATAGTATCACTGGTGTGAGATGTCATGCTCAACACGCCATGTAAGGGGGTGATACCCTAATCCTCTAATGTACCATGTCATGTTATCATAGCCTACGTAAAGGTGTACTATATGTATAATTGGCATAGTTCATTTCTTCCTATCCATTTATTTCATATACCCTATATACATAGAAGTAGTAAAATCATTCATAATTTAATACATTAGGAATATCCTTTGATTTATTTCATTATCCAAGTTCAATTTTAATAAAATATTTTCATTCACAATGAGCATTCATATCATTATAAAAAAGTGTCATGGACTTACCACACCATCAGATCATTCCATTTAAAACAATTTGAATCAATATAAGAAACGCTACCCATGTGATCAATTCCATTTTAAACATCAAATCCTTCAAATCATGGAAAGAAAATCATAAGGATCCATAATGAATTTTGATGTTTGCATTGTCAATTCATTTACAAGGTGAAAATATATCATTTAAATCATCCAATTCAAGTTACCAAAAGATTACAAAAACATTTAGGAAACTCAACGCGGAAAATGTTCATTTAGAAGATGACAAGACTGTTAATGTAGTTTCCCACTTGGTATATTTGAACTATAAGATGGCCAACCACTTTAGAGGTTCCTTACTATACATTTAATACATATGTAAAAAGGTTAACCCCATTTAAAATATGCCACAAAAAAATATTTAGGAGCTCTAGGCATTTAGCTAATGGACCAAAATGATCGTTCTCAATGGAACACCCATCTGGTTTCCATGTATGCTACTTAAAACCTATAATCTACAAAATGAAAAAAAATTTACATGTATCTGGGTACTATGGTCAATTACACATAATGTTATCCATATAATTGTCATTATTAGAAAATTTGGGCTTGCATCACAAGGGCATAATTAAAAAATGACAAAACTCGAAGGGAAAACAATGTCACCACAAACCTGAAGGTCTTAGATGAATCATTGCTCAATATCAGCCTCATATTCAGAGTATGTTGGATGATATATGAGAAACAATCCAATAGACAAAAAATAGGGAAAATTATAAAACACATAAATAGTGTAATGGATATAAAGAAAAACATAGATAGGAATTTAGAGACTAGGGGATACTACCAAGATAGATCCATTTCATTTAGAAGATCAAGGATCAGACACTAGAAGGAGGAAGTGGTAAAATTCCTAGATCGATGAATATTTTATCTCATAAGTGGAAGAAAAGGGGGTTCTAGTCACAGGATAAATAAAGGAAAAAGTAATAGAGTTAAAAACATTATTTAGGGGAATTTTTTTGATTTCAACCAAAAAAAAAATGGCACACAGTTAGGACATCCCATGTAGGAACATTTCTCATTTCCCTGTTACATGGGGTACACCGAATGGTTAGGCACACAGTTTAATTAACCATTAAAAAATCATGTAGAATTGATCGATCCCAATATGTAACCGGCCACACAGTCACATGGCCAGGGCTGCACAGTTTCCTACACATCGTACAACCCAATATATTTTCCCCCTTTTGGAAATATGAGATCTGAACGAGCCATAAAAACACTAGTGACCTCCATGACATGATTATACTTATTTCATAGGGTTTTTAAGTTATTAAATTGAAAAAATGATAAACCTTACCTTCATTGAAAATATGGGTCACTACAACCTTCAATTGTGACTACCTTATTTTTTAATCGACGAGAGGGTGACTGTGAAACTCACATTCAGTGTAGTTCTCCATCATGAAAAGAAACAATAACTTCATCCACAATGTGATAATCTAACACACATAGTTTCTAATACGGAATATTGTCTATAATAATGTCTATTGGCCAAATGAAGAGAATGATGCACCATATTCTTCACTTCCAAGATTCCATCACCTAATACATTATGAATTATTCCAAAGAGAATATGGGAATATTTAAGGAATTGTATTTTAGTACAAAAACAATTTTCGTTAATGAATGACACACAGATCTAAAAAAATCGTTCAAATAATTAAATTGAAGGTTTATTCGTTATGAAATTGGATACACTATGTCTATTTTTAATTGGACATGACCACCTAAAACTCCTCCACAAAATATTTGAACAAGTTTTTCCCATAAACTAACACTTAATCAAGTGGGTTTCTAGAAATAGTAGGGATCATAAGAAGTGGTTTCACCACCGAAGTGATTGGAGATCTAACCCAAGAATTTATGAATATGAATATGATAAATTAATTCCTAAAATGTGATGAGAGAATTAGTTCATCAAATACCAACACCACTGAAGGATCGTGGCTCTCAGGATGAGAGGACTCTCTAGGCTAACCCCTCCCTCCTTTAAACTATAGTAATGTGTGTCAAATACCACACCAATAGATAGAGGCAATGGTAACTTAGTTATATAGAGGAGGGTCAGAACATGAGGAATAATAAAAGAAATATGAATTATATGGGGGTTCCTGGGTCACATACTCTCTATCTATATGACACTGCACTTCTTTTAACATGACATGTTAACACAGAATAATATATAACAAGACTTCATATACGGTACATGTTATGGAAAATTTTTAAAACAATTTTAAATTATAAAGGAATCATGATCCATAAAGTGTTGAAATTCATAATTTTAAAGATAAAACAAATGAGATAAAATTTATTATTAATTGAGATATAAAACTATAAAATAATAATAATGAAAATTAGAGTTGATTATACTATATGGGTTTCAAAGAAATTTAACAATGGTCCATATTCATTTTTCATCCCAATTATGTGGTTATAATTTCCAAATTCATATTACATTAGTCTAAAATTTTATATTTTTTAATGTCTATATTATATATAAAGTATATTTTTAATTGGTTGTGCCATTAAATGAATGTAATTTTTATCTTGGTTCCTCCTTCACATTTTAAAAGGCTGTGTCTTCTCAATCCATGCTTACTTAAGAAAAGACAATGTAACTTGTTAAAAGAATGTGAGTTCCTTTAAAAGAAACATTATATATTGGGACTACAACCACTATAGAAAAATGGGTTGGAAGATTGCAGATATTAGAAAATTATGTTGAAACTGCTATAAAAATATATACATTTAAATTACTCTCTTCTTCATTATTTTATATTTGTTGAAAATTTAATTTTTTATTCATCCTTATATCGACTAGATATCAAATACAATATAAATAAATTTCTTCCAAATATTTTTATTTATTATCTTTTTCATTGAAAGTAAATAATATAAGGGGATACAACTTATTATGAATATCTAGAGGACTATGTATGGTTTTATACCATTGATTCATCCATTATTTGGTGGTTTATATTATTCATACTTGAATGTCAAAATAATTATTTTTTAAATAACTTTTTTATATCAAAATATAATAGCATAATAAAAAGGTATAAAAATATGTATTTTGATTCTAAGGGATGTTGTTTCAACTAGCTATTAGTAAAAATTATCCTTAATGTATTAATTTAAAAAATAAAATTTGATAAGAAATTGGATGAAATAAAAAGATCTCATAAAGAATTGATGTGTGATATAAATAAAATTTTATAAGATATTTTTTTCATTATTTATAAATTTCATAAAAAAATGAAATACATGATTAAGAATAGTTATTGAATTATAAACTGTATGAGTACAAATATGGATACTCATGTGAGTTTATATGGACTAATGAATAAGTGGGTTCTTTTAAATTAGATATTACGTTTTTTAACATGTTCTAAAATGTATAAGAAATAAAAAACTTTCCCATTGATAATATAAATTGATAAAATAGTATCCAATATCATTATTAATATTAAATATCTTGAAATAGATAATGGAACGTCAAATATTAATGGCCTAAATGAGATTTTAGTTATTATTGAAGTTGTAGAAAGAAACAATTCCATAAAGGAGGCGGTAGAGAATGATTAAATGGGTTATATAATTATGAATGAAAATGAATTAAGTGAAACTTTCCTCTAATAACTACATAACTTAAGAAAAAGTAGATAATGAAAAACCAATAATGAGTTTTATTAAAAAGTAATGTGTAAAGATAAGTGTGTAACACCATGTATATAATGAAGATGAATAATTTTTTGAAAGGACCAGAGGTATTTAAAACAATAATATTACGTTAACCATGATATATTTATTATAAATTATTCATAGGTCATTGATCTTTGTTAAATTGTTTCCACTAAATTTTTGGTTAGATATTCTAGGAGAATAGACAACTCTTCAAAAAACCGATTCTAACCACTAGGTTAGTGGTTAAGGGAAATCAATTGAATCCCCAGATCCTCATTTTAAAATATATTTAATGAGACTCTAGATGATAAGAATAATACATCATGATTAGATAAAATTGATAGAGTTTATTAGGCTAAGGAATATAAGATCCCTAAAATGATAAATTACTTTTTTATCAGGAAAAATATGATTTCCAGTTTGGTTATTCATTTGAAAACAGATTATCTATTTTAATGTAATGTTATTTTATTAATATCTTTGGAATATTTTTTTGATAATATGATTCTTCAAATAATATGGATCATAACCTTCAATATTTAAAAATAAAAAAATTATCTGAATATCAATAAGTGATCAATAATGGAGTATCTAAACAATATTTCAAATAACATATCAAAAAAAGAATATTAATAGAATCCAATTATTGTAAAAGAGAAACATTGATAAAAACTCACAAATAAACATCTTCATACAAGTTATTTAACACATATTTGGATGCTATCTATATCACTGAAGAAACACTGAAATACACTACAGGAGATATGATAGATAAATACTTGATAAATAAATGATTAAAATTAAATACTCACAAGGAATATTTTACTTTATCATCATGTAATCAGCCCTATAGGGACTCCCTATTTATAGTAAGAACTTAGACCCAATTCCAATCATTATTCCAGACATGGAAATAATATTATCGAAATATTTCCTAATCATTACTTGATGAATCATTTAGGTTCATTTATTTTCTATTAAATATTGTAAACCTTCGATCTCCACCACCCTAATACACCTTTAATGTGATTAGATCATACCTCTAAAGAAACTAATTTATATATCATTGTTATATAAATTGTTGGACTAGTCTCCATGATAATTTGATCTATGTGAATTTGATTTTGGAAATGTGGATTGGGGGAAATGTTTTTTTAGTCATGTTTATGATATGATAACATTGGATTATGATTTATAATAATGGGTAGAAAATAAATCGGATGAAGTATTGGGCTCTAATAAACTAGAAATCCTGAAATTTGGTGCTTCATCCTCCCACTTGAATTGAACCCACGCAGGTATCATTACTAAAAATGATGTATCATGTTTAGAATCAAAGAGTGTGATTAATTATTCACTAAAATACTATTACATAGAATTGTGTGAGTCTTTGTTTTGTCCCATTATGAATATTAGTGAAACCGAAGATCATTTCATGACTTATTGTTAACCTAATTGTTTTTAATAAACATAATTGTACAATAATTAAAATCAATTTACATGAAACTTAAAATAATTAATTATGATATATTCAATAGGTAAATTTCTTAAGATCATTCAAGGAAATTTGAATACCTCATTAATTCTTAAATTCATTGAATTAACTAGCTATAATATAATTTTATTATTAACATTTTCATTGTGCTAAATTCGGAGGAATATATATTTTTCAATATAGTGCTCTTAATTATAGAAGTAAACCAACATAAGAACATTACGTTTAACATTATAATAATAATAAAACATTTTATGATAGTTTAATTTGATCAAAAACCATAGGGTTCATCCCTTGAAAAGTCTTTGTGTAAAACACTTAATAAGGATTGAGAAAATGATTTATTCACAAGTTAAATCCTAATTAAAAAGATTATTCCTTAATATAATTGATAAAATAAATGAAATAAACCCCATTCTACTCTTAACACCTCAACCCCTGAGAATATAGACACTCATTATTGATATTCACACACCCTATTTTAAAATCAACATATTTAGCGACTGAGGGAGAAATAGTGAAACTAAAATCAATTAGAAAACAAAATATGTTTTTTAAATTAATGGAAATGTTTATAAAAGTTATCTATAACCCTGTGGTAATTGTAAAAAAACTGTACGTATCCCAAGACTCGACTATCATACCCATTGTATATATTTTCTATTTCATAATTAAATACTATATACTATAGTGTTAAGAGATAAAATTGAAGATGTAAATTTGAGTTATTATCCCAATGTATTATAATTGAGATGTAGTGGTTGGTGTTTCTATGATATTTCCATTTCTTCACTACACAAATTAACATTTCTTGTCAATGCAGTGCAAATTTATAAATGAATACGGTATTTTGGATTTTAATATTGATGCTTTGGGTTATGAATTGGCTAAGAGGATTGTATCTCTATATAATATAAAATTTTTAGGGGAATAATTTTCTTCTATATGACTCTCTTAGTGATTTAATATTAATTTAAAAATCAATACTAGTAATAATATTACCATTGGTTACCATCGTTATGATGATTAATTGATATGATGTATTGATAAGTCAATTTGTATATATTACTTTTTCTCCATTTTTCCTTTACATAGTGATTATAACTTGGTTTAAAGCCACATAACCGAGAACAATATAATTTATCACTATAAATGGAGGTCTAAGGTGTTGTGAGGTAAGATTAGGACTATAAATGGGGATTCCTATATATCCTTAATAATGGAATCAGAACCCATGTAATTCGATGAAACATAATAGAACACATCATACCTTTTCAGGTTATGTGATGTGGACTAATATAGATTCTTTTAATATTTTTCATCCATGACTAAATGACGTTTCATTTAAGGTCATTCATTAAGGACCCTTGAGTTGTTGGTAATGAACCTTGTAGAGGTGTCCTACAAATCATTGTATAAAAGATTAAAATCATTTATAGTTATCATTACACAATTTCTGTTTATGTGATAGTACTACTCCATGTTTTGAACATCATACAAAAAGGTCTATAAGGTGAAAGGCACCAAGATATGGTTTGTGTGAGTCTTATTCACAAAATCACATATTTAGTTCATTATTCATATAAGTGAAATGGTAATAGAGAGTAGGATTTTCCTCACATGAATTATTGCCTATTTCGGAAGATTGGATTGTAGGTAATATATCATGTTGAGGGTTTAAGGGGGAATATGGACTAGTGAGGTTGAGTTAGGGCAAAATAATGGGCTTCCAGACCTGTACATGGGTGAAATGGGAAAATATGATACTAGAAATTTAATTTCCTAGTAAGTGAGTAATATTAAGCTAGGTTTTCAAGGATTACAGCTAGTATGATTCCCATGGAATATTTTTGGGTGATCTAATGTAAAAGGGGTATATTAGATACCAATTCTAATTTGATACTACATATTGGTCAATTAATTTGTGCAGTATGATTTGTGGTAGGTTTCACTAGTATCCTTATGATGAGGTCCCTGACTATCAAGGGATTATATGATTTTTATTACCTTCAGTTTCTTATTATCCTAGGAATAAATCCCATGAGAGGCATCTTATAAAGGGAATAAATTATTGTAAAGTCACACTATGACATGAATGACCCATGTAGCATCCCTGTTCCAGAAGCCACCCAGATTCCCCCCATTCCAGGTTGGTCACATGGCCTCAAGTGCATTTCCCTGAATTCCAGATGTTACCGACAAGTAGTGAGGGCCTTTGGTGTGATAGTGGGAAAACTATGCCCTCATTGGCAGAGTAACACGACGGAAGAGAAATAAATATAAAAAAACAGTAAACTTTCGGAGACTGAAAGACATAAACAGGAGCACACATATATATATATGAATGATGCATGATACATGTATCGATGAAAACAGCCAAACAAGTCACAATGATGGAATACAAACAGTACTAAACCAAGTAAAAATGTAAAACAAAAACCAGCTCCATAGCATCGCAAGCCATAGCTTGGTCCAATGATCTACAGCTCCATAACAAATCAACTACCTGATGTAGAAGGGGGCTTGTCCTTTTCTATACCTAATACAATATAATCTGTTTCGGCCCAAAAGAATGGCCCAAATAGGGTGTGATACTAAATCCCAGTAGGAAACCATGACGAGATCTATGCCTAATAGTCAGTGAATATAAGGCAGGTAATAATCAAGTAAAAGCAGTAAACAAGGATGTTCTCACCAGCAAACAATTCCACATTTTCAAAGCATTTAGTTTCATATGTCAAGTAATCAGCTATTCAAAATAGGTAAACACAAACTGGTAACCCTATGGGTAGTACACACATCTTATCCCCTATGGTCCTACCTAATAGCTCAAGTAACTCTCTAATGAAGCACTCATAGTCAATTCCTTTTATAGTATAATATAATTAAAGACTCTTAGAGGAAGCTCTCACGATCAATTAAGCTTATAGTCTAATATAAACCAATACTCTATTAGAATTCTCTCACAGTCAGTTCCCATTATAGTCTAATATAAACATAATGTCTATCTGAGGAAGATCTCATACTCCATTACCCTTATTGTCAACTACACTTGGTTCTCACAACCCTTTGTTAGTCAATCGAGAATATCAAGGAATTATGACCAACTTAAACCTCAAGAACTACTTGGCTAAACAATCTACAACATATCAGCAGGTCAGAACAAAGAGATCATAACAAAGAGATCATAACAAAGGGATCATAACCATACATGCCTGGCCATCACCTCCAAAGCATAACAAATCAACCTATTCACAACCAATTAACCTCTACTCAAGCATTCAACCATAGCGGGAAAATAATATGGCTAAGCAGTAAATGTGCAATACTCCATTCATGGGTATTGGTGATTTTTCACATATTACTCAAAGACATTCAACACAAAGGCACAAACCACCTACCTCAGCATTGGGATATTGTAATATGTGAACATCAAGCCTTGAATCGCCCATGAAAACCATATATCATGGCGATCCCAATGTAATTGACGGCGGTTGAATCAGAGATCAGATTCTCGGTTGGGCGCTCGCAAGAAGATTGCGGCCGTATGGGAGCTCTCAGTCAAATGAAACCTGAAAAAGAAGATTTGGGTTCTTAAAAACATCCCCCTTAAATAAATTCTTCCATGAATTTCCCTAGAAAGGTGTAAAAGAATAATCCTTGAACAGATCTAGGCACTTTGATCGTACATTAGCCTCCCTCTCCCAAGTCTCGTCCTGCACTCGCCTGTGCTGCCGTAGCACTCATACCAAAGGAATAGACCGGCTATAGAATACCTTCATACTTCGATCAACAATCCAGATAGGATGCTCCTCAAGAGATGCATCCACTTCCAATTCAACCTCCTTGGTTTGGAAGACATGAGACGGGTCGGAGAAGTAACGTTGAAGCTGAGAAACATGGATGAAGTCATTCATAGACCGGTACCTCTGATGTAACTGAAACTGATAGGTAACTGACCCAACTCAATCCAACATCTCAAATAGCCTGACATACCTTGGAGAAATCTTATCGTGTCTCATAATCCTTCTGTGTCCCAACCACGGTGTGACAGGTAGGAAAACCTAATCGTCGACCTCGAACTCCATAGTTTGTCTCCACTGATCATCATAAGACTTCTGTCGAGATTGCGCTGTATCCATCCTCTTCGGAATCAACACTATCTTCACTATTGTCTCCTGGAAATGATGAGGTCCCATCATAGCTGCCTCTCCTGCCTCCATCCAACATAAGGGTTATCGGCATGGAAGACCATACAAGGCCTCATAAGGTGCCATTTGAATATTTACATAAAGACAATTATTGTAGGAAAACTCCAAAAGAGGTATATGCTTCTCCAAAGAACCTCCAAAATCTAGGTTTCATGCATAGATCATGTCATCATGCACCTGAATCGTATGCTCGGATTGGCTATCTATCTGGGGATGGTAAGCTGTACTCAAAATTACATGTGTACCCATGCCTTTTGTAACCCTTTCCACACCTGAGAAGTAAAACGTGCGTCCCTATTTTAAACAATGGAGTGTGGAACCACATGTAGATGTACAATCTCTCAGATGTACAACCATCCTAGCTCATCAACACTAAATGTCTCCTTTATCTACAAGAAGTGGGCATCCTTCATGAGTCTATTAATGACAACCCATATAGCATCATTCCCACTATTCAACCTCGGAAAACCTGTCATGAAATCCATCGTGACATCGTTACACTTCCACTCGATAATGGGAAACTGCTACAAAATCCATGTAGGTCGCTGATGCTCTGACTTCACCTTCTGACTGGTGGAACACTTCAGGAGAAAACCAGAAACATCTCTCTTCATACCCATCCATCAATACTGATGGTGTAGATCACAATACATCTTGTTGACACTAGGATGAACTGCCAAGACTGAGGAATGAAATTCCCAAATCAGCTCCTCACGTAGGTCTTCTAGCACCCATATGCCCCCTGGAAACACAAGATATCATCCTTGCCTATGGTCTATCCAGGAATAGGGTCTTCTCTTTATAAACTTTCCCATAAGACTAGGCCGTATGAATATGATATCCACCTCATTCGTTCTCAATCAAGATGAGAAGAGGTAACAGCTATAGAAGAAAGAAACGTCTTCCTATGTCTGTCATGTACCTCCAATGGCATCTCATAGAATAGAACCATAAGCTTCCACTCAAAACTGGCCTCCTGAACTTCATGTATATGAGTCCTCTTTCTCAGCGCAACAGCCACTAAGTTTCCTTTACGAGGCGTATAGGAAATCTCAATGTCAAAATACTAAATGTACTCAACCCACCTTCGCTTTCTCAAATTGAAGTCATGCTAAGTGAAGATATTCTTGAGACTTTTGTAGTTAGTGAAAACCAAAATGTTCTCTCCAAGATGATACTGTCTCCAACAATGTAAGGCATTAACAACTACTACAAACATGAGATCATGTGTTGGGTAGTTCTTCTCATTTGGCCACAACAGCTGAGACCCGTATGCAACGAAACCTTCTCCCTACATAAGGACAGCACCCATCCCAATACTTGTAGCATCACAGTAAATAATATAGATCTTTTATGGAACTAGTAATTATAGAAGCGGTGATGAAGTCAGCCTCACTTTAAACACCATAAAGGCGAACTCACAAGAATATGACCACAAGAACATTTCACCATTCTTAGTAAAACTCGTCAGTGGTGCGGCTAAGCATGAGAAGTATTGTATGAAATATCTATAGTATCCATCCAGCATTAGAAAACAACATACCTAAATGATGTTCTTTGACAGGTCCAACGAAACTACCGCACTCACTTTCTCTAGGTCCACTGATACTCTTGTCTCTGAGATAACATGACCCATGAAGTGAATCCGACCCATCTAGAAGTGGCATTCTCATAGCATAGAATATTATTGTTTCTCTATCAGTGTACGTAAAATGATCTCAATATGGGTAGAATGGTCGTTTTGTATGTCAGTGTACACCATGATATTGTCTATGAAGACCACCACGAAAGAATCCAAGTATAGATGGAACACTCAGTTCATAAGTTCTATAAAGATTATAGGTGTGTTTGTGAGACCGAACGACATAACCATATACTCATATAGACCATACCTTCTCCGGAACGCTATGAGAGGTATATCATATGGTCTAACGCCCAACTGATGGTAACCGGATTTCAAGTCAATCTTCAAGAACACATGGGCTCCTCGAAGCTAGCCAAAGATATCATCAATCCTAGGCAAGGGATATTGGTTCTTGACCTTCAACTTGTTCAGATTCTGATAATCCACACAAATCCTGATGGTACCATCTTCCCTCTTCTCAAACAGGACAGGCGGACCCCAAGGAGAAGTACTAGTTTAGATGAAACCCTATGCCTGCAACACCTTCAAATGTTTCTTGTGCTCCTGCAACTTAGGTGTAGCTTTCCTATAAGGAGGAATGGACACCGGTGCCGCTCCTCGCACATGCTCAATAGAAAAGTCTACTCTAGATCTAGAGGAAAACTAGAAAAGTCCTCTAGAAAGACATCCCAGACATGATACACCACTAGAGGAAAGTCCATTTTTGATGTCCCCTTGTCATCGAGATATAGACTAGAAATCGGGGATGTATCTCCTCCCAACCCATGGTGCTTGGGTCCCACTCTGCTCGCCCAGTCATCCCACTTTCCCTTATGAAGAAAAGATCCACCCTCTAGTGATGTGAAACTCACCCTCCGGCGAAAGCAGTTGATGACTAACTAGAAGGGAACTAACTAGTCCATTCTAACAATGACATAATATCATGTCATCTCTAGGACATAGATATCCCAAACAATGTAACACCCACCAAACTCTAGTGGGAACTCCCTAAACTGATGTACACTAGCTATTCTCGTCCCCGACGGAGTGTCTAACATCAAGATATCATCAGAAGAAAATATGTAGAGACTAAGGCTCTCCACAACAGAAACAGATATAAAGCTATGGGAATCCCTTGTATCCAAAAGTTAAGAATATAAAATTGAGGCTACTAATATTGTACCTCAAACTGTAGAAGGAATGGGATCCTCCTCTTTTTTGGTCTTCTCCACTGCAATAGTCTGACTTGTACCACGACCCTGCGACCTTGCCTGTCCATGTGCTTGAATAGTCCATCTAACTAATGACCTACCACAGAGTTGAAAACATTCCCTTTCTAGTGTGTTTTTTCCCCACTCACACACACCCTAATAAACTTCCCAGAAGGTCACCAATCCTGACCACTACTCCATGCCAAACACTATTAATTGTAGTGTTCTAATCGGGTAGGCCACAAAATGGAAGATGAACTATGTTAACATGAGTCATATCATTTATTGATTTAACCTTCTATCATTTGGTATTATAAAATCAACCCCCTTTAGAGCACAATGTCCTCGTTGTGGGCCCTACATCTCATCCTAGGAAGTGCGCTGCACTTAAGGCTGGGTTCCTCCTCTAATACCACTTTGTAACATCCTGGTTTCAGAAGCCACCTAGAGGTGCCCCATACCCGGTTGGTCTCATGGCCTCAAGCGTATTTCCCCGAATACTAGAGGCTACTGACTAGTAGTGAGGTTATTGGGTGTGATAGTGGGAAAACACTTCCCTAATTAGAATAGTAACACTATGAAAGAGAAAAAAATATAAAAAAACCAAAAACAGTGTATGACTGAAATCCATAAATAGGTGCACACATATATTTGAATGATGCATGGTACATATGTCTTGGGAAATACCCAAACAAGTCAAAATTCTAGAATACAAACAGTTGTAAACCATGTTCAAATGAAAAATAATAAATAACTCCACAGAATCGCAAGCCATAGCTTAGTCCCATGCTCTCCATCTCCACAGAAAATCAAGTACATGAAGTAGAAGGTCACTTGACCTTATCTATACATGTAGAAACATAATATGTTTGGGCCCAAAATCATGGACCAAATAGGGTGTTAGACTAAATACTTGTTTGAAACAACCACGAGATATGTGCTGAACAATCAGTGAATATATGGAAGGTAATAAGCAAGTTAAATCAGTAAATAATGAATTACTCAGTAGTAAACAATTCACTAGTTTCAAAGCATTCTATTTCATTTTTCAAGTAATCAGAAAATCAAAACAGGTAAACACAAAAAGGTAACCCTCTAGGTAGTACACACAGCCTATCACCTTTGGTCCTACCTAAAAGTACAAGTAACCCTCTTAAAATCACACACATTCTACCCTTCTGGTTCAAATTATAAAGATGTAATAAAGACTCTCTGAGAATGAACTCACAGTCAATTCCACTTATAGTCTAATATAATTAAACACTCTCTGAGGAATCTCTCACGGTCAATTCCCCATATATTCTGATATAAACAAAAACTCTCTGAGGAAGTTTTCATGTTCAATTCCCCTTATATTCTAATATAAACATAATGATTCTCGGAGGATACTCTCACGATCAATTCCCCTTACAGTCAACTACAGCAGGTTCACATGGCCCTATGTATGTCAATTAAGGATAGAAAGGATATACTGACAAAGAAAACCTCATGAAATACTTGTCTAAATAATCTACAATATATCAGTAGGTCAGAACAATCACTCCATCCTACAAATAGTCATGGGGAACCATGGAATCCTAATAAGCAGAGCAAAACAAAGAGATCATAACCAGAAATGCATGGGAAATATCTCCAAAGAATAAAAATTCAGCCTATTCACAACCAATTGACCTCCACTCAAGAATTCAAGAATATCAGGAAAACAATAGATCTAAATAGTAAGCTTACAATACCTCGTTCATGGGTATTGGTGATTTTGCACATATAACTCAAGTAATTTAAACAGAAAGGCACAAACCACCTACCTCGGTGTTGGTAGATCGTTATACGTGAACCTCAAGACTTGAATCTCCCAATAACACTATATATTAGAGCCATCCAAATTCCATCTACGGTGATCAAATCAGATATTGGATGCTCGGTCCGGGTCTTGGAGGAAGATCATGGTCATACGGGAGCTCTCGGCTGAACAAAACCTAGAAAAGACGATCGGGGTTCATACAACCCAAACATGCACTACAAATAGAACATGGTGGATAATTAGGTGAATGAGTGCCTAGGTAGATAATGTGTGAATAGATGGTAACCATTCATGAGACATTGGTAAAATTTCCCTTGGAATATTGGACCAAACAAAATTCAGATCCCCAGTACAAGAGTTGAGAAACAGTTCACTAAAATATAAAATCATGGAAGAAATTCCACCCTTGTATTGGGTAGAGTGAAGTGGTAACCCTTGTTTGGGTTCATGGGTGATGGTTTTTCATGGTTATGGATTAGTTAAATGGGTATCTCTTATTAGGGGGTAGGGAAAAATATTTCACACGTATGGACCTCATAGGGTGACATGGGAGCAATGTGTCAAATCCCTTTACACTTATGTGATATTAGAACGTGTCACCCTAGTATTGTTTATGATGTATATGAACCTTCACACTAGTTTTAGAGAACTAGTAAAATGATTAATTCTGAATGTTATAATGCATTAAACATTTATGTAACTCAATTATATAAAATTCATATAATTTAATTAAATTTCTACATCTTAATAACTTAGCTGAAGTGGATATGGATATGTTGGTAAAAGAAGATGATTTTTTTATTTACAAAGTCACTATATTCTATGAATGTATTTAAAAATGAGGGTCAATGGATTATATTTATAGAAAAATATATGGATTAATGGGAATGAATACTAAGAGGGAAGGTGTTTGATGCACGAATCAAGGTATGGAATCCAAATAAATATTTGTTTTTGTAAAAAAAATATGGGTGTGACCATTAGATAACCATGTAAATTGATGAGTAATGTGAGAAATGACATGTTAACATGCTCAAGGACCTGTGTGAAGTGACTTTTAAACACACCTATTGATCATGGAAAAGTGAAATGGGTGTGATCATGGATGCCAGAATTATTGATATCTCTCTTCACTAGAACATTTTTTCACCTCAATAATATTTTCATCTTGTGAACAAATGGTTCCATAAAAAATAACCCAAATAAGAATTCAATCTAATAAGATCATTTCATATCTATTTCAAATGATAATATGTCTAAAGCCCGAATGTTTCTTCGAAATGAGGTATTTACAAACATGTCAAGGTCATAACACTACTCCAACTAGTACCTGGGAATATGATGTGCACTAGGACCTAGTTGTGGGATAGTGATCTTATATAAATATTTGAGAACCATTTAATTTTCATTTATCAATTTACCTAAGTGGAACCTATAGTTACACCAACTATAACTACTAAAATATTTCACCTTAATCCATGTATGTGTGACATTATACGTATCTCACTCCTCCCTTTGCATGGATTTTCATGGTGCATGTATGATTCAAATAGAGCCTCCACCCAGGTGAGGCGACCTAATAGAATTTGTTTGGATTGTGTTACCTGGGCAATTGTGACAAGAGAAAAAAAACATGGGATAATTTTTTTCATTTTTTGAATTTTCGCCCAGTTTGTCTTATGATACGTTTGCATTACTCATATATTTTCAATATGTTATCCTTATTATATCAACTAATTCTTATATATTTTAACTTGAAGAAACTAGATATCCCACACTACAAACAAAATTGCAGACTTGAAATATTTTTTATTAAAAGATTCCCTAATACATGATGTCAGGATGGGATGTTTTATATAGTGAAAAACACACATGTTGGCTATTGTACAAGTTATATGGGATAATAAAAAGAGATATTTGGTGTATGAATTAGATACATTTTATGACCAAATACTTGAGAAAATTATTTTCATTTCAGGGCCCAATTCCAATCTACCAAACTCTTGAATCATGGTTTACACCCCTTTGGGGAGATAAAATATATCATTGAGGGGTACGTATATCAATGAGGGGGAGGCCACCACTATATATATATAGAAAACTTTTGAGGACACCATTCATAGACATACCTACATATTAGTTTCAAAGAAGAATTTTTATCCATCAGTCCACAACTAATCGACCACATGCCAACTCTGAGGTTAGATAGAGTTTTGGGACAAATGTACTTGAGGCAGTGAAAAGACCGTATGGATGTGGGAATATAATAATTTTTAGTCAAGAATTGATTTTGAGGAACATTTAATGCAAAACACAATCTAGAGTCTGTATTTATTTCATAAACATAATTCTATTAGAATACTTACACAATCACAAATTAGTTAGGACACTAGATCACACAGACAAAAAATCCTTCTAATGCATGATAAAGTGGGAATCATATTTTGGTATTTATAAATGGTGTTCAATGTACCCATTCCTAGAACAATGTTTAATTATTGTATACCCCCGAAGTCCAAATGAGGTTATTTTTAATGAACACCCTATCTAGTTTAAGTATCATTAAGGGAAGTAATCACTACATAGGGATGGAGCCCACCATCAGATGGTCGTCTACATTAAGACCTAGATGAATATATTCCTAGGTATGTGAGGAAACATTCCAAACTATAAAACCCATATAGGATTCCTCTATATGTATAAATATTGATCCATGGGAGTGTATTTTGTAGAGTTGGGGAAAGGTACATATGTGGAATAGGGTTATGATATTATCCTAGTTATCCTTTATCAAAATTGGATCACCTATTTCCTCCTGAGGTGGATGAGTGGGTAATTGCAACTGCTACATGACTCTCATAATAAATAAAAGCCATGTAACTTCATGGTGGTGGTTAGATTCGTGAAATAGAAATTTATCATTCTAGTAGTATCATTGTTTTCAAGAATCCATCGCTTTATTGTAAACACCTATAAGGGAAAGTATAAATTGCACATATCAAGTTTGTTTTGTGTATTATTGGGATAGATAAATATGAAATTAAATGCATACAAGATCCTCAGTTTTGTAAAGATCAGAGGATATATATTATTTCTATCATCTATGCCATATCTAACATCGGAACAATATCACTAAAAGGCGAGAGGGATTTGATATTCCACATCTATATATTGAATTAAAATTATTTTTTTACAATGACCCTCCCACTCCCATGATCATGCATGATGGTAGTAGTGACTATAAGGAATGACCATGAAATATTAACATGTGGGGTTCCATTATGGTGGCTCAAATTGTTTGTGATATTTTCTTCAAGTCTTACCCACCATATTTTATTATTTTAATTAATTTACATTTTGTTCTCTATAACAATAAAATTTAACTATAAAATGAATATGTATTATAATATTTGAATATAAAGAAATTTATTATCACATAAATATTATTTTTTGTATATATTTAATGTGATAATTTTCAAGAGTATCTTTTTTTCTGATAATTTCTTAGTATTTCTCTAATGTGATGAGGTCTATGAAGTTATATGATGATATCATTAATTATTTTTATATGGTAGGATAATTTACTATGATGGGAAACATAGAACATTTATTTTCTTGTGTATATACACATAAGTAGATGAGACTATATCTCATGATGTTCATAGTTGGTAATCTCTAATATATGAGATCATGGGAAAACCCCAATCATAAGAATTTAAAATATTTTCATGTCATTATATATTTATATCCAGAAATTTGTGTAATGATCCTCAATAATTATGTTTATTATTTATGAATTTATGGACTCAAAAACATAGAAATATTTCCATAATTCATGATAACGTATATTCACAATAAATTTGGGTATGTTGGGAGTGTCATGAAGGATATTTTATTAATGAACAAGTTTAGTCATGATTCATCCATTACTATTTAATATAAATCGATATCATATCCATTTTAATGGAATGATACAATTATCGTAAATTTTATGTGAATGGTGTATGGACATGTTCATTTTATGAAGATAAATAAATATATATTCTGTATAAAAGTAGATGTTATGAGTATAAAACGTCATTGATGAGATATTGAGAAAAGGTATTGTATTAAAAATATATAATTCACAAGTTATTATAATAAAAGATAAATTAAATTCATCATCTTCGGTTCCTTTATGAGTTTCAAGATGTTGATAGTAGACATTAGGAAGGAATGCCTAATACAACGAAAGAAGAATCCTACATGGTCACCTTGTTTGTATTTCATTTTATCTCAGTTAAAGATTATTAATATATTTAACTATTGGTATAAATATTTTTCTCAAAGGGAATTTATATTTATCTCAAATTTATTGATTGTATATATTTATCCACAATCTAAAAGAAAAAATATAATTAAATCAATTTTTACTTAGTTATGTGAATATTAAAATAAATATTTATTCACATGACTATGAATATTAAAATAATTTATTTATTTATCAAATTATTAAAATATGTATTATTATGGGATCAGAAAATTCTAATTAAGGGGTCATACCAAGAAGGTATTACTAATGAGAAAGATATGTGGGTTGAATATCGTTAAGTAGATATATTTTATTTCTTTAAAAAATGATATTTAATAATGCATTAGATTATTAATTCCGTATAATTATAATATTATTACTATTAATATAATGATGAATATCTTTTGGAGATGAGCCTATAAAGGGTACAACATGCTAGGGAATTCTCCTCATTGTTGCATCCTTCTGCTCGGGTTTTTTGGGGCGGTTACCCCTAGGATCTGTGAGATCATGAGGATTCCTCCCATGTGGTGGATTCATGGAATCAGCCGCCTCCCCCATTTCACCACTGCTTTCCTCAAATCTCTCGATTTCTTCATGCTAGATAAAGTTTTCAGGGTGGTGTGGTGTTAGCCAGCGTCTAAGGATCAAGATCTTACAGCATGAGGTATCTTCCTTGCTTTCGGTGTGTGCTGTTGGTAGTTTTTGTGGTATTTGAGTCCGAACAGCATCACATTGATGGGATCAGAGTAGCAGGAGTCCTTCTGGATATATGGTTATGTTCTTTTGTTTTCCTTTTTTGTGGTAACTTTTGGTTTGAGATGAATTACATCAGCCCGTGCGATGATTTCTACTTCCTTTTTAATTTGGTGTGTTGTTCTGATCTTCGGCGTTCATGAACCTTGGTTCCTCAATGAATTCTTCATATTGGTAGCAATTTTCTTTTAATTGGTTATGTTTTTCTCTTATTTGAATGGATGGAGGACATTTCCATGTTGGTGTTTCTGTGTTAGCGAATCTATTGGAATGCTGGTGACGGTGGATTTATACAGTTTGAGGGATTTCTGAAATGTTTGATGGAATATGGGTTGTTGTAAATTTGGATTTTAGTGAATGGGTGATAAAAATGCCTCAGTAATCCTTAAAAGAAGGAAATGATTTGGATATGGTGGTTCGTGGTTTATTTTATGTTGCAACCATTTGTCTACAAGAGGTTCTCAAGATGAGGTTCAGCGCAAGGAGTTACCATTGTTTCATGGATTCACATAATTAGATGTTTGAGAGGGTATTTATTTTTCCATTGCTACCCAGCCAATACTTTTTGGCGTTGGACAGTTATTCAGGTTGCGATGAGATAATGGAAGCTAATTTTAATTTCTTCTATTTTTGGGAGGAGCTGATATCTTGTAGTGATGGTTGTTATTGATCTTGAGTTTTGGTCTGCATGGGCCGGATTTTTTTAAGTCTTTATTTCATGGGATTCCCCCCTTATTCCATTAAAAGGGGTCTTTATACAAATAAAAAAATTGAAGGCCATCAGGCCATTATATTGGAATGTTGAATATCTAAAGAATAAACTTAGATAAGGATATTTTATAAAAATATCTATAATATATGCGTAGATCTATATATTATAATTATAGATCATTTTCTTAGGTTATTAAAATTTTTGGTACATAACAATTCCTCTCTTTATAACATTTCTATCCAATGAATAATGATCTAGAGATTTTTTTTCAACCTTGAGAGGTTAAACCTACACTTCGTCCACCCTCTCAATAGTGAGATACTAGTGAAGAACTCCTCGTAATCATATTGGATCTAATTGTCTTTTAATATTTGATTTGAATTTAAAGGCATATTCTATAATCACCATCACCAATACAAGGTGATCATTGTCTCTGTACTAGCACATGGTGTTTTGATTATGAAATTTTTACATCAAAGGAGCATGTTTGGATCACCACTAGAGAGATTTTATAATTGGATCCTCTTGGTGAAATGAAGATGCAACCTTGATGGGGGTTTAAAGTTTCAATATCATATTATAAGAATGAATTACAAAGACTGTGGTAATTCATAATTATTTAATTAATTATATTTATAAATGTTATAATATATTTCATTCTTGGTATCTTCCCTAATTTCAATAGATCTCCAAAATAAAAATCAATGGTATTTTCATTTATTTTCATGTATTTCTTGGATTATTCATCAATTCTGAAAAAAGTGAAAATGTCAATATTCAAAATAGGAATTTACATTATATTTGAAACCTTCATGTGGTATCAGAATGGTCGTTCTAATTTTATTATTATTTATTATTCCCTGATTATTTAATAAATTGATTATTTGATTCAATTCTAATTTAATTTATTCAAAATAATAATATTTACATTAAATGTTCATTCTATTTTATATGATCTCAAATAGGATATGCATATATGAAGAATGATGGTAGATGTCATCAATAGGTTCTATGATTTTGGGATGGATTACATGGTTACAATGTGTGTAATAGGAACAAGCATGTTGTGTATAAAGGTTCTATAAATCATTATTGGTTGTGGAATACATGGATTACAACATATATTGACACATGGTGTTTTTATAACCCCACATGTTGATCATCAATAATACTTCACGGTTTATCATATTATAGAATTTTTAGTTTTTATACATGTAGTATCATTTATATGTTTTCGTAGGGAAATTATTGGAAATCTTGTGGCTAAGGGTGTTTTATATACGATGTGTCGGACTAAAAATCAATAAATACATTGATCACACGTTTTTTTTCAGGAAAATCATGTACCTCATTAATATTAATGGTCAAATAACTATTATGATCCTAAGAGTGTGGAGGGGATGATGTTACACATCGAGTAAAAATTCTTACATGTCATGTAGAAGATACCCATATATGTTGAGAACACTCCATCTAGAATATATCATTGTGGATTAATTATGTATAATAAAAAATTATATATGGAATTAAATTTATTGTTGTGGAATTTAGCATTTCTAGTGTCCATGTAATCAATTTTACAAAATATTTAATTCAAAATTAATTATTGTGTAAATTAAATACTAAAAATCATGAATATTTTCCATATACACCATATTAAATTCAATAATTAATGTTTTACATGTCACAGTTTATAATTTTTAGTCTTCCATAGTTATTCCAAACTTATTCGACCTGACATAAAATATATCAATTAAGAAATGATGTGTTATATACATTACATAGATTGTTAAATATACATTAAATGGCCATATAAGGTGATGTGTAGTTATGATGTGTATTTATCATGTTGAATCCATGTAAAATTAATTTTAATATTTTGGGATTAATTATGAAGGGAAATTACATGACTATTTATATGGATAAAGTAAGATAAATGAGTTAATTAATTACTTAATAAAATAATAAATTCATGTTCATTAATCTTAATAAAAGAATGAATGAAATAAATATGAGTTTAATGTTCAGTGGATGAATGTTTATGATTGGTCATGATCTTTGACCTTCCAATGTATGGATTGAACTTATTAAAAAATTATAGGTGTTTAAATATTATTAAATGAAAATGATGATTTTTCAGTCATCCCTACTATCATTTAAAATGTTGGGCTTACACGTCCGGGGTTTCCATTATAGGAAACCATTATCCTTTCCATCAGATCCCCTCACCCATGTGTGAGTTAAAATCATATATAATGGTAAGGAGATCCCTTTCATGTGGAGGTGGTTCAGAACTCATGTATATATGAATTCAATCATGGATGATATATAGATCAGGGTTTGGATATTGTAACACCGAAGATAAGCCTGTCTTATAGATTTTAATTATCTTTGGGAAATAGGTTTATTTATTACTTTCTCAATATATTGACCATTAGTAAATATCATGATGAAATTACTTATTTATTTTATATTGATATATTTTAGTGTTAATTATAAGGATATTTATTGAGATCAAAAATTAAATGATTTCACAACAATGTAATATAGAAATGAAATAAAATATTTAAGTGGAAATATTTTATCATCAAATGGTTAATTAATTAAGTAAAATCATATAATTATTAAGAAGAAAATTATATATATAAAAATTATAATTTATACATAATAAATAACACATTTCAATTTAGTGTTAACTTAATATAATCCTTCCATTATCTGAGTTAATATGGACCCATACATAAAGTGTCAATTTGGGCCTTTTTGGGGAATGTTTTAATTATCCCAATTTATTTAAAATGGTGGGTTGACTTGAAAAAAAAAACGTATTTGATTTACAATCCATTGACTATTAAATACAAATTTAGAGGTATTTTTTTAGGAGATCCATGTACGGATATCAGGATTGGGGATATCACTCAACTGATCATGAAGTTACAAGATTACAGTTGGAAAGAACAACTACTTAAATACCTTTTTATAATTTTCATGTCCTTTTTTGGATATAATATGGTAAATATGGATCAATTCTACCAGAATTTTATCATGACATGACATTATGAGTTTATGTATGTAGTAGTCTTGGTTTTGATAAAATAGTGGATTTATAATAATAAACATAAAATTATTAGATATCTCATAATTGGATAATAATGTAAAGTAGAAATAAACATCATAACTATTTTATAAATGAAAATGTAATGATCATCGACCAAAATAATCCTATAATCCTTCCATATCTCAGCGTATGCCCTAATAGGGATACATTTCCCACAGTAGGTATATATATTTTTACACTACATTATTAAAAAATAGTATTCTATGTGTTTGAATCCCTTATCGTTGATCCACCGACTAAGGGGTTGAGCAGTGAGGAGATCACTATCTAATAAAAGATATAAATTTACACAAGATGTCTTGGGTTTAATGTTATAGTATATATCTTTTGAACAATGTATGATACATGAGGATATGGGTTCATACACTATACTCATTCATCCCATGATCATTTTAGATTTAGGGAAATATAGGGGGTATGAGATTTTCAAGGTGATATTTATGTGTAAAATATTACAGGGTGCATAAGATGGTATGTACATAGTAAAAATGATTATCTATAATTAGTGACTCAAGATATCCTAGTTTACAATACAAGAATAATTTCACATTGATCTCTTACTAGAATATTTCCTTATATATTTTGTGTCATTTTTTAAAATTTTAATAAAAAAATTATGAGATTTCACACCCATATATATCCACAATGATACATTTTGTTATCATTGGATATACGTGTTAATTATCTTACATTCTTGTAGTAAACAAGAGGAATGTAAAATTGAAAATACTCAATACTAATAATAATTATAGTTATTGATTAGAATTCACTTCCAAGAGTAGTAAAATTAAGGGGAAAGCATGATATCAAGATTAAATGTTTTTTGTTGTGACAAGAATAGTTCAATGGAAGACAAATAGTTAAAATATAATTTAGTAGTTACTAGTTCAACTATATTCATAAAATGTAATTATTCTCTATTACTTATTGGACATTAACATTAATTTTATTAGGTATTTGTATTAAACCTTATAAAACATTCAAATAATGATATATTGTTAGAAGTAATATTTTCTCTCAAATATATGAAGAAGTGTTGTCTATATATTATTTTACAGCAACGTAAAACTCTATGATTTCCCAATAGATTAATGATGAACTATTATTTAGTATATTAAAAAAATATCTTGATAACCATTTAGACACAATGAAACATCATTTATTAATGGAATTGATGTTGTTATGGTATTTTTATAGCCAATTAATTGATCAAAATTTTTTGATTGACACATATTTTAAATTGGAAATCATTGATGAATATAAATATAAGACTTGAAACATGTCATCAAATAATGATAATTCATTTCGAAATAAATCATATAGTGGATTAAAAATGTATATCCATAAATTTGGGATATTATATCATAAGCTAAAACACTAGGTAGACTGATAAAAAACATTAATTTTTTTGGATATGTAAACCATTATAAATATAGGTACACCAAAAAGATACTAGAGTTAGTTCAGAATAATTGCATTATATATTTTAAATCTGTATCTAAGAATTAATTTTATATAATTCCTTAAACTCATTAAAATATTTTAGAAATTATCCCTGAATAAATGAATACACATGTTAAAACATATAGGATCCTTTGGGAAGGCTTGTTAAATTTTCTTATAAAAATATATTAATCGATCTTTAATTTGAGGAGTAGAGGTAATCATAAACCTGAATTACATTATACAACTAATTTTTTATGGATGTTAAAGGGAGTGATGAAATTTATTATATATATTTTAATTATTCTGTAATTTCTACAAAGACATGCGTCTCAAATAGTATCACCATCATTAATGGTGTTCCAAATTAATTAAATAATGGATGTCACATTAAAATAAATATGATAATGTATCCATTTAATAAAATTACTATTATTTATAGAGAATTATTTTTCAAAAAAATAGTCATAGCTATAAATGAACATTAATAAAATATTGTGTTCATCTATTTTAAAATTATTATAATCACTATGGATTTTAACATTAACTATTAATCTAAACTGACCATCTTTCTATAAGAGGGAAGAAAATGGAATCATATATTGAAGCAGTAAATGGATAGATTATATGATTAACAAGTATATATGAATTTAGAAATTGAATACATGTACCAAAATTTTGGGAATCTATAATTTAGATGTTCTTAGATATGAGGTTGTTTAGGTAGATTTCAATATAAATTATATATATCGGTGGTACAATTCAGTAAAAATAAATCATGATTTATTATTCAAATGATGTATAAGGCATAGTCTGTAAAAAATATTATATCAATCATCATACTAATAACTCTTTCAATTCTACTTATTATAGATATATTCCATGAACATTATATTTTGAAGTCGGTTTCCAAGACTGGTTTATGTAATGGTGACCATGTTGAATATTTCTATATCACATAACCAAAAGGGTTTGTGTCACTAATATATTCAAACAAATTATAATAAAATTTCATATCTATTTAGAGATAAAATTAATAATGGTAATCATCAAATTATCATTTGGAACTACTGAGTTCCAAGTGTATAATAATGTTTTGTTGATGCTCTACTATTTTCTAGGAAAAATATGTTGATAACTTATGAAAATATATAGTCAATCATACCGATATGGTAAGAATGAAATTTCAAAATCTAATAATTACATAAAATAGGAACCTTGTTATAGGGAATATAAAGGTATATCAAGGCCTTCATTCCTGCCCCTCTCCAATCCTGACTTTCTTCCACTATTTTTAAATGCTTTCGTGAGCCCTAAAGTTCCAGATCTTTTGGATGGCAACCCTAATCTTCAGATTTTGACATCTGAGTTCACGAAATCCTCTTCTCTATTGAATGTTACTCTAATTTCTCGGTTCAGACAGTGGAGACCTTCCGTCGATACATTCAACTGGTTTATTTTCTCCTATTGGCATAATCAAGAAAGGGTGACCCTCGGGTTCCGGGATAGGCAGCATATTATGATTCATTTTGAGTTAGAAGAGGACCTCATGAAGGATTGGTCAAGAGATCATTGCAATTTCAATGGTATTATGTTCTTAATTCTTCGATGGTTGTTTGATTTCCATATGAAATAGGATTCTCCTTCGGTAGTGGTTTGGGTCAGTTTCCTTAATCTCCCCTAACCTTTTAAGAATCCCTCTGTAATAAGAATATTGGGTAATCTTGTGGGTAGATTTCTGTGTGGAGATAGCCACACAGAAGCGGTGTGCCATCCGATTCACCCTTGTGTATGTGTTGAGGTGGATGCTTCTAGGGTTCCGTTTGAGTTTGTCATGACCTGTCCTCGGGGTCCGTGCCGTGACTACCCCAAGCCCACCTTCCATAGGCCAGGGGCTGGCGACTAGCACCAAGGTGTAAATCCTAGTAAAAAGGGAAGGCATAGCCTTTGTAAGTAAACAAACACCATAGAGCAAGAAAGAAAAAGAAGTAAACACTGAGTAAAAAATGAGTACAACAGTAAGTGCGGAAAAATAAGTGGGCCAGAATACAAACCCAAACTGAAATTAAAGTACAACTAGAAGGGAAAACATCAACTCAAAAGTAAAGTCGCAACGTCGAGCTGTCCACTGGAAATCCCACCTGAAGGGTGGGTACAGATATCCTCCACTGCTCCTTGGGTCCAGCCGAGCGCTCCGAGTACATTCCGCCCAGTGGTCCACCTCCAGGTACCGTCCTGCTCTGCAAGCCTCAACCACGATCAGCGTTGTCCGTCGTCTGCAACCAACACAACGTAGTGCGGGCATAGCCCATGCAGGGGAGAGTATAAGCTACTAATTAGGGATCCCGAGACCCCCGAAGGTCTCCTGGAATCCACAAAGGAAAGATACAATCACGAAGTAACATCCGACACTGCTTAGGTAAATTCCCATACATATACCTAAGTCACCTATTCCCGTTCGGCTCCAACATCCGAGCCCAAGCACAACCCAGTCCACACAGGAGAGAAAAACGTAAATCCACACAGGATAGCACAACACATTCCACATAGGAAAGCAAAATAGGATTCATCTCACACAGGTATAATTCTTCATATGATGATAAAGATGACCAGATATTGCCACTGATTAATCTATGTTGTCAGACCCACAAAGGATCGATAGGTACTAACCCTCGCAATGACCCACAAAGGATCTGTCCCACAAAGGATCGATAGGTAACTAACTCCCGCAATGACCCACAAAGGATCTGACCCACACAGGATCGATAGATAACTAACCCCTGCAATGACCCACAAAGGATCTGACCCACAAAGGATCGATAGGTAACTAACCCCTGCAATGACCCACAAAGGATCTGACCCACACAGGATCGATAGGTAACTAACCCCCGTAAAGACCCACACAGGATCAGATCCACACATGATCTGTAGGTGCTGGCCCACATAGGACCGTTGAGCGCTGACCCACAGAGTATCAGACCCACACAGGATCGGTAGTACTGACCCACAAAGGATCGCTGAGTGCTGTAGTCATCGCCATCGAATCCACTGAGGATCTCTGTACAGTCGTCGTCGTCACAGTAGCAGTCACAGCCAGCTCTAGGGTTCCCGCACACAGCAAGCTCGTTCGGGAGGGTCCGCTCCATGAGCCGAGAGGCTGATACATCAACTGAAACATAGTCCAGAGTTGATGTATCCAAAAGATCCGCATCGTCAACAGGAACTCAACATCACAGACGGCGCGTCACTCGGACGCCCGGTCTGAGAGTTATTGGCTTTTTCGTCCTAGGGGCCCGGTTGGTTTTTAAGTCAAAACCAACCCGACCATACTCCACCTGCGTCCAAACCTCGGGCGGAGTAAGCCAAAAGATCTGTCTCACTTAGAGGAATTCAACAAAGTCGACGGCACATCAATCGGACGTCCGGGGCTCATGTTATGAGCGTTTCCGCTCCGAGGGCCCGGTTGGTTTCGTGTATGAACCAACCTGGCCGAACCCAAAGTATTCAGAAACATTGACTGTAATATAATGAAACGACCGCCTCTATCCAAGGATCGCATTGTTGCTGACGGTGTGTCGATCGGAGGCCCGCAGCTCATGTTATGAGCAAAAGACCGAAAAGGGTCCGAAAACGGGGGGTCTGGGCCCGGACCGACCCGCCCCAACCCCCCTAGGTCGGCCCGCAGCGGGTCTACCCGACCCGGGTCCGGGTCCCTCTCGGCCGGTGCGGCCCGGCCTGGCTGGGCGCGGCCCGGCCCGGCGGTCCTGCCCGGCGGCTCGGCCGGTGCGCTGGCGCTAGCCAGGCGCCGCGAAAGGCAGCCACGACCCCCCGCGCGGGGGCCGCTTCGTGACACCCGGACGTGGATTAAGCCGCGTCCATCCTCCGTGGTCCCGCGCAGCTGTGGGACCGGCCTGCACCACCGCAGCTTTAGCCGCGTTGGGTCTTCCTGGCAGCGCGCCGGGAACCGCCGCATCCTAGCTGACAGCCGCTGTCGGCCGCCTGCGCCGCCCTGCCGGCGTGGCGCTCCGGCGGGGGGGTTCCGCGGACCATCGGACGCGCTCCGGTGGTCCGATTTGTACGCGGTCTTCGCCAGTGCTTATCCCAGGACTTGTTCTTCACTGCAAAGCATTCAAAATTAACTTGCGGCCCCGTTTTTCGTCGCCCGCCAATCTGCGCATAACAACGAGAAGGGCAGTGGGTTCAGACTTGTTCGTTGGTCCGCACCCATCGCGTTAGCGGGTTTTAAAGTCTCACAACAATTATATTTAAAAAATGGGGATATAAATCAGAAAGATTTAAAAAAGAAACAACCCCTACCTCGTCGTAGTCGTCGAACGTGCGTTCTTCGTGGGATTGACCGTCGCGGAAGAAGAGGATCGTCGCGTCACGGAAGAGGCGTCGCGTCGTCGCGGTACACGATGTCGCGTCGACGATCTCTGAGGTTTAATGAAAACACACAGATTTAATTTCACAAATTAAATCTATGTTGAGGATAAAATCCACAAAGGAATTTAAAATATTTGAAATCTCCTACCTCAAGTAGTTGATTGAAGATTTGTCACGTGGAAAGAATCATTGCGGAAGAAGCGTCACGGAAGGAGAATCATCGGCGTTCTTCGTCGCCTTTCATCGAAGGTCGGAGTTCTTCGCATTATTCACGTTCTTCGCGAAGAAAGATGAAGATCTTCTAGCATCAGAGATTTCTCCAAATCCTATAAACAAGACACCCCTCAAGAGACAAGTGTTGGTCTTATTTTTTAATCTCATGCCAACAATTGATTTCAATTATAAGTAAAGAACAAATTAATTCTTAGAATTAATTGCAACGAATTAACCGCCCAATTAATAGGGCATTAAGAATTTATAAAACACGACAGTTGACTTTCATTAAGAGGATTTTTCGCGGGTGCGTTTCTTAGAGGAAAAGAAACGGTGGGGCTCATGTGGGCCCCACCTCACAAATATCCTACCAAGAGGGTAGGATATTTTGGGTTCCACCCAATCCACTTAAACTCAGCTTAAGAATCTTTAAGTGTCTTTAAGTGTCTTTAAGTGGCATTAAGTGAAATAAAATAAAGTTGTCGCACCACTTTATTTTAATTTCTTCACTTAACCCCAAAAATTAAAAACCACACCTGAGAAAACACAACTAAAGAAGAGGCGTTTCTATGTAATTATCGGCGCTGCGATTCCAGGGGTGCCCTCGGAATTCGATTCCGAGCACCGGTTCAAAAGTTAGAAAAACCCGCTCGTTCGTTCACTGAACGTACCCGATCCAAACTTTAAAAAATGATTCCGGGCACACCGGGCCTCGGAATCAGGTGCCGTCAGAAACAGCGCTCTTGTAAAATTCCAATGAAAATTAAGAAAAAAAATTCCCTTGAAATTTACGGGTCTTTACATCACTCCTACATCAGGGCTTTACGTCCCCATAAAGATACATCATATTCTAGGGAAACAAATGTGGGTACTAAGCACGCATATGAGCCTCCCGCTCCCAAGTGCACTCCTGGAGGTTCACGTGCTTCCATCTGATGCGCACTAGAGTAATTGACCATCCACGTAGGACATGCTCCTGTTGATCCTCAATCTCCACCGGGACCTCCGCAAAAGTCTCCCCATCATCAATGTCCAGCTCCCCATGGTCAATGATATGCGTCGGGTTGTGCACGTATCTCCTCAGTTGAGATACGTGGAAGACGTCGTGCACCCAGTGCAACTGAGGTGGTAGAGTCAGACGATAAGCCACCTCGCCAATACTGCAGAGGATATGGAAGGGTCCGATGAAGCGTGGAGACAACTTTCCACCTCATCCAAATCTCCGTAATCCACGTCGAGGTGAGACACGGAAGAAGACGTGGTCTCCAACCTCGAACTCTAGTGGCCTCCGCCTCCTGTCAGCATAAGAGTTCTGCCGGCTATGAGCTATCCTCATCCACTCCTGGATGACTTGGACCTTCTCTATTGTGGCCCGGACCATCTCTGGTCCCACAAGTGCTGACTCCCCTGGGTCTGTCCAGCATAAAGGATATCTGCAAGGTCTGTCGTACAACGCCTCGGGTGGTGCCATACCGATGGTGGATTGGTAGCTGTTGTTGTACGCAAATTCCACCAAGGGTAGGTGGTCCTCCCAGTTGTGACCAAAGTCAAGGACACATGTGCAGATCATGTCCTCGAGAGTTTGAATGGTCCTCTCTGTCTGAACATCTGTCTGAGGGTGAAAGGCAGTGCTCAGACGTAGCTGCGTCCCGAACGCCTCCTGCAACCCCTTCCAAAGCCGGGAAGTAAAGTGAGCATCTCGATCGGAGATGACAGATGATGGCACACAGTGAAGTCGTATAATCATATGAACATAGAGACGCCCCATGCTCTCCACTGAGCCCTGCTCTCTGATGGGTAAGAAATGAGATGACTTGGTGAGTCGGTCGACAATCACCCAGATGGAGTCATGACCTCTGGAAGTGCGTGGATGTCCAGTCACGATGTCCATAGATAACCCGTCCCACTTCCACTCCGGGACCTCCAAAGGTTGTACCAATCCTACTGGTACCTGATGCTCTGCCTTCACCTGATTGCAGGTGAGGCATCAAGAAATGAACTCTGCCACAGCCTTCTTCATTCACGGCCACCTGTGCTGTCGTCTGAGATCTAGGTACATCTTCGCCACTCCATGATGTACCACGAAGGGAGAAGTGTGAAAATCTCGCAGTACCTCTTCCCGTAATGCAACTGGTACCAAGTTACATCCTATGAAAAGGACGTCGTGCTCTACTCCAAAGGAGAAACCATCAGGTGCCTGTCCTGAGGATATTTGTGCATGTCGCATCTCACAGTCATCGTCCCCCCCCCCCCGCTATGCCTCTCTAACCCGCTGCAGTAGTGGAGGAGTGACTCTGAGTGACTGAAGGAAGGATTCTCCATCCCTATCCACGAAGGATATCTGCAAAGCGGCTAGCTACTACGTCGCCTCCTCAAGCAGCTGAATGCCCGTCCTCCTGCTGAGAGCATTGGCTACTACGTTCCCCTTCCCAGGAGTATAGACTATCTCAAAGTCGTAGTCCTGGAGGAACTCGATCCACCGCCGCTATCTCAGGTTCAGTTCCTTCTGAGAGAAGATGTACCTGAGACTCTAATGGTCAGAAAAGATTATAAAGCACTCTCCCATGAGGTAGTGTCGCCATGTCTTCAAATTGAAGACCACTACTGCTAACTCCAGGTCATGGGTAGTGTAGTTCTGCTCATGTGGTGTTAACTGACGTGATCCACAGTCGATCACTACCCTCTCCTACATCAGGACACATCCGAGTCTGGTCCTTGATGCATCGCAGTAGACTACGTACCCTATCCCTTCCTCTAGCAACCTCAAGATAGGTGCGCTGGTCAATCTCTGTCTCAGCTCCTGGAAGCTCTGCGGACATCTGTCTGACCACACAATGGGTTTACCCTTCTTCGGGAAAGCTGATAGTGGTTCCGCAACTCTGGATAAGTCTAGCACAAATCTCCGATAGTATCCGGCTAGTCCCAAGAAACTCGGCACCTCCGTCACGCTACTGGGTGGCTCCCAAGCTAGCACTACCTCGATCTTCGCATGATCCACTGCAAGTCCCGCCTCATAGATGACGTGTCCCAAGAAGTGGACCTCACGCATCCAGAACTGACACTTCGGGAGCTTACCATAAATCTGGTGCTCTCGGAGTGTGTCTAGTACAACCCGTAAGTGGTAGGCATGCTCCTCCTCAGTCGTCGAGTATATCAAAATGTCGTCGATGAAGACCACGACAAATCTATCGAGGTACGGCTGAAAGATCCTGTTCATGAGGCCCATGAACACTACTAGAGAATTTGTTATGCCGAATGGCATAACCAAGAACTCATAGTGGCCATACCTACATCTGAAGGTCGTCTTCTGCACGTCCTCATCTCGAAATCTGAGCTCATGATAGCCTGACCTGAGGTCTATCTTCGAGAACCACCGTGCTACCTTGAGCTGATCGAAGAGGTCATAAATCCTCGGTAGCGGATACTTGTTCTTCACCGTCACCTGGTTCCAGCGATGATAGTCGACACAAAGTCGCAAGCTCTCGTCCGCCTTCTTTGCGAACAATATCAGGGAAGCCCAGGGTGAAACACTGGGTCGGATGAATCCCTTGCCCTGCAAGTCCTCCAACTGTACTTGTTGCTCTCGAGGCTCAGCGAGGGCCATCCAATATCTTGGAGTCGATATCAGGGTTGTCCCGGGGTACAGGTCAATATAAAAGTCTACCTCTCTGCGAGGAGGTAGCCCTGGAATGTCGTCGGGAAAGACGTCCGCATACTGATCCACCACTGCAGGAAAACTAGGATTTCGCACATCAACTGCTCCTAGGATGAGGCTAGCCAACTGATGAGTGGTGGGCTATCCTCTCCTCTGCGGAAGTCCATCCTGTGCTGCGAAGGCTACCTTCTCGACGGTGAAGGTGAACCTGCTCCCATCGGTGCGTACACATCGCAACTTGCGCCTAATACAGTCAATCTAAGCATGGACTGTAGATAACCAATCCATGCCCAAGATGACGTCGTAAGGCCTCGAAGCCTCTACAAGAAGATCCCAGACGAAGCTCTCACCTCCTAGTGTAAGCTCACACTACCGGCACCAGTGCGAAATTGTCGAGTCTGCTCTCGTAGGAGTCTCTAGCCGTAAGGAACGAGCCAACAGCTCTTTCGGAATCTCCGAGCTCCGAACAAGGGAAGAGGATATGAAAGAGTGACTCTCTCCTGTGTCTATAAGAACTGAAGCAAGGGTGTAATAGACACAGATAGTACCTCGAATCATCTCGGGCGCGTCGTGGTCATAGGCCTCTGCTGCCTGGAGCTGTTCCTGTCTCTACCCGCCAGCTCCCTATGGTCGGGGTGGACCTGCTGGTGGTAGTGGTGGTAGAGCCTCAAAGCGTCTCCCACTACAAGCTACTCAGCCAGCTCCTCTGCCTCATCCGCCTCCTCCCTGCAGACCACCACGGTCGACCCTCTGCCTCTGCCTGGGTGGCCCCTCAACCGTCTGTTGATCCTCGGTACGGTGGGTCGGGCAGTCACGAGCCATGTGGCCCTGCCCGCCGCATGTGTAGCACTGCCTGCCTCTCGAAAGATTGGCTCCACGTTGTGTGCTCCGCACTACTGAGCCAGTGTCCTGAGGTCTTCTGCGTGAGGATCTGGTCTGCCTAGACCCCTGAGTTATCCGTTGACTGCCTACTGCAGAAGACTCTGCTACGTGCCGCCCCGCGGTAGGTCTCGGTGCTGATGAAGGCACAGCAAGAAAGATCTCAATCAAAAGGACTCGCTCCAGTACTCCTGCCTGAGTCGGAATGTTGAGGGAGATCAGTGATGCCCTGATCTCATGTCTCAATCCTTGCTCAAAAGTCTGGGCCCGAAAGAATGGGTCTTGTACCATGTCTGTCGAGTAGCGCGAGAGATCGGTAAATCACGCTGAATACTGGGCGACCGTCAAGCTGGCCTACCACAGCTGAAGAAGCTCCTGGATGCGCACCGCATGGAGGGTGGCCGGGACGAACTCTGAGCGGAAGAGGCTCTAAAAGTCTGTCTAGATAAGAGATGCCTCATCGTTCACCTGGAGCTTCATGCTCCACCATCGGCCCGCTGCCGCATGCAGTAGGCTCGCCGCGAGGATCACCATGAGGTCTTCTGGTGTCCTCACTAACCAGAAAACTCGTACCACTGCCTCCAGATTGTCCTCGGCTGCCTCGGGGTTCGTCTCCCCGTGGAACCTGGGCAGTCGCAGGTGCTGGAACTCATGCAGTGCACTACGGCGACGTGCATCGTCAGCGGCTGGGGCTGGAAGCATCAGTGGCTCGGCGGGTAGAGGTATTGCTGGTCCCTCAGCTGTCAAAGGGCCCTGCACCGAGGCCTCGTCGCTCGGTGGGCTGTTGTCACGCTCAACTCTCGGAACCCTAGCTGGCAACCATCATGGGGACATCCTGAAAAGGAAACAGGTGCACCACGGTCAGAACAGTATACCTAGTGAGCTGACACAAAGTAATCACAAAGAAAACTTTAAACACGCACGCAATCAATGTTTTCATGAATTAAGTCATAAATTCGAAGTCAGGGTCCTGTAGTACAGATACGTCGGTCGCCACACCAACACTGGACTCCCTGGACTGATAACCACACCCAATACACTTAACACTATTGCTTCACATCGAAAAATATCAGAGTCTGCGGTATAACCGAACTCCTTTGATACCAATTTTTCACGACCCGTCCTCGGGGCCCGTGCCGTGACTACCCCAAGCCAGCCTTCCATAGGCCAGGGGCTGGATACTAGCACCAAGGTGTAAATCCTAGTAAAAACGGAAGGCATTGCCTTTGTAAGTAAACAAACACCACAGAGCAGGCAAGCAGAAGAAGTAACCACTAAGTAAAAACTGAGTACAACAGTAAGTGCGGAAAAGTAAGTGGGCCAGAATACAAACCCATACTGAAAGTAATATACAACTGGAAGGGAAAATAGAAACTGAAAAGTAAAGCTGCAACGTCAAGCTGTCCACTGGAAATCCCACCTGAAGGGTGGGTACATATAGCCTCCACTGCTCCTGGGGTCCAGCCGACCGCTCCGAGTACGTTCCGCCGAGTGGTCCACCTCTCGGTACCGTCCTGCTCCGCAAGCCACAACCACGATCAGCACTGTCTGTCTTCTACAACCAACACAGCATAGTGAGGGCATAGCCCGTGAAGGGGTGAGTATAAGCTACTTAGTAGGGACCCAGAGACCCCCGAATGTCTCCCAGAATCCACAAAGGAAAGCTACAATCATGAAGTAACATCCGACACTGCTTAGGTATATGCACATACATATACCTAAGTCATCTATTCCCGTTCGGCTCCAACATCCGAGTCCAAGCACAACCTAGTCCACACAGGAGAGAAAAACATAAATCCACACAGGATAGCACACCACAATCCACATAGGAAAGAAAAACAGGATTCATCTCACACATTTATACTTCTTTATATGACGATAAAGATGACCAGATATTTCCACTGATTCATCTAAGCCATCGGACCCACAATGGATCGATGGGTACTAACCCCCACAATGACCCACAATGGATCTGACCCACAAAGGATCGATAGGTAACTAACCCCTGAAATGACCCACAAAGGATCTGACCCACACAGTATCGATAGGTAACTAACCCCCGCAATGACCCACAAAGGATCTGACCCACAAAGGATCGATAGGTAACTAACCCCCGCAATGACCCACAAAGGATCTGACCCACACAGGTTCGATAGGTAACTAACCCCCGCAAAGACCCACACAGGATCGGACACACACAAGATCTGTAGGCGCTGGCCCACACAGGACCACTGAGCGCTGACCCACACAGGATCAGACCCACACAAGATCGGTAACACTGATCCACAAAGGATCGTTGAGTGCTGTAGTCGTCGCCGTCGAATCCACTGAGGATCTTTGTACAGTCTTCGTCGTAATAGTAGCAGTCGTAACCATCTCTAGGGTTCCCACACACAGCAAGATCGTTCGGGAGGGTCCTCTCCATGAGCCGAGAGGCTGATACATCAACTAACACATAGTCCAGAGTTGATGTATCCAAAAGTTATGCATCGTCAACAGGAACTCAGCATCGCAGACGGTGCGTCAATCAGACGCCCAGTCTGAGAGTTATTGGCTTTTTCGTCCCAGGGGATCGGTTGGGTTTTATGTCAAAACCAACCCGACCGTATTCCACCTGCGTCCAAACCTCGGGCGGAGTAAGCCAAAATATCCATCTCACTTATAGAAAGTCAACAAATTCGACGGCACGACAATCGGACGTCTAGGGCTCAAGTTATGAGCGTTTCCGCTCCGAGGGCCCAGTTGGTTTCGTGTATGAACCAACCCGGCCGAACCCAAAGTATTCTGAAACCTTGAGTGTAATATACCGAAACAACCTTCTCAATCCAATGATCGCATCGCCTCTGACGGAGCATCGATCGGAGGCCCGCAGCTCAAGTTATGAGCAAAAGACCGAAAAGGGTCCGAAAACGGGGGGTCTGGGCCCGGAGCGACCCGGCACCACCCCCCTTGGGTCGACCCGACCCGGGTCCGGGTCTGACCCGGCCGGGCACGGCGCGGCCCGGCGGTCCGGCCTGGCGGCTCGGCCGGCGCGCTGGCACTGGCCAGGCGACGCGCAAGGTAGCCGCGGCCCCCCGCGCGGGGGCCGCTCCGTGACACCCGGACGCGGCTTAAGCCGCGTCCCTCCTCCGCGGTCCCGCACGGCTGCCGGCCCGGCCAGTGCAACCGCAGCTTCAGCCGCGGCAGGTCTTCCCAGCAACGCGACGGGAGCTGCAGTGCCGGCGCGGCGCGCCGGCGTGGGGGTTCCGCGGACCATCGGACGCGCTCTAGTGGTCCGATTTGCGTGCGGTCTTTGCCAGTGCTCATCTTGGGACTCGTTCTTCACTACAAAGCCTTCAAAATTAACTTGCTACCCCGTTTATCATCGCCCGCCAATCCGCACATAACAACAAGAAGGGCGGTGGGTTCAGACTTGTTCCTTGGTCCCCACCAACCGCATTAGCGGTTTTTAAAGTCTCACAAAAATCATATTTAACAACCGGGGATATAAATAATGAAGATTTAAAAAGAAACAACCCCTATATCGTCGTAGTCGTCGAACATGCGTTATTCACGGGATTGACCGTCGCGGAAGAAGAGGAGCGTCGCGTCGCGGAAGGGTCCTCGCGTAGTCGCGATACACGACGTCGCGTCGACGATCTCTGAGGGTTAAAGAAATCACACAGATTTAATTTCACGAATTAAATCCATGTTGAGGATAAAATACACAAAGGAATTTAAAAGATTTGAAATCTCTTACCTCAAGCAGTTGATCGATGATTTGTCGCAGGGAAAGAATCATCGCGGAAGAAGCGTCATGGAAGGAGAATCGTTTGTGTTCTTCGTCGCCTTTCGTCGAAGGCCAGCGTTCTTCGCGTTCTACACGTTCTTCGCGTTCTTCGCGTTCTTCTCGTTCTTCGCGTTCTTCGCGTTCTTCACGAAGAAAGATGAAGATCTTCTAGCTTCAAAGATTTCTCCAAATCCTCTAAACAAGACACCCCTTAAAAGACAAGTTTTGGTCTTATTTTTTAATCTCATGCCAACAATTGATTTCAAAGATAAGTAACGAACAAATTAATTCATAGAATTAATTGCAACGAAATGACCACCCAATTAATAGGGGAATTAAGAATTTAGAAAATGTGTATGTTGACTTTCATAAAGAGGAGTTTTTGGGGGTGCGTTTCTTAGAGGAAAAGAAATGGTGGGGCTCGTGCGGGCCCCACCTCAAAAATATCCTACCAAGAGGGTAGTATATTTTGGGTTCCACCCTATCCGCTTCAGCTTAGCCTAAGCAGCATTAAGTGTCTTTAAGTGAAATAAAATAAAGTTGTCGCACCACTTTATTTTCTTTTCTTCACTTAACCCCCAAAAATTAAAAACCACACCCGAGAAAACGCAACTCCGGAAGAGGCGTTTCTAAGCAATTACCGGTGCTATGATTCAATCGGTGCCCTCAAAATTTGATTCTGAGAACCGGTTAAAAAGTTAGAAAAACCCACTCATTCGTTCAGTGAACGTACCCGAGCCAAACTTCGGAAAATGATTCCGGGCACACCGGGCCTCAGAATGAGGTGCCGTCAGAAACTGCGCTCTTGTAAAATTCCAAAGAAAATTAAGAAAAAAGAATTCCTAAAAATTTATGGGTCTTTACAGAGTTTGTTTGGATTACAATTGGTGAGGAATATAGGTGTAAACAGCAGTTTATTTATGATTACTGTTATTATTTTGGCTTGAATTGTAATCGTTTTGGACATCTTCCGGAGAGATGTCGATGTGATTCATCAACACTAGTGCTGAAGCCTCGGCATCCGGAGTACCAGGATTTGGTTCAGAGGGAGGATTTAGTGGGGAAAACCTCTATGACCGAGCTGATGGTGGGTCTGGAGTTGAGTATAACTGATTTTGAGGGGGAAAATGGGGGTCCCCAGCCGTTGGGCCCTTTGGTCGAGAAGCTGGCATAAGGGGATGGAAAGGTTTCTGATTAGAATGGTTTTAGCTCAACCTCGATGGATGTAATGATGACTCAACACAATCTGGAGGTTCCTGATGTAGGCAAGAGACAAATACAGGAGAATTATAACAATCAGAGCTCTCAGAATAATGGTGACCCATATTTTGATGAGAATTTGAGGGATCATCATCTGATTGATGCTATGGAGATAACGGAATAGAGGGTGAAAAGTGTAAAAGGTGCCTCAGAAGTGGAATTTCGCAGAACAGGGAGATTCCAAGACAGTGGGGGACCATGTATCTCTTCTAATACTATGCTTTATTTTAGTAACAGGTTCTAGGGACTTGCTGTGGAGGGTTTGAATTCTGTTCCAGTAGAGCAGGATGAATCTTTTGAGGTCAGTATGAGGGATTTCATGGTATGAGAAGCTGACCATGAGGATCCATGTAAGGTTCTGGAAGAATCCACTATGGTGAATAACATTTATCAACAATACAAATCTGCTGACTTGGGAAATGTTTTTGAGGGGAAAGTGAAAGGAGAATTTAAAGAAGATGGATTCACGGGAAACAATCTATATGGGATTGACTGCAACACGCCTGATTAGAAAAGAGGAAGATATGAGGAGGGAAAGGAATCAACCTCGGATAGCTTCCATGGGAGGAAGGGGAAGCATCCCAGTTGTGACAAGGAGAAAAGAGGCGGTATGGTCAATCGCTCCTTCAGTGATATAGTGCAAGGTTGAGATATAACCAGAACTGAGGATGGAGGAGTGGAATCATCTACTCCAAAAAGAAAAGCCAAGAAGGATTACTCATATCTACCTTGACTGTTGTGCATAAGAGCCTCCTTTAAGTGAGATAATGGAGTGACCATGTCTTTTAAAAAAGGTAGCCTATCCATGCAAGATGGTCATGGGTGAATCAATTTGGATGATGTGAGGAGGGACTATAATGGAGATTTCCTAAGGCATTTTAATCCAGCTTCTGATTGGGGAATGACCATCGCAGAGGAGGACTCCTGTGTTGGTTGCGATTACAAGTATGGAGATTATGGTTTTTAATTTTTTTTGGTTGCTCTGGCTGTTTGTTTGCTTGTTCGGTTTTGGATGTGTTTTGTGGGCTTGAAGGTGACTTTGCATTTCTCACTTTTCCAAAAATTGTTTGGAAAATAAAAAAAGTATTTCTGCTGGTACATTCCTAGAAAAGATATAAAAATCTAGGAGTAAAGTTTTTTCCATGTCCCATTGAATACAATCATTTTATGATAATGTGGATGGGAATATGATAAGATTGTGAATCAAATATTATATAATTATGTCCTATTAATTTATCTAATATTCCATGATACGTATATATCTTTGAAAAAAAATCAATCTGATAGAAAATATGTAACAAAACCAGTTTAACTACATAGACATATTGTTAGAACTATCTAACATTACTTTTGAATGTAAAGATAGATGAGTACCTAGTATAAACGAGAAATAATAATACTAGAATTTATGTGGGTATAACTATGGTTTTCCGTTATATCATTTATGATTTTGGGTCAGAGTAGGGATAAGGTAATATATCAAGAAAACTTATTACATTCTATGGTTTCCATATCTATAATAACAAAGTACATTATTTCTTCTAATGCATCTTAAGAAGTAGTTTTGAAATAATTTTTTCAATTTTTTGTTATACAAAAATAGTAGGAGAATTATCATTATTATGATATGATTTGACATTTTATTATCTATGAAATTTTTTATGATAAGGAAAAAGAAGTAGATACATGGGTATATTACTACATAAAGGATTACCACAAGGTAATGATGTCAAAATAATTATATTAAACACAAAAACACATAGTAATACCGAATATATCCCGGAAAACCTGATAAGAACAAAAACTATATCCATTCTCATTTTAATAATATTTAACATGTGATAACTAATTAGTCAGTAAGTTTTTTTAACTAGTTGAAGTGGGAGTCTGTTGGAGTTGGTGACCTATAAGAAACTAATTTGTAGTATTGAATACTATTATATTCAAACAAATTAATATGGATAAATACCTTATCACCTGATGATTATTATTTTGTATATATTTTGTGTTATAATTTTCTATAATATTTTTCTTATTTATATGATCATAACAGTTCTCCACTATAGTGGGATAATTAATTTTCTATAATGATATTCTTAAATAAAGTATTATAATTTAATAACATTCAATAATGAGACATTTGGAATATTGAATATGAGGTGTTAGTACTCATATGTTAATGAGACATTATCCCATCAAGATTAAACATGGCATTATATGAGATAAGAGATTATGAGAAGAAACCCACCCATAGGAATAACACTTGTTTGTGTGTTATGGGATATTATTTTCTCAAGCATGTGTAATGATCCTTGTACATTATGATTATTATTAAAGAATATCATGAATCTAAACATTAAATGTATTTTCATAAACTATAAATAAATATGGTCTAGGTGAATCTGGATACATTAGGTGTGTCACGAAGGATATGTTATCAATAAATGATTTGAGTAATGATTTATCCCGTTGATTTATACCGATCATGGGGCATGGAAAACAATATATAAATCACTTACCTAGAGTATATAAGTTAATCCTATATATTCTCTTGAAGGTGTGTGCACACAAAACATGGTTTTCACTTTTTATTAGTTTTTTGTAAATAATTGGATTTATTAAATTTTGAATAATGTGAGATAAATAATCAGTTTGATTTCATTTTTTGATAAAATGAAAAAAAAAATAGCGATCAGATCGGGTATAGCTAGACCTAGGACCGTGATATCATGGTATCCAATTTGTTACCCATTTTTCTTCTGCTGATAGGTAAGAGAATGATTTGTCTACCAATTCCTCTCTCCCTCTTTTCCAGATGTTTATGATGTGATTATTCATATCCAAAACCTCATATTGGTATAACTTATTCCAGTGTGAATACCATTGTATATTATTTTATTATTTAATTAGGGAAATCCCCGACTAAGAATTACTATCCAATAATAAAAAAATATTCCAAAAATACAATCATACACACATGATGATGACCATGTAACATTCACCAACAAACCCTAATCTATTACACAATATACATAAAAACAACTTTTAGAGGGAGATAGGGATTATAGACCAAATAAATTAAAATTAACATAATAAAAACCTAACATAACATCATTTAGAATTTAAAACACAATTAATAATTTAAACGATATGTAGAAAGAAGAAGGTATTTTATTATGTTGAATGGAAATAACTCAATAAAATCAAATAGATATGGCCTCCCCCTTTCCCGTTCACTCATTTAAACTAACCCTCCAGGTATTGGGAAGTTGAATTTATGTGGTAGAGGGGATACATCAAAGAGTAAAATATAAAATAATAAGAAAGTAGGGAAAAAAGTTTTTACAAGTTTGTCATTCAATTTTTACCTATCTGATGGATGGTGTAGAACTCCCCTTCGTCATTAGTGAACTCCATCAAATATTGGTATAGGTGGTTCCATCCTTCAGTCGTCAAATTTTAGATCGTACCTATTTATTTTAAGAAGTCCTCCATATTCTGTGCACCGAATGTTGTATCATGGTCGGCCCCATTAATGAATAAATATAAAATTTTGATATCCTCTAAGGATTTTCTAGAATATCATTTATGCTTAACCGAAACATTTAAGCTTCATCATCCCTGCGTACTAAGATATATTGCCCATTAATTCAGATATTTTATTATGGATGACTATTTCCTATTTCTACCCCTAAATTTCAAGAATTCCATAGCCTCACTAATGATGTAATATCTCAATGATATTTAGTATTATACTGGTCCTTTGAATTATCCTTCAAATACAATTTAAAAAGTCTTAATTGGAGATGTGTAGTCAGAGTTATGTCTCAATTACCAAGGTTGAGTCCATGTGGCTGGTTAGAATAATTTTACATTTTTAGGCCTTTATATGGTCGAATTAGATCTGGGTACAAAGGAAGAAGTGGGGTAAATAAATGATGTATTTATAAGAAAAAAGATTTATTCAAATTTGAATAATATTTTTAATGTTATTCAAAAAATAATAAGGTGATTAAAATATGTCCAAATTATATAATTAATTAATTTTCTCATTTTAGATGAAAACACACCACAAATAAAAATTTGATGTTAATAATCTCCACATGATAAATTTGAAGGGGTTAAATAATTTATGTACATATAAATTTGAGAAAAATATTTTCTCAATTAGTTCCCTCACACTTAATCCATGCTTTTCCTCATGCAAGAAATATAAACAATAAATTTTCGAAGGCAATCATTTTAACAATATTCAAATACAACGCTATAAAATAAAACAATTTTAACAATGAAAAAAACTTATCAAATATCATATAAAATATCAATTTAATTTCCCATTATTTTCACAATTAATTAATTCATGTATTATAATTTTTCCATTTATAAAACAACCAATCTTTTCCTTTCATTCATTCGTGCCTCCCAATTTTTTATTATTAAACATGCCAAATCTAGATTTACCTCACTTTTGAATATTTTATCTCATATATCATGATACAATTAAATTGGATTTATGATCATATCATGATAACAAGATCCTTTTAAATTGGATTGTAAACGAACAACATTTTGAAATTTTTAAAGCAAAAACTAACATAAAATCATGAATACTTTCATTTAAGTTTCAATTGATTCTGAGACATATGTTAGGTAGAAACTGATGTATGAAATTTAAGTATCAAGGAGGAGGTTTACAACATAAGTAAAATTCCTGATATCAAAAATAAAAGTGTAATAAAATTCTCCCATTTAATGTAGAAAATATAATTTCCCCAAAACTCAATGTAAATCTTATTATCAAATAAAGCATAATGAATTATTTGTGCACCCAATTTAATATTTATTTTTCTTATATAATTTTTTATTTATTTTACAAAGAACCAATTAATTTTTTTTAATTTTTTGAATGTTATGTTTAGAATGAACCTCGCATCGAACCCCTAACCACATATGATAAAAATCACAGTTCTTGTAATGATGATTTTGTTTTGATAATCCATGCCAATTTTTCTAATTTTTTTTCATTCATTTTTTCATTTTTTAATTTTGTTATTTCAAGAGGGGAAAGTAGTTAAGTATAATGAATGAATCAATAACCTTAGTTTATCATAACAATCTCCCCCATACATTTCCCTACCAATTTATTTAATCCCATTCACCGTGACACCCTTCTCCCTGACAATTAATCATTAAAATATCATACATATACTAAGTGTAGTGTAGGAATGAATAAAAATTTCTTGAATCAAGGCTCATTACTATGAAAATAATTCATTGGCTTTCTGGTATAAATATGGTTGATGAAAAGGTGTATTTTTATGTATTAGTGTACTATAAAAATATTTCTTACTCATTTTAAATGTATTTTCACACAGTCATAGCCTTAAAATATTCAAATGAATGTTCTCGTCGGTGATATGACCCAGTATCACTCAATAAATATTCTCAAAAATAAATATGAAGCACTTTTCCTAAAAAACTTTTAGTAATGGAAATGTAATTTTGGATAGTCACTTCAGGAATGATTAATAATAAAAACCAATTCACCTGAATTTTATAAATTCAAAGCAAGAAAAATGATTGGGAAATTTAATTTAGATTAGTAATCTAATTCCCTCAAGTTACAAGTCCTCAGTTCAATATCCATTCATTATATTAATAATTCAATTCTATATTTTACTCATTCAGCCTTATTATACATGAAATCTTAAACATGTAATCACATGATTCCTAAGAAAATAATGTCTCCTGGATAATTAAAATAATTAATTAATTTAAGTGTTGTCATGAAATTTTCGTTGAATTTTAAACAAAATATTTGTAAAAATATAGTTAATTAAAATTATATTGAATGAAATCGAAAATTCGCACTATAAATGAATATTCACCCATGTGTTTCTTGTAATGTTTTTTAGTTATATTATATTTCTCCATTTTTGATCCACACATGATTTTATGTAATGAAACAGAAAAATAAGAATACAAAAAGCTGACTGTGCATGCATGTTTAATCATGATAGACTGTGAATGAGAGGAAGAGTTGTCTAAAAGTAAAAAATGTGGGTTTCCTCAAATAATAATATTTGTTTAATTTTGACCCTTTGATTAAAAAAATTAATTTTTCTAAAAATCTGATACTATAAGATTTTCTCTACCACACATAATTATTACAGCGTCCTAAATGAATATAAATTTCTTTGTGCAGTTATGTATATAATATGGAATTACTTTTTTAAATCATGTTTAAAGGAAAGATGATACCTCATTGGACATTATTGGTGAAGATGTTAGAGAAGTGTGATATTCTCCACTCGAAAATTCCTTTTTCTGTGTAAAAAAATGTTATACCGGCAAGATTATGATTTGTGTCCATGGTTAACACAACACCTGCAAAACCCTTAAAAAACTTCTTCTAGGATCGTTTAAATCATTCTATGCACTTTTTTCTTCTATATTGTAATGTGATCATCACTCGTTTTGAGGATTCATGGTGTCCTTGGAAAATTATTCTCTTCTCTTGATGAGGTAGATTGTCCATAAAAATTTTAACCCATATAAATATGGTTTTTATTTTTACCTCTGCACTTTTAAATAAAACTGGTCACTTTGGAAATTAATTTAGTACAAAATTTTCTTTTTCTTGTGATCCAAATTTCTCATTTGTTTGAGAATATCCATTACATACCTCTGGTTTGTTCATTGGAGTTTTCTCTAAACATTTTCATCTCATGTTTCATTATAAGGAATATGGAATGCTTCATGTCTAGTTCTTCTTCGTTCATAGAAAGTTCCTTCTTGGGATCTTTGATAATCCATTCATATTCATCCTATTTGAGTTTACACATACTGATCTCATAATCATATCCTAAAATTTATTCTCTATCATCTTCTAATATATTATACATGATGCCTATGGTTTTCTCATTGGAATTTTCAGTTGGTTCTATACATTTTTAGTTATATATTTCATATAGTGAATGATCTCTTGAGTGATACATCATAGAGTCAGGTATATAGGAATTCACTCAACTATCTATTAGATATATAGAGAGTGTTCCCTCATCAATGTTGATGATGTTTTTTGTAGTCATCAGAAATGGACTCCCAAGGATGATGGGAGATCATCCTGGTTCTCGGCCTTCTTCCATTATAAGGAAATAATAATCTGCAGGAAAGATAAATCATCTTACTCCCATGAGTACGTCTTCTAAAACACTTGTTAAGAAAATAGTGGATCATTTTTGTAATTGTAACCCAAATCAATTTGGTTTTATTTCTCTGATCTGCAAGGATGAAAATAAAGATTGAGTCATTACATTTATTAAGACGCCTTATCACATAGTAAAACATTAAACTTCAAAGACTCCATGACACAGATTATAGAGAATGTCCATGTATCATGAATTTTTTTTTGTATCAGTGGTGTGATCTATGCTGAGATGAATCTTTAATTTCAAACTAGTCTCCTTATTTTATTCCACAACCCCTTTATAAATTTTTTATATATATGGATTATTTGGGTTAACTAAAGTAGTGTGTTGTTAATCTCCACTTTCTAGAAGGTTCCCGAATTCAGTATTGAAGTAACAAATCCTCACCCTTCTTCTATGAAACAATTAATACATATTGGAATGGTGAATGGATATAATTTTTCTTCTTTTGTTGTTTTTTTAAAACTGTTTTATGTTCATTACTTCAAAAACCTGGATATTTCTCCATTGTTGTTATGGTCACATTCGTTTGAATGAATGGGTTGAGCTTCAGAATATTAATCAAAATCATCATCCTCACTTTTTTCAGGTGGTCTGAGATCCTTCCCACTTCAGGTGGTGACTACAATAACATTATCTTTTGGATTTTTATCATTTTGTGGTAGGAGTCTACCATGGTTCATGGTTACAATTCCATTAATTATTAAAAATTGATTTGGTAACTTATAAATTTTATCATTCATTATCTTATGTTTTTTCCATAAATAGTTGCTATTTAGTTTTTGGTGCACTTGTGGAAGGTTTCTCATAATTGATTTTCTACAAAGAGGTAGTTGAAAATTTTTTTGTTAGTAGAGGGGCAATTTTTAAGAATTTTATAATGGGGTCGGGTTCTGATATTTTTGTTGATAAGTTGTTATGGCTTGGTTATTTTGAAATCCATATCATAGATGGGTCCGGGTCTAATGTGGATTATTTGAATGGAATTTATTTTTCTGGTAGGTAATATCACAATATTTTTCCCCTTCACTTATGTACATTTATTAGTGTAATGATAACTAGAGGATCATAAATCACAATCCTAATTTGGGACATTATATTCCTTAACTTGTTTTACAATAAGTTGTCTCGTCACACTAGTCATTTTCTTATGTTTTTTTCCATGTAAGGGGGAGTATGAATCAGAATTCCATGCCTCATGGATTCCAATGATTCTTCTACCACTTGTATAAAATTGGTGTGGTTTTTGGAAATCTCCTTAGTTAGAACATGGATATTTTTAAGTGAATTTTCAATAATCCTTCCACTAGATCGGGTGTCCAGTAGATTTTGATGATTTTCCTGAAATACTTTGTAGAAGAACATAAGGAATTGGTCCTCATATATATCATGGAGTGCGTATCTTGCACAATGTTTCTGGAATTGTTCCCCATATTCATAGATCCTCTTTGTAAAATTAATGTATTACATAATTATATATTTTTTAGTCTTCCTGGATGAGGAGAAGAATCACTACAAGAAGCATCTTTAGAGATCTTTTCAATCCCTGATACCCCATGGTTATAGATTCTACAAGCATTCCCTTATCTCTCCATCATGTGAGAATGGGAATTTCCACCACATTACTTTCTCTTCGAAAACTCATAATGGTTAGATGTTGGATAATACATAGGTGAAGTCTTGGATGTGTTGATATGGTTCTTCACATGCAAGACCACAAAATTTAGTGAGCACTTGGATCATGGTAATTGATAGTTTAAAATAATTTTATATAGTAGGGACAACACATTGGTCATTTTTATTCACAAATTGAGGTGTATAGATGTTGCGTAAAGTTAAATTTGGATTTATAGCCATTATTATATGTTTAGAGTGTTCACTAAAACTGTCACATGGATCAGGGATGAGTATTTCATAAAACTCTTTTTTCAGATCATATTTTCTCTATTGGGTTACTGTTAGATAAATTTCAGGATCGAATTCAATTAAATGGTTGTATAAACTATAGGTCATTAAAAATAAAATTGTTCTTTATTTTTTCTATTTTTATGCACTTCCTCTCCATCAATGGTGCAATGTTTTTTTCATTCCTTTTAAGTGTCATGGAAAAAAATTCTAATTACCTAAATATAGTATAAAAGTAAATCTTAAGTAGTGTCCCTGTGATATGAGGAAATAAACAAGGTAGTCAATAATTATTAGTTTTCTAAACTCATTTGGTTTCAATAAATTTGGAATAATGTGATATACATAAGAAGTGTTATTTTATTTTAAAAAATGATAAAGAAGGTGATCAGCTTGGGTTTGGCTAGACCTAGTGTTGTTCTATCATGGTTTCCAATTTGTTACCCCTTTTATTTTATTAACTGGTAATAGAGAGATTCATCTACAAATTCCTCTCTCCCCCTTTTTGAGATAGTTATGATGATAATATTCATATTTAAAATATCATATTGGTATACCATCCTTCCATTGTGTGTAGCGTCGTAGAATATTTTTTTGATTAAGGAAATTGCTGACCATGAATTTTTGATGCCTGATAATCCAATATTACAACATAAAATCATACAAACATGCTGGAAATAATAAAAATTCACCACCAAACCCTAATTTTCTCCATCATATATTGAAAATAATATGGTGGAGGGAGATATGGATCATCAACCAATGTAATTAAAATTAACAGAATCAAAACCTAACACAACCACATTCAGAATTTAAAACCAATTAAAGAATTTAAACTAGATGAATAATGAAAAGGAGAATTTTTAAAAATGAATAACAAGTAATAAATCAAATAACATAGGTCCAGCATCCTCCTTTCCCAATCACTCAAATAAACATCCCCTTGATGGATGGGGAAGTAGAGTTTATGCGGGAGAGGGGTGACATCACATAGTATATATAAAATAAGAAGATATAGGTAATCAAATATATAGGAGTATGTCATCTAATAAATCCCTTGATGATAGATGGTTTATAACTCCCCGTAAGAATAAATGTTATCCTTCTTATATAAGCCATGTGGGTTCCATCCTTTTGTCTTAAATTTCTAAATATTCTAAATCTCCCTTTAAGATGACCTCTATATTCTATGAAAAATATTTTCTCTCATTGTAGGGAACCTTTAATGACCGACTATTAAATTGTTTCTTCATTAACGATGTCCCAAAATTAATTTTACATTTTACCCAAAATTTTCAGATTGATCCTCTTCATTTAGTAAGAGATATGGCCCATTAATTCAAATATTTTATTTTAGCTAAATGTTTCCAATTTCTACCCCTAAATTTAGAGCATCCAATGGTCTCACTAATTGTGGAATATCTCTATGATATTTAATTTTCAATTAAACCATTATATTTATTTCAAAACATGTTTGAATCGCAATAATTGGAGGAGTTTAGACTGAGTTATGTCACAATTATTGAGGTGGTTTTCACACAGTTGGATAGATTTATGTTACAATTTAAATAATATTTTTATTGAATTTATATGGGTGAATAAGATTACTCTTAAAAAAATAAATTATAGATTACTATAAAAAAGATTAACTCAAATTGGAATAATATTTTGATATTTATTCCCAAAATACTAAATTGATTAAACTCTGTCCAAATTCTAGAATAATTTAATATTCTCATTTTATTCCAAAACACACCATAAATACAAATTTTATTTAAATAGTAAGACATTGATAAATTTGTAGGGATTAAATCATTTAGATATCTACTATATCTACTAATCATGGCTTTATTCCAAGCCATGTGTCAATTTCTTATCTCTCCACGTCATAAAAAACCAACGTGTCGACTAAGCGGGCCTCCACGCCGCTGAAGCCCGCCTCAGAATTTCTTCTCTCTCCCTCTCCAAGCATCTCGCGCTTGGGTTCCATCTCCTCCCATTTTCCGAAACTAGTGAACCCTCGCGTTTCTGCGAACCGCGACCTCCACTCCTCGCTCGTCTTTCTCCTCGTCGCTTCATTCTCTCCCCGCAAACCCCTAGCTCCGAGTCTCCACGCCGCTGAAGACTAACTCTTAATTTATTTTCTCTCCCTCTCGAAGCATCTCCCACTCGGGTTTCATCTCCTCCCATTCTCTGAAACCAGAAAACCCTACCCGCCGTCGTGCTGAGCCACCCTTCCTCGCTCAAATCAGTCGACCTTTTTCTCAAACAGGTACCTTCTCCTATATTGTACTGACGGTTCCTACCTTCATCGGTTCTGATTCCATTTTGCATAACATCTATTCCCTATCTATGGTTACCGGTAAACCTCCGCCGATGGCTGAAACCTTTTACCGGTGTCTCTACATCCCTGTGTACTCCTACTATGACATGCTCGTGCTCGATGCAACTACTGGAAACCCCACAGCCTTCGTCATCCTGGACTTCACCTCCGTGAGGGTTTAACCGGCTCGTGAATTGGCGAACATCCACTTCATCGCTGGGTTGAGGTATCCTTCCGCTTTGTGTCCACTGCTTCGAACCCCCCAACGTAGACGAGTAAATTTGACTAATCCAAGGATTTTTGGTTTTCAATTAGTTGTTCCCAGTGCGCTTGGTAATCCCGGTGCATCTTCATCCCTGCTGCTCCTACGCCAACTAGCATGTCGTGGCTGTGGGAAGTTGCGTCTATCAAAACCTCATCATCCCGGTCTTCATGTCTACGACTTTTCATCCTGCTCTCGAATTGGGTCACAACCATTCATGCATGGTAGAAGTATCCTACCTTTGCATCAGGTATGTAAACTGCTATCCAGTTTTGATCAAATTATTTTGGTGTTCCAATATTATATATTTCTATTTGATTTCTGGTGCCCTTTCATTATAACTGAATTGCAGTGGGATTCAAATTATTGTTCTCCGACATCTGTTAGCTGAATGTTTCATTTGTTTTCATCAGTGATGATGTTTGAATTGTGCAGTTATGGATATAATGCTTCCAGTCAAGTATCCAAATATTTATAACCTAATAGCCTTCTGATTTAGTGCTTTTGCAAGCCACTACCAATCTATCCAGTTTTGATTCAAATTCTTTTGGTGTTCGAATATACTATCTCTACTAATCCTAGATTTCTCCATATCCACATGTCACTCTAACAATTTTATCCTACAAACAAGGGGAAAATGTGAAGTAACACTGCATTTGGAGGAATAAACTATCGTGGAAGGTATAATGTGAATATCATTTAAAAAAATACAGTTTTTGTTACCTCTAACACCCTTTGTTTGAAAATTAAATGCTTGTGTGATAACATTTTGTAATATTTTGTTGGTTTTAAGAATATATCCAATATCATTGATGTTGTTATCTTTGAAAATATTAGTGGTGTGTGTGACTGAATCATGTCTGGAGGCGGCCTCAACAATTCATGTCATATAGAAATGGTATTTGGGTAAGATCTCATTTACCATCAGATGATGTATGGTAGATCTTCCCATTGACTTGGATTTCATATCCCATAAAAATGTATAGATTTTAGGATCATTGAATCTTGAAAACCCATTAATTATTTTTATCATTTAAATTATCCTATGATGAAATACCAATAGCCTCCTAAACTATAATGACTTTAGGCACAGTGTTGTTTCGTTATTTAATGATTCTACCAAATTATATGATATTCAAGATTTGTAGATTGTTTTTACATTGATTAATCATTGTAATGGTTCATAATGAGCTTACATGTATTCTTTGATTTATTTTTCTTTATCATCATCTCCAGTTTTTGAATAAAATGCTAACCCAGATTCAAGGTAATTATCCTGATATGTTTTTCTATTAATTAAAATTTAAAATTTTGTCACTTATTCTATTTACTCAGGTATGTCACATGAAATCATTATGTTTTAAAGGAGATGTGACATTGACAATGATTAAATATTGTGACTAAAGGATTAAATGTCTTCTTGAAGGTATGGTTGAATCCTGCTAGAAGGATTGACTGCCAATCATTCATTATATTTTTCATTTCCTTGGTTGATTGCTTTAAGAAGGATATGGATGCTCAAAGTTTTTAAACAATCTTTTTGTTTATGAAACCTATTTAGATAGGGTTGTGAGCATGTTTTGAATCATTTTCTATATGTACTTTGAACTTCATCTCTTTTCATCCGCCCTTGTATGATGAAATTTATCTATATCTAATGTAATTTTTTACATGATATTGTCTATTATTGATGTTTTTAGAAACAGTTCAATAGTTTTATCTTTGTTTTCAAATAAGACAATTGATTGTGTTCTTTGAGTTGTAAAATAAGAAATGGTGATATGTGATTCTTAATTTTTCATCTCATTGCCCTATTATTTATATTTTCAAATACTGGAAGCATGAGAGAGATACATGAAAGTCGGGATTTTTGATCCGGGAACCTGGATTAACCGGAACAACCCACTCATGAGTTGCATGTAAAAAGGTCGGTGTACTCATCCATTTCATTTAGAGTCTTATCACTATATCAGACTAAGCATTAATTCAATATATATGATGGAAATCATATCTATCAACCATCATTATATATCTAAATCTAACTACAATCCTACTAGATTTTCCCATGCTGATTCCCAGGAAGCAGATACACTAGAAGAATAACGGGGAGGATCTTTTGGACTTGATCGTTGCCATTTGAAGTAGCTAGAGAAGTGTCTTGATAGCAAACTGAGTGAAGTGGTTGGTAACAAACAACATTTGATTATTTTAATATTTTCATGTTGTTTTAGTGCACTTTGTCTTTAGGTGTTTCATAATTGTCATTATGTTTACAAATTGGCTTCTCTTTTAGAAAGGGTCGATCTTCAGGGCATTGTGGGGTTTCCAACAATAATGTACTAGAAAATATGGAACTTCTCCTAGAAAAATCTATTGTCGAGGAATGTATTTTAGGGGAGCCTACTCTCTCGGATACGTTTCCAACCCCACTTACCTATCTATATTGTTCTATAAACATGTCTGTGAAGTTCTTCGATGTTTTGTTCCATGTAGATTTTTTTACTTTATCTCCTCTCGATACAGTTTTTCAATGTTTACATGGATGTTTTAATCTTGAAATGATATCCTTAAAGAATAAGGTCTACATGTATCACTTTATGTACAGATATTGTTGAATGTGTCGGACGATCTTGAATATGAAGATTCAGTAAAAAGGTACAATGTGATTATCCATTCTACTTTCTACGATTTTAACGGTCTCTATATTTAATATACTTTTACTGTAATATTCTATACCACTTATTTATGCATTCAATAAATTCAATATAATGAATTTTAATACCAGGTTTTGATCCTGAAAACAAGGGGAAAAGGGGAAGTAACACTAGATTTGGAGGAATAAACCATCGTGGAAGGTATAATGTGAATATCATTTACAAAAATACAGTTTTTGTTACCTCTAACACCCTTCTTTTGAAAATTAAATGCTTGTGTGATAACATTTTGTAATATTTTGTTGGTTTCAAGAATATATCCAATATGTTCAAATTCTAATGTACATTGTTCCTGTTTCAATGTTCATTAATATTAATTCTTCTTTGAATTGTCTGTTACTTCATATATATTATTTCTAAATCGTACAAATAAATTTGTATTTTTTTTGATATAAAATTGATGTTTACTACTATTGTGATGATGTCTTAGAAACTTATACAACTATTAGTTATAATTTTAATAGTGTGTTAATTCTTTTATAGGTTATTTGTTTGATGAAAATTTTGAATGCACACATATGATATGATCATTATAACTGTTGTATAATGTGATTGGGTGATAAATCATCAGTAAACATTACCAGTGTAGGGATAGTCTTGGTCCAACATACCAGGTCACATGGTGGAGTTAGACTTCAATTTGGAGAAATACCCATCATGGAAAGGGAATTAGGGACACATTTTGGAGCTGTGGATCATTATAAATTAGTTGCAGCACTGACCTTGGCTTAGTTTTTATTATTTGATAATTTTACATGAATTGGATGTCAAATCTAACCTGCATGAAATAAATCTTACCAATGCACATATATGGAATGATCAGTTTACCTATATGGGTGTGTTTGTTATCATTATACATCATATATGAAGATTTTCCAACACCATTACACTTAATTTTGTTTTATTGTGTAGATGTACTTATGTGAAAACATGGTACACTAAACCAAACAGAACCTTATGTTAACAAACACACCCCAATAATTATACCATTTATTATGTAGATTTACTTCTGTGAAAACATGATTCAAGATTTATTAGGTTTAATTATTTCCCTACTAGTCATATATATATATTTCTCGAATGCTTATTGCAGTGTTTCTCAATTTCTCATACTTAGTTTTTTATCAGATTTATTATACATATTTATGATGTTCTTATTGAAGTGTATCCCTATTAGTCATGTGGAGAATGTATTCTTATTTTTATAATATTTTTGTTTCTGTAGGTAATCATATTTCTTGAGTGCGTACGTGCTCAGCTCATGGTTTAATACCTCTTATTCCACCATTATAACTCCTTATCATCACTAAAAATCTAGGTACATCAATGACTTTAATTTCATGAAATGTTTTCATATTCATCATCAATAATTTAACTTCAAAATGTTATTAGTTAATGAAATGTTTTCATATTGTGGTTTTAGGTTTGTAGAAGGTTAAACTTGGAAAGGACCACTATCAAGAAATCCTATGGGTCTACGTAAAACCTCAGTGGTTAACTTATATTTTTATAAGGATCCAAATATTGATCAATCAAGATGTCCTAATCAAACACACTGAGAGGGAAGTTGTATTTGTTGCGGATGCGTAGCCTCACAAGGTACTCTCTCCAATAAATATATCATTTATAATGATATATGGTTCTTGTAGGTTGACTATGTTTTTTTTTCTAAGGGAGATGGCAAGGTGCTCTACATGAACTATCCTCCTTGATTTCGAGGCTGGTATTGTTCACTTTTAATAAAAAGACATTGTTCAGGTCCTCATGTGTCCCCTATACATTTTTCCCAGTCATTATTAAGAGTTTTATCTGATAGTGTTAATATATATGCATTACTCATTATACAGCAGATCCTGTTTTAGAATAACTCAACCATATTTTCATAATATAATTCCTTTTAGATAACAATCTCTTATCTTAATTTTCATCCGAACTATCTCTTCCATATTTCTTATACAACTATTTTATAATTTTGTATACATCTGTTTTTAATGATTTCTTATTCCTAACTATTTGTTTGTAGTGTGTCAAGAATAAAATATATGCAACATAATTTGGATTTTTTTTCGAGCTGTCTGGACAGGTGAAGTTGTTCTAGAGAAAATTTATTTTAAAGGAGTGAAGCCAAGGGAAGAATCATGTTAATGAAAGGCTGAGTCTTGTAGATAGAAATCTGGAGAAGAAAAAAACAGGGGATATTCAACTTGAAATATTCTTCATAGATTTCACTTGGAAGATGCTATTTTTATCTTTAGCGTGTTTCTATTTATGTGATCATTTTCTCATTGTCTGCAAAATATCTGAATTCATCAGATTTAATACATATTGCTTCAATTTCATACATATTTCTTCATTGTGGACTTTAGTAATGCCTAAAACATGTATTCTTTTCTCTCATTGCTGTATTTTTGTATTTTGCATTATTGACCGTAACAACTGTTTTCACCATTGTGTTAGGATGTACATGATATTAATCCAATTGCTAAGGAGTAGCTCTCCAGGATCAATGTTGATCCCCATGTAGCCTGTTACTTCATATATAATATTTTTCAATGGAACAAATAAATTTGTATTCTTTTTTATATAAAATTTCTCTTTATTACTATTGTGATGATGTTTTAATAAACTTCTACAACTATTCCAATATTCCTTCTTGGGTTCATGCTCGTGATCCCCTTCATCTCCTCCAATGTTTCATGCGCCTCCAATTTTCACTTTATCCCGGTACTCCTATTTCTACCACCACTCTCTATATATCCAATTCCTCCCCCTCCCCCTCTTGAGTTCCAATACATTCTCATTCGAATTGGGGTTACTATCTTATTTCATTCATTATGTATGTCAATTTTTTATAAATCAATATTATTATAAAATATTATGTTTGATAAATAATATTCTATAGTTAATAATAAGAATTAATTTATAGTGTCGTGCATCGCATGGTCAAAGTACTAGTATATAATAATATAGGAAAATATTATCTCAATCATAGATAAATTTTAATGGAAGTTGATATCTCAAACATTTGATTCAAATGGAATTGGGGAACTAAATTACAAGTACATGGTGTATGGACTAGATCATATAGGAATTTCAAAGAAAGATGTATTGATAATATAGGTTGACAACCCATGTATGTATCCTTCTTGGTGAAATATTGAGATAATTCCATTATATTATATATTTAGTATTCATAAGTTGTTGCTGTCGTTGTGACATTAACTTACTCATCTTGGGATTCTTCATGTGCTTTAGGAAATACACATTAGGAATTAGGTAATGTTCCCTAATGGAAATGAGGAAAACACCACTAGGGTCACCCAATTAGTGTTTGGAATGGTCATTATGAAATATTATTATGATATTTAATAGTTTTCATAAATATTAATCTCATAGAGGAAAGATATTTGTTCATGATTTATTGATTGCACATATTTATTCACATGGTAATAAATAATATTTACTGTTAAAAAGTAATTATTTAGTTGTGTGAATACTAAAATAAATATTTCTTTTAATTACTATAGTGAATATTATAAATATTTTTTTCTCTATCAAATGACTGATATATTTGTTATCTAGGTTTGGTAAATGTCAAGGAAGGTAGAATGACTAATAATGTTACTATAAAGAAAATTATATGTTGGTAAAATATCATAAAATTAGTATTTATTTAATTATTATTAAAATTATATTTAAAAATGATTTGTCTTTTTCATGATATTTATTTTTTTCTAATTATTTTTGATATTATTATTAATATTGGGAATATTTGGAGAATAATATTACATAAGGGCTTTTTTAAAAATCGAATATATTGTAATTCTAGTCCGATATATTCTAATGACATTTCATTTTCTTGGATTAACAATTTTATGTGTGCCTAATGATTTCTCTCCTCAATGAATTTCTCTATAATAAATAACCCTGTTGATATTTTCTCTCCTTATTTAGAGAGTTACACCAATTATTCCCCCTCACTCTCAATAATGTAAGGATTGACATTAAATCGACAGAATTTTATTTGATTTAACATCCATTAATATTTTTTATAAAAATTGAAATATTTCCTTGATATCCTCATGAACTACAATAGATGGTCAGTGTATCTTCATTGAACTCACGTATATCTTTTATTATTAGGAAATTTTGAAAATTTTGAGTTATCTATATGCACAATAAAAACATATGTAGTGTCTAAAACCATTAAATTTCAATTCATTCAAAATATTTTAGTGGATACATTGATGTACATTGGGATGGAGTATCACAAAATGATGGGAAATAAATTGTGGCTAACGACGACCTAGGATGAATCAAATTCCAATATCAATTTTCCATCATTATATTCTTCTCATTCGAATTATACCCTGGAATTCTTGATCCTAGAAGTTATCATACCCAAATAAGACAATAATGACATGTGTTCTCCTTGTTACAGAGTCCTTTTCCCTAAAAAGAATGAACATTTTGAGAAACATATATTTATCAAACAATTTTATTAATATTTTCATTGATTTTTATTCTCACAAACACCCTTGTTTTTTTCTGATGATGTTAGTTTAGTTGTATTTTATAATTATAATTATCAGAATATTTATTTCATTGAAATTATGGAAGTTCATTTCTTATAATTAGAATAAAAAAAATCTAAAAAGTATTATAGAACATTAATGTAGTTTGAGATCAATGTTCAGATATGATGTTAAACATAAAAATGGTATCCAACCCTATGTTTAAGCTAAAATAATGGTTTGGATCCTAAATTTTCATAAAGAATGCTACATTTGGATCATCTCATTTCATGTAAATGTTAGGTTTGGGAACCTCACATTCAAGAATAAAAATACATTTTAGTATCTAATATTTCTTATATTGACCTAACATTTAGAAAAAAATGTACATTGTGAACTATACATTTAGATCGTTCCTCTAATAATGAAACCCCTAATTGAATTAATTGACTCCAAAATTTGTGTTTTCTTTATTTTATGAAATTTCTGCTGAAGGTTTTACTAGAGAAAAAATATTATTTTTAGCAAATAAAAAACAATTTCATCATCTCTTTAACAGTTAATTAAATTGTACATATTTCAAATAAATGTTATGATTTTATGTGGATATTTATTTTGAATATAAAACATACAGATTAGTTTGAAAATAGTGATTTATCTAGAAATATTTTTTAATCTCCGTGAGAGGGTTTAAATTTAGATTCTTATTTATTCTCAAGGGATTTATTCGAATAATATTGAGAATAGATTATAATCTATGAGTAAAATGTTTTTTAATGACTCTCTACTTCTATAAAGTTCATCAAGAATATATATATATATATATATATATATATTTCCTGAATTTATAAGAATATTAATACTTCTGCTGCTACTATATCTACCAATTATTCTTATTTTATAGTTCATAAAATTTATTTTCTTGGGACTACACTTTGGGTGTTCTTATTATTATCTACTCTTGTGAATTTTTAATTTGTGAAAGTTGTTTTTTATAATCTAGTTATTTCATCTAGAAATTCTCAATAGTATTCTACATACTAATTAGAAGGATTTTGATGTAATGTATTTCAAATATTCCCCTAAAGATATATAATTTTAGGTTAAATATCTACATCAAAACACAATAAGTAAGTTCTTCTTCTCCAAAATAATTTAATAGTTTTTTTCTAAATATATAGTTGTATTATTTATCAAGGGAACATTTTTTCTATTTCAAGCCTTCTAAAAAATTTGTAAAAATTTATAGTTCATGGAACTCAACTATCAATATCCACTGGAGAAAGAAATTCCATTTAGATCACGAAGCACTTGGAGAGAGTGTCAGTGGAGTGGACTAGGGGACCATTGTACCCAAAACCAAAAAATGATCTATTCCTCTCATTATTTTTCTACTGAATAATTTATTTGAAGAAAAAATAACAATATTTCTTTAAAAATCATAAAGTCGATTAGTTTTTAATTAATTGTGTGCTTTTAAAAGGAAAGAATGTGCGCCCTACTTTTGACTTGATATCTATTCCTACCAGGAAATTAGTATCAAATGAGTGATCTTTTAAATAATATTATCAAGATCTATAAATATATATCTGATGTTTTATATAAAGAATTAATTCTATATATATTCTTACAGAAGTTATGTTAATGATCAAGGCTCCATATTTAAATAGGGAAAATCATGGACACTTTAAATTATGTATGGTCATCTATTTGAAGAATCTAATTTTTATGGATTAAATGAATAATTTTAAGCCAAATGAAACCCCTAAATAAGATCTAACAAATGGAATGGAACCAATGAATATATGTATTATTCCAATTCAAGATCCTCGAATTTAATCATTTTTAGACTTAGACCTGATAAATGAAATTGTGGTTCCCAATTTCCTACTACATATGAAATGTGGTAGACAATTGAATTTGCCTGTGAAAGAACCAAAAATGTCAAATAGTTGAGGTAAATCATTGTAAAATTAAAACATGATGCATTAGGAAGGTATGATTGATAATGTATTACTCAATTTAATGGAATATTGGTTAAAATAGTCAATGGTGTTGGTGCCCTTGGAACTCAAATTTTAGAATAAGAATCGGCATTGAAATTTTATAGAGTTTATCTATGTATATTTAATGGAATATATAATGTGATTATCCAATCAACACTTATCAACAATATAATTACGAAGGAATTTATTGAAACTATATTGATTTCTGAGGATGAAACATAATATAATGCTAAAACTCAAAGAATTATAAAAAATTAAAATATATCTTGTTATGTTTCTAATATAAAAATATAAGAGAAGTTAATGTATGGTGTTATGTACTAATGTGATTCATGTTTTTCAAGCTATGTAGAGGAACTTCCTCATAAAATAATAAGTCTCAAAAATTTATATAAAAGTAAAAAGGTCATTAGGAACTCATTCTATGATTCTAAGAATAATGGTCACATTTTTAAAGTGGTGTGATATTATTAGTTCATGAATATGGGGCATATCAAATCTCGTTTCTCATAGTTGAAGGAGAAAAGAAAAATTGAGAAGAAGGGAATTAAGCTTCAAATTAAAGATGAGTATGAATGAATAATATATAATGATATAATGTACACATTGAGTGTTTTTAAGAAAACATTTTATCTTCATGTTATGAATATGAAGAGGGATAATTGAATTAGAAAGAAAATATGTCATTTATGGAAAATTAGGATTTGGTATAATCTTACTATTATTCTTATTTTGATTATGAAAGTTTATCTAATGATAATTTAGTTGAATATTGTTCTGTTATTAAGGAAATTATGAATCCCTGATGGAAAATAATGAACCTATAATCAATATTAACCAATATATATTAAGTAAGTGTTAAGTCATTTTAAAAAAAAGAACCAATAATTAATATAAAAATTTATCAAAACTTATTCAATCTACACCGAGATTGGAAATAAAAATAAAGCCCTAAAAATGAATTATTATCTTTTAAAACAACTACTAGTGTGTTTAATATGGGAGATTAATAGTTAAATAAAATATTAGAAATAATTTTTGTATAAAATAATGATATAGTATTGTTAGTAATGGTGAGAAACTCAATATTTATAGAAATTATTTTGTTCCTAGTTCAAAGAATCACAATATGATGGGTGTTAACTATATTTATTGGGGAAATATGAGAAAAATATACTAATAAATATTGCCTATAGAATCCTTAGGTAACAAGTGTTATGAAGGATTATTTTTCTAAATATTTATCTAAAGTTTATTCTCATTATGTTAATTATATATGGTTTCCACTATATTTTCTCGATGACATTGTATGACCCAAGAAAATTTGGGTACCAAACCAAGTTGGTTTTACTATTATTCTAGGTTAATATCTACAATGATAAAATGAGTGAGCTTAGATTATTTTTATGGTAAAAAGGGAGATATGTAATCATAATCTAGAGAATAAGTGTTTGAGAAAATGATAAATAAAATATGATGTCATACCTTGCATATCCAAGATCACAAATAGGAATCAATTCCTATAGAGTGTAAGTTCATCATACATGAAACATAAGGAAATGAATAAAATAATCCCTAAAATCATAAAATCATAATAAAACATGGAACTTTGGTAAGAACATAACCATATAATATTATTTACCTTGTGTAGAAACTTAGGTGTGGACTTGTGAGATATTGGAAATTTTTTGAATATATTTGCAATGAAAAGTGTTGATACGGTGTGAGATTCCATTTCCAAATGTGTTCAGAAAAGATTTTATAAAAATATTACTTATTTTTTATAATATTCACATAGAAGAGACATTTATCTCCAAAACTATATCCCAGATCTCTAAATTGAGGTCACAATTGAGTCTGGAGAAAATAGTTTAACCTAGGTGTTGTATAAGTTTTGTGGGCATACATTTTCTAAGAAAAACATTTTTGAGGGAGTTTTCATAAATAAATTAATTTATTTTTTTTGGACATTAGATTGAGTAAATCTAGAACAAAGTCTTATATTGAATTTTTGATATTTTGGTTGACTCCAAAACATTTTATTTACACATGTAGTAACATAAACCATGTTGACACTGAGTGTTGGGTCGGAGGTGTGATCTGGCTAGGATTTTAAGCGGAGGGGATTTAATTAAAAAATAATCAAATCCCTCCCCTCTCCTCCACTTTTTTATGCATGTAGGAGGCAGAAAAAGCCCCCTCTTATTCCTCTTCACCGATGAATGAACTAGAAGAATCGAGAAAGCAAGGTACCATAAGACTCGAATCATGACGTTGATCTCTACCATTTCTTGAAGTAGCTACTTTGGAGTGCTAATTCGACCTTGAATATTCAACTTTTCACCCCAAGGTAGGAAAAAAATGTAATCGTCGTACCATTATTTATGCTTCATTTTTTTAATCATCAATGACCCTATGAAGATCATGTTTTGATGTTTTTGAAACAGGTCTCGGATTTATTTTTGGACCATCGAGGTGTTCTCAGTGGTCTATGGAAGGTCTACCGGTGTGCAGAGGTCTAAAGCGGTTGATGATGGTTTCTAGTAGTGGCGTTGTGCAGCGCGAAGTGTCGTTGGGTAGAGGCTATCAAGTGGAAAAAGGTCAGGCCAGATGCAACTGGGCTATGGTGTGAAAGGACAGGCTGAATTCTGCTGGGATGAGCCGTTGTTATTGGTCTAATCGGAACAGTCCGGTCTATCCATAACATGTTAGATAAGTTTTAAAACCATTTAACTCTCTAACTAGACATACAATTCATGAATTTTATATGGAAACATGACCCATACTTTGAGGTAGACCATTACAGGCCAGCTTGAGATCTTTTCACTTTAGGATCAAGGCTCAGTGGAAGGAAACGTCCAGTTAAAATAATAATAACAAAATTATTATTATTTTGGGATTCATATGTTGGACGTATCTCTTATGTCCCATTTACAAATAACACACAATCTACAGCTTGGTGAACCTGTATTAAATGAATAATTTTCAAGACTATTTTTAGGTGCTTACACCAAAACCAGGGTGGGGGGTCCATAAGGAACTTTTTGGGCATTTGTAGTGAAATGAGACTTGTTTATCGAGTGTCTACATTGGAAAAATGAGTAGTCAATCCCATATGCTTTTTCAGAGAGGATAGAAATTGTATGATGTGTTTGATGTGTTCCATGATCGAGGTGTGGGGATCATATGGTCCATTTATGTCGTGTTGTAGTGAAATGAACCATTTTCACCTATTTCTTAATTGTGGCTAGAAAATATCATATCCAATGTTTTTTTACAAATTGAATTTGATGGTGACCATTATTTTGGCCTAGGAGATGAGTTGTGAATGTGATGTTGTGTGGGTCACTTGGGTAAAAAACGCCTTTACCAACAATGTTGATTGAGTCCCCCTAGTCCTTAAATTATGGGGTTTTCAGTAATATGTCTTGATGCATTACTGATATCCCCTCGATAGGATGATCTTAGAGAGAGTTTCATTATCCCTTCAGTGAGGCCCTAGTTGGATCCTCTAGCTTATCATTTCCCTAGATTGGTTTTATGGAATCGATGTGGAAAACACTAATTGTCACTACCTGACTCCCCGGGCCCCATGTTGTGACATCCCCCATAACACCTCTCGAAGGATATGTGTTGGAGACTAGAACCCAAGGCATAAACCTATAAGTGGGATTCGTTTTCCTATGTACTAGTACATATGGAAAAACAGCCACATCCCAAATCTAGAATGGTAAACATGCATGCCACTAAACAACCATTTAGTAGAAGTACAAATTGAAGGACCATGGAACACCCTGAGAGGGTAGGGGTGAATCAAGGTGTCATCTTTTTCTTTTTAAAGTTGTGGATCATGTTCCCATTTTGGTAGGAACTTGTTAAACCTATCAAACAAAAGAAAGCAGAATGTATACACAGAATTATTACTTTGTTTACCACTAAGGGCTAAGTTCAAGGAGCATATACCAATAGGTTGTCGGTCATACCTAATTCCACTAAACTTCACGAGTTGTGGATTACAATGTTCCGGTATAGTCACTTTGTCCAAGGCACACTACCTATACAAAATTTCAGAGATAGCTCATTGTGTCCCTCCAGTCACTCCCATTGACTCCCCTTGGCTCATTTTCATTGTTCAAGTCACAGTTAGTTAATAGACATGAAGGCCTCTTCAATAGATTTGCATTGAAGTCTTTGTCTCGTCATATCATGAGACTTTTCTTGCATCGATGTCTGGAAATGTTGTACTTTAATGCACTGAACCACTATGTCAGATAATCAAAAATGCGCAAATTGGTTATACTGAAGATTTCATGAAACTCTTACCCAATGAACAAAATATGTCACTTTTGCGTGAAATACTTTATTTTCACATGGAATATATTTCACACAACAACCTCCTTTTCACACAGCTTTAGGTGCAACACCTTTTTTGCGCAGCTTGTCCTTTTTCATGCAGCTTGGATATTTTCACACAACCTCATACTTTTCACGCAATGTCTGCATTTTCACAGAGCATAACCTTTTTCGAGCAAATCATATTTTTTCACGCAACTACCTTTACATGAACTCTTTTTGTGCATCAGACCTCAGATCTTCTCTATGTCTTCAACCGTACAGAATGATGGGGGTCACCTATTATTTATAGGCATCTCAGACCCCCACGCACCAAACCCCCTGTGGCTTGAAAAATCTCTCAATTGGCGCGTAATATTTCATGCCGGTACAATTTTTCTCACACATCTCCAAATTTTTCGCGTAGCCCATGCCTTTTCCATTTTTTGACATTCTGATTCCAAAGCACTATTTGCGCAAAAAAACCTCGATCCACTATTTCACGCACCACGCTATTTTTCATGCCCAACTCAAATATTTCACAAATATACCTTCATATCCGTGAACCACTTCCTCTTTGCATGAACCTCCTTTTACCAACAATCCATGTCTTCATTTTATGATATTAAGGCCCAAAAATTAGGAAAACAATGGGAAATGATGCCATCTTCAATACTGTTGTCTTCTTGAATAGTATGATCACTTTAATGGCACCCATTCTTAACTTCCACTGAGGATTGATAACAATCACAAACCAATCTACAATTCATGTATAGAATATCAATGGTCCCAATAAAAACAATAGGTCAAATGGGCTAGAATACTAGACCAATAAAAGAAGAACATAAAATATAAATGTACAAGGAAAACTCTAAAAGTTGTCCTCTGAAAACCCCACCAGATGGGTAAGTGTAGAGTAGCTACTCAAAGATATAGAAGTACCCCCCACGAAATAGGTCCCATTGGGGTCCACTGAGTCCTTGGCCACCAATTCATCCGTCCAGGTGGCGATCATCTGCACCAAGCACAACACATTCGAGCGAAGCCCGTGTATGGGTGAGTAACAAAGTAATTAGTAGGGATCCTGAAACTAAAAAAGGAAATACAACAAAGAAATATGTGATGAAAACCAAGAAGCTAGATCACAAATCAAGAAATATCACACTTGGTATAATCTAGAGTAAGGAAATTTTGACCATCAGTCATATCATCGAAAACCTTGGGCTACTGGAGAGATCCTCCTCTATGAGTATAGTGGGTCTACTATGTCACACAGAGCTACATCCCACATAAAATGGATTGATATGGTACACATACAACATTATTATTGTGGGTGTGCTGAGTCCCATAGAGCATCCCCCCATTATGGGCTTGTCAGGTCACAAAAAGCCACTTCACACCATGCCCATCCTGAGGTACTCCTCCTGTTGAGCACCGTGGGTCTGTCGGGTCACATAGAGCTACTCCCCACTAAGGTCATGTTGGTTCACACATATCCCCTTCCAAATGGTCCATCGTAGCTAATCCGCACAGGGTCTCTTGTCAGTGGTCTTCATTTCTCAGCCAACCATAGGGTTTTCACAGGTAGTGTTCCTCCTTATGGTAGAACCACCCATCAAGACATTTTTTCACGTTACAAATTCCAAGAAATCCTCTGTAGAGTATACCAAAATATCCAATTTTCGTGAGGATCCAAACACCCCAATTATCACATCAATTGGAAGCTCAGTTTGTATGTTATTAGATTTTTAGTAAATAGGGGTCGGTTGCTTCTCTATCAGGTCTGCCCCGGTAGGACAGACCTGACCATCCTGGCCCGACAGCCCCACATTTTCTGGTTTAGTTCAATTGACATGACTCGACCCGATTCGGGTTTGGGTCAGCCCGGTCCATCCTGGCTAGTGGTCCTGGCCCATTTTGACCCACTGGACCTCGCTCGGTTTGGCCGGGGGTCCATCCCGCTGGGTCACCCGGCGATAAGGTCTCATCTGGCCCACCACACAACTGGTAGGCCCATCTGTTCCCTACGCGGGCAGCCTAGCATATCGGTATTATGTCGTTGGCCCATCCCATAGAAGTGGTATGGATTTAATGTTGGCATGGGTCGCATTGTGGCTCTGCTTGTGCTCCCCAATCTGGCCCACCTGATGGATTAGTCTCCATTTCCCGACCCATGAGTGTGGGTTGGTTATACCTTCAGCATGGATGCATAAGGACGTCTGATTTAGTGCAATTCGGCCTGCTTAGTGGGTCATGTTTTGGGTACCGCATTTGGTCGTTTGAATGAGTTCAAGTGGGATACTGTGGTTCCCAGGTGTAGGATGATTTGTCAATGTGGCTAGGTGGTTGTATCCACCAACTCCAGCCACCAGTCATTGCTGATGGCTCTTACCACCTCACAGTGGCCTGATACGACCTCCACTTCCACCCCACTAGAACTCCATCTTGGCACGCCACCATTCTCCTATGACTTCCAGTGCCGCTACCAGCATTGACACACTGGAATGTTCTTCCACGGACCACTAGGTCTGCTCTGGTGGTCCATTTTTCACACTATCGGTGCCTCCGGCCTATGTTAGTCACCACCTATTCTTCTTACGCCTCAAAGTCACTTTGCAGTCACCTTGGGGTTTGTCCATGAAAAAAAAACAAGGAAGAGGGGATCGAGCCTTGTTCAAATTTACCAGCACCCTCCACATTAGAGTTTATACATGGGGATGTTTTTGATTAATGATCTATTTAGTAACATTTTAATAATCCTACCAAAAATTACATGAAAAGTACGCTCCTATAAGAATGAGTGATCCACAGATCACCCTATTCATGGGTTGTTCTTTGTTCATCGTTTTAGAATATGGAACGAGGAATCTTAAAATAGAAACAAACCCCAACCTTGATTGTCATTCATCATTGAACCACTCCTCCCTCGAGGATTCATGCTTCATTGGATTTCATTGCTTCCCAGTCCCATTTTTCATAAAGCATCGACATTTCTAGTGATCCTTTTGACGTTCTTACTTTTTTATTGGAGGGAATCCCTATTGATGGTTCGTCAGAAAATTTCAATAGTTTAATTCTAGTTTCTCTAACACGTTATCCTAGTAAAAAGAAAACATTCCACAACGTTTTTGTTACGCTGTGACGTCGTGTCGTTACGCTATTTCATTTCTGAAATAGCTTATCTTTTACACTTTAATTAAATCATTTTTACACTGCACAAAAATGATCCATTAAGGATTTTTATTTCCACATTTTAGCATAGTTGTTCACCGCTCAATGGTGGGGGATGAAAATGAAATTATTTTTTATTTTATTTTATTATTTTCTAAAAAGTCTGAAAATATCTATTCGGGTTAACCATCATCTATCAATGTTAAGTCCTTTCTAAATTAATCCTAACATTTAGTGTTAAACAGTGCCCATGAATATTTGATCTATGAAACGGTTTAAATTTTATGTGAATCTTGCTTGGATGTTTACCTAAACGAATATAAAAAGGTTCAAAACTTAATTTTATGCTCATCGGCCCTCTTAATCATGCGACTTCATCATACGTTGTCTCAAAATAATTCCATATAATTTAATAATAAATTTCTTGAAAATTAAATGATATTACATTCACCCCAACATAGTAATTTACATCCCTAGAAGCAAAAAAAATGGACATTAAAACAAATGGGGTTACTAAGCACAATTCTGAGCACCTTTATCCCATGTTCTCTCCAAGATATTTATATGCTTACAGTGAATGCATACTAGAGGAATAGGTTGTCCACAAATGATCCTCTATTGTTGATCCTCTATCTCCACCTGGAACTCTGCAAACGTCACCCCAACATCAATGTATAGCTCTCCCCTATCATTGATGTGGAATGGGTCATGCACGTACATCTTCAGCTACAACATGTGAAAAACATTGTGCACTTGGTGCATCTGTGGGGGAAGAGCTAGGCAGTACCCCACCTCTCCAACTATGTTGAGAATCAAAAAAAGTCTGATGAACCTCAGAGGTAACTTGTCACCCTAGAAGAAGCTTCACAATCACCATCAGGGTGTGACTCAAAGGGATAAATAGTCTCCATCCTCAAACAAGAAGGTCCAATATCTGTTGTTCACATAACATTTATTCTTTCTCGGTGCAGTCCTCATTCGCTCCTGATTGATCTTTACCTTCTCAGTGGTAGCCCATACCAACTCTGGACCCATGAGTGCTACTTGCTTGGGTCTTTCCATCATATAGGTGATCTGAAAGGACATTCGTACAAGGCCTAAAATGGTGTCATGATAATGGTGGAGTGATAGATGTAGTTGTATTCAAATTCCACTAGTGGTAGGTGGGAATCCAAACTATGACCTAAATCAAGGACACAAGCATGAAGCATTTCCTCCATGGTTTGGAAGGTCTTCTATGAATAACCATCTATTTGAGGGTGGAAGATTGTTACCAAGCACAGTTGAGTCCTGAAACCCTCCTAAAATCCCTTCCACAACTAAGATATAAAGAAAGATTCATGGTTTGATATGATTTTTGAAGGATCCCCATGAATCCACACTACCTCCTCAACATAGAGGAATCAACCTTCAAGTGGGCGAAAATTTCTGCAGTACATGTACGCATGAACATACTACCACATCCCAAAGAAGAAAATCTAATATGCATGCCACTAAACAACCACTGAGTAAAATTACAAGCTATAGGTCAAATGGGGCTGAAGACAAACACAAGAAAAGAAAATTGAAAACAGGAAATTACAAGGAAAACTATGAAAGTCATCTGTTGAAAACCCCACATGATGGGTAAATGTAATGTAGCTACTGGAATCCGTAGATGTATTCCCCGCCTAACGGGTCTCACTAGGAACCTCCAAGACCTCTATCAAGGTGGTGACCATCTACACCAGACACAACCAGTGCTGGTGAAGCCCATATAGGGATTAGTAACATAGTATTTAGTAGGGACCTCGAAAACAACAAGTAAAGACCCCAAATAAATCCATGAATCAAACCACAATGCATGATCACAAATAAAGATAGATAAAACTAGGTATAATCTTGAGTAAAGAAAGTATTTTCATCATTCATATCATCAAACACCATGGGATGATGGAGAAATCCTCCTATATGAGTATAGTGGGCCTTCAGGGTCACACAGAGTCGCTTCCAACTATCCTTGGACTGATTTGGTACTCATAACTAATGATTATTGTGGGTATACTAGGTCACACATACCCTCTTCTCATTGTGGTATCCCTAGGTCGCCCAGAGCTTCTTCCCACCTTGGTCCTAATGAGGAACTCCTCCTATCATGTATTGTGGGCCTGTTGGGTCAAACAGAGTCGATCACTACCATGGGTCTACTCGGTCACACAGAGTCACTTCCCACTTGGCCATCATAGCTGATCCACATAGGGTATCTTTTCAGCATTCTTCATTTCTCATTCAACTACTGGGTTCCCTCACATAGTACGCTCAATTATGGTAGAAATGATCCTCAATACATTCTTCACTTTCTAACTTCCATGAAAGACACCATGGAGTATTCCAATAGATCTGCACTATTGTGAGGGTTGCAACTCCACAAACGGATCATCAATCGGATGGATAGTTTGTATGCTATTGGGTTTCTAGTAAACAGGGGGTCGGTTGTGTTTGGGCCAAGTCTGACCCGATTGGACCAACCCGGTCATACCGACCCGACCAACCCAGTCTTGTGGCACCACATGACCAGGTTCAGTTCAACATACAAAAACCAACCATGTCTGACCTGGCCTATGGTCCATACCCATTAGACCCACACTAGACCTTGCCCAGTTTGGACAGGGGTCCAGCCCAATAAGTTTCTCGATGACCTGGTCTCATCTGGTACAACCAAAAACAGGCAGGACACTCTATTCCCTACCCAGACCGCCCTACGACCTGGTATTATGTCACCAGCCAGGCCTGCAGAAGTGGGCCAGACTTAATTCTGGCCCAGGTAGTGTAGGATCCTAGCTTTTGTACCCCACTTCAGCCTACTCACTAGACTAGTCTCCTATGCCTAGCCCACAAGTGTGGGTCAATTCTTCCTCTAGCCAGGATGCCTATGGGTGTCCGTTTCAGTGTGCCACTACTGGCTAATCCGTCCTCACATTGGGTCCTGCTCACGTTCACTAGACCACGTGCTAGTGAGGGACAATGGACCACAGGCATAGGCTACATCCTCCACATCCATCCACCTCATTGTGTCATGAGCCTTCCGTAGTGGCTGCCCACCGATGTGTGTTTGTTTCGGGCCACCATCCACCCACACCCCATGGCGCTACTACTCGAGCCAATGCAAAATTTTTTTTTTCTGAACCACCAAGTCAACTCTGGTGGTCCATTCATTGCATCATCTACACCACCGGCCTGAGTGGCTCACCACCTTTCATAATAATCCCTCAAAGCCTCTTTTCAGTCACTTGGAGGTTTTGACACAAAAAATGCACAAGGCAGAGTGGCTCAGGCCTTGTACTTGACGTCATGAACCCTCCACATTAGAGATTAAACATGGGAGGATTGGGATTGATGTTCTATTCAATAAATGGTTAATAATATCGGCACAAATTCCAAAAAAAATACCCTCCTGCAAGAATGAGCAATCTGCGGGTCAACCAAATCATGGGATGATCCGTGTTTGTCATTTTAGAATATGGAATGGGGAAACATAAAAATAAAAAACCCTACCTCGATCAACGTTGATCATTAAGGCGCTCCCCCCTTGAGGATTCAAGCATTGTTTGAGTTTATCGCTTATCGGTCATCTTCTTTGTAAATCATTGATGTTACTAGTGATCATGTTGGTGTTCTTCGTTCATTGATGGAGAGAATCCTTACCAAAGGTTTGTTATAGAATTTACAAGGTTTGATTCTCTTTTCTCTGATGCATTATCCTTTTAAAAAGACAAAATTTCTTAGCATTTCTGTTATTCTACAATGTTGCATCATTACTCTATTTCATTTATGAAACAATATATCTCTTATACAACAATTAAAGTGTTGTTACACTTCAAAAAATGAGCCATTAATGATCTTCCATGCCGCACCACAGCGCCTCCATCCACTACTCATTGGTGAGGGAAGAAAATTAAATAAATTTTATGTTATTTTATTATATTCTAAACATATCGAAAAATATATTTTCTGGTGGATCCTTTTCGGTTGATGTTAAGCCCTTTCTAGGAGAATCATGTGTTTCGAGTGCAATATGCCCTTGAATATTTTATCCGGGCACCGGTTTAAAAGATAAGAAAATATGATTTTCATGTTTATTTAAATGAACATAATTTTTTTTTAAAATTCAATTTTGGGGTCACAGGGACTCAGAATCATGTTCTGTTAGAGCATGTGGTCTCAAAATCATTCCATATAATATTAAAAAACATGGAAATTATGGGATATTACACTAATTGGGTGGCAATCCCCTATAAAGTAGGAAACCCTTGTAGGGTTTTGTGGAAGTTTATATATATTATCCCCTACACAGCAAGAGATGATAGTAAGGTTCCAGTGTCACCAATTATACAATTCCCTAAACAAAATTTTATTTTAGTTGTTTTTTTGGTACAATTAGTATGATCCCCTATATCGTGAGTTACATGAGTTGGGGTTTTCAGAAAAATCCTAACAATCTATACACTGGTGATGATACCTTATCTAATTGATATGATCAGTAGAATATCAGATTGGGTTGTAGTTTCCCTTCGTGGATCCTAGTTACGAACCAATCCCAGGTCGACCCTGAACCTGTCACCCGAGCTAGTCCGCGACATGTCCTGAGGGGCGTTCATAATCCCTATATGATGGAAACTAGTGCTGAACAGCAACATAATTCTATTAAAAATGTTTTTTCCCATAAAAGATAAATAAATATGCATGAATAAATAGAACAATTAAATTAAACTCTAGAAATGGAAAATGAATAATTTTGAACAACAAAACATACCTCCATGCGACCTTTTAGGTCACCACCCAACTCATAACTGTGTTCGCTCCCAGAGAAAACTAGCACTAATGGCACATGAATAAGAAACAAAACCTGGAACTGAAAATATAGGATAGGTGTGAAAACCGAGATTCTCAGTAGGTATTCCAAATATAAACATTGAATCCAAGTATTCCATTTCCCCAAATAGTCCAATGAAGATAGTTTGAAATACAACTATAAAAGTAGATTTTTTACATTTTAAAACAAGAAACATAGATTTTTGTTTTCCTATTGAAAATACAACACATGATACCTACCATTTCCCAAACCGTTTGACAATTTATACACAAATTCAAGACAGAAAGTCCAAGGTTGTGCTAAAAGGGGAGCAGATAAAAAGTAAAAGATAGAACACAATAGTAAAATAGAAAGTGAACAAGAAATAAAAGTAACAACCAAGAGTGATACTAAATATACCTAGAAGACCTATACACATACTTGTTTTGGAACCAACTATAGATGTATGGTTAAGCGCTATAGTCTAAAACTAACTCATCATCCGGACGACAAAGCTAGTGGCACTATCCATCTGGCCTCTCTATATCTTCAAGTGTGTACCAACCCATCTAATCAAGGTTATTAAGAAACTGTCATTCAATCAACTAAATTATTCCCAAGAACCTATGGTGGTTAGTGTAATTCTATGTAAGTAGGTGTCCCATGCACACATGACGCATCTCACCGCACATGAATACCCCAAAAACTGACACCGATATATGATAACCCATAAAATGGAAATACCACCTATATTTGTGCCCATATTTATATACATAGATTTCATATCACACAAATCTTACTACTAGGCCTCCATTCCATACAATAATTTAAACTAGTTGTTACTTTTTACAAAATATTATTTTTGTAAAATGGGCATATCGTAATCAAAATGCCATCCTTTCAAAAAATCAACACAAACATTAAACTAAATATGAAAGTGAAAATGGTCCTTTAAATTTTCATGTCCAAAAGTATTACCAAAAACATCACACCAACTTAAATTATTCTTTTACAAATCCAAATGGGGATATTATCAAAGATTTTATTTAATACCATTTTAGAAACTACACAAAGAACCAAACATCATTAATAAGGAATGAATCATTTTCACAAAATTACCATTACCTTTCAAAGAAAACTGAAACGAGAACTAAAACACTTTTCAACCATGATTATAATTTCAAAAATCATTTAATAAATCATTTATTTACTTACTGAAATATTTCAAGAGGACCAAACAAAGTCTTACATCATGATCTCACCAAGTTCACTTGTGAATTCCATTTTAAAATAAAATTCATACCCAAATGCTTAAGAAAAACTACATTCTCACCTTTCTAAAACTAACTCTAACCACTTGACCAACCAAATTAAAGATTTTCACACTTAAAGAGATAATTTTAAATAATAAATAAACCACTAGATTAAATTAGTAAGAAATTTTAAGAAGAAACACATGGACTAAAATGCCAAAACATACTCACGTCTTCTTTTATTAATTAATAGACATAAACACCACACTAAAACACTATTTTCAGTCCTTTATTAGTCAAATAAACTAATTTCAATTCTCATAAAGCTCTAGTAAATGGAACATTGTGTGTTTCATTAAATAACACACTCCATATCACATAAAATTTTAGACAAGTAAATCACACACATTGAAATTTCATGAAAATTAAGCGTGTACCAACTAAATTAACTAAAGAACATGTTTAATTAATTAGATAGGAAAATAATTTATCAACTAATCTTCTTAACAAAACTACCTATGAAATATTAGAAAATTCTTTCAAAATCTATTTTAAATAATTTAAACTAATATAAAAACACTACAATGAGTGAATTACAATACCAATGGAGGTGGGAATGATATTTAAAAATTAATTTGAAACACCCAAGTGCCATGTATTGTGCGGGAAAGGGAATGTATGGGAAACACATCCCATAAAGTCATGTGACCATGATGCCACTTTATCATAAGGAAGAACAACCCCCTGGGGACCAGCCGCACCCCTAAAATAATGAGTTAAATGTGAAAATAAAAACACTGGGTGTTAGGGTTTTTTAAATCGAAGGAACCCCCTTAAAAATTAAGATGAAAACCAATGGGATGGAGGAGTGTTCCCACAGTATAGGGAGATAGCCAAATATAGTGGTTTGGTTTGCCAGATGTCTGACGCGCTGGCCGAATAAAAGGGGAGGTGATGCTCAGAGTGCAGTGAGGGGTGAGGTCGGAGGGGTTCCGGTGAGCCGCACACACATGAAGTGTCCAATGGGGGCTCACCAGGACATGTGTTGGGGGATGAAGTAGAGGGGGGTGTGGTCTAGTTAGAGGGGGCTAGAGAGGAGGCGACGACAGGTTCCATGTTGCATGTTGAGGAAGAGGGGACGATAGCACCATTATAGCCCTCACGTGGAGGAGAAATAGAGGTCTCCACCTATCCCTTAGGGGTTAGATTTTTTTCATTTTCATATCTAAATAATAATAATAATAATTTAAATTATAATAATTATAATTTAAATACTAATAATAATTAAAATAATAATAATATTCATAATAATGGAAATAATAATGATAATTATAATAATAATTAATGAAAATAATAATAATAATAATAATAATTTTAAAAATCTCCTTTCAAATAATAACATTAAATTAAACATTTTAAAAAATTTACTTACTTGAAATTTTATTTGTTTTAAATGTTATGGAACATCACAATACATAAGCCGATTGTGAAGCTACTACCAAATATGCGGTTAATGTGCATGGGTATAAATCCTAGAGAAATAATTAAGAGTAAAAAATATTAAACCATGTCTCTGCCCAAACCTTGATGTGATAGCCTAGATCTAATAAAAATTAAATTAAAAAGTCGGTTGTGACAAATCTCCCAACCACAAACACATTTAGCCCCCAGAAAGTCACCCAATCAAATAATAGAAATAAAAAAAATCCTTGCGTGATTGAAATAGAAAGAAACTATAACACAATAGAATGAGAGAACAAGAGAGTAGTCTCTCCACCAAAAGTACACAACTAGTTTTGAAATTTATCACCCAAACTCACCACCCTGCGAAGGGAGAGTAGATGTGGGAACTCCCAACCAATCCAAACTAACTTTTATAGCATGAGTGAAACAAAACCTCTGGTGAAACATAGAACTCTCAAATGAGACCAAAAACCACCAATATTTGAAAAAACCCTCTCGGTAGAGCATACCCCAAGCAGTGAACCCGATCTTACCAACAAACATTGATTCTTCCATAGTCACTGACATATCCAAACGAACACAGCTAAAACATGATCAACCCATTCAAGGTCCAAACACACTTTTAAGGTAAATGCTTGATTTAGAACACCAGATCCACATAAATACGATGGGTTTGATTATAATAGAATGGGTCCATAATAACATTATGACAACACAATGATATCAATGTCAACACTTTCTCAACATAAAAAAAATAAAAAGTCATTAATGATCCACTGCTAACACAGAGCACAAAACCCATACTAAGGCATCACAGACACTACAATTTATGACTTCATGCCAGCATCATCCAATGACCTATGGTTGGGGATATGATGGAAGAAGAATCTATTAACTCACAGTCAGAAAATTAAATTCTCTTGTCACAACGTCTTCTTCAGGTGATTCTTCATGAAGAACTTTTCGAGATGTCTCATACACCTACAATGGTGGAACGTCTTCAGAGGGATGCTACTTTATGTCTTTTTTTTCCCTAAACATCCACACGGATGGAACACCACTGAATGGTCTGAAGAACATGATGTCAGAACCACTATAGGGGACTCTTTATAAATAGGTCCCTCTAGCACACCCTGCTCTCTAGATGTGGAACCTTTACGAGTAACTATATATGCTGGATTTCCAAGCATCTGTTCTCTAGAGACAAACTCAGCTAGGAATGCATTATCCACCAACTTCTTGAAATGATGGGTCGTAGAAGGGAGTACCCACTCTTTGATCTCTAGATGAAGACCCCTTGTGAAGATAGAATTTTTCATCAAATCTTATGACACTACCTCTACTAAAAAGGACAAAAGTTCATTTAAATGGTCAATATATGCTTTCACAGTTTGTTGGCCTTGTTGAATATGCTTGATCTCTTCCATTTTCTTCATATTCACATCTTTAGGTATAAACCATCAAGAGAAGACGGATTGTAATACATCTCACATCATCCCAAATTTCATTGATGGTAGGGAAAGTAACTCTTATTTTTCTAGTGCTAGATATTCGAATAGGCACAGTATGACATGCACTTTGACAGCTTTGAGAGTTCCCAATACCCGAAAGTTGTGCTCATCCTCTTCAATCCACTCTTCTGCTGCTAACGGACCCCGATCACTGTGAAGGATAGGCAATGTCTATGAAGGAAGAAAAAACTGGTAATGGATTATTATAAAACTTGGGGATATTTCTCGGTGGAATTTTCTAAACAATATATAAAACATAGAGCTCAAAATAATATCCAATAATAGTCTAAATAAAATTATCATCTGGACCCAAAATGTAACACCCCAAGATTTCATAGTGTGTTATTTCTTCAAAATAATTCAATAACTTGCACTACACGCAACACCGAGTTCAATCACACCATGACTTACAAAGAAAAAAAGACATTAAAAGAGGTCATGAATAGCATTAACTACATTTTAAACTTTATATAATCCTTATAATTTTAGAATCCATATTATGAGTTTCTTAGTCATAATGCAAGAACAGATTCATTTTCAGTATTATACTTTTATCAACTTTTAATAGTGAAACCTTTTTAAATACAATATTTTAAACTTTTTGACTAAATGGGGACATCAAAAAATTTAAAATGAAACATCCCAAGCTTACACGGTACGCTTTCCTTTGAATAAAACAGTAGCGTGTGTTGTACGCAACTTCGAGTTTTAACACACACCACAACCGATCAAACTAGCCGTTATGAATAGTAATACCTAATTTTTAAAATTATATATATTTTATATTTGAAAATGGACTTCATTTTTGGATTCGGAATATCGAATTTAGCCTAAGGTGAAATTTTGGTACATTTCGGATAACTTTCATATTTTGATGAATAGTGAAAATTACTAAATTTTAATTAAAAACAACTTTTTTAATCAAAATAATTAATAGTGATAAATTATGAATTTGAGTGGTTTTAAAGTATATTTAGAATATATTTTTACCATTTAATATAATGTTGGTCATTGGACATAATTTTACAATTAAACCGAACATAAACAAGTGTCAATCTTTTGATAGTTATTATCTCTTAAAAACACGCTTTTTGTTTTGACAGCGGGAATTAATTTTAAATTAATTTCTGCCACTTCTGTGTTTTGAATTTAGGAAAATGGATTCCATATTTGTAATCAGGATGTTCAAATTGTGTAAATAGGTAACTTTTATTTTTAGGCATTTTGAATAATTACTGCGGTAAATATTTTATTTACCATGGTTAAGGGTAAATCCGGTAAATAAGGGTTAAAAATAATATTATAATAATACTAAATTACCCTAAAACGTGTATTAACCCTATTGGTTGATACATGGTAGACCATGGGCTTCTTTGGGTCTATTTTGGGACCCCATGGATCCACTTGTAGGTGATAGGGACACTTTATTTTAATTAAGTTAAAATGAATACAAAAATGACACAAGCATATATCTTTTAGAAAAACAATTGTTACATAGGGTTATATATGTTGGATTTTAGATTATAAATATTCATTAGAAATATAAAAATATTTCCTACATAATGATAGTTTATTTATAATTTTTAGAGATTAAATAATTTATTTTATGTATGACACAATGAAGATGCAGTAATTACTATAATAGTGAAAAATTAAAATAATTGATATTATAAATACCCAAATAAATATAATATGAAACTTTTAATGAATTAAACTAATTTTCTAGGATAATATGACATATTAGGATTGATTTAATTGACTTTGTTCGAAATAATCAATCTGTTATGAGTTTCACAAAAATCAACTATTGAATAGTGTCAAAATTGACATAAAAGAGTTCTTAAAACAAATATTATATTATTAATTGATATTAAATTTCTAAAAATCTAAGGTTCGTCCAAAAGATTTATATCATGATAGTTTCGTCATTACTGGACCACTTGGGGGTCGTTTGGATGTATATAGTAAGTTTATTAACCATATTATATAAAAATACAAAGAGACATTGTAAAAGTGAAACTAATTAACTTAGAGTTAATACATACAGATAAGGTTAATATAAGTACCCAAACCTGTCTAAATTCTATTGGTTGAGTGGTTTTCGACCTAGCCCCACCTTAACCTTTTAATAGTCAACTTTGGAGCCATTAGAAACCGAATATGAATTTATTATAAATTAATATTTCTAGCTTTTCCAAAGGTGCCCCTCACCCCTCTTATAAAAGGGCACTCCTCCTTCTCATTTCTTCACACCTTCAAAGCCTTTTGGTTCGGCCAAACTCTGCCCAAATACTCTCCCAACATCCCTCACTACAACATAGAGGCCTTAGTTTGATCAGAAAGCCAACCTAAAGATCCCTTTTGATCAAATCAAAAGGAAGAACCCGAAGAAGAGGTAATGATTTCACCACCCTTTTCTAAGTTCCTTTCTTCTTCCACATCCTCTTTCTTTGTTCTTACCATTCTAAAATAATAACTCCAGTATCTTACATATACTATGATGTTATTATAAATATGGTACAACCATATTCAGTATTATATCCACCCTTTGAATAACATGTCACCATACGTGCGTACGTACGGCTTACCGTCTCCACGTCGTGGTGTAATTGTTATTCAATATATTATTATTTGGATGGGTATAATAATGATGTGTAACTCATGTAAATAATAAATATAACATGTTAATGATTCTGTATATATGATATAACATCCATTTATATATTATTTTAATATCAAAAGAATGATATTGTCACTCGTACGTATGTACGGACTACCGTCTCCACGAACACGATGAGATTCATTCTCCATCATATCCATTCAAGTATAATTATAATTTGATGATTTAAAAATGATGTTTAAGGACTTGATATAATTCTGGATATGAATAAGATACAACAAACATGGCTTATGTTACAAAACATATAAAAGAAAATGAGTAAGTTAACACCCGAAACGACGATAATTCTAAGATATTATTAACAAATCAATGTTAAAAGATCATATACGATATCATATTAATATATATGATTCTTGTATAATTTGATAACAATTATTTCACCATTATACAGGAGGTTAACCTACCCCAACCAAGGAAAAGTACAAGGTAAGGGTTTATTTCACAATCTCTTCATTATCCGAGGTTGTTTATACGTAATAATCTACTGGGATATCTTTATCATCCACATCCATGTTTCTTAAAAATGTATTTCAAAACATTTTTACTATTTACAAGAATATGGGTTAAAGTCATTTATACCCTTGTTTGACTTTTTATAAGAGGTTTATAAAGGAATCTTTCCGTCGTTTTCAAAACAAGGTCCTTTTTAACCTTTTCGACAGAATTGAGGTAAGAATGTTTTTTTTAACTTATACGGCGGGTGCGGTTATTTTACGCCATTATAAAATCTTCAAAGCATTCCTTACAAGCTTATAAGAATATTTTCAACGAAAATGTTTTATTTTATATGGATCTTAAATGATTTCAAAATAAAAGGAGATATTTCCTTAAAAAGAATTTTGATTTCATCTATGTCAACATCCTTTGATGGATTTTAAGATTATTTGAAGTTGATTTATTATGATACAAAACTTCTATATTGTTTTGAAGTTTTTGTGATATGTTTGACTGTGGATGTGATATTTTTATAACATTCATAGTTTATGGTGAAAGTATTGACATTTCGTATGCTAGTTCCAATAAGAATGTTTATGTTATATTTCAATCTTTACTTCATATGAATGTGTTGGACAAGTACGTTCCAGGTTGGGGACTGGTTAAAGTAAGCCCTCCAGGTTGGGGACTGGTAAAAGTAAGCCCTCCAGGTTGGGGACTGGTAAAAGTAAGCCCTCCAGGTTAGGGACTGGTAAAAGTAAGCCCTCCGGGTTGGTGTCCGGTTATTAGAGGCACTCCGGGTTGGTGTCCGGTTATTAGAGGCAGTCCGGGTTGGTGTCCGGTTATTAGAGGCACTCCGGGTTGGGTTCCGGTTACAGTTAGCCCCAAGGTCTTGGGAAGAGGCCTTGAAAAGTAATTAAAGTTTAGCATTATGCATTCCAACATTATGAAAGTGGTTATTGATTTTTGCATGTGATTATTCGATTAGTAGAATATCCATGTGAATAAGTAAATGGCATTATTTCATTTTATTTATGCCATACCATGTTGAATGTTCATGTTTAAAAGGCTTTTGTTTTAGTTATACATTTCTTTAAATGTTTATTCTTATTTATGAAAGTTTCTGTTATATTGTTATCCTTACTGGGCATTTGAGCTCACCCCTTTTCTATGTTTTAATTTTCCCAGGAAGTGAAGATGTAAGTTATGAATGACCTGCCGGGATATTATGAGGGGATTATAGTGTGGATTGTGGAAACATTATGTTGTTGTATTAGTTTTTCATTTTATGATGTAATGTAAAACTTATGAATATATCTAGTGTTTCCAAGGCTACTAAACCAATCGGTCTTTCGAGATTTGATCTTTCTTGTGATCATGCCAATGTTATGAAGTAATGCACCGACTCTGGGTAACTGGGGTCGGGGCGTTACAGTTGGTATCAGAGGAAGTTTAGTACAAACCTTGGAAGCTAGATTTAGATAAAATCTGATTAGAGCACGTAGACCTAAGATGAACTTTGAGGATTAGTGTAGAAGAACTTCCTAGAATTTTGGTATTGTAGAGATTTTGTGAGTTTTCCGAGCAATACATCCCTGTCTGGATACGAGCAGGTAGAGGCGGCTCTAGCACAGATGTACCTAGGGGTAAAACCCGAAAACACCGCTTTGAGCTAGACTCGAACGGGAACTGGTGCACGACAATGGGCCTTGCTGCACTCTTGGTTACGACACTCCCGGGGGATATGCTTAGGATAATTCTCATTTTCTTTACAAATCATTATGAAGGGTTTATTAGTATATACATCCTCAAAGGAGACATTTTTATGATTATGTATTATATCCATAAATAGTTCAATTTATATTAAGTGTTTTATAAGTATGGGATTATGTATTTTGATTCATAAACTGATCTTGTGTATGCCATTGTTTAGAAATGGCACCCAGTAGAAGAAATGAGAACTCCAGAAATGCACATGATCCAAAGAGAAAGAAGGATCATATCTTTCATGGTCTTAAGCTAGAATTTATAAGAGGAATAGTCTCCCATGTATTATCATCATGTGAAGAAATAATATCATGTGTTGATAAGATAAGTAAAGAGTTTACTGAGTCCTATGGCTTTGAAGGGAAGCAAGAGAAGAAAAGGATGGAAGAGAGAAAGATGGATAAAGGGATGAGGGAAAAGAAGAATTTTCCCATATGTGGTAACTGTGGAAAGAAACACCCTGGAACTTGCCTGAAAGGAATGAGAGTTTGTTATAAGTGTGGAGGAAAAGGGCACAAAGTACGTGACTGAAAGGGTGAGAAAATGGTTTCAAATGTACAATGCTTCATTTGCAAGGAGTTTGGACACTCTGCAAACCTTTGTCCCAGTCATCAGAATATGCCTCAAATGATGTTATTGGATAATAATAAAGTTATGATACTACCACAGATGAAGAGGAATGATTAGAGTTCTTATGTTGATTATGTCAATTGAGTGTTGTATCAACAATGTACTTGTTATAATAATTATGGAGTATATAAGGATTGTACTGCAGTACTATTTCATTAAGGACTTGAGATTGTGTGGAACAAAGAAAAGTGACTCAATAGCAGGATAAATTTTTGGAAAATATATGGTTGAGAGAATGATAAACTATAATATAGTTCTGATACCGAGGTAGTGATTTTCGAATAATAAATGATTATTTTGGAAAAATTATATTGGATATTCTTGACTACCTTGGAACTGATTAATGATTTGTATATCCCATCATTGTTGGGGTTTAAAACATTTTTGGACTGATGAAGTATATCCATCATTCTATATGGAATAAGGGAGCATGAATGTAATCAATAAAGAATATGGTAATTTAGGATGTTTCAGTGTATTAAAAGAATACATGATGAAGGTATTCATATGCTATTACGGGGTAAAAAGGATCTAAATTATGTTTACCTTCCTTATAAATGTTGGAATGTGAGTTTGTACAGAAGTATTTTGGATAGTTCTAGTTTGGATTATTTTGGATTGCAATAAAAGGACAACCCGGAGGTCGGGCGGCAACCCGTCGCGACCGGCAAGGCCGCGAGACTTGAACCCGCAACCGAAGGGCGACAAGGGTGTATCACCTACCACTGGCCCACGAGATGTCCTGGATTAAATAATGTAGTTTTTATTAAAAGATCTTTTAGATGAATTATAAATTCGTTTATTTTGGAACCCTATACGAATAGTGTAAATAGAATTTTTTTTACATTCTATTATCTTTTAGAGTGAAAGATGAGTATGTGGTAGAAATTTATTAATGGATAAAACTCTAATTATAAATTAAGTATATCTCTATATGATCTTAGCCAATATCATAAAACAATTCCTCAATATTAAGAAAAGCAAATTAGAACAAAAATGTTTTCCTAGATGGAACCTTAAATCATCACTAATTTATGGCTTTGGGATTGTTGGCCTTTTCATAGCCATGTTCTCTACCACTCTCCATCGGGTAATTGATGGTTAGATTTCTCTTCCATATCCATATTTTCCTACATGGAACCCTAGTAGGTGATATTTTCGGTAATCTTCATACTTTCCACTCTTTGTTTTAAATAGAGGCCTCATTAATTCATTTTTCGATGTGAGATTTCAACTAAGATATTTTGAAACGTCAAAAACGTGTTATTCCAATACCCTATGTTTTTTTGAACCGATGGTATTTCAAATCATCATAGATTGATGAGTTTAAGAACCTCAATTTTATACTTTTCTATGATTGATGACCTCAATCACTACCTATAAATATTTACGTTTTTCCGCCAATTATATGTCTCTAATTTCCACCAATGTTCTCCTAATCGAGATCATAATTTGGTGGTGACCCTTTCATTTCTCTTTTCCTCATATTAAGACTAAATTTTAGTAACCCAATTTCCGATGTGGGTTTTCCCACAAATATATTTTCTATTTTCAACCTTTTATTTTCGAATAACAATTTCAAATTGCGAGGACGCAATTTATTGAAGGAGGGGAGAATGTAACACCCCAAGATTTCATAGTGTGTTATTTCTTCAAAATAATTCAATAACTTGCACTACACGCAACACCGAGTTCAACCACACCATGACTTACAAAGAAAAAAAGCCATTAAAAGAGGTCATGAATAGCATTAACTACATTTTAAACTTTATATAATCCTTATAATTTTTGAATCCATATTATGAGTTTCTTAGTCATAATGCAAGAACAGATTCATTTTCAGTATTATACTTTTATCAAATTTTAATAGTGAAACCTTTTTAAATACAATATTTTAAACTTTTTGACTAAATGGGGACATCAAAAAATTTAAAATTAAACATCCCAAGCTTACACGGTACGCTTTCCTTTGAATAAAACAGTAGCGTGTGTTGTACGCAACTTCGAGTTTTAACACACACCGCAACCGATCAAACTAGTCGTTATGAATAGTAATACCTAATTTTTAAAATTATATATATTTTATATTTGAAAATGGACTTCATTTTTGGATTCGGAATATCGAATTTAGCCTAAGGTGAAATTTTGGTACATTTCGGATAACTTTCATATTTTGATGAATAGTGAAAATTACTAAATTTTAATTAAAAACAACTTTTTAAATCAAAATATTTAATAGTGATAAATTATTAATTTGAGTGGTTTTAAAGTATATGTAGAATATATTTTTACCATTTAATAAAATGTTGGTCATTGGACATAATTTTACAATTAAACCGAACATAAACAAGTGTCAATCTTTTGACAGTTATTATCTCTTAAAAACACGCTTTTTGTTTTGACAGCGGGAATTAATTTTAAATTAATTTCTGCCACTTCTGTGTTTTGAATTTAGGAAAATGGATTCCATATTTGTAATCAGGATGTTCAAATTTTGTAAATAGGTAACTTTTATTTTTAGACATTTTGAATAATTACTGCGGTAAATATTTTATTTACCATGGTTAAGGGTAAATCCGGTAAATAAGGGTTAACAAATAATATTATAATAATACTAAATTACCCTTAAACGTGTATTAACCCTATTGGTTGATACATGGTCGACCATGGGCATCTTTGGGTCTATTTTGGGACCCCATGGATCCACTTGTAGGTGATAGGGACACTTTATTTTAATTAAGTTAAAATGAATACAAAAATGACACAAGCATATATCTTTTAGAAAAACAATTGTTACATAGGGTTATATATGTTGGATTTTAGATTATAAATATTCATTAGAAAGATAAAACGATTTCCTACATAATGATATTTTATTTATAATTTTTATACATTAAATAATGTATTTTATTTATGACACAATGAAGATGCAGTAATTACTATAATAGTGAAAAATTAAAATAATTGATATTGTAAATACCCAAATAAATATAATATGACACTTTTAATTAATTAAACTAATTTTCTAGGATAATATGATATATTAGGATTGATTTAATTGACTTTGTTCGAAATAATCAATCTGTTATGAGTTTCACAAAAATCAACTATTGAATAGTGTCAAAATTGTCATAAAAGAGTTCTTAAAACAAATATTATATTATTAATTGATATTAAATTCCTAAAAATCTAAGGTTCATCCAAGAGACTTATATCATGATAGTTTCGTCATTAATGGACCACTTGGGGGTCGTTTGGATGTATATAGTAAGTTTATTAACCATATTATATAAAAATACAAAGAGACATTGTAAAAGTGAAACTAATTAACTTAGAGTTAATACATAAAGATAAGGTTAATATAAGTACACAAACCTGTCTAAATTATATTGGTTGAGTGGTTTTTGACCTAGCCCCACCTTAACCTTTGAATAGTCAACTTTGGAGCCATTATAAACCGAATATGAATTTATTATAAATTAATATTTCTAGCTTTTCCAAAGGTGCCCCTCACCCCTCTTATAAAAGGGCACTCCTCCTTCTCATTTATTCACACCTTCAAAGCCTTTTGGTTCGGAAAAACTCTGACCAAATACTCTCCCAACATCCCTCACTACAACATAGAGGCCTTAGTTTGATCAGAAAGCCAACCTAAGGATCCCTTTTGATCAAATCAAAAGGAAGAACCCGGAGAAGAGGTAATGATTTCACCACCATTTTCTAAGTTCCTTTCTTCTTCCACATCCTCTTTCTTTGTTCTTACCATTCTAAAATAATAACTCTAGTATCTTACATATACTGTGATGTTATTATAAATATGGTACAACCATATTCAGTATTCTATCCACCCTTTGAATAACATGTCACCATACGTGCGTACGTACGGCTTTCCGGCTCCACGTCGTGGTGTAATTGTTATTCAATATATTATTATTTGGATGGGTGTAATAATGATGTGTAACTCATGTAAATAATAAATATAACATGTTAATGATTCTGTATATATGATATAACATCCATTTATATATTATTTTAATATCAAAATAATGATATTGTCGCTCGTGCGTATGTACGGACTACCGTCTCCACGAACACGATGAGATTCATTCTCCATCGTATCCATTCAAGTATAATTATCATTTGATGATTTAAAAATGATGTTTATGGACTTGATATAATTCTGGATATGAATAAGATACAACAAACATGGCTTATGTTACAAAACATATAAAAGAAAATGAGTAAGTTAACACCCGAAACGACGATAATTCTAAGATATTATTAACAAATCAATGTTAAAAGATCATATACGATATCATATTAATATATATGATTCTTGTATAATTTAATAACAATTATTTCACCATTATACAGGAGGTTAACCTACCCCAACCAAGGAAAAGTACAAGGTAATGGTTTATTTCACAATCTCTTCATTATCTGAGGTTGTTTATACGTAATAATCTACTGGGATATCTTTATCATCCACATCCATGTTTCTTAAAAATGTATTTCAAAACATTTTTACTATTTACAAGAATATGGGTTAAAGTCATTTATACCCTTGTTTGACTTTTTATAAGAGGTTTATAAAGGAATCTTTCTGTCGTTTTCAAAACAAGGTCCTTTTTAACCTTTTCGACAGAATTGAGGTAAGAATGTTTTTTTAACTTATACGGCGGGTGCGGTTATTTTACGCCGTTATAAAATCTTCAAAGCATTCCTTACAAGCTTATAAGAATATTTTCAAAGAAAATGTTTTATTTTATATGGATCTTAAATGATTTCAAAATAAAAGGAGATATTTCTTTAAAAAGAATTTTGATTTCATCTACGTCAACATCCTTTGATGGATTTTAAGATTATTTGAAGTTGATTTATTATGATACAAAACTTCTATATTGTTTTGAAGGTTTTGTGATATGTTTGACTGTGGATGTGCTATTTTTATAACATTCATAGTTTATGGTGAAAGTATTGACATTTCGTATGCTAGTTCCAATAAGAATGTTTATGTTATATTTCAATCTTTACTTCATATGAATGTGTTGGACAAGTATGTTCCAGGTTGGGGACTGGTTAAAGTAAGCCCTCCAGGTTGGGGACTGGTAAAAGTAAGCCCTCCAGGTTGGGGACTGGTAAAAGTTTGCCCTCCAGGTTAGGGACTGGTAAAAGTAAGCCCTCCGGGTTGGTGTCCGGTTATTAGAGGCACTCCGGGTTGGTGTCCGGTTATTAGAGGCACTCCGGGTTGGTGTCCGGTTATTAGAGGCACTCCGGGTTGGGTTCCGGTTACAGTTAGCCCCAAGGTCTTGGGACGAGGCCTTGAAAAGTAATTAATGTTTAGCATTATGCATTCCAACATTATGAAAGTGGTTATTGATTTTTGCATGTGATTATTCGATTAGTAGAATATCCATGTGAATAAGTAAATGACATTATTTCATTTTATTTATGCCATACCATGTTGAAAGTTCATGTTTAAAAGGCTTTTGTTTTAGTTATACATTTCTTTAAATGTTTATTCTTATTTATGAAAGTTTCCGTTATATTGTTATCCTTACTGGGCATTTGAGCTCACCCCTTTTCTATGTTTTACTTTTCCCAGGAAGTGAAGATGTAAGTTATGAATGACCTGCCGGGATATTATGAGGGGATTATAGTGTGGATTGTGGAAACATTATGTTGTTGTATTAGTTTTTCATTTTATGATGTAATGTAAAACTTATGAATATATCTAGTGTTTCCAAGGCTACTAAACCAATCGGTCTTTCGAGATTTGATCTTTCTTGTGATCATGCCAATGTTATGAAGTAATGCACCGACTCTGGGTAACTGGGGTCGGGGCGTTACACAAAATGACCAACTCTAAAACAAAACAAATTAAAACACAATTCAAACTTCCTTTTCCAGAATCCCTTTTTTATTTTATATTTCAAAACCACCTTCTTTCAAGGCCACTTTGAAAATACCAAACCCAAATTTCAAACAAAATTAAATTTCCAAAATCATTTCCCCTTTTAAAAACACATTAGAAACATAAGTTAAATCCTTTAATTCTAGGTACACACCCAAGTAATACCATGAACCTTTTCACATGTATTTACGCACTTTTATCCATACTCACCATAATTCACTTTCCATGCATCACTTAACATGTGAAAACGTTCATAAATAGTACCCAAGGATTCACCCAAACCATTTATCTTCAAATTCCTTGAAAATACAAAAATTTTAGAACATGAGCATTAAGTTTTAATAACCTATTTCATGAATTAAAATCCATTTTAATGAAATCTTCCTCATTTTAAAAACCCCATTTTTTCATTTTGAAAAGTTCACTTACACCAACGTGAATCAAGACGAGAATAAAATTGCATCAAACTACAGGAGTGAGGGACTAGTTGTCATGTTTAACATTCTTACATTGTAGTGGTCCATGGCCCATGTAAGCATCAATAACTACGAGGACTCTAAACCATGTACTGAATCTCCAAATGGGTCATTACTCCATGTGAAATCATGATGTGACATCGTCTTGCATCAGTTGCCATCCCTCAATCTAAAACAAACCAGAACAAGACAATGAATCGATTCCCAGACAACCCCTAGTGACTCGAGGTTCAGAATGAGAAAGGGTTCATGAGGCCCTTCTAGTACCTAACTTCAGAGTCCGATATTCCTACTCACAATCTTCCATACACCCCCAATAAAAAGGGACTCTGTTGATACTATATTGTCACGAACCAATCTCGGGTTGACCCTGAACCAGTATTCCGAGTAGGTCCACAACATGTACTGAGGGGAATTCTCGATCCCTCCTGGATGGAAGCTAGTGTAGAACATCAAAATAAATCCATTGGAAAAAATAGGGCCATAAAATATAAATAAAAATACAATAATAAACAAAAAAACTAAACTCTATAAGAAGAAAAACAATAAAAAAGAATAACTAAACATAACTCCATGTGACCATCTCAGTCACCACCCAACTCAAAACCATGTTTTCTTCAAGAACGATCCAGCACTAACAAGACTTGAATAAGAAACAGAACCTACAAATAAAAAGATAGGATACGTGTGAGCACTGAGATGCTCAATTGGGATGCCATATATAACCACTTAATCTACGAATTCCCATTCCCAAAATTGTCTAATGACAGTAGTTTTAAATAAAATTATAAATATAGATTTTTTATATTTTAAAAGAATAAACATAATTTTTTTCTATTTGAATATCCTTCACATGCTACTTACCCTTTACAAAACCATTTTAAAATTCATTCACAAAACCAAGACAAAAAGACCAAGGTTTTTCTAAAATGGGAGCAGGTAAACATTACAAGATGGAACAAACTAGTATAATAGAAAGTGAACTATCCATATAAGTAATAACCATGGGAAATCATAAACATCATTATAAGACACAAGGATATACATGGTTCGGAACCACTTACCCTTTTATAGTGAAGCCTACAAAGTCTATAACCAACTGATCACTGTCACAAAAAAACTAGAAGCACTCCCCATTTGGCCTCTCTATATCTTCCAGTGGGTACCAACATGTCTAATTGGGGTTGATAAGAAACCATCACTCGATCAACTACAAGAATCCCAAGAACCTATGGTGGTCAGAATAATGTTGTTTATGTAGGAGGCCCTCACAAGTGTCACTCATATCATGTCACCTGCCTACACCAAACATGGACACCAATATGCGATAACCCAGAAAATTGAAATCCATCCTATAAAGGTTCCCCATATTTATTATATATACATATATATATATATATATCATATCACATGAAGGTGCCGACCAGGCTATCATGCTAGACCAACATTAAAACCATTTGAAACGTTTTGAAAATTATTAATGTTGTTAAATGAGAATATAGTCATCAAAACCCCATCCTTTCAATGAATCAACACTAACATTACAATAATGATGAAATTTCCAAACGATATTTTAACATGTTATCTCCCATAGTGTTGCCCAAAACATCACAAAAACACCACTTTTTCTTTTAAAAAGATAAGAAGGAATATGCTTAAATATTTCATTTCATTCCATTTTAGACTACAAAATTAAGCCAATGTCATTTAAAAACCAAGAATCATTTTCAAAAAATTTCCATCCCCTTTCAAATCAAACCTAAATGCACATCAAAAGACTTTTCACCCATGATTCTCATTTCAAACATCATTTAATAAATCAATTACTCATTTAGTAAAAAATTTCAAAAGTTCCAAACAAAGGATTACATCATGATCTCACCAAGTTCACAGGAAAATTCCATTTTAAAATAAAATGCATACCCAACAACTTATGAAAATCAACTTTTGAACCTTTAAAAATTAAATACCACCACATGCACAACCAAATGAACTATTTTTAAAATTAATGAGATCATTTTGACTTTAAAATAATCCACTATGATAACTTATTAATCAATTTTAAGAAGAAATTCATGGCCTAAACATAAAAATATACTCACGTCTTGTTTTATGATAGAATACACATAAAATCCACCCCAAAACATAGTTTTATTCCTAGGACATTTAAACAGAATAATTGAAATGTTCTTAAAACACATGTAAATGACACATTATGGGTTTTCAAAATAGAACACACTCCATATCACATAACATGCTACAAAAACAAGTAACACACAATAATAATTATTTAAAACAATGTTCACACCAAAATAATTAACTATAGAGCATGTTAAATTAGTTAGATAGGAAAAATAATTTATCAAGTAATTTTCATACACCAAACTACTTATTAAAAATCATATAATTATTCCAAAAGATATTTTTAAAAATTTTAACTAATATAAAAACACTACAATTATATAATTGCAATACCTATGAAGGTTCTAATGATATTTATAAATTAATTTGAATCACCAAAGTGCCATGGATTGTGCGGGGAAGGAAGAGTTTGGAAAATAGCCTCCTCAATGTTGTGAGAATATGAAAGCACTTCAATGGAAAGAAGAAAACCCCCTACTGACCAAACACACACCTAAAACAATGAGATAAACACACAAATCAAAACTCGAGGTGTTAGAGTTTTTTAAAATCGAGGAAAATCGCTAAAATTAAGAGGCAGACAATCACGGAGGAGAAGTATGTCGACAAGAGAGGGATATAGTTGGGGATGGGGGTTAGGTTTTCTAGAGTTCTGTCATGTTGGGAAGATAATAGGAGAGGTGAGACCTTGAGTGAAGTGAGGGGTGAGGTTAGAGGGGTGTAATCCGGCCGCCTCTATAGGAATTGGCCTATTGGGGCTCATCGTGCCGCACAGGGGGAAGAGGGGGCGTGGCCTAGTCATAGGTGATGAGAGAGGAGGCGACAGCTGGTACCACATTGCAGGCCGAGTTGGAGAGGTGGGTGGTTCATGTGCAGCACATGCATGGAGGAGAAACTAGGGAGGGATGTGCCTCCCTCATAGGGTTTTGATTATCATTTTCTTTTTCTTTTTCATATCTTAATATCAATAATAATAATATAAATAATTATTCTAATAAAAAATAAATATAAAAATAATTATTATAATTATAAAAATTATATTATTCATACTAATAATGGTAATGATAATGGTAGAAATAATAATAAATAATAAATTGTAATAATAATCATCATCATCATAATCATCAAAATCATAATGTTACTCATTTTATTATAAATAATAACATCAATTTAAACATTTCAAAGAATAAATTTACTTAAAATTTTATTTGTTTTAACTATTTGGAAATTGTATAACACGCTAACTGATTACACGTCTACCTAAAAATTTTCTATCGTCTCGTACGGGTCCAAACCAATGTAAAATTATTAAATTTCAAAAAAAAATTAAATCGGGACTCATCTTGAACATTGACGTTAGATCCCAGTGCTAAAAAAATTATATTAAAAATTCAACATCTAAAAATCCTGGGAGTGATCCCCTATTTAATATATCTTCCTGTTACTGGATTGGGTCTTAGTATCTAATAGAGGTCCCTTGGAGTCTCCCATCTCTGAGGAGTTTATTTGTATCCACTGAGATTAAACATTATTTTCTTAGCAGTGATATCTGATGAGCGTGTTCTCTTGGATGGGCCCTCTGGGATGGCTATGTGAGACCTGATGGATTGTATCTCTCGGAGGAGTTTCATATGGGATGACCTATCTCACAGATTTTTTTCTTCTGGTTATGAGTTTCCTTATAGCCTCATGTAGAATCTGTTATTAGTGATGAGGTGGGAACCTCATCAGGAATGCAACTTGAGATGAGGGTATCAGGTTCCCCTTATGGGGTTTCTTGGTGGTATTGTCACATCTTCAGTGACACTCCCAATGGTTTTAGCTGACTAGTCATGTTTAGAATAAGATGGTCTTGTGATGGAAATTATCTCTCATCTGGGTTCCATATTTATTGGATTAGTAGAATGTTGACTTTTAGTTTCTCATTTTCTTTTGGAATTTTTTTCCACTAACTAAGTATTTTTATACTCACCCCTACATGGGAAGTGCCTATAAATTGTTGGTGTCATGTACAGACCAAATCATTTATATGGAATCCTCGGTGGAGTTTAGTGCACTAGACTGATTGGGGTGTACTAGATCTTGGATGAGGAGTTTTTTTGCATGGCTTTAACAGCAACACCCACCATATGAGAATGTCAGAAGCTTTTGCAGTTTTCATTTGGTGGGCCATGCATTTTCCCTTTTGTACTATGTTGTACTCCGGATGGGAATATATCAGTTCATGATTTTATTTTTTTTTATTTTATTTCCATGCACAGTTTCATAAAGGTTTATGTTAGTGTGTGTGTGTGTGTGTAGAAGTATGAAAGGTTAATGCATATAATGTGTGTGATAGCTTACTCAGTGCTAGTCTCCAGCCCCTGACTAGTTAGAGGTAGTCTTGGAGAATTGGGGATCTAGCCCCATCAATTTGGGCCATGACATAGTGGTGTCATAGGACATTTCATCTTTGGGACCTTAGAGCATAGTTGGTATTTCTGTGAGCTTGGTTACGATTACACAGTGATGGTGTTAGTAGGTTTCAAGTTTTAATTACATGCAATGGACTCTAGAGGTGGGTGCATCAGCCGATATATCCATTCACTATGACCTTGATAAACTTCCTTTAAACTCAAGACATTAGGACTTTGGTATAAGGTTAATAATGGTACTTGCATTATATTGGACTTGGTTTTGGTTTTTCCTTGTCCCTCTTGAGTTAGATCCTGAGATATACTCCATGACTGTAAAGTGTCTTGATATTATTTCGAGATATATCCAGGAAGATAGCCATTCAAGGATCTAGGGTAGTATTGTCGGTGTGATCCGCCACAAGGAGTGGTTTTAGAATAGGGTATTTGTTCTATGGTGGTACCTCTTAGTGGTCTTCTAGTTGAGAAACCACATGTAAAGCCCCAAACTGTGTTTGTAGTGTAGGATGAGGATTCATACAGGATGAGTGCAGTACACGATATCTAGAGGTATGGACCTCTAATGTTCCATGGTCATTTTGACCCCCAGGAAACTGATTACTAGCTTGAAATAGTCACACATGTTTTCTGCCTTGTGAGGACACCTCTTGAATATATTGGGGTCTTAGTGGAAAACTTTTTTCAGGGTTCGGTCGGGTGCTGGTGGTACCTTGTGACACAGAACCATGATGAGGATTTGTTATCTTGGGTAGTATCTGAGATGATCATTAAGGAGGAGTTTTATCTGTCCACGCTGACATCAGTGTGTATCTATGAGATTCTACAACTTTTTCAATTGATCAAAACCATGGCTATAAGGCCCCAGCCTTAAACCTTACATAATCTTTAGTTATCACAAGATTGCATGTTGAGGATCTTTTTAGGTTTAGAGTTTTAGAGAATTAGATCTTAAAACATGCATTAAAACCACATTTAAACAAAGTGGTTACAATAAAAGATAGTATTCTTTTTTCCCATCAATGGAAACATATTGAAAATAAAACATGGATTCTTTCTTGACACATCCTTGACTCTATCATCTTATCATGTACCTTTCCCGTGACGTGTGAAAAATATTTCAAAAACATGGGATGAGAATAAAAACTCAGTATGGGTTATATAAAAAAACATGGAAAGGAAACATGAGTTCATATATACATAAGAATGAAATCATTCTTCACCCATAAAACATAGGCACTTTAACATACCTCATAAAATCATGAATAAATCATAGAAATAATAAGACATAAAGGTAACTTGAGGCATTCATAATATTCTTACGCAGGGAGTAACCCTCTTGGTTACGTTTGGAATACCCATCACAGTATATTCCCTAAATCTCTTCAGAGAAACCTTAACATTTCACTCCTTCGCGTTACCCAATGCATTGGAGAGCTATATCGGGCTCACTCGCCCTTAGTTTATCACGGAACCACCTGTATTCATAATAATTCCCAAGTACCTCATCATAATTGTATCACATAAAACCTGCATAAAGGAAACATATCATTTCCACCATTCAATCACAAGATATCAATACCACACATTGATATAAAAATATTATGAAAACCATTTTCAATACCAAAATAAAAGAAAAGTAAAACATGGTATTTATTTTTCTTTTAAAAAGAAGTTATGGCTTGTAGAGGAAGCCGAAACTCAAATAACGGTCACGACGGCGGAGAAGTCGTTGTCGCCGCATACGTACGACAAAAACATTCCCTTTTGTCATATAGTAAACGCTTCTTATAAAAAATATTCCTTTTGAATAAACTTAAAAGTCAAAGGGGTTTATACACCATATAAAAGAAGGTTGTGTATAAAACAAAATATGCCTCAATGAAAGGAGATTGAGACGAAGTCCCATACCTCGTATCCGACTTGACCCGACCATTCTTTAATCTCCTAAATAATAAACTTGAGTTAATCTCTACTTGCTTAAGAACCTTTTTCAAGTTAATTATTCCTTTTATACCATGTTATGAACATCATGTAATCATTTAAGTTAATAATGTTCATTTTGTCGGTATTTGGTTCTTAAGTCAAAAATAGACTTCTTACACTTACATGTTGTTAATTTGGTCAAAGGTTCGTTATATCCAGAATGATATTAATTATTTGGATAAAATATATATCATATATATTCAGAATATACAAGTATTTTTAATATTACATCACATTTAGAGGTAAGAAATGAAATGCACCGTTCATGGAGACGGTAAGTCGTACGTATGCATGAATGCTACTTCCATTTCTATTTCGTATTTTCTGGAATGGAGTCATAATGATATAAGAGTATATTATAATTCCAATATAATAACATATATAATATCATTAACTTTATCCTTTACACATCCCACATATGTTATTAACGAATCAAATCACTTTCAGGGGGCGGTAGTCCGCACTTCCTAAAATGAAGATATCGTGTTTACCCATAATGGAAACAACAATGGTATGCCATAAATGAAAAATACAGAAGCTTAAGGAATGAATAAACATATTATATATCATATATAAAAATAGTGACATCATAATGTCCACCTTTTAAGGTGTTAAATGGGTATTGAACAATCATCGTTTTGGGAGGCAGAATTTCGCCATCCACGGAAACCGTATGTTCTTTAACCATTTGATGTAGTTGTGTGAGAGTGTAGCTCGAATAAATCTGATAAAAACATCCTAGTATATTTACGATACTGTTGATGTTACAAAATAAGTAAATAAAAAGAGTTTAGGGGGTTGGAGAAGCAAAATAAAACAAATGAACATGAGAGAATGAATTACCTTTAAAAGTGTAACTCCTTTTGATTTGAGCCTAAAGGCTTCCTTTGAAAGGATTCTTCCCAAAGGGAATCCTCTAGGATGAGGATAGGGATTTTGAGAGAGTAATGTGTAGGGTATGGCCGATTCAAAGTCTTGAGGAGTGTGTAAAATGAGGTAGAGGTGGGCGCCTTTTATAAGAGGAGAGGAGGGGCACTTTTGGAAATCATGAAATTATTATTTTATTTTCAAAAGTGTTTCGAATTTCTAAGGTCCCACATTGATATATTTCGAATATAATATGATAAGGCTTCGAAATATTCCCATACAATAGTTTTTGGACCAGTTTAGGTCTTAGATATTACAATATCTTTCCATTTTATTTAAATCGTTAAATAATGAGGTCATCGTTGCATCATCATGATGTCATAAATAATTTAATTTATTTAATGTCTAAAAATTATAAAAAAATAATATGATGTATGAAATCTTTTTAACTTTCTAATTAATATTTATAGACAAAAATATTATTAGTATAACACCTTCTAAAAATTGTTTTAGTAAAACAATTTATGTTAGTGTCATTTTCACCTTTATTTAAAAAAAGGCATTAAAGTCATTATCTCACCCAAGTGGCTCCATGGGGTCCCCTAAATCGACCCATGGGTTGTCTTGGTCGGCCATGACTCACCCAATAGGAGTAGGACAAGTGTCATGGTGTTTTCACATTTTTATAATAACATTTTTACCTTAAATTACAATAATTACCTCTAATCGCGATTAATGAAAAAAAGTTACTATTCACCAAAAAATTATTTTCATCCCATTGAACCACATTTTACATAATAATGACAACCAAGTATGTCGGATTTTCAACATTCAATACATATTAGTGGTAAACTTTCATTTAACTGAAAAATCAGTTTGCTTGATTACCACTTAGTCGTTTCACTATTCATCAAAAATTGGAGTTTTTCAGAAAATTACCAAAAATTCACTCTAAGCTATATTCTATATTCCGAATTCAAAAATGAAGTCTATTTTACAAAATTCAAAACATATAAGTCACATTAATTAATTTAATAATTAATTCCCGCTGTCATGACAAATAGCGTGTTTTTATGAAACAATAAGTATCAAAAGATAGATACTAGTTTAAGTTCAATTTCAAAGTGAAATTAATTCCAATGACCACTATTGGATTTAATGGTAAAAATATTTTCTAATTTCACTTTAAAACCAATTCAAAAAATTATCTAATCATATAAATAAATTAGATTAAAAAGAGGTTTTGAATTAAAATACAACACTTTACACTATTCGTTAAAAAATGAACTTTATCGGAAAGATACCAAAAATTTACACAAAGTAAGTTTTGATGTCCCAATTCTAAAGAAGAGTTATATTTGGACCAAAAGAATGTAAAAGAGTGATCAATACTATATTTAATGACGGTTCGTCATCAAAAGGTGATAAGTGAACCTTTAGTGAAAAATTAGGGTATAAATGCCTAAAATTGAATTTTAAGCCTTTTTCCTTTATTGGATAAATGTAAAAACATTTAAAAACATATATAATCATATTTTAGTTATTTCTATCCATTACCGCCAATACAACGACTACATGTTAACTACCATTTAAAATAATATTATTATATTACTAGTGTGCAACGTAAGTTTTCAAAGGAACTCATCGTTGCGTATCGGGTACGCTATCGAACATAGCAACCCCATTAAAATTAAAATATTAATAAATATTAATATGTATTATTATTTATTTACCTAGAATGTTACATCCTTCCCCCCTTTTAGGAATTGCGTCCTCGCAATTTTATTCACTTATCGAATAAGTGGGGGTATTTATCCCTCATTTCATTTTCAGATTCCCATGTTGCCTCTTCAATCTTGTGGTTTTTCCACAAAACCTTTACCTGATGAATCACTTTATTCCGTAACACTTTCTCCATGTGGTCTAGAATCTGGACCAGTTGTTCCTCATAAGATAAATTCTCTTCCAGCTGAACTACCTCTGGACTCAAAACATGAGATGGATCTGGCATGTACTTCCTTAACGTTGAAACATGAAAAACATTGTATACCAGAGATAAACTTGGAGGTAAAGCCACTCGGTATGCAACTGATCCAACTCTCTATAGAATTTTGTATGGTCCAATGAACCTTGGACTTAGCTTTCCTTTCTTACCAAATTGCATAACACTTTTCCATGGAGAAACTTTGAGAAAAACAAGATCACCTACCTCAAAAGAGAGATCCTTCCTCCTATTGTCCGCATAACTTTTCTGCCTGCTCTGAGCTGTTCTCATGTGTCTCTAAATCAACTGAACTTTTCCTACCATCTCTTCTACCAAATCTGGTCCCATCATCTTCCTTTCCCCTACTTCATCCCAAAAAGCTGGTGTTCGACACCATTTGCCATATAATGCCTCAAATGGTGCCACCTGTATACTGGAATGAAAACTGTTATTATATGAAAACTCAACCAAAGAAAGATGTTGGTCCCAACTTCCCTGATAATCCATCGAACAAGCTCGTAGCATATCCTCCAAGGTCTGAATTGTTCGTTCTGACTGCTCATCTGATTGAGGATGAAAAGCTGTACTAAAATTTAATTCAATACCCAATGACTTCTGAAGGCCTTTCCAAAAGTTAGAAGTAAACCTGGGATCACGATCCGAAACAATGGAGAGAGGAACTCCATGTAACCTGAATATCTCTTTATGATACAAACGGGAAAGTTGATCAAGAGAGAAAGTATCTCGTATAGCAAGGAAATGAGCAGATTTGGTCTAGTGATCAACAATAACCCAGATTGCATTATTACCTCGAGATGTCTTCGGTAATCCCACAACAAAGTCCATGGATATATTCTCCCATTTCCACTCTGGCACTGGTAATGGCTGAAGCATCCCATTAGGTAACTGCCGCTCTACTTTAACCTGTTGACATGTCAAACACTTCACAGTAAAATCAGCAATATCTCTTTTCATTCCATCCCACCAGTAATACTCCCGCAGATCTCTATACATCTTAGTACTTCCCGGATGAACTAAAAATGGAGAACTATGAACTTCACATAACAAATATATCTTCAACTGTGAATCACAAGGCACACACAATCTCTTCCCAAATCTCAAAACACAATCATTATCAATGTTGAATTCAGGCAACTTACCTTTCTGAACCAGCTCTACCTTTTTCTGCAACTCACTGTCTTGCTTCTGTGCTTTCTTGATTCTGCCTGATAGAGAAGATCTCACTGATACCTGAAACAAAACAGAAGGACTTCCTGCACCAACAACTTCTATGCCAAAGTTCATCAAATCCTTAACCAAAGGATCATGTTCCAAACGCAACATTGCTAATGAAGCATTACATTTTCAACTCAAAGCATCAACCACTTTATTTGATTTTCCTAGATGGTAGTGAATCGTACAATCATAATCCTTGATTAATTCTAGCCATCTCCTTTGTCTCATGTTCAATTCTTTCTGATTGAATATATACTTTATACTTTTGTGATCGGTATATATTTCACACTTTACTCCATACAAATGATGCCTCCAAATTTTCAAAGAAAAAACAACAGCAGCTAATTCCAAATCATGTGTTGGTTAATTTACCTCATGTGTTTTCAATTGTCGTGAGGCATAAGCAATTACCTGATCATTCTGCATTAGGACGCAACCAAGTCCTTTCAGTGAAGCATCACTATATATAACAAACTCACCATTCCTGGAAGGTAGTGCCAAAACTGGAGCATTCACCAATCTTCTTTTCAGTTCCTGAAAACAATCATCACATTCTTTTGTCCAGATAAACATAACACCCTTCCGAGTTAGCTTGGTCATTGGACCAGATAACCATGAAAAATTTCTAACAAACCTTCGGTAATAGCCTTCCAAACCAAGGAAACTACGAATCTCTGTTACATTTGTGGGACTTGGCCATTCTTCAACAACCTTTGTTTTTGCAGGATCAACGGTTATCCAATCTTTAAAAACAATATGACCAAGGAAAGAAATTTGTTGTAACCAAAACTCACACTTGCTGAATTTCCCATACAATTTCTTTTCTTTTAAGGTTTTCAAGATAACCCTTAAATGACTTTCATGCTCCTCTTTACTTTTAGAAAACACCAAAATATCATCGATGAAAACAACCACAAACTTATCACCTGATTCAACTGAGCCATCACTGAAGTAAACTGCTCAATTCTAATTCTGACCATCTTAGTATGGTGATTTGGAAGGTCATTTCCCTCTGTATGCCTTCCCAGAAAATCGGTTCTGTTTCCTCTATGAAAAACCATTCTGAACACAGAAATATCTTAGGCGAAGCAACATGGTAATCTGTAAATGCTATAGCATTTCAATCAAATTATAATTTAACACTTTTCTAACTCCTAAAGTTGTGTAAACTGACCTTTGATACCAAATATAAGGCCCCAGTCTTAATCCTTACATAATCTTTAATTATCACAAGATTACACGTTGAGGATCTTTTCAGGTTTAGAGTTTTAGAGAATTAGATCATAAAACATGCATTAAACCCACATTTAAACAAAGTGGTTACAATAAAAGTTAGTATTCTTTTTCCCCATCAATGGAAACATATTGAAAATAAAACATGGATTCTTTCTTGACACATCCTTGACTCTATCATCTTATCATGTACCTTTCCTGTGACCTGTGAAAAACATTTCAAAAACTTGGGATGAGCCTAAAAACTCAGTATGGGTTATATATAAAAACATGGAAAGGAAACATGAGTTCATATATACATAAGAATGAAATCATACTTTACCCATAAAACATAGGCACTTTAACATACCTCATAAAATCATGAATAAATCATAGAAATCATAAGACATAAAGGTAACTTGAGGCATTCATAACATTTTTACGTAGGGAGTAACCCTCTTGGTTACATTTGGAATACCCATCATAGTATATTCCCTAAATCTCTTCGGAGAAACCTTAACATTTCACTCCGTCGCATTACCCAATGCATTGGAGAGCTATATCGGGCTCACCCGCCCTTCATTTATCACAGAACCACCCGTTTTCATAATAATGCCCAAGAACCTCAACATAATCGTATCACATAAAACATGCATAAAAGAAACATATCATTTCCACCATTCAATCACAAGATATCAATACCACACATTGATATAAAAATATTATGAAAACCATTTTCAATACCAAAATAAAAGAAAAGTAAAACATGGTATTTATTTTTCTTTTAAAAAAAGGTATGGCTTGTAGAGGAAGCCGAAACTCAAATAATGGTCACGACGGCGGAGAAGTCGTTTTCGCCGCATACGTACGACAAAAACATTCCCTTTTGTCGTTTATTAAATGCTTCGTATAAAAAATATTCCTTTTGAATAAACATAAAAGTCAAAGTGGTTTATACGCCGTATAAAAGAAGGTTGTGTATAAAACAAAATATGCCTCAATGAAAGGAGATTGAGACGAAGTCCCATACCTCGTATCTGACTTGACCCGACCGTTCTTTAATCTCCTGAATAATAAACATGAGTTAATCTCTACATGCTTAAGAACCTTTTTCGAGTTCATTATTCCTTTTATACCATGTTATGAACATCATGTAATCATTTAAGTTAATAATGTTCATTTTGTCGGTATTTGGTTCTTAAGTCAAAAATAGACTTCTTACACTTACATGTTGTTAATTTGGTCAAAGGTTCGTTATATCCAGAATGATATTAATGATTTGGATAACATATATAACATATATATTCATCATATACATGTATTTATAATATTACATCACATTTAGAGGTAAGAAATGAAATGCACCGTTCATGGAGACGGTAAGCCGTACGTACGCATGAACGCTACTTCCATTTCTATTTCGTATTTTCTGGAATGGAATCATAATTATATAAGTGTATATTATAATTCCAGTATAATAACATATATAATATCATTAACTTTATCCTTTACACATCCCACATATGGTATTAACGAATCAAATCACTTTCAGGGGGCGGTAGTCTGCACTTCCAAAAATGAAGATATCATGTTTACCCATAATGGAAACAACAATGGTATGCCATAAATGAAAAATACAGAAACTTAAGGATATAATAAACATATTATATATCATATATAAAAATAGTTACATCATAATGGCCACCTTTGAAGGTGTTAAATGAGTATTGAACAATCATCGTTTCGGGAGGCAGAATTTCGCCATCCACGGAAACCGTATGTTCTTTAACCATTTGATGTAGTTGTGTGAGAGTGTAGCTAGAATAAATTTTATAACAACATCCTAGTATATTTAATATACTGGTTTTGTTACAAAATAAGTTAATAAAAAGAGTTTAGGGGGTTGGAGAAGCAAAATAAAACAAATGAACATGAGAGAATGAATTACCTTTAAAAGTGTAACTCCTTTTGATTTGAGCCTAAAGGCTTCCATTGAAAGGATTATTCCCAAAGGTAATACTATAGGATGAGTAGAGGGATGTGGAGAGAGTAAATGGTCAGGGGATGGCCGAGCCAAAGGCTTGAGGAGTGTGTGAAATGAGGTAGAGGTGGGGGCCTTTTATAAGAGGAGAGTAGGGGCACTTTTGGAAATCATGAAACTCTTATTTTATTTTCAAAAGTGTTTCGAATTTATAAGGTCCCACATTGATATATTTCTAATATAAGATGATAAGGCTTCTAAATATTCCCATACAATAGTTTTTGGACAAGTTTAGGTCTTAGATATTACATTATCTTTCCATTTTATTTAAATCATTAAATAATGAGGTCATCGCTGCATCATCATGCTGTCATAAATAATTTAATTTATTTAATGTCTAAAAATTATAAAAAAATTATATGATGTAGGAAATCTTTTTATCTTTCTAATTAATATTTATAGAAAAAAATATGATTAGTATAACCCCTTCTAAAAATTGTTTTAGTAAAACAATTTATGTTAGTGTCATTTTCACCTTTATTTAAAAAAAGGAATTAAATTCATTATCTCACCCAAGTGGCTCCATGGGGTCCCCTAAATCGACCCATGGGTTGTCTTGGTCGTCCCTGACTCACCCAATAGGTGTAGGACAAGTTTCATGGTGTTTTCACATTTTTATAATATCATTTTTACCTTAAATTACACTAATTAACTCTAATCGCGATAAATGAAAAAAAGTTACTATTCCCCAAAAAAATTATTTTCATCCCATTGAACAACATTTTACATACTAATGACAACCATGTATGTCGGATTTTCAAAATTCAATACATATTAGTGGTAAAATTTCATTGAACTGAAAAATCAGTTTGCTTGATTACCACTTAGTGGTTTCACTATTCATCAAAAATTGGAGTTTTTCAGAAAATTACCAAAAATTCACTCGAAGCTATATTTGATATTCCGAATTCAAAAATAAAGTCTATTTTACAAAATTCAAAACATATAAGTTACATTAATTAATTTAATAATTAATTCCCGCTGTCATGACAAATAGTGTGTTTTTATGAAACAATAAGTATCAAAAGATTGATACTAGTTTAAGTTCGATTTCAAAGTGAAATTAATTCCAACGACCACTATTGGATTTAATGTTAAAAATATTTTTTAATTTCACTTTAAAACCAATTAAAAAGATTATCTAATCATATAAATAAATTAGATTAAAAAGAGATTTTGAATTAAAATACAACATTTTACATTATTCATTAAAAAAATGAACTTTATCGGAAAGATACCAAAAATTTACACAAAGTAAGTTTTGATGTCCCGATTCTAAATAAGAGTTATATTTGGACCGAAAGAATGTAAAAGAGTGATCAAAACTATATTTAATGACGGTTCGTCATCAAAAGGTGATAAGTGAACCTTTAGTGAAAAATTAGGGTATAAATGCCTAAAATTGAATTTTAAGCCTTTTTCGTTTATTGGATAAATGTAAAAACATTTAAAAACATATATAATCATATTTTAGTTATTTCTATCCATTCCCGCCAATACAACGACTACATGTTAACTACCATTTAAAATAATATTATTATATTACTAGTGTGCAATGTATGTTTTCAAAGGAACTCATCGTTGCGTATCGGGTATGCTATTGAACATAGAAACCCCTTTAAAATTAAAATATTAATAAATATGAATATGTCTTATTCATTATTTACCTGGAATGTTACAATGGTGGAGTAATCAGCGAGGTTCAAATACCTATTTCATGACTCCCTATATATGGTTTGGGATCAATTCATCGAAGAATAGACCTCTGAGAAGTGATTTCATAGGGATATCTAGGCATCAGTGGTGCCTCGGTTCATTCCCACATACACTGGAGTGTTGGATAGGGCCTTGTTAGTGAATACCATTGTAGGTAAGAAAATTCTCTCACTATTACTACTAGGAATGTGGGTGTTGACCTCGGTAGTTGGTTCAATAGTTGTTATTTGATGGAAAGATCATGGATTCATTTGTTCATGATGTTTCAGGAGGTGGCCCATGGATGGAGTATATGAGGATCAAGGCTCACATAACAGTTCTGGTCCACAATAGGATAGTTGGTGTTATGCTTATGATGGTCGGGGACATCTCTCTAGATATTTTTAACCCATCATGATGTAGAGAGGGAGGCATTTGATGGACCACCTTGGTAGAGGATTCGTCTTGAACATGGAGGTCTGTAGTGCAGCAAACATGGCGGAGGAGTGGGTGTAGAAGTTGGAGGTGGCAGGTGGAACGAGTTTCAACCACCACCACCCACAGGAAGTCCATGCCAGTCTCAATGAAATCGAGGATGGGTCTAGGAAAAATTATAGTCTATAGAGGCCATCTAACCAGAGTCTTCATGGATATATAGAGGTATGATTCATTTCCTTTCTACTTTTTACAGTAGTTTCAGTAGAATCTATTTAAGTGTTACACATTCCATTTTTCTTATTTCTTGATGTTTGTTTAAGGAATTGGTAAGACCTTGTTTTTGTTGTTGTTCATTGTATCATCGAATTCATGATGATGATGGATCCTTCCCCCACAAAGAAGTTTTTTTTATGCAACTAAAACAATGCAAGTGAGTCAGTACTTCCAAAAGAGGATAGTGTGGAGGGGTGGTGGATTAGTCCCTTTGACTTGTGTGTTTGGGGTGGGGTTGAATGTTGGGAGGCTTTTTCAAAGGGTAAGGTATATCCCAGGGTGTTTTCATGGGAAACAATATTTTGTTTGTTTATAACCACATTTTTTTGAATCATCTTGGTAAGTGGGTCACCTGAGGAGGTTGTGGTGCGGTTTGACATGGAATCAGACTCACAAGAATGAGGGAGGATTCCCCCACAATGATATGTTCTTTTGACACGATATAAAATTGTTCTATTCGGTCAGTTCTGGCCAAAAAGGATAGTATTGAGGCGTGGTGATTGAGTCCTTTTGACATGTGTGTTTAGAGTAGGTTTTTTTATCGACGTATCTGGTTAGGGTGGTGTCATACCACTAGTCCATATGATTGCATGTGAGTAGGGGCGTGGTGTTTACCACCAGTTTCTGTTGAGGAGACATGTACCATGATTCACGGTTTTGACCCGGGATGATATAGACTTCGGTGTGGTAGCCCTTGAGGTTCCCCCAATTGTGTTCTTGTGGGCAGCACAGGAACCCTGTTTGGCCTTTGTGGTGGAATTTTGGTATTCTAGTTCATATGGGTGTCTGTTTGATATAGAATAGGAGCCTTGGTTGAGCTTCCTAGTGTGGAGTCCATGTCGAGGGCTCAGTTAATTTCCCATGTTCCTTGGCTTCAGCTTTTGGTGATGAATATCCTTTAGGTGGAGAGTATGTAGCAACTCGAGTTTGGCCCTTTTAGTCTTTTGAACATTTCTGCATATTTTCCAAGATCTAGGCACTGAGACAGAATTCAATTTCATTACCAGGCACGCCTATAATAAAATTAATAGAAATATTAAGCATTTTCTATACTATTCACAAAGAGAAAATGGGTAATCTCTTAAGATATTGATCGGGTCAGAAAACTGAGGCCATGGTTGAGTCTAGAGCATGTTTTTTATTGTATATTTAGTATATGATTTGAGGTTGGATATGTTATATCGAAAAAGTTATACAAGGCCCTTCCATATATAAATTATTTTTTATTTTGGAAAATTGATATAATAACTCTTGAAAAGTGTCTCATTTCATATTTATGGGACCTCAATTTAGTCTGGAACACCACATTTTTCATTGGCATGACATAAACTTCATCGGTGATGGGTGTTGGCTCGGAGGTGATTCTGGTCCAAGATATTAAGAGTGGGGGATTTAATTAAAATATAAGTAAATACCTCCCCTCCACTCACTATTTTATGCAACCATAGGATTCAATATTATCCCCCACCACTTCCTCTTCACCGTCAAATGACCTAACCAAATCGAGATAATGAGGAGTCGTCGGACTCAGATCTTGATGATGACCGCTCATGGATCGTGCAGTAGTAGCTTCATAGAACAGATTTGACATTTAATATTTATAATTAAACCCCAAGGTAGAAGAATTTTATTTTTAATCCTTATCCTCTTGTTTATTCTTTATTTTTTGGAATAATTAGTGACTCATTGATTATTTGGTCCTATGGATTCTAAAACTGCTCTCAGATTGATTTTTGGAGCACTGGGTTGATCTTAGTGGTCCAAAGAAGTGCTTCCAGCACACAGAGGTCTGTTGTGACATGTGGTTCCACAATTAATGACATTTGGTGTTGTCTTGGAAAAGGAATCCACTGATGGTGGTCGTGGTGGTGGTTGTTGGGTGTGGTTGTATGGAGCGGTGAAGGGAGGGAGAGGATGCTGGGAATGGTGGTGCAGATCTCCAGGGGAGAAGGATGGAAAGCTGCTCGGAGCACAGCCCAAACATGGCTGGGATGAAGCATAGTCATTTGGACCTTACATAGATGGGCTTCAGGTGGGTGCGGCTAGACTGGGCTGATGCAGTTGGACCAGCAGAGTGGGTCGATCCATCAAGAATGGGCCAAGATGTTTTAAACCCTCGTAACTCTCAAACTGGATTCCACATTCACATGTCATCTTCAGCATCAATACCCTTTCTTCGAGTCATTCCTTTTTATGCTAATTTGAGAATGTTTCACTTCGGCCTTGAGTATCTGTGTCACGAATTATTTAATTATAATAGTAATATAATAATAATTATTATTTGGTGATTCATGTGCCAAACGTATCACTACGGTTAGATGTATGATTGTTGTACCCTAAGTGGCATTGTAACACTGAATTTAATCCGAACATTTCAAGTTTAATTTTATGTGATTAAACTATAATCAGGGTGTGGGACACATGATTCACGGTTTTGTAATTTGTAGTGAAATGATACTTTTTCACTGGGTTCCTATTTTGGACAAATGAGTAGTCAATCCCATTAGTTTCTTTGAGAGGATCATAATGTTAAGATGTTTTTGATGTGTTATGTGATCATGGTTAGGACCCGACGAGGTCCCTTTTGGATGTGTTGTGTTGAAAAGAATACTTTTAACCAGTATCCCTTTTGGGGAAAGTAAATTTATTATTCTATGTGTTTTCCACAAAGAACATGATATTGGCCACAGTTTGGGCCTAGGAGGCATGGTGTGTAGTAGATGTTTTTTTGGGACTCTTGGGTCAGCGATAACATGAATATAAAGGTTTAGTGATTTCCCTAGTTCATTACATTATATGGGTTTTCAGTGTAATTTCATCAGTATAAGATTGAGATCCCCTCGGTATGATGAGCATGAATATAGTTGTAGCATCCCTCTAAAGATTCTCGGGTAGGATCCTCTAGCATATTTATACTCTAGATTGGGTCATTAACATTACTATGACGAAATCTACATGGGAGACAATCCCATATCTAGTTGGACAGCCTTGTTGAGTTTTGTGGAATCATCGGGTATATGATCACCTTTGTAGCAGGCGATGATAGTATGGTCATGGTATCGTCAGTTATAAGATTCCCCAATCATTGTGTGGTTATTGTTGGGTTTGTGGTATCATCACTTCGATCCCCTACATTGCGAGATACACCATATGGGTGTTTGGGCATCATCATGAACCCCTATATAAGGGAGATGATCCTCTATCTGAGTGATGTAATTTGTAGGACGTCAGATCAAGTTATAGTATCCCCCAACAGATCATGTGAGTGGTCACCTGTCTAACATATCGTCGAGTTGCTGGATTGGGTTCTAGTATCGACTTGTGGTCCCTATTGGTGATCCCTAGTCTGATTCATTTTGTGTTTATACTTATTTTCAGCATGATGTTCTTAGAGGCAATATCCAATGAGCATGTTATCATGGATTGACCATCTGGGATGGTCGTGTGAGACTCGATAGAGCGTGTCTCTCATATGATTGTCATCAAGAATGATAGAGCTCATTTAATGTGTTCTCCTGGTTATGTGTTGCCTTAGATCCTTGAGTATAATATGTCCCTGGTGATGAGGTCGGAACCTCATGAGGCTTTCTTCCATATATGAGTATATATATTATATTTATATGTTTTCCTTTTTTGTTGTCACATCATGGTTGACACACCCTATGGTTTGACCTAACTATTAATGTTTTATACAAGGATGGTCTCGAAATAGAGATTATATCTCCTTTGTTTTCCCTCTAGCTAGGATAAGCGGACAATTTACTTTTAGTTTCTTTTTCTTGGGTTTTTTGGGCGCCTACTATGTAACCATTTACTCACCCCTACATGGGATTTTCCCAAACACAACTTATTTCTTGTTCAGACCACATGCCTTCCAACTGAGTCCCAAGAGGACCGGGAGTTAGTAGATCATAGTGGCCTAGACTGACCAGGGTGTATTGGATCTTGACCGAGGAGCTTTCTGGTGGGTCTTTCAACAATGATCCCCTCCATTTGTTCATTTTGGACTCTTTTTTAGTTTTCCTTTACTGGGCCTTGTATTTTCCCATTCTGAATATTTTATGTACTCTAGATGTGAATATATGTATGCATTCTTTTCTTTTATATTTTTATTATTCCTTTCACTGTTTCATAGAGGAGTATGTGTGTGCATGTGTATAGGTAAAATAGGGTAAGGCATCCCATGTGTGTTATATCTTACTCAGTGTTATTCGCTATCCCCTAACCAATTTTAGGTAGGCTTGGGGAGTCATGGATCAATCCTTGTTGTGTCAGTTCATGACACATAATAGCCAAGTAATCACTACCAAGAACATTATAGTATTATATTTTCACTCCCCATACCAACATGGTAGTCATGGTACTCTCACATGGCTATATAAGTAGCATGGTTTTCTCATCATTTCATCATTGTAGTCATGGTTCACTCCCATGGACACCTTAGTATTCAAGATTCACTCCCAATGGCATATTAGTCCCTCTCATGAGGTATAAATCATTACCCAATGAATTAGAGAGATATATATGTTCCACCAATGTCATAATTAAATCTTACATACATATACCAAGAAATCATAAAAAAATCATATCATAACCCACAAAATGAAATGGGTTCCATAAACATGTAATCATATGTTAGCATGTGTAAAAGATACGTGTTTCATTATCATTCCATCATAAGCTAAACCCATAAAAATAAGTGATTTTCAAAATCATATATCCCTTGAAAGGGAAACATGTGTCTTCAGCATCATTCCATCAAAACATAAACCCTTAAATAATGAAGATCAATGGAACCTTCGAATCATTTCCCAAAAGGGAAAGAGTAACATCAATGAATGTCATCATAGATAGAAAATAACATTTAAGGATATTTTGAAAACATTTAATGTGAAAAATATCCTTTCTTCATTAAAAATTTCTTTTTATAACCAAATTACCATTTGAAAACCATTTCCATTAAAAATATATAAAATAAGATTCAAAACATTTTGAAAACCATTTTCCTTGAAAATTTTTAAGATAAGCTTGACATTTTTTTGAAACAACTTTATAAGAATACTTCTAAAATGAGCTTTAAATATTTTTGAAATCCAATTTCCATGAAAACTACAAAAATAATCATCAAAACGTTTTGAAACCATTTTCCTTGGAAACATATAAAATAATCTTGAAACTTTTTGGAAAACCATTTTCCTTGAAATCATATAAAATGAACTTATAAACGTTTTGAAAACCATTTTCTTTTAAAAACTTATAAAATAGTCATGAAAACATTTTGAAACCCATTTTCATTGAAATCTTATAAAAGAATTTTTATTTTTTTTAAACCATTTCCCTTGAGAACTTATAAAAGGATCATGAAAACTTTTAAAATATCTTTTAAATGTAAAACATTTTTGATTTTTTAAAATATAAGTGAAAACCTAGAAAGGAAGATTTTAAAATGATAAGAAAAATTTAAAAATATATTTTCCTTTAATATTATCTTCTAGGACAGTTTTTAACAAAATTGGAAACATGATTTTTGAAATAAAATAGATTTCTTACAAAAGAGATAAATACGTTCAGATTTTATTAAAAACATTATTGTAATTTCCATAAGTAACAAAGAGTATAGAAATGGAAATAATAAAATTATATTTATGAAATATATAGATTATATTGAATCTCATTAGGTTTATAGATATATGGATTATAAAATTTCAACAAATATGCATAATCATTAATAATTTTAAAAAGTGAAGAGACTATTTCAATAAACTCTTACCACATGGTTACATGGGATCATACTCTAAATTTAAGAAAAGGAAATTAAATTAAAAATAAAATATAATTAAAATTATTTTATTCATGATATAAAAATTAAAATGGAAGTATATATGCCTCAAAAAAGTGATTAGGTTCATAACAAAACATGTATATCAAACCAGAAAAATTGAGACAAAACTATTTTACTAATATGGTAAATTTAGAAACAGAACATCCATGAAATAAATTTCAAAAAATTGATATGTAAAAAACCATAATTTTTATTGTAATAATAAATTAATATATACAATGTCAGTACACACGCCCCACAAAAATAATTGGTGCTGAATAAAGCATGTATCTCACAGAATATAAAAACTGAGATGAAATCCACTTATGTTGTGTCTTGAATCTCTTTATACTGATACAAACAACCTTTATAATAGATATAATTATATCATAAATATTTTACATAAACATATTTTTATATATAAAACCATATATGGTTTGTTTGTGAACTTATATTACCCACTTGTTAACAATCCTATGATAAGGTTTCACTTTGGGCAATATTGTCTTTATTTGTCCCCTGTGTCTTAATTTGTTATATATTTGGTCCTTATACATATATCATGATTCAAAAATTTCAAATAATCATATAAATATAATTTATATTTATTATATTAGTACTATATTATGCTATAAAATATAGAATTATGAAATTGAATACACCATTCAGGGAGATCATAAGTCCTACGTACACATGAATGTTGTTTCTGCTTTTATTGTCATATTAAAATAAATAAATAAAATTATATATATGTACATATATATATTATAATTCCAGTATAATTATTATTAAATATATATCAAATATGTTCACTAAACGCGTCCTTAATACATTCCATGTAGTGTTTGTATGAATCACATCACTTTTAGGGGTGGTAGTCCACACTTTCTCAAACGAAATTATCATATTTACACTAATTCGAATGCATAAATAGATATATTTTTAAATTATTAAAAAATATTAAATACCTAATAAATATAATATATAAAATATATTAATATATTTTCCATCATAATTTCCACCATGATTGGTGGTAATGAAAAAATAAACAATCACCGTTTCGGGACGAGGTAGTTCACCGTATGCGTATACTGTATATTGGTTACCTATTAGATAGAGGTGTTCTTAAGTTTAGGAATAAAACATAGCCTAAAAATAATAGTATATTTATGATACTTGTGTTTTTATAATATCATTGGACAAAGATATTGTAGAGGTGTGGAATGAAAATAAAATAATGGATCCTGGGAGAAGATGTTTCTTCTTAATTAGGTAACATCATTTTTTTGTGCCAAAAGGCTTCCTTGAATTTCTTTCAACCCAAAGGGAGGATTAAATAACAAGTAAGGGATTTTTGGAGGTCAATTTTTCAAATATTTTTTGAACTTATGTGGTTTTTGTTTTTTAAGGAAGAGTATGATGTTGTGGCCATTCATAGGAAAGGGAAAGGACACACTTTGCATTTTTTTTAAAAGTTAGGTGTACCCACATTTTTACCAAATAAGTAATAAAAACAAAAAAACACAATAATTTAAGTTTAATGTATGGTTAATGGACATAAAATCTGTGTTGAATATTTTTATAAGTCGTTTTGGGTCTTAAATTTAGGTTTTAGTACTTTTTTAACCTAATGTTTCTCTTAACAGTTGTAATTAATTTTAATGAATTTCACTAATATTTTAGGTCAAAAAAATGATGAAAATATTAGATATTATAAATTATTCTCATTAAAAATGGGGAATATTTTTTTTCAAAACTATAATCTCTTATTCATCATAAATTAATTTAAAATTAATCCCGCTCACAGGATGACATTTTGGGTTTTGAAAGTAAAAATGTCCAAACTTTTGAAAAGTTCTTTTACCTAATTTCAATGTGAAATTCCATCCAATTACCTAAATTGGATAAGTTCATAAAAATTTTATCAAATTAATCATTTCCAAAAAAAATAATATACTATTTATCCTTATAAATTAATTTGGTGAAAATTCACTTTTGAACTAAAATCGGGTATTATTACTATTCATCCAAAAATGATGTTTCTCAGAAAAAATCCCAAAAAATCACATAAAGAGAATTTCAATATTATAAAATAAATCATTAATTTAATTTAAAAAAAATTAAATTTCTAAATGTGCATATAATTAATTTTATTATTTTTTACACAGAAGTATATGAAAAGTGGTTTATTTGAGAAAAAAAATCAAGCATATAAGGACATTACAAAAAATTATATCGTTCACTATCAATATTTTTTATTTATATAAAACCATTATAAATAAAATTTTAAATTTAATTATCACTATTTATATTACAATTTTTAATGGTTAAATTATAATTATATCATTTAAATAATTATAACAATAAAAATACATTTCACAGAAACTCAGTGTTTCGTGTAACGTACACCATGTTGTTGTTGAGTGTGGTGTATAGCAAGTGGGTAGTGAGTGTAACATATAAAAAGTCACAAGATAACCTTCGTGTTCTTTGTATATAGCTAATAGTTTTGTTTTTTGAAGTTCAGGAATAACTTGGTCTTGCGTATAACACAATCCAGACATATTGCTTTAATATAAAAAACCTATTTTTTATTATTACATGAAGTAAGAAACATTTCAATGGATAAATTAATTAGGGAAAAAATAATTCACAAATTCTCATGGTGTTACATTCTACCCCACTTGAAATTAATTTCTACCTTAAAATTTGTCTGGGTTATCAAAGGATTATTAGTTGAAAGATTCCTTCATAGAAACTCACATTATAAAAATTGATACTAAAACTTCTCTTAAAATGGGAATGTTTTAACCATAATGATAACCCAATGTAACATATAATTAGGTTTCCACAAAGGAGAACATCTGATGGGAATTAAGAATCAATAAGAAGGAAACAAGTAAATATTTATTTGGTGTGATTGAGGTCATCAACCATAAACTAGTGAATGATCAATGAAAAGTTGAGGGCCTCAATGTCATAAATATGTGATGACATACAGGGCCATCAGTTCCACAAAAAATTTGGTATTTGGACAAAAATGATTTTGATCATTATCAAATAATTCAGTAATTCATCAATTGAAAAATAATATAAGAAAATATAATTGATTAATATATTTCAGTAAAAAATTTCATTCATTAGTTATGCTTTTATAAATTTCTAATTCACCCATCACTTTATATAATTGATATCTATAAATTATCATTATTTCTTAAGTGCTAAAATACATTATTATTAGATATTAAGGAACATAAAAGAGTGAAAAGTATAAATATATATCTATAACTATTCTTAAAAAAAATATGGGTTATACATTAATATATAAAAATAAAAAGTTACACTAGTATTTAATAATAAATAATTATTCCCTAAAAATAATTATACATTAACATGGAAATGACATAGGATAGTGGTAAGGAAGAAACCCATATCATTATTTTTTCATGGGTTTAAAACCCGTTGCCTTTTCAAACTTTATTTGTTGTCACCGGACATTCACAACATCCTTTTCTCAAACCATCCAAATATATTTACTAAAATATAATGGACATCTGTGAAATAATGGTAATAACTAAATAGCTTTTTTCATCATGGTTTTCAATGAAATATAAATTCATAAATAATTCTTCCAATGTTTAAATTAAACTATTCATTCATTTTTAACCTTATAACCCTTCTGAAAGGAGAAAATTCAATCATTTTTAAGAAATTCATGAAATCATCATAACATCAATTCCCACATTTATCAAAAGTATCTCCTAGTGGTCACGTTCGAAACATGTGAATTCCCACATCATATATTCCCTTGAATCATGGTAATAACCTTAATTACCCAAAATACTTATTGAAAGCATGAATGCATCCTTATTCATATTACATTGTATTTATTCCATAAATCCAATAAATTTGTACACTTCACCAATGATAGCATAAACCACCTTTTAAGAAGTCCTTAATTAGATCCAAGGTCAACATTACCTTACAATATAATTATTGATATCTCGCATATGTTTATCCAAACAATATTATCATAACATAAGTAAAATATTATGTTTTAACTTTCCCTTAATCATGGGTTTCTATAGACATCACCTTTCCATTATATCACTTTTCATTTCCATCATACCCATTCAATGAGTTCTTTTAAATCCATAGAGAAAAAAAACTAAACAAACCTTATATATTTCACCTTTAATATAACATGATTCTTGAATCCAATTTTATTATTGATTTTGTTATTCAACTTAAACCTTATTCAATTATAAATGTGACCTCATCCTATTACATATTACCACTTTCATTTCATATTTCATCTGTAGTCTCTTCATCATTAGAAATTTAACCAATACTTGCACCACCTTAATGAATCTCTTCATGAGCTTTCCTCTTTGGACATTGAGTTGTATAAAAGACTTTTAATCTATAATTAAAACACTTAACCATCTATGAAGACATTGGGATGGAAATATTCTAATCCAATTGGTTAACTGAACTCTACATTTTTTCCATGAAGTCACTTGCATTGTGTCCATGTTTTCTAGAGTCAAAACATCTTCTTTTTCTTCTAATACATTCACTTAGGTATTTATTTCATCATTCTTGACACACACAAAACCAAATATTTTTTCTTCCATGGTCTCTATTACCCGAACTCTCTGCAAACATCATCATTCGTTATCCTAGGGAGTTTGAGAGTTGGTTATGGTATACATTATTAATAATATTCCATGAAAACTGATTAGGAATGATCAAAACATCATTTAATCCAATGATCATCCTACTTGAAATCCCATCATAAAATATTCCATCGAATTTAATGTTAATCTAGTTCCTTATAGTTCATTCCATTGACTAAAACTAGAATCATTGTGTGATTGTTACTTATCATAGAAGAAACCCACGTAGTCATAAAAATAATTACATATAATATATATAAATCATGAATAATTTCTTAATCTATGACACCATAAGTTAATCCTAGGCTATTCATATTGAACTAATATTAAAGTCATTCATGATGTTTCTTGAAGAGTTTTGTAAATTCACAATTAATATACCTTGGGAATTTCAAACCAGGTGTGTATCAAGGCCCATTTTCATATACCAGATTACCCGAGACAATCCTAGAACATCTTGTCGGAGATGTCACACCTTGGTACATCTATCAAAGATCCATATCCACCTGTAGTATCTAGAAAATGATGTATTTCTAGGAAATCACACACTCTGTAATTTTCCAAAATTCCAATACATATTCTTAATTGATAACTCTTCCTTTTAACTTTCCTTAGAGACATCCCTAACATATCTGTATAAATAAACATTGGTATCTCAATACAAGTTTCTCATCCAAGTTTCTTAAGGTTAACTAAACCTTTTCTCTGAAACAAAATATAAAAAAAAGTCTTGACATACATATAAATTACATCAATTTGTGAGGAATACATACAACCTTATACAAATAGAGACCTATATACCATACAAGTATAAGGCCTTTGGAAACAAGGAAACATAAACACTGGTACACAAATGAGCTGCATCATCTCCCAGTGGGTTTTTCTTGACTATATCCCTTCTTAAAAACTTAAAACATTATACATACCTTCGTAACCTGATAATGGAATCAAAAAATTGGGTGACCTCAGATGCTCAGTAAGGGTAACAAGAGACACATGTAAGAATAATCATGAGCATAAGGTTATGGGAACATCATCCATAAAATATAAGATCATACACTGCATATCAAAGATCATAAACATGAATCATGGAATAGAATACAGAAGTTAATCAGACATGAATCATTAGTATATCATGAAAATAATCCATGAATTCATAACTGGAGAATAAAACAAGGACTTTTGGTAAACCCATAAGCATATAATATGATTATCTAAGTATCCAAGGCATTGCTACCAAGACTATCATAGAAGTACAAGTTAACTACCTATAGTTCCCCTAGTTTCCAGTATGTAAAACTTTCATGATGCTTTTCATTATTATTAAGAGTAAGGGTGATGAATGGGAATGTTGGGAGAACTTTGGATGTATTTTTGAGGAAAAATGGATGTTGCACATGCGGTGCACAGCTTCTCTAAATGTGTGGCCAAACCATGAGTTATTGGTCCTCGTAAAGTAGTGGCTCCAGCACGGTTGGAGAACGGTTAGAGAGACCATGTGGGGATGTTGTGTGATAGTCTACCTAGGCAGTAGCTAATTAACAGTTAGTGTGTTGTTGGTGTAACTATGCGAACTAGTCATGTAGTTGGTTTAAGTGAGATCCTAAAAAAGAGGTTCTCAAATGTTTTTTTTCTATATGTGTCTTTTTTTTCTCCCAAGAGGCCATAACTCATTATTTTTCTTCTCATATGGCCAATAAATGTTCTAAAACCATTCCGGAGGTAGTCCGAAGGCATTCCATGCTGAATAGATGCAGGATTATTGATGTATGTGATCGTTCATCATTGTTCATGAATGGTTTCATAGATCTACATAGATATAATTCTTCTCTTCTTTTGGTTTCTTAAATATATTCCCATTATTGGTAGATCATAGTGTGCAGATTCCATGTATAATGATATTAATTCTTGATCAAGATATGAGAGGTGATCTAAGGTAGATTCTTGGGGTATCGACCCGGTTTTCTTGAGCGTTCTTCATTCGTTGTTGTTTTCATCAAAACCATCGAGGTAGGGGACTTCTTTCGCAAAACCTCTTAATAAAACTAATTAAATTACTTTTAAATTGTATGTTTTGGGATTAATTGATGGATATTTGGTTATTGAAAACATGTTGGAAACCATCTTGAGTGATGGTTGTGAAATCTTGAAAATTGGGTATTTTGAATGAGTGCTTTGGTTCTTGATTTTAAAACATGGATTTATAAAAAGGGTATTTTCTTGGATTTTTTTATCATGATTGGGATTAGATGTTTTCAATAAAAATGGGGAAAATTTACTAAAATTAAATGTTTCTTTTAAATTGGTTGTGCTTTGTTTTTCTATAAAAAGGTCTGTTTCATTGAAATAGATTATTGTGGAAATGGAAGTAATTAGAATAAATGGAGTTGGTGTGAGATCATGCTTAACTATCCCTTAGTAAGCAAAGAGTACCATTGGGTTACAAGGTACATGACCCTGTATCGAGGGACTGTTCCATTAGGGCACAAGTTAATTGGAAAAGAGTCCTCTCAAGAGTATAGAACTGTCAAACCAATATTTCATGTGTTGGTGTGTTGTAAAATATGGAATGGGAATGCCTAATTATAAGAAGAATTGGTTTTAATGATTTCAATTAGTTATTTATCTGGATAAAAAACATGTTATAAACTAGTTTATTTTAGTCTTTTCCTCACATGGTTGAAAATTATTTTTTGAACGTCTTTATATTTGGTTATAAACTATTTTGGTAAATTGTTTTATACAGACCATTTTATATAAATGTGACAAACCTTTATATCCAAGTGGTATGAGTAGGGTTGTCATTGAGGAAAACCTACTGAGTTATATACTCACCCCTGATTTGGCACTTTGGTGCTTTTGCAGGCGCTATCTTTCAGGACAGGGGAAAAGGTAGTGTTTCCCATGTTTTTAGCACTGCCTCATGATATTTGGGTTGTTCTGTGATTCAAAAGCAAGAATCTTGTAGATCATGGAGTCTTGTGCACACTTGAGAGTCTTGATTCATTTATATGTTTATTACATTGACACTAGTTTGGTCTTTCTATGTTGCACACATTGATATGATTTTGAGATAGATGAAGTTGTTGTGTTGTCTTTCTTTTGTTCATGCATAATTTAGTAAATGGGTTGTTATGTATTTTTGGTTAATTGGTTTATTTTATAAAGGGTAAATCATTCGCGACTTGTATTTGAAATCCTTGAGCATTTATTTCTATCCTTTGGCATATTGGGGATGTCACTTATGGCCATTTAATGACTCATTGTGCTCTCAAGCCAATGAGATTGGGTGGGTTATTTCAAATAGTTTTAGTCTTGTCCTTCCTTTGTGGTACAAATGTTATTAGCATGCTCAGTCCTTTCCTAACAAGTGGTAATCAATGTTCTTGGACTTGGAGTTTAAATTCCTTCTTGTCTATTATTTTGGTTGAAATCTTAGATAACAATAGGATTTTTGGAACTTGAAATGTATTGAATTAAAGGACATTGCCAACCCTTTTATCACGAACTACATGTTACCAAGGAGTTGGGTACATAAGTGCTTTAAAGACACTTCTAGAATGATGAAAATAATATTTTCATGGGTTTATCCATTGAGATGAGAATGACATGCATTGTAGAGTAATCACATCCCACTAAGAAGGAATACATCATTTCAAGTAATGATTCATGTTGTGAAAAGGTATTGACTCTTTAAAAAAGTCTGGAGTTTTTTTTTCAAATGAAAGGTTTTGAAAAGGGAAGTTCTTACAGTATTTTGAAAATAGATTAAATTTTAAAAACCATGGTGAATATTTTTTAAAAAGGGGTGAACATGGAAAAATGATGTTTTTAGAAAACAATGTTTTGATAGTTGATGTGATAGAATTTCGAATGATAACTCATCAGCTGCTAGAGGGTGATATTGTTGGTTTTCATTCATGTATTAGGAAATGGAACATAGTAGGAATTATAAAAACCAACCCAAAGAAGATGCGGATAATTTAGTTACACTTGAACCATGGGTGAACCATGAGCTAGTTTGGTGTATTGTACAAGCCCTTCAAGATGTGGATATGGGGAACTAGTGGGATGAGAAATGACATGTGGACCATACCATTCAATTCAAGAAGCATAATCCAACTAACTTCTTGGGTGATTTAGAACCTGAGAAGTTGGAGGTGTGGCTAAGTTGGACGAATCGTAACTTCGACTTCAACGGTACACTGATGGAGCTAATGGTCATGCTGGCGACATATATGCTTGAGGATCTTGCACATTAGTGGTGGGATTTAGTGGTGTAGGATTAAATGGATGATAGCCTTACATGGGAGAATTTTGAGGAATTTTTCAACAATCAATTCAATCCCTACACGTTCATGATCCAGAAAATGACGGACTTCTTTAGATAGAAACATGATAATCTCACTGTCATAGAGTATGAGGACAAATTCATGAATTTAGACTGTTTTCACTATATGTTAAGGAAAGGGGATCTTTTATGGAACCCATATTTGAATCGGGGATACAATAGGTGATTCGATAGAAGATTTTGGTGCTCTATATTATGGATTATACAGAGAAGGTGAACAAGCTATTGTGGTCGAATGTGATATCACAGGATCTATAGGAGGAGGTATGATGATACCCATAGGAAATAGTGGGAATTAGATTTTTGGGATAAATATGAAAAGGGAAACCTATTTTCATGGTGGAAGTGGAAATCATAACTAGACAGATAGATCAGTGAACCTTCTTCCACGAACCTAAAGCAAATAAGACTACATTAAATACGGTTCTCTAGACCACATAAAGTGACATTGTATGACACAACCTATAGAATATCATAACTACAAGAAGATTGGGAATATCCAACACTATTATCGATGTGCTCCTAGGTCTGGTGCTCGAGACACTTCCCAAGCATCGCCAACATCGTATGCATCAATAGGACGAGGACAGAAGAGTCATTCTTGTCAGCATAGTAGAGCTAGGAATTGTGATTCTAGAAATATCATGACTCTTCAACCAGGGAAATATCAGCAAGGAAACAAATAGAATAGTGGAGCGACAAAGAAATTTTTTGGAGCTGATAAAATGATTTTTGAACATCAAGATGTACAATATATGGTGATGTATGATTCTTTTGATTTTGAAAACGGTACATGTTCTCTTCGATACTGGTGCATCACATTATGTTACTTATTCTCATGATATTGATTCTCTATGTTTAATGTTTTAAATTATTTCTATTGTTATAAAACTCCAAACTCCTCTCGATGAAAGAGAATTTCATACATTTGTGTGTTGATCATTTTTTATAACTGTTGATGGAGTTGAGATGAAATGAGACTTCTCGATGTTGGACATGATTTCTTAGATGTAATCCTGGGTAAGGATTTGTTGAAAATGTTCAAGTCTCACATCAACTATTATCTAAGAACATTAAGTTTCCTGACTGTAGACGGCATCAAGAATCTATTCGGAGGAGAGAGGACAGTATAGAAAGGTGAAAAGAGATTGTTGTTACCGACAATGGGAACGATCTTTTACAAGTTAGTAGAGTTGACTTTGGAATCAATGGAAGTGATCAAGGAAATCAGTTTTCCATTACTTGGGATCAATTTATAGACATATTTACCGAGAACATATCAGGGTTACCACATCCATGGGAAGTGGAGTTTACGATTGATCCCCTTTTGGGGATCAGTCCTATTTCCCTTCTATCTTATAAAATGGCATCAACCAAGTTACGGGAATTGAAAGTTTAGTTGGAGGAGCCTGAAATCAGGGGTTTCATTTGACCAAGAACGTCTCTGTGGGCAGTACCAGTTTTTTTCTTGAAGAACAGACATGGAACTATTTAAATGTGTATTGATTATCATAAACATAACCAAGTTATGATAAAGAATATATATCCACATCCACGCATTGATTATTTGTTAGATAAATTAAGGGGAAATCAATGGATATCCAATTTTGACTTGTGATCAAGATATCACCAATTGCGAGTTTGGAAGGAATAAATTTCAAAAATATCTTTTAGATGTAGATATGAACACTATGAATATGTAGTCATGCCTTTCGGTCTAACGAATGCACCAGTGGTCGTCATGTCTTTGATGAATCGGATATTTCAGTGATATCTGGATTCTTTTATTGTGGGGTTTATTGAAGAGATCATGGTGTATTCAAAGACAAAGTATGACCGTGAGAAACAACTGTAAATAGTATTACATGTCTTAAGAGATCGCCATTTTTTCAAAATTATCAAAATGAGATTTTTGGATACAGGAATTACGTTTGCATAGCCATTTCATTTTTGACAAAATGCATTTCTATTGATCCTAAATAGATATAAACTATAATCTTGTGGTAAACCCCAAAGAATGTCTTTGATATATGGAGTTTTATTGGTCTAGCTGGTTACTACCAACGGTTTGTGCAGGACTTCTCATGACTAGATTCACCAATTACAGCTTTGAAAAAGAATAATTATCCATTACAATAGATAGAGGAATTCCAGAAGTATTTCTAGGAATTAAATTTTAGTCTTAAATTTTCACAAATCTCAATTTCTTCAGAATTAGGACTGGGGTATGTGGTTTACTGTGATGCTTCGAGATCAGGGTTGTGTTGGGTTCTCATTCAAGGATACCATGAGTTTGCTTATGGTTCAAGGAAATTGATGGTTCATGAGAAGAATTACCCAACACATGACATGGAGTTAGAGGGAGTTATCCATGATTTAAAGACCTGACATCATTATTTCATTGGTGATAAATTCTATATGTTTACTGATTATAAATTCATGAAACACATTTTCTCATAGTGGAATTTGAATCTGAGGCAAAGGATATGGATGGAATATCTCCAATTGTTTGACTTTGACTTTATATAGACACCACGAAATGGAAATTTAGTGGCAGATTCATTGAGTAGAATTCCATTTTCTCAAATGGAATAAGAAGCTTCAGATTAATGGAATTTGATGTCGATCCTAGACGACATGGATGTGTAATGTGAAGACTGAGGTGATGTTGTGGTTTTCTTTTTAGATACTCTTGTTTCCTGTTTGATAAATATGGGTAAATAGGCACAAACATCTGATGTAGAATTTCTAGTTATGAGTTCAAATCATAATGGTGGAGAGACCATAGAAGGTTGGAAACATGATGGGATTTTAGTTTTGAGTTTTAGAAATCGTATGGTTGTACCTATGTCTTTTCAAGAAAAAATCATTCTTGCTTACCACCATTTGAGGTGGGATGTACATCCATGTACACAGAAGATGTATAAGGAATTGAAGATATAGTTTTGGTGGAACGACATGAAAAGGAGGGTGGCTGAGTTTGTTTCACAGTTCATAACTTTTCTGTAGGTTAAAGTAGATCCTCATAGAATAGCAGGAACGTTTCAATATTCACCTATCCCAGTGTGGAAATAGAAGCTAATAGCAATGGTTTTTGTTACAGGTATTCCATGACCAGTTTGCAAACACGATTCCATATGGATTATAGTGAATCAAATTACCATGTCGGCCCATTTCATTCCCATTCGTGAAACTCATACGGTGGAGGATCTGTCTAAAATTTATATCTGAGAAGTTGTGATGGGGCATGGATTACCAATTTCAATCATCTCAGACCGAGATCCAATGTTCACATATCATATTTCTAAATACTTATTTAATTCCCCTAGGACTCATATGATTATGAGCACGGTGTATTATCCCCAGACAGACGACCAGTTTGACAGGACAATACAGACATTGGAAGACTTGTTTCATGTTTGTTTAATGTAATTTGGTGTCTCATGGGAGGATAATATACCCTTAGTGTATTTCTCTTATAATAATAGCTATCCAGCCTCGATACATATTGCTATGTTTGAAGAATTTTATGGGCATCCTTCTCATTCTCCACTATACTAGGTGGAAATGGGTGAGACATCAATGGTTGGGTCTGGAATTTTCCACGAAACAATAGAGAAGATCCAATTGACTATAAATAGGATGAAGATGGTCATAGTTATCATAACTCTTATGCAGATCACTGTCGAAGAGCATGGTCATTTTCCGTGAGTGATCATGTCTTCTTCAGCATATATCCAAGGCTTGGACATCGCCATTTCAAGAAGCAGGAAAATATATCTCTTATATAAATAGGCCCTTTCGAGATACTGGAACACATTAGAGAGGTGGCATATTCGTTTGAATTACCACCACTGTTCAGTTCAGTGCATAATGTGTTCCATGTATCTAAATTGAAAAAGTATCATCCTGATCCTGAACAAGTGATTAGATAAGATCATGTTGACCTATAGCCGAATGATTCATTGAAACATATCTCGGTAAGGATTTTGGATAGGTAGTATAATTCCTTACGAGGAAAAATCATCATTCTAGTTTGGGTTTTATGGTAGCATGGTTAGATTTAGGAAGCGACTTGGGAACATTAGATAAATATGAAAGATCAAAGGTCAGAACTCTTTCAAATGGGTGAGGGTTTTATAATTTCCGAGGATGGAAAGACTAATGGTGGGGATAATATAGTTCCCCCAATATATACTATTTAAACCTTAATTGATACTTTTCATGGTCATAATGATTAAAGATGAAGAAGGGGAATGTTGGGATAACATTGGAAGTAGTTTTGAGGGAAAATGGAAGTCGTGCGGGTGGCACACAGTTTTTCTAATCGTGTGGCCAAACCATGCTTAATTGGTACTCTTGAGACAGTCTCTCTTGAATGGTTGGAGTGCGGTTAGGGAGACCATTCTAGGAAGCCATTCAATGGTCTTCCTAGGTAGTATCTAATGCATGGTTAGTGAACGGTTTGTCTAACCATGTGATCTAACCGTGTTGATGGTTTATGTGAGATCCTAAAAAGTGGATCTCAAACATTTTTACCTATAAGTTTATTTTTGTTTCTCCTAAGAGGCCATAACTTGGGATTTTTCTTCTCTTAAGACCAAATAAGATTCTCCCATCATTCCAATAGATATTTTAAGGCTTTCCTAGTAGTATCGAAGCTGGATACTAGTGCATTGTGATCATTCTTCATCGTTCTTGATTGGGTTCTTAGATCTACTTAGATATACATACTCTATCCTCTTTCATTCATAGATATACACTTGTTTTGTGTATATCTAAGCGTTCGGATTCCATATATGATGACATTTTGTCTTGATCTTGCAAGGAGAAGAGATCCAATGCGGATTCCTGGAGAATCGACTCGGTTTTCTTGTGTGTTCTTCGATCGTTGTGGTTTTCATCAAAACCATTGAAGTAGGAGGCATCTTTCTTGACTACCCTTAATATAAATTATTTAATTACATTAGAATTGTACATGTGGTTTTTAATTTTTTATTATTTGGTTGTTGAATATTTTTTGGAATACTTCTTGAGTGATGGATGTGAAATCGGGAAAATTGGGGATTTTGAATGAGTTCTTTAGTTCTTGATTTTGAAATGTTGATTTTAAAAATGGTATTTTCCTAGATAGTTGGTACATTATTGGGATTAGATTATTTCAATAAAAATGGGAAGGTTTTATTAAAATTAATTGTTTCTTTTAAATTGTTTGTTCTTTGGTTTTCAATAAAAGGTCAGTTTTATTGAAATGGTTTATTATGGAAATGGATATATATGGCATAAATGGTTTTTGTGTGAGTTCATGATTAAAATGACCTTATTAATGGATGAATACCATTAAGGTAAAATGGATGTGACCTTGTATCAGGGGAGTGTGTGATTGGGACATAAGGGTATTGGATGAGAGGCCACTTATGAGTATGGAACAGTGAAACGAATCATGCATGTGTGGGTGTGTTGGGAACTATGGAATGGGTATGCCAAATTATAAGAAGAATTGGTTTTAAATATTTCAATTAGTTATTTTTCTAGATAAATAACTTGTTGTAAATTGGATTCATTTAGTTTTGTTCTCACTTGGTTGGAAATGGTTTTTGGAACTTTTCAATAATTCGTTATAAACTATTTTGGTAAACTATTTTATGTAAACTATTTTATATAAATATTATTAACAATTCTTTACTCGTGGCATGATTAGAGAATTCACTGGGGGGAAATATCTATGTTTTATACTGATCCCTTCTTTGGAACTTCTGTGCTTTTACAGATGATTTCTTCTAGTACAGGGGAAGGGTAACATTTCCCACATTTTTAGAATTACCTCGTGATATTTGGGATGTTTTGTGATTGTGGACCCTAGAGCTTAACGATCATGGAGTCCTGGAGCCTCTTGAGAGTCTTGAGTCATTTATCTACTATTTACCATGAAACTGGATTGGTATTCCACTTTTTCACATATTGATATGGTTTTGAGGTACATGGATTGGTTGAGTTGTTTTTCTTATGTTCAACCATAATTTACTAAATGGTTTGATTATGGTTTGTTGGTATATTGGTTTATTTACAAAATCATAAATCAACACCCACCATGTATTTGAAACCCTTTGAAAATTATTTCAAGACTTTGGCGTCTTGGTTATATATTTTAATGCCAAGTAATGACTCGTTGGGCTCTCAAGCCAAGGGGATTGAGCGGGTAATTACACTACCAAACGATATTGTAAGTTATGGTCCACTACCATTTCCATATTTGTAGCATGTGTTGACTCCTCAAACCATCATGGTAGTAATGGTTCACCCTCATGGCCATATTAGTAGTTAAGTTTTTCTTTCAAGAGTAACTTAGTATATATTTTTAGGTATAAATCAATACCCAATGAATTTAAAGGAGATATAGGTCCCACCCATCTCATAATTAAATCATAAATATATGTTCCAAAACATCATAAAAAATCATATCATAACACCAAAAATGAAATTGGTGTTTTAAAAATGTAATAATATCATAACATGGGGAAAATAAATGGATTTTATAACAATTTAGTCATAAGAATAAGCTAATAAAATATGCATGTTTCAGAAACATAAAACTCATGAAAGTGAAACAAGTGTCATAAGATTAATTCCATCAAAACATAAACCATTAATTTAATAATATGAATTGTACATTTGGATTATTTACTATAAGGGCATGATAAACATCCGAACGTGTCATCTTAGTTGTAAATTAATATTGAAGGATATTCTGAAAAATTTCCCGTGGAAATTATCCTTTCATCATTGAGAAAACCTCTTTAAAACATTAATACTTTTGAAAACCTTTTCTTTTGAAAAGAATTTTCAGTAAAAAGATATAAAATAAGATCAAATTTTTTTTAAAACAATTTAACTTGTAAAATTATATAATTATTTTAATTTATTTAAACCATTTTCCTTAAAAACATTTAAAATAAGTGTGAATATATTTTGAAAACAATTATCCTTGAAAAAATATAAAATATTTTTCAATATTTTTAAAATCCATTTTCACTGAAAACTTATAAAAAGAGATTAAAATTGTTTGGGAACCAATTTTACATGAAAACATGTAAAATAATCCGATATTCATTTTTATAACCATATTCATTTAAAACATTTAAAATAATCCTAAAAAATTTAAAAAAACCCTGAAAACATAAAATGTATCTTGATAATGTTTAAAATATATTTTAAACATAAATAAAATTTCCATACAATTTCATTTAAATATATCTTTGAAAACATATAAAGGACAAATTGTAAGTAATAAAACATTTCTAAAATCCCCTTTCCTTGAAAATTATCTTTATGGATCATTTGAAAACATTTTTGAAAATAAGGTTTTTGAAATGGAACTGATTTCTGACTAAAGATAGAAGTAAAATCAGATTTTCGTAAAAACATTTTCTTTATTACCATAAGTACCAATGATTTAAAAATTGGTAAAAATAAATGGACATATATTTAATCAACAGAGCATAATAAAACTCACGAGGGTTCTTGAGATTTTTATGATGATATTTTTTCAATTAAGTATAATCATTAACAATCTTTAAAATCCATGAGATTGTCTCAATAAACTCTTAACACTTGGTTACATGGGATGATAATATCTTTGTAAGAAACGGAAATTATTAGAAACTAAAAATAACATTAAAATAATTTTATTCATGATATAACTTGTAAAATTTAATTATATGAATCTCAAAAAACAATTTAGGTGAATAACAATACATGAGTCTCAAATAAAGAAAATTGATACAAAACTATTTAACCAATTTGGTAACTTTTGAAAAATAAACCCCTTGAATGAAAGATTCTAAAATAGATATTTAAATAGCCATAAATAAAATCATAATAATAATATATTACATCTGTGGTCTGTATACACAACACACAAATGTAATGGGAGGTGAATAAATTCTCTATCTCACGGAAACAAAATATGAGATGAAATCCCCTTACCTGGTGTCTTGAATCTATTAGTACTCAAAATATCCACCATTGTAATAAATATAAATATATTATACATAATTTATAGAGACGTATTCTTATATCTAATACTATATATGGTTTTATTATAACCATATATTACCATCATGTTATCCATCATATGTTGAGTTTTCACATTGGGTAATCTTCACTTTATTTTCCAATGTGTCTTAATTTGTTATATCATTGGTCCTTATACATATATAATGATTCACATAATGTAAAACCTATATAAATATAATGTTTATTGGTTATATATTTCTTTTAATAACCTGTATAATATAGTTGTAGTAAATTTAATACACTATTCATGGAGATGGTAAGTCGTACGTATGCATGAACGTTGTTTGTGATATTATTATCGTATTAAAATAATGAAAGAAAATAATATATATATATATATAAGTAGAATTATTATTTCTTATATGTCATATAAATTATAGAAACTCATCCTTAATAAATACCACATAGTTTGTGAACAAATCACTTCACTTTTCAGGGGCGGTAGACCACACTTCCTCAAACGTAATTATCATATTTATGCCCAGTGTAAAGTGTGAATATGATTTTTCCAGGATTGAAAAATTTTAAATTAATAATAAATATAATATATAACATATATAATCATGTTTTCTATAATAATTTCCCCTATTATAGGTGTTAAAGGAAAAATGAACAATTACCATTTAGTGAGGTGGTAGTGCGACTTACACATAAATAGATTGTTTGTTGGCCACTAGATGGATGTGTGTTTAAGTGTGGGTAAAACTAGTATCACAAGATCATCCTATTATATTAATGATACTACTTTTTATACAATAATATAATTAAGATATTGGAAGTGGTGGAGAAATAAAACAAAATAAAGGACCATGAGAGAAGTCATTATTTATTAATCTGGTAACTCTTTTAGGTTTGTGCCAAATGGCTTCCCTGAATTACATTCATACCAAAGTGAGGCTTCTAAGATATAAGTCAGAGATTTTTGGAATTTTATTTTTTATATAATGGAATATAATTAGTGGTTATATAGGTTTTAAGATGAGGAAGTGGTGGTGGCCTTTTATAGCTAAGGGAAGGGACACAATTGGCATTTTTAAAAACAAGTTAGGTGTACCCACATTTTTACCTAAAAAATAGTAATACTGAACCAAAAAGTCTCAATAATGGAAGGTTTATGGAAGATTAATTTCTATTATATGTGTATTGTATAAATTTCTTGGTCATTTTGTGTCTTAAATTTTATGGTAAGTACTTTAATAACCAAATCATTCTCTTAACCATTGTAAAAAATTTTAATCACTTTCACTAATATTTCTTGTAAAAATAAATTTTACCAAATTACACATTATAAATTATAATTATTGAAAATATGAAATTTATTTTTCAAAATTATAATCACAAAATTTGAATAAATTAATTTAAAATTAATCACGCAGACAGGACGACACTATGGGTTTCCAAAGTAAAAAAGTTGAAACTTTTGTCAAGTTTTTATATCGAATATCAAAGTGAAATTGATTCCAATGATTTAAATTATATTTATTTTTAAAAATATTATCTAATTAAACTTTTAAACCAAACTAAAATATATTTTTACCTAATAATGAAATTAGAAGAAAATGTAGTTTTGAATTACAATCCTATATGTTTCACTATTAATCCAAATATGTTGTTTCTTAGAAAAATCCCAAAAATTTACCATAAGATAATTTATAAATTCAAAATTCAAAAACTAATTTTAATTTATCAAACTAAATTTATATATATGTATAAAATTAATTTTATGTTTTTCACATAAGGATATGAAAAATAGTTTATTTGGGAAAATAGTATTTTTAAACGTATGAGGACTTTGACAAATATTATATATTTTGTTATCAATATGTTCTATTTATATAAAACCATTATAAAAGAGATTCTAAAAGTAGATATCATGATTCATATTATAATGTTTAATTGTTAGATTATAATTATATCATTTAAATAATTATAACAGTAAGAATATGTTTCATAGAAACTAAGTGTTGCACGTAACATAAGCCATGTTGGTGTTGTGTGTGGCATACACCAAGTCTATGTTGCATGTAATGTATTCAAAGTACCAATATAATATTGGTGTTCCTTATAGATAAAGATAAAATTTATGTTTCCTATAGTGCATGATTAACATAGTTTTTCAGATAACAGAATACAAACACAATGATTTAATTTAAAATAAATTATTTTAAATGTTACGTGAAGTGAAAAATATCACAAAGGTTAAATTAATTCGAATGAAATAAGTCAAAAAATCTCATTGTGTTACAATATGATCCTTTGTGTTTTTTTGGTTAACAATTATTCCATATTTACTTGGCCTTACTTTTTAGTGTTTACAAGTGATTCTTTATCTAATTTTATGAGTTTTATTAAGTATGTTAAAAATTTGAATTATTTAAAAATAATTTCATTGATAATTTATCTGGGTGGAGAGATTTAGAATCATGAAATTAATTAATTTTTTCCCAAAATATAAGTAATCATACCTTTTCAACTATAGGAATACCACAATAGAATTCATATTTATAAAAAAGAAATATAACAATTAATGAAATAGAATTAATTATTTTTAATGGATATAGTTTAAATTCATATTTTTATGCATGAGATGTTAATATAATATTTCATTTCATGAATAGAGTTTTAATTATATATTTTCATAAATTGATACCTTATGATATATATAATAATGGAAAAGTTAGATTTTGATAGTTTAATTTTTTTTATGCATGTTTTATATCTTCGATACTAACTAAAAACATGGTAAAATTGATTCAAAGGATGATTAAGAAATATTTATGCATAATTTACATACATATAAATAATATATATTATTATAAATAATCATGAATGGTTAAAGAATCTATTTCAGTGATGTTTTATGAGAGTTATCTAATTGATTATAATATAATTAAAATAGATGAATTTACAGAATTTTTAGAATAACATGAGACTTTACCCTTGTAATGATAAGTTTGAAATTAAGTTATAATATGATAATAATAAACCATGTACTGAATAAAATGAAAATATGGAACCAAAAATTGTCTTACCAAGACATCCTAGAGCTCGGAAGGTCCATCCTTTAGATATTGTTATAGGAGACCTAAAAGTAGGACATACGACTATAAGTAATATTGTTAACTCTATAGAGTTCTCTACCTTTCTATCCTTGTTTTAAACTAATACTTTATAGAAATCCATAGATGATGAGAGTTGGCTGGTATCTGTGTAGGATGAACTAAACCAATTTAAGATGACTATAGTTTAGGATATAGTTAAAATCCCCTAAAATTATTTAGTTATAGGATCCAATGGTTATTATAAAATATGATATATGATCAATGTATAATTAATTGAAAGAAATATAGGATAGTTTCTAAGGGTTACAACTAGGAGGAAAAATTGAATATGAGGAAAGCATTTCTTTTTTTTTAGGATTGAAACCGTTAGGATTCTTTTTCCCTATTCATCATATAGTAAGGTTAAATAAAACTATATATATATATCAAATATTATTTTGTTAAAGTAAATTTGGTGATATATTTTATGTTAAACAACATCAAAGCATTTAATCTCCTCATCTAAAAAGTTATGTTATTAAAATTGATAAATCAATATATAACCTTAAACATGAACGAAGGGGTTATTATAAAATATTGTTTTTCTTATTTAAGAAATTGGGGGTTTAGAGTGATATGATTATCCTAATTAATAAAAATATTATTTCCTTATTTTATTAGTTCAAATCTATTTACACTATTGGAGAAACCCCCTTATACCCATGGTTTAGAACCATAGGTATAACCCCTAAAACCATGTGTATAGGCTATATCCATGGTTTTAGGAACCAAGGCATTAGTAGTCATTGGTATATCTCTAAGATATAACAATGTTTTCAAAATATTATTTCCAAGGTTATAAACCATAGAAATTGGTGTCTGGGAAATAGTACACCATGTTAGTAACACTATAACCACGGTTCTGAAACTGTTTCTATAGGATTTAAAAAACACCCACCACCTGATTTGAACCCTCGAATGACTCTATGGAATCCAATCAGATAACCACTATATGACTTACAATTATCAGCATAAAACTATATATTTACTCATATTTTTTTTTTAACTGTAGATATAGGTTGAAAACTGTTCAATTGGTTTTCTAATAGAAAATTTCCCCCCTCTTTCCCAGGAATAATTTATCCATTGTTTAAAAAAAATGTGGTAATAGCGATGACATACCCCAATTGTTCTTAGAGAACCATGGGTATATATCATCAACTGAACCATGTTTCAAATATTTTTTAAAAATTATTATTATTGGTCATGAACAAAAATCTATACCCAAGGTTCTAAAAAAATTGGTTAATGGTCTGAAGAGAACTATGTAGTAATTTTTTTTTCCAAACCACAGTCCTAGAAATGTTTTCTAGTAATGGTAGATGATTTTCTTTGTAGTTCAACAATACAATTACAATATAATTATTTTTTAAAACATATGAAAACGGAATTTGAGATGAGTTTTATGGGAGAATTGAAATTCATTCGTAGATTTTTGATTTATCAGAATGATATTGGAAATTTCATAAAGCAATGTAAATATATTATTGATTTAATGAAATGTTTTTGTTTTTAAAATATTATGTTTCAAAAAAAAATTAATTTTACTAATATAAAACATCAATTCGATATAAATAGAAAATCAGTTTAAAATGTGTTATTTATAGTTATTCTAGTTTTTTTATATATCATACTTTTAGAGGAACAAAAGTCATGTTCTATGTATACTATTTTGCATGATTTCAATCAAATCAAAAATAATAACATATAAATTATAATAAATGTTTTATGATATTTAAAAATAAATATTTTTTATGCCTTATTTATCCAAAATATATTATTTTTAATTTAATTTCATATTCATATACAATGATTAGAGGGTGTATATTAAATATAAAAAGATATTCATGTAATTTCATCTTTTTAAGAATGTCCCTTTTTTGATGGTCTAGTAAGAAGAAACATTCAATTACATCTTCAACCATTAAAAAATATTACATAGCCTCTATCAGTTACACTACACAAGTTTTTTAGATAAAATAGAAACTTTTAGACTTCAGAATAAATTTTTTATCATATTATTATTTTATGTGATAATACTAGAACAATTAATATTTCATAAAATTCCGCGACTTACTCTAGGACAAATAATATTGATAAAATGAAATTTTTTAAAAGGGATCATTTCCATAAAGGGGATATATCTCTGGATTTCATTAATAATGAGTGTCATCTTTCTGATATAATAACTAAACATGTTCCCACCACTAGTTTTTAGTTTATTAAGGGGGTTCTAGTTTAATTAAATTTTATGAAAATCTTTTCATGTATTTTTTAATCTCCATTTATTTTAATAATTTAATTTATTTTGATGTATTTTTTTGAATTTTATTTATTTTTATTAATTATTTGGTTTTTCTAATTTATCTTATTAAATTTTAGTTTACAGATATTATTTTAAGAATTTATATTTTCATTTTTAATAACTTGAATAATTACACTATAAAATTGAATAAAGAAATAGATTTATTACCTAAAACTGTTAAAATATAACCATTCTCTCTCTCCAACCTTTGAATAAATCCCTTTTTTACCTCTCAAGCTCTAAATATATCATAACATATATTTTTAACATTAATAATTCTATAACTTATGATATCAATGACTAATTAGATAAAAGAGGGTAGTCTCATAGGTACAAATATATCAAAGCACTTTAGATCTGAGGGGGAAAGTGATACAGTGAATGGTTATTGATTTTTAAGGGTTTCATTATAATAATAAAATACTAAACGAGGTGACAAGTTTTCAGAGGTCAAAATAAAAGTTTACCATATGTAATTTTAGGTAATTATATGAAAGAATGGTAAATTAATTTTATTAAAATTATCAATATAGTTTTGTTGATAGTAAACATATAATTTCGTCATTGTTTAAGGACAAGGATTATCAATTTATAATGTAGACATGGCTTATGTTTTTGTGGGTCCTCATGATATTCATTTGAATTTCATTATATGATATTTTGGGGATAATGTAAAAAACTACGAGGACATTGTATCCTTCCACTGTTAATAAACCAATTTAAAAATAGCCTCCTAAAAGATTTGGAGAATTATTAAAAAAAATTGGCAGAATTTATTAAGATTACAGTTATTCCATGAATTACTAAACATGATAAATTTATCTTACCATACATGTATGTCTTATTTATGATGATGATAAAAAATTAAAGATAAAATTACTTTCATTTTAAGGTAAATGAACCACAATATAAATAAGGATGCTACCATTAAATTTCATCCCTATAGAAGTCTAGTGGGTCTTATTGTATATAATATAGGACATATTAGTGAAATCTGGACAAAGAAAATATATTATAATAGTAATTCATAGTCAATTATAATTATAAATAAGTTTGGTTTCTTTCAGTTTGTGATAATTGGTAAGTTAATTCTGGTCAGTTCTAGGGAGGAAGAGAAATAACGTGCTCATTCCGAGGGCGACCACAGTAGCTAGAAATAATTTCGATCTACAAGAGATTCGATAATCATGGATTAAAGGGGTTTCTGGTGTAACTTATGTGTCCTCCATCCAAGAAGACTATTCTATTAGTGATTAAAATATTCTAGCATTCACCAGAAAGATGAAAATCATATCTGAGATCATCCATGCTTGGACTGAGTGCTTTCAATTGTTTCCAAGATTTTTTCATGAACAATATGTTGAAACTGATAGTGGTGTGGTCCTTATTCAAAGGATATAGAGGAGATAAGAGCCTAATTATATTTATTGGGATGTTGAGTGGTTTTTTAAATTTTATCAACTATATTATATTACATAAGAAAGGATTTAAGATGCTACAAAGTTAGCTACTAAATAAAGAGATGATAAATTTGATTAAGTTAAGTGAAAACTTTTTGAGGAATGATCTCAATATATTGAGTTATAATGACTAGGGAAGCTCATTTTTGTGAGAAGAAAAGTACCCCAATAGATTATATTACAGAATTGGTCTAGGATAATATTTTTTCATTTTTTAAAGGTCCCTGGATATGAATATTAATTAATATGATTATGTTATACAACTCTGGGGAGAGTTATCTTCTCATTCTATTAAAGAGTTGTATGTTCACTCTTTCTAATTTTATGGTGTTAGAGAACCTTATCGGAAAACATAGAATGTTTTATCAATTTCTAATGATATTAATTTTTTTGAACATACTTATTTTTTATGTGGGTAGGTATGTATGTTTAGTAAATTAAATGATGAAGCTATGATGTTACGAAGAGAGGTTGAGAGTGTTGGAGTTGGTCCTCTACAAGTTACATATTTATACATTATGATTAATATATATATTCATTGGATTGATATTAACATACTACTTGTCACATCATATTTTTCCTTCTGCATGACATTGTATATGATAATGTCCTAAGAGAAGTTGTCACACAAAAAGGTCACAGCTAATGTCTGCTATGATGAGATTAGAGAAGTGTCATGAGACTATTCCAAAATATATGTTATATAGCTGTATGAACTCATTTTAAGGGAAATAAATGATGCAGGTTATCAGGGGTGGAGGACGATATGACTTTGAGGAACCTTCTCATGTTGTACACCCTTGGTAATGTCTAGGAGGATGTAATGAGAACGACTCCTGCTAGTAAGAAATCCACATTTATAATTGTCATTGGATGTCCTATTTTTGTATGTGTATTGGTCCTTAGAAATTATTATTATTAATTATGGGTATTATGACCCAAAAACATAGATGGATTAGAAAATTTTTTTGATGACATGTATTTTTTGTGATGTAGGATATGATTGCTACATCAAAGATAATACTATATTAATGAATAATGTGAGAAAGGATTTTTCTCTTATGTTATGTAACCGAAGTTTTTATCTCATTCCATTTGATGGAAATGAGATAGCCTAAATAAATCCATAGTCATGGTTTTTTATAGGAATGTTCAATTTCTAGGAAGTCAAAGAATGCGAAATCGATCACATCATCTAATCGCCCTTGAATGCAACCCGCTTGATTGGATATATCGACACAAAGGAAATATATTCCATTCTGAGCATTAATATGAGGTGACATGACATTGCGGAATTAACTTCTTTCTCTATGGGTGCCTTTTCTTATTGTTAGATGCCAACATTGGACATTAGGCTTCTCAGACTAGTGCCATTGTGTAGAGGCATATAGGGGAACAAAATATGTGTTTCGAGTATCTCAATTAAATAATATAAAATTTATTATTTAATAAGTTTAAAAAAATATTATTCCTTGTTGAGGTTAAATAATTATTCAAGGATTCTTGATCACATTTATTTCGACACTAGTTATTTGATAGAATATATTGTGGGTAGAATAGTTAATAAATATTTATTTGATATTTCGTGAATAAAATATTTATATATTAATGGGAGAATAATATAGTTATATTTATTTAATAAAATAATATTCATTAAGCATGGTTCAATAAACATGGTGGATGATTGGTGGACCACGTTAAGGGGCTGGTGAGAAGTAATAATATTTAATATTATTTGACTAAATAATATTAATTATAACTCGCAAGTTAAGTGAATTTTATGAAATAACACTATTGTTGTTGTTATATGACATTGGGGGTTTTTTTGGATTAATAAAATAATTAAGGCACTTGTACAAATTATTTATTATTAACCTAGTGAATTAAAGGATTTGATATATTAATCTCTTATTATCTATGTACTAGCTAAGATACGATGAAGGGGTTATGCACAACAAATTTTCAAAAATCTCCGAAGCCAAGAGATTACATCCTTCTCCAAGAACAATCTCAAGAACGAGAGAGATAATCCTGTAATGGATCAAGGAGAATGCTTTGGAAGCAGTTATCTAGGAAATCAAAGGAGGACATTGCATGTCCTTGGATCATCTGTGCTATCCCCCAGAGACTTCTTCAGTGACATCTAAAGATACATGTAACACATGTAGATCACTACTACAGGATAACTACCCTTGATCACTACAACGCAATGATGGTGCACCTGCAGATCTGTGGTCGGCCGCATCAACAATGAAATAATTACATTGGAGGTAATTCTTTAATTTAATTAAATTAATTATAAAAAATATATATGGATCATATCTCTTTGTTCTGGGTTTGTATTGAATTTTCAATAACCATGATTCAATTGTCTGGATACATGTGTTCGTTGTCGTATTGATCCTAGATTGTTTATTTAATGTGGAAAAATTTAATGTTGGGCATCGACCCTCCTATTCTTCCAGTACGCCTGGAACCTACAATTGGTATCATAGGGTGGTTATTATTGTTTATAATTTTTTAAATAATTAGTTTATGATTTACTCATTAATAATTTAGTTTGTTAATTAATTTTTAATTGTTCTTTTAAAATGAATTACAAGAACTTTTTCCTCCTCTATCGTTTCTCATAGATCTAATATAAATGATTAATTTTATGATTAAAATTATTTTGAGGATCTTATCCAGATGTGCCAATTTTTTTTCTTGGTAACACAGCAGTACACGCCATGTAGTTGGATCGACACATCGAGTAGTTTTGTTCAACGTATCAGGAGTAGTTCCATAATTACTCAACCCATGTGAATTAATGACACACGGTGTAGATAATTCTTACACCGCATGTTCACCAGGACAGACAAGAGCATGGTCTGTCAGACTACACGCCCTGTGGCCCACAAGAAATGGTGTGAACTTCCTTTCGAGTCAGGGTTGACCCATGTATCCCATACACGGCTAAGCTGACTGGTGACCATGTAACATGGATTTAACACAGTGTGTGGCCCACTGGACACACTATGTACACCAAGATTTCTTATGTATGCCTTGCAGGACAAATTTCTAGGCATGTACTTCGGATACACAGTTATGAATGCACACACTAGGAATATCTGGTCTATATGCCGCATAATATTAGCAGTTACACAGATTTAAAATTTATTGTGTTATGTAACCCTTGAGGCAAGTACATGAATGTTGGAATAATTTTGGGACACACCATGTGATAGTATTTGATATATATATATATATATATATAAATATATATATATATTTCATTAACATTTGTGTATTATTCAAAATTGTCACATCATGTATGATTGTATTATTGTTATCATTCTACGTGCATGCTAAATGTCACAATGAATTATGTGCATGAAAGTATAACAAATTTGGACAGTTTCGGATTGGTATTCATTGGGTCCCCTATTTGGTACAAGTTAGGTAATCAATTAATTTATAATGAACTTATTAATTTCTTTAAAATTATAATGTATGATAATTTCATGGAAATTTAAAAAAATGATTTAAGATAAAATGATTGATTAGTTAAATGTAATAATTAATTTATTCGAGTGTGAATTATCATAAATAAGAATGATTAGTGAATTGAATGCTTTTTTTATTAAATGTGTAATCTATTGCATGAATGTGGATGATCGTGATATATACCAAACAATTTTATGTGGCTTGTTTCCTTTTAATTTATTATTAAATTAAATTTTTGGCCTACATGCCTTCTCTCCTCATTAATATGTAGGGCATGCATTCCCATGGTCTCTTTTATTTAAAACCTATTTTACTCCTCACCTATGTTTGAGTAAAATAATATGTAATGGATGGAGCTACCAAGATAGTTGAGGTGGGTCATGTAAGGATTTGAGGAGAAACCAATCTAAGGATATACAAAGGTGGACATGTGAAAGCTATAAACCCAATCCTAATTGGTTCATGGGGTTTCTCACTGAGGTTAGTTGTTACATTCTCAACTTCTAGATAAACTATCCATTAGAAAAATATCATTATCTTGCCATTTATTTTATATATGCATGTTGTATGGTTATTCATTATGGGTGTTTTGTCGCGATCACATAATTAATGAATTTACAAGCATGGATGAAGGAAGTAAAATAAACTGGCTTATCTGTAAATATTATCCAATACATAGTTAATAACATAATCTTATCCAAAATAAAATTAACAAGCACTTGTAAAGACAATAAATATAAATTTATGGATAAAGGATAAAATCCCTCAATAAAATATTAAGTTGGTATATCCTTCCAATACATTGATTAGAATCGAAACGTTGTTCAATGTGCTTGACCAGCCATAGTTAGGGTGCTATCAATTATCAAGGAATTCTAATTTAAGGTTTTGGGTTGACATGACTTAGTATGCATCAATGGATGACTACCAAAGCAGGACAAGGTGTAATGAAGAGGCAAAGGTTGAGGAAATCCAATATAAAGGATTTTAGGATTTGGTAGTCCACTCAAGGGATCATGGAGCTATAATTAAATGCAGTGGAATTTAGAAATCCTACCTAAAACCATTCAAATTTATTAACCAGCCAACGTTGGGATAATTTTAAGGGAAATATGGATACTTTCATCTAGATTGTCTATAAAATAGGATATTTATAATCAAATGTGGAGGGCTATTGAGTTTCAATAATATTGTGGGAGACTAATTAATAATAATTTATTTATTTATTTTTCATATTTTTATCAGATATATTACTATAACTCTATTCATATTATTTGTAGAACAGAAATTAAAAATTACATCAAACATATCGTTGTGATAAATTTTTAAAAAAGAAAATATTCTAACCATTACTAATTTTTAGGAGTGGAAAATGGGCCTTCAAGTTATCCTTTTCCATGGAAGGAAACTATATGTGTTGGAAGAAACATTACCAGTTTCACCTTGAAATGAGGAGAGGGATGAGGAACTCTCTGTATTAGAGAAACATATGAATTATGCTAAAGATGTTTATTGAATTGTGCTATCATCCATAGCCAATGATATCTTGAAGAAAAATGATGAAATAGATGCTTATATAATGATGTCTCAAATTCAGGATCTCTATCAAGAGAAGGAGAGACAAGAGTTGTATAAGATCTCGAATGGTTTTTTCACCACAAATTATGGAGTGTCTGCACTAGTCGAGCCACATGTTGTCAGTATTATTGGCTACATTGAACATCTAGACATCATAGAGATTAGACTCCCAGATGTGTTATGTACAAATCTCATACTGTCATCACTTCCCAGTACCGTATCTAGTTTTATTATGAAGTATACTAGGAGTAACAATCACAAGAGCCTATCAAAACATATTTCATTGATTCTCTATGTGGATAAGGACATGGTGTGTGAAAACCCCACAGTCCTTAAGGTGAATAGGAAGAGAAAGGACAATAGAAATGGGACTAAGATTTATATAGAGTCTAAAGATCTCAAGAACCATCTATGTAAGAGGAATAAGATCTAATGTCATGGAACAGAAATGGAGGAAGTATGATTTTCATGTGGGAACTCAGGCCACTAGAAGAATAACTCCACCCAAGGGCAAGGGGAGGAAAATGGTTCAAAGATGAAACCACTGGATAGATTTCGCGATTGTTTAGTAGATAAAATAACTAAATTTCTATTTTTTGGATAGGGTAAAATGGACATAATGATTCTAGGATTAGTATACACTTATGTATGTGGACCATTTTTAGTATAATTTAAAGTTGGATATTCTAATTCATAAATTTTACTGATGAATTGATTAGATAAGGATATATTTATATGAAGAGGTATACGTCTAAGTTCATTTGAGAAATAAAAGTAATTCAAGAATGAAGTAGTGAACCAGTTTGGTAAAAGATAAATACTCCGAGATCTGATTGAGTTGGAGAATATATTAACTAAGAGTTCATAAAAATTCTTCTAGAGTCTGGGATTATATCTCTACTCACTCCACCTTATACACCATAGTTTAATTGTGTTAGTTAATGGAAGGACCATACCTTTATGGACATGGTATGTTCAATGACAATTCATGCATAAATTCCATTATCCTTTTCGGAATTTTAATTCCATATTGTGGAATATATATTAAACCGAGTGCCAACTAAGGCAACAAATATAATTCCCTTCAAGTATTGGAGTGGAAAGAAACCCATTTGGTTTCATACAAATTTATGGGGATGGGAGACAGTTTTTAAGGCTTCCTAAGGTAATAGACTATCACCCTTGAGCATAACGTGTATTTTTATAGGGTATCCAAAAAATAAGGACACTACTTACAAAACCAATCAAACTAGAAATTAATTACCGCAAGACAATACTTCTTTCATAAGATGGATCATATCCTAAATAAATTATAGTGGGAGATATATTTACATGGATTTAGTTGATGATAAAGTTACATAGGAGTTGGTAAAGAAACATGTTTTATAAGTCCCCATGGAAGAAGTAGTTCTTGAAACACAAGTACTACATAGGAGCTCAAGAGAGGTAAGGGAGATAGAGAGATATGGTTTTATAGTCATTGAGTATTGTTATAATTTCCTGAAAATTCCGTGTAATTTGTTAAAATTATAAGGGATTATTTTGAGACCAGAAGCTTTGATGGAACTTATTTCCAATGTTTGTTGATCCCAAAATAGAATTTTGAAATTTTTTCAATATCATTAAAGTAAACATTTGAGAGAGTTTTTCTAACTTTTAATATAGTGCTCGGACAAAAAATCCCAGGTCACTGTTGAACACATAATGGCAGGATTCACAGAGAATTGTACAATCCTCGACCGACGCAGGTCATGTAAAAATGTTATTTTTTGTACTTTTTAAAGAAAATGATAAAAATAAAATAAACTTTTCTTATATTATTTTTTAAAATTTTCAAATCATTGAATCTCAACGATTTTCCAACCAATAGAAAATAAATATGCTATTTATTTAAATGAAACTATGTAATGACTTCATAACAGAAACACTGATTTCTGTTTTATCCTTTAATATCCCAACAGACAATGCAGGATTTTTGGCATAATCCTTGTGCTGCACTGAAGCTCAAGTAGGTGACAACGATGAAGACACCCCCATTAGAATGCATCATGACCAATGACGATTGACCAATGGTCGAAAATAGAGGATCATAAAAATATGAATGTTGGGACACAATTTATCACCAACGAACAATCTGACCTAGGTAGGGGTTTAATTTTGTTTTAGGATTCTCTGTACTTTATTCTAAATGACTAAAGCATATCAACCCAAGAATAGGTTGATCCTTGGATCGTTCATTCTTGCGGAAGGGTAATTCTCTAGGGATTTTTCATCGGGATTACTTGATTAAATTGTGATAGAACATCAAATCATTATCCAATGTTTTATAAACCTCTTACACTGAGGTTGTATGGTGAGAAAAATGAGGACCAAGCCCCTTTGCCTTGTGTGTTTTTTCAATCCACATGATTGTGTCATCAATGTCATGATAAGGGGGATTCAAGGCCACCTCAGAGAATATTTTATCCCTCGGAGGTCATAGGTGCATGCAGCATGAAGAACAGGCCACCAGAGTAGACCTGGTTGTCCATGGAAGAACAAACCGGTGTGCTAAAAGGAGCATCGTGGACGGATCAGGCTACGACAGTGTGGAAGTAGTCATGGCCTCAGTGTTGGAGGATGGCGGGGGGTGGATGCTGCCACCTGGACATGTTGATGCTGCAAAGATGCGGCACCCCACCATGTTTCACGTGGTAGACTGTGGTCAACAAACCACAATGGAGGATCTATCCCCATGGATGACCCGCAGAGCAGGGGGAGTAGATGAAGCATCCATCCTCATCCCATATGGGTATGAACCGGTTGGCCAATGGAGGACCTGGTAGGGTGAAGGACATCCTAGTGGTCCAGACCAGTTCGAAACCAGGATGGTCCAGGTCTGGGTTGGGTCGGAGGTCCTAGGTCGGGCTAGTTTAGTCCAACCTGGTGGGACTGGACACAAACCCCACCTACCTCTTTTTCAAAATAACAATATATTTCAAGTTGAGCATCTGATTGAAAAGCCGTTTTCAGATTTGGATCCCTAGTGATGAGGTGGATATTTTATAATAGTCTATGGATGATATCATGGAAGTTGAAATTCGACGAATATCTTGAGGAGAAGCTTTCCCGAAATCATTCTCACCATGTGCAGGAACCCTGTTGTGGGATAAGACCTTATGACTACTTACAAGAGACCTTGTGTGGATCAGCTATGATCGCCCAGTGTGAAGCGGCTCTATGTGGACTGGTAGGTCCACAGTGGGTAGCATCTCTATCTGACTCGGTAGACCCATGGTACTCGATAGGAGAAGTACCTCAGCATGACAATGGTTGGAAGCAGCTTCTATGTGACCTTGCATGACCATAGTGGGGATTGAATTCTATGTGACTAAGCATACCCATGGTACTCATTGGGGAAGAGTACCACCATAGTCTCATGTTAGTGGGAATTCACTTTTGTGTGACTGGGTAGGCCCACTGTACTTATTGAGGAGGTGTTCTCCCATATAACATGTTATTGGATGATATGACTAATTATCTTACTTTGCTACTCTAAATTATCCTGGTGTGAGAAGTCTTTATTAATGGATTTCTTTTTGGATTTAATTGTGGAACTTCCTAGTATGTTTGGGGACCCTATTACATATATCGATACTCACCCCTGCATGGGCTTTGTCCGCACATGTTGTATCTTATGCAGAAGACTACCACCTTAACATAGGACTTGGTGGACCAGGACTCGGTGGTTCCTAGTGAGACCAGGCAGGCATGGCGTACTTCTACAACTTCCAGTAGCTACTCTAGGCTAACCCATTAGGATGGGTTTTCAGCGGATAGTTTCCCCAGTTTTTTTACAATCCCATTTTCAATACATCTTTTTTTGGGATTTTATTCTTGCCCAGTTCACCAATAGTATATATTTTACTCAGTGAGTTTTTAGTGTAATGCATGATTACATTTCCTCATTTGGGATCTGGTTTTGTGTGCATCCATATTGGTACTCAAGAAAATTCCTCCCACTTGCAGGTCAATATCTTCAGCACTATTCACCTACCCCTGGCCTTCATGATGTGGTTTTGGGGGATTTCCTGGAATGGGCATCAGGGGACGGGTCATGACAATGGTGACTCATTATTATTGGAAAATGATAAACCTCCCACCTATAAGGAGATAGTAGAGAGATCAGAAGCCACAAGGTGGCTAGAAGCTGTAAATTCTAAGATGGATTCCATGTATCAGAACCAAGGTTGGGTTCTGTTCAATGTGTCAGTTGATGTAAAACCTATTGGGTGTCTACGGGTATTCTAGAAGAAACTGGACATGGAAATTAAATTATGCACCTATAAAGCAAGTAATGTGGATGAAGGTTTTAAATAACATCATGGAATTGACTACAATGAATCCTTTTCACTAGTTTCTATTTTTAAATCCATAATAATTGTACATTCCATTATAGCTAACCATGACTATGAGAGTTGGTAGATGGATTCAAAACAAAATTCCATACTAAGAACCTTCATGAAAATGTATATGTGACTCAAATATAAGGGTTTGTGAAGCTAGGTGATTCCAAAAGGGTGTTCAAATTTTTTTTGTTCCATTGATGGATTCTACTAATAATCCTGGTCATGGAATATTTGATTCGATGAATCCATAAGTGAATTTGGGTTCATTAGGAATGAATGTGAACCATGTGTTTTTAAAATGTTTAATGGGAAGCAGTCGTAATACTGGTAGTATTATTTGATGACATAATACTTATTGTAAATAACATACCAGTCACACAGTCAGTTAAATACAGGTTGAACAAGTGCTTCTCCATGAGGAACTTAGGTGAACCTGCCAACATTATAGAGATTAAGAACACTTTTGATAGATCTAAGAGGCTACATGGAAAATGTCAAAGTATATATATTGAACAGATACTAAATATTTTTTGTATGGAAAAATTGATAGGGGGTTGTTTCCGATGTCACATGGTCTAAATATTTTTATGAAAATGTGTCCTCGTACACAACGGTTGAATTATATAATGAGTAAGATCTCATACGCTTCATCGATAGGATCTATAATGTATCCCATGTTTTTTACTAGACTTGATGTTGCTTATGCACTATGCATAGTTGGAAGATATCCCTAAGATCAAGGAGTACAACATTAGACTGTTGTTAGGACTATCCATATGTATCTGAGAAAAACCAAGGATATGTTCTTGGTTTACGGAGGAGATGAAGAACATGTCGCTAGAGGGTATAATGATACTGGCTTTCAAATTGATCAAAATAATTTGAAGTCTCAATATGGATATATTTTTTTCTCAAAGTAGAAGTTGTGAGATGGAAGAGTTCAAAGCATCCTACTGTCACTGATTCTGTAGTGGAATCCAAGGTTTATTAAAGCTTCATATGTAGCCATGGAATCCACTGGGATTCAAAAAATTGTCTAGGAGCATGATGTGGTACCTAGAATTTAAGAACACATCACATTTTATTGTGAAAATACTATGGGAGTGGATCTTGCAAAAGTGACAAGGTCACATCAATAGAAAAATCATATACTCCAAAAGTATCACCTCATTAGGTATTTCTACAAACAGGGTGGAGTTTCAGTGACCAATGTGTCCATAGAAGAGAATGTGGTGGACCCATTGACTAAATTCCTATCTTAGGAGAGTCATAAATATCATGTGAGAGATACAGGATTGAAGATCGATTGCATTTTTCTATAGTGCAGGTGGGATTCCATGGGATTTGGTTCCCTAAAACCAAATTATTTGTACATTATGATAAATATGTATTCATTGGATGGATAGTAATAAAATCTTTATCACATCATGATCATTCCTCTATATGAAATTGTATGCGATGATGTATTAAGAGTAGTCGTCACCCTAAAACGTCATAGAAGATCCTTGCTATGATGAATACCCAGAAGTGCCATGACACTATTCATGAATATATGTTATATAATAGGATGATATCATTTGAAGAGTCAAAAATTATATAGGATATCACAGGTGGAGACTCATAGGACTTTGAGGCACATTCTCTTCATGTACACCCTTGGTAATGTCCATGAGGATATTATGATAACGAGTCCCACGAGTAGAAAATCCAAATGTATAAGTGTCATTGTATGATCATATCAACAGATGTGTGTATTGGCCCTTATAATTTATGATTATTATTAATGGGTATTATAACTCATGCACTTATTTGTATTGGCAAAATCTATAATGAATTATATTCTCGGAAAGGTAGGATATGTTGATTGCATCACGATTAATATTGAATTAATGAATAATATGAGAATGGATTTGTCCCTTATATCCATAATAGAATATGATATCATAGGCCCATTGAAGGAAATGATATAGACTAAATAAATTCAATGACATAGTTTTTGACAGGTAAGTTCAATTACCAAGATGTAAAATAATGTGAAATCAATCCCAAGGGTTGATGGCACTTTAATGAAACCCACTGGATTTGAGATATCGATAAAAAGGAATTATATTACATGGTAAGCATTAGTATGAGGTGACATTTCATTGAGGCATTAAATTCATTCTCTATGGTTTCCTTAGCATGTTTTTTGACATTAAGCATGGCCTTTAGGCTACTGTGCCTAATTCCTTTGAGAAAAATACCTATAGGGTCACACACTCTATGTATCCAATATCTCATTAAAATAATATATTATTTATTATTTAAAAATTGGAATAAATATTATTCCATGTTGTGGTTTAATAATTATTCATGGATGTGTGATCACCCTTATTTTGACACATGTTATTTGAAATAATATATTGTTGGAGGAATAATAATAAATATTTATTTTCTATTAATGGAATGTTATAATTCTATATTTATTGGATAATAATGAGGTGATATTTATTTAATAGATAAACATTCACTATTTATGTTTCAATAAATACAGTGGAGGTTTGGCAGACCGTGTTAAGGATCTAGTGAGAAATAATAATATTGAATATTATTTTATTAAATGATATTGAATATTATTTTGTTAAATAATATATAATTATAACGTGAATTTTAAGCATATGTCATAAAATAATAATGTTACTATTATTATTCGACATGGGCTTTCCCTTGGTTTAATAATATAATTAAGGTACTTCTGAAAATTATTTATTATTACTTTTGTGAATAAACTTCCAAGGTATATTATTATATTATTTTCCATGATCATGCCAAGGAAAATTGAAGGGGTTTTATACATCAAATTAGAGAAAATTTCTCAATCCATGAGATTTCATCCCTCTAAGATTGCTCTCAAGAATGGGGGACATCCACCTCCACAAGATCATGGAGAAAATTTTGGATTCAGTTCTCAAGGTGATCGAAAAATGCCATTACAAGCTAAAGGATCCTTCATTCTAGAACCCAGAGTCTCCTTCGATAATTTCATGAGATACATGAGATATGTGTGTATCACAAATAGAGGATATTTACTATTGATCAATGCAATGCAGCGATGGTACACCTGTAAATCTATGGTAAAACACATCAATGACGATAGAATCACAACGAAGGTAATTATTCAATTTAATTTATTTAATTGTAAACAAAATATGTTGATCCTCTCTCTTGTTTATAGGTTTCTATACTTTTTTTCCAAATACATGATTCCATTTCAAGTAAACTAGTGTACCTCATTATATTCATATTGTATTGTTCATTAAATGTATAAAAAAATTAATGTTGGGCATCGACCCTCTCGTGCTTCAACTGCACTCAAAACCTACAGAGAGTTCTCTAAATTATTTTGAGGAATTGGAGAGTAATAATATATCTAAAATAGAGTTTTAGTCTCTCTAGAATCAATATGAATATTTTAATTAAATAACGACATCAAGAAAGTATCTTGATTCTTTTGAGAAAGATGTAGTAGACCAGGCAGTAAGGCTAAATGGTTGACATGTTTTAAGTATGATTTAAATGATTATATAAAGTTATTGTCTAGATGGTTTTAGTTTATAATAACCATCCTAATCTAAGTATGTTGTTATACTTCATGTGGAGTATTATCTATATATTTTTTGATAAAAATAGAGTTTTTCATTCTATTTTCCTTCCATGGATGAAAACATAATGAGTAAATAGTGTGATTGTGTTCCCTGACACACATCTATGGAAAGCTAGAATGATTTAGTTGAATGTTAACCTTCAATTGATCTAGGAGTTTTGTTTCTAGTCAAACAATTAGAAGAATGATGGATATATATGTTCAATATTCTGATGTTGTTCATACTTTTCTAAAAGTTAATCTGGATGAGGTACAGAATATTTTTCTAGAATAATGGTTTTTTATGAAATTGTGGGATGGTACGATGAAAAAAAATTCAACGATTTGATGGAGGAGTTAAAGGTTTCACATCAGACCATCATAATTGGCATAACCATGGAATCCTCTTCCTTAGAATAACATGAACCCAAACCCAATCCATCCTCTATTCCTACAACATAAAACATTAATAACTAATCTGATTTTCATTGTAATATTGGATAATTTAAACAATAATGTTCTTTTATTTTTTTATATTCCATTTCTTCTATTTTTTACTATTTTTAATGGTCATTCACCCATCCATTTTTAGGATTCAGTAATTTCATTCTATTGTAACATTAAATTTTAATTCTATAGAATATTAAATATGTTTCAATCCATTTATATAAAAATATTTATTTCACAAAATTTGTATAAATATAGATAAACATAACATTATGATATTTCATAAATAATTAATATCATTTTGTTTGATTAAATCATAAAACCTGCATGTCTTTTTTTTGCTTATATTTAAATTGGGTTTATCGTCATAAAAAATGGGGAGATTATAGGGCATATGGATATTGATCCAAAAATTTCATTAATTTTTCATTTATTTCAAGGCTCAGAAACACCCTCATTTATTTTACTAATAATGTTTCATTAAGTGGATTTCAATAGTATATTCATTGGAATATTTATTTCTATGGAATTATGAATAATATTTTCTAATTATTCCTCAATTTTTTTATTATAAAATGTATTTTTTATGTAATAAAAATTTTCTGGAATAACTATTTAAAAGTGATTTTGAAACTCAACATTGGTATCCAACACTATGTTTAAGCTAGGTGTTTTTTTTTGGAAACATAAAAATAATTAATAAACCAATGTTTGAGTATCAAAAATTTGGTATGATAACCTAATGTTTAGAATCAATCATAAGATGTGAACTATACTTTTGGAGTTATCCATACATAGTGAAACCCACATTGGATCAATAATCTATAGGATTTGAATTTTGGATTTATTTAGATTTATACTAGTAGTTTATTTTGATTAAATATCTCATTTAAATAAAATAAAATACCATTTCAAAGGAAATTAAATAACAATTAAAATCATTACTATTTTAAATGGATGTTATGAACTTCTATAGATATTTATTTCAAATTTCCATAATGCTGAACATTATTAAAATCAGTATTAATATAGAAATTTTTTAAAATCTTCTTGAATAGTTTTAAATTGAGTTTTTTATTTGTTATCAATTGATTTATCTAGATGACCTAAATGAAATATGAATAATATGATTTGAGTATTTTTTTAACAACTCCTTTATTCTCAAATGTTCTGAAAAATGAATCACATTATATTATCTTCAGTACTTTTTCAGAATATTTATACTACCATAGTAGCTTTATCTACATATTATTATTCTTCATAAGTCTACTAATGATCTTTCTCAGGACTAAACTTGGAAAATTATAACTGTAATATACTACTATGTCTCTATATTTCTATTAAGAAGTTTTGTTCCAAGTGTTATTCCATCTATAAGGCATCTCCTATAACATAGATATTTTTTTTTGAGAAGGACATTGCTTTGATGTCCTTATTATATGCATCTAAATATTTTATCTTCTATGAGTTGGAATATTTTTATTTAAACACATTAAATGATTTTTTATTCATCCAATGTATTTTGTAGTTGTCTCTGAAAACCGATATGTGGAGTGTTTTGAGGAAAATTGTTTCTTCTTTTTCATCCCTTGTAAAATCATTATAATGTGTTGAATTTTCATGAACACAGCTATAGATATCCCTCATAAAAGATATTAGAGTTAAAATAACTAATAATATAGATATAGTTTTGGTGGAGTGTGCTAAGGTAACTTTTTACCATGGACTGGTATTAATTTTTTTACTATTTTTAAAAAATTTCCACTATGTAATAGTTTTGGATAAACGAGACCAATATCACTTTAGAGTTGGAAAATGGGGATCATTTTTAAAATTTTGAAATATTTTAAAAATGGCACTCATAACCCCCCCCCCCAACATTCAAATTTCATTTTATATATTATGATATTATATGAAAATGAAAACTATGAATTCCCATAATAATGGGAAACTAGTGAAATATCCATGATCTCTAAATATCCTTGTATATGGGCCTCCTAGCTCCTCAAACACAATGAGTAAATTCATTATTATGTTGAGAAAAAATTGATGAGTTCATTAAAGTATAGTAGTGACCAGGTTAAGGATGAGATTCCATTAAAAAAATATGAATTTGAAGGATCCTAAATCTTCTTTATTACTCAATGGGAGGTCTAATATCACAATATTAGAATTCTAATTCACAATGTATACATAATTTTAGGTGGGTGGTCATTGGATTAAAATATTAAAGGAATTTGGAATGACTTCTAGAGAAGTTTCTACATTCCACAACATAGAAATGTGAAGGACCTACGTCTTATAATGTGGAGACCACCATTCTTGATGATATAAATCACTTTAGGGTGCTATAAACTTTTGATTTTTCAATTGAAAAAATGGTACTTGACATAATCAAGTTATAGAAAATAATTTACCGATGTACCACCAAGGGGATCTCTAACCATTCCATTAATGATGAATGAGATGATTTCATTAACTCACTAAGATATATGTTAAAGATCCTCCATTTAAAGAAGATTGATTTTAGTTTCTAAACTTCTCCCAACTATTCTCAATCTTCCCTTATTGATGAGAATGGGGTAAATGAGTGCATTCATATAATCCTTTCAGTACACCATAGGTGGCACCAAAATTGGTGTCATGGAATTGAACACCCCAAAATTAGAGGTGATTTGTTCTATTTAAAAGGTGGTGGGATATGAAGAAGAGTTATTTCAATTATATCCCTTCTTAATAATAGCCATCCCCCTCCATAATAGATTATGTTTTATACCCCTATGTATTGGTTAAGATACTAGAAGATATTGAGATACTAACTATAAATATCCTAACTGGTCAAATTGGTCAATCTATGAACTCATAATCTATATATACATATAGTATCTATTTATAAATATAAAATAATTTTTTTTTGATTATTTGATCCAAATATCACTTTTTTGAGTGGGATTTATTTGAAGATAAACCTAGGGATATTATAGGGAAATCTCCAGACAAACCCCAAAAACCTGATGCTGAAGTGAATTCACATCTAGTAGATGGTAAATTAAAAATATACTTCAATATTCTCAACTGGAGGAGTATAATAGGTCTCATGAACAAATATTAAGAAAAACTATATGCCTTTTATATGATTATACTCACTTCCATTCCTATGATTGAGTTGATAACACATACTTAATACTTATGAATAGTGGATAATATTTATTCATCCCTAGACGTTTCTACTTATTTTTCAGAGTCTAGAGACTTTAGTAAATATTTGTTAGGAATAATTCCCACTTTCCTATGATTTTTTTGAAACATTTTGTTGAAATTTTGTTCTAATTTTGGACTCTAAACTTAGACAACTATATATATAATATTTCTCCATTATAATCCATAATTTTGATACTTGATCCATCACTCCTCTTCTGGTGGGATAATCAATGGATCATGAATTTAAAATGTTTGATCTTATTGGCCTACCTGATGTGGACACTGAAGGTCCCATAGAATGTTTACCTCATCAAGACATCCCCTCTAAACTAATATATAAGACTACTTCCATATTTATGATTCAATATCAAATTCTTGATCAATCCATGAATGGGAGTAAATACACTCCTATGATGATAAGTAAGGTGGTTGTGATACTGAATGATATCCCTATCATGATAGGTGAGGAAGAACATGTTCTAGGGTACACTCACACAGAACTATTAAAGAGAGATGCACCATCTAATAAAGCTAGTTCCCTAAATGAAATGGGTGAGTAACCAAAATTCTATAATTTGAATTTAGAATCCACTGTTAAAATATATTTTTGTTCATTACACCTATAGTAGAACCATATCAAATAGAGGAAAGTACCATAGGTCATTAATAAAAACATCTCAATCAATATAGCTCATAGAAACAATTATTGTTCTTTGATCCCAATGGTCAATGTGTGATTTACAGATGTCCCCTCTAGACCATCTAGTTGTAGAGTATATTTCAACAGTAAAATGTGACTCCGAGTATGAACAATAATCCCTTCATATCCTATTTAATTATAAATATTTTATATAGAAATTAATTTTGGGAACTAATTTACAAAACCCTCATAGATAACATTTACATAAAATTACATTGTCTTCACCATAAATTCATAATCCTGGGATACATGTGGTTCAATTATAAGGTTATGAACACTATTGGTAATGATATTATTCATCAATGAGTTCATGAGAAGGCATCAAAACTATAAATCACCCTAGTGGAATTAGTTACACACATTGTGAGTCTGAGGTTTACCATGATTTAGGAATCCTCTCAATAGATGGTGGTTGAAAAAAGTGACTGTAGAAAATTAGAGATGGAAAGGCCTTGGTGGTACAATTTTATAAAGAGCTAGACAAACATCATCATGATATATCCACAAATATTATATAGTTATAGTATCAGTATAACCAAATCAGGGATGATGAAATGTCCATAATGGATGTCCCTAATATGGAATTTGTTCTTAATCATGAAAAGGAGAAACATGATGCAATGTTGGATGAACTACATCAAGAAATCAATGATTCAGAGTGAGTAATGACTTTAATTTAATATTATATTCAGTAGGACCTATAACAGCATTTCTATTAAAATTTAATTTTGTGTATAATGATAGTGACTCAATAATTTCAATGCTCCACTATTATTATAATTAATGAATTAAAATAATTCTTTCTTTCATCATATATTTCCAAAATTTTGATTCATTTTGACCATATATCATTAAAGATCCCTGAAACTCATTAAGATTAATATCAAGAATAATTTTATCCACAAAAAAATTTCAGAGAAATGAGTCATGTAAATTATAATATCTAAATTCCCATGCCAAAGATGAAATAGTTATCTAACGGTGATCTCAACTTCCTCCTAGATGTTTTCCCATGGATAGTTATAGGTGGTCCAAATTTCATATCATATATACCATTACTGTGCACAAGAGTTTATCCATTCTAATAAAACATATGCTTTCCTCGTAAACATGTTGTTCTGGGTGAGTGTTTCTGGGATTGGTATAGCGACATATATAGCATCAACATAAATAAGATTTATTCTTTTCAAATAAATGAGATGAGTGACTCAACAAGAATAAAAACATTAATGGTGACCCTGAAATAAGGATTATAATGCTCCAAAGATCTTGAGCTCCATGAGTTTATACCTACATGAAATTTTCATGGGCCGTCTAAACCAATATCAATGGGGAATATATGGATGTACTAATTTATTCCTGAGGTTGAGGGAACTTGTGAGAACTACATGAAATTTTTTGTTGGACTCCATACGTATTAATCATGTTTCAAGGATCACAAATCCTATTCTGTTTATAAACTCAGTTAACTCTATATAATATATCTCAAATCATATGTATAGTTTTTTATTTAAAGCTATCAAAATATATTAAGTGTTATACACATAGTTTGGTTACTGTACAATATCTTTTGATTTACTTTATAATTTCTTTGACAAATGATTAAGCCTAACCCATTATATGAAAATATCAGCTTAAGTCTGAATACAAATATTTGGTTAAGTCTGAGACATAATAATTCTTCCATCGATTATGTTTTTATAGAAATTTAATGAGACATCGTGAACCATGATTCATCATGAACGAGACACTGTGAATGAGACACTGAAAACCATGAGACACCGCAAACCAGACACTATGAACCATGAGACACAGTGAATGAGACACCGTGAAGGAGACACATTGAACCATTATACATTGTGAACAAGACACTGATATCTAAACACCGTGAGCGAGATACTGTGACCAATCTAGACACTGTTTGAAGGAGACACCATTTCCATGACATACTATGATACCGTTTCTTAATCTGCTTTTCTGTTTTTCAATTTACTCTCTATCGGTCATATTGTAAGTTCTTAAATGCACTACCATGATTAATGCTTCTTTGTAGACATGTAACCTGATAGTACGAGGTACAAGGTGTATAATACATGCAACCTGTTAGCTCCAATATATGCACTCCATGATTAAAGAGTAGTGTAGCCCAAAAGAAATACATAGATAAATGTGTGCCAAACAAAAAAGTGACAATAATGAAGAACACACTTAGAGAATTTTTTATCAAATGAAACTCGATGCTGATGAATAACACATGCAGCGCACTTGAATCCCAAAATAGAGAACATATTCGCACTGTCAAACATCACAAATAACACAAGATGGATCTATCTAACTTGTGACACTCTGTTTTCCGAACGATGACTAGATTTTGGCATCTACTTCATCTCAGAAGTCCAGAGAAGCAAAGACTACCACTCAGAGAACATCTAAACTTATTTCAATATTTCTGCTTTGTGGTGTATAATTTTATTAGCTTTAGAGCAGTGTTTGTATCTATATAACAACACACTCTGTCTCCTGCATTATATTGAAGGATACATGATATCCTTTCTCAATCATATTTTTACACTTGTATACCCACTGAGAAGTGTGGAAGGGGTCCATGTGTGGCCTGGATGTTTGTACCCAACAAATATTATTGAAGAGGTCAACTGACCTAGAAAGTCCTGTGTACTATTGTTAACCCTGATCAAGGGTGTGGATCATGTTTATTTATATAAATAGCTTAGTGGTAGGTGATCAACATGTGAAGTGGATTAGGTATCGGATTGATACTGAACAACTAGTTTTATATCTACTTTGTTACTTAATTGAGTCTTCTCTGTTTTACTGATTTACTGTATAATTCAAAAAGCACTAAATTCACTTGGATAGTTAATCCTAGAAAGAAGATGTAATTGTTCTAACTTAGTAGAATAACATCAAAAGTAATATGTATAACAAATAAAGAGATTACTAAGAATTATTCAACCTTCTAAGAAGTTATTTAAACAGTAAAACATTCATAACAATATAACCTTTATTAACTTTGATTTTTTAACCTTATTGGGGAAAACTTTTTAATAATACTTTTAATCCAGAAATATTTATAGTTACTCAATTAATCCCCCCCCCTATTGAGTAATCTACACTGAACAACATTTGGTATCAGAGGTTCTTTATTAAATACTCTGTTAAACCTTATTCAACTATGATTGTAGTTGTGCTTTAAAGATCTGTATGTTTCTATTAATTCTAAATTTCCATATCTATCAATGTATTTATTTATTGCAGATACTAGATTGGAAGGTGCTATAACCAACAAATCACCATTCTTTTATGGAACCAGCTATGCTCAATGGAAAATCAAAATGACAATACATTTAGAATGTATGGGTTTTGAAATTTGGTCTTCCATTATAGATGAATATAAGATTTTTGCTACGCATTAAATCATGTGGGATGAACCTACCAAAAATGCATATATAAACAATTGAAAAGCTATGAATTCTTTATATTTCTCTTAAGGAGATGATGAATTGAATAAAATTTCTTCTTGTTAAACTGCCCATGAAATTTGGGATACCTTGTTTGTTTCACATGAAGGTACTTCTAGTGTGAAAGAAATGAGACATAATACTTTTACTATTAAATATGATGACATTAAAATGAAACCTGATGAGCCTATATCTGACATGTATTTTTGGTTCAATGATATTGTCCACTCAATTATTTCTCTTGGAAGATAACTCACTGGCAAGGAACAAATGATGAGAATTCTCGGATTTTTTCCTGACAGTTGGAGAGGAACCTATGTCTCTATTATAGAATCATGTGACATCAGTGAGATACCTGTAAAATAACTCATTGGGAAACTGATGATGTATGAATAATATTTTAAAGTCAACATGGAATAGGAAGATAAACCTAAAAGGAAAACTCTTGCATTCAATACCACCACCTCTAAACACAAAGACAATGGGAAGTTGGAATCTTCTGTAGAAAGTTCCAATAGTGAATAGTAATCACCTGACAGTGATGAGGAGATGGATCAATTAGCCAGAAGTTTTAAAATATTTTACAAGAAGAATAAATTTTTCATAAATCCTAACATTAAGGGAAGATATGACCAAAAAGGTAGTTGGATGATGGATTGGAAAAGAAGTGACAATACTGATGAGATTGTCTGCTACGAATGTAAGCACAAAAGACATATCAAGGATGACTGTCCAAATCTAAAGTACAAAAAGAGATATGAGGACAAGGACAAGAAGTATAAAAAGGTAATGAAAGAATCATGGAGTAATTTTGATGATAGTTCAAGAGATTCTGAAACATCACATGATGAATTGGCTAACAAATCCAACATGTGTTTTATGACAAACACATATAAGGTGACACTGGACTCTATACATAATTCGTAATATTCTAGAGATGAGAGTGACTCTGAAAATACAACTAATGAAGAAATGTTTAAATACTTTAATATGATTAAAGGAACATGAAATGAACAAATAGACAAATATAAATCGTTGATGAAATAGTATTCTCTTAGCGTGACTCTTAAATCAAAACTCACAATTGAAAAGAATAAAATGATCCACTGCTCAAAGAGAACAATGAAGTAAAAATGTCTAATGATAAATTTAATAACGACATAGAAATGTTTACCAATGGTTAAAATACTCATACTAAAACGCTATGTAAAAAAATTCCCCTAAATACAATAATGGAAATTTTTATCAACCTGGAAAAAGAAATCATGGTAAAGCAGACTTTGTTTCTAAATCCAAGACATATATTTTCACTCCCAGTTCAAGAAAAAAATCAACTAGTTCATGTTATGATACACTTTCTAGTATTTTATGTTTTTCTGGACCGAATAATGTTTATTTTTCAAATACATTACACAATACTTATAAGTAAACTATGAGGAAGATATTGGTTCCTATATAACTTATCACTAATGTTACTGGACCCAAACAAGTATGGGTACCAAAAATTGTTTTTTCTTGATCATCTTATAGGAAATCTTCTTAATGAGTTCCTGTAAAAGTTTCTGATACATAGAAAAAGGGTGTTCAAGAAATGTGATATGATACTACTCATTCTTCAATAACCAAATAAAAATAGATGGAGGACATGCCACATTTCTTGGAATTTCCAAAGGAAATATTATTGGCCTTGGCCAAATCAATAACTCTAACTCAATTTTTATTTCTAAAGTACAATTTGATGACGGTTTGAAATATAATCTACTTAGTATCACACAATTATATGATAATGGATTTCATGTTAAATTTTAAAATTATTCTTGTAATGTATTTAATTCTAATGAAGAATTAGTGTTTTCTACACTAATAAGTGAAAATGTTTATTCTGTTAACAGAGATTTGTTAGTTTCTAAAAATGCTTCATGCTTATGTGTATTTAATAAACAGTCTTGGATTTGTCATAACAGAATAGGGCAATGTAATATTCACTCCATTAGAAAGTTAACTAGAAAAAGACTAGTCAAAGACCAACCCAATCTTATGTTTCCAGATGATAAATTGTGTAAACCCATTCAAAAGGGAAAACAACAAAAAATTTCATTCAATCCAAAGAATGAAGTGTTAACTTCTCAACCTTTCTAACTGGTTCATATGTATTTGTTTTGACCATATGGGTTTTCTAGTTGAAATGTGAAGAACTATGTTTATGTTCATATATATTGCTTTTCTAGATATACTTGGACCTTATTTTTGGCTCACAAAAGTAATGCTTGTTCTTATTTTACTAAATATTCCAAATCTGGAGAAAATATTACTGTACATAGGATTTAATTCTTAATAAGTGATCATGGCTGTGAGTTTGAAAATCAATATTTTTAATCATTTTTCATGAAAAATGACTATAGTCATAATTTATCTACCACTAGAACACCTCAATAAAATGGAATTGAAGAAAGAAGAAATAAAACCCTGCAAGAGATTGATAGAACAATGTATAGTGAATATGATCTACCTATTTAATTTTGGGCTGAAGCTATAAATACAACATGCTAAATAATCAATATAGTGTTGATCAGACTTATTCTTTAAAATACTTCTAATGAGATATGGAACAATCAAAATCCCAAAGTTAGTTACTTCAATGTTTTTGGTTTCAATGTCTTTATCCTTAATACTAAGGAAAATATTGACAATATTTCCTCCAATAGTGATGAAGGAATATTTTTAGGATATTTCATTTCTAATAAATCCTATAGATTGTTCAATAAAATAACTAAATGTGTGGAAGAATCTTTCCGTGTAATATTTGATGAAACATGTCCACATGAGGCTAAAACAATTCTAGAAAAATGGGAAGATGATGTATCAAATTTGAAAAACTAATTCAAAATCCTCAAACCTTTATGTGAATAAATTTTTGAAAACATCTAGTTATATATATTCCTCAGAATCATGTCACAATGAACCTAAACCTGTTGATGAAACTAAAATCACTAGTTCTTCCTTCTCTAGAGCTGTTATAACTCTTAAGAACCATCCCTTATATGTTGTTGTAGGGGACACAGTCAAAGGAAATAAAACTAGAGATTCTCATAGAAATCAGGGAGAACATCATGTCTTCATGTCACAACTCAAACCTAAAAACATTAGTGATGAAATCAATAATGAATTTTGGGTGATGGCTATGTAAGAAAACTTAATCAGTTTGAAAGGAATAATGTTAGGAAACTTGTATAAATACCCAAGGACACATTCACCATAGGCACTAAATGGGTGTTTATAAATAAGGTAGATGAAGTTCATAACATAGTTAGAAAAAAGGATAAATTGGTTGCACAATGCAATAGTCTATAAGAAGGAATTGACTATGAGGAAACCATTACACCAATTTCTAGACTTGAAGCAATCAGTATTCTGCTTGATTATGCTACACATCTGAATTTCAAACTATATCAAATGGATGTTTAGAGGGAATTCCTAAATGGGTATATTGATTAGGATGTCTTTATTGAGAAACTTCATAGTTTTTCAAATCCTCATTTTCCAAATCATATTTTTAAATTATCAAAAGCTTTATATGGTTGGAAATAAGCTCCTAGAGCCTGATATGATAGGATGAGTACTTTTATTATTTCAAAAGATTTTACAAAAGGAATAGTTGATCCTACCCTTTTTATAAAACTAATTTCGAATTATTTTTTAGTTGTTCAAATATATGTAGATGAAATTATCTTGGGATCCTCAAGAAATTCTTTATGTATTGATTTTTCAAAAATGATGCAAAATGAATTTGAAAGGAGCTTAATGGGTGAACTAAAAATCTTTCTCATTTTTCAAATCTTTCAAAATAATTATGGTAATATTTTAAATGAAATTAATTACAATAGAGATCATCTAAAACGTTTTAGATTGGATAGAACTAAAAGTAGTTACATTCCAATGAGTTCCACATGTAAGTTGGATCATGATGAAGATGGAAAATCTGTTGATCAAACCACTTATAAAATAATTAATAGAAGTTTACTCTACTTAACTACTGGTCGACATGACATTATGTTTAGTGTCTGTATGTGTGCTCATTTTCAAAAAAAAACCTAAGGAATCTCATCTAAATTATGTAATGATAATTTTCAAATACCTCAATCATACACCCAATTTAATATCGTTCAATCCTAGATGAAAATAATTTGATTTAGTTAGTTATTATAATGATGAATTCAGTGGATATAAGTTATATAGAGAAATATCCTCAAAAACATGTCACCTTATAGGAAAGTCAGTAGTATCTTGTTGTATTAAGAAACATTATTCTGTTGTATTATCTACTGTAGAAGCTGAATACCTAGCTGCTAGTAGCTTTTTTCCACAAATTTTGTGGATGAAACACACATTACTAGATTATGGATATCAATTTAGGCATGTACATATAAAGTGTGACATCACAAGTGCTATTAATATCTTAAAAAAACATGTTTCACACTCTAGAAAAATGCATATTGATGTATGATATCACTTTTTGTGAGATCATTATCAAATAGGTGATATCACTCTGGAATTCATTAGAACTGAATATCAGCTTGCTGATATATTCACCGAACCATTAAATTATAAAATAATAGACTAAATTATACATGAACTAGGCATGACAATCCTTAAGTAAATTTCTTTCTGATTTATGTCTTACTATTTTTATATCTTACTGTGTCATGTTTACAGTATCACAGTTAGTATTTCTAGGTAACTATCTGACACTTATTGTCTCTAACAATATGGACGTAGGATTTAGAAATTACGTTTTCTTTATTTGTTACACTTGTTTCTATCTCACCCTAAAACACTTGTTACTGTCTCACCGTAAAAAAATTGTTAATGTCTCACCATGAGAGTTAGTTTTTGTCACACTATAAAACACATGATAATGTCTCACCATAAAACAATTGTTATTATCTCACCATAAGAGTCAGTTACGGTCTCACCATATGATGGTCTTGTTATTTTATTTATAAATAATAACCTATATCATGGTAATTACTTATTTCATTCCCACACTTTTGTTTTTTAGACATTTGGTGTTCCTAAATAATAAAATAAATGGAAGTTTCACTCATTCTTCACTCAAGCACCCTTCTATTCTCTCAAACCATAACTTTTATTCAACCTTTTAACCCTTCAATATATCTAACCATTAGTAAATTCACAAGATGAAACACCCTTCATCCTCAACTCCTAAGAAACACAGTTCAAAGAATAATTAAATCGCACCTAAGTTAGCTCCCTAGGGTCCTCTGAATCCAAATCCAGTGAACCAAACTATAGTACCAGAGAAATGGATATTCCCTAAGTGGATTCTGTTGAGTATGTCTCTAGTTTTGAAAGTATTAAAAGATCAGGGATGGTTATAATGGTTTTCAAAGGAAGATAGATATATCTACACAATGATTTTTGCACAATTTTATCAGTTTGTACCATTTTTGTTTGATTCAGAAAGTGGATATGTTGTAAGTAGTTGGATAAATGGAAAAAGATGCTATTTTATTTTGAGGTTATGGGTTGCATGCCTGATTATACCTCATGAAGGTATTTGGGAGGAATATAAGAGAGGACCTCCACCTTCTAATTAATTCTTTGATTTGGAAGATGCTTTAAAAAGTTTAACCAAAAATGAAACTAATATGAGATCTATCGCTACTGAACTGGATGGAGAATCTAGACTTCTGTTTCAGTTTTATAAGATTTTGATAAGCATAAGAAAATGTTATTTTTCTGCACTTAAATATCAGGATATATTTTTGATTCATCTTACAAAAAGTAGACATAAGATAAATCTTTGTAAGTATATCATACACCATATGTGTGAATTGATCAAGACCATATCCAAGTCAACCTCCCTATTATATTCTCGTATTATCTCAGCCATGCTATATTCTAATGGATTGTTTAGACAAAACGAATAAGTTATCAAGGATCCTGAATTCTATCTTTCAAAATTCATTATCAAAAGTATGAAGATCAATTGGAATAATTAGTAAACAGAATGGGTGAAATACTATTAGAGGATCTATGAAAAGTTCAATCAAGTTGAACATCCCTCAAGAACAAAAGGTATTTCTGATCATAGTTTGGAACCAGATAAAGTAGTTGAGTTTTCTGAAGAAGAAGAAGAAGATGACGTGTATTTTGAGCCTACCATAGAAACTATTTTTGATAAGTGTGACACTACTACTATTCCTCATGTAGTAATTGAAAAATAAATCACTACTTCTACGGATGTTGTTAATCTAGAAGATCAACCCATCATTGAAAAATAATCGGTTACCAAAGAAACAGAAAATTATGTTATGGAAGAACAAATAGAAGAAGAAATTCCTATTATGAAAGAAGTTGGCCCTGAGGAACATCCAGTGGAACAATTTGTTCCTAAAGTCATTCTATTGGCTAAAGAGTGCATGGAGCTAGATTTTCAGTTAGCTAGATAGGAAATGGGTGAAGAACTAAGGGATTAATTCATGGAGAAATATAATGATCTTAAGCTTATCAGTCCTGAGATGGATGCAACTACTGAGGGGGATTATCCCCCCAATCTGGAATCTGTTGAATTCCCAAACCCGATTGATCCAGGATTAGTTGACACATGGTATAAATTTCCCAATTGTTTTGATGTGAATGACTCTCAAGAAGTCTCAGTCAAAGGACTTGACCCATCCACTATGTTTCAGTTGAAAATGACATTTGATCCTAATGTTATATCTTCCAAAGAAACTGAGCATGTCTCAGTCTCTATATCTGAACCTTAATCAGAACAACAAACCTTGCTATGTAATGTTGACCTGAAATAATTTGTAGGTACCCTTCTGTATGGGTTTGAAAAACTCTTGAATACCCAACCAACTCCAATAAAAAGTCTATGTTAGAGAGATGCCTCATGGTTTTTTGAAAAAATTCATTTTGTAGATTCAACCCAAAATGCCTCATGAGTTTTAAGAATTCATAGTTGAGAATAGACTGCTTAGTGTTGAAGTGAAGACTCTAAGATGTATGATTAAAGACATAAAGAATGTGATGAATTCAAGATCATAGTTCCCTTATCACCATGTTGAGCCATTTGTTCTTCCAACCCCACAAGGTATTTCTTCTCTGATTCAAACACATTTAGCTTATTTATCTAAAAAGGTAGCTGAATGAAACAAACAAGTAGAGAAAGAGATGAGTGAACTTGTTTTTTGTCTTAACAGGATCACTAATGAGTATAAGGGGTTCCTTCAAAAAGTGATTAATAAATTTAAATTACTTAACTCAGCTATCACAACTTCTAAAACCTCTATAAAATTATATCAACCTTCCATAGACAGAGACCTGCTCTGAAATGTGGTCAAAGAAAAACTTCAGACTATGCTTAGTGGATTAAATAACTATTATCTATCTGAAGTTATCAAGAATAGTGACAGGGTTCTTGATCTGGTCCAAAAGCATTCCAAAATTTATAGTGATTCTCATCCTGAAATTTCCATGAAAGTGGAATTCTACTTCAAATGATTCTTCTCAAAGACTGACATAACCAATAATTTCAAGTACCTTGTAGAAAATCGGAGGATTCCTCCTCTTACTTAAGCATTCAAGACTCAAGTCCAAAAGCTCACAGAGTTCACTCGTCTGTTGGTTAAGTTGATGGGAAACAAAGATTACTTTGTGAAAGCCATGTAGTATTCTAGAGACATAATTGCTGATTTTGTCAATCTTATGAGGCCCTATCTTCACATACAGTGTATTGTCATAGTTTCTCCTGCAACAACACCTCTGAGACCTAGTTTTCCTACCTTTACCTCTGCCATAGCCTCCACCTCTATGTCTGTCAGTCTGGTACGGAGTTAGATCATGCCTGTAATACTTGATCTACAATTTCCTTGGTCTTATACTACACCTACACTTGCTCCCTCTATCTTCAAATGTCTTCCTTTACCTTCTCTATCAACCAGCTCACTCCCTTATTCTAACTAAACCTCTGCTCCTATGGCTTCTTCTTCTAATGCAACTACTAAGGACAAAGATAAGACCAGCAGGTGATTAAGAATAATGATTACTCTCCTTTGATAGGAATGTAGATGTATTTACTGGTTTACCTGAAATTTTATTTTTCTCTATTGCATTGTACATTTTTTATTGTCTATTCATTATTCAATCTTTTTGATAATCCCAAAAGAGGGAAAAATATATATGGAAAAATCTCTATGGGAGAAAACTCTATATATTATATGCACATAGGAAATATTTTGTTGAAAAAAATATACACTATAAATATACATGATATGTGATCATCAATATGAGGGATATTGTTGGAAAACTCATGTATTAATAATGTTTTAATGATAAAAAATCATTTTCAGTCTATAAACCATGTTAACTCTATGTAATCTATCTCACATAAAATGTACAGTTGTTTAATAATAGTTATCCAAAGATATTATGTTCTATACACTTCGTTTGGTTACTATACACTATCTTTTGATTTTCTTTATAATTTCCTTGAAAAATGATTAAATCTAACCAATTCTATGAATATATCTACTTAAGTCTGAATAAAAATATTTGGCTAAGTCTGAGACACTGTGATTCTGCCAACGGTTATGTTTTTCTAGAAATGTAATGAGACACTGTGAACCATGAGACACTATGAATGAGACACTGTGAACCACAAGACACTGTGAACCAGACACCGAACCATGAGACACCTTGAATGAGACACCATGAACCATGAGACATCATTAACAAGATAGTGTTAACCAGAAACCGCAATCTAGACACTGTGAATGAAACACTTGTAGAAATCAAGACACCATTTGAAGGAGACATCGTTTCCATGACATACTGTGACACTGTTTCTTAATCTGCTTTGTAATTTTTCAATTTAATCTCTAACAGTCATATTTGATATTTTTAAATGCACAGAAATAATTAATGTATCTTTGTAAATATGTCACCTGAAAGTATGAGGTACGAGGTGCCAAACACATGAAAAATGTCAACTCTAACGCATGAACTCCATGATAAAATAGTAGTGTGACTCAGTAGCAATACATAGATGAAATCAAGGAAAATGGAAAAAGGATAATAACGAAGAACACACTCAGAGAATTTTTTGTTACATGCAACTCGAAATTGCTGAATAAGACATGAAGCACACATGAATCTATGAATCAAGAACATATTCGCACTGTCAAACATCATGAAGAAAACGATCTGGATCTGTATGACTTGAGACACTCTATTTTTCATACGAGGACTTGATTTCTACACCTACTTCATCTCACAATTCCAGAGATGTAATGACTGACACTCAAAGAACATCTAAACTTATTTCAATATTTCTGCTCTGTTGTGTATCATTTTATTAGCTTTTGAGTAGTGTGTTTATCTATATAACAACACACTTTGTCTCCTTCATTGAACTAAACAATACAACATATCATTTCTCGAACATCTTTTTACACTTGTATTCCCACAGATAAGTGTGGAAGGGGTCCATGTGTGGCCTGGTAGTTTGTACCCATGAAGAACTGTAGAAGAGGTCAATTGACTTGGATATTCTTGTGTACTATTGTTAACCCTAATCCATGGTGTGGATCATGTTTATTTACATAAACTACTTGGTGGTAGGTGATCACAATGTTGTGTGGATTAGGTATCAACTTGAGACTGAACCAACTGTTTTATATCTGCTCTACTACTTAATTTAGCCATCCCTATTTTACTTCATTACTGTATACTTTTGGAATCACTAAATTCACTTTGAAAGTAAGTCTTTGAAATAAGTTATAATTGTTTGTCCGTAGTAGAATAACTTTAAATGTAATCTTAATAAATGATCTTCATATTACTAAGAATTAATCAATCTTCTAATAATTTATTCAAATAGTCCAACATTAATAATAGTATAACCTGGATAAATGGGGTTGTATTTAACCTTATTGTGGAATCTTTTTTATAAATACTTTTAAAAAAGAATTTTTTATAGTTACTCAATTCAACACCCCCTCCTCTTGAGTAATCTACTCTGACCAACATTTTCTTTTATCACTTATTTTTTATAAACCTTTCACTATTAAGTATTAGTATAGTAGAACTCAAAAATATTATGCTACTCTTGTTGGGTTTTCAACAAGACATATTTTGGGCCTTTTTCTATTTCAGTAAATCAAATTTTTATTAACTAGGAAGTTCAAGGTGAAGACCTAGTGTGTTGAGACTTGACATCTTCACAGGATAACCATTATAGGTTTCAAACTTAGAGAGTATTATATATATTTACTTGACTATGATAGTTATATGAAAATCAAACTAATGATGTTGGTGTGTAAGGTCAGACAAACCTAACCAAAAGGCAAGGAAATATATCTGGTGGTAAGGGTAAGGGAAACTAAATACCAATGAAGATCTCAATACTACTAATGTTGATAGCCTCATAAGAATCTAATTGTATATTATTATCATGATTCTCAGACCAAAAGATACATATCTTTATGGTCATAAAAATTTGAATGAAAGATGAGATAGACTCTTTATTATGGGTGATGAAAACCCCATTGGGAATGAGGATCCTAGTATTAGTACATACCATCTCATGGGGGGATACTTATAGTTTAATTTCAGGGTTTCATGACAATCGTGTTGTATGGTTTGGGGTCACATAACAATGTCCTATATATGTTCATGAATATGAGGTCATATTATTTCTTTAAAAAAAATTTATGTTGAAAAAATGTGTAAATTCGAAGTTTTTTGAAACCATGTAAATATTTGGGTTATGGATTTTGTGAATACTAACTCAATATTTTTTAATCGGAATTTTTTTTGATAGAATAAGAGATTTTTGGATGGCCACTGATCAGTGTTTGAATGATAGTTTTCATTATTACATTTCAATGATGCAAATAGATTATAGGACTATTTTCATGAGGATTAAACATAATTGTAGTTGGTATTTATGAATATGGTGTTTCAAGTGTCGTTAACAAGAAGCTGATACATTTGGATTTGAATTTTCAAATGTTGATATCCATGAATGGTTTCTGAAGATTAAAAAACTTGTATAATGTATTAGGATGATATAGAAAATGATATTATTGGTATGATAATGTTCAATAAACATTAAAGATCTAGTAATTGAACTCATTGTTTTTGTACTCTTGGGGAATGGATAGGAAATTAAATTTCTTAAACATTCATGTAGTAGAGAGGGAAAAACTCTATCTTAAATTTTCTAAGACTGGTGGCTCGAGAGAGAATGGTTTGGTATTTAATAGAAATACATATTCGACCACAAAATCATTGTGAATTCTTATTTTTTTTCTATAACTATCACCTATGTCATGAAAGGACATTACTTAGCTATAAGATACTTTATTTTTTCTCGATTATCCCATTATGGGTTTCCAACATGACAAGACTTTTCTATCTCTCTCCTTTTTAGTATCTAGTTCTAGAAACATGTACTATTGGGGTATATATTTTATTATCATGAGGTTATAACAATATATTTTTTTGTTTTATTATCTTAACGCTTTCCCAAAAGGGTTATACGGTCTTTCTAGTATTGAAGAAGTAATCCTAGTGCGATTGGAGTTCCCAAATATGGTATAAACTGACTCATAAAAATGTTTTAATAGTTTAAGGTTATATTTCACATAATGAAATATTATATGGTGTATGTAATACATAATGTTAAATAACCAATGGTAATAGAGATCCCTACTCTACTATAGACCATCTTTGAGGGGGTACACCATGTTTAATGTCAATTTGCATAGACCAGTAGTAGAGGGGTGTGATATGACTATCCAAATGGGGATTTAGATCAAAGATCCCAAACACCTATTCTGTAGGTAATTAGAATGTCGTAAATCATAACCATATATATTTGAATATAGCTAACGAGATTGGAAAATAATCTAATTTTGATTTGTGGAAAAACATAAAATGAATAATTCCATATAAATTTATTGATGTTGTTCAGAGATTATAATACCTTCTCCTTAAGATGAAAATATTGAATCGACTTGATAATTATGTTTTATTTATTTTAAATACATGTTACATCATTTTTTAATGTTTTTCAAGGTACTTAGGATTAATTTGAGTTTATATACAGTGTTTTTGGAGGCCTTGAGATTAATAAAATAATTTTTATGATCTGTTTATGAATTCCAAAATAATAGAGGTTTAAAGGAAAAACTAGAAAAGTCACTAGTTTTATATAATTGAAAAGATCTTCCTAGTCCATCACATTGTCAAATTATAGTGTTTGGGGTGTCTTACACACCATCGGTGATTTATGGGGGCATCACTGTTGGTGGAAGGGTGTCATCATGGTGTCACCTATTGGACTAACTGAATGCAGTCTCACCGATCTATCTAACTAATCGTTACTGCACCCAATTGGTGTCGCTGAGGGGTGTTTCTTTTCATTCACAATTTTCACCATAAGATATATTTTAAAATTTATTACCTCTTTTAAAGTGGTTTATAACCATTTTATGCCTCTCAAAGTGTATCTTAAATTCCCTAAGAGTTGGGTGACCCTTGACTTTCCCAGACATGTGGTCATTTAATCAGTTTCACACCCATTCCTATGTTTCGAGTTACACCCATGTTAGGAATTTTTCATGGTGTAAATGTATCCTATGAACTCTATATCATGTGATTGTCAATCTCACATTATCTAAGGGAATTTTTAAATCACAATTAATTCCATCATGTGAAGCCACCCAGCTGTATAGTCAATCCACGATATGCTTTTCAACAACTTAGATATTGAACACCTCGTATCTCTAAGATTAGACCTTTTATCACGTCGAGATATTCTTATTCCTTGGTCTATTTCGTCCCTTGTAGAACATATATTACCTCTTCTGGAGAAGATTTGTTCCTATGTGAGAGTTATCTTGTTCAGTTATTCTTGGATTTTCCTGTCACGTGACCCCGGTTCATGGAACAGGGAGAAAACATCAATCCTTTATCATCCATGTATGGATTCTTCCTTCATCTCTCTTTATTATGAAATATAAGGGGTGGGTAAGCAGTTGTTCCCTGCAGACATAGAAGAAAGAAACTTTAACAAAAAAATAAACTGAAAATTAACAAATGAAGGGGTGGGTAATATGATGGTTTTTATGGATTTTACCGTTTTTTGTTGTGAATTGTATGTGCTTATATCCACTAAAATAGTAGCCATTGGTGATCCTTTATTTCACACTAGTGAAGCTTTATTTTTTGGATGATCTTATAGTTGAATGACCATGACATGGGAAGAGATTAATCACATATACTTGATTGATTAAATGGACACCAGATGAATAAGAACCTATGCGTGAACACCCTGGTTAGCCAAAAGGAAAAGAGGAACATAATTAATGGTGATGGATAAATTATAAAACTTCTTTTCTTTGTTATGGTGATATGCAAGGTTGTTTTTTTGATTCATGTGGGGTGACATATATGGGAATGGACTCTTGGGTTGAGAGGTTGGGGGTTTTTGAATTTGAGGCCCTGTAGAACTGGTTGTAAGTGGTCTGCTCTCGGTAAGTTGGGGCTTATTGTTTTTTGTTTCAGTACATTGAGGGATCTCACGGGATCCCACTTTGATGTTTTTATTTACAAGACAACCTGTAGTGAATTATTAAATGTCTTTTTGACTTAATTTCTATTAGTTTTTGTTTTGGATTATGGTTGGGCATGTTAGTTGTCCGGTAGTGAAGAAAAATTTAACTGAAACTATTTGAACATGATAACATGAATGGGTAAAATAGAGAACTATTTTCCAGAAATTGATTGTGATATATTTATGGCTTTTGTGTATTTTCTCATGTAGGACTATTAGTGAAAGTGGTTGTGTGTGGGATAATTGTTGGTCACGAGACACTTAGGTTGGGATGTGTTCTTGTTTATCTATATGTATAAATTATAGTTCTTTTGTTTCTTATACACACCCCACCCATGTTGAGAACTTCATTCTGAACACCGCCATTACATGGGGGAGGGTGTTTTTCCTATATTCTTATGAGTGGTTGGTTATTATCTCATTTCTACTCCCTATCTTAGATAGCCTGAGTTATTCAGGTAGGCTGTAATGACATTAGCTTTTTATAGACTGAGAAACAAATGGAAGGATATATTGTGGTGGATCGGCCTAGGTTTATATGGGTAGGTTTTAATCCTAGGTGTCTTTAAGATAAGGCCCAGGTGTTTTCTGGTGAGATGAATTGGTGTTGTTTCCATGGTGTCTTTGAGATGAGGCCATTGGTTATGCGGGTAGAAAGTGTGGTTATAGTGGCCCAATTGTCTGTGAGTAGGAAGTGTGGTTGTGATGGACCAGATGTCGGGGGTAGGATTTGTGGTTGTGGTGGCCAAGATTTTTGCGGGAGGGATAAACATGTAGTAGGGATGTCCCATATGGTTGTTGTTGGGGGCGGATCTGGGACTGCAGTAGGGTTTGTGGGGATACGTTTGACACGTAGGATGTCCTAGTAACCAGTGGTAAAGTGGTGTGGGGTACCAAAATATCGATGTTCTATTACAATTATGTTACCTAACTTGTGTTATTTCAGGAGTGTTCCATGGTGAGGCTTGGTGGATAGTTCTTCATGCTCTGTGTTTTGGTTACCTCTTTTTTTCTCATGGGGAATTATAATGTCACCACACTTGTGCAATAGGTATTTTTGTTTCCCAACATAGTATACTAGTATACTCACCTTATGAATATAAAACTTCTTTCAGGTTTCCCGGAGGACTATAAAGAACATTCCATTCATTACTAGACCAGGCATCGTGACAGTTGTTGTTGCTGCTTTTCTTTTTCTATTGGTACTCCCCTTTAGAGTTTTCTTTTACTTATTATTATTTTCACATTGCACATGCATGTGGGAATAAATTTTGGTTTTCCTTTTTTCCTTTAGTGTCTAGATTATTTTTTGATTTACAACCTTATCTCTCGATATTTTTTTCAAAAAAAGGTAATTCCTTCCATATTATGTGAGAATTCAATCCCTTGGTGATAGTCACCTCTTCGAGGCCAACAAAAGGTGAGACTCATGGGTCATTATCTTGTTTTCATCTTGAGGACGGAAGGGTGTGGCACTCGGTTATCCATTGCATCATCATTCTCATGGAGGGCCATGAAAAGGTGGTATCAACGGTGATGTTTGATAGTTAGGGTGGAGTTTAGAGTAAATAATAGTGTGGATTTCATGGGATGGTAGGGAAATATTGTTAGGATATCATTGTGCATGATGTTTGATAGGGAATACCGACTAGGACATGAGATTTTATGGTCCACTATGATTTTATGCAAGGACCATGAGCTAACCAAATGATCAAGTGAAGCTACATTGATTTCCGGGTAGAGACCCTAGGAAAGGTTCATTCATCATAATGACTTGTATTCATTCTTGTAAAAGGGTTTCATGAAAAAAATTGGAATAAATATTATATAAAACCCTAAGTAAATTCCCTACTACTTGAGCTTGCGAGTTCCTTGTTTCTCTTTTCAGCTATTGAATCTGAACGTCTTCCACGAGTGGCACGGGCAGTCAAGGCCTAGCAGGATTCCTTGGTCGATTAGTGAAGGATTTACTAAGAGGAAGAGGATGAAATGTGTTAGAATACTTTATGTTCTTTCAATTGGTAGACACTTGGGATGTACGAGGGAAATGTTTCTGACATGAATATTGAGGGTAGGGTTAAAAAGATAGAAGACAAATTTACCATCATATGTGCTCTGAGGGATTACTAGGTTACGTTGGCAGTTAGTCTTATGAGGGGAGGAGCACATCAGTGGGGGATGCTCTACCTCAAAGACTAAGGCTTCATGGGTTAACTTTGAGATAGACTTCCAGGTGGAATTCCATTATTCCTCGATGATGGCCTTGAGGAGGCAGGAGTTGATCTCCATCCAACATGGTAGTATATCAGTGAGGGGGTTGGGGATCAACAATAAGGATCTCCTTAGTTTTTCTCTAGATCTCTTTCTGGATGAGGAGTCTTGATTGATATTCTTAGAGGAGGCTCTTAGATCTTCTCCTTAGTAATTTATTACTCCCTTTATGAAACTGACGTACTTAGTAGTTCAAAAGAATGCTGAGGTAGTGGAAAGGATACACTCATGAGGAGGTGTTCCACAAGAGGGGAGCCACCTGAGTTCGTCTATGGGGAAGGCTGTCAGTAGTAGATATCCAATGATAGGACCTTCCAAGTTTTGACCAGTGGGGATTAGACCTCATAAATTTGAGTTCCAATCTCCTATTCCTCACCCTTTCACCATGGGCCCGGGGCTGAGGTGCTTTTATGGTGGTGGTTTTTTGAACATCCAGAGTCAGTGCCTGGTTCGAGCTCAGAATGGGGAGGTGGATAGGTTTAGCACCCACTTCAGTAGCACCAGTTTCCAACCAGATCTTTTCAACTGTAGTAGTAAGACGTTGCCCCTCTGAGATAAGACAATGCGATAGAAGGCCTACTTTAAGGTGATCCTCAAGGACCTCTACTGGGGAGTGCTGGATACGTTTTCCGACAGTCGAGGGCCAGAGGAGATAAGCATGGTCAATTGTATGCCATAGAGGTAGTTATTCTAGTGGGGATAGAAGTTCTTTGATGTACGATAAGTTTATTTATCACTCTTGTATGTTCCTTTTTTGAATTAGGAGAATCACACTCCATTATTGCAACTAGTCTAGAATAGACCGTGGTTCTAGACATAGAGAGTATTTCCAGGCCCCTGGTGTTGAGTACACCAGTTGGAGGTCAGACCATCTTGTTTGATGTTTTTCGAGCATGTAGACTGATGTTGGGGTGGCATCATTTTAATGGGGACATTATTCTTCTTTGAATGTAGCTATATGATTTCATCCTAGGAATAAAATGGTTGTTTTTCATACACGTAGTTATTGACTTCTTTCATGGAAGGGTCACATTCTCATATATGGGCAGATAGCATGTATATTTTGATAGAGAGTGGAGTTACCATGTGAAAAACTGACATGTGGAGCCCCTTTTATCTTTGTTATCTGAGATGTTAGTGGAATAAGTAGAATCCGAGATGATGGATATTCTAGGGATTTTCAGTGAGTTCCTAGATGTCTTCCCTGATGAGGTTGTACCTCTACCACCTCAACATATTGTGGAGTTTGGGATAGAGTTTCAACATATTGCACATCTGATTTCAATGGATCCCAATCAGATGTCACCATATGAGTTGTAGGAGTTGTGGATTCAGGTTGATGACCAAATATAGAAGGGTTTTATCCAAACAAGTGTGTCTCTATGGGGTGCTCCATTCTTGTCCGCGAAGAAGGACAATAGTGGTATCGGGTTGTGCAAAAACTATCAAATACTAAATCAGGTGAGGGTCAAGAACCGTTACCCCATCCAAAGTATCAATGACCTTTTTGACTTGTTGAAGTGATCATTTTGGTTTTCTATGATTGAACTGGGGTATGGATATCACAAGTTGAGGGTGAAGATGGGTGACATCCCAAGGACTGATTTTTGGTGTAGGTATGGTCACTTTGAGATTGTGTTCATGTATTTTGGTGTTATGAATTCAGCGGATTGGTTCATGGAACTCAAGAACTATGAATTCTATAAGTATCTAGACTGTTTTGTGGTCATGTTCATCGACGATATCGTAATCTACTCGATATTATTGGAGGGTTATGCTGTTTATCTAATGGAATTTTTGGAGTTTCTCTAACGCCACTAGATCTATAGGAAGATTTACAAGTACATGTTTTGGACACAATAGGTTCACTACCTTGGGAATGTGGGTCCCATTAGGGAATAACAGTGGACCCTTAGAAGTTCAAAGTGGTTTATTCTTGGGTAACACCTCGAAATGTGGAAGATTTTTGTAGTTTCCATGGAACTAAAAGGTTTCTAATGAATTTTTGTACCTGAATTCTCTTCAGTTACGACACCATTGATGTTTCTGACCAAGAAATACCAGACACCCGTATAGAGTAAGGAGTTCCTAAAAGATTTCAATTATTTTAAAGGGACTCTATTCAGTGCCCTAGTGCTAAGGTTTTTAGAGGAAGCGGTGACTTTTGAAGTGTTCTGTGATGGTTTTAGTCTAGGATTGGGGTGTGTGTTTTTCTAGCAATGGTTTGTGATTTATAATGTTTCTAGGAAGTTGTGTCCTCCGTAATGTAACTACACCACCCACATCATGGATCATGTAGTTGTGGTGTTCGCTCTATAGTTTTGGCTACATTACCTCATTGGGGAATGCATCGTGGTATTCATAGATCACAGGAGATTGATGTATGTCTTCTCCATCAAAGAACTGAACTTGTGGTAGTGTAGGTGGGTTGAGATTCTTTAAGAGTATGATTTCGAGATCTCATTCACCTCGGGAAATGGAAACATTGTTGCTGGTTCCTTGATTAGGATGTTTCATCGGGAAGTCATTAAGATGTATGATGATGCCTGGAGAGATAAGGATATGTTTTCTATATTTCACCTAGATTCATGGGTGGATAGTGATAGATCTTGTCTGTTACACATGACAGCATAGTCCTCTTTGATGTAGAAGTTGGAGTCATAGTGGGGGGACTCCGAGATTGAAGTGATGTGTTATCCTGTTGAACAAGGAAATGCTCTGGAAGGATGGTTGGATGATTTTTTAAATCATATGATTTTCCATAGGAAGTTGTTTTTCTAGGATAGGATGAATGAGGGAGTTCTCTGTGACATCCATAGATCAGCCCTGGTGGTACACTTAGGAGTTTCCAAGATATACCAATTCTCAAGAGAATAGTTTTGATGGCCTTAGTTAAAGTGGGTAGTGGATGATTTTGGGGAAAGGTTCCTAGTGTGTCAGTAGGTGAATTTTGAACACAGTGTACTTGTAGGTTCGTTACAGCATTTAGATGTTCCCAAGTGGATTTGGGATGATATCTATATGGATTTTGTCAAAGGACTACCTAGAGATAAGGGATACTGGGATGCCTTCTAGGTAGTGGTGGACCAGTTGACAAAACCAGCTCACATCTTAGTGGTTAAGGAGTCAAACACATTAAATCCCATATCACAGAGGTACATGGGTGAATTATTGAAGTTTCATGGAGTTATGATGTATAGTTTCTTATATTGGGATACTTGGTTTACCTCATGAGTTTGCAGGGGATTGTAGCTTGAATTTGGCACCTAGTTATGCCTTAGAACTACTTTCCATACTTAGATAGATAGTAAGATGCTACAGAGCTTCCAGATGTTGGAGAATACACAGTGGGAAAGTGTTATGGACTTCTTAGGATCATGGGTATGACACTTGCCTTTGGTAGAGTTTTCCTACAACAATATCTATCACTCTACCATTGGCATGGAACCATTTGAAGTCTTGCACAGAATACTGTGTCATTATCCCACATTCTAGATGGATGTTGGGGAGGTAGGTGTTCTTGGACGAGAGTTAGTGCAAAGCACAACAGAGAAGGGTCATCTTGTGTGTGAGAGGATGAAGGCATCTTCGAACAGGCATAAATTGTATAATGTTCCTAGTAGGAGGCCCTTGTAATTTGAGGTTGGAGATCATATGTTATTGAGGTTTCCCCCTATAAGTGGGTAGCGAATGTCTGTTAAGGGGACCAAGATCTCTCCTATGTTAATCGAGCCATTCCCAGTGATGGGGGAGTTGGTGAGGTGGAATATCATCTAGTGTTGCCATCCCAGCTGGAGTGGATCCATAATGTCTTTCATGTATCACAGCATCGTCGGTATCTACATAATGACTCCCATATAATCGACGAGGGATATTTGGATGTCCTAGGCAACACGATGTTCATGGAGCGGCCAATAATAATCAAGGATCATAAGTAGAAGGTGTTTCGTGGATGTACCATTCCATTGGGTTTTGTGTTGTGGAGGCAGGGTGGCCTCGAGAAGGGTACTTGGGAGTGAGAATCACAAATTTTTGCCCAGTAACTAGAGCTATTTTGAGTTGTTATTATGAGTTTTCATTGATGATTTTACTTTTGTTCTTTTCTATTAGGTAATTCATAACCTTTTTAACTATGAGATGGGTTGTTTCGTTTTCTTTTTGAATGTGTATGGGAATTCCCAATGTATGGGGAATAGAGGACCAAATTCACATTCAATCTGTATAAGTGCAGATGCGATTAAACCCATGCGGGTGAGTCAGTGCTTCCCAAAGGGGATAGTATCTTGAAAAGGAGGAATGAACTACCTAATCTATGTTTCGGGACATTTTGATCCTTGAGGTTCATGTGCCTATTTGGGGTGATATCTTTCATGAGGTGTTCTTGGATGTCAAGGTTTTTTTCCCACTTTTCAGCAACTAAGGGTGGTTTATCCCTAAGAGGTATCTTTTGAGGTGGTTGTTCGGACCCATACTTATTCAGGTTTAGTCTGGATTCTTGAGGATGAGAATAGTTTGAGAGGTATCTGATTTAATGTCCCAGAACATCCTAGTCCATTACTTTGTTAAATTCTATTGTTCGGGGTGTCTTGGACACCATCAGTGAGTCAGGAATGCATCAGTGTTGGTGGCATGGTGTCATAGTAGTGTCACCTATCGATGTCACCTATCGATGTCACCTATCGATGTCACAAATCAGTGTCTTGCTGATCAGTCTCACCGATCGGTGATGCACCCAAATTATGTAGCTAAGGGGTGTTAGGTTTCTTTCCCCAGTTTTCTAGAAACATATCTTTTAAGATTAATTACATCTTTTAAATTTTTTTAGGTCATTTTAAGTTAAATAAAGGATGGAATAAATCCCCTAAGAGTGGGGTGACACATAACATAAAAAAACATGTTCATTTTAATCAGTTTCACACCTTTTTCCGTGTTTCTAGTGACGCCCCTGTTATGTGTTTTTCTCAGTTTAAATGTAACATTTCAACTATCCTCTATGAAATAGCCAATCTAACTATTTCTAAGAGAATTATTAAATCTATATTAATTCCAACATGTGAAACCGCCGAGTCGCGTAGTCAAACTGTGATCCACTTTTCAAGAACTCTGATATTTCGCATCCCGTAACACTAGGATTGGAAATTTTATCCCCCTGAGAACTTCTTCATCCTTGGTCTCTTTCTTTATGTTGGTGTTCTTGGATTCTCTCTTCCAGAGATGTGTCAGGACTACATGACAGCCCTCCAGGTCAATACTTCTTTAAAGCTTCCTATCACGCGACCCTAGTTCATGGTAGAAGGAGAAAACTTCAACCCTTGATCATCTAGGTAGGGGTTCGTCCATCATCACTCTTTACTATGCATCATTCAGGGTGTGTATGATGATGTTTTCTCTGGATGTAGATGAAACCAACATTAAAAAAGATAAAAAAAATGTACTTTTAATGAATTAAGGGGTGGATAAGATGATGGTGTTGTTTTATTTTACCTTTATTTTTCTGTTATGAGTTGAATGGGATCATGTCCACTAAAAATTGTGGTCTTTGGTGGACATTTCTTGACCACTAATGAAGCTCTGTTTTCTAGGATGATCTTGTGATTGAATGACCGTAACATAGAAATTGATTAATCATGTAAACTTGGTCGATTAGATTGATTCCCAAGGAATATGAACCCTTGTGTGATCACCCCAGTTAACCAAATGGAAAGAAGGAACATAATGAAGTTTTTGGATAAATATAAAAACTACATTTCTATACTATTTTTATATGAATGGTTGTTATGTTTGATTCTTATGTGGTAATGTATATTCGAAAGGAATATATAGTTAAGAGGATATTATTTTGTGAATCTTTTGTTGTGGGGAGACGATGGTAAATATTCTAGTCCTGTTAAGTTGGGGATTATTTTATTTGGTTTCAGTACATCGAGGTATCTAATGGGATTCCAATTTAATGTTTTTTTCCACAATAGAACCATAAGTGAATGCTTAAATGCATGTTTGGATATTTTTTCAGTTGTTGGTTTGTATTTTGGTAATGCCTATTAGTTTACTAGAAGTGAAGGAGTATTTAACATGAACTGTTTGACCATGAAAACGTGATCATTTACAATGGGGAACTATTTTTCAAAAATGGTTAGTGTTATGGTGGTGGCTGTTGTGTATTTGTGAATGTGTGTGTAATATCAAGAGTGGTTGTGTGGGGGCTAGTTTCTGGTTTCAATACCCCTAGGTTGGGATGAGTGATTATTTTACTATACATATAAATTCTAGTTCTTTTGATTCTTATACTCACCCCCACCCATGTTGATCACTTCATTCCAAATTACCCATTTCATGGGGATGGGTATTTTTTTCAACATTACAATGAGTGGCTAGTTACTCGCTCTTGTCTACACCCTCCCCTAGATAGCCCAAGTAATTTGGGTAGGCCGTGACGACATAATTATTTTATAGCCCAAGACTCTTTGGGAGGGTGTGTTGTGTTGGATTATCCCCGGTGTGTGTAGGCAGGTTTGTTTCCTATGTGTCTTCGGGATGAGCCCCATGTGTTTTTGGGAGATAGGAATGGTTGTTTTCTCCCATGTGTCTTCTGGATGAGGCCTAAGTGTCTGTAGGTAGGATTTTTGGTTGTGGTGGCCCATGTGTCGTTGGGTAGGAAGTGTGGTTGTGATGGACTAAGTGTCTCTAGGCTTGATGTGTGGTTGTGGTGGCCCAAGCGTTTGCAGGTGGGATAAACATGCAGTTGTGATATCCCATATGGTTATTATTTCGTGCGGTAGTGGGACTGTAGTGGGATTAGCGGGGAGAGGTCTGATGAGTAGGATTTCCTAATAACCAGTTGTAATTTCGTGCAGGGAAGCAAAATATCAACGTTAATTTGCTATTAAATTACCTGAATTGCGTTATTTGGGAAGTGTGTCATGGTCAGGCTGGGTGGATAGTTTTCCTTTCTATGTGTTTTGGTTACCTTTATTTTTCTCATGAGGCATTATAATGTCTCCTCACATATGCACGAGGGATTTTGGTTTCCCTACTGAGTATACTGGTATACTCACCCAACATATATAAAACAACATTCAGGTTTCTAGGAGGAATTTGAGGACCATGCCAGACTATACTAGCTCGTGTATTGGGATAATTTCCATTGTTGGTTTTATTTTTCTTTTTATACACTTATTCAGAGTTTTCTGGTACTATGTATTGTTTTCACTTTTGAACATACATGGGGGAATGGATTTCAGATTTCCTTTTTTCCTTCAGTGTCCAAATTTTTTTTAATTTACCACCTTATCTCCAAATCTTTTTTTCAAAAAAAGGTAATTCCTTCAATAATATGTAATATTTAATGGCCTTGGAGCTAGTCTCCACCCCGGGGCCTACTGAAGGTGGTACTCAGTGGTCATTATCTCATTTTCCTCTTGAGGAAGGAAGGGTGTGGCACTATTCTATCCCTTCCCTCTTCATGCTGAAGGCGAGTCGTGACATTTTCTATAAGGTTCATTTATAATTTTGATGGAAAATTTATAATATTAGAAAATTAAAGATGATCACATTTTATGAATTTATAGTATAAATATAAATTGGATCATTACCGAGGGAAATAAATTGAAATAGAATAGACACTACCTATACTCCATAACATTCTTTTTCCATATACATAATGATGATCCTGATTACAATAATAGTAAATTCCAATTTCTAAAGATTCAATTTAGGAGTTCTTAGGAGTCATTTTTTATCTTTAATGTAATTTAAACCTATAATGTTTTCATGATTAATTATAGGTCTTAGTGAGAGTCAGTTTTTTATTCTTGAATATAAATTGGAAAAGGCATGTAAATTTCATAATTATAATATCTAAATTCATAAGGATCATGAATAAATCATAATAATCATTAATCAACATCATAAGGGTCATTATAGAATTTCATAAAAATTATTTCCTAGATTTAATAAAGATAATTACCTGAATTTTTTAGTGAACACACTTTGAAAAATTTGAGGGAATTCTAAAATAATTTATTCTTAAAAAACATGAATTCAAATGATGTTGTGCTATTCATTAATTATCTGATATCATGACTTTTTTATCATTAAATCCATTAGATGATAAAATTTTAGGAAATGAGTTGGTTTTATATTTTGAAGAGGAAAACATCATTGTTAAGTAGACACACCTTGAGTAGAGTAAATATCATTGTATGTGAGATTTACTCCTCATAAAAATTAAATATAACCTTTATGATGATAACAAATGACTCTTCTAAAAGCATGGAATAATTAATATGTGAATTTTTAGTATTTTTTAATAATAAATGGAAATTTGTGATAATACTAATTATCAAGAGGAATTATAGGTTGAATCATTTGGTGAATTAAAAGGTGATCAATTGAAATAGGTTTTAAATGAGACATAAAATCCATAGATATTGGAGGATTTAAATATTATATTTGATGATATTTTAAATTGCCTAAAATTTTGGAAATTTTATTCATGTAGATTAGTGAATATATGAGGTGAGATAGAGAAAATGAGGGGTTTTATAGACTACTATATTCATTGTGAAGAGATTTTTTTATAGAATAATATCTTATATGGATAGTTGTTAAGGGAATAAGAATTATAATATTTTTAGATTTCACGTCAATTTCTAAGTTTTGATTCCACTAGTGCTCTTTATTTATAGGATTTCAATAATTTATATATCATAAATTATTTTCTGGTATTTTGTTAGCTAGTCCCATCTTCTTGTAATAGGTACAATTTTATACACATTATTGTGGTTATCTCTTGATAATGAATGTAAAATTATGTTTGAGATGGATAAAACAACCATATGTTACGGATGTAGTCATCCTTTATGGATGGTAGCATAGTTACAAGAAAATTGTTCTTTATTTTATGTTTCACTATGTTGAGTGGACAGATCTCTTCTGTAAGAAAATAATGGAATTCATAAATTTGAAAATAGATATATAAATTGTTTCACCCCCCCCCCCCTTAATGTTTACTATATCCCATGTGATTGTTTAACTATGTATTAAATCGTTGAATTCCATATAAAATCTCTTATTTAGTTATAAATAGAACATCATAAGGTGGTTAATCATAAATGGTTCAAATATTTACCTAGAAAAGGTTTTTATTTTTTAAAGTATAGAATGGTTCCATGATTTTTTTCTGGTTTTTTGTATTATTGATTATATTATTTAACTCAATATAGGACCAAAGGTTAGTTATTAATTGTCTCAAATATTATTGGAATAATGTGGATAATTATTGAAATGAAAGTAATTCACTAATATATTCATTTGATATAAATAATGAACTAAATTTATAAAATAGCGGACTGCAAATGAGATTCAGGAAACACGCTGTAGAATTTGTGAATGAAATAAGATGGTAAAAGTAGCTAAACTAAAAATTAGTATAAATTTTTTTTAATATATAAGAATGAATGTTATTGAATTTGTTGATTTCTTTTTCATAAGATGTAATGTCACTGTATATACTATTATAAGATATGGATATAATCATGAATATCCTACTATAGTGAGACAAAATTTAAGAATACTTCTTGAAATATTTCATTGAATGATCTAAGAACTAGATGATATATATATCATCATGATTTTAATATTGATAAAATGATCAACACTCTCATTAATTATGTGATAATAGGAATAATTTCTCTTAAAAACAATGTTAAAAATGATAAGGGAATGGAATTCACAACTTTAATGTAATTGAAAATATAAAACGAGAAGATATATTCAGACAATGTAGAGAATGTGGAAGAATATGTTTAGGATCATTATCTCAAGTCTAGAAACATCACTAGAGACATAGTTAAATAAAAAGGTAAGTTTCCTTTTAAAATATTTATCCCTTGAATAGTTGATCCTTTCATACGATTTCCCCTTTAATATATATGATAAAAAAATAAAGTGATGTAACTAATAAATTTACCTATTTTTGTAGATATTCATATATTACAATACAATCTCTGTTAAAATGGATGAATAATATAAAGCCAAAAATTTTCAAAATAAACATATTATCTATTGAATTAATGGGTTTTAATAGTGAGAAATTCAATGATGATAAGGGGACACATTAAGAATATTATCAAAATGTTATCATGGCACAATAAATAGATGGATGTGATTTATTATATGATTACTATTGGGTAAACAATTTGTATCATAATGAAGCAAGTAAATTAACCAAATAATATACCATGAGGATTAAAATAATGATATGCTTAAATCAGATTGGAAATATGAGTGATGAAAATTCAAATCTCAAGGAAATAATTGAAATTTTTAGATAAATTCATATTGAAAAAAAATCATATCAAAGAATTAGAATGATTAAAAAAGATAATATATAAAAGTGGAAGATTATTGATGATATTGTCTCTACTATTTTCCTTATAGATAAGAAATTTCAATGATTGATACTGAAAATTATTGAGACTGATAATCATAAATAAAAATATATATAAATACATAAAGGATATTAATGGTAGATGTGAGTGTCCTAAGATGAAACCATCATGCATAACTAATGCTCAGGATAATGTACATGAAATGAAGAAAATTTACTTCTTTTTATCTCAAAATGAAATTATTTCCTCAAAAGGATGTAGTGATAAAAATAATAAATTCTGACTATCATTCTAAATGAAAATTATAAACCATATCATATAAATAAATATAAAATTTCATATAAAATATGAAAAAAAATTTCAATCTTTGAAATATGTGACACACAAGTGGATTTAGTGAATGATAGTTTATACAGGTCTAAAAATGAATATAGATAATAACAAATACATATGCATGAATTCTATAAAAGTATAGGGTTTCGGGATTAACTTTTGTTTTTTGGTGTGTTTGGTTATGATGAATACAATTGATTATACAATACGCCTATTCCTAGACTAATAACAGTGCACGAATCAAGAGTTATACAATAATAAGAAAATAAAAATATTTATAATAATCAACATCATTAAAATATGATTAATGTTAGGAATAAATTTGAGTGTTTGAAAAAAACAATTTTATGTGTGGAAAATAACAATACATATCCAATTATTTTCTTCCATTCACACCATCCCAATTTACCCATCTTTATAAATGTCTATTTATTTCTAATGATAAATAGTAGGAAAGTTTTTTTAGAAATTTTATTTCATTAATTTAAAAAAATGTTAACATTGATAATGGATTGAATATATTCTTCTAATATTAATACATGTCTAAATATCCTAAATAATATAAAAATTAATGATGTAAGGTAAATTTCCTTTGGGAATGATAATTTCATAAAAATTAATGGTGTTAGAGTGGATGAAATTTCAAAAAATTATATAAATTGAAATAATTTAGTATTTTTTTATCAGATGACTCATAACCTCTTAATAAAATCAAAACATTGTGGTTATGGAAATAATGTAATTTTCATAATTAATATTAACTTATTTAAAATGTTAAATGATAGTGTTGTTATCATAAAAATATTGAGAACCTAAGGTAATCATTTTTAAGATATATAATTCAAAATGAATTATTATCTATGATTATAAGATGAAAATGATTTATGGAATATGATACTTGGTAATCATGGAAAAAATAAAAATAAAATTAAAATTCGATAAATACCAATAATGAATATTTCTATTTTGAAACATGATATTTTTATAATTTTTAAAACATGAATATAAGAAAAATATTATGAAAAAAACCATAAAGTTGTTGATATTCAATCAATGAAACTATTTAATCAGATACACTATTATGTTTTTTTCCAATGAAAAATAATTCAAAAATTAGAGTTATATATTTCATTAATTTCAATTATGAATTTACCATAATAACATGTATCGTGTTAGTTTCTCACTAATATTAATACCTAAATACATTCAAAATTTTATGTTGGATTTAAAAAGTAAAAATAGGTTTTCACATGAAGAGTTTGGGATCAAATAATGGTACTAAATATGTCAATAATTTTATCTCATAATATCTAGGTAATCATGGATGTAAGTAATAGTTTAGTTCACTACACTTTACCAAAAAAATATTTTTCAAAAGAGAAAATTAAAAAATTATTGATATGGATAAATCTATGCTTTACTGAACATGTCACCTCAATATGTTTATACATATGTGTAATTAATTTATATAAAATTATTAGAAATAGGTTTTACATGAATTTAATCATTAAAAATACTTTCTATAAAATGGTTTACATAAAGAAACCCAATATAAAATAGTTTTAGTTATTTTGGATTCCTTGATTGATCAATTTAAAAATCAGAAGTGTTATAATGTTTTTTGAAAAAACTAATGATATTATATTACTCAGTTTTGTACAAAATTAAAATCTAAAAAGTTATAAAAATTTTCATTGAGAATGTGTACTATGATGATGTGATATTCCTTGAAAATGAAGAATATATCGAAAGCTCTATTATAGTGTAATCTAAGGTTGATATTCAGAATGTTGGGAATTAATTAACTCTTGTAAAATTTATTAGAAGATGTTAAATAAATTTAAATACTTTCTCCAGGGATACTGATGAAACAATTATGGAACCTAGGATAAAATAAAAATAATTAACTCATATACATATTATTATTCTATTCACAATATAGTATCTAACACATCATCATAATAATTATATAGCTTGATAAAGATGACCAATGGTTGAAAAAGTACATCACCTCACAATAGTGTATTCATGGGTTGAGATAAATTACCCAATGTTTATATAGGATACACTCTATCTCTATATATATCTAGTGTCTCAGACATAATTTAGAATAATGAAGTGATATTGAGGTTTTAAAGGATTTAACCAATCAAGAACTCACATAAAATACCATAGTATGAAGGTACCATTGTATATAGATTCATTGGATACTCTTTAGATTCTATTACATTAACTCATGTGTTAAAATTCAGGAGTGTTTTTATTAGGTCACATATCACATGAATTAAATAATCAAACTAAAAATATTTCATCTTATAAAATGGATCCTTAAATGATAGTCTATGTGGGGAAAAACATGATCATAGATTGCATGCATGAAATCACATTTCATGCATGCTAAAAAGTGAAATTAGTAACATGAAAGTAATATTTTTCATGTTAACTATTTGATATTCCATTATATATTTAGCATCCTATATCATATTCAATAAGGCTTTAGGGAATAAAAAATCAATCTATCTCCCTGATATAGTAAAACCTAAAATACTTTGTTCCATTTAACATAATATTGTATCATATATATATATATATATATTATTAAATAATTTATGAAATACCTTTTGGATATCATCGAAAACAGTTTTAGAAATCTATCATAAACAACACCTTGTACAACATAATATTTAATAACTTTTGAATGACTTTCCCTAATACATTTGGATTAACTCTAAAACACATTTAGAGTATCTCCCTCATTTCTACTCTGTCACCACTAAATCAACCAAAAATAGTGACCCCAAGGGTCTTTATAACATTGATAATAAATTTTATTATCTACATTCATATATATATATGTATATATACAAATATAAACCTCTAGAAAATTGTTAATTCTACTAAATTAATAAGAAGATCTATCATGATCACCATCAAACCCAAGTATCTCTATACTTGTGTCCATGAGTATGAATCATATGGAAAGATGAATTCTCATATTTTCCCTTTTATATAAAGATGAGTGAATATGTGACACTGATCATGAAAATACCATAAATCTTAATCTCATATTCTTAGATTTCACAGTATAGACTGAGTTGATTGACGAATACCTCACATTTCATTCATCCATATGGATAATCACATCACACTTCACTTATTTATATTTATATATAATATCTATGGGTGGAAAAACACTCCAAAAATTGATCTCAATTGAGGGATAAGATGTAATAATCATAATACGAGAGGACAAATCATGTATTGGTTGAGCTTTAACCAGTGAAAATATCAATAACATACCAAACAACCTTTATTTTAGTTTTTTCAACATGTAAACTTTTGTAAGTATGTTATAACTTTTTGAACGTTATAATGCATGATATCTCTCCAAAATCAGGAAGTGGTGACTCAAACATGATCCATGTACACTTATTATAAAAAATAAATCTATATAAATATCCATGTAGTATACTTAGTGGGATATGCAGTGCACTTTTTTCCCCATGAGCATATTTAATATCACTATACAATAATACTACTCATGATAACCATAAAATTTTATCATTACAGATAATAATTTAGGATATGAATTTCTCACATATTAATCAGAGTCATAATTTAACAGGTCAATTATCATTACACTTCACAAAATGTATGTCAATATATATATATATGCAATCAATGTTAAATAATGATAAAGTGGATATTTTGTGTCAAATACTTGGATAATTTTCATATCCTTAAAAATATTATTTGATTATTTAAACAACCCAAGATAAAAATAGATTTTTGATATCACATTTAATTAAATTTTACATCAACATTATGTTTACTACACATTTTGGATTATGGTGACTCATTACATTCATATGTAAATTCAATTTTGTGCCTCTGTGACCATATGATAAAAAACAACTACAAAATATTTTTTGAGAAACATCTATGAAGAAAATAATCCTGAATAATGTTGATATTTTGGAACAATATACCCATAATTCAACTCTTTTAAAATATTAAAACTTCATATGATTATAAAATTTTTCAAGAAACAATTATATTCTATTCCAAGATATATAAATGTAACTCTTTACATTTTTCTATCATCACAAATCCTAAAGTATTGAGTATATTAATTTAAGAAAACATTAACACAATACTAGTATAATCTTATAGGAAATAATGATATTGACGTTCTAAATTGAAACTAAATGTAACACATTACACTATTCTTTAAAGCCACATATCTTAAAACAATATTTTTATATAAAGAAAAATACAAATTAGTTTTGGACTGTTATAATCCTTTTTTTAACATTGAACATCTAAAATTCTAATCTTAATCCCACTAAACTATTAGTAACTATATTACTATCAAAATATTTAGATAAGATACAAAAACTTCGTTGTGTAAAATAAATATCATCTATTTCCATTTCGTATAAAAATTTAATGAATAAACTATTGTTTCAATGTCAAATAAAGTATTCTATGAGTTCAAATAATTTTTATTGAAAAGAAGATAATTCCATAAAATAGTACACAGATGGTTGATGGAATCAAATTCACTCATATTTTAACAAATATCTAGATAAACACTTTTACCCTTATCTTGTTTTCAACTATGTTATAAAATTTGATGAATCTTAAATAATATATACAGTCTATCATTTTTATTTGGTTCATAAAAACCAATTGTAATTGAACTGTGTATTATATCATGTAAAATAAATTAGATTAATATACACATGCTATAATTATATTCATCAATGATTGACACATACAATTATAATAAACATTAATGTTGTAACTCTTTACATTAAAAAATTAATGTAAATTAAAATTTCAATAAATTCTTATTTGATTTTAAACTCCACTATATTCTTAATGTACATATTCAGTATCACATATTTCATAAAATTAAATAATCCATTTCTATAACATATATACCTAACATTGGCATTCCATGAATTTTCCTAAAACTTCTTTAGGTATATTTATTAGACATAAAATGGAATTGTTACCCTTACAACCTAGAAACCCTATGTTTTAATGAACTATAATTTCTTCATGAAGAAATACTGTTGAACTATTCAATAAACTATTATTCTCTAGGTTTTAACATTTAACCACAGGAACTGCGCATAAAACTCTTAGATCATAAATATTATATAACAAATTTATCAATTCTAAACATTTTGATAAAATTGTAAAAAATATTATTGAATTATTTCACCTTGTCATTTTATTTAAATAACTTAAAGTATGATGAATTCCCTAACCATAATAATCCATTTTATACTCCCTTAATACATGTAATATAATAAAAAACAATATAGACAATTTATTTTAAAAACACCCCTATAATTTTATTAAAAAATGGTAGTTTATATATTATTCTTAGGAGAAAAATGCCCTAATACATATCTTATGACAAGTACATAAAAGCATGAAAAATATATGTTATCAGATTAAAAACTACATTTATATATTCATTTAAGCTCTAATATTTAATTCTTTACAATTTTTGGCCTTTTGTATATTTACAAATTCTTTAAAACATATAGTTGATATCATATATTTGTTAAAACAATAGAATTTAAGCCTATTATCAATAAATCTGTAAGGAAACATTTTCTCACAAAAATTCAGTAATAAATTAAATCATCATGAATATAATTTTTCATACACAATCATATAAAGAATATGTGACAAAAATTATTTAAATTATTAACGTACACTATCATACAAAGTACATTTATGGAGACTAGTATTTTATTCCAAAAATCATTTAATGATTTATAAAACTCACGTGAATCACTTTACATCCATATTCCTCTAGATTCCCCTGTTGAACATTTTCAATACTTGGTTACATAGGAAGGAACTGTTCAGACATATATAATTTTCCTTAATATATTTTCCAAAATAGCCAATATTTCTCATGAAATTTTCCAAAGTTACCATTCTTAGGAATATATTTTATTTATCTTCTCCTTATACATATTAATGTAAATGTTTTGTTTAATAATAATGATTATATACATATAAAATAAGTTCGTTTATCAGATGAGTTTCATATTTTATCAACCATTTAATAAGGATTTTAATTTAATGAGATCATTTTAACGTGATTACCCCCTTTAAAATCCATCATATCCATTAGTTGAAAATTATCCTCATTTCACTAACCAATGTATCTAATTTTTTGTTCCTCTCATGAAATAGTTATTTATATAGGAAATATCCTAATAAGATCATATTGTAATCATGGATAGTTGAGAAGATCCCTATTTTTTCAATCTATCCCATGGATAAACCCAAAATCAGTCCTCCTTTATCCCCTTTAAGTTTTTTCCATCTATTTTTAACCCAAATAAAATACCAATAATTGAATAGAAAAAGATAATTCAGAGGCATCCTTATTTCACAGAACCCACCAATGGATGATCTAGTTTCATTTTTAACATTTTTTCCTTATATAAGATAATCCAGAAGCACCCTCATTTCGTTGAACCGTCCTCGTTAGATGATCAAGGACTTGATAAGTTATAATTTAGAAGGAATATAACACTTATTGCGTGCATGGTATTTAATCATACCATATTATCTCATGAAATTCTCATTCATATATACATGCTTCTATTAATTTTTGGTTTTGAATCATATTCCCTACCCAAAATAAATATATTGAATTCATATTGTTGTTTAACGCTTTACACAAACAATATTTTAATGTCACTCACCTAAAATTTGAATACAAAAATATTCCTAGAAATAAAATTTCATCATATGAAAGGTATATACACATTTCATGTAAAGACATAATTTTATATGATATTGAAAATATCCAAATGGGTATGCCAAGAGATATAAATAACCAATCACATTCCCCATTATATGTAATGAGAATTCCTCCAAACTTGTATGTATTCTGAACCTATATACATCTACTCGAGGATACTTTACTCATGATAGAATCTTATTCTTCATAACCATAAATCCTAATATAGATAAACTCTACTAAATATCTAAATTCATGTTTATAACTTCTTTTACATTCAAAGGTCAAGGTAGATGAAAAACTAAATTCATTATTGATCCATTCCTAGCATGAAAATAAAAGGTACTATCCTATAATAAATTTACATATATAATTTTTCATACATGTATCCATAATATAAACAATTTATAACTAAGAAGAAATAGAAAATTTCCATTAAATTACTAAATAGTTAAAATATTTAATCCTAACATAACAATTTATAAACAATTCATAAATAAAATTAAACTATAAACACTATTATAAATTATATAACATTATTTACATTCCATATCATTGAATTTAAACTCCTTATATTCAATTTAATATGAACACTTTCATAATGATTATTTTATATAATTATCCATATCCTATTTTAAGGATTTATAAAACATTTATAATTTTAATTCAATTATGCAAACATTTTACATTATCTAAATATCATATAGTTAATACTATTTAATCCATGATCAAATTAACTGTCAAAACCTTTTTTGTGTGGCTTAAATAATATATATAATATGGCTCTGTAATATTAATTATTTAAAACATTTAATTATAAACAATTCATAATTTTAAATATAATTTCATTTATATTATTTACTTATTTATGTAATTTATAAACACAATATATTTTAATATTATGAATTAAAAATATGCATTTTATTATTAGTTAATTAGGTATTCTATATAACATTCTCATAATATTTTAAATTTTAAAAATTAAATTATGAAATATTTTGTAAAAAAATATTTCATAAATAATTTTATTTAATTAATTATAAATAAAATTTTATTAATTAATTTATCAAACTTTTAAAAATTAAAATAATCTCAAATTCTCGTAATTATTATTTATAAACAATTTAAAAATCATTATATTAATTTCCAAAAAAATAGATAAATAATTTAGGTCTTTTAGTTTATAGATACACCGAAGTTGTGTCCATTGTAGAAGTAAAACCCTTTAAATTTACACGATCCCTTATACAAATGGGAAAGTAGGGATAATCCTTACCTAGACCATTCTATCAAATTGTAAGAAATAATGATAATTACACAAATATATATATGTAAGATTAATCCTGAAAGTCCCTTAGATAGATCGATCTATGTAAGGGAGGTGGGATGACCCTTACACAAACTTTTTTATGTAGGGGTAATTATGGATAATCCTTACATAGATTACTCTATGTAAGGGTTACCCATGATGACCCTTATATGGAATTATTCTACATAAGGGTAACCCATGATGAGTCTTATGTTGAACACTTCTACATAAGGGTAATCTAGGATGCCCGTTAAATTGAACAATTATATGTAACAGTATTCCATGATTACCCTTTCATATAACACTTATGAATATGGTTAATACATTTTACATAGAATTAATAAAACATAAAACAATTCCATTTTTGATTTATTCTTAATTTCATGCAATATTCCACAAATAAAATGCATGGGATAACTCTTATACCATTGTTGGGAATTAAGTGAGTCTAACAACGTTTAGTATAAAATGAAGAAGAAATTAAAACCCCTTACCAAAGGATCTCTAGGTAATAATTATGATACCTATAATAAAAAGGAAATGACAAAATATTGTGTGTGTGTGTGTGTGTGTGTGTTTTTTCTGGTTTGTTTCATACACCATATATCATATACACAACTTTCGACATCATTATAGTTTATATATATATATCACTAAGGGAAGCTAAATTGAATCCCCTCTCGACTGTATATCCATGGGATGATCTGAATCATCACATGTTTGGATGTGATCCACTCTATCTATAAGGAATGTAAGTGGATCGAATTAAGAAGACAAGAATACATATAGCTTATGGTTTTGGAAGGGTTCATCCAAAAAAGAACTCACTTAAACATTCATCACATAGTTTTTTCTTTATATATAGCCTATATGTACACTCCTTTGATTCTATCACAATAACTCATATGTCATAATGCATGAATTAATTTTTTTACATGTCATATATCACATATATCAATTCATCACCCTATTAATTTTTCATCATATGAAATGAGTCATCGAATGATAGATTATTTGTGATAAGATTCCATGTAGATATTTCTTGCATGATATCACATTTCATGCATACTAACAAGTGAACTCAGTAACATGAAAATCATAGTTTCAAGCCTTCTTTTAAATATAAAATAATATATATATATATATATACCACTATATCATATATATATATATATATATAATAACGCAATAGGTAATACCATTTATTTTGTTAATTAATAACCTATAGAAGAAAATAAATAAATAATACAAATTTATGAAGAATATTTTGATTCTTCTTATACTAGTTGTGATAGTGAAAAAAAGAAGTAAAAATTAACAAATTAAATATAAATAAATCATTTCGGTATAAATAATATCATTGGGTACAATAATTTATGAGTTTAGAAAAGAGGTAGAATCATTTGAAGTGGTTACATTGATTATTTATCTATGATTAAACCATATAGTGGTTATAAGGTTTTTAATACAAGAAATGGATATAGAATTGAGTATAGATCTGGTTAGAATTAAGAATAATGTAACATTGGAACTTGTTCTAAGGCCTATATAGAGAAACATTATTAAAACAAAATAGGTATTTATAAACATATTTTATGTGAAATGAGATTTTATAAGGAATAATTTCAATCTTGTGTGCTTGCATTATTCCAAAATATAGTTAATTTATACCTCATATTCCAGAAAGGAATCTATTATAATTTTTCGTTAAATTAATACACAAGTACATTTGGAATTCTTCAAATTAGATTTAAAATATGAAACTCTCAATGGGAAACTAAATAAAAAAAATTTAAATGGAGTATCATATGATATTTCAACACTATTATGTTCGAAGAAGAATTTATATAATAAAAATTACAATTTATGAACTGAATCATGCTCTATGATCTTAGTACTTCAAGGTAAATGAATAATTGAGAAGAATATAGTTTAAAAAAGGATATCATGTCATTACTCTATGGAAAAATAAGAACAAAACCACATCACTTGATATGATTATATGGGGTTATGATAGTATAATATCTATATATTTATAGAAATTGGGTGAATAAATACCCACACAAACAAATATGACATTATAAATTCCTCTCAAAAAATAAATACAGTTTTTCATTGGTTTTAAAATTATCCATGATGGTGGTTATATCTTCATTTCATAAGAAATATATGTAGATATTTTTTTAATAATATTGTAATGATGAAATAAATAACATTATCTAATCCAAATCAAGTTGGAATTAAACATAGAAAGGATAATGAAGGAAAATAAGGGATTGATAAATAATAAAGCAGATTGGAATTATCTTCTATCTTAAAAAAACTATGATAGATATTATTTTTCCTATCACTATTTTTTCCAAGTTTAAATATAATTCAAATAAATCACATTCTCTATATTCCAATTGAGTGAATATATATATGTCTCAAATACTTCTAGATATTGTATTCTATAAAAAAAGAAAGGGAAACTAAAATTAAAAGGGTTTAAAAATGTTGGCTTGGAAGGTGTTTTTAATGAAATGAATTACACCTATGGTACTTAATTATTTAGTTTTGGAAAGTATGTAAAATATAATTAAAAGAAAGAATCATAATTTACATATAGATTAAATGAGGCTGAATATGGGGTTTCATCACACATAATAACTCAAATTATGTGGATGAATAATTGACATAAAAAATTAATGTTCAAACTAGATATCTAATGATTATCACCATTGATAATAAAAGTTCCATAAACCTATATAATAGTCCAATATATCATTCTAGTTCAAAACACATTAAGATAATTTATCATGTTCCATAATATATGTTTTCTAAAGGAAAAATGAAGTTAGATTAATTTTTATACAATAAACAAATTACTTATAATCTAATAATTTCAATTCCTTCTGACTATTTTAAGAGGTTGAGGTCTAAACTATGAGTGAAACCCATATACCAACACTAATTTTTATTAATTATTGAGTTTCCTTATCTCTTTAATTATTTTAAAAAATCCATAAAAAAGTGGATAATTGATCTGTAGGGGGTAGAATTTCTGCCTACTTATGTTTGAGCTATTTTGATGTATTTTTAGTGATATTTGGAGAATTATTATGAAAATCCATTTATTATTTCTTGACTTAAATTACCATGTTGGCATATAAAATTGATATTATTATATATATTTGAGGTTTAATCCAATTTTTCACATATTCTATATTAAGATAGATCATGTAGACTTATATTGGATTGGTTCATGACTCATCGGTTTGAAGAATTTTATACCACATACTTTACATTATATTTGTCTTTATTTTAAAAAAATTTAGAGGAAAATATTTTTCTCATTTTGTTTTTTCATGGATTATTGAGGCGATATTCATATGTGTCTTTGAAACTAAAATATATGGTTTTGTTATTGACAATAAATAAAAATGGTGATATTTTTGTACCATCCATCCAATGATAAGAATTTTATTAAAGAACAAAAGGATCATATGGTATAAGGGGATCCAAAGAATTGTGGCCTTAGATAATCACCTTTAACACGATCCACACACCTTGTGGGTGATCCCATGTATTAAATAAAGAATAATTATTATCTAATGTGTCCCATGAATTTAGAAAATATATGAATTTTTTCATTCATGTTCTGTGTATATACAATTAAACTAATTTTAAATGTTGATATTTTATCTACAACTGTGATAATAAATGGACCAAGGGATGGAGGCCTTCCACTAGAGAGTTTATTTAATGATTAATAAATCTGTATCAACTATTTCAATCATAATACTATTATACTAACAGGTCTCAAGCCTGTTGAGAGTAGAAAATTCTCCAACAAAGAGGGAATCACTCTGTCAATAGGATACACTAATAAAAATAACAATTGAGACTCTAATTTCATGAACAACACCCCCACCCTCCCATAACCACCACCACAACATGATACTGAAATTACAAGATCCATAAATGTTGAGTTTATTTCCACTGCTGGGGGGATTCAAAAAATTCTAGTTTCATTGAAAATAAATTTTCTAAATGAGAGTGAAGGATATCCTACAATCCATGATCATCCTATTGGATCAGGGGATTGATATTTTTGCACCAATTTTACAGTTGTATTGTAATTTTCCCATAAATTTTTATAATGTGTTTGAATTTGTTCTTGGTACTGAGAAATTTTTTTATTTTATTTTATGAATTTTAGTAATCCTTAAAATGAATGAAAAATGATCTGAGCTCATTTAATGAATTTATAAATTATTGATTTATAAATGAAAATTGGATAAGTCTCTAATTATCCATAAGAAAAAAAATTCACATGATGAGATAGTTAGAAAATTTGAAAAGGGAAGAGAATCACATATTAATTCGTCATTTTATGATTTTTTCATAGAAATTTAAGAATGTTTAATAGAAACTAAAATGGTATAGAAACATTGTAATTATGGAGTTCATACTTTTAATGATCACCCATTTATCGTAAGGATAATTTTAAAAAAAAATTAATATTCAATGAATAAGTCCATAATGATAAATTATCATATTTTTATGGAAGATTTTCTAGCTTTATAAAAGTCAAAACCCAGTAAAACTTGAGGTAATTCAATAATAATGTATTCTAGAGAAACTAGAATTGAGGTGATGTTGTGTTCATTAAAAATTATTGAAATGTCATTTATTTTACTTATAATTGTGATTAAAATCATTTGATGATGAAACTGGGGTATGATAAGCTAGTTTAATACATTGAAGAGAAAAACCACATCATTAAGGATCCACTCTATGAATAGATTACCATATTATACTATGTGATGAAGTAGTTTGGTTTTGTTAGAAATTTGTGACACATTAGAAGGAGCCAAAACCATGACTTTGATGATGAATGACTCTCATAGATATGTGTAGCAATTAATTTATAATTTTTCAAGATTATAAATAAAGAAATTAAATCAAGGATAATTTTAATTATCATTGGGAATTATAGTTTGGGTGTAAAGGAAAATTAAAATGAGAAAAACAGTGATTGTTTATGAAGAAAATATGAAGACCAAATATATTGGAGTATGGTATGATGATATTTTAAGAGATTAAAAACATCTAAAATGGTAGAAATTATATCCATATATTTTAGTGAATATTTAGGAGGATATAAAAATGAATGGTTTTGAAGAAAATTTAATCTATTCAAATGATAAATTATGAGAACAGAATATCAAATGATGAGAGCTATAGAGTGAAGAAGAAGGAGAAGATTGAAATTTTCCATGTATATTCCAAACATGTTACTCCACTAGTGATCTATCTTTGGATGATTTAAACAACTTATATACTAGTGAGTTGGTTTTTTTATTTCACTAGTTGGTGAAAATATCTTGTAAATGATAAAAGACCATAGCCTTAGCTAGGTAAAACTCTTGATAATAAAAAAATTTGGGTGTGAGTGGGATTTAAAAAACAACACACCATGGAAATAGTAATCCTTTATGGAGGAGAACCACATGAAAAAGTGTGGTATGTTTCTTATTTTATTGTAAACAATGTTGAGTGGATATATTCTTTTTTATTAAGGAAAATGGAATCTATGAATTTTAAGAACATATATAAGAATAGATTAACCTCCCACTAAGTATTTTTCATATCTCATGTAATCATTTTAGAAGACATGCCTTCGGTTGGAAATGTGGAATATAAAAGAATGAATATAACAACCATGTAGTGGTGTCCCTTGAATTTATATGTACTTATTATTGATATAATTGAATTTTTATAAGATGAAAACATAAAAATAATTAACTGTGGCTCCTGGAAGGAAGCATTCAAGAAGTCATTAGAAATTTCCAATCATACAATTACTATACTAATGCTATTTTGGTTTGTTGAAAGGTAATTGATGTGGATAATGATTTTTTTTAATATAAAATTTATGGTTCAAACATCACTATATATCCTAAGGAAATAGTTATTTTTGTATGGGGTATTATTTGTATACTTACATTGTATTAGAGCATGGAGAATTATTTAGGCTTATACTTTGGATAAGAGAGCAGGGTTACCTTAGGGATGGATAACTTTACCTTAGCGCATGTTTTCATATATGATCAATACAAAAGGTACACTTTCATGGATATGGTGTTCATGTGGGGATGATGGGTCATATATGGATGAACAATAAAAGTAGTTTAAGTTCCTGTAACAAAGACCATATTATATGTTGTTTAACAATATGCAATAAGGACTCATATGTCATATAGTTTAGGGTCATAAGATGAGGGCTAATTCCAACCAATTTAATGTAATGTAGAGTGGACTTAGGTTCCATGAATTTTATGTTAAAATGATAAAGGCCATTATATAAATATTTCCATAAATACTTCCCCCGTGTGAAAAAACAAAAAATGGATTTTTCAATGTTTTGTACCCATGGAAGGAAACCTGACATGAACTACAGGTATTACACATCAAGATAAAATGGGCATTTGAAAAGGATATGACCTTCTATCGGACCAAATAATCTACATGACACTATGTATCCAATAAAAACATGAATCATGTCATACATAGTTATTATCAAATATATATCATCCATTTATGGAGCCGATTGTTTAAAGACCCAACTTAAATGAAGACACATTATGATGGGAGGGGGATTTTTAACAAAAAGGGAAATGTCTGGACGGGTATGGGTTAATAAATACATATTTCACTATGTATCCTATGAATGTATGAATCAAGAAAAAATCAGTTCTTATATGATATCCTCTATATATATTGGGTTCATGTCTATGGGAAATACATGGATATATTTATCCTAATATAGGTTCATTGAGACACATAACGTGAATGTGAAGGCTCATACACAAGAATAGGGGGACATTTTAGTTTAATAGTATCTTACACTGGGATTAGGATAAAATTTCATGGCATCATTATATACAATAAAATTATTGGAATCAATCGACACATAGTTCAACAATTTTCCTAGTATATGGTATATTATTTAAAACCCAACCTGAATGGAGAGTATTCAAAGACTATGATGTTGGGGGGTTTAGATGAATTCATTAGTGGACATACAATATGAGATCCTGGAATCACTATGTATCCTAAGATAGAATGATTCAGGAAACATGTAGTTCATCGATAAATATTCTCTCTATGTGGATCTACCTCATGTACTGGGGAGGAAGGGTGTAATGTATGAGTGCACTATAATGAAAAACATGAAAACATTGTGTCAATTTAGTAAGTACTCATCACCTAAGAATAACTAGGTAAGGAAATAAGATCTAGTGTTTGTCCTGGGGTTTGAGATATAGGATTCACAATATATCATGGGTTATAAAAAAATAAATCCACCCATAGTTTTGATATATATGAGAGTATTATCATGGTCAAAATTTAGGTGAACTATGACACTATAGGTGTCTAGTATAACCATAACCACTTAATCCCCATGGATTGAAAATGGAACCCTTTCTAGATATAGATATTTCAAGTGGTAAGTGGAATGTTTGTAACATCCCACCCCTCCTCAGTGGATTGAGTGAAGACGTAATTGCTACTAGGAATTAAGTGACATCCACAAGATGCCAAAGGCTGGCAACAAATGTCAAGGGATTCAATGTGGTTGAGGGAAGATTTTACTATTCTAAATAAAAGAACCAAAACCTCATAAAACATAACCAAAAAACAAATATATGATGCATGATAACAATTTATTTCAAAAATACCGAAATACCAATCTCTACCATAACCAATATCATAGTACAATGAAGAAAACCAAAACACAATATCATAGTAAAACGTGGAAGAAATAACTTACAAAACCCTATACTCCAAAGATACTAACCCCATAGCTCCCAAAACACTCCAAGATCCTACTGCACAATCCACAATCAAATAATAACAATGAATCTCTAAATAAATGAGATAATTTTACATTACATGTGTCTTAATAAAAAATTTCTACAAAAGGAACCATGTTCAAAAGTAGGGGATGAGTAATGAAACTCAATACGTTTTCCCCAAATGACTTCCCTACTCATTCCACATATATATATATATATCATATTATCACAGTTATATAAAATCATATATATATAACATTTAAAATTAGTTTATATCATAATGTTAAACAATTTCCATGCCATAATTGTTTTCCTAACAAATTCTATTTCACAGGAAAGCATCCAAACAAGTCACATACCATTTCACAACATCTAGTTAGCCTAACCCATTTATTTCAACATATCCATTCATACACACATGCATGACAAAATTATAGTTCCATACTAATGATCAGTCTCTCATTGATCTAACATTTCCTCACACAGTAACCATATATCAGTTCTGTAATGGTACACACCCCTTACACATAGACATGTCAATGAAAATGAACACAAGGCAACTAATTATGCCAAAAAAAATTCCAAAACAATTTTAATACTTTTTTTAAATCATACTAAAAAACCTTTTTTTATAAATCAAACCAGAGAACCAATTTTAAAATGATCATTTTAAAATTATTCATCCAGGAATTTTTCAAAACAATCAATTTCAACATGTCCAAAAATCATCACTAAAGAAGGTTTCAACTAAAATTTTCACATCAAATTAATAATTAATTTTATGAAATTTAAACACCTGGATTCTATGCCTTCATTCTATAATATTTGGAGTAAACTTTGAATCCACCTACATCATAATTTAATGAAAAAATGAATAATGGCTAGAATTATTCAACAATACTATGTTGGATCTCCAAAAACCCACCATATATTTTGTTCCCTAACATCAACATATTCCTACCTCATCATTATTGTCCTAAAAACTTATTGATCTATCCCCCAATAGGCTAGACCTATGAATCAAAAAGAGGGAATAATACTAGATCATAGGAAAACCACGAAGAACAGACACCTACCAAGAAATATAGCCTTCAACACATAAAGATTTTATATGTATCACTTCTGAATCGAATGGGGGAGTATCAAAAAATTGGAGGTAGGGAAATATATTTAGGGTCTCTAAAAAGGAAAAATACTATGTTAGAGGAAAATTTTAGTGAGATACTCTTTTCTATAATCTAAAATTTTACTGTGCATGGTTGGGTCACATGGTTAGGTAAACCATGCACCAACTATGCTACATCCATAGCCTCCTAACACCATTCACATAGTTGGCTCACATAGTTAGACAAACCATGTTCTATCCTTTTTTCCTTATAATAAAAATTTCATGGTTTCACCTAGGTAGTGTCAATGTTTGGAAAACCCATGCACCTAAAAATGATCTTACTCAGAGCCCATTGTCTACCATTTCATGATTTTTTAAATGTGTTTCATAGTTTCTATTTATAATGATCTAACCTTAAACCTATAGAAAAGCCCCAAATACATTAATAAATATCTTCAATCCCCAACAAACATCACCCAAAAAATATACATTAATTAAAATACTTAAATAAAGTGTTACTTACTTGAAATAGATGTTGCTTTATTCTCACCACCATTTTCATTTTTGTCACTGGGAAGTATATACCCACCATTTTATTGAAATATTCTAGGCAGTTTATCAACTATTTCTTTCCCCCATTACAAAGATTCTTCATGAATTTGAATATGGTCTACATACCCTCACTAGACCAATACTTTTCCATGAAATAATTTCTCTTGCCTAACCATAATCCACACTAACACATGGATAAATGAATCATATGGTACTAGGAATACATGATCCCTTTGAATCACATGGTCATTTTAAGGATTATGTTTATTTTAATAACATATGTGAAAGACATTGTGCACTACACTGAACCATGTTGAAAAAATCAACATATATTCCACTTCACCAATCTATTCATGTTTCTCAAAAGGGACTATGTATTAAGAAGATAACATTCCCTTCTTTCTAAAATGATAATGCTGAATCCTTGGAGTGATTCTCAAGAACACAAGATCTATCTTCAGAAATGAAAATGACCATTGATGTCGGTCTACATGTTACATAGAACGACTCTGATCTATCTATGTTCTCTTATAGATCAACTAACTATTAATTATTTTATTTCAGAGAAGGATCATCCCAAACATTGAAGTCTCACATGTTTCCACCAGAAAAAGTGGAGAATATAAAGGACTCCCATAAAATGCTTCAAAATGAGTCATGTGTATCGATGCCATATATATACAGTTATATGAGAACACCATTAACAGTACATTATCTTCCCATGATCTAACAATATCCATTACATAATCCTGTATCATGTCTTACAAAATTTGTATCATCGTTTTGGATTTCCATCCATATGAGGATGATATGTCGTACTCTTGGTCAACTGAGTCCCATGGTTTTACTATACTGATTTCTAGAAATGAGATATAAACCTCATATCATGGTCTGATACTATCAAAATAGGTATTCCATGTCACTTTACCACTTCTTAGAAATATATATATATATGTTGTTAGACTTTTATCGTATAATGTTCAAAAATAAAGACGAAATATACCAAATAAGTGAGTCAAATTACTATCTCCCATATAATATTGTGTTTCAAATCCATTCTTGACAGACCAATTACAAAATCCATGTTTATCTTGTCCCATTTACAAAAACTAATGGGTAATGAATTAAACATGTCAACTGGTCATTCATATTATTATTTAACTTGAGGATAGGCAAGGAATCATGCAACAAACTACTACACCTTCTTTATTTTGATAACCCCCAAAACATTTCATTAAGTGCCTAATACATCTTCTATATTCCTAGATGAACCCCCCATATCGAATAGTGGTATACAGGAAGTAGTTATTCATCAAACGCCATTTGTGAAACCATCCGATTTTGAAACCACATATCTAAACTCCCATCAATATTTCAACCTTCAAATGGTAAACCCACCATTGTGTTTTGACCTCATATAAAAACACTCTAAATCATATGTATGTGGATATTTACCTATTGTCCCAAAATTTGTAAAAAAACTATTTAAATGGAAAAATGTTGCACGAACTCATTTTTTACAATCCAAGTTCATGTTAACTATCACTGAAATCAACCACCAATAATCTAAAGAATATTTTCCCATCTGAGAAAATGAATATTTTCTTAATTCATTTCCACTAAATTTCCATTACCAATTGTATACATCAAATCACATTCAAGTATTTATAGATACTCAATCCATGTTATTTTTTTCAGATTCATGTTTCTTTATGAGAAGATATTATTCAAATTCCTATGATCTGTAGACACTTTAAATTTCCCACCAATGATGTAATTATGACATCTCCTCAAATCATGGACTAAAATTGATAACTCCAAATAGTTTTTTGGGTAGTTTCTCTCATGAAAACATAACTTACATGAACCATAAGAAAAAACATGATCATTCTGTATGAGAACACATCTGAATCTAGATCATAAAGAATTATAATACCCCACGTACCCTTGTCTTAATTATATAAAATTATAGACTCATGTAGATGTAAGGAAAACATTATACCCTTGAAACCCTATTTGACATTCACCGTTCCATTGTAATGGAACATTATACCTTATCAAATCGTTTATTGATGATGATAGTCCTGAAAAATCATGAACATGTCCACAGTAATACAACTGAGTCCAAAGAAACTATGTATCTATAAGGAATTATTATGTGTCTGTTAAGAGATAATAAATTATATCCATTATAGAACCATAAAATCACCTCTTTCAGTGATTACAAGTCTATGGAACTTACCTCATGTATTCAAAATCCACAATTCAATAATTTATCTTGTATGTGATGAAACTGAAAAATTCACAACCCTAATGCCAAGTGTTTCTCATGCTCATCCATTGTACTTGAATAAAGAAATATTTCATCCATAAACACTACCATTAGAGAATCTATATATCACTAAAATAACTAATTCATCAATTCCAAAAATAACACCAGTGTATTTGATAGACCAAAAGTTATAACCACATAGTCATAAAGACTATATATAATATTAAATGTTTTTTAGAATATCTTCCTTCTCAAATAAAAATTAGTGATATACAAAGATCAAGTCTATCATAGGTAACTACTGAGATCACATCAATTGATCGAATAGATCAATAATTTGTGGAAGTGTATACTAATATTTTATCAAAACTTTGTAATACTTATAACAATCCACACATAGATGAAGAGTTACATATTCCTTTCTATCAAATGATACTAGAGCTTCCCACATAAGCATACAAGGTTGAATGAACCCTTTAAATTCAAAATCTTACAACTAAAAATTTAATTCCACTAATTTTTTCATTTTTCATCTAATAACACAAAAGGGGAATATGTCTAGTCCTTAGGGGGGGATCAATCATATACTCTATTTCTCTTTTCATTGACAACCCTAAGAATTTTTTTGGAAAAACATCCTGAATGTGATCAAAAACTACTGGAAATATTATATTCTCAATATCTAAAATAAATTCCAAATTAATTACTACCAACTAGTATAAGATCATTCCAAACATAGTTTCCAAAAATCATGTTATAGCTTCCTCTAAATTTTTTTTCCTTTAAAGAGTTTTTCATTTCTATCCTTAGTCATAAAACTAACCCTTCAGGTACAAAAGTCAATGTGAGCCATGAGAATAGTCAACAAACCCTTAGACAGAATTGTTTCAAATAAATACATATCAATCATAGATAATTACCATAAAAACTAAAATCCATCGATAGTTATATAATAATATTTACAAATAAATTTTCAACATTATATTTGACCAAGAAGAGTTTGATGTTTCAAAACAGAAGACATCATCCTAGCATATAAACCTAGAAGTTCAACATAGTGGGAATTAATTAATGAAATGGATGCATCCATTTCCAAAAAAATCAATCAGAACAGTAGAAATAAAAATAATTTTACCTCTCACTGTCGATGGTACAAATTTATCATCCATAATAACTTAATCAGCACCATAAGACTGTTTACTCTCTGAAAATTGTTATTTATTTCCCTACCAATATTTCCCTTGATGATGAGTAATGGAATTCATAGAATCAAAAAGGAAATATCAATTCTACTATTGAGAGGTATTCTACTTCCATTGTCCCATCAAATCATATGTCATCTATGAAACTTGATATGTATCTCAAACACCAATCCATGGAGCACTAATACAATAGCTCAGAACATTCCCCATCTAATTGAAATTGTGGCATGATCTTGGTGGTGTCATATATTCTCTATTTGTGTCGTAGAAAAAAACACATTGAAACCATATATCATTTCTCTTGGGTCTTGGATGAAGATTCATGAATCCAGACGTCATATTGAAATTCATCACACAACCTTGTAAATAGGTGTTCCTCTTCTTCTTTTATCCAAAATTAGAGTTGTCACTATTTACCATAGGTTTATACATGCTCCATCCACTGATAGCTCTAGATATACCTCTTTCTTCCACTATATACCTATTTACCATCTCCATATAATCCATTACTAAAAGAACTAAAATCTTCAATGAAATATCCTTCCTTAACCCTGAATGAAAAATGTGTTCCACAAAGGTTGATATAGCCACAAAATTTGGTTAAAATCTTACGAAATTCAGAAATTTATCCACATACTCACTCACTAAGAGGTTCTCCTACATCAAGCGGAAAAATTCATCATTTTAGTAGTTATGAATGCATGAGGCTCGAATTGTCTATTAAACAATTCTTCATAAACCACTCATGAAATATCTTAATCTAATTTATCATGAACTTATAAATCCCATAATTAGAATAAAAGACCATCTATAATATATATCACCAACATGGAATTAAACTCTGTTGGTGTGCTTAGTAAATCAATGATTGGATTCATCCTATTAATCGGATACTCTACCTTCTCTGGTTCTGAATCACCCTGAATGATGGGTGGATTCTACTTCTATAATTGAATAGAAGGATCCACGTGTTGACCGCGATGTCATGAAACATAAAATTTATTATGTTTTGAAGGTTTATTTATAGTCTAGAATAGACCCTAGGTTGTCTTTCAAGGAGCGTTGTTAGGTTTAGAGTGTGCGTTTTGTAAAAAGAAGTACTAAAATAGGGGTGGTTTTGAAACTAGTATTGGGATGAAATTACATAATTGAAAGTTTAAATGTTTAGAAACCAAATTTAATTTAAAAAATATTAGATAAAAAGATTCATTTTGAGTTAACTACACACTTTTATGTTCATAATTCTTGGTGATTAATTTAGGTTTGGAGTATTTATTTGGTTGAAATTAATTGGAATCCAGATTAATTCCTAATCTTTTATTTCATTTTCTTAAAAAACCAATCCTTGACATAAAAAATGTATTGTCAAGGTCCAGAACATATACATTGAATAAGAGATTACAAATCATATTTAAATCTCAAGAAAGTGTTTAAGAAAAATATTCTTGTGTTATCCAATCGGAACAACACAATTCACACACTCAAAACCTCACACTGGTTGGTTTGAAATTAACACCATCTCATCCACACGCATCAAAACAGGAATTAAAATATGAAAGTATGTAATATAAATAGAAATAAATTTTTTAACACCCAAATTACACCGAACCATTTGTTAATATATGCATTGGAACTCCCTTTATATGTGTGTAGCTCCCTCACAACGAATGCCCACCATTTAGCTCGACATCGGCTAGAGGAGGATGCTCGGGCGGAACTCCTTCTTCATTATTGATACCCCTATGAGGATAGGGGCCTATGAATCTTCCAGAATAAGGAGTTGACTCCTCTGGAACTCCTAATTGGCAGCACTTCAATCCTTGTTCGAACATACAAATGAGGTGCCCATGCTGCCTTTTTATAGCCAAAATGGGACCTGGTTTTGGGAACCCTGTTTTTGAGATACCACATCTGTCTCAATTTTTGAATAGTATAAAGAAATATAAAGACTTGAAAAAAGATTTGTGTTGTTGACCGGCCTCTTGAATATCTCCATGTCGAATTTGGAGTCCATTAGACAACTGTATCGGGTGATATGGCCAAAAGACTGAAACACACTTTTGAATTTCTTCATATTTTGTCCCCTGGACAGAAGGGTTATTATGGGATACTAGATAGATGAATTCGGCTTGGGTTTGTTAAAAGGATTTGTATACCTTGATGTTATGGAGATTACCACAACATTTCATCCCATATGGATTCATAGAACATTCTTACTGTTCAAAACGATGGACAGATGTCCATGGGATGCCATGCGGTTTGGCCTATTTTCCTTTCAGATGATCGTCAGGCCTCCAAATCACCTCCACCTTCAATGAAAATATAAAAACAAGTATAATTTCCCTTTTAAATAGTGAAAAAAATTAATTCATTTAATAAAACATGATTTTCAATTTATTATTATATTTTTAATAATCATTACAAAACTAGTTTAAAATAGTGGTGTAAGGGTGGAATTGAATCGGGAATCGCTATGCAATCACACCCCCACACCGAATCATTTGATCTCCTGGGAAAAGTCACATATAAAAAATGGGGCATGTATATACTCCCAACATTATGAAGATTTAACATTTAAGGAAATTATAATTCATTAAAGTAATGTGATCAATAAAAGAAACACACCAAGGAGTTCTTCCTAGTGAAAATAGAAAAGGAAGTCTAATAAATAATATCACAATGAAATTCAAAGATATTCATGACAGTAACCTGAGAAAGGATTTAAAAAGTCAACCATTCCACTTATTCTCCATGTGTGTTTGTGAAAACTATTTCATGCTATTCTTTACACATTATATCCAATAAATACAGGTTATTTTAACATTATTCAACAATAAATGATTTTTTTCACCAAACCTATGCAACATCCTTTGCAATAATATTTCAAGGCCCACTCAAATACGCATTCGCAAAATTCAAACCATAAGCTCCAGACCTATATAACCCCATTTGTTTCCCTTTTCACCACGCCCTTCTTTTTTTAGAAGTTTCATTTGGGAAAAATCTCACACTAATCTCTCAACCTTTGTTTGATATCCTCAAGACACTAATTGCAATAGTTATAATAGGATCAAAGGTTGAGAAGGAGTGGTTTTTAACCTGCCCAAGACACAACCCTTTTTTTAGGGTGTACAATAGTCATACATTAGGTACACACACATAGTTTAATTTGGTACAGTAATGAAATAGATAGGATAATGAACGAACATACGAAAATATCATATAAAGCTGAAAAATACTAACCTAACATATATTTATCTTATATGAAGTAAGAAATATTAATAATTATTGGTTTGGTGAAAAAATGTGTGGAGATATTACTGCCACAGGTTTCCCAAAAACTACTCAAACAAGGGGCATCAATCATCTCAAATGTTTCATAGTGATACAACTATTTTTATCATTGAATGAAAACCAATTCACTAAAAATCACTCCCTAATGATAAATACATCAAATATTCGTTTTCACCTTTGTTATTGTATTTTTACTTTCACCCATTTATGGTCACCGAATCATGGAACTTTGAAATTTTTATTGGGGAAAATTGAAAATACCATAATGTAGCCAAAAAATAGAAGAAATGAGAAAGACAATGGAAATCCTAATGAACCCAGAAAGATGGGGAAAAGTGAAAATACCATAAAAAGGAAAAAACAAGAATGTATAAAAAAATAGAAATCTTAATGAACCCAGAAATATTCAGAAAATTAAAAATACTATAAAGAATGGAAAAAATAAAAAAAACAATGAAAATTCCTAACTAACTCGGGGAATTTACACATCCCCCCACACCTAGAATTTTTAGTGTCCTCAATGAAATAATTGAGAATGTGAGAAGGAAGGATAAAACATGGTGTGTTTCACTGGTATGTTACTTCTTAAACATGGATTTTTTCCATCTAGAACTCGGGAAGGGCTTCATGGATGTGCTTCAGTTGTTTCACATTGACAGTGAAGCTTTTCTTGGTTTCTTTATTTTGAACCTAAACAACACCAAATATAGATTCATTAATAAAATTTTATGGTCCAAACTAGTGGGAACGAATCTTAAATGGATGAAAATTAATCCTTGCATTTAAAAGGAGTACCTTCTGGATTTTTCATATGCATCTCTTCTCGTTTCTTCTAACTCTTGAATCTACAGATTACTTTGAGAACCTGTACCAAAAAAATTTCAATTGCACTGATAGATGGCCTAGTAGGCCCGGTGCTCAATCTCAAATGTTAGGTGATAACTCTTTCCAAACACAAGATTATTGGGTGACATTCCAATGGGTGTTTTGAATGCATTACCGTAGGTCCATAATGAATCATCAAGTCGAAGATTCCAATCTTTTCTATTGGGTAGAACCATTTTTCAAGAATCAATTTTACCTACATATTTTTCACCTCATCATGACCATTGGTCTCTGGGTGATATTCAGTAGAATCTCTATGACCAACCCCATACAGACGCAAATGAGATTGCATTGTTTGGTTGTAGAAATGAGAACCCTGGTCACTGATGTTGAACATAGGTTAGCGAAACATACAGAAGATTTGGGTGCTCAAAAATTTTACAACTACTTTAGAATCATCAGTCCTTTTAGCTTGTGCCTCTACCCATTTGGACACATAATCAACTTCTAGAAGAATGTACATGTTACCAAAGTAATTGGGAAATGGACCCATAAATTCAATTCCCCAGACATAAAAAATTTCATGAGTGAACAATCGTTGTTGTGGAATTTCAATGCTTTTAGATACAATACCCTTTCTTTGAAAATGAGGAAAAGATTTTAAAAAATCATGGGAATCACAAAAATGTGTCGGACAAAAGATGTATGAATCAAGGACCTTGAGAGCTGTCCATTTGGGACCAAAGTGGCCCCCACAAGATAGGGTGTGACAGAATCTAAGGATAAACTACAATTCGCTATCAGGAACACAACGCCAAAGGACATGATCACTACATGTGTGCCCGAGGTAGGGGTCATCCCAAATGTACCAATGAGAAAAAAAATTAGACGACTGGCTTGGATTTTATTGAAATTAATAGGAATACAAGATGCTACCAAATAATTTACAATTTCAGCATACAAAGGAATAGCATCTTGCACTCGTTACAATTTCTAATCAAAAAACATATCATTTATAGGAATAAAGGGGGATAAGTCAATATCTGGGGATGGGGGAAGCCTACTGATATGGTCACTAACCACATTCACTGATCCTTTTTTATCTAAAATTTATAGATTAAATTATTGAAGGAGGATCATCCAGCGATTGGGACATGTCTTGGCTTCTAGTTTCTTAATGAGATACTGGAGGGCTGCATGGTCTGAGAACACAATTAATTTGGACCCCAAAAGGTATGACATGAATTTTTCCATGGAAAATACAATGGAAAGATATTACTTTTCAGTTGTGGTGTAGTTTTCTGGGGCGGGGTCCAATGTACATGAGGCATAGGCAATGACATGTGGAGCTCGATCAACCCTTTTTGACCAGACCACCCCAACTGCATATTTAGAGGCATCACACATTAGCACAAACTGTAAATCCCATAGATGTGGTTGGATTACTATGGGGACATGAGACTCCATTTTATCTTATTAAAATCTTCCTCAAATTCATTATGAAAAACAAATTCCTTTTCTTTTTGGAGTAATCGGGAGAGGGGGAGTACAATTTTACTAAAGTCATGAATGAAATGATGGTAAAATCCATCATGAACTAGGAAATACCGCACATCCCATACATTTTTTGGGAACGGTATGGATGAAATGACAACCACGTTTGATTTATCAACTTGGATTCAATCCCTAGAAATGACATGTCCCAAAACTATACCTTGTCGCACCATGAAATGGAATTTCTCATAATTTAATATGAGATTATTTCTAATAAAATGATGTTGGACCAAATCATGACTAATCAAACATTCATCAAAAGAATATCCATAAATGTTGAAATCATCCATGAATACTTACATGTAATTATCTTGGTAATCCGAAAAATTACATACATATAATGCATCATTGGAAGGTACCCGGAGAATTGCACAGACCAAATGGAATCCTTCTATAGGAAAATGATCCAAATAGGCAAGTGAAAGTTGCCTTTTCTTGATCCTCATGGTCAATATGGATCCAAAAGTATCCAGAATACCCATCAAGGAAACAGTAGTGGGACATACCCACTAGGCTCTCTAGAATTTGGTCAATGAATGGAAAAGGGAAATGGTTCGTCCTAGTGTGTTGGTTTAGTTAGTGGTATTCTATGCAGACATTCCAAATATTGTGTACACAAGTTGGAATCAATTCATTATTTTCATTATTGGTTACTATAAGGCCTATTGTTTTAGGAACTACTTAAATAGGACTGATCAATTGGCTATCAGAGATGGGGAAAATGATTCCAGCTGCAAATAATTTTGTTACCTCATTTTTCACAACTTCTAGGAGGTTTGTGTTTACTCGACATTGTGGATGCATCACTAGTTTGGCATCATCATATAATAAAATATGATGTGTACACATTGATGGTTTAATATCAGTAATGTCAGTAAGTGTCCATCCCTAATTTTTTTATACTCCCTCAATAGTTCAAGCTGTCACAATTCATGCTCGGGAGGGAGTGAACTAGAAATTATGATGGGAAACTTGTTTCCATTCTCAATATATGAATATTTTAAATCTTGAGGCAGTTGTTTCTGTTCCAATTCAGTAGGACTTTGGATTGATGAGAGTGTGTGTGAAATTAGAGGTCACTGATCTCATCTAACTACTCAATGGTATCATCCTCATATGAGTAATGACCTTTTGCATGTTTAGCAGCATCATTGATGGTTATTAGATCCTTAGTGTTCAATAAATTATCATTTAATAAACATGCCTAACAATTTTCAATAAAACAACAATAAATAATGCATGATTCAATTCCTAGAATTTTAATCAATGAAAAAAACTCAGAAAGGGGATCGGGTGAAAGAAAAGTTGTTTTTTAGGGGAAGGGAGTACATCAATTTAATTAACAGAGATAGAGGAATGTTCTTCTTAGGGGTTCATCAGGAATGTCCATTTATCCAATCATCATCAATTTTAATCACATAATGATATACAGGAAAAATTAAATTTTAAACCCTCACAAGAACATCCTATAACACACCAGAAGGGCGTGTGGTACTCTGGTTGTCCAGTCGAACAACAATTCTATTGGGCTTTGGTTCCCTAACATGAAATTTAGAGTATATGGGGCGATGAATCACATTTATAGGGGAACCTAAATCAATCATATCATTAGAAAAAAGAATAGTCCCCTATGGTGCACAGAATTTAGAATGTTCTATGATCATTGCACTACATTGTAAGTGATGGATCAATAAATTATGAAACATTCCTCCCTAATCTCACATTCTCATCACCTCGAAGACGCCTTTGGTGTGTACACATCTCCTTTAGAAACATGGTGTACCATGGAATTTTCTTTAAAGCATCATTCAATTGGATGTTAACCTACACATTATTGAAAATTTCCAACATTTCCATATCAAGTGCAGTTTCCTTTTGTTTTCTTGGTTGGGTGGACCTTTTAGGAAATGGAAGAGGAATTATTGGGATATGTGACTCATCAATATACACACTCTTTCCTTTGGAAGGGATTCTCTCAGGACAAGGTTCATCAACATTTGGAACATTTTTAATGGTTTGGATAGAAGTTTCTATAGGAGGGGATGAATCTAATGGATGATTCATTTTACTTTCTAGTTGTTTCCCACTCCTAAGGGTAATGGAACTAACATTTCCTTTATCCCTGGGGTAAACTACTGGTTGAGTGGGTAGTTTACCCAACCCATGACTTTTAATTTCCCCCAACGTGTTAGCTAGTTGTCCTAATTGGGTTTTGAGGTCTTGTATGGATTCCTGGGTGGTTTGTTAGAATTAGAGATTGTTGGCGTACATTTTCTTCATCATATCTTCTAAGCTAGGATTATGTTTTAGTGGGTGTGGTTGGAAAGTCCATTTGGGTGGTTGAGGATTTCTGGGTTGTGGTGGTGGATGGTTACTCTTCCCTTGTTGATTCCATGGTTGATGATGCTGGTTTGAATACCCCCACTTGCATATAGTATTGGTTGTCTTTCCACCAAGAGTTGTATTGATAGTATGGTTCTTTCATAAAGGGTTGTTTATATGGGAATCCTCAGAAGATTTCCTCAAAACTCATAGAAGTTTCTCTTAATTGGGGGTATTGGTCAGAATAATGGTTTTCAGAAGAGAAAAATTCACAATGGAGGGGATGATGAGATTGATATTTCCCTTGGGAGAGAGTGAGTTATTGTACAAGGGTACTTACCTCTTCAAACTTTGTGTCCACGTTCTTCACAAATTCATTACATTGCACCTCAAGGACACCACTAATGGGTATGTTATACCTTGTACTAAATTGTCGAGTGTTTTGCGTCATGTTCTCAATCAGGGTTCTTGCAGAAATTGGGGTCTTATCTACTATCACACCACCTACGGTAGCATCGATCATATTTCGATCAATAGTGATTAAACATTCATAAATGTGTTGAATTAAAAGTTGACCACTTATTTGGTGGTGTGGGAAACTAAAAAATAACCTTTTAAAGTGTTCCAAATTTTCATGTAATGTTTCTCCTAGCGATTTTATTATCCCAAAAATTTCCTTCCATATTGTTTCAGTTCGAGAGGCTGGGAATGTTTTTCCAAGAAAAAGGTGTTTCACGTCTGCCCAAACTCTTATTGGGGAATTAACATAATAAATCCAATTTTTTGCAGTATCTTCTAATGAAAAGGGGAATGGTCTAAGATTTACATGTTCCTCATTCACATTATCAGGTTTTAATGTTGAAAAAATATTGTGAAATTCTTTTAAATGCTTATGTGGATCCTTTCCAGGAAGTCTAAAGAATCTTGGTAATATATGAATTAAACAAGATTTTTGTTCAAAATTGGGTGCCTCACCTTGTAATTGAGTGTATGAGGGTTGGATATCGACATAAAGGGAGGTTAGTTATTTTACTTTCTAGTTATTCTCAGCCATGTTATTCCTGTTAATTTCATATTTAATGTGGTTTCCCGAAGAAGAAGAAGAAGGATCAAGATGAGGGTTGATGTTTTGTACATCCTCCTTCAAAGGTTCCTCTTGTATATCTTGGCATCGCTGATGTAGGATCCTCCCTTGTTCAATTTCAAAAGGTTATAACTCTTTCGGAGTATAATTCATCATGCACCAAACCTACACAAAAAAATATATTAGAATAAAAAATCATAGGAAGAGGTATAAGATAAAACAAATAAATATTCACAAAAAAATTATCAAAAACACACACTAAAACCAAAGCGCTACCCAGAAATGGTGCTAATATTTGGTCTCTCTATCATGACATGTCAAATTGATTATGTTTTTAAGGTTTTATTATAGTCTAGGGTAGAACCTAGGTTATCTCTCAAGGAGTGTTGGTGGGTTTAGAGTGTTCGTTGTTTTAAGAAGTTCTAAAATAGGGGTAGTTTTGAAACTAGTTTTATGATAAAATTACTTAATTGAATGTTTAAAAATATAGAAACCAAATTGAATTTGAAAAATATGAGATAAAAAAGGATCATTTTGAGTTCACTACACACTTTAATGTTCATCATTCTTGGAGATTAATTTAGAATTTTTTTAATTCTTTGGTTAAAATTAATTGGAATCCCGATGAATTCCTAAGCCTTTATTTCATTGGTAAAAGGGCCAAACCTTGACATAACAATCATATTGTCATGGTAAAGAACATATGGATGGAATAAGAGCTTCAAAATCAGATTGAAATTTCATTAATGTGGTTAATAAAAGGATTCTTGTGTTACCCAATCGGTACAACACATGTCATGCACTCAAAACCTCACACTGATCGGTGAGAAATTAAGAGCATCTCATCTGCACACATCAAAACAAGCATTCAGATAGGAAAGTATGTAAGATATGCAGAAATAAATGTTTTAAAAACAAAATTACTACAAACCTATAGCTAATATATGTGTTTTTACTCCCTTGTCATGTGTGTAGCTCCCCAACAATGAACGCCAACCGTTTAACTCCACATCGGGTGGAGGAGAAAGCTCGGGCAGAACTCCTTCTTCATTCATGATCCCCTTATGAGGAAAGGGGCCTTCAGAACTTCTAGGATTAAGAGGGGACTCCTATGGAACTCCAAATTGGCAGAACCTCACTCATTTTCTGAATTTACACATGAGTTACACATGGTGCCTTTTCATAGCCAAAATGGGAGATTGTTTTTGAAACCCTATTTTTGAGATACCACGTGTGTCCCGGTATTTGATTAATGTAATGTAATATCAAGACTTGAACAAAATAGATGGGTTGTTGGAAGGCCTCTTGATTGTCACCCTGAAGAATTTGGTGGCCATTAGACAAATGTATTGGGATATATGATCAAAAGACCAAAACACACTTTTGAATTCAGGAAAATTATCTTCCCTGGATAGAATGGATCAGATGAGCCACCAGATGTCCGAATTTGGCTTCATTTTTTCAATAATATTTGTAGCCCATGATTTTTTGGGGAGTCCAAAAACATTTCAGACCATTTGGATGCACGGAATTGTCTTACTGTTCGAAATAGTGGACAGATGTCTATGTGATGCCATGTAGTTTGGCCCATTTTTCTTCTGAATGATCTCTGGGCCTCCAAATCACCTCCACCTTCAATGAAAATATCAAAACAAGTATAATTTCCCTTTTAAATAGTGATATAATTTAATTTCATTAATAAAACATGAAGTAAATTTTTTTATTATATTTTGAATATTCATTACAAAACATGTTTAAAATAGTAGTGTAAGGGTGGAAATGAATATTGAATCGTTATGCAATCACATGTCATGGTTCATCCATTTGGTTCCCACTATATATAGGATAAAATTATTAGAAATTACTCTAAACCAGTTTGTAGTTCACTTGTGGATTAGGTGCACCACAATCTCAGTAGCCATTTTTGGTTGGTTTATATGATTCACATTGGTTTTCATTTTTTTAATGACTACAAAACTCCATAGGTCTCACTCTACATTATCTTAAGTCATAACAATTTCGAATTTACCATATCACAACTATCACAATAAAGATTTTACAAAATTATACACCTTTTTTTCAGTACAATTTCAAAAATTCTACCATGATTTTGAAAATCATACCATTTTACTATCACACCATTTTCAAAATCTCACATTTGAAATCATTTTTTAATAATTTTCAAAAATCACCATTTTTTAATGAAATGATAAAAAATACTCAGAATTAAATATGAACCTCCAGTGGGAATTCATTTCAATCAACGCATGTCAAATACATTTCATTGGATAACCCCAGGAAAATGAGATTATAACTCCTATAAGTGTCTCCAAAACACTTATGTATCCAAATCCCTATTAACATGATGTTCAACTTAATTAAGTTAGCTACTTCTTTTTATGCTCTAAATTTCACATCCTAACAATCTTGTACTGTTATAACATCCTAACATAAGGACTCAACTAAATTGAATTTCATCTCCAAGTCCAACAACTGATCCCATTTTCAATTCATGTACAAAATAATATGATTCCACTTATTGCACAAATATATTTGGAGAGACCAAGAATTATACCATTTGTAACATAACTCCCCAAATTATTGGATTGAGTTAAGATAGAATTTATTCTAGTATTTAATATACTCCCCCAAGAGTCCAAAGGATGGTAATAAATTATAACGTCTTTAATATAGTTTGGGTTGATTTTCCATTTTAAAATAAAATAACCACAACCAAGTATACCATGACCAAACAAATAATTCATGATGCATGAAAAAAATGTAGTAAAATAATGATAAAATAAAAAACTAAACCATTGGAAATATTAGAGTACAATGCAGAAACCAAAACCTCATATCAGTGTATAACACGGAAGACAACACCAACAAAACCCAAGACACCAAAGGCACTAATTCCATATCTCTCAACATGCTCCATTCCCTAAGTCCCTAATACATTGTAAAATTATCCTGATTCAACCCAAAATAAATGTGATAAATTGTTTTTAACAATTTCAAAATAAAAAATATCCACAAAAGAACCAAAGTGCCAATGTTGGGACTGAATAATGAAACATAGTAGGTTTTCCCCAAATGGAATCCCTGCTCACACCACTAGGATTTAAAATGTTAACACATTTATATAAATAATTTATATAAAACAATTTAAAATATTTTATATTATAATATAAATCAATTTTCATACAATAACAATTTTCCAAATCAACGTTATTTCGAATAAAATCAATCAACTAAGCCTTAAACAATTTCAAAATTTCCATTTTTGAATTACCCCTTTCATTACACATATCCAAAAGTCCACACCTTCATACCCATGTGTCAATTACATACTCATTAGTGGTCACTTTTCGATCAACCAAGTCATCACAAGGTATCCATATACCCGTTACCTAATGGAACACACCCCTGACACCAGGCCACGTCAATGAAAATGAACACACTCTAACAAATTATTCCAAAACAATTCTGCCAAAACATTTTAATAAAAAAACATTTTATTATTTTTTTTAAAACATGTTTATATAAATCAAACCAAAAAAAATATTCTAAAATATTCATTTTAATAATATTTAACAATCCACCTTATACAATAACCATCACTAATAAAGGCTACATTAAATATTTTCACATTAAATTCAAAATAATTTTAATGAAAATAATTAAATTTGAAACAAAGACTTAAAATTTTAATAATTGGAGTTGATTGTGTATACACATACATCATAATATATGGTAAAACAAAGGAACGACATGAATTACTCAACAAAATTGGGTTTAATCTCCAAAATAACCTTATAACATGTTCCATAACATCAAAACAGCCATATCTCAACAAGATTTAAATAAAATATCACAGATCTATCCCCAATGGACAAGATATATTATTCTATGATAGGGAAGAAGGATAGATCTATTGGAAACCACCATGAAAAGAGGCATACCATGTAATTCAGCATTTAAAACACCAAGATTTTCAAACGGATTGCATCCAGATCAATGGGGATATTATCCACAACCATTATGGGGTTGAAAAGTTAATTTATGGTCTAAAAATAGAGAAAATGTGTGGTTTAGGGAAAAATATGAGTGAGATCAACTTTTTTAGGATCTAACTTTTAATTCTACATGGTTGGGTTGCATGGTTAGGAATACTATGCACCATCCAAACTCCAATAACTGCCCCTCACCGCCCTTCACATAGTTTGATTTCATGGATAAGAAAACTATTTTCCAACCATGATTTCAGCTCTTTTACACTTTTCCGGATTTTTCCTTGGTGGCTACATGATTTGGAAAAAATTTGTACCTACTCAGAGCTGACTATCTGCATTTTCATGATTGACAAAAGGTGTTTCAGAGTTTCTACTAACGATGATCGAATTGTACACTATAGAAAATCCATAAAAACAATCAAAATGCTATCCAAAACCTCCTAAACATCACCCAAACACATAAAATACTTAAAATACATAAATAATGTTTTACTTAATAGATACTGGGGGTGCTAAATTATTTTATATTCATCACATGGGGATAACCCTTCTATGTAGTTTAGGAGAAAGAAGGATAGACTATTTATTTTGTTGTTTAATATCATGTGACAAGGATATAGATGGATGTAATTTTGACTTATCATCATTTTATGAATATATAACCATATTTCTAGGTGTTCCTCCATATATATGGATCATATGTAAGGAATCATGGTCCTAGAGAATGGACCACTCATAGAAGATTACATTCATGCAAGGTGAACCACATGTTCTAGAGTTTAATGTCATGTGATAAGGATATGGTTACAATATAGTTTTGGTTTATTTTAATAAAACATTTCTAGTAGTTCAAATTCATGTGGATATAACATGGATTGGTATACAATTTAACAACATAAATATATAATGAAATGATCTATAATTTAATGACATGTAGCTAAGACATGGAACCCAACATGAAGTAATGTAAAATAATTGTCGATGAACATTGTATTTGGGATGGTTTTGATGCAGTATCCATCAACTATAATCACATATTAATATTGTTAATAGTATACATTGCATATAGTGTGATTCCCTTACCATTTTGGTTAAAATTTTATAGGTTTTTATATATGTATTATTAGATTTTTTTGAGTGAGAACAAATTCTCTTTGTATTAAGGAAAAGATGAAAACCATCTTTTTAAACTCTCATGAGACTTAATTACGATGGATTTAAATATTTGAAAGTTTTCGAAACATTTTATAATTGATCCAATCCAAATAATAATGTTGTCGTTGTTATTATTAATAATCAGATAGTTGATTTAACGGTCTGATGTAAAGTGAGGGAAGAATAACATTTATAGGAAGGACTGTATATTTCCTATATAAAATTTATATAGGATCTTTTATGTAGAAGTATGGGTTATGGTGTGATAGCTCATAGAACATATATGATTGTTTTTCTAGACAAAATTTCATATCCATTTCCACAATATCAGAAAGAATATTAGATTGAGTTTTGTTGTAAGCCTCTATATATTCATTCACCCCTAAGTGATAATGGTTATAATGGTTGTAAAAAATATTATACTCCTAATGAATCCTCATCATAGTAGAAGCATAAAAAATTGTACAGTTATCCACTAATATTTTGGGAGGAATATAAAATCTGGGGATGGTATTATATTTCATGATGCTTATAATATAATTCATTTCAACATATATATGTGATTTTACATGACCCATTTGTAGAAGTAGTTAGTGATAATAGTGGTGTACATGAACTTCCAAGCTATAACTATAGTATATGGAATCATTAAATCAATTCCCCACATGAAAAACAACAAAAATTATTTAGTTTTGGGAAAAAAATCTAAATATTGATAAATGAAAAATTCATCTGTCTAAATACATGAAACTTATTAAATAAATATGCATATTATTACAAAATAGATGGAAAATAATATGCATTTTACTTAATTATATTGAACATATTATATTTTCAATGATGTAGATAGGATGAATCCACATATAATTGATATATAATTGTGAGAAGTATATCCACATACAATATACTCATGGAGGACTCCATAAAATACTTTCATATAGACAACCATCAGGGAATAAAAGTGTTCATAAAGGGAAAAAAATTGATCACCATAGGATTTATTAATTATTGGATTTATTAGATTAAATAATTCAACTTTGAAGTAGTCTTTTATGGGGAAAATTATTTTAAATATGGTATTAGTAAACAAGTATATGGTATTTACTTATTCAGGAGTAATATTAATTTCATGTATCTCTTATATATCCTTGTTGATGATTGGTGTGGACCCCATATGGTTTACATCATGAATGATTATTTCATCCCAGTATGGATCTTCCTAGGTTATTATTTCATTGTGCAGTGCATAATTTTGAGTGTTTTACGTATATGGGATGTGAGATAGGGTTGTATATAAGGGGTATTTAGACATTATACCTCCAAAATATTTAAAAGGGTATTATTCCTTCATTCTAAATTGATTATTCACTACTGACCGACTTGATTAACAACTCGAAATCACCATTAATTTTAAATTGGTCGACAAATATCTATAAATCTAGTTCCATGATAACAATGATGGACTTATATTCCAATTTTTTATTAGTGTTTCCTTATAATAGATAAGAATAAGATAAAATGGATTGCTTCACTATGGAGATAAGAACAATCCCCAAGGTAACCTTATTAAACATTGGAATTTCCTTCCTCCTCCACATTAGGATCCAAAATGAAACTTTAAAGAATATATTCCATGGTATAGGAATGACAAGGATGATAAAAAATTCTTTATTGAGTAGTTATGTTCTCAAGAAATAATTTTATCGGAGAATTTTTTTTAAGGAAATCAGTTAGATACTTCCCTTTGATCGCCTTATGTGACATATCATCAATTTGAAACAACTCCAGAACGACTCCACACCATACTAGATAACTATTTGGATGACTGAGGATATATTTTAGTGGGACAATGTGATAGAAATGATGAACTTAATTTTTATGATGGTTTTCTCTCTGATTCTACACTGTGATATTCAATGGTCAGGTTGTTCTTTTCAGTATTAGTGTATCAAATCTCAGTATCTGACATAGTTCATTTATGGAAATTGATATTTTTTTCCTACCAGTATTATTCTTCTGGGTATGTTGTGTATCAAGTAAAACCTCATTGGTTTCCACCTGAGGTATGAGGTGTTTCCCTTCAACTATAAGCATCAAAAGTGGTTTTTATAGGTGATATTTCTGATGGTCATTTAAAATAATCTAAAAAATTTCATCTAAATGATAGGTGAATTCCATATATATCAATTTTTTATAGTTAATAATTTCCCAATGAGTTTTCTTATGAATAATCTAATATAGGTTATATAACCCTATTGTTTTTTGAACTCTTTTTTGATTCTAAGAATCTATAATATTTAATATTTTATTGGTCATTTTAGGATCGACATTGATTCCAATATGGTGTACCACTGATTTGAGTAATTTCCTTTATTTTACCCTAAAATCAAATTTTATGAGGTCTATCTTTAGGCTATATTATTGCAGTTTGTTAAAAAAATATGTTCCAATTAGCAATATGATCATAGTGATATTTATACATTACCACCAAATCATTGAAAATTAATTATATGATGATCCCAATAAGGGTCTTGATTATATAGTGTATGGTGCATATATATATATGTGTGTGTGTGGCACTAACATTCATAGTTAAAATGGTCAGTACCTGATAGAAATATACCCCATAAGGTTCTTTAAAGGTGGTGAACTCTTTATCTTTTTGAGCCATCCAAATATTCTTATATTCATGGTAATTATTTATAATGTAGAGGACTTGGAGAACTATTGTTTCATAAATTAGTTTCTTTAAGATAAAGACCTAGAAAGCATTCTTTTGGAAATTTTGATTGAGATCACTGAAATTGATGAAGGTAAGAAATTTTTCAATATTTTTATTAATGGGGATAATATTGGGGAGCCATTTAATTTAGTTGACTTCTTAGATGATGTTATATTTGATGAGATTCTCATAATTACCAACTCTATTTTCTATATGTGTTGAATACATTCTCTTGATTTCCTTATAGACATGATTTCCACCATGAAAACCCTTATGATGGGTTACCACATCAGTATCCAATCCATAAAATAAATATAGTTTCAAAATAATACAACTCAGTGAAATTTCATAAAATGTATTTACCTTTATTGTTCATCAGAGGCCATGATGGAAATAATATGCATAGTTATCCAATATTCCTCAAAACCCAAATTAACTTATTAGAGTTCACTTATTATGGGGTTTACACCTTTCTCCATGGTTTAAGGGTTATCCATAATATCTCCTTCATCCTCTTATATTTTTTCTCATTATTATTAGGATCAAAAGGTGGGATAGTATTCCATTATTTGGTTGATGATGTGGGGAATTTATATCTCTAATAAAATTAATTCATCCCACTAATTAGTCTACCTCTTCTAAAGCAAAAAATTCCAGAGAATGGGGGGTAAAATACATAAATTACATGATTTGAATCCATATATTGTTTGTTGAATAGACTAAACTACATTGATTGAGACTGATGATTGATCATGATTTTATGGTGGCAATGGTTCTTGTGGTCCAAATAGATTTTCAAAAACACTATAACTATAATTCCTTGACCCTATAATCCCCAAGATGGTATATTATTTTATTACACAGGAATGATTAAAAGTAATAAAATATCAAATAACCGACCAGTGTAAAAAATAAATGTTATTTTAAAAAAATGATTCCTATAATACAATATTAAATAGGAAATAAAAACATGATAATTTATAAAATGAAATAAAAATCTTCCTCAAAACTCATTTAAAGTATTCCTCTTCATAACTGGGGTAAGGAAAGAAGATAAGGGTGAGATTAAATTATCCTTAAGTGTATATAAATGGAATAAAGAACTATTCAATAACAATAAAATAAAACTGAATGTTAATGAGTAGATAACCCATTCCATCCATATAACTTAAATAGGTTATATCAGAATGGAATGGTATGAAACTAAAACAAATTGATTTTAATCAATAAACATAGAATTAAATGAATCCGTATATTTTATCATATGAAAACCTCAACTATAATAACAATAATAACTAAAATATCTATAAAGTAAATTATTAAATATTGTAAATTATATTGATGCACATGAAAACATATACTTTCAAGAATTTTAAAAATATGGTTTAGAACTACATATATAAACACATTTAATTTGGATAACTTATTTGTCTCATGAGAACCTGTCAATGCATCATGGGGATATATAAATTCGGGACCCCACTTTTATTTACTAGTCTAAATAATCCCTAAATATTAAAATATATAATATACCTTATCCAATATTTTATATCGAATAAAGAATACATTTTTATCATTATTTACCTAGATAATCAAATAACTATCAAAGTGAACACTATATGTAAAAATGATATACGGTTTAGGCAATAACAATATCTATTGTGATAAAATATGGATATTAAAGGTAATTTATAATTTAAAATTATTTCAATAAAGTTATGGTTTCTGGATAAAGTTATCATTAAAAACATTCAATTAGATTTCAAGGATCATCATTAATAACATTCTTGATGGAAATATTATTTAAGCATTCCAAATTGCCACATATCACTTTGAATATTTTGAATCATAATAACCAGAAATTTAATGAAACATAAAATATAATGTGAATAAGTATGTTCATTATATAACATTCCAAATATTAGTATATAAAATATATAAAAGTTAATTTTTACAGAATAATAAATAAGTCTCAATGGAATGTAAATTGAGACAAAATCACATACCTTGCATTTCTTATTATGTAAAAGTCCATTAAACGTCATTATAATGATTTTAAAAGTGTTAATAACTTTTTAAAAACAATATTAGTGTTTATAATATCATATATTAACTTCATATATCATCTTATTACTTTTTTGATAACAATACTTCATTATTTTCACTATTTCAGGTGTTAATTACCAAGTTTGTTGAGTATGATTTAACTTGTTACTATATATTATTATCCATTATATCAGTGAATCATAATATCCATAATGTAAACCATGATTTAAATATCATATATATTCAATAAATATGAATTTATAATAATTCCTAATATTTGGAGATAAGAAATGAAATTTTTGGTTCATGGAGACGGTAGTTTGTACTTAAGCTAGAATGCTACCTTCATTTCGTTGTCATATTAGAATAATGAAAAGTAAATGTAACACCCCCTGATTTGATGAGATATGTTATTTTTAATTTCATTGATGTCATGTGTTGTATGCTACACCGAGATTAGATTTCACTATATGCAACACCGTATTAGCTTGTAGTATAAGCAACACTATTCTTGGCTTGTGTTGCACGCAAGAGTTACCTTCCATGATAGCATGTGTTTTACGCAATACCGAGTTGCACAAAACAATGATATATTATTATGAAATAGGCATTATTAATAGTATTAAATAAATTTTTAATTTTATAACATTATCATTCATATTACACATATTATAGAACATGGTATGAGAACAAAATAAATTTTTTAGGTAAAATAAGTATTTTTCAAAAAATGCAGTTTTGCCGCCTTTTGATGGAGCACCCACCTTAAATCTAGTATTTGACACATTTATAAGTTCACTTTGACGAAATAAAAATATTCATTTTAATAAGGATATAAATATTAACTTTGAATAATTTTTAAATATTTTTCTGTTAACTTTCATATTTTGATGAATAGTAAGAATACGCAAAATTTTAATTAAAAACAACATTTTTCATCAAGATAATTTATATGGTTAAATTATAATATTTAATGGTTTTAAAGAATAAATATAATATATTTTTACCATTTAATATAATTTAATTCATTATCATTAATTTTACATTTAATTCATAGGTAAAAACATTTCAATCTTCTGCAGTGTCTTAACTTTTAAAACATGTTTTCTCAATAGTGGTATTAAATTAAATTAAATACTACAACTTATATGTTTTGAATTTGGAAAAATGGATTCAAAATTTGGAATCAGTATGTAAAAATTATGATAATAGGCAACTTATTATTTTTAGACATTATGAACAGTAACTACGGTAAATTGTATTTACTACAGTTAATGGTAAATCGAGTAATTAAAGGTAAAAATTAGATTATAAAATTACCCTAAAACCTTCCCAAATTCTACTGGATGAATAAAAGTCGGCCCATGTCACCTAAGGGTCAGAATAGGTTCAGTTTATGGACTTTGGACCATAAAAAAGATGTAATAATTATTAAAACCAAAGAAAGTGACAACATGTCACTCTCTTATATCTTATTAGTGTAATAAATTTATTTTATTGATAAACATCATAAAAAATAGAACATAAATAGTCACCATAAATATAATAAAATTATATATATCATGTAAATTTATTTATAATTTTTAGGGATTAAATAATTATCATTAATGGAGACACAATAGTTATGCAGAAATTGTTTATTTAGTGAAAATTCAATAATACAGTTTTTATTAAACTAGTAGTGACCATAAAAGGCACAAACACCTGCCCAAAACTTATTGGTCATGTACATTTAATCCATAATCATCCAATGGTAGAATAATTGACCATTTTTAGCCTTATAAAAGATATAATGACACTTAAATTAATTTATTTTAAATGATGTCAAAGTTGTCACCTTCAAAATTTTATAAATATAATAATTTAAATGTTGTGATTTTAAGATGATAAATTTGAGTAAAAGTATTCTTATAGAATATATTCAATTTATATGAATCATATTATTTTTTTTATTTTTTATTCAACAAACAAGTGTATTAAATAACTATACAAAAATGTTTTCGTAATTATTTTATTAAGGAAAATATCAAATAAATGGGTTTAAAAATATTAAAATAAATTTTATATGAACAAATTAATGTTATAAGTGAATTTTTTAGATGAATATGAAAAGTTATGAATATATTAAATATTTTTTTTCTAATATATATTTTTTATGGATTTAATTTTAATTCCAATAATTGAATAGTATAAAAATTGACAGTATTGATATTTTTTAAAAATAACATATTATTCAATTATTTAAAAATCACAAATATATTTAAAGATTACTAATTTAAAATTATATGGTCTAAAATGTAATGATATATCTAATTATGGACAATTCACAACACATATGTATGAATTTTTAACCATTTAAATTTTAGAATATTATTACCACAAATAAAATTAAATAGATTAAATAAGGATAAATCAAAATGATAAGGTTTAAAATAAATTCATAACATGTCTAAATTTTATTGATTGATGATATTAAAACCCTATAGTATATCATATTCAAATTTTATTCACTTTTAATGTTTTTAAGTGGGGTTTTGGTTTATTATAAATTAATATTTTAGAGGTTTCCAAAAGTGCCCCTCTCCTCTCTTATAAAAGGGAACCTCCTTCCTCTCATCTTCACATCATTTTGAGCCTTCAATCTCAGTAAAACACTATCTATTTCTCTTATAAACATACCTATAAACATACTAGAGTTCCTGGTCTTCTTCAAAGACCAACTTCAGTGCCCTAAGAGGTGGTTTAGAAGAGGTGCGTCAAAGAAGATGTAATATCCTTTACCGATTCTTTTAAATTTATTTCTTCTTATACTTACTCTTTTATTTATTTATATAATTATAAAGTAATAACATCAGTATAACTACTATAATTATATGTTATTATAAATATTAAAAAACCCTATTTTACCATCTACCCATCCTACGAAAAAAGAAAGCATCGTGCGTGCTTACGTACGGAATACCATCTCCACGTTGTGGTGTAATCTATTTTTCCACCCCCACCTTACATGGATGGGTTTAATGGTGGAAATGATAACTATATATGATTATTATAACATGATTATAATTATGAAATATTATACCATCCAATCATATTCCATTCAATAATTATGGGAACGATATCATCGCTCGTGCGTACGTACGGATTACCGTCTCCACGATGCGGTGAGATTCATTCTCCATGTTAACCATTCAAGAATGATTATAATGTATATATAATAAGTAATAATTAAATATATGAAATAATAATTCTACTATATTTATGTATATATATCTATATATGTCATCTACTTCCATTCAATTTAATAAGGAAACAAAAACAGCGTTCATCTATACATACAGCCTACCGTCTCCATGAACGGTGTATTTCATTCCATTTATCGATCTATTATATATATTTATATGATGAATATATATTATATATAAATTTATTTTTACATTCTCGAAATATGTAATCATGATATATGTAATCATATGAATAATTACAAGTCAAAACATGTATAATAAATGAAACAATTTTACCCAAAACGCTGCTTTAACATGGAATTAACAAATTAACGGGTAATATAATGTCATAAGTGAATAATATATGTTATCATAAATATAATTTTGGTTCTTTTACAAGTTAATAATATGTTTAAACCCACTATACATTAGTATCGGACACATACAGAAGAAATTTTACATAAGGTAAGGGATAATTTTGCAATCTCATTTTTATCTAAGATTGATTATACGTAAGTATTTACTGGGGTTATATTTATCATCAATGTCCATGTTTTCTCAAAAACATTTTAATAAAACGTTTACTATTCTTCCATATATTTTTAAACTCATTTTTACACTTTTTTAACTTTTACCACATGGTATGGAAGGAATCTTTCTTTTGTTTACCATAAGAGGTACTTTTTGACTTTTCTGGAAAAAGTACGAGATTAATGTTTTATTTTATCTTATACGGCATGAATGGATTTTTACAGTTTCATAACTATTTATTTTCATGATTCTTCCTTTAAAATATTTCATGATTATTTTCAACAAAATCTTTTCCATTTAAAGTTTCATGGCATTTTGAGAAAAGAAAATGATTTTGATGAAGAAAGGATATTTTCCCCAAGAATTCAATTCATGTGTTTTATCAAAACTAATTTCCATCTATGATGAAATTATTTAGAATTTTTATGTTTCAATTATAATGTCTTTATTATTTACATGTTTTGATTTTTCTTATGATTAAATGGCATCCATTTGTTTTATATAGATTATGTTATGAAGGGATGATTTTTATGAAACCCATTTTGTTCTTTGGGTTATGATGAATGATTTATGATTGTTTTGTGGAACATGTATGAATGATTCCAATATGTGATTGGTGGGACCTATATCTCCCTCCAATTCGATGGGTAAATATTTATATCTCATGAGATAGACATGGCTGGAAAGGAAAGTAAAATCTAGTTCAATAATACAGGTCTAGAATGACATGTTAACTCGGTTTAGTAATAGACATTGTCCACAATGATGGTCATGGTAGCAATTCCTTGGCTACTATAGAAATCATATCATGTGCTTAACGGTATTAGACAATTATAAGTTTTATTACTATGCTATTTTATCGTGCTTTAAGTTCCCTTATGAAATATGCCTTATGTACTACCATGATTTATTTCGCAACTCAAGATTTTGATGTTTAAACATTATGTTCATGTTTTTAAGTTCAAATGTATATGGTTTGTCTTATTTTCTCCATGCTTACCCTTACTGAGAATCTGTGCTCACCCTTTATATGTTTTCTTTTCCCTAGGATAAAATGAACGGTTTTATGTAAGAACACAAAAGTGGAAGATATTTATGAGAGATTTTGAAGATCTTTCACCATGATTAGAAGATTATGTTATGAGTTTCCAAAGACACTAAACTAACACGGTCTTTGGGCGTCTTTTTTTGTCATGTATTAAGTTTTCTGCAAATGTGATGTAATTTCCATGTACATAAAAATTGGGTTGTAATAGTTGGTATCAGAGAAAAGGGTTAGTCAACCTTTGGAAACTAGGATGCAAAAACTTTAGTTATATCCCTAGAGATGTTTCTAAGGTATGTCTAGGGATATACCTAAGGTTAAGTATAAGTATAGTTTATAGTACTAGAATTATGGTAACAATCTTAGAATTAATTCTAAGATGTTATATATTAAATCTACCCCACCAAATTATGTTGTTTTCCTAGTATGACTTTTTTTTCTCACGCCACTCTTTTTGGGTTTTAGAAAATGGCTGTAAAAAATAAGATTCATGTTAGTGGAGAATATAATGGACAATGGAATGATCTTCCTCATGAGAAACCAAATGAAACGGGATTTGGAAGGAAAAATATCGTTATTATGACTAATTATGAATCTCATAACATGGTCAATAATCTAAACTATGGTAAGTTTCCTGACTCATCAAATAAGAGAAATATGGAGTTTCATGATGAATATAGAATAAAGTTCAATTTCCCTCATGTAAATCATGTTGGAAGAGGCATCCAGGAGAATGCTTCAAAAGAACTAGAAGATGATTTGGGTGTGGAAAAGATGGACACAATTCCAGTAATTGAAAAGGAAAAGCTTCAGTTAACACAATGGACTTGGATAATGGTATTGTTAACATATCAACAATGGTTAAATGTTTTAAATGTGGAATGTACGGGCATTATGCAAACCAATTCAACAAGGGAATATCTCATAAAGAGAATCAGCACGGTCGTATGGGTAGTATTTTTGTTGATAATGATGAAGAGACTACAAATGACATATGAGATGAAAGAAGTTTTGATGAATAAAATGATGAAGCTTTGTCAACGGTTTAAGAAGGTAGTGGAATGATTTCATGTTTTCTAAGAATAATGTGTGGTACTATGGAATAAAGTAAAATCAAAGGATTGTTATACAATTATTTTTCCTTCAATATTTGAAATTATATGTTTAATGGTACCGGTAACCATGAAAAGTGATTGAAATATTATTGGAAAGCAGATGATATGTGCATAATGAAGGGATAAAGAGATAATGAGATGTTTGATAGTATTAATGAGCTCATGACTGAAAAAATGACAATGTGATATCATGGTTTGAGTATATAGAATTTTTGGTATATTTGGCCTATATAAAGGGTTAATTTTGATGGAATTTAAGTGGTCACTAAGGTTCTATAGTAATATATTTTTCAATAGGATGCATGATGAAGTCCCTAAATTGTTTTGAATGTGACCAATAAGATATATCTTATGATATATGTGGGGATAAATGATTTTATTGACATTCTTGTTATATGACCTTTCTAAGAATCATTTTCTTTATACGATGAGATTGGAGAGAAGTATTTTGGACAATCCTAAAGATTTGAATAGATTAAGTTAGACATAACATAGTATTGTTTAAGGAAATAACTTTTTTATTTCTGAAATGTTATAATAGTACAGTTTTAGATAAAGTACAACTCATAGGATGGGTGAAAACCCATTGCATCGGACAGGGCTGCGGGAATCGAACCCATAACCTAAGTGCAACAGGCCTTTATTTCTTACCACTCGGCTACGGAATGTCCCTAGTTAGTAAAAACTATTTTTTTATTATGTGGTATGATAGATGAAGTATAAGTCTGTTTTTGGTACCATATACAATTGATCTCACCATATGATAACCTTATGTCTGAGACAGATGGAATGAATTATCATTCTATTAAATGATCTGTTAACACTTCCTGAATGACAAATTCAACTTCATTTCTTTAAATAAGAGATGAATTATAAATTATTCATGGAAAGACCAACGATTATTTTACACTGAAATCATGTAAGTATTTATCCATATGAAAAAAAAACATTAACTATAGGGAAATGATCTTGAAAACAAAAAATGTTCTCCTATTATCCTCATATCTGATGAATCAGATTGTAACTTAGATTATCACAAATTTATGGCTTCGTGATTGTTGGATTTTTCACAGCCATATTCTCTACCACTCTTCATCAGAACATGAGGGTTATATTTCTCTTCCATATCAATGTTTTCACCTATGTTTTCCTATGTGGAAACCCAATGATGAGATAATTTGGGTAACCGTTATGTTTCTTACATCACTTTTTAAAATTATTTTTTAGTATTACTTTTTTCAATGTGGGTTTCTACAAAAGAAACTTTCATGTATTAAATGATTTATAACCACGACGAATTTCGAGGGCAAAATTCATTTTAAGGGGAGTAGAATGTAACACCCCATTATTTTAAGAGATATATTATTTTTAATATCTTTGATTTCTTGTGTTATACCCAACAACAACATTATATTGTGATATATTCAACATAGTATTAGCGTGTATTATATGCAACACTATTCTTGGCTTGTGTTGCATGCAAGAGTAACCCTCCCCGATAGCATGTGTTTTACGCAATACCGAGTTTCACAAAACAACGATATATTATTATGAACTAGCCACTATGAATAGTATTAAATACATTTTCAATTTTATAACATTATCATTCATCATACACATATTCTAGAACATGGTATTAGAACAAAATAAATTTTTCGGGTTAAAATTTTATTTTTCAAAAAATGCATTTTTGCCACCTTTTGATGGCGCATCAACTTTAAATCTTGTTTTTGAAAAATTTATAAGTTCCCTTTGATGAAATAAAAGTATTCATTTCAATAAGGATATCAAAATTAACTTTGGATAATTTTTTAATATTTTTCTCTTAACTTTCTTATTTTGATAAATAGTAAAAATATGCTAAATTTTAATTAAAAAAAATATTTTTCATCAAGTTGATTTATATTGTTAAATTATAATATTGAATGGTTTAAAATTATAAATAGAATATATTTTTACCATTTAATATAATGTATGAAATTATCATTAATTTTACATTTAATTCAATGGTAAAAACACTTCAATCTTTTGTAATGTTTTAACTTTTAAAACATGTTTTCTCAACATAGGGATTAATTTTAAATTAAATACTGCAACTTCTATGTTTTGAATTTGGAAAAATGGATTTCATATTTGGAATAATTTGGTAAATACTGAAAATTCTATTGGATGAATAAAAGTCGATCCATATCTCCTAAGGGTCTGAATATATTAATTTCATGGACTTATGACCATTAAAAAGATGTAATTATTATTAAAACCAAACAATGTGACAACATGTCACTCTCTTATATCATATAAGTGTAGTAATTTTAATTTAGAGATAAGATTGATAAAACATCAAACATAAATAGTCACCAGAAATATAATAAAATTATCTACATCATGTGAATTTATTTATAATTTTTACTGATTAAAAAATTATCCTTAATGGGGACACAATAGTGATTTAGAAATTGTTTATTTATTAAAAAATCAATAATACAGTTTTTATTAAACTAATAGTGACCATAAAAGGAACAAATACCTGAAAAAAAACTTATTTTTCATATAAATTTAATCTATAAGAATCCAATGGAATAATATTAGACCATTTGGATCCTTATAAAAGCGATTATGACACTTATATTATTTTATTTTAAATCATATCAAAGTTGGCACCATCAAAATTTAATAAATATAACAATTTAAATGTTGCGATATTATGATGATAAATTAGATTAAAAGTATTATTATGGATGATATTAGATTTATATACATCATATTACTTTATTTTATAATTTTTATTCTCCAAATAAGTATATTAAATCATTATAAAAAAAGTTTTTGTAATTATTTTATAAAAGGAAATATCAAATAAATGGTTTTAAAAATATTAAAATAAATGTTATATGAATAAATTAATGAGATAAATGGATTTTTTAGATGATTATGACAATTTAGGAATCTATTAAATATTTTAGTTCGAATATATCTTCTGTGTGGATTTAATTTAAATTCCAATAATTGAATATTGTCAAAATTGACACTATTGATATTTTATAAAAATAACATATTATTAAATTGTTTAAAAATAAAAACAAATAATTAAAATTTACTAATTGATAATTATATGGTCTAAATTTTAATAATCTATATAATTATAGTCAATTAAAAATAGATAATAAGTATTTATAACCATTAAAAATTTATAATATTATTTCAGCAAAATTTATTAAATAGATTAAATAAGGATAAATCAAAATGGTAAGGATAAAAATAAAATCAAAACATGTCTAAATTTGATTTTATGATGTTATTACAACCCCATATTACCTCATATCTGAATTTTAGTCACTTTGGAAGTTTTTATGTGGGGTTTGGGTTTATTATAAATTAATATTTTAGAGGTTTCCAAAAGTCCCCCTCTCCTCTCTTATAAAAGGTCACCTCCTCCCTCTCCTCTTCACAATATTTTGAGCTATAAATCTCAGCCAAAGCCAGTAAATTTATCTTCTCCACTTCTCTAGAAACATACTAGATTTCATGGTCTTCTTTGAAGTCCAACTTTAGTGCCCTAAGAGGAGGTTTAGAAGAGATGAGTCAAACAAGAGGTAATATCCTTTACTAATTATTTCAAATTTATTTATTATTTTACTTCCTCTTATTTATTTGTTTCATTATAAAGTAATAACTTAAATATAACTCATATACAGATATTTTATTATAAATATTAAACAACCCTATTTCACCTTATACCCATCCAACGAAAAATGAAATCACCACACGTGCGTATGTACGGAATACCGTCTCCTCGCTGTGGTGTAATCTGTTCTTCCACCACAACCTTACTTGGATGGGTATAATGGGGGAAATAATAACTATATTTTATTATTATAACATTATTATAATTATGAGATATTATATCATCCACTCTAATTCCATTCAATAATTATGGGAACGATATCATCGCTCGTGCGTACTTACGGATTACCGTCTCCACGGTGCGGTAAGATTCATTCTCCATGTTAATCATTCAAGAATGATTATAAAGTATATATAATAAGTAATCATAAAATATAAGAAATAATAATGCTTATGAATTTATATATGAATATATACATCTTCTACTTCCTCTCAATTTAATAAGAAAACAAAAACAGCGTTCATGCGTATGTATGGCCTACCGTCTCAGTGAACGGTGTATTTCATTACATTTATAGATCTATTATATATATTTATATGATGGATATATGTTATATATAAATATTTTTTTACATTCCTGTAATATTTAATCATGATCTAAGTTATCATATGAATAATTACAAGTCGAAACATGTACGATAATTGAAATAATTTTACCCAAAACACTGCTTTAACATGGAATTGAAAAATTAACTGGTAATATAAAGTCGTAAGTGAATCTTATATGATATAATAAATATTATTTTGGTTCTATTAAAGGTTAAGACTATTTTTAAACCCACTATATGGGAGTCTCATACACATATGGAAGAAATTGGACATAAGGTAAGGGATAATTTTTCAATTTCATTTTTATCCGAGATTTCTTATACGTAAGTATTTATTGGGGTTATATTTATCATCCATGTCCATGTTTTCTCAAAAGGTTTTCATAAAATTTTTAATATTAATCCATTTATGTTTAAAGTCATTTTTACCCTTTTTTACTTTTACCACAAGGTATGGAAGGAATCTTTCTTTTGTATACCATACGAGGTACTTTTTGACTTTTTCGGAAAAAGTATGAGAAGAATGTTTTATTTCAACTTATAAGGAATGAATGGATATTTATTGTTTCATAATGATTTAGGTTCAAAAATATTCCTTTACAATATTGCATTATTATTTTCAAAAAAACATTTTCTTTAAAAATTTCATCGAATTTTGAGAAAAGAAAATGATTTTGAATAAGAAAGGATATTTTCCTCGAGAATTCATTTCAAGAGTTTTTCCAAAAATAATTTCCATCTAAGACGAAATTATTTAGTATGTTTATGTTTCAAGTATAATGTCACTATTATTTATATGTTTTTATTTTTAATATGATTAAATGGCATTCATTTCTTTTATATGGATTATTTTATGAAGGGATGATGTTTATTAAACCTTCTTTATTATTTGGGTTATGATGAATGATTTATGATTTTTTTGTGGTACACATATGATTGATATCAACATGATATGGGTGGGACCTATATCTCCCTACAATTTATTGGGTAAAGATTTATATCTCTTGATAATGACATGGATGGAAGGGCATGTAAAATATGGTTTTGTAATAAAGGGATAGAATGGTATGTTAACCTGGTTCAGTAATGGAATTTGTCCAATATGATGGTCTTGGCAGCAATGCCTTGGCTGATATGGAAATCATATCATGTGCTTAATGGTTTTCAATAATTACATGTTTTATTATCATGCTATTTTATCATGATTGATGATCCATTATGAACTATGCCTTACGTACTACCATTATTTATTTCACAACTAAATATTTTTATGTTTAAACTTAATGTTCATGTTTTTAAGTTCAAATGTATATGTTTTGTTTTTTTTCTATGCAAACCCTTACTGTGAATTCGAGCTCACCCTTTATATGTTTTCTTTTCCCCAAGATATAAAGAAAGGTTTTAGGTAAGAAAACAAAAGGGGAAGATATTTATGGGAGATTTTTAAGATCTTTCACCATGATTTGAAGATTATGATCCGAGTTTCCAAGGACACTAAACTAACACGGTATTTGGGTGTCTTTTTGTGACATGTATTATGTTTTCCAAAAAAGTGATGTAATTTCCATGTACGTAAATCTTGTATCGTGATAGTAAATGATATATATTTATATTATAATTAAATTATCCTATAAATTTCATATCAATGTCATATATATTTCGTATTTTTAATAAAACTATACTTTATATTTTCCATGTTTATTGTGAATGAATCACATCGCTTTGACAGTAAGGTAGTCCACACTTCCATAAACAATGTTTTCGTGTTTACACGAAATAGAATGTATTTACGGTATGTGTTATATAAAAACTAAAAAATAATAAATAAACTATAAGTATACTATATATATTATATAAAAATAATTTCCATCATAATTCCCACCACGAGAGGTGGTAAGAAAAATAAACAATATCATTTCTTGAGGTGGTGGTTCACTGTATACGTAAATGGTAGGTTTGTTACCCATTAAGTGGATGTGTGTGTTTAATTAGGGATATAAATTAACATAAAAACAAACATATATATTCTCGATACTTATTTTAATATATAATATTTTAATAAAGATATTTCAATGGGTGGATTATGAAAATAAATCTAAAGAGCTTAAAGAAAGATGTTTCCACTTTTTTGGGTAACTCTTTATGATTTCCACCAATGGGATTCCTTGTATGGATTTCTTCCCAAGGTGAATATTATAGTTTTATGGTATAGATGTGTAGGATCTATTTTAGAGGATATTTGTTGAACCAAAGTGACCTGATAGGTGTGAAGAAGTCGAAGGGGTGAGTTCTTTTTTATAGTGGAGGAGGAGTGGAATTCTTGTAAATTTTTGGAATTGGAATTCCACCCACATTTTTCCAATTGAAAGTGGATCCAATAATAGTAAAAATTAGATAAAAAGGATTATAGGGTATAAATAATTTGATAAATTTTATTTTGGAAATTTTTATGGGTTTTATGGATTTATGTTTTAGGTTTCATCCTTTGTTATGCTAATTTTTCTATTAATTAATGTAATTAATTATATTGAATTTCACAAATCATTTTGGTAAGAAAAACATAAATTTCCATATTAAAAATTATAATTATTCTGATTTATAATATTGGATATATTTTTCAGAATTCCAATCATAAAATTCGTTTAAATTAATTTCAAATTAATAACACAGTCATGAAAACAATGAGGGTTTTTAAAGTAAAAAAATATCGTATTTACTATGTTTTTTACCCAATTTCAATGATAAATTGATTCCAATGACCAAAATTGGATTAATTGATGATTAATTTAAATAATATTTCTTCATAACTAATTACAATTATATTTTAACCTTACATATAAAGTAGGCCATAAAGTAGTTTTTTAATGAAATTCACAATTTGTATATTATTTATCAAAAAATTAAACAGCACAAATAATTGAAAAAAAATTCACCATAACATAATATTGATGTTTATATTTCAAAAATGAAGTTTACTTTTAAATATGAAATTTATAAAAGTTCCAAAACAATTATTGAAAATAGGTTCACCATTAATAGGTGGTGAAAGTTCATTTTTGAAAATATTGATTCTTATGTGAAATATTAGGTTTGTTCTAACCTTATGACTATTGAATATATTAGATAAATGTAAAAATTATTTTCTTGAACATATAATATTTAAATTTAAAATATAAAATCTATAAAAAATTTATAATTGGATGGAATTTGTAAAACATGACTAAATAGTGTTTTATTTAAATCACATTTTTTTTGTATTGCAATGATATCAACCAAATTAAATATATTGAAAAAATATATGTTAAATTATTGGTTTGATACATTCTTACATACTACAAAAAAAAATTCCCTAGATATTTTTGGTGTATAACACCCAAAAAAGGTGGGAATTTCTCTTTCATGGAATCCTCTAATTCCCAGGTTGTTTCTTCCGCTTTCTGATTTACCCAGAGTACCTTTACTTGATGAGTCATCTGATTCCTTAATACTTTCTATCTAGTATCAATATTATTGATGGGTTACTCACAATATGAAAGGTCACGTTCCAAATATATTTTATTATATATGATCACATGAGTTGGTTCTGGCATGTACTTCCATTGAATTGAAATATGGAACACATCGTGTACCATGGAGAGATTGAGAGGTATCTCCAAATGATAAAAAAACACCAACCCATTAAACATTTTAAGGGTCTTATGTGCATGGGACTTAGATTCCATTTTTAATCAAACCTGATAAACCAATTCCATGTAGATACTTTAAAGAGTACTTTATCTCATGCATAGAAATATAAATCCTTCCTTTGGTTTTCATTATAAATATTTTCCCAACATTGAGTTTATTTAATAAGATCTAGAATAGCCTTTATCTCTTTCATGTTATCATCACAAAGTTCTGGGACTATGAGTTTAATTTCAATAACTACATCCCAACAAGATGAATTATGAAATCTCTTTCTATATAATGCATGATACGACATCATTTGAATACTAAAATAGAAACTATTATTATTGGAAACTCCACAAAAGGTAATTAAAAATCCAACATACCCTGAATGTCAAGTGCGAATGTCCCCAAAATGTCTTACATTGTTTGAATAGTACTTTCAAACTATCCATTAGTTTTAGTATGGTAGGCAATACTCAAAATAATCTTGGTGTCAGGAGCCTTCTGAAATTTTTTTGAGAATTTTGATGTAAAGCATGGATCTAGATTAAAAAAAACTGATAGTGGTTCACCATGATGTCTTACAAATTCATTAATGGAGACTTAAGAGGTGCTCAAGAGGTAGGTCTTCTCTTATGGAAAGGAAGTGAGAAGATTCGGTTAGGAAATCAACAATAACTCATATTGCATAATTCCTTCAAGGAGTCATTGGTAATACCCTGATAATGCCCAATGTAATTTCATCCTATTTCCATATAGTAATAGGTATAGGTTATAGATCAACTTTAAGATTCTTCCTCATATCCTTCACTTATTGAAAAACCAAACATTCGAACACATAATCAGAAATTCCTCACCTCATGTTATCCCACCAAAAATGATCCTTCTTGTATCTATACCTATTTTTTCTCACATGGTGTATAGTGAAATTTGAGCTGTGATAATCCTTAAATAACTCAATTTTTTTCTCATGTGTATGTAGAACTCAAATCCTTTTTACAAATTTTTGAATTCCACCTTCACAAAAAAAATCATATTTTTCCTTTATTAATGCCTTTAGTTTTATTCTAGAATTACTCAACATCAGATTGAGAATTATATATCATTTCAAATAAAGATGGGTTTTTTATCATTTGAATAATTTTTTATGTCTCCACTTCCTTTGATCACCCCATATCCATATTTAGTATATCCATGAACATAGGATCCTTTTCAATCCTCATTTGGGTTATAACTCTGTGATCCATTATACTAAAAGAATCTTCTTCCTTATTCACTTTCCATGGAAAGTAGTGTATTGAGAAATCATAATCTTTCAATAGCTTCAATCAACACTTCTATCTTATATTGATATCCTTCTATGAAAAGATGTATTTTAGACTCTTCTAATCTATGTATATCTCACATATTATTCCCTAGAGAGAATGTCTCCATATTTTCAAAGCAAATATTACAACCATAAACTCCAGATTAGGGTTTAGATACTTCGATTTGTGGGACTTTAATTTCCTTGATGCATGAGCAGTAAATTTATCATTTTTAATTAGGACACAACTAAGTCCATTATTCAATGAATCACTGTATATGAAAAAGGAATTGCATCCAAATGGTAGAGTCCAAAACATTGCATTTACTAATCTTCTCTTTAGTTTATCAAATAATTATTCACATTAAATTTTCCAATAAAACCAAATACCTTTACATGTAATCATGGTTAAAAGGTTAGATAATCACGAAAAGTATAAAGGAATCACATATAATAACCTACCAAACTAATGAAACAATAGATACCCAACATAGAATGCTCGGATTCAGTGTCTGATAACAATTACATTGGGATAAGATACAAGTAAGTTGTGTCCTAAATTATAGAACAATTTAGTATTCTTGGAAAACTATATATATACATGGTTGTTAAATTAAACATGTACCTAATAATTGAATCATAATTTGTATTTTCTAAAAAAATTAAGGATAGTAACTCTATTCCTTATGGAATATCTTTGTGTATCATTCTTATTACAGTTCTTGGATTCCTGGGAAAGGAAACATAGTCAGGGTGAGCTCAAATTATTAGTAATGGTAGAGTATAGTTTAACCATTAATAAATCAATGATGATAATCATTATATATATTTAAATAACTAAGAAAATATTCAATTTAATAAAATACTAAGGTTCAAGTGAGAAAATATTATTTAAAGGTGAATAACTATAAAACATTCCATTAAAATAAATAGATAAAGAAATATCAATGCGGAAATATAAGAAACTAAAAAAATATTTCATTTGATTGAAGAACTAAAAATGAAAAGTATCCATATATATGTTGATTCCAAATCTCGTAGATTAAAATGATATCTAAAATAATGGAAGTGATTTTGTATTTAACGCCATGTATATAAAACATGAACCTCTATACTGTTGAGATCTATTCTTAAGACTGTTTAAACTATTCTGATTTTTACAACTGATTTTTCTTCTAAGACTATTGATGGATCAATGGGATACCTATAACTGGGAACTATCCATGTATTCCTACCCAAATCATTAATCATCTATTGAATAATCGATTTAATTAATAAAAGATGTTCCTTATCAAAAAAAATATTTATTGGGTAAATAATATAGATATATCAATATTTCCCCAAATAATAAAATAACTTTCAATGTAAACAAATAATGAAAATGTAATATTGTCAATGTAATAATAACATCCCTGACAAATTATATGAACAATTAAGGGAAATTCAATGTTCAATAATCCTAGGAAATTGGATATTTCAAGTTGACTAAAATAAATCAAGTATTTGGATGAGAATATTATCCTTATCCAAATAAATAATAATCCATCCAAGGGAATTATAAAGATGGTATTAATACAACATATCCCAAGTGAAGTAAAAATATAGTGTTTTTGTCATTAATTAATGGTAAAATTATAAATTAATATTTTAAAAATATTCTTATGGAAAATATCATTTTGGTTTGATTTTTTTGAAAAACATTTTCTTTGAAAATCCATTTTAAATAGATTTTATTAAAATCCTATCCCTCTAAACATTTAAAGGTATATTCGGAGGAATTAGGAAGGGTAAAGTTTTACTTATCATTTAAGGTAAAAAGAACATTCTTTTTTCATGATAAAAAGGTTATAAAATTAAAATTTATGGAAAGTGACAAGAATATTCCTTTTATTATATTAGTAAAAACCCCATTAATGGATAGTATTTAATAATTTTAAGTATATAAACCACTCAAAACAAGAAATTAGTGAACATGACAATTATATCACATATATAAAAATTGAGATGAAAATATCTTACTAGATGAGGAACTTTAGTATCATTAAGCCCATGAATGAGTGAAATAAATTAAATATTTAAATATCAATAAATAAAAGAAATTTATGATATATAATTTCATATTATTGTATATGAACCCTACAAAAAAAGTGAGTGGTGAATATGGTATGTATCTCATGAAAAATAACAATTGAGATAAATTTTCCATACCTTGAGTCTGACTTGTCTCGTGTGACTTTATAGTCCAAAATAATAGATAAAACATTTTTATTTACTTGATTAAAAACATGTTTAATGTTTATAACTAATTTTATCAAAAAAAATTACAATGTTTTTAAAACTACTTAAAGAATTTTGTTTACGTCAGGTGTTTTCACCAAATTTGGTTTATATGTCAAGAACAACCTTAGTATCCAACTGTGGCCAAAGGGGTCATTGTATATAATATCCTGAATAATAATCATGAAATAATTAAAATATTTATAAATCAATCATTATTTTATCACAAAACATTAAATATTGTTATGAAAAATTAAGTAATGTTACAGTCATGGAGATGGTAGGTCATATGTATGCATGATTAACATTCCCATTTTTCAATGATCATTGGAGAAAGAAGGTAAGTAACTTAAATGTTTTCATAATTATCATAATATAATAAGTACCATATTATTTAGTCATATATACTTATATATATAATTCTTGTGATTTAAAATGAATCACATCGTGTTGAGAAGGTGGTAGTCCACACATCCAGGAATGACTTTATCACTATTTAAGTGTGTGAATGGGTAATAAGAAAAATGATATATATTATATTTCTAGGAAGGTAATTATTTCATGAATATAATATAGATGTTTTTTATGTCACATATGTTTAATTAAAGTAATTATCTATACATTCCATGAATTGTTTGAATGAATCACATCGCTTTTAAGGGTAGGTAGTCCACATATCCCCAAACGTTGATATCATATATCCACAATATGGAAAGTATGAAGGTATCTTGAATATAATATTTCCAAAATATGAAATATATTATTATATATATAATATAAAATTATTTTACCATAAAAATATTTTTAACTCTAGTTATAAAGGATGTAATAGAAAAAGAAAAAAACATTATTCCCGGATGCAATAAACCGGCACAACATGGAAAATAATTTTATTTCATTGAATAAGAGAAGGTGAGAAATGAAATGAATATGATAGATTCCATTGGAATGAAAAAAATCATGTATAAAAATTATTCGTGGTTTATAATTCATTTATGGATAATATAGGTGAGGATAAGAGGGATAATTAAATAAAATAAGTGAGGTACTTTGGGAAAATTACATCGTGAATATCACCTCATTGAGAGACCCTTGAGGGCCTCAGATTTGTTATTTGGTTAAACCAGAAGTACTAGGAAGTGGTAAGAGAGATTAATATTTTTTTATTAATATATTTTAGGAGATTCAAGACTTTTTGGGTTGATATGGGGTGGTTAAGTGTGTTATTTATACTTGATAAGAGGTGTGTTGAAGATATAAAATAAATAATATTTCTTATTTAGAGCCAACAATTTTTAGGAGGAAATAAAATAAGAAACTTTTTATGTAAATTTATATTTTGGAGGATGTATAGGGTATATCCAAAACTCCAAAAAAACATTTAAATTTATTAGTTTTTATATATTTTAAGCATTTACTCATTTTACCGTTAATATGTTTCATTTTCACCTCTACCACTGTAAATAATTTTTTCCATGGTAAGTATTTTTTTAAATAAAATGAAATTGACATTAAAACATATTTTGGATCATATGAATCCAAATATGGAATCCATTTTATATCATTCAATTCATATAATTTGATTAAATATATTTAAAATTAATTTTGCAAACAAAATAAAAATGTGGGTTTTAACGTGAAACATAAAAAACATTGAAATTGTTTTATATCTAATTTAAATTCTAAATTGATTTAAATAACATAAATTGGTATTATTGAGGTATAATTAAACTATTTATACTAAAAAACTTAAAATATATATTATCAATATAATTAAATTATATAAAAATGAGGTTTTGAACAAAAATTCAGTATTTCTCATTATTCATTAAATAATTATAACATCACGGAAAAATACCAAATGTTTACCATAAAAAATATTTCATAATAACATTTAAATACGATGTTTATTTTGAAATATATAATCTATAAATGTTCCAAAAAATTTTATTTCAAATATTTTCTCCATTAAAAGTGGGTAAAAGTACCTTAATAAAAAATATAGGTTTTTATGTGTAATATCAGATTTGTTCTTATCTTATGCTTAAAAAATATATTAGATGAATATAAACAATATTTTATTGAATATATGATATATATATATATATATATTATGTTAATATCACTCAATATTTGTAATTAATTTAATTTATAGAAAAAATGTTTTCTATAAAAATATTATATTTATATTCAATTTGTTCTTATATCCATTTAAAATTAACTTATAACGAATGAATTAATTTTATATTTTTTTTAAAAAATATATTTTTATAATTTAGTTAATAAAATTTATAACCTCTAACATAATCTCTAGGTTTTATCTTGATACATTAAATAATAATATTTAAATAATATATTATTGTTTGTAAAACTTGGTTTTGTGTGCAATGTAAGCCATTTAACAAACTCCTTTTTATATGTGTCATATGCTAACTCAGTATTACATGTATTGGAGACTATAAATTTAAATGTATTTATTTAGAATAAAAAATATAATATGAATTCTCAGAATATTATTTTCCCTTTCCCACTTGGTGTTGCATATCATACACATTATGGAATATAATGTTCCGACATCAGATTTTTAGGGCATTATAGAAACTATATACCTTATTTATGTTTGTTGGTGTGAGCCATTATATAAATTCCATTGTATTTATTGGTTCAAAATATATTACATACTTCTTGAAAATATTTACATCAAAAGAAACTTCCTAAAACCATAAATCACACTTGCTAAATTTCTTATATAACTCCTCCATTATAAGAGTCTTAATAATGATCTTCAAGTGATTCTCATGTTCCCAGAAAATTTTTGGATACACCATAATATCATCAATGAATTAAATAAAAAATAATAAAGATATTCCTTGAATACTATGTTAATTAAGTTTGTAAAAATAGATAGTTTATTATTTAACACAAATGATAATATTATAATCTCAGAATATACATACCTCATGTGAAAAGTTTTTTTCAAAATGTCATCCATATTAAGTCATAATTTTTGATATATATAATGAAGATAAATATTTATAAAATATTGGTCTCCTTGTATTTTATCAAAAAAGTCATCAATTCTAGGTATAGGATACTTTTTCATTTTTTTAATAGCATTTATTTCTCTATAATCAATGCACAACCTCGTGGATCCATTTTTCTTCTTAATAAAGAGGATGGGGCTCCCCATGGTGAAACACATGGGTGACTAAATCCCTTATTACCCAAATCCTCTAGTTATTTCTTAAACACCACTAATTCCATAGTGGAAATTTTTTTTGGGTCTCTTTGATATTGTCCTCGCATCAGGGATTAAATCGATGGAAAATTCAACTTCATACTCTTGGGTAAGTCCATGTAATTAATTAGGAAATACATCATTATATTATTTCATAATAAGTACATCCTCAATTTGAAGATTACCTTCTTTATCGCATGATGTTTTCATTTCTTATTCCACAAGAATATCATTTATTTGAGCTATAGGGGTGGGTCTAAATAAGAATTATTAGAGGAATATTCTACTCTAAAGAGGAGGGATTCAACATCCTCCTCGAAAATCATAATTTCCAACCTCATGAAAAAAATTCATCATATTTTGAAATCCAGTCAAAAAATAAGATTACATAATATACAACCATAGGTATGATAATAGGTTTATCATGTAAATATCATTTTGGAGTCCTGATTGGGACGGACCTACACATCTTTATCATAATGGGACACCCCTTGGGAGTTTTAACTGACTAATCTATTAACAAATCCAAATGAAAGTATCTAATTTTCTTGGAAACTTGGGTATATATAAAATATTTTTTTGATCCAGAATCAAATAAATCATTAGATAAATTTACATATAGGAATAGTGTTCCCTCAACCACATATTTTTTTGATTCTACTACTACTGTAGTGATCGTATAAGCTTAGTCATCTCCCCTTAGCCTCATTTGTGGAAGATTCCCTTAATGGTTTGGAAATTCATTTTCATAGTGTCCTTTCTCTTTATAATTATATATCTAGTAATCGTTGATTTGTTTTTTTCATTCAATCAGGATCCTAATAACCCATATCTCCACACTTATAACAAAATCTCAGTACCTTCCTACATTTCCCATGGTTCTTTCTTCCACAGTTTTCACAAAAAGGAAATCGCTCAAATATATTCTTCTTCTTTCATGTTTTCATTTTTTAATGGTTTTCAAATGGCCTCTTCTAATCTTGGGTTCCCATGAATATATTGGATGTTGAAAATTTATTCTCAATATTGATTTTACATAGAATAATTACTTTGTAAGATGAAAAAGTATAAGAATATAGTTTCCTTCAGATATTTTGATTAAGAACATCCAATAAGTGTTATCAATTGGAATTTCTGTTAAGTATATAATCTATAGCATACCTGGATAAACTTATAAATGAATCTTCATAATCTTCAACACTCTCATATTCCTTTTTCATTAAGCTAAAAAAATTCACTTCATCTCAATTTTCTTATCACAAGGGAAAAATTTATAATGGATTTTATTTATTCATGTTCTCCATTCCATTGGTTATATTTATTCTTCTTCTCTATTATTATAGATCATGGAACCCCATTGTTCAAAATTAACTTGTATAAAATAGACTATAATTGTAACCTTTTCCATTTCACTGCATACCAAGTCCATTAATATCTTATCCATAGTCTTAATACTCTACTCAACTACAATTATATTACTAGTACTGCGAAATTTTGGGTGATTCTATCGAATAATGTGATCTAGAATAAGATTTTATCTTCATAGTATAGGTTTCTCTATTCATGAAAGGATATTTTTCAATTTTTGATTAGGTTTCCCTAATATATCAATAATTTTCTCCATTATAATACTAACTATATTGGTTTCTTTAGTAGTTAAATCACTAGTTTTTTCATGATTATTGTTACCATTCTTTCTTCCATGTTCTCTTTTAAAATAATGGAATCTATTGGATTATCTCATAAAATCATAATTCATAATTCCAAATGTGTTTAAGAACTAGATATAAATTTTTATATCGTAAATCATATAATCCTAAACTTCACTTTCTTTAGGGACATCTTCATTTATAATTCCTTCATAATTGTTTGTAAAGAAAATGTGAGTTATCCTAAGTGTATCCCTTGGTAGTGTCAATCCAATTTTGTAGTAAGATACATTGTTGTGTACTAGGTTATACTGAGTCATTTCTGAAATGCCTTGATGGATTTGTTACACCTAGTTATATATGGTCCATAACCACATCCACTTCAAGTATCCTGATAAGGATGTATTTCTTATAATACCTATATAATATCCTCCTTACCAAAATACCATGATATTATTATATACTTATAAAAAATTATATCATAGTGTTATGTTAATTAATATATGTTTTCTAAATATAGTTTCGATGGTTTCAATTAAACATATTATGAAACCAACTATAATGCCCTGACCCCAGAAGCTTAGAGTTGATGCCTTATTTAACTACGTTGGCATGATTACAAAGAATCAAATCCTGAAGGAAGAAACAGTTTAGTAATTTTTGAAATCATTATTACATACATGTTACCCGTAATACATTGGGAAATATGAAATAAAAACATTATACAAAATAAAATGAACTAAACTGCATATTTGAAACTCATTTAAAGGATTCCTCTTCATAACCTAGGGAAAGGAAAAATAATAATGGTGAGAAATAAATGCTAAATAAGGGTATGTAAAGAGGAATAAATAATTAATCATCATGTAAATGTATGTAATGGATAAATCATTCCATTCTAATAACTAGATAAGGAAATATCAATCTTGAAATTTAAGAAACTGAAACACATTCCATTTCATTTGTAAGCTGATATTGAAATGCATATATATATTTTATCATATGAAACCCACATGGATAATAATAATGATATCTAAAATATATATGAATTTAATTATTTATTATTTTACATCATTTTGAGGCACATGAAAACCTATACTATAAATACTATTCATAAGAAGGTTTGAAACTTCAAAAAGAAACCTGTTAAATTTGGGAAATTTATTTGTCTCCTCAGAACATATCAATTCTTCAAGGGGATATATAATTTCTCAGCCCCACCCATAATTTCTAGTCCAAATAATTCCTCATATTGAATAATTAATATAAATAATATTCCTTAACAAAAATTTGTATTGAATAAATAATATGGTTTTATAAATATTTCCACAGTTCATCAAATAATTGTAAAAGTGAACACTATGTGTGAAAAATGATATACAATTTACAAAATAATAATATACATTGTGTTAGAATATGGATATCCATGGTAATTTCCAAAAAAAAAATTATTACGATAAAGTGATTTTTTTTATATAAATTTTTACAACAACAATGGTAATTGAGATTTGAAAGATAATAATTAAGAACATTCTTGAGGAAAATGGTTTTAAACAATCCAATGTATCACATACCACTTTAAATCATTTGAATCATAATCCCCATGAATTATATGATACTTAATATATAATGATAATAATGGGTTTTATGATATAACATGTCCAAGGGATTTTTATACTTAGTATAAAAGTGATTTTTTTTAATAATAGTAAATAAGTTTCAATGGAATGAAAATTTAGATAAAATCCATTGCCTTGCATTTACTTTTATGAGAACGGACATAAAAATAATTTATAATGTTTTTAATAGTGTTAATAAATTACTATTTAACCATATTAATGTTTATAATATCATATATTATATTACTATATTATCTTATTTCCCGTTTGATAATAATATTTCCTTTTTTTAACTATTCCACATGTTAATTGCCTAGTTTGTCAAATATGTTTTAACTTGTTAGTTGTTTTTATAAGTAATTATATTATGGTATCAAAATATATATATTCTAAAACATGATTTAAATATAATATATTTTAATTATATATGTATTTATAATCATACATAATATTTTGAGATAGGAATTAAATGCATTGTTCATGGAGATGGTAGGTTGTACATATGAATGAATGCTAATTTCATTTCATTATAGTATTAGAAGAATGAAAAATAAAATATATATATATGTGTGTATTATAATTAAATAATCTTATATTTTTCAAATATATTCAATACTTTTATTAAAACAATCCATTATATGTTCTATGTATAGTGTAAATGAATCATGTTGCTTTGAGGGGCAGCAGTTCACACATGCACATATGATGTTATCATTTTTACACAAAATGGAATGCATAGGGGTATGTGGTATATAAAAATTAAATAATAATAAATATAGTATAAGTATCATATATAATATATATAAATATATTTACCATCATAATTTCCACCATGAGTAGTGGTAAGTAAAAAATGAACAATCGTTGTTTTGGGAGGCGGTAGTTCAACATACACGGAAATGGTCGGTTTGTTACCCATTATATTGATGTGTTTGTTAGTGAAATTTTAACCCTTAAGATAACGGTATAAAATTATATTTTGGATACTGATGTTACTATATATTCTAGAAATAAGAATATTTTAGGGGGTGGAGAATGTAAATAAAACTGAAGAGATTGAGGAAGGATGTAACATCTTCTTTGGGTATCTCCTTTTGGTTTCCACCAAAGGGATTCATTGGATAGATGTATTCTTATGTTTAGGCTTCTAGGAAAAGGGTGGGTATTTTTTTGTTTCTGCTTTTGGATGATCTCGGTATATCCATTTTTTCTGGGTAGGTGTCAATAAGTGGGAGGTCTGAGTGCTTTTTAATGTATAAGAGGAGTGAAATTCTTGATAATTTTTGGAAAGGGAATTCCACCCAGATTTTTCCAATTAAAAGTGGATTCAATAATGTAAAATATTATATAAAATTTATTAAATTGTATAAATATGGAAATAGAATGGATTTTGGAAATATTTATAGGTCATTTTAGGCATTGAGATTAAGGGTTAGTCCTTCGTTAATCAAATTTTTCTCCTAATCGTTTCCATTATTTTTAATCAATTTCATGAATATTTTCTATAAAGAACTCAGTTGAAATAATTATAAATTATAAATTATTAAGATTCAAAAAATGGAATCATTTTTTAAAATTATAATCACCAAAGTGGCATAAATTAATTTAAAATTAATCCCACAATTTGGATGATAATTCTTGATTTTAAAATTAAAACGTCGAAAATATTACTATGAGATTATATCAAATTTAAAAGTGAAATGGATTAAAATTACCTATATTATAATAATTTAAATATAATTGGTTTAATGTGACTTTAAAACTAATTTATAACATATTTTAACATTATAAATTAATAAGATAATAGAATAGTTTAAAAAAATCATTATTTTTCACTATTTTTCAACAAAATAAAACATCATAGAAAATTAACAAAAAAATCATCATAAACTAATTTTGATTTTTTTATTTCAAAAATTATATTTATTTTGATATATGAAATTTATGAAATATCCAAAATTTTAATTTAAAAGAGTTTTTTATAAAAAGGTAGTAAAAGTACCTTTAGAAAAATATTGATCTTTGTGTGAAATATTGGGTTTGTTCATACCTTATGTATATATAATTTATTGTATGAATATAAAAAAATTATTGAACATATAATATATAAATATACTCTAGAAACTCCCTAAAAGTGTAATTAATTTACTAACTATGAAAAATGTGACTAAATTCTATTTTTATTAAATCGCGTGTTGTGTGTATTGTGAAGCTATCAAAAAAATTTAAATTTATTCTAAAAGGAAAATAGGGTAATGCCTTGGGATTATAGATTTATAATAATCTATTTATTTACTAATAGATTCTTCACGTGGGAATCCTCCTAGAAAACATACAAAACAAAAATTATTCTATGATTTTGTTTAATTTCAAATGGAACTCATGAGACCTGGTTATTACCTACATCAGTGGTTCCTTCCTCCACATGATTGATGGGAAACTTTTAATATTCTGTATGTTCACTTAGTGGACTAAAAATATCATCATTTAGGTCATTTGAGGAATTAATATATATGGTGTTATCTAATAATTTTTTTTACATTCCTTTAGTAGAACCTTGGGTCTATATACCATGATTAACCTCACTTGAAGGGGAATCATTATCATACAATACCTAAACTTCTCTATTAACAGAGTAATTGAGGTATTTATGGGTTGATGAAGGAACTTTCACATTAAAATAGAGCAATGACCACCCCAGAAGAGTGTTCAAGGTCGTATCCAGGTGAACTAAAATGAATTCATATTCATAAAAGATATTTCAAAATTAGGTTCATTGGATTATATTTTTGATAAGTTTCTGCTCGCTATTATCTTATCCATAGATTTTCATATTGGATAAAATATAGGAAACTTCACTATAACCCAAAATTTAGAGTGACTATCCTAGTATAGAGTTTATTTAAGAGCCAATATCAATTTTATCCAAAAATATTTCAATATCAATATTATTTGTAGATATATATACAAGTTTCTAATGTTCCCATTTATGGAAGCTTCATGGCCACGTTTCATAAATGAAATAAACATATAAAATTTTGTATAACTAGTCTCAAAATGATATTCCTCAGAAATTGAATCATTAACCATGGACTCTTAAGGATTAAAAGGGCCTTGATTAGGGAGTCCATGGGTTCTATATAAATTTGCAGGGTATCCAGGATTGAAATCTTGGATGGAATGATATAAAGATACCTTAAAATTATATATTTCTTAAACAAAGGTTTGTGATTACTATCATGAAACTACCCCTTATAATAATGCTTAGATTTTTAGGCTGATTATTCCAAAAAACCTAGTTCTTTAATGAAATATGGGTATATTTTGTTCATTTTTAGATTGAGTTGAGGTATCCAATCTAAATTTCGGTTTGGGACAAATAGTTCGACACACATTAAATGGTATTCTAGAGTGATTGGGTTTAAATGTGATTTAGAGGATTCAAGTTCATATTGATGATCATTTTTAGATTTTCTTGGGTGTAATCATTAACATTTATATAACATATATAGCCATAATGTGAATGGTTCAAGATCATCTATTTCCATCGCAATGCCATCTTCCTTAACAAACTCTTCCTCTATGAACTCCTCCTTGATTTTGGATGGGGATATCGGGTACATTTGTATGTTATTCATTTAAAAACTTGCCTATCATGTGTATGATATTAATATACCCACAACATAACTCTCTATTTTATGAGGGTTAAATTAGTTATGGTCTTTCCAATCATCTCAATAATGGGTGTAAGAATTCTAGGAGGGTTTGGACTAGCTCAGTAAATTATGGGGGTTCTTAATTTTTTACCCTATTCATCATTCATCAATAATGACAAAACCTAGAATAATGTGAAGATAAAGAAATTAACTTGATAATTACATAGGTAATGGGAGTTTCATCTAGTTGATTTAATTATATATTGAGAATATCATGTGTCTAGCAGACCGATTTCCTGTTCATCTCATCATTGAATTTCTATAAATGATTCCTTGGGATTTCCAACCATTCTTCTTCCTCCTCAAGTGGAATAGACAAATGTAAACTATGGTGATGATATTTTCAACATAAATTCCCTAGAGTAAAATATATTTTATAGGAAAGTATTGATGATAAATAAGTCTTGGATGTTGTTCCTCATCATCTGAGGGTGGTGTCAGTAATTAGGGTAGTCATTTAAACTTACTACATTTGGTTTCCTAGTTTCTTGTTGTTTTTAACATTATTCTATATTTCAATTATAAATCACTCCATAACCTACTATATTTTTAAATAATAAGTTATATTTTTTCTATCATCAAACATTGGGATACTCTTCCCCTTTATTCCCTTGTGAAGTGGGAACCATTTCCTGTATTATCATTTTGTGGGATATACCACATGATATTGTAATGGTTTAGGATATAGTGTTGGTTTTGGAAACATCATGAGTGAAATGTTAACATTCTAATATATTTTTCCTTTATTCAATTATTTTTAGTGCCTATCAATATTAATCTTAGGAGCATTATATTTCATCTATGAACTATTTAAAATTATCAAAAACAACAGGAATAATTCTAATGGGGTCAATGGTGTTTAAAATTCAACGTGGATATTAATTATGTAGATATCTAATACATTCATGTATAAAAGATTCATATTTATCGGGTTAGTTCAATATATTCTACTTGATGATGATGTTTATTACCCTCTCAATTTCATGATGTTTTTAGTTTGATAGGATTAGTATTGTTTTAATAATTATTATTGAATTTAATTGGTTGGTGAATTAGCATCATAGAGGTTACCAATTCTTAATTGATCCTACTATTAGATTACATTATGAGATGAACATTTGTCCTTCCTAGTTATAGAAAACATATACGATCATAAATAATTCTTTATACTCTAATTTTTTTAAAATGAGGGATCACCTACAGAATATTTTAATGATAGGTTTCTATATGTCCAATATTATTTAAAACATTGGGATTGTCAAATATGAAAAAATTGATGGATGTGGAGTCCCATGAAACCAGTTAGGATACAGTTTTCTTATTTCTTTCACAATTTTTAACCCCCCCCCCTCTATAGATTCCATTTGAGAGATGAGGGGATTAGTGAAGTCAAAGTTATATAGGGGAAATATCAATTGGGTTGATTCCCTAGTGGAGGGAGTGGTTGGAGCATGATATGGTGGGAGTGCCTATACGGGCTATTGATATCCTACATGAGATGGTTAAGGGTAACATTCTAATGATTTTTGTGGATAATTCCATAGTGAATTAAATTCCTAGTAATTTTTGGCCAATGGGTCTAGAAAATCCATTACATTAAACTTGGATCTGATCTGATGGTTAAAATATACATTTATTGGCTGAGTATCACCTTCTTGTTAAATTTTTATCTTCATAAAATACATTGAACTCTTTTTGTGGGATATAATCAATATGAATATTAACTTTTAGTAACCCAGTATTTAGTTACATTAATCTATGTAACTCTACATCATATAGAGCTTGTTCTTCCATAATAAAATTGTATCTACTAATTTATGTATTTTTTGGTATTTAGATATTTCTATAACCATCACATTATCCTTGGCTAACTATTTATTTGGGGGACATTTTTGAATATTCGTATCATATCATAGATTACGAAATTGCCTCTCATGACAGGTACACATTGTTTTGTTATAGATATCATGGTAGGTCACATTTTGAGAAGACAACCCTTCATCATGTCCTTCGATAATTTTTTGGTGCATTAGGTTATTAGTAATTTTGATTCAATTAACATTTAATGACATGAACCACATAGTAGGAATAATACCCACATCTAATATGTATATGGATTATTATCCCTCTAAAAATACTGCAAGAGAGAAACCATAATCCCTCTTAACATTCACCTTCTTGGAAGATCATTTGGTATAAAACCTCATTGAGGATTCACACACCATCCACAATGGATAGTGTCCCTAGTAGATTCTCCTATGGATTTCACTATGTTGGGTTATAATGAAGGAGATAGATCATGCATTGGAAGGAACTATGAGGGAAAATCATATAAATAAAATCATAATCTAGAGAAAATTGATTTCCATTGATAAGGGGGAAATAATTCCCCCATCTCAATATATTGAGGTAGACATGGCTCGACCATAATAATATCCTAGATTTTTTTGGGTTTTATGATCCAAGGGGTGGTGGTAGTGGAAAAAATTCCCCAAACCCTATTTATTGGAGTTTATACAAAAATAATGCTAAGTTAGTGTCTATCATGGACATACCAATGGTCTAGGCCTTATAAAGACCTGACCTAGATGCAAAAACTTTTTAGAAAGAGGGTGAGCTTTATTCTGTCAAGTTATGAATTGGGATTGTAGAGTAGGGTTCACTTAAATAGGACATCTTCCTAAACATCATAGTAGCTTCATGTATGATTCCACCAGTCAATATCTCTCTCTTCAAGTATAAATATTCTATTATTTAGGAATGATAATTATTCTCTTCATTGGCCAATTAGAATATTTAGTCCCAAGGTTTGAAAAAAATTTATAATGAAATTAAAGTTACTTTATGATAAATTGTTTTAAAAAAGATTGTGTATTTATTGAGAAGAAATATATTTGTAAAATAATGGGTTTATTATTTAGGGATCAGAACCATATTTGTCATAATGAATATTCTTCAAACTCATTTATTGTTATAAGTTCAGATGTTTATATTTGAGGAGGTAATAATATTGTGAAGAGTTTGGAAGGACAATTTTAAAGGCATGAGTTATACTTTTTTCATTCATTCTAAACTAAGTTAGAAGATTATTTTTTAATCATGACATCCTCATATATCAAGAAAACTTTTAAGATAAAATCATTTGAAGAAATAGTGGATAGGTTTGAAGAAATTCAAAATTGTTATGTGAAGAATTTCATCGAAATGGGAAATTCTATCATAATGGAAATTTCATTGTATTGGGGATTCCATAATTATGAAGAAATCCATTAAAGGTAGAATATCTAAGAAGATCATGTCCATCTGTCAAAATTTTTTATGCTAATGAACTTTGAAAATTTTCATTGTTGAAGAGTGTGGAATTAAATCATAACAAGATGTCAAATAAATAAATTGAAATGAAATGAGAAAGAAATATAAATCATAATGAGATGAAAAAGAAATATAAATTTTAATGATGTAATAAGTAAAAAATAAATCATAATGTTCTAATAAGAAAATATAATTTGAAATTATCGAAGAAGGAAGAAGAATTCATAATGAGATATAAGGCAATGAAAATCAGAATGAGGTGAGAAGGAAATAGATTCATAGTGATCTAACAGTGAAATGGAATCATAATGAATTGATAATTAAACTGATTATTAATGATATGATTACGGAGAATACTCAAAAAAAAGATTCCAAATGTTTTATGAAGAGTTGAAGAGGTCAAACATAAAATTAAATTTCATATAAATCTCAATGAAATAAAAGGAGGTTTGAAGAAGTCAATGTTGAAGTGTAAATGTGATAGATTGTTGGTTTTTTGAATTCTGAGTTAAAAAGTAAAGTGTTCATGTTTCATGATCTTGCTTTTCCATGTAACTTATAAATATTTTCTCAGATCATTTATTCAATTTTATCTTTTATACATTCATAAATGGTGGAGTGTTGATGAAATTAATTCAAAGTCATTTATGGCCAGAGATCTCATGAGGAGGATTAGAATGTTGAATGATGGGTTACAAATTTTAGAATTTTAGTAGAGTTTTAGTTTTGTAGATTGACAATAGGTTCATCTTATGGAGTCCATAAAATTGAGATAATCAGATATAAATTTTTCATATTAATACAATCTAATCAAAACTCATCATATTGAGAAAATAATATCCAGACTCATCATATTGATTGAATCAGATCCAGACTCATCTAATTGAGAAAATTGGATAAGATTATGATTGAGAAATTGTGGAGGAGTTTCAAAAAAAGTATTTCTTCTTTTGTTTGAATCACTTTTTTTATAAGAATACATTGTAAACTACTAGGATATTATAAGAACATAGATATTCATTTCAAGTATAGATCATTATATTGGGTTGTTATGAAGAAAAAGGAAGAAATATGAAATTTTATAATTACACACCATTTACTTTTGAGTACACACCATGTAACTGGTATCTGTGTGTATCTGTGTACTTGATGTGTAAAGGCCAAGTGCATGGTCATGTAGGTGACCTAACAGACCACCTAAAATGGGGGATGGTTGAGGCTAGTACAAGGTGTGTATGTTAAATTAACATTCCTTGTACTTATCTTTTTATTTTATATATCAGAGATCGGTCATGTCTTATGTATAGAATTCACTTCATGTCCCTGTGATTTGTAAAGGACATCAACAGAACATTGAAGAACTTCTAGCTCCTCCCTTTTCTTCATCACAGATCTAATTGAGACGTTATCAGGTGTGTTTGATTCCCACCAATGAGTTCTTCCATTCCCTATATCCTTTCATTATGATTCCTCCTCACTTTTGAGTTATCGAGGGTTAATCGTTTTTACACTTTTTGTAGATCTACATAATTCTAGGACAATTTAGGAGTTGACATTCAAGTGTGTTCATTATATGACATAAAGGTAATTGTTTTGTGCATTTCTTTATTTGAAATTGGATTATATATTCTTAATATTTCGAATATCCATTTTTGGGGTATTGTGTGTTTTGGAATTTGACCTTGTATAATACCTTCTGTGGTTTTTTTGATTGAGAAAGAGTTGGTTTCTAATGATTTAGGTTTGTACCTTGTTATGGGACACCCCACGGTTGCATTCCCCTGTTTGACTATTTATGGTTTTTTGGCCAATGATTTATATGAGGAATACCTTGTTTTAAATTCTATTAATTCTTTCGGATGGAGTTTATTGAATGTTTGAATTTCTTGTTTTATTCTTGAAAATGTAATCCATGTAGTAGTTATAGATTACATGTTCTACATTATTATGATATGAGCGTTAATTTTCCAATGGACTGTGAGAGCCTTGGACCTGAAAAATGTGGGGATTCCAATGTTATTTACACAAGACCATGAGAGATTTGGTGTAGACTTTGACCCAGGGGTATTGACCATGATATCTACCCAGTAGGTTGTTTATGCTTATTTATGTCGTGTGGATCCATAGGGTATTCACCATGAGAGCAACCTGGAGTTCTTTTAGAATTTATTGATGTTATGTTGACCTATGGGAATTCACTGTGAGAGAATCCTATGTGGTAATATTTATTTGATTAGTGATATACTAAACCAAATGGGTTAGACAGTGAGAGCTTTCCCATAGGGTTGTTTATGAAAGACTGAATGATTATGGAAAGTCTACCAAGCTGAAGCACAATCATGGACTCAGTCTTTGTTGATTATCTCAATGGTCTTCTAAGAAATCTATTGTTACTATTACAAAGTGGGATACCAAGCTTCCGAAAGATCCTATGAATCATTATTTAATGGTTTGAATGATTAATAAATGAAAATGGAAATAATTGAAAATTGTAGAATTGTTTACTATTGAGAAATTTCTAGTTTATTGCTTCATTTCTGCATATTTCATATTATATATAAATTCACTAAAAGATAGGCATAAATCGTTTGGTGGTTTCCTACTAGGATCCTTATCACACCCTATTTCAGTCATTAATTTATTCCCAAACATATTATATGGTTACAGGTATAGATTAGGGAAAGCGCCATTATTCACCAGGTACATGATTGTTGTTGGAGCTGGAAAGCATGGGACCAATATGATACTTGCGATGCTGTTGCAGTTTAATTATCCTCCGTACATTGGTTTAGTATTTTATTTCCAGCATTGTGACTTTTTTGGATACTTCCTAGACACGTGTTAAATGCATCATTTATATATATACCCTAGCTATTTTATTACAATCAGTCTTCTTCTATTTACTTTTGTTGTATAGTATTACTGCTTTTTCAACTATTTCCTATTTTTTCAGATGTGTATACTTTTCCAATGAAGGCATATTTTACCTATTATTGGATATTATCCCTCACTGGTAGTCATAAGACTCTGGAATTTGGGTAAATGTGCTTGAGGTCATGTGACCATCAGATTTTGGGGAACCTTTGGGCGGCACCCAGGTCTGGTACCTTACAAAACAATATCAAAAAGAGGTTTTGATCCTCCAACATGTAGGTTATGAGCCCACTTGTATCATAATTTAGAGGAACATGTTTTAGAATTAGTTAAATTTTGTAATGTTATGATATGAATAATGATGCCATAATATGATTAGCATGATTATGGGCTCTCATGTGTCATAATTTTACATGCCTTGGACAAAATTTTAAGTCATTAAAGGTTTTGGAGAATTTTTAGAGGATTACTGTCCAAAATCCCAGACAACACGGTGTGTGGTGTTATGAACACATTCCATTTCTTATTCTGTTTTGGATGAATTATATTTTCTTTAAGTACACACCCTATACTGGGAGTACACTCCATGTAGTGCTTGACTGTGTGACTGACTGTGTGAGTAGAGACACAGGGATGGGAAATCATTGGTGGAACACACTGTGATCTGGGAGTACACTTCGTGTTGTAAATAACCATGTATCTAGACTTTTGACCAATGACACGGGTGGGTGAAACTTAGGTTGTACATGCTGTGTCTCATTTATGCACACCATGTATAGTCAACCGTGTAACTAACCATGTGACTAACGACATTGGTGGATGAGACATAAGTCTTAAACACCATGTGTATGATGAACACATTGTTTAGTGTTACCTAGGAGAGAACAATGTTTTTTTAGCCATGTAGAAGGACCTAGGAAGGAGGGAAAATTCAAGTACACGCCGACTGTAAGGGTGTTACATGACCATGTCTGGAAGAGGTACACTCACATGTAAAGTCTAAAAGGGAAGATGATGTGTTGTAGTTATACATTCTGTATAACCATAATTTGATTAACATTAATTTTTTACATCTCATGTTCCACTCTTGAACTTCTATATTTCAGTCCATTATAGCCTTTTATTGAGGTGTTAACGTGACCTTGAAGAGTCTTCCCACTAAGATATCCTCTGGTAGTGTGCCAGATATAGGGAAACAATAAAGCACAAAAAATGGTTGATCGAGGACTACCAGCAGATCCTCCAATTATTTCGATTTTGGCACCATCTGTTATACCAGACATAGGTGCCAATGCATAGATCTATGAATGATTTTTGTGGATGACGCCAATTTTTTAGGGAGCACCGCATCCTACCACAACTATGTCAGAGTTAAGAAGTTGTTCTATAAAAATAATCATTCAACTTTATCAAGGGATGGAGGACCATAGGCAATAGATTCATGGTTAGAGGCTATGATTTCTTTGTTTGAGGATCTGGAGACCCCTCTGGAGTGGAGGTTGAATCATTCTAGGTACATGCTACATGATTCCACCAAGAGATGGTGGGATGTTATCTCATATGTGAGATTTCTTCGAGATATGGAATGGTAAGAGTTTCTAAGGACCATCAATGACAACTTCTACCCTGAGACATTGAGGGATGACCAAGACTGAGAGTTCATGCACTTAGATGTGGGCACTCTTTCAGTAATGGATTATTCATCTCATTTTACAAAGCTTCACCACTTTACACATGTTCTGGTAGGTGATGAGTTATCCTTGGATAGGTTATTTTAGGATGGTTTCAGCTATAATATTTTATCATAGGTGAATTTTTTCAAGATGACATCAGCGATGGCTATTATAAACAAGGTTCAGATTACTGCGTGTAATCTGAGGGTGTTGCGAGCTACGATCCAGTGAGGTTCAGTATCCATGGATTGAGATCCTTTGTTTTATAGTTGGAAGAACCATTGAGAGCCTTAATGTGGTGATTCTAGTAGCATGGATGTATATAATGGTAGCTAGGTGAGGTGTTACCAGTGCCGAACGAGTGGTCACAGGAGACTGTAGTGCTCGAGAGACCCAGTTGTGTGCTGGTATTGTTGCAAGATGGAACATATTCAACATCTTTTCTGGTTTTTCTCAACATAAACTAGTGAGAGGGAATCCGTTATGGATACACATTTTGGAGAAGGGCCTTCCATTTCTCCTCAGTCAGGGAACTGGAGTTCATCAAGTCGTTCAAGTCAATGTGGAGGTTGTAGTTGTGGTTGTGGTATCCAGAATAAAGGCTTTCTACGATAGTAGGCAGAAATAGCACTGGGTAGTTAGGTAGGGTCGTAGGGTCACAATATTGGTCTGAATTTTGCAGTGGAGCAGACCTATCATGAGCATGATCCCAGACCCTCTATGGTTAGAGGTATGATTCATTTTTCCTCGGTTTTAATATCTTCTATTTTTGACATAGGGTCTTCCTATAGTTTTATATCTTTTCCCATTCTAGAGAGCCTTGGGCTCTGTATATTTTCTTCTGTGGATGTTATGAATCTAGAAACTCGGTTGGGTATTAGGACAGCTAGTGTACGTCAATTTAATGAGTTCCCTCTTCAGGTTGGTGGGTTTCACTTTTATGGGATCTCTATGTCAATGATATGATAGGCTTCTATGTCATTCTTGAAATGGATTGGTTGGTCTCCTTTCAGGCATTTATTGACTACTATCACCACAAGGTGAGTTTCACATCACCATAGGGTGGGTCTTTTCTACACAAGGGAGAATGGTATGTCTAGGAAAGTAGATATGGACCCGAGTATCATGAGTTGGGAGGAATTACAGCCTCAATTCCTAGCTTATATCTGGATGACTAGTGGAATTCACATATGAACTTTATTCCATTGGTAGATCATTTTAGATATTTCTTTCTAAATGACTTTTCTATTTTTTCATTGGAGTGAGAGGTATGTTTCTCTATTGGGCATGTTCTAGGAGTGGCATTAGTGTTCATTCCTCCTTATAGGATGGCCACACCAGAGTTACATGAGCTCAAGAATCAGTTAAATGAGTTATAGGCAAAGGGTTTCATCTGAAACAGTGCTTCTTCTAGGGGTTTTCCTATCCTATTTGACAAGAAGGTGAATGGAACACTTAGAATTTTCATAGGTTATTAGAAGTTGAACCATTTAATGGTAAAAAATTTATATCTCTTACCGAGGAATGATGATCTATTTGATCATATTTGAGGATAAAAGGTGTTCTTGAATATTTATTTGATATCCAGTTACCATCAGTTGTGTGTTAGACCATATGATATACCTATAATATCCTTTAGAAGCATGTACGGTCTATACGAGTATTTGGTTATGTCGTCTGGTCTCACTAAAGCGCTGATAGTTTTCATGGAACTAATGAACTGATTCTTCCATCCATTCTTGGATTCTTTTGTTGTAGTCTTCATGGATGGTATCTTTGTGTTCTCTCACACTTTACATGACCATCCCATCCATCGTGAGGTTATATTTAGTACATTGAGAGATAATTATTTATATACTAGGCTCTCAAAATTCCACTTTTGGATAGATCATATTCACGTCATGGGTCATGTTATCTCAGAGATAAGAGTATTTGTAGACCCAGATAAAGGGAGATAATAAGTTTCATGGGAGAAGACGAATAATGTCTTTGAAGTACGGATATTTTTGGTAAAGTCTAGTTAATTAACTCACTTAATAGAAGATTTTTCCTACATAGAATCACAACTTATAGGCCTGACTAATAAGGGTGAAAAGTACTTGTGGAAAGATTCATGTGATTCGTCCTTTTAAGAGCTGAAGGGGTGATTGACTTCAGCGCTGATACTGGTTTTACTAGATCCAAAAAAGATTAAAACTTATTATAGTGATTGATCTGGTATTGTACTGGGAGCAGTTCTTACGCAGGGGGGAGGAGTTGTTACATATGGGTCTCAGTTGTTGAGGCCAAAAGAGAGGAATTACATAACGCACGATCTCGATTTATCTATAGTTGTGCATGCATTACACTATTAAAGATATTATCTTTTTGGAGATCATTTTGTGGTATACATCATCCAACAAATTCTCAAGTATATCTTTATTCAGCATGATCCAAATTTGAGACATCGAAGGTGGGTTGATTACCTTCAGTATTTTGAATTTAAGCTTGCCTACACATCTGGGAAAGGATATGCAGTGTGACATGAGTCCTTGTCACGATGACGGTCATGTTTTCATTTATAAGGACCCAAGATATATCACGGTGTCTAACTAAGGGGTTGCTCTCAAGGAAGTAGTGTCAAATGACTAAGTGGTCATTCATATAATCTTTTTGTGTTTTAAAATACTTCAAAAGCAGAAAAAACCAACTCCTAATAAATAACTAATCTGTGTTGAAAAAACACAGAAATTAGGGAATGGTGGATGGACAAAGGCGAAACAGAGATGAAAATGTGCAACAACATAGTCACGCAAGACAAAACCAAGAAAATAAGGAAGACACAGACACAACACAAGGTACATAACAAACAAATGAGGCTAAGACATAGAATAAAATAGTCAGTGAGAACAAGGGCAATACCCATATTAATCCACCCTCTACCCCTATTCTAGATCTACTTAAAATTATTTCTACAACTCTCTACTTCACTCAGTTCATGAAGGATGACTCATTTCATACACCAATCTCAACTAGAAATTAAACACTCAGTCATTGAAGTTCTTCAATTCCCAAGTGTTCCTCCAAACTGCAAGATGATTCACTCAGCAAAGTCATTCTGGAAATAAATTTCTCACAAACCAAAATGATTCCACTAATATCTTCACATCGCACAACCAATCTTGATTCTCAGTTCGAGAAATCAAGACAGGAAGGGGAGAATAATTGAGATGAGATTGCAGAAACCCAATTCAGTGCAAGGATTTTCTCGTGGACACCCCAATTCACTTTCACAGTTTACGAAGGCTAAGAATAAAATAGTGATCACATTGATGCTTGGTTCTCCTGATTGTATCGGGTTTCTTAACCTAGATCTATCCCTAAAAATTAGATCTCAATTTCTAGAGATTGAATATCACGACACAAAATGAGGATGAATAAACAACACAAAACAAATTAAACAAACAAAAAAATTATAATTACAATACATGAAACACTAGGAGAGTATTTATAGACTCACCATAAAACACCAATAAAATAGTAGGGAGGATGGATTAAATAGATGAGCAAGAACTTGTCTCTGGGTCGAAGATGATTTAAATCCTAGTAAAATGTTATGGAATGTTGCATTAAGAGTGGTGGAGTATACTCCCCCACATTGAAATGATGCACCCTCATTCCTCCTCCTACTAGAAGAGAGGAGTCAAGGGCTCTCTTATTCTCAAAAACTAAATTAAAAACAAAGAAAAATGACAGGCCAAAAATCCACATGGCGCGTCTTTTAATGCACTCGTCTCTACCTCCCAAGTGGAATTCATGTGAATGCAAACAATTCTCCAACAACTAACTCACGAATATTCTCACGCTATTCCAACGAACAATTTTTTCCCTTAGAACACAACCAACTCCACCTATATGAACAAATCCCCCTACGAACCCCGAAAAAGGCACATGTCAAGCCAAATAGAATAAATTACATCAATATATATATATGGTTATAATTATCATTATTTGTATTATAAAAATGTATTAAAATATATATAAATATATTTATATTACTAACATATATATATATACCAAATAAAAATAGAATAAACAAATTTAAAAAGGTAAATTATTTTACTATATTAGTTAAATTAACTATTAGATACATAATATATGTTATATTAGTTACAATATATATGTTCATATAGTTATTATATATTTTATAAATGTGTTATTATAAAATATAGTATAGTATGAAGATAAAATAAGAAAATAAAAAATAAAATTAAAGTAGAATGGGGGGTGGTCGGTTTGTGCGGTGTAGGGAGAGGGGGGAGATGGGGAAATGGGTTTGACGTAGGTCATGCACCGAAGGTGAGGCAAGGGGTCTCAGGGTTCAGGTGGCTCACCAATGAGGAAGGGATGTGGTTGTGAGGGGGAAGCGCATACAGGGAGAGGAAGAGGTGGTATCCTAGCCACGGACTGCGATGAGGGGGGGAAGTGAGGGTCGAGGTGGGGGAGAAGGAGGGTTCCATATTTCAGGTATAGGGAGAGGAGTCGACGTTGAGGATCGAAAAGGGGTGTAGATGGTCGGTCTCAGTTTAGAGGGATCTGGTTTTGGGTTATAGTGGTGGCTAGTTTTAGGTTCTGATGGGATGGAGAAGCGACGATGGTTGGTGCATAGGGGGCTTTGGTTCGAGGCCTTAGATCTGACGATTTAGGTTTTGTTTTGTTTCAGAATTAGGTTATTTAAAATTTGTTGATCCAATTTGGCTTGTGTACAGACTCTAGTCCAAGTTAATTATTCTTTATACTTTTGTTTAATATATGATTTTTATGTGTTTTGATTTGAGTTGATTTTTTGTGGGGATGGTGTGTCAGGTTTCTGTGGAAAGAGGCAGGCAAGAAGCTAGAGGGGTGATGGTTTGAGGGTGGAAAAATTAGAATAATGAGCGAGGAGGAGTGGTGAGACCATGAGGAAGGTGCAGGAGACTAAGGTGGGGAGAAGAAGGGGAGATTGTGGCACCGTATGTGGAGGGGTTGTAAGGGATTGGATGCACCATTGTGAGTTTGGGATTGTAAACGTGCAATGGTGCCACTGTGAGTTTGAAGTGGTGAGACAGCAAGTGAGGTCAACATGGTGGAATTGTGTGCAAGAAAATGGTGGCACGTACACTATGATGGAACAACAATAACAGACTGTGTGACTACATCACCTGCAAACAAAACAAAAATTGTGTTAAATAAAACATTAATATAACTAAAAAGGATTAATAAATTAATTAATTTAATTAAATATACTATAATTAAAATCTATGTAAAAACAAGCTTAAATAATAAGATTAAGTAAGCTTTATTTAAGAGATTTAATTTATTTGTATTACAAAAATTAAACAAACTAATTTAATATAAAATTAAATTAATTACAACTGCTTAATTATTTATCCAATTAATTAACCTATTAATTAATTAGATAATTGAGTGAATTAAAGAATTGAATAAAATTACATTATTAAAAAATGATTTAATTATTTAATGTCAAGTGAATTTTTTATTTACAAAGAAAAATAAATAATTACTTAAATTAAGGAATTGATAAACTAAATAGAATTTAAATTTATAAAAATAAAAGAATAAAAAATAAAATCCAAATTCAAAAGAATCATTTCATTTAATAATCATTTAAAAAGACAATATGAACACTAAAAACACATTATTTAAACTGAAATTGTTTATTTTACACACCAAGTACAAAAACCACAACAATTATCAAATATTTAATAAAAAACATTTTGGAAAAAAAAGTTAATAAAAATATAAAAAATGATGTGGTAAAGAATGCGAAAACACTGCCACATCAAACTCCCCCACACTTAAAACCTTGTTTTTTACTCAAACAAATGCATGCCCATGAATTTAAAACTGAAAAATGATTTTTGAGTTTAAGTTCAAAAATTGAATGACTAATCATTAATATCTTTTGGTACATGACCAAATAGCGAGTCATGTGTTCTAAATGTGTTTAATAATGAGGCCCTTACTAACTTCAAAACCCCACTAAAAGTAAAAATCCTCACAAATTCATACAATGCCAAGTATTTCATTCCACCTACATGTACTCATTGACTATCCTACTTCAATTTCCATTTTATATTCTGATTCAGGGAGTGTTGACAGGTTAGAATAAGTGGAACTAAAAACATAACCAAGGGAACCTTCCATTCTCAACTTCCTCCCGTGTTCAAAAATTAATTTCTATTCATTTTATCACTTTATTTATTCAACTAAAATGAATTTTAACCAAGTCAATTACTCCCTTCTTCATCTGGTTTCAAAATTATCCTCACCTTAATGAGTTCCTTTTTTGACAAAGGCACTTTATTTTAATGTTTCCTAGCCATATTCCATGTGAAATGCACTGTGAATATCCCTTATTAATATCGAAATTGGATTTATTTATTCAAAGAAACACACCAAGTGCCCCTAGTCTTAGATACTCATTATGGGATCCCATTTTCCCATTTTACTACAGCTACAAATGACTTAGTTAATGATCAATCCAGTTGACTTCCTAAAGTGATTGAATATTATTTAATAAAAATGTGATTCCACTATGTTCTATTGTGAAAATAAAGTTACCCTAAGATATGATCCTCATTCCACAAAACCTATCCTATCACACACCCATCCTCAGTTGCTAAACATACATTTCAATAGAGATAGTGAACAATTGTACTCAGCAATCATTCATTCTTAATAGTTTCTGACTAAGTTCCACTCTCATCAACCAATGAGCAGTTCTCCACTAAGAAGGACATAATTGAAGTACCAGGGAACCTCCAATGTGCATAAAGTGACGAAATAATTAAAGAAATGAAATATTTTGAATTATATTTGAAAACAAATTGGCCATTTTTTTAAACAAACTCATGTTTGAGAAGGAGAAATTGGACATGACACTAAAATGACCCTTCTCCCCCACAATTAAAACCTAACATTGTCCCTAATGTTGAATTATAATGTCGAAGACACATTATGTTCAAAAAAGATGGACATTACAGCTAAAAAATTATATGTAGAGGGTAGAAACATGGTTCAAAAATTTTCATTGCAACACAACAAGATAAAGAAAATAAAAATTCAAACAATGAAAAAAAGAAAAACCAAACCCCACCAACTGTCACCAGAAAACAAGCTCAGTTTTTTTCCTAAAATGTTCATTCTTTGAATAATTATGTGTAGACAAAACATTTTATCAATGACATTTAATTAGTAGCATGATTAATAATGATGTGTAGTAGCGGCATAATGAAATTGAAAGCAGTGGGTGCAAGCATGTTTCACAAAATAGCTCAAATTAATTTTTTTCAACTAAGTAGATATTATCAAGGTAACACCCAAGAAAGAGAACACAGTTCTAATGTTTTCAAAATCAATGGAAAGACTCCCACACTTAAGTAACAGCAGCACACAAAATAAAGGACATAATATGAAATAATTAAAATAAGTACTCCCCTAAATGAGAAGCATCTCTTATTTACAACTGTCTCCCTTTAATTACATTGAGCATGAACTCTAGATGTTCTAGTTTAGCACCAACATGATGAAACAGTTTAACATTAGTGTTACATATTTTATTTTCAAATAAAAATAAACTATATGGTGAGAGTTTTGGATTTTTATCCATTAATCCAGTGAGATGGCCCCCTGAGACTTGAATGATAGCCACGTGGAATCTATTGTCTATTTATTGTCCTAAGAAAACAACACGTAAATTAAAACATCATGAAAAAGGAAACAAAAGAGGAAATGAAAATGGATAATCATGGGATAACCCCCTAGTTGTGTTGTAGTTTGCATGTACATAGTTGGACAGTCCTTGGATCAACTCCATTGTAATCGGGGATTTGGCTTCTTGATTAGGAACCACTAGAATTAATTCCTTCTAAACACAGTCACTTTCCTTCTTTGGAGTACTGCATGTGAAGCTTCTATCAAATTCCCATCCTTTGTAGTAATTTACTTCATGTTTAATGGTGGGGGGGAATATGATATAGCGGTACTTCCCTACTTTTTCAGCTTCTTGAGGTTGAGGGTGCACAAGTATTAATGTTGGAAAACATGTATGTAACTTGTATTCTCGTTCATTACAATAAATTATTTTATCATGAGCAATAAGGAATTCATCATTATCCACTTGTAAACATGTGCACAGCTCGAAATATTCCTCTTCAAAAGTATCTTCCAAAATGGTAGTGTCATCTAGAATAGGGAGTTCAATATATTCCTTGTCATGGACAACTTAAATTTCCTCTCTCTCTAAGAAATCACAAAAGTGATATGCATCTTCATTGCCTGAATTGGGAGAAACACAATTAAAATTAGCTTATATATAATCCAAGTTGAATAAAAATATAGCTTCTTCTTTATAATTGTCAACTCCTTTTATCAGTGTTGTTTGTCTCTCCTCTTAATGTAATGGTGATCCTAGGAGAGGGTCTGGGGAAAGAGCGATGTAGTCAAACTCCACCAATCTCTCTTCAAAACACACCACCTCACTCTTTGAGTCTTATAAAGAGAGTGTTAGGATATAATGTGCTGGATATACCTTTTAAAGCATTCAAAATCATTAAAACATTTATTGCAAGAAAAGTCGTTATAATAGAAATTTTGTAAAAAACGTTCATCAATGAAATGTCCAGCATCATGAATTTTTACAAATTCCATCTCCTGCCAGCATTTATAAACATCCTCAGAAATTGGTTCTGAAATTTCTAGTATTGAATCCTGGGGAAAATCCATATTAATGTTGGGAAACTCCAACTTTTTCTTTCTTTTCTTTCTTTTCTCTTACCTTTTCAATTGCCTTCTAGAATATTGGGCTTCCGTGAGAGGTGGTGGTACTATACTATCTTCTTTGTAACCTTTGACCTTATCCATGGATTTTTTCATAAACTTAATGATCTCATGAGAATATGTTATCTCATCATCAGTAAGTTCTTGATGCTTCCTTTCATGTATCCAACATTGAAATTTAGAAAAAACATCCTCATGATCTTGAATTAGGTCAAACAGTGACACTGTATCAAATTCGTTAGAATTCATCACTATTGTGTGTGTGTGTGTGTGCTTTTTATGATTTTTTTATATGTTTTTTAGTTTTAAAATAAGAAAAAAATTGAAAAAACCACTTGTAAACTCATTGAATCCTTGGAAATGGTGCTAATATATGACGTGAGTCCTTGTTTCGAGGATTGACAAGTTTTCATTTATAAAGACCCAATATATAGCACAGTGGCTAACCTCACGGTCGCTCTTAAAAAGTAGTGTTGAATTAATAACTAGTTGTTTCGAAAATATATTTTTTTTAAAATACATTGCAAATAGAGAAACACAACTCCTAAAAATCATTAATCTATGTTGAAAAGACATAGCAATTGTGGAACGGTGGATAGATAGAGGAGAAACAGAGATCAAAATTTGTAAAAACACTTAGACACAAGACAAAACCAAGTAAAGAAAGTCGACACAGAAATAACAAAAGGCACATAAGAAATAAATGACACCAAGACACAGAAGAAAATAGTCAGTGAGAACAATTCCAAGACCTAGATTAATCCACCCTCTACCCCCTATTGTATATCTACTTAAAATTAAATCAACAACTCTCAACTTTGCATAGTGCATGACTGATGACTCAGATCATTCACCAATATCACCTATAAATTAAACTCTCAAGCATCGAAGTTCTTTAATATGTAAGCATTCCTCTGAACTGCAAGGTGATTCACTCAGCAAAGTCATTCTGGAAATAAATTTCTCAAAATCTAGAATGATTCCACTAATATCATCACATAGAAAAACCAATATTGATTCTCAGTTCTAGAAATCAAGAGAAGAAGGGGACAAGAATTGAGATGAGAGAGTATCAAACCCATTCAATATAAGGATGTGCTCACACACACCCTAATTCACAATCATAGTTTAATAAGGATTATAATAAAATAGTGACTGCATTGATGCTCTGATCATCAGATTGCATTAGGTTTCTTAACCGGGATCTTCCCATGCAAGTTAGATCTCCATTTCTGGAGATTGAAGATCATGAAATGAAAAAAGGATGAATGAACGACACAAAAAAAGTAAACAAACATAACAATTATAATTAAAACAAATTAAACACTACAATAGTATTTATAGAATCAACTTAAATCACCAAAAATAGAGTATGGAGGATGGATGAAATGGAGGAGTAGGAACCCCTCTCCAGGTCGAAGACAAGTTACAGTCTGGTAAATTTTTATGGATTTGTGCATTAATGGAAGTGGAGTCTCCACCTCCACTTTGAAATGATGCCACCCCCCCCCCTCCACCAGTCCTCCTCTTGTTGGAAGAGATGATTCAAGGGTTATCTTATTATCCAAAACTAAACTAAAAATATAGAAAAAATGATAGGCCAAAAATCCGCGTGGCACGTCTTTTAGTGTGATCTTCACTAGATCCCGAGTGAACTCCATGTGAGTGAAAAAAATTCCCCTAAAATTACTTTGAGAATATTCTTGTGCTAGTCCCACAAATATTTTTTCACTTATCCCACAATCGACTCCACCTATACGAAAAAATCCTCCTAATAACACCAAAAAACGCACGTGTCAAGCCAAAGAAAATATACTTCATCAATATATATATATTGTTATAATTATCATTATTAGTGTTATAAAATTGTATAAATATATATATAATATGTTTATATTACTATTATATATATATATAATAAACAAAATTATTAAATTTAACACGGTAAATTATTTTACAATATTATTTTAATTAACTATTAGATACGTAATATATTATATTAATAAAAAATGTTATATTATTTAATATATATAAGTTATCATAGTCATTATATATTTTATAAATGTGTTATTATATATTATATTATAGTATAAAGATAAAATAAATAAATAAATAAAACATTAAAGCTAAATGAGGGGTCGGTTCGTGCGGCACAGGGAGAGGGGAACGAGGGGTAAAGGGGTTCATGGAAGGGGATGCAGCGGTGGTGAGGCAAGGGGTCGTGGGGTTTTGGTGGCTCACCAGTTATTGGGGGATGCATCTGTGAGGGGGAAGCGTAGACAAGGAGAGGAACAGGTAGAGGCCTAGCTGCAGACCGTAGCGAGGGGTGGAAGCGACGGCCAAGGTAGGGGAGAAGGGGGTGGTACGTTCTCGGTAGAGGGATAGGTGCAGATGTAGAAGATGGACATGGGGTGCAGATGGTGGGTCTCAGCTTGGAGGGATCTGGTTGTGGGTTTCAGTGGTGGCCGGTTCGGGTTCCGGTGGGATAGAGAAGCAGTGGTGGATGGTACGCAGGGGGCTTGGGATTGAGGCCTCATATCCAATGATTCAGGTTCTGATTTTCTATGGAATTAAGTTATTTAAATTTTGTTGATCCAATTTGGTTTTTTTCTAGAGTCTAGTCCAAGTAAATTAATCTAGCAGATTTTATTGAATCTACTATTTTTATGAATTTCAATTTGTATTGATTTTTTGTGGTTATGGTGTGGAGTGTTTTCTATGGAAGGAGGCGGGTAAGAATCTGGAGGGGTGATGGTCTGACGGTGGTGCAACGGGATCTGTGGGAAGGGAGGAGCGGTGAGAACATGAAGAATGTGCATGAGATAGTGGAAGTGAGATGAATGGGATATTGAGGCACCATTAGTTGTGTGGTGGCAAGGGATTGAATGTTCCACCATGAGTTTGAGGCAATAATCGTGAAACGGTGCCATCGTGAGTTTGAAGCGGTGATACATAAAGTTAGGTGGACATGGTGGCACCGTGTGCATGAATATGGTGACATAGTAACCATGATGGAATGTCAACAAAGGACTATGCAACCGCATCACTAGCAAACAAAAAAGTTAAATTATTTAAAATGTTAATTCAACTAAAAAAGGATTAATAAATTAGTCAATTAAATTAAAAAGAATAAAATTAAATACTAAGTAAATATAACAAGATTAAATAATAAAATTATGTATTCTTTATTTAAGAGAATGAATTTATTTTTATTAAAAATTATAAATAATTTAATTTAATAAAAAATTGAAGTAATTACAGTTTCTTAAATAATTTAACAAATAAATTAACCAATTCATTAATTTGAGAATTAAGTAAATTAAATAATTTATTAAAATTACATTTTAAAAACTAATTTAATTATTTAATGTATAGAGCCTTATTTATTTACAAATTAAAATTAATGAATTACTTAAATAAATGAATTAATAAACTAACTAGAGTGAAAAATTATAAAAATAAAAGAATAAAATTTAAAATTTAAATTAAAAAGAATCATTTAATTTAAGATTCATTTAAAAAGAAAATATGAACACAAAAACCACTTGATTTAAAATAAAATTGATTATTTTACACACCATGTTAGAAAACCCCAACAATTATCAATTATTTAACAAAAACCAACATTTTTGTATAAAACGACATTAAGAATATAAAAAAGGATATGGAAAAGAATGTGAAAACACTACCACATCACAGTGGATGATGTGTTAAGTATGAGGACTCAGATATAGGTAGTTCAGGAAGAGAGTACTGAGTGGAATCTTAAGTATATGTTCTCTGAGATACATTTGGAGGTGCATGATAGGCAGGGGTATACGTTTCATTCTTCTATAGTAGTTACCACTACTCTACTAGATCAGGTGCGAATGATGCAGCTATCAGATTCTTATGTCCTACTCCTACAAGAGAGTGTGTCAAGTAGGGACCCTACTTCTGGGTGGACTGTAGATGATGATGAGGTCTGGAATTTTCATGGGAATGTATGGTAATCAGCATACATATGTGAGGTATTGATGTTAGATTTTCCTTCCTCAGTTTGGCCAGTTCATCCTAATGTCACCAATATGTATCTAGATCTACCCTGCCAATATTGGTGGCTTGGTATGGAGAAGGACATAGCTAGTTATTTTATGAGATGTTATACCTGTCAGCATTTGAAGGAAGAGCATTACAGACTAGTAGGGCTTTTATAGTAGTTACCCATTCTCTAGTGTAAATAGAATGATGTCGTGATGGATTTCTTGATGGGTTTACCGAGGTCACCATGAGGGAATTGCGTGTTTTGTGTTGTTTTGATAGACTCATGAGGGTTTCAAATTTCTTAGGGATTAAAGAACCCTTTAGTATTAATTATCTTGGAAGGTTGTACATCTGATAGATTTTACTTTTCCATGGGCTTCCACACACTATCGTTTCAGGCAGGGGTGCCTATTTTACTTCTCATTTCTAGCAGGGACTATGAAGGGCTTTGGGTATACATGTACATTTGAGTACAACATTCAATCTCCATAAAAATGGCCAGTCTGAGCAAAAAATTCAGGTTTTAGATTAAATTCTTTGAACATCCGTCCTAGATTTTTGGGGCTCTTGTGAGAGACACATACCCATAATGGATATCTCCTACAACAACAATTTTCATGTGATGATTCGGATGGCACCTTATGAGGCTTTATACTGTAGGCCCTACTGATCACCCCTATGTTGGATGGAGGTAGTTGAGGCATCTATGTTGGGACATTTTCATGTCCATGAGACCACTGAGTATGTGGAATTTATTTCTAAGAGGATGGATTCTGCACAATCTCATAAGAAATATAATGTTGATCGATGGAGATGACCTCTGTAGTTTGAGGATAGAGATCAGTTTTTCTTATGTGTCACACCGTGGTTGGGACACATGAGGATTAGGTTATAGGGGAATCTATCAACGAGATATGTTGGGCCATATGAGGTTTTTGAAAGAGTTGGTCTAATTTCATTTCGGTTTTAGTACCCTTAGAGGCACCAAGCTATGCAATACTTCTATCACATTTCTCAGCTATGGTGTTACTTTTCAGACCCGTCTCATGTTTTCCAAACCTTGTAGGTTAAGATGGAGGTGAATGAATCTTTTAATGAGAACAATATAAGGATTGTGGATCACAACATGAAGGTTCTCCATGGCAGGTATGTTCCTCTGGTATGGGTGATATGGAAGCACCAGAGAGTAAAAGATGATACTTGGGATATGGAGGTCGACGTATTATCCCAGTGGCCATAGTTGTTTGAAGTTTATTCTTCACCATCATAGAAAGGGAAATTCCGGGACGAATTGAATTAATGTGTGATGTTTTTAAGAACCAAGTACATTATTTTAGGTTTGGATCTTTATTTTGGGTTGTTTTTTAGGAAAAATTAGGAAATGATAAATTTTCTATGTACACACAATGTACTTTTTTGTACACAACGTGTACCCAGTTGCTGCATGTAGCCATGTACTGGTCATGTGACAGCCGTGTACATGGACATGTTGGTGACCTAGCATAGAACCTAAAGCGGGGGCCATTTTAGGATAGTACAGATCATGTAAATTAAATGACTGCATCATGTACTTTTATTTTTATATGATATACCTGAGTGGGTCTCCTCTTTTGTCTAGAAACCACTTCTTCTCCCCGATTTTCATATAGTAGAGTGATATAGCACTGATAAACTTAGAGATCCTCTCAGTTCTTCTTCTGAGCACCGATAGAGACGTTGTCGAGTGCACTATATTCCCACCAATGAGTTCTCTACTTCCCTATATCATTTCTTCCTGATTCATCCTCCCTTTTGAGTTATCGAGGGTTGATCCTTTTTACCCTTTTGTAGATATATGTCGTTCTAGGAAAATTTGAGGGACGAAGTTCAATATTATTCATCGTACAATATCAAGGTAGGTGGTTTATGCCTTTATTCATTTGTCTTTGGATTATATACACTTAATGTGTTGAATACCCATGTTTGGAGTATTGCGTATTTTGTAATTTGACCCAAAATAATACATTATATGGTTTGTTTTATTGAGAAAGGGGTGATTTCTTATGGTTAAGGTTTGTACATTATTATGGGAAACCCCATGGGTGTGTACCCCTGTTTGACTATGTATGGTCATTTGTCCAAGGTTTCATATGATGCATACCTTGTTTTCCTTTCCTTGAATTATTTATGATAGAGTTGAATGAATGTATGAATTTCATGTGTTATTCATACGAAGGTTATCCATATAGTAGTTGTAGATTACAAGTGATGACTTGTAATGATATGTGCATTGATCTTCTAATTGATTGTGAGATCCTTGAACAAGGAAAACTATGGGGGTCTCCATTTTATATACGTCGTACTATGAGAGACCTAGTGTAGACATTGACCCAAGGGTGTTGATCATGAGAGAAACCTAGGAGGTCATTTATGATTATTTATTCCAAGTGGACCCATGAGGTATTGATAGTGATAGCTACCAGGAGGTCACATATAATTTATTGATGCCATATTGACCTAGGTGTATTGACCATGAGAGCTACCCAGGTGGTCACTTGTATTTGATTAGTGTTATGCTCAACCAAAGTGGTTAGATCATGAGATCTTTCCAATATGGTTTTTATGAAATGTTGAATGATTGTGGCGAGCCTTCCAAGCCAAATCACAAGAATTGACTCATTCTTACATGATTAACTAGTTGGTCTTCTGAGACATATGTTGTTTCTATTACGCAGTGGGATTCAGATCTTAGGCTAGATCCTGGGATTCAATATTCAATGGTTTTAATAATTAATAAATGAAAATGGATGTAATTGAGAACCATTGGATTGTTTAATTTTGAGTACTAGTTAGTTTATTACTTCATTTCATCATATTTTCTACTATATATATATATATATTCACTGATAGTTAGGCCTAGATGTTTTGGTGGTTGCCTATTGGGACTCATCTCACACCCAGTTTGGGTCATATGTTTTGGCCCAAATAGATTATATGGTTTCTAGTATAGAGAAGGGAATAAAGCCTTCTTCATGAGGTACATGATTTATGTTAGAGTCAGATATCATGGGACCTAGATGAGGCTTGTGATGTTGTTTCAGTTTACTGATTTCATGTACTATGGTTTATTATTGTATTTCTAGCATTTTGACTTGTTTTCCTTCTTCTTAGACACATGTGATATGCATTATTTATATATATTCTCCATCATTTTTATTATTATCAGTCTCCATCTGTTTACTTCTATTGTATGATATTATTTCTTCCTCTAATATTTCATGTTTGTTTCTTCTATTTATACTTTTCCAATGAGGTCATAGTTTCCCCATTATCAGACCTTGTCCTTCACTAGTAGTCGACAACCTCTAGAATTTGGGGAAATGTGATTGAGTTCATGTGACCAACTGAGATCGGGACACCTTTGGGTGGAACCCGGGTCCAGGATGTTATAAAGACAATATAATATTTCCTATCAAGACATAGAAGGTATCTAATGGGAGTTGGAAGAATTTTTATTCACATAATTCAAAAAAGTGGATTTTTATAAATCCATGGGATGGATTTGGAAATGTTGTAGGTTCTCACATTGAGACCAAACCATGTAAATCATGTTTTCATTACTTTGTTTCCTAATTTTTAATGAATGAGTATTTACTAAAACATGATAAGAAAATAAATCGTAATAGGTTGTAAGGGTAATTTTTCTAAATTTTTTGAAACATATAAAAACTGACTAACTTATTCAACACCCCCCCCCCTTGGTATTTATTTAATCCTTCAAGAACATTAATTAGAATCATAGGGAAGGTTCCCTTATTAAATCCATATCATGTATAATATCAATGTAGTCTGTAGTTAAGGAATTCCTATATTTTATAAAATAATATTATGGATGGAAAAAAAAGGATGATTCGTTATCTCTTATATCTTTTCTTGTAAGATTTTTATGCTATTACTATTGGTTTTCCACATATTTATAAAGATTATAAAATGATTTTTTAGGAGATATATATATATATGTGTTGATTAAATGGCCATAAATTCCATCCTTATTTCTTTATCAATTAATTTTTATCAAATGTTGATGGGTATCAAAACAAAAAAATGTATATGGAACAAGATGGAAATTAATTTTCAAGGGAATACTAAAGTGAAGGAATCAAAGGTAAAATTCTATCATTGAAATGTATTAATACATCAGAATGAGAGATGAAGAAACAATTCATGAATACTTTTCCATAGTAAATGAAATTATGTTCAATATTAGATGATTGAGAGACTTATTAGAAGACTATACAATTGTGAATAATATTATAAGAAAATTTCTAAATAGTTTTGATCCTAAAATTTCCTCTTTTTAAGATAAGGGTGATTTATCTATTGATTAATTACATACCTTTCATGTTGCTTATGAATTGATGAAATCTACAATGTTTACAAAGAATATGAAATATTAAATGGATTTTGAAACTATATGATAGATGAAAATCCTAGATGTTGAATAAACGTAACCTTATGACTCTGAAGATGAGGAAGATGATGAATTGAATGAAAATATTATGTATCTTTTGACTAAACACAATTAAATAGGAATAGGAAAATATGGTGTTTAACATCCTCTCAAATATTTTGAGTGTTGTGGAATTAGACTCATATCTTTAAAATTCCCCCAGAATAAAGATAGAGAATAACGAGATGATTCTGATGAGAAACAATGATGGAAGAAGTTGAATAAAAATGATAAAGAAGAAAATTCATCTTGAAAATACAAGAATAAGTATATTGTAACTATAGATTTATGTTGACTAATAAAGTCGACTTTGTATTAAATGATATCAATTCTTCTGAAAATTCATGTTTAGAAAAAAATATGAACCTTCATTCGAAATATTGAGAATACAAAATATTTTTAATAGAGTGAATAAGGTTGTGAAGAATATTGTAGAATGTATCAGCTTAGTACAAATTTTTTACATGTATTGAAAAAAAGATCTCTTAAGAAATAATTTAGAGTAATGAATAAATATTTCGAATAATTTTTTTATTGAAGAAAATAAGTCATTATATAGGATGAAGAATACATTCAATAGATCTTATGTGAAAAACATATAATTGATGAACAAGGTGAAATGATTGAATATATCAATATAAAATTTACATCCATGAAATAATAAGTTAGTAATTTTAAATAAAAACATTAAAATTATGAAGGTGACATGATGAAGAAGAATGAAAATTTCAACAATGTTTTCGAATTAAAAACAAATACTTCTAAAGATGTTGAGAAGGCTCAATACGAGAATCATGTAAAATCTTCACTTGCCAAAATTAATATTTCATCAAATTCATTTAAGATATCATGTTTAGAAAAAAAATTTGGGAAATATTTGATGGAGGAAGGATTTTATAATCCTATAAAATCAAAAAAAAAGTATAAAAATCAGTCAAAAGAAACAATGTTATATGTTCTGGGTATGTTAGAACTGAAAGAAGTTACCCACCTCAACAATGTTTCTATAGAGAAATATACTTCATGAAAAAAATAAAGATTTTATATCTATTATTGGTGTTGTAGAATATATGGGCACAAATATTATAACTAATGGAACAACATATCTCTACCGAGAAGAAGGATTTCAAAAAATCGAAGAAATAGTGAAAGTAGAATGTGTAACATTCCTAACATACTAAACATTGAAATGGTGAATTCTCAAAATGTTAGAAACATTCCAAAAAAATCAGTTTGAATGTTTGATTAAATTTTTTGGATGATCTGTTTTGGTTTTTCATTATATCAAGATATATATGACACTCCTTCTAGAAAATTTTATCTTATGATAGAAAAGAAAAGGAAACTAAAAATAATAATGCGGAAGAATGATATTTTGTTGTTGAGACGGATTTGAACTAATTTAATAGGAATAAACGAAAGTTACTTGATAGTGGTTGTTCATGAAATATTAAAGGTGATATAAAAATCATGAAACATGTTGAAATTCGTTATGGATTATTAGTTACATTTGGTAATGATAGTTCCTTATAAATAAATGGAATTCGAAAAGCTAATATTGAAGCAGAAAAGTTTAAAATTATAGTTGTTTTATTTAATGGGATAAAACAAAAGATACTTAGTATAAGTCTTCTTTTTTTATGGAATGGAAATGGTTTTTAAAAAATATTTTTGTGTCATCAAAAGAGTGAAATATGTAAACTTTATTACAAAAGGGGAAAGAACCATTGGGATCTATTCCAAATAGAATAATTCAACAACTCCTATTACTTGAGTACAAAAGATGAAAACAAATTATGGCACCGAAGTCTTTGGAACCATCGATAGAAAAGTATGAAAAATTTTCTAATGTTTATTCCATTAAAAACATTCTATAATTGAAAATAATAGAAGAATATTTTTTTGAAACTTTTCAAGAAGTGAATATGACTAACAAAAGTTCCAAAAGAGTTAACACTCAATCTATCATACCACTTAAGAATAATCATTCTGATTTATGTAGGTCCATAAAAATCATTCAAAAAAGGATATTTATAATTTATCACATTTATTGATGATTTTATATAGATGAGAAACATCAGTTTTATGAAGAATGAGTCACATTCCATTGAAATGTTTGAATTATTTAGAAAAGATGTTGAGAAATAAATAGTGGTTTCCATAAAAAATTTAAGAACATATAATGGTAATGAATTCCAAAAAATACAATTTAAAATTATCTAAGAAGCATGGAATCAAACATTAGTATATTGATCCTTATACCCCACAACAAAATGAATTGGTATAAATAAATAATATATTTTTTATGGAAATGTGTACAAGTTTTTTTGCATAATGAGAACCTTCAAAATTATTTTATAGATAATCCATTAGTACTATTTTACAAGTGAAAATATATGTTTTTTGAGAATAAAAACTAACATGAATCCTAATGAAATGTCACAAATCAAAAACCCTTCATTGAAATACTTGAATTTTTTTGGAATTCCCTATTTTCTCCAAATAAAAAACCCATATTTGGGAATGTTATATGAAAAATCTAAGGAAGGAACATTTTTTTGTTATTCAGAAAATGTAAGAAGTTACAAATGTAAGAACCAATGTTTACCAAAGTTGTTGGACTCATATAATTTGAAGGTAATTTGAAATAAACTGTCATTTAGAAAATTTATTTTTAATGATAAGGAGGATAAACTTGAGACATCCAACAATAGTGAAAGCAATTCAAAATAACCTTGTGATGAGGAAGTTTCAGCTGGGAATGAAACTTTGAAATTTCCTACCATGAAAAACATGTTGAATTTGAAAACATTATTGTAAATCATAAGTCATCGATTTAGACTTAAAGGAAGTTGATATTTAAACATATGACTTCACGTATCTACAAATTTTAATTGGAATCAATTCCAATGGATATTCAACAAATTGATTATGAATGAAGAGTGGAACTATATTTATAAGAATGAAACATGATAACTTGTTACATGGAAATAAAATAAAAATTTTATCGTAAAAATTTGTGTTTATAGAAGCAAATTGATTGACCATGGAGAAGTTCCAAGAAACAAAGAAAGTATTTTTTGTAATGGATTTGAATAGGTGGAATGTGTTTGTTTTGATGAAACCATTTCCCTCATTTCAAGGAGAAAAACTATTTAAATTTTTCTTACAGTGGACTCTCATTGAAATTAAAAATTATCTCATATGCATGTAAATTCATCTTTCTTAAAAGGTGAGATTGAGGAATAAGTTTACGCTGCAAAACCATGTGGGATTATATTATATGATGTTGATTAAATTTTTTTAATTTCAATAAATTATTTTATTGGTTGAAAAAAGGTCTACATTCATGGTATTATAAAATGGAAAATTATTTGAGAACGTTAAATATTTCAAAATGAAAAGTTCATAGTAATATATACGTGAAAGATGGTGACTTAAGAGATCTAATTATAATTTTTTATTTGGATGATATAATTTTTATTAGCGATAGAGAAGATATTTTCAAAAAAATTATTAGGAAATTTAGAAGAATATTTAAATGTATATGTTAGGATAATTAGATTTATTCCTTATAAAACATGTTCAATATAAAGAAAACAAAATTTTATTATCCAGAGAAAATAATACTAGGTAATTAATAAAAAAAATCGCTATGGAGGAATCCAATGAGGGTTCGTCTCCTATTTTATTGTACCAAAATCTATGTAAAGATTAATCCATAATAATTATAAATCATAATGGATTTTGGAAGCTGATAGGAATCCTTCATTACCATACAGCCTCAAAACATGATATTGACTATGTTGTGACTTTATGTTCTAAGTATCAATGTAATCTAAAATAATAACATACGTCGGCAATGAAGATGATTATAAGATATTTCAAATGAACAACTTTACAAGGGTTGTTATACAAAAGAAATATTGTGATGAAAATTTATTATTATACTAATTTTGATCGTGCTAGATAGTGTATTGATTTAAAATGAATCTAAAGAGGATCACTTTTCTTGGGTGAATGTTGTGTGAGTTATAATTTTAAAAACAAATATCAGTATCATTGACCATGTATTAATTCGAATATATTGCATCTATTCATTCTTGTACTCTAATTTTATAGATGAATGTTATACTATATGATTAGAATGTAAATGATTTTAAACCATTGAAGATACATTGTCATACTAAGAGTGTAATTGATCATTTTAAGAATCATATCCAAAATATAAGATCAAATCATATTAATATAAAGTATAACATTATAAAATATAATTCTAATTCTTTAGATGTTTTAGTACAATACATTTCAGAAAGTATCATATTTCTTGATATCTTTAGAAAAGTAATGATGAATGAAATTTTTGCAAAATTTAGGCTGCAACATCATGTTCAGCCACCCCATGTATTACTAAACCTCATAAGGATGTACCCCAACCTTGATTTGAATTATGTTTATAAAGGGGGAGAGAAATTAAAAAAAATCAACTTTCTAAGAAGTTCTTATTTATCTTTCTATTATTAATATAAATATGCCATTATCATATAATGGGGGGAGAAAAAAAATTGATAGGAAATGACAAAAGTGAGGTTGATATTACATTTACATGGCCAAAAATGTTTCTTGCCACCAATGGATTGAATTCCTTAAAAAAATACTTTTTCCTATAGTGTGGTGTCAACACACTCTCTTTTGAGCAATGATAGATTTTTATAAATTAAAAAAATATGTTTTTTAAAGAATTTGTCTTTTGAAAAAATTATTTGAGTTGGAAATGTTCATGACATGGTTGGTCAAAATATCCAAAGTTGGAGATGAAAGAACCTTTTTGATAAATTTTTGTTACAATGTTTTTGAACTTATTGAAAACTAACCACTTTATAAAAGAATGTTATTTTTGGTTAGTAATTGAACCCATATCTATCATAATGAATATTCCTCATACTCTAAGTTTGATATAATCTTATATGTTACTGTTTAAAGAAGCCGTGTAGTTACAGATGAGTTCTAAAAGAAGATTTTGAAGTAAATATTTTGACATTTTTAATACTTTCTAAACTATGTCTGATGATTATTTTCCAATCATGAAGTTCTCACATATCATGAAAACATTCTTGATAAAACCATTTAAAGAAATGGTGGAGAGGTTTGATGAAATTCAAAATTGTATATTTAAGAATTATGGAATAATGGGAAATTATATTGTAATGACAATTTCATCATAATGGGGATTCCATCATTATAAATAAATCATTTAAAGAAATAATGTTAAAGAAGATCAGATCTAGATTTAATAATGTTTTCAGTAGGTGATGTTTGAATAATTTCAAGGTTTTAGAGTGAATAATTATTTCGTAATGATTTATGAAATAAAAAGAAATTGTAATTAGATGAGAAGGAAATAGAAATCATAATGATCTGATAAAGAATAGAAATTATAACAAGCAGAGAAATAAAAAAATTGTAATATGCTAAGAAGGAAACAAAATGCATAATTATCTTAGAACTAAACATAATTTATAATGATCTAAGGAAACAAAAGTCATAATGATATAAGAAGGAAATTTTTTCATAATGTGTTCCGAAGGAAATAAAATAATAATGATATAAGAAGGAAACATATTCATAAAGATATGATTATGAAGGAGACTCAAAAATAAGTTTCTAGATGTTTTATAAATATTTTAAGAGGTCAAACATGAAATTAAAATTTTTATAAATCATAGGGAAATATAAGGAGATTTGAAGAAGAAAATGTTAATTTTTAAATGGGACATATTTTTTGGGTTTTTCAAAGCTGATGAAGCGAGGAATGTTTTTATGTTTCCATCTATTTCATCCCTAAGTCGCCTATAAATACATTCTCAGATCATTCATTCCATTCTAATTTTTGAGAAAGATTAAATGGTGGAGCACTTAAGAAATGATGTAAAATTCATTTTTATCTAGAGATATCATGAGGAGGACTGGACGGATGAATATTTGTTTACTGGTTTGAGAATTTGTGCATATTTTGAATTTTTGGTATTTAGAACCAGTTCATTGTATTGACTCCATCAACTTTAAAGAATCAAATCTTGATCAATTATATTGATATAATTGGATCCAAAGTCATCATATTTTTTGAATTAGATCTAGACTCATTGTATTGAGATAATCATGATCCAGGTTCACTGGAATTAGAAAATTTGTTCCATCCAAATTGGATTGGGAATATGGACTGAGAAATTATGGGGCAATTCCAAAAAAAGTATTTATTATTTTTTTGGATAAATTTTTTATATGAAAAAATATTTTTAAAAAATAAGAGTCAATATAATCTTTATTACCCGGAGATAAAAGGTATTTAATGAGAGTTTTCATAAGCTGTATTCACCACTCCATAATAGTGTATTTCTATAGACCCATGGGAGTGGCTATAGAAAGGGTGTTGGTTCTCATAATGAGGCTAAACCTTGTAAATCATGTGTTCATTACTTTCTTTCCTATTTTTATGCATAGGTATTCAGTACAAGTTGAAAATGAAATAAATCATAACAGGTTATTGAGGATATGATTCCAAGAGTTTTGAAACAGATAAAGAAAGAACAACTGATCCCCCGCCCATCAGTTGTAATTTGATACATTGGAAATTCAGAAATAAAATTATATATGGCTTCCATGAATGGGTATTTTTTGTTTCATTTCCATGTGAATTAAAACACTCTATATCCACCCCACATTTTATTGTTCACGTTACTCAAGGTGTATGTAATCACATTGGATTGTTCGTTTAGGAAAAAAAGTAGGCCTATTGGAGGAAATCATAGATCCTTTACAACTTAGTATTTTAGGCCACTGGAAAGGAAATGTAGTCAAAATGATGGTGGAGGTATCTCAATGCCTTGATATGTTTATCATATTCCATATAAGGCAAATGTTTTTCCATAATATTGTTTTGATTTACCAATAAATATTTATATATATAAGGTAAAAATTTATCTTTTAATGATTCAGGAATATCATAGAAGGAATTTTCCACTGGATAGAACATTATTGGTATATTTTCCATAGTAATATCCCCTCTCTTTCCATGGAATTTTATTCATATTATGATGACAACTCAACCAAATGATCTTACCATATATTTTTTTCTTTACTACTTTATCATAGCGATTCTTCTACATCATCAAACCATTGTTTTGGATTCTTATATGATAGCCTCTATATAGATTTTTTCACATTTAGGGGAAATATAGAGATGGATGTATCCTAATGTTGGGTCCATGGGAACACTAATCTTAAATTGAGGGCTCAAACACTAGGATGGAGAGAGATTTGAATTTAACAGTATTTATAGGTGGGTTCATTATAAGAGATCATGACATCACTATATACCATAAAATGATTTGAATAAACTCATGTGTAATTATAGAAATATCTTAGTATAGTTGTTGTTGTAGAAAGCCCAATTTTAATAAAGGGTATTCAAAAACAATGATATGGGGGGTTTGTGGAATTTGTGGATATGACAAGGATATAAAATCCTGATATCACTAAGTATCCAAAGTTATCATGAATCAAGAAGCATATTGTTCTTAGACTAAATGACATCATTTTTATTTTAAAAATGTCTTATAGCCATAGAAATAAATGAATCCATTATAACTCAAGGCGGATGAAAATGATCAAGTCTCATGGAATCACCACTAACAATAATATTAAAATCATTCGAAGTGACCTTAAACTAGTGTATAATATCATTCACTCCCTATATAGGTCACAATCAATGACTAGACAGAAAGGGAGTAATGTATGAGTTAAATAGAACTAGAAAGATGAAAACCAGATTTGAATTTGGTAAGGCTTTATCGCCTTAAACAAATTCAGTATGGAAATGAAATCTACAACTCGGTCTAGGATGAGAGATCTGTGATGTAACACCCCAAGATTTTATGAAAAATATTTTTTTTAATTTTATTGATGTCTGGTGTTGTACGCTACAACAAAGGATTCTTGCACAACATGCAACCCTAACTTGGCTGCATTACACACAATCACGACCTTCCTCGATACCATGTGTTGCACGCAATACCGAGTTTCACTAAACAACAATATGCTATTAAAATATTATTAAAACTAGTAGTTATTAATATTAATACCCACTTTTTGAAATTCTTTAAATTTTATTTTTCAAAATGGACTTCACTTTTGGATTCGTAATATCGAAATTAGCCTAGGGTGAAATTTTGGTATTTTTCTGAAAACTTTCAATTTTTGATGAATAGTGAAAACACTGGGTTACTATTTAAAAACCAATTTTTTTTAAATAATTATTTTATTTATTTAAATTTATTTTAGGTCATAATTGACACATAATACCTATATATGTTCAATGTAATTCATTATATTCATTTTATAATAATTTTAGATATATAAAAATTTTATAAAACTTTTCACTGTCTTTTACCCACCTCTGAAGAGAATTTGTAAATTTACATAAAACTTAATTTTACCTCTTTTGTGAATGGAATTTAAAAAATCTGAGAGACACAGTTGATGTCAGTAAGTAAAATGTGGTTCAATGAGATAAAAATAATTTTTGGTGAATAGTAACTTTTTTTTACCACGGATAAAAGTAAATAGGGTAATTAAGGGTAAAAATGATATTATTATTACCCAAAAACATCTCCTAATTCTATTGGATAATCTTATTCGACCAAAAACAACCTTAGGAATAAACTATGACCATTTAGGCCCACTTGGATTAGATTAGGACATTTATTATTAATTTATTTAAAGAAGGGTTAAAATAGTTAAAATCAAAGTTTAATAAGTAAATAATTTTTAATATTGGGTTATACATAATATAAATTAGACTATAAATATTTATTAGAAATCTAAAACTATTTCCTACATAATGGTATTTTATTTGTAATTTTTAGACATTAAATAATTTAATTTATTTATGACATAATGATGATGTAGTAATTATATTATTAATGAAATATTGACATAATGGATGTTATAAATACCTAAATAAGTCTAATTTGAGAATTTTTATGAATTACAATAATTTTCTATTTTAATATGACATTTTAGTATTGATTTAATTAACTTTTTTCGAACTAATATTTCTGTTATGATTTTCACAAAAAATCAATTACCAAATAGTGTCAAAATTGACATAAAATAGTTTTTAAAACAAATATTATATTATTAATTGTTATTTTATTCATAAAAATCTAAGGTTAGGCAAAATGACTTATATAAGGTTATATATATTAATAATAAACAACATGGGGTTCGTTTGGCTTGTTATAGTATGATTATTAGCCTTATAGTGTAAGAAAACAAGAAGACATGGTAAAAGTTAAATTATCTAACTTAAAGATAAATCTAAATGATAAGGTTAAAATAGATACCTAAACCTGTATAAATTCTATTTTATGAGAGGATTTCTACCCCTACCCACCTTATCTTCTTAATAAATCAATTTGGAGCTATTTAAAACCGAATATTGCTTTATAATAAAATAATATTTTTAGTTTTTCCAAAGGTGCCCCCCTCCTCCTTTATAAAAGGGCACCTCCTCCCTCTCTTCCTCACATCACTTTGAGCCTTCAATCTCGGAAAAACCCGACCAAATTTTCTTCTCCACTTTCCTAGTATCATCCTAGAGGTCTTGGTCTTCTTCAAAGACCAATTTCGGTGCCCTAAGAGGAGATCTCAAAGAGGCGCTTCAAAGAAGAGGAAATATTTGTTACCGATTCTTTCAACTTTATTTCTTCATCCACTTCTTATTATTTAGTTGTTTCTTTATGAAGTAATAACATCAGTATCACTCATATACTGATATGTTATTATAATTATTAAAAAACACTATTTCACCATCTATCCATCCTACGGAAAACAAAATCACCGCGCGTGCGTACGTACGGAATACCGTCTCCACGCCGTGGTGTAATCTATTTTCCACCAGCACCTTAATTGGATGGGTATAATGGTGTAAATAATAACTATATATGATTATTGTAAAGTGATATTGATTCTGAAATAGTATACATACACTCCAACACAATTCCATGATCATGAGAATGATATAATCGCTCGTGCGTACGTACGGACTACCGTCTCCACGACGTGATGAGATTCATTCTCCATGTTAAACATTCATGAATGATTATAAAGTATAGATAATAAGTAATCATGAAATATATTACATAATAATTATACTGGATTTATGTGTATATATATGTATTTTATCTACTTAATTTCATTCAATTCAATAAGGAAAGGAAAACAGCGTTCATGCGTACGTACGACCTACTATTTCCATGAACGATGTATTTCATTTCATTTAATCGATATATCATATATATATGTATATACTGATATATATATTATATTTAAATCATGTTTTCCATTCTGTAATTAAGTAAATCAAGATATAAGTAAAAATATCAAGAACAACAAGTCCAAACACGTACGATAAATAAAACGATTTTACCCAAAACGTTGCTTTAACATTGAACTTAGAAAATAACGGGTAATATAAAGTCATAAGTGAACCATATATGATATAATAACAATTAATATGATTCTTTAATCAGTCAATGAAATTATTTAAATCATTATACAGGAGGTTCGGAAATGTACAAAGCATATCGGACCTAAGGTAAGGGCTAATTTTACAAAATCTCATTTTTATCCGAGATTTCTTATTCGTAAGTCTTTACTGGGGTTATATTTATCATTCATGTCCAAGTTTTATAAAAATGTTTTTATGTATTTTTAAATTCCTTTTACCCTTTTTTTACTTTTACCATGTGTTATAGAAGGAATCTTTCTTGTGTTTACCATACAAGGAACTTTTTGACTTTGTCGACAAAAGTACGAGGAGAATGTTATTTTTAACTTATACGTCGTGAAAAAAAATTTACGGTTTCATAGAGCCTCATTTTCATGAAGCTTCCTCTACAAGATAGCATGATTATTTTTAAAAAAACCCATTTCTTTTAAAATTGAATGAAATTTTGTGAAAATAAAATTATTTTTAAGAGGAAAGGATATTTTCCTCAAGAATTCATTTCAAGTGTTTTTATCAAAACTATTTTCCATCTAAAATGACATTATTTAATATGTTTATGTTTCAAGTATAATGTCTCTATCATTTACATGGTTTTATTCTTCTTATGATGAAAAGATATCCATTTTTATATGGATTGTGTTATGATGGTATGATGTTTAAGAATCTCATTCTATTACATGGGTTATGCAATGATGTATGATTTATGATTTTGTGGCACATGAAAAAATGATTTCATTATGAGATGGGTGGGACCTATATCTCCCTACAATGCATTGGGTAAAGATTTATATCTCATGAGATAGACATGGCTGGAATGGTAAGTTAATCCGGTTCAGTGTTGCATTACTGAAACGAGGAGTGAACTCGATTCAGAAAGGGACTTTGTCCACTAAGATGATCTTGGCAGTAATGCCTTGGCTACTATGGAAATCATAACATGTGATGAATGGTTTCTAAAATTACATTTTTTATTACCATTATATTTTATCATGGTTGATGTTCTATTATGATATATTCCTTACGTACTTCCACGATTTATGTCTTTGCTCAAGATTTTGATGTTTAAATTTCATGTTCATGTTTTTTTCTTCCAAATGTTTATGGATTGTTTTATGTTATCTATGTTTGCCCTTACAGAGCATTTGAGCTCACCCTTTTTATGTTTTATTTTTCCCAGGAAATAAAGAAAGGTTTTAGGTAAGAAAACAAAAAGGGGAAGATCGTTATGGGAGTTGGTGAAGATATTTCAACATGATTAGATATTTATATTCCGAGTTTCCAAAGACACTAAACTATTACGGTCCTTATGTGTCTGTTTTTGTTATGTATTAAGTATTCCGAAAAAGTAATGTAATGTCCATGTACGTCAAGCTTTGGGTCTCGACAGTTGTTATCAGAGGAAAGGTTTAGTCAACCTTTGGAAACTAGGATGCAAAAACGTTAGTGAGATCCCAAGAGATATTTCTAAGGTATGTCTAGGGATGTCCCTAAGGATAAGTATACATATAGGATATAGTCCTAGAAATACGGTAACGATATTAGAATTTATCCTATGATGTTAGATATTGAAGGTACTCCCCCTTTATTATGTTGTTTTCTCTAGCATGATTTTTTCCTCTCACACTATTCTTTTTGGGTTTTAGACGATGGCTGGAACCCGAAGGAACTGTGTTGATCAATGTAATAGACAATGCAGTGATTGTCCTCCTGAACAAACAAGTGTTTTGGGAGATGGAGTGAAAAATCTTATTACTATACTTACACAAGCTATGAATCATTCTGGACTTCCAAATGAGCATAGAAGGGAACAATATTCTATTGAGTCCTTCATGAGGAAACGTCTACATTCTTTCAGTGGGTCTTCCGATCCACTTGTTGCTGAACAATGGATTAGTACCACTGAAAAGATATTTTTAGTTCTTCAATGTTCTAAACATGATAAAGTCATCTTATCGGTATATCGTTTGGAAGGTGAAGCTGATCAATGGTGGAATCTTATCAAGAATATGAGGCCAAGAGATGAAATTGAGTCTATTGAATTTGAAGAGTTCAAGAACTTATTTTTCAATAAGTACTTCCCTCGTATTCTTCGAACAAAGATGGAGAAGGAGTTTCTTGAACTAAAGCAAAAGGATGAAGAATCTGTTGGTATATACGAGGAGAATATTACAAGTATTACAAGGTATGCATCTGGCTTTATCATCCAACCTGCGAGTAAGATCGATTGATTCTTCAGTGGCTTAAAACCAAATCTTCAAAGGGCATTAGCTATAAGAGACTTCAGTAGCTATGAAGAAATTGTACGTTGTGCTATCAAGGTAGAAATGGAAGTTGGCGTTACATATCCATCTCATGGTTTTGACAAGAAACTAAAGATGGAGTTCAAGGAGAAATCTCAGAATAATGGTTAAAAGAAGATGAATTATTCCATATGCTCAGAGTTTGGAAAGAAGCATGGTGTAGATTGTCTTAAAGGGACTTGAAACTGTTTTAAGTGTGGAAAAGAAGTTAATCGAGCAGCTGAGTGTCGAAGTAATGGAAAAAGGGTTGCTAATGGTGTGAATAAAGAAAATACTGCAGAGAACGTACCACCAACACTTCAATGCTTCAAGTGCAATGAAATGGGGCATTATGCTAATCAATGCCCTAATCCAAGGGTTAATGATGATCGACATGAGAAACCACTGAAGGCAAAGGACAAAGGGAAGTCACATGCGATCACTATTGGCGATGTTGAATATAACAACGATGTGGTGGAATGATTAAGTGTTTATGTAATTGGATTCCAAAATAATGTTGTATATAGTACCATGGAATATTGGAATATTTATGTATTGGTCTATTGTGGTTTTAAATAATTTTATGGTACCGGTAACCATGGAAAGTGATTGAGATATTTTTGAAAAGAAGATGATATGCGCATAATGAAGGGATAAGGAGAAAATGAAATGTTTGACAGTATTCATGAGCTCATGACTGATATATGGAAATAGTTATATCATGGTTTGAGTATATAGAATTTTGGGGTTTTGGTATGTGGAAAGAGTTAACTTTTGCAGCACTAATGTTTTCACTAAGATTCAATGGGTATTCATTTTTTAAGAGAATACATGATTAAGGCCTTCGAATGTTGGGAATGTGACCAACAAGACATATCTTATGATAAATGGGGATCAACTATTGTATTGACATGCTTGTTATATGAAATCTCTGGTAATCATTTTCACAATATTATGAGAGTGGACTGCAGTATTATGGATAACCCTAAAGATTGGAATGGATTATGATGTACATAATTTAGTATTGTTTAATAATAGAAGTTTTTTTGATATTATTGATTGGATGTTATTGTAATGTATTTTTAGGAAAAGGACAACCTGCAGGATGGGCGACATCCCATCACGTCGGACAAGGCTATGGGAATCGAACCCACAACCGAATTGCGACTGGCCTTTATCGCCTACCACTGGCCTATAGTAAGTCCCTGGTTAGTAGAAACTAGTTTTATTTTATTAAGCGCTATGATATATGAAGTGTAAGTTAATTTTTGGAACCATATACGATTAATTTAACCATAAGATGGACTTATAACTTTTGCTAACCTTTGGTTTGAAATAGATGGAATGACCCATCATTCTATCACATGATCTTCTAACACATCACGAATAACAAATTCAACTTCATTTCTTTATGGGATGAAGTGGAAATTGTTCAATCCATGAACAACAGAGAAATTGTACCAAAATCATGTAAGTATTTCTTTTAATTCATCAACTTTAGGGAAATGATCTTGAAAAACAAAAATGTTGTCCTTGTTCCCTTATATCTGATGAATCATATGGTACCTTGGATCATCACAAATCTATGGATTTGTGATTGTTGGATTTTTCATAGTCATGTTCTCTACCACTCTCCATCAGAACATGATGGTTTGGTTTCTCTTCCATATCCATATTTTCACCTATGTTCTCCTATGTGGAAACCCAGTGATTAGTTAATTTGGGTAACCTTTATGTTTCATGCTTTAGTTTTTAAATATTGGTTTTGGTATTCCTTTTTACGATGTGGGTTTCTATTAAAGAAACTTTCGAGTAGTAAACCATTTATAACCCCGACGAATTTCGAGGGAGAAATTTATTTTAAGGGGGGTAGAATGTAACACCGCGAGATTTTATGAAAAATATTATTTTTAATTTTATTTATGTCTTGTATTTTACGCTACAAAAAAGGAGTCGTGCATAACACGAAACCCTAACTTGGCTGCATTACACGCAATCGCGACCTTCCTCGATAGCGTGTGTTGTACGCAATATCGAGTTTCACTTAACAATGATATGCTATTAAAATATTATTAAAACTAGCCGTTATGAATAGTAATACCCACTTTTTGAAATTTGGTAAATTTTATTTTTCAAAATGGACTTCATTTTTAGATTCGGAATATCTAAATTGGCCTAGGGTGAAATTTTGGTATTTTTCTGAAAACTTTCAATTTTTGATGAATACTGAAAACACTAGGTTACTATTTAAAAACCAACTTTTTATTTAAGTAATTATTTATTTTATTTAAATTTATTTTAGGTCAAAGTTGACACATAATACCTATATAAGTTCAATATAAATCATTAGAGTCATTTTATAAAAATTTTAGATATATAAAAATTTTATTGAACGTTTCACCGTCTTTTACCCACCTCTGAGGAAAATTTGCAAATTTACATAAAACTTAATTTTACCACTTTTGTGAATGGAATTTCAAAAATCCGAGAGACACGGTTGATTTCAGTATGTAAAATGTGGTTCAATGAGATAAAAATAATTTTTGATGAATAGTAACTTTTTTCTTTTTTTACCACGGTTAAAAGTAAATAGTGTAATTAAGGGTAAAAATGATACTATTATTACCCAAACACATGTCCTAATTCTATTGGATGAGTTTTATTTGACCAAAAACAACCTTAGGAATTAAATATGACCATTTAGGCCCACTTGGATTAGATTAGGACTTTTATTATTAATTTATTTAAAGAAGGGTTAAAATAGTTAAAATCAAAGTATAATAAGTAAATCATTTTTAATATTGGTTTATACATAAGATAAATTCGACTATAAATATTATTTAGAAAGATGAAAATATTTCCTACATAATGGTATTTTATTTTTCATTTTTAGACATTAAATAATTTAATTTATTTATGACACAATGATGATGCAGTAATTATATTATTAATGAAATATTGACATTATTGATGTTATAAATACCTAAATAAATGTAATTTTAGACTTTTTATGAATTACTAAAATTTTCAATGTTAATATAACATGTTAGTATTGATTTAATTAACTTTTTTCTAACTATTATTTCTATTATGATTTTCACAAAAAATCAATTACCAAATACTGACAAAATTGACAAAAAATAGTTTTTAAAAAATTATTATATTATTAATTGATATTTTATTCCTAAAAATCTAAGGTTCGGAAAAATGACTTATATAAGGTTAGATATATTAATAATAAACAACTTGGGGTTCTTTTGGCTTTTTATAGCAATATTATTAACCTTATAGTGTAAGAAAACAACAAGACACGGTAAAAGTTAAATTATCTAACTTAAAGCTAAATTTAAATGATAAGGTTAAAATAGATACGTAAACTTGTTTAAATTATATTGGATGAGAGTATTTCGACCCATCCCCACCTTAGCTTCGAAATAAATCAATTTGGAGCTATTTAAAACCTAATATGGCTTTATAATAAAATAGTATTTTTTGTTTTTCCAAAGGTGCCCCTCTCCTCCCTTATAAAAGGGCACCTCCTCCCTCTCTTCCTCACACCACTTTGAGCCTTCAGTCTCGCCCAACCCCTGCCAAATCCTCTTCTCCACTTCCCTAGAAACATCCTAGAGGTCATGTTCTTCTTCAAAGACCAATTTTTGTGCCCTAAGAGGAGATCTCAAAGAGGCGCTTCAAAGAAGAGGTAATATTTGTTACCGATTCTTTCAACTTTATTTCTTCATCCACTTATTCTTCTTTTGTTGTTTCATTATGAAGTAATAACATAATTATCACTCATATACTGATATTTTATTATAATTATGAAACAAACCTATTTCACAATCTATCCATCCTACAGAAAACGAAATCACCGCGCGTGCGTACGTACGGAATACCGTCTCCACGTCGTGGTGTAATCTATTTTCCACCACCACCTTACTTGGATGGGTATAAATTGGTAAATAACAACGATATATGATTATTGTAAAGTGATATTGATTCTGAAATAGTATACATACACTCTAATACAATTCCACGATCATGAGAATGATATCATCCCTCATGCGTACGTACGGACTACCGTCTCCACGACACGATGAGATTCATTCTCCATGTTTACCATTCATGAATGATTACAAAGTATATATAATAAGTAATCATGAAATATATGACATAATAATGATACTGGATTTATGTGTATATATATGTATGTCATCTACTTAATTTCATTCAATTCAATAAGGAAACGAAAACAGCGTTCATGCGTACGTACGACCTACTGTCTCCATGAACGGTGTATTTCATTTCATTTAATTGATCTGTCATATATATATGTATATACTGATATATATATTATATTTAAATCATGTTTCACATTCTGGAATTAAGTAAATCTGTTTAAAAGTAATAATATCAAGAACAAAAAGTCCAAACGCGTACGATAAATAAAACGATTTAACCCAAAACGTTGCTTTAAAATGGAACTTATAAAAGAACGGGTAATATATAGTCATAAGTGAACAATATATGATATCATAACAATGAATATGATTCTGTAATAATTCAATGAAATTATTTAAATAATTATACAGGAGGTTCGGAAATTTACGAAGCATATCGGACCTAAGGTAAGGGATAATTTTTCAAATCTCATTTTTATCCGAGATTTTTTATTCATAAGTCTTTACTGGTGTTATATTTATCATCCATGTCCAATTTTTATAAAAATGTTTTCATGTATGATTAAAGTATTTTTTACCCTTTTTTAACTTTAACCACGTGTTATGGAAGGAATCTTTCTTGTGTTTACCATACAAGGAACTTTTTGACTTTTCTGACAAAAGTAAGAGGAGAATGCTATTTTTAACTTATACGGCGTGAATGGATTTTTACGGATTCATAAAGCCTTACTTTCATGAAGATTCCTCTACAATATTGCATGATTATTTTCAAAAAAAACCGTTTTCTTTTAAAAGTTCATGACATTTTCGGAAAATAAAATGATTTTGAACAGGAAAGGATATTTTCCACAAGAATTCATTTCAAGTGTTTTTATCAAAACTATTTTCCATCTAAAATGACATTATTTAATATGTTTATTTTTCAAGTATAATGTCTCCATTATTTATATGGTTTTATTCTTATTATGATGAAAAGATATCCATTTTTTATGGATTATGTTATGATGGGATGATGTTTAAGAATCTCATTCTATTACATGGGTTATGCTATGATGTATGAAATATGATTTTGTGGAACATGAAAGAAAGATTTCATTATGAGATGGGTGGGAACTATATCTCCCTCCAATGCATTGGGTAAAGATTTATATCTCATGAGATAGACATGGCTGGAATGGTAAGTTAATCCGGTTTAGTGTTACAGGACTGAAACGAGGAGTGAACTCGATTCAGAAAGGGACTTTGTCCACTAAGATGGTCCTGGCAGCAATGCCTTGGCTACTATGGAAATCATAACATGTGCTGAATGGTTTCCACAATTACATGTTTTATTCCCATTATATTTTATCATGGTTGATGTTCTATTATGATATATGCCTTACATACTTCCATGATTTATGTCTTTTCTCGAGATTTTGATGTTTAAATTTCATGTTCATGTTTTTTTCTTCCAAATGTTTATGGATTATTTTATGTTATCTATGTTTGCCCTTACTGATCATTTGAGCACACCCTTTTTATGTTTTATTTTCCCCAAGAAATAAAGAAAGGTTTTAGGTAAGGAAACAAAAATGGGAAGATCGTTATGGGAGTTGGTGAAGATATTTCAACATGATTAGAAATTTATATTCCGAGTTTCCAAAGACACTAAACTATTACAATCCTTGTGTGTCTGTTTTTGTTATGTATTATGTATTCATAAAAAGTAAAGTAATGTCCATGTACATCATGCTTCGGATCTCTACAGTTGGTATCAGAGGAAAGGTTTAGTCAACCTTTGGAAACTTGGATGTGAAAACGTTAGTGAGATCCCTAGAGATATTTCTAAGGTATGTCTAGGGATATACCTAAGGATAAGTATACATATAGGATATAGTCCTAGAAATAGGGTAACAATCTTAGAATTTATCCTAAGATTTTAGATATTGAAGGTACTCCCCCCTTATTATGTCGTTTTCCCTAGTATGATTTTTTCCTCTCACACTATTATTTTTGGGTTTTAGACGATGGCTGGAACCCGAAGGAACTGTGTTGATCAATGTAATCGAAAATGAAATGATTGTCCTCCTGAATAAACAAATGTTATGGGAGATGGAGTGAAAAATCTTATTGTTATACTTACACAAGCTATGAATCATTCTGGACTTCCAAATGAGCAGAGAAGTGAACAATTTTCTATTGAGTCCTCCATTAGGCAATGTCCACCTTCATTCAGTGGGTCTTCCGATCCACTTGTTGCTGAACAATGGATCAGTACCATTGAGAAAATATGTTCAGTTCTTCAATGTTCTGAACTTGATAAAGTCATCTTAGCAGTATATCGTTTGGAAGGTGAAGCTGGTCAATGGTGGAATCTTATCAAGAATACGAGGCCAAGAGATGAAATTGAGTCCATGGAATGGGACGATTTCAAGAACATATTTTTCAATAAGTACTTCCCTCATATTCTTCGAAAAAATATGGAGAAGGAGTTTCTTGAACTAAATAAAAAGGATGATGAATCTGTTGGTATATACGAAGCGAATTTTACAAGGCTTGAAAGGTATGCATCTGGCTTTATCATCCAACCTGAGAGTAAGATCGATCGATTCTTCAGTGGCTTAAAACCAAATCTTCGAAGGGCATTATCTATAAGAGACATCAGTAGCTATGAAGAAATTTTGTGTTGTGATATCAAGGTAGAAATGGAAGTTGGTATTACATATCCATCTCATGGTTTTGACAAGAAACGAAAGATGGAGTTAAAGGAGAAATCTCATAATAATGGTGAAAAGAAGATGAATGTTTCCATATGCTCAAAGTGTGGGATGAATCATGGTGGAGATTGTATTAAATGGACTTAAAAATGTTTTAAGTGTGGAAAATAAGGTCATCGAGCAGCTGAGTGTCGAAGTAATGGAAAAAGGGTTTTTAATGGTGTGAATAAATAAAAGACTGCAGAGAATGCACCACCAACACTTCAATGCTTCAAGTGCAATGAAATGGGGCATTATGCTAATCAATTCCCCAATCCAAGGGTTAATGATGATTGACATGAGCAACCACCGAAGGCAAAGACAAAGGGAAGTCACATGTGATCACTATTGGTGATGTTGAATATGACAACGATGTGGTGGAATGATTAAGTGTTTATGTAATGGGATTCCAAAATAATGTTGTATATAGTATCATGGAATATTGTAATATTTATGTATTGGTCTATTGTGGTTTTCAATAATTTTATGGTACTGGTAACCATGGAAAGTGATTGAGATATTTTTGAAAAGAAGATGATATGCGCATAATGAAGGGATAAGGAGAAAATGAAATGTTTGACAGTATTCATGAGCTCATGACTGATATAAGGAAATAGTTATATCATGGTTTGAGTATATAGAATTTTTTGGGTTTTGGTATGTGGAAAGAGTTAACTTTTGACAGCACTCATGTTTTTACTAAGATTCAATTGTTATTCATTTTTTAAGAGAATACATGATTAAGGCCTTCGAATGTTGGTAATGTGACCAACATGACATATCTTATGATAAATGGGGATCAACGATTGTATTAACATGCCTGTTATAAGAAATCTCTGGTAATCATTTTCACTATATTATGAGAGTGGACTACAGTATTATAGATAAGCCTAATGATTGGAATGGATTATGTTGGACATAATTTAGTATTGTTTAAGGATGGATGTTTTTTTTTATTATTGATGGGATGTTATAGTAATGTATTTTTAGAAAAAGGACAACCTGCAGGATGGGAAACATCCCATCGCATCGGACAAGGTTGTGGGAATCGAACCCAAAACCGAAATGTTACTGGCCTTTATCGCCTACCACTGGCCTACAGTAAGTCCCTGGTTAGTAGAAACTAGTTTTATTTTATTAAGCGGTATGATATATGAAGTATAAGTTAATTTTTGGAACCATATACGATTAATTTAACCATAAGATGGACTTATAACTTTTTCTAACCTTTTGTTTGAAACAGATGGAATGACCCATAATTCTATCACATGATCTCCTAACACATCACGAATAACTAATTCAACTTAATTTCTTTAAGTGATGAAGTGGAAATTGTTCAATCCACGAACTACAGTGAAATTGTACCAAAATCATGTAAGTATTTCTTTTAATTCATCAACTTTAAGGAAATGATCTTGAAAAAAAAAATGTTGTCCTAGTTCCCTTATATCTGATGAATCAGATGGTACCTTAGATCATCACAAATCTATGGCTTTGTGATTGTTGGATTTTTCATATTCATGTTCTCTACCACTCTCCATCCAAACATGATGGTTATATTTCTCTTCCTTATCCATATTTTCACCTATGTTCTCCTATGTGGAATCCCAGTGATTAGTTAATTTGGGTAACCGTTATGTTTCATACTTTAGTTTTTAAAGATTGGTTTTGGTATTCCTTTTTACGATGTGGGTTTCTATTAAAGACAATTTCGAGTAGTAAACCATTTATAACCCCGACAAATTTCGAGGGCGAAATTCATTTTAACGGGGGTACAATGTAACACCCCGGGATTTTATGAAAAATATTCTTTTTAATTTTATTGATGTCTTGTGTTTTACGCTACAAAAAAGGAGTCTTTCACAACACGCAACCCTAACTTGGCTGCATACACGCAATCGCAACCTTCCTCGATAGCGTGTGTTTTACGCAATACCGAGTTTCACTAAACAACGATATGCTATTAAAATATTATTAAAACTAGCCGTTATGAATAGTAATTCCCACTTTTTGAAATTTTGTAAATTTTATTTTTCAAAAAGGACTTCATTTTTGGATTCGGAATATCAAAATTATCCTAGGATGAAATTTTGGTATTTTTCTGAAAACTTTCAATTTTTGATGAATATTGAAAACACTAGGTTACTATTTAAAAACCAACTTTTTATTTAAATAATTATTTATTTAATTTAAATTTATTTTAGGTCAAAATTGACACATAATACTTATATATGTTCAATGTTATTCATTAGATTCATTTTATAATAAATTTAGATATATAAAAAATTTATTGAACTTTTCACCGTCTTTTGCCCACCTCTGAGAAGAATTTGCAAATTTACATAAAACATAATTTTACCGCTTTTGTGAATGGAATTTAAAAAATCCGAGAGACATGGTTGATGTAAGTATGTAAAATGTTGTTCAAAGAGATAAAAATAATTTTTGGTGAATAGTAACTTTTTTTCTTTTTTTTACCACGGTTAAAAGTAAATATGGTAATTATGGTTAAAAATGATATTATTATTACCCAAAAACATGTCCTAAATCTATTGGATAAGTGTTATTCGACCAGAAACAACCCTAGGAATAACATATGACCATTTAGGCCCACTTGGATTAGATTATGACATTTATTATTAATTTATTTAAAGAAGGGTTAAAATACTTAAAATCAAATCTTAATAAGTAAATCATTTTTAATATTGAGTTATACATAAGATAAATTAGACTATAAATATTCATTATAAATATAGAAAGATTTCCTAGATAATGGTATTTTATTTTTAATTTTTAGACATTAAATAATTTAATTTATTTATGACACAATGATGATGCAGTAATTATATTATTAATGAAATATTGACATAATTGATGTAATAAATACCTAAATAAATGTAATTTGAGACTTTTAATGAATTAAAATAATTTTTTATGTTAATATAACATGTTAGTATTGATTTAATTAACTTTTTTTGAACTAATAATTCTTTTATGATTTTCACAAAAAAATCAATTACCAAATAGTGTCAAAATTGACATAAAATAGTTTTTCAAACAAATATTATATTATTAATTGTTATTTTATTCCTAAAAATCAAAGGTTCGGAAAAATGACTTATATAAGGTTATATATATTAATAATAAACAACTTGGGGTTTTTTTGGCTTGTTATAGTCAGATTATTAACCTTATAGTGTAAGAAAACAAGAAGACACGGTAAAAGATAAATTATCTAACATAAAGCTAAATCTAAATGATAAGGTTAAAATAGATACCTAAACTTGTCTAAATTCTATTGGATGAGAGGATTTCAACCCATACCCACCTTAGCTTCTAAATAAATCAATTTGGAGCTATTTAAAACCGAATATGGCTTTATATTAAAATAGTATTTTTAGTTTTTCCAAAGGTGCCCCTCTCCTCCCTTATAAAAGGGCACCTCCTCCCTCTCTTCCTCACACCACTTTGAGCCTTAAATCTCGGCCAACCCCTGGCAATTCTCTTCTCCACTTCCCTATAAACATCATATAGGTCCTGATATTCTTCAAAGACCAATTTTTGTGCCCTAAGAGGAGATTTCAAAGAGGCGCTTCAAAGAAGAGGTAATATTTGTTACCGATTATTTCAACTTTATTTCTTCATCCACTTCTTATTATTTAGTTGTTTCATTATGAATTAATAACATCAGTATCACTAATATACTGATATTTTATTATAATTATGAAACAAACATATTTCACCATCTATCCATCCTACGGAAAATGAAATCATCGCGTGTGCGTACGTACAGAATACTGTCTCCACGCCGTGGTGTAATCTATTTTCCACCACCACCGTACTTGGTGGGGTATAATGGTGTAAATAATAACTATATATGATTTTATTAAAGTGATATTGATTCTGAAATAGTATACATACACTCCAATACAATCCCACGATCATGAGAATGATATCATCACTCGTGCGTACGTACGGACTACCGTCTCCACGATGCGATGAGATTCATTCTCCATGTTAACCATTCATGAATGATTATAAAGTATATATAATAAGTAATCCTGAAATATATGACATAATAATGATACTGTATTTATGTGTATATATATGTATGTCATCTACTTAATTTCATTCAATTCAATAAGGAAACGAAAACAGCGTTCATACGTACGTACGACCTACTGTCTCCATGAACGGTGTATTTCATTTCATTTAATCGATATATCATATATATATATATATGTATATAATGATATATATATTATATTTAAATCATGTTTTACATTTTGTAATTAAGTAAATCAGGATATAAGTAATAATATCAAGAACAACAAGTCCAAACACGTACGATAAATAAAACGATTTAACCCAAAACGTTGCTTTAACATTGAACTTACAAAAGAACGGGTAATATAAAGTCATAAGTGAACCATATATGATATCATAACAATGAATATGATTCTGTAATAAGTCAATGACATTTTTTAAATAATTATACAGGAGGTTTGGAAATTTACGAAGCATATCAGACCTAAGGTAAGGGATAATTTTGCAATTCTCATTTTTATCAGAGATTTCTTATTCATAAGTTTTTACTGGAGTTATATTTATCATCCATGTCCAAGTTTTATAAAAATGTTTTCATGTATGTTTAAAGTCCTTTTTACCCATTTTTTACTTTTACCACGTTTTATGGAAGGAATCTTTCTTGTGTTTACAATACAAGGAACTTTTTGACTTTTCCGACAAAACTACGAGGAGAATGTTATTTTTAACTTATACAGCGTGAACGGATTTTTACGGTTTCATAAAGCCTCATTTTCATAAAGCATACTCTACAAGATTGCATGATTATATTCAAAAAATCCCTTTTCTTTTAAAATTGCATGACATTTCGTGAAAATAAAATGATTTGGAAGAGGAAAGGTTATTTTCCTCAAGAATTCATTTCAAGTGTTTTTATCAAAACTATTTTCCATCTAAAATGACATTATTTAATATGTTTATGTTTCAAGTATAATGTCTCTATTATTTACATGGTTTTATTCTTCTTATGATGAAAATATATCCATTTTTATGTGGATTATGTTATGATGGCATGATGTTTAAGAATCTCATTCTATTACATGGGTTATGCTATGATGTATGATTTATGATTTTGTGGCACACGAAAGAATGATTTCATTATGAGATGGGTGGGACCTATATCTCCCTCCAATGCATTGGGTAAAGATTTATATCTCATGAGATAGATATGGCTGGAATGTTAAGTTAATCTGGTTCAGTGTTACAGTACTGAAACGAGGAGTGAACTCGATTTAGAAAGGGACTTTGTCCACTAAGATGATCTTGGCAGTAATTCCTTGGCTACTATGGAAATCATAACATGTGCTGAATGGTTTCCAAAATTACATGTTTTATTCCCATTATATTTTATCATGGTTGATGTTCTATTATGATATATTCCTTACGTACTTCCACGATTTATGTCTTTGCTCAAGATTTTGATGTTTAAATTTCATGTTCCAGTTTTTTTCTTCCAAATGTTTATGGATTGTTTTATGTTATCTATGTTTGCCCTTACAGAGCATTTGAGCTCACCCTTTTTATGTTTTATTTGTCCTAGGAAATAAATAAAGGTTTTAGGTAAGAAAACAAAAAGGGGAAGATCGTTATGGGAGTTGGTGAAGATATTTCAACATGATTAGAAATTTATATTCAAAGTTTCCAAAGACACTAAACTATTACGGTCCTTGTGTGTCTGTTTTTGTTATGTATTAAGAATTTGGAAAAAGTAATGTAATGTCCATGTACGTCAAGCTTCGGGTCTCTACATGTGAATCCCTATATATCTCGAGTTAGAAAAAATCCATCCACCCATAGTTTTCATAAACATCATGAACACATCCTAGTAAAAATTTTGTTCAACCATTATATTATGGGTGTCTAGTATAGCCATAAACATTCAATCCAGAGGAAATGAGAAGGCACCCCTATGAATATCGAGCTATTGATTATGTGAAGGGGAATATTTTATTTGGGTCAGTTGGGGAAAACTGATCCATGTAGTTTAAGGTCATGTAGTATAGGCCATATGTTGTGCAGTTTAATGTCATGTGATAAGGACATAGATGGTAGAAATTTTGTCTTATCATAGGTTCTGGGATAAACATCTACATGTTGGAGGATCATACAAAGATATGGATCATATATAAATAAGCTCAGTCTTAGCGAATCTACCTCTCTATGTAGTTTAGGTTCAAACATGTTGAAGAATATGTCGTGTAGTTTAATGTCTTGCGATAATGATTTGGATACCATATATTTTAGGGTTATATTAAGAGGACAATTTTATAGTATTTTATAGTCATATAGATTGTAATTTGGGTTCTATATAATTTAACATCCAATGTTTATAATGAAATTCTCCATAGTGTCAAGTCATGAAGCTGGGACATGGAATCGAACATAATGAAATATAAAATAATTCTTGAGAAAACCTTTTTTGGTGGCTGAAATGATGCAATATCCATCAACTATAATTAAGTAGCATAATCTATAGGATTAGATATTTTTTATAGTATAAGATCTTTGATGTTTTGGTTATAGTTTTTGAGGATTCATTAAAATTATCATCATAGTTATAAAAGAGATCACAAATTATCCATAGTTGAATGAGAAGAGGAGATCCTTCTTTTTTAACTCCCATGAGACTTGGTTCTAATGGATTTAAATATTGAGAAGTTTTTTTAAGCTTCGCTTATTGAGCCAACCCAATTCATTATGTTATATTGGGAATGTTCATATTAAAATAATTGACTATTGAGGAAGATGGGATGAAATGATACAAGAACCTTGATAGTTAGGACAACATAAGTCTTATATTAAAGGTAATATACGGTCTCTTATGTGGATGTACAGTTTATGGTGTGATATTCCATATTTAATATATGATTTTTTTGCTAATATTTATTATTATTTTACATATTAAAAACGAAATTAAATTGAGTTTTGCTTAAAGAATATATATATATCTCACTTCACAACTATTTGGTAAATGGATGAATGTTTGGACTAGATATTATACTCTTAATTGATCCACTTAAATTCATAATGATTGAAAATGTTAAAAATGTTCATTAATATTTTGTGAGGCATATTGAATTTGGATATGATATTGGACTTCATAAATTTTATAATAACCTTTATTTGAGCATTCATAATAGATTTTACTTAACCCATTTATAGAAAAAGTTGATGAGATTAGGGGTGCACTTAATATTCATGGTTGTAAATAGAGGATATGGAACCCTAATATCAATTACCTACATGAAAAACAACACAAATTATTTAGAGGTGTGGAAAAGTTCTAGGGATTAATGATTAAAATTTACATATCTCTAAAAAGTATGGAACTTATTCAATAACTCCACGGAGTGTTATATCATCGATGGACAAAAATATTTGTGCCACTAAATTTGATGGAAGAACATATATCATGAATGATTGAAACTAGAAGCACCATCATTTAATTCCAATATAACAGTGAGGGTTATATCCTCCTTCAATATAGTCATATAGGATTCCATGAAATCCTTTCTTATAGAGATATTTTTTATAATTTGGTTTTTAAAAAGTATAACGTCTGTTTCTCAGTACCGTATTTTTTTGATTTATTAAATTGAATAATTACACTTTAGTATTATTCTATTGTGGTGGAAATCCATATAATTCTTCTATCAATTGGAAAGGATATTATATTTCCTTATTCAGGGGTAATTTTGATTTTTTTTACCTCCTCCATTTAAATGTTGTTGAATCATGACACCACATTATGGTGAACAATGTTAATAACTATATAATCCTAGTAAAGATCTTTTTTTTATATAAATGCACTTCAAAATGCATCATATTTAGTGTTATGTAAATTTGTTAGGTGACGCTGTTTTTTATATGGGAAAAATTTAGCCATCATCCTTCCAAAATAATCAATAATAGTCAATAGTTCTTCCCTATTAGATATATTCAACACTAACCTTCTAGATTATCCACTATGAATCACCGTTAATGTTAATGTGGTCAACTAATATATAAAAAATAATTATAATACTATAATGATATATTGGTAATCCAATTCCATATTAGTGTGTCAATATAATTGGTAAAAAATATAATATATGGTCTGAAATCATGGGGGAGATGAGTATAATACCCTGACAAACCCTTCTAATCATTAGGTTTCTATTATAATCCTGTTTGTGATCATAAATTTACCATCAAAGAATATATTCCATTTTTTCAGTGTCATGGATGGAAAATAATTCTTCACCAAGGAGTCAAATACTAAACTAATATTTTTATGGGAAAAGTTTTCAAATAAGTACTTCGGCTAATTCCTTCCCATTGATTGACTTAGAAAACCTACAATTCATGTCAAACTACGACAGAACTATAAAAAACAATACTAGATACTCAATTATATGACCAATGATATAATTAAGTGGGTAAACATGAGAGAAAATATGGGCCTAATTATACTGAAAGTAATGTCCCAAATTCAACACTGTGATAATCGTTGTGAAGGTCTTTTATTTTTGATATTAGAGTATTGTGTTTCAATATCAAACATGGTTCCTATACAATTATTGATGATGTTTCACTAATTTTATTGTTCTTCTATGTTATTAGTGTATCAAGTGATAACTCCAGGGATTCCAGGTAGTGGATGAGGGTTTACCTTCAACTAGAATAATCAACACCAATTTTAAAAGTAGATATTACATAAACCCAATAAAACATATATATGAATATGAATCCCATTTATAGGTTAATGCCTTCTTCATAAATTTTTTTAAGAGTAATAATTTTATTTTTAGGTTAGATACGAAGCATCTATTATAGGAATTATTATTTGCGAGTCCTCTAAACTATTTGAGATTATATGGAGCTACTACATCTACTATTACATTGGTTATTTCATGGTAGGCATTGATTCCATGATGGTGTAGCACAATGTTGAGAAGTTTCTATGATGTTTCCCTAAAACCACATTTCAAGGGGTTCATCTATAACTAATATTATTTTATTTTTTGAAAACAATCCCTAGATCATCATGATGATCATAGTGTTATTGACACTTGACCACTAAATCATTTATTATATATTATATGATCTTACATAAAAGGGGATTGATGATATACTATATGGTAAATTGATATGTGAATTAAACATTCATCACAACAAAGGTCATCACATGATATAAATATAAACATTTGGGTGACTTATAGTTTGTGTGCTTCTTATCTTTAGGGGATATTCAGATTTGGTTATATCTATAGTAACTATCTACAAATGAAATTACTTAGAGACTAGTTGTTTCATTGATCGATGGCTCTATGATTGGGACTAGGAAATCATCCTTTAGATAATGTCTATTTAGGTGTCTAAATTTCATAAAAATATAATTTTCAAATTATTCTTCTTATTGGGGATTATAATGTTGAGCCATTATGGTTCTAAAATTCTATGATGGTGTTATATTTGATAAAAATCTAAAAATTATCATCTTCTATAGTGACATGAGTTGGATACATTCTCTTGATCACCTATTTATAGGCAAGGTGAAAATCATGAAAACCCATGTGATGGGTAGCCAAATCAATATATAATCCATAAAAATATATATAGAATTACAAAAAATACACCGCAAATAAATTTCATAAAGGATATATACCTTTATTATTCTTCAGGGGCCTTGGAGACACTAATCAACATAGGTCACCAATCATCCTCTGAACCTAGATTAACTTCTTAAATTTCATTGACCATTGTGGATACACCTTCTTGGAAGGTTTTAGGGGCATCCCTATGATCTTTTTCTACTTATTATTTATGCCTCACTATTAATAGGAGAGGGTGGTAGGATAACATCCCATGATGTGGTTAATGATGCAACGAAATTATTATATCAATTAGAATGTTATCATCCCTTGGATTATTGAATATCATTTGAAGAAACCATTACCATGATAATGTGTTATAATGTGCCTCAACCACATTATTTGAAATAATATCCACAATGTTGATTAGTTTTGACTGAATTTGTTGAGACTAAAGATTGATCATGGTAGTATGGTGGTAAAGATGATCAGGGTCAAGGTAGGTTTTCACATACTCTGTAATGATATACTCTAAATTTTCTAAGAGATTATCTAAGGGGGAATATTCCTGAACAACCTCAAAATTTTAAATTATTTAATTATTTGTTGTATTTTACAATGGAACCCATGGTACTTGGTCATTACCTAGATCAATAGTTATTTCCTCAATCCACTTGATAAAAAACTAGTTATATTCATTTAGTTTTCTTAGTTGACTAATAGATCTAGTATCGAGTTCATTAGTGGAATTAATCAAGATGGTGTTATCTACCATTGGTTGAATTCAATCCATTTCATTGAACCATGTGTCTAAAGATTATGATTCACCATAATTGATGGGGGAATTACCACCATAAAATAAATTAACGTGTCCATTGACAGAGTACTTGAGGCATTTATTTCCTTATGAAGGCAATCCCACATTAAAATGGATCCTCGACCACCATATTAGAGCATTTAAGGTTTTATCTTAGTGAACCATCGTCAATTAAAAATTATAAATTATATCTCTATATTAGGTTCGTAGCCAAATCTTGTTGAGTGGTTTTTTCAAAATATTATCATATCCTAGTATTTTATTATTAGAGGGAAACATGGTGGCTTAACTATAACCTAGGATTGGGAGTGACAATACTAGTATGAGGTTTATCCTAAAACCATTATCTATTAATGACTGAAGGAAATCATTATCATTAAACATTTTAGATATATATATATATATATATAACTGTCGAAAATTCATATATATAAAAGATTACTTGAATTGTGAAAGAAGTGGCCATATGTAATTTGGTAGAACTATTATCCTAAATATATGCCTCTATCATGGAAACATCAACCATTAACTATTGAGGGAGTAAAAAGGCCTCAATGATATCTTCCCTAAAATATATTGAACTGTGAATGGTATCCCAGACAGAGATATTTTTAGAATATAATCAAGAAACATTATGATTTTTTATTATGAGATCGATGGATTTTGATTACTAAGTTGAAACATACCCATAGATTGAGACTTTGAAATTGAGGTTTCTTGTGATTTTTAACCTAGTGACAAACATGAATATGGATATATTTAATTTCATTTTTAGATTGGGATTAACTTAACCTTTTAAATTTCAGTTTGGTATAGAAAATGTTTAATTTATTAAATGTTCATCTAGTATGTATAAGTCTAAATGAGAACACAATGCTTTAGTATCAGATCAATATCCTCCTTGAGCTCATTGGGGTTCAAGACGTCATGTTTCTCTAACATATATGGACTTATTAGAAATTATTATTGATCATTGATGTCTATATAAAACTTATCTTCCTCAACTTACTCCTCTTATATGACCTCCTCATCTATTGTAGATGGAGAGATAGGGTTTATATGTATCTTATTCGTTATTAAACTGTAATTTTAAGTGGATGATATTAATAGACCCCATTCATCACTCTCAATTTGATGAGGCACCAATTTTTCATGGTGTTTCCCATCCTACCAATAATGGGGATAAAATGTTCGAAAGTGTTTGGACATTATTGGGAGCTGATTGGGGTTATTACATATTTACCCTATTCATATTACATAAATAATTTTTAATATTATAATATTTTGATTCCAAAAAAAAAGAATAAGTCGTCCAAAAGGGAACTAGCAAGACAACTAGTTGATTCAATTATTCCTTGAGAATAGCATGTTCTTGGATGACTAATTTCTTGTTTATACAATAATTAAATTTCAATGCATGTATTTTTGGGATTTAATTCCATAATTCTTCATCCATAATTGTAAAAGACACAATTACACTATTCTAAGGTTATTAGAATCATTGATTACTTCTATATTACCATATTTTAGAGGAAATTCTCGAAGAAAAATCAGTCTTGGATATTATTCCGCAACACCTAATAAATGGGTTAGTAATTAGGGTGTTCATTTATACTAAATTCATTAGTATTCATAGTTATTCATATTTTTTTATGTTTAATATCTATGTATGTGATGAAGTTCCCCATAATAGACTCCCTTTGGAATAAAGAGGTTGTATTTCCTCTATCCTCAAACATTGGGTCACTCTTCTCCTTCTTTTATTCTTGAAGTGGGATCTATTTCTTCTGATATCATTCAGGGGAAGTACCACAAGATATTTTTGGGGTTTAAGATATGGATATAGTAATATTTCCAACTTGGTTTTGATCGTTACAATATCATATCTCCCATCTTTCTTCATTTTATTTTCCAGTTCTTATTGAGAGTTGGACAATGAGCATCATGTTTCATCTTATGACTATTGAAAATAATAAAATAATACTACACTATATTAATGGTATAAGTGGTGAATCAAATTAACCCTTGATATTATATATGTATATGTATAATAGAATTTTTTATAGAAGTTTCATATTTAGAGAGTATTGTAGTCCCTTTCACCGGACGATGATTTCTTTGACACTCTCACTTTCATGATGTTTCTATATTGTGATGTTTAGTGTAGTTAAATCTATAGTATTGAATTTAATTTGTAGGGGAACTATCATCATATATATTTTTATTGAGAAACTTATACCCCTGGTAAATTACTATTAAAATTTATCATTTGTTATTCCATGTTTTCAAACAAAACAAATGATCGTTAATTATAATTTATAATTTGATGTTCACATCATGTGTCTACAACTAAAAAGTTAGTGCATGATATATTTCTATTATAAAAAAAATAATGTTAAATACTAGGATATTGGGAATCCAAAAATTTAACAATGGATGAGTTTCCTCAAACCAGTTAGTGTATTGGTTTCTCTCTTGTTTCACTATTATGTGTTAGCCCTCTGTCGTTTCCATTTGAGTGGTGATGGACTTGATAAAGACAATTCGATCTAGTGGTAATATCATTTGGTTTTATTTCCTAGTTGATCAAATTTATGGATTATAATATGTTTGGATCACATATAATGGAAATCAATTACTTAGATGAGTTGGAATTGGGTATATTTCTTCGAATTTTTGTTGCTACAACCCCAATAGGGAAAATTCCAAACACTCTATGGCCATCAAATATAGATAAAGTGGTACTTTGAACCTAGATTTCATCAAATAGATGGAATATAATTTTATTGATAGATTATATTCCTCTTCTTGAATTTTTACCTGATGAAATACATTGAACTTTATTAGTGAGTTTTACTCGATATGAATATTACCTCTAAGTAACTCATTTTTTACTAACTTCAATATATCTAACTCAACTTCATGTTGATCTAGATTCTCCTTAATAAATAGGGTATCAAATCCTCTGATTGGTTCGTTATCTGTATTAGTTTCCCTAGACATCCCTTTATATTTGTATGAATCTTGATGAGGGTATGATGATTGAATATTTTAAAGAGATCATTGACTGTGATAATTCCATTAATGTCGAGTACACATAGTTTCTTTATAGATGTTAGTGTAGATCACATTTCAAGTAGACATACCTTTATATTGTCCTTCCATTCCTGGGTCATTATCTATTTTATCTATGATATTAACGTTAATAACATTCACTAATGTGGATAATGTAATTGGAATCTTATATATATTTGAGTTCTAAAGGGATTAGCCTCCCTCCAAATATTCATTGAGAGAGAAATCATATTCCCCATTAACATTCAGATTCATCGAAGAAAAGTTGGTCTATATCCTCTATGAGGCCTCACCTACCCTCCTCAAAAAAAAATTAACCTGAGAGTGTTTCATGTGGATTTCACTAATTCTTCTTGCAATGATGGGGAAGGATCATGTGGTGGATGTAACTTTGATGGAACCTCATATAATGGTTAGCCTAATCTAGGGAAGATAAATTTCAATGTAGTAGGGTGTAATAATTCCCTCATATTGGTCAGTTGAGTTTCACATGGTTACAAAACCATCACATCTTATATCCCTTGGGGATTTCATGATCCAAGGGGTGGTGTTTGTGGTAAAACTTCACCCAACCATATTGATTGGGGTTTCTATAATACTATTTTGGATGAAATGGATATCATGGACTTATTGAATTTTTATTCATCTATCTATAAATGATCTAGATACAAAAAATTTTATTTATATATATATTTGTGTGTGTTATTTTCATTGACAGTTTCTCTATATTTAAAGGCTTTTCTTCCCTCATATAGGATTCCTACATGAAATTATTAGTATCTTTATGTATGATTATATCAATGGATCTATCTCATAGATTGTTCCTTTTACAATCTTTAATAATGAAAATTATTATCTTAAAATAACTACTAGCATATTAAAATCATGGGATTGGAACATTGACTGAAGTAATGACATTATATATTGCTTCCAATAATGATCCTTGTTGGTTGATGACTAGGGTGAAGTGAAGCACTATATATCCCCCCATCCATTAATCTGAATGTCAGATAAGGAATATGTGATAACATATAATAGTTCCTATATACTAATGGGGTAGTCGTATTAGATGAAATTATTATTCCTTTCTAAAATTGGGTTTATGGCCACTAAAAATATAGTGAAATCAACATGATGATGGATCTCTCTCATCCCCTTGATATGGTTAGAATACTCCATGTATGAAAAAAGTTTCCACTTGTGATAGATGATATTATCAAATAAGATTTGGTGTATATGGGGTATGAATTTCTCTTTTAATGATTCTATAATACCATTCGATTGATTTTACATTTTTTTATAACATAAATGATGTGTTTTCCATGGCCATATTATTTCTCATAAAAAGAGTTTTCATCATATTATGAATGCGATTATTCAACCTAATCTGACTATAATAATTATTTATATACTACCTTATCAAAGAGATCCATCCACTTTATCTAACCATAGTTGTAGTTTCTTATAATATAGTCTATATATAGATCGAGTTCATGTGTAATGGAAATATAGTTATAGATTTATCCTAATCTGGGGTCCTTGAGAAAACTGATGTGAATGTGAAGGCTCAAACACTAGGATGGTGAGAGAGTAGAATTTAATATTATTTACTATTGGTATTTGAATATGAGATCTTGAAATCACTATGTACCCAATAATTATAGGAATGAATCCACACATAGTTCTAATATTTTCATAGTGCAAGGGCATTGTAGAATACCCAATGGGAATGGAGGGGATTCAAACACTATGATGTGGGGGTTTTTGGTGGAATTTGTTATTGGGTATAGGATATGAGATCTTAGCATTAATATGTATCCTACGTAAATAGGGATCAACCAACACGTAGCTATTAGATGTATAACCTCTATTTATAGTGCTACCTCATGTATTGGAGAGTAAGGGTGTAATGTATGAGTGCACTAGAAAGAGATAGATGGAAATCCTATGTGAATTTGGTAAGGCCCCATCACTAAGACAAACTCAGTATAGAAATGAGAGATTTATCAGGGCCTAGTATAAGAGATCTATGAATCCCTACATATCTTGAGTTCGAAAAAATCATGTTATGAAATGTTTTGATATTCACGATGGAATTATAAAGGTTAGAATATTGGTGAACCAATATGTTATGGGTTTCTTGTGTAGATATAACCATTTAATACCGATTTTAGGAAATGGTGCCAATATGTAGATAGCACTTTCATATGAGAAGGGGAATATTTTATCTAAGAACCATAGAGAAAACCACTCCATGTATTTTATGTGTCTGTTGGATAGATCTTATACACAATTTAATGACATGTGATAAAGAAATATATGGGGATAATTTGATTTAATATAGGATGGTTGTTAAAGTACCTTATTTCGGGGTTCTTACATAAATTTGGACCAAAGGTAACAAATATCAGTCACGTAGAATTGACCTCTATATGTAATTTAGGTTCATACAAGGTGAACCATATGTTGTGTAGTTTAATTTTATGTGATAAGGATGTTGGATCCATATATTCAATGGTTATATAAAAAGGACCTTTTCTAAGATGTTTAAATCCATGTGTATTGGAATTAGGTTGGTATAAAATTTAAAATCACACGACTATGATGAAATTATTCATATTTTAAATTCATGCTCCTATGTTGTGGAACCAAACCTGATGTACTAAAAAATAATATTTGGGGAACCTTGTATTGGGTGTAGTATTGAGGAACCCTACATCCACTATAATTAGTGAGTAAGATTTGTAGGTGTAGAACTTGTGTATAATGTAAGGACCTTACTATTTTGGTTCCAATTTTGAAGGATACTTTCCAAGTATCATCACATTTCTCAAACCAATCCCTAATTCTCCTTGGATGATTGAGCACATTTGATCCTTCTTCTTAAAATATCAGGAGGCTTTGATTTGATGGATTTAAATATTGTAGAGTGTGCATAATCATTTCACATTGATCTAATCCAAAACATCATATTGTATTTCAGACTTTTCATATTCAGATAGTTGATTTTAGAGGAAAATATGTTGTCAGGGTTGTAAAAAATGTGATAGGATGGACCGCCTATGTCCTATATAAAAGTGAATATACTGTCTATTGGGTGGAATTATGGTTCTTGGTGTGATAGAACAAAGAACATATGTGGTTTTTTGGCCAATATTTGTCATATTTTTTCACTATATTCTAAATGATATTATATTTAATTTTGTTCAAATCCTCTAAAAATAAATTCACCACTATATGATAATGGTAAAATGGTTGGACTAGATGTCTTTCTCATAATAAATCATCTTCAATTTAGAAGCATATAAAATGTATAGTTGAGAAATAACATTTTATGGGGAATATAAACCCTAGTGATGGTATTAGACATATAGAGACTTAGGCTTCATATACATGGATATTAAAAACTTTTAGATGAGTATTCATTAAATTACAAAAACACATGCTTGAGGACCATATAGTTTAGTGCATTTAGAAACATAGACATAATATACTTAATTCATGAAAAAATATCAGTGCCTCCTATAATGATATTCCCATTTAGTACTATTATTTAAAAACATTTTTTTACCTAGGTAAATGAAAAATAAGAAATTGTGATCACATATACATAGTAAGGTTAAACAAGGGAGATACGTAAGCATAACCTGAGTATAAGCTTATGAGAACATGATAATAATCTTTTAAAACCATATCTTGCATATTAAGGATCATAATATTTAGTCACGATATAAATATTGGCAGATCATAAGACATGGATCATAAGAGAATAAAATAACATAATCCATTAGAGTATAAAATTTTAATAAGATATGGTATCTTTCCATACACATAAACATAGAAAATTATTTCCATAGTAGTCAGACCTCATTTCCAAGGTTATCATAGTGGAATGGGTTTATTCCCTAAACTATCATAGTAGTCATGGTTCACTCCCAAGACTATCATTATTGAAAAATTCCATTACTAAACCAGGTTTACTCTCATTTCGTATCCTATATATCTCATGAGATATAAATATTTACCTACATAATTGGAGGTATATATAGGTTCCACCGATATCATAATGAAAATAACACATTTTTGTTCCACAATATCATAAAACATTAATCATATAATACCACAAGGAATTAAATGGGTTTTATAAAAAAATTAACATATCGTAACCAATGGAAAATTATAGGTTTCATAATCATTTAATTATTTTATAATTCCATGGACCATAGATAAAGAAGTGGGTTTCATGAACATTTGATCATGGTATAACCTGTGGTGGAGAAATAAGCTTCATAAACATATTTTTATCATAAAAATAAATCATTCATAAAAAGAATAAGAATTTTATCCTTGTCTCATAACCTCAAAAAAACATAAATTACATCAAATTATGAGGTCTTAGATGGATAATTATTTAGAAAGATAAATCCCATGAAATGTTTCTCAAGGAAGATTACATTTCATTGAATAACAATTTTTAAAAATTAAAATTCATAAAATAAATATGGAATTTCGTTTTATTGAAAAATAACATTATAACATATAAATTAAGGTTTAAAAATTAATTAAAACATTTTTAATTATCATATCCTTTCCACTATAAAAACAATTTTTAAAACATTTTCAAAATACATTTTTTACATTGAAATAATTTATTTAAAATCTAAATATTTCTAAAATATTAATGAAAATTTTTTCTTTGAAAATAAATTTTAATAATTATAATGTTTTTTTGAAATCATTGAGTATTCATGACACTGATAAATACTATTCATTTCATTCAGGTTAAAAACAAATATTCTTTTCTCATTTTTGGTAAAATAAAAAGAGGGATTTTTTGGTAAATGATATGAAGATTCCATAAAAAAATTAATCAAATTTAAAACATTGGTAAAAATGTCTCAAATAAATCATTATATGAATTGTGACAACATTTTTTATTTTTTTTAGTAAACATTATTTTGGAAGAAAAATGGTTTTCAACCGAAGAGATAAATAATTTTGTTTTTTCAAAAAAAATATTCTTTTGATCTATTGACTACACAAAGAGAAGAAAATGAAATGAAAATATGTATTATCATAAATATTCATAATTATATTATAATTCATGAGTTTATTGATAAATATATCATAACATTTAACGCCCTAACCCTAGAAGCCTGAACCTAGTGAATTGTTCTATTACATTGACATGATTATAAGGAATCAAATCTCAAAGGACTGATCTGTTTATCAGTCTTGGAATAATATATTTCATTCAAGATAATCATAATAAATTGGGAAAATATAACAAGATACAATATAAAATTAAATAAACATCATCCTTGAATGCTTATTCAAAAAAAATTCTTTATAACGTAGGGAAATAATCATAAGGAAGGGGTGAGCTCAAATGCTCAGTAAGGGTAAGCAATACCACCGAAGGTATCATAAACATAAATATTAGTCATGGTGAATAACTAAAATCACATGCCTTTAAAATTAAATTTGAACACATTATGGTAAGAATAAGAGATTATTAAATAATTCCATAATAAATCATAAACATTGGTATTCTACTTGTGGAATAACTACATAGTATTTCAAATACTAGTTTCATAATGAGGTAAAAAAATGTGGGACATCATAACTATACTGTCAAGGCCTCAACCCAAGACTATAAATAACCATTCTTTCAAGGCCTTGTGCCAAGACTATAGTTTCTCACATGTGACCTACTGATGCATCAAGGGGCTATAGTGGGCGCAACCATTCACTTATTTAGTACAATTAATTCCTCATATTAACTAGGACAAAAATAAACAACATATATATTAATATTGAAGGTAACAAATGATACATAAATAAATTACCCTGAACATTAAGCATAAACACTAACCATTCAGAGTAAATTTGGGAATGGTTTTAAGATAGTACATTCATAGTCAAACTAATCATAAAACATTCAATTAAATATGGTATATGATATAATACATAATAATCAAAAGTGTGTTGAAATCTTTGAAGATATTTGTATAAAATCTTCGAGTATTTCTTAAGATAAACACACATTTACTTTGAAAAAAAGAGTTATTTTGGAAAATCCGTTGTGTAAAACTAAATGAAATGACAGATATTATTTTCATAATAAAATGAGTGATTTTATAAGGATAATGGTTGAAATAACATATTATAGAGTGCCCTTTATAATAGGTAATAATTTGAGAAATTCCCTTGAATTGGGCATATATTATAGGAAATGTTTTTGAAAGATCCTTTTAAAACTTATAACTCCCCATAAATGAAAATAGAATATTATTTTGTACACATATATAGGAAAATATCAGATAATATATTATGATAACATAATAATAAATAATAATTCAATTGAGGTATGTATAAAATTAGAGTAACCATAATGAAAATTGAGGTTCTTGTAGAAAGTCCTAACCTAATGTCTGATGGTGTCCTTCACTTGAACATAATTTCCTAGATAACCAAATTAAATTCAATAATTAATATTATATGAACATCATATTTTTTAAAATTGATTTGGTATATTGTTATTATGTTCATTCATGGCCTTCTATATGGGTTTAATATGGTCTATTTTATTGGTTGTGAGCGTTTTATCCCTTGGTATGCATGACCAGTTTACTTATATACATGTACATATAAACATGTGAGATGTGAATGGTTTTCAAGAATATATTTTTTTTAATTTAATAAAATCCATAATATTAGATCATTATAAAAATAATTTGGTAATTGTGAGTGATGGTGAATCATTATATAAAACATTAATGGAAATTGTTTGGGATAATTGGCGGTTTTTTATCACTACAAACTCATTTTGATTTATAAGTTTATATCATGTGTTAAAAAAGATTCCAAAACATCAAATATGTTATAATACATACATTATTGTCTATTTCATCCATAAAAACTATTTAATGACCATAATTTAAGACTGTAACAAAAATTGAAAACACGACATCCTTGAATGTCATAAATTAACACATCTTGGATAGTTTATTCATTTCTAGTACAATAGAAGGGGAAAGGAGAGATGGTGATGAATTTTTAAATTATAATAAAAAATTTATATAAAATTTTTGGTAATGGAGTTATCATAACATTTTAATAAAAGGGGATGAGGAACAAAAAAGAAAAGGAAAGAACTCAAAAGAAAAGATAAGTTTAGAAATCCATAATGTAAATTCGGCAGCCTAACAACATCTCATAAAAATTTATATAATATTTTAATAAGAGAAAAATAGGTATCTCATCATTCTTAAATAATATGGATAGTAAGGTGGATATCTAATGACATATCCTCATATAATCCCATTCAAATTAAAAGAGAATAACATAAAAAAGTGCTTGAAAAAAGAAGGATGGTAGATTCCCTTACATGGTAGAGTAACTCCTAAAACATGAAGGTTGTGACATTGGGAGACTACAGAAACCTTAGGAGGAGTAATAGTGAGTTAAAACTACCTGTTAATAGAGTATTATTAATTTGGAATGAAATAAAATGAAGCAATGGGTACGTAGTTATAATAAAAGAGATGGAGATTTTTATTAATTTCAAAGTACACCTCACTAGTGGTATTTGAAAAACCAATGTCTTTACCTTTTTCCCATGGAATTGGCCACATAGGACACCTCATATCATATTTTAATGTACACAAGCCAACCAGAATTTTATATTAATTATTAAATCATTAATATTTCAATAATCATACTAAAAACTCAAAACTGTATTTTTACTATTCACACAATACTAAAGTAATTTATAAAATTATCATAAATTCAGTCTAACATAATATTGATGTTATGAATTAAAAAATGAACTCCAATTTTTGAAAATAATTTTCTAAATATTATGAATTTATTTTTTACCTAATATAATAAATTGTTGTAAAAATAAACATTTTAAAACTATAATTCATTTTATATCACATTGGAAAATTAATCTAGATCTAATTATATTATAACATTAAGAAAATAAAATATTAATATGATTTGATATTAATAAGTGTCAAATTATTATTCATAAGGGTATGTTCCTATTAACCAAAAATTATATTTGTCTTATCAGACACTAAATGTCTTATTGAACGCAATCATGTATGTCAGTTTTTCGAAAATCCAATCACAAAGGTGGAAAATTTATGTTTCCTAGCTTGGTTATATCAAAGTGGTGATTTTTAGAGACTCAGTGTTACATGATTTTATTGTTAAATTTTTATATAAGTCCTTGGGGTGTTACATTCTTTCCTCCTTATAAAAATTTCTTCTTCAAAATTCATAGATTGTTACATCCAAAAATGATTTGGGTATGTCTTCATTATAAGATTCTCATGCTCCAATAAAGTCTTTACGAACTTATGATATTTTCAAAGTATCTTTACCATTAATGAAATGTGAATCCACAACATCTACACCATAGTTTATAGAAGCTAGATAGGCACTTCACATTAAGATAATTTTGGTTCCAATCCTATTCTTTTAGAAGTTATAACATGTGTTGGGTCTGACTTGTACTTTCACATCAACGAGACATGGAACACATTGTATACCTTAGATAGGATATCTGAAATTCCTATATGGTAATACATATCTTCAATTATCTGAAAATTTTCAAAATGTTGAATGTACCATTGGATCAGTTTCCCTTTCTTCCCAAATATTATAACACAATTTGATGGTGATACCATTATAAAAACATGAACTCTTACTTAAAATTTAAAATCCTCCTTCAATTATCAACATATCTATTTTTCCAACATTAGAATGCTTTGATAGGTGTTTGAATAGTATTTAAATTTGTTTTTGTTTCCTCAATATGCTCTGGGCCCACATGCTTCCTTTCAATAACTTCATCCCAAAATGTTGGTGTATGACATATCTTTCCATACAATGCTTTATTTTGTGTCATTTAAAAGATTGAATGGAAAATATTATTGTAAAAAAACTCCCCCAAAGTTAAATATTGATCCCACATACCTTGAAAATCAATGTGAGCGTGATTTCAACGTTTCTTTTTATGTTTGGATATCCCTTTCTGACTACCCGTCAGTTTGGGGGTGAGATGTAGTACTCAAATAATGCTCAGTGTCCAAAGCTTTTGCAATAATTTTCCAAAATTTCAATGCAAATCAAGGATCACAATAAGACACTATTGAAATATGTTCTCCCTAAATTCTTAAAAACCCATTAATATAAGGTCATGAAAGGTGCTCTATTGAGAATTCCTCCATTATAGAAAATAAATGCAAAGATTTCATATTTTGATCAATAATTTCCAATATTGCATAACTATTTGATTGATTTTTTACTAATCTAGTTAAAAAATACATAGTGATTTCATCATAAAATGTAATATACAATAATTAACAACAAATAATATAAACCCTAAAATATATGTATACTATTATAATTATATCCACACAAAAAAATATAATTTGTTACTCAAATATCACATTCACATAGTAAAAATCAAGGTTACACAAACAAAAATAATGTATTAAAAAGTAATACCATCATCTAAAAACCATTAATACATTTTAAATTTTCATCATTAATTTATTTCCATATGGTTTCTTCCTTGTCCTAGTCGTAATACTATAGAATTGGGCATTTAAAATTCTTTGGTACCCTATATTTAAATAAAATTACTATAAATGGAATCTTAGGATCAATTTTGTCTTCTTCTGTTGTACCCATCTTTTTTCATCACTGATCCCTTTTTTTATTTCCTTATTTCCGACACAAAGAATTTATTTTTTCTATTGATTACTTTTCTTGGGTGTCTCCTTATAAGTTTCATGGATGACGGAAATTGAGTTTTATTTTCTCTATGGTCTCCACCACTAGATCTCTTAGAATACTCCACCATTCACATCTTTAGTGAGTTACGGAGTTTGATAATGTATATGTTATTAATAATATTTTTTGAAAACTGATTAGGTATAAACACAATATATTTTATGCCTATAAATATTATATTTGGTTTCTCATCACCACCTCCTTTACTAGCTTCTCCATCATGTTAGATGTTAATATAGCTTCTTTAGGATCCATCCATTAACTAAAACATAAAATATAGTGTGAGTAAAAATAGATGTGAAATAATTTCAAGAATATCATGAAATATTATTTTCAATCTAAAAAACCTTAGTTTTAACCAATGTTATTAATTAGCATATTATATTTCAATCCATCAAATTGGATTAAAATGAAAATGTGATTTATCCCAATAATATCCCACAGGAGTGTCAAAACAGGTACACAGTATGGCTTGTTCTTGTGTACTTGGATAACCTTGTTCAAAATTGAAATTCGATGTCAGAGTTTTTACTCCGAGGTATATATGTTCTAGAACCATGTCCCCTTGTATTATCCATATAAGGATTTATTTTCATGAAAGACCAATATAATCATTTCCTTGCCAAAATTCTAGGTCGTTCTTGTATGTTTATCCAAATATTCTATCTTAGGGTTTTTTTCATAATCTAGGTTTTCTAAATCTCATTTCCATGTTTATTATTAAACATACTTTGATACCAATTGTAACTCCTCAACACAAGAATCCCAGTGGAAGTGCATTATTTTATTACATTGAAATTATTGCATGTAATCAAATCCTGAAGGATTGACCAGTTTATCGGTCTTAGAAGACTAGATCATATTCAAGATACCCATAATACATTAAGAAATGAAAATATAAAAAGATTCAATCTGAAATGAAATAAACAACATCAATGAATGATTCTTCAAAATTTTCTTCTTCATAACCTGGGGAAAGAAGTATAAGAAAGTGGTGATCTCAAATTCCTAGTAAGGGTAAGAAATACCAAGGAAGATATCATAAACACAAACATTTTTCTTGGTGAATAATTAATAACACATGACATCAAAATTAAACATGAAAACATTATGGCAGGAATAAGAGATGAATAAATAATCCCATAAGAAAGCTTAATCATGGGTATTCTACTAGTGAAACAACAACATGTAATTTGAATTTCTAGTTTCAAAATGAGGGAATGCATAATTTGGGAGATCATAACCTTACCGTAAAGGCCTCCTACAAGGAATATAAATAACCATTTTTTCAAGGCCTTGTGCTAAGAATATAGTGTGTCTCATGAGACCTACTGATATATCATTGGGCTAAAGTGGGACCTACCCATAACTTATTAAGTCCAATACTTTACTCAAATTATCAGGTTTAAACATAAATAACATATAAATTCATATTATAACTAACATTTGAAATGTAAATAACTTTCCCTAAACATTAATAATAAACACTAACCATTCAGAGTAAATTTGTGAATGGTTATAAGATAGTATATAAATGTTAAAACTAATAATAAACCATTAATATAATTATATTAGATGATATCATACAAAATAATCAGTATGATTTTTGAAATAAGAGAATATAATCTTATAAAATCTTCCAGTAATTCTTGAGATAAATACACTTTTACTTTGGAGAGAAGAGTTATCTTCGAAAAGAATTTGTAAAAAACCAAAAGTGAAGTAAGATTGTATTTTAATAATAAAATTAATTATTTTAGAAAAAAAATGGTTTCCAAAAAATATATTATATATTTCCCTTGAATTTAAGTAACAATTTGTGAAAGTCACTTGAATCAGGCTTGTATTTCGGGAAGAATTTTTGAAAGATCCTTTGAAAAAATATCACTCCACATAGCTGAAAGGAAGATTCTATTTGGAAAAAATATATAGAATATTCTCACAGAATATATTAGGAGTATATATGAATAAATAACAATTTAATTTAGGTATGTAGAGAACAAGAGTAACCCAAATGAAAATGGAGGTCTGAGTAGAAAACACATACATTAAGATCGATGGTGTTCTTGAATAAATATTATTATCTAGGATAATGAAATTAAATTCATTAATTAATATTTATAGAACATACTATTTATTTAATTTATTTATTATAGCCTTATTATTTTCATTCATGGCCTTCATGATGGGTTTAAGTGGTTCAAATTTATTTTTTGGGAGGGTTTTCTTCCTTGGTATTCATGATCAATTTACTTATATACATGTAAGGATAAACTTGTAAGATGTGAATGTTTGTCCAGAATAGAAGTTGTATTTTAGTTTTTAACATCTATAATATTACATGGTTATAAAATTCATTTTTTATTGGGATTGAATATGAAGCGTTATATAAAAATTTATTGATAATTGATTGTGCTAATTGGATGTTTTTTATCACAACGAACTCATTTTGATATATAAGTCAATATCATGTTTCCAAAAAGACTATAGAACCTTATAAAAGTTATAATTCATATATTATATTTTATTTAATTAAAAAAATTGTTTCATGGTTAGAATTGATGTTGATTATAGAAATTAAAAACTCGTCGTCATTGAATGTGATAAATTAACACATCTTGGATAATGTTTTCATTTCCAGTATAAAAGAAGGGGAAATAAGAGATGATGATTAATATTTACAATATAATAAAAACAATTAGAACATTTATGTGACTATAGTAATCATAACATTTGGATTAATGTAGGTGAGGAAATAATAAAAATAAAGGAACTTGAATGAAAAGAGAAGTTGAGAAATCCCTTATGAAATTTTGGAAGCCTAATGGCATCCTTAGAAATTCATAAAATAGTTTGATGAGAGAAAAAGGGGTATCTCATCATTATTATATAATATAGACAGTAAGGGGGATATGTAATGACATATCCAAACATAATCCAATTGAAATTAATATAGAATAACTTAAAAAGTGTGCTTGAGAAAGAGAAGGGTGGTATATTCCCTTACCTTGTAGAGTAACTCCAATAACAAGAATTTTGGGACCTCAAGGGATTGAGGACACTGTGGGAGGACTTATAAGGAGTTAAAAATACTAGATAATAGAGGATGATAAATTAGGAATGAATAAAAACAATGGAATGTGTGGTTATTTATAGTAAAAGAGAAGGAGTGCTTTATTAATTTCAAAGGACAACTCACTATTGGTATTTACAAAACCATGGAACATACCATTGTATTTTCATAGTATATTGGCTACTTGGGACACCTAATGTAATATATTAATGTAAAAAATCCACAAAAATTTTATATTAATTACTACATAATTATGATTTCATTAATCACATTGAAAACTCAAAACTATATTTTACTATTCAAGAAAAACTAATGTATTTTATAAACTTCTCATAAATTTAGTGCAACTGATTATAGATGTTTTGAATTAAAAAATCAACTCCATATTTTAAAAATAATCAAAAAATATGATTAATTTATATTTTAAATAAAATGAAAATTTATTTGAAAAATAACAATTTTAAAACTGTAATTCATTTTATATCACTTTGAAAAATTAGTCAAGATCTCATTATCTTATAATATTAAGACAATAAAATAATAATAATACTTATTAATCATAAAATTCATATTAATATTCATTATGGTATCTTACTATTCACCAAAAATTATTTGCTTCTTATCAGACTCTAAATATCTTACTGAACGCAACCATGTATGTCAGTTTTTTGAAATTCAAATCAGGGAGGTGGAAGAATTATGTATACTTGCTAAGTTATAAAAAAGTGGTTTATATTAGAGACTCAGGGTTTCATTCTTCCAATAATAAATTTATTTATAAATCCTTATGATGATACATAATAATTCATTATTAGAAGAATAATTTTTAAGAGTCTCGATAAATGATGAGATTGTAACATAAAATTATTTCCCCTTTGACAACATTGAATCATAAACCCCCTGAAAAATTAATATTAAATGAAACATATAATATCATGAGAATAAATATATTCATGATATTAAATGTAATTTTTCTTTATATACACCTCATAATAGAATATAGGTGCACAACCTAATATATTTTTCTACGAAGGTAAATTCAGAAAAAAACTCCATCACCACTTTGGTAACCTTTGAACCATAAACCTATTGAAAGAGTGGTAATAAAATGGATATATGAATAAAAATAAATTTCAGGATAAGTATAGTAAAATAAATTCATGGTAATTATTCACAATATATAAAATAAATAGGTGGTGAGTATAGAATTTTTCTCATAGATGTAAAATATGAGACAAAAATCCATTACGTTATGTCTTGAATTCCTTCATACACATTAGAACCTCTTATATAACGAATATAATTTTATTATAAATATATTAATGAACAATACATTAATTAATCATACCATAAATTATTTAATTAAATCTCTTTATTAGCCTTTTATTAATAATTCCTTTTCAAAAATCATGTTTTTGTAATAATTGATTTGTTTTTCATGTATGTTTTGATTTGTTATTTTTTTAGTCCTATTAATTTTATCATACCAATATAATTGTCATGAAAATAATACATAAATAATTATCATATTTGTAACTCAAATATAAATTAATGAAAAGTCATGAAATATTTTTTCTGAGAAATGAAGAACATTAAGATCATGGAGATGGCAGGTCATACGTACTCTTTAGTTTCATTTCCATTTTCAACGACCATTATGGAAAAGTGGTAGTGATATATTATCATTTAAGAATGATAATAATATTATAAATAATAAATTATATCTTTAAATATACTTATAAATGTCATTCATGTAGTGTGTTGATGAAAGGAGACTCAAAACACTTCTTGAAGGCAGTAGTTCACACGTACACGATTGACAATTCCATCATTCATTGAGTGAAAAGGTAAGAAAGAGAACTATATATTTTCTTTTTATAATGATAAAAATTTCATTAGTATAATATTTATTTCAAATTTATAATATATATTTATTAACTATATCCTTATTTTCTTCCATGTAAATCATTAGTGAAAATTAATCACACAATTTCGCGAGGTGGTAGCCCATCGTGCACATGAGTGAAGTTATCATATCCTGTATATAATATAAATTAAAAGAAATATATCATATTATGAATCCATATTAATAATTATTTTATAAATAATATATATATATATATACTTTATATAAATCATCATACAAAATTTTTAGTGGTGGTAATGGAAAAACAAATGACACCAGTTCATGAGGTTATAGTCCTCCGTACACATGAATGATGAATTTCTAACACATTTGATTGAATAGAATATGTTTTTAGGTTTATAACATAATATAAAAACATAATAATGTATGTAATATATTTATTTTATTATATAATCATGTTTTAAAAACAACTTAATGTGGTGGAGGATGAAATAAAATAAAAAATTATAACTGAAGAACATAACATCTTCTTTGGGTAACCTCCTTATGTTTGAACAAAAATAATTAATATGTTGGATTTATTTCCAAAATTAAGATTATAGGATGAGATTATGAATTTTTGGTATTTATTTTTTTGGAGATTATCTGAATCAAAAGTGCTTCATTATGTGTATAAGATATGTGAACTATGACCTTTTATATGTGTGTTGAGTGGGAGAACAGTGATTTTTTTTAAAGGAAATAGGGGTGCCCATGTTTTTCTCATGAAGCAAGGCTCAAAATTGATTATTATAAATAATAAAATTATATAGAGTCTATATTTTCCCATAAAATAAATTTTATACTAGTTTAAAGTCATTTTAACTCTTATATGTTTATTATAACACCCAATAAATCAATTTATACACAAACCACAATAATTAATTTATACTATTCTTTATATTAATTTGGTCAAAACATAAGATGAAATTATTATATAATATAAATTATTACTTTTAAAAATATTGAATCCATTTTTTCAAATTAAATTTATATAAATAGAAATTTTTATTTTAATATTAATCCTACATACATAATGAGAAAGTGAGTTTTCATAGAGAAAATGTACAAAAGTTTACAAAGTTTTAAAAAAACAATTCAATAATAAATTTATTCCAATAACTTGAAATAGATTATTAGATATATAATAGGACTAATTTTAGTTTAAATCCAATTTAAAATATAATTAAACATTATAAATAATTAAAATTAAAATTTACTTCTCAATTAAAATTCACTATTTTTCACTATTCTTCAAAAAACATTATCTTTTCCAAAAATTCTCAGAAATTCACCCTAAGTTAATTTTTAAATACTTATTTTAAAAATTATGTTCATATTTAAAAATAAATTATATTAATGTTTTCAAAAATATAAAAAAATATAACCCACATATTTTATGAAAAGAGGGTTTTTGATAATTTATTTTTCAAGCACAAAAAGATATTATGTCAACTCTATGTCGAATAATAATCATTGAATCAAAATAAATTGTAATGAATTAATATATAAAATATAGAATTCATTTAATATATTCCTCACTATGAATAATTTTAATTTTTTAAATTTTTTTAAATGGAGAATGATTTTTCACTTTATAACATTTTTTAGAAAAACCCAGTTTTTTAAACCCAAAAAATAAATTATAATAAAATAAAATATAAAGCTAGTTAAAAATTAATTATGTTTATTAAATTAAAATAAATAATATTTTGGTTACATTAAAACATAATTGGTCATTTAAATTACATAATTAATTGGAAAAGGATGATAGATCTATAAAAATTGATAATTTTCACTATTAACTGAAAAATAAATACTTTCAAAATAATCCCAAAATTTCATAATATGTTAATTTTGATATGAGGATTCCCAAAACAAATTTAATATTATAAAAAAAATTTATAAAATATATTTAAATTAATTAAAATAAATTCCCATAAAAAGTAATAAGGATCAATTTAGATGAAAACATATTTTTGATGAATATAATTACATTTCTAAAAATTAGTTTATTATTTACTTAGTTTATCTAATTAAATTTATCATGTGTAACAAATTTATAATATTTGATAAATTAGTTACTATTATTCATGCTCACCTATTTATATGATAGTATATAATGGTCATATTTTTTATAACGTCCTTCAATGGTTCATTGAAGATCAGTGTTGCGTGTCATGGTTGGTATCAAAGAATATCATTATTTTTTTAATGTAAGATAAAATAAGTGTTTTATATAAAACAATATATGTAAAAAATATATATTTCATAAAATCCCAAGATGTTACATTATAATCCACTTAAAAGTAATATCTCTCATGAAATTTTTCTTGATCCTCAAATTTTTAACTTTTTAAATTTATTTTTATTGAAATCCCCATCATACAAATGAATAATAAAATTTCCCTCAAAAATGGAATGTTGAAAACATAAAGGTTACTTAAATTAAAACATATCATGGATTCCACATAGGGGAACATAGGTGGGAAGTAATGATTTGGACATGGAATAAATTTATAAATAAATATAGAGAGTGATAGATATCATTAGTCATAATACAATTTATGATCAATGAAAAGATAAGGGAATCAAAAACATAAATTAGTGATTATTTAAAACCCCATTAGTTTTTAAAAAATAAAGGTATTTGGATTATTTTTTCAATATCCTTTTCCAATAGTTTATTAATTATTTTATTTTCTAGAAATATAATGAAATTTACTTAATTGATACATTTCTATTTGATATGCACAATGTCATTCTATACTTTTATCATTTTAAAAATTCATTACCTACTCCATGAAATTAATATTAAAAAATAAATTTTTTTATCCCTAAATCACTAAAATTAAATTTTAATTGATCAAAAGATCCATAATATAATAATAATTACTTACTTTTATCTCCAGTTATTATCAAAACAAAATGGTTATCACAAGTTATGGATAAATATTTATATTGTGAATTAGTAAATTAATCCGTGAAACCTCATCCAAAATTATTATTAAACCATTCCGTAAATGGTTTTCCCTATAAACATTTTAAAATTTAATTTTTTTTAAGTATGGTATAAAAATTTCTCAAAATCAACTTAACATTAATATCCCAAATATCAGGAAGTATATTATAATTATCACGTACAAAACATTTGATTACATTCATCATGTATTCTTTTGAAACATTGTAATAACATTTATTACCATAAATCCATATTAAAATAACACATGATTTATTATTCTATGGATAAAACCTTATAATATTGATTATATTCCATAAATCCAATAATTTTGAAATCTTAATCATTTATAATGTAAAACATGTTTTTCCAAAAATCATTAATTAGTTTCGTGGTCATCAATGCTATCCAATCTAAATTATTCATTTTAATCATATAGTTATCCGAACTAAACACCATCTTTTGAACATAATAAACCCATTAACGTTAGTCTATTCTTAATAAAAATATCAAATTTATATTTAAGTCTCTTTTCTAGGTCATCATCATCATTCAACATATTGTTTAAAATCATTAACAAAAAACTTATAATGAAAAATACTTATATATTTCATAATTATTTAATTCCTATACATAAATACTCTAATCAATTCACATCATTAACTGACCATTAAATAGGTTTCATCATAATATTCGTTAGTACTTCATTCCTTTATATGTCAATTAAAGTATCTTCATCATCAACATAAAAACAATTACTCATACAACCTTTCAAATTCATTTCATTAGCTTTTCCCTTATGAAATATATATTCATAATACCTGTATATCCCACATTTGAAAATTTCTACCATCGATGATATCTTAGGGAGACCAATATTCTTATCCATGACATTTACCAAATTTTTTAACTTTCATGTACAATTACTAGATTTCTTTCCTTATTTTCCACACTCAAAACAACTTCCCATCCTCGGAGACATTCCCTTTAATTATTATTCCCACATAATCGAAATATAGGAAACTAAATCATATTTTATACATGGTCTCCACAACCTGAACACTCAACAAACTCCATACTTATCATTATAGGTGAGTCCAATATTTTGTTACTATTCACATTATTAATCATATATCATGATAACTGGTTAGGAATAATTATAATATACTTTCATCCAGTCATCATCCCATTTGGATTCTCATTAACAAATTTTCCATCACATTCAATTTTAAACCATCTCTTCCTAGTTCCTGACATTGAATAAATCCAAAAATAGTAGTCTGACCAATTCTAATCATAAAGGAAAACAATATTATCATGAAAATTACTTATAGGATGTCTTAATCATGAAACATTATTTTTCATCTATCATTCCATAGATTTATCATAGGATATTCATATGCATCATATATTTAAATCCTTTATGATGGATTATAAAGTGTTTATAGATTTTCAAAGCTTATCCCCTGAGTGTGTCAAACCATGTTTGAGTAAAGGCTCACTTTCATGAACCAGGTGATGATCATGTCCCTTTTAATGTTCCCTTTTGGAGTTATTAGCCAAAGATAATTGGTTCTAGAGTTATATCCACTTATAGTGTCCAGAAACACATTTAACTACATGGAAACCACATGCTCTACACTTTACCAAAATTACAACACATTTTCCTCATCATTAACTCATTATTAGACTTATCCTTAGTGACATACATAGAAATATCATAAGAAAAATAAATAGGTATCTTATTAAATTTTCTCATCCCTGTTTCAAATAGTTAACTAAACCATTCTTCTAATACAAAAAAATAATGACCTATGATTATTATACATAGATATTACATCTTTTTAGATGAATATTTATTACCTTAAAAAAACACACCACTAAAGACCATAACATTTTAGTTTCCTTACAAAAATTGACAAAATTTTCTTAATTCATGAAAGATCATTAATGACTCCCATCAACAGGAGAAATGAAACATATGAAATGTTGAGCTCATATTCTTAGTAAGGCTAAAAGAGTGAGATACATATGCATAATAAGAGAGTAAGGGTATAAAAAAATGATCAAAACATTTGATAATTATACCTTTTATATAAAAGATCATAATATTAAGTCATGTAATAAATATTTTAGTTTATAATAAATTAATAATATGGGATTCAGTTAATATGATCCATGAGAGAATAATTTTATAAGAATAAATAGTATTTTTGATTAAACATAAGAATTAAAAATAATTTCTATATTATTAAATAATCATTTCCAAGTCTATCATAGTGGAATTTGTTAACTTCCTAAACAATCATAGTAGTCATGTTTCACAACCAAGACCATAATAGAGGAAAAAGTACATTACTGAATTGGGTTTAAACACAATTTTACTATATTATATAACATCATATATAAATACTTACCTAGTTAATTATAGGGACATATTGGTCCTTACCTTCTTATAAGTAAAATCATAAATATGTATGCTGCAATATCATAAAAACTATTCATATCATAACCCATGATATAATGTGGGATTCTTACACATTTCATTATATCATTACATGTGTAAAATAGATGAGTTTAAAAATCATTTCATCATTATATGACCTATGGATAAATGAGTGGTCATCATTAAACTTTTATCATGGTATAACTCGTGAAAGAGAAATTGGTTTCATAAACATCATGTAATTATAAACAAAAACCATTCAGAGAAATAATAACAAATGTATCATTGGTTCACATACCTATTATATAATAAGTTATATCAATATATGTAATCAAAGATGGAGAATTATTTTTAAAGGTAAATCACTTAGAACATTTCTCAAGGAATATAAAATTTATTTTAAAAATAACATGTTAAAATAAAAAATTCATGAAATTTTTTTAAAATCATTTTTTTTAAATTAAATTTTGAAATATATAAATTAATCTTCATAATAATTTAAAACATTTAATGAGGGAAATATCCTTCCCACTTTAAAAAAATTAAAACATTTTCAAAACCTGTTTATTATTTTGAAATAATTTATTTAAAATATAAAATTTTTTCAAATATTAAATAAAACATTTTAAAAAATATATATTTGGAAAAATATAAGTTAAATTTTAAATCATTTATTAATCATGATAGTGAGAAATAAAATTCATATCATGCATGCTAAAAAAATATTTTTTCACATGTTTAGTAAAATCAAAATGGACATTATTTGAAAATGAAAAGATGATCGCTTTAAAATAATTTAAAAATGTAAAACATGGTAAAAAAATTTCAATAAATAATTTGAATAATGTAGCAAACATTTCTAAAAACATTTTTAGAAAACTTGGTTTTGTAAGAAAAAGGGTTTTTTACTGAAGAGATAAATAAATATATATTTTCTTAAAAACATAATTTTGAACTATTTATTACATAAAGTCATGAAAATTAATGGAAACCTGTATTCTAATAAAATAAAGAAAATAGAAGAAAATTCATATTTTTTATGAGGGATATATCATAATATTTTATCATTGTAATTATATTCATAAACAATCTTGATAAATATTGAGATCATAAAATAAAAATTTTATCATTTTGGTGAATTTGAATAATGAACCCCATGAAATAATTAAATTAAATTAATCATATAATATATTTAGAATAAATAAATTCATGATATTTAATTTTAATGGGTTTTTTTCACGCTGCATAAAATAAGATTGGTTTATAACATAATGTATGTCTCAAAGAAGGAAAATTGATACATAAATCCATCACCACTTTGGTATCTTTTTAACCATAACCCTCCTGAATGAGTGGTAATAAAATGGATATTTAAATAAAGAAAATATTCATGAGAATAATAATAAAATAAAATCATGGTAATTATTCACACTAGATAAATGAAATATGTTGTGAGTATGGCATGTGTCTCACATAAGTAAAAAGTCAGTTGGAAATCCCTTAAATTATGTCTCGAATTCCATTATACACCTTAAAACCTCCTATATTATAAATAAGAGATTATTATAAATATATTAAAGAACCATATATATTTATATCATACCATATATTATTTACATTGTCCTTTTTTCACCTACTTATCAATAGTTCCTTGTTAAAATCATGTTTCGGGTAATAACCACCATGTTCTTTGTATACGATCTGATTTATAATCTTTTTGGTCCTAATAATTTGATCATGGATCAATCATATACATAATAATAATAATTAATCAAATATAATATTTATACATCATTTAAATTTTTAATACCAACTACAAATTTTTTTAAAAAAATGATGTCTGTTTTGATCATTGTGATGGTAGGTCATACGTACACACGAGTAACATTACCATTTTTCAATAATCATTATGGGAAAATATAATTAATATATTATATTTCAAAAATTATAAAAATATAATAAGTAAAATATTAATTATATATATATATATATATACTTATACATATCATCCATATGGTGTCCTGATGAAATGAAATTCACAACACTTTGTGAAGGCTGTTGTTCACATGTATGAGAACAATGTTATCATCTTTTAGTGAGGGAAAGGGTGAGAAAGAAAAATATATATTATTTTTTAAAAATGACAAATATGAAACTGGTATAATAATTACATAATTTATATCAGATATATTTATTATATTTATCCTTATTATCTTCCATGTAAATAGTTAGTGAAAACAAATCACATCGCTTTACGATGTAGTTTTCCACCGTACACACAAGTGACATTATTGTAAACCCTACAGAATGGAAAGAAAGAAAAGGTATATATGATATAAAAAATCCATATGTATAATTATTCTATAAATTTCATATATATATACAAACACATTATATACATCATCATTTCCAACCGTGAGAGGTGGTAATGGAAAAATCAATGACATCGACTCAGGATGCGATATTCCTCCATTAACACGAAGGATTATTTTTTACACAATTTTAGGGAAGCGGAGATAGTTATAAGTTATTAAATTAACATAAAAAATCTTATTATATCATATATTCTTATTTTATTATATTATCATGTTTTAATAATAATTTAAGGGGTTTGAGGTAGAAATAAATTAAAAACGCTTGTTGAAGAATGTTACCTCTTCTTCGGGTAACCAGGATAGGTTTTCACCCAAATCCTTACTAGGTTGTCTATATTTCAAAAATATGGATTCAGTAATGGGATTAGGGTTGTTTTTAAGTGAATTTTGAATATATTATATGAACCAAACTAGATTTATGTTGTGAAGAACATTGGATAAGGGATGACGTTTTTTAAGTGATGTGAGTTGCACACTTGTAAATATTTGAAAATAAAATCCTGTATCCACGTTTTTATCATACTAAAAAGACCAAAAATGATTTATAATATATATTAAGATATTATAGGGTACATATATTTCCATAAAATATAATTTATAATAGTTTTTAGATTATTTTAACACTTTACTTTTTAGTTTATCCTCCTGTAAACACATTTTTACTTGAACCACAATAATTAATTTTTACTGTTTTATAAATCATATTGGTAAAAAAGTAATATGAAATAGTTATATAATATAATTTATTATTATTGTAAATATTTAAATAATTTTTTCAAATTAAATTCACATAATTGGAAATTTTTAATTTTTAATTAATCCCATAGATGTGGAAAGAAAGAATATTTTTTATGAGAAACTGGTCAAAAGATTACATAGATTTTATATAAATATTCAATATTAAAATTATTAAAATGAGATAAAGTTGATTATTAGACATATAATTGAACTAAATATACTTCAAACCCAATTTAAATTATAATTTCCAATCAAAAAATATTTAATCAAAAATAAATTGTTCAATTAAAATTCAACATTTTTCACTATTCTTCAAAAAAAATATTTGTCCACAAAAAATTCAAAAATTATACCTAATTAAATTATGAAATTATGATTAAAAAATTTAATTTTATCATTTATAATAAATTTTCCAAAATATTCATAAATTTATTTTAAAACAAAACTCGTAGATGTGATGAAAATGAAGGTTTTCAAGAAGTGTATTTTTCAAGCACGAGATGATTTTATATCAACTCTATGCCTAATAATTATATTTATATTAATATAAATTAAAATTTATTGATTTGAAATATAAAAAATTAGTATTACAATTTCTCATTGAGGACTATTTTAATTAATTAAAATAGAGAATCATTATTCACATTAAAACATTTATTTTTTTGAAAAAACGTGTTTTATAATGACAAAAATATACATATACTAAAATACAATATAATGTTTATTAAAAAGTAATTATGTTGGATAAATATAAATAATAAATAAATTTGTTAATTTAAAATAAAATTGAATTTAATTACTTAATTTATTGAAAATAAATGATAGTTCTATAAAAATTGGTATTTCTCATTATTCACTAAAAAGTAAATATTTCTTGATAAATCCCAAAATATCAGCATAAGTTAATTTCGATATGATGATTTAAAAATTTAGTTTCATTTTTTCAAATAAACATTATATAGAACTGATAAATTAATAATAATATTTTTTCATAAAAATCTATAAAATCATTTTTGATGAAATAATATTTCCGATGAATATTATTAATTTATTAAAAATTGTTTGATTATTTACTAAGTGTTTATAAATAAATTTTTATTTCATATTTAATTTATATTTAAATTTAATAAATTATATAATAATATTCATACCATCCCATTTAACTTATAGGATATAATTTTCATATTTGAAATAATATCATTTCATAGTTCATAGAATCTTAGTGTTGTGTGTCATACATGCTATTGAAGAAACTCATTATTTCTTGTAACTAAATATAAACATGGTTTTATTTATAATTAAGTATATATAAAATATATTTCATAAAATATCAATATATTCCAAGAATTCATGAATTTTATAATAGGCTTTTTCTGTCATTCGTAAGAGATTTTCCCTCACCCATTTAAAGAAGAATTGAGTGACAGTAGGGTTGTACCTGAACAACCTAGTTTTAACTGGAGGATATGAAACCATGAAATAATTTACCCACATGAAAAAAAAACCAAGATTAATTTTACTTTTTCAAAAATTATAGTGATTTACTAATTAAATTGGAATGCTTCTAAATCATCAATCCACTTATTCAATAACTCCAAATAGTCCAACATCATTAATGGACAAAAATATCCTTGTCACTTAATTTGATGGATTTTATTGGGTCCTGATTTATTGACACTATATTTAATAACATTTACATCCTATATAATATTGAGGGTTATATCCTCCTTCAATATACCCAAGTAATACTCCATAAAATCCTTTATTATAGAGAACTTTCTGAGAATTTAGGTTTTCATAAAGGACAATGTCATCTACTCACTGTTGGATCTATTCATTGATGGATTTTTTTGATCGGTTAATTACACATTGATAGTAGTATATTGTGGATTAAATAAATATTATTATGATTCCAGTCAAAAATTATTTTTTATTTACTTGCTATAGGGTAATTTTTATTTAATTTATCTCTACTATATCAACCATGATAAATAGCGGTGTCAGTTTTGGGGGAAAATGTGAATGATTGTTTCATCATGATCATGATCTTATTGGGATATAGATTCATTGTAAAATGAATCAAATTTATTATTTTGTAAATTTGGGAGGTACAACAGTCTTTTATCTAAGTAAAATTTATCTATCAACCCTCTTATTTAATCAAGAAATGGAATTATTCCATCCTTCTTAATGGAATATTCACCACTAACCTAGTTGATTATAAACTTTGAATCACCCCTAATGTTGAAGTGGTAAAAAAATATCTATGAAGATATTTTCAATACTATGATTCAGAATTATTATTCCAATTCATTATTTGGGTATCCCTCTAGTAGTTATAAATTATAAAGATGGGGTAACTTAAATGGGGAGATGAGTAAAATCCACTGGCCAACCCTATCGAGAATTGGGTTTTCCATAATATTCCTCATTATGTTCCTAAATAAAACATCAAATAATAACTCACATATTTCAATATTTTAAATTATAGAATGTAATTCTTCATTTATGAGTTATGCACCCAAAAAATACCTTTACGGTAAAAGGTGTTTTGTAAGTAAATCAGCTAGCCCCTTTCTATTCATCACCTTCTGGGACATGAAACAAATGTAAAACTGATCTAAAATTACAACAACCATTGTACTATGACTAGTTGTATGATCAAGGATATATTTTAGTGGAACATCATGATATAGAGTATGTACCCCTTGATGCTAATGTTAATGTATAAAATTCAACATTAGGATAATCAATGTGCAAGGATGTTATTTTTTATATTAATGAATGAAATCTTAGAATCTGACATAGTTATATTAAAATACTAGATGTTTTTCCCTATATGTATTATTGTTATGAGTTAGGATTGTATATAGGGATCCCAATAAGGTTTCCACATAGATTAGGAGGTTTTCCCCTCTATTAGGAACATCAACACTGATTTTTATGGAAGATGTTTCTTAAGGTCATTGAAATATTAATAACAATATTCACCCCATTGATTGGTGAATACATCCTTAATCAATTTTATTTAGGGTAATAATTTTCTATTGAGGTTGTTTAGAAGCATCTAAGATAATAAATATTCCCTCGGAGTCCTCTAAATTCCATGACAGTCTAAGGAGATGGTGTATCTTGTAATGCAATGCACATTTCTAGGTCGGATTTGATTACACTATGGTGTTCCATTAAACAATGTAAATTTCATGAAATTACCCTAAAATAAATTTTCAAGGTGTTCTTCTTTCAACTATATTTTTGATGTTTCCATATTATTAATATTATCATAGTATTATTGACGCTTAACCACAATATCATTTGAAAATGAATTCTATGATCTTCCCTATAAGGGGTTGATAATATATTGTTTGGTGTGTGTCACTAAAATTATTCCTGGAAATGGTTGTCAATTCACTTTAATATAACCCTTTGGGTACCTTAAAGATGGTGTAATCCTTATCATCAGGGCTATCTAGATCATTTTTTATTCAGAGTAACTATCTCTAAAATATATTAATTATATAAAAGTTATTTCATTAATCAGAAGCTCCAAGATCAAGACCATAAAATCGCCCTTTAAAAAATTATGATTGAGATTTTTGAAATTGATTCAAACATTAATTTTATAATTATTTCTCTTGATGGGGAAAATATTGGTGACCATTATGTTTATTAAAATTATTGTATGAATTTATCTTTTATGATATTTTCAACATCAATATCTTTCTTGATGACATGAGTTAGATACATTCTCTGTAATACATACTTATAACCATAATGAATATCTAGAAAACAAAATTTATGGATATCCGCATTAGGATAAAATCTATAAAAATATATATAATTTCACATAAATACATATACATGAAATTTTAGGAAGGATATGTACATGTCTTCTTCCTCAGAGGCCATGGAAGAACTAATCAACATAGATAATTAATCTTCCTCTAAAACTAGATTAACTTGTTAGAGTTCGTTGATATAGGTAAATACACTTTCCTTCAAGTTTTAGGGGAATCTCTAAGATCTCCTTCTACCTCTTATTTTTTCCCTCGAATTTATTATGATAAAAATTATGGAAAACACATAAAGTTGTGGTGATGAAGTAGGGTAATTGTTACCTCTATAGTAATGAAATCTTCCCTTTTATTATTTATTCTTGGATGAAGCAACCAATACTATGATAATGGAGGATAATATTCCAAAACCAGTTGATTTTAATTCACAACATATTGGATGAAGAGTCAACTATATTGACTGAGACTAAATTTTGATTAGGGTTGAATTGTTGAAAATATTATCAGCATATAGGAAGATTTTAAAGGACTCTGTAATGGTATTTTTCCTCAATAATATATTTTAAATGGGTTAATCTTCCTAACTGACATATAAAATAAAAATTATTTGATGATTTGGATTATTTTTTCAATAGAACCCATGAATCATGGTTATTAATCAAATTATATGTATTTTCCTCAATTCGGTTGATTGGAAGCATGTCATGTCCATTGATTTCACATAGTAGAGTGACAGATCTAGCTTTGAGTTCATTTGGGGTTTAATCTGGATGGTTTTATCAATCATTGGATTTTTTCCATCCCATTTATAAAATCATGTGATTATATACTTGGATTCACTGGACTTGAATGTGAATTATCACCATAAAATATTGTAACATGTCTATTGACTGAGTACATGAGGCATTAAAGGCATGGTGTAGGAACTACCATACAAAAATTTACCCACAACCACTCTAGAAGTGTCTTTAAGGTCATATCTTGGTGGACAAAAATGAATTCTTATTTTGAAATGATATCTTCAAATTAATTTCCTATCCTAATATTATCAAGAGGGTTATTCTGACAATTATTATATCCTTGGATTATCATATTGGATGGAGATAAGATAGCTTCACTATAACCCAAACATCTGATTTCTTATACTAGTATTAGGTATTTTATAGAACCGTTGTCAATTAAATACCAGTAGATTTCAATATCATTATTTTTTATAGATAATTATATATATATATGTCTAATGTCTCTATATATGGAAGCTTCCTGGTCCTATGCCATTAAAAAATGACCTTATGGAACTAGGTAGAAAAAGAATCCAAAAGATATGTTTCATTCATTGAAACACCAACCATAAACTCTTGAGGGATTAAAAATTACATGAAGAGACCCTCCGAGAGCTATATAGAAATATAATGGGTATCTAGGTTAGAGATCATGGATCGAATGATAGGAATCTACTTACAAATGGAATATTTGTGGACTAAATCTGTGTGCTTCCCATCTTTAAATTTACCCTTATATTGGGGCATAGAAGAAGAGTCCACTTGTGATAATGAACATGGTTCCTGATTCGAATATGGGAGAATTTTGTTAATTTTTTGATTTTATTGAACATTACCTTCCTAATTTTGTGTTGGGATCAAAAAATACACCCATGTTATATATTGTTTCATTATGAAAATGTCTAAATGATCCCTAGAGGATTAAGGATCAAATAAATATTCCTGTTGAGATCATTTGGGTGTAATACATCATGTTTCTCTAATATATATGCCTCAGTAGGAAATGTTCTCGAACATAAAAGTCCATATCATCCTCATCTTTCTCAACCCACTCTTCCTCTATGACTTACACATCTATTGTATATACGGATCTTGGGTTCATATGTATCTTATTCAATAGATATGGGGCCTTTAAATTTTATTATATTAATAGACCCAAATCATGACTCTCCAATTTATGAGGATTCAAATTGGTGGGGTGTTTCGTATTCTCATAATAATGGGGGAATAAAGTATGAGAGGGTTAGGACTATCTCATTATCTAATGGGTATTTTTACTTGTGTTCCATGTTTATATTGAATTAATAACATTGAATCATAGAATATTATGATGCTGAATAAAAAGACGTAGGAATGATTGGGTGAATTGGAAGAAAAACTAGTTGATTCAATTATTCCCTTATAATATTGTGTTCCAGACTAATAGATTTCATATCCATCAAATCATTACATTTATGTGTATGTTTGATTGGGATTTCCTACCTTTTTTCTTCATAATTAATTAGAAGAGATAGAAGTAACCTATTAGGAGGGAATTGTCAAATTTAATTCCCTGTATTTAATAATATATTAGATAAAATTAATGAAGTATATGTAGTCTCAGATATTGGTCACCAACATAAGATATAAGGGTAAGTATGTTATGTGATCATGTAGACAAAATTTATTGGGTTTTCAAGTTTCATATAGTTATTATGGTTATTCTCAATGATAGTGATGATGCAATAAAGAAATTGATCTCTTAAGAAAGAATATATTTTATTTTTTTCTATCATCTATAATAACCCAACCCACCAGAGCCTACTTGCACAGTGGAAGATCGGGCTTCCAAAAACCCAAATCCCACCTCTGTAGGCCATGGGCTAGAAATAAACACTGATAAAATATCACTAAAATTGGAGGAATTTACCTAAAGTACCTATATGGATGCATCCAACCATCTCCATACAAAAGTTTAGGTAAATTACAATAAAGTAAAATAATTTCTAGAGTAAAAAACATTCATGTAATAAACCCTAGGAAATACAAATTAGTACGATAGAATAATCTGAATTGTAAAGGGGAAAATATACAACCAACTAGAAATAATTTCAAAATATGATAATGACTCTAAATGAAAGAAATATTGGATATTTTGTCTCCTTATATCAGAAACTTGACCACCCCATCGTACATTGTAAAATGAACCCATGTATCCCTAAGATCCTTTAATCCACCACTCACCAGTTTATCATTTTCATAAGACACAACACATATGGGAAAATCCCATACATGGGTGACTATATACATACCTAGTAGGACACCCCAAGAACATAAGATGGAGAAATAAAATACACAATATAATTAGTAATATAAACTCAAACAAATAAAGAAATGAAACCCAACAAAAAAGTTATTTGCTAATATAAGAAACCCAAATGAGGGAGAAAGGGGATCTCTATATCAAATCCCATTCTAGGAGGATGATTCATACAATAGATATAATGATCTATCATCAATATTGAAACTCTTTCAAGTATATCCAACAAAGACAAGAGGAGGGCCCTGAAATCTCTATTACTCCAATGCTAGAGGGACAGTAATCTCCAAAAGATAGAGGACCCACACAGTAGTACGATAGGGAGGATTCCAGTTAGTTGATAGAGGACTTCTTACCATACAAGTGATTACTATATCTATATATATGTACAAGATATAGATGATCCATACCCTAGGTCGATAGGGGAGTACTATATCCATCGATATATGACTGACGACATCAATAGGGGGTCAACACCTATGTTTCTGTACAATGAGTATCGATGACCTGCACCCTGGGGTTATAGTGGAATACAATATTCATCGGCAGAGGATATTTTCCCTCAATATGGGAGTACCAAGAAAGTATTTTTATAGTGAGTATTCTGGACCTCCACCAAGGATTGATAGAGGAGTACTATACCTCTGGATAGAGGACCCACACCCTAGGGATGTAAAGACCCATAAATTTCAAGGAAATTTTTTTTCTTAATTTTATTTGGAATTTTACATGAGCGCAGTTTCTGACGGCACCTGATTCCGAGGCCCGGTGTGCCCGGAATTATTTTCCGAAGATTGGCTCGGGTACGTTCAGTGAACGGACGAGCGGGTTTTTCTAACCTTTGAGTCAGTGCCCGGAATCGAATTCTGAGGGCACCGATGAAATCGCAGCGCCGGTATTCGCTTAGAAACGCCTCTTCTGGAGTTGCATTTGCTCGAGTGTGGTTTTTAATTTTCAGGCTTAAGGTTGAGAAATAAAATAATTTTGCGACAACTTTATTTTATTTCGCATAAGCCACTTGGAAGCCACTTGAAGCCACTTAAAGGCGACTTGAACTGAGTTGAAGCGGATAGGACGCTATCCAGAAATATCCTACCCCCATGGTAGGATATTTGTGAGGTGGGGCCCGCACGAGCCCCGCCGTTTCTTTCCGCTAAGAAACGCACCCGCGAAAACCCGTCTTTATGAAAGTCAACTAACGCGTTTCTTAAAAATCTTAACATGCCATTTAATTGGGAGGATTATTTCGTGAATTAAATGGGTTGTTTCTTTCATTGAATTAATTCAACGAATTGATGGATCGTTTCTTATCCTGTTTTCGTGTGTTGGCATATTAATAAAATAAGAACAACCAAAATCTTTTGGGGGATTACTCGTTGAGACAGAATTCTTGTTTCTTCTTCCTCCATCGCGTAGAACGCGAAGAACGCGAAGAACGCGAAGAACGCCGAACCCGGAAATCGACGACGCGACGCCGTGATCCGCAACGCCGACAACGTTCTTTTGCGACATCTCTTCCTCCGCGATGGATCTTCGATCGGCTGCTTGAGGTAAGAGTCTCGGACCTTCCTTTTTATCTCCTTCGTGATTCTTAACCAAAACACAGATTTAATTAATTTAAATTAAATCTTCTGTTTCATGGTGCGTTGAGTTCGCCGACTCAACACCGGATTCCGTGATGACGTGACACCTCCCCGCGACGACGCGACGATCCCTCTCTTCCGCGACAAGCTTTTCCGCGAAGAACTCATGCACGCGACGATCATCGAGGTAAGGATTTTATAATTTGGAATACCCCTCTTTATTCCCGTGAACGTTCTTTAAAAATTAAAGAACCAGTTTCAATTGAACAATTTTATTTTATTAAAATTGTCGGTTCATGTGTTGAACAAAATTATCCTGTTTGTTTATATCAAATGCAGAGGGTGCGGGCCAAACGAACACGGCCCGACGACTCTCCGTCGTTCTTCGTTTTGTGCGGATTTGACGGGTGATGATGGAACGTGCCGCAACAGATGTTTGATGATCCCGCAGTGAATAACGGAACCCGGGAGGAACAACGGCGCAGACGGGAAGGAAAACGGGCCACCGGAGCGACTCCGGCGGCCCGCGGAAGCCGGCGGCGGCGCCGGCGGCCTGTCCGGCGGCGCGCGGCGGCGGCCGGCGGACCCGCGGCACGCGGGTCCGGTTCTCCCGCTCGGGACGCGGCAGTACGCCGCGTCCGCTGAAGACCCGTGCGGCCCGCACGCGGGCCGCGACTCCTATCTCGACCGCGGGGGCTGCGCCCACGGCTTCCACCCACGCCGCTCGGCCGAGCAGAGCTGGCCGAGCCGGACCGGCCCTGGCCGGGTCGGGCCGGGCCAACCGGGTCGGGTCAACCCGGTTCGGGCCGACCCAGGGGGGGTCGGGCCTGGTCGGCCCAGGCCTGTACCCCCCGTCTTCGGACGGACTTCGTTAAAATGGTTGTATCTTGAGCTACAGGCCTCCAAACGACCCGCTGTCAGCGGCAACGCGATCCTTGGATCGAGACGGTCGTTTCAGTATATCGCACCCAAGGTTTCGGAATACTTTGAGTACGGTTGGGTTGGTTCGTACACGAAACCAACCGGGCCCTCGGAGCGGAAACGCTCATATCTTGAGCTACGGACGTCCGATTGACGTGCCGTCAGCTTTGTGGAGTTCCTCTTTGTAAGACAGATCTTTTGGCATACTCCGCCCGAGGTTTGGACGCAGGTGGAGTACGGTCGGGTTGGTTTTGCCTTAAAAACCAATCGGGCCCCTGGGACGAAAAAGTCAATAACTCTCAGACCGGGCGTCCGATCGACGCGCCGTCTGCGACGTTGAGTTCCTGTTAGCGATACAGAACTTTTGGATACATCAACTTCGGACTTTGTGTCAATTGATGTATCAGCCTCTCGGCTCGTGGAGCGTACCCTCCCGAACGAGCTTGCTGTGTGCGGAACCCTAGGCTGGCTGCGACTGCTTCTTCGACAGCGACGACCGTATGGAGATCCTCAGTGGACTGCGGCGACGACTGTGCAGAGATCCTCCGTGGACTCCGACGACGACCGTGCAGAGATCCTCAGTGGACTGCGGCGATGACTGTACAGAGATCCTCCATGGACTCCGACGACGACCGTGTAGAGATCCTCAGTGGACCGCGGCGACGACTGTGCAGAGATCCTCAGTGGACTGCGACAACTACTGCACTCAGCGATCCTACGTGGATCAGTTCTACAGGTCCTGCGTGGGCCCGATCCTGTGTGGGTCCAATTCTGTGTGGGTCAGCGCTCAGCGGATCTGTGTGAGCCAGCGCCTACAGGTCCTGCGTGGGCCCGGTCATGTGTGGGCCCGATCCTGTGTGGGTCCGATCCTGTGTGGGTCATTGCGTGGGTTAGTTACCTATCGATCCTTCGTGGGTCCGACGACTTAGACGGATCAGTGCTCATTTTTATAATCATCCGAAGAAGTATACCTGTGTGAGCTGAATCATGTGTTTACTCTCCTTTGTGGATTGTGTTGAGCTATCCTGTGTGGATTTACTATTTACTCTCCTTTGTGGACTATATTGTGCTATCCTGTGTGGGTATACGTTTTTCTTTCCTGTGTGGACTGGGTTGTGCTTGGGCTCGGACGTTGGAGCCGAACGGGGAATTGAAGACTTAGATATATGTATGGGCATATACCTAAGCCGTGTCAGATGTTACTTTGTGATTTTACCTTTCCTTTGTGGATTTCAGGAGACCTTCGGGGGTCTCGGGGTCCCTACTGAGTTGCTTATACTCACCCCTGCACGGGCTTTGCCCGCACTACGTTGTGGTGGTTGCAGACGACGAACAGCGTTGATCGTGGTGGGGGCGTGCGGAGCAGGACAGTACCTGTAGGTGGACCACTGGGTGGGACGTACTCAGAGCGGTCAGGTGGACCCTAGGAGCAGTGGAGGCTATCTATACCCACCCTTCAGTTGGGACTTCCAGAGGACGGCTCGACGTTGCAGTTTTCCCTTTCAGTTGTTGTTTTTCGTTTCAGTTGTACTTTACAGTTGGGCTTGTATTTCCGGCCCATTTTTCTTTCAGCACAGCTTGTACAGTTTTTACTCAGTGTTTACGTTTCCGCTTGCTTACTCTGTGGTGCTTGTTTACTTTTCAAAGACAATGCCTTCCCTTTTTGTTGGGATTTACGTCGTGGTGCTAGTCGCCAGCCCCTGGCCTATGGAAGGCGGGCTTGGGGTAGTCACGGCACGGGCCCCGAGGACGGGTCGTGACAAATTGGTATCAGAGGTGGTCGGTTCTACCGCAGACTCTGATCTTCCTTCTATGTGAAGAAATAGTGTTTAGCGTATTATGTATGGTTATCAGTCCGGGGAGTCCAGTGTTGGTGCGGTGACCGACGTATCCATACACCAGGACCCTGACTTATGATTTCCGACTTAATGCACGAAAACATTGATTGCATGTGTGTTTCAAGTTTTCTCTGTGATTACTTGTGTCAGCTCACAAGGTATACTGTTCTGACCGTGGCATACTTGTTTCCTTTTTAGGATGACACGACGACAGCAGCCAGCTAGGGTTCCTAGAGTAGAGCGCGACGACAGCCCGCAGAGCGACGAGGCCTCGGTACAGGGCCCGTTGACAGCAGAGGCATCGGCGGTACCTTTACCCGCCGAGCCCCCGATGCTTCCAGCACTGGAAGCTGACGACGCACGACGCCTCGGAGATCTTCACGAGTTCCAGCGCCAGTGACCACCCAGGTTCCGTGGGGAGTCGGACCCCCAGGCAGCCGAGGACTGGCTAGAGGCGGTCGTTCGAGTTTTCAGGCTAGTGAGGACACCAGCAGACCTCATGGTGATCCTCGCGGCGAGCCTACTACACGCAGCAGCAGGGCGATGGTGGAGCCTGATGATCCAGGTACACGATGAGGCCACCCTCATCTGGATGGACTTCGAGAGCCTCTTCCACTCAGAGTTCTTCCCGGCCACCCTCTGTGCGGTGTGCATCTAGGAGCTTCTTCAGCTGCGGCAGGGCAGCTTGATGGTCGCCCAGTACGCGGCGTGGTTCACCGACCTTTCTCGCTACTCGACAGACATGGTACGGGACCCCTTCTTCCGGGCCCGGACCTTCGATTAGGGATTGAGACACGAGATCAGGGCATCGCTGATCTCCCTCAGCATCCCGACCCAGGCAGGAGTACTGGAGTGAGCCCTCCTGATCGAGAGCTTCCTGGCTGAGTCCACAGCGAGACCTACCGCAGGGCGGCAGATAGCGGAGTCTTCGGCAGCAGGTAGCCGACGGATGACTCAGGGTTCCAGGCAGACCAGGCCTTCCGGCAGACGACCCCGGGACACTGGCTCAGCGGTGCCGGGCACACAGCGCGGAGCCAGCCTTCCGAGAGGCAGACAGTTCTACAAGTGCGGCGGGCAGGGCCACATGGCTCGTGACTGCCCGACCCGTCGTACCGAGGGATAGAAGACGGTGGAGGGACCACCCAGGCAGAGGCAGAGGGTCGACCGTGGCGGTCCGCAGGGAGGAGGCGGATGAGGAAGTGGATTTGGCCGAGCAGCAGGTGGTGGGCGACGCTTTGAGGCTCTGCCACCACCACCACCAGGAGGCCCGCCCCGACCTCAGGGAGCTGGCGGGCAGAGACAGGCGCAGCTCCAGGCAGCAGAGGCCTATGACCACGGCGCGCCAGAGATGATTCGAGGTACGATCTGTGTCTATTCCACCCTTGCTGCAGTTCTGATAGACACAGGAGCGAGTCACTCTTTCATAGCCACTGCCCTTGTTCGGAGCTCGGAGATTCTGACAGAGCCGTTGGCTCGATCCTTGCGGCTAGAGACTCCTATGGGAGCAGACTCGACGATTACGCACTGGTGCTGGCAGTGCGAGCTTACTCTAGGAGGCGAGAGCTTCGGCTGGGATCTTCTTGTAGCGGCGTCGAGGCCTTACGACGTCATCTTGGGCATGGATTGGTTATCTACTGTCCATGCTCAGATTGACTGCATTAGGCGCAAGGTGCGATGTGTGCGCACCGACGGGATCAGGTTCACCTTCACCAGCGATAAGGGAGCCTTAGCAGCACAGGATGGACTCACACAGAGGAGAGGTCAGCCCATCACTCATCAGTTGGCTAGCCTCATCCTGGGAGCAGTTGACGTGCGGAGTCCCAGTTTTCCTACAGTGGTGGATCAGTACGCGGACGTCTTTCCCGACGACATTCCAGGACTACCTCCTCACAGAGAGGTAGACTTTTATATTGACATGTACCCCGGGACAGCCCCGATATCCACTCCAGCATATCGGATGGCCCCCGCTGAGCTTCGAGAGCTGCGGGTACAGTTGGAGGACTTGCAGGGCAAGGGGTTCATCCGACCCAGTGTTTCACCCTGGGCTTCCCCGATTTTGTTCGCCAAGAAGGCGTACGGGAGCTTGCAACTGTGTGTCGATTATCGTCACCTGAACCAGGTGACAGTGAGGAACACGTATCTGCTACCCAGGATTGATGACCTCTTTGATCAGCTCAGTGGATCACAGTGGTTCTCTAAGATAGACCTCATGTCAGGCTATCATCAGCTCAGAGTTCGAGACGAGGATGTGCAGAAGACGGCCTTCAGATGTCGGTGTGGCCACTATGAGTTCTTGGTTATGCCTTTCGGCATGACCAAGGCTCCAGCAGTGTTCATGAGCCTCATGAACAGGATCTTCCAGCCATACTTCGATCGATTTGTCGTAGTCTTCATCGACAACATCTTCGTGTACTCGACCATGGAGGAGGAGCATGCCTACCACTTGCGTGTTGTACTAGACACACTCCGAGAGCACCAGCTTTATGCCAAGCTCTCTAAGTGTCAGTTCTAGTTATGTGAGGTCCACTTCTTGGGGCACGTCGTTTCTGAGGCGAGAGTTGCAGTGGATCCCGCGAAGATCGAGGCAGTGCTAGCTTGGGAGCCACCCAAGAGCGTGACAGAGGTGCGGAGTTTCTTGGGCCTAGCCGGATACTATCAGAGATTTGTGCCAGACTTCTCCAGAGTTGCGGCCCCACTCTCAGCGTTGACGATGAAGGGGAAACCCTTCGTGTGGTCAGACAGATGTCAGCAGAGCTTCCAGGAGCTGAGGCAGAGGTTGACCAGTGCACCTATCTTGAGGTTTTCTGAGGAGGGAGTTGGATACATAGTCTACTACGATGCATCAGGGACCGGACTCGGGTGTGTCCTGATACAGGAGCGGGCCGTGATTACCTATGGATCACGTCAGTTGAGGCCGCATGAGCAGAATTACACTACCCATGACTTGGAGTTGGCAGCAGTGGTCTTCGCCCTGAAGACATGGAGGAACTATCTGATGGGCGAGCGCTTCACTGTCTTTTCTGACCACCAGAGTCTCAGGTACATTTTCTCTCAGAAGGACCTGAACCTGAGACAGTGGAGATGGCTCGAGTTCCTCCAGGACTATGACTTTGAGATAGTCTATACTCCTGGGAAGGGGAACGTGGTAGCTGTTTCCCTCAGCAGGAGGTCGGGCATCCAGCTACTTGAGGAGGCGACAGAGCAGCTAGCCGCCTTGCAGATATCCTTCGTGGATAGAGACGGGGCAGCCTTCCTTCAGTCTCTGACAGTCTCTCCTCCACTTCTACAGCGGGTCAGAGAGGCACAGCGTGGGGACGCTGACTGTGAGACACGGCGTGCACAGATATCCTCGGGACAGGCACCTGATGGTTTCTCCCTTGGAGCAGAGCACGACGTCCTTTTCAGAGGACGTACCTTGGTACCAGTCGCTTTACGAGAGGAGGTGCTGAGAGAGTTTCACACTTCTCCTTTGGCGGTACATCTTGGAGTGGCGAAGATGTATCGGGATCTCAGGCGACAGCACTGGTGGCCAGGCATGAAGAAGGTTGTGGCAGAGTTCGTTTCACGGTGCCTCACCTGCAAGCAGGTGAAGGCAGAGCATCAGGTACCAGCAGGCTTGGTGCAGCCCTTGGAGGTCCCGGAGTGGAAGTGGGACGGGATATCTATGGACTTCGTGACTAGACTTCCACGCACTTCCAGAGGTCATGACTCCATTTGGGTGATTGTTGACCGACTCACCAAGTCGGCACACTTCTTACCCATCCGAGGGCAGGGCTCAGTGGAGAGCTTAGGGCGTCTCTTCGTTCAGGAGATTGTACGACTTCACGGTGTGCCATCGACTATCTTCTCCGATCGGGACGCCCGCTTTACTTCCCGGCTTTGAAAGGGGTTGCAGGAGGCGTTCGGGACGCGGCTACGTCTGAGCACCGCCTTTCACCCTCAGACGGATGGTCAGACGGAGAGGACAATTCAGACTCTCGAGGACATGCTCCGCGCATGTTTCCTCGACTTTGGTCGCAGCTGGGAGGACCACCTACCCTTGGTGGAGTTCACGTACAACAACAGCTACCACTCCACCATCGGGATGGCACCCTACAAGGCGTTGTACGGTAGGCCTTGCAGATCTCCTTTGTGCTGGACAGACCCTGGGGAGTCAGCACTTGTAGGACCATAGATGGTCCGGGCCACGACAGAGAAGGTCCAGGTCATCCAGGAGCGGATGAGGACAGCTCAGAGCCGGCAGAAGTCATATGCTGACAGGAGGCGGAGGCCACTAGAGTTCGAGGATGGCGACCGCATCTTCTTGCGTGTCTCACCTCAACGTGGTTTACGGAGATTTGGGTGAGGCGGCATGTTGTCTCCACGCTTCATCGGGCCTTTCCAGGTCCTCAGCTGGATTGGCGAGGTGGCTTATCGCCTGGCTCTACCACCTCAGTTACACCGGGTGCACGACGTCTTCCACGCATCCCAGCTGAGGAGATACCTGCACGACCCAACGCACATCATTGACTATGGGGAGCTAGACGTGGATGATGGGGAGACTTTTGCGGAGGTCCCAGTGGAGATAGAGGATTGACAGGAGCAGGTCCTATGTGGGCGATCGATTCCTCTTGTGCGCATGAGATGGAAGCACAAGAACCTCTAGGAGAGAACTTGGGAGCGAGAGGCTCAGATGCGTGCTCAGTACCCACATTTTTTTCCCTAGTTTATGATGTATCTTTACGGGGACGTAAAGTCTTGAGGTGGGAGTAATGTAAAGACCCGTAAATTTCAAGGAAATTTTTTTTCTTAATTTTCTTTGGAATTTTACATGAGCGCAGTTTCTGACGGCACCTGATTCCGAGGCCCGATGTGCCCGGAATCATTTTCCGAAGATTCGCTCGGGTACGTTAAGTGAACGGACGAGTGGGTTTTTCTAACCTTTGAGCCGGTGCCCGGAATCGAATTCTGAGGGCACCGATGAAATCGCAGCGCCGGTATTCTCTTAGAAACGCCTCTTCCGGAGTTGCATTTGCTCGAGTGTGGTTTTTAATTTTCGGGCTTAAGGTTGAGAAATAAAATAATTTTGCGACAACATTATTTTATTTCGCTTAAGCCACTTGGAAGCCACTTGAAGACACTTAAAGGAGACTTGAACTAAGTTGAAGTGGATAGGATGCTATCCAGAAATATCCTACCCCCCTTGGTAGGATATTTGTGAGTTGGGGCCCACACGAGCCCCACCGTTTCTTTCTGCTAAGAAACGCACCCGCGAAAACCCGTCTTTATGAAAGTCAACTGACGCGTTTCTTAAAAATCTTAACAGACCATTTAATTGGGCGGTTTATTTCGTGAATTAAATGGGGTGTTTCTTTCATTGAATTAATTCAACGAATTGATGGATCGTTTCTTATCCTGTTTTCGTGTGTTGGCATATTAATAAAATAAGACCAACCGAAATCTTTTGGGGGATTACTCGTTGAGACAGAATTCTTGTTTCTTCTTCCTCCTTCGCGAAGAACGCAAAGAACGCGAAGAACGCGAAGAACGCCGAACCCGGAAATCGACGACGCGACGCCGTGATTTGCAACGCCGGCAACGTTCTTCTGCGACGTCACTTCCTCCGTGACGGATCTTCGATCGGCTGCTTGAGGTAAGAGTCTCGGACCTTCCTTTTTATCTCCTTCGTGATTCTTAACCAAAACACGGATTTAATTAATTTAAATTAAATCTGTTGTTTCATGGTGAGTTGAGTTCACCGACTCAACACCGGATTCCGCGATGACGCGACACCTCCCCGCGACGACGCGACGATCCCTCTCTTCTGCGAAGAGCTTTTCCGCGAAGAACGCCCGCGCGTGACGATCATCGAGGTAGGGATTTTATAATTTGGAATACCCCTCTTTATTCCCGTGAATGTTCTTTAAAAATTAAAGAACCAGTTTCAATTGAACAATTTTATTTTATTAAAATTTTCAGTTCATGTGTTGAACAAAATTCTCCCGTTTGTTTATATCCAACACGGAGGGTGCGGGCCAAACGAACATGGCCCGACGACCCTCCGTCGTTCTTCGTTTTGTGCGGATTTGACGGGCGATGACAGAACGTGCCGCGACGAATGTTTGATGATCCCGTAGTGAAGAACGGAACCCGGGAGGAACAACGGCACAGACGGGAAGGAAAACGGGCCACCGGAGCAACTCCGGCGGCGGCCATCGGACCCGCGGCACGTGGGTCCGGTTCTCCCGCTCGGGACGCGGCAGTACGCCGCGTCCGCTGAAGACCCGCGCGGCCCACACGTGGGCCGCGGCTCCTCTCTCGACCGCGGGGGCTGCGCCCGCGGCTTCCACCCACGCCGCTCGGCCGAGCCGGACCGGCCCTGGCCGGGCCGGGCCGGGCCAACCGGGTTGGGTCAACCCGGTTCGGGCCGACCCAGGGTGGGTCGGGCCGGGTCGGCCCGGGCCCGTACCCCCCATCTTCGGACAGAATTTGTTCAAATGGCTGTATCTTGAGCTACAGGCCTCCAAACGACCCACCGTCAGCTGCAACGTGATCCTTGGATCGAGACGGTCGTTTCAGTATATCGCACTCAAGGTTTCATAATACTTTGTGTACGGTTGGGTTGGTTCGTACACGAAACCAACCGGGCCCTCGGAGCAGAAACGCTCATATCTTGAGCTACGGACGTCCGATTGACGTGCCGTCAGCTTTGTTGAGTTCCTCTTTGTAAGACGGGTCTTTTGGCATACTCCGCCCGAGGTTTGGACGTAGGTGGAGTAATGTCGGGTTGGTTTTTCCATAAAAACCAACCGGGGCCCTGGGACGAAAAAGCCAATAACTCTCAGACCGGGCGTCCGATCGACGCGCCGTCTGCGACGTTGAGTTTCTGTTAGCGATACGGAACTTTTGGATACATCAACTTCGGACATTGTTTTAGTTGATGTATCAGCCTCTCGGCTCGTGGAGCGGACCCTCCCGAACGAGCTTGCTGTGTGCGGAACCCTAGGCTGGCTGCGACTGCTTCTTCGATAGCGACGACCGTACAGAGATCCTCAGTGGACTGCGGCGACGACTGTGCAGAGATCCTCCGTGGACTCCGACGACGACCGTGCAGAGATCCTCAGTGGACCACGGTGACGACTGTGCAGAGATCCTCAGTGGACTGCGACGACTACTGCACTCAGCGATCCTACGTGGATCAGTGCTACAGGTCCTGCATGGGCCCGATCCTGTGTGGGTCCGATCCTGTGTGGGTCAGCGCTCAGCGGTTCTGTGTGAGCCAGTGCCTACAGGTCCTGCGTGGGCCCGGTCCTGTGTGGGCCCGATCTTGTGTGGGTCTGATCCTGTGTGGGTCATTGCGGGGGTTAGTTACCTATCGATCCTTCGTGAGTCCGACGACTTAGATGGATCAGTGATCATCTTTATTGTCATCTGAAGAAGTATACCTGTGTGAGCTGAATCTTGTGTTTACTCTCCTTTGTGGATTGTGTTGAGCTATCCTGTGTGGATTTACTGTTTACTCTCCTTTGTGGACTGTGTTGTGCTATCCTGTGTGGGTATACGTTTTTCTTTCCTGTGTGGACTAGGTTGTGATTAGGCTCAGACGTTGGAGCCAAACTGGGAATTGAAGACTTAGGTATATGTATGGGCATATACCTAAGCCGTGTCAGATGTTACTTCATGATTGTACCTTTCCTTTTTGGATTTCGGGAGACCTTCGGGGGTCTCGGGGTCCCTACTGAGTAGCTTATACTCACCTCTGCACGGGCTTTGCCCGCACTACGTTGTGGTGGTTGCAGACGACGGACAGCGCGGATCGTGGTGGGGGCGTGCGGAGCAGGACGATACCTGGAGGTGGACAACTAGGCGGGATGTACTCGGAGCGTTCAGGTGGACCCGAGGAGCAGTGGAGGCTATCTGTACCCACCCTTCAGGTGGGAATTCCATAGGACGGCTCGACGTTGCAGTTTTCCCTTTCAGTTGTTGTTTTTCCATTCAGTTGTACTTTACAGTTGGGCTTGTATTTCCGGCCCCTTTTTCTTTCAGCACAGCTTGTACAGTTTTTACTCAGTGTTTACTTTTCCGCTTGCTTACTCTGTGGTGCTTGTTTACTTTTCAAAGGCAATGCCTTCCCTTTTTGTTGGGATTTACGCCTTGGTGCTAGTCGCCAGCCCCTGGCTTATGGAAGGCGGGTTTGGGGTAGTCACGGCACGGGCCCCGAGGACGGGTCGTGACAAGGGAGATAAGGGAGTTCAATATAAATCGAAATAGGACCTACACCCCAGTATGGAAGTACCGAGAATATTTATAAAATGAGTACATGGGACCCACATATTGGTGTGACAGAAGACTACTGTCCCATTAGATTTAGGAGTAGCATTATGGTATGATAGAGGAGTCATGCCTCTACCTAAAATCTTTACAATGATCCTGCTTGATCAATGCCATCATTGAGCTCCATTTTAATAATCTTAATACTTATAAGATCATGAAATGTAGATAAAAATACATAAATAAGTCTTTAATCACCTTCTACAAGGAACACTATTAAGGATAGGAAATGAATAAGAATATATTCTAGTCAAAACAAATGAGTTATGAGAGAAATAAGTTGTAGAGGGAAGTACATATTATGTATTGGTTCCACACAGTGTATAACTCTTCCATGTCTCGTAGTATTTTTTTCCTATGGACACATATCGGTGGAAATGTCACCATAAATAGTGTCTATAGGTCCCACATGTCATGTCTCAGCAACTCAAGGTCAGCCCATGTTCTCTTGGTTGTGCATGTATCTGTTTGGTAATGCATGTTTACCTATTTGTGTTCCTACACATATCTCATCTCAAGTATTTGGAAACATAAAAACCCATGTAGTCCGGAAATGTTTGTGTGTCTGGCCATGTTTGTGTCATTATACTCTCAGAGTACACGTTTTTCTGCCAGCATCAGGTCACTTGGTATGTGGGGGTCCCACATTGTGTGTGATACTTATCTCCACCTAAATACACATTCCACTACATCAAGGGGACTATATGGTTTGTGTTCTTCCAAACTGTAGTAGATTTATTTGGGTTTTCTGTAGATAGTTAATTCATTCACAATGGATCCTAGATACACTATTTCAGCCATGATTTATAGCCATTGGCAACTTAAAATAATTTGAAATCATGGATAACAATCTAGGCTATCGATTTCCTAGCCTATGGTGGTTAGAAATTAGAATCTTTCCACCTATTGGAATCCCATAGTACGCCATGCACTCAACCTGTGTTTCATCCATCACCACCTTGGATACAAGATCCATGAACCCAATACCCTACCCAAAACCCATCCTAATTTGTTTTCAAATAAATTATCTAGTAATTTTTCACACATCCCCCATGAGTTTGGGGGTCCGATAATGCTCAAACCCGCCCGAAAATGTCTACTTCTGGCACCATATCACAATTGTAAAGAATGTGAAGAATATGTAAGAGAAAAGAAAAATAAAAAATGTGAATCAATTTTGGGCCAAGAATTCTTGGACAACAATCATATATCCGAGATATTTAGGGTGAGAAACATGGAATAATAAAGAATAAATTAAATAAAAAAATTAAACTGATACAGAGGATCATGTGAAGGATTAAATTATTCATTGCTCAAATAATAATAGAAAATAACATGATAAATCATTTAATCATTAGAAGAAACCTAAATTGATGATACCTACAGCAATATTAGATCAATGGTAAGAGAATACTACATCAACTAGAAATAAGGATGTTCAAATGTCTCTTTTACCTATCAATTCACCTCAATATGATCACCAAACATCTTCTAATCTTGATCCGCCAAAAATGAACAATTAAACCTCCACTAAAAGATGCCATGTTTATTCGGCTAACCTAAGATATTTTTCATAGAATTCTAAAAATATATAAAAATATTTTTGAGCATTTAATGAATTGGTGAATTAAATATATTAATTAATCTACATAATTTACCCCCAACAGATTCCTCATATGATCATCTGTCACCGACCAACTTTAAATCATGCTTATGGTAAACCATGTGCTTCAAATTCTACCAATTTATCAGATATCATATTTGAGACTCTATTCAAGATATATTCTATAATCATTAAAGTATAGTGCATGAATGATATGAAATATATTTAATATTATTATAAAATTAATTTTGGGCTCACCATGCCTCAAAATATCAATTAGCTAATGTGCCTAGATCCAAAAATATTCTTTGATATATTTCAGAGTCTTATACAGAAAAAATTTACTATCTACATCATTCCATATTGTATAGATTTTCAACGCTGAAAAGAAAAAAAATAATAAAAAAAGTTGTTTATATTGAGCTCGCCTCTAGATCTCTAGCTCCTAGGATCTCTTTAACATGCTCTCATGTTGCCACTACTCTTGAACTAAGGGAGTAGTTTTTCCTTGATGGATCATATCCCTCTGATCCTTGATCACCACTAGGTGCTCCATGATGGTGGATCCATCATCAATTTTCATCTCTCTACAATAAATAATGTGCATAGAATCGTACATGTAACTCCTTATCTATAACACTTGGAAGATTTCATTCACCATGTTCAACTATGGGGGTATTTCTTGGTGATAATCAACCTCACTAACCATATGTATGATCTTGAATGGCCTGATGAACCTAAGTTATATATTTCCTCCCAACCCAAATCTCAGAAATCCTCATCATGGGGATAATCTTATGGATAATTTTTCTCCATATTAAAATCCAATGGACTACAATGTTAGTCATCATAATATTTATGCCTACACTTGGAAGTCCACATCCACTCATGAATCACCTAGATCTACTTCATCATCACCTGTACCATCTCTGGACCAGTTGGAGATGTCTCACCAATTTTAGTCTAGTATAAGGGTCACTTATAGGGTCTCCCATGTAGGGCCTTGAAAGGATCTGTGTTGATATAATATTGATAGCTATTATTATAATAAAACACAACAAATTTTATGTGAACCTCTCAATTATATGAAAATTATAACAAGAAATCCCTCACCATATCCCCCAACACCTATATAGTGTACTTTGTATTCCAGTTCATCTGGGGGTGGAATGATTTTATCATCCTCAACCAGGTCCTAAATTCCTCTTGTAAGCCTCTCCACAATAATGAATTGAACAAAAAATCATGGTTATAGAACATTTTCAAGGTAACCCCAGGTCAGCAGATGATCTCCCACATGTACAATTTCCCCAAACACTCTACTAAAATATGATTGATAATATCAAGGAAGTGTTCTGACTTGATAGGTCAATCAAATATCACCCAAATGGAATGTTGGACTCTCTATGTTTTAAAAATATCTATAAATAAATTATATTTATATTCTATCACATTTTCACTCCAAGATTTCTAGATTATACAATAAAACTTTCAGAACCCAATTCTCAAAATTCACCTGATATTATGTTAGAAACCAAGATATGAAATTTGCAACCCTCCACCTCATTAAATCCCAAAAATACTAACAATAAATATCACTATACATCTTCCATAATCTGTTATGTATAGTCAAAGAGTAATTTTGAATCTCCCTCATCACTTCCTCTAAATTCATGACTGGAAATATCATCCATCCTAGAAAATTCAATGATGCAATTTCCTCCTTTAGAGAATAAATTTGTTGAATCTCATGAGGATATCACATTAAGAAAATCAAAGTGTATATATCTCAACTAAGCCTCCATAAAATGATGAATAAGTGGAGGATTAAACACCTTCAATAGATAATAAGTTACACCCATCTTTTCTACTTGGGATAACTTCATGAAATTGAACTACTCTGATATTTCCTACACTAAATGAGATTGGGAAATCTTGATGATGAAATCATCCATAAAATTTCCATTCATAGGAATATGTACTATCGTAAATTCAAATTCATAAGGTAAATCCAACTAGTACCTCTATCTTAGGCTTAGATATATCTTCAAAAATACATACCTGAGACTCTGAGGTACTATATAAACAAAAAATCACTCTCCCAAAAGAAAGTTCCTCTATATCATCCTAGTGAAGGCCATCACTTCCAACTCTAGGTAGTGTGTCATGTATTTTTTCTCATTGTGTATCAACTTCCTTGACCCATATTTTATCAGTTACTACCTATTCATTAACATGTAGCTAATCCAAACCATAGAGGCATCAAAATAAACTATATACTCCACTTCCTCCTCCCATTGTCTAAAAATAGGAGGACTAGTTAGCCTCAGCCACAACTCATCAAAGGCTCTCTAGAAATAATCAGTATAGTTAAATGACTTCTGTTTCCATGCCAGTGTAGTAAATTGGTATGAAATTCTTGAGAATTATTCCAAAAAAAACTATAGTACCCCACCAATCAATGCACACTATACACCTCTATCATGATCACTGGTGTCTCCTAATAAAGTATTTCGTCAATATTTACCATGTCCAAATCTAATCTATGATCAAAAATGGAATTCCTAATAATGTAAACAATTTTTATCTAGAACTAGAACTTTTAGTGATTACCCGAAATATGGTGCTCCAGAATAATTTTATGAAAATCCTTAAGTGCTCCATGGGCTCCTCCTCTGATGCTGATTAGATGAGTATGTCATCAATGAACACAAACATAAATAATTCCAAGTATAGATAGAAGATACATTTCATCAGAACCACACAAATTTTAATGGAATTCATCACATTGAAAGGAATAACCATGAACCTATATCCTCTGTAATGACATTGCAATTATGGATTCAGAATATCATCCTCATGAATGATAAATTGGTGGTAGTCAGATCTGATATCAATATTAGAGAACCATATCACACCATATAACTAATAAAATATGTAATAAATCCATGAAAAGGGGTACTTTTTCTTTATCGTGACCTAATTCAAGACAGAGTGATCAATATAAATCCATATTCACTTATCTTCCTTTTTCATGATCAAAACTAGAGCTGATCAGGGGGGACACACTAGGTATGATAAATAACTTCATTCTAAGGTCCTCTAGATGCACCATCAGATCCCAAACCTCATTAGTTTCTATATGATATTCTACAGGAGAAATTTGAATTGTATTAGTATTAAATTCGATAAAAAACACCAAATACCACCTCTGAGGTAGTCCTATAATATCTTCAGAGAAGATTTCCACAAATTCCTCTATGGATAAAGGAATTTTGAGGCCAAAATATCACACTACACTGAGGGATAAAATATACAACTGATGGGTGATGTGTTGAAAATTCCTTCACATAGAACCCACCCACTCCACCATGAAATCTCTTTCACCATAAAGTTGAATCTTGTACCATCAATATGAATGCATCTGATTAATTTGTGATGATAGTTGATTGGGGATTGGACCATGGAAAACTATTCCACAAACAAGATTAAATCATATGTTCTCATCAGTATGTCTATGAGGTAACATGTGAAAATCTCTCCAATAATCTATTTCTTACATTGCTGGCATATAAGTGATATCAAATAAGAGTTCCTTTTAGTAACCTCAAGCCAATGTTATTGGGTCAAAGTCTCAATCTAGAGAAACAACTCTTACATTATGTGTATATATATATGAAATAATGAATCAAACCAATTTCTAAAAGTACTTCATAATTTGTATAATAAACATATCACATAGGTCTAATCATATTGAGAGCTACCATGTCATAAGCCTCCAAAGCTTGCAGCTACCCGTAGCCTTGAACGTGGTTTCCCAATGCCTATTGTGGTTCTCCTAGTGGTGGTGGTTGATAAAGTAGCTCATAAATTTATCCACCACTATAGTATCTTCTATTTGGGGATACTAATGCTCTTATGATAGCACCACCTCCATAGATACCACCCTAGGAATTCTTGGGAGAACCATGATCAAGGAATTTTCTTTACCATTGTGGTCCAACAACTTCATTATTTTCCACCATAGCATGTCGGGTTTGTTAATAATATTCCATGTAACCTCTCACATTACATGTGTAATGACCCCAACATATATATTTTTATAATTCTATTTATGAAGGAATTAAATTACCTATTATGTTTATTGAAACACATGAACTTATTTGGTTTTATTATATCCACTCAGATTTGAAATACAGTTAAGAATCATAACTATTAATAATATATTCAATTAATAGTGATTATATGAATAGTATAAATATATGGTTTTGATAAATCCTATTAACATAGACATAGGAAGTGATATACTCTACCAATAGGTTTATACCCAATGAAGCTCATTTAATGGAACATATAAATGAGATTGCATCACTATGATTTACCATTGACCAAGCCCAAGCTAGGATCCAAAAAATAAAGCATAAGTGAAACCAGTTATGGTAAAAGTTCAAGATCATTGAGATTATGGAAAAAACCATGTATGGCGAACCACCCCATTAAAATTTCACAATCACACACCTTACTCTTAGGGTGATTTATGGGGTAAAAAGAAATATGTGTCAAGACCCTAATAAAATGAATATTTAAATTTTATATAATAATTAATATATTTAGTTCTTATTTTCATTAATTTTTAAATGATTTTTTATTTTCATATGATAAAAGACAAATTTAATTTTTTTGTATTATGAATTTTCAATTAAGGTATTCCTTTTTTCTAAATTCATGAATCTCTAAAATAAATAATTTATTAATATACTAATACAATAAAATAATATTTTTTAAATATAAATGATAATTTAATTTTGGGGAATTCAAATGTAAATTATTGTAAGGGTTTGAAAACTATTATTATCAAAAAACAATCATTTCTAGAAAAATTCTAATTATTATTTTACAGTATAACATTTACATATTTAGAAAGTTATTTTTATTAAATTAATATTATTTTTGGAATCATCATTTCAAAATTATCAAACAATTATTTTTCCATATTTTTCTAAGATAGTCAAATTTTCTAGTAAAAATTAAATTTTGTATAAGTATATGATGTGTATTATGTCATCACATTAATTCAAATAATGATGTAATAAATTATATAAAGGGAATACATGAACAAATATTTTATTCTAATTTAAAATAATATTTTTTTATATTATTTTATTAATTTTATATATACTTTATAAATCCTGGAAATCCTATATTATATTTTAATGTTTAAAAATCAATTCATTAAAATCATGACTCGCTTCCACATCCCCATGGGTAATATTTTGTTGATTTTAGACCTTTTACATTTAAAATAGTGTAAAAAACATCTATTTTTTAAGAAAATGGGAAAACCTATTTCATGGATTTTGGTTTTGATTACTTTATTATATAGAGTAGAAAGACTAAATTTGGGAAATAATATATAATTCCCATCTATTTTCCTATATAAACTCACCCAAGATCATATTCCCCTTCACTCAAAAACTTTGGAGTATATCCCTATTCATTCCTCCATTATCTACGGTCCTCTAAAGGTGTCAAAAAACTCTAAATAATCTTCTCGCATGCTTTTGGAATCACCCTCTCAGTGTAAGGGACCTTCATCTCTTCTTTTAAATTCAACCAGCATCATTGTATTTAGAATTTTTAATATCATTGGGTTTTATTTTAATTAATTTACAAAGATCCATATACTCTCCAATTAATTTCATAATAATGATATATAATTTATCCATTCCCATTATAACATTTACCTAAGCGGTTAATATGAGGAATTTTAGTAAGGGGGCCTCTCTTTCTCCACTTTATTCATGAATATTCTCCCTTTTACATATTTTGATTCACAATTACAAATGTTGGGATATATTTTTCTACATACCTATTAATTTAATTTTGATATAAAATTATTTTAGACCCCTTTAAATCTCCTAAAATTATTTTATTAATTTTTATGTACTATCATTATATTGCTAAAATTTCTCTATGATTTATTATATATAATGACTGTATTACAAATATTTATTTCCACTAATGGGTATTCACCTAAATGTAAATATCCTTCATTTATTTTGGAATTCCCTGCATGTAACATAAAATCCATGATTTCGGGGTTAAAATTGATAAAATTCATCTTAATATTTTATGATCTATGTGGAAAACTTATGCATGTACATGATATGAAAGTGACAGGTGCACATGGAATTATAGAGCACACCAATACATTAGGTGATGTTTTAGTCTCATGATATGTCATGTGTAGTATTTTAGAGTGAACCTAATCAATTAAGTTCCTTTTTCCATCATGTTATTATGTATTGGAGGCATGTCATGACCTATATTTATGATGTATTGATTAATGTTTTTTCATTTTCCCATGTTTCATAAATGTAATCATCCTATATCATGACACTTTGTTCATGTGTATGATTCTCACCACTTTTATGTTCTATTGAAATTAATATTGTATAAAATGTAATAATTTGTTCATTTGATGTTTTTTTACCTTACTAGGATTTATGGATCACCAATTTCTTATGCATATCCATGATTTAACCTATACATTTTTAATATTTATGGATAATAATAAACACCTTAAAGGAGTTTTCAATAATTTTGATGCACCCCTTATTTAATGTTGTTATGTAATGTACCTAATTACCCAAAGACAATAGACTTCTATAACTTGTTGGTTGTATAATGTGAAACATTATGTAATAAATCATGAATTAATGTGTAATAAAGTCAATATTTGTCATTACATGCTTATCATCGCCCCTCTCTAGGATTCCCCAATCATCTGTGTGGTCCCTGATCAAAATGACTATTTTCCTAAGTCCGACCATGGGTACTCCTCTTATACCTAGACTCTTGTTCTCTGCCAAAGAGTGCAGATGAATGATCCCTAAGACTCCTATTTATGGAACCAGACACTTGGAATCCCTCAAATAGGAAGATCTTTATCACCAGTGCTCGCTCTAGTATTCCATCATATGTGGGAATGTATAGGGATAACACACCATTACAAGTGTCTCTAAGGATACCAAGATCGAACTTCCACATACAAGAGTATATATCCCAAATCATATTGACGGAGTACTATATGAGGTTTGTGAGCCTCACAGCATAATCTGCAACTATAATTGCTCCCTATTGAAAATCCAAAAGCTTCTAAATCCGAACTGAGTGAAATCAAGAGGGGTGGTATTCCTAGTGAAATAGTTATTATAAGTCAGAGCATGAGAATGATAGATCATTATGCATCTTCATGACTAGACTCCAACAGTGGTCGGCTGCTCCAAGGTAAAGAATGTATGTTCGTGAAACCATCTGATCAGTATGGATCTTTACATGTCTGAAAATTAGGATTACTAACTCAAGATAATACTCCACTACCAAGGGATATAGCTCACCATAGAACCATATATTCCTCTAGTTCTAGAACTCAAAGTGTGTACTATGACTACACATATCCTAATCCAACTCTAATAGTATAATACACTACATGATAGAAAGGGGTCCTACTACCTGGCTTCCTGGAGGAAAGATTTCATGAGATGTCCCTTAAACTGATGTGTCATCACTCATCAGATCATCAACATGATTGTGAATTTGCAACATAGATGGTTTTCTTGCTGTAGGAATCTTGAAAATTAATCATTACAAACCATGGTATTATGATAATATATATATGGGGATCAAAATCAAGAAAGATATTAAAAATAATCAATCCTATACTATGCATTTTCCAAGGAACCATATAACAAATGTCTTGGTATGCCATGTCAAAAATCATGTTCTAAGAGTCAAGGTGAATGGATATGTCAAACAATTCACTAGAAATAAGTTTCTTTTCATAAACTTTGCACTCAAAATATAATGACATCATTGCCCAAAATTCCCAAGAAAACCTCTTAGGGGGAAAGAACTCCAAACACCATCCTAGGGTTGAACCACCTTTCATACCAATCTATAATTACCGGACCCAATAAGTCCGACATATCCAGTGAGATAATGGTTCTCTAAAACCAAAATCCTTCCCTTATAGGCTTGGGGATACAAAAAAATCACATAGTAAGAATATCAAAATTGGGAGACCTTTGAATAATGTACATGTGTGAACATACCTAACCATATCCATATATAAGTGTTTAAGAACAATAATAAAAGATAGAAACATCATGAGTAAAAAACATGCAAGTAATAATCTTTACAGAATATAATATAGTATAACAGTTTAATATAAAGGGAATGGGGAAAATTTCTTACTAATAACAACTTTTTTCTTGATTTCAGTTACTCTTCAACTCTTATTTTAATAATATTTTCATTTAGGCTTATCTCATTTTGTTTAGGGTGAAATTTGGAAAATTTTAGAAGTTTTCTAGGTTATTCATTATTGCCACAATACTTTCACAAATATTACACCCCTCCAATGAAAACCATGAAACCCTAGAGAGTGAGTCTTTTCATGGTTGGAACATTTTATGTCAAACAATGCACCTTAGATAATGAGTACAAAGGGTGTACATGGTTTTTCTAAGCATTTGGCCCTACCCAGCTAATCTTTCATGCATTAATTTTTTATTTTAAAAATCGATTAAATATTTCTGGAACCCTGATTTCTGATCCCAAACCCCCTCACTATACCCTAATCTAATTTCCAGGGATGTTAAGGCTCTAAAAATGTAGTTTTGTCTCCAATCATTCAATTGAAATATTGAAGAGGGGTTGATCATGTTCAATATCCTCCATGTATATGAATATCCTCTCCATGTTCTCTCCTGATCTCTTCTTCCATATTCCATAGAGTTTGAGGGATCATCATGTATTCCATGGATCATAACATTGTTTAAATAGATCGTGATTATTGGTTTGGTTCCATGATCTATGGTTTCATCATTCATCATTTCTTCTCCCCATTGTGGGTGTTATACATTTTGATTCCATGATTAATGGTAGGTGGTTCCATTTCAAATTGTTCATATGATTAAACCTTGATTTTATTGATCTTTATGAATTTTATCTGAACTGGTTTATGAAATACCAATGTCAGAAGAATTGGAATTGGAAATTGGAATGGAATTAATTTTGGGTAAAACCCTCAAATCTAATAGAAATTGAATTTTGGGCGTAATTTAAAATTGACGGAGTTGATAAAATAATTTGAGAATTTATTTTTGAAAAATTGATTCAATTGAAATGATAAAAACCTATGATAGGTTTTGTATTGAAAATGAATGTAATGATGAGAAAAACATTTTTTGTTTTTGAAATTGAATTGGAATATTAGAAATAAAAATTGGTAAAATGAATTATAAATGATGATTCATTTAAAATGAAATAATTTTCCTATTATTTATTTATTGATTTAGCACTTTAGAGACTAGGTAGTTAATGGTCTATTTGGGAAAATAATGCTAGGATGAGGATTCCATAGAAATGGATTGATGATGAATACTCTAAAAACACCTAGCTAAATACCTATTATCACTAATGGTGTTTTTTTGGATCCTTTTCAACATGATCCTAAAGGACATGTGTAAGCATATTAACCATGATTGATAATATGAGAAGTGTGAGGATCCTAGAGCCAAAAATTATCATATCATAGGGTAGCTGACAGTGGTGTTAATTAAGATTGTTTGGATATTTTATAACATTTTTATAAAAATATTTTCTTCATAGAAGATGATTTATATTAACTATTTTATATTAAAATATTTATTTAAGTGATGTTCGAAATGTTTCCCATAATTTGAAAATAATTTTTTATTTTAAATATGAAAATGAGATACTTTTCCCTAAAATTAAGATATTTAAACTGAAATAATTATTACTATTATTATTATTATATCTATTATGGAACACTTAGAAATCCCCTATATAGATTTATATCTCACACCCTACCTTTTCCATCGGGCATTTTAAGAATTCCTTATACTGGGTATGAGAAACGAGAAAGTGACAAATGGATGTGGTGGATGTTCTTGATCCATTGGTCCTTGAATGATGATTCATTTGGGTATGTTTTTCTTTCATTTGAGTATATTGATGATGTACTATTTTGGGTTTCTCTATACTTGTATTGTATTTTAATATTTCTTCTTCTAGAGTGTTGAGCATAATGAGTTATGTTTTTTTCTCCTAGAGTTTTTTTGTGAAATTTGTTCCCTCTTTTAACTTATATTATTATAGTTTCAGTTTTCATATTAGGTTTTCTTGTTGAAGCTTACCTCTTATCTAGATGTGCTGGATAGGGCATTGATTGTTAATATTTACCTAGCTGGTGACTTAGGATTGGAGGTAGTTCCATTTTCTCCTAATGGAATTTCTGTGAGTTCATTTAAATGAATGAGGATTTGTGATTAGTCTCATGGTGGATATCGGGAAAAAAAATTATTCTAGACCTATTGAATTTCCTAGTAGAGTCCCTTTGACATGATACTAGTGTGGAAATCTAGGGCATTCAAAATGGGTTTTCACTATGCCACCCATGATTTGTAGTTCTTAAATACATTTGGGAAACTTGTAGAAATTTAGTTATATATTTTTCCCATAGTAGTGGAATGGGATCATTATCACCTAAATGTAATTTCATTCTATCATATTCTTCACAAATAAATGGGTTCCAACCCTAGGAATCCAGAAAAAGGATTATTCGCACAATGGAAGAGTCTCTATAGGAATCTGATACATGTCCAGTGAAAGTGAGGGGTATCGTCACTACAGCTTAATCTTTATTGACTACATTATTTAATATTGGTGTATCTCATCTATTTATATAAAATCATGTTTTGAATCTACTTAATATTTCAATGTAGATTTTATCTTATGTGTTTCATATTACTACTCCCATGGGAATTAATATAGAGCAGTGTCTCTGTAGTCCTGCTTGTGTTTTATCTTTATTAGAAATTGTGCATACCTATAATTTTATGGTTCTGAACTTGAAAACGGTTGATTTCATTTTCATAATGGATTTGATTATTTCAAATAAGGCCAAAATTTATTTCTATCTTTGACATGTTTCCTTTACTGTACTCTATGGCGTGTTTCATATCCTTTTGGGATAATGGGTACCAATGTTGAGTAGAGTTATACCATTTTAACCAGAGTTACGTAAAGTAATATTTATGTTCACTTTTGATATAGATCTGGAATATTTTATTTTGATCACCCTCCAAATTTTTTCAATCCCTCCAATGTGTTTCCTTTTGATTTATCTGGGTTTTTACTTGTAATAGCGCAATATTATCTATTGATTTAGTTCCTGGTACTCAATTTGTTATATTTTACATCTTAGAATATGGATATAATTGAACTAAATGTGTTGAAGACTAACTTGGAAGATCTATTTAAGAATTTATTTAAAATCATATGTACATCATCTTGGGTAGTGATTTTTATCATTACTAATAAATCTAATGGAACACTTCACCATTGTGTATATTACATGAGAACAAATTTAGTTATAGCAAAGAGAAATATATGTTTCCACAAATTGATGATATATTTGATTAGTTAAAAGTGATGAAGTGGTTCTCAAAGATTGATCTTAGATATTTTTTTCACCAGCTAAGAATTAATGAATATGATATTTATAAAAATGGCTCCTAGACTTGGTAATGGTATTATTATTATCTTTTCATACCATTTAGTTTGAACAATTTTCCTTCATTTATTAGGGATTTGATGAACATTATATTCCAATAGAACATTGATACGTTTATGGGGGTCTTTTTGGATGACCTTATTACATAATATAATTCTATATAGGATTGTTTCCATCATATAATAGAAGTTATGTAAATGATTTGAAATCGCTAAATATATATGGAAAACTTAAAATGTGACTGCTGGATTTGGGATGTGATTTTCCTGGGACACATGGTCCCAAGACATGGTATCTCAGATTATACTAAGATGGTGAAATATTTTCTGACATGGGAACAACTATGTAATGTTTTTGAGTTGTGAAGATTCATGGGATTAGATGGGTATTAACATTGTTTTGGTAAAATATTTACTAATTTTGGATTCTATGATGACATCTATCACACTAAAGATAATGAACATGGGTTAGGATAAAAAATTTATAGATATTTTTTATGATAAAATGTAATTTGACTTTTATGTCAATGTTGACTCATCCAACGGCTTATAGGGCAATATGGTCTTTTGTGATGCATCTTATTAAGATTTGGTTTGTTCTCTTATATATTGTGAACATGTGGAAACCTATAGTTCTCAATATGTTAGGACATAAGTGATGAATTCTCTATAACATGACATTTAAATTGAAACTGTGATGCATGAACAGAAAATTTGGTAGATTTGCCTTTTAAGGGAATGTTTTTCCACATATTTTTAACATAGGATCTTATATTATATCAACAGACAAAAGGATTTGAATCTCTATCAGAGGAGTTGGGTATAATACTTGAATTTTTTGATTTCTACATCAACTATACCCTAGGGAAAGGGAATGTCCTTTCAAATTATTTATGTATGAAACATCCCACCCAGACCATTAAAGAATCCTTATATGAGTGGAACTTGATGACTTTATTTCATAGTTTCATAATATATTTCACGAAATAGGGGTAAATTTTATCTTGGAAAATGATAAGTTGACCTATTCCCTTCCCAAGATGATTCTTAAGGAGTAGTATCCTGATGATGATTTTTGTTGCATTAGAGACTCCCTTTGCAGTATGGATATTTTTTGTTATTGGTCGTTATCCATGGAGGGTATTCATTGTTTTCATAATTGATTTTTTGTCTCAATGTAAATGAGAAAATTCATGATGGGTGACTACCATAATTCCTAATGGGCAGTGCACTCGGGAACCACAAAGTTGTTCTATGAAATGTGGGGTCAATTCTGGTTTCCAAGAATGATACTAGACATTAATAACATTGTTTTTCACTATTATACATTCCAAAAATTCATTGTTGATCCTCAAAAACCATTGGGTTTTCTTGAGCCACATCCAGTATTTACATGGATGTGGGATGATTTATTATAGACTTTTTGTTTGTTAATATGCATTTCCATAGGAAGAAAACATGATATGGGTTTTGATCCATTGACTGACCAAATCATCTCATATTATAACCATTCCAGATACAACCAATGTTAAAGAGTTATCAAATCTCTTTTTGGAAGAGATATTTCATTTTCACAGTGTTCTATTTGCTATATTCTCTAATATAGATTCATGATTTACATCTTGTTTTTTGGGGAGTACTTCAACATGTTATCGTTTATTAGGTTCATATATATATTTCATACAATCTGTAGAAGGACTTTTAGACATTGATGTCTATAAAGATTCATGAGGACATGCTTTGTGCCTATGTCCTCAATTTTAGTAGATCTTGGGATGGATATTTGTGGATGGTTGGGTTTGATTTTAAAAATAGTTACCAATATGATATCATAATTGAATTTTTTGAGGCCATTTAATATAGGCCCTATAAATATATATTTAATTTTTGAGATATTAATTCATGTTCTTAGGTTAGATTGATCACAGTCCAAGATATGACAAAAAAGATTCAGTTGATTCATTGGATAATTTTTACAGCACTAATATTTTACATATATTATGATGATCACCATTATAGACCATTGGAGTTATTCATTGTTGACCAATTATTCTTGAGAGTTTCACCTCAGTTGGGTCAAAGAGGGATTTGTATATAAGGGAATCATTCTCGTTTTTTAAGAACTTGTGAGGTTTTTAATATGGTTGGGAATGTTGAATAATATTAGGCACATCCACCACAATTTACATTGATACATATTGTGTTTTATGTACCACAATATCTAAAGTATATTTCTGACCAATTTCATTTATTATGCGGGGAGGATATCGATGTTGAGGACGATTTATATATGAATGAGCATCTAGTCATGACTACTAATTCTAAGACAATGGTACTTCATGGGATAATGATACCTTTGATCCAATTTCTAAGAAGTCTTGGTTTGGATATGCAAGAGTCTTGGGAGCATTAGGTCATGATGAGAGACAAATGACCTCATCACATTGATATAGAAACTTCTTATCTAAATTTTTGGAGTCATAATGTGTTAATGGTGGGGAGGGTGTAACATTCTGTTAATTATTTTTAGGTACTCTTAGAACCTTCTTTTAATCATACTTTGTTTGGGGCATGTCTTGGTATTTTTTGGTAAAATTTGGGAATTATTGGAGGTTTCATGGGATTTTCACAGCTGATGCATGGTGTTCACAAACTGTGAACCCCTCTAGTGAATAATTTGGAAACATGGATAGTGATGGTTTTCAAGGTTGGTGCATAGTTTTAAACACCATGAACCCACCTAGTATAAATTTTATTCCTTGTGTAGTGATTATATAGGGGTGAAAGGTTTGTCTAACTGTGTGTCCCTGCCCACCTAACTGTGCCCATGGACTTTTTAATACAAAATATTGCGTAAAAATTTTCTGAACCCCCATTTAAGATCTTGAAGCCCCTCACATGACCCTAACGCAATACCTATGTTTCATAAGGCTCTCAATAGTCATTTTTGTCCCCTAAAACATTGTCTCTTGATGGATTGAATCATTTTGGATCTTGTTCAATCTCATCCAGGTATATGAATCTCCATTACTTGATATTTCTAGATATTATCTTCCTTCGTCCTTAGAGTTTTATGTATCATCACATATTGGATGGATCTAAAATCAATATAATTGGATCTTTATTCTATGTTTTCTTCCACAATCTTCATCATCATTGTTCTTCATTTTCTTTCCTCATTTAGGTTATTCTGCATTATGATTCTATGATTAAAGTTTGGTTATTGTATTTGATATTTTCCTATGAATAAAACTTGGTTTTTGTGATTTTTTTGAATTTTATTTCAATTTATTTATGAAAAAAAATATATATGAATTGTAGTTGGAACTTGGAATGGTATGAATTTTGGGGGAAACCCCAATTCCCATGGAATTGGAACAAGGGGAGTAATTTAAATTCCTGGAACTGATTAAATGATTTCAGAATATATTGGTGAAAATGGATTGAATTTAAAAGATGAAATCCTATGATGGATTCTATATTAAAAAGGAATAAAATGATGAGAAACCAACATTTTGGTTTTTAAATTAGGTAAACATATTGAAATTGAAAATTGGGCAATTGAATTGTAAATGCTGAATCCATAGAAATGGATTGATAATTAAAAATATAGGAAAAACCTAGATCAATAAATCTTATTTCCAATGGGATATTGATGATTTATATTCGAATTAATATTAAGGGACTTGTTTACACATGTTATCCTTGATCACTGATACGATAAGTGTGATGATCCTATATCTAGTAACTATAATACCATGGGGCAGATTACTATTGTTCTTATTTATTTTTTTAATATAATATCCCATTATATATATATTATTTTTCTTCATGAGATTTTATTTATATAAACCATGTCATACTAAAATGTTTATTTAATCCATTTTTTAAATGTTTTCTATCCTTTTAAAAGAATCATGTTTTTTTAAATATGAAAATGTGATATTATTCCATTCCATGTTTTTTTAATATTGAAATCTATATTTGGTTTATTATTATGAAATCTACTATAGAACACTTGGTAAGACCCTACAAAGCTTTATAATATACACCATACCTTTTCCTTCGAGATTTTTTAGATTTCTTTCTTCCAAGCCCAAAAAATTGGAATATGCCACATAGAGGTGGTTGTTTTTCTTGATACTTTTGTCATGGAGTGTTGTTTTATTTTGGGATGTTTGTATTTATGTGGAGTACATTGATGATGTATTGTTTTGGGTTTTAATATACATGTTTGGTTTCTAGTATTATCTTCCTTTAGAGGGTTTATAATAATGAATATTATTTTTTTATTCTACTATTTTTTGGAAAATTTCTTCCCACTATTATAATGTATGATTCCATGTGTTAGTCACCAACCCGTGAGGATCAAGATCACCCATTAGGCCATGTCAGAGCTAGCTCAATTATTAGAATACTTTGGTGTCCAGGATACATCATGACAATCCCAATAATAACTAATGTTCCAAACTAAACATAATTGTAATATAAAGAAATATTAGAGATCCTAGCTATTGATATCCAAGACATGACCACAATATGTGATCAAATGCACCCCAGTATCCCTATACTCTACCCATTCCACCACTAACATATCTTTGATCTTTATTATACAAGAAACATTCATGTAAATACCATGAATTTTTGAGTATATAAATAACCTATAGGATTCCTTAAAAATTGAAGATGGAGAAATATAAGACAAGATAGAAGTGGTCAGATAAACCCAAGGAAATAGGGAAATGAAACCCAAAAAAAACATGAATTCTCATATAAAAAACCTTGATAACTAAGAAAGGGGATCTCCTTGTTAGAGCCTGACCTAGGAAGATGAGTCTTCTTATAGATTCATAAGTTCATCATTGATGCCTAGAATCTCATGTTTCGTACCAATGAATTCATTGGGAGGGCATGTACATCACCACTGCTCCACATCCTGAGGGATCGTAATCTCCAAAACATAGAGGACACATTCCCTGGTATGATGGGGAGGATTCCACTTAATAGACAGAGGACCCATTCTTATATTGGGGATCCCTGTCTCAATATCTATTTACCAAATATGGATCACATGCACCCTAGTACGATAGGAGAGTACCATCTCCCTAGATAGATGAATAACACGTTAAATAGAGGAGTACCACCTTTGTATTTGTACAATGAGTCTGCAGGACCCATTCCCTAGTGTGATAGGGGAGTACCATCTGAATCAAGAGAGGAAACATTACCTAAATAGGGGAATAGAACCTCAGTATTTGTACAATGAGAATAGAGTACCCACACCTTTGTGTGGTAGGGTACTACCATCTCTATTGATAGAGGTCCCACACCCTAGTGTGAAAGTTGAGTACTATCACAATCTTCACAAAGGGTATTGAGTACCCACACCCTAGTGTGACTGTGGATTATTTTCTCCATGTACAGAGGAATAATTCCCACATAGTGGAGTATTTCCATGAATTCTAAAAATAGTATGGTGACCCACACCTTAATGTAATAGGGTAGAATCATCCATATGGGTAGAGGAACTACACCCTAGAACAATAGGGGCGTAATACCTCTACCTCGAATCTCTTTAATGATCATTCTCGTTCACTTCCAGTATTGAAAACCACTTTAAGAAGCATCATTCTATAAACATCTAAATTCAAATTGAAAAATCCATTATGAAGTCTCAAATCATGTTTTAAATAAAAAAAATCAGGATAGACTTCTCTCTGGTCAAAATATCAGTAAAAAAAATGAGGAATGAGAGAAATATGTTGTAGTGGGAAGTACACAACATATAGAGGGTCCACACAGTTTTTAACCTCACCTTTTTTCATTCCAGTGTCTCCTCAGGACACGTCTCAATGTACATGTCACTATAAATGATGTTCATAGATCTCACATGGCATGTCATGGCCACCCGAGGCCTACACATGTACTCCTGGTTGTGCCTGTGTCATTCGAGTCATATCTGTGTACTAGGTCATGTACCTAGATATGTCATAGGGTAGGTACTGAGCCATGTACATGCCCATGTAGATGGGACATCTCTGTGCGTTTAGTCATCTAGAAGACCATGACTCCCAGAGTACACGCCAGGCCGCCAGCACTGATTCACATGGTGTGTAGGGGTCTCACCCCTCATGTGATACTTATCTCCACCAAAAACCCTAGTAATCATTGCCAGGGGACTACACAGTGTGTGTTATTCCCAAATATATTCCATGTAGGTGGGGTTTTCACAAAATGTTATGTTATTCACTGCATATCCTACATCTGTTTTTTTCAATGACCTCTCGAAATCCACTGAAATCGAGGATAATGACTCTATACATCAATTTTCTAGCCTACAGTGTCCAAAAATTTTAATCTATCAACCCATAGGAATCTCTTAGTGCCTTCAGGATGCCTCCTATTAATCTTAAATCACCACCTTAGATCTATAATCCATGAATCGATTATTATTACCCACAATCCATCCTGAACTATATTTAAATCATTATTCTAGTTATTTTATACACATTAAACATGAATCTGATGGTTGATTCATGCTCAGAACCACCTAAAAATGTCAAATTGTGGCCCCATATCCCATCAGTGGTGAATGTGAAGAACAGGTGGGGGAAAGGCACAAGAACAAATGTACATCAATAGTTGGCCATGTTTTATTATCCAATGATCATAGATCTGAGATATTTGTTGATAGAAACATAGAACATTCATCAATAAATTTAATAAACAATTTAATTTTATACATAGCCTCATGCGAAGGATTAAATTAATCACATATCAAATAATTACAGATAAGAAAATGGTCAATAATTTTAATCAGTGGAGGAAATAACAATTGATATTCCATACATCAAGACTAAATCAATCATTTGTGAATAAAAAAACTTCTAGTGATGAGGATGATTTGTTGTATATGTTTCCTATTGATTCACCCCGATCTAATCACTAGTCATCATCTGGCCTCGATCAGCCAGAAAAGAATAATGAAACTTCCTCTCAATGATCTCAGGGTTATGTGATTAACCATGGTGATTTTCCATATAATTCTACTTATAGGGGTAATAGATTTTGGAAAAAATAAATAAATAATTTAATTAATAAATTAATTAATCCAATTAATGTACCCATCAACAGTGGCCTCATCTGGACATCCGGTACTAACCAGTTTTATGTAATGTCTAAGGTAAACCTATCACTGTAGATTCAACTATGGAATTATATTTCTATTTCTAGACTCTATTTATGTTTTATTACATTATAATTTAAATATTGTGTGAATGTGTTATAAAATATTTTTAATATTTTAAAAAAAATAATGGCACTGAGCATAAAAATATCACACCATTTGATCACCTAATTATGAATATATTCCTTGATATATTTAAAAGTCTTTACATGGAAAATTAGAGTTTTTACATGGTCAAAAATTGTGTGACTCATCTCATTCTTTCCCTTATGAAGATGGAATTTTTTTCTTCTACTGTCACTTTAGGGGAAGTAACATATGATATTGTGAGGTATTAGGATATGGGTTTGGTTTTGCTTCCAGCATGAGTGTGATGTTTTTAGTCTAATCTCTTCCAACTATCTTCTACTTTGTTTCCAGTTTCTGTCGATGTTTTTCACAGTATCATTGGGTGTCATCTTCCAAAAACTGTAAATTCTAAAAAATAGTTTTGTTAATTTAATGGGATCTATGGTATTTGAAATTCATCATTGGTGATTATATATATATATACCCAATGGAATATCTTATATAAGTTTCATATTTTTGGAGTTGGTCAATCCCTTCCACCTAAATATTAAGTTTCTGACCATCTCATTTTCATGATTTTTTATGGTTTGAGAGGTTGATTATAGTTGTGTTCTTTTGAATTAAACTGAATTATTTGGGAAAATAACATCATAGATATTTCACATTTCGATACTATCACTACCTGTATATTACTATACAAGATGAACATTAGTCCTTCCAGGTTTTGGGAATGCATATGAGCTTTAATTATTAATCTGTCTCTAATCTTCCCATCATGAGTCCACACCTAGAATGTAATTACATGATTTGTTTCCATAAGTAAAAATTTCCTTTTAAGATAAGAAATGCAAGATTCCTAAAATTGGATGGAGGTGGAGTCGCATCCTCCCAATCAGGATACATTTTTCTCTCTGGATTGACTATTTTGTGTCACCCTTCCAAGGATTTTATTTAGATGGTGAGGGACTTCATAAATTTAAACTTATCTACTTTCAATATCAACTGGGATGATTCTCTAGTGGAGAATGTTGATGGAGCCTGATATGTTCAAATTTCCTATACTATCTATCGATATATTACGTGATCTGATAAGGGTTACATTTCTTTAAATTTTTATGGATACAACCCCAGTGGAAGAAATTCATAATGCACTTTGGTCTGGAGTTCTAGAAAAACTAGTAGTCTAGAACAGGAACCTATCAGATAGTAAGACTCTACATTTGTTGGTTTAGTGTCTCTTTCATCGTGAATTTTTAGTAAATGAATGACATTGACATATGTCTATAAATTTTACTCAATACAAATATTACATATGAGTAACTCGGTATTGAATAACATTAATCTATATAACCCAACATCAAATAGAGATATCTTCTTCTTGAAAATGGGTATCGAAACATTTGAGTTGGTGTGGGATGTTGATATTTCCATATCCATCCCAATTTCTTTGGTAAGATCTCTATAAGGAGGTGATAGTTGAAAATTTAGATGAGATTATAGATTATGATCCTACCACTAATTATAGGTGCACATGTTTTTATTATATTCAGCTCTACTTATCACATTTCTAGCTGAAAACCCTTCAGTGTGTCCGTCCATACCTTTTCCATGATCTAGGTTATCTATGACTTTAATGCTAAAAAAATTTACTCACATTAAATTTTATTTGGCATGATATCCACATATGAGTTGTAAATAGATTATTCTCCCTCCAAAAATCTATCAAGAGAGAAATCATAATCTTCCAGGACATTCAAATTCAAATAAGACCATTGATTTCACTTCATACACAAAGCTTCACCCATAATCCTTAATATACAGAGATTATAAGAGAGTATCCTGTGTTTTTTATTATGTGTGCATATAATCAAGGTGATAGATCATGAAATAGAATGAACAATGAAGAAACATCATATAAAGATGATCTTAATCTTGAGAAGACTGATTTCCATGGTCGATGCGGTAACAATTCCACCAGCTCGATTGGTTGAGGATGAATTGGTTCTTCCACCATCACATCCTTGATACATTATGGGTTTCATGATCCAAGGGTGGTGGTGGTGGTAAAAATTATCCCAACCCTATTGGTTTGTGTTTAAACAATAATATTATTGAGGTAGTGGTTTTCATTACCTTGTTCACTTTTCAATTCTCTACCCAGAAATGATCAAGATAAAACATCTTTTAGAGAGAGATATTCTTACTATCAAGTGTTGCTCAACATTTTTAGGCTTTTCTTTCCATAAACAAAATGAATTCATGACCTTATTAGTATCTTAATATAGGTGTACTTCAATGGATCTCTCTCTTCATGTATGCATTTTGTCGTCTTTATGAATGACAATTATTATATTATAAAACCAACTAGCATACAAAATGCTTAGTCTTAAAACATCTCCTGAAGAAATCACATTATATATTTCATACCCTAAAGGTCCTTCTTGGTTGGTGAGTAGTGTAATGTTCAAAACTATATATCCCCCCACACTTTATCTTTTCTTGTTAGTAATGGAATATGTGATCACCTAGAATAGTTTTCTCATACTAAAGAGGTAAGAATTTTTGGGGAAATCCTGGTGCATTTCAAAGTATGGTTTTAGTCCACTAAAAAAATAGTGAAATCGATATGATGGTGGATATCTCTCATCACTTAGATAAGGTTATCATATTCCCCATAAGAAAAATGTTTTCCTTGATATTGTTGAGATTTTCCAATAATGTTTTGGGTATATAAGGTATATATTACTATTTTAATGATTCTAGAATATAATTTCAGGGATTATCCATCATCTATAACATGGCTAAAATGTTTTACTTGGTTATATACATTCTCATGCCATCAATGTTTACTCATCATGTGATAGGTAATTATCCACATGATCAAAAAAATAGTGTTTGTTTCTTTGTTTCATTATCAAAGGGAGTTGGATAATATTGAACCATCTTAGTTATATTATCATTAAATGATCTCAGGGCGGCACAGATGATAACTATCACACTAAAAAATACTTTTGTTGGGATGAGATATTACCAGTTAGTGATGAGGAATTTGGTGTAGTCAACCTCTAACTCTTGAGTTCCTTTAAATATAATAGATGTTTCAGATCTTTTTTTGAAATAGGGAGGACCTTTATATCTACATGATATTTTGTTATGGGGATGACCTACTAAATGAATACCATGGGGGATACAATGAATTTTTTCTTTTCTTACATGGGGAATACCATAGAGGTTACTGTCTATAGATGGGTTACCAATGGGAAAACCTTCATAACAACTGATCATTTGGAAATATAGAGGACCATCATAATGTACACAATGAAGAGAACCTTAATAGTGCGTCATTAAGTTTTCATGGAGAGAAAATATATGGATATTACTTTTAGAAGTACCTTTGGATCTATTGATATCAAAACTAAGGGGACGACATTTGAAGCTATGGATGGTTTCTACTATTGATGATGATTCAGCAGATTCTTGGGATGGTATTGAAATATGCTGAAAGGGACATATGAATATCATCATTTTATTATGGTGGGATTACAAGACTTTTCTTTGGTTATAAGATTCCCTTTAATAAATAGTATAGGTATTCATAAAGGGGAAGTTGGGGTAAGAACCTCAATTATGAATGGATTCTCATATTGTAAGAAATAAACCTTTTGTCCGAGAAACCTCCTAGGATACCATCATTATATTTTAAAAATATTCTAAATGTTTATTGGGTAGATTCTATAGTATCTAAACATGCTTCAAAATTATCAATATGAATGGGGATATGATCCCACTTTTGTTCTTCAATAACTATCAGAATATGATGATAGGAAACCCAGATGGGGAAAGGAATATGGGCCCAGTCCTCAATCGGTTCCACCTAGAAATATTAATGGACTCCACACACAAGACCAAGGATATAATCATGGCATTTTACTTTCACTGTTGTATTTTTTTGACCATATTTGTTTGCGGTGGAGATATAATCCTACCAATGCATAAATGTTGTAATATGACAATGAAAACCTATAGTGTGGGAAAGGGTATGAGACTACCCCGGAGTGAATATCAAAATTTTCTAGGATACCCATGTAGAATAAAGGATATAATCTGACCATTAGTCTTAATTATTCATTGATATATTTTAATTATCCTCCTAAATTAGATGTAAAACATTGTCCCAATAATGAGTATTTATCTTCAAATTTCGTTGATCTCCCTTAATTATAGAAGGATCAAAAATATAGTCCTCCCATGTGGTGTCAATCAAAATATACTGACAAGTGCCTCCTATCTCTTTTTAGATTTTCTTGTAGGAATAAAATTTGGGAGAAATGATATGATCCTACCCGTTTTTCATAGAAAACATATGATGATGAGATTATTTGGTAGGAATGGGGTTATGAGTGCACCTGTGTTATTAATTTTATATCAAGATATGAAAAACGGATTCATATGAGGGATCAAGAATATGGGATTTTCTCTAGTCATTTACAATATATACTGGTGGAATTTATATATCGCATCTATAATATAAACTATCTCTACGGCTCTTGTTATCTATCTCCCTTGGTGAGACTTTATTCTAGGTTCCCTTTTCTAAGTAACCATTAATAGGATCTCTTGGAAAGCCTCCCCAATATGTTTTTGAGGGGTCGGATTAGTGTAAAATTAGTATTGATAATGGTTGGAAGGATACCTCTTATATGGTTCCTAGATAATAGTGTCCATTCTTATTACATAATCCAATAACTCTATTAGATAATGGAGATGATAGTTATCATTATCTTGAAAAATTATCATGAAGCAGTTGAATGTTAAAGTAAGGTCTACATTATCCGTTATAACCCATTTTTTAGTAAGATGATTGGAAAGGTTTCACCTCCTTTAAAACACATGATATGCCCATAATGTTGTAATTATCCATTGAGATAATAATATAGGATTAATGTGTTCATTAGATGACATTTTTGGTACTGGGATAGAGACATCATCCTCTCTAGTGGTGGGTCCATAACTTTTTTAATAGAAAAGGCATATGTCAGCTACCTTGGATAATGATTAGTTGTATCCTGCAGATCTCTATGATTGATGAAGATTTATGCTAGTAGGATTACATGAGATGATTTATATCTTTATGTTTATATTTTTATCTAATGGAACTCTCTCATGTATATTGAAAATTTTTAAGGGAACAATTAGCTTAAATAATATAACCCTTCAATGTGGATTAATAATAGATATCATGGTTAATAAATCACATTCATATGTAATGGATTAACATTGGATTCACTATTATATTTTGGATACACCAATATGAATGTGCCTATTTTATGTCAATGTGAACTAGCTTTCATAAGGTAGGTGGTTACTCGAATGTTATAGGAAATTCTAAGGGTTGCGCATTGGTTGAGATAATTGGAGATCACAATAATGCCACCCTTTTTAGAATAATTATTGACTAATTTATGACTCTCTTAAATATTTTTGTTATATTAATGAATTTTTCCTAACAATAGAATTACCATTTGATACCACTATTCCAATGATTTATTGAGACCACATATCAATGTGACTATTTTTATATTTCATAGGTTCCCCATCATTCCATTACATGATAATTATACTATTTTATAAATCCACATTGTTGGCCAAGATGATATTTCTCTCCATCCAGGGAGGTGGAAGGTGTTATGATATTGGGTTATGGCCAATGATAGGGGTTAAAACGTATACCTATTAATTGAATCAAGATCTAAGTAGTTTATTTCCACATTATCATACATTTTGTGGAATTTAAGGTCATGTGATGGGGACCAGTATGGGGTCTTTTATTGTTTTGTAACCATGAAAAAATGAGGTTCCTTTTAAGGACATGCATATTGGTTCATTAGGGTGGTTGGTATTTAACCTCATAGATGAATCCTATATATTATGATTCATATGTATAAAATACCATGTACTTTGGGTTCTAAAATTTAATATAATGAGATAGGATCAGTTCAAGCAGTTTAATATCACATGATAAGGTCTACTAGGAGAAAGGTTCATAGCAATGTTTGGGTGAGAGTTATTCATAAACAAGCCTTTATGGTTCATTCTACATGTTGGTAGTGTGATAATTGAGAGAAGGGTTGGGATCATAGGTAATATAAACCATTATGGAAGCCTAGATCCCTGGGAATGAGGCCCTTTGCGAGCGCTTTCATGTGGGATATAGCCCCATGATGGTGATTTTTCGAATATTAATGGACTTCCTATTCTATAAATGGGGGAAGTAGACAATAATGATTCCAATATATTTATTTTCTAGTAGGAAAGTCAAGTGGCCATTGTTTTTCTAAGAATACATAAAATTGAAGGGCTACATAATATATAAGGGTCATTGGGTAGAACAAAGGGGTCAACTAGGTTCTATAAATGATCTGATGCTAAATATGGCTCAAAAATTTGGGCAACATAATCTAAGGTAGGTTTCACTAGTGACATCATGATTAGGTCCCCCATTATCAAGGTAATACAAGATTTTTATTACTCAAAGGATGTTACTAGTCTATGAGGAATACTCTAGAGATGCCACTTATTAATGGAATAAAAGGTCAATAGGTTATACTCTGGACATTATTCAATATTCATGTTCTTCATGAGGTCATATTAGAGGCATTGATGAATGGGTGATCAGTTAAGAGACCAGTACAAGGGTAGAACCAAGGTTGGTTACATTAGTGAAAGTTCCCTAGGAAATTAGGACCATGGTGAATGATGTATTCTATTATTGGATCTAAGTGAAGGTTAGCCAAAGTATGAAGGTCAAGGCATAGTCACTCCCTTATATTGTGTAGGATAAAGTGGTATACATGGTATGGATTTCTAGGTGATAATTACCCTTGGTTATGGGGAAGGGATAGTGCTTTACAAAGTTTGAGGGGTAGTGAATAGTATTTCCATAATATATAACTCTCACGGTGACTTGGGAATGTAGTGTCTTAGAGCTTCACATTGAGGAGTTGTCGCTTTGAATTTCCCTAGTATAATTCCTCCAGGATGTGATACTTTACCCCAGCTTTGATGAACTATGGTAGAAGTGATATATATGAATTTTTAAGGAATCAAACCTTCAGGTAACTAAACTTCCAAGAATTATTCTAATTTCCTACGTATTATTCAACATAATAATTCACCTGGAGAATATGAGAAGACATGGCTGCATGAAGAGGATTCTTGACTCATGTGAGTCTCTATCCACTAGGTGTGTATATTAAAATGATGTCTCGTGTTGTATATTTTTGTATGAATATTAGGAACAAGGAACATAATGACTAGTCATAGAAGGGGGACCAAATATGCATCGAGGCTTGGATTTTGGGTACACAATCAATTTATGTGAAGAATATTTTGGTGTGGGTACAAGTAAAATAGGGCACAGAAAGAGGTCTGATGAAGGGATATGAGTGCCCACGTCGAGATTTGGTTGAACCTAACATGATGTGTGCTCAAGGTCAAGGTATAAGTGAACTATTCATGCTCATGGATGTGGTGTCTATTTATAGTTATCTCTATAGAGATCTATTTTCACCCAGCCAATGTTTCTTTCCTTCAAACAAAAGGAGCATAAATGAATATGACACCAATAATTTTCCTCATCCAATTTTGAATTCTATGAAGACCAAAATTTAGTACCCTAATGTATTCATTAATTCTATAATAATTCCTTATCTATCCCAAGTTATAAAGGGTGGGAATGAATTATTTTCAAGAATATAATATTTTATTTATTCACATGTTATTTCATTTTTCTCTTGACTATGGTGTGATATTATGTATCAGAGTACAACATTTTATATATTCTCTAAGATATTATTTTACGGCTCTAGAATAATATTAAATATTCCCAAGTAACTGATATACAGTTTATCCATCTCTATTTTTTATGCATATCTCTATCATAAATTAGGACTCAAGGTTACATAATAGTTTCTACTTAGTTTTTAAAATTATGATCTACGTTTAACTAATCATTCCTTGAAAACATTGTTACAGTGTTATTAGTTTACAAAATATTTTAAATCACTAGAAAAATATATGAATTCCTTTTCAATCACCAATGTTTTTTAAATCATCAAAAATACATAAAATTGGGTAGTATTAATTTCATTAAATAGTGAAATTTTGGATGAAAAAAAATGAACAATTAATAGGTATTGAATTTCCCCACACTCAAAAATTTTCTTATCCTCAATAAAATACTTATCAAAAATTATTTCAAAAGAAGAAAAAACGTTATCAAGAAATAAATATCTCTAATCATGTAAATAAAAATAAATATAAACAAAAAATTATCAAATCTTAGTACACTTAACAAAAATAGGTATCCAATCATAATTATATGTTGAATTAAAACTATAATATTTCTTCCCTTTTATTAAAATTCCTCAACCTTTCCTTAGACATCAAGAACCATGTTGTAATCAACTTTTTTAGAAAATTTTCACTCAATATAGAAGAATGGTGTCAAATATTAGTTATGATCAATATAATTTTTAGGGACATTATCTATAGTCTTTCAAAATATATCAATTTACACTTTAGAAAAATAAAACCACCCCAATCAAGAGGGATTCTTCTATAATATTCTAATGACTCTGAGGAAAGAGATGGTTAGTTCATGATGATCATACTGAAAATCAATGATTGAAATAGAGTTAAATTATTTAATCAGAATGAATGATATTCTATTTAATATCAATGAAAAATAATCCTATATATCTCTTTTAAGATACATCATCTCCTATAATATTCTCTTCTCATAAAGGATTCTCATATTAGACATTCAGTCATAATGACCATATTATACTTCCTTTTTTATGCTTCTTTTACTCAATGAAAATTATTCCTGAAATAAAATATAACACCCATTATAATACCATATTTGACATCCTCATAACAATAATATTAATAGTTATAACATGAACATAGTTTGAGTATGACTGATCATCAATATTTCCAAGAAACATTCCATTATTTCAATTTTTCTTCTATAATAATAATTGAATACTATAATCATTGTATAAAAGATATTTTATTTAAATAGTCAATAAATAATGGGAACATCACATATTTTGATACATGTAATTATCACCTATAATACTATATATCACCAATATCTAACCAAAATATCAAAATAAAATCATGAAATTATACAAAAAAAAAAGATGGGGTTGGGAGGTTATTGGTCACATATCAAGAGATTACTCTAAGAGAGGGGTAATCTGGTTGACAAAAAAATTAAATCTCAAACACAATAATTAGGATATTATTCTCTTGATGTAAGCAACACATATATCTCTCCCATAATTTTTGATTATCATTGAATGAAAGTAGTAATGTTCACATATAATTTTACTTGGTTTACCCTAACAAAGCTAGTATGAGGATCATAAAAAGGTGATGTCCATATGCATCAAAAACACTAGAGAATGCTATTTATATTTGGTTTAAAAAATATATCACTAACATTTACCATTTGAATTCACAATTCACACAATGTTAGAAACTCCTTTTCTCACATAATAAGGAGTAAATCACTGCTTTTTCCATGATAAGATTGACCTTTTAAATGAGATAAAAATGTGGACAAAAACCTATAATAGTGTTTCACTCCTACCTAATCTTATGATGTTCTAGAGAGGTAATGCTCCTAAATTTTCAATATAATTCTCTTTTAATTTACATGAATGTCTAGGAAAAACTCATCTACCTTCTTCTTTAGATATCCTATTCTCCTCTTACCAAATATATATCCCAATCACTACAAAATTTCTGAATTATTGTTTTCAGTTATATAAAATGGAATCAACGTGACATTATCTTAAGGTTATGGTCAATAAATTATCACTCTCAATTTAAGGGGTTATTACTTGTTTCATTCCCACTTAAGTATTTTTATTAAAGACCATTACTCTGCATTAAAATCCTAAAAACTAAAAAATCAATTCTATGAAACTTTTAGTTTTTAATGAAACTAATTCTATATGGTATGATCATCGTTTATACTGTGTATTCATATTATTTTATACCTACCCTAAGGAGTAATATCATCAACTACATCATACATTTTAATCCAAATAAAATTTTGGGGTGAGTCCGACATCTCTATTGTGTGGCCTCCTATAGTTTCCTAATCCTTAAAAATAGATAAAATTAAAGTAAACATTATCTTTTCATGATCTCCACATGATATCATTACCTTATAACACTCAAGACTTCCTACAGTGTGATCCTATATTCTATAGAGTAAGCAACAATAGGATTCAGATCACTAAATTAAAAAATTTCTATTGAATTTTTACCCTCCACATTTCAAGGTATACATAGCTTGGGAATATTCTCTTCAACATAGCTATGGTGTTTCCTATCCACCATTGGGAAGGAACCTAGAATTTTCTTGGGGAATTAAATTTCTCCCAATATTCGTATGAATTTCTCCAATGATGAGGGTATTAATCTATGTTATATCTTATAATAAATTCATCCCACATAAAACTTCCCTATGTAATTCCACTTCCATATCAACCACCTTGTTCGATGACCACTTTGTAAATATCACACGGTACTAACCCATGCTACAAAATTTTCAATAGAGTTCCTCTCAATGCTGAAATTTTCCTTTATGTGCTCATGTTCTTTCCCATATGGGTTCTCACATGCACATGTTGACCAGAACTATAGGATATGTTTTTCCTGATATATAAAACTATATTTTCTAAGGGCTTCTTGGGTGATTGACTTGGGTGGTGTTGGCCATGTTTTGGATCAGGACAATTTAATTTATGGTGTAGGCTTCTCTTTCCTAAATATCTACATCACAATATATGAAAAATTCCCTTTTTAAACACTGGGTATTCTTAATAGTATTTTCAATGAATATTTAATTAATTAAAATATATTTATTTTTTATCAGTTTTATTATTATTAACTTTTATAAATAATATTCATCTAATATTCAACGTATCATATTTTTTTGGTGATGTTTGTAGAGAAAACTATCAAATATAGTATTAATTTTAAAAAAATATATTTCAAAAACTCAGGGTGTAATAGTGATGATGTGAGAAAAGGAAGAGTTGTTATACATTGATGTTTTCCATGTTTCGAGATACTATGCCACATAATTTTACATGGATTCATGAATATGTAGAGATAATTAAAAAATGTAAAGCTGATGATTTTATGGAGAAATACATTATAATATCCTGAATATTTCATGAGGTGGAAAATTCTAGGACTTAAAGATATTTAAAAATAAGAAATAAAGTTTATTTGAATGTGATTTAAATGATAAAATACTATTATGATTAAAGGTAATTTCCACATTCAAAATATATAAATAATATTTAATTCATATTTTTATATAAATATATAGTAATAAAAAAATAAATTAGTGAGAAACCTTTAACTGTGATATTGGACCATAAAAATATATCATGTATAAGTATAAGAAGGAAATATAGATATTGGATCCATCAGTCATTTTGTTTTTATTGAAAAATAGGAATCCAATCTAATCAGGAGTAAAAATATTCCTTGAATATGAAGAATAATTAAGAAGAGGATGAGAAAAATTAGTTGTTGTTGTCTATCCTTATTGTTAATATTCTGAATTATTAAGAAGTCAATGTGATAAAATATCACAGTGTTTTGAGTTAAAGTAAAACACTAACCAATATGAAGTTTTTATAATTGTTATCGGCTCGTTCAAGAACTATATGGGAGTTCATTGAAGGGCCTTTAAAGTCTGGTGGTACAAGTATAAACAAATCAATTAAGATGAGATATATTTATACTACAGGATGCTATATTAATAACCTATCAGGAGATAGTTTAGCTAAATGGATGGTTTATTCTCAAAGTAATGTGGCTAATACCTATCAAAAAAAATTCTTCATTATTTTGAACATATAACAAATAAAATATGATATTTATAATCCATGTATCGATGGGTAATTGAAACAAAAAGAGTGGGTTCCTTATTAGAGTCAAATATTGTGAAAACATTATATGATGAATTTTATTTGTATTTATTCATTTCATATCAATGTAAGGGTTGATTGTACATCACAACGATCCATGTATCTTAATTGGGATAGTTTTTTGAGTGTATTTTGTGATAGTTAATGAAACATATAAAACATGGTAAATGTTGGGTACACTAAACCCCTCCCAATGTCTATATATAATCCATTAGGAAATAAAAATGGTACCATAGGTAAAGATATATTCCATCGACTAGATATATTTTATTTGTCCAAGTATTTTTAACAGATTATAAGAAATTTAATGTTTCCTCAGATTATGAAAATGGTTTTCATTATATCTATACTAGTATAGAAGTTTATACCAAAACAATAAGTAATATAAGAAAAAAGGAGGAAATGAAGTATATAATGTTTTAAAAGGACAAGTAGTATCAAACACTAAATGAATCATACCAAAGTGGTAAGATCGCTTCTATTGAAACTATTTAAATAGATTGTTTTTTAAGTGAAAAGTTCAATATGAGTATGAAGGGGATGATTTTATAAAAATGGTTTATGACTTCCACTCTCAATTTGAAAGGTATATAAAGAATATCCTTGTTGAAGTAGTAACCTATATACATGTCTTTGTTAATGTAATTCTAGATGAAAAAAATTCTAAAATAATATAGTAAACAAATAGTAGATGCACTAATATATAAATTCAAAAGGTGAAATTATCTAACATTTATTTTGAGATAAATGGTCAAATAAATATTACATTGAAATAAAAAAGATTTATTTTATTATATAAAACATATAAAACAATAATTATACTAATTTTGTGACATATTTTTTCATTAAATCATAAGTTATTGACAAAACAATATAAAACCACCACATATATAATATAGAATCAATTATTGGTTGAATCAAAAAATAATAAAAGTTTTTGAAAAGTTTTTATAGGAATCACGGAACATGACTAAATATCAAATAAAATACTGAATAATCAATATGAATAAATCTTGATAACCATTTATGATGAAACATACCCTATTAGCATTAAGTGTCTGAAGCTTGATATAAAAATAATATATTTGGAATCTACACATGTTGATAAATCCCAATTTATAGAGATGAATGATATTACCGAAAAATATACTGAATGGAATAATGTTCCATGAAGGGCCCATGATATTGAATAATGGTTTACATGATCATATGAAGACTATATGAAAAGCATCCATTACTGGTTGTTTTTTTTAATATGGTCGTTCAATCTGCCTAACATGAATTACTGAAGATTCTATGGAACTAGTGTACATCAGTATTTTGTGGTGGTTTCAAAACATCCTCTAAAATATATGTGGTGTTTTTTAATAAAAAGATATTTCTAGCATAGCAGTAGTTAAAATTGTGGTGAAATTTAATGAATACTTTATTTTTTGGTTTGTTATTATAAATTTTAGGATGGTCCAAAAAATATCTATTAAGTGGTTTTTTATATAATTACCATAATTTATAGCCATTATAACTGCCAGTAAATAGTTTATTGAGGGTTATCAGAATTTAGTTTCCTTTTTATAGTGTGTAGAAGTGGTTTAAATTACTGTGAAAATTTTACCAAAGGTTTCTAAATTTCATGGTGGTTAAATACACCATTAATTATAAAAAATAGATAAATAATTAAACCCTAAAATAAAATACCTATTATAGTATAAAAACACACATATATCTACAACATAAAAAATTCAATAATTTTAATAGTGATACCAAATATAAAAAATACAACATCTTCATATATAAAATTAAATATAAACATATTAAATTTTAACTAGATATTTAATAAGAAGTATATTTACATTTCAATTACTAATACTACCCATATAAAAATGAATCAAACATCAACACTACTCTCTTATACTATGTTGACAGCCTCCAAATGATACAAGCTCATAGTTTTAATGTCACTTAGCATCTTATACTGCATATCGTTCCTATATTAAATAAAAAAAATTAATATATAATAGTTCTAATTAGATGATATAAAAAACATTTATAATTATTATTATTATAATATAAACATGTCAAAATACATGTAACAGATTTAGTACCACTACGGTCATCTATATCATTGCTACAGTTTACATAGGAATATTGTCAGTCATACTCTGAAATAGCATACCCAATTCACTACCAATCACTATTACATACTAATTTTGAACAATCAATCATAACACCTGTTATTGTAATATGTTCTAAAGAATGAAAATTTTCTTCCGAGATTCTAATGAATTGATGCCATTGATATTACTCAAACCTACAAGAAGCATGTGTCCCTATGAATTATGAAGATCTCATTCCAAACTCTCATGAGGGGGATAGTACAGAACCCAACCCTGGAAAATGACCATCATTTTCATTTCCCAAAACATTGGAAATAACATCATTGTGGGAGACTAATGATAGCAGTCAAGGGTTTTCATCCCCTACCTATTTAATTTTTTTATGAAAAAATAACAAATTTAAAAAAAAGTGTGATTAATATTTTTGACCCCATGTATAAAATAGGTGTATTTATGAAATTATCAATAGTTTTCTTGTAAAAATCAACCACAATATTGTCCAGCCAACCTCATGAAAAAATTCTTTTAACTATATCATCATGATAAAAATGAAAACAATTAAAATTAATTTTTTTTAAAATGAAACAAAAATATATTTAATAAATACAAATAAGGTTACCTTAAATGACCTTCTCCTTGAATATTTTTTTAAACCATCTATGTGTGGGATGACTTTATTCTCTCTATTTGATGTTTTTCTAGAATATTCATAACAAAATTATTTGATATTAATAAAAAATGAAATAATTTTTAATAAATTACTATAAATGTTATAATAAAATATCAAAAAACATATATATATTAGAATAATTCATATCTACAAAGGATATTCACTAATCCAAAGGCACCCTTTGGGAACCTTTTCGTACATATGACAGATAGTCATAGAGGTGTTATTAAACTCACACCACAACCTATACTTAAAGTCCTTCATTATTTCCCAAAACGTTTCAACATCAATGGATGAAAACTCACAAAATTCACATTGAAATGTAAAAGAATCAACATATTATATACCAAAAAAACAAATAAATTGATGTTTGATAGGAATAGTGTAAAAAAATACAATAAATAAGAATTTCAACTTACTTTCTATTTTTTATCAAAAATATAATTTTGGAAACTTGTGGGAATATTTCTCTAATCAAGATAGGTGATGCAAACATACATCATCTCGTAGGCCAAATTACTAAAGATATTCCCATATAATCCGTCAACAATATCTATAGGCACTCAAAACATGTCAAATGGTACAGCTACATTAAAATTGTATAGCTTATGAACATCTGATGTATTCATCTTAATTTTTATATTCTAATTATCTAAAATTTTTACTTAAATATATTCAACAATCAGTATACATATGTAATAAAATATTTTTCCACGTTAATTGTAACATACCCATAATGGTGACTATCCAGTACCCTCATGATGAAAAATGTGGTTCCATATGCTCAGATCATGATCGCTCCATAGTTTCTCCATATGATCCCTCTGATTTACCTAGATATGAACGTGATACACATGAATAAGGGAGAGTTTCTTTAAAATTTGAGATTATTTTAGATGGATTCCAATGATGGAATGGAGATAAATTTAAAAATAGTAAACAAACTTAATTTTATCATAACCATATCAGAAGGGTTATCAAGCACTATAGGATCTATGAATGATTGTATCAAATCATTAAATCATTTTGTTCTTGTCACTCCTACATACAAAAAATATAAAAGAAGTTAGAACATGATATAAAATATAAAATAGAAAAATTATTTTAAAATTTATTAGATAGATTAATTAAATTCATGTATTCTAAAAAAACAAATAAAAGCTAAGTTATAGGAATTGAATAGCTAATAGTTAGATGTTGAAAAATATTTATTTGATGTTGATAAATATATTTATAAAAACTAACACTAATTAATTAAATAATATCATGTCAATAATAATAATAATAAATTGGAAATAATAAAACATTATTAAAAAGGTATCATTTTAAATTTTTATAGGAAAAAATCATCAGATATAATTATGATATAACTATGTATTATTAATTAAAAAACAAGAAACATTTAAATAGTTTTATATACAAAATAATTAATAAAATGATTTTTTGATGAAATTAAGTTGAATATTAAATATTATTTGATATATCTATGATCAATTGATCTAAAATACATCATTAAAAAATATATAACTAATATTACTAAATGTTAATAGAAAATATGGTATGTTTATTTAGATGGACGACAATATTTGACTAATGATAACTTAAACATGTCCTTGCACACTCAAAAATAAACAAATTATTTATAACCAAATTTAAAAACATTTAGGTTTTCATTAAATGAAGTTGGTACCCAAAAAATGATGAAGTAAGGATTCATCAAATGTTCACTCATCATTCACAGTTGGTTTGCTATTACTACACCACCTAGTGAGTATTTCAATGATTTAAATATTTTTTATTGAATCCCAAAATATATTTTTTTATTAAATATGATCTTTTTCATGGTTATTTCTATAGATCTATTCTATTATAATGAAAACATGTAGTTTGATTTGATTAATGTGACCTATACTAGCCAATAATTACTCATCCTTCCAAAAAAAATCTAAATTATAATGAAAACCCACAAGCATCATTGTTATGGTGTGAAAGTAAGATTAAAATATCTTTGGATCATAGAGATTGTATGAAATATGTTTCTATCTATTTTTTCCACTTTTTATCAGCTGAAGATGTTTGAATAGAAGTTTACAATGTAGGTTCTAGTATAGAATGAGTTAGAGAAATAATTAAATGATAAGTCCCCACATATAAGAATTCATGTTAAATATCATTGATCAATTTTATTAACCATGTTATGTATCATATGTCTATGATAAATAACATATAGATGGTAATGTAGAAATAATGGGTAATGAAAAAAGTTCCCTTACCTATTTTGGATTTACATTATTAGTTAATTTATTCTGATAATGGGAATTTTCTCTTTGGATATTTATATAAAATTTAAATTGTAAAGATAAGTATATATTGGCCTCTTGCTAAATATAACACACAAAAATCGATAAATTATTCTATAATAGTTGATGTGCTAAGTTATTAGTCATGGAATAAAAAACATTATTTTTACATATTTATTATTATTGATAGGGGATTTATTCCTTAAAGGTTCATTTTAAGGGGACTAATTTGAGGGGTGTAGTATGTGCAAGAGTATTTCTGTGAGGAGTTATAGATGAGGAGGACTTTACAGAGAGAATGATTTGATGTTGAGGGGTTTCCACTATGAGTGAGAAAGATTAAAGAATTTTGTGATACTTTTGAAAGAAGGGGGTTCAATACTGTGATATTCACTCTTATTTAGGCGTGGTTTATTAATAAACCACATCTATATACATATTTTGTTAGTGTTATTTTACTAATTTCCTTAAAAAATAATTAGTGGAAGTAAAAAACATCATCGTTAAAAAAAGAAATATATTTAGATTTCACATATTAGTGTAGGTTACATTAAACCAGCACTAATAAAAAAAATATTGTTAAGATTATTAATATATGGGAAGAATAATTCATATCATGCTCTCAGTGGAATGTAACCAATAATTTAGAAATTATTCTTCAATAATACTATGCCATCATTTTATACCAGTTTAGGCCTAAAATTTAATAAAGACTGAGTACCTATGAAACTTTTAAAACCCAAATATTATAAAATTAAATTGTTCATGTCCATGGAAAAAATTCCCAATAGGGTGGTTTTCCCACCCAAAAAAAAGAGTCTACAGAAGCATAAATATTAGATAGATTACAACTATAACCAAAAGAAAAAGGTTTATTATCCATTTATTATGTTGTTGGATTTTTGGGAATAATTAAATATATTATTATAATAACATAACAGTTTATTAATATTTCATAAGGCATTGAGAAATATGGAGTGCAAATAAAATAAAGAGAACACTTTCTTCTAAAAAATATAAATCAAAAAAATGATAAATCAGTTACTCAAAAACATATTTGAATGCTCGGATAACATCTTTTATTACTTTAATAAAAAAAATCAAATCTATTAGGAGTGATATTATACACCCAAAATCCATAATTCTTGGGATTAAAGGGAATAAATCCCTAATATAAAAATAATTATGGTTATAAAAATAGAACAAGATCACTTAGGAAATATGAAAGTAAATAAAGAAGTGAAAAAGAAAATAACTACAAAAAAATCCCCAATACATATGAGAAGAAGGATGTAAAGGATATCTCAAAAAATGTTATTTATTTTATTATATTTTTAGGGGAAACACTATAGATCATCGCATGTAATTAATGGAAATCAAAATTAATAAAAGTGAGATGAATTCATGAAGCGAATCAATCCATGAGATGGAAAAAAAGATTAATTAGTAATTTACATACTAGAAGAAGACTAGAAGAACATTCCCAAAAATGATAACTCAAAGGATGTTAAGAAACCCTTATTATGCTCTAAAAAATTTAAATATCTAAATAAAGATACCTTATCCATTTATCTTGACTAGTTTCATGATTATATAATAATAGAAAAATCCCAAGTGGAATCACAAGGAAGTGAAAATGACAAAGGAAAGTAGGTTATTTAACATTAAGAAAGAAAGGAATTAGGTGGAATGTGAAATAAATATAGTCATATTTCAAATTACTATATCACTATCTTTCCAACTCAAGAGGAAACAATAAAAAAGATTATTGTAAGAAATCACCATTGGTGGGAATATCATTATTAGAAATGATGAATAATATTATTTTACATCAATAAGAAAAAAAATATAAGAAGAATTTAATACATCCTAATGATGAAAACAATTTATCCAAAGGAATTAAAATTGTGATGATCTATCAACATTTTAGATCTATAAAATGGTTCCTATGTTGAGACATAAAAATGAACCATAAAACTCTTACAAGAGAGAAATAAAAATTCCCATCCTTATTTATTTTTATATTTTTTTATACAAACATGTCTGGAATTCATGGATATAATAATAAAGGGGGATTTGGATTGGTTGTCACTACTATAGGATAGAAAAAATAATTATTCATCGTCGATTTCCTATAAAAAAAGCAACCATGATGAGAAGTTTAAATTAGTGAATCCATAAAATTGGAAAATATGAAAAGGATCATTTAAATATATATTATTCATGTACTCTATAATTTCACAACATCCCTTCGAATCTATAAGTATAGGTACTCCAAAAACACTATCCATCGAGTTTTAATTATAATCATATTTATAAAAGGGTGGTGTTGGTTGATGAGGAAGCTAACATAAGTGGGGAGTAATTTCTCTCACACTATAAATTTATTGAGGCATTTTCTAATAATAGTGTAGTATATTTATAGAAATACATATTGTATTTGTAAATTATTTCTTGTTTTCTATTCTAGTATAGAACCTGTAGACTTTGAGTAGGCTAACTGGAGGCTCTTGGTAAAGTTATTGTGGTTACATCCTTCTCTCAATAATATATAAATGTTGTCACTCAAATTTAAATATAAAGAAGAATATTATTTAAAAATTATTTAGATGAGGTCATAAAAACCCTATATTCAATTATATTTTTTTTAAATAAGCTTTTGAAAATAAATTAGCACACATATTTTAAAAAGAGATGTTTTGTGGTATTAACAATAAATTTCATTGTAGATATTAAATTTCCCATTAATGGATTATATTTGATTTCAATAAAGAATGCCTAATATATGAATTAGATAAATCTGGAAATAATGATTAGGATTTTTTATAAAAAATTATAAGTAAAAATTAGAATATGTGAGCTTATTTTGTTGAACAGTATTTTGAATTCGTGAATTTATTAGAAAAGAAGGTTAAAAGATGTTTTATTTCACATGAAGAACATTATTAGATTGATTTAAGGAATCAAAATCAAATATAATTATTGTTTGTGAACTTATATTTTTAATAAAATTATAGTATTGGTTATTTTTATGTCTTTTCAATACTATTTGATGGATGTTCAAGGTTTCCATCTTGTGGAAGAGTTTGAATAATTTTTTTAATAATGGTTATTCAGGGAGATGGAACTAAATAAAGTGAATAAGATCCATCCATGGAGAATCAATCATACCAACTGATATATCAGGTGATTAAATAAGATTATAAGGATTTTAGAGACTTTTTAATGTGTTTAAGAAAACATTATAATGATTTGGATATGTTCTATAATTGCTTTAAGAAATATAGAATGAAGAGAATTTGATTTCGTAAGATATGCACATTTAATAAAATAGGTTTCTCTCATAAGAAATGGAGATTTCATATGATACTAAGTCTTCATGGTATGATATTAAAATAAAATATGAAACACATATGGAAAGGTAACACATAATATGAGCACCACATAAGATAGATAGCCCATATGATATGTGGATGATGTATGATACAAGACCCATATGAGAAATCGTTTCTTCATATGATAGGAATACTCATATGATATGAGATTTCATATTATAATAAAACATTAAGATTCATAATTTCTTACAATATCAAGATGAAACTATATAAAAATGAAATAATGATTTATAGGGTTAAAAATTTGTACTTTTAGATGAATACATTATAATTAAAATTCAATTCAATTCTACTGGTGATTTTTTCATGATGGAAGGATTCAAAAATCATGATCATTCCAAGTGGATCGTGATTCAAAATTATTTATAGTTTAATACCTAAGGAAATTCCATGAGAATGGGAAGATGTGTTTCTATATTGATGATTTCAAAGTAACAAGATATTGTTTCACATCATAGAGCATGGTATCTTGCACACATGGAGGTAATTAAAAAGGGTTTAATGTTGTTTATTTATTGAGAATTAAATTTTCATATTATGAATATCTCTTTAATAATTAAATAATTAGTAATAAAGAAATTTAAAAACAATACATGGACTCAATTTGAATGTGAATTAAAATTAGTTTATCAAGATATATCTAAATGGATTTTCATTGTATAAAATAAGTAAATATTAATGATATAATACACCAATACATATATGAAAGAACAATAGAATAATTGAGTGACATACCTGAGAAAATGTTGTTTGACCAAGAAAATATATACAACCAAAGAAGAATAAGGAATTATCAATATTTAAACCATTAATAATTTGTTATGTGTAAAATAAGAGGATGATGGTGCATTTAGAATTTCACATGTTGTATGAAGAAGAATAATAATTAAAAAGTGTAAGAGTGGGTGTAGTTTTTATTACCTATACTTTTCATTGAGAATCATAAAAAAAGAGTCCCATGTGATTATATAATAGTGTGTTTGAACTTAAAGAAAAGTACAAATATCATGATGTGTGAGTCATTATTTTCAAGATATTTAAGACTTATTCATGGGATTGTGAAAGAACCTTTAAAGATTAGTGGAATAGATATAAATAATTTCATGAACTAGTGGGATATATAGACCATGGGATACAGTATATAGAATATATCAGGATAAATTTTAGGGAACTGTGTACTGTATATCCTAGTTAATGAGGATAATACATTCCCGGCCCTTATGTGCCACATTATTAGGAAATTTTAATCACCACAATATAATAGTGATAATTCATCTCTCGATGGGTGTAAAATATAATAGGGAATATTTTTCCATTTTGGAGGTAAACCTTTTAAAAAAATACCTTGTTGTTGTTCGTGTTTATTTATGAAATACATAGCAAAGAGAGGTATGTTTAGTCCTTTATAGAAATTTTGTTTATTAGATAAGATGGAGGATAATTGAACTTTTTTAAAAATTGAATACTTATTTAGGTTAATTTGTGTTATAGTTGTATATAAAATAGTAAAAAATGCATTTTTATATTATTTTTTATCATAGTGATCCAACATCTACACTTGACACCCTCAATATGAGAGTATGGTACCCACTATAAAAATTTACCTGAACCATGATTTTGAAGTGGAGGAATAAAACCATTCTTTAATATGGACCAAGGCACAATAAAACCCCAATATTTTAGCAAAAAATGGAACAACCAGAAACCTTATTTTTCAAACTAGAGGAACAATCCATGATATAACATTTATAGGGATATTATAACCCAAAACTATGGTCGTTAATTTGAATGAAAAATAATAAAAAACAAATATTATATACAAATGATATTTAATGAATTAAAAACAAAAAAAACTAGTTAGACAAGAGAGTTGGATGTCATAGCAGCAAAAACCACTTTTGATAGAAATTAATAAGAATGGTGATGTCTAGATGAGAGTTTTGTATTAATAATCAAAAAATAATGGAACATAATACAATTTGAAAATACTCAACATCCAATTTTTTAGAAAAAAGATCTTTAAAAATATATATATATATATTTCATTCATGCATAATATCTTTGAAAAAAATCATGGAAGAAAACATGTTGTATTTTAATTTTTTTGCATACATCAACACTTTTATCTCTCAAAGACAAAAAACTATTTCAATATTGAGAATATATTTAGTAATCTATAAAACTAGAAAACAGTTAAACAAATAAACTCCTTAGAAACCAAAATTTAACACCTTAAAAAATAACCATAAATAATTTCCTTAAAATGTACACATAAATCATGTGACACAAGTTGTTTTTATTTCGAATGATTCAAATTTTAAACTCTCTAATTTCTAAGAAAAAATTACTAATATATAAAAATTATTTATCCCATGTGATGGTAATTTAAATATTTAAAAATTATCCTTAAATTATATTTCATAGGATTGATATAATTAATACAAAATTATGAAACAAATAAATCAATTAAAATAATAATGAAACATAAGAAGTAGGTGAATATATCAAATTTTATAAAAAATAAAATATATTTTGATTTTTACAATGTGAAATGGTTGAATCATGTTTAAGATTCATTTTATGTTATATGTAAACATCATTATCCTATAGTGTGAGCATGATTCCTTTAGGAAAATTTTTATCTTCTTACGGATGAAAATATAAACCTTAAGTATAATTTTGTAAGGATTTAAATGTGTATGGTTGGTTTGTATGGATTAAAATGTGTAAGGATGGGTTTATAACACCATAAAGGTCAATCCAAAAACAAATAGAATTATTTAAGTAATAAGTAAATTATTTTTTGTGAAATTATAACTATTCAACTATGAAAGATTCATACAATGAGTTCTAATCCAAATCATACTTATGTATATTGTTTTCTGTAATTAGTTCATAAAACACGTACAAATTTCAAAGAATAATTCAATAAGAAAATTAAAAATAAAATTTTCTTTTAAAATAAGTGGAATCCTAAAACACGTTTCTTAAATAATGTTAAAGGAAGTGGAAAAATAATTTTATAATTATCATAATATAAATGAGTGAATTAGAATGTATTCAATCATTAATCTATCTATCATGATAATTAAATAAAAAAAATTAATTTGAAAAACATATCCCCTTTTTAACATTATCAAAATGTTTTAATGAATAAATGATAAATCATATCTAACCAATTTAAAAATAGTATTTTCAACATAATTAAGTCAATTGATCAAATCCCCTTAGGATAAACAATATTATGAGAAGGATTAGAGCTAAAATTTTAGAAGAATAAAATAAATGACGTATTTATAAGATATTTCAAAAATTATAAATCAAAATTTCTAGAATAATAGATTAATTCTCCCCAAATATTTATACATTCAAAACATATATACTAATTAATTTAAATAGCTAGATTAAAGTGGAGAAACATACCCTTAATAGAATCTTTTCTCTCTTATTTAACTATTAGAAAAAATTTAATCTTATATGTGAAGATTATATAATTCCATCATGTATAACACTTAAGAATATTCAATGGTAAATTAATACTGATCCAGATTCTATGATAATCATATAATATTATATTCAAGGAATTTAAACTATCTCACTATAAAATCATATTCCCGATAACCAAAAAGTATTATTAATTTACATCTTAACTAGCCATATATAAAAAATATACTTGTGTCCAAGTTGGTGAACCATAAAACTCATGCTGATTGAGCATTATTACTAACAAAATTATGTCACATAAAGACGAATTCCAAAATATTGAAGTTTTTATGAAGTGGGGTTATAAATATGGAATGATTTCATCCTTGTGGAATATTTATTTGTCCATAAATTGATTCTATAAAAATATTCTTATTAAAATTGTATTTTAAACATACATCATTCATAATTTATATTTTATTCTCTCAAACACAGAAATATATAATGGTATATTAAAAATATATGTCATAATAATGGGAGTAGCACCATGAGTGATTTAGTGAACGGTCTCCTTTCAAATCCTATTATCTATGAATATCAAAAACGGATTCCCTTTGGTTCCCTAGATCTTTCAATACCACATCATCATGGGAGCATTCGATCATGAATGGGAACACTCTTTTAAAATTATAATTCTTGAAGGACCAAAGAAAAAGTATGTGCTTTAAGCTCATCTTAATCATGACCCTCAGTCAAAGAATAAAGGAATCTCATTTTTAGATGCTCTCAAAGGATCAGATCTATATAAAGAAACAACATCGAAGCTCCCCCCATTAAAAAAATTGGATGATGGAGGTTTCTCAATAGAACCTGATCCCCAATACATATAGAAAAGTCTTAACATCAGTACATTTTCAATTTTGGGGAGAATAACTTATCTAAAATGGGAAAAAACATGGTCTATCTCTAATCTAATACTTTAAATCACCCATATTATGGGGACAACTAATTCTAAACTTGTTCCAATTTGAAGAGGTTATTACCACATTATATACAGCACCTAGGAGGATTTGAACCTCACCTAGAAAACTAGAAATATTTGATTGCAACCTGGATTCCATCATTTTTCCATGTGGGGCCTTTCTTTTACCACCCTCAAAAATATGAATTATATGGAACTAATATGGATCCAGTTATAAGGACTAAATTGGGAATTCTAGCACCCAAATATTCTAAATTATATTAATTATTATATGGGTGTACCCTTGAAGATCGATAAATGTACACTAAATGGGGATCTTGGTTTATATGCTAGGGTGATGTTAGATTCTTGTTTAAACTCAAAATTACAAGATATTATTAGATTCAATGAAAATGACTATTTAACAAATTTTAAATAGGAGTATGAGTGAAAACCTCTATTTAATTAATTAGGAAAGATAATTCATCATTCGATTTCAAACTATAGAGTAGTTCAAAAACAATTTATACCACACACTAATAAATAATGTAAACAATTTAAAAGGAATTTTAAAATGGAAGGGACCTATTTTTGAGAATTTTTAACCCTAAAAAATAAAAATGAAACATTGGTGTAAGAGAAAGATAGCCTGAATATCTCAAAGGTATTTACTAATGATCAAGCCCATGATAAATGGGAAACTATTTCCATCATTACCCTTCTTAAATTAAATTCAAACCATCAACTGATTTTATTAAATCAATGTACCATATATTTCAATAATATCATTTCTTTTAGATTTTATAATTCCAAGTCTTTAGTTATTTAATGTGCTAACATTTTTAAAGAAACCTGGAATTATATGAATTTTGGAAATGATTCCTTCACATATATAATGAAACTAAATTTTAGGGAAAAAACATTAAGGCTGGTGCAATGAAAAAACCATCCAAATTGATAATAAATTTTTTTATTTAGAGTCTAATCTCAATAAAATTTAGGTCTCCTATTCAAATTATATTTTTTCTATTGACCCTCAAAAAGAAATTGATCATTGTACTAAACTAGACTCATCTATTTATATAAAAGATAATATTCAAAAATAGATCTTCAAAATTAAATTCCTTAAAGATGGTGAAAGGAACACTAATTCTATAATTATCTACAAATAACTAGGAAATATTGTAGGACCATTAACATTCTAAAAGATAAGGATAATATAATTGAAAATTATGAAGGTTTTTCTAGTCATGTTGTCTCTTACATTATGAATATTTTTAAAGGTCCTATCCTAAACAAAGAATTATTATCTGATTTCATTCATTTCATGGTTATCAATAATGACAACACTATCCTGGCCAATAACCCCCATGACTATGAGATTGAAGATGTTTTCTTTATCCTGAATCAAGATAGTTATCTTAAGCCACATGAATTTTCTCTCTTTTTTATAATTATTAAGATAACATTCAAATTGATGTCTGTAATATAGTCAAATCAATATTTTCCAATTTCAAACTCCTTTATAGTCATAATGCCCAATTATTCACTCTAATTTATAATATTGAAAATTTCTATGAAATACATAGTTTAAAACCCATTTCTCACATTAACACTCACTCTTAAATTTTCTACAAACTCTTAGAGAATATAATTTCTATTATAGCTAATAAAATCTTCTCATGGAACCAGTTTGGATTCATGAAAAGAGGAACCATCAAATATTGCATTTTCATATCCTATGAATGAATAAATATTTTATAGAAATATAATTGGGGTGGAAGCCTAGGTATTAAAAATTGCATTATAAAATATTTTTACATTATTGATTGGAGTTTTATTCATAATGTCCTCAATAAGTTTGGATTCAATGACATGTTCTTCCATAAAATCAAAGACCACTTCTCCTCTTCTCACATATCTATTCTGGTTAATAGTTCTATAAAGGATTATATCAATGAACTAAAGGTGTGAGATAGGCAGACCCCCTATTTTCAATGATTTTTAATATTATAGAGGATTAATTAATCATAATCATCACCAACTTGGTTAATAATGGTAAATTAAATATCATTATTATCTCCAAACAACATATTGTTCCTTCACAACTTCTATATGTGGATGACATCATCTTATTCCATTAATGAGATAAGATAAATATTTAAAATCATAAATATTACCTCTCTCACTATGGATAGGTCTTTGTTCAATCCATAAAATAGTATAAATCTTCTATCTTTATTTGGAAAAAAATTCTAGTTGCTTGAAAAATCAATATCATTAATGATCTAGGAAAGATCGGTCCCTTTTACTTATCTTTGAGGCCCAATCTTTTAGGGAAATCCTAAAATTAACTACTGTTATAAAAATATAGAACTAATAAATAATCATCTCTAGTCTTGGAAAGTAATATCTTTATCTATTGCTGGAAGAATTTATCTTTTCAAATTCACTATTGTTTTTAAAATGGTTTATTCTATGATGATTTGTAAATAGCCCATTGGTTTTCTAAAAAAGATAAATTTTTGTATCATAAACATTTTTTCTAGTGGAATCACTCTATGAAGAAATATTTTCATTATTACATGGATTAATTTTTGTAATCCTATTTCTAATCATGGGATTGGTATCAATAAGAATATTTTATTCAATGATTCCCTCCAAGCTTTCCTTACATGGAACATTTTTAATAACAGTTCCATGGTTTTTAATTTCCTTATAGGTAGGTTATTTTATATACTAAAGAAAATAAATCATATTTACATAGAATCCTCAATATGTCAAACCATCAGACACTATTTCACAAAAATTATGTCTCACTCAATATTGATGGTTAATAAAGATTATTATTTAAATTTTTCATTGGATAACTGTAATAGATCACCACTTATCTCTATGGTTGAACCCATGAACTTACCTACCAATACTAATATTTCTATAAATGATCTCTTAAACTATCTATGTTTGAGATTACCTAATTATATTTTCAATATAATCAATAATGATCATCTTGTTAAGACAAATGATTTTTTTAGTTTGGGAACTTGCAAAAAAATGGAATTTGTGACTCTAAATTTTTTTTAATCATAATTTTACTAGTGAAAATCATGTGTTTTTTTGTTAAAATGAACTATGAAAAGCCATGTATTATACCCCAAATATCCACACTTATCTTGTAACAACCCGATATTTTATGATAAGTATTATTTTAATTTATTTGATGTCATGTGTTTTATGCTACAACAAGATTATCTTGTGTTATACGCCACACTGTATTAGCTTGAAGTATACGCAACACTATTCTCAGATTGTGTTACACACAATTTCAAGTTCATTTCATAATATTCATTCTACACAAAATTGAGTTTATATATATATATATTCAATGTATAAATGAAATATGGTTGGATTCTGTTATACAAAACAACGAAGGATTCTTTCACAACACGCAACCCTGACTTGGCTTGCACTACACGCAATCGTGACTTTCCTCGATAGCATGTGTTGTACGCAATATCTGGTTTCACTAAACAATGATATATGGTTATAATATTATTATGAACTAGCCATTATTAATAGTATTAACTAAATAATTAATGTTATAATATTATTATTTCATCTTACACATTTTCTATAACATGGTATGTGAACAAAATAAAATTTTCAGGTAAAATAAGTATTTTTCAAAAAATGCAGTTTTACCGCCTTTTAATGTCACACCCACATTAAATATAGTTCTTGATATGTTTATAAGTTAAATTTTACAAAATAAACTTCTTATTTTGAATCATGATATAAAAATTTACATTTGATAAAGTTTTGATATTTTTTTGATAACTTTCATATTTTAATGAAATGTAAAAACACGCTACATTTTAATTAAAAACAACTTTTTTCATCGTAATAATAAATATGGTAAAATTATAATATTTAATTTTTTTAAAGTATAAATATAATATATTTTTACCATTAAATATAATGTATGTCATTATCATTGATTTTACCTTGAATTCGTAGGTTAAATCAATTCAATCTTTTGCAATGTTTTAAACAAAAACTCGTTTTCTTTCGACAATGGGATTAATTTTAATTTAATTTCTCAAATTTTGTGTATTGAATTTAGAAAAATGGATTCCATATTTGGAATCAGTGTTCCCAAATTATATTAATAAGCTACTTTTTATTTTTGGGCATTATGAATAGTAACTGCGGTAAATTTTATTTACCATAGTTAAAGGTAAATCGGGTAAATATAAGATTATAAAATGACCCTAACACCTGGAAAAATTCTATTGGATGGATAAAAGTAGACCCATATCACATAAGGGTAGGATTATATTCATTTAATGGACTTTTTTCCATGGAAATAATTTAATTATTATTAAAACCAAAGAAAGTGACAACATGTCACTTTCTTAAATATTATAAGTATAATAATTTTAGATTAGTGATAAACTTCATGAAACTTCGGATATAAGTAGCCTCAAAAATATAATAAAATTATATACATAATATAAATTTATTTAGAATTTTTAGGGATTAAATATTTATCATTAAAGGTGACATAATAGTGATGTTGAAATTATTTTATTAAGAGAAATATCAAATAAATGGTTTTAAAAATATTAAAATAAATATTATATGAACTATTTAATGTTCTCCACTACTTTCCTAGATACATATGATCTTTTATGAATCTATTAATTCTTTTAGTTCGAACATATCTTCTTCATATATTATATTTAAATTCAAATAAATGAATAGTGTCAAAATTGACACTATTGTTATTTTATAAAAATAACCTATTATAAAATTGTTTAAAAATTACAAAAATATTTACAAATTATAAATTTAAATTTATATGGTCTAAAACGTTATAAAATATCCAACTATGGACAATTCACAACAAATAAGTAATTATTTGTTATAATTTATAATTTAGAATGTTATTACCACAAATAAAATTAAATTGATTAAATAAGGATAAATCAAGTTTATAATGTTTAAAATAAATTACTATCAAGTCAAAATTTTATTGTTTGATGATATTACATCCCTATATCATCTAATATTCGAATATGAGTAATTTTTTGTGGTTTTTAAGTGGGGTTAGATTTATTATAAATGAATATTTTTAAGATTTCCATAGGTGCCCCTCTCCTCCCTTATAAAAGGGAACCTCCTCCCTCTCTTCCTCACACCACTTTTAGTCTTCAAGATCGGGAAACCCCTGCCAAATTCTCTTCTCCACTTCCCTAGAAATATCCTAGAGGTCTTGGTCAAAATTTTCTTTATGATCTATGCCTTACGTACTTCCATGTTTTATGTCATTGATCAAGATTTTGATGTTTAAACATTATGTTCATGTTTTTAAGCTCAAATGTATATGATTTGTTTTATTTTATCCATGCTTACCCTTACTGATCATTTGAGCTCACCCTTTATATGTTTTCTTTTCCCCAAAATATAAAGAAAGGTTTTAGGTAAGAAAAAAAAGGGGAAGATCGATATGGGAGGTTTTGAAGATCTTTCAATAGGATTAGATGTTTATATTCCGAGTTTCCAATGACACTAAACTATTACGGTCCTTGTGTGTCTATTTTTGTTTTGTATTATGTATTCCGAAAAAGTAATGTAATGTACATTTATGTCAAGCTTTGGGTCTCTATATATCTGGAGAATATCCCACAACTGAATACCTATTGATAGTTGTTTATAATTACTTGGTATTCAACTCCTCTCTAAATTTCATTTGTACAACCAACAAAAATAAGACATTTACCACCTATTATTATCTTGTTCTACTTAATATACTTTATGGGAGTACAAATTTGACTTTTTTTCTTAGATTTCTAGATTTTTACTATATCCAGACACATATCTGAAGGTGAACTGCTATAGAATTTTCTAAAAAGATCAATCACTTATTCCTGGATGTTGTCACGGAACTACTGCATGTTATATGGTATGAGATAAATTCATTTATTTGTTATAATAATATCCCTATTTTTCCTGAAACTCAACTGAAGATTCTCACTAAGATTAAAGAAGCTGCAATGACTTAAAAAATACTCTTCTAAAACTCTATGAATAATTTAATTTGACTTCATCTATTGGTAATTGAGTAGTTATAAATCTAGCCAAGGGACATGTTTTAATTATTCTAGAAGTATCCCCTCTTATGATAGTTCAAAATATATATCGATGGTGTCTCAAAAGGCAGACTAGTTCACTCAGGTTGTCCTTCATTGTACAGAGATAAAAATGAAAAAAAATTGGTTTTCTTCTATGGAACATGTGGTATTGCCTCCTCACGAGATGTAGATATGTATAGTTTCATTATTGTAGTTAATCTTTTCATGAAAAAGGTTGTATCAACATACAGATCTAAAGAGACACCACCACCATTGTACAAGCCCTTCAGAATGGAACTGTTCATCTTTCTTGGCCACTCACAGTTAGCTGGATGGGCTGACTTCATTATATCAATGGGATTAACCACATAGTCTTTCATACTTATTGTGATGCAAACTCATTGGCTGATGGTATTTCCCACAAAATAATCAACAACAGTGTCACATAATTGGATTACCTTCCTACAGATCTCATACCTTTTCATGAAAAAAAATTAATAAAAGTACCTCTTTTAGACTCATCTAACATTTTACCTTATAATATAATTTCACTTTAGTCACTTTGACTAATGAAGAACTGTTTGAAAAAATATATCATTATGTTTTTCATTTTTTGGAATATATTCAAAATTAATTTATCATTTTTGAACATAGACTCTAATAAAGATATATCTTAATTCTATATGATTGTTACTTTAATGATTTAAAATTATCATTGATATTATAAAAATATATTAATTATCAAATAAATTTTTTGACATTAAAAATAAATCACAAATTTAGAAAATGTTTTCTTAATCCCTATTGATTGAGCACAAAAAATTGTAGTAGTAATAAATGTTACTTCTATTATAGAAAATAAATATATATTTTTATTATAAATTTATGATACAACTATTTTCCCTAGAAAATTACACATACCACTTGTAATTTTTTTTTATATTTATCAACACCAAAACTAGATCCTGAATAACATTTTACCTCAAAGTTAATATTTCATGAATAAAATAAACCAATGTTTAAAAACCATTGACATATTTTATGATTTTTCTTACATCCTTTAAATGAATTTATTTAATATTTCTATTAAATATTTCTCATAAACTAACTAATAATATTAAATAATTCCTTGATGTTGTAAAATATAATAAGTCATTAATAATAATTTTATAAAACTAATTGTCAACACATTTTCAATATTCATCAATATCCAATTTATATGAAGTAATAATAAGAGAATATAAACATTTATAATTGTCTATTACAAATATCTTATAAAGTTCCATAGAATAATTTGATTGGTTTATAAATATTTCATAAATTCCAGGAAAATTTTGAAGTTTTAGGAAGAATTTTAATTCTCCCTTTAGACTGTTCGAAAATTCCTTATTAATTAGTTAAAAAAATTCAGTACATAATGCATTATTTCAATTTCCAAATATAATTTCATCTGCAATGATTTAAATAATCATAAAAAATTATAATGTTTATTGATTTATAATATAGGATCTACCTTTAATTTTGAAAATTCATTTTTCAAAATAAAATTTTATAATGTTTCCAACAAAGAACCAAGAGTTTACTTAAGTCTATTATGTGATTTAGATAGTTTTAAAAAATGATTATGAAATTTTTCATTTTTATAACTAGGTATGTGTCTAAGATATAATTCCTTGTAAATGAATTCATTTATAAAATAACAATTCAAATCCATATGAAATAATTTAAAAAAATGAAAATATGAATAACCTAACAATATTATTTTATATTATATCCTAAAAACCAATAAAAACTATACATCATAATCTATAACTTCTTATTGAATATATACTTGTGTTACTAATCTAGATTTATTCCTAATAATATTTACAGATCTATCAAATTTGTTTCTAAAAATCCATTTGGTACTAATTACTTGATAATATTTTTTTTGGTTAATTGAATCCCAAAATTTATTTCTAGACAACTGATTTATCAACTATTTCATAGTTAATGACCAGTTTGAATAATTTTAATCAATATCTAAAAATATAATAAAAAACTAAAAAATAAAACATGATAAACAAAAAAATTATTTAAATAATTTTTTAATAGAATTCATTAAATGGCATTTCAAATTAATTTTCTTAATGGACAATCATTATGATTTTCCCATGACTTTTCATGATAATGTCTCTTTTATGAGAGTGTATCTCCCCATAAATATTTTTATTATTATTTTGGGTATCAACATTGCCATAATTATAATATCTAAATTTCTACAATTGTTGGTTCAAATAATCATTCCATACTGATGATAAATTATCATCAAATATCACATGTATAGATTCTTCAACCTCCATATGTACATATTTTATAAACTCTACACACTTTATAAGAGTTTTAATATCCAAAATATATATTATAATGCCCAAAGATTTTAATATTCAGTTATACATTAAATATACAGTATATTGAATATCTTGTTTCACGTGAATCATCAAACATTAATGAAACTGCACTATATTTTAATAAGTTATTTTTATGGACATTAAATATTTCTATTATATTGTATCTCGTTTAATATGAACATTAAATATGACCATTACAATGTAGATTTTATGTTGAATTGGAGGGTATAAATAAAAGTAACCTCAATTTTAAATATATAAATAAAGAACAATTATAATAATAATTCATTTATAAAAATCAATTACACTTACTAAATAATTAATATGATCATTTAATGCTTAAAATTTATAATCCTAAAAATTTTACTTTCAGGTGCAATGAATTTTTTTAAAAAACTATATATATTATAGTTAAATGATGATAAAATATATTCTATATATTAATAATATATAAAAACTAATTTAATTAGAAATTTATGTGAATTTAGGTTAATAATACTTTAATATTAAAAAGATATTTTTCTACCAAAATAATTTTTATTAACATCTTATTACTTAATATAAAAGTAAATTTTCTCAATTTTAGAGATTTAATTAGATTAAATATATCTAAAATTAGGTTTTATTCTCCCTAAAATATTTATTAGGGTTTATATTATATTTTTTTCAACCTAATAATTACCATTGTTAATTTTCAATCAAAGCTAATAAGTGTTAAAAAGTGTGACATAAGTTGATCAATTTTTCTTTATTTTACTTGAATCATAAACATTATAGAATTCAATTATTTGGTTGGATATTCCTTAACAACGTCTCACTCCAAATATTCCACACATCACTCACTAAAATCACATGAAATTACATTAATTCCTCTTACATACCATTCTATTCCAATGAATATCCCCACTTTTTCACATAAAAAAAGATTCCACTTTAACACACATTAATAGACACTCCTATTTTGATGATAATTAAAAAATATGAAAATTTTGACTCTCATATAATTCTTATCGATGTTTTTATCCCTTTTTTACATTATATATCCCCATTCCATAAAATTCCAAAAAAATATTTCATGAAAATACTCAAATCCACAACATTAGTATTATCCACCCGATAGTCTATTATTTTTTATCATTCTCTTACATTCACATTCAAACCTATATTATCAATTATAACATAATAAAAAAATTATTATTTTTATGATGAATTTTCATTATGATAATTGAATTATCATTCACTTCATATTCCCTAATCCTTATTATGAAAAAAACATCATTAATGCATAAGTTCAAACTATAGCCTCCTTAAACAACGCATTTTTCACCACCACCTTTCTTTTCAATTTATAATAATTTAATAAATGAATAAAAAATATATTTACAACATTATAATTATTCTTATAAGATAAATCAATTTTATTTTATTTTCATTTAATGGAAAATAAATAATTCATCTATGTGTATGTGTGGACTATCGCCTCAATAGATAACATGTTCTGTTTTTGTGTCATATGCTTACATGAATGATTACAAAAATATATTGTGATGACCCTAACCCCAGAAGACCACTGTGAGTGCAATGAATTATAAAATTTGTTTAATAAACAAGGAAGTTTCATCCCAAAGGAATGAATATTTTGTATCTTTGGAAAAATAGATAGAAACATAATATTAACATTACAATGTGAAAGGAAAACCAATAAAGATACTTCATTGGAGACATCCATAAACTCCCATATTATCACCCCAAATCAATAATAATATATATCATCACATCATGGGGTTAAATAAATAAAAATAAATGGATGATCATAAGTTCTCATTATGTTTATGAAATTTTGTTTAAGCTATCATAAATGTAAACAATAAAGAAAGGTAAATAACTTAAACACATTCCATTAAAACATAATCGTAAGAATAATATTGCGGGAATAAAAGATAAATAAATAATTCAATATGAATAATCACATGAAACTAATCTATGTATATTATACTAGTTGAATAATAAAAATTATTTATAATTGCTAATATCATAATAAGATAATAAATAATTTTGACCATAATAAACATATTATCAAGGTCTCATCCAAGACACCATACATAAATGAGAAAAAACTAGTCTAGTTTGTCTCATTAGACCTACTGATGCATCGAGTTGATATAGTGGGGCCCTCCAATCACTTACAAAGTCCAAAACATTCCTTGTACGAATGGGGTGAAAAATAATAAACATATAAATAAATATATAAAAACTATCCAATGAAATTTTAATTAATTTTCACAGACAATAAACATTATCATAAACCGTTCTAGGTAATATAGTGAATGGAATCAAGATAGCAGATCCAAAGTCAAATTGATCATAAACCATTTAATAAAATTTGGTAGATGATATAATAAATTATTAATCACATTAATCATAATATTCAATATAGAATATTAAAATAGATAAAAATAATCTATTAAAATCATTGACAAATTCTTGAGAGAAATATACTTTTTACTTTTTGAAGAAAGTTTTTTTGGGTAAATTAATTTTGTATTTGTCATAAAATTAGATTTTAAATATTCATATACCATAAAATAAAAGGGAAGGAAAATTAAATTTTGTTTTATGAATAAATTATTTTTAATGTAAGTGAAAACATGAAAAATGGTTTTTTAAGAATCTTTAGAAATGGGCCAATTAAGTTTCGTTTAAGAGAATATATAAAAGAGTCTTTAAAATAGAAAAAAGATTAATTGTTTACATAAAACAATAAAAATATAAGATATTTTTTCAAGGCAAAAATATTTATTTTAGAAAAAATATTTGTTTCTTAAAATAGATTATAAAGTGTACTTGAAATTTGGTAAAAAATTGGGAAGTACCCTTTAATCGGGCTTTCTTATCGTGAGGAATAGAAAATGGATCTAATAAAACATGTACTTCATCATAAAATTAAGATGAACTGATGAGGATACGTGATTTTGAAACATTTTCAATAATAATTATAAGAGTTATATAAAAATAAAGAATTATTAAATATGGGTAAATAGAGACAAAGCATAACCCAAATGGAAAATAGAGGTTAAAGAATAAACCATTACTACTTTGGAAACTGTCGAACCATATACCCCCCTAAAATTAATGAACATAAAAATGAAAATTTTTATACCAGGAAGATAAATATATTAATTATATGATAAATAAAATGTAATTATACATTAAATCCACATAACAAATAATGGTGAATAAGGTATATCCCACATAAATGAAAGTGAGATGAAAAATCCCTTACCCTATGTCTGAAAATGATCAAAAATTATACTAAACATACTAGAATAAGAACCTATTAAAAATGTATTTGATTTATTATAATTTTATTATGTTCATTTATGGCCTTTTTTATAAGTTATAATAATCAATTCTGTCATTTGGAAGTGTTTTTTTAGTTGGTTTTTATGATTGGTTTACTAGTATAAATGTACGAAAGTTCATGTAAAATGGGTGTTGTTATCCAAAATTGAAGTTATAGGATCTTAATTAACATCCATGAAATTTAATGAAATTATATATAATTTTTCTTCTAGATATTAGGATGATTTATTAGATAAAACTTTAATGATAATCATTTAGACTATTTGGGCATTTTTTATCACCCCGAACTGATACGGTAATATTAATTTATATTTTTTATATAGATTTTTTCGAGAAAACTAAATAAGTTTTAGTGTATATATAATAATTTTTTTAATTATAAAAATGGTTTTATTACCATCCATGAATTTAGTATTAGAAAATGAAAAATCATCGTCCATAATAGGGGTGAATCGACACCTCACAGATGACGTTTTAGTTTTTAGAACAAAAGGGGAAGAGAAAATAATTGATGATGTGTATCCCATTAAAGTAATAATATTATAATATATATAATATAATGGAGAAATCATTCCTGTTTGAACATTGGAGGTAATAAAAGGATAAGAAATTAAATTGAAACAAAATTAAAATAATGAAAGGGAATTTTACCTCTTCAATGCCTCTCCTTCAAATCCTCCTTAAGGAACATTGAAATAGTATTTTGGGTGAGACCAGAAATACTAGAAAATTGGGGAGTGTTTAGGGATATTTATTTAGAAATTTTTGAAAATACATTAAGGCTTTGGAGATGTGAATTGAAGAGGTGGTTAGGGGTGGTATTTATAAGGGAGGAGAGGGGTGTTTTTTTTTTATTTTATTCATTAGTTTCATATTTTGGCTCAATACTATAAATATTTTTGACTCCCATGAATGAATACAATACATATATAAGTTTAATTTTAGATAATGTTTCTTAAATTAGAAATGACTCAACAAATAGTGTATTTATCTTGTAATGTATATATAACGTAAATTTTCATATTTCACTATTCACCCAAAATTCAAATATTTTAGAAAAATCCCAAAAATTATCCCTATCAATTTTTTGATGTTCATAATTCAAAAATGATATCCATTTTATGGAAAAAAATATATATAAATATTATAAATTTAAATTTTAAATAAATTCATCATTTACTCGAAAAAATACATATTTTGAAATTATAAACGCTTTTATAATACATTTAAAAATTAATTATGGTCTCATAAATTATACTATAATCATAAGATAAATAAGTATTAATTTATAACTCTATTTTTTATAATAAATTTTCTTTTAAATTATTATATTATTTATAAAATTATTCATGAACATTTATGCTTTATAGAAATTCAAATACTCCATTTACAATTTTTAATACATTTATTTACTTATTCCCAAACATAAATATATCATATTCTCATTTCTGATATACATAAATATTATTTATAATCCAATGTCAAATAAAATTTATATCATAAATCAACTTTTAATATAACAAAATTAAGTGTTTTATAAAAATTAGGATTCTTCACAATTCACTATAAAATAAATACATTCAAAAAATTCCAAATATTTCACCCGAAGATATGTTTTACATTATTCATAAAAAATGAAATTTATTTTATTCAATATAATATTTTAAAGTGTCAAAAAAAAATTAAACATGGGAACCCTTAAAATGAGTTAAAATGACCTTTTAGAAAATATATGTTTTAATGCTTAAAATTGGATTTCTTCTTATCTTATGTCAATAAAACATTTTGATTGAATGTAAAAAAATTATTTAATATAGAATCTATATTATTCATTAATATCTTTTAATAATAGTTATTAATTTAAGATAAAATTCCATTGTGGTCATAACTATTTTTTTTATAATAAAACACATCCTTTAGGTTCAATTAGTTTTTATTTTCATTTAAAATTAATTATTAACCAATGAATTTATTTTATAAAAATATGTAAACAATATTTTAATAATTTCGTTAATCCCTTTTATTCCTACCATTCCGACTTAGAGGTTAAAATAATAATACTTAAAAAAATTAAGTGTGGTTTTCTATGAAATATAATTTATTGAAGTAGTTTAATTTTATAAAAGTCACATAACATAAAATCATGAGGTTTTACATTATATTCTAATTCAATAAATTATATCATTACAATTTTAGATATCACTTCAAAAATTATAGTTTGATACTCAAAAAAAAATTTGTAAATCCAATATAGTAAAAAGGGTTTATAAAATATCCTCTTAGAAATATGTAAGGAGAATAGAAAAGGTCATCACAAAACTATGACTTCAAAATTGGAGAACATTAGTGAATATATGGGAATCTAAGAGAAATATGCCTATCATGTTCTGATGTATATTGATTTAAAACATGTTCATTAGAAATTATTTCATAAAAAAGTTTTAAATTTGTTAACTGTTAAATGAACATTGATTTCACAAAAGGAAAAGTAAAAAAGTTGATGTTTCTGTTCTAAAACCCTCTTCCTATAGTTGAGGGAATATTTTACTATCCATAAAAAGTTCTTGAGAAAATAAACTTACATGATTCCTTTCCATGTCATAATCTCATCCTTAGGTGGCACTTTGATCTTTCTCCAGTTCATTTACTAAATTTGGAGATGGATACTCAAGACAAATTTCTAGGCTTGAGGCATGTTTATAAATAATAAGATCATCATGACATTCCATAAACCATTAAATGTTTACTAAAACCAATATGGTTAGCATAGTTTATCCAATATGATAAATCATACATTAATATTAATCAATAATATCCTTAACCTATTCAATAAGTTGTAAAACATAAGACTCATAAAAAATATTTCTATCTGAATTCAAAAAAAATAGAAGGAAGGTCACTGAATTAATAAAACCATCAAAGGTAATATTCCCCAAATAACGTAGGTCCTATTGTCACATACCAAATATATGAATAACTTAATCTTCTTTAAACCTTTGTAAAACATGCATTATTCTATGAGTATAATACTATGTAGTTAAATAAAGTCCTTAAATCCAAACATCTATTAATTCTTGCATAATATTAACCATATGATCACTAACCACCTTCCGGGTCACCAATATTCTCCCATAAACATATAAATATTATTATATCAAAATCAAGAAAATATTTAATGTGATCTTTCCTAGGTCATGTGTTTTCAAGAAGATTAACTTACAACATAATCATTCCTCCTGATTACAGATTTTAATCATCACATGCTTCCACTTCCGTAAAGAAGAAGTACTACAGTAAAATATGTATATATAACATTATTCTTATAGCTATAAAATTATTGATCAAATATTCATGTGAAATAATTCATGAATCCAAACAGAAGCATAATAATCATTCATCTTCGTATGTGGTAGTAGCGTAGTATTGACCATGGTCCATTGTCCTCTTTTGGGGTATATTATTTCAATTCTTGAGACATTGATTTTCATAGTTTCCCATATTCTAATAGTTGAATAATTGTATGGATTATTTCTTTCCTATGAAATTAGATTCCTGGTGTCCCTTCTCTCAAAAGTTCTAGTAAACTCATATTCCCTTCAAACAAGTACTAGGATGTTTCCCTCTACAATTACGACATGTGGTAAAATCCTTGTTTCCCTTATTCCCTTTATCAAATATTTTCTATGTCATCCTCTTATTCTATTTCTTCCTTTTTCTATCATAAAAAATGGATAATTATTTCTCCCCTTTATAGCACCTGATATTATTGCCTCATATGATGGTAATGTTTGGGATACTTTTCTGATTTGAAAAATTGGCATAAGACCATAAAATATATGATCCTTCATACAATTTAGGTCATGTGAATTAGTGAGGTTAACATTTCTTTTGTGACGTTCAATTTATAAACAATGGCATACACTAAATTAGGATATGAATCATAATTCATAATCTCGAACTAGAAAAACACTTAATTTAAATTGAAAGTTTATGCATAGATAATCTTGTAATCATAAACATGGTTAATTTTTGGGACATATTTATATCTAAATCCTTAATAATGGTTTATAAATAAAATTTGAATTATCCAAATGATATCCCCCAGAGATTTAAACAAGGTTCATATTAAGACCCATTGTTGTGTACCTAGTTATGTCGAGTCAGGCCAAACACACCTTGTCAGAGTTGTTACCACTAGGTACATATGTGATGGAACCACATCCACATGTAGTATCCAAAAAAGGATAAATTTATAGAAAGACCCATATAATATCTACATCACTAAAATTATTGGATATTATTATATTATTATCCTCAAAAAAAATTTAGGTTTATGTTCCCTAATCTATGATTTTTAAATCAATTTTACAGGTTTTATACTAAACTTTCTATGATACCAATTGTAAGGAAGGATTAGTTTAGTAGCATTGGAAAACCAGATAAAAAAAAGTTTTACATTACAACTATAAAAGAAAAACAACATAGTCACTACATTGTAAACATCCATAAACTCCTACATTATCCTTGAAAGTTAATCAAAGTATACATCTTCGCATACTAAGGGAACAAATTATTAAATGGGTGACATCATATGACCTTAATGGTTATGAAATGAAATGGAATCTATTATGAACATAAACAATAAGAAAAGGTGAATAACTAGAAAACATGTCATTAAAACATAATCACAAGCATAGTATGGATGCAATAAAATCTGAATAAATAATGTCGTATAAATAATCACATGAAACTTAACTAAGGATATTATAATAGTTGAATAATCACATTTATTATAAATTAATGACATCATAATAATAAATACATAATTCTGTACTTCATAAACATACCATAAAGGCTTCAACCAGGACACCATACATAAATTGGTAAAAACCTGGTCTAGTCTCTCATGAGACCTTCTGATACATCGAGGATATATAGTTGTCCCATATCATGTCTTAATAATTATAATGAATTTCTCTTATGAAATGGGTGATACATAATTAACATATACATTCATATTGAAACTATAATACCAAATTTTAATAATAATCCAAAAATTATAAACATAGTCATAAAACATTTTGACTAATATAGTGAATGGTATCAAGATAACACAACCATAGTATAATAGATGATAAACCATTTAAAAAATTATGGTAGATGATATCATAAAATAACAACCAAAATTAAAGATAAGATTCAATAGATACTTTTTTAAATGATGAAAATACTGTAATAAAATCATTGTTATGTTCTTGAGATAAATACCCTTTTTTGAAGGAAGAGTTCTTTTGGAAAGTAATTTTTTATTCATCATAAATTCAAAATACAAACATGTATATCCAATAAATGTAAAGGTATGGAAAATGAAATTATTTTTTAGGAATAAATGATTTCCAACTAAAGTGAGAACATGTAGAACTAATTTTTAAGAAACTTTTCAAATTGGCCCCTTAAGTGCGGTTTAAGGGAAAGAATTAAAGTTTCTTTATAGTGAAAAGTTGATTAATTGTATGAATAAAATTAGAAAATATATAAGATATTTTTACATGATAAAAATAGTGATTTTAGAAAAATATTTGTGTCTTAAAATAGATTATGGAGTGTACTTGAAATTACGTATGAAATTGGGAAGTTCCCTTTAATCGGGTTTGCTTATCGGGAGGAATTGAAAAGGGAACCTTATAAAATATGTACTTACTCATAAAATAATGATAAATTGATATAGATACATTCTTTTGTAACATATAAATATAATATAGAGAATTTACATAAAAATAATGTAGAATTACATTGGGGTAAAGGGATAAAAAACACAACCTCAATGGAAAATTGAGGTTCGAGAAGAAACCCTTAACACATAGAAAACTGTCGAACCGTATTCCCCATAATATTAATGAACATCAAAAAATACATTTTTTACAATGAATATAAATATATTAATGATATAATACATCAAAGTTATGCATAAATACACCACACACAATAAATAATTGTGAATAATACATATCTAACAGATATGAAAGTCATATGAGAAAACCCTTACATTATATTCGAAAATGTAATGAACTTGTGCTTAACATCATGGAATTATGAAATTATATTCATTAATAATTTAATTAATAACTTTATAGACATATATTTTTTTTATTATAATTTTTTTATGTTCATTTATTGCCTTTTTATGAGTTATAAGATTCAATTTTGTTGTTCGTGAGTGTCTGTTTCCTTGGTTATCATGATTGGTTCACTTGTATACATGTATGAAAGATCATATAAATTTAGAATATTTATATCGAATTGAAGTCATATTTTATTAATGACCATAAAGGATATTTAATGGTCTTATATATCATTTTTTTCAAATATGAGTATGATTTATTAGATAAGACATTAATGAAATCCATTTAGATTAATTGGTCATTTTTTATCCCCCTAAACTAATTTGGTAATATTAATTAATATTTTGTATATATACCAGTTCTAGAACACTAAATAAGTTTTAATATAAATATTATAATCTGTTCTAATCATAAAAATTGTTTTATGATTATCCTTGAAGGTGTTATTTCAAAATGAAAAATCATCATCCATGAAGGTGGTGAATCGACACCTCACTGATGATATTTTCATTTTAAGAACAAAAATAGGAAGAGAAAATAATTGATGCGGGATATCCCACTATCCTAATAAAATTACAGTATATATAATATACAATATTTATTAACCATGATTGTACATAGGTTTTAAGGAATGGATAATAAAATAAAACCAACTGAAACAAAATTAAACAAACAAATGTGGATTTTACCCCTTGATTAACTCTTCTTGAGAACCTCCTTAAAGAACATTGAAATGGTATTTTGGTGATACTAGCAAGACTAGAACATGGGGGAGAGTTTTGGGAGGGTTATTTAGTAGAAATCGGCAAAAATTTAAGGCTTTGGTGGTGTTAAGAGAAAAGGTGGTGAGGGGTGGTATTTATAAGGGATGAGGGGGAGTTTTTTTTATTTTATTCATTAGTTTATTATTTTCTCTCAAGACTATAAATAATTTTTATTTCCATGAATAAATATATTAAATAGATACAAATAATTTTATATTACTATTATTATATCATCAAAGACTCATGAAAAAGTATATTTATCTTATAATGTATATATACTGTAAATTATTGTATTTCACTATTCACTAAAAATCAATTATTTCCATAAAATCCCAAAAATCCACCCTACCCATTTTATAATGTGTAGAAAATTGAAATCCAATTTATGGAAATGATTTTCTAAATTTGAAGAATTCAATTTAAAAAACCATCGTTTACTTGAAAAATAACGATTTTAAAATTATAACTACTTTTATGACAGATTGAAATACAAATTAAGGTGCCATAAAATTATATTGTAATCATAATAAAATATTGTATAAATTTATAAATCTATTTTTTAAAAATAAATTTCATGACAAATAATTGTAAATTATAAAATTATTAATAAAATATTTCTTGTCACATAAATATCCATACTTAAATTATCATTTTTAATATGTTTATTTACTTATTGTTTGATATAAATATATCTTATTCCCATTTATGATAACCTAAATTTTATAAATAAATTATTAGGAGAGACAAAATTAAAATCATTAGTATAATTTTAATATAACAAAATTTACACTTTTAAAAAAAATAGGATTTTCCAGTATTCACTAGAAAAGAAATATTTTCAGTATTGTACTAAAATTTAACTCTAATCTAGTATTAAAATTCATATTTAAATAATCAATTTTTTTTTTGAATATAATTTATGAAAGTGTCAGAATTCAGTTTTTAAACATGTGCTTCATTAAAAGGTTGTAAAATAGCCTTTTTGGAAATATAACATGTTATGCTTAAAATGGGATTTATTCTTATCATAAGCCAATAAAAATTATTGATTTAATTTAAAAATATTTTATTGATTATTTAATATAAAAATTTAATTAATATATTTCATTAATATTGTTTAATTTAAGATATAATTCTATTTTTTTCATAAATATATTTTTTTATAAAAACACATCCTTTATGTTCAATTGGTTTTTATTTTCATTTATAATTAATTGGTAACCAATTAATTCAATTTATAAACATGTGTATACAATATTTTTATAATTTACTTAAAAAAATTTATTCGATCCATTCCAATGTCTAGGTCATAGTAATAATTTTTTAAAAAAATTAAGCTCAATTCTTCGTGTAACGTAAGATATCGAAGAAGTAAAATTTTAAAAAATATACATGTCGTAAATTAATATAGTTTTAAATATGTTTAATTAATATATATTATATTAAGGACTAATATTTTCAATGGATATGGTTCTGAAAATATAACCCAAAAATTAATGATCAATATAAAATAATCTTTTAATATCGATAAATTACCTGAAAAGATTGCATCATGTAACCCATTATTTAAAATCATGCCCTTGTTTCACTCAAATGAACACGGGGGTATATAAATAATTTTAAAAAAATTAAATATATTTCATAATGTTATAATTATTTACTTGGTATCAAATTATATATTTCAATGTTGTTATTATGAAACATTTACAAAACAATTGAAATTACTAACATTTGATAATGGAAATAATCATTATCTTACAAATACATGTTTGGTGAATGATTATAATTATGTAATATAAAAGGATATATATATTTATCTGAGTGAATAAGGTTCTATAATGTTTTTTTGAGATTGTTATATTTTTTATATATGAGTTTAAAGATCTTTTCTGAAATTTTGGAGTAAAAGGTAAGGGGTTTGGTCTTAATTTTCATTCCTCAATACATGTGTCATACTCACCACTTCGTTTATTTTTTAAGGTTTTTATACTAAATTAAAAATAAAATTCATCACAATTTTCTTGAAATTGAATTTATTTACAAATCCATTGCAAGTAATGTTTTTCATGGGCTTTTGATCTAAGTGTTACTAAAGACGTATGGGTTTTTCTAACTCGATTTCCATTCATTGCTTTATGATCATTCATCCTAAACATTATTATTATAATTTATGTTTATTATACCAAATAATTGAATTATATTTTAATTCCACTTTAATTTATGTGGATTTAAAATTCTTCTCATGAAATCCTTTTAAAGGTATTATTAAATCAACTCTCTTCCTTTTATGTTTTTAATTATTTAAAAAAATAAAATAGTATTGAGAATAATCCACATCATATTTAAGGGATGATTTTAATTCATATATATATATCTGTCTGTGTTATCTTTAAAAAAAATTCTTTATTATTTTGAAATCAAAATATTCATTATAACAAGTGAAATTATTATTTATCTTTACCACTTTTCAAAATAATGTTGACTATCCTTTTTACAATTCCAGTTTTAATAAATGAATTTTTAAAAATATTGTAAATATATTTTCCTTTAAAACTTATATATTTTATCATCCACTACACACATAATTTTAAAAACCTTTATATCAATTTCAATTAACCTTTATTGAATATTTTTTAAAAGTAAAATCTTTCAAAATTATTCACTTAACTATTTTGAAAATGGATTTTGAATATGGCACATAACATCTTATTTTACAAATATGACACAAATGTTTTCTAAAAAATATTTTATTATTTCAATTCCATTATCCCAATATAAATTAATGATATTTTTAAATGGTTCTTCTGACTTCATTTTGGATTCAATTTGACTACCTTTACAAAATTTTGAAAATAATGTTTTAATGTTTTTGACAAATGTCACTTTTGAAAAAGTGTCTCTTTTTAACTATTTCCATGTGAACACGTTATTTCTATATAATGAGAATTATATTTTATGAATATTACTCTAAATGTTTTAAAAAATTTATCCAACTTATTTTAATTATCAAATATTATTAAAATAAATGAAAAAAATTGTATATTTTTAATAGTAAATGTGTGATTTTAAAAAATGAATTCCTAATTTTAAATTCTTTATTAAAGGATTTTTTTTAGGAAATAAATATTTGATGTCATTATATAATTCTATAAAGGGGTTTTAAAAAAATATTTTATAAATTTTTTTCCTAAAATCCCTTTTAAATTTTAAAGGGTAATTTTTAAAATTTTCACTCTAGATCCAAGTATCTTATTTTAAATAAAACATTTTAATGAGATATAAGACCTTTAAAATGGTATATTTCTTATTTTTCAAATAGATTTATCAAACAATAATAAAAAGGTTATTTTCACCTACATCACTATCCTTTGATATTACTTATGTTTCACTTATGATATTTTTTGAGGATATTATCCACCATATTTCTCTATATGGATTATCATGATGATGTTTTAAATGAGTTTTAATGAAATTTGTTTCTGTCTCATGGGGGATATTCTTCAAAAATACCATCCACGTTTTTTCTCTGGAGGTTTAATCATCATGTCATTCCATTTATTGATTGGGGAAAGTATTTTGACCCCATATGTTTATATTTCTATATGAATTTCTATTCATTTCTATGGAAAGTTGATTATAAATTATATAATTATATATATATATATATATATTTCATATGTTTAATTAATTTTACATAATGAAGTATTATGTGTGACCTTAGATTATATATCCTATCGTTGCATCTATTGGTATCATGAGATAATAGTTTTGGGTATTTCGCCTATGTCTAACCAATTAAAGAATGATATCTTGGTTGAGGCCTTGGTGGAAATAGTGATCTCTAGGATATATCTTAGGTATAAACAATGGCATCATGGATGTGTCCCTGATGGAATTTAGGTTTTATTGTTACAAGGCATTCATGGTATGGTCAAGTTGTTTGGCATTATGAATTATGTCACCATGAATTCAGTTACTGTTATCGATATGATTATTTAAATTCCCATGTTATCCATAAATATTTTTAATGATTAAGTTAGTGATTAAATGGAATGTTTATTATTAATTCACTATACCCTAATGTATATTCCATTTATATCGATAATAGTTTTTTAGTAAACTTCTCCTTATATAACATTTGAGATCAATATATACTTTGTTTCATTTCACTAAGGTACCAAGAATAGATCATTGAGTTAATTCAAGATGTATTGAAATGAATGATAATGTTTTCAAAAAACTTATTATTATTTGTTCCGAAGAATCCAATGTAGCATAGAAAACATGTGTGTATCAAATATCCTTAGACAATTAAACTATGTGATCATATGTGATGTGATCCCTTGTATATTGTTCCAATATAATAATGTGACCATCGAATCCAATTTACTGGATCCATAAAGTTATAGACAACTTTGCTAAATTTTTAATAAAACTTAACTAATGAAAATTTTGTGTCAAGAATATTATCTTTACAACTAAACACTCTAAAATACCAAACTTTTGGTTTCAAACGTTCCAAGTATCAAAAGGTTTTTTCTTTAATATTAGTCTAATAAAAATTATATTTGATATATAATAAGATATATTTTAAGCCTCTATACATAAATATCTTGGTTTTTATAATCATTTATCTTTTTTCTAGACATTTGTTATAGTATTATATTTATCCTTTCTATGACATCATTTTTTTTCTTTGTGGCAGCACATTTATGAGAAAACCCATTATTAAACAATGAATTCCATGTATTAAGATTAACCTCCCCAATAAATAATAGTATTCATGATTAAATATATTTTTCATCTTAAATAATCTTACAACAAATATAAAATTTTTATATACTTTTATATTTATAACATTGAAATTACACCCATGTAAATGCCCTAAAATAACCAACTATTATAAACACAGACATTTTTTCACCGCTAATTTAAGTAGATAATTTTCCGAATAAATTAATATGTAAAAGGACTTACCATAACAATTTTCTTGATATACCTCATGGAATATTTATGGGATTTACCATTCATATGTGAGTAGGAAAATTATATATTTTCCATCTTTAATTATATAATATACGTAATATTATGATTATTTTGATAGTGTGTATAGTATTTTGAAGTTGGAATCGGTGATTATTCAATTACACATGATTTTATCTGACTAAATGACACCTAAACATTTAACATTATGTTTAATCAATTCAGAAAAATTTATATAATAAATATTAACATTTTGGATTTCACAAAATAAGATACATTCATCTTTATTAATGACATGCTTATTAATAAGAAATTATTCATTCATTACATCATAATTCAATAGGGAGGAATTAATTAAAGTCATATTTTACCCTTCAATATATAATAATTTGGAAATAAAACCAATTAATTTCCAACTTCACCAAAACATTTGAAAATACCTTTTGAATTATAACTAAATGTGACATTACCTCCTTGACATTTATTAAATGGTGGAAAAATTATCGCACCAGTTTTCATATATCAATTACGTTGATTGTTTATGTACTAATTTTTCATTCTTTATATTTAAACAGATATATCTTATATAGAGTAATTTAAGACAACTTTGAAACCCATGAAAACATCAGTCTAATTGGGTTAAAGAATTAATTTTTAGTAACCTAAAATGAATTTAAATATTTAGTTACATGAAAAACATATAATAATAATTTAGAAATAAATATTTTAGATTTTCCAAGAGATTGTGACAATCTTAATGAACACTAACTTTCATAGTGTAACCTCATTAAACATCTAAAATAACAAACTATTAATACAATTCCATTAATAATAGTTTAAAAATGTGTTATAAGTTTTATATAATTGATTATAATAAACAATACCAATCATTAATTTATTTAATTTGTTAATTCTAACAAATTTATTGTAGTTTTCCCTTCCTATAAAAAATATGGACTTATCTAATTTTATTCTTTCAATTGGATTTTCTAGATTGTAATTTTCAACTTGAATATAATTAAATATTATATTGTGAGCCTCATAGTTTTAATAAATATAATACTTGAATTTTTAATATTATTTTTGAATATTTTAAAAATATATATAGATCTTATAATTAAAAGATAAGTATAAGTTCATACCATTTCAATGTTTTTAGGAGTTAACTTGTTTTCCTCGACTATTTTTTTATATATACTCTTATATTTATTGTGTATTTTTGAATTTTTATAAAATCATCTTTTAATATTTCTATTTCATCATATAATCCATCCATCATATTCTATTTTAAATAAGAATTCAGGTAGTTATTCTAAGAATCACTCATTTAATTTTTATAACCCATTTAGCATGGTCTTTCCAATCCAGTTTTAGAATAAGATTATTCCCTATAATCTGAATCTTTAGTATAGATCTATCTAGATGAAATATTTATATTATCCTTTTTTATAATATATTTTTTCGTTCGTTTATATTATGGAATTCTCATTTTATATTCCCTTTCCATAAACACTAATAATACGTTACTTCTATAACTTCAATATAATTTACATTACCATTCTGGATTGTTCAATAATCAACTATATAAAAATATATTTTGTTGATACTTAAATATCCATTACTTCTCAAATAATATAATTTTGAAGAATTAATAGCTTCATAAATATTTTATACCTTTAACTCAGAATATTATTGAGTATTAGCACTAGTTTTTATGTCTAGATAAACTCCTTTTCTTTTATCATATTCATCTTTATTATTGTTTTTCAATTCTAAATTATATTAAAATATAGAAAAAGTATTATCATTAAGAGTATATTCCTTAAATTTTTTACATTCATCTACTTCCACCTTCTAATAATTACACTATTAAATAAGATATATTGAAACACTTTTAATTAAAATAGTACTATCTTGAGCTTCCCTAAAATAATTCATTCAATTTATAGTAGTATAATTTGATGGAACATTTGATATATAGTTTATTTTTCACCCATCATAAAATCATGATATTTTTTCCTTAATATAACTAGCATAGTTCTAATTATTTTATCGCAACCATAATCAGTAGTTTTTAAAATTATCAATATATCATGTCTGGTTTTAAATGAAAATTTTTGACCAAATAAATTTCAATTCATAACAGAATAAAATATGTTCAATATTTTATATGTAAAATATTTTCCTTATAAAAAGAACCAATAAGAGTATCAAGAACAAACTCATGAGGTTTATATAATTTTATGATCATTTTATAATGATTATACTTGTATTTTTAATATATACATCCATCTATACATTCCAATAGCTATAATCATTACCTTAAAATAACTGTTGACTTTGTTAAACATATAAATCATTCGAACTAATTCCTATCATCTCTGATATATCATTTTCTCGAATTTATTGGTCTATGATATTATTAATAAAAAATATATATAAATAAATTATAATAAAACATTAAAGGTCCAATATATGAGACTAATTTTTTCATCCCTGTGTAAATATTGTCGATTATCATAGAGGGTAATGATTTGATCTCTTTAAAAAAAATTAACTAATAATCATAATTAATTTAATTTATATTGTAAAATAACATATTAACACTATTATTTTGATAGTAGTTCATATAAAAGTGATCTTCCATATAATCTTCACACACTTAATGTGAGAGTATAGAACCCACTAAAAATGTGACCTAAAATTTGAAGGTACTCACAAGAATTTACAACTTCCATTTTAACCCCGAAAGGCAAAACCCAAATCCTACATTTTTCATGCACAGAGGCACAACCCATAACCTTCCATTTGAAGTAGAGGAAGGACCAACCATTCCTTCATTTGTACTAAGTAACAGCTAAAACCCATATCTTTTACCATACAATGGAACAACCAAAAAATTACTTTTTTAACCTGTAGGAAAAACCCAAGACATGCATTTTATAAGGGTAGTAAAAATATTCAATATGATCCATATTTTGAATTCAAAAGAATAAAAAACATATAATGTACCTAGAAAATATAAAAATAATTTAGAACCATATAATGTATTCAGAGAAGAGGGATTGAGAGTTGAATTAGCAGTGATATCCTTTAATGAAAATGATTAAAATGATGAAGTATACATGAGTGTGTTATAGTGTTGATCACAAATGAATTATTTATGGTATAGCTTAAAAAATCTAAATATTCATAATTTGGAATGGAATCTATCAAACACAATATATAAATTTCTTTTAGTAATTGAAGACATTGAAAATTGTTCATGAAATAATAGTTTTAGTATATTTAGCATTTCCCATGAATCCAAACATTTCTCTCTAAAGTATAATGAACTAGATTAGAGTTGAGAAAAACTTCATTAATCTATAAAACTAGAAAATAATTCTGTATAACACTCATTACAAACAAATATATAATACATAAATAAATTATTAGTTTTTAATTACTTGTAATGTTCCAATAAATATGATGAGGAAAATTATTTTTATTGAAAATTATTCAAATTTGAATGTCAAAAATTTACAAGAAATGATATGAATATTTAAATATGATTTAACTCTTATGATGATCATTTAAAATCTATATAAAATATATTGAAACCAAATCTATTCATTTCAGGAATTGGAGACCTGTTTTTGTCTGTTGTAAATCCATACTGGGTTGATTAAGGAGTTTATATGGAAATTTATCTTAGAGTATATACTGACAATAGTGTTGAAGGTGGCATCATTTCCCAGTGTGTTCCAAAATTTTGGGTCAAAAAATTGGGGAATGGAGAAAGATGTTTTCTTTGAAGGATGTTTAATGCATGTTCGAAAGTGGTTTAGAAAATTGCATTCACGGAATGTTTATAGATCATCACATCAAAATATATAAAACGTAAAATGTGTGAGAATGATTAAAAAGTGCATGAAAGATGAGGTTGTGGAGAAGAGTCTTATGTTCCTAATGTGTTGTTAAAAGTGGTTTTCAACAAATGGTTAAATGTTTCTCATAAGGAGGTTGAAGAGATAAAATATTATGCATAGGGTAATTGAGGCCTATAAATAGGTGGTTACCCCCACTCATGATTTATATATTTTTTCCACAATGATCGGGTGTCTCTACCACATGAAAGAGTTGGGCATAAAAGACTTACTTACGGTAAATATTTTTCACAAAATGTTACATATGTACAAAAAGGCCAAATAAATATCTTAGTGTGGTTGTGTGAAATATAAGGGTTGGGAGAGAGAAATATTGTGTGACAACCCCAAATCTTGTGTGCATGAACAGGTGATGCGTTCATCTACTAAGTTGATCTTCTCTCATGTTTTGAATGTCTGGTTTGTTTGTTCAGTGCCTTCAAGTGAATAAGTTCAAAACTTCGATGTAATAAGGATCTAATTATAGATTGGTAAAACACTTCAATGAAAAGATATTGAAGAAAAATTCATGTCTATAAATATTGATATACATCTCTCAAATATTTATCTAGGGGGTGTAGATAGAACTGTTCTGAGGGATGCTGTGTTATCCCTAAAATATTGTAAAGGTAATTTTCCTAGAACAAAGTGACTATTTCTAAAATTTATTATTATAACAATAGTGAGGATTAGTGTTTTTATGTATGACCGACACACAGTTGGAATATTCCCCTTGGACTATCCCTTAGTGGTGAACCATGTAAAAATGATTTGTTGTTTCTTTTCATGTGAATGTTTTATTACTGAACTATTCTAACTGAAAATTTTAATAACATCCTACCATGTTGGGACAAGATCTGTTTCTTTAAAAGAGAAATTTGACGCAATAATTCAACACTCCACTCATAGGGTGCTCTATGGTCCTACAAGTGGTATGAACGCTAAGGATCAGGTATGTTGGATACTCTAAACTAAATCTATTATCTATTAATGATTTGAGTTTCTTTCCTATTTCAATAATGTAGTGATGTTTTGATGAAGATATAATTTTATTTGAGCAGATGTCTATATCTAATAAGATCATGGTGAATAGGAAAAATAAAGAGAAGAGATAGTTAAAGATGTCCCTATTATATAATGAAGATCCAGTATTTAATTCTCCATGTTGGAACCGTGACCATTCTATGCAACAAATGGAGTTTATTTTTTGTTTGTTGTCAATATTCATTGGGAGATTAGAATGTTTACCAGGAAAGGAATCATACAGTTAGAGAATACAACAATATTGAAGGTGTCATCATTTCTTAGTGTTTGCCATTTTTTTGGGCCTGAAAATTGGAAAATGGAGAAATGTGTGTTTGGAAAAGGAAGGTGCACACAAGATTTTAAGTGTTTTGTAATCATGTACACAACGCATGTTTCTCTATACGAATGTCAAAATAAGTAAAAGGAAAGAGCTTCATGAAAAATTTGGAGTTGTGCGAAGAAAATGGTTCAAGCGCAAAAAGTATTGCACGCAGAATGAGAGGTTTTGAGTGACACAGTGGGATTCGTACATGGAGGTTAGTGATTCCTATAAATACGAGGTGAACCCCGTCATTCAGGATGGTTGAAGTATTTGATAAAATCCAAGTTATGATGTGTGTAAAAGTTGCGTGTAAAGAGAGGTGCATGGAAAAGCTAAAGTTTCCCAAAAAAATTAAAGTTGCGTGAAAAAGAAAAAGTTTCATGAAAAAGATAACATTACGCGTAAAGGGTGTAGTTGGGAGAAATATTTTCTACACAAAAATATAATCATGCATGAAAAAGTAAGATCTTGTTTGCCTAGGGTAGGTGTTTCATGAAATTTTCAGTGTAGGATGAATACATGTTCTGAATATCAAGTTTTATGGTTTAGTGCTTTCAAGTGCATAAATTCAAGACTTTGATGCAAGCAGTGTCTCATGCTTAACAAAGACAAATACTTCAATGAAAATATTTTGAGTTGACCTTCATGTCGATAAAATGAGTTAGACTTCTCACAAGGAAGTAAGCTAGGGGGAGTCAACTGAAGTTATCTGAGAGACACAATGATATTTCTTTAAACCACGGTATAGGCAGTGTGCCTAGAATAGATCGACTATTATTGAACTTTATTTTCCCCAAACTTGTGATTTTTTATGGATTTAGGTATGACTGACACATTGTCATCATATGATCCTTGGGTGTATCCCTTAGTGGTGAACCATGTAAAAGTGTTGTGGGGTCTCCATGCATGTGACTGTTTGCATTATGTTCTCATCTGTATTATAGGTTTAACGAGTTCGTACAAACATGGGAATAAGATCCCAATTTTGAAAGAAAAATTTTACACCATGATTTACTCCTCCCCTCTTTGGGTTTCTTAGGGTCCTAAACTCCTTTCCTTTCTAACAATGAATATATACCAGTCATGGAATTTAAAGAGTAGGTCATGTAGGTTTCCCCCAATAAAAATGAAAAAACTTATACCTTCTATAAATCATCATTTTCATGTGATCAGGAGGTATGTTTTTGAGCCATTTAATGTTTCCATAAAAATTAATATACCATCAAAAGTGGGGATGTTGATCAATATACTACCTCACATGATTTTTCAATTGAGATATTAAGAAATTATCTGCTTGATATTCGTGAAGAAATAGTTGTCTTTGTTTATAGAATCATTCAATGTATGCTGGTAGATATCATCCAGTTGGAATGAGAAGATATTGCTATGGAAATGGGCTTGGATGAAAATGTTATTGAATTTTAAGGCTCTCCAGACAGGTTGATACCTTTAAAGATATAGACATGGGACTTGAAATAACTTCATTGAAATAATTCAATGAAGTTGAAGATAAAGAGGGAGTCCAAAGTATCTTGATGAATAGATCCTTGTGATTGAAAAGAAATTAAAAAATATCACTAATGTTAGGGGTCTACAATTGGTTGTAATATCCAATAATATCAAGGAACTTGGTTTATTGATTCATAATAGAGTGATGCTACATGAATAAGAAGTCACTACAATGAATAATAATTGTGAAGAAAATATGATTATGATTGAAGATCAAAAAATCATCCTTAATATGAAATGTCTAGATTTGGTACCCCAGTTGGTAAATCATTAAAAGACATATATTGATACATCAAAAAAGAAGGAAATGTATATTTAACTACATAATTCTTACTGGAGGATTATAGAGATGAAAGATCTCTAATATGTGATCAGAAGATCATGAATTCTTTTGATGATGTATCTCAATTAGGTGAGAATAAATAGATACCATCCATAACAACTTGTCTTAATGTGTCTAAACCTATCATTATGAAGAGTATATATTGTATGACAAATAATATACAATTATGGATGACTAAAGGTGATAATAAACCTACCACCATAATTTGGTTTGATAGAAAAAAGAGTATGCAATCATGTTACCCATTAAGATCCCAATTAGTCATTATGAATATCCAAAAAACATATATAGAGAATATAAGGATAACATGTTTCATTGGTTAAATGAAGGTGCTTCAATAGATTTTGGAATTATGCATTGAATTTTTTGTTGAATCCACTAATTGAAGAAGTACAAAGGTAGCCTATTTCAATGGGGGAAAATTCATAGAATAACAAGAAACATCTAAAGATCTAGAAGAATCTGTATACTACTAACAGATTTCGAAAGCTTGATAAAATTTGTGATGTATGCAATGGAAGTGGTAACGTGGTAGGTACTTTCTTTTATCAACATGAAATAATTGTTTCTATGGAAAAAAAGAATAAAAAATATGTGTAAGTATAATGAAGGTACCTTAAGATGAAATCAGAGGAATATTGTGAAAAAAAATTATCTTAAGAATATCTCAAGTAAAGAAAATGAGAATACCCTATATTCTATATCAAATAATTTAAAGGTTAGTGCATCCAAAATAACTACTAAGAGATATGACACTCAGATAAACCCATGTGAATAATCACATGAAATAATAATAGCCACTTTCATAAGGATGGAATGCATAATGCCAGACTATCATAACCACATAGTCAGGGCCTTGTGCCAAGACTACAAATAAGATTTTGTCAAGGCCTTGTGCCAAAACACTAGTTTGTCTCATAAGACCTACTGATGGATCGAGGAGCTATAGCAAGCTCCAACCGTCACTTACTATGTCCAATGCATTCATCATATGAACAGGTTTAAACATAACATAAACATTCATATTAAAACTAGCATGCAAAATGTCAATACATTTTCCATAAACCATGAATGGTATAAAAATAACACATCCATAGTCAAACATATCACAAAACCTTCAATACAATATGGAAGTTTTGTATCATAATAAATCAAATTCAAATAAACATAAAATCCATCAAAGGATGTTGACATAGATTATATCAAAACTATTTTAGAGAAATATCTTTTTTTTAAATCATTTAAAAGTCACACATTTATAAAGGAAGTAATATAAAAATGATTTTTGAATCAAAGTGTATCATACCACGTTGAAACTTTTGAAAAGAAATATCTTTTCAAAACATTTATGCCCATATAAATAAATCATTAAAATAATTTTGAAAACATGGAAATTAATTAAAAATATTTATAAAGATAAATCTTTAAAACATTTAAAATTCTAATCTTGATAAAGAGTACCTTTTTAAAATATTAATTTTTAAATCTTTTAAAAGTCACATAACTATAAAATAAAACATTTACTTTCAAACTTTTATTATAAGCTTGTAATGGAAGCTTCGATGATTTTATAATGGCGGAAAATTGTTTCACCCGCCGTATAAGTTAAAAAAGACATTCTTACCTTAATTCTATCGAAAAGGTTAAAAAGGACCTTGTTTGGAAAACAATGGAAAGATTTCTTTATAAACTTCTTATAAAAAGTCAAAGAAGGGTATAAATGAATTTAATCCATATTCTGTAAAATAGTAAGAATGTTTCAAAATATATTTTTAAGAAACATGGATGTGGATGATAAAGAGGTCCCAGTAGATAATTATGTATAAACAACCTCAGATAATGAAGAGATTGTGAAATAAACTCTTACCAATTTGGTAACTTACGAAACATACACCCCATGAAGGAGGTATCATACAATGAATATGTAAATACACATTAATTATAGTTTATTACACAAAGAATACAATTATGGGCAGTACATACACCCCACAAAAGGTAATAGTGGCAATATTGTATGAATCTCATGGGAATAATGAGTGAGAGGAAAACACCTTACCTTGCACTTTCCTTTAGTTGAAGGGACATTTGACCTCTTGTATGAAGACTGTAGTATGTTATTAAATTACAGAAGAAACATATTAATATTTATGATATCATAAGTTAATCATTTATGAATTTATACTACCCAATTAATAAATATTTCCATGTTATATTAAAATTTCGGGTAATATTCTCTTTCTTTATCGTAAGTGTTTTAACTTGTTACTCTTGATTGAATCCCATAGATCATGATTTAACTACTTCTAGAATATAAAATATTATTTATATATCATATTTAGAATATAAATATTTATAATATACATATATATGAAATGGAAAACACCATTTATGGAGACGGAAATCCGTATGTACGCATAAATGTTGTTTCCGTTTTCATATAGTATTGAATGGAAGTGAATAAGATATATGTAAGTACATAAATAATTATTTATATAAATATATATATATATATATCTAGTAGAATTATTGTTTAATATATTACATATTTATTAGTATTATATATTTTTATAATCTTCGATGAATGGTGAACTTGGAAATGTATCTCATCGCGTTGTGGAGACGGTAATTCGTACGTACGCACAAACGCTACTTCCATTTCATTTTTCATTTTAAAAGGAATCAAAACCAAATGATACATAGGTATATAATTATTCTAGTATAATATAATATCTTATATAGGTTACTTATGTTCATTAACACCATCCTTTATACGTTCCATGTATGGCATGAATGAGTCATATCACTTTGAGGGGGCGGTAGTCTGCACTTCCTGAAATGAAATTATCATATATATATGAAACCTGAGACAAATAATAGTATGATATAAAATGGAATTATAGAAGATTATATATAAAATAAATATCATTAATATCATATTTAATTACAGTTCCATCATAATGGTCCCCATGATAGCAGGTAGGAGATAATTGAACAATCATCGTTTTGTGAGGCGTTTGGTTTCCATCCACAGAAACATTATGTTCTTCACCCATTATATGGTGGTTTGTGTTAGTGTAGTTCGAATAATTATCATAAAAATATCATAGTATATTTTTGATACTGGTTTTCTTACAAAAGAAAAGAATAAGAAGAGTTTAGGGGCCGGATAAATAAAATAAAATAAAAGAAGCTAAGAGAAATTGTTACCTTTAATTTGGGTTACTCACTTTGGTTTGAACCAAAAAGGACTCTTGAAGTGCCTTGTACCTAAGGTAAGTCTTCTATAAGGAGGATAAGGATTTAGGGAGCTTAATTTTTCAGAGTTTGTACGAGCCAAAATGCTTGAGAGGTGTGAGTAATTGGTTAGAAGTGGTGTCCTTTTATAAGGGTGAGGAGGGGCTCTTTAGAAAAAACGTAAAGTATTATTTTATAATAAAATCATATTCAGTTTCTAATGGATAAAAAGTGTATTATTCAAACAATAAAGTGGGTATAGGTCTAAAACAACTTAACCAATAGGTTTTAGATAGGTTTGGGTCAATTTATTAACCTTATCTTTTTGTTTTAACTCTTAGTTAATTAGTTTGACACTTACCATGTCACTTTGTATTTTTATATTATATAATACATAAACATACTATATACATCCAAGATACCCCCAAGTGGTCCATTAATAATACACCTACCATTATATAAGTCCTTTGGCAGATCCTTATAATTTTAGGAAAAGAATATCAATTATTAATATAATATTTTTTTTAAAATCTCTTTTATGTCAATTTTGACACTATTTAATAATTGATTTTTGATAAGGTCATAGAAACTTTATTAATTCAAACAAAATTAATTTAAGAAATACTATCATGTAATATTAACCAATAAAATTCATTTATGTTATCAAAACTTTCATATTATATTTATTTTAACATTTATAATATCAATTATTTGATTCTTGCATTAATAAGGAAAATAATGCATCATTATTATGTTATAAATACATTTTATTATTAAATGTCTAAGAACTATAAATAAAATACCATTATTTAGGAAATAGTTTTATATTTCTAATTAATATTTATAGTTGAACATACAACATATATAACCCTATGTAAAAATTGTTTTCCTAAAAGATATATTCTTATGTAATTTTTGCATTTACTTTAACTTAATTATTATAAAGTGTCATTATCACTTAAAAGTGGCTCCATGGGGTCCCAAAATCGACCCAAAGATGACCATGGTCGGAAATGTATCATATAATAGGTTCAGGAAACGTTCTAGGGTAATTTATTATTATTATAATATTATTTTTACCCTTATTTACCAGATTTACCCTTTAACCATGGTAAATAAAATATTTACCGAAGTAATTATTCAAAATGTCTAAAAATAAAAGTTACCTATTTACACAATTTAGACATCCTAATTAAAAATATTGAATTCATTTTTCCAAATTCAAAACACAGAAGTTGCAGAATTTAATTTAAAATTAATTCTCGCTGTCAAAATAAAAAGCATGTTTTTAAGAAATAATAACTATCAAAAGATTGACACTTGTTTGTGTCCGGTTTAAATGTGAAATTACGTCCAATGACCAGCATTGTATTAAATGGTAAAAATATATTCTTAATGTAATTTAAAACCACTCAAATTCAAAATTTATCACTATTAAATATTTTGATTAAAAAAGTTGTTTTTAATTAAAATTTAGTAATTTTCACTATTCATCAAAATATGAAAGTTATCTGAAAAGTACCAAAATTTCACCCTAATCTAATTTTGATATTCCGAATCCAAAAATGAAGTTAATTTTGAAATATAAAAGGTATTAAATTTAAAAATGTGGGTATTACTATTCTTAATGGAAAGTATGATTGGTTGTGGTGTGTTAGAACTTGAAGTTGCGTATAACACACACTGTTTTATTATTCAAAGAGAAGCGTACCGTGAATGATTGGGGTGTTACATATATTGTCTTTTAAAAATTATTAGTGGCCCTATTTCAAAATAATATGAAATAATTTAAAATAATCATGAGAATGTACACAAATGGTGGAGCATTATTTATTGGCAAGAAATGTGTGGGCTAATTCAGTAATAAACAGTAAACCACTTCTATTAGTACTGATGAAGCAGAGTATATATTAGCTACAAAGTCATTCACTCAACTATTTTAGATGAAGCAACAACTAGATGATATTGGTGATAAGTTGAAAGAAATATTGGTGATTCACTATTTTAATAAGATCATCATTGATCTTATGAGGAATAATGTTTATCATGCTCATAAAAATCATATTGAAATAAGCACTAGTGCAGAAAACATTTTTTACGTCACCATTTTTTATGTCGGTTATATTAAACTGACGTCATAATATGTAAAATGAGGTTTTTTATGTTGGTTATTTAATAACCGATGTAAAACCCTGTGTTTAGTACACCTTTAACGTCGGTTATTTTGATAACCGACGTTATTAATCAGGCGGCTTCGTTTTTTACGACGGTTATACATTAACCGCCGTAAAAAACAGAAGCGGGGGGCGTTTATTACGTCGGTTATTGAATAACCGACGTAACAAATGCGGTTTTTGAAGGCCTTTTTACGTCGGTTATAAAATAACCGACGTAAAAAAAGAATCCACAGATGTTTTTGACGTCGGTTATGGAATAACCGACGTAATAAAACGCGGATTTTGAGCCCTTTATAACGTCGATTATAGAATAACCGATGTAAAAAAAGAATCGGAGGAAGGTTTTTACGTCGGTTATTGAATAACTGACGTTATAAAAGTTTTAAAAAAATTATAACGTCGGTTATTGAATAACCGACAAGATAACTCATTTAAAAATTTACCCAGACCTGTGGATTGTCATTCGTGAGTTTACCTTCGACAGTCGCGACTCGTCTCTCTCGCGCGTAAACCCAAATCGGCTCGTCCATTTCGTTGGTTTAGATTCGTTTTTCGATCATCGTTTCTCATATTTAATCTCCTGGGATCAATCATCTAAACTCGCAGCACTCAGGTAATCCTCCCACTCGTTCGTTTTTTTTTCGCGGATAGTATATATATGTGTGTTGTGATTTTTTTGTTGAAACTAGCTAAGATTCTTCGATTGCGAACCCTTTTAACTCGTTTTGGCACCATAATCTTATTTATCATCCCTAGATCTATTAGTTCGACTTGCAATATTGACTAATTTTATGATTTCACTAATTTTTCATCGTTTTCTATAAATCCCCGAGAGGGTTGGGGCGTGTCCATTTGGATGGGTTGCCCTTTTACAGTTGTCACTACTTTATTCAGTGATTCCAGGGGGGTGGGAGGGCTATCAAGAGGGTTGGGGGGTGTCCAGGGGGGTGTCCAAGGGGGTAGGGTGTGGGGGTGGTGTCCAGGAGGGGTGGGGGGCTGTCCAGAGGGGTCGGGGGTGTCCAGGGGGGTTTACAAGGGGGTGGGTGGGTGTGGGGGGCTGTCCAAGGGTGTGCGTGGGTGTTGGGGGGTGTCCAGGGGGGTGTCCAAGGGGGTAGGGGGTGGCGGGTGGTGTTTAGGAGGGGTGGGGGCTGTCCAGAGGGTTGGGGGGGTGTCCAGGGGGGTGTCCAAGCAGGTCGGGGGTGGGGGGTTGTGTCCAGGAGGGGTGGGGGTGATTTCTAGAGGGGTCGGGGGCTGTACAGAGGGGTCGGGGGGTGTCCAGGGTGGTGTCCAAGGGGATGGGTGGGTGTGGGGGGCTGTCCAAGGGGGTGGCGGCCTGTCCAGAGGGGTCGGTGGGGTGTCCAGGGGGTGTCCAAGGGGTTGGATGGGTGTGGGGGGCTGTCTAAGTGGGTGGCGGCCTCTCCAGAGGGTATTTGGGGTTTCCCGGGTGGGTGGGGGGGGGGGCTGTCCAGAGGGTTGGGGGATGTCCAGGGGGGTGTCCAAGGGGGTAGGGGTGGGGGTGGTGTCCAGGAGGGGCGGGGGGCTGTCCAGAGGGGTCGGGGGTGTCCAGGGGGGTTTACAAGGGGGTGGGTGGGTGTGGGGGGCTGTCCAAGGGTGTGGGTGGGTGTTGGGGGGTGTCCAGGGGGGTGTCCAAGGGGGTAGGGGGTGGGGGGTGGTGTTTAGGAGGGGTGGGGGGGCTGTCCAGAGGGTTGGGGGTGTGCAAGCAGGTCGGGGGTGGGGGTTGTGTCCAGGAGGGGTGGGGGTGCTTTCTAGAGGGGTCGGGGGCTGTCTAGAGGGGTCGGGGGGTGTCCAGTGTGGTGTCCAAGGGGATGGGTGGGTGTGGGGGGCTGTCCAAGGGGGGTGGCGGCCTGTCCAGAGGGGTCGGTGGGGTGTCCAGGGGGGTGTCCAAGGGGTTGGATGGGTGTGGGGGCTGTCCAAGTGGGTGGCGGCCTCTCCAGAGGGTATTTGGGGTTGTCCGGGTGCGTGGGGGCTGTCCAGAGGGTTGGGGGATGTCCAGGGGGGTGTCCAAGGGGGTAGGGGGTGGGGGTGGTGTCTAGGTGGGGCGGGGGACTGTCCAGAGGGGTCGGGGGGTGTCCAGGGGGGTTTACAAGGGGGTGGGTGGGTGTGGGGGGCTGTCCAAGGGTGTGGGTTGGTGTTGGGGGGTGTCCAGGGGGTGTCCAGGGGGGTAGGGGGTGGGGGTGGTGTTTAGGAGGGGTGGGGGGTGTCTAGAGGGTTGGGGGTTTCCAGGGGGGTGTCCAAGCAGGTCGGGGGTGGAGGGTTGTGTCCAAGAGGGGTGGGGGTGCTTTCTAGAGGGGTCGGGGGCTGTCCAGAGGGGTCGGGGGGTGTCCAGGGTGGTGTCCAAGGGGATGGGTTGGTGTGGGGGCTGTCCAGGGGGGTGGCGGCCTGTCCAGAGGGGTCGGTGGGGTGTCCAGGGGGGTGTCCAAGGGGTTGGATGGGTGTGGGGGGCTGTCCAAGTGGGTGGCGGCCTCTCCAGAGGGTATTTGGGGTTGTCCGGGTGGGTGGGGGGCTGTCCAGAGGGTTGGGGGATGTCCAGGGGGTGTCCAAGGGGGTAGGGGGTGGGGGTGGTGTCCAGGAGGGGCGTGGGGCTGTCCAGAGGGGTCGGGGGGTGTCCAGGGGGGGTTATATCTTACTATATTTTGTTTAAAAAATAATATTCAAGCATATTTTTTTAAATACACATCGATTTGTTTTATATTTCAAAATTGTTTACATTCAAATTATGATTTTTTTCATATAAATATATATTTGTCTTATCTAAAAAATATATATATTTTTGCTATTTGTTATAGGTAATAATGAGTCGAAGTTGGATTACGGCACATCGAATGAGCAATGAATATGAGGAAGGTGTTGATGCCTTTTTGGAATTTGCTAAATGAAATGTTCCAAGTAGTGACATTTTTTTCTGTCCATGCCTGAAATGTCTGAATATGAAGAAGTTGAAAAGTAGAGAGATAAAAGATCATCTGATTTGTCATGGTTTCAATCCGAGTTACAACCCTTGGATTTGGCATGGAGAAACTGGACAGAATGTCACTGATGATAATGAATCGCAAGATGGTAACTCCAATGGAATTGAAGAAATGATTCGCGATATTGTAGAAGAAGAAATTGAGATAGAACTGACAGTTGCACGTCTATATGGTGATGCCGAAAAACCATTATATCCTGGTTGTACAGATTTTACAGTTTTGTCGGCGGTGTTAAGATTGATTAACCTGAAGGTGAAACATGGATGGAGTGACAGAAGTTTTACAGAGCTGCTACAATTGATGAAAGACATTCTTCCAAAAGATAACGATCTTCCAGATTCACATTATACGGCCAAAAAAATATTATGCCCGATGGGATTGGGATACAGGAAAATACATGCCTTTCCGAATGACTGCCTTATATATAGGAAGGAATATGAATTTCTGAAAGAGTGTCCTAAATGTGGGACATCACGGTATAAGGTGAAAGAAAAATCACAAGCTGATGTAGAGATTACAAAGCTCCCTTCAAAGGTATTTTGGTATCTTTCTATAATTCCTCGTTTCAAACGTTTATTTGCTAATTCACATGATGCAAAAAGGTTAAGATGGCATGCTGATGAGCGGGTATGTGATGGAAAAATACGTCATCCAGCTGATTGTCCACAATGGAAGAAAATTGATGCCCAGTACCCTACATTTGGAAATGAAATTAGAAATCTGAGACTAGGCTTGTGCACAGATGGAATGAATCCATACCGAACCCTCAGTAGCACACATAGTTCATGGCCTGTTTTATTGGTAATTTACAACCTCTCTCCTGAAGTTTGTATGAAGCGCAAATATGTCATGTTGAGTATCATGATCTCTAGTCCAAAGCAACCCGGCAATGATATTGATGTATACTTGTCACCGCTGATTGGTGATTTGAAACTGTTATGGGATGATGGTATTAAGGTGTATGATTCTTATAAAATGGAATATTTTCAACTGCATGCAGTGCTTCTATTCACTATAAATGACTTCCCAGCATATGGAAATTTGTCTGGATACAGTGTTAAAGGGAATAAAGAATGTCCAATTTGCGAACAACAGACGTCATATTGTCAATTGCATCATGGGAGGAAAACAGTGTACATGGGTCATCGAAAGTTTTTTCCTATGGATCACCCTTATAGAAGACTAAAAAAGTAATTCAATGGCTCACAAGAATTTGATACTACTCCAAAACCTTTATCCCCAGATTTGTATTTTGAGAGGGTGAAAAACCTTGATGTGACATTGGGAAAGACACAGAAATCTGGTAATGATGGACATATTTGGAAGAAAAGGTCAATATTTTTTGAGCTACCATATTGGAGGTATCATGAAGTCAAACATAATATTGATGTCATGCACGTGGAGAAGAATATCTGTGATTCTTTGATCGGAACATTGCTAGATATTAATGGAAAGACAAAAGATGGGTTTAATGCAAGGTTAGACCTACTATCAATGGGAATACGTTTGGAGTTAGCTCCCACTCCTAAAGGAAGACAAACATTTCTTCCCCCGGCTTGTCATACATTATCGAAGAGGGAGAAAAGTAGCTTCTGTCAGTGTCTTCATGATATCAAAGTGCCTCAAGGTTATTCTTCAAATGTAAAAAATTTTGTCTCATTGAAAGACTTGAAGTTGATAGGTATGAAATCACATGATTGTCACGTCATGATGCAACAAATTCTACCAGTTGCACTGCGTGGAATATTACCCATCCATGTCAGAAAGACTATAATGAGGTTGTGTTATTTTTTCAATTCAATTTGTAACAAGGCGATTGATGTGAATGCTTTGAACATTTTGGAAAAGGATGCAGTTTTTATACTTTGTCATTTGGAAATGTATTTTCCTCCAACTTTTTTTGATATGATGGTGCATTTAATGATTCATCTGGTTCGAGAAATAAAGCTTTGTGGACCTGTATATCTTCGTTGGATGTATCCTTTTGAAAGGTATATGAAAATATTAAAGGGATATGTTAAAAATCCATATCGACCTGAAGCCTCCATTATTGAAAAGTATATTTCTGAGGAGGTAGCAGAGTTTTGTACGAGCTACTTGGCTACGGCGCAACACATAGGTTTGCCTCCATCTCGCCATGAACGGGTTAATAATGAGGGAAAGGGGATTCGTGGCTTGAAAGTCAAATCACTGTCAGCTGAACATATGAAGAAGTTAGAATCATACATCTTGAATAACATAGCTGATGTTCAACCGTATATCACATTGCATATTAATGAGTTGAAACAATGTCATCCAAAGAAGAAAGAAATGTGGATTTTGAATGAGCACAACAAAACTTTTTTTCCATGGTTTAAAAAGACCTTGCTTGGTAGATCAGATGTATCAGAGACATTAAAATGGATAGTGGGTCGTCCATCTTTAAATGTGATAACATGGTCTACTTATGACATTAATGGCTATACATTTCATACGAAAGCTCAGGACAACAGAAGTGCAGTTCAGAATAGTGGTGTATTGGTGTTTGCAGAAGCAATGCATTTTTCGAGTGCTAAGGACAGAAACCCAATTTCGGCATCAAGTGCATATTATGGAGTGATTGAAGACATATGGGAGGCTGATTACTTTAAAATTAAAGTTCCTGTTTTTAACTGTAAATGGTTTATCGGTAACAACAGTGTCAGACACGATGAATTTGGAATGACACTTGTTAATCTGAATAGATTGGAAGACACAGCTGATTCTTTTATAATGGCAACACATGCCAAACAAATTTTCTATGTAGTAGATCAATCAGATATGCAGTGGGCTGTTGTTTTACAAGGGAAAAAACAATATGTTGGTGAGGATGAATTTGATGAAGATGCTGATTTATGTGAGATCCCTACTTCCATGGAAAGATTAACAGAACATAATGATGAGTATGTTGAAGACATGGTTTGTGCCATAAGGAACGATCATGACGAAGGAATTTGGGAAAACAATCCAACTGTACATTCCTAAAATTACAGGTAACACATGTTTATTTCTTGTTTACATTTAGTTTTTTCATATAATGTTAGATATTGTAAATTTTTTACTTATTAAAACATGTATCAAACCAAAACGATAAAACAATAAAAACCGTAAAGAGGAGAAGTCCTGGGCCCACCAGCTGGCCGGTGGTGGATCACCGGTTGGCCGGTGGTCCAGAGCAAAGCTCTGTCTGGTCCACCGGCCGGCCGGTGGTGAGCCAGCGGCCGGCCTGTGGTCCAGAGAGAGGAAGGCTCTCTGTCTGGTCCACCGGCCGGCTGGTGGTGATCCAGCGGCCGGCCGGTGGTCCAGACAGAGTAAGGCTCTGGTCCAGCGGCCGGCCGGTGGTGAGCCAGCGGCCGGCCGGTGGCACCAGGCAGTGGGCTAGTCTACATCCTGGGTCCTCCGGCTGGCCGGTGAGCTCACACCGGCTGACCGGTGGACTCAGTGAGTCCACTTTTCAGCTTTCTTGGGCCAACTCCTTGGCAACTTTTTGCCTGTTTTTACCATGTTTATCATTGTTTAACATGCTTATCATATTACCAATGTTTACTATTATGTAATTTAGTACACTTTTCTATTTTCTGATTAAGTATTACTACAATATTTGAATTTGTATATTTGTGAACTAATGTTTGTTTTTTTTTGATTTGAAGGAAAATGACAGATCAATCAGTTGATCAGCCACATGATTCTGGAGATGAGCATATTGGTCATACATCTGGGGAGGAACATTCAAATGCTCCTATTACGAAAAAGAGTTCAAAGGTTGGTAAGCGTGGGTGCACACGTTTACCAAAATTATCACTTGCCCGTACGAAGGAGGAGAGGATAGTCGTGGAGTTTGATGATGATGATCTTCCTAGTGGTCCAAATGCTAAAGATTTTAAGGGTTTTGTAGCAACTCAGGCTAAGAGAAAAGTAAGCATTCTCTATGATGATTGGAGAAGTGTGGATAAGGCGATAATTTCTCAGCTGTGGGAGACCATTTTGGTAAGATCTTTTACTATTGTTTGACTGTTCTTTAAATGTTTCTAGTATATATAATATTTTTAACCTCTTTTTTATCAGATGACATTTGATATTCCTGACACTGGAGGAGTCAAGAAGAAATGCTTATCGTTGGCTGCTAGGAGATGGAGGGATTTCAAATCAACCCTCTCATCTGATTTCATTTATGGTCATAGGAGTCGTGAGAATCCATGTCGTATATATCCTTTTATAGATGAAGACACATGGAGACAATTTTTTGAATGTAGAAGAAAAGAATCATTTTTGGTAAGGGCAATGTAAACTTTTATAATCTTTCTTATATAAATGATCTTATTATTGCTTTGTTAATGATTACTTATTCTTAATTTATAGCAAACAAGGAAAGCTCATCAAGAGATCCAATCTAAAAATGTATACCCTCATAGTTTATCTCGGGGAGGATATGCATTATTGGAAGAACAAATGATGGCAGAAAAATTTCAACAACTAAGAGCTGAGTCTTCAAGCTCTGGAGAGGTGGCCCTTCCATCCCCTCCATCTAGACATGAGAAATGGAAAAGAGCTCGGAAGAGAAAAAAAAGGACAATATCTTTCGGAAGAATCGAGACTCGTAGTTGAGAGGATTGTAAGATATCTATTTTATTTATTTAAGTTTAATATTTTCGTCATATATTTCAAATCATTATAGAAATGTTCAATTAATTATTACAGGACTCTCTTGAGGAGCAGAGTTCACAGGGGACATTTACACCATCTGGGAGGGAAGATATTTTATCTGTGGCATTGGGAAAGCCCGAACATCCTGGCCGTGTAAGAGGATATCCGGCAGGTGTATCGGTAAGAAAAGTGTTGCCACATTCCTCAACTTCTAACGTTGAGGGAGTTTATAAAAAAAATATAATCCTTGGAGGCTGAAGTCCATAATATTAATGCGACAATGGAGGACAAGATTAGAGCATCGGTGCAGTTTATGTTTGCAGACTTGCAAAGACAATTTCAGGGTGCAGCTCCCACTCCACCTCTCCCAGTAGCTCCCACTCCCCCACCTCAGCCTGCGGACCCCATTTTTGATCCTCCTCCTCCACCGCAGCTACCTACTTATTGTGAGTTGTATGTTGATGATCCTCAACATCATATAGTTGCATATGGGATGGTATATGGTATAGGAGATACAGTTCATCATCAACAGTTAGAGGTAGAGAATCATAGGGTCACTGTACAGGATATTATAGATAGATCAGCTCGGATACCATTACCTACAGATGAGGTGACGACAGTTGGACATAGTATCGGCCATTTTTTACTTTGGCCATCCAGACTTCTTCGACTCATTACCATAGAGGTATGGATGTTATATCTTTTATTTTATATTTTTATTAATGTTTTATCATTTGGAAACTAATATATTTTTCAATTTATTTTTACAGGAATACTTCAAAGGTAAAGAAATACTGTATAGACAACAACAAAGACAGATAGCTATGACATCAGATGCAGATACTAGCAGTCTTGAAAAATTGTCAAGATATTCAAATTTGTTGTTGGATCATTATGACTTTACAATGGAAGCTCATGTCTGTGGACATGAACTAAGTGTGGGGATTATGAAAACTGATATCATGGAGTTTGTCACTGGAGATAAGTTGGGCATCAGCGTGGTGCAAATTTTTATCATGTAAGTCTTAACACCTTTTCCTTGCGTTATATTTATTAAAAATGTATACTTATGTCTGCTTTGTATTAGGTATCTGTATAAAATTTGTGAGAGGAATGAGCTGACAGATGTATATGGATTCATGGACCCACAATTGATTTCCCCTGAAGCATGTGCATTGGATGAGGAACAAAGAATGCTTTATATTGCTGATAAATTTGAAAAGAATGTAATCACACAGTGTTGGATGATGCCTTTTTGTGAGAGGTATGAAACACATCCCTCTCAAAGAGTTAATTATCTTTTAACATAAAAACCCACTAGCGTTAAATTTCCTTTTATCAGGGATCATTGGATGTTAGGGGTTTTTTGCCCTAGGGAGAAAACACTTTATTGGATATGCTCTCTCCATGATGATGTGCGAGAAAGTTTTAAGAATATATTGGAAACGTAAGTTTCAACTTCACAATAGTTTTATATATTATAATGAATTTTAAATTTACCCCATTCGTATTATTTTCTAACAGGGCATGGGTCCACTTTCGAAAAAGCGCAAAGAAAAGGAATTTCAAGATCAAATATGTACATGCGAAGGTAAATATCCATTTATAATTTGTACAATTTGATTTATTAGATAAAAATAATATATTGAATTTACACTCATTCAAACAGAAATGTCATGAGCAACAAGGCATCATCGAATGCGGATATTACATGTTAAGATTAATGTATGAAATAATAACAACTGGGACAGTTCTGAGTTTTGACCTGGTAAGATTTCCTCTTTCTCATAATATTTCAATTTGATTTATTCATTATACACGTTGACTACTATCCTTTTCCTTTGTAGCTTTTTGATGACCCTCAACCCTTTAATGCTGAAGATATCAAACACATACAAGTAGAGTGGTCAAATTATTTTACAGGTTTGATTGACTTTTAGTTGTTTGTAATGTAAAATGTAATTTTGAATATTGTCAATGTAATTGTGTATTTCATAGTCGTTTAGGTTGGATTTAGTTTTTTTTGAAGTTGACAGTGTAAGTTTTGAATGTTATATAAGTGAATGTTTAATTTTTCTCTACTTCTTGTTTTGGTCTACTGTTGATGGTTTTTCTGGTCTGGATTTTGGTATGGGGGGAGAGGTTCCAAGGGGGTGGGTGGGTGTTTGGGGGGTGTCCAAGGGATATGGGAGGGGTGTCCAAGGTGTGTTTGGGGCTGTCCTAGGGGTCGGGGGGGTGTAAATGAGGGTGGGGGTGTCCAAGGGGTGGGGGGGTGTCCAAGGGATATGGGAGGGGTGTCCAAGGTGTGTTTGGGGCTGTCCAAGGAGTCGGTTGGGTGTAAATGAGGGTGGGGGGGGCTGTCCAAGGGGTGGGGGTGTCCAAGTGGTGGGGGTGTCAAAGGGATATAGGAGGGGTGTCCAAGGGGTGTTTGGGGCTGTCCAAGGGGATGGGGGGGTTTCCAAGGGGTCGGGGGGTTTCCAAGGGGTCGGGGGGGTGTCCAGGGGGTGGGGGGCTGTCCAAGGGGTGGGGGGTGTCCAAGGGGTGGGGGGTGTCCAAGGGATATGGGAGGGGTGTCCAAGGGTTGTTTGGGGCTGTCCTAGTGTTCGGGGGGTGTAAATGAGGGTGGGGGCTGTCGAAGGGGTGGGGGGGTGTCCAAGGGGTGGGGGTGTCCAAGGGATATGGGAGTGGTGTCCAAGGTGTCTGGAAGTTCTGCCCAAGGGGCCGGTTGGGTGTAAATGAGGGTGGGGGCTGTCCAAGGGGTGGGGGTGTCCAAGGGGTGGGGGGTGTCCAAGGGATATGGGAGGTGTGTCCAAGGTGTGTTTGGGGCTGTCCTAGGGGTCGGGGGGGTGTCCAGGGGTCGGGGGGTGTCCAAGGGGTCTGGGAGGGCTGTCAAGGTGTGGGGGGGTGTCCAATGGGTGTTTGAGGCTGTACTAGGGGTCTTGGGGGTGTAAATGAGGGTGGGGGGGCTGTCCAAGGGGTGGGGGTGTCCAAGGGGTGGGGGGTGTCCAAGGGATATGGGAGGGGTGTCCAATGGGTGTTTGAGGCTGTACTAGGGGTCGTGGGGGTGTAAATGAGGGTGGGGGCTGTCCAAGGGGTGGGGGGTGTCCAAGGGTTGTGGTGGGGCTCCAATGTGGTGGGGGAGGGCTGGCCAGGTTGTTAGGTGGGTATAGATGAGGGCGGGGTTCAGTTGGGGCTTGGGGGAGGGCTGGCATGGTTATTTTTGTTTGGTTTCTGGTTGCTTTTTGGTGAGAGCAGTGCAATTATTTTAAAAAAAATATATATTGCTTTCACGTCGGTTATTTTATAACCGACGTGGTAAATAAATCGGTAGGGGTTTATCACGTTGGTTTTTTCGAGAACCGACGTGATAAACCGTTCCCGGGCCTTTTATCACGTCGTTTCTTAAGATAACCGACGTGCTAAAAGGCCTGGGAATCGATTTACCACGTCGGTTATTGGATAACCGACGTGCTAAAACGTTTCCCAGGCCTTTTTATCACGTCGGTTATGTCATAACCGACGTGATAAACGATATCCCAGGCGTTTTATCACGTCGGTTTAGAAAATAACCGACGTGATAAACCCCCCCCCCCCCCCCCCCGCGCATATTTATCACGTCGGTTATTAATGAACCGATGTTATAAACACCGTGATGTTAGGGATGTTACGTCTGGTTTTAAATAACCGACGTAAAAAACGTTATTTATAACGTCGTCCGTATTAACGTCGCCTAAAAACCGACGTAAATAATGAAAAATAACCGACGTAAAAAATGTTTTCTGCACTAGTGAAGATAACACTTCATCATTGAAAGAGTTGAAAGAGGGGTGATTAAAATAGATCATTTATGAACTGAGGGCCAAGTGGCCAACATTCTGGCCAATCCATTCGCATCACATGTGTTCGAGAAAAATCAGTTGAACCTCGGTGTTCAGCCACCTCTTAGTGCATAAGGAGGTTAGAAATATTCCCCTCTTCTAAGTTTCTTTAACTGTTTTAATCTTTTTCTGAAATTGATGCATGTTTATGGGGGAGATACAATCTAGGGGGACTGTGTTTTGATTTCTTCAAGTAAATCAGGTTCTTTTTGTTTATTTCCAAAGGGGTAGATAAAATGGATTAATTAAACATTACAAATGGTGACCAGAGTGGAAATATGAAGTTGTATTATATGATCATGTTTTGTTTTTTGAGGAAATAGGGGAATAATGAAGTCGTATTAGTTGATCAGGTCATGAAATTCTTCTATGACATGATCAAATCTTAGCCTATACATATTTAATCATCCCAAGAAATGAGAACATGGTTTATTCATTCCTTATTTTTTCCTACCGTGATATTTTCTCTCATAGAATTAGAGTTTTGGATGAGTTGTTTCCTGCATATTAGGATTTGATAATGGTGGGTGATTCATTTAATTTTTCTGCTTATTTCCAATAATCCCAAAGGGGGATATTGAGGGAACCAGAGTTGTTATTTTCTGGAAATGGAGTCTTGTTTTTTATTTGTTTTCAATCCAAAATGGTGTCTCTCACACACAAAATAATTGTGTATAGAAGACTTACTTGCAATAAATATTATATGCAAAAAAATTTGTATCACTAAAAGGGCAGTTTAATCTCCCAGTGTGGTTCATCATATGATAAGGGTTGTAAACAATACATCTTGAACACTAACCCCAAATTGTGCACACATGAATAATTATTTCATGCATGTACTTGGTTTAGCGGCTTTCATGTTTTGAATATCTGGTTTGATCAATTCTTTCAAGTGCATAAATTTAGGACTTCGATGCAAGAAAAGTCTCATGCTATAAATGCACAAATACTTCAGTGAAAATCAACTAAATAGACCTTCATGTCGATAAACTGAGTTGAACTTCTCTCAAAGAAGTGAGAAAGGGGGATTCAATGGAAGTTTTCTGAGGGACGTCGTGTGTTATCACTAAAATCTTGTAAAGGTAGTGTGTCTGGGACAGAGTGACAATGTCTGAACTTCTATATTCCATAATTAATGAATATTAGTGGATTTAGGTTTGGCCAACACACTTTCGGCATATGATCCTTATATTATCCCATAGTATTGAACGACGTAAAAATTTAGTTTTATCTCTTTATATGTGAATGTTTTATACATCACTATTCCAACTGATAGGTTTAATAAGATCCTACCAACATGGGAACAAGATCCATTTATTTAAAATAAATATTTGACACCCCAATTCACCCCTCCCCTCTTTGGGATCTTGGGTGTCCTACAAAATATCCTCAAATTAGTTTTCATAGGATAACAATAACAAATACCTAATTATGAAAAAAAATCAAGTAAAATATGCAACATAAACAAGCAGTAATTTGATATATCAATTGTAATAACCCAACCCCAGTTACCCAGAGTCGGTGCGTTATTACATAACATTGGCATGATCACAAAAGATCAAGACTCGAAAGACCGATTATTTTAGTAGCCTTAGAAACACTAGAAACATTCATAAGACTTACATTACATCATAAAGTGAAAAACCACAACAACATAGTATCCATAGTCCACACTCATATCCCCTTAGACTATCCCTATAGTTCAGTCATAAAATACTTCTTTACATCCTGGGAAAAATAAAACATAGAAAGGGGTGAGCTTAGATGATCAGTAAGGATAACAATATAACAGAAACTTCCATAAATAAGCATAAACATTTAAGGAAATGTATAACTAAAACAAAAGCCTTTTAAACTTGAACTTCTGCATAATAAGGAAAAAATAAAATAAAACAATTTCATTTACTTATTCTCATTAATATTCTACTAGTCTAATAATCTCATTCTATATCAATAACCACTTTTATAATGATGGAATGCATAATTCCAGACTATCATAACCACATAGTTATGACCTTGTGCCAAGACTACAAATAATATTTTGTCAAGCCCATGTTCCAAGAAACTAGTTTGTATCATGAGACCTATTGATGCATCGAGGAGCTATAGCAGGCTCCACCCGTCACTTACTAAGTCCAATGCATTCCTCATATGAACAGGTTTAAACATAACATAAACATTCGTATTAAAACTATCATAAGAAATGTCAATAATTTCTCCATAAACCACGAATGGTATAAAAATAACACATCCACAGTCAATCATATCAAAAAAAATTCAATAAAATATGGATTTTTGGTATCATAATAAATCAAATTCAAATAAGCTTAAAATCCATCAAAGGATATTGACAATAATTAAATCAAAACTATTTGAGAGAAATATCTTTTTTGTTGAAAACATTTAAAAGTCACATAATTATAAAAGAAATCATTTACTTTGAAAATATTCTTATAATATTGTAAGGGAAGCTTTGATGATTTTATAATAGTGGAAAATAGCCGCACCCGCCGTATATGTTAAAAAAGGCATTCTTACCTTAATTCTGTCGAAAAGGCTAAAAAGAACCTTTTTTGGAAAATGACGGAAAGATTCCTTTATAAACATCTTATAAAAACTCAAACAAGGGTATAAATTAATTTAACCAATAGTCTATAAAATTGTACGAATTATTTGAAATATATTTTTAAGAAACATGGATATGGATGATAAAGAGGTCCCAGTTGATACTTATGTAAAAACAACCTTGGATAATATAGAGATTGTAAAATTAAACCTTACCTTGTACATTTACTTGGTCAATGGTAGGTTAAACTCCTGTGTAATGGTGAAATAATTGTTATTAAATTATACAAAAATCATATACATTAATATGATATCATATATGATCTTTAAAGATTTCTTTGTTAATAATATCTTAGTATTATCATTGTTTCGGGTGTTAACGGGTTTGTTTTTCTTTATATTCATTGTTATGTGAGTCATACATGTTATTGATGGGATTTATCGTATTCATATCCCAAATTATATCAATTATTTAAAAATTATTTTTAATCATCTAATGAAAATTATTCTTGAATTGATACGATGGAGAATGAATCTCATCGCGTTCGTGGAGAAGGTAATCCGTACGTACACACGAGCGACAATATCATTATTTTGATATTAAAATAATATATAATTGGATGTTATATCATATATACAGAATCATTATCATGTTATATTTATTATTTACATGAATTTTACATCATTATTATACCCATCGAAATAATAATGTATTGAATAACAATTACACCACGATGTGGAAACGGTAATCTGTATGTACGATCCTATAGTGACATGTCATTCAAAGGATGGATATAATAATGAATATGGTTGTAACATATTTATAATAACATCAAGTTATATATAAGTTACTGGATTTATTATTTTATAATGGAAATAACAAGGAAAGAAGAAGTGGAATAAGAAAACAACATGAAAGAGGGTGGTGAAATAATTACCTCTTCTTCGGGTTCTTCCTTTGGATTTGATCAAAAGGGCTCCTTAAGTTTTCTTTCTGACCAAAGTAGGTCCTCTAGGATGAAGGGAGGACAGTTTATAGGTTATTTGGGTAGGGTTTGGCCGATCCAAAATGCTTTGAATGTGTGAATTAGAGAGAAGGGGGAGTGCCCTTTTATAAGAGGGGTGAGGGGGACCTTGGGAAAAGCTAGAAATGTGATTTTATAATAAAATAATTTTCGGTTTCTAATGGATACAAAATATATTATTTAAAGTATAAGGTGGGGAAGGGTTTAAAACCACTCAACCAATAGGTTTTAGACAGATTTGGGTCACTATATTTACTTTATCTTTTAGATTTAACTCTTAGATAAATAGTTTGACATTTATCATGTCTCTTTTTATTTTTATATTATATGGTTAATAAACGTACTATATTCTTCCAAGATAACCCCAACTAGTTAATTAATGATACACATATCATTATATAAGTCCTTTGGCCAAACCATATATTTTTATTAACATAATATCAATTAATAATATAATATTTGTTTTAAAAACTATTTTATGTCCATTTTGACACTATTTGTTATTTTGTTTTTTCTAAATTCATAACAACATTATTAATTCAAACAAAATTCATCTTACCAACCCTAATTTATCATATTAACCTAGAAAATTAGTTTAATTCATAAAAATTCTCAAATTACATTTATTTGGATATTTATAAGATCAATTATTTTAATATTTCATTAATTAGTTATTTACTGCATCACCATTGTGTCATAAATAAATTAAATTATTTAATGTCTAAAAATTAAAAATAAAATACCATTATATGAAAAATATATTTATATTTCTAATGATTATTTATAATTTAATTTATCTTATGTATAACCCTATATTAAAAATGTTTTAGTTATTAAACATTCATTTTAACTCTTTTAACGCTTCTTTGAATTAAATAATAATAAATGTCCTAATCTAATCCAGGTGGACCAAAGAGGATCATATTTTTTTCCTAAGGTTTTTTTTGGTCGAATTATACTTATCCAATAGAATTAGGACGTGTTTTAGGGTAATAATAATATCATTTTTACCCTTAATTACCCTATTTACTTTTAACCGTGGTAAATAAAAGTAAAAAGTTAATATTCACCAAAAATTATTTTTATCTTATTAAACCACATTTTACTCCATGATATTAATCATGTCTCTCAGATTTTCGAAATTCCACTCACAGAAGTGGTAAAATTAAGTTTTATGTGAATTTGCAAATTCTCTTAGGAGATGGGTAAAAGACGGTGAAAAGTTCAATAAAATTTTTATATATCTAAAATTATTATAAATTGTCTTCAATGAATTACATTGAACTTATATGGGTATTATGTACCAATTTTGACCTAAAATAAATTTAAATAAAATAAATAATTAAATAAATAAAAATTTGGTTTTAAACTATAACTTAGTGTTTTTCACTATTCATCAAAAATTGAAAGTTTTAAAAAAAATACAAAAAAATCACCCTAAGCTAATTTTGATATTCCAAATCCAAAAATGAAGTCCATTTTGAAAGATAAAATTTATAAAATTTCAAAAAGTGGGTATTACTATTCATAATGGCAAGTTTGATTGGTTGTGGAGTGTGTTAGAACTTGAAGTTGCGTACAACACACGCTACTGTATTATTCAAAGAGAAGCATACCACGGAAGATTGGGGTGTTACATTCTCCCCTCCTTCAAATAATTTCTTCCACGAAATTTCTAGAATATTACTGCATAAAAATACTTGGGTGGTTCTTCATCATCAGTTCCTCAGTTTCCCACATTGCCTCTTCCATTTTATGGTTTCTCCATAGAACTTTTACCAGACGAGTCATTCATTTTCTCTGCACTTGTTCTCTTGTATCAAGAATTTTGACAGGAACTTCATAATAAGACAGATCGGGTTCTAGTTCTAATTCCTCAAAACAGAGTACATGTGTTGGTTCAGGCATGTATTTTTTCAAAATTAATATGTGGAACATATCGTGAACTTTGGAGAGATTTGGTGGCATTTCCAAACGATAAGCTACATCCCCAATTCGTTCTAGAAATTCGAAAGTTCATATGTACCTGGGACTCAATTTACCTTTCTTACTGAAACGTATAACTCCCTTCTATTGAGATACCTTCAAGAAAACATGATCTCCTACCTGAAATTCAAAATCCTTCCTTCGGTTGTCAGCATTGCTCTTCTACCTACTTTGAGCCGCTTGGATGTGGTTTTGGATTACCTTCAACTTTTCCATCGTTTCATCCACCAGCTCTGGGCCTGTGAGTTTTATTTCACCAACATCATCCCAACAGGTGGGTGTGCGACATCTCTTTCTGTATAATGCTTCATATGGTGCCATTTTAATACTTGAATGGAAGCTATTTTTATAGGAAAATTATTCTAGAGGTAAATATTGATCCCACATACCCTAAAAGTCAAGTGAGCATGATCTCAACATGTCTTCTAAGGATTGAATAGTTCGTTATGATTGTCCATCAGTTTGAGGGTGGTAGGCAGTGGTCAAAAAAATTCAGTATCCAAGGCTTTGTGAAGACTTTTCCAGAATCATGAAGTAAAACATGGATCATGATCAGAAACAATCGATAGGGGTACTCCATGAAGTCTCACAACTTCATTAATATATAGTCTTACAAGACGTTCAAGTGGTAGATCTTCTCTTATAGCATGAAAATGTGTTGACTTGGTAAGACGATCAATAATGACCCATATTGAATCATTCCTTCTAGGAGTCTTTGGTAGTCCCATGGCAAAATCCATCATGATATTATCCCATTTCTAATCAGGTATGGGAATAGGTTCTAATAATATTCAAGGATGTTTCCTTCTGGCTTTCATTTGTTGAAAAACTATACATCTTGAAACAAAATGAGCAATCTCCCTCTTCATGTTGTCCCACCAAAAATGTTTCTTCAAATCTCTATACATCTTAGTGCTACCAGGGTGTATAGAAAAATTGGAACTATGAGCATCATCCAACAATTTTCTTTTTTGATCAGGTATATAGGGAACACAAATTCACTTACCAAATTTCAAAATTCCAGCTTCATACACAAATTAACTCAATCTCCCATCATTCACAAATTTAATATTCTTTTGAAAGTCTTCATCATCAGTCTGAGAACTCTTTATCCTTTTTAGTAAAGCAGGTTTGGAAACTGTTTGAAAAATTATCGATTTTTCACCTTGCATGGTAATTCCCATATCCATATTTACTAGATCCCTGAAAATAGGATCCCTTTCAACTCTTATCTTGTTCAAAACTCCATTATTCTTTCTACTCAAATCATCTACCACCTTATATTCCTTCCTCAGGTGTTAGTTTATAGTGCAATCATACTCCTTGAGTAGTTCAAGCCATCGCCTTTTCCTCATGTTGATTTCCTTCTGTGAGAAAATATACTTCAAACTATTGTGATCAGTATATATCTCACATTTTTTACCATAGAGATAATGTCTCCATATATTCAAAGAAAATATTACAGCAGCTAACTCAAGATCATGAGTAGGATAGTTTTCTCATGAATTTTCATCTATCATGATGCATAAGAAATAACCTTATCATTTAGTGTAAGGACACAACCAAGTCCTTTCTTTGATGCATCACAATAAATAACAAACCCATCATTCTCTGATGGTAGAGTCAATATAGCGGAGTTGAATAATCTTCTCTTTAGTTCTTCAAAACATTCTTCACACTCTTTTTTCCAAACAAATTTAACCCCTTTATGTGTGATCTTTGTTAATGGGTTAGCAAACCGGGCAAAATTCTGGATGAAACGTCGATAATAACCTGCTAAACCAATAAAACTGCATACCTCAGTTATACTTTTCATTGCCGGCCATTCTTGGATTTCTCTGGTCATAGAAGGATCAATAGATATTCCATCCTTAGAGACAATATAGCCAAGAAAAGAAATCTTTTGAAGCCAGAATTGACACTTGCTAAACTTCCCATATAATTCATGTCTTCTCAGAGTCTTCAGGATAATGCGCAAGTGATTTTCATGATCTTAATAGCTTTTAGATTATACCAAGATATCATATATAAATACAACTAAAAAATCATCAAGATATTCCTTGAAAACTCTGTTCATTAGATCCATGAAAACATAGGGTGCATTAGTCAACCCAAAAGTCATTACTATAAACTCTTAATGCCCTTACCTTGTTCGAAATGCTATTTTCAGAATGTCATCCTTCTTCACACACAATTGATGATATCCAGATTGAAGTTCAATCTTTAAAAAATATTGAGCTCCATGCAGTTGGTCAAATAAATAATCAATGCGAGGTAGGGGATACTTTTTCTTTATTGTTATTGCATTGATCTCCCTGTAGTTGATACATAACCTCATAGATCCATCTTTCTTCTTCACAAAAAGGATAGGGGATCCCCATAGAGAAACTCTAGGGTGAATCAATCCCTTATTACTCAATTCATATTGATGTTTCTTTAGTTCCACTAATTCCACAGTGGCCATTCTATAAGGGGTCTTCGATATGGGCCTTGAACCAGGAATTAAATCAATGGAAAACTCACTTTCTCGTTCTGGAGGATATCCAAGTAAATATTCTCGAAACACGTCAACATATTCTCTCACAATAGTTACATAATCTATTTGAACATTCCTTTCCTCACCCACATTTATTTCATTCTCTTCCTCCCCAATAATTGAATTTAGTTGAGCTACTGGGGGTGGATCTAGATAAGAATTAGGTGGTGACGATTCTGCTCTAAAGATTAGGTGTTTTTTATCATCATCATCATCAATAATTGTAACCTCCTTCTTCTTACAATAAATCTTCGCATCATTGTCTGAAAGCCAATCCATACTTAGTATTATATCAAACTCAATCATAGGTACGACGATGAGATCAAAAAATAAAGAACATTTATATGCACTAAAGGGAACGGATTCACAAAACATTATTGCGATGATACTTCCCTTAGGAGTTTTGACTGAAAACTCCCTTGTTAAATAAAATTGAAAATATCTAATTTTTTTAACAAACTGGGAAGATATGAAACAATGCGATGATCCAGAATCAAATAAAGCATTTTCTAAACTTTAGGAAACCATTAAATTACCTGCCACCACATCTTTCATAGCTTCTACCTCAGCAGTAGTGATATAATAAGCCTGGCCTTGATCCCTTTTTCTTTTCTAAGGTAAGTTCCCCTGATGCTTAAGACATTCATTTTCATAATTTCCCATCTCCCTGTAATTGTATCATTAAACATCGGTAGCTTCTTTCTTCCCCTTGCAATCACGATCTTGGTGGCCTTTTTCACCATAGTTGTAACAGACTCTCATTCCCTTCAAGCTAGTACCGGGTTGTTTCTTCCCACATTTACTGCAGGATGAATATTCAACTTTTCCCTTCTTCTCCTTATTTCCATTTCCAGAGTGATCAGCAGATCTCTTCTTCTCTTGCTTTGCTTTAAATTCTTAAGACTTATAGAATTATTTTTCTGTCTTGATAGCACAAGAGACAATATCTTCATATTATGAGAAGGATTGTGAGACTAATGATTGATGGAGAAATGGTTTTAACCCATCAAAGAAAAAATAAATCTTACTTCTTAGGTTACGTATATAATTTTGTGTATGCCTTGCTAACCTTGTAAAGTTAGACTCATACTTTGCAACATTCTCATCCCCCTTTTTCCTCAGACTCAAAAATTGTATTTCCATATCTGCTCAATGGTAATGAGGAAAGTATTTTTCTATGAAAATATATTTAAACTCCCCCCATTCCATATTTGATACTTAATCTTCTTCATTTGAGTTTTGAATCAATGAACACCATTGATCAGCATCTCCAGTGACACGGTAAACTGCCATGACAATTTTTTTCCTTTCACCACACCCCACGGTGTGGAATATTTTCTCTAAATAACTTATCCATTGCTCAGATACTAATGGATTTGAACTCCTATTGAATTATGGTGGTTGTTTCCTCATGAAGTGATCTAACATTGATCCTCTACGCTACGGATCATGGTGCTCTATATGGGTAAGGTTATTATTCATAACCTGAGTGAGTTGTCCCAATATAGTGATAAGCTGATCAGCACTGGTTGCATCACCAGCTCCACTATAATTATCTTGAGTAGGAGGGAAATCACTACATGGAGTGTGTGCATTGATACAGTTTCCATTCCTTCAACTAGGCTCCATTTCTAAACAATGGCATACACTAGATTAGTTTATGAATCACAATACATAAATCCAAACTTGTAAAACACTTAACATAAATTGAACAGTTTATAGATATAATCCATAATCATAAAAAAAATCTTTGAGAAGTATATACTCATAAACACTTCATAATGGTTTGTAAAGAAAATTAGAATTATCCTAAGAATATCCCTCGGGAGTGTCGTAACCAAGAGTGCAGCAAGGCCCGTTGTCATGCACTAGTTCCCGTTAGAGTATAGCTCAAAGCGGTGTTTTGGGTTTTACCCCTAGGTACATCTATGTCAGAGCTGCCTCTACCTGCTCGTATATAGACAGTGATGTATTTCTTGGAAAACTCACAAAATCTCTACAATACCAAAATTCTAGGAAGTTCTTCTATACTAATCTTCAAAGTCTATCTTAGGGCTATGTGCTCTAATCAAAGTTTATCTAAATCTAGCTTCCAAGGTTTGTACTAAACTTACTCTAATACGAACTGTAATTCCCCAACCCCAGTTACCAAGATTCAGTGCATTATTACATAATATTGGCATGATCACAAAAGATCAAGTCTCGAAAGACCAATTAGTTTAGTATCCTTGGAAACACTAGATACATTTATAAGTCTTACATTTCATAATAAAGTGAAAACCCAAAACAACATAGTCTCTATAGTCCAAACTCATATCCCCTCAGACTATCACTACAGTTCAGTTATAAAATACTTCTTCACATCCTGGTAAAAAGAAAACATAGAAAGGGGTGAGGTCAGATTCTCAGTAAGGATAACAATATAGCAGAAACTTCCATAAATAAGCATAAACATTTGAAGCAATGTATAACTAAAATATCCTTTTAATCTTGAACTTCATCATAATATGTCAAAAATAAAATGAAATAGTTCCATTTACTTATTCACAAGGATATTCTACTAGTTGAATAATCACATGCAATATCAATAACCACTTTCATAATTATGGAATTCATAATGATAGACTATCATAACAACAAATTCAAGCCCTTGTACTAAGAATAAAAATATGATTTTTTCAAGGCCTTATGCCAAAACACTAGTTTGTCTCATGAGACCTACACGTGCATTGAGGATCTATAGCGGGCTCCACCCGTCACTTACTATGTCCAATAAATTCCTCATATGAACAGGTTTAAACATAACATAAACATTAAAATTAATACTAGAATATGAAATGTCAATAATTTCTCCATAAACCATGAATGGTATAAAAATAACACATCCACAGTCAAACATATCAAAAAACCTTCAATACAATATGGATGTTTTGTATCATAATAAATCAACTTCAAATAAGCTTAAAATCCATCAAAGGATGTTGACATAGATGAAATAAAAACTATTTGAGAGAAATATCTCTTTTGTTGAAATCATTTAAAATTCACATAATTAGAAAAGAAAACATTTACATTGAAAATATTCTTATAATCTTGTAATGGAGTCTTTGACGATTTTATAATGGCGGAAAATAGCCACACCCGCCGTATAAGTTAAAAAATACATTCTTACCTTAATTCTGTTGAAAAGGTTAAAATGGACCTTGTTTGGAAATAGAAAGAAAGATTCCTTTATAAACATCTTATAAAAAGTCAAAAAAGGGTATAAATGAAATTAAACCATGTTCTATAAATTAGTAATAATGTTTTGAAATAAATTTTTAAGAAATATGGATGTTGATGATAAAGATGTCCCAGTAGATACTTAAGTAAAAACAACCTCTTATAATAAAGAGATTGTGAAATTAACCCTTACCTTGTACTTTTCCTTGGTCAAGGGTAGGTTAACCTAATGTATAATGGTGAAATAATTGTTATTAAATTATACAAGAACTATATACATTACTATGATATCATATATGATCTTTCAACATTGCTTTGTTAATAATATCTTAGAATTATCGTCATTTCAGGTGTTAATGGATTCGTCTTCCTTTATATTATTTTTTATGTGAGTCATATTTGTTATGGATGGGATGTATATTATTCATATCCAGAATGATATCAAGTATTTAAACTTTATTTTTAATCATAAAATGAAAATTTGTCTTGAATGGATATGATGGGGAATGAATTAATCGCGTTTGTGGAGACGGTAATCTGTATGTACGCACGAGTGACAATATCATTATTTTGATTTTAAAATAATATATAATTGGATGTTATATCATATATAAAAAATCATTATCAGGTTAAATTTTTTATTTACATGAATTACACATCATTTTTATACCCATCCAAATAATAATGTATTGAATAACAAATACACCACGACATGGAGATGGTAATCCGTACGTACGCACGTATGGTGACATGTCATTCAAAGGATGAATAGAATAATGAATATCGATGTACCATATTTATAATAAAATCATATTATATAGAAGATACTGGAGTTATTATTTTAGAATGGAAATAACAAACAAATAATAAGTGGAATAAGAAAATAACTTGAAAGAGGGTGGTGAAATTATTACCTCTTCTTCGGGTTCTTCTTATTGATTTGATCAAAAAGGCACCTTAAGTTGAATTTATAAAAAAATAAGGGCCTCTAGGATTAAGGGAGTAAAGTTGAGAGGGTATTCGAGCAGGGGTTGTCCGATCCAAAAGACATTTAATGTGTGACTTAGAGAGAAGGGGGAGTGCCCTTTTATAAGAGGGGTGAGGGGCACCTTAGGAAAAGCTAGAAATATTATTTTATAATAAAATCATTTTCGGTTTCTAATGGCTCAAAAATGGATTATTTAATTTCTAACATGGGGATGGGTCGAAAACCACTCAACCAATAGGTTTTAGATAGGTTTGATTCACTGTATTAACTTTATCTTTTAGATTTAACTCTTAGTTAAATAGTTTGACATTTACCATGTCTCTTTGTATTTTTATATCATATGGTTAATAAACATACTATATACTTCCAAGAAAACCCCAAGTGGTTCATTAATGATACACCTATCATTATATAAGTCCTTTGGCCGAACCTTAGATTTTTAGGAACATAATATCAATTAAAAATATAATATTTGTTTTAAAAACTCTTTTATGTCAATTTTGACACTATTTGATATTTTGTTTTTTATCAATTCATAATTGCATTATTACTTCGAAAAGAATTCATCTAACCAACCCTAATATGTGTTATTAACCAATAAAATTAGTGTAATTCATAAAAATTCACAAATTACATTTATTTGGATATTTTAATATTTTATTAATTAGGTAATTACTGAATCACCATTGTGTCATAAATAAATTAAATTATTTAATGTCCAAAAAATATATATATAATACCCGTATGTGGGAAATATATTTATATTTCTAATGAATATGTATAATCGAATTTATCTTATGTATAACCCTATATTAAAAATGTTTTAGTTATTAAACTTTGATTTTACCTCTTTTAACTCTTCTTTGAATAAAATAATAATAAATGTCATAATCTAATCCAAGTGGACCATAGAGGCTCATATTTTATTCCTAAGGTTGTTTTTTTTTTTGAATTATACTTATCCAATAGAATTAGGATATGTGTTATGGTAATAATAATATCATTTTTACCTTTAATTACTCTATTTACTTTTAACCGTGGTAAATAAAAGCAAAAAGTTACTATTCACCAAAAATTATTTTTATCTTATTAAACCAAATTTTACTCCATGATATTAACTGTGTCTCTTGGAATTTCTAAATTACACTCATAGAAGTAGTAAAATTATGTTTTATGTAAATTTGCAAATTCTGATAAGAGATGGTTAAAAGATGGTGAAAAGTTCAATAAAATTTTTATATATCTAAAATTTTTATAAACTAAACTCAATCAATTACATTGAACTTATAGAGGTATTATGTATCTATTTTGACCTAAAATAAATTTAAATAAAATAAATAATGAATTATATAAAAATTTGGTTTTAAACTATAACTCAGTGTTTTTCACTATTCATAAAAAATTGAATGTTTTTAGAAAAATACCAAAAATTCACCTTAAGCTAATTTTGATATTTTGAATCCAAAAATGAAGTCCATTTTGAAAGATAAAATTTATAAAATTTCAAAAATTGGGTATTACTATTCATAACGGCTAGTTTGATTGGTTGTGGTGTGTGTTAGAACTCGATGTTGCGTACAACACACGCTACTATATTATTCAAAGAGAAGTGTACCGTGGAACCTTAGGGTGTTACATCAAAAATATAAATAAAATTATATTTTGTGTTAAAAAAGATAAATTTTTAAAGCATGAGTATGAATCATTTTATATTCTATGTAAAAATCATTAACCTATAGTGTAAGTATGATTCCTTTGTAGAAAATTCAATCTTCATAAGTTTGAAAATATTAATCATAAGGATCATTATGAATCGATTAAAATATTTATAGATGTTTTTTAAAACCATAGTGATCAATCAAAAAAATAATAAAAATGATTTATAAAATAATTAAATAATTTTAAGAAAAGGTAAAATTATTCAATTATGAGATCATTTGTGGATGAGTTGTAATACAACTTATATATGGAGATTTTTTCTTCCAAATTAGGTCATATTACGCGTAATAAAGGAGAAGAATAATAAAAAAAATTAACAATAATATTTTCTTCAATAAGTAGTGCAAGAAAAAAACACATTTATTCACTCATGTTAAATGGAATAAAAAAATTATTTTGTAATTACCAAAAAAAATTGAGTGAAGTGGAAATGATCCCCTCAAAAACATATATAATGATACTAACACAACATATAATTATTATTACTGGACATATAATAATAAAAAATATATGATTCTTAATATATACAATATCATGTTTACAAAATTCATGATTTTTGTTAAAATGAAACTTTTTCACCATTTTTTTGTGCATAACTCTAATATAATTCTGACACCAAATCATGATTACAAAAAACACTATGATTATGTTTAATCACATATATTATTATGAAAAATTATGATTAAACAACTCATACATACCAAAAAATGATGTATACACATGCTTCAATATTTTTTCTATAACTGAATAATATTCTTTCTCTTCAATGGCATTTGATATATCAACTTACTAATTGGTTGTATTGAATATGTTCCTCTATTTATTTATTCTATAATTATTTATTAATTATGTCATTCCTATGAAAAATTAAAGATATTTTATATTGATTTAAATGGTCCTCATGTGGAATAAATCATAATTAAATTTCCATGCTATCCTCTAAGAATTTTTGGAGTTACAAATTTGAATTAATTGAAGTATGGTGAATTTGTATCATAGGATTTATTGTAAGTTTCAAATTGATTTATTATTGATTCCCATATAATGTGTTAAATTTTTTATTTAATTATTTCTTTGTATAGCTATTTTTTAGTTTTGTTGATCTTTGAAGCCTATCTCAACTCTATAATAGTTTTTTATCATTAAGAGGGAAAAGTGTAGCTATATGGAATAAGATTAAACAACAATGGTTATGTAGTTATGAATAGTTTCAGAATGTTTTTATTCATGAAGTAACTATTTATATTGAGTTTAGTGGATCCAATTCAAAACTATGGAGGTTGAGGATTTTTTAAAAATATTATGCCATTATTTTGAAATCATCAATACAAAACTCTTGGATGGACTTCTTAATTCAAATAATTTTATGTTAAAAGAGATCACAACTACCTCAATAATATAATATATTATCTAATTAGTTCCAGTGATTTTAAATTAACTATATATTTATGTTTTTTTTTTCTTTTTTCATTCAAATACAGAACCTTAGTGTTGGTTTTTACTACCCTTTTAATTGGTATTTCCAAGGTTCTATCTATAGGTTGAAGAATAATGTTTTCTGATTATTCCTTGGTTTAATAATAGGTAGGAGTTTTTGTAGGGCCTTGTTAAAGATAAAGGAAAGGTTTTTTCTTCATCCACTTCAAAATGAAGGTTCTAAGTTGAGTCATAAGGTGTACAAAATTAATTATTTTGATTGTTCCTTTAGAGGGTAAAAAGGTATTTTTAATGGTTTGTGACTTCCTTAAAATGTCATGTCACTTTTTATGGCGGGTTTTATACTCTCGTATTGGGATTATGATTATAATTCATAGGATTAATTTGATCCAAACTACTATAAAAATACACATTTCAATATTTTATATTCCACAAAAAATTAAATTTACATTGATTAGTATTTAAAATTTTTGAAGAGGTCAATTCATCCACCCTAACCAATTGACCATTTTCCATTAGTGTCCAAATAGTGGCTAATTTCACTTAAAAGTGATTTATATCTCTTAAACTGGACAATGGTTTTAGTATAATATGGTATAGTTAATTTATTAGGTAAACCACAATAAACTTTAAGCACATTGATTCCCCCAACCCTCATTGTCCCTACACAATTCATTGGACAGTGTAAATAGATTCAAATTCTTTTACAAAAAACCACTCATTATACTATTTCTTATCCACTACTTCATCCTTCAATCACTAGAACTTCATTTTTTGTAGTGAACCATTCCTGAATGATAAATTATTATACTTCAATATTTTATTAACATAAAATAAATCTAGTACTTCCTCTATTTCAAACTCTCTCTATTTTGATTAACTTATAATTCCCACCATTTCTATGATTTCATAGTCTTATCCATCCATTAGAATAAAATAGTAAAATGTTGATTCAAACCTTTTTCCAGGACTTATGACCCTATTTGACCTTCTAAACTAAGCATAATTCTCATTTACTTCTTATATAACTAACATTAGTGTTGTAGTTGCATTTGAGAAATATAGTATATTCATCCTTCCAAGTACCTTAGTAACAAAATTGTATTTCAATCTTCCTAATTTTTCACGAATCTAAAAGTACTCAATGATATATAAACTAATAATTATTTCTATACTTTCATTAAAAACAAATTTTATATCTTATATTGATTCTTTTTTCTCAACAATATTTTTCACTAAGTGACAATATTTGAAAAATAATGAATTATAGAAGAAGTAATTCCAATTTTTAATGTCATTTTCCCCTCATTATTTCAAAATTTAAATTTAAATTATTTATCATAAAACCTAATAAAGAATCTTGTCTTAGAATTATCTTCTAGCTTATCCCTTTCATGGACATCAAATAGATTGATGATATAGCTAAATCCTTTTGGGTGTGAGACATCTACCATCTCACCCATCAAATGTTTCTTAGGAATATGATCCCCATTAGTATTAAATAAATTTTTTTGACTAGATATACCATTAAATTCACTTTTAAAATCCATAAATTCATTTGGAAAATATAATTAAATTTCATGATCTGACCTCTCTCCTTAAATTACCTATTTATCTATTCCACCACATCATTTTTTGTAGTGTTTAGGTTACTATCTACTCAAACCTAATTATTTTATTCTAGTATAACATAATTAATTACTATACTCTTCACCATTATTCAACCAAAGTAATTTTAGTTTTAATTTAGTTTCATTTTACACTAATATTTTCATATATTGAAATTTTGAAATACTTTTAATTTTTCATCATAAAGTACGCTCACATTTTTCTTGTAGCACCATAAATTATGGTTATGTAGTACAGTGACCTATAATGATAATGGTAAGGGTTACATAGGGTTTTCTAACATTTAATACACAATGGAAGAATAATTCAAAAACACCATTAAGCGTTTAGATCTTTCTATACATTTTGAATGTATAATAAAAAGAAGAAAAATTTGTACATTTCACATTAATAATCTAGTATATCCATGCTTAAAATAGGAAACTGATCATGGGGTATGGGGATAAAATATTTTATTCCACCCTCCTTGGGTATCTATTGATAATGGGAATATGTTAACACTTAGGGAGGAACTCCCATTTTACCATGGTCTGTCAGAACATTAATATTATGGTTAGAGAGAAATAATATCTAGTGAGAATTTTCTATGGGGAGTTATAAAAAAATTTCAAAATAATGTAATTACATACAAATCACGCAATATGAGATACTTTATATATCCATTATATGATTCCTTTAGGATTCCAAAACATTATTTTATTATATGAATAGTTTTTTAATCATTTCATAAGTCGAAATTATTTACAGCTATCAATTCAGCATTGTGATCATTTTTTTAACATCTAAAAAAATTCTTCATTAAAACTCTTTTATATTATCACCACATGATAATTAAACTGATAATTATATATTATTGTATGAGAATTAATATAAATCATAAAATATCTCATATCATGTAGGCTACTTTTTATATCACTAAGGTGTTTTGACACTCACCCTGTCTTATTATATACATGGGTAGAATAATATGTAGTGAAAAACACATTGTCTATGTGGTTCCTATATTTTATATTTTCATCAATTTCCCAGTTTAAATAAAGATTAAAAGTCTTAGAAAACATTTACCTAATGTCACATAATATTAAATGAATCATTATAATTTATCCAGAAATCCTTTTTAATATTATCTAAATCTTATTTTGGAATAGGTATTGTATATTTTCACCTTATTTAATATCATATGTAACAAATTATTATTATCAATCTAAGAATTACTATGGATATCTTCCGTAACAATTTTAGGTTATCTCTTATATTTCTATAAAATATATCCTTATTCACACAACCAAAAATTGTAACCCCAAGAGACTTTGTATCACTATAAACAATTTTGAATTCCCAAATCTGTAAATATAAGAAAAGATCATGTAACTCCTAATATATTTTCTTTTATACTACAAAAATATCAATTTATATCGATTAAACTAATTAGAAAATGGAAACTACAGTTGAACCCAAGAGAAGGTGTTTGATTATTCTAAAGGATTTATTCAATACATAACCTTCAAAAAAGTATGAATAAAGTGCTAAATGACAGAAAAAGTTTGAAATACAGAATTATATTAATGTGATGTGTTAGTAAAGTCAAATCCTAATCTAAATGTTATAGGTGGAATACATGTAAGAGAAAATTGAGGGGAAAATCTGGAAGAATCATCTTGTTAAAATAATGTTTTTAGGGAAATAGGTTATGAAATATGGTATTTTTTAATGATTCTATTTTCATTAAGTATTAAATATTAATACTTTTAATTCAATCAATTATTATTTAAATTAAAATTATTTTATTGTTTTATTTCATAATAGTTCTAATATAGAGTTAATTTTACATTTTATCTAACTAAAATATGTAATAAATTGAATTTGATATATCCTAGAAGAACAAATCACAAAAATGCGGAATGAAGATATGAAAACAAATATTAACAATTAGACAACATTTTTACAATTATTAAACTTAATTTTAGAGCATTTATATCATGAAAGAAGACACACAAATATAAAACGAAAATAATTCAAAGAAATGAGATGGAAAGACAAGGGTTCTAATGAGTCAAGTTGGTTCAAATTCTCTCACTAATCTTCAATGTTCATTCTTCTTGATGATCAAGCTCATGTATCCCACTCTTAAAACTTAGATCTAGCAATATGTCTCTAAGAAATTTTCCAAGGAATTTTTTTTGTTAGTGTAATTTATTAGTTGATCCATTGATACTGTATAATTATATTTTCCCCATTTTTTAATATATTTCTCTACTAATCTTATTTTCAACTATACCGCCTTACTTTGGTTTTTCATATCTCATTGATTTAATTACCTACATAAAATAAACACTCATAGAGAAGTAATTATATATGAAATCTCCACCTTTGTTCTTCTGAAAATGTTGTTTTCATTGTAATACATATCTCTAAATAATTACAATTCCTTCATAGTAACTTTAATTATTCAAACAATAAACTTCATCAGTATAACATTAGTATCTCTAATAGGTTCCTAGATCCTTTATCCTTTCCTTGAATAAGTATTATACCCATTTTTAATTATCTTACTTATCACCAATTTCTCATTTTTTTATTTATTCCTCTTATTGAATATATTCCCATCATTACACATTTAATTTTCTACATTAATACTTGAATAATAATTCTAGGCCTCAACTTCCATGATCTTGAAATATGGTTCCCCAGACCCACACTCTTTTTTCTAGTACTAAAGACACTTTCTTTAAACACAATATTCGGATACCAAGTGATATGATTAAATCTAGATATGAATTTATTTTATATTACTTCTATAAGAAAAATATTACATCTCACAAAAATCACACAATCCTAAGAATCGAAGGATTGGTGTCTTTGAGAAAGAGAAATATAAGAAGTTATTTTAAAATTATTTGGAAAATTCTCCATAACTAAGACACACTGGAATACCTTATATATTTCTCATAATTTATAATCATCTTTTTAACTTGGGAAATGGTAATATAATCACAAGGGGAGATCAAATTCTTAGTTATATAAAAATTAAGCAACATTTCATCAAGGTGTTAGATAATAAACATAGGAAAAAACATGAGTGGGGGAGATATATCTTATTAAAAATAACATGGAATAGTAATTGGTATTCATGACCCATGATATCAATATGGGTAATGTCAACTGAGAAAAAATACACCATGACCTTAGATTTTTGATACACGACATAATAAAAATGATTCACATTGCATAATAATAGGTATAAAGATATAGAATGTCATGAAAATGTCACAATAAATTATAGTATAATCGAAAGAAAGAATATGGAATAATTACATAATGGATTTTTCATCAATAACCTATAGGCCATTATATACATAGATTTTTGAAAGATACATCACATTAATGACTTTGGTTTTACAAACCTATAGTTAACTTGTGAGTTAGGTTTCACAAAACTACGGTCCATTAGTATCTCATGATATTTAAAAACATAAAAAATGGATTGGAGTTATATATAGGTCCCCATTCATTAACATACATACATATATTTCCATTTAAATCAATTATTCATAATATCATAAAGAACCCATAGAAAGAAAATGGGTTTTTATAACATTTTGGATGTTATCACCAAAATTTTCCTAAAGAATGTAATTGGTCATTAAAAAAATAAAATCACATAGAAATATTATTTTATAATAAAATTTGAGGGATTCATGAAATTTAATTTCCATGGAAATAAATCCTTTAGAGATGAATGGAAATGTATAAGCGAAATTATGAAATATTTTTTAGAAAATGTTTTTATTTTAGGTGTAAAATATTAAGTTATGATCACTTTGAAGAGCGGGTTTTGAAAAAATAAAATGAAAACAATTTAAATAATTTTCTTTTAAAAATAACATTTAATTATTAATCCCTAAAAAATAAATAACTGATATCTCAACGAATTTTTCAGTGGAAGATAAAAGTAAGTAACATGGAATAAAAACCTTTTAAATATGATGAAATGCATTTTTTGATACCCAAAATCATAAAAAGGGTACTGAATCTTCCATTTGAAAATAGAAAAATTTATATGTGAATATAACAAAGATAACACATAATTAGGTTTCCAAATATTGAGGAGAACATCAGAGAGAATATAATACATAGATGAGGAAGATAAAGTGCTTACGTGGGAAGGATGTTAATTATTGTTAATAGCATAAAAGTTTATAAATAAATAGATCTATTAAAGTAATTTTCTAGAAAATAAAGATTAAAGAAGATATAATATCATCATATAAATGAAAAAAATAATGTGAACCAATAGTTAATGATGAATCATTATGACTCAAGAAAATAAGTTGAGCCAATAAAAACACTTACAATGTCATAATAATTGAAATTAAAAATCAATAGAAGATAGAACATTAGATTATTTTTTAAATCCTTTATATTTTATGAGAATTATGAAAAACAATAAATCTATTTCCAATACATACCTCCAAAAAAGGTAACATGTAGTAAATATAAATCATATCAATATTAAATAAGGTTGACTTCCAAAATTTCATATGTTAATGAAATATTTTAATAGAAACTCTTTGAAAGGGAGAGATTGATTTGGAACATAAAAATTCATGAAAAAAGTCTTATTCATTGCATAATATATCAAATATGAAGTTGAAATTAAATATGAATAAAATTATGTGCATAAATAAAAACATGTCTCAAAGAAAGGAAATTGTGACTTAACTAACTTAGGTATATCACAATGTTTGAATTAAAAATCCATTGTAATGGAGTTTATGAGAAGGAATTGTAAATACAAAAAATATAAAGTAGAAATAAAATTATATATAAAAAAAGTATAAAATAAATCAACTCAAAATATTTTGGTTTAAGAAATAATCCTTATACCTCAAAGAAATGAAATTGAGTTACGAAAAACACTTACATTTTCATTATATTTTGAATTGAAAATACATGAAAGGCCAAATGTGAGATATATATTTAATCCATTATATTTAATAAAAAAATATGATAAAATAAATCCATGTATAATATATACACCACAAATTTTCAAAAAAAATCAATACATAGCATATCTCATTAAAGAATATTTCATATGCAAAAACCCTATCTTTTTATCATTATTATTCAGATATGTTATAACCTCATGTGTATAAGAAATAAATTTCTTAAAAACTATTCATATTATTATTATTATTTATAATCCTTTATAAAGTTAATTTATATTCATTTATTACAAATATATTAGTTGTTTTTATTTTATTTTCATAATCGATGTTATTTGATTCGATTGATTGTTTAATACTAACTCCATAATGGTGGTGTAAATTATTATTTATAGATTCAAATATCAACATAAAGATATAATTATAAATACTATAATAGATTTTTTATAATTATTTATAGTTTTATTATTATTTATAGTTTTATAATTTCATTTCATAAGTATTTTGGTTAAGACTTGTGGTGATTAATTCAGTAACATGTGTATTTCGGTTATTTATAACGAAAAAAAGAGGTATAGTGATAATGAGTTAAATATTTATATAAAAATTACTAATCTATAAAATAAAAAATATTTTAACATTATTTATAATAACAACTATAGTTTATTTTTTATATTGATACATGATTGAAATTTATAGCACTGTCCAAGCATGTTGTTGCACCGATCCAAACATGAACAAGCTATGATCTATGGGTGGGTGTGGTCAAAAAAATTGGTTCTCTTTAAATAATATCATTATTATATAAGATTTATTATATTATGTATATATTTTTAAGGTGTTTAATCATATGTGTATATATTTTATAAATATAAAAAGATTAGAAAAAATAAAATACATCACTTTCATAGTGGCGGTAGTCCACACATTTGCACAGGTGATGTGTTCATTTAAATAGAACGTATAGCAGGTAGAAATAAGTATCTATTTTTTGAATATTAGTAATATTTATAATAACATATTTACTAATTAAATTCCCTCTTTAAACAATAAATGTATGGAAGTAATTAAAAAGAGATCATGTCTCTTATGGAGGTAGTGGTCAGCAAGTAACACAAGTGAGTTTTTTATTTTTCAAATGGTTTAGAGGAGGGTAGAAAATGTTTATCCCATAAAAATAATAATATTTTAGTAATGTTAGGATAATAAATTAATTATTTAAACATGGGAAAATTATATTTTTAGGAGTTATTAAGATGATAAAATTAAAACAAATATAAAAGGATTAATTGAGAATTTTACATTACTCATTGGAAAAGATCCTTCCCAAATTGGATTAAGGATTTAAGAGATGGTATTTTGAGAATAAAATAAAATATAAATGGTTTCTATGATTTTTTTGAAGTTATTTTGGAATATTGTTTCTATATATAACAGTCTTGGTGTGTGAGGATAAGTTTGGTGGTGGTGGCTCCTTTTATAATGGAGAGGAGTTGAATTTTTGTAAATATAAAAGGTAATGTCACATTCAAAGGTCAAGTGGGTCCAGTAATGGACAATAATGGAGATGGGAAATATTTAAGGAAGAAAATTATCTTACAAAAAAATTTCAAACATGTTTTTAACATATAATTAATTCTTTTGATCATAGATTTATCACTTTTACCATTATTTTTTTTTACTATGGTAACTAATTTTTACATAATTAATTTACATTTATTAGCTAAAATTAAAATGTTTCATGTTATATATTTTATATAATGTGATTCCTAATATTAAATTAATTTTCCCAAATAAATTCTTTTAAGTGTAATAAAAATTAATTTTAATATTAAAGCATATAACCTATAAAACAAATTTTTTGGAAATGTGTATTTTTAAGCATAAAAATAATGTATATGATAAAATTTGAAATGTTTTTTAAAAGAATTTATTAGTTTATTAATATAAAAAATAAGAGTTATTTGTATTTAAAATAAATCCAAAACCTAGTTCCTCCTTGAGAAAACGTAATTTAATGAAATAGACAGAAAATGGTCTTTATTAAAATAAATATTACATAAGTTTCAAAAGTGTAAACTTGGGTTTTCTAAATTTAAAATAGTATTTAAGTTAATAATTTTATTCCTTAGATACAATATTGGTCAAGAAAAATGTTTTATAGAATATTTTATTCATCATTCGGTCATGATAAAGGTAAAACTCTGTCGAATTGATGAAAACTATACTTTTCATTATTCACCAAAAAATCGATTGTTTTAGGAATGTATAAAAAAATAATCTTATGGTAATATTGACCACATATGTAACACCTGAGACTTTTATGTTATATAAATCATCAAAGTAATCTTTTTCTACACAACACTTTCTTGGCTTTCTTTACACGAAATCGCGACTTCCTCGATAGCTTGCGTCTTACGCAATACCGAGTTTCACTAAACAACGATATGCTATTAAAATATTATTAAAACTAGCCGTTATGAATAGTAATAACCACTTTTTGAAATTTTTTAAATTTTATTTTTCAAAATGGACTTCATTTTTGGATTCGGAATATCGAAATTAGCCTAGGGTGAAATTTTGGTATTTTTCTGAAAACATTCAATTTTTGATGAATAGTGAAACCACTAAGTGGTAGTTAAAAAAACTGAATTTTTCATAAAACTTAATTTTACCGCTTCTGTGAGTGGAATTTCAAAAATCTGAGAGACATGGTTAATGTCAGTAAGTAAAATGTGGTTCAATGAGATGAAAATAATTTTTTGGTGAATAGTAACTTTTTACTTTTTTTACCACGGTTAAAAGTAAATAGGGTAATTAAGGGTAAAGATGATATTATTATTACCCTAACACATGTCCTAATTCTATTAGACAAGTGTAATTCGACCAAAAACAAACTTAGAAATAAAATATGACCATTTAGGCCCACTTGGATTAGATTAGGACATTTATTATTAATTTATTTAAAGAAGGGTTAAAATAATTAAAATCAAAGTTTAATAAGTAAATAATTTTTAATATGGGGTTATACATAAGATAAATTCGACTATAAATATTCATTAGAAATATAAAACTATTTAATACATAATGATAGTTTATTTGTAATTTTTAGAAATTAAATAATTTAATTTATTTATGACACAATGATGATGCAGTAATTATCTTATTAATGAAATATTGACATAATTGATGTTATAAACACCAAAATAAATGTAATTTGAGACTTTTTATGAATCCCACTAATTTTCTAGGTAAATATGACATGTTAGTATTGATTTAATTAACTTGGTTCGAACTAATAATTCTGTTATGATTTTCACAAAAATCAATTACTAAATAGTGTCAAAATTGACATAAATAGTTTTTAAAACAAATATTATATTAGTAATTGTTATTTTATTACTAAAAATCTAAGGTTCGGTCAAATGACTTATATAAGGTTATATATATTAATAATAAACAACTTGGGGTTCGTTTGTCTGCTTATAGTAAGTTTATTAACCTTATAGTATAAGAACACAAGAAGACACGGTAAAAGTAAACTTATTTAACTTAATGTTAAATCTAAATGATAAGGTTAAAATTGGAACCTAAACTTGTCTAAATTCTATTGGATGAAATTATTTAGACCCATCCCCACCTTAGCTTCGAAATAAATCAATTTGGAGCTATTTAAAACCGAACTTGACTTTATAATAAAATAATATTTTTAGTTATTCCAAAGGTGCCCCTCTCCTCCCTTATAAAAGGGCACCTCCTCCCTCTCTTCCTCACACAACTTTGAGCCTTCAAACTCAGCCAAACCCTGCCAATTTGTCCTCTCCACTTCCCTAGAGACATCCTAGAGGTCCTGGTATTCTTCAAAGGCCAATTTTAGTGCCCTAAAAGAAGGTCTCAAAGAATCACTTCAAAGAAGAGGTAATGTCCGTTACCGATTCTTTCATCTTTATTTATTCTTCCACTTCTTCTTATATAGTTGTTTCATTATGAAGTAATAACATCAGTTTCACTCATATGATGATATGTTATTATTAGTATGAAACAACCCTAATTCACCATCTATCCATCCTACGGAAAAAGAAATCACCGCGCGTGCGTACGTACGGAATACTGTCTCCACGCCGTGGTGTAATCTATTTTCCACCACCACCTTACTTGGATGGGTATAATGGTGTAAATAATGACTATATATGACTATTATAAAGTGATATTGATTCTGAAATAGTATACACACACTCCAATACAATTCCACGATCATAGGAATGATATCATCACTCGTGCGTACGTACGGAATACCGTCTCCACGATGTGATGTGACTCGTTCTACATGATCTTCATTTCATAATGATTATATAAATGAATTGAATGAATGAATATGATATATATTACACTAATACCATTCTGGAAATGAGGTATCTATAACCTAAAGAGAATAATAAGAATTTATTCGACAAAACACGCATAAGAACAAAAAGTTATAAACACCCAAATAACAAGTAGCAATGAAATATTACTACTAAGAAGCTAAGAATATGACCATATATGATATCATAAAAAATTATGATTCTGGAATAAGTCAATAACATTATTTAAATCATTATACAGGAGGTTCGGACAATTACAAAGCAAGTCGGACCTAAGGTAAGGGAAAATATCACAATCTCCTTTTTATCCGAGATTGTTTATACTTTGGTATTAACTGGGGTGTATTTTATCATCCACATCCATGTTTCCTCAATATGTAATATTTATATCCTTATACAATAGTTTATATCCAATTTTACCCTTCGGTGAGTTTTTATTAAAAGATATGAAAGGAATCTTTTGTCCTTTTTCGTACGAGGTACTTTTTGACTTTTCCGACAAAAGTACGAGAAGAATGTTTTTTTCAACTTATACGGCATGAATGGATTTTTAAAACATTATTTCCAAGAAGCTTCCTTTAAAATTTTTCAAGATTATTTCTAATCAACTTCTTTTAGTTTAAAATTGTATGACATGTTAAGAAATGAAAAAAATTTTGAAGTAGAAAGGATATTTTCCTCAAGAATGGAATTCAAGTGTTTTATCAAAATTATTTTCCATCTAAGATAATAAAGGGTTATGTTTATATCCCTATTATTACATTGATTTGATTATGTTGTGATGAAATTATTTTTATGAATTCCTTTATCTTATATGAATTGTTTTATGATGTCATGTTGTTTAAGAATCCAATTTTTACTACATGGGTTATGCAATGATGTATGATTTATGATTTTGTGGCACACATAAGAATGGTATCATTATAAGATGGGTGGGACCTATATCTCCCTCAAATGCATTGGGTAAAGATTTTATATCTCATGAGATATACATGGCTGGAATGGTAGTTTATACTGGTTCAGTGAAATAGGACTGGAATGAGGGTGACTCGGTTCAGAAAGGGACTTTGTCCACTAAGATAGTCTTGGCAATGAGTCTTGACTAACAAGAAATGATTCTCTATGATTATGTGTGTATGCCACAAAGTTTCTTGTTTTAAGTTATGATTATTGTGATTACATTTCACTGTCATGATTTATCCCATGTTATGAAATTATGATCTCTTTTGCAGGTTAAGATTTCCAAAAGTTATGTGCTTGTGTATACGATGTGATTGATATTTCTTTTGTTTACCCTTACTGAGCATTTGAGCTCACCCTTTTGTATGTTTTCTTTCCCCAGGTCATGAAGAAGGTTATTAAATAGGATATTCCAAAAAGGGACTCTAGATATTATGAAATAAGTGGGAGACAAAGTTGATGCTTTATGAACCAGTTGTTTATGTTTCCCAGTTTCTAAAGACACTATACCTATACGGTCCTTTCGTGGTTTTTTTATATGTTGTAATAAGTATGCTTCAATTTTGAAGTATTAACAATGTATGTAAAGTATGCATCGTTATAACATAAATATCAAATATAATTTCATTTTTTTATATTGGAATTCTATAATTTAGGTTTTTTAGTTTTAAATGGAAATATAAAATACAATGATATTTTTGGTAATATGAAAATTTATTTTTAGATATTAACTATTCATATTAGTATTTTAAATAAATTAATTATTAAATTTATATTCATATATTATTCATATAAAAAATATATTTTATCCATGATATATTTAGTTTCTTATATTAAAGTTCAGATAAATCAAATTTTAGATAAATTTCATTTTTAGCCTAAAATGATCTTATTATTTATTTAACTATGATAATTGAGATCTATCAATGCATTAGTATTAAAGATGAATTTATTTTTACTTAAAATTTAAAAAAATTGAAATATATAAAATACATCTGATATATAAATAATTTATTGCATATTTTATTATATGTTTATATAATCTTAATTTATACTTATATATGCCCTAAAGTTCTATGCATAAGATCTAATCATAAGATATTCTATAGTGGAAATCATGGGTGGTGGTTTAGGATTTTTGGATCTCATGGAAATTTTCACAAGATATAACTTCCATCATATATTATTTATATCATAACTTATTTATTTGAGTTCATCTTGGGATTTTTCAAGAGAAAACCCTAGTGATACCAACTTTTTTCAATGTTCAGACCAGTGACCTCCGAAGAATGACTTGTACTACACAATGTCAATGCATAACCTTATTTTATAGTTTTTAATAGTGTGACTACCATAATTTATAACCACTAACTTAATGTGAATAATATAATTGTGGAAATAAATAATTTTATTTTAAATTATTGTTTGTCATTATTGTTTAGTTTTCTATTTTAATCAAGTCAAAAATCATAGTATATAGTTTAAATAGGGAAAATAATACTAAAATCCTGGGATGTTACTTTCTCCCTCCATAAATAAATTGAATCCTCTTGGTTTTTATTATATAAATACAATGAAAATAGATAAAAGAAATAAAAAGATATACATGACTCATGATCTAATTCCTAGAGGAATATCAACCATAAAAAATAGAAAACATGTCTTTTCCTATGAATTGACTTATCTTGGATATTAAGTATTCTTTCTCCAACCATTTTATGGAAAATTCTTTCACTATTTAGTATCAAGACCCAAATTATATAATTTTATTCTAAAGTGTGTCCATAATCATACATGGTTTGTAGATTATTATAGGTTGATATGAAATGTGATGTCTCTATTCTAAATAATTTTTTCTTCTAATTGGAGAGATCTAATCAGTTTCTAAAATCAAATTAAATTTATAATAATTTATAATAATATGATTTGTATAAATCACCTTCCCATAAACCTAAACTTAATATTAAATCATCATACCACTAGTTGTTTTATTAATAATTCATAACATATTCATCTTAGTTATGGTTTTATTTTCTTAGAAAACATTCTGGATATAGAAGGGTGGGTTGAATATGATAAAAATACAATGTTCAATGTTCTTGAGGAAATGATCAGTGTTCCTCAATCCACATAATTTTCAGAACTCACTTGAGTAGTTGTCATAGCATTGGATTTACCTTGTTCCCTTGGAATTAGAAAATTATAATTTCTAGAATCCTTGTTAGCCATTGGATTTGGGAATTCACATGGATCATTCCCATGTTTCCCACATTTTAGTCATTAAAATATCAATGGTATCTTAATATGAAAATTATTTCCCTCATTTGTGTTGACTAAACTCATCATTTTTCCTCTAGAGTTTGTTACTTGATTCCCTCCTTTACCAAAGAATAAAAATATTCAATTTCCATTGAGACATACACTTGGGATCAACTTCCCACATTTTTTACATAAATGAGATTGAATATTATTCTCTTCATCAACTTCATAACCTAAACTCTTATGAGACACTGACATTATTTTCTTTGGTTTTTTAATAAACTCAAATAATTTCATCTTGTTAATAAAAATTCATGATATATGGTTATGCATAAATATAATATTTCTCTCTCCAACACTCATCCTATGAAGTTTACCATTTATAAAATCTCTGCATTTTCCAAGGAATTCATTGTTAACTTGATTAGTTCATTATTCAGTCATTAATAAAACCAAAACATCTTAACTTTAAGTATGAATAATTAATATTATATGAAAATTATAATAAGTTATCTTATCAAAGAATCTTCCTTGAAGTGTATTACACTCAAAAATAAAAAATTATGATATTTTCATGGTTTCAATACAAGGAAATAGGCCCAAAAATAGTGTTCATAGTTCATGGTCATGGTTTGGATAAATCATGGTCTTTATTTACATTGTAATAGCCACCTATTTTCATGGCTTAACTATATAAATTAAAGCCTATGGGAATATTTTATGCATGGAGGTAGGCCATATATTTCCACGGTTTAAACCATGGTAATATCTAGATATAGACATGGTTTAACCATAGATATTATATCGTATGTACGTAGTTCAAATCCTTGTGGTATGTCATCTATTTCCACTACTTAAACTGTGGAAATATCCCAATATATTCTTGTTTATATCGTGTATATTAAATCCTACATCTATAGTTTAAACCATGATAGTAGGATCAATATTACCATGGATTAAACTATGGTAGTTGGTTCTCTATTGTTGTTGATTAAATCATGGAAATACACTAAAATTACTTGAAGCACACCCCCTGTATCTTACCTAATACAATACTTTAAATATATACTTTCCAAAAAAACAAAAATATAGATACAAAAAAACTAATAAATATAAAACATTCAATTTATATAAAAAATGATAAATATCGAAATATAGAAATTTTCAATAATGTCTCTCAACAATGTCATCTAATTCCTCAACATCATTAGCACCAATATAAACACTGTTGATATGTGTGAAACCACCACCAGTATCCTATCAATTATCATCTTCCTCTACAGCAACATCATTGGCCTCTCCACTGTCAAATTTATCATCACCACCAGCATCATCTATATCCTCATAAATTGAGAGTAGACTCGATTAACATCAATCCACTATATATACACCCTCTAGAAAATGTGAATGCCGTATTAAAAGATGTTTTAAAATAATAAGAGAAACAATTTTAACATATTAGGAGTAATTTATTTCAAATTTAATAAATGTTCTATGGAAATTACATATTTTTTATATGCATATTTACTAAATATAATTTCATATTTTTAAATGAAATTTTCCACTCACTGGAAACGCCAATAGATTTAATAAATAACTTGTTGAACCTTCATTATTTCTTGTCAATTCTTGAATTATTTTCTATTTCTATATTGTTTATGTCTTTAGTTTTTTTAAATGTAAGTTAATTCTATTTACCTCACAAGATACAATATCACATGAAAATATAAGGGGTAAAATAATAGTTAGAATAAAAAAACTAGAAATACAATTATTATTTATATTATATTTAAATATGGTTGTGTACTGATATGTACATGTTAATAAAATAATAGAATCATATTTGGAAGCACACTTAACTAATATTACATTCGGAGCTTCACTGGTTGTGCACCCTGAAAACAATCCTTTACTTCTTAGATCTTTTTCCAAGATTCTTTAATTCTTAACCACGTTTCCAAAAAACTTCAAACATGAAACACACATCTACATATATAATTTATTCAGCATTGACTCCAACATTTAAGGAATGGGGACATAAGAGATTAGTAGTAATTGGATAGCTCCCCTTACACTATCCATCTTATATTAGATATTGACTTGAATAATGGATATGTTGATATCCCAAAATAATGCATCATTCAAAAACAATAAAACACTAAAAATTTTCTCATTTACAATGTAATAGACAGTTCCATAAGTTTTTTCATCAATTTTGATAATAATGTTTAGTTTTTCATGATTATTAAAGAATTAGTAGAAAAATTAAAATCTGGGAAATAAATAACCATCCATTGCTTATTATTGAAACTTCATAGTTCTTGAATATGTCATACAGTTGTTTATATATATATATATTCATTTTGGTTAACATGAAAATGACTTAAAATAATTAGAATGTGTAGTAGACTAAAATTGCATCAAACTGAGACGGAATATTCATGAATGTTTAATTAAATATTAAGGAAATGTTTTATATTTGTAATTATTAATACTAGAAAAAAATAATGAATAGTGCTAAATAATACATAAATTTATGTAATGCACACACATGTAACATAAAATATAACAATATGTGACACATCTAACACAAAAAAACTCATACAAATTATAGATTACACATATTCAAGATTTTACATAGATTCTGGATGACACGTATAATACACAATTTGTTACATAGATTGCATAGATGACACAAATATTCCAAATGAAAAAGGTCACATGAATAACATAATAATATTCTAGAATTTAAAAATATTTCATATTAGAAAAAAATTATAGACATATATTCTAGATTACATATCAATTAATTATACATTGATTCTATATTTCATAATATATAATATGTGTGTATATTATAATCCCAGAAATTGGGTTTTGAGAAACATGAGACATAGAAACTACACATGGAAATGTATAAATTTCACACATAGAGATTATAGATTAATATTGTTCATTATAAAAAATTATAGAGATATTATTACGTTACAATTTAGTAATACACAAGTTTTAATTGAAAATGGTATGCATCATTACATATATCTATCGAATGGCCAGAAGACCTTTATTTTTTATTGATTTTTGATAATCCACCTTTCAAGGGGTGAAGTGGAACCCTTATAAGGACCATAGTAATAAGTATTTCATGGACCATATGACTTAGAGGAATTAATTTCCCATAGGCTTCAAACATTAGATACAACCCAAACTAACTACTTGGAACTCCTCCTCCCCAGCATCTTTATCGTGAAATCAGCTCTCCACCTTCGCATGGCTGTTTGGATAGGCTTTCCCATGCATGCCCGGGCTTGTCCCAATGGCAGGTGCCATACCCTCTCATTCTTCTAATCTATTTAGCTTCTGATATGGTGAAATATCCTTGCTCCTCCACCTTCTAAAGTTTGTTCCTTTTAGGTTGTCTAGTTTTCATCTGCACTTAAGGTGGCCCGAAGGGCTTGAGGTGGCCCAAAGGCCTTACTGACCTAAAGTCCAGGGTGGTCCGAAGGCCTTAATGGACTCAGGGACCAAATCGGTGGCCCGAAAGCCCAAATGGGGGAATATATCTGGTTACTACATTGTCAAACAGTGCCTGCTACAGTTCTCGGTATAGTACCTGCTAGAGTTCTGCATAGTTCCTAAGACAGTACCTACTACATTACCTGGATATTAGCATCTTTTTGGATTTGATCCCTAGTCTCTTGGATGAACTTAAGGAGGCCTCACCAACTGGGCTGAGGCTCATGTGCTATTATATATATGATATGTATTGTTACAATACTATTTGGTAACACATATAATATTAAAACACAATTAAAATGAAATCAAGATGATATGAAATTGTAATTCAATTATTATATGATATAATTCTCAATAACACTCTATGTTATATATCAATTTTAATTTTGAATTATTATATAGGTATTTAAATATTAGTAGTAATTTATATCATTCTCAACTATAGTATCATATAATATAATTAGAAAATATAATATAGATGCATTAAGTAATATAATAGAGATAAACACTTCTGAAACTGAATGTATATTAAGATTCTATAAATAAAAAAATAAAATAACTTCATACACAGATTATAGAATAAAAAATTGATATAAAAAAATAATCATAATTTATAAATTAGTAGCGTGATTTTATGTTTCAATAAATATATTCAAGAATATATAAAAAATTTGTGTCATTTTTTATTTAATAATAGATATATTATAATAAAAATCCTAAGTAGTGTTACTATATATTATAATATAAAATTAATAACTTCTTGATAAATACCTTCTAATTCAAAAATAAATTTTTCATGTTATGAAACAAAGATTCCATGTTTTATATATATTAATAAAAACATAGATAACTGAATATAGAAATTGAAATAAATAATCCACAAATTATAGAATATAAAAAACCTAGAGATTCCATATTATGGTAGATTATAATATGGAGGTAGTATTTCTCAATTTATGTACTTGTTTTTCCTAATTTTGGGTAGACAAATTATAAAATAGATATTATAGTAAATATGTTGCAAAAAAAACCCAATGCATTGATATAGATGGTAAAATTTCCTAAAAGGTGTTCTTTAAGAACTTTCTTTGTTGTTATACCTTCAGAAAGAATGAATTCAAAACCAAAAAATTGAAATTAGGCTTCATAGGGATGCACATTCTTGCTCCAATTGAAAATAATTTTTGAATTTTGTTTGGATGGTTAGACTTTCCCATTTTATATAGTGATTTGGAAATTTTGAATTATCCAACATAAACCTTCTTAGAAAATTGTCCTGAACTTTTATATTTGTTACCATTCAGTGGTAGCAGCCTTAATTTTTGTTTCATGTAAGAATAAATGTAAAATAATGTTTGAAATATCATGTAAATAGTGAAATTTTTTATCAATTTCAGTTAAAAAATGAAATGTGAACCATAAACAAATACTAACATCTTTTACAATAATAATATCACAAAGGGGGTAAAAGGCCATTTTATTCTATAAAAATTATAGATCATTGAAATAATTATAATAAATACATGAATTATGTATTTAAATATTGAATTTCTATAATTTAATTAAGGAAATTTATAAATAAATAATTTTATATATTTATAGTATATAGGGTTTTATGTATATACATTTAGATTTCAATAGATCAAATATTTATAGAACTATATAAGAAATGGATTTTTATACAATAATGACAATCTCCTATGTAATCTAGCTTAATCATAACATTATTTTCAATTTAATGAAACTAAATCACATAATTGTTTTCAGAAATAATTAATTGTCATATAACATATTTATATGCTTTCTTAAAAAATATTAAAGAAACCAATATGTAATTGACAGATGCATTTTAGGGAAAATTTTATAATAGAATGTGATTTAAAGTGTATATAATCTTTTTAGTATATATCGTTATATCCTTTTCAACAAAAGTTGGTTGTTTTAATGAAAATATATAGTGTCAATACAATCACTGGAAACATAATTAATGAAATTAGTTAACAAAAAAATATTTATTTTAATATAAATAATAAGAATTAATATATATATATATATATATAATTCAATGATTCCTTATTTTACAAATGGGCATCAGTAGTGTATTTTTCTACTGTATTGATAATCTCCCCTCTAATCTAGCTTTCATACTAATTTCTTTCAAACTGAAATAATCACCTGATATATTTGTAATAATATGGTAAAGGATGAAATTAAACTATAATAATCGTATTATATAATAGGAAACCAATTTTACCTCATATATAAGAAAGAGGGTTCATAGGACATACATGATTTAATAAGGATGATGACATATGTATATCAATATGGTGTAAAAGGTAAAATCAATTCAACCTCATATATATATCACTCTAGGAATAAATTTGATTTCAATGGGAATCAATTTATCTATATTCGATGAGGTAATCAAGAAAGAATAATGCCTAGGAATGAGATATGATTATTAAATTTTAATAGAAACAGTGGAATAAAATTAATATAAAATAAATGGAATGTATCAATATATATTAAAAATGCATGTACTTGGTTGAATGGTCCAAAACTATTTACAGATGAGAATTAATCATAATACTTTTCTTGACATCCCAACTTCATACATAAGAAACCTATATATGTTTTAAGTAAAAAATTTATTTCAGGTGTATCAATATTCTAAAAATGAAAAATATTTGAGAGTTATATACCAATTTTTAATTAAATGATAAATCTATATATTTTCCACATAAACCCTTTCACTTCCCCTTTTGTATAAAAAAATAATTTATTCCTTTATCAGGTTGAGGAATAAAATTTCATAACTTCTATATATCTATAATGTTTGTCTCTATTAAATGTTTCATACTAATAACCCTAGTATAAGTAATTTTATTTAAAAATATAATCCTCAACTTTATCTATGATCATACATAAATATTAAACCACTATACCATTATATTATCATTTTTTACCAACTCTACTGCATAAGGCATGAACATAGAAAACATCTATGTATATGACATCATCAACATATTACCCTACCTAAATTCTTATACTCCACAATACTTTTTAATCTTAAAATATTTATGAAAATATTTATGATTGAAGGAATTTTAGAAGACCTTTTAATTAATATACTAATGTATCACCCACTTACTTGGTAAACCCCCACCACTTCTGGGTGGTCCCTAAAATGAATATGATCCAAACTAAACCTTTGATATATTACTTTCCCATAAAACTAGTAGATATTTTTTATCATATCCAACCACTCTTTCATTATCTTCAAACTTGAATCACACCTAAATAATGGTTAATTTTACATTAGAAACCACAATTCCTTATTCACGTCCCTTGACTTATCCTATTTTATATCCCTTCTAAAATAAAATATATCTTGTATAATCATGATCCATATCTGGACCTTATGAAATATAAAATAAAAATTTAAAAATAGTCTTAAATTTTTTTTCAGTGTTTCCTGATTCACAATGCTTCCATCTTTATTTTTTAAAGTTGAACAAAGAAACTATTTTCATGGAACACATCCATCAATATTTAATGACCATTTATACATGAAAATTATACTTAAATCAATGAAGAATAAATGTGTATTCATTGATAAATGATATATTACCTACAACAGTTCATGATATGGAATTGTAGGGAACCCATGAGTAAAAATATATTTCTTTGAACGATTTTTTTATGTTCCATTTAGATTATTTCAATTTGTAAACAAAAATAAACTAGATTTTAACAAGTCATAAGGGATAAAAAAATCATCAATTCACATTAATAATTCAACGATTTTGAGACATAAATAAAATAACTAGGTTTGTTAAATTTCACAAAACCAAACACACTCATTACCACCAAATTTAAATTCACTTAATAGGCTAACTAATTAATTTTAATATACTATGAATTTAACATATTAGATTCTAATCAGCCAAAAATGTCATCACCAACCAATTGAAAAAATAAGAAGAAAAATATATTTTTATACCATCAATAAACATTAAATTCTAAAATATAAGAAATATATTTTATAATGAAAAATGAAAAACTATAATATATTTATATATATATATATTTGATATACTTCAATTATGTTCAATATAGTACTTTTTTTGTTTTTCTCATTACCAATTTTCTATGAGTATGTAATTTTGATTTCCCCACATCATAAGAATGTCTTATTTATTTTTTTCAATTTGTTAAATCATGATAAGTATTACAGATTTTATGTTCCTTATCACGTTTAGTAATATGTGAAATTATGTTTAATGATGTTTAGACGGATTTTTTTAAAAATGGAGTTGTTCTAAATTTGTTTTCTCAAATAAATGATGAACATTGATTTTTTTAAAAGTTGGGTTCAATGAAGTTTATAGAATTGGTTTTGTTTATAAATCATTTTTTTGGTTAATTCATTGGTAACTCATCACCATTTTGACCAAAACCCTAAATCCCCCACACAAAATTAATTTATTCCAAATCCAATTGTTATTTTTACCACTATTATATTCTATTTAATTGTACACTCGCACTTTAAACATAAAAATTCACAAATCCATTTAAACTAATGTCATGAAATCATAGAAACCAGTGTTCATTTAATATTTTTATTAAAAGATTCAAATATTTGATTAAAAATGTGAAATAAAGTTTAGTATTATTAATATGGAAAATAAAATCCTTAAAATTCACCTAGAAAAGGTTAATGAAATTATCTCATCTCTTGAAGATAAATGCCTTTATGAAAAATCTTTTGATGAACTTTCTATTACTCTTATTAATTTTGAAATAAGAATTTAATATTCCCTCAAATAAAACATCAATTATAATAAATAAATATGATTTAAAACATTAAAGGTGTTGAAGATAGATTATGAGTTGATTTATTCTGTGAAAATTAGAACATGGAAAATTATGTTGAGACTCTCTATGATGTCATAGAACCTAAAAATAGGTAAATGTATATATATATATGGGGATTGTAAATAATAAATCTAATGAAAGGTTAATTTTTTGGTTTAAAATAACTAAGATTCCCTACGACCATGATGGATGTTCTATATATGTTGCGTCACTATCTTAAATAACTTCCTTAGTTATATTAACATTAAAAAATTGGTTATAATTTGAAATTTAAGAAACCATGTATATCTAACCATGATTTGAATCATATATAGCAAAATTACATTTGGTCGATGATTTATTAATTTTATATCATGTTTTCTACAATTTGTTTGTCAATTATCTATTATATTTTACTTCAAATGGATTTTTATTCTAAATTCAAGATATTTTTCAATTCTAGGGTGATATTTGAATTCATTGAATTTTAGTTGAAATAATAAATTAGTGGTTCTTTTTTTAAAAAATTTTGATTATTTGAAATATAAATATTATGGGAATATTCCATTTTTTATTTTATATAGATGATTTTATTTCAAATTGTGTTTTTGAGTAATCTTATTCCCGGGATATTTTTTTATTTAATTTATAATATTACATATCAAATTAGAAAGGTAACATATAGAATTTGAAATATAACCTTTTTCTAAATTTCACATAGATTTTGTCTTTATTTGGAGGACATGTAATATGAGATTATTATTTCTGATGATTGTATAATATTTATTCATTTTTAGTAGAAATGAAATGCATAATATAGGAAATTTGTGGACCTAGAGTAAGATATTATGATGTAGAAAAGGAGTTAAATAGGATATTTCATGTGGAAAAGGGGTTACATATGATATTTAACTATGATTAAGGGGTTAAAAAATATATTTCACCATGGGTAAGAGGCTATGTGTGTAATAGTATAAGATTTTTTAAAATATTTTTTTTCAATTTATTTTAATCTCTTGAACATTATTTATTTCTCTCATCACTAAATATAGCATGAGTTATATGAAAGAACAATGTATTAATTAAATTATTAAAAAACACATATTTAACATCAAATAACATAAAAACATATATTATCATCTGGTACACAAAAGAGGGTGTTTTTTATTTTACACACAATTTTGAGTTCCTCTGATATCTTGCATTACATGTAAGGATGATTTTTACTGAAATAAAATATACCATTAAAATTGATAATAAAATATTATTATAGTGACCTCCTACCATTGTAATGAATGTAATAAATAATATTAAATAAATTGGTAAAATATTATTTACACATGTATATACAATAATCCATTGGTTTTTAATAATAAATAAAATTATGTACTATTTTAAAATAATGGATTTTTCTCTAAGAAAAGTGTTTTTTTCAATGTACAAACACCATTTTTCAATAAATTTAACAAAAAACATTTAATGAATTTTTTTTTTGAAAAATGTATATATTATATATTCCATCACAATTTTTTGAAACTTTTCCAAGGTAATGGATTGGACCTATCTGGTCCATTACTTATTTGGAATCTAGTGTTTGAGGTGTTTGGGTGGTTAAGGTGACTTATCCCCAACACTTTGCAAAATTTTCAGTTCTATGAATAGTGCAATGGTAGCCATATGTGAACAGTGTTATCGGTAGCCATGGGTGATGACAGAGAAAATTTACGTGCATATTTTTTATCAAATAATGAGTATTTTTTACTATTTTTAAATGATAAATCCCATGTATTTACATGTTTTATTAAAATAATGGTTAATTTTAATTTCATAATGAAAATAAGCATAATTGAGAAAAGTGCATAATTCTTGATTTTGGACAGATTTTGACCACAAGGGTATATTTTCAATTTCTCATAAAAATTATGTCAAAACTTTTTGATTAAAATTTCTTTAGAATATGGATTTTATTTCGTCCAGTTTTGTCTTCTGGACTAAGAGCTGATTCGGCCATCTAAATGGAAAAAAATTCATTGACGTTGGAAATGTGTTCGGGAGGACAGCGTGGACTCCACCACTATAACGGATGCGCAATTCGGTCTCCACAACTCATATTTCAGTGATTACATATGGATATGGAATTGGAATCATAGATGATATCACCCATTAAATTCCCTGGAATTTTGCATCCATTAAGGTGGATATTGATCATTATACATTTAAAGGAAGCTTCCTGGAAATTTCAGCCCGAAAAGGTATTATTCAATGAATATTCCATAACTCTTTCATATGGGGTCCAAATGTTCTAAAATTTAGAGGTTGAATGGAAAACATATTTATGAACATCATTAAATATGTTTTGAACATGTTTATCGGAAAATTAATGGTCCAACAACGCACAAAATTTCTAGGTACAGAAATCTTCTTATTAAAGGAGGTCATTGCCTCCTTCTCAAATCATTAGCTCGACACCCACAGCCAATGAGGGATCCCACCTGGGCACGAGTTGTTGCAACTCCTCTATTCCCCCCTAATTTCTTATTTTTATTTAATTTTAATTTTAATTTTAATTTAGTTTAATTAATCCATTCCTTTGTGTTTCTCCACCCACTTTTCTCCATTTCTTTCTCTCTCTCTCACTCTCTCTCTCTTCCTTCACCCACCCCACCAAGTAATCTCATACTCTCAGAAATGAGAGTCTAATCATGAGACATGGCTTGGGGTGAGGTCATGGTTTTCATGAATTTTCTTTAAAGAATAATTAAGTTTGTGGTAGAATTGAGTAGCATTAATGGGCGAGGTGAATGTCCCCAATTGGGTGATGGTCCCCAATGACATGAGACTCAAACTACTTCTATTTTGGGAAAGAATAGTGATTCAAACATGAGATTTCATGTTTTAATTATCAAACTAAATTAAACTCATGTAGGAAAATAATGATTGAATCCAAGACTGAACCCCAAAACCATGTTCTTTCTTATTAACTCATTCTATTAAGATTTTCATGATTGTTTATATTTTTAAATCAAAAACCCAAAAAATATTTTCATCACTTTCATTTAAAAAAACAACAAAAATATATATATTAGTTGAATTAGAATAATGTAAGTTAAGTACATTGAGAAGGCTCCTCAATAGATATGACCCTGGTCAGCCACTGTGATGCACTAGGAAAAATATATATTTGTTTTTGTCCACGCCCTACGCAAGCGTGCATCAAAACTGGCATTGTTGTCGGGGATCCAATCATTAGTTCATTTATTTTTTCTATTTTCACATCTTAGTTAGATTTCAAATTTCTTTTAAAAACTAAAAAAAACATTCATGATGGATTCAAATTTAGATTATTATGCATGGATAAATTACTCACATGTGCATCAACAAAAACAAGAAGATGATGATTTTAGAAGGTATCAAGTGAAAGAACTTAGAGAAAGCATTGAACAACTGACAAGAAAATCCAAAATACCATTTGAATATGTTTTTGCATTAATGGAGTAACCCAACCCTGAGAAGGATCAAGAACCTGAGGTGGAAAAGGATGATGACTTTCCTTCTAAGCTACAAGTAGGAGATCAACAATGATTGGATGAATTCCTGATTAATTGTGGGGAATTACCTGATCTCCCCATATAATACAATGAAGAAGAGCCAGCACCACTTAAGGAACAAACCAAAAAAGTGGTGGAATTTGAATTCAAGATCGAAGAGCTTGACTACCTGCCTCCATCTTCTAAGAGTCTACTCCATGAGTCACTTACCACTGAGGTGGAGATTGAAGCTTAACCGACTTAGTAAGTTGAAACATTTTTTGACTCTATCTTTTATAATTTCATTGAATCTGAATTCTAAATCACTCCTTGTGGTTTTTATTATATAGAATCACACAATCTAAGCTATTCCTTGGAAAATGATGAAGAACCTGGATGTGCACCTATTGAGGAACATATAGAGCTCCCTAGATATGTTGAAAATTTGATTAAGGAAGTTACTGAGGAGATACCAGTGGATTTTACTAAGGAAACCATGACAAAAGATGCTTATTTATGGGGAAGAATTTGATATTGATACTTCATGTTTTAATTTAATTTAAATATAATTACACTCTTACTTTCCCACTGACTATTCTTTTCAAGAAGTATACCTTGAGAAACCACTGGATAGGGAATAAGAGGTTTTACAAGTAGAAAACAAGAAGGAGAATGATTAATACATCATCATACCCCCACAATAAAAGCTATACATAATTTTTAATGTAGGTATATGTTGTAATCTATCCATGGATCATCCCTCAAGAACAAGGATGAAGCACAAGACAGGAAAAGCCACATGTGGTGGTTCAAATCAAAGAAGCTTCATCCTCCATCAGACTTTGGATAATAGCTGGTACTGCCCTCTAGTGGTAGTAAAAATTTAGGTCCCACTTGGAGGATTGTACCAAGATTTATCTGTATAGTCTTTCTACACATTTAGATTTCAATTTCTTTTCTTAGAAGAAGTGTAGCATGCAGCCCCCTCCATTCTATTTTTTTAGAGCTTTAAAAACATGATCCTTATGCTTAATTGTGTAATTCTATTCTGTAGGTTCATAATGGAAGAAGGCATCCCCATAAAGTGAAGTGTAAGGACTATGTTTCATGTTAAAATGGAGTTCACTTTTAGTGTTTTTTCTTTTAGACTCTCTACATTGTTTTCCACAACATGTTTTGAGCTTTAATGATAAAATTGCATGCCCACACTTGAATTCATGTTTTACTCAACTTATCTAGGAGACATGAGTTTCTTTGGAACCGAGTGATTTCATGTTTTAGATATCAATGTTTAAATGATTAAATGATTGAAATGGAGAATTTAATTTTTAAATATGAAGCATTGATATTGAAACGATGACTCATGATTTGAAGGAATTAATTAATTCATCTAAATGAAATTTCCCTCCCATCTTTCATGATTTGAATTTCTGAAATTTATGTGAATTGATTTATTATAATTATTCATTCCATGAGTTATTTTCCCAAATCATATGTCTCATTCCCAAAAGTATTTCTAGACCAAGTACTTCCAATTTATTCTTGAGCATATTTATTGAGTGATTTTGGGACATGTAACCAACCAGAACTCGTATTGAAAATTTTCAAAGTTATGACTGTGAAAAAACACATTTAAAATGTTTGAGGCATCCTTTTAAAATCCACTTATCCTTAAAATACCGCCTTTACATCAATCCTAATTTTATCCAATATAGACCATGAATGGCCTTTATAGGAATGAGCCATGTTTCAAGCCATTTTTATCCATTCCTACCGTACTCTTGGTATTTGCATGATATTTTAAAGTTGAAGTGTGGGGGTAAAGGGAATCATGGTTGATGAGATGATACACATTTTAAGGAAGAAGTGTGGGGGTATTATTGTGGGTAATTTTAAAAGGTTGTGAAATCATTCATTATACTCTATTGTTTTCCCCTCTTGAATTAAAAAAATTGAAAAAAAATTAAAAAAAAACAGAAAAATGGTTTGTGATTTGTGATTTGGGAGAACCAAAAATCACCATTTTCCAAACCGACAATCTTATGATCTTATGTGGTTAGGTGATGGATGTGATGTTTTATCTTATCATATCTTTCAAAAAAGGAAAAAAAGTACAAAAAAATAAAGAGGGTGTACAAATCATTCATTATGAATAATTTGATCATAACCTTTACTTTGAGTTTTTGGAAGTGGGTTTTGCTACTTTGAAGGGGATAATTTCATTACACTATTAATTTTGATATCATACATTGTACTTAATAGATTATCCCCCTCCTTGAGCCTTAATTTTTAAAGCATCAAATCCTATCAACCATAATCCTCAGAGTCATTTGAACCTTTATAGAAAGTCTTCATGATATTATGTGTCTTTTGTCTTTACAAAGTGGAGAAAGTAGTTCAGTTACAAACCTATGGATAAGGAGCATGTTCTAATGATATGATCATAACTCTACTTAAATTGTATCTTGAGTTATGAGATAAAAGGAAAATCTAAAGTGAGGTGAATCATGACTTTGCATGATTAATAATAATGATTCAAGGAGCTTGAATTAATGAAAGGAGAAGTTCCATCAATTTACAAAGGGGAAAAGTAAAATATGTGAATTATTTGTTTCTTAAAAAATGGGAAGTAAAATTGATATTTTATGCAGATTTTTGAAATTTTTATTTAAAATTGAAATTTTTTTGATTTTATTACATTGAAATTTGAATATTGGTAACATCGGTGTCCTCTGATTTCCATGTTGAGATTTTATGCTCGAGAACAAGCATGGTTTAAGTGTGGGGGTATTTGATAGAGAAAATTTACGTGCATATTTTTTATCAAATAATGAGTATTTGTTACTATATTTCAATGATAAAATGCATGTATTTACATGTTTTATTAAAATAATGGGTAATTTAAATTTTATAATGAAAATGAGCATAATTGGGAAAAGTGCATAATTCTGGATTTTGGAGAGATTTTTACCAAAAGGGTATTTTTGTAATTTCTCATAAGATATAAGTCAAAACTTTTTTATTAAAATTTACAAATAATCATGATTTTATTTCCTCCAATTTTTTCTACTGGACCAGGAGCTGATTCGGTTATCTAAAGGGCCTAAAAATTTATTGAAGTTTGAAATTTGTTCGGGCGGATAGCGTGGACCCCACCACCGTAACGAATGCACAATTCGGTCTCCATAGCTACAATTTTAGTGATTCTACCTGGATATTTAAGAGGACTCATATCTGCAATCACCCATTAAATTTCATGGAGTTTTTCAACCACTAAGGTGGATATTGATCATTATACATTTATAAGAATCTTCCTGGAAATTTCAGCCATAAAAAGTCCTATTCAATGCAAATTCCATAACTCCTTCATCTGGGGCCCAAATGTGCTGAAATTTGTATGGTGAACGACCATAAAATTTATAAACAACATTTAAGAAATGGTCCATGTGTGAATCGGCCATTTATTTTTCCAACAACGCGCAAATGTTTAGGGTAGATAAATCAACCTATAAAAGGAGGCCCTCGCCTCCTTCTCAAATCATCAGCTCGACACCCAAAGCCAAGGAGAGATCCCACCTGGGCATAGGCCACTGTTGTTCCTCTATTCCCCCCCCCCCCCTCATTTCTTCTTTTTATTTTATTTTCATTTTAATTTTATTTTAGTTTAATTAATCCATGCCTTTGTGTTTCTCCACCCACTTTTCTTCATTTCTCTCTCTATCTCTCACTCTCTCTCTCTTCCTTCACCCACTCCACCAAGTAATATCATAATCTAGGAAATGAGAATCTAATAAGAATACTTGGATCTGGGTGAGGTCAAGGTTTTCATGAATTTTCTTTAATTTTTAATTAAGTTTGTGGTATAATTGAGTAGCATGCTTGGGCGAGGCGAATGTCCCCAATTGGGTGATGGTCCCCAATGACATCTGACTCAAACTACTTCTATTCTGGAAAATAATAGTGATTAACACATGATATTTCATGTTTTAATTATCAAACTAAATCAAACACATGTAGGAAAATAATGATTGAATCCAAGACTGAACCCCAAAACCATGTTCTTTCTTATTGACTCATTCTGTTTAGATTTGCATGATTCTTTATATTTTTAAATCAGAATCCCAAAAAATATTTTCATCGCTTTCATTTAAAAACAAAACAACAAAAATATATAGTTTAGGTGAATTATAATAAAGTAATTGAACTACATTGAGAAGGATCTTCAAGAGAGGTGACCTTGGTCAGCCACTATGCCACACCAGGAAAAAAATATAATTGTTTTTGTCCATGCCCCATGACAGGCGTGCGTCAGGTTAATAGTTCAACGGTAGCCTTATGTGAACAGTGCCATCGGTAGCCTTATGTGAACAATATAATCAGTAGCCTTATGTGAACAGTTTTATCGGTAACATTATGTGAACAGTTCAATAGTAACCTTATGTGAACAATGTCATCGGTAGGCTTATGTGAGTAGTGCAATGGTGAGGTCCAACGATAGCCTCATTCCATTGCAAAATTTTCATTTCATGAATAGATTTTCCAGAATGGTGGTATTATAATAGTAGCCACTTTCCTTTTCCAAATTTTGAGCTTAGGAATAGTGTTTCCATAATGGTGAGGTTCCAACGGTTGCCTATTTCCTTTACAAAATTTTGAGTTCATAAATAGTGTTTCCAGAATAGTGTGGTTCTAATGGTAGCCTCATTCCTTTTCCAAATTCGTGAACATTGTTTCTATAATAGTGAGGTTCCAATGGTAGCCTCTTTCCTTTTCCAAATTTTTTGGTTCATAAAAAGTGTTTCCAGAACAGTGAGGTTCCAATGGTAGCCTCTTTCCTTTGCCAAATATTGATTTCATGAACAGTGTTTCCTTAATGGTGAGGTTCCAATGGTAGTACCTTTCCTTTTCCAAATTTAGATTTCATGAACAATGTTTATTGAAGGTGAGGTTCCAAGGGTAGCCTCTTTACTTTGCCAAATTTTGAGTTCGTGAAAAGTGCTTCCAACTTCCTACAATTTCACCCATTTGACATAAAATGCATTTAATGCCTCGTTTTAAGGACTTTAAGGCTGATTCAAAGGCCATAAATCCTATATTAATTTTTCCTAATGCTCGGATGTTTTTACATGGTCAAATAGCATGTTTTAATGTGATCCGTTTTTAATAGAAAATCCAACGTACTTAAATTGATACTCCATTAAATCTTCTAAAGGAACAAGATATCTTACTCTCTAATTATTCCTCTATGTTACTAGCTGTGAGATGCTCGAACCTTTTATTACATCCTGTAGGAGTTTTTCAATCAAACTTTACTCCTTGGATTGGTTCCCCTCAGTTTTCATGAAACCAAGCAGTATCGATCAATCTTCGATATAAGTTATGATCTATCATCATTATTTGGGGTTCATCTCCTTCTATTTCTCCTTTACCTTTTATGGAAAGCTATGTCCATGTTCCTAATGAGCTTTTCATGGGTGTTGACTAGTGTGGTGGTGTCTCTGCATCCTCAGGTGGATACAGTTGTCATGGGTGTAGGAGATCATAAACCGTTGTGTGGATTGTTCTTGTATAAACAACATCAAGGACCGTTTGAGGTAGGGGATTCATTGCTTCTATTTTATTTTACGTGAAACTATAGAGTTAGCATGTTTTATCCCACTGGATCAGTGTGGAATTTACATATTAAATACTTTATTCAGATAAATAAATTGAAATTGATCGTATGTTATTGCCTCTTGTTTTTATAGATAGTGTGATATCTATGCTTTCTTTGTTTAGATTTTTGTTCCTGATAGAAATTGGTAAAGAACGTAATGCCAGAATTAATTGATAATTTTTTGGCTGAAGATAAAGAGGCATTTGAATGAATCTGATTATTGTTGTTGTAATTTTATGTTTATCAAATTGATGTAGTAAGCATGTTTAATCTAATTGTGATAGCTTACTATTTAGGTTTCCTGATGTTGTAACCCACGAATAATAAATCGGTTAATTTAATATGGATTAAAGAACTGGTTGTTTGATAAAAGATATTTCCTTATAGAGTTATGAGTTACCCTCTTGCTTGTTTAAGGTCCAAGAGCCCAATTGTTATGATGTTTTTTTTACTACTTATTGTGTTGTGATGTGATCTTTGTTGGTTGTTGTGATATGTGGGGGTAGGGAGGCCTACTGGTTGTGGTATCAGTTGATGCCTAGAGTGGTGAGATGCATCGGTTTATACATGTGGGTGTCAAGAAGGACCTCGGGGATGATGAAATGGGTTATATGTGAATGTTTGGATGCTTGTTGATTCTTGTTGGTTTCTTATAAGATTAAATTCCCCACTACACTAGGAATCTGGTTTTTCTTACCCTCCTTCCAAAAAGGGGTGAAGACGCGTAGGATATGCCATTTGATTTCCGTGTTTAGCTTCCTGAGGGAGTATGGGTCAATGATTTTTCTATAGGCATCAAAGACTCGACAGGTAGTTCATCTACTCACCGTTTTGAGCCCCCTTGTGTTTAGTAGCATATAATTTTTTTTCTAGAATACTTTGGAATATGGGAAAGTAATGTTGTAAATAAATAATTGAATAAATGTTGTTAACCCATGGGGTTGGAGAATGTAGGGGCTCAATATTGAGGTTGTAATTTGAAGGAACAAGGTACCTTCAATGTGATACTAATGAAATATTGTGTGGAATTTTTGATGGTTTATTAATGTTTAAATAATTATTTAACATAAATTTCAACTGATAAAATGGGAATAAAGTAATGTATTAAAGATTTGTAAATGGTTGGGTGCTTATAGGATACCAATTATTAGATGTGGTAGCTGGGAGTCTGAGATACATTAGCTACAATTGAGTCTAACACTAGGTTATGCCCATAGTGTTGTTGTGATCTATAGTATATTCTATACTTTTTGTGTTTCTATACCATTCTCCACCTCGTCAGTTAGGGCTACTAACACCCCCGGGATTCAGAGTCCTGGGGGTGTTTTCCCCAACAGTCCAGTGGGATGTTGGATGGATGACTACCCCCTTTGGCCCTGATCTCTTCTCTTGGTAGTTACTTGTGCTGGTAGGCACAACGCTTAGTTTTCCCCATATATGTGTATAGAGGGCTGTAATGGATTGTGGTTATTCCCACATGTATATAGTGGATATAGTTTTCTATGGACTACTATAGGTGTAAGATGTATAGGTTGTGAAGGCTTGAGGATTATTACTTGGTGTGTGGGATGTAATGGCTTGAGGTATAATGCCCGACATATGATACATGTTATGCGAGCTGTAGTGGCTCTAGGAAACTACATGGTAACTTTTCTTACATGGATGTGGTGGTTTTGTTACACGAGATTCATATTGTGGTGCTTCACCCAGGTGTATGCGGGCAAGCCTTTTTAGAGAGAGATGTTAAGGATGTGCGACATTGGGGAAATGGGGAAAACCATAGGGGAATTAGTAGTGGGGTGCCCATGATATTATTTATTATATCATATACTCTTGTATGCATTACTTGGTGAGAGTAGCCCTGGTGAGGCTGGGAACATAGTATACTTGTTTAGGTGACGAGTTAGTTTCACTTGTTGTTCATTGTGCTTTAGCATACTTTCTTTAATTTTGCATGAGAGGCTATGGGGAGGATCCTACTTAGTATACTGTTATACTCACCCTATGTATATATATATACTATTTTTCAGGTAACATAGAGCAAGTTGGAGTTCATGTATTTTTTATACTAGCATGGGGTTGCAGAAGCTGTTTGGGATCCACGGTCACTGATGTTTTCACTTTCTTTTGGGTAATTACAGTTTTCCCCTTTCAGTTGTAGTAGTTTTTCATGACATTAAATATGTGAAAATGGTGTTTCTTTTATATTGTGTTCTGAGTAGTAGTTGGTTGGTGTCTTTCTTATCTCTCTCTTTCGCATGTGTTCTCTTACATGTTAATGCCTCCCATTTGTGTGTTTATTATACCCTCAGTGCTAGTCACCTACCTGATGCTGGACTCTGGGGTCATTATCGCTCTTCACATATTTTCGGATGAGGAGGGGTACACCTTGTTGGGAGGGGGTCATGACAGAGTGGTATCAAAGGTCTGGTTGAAGGATAGGATGGAGTTTAGTGTTAGGCACATTCGAGGTTTCATGGGTTGGTAGGGAAACAGTGTTAGTTATGTTTGGAAAGTGATGTAAACACTAGAGACTAGATGAGACAAAGGAATTTAGGTCCCCCTATGATCTGATGAGTGGACCTTTTTGTTTAAATGTCTACTAAACAAGGTGATAATAGTTTCAGGGTAAAGACCTAGGAAATAATCATGCGTCATTATTCTTTGTGCATGTTTTTGACTATGTAGTCCTTGGGATAGGTTAACCTAACATTAATAAAAGAAAAAAATTAATTAATTAATGATGAGCCTTCCATATTCTAGTTTTAGGAGCTCTAATTTTTTTTATTTAACAGGTATGGCTCCAGGCCGATGTCATTGTCAAGATAACATAGAAGATTTCCAGCAGGTTGTGTCGGCAGATCATCGTTGGGTAGAGGTTGATGATGACAACACTTAGAGGAGGAAACTCTTAGAGTTTCAGTGCCATATTCTACAGAAGTACGATGACTCTGTTTCAGATGTAGTCATAGAAGACTAGATTGAGGAGGTCGATATAAGCTTCATTTCGATCCATTCATGGAAGGAGCACTGGGTTTCCTCAGTTGTGATGATGCAGCGTGGATCAGTGAGGTTGTGGTGGTTCTTGTTCCTCAGGGATCATGAGGAGTTGGAAATCTCATGGGATGAGTTCCGAGACAAGTTTAGAGTTGAGTTTCTTTCTTCGGCCGTGAAGGCATCCAGTCGCAAGAATCTTCTTACTCTTTTCCTTGGGAGCTCCATTGGTAAAGAGTTTGGAGTCTATTTCAAGAACCTTTTATGATATGCTTCGTACCTATTGCCAGATTAGAAGGCCAGGGCAAAGCATTATGAGGAGGCTTTACATTCATAGATCTAGTGCCAGGTCACCCTATTTATGCTGAAGTCATATCTTGAGGTGCTGGAAAGGGAAAAGTTCATTGAGAGGAGATTGGCTAGAACCAGATCGTCATGAGAGGAGAGTCATCATGACTTCTTATGAAGCAGAGATGTGGTTCAGGGTTCCCAATTTTTAGGGCAGAAGAGTTTCAATTCTGTTGGGGGTAGGTCCCATCCCTTGGCATCTCATTTCTCCATGGGCAGTGGCTCTTAGGCCTATGCTAAGGGATCAGGTGCTTATATTTCCTGTGGTGGTCGAGGTCATAAACAATGAGAGTGCCCAACCTTTTGGAGCAGTCATCATGCATCAGGTGTTTTGCTCCACGTTCCTCTATTGAGGCAGTTCTAGCTAATGCAGAAGCAGTAGGTTACAGCAGCTTTGGACCAGTAGAGGGTAGATTGGGCGGGTAGAGGATAGACCCATGACACACCCCATCCTCAAAGAGAAGAGTGCATCCATGGTGGTGGATGTCATCAGGGTTAGAGAGGCCATGGAGGAGGTCGTGGTCAGCTTCATGCTTTATCATTTCCATCTCCAAGCGAGCTAGACATCATTTGAGGTACCCTTTTCTTGTTTTATACCATGGTGTATGCCTTGTTCGATTCAGGAGTGACACTCTCCTTCATATCACATACCCTAGTCTATGTTTTGGGACATGAGGTATAAAGGCTTCCAGTGCCCTTCGCATTGACTATGCCAGTTAGAGGTTGAGCAGACTTGTTTGAAGTATGTAGAGACTGTGAGCTAGTGTTGGTGTAGCACCACTCTTGGGAAGATTTTCTATGTTTATGGACACAACCATATCATGTCATCCTCGACATGGATTGGTTGTATTTGGTGCAGGCTATCATGGATTACTTCAGGAGGCAGTTTCTGTTCTTCGATGTGGATGGAGAGTCGGTGGTGTTTGTTAGCAAGTCAGAACCTATGATGAGTTAGAGGCATGTTCCATCCTTGTCATCTGTGATGGATGAGCTGATACTGAGTTGTTTAGAGGTTCAATTGTAGGTATTTACTAGGGTCATAGAATAGTACCCTGATGTCTTTACAGAAGAGGTTGTAGCATTATCCCCTTGATGAGAGATCAAGTTTGGGATCGAGCTACAACCAGGAGCATCTCCTATCTCTATGTCTCCATATTGGATGTCCACTTCTGAGTTATGAGAGATAATTATACTACTTTATGGTCTGTTACAGTGCAGTTTTGTTCGGCCGAGTGTGTCACTGTGGGGTGCACCAGTTTAGCTCATGAAGAAGGCTGAGGGTGGTTTGCGGTTGTGTGTCAATTATCATCACTTAAACAAAGTGACAGTAAAGAATTACTATCCTATTACCCGGATTGATGATTTATTCATTCAACTAAAGGTTGAAAGTTGGTTCTCAAGGATCGACATGCAGTTAGGATATCATCGGATGCGTGTGAGGGATGAGGATATCCCAAAGACTGCTTTCTGTTGTCATCATGGGAATTGTAAGTTAGTTTTAATATCGTTTGGTGTGACGAATGATCTATCTGTATTCATGGGTTTGTGGAATGATGTGTTCTATGAGTTCATGGACATGTTTGTGGTGGTTTTCATCGATGAAATCCTTGTGTACTCCGCATATGAGGAGGAGCATGCAGAGCATCTAAACACCATTTTTGGAGTTCTTCGTCAACCTCAGTTGTTTGGGAAGTTGTTGAAGTGTGAGTTTTGGTCTCGAGAAGTTCGTTTCACAGGGAATGTTGTGTCCCAGTTGTGATTAGATGTGGAACCATCAAATATAGAAGTAGATGTGTCTTAGGAATCCCCCAACATAGTGCCAGAGGTGCAAAGTTTCTTTAGTCTCACAGGATACTATAAGAGGTTTGTAGCTAATTTACCTCAATTTGTGACTCTTATGATATCTTTGACCAGGAAGGATCATGCGTTTATATAAACTGGTCAGTGTTAGGGTGATTTCGAGTATCATAAGTTGAAGTTAGTAAGTGATCCAGTTCTTTTTCTTCCAATAGAGGGAGTTCAGTTTGATGTTTTCTACGATGTTTCACATCTAGGGTTAGGCTATGTTCTTATGTAGCATAGATCAGTTGTTTCTTATGGTGTCGGCAGTTCCGTCCCTATTAACGTAAATATTCCACCCATGATCTTGAGTTGGAAGTCGTGGTTTTTTCTATGAATTTGTGTAGATATTACCTCATTGGAAAGTTCGTTGTGGTTTTCACTGATCATAAGAGTTTGAGGTTTGTTTTCACCCAATGTGACTTGAACTTATGACAGCGTCGGTGGATGGAGTTTTTATAGGAATACGACTTTGAAATATTGTATACACCAGGAAAGGGGAATGTTGTAGTTGATTCACTGAGTCAGAAGTCATGTAGTGATGTAGTGCGTGAATCTAGTGACTCTTGGAGAGTATTGGATGAACTGTCAGCATTACATCTTGATATGGGAGATGTTTGGGGAAGAGGTTCTATTTTTTAGATAATGGTGCAGTCATCTCTGGTGCAGCAGGTGGAAGAGTCCCAATAGGGAGATCTAAAGGTGGAGGCCTGGAGAGACCAAGATGTTTGTGGTGAGGCCCTTGATGCTTTCTCTGATGATGAACAACACCGAGTGTTGAATCATGGAAGGATACTTGTTTATTTTATGATGCATGTGACGGTTCTCAGAGAGTTCCATAGTTATCCATTATCGGTGCATCCTGGTGTGAAAAAGATGTATCGAGCCTTGGGGAGCCATTTTTGGGGGCCTGGGTAGAAGCATGTGGTTGCGGAGTTTGTGTATCGATGTTTGGTCTGCTAGAAGGTGAAGGCCAAACACCGTGTTTCTGGTGGTCTGCTCCAGCCATTAGATGGTCTTCAATGGATGTGGGAGTAAATCTCAATGGACTTTGTTACTAGTTTACCTCGAGCTCAGGGAGGACATGACTCTATTTGGGTGGTAGTGGATCATTTAACAAAATCATCCCACTTGAAAGAAATCAAGGATTCAAGCTCAGTGGATGTTTTGTCAAGCCAGTATCTGGACAAGGTGGGGAGACTCCACGGAGTCCCAAGGACAATAATTTCCAATCGAGATACTCGTTTTACCACTAGGTTATGGAGAGGTATCCAGCATTCTTTTGGTTCTCACATATTCCTTAACAATACTTTACATCTGCAAACGAATGGTCATATAGAGCGAACCACCCATACAATTGAAAAAAAATTGTTATCTTGTGTCTTAGATTTTGTACGTTCTTGGATGAGGCACTAATCCTTGGTGGAGTTCACTTATAATAATAGTTTTCACTCAATAATTAGTATGGCATCATTTGAATCCTTGTATGGCCGACCATTCCATTCTCCATTGTGTTGGAATGGGGTTGGAGAGTTATCAATTCTCGGGCCAAAACTAGTGCAAAATACAACAGAGATGGTTCAAGTGATTCTTGAGAGGATGAAAGTAGTGCAAGATCGTCAGAAATAATATGTAGATCAAAGGAGGAGACACTTAGAGTTTTATGATGGGGATCATGTGTTTTTGAGGGTTACTCCTCATTGTGGGAAGCAAAGGTTTGGTCGTGGGCGTAAGCTTTCTTCCCAATTTGTTGGGACTTTCTAGGTGTTAACTCATGTTGGAGTTATGGCATATCAAGTAGCACTTCCCCTGTAGATGAGTTAGATACAAAATTTTTTTCATGTGTAACATATATTTTATTATCTTTATGATGACTCTCACGTCATTGACTAGGGAGAGATCTATGTTGATGACGATGCGACCTTTGAGGAGCGACCTGTGGAGATCCAAGACCGCAAAGATAAGGTGTTGTGTGGGCATTCTATCCCTTTGGATCATTTCTTATAGCGGCACAGTGGCATGGAGGAGAGTACCTATGAACTTGAGTCGTAGATATGTGCTTAGTACCCAGAGTTTTTTGATGTTTAACTCTTTTCATGTAAAGATGTTCTCCTTGATGTTATAGACATTCCGTGTTTATGGGATGGCATTATTTGGTTGCTTCTTATGGATTTATATCTTTTGGGAGGTATCTCGAGGGGTGATTGTTCAGAATTATTTTTTGATTCCTTTTAGGTTGGTTTTGAAATCTCAAGGACGAGAATGTTTTAAGAGGTATCTGATGTAATGGTCAAGACTACTCGGGTCCATTACTTTGCTGGAATCTAGTATTTTAGGTGTTCGAGTGATCAAGGTGACTTATCCCCAACACTTTTCTAAATTTCTTTTTTGTGAACAGTGCAATGGTAGGCTTATGTGAAAAGTGTCATCTATAGCCTTGGGTGAATAGTGAAATGGTAGCCTTATGTGATCACTGCCATCAGTAGCCTTAGGTAAACAATGAAACGGTGGGTTAATGTTAATAGTGTCATTGGTAGCATTATATGAACAATGTCATTGGTATCCTTATGTGAACAGTTTCAATAGAAACCTTATGTGAACAGTGTCATCAGTAGGCTTATGTGAATAGTGAAATTGTGAGGTCCAACGGTAGCCTCTTTCCATTGCCAATTTTTGAGTTCATGAATAGTGTTTCCAGAGTGGTGAGGTTCCAACGGTAGCCTCTTTCCTTTGCCAAATTTTGATTTTATGAAAAGTGTTTCTAGAACGGTGAGGTTCCAATAGTAGCCTCTTTCCTTTGCCAAATTTTGAGTTCATGAATAGTGCTTCCAAAATAGTGAGGTTCCAACAGTAGCCTCTTTCCTTTGCCAAATTTTCAGGTTCATGAACAGTGTTTCCGGAATGGCGAGGTTCCAACGGTAGCCTCTTTCCTTTGCCAAATTTTGAGTTCATGAATAGTATTTATAGAACGGTGAGGTTCTTACAGTAGCCTCTTTCCTTATCCAATTTTTTGAGTTCATGAATAGGGTTTCTAGAACGGTGAGGTTCCAACGGTAGCCTCTTTCCTTTGCCAAATTTTCAGTTCATGAACAGTGTTTCCATCTTCTTATAGTTTCACCCCATTGACATTTCCTTTAACGTAAAATGCATATAATTCCTTGTATTAAGGAATCTAAGGCTGATTCATTGTCCATAACTCATATATTAATTTTTCCTAAATCTCGGGATGTTATTACATGGTCAAAACACGTGGTTTAATGTGATCCTCTTTTAATGGAAAATCCAGCGTATCTTAAACTGATGCTCCATTAAATCTTCTAAAGGGATGAGATATCTTCCACCATAATTTTTCCTCCTTATTCTTATCTGTGAGATAGTCAAAACTTTTATTCCATCCTATAGGAGTTGTGCAATCAAACTTTCCTCCTGTTATTGGTTCCCCTCTATTTTGATGAAACCAAGCAGTATCAATCAATATTCGATATAAGGTATGATCTATATTCATTGTTTTGGGTTAATCTAATTCAATTTCTCCTTTCCCTTTTATGGAATGCTATCATCATGTTCCTAATGATATTTTCTTGGGTGTTGACCAATGTGGTGTTTTCTATCGATCCTCGAGTGGATACAGTTGTCATTGGGGGAGAATATTGAAACCCATTGTGTGGCTCATTCTCTTAAAAAACGTCAAGAATCATTTGAGGTAGGGGATTCATTGCTTCACTTTTCTTTCACATGCACATGTAGAGTTAGCATGTTTTATCTCACTGGATCATAATAGAATTGACATATTAAATATTTTAACGGTATAAATAAATTGATATCGATCATATGTTATTGCCTCTTGTTTTTCTAGATAGTGTGTTATCTATGCGTTCTTTGTTTGGAATTTTTTTCTTGATGGAAATTGGTAAATAATGTAAATCCGGAATTAATTGATAATTTTTTGGATAATGATAAAGGGGAATTTGAATGAATCTGGTTGTTTTTGTTGTAATTTGATGTTAATCAAATTGATGCAGTACGCATGTTTAATAAAATTTTGATAGCTTACTATTTAGGTTTCCCAATGTTGGAACCCATGAATAATAAATTTGATAATGAAATATAGATTATAGAACTAGTTTTTTGATGAATGATATTTCCTAGTAGGTTTCTAAGTTACCCTCTTTCTTGTTTAAGGGCCAAGAGCCCATTTGTTATGATGTTTGTTTTCATGCTGCTTGTGTTGTGATGTGATCCTGGATGCCTATTGTGATATGTGTGGGCAAGAAGGCCAATTGGTTGTGAAATCAATTGATTCCTAGAGTGGTGAGATGAATCGTTTTATACATATGGGTGTCGGGAAGGACACCGGGGGTGAAGAAACGAGTTAGATTTGAATGTTTGGATTCTTGCTGATTCTTGTTTGTTGTTTATCTTCTTTACATTCCCCACTACTCAAGGGAGATATTTTTGCTTACCCTCCTTCCAAAAATGGGAAAAGACATGCGGGGTATTCCACTTTCTTTCCATGTTTATCTTCCTGAGGGAGGAGGGGTATATTCTTTTTCTATAGGAAAAAAAGACTCGACGGGTAGTTCTTCTACTCACCATATTGATCCCCCATGTGTTTAATAGCATATAATGTTTTTCTAGAATGCTTGGTAATATGGAAAATTAATTCTGTAAAAAATAATTGAATAAATGTTGTTAACCCATGGGGTGGGATCTTGTTGGGGTGCAATGTTGAGGTTGTAATTTGAAGGAACATTGAACCTTGGGTGTGATTCTAATGAAATATAGAGTGTAAATTTATTATGGTTAATTAATGTTTAAATAATTAATTAATGTAAATTTCAACTGATAAAATTGGAATAAAGTAATGTATTAAAGCTCTTTAAATGATTTGGTGGTTAAAGGATACTTAGTCTTAGAAGTGGCAGCGAGGAGTTCGAGAGACGTTAGCTGCAGTTGAGTATGAGACTAGGTTATGCCCATAGTGTGGTTGTGAGCTATAGTATATTCTGTAAAAAAAATTTCTATATGATACTCCACCCCATCAGTTAGGGAAACTAACACCTCTGGGATTCTGAGAACTGGGGGTGTTTTCCCCAACATTCTGGTGGGAGGATGGATGCCTGCCTACCCCCTTTGGCCACAATCTCTTCTCTTGGTAGTTACTCATGCTTGTAGGCACAGGGGTTAGTTTTCCCCATATATGTGGGTAGAGGGTTGTAATGGCATTTGGTTATTCACACATATATATTCTAGATATATTTTTCTATGGACTACTATAGGCGTAACTTGTATAGGTTGTAACGGGTTGAGGATTATTACTTAGTGTGTGGGTTGTAATGACTTGAGGTATAATTCCTGACATATGATACACGTTATGTGAGCTATGGTGTCTCTCAAAAACTACCCGGTTACTTTTCTTTCATGCACGTGGTGTCTTTGTTTCACAAGGTGCATGTTGTGGTGCTTCGCCAAAGTGTCTGTGGGCATGCCTTTTGGAGAGAGATGCTTAGGACGTGCGACGTTGGGGAAAAGCAACAAACTAGTGTGGAAGTAGTAGTGGGGTAACCTTGATATTATTTATTATATCATATGATATTGTATACGTTACATGGTAAGAGTATCCATGGTGAGGTTGGGAACATATTATACCTGTTTAGGTGACGAGTTAGTTTCACTTGTTTTTCATTATGCTTTAGCATGATTTCTTTACTTTTGCATGAGAGGCTCTGGGGAGGATCCTACTGAGTTCACTATTATACTCACCCTATGTATATATAAACTATTTTTCAGGTCACTTGGAGCAGTTTTGAGATCAGGCTGCTTTCTACTAGCTTGGGGTTGCAGGAGCTGTTTGGGTTTCGTGGTCACTAGTGTTTTCACTTTCTTTTGGGTACTTTCTATTTTCCCTTTTTAGTTGTTGTAATTTTTCATGAAATTATATATGTTCACTTGGGATTTATTTTATATTGTAGTTTGAGTTGGATTTGGTTGGTGTTTGTCTTATCTCTCTCTTTCGCATGTGTTCTATTAGAGGGTAATGCCTCCCATTTGTGTGTTTACTATACACTCAGTGATATTCTCCATCCCGGGGCCTACTGGAGGTGGGACTCGGGGGTCATTATCTCACTTCTCATACTTCCAGCCTAGGAGGGGTACACCTTGTGGTTAGGGGGTCGTGACATCCAATATATCTGATATGTATAAGATAAGAATAAATCCTATTTCATGAATAAAAAGATCTATTTTCAAAAAGGAAATTTTTCCACCTTTTAATAGTAAACCCATTTTAATTATAATAATTAAAACATTAATTTTATTTAATAAAATAAACTCTATTTTTGAAAGAAAAATATCATAATTTACTTTGGTTGAATTTTTTGTATTTTTTTTTTTAATTTTATTTTTTAATGAGTAGTTAGAAACACTAAATTTTAATTGAAAATTGTGTCATTGTCTAATTTATTTATATAGATAAGTTATATTTGAATTAGTTTTAATGTAAATTGAGATAAATTTTACATAAATTGTTACAATTTAGTTCATTCAAATCAATTTCACAATGAAATTATATATAAAATCAATTCAAACAATTGAATATTTTCACATTAAAAAACTCTTTGTTTCATCCCGTCAACATGATTAATTTTAAATTAATTTCTAAAAATTATTTAATTAGAATTTGGGAAGATGGATTACATATTTTTTTAAATAATAATTTATTACTTATAATAAATTTAAAAAAATTTACCAAAACTATTAGTGAAATTTATTAAAATTGATTGCAGCGATTAAGGTAAAGAGAAGATTACTTAGTAGTTAAACTTATATTTAAGGATCCTAATAACCTAGAAACATCTGAAAAATCCATTTTCTCACTATATTTAGACCATATCCTCCATTATTTATAATATTGAAAATTATTGGAGACACATTATGTAATGGATTCCTCTTTTTTTCCTTTTTATATTTACAAGAATGTCACTCCTCTTCCACTATAAAACGGAACTCCCCCCCCCCACTTTTTCAAACCTATAAATCTCTTTTTATCTCCCAATACCTGACCAAATAATCTCACAAAAATCCTACTCTCATTATATAATCCTCACATGGGGCATAAATTCTACCATGTAAGGTCTTTGGTGCAAACCAAAAGGTGTTACCCGAAAAATAAGTATTGTTATTCAATATGAATTTATGTTTTATTTCATTCTCCACCCATTAATATAATATTTTACTTTAATTATATAATAAAATAATTATACTAACTATACATATATTTTTTTTATTCTATGTATTATACCTACTCTTACACACACTTCTATCAAATGGGTAACGAACATAACCATTCGTGTGTAAAGCAGACAACCGCCTCACGAAATGATGTCATTCGTTTTTCCTTTTCCACATATCATTGGTGTGAATTATGATAGAAATATTATTTTTATATTATATATATGATATTTATGATGTAATTATGCTTATTTAATTATTATATAGGTCAAACCTTCATGTTTTCCATTTTTTGTAATTATGATAACCTTTTATATGGATGTGTGGATAACTTCTTCCTCAAAGCGATGTGATTTGTTCACACATTACATGCATTTTATTAAGTATAGGTTTTTTAAATTTATATGATATATATGAAATAATAATACTACTATAATATTAATATATAGAAAAATATATAGAAAAAATTCATTTGGTTTCTTTCTTTCAATACTATAATAAAACGAAAACAACGTTCATGTATAGGTATGGCCTACCGTCTCCCTGAACGATGTCATCCATTTTATATTTATATATTTTATAGATTATTATAAATATTCTATAATTAATCTATATTATATTTAAATAACATTTTAAATTCTATAAATAAGTAAATAATTATATAAGTAAGAGGATCAAGAATAATAAGTCAAAACATATATGAAAAATAAAGTGGATATTACTCAAAAAAATTACATTAACATGAAATTATTAATAAAAGGTAATATAAAGTCATTATAAAATAATATATTATAAGATATATACTAATAAGTTTTTTAGATCTGTGATAAACTTATATTTATTATACATTAGTTTTTAATGGGTATGAATAAATTCAAGACACGCGGTAAGGGTTTCCTCATCTCACTTTTAAACTGTGGGACAGATACCTTATTCAACAATCATTTATTTTTTGTGGTGTAAATAATGACCATGAATGTATTATATTATTATTATAATTAAATTTATTGGTATTTACATATATATTTTTTGATATTTCTTTAAGGGGGTTTATTGTTCAAAAGTTACCAAATTGGTAAAGAGATTTTGACTCAATTTTCCTTCTTTGAGATAAATGCTATGTTATGAACCTATATTTTTATATGGTGTGTATATAAATATAATTGAAATTTTATGTCATGAATATCCTTATTTTATTTAAATATTAATATTCATGTAATATTTTACATTCATGGGGATTATGATACAAATTTACCAAAGTGTTAAGAGTTTATTTCTACATTCAAATCATTTATCAGGATTGTTTATGATTATGCTTAAATAAGTGAAATATTAAGATCCACCACTCAAGAAACATCATGAACTTTCATATCATATGGTTATTCATGATATCTTAATGTAATAATAACATTTTTCCTCACCTTAGTTCTTATGATAATTAATAAAATGTTTTAAATAAAATCTAACTTTATTTCTCATTTCGGTCGGACATATCTATTCTTCAAAAACCATGTTTTCTAAAAAACACAATTCAAAGTGTCCTTAAAAAGTTTTTAGAGTAATTCTCAATTAAATAGTTTTCAAGAAAAATTCAAGATTCCTTTATAATTTTTTGAAGTTATTTTCAAATAAAAGGTTTTCAAAATATTTTCAAGATTCCTTTATAAATTTTTAAAGTTATTTTCAAAGAAAATTTTTTAAAAATGTTTTCATGCTTAACTTATAAGATTTCAATGTTATTTTCAAAGAAAATGTTTTCCAATGGCTTTATGTTTTTAGAAGTGTTTTTTAAAAAATAAAGTATATTTTCTTCAAAAAAATGTTTTAATGTTTTTTAAAAAGAATCCATTTTATGTTTTTCAAAGTGGCTTTCAAAGAAATGGATTTTGAAAATGGTTCCTATTTTAAAAAGATATTTTCAATGAAATATTATTTTCCTTCATAATTGTTCCATGTGGTCTTTAAAAAAATTTCCCCATCAACATTTATATCATTTGGAATAGTTTATTCTTTACTAGGTATATGATCCAAGGACACCATTCATATTACTTCATTGAATGGTTTATGTTATGATGAAAAGTTGTTTATGAAACCCATTTCTCCTCAAAGGGTAATTCTATGATGAAATGGTTTTGAAACTTGTATATTTTTTACAAGATAATTTATGATGAAATTTTTATAGTACACATTTCATTTGATGGGTTATGATATGATTTTTATGGAACCCGTTTCTTTTTATGGGTTATGATGTGATGAATGTTTTTTTATCTTATAGAACATGCTTGTACGACTTCATTATGTGTTGGGTAGGACCCATATCTCCCTCCCATGAATTGGTTAATTATAAATTTTTTATGGTCTCAAAGTGTACACTAGAGGACATCCTAGGCCCAAAACAAGAGGTTACATGAGAGGGAATCCCAATCTTGAAACAATAGGTTATCTGAAGCCCGAAACAAGGGGGTATTGGGAGTGCATCCCAAGCCTGAAACAATATGGTTCATGGGAGGGAATCCTATGGCCAAAATAATAGAGTTCATGGGATGGTATTACAATACCAAAACAATAATGTACATTAGAGGGAATCCCAAGACAAAAATAATAGGTTACATTGGAAGGCATCCCAATCCAGAAACAATAGGGTACATGGGAGGGAATACCAATCCCTATGTAGGTAGATGAGTTATTATCCCAATCCGAACATGTTATGAATTTATTGGTAGGTATCCTTGAGATTGGATTTTTTATGCTTATGTATATTCCAAAATTCCATGCCTTATTCCCCTATAATGCTCTAATGGATTATGCTCTTGATTCCCTTAAGATTCATGTCTTATGAACTACCAATATTTATGCCATCACTATTTATTATGATCTTTGATTTTCAAGGTATGATCTTTCAATTTTATGATCTTGTTCTCATACACTTATAATCATGTTATTCATATATATCATTGTTTTTTACCCTTACAAAGCATCTAATCTCACCCCTTTCTTATGTTTCCATTACTTAGGTTATGAAGAAAGGTTTTAAATAGGAATAATAATGGGGGATATATTTAAGGGAGATGTTGAAGATATTTCACCAATTTAGGATCTTATGTTTCCATGTTTCCAAATGCACTAACAAATTATGGTCCACATGCATGTATTTTCATAATGTGCTTAATATATATCTAAAATGATGTAATATACTTTCAAGTTAATCATTGTTCACTATAACATGTGATTAAAATTTCATATCCATCATTTATGTCAGAATAGATCATGTGAAATTGAAATGTGATGGAATGAGATATCACATTTGAGAGGCCTTTTTGTCATGGAAATACTTGATCAAAATGATGCACATTAGCATGCACAACTAGACTATTTATTTTATGATTCCATGGAGGGGGACTTTGTAAATAGGAACAAACGCTAGGGAACTAGGTAAATGAATGCCCAGCCATGGGGATAGGGGGAATTATTCCCACTGGTAAGTGTTTATGCACTCTATTCAATGGAATGGGGTAAGGTTCACCCTGGTATGCATATGATGGAGAACTCCCACACAATTATTTGGGTAGGGAGAATGAGGTTCCCTAGTTATAGGAATATGTTATTTTTCTACCTGTTGGAGTGGCCTGGGTGTATCTTTACCTTATTAGACATTAGAGAGAATTGGCAACCCTATTATGGGAATTTTCAATGTGGTATGCTAGGTAAGGGGTTCAAGGTGAGTGTTCTCCATGTTATAGGGTAGTGATAAGTTATATCCCTAATGATGAGGCATGAGAGAGGGATCACACTAGTAGAGGATTTCAAGCATGTGAAAGAGATTTGAAGTTGGACATGAAGTTTTTCTAATGCATGTGAGCTATGTAATAGAATGTGGGGTGATACTAAACTCGTGAATGTGCATCAAGGTACACTATAAGACTAGGGAAGAATACCCTAAGTACATATTTAGTGGTTGTAGTTCCATGGGTTGTGAGGCACTTCAAGTTTCCCAGTTCTAGCCTTATAAAGTTTTCACTGTCATATAATAATATACATATTAAACCAAAAAATACCTAAAATTACAATATATTATTTTATATAATCTTTTTTAACTATTAAATTATTAATACATAAATAAAATAATGGTATATTATTGGAATAAAAAAATAACCATGTTAAATATTTTCATCACCTTAATAGAGGATGAAGTTATGATAATGGGGGATATAATACCATATAAATCATTCTTTAATCAGTTTTACTATTATCCCCTAGGAATACATCCATAACTAGAAATTGAGTCAATGTGGAATCTATTATTTAAGAAAATAAACATAAATGACCTCAATATCATGATTTTTTAGCCATTGGAACAAATGAATCTTATGTATGAACACCACCTTGCTTGCAACAGGGGCTATCACAAGGTTCATCCAAAAAATTGAGGAGAAGCATGAAAATTAATGGATTAATCATTCATATTACAAAAAACCATAGGCATAGAATTTAAAAAAGTAAAATAAAAAATTAATACAAAAAAAATTAAAAATCTAGATGATAAAAAACATAGGAAATAAATTTTAAAAAATAAAGCTAAAAATTTAGAATAAATAAAAAATGAAAAAAAAATTAAATTATTTGATAAAATAGACTCTCTAAATAAATAATGGATCAAAATTAAAATTTTAACAGTCATGAAAATAATGAAAAAAAATATAGAAAAGACTAATTATGAAATTAAATGAATTGAATTGATGGTGTACACTTATAGGAAAGTACTGCTGTTAAATCCCAGATTGTGAAAGCATAACTCGAATAGGGTGATGGGTGACATGGTCCTGCTGGTGGTACCAGTTCATAGTGGTGAGGTAAGAGTAGGGTTGGAATAGGAGCGGTTAGGATAACTAGTGGCAGGAATGTGGTGATGGAATATCGATGTCGGGTGGGTGAGGGGAGAGGCAAGGTGCACATCGACAAGAAAAGATGTATGGTGGACACATCATCATCGTGACCGTATACAACAAGAAAAAGTGGTGTCATGGGGAGATGGAGGATATAATAGTTGATTTTTTGATGGCGTGGTCTCAAGAGAGGGGTGGCGATGTGATAATGAGATTATTTTCATAGGAGGTAAGGTGGGTAGGGTCAGCAATGATACCCCTTCTCACGTGTTTCCCTATTCCAAAAGATCATCGGGTAGATGGAGAGCTCTCAAAGTGGAAGGGATCACTATCAAAGAGTTAAGAGAGATGTTTAGGGTAGTGGATTATTGTTGAAGAGGTAAGAGATATAATCAAAGTTATTTCCAGGGTTTATTAAATCTATGGAATTACATAAGCAATTGCCATGATTTATTTAAACTGTGAAATTGAAGTGTGGAAATAAGGTCTCCTTCTAGTTGTGTCATTAAAACCATCAATTTATCGTTATTCCCAACCTATATCACTCTCATTCTAATATAGTTTTCTTTTGGTTGGGCTCTCTCATTCTTCATAATCTAACTCCTTAACGTAATCAATCCTCTGTAATGGCTCTTAAAGAGAATGTTATTGAATAAATAATATCCCCGAGCATGTCTATATAGTAGTTTCATATATGGTCCACTAATTTTGAATAGAATATTGATTGTGTTGATAATCAACCATAATTTTTAGAGGTCATTCCCCCTAGATACATTTAATCCATAACCACATTTAGTTTCTAGTATCCAGATTGGGACATTATTTCTAGGAAATCACGCAATATCTAAGTTAACAAAACTTCATGATATTTTTCTATTATTAAACTTATCTTTATGGATTTCAAAAAATCATTTTTCTCCTAATACATATAAATAATTATAATAATCCCCAAAAATAACTAAACCTTTCTCTAATACCAACTAAGGCAGCACGAGCCCTCACTCTTGGGTCTAGTGAAAAAACACATTATTTAAACACATTATTTTAATAGTAAATGGTATGTTCTAATAAAAATATAACATTATTTTACAATAATTAAATAGTATAAACATTACAACTCTGAATAATCACACTATCCTGAGAACCAAATATTGAGTGTCTTCGAGAAAAATATGTGTAAGAGACTTATTTTACAACACTAGGGAACATTTATCCACAATTGAGCCACACTACACTCTCTTATAAACATCTCTTAAGTTATACTAATCATCATAACATGGGTAATATTAAAAAAATAAAGGGGTGATCTCAAACACTTTTTTAGGGAATAAATCATCAACATTTCATCAATGGTTTAGATCCTAAGCATAAAATAAAACATGAGCATGTGATAAATCTTTAACTAAAAGGAATATGGAACAATAATATTTATCAATAAGAAATGATATAGAGACATGTAATCTCTAATGAGAAACCATAAAACATTACATGTGAGTATGGATACTTGAAAAAATAAAAATAATCGATTGACCATAATCATAGGCAAAAATATATTTAACGTAATGTAAATGTAGCATAAAAATAAACTATGAAATGAAAATAATCACATGGAATCATTACATGGTTTATTAGTCATCACATTCTTGTACCCCATTAGTGACATAGGTTTTACAAACCTATAGTCCATTATGGATTTAGGTTTCATAAACCTTTCTTGCATTTGTGACATAGGTTTCAAAAACCTACGATCCATTATTATCTCATGAGATGTCAAACCACAACCAATGCATTAGAGGGTGATATAGGAACTCACTTTTAAACATACATGAATATATGTTTGATTTGAAATCAGCCATTAATCATATCATAAAGGACCTAGGTATAGAAAAATGGTATTCAAATAATTTCCAAATGGTATCACTAAAATTTACCTAAATAATATAAACAGTTGATACCTAAAATCCAATTACCCATATAGAGTATTTTATAATTTAATTTATAGGGAGGTTCATGAAAACTAATTTCCATGAGAATAGATTCTTTTTAAATTAATATTAAAATTGTAGGAAAATGCTAAAAGGGTTTTTAGAAAATGCATTTTTTTATGATGATGTTATGAAAACTTATAAAATACATTTTAAAAATGATGTGGTGAAATTTTTTTAAATCATTTAATTTTAAATACAATATTCAATAGAGGAACCTTTAAAATAAAATAAAAACTTTATCAAGGAAATGTGGATTGGATGTTAAAACATAAGAACTTTTAGAGAAAATCATTATTATATATTAAAATGCATTTGTTGAAATTACACATCATAAAAAGTGAAATGAAACTTACTTTTTAAAATAATAAAAAGGAAATGTGAATATCATAAGAGATAAATCATATTTGGGTTTCCATATATATAGGATAACATTGGAAAGAATTGAAACATGGATATGGAATACAAAGATAATACATGGGAAGGATGGGAATTATTCTTAACATCATCAAATTTTTGGAATAAAGAGAGACATATAAGAATTCCCTGATAAAGTATGAAACTAATTATAATATCGTTATAAATCGAGAAAAAAACCATCCTATAAAACCATATTAAAATATGCATCATTATAACTCATGAAAAGAAGATGATTCAAGAAAACCCATACAATGTCATAATCTTTCAAATTAAAAATACATAGAAGGTATAACATGGGTTGGATTATTATATAATTTATATTTAATGAAAATTACGATAAAAATAAATCCATTTCTTATATATATAGTATAAAAATTGAAAAAATGGATAATATGAATCATAACTTAATGAAACAAGTTTGAGATCCAAAATCCTTATGGCTTAAGAAACATTTTAAAATAAATTCATTGAAAGTTAGATATTCAATTTGAACTTAAAATGCCATGAATAAAAGATAACTCATTATATTATATATCCAATAGGTATTATATGCACCATTTAAAAGAAATTAGGTGGGTCTAGAAACCAATGTATCAAATAATGGAAAGTGAGACAAAACACCCTCATGCAAGTCATAATCTCTAAAATAAAAATCCTTCAAGAATGGGTTCATGAAAAATATTGTAAATATATAGAAAATATAAGATCACATCCTTTATCAGGACCTTTCATTCTCATTTTCAAGTACATGAGACATTATTTATGTATTTTAAGTATATATAATGATTGGGTTTTTTTTAGGAGGTTCATAGGTGTTTTTTCAGGCATTTGAGACTTTTCTAGAGGTTCATGGTTTTTCCATGGTTAGTATAAACCATGAACCCCATCTATGAAATTTTGAATCATGTGTTTGGAGGGATAGTAGCTCCGAAAGGTTGGCATATGATTTTTCCAAGCTATATGGATGACTAGTGGAAATCATGTTATTCTAAAAATAAGGGAAAAGAATGATTGGAACACTATTTATCAAAATTTGTGGGACAACTGTATGAGGGGTTAGGTTAGGATAGTATCACTTCATGGTTGGAACACAATTTTCTAAATGATATGGTATAACTATGTGGGACTCTGTTAGTAGCACTAAATTAATGGATATAATCCAAATTAAAATCAGATCTCATTTTTTCAAATATCATTGGTTATTTAACTCTTTTTCATACCAATTCTTGAGATATGATCCAATTTGATCCAGGATCATGTTTTAGGTAATTTAGACCCTATTGGAGATCCAGATTCACTAGTATGTATTTGTTCTTAACTGTTCTTCCTAGATATATTCTTCTTCTCTTTCCCTACACCTTAAACCTAATCCATTTTGAATTGATACACGTTTCTTTATGATAATTGTGATGTTTAATGGTTAGATATATCGTAGTAAATGAAATCAACAGCTAGATCTTGAGGATCATAGTTCCATACTTCAATTTCATCAATGACCCTAAGGTAGGTGGTCTACATTATTTTCCCATGGTCATGATGATTAACTATTATTGTATTCATATCATTGAGTAGCCATGTTGTGCGATTATATTTAATTTAAAAAACTTCATTAAATACCTATGAAATTGGTAGACATATTATGGATCATATTGGACCATCTGGAGATTATGAGACCGGATTAGACCATTTTTTGAATGTGTTGTCATGTTAAATTTTTGTAAATATTTTTGGGATTAACCTCAAATTCTTAGTTAATTGTGACATGATTCATTATAATTGGGTTAAAAATTTAGGGTTTGAATGGATTTATAAGTTTTTTATTAATAAATAAAATGGATAACTTTTTTGAGAAAGGTTGAAAAAAGGGGTTATTAATGTGAACCTTTATATGTATATATGAACAATGATAAATGGGAATTATACTGTTTCACCACATTCATTCCTGGAAAGACTGATTCTTTAGGCCCTTGATGCATGAATGAGAATTAGTGTATGATTTATTCTCTAATTACCTTAGATTTTGGAGCTAGACATACACAATAAGAACCCATGACAATGATACTGGACTGATGCTCCAAGCATACTTGATAATGTTTACTAGATTGACACTCCAAGTTACTGAATGGAAATTGAAATTAATTTTAATAATGAAATACCATGGAGGAATAAAGTGTAAAATATATATGGCATATGGTATAAAATCTTTTATGGGTTGATGTAGGTATGATTGCATTGGGTGTCACTATGAAAATGAGGGCCAATGTGGTTAACTAAGGAAAAATAAATGTGAAACCTATTTACTTTTATCATTTGTATTTTATTATCTATTCAACTATATACACTATTTTAGAATTTATATTGATTTAAACACTTTTTTTAGTGACCTGCTGAGTTGTACTAACACCCTACTCAGCTCTCCGATTGGTACTCGAGTAGACTTCATGTCTATAGGTTAGGATAAGGTAAAAGGCCCTATTATAGATGGTTGAGTAGGGATTCTGGATAGATTATGGATGAGGGGACTATACTTGATGTCAGTAATCACATGGGAGTTTCTAGTGTGTCTTTTATTTTGGGGTTTCATTCAAAACATGATTTATATATGGAAAGATATATTTATTACTTTGGTTTGGTCATTTTCCCCATTTTGGGATAATCATGTGATGTTAGGTTGTCATTGATTATTGTTTATTAGTATCTTGGATATTGATATATTGATTTATTATTTTTTATTACTTTTAAAAATATGTTATGGTATCTCCATGTATCATATTAGACTCTCACTACTAGTCAGTAGCCTATGGAGTACGGGGATACACTCTAGAGGTCACATAGAGAATTAAAATGGGAAATTGGTATGTGGCACTTAGTTTGGGATGTTACAAAGTTATATTAGAAGATTTTAATTATTTTTGGTCATTTTATTATTTGGGAAAGGTATATAGGATACTAAGATGAGTCGGTCCTTGGTTGTGACCTTGTTTATGGGAGTATCAAATCCATGTGCGGTAGAAAACCCATGTTCCACGGTTGGGATTATTATTCTTAATGTTTTCTATTACAGTTGAATGTTATTTCACATTGGTTGGTGAAAGTTTTGTGTGATGCTATTGTTTTTTGATATTTTACTCATGGATCCGAATGTTCTAGGAGTTGAGTATGTATAAATCATTCTAGTCAATCTAGGATATATATGACATTCATCAATTTAGGCTTGCATGGAAAATCAGGTAATGGGTGATTCGTGGGATGATTAAATAATCTACCTAAATTTTATTATTTAATATAAATTTTTCTTAAAAATGAATTTATAATTTTTAGAAGTTGTTGAAATGTGGTAAATATTTCTACTGGAAAAATTCTAAATAAGAGATGAATATTACCCTATGTAATCCCTGACTCAGGTTATGGATGGTTGAGGGTAGTGATAGTACCACAGTTTTAACCATGGGGTAGGGTATACATGATATATTTTTATAGATTTATGTTAATATCCATTTTGAAAATTTGTTAATGATCTATTATGTGTCCTAATACGTGTGCATGGAATTATAGAGGCATTCCTTCATAGGGACATTTATTGGTAGGATGATAGGTGTTCATTGCTGAAAATGTTCCTCCAGAAGTGGTACAAGAGTCCCCAATAGTTACAAGTAAAGGGGAGGATAAGAAGTTCAATGAGAAATATGATATCTTTATACAGGTTATGGAAAATGACCCAAGGTGGGATGTATGGAATATGTCTTCTCTATCCTGGGAGTTCTAGTTGTATCACCCTTTGACATTCACCAAAGAGTGTAGACCAGATTCAAATGAGTTCTATATTGAGACTATACAGATAATCTGGGATCATTTAGAGACTCCTAGAGAGAAAAGATTCAAATTATTAGCCTATATGTTATGATGAAAACTGAAGCGATAGTGGGATATTCATGCTTGTGATGATAAATATGAGGGAATGGTATGAAAGGACTTTCGGGAGATGTTCCTAGAAAAAATTTATATAGAGACACTAAAAAAAGTGAGTGGTATAGTTTATGTGTTTGACCCAATGAAGCATGTCATTGATGTATTATGAAAGAAACTTTAATGACTTGTAGCACATTTTCCTAGCACTGGTGGGAGATGAGGCAGCTTTGGAGAGACATTTTTAGGATGGGCTTAATTGTTATATTAATTCCTCAGTTAATATCTTCTGATTGAAGAAGATATTCGTTGTAGTGAATTAGTCTATCAGTTTTTAGGGGAACCTAAAGGAGGGTTCCAGTGTAGGATAAGTAGTTTCAGCTAGATGACCAGTAGGTGCATCTTCTAAGGGTAGTAAGCATCATTATGAGAACATTAACCGGAGTGGCCCTAGAAAAATTTTGTGACTTCTCAAACCTGGGTGTCCCTCAATGGTTCCCTATACCCGGTTGACCACATAGCCTCAAGAACATCTACCCTAACTCTATATGCTTCTAACTGGATTTTTGGGAAAAGGTTGTATCCTTATGGATATTATTCCCCCATTAACAAATTGGATCACAATAGATAAATATAATGATTGGAAAAATATTGGAAGCAATATAATAAAAAGGTGGTACATCGGATAAAAGACATTATAAATACTCGACCAGTAACCCAACATAATAGAAGAAGAAAGAAATAATATATAATAGATGTATCTAGTAATAATACTAAAAGATTATTATAATTCATTTCATGTATCTATAAAATTGTAAAATAGGTATACGTGGAAGTGGGAAATACACCGTAAAGAAAATAAGAAAAAAGTATCCAAAAACTATCCAAGCATCTCGAGATCCACCTCAGTCATCTGCTACCAATATCTATCCTAATGCAAGAAATAAATACTAAGTGTATAAGGTGGGATACTTCCCTTTTTCAATACCTACATACATGTAAAATCCCTATGTAGCAATGGCATACCAGATTGGGTGTGAGATAAATCTCAGTAGACCACCACTGACGACATTTATAACATCCAGTCTGTGTAATGTAAAAAAAAATGTGAAGTCATGAATATAAAAAAGTAAAGAAGTGTCGAAATGTAAATACCAAGTACCTGCTTCATCCTTAGCAGGTGTCTGAACAAGTAACCATTTAATTTATTAATTATGTACTAGATTATATTGTAAGTCAAGTGAGGTATAACTAGAAATAAACTTGTCATAATGACAATAATAAAGGATCCAATGTATAACAATTCATATTGTAATGATGATAATAGTAAAGAGGATCCAATGTAATAACCAAGGAATATTTGACCTCGGGTTTCCATCCAACTCTGTAATAACCCATATCCTGGATATAAGAGGCATGCATGTAATCCAAAGTTAATATGGCAAGTCATTCTACCGTAATATGATTCTAACTAAGTCTAAGGATCTCATCCAAGGTAAAATGGCATAAGAAATGACAAGGCCCAATGGAATTATTCATGGCGCTACATATCTTTACACATCATGATGGATCCAAGGTGTTCATACAATACATCCTATAATAATAATGGATGAATTCTATGATTTCATGTCTGGAATCCACTAGTAGATAAGGATTGGGTTCCAAGGTGGGTATGACCCTAAGAAACTGGCATCCTGGAATCAGAATGGAATCCATAAGTGCTCAAGGAATTCCCTTGGGAATCCAAGGCTAGATTGAATCTAACCAGTCCTATAAAGATTTCAATGCCTATATGCAATAGGCTCCTTATACAAGATTCATTAATTAATTAGGCCATGTAATTTTCAGGTTGGTTTGTAGATCATTTGGTTCAAGTTTTTCCCTTTCATTAGTGTGAAAAGTAATAACAAATCATTCAACCATTTAGTACAAACATTTTTATTCATTTATTAGATTCACTATGTTTCCTTCCATAAGTATGGAAATGAGTTCTACAGACATGCAACCAATTTCAATTCCATTATATGAAATTAGGCCAAGTAATAAGTATCAATATACTCTCCATTCACCATTTAAATTATTCATTGATTATTTGGAAAAACTTACCATATAAGGGTCAAGTTCTACATACATATAATAACCATTTATAACTCATAAATTTAATTGAAACAATTTCCTTTATCATGTTCATGTCACAGAACATCTGAATGGTGGTGCATATAGGCTTAACAAGCCACTAAAAGCATAATTATGGATACAACCTACTTTGGGATATTGATGTTGATGTTTTGTCCTCCAAGGATATGAATAAAAGTTATATAACAAGCTATAGAACATGTGAAAAATTACTATAATAAAGGAAAGTGAATTTAATAAATAGAGCCCAATGAAATCGGCATTTACACAATAAAAAAAGCTTAAAAATTCCAAGAATTGAGGGATGAGTCATAGACCACTTAATATGAGGTTATAGAACTCTCCTCATCCAATATTAGTCTTTTGTTTGTCCTAGATCATAATAAATATAAAGAATGGTTCAACACACTAAAAATAGGGAATATGATCATACATCTAAATAACATTGTTGAGGAGAAGAGAAATTAAGAACTGATCAAAATTAATTGAGTACATAATAATGTGCATCTGACATGATGAATGGGGATCAATTAAAACTTTGGATTATATCTCCGGAACAAAACCTAGGGATGTGGTTTTGGGAGATCCAAAAGGGAGAGGGTGGAGCTTGTTGTCCGCTAGAATGATCTAAGTAATAAGGGGGCGATTAACATTTCATTAATGTAAATTTGATCTCTTTACACAAAAATATCATGGTCACATGTTTTGTCCACACAACTTTACTATATATGTGTGAACTATGCTCCACCGGCTGCTTTTGGATGGACCCTACATGGTTAGGGAAACTTTGAACCAATCGTGCGATTTAGCTCTACTAAAAAATAAAAACATCCCACACGGTTGTGCAGCCCTGATGAAGGGTTTGGAAAAATATTGCAACCTTCTTGCTCCACTAGATATCTCCACATGGTTATGAGAGACTATATTTTCTATTTCTCATGGTTTCTAATAACTATGTGGCCTATTGTTTTTCTCCACTGGTCGGGGTTCTGAGCTCCAATTCAGCCCTAGATACCATTGAATGCTTTCTAACCTCAAAGGTTAACTATAATTGGTCCAAAATAAAAAATTAAATATAATTTAAAAGGATTCATACTTGAGATAAATACCAGGTTCTTATAGACTTCCCCAATTAATGGAACTCATCCCCAAGTTCACCTTCTATGGGTGGAGAAACACTATCTGAGAACAAACTCCCACCACTGATCATGTACGTCAGCCTCTCTCTCCCAAGTCTCATCTAATGAACAGTTTTACTGCCATAGAACCCGTACTAAAGGGAAATATTGGCCTCATTGAACATTTTTCCTCAAGTCGACAATGTGTATGGGATACTCACCAAATGAATCATTTTCAACTTACTCAACCTCCTTAGGATCAAAAGATTGAGACATGTCGGCATGATAATAATGAAGCATTGAAACAAGGAAAACATCATGCATGACACAGTACATATGAGGTAATTAAAATGATATGCTACTATCCCAAATCTCTCTATATTCTCTAATGACCTGTAATAATGAAGAAAAATATTAACTTCACTCCATATCTATCTATCACATGCTTGGGTGATAACCATTAGAAAAAATGATCCCTGACCGTGAAATACATAGGTTGTCGATGGAGATCGTCATATGAATTCTATCTATAATGAGAAGTATACTTATGCTTCCTTGTTATCCAAAACAACTATAAATTCTACTACATGAAATTAATACCATGTAGTGCTACCCCTCATGCCTCTAACCAGCATAGGGCTAAATGGGACGACCTATAGTACATGGTCTCAAAAGTAGGAATCTAAATTGTCTCATCAAATCTATAATTGTATGAAAAATTTATGAGAGGGAAATTACTCTTCCAATAACCATAAAAATAAAGTATTTATTCTTATATCATGTCCTATAATACTTGTATAATCTGTTCTAATTGTCCATCAATCTGATGGTGAAAAGTTATTCTCAGAAGAACTTGTGTACCAATATCTCGTTATAACCCATGTCAAAAATATGGTGTAAAAAAAGAATCCATATCTAAAATGTTTTTATGAGGAACGTCGTGTTGCATTATGATCTCATGGATATACAATTTTCCCTTATCATTAAATAATATTTTCTCTTGGATGGGAGGGATGTGGGCTACAATTGTTAGTTGGTCAATGACAACACCAAATGCATCACTACCACAAGGTGACCTTGGTAATCCGACTACAAAATCCATATCAACATCATATCATTTCCATTATCATATTTCAAGTGGTTTTTACAAGAAAATAAGCCTCTGATTATCCTTTTTCACCTAATTATGGGTGTAACATCTAGTGATAATGTCTGCTATCTGACACTCATCTCAGGCCACCAATACTGGTGTCACATATCTTGATACATCATAGAGATTCTTGGATGAACTATGCATAGAGAATCATGGGATTAATTCTTCTATTCCTCTCTTGAGTATATAGTAACCTAGACATTTCCAAATATATGTAGGATATCTTGTCATTCCATATACAAATCTGGAGGTGATTCCACTCCTGAAATACTCTCCCAAAGAACCAAGACTTCAAGATCTGAAAATTGCCTACTCTTCACCTTATCAAGGTGGGAAGAGGTAACTGTTAAGGTTCATAGATAATAGTATTGGTGACTATAATGAAACTCTATATGCATCTTATAGAATATGGCCATTAATTTTTATTCATCATTGTCTTCCTGTACAACCTATTAATGTCTTTTTTTACTTAGCGCATTGGCTACTATATTTCCCTTTTCGGGCATATAGGTAATCTCAAAATCAAATAAAGTAAGATATTTTACCCATATTGACTATCTAAGATTCAATTCACATTGTGAAAATAAATATTTTAGGTTCTTTTAGTCCACATACACCATAAAGATCTCACCCATCAGATAGTGTCTTCAGTATCGTAAGGCATAGACAACTAATTCTTGCTCAGGGTCATGTGTTGGGTAATTACTCGCATGAGGTCTCAACTTATAAGATCCATATGAAATGAATCTATCCTATTTAATTATAACTACACCAATAACTATTTCATATGCATCATCGAACACTTTATACTCTCTTCAAGGCTATGGCAGAATCTGAATTGGTGCAGAAACAAGCCTTCCTTTCAGCTCATGAAAGGTAGTCTCACACGCTTTTTACCACAGGAACACAAAACCCATCATTGTAAGATTGGTAAGAGTTAAAACAACGAATTATAAGTACAATATTAAATTCTTGTAATATTTATCTAGCCTCAAGAAACTGCATATATCAAACTCGTACTTGGACTTTTGCCAGGTTACTACAACACTTACTTTCTCTGGGTCCCCTGATACTCTTTATTTTGAGATAATATAACCCAATAAGTGAAATTTTTCAATCCATAAGTGGTAATTATAAATTGTAGAATAAATTTGGTGTTATCTCAATGTATTCATAATTATATCAAGGTAATTCCAATGTTCGTTGTGATTGTGAGGATACACCAAGTAATCATCCATAACTACCATGAAAAATGTATCTAAATAGAGATAGAAGAAAATATTCATCAAATCCATGAAAATGGTGGGCATGTTCATAAGACTGGAAAACATAAAAAAAATATTCATTAAACCCATATCTACTATGAAAAGATGGATGATGTGTGTATGGTTTCCTCAATCACACATGATGATGACCATATCATAGTTAGATCTTAGAACAAATCCTAGCTCTCAAGAGCTACTCAAATAGATCATTTATCTAAGGTCTTGGATACCGGTTCTTGACAATAATATAGTTCAACTGTCTATAATCCATATATAAATTAGGGGTCTCATCTTCCTTCATGGGGAAAATCATGGGTGAACCCAAATAGGATGTTCTAGGTCATAGAAAACAATTGTCCTTAAATCCTTCTACTATCACTTGATCTCTTGGAGCTCAGTAGGATCCATCCTAAATGAAGGAATGGAAACTTGTTTTACTCAAAAAACTAGTTTGATCATAAAAACTACCTCTATCTCAGGAGGTAATATATAAAAATATTTGGAAAATATTTCATTTAAATGATCTACTTCGAGAAGAAAATCTATCAGGTTTACACCATGTTCCAACATAAAGAGACTAGAAATTTGAGAGGTCAATCCACCTATCCAATGATGATTTGGTCCATCTCTACTAGCCTAAACATCTGACTCTACCTTTTATAGATAAATACTACCCTTTGGTGAAATAAATGATACCCTACCACAATAGTAGACTAAAAATTCATGATATGGGACCAACCAATCCATCCTAATAATGACATAGAAGACTAAAATCTAGAGAACAAATAGGTCCTACAAGAAAGGGTTACTAGATTCCTCTAGGGGAAATTCCCTAAATTTGAGTATACCCTCTGACCATACTCCCAATGGTGTATCCATGGTCATTACACCAAAATAATATTGAATTTACATCCCTTGGAATTCCACAATAGAGAAATAGATGAAGGATTTTGAAGAAAAGTTATCAAATATAGATACAGTAGTAGAGGCTACTAGAATACTAAACCATACTATAGATGTTCATAAACTCTAATACTAATGTATTGGTTCAAAATAAAGAAACTGACCTGATCCACAACCCTATGATACAGTTAGACTACCTTGAGTATGACCGCTCTGCGGGCACTTTTGATCAGTCCGGATACAATGACTACGACCTCTTCATTGGCCAGATCGGTTGGCGCTACTCCAACACCCCATCTAACATGGTGTAAAAGACTCTCCCCCTACATGTGGAGATATTTTCGGTCCTCTTCTAGTGGAAGTTGATTGAAAGGTATAATAGAATCTCTAAAAATTCCCCATAGGGCCAAAAGTACATCACTTCATTGTTTCTATATCGCACCGAGTCATCAGATGCCCATGTCATCCACACTGATGGAATACAATGGATCATCAAGTTCAGTTACCCTGACCACCACTTCTCTGACATGAAACCCTTAAGTAAATCATTCTTCCCCTAGAAGAATTACTTGCTTGCCTAGGTATAGACCCTCAATTTCCAATACTGTCGTATTCCCTCAAGTTTCACTCAATTATAAGAGACTTATTGATGATAACATAGAATATTACAAGGTGAAAAACATTCACTAGATTAATGATGGTATATTGCATCCAATCCTAAAAATCTCAAGAATGAACTAGCTCATCACCATCTATAAGTGGTGAAAATCACTCTAAATTAGTAAAGAACCTTGATTATTCCATTACTGACATAGAAACCTACTTTATATTCATGAACTCTCTAGCTCAGTCAACAATCAGTTTCTGAATAATGATGTTATCATAGAATTATTTATAGAAATTATCTCATACCATTCCATTATGACCACTATCTTGAATAATCACATTCCACAACAACTTTTCTTAATCCCTGAGCATGTAAGTAGAAATATTGAACCTCACCTCAATAGGATTCCCGAGAAGCTCAAATATAGTTAGGGTGGCCTCTAGCCAGGACTCAGAAATGTGTGGACCACCATCCCCTAAGAATGTGGGAGGATGCTGCTGCTAGAACTCCTGGGTCAAATCATCCATCATAGGTACATATTGTGTAGAACCTTTCATGGACTATATCAGATGTATGAAACACTCATGAAGATAAGACTAAATACCCAAATTAGTTATAATAGGTGGTTCCTCATGTGCCACTCTTGGTGGTATGACTGGCGGATCAGGGCCCACCATGTCCGGAGTATGGTCATCACTACCCTCCAAGAACAAAAAACAAGGATGATGTGGTGGAATAAGTCTAAAAATTCCATGAACATGCCTCAAAAAATTAATTAAGAGTAGATAGAAGCACTAAATAAATAGAATTTAAAAATACGGGATCACTACCCAAGGTATACTAACCTAAAAACACACTTATGAGGACATGAATTGGTATGTGTTCAAGTATAAATTATAGTGGTTCTAGTAGATGAAGGGTCGCTAGCGCATTGCCTCTTTATTTACTAGTAACCATATTTTATGTCCTATTTTACTTTTTATGTTTCATTTTCTTATAAACTAATATCAATGTATGATTAAAATGGGATTTCATTCCAAGTGAATTGGTACCCATACACCTTATTGCTGAAATTAACACCCATTTATATTCATTATAATGGATTTAATTGGTAAATTTCTCATTCCAACCGATGTGGGCCCCTACACCTTATGAACTAAAACTAGAAATCACTCAATTATTTCCAAAGAGAATAACATGCATATATATATATATATAAACATGTATCACTCAAAAATCAAAGGCAATTTGTGGAAATGAAAGCAGTGAAATGAACCTATATAGAATGGAATATTCAATGCATGTGAATTCTAGGTGCTTATAATGATGCATGATTAATTCTCCTTTCCCACATCTCATTGATCCAATGATAAAATTAAAACCTAAATCACAATAATAATAATATCCATCACATAGAATGTGTGTAGACCAATAGTGAAAGGATGTCAACTATAATACAAAAAATGAGAAGAATAATTATTATTTCTAGAAACTCGGTATTTTCCCTGAACATGGGTTAGTTGCACAGAATAATGGATTATAAAAAATATTCAAAGAATTAATAATATCCTTTCTTTTTTCTCAAAATATTAAATCAAGAAAGGATCTTCTCTGATACCACATTGTGATTTCTTGAACGTGGGTTCCACTCAAAGGATCCCCAAGCCCGGTTGGCCACATGGCATCAAGCGCATCTTCATGAATTCTAGAGGCTATTGAATAGTAGTGAGGGGATAGGGTGTGTTTAAAGGGATAATATTCCATCATTACCTTACATGAGAACATTATATAAATATAATAATAGTAAAATATCATAATAAGTATAATAATCAAATGGCACTGTAGATAACAGGCTCTCTAAACACTAGACTAGTAACCCACCGTAGCAGAAGAAGAAAAGAATAATATATAACACATGAAACTGGTAATAATACAATATGATTATTATGATACATGTATTGTATCTATAAAACTAGAAACTATAATACATGGCATCGGGTAATATGTTTTATATAAAATAAGTGAAATGAATCCCCCAACTATCAAAGTACCATTATCTCCATCTCTTTCATCTGCTACCATGATCTATCCGAATGCAAGAAATCAATATTTGGTGTCAAAGTTGGGATGATTCCATTTTTCATTACCTATATACATGTAATATACTTGGGTACTAATAGTGGCCTAGATATGGTGTGAAATAAATTGTAGTAGTCCACCAACAATAGAGTCTATAACCCCCAATCTCTGTAACATAAACATAAACAATATGCAGACATATGTATATAAAAGTAAAGCAATACAACAATGTAAATAACATGTTCCTACTTCATCATCATCTAGTGTATGAACATTTAACCATTTCTTTTATTAATTATGTTCCAGTTTATATAGTATTTCATGTGAGGTATAACCATCACTCACCATGTAATGATAATATTAATAAAGGATCCAAGGTATAACAAGGCATCTTGTAATGATGATAATGTTGAAGTGGACCTAATGTAATTTCCAAGGAATCCATGACCACATGGGTCGATCCAACTTATTAATAACCTGTATCCTAGCTATAAGTAGTCATCATGTAATATAAGGGGAATTTCCTAAGGTATTCCACTGTAATATGATTCTAACCGAGTCTGAGGATCCCATCCAAGGTAAAACTAGATAACCAATGATTGGGCCCAATGGGTGTATACATGGATTTACATGTATATAGAAATCATTCTAGATACATGGATTTTATACAAATAATCCTTTAATAATAATGTATGGAACCTATGTTTTCATGTTGGGGATACACTAGTAGACAAGTATTGGGTTCCATGGTGGGTATCGCCCTTAGAATCTGGCATCCCTGATTTGGAATGGCATCCACAATTACGGTAGGAATTCCCCCATGAACCCAATAATTAATTGATTCTAAAAACTTCTATAAACATTTAAAGTTCCATATTTAATAGGCACCTTATACTTGATTCATTAATTAATTAATCCATGTAATACTCATGTCCTTCAGTTGATCATTTTGATTATGCTTTTTTCCTTTCATTAGTGTGATAAGGAATAAAAAATCATGAAACCATTAAGTACATAATTTTCTTATTTGTTCATTATGTTCACTCTTCTACCTTCCATAAGCATGGAGTGTTGTGATACATACATGAAACCAAGTACAATTCCATCATAAAAAACTAGTCCAATAAGTATTAATCTATTTTCCATTAATCATTTAAATGGTTAATTGATTAATTGGAAAAAGTTACCTTTGAAGTATCACAAGATACATTCATTTAATAACCATTTATAACTTTTTAATTTAATTTAAACACTTACCTTTGTCTAGTTCAAGTCACAGAACACCCAAACCATGGCGCAAATAGGCCTAACAAGCTACTAAATGTATTATTATGGAATCCCCCTACATAGGGTTGTCGACGTTGAGGTTGTAACCTAAAACTGCATGAATAAGATTTATGTAACAACCTCTAGAACATGATCATGATGACTATAATCCAGAAAATTGAATTCAATAAACAACACTTAAGGAAATCATTGATCTCACAATAAAGGTAGTTTATAAAATGGCGAGACTTGAGGGATGAGTCACAGACCTCCTACATCAAGGTTATAAAACATTCTCCATCTTGTATCAGCCTTTAATTTCGCTTGGATTTTAAGAAATCTAAATCATATATCAATGCCATAAAAGTAGGTAATATGATTCTATATCTAAATAAATTTGTTGAGGAGAAGAGAAATAAAGAACGGCTCCAAAAGAATCGAGTACATAAAAATGTGAATCCAACATGATGAGTAGAGGCATAATTGTGATTTTTTTCGAGTATCGAGATCCATACCAATGAGAGAGGGTTTTGGAGATCAAAAATGGGGAGGGAGGATCTTGATTTCCACTACAATAATCCAAGAGGAAGGGGTGAGTCTAACATTTCATTAAGGTCAATATGGTCTTTTTACCCCAAAATAATTGGGTCACATAATTTGGTCGCACTATTGGACAAACTCTGTGCTAACTGTGTGTCTCCAACAGCTTAAGGAGGGACCCCATATGGCTAGGATGCATGGTTAGGGAAACCATGTTACAACCATGTGATTCATCTCTACTAAAAACTTCATACATCATGTATAGGAATGCGGCCCCTGTAACATGGCTATGGAAAATCATGCACCTTACTTGCACCTTTGTCCAATCCAACATGGTTAGGAGAGACCATGTGGGTTGGGTCGTACAGTATCTAATAACCATTCATACCTTTTTTTCTCTCCAATGAATGGGGTTCCAAGCTCTAAAAAAGTATCATAAATCCCAAAAACCTTTCTATCCTCAAAGGGCATCTATAGTAGGTCCAAAATAAATAATTAGACCAAATTTAAAAGGATCCATACCTGAGATAGAAACTAGGTTCTTATAAAGTATCCATGGGAGAGGATATATTACACAGGGTAGTGATGGTTTGTTTTTTCATAAGTGTGGTAGGCTAGGTCACCTTACCGTGGTTATTTAGGATCCCTCGATATATGGGAAGTGATGGAGGACCTATGATAACAGAGATCACTAGAAGGGGTTCTTCAACCCTGTATCATTTGGGAAGTTGGAGTTCTACTTGATGTGTCGGTCGTGGAGGTGGACATGGTACTTTAGGGAAGGAGTCCCCATATCAATATAGAATTTGATCACAGGGGACTCGGACTAGATCATAGGGTAAATGGATAGGTCATTTGCTTGCAGTTCAGCCTAAAATTGTTGATTGTGAGGTTGGTCCATCGTTAGTTAGAGGTAAAATTATTCTAGATTCTATGATTTCTATCATATTATTTGATATTAGAGCTTCACATTATTTTATAACTTATTTTCTTGTGGAATTTTTGTGTTGACAGCTGAGTTTGTGTGTGGGGTTATGAAAATAAACAACCTGTTGGGTTTACAGACTAATGAAATATATCTATGCCAGGTGTATTCCCTCAGAGTTGTTGATTGTCATTAACTTTGGGATCTTTACATAATTTAGATTATATCGTTTGACTTGATTTTGTGTATGGACTGGCTGGTATCATACTGATCCCACATTGATTGTTACCATGGGCGAGTAACCTCCATATCTATAGACGGTTACAAATATGTTCATCATCGAGAATGGGATATCCATGAAGACCGTGCAGGGCCAATTAATCATAAAATAAGGGAGAACACCACATAGGTTTTTGGTCACTTTTCAGATGGTGGGGTGTCGATCATAATGTATTTCCTCACATAGTGGATCAGTTTTAGGACATTTTTCTTGAGGACTTATCTGGAATTCTACCAAAGAAATATGTTTGGTTTACGATGGAACTAATTCTTGGACACGAATCAGTTTCCTTTATACCATATAGACTATAACCCATGGATCTTAAATATAATAAGACTCATCTAGGAGAATTGATGGATAAGGGATTTATCTTTCCGAGTACATCAGCATGGGTTTATCGAATCTTGTTTTCAAAGACAGATGATGGAACATTATGATTTTGCATAGATTAAAGTTAAATATAATGAAAATTAATAATTTTTATCCTCTTCCATGTATCAATGATCCTTTTTTAACATATGATGGATTCTTGTATGTTATCAATGATTGATTTGAGGATGGGGTATCATTAGCTAAGTGTGGGAACTTCTGATATAACACTCTCTACATTTAGTATCAGGTGTGGATTTTATGGGTTCGTTGTAATGTTTTTTGGTCTAAAAAATTCTCTTTATGTGTTTATGGGATTAATGAAAAAACAATACACCCTTACATGGATCATTTTTTGGCTTTTTCAATTTATGACATCTTGGTTTAGTCCAACTGTCTTGGAAATCATTCCAAACATATTGAGATCTACATTATTACATTGAGAAAGAATCGTATATACAATAAACTCTCAAAGTATAATTTTTGGATTAATATGGTTCATATATTGGGTTACATAATCTTAGAGGAAGGTGTGTCTATGGACCCAGAGAAATGTTAATAAATTTTTTCTTAAGAGTGTCCTAAGAATTTTTATTGATATCCAAGGTTTTTTTGTTTAGTGGGTTATTGTCAAGGGGTCATTAAGGGAATTTTTCATTTGGATGATTCTTTTTTTAGCCTGGACAAAAAGGGTATCACATTTTAATGTTCTATTTAATTTGAGAATTCATTCCAGGAGTTAATGAATAGTTTGAATACTGCACCAATTTTTAACATACCAAATCCTTGTGAAGAGTATAGCTTGTTTTTTGATGCATTTAGGATTATACTTTTGATAGTGTTGATACAGAGTGATCATATCATGGATTATTGATCACTAAATTTGATTCAACATGAAAGTAATTCTCGTATTTCTGATCTCAAGTTTGTAGTGGTGGTTTATGCCTTCAAGTGTTTGTGGCATTCCCTTATGGAAAAAATATTTATTGTATATACTAACCACCAAATCCTTAAGTATATATTTTATCAATGAAATTTTAATCCCTAGAATCAATGATAGATCATGTATATGCAATATTTTTATTTTTTATGGCCTATAAACTAGGGAAAGTGAATATTTTTTTTTTGATGCTTTAAGCAAAAATACACAGACTCAGGTAGTCCAAGAGTCCAGTTATGAGTGGAAAATTATGGAATTACTAGATAAGAAGCACATGGATGTTCTAGAGGATTAGGAAAATATGAACATTGTGCCCTTATCTATTGAGCCTACACTCCTTTCCCAGATCAAGGAAATTAAATATGGGGATCTGGAGTGTTTACAATTGAGGGATAGTTTTGAAGGTGGGGGAACCTCCCAATTTGACTATAGGTGAGGATGAAATAATCTATATTTGGGATCATGTTATTGTGTCTACTTGTGTTTAGGAATTTTTGATGGATGAGTTTTATGAATCAAAGTGGTTGGTGGACCTCATTTTGACTAAGAAGTACCACTATATTCAAAAAAAATATTCCTAACTAGGAATGAAAAATATTATTGTAGGTTTTGGTATATGTTGCTACACCTATTAACATGTGATGTCCAATAATATGTGAGATTTCAGGCCTCTATTGTCATTTCTCATTCTAGAGTGGAAATGGGATGATGTCACAATGGAATTTTCGGTAGGTCTTTGAGGACCCCTTAGAAGCATGACAAGGTATGGGTGATTGTGTACCATTTTACAATAGTGGCCCATTTCATTCCAATCTAGGAAACATTCATAGTTGATCAGTTGGGTGACCTATATGTTTGGGAGATAGTGATTTTTTATAAGGTTACATCAAGTATAGCTTCAAATTAATATCCAAATTTTATTTCATTCTTCTATCATGTTTGGAAGAAGGAAATAGTTACTTAGTTATTTCTAAGTAAATCCATTCACCAACAGATAGACAAGAAATTAGAGTACACTATTCAGATGTTGGAGGACATGCTTCAATTTGGTGGATCTTAGAAGAAGCACTTAAAGATTGTTGAGTTTTTTCATAAAAATAGTTATCATGTTACTATTTAGATGGAACCATTCAATGTGCTCTATGGTATTCCATTTAGATCACCTTTATGTTTGATGTAGGTGGGGGAATTTCTGTTTGTGGGAATGATTCTCACATGGGAGACATGGGAATAGGTTTAGTTAATTAAAAAACATATTGTTGTAGAGTAAATAAAAGTCCTATTATAATTTAAATCTATAACCTCTTGAATTTATAGTGGGTGACCATGTTTTTTTTCATGTGTCATAGATATTGGGTCACTATCGGATTCAAAAGTAGATCAATTTGGTGCCTAGGTTTTTTAGGCCATTTGAAATTATAGATATGATCGAACTAGTAGAGTATTGATTGAATCAGCCATATAGGTATAGAACTATGAACAGTATCTTACATATATCACAACAGTGGAATTTTCTCCCTAACCCATCTAATGAGATCGATGTTGATAATGTTGAGATTAAGGTTAATTCATCCATTTAAGAGCTTCTAATTTGTGTTAAGGATCACATTCATACTGTTTTATGGGGAAATATTGTGCCATTTATCCCAGAGTTGGGGAAGCATGGTAGTGTTCAGTAGGAAACAAAGGGGTGGTAAATAGATATTGAGGCCCATTGGTCCAACCTTTTCACCTTGGAATCTTTTTGTTTCTTGGGAGTACAGCTCGAGGATGTGTTGTTATAATGTGGGGAGATTGTAAGATCCTGACATTTCTTGAGACCTTCCATTATCTTTTTCATGTACATGACCCTTTATTTATGTATTATATATATATATATAATGATTAGGTTATGTTTTGAGTGTTTTGGAGGAGTTTTTACATGCTTTGGAGCCTTTTTTGGAGGTGAATTGTTCGAGCTTGGTAAGTACAAACCGTGCAACACATCCAGGAAAAAATATGGATGGTAGTATGAGGGAGAGTTGCTCTACATGGTTCATGCATAGTTTGGAAAATCTGTGTGGATGAATAGGATAAATCGTGGAATGATGAACAATTGAGAAAATAAAAATTGGGGAATGGTTTTTCTAACTAGGTTATATAACCAAGTGAGGGGTTAGATTGAGATAGTAGCACTGCACGGTTGGTACATGGTATTCTAAACCATGTGGCATAACCATGTAGTGTATATTTGGAAGCCCAAAAATAATTTAACTTTTTCGAATAAAAATCTTAAGGCCTTATTTTTACCTAATTTCGTGGATTTAAGAACTTTGTTTTTTCCCAAGGCTTGAGAGGTGATCCCCATTGATATGGGGTCAAATTTCAAGATATTCAAAGCATGTTGGAGATCCAGATCCATTGATAAGTCTTCATTATTTGTCATTCCACCTAGATATATTATTCTTATATTTTCTGGAACCTTATATATAAACCATTATGGATAAATCCATGTTAATTTATATGAATTGTGATGTTTTATTGTTAGATATATTTATGTAAAGGAGATTTAGGCCCAGATCTTGAGGATCATAGTTCCATTCTTTTTTTTCAACAAAGACCCTAAGGTAGGTTATCTACATTCTTTTCCCATAGTCTTGATGATGATCTAGTGTTGTATTTGTATCATTTTGTTACCATGTTGTGCAGTTATGTATAATTTAGAAAATTTAATTGAATCCCTATGAAGTTGTGAGACACTTCGTGAATCTTATTGGATCCATTGAAGATTATGAAACTGGGTTAACCGACTACCCAAGGGGTGTGCCAATGTTCTTGAAATAATAATAGTGGAATTTAAATGAGGAATTATTAGGCTTATGAAATTAAAACAACTATTAATGTGTTTTTATGTTAACATATTGTAAAGATTGATTCTTATAACCTGTAAATTTTAATGAGTTGTGAGATGATTCGTGGTAATTGGGATAAATGGTTATGTGTTGAAATGATGTTAAATTTTTTTATTTATAAATTAAATGATTCACTATGTCGAGAGTGGTTGATAAAAAGGGTTATTAATTAGAACCTTGATTTTTATATGTGAAAAATGAGATGTTGGTGTTGGACTATTACTCCCCATACATGAGTGTCTAGAATGATTCTCTAGTCCCACGATGCATGCATGAGAATTGGTGCTGGACTGATGCACCAAGTAACTAAGATTTTTATGATAGACTAATTCTCTAAGTACCCTTGATAATAATGTTGGACTGAAACTACAAGAATTTGTGATAATGGTACCTGGACTAACACTCCAAGGAACTGAAATGAAATTGGAATTAATTTGAATAATTAAATCCAATGAAATAATAATGTGTTAAATCCCTATGGTGTATGGTTCAGACTCTAGAACAGGCTGAAGTAGATGTGATTAGCTTTGGTGTCACCATGAACCCAAGGGATGATGTGGTTAAAAACATAATAATAAATGTAGAACATTTATTACCTTTATCATTTATATTTTATTCATTATACAACTACATACAATTTTATAAATTGGATATTACTTTATACATGGTTGTTGGAGGCCTACTAAGTTATACTCACACACTACTCGGGCAACCAATTGGTACCAGAGTGGACTTCATGTTTTCATGTCAGGATATGGGTAAAGGCCTTATGTTATATGGATGAGTTAGTATTTAGGATAGTGCATGGATGAGAGAACCGAACATGATGTCGGGACCAACTTGGGAGTTTCTAGTGTGTCGTTATTTTGGGTTTTCATTCGATACTTTACACTTATAAGACCTGGCATATTTACTACTTTGGTTTGTTCATTTTCATTATATTTGGATTATCATGTCATCTCTGGTAATCATTGGTTATTTTGTATTATGATCAAGGATATTTATATATTGATTTACACTATCATTTTACTATAAAAAGGGTGTATAGTCTCTCCACGTATCATATTAGACACTCACGACTAGTCGGTAGCCTCTTGCATAAAGGGAGATGCACTGGAGGTAATGTGGCGAACCGACTAGCAGCAACGATATGTGGAACATTGGTCGAGAAGATATAAAAAAGAAAGTGTAAATACAATTTTATACATTAATAGGATAAAATAAATCAACTTAGAAGAACAGTTTTCAACAAATAATCATTATAACTCTAAGAATAGAAATTGAGTTATCAAAACCCCTTACATGATCATTATCTTTTGAATTGAAACCCCATGAAAGGTAGAACATGATATGGTTTTGTAATTCCCTTATATTTCATGAAATATTATTATAAGACAAATCTTTTTCCTATATATAGATAAAAAAGGAAACAGGTGATGATTATGTATCATATCATAATGAAGAAAAATTGAATTGCAAATGCCATAACCTTTTATCCTTCTCGTCCAAACAAGATCGAATCTCTTATATAATAAAAATAACTATCATAATACCATATTAATAAACATAATCATAATTATAACCCTTTATAAATTTAATTTAAAATCATTTATTACAAATATATTAGTTATTAATAATTTTATTCATAAAGGTATGTTATAAGTTTCAATTGTTTATTTAATACAAGTTTCATAACGGATGTCTCAAGTTTGTTTAATAAATATAATGTTAATTATTAAAATATAATTATAGTTATTGGATAATATGTTTTATGATGACTTATAATTTTCTAATTTCACTTTATATGTATTTTTTTATGATTTGTGATGAAGAAGTCGGTAATGATCTTGTTTCTATAATTTATAATGAACATAAAGTTTTCTACAATAATAAAAGATAAATAATAATATAACATTCAAATAAAAATAAAAAAATGTCATTTTATCATTAATTTATAATAACAGTAGTATTTAGGTTTCCATATTCATTAATGATGGAAATTTATAGCATTTTTTAGTAGGTTGTTAAATTGACCCAAATAAGAAAAAGCTATAATTTATATGTGATTATGGTAAAGAAAGCGATTATTTTGGAATAATACAATAATTAAAGAAGCTTGAGGATATTATTTATAATATTTTAAGGTGGGGAATATTATTTTGAGATATTTCTATAAAAATTAGAAGACTATATGAAAAATGAATAATGTAACTTTCATGGGGACGGTAGTTTCCACGTACGCACGGGTGATGAGTTTGTTTACAAAGACTAAAATGGAGGTAGGAATAGGTTTATATTTTAGGAATAATAATAATTATATTAATATTATATTTATTCATTAAATTCACCATTTTAATTTGACATCTAATGTGGTTATGAAAAATGAATCACATCACTTATGGTGGCGGTAGTCTGTATGCAACACAGGCGACATTTTAATTTTTTAAATGGTTAGGAGAAGGGTAGAAAAAGTTAACTCCATAAAAATAATAAAATTTAAGTATAATTATGATACTTATGTATTTATATAAATATTTTTTTATTATATTCTGAGGAGGAATAAGAATAATGAATTGAAAATAAATGGAAAATGAGTAACTGGGAATTTTACCTTACTCCTTGGAAAATCTGCTTTGCAAATTGGATTAAGACATTGAGAGGTGGTATTTTGAGAATAAAAAAACAATAGGAGTTTTCTAGGATTATTGATTATTTATTTGGGTATATTTTTTATGATTACAAGTGGCTTTGGGTGTGTGAATAAGTGGGGTGGTGGTGGTGCCTTTTATAAGAGAGAAGAGTGGCATGTATATATATATGAAAGGTAATGTTGATATTGAAAGATCAAGTGGATCCAATAATGGACAATAATGGATTGGGGATAGATTTAGGGTTCATAAAGATTCATACATTAATTTTCACATATTTGTTCAACAAATTTATAGTCTTTTTCTTTTATATTTTTGACTTTTAGTATTCTTGGTTTTAAATGTGGTATATAATTTTTACAAAAGTAATTTACATTTAATACCTAAAAATAAATTGGACATTAATAGGAAATTTTTTACATAATGATTGTAAAACATAAATCAATTTTTACTGATAAAAAATCTGATGTTTATAAAATTGAATTTCAATATTAGCACATATAACACGTAAAAACCTTTTTTAGGAAAAGTGTATTTTTAAGCCTAAAAATAATTTTTAGGATAAAATTTTTAATGTTGTTGATTTAAACGACATAAATTGATTTATCATTGAAAAAATAATATTTATTTAGATTTCCAATAAAGTTAAAACTGAATCCTCCTTGAGAAAACAAAATTAAAAGAAAAGGAATAAAAATAGTTTTTTTAAATTAATATTACTTCAGATTCCAAATATTAAAAATAAATTTTCTAAATTTAATATAGTATTTAAATAAATAATTTTATTCCATAGATACATTATTGTTCATTAATAAAAGTGTAAAAGTTTTGACTCATGCTTAGATCATGATAAATTCAAAAATTCCATGGTATTAAAAAAACGGTATTTCATACTCTTCACCTAAAAATAAAATATTTGATGAAAAACACAAAAATTCATCTTAAGATAATATTGACATCATAAATTAGAAAATTAGGTTCATTTTATTAAATTAAAATTATATAATTTTGGAATTTAACTTTAAAATGGAAATATAAAACTTAATGATAACTATTTAAAATAGGAAATGGATTTTTAGATATTAACTATTATTATTCTTATTTACTATAAATTATTAATTAATTTATCTTTAATAAATTATTTATATCAACAATATATTGTTTCCATGATATATTTATCTTCTTAAAATAAAGCACATAAAGAACACAATTTTTGATAAAATACATTTTTATAATAAAATGATCTTATTACTTATTTTTCGACATTAATTGAGTTTTATCAATGCATTGGTAATGAAAATGAACTTTCTTTTTTTAAGTCAAAATGTGAAAGGTATAAAATACATGTTCTATACAAACCATTTACCACACTGATAATTACATGTTTATGTAGTTTTAATTTCTTCTTAAATAACTCTTTATAGTCTCCACTTAAGATCTAAGCATGAGATATGATATACTGGAAGTTGTGGGTGGTAGTTTAGCTAGCATGGATGTCATGAAAATTTCAAGAAGCTTGAATTTCTCTCATATATGATTTCATTCATATATTAATTGTTAGTGTTTAGCATAGGATTGGTTTAATGAAAACCATATTGATGCCACCTCTTTTCCATGTTTGGATAGGTTAGTCCCATAAGTAAGGCCCGTACAGCTTGAATCTCAGTTAATCTTTGGAAGGCCATGCTTGACTTTGAAATTAACCAGTTTCAACTATAAAAGCTACAACTCTTTATGTTATTTCATGGAACTACTTGAGTGCACTGAACTATGTCCTTGTAGCCCAATGCTTGGGAAATAAATGACGTCCTCATTTTCTTCAAAACTTATATAGGGAATAGACATAGTGAAACAAGTATTCCATCAACAAATCATCTAGAATTAGCAACATCATTTTCAAACTCAGATCTATTTTTCATATGGGTTTAGGTTCTTCATTCTTGAGTTGACTTATGTCTGACCTGATACTAGATTTCCTTCGACTCAATCTCGAATCTCATTCTTCTTCCATCAAATTTGATCAGTTTTCTTCGATCCCCAACATCTCCCCTCAGTTTATGTTTTGTGTTTGGATGATGTTAGGCCATGATTTTCTTTGATATTCACTCTTTTGAAACTCTAGGATGATGATTTCAGAAACAAAGGATGTCTTACATTGTCATTTGAAACTATTGCAATCAAGGTCAGAAGTCGTGTGTTGATGATCAAAAGCCTTAAAATTGAGGCTTAGGAATTCTTGCGATGCTTTTTGAGAAAAAACATTGGAAAATGTTGCCAATCCCACAAAACATAAAAAACATATACTAATTAAAAATACATATAATAAAACAAAATAAAAATCAATAACATAAATAATGCTTACGATGACTTAAAAGACTTAGGGAAATGATGGTACATTTTTATTTTTCAATAAATTTTCAATTTTAAACAGACCAATAACAAAATCTATTCAACAAAAAATATTCTAGGACAAAATCAATGAACCATAGGACTTAATACACAACACTTGAAACACTTAAAAAAACAATATTTCAATTTTTTTAAAAGAAATTGAATAATTGTTATTAAATTATAAGAAAATTAACCCAAAATACCTTTAAATCAAATTACCGGAAAATTATCAATTTTATGAAAATATCTAACGAATTAAATTTCAACACAATTCACTATCATAGATTATCACTTATTCAACATCATCTTTTATGAGTGCTAAATAAAAAGTGCTGATAAAAGGAATAATTATATCCGTGCTAACTAAAATCCATGATAAAATATCTTTTATCAGCACTAAGAAAAAATTGATAAAGGTATACCATTTATCAGTGCATTATTTATTAGTGATAAAATCATTTAATAAGAAAATTATTAATATATACAAAATTTTCATATGTATATTCATAAAATAATGTTTATTTATATACCGGAAAATCGTTTTTTTCATTTTATAGAAAGCCGGATTGTGGGTTGCTGGTACCCATACAGCCGAAACACCAAATCACAATTCAAACTGAACTTTCAAAATTCAAACCACCGCCTTACCGCCTCGAGCCGTGAGCCTGTACTGCCTCGAGCACCGAGCCGCCATCAGATCTGACACGCCATGTGCCATGTACTTCAGCCATATCCACATCACAGGATCGCCGATGAGTGTCGCCGGCGTCCGTCGTCACATCGCCTCCCCATCACACCGCTGGGGGTTCAACGAAACATCATCCATGGAGTAGCCAATGTGTTCCCTCCCCTCATTCCCATCACCAGATCACCGGTGAGCTTTGTCGGCGTCCGCCATCATCATCATCTCCCCATGACAGAGGATACACGAAAACATCGAACGAAAAACCAAAATCAATAGAACAAACATCCATGGAGATGCCTTCTAAAAAAATCATCGTCATCGCTCCATCTTGACAGCACTCTCGCTGAGAGATTCACCACGACACAGCGGAAGAAAAGAAAAACAAAGAACAGAAGATCCCGCCGCCACCAGACAAAAACAACTGCATCAGACACCCGAAACCCTAACATTCTCACCTGAGAAGATGAAGAACCCCGCAAACCACCGGCTCATGAGCGTAACCCCCAAACGCGAAAAAACTCACCACATGACAATAGCGAGCTGCCGAGAACAGAACCACGAGCGCTCCGAAGAGTGTGTCGTCAATAAGAACCGGTCTTACACCCGTGGATCTGATCCAACAACCGTAGAAGCCCGGAGAGCATCTCCACAGCCTGAGAGAAGACCACAAAGCCCTGCAACAGAGAACCACCACCAACCTGCCGATCACGAGAAGGAATCGTCGTGCCAACCGCAGCGACGGAGCTGGCGGCGGCGAGAGGAAACCCTAGGGCGGGAGGAGCCCTTTACGGGCGCATCGTCCCTCATTTATATACATTAACTAAAAAATGAATTTTTATAGTTAATATAAATATGATATATTTGTATATATTTTTTAATAATTCAAATATATATATAATGTTTAAAAAAAATTTTATGAAATTATTTATATAAATATATATATATATATATATTTACATAATTATAAAATTATAATAAATATGTTTGAATAAAAAATAGAAGTATTATATTTATAAATATATATATATATATATATATTAATAAATATATATAATTATATAAATATGTATGATTATATAAATAAATTTATATATATATACAAATATTTATAGATATATTTTAAGTACTTAGGGGTACAAATACATCAAAACACACGCACAATTCTGACCCCTGATGAGTATGTCATAGCTCCCCCAAGGGATAACCCACCCATTTCTGGGACAAACAAAATTATAAGGGCCTGAGGTCATATCTTGTATGGGCCTTTAGGGATGTGATTAGTGGGGTCTTTGAGCCAATTAAAAATGTATGGGTTATCCCATGGGGGGCAACGACCAAATCAGCATGGGTTGGAAGTGTGCATGTGTTTCGATATATTTGTACCCATAAGCACCTAATATACATATTTATAAATATTTGTATATAATTATATATAAATATATATATATCAGGTACTTAAGGGTACAAATACACAAAAACACACACACTTCCAACCCCTGATGAGCCGTTCATAGACCCCTCCCCCCAGAGATAACCCGCACATTTTTTATTGGATCAAAGACCCCACTAATCACAACCCCAAAGGCCCATACAAGATATGATATCATGACCTTAAAATTTTACTTGTCCCATATTACCCCGAAAACAAAGCCTCCACAAACGCATGATGCCTCTATCACCGCGTCATCACCAGAACCGTGATAGGGTCATCGTCACTAGCAAACAGGGCTCACCTCCACACAACGACGATCAGGCTCCACCATGCCTTGTGTCACGTGGTCCCTATACCGACGCTGCCAAACCGATCCTTCCATCATCTCGTTTGACACCATCAGAGACACCGATGGACCACCACCCCCACAGTCGTCTGGTGGTTCGCCAACCCATATTGCCGTTGGCAACTCCTGTAGTAGTACAGGACCTAACATATGACAGTGAAGACCAACACCACTGTGCTGACCGCCGTCATTACCTGTCAGGTGGATTAAGTACTCTTTTATCACCTGGGTGATCAACCACATCCACTGCCTTCTAAAGCTGATCATTGCCCCCCAACGACTTGTGGTATCCCATCAAATCCAGCACTTGCAACAACACTGCCACAACCTGCAGAACCATAACTGTCATCATGATCGTGCTCCACTCGTCTCCGTAGTTGGACCATCACCATCATGGAGCAATGCCAAATACATGCACCTACTTTCCTATCGAACATCGACACACGCACGGGCCAAATTCAGCACACACTGCCCGAAAGTGGTCCCGCTCGGGCAATAATCGGTGAGGACGAGTTTTGATCCCACACATCTTAAATTTGATGTCGTGGGGGGTAAACAAATATCACAAACTGATCTAGACACCATTATATATTTATCTATATATTTATTTATAATTATAATTATTAATAAATATATTTAAATAATAAATATGTTAATTATAATTATATATTTACTTATTTTAATAAATTTATAAATATATTTATATATTTATATGCAAATATTTATAAATATATTTAATTATAATAGTAATTATTAATAAATTCGTATATATTTAAATAATTATAAAATTATAATAAATATATTTAAAATAATAAATATATATATTACAGAAAAGGTCCATGAGCCCGGACAACCTACTTCTACAAAAATTAATTGAAAAATAAAGAATAGAACATGAAAAGGAGAAAAGATAAGAACAAAAAAGAGAGCACCTTCTAGAAATGAAAACTAAAAATGGGTGGAACCAGGATCATCCCCATAAACCTGATTAGAGATATCACCAATAGATTATCGTTATGACTGTGAATTCTTCTGATTAAAAAACACATAGTACATTTTCCTGAGTGTAACCTGCTTCAGAGTGAGATCCTTAGAAGAAGACCAGGTAGAGCAACCCCGCCCAACCCAGTCATCCTTGCCACGTCCTCGTCCATGATTTTTCATATGCAGACCTCATTTCCACGTCTTTGTTTGCTGCCAATACCCTTTTGATTTAGAATGAGTGAGTGGTTGTTTCATATATTCATGATTGACTCTTGAAGCATCATCTGCCATAGCTTGCACTACAATATCATGCTCACTTGGCTCCATTCTATCCAGGACAGGTGAATGAGTCACTTTTCGGCTACCAATACCAATGTATTTTTTTAGAAGCGTTAACCAAACTACCCTCCCTTATATACTACTCAGCCCCAACAACAATATCTGATCATAATTTCTTTTAACAAATGTCACCTTCATACTGCATAGTCGGATGTCCAAAGGTCCCAAAAGCTAGATGTCCAACACCTATACAACCATTAACAGGAGTACTCTCAATCGGATGCATCTCATATAGATCAGGAGCCCTAAGTTGTGTGCAATCCGTTGTAGGAACATCATCCACCAAATGTGTATCAGTTTGCACAACGAGATCATCAAAGGCATTCATAATTTTCCAATGTCCGTCATTTCCACCAGATGTTGTTGCATCCCGAGTTTGATCATGACCGCTAGAATGCAGGGCAGCTTCATTTTTATTCTCCTTCCGACATATCGTAGAATCATGCCAACGAATGGATAAATAGTCATAGACTATAGATTTCCTACAATTTGAGATTTCATGTCCAATTACCTTGCATTCCAAATTTTTTTGGCATTCTTTCATATACAATTAGCAAATCATGTTCACCCACATCAGTGTACAACCGAACACCATCCACTAAATGGGAATTCAAATCAACTTTGACCAAAAAGCGAGAAAAGTGCCAAAACATTGCAGTCTTCGTTTTGTTATTATTCTTGATTGGAACACCAATTGACATTGAAATATAATATAATATTTTATGATGCCAAAGAATTCAATCAAGGTCATAGTCCCTTACCCAGAGTTTAACATTAGAGATACCAAATTCTAGCAGATTAAAGTCCCTATCCCATTCACGGATAATGATAAAAGGTGGTTTGAGAAATATTAATCCATATCTCCATGCCCATATCTTTAACTCATCAGATGAGAAGAGCATATGAAAAAAACCACGACCTAGAGAAATGAATTTCCATGACAAGGACCACCATATTGTTAAGATCCTCTCAATAATTTCTTCAATTTTCATGGGAATGGAACCCCTTGGAAGAACAAGAAGAGTAATGTTAGAGTTCTCACCTATTTTGAAGTGTTCTGAGACAACAATCGGATCTACCCTGATGTGTGCAACACCTCCCTTTTGACGAATTGTGGGAAAATCCGATACCTTGTGAAGAAAGGATGAGTGCGTGCCTGCTCCATACGAAGCCACATCGCTACAAGCACGAAGACCAGAAGCAACTAGATCGTCACCACGAGCATCTGGGCACGCAGCAGCCGGATCGACCAAATATAAATCTCCCGAAGCACTAGAGGCGTGCATGTGAGAATCAAAGCGCCCCCAACCCCGAAAACCCTCAGCAACAGATGACGCCATCTCGTGCGGGTTCCGCGTGAGACGATCACTATGGAGAAGACCCAACGACAAAGCGGGAGGGCTGCGGCATCGAGATGTAGAAGATATCCGGTAGTAGACGAAGCCACTGCGACAGTGGCAAACAAAGCCGCTGCGACGGCGGTGAAAGGTATGTCGCGGCGCACGAAGGACTCACAGCGATGAACGAAGGGAACGCAATGGCAAACGAAGCCACTGTGACAGCGGCATGGACTTCCTCGAGCGTAGAAAAGAGACAACGTGGACCGCGATGGCGGAGTAAAGCGCGAAAACGGGCGGCGGCCGACACCATCGCAAGCCTTGCCCCTACATCGCTGCTGTCAATACACCGTCAGGCCAACACTGCCACCGCCTTGGTCCAGCACGACCATCAGACATCGTGCACCATCCATCGTCATGCCCATCAGAATCGAAGACGCCCTTGAACTTATTTACCCATATTATTCGTAGTCCCATATCAGACACAACCCACAATTGGCCCATGAAATCTGCTTCACACCATAATCTGGCCACAACCCCATCACTTTACCCGCGGAAGCCAGCGCAGCCAAACAACACTCATAGACGCACCACCAAAGGAGCCTCCCCATACGGACGTATGATATATATGTTCGGGTGATTTAAATTCTGAACCGAATATTTATTGTTGGGGGTGATTTAAAATCTCAACCCAATATTTTTTGTCCCTGGTGATTAAAAATCTGAATATTTGTTTTATTTGTCCTAAAAAATAGGATCTCATTTTGACTGCATTTAAACCACGTGAAAGGTTGAAAAAAAGAGGAGGCTTATAAAATGCATGACACACAATAGAGGAGTCACGCCTTTTGAAGGTTCCAAAGCCCCTGCATATTGGAGTGGAGCGTTGACGGATTCACAACGCCGAGGGCTCGAGTAGTGGTGTGCGGTTCACGGCATGGCTGCAAGAGGAGAGGGGAACCTGAGATCACGGAGGTGGTTGAAATAAAGCACGGAGTGGAGCAGAGATTGTTGCGCCAATTGAAGTGTGTGGTTTGTGAGGCTTGTAATTTTTATTTGACAATAAAATTATTGATTCTCGGGTGGAATAGGCTTTCGCCGAACCACGGTAACTTTGGTGTTTTTATTTTATTTCGTTGCATTTTAAAAACTCCGACCCAACAATATATCCCATCCCCTTGCCTCACCACACACGAAATTCATGTCAAGTTGTCACCAGGACCACCAGGCCACCACCCTTGAGCGACGGGTTCACCAATCTTATTCGCTTGTCGGCCGTCACAACATCGCATCAACAACACTTCTGTTGAGCTCTCAACCACCTACGTGGCCTGCATCAAATCCCACCTCTCCGTCATAGTTAACGCCTAGATCCTCCACCGACATAGCATCCTCCACCGTTCTGTTGCACCTGCAACGCCTTCATCGAGCTCACCACCACTCCCGCCCCTAGTCTTCTGTTCCGTCACCAGCACCTCGGTCCGCCACTGAACGTCAAGGTCATCCTCCTACATCACCTGCCACTGCCTGCGTGGCCTGTGTCCCCTGCTTCTCCATCGTAACATGAGTCTTCCACTAGTCCCTTTTGCAATTAGCTCCACCACACTCCACCTGTGTGGCCTGCATCGAATCCCGTCTCCCCACCGTAGCGCTCCACAACGAGCTCCTTTCTATGCTGGAATCACCAATAGATCCTTTGAATTGAGGATGTAGGGATTATATCTATTTACTGATGCAGTATTACGGGGTGCCAATACCACATGGCCAAGACCCCAACTATTGTATATAGTTATATAAATATATTAAATTATATAAATAAATTTATAATTATATACAAATATTTATAAAGATATTTATTTATAATTAGAATTATAAATAAATAAATATATATATTTAAATAATTATAAAACTATAAAAAATATATTTATTATATTTATTATATTTATTAACTAATTCATAATTAATTTGTAAATATGGACAATAATTTGCAACATCCTCATAATTAGTCTTAGTAATTTAATAATTCTTATGAATTAATGAATATTAAATATTAGTTTGTAGTTGATAATTACAAATTAGTATCAAAGTTTGTTAATTAATTAAAAAATAATTAATAAAGATGATTAATAATTCGTAATTACTTAATAAGTACTTTTATCTAGTAATTTTAAAATTATTAGGGATTAATTAATATTGGATATCACTTAGTATAATTATTACTAGTTATTCAAAACACTAACTCATGAATTTGAAAGGAAAACACATGAATCCAAATTTATTAATAAAAGAGAAACACAGAACAAAATGAATGGATCAAACAATGCACAAACTGCCCAAGCTGAAATCAAGAAATCACTTCCTAAAATTTCATCAAGTGTAACGACCCAAACATTCATTAATGGAAATCCCTCTTGATCTAATTAAATATCTCTTTTTTTAAAATGTTTATATAAAATGTGAACTTCTTTGGTTTATGTTTTTGGATTTTAAAATACTGTTAAGAATTGTGACTGTTGCTAATATAACTGTTGAACAATGATCGTATGATTAGTATAAATATAGGACTTTAACAAATCCCAGTTACTCGGAAAAAGGAAGTGATGACCTCATCCACTAGATGTTCCCCACACGAAACTCATTTGTCAGAGCTCAGAAAGGAGGTTGCGTCTTTGGGATTCGCTCTTGACCAAGCCCTAGCCGAGCTTGAATATGTTAAGCTCGAGCGGGACCACCTATGAGAGAAGTGGAAGTTGATAGAGATTACCACCCGAGCAATGTTATCCGAGCCACCCCAAAAGTCTGTCACCATCGCACACCTTACTCTTCGGTCTTATGCGAGTATTATAAGGGGTTATGTAACAGGACCATAGCACTATGGTTATATACATTATTTTTGAATATAATAATGTATATACTTTCATTTTATTATTGTTACCTTGTAAATATTTTTTAAAGCACAAATAATATTTTTAGTTAATGTTCAACTAAGAAATCTATTTTGATAAATTAATCGATTTTTGAATTAAATAATATTTTAATAAAATATTATTATTATTATTAAATTAATTTTTATTAAATAAAAATTATCATATAATTTTATGAATGCAATTGTAATTTTTATTATGGTTTGAAATCCATTTTTGTCAAAACCCATGAATTTTCAATAAATGTCGGTTTTTATTTTAAAAGTGAAAATTAACATATTTAGAAAATTATTTAGATAAAATGAATATTATTTCTGGAATTAGGACGTCAAAATTATCCAATGGTGAATTTTTCATAACTTTCTGAGACAGTCAAATTTTAGGGTAAAAATTAAATATCGTTTAAATATATAATGTGTTTAATGACATCATCATGACCCAATAGTGATGTGATAAAATAATATAAACTTTTTTTTTGGACAATCTATGTTTTAACATTAAAATAATGTGATTTTGGGTTTGTTTGATTTATTTTGCAGAGCTTTAGTGGACCCTTCAAGACTTATTAAACATTTTGTCTGTTTAAATTGTTTTCCTTGAGAGTGTGACTCACCTCCACATAAGCAACCCCATTATTTTAAGAAGTTCGGACTTTGGCCTTATAAAATATTTTTTTTCCACTTTCCTTTTACCAAAAACCAAGGGCAAAAACCATGGGCTGGTTTGTGGTTTGGATTAGTTTAATGTTAGGTGTCCCAAACCTAAATAATAAATAATTCTCCCACCTTTCCTATATAAACCCACCCAAGATACCACTTCCTTATCACTCAAAGCCTTCTGGATTTCATCCAACCTCTACCATCCTCTCTCTAGAATCCTCCCAAGGTGCCCTAAGATCCCAAGAAGCCTCTCTCAAGCCTCTCTCAAGCCTTTGGAAGCACACATCCAAGTAAGGGGTTTTCTTCCTTTCTCATTTTGGTCCAATTTTCATAATGCTACTATGCCCTTTTAATTTCAATTATAAATGTTGGGGTATAGTTTTTCACCTCCCCCATACTTCCCTCTTTATGATTGAATTATGAGAGACCCATTTCCCTTTCAATAAATTCCTCCCATGTACACCCGTCACTACCAAAATTCTGAAAGGATTTTATCTCTCCTCACTTACATTCAAGCAATTATATTGTATCATGAATCTAAATTCTCTTACAATTGTTGGGACATGTATCTATATGACCCTCTAACTGTCCATTTCATGTACATATGACTAGACACCTATTTCTTCTCATCAACCATTTTTATTAATTCATACGTCATGCCATTACGCTGTCGAAATTGCACCAATTTTCCAAGCCAATGTTATTGTGCAGTGAATACCATGCACTTTTCTCTATCAAGGGTATTCACCTTTATGAACATTTAATTATTGATTATAATGTTTCATGTATGAATTCCACATTCCTTTATCGTGGAATAAATGATGATGTTTTATGAATCCATGTTATATGATCCATGCGGCACACTAATGCGTGAAATGAAATGTTTATGAAGGGTGCACCCTTATAGTTCTCCAATGCATTGGGTAAAGTATAGTATCATGATACGTCATGTGCAATGAGTTTTTTCTCATTCTAATTCATGTGCAACGAGGTTTTACTCATGCTTCATGTCCAATAAGGGTTTACTCATACTCCATGTGCAATGAGCCTTGGCTCATGCTAATTCCATGTTAAGTGTTGTTGCCACATTTCCATGTTATGATTGTCATGCTTTATCACACCTTTATGTTTATGCTTCTCTTGTTCTGTATTGATATTCCTATTGTCTAACATGTATTGCATTCCTCATGTTATTCAATGATTATTCCCTTACTGGGTTTTATATCTCACCCTTTTCTTATGCATGTCCTCAGGTTATCCCATTCAATGCTTAGTACGAGGGGATGTAGTGGTAATGTAAACGAAGTTTTCAATAAAGATGTTTTATTTCATGTTTTAAGTTGTTTTGTAATGATCCTAATCCACAAAGACATTATACTTCTCGATCTTCTATGTTGTATCAAGTGAATTTTATGTAATAAATTATGTTTAATTGTGTAATAAAAGACCAGGGTTGTCATAGTTGGTATAAAATGATATATTTAGTTATTTTTGGGATTAGGATTAGAAAACCCTAGTGAAGACTTAGAGACAAGAATAACTGTAATAATAACATCCCTAAGTCTTGGTGAGTATTGAGTAAGTGGTTTATCAAGAAAATACATCCCTTTCTGGATACGAGCAGGTAGAGGCGGCTTTGGAACATATGTATCCTAGGGGTAAAACCCGAAAACACCGCTTTAAGCTAGAATCGAACAAGAACTGGTGCACGACAACGGGTCTTGCTACACTCTTGGTTAAGAAACTCCCGAGGGATATGATTTGGTAAATTCATAAGCTTAGTACGAACCCTTATTAAGGGAATTAAAAAAATTCCCCTAAGAATATATGTTAGAAATTAGATCATGGATAACATAGATTGAAGCCTATGGATTCATAAGTTAAGGAAATAAAAGTTATTTATAAGTCATAAGTTTTTTCCTTAGATTACTCTTTATGTGTTACCCATATCCTTCCTTTTAATCTACCCAATGGCCGGTAATAGGAGGACTCAGGCTAACAACTGATGTGATGATAAATGTGTTGACTCTACTAATGAGATACCCAATCCAATGGGGGCGGGAATCGTGAACTTTGTCATGCTTATCTCTCAGCTAACTCAAGCTTTGAATAGAAACATGGGTCAAGAAGAATGTTCAACCCCCCCTAAGAAAGAACTAGTCTCTAATGAGAGCTTCATGAAACAAAGGCCTCCTACTTTTAATGGATCATATGATCCCTCAATCACTGAACAATGGATCAACTCCATTGAAAAGATCTTATCCATCCTTCAGTGTTCTGAAAAAGAGATGGTTCTCCAGGCTTCTTATCATATAGAGGGTAAAGCTGATCAATGGGGGATGTTGATCAAAAATACGTAGCTTGAGTAGGAGATCAAGGAGTTGGAATGGAAGGATTTCAAGAAGATGTTTTTCGATAAATATTTTTCGCGCATCCTCTGGCATAAGATGGAAAGTTACTTCCTTTACCTCAAGAAAAAAGGCAATGAATCTGTTGGAGCTTATGATGAAAACTTCACAAGGCTTGCACAATATGATTCTGGCTTTGTCATTACCCCTAAATGCAAGGTTGACCGCTTCTTTGCTGGGTTGAAACCTAGCCAGCGGAAAGCGCTGGAAATCCATGACTTCGATAGCTATGAAGAAATTGTCAGATGTGCCCTCATGGTTGAAATGGAGATCAGATAATCTCAGGGGTATCATGGGGATCTGAAGCGTATGGTGGAATTCAATGTTGGTGGTCCGGTGGATAAATCCAACGGTGCTAAGAAGATCCAGGACCTCATTTTCCAAAGGTGTGGAAAGAAGAACCTTGGAAATTGCCTAAAGGGTACGAGAAAATGCTTTAAGTGTGGAAGAGAAGGAAGACTGACTATAAACTGTCGGGTAGAAAAACTCGCAGCTGAAATAGAAGAGAGGAACACTCTGTTCGAATCTCAACGCATTGTTCGCTACTACAACTGCAAAGAACCAGTGCATCTTGCAAATCAGTGCCCTAATCCAAGGGTTTTCGGAGGCAACGAACAACCTCCAAGGCAGCAAGGGTGAACTTTTTCCATCACTACTGCTGAAGTGAACCCTGACAATGAAGTGGTGACAGGTACGCTAGTTATTCATTCAAGAATAGAAAACGTACTTTTTGATTTAGGTTCTACGCATTCTTTTATATCTAAAATGTTTAGTAGAACAACCCTAGCACCACCGCAAATCATGAAAGTGAAGATGTTGGTGAGTACGGAAAATGGGGAAATCATTACATCCCAAGAATATAACTCATCCCCTGTCATAATCTATGGATTGAACTTCCTGAAAAACATCTTCATACACCCTCTGGTGGAATTTGACGCAATTCTTGGCATGAATTGAATTTCCTTATATAGAGCCAACATAAATTGTTCTGAGAGGGAAATCACTCACCATGTGGAGAATCGACCCCTAATTCTTTACAAGTGCAAGGAGGAATATGGATATTATTTACCACCATCATATAAGTGTAGATATTACTTCCCTATGAGCATGTGTATCTGGCTTAGATGATTGAGTATAAGGATGAAACTATCCAAGAAGACATGCATATTGTGAGCGATTCAATAAAGTATTTCATGAGAAATTGTCTGGTCTTCCTCCGAGAAGAGATCTTGAATTCTCGATTGATCTTATACCTGGGGCACTACCAATATCCAAGACTCTATATATAATGGCTGTTGTGGAGCTTGAGGAGCTGAAGAAACAACTACATGAGAATATGGATAAAGGGTTTATATGCTCAAGTGCTTCACCATGGGGTACACCACTCCACTTCGTCAAGAAGAAGTATGGTTCAATGCACCTTTGCATCGATTATCAGGAGCTTAAAAAATCGTTATAAAGAACAAGTATCCTCTCCCATGAATTTATGACATGTTCGATTGGCTGTGTGGAGCACAATAATTCTCCAAGATAGATTTGCAGTTGGGATATTATCAAGTAAGGGTGAAGAAGGAAGATATCCTCAAAGCTGCTTTTCATACAAGATACGGGAACTATGAATTCATAGTAATGCCTTTAGGACTCACTAATGCTCTAGAAATCTTCATGGACTTGATGAATAATGTCTTTAGAGATTACCTCTACAAATTTGTGGTAGTATTTATAGATGATATTCTTATATGCTCCAAAAAGAAGAAGGATCATGAGGAGCATCTCAAAACTGTACTAGAGACCTTGCGGAAGCAGAAGCTCTATGAAAAGTACAACAAGTGTGAGTTATAGTTGAAGGAGGTATCATTCTTGGGCCATATCATCACAAGAAATGGGATATATTTGGATCCCTCCAAAACAAGTGCAATTGAGGGATGGCCGAGGCCAACATCGGTAATGGATATTTGTAGATTCTTGGGGTTAGCTGGATATTATTGATGATTTGTGAGAAATTTCTCATGATTTTCCAACCCTCTTACCAAGATAACTCGGAAGGTAGTAAAGTTTTCAGGGAGTGATGAATATAAATAAAGCTTCAAGGAGTTGAAAAGGAATCTTATCACTGCGCCCGTGATCACTTTACCCCCAAGTGGAGAAATTTTTTTGGTATTAAGAGATGCTTCTAAGAAGGGACTAGGATGTGAGTTGACGCAAAATGACAAATTCATTACCTATGCTTTAAGGTAATTTAAAGTTCATGAATAGAACTATCCAACACATGACCTCAAGTTGGATGTAGTGATCTTCGCTTTGAAAATTTGGCGGCATTATCTCTTTTGGGAGAAGTGTGAAATATATACGGACCAAAAAATCCCCAAGTATATATTCACACAGAAAGAGTTGAATATGTGCCAACGAAGATGGTTAGAGGTGATCAAAGACTATGACTACTCAATCCATTACCACCCAGGTAAAGTGAACAAGGTGGCAGATGCCCTAAGTAGAAAGGATCCAGCGATTCTATCATTGATGTAAATTGAAAAGGATACAATCTTCTGATATTTGATGAAGATGTACATGGGAATAATAAAGAAGGGAACATCATCAATCCTTTCACAAATGATTTCTCAGCTATCACTTTTAGAACGGTTAACTGATGCTCAATAGGATGATGTGGGAATTCAAAAAAAAGTGGAAGCTATCGGAAAAAGGAAATCCTCAGAGTTTAATTTTAATGAAGAAGGAATTGTGAGATTTGGGAAAAGACTATATGTTCCATAATCTCCGGAGATGAAGAAGGAACTTTTGGATGATGCACATAGTTCAAATTTCTCTATTCACCCAGGTAACACAAAGATGTATCAAGATCTACGAGAGCATTATTGGTGGGATAATATGAATAAGGAGATCATTGAATATACATCAATGTGCTTGGTGTGTCAGCAAGTGAAGGAAGAGAGGCAGAAGTCTAAGGGGATAATGCAGCCATTGCCCATACCAGAATGGGAATGGGAGAACATCAACATGGACTTTGTCACCAGACTTCCAAAGACATCTAAAGGCAACAATGCAATCTATGTTGTTGTGGATCATCTTACAAAGGCTGTACACTTCATTTCTATTCTAGAGGATTTCTCATTTGATCAACTGGCACAGATATATAACAGGGAAGTGGTAAGGCTTCATAGAGTACCACTATCTATTGTGTCTGACCAAGATCCAAGACTCACATATATGTTCTGGAAGAGTCTTCAACATGCTCTGAATACTGAACTGAACTTCCGTACGACCTATCATCCTCAAACTGATGGCCAATCTGAGCGGACTATCGAAACACTTCAGGAAATGTTGAGAGTGTGCTCAATGGACTTCAAAGGAGGATGAGATCAACATCTTCCTCTAGTTGAGTTCTATTATAATAACAGTTTCCACTTGATCATCCAAATGGCACTATATGAATCCCTTTATGGGAAAAGGTGAAGAACACTGGTGTGTTGGGATGAGGTCGGTGAGTGTAAGCTGCTTGGACCAGAAATGGTCGAAGAAATGGTAGAGAAGGTGAAAACCATTCAGCAGCATATCATGGTAGCCCAGGGTCGATAGAAGAGTTATGTAGAGAACTATCAATGAGACCTTGAGTTTAAAGTTGGCGACATAGTTTTTCTATGAATATCTTCGTGGAAGAAGGTCATGAGGTTTTCAAAGAAAGGGAAGTTAATTCCAAGGTACATCGGCCCCATCGAGATTCTTGATCGTGTCAGGGATGTGACCTATCGACTAGCACTTCCACCTACCATGGACAAAGTATATGATGTCTTTCATGTATCCCTCTTAATGAAGTAAAAACCGGACCCTTCACATGTACTCTCTTTAGAGGTGGTACAGTTAGAGGATGATCTTTATTATGAGGTGTAACCAGTGATGATCGTAGATCATAGAGAAAAAGTTCTATGAAATAAGATAATGCTCCTCATCAAGGTGTTGTGGTGAAACAACAAGTTTGAAGAAGTGATGTGGGAATCATAGTAAATAATGAAGTAGAGTTATCCAAATCTGTTTTATTGTGGGAAAAGGAAATTTTGAGGGTGAAATTTCTTAAAGGGGGAAGATAGTAATGACCCAAAATTTCATTAATGGAAATCCCTCTTGATCTAATTAAATGTCTCTTTATGTAAAATATTTATATAAAATTTCAACTTCTTTGGTTTTAGGTTTTTGTATTTTAAAATACTGTTAAGAATTGTGACCATTGCTAATATAGTCACTGAACAGTGATCAGATGATTAGTATAAATATAGGGCTTTAACAAATCCAATTTACTCAAACAAAGGAAGCGATGGCCTCATCCAGTAGACGTGCCCCATACGAAGCCCATTTGTCAGAGCTCAGAAAGAGTTTGAGTCTTTGGGATTCACTCTTGACCAAACCTAAGTTGATCTTGAATATGTTAAGCATGAGCGAGACCGCCTATGAGAGAAGTGGACATTGATAGAGATTACCAACCAAGAAATATTATCCGAGCCACCCCAAGAGTCTATCCTCATCGAACGACTTACTCTTCACTATTATGTGGGTGTTATAAGGGGTTATGTAACAATACCTTAGCACTATGTTTATTTACATTATTTTTGTATATAATAATGAATATACTTTTATTTTATTACTGTTACCTTGTAAATAGTTTTTAAAGCACCAATAGTTGTTTTAGTTACTGTTTAACTAAGAAATATATTTTGATGAATTACTGGATTTTTGAATTAAATAATATTTTAATAAATTATTATTATTGTTATTAAATTAATTTTTATTAAATATAAATTATCTTATAATTTTATGAATGCCATTTTAATTTTTATTAAGGTTTGGAAGCCATTTTTGTCAAAACCCATGAATTTTCGATAAATGTCGGTTTTTATATTAAAAGTTAAAATTAAATTATTTATAAAATTATTTAGATAAAATGAATATTATTTCTGAAACCAGCACATCTAAATTATCCAATAGTGAATTTTTCATAATTTTTTGAGACTGTCAAATTTTTGGGTAAAAATTAAATACTGCTTAAAAATATAATGTGTTTTATGACATCATAATGACCCAATAGTGATGGAATAAAATACTAAAAACATTATGTTCGGATAATATATGTTTTACCAACAATATGATGTGATTTTGGGTTTGTTTTATTTATTTTAAAAAGCATTAGTGGACCCTTCTAGACTTATTAATCATTTTGTCTTTTTAAATTGTTTTCCTTGGGAGTGTGACTCACCTCAACATAAGAAACCCCATTATTTTAAAAAGTTTTTACTTTGGCCAAATAAAATATTTTTTTCCACTTCCCTTTTCCAAAAATCATGGGCAAAAACCATGGGCTGGTTTTCGGTTTGGATTAGTTTAATGTGAGGTGTCTCAAACCTCAGTAATAAAGAATTCCCTCACATTTCCAATATAAACCCACCCAGGCTCCCACTTCCTGCACACTCAAAGCCTTCAGATTTCATCCAACCTATACCCTCATCTCTCTAGAATCCTCCAAATTTTCCCCAAACTCACAATAATCCTCTCTCAAGCCTTTGGAAGCACACTTCCAAGTAAGGGTTTTTATTCCTTTCTCATTTTTGTCCAATTTTATTAATGTTGTTATGCCCTTATAATTTCAATTATAAATGTTGGGGTATGGTTTCAAACCTCCCCCACAATTCTCTCTTTATGTTTGAATTATTAAAGACCACTTTCTCTCTCAATAAATTCCTCCCATGTACAACCATTACTATGCCGAAATCCCGAATGGAATTTATCTCTCCCCACTTAAATTCAAGTAATTATTTTGTATCATGAATCTAGATTCCATTACAATTGTTGGGACATGTATCTATATGAAAACTTACTGTCCAATTCATTTAAATATTATTATACACCCCTTTCTCTGTCATCAATAATTTTTATGAATTCTTACGTCACGTCGTTACGCTGCTGAAATTGCACCGATTTTCCAAGCCAATGTCACTGTGTAGTGAATACCATGCCCATTTCTCTATCAAGTGTATTCACCTTTATGCACATTTACTTATTTATTATAAAGATTCATGTATGAATTACACATTCCTTTATCATGGAATAAATGATGATGTTTTATGAATCCATATTATATGATCCATGTGGCACACTTATACATGAAATGAAATTTTTAAGAAGGGTGTGCCCTTATAGTGATCCAATGCATTGGGTAAAGTATTGTATCATGATACGTCATGTGTAATGGGTGTTTACTCATTATAATTCAAGTGCAATGAGGGTTCACTCATTATTCATGTGCAATGAGGGTTTACTCATGCTCCATGTGCAATGAGCCTTGGCTCATGCTAATTCCATGTTAAGTGTTGTTGCCACATTTCCATGTTATGATTATCATTATTTATCATGCCTTTTTGTTTATGCTTCTCTTGTTCTCTATTGATATGCCAATTGTCTAACATGTATTGTATTCCCCATGTTATTCCATGATTATTCCTTTACTGTGCTTTATAGCTCACCCTTTTCTTAGGCATATCATTAGGTTATCCCATGCAATGCTAAGTACGAGGGAATGCAGTGGTCATGTAAAGGAATTTTTCAATAAAGATGTTGTATTTCTTGTTTTAAGTTGTTATGTAATGATCCTAAGACACAAATACACTAGACCTCTTGATATTCTATGTTGTATCAAGTGAATTTTATGTAATAAATTATGTTTAATTGTGTAATAAAAGACCAGGGTTGTCATTTATAGTCCCCAAAATCCTAGGATAGCTTCCCCTTCCATTTGGGTGCCTACCTCTCTACCAAATCTTGTTCTGTTGTGGGGACACATATTCTTCACCCGATGATGATTTAGAGGACTCCTCTATCATGAAGTAGAGCCTGAATTTCCAAGATAAATCATAAAAATCCATCTCTACATCAGATAAAATGGAATATTCAATGTTAATTGCAAAAAACTTCTGGACTACTAAATAATCATTGAAACCGAATACATCTAGCTCTATCATGGAATAAATGACATCATGTTGTGAGAAAATTCATGATACCACCTCACTACTATGGCCTTAAATAGTCCTTTCAGCTTTCTATCCCTCTGGTGGAATAATACAAGAGTTTTTTCTTGTGTATTGTCCCATTCCTCACCCGAGGTATTTCCAAAATAAGCATATGCATTTTTTATAAAATCAGAAAAATTGGCTGGGTAACTCTATTCCACATCCTTAATGTCCTTGCTACTTGGATATTCCACTTACAGGGGAGGTTCATGATCATGATATGTCTGTATCAACTCAGATATAGGAACACATGCTTTGGTCATCCGAGGGATGACCATTTGAAAACCCTCCTCATCCATTAAAGTTTCCTTACCTTTGACCAAAGGATCATATTTATTCACTACTATGGGTATGTTCCCAACATGCATAGATGATGCTAGAGATCTCTTCTGTTGGGGAGACTTTAGCAGATCCATCTCCAATGCATTATCATACATATGTATTTGAGATCCATTTTGAGACCTCATGGGAACCTTGATAATGTTTTTTTGCATTCCCTTGTAGGATCTTGAGACAATGAGCCATTCTTGAAATAGCTATTAATCAGTTTTCTCTTGTGAAACATCTTCTTGCACTTTATAATCCAATACCTCATATTCAACATATTCCCATGAAATGTTTGCTAATTTCTATTCAACAGAACTATCATGAGGCTTTGTCATAATAACAGTATCATAACATGTATTTTTACCATTATTAGTGAATCTGTCAGCCATATGAATTTTAACAAGAAAACCATCCTTGGAAGATGAGAGTTCATTCAGATCACTACTACAAAAACATGCAAGGGAAGCGCCACCTTTTATCAGCATTAAGAAAAAAGAACTAATAAAAGTAAATATTTATCAACACTAATTAAAAGCGCTGATAAATGGTCACTTTATCTGTGTTTTTTCTAGTGCTGATAAAGGGAACCCTTTATAAGTGCTAAAAAAGCACTGATAAAGGTACCCTTCATCAGAGTGCTTCTAGAACTGATAAAACGGTAGTCCCATTTTATAAAATAGGGTGCATAGTGTCCTCTGTTTATCACGTTCTCAAGCTCTTGCGGGACTGTACCCCTGCAAAAAACTCCCCTAACTACACCCAATCATCTATTTATAGGCATCTACTCTGCCACTGCTGCCCTACTATACTGCCACTAGAACTACTCTTTATCCTCCCCCTTGAACCCCTTCCACAGATCCTCCTCCTCGCGAACCCTACGTCTCCTCCTCCCACCTGGAACCTACTCCTCGCAAACCCTACTTCAAGTATTTGGGATTCCTTTCGACGAGGATAGATTCTCAGCTTCCCATCTTTGATCTTTGGTGATTTCTTTTCTCATCCTCATCCATTTCCTTTTGTTCTTATGCTAATATTCATTATTTTTTAGTTTTATTTATTCATATGGTCATGTTTTAGTTGATAAAATTTTATGATGTGGTGAGTTTTCTTTGAGAGTCTAGGCATGATTGTGTCCTAAGTTATTGACCTCATCCCTTTATTAACCAATACCCTATTTCTATTGATATTAAAATATTCAGTTAAATTATTTACAATGGAATTATTTTTCTATCTTTACCATAAAATTACTATGAAAATATGAATTTAATTGAGTTTGTTAGTGTGTTTTTCAAAATTTCACGATTCATAAGAAAAAAAGGAATCATATTTCTATTTTACCTAAATGGATGGGAATTTTGCTAATCTAAAGGTCATGATTTTGGGAAATAATTTATTTGTGGTAGGTATTAATATTATTTAAAGTATTAATAGTTAGTTAGAGGAGGTTTGAGATGATGTTTGAGTTTTGTATAGGGATGGTTGATTTGGTCCTTCTTCCTCATGTGTGAGTTTTTTAACACTAAGGGATTGTTGTTTGTCCCTTTTAATGAGAATGTGATTTTTATAGAATGGATGTAAGTCGTGTATGTGGATATTAGTAACAAGTTTTGGGAAAGTGGGGGATAGTTATTTCATATCCTTTAGATGTTCATGATAGAATTTATGTTCACTAACCTCAATTTTCTATTTCTTATGTTAATTTGGGTAACAAAACCTATGATATTACATAGTAATTTTGGATAAACTGAAGTTATTTGTCTCCCCCGTGAACCCCGTTGTGTTTGGAAATGAATACACTATATTAGTTTTCTCATCAAAATTTTATCATTGTTTTCATTTTATTTGAGTTTGGTCACTAGTTTTGGGCTATTTATGTGATTATTTTATTATGAATGTGGTGGATAGTAGGTGTGGTTTAAAGTATGTTTAATGTTTTGTTGCAAGGGTCGAGGGTTCTAGAACTATTGGTAAGGGGGACAGAAAGTTTTTTTATTTTGATGGGGGGTATATAATGGTTCTGTTGATTTCCAAATCTTTATTGGAAATGGTCAGGGTCTATTAATCACTATTTTTATAAGTGGTTTTCTTATACTGTATTGGGATGTCTTGTTTTGTGTATTTGAATCCTAAATAATAATATTTTTTATTCAAGTAGGATAGAGAAGAATAAATATTGGATGGATTCTAATCATTTGACAATATAGTATAAGAATAGAGTGAAAGAGTTTATCAATTTTGCAAAGGATCACACAAAAGATCATTCTCAAATACTTTTTCCATGTATACGTTGTTGTTATTCTAAAATAATTACTCCAAAGGAGTTGGAAGAGCATTTGATATGTCATGGAATTGATCAGAGTTATTAATGTTCGAATAAACACAGAGAAAAAGAAAATGTAGCTACTAGCTGGGATAAAACTATGATTTATGGATCATTAATGATTACAAATAGGGACAATGAAGAAGACCCTATGGAGGATGTGATTACATATGTCAATGATGATGAACATAGTATTGAGGAAATGATAAGGACAATTGATGATGAACTCCGTGATTTCCCAAAATTGTTTGAGAAGTTAAAGACTTGTGTAAAGATGTCATTGTATACTGGTTTCACTAAATATACAACATTGTCATCTATACTAAAGTTGTATAAATTGAAAGTATGAAATAGTTAGAGTGATTTCAATTTTACAGAACTTCTTTCTCTCGTGAATTACAAGCTCACGAAAGATAATGAGCTCCCAAACCAGACATATGATACTAAACAAATAATATGCTCGATGTCTATGATTTCTAAAAGATTACATGCCAGCCCAAAAGACTGTATATTTTTCCCCAAGGAGAACAAATCACTTAAAGAATGCCCAAAGTGTGGTGCTTCCCAATACAAGAAAGATGGATCCAGTCCGACAAAACTTGTATGGTACTTTCCAGTCATTCCAAGGTTTAGGCGTCTATATGGAAGTGAAGAAACTACAAGATAATTGTTGTGGCATGTAGAGAAAAGAAATAATGATGAGAAATTACATCACCCATCCGACTCTCCTCAATGGAAGAGAAATGGTAGTTAGTATACTAAATTTGGAAATGAGACGAGAAACCTTCATCTTGCGTTATCTATAGATGGAGTGAATTTTTTTGGTTTTCAAACTAGCACTCATAGTACATGGCCTGTTATGTTGATAAATTATAACTTTCATCCCCGGTTATGCGTGAAATGGAAATTCATCATATTACCTATGATTATATTAGGACCAAGAAAACCATGTAACGATATTGATGTTTATTTGGCTCCTTTGATCGAGGATTTGAAGTTATTGTGGGATTCATGTGTTATGTTGTATGATGCTTTTAAAAGTGAATACTTAAAGTTGAGAGCAATGTACTATGAGATGATAAATGATTTCCCTACTTATGGAAATTTTTCAGGCTATAACATTAATGGAACTCAATAGAGTCCTGTGTGTGAAGAAGTTACGAAATCAATTAGGTTGAAACATTCATCGAAATCTGTGTTTCTAGGACATCGTAGATTTCTACCTCATTGAAATATGTACCAATCTTGGACGACATCATTCAATGGAAGTTCAGAACAATGAATAACACCATCTCCACTAACAAGGGATAAACTATTTGACAAAGTAAAAGATGTGAACACTGTTTTTGGTGAACCATTTCTGAAAAACCATATGAAAATCGGTTGGAAAAAGTGATCAGTTTTTTTTGAATTACTATACTGGAATTTTCTATATGTCAGACATTTTATTGATGTGATGTATGTGGAAAAAAATGTATGAGAAAATGATATCTAAACGTTCCTAAATTCCCCTAGCAAAAAAAAAGGGTGAAATTAAGACAATGTTGGACATGGTTGAAAAAAGAATATGAGAGGAGTTGGCTCCCGTGATGGTTGAAAATCGAATTTTTCTTCCTCTTGTGGCATACACACTTTCAGGGAGGAAATATATCATTTTTTCAACTTCTTCAATGATGTAAAGGTTCTAGAGGGGTATTCATCAAATATCAAGAACATTGTTTCAATGAATGATTTGAAGTTAACAGGTTTGAAATCACATAAATTATATGTTTTGATGCAAGATTTAATTCCAATAGATTTATGTTGAATTTTTTCCTATAATGTTCATCATACATTAACCAAACATTGTTTCTTTTTCAAAGGTATATGCAGAAAAGTTTAAGACCCAGCGAAATTTCCAGACATGGAAAGAGAAATTTTTATCATATTATGTGAATTAGAAATGTTTTTCCCACCATCATTCATTGATATGGCAGTTCATTTTATGGTTCACTTGGTGAGAGAGCTTCGAGTTTGTGGTCCTGTGCACTATAGATGGATGTACCCCATTGAACGGTATACGAAGATTTTGAAAGGGTATGTCAAAAATCGAAGTCGGCCACAGGGTTGTGTTGTGCAACGATATATTGTTGAGGAATCCATTGAATTCTATACCGAATAATTATCTAATGTGGAAATAATTGGTCTACCGAAATCTAATCACACTGGACACATTGAGGGTGAGGGAATTTCAGGAAGAAATATTGTGATAATCAATATTACAGATTGGGAGCAGGACCACCTTTATGTTTTGCATAATAGTTGGGAGGTTTCTTCATATATTGAAACCCAAAAAGATATTATTAGTCAACTGAATCCATCAAGGGCTGAAACATGGATATAAAATACACATAATTACCAGTTTATAGGATGGTTTTGAGACCATATTTTTAAGGAGTTAGCTGAAAATCTGAATTCAATTTCAGAATGACTTCGATGGCTAGCCACTGACCAAGTGTGTATGTATTATATGTAATTAATTGTTATACATTCTATATAGATGAACATGATAAAGATAGTACCATGAAAAATAGTGGATTTACAATTGTGGCTGAAGTGATGCATGTTTCTGGTAGTAAAGACAGAAATCCAATTTATGCGGATATGTCATAATTTGGCATTATCAAACAAATATGGGAGTTGGATTATACCACATTCCAATTTCCGATTTTCAATGAAAATGGAATGATAACAACAGTGGTGTTAAAATAGATGAATTAGGATTTGTGAAAGTTGATTTTAGGAAAGAAGGGCATAAAGAAGAATTTTTTATAATGGCATCACAAGTGGTGCAAGTATTTTAGGTTCCAGATCTTAGAAACCAAAAGTGGTCTATTGTTCTGTTATTGTGTAAAACTACTGAAGGGTCCAACGGAAATTCAATTGAGGACAATCCTTTAAGCGGTATGATGCAATAATTTTGTAGTGGTCCCAATGTATATGATGTTTTTATGTTATAGGAGACCACAATGAAGGTATTTTGATAATCAGTAGAGGTGTCAAATCCCTTCAGCCTTTGAAAAAAAGAAAGAGAGTTCAATAAACAAGTTATATTTTGTTTGAAATATAGATCTTCTTATCTCATGTCATTATCTTATCATTACTGAATTTATGTAATCTAAATTAACTATACATCAATTTTTGTAGATAATGACTTTTGCACATTCCGGTGCTCTTAACCTCAAGGCTAAACAAGTATCTCAAATTGTTGATGCTGCTGCTACTGCTGACAGTGCTGAGAAACAACATGTTTCTAAACCTGTTGTTACTCCTAGTGTTGAGGTCCAAAAACCATCTGCACATGCCTAATAATCCTAAGACAATATATATTTTTTCATAAATGACTGGGACTTATAACTGATGTAATATTGTACACAAATAACATGTGGATCTGACTTGGGGACGTGTACAATTGGCGGCCATTTTTTGAGAGGGGTTAAGGAGATTAAAAGATGAAACATTGTTGTATGTAAATGTTCATAGGAGAAGTTTAATTTTTATTAAATAAAAAATACTTTCCCTAATGATTCATTTTTCCATTTTAACAGATGAAATGCACCGGCAACATGCAAGAATGATGAACCACTTTTCTTTGGGCTTTGGATAAGAAAAACCAGTAAAATCTCCAAAATACCTTCATATCTGAACAAACGCATTAATTTTGTGCTGATAATTTAGGAAAATGATACATGGGTCATTTGTGACTTGTAAAAGTATACCCCTCCTCAATTTAAGGCACAATTTAGCTGGTATCACTAAAAGTGTGTCTCTTTTGTTTAAAATGGACATAATTTTAAGTGAAAACAACAACTAACATACGGAAAACAAACCAAACAAATTTATATTGTGTTGATACTTTATAATAACAATCCAGGGGTCATTTTTTACATGTAATAGTCAACCCATACTAAATATGAGGCATGGTGTGGCGGGTATCACTCAAAGTGTCTCTCTTTTGCTTAAAATGGACATAATTTTAGGTGAAAACAATAACTGACGTACGAAAAACTAACCAGAAACATTTGGATTGTGTTGATAATTTAGGAGAAATATACATGGCTCAAGTGTGATATGAATGAGTCAACCCCACCTCAATACGATGCACGTTGTGGCCGGTATCACTCAAAGTGTCTCTCTTTTGTTTAAAATGGACATAATGTTAAGTGAAAACAACAACGGACATATAAAAATATGACCAAAAGAATTTTTATTGTGTTGATACTTTAAGAGAATTATCCATGGGTCATTTGTGACATGTATGAGTCAACCCTTCCTCAATACGAGGTACGGTGTGGCCGGTATCACTCAAAGATTTACTCTTTTGTTTAAAATGGACAGAATTTTAAGTGAAAACAACAACTGACGTACAAAAAACTGAAACAACGCATTCATATTGTGTTGAAACCTTATTATAAAGATAAATGGGTCATTTGTGATGTGTATGAGTCAACACTGTCTCAATATGAGGCACAATGTGGCTGGTATCACTCAAAGTGTCTCTCTTTTGTTTAAAATGGACAGAATTATAAGTGAAAACAACAACTGACGTATAGAAATCCAACCATACGCATTAAGATAGTGTTGATACATTAGGAGAACGATCCATGGGTCATGCGTGATGTGTAATATTCAACTACGCCTAAATCTATTGCACGGTGTGGCCGGTATCTATCAAAGTGTCTCTCTTTTATTTAAAATTGACCGAATTTTAAGTGAAAACAAAAACTGACATATGAAAATCAGATGAAACACATTCAGATAATGTTGATACTTTAGGAGAACAATACATGGGTCTTTTATGATGTGTATAATTCAACCCTACCTTAATATGAGGTACGATGTGGCCGGTATCACTCAAAGTGTCTCTCTTTTGTTTAAAATGGACAGAATTTTAAGTGAAAACAACAACTGACATACGGAAAACCGACCAGACTCATTCAGATTGTGTTGATACTTTAGGATAATTATCCATGGGTCATATGTGATGTTTACAAGTCAACCCTGCCTCAATATGAGGCATGGTGTGGCCGAAATTACTCAAAGTGTCCCTCTTTTGTTTAAAAATGGATAGAATTTTAAGTGAAAACAATAGTGGAAATATGGAAATATGACCAAACACATTCATATTATTTTTATAATTTAGGAGAACAATACATGGGTCATTTTTGACGTTTATGAGTCAACCAATCCTCAATTTGAGGCACGATGTTTCTGGTATCACAAAAAGCGTCTCTCTTTCGTTTAAAATGTACAGAATTTAAAGTGAATACAACAACTGTCATATGAAAAACCAATAAAATGCATTATTATTGTATTGATACATTATAATAACGATCCATGGGTCATGTGGGATGTTTATGAGTCAACTTCACCTCAATATGAGGCATTGTGTGGACAATATCACTAAAAGTGTCTCTCTTTTGTTTAAAATGGACAGAATTTTAAGTTAAAACCACAACTGACATATAAAAATCTTACCAAACGCATTAGGATTGAGTTTATACATTAGGATAATAATCCATGTGTCATGTGTGACTTTTACGAGTCAACCTGGTATTAGCCCGAGGTACGGTGTGGCCGGTATCACTCAAAGTGTCTCTCTTTTGTTTATAAAGGATACAATTTTAATGGAAAACAACAACTAGCATATGGAAATCAGACCAAATGAATTAGGATTGTGTTGATACTTTATTATAAATATACATGGTTAATTTTTGATGTGTATTAGTCAACACCACCTCAATCCGAGGCACACTGTGGAAAGTATCTCTCAAAGTGTCTCTGTTTTGTTTAAAATGCATAGAATTCTAAGTGAAAACAACAAATGACATACAAAAAACTGACCAAACGCATTCATATTATGTTGATACAATAGGATAATGATCTATGTGTCATTTATGATTGGTAAATGTCAACCCTGCCTCAATATGAGGCACGGTGTGGCCTGTATCACTCAAAGTGTCTCTCTTTTGTTTAAAATGGACAGAATTTTAAGTGAAAACAATGGCTGAAGTACGGTAATCCAACCAAACGCATTCAGATTGTGTTGATAAATTCGAAGAATGATACATGGGTCATTTGTGATGTGTATGAGTATACTTCACCTCAATCTGAGGCACGGTGTGGCCGATATCACTCAAAGTGTCTCTCTTTTGTTTAAAATGGACAAAATTTTAAGTTAAAACAATAACTGACATATGAAAAACCAACCAAACGCATTCTAATTGTGTTTATAATTTAGGAGATCTATCCATGGGTAATTTTTGACATGGAAGAGTCAAAATTTCCTCAATCCGAGGTATGGTTTGGCCGGTATCACTCAAAGTGTCTCTCTTTTGATTAAAATGGACAGAATTTTAAGTGAAAACAACAACAAACGTATGGAAATCTAACCAAATGCATTCAGATTGTGTTGATACTTTAAGAGAATGATCCATGGGTCATGTGTGACGTGTATGAGTAAACACCGCCTCAACTAGAGGCATGGTGGGGCTAGTATCACTCATCGTGTCTCTCTTTGGTTTATAATGCACAATACATCAAAAAACGGGCTTTATCAGTGCTCAAAACGGGCTTTTACAATGCTAAAAAAGTTCTATAAAGCTCAACACTGATAATGGGGGGGGGGGTCCCCTTTATTAGTTCTAAAAAATCTCTGATAAAGGTAACTTTTATAAGCACTTAAAAAGCGCTGATAAATTCCATTCCTGTTGTAACATGAAATTATGTAGCAGCACACCCAAACAAGACCTGCAAAAAAATTCCACATATCAACAAGTATACCCATACAAAATTAACAGATAATTTATAAGGTAATTACAAAAAGTATTCAAATACAACATGTATACCCATATAATAAGTATACCCATAAAAAAAGTATACCCATACACCATTAACACATAATTCATAAGTAAATTAAATACATAAAGAATTCAATTCAGAATTCAGGGGGTTGGGGGGGGGGGGTGTTCAGGGGTTTGGGGTGGCTGTCCAAGGAGGGTTGGGGATGTCCAGGGGGTGGGGGTTTCCGGGGTGATGGCGGTGTCTAGGGGGGTGGGGGTGTCCAGGGTGGTGGGGGGGGGGGGGGGGGTTGGAGCTGTCCATGGTGGTGTCAAGGGTGAGGGGTGGTGTCTAGGGGGTTGGGGGGATTTCCAAGGGGTGGGGGTGTCCATGGGGTGGGGGGTGTCTAGGGGGTGGGGGTGTCATGGGGGTGGGGTGGTGTCCAGGGGGTGGGGGAGGTCCAAGAGGTTGGGGCTATCCAAGGGGTGTGGGGTGGTGTCTAGGGGGTGGGGTGGCTGTCCATGGGGGTGGGGGTGTCCAGGGGGTGTCCAGGTGGTGAGGTGGTGTCTAGGAGGTGTGGGGGCGTCCAGGGGTGGGGGCCATCTAGGGGGTGGGGGACATCTAGGGTTGGTGGGGTGGGTTTGGGGGCTTTCCAGGGTGGTGGGTGAGGGGGGCTATCCATCGGGGTGTCCAAGGGGGTGGGGTGGTGTCCAGGGAGGGTGGGGTGGTTTCCAGGGGTGGGGGGATTTAATGATTTTAATAGAATGAATTTCATGGATTTTAAGATCATTGATATTTTTAAAATGTTTTTGGAATAGTGCATATTTCAATAGTATGTGTTTCTTTTGAAAAAAATGAATGCTTTTGGTGTGTATGGTAGGAAGGGGGTTTTCCGTACGTCAGTTGTTGTTTCCACTTAAAATTATGACCATTTTAAACAAAAGAGAGACACTTTGAGTTATACCAGCCACACCATGCCTTAGATTGAGGTGGTATTGACTCGTAAACATCACACTAGATCCATTGATCGTTCTCCAAAAGTATTCACACAATCCGAATGTGTTTGGTAGGATTTCCTTACGTCAGTTTTTGTTTTCACATAAAATTCTGTACATTTTTGACAAAAGGGAGACACTTTGAGTGATACTAGCCACATCATGCCTCATATTAGGGTGGGGTTTACTCTTACATGTCACACATGACCTGTGGATTGTTCTTTTAAACTATCAACCCAATACAAATTCATTTTCTCATTTTTTCGTATGTTAGTTGTTGTTCTCACTTAAAATTTTGTTCATTTTAAACAAAAAAGAGAAATTTTGAGTGATACCGGCCACACCATACCTAGGATTGAGGAGGGGTTGACTTTTCATGTCCAAAACGAACCATGGATCATTCTCCTAATATATTAACACAATCCAAAAGAGTTTGGTTAGTTTTTTGTACGTCAGTTGTTGTTTTCACTTAAAATTCAGTCCTTTTTAAACAAAACAGAGACACTTTGAGTGATACCAGCCACACCGTACCTTATATTGATGCAGAGTTTACTCATACACCTCAAACATGACCCACTTATTGTTATCCTAAAGTATCAACACAATCCTAATGCGTTTGGTCAGATTTCTGTATGTCAGTTATTGTTTTCACAAAAAATTATGTAAATTTTAAACAAAAGAGAGACACTTTGAGTGATACTGGCCACACATTTCCTTAGATAGAGTAGTGTTTTACTATTACATGTCACTCATGACACATGGATAATTCTAATAATGTATCAAAAAATTCCAAATGTGTTTGGTCAGTTTTCCATACACCAGTTGTTGTTTTCTCTTAAAATTTTGTCCATTTTAAACAAAAGAGAGACACTTTGAGTGATACTGGAAACACCATGCCTTATATTGAGGTAGGGTTGACTTTTACATGTCACATATGACCCATGGATCATTCTCGTAAAGTATAAATAGAATCTGAATGCGTTTGGTCAGATTTCCATACGTCAGATGTTGTTTTTACTTAAAATTCGTTACATTTTTATCAAAAGAGAGACACTTTGAGTGATACCAGCCACACTGTGACTCAGATTGAGGTGGAGTTGACTCGTACACATTAAAAATTACCCATGGATCATTCTAAAAACGTATCAACACAATCAAAATGTGTTTGGTCAGTTATCCGTACGTCAATTGTTGTTTCCAATTAAAATTTTGTCCATTTTAACCAAAAGAAAGACACACTGAGTGATACTGACCACACCATGCCACAGATTGAGGCAGGGTTGACTATTACACATCAAAAATGACCCATGGTTCGTTCTAATAATGTATCAACACAATAAGAATGCATTTGATTGGTTTTTCGTACGTCAGTTGTTGTTTTCACTTAAAATTCTGTCCCTTTTAAACAAAAGAGAGACACTTTTAGTGATACCGGCCACACCATTCCTCAGATTGAGGAGGGGTTGACTCATAAACATCACACATGATCCATGGATCATTCTAATAATGTTTCAACACAATAAAAATATGCTGGTTTGGATTTCTGTATATCAGTTGTTGTTTCACTTAAAATTGTTTCTATTTTAAACAACAGAGAGACACTTTGAGAGATACTGACCACATTGTGCCTCATATTGAATAGGGTTTGACTCATACATGTCACACATGACCCATGTATCGTTATCCTAAAGTATCAACACAATCCAAATGCATTTGTGTTGGTTTTCTATATGTCAGTTATTGTTTTCACATAAAATTCTGTCCATTTTAAACAAAAGAGAGACACTTTGAGTGATACCGACCACACCGTGCCTTGGATTGAGGAGGGGTTAACTCGTACGCATCAAACATGACCCATGGATTGTTCTCCTAAAGTATCGGCACAATACGAAAGATTTATTTTTGGTTTTCCATACCTCAGTTGTTGTTTTTACTTCAAATTCTTTCCATTTTAAACAAAAGAGAGACACTTTGAGTGATATTGGCCACATCATGCCTCAAATTGAGGCAGGGTTGACTCGTACATGTCACACATGACCCATGTATTGTTCTCCTAAATTATAAACACAATATGAATGCATTTTTTGGTATATGAAGGTATTTTGTGGATTTACTAGTCTTTCTTATCCAAAGAGCAAAGAAAAGTGGTTCATCATTCTTGCATGTTGTTGATGCACTTAATCTATTAAAAGGGAAAGATGAATCCTTGGAAAAAGGATGTTTTATTTAATAAATATTACAATTTTCCTATGAAAATATACATACAACAACGTTTCATCTTATTATCTCCTTAACCCCTCTCAAAAATGGCCACCAATTGTACACATCCCCAAGTAAGATCTTTTTGTTATTTGTGTACAATATTCCATTAGGTATGTGGACCACTCATTTCTAAAAAAAATTATATAATATTGGGAATATGAGGCAAGTGCTGATGGTTGTTGGACCTCAACATTAGGAGAAACAATAGGTTCAGAAACTTGTTGTTGCTCTGCACTGTGAGCAGAAGCAGCAGTAGCATCTTGAGAGACTTGATCAACCTCAAGGTTAAAAGCACCAGAATGTGCAGAAGTCATTATCTAAAAAATTGGTTGAACATTTAATTTAGATTAAATAAATTCAGTAATTATAAGATAATAACATGAGATAACAATATCTATATTAAAAACAAAATATAACTTGTTTGTTGAACTCTATTTCTTTTTTTCAAAGGGTGATGGGATTTCACACCTCTATTGATTATCCAAATACCTTCATTGTGGTCTTCTATAACATAAAAAACATCCACTACATTAGGACTACTGTGAAATGATTGCAACATACCACTGAAATGATCATCCTCAACTGAATTTTCATCAGACCCTTCAGTAGTTTTGGATGACAAGAGAACATTCGACCACTTTTGATTTGTGGGATCTGGAACATAAAATACTTGTACCACTTGTGATGCCATTATAAACTATTCGTCTTTGTACCCTTCTATACTAAAATCAACTTTTATGAATCCCAATTCATCTATTTTAACACCATTATTGTTATCAACCCATTTTCATTGTATAATGGGAAATTGGAATGTTTTATAATCCAACTCCCATATTTGTTTGGTAATGCCAAAGTATGACATATTCGCATAAATTGGATTTCTATCCTTACTAACAGAAACATGCACCGCTTCAGCCACAAGTGTATCTCCACTATTTTTCATGGTATTATCTTCATCATGTTCATCTGTATAGAATTCATAACCATTAATTACATAACCATTGTCAGATAATACATACACACTTGGTCTGGTAACTAGCCATCAAAGTCATTCTGAAATAGATTTTGGATTTTCAGCTAACTATTTAAAAATATTGTCTTGAAACCATCCTATAAACTAGTGATTATCTATATTTGATATCCATTTTTCATCCCTTGATTTATTTAAATACCTAAAAATTTCTTTTTGGGTTTCAATATATGGAGAAACCTCCCAACTGTTATGAAAAACATAAAGGTGGTCCTACTCCCGATCTGTAATATTGATTGTCACAATATCTATTCCAGAAATTTCCTCACCCTCAATGTGTCCAGTGTGACAAGATTTCGAGAGACCAGTGCTTTACACATCAGATAAGTATTCGGTACAAAATTCAATGGATTCCTCAACAATATATCGCTCCACAACACAACCCTCTGGCTGACTTTGACTGTTAACATACCCTTTCAAAATCTTCATATACTGTTCAACGGGGTACATCAATCTATTGTGAACAAGACCACAAAGCCATCAAATAATATGATGACTACTTCTCTTTCCATAGTTGGTAATTTCACCGGGTCTAAAACTTTGTTTCATATATGATTGAAAAGGAAACAAAGATTTATTGACATATGACAAAAAATATTTGGTAAAATGCAACGTAAATCTATAAGAATTAAATCTTGCATCAAAACATGGAAGTTATGTGATTTAAAACCTTTTAACTTAAAATCATTCATTGACATAATGTTCATGATATTTTATGAATACCCATCTGGAACCTTTACAATATTGAATAATATTCGAAACCGATGTCTCCCCTCCCTGGAAAGAGTGTAAGCATCTAGAGGAAGAAACATTCGATTTTTACCCTTCACGAGAGCCAACTCTTCTCGTATTCCCATGTCAACCATATCCAACCTCGCCTTAAATCAATCTTTTGTTTTTCCTGGGGAATTTAGAAATGTTTCGATAAAACTTTCACATACATTTTTTCCCACAAGCATCACTTCAAGAAAATGTCTGACGTACGGACAATTCCAGTTTGGTAATTGAAAAAAAAACTGATCTCTTTTCACAACCAATTTTCATAATGTTTTTAGAAAATAGTTTACCAACAATAGTGTTCACATCATTTAATTTCTCAAACAGCAGATCACCTATCAGTGGAGATGGTGTTGTGCGTTGTTTTGAACTTCCATTGAATGTTGTCGTCCAATATCAGTACTTATGCCGATGAGGTAGAAATCAACAATGTCCTAGAAACACATATTTTGATGAATATTTCAACCTAATTGATTCGGTATCTTCTTCTCACATGGGACACCCATGGGTTCCTTTATGTCTATATCCTGAAAAATTTCCACAAGTAGGGAAATCATTTATCATCCCATACAACATTGCTCTCAACATGAAGTATTCTCGTTTATAAGCATCACAAAACATAACACCTGAATCCCACAATAACATCAAATCCCCGATCAAAGGATCCATATAAACATCAATATCCTTACCTAGTTGATTTGGTCCTAATATATGCATAGATAACACGATGAATTTCTGTTTCATGTATATTTAGGGGGGGAAAGTTATAAATTACCACCATAACAGGCCATGCACTGTGAGTGCTGGTTTGAAAACCAAAAGGATTCACTCCTTCTATAGATAACACAATACAAAGGCTTCTCAAATCATTTCCAAATTCAGGATACACATTATCAATTTTCTTTTATTGAGGAGAGTCAGCCAGGTGACATAATTTCCCATCTTTATTTATATTCTCTACATGCCATGAAAATTATCTTCTAACTTCTTCACTTCCATATAGATGCCTAAACATTGGAATGATTGGAAAGTACCATAAAACTTTCATAGGACTATATTAGTATTTATTTTATCTAGAATCACCAAACTCTAGGCATTTTATAAGTGATTTTTTATCCTTGTGAAACAATATACCGTCTTTCAGGCAGGCATGTATTCTTTCAGAAATCATACGCATCGAGCGTAGCATTCATTTAGCTTCATATTCTGGGCTTGGGAGCTCATTTTCTTCAGGGGCATGACATTAAAGAGAGCATGTAGTTCCGTAAAACTTTCATCACTCCATCCCTTGCCTGATTTCAATTTATACAACTTCAGTATAGCTGACAATGCTGTATATTTAGTGCAACCAGCATACAATGAAATCTTTGCACAACTCTTTTACTTCTCAATCAATTTTGGGAAATCACAGAGTTCATATTCAACTATCCTTTCCATTTACTCAATAATATCTTCATCATCATTGACATATGTAATCACATCCCCCATACAGTTGATTGTACCACGATTCACTGTGTAATTTTCACCTTTACACCATTATGCTAAACTTATTTTATATTGAAAATTATAAAAAAATGATAGGTTTAATTCCATTTTTGAATTATTTATTTTGTGTTTATCACTGTTAAAAAGGGAAATATTACTTTTTTTGATGATTTAATTTCAGGAGGAGGTGATTTGGAGGGCCCATGGAGATGTCCAAGAAAAATGGGCCAAACTACACAAGATCCAAGCATACCGGTGGACTCAACCATACACTGCTCCAAAAACGTGCTTCCAAATGGACTGAAATGTTTTGTACTTGTCCAAAATTAATTGGGATACATTTCATATGAATAAACCCAAGACACATTCAGCCATATGGTTTCCCAACCGACCTGATCTATCCAGCACATCACATTTGCATGAAGTCAAAAGTGGTGTGCTGTGATCAATCCTTATCTTGGGATATAGGAGTCAAAATGGTTCCAAATATTCGGTGGAGACAGCCAAGAGGTGGTGATACAACTTTTTTATTTTCTAAAAATCTAGATAATGTTTTATGGAGGTCTAAACGCATGTGAAAATTTGTTTTAAGAAACCTTTTTTCTCAAAACCACCTTCCCATTTTCCTATAAAATGGCACATTGGGCTCCCAATTTGTAAGCTTGGCCAGGAGGCAAAGCTTTGGTATTTTAGAGACCCAAATAATTCCTATAATCATAAAAGAAGTTTTGGAGGCCCCTATTCTAATAGGGAAATCAAGGATGAAGGAAAAGTTCCACACGAGCTTCCACCTCCTCCTGATGTCGAGCTAAACGGTGGGCAATCATTTCGAGGGAGCTACACACATGTGGGAGAAAGTCCCAAATTTTTTTCATCTATCAGTTTTTGGTAATTAGTTTTCTAAATATTTTACTTATTTATTATCTTGACATGATTCTTCTATGATTTCATTTATAATGTTAAAATTAAGTGAATCAATTTTTATTTCAACAATGATTGGATTGAGATTTCAAGTGGGAATCTAGGGTTGTTCCGATTAGACAAGACAAGGGTCCTATTTATCTCACACATACATTAGATTCCAGTATGATTTGGTAGCCTTTATTCATAATTGTTGATACCCAAACCTTTACAACATGATTATTGTGTCAAGGGGTGGTTCTTTGAGCATTATTTAAGACGCAAGAGGTAAGCTAAGATCTTGACAACCCTCAACCAAAGGATTCCATTAAACCATGTGTATTTTTCAGAATGATGAACTCACCAAGATGTGTAGTGAACTTGAAATGATCTCCTTATCTGATAATTCTAAAACAACAATTTTATTTGTCAACTATTAAATTCTTTAAATTAAGTAATTTACTTAAGTCTGTTTTCAAAACCACTCCCCGCTTTTAGTAATTCTTATTAAAAATACATACTCAAAACCTTTCAACGCTCCTTGAGAAATGACCTAGGTTCTTATTGAGACTAAAAAACAATCATAAAATCATAATCAATTTGACGTGTCATGACAGCACAATCAAATTTTGGCGCTGTTTCCAAGGAATGCTTTTGTTTTAGTGCGTGTTTTTGATAATTTTTTATTTGTTTAGTAAATTTTTTGAATGTTTGTTTATTTTATCTTCTACCTTTACATGTATTATTGTGTTCTAATTCATTTCTTGTGCAGGTTCTATGTATGATTATTTCTAATTCGGGAGACTTACATCCTTTCGAACCCGAACCAGAGAGGATCCTACATCAACGACCCCGATATACACAAGAGGAACCTGTGAAGGAGGATGCAAAAAACTTCAACACCCATCTTGATCCTTCTTCATCTTCTTCTTCTTTGGGAACCCACATTAAAACTGAAATTAACTTGAATAACATGGATGAAAAAAATCGAGCACTAAAAGAACCAACCTCGCCTAATGTTGATATCTAACCCACCAATATTCAATTAAAAGGCGAGGCAACAAATTTTGAACTAAAATATGGTTTAATTTATCTATTACCAAGATTCCATGGACTTCCTAGAGAGGATCCACACAAACATTTAAAAGAATTTCATACTGTGTGTTCTACATTAAAAATTTCAAATGTGGATGAAGAACAATTAAAGGTTAGACAATTCCCCTTTTCTTTAGAAGATACTGAAAAATATTGGTTATATTATGTTAATTCCCTAATAAGAGGCTATGCGGACATGAAATGCCTTTTCCTTGAAAAATATTTCCCTGCCTCTCGAACCACAACAACAAGGAAATAAATATGTGGGATAATACATCTTCAAGGGGAAACATTAAATGAATATTGGAAACACTTTAAAAGGTTATGTTCAAGTTTCCCCCACCACCATATAAGTGATCAACTTTTAATTCAATATTTTTATGAAGGATTAATCCATATTGATCGAAATATGATCGATGCAGCTGCAGGTGGTGCTCTAGTGGATAAGACCCCAATTACTGCAAGAAACCTGATTGAGAACATGGTGAAAGACACACAAAAATTTGGTTAAAGGTATCATTTACCTATTCAAGGTGTCCATGAGGTACAAGGTACTGAATTTTAGAAGAAGGTGGACACAATGTTCAAAGAGGTAAGTACCCTTCTTCGACAACTTGATCTTTCCCAATGGAAATCCAAATATCTTCCTCCCATCCATTGTTTTATATGTTCTTCTGACACCCACTACTCTGACAAATTTCTTCAATTGATGGAAACATCTGAGAGTTATGAGGTAATATTTATAGGCCGCCCCTATAACCAACCATTTAAGAAATAACCATAATATCCATCCAACTCTGGGTGGAGGTTTAACCAAGCCTATATGAAAGGGGGTATTCAAACCAACCTCAACAACAATGGAACCAACTAGGGTAGAGTAGTCATCCAACACCACCACCCAGAAATCCTCAACCACCACAAAGGATTTTACAAAAAACCCCTCCAAAAACCGAGGCTTTCCTAGAAGATATCATAAAGCAAATGGCTACCAACAATATCCAATTCCAACAAACCACTTAGGCAATTATACAAGACCTCAATACCCAATTAGGCCAACTAGATAACTCAGTGGGTGAAATTCAAAGTCACGGATCAGGTAAACTTCCCTCCCAACCAGTAGTTAACCCTAGGGATAAAGAAAATGTTAGGTACATAACCCTTAGGAGTGGAAAACAACTATAAAGTAAAATTAATACTCCATTAGAGTCATCCCCTCCAGAGGAAACCTCCATCACAACCATTAAAAATGTCCCAAATGTTGAAGAACCTTGTCCTTAGAGAAGCCCTTCCAAAATAAAGAATGTGTATATTGATGAGTCACCTAGCCCAACCATTCCTCTTCCATTTCCTCAAAGAGACACCCAACCAAGAAAAAAAAAGGAAACTGAACATTATAAGGAAATACTGGAAATTTTCAAGAAAGTGTAGGTTAACAACCCATTGATTGATGTTGTGAAGAAAATTCCATGTTACGCCAAGTTTCTAAAGTAGATGTGTACACACTAGAAGGAGACTTCGAGGAGATGAGAAAGTGAGATTGGGGAGGAATGTTTTATCATTGATAGAGCCATCAATTCCCACCAAGTGCAATGATCCTGGGGTATTCTCAATTCTGTGCACCATTGGGATGTATAGTTTTTCTAATGCTACAATTGTTTTAGGTGCTTCTATAAATGTGATTCCTCTCTCTATTTACTCTACATTGTAGTTTGGGGAACTTAATATCACTGTAATTATTGTTCAACTCGCTAACTGGAGTACCGGACACCCCTCTGGTGTGTTAGAGTATGTTCTTGTGGGGGTCCAAAATTTATTTTTTCCTGCTGACTTTTATGTGCTTAAAATGGAAGATGATAGGATGAATGGACATACCCTAATGATATTGGGGAGACCCTTCTTCGAAACTACCAAAACCATAATTACTATTCATAATGGTATATTATCTATGAATTTTGGTCGTGAAATTTTCCACTTCAACATCCTTGATGCCATGAAGCACCCCTCAGAAGAACATTTCTCTCTCTCTCTGTCAATTTAGTTGATGTACTTCCTTCCCCTGAAAAAAAAATTTTTCTTTCCCTTGATCCCCTTTCTGAGTTTTCTTCATTGATTGAAATTCTAGGTAATGAATAATGCATTGTTTGTTGTAGTGGTCTAGAAAAGTGGCATGCATGTTTATTAATTGAAAATTTCTTAAACATCAAGGATCCAATGACCATCGATGATACTGCTAAGCTTGTAAAAGCTCATTCCTTATATGATGATGATACCATTGAGTAGTTAGCTGAGATCAGTGACCTCTCACTTTAACACACACTCCCATCAATCCAAAATCCACCTAAATTTGATCTAAACCAACTACCTAAAGATTTAAAATATTCAAATATTGAGAATAGAATCAGGTTGCCCGTCATCATTGCTAGTTCACTCCCTCCTGAGCATAAATTGCAACTGATTGAACTATTGAGGGAGAATAAACAAGCTTTGGGATGGACATGTGCTGACATTCCTGGTATTATCCCGTAAATTTTTATGCATCATATTTTGTTAAATTACGAGGATAAACTAGTGAGGTAAGAACAACATCGACTGAATCCAAACCTCTTAGAAGTTGTGAAAAATGAAGTAACAAAATTATTGGCAGCTAGAATCATTTTTCCCCCATCTCTGACAGCCAATGGGTCAGTCCCATTCAAGTAGTTTCTAAAAAGACTGACATGATAGTATTCAAAAATGAAAACAATGAATTGGTTCCAACTTGTGTGAAGAATAGTTGGGGGGTCTATATAAACTATCGTCGACTAAACCAACACACTAGGAAGGACTATTTCCCTTTTCCATTCATTGAACAAATGCTAGAGAGGATAGAAGGTAAGTACCACTACTATTTCCTTGATGGGTATTTGAGATACTTTCAGATCCATATTTCCCCTGAGGACCTGGAAAAGACTAACTTCACTTCTCCCTTTGGAACATTTACATATTAGAGGATTACATTTGGTCAGTTCAATGCTCCAGGTACGTTCCAACGATTCATGGTTAGTATTTTTTCATAATACTTGATGAATTTCATGAAAGTATTCATGGATGATTTCACTATTTATGGATCATCTTTTGATGAATGTTTGAGTTGTATTGATTCAGTCCTGCGTCGTTGTATTGAAAAGAATCAAGTATTAAATTATAATAAATTACATTTCATGGTGCGACAAGGTATAGTTTTGGGGAATTTCATTTCTAGGGATGGTATTCAAGTAGATAAATCAAAAGTGGATGTCATTTCTTCCTTACCGTTCCCTAAAAATGTACAAGATGTGCAGTTTTTACTAGGTCATGATGGATTTTACCATCATTTCATTCGTGAATTTTGTAAAATTGAACTCCCCCTCTCCTGATTTCTCTAAAAAGGAAAGGAATTTGTTTTTGATAAAGAATGTGTGGATGATTTTAATAAGTTAAAATGGAGTCGGACGTCACCCCCGGTAATCCAACTACCTCGGTTGGATTTACCATTTGAGATTTTGTGTGATTCCTATAACTATGCAGTTGGGGAATTCTTGTCACAAACGGTCGATCGAGCTTCACATTTCATTGCCTATGCCTCACATACTTTGGAACCTACCCAAGAAAACTACACCACAACTGGAAAATAATTCCTTGCCATTGTGTTTGCCTTGGAGAAGTTGAGGTCATACCTTTTGGGGTCCAAAGTCATTTTGTTCTCAGACCATGCATCCCTACGATAAATCCTTAAGTAACCAGAATCCAATCCATTTATCATTCACTGGATGCTCGACCTTCAGGAATTTAATCTATACATTATAGATAAAAAAGGAGCATAGAATGTGTTGGCTGACTATATCAGTAGGATTCCACCATCCTCAGACGTTGACTCATCCCCCTGTCTTCCAATAAATGATATGTTTCCCGATGAGAAATTGTACTTAGTGCAGTATGTTATTCCTTGGTATGCGGAAATTGTAAATTATTTGTTAGCATCTTGCATTCCTACCGAATTTAATAAAATCCAAGCTAGTCGTCTAAAACATGTGTCTCGTTGGTATATTTGGGATGACCCCTACCTCTGGTGCACATATAGTGATCAAGTACTTAGGATTTGTGTTCCTAATAGCGAGTTTTATTCCATCCTTATGTTCTGTCACACTCTTACCTGTGGGGTCCACTTTGGTTCCCAACGGACTGCTTGCAAAGTTCTTGATTCTGGTCATTTTTTCCAACACTTTTTCGGGATGCCCATGATTTTTTCAAATCTTGTCCTCATTGTCAAAGAATGGGGAATGTCTCTAAAAGAAATTAAATGCCACAACAACAGTTTCTATTTCATGACCTTTTTGATTTTTGGGGCATTGACATTATGGGTCCATTTCCCAATTCCTTTTGCAACTTGTACATTCTTCTGTCGGTCGACTATGTGTCAAAATGGGTAGAGGCTTGAGCCACAAGGACAGATTATTCCAAAATTATTGTGGAATTTTTTAGAACTCAGATATTTTGTAGGTTTGGATTACCTAAGTTCATCATTAGTGACTAGGGTTCTCTTTTTTACAACCGAACAATGCAATCACTTTTGCGTCGGTATATGGTTGGTCATAGAATGTGTACTGCATATCACCCATAGACTAATGGTCAATATGAGGTGTCAAATATATAGGTAAAACATTTTCTTGAAAAAAAGGTTCAACCCAATAGAAAATATTGGAGTATTCGACTTGATGATTCATTATGGGCCTACCGTACTGCTTTCAAAACAACCATTGTAATGTCACCTATCTTCTTGTGTTTGGAAAGAGTTGTCACCTCCCTATTGAGATTGAGCATCGAGCCTACTGGGAAATCCAACAATGAAATTATAATCTTTATGGTGCATGTTCTGAAAGGATGATGTAGATTCTAGAGTAAGAGGAAATGATAAGAGATACATATAAAAACTAAAGGATTTATATGAAGCGAACCATGACTTCCCACGACCGTCTCATCCTTCATCATCAGTTTCACATTGGGCAGAAGGTCCTCTTTTATAATGAATGGATTAAGTTGCATCCAGGTAAGTTGCGTTCCCACTGTTTTGGCCCATAAATTGTTATTAATGTATCTCCATTTGGTGTTGTTTAGGTTTAAAATGATGAAACCAAGAAAACCTTCACTGTCAATGGGCAGTGACTGAAGCACTTTCACGAAGCCCTTTCAGTGTTCCCAATGGAGGATCTCCATGTTCAAGAAGCAACATACCTGTGAAACAAACTATGATTTATCCTTCCTTCTCAACTTCTCAATTATTACAGTGAGGAAACTATACATTCTAGGTGTGGGGGGGGGGGGATGGGTACATTACTAGGGGATAGATATGAATTTTCATCATTTTTTCTCTTTATTTATTCTCTGTTTCACCCTCTTTATGGTATTTTCACTTTTCCCCATCTTGTTGAGCTCCTTAGGATTTCCATTTTCTTTCTTCTTTCTTCTCTTTTTTGCCTTCTTTATGGTATTTTCATTTTTCCCCAATAAAAAATTTCAAAGTACCATGATTTGGTGACCATAAGGGGGGAAAAGTAAAAATACCATAATTAATGGCGAACAAGAATATTTGTATGAAGTTAACATAAGAGAGCGATTTTTATTGAATTGGTTTTCTGTCAATTATATAAATGGTTGTATCCCTATGATACATTTGAGATGATTGATGCCCCTTGTGTGAGTAGTTTTTGATAAAACTGTGTCACTAATATCTCTATACATTTTTGCACCAAACCACGAAGTGTGAGTATTTATTACTTTATAGAAGGTTAATATATGTTAGGTTAATATTTTTTTCATCTTTAAATTATATTTCCATATGTTCGTTCCTTATCTGATCTGTTTCATTATTGTACCAAATTGACTTATTCATGTGTACCTAATGTCCGAATGTTGTACGCCCTCAACAAAGAAAATAGGTTGTGTCTTGGGTAGGTCAAAAATCACTCATCCTCAACATTTGATCTTTTTATAACTATTTCAATTAGTGTCGTGCGGAGATCAAACAAGGGTTGAGAGAAGAGTGTAAGATTTTTTCGAAATGCATCTTCTAAAAAACAAAAATAATAAATTAATGGAGTGATTAAATGTTAAACATATGGGGATATCTAGGTCGGGAGTTTATGGTTTGACTTCTAGGAATGCTTAAGTGAGTGGGTTTGAAATATCATTGCAAAGGATGAAGGACAGGTTCAGTCAAAATTCATTTAAAGTTGAATAATTTAAAAATAACCTATATTTATTGGATAGAAAGTGGAAATAATAGCATGGAATGATTTTAACACACACACATGGAGATTTCATGGTATGGTTGACTTTTTAATTTATAGCTCATGTAGGTGTTAGAAATATCTTTTAATTTCATTGTGATATGATATATGAGACATCTTTTTCCATTTTCTCTAGGAAGAACTCCTTGATCTAGTTCGTGCATTGATCACATTACTTTAATGAATTAAAATTTCTTCAAATGTTAAATCTTCATGATATTGGTAATATATATATGCATCATTTAATTTTGATTTGTGACTTTTACTAGGAGTGAAAATGTTTAGGTGTGGGGGTGTAATCGTACCAAGATTCACTGTGTAATTTTCAAATTTACACCACTATGCTAAACTTGTTTTATATTAAAAATTATAAATATAATGACAAGTTTAATTCCATGTTTGAATCAATTATTTTGTTTTTATAACTATTAAAAAGGGAAATGTTACTTTTATTGATGATTCCATTGTAGGAGGAGGTGATTTGGAGGGCCCCTGGCGATGTCCAAGAAAAATGGGCCAAACTGCTCAAGATCCAAGCACAATAGTGGACTCATCCACACACTGCTCCTAAACCGTGCTTCACAATTTCATGAAATTTTTTGGACTGGTCCAAAAATCATTGGGATATATTTCATATGAAGAAACCCAAGACTCATTCAGCCATATGGCTGCCCAACAGACCTGATTTGTCCAGCACACCGCATCTGCACGAAGTCAAAAGTGTTGTTCTGCGATCTGTCCATATCTTGGGATATAGGTGTCCAAGTGGTGCCAAACATTCGGTGGATATATCCAATAGGTGGGTATACAACCATTTTATTTTATTCAAATATATATAAGGATTTATGTAGGTATAAACCCAAGTGAAAATTGGTTTTAAGAATCCTGTGTGATCAAAACAACCTTCCCATTTTCCTATAAAATGGCACATTGGGATCCCGATTTGTAAGTTCGGCTAGGAGGAAAAGCTATAGTATTTTGGAGACCCAAATAAGTCCTATAATAATACAATGTGTTTTGGAGGACCCTATTCTCATAGAGGAATCGAGGATGAAGGTGATGTTCCACCCGAGCTTCCCCCTCCTCCCGATGTCGAGCTAAACGGTGGAAGGTCATTTAGAGGGAGCTTCACACAATTGGGAGGGAGTTCAAACAATTTTTATTCTATGGGATTTGTGTAATTTCTGTGATAAATATTCCACTTATTTATTATCCTGACATTATTGTTCTCTGATTTCATTTATACTATTAAAATTAAGTGTAACACTTTTTATTTCAACACGGATTGGGTTGAGATTTCAAGTGAGAATCTTGGGTTGTTCTGATTGGACAAGACAAGAGTCCTATTTATCTCACACATACATAAGATTACAGTATGCTTTGGTAGACTTTATTCTCTATTCTTGATACCCAAACCTTGACAACAAGATTGTTGTGTTAAGGGGTGGTTCTTTGAGCATCGTTTAAGAGACAAGAGGGAAGTTGAGATCCTAATAATCCTAAACCAAAGGATTCCATTAACCCATGTGTATTTTTTAGAATGATGAACTCACCAAGATATGTATTGAACATGAAATGATATCCTTATCTCATAATGATAAAACACCACTTTTATTTATCAACTATTAAACTCTTTAAATTAATTAATTTACTAAGTTTGTTTTCAAACCACTTCCCTCTTTTAGTAATTCTTATTAAAAATACATACTCCAAACCTATCAATGATCATTGATAAATGACATAGGGTCTTTCCTAGAATACAAATCAATCTTAAAATCATAATCAATTTGATGGGTCATGACATCGCGGTCAGTGGTCTTCTTCATTATCAATATTTGTAATCATTGATGATCCATAAAACACAGTTTTATCCCAGCCAGTCGCTACATTTTCTTTTTCTATGTGTTTATTCCAACATTTATAACTCCAATATATTCCATGCCATATCAAATTTCTTCCAACTATTCTAGAGTAATTAGTCTATAATAACAACAATGTAAACACGTAAAAAGGATTTGAGAAGGATCCTTTGTGTGATCCTTTGCAAACATGATGAACTCTTTCACTCCATTCTCATTCTCTGTTGTCAAATGATTAGCATCCATCCAATCATTATTCATATCCATCCTATTTGAAAATTAAATATTATTATTTGGGATTAAAATACACAAAAAAGACTTCCAAATATAGTATAAGAGAACCACTTATAAAAATAGAGATTAATAGATCCTAATCATTACCAATAAATGTTTGGAAATCAACAGAACTAGGATAGTCCCCCCATCAAAATAAACACACTTTATATCCCCTTACCAATAGTTCTAGTACCCACCAACCTTGATGAAAAACATTAAACATCCTTTTAACCACTCCTATCATCCACCCCATTCATAACAAAATAATCACATTAAAACCAACCAAAACTAGTGACCAAACTCAAATAAAATGAAAACAAGGATACAATTTTTATGGGAAAAATAATATAGGTGATATATTTCCAAACACAAAGGGGTTCACAGTGGAGAAAAATAACCTAGGTTTATCCAAAATTACTATGTAATATCATAGGTTTTGTTACCCAAAGATACATAAGAAATAGAAAATTGAGGTAAGTAAACATAAATTATATCATGAACATCTAATGGATATGCAATAACTCTCCCTCACCATTCCAAAACTTTTAACTAATATCCATAAACACGTCTTACACCCATTCTATAAAAAATAACATTCCCATAAAAAGGGATGGACAAAAATCCCTTAGTGTTAAAAAAAAACATATGAGGGAGAAGGACCACATCGACCATCCCTATCCAAAACTCAAACCTCCTCTCAAACCTCCTCTCATTAACTGTTACTACCTTCCATTATATTAATACCTACTATAAATAAATTATTTCCCAAAAGCATGACCTTTAGATTTATAAAATTCCCATCTATTTAGGTAAAATAAGAATATGCTTCATTTTTTTTCTTATGAATCATTACATTTGGACAAACACACTAACCAACACCATAAAATTTATATTTTCATAAGAATTTGAAGGTAATGAGAGATAAATAATTCCGTTGAAAATAATTCAACTGAATCTTCTAGTATCAATTGAAAGAGGGCATTGGTTACTAAAGGGATGAGGTCAATATCTTAGGATATAATCATTCCTAGACTCTCAAAACAAATTCACCTCATCCCAAAATTTTATCAGCTAAATCATGACTAACTGACTAAATAAAACTACTCCATAATGAAAATTAGCAATAGAACCAAAGGAAACAAATGATGATGTGTAGAGAAACTAAAAAATATCAAATATTAGAAGTCAAGAATCTAACCTTTTTGAATGGAATCTCAAACACTTGATGTAGGGTTCATGGGGAGTAGGGTCTAGCATGGAGGAGGAGAAGTAGGGTTCGCAGGGAGGAGGATCCGTGAAATGGGTTCAAGGGGGAGGATAAGGAGTAGGGATAGCAGCGGAGGATTAGAGAACTTGCGGTGGAGTAGGGTAGCAGTGGTGGAGAAGGGCTAGAAATGGTGGAGTAGGGCAGTGGTGGTGGAGTGGCAACAGTGGAATAGTGGCAACGGTGGTGGAGTGGCTGTGGCAGCGGAGTAGCGGCCGACAAAGAGAAGATCGAGGGGGGGGGGGGGGAGTTGTCGTAGGGTTACAGTCCTGCGAGAGCATAAGGGTGTGATAAAATGAGGGCACTATTCACCATATTTTATAAAATGGGACTATGGTATAATCATCACTATAAAGGCTATGATAAAAGATCCCATTATTGGTACTGAAATTTTAGTGTTGATAAATAGTGCCTTTATCAACAATAAAATTTTATCGCTCATAATGTGTGACTTTATTAGTGATTTTATAGCACTGATAAATATTCCCCTTATCATCACTACAAAAGCACTGATAAGATGACCCTTTATCAGTGCTAAAATTTTAGCGCTGAGAAGAGGTCACGTTATCTGCACTCAAAAAGCGCTGATAATGGTAAAATCATTATCTGCGCTAGAAAAGTGCTGATAAAGTGACATGTTATCAGTTCCTTTAATTAGAGCTAATAATGTGTTACCTTTATCAGCACTTTTTTCTTATCCATGATAAAAGGTGGCACATTCCTATCTCGTTTTTGTTGTAGTGATGGATAGAATTTTAAGTGAAAACAACAACTGATGTACCAAAATCCGAACAAATGAATTTGGATTGTGTTGATACTTTAAGAGAATGATATATGGGTCATTTGTGACGTGTACGAGTGAAACCTTCCTCAATATGAGTCACGGTGCGGCCGATATCACTCCAAGTGTCTCTCTTTTGTTTAAATTGGACATAATTTTATGGGAAAACAACTACCGACATACGAAAAAATGACCAAACACATTCGGATTGTGTTGATACTTTAAGAGAACGATTCATTGGTCATGTGTGATGTGTATGAGTCAACCCCACCTCAATCCAAGGCATGGTGTGACCGGTATCACTCAAAGAGTCTCTCTTTAATTTAAAATGGACAGATTTTTTTGTGAAAACAACAACTGACGTACAGAAATCTGACCAAACAAAATCAAATTTTGTTGATACTTTAGGAGAATGATCCATGGGTCATTGGTGATTTGTACGAGTGGAACCTGCATCAGTACGAGGCACGATGTGGTCGGTATCACTCAAAGTGTCTCTATTTTGTTTTAAATGGACATAATTTTAAGTGAAAACAACAACTGACGTACGGAAAACCCCTTCCTACCATACACACCAAAAGCATTCATTTTTTCCTAAAGAAACAAATAGTATTGAAATAAACAATATTCCCAAACCATTTTAAAAATACCAATGATCTTAAAATCCAAAAAATTCATTCCATTAAAACCATTGAATCCTCCCACACCCTGGACACCCCCATAGATAGCCCCCCACCACCCTGGATGGCCCCCACCCCCTAAACGGACCCCACCCCTGGACAACCCCCAAACCTCTTAGACACCACCCACCACTTGGACACCCCCACCCCCTGGATCCCTACCCCCATGGACAGCCACACCCACCCCCTGAACCCCACCACACCCCCTTGGAAGATCCCCAACCTTCTGGACCACCCCCACCCCCTACAAAACACCCCCTGGACCCCCCAGGACATCCCCACCCCAAGAAATCCCCCCAACCCCCTAGACACCACCCAAACCCCTTGGACGCCCCATCCCCGGGACCCCCCTTGGACTCCCCTACTCCCTTGCCAACCACCCCAAACAATTGAACAACCCCCATCCCCTTGAATTCTGAATTGAATTCTTTTTGAATTTAATTGACTTATGAATTATGTGTTAATGGTGTATGGCTATACTTGTTGTATGTGTATACTTGTTGTTTGTGTATACTAGCTATAATTACCTAATGAATTATTTGTTAATTTTTTATGGGTATACTTGTTGATATGCTAATTTTTTAGCAGGTCTTTTTTGGGTGTGTTGCTGTAGAATTTTATCTTACAGCAGGCAGGGCATTTATCAGCGCTAAAAAATCACTGATAAAGGGGACCCCCCTTTATCAGCACTAATCTTTAGAACACCTTTTTAGAACTGCTAAATCCCATTTTGAGTGCTGATAAAGCCCGTTTTTATAGTAGTATCTTCTATAAATGATCACTACCAAGCTTAAACCCCTACATATCCACATGTTTTCCACCATCATACCCATCATATGACACTGTATCTTCCAATACAATGTTACCTGATGGGGATAAAATATAGTGGTCCCCAACCAAATCTCCAAGGGAGCGCCTACATATTTGAGGACTCCCAATAACCTCATACTACACACTCATTCCCTTTTCATCCTCCTCCATATTCAATTTGAACTTTTAATTTCTCACATTAGGTACAAATTTTTTGAAATTATCACAAAATAGTTTCCCATGACATTTAATCAACGAATTCCCAGTGTAGGAGCATTGATTACATAAGATATTATTCTTATCAATCTCAAATGACAACTAAATTTTGAAGTCACCAGAAACAAGGTATATGGCCCGTCAAACATCCCCCATTCTAGAACTCTCTCATGTGGCCATAAAGGGTTGGTTAGGAGACCTTAAGTGTGCCTCCCTATATGCCAGTGGATGCTGACTAGAAGTGGGGTTGTGAAATGTATAGTTGGGAGACTATAACCCATAGAATGAAGTGTCATTATAGTAGAAAAAAACATAATAAAACAGAAATAATCAATGTAAAGACACATCATAAGAAAATAGTAAAAGACAACTCAATAATCCGATAAATAATAATGGAATAATGTAACGATGATCTAGAATTTAACTAAATTTCATATTAGGACAATATAAAAAAATACCTGCATACTCAAATATATGTCTCAAAGCCCAGGATCATAAACCCCATATTGGTCCCATCTCTAAATTCCAGCTCATCTGCAAACAAGAAATCAACTCTAGAGTCTTATTCCCTTGTCCAAACTAGCATTCACATAATCTACACAGGTACCGCAGGGCAGCCCGAATAGTGTGTGATTACAACTCAATAGGTTGACACCATTGTTCCTAAAGAAACCAGTCTAATAATAAGTGTATGAAAAAGTGAAAAACATGTGTATTAATTAATTCAATATTTAATAAAATACAAACCTAACCTACTTCTCCTCCATGCCAAAATAGCTCTAAGCATGTCTTAGACCATTCCATCCACATCTATATACCCATGGTAACCAACCTTCTTTAGTGCCATGTTGGAATATCATTGAGAATGGCTTACGACCATGCCCACCACAACTATATAACCATGATAAATAACCTACATCTATTCCATTCTAGAATATATCTGAGAATGTCTTAAGAACATGCCAACCCCAACCATATAACCATGTTAAACCACCTACTTCAGTGCCATGCCGAAATATCTCTAATCATTTCATATGACCATGACAACTACAAGCATATAACCATGGTACAATCACAAAAATATGGGAAAAATTCCTATAATAATTAAATCATTTCTGAGTCAAAGACCTATAATTATTACAACAAGAGACTGGGCAAATATCACTCTCTATAACTATTAAAATATGGGATTGGGCTGATCCCACTCAATATCAACATTACAACATATAAGTGTGCACATGATATATATTCATTATTGTATGGAACACAATTAATGCCACATATCATGGATATCACAATATAAAATCACAATTCTCAGTGGTTAATTATTTGGATTACAATTCTTCTTTCATATTCCACTACCAATTCAATTCAAAATTTATTAAATGTTATATAAATAATTAATAGGCCACAATTTACAGATTCTATATAACAAAAAATCACCCTAGGTCACCTGTCATGCCAAACATACTTTTAGATTTTTCTAATTCAATTATAGTAATGGTTTTCTCAATCCAGGGGTAGCCATAAGTTAGGAAAGAATCCAAATGTAAAAAAAAGAAATCAAGGAATAATTTAATTCCTTATTTAATTAATTTGGGAACACACAAAGATGGAAAAATCACAATATGTCATAAACATGGAAATTATCAAACAATAGGGTTTTCATTTAGACCCCAAACCTTTTACTGATGATGCAACAATGCTTACAATGGCCAATGCCCATGGGGAAGAAGTTGTAGATGATTACCAATAAGTTTCTAGATCAAAACTATTCAAGAACAAAACCTACAACACATTAGATCATGGAATATCACAACAATGGTTGGAGAAGAAGGAAGAGAGTTATGAAACATGACCAAAACCTCTTACCAGCGATTAGTCATTCAAAAAGGATGTCCAGAAGGGATGTTTTCACCCAAAAAACATATAGATAATTCCTTAGGGATGAGAGGAGAGGATATGTAATGGATTAGAATAAAAATCATCCACAAAACATGTTTAAAATATAAGGTCAGTCATATACACATTGTGTAATGTGCTTACAAGCCATGTAAATTTTTTTAATGGGATTATCTGAAAAACTCTTCACCTAATATTTATTTTATTAAAACCCACAAATGATTATATAATGTGTAATCCATAGAATTTTTTTTTCAATGTTCTTCAATTGAGTATTCATCCCATTTTTCCTTTTAAAGGTCCCAACCCCCTTCAAATCTTCTCAACTTACAAAGAACCCATAAAACACTTTAACCTATTTATACCTAGGCTACATTAATGTAAAACAAGTATAAATACTTGAACATTAGTTAATTTTCACTAACATTGATCCCCCCTCCAAGAAAGGCTCAACCACTATGTTTTAAATGAAAAAGACTCCAAAAAAGATGTATCTAGAAAAAAGATGAGATCTTACAACCTCCCCAACATATAACATCTCATCCCCATTTGACTCCAACAATCACTATGTGGCCTCAGAAAACATTTCTAGAAACTATGTTTTCATATCAAACACCCACTCCAAGGTCTCCTCATAATCTTTCCCATGATACCACTATACCTGAACCTAATACATAGTCCTACGCTGAAGATATTTCTCACTTTGATCCCCAACCTATATCAGATTATCATCAAAGGATGCATCCCAATAAATCCTGACATATACTATTTCTATCACATGGGAATGTCATGGATGATATCTTAATAGTTACAGTACGTGGAAAATGTCTTGCATGACACTTTAGCACTGTGGAATGGATAAACGGTATGCTACTGGACCGACCCTTGACACTATTTCAAATGGCCCAAAAAACAAGGTGCTAGCATTCTATATTTCATGATATGGTGTTTCTATAGCCTAGGATGCACCTGAAATAAAACATGTTGAACAAAATCATATTATATAGGTCATCTCCATTGGTCAGAATTTGATTTTTTCCGACTCTGTGTAGTCACCAAACAATTTCTGATGAACTAAACCTGTTCAGTTGTCTCTTGGATGAGAGTAGTATAAACAAGTGATAACTCTCCGACCTCTAGCCAACAATGAAAAAAATATCATGAACTACTATAAAAATCCTCAAAAGGTGGAATTTCTATTGATTCTTGGAATATATTTTTATATAAAAACTCCACGAGTGCAAAATGTTTCTCTCATGAACCACCAAAATCTAAAACATAGGCTTGTAACACATCATCCAAAACCTGAATAGTCACCTCAGATTGACCATCAGTTTATGGATGATAGAACGTTCTCAAAAGAACTCCGGATCCCAAGGATTTTTGATGTCCTTTCCAAAAACACGACATGAAACGAAGATCTCTATCTAAAATGATACACTTTGGAACTTAATGCACCTGAACCACCACACCCACATAAAGATTTTCGAGATCATAAACAGTGAAGGTTTCCCTAATAATTAATAAGTGTGATAACATATTAAATAAATCCAAAAAAATACACACAACCTCATTATCATGGGTCATCAAGGGTAGTCTTGTCGAAAAATAAATTGTGATGTCATCCCATTTCTACTCAGGAATGGGTAATGGGTGAAAAAGCCCATCTAGCCTCTAATTCTCAGCATTCACATGTTGAAAAGTGAGACATCATGTAATGAAGCTTTACACATGTTTCTTTATTCTTGAAAACTAGTATTGTCTATGGTGATAAGGATACATATTTGTTAAACATAGATGCACCTCCCATCCCGAAGCATGAAACTCCCTTATCATCTCCTCATGAAATCCTATAAGAAACCATACTAATCCACATAAAATATGAGAATTTCAACTACTAAGAGACCATCCTAGTATCATATCCCTGCAATATAATTTACCTCTAAGAACTGATCCCTCAGAATTATATAATTTCTCAATATTAATCTGGTCTAAAAGTGTCGGTATACTAGATGAGGAAGTCAGAGCTACCCCTCCCTAAGACTCCTTAACATCCAGATGCACGTCTACAAAAAGGTCCATTATCCGCCACTCATCACAAGACTCCTGTAACAATTTTTCTATATATTTGGTCTCAAAAAATCGATAATGATGTTTCCCATTCCTAGTGTATAATCAAATTCTAAGTTGAAATACTCCAGATACTCAACCCACCTCCACTGCCGATGGTTCAGGTTGCAATGAGAAAATATTTACCTGAGGATTTGTTGATCCATGTATACCACAAAACTCTCAACCCAAAGATAGTTTGTCCAACATCTCAGGGCATGTACTACTATTGTAAACTCTATATTGTGAGTGTGTTAATTACTCACATGTAGTGTCAACTTCCAAAAGAGACATAAAAAACCCCATGATCCTCCTGCATTATAACTACTCTGAGTCGAGCTCTAGATGCACCGTAGTACATGGTATATGATTTAATCATCATAGGTTATGAAGTCATCCTTCCTTTCATCACTTGAAAATATTTCACACAAGCATCAGAAAACAAAATTCACCCCATTAATGGTTATCCTAGACATTGGTGCTTCCAGACAGGATAAATCTAGGATAAAACTCTGATAATAACCTATTAAACGTAGAAAGATCCAAATTTCAAAAACATTATTTGTAACACCCCAATATTTCTCAAATAAATTTAATATTGAATGCATGAAACACTAAGTCTCTAAAAAACACCACTTTTTTATAACCTAGAAAGTGAACATAATTTTTCATCCCCTATGATTTGAATTTCGAAAATCTGACATACACGATTACGATCAGTAAGTAATTTAGAGTCTGCTATGACCAACATAATTCTTTGTAAATAGCAACATACCCTAATTAATAGTAATGTTTCACTTATGAATAGTGACATACCCTTATAAATTGTAAAATCACTTATGATAGAATATATATAGGATTTAAGTGAATGTATGATGTACCTTTGTTTTGGAATTAGTAAATAAATGTTTTAAAAATTGTATTTTTCAAGTAAATTATGATTTTAATTAAAAATAAAATTAATCCAATTTATAATTTTTTTTTAAAAAGGTCATTATTTTTGGGTTCTATATGTCGAAAATTTTTTAGGGTGAATTTGTGGGATTTTTCTGAAATACTTGAATTTTTAGTGAATTGTAAAATACGCTAATTTACAATAAACGCTAAATAATTGATTTATTGAGTCATTGACGATGTTATTATGATTTAATCACCAATGGTTCGAACTCAAATGTACGTATTACTATTTTTGGTCATGGAATTATCACTATTCCTTTTCTTATATAAAAATAATATGCTAATGATTAAAATATTAAGAAACCCCTCCTACCCTCCACTATAAATACCACCTTTTCCACCCTCTTGTATTCACTCCTCTAAAGCCTTGTGACTTCTCAAAATTCTGCCCAAATATCCTCCCATTCTCCTCCCCCATGACTATTATCCCTTGGTCTTATAAAAATAACAAATACTGTTCCCACAAGAGGCTCTCAAAGAAGGTTAATTCAAGATGTAAAATTCCTCTTTTCTTTTCTTTCATTTTCACGTTCCTTTGCTCTCTTTTATTTCCTAGTCTATCCTTTTAAAAATGGTATAAAAACTCTAGTAACATAAATGTACTAAAATTATGTTATTCTCATGGGATAAATCATCTTCATATCTTCTTTTCCCCTCATTTATGCTAAAAATGAAACATCGTCTGAGATGTGTTGATTTATCACATTCCAGGACGACGATGCTTTCAATATTATTTTCCATCATCAACTCTAGTCATGAAACCATTTTTATGGTGGAACTATAATATTATATATTTATTATATATTATTTAATGTTCTGGAGTCCTTATGCACTCATGATGTAAAATTCTAATACAAAACAAGGTAATTGTGAGAAAAACCACCAAATTAATCATAGAGTTTATCCTTAATGTTTTATTTAATGATTCAAATTCACTAAAAATAAAAAAATTAATCTTATAACCATGTAATATTCTGAATGTTCATTAGTGATAAATAATATCAATTTTGGAATTCAATTCCCATATAACATGAACTACCATACTCTATTATAAGTGAGATGATCATGAATATTATGAATATGAGCCCTCATGAACAATGCAATTAAATCCCTTGACCCATCTAAAAGGCCTTTAATGAACTTAATAAAGTCATAATAAACAAAATAAATGCATAAATGGTTCTATAATTGTCAATTAATGAACATAATTTGGTTATTTAGGTCATTACGATCAAGAGAATAACACCCTCAGATTTAAGGTAAGGGATCCTCTCTCACTTTTATTCAAGAATCCCCCTATCTTGTGTCCTTTTATTATTAATTAAAAATGATAGGGAATGTTTTCTAACCTTCCCCATACTTCACTTATGATATATAATTTACATGATATCCCTTTACATCTCATTAATTCCTCACATGAACACCTATTACCATGCCAAAATGTTTGTAAGGGTTTCATCACCTCACATCAATTTTTGTGAGATATTATGTATTCACTACTACTCCCTATGAATGGTGTATGTATACTACAAATTTTTTTTCATAACATAAATATCTTTAATTTAATTATATTAAATTTATCATTTAATGATTATTAATTTTGGGGAATACAATTCAATTGATTACAATGTTTTATGTATTTTCAACTCGAACCTCCAATTTAATTCGAGATTATCTTATTCTCCACATACCTCAATAAAATTATTATTTATTCATGTTTACTCCTCATAAATTCTGTGATAATGTTATATATATATCTATCAATTAGAATAATTCTTTATTTTATGGTGAGTTAGTTGTTTTATAAAAATCTTTCAAAAATTGTTGTGAAATGCAATTCTGATTCATGGAACATCTCGAATTCTAACATATTTTGAAGTTCACTATATAATCTATTACAATCCATATTTATCTTTCTAAATTCAAAAATTATAACCTGAATACTATTTTGTGGTTAATTTTTGGATTAATTAAATCAAATATTCCTTTGAACTTTAAAATCCATTAATATCTTCTTTTAAACAAGCTAAAATGTTTTATTTCTAAAACTTCGCAAAAAACTATTTTTAAATGATTTCACCTCAATGAGACTTTATTTAAGACTCAAATATAATTTCAATGAACTTAAAATTTATTTTATGGTATATACATGTTTAAAATCTAATTTCATGACAAATTCAAATGATTTTTCAATAGAACTCTTCTTTCCAAAGAAAAAATATTTTTCTCATCTCACTTTAACTTTTATGAGATATATGCCTTGTCCAGCACTTATTACTTATGGTGTATAATTCCCTTTGTTATATCATATAAAGTGTTTACTTATTCTCATGATATTATATGGGATTATGATTTTAATGTTTCAAAGTGGTATTGGACACTTTGGAATGTTTAAGGATTATTTCTTTAAGGAATTTTCAATGGTATCATTTAAAAGTATCTTCATCTATGTCAATGTCATTTGTTGAATCTTGTACATAATTTAGGTTTATCTACTATGATATCATCCACCATGTTTTTTAATGGTTTACAATTAGTTTTACTGTGTATGTTCTATCTTGAAACCATCCACCATATTACTCTGAATGTTAAGTGTTAGTGATTAATGATTGGGGAAAGTTATTTACATTTCATATATTAGTTTCAATATTAATGTGTATGTTGTTTATGTTTATTCCCATTCATAATAGAAATAAATTGGAATTATTAAGTGCTGGGTGGGTGCTACTATATCCCCTCGGTGCATCGTTAGGCCTCATGAGACAAACTATGGTCTTGGAACAAGGCCTTGAAAAAATGGATATATATGGTATGGTTATGATGTACCACAATATGAATTCCCCCATTATGAATCTAAAAATTTAAAGTTCATGAGGTTATTCGACTAGTAGAATACCCATTTTTATGATCTTATATGGAATTATTTATTTAGATCTTATTCCTCCCATAATGTGTTCAAGTAAATTTTTAAATCCATGAATTTTTAGTTATTCACCATGCCTAATGTTTATGTTTATGATATCTTCTACTATATTTCTTACCCTTACTGAGCATTTGAGCCAACCCCTTTTCATATTTTTTATCCTTCTAGGTTACGAGGATGATAATACTATGAATGAATTACAGGGTTAATAAAAAGGATCATGGTTTTTTGTTGTTGAAGTTATTATGTTGTTTTTAGTTTTGAGTTGTAATTTTAAACTCTTGTATGTATCTTGTTTCGAAAAATACTAAACCGATCAGTCCTTCAGAATTCATCTTCCTTGTATCTATTCCAATATAATAAAATAAGGCACCGACTTTGATCTTATGGGGTTGGAGCATTACATTATTAGTTTTTTCCTAAGATATTATGGTTGTTACTTTCACTAGGTCCACTAATACACCTTCCTATGAGATTACATGGCCTAAGAATTTCCCTTTATTAATCAAGAAACTGCATTTGTTTAGCATGGAATGATTCCTATGATCTATCAATGCACTCAATATGTTTTCAAGATATTTGGAATGATCATCTACTGACCTGGAATACACTAATTTCTCATATATGAGAACCACATAAAAAACCAATCCATAAAAGGATGATATATCTTATTCATTAAGTCCATGAATATTGCAAGTGCATTAGTTAAACCAAAAAACATCACTATGAATTCATACATGCTATATATGCTTCTAAAAGAAGTTTGGGGTATGTCTGATAGTCTCAACCTTAAATGATGATATCCTGGTCCAAAATAAATCATTAATAGTATATTTTAACCTCTCACCTAACAAAAAATATCATAAATGCATGAAAGAGGAAATTGGTTCTTGTCCATCATCCAGTTCAACCTTCCATAATCCACACATAAGTGGAATGATCCATTAGCCTTTTGGAGAATATAATTAGAGAACACCAAGGAGATGTACTCGATATAAAAATCCTTTAGATTCTAGATATTCTAACTAGACTTTCAACTCCTGAAGCTTTACTAGTGCCATTTGGTAACACAATATAGAAACCAGCTCTACTCCTAACACCAACTCGATCGTGAAATTAACCTCTCACTTTGGTGGTAAGTCATAGAACTAATCAGGGAAAACATTATCAAAATGGTATACCATTATAGGAAAATAATCATGCTATATTTCCCAATTATATAGATCAATACTGGAGATCTTATCCTTGAGACAATCTGAACTACACTAAATTTGTCCTTCATAACCAACATGATGATCCAACTCACCCTTTTGAGAATAAATACTTCCTTCCAGTTATTGAAAAGTAACTCTCCTCCTATAATAGTCTATATGAGACTGGTATTAAACAAACAAATACATACTAAGAATCAAGCTGAATATTATCATTTATAGCACAAATGGTTCCAAAAAGATGGGATAACCACCAATATCTATAGAAAACGCCTCGCAAAATTTGATATTCTCAGGAAAAACTCCCAGTGGAGGGTTAAACTTAAAACAACATATAATATTTTCAAATAAATTCCCAAACCATTTGTAAAAATACTAGACAAATATGAATGTGATGATACTATATTAAGTAAAACACAAGCTAAGGTAGATGATATAAGAATCATACCTATGATAATATATAGACCTACATCTAAGATAGCAAGAGTAGTTTGCCTAATGTGAAACTGGCTTGTCCCTTTTCCCTATTCTCCAGTCTGACTATCTTGATCTATTTCCCATGCCTGGTATTGTTTCTCATGAACTATGGTACCACATCCCCATCCTTGGTCTGAACAGCCTACGAAACTCTATATACTAGTCTTCTGAGGGGTAGCTAAGCCCCTTCCCAACTTTTGTGCTTTTCATGATCCTTTTCTTCTGGTCTATATTGGAAAATTCACATAAAAAATCTGAAGGAGATTATTCTGCCACATATATGGTAATCGACTATGGGGTAAGGACATTGTGGGAGATTGTGAAAAAAATTCTATATTGATATCACTGGAACAAAATAAAATCATGAGATGGTATTCCATTTCTCTGACTGCTATGCCCACTAATTTTTTGGAGTAAACGGTCATGAAGACTCTTCTAATAACTCAAATAATAACTCCCATATTTCCTTTTTGAAACAGTTGGTCCACTAATCAGGGCCTCTGTCATATTCCCTTCCGTGATGAGTTTCTAATTCATCATGTATTCAAAGCTATAGAAATGGAAAAAGTTTACTTAAGAACTAATCTCATAATGATGAAAATCATAGAAATGTCTCTCCTTGGATATCTAATTAACTACCAAAGATTGTGTAAAGATATATAGGTTGGAAAAAATCCATTAAATTCCAACACTAACAGGCCATCCTGTGTCATATGCCTAAATTCTTGATCTTTTTCATCCCACAATTTTTCAGGATAGAAACGGATTAGGAACTTTTTCTTGATGTCCTTATAAGATGGATCATACTTCTACTCATATTCCTCTAGAATAACCCACCAATTCTTGGTATGTCCATGATGAATATATGCAGCAAGATGCACTATCATATCTGTGTGTGTCTCAAGATGCTTGATGATCATCTGGACTAACAAAATCTAGAACTCAGCTGCCTGGCCCCCCTTACATAGTAAAAATATATGGATGATGCAGTTGAAATTATCTTATAATCTTAGACATTGAATGAACGACATTCATACTATCCCTTTCCATGGATCGAATGACGCTCTGGAATAATTCACCAAGCTAAACATCCATCTGCTCCTCATGAACTATAGGAATTTGTTGTTCAGCTATGTTTGGGGCTTGCTGATTTCAAATCTCATAATTCTCAAGTAAAATACGGTGATGAGGAATTTTATATACAAGTCACACACACAGATTAGATAATTGTTTAGAAACAAGGTCAATGAAAATGTTGACTACATTAGAGAACCACAAACTCTAGGTCTATTTAAACACAACTAAAAAGAATTTTAGCATGAAAAATAAACTCATTTCATTTATCTAGTGAAATAATTAGATCATATTATAGTAAATTAGTTAAGAATATATCACATGAAAAAAATATATATTCTCTTATCATGAACAATGCATGTAAATATATTCATATGTGCAAATTATGATGGATGTATTCTAATCTCGTTTCATACTGGACAACAAGTGTAAATCTCAAAAAAATAGTAAGATCATAAAATGATAAATTTACACAAAATGTGACTCACCCATGGGGAAATGACATCAATTATAATAATCACATAGTAAAAATAGATATACCTTCCCTGGGAACTCAAATTTTACACCATACATGGGTTAGCTACTCCCTTGTACAAGCTCATTAACATGTCCTGAAACATCCTTGTCTTTTTTCTACCTTTCCTAAAATGTAATTTAATTGAAAAAAGAAACCAAAATGCTCATTTTATACCACATTTTAATGACACCAAACTAGCACTATCACATGTGGCCAAAAAGGGGCCAACTATACGACCTCAAGCATGCCTCCTCGTACACCAATGGCTTTTGACTACAATCAGGGGGGGTGTGAAGTGCATAATAGTGAGACTATAACCCTGGTATGAGGTGGAATTATAGAAGAACAAATCATAATAAAATATAAATAATAAAATTAAAGATATAATGTGAGACAATAATAAAATCCAACTGACTAATCAAAAAAAATAAAGGAATAATGTATGGTCATTATTGAATGTAACTAAATTTCACAATAGAAAATTTCATGAAAAATACTAGTAGAATAAACTAAAAGACTCAATATCTAGGATCCAAAACCCCATGATTCTCCCATTTCCAAAATCCATCCCATATGCAAATAAGAAATCAACAAAAAGGTCCCTTTCCCTTGTCCAAACCTATATCCACGTAATCTTGTCGGGTACCAAACAACGGCCTGAATAGGGCGAGTATAACTCATTAGGTAAACACCATCATGTCTAAAAAATATGTATGATAATAAGTGTATGAAATAAAGTGATAAAAAGTGTATTATTTAATTAAAAAATTAATAAAATAAAACCATAACCTACTTTAGATTTGTACTGTAATAGCTCTGAGCATGTATTATGACCCTGCCAACCACAACCATATAACCAAGATAAACAAACTGCTTCAGTTCCATGCTATAATATCACTAAGAATATCTTCTTAGCATGCCAACCACAATCATATAACCAAGGTAAACAACCTACTTCAGCGCCATGTTGAAAATCTCTGAGAATGTCTTACAACCATCACATCCACAACCATATAACCAATGTAAACCACCTACATAGACACCATGTCAGAATATCTCTAATCATGTCTAATGACCCTCCTAACCAAAAACCATATTATCATGGTATAATCAAAACAATTTAGAACAATTCCCTAGAATAATTACAACTTTAATAGGTTAAATACCTTTAATAATTAAGACATGGGACTGGAAATAACTCACTCTCTATAAGAATTACAACATTTGATTAGGTAGAGCCTACTTAGTATCAACATTACATCATATTAGTGTGTAAGTTCTAGGGCCTAGCCTGATATATAAGCATTAAAATATGGAACGCAATCTCTGTCACATGGAATAGATATCACAATATCACATCACAATTCTAAATGGTTAATTATGTGAATATATAGTCTTCTTTCATATGCCACTTCAAATTCAATTCATAATTTATTAACAATTATATAAATAAGAAATAATCCATAATTTAGTGATTTTATAACAAGAAACCACCCAAGGAAACCTATCCTGAAAAACATAGATTAATCCATTTACCAATTCAGTTATAATAATGGTTCATTCACCCCATGGGTAGCCATAAGTCTGGTCAGAATCCAATCGTAAACAAAATACTTCAAGGAATAATTGAATTCATTATTTTATTAATTTTGGTGCATAAATAGATGAAATAATCACAATATTTCATAAACATAGAAAGTATCAAACCATAGGGTTATGATTATACCCCCTACCTTTTACTAACAATCGAACAATGCTTCTAATGGCCAACAACCTTGGGGAAGAAGGTGTAGATTATTTCAATGAGGTTCCTAGATCAAATCTTGTCATAATAAAAACCAAAAATTTATTCGATCAAGGGATGTCACCACAAAAGTTGAAGAAAAAGGAAGAGAAGGAAGAAACATGACAAAAACCACATATAGGGGACTGCTCATGTAAAATGGTTGTCTAGAAGGGATATAATGTGATTACATTTTGTGTAAATGTTTTTAATGTGATTTTCCAAAAAACTTATTGCATCATATTTATTTTATTAAAACCCAAAAACAATTACATGCCACATAATCCATTTACATGATTTGTAAATGTTCTTCAGTTGATTTTCCATCTCGTTATCCCTTTAAACAACATAATCCCCTTTAAATATTCTAAACTTATCGAGAACCCATGAAACACATTTATCCATTTATACTTGGACTCCATTAATCTCAAATAAGAATAAGTCCCCAAAATTTAGGTCACTTTCTCCATAAGTCTCTTTTCCTTCAAATAAGACTTGGTAACCAAGTCTTAAATGAAAAAAACTCAATGAATGACTTAACTAAAAAAATAAAGGATCATACAGTCTCGATCAACGGTTCATATAAATCCACTTCAACAAAAACCCTGAAACAATGGCCATATTTTGAATGCTCCATCTTCCCATAAAATTTAACAGCAATTCCCACTACATATGAAATATCCCATAGAATTTGGGAGTTCCAGAAGAACCATTTGAGACCTCTATTCTAAATCCAAACATGCATGATAAATTTTATACCATTGCTGGATCAAACAAAGGGTCCTAGTCCTAAAACCTTATATTTCCCTATTTCAAGGAGATGAACAAACTTTACCGGATTGGGATTTTAGATCATCGGAAGGGAACACAAAATGTAAAAAGTCCTTATTGATCAAAATCATGTTCAAATCATCGAAGACCCAAACATTCGACAACATATTTCAAAGATCATAAACCGTACAATGATGCTCATTAGGCTCCATATGAGTCTCCAAATGATTAATAATTTACATTATTCAAGGGGATCCTCTAGGTTTTTTTTATTAATAAAAATGAATAAAAATTTTAAATTAATAATAATGATTACTTATTTACTAAAAATAATCTATATTTATTAGTATCTAATTCATTGAAATATAAATAATTACTTTTTTATTAATAATTTGTGATACAAAAATATTAGAAAATAATAATTAATCATAATAAGTGATCATTGATCATAAATAATTGTTACCAGGATAATTAAAAATTACTTTAAATATTATAATTATTAATAATTAGACTCAATTTGAAATTTCATATTTTTTATACTGATTACTAATTAATATCACATTATTTAAAAATAATAATAACTTATTAGTAATTTCTTATTATTTTTTGTTAAAAATAGAAACAAACTTATTAATTGGTAAATATTTTTTATATGTATTTGATGAACCTTCTAGGGTAGAACTCAATGAAAATATTATTGATTTTAATTATGAGATGTTAGAAAACATTGTTATTATCAACTGTAATGATCAGATAATATAACAATGACAAATACATATCACCAAAAATAATAACCACATTTTTACAAAAAAAAATTTATTGGTAAAGATACAACAATTATAATTTTATGAGTATTAAGAATACCAAATACTATGTTTTATAACATACCCATATATCAATTTATAAATACCATAATTAGATTATTATGTATATATATAAGTTGTAATAATTTCCCTCATCACCCAATTGTATTAGATTTTCACCATAGTCACTGAAATTCTATAAGGAGACCAAAATCCTTTTCCTTTTCAAATGTTGGGTTACCCTTTTTGGAAAGAACCTTTTTTTGTATTTATTTTTTTTTAATTTTGAAATTATGATATCAAATAGGATGGATATGAATAGAAAATAGATTAATTCCAATTGTATGACAAAAAATTACTAGGATGGGGTAAAAGAGTTCGTTAAATTTTCACAAGATTATGTATATAACCCTTCTCAAATCCTTTATCCGTGTTTATTATATTTTTATTCAAAAATTATTAGTCCATAAGAGTTAGATGACCTATTGATATGTCATGGAATATATTGAAGTTATAAATGTTGGACTAATCACAGGGAAAATGGGAATGTAACTAGTGACTAAGAAAAAATAGTTCATTTTATGGATCATCTAATATGACTACAAGTGTTGAAAATGAATAATATTATATCAAGGATGGGATTATAAGTGTGAATGATGATGTAATAGCCTGAGATTTTGTGAAATATAATTTTATGAATTGATTTAATCTTTTTATATTTTTCATTTCATGTAACATTTAATTTTTTTATAAATTAAATCACTATGTCAAAAATTTCTTTCAAACAACATCGACGTTTCTTTCATGACATGCAACACTGACTTAGTGTACATTAGACGCAACACCAAATTTCAACAAAGCATCATTTTATTGTTATAATTATTTAAATAAGCTAATTTTAACCTAGATATTAAACATAGTAATATGAATAGTAACAACTAATTTTATAATATTATATAAAATGGTTTTATACAAATAAAACATATTGATAATGAAAAATATAATTTTTCAAAAAGTATTTATATTTCATAGAATACTGTAATCTTAATTGAGCTGTTTTTCATGTCCTTATGTGAAAAAAATAAAATTAATTTTACACACATATATATATATATATTTAATTTGATAAAATAATATTCATTTTTTAATTTATAAATTATAAATTATCTTAGGGTTATGTTTTTGGATTTTTTTCTTGAAACATCATTTTTGAAGGAATATGTAAAAATAGAGAGTTTTAATTCAAACTAATTTTTCAAATATTTTATTTGATAGGTCAAATTATAATTTAAATTTGTTTAAAATATTAATTAGTTAATATTTTTATCATTTATTCCAATTAAGATCATTGAAATCAATTTCACTTGGAAATTGGGTATAAATACATAGAAAACATTTGGATGTTTTTATAATAAAAACTGACATTGTCGACCAGACTACGAGATTAAATTTAAATAATTTTAAACCAAATATGTATTTATAATTTGGAAAAATATATTCCATATTCAGAATTAGAATAATTTATAATATATAATATGTTCAATTTAGTTTTTTTTCCAAAAATATTAGTGACTGTAATTAAAATTAATTATAAGGATTAAGGTAAAATTAAGATTAATAAGAGACTAAAAATTAATCTTAAGGGACAAACCTACCTATAAAATTTATAAATAGAAAATTTTTAACACCCCAAGCTACCAAAATACATTTCCCATTGAATAATGCAATATCTTGCATTGTACCCAACTTCAAGATTCTAACTCACCGCGACCAATCAAACTAGCCATTATGGATAGTAATACCCAGTTTTTGAAATTTTATTAATTTTATTCTTCATAATGGACTTAATTTTTGAATTTGGAAGATATAAATTATCTTAGGGTGAATTCTTGGTATTTTTCTGAAAACATTCAATTTTTGATGAATAGTGAAAAACACTACGTTATTGGTTAAAACTGACTTTTTATTTAAACAATTATTTGTTTTATTTAAATTTATTTTAGGTCGAAATAGATATATAATACCTATATAAGTTCAATGTAATTCATTGGAGTCATTTTATAATAAAATTAGATGTATAAAATTTTGTTGAACTTTTTAACGTTTTTTACCCACCTTCTCGGGGCATTTGAAAATTTGTATAAAAAATAATTTTACCACTTCTATGAGTTGAATTTCAAAAATCCAAGAGACATGGTTGACATGAGTAAGTAAAATGTGGTTCAATAGGATGAAAATAATTTTTGGTGAATAGTAGCAGTTGACTTTTATTTACCACGGTTAAAAGTAAATAGGGTAATTAAGGGTAAAAATGATATTATAATTACCCTAAAGCATGTCCTAATTCTATTGGATAAGTCGAATTAGACCAAAAAAATCCTTAGGAATAAAATATGATCCTCTTTGGTCCACTTGGATTAGATGAGGACATTTATTATTATTTTATTTAAAGAAGAGCTAAAAGAGTTAAATACAAATTTTAATAACTAATACATTTTTGATATAGGGTAATGCATAAGATATATTCAACTATAAATATTCATTAGAAATATAAAAAAATTATCTACACAATGGTATTTTGTTTATAATTTTTATACATTAAATAATTTAATTTTTTTATGACACAATGATGATGTAGTGATTACCTTATTAATAAAGGATTAAAATAATGGATATTATAAATATCCAAATAAATGTAATTTGAAACTTTTGATGAATTAAAATAATTTTATAGGTTAATATAAAATATTAGTGTTTATTGAATATGTTTTTTTGAAGTAGTCACACTGTAATGATTTTCACAAAAACCAAATACTAAATAGTGTCAAAATTGACATAATTGAGTTTTCAAAACAAATAGTATATTATTAATTGATATAATATTCCTAAAACACTAAGGTTCTTCCAAATGACTAATATATGGTTATATATATTAATAATGAACTACTTGGGATTCTATTGGATGTTTATTGTAAGTTTATTAACCATATAATATAAAAACTCAAAGAGACATGGTAAATGTCAAACTATTTAACTAAGAGTTAAATATAAATGATAAGGTTAATATAGTGACCAACACCTATCTAAAACCAATTGGTATAGAGGTTTTCGATCCATCCCCACATTATCCTAGAAATAAATCATCTTGGATCCATTAGAAATAGAAAATCATTTTATTATAAAATAATATTTCAAGCTTTTCCTAAAGTGACCCTCACCTCTCTTATAAAAGGGTACATCACCTTCTATTAATTTCACACCTCCAAAACCTTTTGGCTCGGAAAAAAACTACCTAGATATCCTCTCTACTATCCTCCTTTCAACCTGGAGGCATTAAATTGGTCATAAATCCATCATAAAGATCCCTTTTTCTCAAATCAAAAGGAAGAACCCGAAGAAGAGGTAAGTATTTCATCACGTCATTCAAGTTCTTTTCATCTTCCACTTCCTCTTTCATTTTCATTTTCATTATAAAATAATAATTCCAGTATAATCTATATACTATGATGTTATTAAAATGGTACAATCATATTCAATATTTTCTCCATCATATGAATGACAAAGTCACCATACGAGTGCACACACGGCTTACTGTCTCCATGTCGTGGTGTAGTTTTATATTCAAACACTTCACTATTTGGATGGGTATAATAATGAGTTTAAATGATGTAAATAATAAATATAATATGTTAATGATTATGTATATATGATATATCATCCAATTAAATATTATTTTACCATCAATATAATGATATTGTCGCTCGTGCGTACGTAGGAATTACCGTCTCCACGAACGCAGTGGGGTTCATTCCCCATCGTAATAATTCAAGAATAATTTTAATTTTATGATTAAAAATAAATTTTAAGATCTTAATATAATTTTGTATATGAATAAAATACATCCAATCCATAAAAAACATGGCTTACATAACCGATCATATAAAGGAAAACATATCAGTTAACACCCGAAACGATGATATTACTAAAATATTATTAGAAAAGCAATATTATAGGATCATATATGCTATCATATTTATGAATATAGGTTTTGTATAAGTTAAAAAAATCAATTTACCTATTATACATGAGGTCAATATACCCTCAACCATGGAAAATTACATGGTAATGGTTAATTTCCCAATCTTCTTATTATCTGAGGTTGTTTTTACGTATGTATTTACTATGAAATCTTTATCATCCACATCCATGTTATATTAAAAATTTATTTCAAAAAATTTATAATATTTACTAGAAAAGGTATTAAATTTATTTATACCCTTATTTGACCTTATATTATTTTAAAGGAATCTTTTCTTCGTTTTCCAAACAAGGCACTTTATGACCTTTTTGACAAAATTAATGTAAGAATGTTTTTTAACTTATACGGTGAGTGTGGCAATTTTCTACCGTTATAACATCATCGAAGCTTCCCTTAAAATATTATATGAATATTTTCAAAATAAATTTTTTCTTTTATAATTAAATGACATTAAAATTATTTAAAAAAATAAAGATATATTTCTCTAAATTTTTTTTTGATTTCATCTAGGTCAACATCCTTTTGATTGATTTTAAGCTTGTTTGTAGTTGATTTATTATGATACAAATCTTCCATATTATATTGATGGTTCTATGATATGTTTGACTCTGGATGTGTTATTCTTATACCATTCATGGTTTATAGATAAAGTATTGACATTTCATATGAGAGTTTTAATAAGAATGATTATGTTATGTTTAAACCTTTTCGTATGAGAAATGAATTGGACTTAGTAAGTGACGGGTGGAGCCCGCTATAGCTCCTCAGTGAATCGGTAGGTATCATGAGACAAACTAGTGTCTTGGAATAAGTACTTGAAAAAATCTTATTTGTAGTCTTGGCACAAGGCCTTGACTATGTGATTATGATGTTTGGAATTATGCATTCCATCATTATGAATGTGGATATTGATATTTCATGTGATTATTCGACTACTAGAATATCCATGAGAATAAGTAAATGGAATTATTTGATTTTATATTATCCATATTATGCTTATGTTTAGGTTTAAAAGGATTTTTTTTTAGTATAATACATTACCTTAAATGTTAATTCTTATTTATGAATGTTTCTGCTATATTGTTATCCTTACTGAGCATCTGAGATCACGCCTTTCTATGTCTTATTTTTCCCAAGATGTGAAGAAGTATTTTATGGTTGACCTCCATGGATAGGATAAGGATATAAGTGTGTTAAATAGGGGACAAAATTTGGTTGTTGTTTTTATTTCATGAGGTAATTCAAAACTTATTATTGTATCTAGTACTTCCAAGGCTACTAAACTGATCGGTCTTTTAGGACATGATTATTTGTATCATGCCAATGTTATGTAATAATGAAATTATAATGGGTAACTGGGGTCAGGGTGTTATAGTTGGTTTCATAAGAAGTTTAGTACAAACCTTGAAAACTAGATTTAGAAAAACTCTTATTAGAGAACCCTGCCCTAAGATATAATTTGATGATTAATATAGAATAACATCCTAGAGTTTTGGTATTGTAGAAATTTTGTGAGTTTTCCAAGAAATACATCCCTATTTGGATATGACCAGGTAAAGGCAGCTCTGGAATATACGAACCTAGGGTTAAAACATGAAAACACCGCTTTTATCTAGACTCAAATGGGAACTCGTGCACGACAACATGCCTTGCTTCACTCTTGGTTACAATACTCCTGAGGGATATGCTTATGATAATTCTAATTTTAATTATAAACCATTATGAAGGGTTTATGATTATATACCTCCTCAAATAAAATATTTTTATGATTATGGATTATATCCAAAAACAGTTCAATATATGTTATGTGTTTTTACATGTTCAGAATTATGTATTGCGATTCATAAACTAATCTACAGTATGCAATTGTTTAGAAATGGTTCGTAGTGGAGGGAATGGAAACCGTATCAATGCTCGTAATCCATGTATGGGGTTACCTTCTACTCAAAATAATTATAGTGGAGCTGGTGATGCAATTGGTCCTGATCATCTTATCACCATACTGGGACAACTCACTCATGTTATGAATAATAACCTTACCTTTATGGAGCACCTTAATCCAAAACATGGAGGATATATGTTAGAACTCTTCATGAGGTAACAACCACCAACATTAAATGGGAGTACAAATCCATTAGTATCTGATCAATGTATAAATTCCTTAGAGAAGATATTTCATGATTTGGGGAGTAGCGAAAGGAAAAAAGTTGTCATGGTAGTTTATCACCTCATAGGAGATGAAGATCAATGGTGGTCATTAATTCAAAACACAATGGAAGATTAAAAAGTATCAAACATGGAATAGATGGAGTTTAAAGATATTTTCTTGGAAAAATACATTCCTTGTGACCATCAAGCAGATAGGGAAATAAGATTTATGAGTATGAGGCAAAAAGATGACGATAATGTCGCAAAGTATAAGGCTAACTTTACAAGGTTAACGAGGAATACAAAAAATTATATACGTAACCCAAGGAGTAAGTTTGAATGATTCTTTTATGGGTTAAAACAACTTCTCTATCGAGCATTATTATCAAAATCCTTGTCATCATACAAATATATTGTTTCATGTGCTATCAAGATAGAAAAGCATTTCATTAAGTCTTACAACTTTAAAGCAAAGCAAGAGAAAAATAGATCTACTGAACACTCTGGAAATTGAAATAAGGGGAAGAAGGAAAAATTTGAATATCTATCCTATGGTAAATGTTGGAAGAAACACCCTAGTACTTGACTGAATGGAATGAGAGTCTGTTACAAGTGTGGTGAAAAGGGCCACCAAGCTCAGGATTACAAGGGGAAGAAAGAGTCTGTCATTGTTGAATGATACAATTGTAGAGAAAAGGGGCATTATAAAAATGAATTTACTAAGACCCAAGGGAACTTAACTCAGAAAATACCAAGGGAGAAAGGACAAACTTATGCAATCACTACTACTAAGGTTGAAGCTCTGAATGATGTGGTGGCAAGTAATTTAATGGTTTTCCCATGTTTGGATAATTATTTATTTGATTCTGGATCATCACATTGTTTCATATATTCCCAATTTGATAAGAAAATTAGATATTTCCAATTTGACTTAACAAAGGGGTTGTCATTCAAAAAACATAAGGGATGTATCATTGCAACAAAGTGTTGTGAATCAGTTCCCATTAGGGAAAATAAATGTTCTTTATCTACTTATCTCATCATCATACTAATGATTGAATTTGATATCCTCCTCAGAATGGATTGGCATTCGGACCATGATGTGAAAATTTATTGTATGAAAATGGAGGTTACAATTTTCGATGATGAAAAAGAGTACCTTATCTTTAGAGAAGAAATGTCACCACACGATTCTTATCTAGATCCACCCCTAGTAGCTTTACTAAATTCAATTATTGGGGAGGAAGAGAATGAAATAACTATGGGTGGGGAAAATAATGTTATAATATAGGACATAACTATTGTGCAAGAATATGTTGACGTGTTTATAGAGGATTTAACTGGACATCCTCCAGAATGAGAAATTATGTTTTCCATTGATTTAATTCCTAGTTCTAGGCCCATATCAAAGACCCCTTATAAAATGGCCACTATTGAATTAGTGGAACTAAACAAACAACTAGAGGAATTGAGTGAAAAGGGATTTATTCACCCTAGTATTTCTCCATGGGGATCCCCTATCCTTTTTGATAAGAAGAAAGACAGATCTATAAGGTTCTGCCTTGACTAGAGGGAGATCAATTCTATAAGAATAAAGAAAAATTATCCCCTACCACACATTGATGATTTATTCAACCAACTTCATGGAGCTCAATATTTTTCAAAGATTGACCTTCAATCAGGATATCATCAGTTGTGTGTGAAGAAGGAAGAAATTCCGAAAATAGCATTTTGAACCAGGTATGGGCATTAAGAATATATAGTAATTTCTTTTGGATTGACTAGTGCACCCTCTATCTTCATGGATATAATGAATAGAGTTTTCAAGGGGTATCTTGATGATTTTGTAGTGATATTTATTGAAAAAATCTTGGTATACTCAAAAATCTGCGAAGATCATGAAAATCACTTGCACTGTATTCTAAAGACTCTTAGAAGTAATGAATTATATAGGAAGTATAGAAGGTGTGAATTCTGGATTTAGGATATTTCTTTTATTGGCCATATTGTCTATAAGGATGGAATCTCTGTTGATCCTTCAAAGACCAAGGAAATCCATGAATGTCCAGCACCGATGAGTATGACCTAGTTATGCAGTTTTATTGGTTTAGCTGGTTATTATCGACGTTTCGTCCAGAATTTTTCCCATTTGGCTAACCCGTTAACCAAGATCACACATAAAGGGGTTAAATTTGTTTGCAAAAAAGAGTGTGAATAATGTTTTGAATAACTGAAGAGAATATTAGTCAATGCTACTCTCTTAACTCTACCATTAGGGAATTATGGGTTTGTTATTTATTGTGATTCTTCAAATAAAGGACATGGTTTTGTCCTTATGCAGAATGATAGAGTTATTTCCTTTGCATCACGACAGCTAAGAATTCATTAGAAAAACTATCCCACTCATGATCTTGATTTAGAAGATGTAATATTTTCACTAAAAATATGGAGACACTATCTCTATGGTGAAAAAGTGAGATTTATATTGATCACAATAGTTTGAAGTATATTTTCTCACAAAAAGAACTAAACATAATGCAATGTAGATGGCTTGAACTACTCAAGTATTATTATTGCACTATACACTACCACCCAAGGAAGGAAAATAAGGTGGAAGATGCTTTGAGAAGAAAGGATCATGGAGTTTTGAACAAGATGAGAGTTGAAAAGGATCTTATTTTCATGGATTTAGTAAATATAGATATAGGAATAACACTAGAAGGTGAAACATCAATTATTTTTCAAATGGTTTCCAAACCATCTATACTAGAAATGATAAAAAGTTCTCAGTCTGATGATGAGGAGTTTCAAAAGAAGATTAAAGTTTTGAATGATGGGAGATTGAGTGACTTTGTATAAGAAGATGGAATTTTGAAATTTGGGAAGAGACTTTGTTTTATAAACATACTTGATCTAAAAAGGGAATAGATGGATGATGCTCATAACTCCAATTTCTCTATACACCCTAGGAGAACAATGATGTATAGAGATTTGAAGGAACATTTTTGGTGGGACATCATGAAGAAAGTGATTACTGATTTTTTGTCAAGATGTATGGTTTTTCAACAAGTGAAAGCTGGAATGCAACAACCTAGAGGAGTCATGAAACATCTTCCCATACCTGAGTGTAAAAGGGATAATATTATGATGGAATTTGTCCTGGGGATACCAAAGACTCCTAGAAGGAATGATGAAATATGGTTCATTGTTGATTATCTTAACAAGTCAGCATATTTTCATGCTATAAGAGAAGATTTACCACTTGAACATCTGGAAAGACTATATATTAATGAATTTTTAAGACTCCATGGTGTACCCCTATCGATTTTATCTGATCGTGATCCCTGTTTTACATCAAGATTTTGGTAAAGTCTTCAAGGGGCCCTAGATACGGAACTTCGTTTAACCACTGCCTACCACCCTGAAACTAATGAACAATCAGAACAGACTATTCAAACCTTAGAAGATATGTTGAGATTAGGCTCACATGACTTTCAAGGATTTTGGGATCAATATTTACCTCTGGTATAATCTTTTAATAATAATAGATTCCGTTCAAGTATTCAAATGGCACCATATGAAGCATTATATGGAATGAGATGTCACACACCAACTTGTTAGGGTGATGTTGGGGAAAGAAAACTCATATGCACAGAACTTGTTGAGGAAATTATGGAAAATGTGAAGGTTATCAAAACCCACATCAAAGCAGCTTAAAGTTGGAAGAAAAGATATGCTGATAACCGAAGGAAGGATTTGGAATTTCAGGTAAGAGATCATGTTTTATTGAAGGTATCTCCATGGAAGGGAGTTATATGATTCAGTAAGAAGGGTAAATTAAGTCCCAGGTACATCGGAACTTCCGAAATTCTAGAACAAATTGGGGTTGTAGCTTACCATTTGGCAATGCCGCCAAGTCCCTCTAAAGTTCATGATGTGTTCCACGTATCACTGTTGAGAAAATACATGCCTGAACTAACACATGTACTCAACTATGAGGAAATTGAACTAGATCTTGATCTGTCTTATTGTGAAGAGCATGTCAAGTTTCTTGATACAAGAGAACATGTGCTGAGAAACTAGATGAATCATCTTGTAAAAGTTCTATGGAGAAACCATAAGATGGAAGAGGGAACATGAGAACCAGAGGAACTTATGATGAATTACCCCCTAATCTTTTGGTGTGGTAGTATTATAGAAATTTCAAGGATGAAATTATTTGAATGAGGGAATAATGTAACACCCTATGCTTCCACGACACATTTCCCTTTGAATAATGCAATAGCTTGTATTGTACGCAACTTTGAGATTCTAACACACCACGACCAATCAAACAAGCTATTTTGAATAATAATACCCACTTTTTGAAATTTTATAAATTTTATTTTTCAAAATGGACATCATTTTGGAATTCGGAACATCGAAATTAGCTTAGGGGGAATTTTTGGTATTTTTCTGAAAACATTCAATTTTTGATGAATAGTGGAAAACACTACGTTATTAGTTAAAACTGAATTTTTATTTAAATTATTATTATTTTTATTTAAATATAATTTAGGTCAAAATAGTTATATAATACATATATAAGTTCAATGTAATTAATTGGAGTCATTTTATAATAAAATTAGATGTATAAAATTTTTTGAACTTTTTAACGTTTTTTACCCACCTTCTAGGGGCATTTGAAAACTCACATAAAACATAATTATTCCGCTTTTATGAGTTAAATTTAAAAAATCTGAGAGACATGGTTGACATCAGTATGTAAAATTTGGTTCAATAATATGAAAATAATTTTTGGTGAATATTTACTTTTGACTTTTATTTACTACGGTTAAAAGTAAATAGGGTAATTAAGCGTAAAATTTTTATTATAATTTCCCAAAAAATGACATAATTATATAGGATAAGTGTTATTAGACCAAAAAAACCATAGGAATAAAATATTATCCTCTTTGGTCCACATGGATTAGATTAAGACATTTATTAATATTTTATTTAAATAAGAGTTTAAAGAGTTAAATTCAAAGTTTAGTAACTAAACCATTTTTAATATCGGGTTATACATAATATAAATTATACTATAAATATTCATTATATATCTAAAAATTTTTCCTACATAATGGTATTTTATTTATAATTTTTAGACATAAAATAATTTAATTTATTTATAACACAATGACGATGCAATAATTACCTTATTAATGAAAGATTAAAATAATTGATATTGTAAATATCCAAATAAATATAATTTGATAATTTTAATGAATTTAACTAATTTTATAGGTTAATATGAAATGTTATGGTGGATAAAATAATTTTTTTTTAAGTAAACAAGCTATTATGATTTTTACAAAAACCAAATACTAAATAGTGTCCAAATTGGCATAATTGAGTTTGTAAAACAAATACTATATTATTAATTGATATAATATTTCTAAAAATCTAAATATCGACCAAAGGACTTAAATTAGGTTATATATATTAATAATTAAGCAATTTGGGTTCTTTTGGAAGTTTATTTTATGATTATTAACCATATAATTTAAAAATACAATGAGACATGTTAAATGTCAAACTATTTACCAAAGAGTTAAATATAAATGATAAGGTTAATATAGTGACCTAAACCTATATAAAACCTATTTTTTCAGAGCTTTTAGACGCATACACAAATTATATTCGAAATAAATCATTTTGGATCCATTATAAACTGAAAATGATTTTATTATAAAATAATAATTCAAGCTTCTCCAAAAGTGACCCTCACCTCTGTTACAAAATGGTACTTCCACTTCTCTTAATTTCACACCTCCAAATCCTTTTGGATAATCCAAAACCTACCAAAATATCATTTCAACTATCCTCCCTTCAACCTAGAGGCATTACCTTTAGCAAAAAGGAAACCTAAGGACCCATTTTGATCAGATCAAAAGGAAGAAGCCGATGAAGAGGTAAATATTTCATCACCTCTTTCAAGTTATTTTATTCTTCCACTTACCCTTTCATTCATGTTTCCATTATAAAATAATAACTCTAGTATATTATATATACTATGATTTTATTAAAATGTTACATCCATATCATTATTCTATACATCATATGAATGAAAAAGTCACCATACGTGCGTATGTACGGCTTACCATCTCCACGTCGTGATGTAGTTTGTTATTAAAACACTTTATTATTTGGATGGGTATAATAATGAGTATAACTGATGTAAGTAATAAATATAACATTTTAATTATTCTTTATATATGATATAACATCCAATTACATACGATTTCACCATCAATATAATGATATTGTCTCTCGTGCGTACGTACAGATTACCGTCTCCATGAACGCGATGAGATTCATTCCCAATCCTAACCATTCAAGAATAATTTTCATTTTATGACTAAAAAAAATGTTTAAGAATGTAATATAATTCTGGATATAAATAATATACATCCTATCCATAACAAACATGTCTTACGTAACCGAGGATGTAATGGAAAATGAATCAGTTAACACCCGAAATGATGATAATACTAAAATATTATTAACAAAGAAATATTAGAGGATCAAATATGATATGATATTTATGTATATAGCTTTTGTATAATTAAATAACAATTATTTAACTATTATACAAGAGGTTAACATACCCTCGACCATGGAAAAGAACAAGGTAAGGGTTAATTCCATAATCACTTTATTATCTGAGGTTGTTTTTACGTAAGTATCTACTGAGACCTCTTTATCATACACATCTGTGTTTTCTTAAAAATATATTTCAAAACATTTTTAATATTTAATAGACAATGGGTTAAAGTCATTTATATCATTATTTGACCTTATATATTTTTAAAGGAATGTTTTCGTCGTTTTCCAAACAAGGTAATTTATGAACTTTTCGACAAAATTAAGGTAAGAATGTTATTTTAACTTATACGACGCGTGAAACTATTTGATTCTATAATAAAATCCTCAAAGCTTACCTTTCAATATTATAAGAACATTTTCAAAACAAATATTTTATTTTAATATTATATTACATTTAAGTGATTTTAAAATATAAAGAGATATTTCTCTAAAAAATGTTTTGATTTCACCTATGTCAAAATCCATTTGATGGATTTTAAGCTTGTTAGAACTTGATTTATTATGATAAAAATCTTCCATATTGTATTAAAGGTTTTGTGATATGTTTGAATGTGGATTTTTTATTATTATACCATTCATTTTTTATTGATAAAGTATTGAAATTTTATATGCTAGTTTTAATACGAATGATTTTGTTATGTTTAAACCTTTTCATATAAGGAATGCATTGGACTTAGTAAGTGATGGGTGGAGCCCATTATAGCTCCACGTTGCATCGGTAGGTCTCATGAGACAAACTAGTGTCTTGGAATACGTCCTTTAAAACATCTTATTTTTTGTCTTGGATCAAGGCCTTGACTATGTGATTATGAAGTTTGACATTATGCATTCCATCATTATGTAAGTGGATATTGATATTGCATCTGATTATTTGTATAATATAATATCAATGTGAATACGTTAATGGAATTATTTGATTCTATAATTGGAATATTATTTTGACATTTATGTTTAATTTTTTTTGTTTTAGTCTAATACATTTCCTTAAATGTTTATGCTTTTTTATAAATGTTTCCACTATATTGTTATCCTTACTGAGCATCTGATCTCACCCCTTTCTATGTTTTATTTTTTCCAGGATGTGAATAAGTATTATATAGTTGGACTATAGGGATAGAATAAGAATATATGTGTGTTAAAAATGGGACAAAATGTTTTTGATGTTTTTATTTCATGATGTAATGTAAAACTTATGAATGTATCTAGTACTTCCAAGGCTACTAAACTGATCGGTCTTTTAGGACATGATTCCCTGTATCATGCTAATGTTATGTAATAATGCACTGAATATGGGTGAATTGGGTCAGGGTGTTACACATTTTATGAGAATATTTTTACCATGTCGTAATATATTAATTGTTCCGTTATTTTAGAAACTAGAAATGAGAAAAACATGGATGTAATTCCTTTTCCCAAAATTTAAAAGTGTCACTCCTCCTCCACTATAAAAAGGTCTCCTATCCTACCACTTACTCACACCAATAAACCAACTTTGGCTCAACCAATATCTATTCCAATAGCTCCTCAAAATTCCTAAACTAATTCTAGAATCTTTCAATTTGTAATAATTTAATCCAAGGAATCCATTTGGTTTAATCCAAAAGGAGTTACCTAAATAAGAGGTAGCATTATTCCTCAAGTTCATTTATTTAATTTCAACCATCCACCCCTCAACCCATATAATTCCATGATTTTATAATAAAAATATTATCCTAAATGTATTATTATTTTTTATGATAATGTTTGAACAAAATATTACACACACTTCCATCCAATGAGTAACAAGAGTACTGATTATGTGTACAATGAACTACCGCCTCATGGAACAATGATTATTCATTTTTCCATGACCACATCTCAGAGTGAAAATTATGATGGAAAATATATTTAAATATTTTTGATATTATAATTATTATTTATTTTACATCTATAATCCTTTAAAAAAATATCTTTATACTTTTCATTTTATGTAAGTATGATAACGTCGTATGAGGACGGGTGGAATACTTCCCCCTCAAAGTGATGTGATTTATTCACACAATACATGGAATGTATTAAGGATAGGATTATTGAAATTATATGATAAAAATGATATAATAATGTTACATTAATAATGATATATATACATATATTTATTTTACTTACATTCCTCCAATACGATAATAAAATTGAAACAACGTTCATGCTCACATACAGCTAACCTATTCCTTGAATAATGTATTCCATTTCATACTTATATATTATATATATTATTATAATAAAAAAATTATGTATATAAATAAAATATATATCATTATTTATATTCTTAAAAACATGATATATGTATAAATACCAAAGATATAACAAATTAAGACACATGCGAAAAAGGGAGTGGATATTAACCGAAGTGAAACCTTAACGTAGAATTGTTAAAAAGGGGTAATATAAGGTAATAAAAAAATCATATATGCTATTAAATATAGTAATATGGTTCAATGACAGATTTATAGTTAACTTATATTTCTTATAGAGTATTTTTCAAGAGTTTTATGAGATTTTGGACACAAGGTAAGTGGATTTCATCTCATTTTTAATTTTCATGAGATACAATCCATGTTCACCACTCTTTCCTTTTTTATGGTGTATATACCGCCCATGAATATATTATATTAATATTATTCATAAATTTATGTTATATTACATATCCATTATGTGATCTTCCTTTTAGGAGTTTTATGTTTCAAAATTTACAAAAATCAGTAAGATAGTTTTGTCTCAATTTACCTTCTTTGAGACCCAATCCATGTTATAAACCAATATTTTTTATGAGGTTTACCTACATACTGTAACATGTTATATAAATAATATCCTTCTTTACATGATGTTTTAGGATTCATGTAATTTAAATTTCTTACTTGGGGTGTATGGTTCAATGTTACTAAGTGATAATAGTTTATTGAAACAATATCATCAATTTTTGAGATTATTTATGAAAATGATTCCTTTGATGAAATATTAGAATCCACTTATCAAGAATGTTCATGATTTTTCTTATACTCTAGATATTTATGATATATTCATTTATTGGTTCCATTTTTGTACTCTTTATTACATAAGATAGTTAAGAAAATATTTTTAATGATGCTCGACTATATCCTATCTTCGATCAGAAATATGTATTCATTAAAAAACATGTTTTCTAAAATGGGTTTCCAAGAATATTTTAATATTCTACTATAATCATTAAAATTAATGTTTTCTATTTTTGTATTTCACTAAAGTTTTCATAGGAATTTTCTTGTATTTAGAATGGATTTTTCTAACATTTTAGCGTGAAAAAAGAATATTCTTCTAACAACATACAACATATACAGATTTACTAGTTGTTATTTCTGTGAATATTCCTTTGCATGTTTTAAATATTAATTTAAATGATTTTTTTTAAAATAATTTGCAATGAAATGTTTTTCAGATTTTTTTTCAAAATTATTTATATTATTTCAAATTATTTTTCAATGAAAATATTTTCAAAAAAATTTCAATACTCTATTATAAATTTTCAAGGAAAATTGTTTTTATAATGTTTTCAAGATTCGTTTACAATTTTTCATGGATTTTTTAAAATTTTTTTTAATATTCCAAAGAAAATAGTTTTTAAAATTATTTCAATCCTCATTTATAAGTTTAAAATTTATTTTTAATGAAAATTTTTTCAAAACGTATTCAAGATCACTTTATAAGTTTTCAAGGGAAGTGGATTTCAAAATGATTTTAAGATCTCTTTATAGGTTTTCAATGAAAAAGTTTTCCAATTTTTTTTCAAAGATTTTATTGTAATCATTAAATTTTATTTTTATGAATTTTTTTTCAAAAGGTTTTAATATTTTAATGAGCCTTTTTAAAAATAATAAGGGATATTTTTCTCCCAAAATGATTTCAAAATTTCATTCCATGTTATTTTACATCTAAGATGACATATAGTTATGTTAATAATTACCTTATAGGACATTATCCAATGGTTCTATTCGTATTCTTTATTGAATGTTTTACGTTTTGATGGATTGATGCTTATGACACTCGTTTCTCTTCAATGAGTTATATGGTTTTGAAACCCGCTTCCATTCAAGGGTTATGCTTTAATGAAATGATTATGAAACATATATTTTTCATTGGTTATGATATGATTACATGTTTATGAAATGCATCTAATTTCATGGGTTATGATATGATTGTTTATGAATTTTTGGAACATGTATGTATGATTTGATTATGAGATTGGTGGGACCTGTATCTCCCTCCAATGCTTTGGGTAAATATTTATATCTCTTGGGATAGACATGGATGGAATAACAAATTAACTTGGTTTAGTATTACAGGGATGGAATAAAGAGTGAACTCTATTTAGTATTATAAGGCTGGAATGAGGAGTGAACTCGATTCAGTAATACATGGATAGAATGGGGTGTGAACACAATTTAATAAAGGATTTTTTTCACTAAGATGGCCTCAACATCAATACCTTGACTACTATGGAAATCATTATATGCGTATATGTTTCTTCTAAAATTCCATGTTTTGTAACTATCTTATGATTTCGTGGTATATGTTATTTATTTCCATATGATTCAGGTCTTTTGAACTACTAATCATTATGCCAAGATTCATGTTTATGATCTTACAGTAGGAATGAAATGATATTACAATGTTATGATCACTTTATCATACCCTTATTCTCATGATTGTGATTACATATATCCCATTTTTACACTTACTGATCATTAATCTCACCCTAATTTATTTTTCTTTCTCTAGGATATGAAGATATGTATTATATATGATGTGTCTAGAAATAGTGTTAGTCATGAAGAACATGTGGCATATAATAAATCTCACTTATGTACCGGTGTTTATGTTTCAATTTTTCTAAATACGCTAGACTAATATAGTCTTTGGTCATATATTTGTATAATGTGTTAGGTATTACAGAAAAGTTATGTAATGTTAATGTAAGAAAAGATAAGGTCTCTATAGTTGGTATCAATGAAAATGTTTAGTTAACCATTAGAATATACAATGAGAAAACATTAGTGAGAAACCAAATGAAATGTCTAAGGATAATTCTACGGATAAGAAAAAATATATGAAAATGTCTAGGAATTTTGGTAATGTTAGAGTAAGTGGTTTCCAAGAAATGCATCCCTGTCTGGATACTACAAGTGGATGTGGCTCTGGCCCATATGTACCTAGGAGTAAAAACTCCAACAAGATGTATTAGGCCTGAGTTGGGGTAATAGGGTACATGACAATGAGCCTTACTACACATCTGGCATGAAAAACCTTGGGGATATGCTTTTGGTATTCAAAAACTCTTCATCAACCTTCATTAAGGAATTTAATATGATTTGGCTATAAATAACCTTGGATAAATGTAGGGTGTCATAGATTAAGGATGGTGTCATGATTTAGACATCCTTTAATTAATTCTTTTCATGACTATGTGGTTTTTTCTATGATAAGAAATTCTCACTCTATGCTTCTTGTTTTATTAAATAGTAAGAATCGAGAGGAATTGTATTAACATTTAATGTGATTGATGATTTTATGATGAAAATTTATGTGGGGTGATCATTGGAGTAAAAGATGTTGTAATCATTCCTAATCAATTTTCACAGAATATTATTAACAACATGTACATTAAACAATTCTTGGACTTACCAAGAAGAGAAAGAAGGATATCATTGAGAGTTCGTGTAGTGAAGACCATGGAGGAAAGAAGATTCAGATTCCTTTATGTCAAGAATGTGGAAAAAATCACCTATGTGAATGTATTATAGGAATAAGAAGATATTTTAACTACAGAAAAGAAGGAAACAAATAAAGTGAATGCTAGGTAAAAATGAATATATGGATTAATGAAATGGATGAGAATATTGGAATACCAAACACATCATCAATGATTATGTGTTTTAAGTGTGGAAGAAATAGTCATTTTGTAACTCAATGTCCCAAGAGGAAAGCTCCTAAATAGAATTAGTAATGTGGTGTGAGTAATGGACAAACTATTGATAATGAATATACTACATATGAAATGTGAAAGGAACGAGGAATTATTTAATATGATGAGGTAGCCTTGTTAATTTCTTAAGGATGAAGTAATATGTAATGTCTTGGGGTTTCCATGTATTATTTTTAAATATTATATAGAATTATTTTGAGACTAGATCTTTTGACGGCATGCAATTTTGAGGCCCGGAGTGCCCAGAATAAATGTTTGAATTAATTTAAACTTAGTGTACATGAGCGGTTTTCCTAAAATTGTGGAATAAAATTTGAATGGGTGCTCAGATCAGAAATATGATGGCACCATAGATTTAAGAGAAGAATCTTTACCTTAGGCGTGACCTAAAATAAACTAGTGCGGGTCAGCTGCAAGAGTTAGTTTTTGGACACCTTTATGGAAATAAAATATAATAATAATTTATTTTATTTATATGTTTCCTTTTTTCACAATGACCCAATTACTCCCTTTTAAATACCTGCTTATGGAAAGTTCACAGGGTTAGACTCATTACCCTATGAATTGAGAGGGAGCCTCTTAGAGCCTTCGAGGTTTTTTGATGATGCTGATGAAAGATGATGCGTGGATTGTTGCATAGTGTGATCGACTCCCAATCGATGACCGATCTCCCTCGTTGTCAACGACAATGGTAGGGGTTATTTTTTGAAGTTGTTTGTCTTCCCCGTCCTTTGAATTTAATGATGAACACAGATCAACCCACAGACTTCTTGATCCACGCATCGCCATTTTTTTGGGAGGGATACTTTGGGTTCGTTTCTGGGAAATTTTTATTCCATGTTTTATGCTTTCAATTTACCCAAATTTAAAAAATTCTAACAGGATCAGATTAACGTCATGACAAATGAATACGATGATCGTTCCTATTTTTTTATTGGATTTTCTTCCTATTTTCTTTGTGTTCATCATGTTCTTCGGGGGCAGCGAACAAGAGATCATTGCACGTCCGTTTCAAAACATGATGATCCAAAACTGGAGACCTGACATTTCAACAACCTAGCGAGGGTGTGATGAAAATGATGGACGACGAATTAACTCAGATCGGGAGAGACCTTTATTTGAGCGTTCTTCACATGGGTGGATCGATATGTGATTTTGGGGCCGATCAGAGGCCCAAAAACAACTGAGATGACTTCGGGACATCAGGGCGACCTTAATCTTCATGTTCAGTGGAAAACATATAACCGAATCGAAGATCATAGCTACACCCGAGCTGCAACGGCAAAGGTTCGTGATTATGGAAATTTACAGAACACACAATGTGTATCCCGAAGAACACGACGTGTAGGCCTAGTTAAGCAGCGGCTAGGGTTCCGTGATGAATGAAGCTAAGAAATGGCGTGTTCCCTGAAGAAAATGTCATGTGGGTCCTGATGCAAACTCATTGTGTATCCCAGGTGATACACATACACGAGATGGAGTATACAACCACTTACTCCACCACATGGCCTGACCCGGCTAGCTACACAGTTTACCCTGTGTATCGGTTACAGGGGATGGCACCCATGGGATAAAGCCATGTATGGGTACACAAATGTGTACAAAGAGCCGACCCAAGTTACTCAGACACAAAATGTGATCTGTACTACACATCATGTAATGACCTTTCTACATGAAAATCCTTGTGGGATAAGATATTGCACACAAGCAGTACTCGGGGTCAGAAGACCTATCGTGTGACACTTCTATATGCCGTATAATTTTTGGTACACAGATTGATCTTCTTTTCCACCGTATATTAGATATGCTTCATTTGGTTTAGTGACCCGTTTTCTCATTCCCCTAAAGGGTAGGTATCATTTCATTCTACAAGAGAATGATCCCTTTAGTAGGAATTTCCGAGATAGAGTTAGGTGTCCCTCCAAGAGGCTTGGAGCGAGATCCTCTATCCATTCTTGACCCAAGGTTGAGTCAGGTATCGACATGACTACTTCTAAAGGGAGTAGATCCTCTACCTAACAAGTGAATCTGGATGAGTTGTGGTATCCACCAAGGCCCTGGTAGTGATCCCCATCTTCATATAGTGATCTATCCCCACTCAAGAGTGTGTTCACCCAGAATGGGTATATCTATCTCTCATGGATTTTCCCAATGGACAGTACTTCTCGGACGGACGACATCAGAGCTATTAGACTCGTGGAGTGAGTTCTTCCAGATGAGTGCTTCGTGGAATTTTTAAACTGAATACCTAGAGGGGTTATATGGTTGTGTGACTTGTCTCTAGACTGTGGGTATAGTATTTAAGTATATCTAGATATTTGGTTACTCTTCATATATTTTCAGTAGACATATATTGTGTAGAGGTGGTTATACCTTTCCTTTGTGTATTTCTTTGTGGTTTCTGAGGTCCTCTACTGAGTATTGTTATACTCACCTATACACAGGATTTTCCCCCACCTGTCATGTCTTGTGTAGATGAGCATCCTTTTTATAGATTATAGGGAGGACCAGGATAGGACTGAGCTTTTTGAGTTCCCTACGGGCCGAGGTGTTCCTATGGCTATGAGAAGTAGCCCTAGTTTCTCTTTGTGCTTACAGGTTGGACTTTGTATTTTTCAGACTCTTGTTTTTGGTGGGCTTGTATTCTGGACCAGTTTAACTTTTTTACTTTACATTCTATCAAACTCTATTTGTAGGGTGTTTTTGTATGCATGAATTTAGTTTCGTAGTGGTTTTTTTACATTTCAACATTGGGGGGATAGGAGATGTGTGCGTGCGTACAGGTACATAGGTAATGTCTCCCATGATAGTGATATTCCTCCCCAGTGCTAGTCACTAGCCCCTGGACTATTAGAGATGGGATTGGGGAGTCATGGCATGGGCCTCACTGGGATGGGTCACGACATAGTGGTATCAGAGGTGGTCAGTTCTACCTTAGGACCAAGTGTCCATGAGATTGGTTTGGGGTAATAGTGTTAAGTGTTTCAAGCTCTAATTTTAGGCTAGAGACTATAGTGTTTGTGCAGGAAGCCAACATAACCATACACCGGGACTCTGATAACCTAATTTTTGACTCGGTACTTGAAAATACTAGTTGTAGGGAATTAAAATAATGGAACAAGAATCATATAGAAATAGTTTTTCTTTTCCATGTCCTTTTTTCAGCTATCTAGATATACTCATTGACCATGGTACATCTTGTTTACTTATAGGATGCCTCCTTGATGTATACCCACTAGGATTAAGTAGAGAGATCACGAGGATGACCCCCTCAGTGACGAGGCTTTCATATAGGGACCAGTTCCCTAGGAATTACCTCCAAGTGGTGTACCTGCTATACCACCACTAGTGGAGTAGCCCATGGTACCTGCAGTACCGATCGACGAGGGGCACATGCTGTGCTCGCTGAATAAGTTTTAGAGATAGAGACCCATAAGGTTCTGAGGAGAGCCTGACCCTCAGGTGGATAAGTACTAGCTTGAGGTGGTGACTGAAGTTTTCCATCTAGTGGGGACACCTGTGGACTAGATGGTGATCCTAGGAGTGAGCCTTCATCACGGTTCGGTAGGACGATGGTGGAGTCTCACCACACAGACTCATGACAAGGATAATATTTCATGTATGGAGTTTGAGAGACACTTTAGGGAGGAGTTATCAATAGTTATGCTGAGAGTAGTGTGTATCCAGGAGCTTATTTAGATCTAGCAGGGTAGTTTGACAGTGGAAGACTATTTATTGAGGTTCACCAACCTCGCTAGGTACTCGATGTATATGGTCAGTGATTGGTAATTTAGAACTCATACCTTTTAGAGAGGCATAATAAGGGACATTAGAGCTAGTGTCATGACTCTTTGCATTCCATCTTATACTAGAGTGCTTGAGCAGGCCTTGGTGATCGAGATCTTCTTGGTAGAGCTGAGATAGCCGACAGCAGTCAGCAGCAGGTAGATAGGTGCAGAGACCTCGACAGTAGAGAGATTACATCAGGTATAGGGATCAGGATGTGGAAGATGCCACATGAGGACCCATGACATGGGTTTGGTAGTCAAGGGATCTCAGGCTGGATTTAGTCACCCTAGGGAGAGGCAGTGTTACTCATGCGATGGTAGGGGATATCTTACTAGGGATTGTCCGACCCGTCGAGCTGCTGAGATGGAAGCGGAGGATGGACCACTGAGGCAGAGGTAGGGAGTAGAGCAGATAGACCCACCAGGTGGAAAATGTGGCAGAAGAGCTGGGAGAACTATAGGTGGTGGTAGACACTTCGATCTACTTCCACCACCACCCAGGAGGTCTGCACTAGGATTAGAGAGCTGACGGATAGGGGCGGGGACTATTGCATGCAGTTGAGGCGTACAACCCAGGGACTCCAGGGATGATCCGAGGTATGATATGTTTCTTATCTACCATGTTTTTCATACTTATAGACATAGGTTCTAGTCATTCCTTCCTCACCACTTGTCTTTGGAGAAACCTTGAGATTCTGGTTGAGCTGTTGACTCAATCCTAACACTTGGAGACACCTATGGGAGGAAACTCGATGATCACACACCTTTGTAGGCTGTGTGATCTTACCCTTGGAGGTTAGAGTATCATTTGGAATGACTTGGTGGTAGCGTCGATGCCTTATGATGTCATTCTTGGTATAGATTAGTTATCTTCAGTCTATGCCCAGATTGACTTCTTTAGGCGAAGGGTGTGGTGTGTCCCCAGTGATAGGAAGAGATTTTATTTTTTTCAAAGAAACAGAGACCCAGGAAGCACAGAATGATCTCATGAATTGGAGGGTACAACCGCTCACTCATGAGTTGGATAGCCTTACCCTCAGAGTGGTAGATAATGTAAGCTTCCAGTTCCTAGAAGTAGTGGAGGAGTACGAGGATGTCTTTCCCAAATATTTTCCTCGACTACCTCCCTGCCTGGAAATCGACTTCTATATCGACATACACCCCGATATGACAAAGATTTCTTCATCAGCATAATAGATGGATCTCGTAGATTTTTGAGAGCTGAGGGTGAAGTTGGAGGATTTGAAAAGAAAGGGTTTTAGGATACCTAGCGTTTCACCTGGGGCAGCCCCAGTTTTTTCCAAGAATGCAGATGGGAGTTTGAAGTTATGCAAGGATTACCAGCACCTGAACTAGGTAATAGTGGAGAACATGTATCCACTACAAAGGATCAACGTCCTCTTCGACTAATAGATATGGGAATAATGGTTCTAAAAGGGTGACATTCGGTCAGGTTACCACCAGTTACGAGTATGGGATGAGGATATATAGAAGATAGCTTTCAAATGCTGCTATGGTTACTATGAGTACCTGGTGATGCTTTTCAGTGTGATGAACACCCCCATAGTGTTCATGGGACTGATGAACTGGATATTCCAGCTGTACTTAGATAGGATCATAGTGGTTTTCATTGAAGACATCCTTGGGTACTCAACATCAGAGGAGGAGCATGTGATACACTTGTGGACGGTTCTGGATGTACTCCGAGATCACCAAATTTAAGGGAATCTCTCGACGTTCCTATTCTGGATTTGAGAGGTCCACTTTCTAGGACATGTCATTTTAGCAGATGGAGTAGCTATAGACACAGCCAAGGTTGAGGCAATGATTTCATTGAAGCTAACTCAGAGCGTGATGGAGGTACAAAGCCTCTTTGGGTTGGCAGAATATTACCGGAGATTCATTCATGATTTCTCCCAAATATCAACGGCAATGACAACCTCGACCAGGAAGGGGAAACCCTTTTTGTGGACATAGAAGTTCCATAAGGATTTCAAGTAATTGAGGTAGAGTTTGACGAGTGATCTAATATTGAGATTACTAGGGGAGGGTGTCAAGAACGTAGTTTTCTACGATGCATTGGGGACCTAGATTGGCTGTGTCCTGATATAGAGAGATGCAGTGATTGCTTATGGTTTGCTCAAGATTAGGTCACATGAGTAGAACTATGCAACCCATGATCTTGAGTTGGTAGCGGTAGTCTTCACATTGATGATGTGACCACAATACCTTATGGGGGAGTGGTTCATCATCTAATCTGACCCCAAGAGCCTAAAGTACATCTTCTCACAAAAGGATCTGAATCCGAGATAGAGGGGTTGGATAGAGTTCCTCTAGGACTATGATTTTGAGATCATCTATACTCCTGGGAAGGGGAACAAGGTGGAAGATTCTCAGAGCAGAAGGTCGAGCGTGCAGCTATTGAGCGAGGCGACAAAGAAGTTAGCCATGTTGTAGTTATCCTTTATGGACAGAGTTGATGAAACTTAGCTTCAGTCGATGGTTGTCACCCCTCCACTCTTATAGAGAGTTAGGGAGGCATAACTTGGGGATGCAGACTATGAGGATTTATGTGATTAGTTATCCGTAGGATATGCTACTGATAGATATTCACAAGGTGGGGATCACATAGTTCTTTTTAGAGGATGCACTATTGTACCAGTGGCATTGTGGTAGGAGGTCCTGAGGTAGTTTCATACACCCCCTAGGTAGTCCATTCTATAGTGGTGACGATGTACCATGATCTCTGACGACAGTTCTGGTGGTCAGGCATGAATAAGGTAGTAGCAGAGTTCATTTCTCGATGCCTTACATGCCAGCAGGTGAAGGCTGAGCACCAGGTTCTAGCAGGATTAGCTCACCCATGGATGTTCAAGAGTAGAAGTGGAATTAAATATCGATGGACTTCATGATGGGCCTACCATGGACGTCCAAGCGGCACGATTCCATCATGGAGATCGTTGACCGACTCACCAATTCGGACCAATTCTTAGATATCAGAGAGAAGAGTTCTGTAGAGATCTTGGGATGCCTCTACGCTCTCAAGATGGTTTGGATTCATGGTGTCCCTTCGACAACAGTCTCAGATTGATATTTCCACTTCACATCCCGGTTGTGGAAAGGATTGTAGGAGGATTTTCGAACTCAGCTACGCTTGAGCACAACCTTCAATCCCAAAAAAAAATTGATCAGATGGAGAGGACCATTCTGCTTCTAGAGGATCTGTTGTGGGCCTGTATCTTGAACTTTTGTCGTAGTTGGGAGGACCACCTACCACTGGTGGAGTTTACATATAATAATAGCTACCAATCGACCATTGGTATGGCCCCATTTGAGGCCTTGAATGGGAGACCCTGCGGGTCACCGATTTGCTAGATCGACCTAGGAGAGTTAGCACTCATGGGTCCATATTTGGTGCGAACTACCACTGAGAAGGTGCAGATCATCCGAGATTGGACGAAGACTGCACAAATCTGGCAGAATTACTATGAAGATATACTATGGAGGCATTTGGAGTTCATGGAGGGAGACCATGTCTTCCTTAGGGTCTCACCTTGATGAGGGTTGCAGAGATTTTCCATGGTGGTAAGCTATCTCTAAGATTCATTAGACCTTTCTAGATACTGCACATATTTGGTGAGGTGGCGTGCCACCTAGATCTACCACCATAGTTGCATAGAGTACATGATGTCTTCCACGTGTCACAGTTGAGGAGGTACATGCATGACCCATCACACGTCATCAACTAGGCCGAGCTATACATTGAGGATGGAGTGACCTTTTCTGAGTATCCATTGGAGATTGAGTATCGACATGAGAGGATCCTTCGTGGGTGATTAATTCCCTTGGTGTGAATTTGGTGGCAGCATGGAAATCTTTAGGAGAGCACATGAGAGTGAGAGACTTAGATCCGTGCCCAGTACCCACATATTTTTGACTAGCCTTGTTTTTGATTTTCGGGGATGTAGATCCCCAAGGTGAGGACAATGTAATGTCTCGGGTTTTTTGTGTATTATTTTTAAATATTATATAGAATTATTTCAAGACCAGACCTTTCGATGGAATGCGATTCTTGGTCCCAGAGTTCCCGGAATAAATTTTTGAATTAATTTAAACATTAAAAAGTGCGGGCATGTTGTTATCCTAAAAAAGTGGAATAATTTTTGAATGGGTGCTCAGATCATAAATCCAAGGGCTCCATTGCATTTAGAGTTGCGACTTTACCTTAGGTGGGACCAAACATCAACCAACATGGGTCAGCTGCGAGAGTTTTTTTGGATGCTTTAATGGAAATAAATTAATGTAATAATTTATGTTATTAAAAAGATTCTTTTTTTTCATAGTGACCTAATTAATCCCTTTTAAATACCTGATTATTGAAATTTCACAGAGTTATCCTCAAAACCCTGCGAATTGTGAGGGAGCATCTTGGAGCCTTGGAGGATTTTTGACAGATGCTGATGAACGATGAATTGTGAATCATTGCATAGCAGGATCGAATCCTGACTGATGACTGATATCCTTCTTCATCAATGACTGGGGTAGGGTTTGTGTTTTAAAGTTTTTTTTCTTCCCCATCCTTTGAATTTAATGAAGAACGCAGATCAACAAACGAATTGGTTGATCCACGCATCGTCATTTTTGCGGGAGGGATTCTTTGGGTTCTTTATTGGGATATTTTTATTCCTTGTTTTATGGGTTTTATTTACTCACTTTTAAAACCTTATAACAAGATCAAATTAACTCTTTGATGAATGACAACGAGGTTCTTTCCTCCTTTTTATTTGATTTTATTCCCCTTTTCATTGTGTTGTTTTTGTTCTTCGCAGGGAAACGAAGAACATACTGATGCACATACGTTTCACAATGCAATGATCCAAAAATATAGACCCAACATCGTAACGACCTAGATGTGGTGTGGCGAAAATGGAGGAAAATGAATTGGCTTGAATCGGGAGAGACCGTTCTTTGAGTTTTCTTCGTGCGGGTGGGTTGATATGCGTTTTCGGGGCCGATCAGAGGACCAAAAACAACAGAGACAACTTTGGGACATCAGAGCAACCATAAGCTTCACGTTTTGTGAAAAAACGACGATATGATCGAAGTTCATATCTATACCTATGCCGTGACGGTGGTGGTTCGTGATTCTAAAAAATTCTAGAACACACGACATGTATCCTGAAGTACAAGGCATGTAGGCATGGCTAAGTGGCAGATAAGGTTCCATGATGCACAAAGTGATGATGCAGCTTATTCCCTGAAGAATAGGGAGTGGGGGTCTTTAGGCAGACACAGTGAGTATCTCGGGTGATACATAGACATGGGATGGAGTACATAGCCGTGTACTCCACCACAAGGAAAGACCAGGCCAACTGCATGGGTTACCCCATGTACCGGTTACACCGAATAATGCACATGGGATAAAGCTATGTACGAGTACACAACCGCGTACATAGAGATGACCCCAATTATTTGGACACGGTGTGTGATCTGTACTACACGTTGGGTACTGACCTTTCAACATGACAAGCCTTGCGACATAGGCTATTGTACACGGGTAGTACCTGGGGTTAGAAGACCCGGCATGTGACACTTCTACATGCTGTGTAATTTTCGGTATATGTCTTAATATTCTTGTCCACCTTATTTTAGACATGTTTCATTTGGGTTCATGCCCATTTTTCTCATTCTCCTAAAGGTCAAGTATCATTTCCTGCTACAGGAGTATGATCCCTTCTATAGGACTTTTTGAGATAGAGTCAGGTATCCCTCCAAGAGGCCCGAAGAGTCATGACCACCACCCCACAATGTGTACCCCTCCTTGGCTGACAATGTGAGAAGGTAAATAATGACCCCCTAAGTCCCGCCTCCAGTAGTCCTCGGGTTGGAGACTATCATCGAGGGTATAGTAAACACCCAGATGGGAGACATTACCCTCTAAAAGAACACATGCGGAAGAGAGAGATATGATAAACATCAACCAATTCAATTTCATAGTGAAATCTAAAACATAACCCAAGTACACAAATGTAATGTCATGTAATACTACTACAACTAAAAGGGGAAAACTACAAGTACCCAAAAGAAAGTAAAAATAACAGCAACCACAAGCCCGAAAAACTCCTATAACCCCAAGCTAGTAGAAACCATCTTGATCTCAAACCTACCACAAGTGACCTGAAAATTAGTTTATATATACATAGGGTGAGTATAATAGTATACTCAGAATAATCCTCCCCAAAGCCACTAGTGAAAAATTAAATAAATCATGCTAAAGCGCAGTGAACAACCACGGAAACTAACTCATCCCCTAAACAGGTATACTAAATTCCTAGGCTCACCATGGATACTCTCACCAAGTAATGTATATAAGAGTACATAATATAATAAAGAATATCAAGGGTACCCCATAACATCTTCCCCACTAGTTTGCTGCTTTTCCCCCATGCCACACGTCCTATGCATCTCTATCTAAAAAGGCTTACCCACAGACACCTGGGCGAAACACCACAATATACACCTTGTGCAACAAAACCACAACGTCCACTTAAGAAAAGTAACCAGGTAGTTTCTGGGAGCCACCATGGATCGCATAATGTGTATTATACAACATGCATTATACCTCAATCCATTACAGCCCATACACTGAGCAAGGACCCTTAAGCCGTCAAAACCTATACACGTTACACCTATAGTAGTCCATAAGGTACTATATCCAGAATATATTTGTGTGAATTACCACAAGCCATTACATCTCTCTACACACATATATGGGAAAAAACAACCACTGTGACTACCAGAAAAAGTATCTACCAAGAGAAGAGAGCGGGGCCAAAGGGGGTAGTCAGCCATCCATCCTCTCATCAGAATGTTGGGGAAAACACCCCCTAGGGCTCAGAATCCCAGGGGTGTCAGTTTACCTAACTGATGGGGTGGAGTATCATATAGAAACACAAAAATTGCATAATATACTATATCTCACAACCACGCAATGGGAATAACCAAGTATTTGACTCAATTGTAGCTAACATCTCTCAGACTCCTGACTGCCAAGTCTAGGAATTGGTATCCTATAAGAACACAACCATTTAAAAAACTTTATTACCTTACTACATTACCTTTTTATCAGTTCCTCTATGCATTAATTAATTCTTTAAACATTAATTAACCATTAACTATTCCGCATTAAATTTCATTATCATCACTCCCAAAGTCCACTGTCCCATTAAAATTGTAACCTCAACATTTTGTTCAAGCAAGCTCCAACCCCATGGGATAACATCATTTATTAAATTATTCATTTAAAGCATTACTTTCCCATATTCCCAGGCATTCTAGAAAAACATTATATGCTACTAAACACAAGGGGGCTTAACACGGTGAGTATATAACAACCCGTTGAGTCTTTGACACCAATAGAAAGAGCGTAGACCCATCCTCTCTTGAGAAGTTGGACACAGAAATCACGTGGCATACCCCACACGTCTTCACCCCTTTCAGAAGAAGGGTAAGTAAGACCATCTTCCTTGAGAAGTGGAGAAATTAAAGCATACAACCAATCCAAGAAACAGAAAGAATCCAAACATTCACATCCAACCCGTTCTATCATCCCTGGTGTCCTCTCCAACACCCACATGCATATACCGATGCATATCACCATTCTAGGTGCCATCTACTGAAACATCCAATAGGAATCCCTACCCCACATATCATAACAACCATCTAGGCTCATATCACAACACAAGCAGAAGGAAAAATAGACATATTATCAATTTAGATCTTGGACCTTAAACAAATTCGAGGTTAAATCAGAACCCTACAATGAATTATCTTTTATCAAACAACTAGTTCCTTAATCCATCTTGGAATAACCGATTTATTATTCATAGGTTCCAAATTCGGGAAACCTAATTAGTAGGCTATCAAAAATAATTAAACATGCTGACTGCACCAATTTCATTAACATCAAATTACGACAAGAGGAACTAGACTCATTTACATGACTCTTTATCATTAGCCAAACAATTATCAATTAATTCCATCTTTACGTTATTTACTAATTTCCATTGAGAATGAAAAAGATAAGTAAGTAGGCATAGATACCACACTATCTAGAAAAACAAGAGGCAATATTCTAAGATTGATCACAATTTATTTATCTAGTTCAAATATTTATTCTATGAATTTCATTGTGATCGAGTGGGATAAAACATGATAACTCTACAGTCACACGTAATATAAATGAGAAGCAATGAATCCCTACCTCAAATAGTTATTGACGTTCTTTATACGAGAATGAGCCACACAAAGGGTTATGATCTCCAACCCTATGACAAATGTATCCCCCCCGAAGATGTAGAGACACCACCACATCGTCCAACACACAAGAAAATCCCATTTGGAACGTGGGGGTAAAATTCGATAAAAAGGGAAAGGTTAAAGTTGAGTTGAACCCGAAATAATGAAGATAGATCATACCTTATATAAAAGACTGATTTATATTGCTTGGTTGCATAAAAATAGAGCGGAACAAATACTAGGAGAAAAGTTTGATTGCACAACTCCTACAAGAAGGAATGGGATGTTCGAGTGTCTCACACCTGGGAACAAGGAGGATGAACTAGGGAGGAAGATATCTCGTCCCTTTAGAATATTTAACGGAGCAGTGGCTTAAGATACACTGGGTTTTCCATTAAAAAGGAATCACATTAAACTACATGGTTTGACCGAGTAAAAACATCTCGAGCCATAAGATAAATTAATATAGGAGTTACGACCTTTGAATTACCCTTAGTGTCCTTAAAACAAGGCTTTAAATGAAATTTTCATCAAATGAAATGTTCAAGGGGTGAAACTGTAGGAAGATGGAAACACTATTCACGAAGTCAAAATTTGGCAAAGGAAAAAATGGTATTCATGAACCTCACCGTTGGAACCTCACCATTTTGGAAACACTATTCATGAACTCAACATTTGTAAAAGGAAAAAAAGTCAGTGTTGGAACCTCACCATTCTGGAAACACAGTTCATGAACTCAAAAATTTGGAAAAGGAAAAAGGTCACCGTTGGAACCTCTCCGTTGGAATCTCACCATTGCATTGTTCACAGAAAGTTACCAATGACGCTGTTCACCTTGGGATACCAATGCATTGTTCACATAAGTTCACTATTTCACTATTCACATAAGGTTACCGATGACATTATTCCCAAAAGGTCACCGATGACACTATTCACATAAGGTCACTGATGTCACTGTTCACCGAAGGTCACTATTGCACTGTTCACATAAGGTTACCGATGACACTGTTCACCTAGGGCTATCGATGCACTGTTCACAAAATGTCACAGATGACACTGTTCACTTAAGTTCACCGATTTCACTGTTCACATGAGGTCACCATTGCACTGTTCACATAAAGTTACCGATGACACTGTTCACATAAGGTCACCGATGTAACTGTTCACATATGGTTACCATTGGAACTGTTCACCGATGGAACTATTCACAAAAATGGAAATTTGGAGAGGTGTTGGGGATAAGTCATCGTGACCTCCCGAAACAACTCATACACCTCATTTTCCCAAAGGAATGGACTAGAGAGGTCCGGGCTAGTACATCAGATACCTCTCAAAACATTCTCATCCTCGAGAATTCAAAACCCTACTAAAGGGAAAATGAAACGGGGTCCAAACAACCACCCATCGAGATACCTCTCAAAAGATAGAAAGACATAAGTATCAACAAAATAAATCTGTATTATAAACATCAAAGGTTTATAACCACAAAGTCTACTTCAATACATGAAAAGAGTTAACCATCAAACAACTCTAGGTAATGAGAACATATATGTGACTCACGTTCCCAGGTTCTCCCCTTTATGACATTATGTTGCCACAATACACAAACCAAAAGGATAGAATACTCACAAAACACCATCTCTTTGTGGTATTATATCTCCACAGGTCGCTCCTCAATGGTTGTATCATCATCAACATCAATCTATCCCCAATCGATGAAATGAGAGTCATCATGAAGATAACGATGGAGCTGTGATACATGGAAAACATCATGTATCCTACTCATATGTGGGTGGAGTGCTACTCAATATTCCATTTCTCTAACATGAGCTAACACCTCGAAAGGCCCAAAAAACTGGGGAGAAATCTTACTCCCACGACCAAACCTTCACTGCCCATGACAGGGAGTCACCTTCAGAAACATGTGATCCCAAAAATCAATCTCTATGGGTTTCCTCCTTTGATAGACATGATTAATGATGATCATGCTCCATCTTACTCCTCTCACGAATCACCTGAACCATCTCTATTGTATTCTGCACTGGTTTTGGTCTAAGAATTGCTGACTCTCCGACCCCAGTCCAACACAATAGAGAATGAAAAGTTCGGCTATACAAGGATTTAAATGGCACCATACCGATGGTGGAGTGAAATCTATTTTTGTAAGAAAAATAAACCAAGGGTAGGTGCTTCATCAATGATCCTCCATAATCCAGGACACAAGAGTGTAACATGTCATCAAGAGTATGGATGGTTCGCTCGGTCTGACCATCCGTTTAAGGATGAAAAGCAGTGCTAAGGCATATATAAGAACATGAATCTTGCTGGAGACCTCTCCAAAATATTGAGGTAAAATGAGGATCTCAATCAGAAATGATCATCCTTGGTACTACATGAAGTCTCACCACCTCCTCCAGACACTACATCTCTAAAAAATCCACTGAACATAACTCCTTGATTACTATGAAGTGGGATGATTTTTTTCAAATGATCCAATACCACCCAAATAGCATCATGTCCACCCTGAGCTCGAGGTAAACCAGTAACAAAGTCCATTGTGATGCCCTCACACTTCTATTGAGGAACATCTAATGGATGGAGTAGACCACCAGGAACAAAGTGTTATCCCTTCACCTTATGGAAGACCAAACACCGCGACACAAACTCCGCAACCACATGCTTCAGCCTAGGCCACCAAAACTGGCTCCTCAAGGCTCGATACATCTTTGTCACGCCAGGATGCAACGCTAAAGGAGAACTATTGAACTCTCTGAGAACCATCTCACACATCATCAAAGGAATAAAAATCCTTCCATGTTACAATACTCGGTGTTGTTTATCTACAGACCAACCATCAGGGGACTTTCCATAAACTACTCGATCTCTCCAAAACTCCACCTCTAGATCCCCCAAGTAGGACCCTTCCACATTCTACACCAGATATGACTGAAACTTCATCTGAAAAAGAAAACCTATGCCCTCAACTTCTCCCATATCAACATGTAATGATGACAGTTCTTACATTACTCTTTAGGAGTCACCATATTCACGCACTGCATCACTACGTGACTTCCAACTCAGCACATCAGCTACAACATTCCCCTTACTAGGTGTATATGATATTTAAAAGTCATATTCCTATAAGAACTCCATACACCAATGATGTCATAAGTTCATGTCACACTGTGAGAAAACATGCCTTAGGCTCTTATGATCGGTGAAAACCATAGTGCGCTCACCAATGAGGTAATGTTTCCACAACTTTAGAGTAAAAAATATGACGGAAAACTCAATATCATGGGTGGAATAGTTACGTTAATGAGGACACAACTGCCAAGACCCATATGAAACAACTGATCTTTGCTGCATCAGAACACATCCCAACCCCAGACGCGAATCATCATAGAAAAAATCAAAACGAACTCCATCAGCTGGAAGATAAAGAAATGGAGCACTTACCACCCTCTTCTATAGATACTCAAAAGATTCTTGACATTGATCAGTCCATATGAATGCCTGATCCTTCTTGGTCAAATCTATCAGAGGTGTTACAACTCACGAGAAATAGGCTATAAAACTCCTATAGTAGCCTGTGAGACTAAGGAAACTTCACACATCTGACACTATGTTTCAGGCTTCCCAAGACACAACTGCTTCTATCTTCGATGGATTCATAATTAATCCTTGCTGGGAGACCACATTCCCCAAAAAATAGACTTCTCGGGCCCAAAACGCACACTTTGAAAACTTCCCAAACAACTGATGTTGACAAGGAACTCCCAAAACGGCGTGTAGATGCTCTACATTCTCTTCTTCAGACATGGATTACACAAGGATGTCGTCTATGAAAACTACAATGAACTTGTCCAGGAACTCATAGAACAAAGAATTCATCAATCCCATGAAGAGAACTGGGGAATTTTTCCTACCGAAAAACATTAAAACAAACTCACAATGCCCATGATGACAATAGAAAGCAGTCTTCCAGATATCCTCATCCTTCACATGCATCTGATGATGTCCTGACCGCAAGTCGATCTTTGATAAAAAACTTTCAACATTTAGTTGATCAAATAAATCATCAATCCATGGAATATGATGGTGATTTTTTATTTTCCCTCTGTTCAAGTGACGATAATCGACACACAACCGCAAACTGCAGTCAGCCTTCTTCACAAACAAAACTGGTGCACCCCACAGTGACACGCTCGGCCAAACAAAACTGAACTGTAATAGAACATCAAGCTGAATACACAGCTCTCGTAACTCATAAGGGGACATCCAAAATAGAGGCATAGAGATAGGAGATTCTCCTTGTTGTAGGTCGATCCCAAACTCGACCTCTCGTCGAGGGGGTAATGCTACAACCTCTTCAAGAAAGACATCAGGGTACTCTTCTACGAACCTTGGAAATGCCAACTGCTAAACCTCTGAAGAACTGAACATCATCTCAACCATCATGGATAATAAGGATGAAACATGCCTATGACCCATCTGAGGATCTCGCTCACCAATAAACACTATCGGATCCCCATCCACATCGAAGAAAACGAACTTCTTCCTGAAGTAATCCACGATATCCTTCACTATATACAACCAGTCCATGCCAAGGATGACATCATATGGTTATATTCTTAAACATATTAAATCTCCCCAAGAGAGGTGCTACTCCAACACTAGCTCACATTCTCTACATACTTCAATCAAGTCACGATGACCTCCAACTGGCATAGTAAATGCCAAGGGCACTGGAAGCCTCTCTACCTCACGTCCCAATTCATGTAAAAGGGTTGGTGATATGAAGGAGTGTGTCGCTATCGAAGAAAACATGTTATACACCAAGGTATAAAACAAGACAAGGGTACCTCAAACGACGTCTAGATCGCCTGGTGTTGGAAACACTAAAGTATAAAGCTCACGATGACCTCCTCCATGACCCCTCTGACCCTAATTATGACCACCACCACAGCATCGCTCTGATCTTTGAGGGTGGGGTGCATCATGGGGCTGTCCTTTTCCTACCCCATATATCCTCTGTTGATTTAAAGCGGGTGCAACCTGCTGTTGCTGCCTCTATTGGAACTACCTCAACTGAGTAACCTAGAGAAGAACACCTGGTGCACGGTGACTACTCTGAAATGTCGGGCACTCTTGCTGCTGATGACTGTGACCACCACAAGAAAAACAGTCACTTGATCCATTGTTATAGGCCTGACAGCTTCTCCCCCTAGAGAAACGAGATGTTGAGGGGTGGGACCTACCCTCGGCCGAACAGAAACTCTTCTGCCCCGAAAAATGGGAACCCCAGACCATATCTCAGCTTCATGAGGAATCATGATGACTCCCATCTCATGATGATTCAGTACTGACCAAAGTCCTCTCAACGACCTATTCCCTTGCCAACACCTCAGGATATGTCTTTAGTATAAATTGGGTGACCTAGCGCTAGATATCTGGATGAAAAGACTCCTCAAAATGCCTCTCCCTAGCCTCTTCATATAGAAATAGGTCTGGAGCATATCATTAAAGGTTCCCAAAACAGATTCCAAACTCTCACACAATGGAGATCCCCTATTGATGGGTAATAATATCTTGGAGACTGGATGCCTTTGCAGTCGAATAAAGAAACTCGACTCTAAAATTGTCTTGGAACTCCTCCCATGAGATCAATGACTCCTCAAAATCACTGAGGAATAAGAACCACCACTACCTCACTGATCCACGCAACATCGTCACAACCAAGGACACCCAATGCTGCTTCTGAGCACGGATCAAACTGAAGCCTATCTTGACCTCATCTAACAAGTCTTCCATGAATGCATCTAAAAGGTATCCCTCATACTTCGGTAGAATCTGGAATTGAAACTCTTGGAGTGTCCTCCTCTAGGTGTTTTCATCGTCAACCTATAACCTATGACAATCTGTTGGCACAACCTACTTGGTATCTTCTATGCGATCCTGACGAGGACATTGACCTAGAGCCATATATTTAAAATAACATACAGTTAGAGCTCCCAAACCTGGAATATGGAAGAATATGCATTAAATAATTAGTAGTTTTCGTTTATACATTTTAGGTTAACCTATCCCAAGGTATACCCATTAAAACACATGCACAAAGAAGAATGATGCATGATCCTTTCCTAGGTCTCTACCCTACAACTAGTATCAACTATTTTCATAGCCATTGTAAACTTAATAGTCCGTACATAATATTATAGGGGGCCCTAAACTACTATGTCTTATCCGGTCTCTAGTGTTTACATCACTTTCTAAACATGACTGGCACTTTTTCCCTACCAACCCATGCAACCCCTCCTGTGCCTAACACCATACTCCATCCTATCTCTCAACCAGACCTCTGATACAACTCTTTTATGACCCCCAACCCACAAAGTGTACCCCTCCTAGGCTGGAAATGTGAGAAGGGAGATAATGACCCCCCGAGTCCCGCCTCCAATAGGCCCTGGGTTGGCGACTAGCACCGAGGGTATAATAAACACACAAATGGGAGGCATTACCCTCTAAGAGAACACATGAAGAAGAGGGAGATAATAAAGACACCAACCAATTCCATCTAAAACAAAAATATAAAAGAAAAAACAAGTTCACATATGTAATTTCATGCAACACTACTACAACTAAAAGGGGAAAAATGAAAGTACCCAAAAAAAAGTAAAAATAGAAGCATCCACAAGCCCGAAGAGCTCCTTCAACCCCAAGATAGTAGAAAACTTATTGATCTCCAACCTGATCCAAATGAACTGAAAATCACTTTATATATACATAGGGTGAGTATAATAGTATACTCAGTAGGATCGTCCCCGAAGTCTCTCGTGAAAAAGTAAAGAAATCATGCTAAAGCACATTGAACAAAAAGTAAAACTAACTCGTCACCTAAACAGGTATAATATGTTCCCAGCCTCACCATGGCTACTCTCACCAAGTAATGCATAAAAGAGTATGTAATAAAATAATGAATAACAAGGGTACCCCATGACTACTTCACCACTGGTTTTCCTCTTTTCCCCAATGTCACACGTCCGAAGAATCTCTCTCAAAAAAGGATTTCTTGTAGACATCTGGGAGAAGCACCGCAATATGCACCTCATGAAACAAAACCACCACCTCCACATAAGAAATGTAACCAATTAGTTTCTGGGATCCACCATGGCTTGCATAACATGTATCATACATTGGGTATTATACCTCAAGCTATTAAAGCCCATGCACCGAGAAAGGATCCTCAATCCATCATAGCCTATACACGTTACACCTATAGTAGTCCATAGAATACTATATCCAGAATATATGTGTGTGAATAGCCACAAGCCATTATATCCATCTACAAACATATATGGGGGAGACTAACCAAAGTGCCTACCATCACAAGTAACTACCAAGAGAAGAGAGTGGGGCCAAAGTTGGTAGTCATCTATTCATCTTCCCACAAGAATGTTGGGGAAAACACCCCTAGGGCTAAAACTCATTAGGGTGTCAGTTTCCCTAAATGACGGGGTAGAATAGCATATAGAAACACAAAAATTACATAATATACTATATCTCACAACCAAACTATGGGCATAAACTAGTCTTAGACTCAACTGCAGCTAATGTCTCTCGGACATCCGACTACCACTTCTAAGGCTATATATCCTATAAGAACACAAACATTTAAAGAGCTTTATTTCCTTAATTCATTCCATTGTTATCAATTCCACTTTACGTTAATTAAATATTTAAACATTAATTAACCATTAACAATTCTACATTAAATTTCATTAGCATTACACCCAAAATCCATTGTCCATTTAAAACTGTAAACCCATCATTTCATTCCAGCAAGCTCGAACCCCATGGGATAACATCATTTATTAAATTATTCATTTATAGCATTACTTTCCCATACTTCCAGAAATTCTAGAAAAAAATTCTATGCTACTAGACACAGGGGGGATCAACATGGTGAGTAGATAACTACTCGTCGATTATTTTTCACCTATACCAAGAGCGTAGATCTATCCTCCCATAAGAAGCAAGACATCAAAAGAACATGGAATACCCCACTCTTCTTCAACCCTTTTGGAATAAGGGTAAGAAAGACCAACAGCCTTGAGAAGTGGGGAAAGTAAAGTATACAAAAAATCAAAGAAACAACAAGAATCCAAACAATCACATCAAACTAGTTCCATTATCTTGGGTGTCCTCTCTGACACCCACATGTATAAAATGATGAATCTCGCCACTCTAGGCATCATCTGCTGCCACAACCAATAGTCCTCCTTGCCCCCACATATCACAATAGCCATCTAGGATCACATCATAACAAAACCAGTAGAAAAAAACATCTTATAAATTGGGATATTGGCCCTTAAACAAGAAATATTTTAACTAAAAACCCTAAAATGAATTATCTTTTATAAAAAAACAAGTTCTTTAATCTATCTTGGATTAAACGATTTATTATTCATAGGTTCCAAATTCGTGAAACCTAATCAGTAAGTTTTGACCAATAATTAGACACGCTAATTGAATCAATTTGATTAACATCGAATTACAACAAGAGGAACCAGATTCATTTACATGCCTCTTTATCTTAAGCCAAAAAATTATCAATTAATTATTCTTTACTTTCTTTACCAATTTCCATCCAGAACAAAAAATCTAAGCAATGAAGCATAGATATCACACTATCTAGAAAAACAAGAGGAAATAACATACGTTCGATCTCAATTTATTTATCCGGTTCAAATATTTATTATGCCAATTTCATTTTGATCTAGTGGGATAAAACATTCTAACTCTATAGTTACATGTAATAGAAAAGAGAAGAAATGAATCCCTTACCTGAAATAGTTATTGATGTTTTTTATACAAGAATGATCCACACAAGGGGTTATAATCTCCTCACCTGTGACAATTGTATCCACCCGAGGATGCAGAGACACCACCACATTGACCAACACCCATGAAAATCCCATTAGGAACATGGGGGTAAAAATTCATACAATGGTTAAGGAGAAAGTAGGAGATGAACACAAAATAATGAAGATAGATCATACCTTATATCAAAGACTGATCGATATTGATTGGTAACATCAGAACATAGAAGAAAAAACCCTAGGAGGAATGTTTGATTGCACAAATCCTACAGGAAGGAATGGAATGTTCAATCATTTCACACCTGAGAACAAGGAGGAAGAACTAGGGAGGAAGATATATCGTCCCATTAGATGATTTAACTGAACTGTGGTTTAAGATATGTTTGATTTTCCATTAAAAGCAGATCGCATTAAACCATGCAGTTTGACCCAGTAAAAACATCCCAAGCCTTAGGAGAAATGAATATAGGTGTTATAGACTTTGAATAAACCTTAGGGTCCTTAAAACAAGGCATTAAATGAATTTTATGTAAAAAGAAACGTTAAAGGTGTGAAACTGTAGGAAGTTGGAAACACTGTTCATGAACTTGATATTTGGCAAAGGAAAAAACACTGTTCAAGAACCTCACCATTCTAGAAACACTGTTCATGGACCTCACCATTGAAACCTCACCATTCTGGAAACACTGTTCATGAACTCCAAATTTGGCAAAGGAAAAAAGGTCACCGTTGGAACCTCACTGTTCTAGAATCACTATTCATGAACTCAAAATTTGGAAAAGGAAAAAGGTCGCTGTTGGAACCTCACTGTTGGACTATACATATAAGGTTACTGATGACACTGTTCACCAAGGGCTACCGATGAACTGTTCACATAAGGTCACCATGGCACTGTTCACATAATGTTAGTGATGACACAATTTATAGAATTTCACCGATGACACTATTCACATAAGGTCACCGATGTCACTGTTCACATAAGGTCACCGTTGCACTGTTCACATAAGTTTACCATTGACATTCTTCATATAGGGCAATAGATAACAATGATCACCTAGGGCTACCAATACACTGTTCACAGAAGGTCACTGATGACACTGTTCACATAAGGTAACCATTTCACTATTCGCATAAGGTTACTAATGACACTATTCATATAAGGTCACCTATGTCACTATTCACATATGGTTACCATTGGAACTGTTCACCAATGGAACTGTTCACAGAAATGGAAATTTGTTAAATTTTTGGGGATAATTCACCTTGACCTCTTGAAATAACTTATACACCTGTTTTTTTCAAATTAATGGATAAGAGAGGTTCGGGACATTGCACAAAGTGAGATCCTTTATCCATTCTTGACCCTATGTAGAGTCAGATATCGACATGACTACTTCCACAGGGCGCCGATCCTCTACCTAGCAGGTGAATTTGAATGTGTCGCGGTATCAACCATGGTCTTGGTAGTGATCCTCATATGTGTATCATGATCATTCCGCACTTAGGAGTGTGTTCTCTTGGAATGAGTGCATCTATCTCTCATTTATTTTCACAAAGAAAAATACTTCTCAGAAGGATGATATCAAAGCTATCAATCACATGGAGTAAGTTCTACAGGAGGAGTGTTTCGTGGATTCATCGAACTGAATACCTATCGAGCGGTATATGTTTAGGTGACTTGTCTCTAGAATGACGGTCTGAGTTTTGAGTATATCGAGATTTTTGGTTACTCTTTCTATATGTTCAGTAGATATAAATTGCGTAGAGATGACTGTACCTTTCATTTGTGTATTTCTTTGTGGTTTGATAGGTCCTCTACTGAGTATTTTTATACTAACTCTTACACGGGATTTTCCTGCACGTGTCATGTCTTTTGAAAATGAGAAGCCTTTTGACAAAGTCCAGAGTGGACTAGAACAAGACTGAGCTTTTTTGAGTTCCCTACAGGTCGAGGTGTTCCTAGGGCTATGAGTAGTAGTCCCAGGAGCTCTTTGTGCTTAAAGGTTGGACTTTGTAGTTTTTAGACACTTGTTTTTGGTGGGATTGTATTCTATCCTAGTTTATATTTAGTACTTTACATTCTGTCGTACTCTATTGGTTTGGTTTTGTGGCATTCATGCATTTTTTTCCTTCGTGATTTTTTTAACATTTCATCGTTTGTAGTTTTGGAGATGTGTGTGTGTGTACAAGTACTTAAGAAATGTCTCCCATGTTAGTGATATTCCTTCTCTATGCTATTCACCAGCCCCTGGCCTATTGAAGATTAGATTGGGGAGTTGCGACACGGGCCCAAATTGGACAGGTCATGAAATAATAAATGTTTTTATGTGTTTAGATTCAATAATTATGAAATGTGAAATATATAAGGATTGTCTAGTTTATATTTTTTTTCAAATGATTAACAAGAATACGTTGAATGGATCTGATGGAATAAAAAACTAATTTAAGGTTATGTCCATGGAAAACACACAATTAAGGGAAATGGAACCCTTAATATGTTCCTTATATTATGATATTTTTTTGGATAATGACATTTTTGATATAAGTAAATTGGATGGTACTGATTACCTTGGTTTTAATTAAAGACTTGTTTAAAAGCAGTTTATTATATCTATGATACGATTAAAACTTCTTATATTTAAGGAATATAACCAGTAATCTATGGAATAATGAGGAATTCATGTTTTCCATAAGTATTTATTGTAATACAAGTTATTAACATGTTTTGAGAGAATATATGATGAGGGTATTCATCTCATCGAAATGTGAAAACCATTATCTATATTGTGATATACATGGGATCCCTGTTAAGTTGATTTCTTGATATTCTTTCTAATGTTTTGGATTTTAAACTTTTTGAGTGGTCATAATGTTAACCATTTATTGAATATTTAAGTTAAACATTTGATGAAATATTTATGTATTGATATTGTATTGAAAACCTTTGTTAAAAGGTTATTTACTGATTAACTTTATTTCATGGATTTCTATAATATTTTTTTAGAAATTATATTACTATGGAATAAAAAATAAATAATGTATTTTTGGTGAAAACCAATAATGTTAGGAAAGACCGAAGGTCTTGAACATATGACTGATGGACAATAAAGTTTTCACACCTACCACTAGCATACAAAAAATTATTGTAATTGTATAATTATTTTTGATGAATTAATGATGCAAAAATAGTGTAACTTTTTATGATTAGAGATTAATGTCTTAACCAAATTTATTTTGAATAATAGATAGAGAAAAATACTTACAGTTATAAATTTTTTGGGCCTTAGGATTTGCTAAAAATGTATTTTAGTGCTTCAGGAGTCAAAGTTAATTTCTGGAGAAATATTTCTTAAAGTAATGGATGAACTTGAAATAGATAAAATCGCAACTGGAGAATTAAATTTTGTTTATAGAAATATATGAAGTGATTAAATTTCATTATATTATTCGTTAATAAAATAATTACTCAAAGGTAAGATACTGATAAAAAAAGAAAATGTGTGTATCCTAATAACTTAATCTTTAATGAACCAATGGACTTTAAAATCAGCAATGAATAATGGATTTTTCTCCATAATTGTTTTGTGATCATTAAATTATTTTTTATTTATAACCTCAATAACTACCTATAAATATTTATTCTTTTCCTCCATGTCGACTTTTCACTCCCAACCTATGTTCTCCTATGCAGAAACAAAGTTATATGTTACATTGGTTAACAGTTATGGATCCAATTTTCCCTCTTTAAAGAAAGTTTTCATATTCATTTTTACAAGAATAATTTCTATGAAATGAAATTTTATATTATTTAACTTTTGACATCCCTGATTAATTTTTATGGAAAAATTCATTTTAAGGGGGGTAGAATGTTACACCTTGAGATTTTGTGATTTTTTTCCGAAGTAATTTTATTTTTTTATATTTTGTATTTCTAGTAAAAATGAATATATATATTTTATATTAAATCACTAAGTCAAAAATTACTTCCACACACCATGGAATTGTCTTTCACTGCACGCAAAAACGATTTGTCCTACACTACATGAAACACCGAATTTCTACGAAGCATAATTTTATTGTTATAATTATTTAAAAGAGATAATTGTAACCTAAATATTAAACACAGTAAGATGAATAAAATAAATAATTTTAAAATATTATATATAATGTTTTTATATAAATAAATCATTTTCATAATGTAAAATATAATTTTTGAAAATTTCTTTATATGTTTAAGAATATTTTAATATCAAATGAACTTCTTTTCATATTTGTTTGTGAAAAAAATTAATATTATAATCATTTAGAAATTTACTTTGTCAAAAAAGGATTCATTTTTGAATTTATAAATTATAATTTTTCTTAGGGTGATGTTTGGGTTTTTTGAAAAAACGTCATTTTTGGATGAATAATGAAAATACGTAATTTTAATTCAAAACCAATTTTTAATATTTTTTATTTTTATGATTAAATTATATTGTAATGTTTTTTTAAAAGTTTAATTAGATAAATTTTTTTCAATTAATAGAATTTATTTCATTTTAATGAATTCCAATTTGAAATTGGGTATAAAAATATAGCACCATCTTGAATGTTTTTACTTTAATAACCCAAATTGTCGACTCAACTATTGGATTAAATTTAAATTAATTTATACCAATTTGGTAATATTAATTTGAATAAATGGATTAATATTTTTAATAATATGAATTTATAAATGAAAATAAGTTTAAATTAGTTTTGGACTGAAAATATTAGAGAAAGAAATTAAAATTAATTACAACTAATAATTTAAAATTAAACATAGAAAGGGACTAAAAATTTATCTTAATGGCCCAAACGACCTAGAAGCTTTTCCAAGAGCCATTGGATGGAAATATTTTGACCATAACCTCCATTTTCTATAATTTTAAAAATTATTTGATCCACATGATATGGGAAAAATGTGGGTTGAAATCCTTTTCCCAAAATTTATAAGTGTGCCACTCCTCCTCCACTATAAAAAGGAATCCTCTTCCCCAAATTCTCCACACCTCTCAAGCCACTTTTTATTGATTAATATATGCCAAAATATACCCTAAAAATCTATCCCATCATCTTATAATCCTTTAATTTGGAATAAAAAAATCCAAGGAATCCCATTTGTGAAAACCAAAAGGAGTTACCCGAATTAGAGGTAACATTCTTCCTCATGTTCATTAATTTTATCTAAATTATAAATTCCCTAAATAATAATTATTTAATTATTCTATACAAAATATCATAAATATACTATAAATTTTTATTATAATTTTTTCACCTAAACATACACAAACTTCCATCTAATGGATAATCAATATACAGATTACATGTATGGAGAACTACCTCCTCATGAATCAATGATTTCTCATTTTTCTTTTACTACCCATTATCGAAGAAATTATGATGGAAAATATATTTATATATGTTATATATTATATTTATTATGAATTTAATCTTACTTATTACTTTTTCGACACATATCGTTATAAATTCCATTTTGTGTAAATATGATAATTTCGTTTGAGTAAGTGTGGACTACCGCCCCCTCAAAGAGATGTGATTCATTTACACACTCCATGGAATGCATTGATAATGGGTTAAGTGAACATATATGATATATATGTTATAATAATTCTACTATAATATATATATATATATATACATATATGTAATTTACTTATTTTCTTTCAATACAATAATAAAACAGAATCATCATTCATGTTTAAGTACAACTTATCATCTCCATGAATGGTGTATTGAATTTCCTAATTATATATTATATTGATTATTATAATACAAATATAAAGAATATAAATGATATTTATATCCTAGTGTACTTTATAGAATTCATGATATTAGTATAAGGGCGAACGATATAATAAATTAAGACACATTTGGAAAAAGAAGTGGATATTACCTAAAGTGAAACCATAACCTAGACTTGTTAACAAGAAGGTAATATAAGGTCATAATTAAAACATGTATATTATTGGATATAATAGTATTGCTATGTTATATATTTTTAATAAACTTATAATTATTATTCATGGGGGTTGTATGAGTACTATGAGGGTCAAGACACAAGGTAAGGGGATTTTATATCACTTTTTATTTTCATAGGATACATGCCATGTTCTCCAATATTTACTTTTTTCATGGTGTATATACTTAATATGAATATATTATATGATTATTATTATTAAATTTATGGGTAATTACATATCCATTCAATTATCTTATTTTCATTAGGTATATGTTTCAAAAGTTACCAAATCGGTAAGATGGTTTTGTCTCAATTTACCTTCTTTGAGACAATGCCATGTTATGAACCAATATTATTATATTAGGAGTACATAATTCAATTGAAATTTAATATCATTAGTCTCATTACTTTCATGATATTTTAAGCTTCATGTAATTTCACTTTCTAACATGGGGTGTATGGTTCAATGTTACTAAGTGATAAGAGTTTATTGAATCAATATCATCACTTTTAAAGATTGTTTATGATTATGCTTCCTTTGTTAAAATATTATGATCCATATATCAATAACATTAATTAATTTTATTATACTCTGGTTATTCATTTTATTTTTATGTACTGGCACTATTTCTGTATGCTTAGGTACATAAGATTGCTAATAAATTGTTTTTTGGAATCATGAAATCAACATCACTTTTGTCAGAAATCTACGTTCCTTCAAAACCATGTTTTCTAAAAATGGTTTCCAAGAATATTGTAGTACTATATAATAAAATTTAAAAAGAAAATTTTCCCTTTATTTCTTTTAATAATGTTTTCAAAGGAATATTGTTTTCGATTTATGAATAAGGAATTTTTCTAACCTTTTACTGTGAAAAATGAATCTTCTTCTTACCACATATGACATGTACAGATTTACCTGCTGTCATCTCTTTGAAGCTTCCTTTTCATGTTTAAAAGTTAATTTTTATTTAATTTTTTTTAAGAATAATTTCCAATGAAATGGTTTTTAAATTTTTTTATATTTATAAATTTTCAACATATTTTCCAAGGAATGTTTTTTTTAAAATATTTTCAACCTTCTTTTATATGTTTTCATGGAAAATATTTTTCAAAGTGTTTTCAAGATTATTTGACAAGTTTTCAAGGAAAATTTGATTGAAGGATCTTTTATAAGATTTCAATATAAATGATTTTCAAAAATTATTTCATTACTTATTTATATGTTTGGAATGTATTATCAAAGAAATGGTTTTCAAAACTTTTTCAAGATCCTTTTATAAATTTTCAAGAGAAATGGGTTTGAAAAATTCGATTGATATTTTTATTTATTTTCAATGAAAATGCTATTAAAAAGGTTTTAAAAGATTTTTTTTGCAGCCTTAAATGTTTATTTTCAATAAAATGGTTTTCAAAATGACTTTATGTTTTAATGATAATTTTTCCAAAAGAGAAATTATTTTTATTAAGAAATGTTTTCAAAAAATCTTTCCAAGTTATTTTCCATCTAAGATGAAATTTTTTGATGTTATTCATTACCTTATAGGAAATTATCCAATGTTTCCATTCATAGTCAGTTTTTAATGGTTTATATTTTGATGGAATTATATTTATGACACATGTTTCTCTTCCATAGTTTATTTATTTTTGAAACCCTCTTCCTTTCACAAGTTATGATTTAATGAAATTATTAAGAAATGTGTGTTTTTCCATAGGTTAAGACATGATTACATGTTTATGACCCCAATTTCATTTCATGGGTAATTATATGGTTTTTTATGAATTTTTGAAACATGTATGTATGATTTCATTATGAGAAGGGTGGAAACTATATCTCTCTCCAATGGATTGAGTAAATATTTATATCTCAATATATTTTCATGGATGGAATAAAAAATGTACTTGGTTCAGAATTATAGGGCTGAAATTTAGAGTGGAATCAGTTTAGTATAACAGTGATGGAAGGTGGAGTGAACTTGGTTCATTAATAAAGGATTGGAACAGGGTGTGAACCCAGTTCAATAAAAGAATTTTTCCACTAAGATGGCCTCGACGTAAATTCCTTGACTACTATAGAAGTCATTATAAATGAATATGGGTCAGCCATAATTCTATGTTTTATTCCTATGTTATGATTTCATTAATTGTGCTCATTATTTCATTATGATTCATGTCTTATAAACTACCATGATTTATTCCAAGCATCATGTTTATGATTATATGATAAGAAATGTACGATCTTCAAATGTTATGATCATTTTCTTGTACCCTTATGCACATGCTTATGATTCCATGTCTCCCTTTTTTACCATTAATAAGAATCTAATCTCACCCATTTTTTATGTTTCTCTCCCCATGTTATGAAGATACGTATTAATTTTGATTTGACTAAGAAGGGTTCTAGTCATGAATAACACAGTGGTAGACAATTTACCTCACTTATGAACTAGTATTTATGTTTACTTGTTTCCAAAAAAATAAGAATAATAAAGTCTTTGGGAATCTAATTTTAAAATTTATTAAGTATTCCAAAAAAAGTTATGTAATGTGAATGTAATAAATCAAGGTTTTCTATATATGATGAAGGTCATATTGAGGGAATGTAAGTTACAGTTGAAGATGAACATCGTGATTATCCTAAATTGTTTGATATGTTAAAGAGTTGTGAAAAGATGCCATTGTATACTGGATGTACTAAATATACAATAATATCATCCGTACTAAAAATGATTAATTTAAAAGATGGAAATGGATGGAGTGATGCTATTTTTACTAAACTAATTTCTCCACTGAATGATATTATCCCACAAGATAATGATATTCCTAGAAGAACATATGATGCTAAAAGAATGATAAATTCAATGGGTGTGATCAATGAAAGAATATATGACTATCCAGATGGCTGTATACAATTTCATAAGAACCACAATTCCCTTAATGAATTCCCAATGTGTGGTTATTCTTAATACCATAGAGATAAATTAGGTCATATGAATGTTTTATGGTACATTAAAATTATTATGTGGTTAGGAACCTATATGGATGTGAGGATACTGGAATATAATTGACCTAGAATATAGATACAAGAATTAGATATGGAGAACTTCATCACCTATTGTACTCTCCTTAGTGGATGATAATTGACCATGAGAACCCTGAATTTAGAAATGAGATGATAAACCTTCATCAAGAACTATCTATATATGGAGTGAATCCTTTTGGTTTTCCAAGAAGACCAAATAGTACATAGATGATTATATTGGTAAATTAAAACTTTCCACTATAGTTATGCATGAAACAAAAACAAATTATGTTATCTATGTTTATGTCAGGACTAAAAAATCTGGGTAATGATATTGAAGTTTATTTGGATCCATTTGTTGATCCTTAGAAATTATATTGGGATTTAGGTGTTACAGGTTATAATTCCTACAAAAATGATTATTTAATGTTGAGATCCATTATTAATGGGATGATAATTGAATTTCTTTATGACAGAAATTATTAGGATATAACATTAAAGGAACTCAATGGTGTCCTATTTTTGAACAAGGTACACAATCAATTAGGTTGAAACATTCATCAAAGAATGTGTTTCTAGAACATTATATATTTATACCCCAGTGGCATAACTACCAATATCCAATGAAATTATTCGATGGGAGTTCAGAATAATGTAGCAAACCATATCCACGAACTAGTGATAAAATTTTTTAGAATGTAAAATATATGAAAACTGATTTTTGTTAAACTTATTCAAAAAACATACAAAAATTGGTTGGAAAAAGAGATTATTTTTTTTGAATTACCATATTGTATTTTTTTGAATGTAAGCCATTTTGTTGATGTTATTCATGTTGTAAAATATGTATGTTATAGTTTCATTAAAATGTTAACAAATGCACCTAAAAAAATGGAATTAAGGCTAGGTTAAACTTGATTCTCATGAGAATATGGGAAGAGTTGGTGTTAGTGAAGGGTGAAAATAGACTTTTCTTCCTCCAGCTACATACACTCATTATAGTTAAGATAGATATTATTTTTACAACATATTGAATGATTTAATGTTCTAGAGGTGTATTAATCAAATATTAATAATATCATGTCAATGAATGATTTAGTGTTAATGGTTCAAAAATCACATGACTATCATATTTTGATGAATGATCTAATGCCTATAGATTTACGTTACATTTTTCCCACGAATTTACATTATATATTAACCATGCTCTATTATTTTTTCAATGCTATATACTGAAAAGTTATAGACCCTATAAAATTTAAAAATTTGGAAAACAAAATTTCAATGATATTATGTGAATTTAAAATGTTCTTCCAAACAAAATTAACTGATATACTTGTTCAATTGTTGGTTCTATTGGTGAGATAGATTAAACTATGTGTTCATGGACATTGTAGATGGATGTACCCCATTGAAAATTATATGAATATTTTGAAAGGGCATGTCAAAAATTTATGTTGACGTGAGGGTTGTTTTATGGAGTGATATATTTTTGAGGAGCCCATTGAATTATGTATCGACTAACAGTCTGACACAGAAAGAATTAGTGTATAAAAATTTTATCACATTGGGAATCTTGAGGGTAAAAGAATTTTTTTGAATAGATGTTGTCACAGAAACTACTGTAGATCAAGTGAATGGCAAAATTTACATATTTCATAACATTTTAGAGGTTTACCCATATATTTAACCCCATAAAGAAATTATTAGGCATTTGAATCTATCATGGGATGAATGGTGGATATCAAATACAAATAATCAATAGCTTATAGGATAGTTTCAAGACCATATTTTTATGTATTTAGATGAAAATCCAGATTCAATTTCAAAATGAATTCGACGGCTAGAAAGAGAACCAAGGGTGAATGTACTATTTTATAAAGGGTATTTAATTAATAGTTATAAATTATATATAAATAAAAATGATGGAGTTTTTAACATGAAATTGTTTGAGTTACACTTGTGGTAGATATGATTCATGTATTTGATACCTAGGATAGAAATTCAATTTATGTGAATATGTCAAACATTGGTATCATCAGAAAAATATGGGAGGGGGATTATAAAATATTAGAAGTGTGTATTTTTAAGTGAAAGTGGATTGATAACTGGAGTACTATTAAAATATTAGAATTATGATTCATGAAAGTATATTTTAATAAAGAATGGTACAAAGATGAACGATTTATAATGACATCAAAAGTGGTACAAGTATTTTATGTTCTTGAACCCACAAACTAAAAGTGTTCAATTGTTCTATTGTCGAACAAAACCACTAAAGGGTTAGATGAAAATTCAATTGATGATGACCCTTAAATTGGGACACCATAATAATTTCATAGTTTTTCAAGTGTAGAAGGGGTATTCTATGATAGAGGAAACCACAATCAAGGGATTTGGATACTTTATAGAGTGGTAAAATCCTATAAACCTTTTAAAAAAATAGGGTTCAACAATATGATTATTCTTATTTGTAATATAAATTATGTTTCCTCATGTTATTATCTATTCAATACTTCATTTACATAATCTAAATTAAAATTTTAACCACTTCTGTAGATAATGACCTTTAAATGTAAAGATTCTCCCAATCCTGAGGAATAACCAGTTTCTCAACCTGTTGCTGCTCCCAGTGTAGAAGAACAATGAAATTCTGCAAATTCTGATGCTACCAATCGATAGGGACAACGTATTAATGACGATGAACCCGAGGAAATGGAAGATAGTAAAGAGCCAATGTTAATGAAAAAATAGAAGCATTGTAGTGTTTTGGTGATAGAAAAAATTATTAAGGTGAAAATCAATGGCATTAAATTTCAGGTAAGATGGAATTCGCATGGAAAACCTATTAACCCCAACAAGGACATGTTCACTAGTTAAATTGGGATCACCAATCTGGAGTGTGTATCGATTTATTTAGATTTGTGGAACCATGTTGTGCCCATTCTTATGACCTTGATATGAGAAGAAATTAGGGTACCATTATTATATCTTTTTTTACTAATAAAATAAAATAATAAAACATTGACTTACTCTTCATTATCCCTTATAGAGTGAATTTATAGTAAATTAACACCATAAGAAATTTTTAGTAATGCTTGATGAAATGTATCACATAGGCTTTCACAAAATTCTGTAGAAATTTCATTGCAAATATGTTAATGGGAAAATAAAACCACACCTACCGCATATGTATAGACAACTGATAATACATGAAGCGTGAGATGCATTTACTGGCTATCATGAGGTGATATCTTTTCAAGTATATTTTGTATAGTAACAAATTTTTTGAAAATATGTGTATTGATCACTTTGATTAAGAATTTTTAATTTATGAAACAACAACTAAGTGGTGGATATAAGGAACAGGTAGAAAAACCAATCAACCCCTACCATAAAGCATGGATAAGGTATGCTTCAATTGAATAAAAATTGGTATGTATTTTAAATATACTGTAATAATTTTATATTACATGAAATAACAACATAATTATATTACTATATTTATATGAAGATTATTGAATCCAAATACAATGACACCTCCTTACCACATCATGTACTATGGAAAAAGGAATATGTAAATAAATATGGGATAAAAATAAATTAAAACACACAAACCTTATGGGAATGATGCATAAGTATGACATAATAGATTTTTTTTTGATTTAAATATCTATTACATAACAATAATGAATGATTTTATGATATTTTCAATCAGATTTAGACAAATGAATCATCAATAGTTGTATCTAATAAAGAAAATTTATCGGTGGCCTTGAAACTACTATAACCACATTAGAGTTGCATGTTATGGTGTAAAAACCTGGATATATTTTGAGAAAATAAAAGAATAAGGTGATAAAGGTAAAGAAATCGAATATATGAAAGAAATATTATATTCCCTTAAAGAAAAATATTTTTGGAAGTCTATGTTGGTAGAAAATGTTGTGGGGGGAAGAAAAGAGAGGAAACAACTTAAGAATAACCACTGTATGAAGATCCCACCACACCCCACCAGATTTGAGGGGTTACATTCCACTCAAAGAGATATCTTAGATGAGGCAATAAATATTTTCAGAATTGTTTCTATGCAATGAGAACTAGGAAGACAATGATACCTTTCATTCATTGATATTTTATAGGTTGAAAATGACTATGATTTATATATTTCAACACCCACCTATCAGCTTATTGTGAAGGCTACCGTGCTTAATATCCGTGAAGACATTGTACACATCACACAAATTCAAATAGGTCATATTAGTGTGGGGTTACAATAGTTCATGAGTAGATTCCTGAATTACATATTTCACATGATGAGACAAATATTTATACAGTCAATCAAGATATTGGAATATTCATAGCATGACCTTAAAATATTGTAAAAATACATGTCAACAATGAGTTATTCATTTTAAATTTATTCTTTTTGATAATTTTTTTACAATTAATGACAAATGTTCCAAACCAGTGAATGTTATTACAGATGGAAAAAGGAAGGGGTGAAATGAAAGTTCAAAAATAAAAATAAAAAGGATCAACCAAATGACCAAAATGATATTCTGAAATCACCTTTACCCCACCAATTAAACATCTAGATTTACTAACATTTAAGGCTCATGAGGATACAAAGTCACAATGTGGTAGTAATCACATAGTTTATTTTGAAGAAAAAATGTATGAATCAGCCATTATAAACTTCATTGCCATTGAGAATCTAAATGAAATCCTCAAGTTTGAATGATAAGAAGTATCGGTTTTAAATGTATTCATGAGGTTTGTTTTCATGATTTTTATTTCCAATAGATGATCTACTATGTTAATTATGAGTAAATAAAATTCATATATTTTATAGTTGTATATATGAGTACCAATAGAAGGGATTACACCATGAACAAAAATATGGATTCATTAGAACTCACATCACATCTATAAACCAAACCAAAATATAATTAGTTAAAATTGATGCAATAGTTGAAAAAATGGATAAATCGTTCGAAAGAAAACTTACAGATGATAAACTCTTCTCAATACCAATGATGTAGGGGATAAAATCTAAAATTTAATCATATCAAATATATTTTCATTTATTTCATTACTTATTCCTGTATATATTTTTTGAAATATTGTGTACTCATTGCGGTTGATTTGAAGACTCCGTATATTTATTTTCTTTATTAACTACATGGATAACTATGAAACTGACCACACATGACGATGTTTGTCAATTTTTAATACACTACATCCAATGTTTTAGAACTAATATTCATGTTATATATTTTATATTCTATTTTAATGAGAATTATATTATTATAGGGTGGTGTTTTAATATCATGAAAATCATGGAGTTAGGATAGTCCATGCGCAGAAAGAGCCTTTTGACTTCTACAAGTAGATAAGTATCTGTGTATATATAATGAAATTTCACTATAAAAACACATATCGAAAAAAATTAATTATTTTTATCAAATTTTCTGTAGTATTTAAAACAAAAAATGTTAAATATTTTGGTTATTATTAATTTTAATTTATTAGATATCATATACTATCAACAGACTATGATCCTCGAAGGGGTATTTTCAAAGATGATTACAATTTCATTTAAAAAAATTATTAATCATTTATGGGTTTATATTTATCTAATACTACTATAAATTTCAAAAATCCTCATATTCACAAGATGAAATTTATTTGTTTATAAATGGATGGGAAACTTTCCTGATTTTAAAATGTTCACTTATATCATGAAGATGTGACATACTACTTCTTATTTAGTTGATTTTATCATAATTTATTTACTTTGTTGAGTTTATTTCCTCATCATTTATCTATGATACTTTTTTTTAATTTTTATAGATATCATAAATAAATAACTTCAGCAACAAGGATGATACACTCCTTTACAATTATTGTGAAATCAATTTGATGAACAATGTACATGGTTTGACTCAAATTTTGTGGTTTCAATTTAAATTTGATATTTTATTAATTGATAGATTCATATTTAAGTTTAATTTAATTATTTATAATATTACTAACAAAATAATTTTTTTCTTGTATAGGTGGATTCTTTTTCTCGTCTTGTGGTGGTTTGTTCAAAGGTTATCATGCTCATTTGATATTGGACATAGAGGCTACAACTGAAATAAAGATGACAAGGAAATAAGTCATGATTTTAAACAACCATCATGAAAAGTTCAATTTATACTACCTATTTAATTAATATTTTCATTATATTATCTACTTTTGTTAGTTAATTTCCTTATCATTTTATCTAATATTTATTTGTTTTTTTCACATATCTTTTGAGAAGTCATATTTTCCTTTCAAATTTCTCTAAAACACCATAAAATAAAGGACATGTTCCTTTCTGATGGAAGATGAAACCCCGTGAACCTAAAACATTAAGTTTTTTAGGCGGGGATGTGGTTTATCTTCCATCAAAATGGATCATTTTCTCTATTTAATGGCTTTTTACAGATAGGTTAATATAAAACACATATCATATAATCAATCATCTATATCTTAATCTGATACACGGTGTGCTCGGCATTTCTAAGACTTTATGTTTTTAGTTTATAATTTATATTTTAGTTCAAAACATATATCACATACTTAAAACCAGTAAAACACATTAATACTATTTATATAATTTATTAAATTAATCCGTAAGTAATTTATCTTATGAAGTAATTAGCTACACCTTAATCCAATGCACAGTGTGGCTAGTATGACTCTAAGTGTATCTTTTAATTTAAAATTGACATTAATATTAGTTAAAATAAAGAGTGACATAATAAAAACCAAGGAAACACATCTATATTAATTTTATTATTTATTTAAATGATCCCTAACTCAATTTCGTCATGTAGGAGTCAACCTCTAGTCAATATGATACACAGTGTGATTGATATAATTCCAAGGGTGTCTTTTTATTTACAATTAAAAATAATTTTAGTTAAAAGAAAATGTGGCATACTTAAAACTGATCAAACACATTTAGATTATTTTGATACTTTATGGAAATGATTCATATGTCATTTTTTATTTGTAGGAATCAACCACACCTCAATCCGAATCACAGTGTGACTGATATTACTCATAGTGTGTCTTTTTTATTTAAAATTGACTTTAATTTTAGTAAAAAATACATGTTACATACTGAAAACCAATAAAATCAAATCAGATAATTTTTAATAGATTATGAAAATGATACACAAGTCATTATTAAGATATATGAATCAATATAACCACAAAATGACACATGGTGTGACCATTATAAATCCAAGTGTAACTTTTTTTAAAATGGCATTAATTTTTCTAAAAAGAACAAGTGCCATACTAAAAACCAAGAATTTTTTTGGACTATTTAGGTACTTTAGTAAAATGATACAAATGTTATTTTTTTAGGAATTATCCACAATATAATCTGATGCATAGTCTAAATTATATAACTCAATGTGTGTCTTTTTACTTAAAATTGATAATAATTTTAGTATAAAGAACGTGTGATAATGAAAACAATAAAAATAATTTTGGATTATTCTTATAATTTTTGAAAATTATTCATATGTCATCTAAAATTTTTAGTAATTAACATCACCTCAAACTGACACACGATGTGACTGATATGACTCCAAGTGTGTCTTTTTTTGAAAATTGACATTAATTTTAGTAAAAATAAAAAATGGCATAAAGAAAATTGATAAAATGAATTCAATTTTTTTTATAATTTAGTAAAATGATTCATAATGTATTTTTGATGTTTATGAATCAAGAACATCTCAATCTGCCCCACTGTGTGACCGGTATGACACAAACTAACCGTTATCTGTTTAAAATAGAATTTTTAGGTCAAAATGTGTATTGCTCACTAAAAAAAAGAAAAAGAACTCTGATTTCCTTGATAATTTATAAAATAAATTCATAAGCCATTTTTGATGTGTAGGTTATAGTATCATGACAATCTGATACTTGGTGAGACTAGTATGACTTAGAATGTGTGTTTTTTGGTTTTATATGGAATTTACTACAGAACACAAGGGGCATACTGAAAATCATGAAAATTCATTCATATTGTTTTAATAATTTAGGAAAAATATATATAAGACATTACTAATATATATGAATCATACGAACCACAATATGATTTAAGGTGTGATCAAAATGACTACAGGTGTGTATTTTTATTGCAAATTGACATTAATTTTAGTAAAAAGAGCAAGTGTCATTTTGAAAATCCATAAATAAAATCAGATTGTTTTGATACTTTAGGAAAATGACCCATAATCCATTTTTGATGTTTAGGAATCAACAAAACCTAAATATGATCCATGGTGTGAATGAAGTGACTCCAAGTGTGTCCTTTTATTTAAAAATTACTATAATTTTAGTAAGAAAACAAATGACATACTAAAAATAGAAAAATCCAATTCATATTGATTTTATATTTTAGGAAAAATATCCATAATTAATTTTTATGTATAGGAGAAAAGTTCACCACAATATGATGCACGGTGTGACCAATATGCCTCAAAGTGTCTGTATCTGTTTAAAATTTACATTTTAGTTCAAAACGTTTGTCACTCACCAAAAAACCAATTAAATCAACTTATTTTTTCTTGATAATTTTGGAAAACGATTAATAAGTCATTTTTGATGTGTAGGAAGTAGTCTTATATAAAAAAAAACATGATGAGACCAGTATGAATCAAAGTGCATGTTTCTAGTTTGAAATGTTTGTTTAGTAAATAACACAAGTGAGAAACTCAAAACCAAGATATCACGTTCAGATTGCTTTGATAATTTCATGAAATAATCTACATGTAATTTATAATGTGTAGGAATCAACCACACCTCAATTCGATGCATGGTGTGTCCTGTATAACTCCATGTGTGTCTTTTTTCTTCTAAATTGACATATATATTATTAAAAATAACAAGTTACATAATGAAAACTATGAAAACAAATTCTAATTTCTTGATAGTTTACAAAAATGATATATAAGTCATTAGTGATGTGTAGGAATAATCTTAAACTTATAATGACACATGATGTGATCCGTATCACTCAAAGTGTGTATTTTTATTTAGAAGTAACATTTTATTAATTTATAGATTCATATTAATGTATAATTTATTTCTTTATTATATTACTAAAATAATATTTATTTTTTTATATTGGTGAATTATTTTTCATGGGATGGGGTGATTTATTCGGAAACAGATACCATGTCTGGGATATTTTGAGAGGGGTTCTCAGGTGCTGAAGACAAATAAACATTAATGTTTTTAAATTCTTGTGGTTAGTAATTTTAATATTAATTATAAAAAAATTGTTTTAAATGTATATAGTAGTGTTTTTTTAATTCGCGATGTAAAATTTATTTCAAATAAATTATATATTTTCATACATGTGTATTTTCATATAGGTTATTGGTGTATGTGCCATAGTGTTCTATTATTCAAACAACACATTATATAATGTTGGGTGTTTATCAGTACTAATGAAATGACTGATAAAGGGGTGACTTTATTAGTGCTAATGAAAGTGAAAATAAAGGGGGGCCTTTATCAGTGATATTTTAGCAATTATAAGTTCTTCCCTTTATTAGTTCCTTTTTAGAACGGTCAATACCCCCCCTTTTATGACATTGATGAAAATTGAATTTTTCTTGCACTATTAAAGACATTTTTTGTGTTGTTAATGGGTCGATATTTAGTAGTGATTTGACCAAAAAATAGAAATATTAATACATAAATCTCAATTTGGAAAGCATTTTTTTTTCAAAATTTCATTAGAATGATGTGGAAAAAATGAATTAAAATAGAGCCACATCAACATATTAGAAATTATAATACATTAATGTTTTGATAGAATATTTACATTGGAATACTAAATTAAAATGATCAATGTTATAATTAAAATATTAAAATTATAATATAGTTACTGAATTACTATTTATAAATAGAATTAACAATATTATGAAATCAATACAGGAAAAATTGATGAAATTAAGTCATTCAATATAAGTTTTAATTATGAGGCTCATTTGACTAAGCATGGAAGGGACATAACTACATTAGTGTTTCCCCTAATTCAATAAAATGATGTACTCTAACAATTTCTTCCAAACTATAATCATTTTCAAGATAAATTCAAGCATTTGGAACTCACTAGGTGATTCATACTGAATATCCACTAACGAATACCACTACTTTATACCTTACCCACAGGTCTTACACAAAGATTTTGAGGTGTAATGAAAGTATAATTTGGGATGATATAAACATTTATTTATTATTTTAATAAATTATATGTATAATATGTATTTTTATACATTTCACATATGTAATGTTTTTAATTTTTTTTTAATACAATGGTATTCAATTAATGTAGATAATTAAGTAATAAAATTATTTTATTGATAAAATGCTATTTTACAAAACAAATGTATTATAACATTCCATGAAAATTATTTTAATTGTTAAATGTTGATTTTAATAAATAAATATTATTTATATTAAAAATATGTTAACATTTACTTAACTAGTAATTGTTAGGAAATAAGAAAATTGCAGTTATTATTTTTAAAATACTTATCTATAACAATAGTTTTTCTATCTATCTAATGTTTTATTTTAAATTAAAATATTAAAATATTGATAAATTTAATTATATTAAAGGAGAAAAAATTCATATATTTAATTCTTAAATTTTTTAAGGAATGTTATCTTATATTTTTTAGATAAAAAGATAGAGACCATAGTAAATATTTAATCAATGTTAAAGTGTAAAAAGGTGGTAATCTTCCATGGAAAGAATTTTACTAAATTAAAATGGATATTATAGATTATAAAAGATATTTTTGGGTGTAAATGTCATATCCACATATCTCAATAACATTTATTAACTTAATTCACCTAAATACCATGTGATTCCATCCTTATCCTTCACCTATCTTAAATTTCCCAGGAAATGTCAGTCTTTTTCACCTATAAAAGGAGATCACTTCCACCCACATCAAACCGATATTATCATTTTAATTTCTTTTATAATATATCTATTTTACATAACCTATATCCCTATTCCTCATTTGGTATCCCCTTATTACAAGAATGTTTCCCATATCATCTATTCCCAAGTTTCTTTAAATAGAAGATTCAGGTCCTCAATGTGAGTACTTTGAACCACTAAAGTTTTATTCTCTATATTTCTCATCCACCCCCATAAAAACCAAATATAAACATACTAATGTAACTAAAAATTATCCTCTATATACTAAAATTTTATTATATTAATTGATAAACCATTATCTATCTCCCTCTCATCCAGTGAGAAATGAAAACATCAATTGTGTTATGTGTGAAATACCACCTCCATGATCAACATATTTCATTTTTCATCACATACATAGATGGATGGAATTAAGAATGTGTTAAATGGATAAAAATGATATTTATGATAATATTAAGATCCCATATGGGTTATATTAATATTTAAAATCATTATTAATCCAACACCTCTAATTTAACAGAAATTACTAAAAATGACCGTTATCGATTTCATATCCACGAATCAGAACTTAAAACACCATATAATGAAATTAGGAATTTAAAAATAGTTATTTAACATCGATTATAGTAACTTAAACTATATATAATTGATGAACATGGTTTCAATGAATGATTATTGACTTTGAATTCACAAATAATGCATGAAACAGTCAAAATCACTAATATCCAATGATGAAAATAAACAATAACTAAAAAATAAATTCACAAGGAATGATTATAATTAAAGTGTTTAAAAGGTAATAAAATTAATATGGTTTTTAAATTAGTTATTAATATGTTTATGTTTATCATACTAGAGTTTTAATGTTTCTGACTTATAAAGGATCATAGGATAATGTTTTTTTGACTCAACGTCCTTTTCATTGAGTCACAATATTTCAATCCTCACCATGTTGTTATAAGTTTATTATATTATTTCATTTAATTATTTAATATATAACTACCTATTATCTATATTTGGAAAATTTAATTATTCATTAAATTATACTTCTTTTATTGATTTTTAAACTCATAAAAATTAAATGTTGTTTAGAATAATTTTCACCGTATTTGAAACCTCTTTTTACACAATATAAATATTCATTATTTCTAAAATTATTCAACATTATTATATTAAAATAAATTTTTACATGGTATAACATGATCCTCATATTTCTCATCATAAATTTTTAAAATGAATTACTTTTTCTTCTTATGATGTGTGTTTCAATAAAGAATTTTTAAATATTAAAAAATTTATATCCTTTCAGGATCATATATTTTATCATCAACTCTACATTTTCATTGAAAAATTTTATGTATTTTTGAAGGATTAATTATTTAGATTCATATAAAAATAATACATGAAAAACTATTTATACCAACTACTCAAAAATGAATTTTCAAAAGTGACATGTAACCTTTTCTCTATACTACAACGTTAATCTATATTTTCGGAAGACTATTTTTATGTTAATATTAAATTTTCACCACTAACTAAAAAATATATATCTCTAATAGAGTTATTTTTCATGAAAATACCTATAAAATACAGTACTAAACCCTCCTTTTTGGTGATTTATTTTTGGTAACAACCGATCTAACTTTTGTAGTCATGTTATGCTACACAATTAGAAAATATATTTGAAACCTATTTTTGATTAATGGTGTTTTTAAATGTATGATTTATAAATTAATTGATGTGGTTAAAATGTCTATATATTATAATTATTTGATGTTTTGGATCTATATAACCCTTTAATTCATTGAGTAAATATTTATTTCTCATGAGATAAAAAATTTTGTCTGTGAAAATTATATTAATGTTCATAATATTGTGTGTGAATATTATTATAATGAGTATAAGGTTGTGTGTGATCCTTTCTATAATGTTCACAATGTTTTGTAAAAACCATTATATAATGATAACGATTTCATGTGTATAACCTATTAAAACGTTCACAAACTTGTGTGTGTACATGATTTCATTTATCTATGCTCATAATGTTGTGTTACCTATGCTTTTGAATGTGTAGTAGTTCTTTATTATGTAATATTTCCCTGAAATTTCATATTCTTTTTTCTATATTATTCTCAGTGGATCATGTTCATTAACAGACATTTCTACACTCTTGTTCCATTGTATATGTTACACCATTTGATATTACACATGATTCAATCATGATTTATAGATAACACTTAATGTTATATATTCATTTAATCAGATATTTATCACATGATCATGTTTTCTTACATAATTTTTCTTTGAACATGTATATTTTAATGATAATTTTCCCATTATTGATCATTTGAGCTCACACTTTTATATGTATCCCTTTTCCCTATCAAATTATATAAAATACTTTGTTTAGAAGGATTCATTTTAGAGATTCTTTAACGGATATTTTAATCTATTATGGGAAATAAGATTTTTATATAGGCAATCTTTAAATACACTATGCCTTTGTGTGCTAGAATTTTGTAATTATTATGATATGTAATGTATGAATTATGGAAATATATGCAAATTTACATGATTGATATTACTTGGTATCAACAATAGTAATTAAAGTACCTATTTTTATAAATGATATGTGAGTATCTGTTTGGGGTGTAACACCCTAAGATTTTATGATATATTTCTTTACAAATAAATTTATTTTTTCGATAGATTTAAATACACACATCCCTAAGTCTAAATAAACCATAATATATTATTCTATTTTTACCTAGCTATAAAATTTCTGGGTATGAATAATAGTAACTAAGTTATGAATGTCATATGGTTTACACATGCATAATATAAATTCAATGGTTTTCAATTGATTGTAAATAAAAAATCATTTAAATGAAAAAAGAAATATTTTTCAAAAAAAATGTCTTTTATTCAGGAAATGTGTGTTTTTATCTCAATAAAATATAATAATCAGTATTAATGAAGTATTTTAAGGAAATTTATATATTATTTATTCTGTAAAATGTTTTATAATTCATTTGAAATTTTTTCCTTGGAATAAGATGAGAATAAATATAATTCTATTCTTAAAACTATATTTTTATAAAAAATATAATTTTTCTCATTTTTCAAAGTAATTTTAAAATTATTTTTTTCCAATTTTATAAAATAAATATGAAATAAGTGAGAGTAATTTTTGAAAGCAACATGTCAAAATTATATCAGAGTGATTTGTTTGATAATTTTATAAAAAGAGACATTTTGTTTTAAAAAAGTTTTTAAGGTAACATTAGATCATTTGTATTATTATTACACTAATTTAGTTTGTTAGAAACATTTTAATTTTGAATTTATATATATATTTTTTATACATTAAAAATCTTTTTATTTGGAAAATCGCTTTTCACTATGTTTGCGAGTATAATTTCAATCAAAATTGAACCACTATTTTGAATTTAATTTCAGAAAATAGATTAAATATTTGGAATCATAATAATTAATATTGGGAAACAAGGTAAAATTACTTTTTGTTCATAATGGATAGAAAAAATGGTAAAAATCAGTTACAATGTATAAGGTTAAAATAGCTTTACTAGAGGTTAATCTAAAGAGATATTGATTAAAATGAAAAAAACATTTCTATATTATATTTAATGGAAATATTTGGATTCTATATCATTTAATATTTATTAATGGTACCTTTTTATCCCTTTAGTATTAATATAACATTAATATATTTTACTCCTTTCAAAAATTCCAAATGCATCCTCTATCCCCTTAATAAAAGGAAACACCCTTTTATCTCCTCTCCACACTTAATGAACTTTTTGAGTCAACCAAGATATACCAAAAAACTTAAATTCATCCCTAAACAAGATCTTAAATCCTTTTTTTATCACAAAACCATAATATAAAGGATTTAGTTATAATCCTAATGATGTTATCAAAAGAATAGGTACAGTTCTCAACCATGAATTTTTGTTTGATTTCTTATTCAACATCCATAAAATATCCTTAAAAATTAATGAATTATTAAAAAATTGTCTACCATATAAAATATATTTTTTAGCGTTAATTTAATGATACATATCCGTATCTTCTTCTATTAAAATGGAAATAAAACCATCGATCATGTTTACGGAGGATTACCACCTCACGAACCATTGTAATTATTTTCCATAACAAATTCTCAAGGAAGGATATATTTACAGGTTTAATGTTAATATAATATATTTATGTCATAATTATACTTCTGTAATTATAATATCCCATCTACCATTTTATATTATAATTCATTGGAAAATTATTGTGTCACTTTTGTATACGTGTGTACTACCACCTCCACATTGTGATGTGATTCATTTTTTATTTTCATATTACATGGATGGTAATAAGAATGGTTTTGAGGAATATATATGATTTATATTATATTATAATAACTTTTAGAGGTCAATTATTATTTACCATTCTTTCTTTCCATCCATTGAAAAATGATGACAACATTCGTGCATACGTATGTTTTACCATCTCCAAGAAAGATGTAATTCATCTTCCTGTCTATAAAATTTGTTGATGAATATATATATATTTATATATAATGAATATATATTATATCCATATAATTATTTAAATTTTGGATATGATTAAAACATCATAAAATTTCAAGGGCCAAAACTACCGAACCAAAACACACAATACAATTATCACCTTGAATAGTGATTTTAAAAAATAATTTTCAATAAACTAGTGATAAAAGGTTATAATGAAATAATATATGGTTTGATATATGTTATTATTTTTCTATAATATATTTATAATAATCCTTTATTTATTATATAGGATGTTAAAACATTTATGAATCAATTTAGACCTGATATAAATGTTTTGTTTTAAAATCTCATTTTTTATCATGATTTTTTATGACTAAGTTCTCTCAAGATAAAATTTCATGATATCCCTCTCAATAATGTAATAAATTTTTATTATCATATATTTCTTTAAATAATATATATATATGTTTTTTATTTCATATTTCTTCTCTTTATGTACTCAATAGGAAAAAATAAATTTTTTAAGAAAAATCACCTTTATTTATCTCTTCAGTCGAAAATCATCTTTCATCCATGTCCATGTTTCCATTAAAAAATTTTCAATAACGTATTGAAATTATTATATTTTTGTTTAAATTATTTTATAAAAGTTTTTTAATATTAATAAAATGGTTTAAAATGAGTCTTCATTCTGTTTTACTAATGATGTACTTTTTGAATTTTTTCCAAAAATGTGAAAGAAGTCTCTGTTTTAACATACACATGACAGATGGAATTTCCCGCCATCATTACTATTCAATTATTTGATTCTTACTTCATAAGTTTCCAATATTATTTTAAAATATTTTTCCCTTATTATTTGGGACATTTTTAGAAATTAACTATGTGGTTTCATAATTAAAAGGTTATTTTCCTCAAGAATTGTTCCAAGTGATATTTTAAAGGAACTTAATCAAATATGAAATAATTTTATGTTACTTAAGGTTAAATAAGGATATGATCTAGTGAATCCATATTTATTTAATCTCTAGACATTATATTAAATAATTATTTTTTTTTGAAAATAATTTCTTTTAATGTGTTATGATATGTGGAAGGATTTATGATCTTATCACACACATCTCTATGATTTTCATTTTGTGATGGGTGGGACTTGAATTATATAGACCTCTAATGAATTAGGATATTATGGATATCTCATGATATAAATATGAATGGAATATAGTGTAAGCCCAGTTGAGTAAGTGACTCTATCCACTATGATAGTCTTAAGAGAAGACATTGACCACTATGATGGTTTCAAGAGTGAATACAATCCACTATTATGGTCTCGATAGTAATCTAGGACTACTGAGGAATTTATATTCTATGATTATGTTTATTTCACATTTCTATGTATTATGATAATTTTATTCTCTCATGTATTATGTTTTTTTTATTCCATTATGATAACGTCTTAATAATACTATGATTTATTCCATGATTCTAAAATATGAATGTTGATTTTTAGGGTATAGTTTTTAAATATTATGCTCATGTTATTATACAATTATACTCATGATAATTTTAGGTGTTAATTTATATTCACCATGTTTACCATTAATGATCATAAGAGCTCACTCCTTCTTGTGTTTCCATACTTATGGATATGAAGAATGGAATATTTATGATGTGTATAAGAAGGTTTATAGTTTTGAATAACTTAGTGGGAGGGGATGAAATTCAATTATGAACCAGTTTTTTATGTATCAAAGTTTCAAAATATTATAGACCTATATGATCTAGTTATGATAATTAAGGTATTAATTGAATATTCATTTAATAATATATAATATCTATGTATGAAATGTTAAGGTACCTATAGATGGTATTAGAGTAATGTTTAATTAACTTTTGGAAACTATGATGATAAATAATTAGTGAGAACCCTTAGGAAAATCCTATGTATAAGATAATTTACTAACTTATGGTAAAGAATGAAATTCTATTTTACTATAAGAACATACCCATCTAGATATTTAAACTATATCTGGCTTTTTGATCGATGCATCTAGATGTAACAGACACAAAAAGAGTTAGTTGAGTATATATTTTCATCATTCTGGTGTATAGTGAGTGTGATAATACTTCACACCTAGTTTGAAAATACCATGGGATATACATAGATTAATTCCCATTATCTTTACGAACCATCATGAATTATTTCAATAGTTAATGATTATGGAAAACCTATGTGAAACCTAATGTTTCATATGTTAAAAAGAATATTACATTATTTGGACTTACCATTCATTATTTTTTATGATAATGTTGATTCCCTATATGACTATTATTTCTCAAACTAATAGGTTTTTTAGTAAATGGTCAAAACCCAAATAAATCATGTTAAAGTTGAATGGAGTAGAAAATGAAATGATTTTCTTCCCATGAAACCAAATGTTAAGGGAGTTGGAATTCAAAATATTATTTTTATGATTATTCATTTTTTTCAATATATTAATCACGATGAACCTTAAAAGGATAAAGATGGGGAACAATTTTCAATTTATACCTTCATGATTTAATATCCACTTTCATTTAGTGGGTCCATTGAACTAATATTTTCTTAATAATGTATAGGTTCCACTTAAAATATAATTTCCATTCTCTTGTGATCAGAGCATGAAAAAATAATTTTAGTTGTCTTTCATTTAAAAGGATTATATTCTCAATGGTGGACTCATATCTGGAATACATGGAAATGGGTTGAAATTGTATCCAAGGAAACAAAACATTAATTATCGGGAACATAACAAGATCCCAATCAATAAAAAGTATCACAGTCCCTGTATTGATGACTTGTTTGATCTAATATATGAATCTAAATACTTTTCAAAGATTGATATGCATTTTGGATATCATCAATTGGGGAAAAAGGTGGATATACCCATCATATAATTTCATACAAGGTGTTTACATTATAAATACATAGTAATTTCATTTGTTCTAACTAATCCATAATTTATCTTAATATATTTAATGAATAAATTCTTTAGATTTTATCTTTATCAATTTTTAGAAGCCATTATCAGAGATATTATTATAAATTCGTTGAACATGTAATAGCATGAAGATAACTTGAAGATTGTACTAAAAACCCCAAAGAAGCAGAAGTTGTATAAAAATCTAATAAAGTGTGAATGTTTTCTAGAAAATGTTTCACTTTTTTTTATTATAATTCCCTTTGTTTTTAAAATAAATGGCCATTTTTGATAATTTATGTGATACACTACAAAAAACACTAACAAACAATGATTGTTTAAATATGACCAATTTAACCTTTCTATTATATCTACAGATATGAGTAAAATTACTTACTTTATAAAAAATATATATTTATTAAATATATTGTTAAATTATTATTAATTAATGTATTATTTAAATAGGTTATATAAAAAAATTATATTTATAACTAATTTTTATTATACATAAATGACTGTATAATTTTAATGAAGTCAAATATAATTTTCATAAGGGTTTGAAAACTGTTATTGTTAAAAAAACCTATATTTCTCAATAAATGTCAATTTTATTTTATAAGATAAAATTTATATATTTTGAAAATAATTTTTATGAAATGAATATTATTTTATGAATCATCATTTTTAATTTATCATGTTATAAATTTTTCATAATTTTCTGATACATGTGAATTTTTAGGTAAAAATTAAATACTGTATTAAATATACGGTGTTTATTATGAAATAATAACGACCCAAAAATGATGTCATAAATAATTTAAAAGGTATAATTGGTAAAAATATATCTTTCTAATTTCAAATAATGACATTTTATGTTTATTTTAATAACTTTATAAATTATTTATAAATCCTCCAAAACCTATAATATATTTCAAGGTTCTAAAATTATTTATCTATGGAAATGAAACGTTTACACATCTTATATGGTATTATTTTTTGGATCATATTATAGAAAAAAATGTATATGATATGTCACAATACAATAGGGAGTGAATTTTTTGTTTAAAAATATTGTATTTAAACTCTTAAGAAAGAACTTAGTTTACAAGGTCTTAAAAAAATACAATTCACAACCACTACAAATGACCATACGGGCCTCAGACCCAATGGATATGATATGATGTAATATCACATGTAAAGAAAAAATATTTTATTTGGATTTAATATAATGATCAAAGTAATACAAATGTAAATGATTTACCATATATTGTATAGTATCTCTTAATACAATATGTAATAGATGAATTATAATTGAAACAATTACAATAGAAAAGAATATGAATAGAAAGAAGAAAAAAATAAATCCATTTCTATTAAATATTACTGTATAAATTTAAAGGCGTTAAAATTATTTTATCCCAAAGAGTAGGGTATCCTTTCACCTAGGATAAAAGGTTTGTCTTATCACAAACCTGGTAAGCCCTCGATATGATTATCGACAAGACTATATTCCTATCCTAAGAAGTGATTCACTAAGAAGGTAATCAACATCACTATCTTTCAAAAACATGAAATCCCTTGATGCAATGTTGGGTAGCACTGTCATCGTATCCTCAAAATCCATCGATCGTTATCAAAATGATTGATCACACAAATCAAAACAAATAACTTATAGAAACAGAAGTTCTTAGAACAAGCAGTTCACGTCTTGTATCTTCAAGCCTTTGAAAAAAAGCAAGGGAATTGTCACACATTATCTCTATAGAACCTGAAGGATGAAAAAGTTATTTTTTTCTTTGAATGTCCTCCTATTTATAGGCCTCAAGTTCCAATAGTCAAAATTCCTCCAACTTTCATATTTCTTCAGAAAATTCTAAGGGACATGGACACCTAGCATTATAACGGTTAAACCAAATGGAATACACAACATCATTTTGTTTTTTATATAACTAACTAAACAACATCGGTTTAGTTAGAAAACAATATGTAAAGAAGTATAAAGGAATGAGTAAGATAAAATATAATGAAAACTATGTATGTGTTATTGATGTAATATACGAGTTCAATGCATTACATGAGTACGATACATAACATGGTTACAATGTATATTGTGATTATAATGAATATTGTGGTTACGATACATGAAACAGTTACTATTATTATTATGGATAAGATGCATAACATTGTTACAATTCATAGTGTGGTAAGGATTCTTATCATATATAAAATACAAATATTGGTTATGATGCATGGTGTGATTATGATGTATATCCTGGTTATGATACATGGTTACGATGCTCAAAATGATTACTATGTATAAAATAGTTATAATGAAAATTGTTATGATGCATAATATCGATTGGATCCATAACATTGTTATGATGAATGTCGTTATGATTAAATACATGTGGTTACAAATCATAACCTAAATATGATACTTTACCTGGTTACGATTCATGTGATTATGATTTTAAAACGATAGTATTATATTATAATGCAGAACAAAATCATGTGTGGTTATGATGGAATACAAAATATGTAATTACTATTGTAAAATAATCATACATTATTATGATGTAGAACAATAACATGTGTGGTTACGATGGAAAACAAAATATATGATTATGACTATAAAACAATAGTATATGATTATGATAAGAAAACAAAATATATGATTAAGATATATGTGATTATTATGATAATACAAAATATTTGAAAAAAAGTAATTTTTGATTTCCCAAACAAAATGATCAATGGGAAAGTTGAAGCATGTTCTGACTAAACAATTTCCCCCTTTTTGGAATGTGAAAAACCAAAAAAATAATAAAGACTTATCTCCCCTGAGTTTAGTAAATCTTATGAATGTAATAGTGAATACAACTAATTCCACCCTTGGATAAAAATATCACTAAGTATTTTGTTATCTTTATTTTTACTTGTTAGTTCTCTCCTTTAATAATGTATTCAGTATTTTTCCATTTTGTGAAAGTAACTTATTCTTTTCGAAATTATTCTCCCCCTTTTTTATTTTCAAAATGAATAAGGGGAAACATTCATTTCCTGAAAAAAGTTAGAGAAACAGAGTACTAAAAAACAAATATTACACAAAATGAAACATAATATTATTACATCAATGTTTTAAAAACCATTCATTCCCCTTTTGTTTTTCTAAGAGGTTTAACATAAAAAGGTTCATCATTTTGAACTCATTTCAATCCTCCTTGAGTTTGTCAAGAGCTTCTTGATGGGCCATAAACATCAAATCCTGTTTAGAAATAACCAATTCTTCTGTCCAGATCCTTTGTTCTAGAAGCCGATTGATTGCATCCTGAGCTTTATTCTTTGCTTTATGATAACTGAAATCATCTATTATAACTCTGTAGGCCATATCCAAAATTATAACTCTATTTAATATAAAAAAGGCATCATTACACTCATTCTCCAATTTTCCCTTTAGAAAATCAAGCTCTTCAGATTCTATTTCGTTTGAGGTACCCAGTCATTAAATGACTTCAAATTTTTATTTAAAATTAGCAACCATATTTTGAGATATTTAATTGAGATCATTTACCCAATTCACCAATTCATCTTTCTTGTCCAGATTATTCGTGATACTATCATCAATGTTTTATGAAAACTTTTCAAATTTATTTCAAGCCTTTCTATTCTCATTAGCACATTCCCTGAATATCTTGAAATAGTCTCCATGATTTAAAAACCTATCCATCCAAATATTGATAGAGTACATTCTTTTATTATGACTATTTGAAAGGATTTCTAGGATGGATTTAATTTTTTTGAAATAATGGTATAATCTTTTCAAATATGTTCACATCTTGTTCGATGTATTAAATTATCTTTAATGTTATTGTCCTTTCAGAATCTTTATCTTCAGTGTATTCTAGGAGATCACTGAAATCTGTTTCAGTACATATATATTGAGCTCGCTGATTCCAATTCTTATCAAATTCTTCTTCTTCTTCGTTATCTTAAATATAAAATAATTTCTTATAATAAACCCTTTGAGAAACTTCCTTGGAAGGCTGAGGATCTGGAGATAGAAATTTAAAAGATGGTACTTCTAAGGATTCTTCTAATTGATTTGTCTTGTTTCTTTCTTCATTGTATTATATTTATTCTTCTTATTGACCCTATTATTATTCTATGTGTTCTTATTATTCTTCTTCATATTCTTAAAAGAGACTCTATGTAGCTGACTGTTAAGATTCATGTATGTCTTTACCTTTTTTTGTTCGATCTGATTGAGTCTGAACAGGTGGCTTCATTATTACAATTCTGGTTTTGGCAAGCTCAACAATTTCGATAAGACTATCAATGTCAATAGCTTGGGCCATTATCTTATTCACTATATTATTCCTTCCTTATTCTTTTCATGTTTCTTCTAATATTATTTTTAGTGATAGGGATTTAGCTAGATCCAAACCAAATTTAGGATCCCCTTATTTCCTTTCTTCCTTCTTTTCCCGCACTCAATAGAAAACTCATCAGATATAACTTTTTTTCTTTGATTTCTTGTAGTTTTTAGTATTTACTATATCTCTTTTTACTGGGGAGGATTTTTAGGGATTATAAGGTTTTCACTCCCTTTAGCTACTTCATTTTGTTACTCAGCTTCTAGATCCTTCTCAAACTTTTTGGATTTAGGATTGAATCATAACTTAAGTCTCCTTATTGTATCCTTAATGATGAGAGGATCATCGAAAGATTGGGGCTCTTACTAGATTGAAAAATTGCATAAAATCAAGAATTATTTCGAACACTTACTAAGAATAGTTGTAAACATGACCAACTGGGAATTTATGGCACCTGATTTCAATTTCGTAATTGTCATGAAAATAAATCCCACTAGATTAAAAATCATCATATTTAACAAATAATCAAGAACATAAACGTCACAAACATTTAAAGATTATTTATCACCGTTTATTAGTATTATAAAGCCTTGAATCTAGAGGGATATGAGTCTATTATCTATTGATAAATGACTTACCATTATTTTTTCCTCAATAATCTCGAAATATATTTTTATATTTTCTATTATCAAAAGTCCCATTATGTTCTAGTAACTTGTGTGTTGGACATAGGACATCACCCTTGGATGGAACACCTATGAATGTAGCTACCTATATTATAGAGGTTCTATAACTATTATCATACGTCATAAAGGAAATATTGAGACTAGTTGTATCTCCATTGTTTTATAAAATAGCAACACTTCCTCATTATACCCAAAATCTTGATCTGAATCCAGTCATTCAACACAAATGGATTCCCACCCTTGGAAACTTATTATCTATTTCAAATATGAATCAAATGTCTCATAAAAGTCTCGATAGACTAACCTTTCACCTCAAAAGGTCATTGAAGATAAATATTTTGGAGACACTTTCTTGGGAGATGAAGAAAATGACTCATACTTGGAGGTCTATCTCAAACCCTATTGATTTTCCTGGTTACAAAAGATGATTAGATCTTTGACTATGAAAACTGAGGTAAAAACTGATTACGAACCATGCTATTTTTAAAGAGAATTAAGAGTTGATAGAAATTTTGAGAAATTTGATGTGGGATTTGTAAGTAGGGGTTCTTTATAAAAGAAATTGATGGCCTAGATTTTATCTAAAAGATCCAGTGGTCAAGAATGTTTTTGAACTCTTGAGGTTTTCCTTAGAATAAAATCATATTCAGATTGAAACTGATTTGGAATTTAAAGAAATAATAAAAAATGATTATTTGAACAACTAAAAAAAGGATTCAGAAATTATACCTGTTGGAGTATTAGGAATCATATATTGGTTTTAGTATATTTTTCTTATGATAATAAAAAAAATAAAGAAAAAAATGATACCAATTAAGATTCTAAAACCGATAGAATAAAATCAATATTATACCAATAATACAGTATAAATAGCATAATCCAATACTAATAATCTTGTACTAATAAAATAATCTAATACAAATAAAATGAAACTGATGAATGTAAAACAGATAATGGTGAAGAATTGATAAATGTAAAACTGATAAAAGTGAAGCTGATTAAAGGTGAAACTGATTAAAAGTAAAATCTATAAAAGTGAAACTGATCAAAAGTGAAACTGATTAAATGTAAAAATGATAAAAGTCAAACTGATAAAAGTGAAACTTATTAAAAGGTGAAATCAATAAAATTTAAAAAATAATAATTGAAACTGAAATGTAAAAATAAAAAGTGAATCTGGTAAAATGTAAAACTAATAAGTGAAACTGATAAAATGTAAAATTAATAAGTGAAACCAATAAAATGTAAAGATAATAAGTGAAACCGATTAATTGTAAAACTAATAAGTGAAATATATACCCCCTATGAAAAAGAGTAACTCAATGTAAGGATATGGTTTAAATAAGAATTATATGTGAATGAATAATTTATTATGATCATTTCTAGATTCTGTTTAATGTATTCAAATCTATCAGAAGATAATGGTTTTTTTTGAAAGTGTTAGCAAGTTTTTATTTCATTTTGATGAATTATAAAATAATATGTTCTTTTTGTGTGTGATCTATAAGACAGTGATACCAAATATCTATGTGTTTATCACATGAGTGATGTACAAGGTTTTTACTAAGAACAATGGAACTAGTATTATCACATAGGATTTGAGTTTTGAAAACACTAATGCCATAGTTAGTCAGTGTGTATTGCATCCATAACACTTGAGCACAAAAACTTCCAGTTGCTACATATTCATCTTTAATAGTGGGAAATACTGCTAAATTTTGTTTTTTAAATGACCAAGAAACTAATGAATCTCTTATTAAATGTCATGTTCCAGATGTACTTTTTCTATCCATTCTACAACCACAAAATTCAGCATGAGAAAATATTTTTAAAACAAAATCATTTCCAGAATAATGAAATAATCCTAAATCCATAGTTCCATTTTTGTAGAGGAAAATTCTTTTCACGGATTTTAAATGAGATTATTTTGGATTAGATTGGTATATTGTACATAAGCATACTAAAATCATCATGTCTTGATGACTAGACATTATGTATAAAAAGATTCCCATCATACCTCTAAATGTTTTTTTATCTATTGGTTTCCCATCTTCATCAAGAACAAGTGTATTTGAGGTACATATTGATGTTATTATACTCTTAGTGTTGTTATATCCATACCTTTTAAGTAAATATTTGATATACTTATATTTGGATATATAGTTTTATTCTTGTTTTTGAGATATTTGAAAACCTAAAAAGAATGTTAACTCACCCATCATACTCATTTCAAATTCATATTTCATTAGATTCACAAAATATTCAGTTATATATAGCTATGTTGATCCAAATATAATGTCATCAACATATATTTTAACAGTCAACGTGTTTTTGTTTTCAATTTTTATAAATAGAGTTGGATTAGGAGTACCTTTTGCATAATTTTGTTGTAAAATAAATACTGAAAGTCTATCATAACTAGATATAGGTCCTTATTTAAGGCTACACAAAGATTTCGTAAGTTTAAAAAACATGACCAGGATGTTTTGAATCTATAAAACGAGGAGTTTGTTCTACAAAAAATTCTTCTTTTACAAAACCATTAAAAAAAGAACATTTTACAACCATTTGAAAATTTTTAAGGTAAATAATGCTGCAAAGGATAATAGAATACAAATAGATTCAAGTCTAGCTACCATATCATAGGTTTTCTTATAGTCTATCTCCCCCTGTTTATTATAGACTTTAGAAACAAGTCATGATTTATATATTATAATGAATCAATTTTCATCAAATTTATTTATAAAAACCCATTTACCCCAATTATAGTTGTTTGTTTAGGTCTTTCAACCATGGTCCAAACTTGATTACGTTCAAATTCATTTATTTCATATTGCATTGCCTTAATATAATCCTCATCTCCTAAGGCCTCATTAGAAGTTTTAGGTTCAAAATAGGATAGAAAAGTAAGATGTTCTATTTCATTTCTCAATGAATATCTTGTCCTTACAGGTTGATTTATATCGCCAATAATATTCTCACTAGGATGATTCCTATGAAAAAATTGATTTGGGTTTTTTAAAACTTGTTCATCAACATAAGATATAAAGTGTTCAGGGTTAAATATTTAAAAACATTTCCTTGAGTATTTCCCTTTTAAGAAGTGTTTTCAATCAAAGGTAGATTATCAATTTGTGAAAACACATCTGTTGATGTAGGTAGGGGTTTTTTAAAACAGAGGGATCAGTTTCATCAAATTTAGCATTCAATGTATCATCAATAATACAAGAGTTTTTGTTAAAAACACTATAATGCATCAAATTAGCAGAATAACCTAGAAATATTCGTTCATCAGATTTGGGCGCGAATTTATGTAGATTATATTTAGTATTAAATATGAATACATTGAATCCAAATACTCTGAAGTACAAAAAATTATGTTTTTGGCCAGTCTATAATTCATAAGGCGTTTTATTAAGAAAATGTAAGTTAAAACTTGATTTATAGTATATCATATAGTACTTATAGCTACAACTATTAAATTCCTATCAATTGAGTATTCACTCAACATGGTTCTTGTCATTTCATGACAAATATAATTTCTTCTTTCAAAAACACCATTTTTCTTAGGGGTTCCTAGAGATGAAATGTTGTGATTAATACATTTCTTACTAAAAAAAGTTTCAAAATAAAAATATTGAAATTATCCACCATGATCACTACGAATAGTTATTATTGGTAGGTTTTTCACATTTTTGACTTGGGCTTTAAAAGTTTGGAAATAAAAAAGGATTTATATTTATTTTCAAGAGAATATACCTATGTAAATCTAGTGTAGTCTTGAACTAAAACAATACATAGTATTTTCCTCCAATACTTCATGTTTGTTTAGGGATGAAAAGATCAATGTGCACTAACTATAATGCATTAGAATTTGAAAATTTATTTAATTTATTTAAAGCTAGTGTTATGTTTCTTTCCATAATTTGTAGGGTCACAAACATTTGAAGAATCAATTCTATGATCTAGTAGATCCTAAAAAATTATTTTATTTGAGAGTTTAGAATGGTTTTTTAGGTTACAATGTCCTAACCTCTTATGCCAGAACCATGATTGGTCTTCCATTGTACTTAAACAAGGTATGTCTCGGCTCTTAATGTCTTCTATGTTTAGTGCATAAACATTCTCATGCCAATGGGTAGAAAGAATGAATTCATCCTTGGAATTGGGAAATAAAAATTTATCATTACTAAAATTAACAAGGTAACCTTCCTCACATAATTGAATTATGCTTATAAGGTTCTCCTTAATGCCTTTAACTAACAAAACATTTGACACTACTAGAAAAGTACCCTATACAAATGGTTTGGAACTGTTGGTATAGGACTCCAAACCATTGGTATATCCTATACCAATGGTTTGGAGAACTGTTTCCAAGTAAGATGATTACATTTAAAATACATGTACCTCTACCAACGGTTCTGAGAACCGTTGGTATAAGTTCTTTTATTTTGGGACATATACCAATAGTTTTGGAAAAACCGTTGGTATAGGGGGGATCTATACCAATGTTTTGGACAAACCATTGGTATATGGTCTCTATAATGGACCTATGTCAACGGTTTTGGCCAAACCGTTGGTATAGGTCCTTTATAGACACCCTATACGAAAAGTTTGTCCAAACTGTTTGAATAGGTCACCCCTATACCAAAGCTTTGTCCAAAACTGATGGTATAGGTCCATATAAGTGACCTACACCAACGGTTTTGTCCAAACCACTGGTATAGGTCCAAATTAGTGAACTATACCAATGGTTTTCCCAAAACCGTTGGTATAGATCATATTTCCAGTAGTGTGAAATTAAAACTTTTCTTTAGAGTACAACATTACCTATACCAATGATCTATCCATGTGAATTATCTATGAAGGTCACACTTCCACCTTTAATTTCACTAATATTAATTTTTTTTGTTTCCATAAAAATTTTGAGAACAACCACTATCCATGTTCCAAATAATCTTGTAGTTGGTACACCTTTTGTTTTCCTGAAAAAAATCATTACGTTTTTCAAAACCCAAAATTTTTTGGATCAGGAAATGTTAGAAAAAATAACTTTAGGAATCCACATTTTTTTACAGAATTAGAGTTATAGAATCCTTCAGATTTGGTTTTATTAATTCCAAAATTTCATTCACAATTTCCACCACTTTGAAATTTTGTTCATAATAGCGCATTTTTGGGAAAAAAATAGTTATATCTAAAAAAAAGTTTTTATTGAGTATAACCAATTCTGTAACTATTCCTTAGGGGTTGAATTTGAGATTAGATTTTGTCAAATTAATTCATTCAATTAGTGAAATTTGATAAAAGTTTCTTAAGAAAGTTTTTTAGATTTTAGCCTAATGGTTAAATTATAACTCTCACAAGAAATTGATTTAGAATTGTATTTTATTTCAAAAACATTTTTCTTCCAAACTTGTTGTTCAACATCCTTAGAATGTTTATCCATCTCAGAATTTACATCCACATGTTTTTTTTAAATATTTTCAAAATCAAGAGTTTTATTATCAAGATCATATGAAATATCCTATAATTCTTTTATAAGAATAGATATTCTATAATTTAAATTTTTACTCTTTTTCTTGTGTTTGGAATTTTTATTCTCAGGTAATTTGGAAAATCTAGAAAATTCATCAAAATAAGGTGAATTATCCTCTTCTGAGGAAGATTATTCATCCGAAGAGTAAGAATATTTCTCATTAGGGTAATTTTCATTTAAAGATACATTTTTAAGGGATTATTAATTTTGTACCTTTTCCATGAGACATTGATTTTCAATAGGTAGTCTGGATATAAGTCTTATATTGTTCTGACTAGAAGATACATATTCAGAAGATTTGTCTAATGAATCACCACAACTAGCACTCCATGTATCATTTTCTTTCAAAACATTCTTTGTCTTATACTTGTAATATTTTTTTTATTCATAATGTTTCTCCTTCCCATATTTCCTTGTAAGCATAGGAAAATCTTGTCTAATATGACATACTCTTTTACATTCATAACAAGTAACCTCTGAGTCTTTCTTGTCTTTTCTATCTTTGTTTTTGAATATGTACTAAAAGTATTTATTTCCAAAAATCTTTTTCATTCTTTGTGCATGAATAGAAAATTTATTATTTGAATGATCACATTCACTAGATTCTGATATAACTATATATTTATTAGCTTTGGATATTGTTATCATTTCTAGTGTCTTGGTTTTAGATGTAGTAGTAAAAGCTAAACTTCCATTACTATTCTTCTTCTTATTAAAATCTACATCTCTCTTCATTCTTGTATTGTGATTTAAGAGAGTAAAAAATAATTCATCAGGAGTGATTTGAGTAACGTTATAGTTCTCATCAATATAATTCCTCTTCAATTACCACTCATTTGGAATTATATCGATTATCTTGTCCACTTAAACAGCATCATAAAGACCTTTTTGACCCATTGATTGAAGATAGTTAACAATTTTCATAAATCTCTATTCAATCTTGCATACTGGTTCTCCATAGAAAAAAACATGACCATGATATTCAGCTCGGAGCATTGATCTTATAGTTTTTATGACAATAGATGTACCAAAATATGTGACTTCAAATTTCTTACTAACATAGTTGGATGCTTCACATAAAGATATCTGACTATATATATTACTGGTCATAGAACAGAAATGAGTATTGTGTACATTGTAATTCAGTTGATATTCTAGTTTCTCTTGGTTAGGGAAGGTTCTGACACCTTTGTCTGGTTTTTTTAATATCCAGTGAGAATCAAAAAAATTATCTATTCTAGTATTAATGGAAAGAGTATTCATTCGATCTCTCCAGTACTTATAATCATTCCCATAAAAAATAGGTGGTTTGGTTGGGTTTATATTCTCAATTGATCCAATATTCAATCCTTCCATCTTAGAGGACAATAATTTTCCACCCCACATGTTTGTTTAGTAAGTAAACATAAACATAGAACTTATAATAAAAATACAGTTGTCTTACTGAAAGAAATAAATCAAGTAATGAAAATCAGTGGAAACCTTCTCTGATACCAATTTTTGGATCATAAAATAGATGTAAATGTATATGAGATGGAACAATACAAGAGGGGGGGGGGGGAGTTAATTGTTGGATTAAAAAAATTGTTTTTAAAATATTATGAGATAACATAGTTTAAGAGGACTTCAAATAATACAATTCAAAACCAAAAAAATGACCATACAGGTCTTGGATCCAATAGATATGATATGATGTAATACCACATGTAATGAAAAAAATTGTATTAATATTGAATACAATGATCATAGTAATAAAGATTTAAAAACTTCTACCACACTACATATATATTCTCTTAATATAATATGTAATGAATGAATTGTAATTGAAACAATTAAAATAGAAAACAATATGAATAGAAAGAAGAAAAAAATTAATCCTTTTATATTACAAATTGCAGAAGAAATGTAAAGGCATTACAAATCATTTATCCCAAAGAGTAGGGTATCCGTTAAACAAGGATAAGAGGTCTATCTTACCACCACCTGAGTAAGCCCTCGATATGATGAATGACACGATTGTATTCCTATCCTCAGAATCCCTCGACAAAGAAGGTAATCAGAACCTCTATCTTTCAAAGACATAAAATCCCTTGATTCAATTTTCAGTAGAACCATATTCATATCCTTGGAAGCCCTTGATCATTATTACAGTGATCTGTCACACAAAAAAAAAACAAAGCACTTATATAAATACAAGAACATAGAACAAGCCGTTCACATCTTGTATCTTCAAGCATTTTGGTGCAAGAGAGATGTCACAGGGTCTCTCTCTAGTACATGAAGAACTAAATAGTTATTTTGTTTGGTTTGAATGAACTCTTATTTATAGGCCTGAAGTTCCAATGGTCATATTTCTTCCATTGGTCATATTTCTCCAATGAATTCAGAGGAATTAGATAACCTACAATTATAATAGTAAAAAAAATGGAATACACGAAGTCATTTTTATAAGTATATAACTAACTCAACAACATCATTTTAGTTAGAAAAAAATAAGTAAAAAAGTATTAAAGAAGGAGTAAGATAAAATTTAATGAAAAATATATATGCAATATTGAATTTAGATATATGTTCTATGCATTAAATGAGTACGATACGTAACTACATTATGATGTATATTGTGATTACAATGCATATTGTGGTTACGATACATGACATGCTTATGATGATTATCATGCATAAGATGCATATTGTGGTTATGATTCAAATCCTAGTTACGATTCATATCATGGTTATGATTCAAATCATAATTATGATACATAACATGGTTACAATGCATAATGTGATTATGATGTATATACTAGTTACGATGCATGGTTATGATATATAATATGATTACGATGTATAACCTGGTTATGATGCATATGGTTAAGATGCATAATATGAATACGATCCATAACCTAGTTATGATATATGTGGTTATGATTTGATACATGTGGTTACGATGCATAAAATGAATATAATACATAACCTGGTTAAAATACATGTGGTTTTGATACATGTGATTACAATTGTGATAAAATAGTATTTGATTATGATGTAGAACAACAACATCTATGGCTACGGTGGAAAACAAAATATGTGATTAAGATTGTAAAAAAATAGTATATGATTATGATGTAAAAAAATAGTTTCTATTATTAACATGAAAAAATAAATATGTTATTATGATTTTAAAAAATAGTATATTATTTCAATAATAAAACAACATATTTTATTATGATATATGTTGTTATGATGATAAAACAACATATATGAAAAACATGAATTAATTTGTGATTTACAAAACAAAAAGATCAATAGGAAAGTCGAAACATTTTTTAACTCAAAATCATTTTTACAATTTAGGTCCATATAATAATAAAATAATGAAAAAACCCCCTTTTACATAATCCATGGGAAAAGACCATGGGAAGGTTTTTGGGTTTGATTAATTTATTATATAGATTCCAAAACCTAAATCTGTGAAATAATTAAGTATCCCCCACTCATTTTTTATCTAAACACACTAAATATCCCAATCCTATTCAGTAAAACCCATGTAGAACTTCATCACTCTTACTTACCATCTAAAGAGTATTTACAGGGTCCCCCAACCTCTCAATAAGATTCTCACATGCTTTTGTAATCACCCTCTGAAGGCAAGGTACCTTCATCTCCTCCTTTAAATTCAAACTGCTTATTTGAAATTAACATTCTTAATTTCAATTTTTTATAATTTAATTCATTTATAGACATATTCTTATTTTCCGTTTGATGTATTTTTTTTGACAAATCATTTATCCTATCTCATTTTACCTTTATCCGAGCCGTTACTGTGTGGAAATTTCGTACGAGATTTCTTACTTCTCATTTCAATTCAAGAACCTATTTTATTTTATGACTTTTGATTACCATTTTTTATGTTGGGATATGTTCATAAATATCCCCCTTACTATAAATTTTATTTATAAATGATATTATAACCCTTTAACTCTCATTAATCCCACCCAAAAACCATTATACATGCTTATTACCATACTGAAATTTAGTAAGGGACCTCTCTCTACTTTTTATTCAACAAACTATTTTATATTTGGCCTTTTAATTACTATTTTTCATGTTGGGAAATGTTATTACATATAATACATACTGCATATTTCATTTAAAAATCACGGGAGATCCCTTTAACTCTCTTTAAATCCCTCCCATGATCCTTTTTTCACATTTGATACCATGCTGAAATTTAGAAAGGGATACTCGCCTTATATTATTTATTCATGTTTAATTATTATCTTATAACATCGGTTTACAATTAATAATGTTGGGAAATGTTTTTACATTTAACTATTACTGTAAATTTTATTTCAAAATTAATAGACACCCCTTTATCTATCATCAAACATTTTTACTAATTCTTAAGTAATGCCATTATGATGCCAAAATTTCACCACAATTTTCCATGACAAAGAAATTTGTAGTGAATACCCATACCCTTTTTCCTATAAAGAGTTTTAATAAATATGAGTTTATACATATTTTATAGGGAATTTCATGTATTTATTCCCCACTATTTGATTATGGAATAAAATTTTATGATAAATGATTCCATGTTTTCTATTCTATGTGGAACACTTAAGCATGGGAATGAAATGAATGTGATGGGTGTGCCCAATATTATATATCCCTCCAATGAATTGGGTAATGTTTTAGTATCATGATACATAATGGAAGTGATTATAGAGTGAAACTAATATATCCAGGGACTTTTTCTATCATGATGTATTGGAAGTTATCCTTGACCAATGTTTTTGATGCATTGTTTTAATTTGTTTCCACATTTCCCATGTTTCCTTTATATTATCATGATATATCATGCATTAGAATTCATGTTTCTAATTATAAATTATTTTATGTATAATTGATATGCATATTGTCTAACATGTATAACTTTAATCATGTTATTACATATTTATTCCCTTACTAAGATTTATAGATCACCATTTTTTATGTCTTTCCCTAGGTTATCACATAAAGTTTTAAGTATAATGGAAAAATATAAGTATTTCAAGGATGTTTTAAAATAAAATTGTTGTATACCATATTAAAAGTTGTTATGTAACATACATAATTCGCAATGATAACCAGTAGATCGATCTTTTAGATTGTATTATGTGTACTTTAATGTAATAAATGATGAATTAATATGTAATAAAGATAAGTGTTGTCATAGTCTGTATCAAAGGAAAGATTAGTTATTTTTAGGATTTGGAATAGAAATCTATTGGGAAAGACTAGGGATAATAATAAACAAAAGAATAAATCCATAATATTTGTTAATCTATTGATCAAGTGGTTTACAACCAAATACATCAATGTCTAGATACTACAAGTGGATGTTGCTTTAAAATAGATATACATAGGGGAAACCCCAAAAACACTGCATTGATCATGACTCGATTGGTAATTGGTACATAATAACGTGCCTTATTGTACACCTGGATTGACACTGTTGGGGGATATTATTTGGTACGTTCACAATCTTTTTAAAAAAATTTTTAAGGGGGAAATTATATGACTACCCAAATGAGATTCCTAACTTGATAGGAGCTCAAGTAAGGCATATTGTGATTATTACAAACTAGTTATCATATAACATAATTAACAACTCACCCATAATTAAAGATCCAATGACATAATAGAATAACTGGAATACATCATATGAAAGTTTATCTGATAAAGGTGATAAAGGAAATAAGATTCAATTTCCTAGGTTACACAAATATGAGAAGAGACACCAATAGAAATGACACAAAGGTACTCGATGATGTTTTATGTGTGGGAAAATTGGGAAAAATTAGCTAGTCTCCCTATACATAATAACTAAAAGATTTATGTATGGTAATGAATCTCATCCTACAACACCCATTATTGTATAGTAACTTATTTTGGAAGAATATGAGCGTTATCTAAGTCGATGAAACAATACAAGGGTTAAATCATACACTAAGGGCCTATGCTATGAAAATTATTGAAGTGTAATGATTAACGAGATTATGAATTGGTATTTGAATTTCATTTTTATGATGTAGTATATCAATTAAAATATTAATATAACTATCATGAAACACATAAGTAATTTTCCACATTTTTTTTCTATATATATTTGAAACATATGTTGAATGGTATAAGTTAAATATAAATGTGATTTAGTAATAATGTGGTATTTTATAAAACACATTATTGAGGGATTGATAACCCACAATAGGTGCTTGATTTTGAGATAAACAAAAATGGACTTTTGATGCTATGTTTAAGAATATTCCATAAAATCATCGACAATTTTTTTGAATATTTGTATTATTAAGGATTTTTTTGGGAAAACATATTGCAAGATCAAATATTTTTGATTTTAAGTTGTTCAAGGATATTTAGGAAGTTGTTTTATTTGTTTATGTTATATAAACTGATTAAGATAATTTTATAATAACTATATTATTTTTTTGGAGGTGTAAGAGGAAGTGTATGTGACAACCTTTTAGGTTATAACATTCTTTAATTTTGACATTATTAGTGTTATAAATGGGTATTTATTTAAGGAATGATCTATGTTAAACCTTTGGGTTTATTTGTGGAATTTTTTATATGATGGTATTATCTTACTTTATGATAAACATTTTTAATTTATTAAAGATAAGAGGAAAAAATTATTATTATTTGGTAGATTATGTGATTTGTTAGAAGAATATTCTAATGTTTCATGCATAAAAACCCATCTTGAGTATTGATAATTTAGAGAAACATGAGATTATTTTAGAAATTGATTAATGGATGAAATTATACTTTTCAATAATGTATATTTATTTATTTTTCTAGACCATATTACAAAAATCTTGTCCTATTACAATCATTTTTGATGAATTGATGGAATTTTCACCAATAAAAAATTTATGGTTTTGTGGACATTTATTGTCCATGTGATCTATCAAAATATATTATTTCTTTAGGGTTAATTTTGTTCATCCATCTCTTTGTTTTAACTTCCTATTAATTTTTCCTTAATGTAAACCTAATTTGGGAAGACCTTTGTACGTCCCTTTCTCTCTTTTTAAGTGGATGTCTTGTTATCCTTTTTTACGATGTGGGTTTTCAAATAATGATATTTTCATGTGTATTTTTTTACTGAGTTAAAGTTTAAATTATGAGGAAATAATTTATTAAATGGTGGAATAACGTAACAGCCCCTGTTTTTCAAAGAGAGGAATATTTTTTATAATGCATCTGATATGCTACACTGAACTCAAAAAAAATGATTATTTAAATTTGACCATTTTAACTATTCAATTAAATTTTTATTTATGAGATAGATTAAATAATTTATGAAATATATATGTAAATATATATTCCTGAAATATATTTTTAAATTCTTATAAATCAAACAATCAAATTTGGTAATGTAAATTTACTCTTTAAAAATAGGTTTCATCAAAAATTATTTTTTATTTATATTTGGTGAAAATATATGATAATAAATTCCTAGAACATTTATAATATTTATTAATTAAAATTAATTCACTTTTTAGTATAAAAATTTCAAAAAGAAAATAGAGGTGAAATTTTGGGATTTGATAGAAAATATCAATAGTTTAGTGAATAGTAAAAAACACTTTTCTCATGTAAAATTTCCTTTTAATTTAATAAATTCGTTACTGTAGAAGTCCCAATATTATTTTTATTTTATTTCTTAATCACATAATTATTATTTAGTTTATTTATTCAATTAATTATTTTCAAAAAATATTTATAATGTATTTTACAATAAATTTATATTTATGATTAAAAAATCATTTTTTTGAAAACAGTTTTAAATTTATTAATGTTATCCTTTATTATTAATTAAAATAATATCTAATTAGAAATTATTTAAATTAAAATTGTATATTATAAATCTATATTTATTAATTTAAATTCATATATAGAATTTTACTAGTTATACAGTTAAAATAAAGTAATCTTTTCCTTAAAAAAAGATTAAAAAAAACACATTACCTCATGCTTGAAAGTATAATATTAAATTAAATCCATCCACCTATGAGAAATGATTTTGATTAAATTAATTTCATAATTTTAATCTTCATAATTAATATTATGTAATAATTTTAACATAATTATTGAACAATATAAAAAGTAACCATATTAAAAATTTATTACTCCAGTAAAAGTAAAATATGTTAATAAAAGTTTAAAATAATTTAATAAATATTAGAAAATTGTTACCCTTTTATTATGAATGTTTATATTTAATTTTCATTGAAATTTTGAATATATTTTTTTTTATTTTTTTATTTATAAATGACTATGTAATCAGTTTGTTAATAATTATATTTGGATACTATAAATCACAAATTGTATTTTTATGTAATATGAAATTTCAATTAAAATAATTTTTATGAATAAATGGATTATATAAATAAATTAATTTTTAATAAAATATTTTTCAAAATAATTTGTATTAAATATAAATTATCATATAATTTTTTTGAAGTCAAACATAATTTTTATAAGGTTTTGAAAACTATTATTTTAAAAAACACAACATTTCTCAATAAATGTAAAATATATTTTAAAATAGGAAATTTATATATTTATAAAATTATTTTTATAAAATGAATATTATTTTTGGTATCAGCACGTCAAAATTATCCTTTGCATATTTTTTCACAATTTTCTGAGATAGACAAATTTTTGGGTAAAAATTAAATATGATGTAAATATATAATGTGTATTATGACATAATAATGTCCCGAATATGATCTAATAAATACTATGAATGGTATAAAATACCAACTCTATGTTCCAATTTAAAAATAATGATATTTTAAGCACATTTTATTAATTTTATAAATCTTTTATGAATCCACTAAAACCTATAATATTTATTAATGTTTTAAAATCATTTATTTAAGGAAATGGATCACTTCCACATTAGGAGGGTTATTATTTTTATAACATTGAAAATTTGAGTGATAAAATAATAAAAACGTACCCCCTATTTTAAAAACCATGGTAAAAAAATGTGGGAAGGTTTGTGGTTTTTCTTACATTATTATATAGAGTCCAAAACCCATGTTTATAAAATAATAAATATTCCCCCCTCATTTCGAATATAAACCCACCCAATCACAAATTCATCTTCTCTAAAAACTCATGGGTCACATAACTACTCTTCCATATCCTCTTTATAGTCCTCCCATGCTTCTATCAATCTCTCATAAAGCTCCTCCCAAGCATTTAGATTCACCCTCTCAAGGTAAGGGAACTTCCTCTCCTCCTTTCAATTCGAGAACCTTATTTAAAATTACTCTTCTTAATTTCAAAAGATTATTATTTCCTTAATTTAGCGAATTACCATTACTTTATAACTATTGTTATTTGACTATTATATCACTTATACTCTCTTTTTTTACCATTTACATAAGTCTTTATATGATGAAATTTTGTAAGGGATTTCTCACTTCTAATTTCAATTCAAGAACCTATTTTATGTTATTCCATTTAGTTAATTATTTTTTCATGTTGGGATAGATTCTTAAATTTCCACACTACTATATATTTTATTAATAAATAATTATACACACTTTCAGAGATATTAAACCCTCCCATGAACATTTATGCACATTCGTTGCCTTGAAATTTAGTAAGGGATCTCCATATATCCTTTTAATTTGGGAACCTCTTTTATGTTATGAATTTTAATTTCCAAATTTTCATATTAATATATGTTAATACACATCCTGTTTACTGTAATTTTTATAAATAAATTATGAGAGACTCTTTTCACTCCCATCAAATCCCTCCCATTAACCCTTTGGTACACCTTTTACCATGCCAATATTTAGCAAGGTATTCTCACTTCTCTTCATTAATAATTTTTATTTGTAATCTTATGCATCATATTTCAAATTCATAATATTGGGACATGTTTTTACATTCCCATATTACTTTCCATTGGATTTCCAAATGATGATATATCCCTTTTTCTATCATCAATCCGTTTTATTAATTTTTTAGTAACGTTGTTATGATTCTAAAATTTCACCTTGAATTTCCATGACAAAAAATGAGTAGTGAATAAACATACCCATTTTCCTATCATGGTTTCCACCTTTATGAAATTATAATTATTTTATTTGAGTCTTACATATATATATTAAACAATAATTTTTTTTGAATAAAATGTGATGATAAATTTATCTATGTTTTATGATCTATATGGCACACTTGAGCATGAGAATGAATTGAATGTGATAGGTGGACCCAGAATTATATATCACTCCAATGCATTGGGTTTTGTTTTAGTATCAATATATGTCATGAAATGGATGGGGGTGTGAAGCTAATCCATCATGAGAATTTATCTATAATGATGTATTGATAATTAGCCTTGATCAATGTTTATGATCCTATGTTTTATGTTATCACCACATTTCTAATATTTCTTTTATGTTTTCATAATTAATCATATAATATTATTCATGTTTCTGAATATCACTCCTTATATGTCTCATTAATATACCTATTTTCAAACATGAATTAATAATTCATGTTATTCCATTCTCATTTTCTTAATAGTCTTTATAGCTCACCAATTTCTTCTATATGTCCCTAGGTTATCCCATGCATTTTTATGTATGATGGAATAATATGAGCTTGTTAAGGATGTTTTTCCATAAAGTTATTGTATCCCATGTTACCTAACTCCCAAATACACTAGACTTATAGATCTTTTAGGTTGAATTATGAGTCCTTTTATGTAATAAATCTTCAATTAATATGTATTAAGGAGAAGGGTTGTCATATATATATATCCTTAAGGGAGGGTATATTTGTGGATACATGAAATATAGAAGTTACTGAACGTTGGCCCAGACCCACCAATGTGAATGAGATCCATAGTTTTCATGTTATTTATTGATATTATCGACAATATATTGTTAATTTTTCACAAAGAGTTATCTAATCCACTCATTATGCTATCATGGAAGGAATCTATGTTCCTTTGGATAGATGAATGTGAGGAAAATTTCAAGGAACTAAAGATAAAGATAATTTTTGAACCTATTTTAAGAATACACTACAATGGATAAGGGTATGAGATCATTATTTATGAATAAAATAATGGAATGTTATGAATACATATACAAAATGATATGGTTATATCTTATTCCTCATTAAAATTGAAGATTCATTAGAAAAATTACCAAACTAATGATATAGTATTATCTGTTGTCATTTTTTCATTAAATATGTTGATGCATTATCCGTACAGTGAAAGGTGTGATCTATATACTCATAAAAACATGATATATATACACACACAAATAAATAGTTTAATATGTTCTTGGGATGATTATTTGAGTTTATCAATGATTATGAATTATCAATACCTTATCTCAATGGGAATGAAAACATTGTAAAATATGCTTCATGTTAAAAGGATCATGATACATTAGCTATTATGAGGGTAAAAAAGGTCTGATATTTATTGATTTGTAAAGGATAGGCCAACAAATATTAATTGAATTGAATAAATATTATCTTTTTCAAATGATTGTTCAACTTTCCATACAAGTGAAGATTAAATAGGATTATAATGATGATATAGAAATATAGAATATTGTGAGAAATATTCCCAAGATCAATATTGATTATAATGGAATGATAAGGTTCAGAAACCATGTGTGTGTTACATTCATACCATATTCCTAGAAGGATTTATTGGATGAGTACCATAGTTCACCGTTATCTATTCATCCTGGAAGTATAAATATGTATAGTGATCTGAATGGGTGATTTTTTCTGTATAACATAAAGAGATATATCATATAGTATGTATTTTTTTATTAGTGTATCATTATGTTAAGTACAATAGACACATGCCTAAGGGGGTTTCACTACCATTACACATACCAGAAACAAAATGAAAAAACATTACCATGTATTTTTTCATCAGACTCTATAAAAAGTATTTGGGCCATAATTCCATTTGGGTGGTAGTTGATATCCTTTAAATGTCAAGAAGATTAATTGATATTAGAGAATATTTCTTTATGGGTCATATTTCAAGGATATATATTAAGGAATTGGTAAGGTTTCATGTAGTAACACATGTTGTATTGTAATTTGATCTAGATTTGATATCTACAACAACATTTTTGAAAATCCCACATTTGGATCTAGATATAGAGGTGAGTTTCTGTACATCTTACCATTCTCAAAATGTTTTTTAGTTTAATAGAACTTTTAAAAACATTGAGTATATGAGGATATCATATTATATGGATTTCAAAGGTGGTTGGGATCAACAATTTCCCGAGTCATGTTTTCATATATAAATAGAATTCACTCAAGAATTTAGATGGATCCTTGTGAAGAACTATATAGAAAGATGAGTGGGACCCCAACATGATGGGATAAAGTTATATAATGAAATTTATCGGGACCTGATCTAGCTAAGAAAATGGTTGATAATGTTATATCTATTTAACAACACAACAGGGACGAAAACATTCAATAAAAATGTTATGATGATAATCATTGGTGAGTTCTGGAGTTTGAAATTTGTGGGAAGGTTTTTCTTTGAATTTATCCACGAAATAAGGTTATGATATTCATGAATAATGGAATGATGAACTATAAATATATTTTCCCCTTTGATAGTATTTATTGAGTAGGGATGAGATCTTATCACTCAGGACTTCCACCGAACCTCTCCCAATTTCACAATGTTTTCCATGCATCTACCTTGAATAAGTACATAAATGAATCAAAAAATGTAATAAAATCATATTTCATACCACATTAGTATGACCTATTAAATGAATAAAAACCAATATAAATTTTTTACCTTAGATATAAACTGATATGAAATAAGACTACTCCCTTGGGTGTATCTCCTATAACAGTTTTTCATGATGTCCTGGTTAGTATGAAATTTTCTTCATTTATTTAAATTATTTGAAAGATAAATGTTACATTCATTTTGGGAACATATATTTTATTATATATGTTATGTCAAATGACATGATTTTCACTTTTCCTTTCCATTGTTTTTGAAATACATCATACTTTCTTAAAACACTATTATTCTAACTTTATATAACCCAAGTGTTTTAGTATGTTCCCATAGAAATCATATTTTTATAAAGAACATTGAGTTGGTTTCAATTTATGTTGAATATAAATTTTTTTATTCAAACTAATCCATTAGACTAACGACGCGTTTGGAATATCAAATAATCTATAGTACTAACTAGTGGTTAGACTAATGTCCTATCTATTAGACTAACTAAAGACAAAATAATCACACTAACATTAATACCGATACATCATATTTAACATTTTTTTGTTTATCATATTGAAAGGTAATAGTTAATCCCATTAGGCTATCAAATTTTTATAATCATATCCATTATAAATGTTTCTATTAGATGAAATTCAATTTAGCATTTTAATGGTGCTAAACAAAATGACTTCAGACAATAAAGTGTAGTACATGCTTAGCTGTCAAAATCATGTTCCAGATCATTATGAGATTTCAATGTGAAATATGTCCAATTTTTTTGCAACCAACTTAGAAATATGACCATTGAAGAATTTCCTATAAATATGTGGTCATTTTAAGAGATGAGGGATGATGTATTACATAATCAATACAAATAAGTTTTCAATATATGAAAAACTCATTCAAATGCCTTGTAATTTCATAATGATTTTTTATTCTAAGGAATCCATGGGAGGATTACCAATTACATTGATCATTTTTCTTTTGTATTCCCTTTTTCCGATGATGGTAATATCAAGGTATTCCGAGGATAACAATTTAGAAGAATATGATCCACCAAATCAATGGATTCTAGAGATAGAAATATAGAGACTTAATAATCATAATATCGAGGGATTTATAGTTAAAAATGAAAGAGAATATTTTGATTTTTTGAATCAAGGGATTTTATTGGATTAGAGGACATAACAATATCAATATCATATTGAGGATTTTATTGGTATGGAAAGAAATACCTTTACAGTAGGAATTGAAACTGTGGATATATTAAGTCCGGATTTCTGACATCATTAATGATTAATGTTAATGAGTAGGGTCATATTTTATAAATACTGTAATTCCTTCTTAACATTATAATATTTTTTTACATATTTATATTTATTTAATTTTTTTTGTAGATTTACATTAGAATGTTAGTTTATAAATAATTTTCTAATAATAGTTTTATCAAATTATATACGAGACAGATAAAAACTCTCATATATTAGATATTTTTTTAATCTTATTTAAAATCTCTGATCATTAGACAACCTATGATTCAAATACATTTGAATAAACCTATTTATTAATTTTTAATTAGTTTAATTTTTTGAAATATAATTCACTCCATCTTATAGGAACTGAAATCACTTACGATCCAATAATTGTTATTAGGGAATTTTCTACTATAATACTTTATCAGTTTTTACATTTTTATCTACTGTATGTTAATATGTTTTTTATAAAATACTTTTTTATAATCTATGTTACACTAATATTTTTTATATAAAAGAGTTTATATATATTTGATATGATAGCAGGTTTGAATTTCGGTACTTTATAAAATATGAATCATAATATAACACCTATTTTTTAAGGGAATTATTTTTAATACTAGTGAGACAAAATAAATAATTTTGTTACCAATACTAGTGTTGATAAATTTTTTATACTAATGGGATATTATTTGATTTTGGAGAAGGATGAAACTTCTTTTAAAAATAAATAAAAAGAGGAATAATAATTGAATTACAGAGTATGGAATACTATACTTTCCTCTATGACAAGAAGCATCCATAGTTACATTTATTCATGTGAATAAGTTAAAAGTATATGAAAAAATATAGAGGATAATAACTTTGGAAGTTCAAAAGTTATTAATGTTAGAATATCTATGTTGATATATAATTATCAAGTATTCAATTTTCAACCTAGAGAATCAGTAGCTAAAACGCATCAATGATTTTTTACTATTGTTAATAGTTTTCATGATATTGGAGAGAAATTTTTAATGGATGTAATCATAGATTAGAAAATTATAGATACTATTCCAAACAAATTTGAATATAAGAGAACATCTTTGGATAAAACAATAAGGATTAAAAATAATTTTTTATGATATCTTTGGTACCCTTATGAAGTATGAAGGGACTACAAAGGGATGTAAAGAAGATGAAAAAATGGAAAAGATTATTTTGAATCCAGATATATTGTTCCTATTTAATCTCATTAATCTAAACAATATGTGAAATATTCTTAGAAGAATAATTTTTTTATTGAATTAGATACCAGTTCATCGAAACAAATATGAAATGAATTGGATAATCTAGAAAAAATGATGAATAATATTGTTGTAAAGAAATAATTTCAATATAGATATAATAATGCTAAAAAGGGTTATCTTAATAAGAAACCATCATCAAAAGTTATTGGTTATGAGTAAATAAAGGAAGTATATATAATACCTGATTATCTTAAACTAATAAAGAGGGATAAGAAGAAAAGTAATTCTAAACATAATGCTAAGAAGTATTATAATAAAAAGGGAAATAAGAGTATGAACATTTCTCACAGTTGGAGTGATAGTGGGGGAGAGAGTTCTTATGATAATTCATTGGATTGTGAATGTTCCAGATAGGGAAATATTGGTTTATATATTGAAATAAAAAAGGTAAATAAATGAATGATGACTAAGGTTACTACTATTTAATATCTTACTAATCTTACCCAAAATAAGAACTAACCTAATAGAAATAATGATAATAATTCCACATATTCATATGAAGAATCTACCAAATATGCGGAGGATAAAAATTAACATAGTTTTGAATAATTATCTAGGTTTTATAAATTACATGTGAACGAAAATATTAAATTTTCTAAAAAACTAGATGTTTATAAAGGTAAACATGTTAATAAAAATTCAAGAATTACTACTTTAGCGACATAACTACAAGATATTCACAAAGAACATGACAAGACTCGTTTTGAAATAGATACATTTTCTAAATATCATAAAAAGTTTATTTCTATGAAAAATAGTTTACAATATAATTTTCTATAACTTAGTTCAAATACTTCTACTACTAAGGATAAAAACATAATTGTTAAACTAAAATATTAACTTTCTAATTTGAAGAAAATTTTGTCTAAGTTTACCTATTGAAAGGGAAACATTGATACAATGCATAATCTGATTATACCTTTTATATATTTTTATAGAATAACTTTTACAAATAAAAAATCTATTTTTATTAATAACTATTTTTTTCTGAAAGGTGCTCCATTTTTCACTAAATGACAAAGTGGTGGAAATTGTAAGAACAATTTTTTTAACTAAAATTCAACATTTATTTTTTTATAAAGATTATTTTTCATAAGAAGTGACATTTTATCCATCTATTATTGTTTTAAAAATTTGGATACCTAATATTTTATTTTTTAATAAAACTAGATCCAAGAAGGTTTTATTTTCAAAACAGTAATATTTTTTCTCTCAAGAAAATAAATAAAGTACCAACAAAAAAATTGGTAAATGTATAGTGGTTTTTCTAGAAATATAACATGGAAAAAATATTTTTTAATTAATATCATTTAGAAAAAAGTTAGTAAATTCATTTTCAGAGATGATGCTCAGGGAGAAATGTTTTGTATAGGTAACTTTATTCTTGTTGTTAAAGATTTAATTTCAATTATTTTATATGTTATATAAATTAATCACAACCCTATTAGCATAAGACAATTATATGATAAGGGATATCTTGTAAACTTAAGGAATGATAAATGTAGTATTCATTGTTAAAAATATGAGTTTATTCATTCTACCAATTGACAAGATAATGTTTACACTTTAAACCTAGAAGACCATGGGATCAAAGATATGCCTTACCTTAGTGAAATGGTTGACAAATATTGGTTATGTAATAGAATATTCAGACTCATTAATCTTATAATTTTAACTAAGTGTTCTAAGAAAGGAATTTTTATTGATCTACTAGAAATTAGGTATTATACTTCAAATGTTTGTGTCCGGTATCAGTATGGTAAGCAACATAAGTCATCTTTTAAATATATTAGTGATGTGTCAACTTATGATGATTTATATTTAATGAAAATATAATAATTTGGTCATACAAAAACTATAGGTATTGGTGGAAAATACAATTTACTTATTATAGTTGATGACTACACTAGATATACTTGGGTCTATATTATAGAAAGAAAATATGAAGCCTTTAGATGTTTTGAAAATTTTGTAGTGATGGTAAAAAATAAAAAAATATCCCCTTAATAACTATTCATAGGGATCATAGTGGATAATTTTTAAATTATAATTTTGATTTTTTTAGTAAAAAAGGTATTATACATAACTTTTCATCACCTAGAACACCACAAAAAAATGGTGTTGTTGAAAGATGAAATAAACGTCTTCAAGAGATTACAAGAACCGTATTAATGGAATACTCAATTACTATTTTTTGGATGAAGTAGTTAGTACTTCCTTTTGTCTTATAAATCTAGTTTTAATAAGACATTTTATTAATTAAATTCATTATGAGTTGTGGACTAATTTGAAACCAAATTTGTTTTACTTGATTGTTTTTTAATGAAAATTATTCATTATGAATGTTAATGATAAGTTACATAAGTTCACTAAAAAATATGATGAATAAATAATTTTAGATTGTTCCATAACTAGTGAGGATGATAAGGTTTTTAATAAAATCAAATATATTGTTAAAGAAACAGTACATGTTAATTTTGATGAAATTGATCCTATTGATTTCAAACAATCTAAAACCACATCTTGATATGTTATTTCTAAAATAGATTTTCAACCTATATTAGAAATTTAATCTCATTAAATAAAAGCTATTGAATATATTTTTGAATTTATACCTCAAAAATACTTTCAACCTATTATTCAAGAACATAGTTTAAAAAATCTACAAAATTAGTTGTTTATTAGGAATCATCCTAGTGATAATATTAGTGGTGATTTAGATCAACAAGATAAAACTATAAGTTCTTTGGGAAATGTTGTTGATCATCTTAGATTATTATCACAATTCAATGTTAACAATCCTAATGAGGATTTAGGTGACGAGGATTGGATAAAATCTATGCAATATGAACTCAATGAGTTTTAAAAGAATAAAATTTAAAAATTGGTAGAATTTCCTAATGATACATATATAATTAGAGTTAAATGGTTATTTCATAATATATGTGATGAAAATGGTATAATAGTTATAAATAAAGCTATATTTTTTTTATAATGTTCATAATCAACAATAGGTAATAGATTGTGAAGAAACTTTTTATTTAGGTATCTAGACATGAGGGTATTTATATTCTTATAGCTTATGAAACATTTTTAAAATTAAAAATATTTCAAATGGATGTGAAGTATTCTTTCTTTAATGGATATGTTCAGGAACAGTTTATATAGAACAATCCATCATTTGGAAAATAAAAAGAATATAATTTTTTTAAACTTATTAAGGAACTATATGGACATAAACAATCCCCTAGAGCCTTGTATGATATATTTATTCGTTTTTTTACAAAATAATGTTGTTAAGGGAGTAACAGATCCAATATTTTTTATAAATTTGTTAATAAAAATATTATGATTACTTAAATCATTGTTCATTACATTATATTTGGTTCAACTAAAAAGTATTTAGTATATTAATTTTGGGATCTTATGAAATATGAGTTTGAAATGAGTGTGAAGGGTGTGTTAACATACATTCTAGGTTTTCAAATTTCACAAAAACAAGAAGGTACTTTTATATCTCAAAATTAGTTTATAAAATATATTCTTAATAAATTTGGGTATGAGATCACTAAAAGTTTTATTACTTCAATCATAGTCTCAAATACACTATACATTGATTAATATTAGAAACTAGTTGATCAAAATAAATTTAAAAGAATTATTGAAATCTTAATTTTATCATAAATAGTCATATGGATTTAATGTTTTAAGTATGCTTATGTGAAATATTTCCTGCCAATCCAAAACAATCCCATGTTAAAGACATTAATTTAATTAATTATCTTAAGGGAACTATTGATTTATGTTTTATTACTCTTTTATAAGTGAATTTGAATTTTTCTTCATAGTATGCCTTTGGAGGATATATAATGGATAGTAAAAGTATATCTAGAACATGTCATTTTTTAGGAGAAGCTTTAGTTTCATGGTCTTGTAATATTAAAACTTAGTAACAATAAACAATACTAAAGCTGAATAAATGGTATCAAGATGTTTTTGTTCTCAAGTGTGGTGGATAAAACAAAAAATTATAGAGTATGGAATCAATTTTAAAAAATCCCATATATTTTGTGATAAGAAAATTTCCATTTCATTAAGAAAAAACCCACAACAACACTCATGTGAAAAGGACATAGATATAATATAACAAACCTTCTCTTTATTTCACACCTAAACATAATTTATTACATAAATTAATTAAATGATACAAAATAGAATATCAAGAGGTCTAGTGTCTTTGGGGATTAGGAATGTTAAATAACAAATTAAAACATGAAATACACATCTTTATTGAAAACATATTTTACATGACCACACACATTCTTTAGTACATAACATTACATGAGATAACCTGAGGACATGCATAAGAAAGGGTGAGATATAAATCCCAGCAAGGGAGTAAACATTACATAAAATGAAGAATACAATACATTCTAATCAATAAGAATATCAATTAATCATAATATAAACATGAACATAAAGGCATGATATATCATGATTATCATAACATTGAAATGTGGCAACGACATTTAACATGATATTATCATGAGCCAAGGCTCATTGCACATGGATCATGAGTAAACCCTTATTTAACTTTAATTAACATGTGTAAACCCTCATTTCACTTGACGTATCATGATACTAATCTTTACCCAAATCATTGGAGCACTATCAGGGAACATTATTCTTAATCATTTCATTTCATGCATTAGTGTGCCACATGGATCATATTACATGGATTAATTAACCATCATAAATTATTCAAGGATAAAAGAATGTGGAATTCATACCCGAAAATATATAATCAATATGTAAGTGTTCATAAAGGTGAATAACCTTCATAGATAAATGGTCATGGTATTCACTACACAATGACTTTGACTTGGAAAATCGTAGTGCAAATTCGGAAACATAATGACGTGACATAAGAATTAAAAAAATGGTTGATGAGAGAGAAAGGGGTGTCTCATTATATTTAAATAAAATAGACAGTAATGGGGTCATATATAAATAGGTCCCAACATATGTAATTTAATTTAGATTCATAATACATTATAATTGCTTGAATTTAAATGAGGAGAGATAAATCCATTACAGAATTTCAGCATGGTAACAAGTGTACATGGGAGGAATTAATGAGATATAAAGGGGCCTTTCATCATTAAAAAATAGGGAAGTATAGGGGATATGTGAAATCATAACCCAAAATTTTTAATTGAAAATAGATTGTTATGAAAATATAACGAAATTTTGACAAAAATGAGAAAGGAAGAAATCCCTAACATGGATATGTGATCCAAAAATTTTGGGAGAGGATTGAGAGTGGACTATTTGGAGGTTGGGGTACCTTGGGAGGATTATTGAGAGAGGTGAAATGATTTAGGATTTTCTCCAAAGGTTTTGAGTGAATATGAAGTTGGAGATTGGGTGGGTTTATATTGGAAAAGAGAGAGAATTCTTTATTATTTATGTTTTGGACACTAAATATTAAACCAATCAAAAACACAAACCATTCCATGATTTTTTTTCCAATGTTCAGTATAAAACAATATTTTATAAGGAAAATGATGGAGATTCTTAAAATATTAGGGTTTCTTTTGTGAAGGTGAGTCACACTCTCATGGAAATCATTTTAAAAGGTAAAATATTTTATAAGTCTTGGAGGGTCCACTAATGCTTTGAAAAATAGATAAAACAAACCTAAAATAAAATTATTTTAAATTTAAAACATATATATATCAAAAATACTTTTTAAAGTATTTTATTACATCAATATTGGGTTATTATAATGTCATAAAACACATTATATATTTAGAAAATATTTAAATTTTACCCAAAAATATGAATGTCTCTGAAAATTATGAAAAATTTACCATTGGATAATTTCAATGTCTTTATTAAAAAAAATAATATTAATTTTATTTAAATAATTTTCTAAATATGTGATTTTTTTTCTTTTAATGTAAAAGCTGACATTTATCGAAAATTCATTGGTTTTGACAAAAACAGATTTCAGACCTTAATATAAATTACAATTGTTTTCATAAAAAAACCATAAAATAATTTATATATAATAAAAAGTAATTAGTAATAATATTTTATTAAAATATTATTTAATTCAAAAATCCATTATTTCATATAAATAGATTTTTTAATTGTATATTAACTAAAAATACGAGTTATCCTTTAAAATATATTTACAAAGTAACATTAATAAAATGATAGTCTATTCTATATTATATAAAAAAAATAATGCACATAATCATATTGATGGGGTCTTGTTGCATAACCCCTTATAAAACCTGCATAAGACCTAAGGGTAAGGTTTGTGATTGTGACATACTATCGAGAGGCTCAAATAACATCACTCGGGTGGTAATATTTATTAACTTTCACTTCTCCTATAGGAGTTTCCGTTCAAGGTTAATGTGTTGATGCTAGACTAGAGATTCGTCAAGAGAGAAGCCTAGTGACACTATATCCATTTTGAGATCTAACAAATGGACTTTATATAGAGAAATTATACTGGATGAGGCCATCACTTCCTTAGTCTGAGTAAATTGGATTTGTTAAAGCCAATATTTATACCAATCATGTGGTCACTTTTCAATGAACATATTAGAAATGGTAACAATTTCTAATGGTATTTTAAAATCCTAAAATATAAAACCAAGGATGTGAATATGTTTTATATCACCATTTTACATAATAAGATATTTAATTATATTAAGACGAATTTTCATAAAAGTTTGGGTTATTACAATATTTCCCCCTTATGAAATTTATCCCTCAAAATTTATTTTTCCCACACGAAAACATATGTGGGTAACTTCGTCTCATCACTTCCTCTAGTTCCCACATTTCTTTTTCAATCATGTGGTTTCACCATAACTCCTTGATGAGGGGAATTGTCTTATTTCATAAAACATTGTCACTATAATCTAAGATCTTCACTGACTTCTCTTTATAGGAGAGGTTATTCTATAATGGTATCAAATTGGGAATGAGTACCTGAGATGTGTCAGGTTTTTACTTCCTCAAGAGTGATACATGGAATACATTGTGTACTTGAGATAGGTTTGGTGGGAGTGATAACCTATAGGCCACTATGCCAATGTGATAAAGGATCTCAAAAGGGCTGATGTTCCTTGGACTAAGCTTTCCCTTCTTACTAAATCTCATAACTCTCTTCCACGGTGATATGAAGAGAAATAACATGTCTCAGAAATCAAATACTAGGTCTTGTCAACGATTATAAGTATATTACTTTTTCCGACTCTGAGAAGAATTAATGTGTTGTAGGATATTCTTAACCTTATCCACCATTTCTATGACCATTTTCGGACTTATGAGTTTTCCCCCCCTATATCATCCCAACCTATCGGTGTTCTACACCTCTTCCCATAAAGGGATTCATAATGATCTATTTGGATTCTTGAGTAGAAACTGTTATTGTAAGAGAACTCAACTAGAGGAAGATGTTGATCCCATACTGTTTTGAAGTCCATTGAGCATTCTCTCAACCTTTCCTCAAGTGTATGGATTGTTTGCTTAGATTGGCCATGAGTTTGAGGATGATAAGCTGTAATAAAGTTCAAATCAATATTCAGAGCATGTTGAAGACTCTTTGCAGACATAGAGGTGAATATTGGGTCTTGATCAAATACAATAGATAGTGGTATTCCATGAATCCTTACCACTTCCTGGATATATATCTGTGCTAGTTGATCCCATGATAAATCCTCTCAAATTGCAATGAAGCGTGCAGTCTTTTTAGGAACATCTACAACAACCTCGATAGAATTTTTTCTTTGGATGTCCTAAGAATTCCGGTGAAGAAGTACAATCTGATTTTATCCTATTTACACATTGGTATAGTTAATCGATACGTCATCCCATTAGACTTATGCCTCTCATCATTCACTTTCTGACAAACCATTCACTTTGATATATACCTAGCAATATTCTTCTTTATGTTATCCCACAGATAATGATCTTAGAGATCTCGATACATAATTGTGTTTCCTTGGTTGATGGATAAATTATAATTATGTGCATGATCCTAAAGATCATTATTTAACTACGGATTTGATGGAACAGATAGTGTTTTCCCAAATCTCACAATTCCTTCTTCATTAACATTGAAATACGAGGATTTCCTTTTTTTTATAGTTTCCACTTTCTTCAATTCCCAAATCATCTATTTGAGCATCCTTTATCCTTTCCAAATGAGACATTTGAGAAATAATTTGTGAAAGGATTGATTATGTTCCCCATTTTAGGATTCCCATGTCTATCTTCATCAAATCTAAGAAGATTGGATCCTTTTCAGTTCTCATCAATGATAGAATCAATGGGTACTTTGTACTTAGAGAATTCTCCACTGTGTTCACTTTCCCTGGGTGGTAATTAATTATGAAGTAATAGTATTTTTTGAAATCTACCCATCTTCATTGGTTCATATTAAACTCTATCTATGTGATTATATACTTTAGGATTTTGTAACCCATGTAAATTTCACACATCTCCCCAAAGAGGTATTTTTTCCAAAATTTTAAATCAAATATTACTACAGCCAAATCCAGATCATCTATTGGATAGTTTTTCTAATAAACATTCAATTTCATTGAAGTATATGAATTGAATTTTTCATTTTTCATCAACACACAAAACATAACCTTAATTTAATAATCACTAAATAACATAAAAAGTTCTCCACTTTTGGGTAATGTAAGCACAGGAGCAGTTACAAGCATCCTTTTAAACTCCCTGAATCTCTCTTCACATTCATCACTCAAATAAAACTTGACTCCCTTCCGATATATCTTCATAGGAGGGTTTTAGAATCATGATAAAATTCTCACAAATTAGTAATAATATCAAGATAACCCTAGGAAGCTACAGATATCTATCACCAATGTTAGCCTCATCTATCCCTCAATTGCAACAGTCTTGGAGGGATCCATAGAGATAACATTACTTGTGTTGATATGACCTATGAATGAGACATCCATCAACCAAAACACACACCTTTTGTACTTTTCATAGATCATTTACTTTCGCAAGGTCTCTAGAACAATGCTTAGATTCACCTCGTGCTCCTCCTCGGTTTGGGATTATATTATTATATCATCTATAAAGACTACAGATTTTTTTTCAAGGTAATCTCTAGAGACACTATTAATCAATTCCAAGAAGATTTCTGAAGCATTAGTGAGTTCTAAAGGCATTAATATGAATTCATAGTGCCCGTACTTTGTATGAAAAGAAGTCTTGGGGATATCCTCCTCCTTCACCCATAATAGGTAATATCATGACTGTAAATCCACCATGGAGAAGTATTATTCTCCACATAGCTGATTGAAAAAGTCATCTATTCAGGGCATATGATACTTGTTATTTTTCATGATTTTGTTGAGCTCACAATTATCATTGCAATGCTGCATTGAACCATCCTTCTTCTTGATGAAGAGGATAGGTGCACCCCATGGGGAAGCATTTGGGCTTATAAATCCTTTTTCCAGATTCACTTATAGTCGTTTCATAATCTTCTCAAGATCCACAAAATCCATTCTATATGGAGTCTTGGATATTGGAAATTAACCAAGTGTACGATAAATTGATAATTCAACATCTCCTTTTAGGAGGAAGACCAGAAAATTTCTTAGGAAACACTTCGGTGAATTCCCTCATAATAGGCATGTATTCAAGAATATTTTCCTCCTTAGAATAAATCATTTTATAAAGATACACATGATCCTCTGGTATTAATATAAAAACATTATATAATGGTGATAAAAAATATTCATCCTCCTCCTTGCACTTATAAAGAATCGAGGGTCGATTCTCCATATGGAGAGTGATTTCCCTCTCATGGAAATTTATGTTGTCTCTACATAAGGAAATCCAATCCATGCCAAGAATTGCATGAAATTCCACCGAAGGGAATATGATGAGGTTCTCCAAGAAAATCAAACAGCAAATTATGATAGGGGAGGAGTTATATTAATGGGTTGTAATTATTTCCCCATTTTCCATTATCCCTGACATATTTACTTCCATGTTTTTTGGTGGTGTTGGGATTGTTCTACTAAATAGTTAGGATTTAAAATAATGTGTAGAACCATAATCAACAAGTAAATTCACTATTATTGAATTAATAACAAAAGTAAGTTTCCCCACTTCATTGTCGGGGTTCACATCAGAAGTAGTAATGGAAAAATCTCACCCTTTCTTCCTTAGAGGTTGTTGGTTGTCTCCGAAAATCATTGGCTTAGGAAACTTGATTGCAAAGTGCCATGGTTCTTTGATGTTAAAGTAATAAACAATGTGTTGATGGTAGAATGGAGTGTTTCTCTCTATTCTCATAGCCATGGGGTTTTCTTATTGTAAGTTAATGACCAGGTTCCCTTCTCTTCTATAGCTAAATCATTTCCACACCCATTCAGGTAATTTTGGGGGTGCTTCTTTATGCTCCTTTGGAAAGTGGGGTGGTGTAATTTCATAGCATAGATGAATTTATCTATTAGTCCACCATAATTAAATTCCACCTTAAACTTCCTATTACTATGATACCACTAAGATTCTTCGATCTCCACTTAGACCTTGAGGGTATATCAGACAATTTCCACATAGCTCTCAAAGTCACAGATCACTAGGGATTTCCATAGGCTAGGTTTTATACCTCCATAGAACTGTTCAACCTTGCATTTGAGGTTAATGACCAAGTTTGAGGCATATCATTCAATACATGTGAAGTTTTCCTCATACGTTTTGATGGATTTGTCCTAATTTTTTCTTGAGGTAAAGCATGCCCCTTCCATCTTTAATTAGAGGGTACGAGGAAAATATTTATTGAAAAACATTTTCTGAATATACTTCCATTCCAATGACTTCATCTCATCCTCTAGATTCATATTATTGATCAATGTCCACGATTTATTAGATTCACCATCCATATGATAAGCAGCTGACATTACTTTCTCTTGTTCCAAACAATGAAGGATAGAGAAGATCTTCTCAATGGAGTTGATACATTGTTCAACGATTGAGGGATCATATGATCCATTAATAGTTGGAAGCCTTTGCCTCATGAAGCTCTTGATTGAGGCTTGTTCTTTATGGGGGGGGGGGTTAATATTCCTCTTAACCCATGTTTCTATTAAAAAAATTAGTTAAATGAGAGAGTATCATGACAAAGTTTGCGATTCCAGTTCTCATTGGATTAGGATTCTCATTAGAACAATCATCACATTGATCTTCGCATAAGTGGTTTGCCCGAGTTCTCTTATTACTGGACATTGGTTGGAATGAAAGGAATGTTACTGGTAACACATAAAGGTTAATCAATAATAAAAAGGGATAACTTCTATATTACATTTATTTCCTTAACTTATGAATTTATAGGCTTCAATATATGATATCCATGATCAACTTCCCAACATATATTCTTAGGGAATTGTTATTTATTCCATTAATAATGGTTCATAATAAGATTATGAATTTATCAAAGAATATCCCCCAAGAGTTACATAACCAGGAGTGCAACATGACCCGTTTTCATGTACCAGTTCCCATTCAAGTCATGCTCAAAGTGGTGTTTTTGGGTTTTATCCCTAAATACTTCTGTGCCACATCTACCTCTTCCTGGTCGTATCAAGATAAGAATATATTTTCTTGATAAAACACTTAATAAATACTCACAAAAAATTAGGGATGTTTTTATTATACATAGTATTTCCCTTAAGGCTTTCACTAGGGTTTTCTAATCATGATCCAAAACATAACTAAACCTATCCTTCGATACCAACTATAACAACACAGCTCCATATTTCACACCTAAAAATAATTTATTTCATAAAATATTAACTTGAATAAAAAAATATGACAAAGAGGTCTAGTTTATTTGGGGATCAGTAACATTAAATAACAACTTAAAACATGAAATACAAATCTTTATTTAAAACTTCTTTTATATGACCACACACATTCCTTTGTACTTAACATTGGGTGGGATCACCTGAGGAAATGAATAGGAAAATGGTGAGCTATAAAGACAATTAAGGGTGTAAAAATTTATAACATAAAGAATAAAGTTCATTATAGGAAATGTGAATATCAATGGAGGATAATAGAAACATGAACATAAAGGTATGATATTGCATGATTATCATAACGTGGAAATGTGGCAACAACATTTAACATGATATTTTCATTAGCCAAGCAACATTACACATGGAGCATGAATAAAACCTCATTTAACTTTAATTAGAATGAGTAAACCATCATTTCAGTTGACATATCATGATACTAATATTTACCCAAGGCATTGAAGTGCTATTAGGGCACACTCTTCTTAATCATTTCATTTCAAGCATATGTGTGCCACATGGATCATATAAAATTGATTCCTTAATCATCATCAACTATTAAACTATAAAGGAATGTGCAATTTATACTTGAATATATAAAATCAATAAGTAAATGTGTGTAAAATTGAGTACATTTGATAGAGAAATGGGTATGGTATTCACTACACAACGACTTTGTCTTGGAAAATCACGATGCAATTTCAGCAGCAAATCAGCATGACATAAAAATTTATAAAAATGATTGATGAGAGATAAAGGGTATTATAATCATATGAACATGAAATTCATAGTAATGGGTCATATATAATCATTTACCAATATATGTAATGGAATTTATATTCATAATACAAAATAATTTCTTGAATGTAAATGAGGAGAGAGAAATCTCTTACTAAATTTCAAGATGGTAACTGGTGTACATGGGAGGAATTAATGAGATATAAAGGGGTATATCATAATAAAAACATAATGAGGGAAGTATGGGGTAGGTGATAAATCACACCCCAATATATTTAATTAAAAATAAGGGTATAACAACATAATGAAATTTAGAAAAAAATGAAAATGTAAGAAATCCCTTAAATTGAATTATGATCCCAAAGTATTAGGTGAGGCTTGAGAGAAGGTTATGGAGAGACATGGGTGACATGGGAGGATTATAGTGAGAGGAGGGAATATGATGGTAGAGCTCCAAATGTTTTGAGTTAAGAGGAATTGGGAGCTTGGTTGGGTTTATATAGGAAATGTTAAGGAATTCTTTATTATTTAGGTTTCTGACACTACACATTAAACAAATAAAAACCACAAACCAACCCATGGTTTCTGCCAATAGTTTCTTTCCAAAAGTGATTGTAAAAAATTATATTAAAATTAAAATGGCCAAACATCTCAAAATATTAGTCTTTCATATGTGGAGTTGAGGCACACTCCCAAGGAAATCATTTTTAAAGTTAAAATGTTTTATAAGTCCTGGAAGGTATAATAAAGCTTTTTAAAATAAATCAAGAAAACCTAAAATCACATTATTATAAATTAAAAAAATATATTGAAACAAAATCTAATTAATAGTATTTTATTACATCACTAGTTGGTCATTATGATGTCACAAAACATAATATATATTTAAAAAGATTGTAATTTTTACCCAAAACATTGACTATCCAAGAAAATTATGAAAAATTCACCGTTGATAATTTTGATGTCTAGATTCAAAAAATAATATTAATTTTATCTAAATAATTTTCAAAATATTTCAGTTTTTTACTTTTTATGTTTAAACTGACATTTATTGAAAAATCATGGGTTTTGACAAAAAAAGCTTTCAAAACACAATAAAAATTACAATTGTTTTCATAAAACAGTTATACGATTATTTATATTTAATAAAAAGTAATTTAGTAATAATATTTTATTAAAATAATATTTTACTATAAAATACATTCATTTATCATAATAGATTTCCTAATTTAATATTAATTAAATATACTATTTTTGATTTAATATCTATTTTAAATGTCACCATAATAAAATGAATTTATATTCTCTATTCTATACCAAAATAATTCCTATAATCACAGTGATATGGTCTTGTTTTAAAACCCCTTATAACACCCACAAAAGACCAAAGGGTAAGGTGTGCGTTGGTGACATACTCTTGGGGAGGCTTTGATAACATCACTCAGGTGGTAATATTTATTAACTTCCACTTCTTCCATAAGCGGTTTTTTTCGAGATTAACGTATTGAATCATGGATTGGGATTGGCCAAGAGAGAGGCCTAGTAACACTACCTCCTTTCTGAGCTTTGAAAAATGGGCTTCGTAAAGATCAAGTCTACGAGATGAAGCCATCGCTTCATTTATTTGAGTAAATTGGATTTATTAAAGCCCTATATTTATGATAATCATGTGGTTAATATTCCACAACTATATTAGCAATGGTAACAATTCTTAACAGTATATTAAAATAATAAAACATAAAAACTAAGAAGTGTATATGTTTAATATATCCATTTTACATAATAAGTCATTTAATTAGATCAAGTGGAGTTCTCATAAATGTTTTTGTTGTTACATATAAGACACCATTTCATTCAAGATAAAAAAAAGAGATTTCATTTTATAGTTCATCTGAATTCAAGAACTACTTGATGATATGTTTTATTAATACCTTAGTTCCAATAGATTTGAATATACAAAATAAAAGTTAGGAATTATTAATATCTTGTGATTATTCATGTATACATAATGTTTAAAATTATCCTTACATTGATTAAATCCTTCACAAAGGTGGATTAAATATGATTTAGTTTTTTCTAAAATATAAGTATTTTAAAATTTTATGTTTTCTAAAAACTACGGTTTAATAAATATTTTAATTTATAAAAATATGTTTTCAAAAAAGATTAAAATTTTGAAATTCAAATATTTTTTAACATTTTTTGGAAGTATATGTTTTTATAATACATTTCACATTCATAATTCATATTTTTTTTACTAAATCAATGCTTTTTAAAATGTTTTATGTAGTTAAAATTTGGTTCAAAACTTTTCCTGAAAATAAATTTTGTTTTAAAAATGATCATAATCATTTTTATATTAGATAAAATAAGAATAATATGAAATTAATATTGTGGAACCATTTCTACTTTGAATGTTACTATTCTAATCTTTTAGTTTTTTTCCTATCTAGTAATTTATATTATCCATGTTACTATTTTCATTTTCATTTAGTTTGTAAAAAATTATATTGTTACAAAAAATAAATTTTTAGTTAATTTTATTAATGCTTACTCCAATGAAAATTTTTAATAGAAAAACATTAAGAGTTGATAATTTGTTAAAAAATAATTTTTGGATTAAATTATGATCATCATATTAAAAAAACATTTTTGATTTGAGCTGTAGACAATATCTGGAAGTTGAACTGTTTCTTATGTGCCTATATAAGGGCGGGTCACCACAAATTCCACATCAGTTTTCATGTTTTCATTCCAAACTCACAAGACCTAATTTATTTCTTAGTCTGATTACTTTCACATTCATCCAATCAGAATTCTTAATCCATGGTTCAGTTCAAATATAATTCAGATGGCTGTTGGGGAATATTATTTTAAAATAGAATTCACCATAAAAAGACTAATAAAATTTTTCGAGAATGATAAATATTATTCTATTCAAAAAATATTATTGCATTTAAAGGTTGGAAAATAATATGTGTTGAAAAAGAGGATTTTGACAAACATCACCCTGAGATTGTAGGATAATTTTATGTATCACTATAGTTTCTTTACAAAGAAGATAAATAAGAGATTTTTTTAATTTTTTTAGTTAATGTTACAAACATTAATATAAAAATGTTGTTTATATTTTTGAAGTACCATTAGAAGGAGAAGATTCCTTGTCACCATCTTTCAAACAATCTTAAATGTTTTATCTAGATTAAAGTAAAAGCATAATTATTTACATCTTTTGAAAAGGTGTAAAAGGTTTCACATATTACTTTAGACATAGGGGTCGTAACATATGGATGTAGTGTTATCTCATACCATGAATGGGTAATAAAGAAACTATCAAAGTAATGGAAATCTTTATCTTATATGTTTATATTAATATGAGGCAGATCAAATTGGAAATGTTTGTTTTCATCTTGGTTGTATTGATAATGAAGACATCAATGAAGTCAAAAATTCTAATGTCAGTTTGTTAAATTATCAAAATGACAGAGTATTGCATGGTTTTTTTCTATATGAAAAATCACACTTATTAAATAAGGGAAAATATCTCTCTAATTAGGGAAGAGACTATTTCCTAGATGAAGAATGATTTTGATTTTATGTTAAATAAGATTGTGCATAAAATGATAAAATCTACTTATGAAGAAGACCTAAAAAGAGAAGTAAATTGTGAATGAAGAAATAAATGTATAATCCTCACACCTAAAGGCTCAGAAGAAATGGATAACAATGTCGGATGATGAATTTAAGAATTTTTTATTATTATAAGGCATATAATAAACCTGGAGATTCAGTTTTTGGATTAGATAACACTGATGCCTTGGCTCCAAATATACAATTTACTGATAAGTTAAATGGGGATGACAAAAAGAATAAAATAAATATTTTTTAGATGTAAGATGGGTAGAAATGTTAATAAAGTTAGTTTAAAGATTTTCAAAATTCCAACCATTAATTTCTCCCCCTTATTAGTTACCAAACCTGTTCAAGAAACTGGAATCATTACTCTTGTTGATCAGACAATTCATGAGGTAAATTTATAGTTTTCTAAAACCATAGTAGTTCCTTCAATCTATCTAGAAATTGGTGATAAATGAAAAGGTAAAATATTACAGAAGAAGTTATTTTTCAGTCTTTATACCAAAATAAAGTGAAAAATTCGGTTCCAATTCATATATATAAGATAGTTGAGAAGGATGGTAAAGGGTTTTTGAGAACTGAATGGAATTTAGAACAAAACCTAAAGAATAAGAGGAATAAGTAGAAGAAGTAAAAGAAATATATGTAGATGTAGAGACAAATAAAAATCAAAGCTCATCAGAGTCAAGTTTAACATCTACCCCATAATCTTCCTAGTCTGATAAAAACATTGACTTAGATATTTTAGAAGAAGTAAAATAATCATCAAAAAGAGAAAAAAATGATTATAATTCATGTATGAATGTATCAGATAAGTCTGAATTATATGAGGATGTATATGTTGAAAAAATTTCAGAGTAAGGGAAAATTGAAGAATTAATGAATTCAAATGTTGGAAAATCTTGACCAATTATTTAAAAATCTCACTAGAGTTTTCAAAATCATCCACTAAAGAAGCGTAAAAATAATTTGATTATATTTATCAAAAAATAAAAAATTTAACTGATTCAATTTACTTATCTAAATAATATTTAATCCATATTTAAATAGAATTAATGTTGTTTCCATGAAAATCCAGATATCTAGAAGATGTTAATTGAGTATTTCATTCAAAATGAGGCTAAAATTAAAACATTCAAAAGTAAGTGTAAGGATCATAAAAATAGATTCAACAAAATGGTGAGACATTCTACACATGTAGATAATGATTTTAAGTATCATGATGATAAAATAGTGGAAGAAAAGAAATTTTATCTTGGGTATTCTAATTCATTTTATATTTTTTTATCCCATGTTTCAGATATAGTGAAGTTTGTTGAACAGTTCGGAGACATGACAGACAATCAGAGTGAGGAATCAAGGAAATAACCAAACAAATTCAGAAGTTAGAAGAGGAAAATTCCATGATCTGGAATATCTAAGATGAGTTTCTGATGTTAAAGGTAGAAAATAAGAAGTTAAATATGCATGAAGTGTAAGTTGAAAGACGGAAGACATAGATTCAAAAGAAACAAGTCATGGGAAAAGGATTGTTAAACAATAAACCTTAGTTTCTAAATATAAAATGGACCATGATGATGTCAAGAAGATTAAGGCGACGATTAATAAGTTATATTATAAATAATTATTTCTTTTTCACTAAAATATTTATGTTCTAAATTTTTTGGATTGAAATATTAGTTTGAATGAATTTTATAAAAATATACTTTGTCTGAGTTTTTTACAATTATTTTGGATTCATTTTATTTCCTTTATATCATGGAAGAAAATTTAATTCAAACATAATTGTATGGTATGTCATGTTTTTCTAACATTTTTTTGATATTATATTTCATTCTTTATACATTCTTTTAAATCAAAAAGGGGGTACAATTTATTTAAAAAGGGATGGAATAGTCCCAAGGGGAGAATTTTGGGAGAAATTCTTTAAGGGGAAGATATTATTAAATAGAATAAATCTACTTGAGAATGATATTTTTTAAGAGGGGGTGTAATATGAAGTATTAATACTTATTATTAGATCAATTTTTTTGAAAAAAATATGTTATTAACAAATTGGGAGTTATGATGAGAGAATTAAATTTCATATAGAGTATATCTCTAATGTACATAAATGGAAAAAGGGCTATAAGTATTTTAAATTTAATAGTTTTTCATTTTAGGTGTTGTGTTTTTTGCATTATTAAAAGGGGGAGATTGTTGAGTTGAATTTTATACTTTCTACTTTCCCATTCCATTATTTTGTAAATTTAAGACACTTTATTAAAAATCAATTTTACCAACTTTATATATAAAATGTGTTTTTGTAATTTTTTTTAAAACAACATTTTATATTGAATAAAGAAATGGTTCTAATGTAATAGGAATATAAACTGTTAGTATTGAAACTAATCTGTCATACTAATGGCACATCTTGTATATTAGATCAACTGTTGTTCTGAAAAATGTTTACACTAATTTCCAATCTATCAGACTGAATATATTTGAAATCATCAGAATAATATTATTATAGATACACGTGATTAACCTTTATTTAGTTTATTAGATTAAAAAATAGATAAGTTGATTGGACAATCCAAAGTATATTGTCAGAGTATTCATAATTGTTTCTATCAGAAAAAATTCATTTTAGAATTGTTATGGTGCTAAACAAAATGACATGGGACAGTGACGTAAAGTCCATGATTAGTTACCATGATAAAGATCTAGATCATTATGAGTTGTCAAGTTGATAGTAGTTTTATGTTGTTGAAACCAAATCATAAATAAAACTATTGAATAATTTCTAATAAATATGAGGTGATTAGAAGAGTTGTGAGCTAATTCATTTGAAACTCAACACGTCTATGATTTTTTCAACTTGGTTAACTAATTGTAATTTTTTTAATTTCTTATAGAGTTGTATTTCTATAGAATCAGTCTGAGGATTATAAATTCCGTAGAATGTTTCTTTTTCATTCTCTTTGTCTGATCGAGGTTATATAGAGGGATTCTGGGGAAAGATGACAAGTTAATCCAATCAATCAGAGCGTGAGTTTATGGGGTTAGTACGATAGAGACATACCGATAACCGTATAAAGGTATTTTATATTTAATAATTATAAATATGACATCGATATGGTAGATCAAGGGATCCAAAGATGTTAGATAAAAGGGAAATACTAATCATTGCATTGAGGGAATTCCTGATAAATTAAGATAGACCTTTACTGTAGGTGTTGAAATTGTGGATATCATATGTTAGGATTTATGAAATCCTTAACTCTTAAGGTTAAAGAGTACAATTATCTTTTATAAATCTTGTAAGTAAATATTAATGTTATAATACTTTTAACTTGTTTCTACAAGTTTAATTTTCCATTGTGCATTTACATTAGAAAGGTAGTTTATTATTATATTTTTAATAGTATTTTTTATCAAAAAATATTTGAGACCAATAATAATTATGATATATCAGATATTTTTTAATCCTATTTAAATACTCTGATCATTGAATGACTTCTAAATCCAGTATTTTCTACTAAAGATTCTTTTTGTTTTCTCTTAGTTTAATTTTTAAAAAATACAATTCCCACCTCTTTTAGCAATCATTACCTCTTATGACACAATAATATAGATAACTATAAAATTGAAAGTGTTTTTATGAATATTTGATTAATTTTATTCTCAAAAAATATCACTTTTTTTGGAATATTATATGATTTATGTAAATAGGATATTATTGGATTTTATTTTAGGAATAAAGGTTAAATTATTTTTCGGAAGTATATTTTATTTTAATGTAGTTTTATTGTGATTTAGGTCATTTATGGGTACGAATAGCATATATTAGAGATTATATGATTAGGGAATATAATTTGGGATTAAGATATTTATAGTGATTAATTTTATTTTGAGAATAATCTTAAATAAATCATGGAAGACTATGTGATGAAAACCTTTCGATTTGTTAGTTTCAATATTATTCTGGAATATTTTAATGAATTTTATGGACAGTTATTTATTAAAAGATCTATGATTCACTTTGGATATTACTATATAATTTTTGAAATTAATGTATTCTTTCTTTATTTGAATGTTTATTCATTTTGGACTTATATTATCTTCTCCTTTCCATTTTGGTTTTGGTTAATGTATAAAGATATAATAAATATCATCTTAACATGTTTTCCATTATGGAGACCTAGTGATGTGTTATTCTAGATGACCTACATTGATCCTTATTTCTCAATTAAGAAAAAGTTTTATTAATTCTTTTTTACTATACGTGATTTCATCAAGGGTATTTTGAAAAGTAAAACACCTAAATTTATATTAAAATTTAAAATTGAAAGGATTAAATTTCATAAATTGGTTATATTTTTATATCATTATATTTTAAAAAATATTATGTTTGATAGTGTACAAGACATGCAACACTGAACATAAACTCACAATGGACTACTATTATTCAAATGTGACCATTATAATATAGCCATTAAAATAGTGAAAATGAATAGTATTAACCATATTATGAAATATATAATGACCTTACTCAATTATAATATATTAATTAATGTTTTTTAAATTGGAAAATTATTTTTTTAGAAAATTTATTTTCTTCTTCAAACATACGTTTTCTTCAAACATGTATTTTCTTTATTTTTATCAGTGAATATTATAATTAATTTTTAAAATTTTTATAAAATATATTTGAAAAATTCAAATTTCATTTTTTAATTCTTTATTTAATAATTAACTTTTGATTTTTTCCATAATTTTATGAATATATTAACTCTTCCATGAATTGGTAAAAATATTCATTTTTAATAAAAATTATATTTTCTTTTTGATTATTTAATTAATGAAACTATATTTTGGATTATTTTTATAATGTGATCAGTAATTTTTTATTGAACATAATAAAAAAATACTTTTACAAATGGATTTTATATTTAAATTTAGTATAAAATAATTTATATTTTATAAGGTCATTTTTCTAAAAAATAATTTTTCATCGTGTTTTGCTAGTTTTATTTCTAATTCATCTCTACTACTTCAATTATTTCAATGGTAAAATATAGATTCCATATTTGGAACCATAAAGACAATTTTTTTTAAATATATTCATTTTATGTTTATTCAAAATGAATACTTATCTTAGAAATTTTTTGTTATAACGGTAAAGGGTAAATCAAGAAATTAAGGGTTAAAGTTAAAATGAAAAAGAGAATAAAATTACCCAAACACTTGACTAAATTTTATAATATGATTCCATTTGTTCCATTATCATAAAATATTCTATTATGTGATAAATTTTCTATTTTTAAGGATTAAAATCCTTATAATATTTTATTTCAAGAAAGGTAATAAATGTCACACTTTTTATATTAACTACAATATCTTCGACATAAGGTTAACAAGATAATATTTTATGTTATAAATATTATTTTTCAATTTAAATATTTTATCTTCATCAGGATTTTTTTGTAAAGAAATATTTACATTAAATGTGTATGCAACACCAAAACAGTAATTATTCAATTAATGGAAAAATAAAATAAATGATATTAAAAATATTAAAAGTAATATAATTTGAGATAATTATTGTCATACCAGAATTTTATAGATGAACAAGAAAGTTTAGTGATTTATTAAAACTTTTTCTTCAAATTTTACATTTTTCGTTGATATTAATAAAATCAATGTAATGAATAGTTCTAAAAATTGAAATTAATGATATATTATAATAAATTATATTTTTTAAATAATATAAAATTGGAAAAAAAATTTATATTTACTAAAATGATTATAATATGGTTTATAATTCCATAAAAGGTCTATTTATGAGCCATTATTCCATTTATAATAACTATATTGACCCATAAAGAGTAAAAATCCATGTTGTCACATTTGTGTAAAATGGGTTAATGGGGTATTAAAAAACATAATGGTAAATATGTGGTAATTTTTTTTATAATTTTTATTTTATGAGATTATTTAGATATTTAGTAATCTCATATTATAAATAATTAATTTTGGATCCATTTGGAATTAAAAAATAACCCCACACTTATAAAAGGTAACCTCTTCTTCTCATTTCTTCACACATCAAAATCCATTTATTTTATTCAATAACTACCCAAAAGCATCTTATTATCTATCCCATCATTCTAGATGTATTTGTTTAGACATATTACCAACCATACAGAGCATAAGGTGTTAATCAAAGGAGACTTTCCAAAGAAGAGGTATAGTTCTTAACTACTTGTTTTAGATTTGTTTCTTCTTCCTCCTCTATAAAATATTATTAAACAATAATAAAATAATAAGAAAATTATCCTCAATATACTGGTATGATATTATGTTAGTGGAATTATAAGTCCTCAACCTCGAACACTACATAATCATGAGATAAGTCAATAACATGACTTTAATTCACTTCCAGGATGTTTTCAGGTCTATATATTTAGATAATTTGGTTATAAGTAATAAATAACAACATAAATATTACAAGTAGACACTTATACTCACTATACATTTTTTCATAAAAAACCATTTTTAAAAAGAATCATGGTTCATTTCATGTTCAAACAATATGACTTTTCCTTGATCCCATCCTTGACTCTATTATTCTTTAAGTCTCGTAGAATACATTTAAAATCATGGGATGAGTATAAAAATAATATTAATGGATACATAAATAATTAAAATAGTTAGTCTTGTGAAAAAAATGAAACCATGAATACTTTATCATCAATTAATAATTTTCACCATTAATAAGTAGTAAATATGTTCACTGAATGTAATCTCATTACACACCCTTTTAGTAACCAAAATTTTATCATAAATCCCATAGAAACTTACATATATTGTATATAGGTATCATGGGGCATATATATACTTAATGAAATAACCATACAGTCAACTTCCACACATGTCACTAAATGGAATATTCATACGCCCGACTTCCAAACCCAATTCACTGGAGGTTAAAACGTAACCAACCATCCATGGTTTATCACAGAACAACCAATATTTGGTTAATCAGATAGCATTACATATTTGGTTTATAATTTCAAGATATTGATATAATAAATCTTTTATCAAAACCATTTTCAATACGAAGATACATATAAAAGGTATATAGTATTTATTTTTCCTTTAAAAACATTTTATCTTGTATAGGAAGCCAATTATCAAATAATGGTTGCAGTGGAAGAGTAGTTGTTGTCGCCACATATGTAAAAAACATTACTTTTGTCATTTAGTGCAATGCTTTATATAAAAAAATTCCATTTTGTAAACCACTGAATGAAAATAAACATCAAATGGTTGATTAAACACCATAGAAAAGAAGGTTTTTTATTTTATCAAATATGCCTCAATGAAAGAAGATTGTGATGAAGTCCCTTACCTTGAGCTTGACTCACCACATACAATTGATATTTTCCTGAATAATAAACATAGGTTAATTTATACAACATTGATAACATTTTAAAATTTTATTATTCTTCACTAGTATAAATATTATTTTAAATGTTGTCAATTTGACGTCAGTTTCTTATACACTGATGTAAAAAAATTTTATGGAGATTTTTTGACATCGGTTTTTTTTTAAAACTGACGCAATTTTTTTTTGATGTTGGTTTTTTAAAAAAACCGTGCTAAAAAACTAAAAAATATTTACAATGTTTTAGATAATTCTCTAAGATTGGATTTGATTATTCATGGAGAAACAACCATGTTATTGATTAAAATTTAGGGATATCAGAACCTGATCTTCTCTAATATAAGTCTTAAATAAGTCCAACTTTAAAAGGCCAGAACTTTTAATCTGTAACCCCAATTTAGCTTCACAACCAGTAAAATCAATGATTAAGGAATTATCTAAAACATTGTAATTTGTTTTCATAAAAACTGATGAAAAAATTTTATTTTTTGTTTTTCGCATCAATTTTTGGAAAATCTGTCATGGGATGTATTTTATTTCTAAAATTTTAGCATATTTTTGTTAAAAAAAGAATGCCCAAAATATTTTCATTAACATTTTAGCACCATTTTTTAAAAAAACTAATGAAAACAATATATCTTTTTATCTTTTTAACAACGGTTTATTTAAAAACTAATGCCAAAAAGGATATTGATTGGAATTTTTGGCGTTAGTTTTCTAAATAAATGATGACAAAAGACCAATGTAAATCCTATTTCGCATTAATATTAAACAAAACCTATGCCAAAGAGTTTCAGGGGTTTAGAATTTTAATTTTGTTCACAAAACACTTTTATCCTTCTGAAATCTTGCCTACATTTTCATACAACGCAATTGAAAATATTTTCATTTACTATATATATATATATGTATGTATTTTATCCATTTTTTATCATTTTGAACCTCTTTGATTTAATAATGTTTTCAATATGGCTTCAATCATTAATTTTAACACAGTACATATTCTATTCATTTATTTTATTTATTATTATTATCCTTCATTTCTAAATAAATCAATTAACATTCTTATAATTATGATTAAATCTTATTTCTAAATAAAAGTTACATAATGGAAAAAAAATATCATTTCAATGGAATCTCCTAAAACCATTGAAATATGTTTGAAGTATTCTGTTTATTTTATTTTATTTGGTGTATATGATTTCAATTCATTTTTATCTTGTTTTCTTTGAAACAAGTTGTATCAATCAATGCATTGATAAGTTCAACTTCCAATAGCCATAACTTTTGATCTGTAACTTAGTTTTATCTCCAAAACCAGTCAAATCAAAGCTTAGTAAATTCTATAAAACATTTAAGAAAAAAACTAATTTTTGGCCTCAGATTTTTTAAAAACCGACGCCAATTTTTTTTTATATTTTGGGAATCAATTTTTTTTCCAGAATCGATGCCGAACTAATTTTTTTTAATCTTTTTGGAAACAATTTTTAATGAAATCGTTGCCAAAAATGCTAAAAATTAGTTTTTTCCACCATTTTTTTACAAAATTGATGCTAAAAAACAAATTTAATTCATTTTTGTCATTTGTTTAAAAAACCTGATGTAAAATTTATATTTTTTATGTCGATGAAATCCATATTGGTTAGAATCCAACATAAAAAATAAAAAAAACCAATGATAAACGCGTTTTTTCTACTAGTGATTTCTTATCACTTATTACCATGTTATAAAAACTACCTAATTATTTAGGTTCATATCAGAATATTGTCAATATTCAATATTTGAGTCGAAAAAGAATTAGTTTTGATGTAAATAGTCCATATAGTCAACAGTCCATCATTTATAGAATATTATTTATGATTTAAATGTCATATATATCCTATATATATATATATGTATTTATAATATCCATTATATTTGGAGATGAGTAATGAAATGCACCGTACATGGAGACGGTAGGCCGTACGTACGCATGAACAATACTTTCATTTCTTTTTCATATTAAGAAAATGTTATAAATGTTTATTGGAATACCAGTATAATATTAATGTCATGTATATCTCATATATTTAATAAAAAAATCCATTATATGTTCCATGTATACTGGGTATGAGTCATAATGCTCTAAAAAGCTGGTAGTCCACACATCCTCAAATGAAATTATCGTGTTGACACAACATGGAAAGCATAAAGGTTTTTTCTAAATAAATATCAGAAAAGCATAGAGACAATATAAATATAATATCTATCATTTAGAAATATTTTCCCCATTATAATGGCCACCATTATAAGTGGATGGGAAAAACTGAACAATCATCGTTTCATGAGGAAGTAGTTCAACGTACACAGAAACAATAACTTTGTTACCCATTATATAGTGGTGTGTGTAAGTTTAGGTCAAAATATTATAATAAAAACAACCATTTATATTTAGTATAGTTGTTTTGTTATGTAATTATAAAATAATAAATGTTAATGGAGTGGATAATGGAAATGAAACTAAAACTCAAGAGAGAAGCTGTTACCTCTTACTCAGAAAACTGGTTTTGTTTTATACAAAAAGGCTTCCATGGGAGGATTTCTACCCAATATGAGACAACTAAGATTAAGGGTGGGATTCTTGTAATATTTGTAGGTAGATAGTGGCTACATAAAATTATTGTTGTAGTGCGATTATTAAGGAAGAGATGGTACATTTTCATAGGAGAGGGAAGGGGCACCCATGGAAACACTTAAATTATTAAAATAATATAAATTAATTTTTTAAATTTAAAGGATCCAAATTGTGATATATAGAAAATAATATGAGTGTATGTTGAAATAATACCATCTAATAATTTTTATACATGTAATGAGTTTATTTTAAACATTATCATTTTGGATTACCCTTAATTCATCTCTTGTAATTTTAATTCTGGTAATGACAATTTTAATTATTAAGTGGATTTTAATTTTACTTATATGGGGTCAACTTACCATAATTGGATACATAATAAAAATTTAAACCTTATCAAAGCCACTTTGTAATTTTAAAATATTTTTATGATTTTTTATGTAATTTAATAAATTACTATTTTTATAACACATTAATTATGTCAATCTTTACACTATTCATTTTATTGAATTTATATAAAATAAAAACAGAGAGATAAATTGAAACCAAATAATTGAATATTATTTTTAAATGTCATATTAAACATTAAAAATAATGGATGACATTAATTTTTCTAGATAGTATTTATTTTAACATTTTTAATATCATTTATTTGATTTAATCTTTAATAAAGCAATCATTGCATCATCTTTATGTTGTAATTAAATTTTAATTATTTAATATCTAATTTTTTTAAATATAATACAATGATTTCTGAAATATTTTTATAATTATAATGAATATATATAGTAAAAATGACAATTTATAGAAACTCATTTTAAAATTGATTTATTATGAATATTTATACATATAACATATTTTCCCTTACATTAAATTAAAAGATATAAGTGTCATAATAACACCCAAGTGGCTTACAAAGGACATATTTTCATCCCAAGTGTTGTTTAAGTTGGATATATCTTATTAAATTGTATTAGAACAAGTGTTAGGATATTTTTATATTATTATAATATTATTTTTACCCTTAATTACCAAATTATCCCTTTAAGTGTGGTAAATAAAAAATAATTACAAAAGATACTATTCATCATGTACAAAAATAAAAGTGACCTATTTGCATAATTTGGAATTAATGATTCAAAATATGGAATCCATTTTTCTGAATTCAAAACACATAACATGCAATAATTAATTTAAAATTAATACCCATTATTAATATGATAAAATGAGTATTTAAATGTAAAAACCATCAAAAGGTTGACATGTGTTTATATCAAATTTATATGTGAAATTACTTCCAATGAACAAAATTGGACTAAATGATAAAAAATAATCTAAATTTACTTTAAACCATTTCAAAATATTATCTACCAATACAAATAAATTATACAAAAAGATAGTATTGAATTTGAAATGTAGTATTTTTCACATTTTAGTAAAATATAAATTTTATTAGAAAAATAAGAAAATTTATTCCAATGTAAATTTTGAAATACCTCCTCTATTGAATATGTTTATTTCTTAAAATAGAACCTATAAAAGTGAAAAAAACAATATTTCAAATTGGTTTTCCTTCAAATGGCAGTGAAATATCCTTTTAAAAAATATTAAAGTATTTTATGCTAAAAAATTCGATTCATTCTCATTTTAAGCCTCAAAACGTTATAGGGAAAAAATGAGAAAAGATATAAAAAAACATGTTTAAAAATGTTGTAGTTAGTTTTGTTCCTTCCCTCTAATACAATGTGTATGCGTTAACTACCATTTGAAATAAAAACAATATTATTGTATTATATTTTGGTTTAACTCAGTGCTGTGTGCAACATAAGATTCTAGAGAGACCCGTTGTAGCGTGTCGAGTACGTTATCAGACAAAGAGTCCAATTTAATGAAAAATTAATATATTATTCATAAATATTAATAGATATTAAAATTTATTATTCTATATATACATGGGATATTAAATCCTTCCCGCTTTTGGATATTGTGTCCCTGAAATTTTATTTACTTATTAAATAAGTGGGGGTGTTTCTCCCTCATAACATTTTCTGATTCCAACATTGCGTCTTCGACCATATGTTTTTTCCATAAAACCTTTAACTAATAAATAACTTAATTTTGAAACACATGCTCTTTGTGGCCAAGAATCAATTTTGGAAGTTCTTCATAAGAAGGATTCACTTCGAATTGAACTACCTATACACTCAAAACATGAGATAGGTATAGAATATAATTTCATAACATTAAAACATGAAACAAATTGTGTAATTAGGATAAACATGAAGTAAATCCACTATATAGGCAACTGAAACAACATTCTCTATGATTTCATAGGGTCTAATGAACCTTGGACTCAGTTTACCTTTCTTACCAAAACGTATCACACTTTTCCATGGTAAAACTGTTAAAAACACATGATCTCCTACCTTGAAAAAAAGATCCTTCCTATGGTTATCCTCAAAACTTTTCTCCTTCTCTGAGATATCCTAATGTTATTCTGAATCAATAGAATATTTTTAACCATCACTTCTACCAATTCTGGTCCCATCAACCGACTTTCACCTACTTCATCCCAAAAATCTAGAGTTCGACACCACTTTCCATATAACGCTTAAAATGGTTCCATATGTATACTCGAATGAAAAAATTAATATATGATAACTCAACTAAAGAATGATATTGATACCAGCTTCCCTGGTAATCCATTGACTAATAATGTAGCATATCCTCTAAGTCTTGAATTGTCTGTTTTGACTCCCCATCTTATTGAGGTTGAATAGTTGTACTAAAATTTAATTCATTTTTCAATGACATCTGAAGGGCTTCCCAAAAGTTAAAAGTGGCACTGAAATAACGATCAGATATAATGGAGAGGGTAAGTCCATGTAAATTTAGTATCTATTTAATATATAATAATTAAATTTGATCTAGGGACAAATTATCTCAATAGGAATAAAAAGTGAAGATTTAGTCTATGGATTAACAATAACCTAGATCACATTGTTACCTAGAGAAGTATTTGGAAATTACACTACAAAATCCATGGATATATTTTACCATTTCAACTCCAGCACTAGAAAAGGATGAAAAATTCCTTTTAGTAACTGTAGTTCTTCTTTATCCAAATGACAATTCAATCACTTCATTGTAACGTCAACAATATCACTTTTCCTTATGTTCCACGAGTAATTATCCTAAAGATCATTGTAAATGTTAGTACTACCAAGTTGAATTTAAAATAAAGAACTATAAGCTTCACATAACCAATCCCTTTTCAACTGTGAGTCAAAAGGAACACATAATATATTTACAAGCCTCAAAACACAATCTTTTAACAATGTTAAATTCAGGTAACATACCCTTTGGACCCAATTATATCTTTTTCTAAAAAACACAATCTTCTTTTTGTTCTTTTTTATTTCTGTCTGATTGAGATGATTTAACTACCACCTGAAACAAATTAGAGGAATTCACTGTACCAACAAATTCCAATCCAAAATTTATCAAATCTATAATCCAAGGATATTGTCCCAAACATATAATGGTTAATGTAGCATTAATCTTTCACATTAAAGCATCATCCACATTATATTCCTTTTTGGGATGGTAATTAACTGGGCTATGATAATCATTGATTAATTCCAGCCATCTCCTACGTCTCATTTTTAATTCTTTCTGAGTTAATATATACTTAAAACATTTGTGATCAGAATCTGTTTCACACTTTACAAAATACAAATGATGCCTCTAAATTTATAATGCAATATCAACTACAGATAATTACATATCATGTGTAGGGTAATATAAGTCAAGAGGTTTCAACTGACATGGAGAATAAGCAGTTACATAATCATTCTGCATTAGGACACAACAAGTTCTTTCAATGAGGCATCATTTTAGAGAAAATATTTCACTATTCCTAGAAGGTAGGACCAAAATTTAAGAATTTAGAAATCTTATTTTTAGTTTTGAAAAACAATCATCAAATTCTTTTTTCAAGATAAAATTAACTCCCATACATGTCATCTTAGTTAGTGGGATAGATAAATGAGAAACATTTACAATTAACCATAGGTAATAACCTCCTAATACAAGAAATTTTTTAACCTCTATGATATTGGTAGGTCTTGGCCATACATCAACAAATTTTGTTTTAGAAGGGTCAATATTTATGTCATCATTAGACACAATATGACCAAAGAAATAAAATTGCTGCAACCAAAATTAATTCTTAATGAACATTCCATATAGTTTCATTTTATTTTGGGTTTGCAAAAAAATCCTTAAGCGAATTTCTTGTTCCTCCTAGATTTTAGAATATACCAAATATTATCTATATACACAACCACAAATGGATCTGAATACCGATGAAATACTTCAACAATGAGATTCATAAATACCGTAGGAGAATTGGATAACCCTTTGGGAATAAATACAAACTCATAATGCCCATATCTTGTTTGGAATGATGTCATTGTAATTTCATCCTCCTTAATCTTCAGCTAGTGGCAATATAACCTCAAATAAATATTCAAAAAATACTAAGCCCCCTAGAGCTGATAAAAAACATATATATGAGGAAATAGATACATGTTCTTAATATTAATGTTACTTAATGCTCTGTATTCAATACATAGACTCATAGAAACATCTTTATTTTTTACAAATAAAACTGTTGCACCCCATGGTGAAGTTCTAGTTCGAATGAAACCATTATCAACTAATTCATGCCACTATTTTTTCAATTAAATCATTTCATTTTGATACGTTTCATAAGGTGGCTTGGAAATTAGCATAACATTCAGGCAATAAATCAATAGTAATTTGAACCTCTCGATTAGAAACAATAGTAAGAAATTCATCTGAAAAAAATCTGTAAATTCATTCACTACTAAAATTTCACTAATCAAATATGACACGTTATTTTCAACCACAAGTGAAAGATAACTTTCACTTCCATCATTAATCAATATTTTAGATTCTTGGTATGTTATCAAAGGTATGGAATCATTGAATAAAATATTCATGGTTTCAAAATTTACTTTAGAATGATAAACTTAAAGCCAATCCATACCCAAAATGATATCAAATTCCACTATGGGATGTTAAACAAGATTTATAAGAAAGTATATCCAACTAATGATAATAAGAATATTCCTATAAATCTTGGTTTCTTTTATACTTAATCCTAGAGTCTTTTCCAAAAGTTCTATGTCATATTAATGAGGTGAGGTTTCTAATTCACTTTCAATGCTCTCAGAAATAAAAAAAATGTGAAGATATAGAGTCAAATAGAGTATTATAATATTTGGAAAAACATGTAACATACCTATCACCACTTCATTTGAAGGTACCAAATCAACTGTAGTAGAAGAAAATGATTTTCTATTCCCTTATACTAACGATCTTGCTGGTTTCCACCCTGGGCATTCAATTTTGGACACACATTAGAATAATGTCCTAAATCATTGCAACTAAAACATCCTACCAATGGGTTTTCATTTCCCACCTTATTATATTCCTTACAGTTACAAGTAATATTACTAATATCTCAACATTATTTGAACTTCATGTACATTGAGATACATTCTCTAGGATTCTTTTTACCACACTTCTTACAAGATGGAAATTTTGTTTTCTTATCTTTAGACTTCATTGATGAATTCATTCCCATTTACAAAAAAATAGATCACTTATTTTTAATGCTCTCATGAAACACATGATCATCATAAAACTCTATTTCTACCTTCTTAACACATCATAAAAAATTCTCATTGCTTTTGAACTCATGAAAACCTACGCCCTTGGATATTTCAGCTTCAATCTTGAGTAAAAATGAATTTTCTTACTATCAATATACCTGATAAAATTTGGTACATACCATAAAGAATGGGTGAAATTTTCTTCATATATAACCACATAATTATCCTTATTTTTTCTCAATTCAAATAATCATTTTTTATCCTAAGTCGAACAAACTTAGGAGAATATTTCACAAGGAATATATTATTTAATTAATCCCATTCTATGGCATAAATCTATTCACTTCGTCTTATAGTTTTAATCATTTACCCCCACTGTTCGAATTCACCTTCAAAATGATAAACAATAAAACCATCCTTTTGATTGTATAAACACCCCATTACATCAAAAATATTTTTCTACTGCTTTAATCCACCCTTCATCTTGAAGAGGTTCAGATGATCCTCTAAATAATGGGGGAAATTACCATATGAAATGCTCCACTATCGACATATTCATCAATAGTGGGTCTGGATGATCTCATGCATGGAAACTATCACCATTAAAATCCTAATTCAACAGATCCTTCATGGAAACAAACAGTTCAGTTACAATTCAGTCCATCTCAAAATGTTGATTTCATAGATTATTTCCCTATGTATACCTTCCCATCATAGATTCCCTATTTCTTCAACAAAAAATGATTCTGAACAAGAATATCTTAGATAAAAAAACATGGTAATATTTAAATTCTCTATCATTTCAATTTGACCATAAACCGAAACAATTATGGATATTTTATTAAAAACATCATGAATCCAAAATTTATCTATACCGACCACTGATACCAACTATAAGGCCCCAACCATAAATGTTACATAATATTGAGATAAGTAATTTTTTTTTAATTTAATTCACTTTGAGGATCTCTTCATGTTTTTTGAATTAGATAATTAGGTCAATACTCAAAAATAACAACATAAATATTATAAGTAGACACTTCTACTCACTATCCAAAATTTTTCATAATTTTTTTTAAAAAGAAACATGGCTCCTTTCATGTTTAAAAAAATGAATTTTTCTTGATCCCATCCTTGAATCTATTATTCATTATGTCCTATGAATTTTATTAAAACATTAGATGAGAATAAAAATCATATAAAGGGATACATAAGTAATTAAAATTATTAGTCTTGAAAAAACATGTAAACCTTTAATAATTTAACATTAAGTAATAATTTTCTCCTTTATGGAGTGGTAAATATAATTCACTAAATATAAGATCATTTATTACCCTTTTTGTAACAAAAATATTATCATAAGGACCATAGAAATAATCATACAATAGATAATGGTATTTTGTAACATAAACATATTTAAATGGAATAACCGTATGGTCAACTTTCACACATATCACTACATGGAATAGCCATATGGATGACTTCTATACCCAATGCATTGGAGGTTATAACATAACCACCTATCCTTGGTTTATCACGAAACCACCCATATTTGGTTTATCATGTAACCACACATCCTTGGTTTATCACGTAACCACCCATCAAATTCCCATATACCATAACATAATCATAACACCTAAAACTAGCATAATGGAAAAATAAAGTTTCAACATTGAAATCACAAGATATCATTTAATGATATTGACATAATAAATAAATTATTAAAACCATTTTCAATACCAAAATATATGAAAAGGTTTTATGGTATTAATTTTTCTTTTTAAAACATTACTTCTTATAGAGGAATCCAAATATCAAATAATGGTTTTGGTGGAGGAGAAGTTGTTACCGCCACATACATACAAGAAATTCTTTGTTTCATTTAGTGAAATGCTTAATATAAAAATATTACTTTTTGCAAACCATTGTATGAAATTAATATTCAATCGATTGATTATACATTGTATAAAATAATGAGGTGTATTTTATCAAATATGCCTGAATGAAAGGATATTAAGACGAAGTCCGTTACCTTGAGTCTGACACGTGATTTACAAAAGTTATGTTCCGGAATAATAAACTTAGGTAAATTAATATTTTATTGATAAAATTTTTCAAGTTTATTGTTCCTTTTATATCACATATTACCATTTTATAAAAATTACAAAATTTTTTAAATTCAAATTTGACATTTGGTTAGTATTTGGTACTTGAGTCTAAAATGAACATGTCTTCATGTAAATTATCCATGTGGAAAATATTTAGTCATCTTCATAATATTATTAATGATTTAAATATCATATATATCCACTATATATTTATTTATAATATCCAAAATATTTGGAGATGTGAAATGAAATTCACCATTCATGGAGACGGTAGGCTGTACGTATTCATGGACACTAGTTTAATTTCATTATCATATTTAAAAATAATCAAAAGTTATAAATGTATATTATAATAGAAAAATTATAATAATTTAATTTATTTATCATAGGTTTAATAAAACCATCCTTTATTCATTCCAAGTATAGAGATAATGTGTCATATCAATTTATGGGGGAGGTAGTCCACACTTCCTCAAACAAAATTATCGTATTTACAGAATACAGAAAGCATAAAAGAATTTTGTAAATAAAAATTACAGAATCATAGAGAAAATATATATATAATATATATCATATAGAAATTTCATTTCTATTATAATGGCCACCATGAGTATTGGTAGGGAAAAATTGAACTATCATCATTTCTTCATGCAGTAGTTCTCCATACAAAGAAACAATATGTTCATTACCCATTAAATTGAAGTCTGTGTAAGTGTAGTTTGAAAAAATCATCCTAAAAAAATCATATTATATTTAGTATACTATTTTTATGTAATCATAAACAAAGAATAGAAATGGGAGTGGAGAAGGGAAATGAAACTAAAAATCATGAGAGAAAGTGTTGTCTCTTAATCGAGAAACATCTTTTATTTTGTACCAAATTCCTTCCATGGGAGCCTTTATAACATAAATGAGGATTCCAGGATGAAGGAAGGGATTATAGGATTTTTTTTGAGTAGATCCTAATAATACCAAATAGTTCTGTAAGTGTCAATATAAAATAATAGATACTACCTTTTTATAGGAGAGGGAAGGGGCACCCTTGGAAGCTATTAATTTTTTTTTAAAATGTAAATAATTTTTTTAATTAAAAAAGATCCAACATGTGATATGATAAATATAAGATGAGTATATGATGAAATAATATCATAAAATAATTTTTAGACATGTACTGATTTTATTTTAAATCCTATCTTTTCAGTTTACCCTTAATTATTGTCATTTAATTTTCATTGTGGTAATCACATTTTAATTATTAAGAGGATATTAATTTTACTTATATGGGGTAAATTATCCATTATTGGACACTTAATGAACTATTATAATTTATAATTGTAACTTCGTGGTTTAAAATGATTTATTGGATACTTTTAAATAATTTAATAAATTACTATTTTTATAAAACATCAATTATGTAAATTTGTAAACTATTCATTTTATTGAACTTAAATAACATCCAGAAAGATATATAACATTGAAAAAAGAATTTAATAGTCTTCTAACATGTCCTATTCACCAATAAAAATCGTGTATGTCATAAAATATGTCTAATAATATTTATTTTAGTATTTATAATATCATTTATTTGATTCCTTCTTTAATAAAGCAATCACTGCATCATCATTATGACATAATTAAATATAATTATTTAAAGTCTAAAAATTATAATTAAAATACCATGACATAGTAATTTTTTAATATTATTAATGACTTTTTATATATTAAGGGATCATTTATATAAGCTCATATTAAAATTTTTTTATTAAGAAGATTTGTTTATAACATATTTTCCTTCACTTTAAATTAAAAGATATAAGTATCATAATCACACCCAAGTAGCTTCCAAAGGCCAAATTTTCATTATAATGGTTTTCCTCGTTATACTTGTATCTAAAAATAGTATTATGAAAAGTTTTATATAATATTTATTTTTTTATATTTTTATAATATTATTTTTACCGTTAATTACCAGATTCACCCATTAACTATGGTAAATAAAAAAATTACTAAAGATAATATTCATCATGTAAAAAAAATAAAAGAGACCTATTTACATAAAATTGGATATATGAATCAAAATTTGGAATCCATTTTTTGAAATTAAAGATACATAAGTTGTAGTAATTAATTTAAAATTAATTTTATCAAAACAATATAACCGATTTTTTAAATGTAAAAACCATCAGAAGATTGACCTCTATTTATAGCAAATTTCAATTTGAAATTACCGACAATGACAAAAATTGTATTAAATTCTATAAAAATAATCTAAATATACTTTTAATGAAATTAAAATGATAATCTATCAATACAAATTAATTAGAAAAAAAGGAATTTTTGAATTAGAAATTCAGTATTTTTCACTAATCCTTAAAATATGAATTTTATTAGAAAAATACCAAAATCTAATCCAATGTAAAATTTGACATCCCTATTCAAAATAATATGTTTATTTTGTATAGTATAACATATAAAAGTTACATAAAAGATATTTAAAAATGGTTCTCTATCAAAAGGCAGTAAAACTTCCTTTAAAAAAATATTAGAGTATTTTAGGCTTAAAATCAGATTCATTCTCTGTTTAATCCTCTAAAATTTATTATATAAACATAGAAACATTATAAAAACATTTTTAATCATATTTTAGTTAGTTCTATTCATTCTTTAAAATATTATTGAATTATTTTTTGGTGTAACTTAGTGTTGTGTGCAATGTAAGATATCAGAGAAACTCATTATTTCCTATAGAGTATGCTATCGGGAAAAACATCCCCTTTAATGTAAAATTAATATCTTATAAATAAATATTAATATATTAGAAAATGTATTATTCTATAAATATATGCGATGTTACAGAAATAAAAAATTTCCATCTTAATCCTCTATCAAATGGGAGATGGATTCATCATTGATGTGTACAGTGGACTACTATCTCTTGAACTGATGTAATTATTTTCCATAAACATCTCTCAATAATAGTTAACATTATGGAATTGATGATTAAATTTGAAATTCTTGAAATTTTTATTATTCCAAAAATGTAATATATATATTTTAACTTCTTACCTTTCTATTCAATGAAAGATGATAATGTCGTTCGTGCCTATGTATCTACTACCACATCTTTAAAGTAATGTGATTCATTTTTTAGCACGCCATAAAATTGATTATATATATGTATAATTAAGGAAATAATATTATATTTCTGATATTATTATCATTATTAATGACAAAATGATACCATTTTTCTATAATGATCATTGGAAAATTGAACTATTACCCATGAGTATGTATGACATACCAGCTCCATGTTTATAATGTTGTTCATTTTTCAGAACCATATTTTATGGTGGGTTTTAAAAATATAACTGATTTATTAATGTGATAATTATTAAATTATTATTACTATTATAGTGATAGATAAATTACCCTTTGGACCACTATAAACATAACAAATCTATATTGAACATATGGACCAAACATCCTCAAAACACCTCACATATATATAATAAATTATGTAATTAATTATGACATTAAAATAATTGAAATAAATGGATTATTATATTATATTAATCATTTATAATGTAATAAAGATGTAAAATTATTGATAATATTTTATTATATATTTATTAAAGTATATATATATATCATGTTTGGACTCGTGGTGGGGATTTGGTCTCAACATTCCTTCATTAAGGGATATTTTACTATTGTGCACATAATATCTTTTCTTAGGTATATATAATTTATTATAACATAATATGTCTTTAATATTATTATTATCATGATATTTAATGTTTTTTGACATTATTATTTCTTGGTCCCATAGTTGAATAGTTACCGAAGTGGAAAAGGATTTTTTCTATAATGTCCTTTCTTTTCAGGATTTTTTATGTTGAAGGTTTTTAAGGGAAATCATATGAGTTATTTTTTTGAAAAAATATATTTTATTTTCCTATGGTTTGTAATTTTTTTATATATTTATTTTCTACATCCTATATTTTTGATAGAAGAAACATCAAGAATGGTGTCTGTAAGTGATACTATTCACATATCTTCTTTAATGATTGATAATCATTCTATTACATATCCATGATTGGTAAAATGTTTTCAAAAGTATTATTTTTAAAAATTAAATTAACTATAAATAATATTTTAAATAATATTTTTCCTTATCTTAAATATGATTTAAAAGAAAATTTATTAACATTTTCTAAATTGGACACTTTAGAATCCATTTTACAAAATGTTTGAAAAGAATGATTATTTTTAATTTTTATGAAATGAGATAATTTTCCCCAAAAAATTGTGCCTCAATTGTCAAAATCTTCCTTTACTATTTTAAAATTTTACTTTCAAATAAAATGGTTTATTTTATATATGTGATGTTTTTAGATTTTAAAAGTTATTTTCAAAGTTAAAATGTTATTTTCCTTAAGAATATTTTTAATAATATTTGATGCTATTTTGATTTATCAAAATCAAAAAACCATGACGTTACTTGCACTTCACTTGTATTATGTCTTAATGGCACAATCCTTATTCTCTATCTAAGTGGATTATGATTCTTTCAAAGACATTATCATGAAACCTCTTTCGTTTATAGGGTTTAATCATGTTATAAATAAGATATTTTTTTTGAGTTTTATATTGAAATGAATGATCCATGAACTCCATTCATGTTGTGGTTATTATAAATTTTCTACATTGTTGGTTTATTACAATTGTAGCTCATTGTTGAGTCTGATATAGGTTTTTTGATGGATCCACCCATATAGTAGCTCAATATAGCTTATATTATGGTTGTCCCCATATAATGCTCTAATGCATTGGTTAATGATTATTTTTCCTAGAGAATTATATTTTAATTTAGTCGTATGGTTATTCCAATTGTAAGGGTTATGTAAGGGTTCCATGATGTTTATGTCCCAAGATACCAACATGTATTCTTCATGCCTACTATGGGCTTTAAATTCTTCCTTTGATCAATATTGAAATCACATGACCCGTGACTGTTGATTCCAACAACTATTTACTTTTTTAAAGGTTTATTCCATTATACATGTTAATTGATATAAGTTTAATGGGTATGAGAAATCTTATGTTATGCTCATCCACTTTGATCATGACATCATACTGTTATTCTCATCTTATTATCACTAAAGGAATTCAATTGTTAATTTTTATGTTTACACTTACTGATCATTTGATTTCACCCTTCTCATTTTTCCATTTACACAAGTTATTAAGAATGTTTAATTTTTTTAGTATATAATGGTTTTATATTTGAAGACATTTTTAGGCGATATTGAAGAATTAATATATAATATGAAAATATGGGTATATAGTTAAATGTACTTCAATGATGTTATGGGTGTTTTTTATGTAAGAGTTTTCCATAATAATATAAAACAATAAACATTATATGTCCTTGGGTATATAAGTGATATAATATCTCCTTTATATGTAGTATGTTTTGGTTTGAAAAAATTGGGTCACATAAATGAGTATCAAAGCCATATATTTAATGTTAAAGGATGAGTCCTTACAATGTCTACTATGATAGTATTATGAGTGAACCTTGACTACTATGATAGTTTTGGGAGTAAACCCAATAAAAAATATAGTCTAAGAAGTAATCCATGTCTACTAAGGAAATAATTTTCTATACTTATGTGTATGCCTGATTTTTTTGTATTATGTCAATTATATTCTCTCATGTCTTATATTATTTGATTTTATTATGAATCATGTTTTATGAACATCAAATATTTTTGTAATGATTCAAAATTATGATCTATAATATACATGTTATGTTTTTCAAATGATATGATATTGTTATTATGTCCTTATTCTCATGTTATGTTTAAGTGATCTTTTATATCTTACTTGTTTAACCTTACTGAGAATATTATATATACCTTTTTTAGGTTTCCATTCCCTAGGTTATAATGAAAGGTATTTAGTATGATACATTTAGGAATGATCCTAGTTATGAATAACTTATTGGGGTATAATCTAGTTCCCTTAATAACGTGTTGTTTATGTATCCATGATTCCAAAGATATTGTATCTATATGATTCTATCATGGATAAATATATTATGTAATGAATATCCATATAATAAGATGTAATATCTATGTATGAAATGTATAGATCAATATAGGGGGTTCTTAATTGGTATTAGGGAGATGTTTAGTTAATTTTTGGGACTAGGAATAGATAACATTAGTGAAAAAACTATGTAAAAATATAAGATAATTGTAACATCCCATGTAAATAAATAATATTACTTTTTGATATTTATTAATATTTTCGAATAAAATATTAATATTACTTTAAATAGAACACTATGCTCGATGGCGTACCCAATGCGCAACAACGAGTTTCTTTGAAATCTTACGTTGCACTCTAATAATAAAATAATATTATTTTAAATGGTAGTTAACGCTTAGCCATTGTAATGGCGGGAATGAACAGAAATAACTAAAAATGATTATATATGTTTTTCAAATATTTTTACTTTTATCCAATAAATGTTAGAGGCTTAAAATACGAGTGAATCCTATTTTAAGCGTAAATATTCGAATATTATTTAAAAGGTCAATTAACCACCTTTTGATGGAAATTTTTTTAAATACACCTTTTGAAACTTTTATATGTTATATTGGACTAAATAAAATCTTTCTTTAGAATCTGGACATCAAAATTTACTTTTTGTAAATTTTTGTTACTTTTCTGATAAAGATCATTTTTAGTGAAAATGTTTTATTTTAATTCAAAACCCCCTTTTAATCTGATTTATTTGTATGGATGTATTATATTTTTAATTATGTTTAAAGTGTATTTAGAATATATTTTTACCATTTAATCCAATGGTGGTCATTAGAATTAATTTCCCTTTGAAATTGGATTTAAACTAGTGTCAATCTTTTGATATATTTTGTTTCATAAAAACCCGCTATTTGTTTTGACAACTAGAATCAATTATTAAATTGATTAATGGAACTTATATGTTTTTGAATTCTTTAAAATAGACATAATTCCTTAATTTGGAATATCAAATATAGCTTAGGGTGATTTTTTGGTATTTTTCTGAAAAACATCAATTTTGGATGAATAGTGAAACCACTAAGTGGTAGTTAAAAAACTGATTTTTTCGTTTAAATGAAAATTTACCACCTCTGTGATTTGAATTTCAAAAATCCGACATACAAGGTTGTCAATAGGATGTTAAATGTGGTTTAATGGGATGAAAATAATTTTTGGTGAATAGTAACTTTTAAGTTTTATTAATCGTGATTAAATGTAATTTGTGTAATTTAAGGTAAAGATAATGTTATAATAATATGAAATGACCTTGACACATGTCCTACCCATATTTTATGAGTCATGGACGACCAAGAAAATCCATGGGTCAACTTGGGGACCCCATGGAGCCACTTGGGTAAGAAAATGACATTAATAACTTTTTATTTAAAGTTAAAATAAAAATGTCACAAACATGTATTATTTTACTAAAATAATTTTTACATGGGGTTATAAAAATAATATTGTTGAATATAAATATTAATTGGAAAGAAAAAATATTTACTACATCATAGTATTTTTTTTATAATTTTTAGACATGATATAAATTTATTTATTTATGAGACCATGATGATGCGACAATTATCTCATTGATGAACGATTTAAATAAAATGAAAAGATAATGAAAAATAATAGTCATAGATGTCAAAAACCTATTGGATGGGTGTATTTAGGACCCTTATCACCTTATACTCAAAATATATAATTATGGGACCTTTGATATCTGAAAATCATCTTATAATAAAGTAACTTTTCAAGACTTTCCAAGAGTGCACATCCTCCCTCTTATAAAAGGCCCCCACCTCTACCTACTTACCCACACATCTCAAGCCCTTGGCTCATCCAAACTCTACTCATATTGTCTCTCCACATCCCTCTCTTACTCCTAGAAGGCTCACTTTTGGCAGATGTCTTTCTATGGAAGCCTTTGAGCTCAAATCAAAAAGAGTTATCTGATTTGAAGGTAATGTATTATCTTGTGTTCTTTTGTTTTATTTTTCTTCTCAAACCCCTAAACTCTTTTTATTCCATTATTTTGTAAAAAAACCAGAATATTAAATATACATGGATTCTGTTATGAGGATAATTAGAGTTACACTCATACACACCTCCATATAATGGTTAAGGAAGATACTATTTTTGTGGGTGGCGAATTACTGCCTCACGAAACGATGATTGTTCAATATTATTTTAACACATCTCATGGTGGCCATTAGGATGTCACTGTATTTATATATGATATATAAATTATTTTCATTTATTCCTTATGCTTATGTATTTTTCATTTATGCCATACCTTTATGGTTTCCATAATTGGTAAACATGATAATTTCATTTTAGGAAGTGCAGACTACCACCCCTCAAAGTGATTTGAATCATTAATACCATATGTGGGATGTATAAAGGATTAATTTAATGATGTTATATATTATATTAAAATTTAATTATAATATACCTATGTATAATTTTTTTCATTCTATTAAAGTATTAAATAAAAATGAAATTAGCTTTCATGCGTACGTATGGCTTACCGTCTCCATGAATGGTACATTTCATTTCTTTTCTCTAAATGTTATGTACTTTTATAAGTACATATGTATAATGGATATATATTTAAAATATTACATCTAAATGATGGATATCATTCTGTAATTATAATATATATATCTCTCATTTTTGTTTTAATTCCATTAATATGACAAAGAAATGAAAGTAGCGTCCATGCATACATACGGCCTACCGTCTCCATGAATGGTGCATTTCATTTTTTATCTCCAAATACTATGTAATATTTTAAAGTGATTATATAATTGATATGTAAGATTTTTAAATCATTAATACTATTTTGTAGATGATGTACCTATAACTACATGGAAAATTCTTTTCCAACAAGTTCAATTTTGTCTCATGTACCGAACATCAACAAAAAATGTCTGATATGAAATCACATTATTAACCAATTATTATAACATTATAATATGTGATATGAACTGAATAATAATATTTAAAAGAGGTACTTATGAAATTATTAATTGATCAAAGTTTATTATTCAGGAATATAATGAAACGAACAAGACAAGTCATACTTGAATTAAGGGATCCTACCTCTCTCTTTATTTTTAAGTACTCTCTTTTATGTCATTTCATTTAAGCTCCTCTTTATTATGTTGGGGTATTTTATTTTATATTCCTATTACAATAAATTTTATGTTCATATTATTAGAGACCATATTTTATTTCATCAATCCATTTTTGATGTTTTAAGTGGCGCCGTTAGGCATCCAGTTTTCGTAAGGGATTTTTTATCTCACTTTTATTCTAGTGAGATTTATGCTACATTTGCCACTATTTACTTTTAGTGGTGTATGTAGTTCCCATTATTCTAATATTTGTGTAATATAATTTCTTTTATCGGTATTTACATAAATGTTGAATAGTCCTTCCTTCATGGGGTGTACGTTTTGAATGTTACCCAAGTCGGTAAGGGAACCTTTCACCCTCCTCTTTTTAAAATACTTCTTTTGTTATGTATTTTAACTCACATCTTATTATGTTGGGATATGTTCTTCTATATCCTTATTAATATAAATTTTATGTCCAAGTGATGAGATACCATTTTCTCTCTCATCAACTCATTTTCTGAATTTTAATGTGATGTCGTTTGGATATCAAATTTTTGCAAGGGAACTTCTTAACGCAATTTTAATTCATTGGGTTAAACCTCTATTTATTGATTATGTCATACTATGAATATTTGTGGATGACATATTATTGTTTTACACTTAATATCATCTTATATTGGGTGTATTTATATTTTTGACACATAATTATGTAATTTATTTATCCTTAATCTAAGGATACCGTCTTGGTATTGGACTTCATCTCAATCTCATTTCATTGAGAGAAATTTAGTTTTATACAAAACTTTCATTTATACGGTGTATAAACACCTTTTATTTTTTCTTTTATTCAAAAGTAATCTTTTTATATGAAGCATTTTACTAAACAAAAAAAGGAATGTTTTGTCTTATGTATGCGGCGAAAAATACTTCTCCACCACCGTGACGATTATTTGAGTTTCGGCTTCTTCTATAAGCCATAACATCTTTTAAATGAAAAATAAACACCATGTCATAAATTTATTTTATTTTGGAATTGTAAATGATTTTGATAATGGATTTTTTATGTCAATATATTTATGTGATATATTTTTATTGAAATGTGGAAATTTTTTCTTTCCACTATATTTGTTTTATGTATTATGATTTTGTAATGGTACTTAGACATTTGACGGGTGGTTACATGATATACCATATGATGGGTGGTTCTGTGAATACCATGATGGGTGGTTACGTTATAACCTCCAATTCAGTGGGTATGGATTTCAGCCATATGGATCTTCCATGTAGTGATATGTTTGGAAGTCAACCGTATGGTTATTCTATTTAAGTATGTTTATGTCCCAAGTTACCTTTATATTTTATGTGTTCTTTATATGGGATTATGGTAATATTTTGGTTACAAAGGATAAGTAGTGATCTTTTATTCAGTGAAGAGTATTTACTAATTCATAAAGGTTAAAAGTATTACTTTGATAATGTTTTCATAGTTTACTTGTTGTTTTAAAAAAATAACAGTTTTCTTTCTTTCTGTATCTTTTACTGGACTTTTTATGATCATCCCACGTTTTTGAAATGTTCTCCACAAGACTTAAAGATGAATAGGGTCAAGGAAGGGATATAGGAAAGACTTTCTATCTAAAACATGGAACTATACATGTTTCTTTTTAAGAGTTTTTATTTTATGGAAACTTAGTAGAAGTGTCTACTTTGAATTTTTTTGAGATGTAATAGTTATGTCCTAATTCTCTAAAAATCTTAAACTTAAAAGATCCTCTATGTGAATTATTCATTTAATTCATTATTATGTAATTTTTTAAAGCTGGGTCCTTACAAAAGTCTCCTAAAACATTAGTAAATTAAACTATGTGTCACTTCCTAACAATGAACTACCTATCCAGATATTAAAAGGTGGATACAGGCTCTGACATAGATGTACCATAGGTAAATACTTTTGGTGATTCATGTTTATTTACAAAAAATTATGAAAGATTTATACTTATTTAGGTTACAGAACCAAATAGGTAATATTTTATAGTGAACCTAGATTGAATCCTAAAGATTCATAATATTTTTTATACATGTCATTTATGAGTAATTTTATAGTTTTCCTTGTATAAAATTATTGATTCCAATATTCCCAACCCTATTCTTTTAATTATTAATGTAATGATGGGAGGAAGATAGAATATAATTAACAGTGATTGAAATGAATAATAAAAAGATTTTCCCAATAACGAACCAAGAAATATATCATCTCTTATAAAAAATATAATGTAAATTCTCAGTCAACTATACAATGTTATAAATAATAATGGAAAACATGAGGAGCTCTTGAGTACACTAACGAAGGAGAATCTTGATATCGAGTCCTTTATTTATCAATTTCCACCCTAATTTAGTTGGTCTTTCAATCCAATAATTTATAAGAATTGGATCACTATAGTAGATAATATAATTTTTTTCTCCAGTGCTCAGAACATGAGAGGGTTGTGTTGATCGTTTATTATTAAGAGGGAATGGTTAACCAATGGTTAACCCGGATTAAGAATATGAGACAAAAGGAAATTTTTTAACTATATGGAATGAGTGGAGTTATTAAAAATAATCATTATTTAATATTTTACCAAAACACTTATCATGAAAATGGATCAAGATTTCCTAAAGCTATCAAATGAGGATGAACACATTAATAATTATACAGAAAAGTTTATGAGACTCACACATCATGCATCTAGTTTTATTATTATCATGGAAATTAAGACTGGACAATTATTTAATTTCACGAAACCATGTACTATAAAAGAATTAGATTATAGAGACCTTATTATCTTTGATGAAAAATTTTCAATTTACACTTAAGGGAAAATGGAAACTAGGGACTCATTATTCACCTGGGTATTGGGATTAGAAAACGGAAGTATATTTTTATTGGAAATAAAATGAAAAATAACTTGGAGGTAATAAAAATAAACAACTTACAAGATAAAAATGTGGAGTTATGAACCTAGATAATTGTATGAAAGGAAATAAAGGATGATTTAAGTGTAGAATAATCATCCATAAAGATCATGATTATCAAAGAGGTATTAAGAGGTTGTTCAATACAATAAATGAGAAGAGTATCCCAACTAATGCACCCCCACACTTCAATGCTTCATATGTCAGGAATTTGTGTAATATATAAAACAATATCATCAACCAAGGTATAATGATCGAAATAAACCCCAACAAGCATAAAGTCCAATAGAAAAAGAAAGAGACAATGTAATCACTAATGATGTAGTTGATCATAATTATGAAGTGTTAAAATGTACATTTATTCCGCACTATATACCTACAAATCTATTATTTGATTGTGGTTCCTTCAGTTATTTCATATCCTGAATGTTTTCTATAAATATTTATTAACCACCAAAAGCCATAGATATTTAATTATCTTTCAAAAAAATAGAGGTAAGATGATTTCCTATAAGCTATAAAATATTTCTATAATCAGGATTTATGAGAAAGATCAACTAGTAAATCTTGTTCTTTTAGCATTAGTAGGATTAGATATAATTAAATTCAGGAATTAGATCACCAAACATAGAACACATATCCATTTTATAGATAAATAAATCCCATTTCATATCCCAAGTAATTTTTTCATCATATATTGATAAAAATATTCTTATGAACCACCTTCAGAAGAAAATCCATTAATATGGGTCTTTATACACAATAATAAGGGATAAAATCAAATGACTAGGGATTAAGTCAATATTGAATGTGTGTCTATTGTAAGGGATTATATTGATGTATTTCCTAATTAATTAATTAGTATCCCTCAAAAGAGTGATGTTGAGTTTCCAATTGAACTCATAACCTGATCTATGATTATATTAGATATTCCTTATCTAATTTATCCTGTTTAATTAGAATCACTGAAAAAGAAACTTTAGGATAAAATAAAAAGATGTTTTATATTCCCTAGCTCTTCACCGTGGGGAGAACTAGTCATATTCTTCAATAATAAGTATTAATAAAAGCATTTTTTTAATATATTATCATGAAATTAAAAAAATAGATATCTCAAACAAGTATACATTACCCCATATAGATGAATTATTCATTCAAATTAGAGGGGTCAATTATTGTTAAATATTTATTGTCAGTTATGATATCATAAAATAATATTAAATAGGTAAAAAATACCGAAAAAAATTAACCAAAATATATTTAGTCAATGAATTCATAATTATTCATTTTATGCATAAAAATACCCCTAGAATATTTATGTATTTAAAGAATAGAGTCCTTATTGATAACCTTGAAAATTTTGTGGTAGTATTTATTCATAATACTCTCATATATTCTAAGATAATGAAAGATAGTAAATATAATTTTAGGATTTTTTTAATAACTTGATATTGGATACATTATATACCAAATTTAGTATGTGTAAACTCTAGGTACAAAAAGTATAATTCATGGGTCATGTAATCACAACTATGGTTACATATCTAGACCCATAAGAGATATAGGTTCTTGAGAAATGGAATACAATAACGATTAAAATTGACATTCATATACTTATTGCGTTGGTTAGATACTATTGATGATTTTTGAGAAATTTCAATTGGCTATAAACTTCATTAACTAAGGAAACATATAAGGGAGTGATGTTTATATGGACAGTGGAATGTAATGAAAATTTTAAAGAGCTTAAGAAGAGAATGGTTAGTATACCATCACCTAAATTACCCTATAGTGGGGGAGAATTTTTTTTATATACAATTATGCATCAATAGGTGTCTTGGGATGAATCCTTATGAAAAATTATATGGTATTTTCTTATGAAACATGAAAATTAATGAAATATAAGAAAAATTAACTAAATCATGCTCTAGAGTTATAGGTAGTAATATTTTAATTAATTATTTTCAAGCATCTTATTTATAGTGAAATTTTTGATATCTATACTGACCATAAAAAATTAAAGTATATACTTAGAGAGATGGATATGAAGATGTTCTGAATGATATGTTTAGAAATGGACAAAGATTATTATTTATCAATACATTTTCAGTACAGGATTGAAAACATTTTTGTAGATTCCTTAAGTATAAAATATCGTCATACCCTATCATTGATGATGATTAAAAGAGATCCAAATTTCTAAGATATTTAGTGTATGGATATGGAGAACATGCGGTATGGGATGTAATCTAACCATTCCAACATGATTTCTCAACAATCAATATATGTCATGACTAAGGAGGCCCAAAAAAATGATATGAATCTATAAAAGAAGATGAGAAATATCTCAAAGTTTAAGATTGATGGAGAGTGTGTTATAAGATTGGGAACCCAAAAATATGCCCCATCAATACTTGAACTAAATAAGAACATTTTAGTTTATTCACACATCTCATCATTCTCTTTCATCCTTGGAGAAAAAATATTTATATAGATAATAAGAATCACTTCTAGTGGTACAACTTGAAGAGGGGGGTTATGGAGTATGAAATTTGATATTTTCAATTCCAATAATAAAAATCTAAACATTATAATTCTATAGGGATTATGAAATCGTTACCAAAACTAGTATGGGAATTGGAGAAAATCACCATTGATTTAATCTCTGGTATTATTAATATTTCGAAAGTTTGAAATTACATATAGGTAGTAGTGGATAGAATTATAAAGTTCTCACACAATATTTTACTTTAAGAATAATACACACTTGATCAAATTACTGATTTATACATAATATAGATACTATGAAAATAAAGAATACAAAAAATCATTCATGTCTAATTGAGACCCAAGGATTAAATCAAAATTTTTAATGAGCCTTCAATGTGATTTTCATAAAGATCTATCTGTTAGAAAATATTTTCATCCTCAAACTAACAACCAATCAGAAATGATCATTCATATATTGTAAGATATTGTAAGATATACTAAGATATTTAATGATGGATTTTAAAGTAATTAGGGATAAATATCTTCCTATGGTGGAATTTTAATATAATAATACATTCCACTATATCATCTAAATGACACCATATGAGTTTTTATATGGAGAAATATGCATAAAAATAATATGTTGCGATAAATTTGATGAAAGGAACCTATTAGAACCTGATCATTTCCATGAAATGACAGAACATTTTCATACCATTCAGTGTCATTTGTTAATATAAATAGTCACAAAAAGAGTTATACTAATAACATTTGATGATATTTTGATATTGAAATTGGTGGCAAGATCTTCTTTTAGATATCTCTTTGTAATTAGGTTATGTGATTTTGGATGATAGTAAAGCTAAAACCTAGATACATTGGTCCCTTCAAGATTACTAATCATGTCAGGACTGTAGCTTATCAATTAGTACTTCTTACAAGACTCTCAAGGTAGCATGACTTATTTCATGTATCGATTTTTAAGAAGTACACACTAGATCCACCAAAATTACTAAACTCAACAAATGTTAAGTTGGAACATGATCTAACTTATAAGAACAACTAGAAGATATCTTGTACAGAAGAGATAAAGTTCTACGGAACAAGACAACTAACCTAGTAAATTTTCTATTGTGAAACCATATGTTCTAGGAGAAAATGTGAGAACCTGAAGATATAATGAGATAAAATTTCAATATTTTTTATCCATGTAATAAAATTTAGATGAAAAAATTCTTTTAATGTGGTGTAATGTAACACTAGATAAATTATAATACTTTAATGTTATGATTGATTTTTTTACATGAATAACAAAATAAAAATGAGAAAATTAATAAATAAAATATCCCCAATGTATCATAACTATTGAATTAGTGGGTATAAATAGAAGTAACTCTATTTCAATGTCAATATTGAAAAAATTGGAAATGACATCAAATAGTTAAATTATTTCTTATAAGGGTATTTTATATGAGCTTAGAAGGGAGGTATTTTCATTGGGATTTAACCTAGATAAATACTAATCCAAAATCCAACAAGTGCTGTGTGAGAAGGATCATTTTCATGGGAAATTCAAGTCCATGAAAATCACTATGAGATATAGGATTTAGATATTCCATAAATCCATATTTAAAAATTATATATTTATATGTTCGATATCATATTACATGAAAATTATGATTTTCATGAATTGGAAATATTATTTATTGTGAGGCCAAAACATGAACCATTCACCCACATAAGCTACCATTACATAATATATTTTTGTATTTATATAAAACATACATGGACTAAATTTATATGATACACGAAATGGGCATGAAATTCAAACATGTATTTTAATGCAAGAATTAATGCATACACCATCATGGAGTATCCTTAGGTTCTATAGAAACATTATATCCATATGATGGAATGGTGTGTGAGATATATTGGTATCCTTATTATTTTATTAAACACCCCAAGAACTATATCAATATTTATCTTCATTATATTCATATTGAGGTAATATGAGACTGTGGAGAGAAGATAAAACCTATGTGAACATCAGATGATTCTATAAAACCAGTGGCTACCTAGGAAGGTTGTATGATTTTTTTTCATGTTTTGTAATCTCTCTCAAATGCATCCAAAGGATATCATGATTTATTCAGTAGCTATTCAATGTAAGGTATTCTAGATTTACAATATTTGTTAATTTTATAACACATTAATTATGTCAATCTTTACACTATTCATTTTATTGAATTTATATAAAATCAAAACAGAGAGATAAATTGAAACCAAATAATTGAATATTATTTTTAAATGTCATATTCAACATTAAAAATAATGGATGACATTAATTTTTCTAGATAGTATTTATTTTAACATTTTTAATATCATTTATTTGATTTAATCTTTAATAAAGCAATCATTGCATCATCTTTATGTCGTAATTAAATTTTAATTATTTAATATCTAATTTTTTTAAATATAATACAATGATTTCTGAAATATTTTTATAATTATAATGAATATATATAGTAAAAATGACAATTTATAGAAACTCATTTTAAAATTGATTTATTATGAATATTTATACATATAACATATTTTCCCTTACATTAAATTAAAAGATATAAGTGTCATAATAACACCCAAGTGGCTTACAAAGGACATATTTTCATCCCAAGTGTTGTTTAAGTTGGATATATCTTATTAAATTGTATTAGAACAAGTGTTAGGATATTTTTATATTATTATAATATTATTTTTACCCTTAATTACCAAATTATCCCTTTAACTGTGGTAAATAAAAAATAATTACAAAAGATACTATTCATCATGTACAAAAATAAAAGTGACATATTTGCATAATTTGGAATTAATGATTCAAAATATGGAATCCATTTTTCTGAATTCAAAACACATAACATGCAATAATTAATTTAAAATTAATACCCATTATTAATATGATAAAATGAGTATTTAAATGTAAAAACCATCAAAAGGTTGACATGTGTTTATATCAAATTTATATGTTAAATTACTTCCAATGAACAAAATTGGACTAAATGATAAAAATAATCTAAATTTACTTTAAACCATTTCAAAATATTATCTACCAATACAAATAAATTATACAAAAAGCTAGTATTGAATTTGAAATGTAGTATTTTTCACAATTCAGTAAAATATAAATTTTATTAGAAAAATAAGAAAATTTATTCCAATGTAAATTTTGAAATACCTCCTCTATTGAATAGGTTTATTTCTTAAAATAGAACCTATAAAAGTGAAAAAAACAATATATCAAATTGGTTTTCCTTCAAATGGCAGTAAAATATCCTTTTAAAAAATATTAAAGTATTTTATGCTAAAAAATTCGATTCATTCTCATTTTAAGCCTCAAAACGTTATAGGGAAAAAATGAGAAAAGATATAAAAAAACATGTTTAAAAATGTTGTAGTTAGTTTTGTTCCTTCCCTCTAATACAATGTGTATGCGTTAACTACCATTTGAAATAAAAACAATATTATTGTATTATATTTTGGTTTAACTCAGTGCTGTCTGCAACATAAGATTCTAGAGAGACCCGTTGTAGCGTGTCGAGTACGTTATCAGACAAAGAGTCCAATTTAATGAAAAATTAATATATTATTCATAAATATTAATAGATATTAAAATTTATTATTCTATATATACATGGGATATTAAATCCTTCCCGCTTTTGGATATTGTGTCCCTGAAATTTTATTTACTTATTAAATAAGTGGGGGTGTTTCTCCCTCATAACATTTTCTGATTCCAACATTGCGTCTTCGACCATATGTTTTTTCCATAAAACCTTTAACTAATAAATAACTTAATTTTGAAACACATGCTCTTTGTGGCCAAGAATCAATTTTGGAAGTTCTTCATAAGAAGGATTCACTTCGAATTGAACTACCTATGCACTCAAAACATGAGATAGGTATAGAATATAATTTCATAACATTAAAACATGAAACAAATTGTGTAATTAGGATAAACATGAAGTAAATCCACTATATAGGCAACTGAAACAACATTCTCTATGATTTCATATGGTCTAATGAACCTTGGACTCAGTTTACCTTTCTTACCAAAACGTATCACACTTTTCCATGGTAAAACTGTTAAAAACACATGATCTCCTACCTTGAAAAAAAGATCCTTCCTATGGTTATCCTCAAAACTTTTCTCCTTCTCTGAGATATCCTAATGTTATTCTGAATCAATAGAATATTTTTAACCATCACTTCTACCAATTCTGGTCCCATCAACCGACTTTCACCTACTTCATCCCAAAAATCTAGAGTTCGACACCACTTTCCATATAACGCTTAAAATGGTTCCGTATGTATACTCGAATGAAAACATTAATATATGATAACTCAACTAAAGAATGATATTGATACCAGCTTCCCTGGTAATCCATTGACTAATAATGTAGCATATCCTCTAAGTCTTGAATTGTCTGTTTTGACTCCCCATCTTATTGAGGTTGAATAGTTGTACTGAAATTTAATTCATTTTTCAATGACATCTGAAGGGCTTCCCAAAAGTTAAAAGTGGCACTGAAATAACGATCAGATATAATGGAGGGGGTAAGTCCATGTAAATTTAGTATCTATTTAATATATAATAATTAAATTTGATCTAGGGACAAAAAATCTCAATAGGAATAAAAAGTGAAGATTTAGTCTATGGATTAACAATAACCTAGATCACATTGTTACCTAGAGAAGTATTTGGAAATTACACTACAAAATCCATGGATATATTTTACCATTTCAACTCCAGCACTAGAAAAGGATGAAAAATTCCTTTTAGTAACTGTAGTTCTTCTTTATCCAAATGACAATTCAATCACTTCATTGTAACGTCAACAATATCACTTTTCCTTATGTTCCACGAGTAATTATCCTAAAGATCATTGTAAATGTTAGTACTACCAAGTTGAATTTAAAATAAAGAACTATAAGCTTCACATAACCAATCCCTTTTCAACTGTGAGTCAAAAGGAACACATAATATATTTACAAGCCTCAAAACAAAATCTTTTAACAATGTTAAATTCAGGTAACATACCCTTTGGACCCAATTATATCTTTTTCTAAAAAACACAATCTTCTTTTTGTTCTTTTTTATTTCTGTCTGATTGAGATGATTTAACTACCACCTGAAACAAATCAGAGGAATTCACTGTACCAACAAATTCCAGTCCAAAATTTATCAAATCTATAATCCAAGGATATTGTCCCAAACATATAATGGTTAATGTAGCATTAATCTTTCACATTAAAGCATCATCCACATTATATTCCTTTTTGGGATGGTAATTAACTGGGCTATGATAATCATTGATTAATTCCAGCCATCTCCTACGTCTCATTTTTAATTCTTTCTGAGTTAATATATACTTAAAACATTTGTGATCAGAATCTGTTTCACACTTTACAAAATACAAATGATGCCTCTAAATTTATAATGCAATATCAACTACAGATAATTACATATCATGTGTAGGGTAATATAAGTCAAGAGGTTTCAACTGACATGGAGAATAAGCAGTTATATAATCATTCTGCATTAGGACACAACAAGTTCTTTCAATGAGGCATCATTTTAGAGAAAATATTTCACTATTCCTAGAAGGTAGGACCAAAATTTAAGAATTTAGAAATCTTATTTTTAGTTTTGAAAAACAATCATCAAATTCTTTTTTCAAGATAAAATTAACTCCCATACATGTCATCTTAGTTAGTGGGATAGATAAATGAGAAACATTTACAATTAACCATAGGTAATAACCTCCTAATACAAGAAATTTTTTAACCTCTATGATATTGGTAGGTCTTGGCCATACATCAACAAATTTTGTTTTAGAAGGGTCAATATTTATGTCATCATTAGACACAATATGACCAAAGAAATAAAATTGCTGCAACCAAAATTAATTCTTAATGAACATTCCATATAGTTTCATTTTATTTTGGGTTTGCAAAAAAATCCTTAAGCGAATTTCTTGTTCCTCCTAGATTTTAGAATATACCAAATATTATCTATATACACAACCACAAATGGATTGAATACCGATGAAATACTTCAACAATGAGATTCATAAATACCGTAGGAGAATTGGATAACCCTTTGGGAATAAATACAAACTCATAATGCCCATATCTTGTTTGGAATGATGTCATTGTAATTTCATCCTCCTTAATCTTCAGCTAGTGGCAATCTAACCTCAAATAAATATTCAAAAAATACTAAGCCCCCTAGAGCTGATAAAAAACATATATATGAGGAAATAGATACATGTTCTTAATATTAATGTTACTTAATGCTCTGTATTCAATACATAGACTCATAGAAACATCTTTATTTTTTACAAATAAAACTGTTGCACCCCATGGTGAAGTTCTAGTTCGAATGAAACCATTATCAACTAATTCATGCCACTATTTTTTCAATTAAATCATTTCATTTTGATACGTTTCATAAGGTGGCTTGGAAATTAGCATAACATTCAGGCAATAAATCAATAGTAATTTGAACCTCTCGATTAGAAACAATAGTAGGAAATTCATCTGAAAAAAATCTGTAAATTCATTCACTACTAAAATTTCACTAATCAAATATGACACGTTATTTTCAACCACAAGTGAAAGATAACTTTCACTTCCATCATTAATCAATATTTTAGATTCTTGGTATGTTATCAAAGGTATGAAATCATTGAATAAAATATTCATGGTTTCAAAATTTACTTTAGAATGATAAACTTAAAGCCAATCCATACCCAAAATGATATCAAATTCCACTATGGGATGTTAAACAAGATTTATAAGAAAGTATATCCAACTAATGATAATAAGAATATTCCTATAAATCTTGGTTTCTTTTATACATAATCCTAGAGTCTTTTCCAAAAGTTCTATGTCATATTAATGAGGTGAGGTTTCTAATTCACTTTCAATGCTCTCAGAAATAAAAAAAATGTGAAGATATAGAGTCAAATAGAGTATTATAATATTTGGAAAAACATGTAACATACCTATCACCACTTCATTTGAAGGTACCAAATCAACTGTAGTAGAAGAAAATGATTTTCTATTCCCTTGTACTAACGATCTTGCTGGTTTCCACCCTGGGCATTCAATTTTGGACACACATTAGAATAATGTCCTAAATCATTGCAACTAAAACATCCTACCAATGGGTTTTCATTTCCCACCTTATTATATTCCTTACAGTTACAAGTAATATTACTAATATCTCAACATTATTTGAACTTCATGTACATTGAGATACATTCTCTAGGATTCTTTTTACCACACTTCTTACAAGATGGAAATTTTGTTTTCTTATCTTTAGACTTCATTGATGAATTCATTCCCATTTACAAAAAAATAGATCACTTATTTTTAATGCTCTCATGAAACACATGATCATCATAAAACTCTATTTCTACCTTCTTAACACATCATAAAAAATTCTCATTGCTTTTGAACTCATGAAAACCTACGCCCTTGGATATTTCAGCTTCAATCTTGAGTAAAAATGAATTTTCTTACTATCAATATACCTGATAAAATTTGGTACATACCATAAAGAATGGGTGAAATTTTCTTCATATATAACCACATAATTATCCTTATTTTTTCTCAATTCAAATAATCATTTTTTATCCTAAGTCGAACAAACTTAGGAGAATATTTCACAAGGAATATATTATTAAATTAATCCCATTCTATGGCATAAATCTATTCACTTCGTCTTATAGTTTTAATCATTGACCCCCACTGTTCGAATTCACCTTCAAAATGATAAACAATAAAACCATCCTTTTGATTGTATAAACACCCCATTACATCAAAAATATTTTTCTACTGCTTTAATCCACCCTTCATCTTGAAGAGGTTCAGATGATCCTCTAAATAATGGGGGAAATTACCATATGAAATGCTCCACTATCGACATATTCATCAATAGTGGTTCTGGATGATCTCATGCATGGAAACTATCACCATTAAAATCCTAATTCAACAGATCCTTCATGGAAACAAACAGTTCAGTTACAATTCAGTCCATCTCAAAATGTTGATTTCATAGATTATTTCCCTATGTATACCTTCCCATCATAGATTCCCTATTTCCTCAACAAAAAATGATTCTGAACAAGAATATCTTAGATAAAAAAACATGGTAATATTTAAATTCTCTATCATTTCAATTTGACCATAAACCGAAACAATTATGGATATTTTATTAAAAACATCATGAATCCAAAATTTATCTATACCGACCACTGATACCAACTATAAGGCCCCAACCATAAACGTTACATAATATTGAGATAAGTAATTTTTTTTAATTTAATTCACTTTGAGGATCTCTTCAGGTTTTTTGAATTAGATAATTAGGTCAATACTCAAAAATAACAACATAAATATTATAAGTAGACACTTCTACTCACTATCCAAAATTTTTCATAATTTTTTTTAAAAAGAAACATGGCTCCTTTCATGTTTAAAAAAATGAATTTTTCTTGATCCCATCCTTGAATCTATTATTCATTATGTCCTATGAATTTTATTAAAACATTAGATGAGAATAAAAATCATATAAAGGGATACATAAGTAATTAAAATTATTAGTCTTTAAAAAACATGTAAACCATTAATAATTTAACATTAAGTAATAATTTTCTCCTTTATGGAGTGGTAAATATAATTCACTAAATATAAGATCATTTATTACCCTTTTTGTAACAAAAATATTATCATAAGGACCATAGAAATAATCATACAATAGATAATGGTATTTTGTAACATAAACATATTTAAATGGAATAACCGTATGGTCAACTTTCACACATATCACTACATGGAATAGCCATATGGATGACTTCTATACCCAATGCATTGGAGGTTATAACATAACCACCTATCCTTGGTTTATCACGAAACCACCCATATTTGGTTTATCATGTAACCACACATCCTTGGTTTATCACGTAACCACCCATCAAATTCCCATATACCATAACATAATCATAACACCTAAAACTAGCATAATGGAAAAATAAAGTTTCAACATTGAAATGACATGATATCATTTAATGATATTGACATAATTAATAAATTATTAAAACCATTTTCAATACCAAAATATATGAAAAGGTTTTATGGTATTAATTTTTCTTTTTAAAACATTACTTCTTATAGAGGAATCCAAATATCAAATAATGGTTTTGGTGGAGGAGAAGTTGTTACCGCCACATACATACAAGAAATTCTTTGTTTCATTTAGTGAAATGCTTAATATAAAAATATTACTTTTTGTAAACCATTGTATGAAATTAATATTCAATGGATTGATTATACATTGTATAAAATAATGAGGTGTATTTTATCAAATATGCCTGAATGAAAGGATATTAAGACGAAGTCCGTTACCTTGAGTCTGACACGTGATTTACAAAAGTTATGTTCCGGAATAATAAACTTAGGTAAATTAATATTTTATTGATAAAAGTTTTCAAGTTTATTGTTCCTTTTATATCACATATTACCATTTTATAAAAATTACAAAATTTTTTAAATTCAAATTTGACATTTGGTTAATATTTGGTACTTGAGTCTAAAATGAACATGTCTTCATGTAAATTATCCATGTGGAAAATATTTAGTCATCTTCATAATATTATTAATGATTTAAATATCATATATATCCACTATATATTTATTTATAATATCCAAAATATTTGGAGATGTGAAATGAAATTCACCATTCATGGAGACGGTAGGCTGTACGTATTCATGGACACTAGTTTAATTTCATTATCATATTTAAAAATAATCAAAAGTTATAAATGTATATTATAATAGAAAAATTATAATAATTTAATTTATTTATCATAGGTTTAATAAAACCATCCTTTATTCATTCCAAGTATAGAGATAATGTGTCATATCAATTTATGGGGGAGGTAGTCCACACTTCCTCAAACAAAATTATCGTATTTACAGAATACAGAAAGCATAAAAGAATTTTCTAAATAAAAATTACAGAATCATAGAGAAAATATATATATAATATATATCATATAGAAATTTCATTTCTATTATAATGGCCACCATGAGTATTGGTAGGGAAAAATTGAACTATCATCATTTCTTCATGCAGTAGTTCTCCATACAAAGAAACAATATGTTCATTACCCATTAAATTGAAGTCTGTGTAAGTGTAGTTTGAAAAATCATCCTAAAAAAATCATATTATATTTAGTATACTATTTTTATGTAATCATAAACAAAGAATAGAATTGGGAGTGGAGAAGGGAAATGAAACTAAAAATCATGAGAGAAAGTGTTGCCTCTTAATCGGGAAACATCTTTTATTTTGTACCAAATTCCTTCCATGGGAGTCTTTATAACATAAATGAGGATTCCAGGATGAAGGAAGGGATTCTAGGATGTTTTTTGAGTAGATCCTAATAATACCAAATAGTTCTGTAAGTGTCAATATAAAATAATAGATACTACCTTTTTATAGGAGAGGGAAGGGGCACCCTTGGAAGCTATTAATTTTTTTTAAAAATGTAAATAAATTTTTTAATTAAAAAAGATCCAACATGTGATATGATAAATATAAGATGAGTATATGATGAAATAATATCATAAAATAATTTTTAGACATGTACTGATTTTATTTTAAATCCTATCTTTTCAGTTTACCCTTAATTATTGTCATTTAATTTTCATTGTGGTAATCACATTTTAATTATTAAGAGGATATTAATTTTACTTATATGGGGTAAATTATCCATTATTGGACACTTAATGAACTATTATAATTTATAATTGTAACTTCGTGGTTTAAAATGATTTTTTGGATACTTTTAAATAATTTAATAAATTACTATTTTTATAAAACATCAATTATGTAAATTTGTAAACTATTCATTTTATTGAACTTAAATAACATCCAGAAAGATATATAACATTGAAAAAAGAATTTAATAGTCTTCTAACATGTCCTATTCACCAATAAAAATCGTGTATGTCATAAAATATGTCTAATAATATTTATTTTAGTATTTATAATATCATTTATTTGATTCCTTCTTTAATAAAGCAATCACTGCATCATCATTATGACATAATTAAATATAATTATTTAAAGTCTAAAAATTATAATTAAAATACCATGACATAGTAATTTTTTTATATTATTAATGACTTTTTATATATTAAGGGATCATTTATATAAGCTCATATTAAAAATTTTTTATTTAGAAGATTTGTTTATAACATATTTTCCTTCACTTTAAATTAAAAGATATAAGTATCATAATCACACCCAAGTAGCTTCCAAAGGCCAAATTTTCATTATAATGGTTTTCCTCGTTATACTTGTATCTAAAAATAGTATTATGAAAAGTTTTATATAATATTTATTTTTTTATATTTTTATAATATTATTTTTACCGTTAATTACCAGATTCACCCTTTAACTATGGTAAATAAAAAAAATTACTAAAGATAATATTCATCATGTAAAAAAAATAAAAGAGACCTATTTACATAAAATTGGATATATGAATCAAAATATGGAATCCATTTTTTGAAATTAAAGATACAGAAGTTGTAGTAATTAATTTAAAATTAATTTTATCAAAACAATATAACCGATTTTTTAAATGTAAAAACCATCAGAAGATTGACCTCTATTTATAGCAAATTTCAATTTGAAATTACCGAAAATGACAAAAATTGTATTAAATTATATAAAAATAATCTAAATATACTTTTAATGAAATTAAAATGATAATCTATTAATACAAATTAATTAGAAAAAAAGGAATTTTTGAATTAGAAATTCAGTATTTTTCACTAATCCTTAAAATATGAATTTTATTAGAAAAATACAAAAATCTAATCCAATGTAAAATTTGACATCCCTATTCAAAATAATATGTTTATTTTGTATAGTATAACAAATAAAAGTTACATAAAAGATATTTAAAAATGGTTCTCTATCAAAAGGCAGTAAAACTTCCTTTAAAAAAATATTAGAGTATTTTAGAATTAAAATCAGATTCATTCTCTGTTTAATCCTCTAAAATTTATTATATAAACATAGAAACATTATAAAAACATTTTTAATCATATTTTAGATATTTATATTCATTCTTTAAAATATTATTGAATTATTTTTTGGTGTAACTTAGTGTTGTGTGCAATGTAAGATATCAGAGAAACTCATTATTTCCTATAGAGTATGCTATCGGGAAAAACATCCCCTTTAATGTAAAATTAATATCTTATAAATAAATATTAATATATTAGAAAATGTATTATTCTATAAATATATGCGATGTTACAGAAATAAAAAATTTCCATCTCAAACCTCTATCAAATGGGAGATGGATTCATCATTGATGTGTACAGTGGACTACTATCTCTTGAACTGATGTAATTATTTTCCATAAACATCTCTCAATAATAGTCAACATTATGGAATTGATGATTAAATTTGAAATTCTTGAAATTTTTATTATTCCAAAAATGTAATATATATATTTTAACTTCTTACCTTTCTATTCAATGAAAGATGATAATGTCGTTTGTGCCTATGTATCTACTACCACATCTTTAAAGTAATGTGATTCATTTTTTAGCACGCCATAACATTGATTATATATATGTATAATTAAGGAAATAATATTATATTTCTGATATTATTGTCATTATAAATGACAAAATGATACCATTTTTCTATAATGATCATTGGAAAATTGAACTATTACCCATGAGTATGTATGACATACCAGCTCCATGTTTATAATGTTGTTCATTTTTCAGAACCATATTTTATGGTGGGTTTTAAAAATATAACTGATTTATTAATGTGATAATTATTAAATTATTATTACTATTATGGTGATAGATAAATTACCCTTTGGACCACTATAAACATAACACATCTATATTGAACATATGGACCAAACATCCTCAAAACACCTCACATATATATAATAAATTATGTAATTAATTATGACATTAAAATAATTGAAATAAATGGATTATTATATTATATTAATCATTTATAATGTAATAAAGATGTAAAATTATTGATAATATTTTATTATATATTTATTAAAGTATATATATATCATGTTTGGACTCGTGGTGGGGATTTGGTCTCAACATTCCTTCATTAAGGGATATTTTACTATTGTGCACATAATATCTTTTCTTAGGTATATATAATTTATTATAACATAATATGTCTTTAATATTATTATTATCATGATATTTAATGTTTTTTGACATTATTATTTCTTGGTCCCATAGTTGAATAGTTACCGAAGTGGAAAAGGATTTTTTCTATAATGTGCTTTCTTTTCAGGATTTTTTATGTTGAAGGTTTTTAAGGGAAATCATATGAGTTATTTTTTTGAAAAAATATATTTTATTTTCCTATGGTTTGTAATTTTTTTATATGTTTATTTTCTACATCCTATATTTTTGATAGAAGAAACATCAAGAATGGTGTCTGTAAGTGATACTATTCACATATCTTCTTTAATGATTGATAATCATTCTATTACATATCCATGATTGGTAAAATGTTTTCAAAAGTATTATTTTTAAAAATTAAATTAACTATAAATAATATTTTAAATAATATTTTTCCTAATCTTAAATATGATTTAAAAGAAAATTTATTAACATTTTCTAAATTGGACACTTTAGAATCCATTTTACAAAATGTTTGAAAAGAATGATTATTTTTAATTTTTATGAAATGAGATAATTTTCCCAAAAAAATTGTGCCTCAATTTTCAAAATCGTCCTTTACTATTTTAAAATTTTACTTTCAAATAAAATGGTTTATTTTATATATGTGATGTTTTTAGATTTTAAAAGTTATTTTCAAAGTTAAAATGTTATTTTCCTTAAGAATATTTTTAATAATATTTGATGCTATTTTGATTTATCAAAATCAAAAAACCATGACGTTACTTGCACTTCACTTGTATTATGTCTTAATGGCACAATCCTTATTCTCTATCTAAGTGGATTATGATTCTTTCAAAGATATTATCATGAAACCTCTTTCGTTTATAGGGTTTAATCATGTTATAAATAAGATATTTTTTTTGAGTTTTATATTGAAATGAATGATCCATGAACTCCATTCATGTTGTGGTTATTATAAATTTTCTACATTGTTGGTTTATTCCAATTGTAGCTCATTGTTGAGTCTGATATAGGTTTTTTGATGGATCCACCCATATAGTAGCTCAATATAGCTTATATGATGGTTGTCCCCATATAATGCTCTAATGCATTGGTTAATGATTATTTTTCCTAGAGAATTATATTTTAATTTAGTCGTATGGTTATTCCAATTGTAAGGGTTATGTAAGGGTTCCATGATGTTTATGTCCCAAGATACCAACATGTATTCTTCATGCCTACTATGGGCTTTAAATTCTTCCTTTGATCAATATTGAAATCACATGACCCGTGACTGTTGATTCCAACAACTATTTACTTTTTTAAAGGTTTATTCCATTATACATGTTAATTGATATAAGTTTAATGGGTATGAGAAATCTTATGTTATGCTCATCCACTTTGATCATGACATCATACTGTTATTCTCATCTTATTATCACTAAAGGAATTCAATTGTTAATTTTTATGTTTACACTTACTGATCATTTGATTTCACCCTTCTCATTTTTCCATTTACACAAGTTATTAAGAATGTTTAATTTTTTTAGTATATAGTGGTTTTATATTTGAAGACATTTTTAGGTGATATTGAAGAATTAATATATAATATGAAAATATGGGTATATAGTTAAATGTACTTCAATGATGTTATGGGTGTTTTTTATGTAAGAGTTTTCCATAATAATATAAAACAATAAACATTATATGTCCTTGGGTATATAAGTGATATAATATCTCCTTTATATGTAGTATGTTTTGGTTTGAAAAAATTGGGTCACATAAATGAGTATCAAAGCCATATATTTAATGTTAAAGGATGAGTCCTTACAATGTCTACTATGATAGTATTATGAGTGAACCTTGACTACTATGATAGTTTTGGGAGTAAACCCAATAAAAAATATAGTCTAAGAAGTAATCCATGTCTACTAAGGAAATAATTTTCTATACTTATGTGTATGCCTGATTTTTTTGTATTATGTCAATTATATTCTCTCATGTCTTATATTATTTGATTTTATTATGAATCATGTTTTATGAACATCAAATATTTTTGTAATGATTCAAAATTATGATCTATAATATACATGTTATGTTTTTCAAATGATATGATATTGTTATTATGTCCTTATTCTCATGTTATGTTTAAGTGATCTTTTATATCTTACTTGTTTAACCTTACTGAGAATATTATATATACCTTTTTTAGGTTTCCATTCCCTAGGTTATAATTAAAGGTATTTAGAATGATACATTTAGGAATGATCCTAGTTATGAATAACTTATTGGGGTATAATCTAGTTCCCTTAATAACGTGTTGTTTATGTATCCATGATTCCAAAGATATTGTATCTATATGATTCTATCATGGATAAATATATTATGTAATGAATATCCATATAATAAGATGTAATATCTATGTATGAAATGTATAGATCAATATAGGGGGTTCTTAATTGGTATTAGGGAGAGGTTTAGTTAATTTTTGGGACTAGGAATAGATAACATTAGTGAAAAAACTATGTAAAAATATAAGATAATTGTAACATCCCATGTAAATAAATAATATTACTTTTTGATATTTATTAATATTTTTGAATAAAATATTAATATTACTTTAAATAGAACACTATGCTCGATGGCGTACCCAATGCGCAACAACGAGTTTCTTTGAAATCTTACGTTGCACTCTAATAATAAAATAATATTATTTTAAATGGTAGTTAACGCTTAGCCATTGTAATGGCGGGAATGAACAGAAATAACTAAAAAATGATTATATATGTTTTTCAAATATTTTTACTTTTATCCAATAAATGTTAGAGGCTTAAAATACGCGGGAATCCAATTTTAAGCGTAAATATTCGAATATTATTTAAAAGGTCAATTAACCACCTTTTGATGGAAATTTTTTTAAATACACCTTTTGAAACTTTTATATGTTATATTGGACTAAATAAAATCTTTCTTTAGAATCTGGACATCAAAATTTACTTTTTGTAAATTTTTGTTACTTTTCTGATAAAGATCATTTTTAGTGAAAATGTTTTATTTTAATTCAAAACCCCCTTTTAATCTGATTTATTTGTATGGATGTATTATATTTTTAATTATGTTTAAAGTGTATTTAGAATATATTTTTACCATTTAATCCAATGGTGGTCATTGGAATTAATTTCCCTTTGAAATTGGATTTAAACTAGTGTCAATCTTTTGATATATTTTGTTTCATAAAAACCCGCTATTTGTTTTGACAACTAGAATTAATTATTAAATTGATTAATTCAACTTATATGTTTTTGAATTTTTTAAAATAGACATCATTTTTTAATTTGGAATATCAAATATAGCTTAGGGTGATTTTTTGGTATTTTTCTGAAAAACATCAATTTTGGATGAATAGTGAAACCACTAAGTGGTAGTTAAAAAACTGATTTTTTCATTTAAATGAAAATTTACCAACTCTGTGATTTGAATTTCAAAAATCCGACATACAAGGTTGTCATTAGGATGTTAAATGTGGTTTAATGGGATGAAAATAATTTTTGGTGAATAGTAACTTTTAAGTTTTATTAATCGTGATTAAATGTAATTAGTGTAATTTAAGGTAAAGATAATGTTATAATAATATGAAATGACCTTGACACATGTCCTACCCATATTTTATGAGTCATGGACGACCAAGAAAATCCATGGGTCAACTTGGGGACCCCATGGAGCCACTTGGGTAAGAAAATGACATTAATAACTTTTTATTTAAAGTTAAAATAAAAATGTCACAAACATGTATTATTTTACTAAAATAATTTTTACATGGGGTTATAAAAATAATATTGTTGAATATAAATAGTAATTGGAAAGAAAAAATATTTACTACATCATAGTATTTTTTTTATTATTTTTAGACATGATATAAATTAATTTATTTATGAGACCATGATGATGCGACAATTATCTCATTGATGAACGATTTAAATAAAATGAAAAGATAATGAAAAATAATAGTCATAGATGTCAAAAACCTATTGGATGGGTGTATTTAGGACCCTTATCACCTTATACTCAAAATATATAATTATGGGACCTTTGATATCTGAAAATCATCTTATAATAAAGTAACTTTTCAAGACTTTCCAAGAGTGCACATCCTCCCTCTTATAAAAGGCCCCCACCTCTACCTACTTACCCACACCTCTCAAGCCCTTGGCTCATCCAAACTCTACTCATATTGTCTCTCCACATCCCTCTCTTACTCCTAGAAGGCTCACTTTTGGCAGATGTCTTTCTATGGAAGCCTTTGAGCTCAAATCAAAAAGAGTTATCTGATTTGAAGGTAATGTATTATCTTGTGTTCTTTTGTTTTATTTTTCTTCTCAAACCCCTAAACTCTTTTTATTCCATTATTTTGTAAAAAAACCAGAATATTAAATATACTTGGATTCTGTTATGAGGATAATTAGAGTTACACTCATACACACATCCATATAATGGTTAAGGAAGATACTATTTTTGTGGGTGGCGAATTACTGCCTCACGAAACGATGATTGTTCAATATTATTTTAACACATCTCATGGTGGCCATTAGGATGTCACTGTATTTATATATGATATATAAATTATTTTCATTTATTCCTTATGCTTATGTATTTTTCATTTATGCCATACCTTTATGGTTTCCATAATTGGTAAACATGATAATTTCATTTTAGGAAGTGCAGACTACCACCCCTCAAAGTGATTTGAATCATTAATACCATATGTGGGATGTATAAAGGATTAATTTAATGATGTTATATATTATATTAAAATTTAATTATAATATACCTATGTATAATTTTATTCATTCTATTAAAGTATTAAATAAAAATGAAATTAGCTTTCATGCGTACGTATGGCTTACCGTCTCCATGAACGGTACATTTCATTTCTTTTCTCTAAATGTTATGTACTTTTATAAGTACATATGTATAATGGATATATATTTAAAATATTACATCTAAATGATGGATATCATTCTGTAATTATAATATATATATCTCTCATTTTTGTTTTAATTCCATTAATATGACAAAGAAATGAAAGTAGCGTCCATGCATACATACGGCCTACCGTCTCCATGAATGGTGCATTTCATTTTTTATCTCCAAATACTATGTAATATTTTAAAGTGATTATATAATTGATATGTAAGATTTTTAAATCATTAATACTATTTTGTAGATGATGTACCTATAACTACATGGAAAATTCTTTTCCAACAAGTTCAATTTTGTCTCATGTACCGAACATCAACAAAAAATGTCTGATATGAAATCACATTATTAACCAATTATTATAACATTATAATATGTGATATGAACTGAATAATAATATTTAAAAGAGGTACTTATTAAATTATTAATTGATCAAAGTTTATTATTCAGGAATATAATGAAACGAACAAGACAAGTCATACTTGAATTAAGGGATCCTACCTCTCTCTTTATTTTTAAGTACTCTCTTTTATGTCATTTCATTTAAGCTCCTCTTTCTTATGTTGGGGTATTTTATTTTATATTCCTATTACAATAAATTTTATGTTCATATGATTAGAGACCATATTTTATTTCATCAATCCATTTTTGATGTTTTAAGTGGCGCCGTTAGGCATCCAGTTTTCGTAAGGGATTTTTTATCTCACTTTTATTCTAGTGAGATTTATGCTACATTTGCCACTATTTACTTTTAGTGGTGTATGTAGTTCCCATTATTCTAATATTTGTGTAATATAATTTCTTTTATCGGTATTTACATAAATGTTGAATAGTCCTTCCTTCATGGGGTGTACGTTTTGAATGTTACCCAAGTCGGTAAGGGAACCTTTCACCCTCCTCTTTTTAAAAGACTTCTTTTGTTATGTATTTTAACTCACATCTTATTATGTTGGGATATGTTCTTCTATATCCTTATTAATATAAATTTTATGTCCAAGTGATGAGATACCATTTTCTCTCTCATCAACTCATTTTCTGAATTTTAATGTGATGTCGTTTGGATATCGAATTTTTGCAAGGGAACTTCTTAACGCAATTTTAATTCATTGGGATAAACCTCTATTTATTGATTATGTCATACTATGAATATTTGTGGATGACATATTATTGTTTTACACTTAATATCATCTTATATTGGGTGTATTTATATTTTTGACACATAATTATGTAATTGATTTATCCTTAATCTAAGGATACCGTCTTGGTATGGGACTTCGTCTCAATCTCATTTCATTGAGAGAAATTTAGTTTTATACAAAACTTTCTTTTATACGGTGTATAAACACCTTTTATTTTTTCTTTTATTCAAAAGTAATCTTTTTATATGAAGCATTTTACTAAACAAAAAAAGGAATGTTTTGTCTTATGTATGCGGCGAAAAATACTTCTCCACCACCGTGACGATTATTTGAGTTTCGGCTTCTTCTATAAGCCATAACATCTTTTAAATGAAAAATAAACACCATGTCATAAATTTATTTTATTTTGGTATTGTAAATGATTTTGATAATGGATTTTTTATGTCAATATATTTATGTGATATATTTTTATTGAAATGTGGAAATTTTTTCTTTCCACTATATTTGTTTTATGTATTATGATTTTGTAATGGTACTTAGACATTTGACGGGTGGTTACATGATATACCATATGATGGGTGGTTCTGTGAATACCATGATGGGTGGTTACATTATAACCTCCAATTCAGTGGGTATGGATTTCAGCCATTTGGATCTTCCATGTAGTGATATGTTTGGAAGTCAACCGTATGGTTATTCTATTTAAGTATGTTTATGTCCCAAGTTACCTTTATATTTTATGTGTTCTTTATATGGGATTATGGTAATATTTTGGTTACAAAGGATAAGTAGTGATCTTTTATTCAGTGAAGAGTATTTACTAATTCATAAAGGTTAAAAGTATTACTTTGATAATGTTTTCATAGTTTACTTGTTGTTTTTAAAAAATAACAGTTTTCTTTCTTTCTGTATCTTTTACTGGGCTTTTTATGATCATCCCACGTTTTTGAAATGTTCTCCACAAGACTTAAAGATGAATAGGGTCAAGGACGGGATATAGGAAAGACTTTCTATCTAAAACATGGAACTAGACATGTTTTTTTAAGAGTTTTTATTTTATGGAAACTTAGTAGAAGTGTCTACTTTGAATTTTTTTGAGATGTAATAGTTATGTCCTAATTCTCTAAAAATCTTAAACTTAAAAGATCCTCTATGTGAATTATTCATTTAATTCATTATTATGTAATTTTTTAAAGCTGGGTCCTTACAAAAGTCTCCTAAAACATTAGTAAATTAAACTATGTGTCACTTCCTAGCAATGAACTACCTATCCAGATATTAAAAGGTGGATACAGGCTCTGACATAGATGTACCATAGGTAAATACTTTTGGTGATTCATGTTTCTTTACAAAAAATTATGAAAGATTTATATTTATTTAGGTTACAGAACCAAATAGGTAATATTTTATAGTGAACCTAGATTGAATCCTAAAGATTCATAATATTTTTTATACATGTCATTTATGAGTAATTTTATAGTTTTCCTTGTATAAAATTATTGATTCCAATATTCCCAACCCTATTCTTTTAATTATTAATGTAATGATGGGAGGAAGATAGAATATAATTAACAATGATTGAAATGAATAATAAAAAGATTTTCCTAATAACGAACCAAGAAATATATCATCTCTTATAAAAAATATAATGTAAATTCTCAGTCAACTATACAATGTTATAAATAATAATGGAAAACATGAGGAGCTCTTGAGTACACTAACGAAGGAGAATCTTGATATCGAGTCCTTTATTTATCAATTTCCACCCTAATTTAGTTGGTCTTTCAATCCAATAATTTATAAGAATTGGATCACTATAGTAGATAATATAATTTTTTTCTCCAGTGCTCAGAACATGAGAGGGTTGTGTTGATCGTTTATTATTAAGAGGGAATGGTTAACCAATGGTTAACCCGGATTAAGAATATGAGACAAAAGGAAATTTTTTAACTATATGGAATGAGTGGAGTTATTAAAAATAATCATTATTTAATATTTTACCAAAACACTTATCATGAAAATGGATCAAGATTTCCTAAAGCTATCAAATGAGGATGAACACATTAATAATTATACAGAAAAGTTTATGAGACTCACACATCATGCATCTAGTTTTATTATTATCATGGAAATTAAGACTGGACAATTATTTAATTCCATGAAACCATGTACTATAAAAGAATTAGATTATAGAGACCTTATTATCTTTGATGAAAAATTTTCAATTTACACTTAAGGGAAAATGGAAACTAGGGACTCATTATTCACCTTGGTATTGGGATTAGAAAACGGAAGTATATTTTTATTGGAAATAAAATGAAAAATAACTTGGAGGTAATAAAAATAAACAACTTACAAGATAAAAATGTGGAGTTATGAACCTAGATAATTGTATGAAAGGAAATAAAGGATGAGTTAAGTGTAGAATAATCATCCATAAAGATCATGATTATCAAAGAGGTATTAAGAGGTTGTTCAATACAATAAATGAGAAGAGTATCCCAACTAATGCACCCCCACACTTCAATGCTTCATATGTCAGGAATTTGTGTAATATATAAACCAATATCATCAACCAAGGTATAATGATCGAAATAAACCCCAACAAGCATAAAGTCCAATAGAAAAAGAAAGAGACAATGTAATCACTAATGATGTAGTTGATCATAATTATGAAGTGTTAAAATGTACATTTATTCCGCACTATATACCTACAAATCTATTATTTGATTGTGGTTCCTTCAGTTATTTCATATCCTGAATGTTTTCTATAAATATTTATTAACCACCAAAAGCCATAGATATTTAATTATCTTTCAAAAAAATAGAGGTAAGATGATTTCCTATAAGCTATAAAATATTTCTATAATCAGGATTTATGAGAAAGATCAACTAGTAAATCTTGTTCTTTTAGCATTAGTAGGATTAGATATAATTAAATTCAGGAATTAGATCACCAAACATAGAACACATATCCATTTTATAGATAAATAAATCCCATTTCATATCCCAAGTAATTTTTTCATCATATATTGATAAAAATATTCTTATGAACCACCTTCAGAAGAAAATCCCTTAATATGGGTCTTTATACACAATAATAAGGGATAAAATCAAATGACTAGGGATGAAGTCAATATTGAATGTGTGTCTATTGTAAGGTATTATATTGATGTATTTCCTAATTAATTAATTAGTATCCCTCAAAAGAGTGATGTTGAGTTTCCAATTGAACTCATAACCTGATCTATGATTATATTAGATATTCCTTATCTAATTTATCCTGTTTAATTAGAATCACTGAAAAAGAAACTTTAGGATAAAATAAAAAGATGTTTTATATTCCCTAGATCTTCACCGTGGGGAGAACTAGTCATATTCTTCAATAATAAGTATTAATAAATGCATTTTTTTAATATATTATCATGAAATTAAAAAAATAGATATCTCAAACAAGTATACATTACCCCATATAGATGAATTATTCATTCAAATTAGAGGGGTCAATTATTGTTAAATATTTATTGTCAGTTATGATATCATAAAATAATATTAAATAGGTAAAAAATACCGAAAAAAATTAACCAAAATATATTTAGTCAATGAATTCATAATTATTCATTTTATGCATAAAAATACCCCTAGAATATTTATGTATTTAAATAATAGAGTCCTTATTGATAACCTTGAAAATTTTGTGGTAGTATTTATTCATAATACTCTCATATATTCTAAGAGAATGAAAGATAGTAAATATAATTTTAGGATTTTTTTAATAACTTGATATTGGATACATTATATACCAAATTTAGTATGTGTAAACTCTAGGTACAAAAAGTATAATTCATGGGTCATGTAATCACAACTATGGTTACATATCTAGACCCATAAGAGATATAGGTTCTTGAGAAATGGAATACAATAACGATTAAAATTGACATTCATATACTTATTGCATTGGTTAGATACTATTGATGATTTTTGAGAAATTTCAATTGGCTATAAACTTCATTAACTAAGGAAACATATAAGGGAGTGATGTTTCTATGGACAGTGGAATGTAATGAAAATTTTAAAGAGATTAAGAAGAGAATGGTTAGTATACCATCACCTAAATTACCCTATAGTGGGGGAGAATTTTTTTTATATACAATTATGCATCAATAGGTGTCTTGGGATGAATCCTTATGAAAAATTATATGGTATGTTCTTATGAAACATGAAAATTAATGAAATATAAGAAAAATTAACTAAATCATGCTCTAGAGTTATAGGTAGTAATATTTTAATTAATTATTTTCAAGAATCTTATTTATAGTGAAATTTTTGATATCTATACTGACCATAAAAAATTAAAGTATATACTTAGAGAGATGGATATGAAGATGTTCTGAATGATATGTTTAGAAATGGACAAAGATTATTATTTATCAATACATTTTCAGTACAGGATTGAAAACATTTTTGTAGATTCCTTAAGTATAAAATATCGTCATACCCTATCATTGATGATGATTAAAAGAGATCCAAATTTCTAAGATATTTAGTGTATGGATATGGAGAACATGCGATATGGGATGTAATCTAAACATTACAACATGATTTCTCAACAATCAATATATGTCATGACTAAGGAGGCCCAAAAAAATGATATGAATCTATAAAAGAAGATGAGAAATATCTCAAAGTTTAAGATTGATGGAGAGTGTGTTATAAGATTGGGAACCCAAAAATATGCCCCATCAATACTTGAACTAAATAAGAACATTTTAGTTTATTCACACATCTCATCATTCTCTTTCATCCTTGGAGAAAAAATATTTATATAGATAATAAGAATCACTTCTAGTGGTACAACTTGAAGAGGGGGGTTATGGAGTATGAAATTTGATATTTTCAATTCCAATAATAAAAATCTAAACATTATAAATCTATAGGGATTATGAAATCGTTACCAAAACTAGTATGGGAATTGGAGAAAATCACCATTGATTTAATCTCTGGTATTATTAATATTTCGAAAGTTTGAAATTACATATGGGTAGTAGTGGATAGAATTATAAAGTTCTCACACAATATTTTACTTTAAGAATAATACACACTTGATCAAATTACTGATTTATACATAATATAGATACTATGAAAATAAAGAATACAAAAAATCATTCATGTCTAATTGAGACCCAAGGATTAAATCAAAATTTTTAATGAGCCTTCAATGTGATTTTCATAAAGATCTATCTGTTAGAAAATATTTTCATCCTCAAACTAACAACCAATCAGAAATGATCATTCATATATTGAAAGATATTGTAAGATATACTAAGATATTTAAGGATGGATTTTAAAGTAATTAGGGATAAATATCTTCCTATGGTGGAATTTTAATATAATAATACATTCCACTATATCATCTAAATGACACCATATGAGTTTTTATATGGAGAAATATGCATAAAAATAATATGTTGCGATAAATTTGATGAAAGGAACCTATTAGAACCTGATCATTTCCATGAAATGACAGAAAATTTTCATACCATTCAGTGTCATTTGTTAATATAAATAGTCACAAAAAGAGTTATACTAATAACATTTGATGATATTTTGATATTGAAATTGGTGGCAAGATCTTCTTTTAGATATCTCTTTGTAATTAGGTTATGTGATTTTGGATGATGGTAAAGCTAAAACCTAGATACATTGGTCCCTTCAAGATTACTAATCATGTCAGGACTGTAGCTTATCAATTAGTACTTCTTACAAGACTCTCAAGGTAGCATGACTTATTTCATGTATCGATTTTTAAGAAGTACACACTAGATCCACCAAAATTACTAAACTCAACAAATGTTAAGTCGGAACATGATCTAACTTATAAGAACAACTAGAAGATATCTTGTACAGAAGAGATAAAGTTCTACGGAACAAGACAACTAAACTAGTAAATTTTCTATTGTGAAACCATATGTTCTAGGAGAAAATGTGAGAACCTGAAGATATAATGAGATAAAATTTCAATATTTTTTATCCATGTAATAAAATTTAGATGAAAAAATTCTTCTAATGTGGTGTAATGTAACACTAGATAAATTATAATACTTTAATGTTATGATTGATTTTTTTACATGAATAACAAAATAAAAATGAGAAAATTAATAAATAAAATATCCCCAATGTATCATAACTATTGAATTAGTGGGTATAAATAGAAGTAACTCTATTTCAATGTCAATATTGAAAAAATTGGAAATGACATCAAATAGTTAAATTATTTCTTATAAGGGTATTTTATATGAGCTTAGAAGGGAGGTATTTTCATTGGGATTTAACCTAGATAAATACTAATCCAAAATCCAACAAGTGCTGTGTGAGAAGGATCATTTTCATGGGAAATTCAAGTCCATGAAAATCACTATGAGATATAGGATTTAGATATTCCATAAATCCATATTTAAAAATTATATATTTATATGTTCGATATCATATTACATGAAAATTATGATTTTCATGAATTGGAAATATTATTTATTATGAGGCCAAAACATGAACCATTCACCCACATAAGCTACCATTACATAATATATTTTTGTATTTATATAAAACATACATGGACTAAATTTATATGATACACGAACTGGGCATGAAATTCAAACATGTATTTTAATGAAAGAATTAATGCATACACCATCAGGGAGTATCCTTAGGTTCTATAGAAACATTATATCCATATGATGGAATGGTGTGTGAGATATATTGGTATCCTTATTATTTTATTAAACACCCCAAGAACTATATCAATCTTTATCTTCATTATATTCATATTGAGGTAATAGGAGACTGTGGAGAGAAGATAAAACCTATGTGAACATCAGATGATTCTATAAAACCAGTGGCTACCTAGGAAGGTTGTATGATTTTTTTTCATGTTTTGTAATCTCTCTCAAATGTATCCAAAGGATATCATGATTTATTCAGTAGCTATTCAATGTAAGGTATTCTAGATTTACAATATTTGTTAATTTTATTATTTTTCATAGTTGTAAATTTACTTTCGTTTGGATCCTTATATAGGGGTTTTAATCACTTACATTAATTATAATAATATTTATTTGAATACTAAAATACCATTCAGTGGTATCTGAGGAACACCTGATGTAGATTTATGAAATGATTCATGGAAATGAAAATGAGATGAGAAAATAAATCATTTTTAATAGGTTTTATTGTAATATAGAAAAGTGTTTACCCTTTCGTAATGTGATACATAAAGGTAACCCAAGCCATAACCTTAAAAATTTGGGATAATAACAATAACCATGGATTTAGCCTTAAATAAAGGAGGTTCGTAATGGTAACCAATGGATTACCAATTTTTAGACTTGTCTATATAAGAGTCATATCACCTAATCTTATGTAGATTAGTATATAAAGGTTTATTGACACTTACCATTGCATGAAATAAGGTCTTCTTAAATGTGGTTATGTTTTTTAAAAGTGGTATATAAACATAACTGAGTTCCTTACTCTTACATGTATTGGTACCCAAGTCTCTTTGTAAAGGACATTGATGTTTAACTTTAACTATAGTAATAAAACTAAAAGACTACCTTTACACAGGTGGCATGAATAAATGTATTAATTGTACATGAGACACGGTGTAAGAGTAGTTTCTTCTTTACCCTTATGAATTGGTGTTGTGTAAGGGGAATCTGGACTTAACATTTTGAAAAAATAACTACATAAAGGTAACAAATTAGTTATGTAGATACCTTGACCTTAGAATCCTAGAGCTGGTGCCTACAATATTAATTGGAATAAGATACAAGGAATCATATCGCAAATTTCTGAATACTTTCATAGTCTAGGTAAACTAGATACATGCTTAATTCATACATAAAATTGAAAATGAAAATTATAACATATATATTTTTCCAATCTATTTATTTATTCAATATTACTTATCCATACATATAAATCATAGTAAAATTCATGGAATCCAAGGGAAACAATGAAAAATTAAGGTGATCCAAAGGATTAAGTAAATTTGAATCTATTAGTAATCAATAAGGATACCCAACATTAAAAGTTAAATAACGGATCATACATTCCATTTAAATAACTCGTTAAGGAATAATCAATTTAGAAATGTAAAAATAGGGAAAAAATTCCATTTATATAACTTGATAAGGCATAATCAAAATGACAAGGACAATAACTATGCACACATTCCATTTAAATAAATTAACTACCTGAATTGATAAGGCATAATCAATATGTAAAGGTAAATATCTGATGCTCATTAAATTTAATGATTAAAAAGGAAATGAAATGCATCCAGAGATAATATATTAGTGAAAACATTCGAGAAAATAATAATTGAAATCATAAGGAAGGAAATACTTAATTATTTCTGGTCATGTTTCCCATGCACATGATTCCTTTACTCTATAGATTTATTGTTGAGACAGTTTAGAATTGAGGGATAGAAACCCATTTAACTAAGGCTATAAATGAAATCCATCCCATGAGACTACTGATATATTGAAGGGATATAATTAACAAGTCCCGACCCATTTCTATAGTTCCAAATTATTCCTAAAATATTGGATAATCAATTTAATTAATGTAAATTTTTCCTTATCGACAAATATCTCTATTTAGTGAGGAATACGAATTTATCAATATTTACCGAGATAAATAAATAACATTCAAAATAAATCACCATATGAAGAAATGAGATATGGTTTTATCAATAAGAATATACATTATAAATAATATGGATATTTAGGGGAAATTAAATATCTAATTATAATTGGAAAGTGAATATTTAAAGGCCATGTTAATGACTACAAAATGAAATAAGGAAGGGATTTTCAATACTCTCCATGGCCAAAACAATAATAAATCATCAAGAGGAAAAATAAATATGGTATTAAACAAATACCCAATAGAGTAATCATAAATGGTTTTTTCCATTGATGATTATAAATATGATAAAATGTTATATAAAAACATTTTTTTAGGAAATATGATTTTCATTTTGAAAAAAATATTTAAAAAATATTTTATTTTAAAATCATTTAAAAAAAATTTACAAAAAGATCCTCATAAATTTTAAATGGAATATTCCAATAAATAAATCTCATGGTAGAGTTTAATTTAAAAAATTCAATAAAAGTAAAAAATATAATGCCTTTTTTAGTACCAAAATGTTAGGAAATTGCATTGTTCAGAAAACAATAAGAAGATTCCATTCACATTTTTGGTAAAATCCAAATAGGCATTGTTTTAAAAATTGAATAATTTCATTTGAATTTTTTTATAGAGTAAAAATGGGTAAAAATTACTTTCATAAATCATTTTTAAAATTTAAAATAAATCTTTAAACATTTTTATAATACATGGTTTTTGAAGAAAATAGATTTTCAATAAAAGAGATAAATGAAGTCAGATTTTCTTTAAAGAATTTATAAAATATTTTAAGAACTAAATAGTAGAAAAATAGTAGTATTACGTGAAAATACCATTAAATAACATATGAGAATACAAATAAATAGGTTTATTATAAAATTCTAAAATAATTTACTTCAACTGAAATTCAAGAGTAAACTCTCTCGATTAGAATGAGATTATGAAATAAAACCTTACAATTTTTCATTGCAATAAACTGAGAATTAGTAAATGAATTTATTATGTGTATAAAATATAAATACACATAAAAAATTGTAAATAATATATATATTTCCAAAATTAATTTCACACATAATCATAGAATATCAATGACAATGAAGATGTAATATAACCTAATGAAAATAAATTGGTTTATAGAATTATTTACAAATTGGAAAATTTTAAATAAAGTCCCCTTATATTAAATAATTCAACTTTAAACATTAAATAAATGAATAATAAATTACTCAGGATATTACATGTCAAAGGGTATTATATACACCATATAAAATAAGATAGGTGCATAGCATTACAATATGCCTTAATGAAAAAAATTGAGACAAAATTCCTTACACTACACTTCCTTTGGGTTGAATGTGATTTAATAAATTATATAGTCGTGTTAAACATGCTATTAAATTATTAAATAACCATATTAATATTTATTATATCATAAAATTTAATTTTATATCATTTTATCACCAGTTCATTAATAATCGTTCTTTATTCGCATTGTTTTGTGTTAATTTCCTTGTTTTATCATGCATTTTTCATCCAGAGAGATCCAATGTTTCTGTACGTTAAATAGTTATATCATATATAAAATAATAGTAATGAAATAATTATCATATTTTTATACTAAATTATCTTTTAAAAGTAGTTATGAATGATTGTTTTGAAAAATTAAGTACGTTATGATCATGGAGATGATAGGAATTACACACGCTTGAGTAACATTACCATTCTTCACCGGTTATTTGGGAAAGTAGTTAAGTAATATTTTAAATATAAATAATTATATGAATATATTTAATACCCTATTATATACATATATATCATATATGTGGTTTGGTGATTAAATGTGATTCACATTACTTCGTGAAGGCCGTAGTCCAAACATACGTGAACGATGTTATCATCTTTACAGAAGTGAAAAAGAAAGAAATAAAATGATATATATTTTATTTACATAATGGTAAATATATATTTAATAACATAATTATTTCATTTATATAACATATACTAATTAAATTAATCTTTGTCACATTCCCTGTGAATCATTACTGAAAGATGAAACATATCACCTCTTCAGGCAGTAGTCTTATGTACACACATCCGATGTAATATTATCTCCTAAGGAATGGAAGGTGAATATATATATATATACATATATGATATAGTTACTAAATAGGTATAATAATGTTATAAATATCATATATATACTTTATATCCCACATCATATGAATCCTCGATAGGTGGAAATAGAAAAATTAATGACATCAGTTCTTGAGGCAGTGGTCTGTCGTACACACGAACAATGATTTTGTAACAATTTGAAGGAAGTGGAGATAATATTAGGTCATGGATTTATTATAAAAACATCCCAATATATATAAAATATTGAGGTTATTATGTCATCATGGTTTAATAAAAACATAATGAATTTGAGAAATAAGTAAAATAAATATGCTCATTGAAGAATATTGCCTCTTCATAAGGTATCCTCTTAGGATTGAAATAAATCCCTAAAAAGTTGAATTTATAACCATCAAAAGGATTCTATGATGAATGTAGTGAATTTGGGAATTTATTTGGTTAGGTGTTTTCATAAATCGTGTGTCTTGAAGGTGTGAAGAAGATATGGGAGTGGGTGGCCTTTTATAAGTGATGGGGTCGACACTATAAGGACCCGGCCTTAAAACATTTCATTATATTGAATTAAATGAATAATTCACATTGAGGATATTTTCAGGTTTATATTTTTAGAGAGTTTGGCCATCCCTATTACATTTGAAAATATTACAAAGTATACACTTCTACCCAGTATCAATTTTTTAACAAAACATGAACTCTTAAAAAAAGAGTCATTTATAGTTCCATGTTTAAGATAGCAATAATTTTCCTTGATTCCATTTCTTGACCCTAGTACTCATTATGTCTTGTGAAAAAAACTTCAAAAACTTGGGATGAGCATATAAAGCTCAGTAAGGGATATACAAAAAAGGAAAACTGTAAGTTTTTCAAAACAACAAATAAACCATGACTAATTTATCATAAGTAATACCTTTCACCTTTTTTGAAGAAGTAAATACTCTTCACTAAATAAAAGATAATTACTTACCCTTTTTTAACCAAAATATTACCATAAAACCCAAATAAAGAACACATATCATATAAATGTTACTTGGGACATAAATATACTTATATGGAAGAGTAATATGATTGAATTCTACACATATCACTAAATGGAATAGCCATAAGACCAACTTCTATACCCAATGCATTGGAGGTTATAATATCACCACCCATCTTGGTATTCATGTCACCACCCGTCATTTGGTTTATCACGTAACCACCCGTCAAATGTCCAAGTACAATTATAAAATCATAAGACATAAAACAAATATAAAGGAAAGAAAACATTTACACATTTCAATCACAATATATCACATAAATATATTGACATAACAAATCCATTATCAAATCCATTTTCAATACCAAAATACATAAAAGAGTATATGGTATTTATTTTATTTTAAAAAAATTACATCTTGTTGAGTAAGCCAAAGATCAAATAATACTCCCGGTAGCAGAAAAGGTCTTTGTCACCTCTTACGTTAAAAAGAAACATACTTTTTTGTTGTTTATTAAAACTATTCATAGAAAAGGATTCCCATTGAAAAGTCAAGGGTGTTTATATAGCGTATAAACGAATGTTGTGTATTAAAACAAAATATACATCAATGAAAGGAGATTGAGACAAAGTCCCTTACCTCGTGTCCGACATGACTCGATCGTTCTTTAATCTCCTGAATAATAAACTAACGTTAATTTCTACTTACATAAGAACCTTTTTCAAGTTTATTGTTCCTTTTATATCACTTATTACCATGTTATAAACATTATTTAATCATTTAAGTTAATAATGTTCATTTTTTCGATATTTGGTACTTGAGTCAAAAATGGACTTCATATAATTACATGTTGTTAATGTGGTAAAAGGTTAATTATATCTAGAATGATATTCATGATTTGGATATCATATATATCATATATATCCAGCATACACATGTATTTATAATAGTAAATAACATTTAGAGGTAAGAAATGAAATGCACCGTTCATGGAGATGGTAAGCCGTACGTACGCATGAATGCTACTTTCATTTCTATTTCTTATTTTAATGGAATGAAAAAATAATTATACATAGTTATATTATAATTACAGTATAATATAATATATAATATCATTAACTCTATCCTTTATACATCCCACATAAGGCATTAACAAGTCACATCACTTTAAGGGGGCGATAGTCCGCACTTCCTCAAATGAGATTATCATATTTACCCACTATGGAAACCATATAGGATTGATATAATTGTGAAGTACAGAGGCATAAGGAAATAATAAACCAAATATATATCATATATATATATACAGTTACATCATAATGGCCACCATGATAACTGGAAATATGTAATTGAATAGTCATCGTTTCGTGAGGCGTTAGTTTTCCACCCACAGAAACATTTTGTTCTTCATCCATTAGAAGGAGTTATGTGTATGTGTAGTTCGAAAAAATCTCATAAAAACATCCTAGTATATTGAGGACACTCCTTTTTGTTACAAAAGAGAGGAAATAAAATGATTTTAGGGGTTGGAGAAGTAAAATAAAAGAAAACAATTTAAGAGAAACTGTAACCTTTAATTTGGGTAACTCCCTTTGGTTTGAACGAAAGGACTTATTAAAGTGCCTTATGCCTAAGGTATGGCTTCTAGGAGGAGGAGAGGGATGTAGGGAGTGTATTTGGGCAATGTTTGGACGGGCCAAATGGCTTGAGAGGTATGACGAAATGGTTAAAAGTGTTCTTCTTTTATAAGGGATATGAGGGGCTCTTTAGGAAAGTGTGAAAATATTATTTTATAATATAATGATATTCAGTTTCTAATGGTCCAAAAATCATTATGGTCGAAGATAAGATGACTCATATTCGAAATAAAATCACCCAATAAGAATTAGACATGTTCTGGATAATGATTTAATCATTATAATCTTATTTATTTAAATCATTTATTAACGAGGTAAATACTACATCATTATTGTGTCATAAATAATTTAATTTATATAATGTCTAAAAATTATAAAAACTACAATGATGTAGGAAATATTTCTATCTTTCCAAAGAATATTTTTAGTCGAAATTAGGAATTATATAACACCATATAGAAATTAATTACTAAAAGATTTGTGTTAATGTCAATTTTGTGTTCATATTAAATTAATTAATCCAAATTGTCATTTTCACTCCCAAGTGGCTCAATGGGGTCTACAAATCGACCCAAAAATTCCCATGGTTGTTAATTACTCAACCAATAAAGATTGGACAAGTGTTAAGGTAATTTTGAATTATTATAATATTCCTTTTACCATGAATTACCCTATTTAGCTTTAACGACGGTAAATAAAAGTAAAAAGTTACTATTCACCAAAAATTATTTTCATCTTACTAAACCAAATTTTACTTCTTGATAACAACCATGTATGTCGGATTTTTGAAATTAAATTCATAGAAGTCCTGGAATTTATTTAAATGAAAATGTCAGTTTTTTAACTACCACTAAGTGGTTTCACTATTTATCAGAAATTGAATTTTTTCAGAAAAATAACAAAAATTCAGAGTAAGCTGTATTTGATATTCCGAATTCAAAAATGATGTCTATTTTGCCAAATTCAAAATGTAGAAGTGGAATTAATTAATTTTAAAATTAATTCCCATTATCAAAACAAATAGCATGTTTTTAAGAAACAATAACTATCAAAAGATTGATACTTGTTTATGTCCAATTTCAATGTGATATTAATTACAATGACCAAAATTAGATTAAAGGGTAAACATATATTTTATTTTCACTTTAAAACCAAATAAATATATAATCTAACCATATAAATAAATTCTATTAAAAGACACTTTTAAATTTAAATAGAATATTTTTCACTATTCATTAGAAAAATGATCTTTATCAGAAAAATACCAAAAAATTACCCAAAGTAAAATTTGATGTCCCCATTTTCAAGAAGAATTTTTTTTGGTCATATAGAATGTATTAAAGTAACCAAAACTATATTTAAAGAGGGTTCTCCATTAAAAGGCGATAAATCTGCCATTTAATGAAAATTATGCTGAAAATTAAATTTATTCACATTTTAAGCCTCTAACATTTCACTGGATAAAGTAAATAAATTTAACAATCATGTATAATAATATTATAGTTATTTTCATTCATTCCCGCCAATACAATGGCTAGGAGTTAACTACTATTTAAAATAATAATATTATATTATTAGTGTGCAACATAAGATTCCAAAGAAACTCGTTGTTGCGTATTGGGTACGATATTGAACATAAAAACCCCTTTAAAGTAAAATTAATATTTAATTTTCAAATATTAATGAATATGAAAATATCTTATTCTTCATTTACCAAGGATGTTACATCCTTCCCCTTTTTGGAAATTTCAACCTCACAAATTTTATTCACTTATCAAAAATATGTGGGGGTATTTATCCCTCATAGCATATTCAGATTCCCACATTGTCTCTTCAACCATATGGTTGTTCAACAAAACCTTTACCTGGTGAATTACCTTATTCCGAAACACATGCTCTCTGTGGTCAAGAATTTGGACTTGTTGTTCTTCATAAGAGAGATTCTCTTCCAACTGAACTACCTCTGAGATCAAAACATGAGATGGATCTGGCATATAATTTCTCAACATCGAAACATGAAAAACATTGTGTACCTGGGATAATCTTGGAGGTAAAGCTAATCTGTATGAAAATGATCCAACTTTCTCCTAGATTTCATAAGGTCCAATGAACCTCGGACTCAACTTTCCCTTCTTACAAAAACGCACCACATTTCTCCATGGAGAAACTTTGAGAAAGACATGATCACCTACCTCAAAAGAGAGATCCTTCCTCCAGTAATCTGCATAACTTTTTTGTCTACTCTGAGCTATTCTCATGTGCTTCTGAATCAACTAAACTTTATCTTCCATTTCTTCTACCAATTCAGGTCCCATAAGCTTCCTTTCACCTACTTCATCCCAAAAATATGGAGTTCGACAAAACATTCAATATAATGTCTCAAATGGATCCATCTATATACTGGAATTAAATTTGTTATTATATGAAAATTCAACCAAAGAAAGATGTTGGTCCCAACTTCCCAGATAATCCATCATGAAAGAACATAACATATCATTCAATGTCTAAATTGTTTGTTCTGATTTCCCATCTGATTGAGGGTGAAAAGCTGTACTAAAATTTAATTCAGTACCCGACGACTTCTGAAGGCCTTTACAAAAGTTAGAAGTAAAACTAGGATCATGATTAGATACAATGGAGAGGGGAACCCCATGAGACCTGACTATCTCTTTAACATACAAACGGACAAGTTTATCTAGAGACAAAGTATCTCAAATAGGAAGGAAATGATCAGATCTAGTCAATCAATCAACTATAACCCAGATTGCATTATTACTACGAGATGTATTTGGTAATAACACAATGAATTACAGGGAAATATTTTCCCATTTCCACTCTGGAACTGGTAATGACTGAAGCATCCCTTTCGGTAACTGTCTCTATGCTTTAACCTGCTGGCAGGTCAACCACTTCATAGTAAAATCAAAAATATCTCTTTTCATTCCATCGCACCAGTAATACTCCCAAAGATTTCTGTATATCTTAGTACTACCAGGATGAACTGAAAACAGAGAACTATGAGCTTCACATAACATCTCATTCTTTAACTGTGAATCAAAATGCACACATAATCTCTTTCCAAACCTCAAAACACAATCATTAACAATGTTAAATTCAGGAAACCTACCCTTATGAACCAACTCTACATTTTTCTGCAACTCACTGTCTTCCTTCTGCACTTTCATTATTATGTCTAATAGAGATGATATCACTAACACTTGAAACAAAACAGAAGAATTTCCAGCACCGAAAACTTCTATTCCAAATTTCATCAAATCAAAAACCAAAGGATCTTGTTCTAAATAGGGAATGGAAAATAAGGCATTACTTTTTCAACTCAAAGAATCAACCACTTTATTTTCTTTTCCCAGATAGTAATGGATCGTGCAATCATAATACTTGATTTATTATTTCTATCTCCTCTATCCCATGATCAATTAATTTTGAGTGAATATATACTTTAAACATTTGTGACGAGTATATATTTCACATTTTACTCCATACAAATGATTCCTCCAAATTTTAAAAGCAAAAACAATAATATCTAATTCCAAATCTTGTGTAGGGTAATTTAACTCATGAAGATTCAACTGACATAAAGCACAATCAATTACCTGATCATTATGCATTAGGACACAACCCAGTCCTTTCAACAAAGAATCACTGTATATAACAAAATCACCATTTCTGGAAGGTAGTGCCAAAACTGGAGCATTCACCTATCTTCCTTTCAATTTCTTAAAACAATCATCACATTCTTTTGTCCAGATCAACTTAAAACCTTTTCTAGTTAACTTAGTCATTGGACTAGATAACCATGAAAATTTTTCAACAAACCTTCTGTAAAATCCTTCAAAACCAAGAAAACTATGGATCTCAGTTATATTTGTGGGGCTTGGCCATTCTTCAACAACCTTTGTTTTAGTAGGATCAACAGTTATGCCATTTTTTGAAACAATGTGACCAAGGAATGAAATTTGTTTTAACCAAAACTCAAACTTGCTGAATTTACCATAATGTTTATTTTCTTTTAATGTTTGCAAGAGAACCCTTAAATGACATTAATGTTCCTCCTTACTTTTGGAATAAACCCAAATATTATCAATAAACACAACCACCAACTTATCCATAAACACATGTAAAATTATATTCATAAGATCCATGAATACAGCAGGTGAATTGGTTAACCCAAAAGGTATAATGAAAAATTCATAATGGCTATATCTAGTATGAAATGCGGTCTTCGAAATGTCTGCTTCTTTTACTTTCAACTGATGGTACCCCGGCCTCAAGTCAATCATCGAAAAATACTGATCTCCCAAGAGCTGATAAAAAAAATCATCGATATGAGGAAAATGATACGTACTCTTAACAGTGATGTTATTTAATGCTCTATAATCAATTCAAAGTCTCATTGAACCATCTTTGTTTTTAATAAACAAGATAGAAGCACCGCATGGTGATGTGCTAGGTCGAATGAAACCGTTATCTAAAAACACTTTCATTTTATTTTTTAAATCTAAAAGTTCAATTTGAGCCATTCGATAAGGGGGTTTTGAAATTGGCTTAGCATCAAGAACTAAGTCAACAGTAAATTCAACTTCTCAATCAGCTATAATACTAGGAAACTTATCAGGAAAAAAATCAAGGTACTCATTTACCACTGGAACATCATTAATCTGAGCAGTTCCTCTGTTTTCAAAAATATTTTCAAGGTAACATTCATTTCCATTTTTTACTAGTTTCTCAGCTTCCTGATATGTTTTCAAAAAAAGGGTTCATTCTTGTACACAAACAGAAAATATTTCTAAAAAGAAACCTCTTTAGCTCTGCAGTCAATACTAGCATGATAAACAGGAACCCAATCCATGCCCAAAATAACATCAAACTATACTAGAGGCCAAAACATAAGGTTTCCAGTTATATTCTTTCCACAAACAAGGACATGAATGTTCTTATGTTTTCTTATTGTCCCAAAATTTCCTCCATGTGTTTTTACCATAAGTTCTGTATTCATATCCTGAGATGGAATTCCAAATTTATTAGAAAACTTCTCAAAAATTAAAGAGTGTGTAGAACCTGAATCAAACAACACATTGACATAATCTGAATAAACTGTGTACCTGATACTACTTCATTTGATGGCCCAACATCATCTGAAGTAGTTGTGAAGGATTTCACAACCCCTTTTTTTCATATAGTCTAGATTCTTTCCCTCATTTTAGTTCTTCACTGGACACTCATTTTCATAATGACCCATTTCGTTACACTTAAAACATCTTACCGATGGCTTTTCATTGCTTGCTTGTTCATCTTCCTTATAGTTACAATCAATATGACCAGACTTACCACACCAGAAGAACATTCCATTCTTTGATAAACATTCTCTAGGATGCTTTTTACCACACTTATCACATGATGGATACATAGTATTCTTACATCCAGGATTCTTTGATGAATTCTTCCCCTTTTCCTGCCAACTGGACCCCTTATTCTTTTGTTTTTTAAAGAACAATTTATCATCAACAAACTCCATTTACACCTTCTCCGCACATCAAATTAGTTTTTCATAACTTTTTAACTCACGAGAGGCTAACACTCTTCGATATCGTGGCATCAGTCCTGAGTAAAATTGATTTATCTTACTATCAAGAACTCAGATAAAATTTAGTGCAAACCTTTCCAATCGAGTGAACTATTATTCATAAGCAGACACTAAGTCATCCTCCTACCTTAATTATAGGAATTGTTTTTGCATCCTATGATGAACCACATTAGGAAAATGTTTTTCAAGAAACATACATTTGAATTCATCCCAATCAAGAGCATCAATCTCCTCACTATCCCTGATATTTTTCACCACCGACCACCACTGATCAGCTTCACCTTCAAAATGGTAAATAGTGAGACTAACCTTTTGATTTTTTGAACAAACCATGACATTAAAAATATTCTCCAGTTCTTTAATCCACCCTTCAGCTAGCACCGGATCAGATGATCCTCTTAATGATGGGGGATGTTGCCTCATGAAATGTTCCACTACTGACGTGTTCCTCTGTGGTTGATCTGGTTGATCTCGTGCATGGATACCACCACCATTTATTGCCCGAGTCAACTGTGCCATCACTACAACAAATAGTTCAGTTCCGATTCCAACTATCTTAGGTTGCTGATTTAGAAGTTTGTCTTCCTTCACATGTCCTCCCAACATAGCATCCATGTTCCCTCTACGGAAAATGATTCTTAACACAGAAATATCTTAGGTGAAGAATCATGGTAATTTTTAAATTCTATATATTATCAATATTAACATAAATTACTTTATGGACATTAATTTATCAATACCCTAACCCCTAAAGTTATCTATACAGACTTCTGATACCAACTATAAGGACCCAACCTTAAAACATTACATAATCATGAATTAAATGAATAATTCACATTGAGTATCCTTTCAAGTTTAGAGTTTTAGAGATTTAGTCCATAACTATTACATTTCAAAATATTACAAAGTAGACACTTCTACCCAGTATCCGTTTTTTACAAAATATGAACTCTTAAAGAAAGAGTCATGTCTAGTTCCATGTTTAAGATAACAAGAATTTTCCTTGATTCCATTCCTTGAACCTATTACACATTATGTCCTGTGAAAAACATTTCAATAACATGGGATGAGTATATCAAGCTCAGTAAGGGATACACAAATATAGAAAACTGCTATCTTTTCAATAAAACAAATAAACGATGAATAAATTATCATAAGTAATACTTTTCACCTTTTCTGAAGAAGTAAATACTCTTCACTGAATAAAATATCATTACATACCCTTTTGTAACAAAAATATTACCATAAAACCCATATAAAGAACATATAACACATAAAGGTAACTTGGGATATAAAAATACTTAAATAGAATAACCCTAATGTCGACTGCCACAAAAATCTACAAATGGAATATCCATACGACCAAATTACGTACCCAATGCATTGGAGGTTATAATGTAACCACCGGTCCTGGTATTCATGACACCACCTGCCATTTGGTTTATCATGTAACCACCCATAAAATGTCCAAGTACCATTATAAAATCATAAGACATGAAACAAATATAAAGGAAAGAAAACATTTCCACATTTCAATAAAAATATATCACTTAAATATATTGACATAACAAATCCATTATCAAAACTAGTTTCAATACCAAAATACATAAAAGTGTTTATGGTATTTATTTTCTTTTAAAAACCTTACGACTTATTGAGGAATCCAAAGATCAAATAATACTCGCGGTGGTAGAAAATGTAGTTGTCACTGCTTATGTTAAAAAGAAACACACTTTTTTGTAATTGAGTAAAATGCTTCATAGAAAGAAGCTTGTGTAATATCATTTGTTGATCTTCTTGTTTAAACCTTCGAATGTTGATCCATAATGATATTCTGAGCATGCACTTACTTCCTCATCCAAGGATAAGATTCTAGATTATCTCCCTCATCATAGTAAATAGATGAGTCTAATTCTTCTTCCAGAGGGGTACTTCAATTCTCTACATCCTTATCAGAATTGTTTTCAAAAACATTCCTTATACTGATCACCATTCTTGTCTTCACTAATACACATTTCATACAAAAATCATTCATTTACTTTTATTTCAACTAAATAAAATTTATTTTTTGTTTCTTTATTGAAACAGTTATATCATCTTCCATTCAGAGCACAACTAGGAAAAGTTTCATCTTTACATTTCTACTCAAACATTCCATATTTTCCACCTTTCTTCATTATAATACATGGAATCTCGAAAACTCTAAAGTGTTTCAAACATGGAGTCCTTCCATAAAATAATTCATGTAGAGTCATTTATGATATTGGTATATAGAAAAATTTGTAATGAATATAAACAATATTACTCATAACTCCTCCAAAAGTAGTGAGAAAGACCATGTTCAAATAACATAGTTCTTCCCATTTCCACCAAAATTATATTACTTTTTTCTGCAACTCCATTTTATTAAGGATTGTATGGGGAACTATAATCATTATGAATTCCATTATTCTCTAGTTAAATTTCATTTTCTTCACTTTTTTATTCACCTCTATTGTTGATTATCAATATCTTTACTGAATATTGACATTCCTTTTCAAAATTCCTTTCAAAACTTTTAAACATCTTCAAAGAATCTAATTTATGTTTGATATACATAACACATTAATGAGAGTAATATAATTAATGAATGTCATGAGGTAATGATCTGAATTTTTTGATTAGTTTCTCATTGGTCCATAGATAAACAAATGAATAATCTTTAGTGGTTATTTTGAAAAAATCTAAACATTCTTATTCACAACATGTGTAATCTTTCTTTACTGAAAAATAGTGCAACACTCGTCTCTTCTTCTTATTTAAAAATCATGAATGACTCAGAATGTTTTTTTCTTGGAAATGTTTTTCATGTTTCTTTGAAAGATGAATCATATCCTTTTATGCAACAATATATTATCTTCCACCCAACTCAAGTAACAAGAGTTTTGTATTTCACCAACTTGTAAAAACTTCCATTTTATATATAGGCATCTTGTAACAATATTTAAATATTCTTCAATTTTCACAATAAAACCATCTCCCCTGAAGATAACATTGTTACCTACATCACACAATTTTGAAAAACATAAATTTTTTTTTTCATCCCATCATCATACAAATATTTCGTGGATTTCATGTTATCTTTTCCAATGATGGCTGATCTAACACCTTTGATTATCAATAATTCATCATTTCCAAACGGAACAATGTCCTCTTTAAAATATTTCATATTATTTAATAATTAAAAATGTACTGTCACATGAGTAGAACAACCACTATCGAGAATCCGAGTTTGTTCCCATTTGGTAGCTTTCAATGTGGATTCAATAACAAGAACTTTATTTATTCCTTTTCTTTATTTACTTTTGACATTTCTGATTTGTTAAAATTTTTTTGTTGTGATAGTAAAAAATCACAATATCATTTTGCAAGGTGTACAGGTTGTTCACATATTTCACAAATAGTTCAAGAGGTTAGATCCTATTTTCAATCATTACTCTAACCTTTTTAGGTTTCTTCACAACATCCTTCTCATATTTATTTATTTTAGGAGATGGAATCCCAATAAACATTTTCCTTCCATAAACCATGGAATAATAGAAATTTTTTTGGTTGAACCAATATATATTTTATGTATGTCAGAATCCCCAATAATATCCACAATATCCATAGGAAAAATATCTTCCTCTAAAACTTTCACACTGACTTGAATTGTGAAAACATTTCTGAGAAACCTTCTTATAATTATTTTCTGAGCCACCAACCTTTCTATTATCAATCATATTATTATTTTTCATTTAAAATTTATCAAATAATGATTTATTGGTGACTTTTCTAGATTTATTATGTTTAGAACCATTTTTAGACACATTTTGTTTTATAACTTCTGAATTCACATTTTTGTTGATTTTTGCCACACACATAACTTTCCCAGATTTATTCTTTTCAAAAAAATTACATCTTTTTCCTCCTCCATTGATTGTATATTTTTCTGAACCCTCTCAGGTTTCTTATTATGAGAAATTTCACCAACATCAGTGATATATTTTTTAAAACATGTACCTCCCTCTTTATCTTTTGTGATTTTTTGTTGGAAAAGTTCCAATTCTTATTCTTTGACTTTCATCATCACCTATAGATTTTCATTACTATTATTTCATTACTCATGATATTGCTTCATGTTATATATTTTTTTCAATGCATTCACCTTCCCATCAGCAGAAAATTCATGGTTGTTTATTGAGGAATATTAATCTTTAACCTTTTTTTTCAATTCAAGCCTTCTAATCTTCTTTATATATTATTTCAACTCTTATTTAAAAATTAAATTCTTGTTTAGTTTCTTATTATTTATATATGATGTATACAAATTCTTTATCATTAACTATGGAAATAAAAGTATTATCAACTCAATAATCAATGGAATTTTCAGATTCATCATTACCTCATTCTTCTTCTTTATCTTTATATAATAAGCTTTATCTTTTTGATTTGAAAAATTTCTTATTATTCTCTATAGAATTTTTTTCTTTATCTTCCTATTTCTTCCATGATATTCTTAGTGTTGTTTATTCTTTACCTTTATCCTCTTATTTCATTATTCAAAAACTATTTTCCACAATGTGACCAATGACTCAATATTTAAATCATTTATATGGAAGTTTACTTTTGTATTTCCTGATAACTTGTTTAACATTAAAAAAAGGATAATATATCCTCAAAAGATTTACATACCTAATTTTCATAATCAGATTCACTAGATTCTTCTTCAATAATCATTTTTTTTTGAATTTTCATTCTTCACTGCCTTGAAATAAATTTCCCTATCACCCTTTTTTTCTACTCATCGCTTTCTCCCTTCTCATCCTATCATTGATGAGAGTGCTATGAAAGTCATCAAGAGATAATGATTCAGGATCTCTACCTTCCAATTAAGAAACAATTGCAAAAAACATGTCAGGAAGGATTCTCAAAAATATTTTCAACAACTATAGAATCATATAATTGTTCACCAAGCCATATAATAGTACTAAATATGATGTTCAACAAGTAATGATGCCCCAAACATATTTATATTCACCCATATTGAAGAAATAATACTTTAATCCCCATATTTTTAGCTTTTTATTCTTTACTTTTGTATTGCCTTCATATATATTTTTTCAATATATCCAAAATATTGTTTTCTATGAAAAAACATTTCCCCATTAAGATAAAATTTTATATCAAACACTAGAATAGGTTCGATGCATAGATAATTAAAATTACCCATAAAAAAATAAGTAAAGTGAACCTATAATATGATACCACTTGTATGGGTCCAATCAGGATAATTATAATACTTAGAGGGGGAGGGGGTGAACCAGTGATAAATATTAATTCATGATTCAATATAACAACCTTTACATCCTATTAAAGATTTCACTCCCTATGGAAAAGAATTAAAACACTCATCTAATGAAAAACAATTATTTAAATGGTTAACTATTCAATAAGAATAATACAACCTTATTATGGATTTAAAATGATCCAATTTCACACAATCCACTAGAAATTAATTCTTTTGATGGAATATAATGTGTATGATATACCATTTTACTCATGTATCAATTTTAAGATTCTTCAACAGTGTTTGTTCACCCTCTTAGCACAAATAGAATAAAATAATGTTTTTGTAACAAATTATGTTACCTGTGCTTATTTTCAACTTCCCCAAATGTATTCTTTGGAAAATATTTCATAATGTTCTTACCTAGGAGATAGTATGATCTTCTAGGAATTTGATGTATAATTAAAGCCTGATTATGCATTATAATATACTCACTTTGATCCCCCATATCTTATTTCCCAATCCAATCTTCCCACATCGATCTTCAAATATGATTACCCAATACAATAGATGTTTCTCTAAAAGAATACAATTGAGAAAATTTATATTTCCTTCATCCACATTTTCAAATTATAAAATATAGAAATATTGATCTAATTATTCAGCCTAACATGAAGACCATCTGAAAACAATGAAAAGAATAATATGATAGATAGATGAATACAATGACCACTGAATATGCTGATCAGTTTAATACAATTTTGTGACCCTCTCTCTTTTTCATTGACTTCCCTCCATTGAAAAATCATCAAGAAAACATCATACAGAAAACATTGTTGACTCCCTATAAAGTAAAAGATTCTCTCTCTTCTATGAACAATACATCCATTATAAAAAGTAAAAAGAACATTCACCTTCTATTGGTGAACAATGAGAGGTTTTGGCAGGAATCACAACAAAATTCCCACTCACAAAAATTTATCGTATTTGCATGTTTCCTAGAATTTAGGGTGAATATTGACCTCATAAGCTCTTCTCAAATATTCTTGATCTTTCTAAAATATTCTATCAACTTTATCTCCTCCTTTGAATTTCTTTTTAAACAATAATCCACATCAACATTATCAAATAGACCACAGTCTGTTTATGTTTCTCTATTAATTTTTTGGAATATTATTCTCCCCTTGTGAACAAATCCAATAATCTTCTTCATGTTATCTCTCGATTTTTTTCTTCTTCACATATTCTCTTGACCCAGTTGGAATAAAAAATAACTCAAATATAAAATGATGGGTCCAGATCCTTTTTGAGGAATCATTATTTAAAATTCAACCTCCCTTTCAACAATACATCCATATATTTTCTTCATCTACTCTATTGAAATTTAAACAATGTGATTCAACCTCGTTTAACTATTTGACTAAATTTTTAATAATATTTTTTTTATTTTCTTTACAATCAATGGTCTTAAGAAATTTTTCCTCTGATTAGGAGGAACTGGTGTATGAAGCTTTATTCTTTCACAAACTTTTGCATGTATCATGAGTTCCTTCATGAATTTGAATACATTTTTAGAACATATTAAGAATCATCAAAATTGTATTAGAAATCATTATAACATTACATACTTTCCAGATTTATTCTTTGTTGGATGAAGTATGATTTTCTAGAATAAAATCTCCCTGAATATGATCTGGGTTAACACAATTTTCAGTACCCCATTTCTCTTTACATCTAGACCAATTCAATCTAATTACGATTAAAGGAATCTCTTTTACTTCCACTTTCGTACATCAAGAATGTATCATAAGTTTTGAAATGTACTTATGATTTATTAGAACACCACGATCATAAAATCATCCTCACATTTGTTTATCATAGTTATACAGAATTTAATTCTCCCATTACAATCAAATCTTCTATAAAAGATTCATAATGAATATAATGACCATTTCATTCCACCAAGATTCATCTTCAATATGATTGAACTTAGAATTACTTATTTAATGTTAATGTACTGAGACATTTCATTTAGCTAACTTAACCAAAATATGATTGACCTTTTCAAATATTGTGAGTTTGATTTTCTGAAAATAATGGTCAGTATGAATTTCAAAAGGTAATGTGTGATGTTATTTCACATATCTACTAAATCATATTTGGTAAAAAAATACAACACTTTATTCAATAACCATCCTCATCATCTTAGTTCTATTATTATATACCCTCTATAATAAGAAATTTTTCTTTTAGAATTTCATGGTGTTACATTCTCCCCACCATAACTAAATTATGTCCCCACAATTTAAACATGATCATGGAAATCAAAAGTTTGATATTTGTAAATATAATTATTGAAAAAACCTCATTATAAATATACTTAATAAAATATCTTATTAATAAGAAAATAAGGGAAGTACCAAGGTCATATGGACTAAAAAAGATAGGTTTCCATGTAGAAGAACATTGGTAGAATGTAAAGGTATTGACATGTATAAAAAATACAAATAATCATAGAGAGTGACTGAGTTCATTAATCCTAAAAAAGTGAATGATCTCTGTAAAGTTAAGGGCCTAAAGACCATAAATATATGATGATCTAAAATAGCATCTGATTCATCAGATACGATTTTAATAGAATACAATTTTGTTTTCAAGATCCTTTTTCTAAGGATGAGGAATTATTTTACTCTCTGGGAGTATAAGGAAATATACCTTCTTGATATATTTCTATTTTAAAATAAAAATTTAATCCACTAGTTTTACTTCAATAAATTTTCAATTCCTCACTTACTCTATAAAAATAAATATCAATAAATTAATTTTTATGCATGAATCACTGAAATTCACTTTTAATGAATCTTACGATCCACAGAAGTGTGAACTGCTTTTCTATATGTATCTAACCATTTAAAAAACCAATTAATTTAAAAAAATTTATCGAATATAACAAATTAATCTCTAAACCTCAAAAGAACCACCAATGGTTCATCCTTAAAATTTATTTTTCAAATCCTTTAACTAATTTCATATTAATTAGGACTTTGTATAAGCAAATTGTAGGCTCTAAACCCTTATCATAATTTGGTAATGGGTTGAATCCCCACGACCTTGATAGACATGATGGGGTTTCACCTGACATATTGGTTATACTTTTTAAAAAACAATATCAATATAACTCCTATAAGGTTCCCTCAAAAAATATTTTGGACATCCCTGAAATAAAATCACTCATGAAATAACATTTTTACTATGGGTTTCAATACAACATATTTTTTTTACAAAGTATAATAATATTATTTAACTATTATTAAAATTTAATTAATGATCATATAAACCATAATGGTTATCAATAAATTTAATATTATTCAAATAATATGTAATGGAATTATTCCTGAAAAAACTTGTTTAGTAAAACATATAATAAACCTATTGGTTATATTTCCATAAATTTCTTATAAAATATCCCCAATTTTGGTAGAATATTATCATATGAAATGTAAATATTGTGTTTAAGACTTTGAAATTATTATAAATCATTACCTCATAAACCCATGATGGAATCAATAAATTATAAGTTAATTAAGACACATATGATTCTAAAATGTAACACAACACTTAAAAGTTAAATAATTCTTATAAACAAAAAAAATTAGTAAAATAACACCATAATTTAATTCATTAATAAAAATACATAAATAATTTACCTATTTTATTTCCACATTGGTAATAATTTTATAAAGTTAAAATTTAGATGAGGTAATTGAATCAAAAAATGCCCCAGTTATCTATATTCATGAAAATGAACTATAAATGGATCCTTTGGATGATATTTATTTCCTTCTATAAAAATATTCATTTTTCTTCGATAATTCATTAATTTATTCCGTTTTTTCCATTTATAAAACATTTTACCATTTATTTGAGAATCCTTCTATTCAATATAAGACAACTTATATTTAACCTAGGTCTTTAATTATTATCATCTAATCAAATTAGTTAAAAAATTTTATAATGAAAATGAAAATTATTCTATGTATATCCCCTAGGAACATCAAACTAGCTGTTAAGTAAGGCTCGTTTCATGTACTAGGTAACTATTTAGTCAAGCCTGATGCACCTATTTCAAATTTAATACCCTTAGGTACCTTTTTTCTAGAACCATATCCAATTGAAGTATTTATACAAGGATTTATTGCTATAAAAAACCAAACAATATCTACCATACAAAAATATTAGGATGTCCTTCTATACATATCCTCAAATTTTGTGTTAGACTTATGTTCCGTAATATATGTTTTTCTAAATCCAATTCACAAGGTTTTTACTAAACTTATTATGATACCAACCATAGATACCCCAATCCAATAATCCAAGACTCAATTCCGACATTATTAATTGGAATAAGATACAAGGAATTACAATATGATGGAAAATATAGTTTAGTAAACTTGATAAACTATATAAAAAATTGAGTATTAACTACTGGAAAAAGGGTTTATTACAACGAGTTATTTACGATGGTACATATTTCCATCGCAACAGGTCCGATGAAAGGCTTATTTGCGACGATAATATATTCACTTTTCAAATAACGAATCATTTGTGACAAGGACAATGCCACCGTCGCAATAGGTTTGGCACGGATTTCGTGCTAAAATGTGGGAAAAGTATTTTCGACGGGTGGCTACTCTCTGTCGCAAATACCCTGTCGCGATAAATATTATTTGAGACGGGTAAAGATGCCTGACGCTAATGTTATGTCGGTCTATAAGTATTTGCGACGGGCCCGTCGCAATAACCTTTTCACGGACGTGGGTATTTGCGACGGTCTGTCGCAAATACTTATCGACAGACATAACATTTGCGGTGGGCAGCTTTACCCGTCGCAATAGAAATTACGACGGGACCGTCATAAATAAGTAAACAGTAGCGACGGTGGATTTACCCATCACAAATAGTATTTCCCGCGTCAGGGTATTTGTGATGGGAATGTCCGCCTGTCGCTATTGTTATGTCGGTAGGTAAGTATTTGCGACGGGAACCATCACAAAGGCCTTTTTAAACGCCAACCGTAATTAATGCGGGTGGTGGGAATTTGCGACGAGACCCATCACAAATATTACTATTTGCGACGGTTTAACTATTGCAAATAAGCCAGTCGCAAATAATTTAACCTATATATACCCCCAACTATTTCAGTTTTGAAAACATTCAAATCTCCTCTCTTCTCCTCTCTTCTCCTTGAAGCTTTAGTTTTAAGCAATTTTTTTTAATATTCTTTTTGCGAGACCGTCGGAAGGTAATCAAAGGGGTCCATAGCTTCAATATTTCAAAGGTATTTACATTTTATTTAATTTTATATTTATTTCATTTTTTATATTAATTTTAATTGTTGTTCTAATTAAATTAGATTTAAATTAATTTATTATTTATATTTAGTTTTATTAATAAAATGATATTGTTAAAAATAATTATAAATAATTAGTCATAATTAATTCGGTATAATTAGTAGTTAAGTATATTTTTTGGTTTATCAATCAAATAAATCCTTGTTTGGATACGAACAAGTAGAGGCAGCTCTGGCACAGATGTACCTAGGAGTGAAAACGTTGACAAGGAGTTTCGGGTTTGACCCGAGGCATCCTGGTACACGACAACGGGCCTTGATGCACTCTTGGTTTGACACTCCTGCGGGATATTTATTTGGTAATAATTAGATTTAAATAGAAATTTTCAAATAATTTAAAAAATTATAATTATTCAAATAATTAGATTTATTTAAATAATTAGAAAATAACTAAAATAAACAGCGATTTAATTAAAATAATTAAAATAATTAGCAAATAATTAAAATAATTAGAAAGTAATTAAAATAATTAGAAAATAATTAAAATAATTAGCAGATAATTAAAATAATTATCAATTAAAATAAATTACGATTTAATTAGATTTATTAAAATATTTAGCCAATAATTAAAATAAATAACAATTTAGTTCAAATAATTAATTAAAATAATTATCAAATAAATAGAATAATTAGTAAATAATTAAAATAATTATCAAATAATTAGGAATTAAAATAAATAGTGATAATATAATTAGCAAGTGATTAAAATAATTAAAAGTGATTAAAATAATTAAAAGTGATTAAAATAATTAGTAAGTGATTAAAATAATTAGCTAAATTAGCAAATAATTAAAATAATTATCAAATAAAATAAATAAGGATTTAATTCAAATAATTTGGAATTAAAATAATTAGCAATTAAAATAAATTGCGATTTAATTAGATTTATTCAAATAATTAAAATAAATAGCGATTTAATTCAAATAATTAATTAAAATAATTATAAAATAATTAAAATAATTAGAAAATAATTTAAATAATTAGAAAATAATTAAAATAATTATCAAATAATTAGCAAGTAATTAGCGATTAAAATAAATAGCAATAAAATAATTAGCAAGTGATTATAATAATTAGATAAATTAACAAATAATTAAAATAATTATCAAATAAAATAAATAGTGATTTAATTCAAATAATTAGGAATTAAAATAATTATCGATTAAAATAAAAATCTCTTTAATTAGATTTATTCAAATAAATAGCACATAATTAAAATAAATAGCTATTTAATTCAAATAATTAATTAAAATAATTAAAAAATAATTAAAATAATTATCAAATAAAATAAATAGCGATTTAATTCAAATAATTAAGAATTAAAATAAATAGCGATTTAATTCAAGTGATTAAAATAATTAGCAAGTGATTAAAATAATTATCAAGTGATTAAAATAATCAGCAAGTGATTAAAATAAATAGAAAGTGATTAAAATAATTAGCAAGTGATTAAAATAATTAGCAAGTGATTAAAATAATTAGCAAGTGATTAAAATAATTAGCAAGTGATTAAAATAATTATAAATAGAAATGAAAATGTGATTGACCACTTATCCATCTCAATTATCTTTTCATCTATGTGTTGACACTTGACAGGAATCTTATGTCTCCACATGTAATATTTTCATTCACTGTCAAAATCAACCTGCCAGTGAATGTGAATATTACATGTGGAGATAGAAGTTTCCTGTCAGGAGTCAACACATAGATGAAAAGAGAATTGAGGTGGATGAGTGGTCAATCACATTTGCTTTTCCATTGAACGAGTGGTTAATCACCTGGTCTTTGCATATCTTCCCACTACTAATTAGTAAAATAATTATTATATAATTAGTATATAATTAGTAACATATGTTATTATTATATGATTAATATTTATGAAAAAAAATATTTATATTTAGGTTATGTTCAATAAAATTTTTGCGTCAGCCATGTCTAATGTAAACTCTATAATTGTCCTTGCTTGGTTGATCACCTCGTAAGTAGTGTTTCAATAAAATGTTCCAAGTCATGTCTTTCTCATCTATAAGAATCATATCACATGACCCTTTACATACCATTGTTCCTTGAAAATTTAAGGGATTAAATTTTTAAGGAAAATGATCTATGTAAACGGTAATGCGAGATGATTCTTAGAGATGTGAACGACATGACTTGGGTCATCTTATTGCAACGCTACTTGCGAGGTGATCAACGAAGAAAGGACAACTATAGAGTTTACATTGTTCACGGATGATGAAAACTTTTATTTAGCATGACCTGTATATTAACGACCCTTTAAGATATGAACATGTTAAGAATAAATCAAATCATGTTTCAAATAATTATCTATAATTACCGATAATTACCAATATTTAGCAGTAGTTAGTAGTAATTTCACTGAAAATTGTGTCCCTCGTAAGTTGTGATAATTATTAAGAAGTAGTTCTAATATATTTTCTTTTTGGGGATTTTTCTAAGTTAACATTGTACACAACTGAAAAAAAAATTTTATTTAGCATGACCTAAATATTCAAGACTCTTTAAGATATGACCATGTTAAGAATAGATCAAATCATGTTGTGATAATTATCAGTAATTACCAAAAATTAGTAATAATTACCGATAATTAACAATAATTAGTAATAATTACTGATAATTACCAATAATAAGCAGTAATTAGTTGTAATTTCACTGAAAATTGTGTCGCTTGTAAATAGTGGTAATTATTAAGAAGTAGTTCTAATATCATCTATTTTTGGAAATTTTTCTAATATCAAATTATTGAAAACTAGTAATGTTTTAATGTTTTTTAGAAAAATATGGAACAACGAAGTCAGCAACAATCATTATTAGAAGACCACGTATGAATAAATCAACGTAGAAATACAAATGGTTATGGATTAAATCCTGTATATATTGAGGGTGTAGAAACATTCTTATCATTTGCATTATCAAATCCAGAATTTGTCTCAGAAGGAACAATAAAATGTCCGTGTAAAAAATGTGCACTGAGAACGTTTGGCACATTTGATAAAGTTGGGGGACATATCTTGCATTTTGGTTTTCAACCAGATTATGTTTTTTGGTATCAACACGGTGAACGCAGTTCCAGAGAAGGTGATACTAACTTGATTCCAGATCCATCACGGTTTCAAAATATAGTGCATGATGTTGCAGGTCCATCTGTTAAACATACCGAAAATCAGGATGATATTGATTGAACTCCTGAGTTGGAACCATCTTAATTTTATGAGTTGCTGAGGTCTGCTAAAGATGCATTATTTCCTGGTGGCAAGATAAGCAAGTTAGAAGAAGTTGCAAAATTTATGGCTATCAAATTAGATAATGGAATGTCAAAAAACTATTTTCATCAGATAATTTCTTTGGTTAAAACACTATTACCCAAAGGAAATGTTTTGCCTGCAAATTACTATAATAATAAGAGGCTGGTTCAGAATTTGGGACTTAGTTGTCAGAAGATTCATGCATTTTCAAATTATTGAATTTTATATTCTGGTGAAAATGAGTCTTTGGATAGTTGTCCCACATGTGGAAAACAGAGGTATAAAGAAGATCAACATGGGAAGTCTGGCTTGATTCCTGTAAAATAGTTGAGGAATTTTCCTCTTACATCTCTATTGCAATGTTTATTCATGTCTAAGAATACAACGAAAATGATGTCAATAAACAAAACGAACATTTCGACCAGTAAAAGCTTGAATCATCCAGCCGATGGTGATTCATGGAATTTTTTTATAGAGTGCATCTAACATTTTCTTTAGAAACTTGAAACGTGCGACTGGGTCTTTCCACTAATGGTTTCTGTCCGTTTGGATCTTATGGTAGTTAGTATTCATGTTGGCCTGTCTTTATAACTCTGTACAATTTACCTCCATGGATGTTGATGAAGGAGCCCTATATCTTTTTGACCTTATTAATCCCAGGACATCCATAAAATAATATTGATGTATATTTGAAACCACTGATTGATGAATTAAATTTACTGTGGAGTACTGGTGTCAATACATATGATGTTGCTGTGAAACAGAATTTTATACTAAGAGCAGCATTGAAATGGACAATTAGTGAATTCCTGGCATATGACATGTTTTCTGGCTGGAGTACATATAGACAGAAATCATGTCCTTACTATTTGGGAGAGAGAAAAGAATTTATGATTTTCCATGGAAAACAACCTTGCTATTTTGACTATCATCGAAGATTTCTTCCAACTAATAATCCTTTTCGGAGGAACAAATCTCATTTTAGAAAAGGTAAAATTGAAGGGATTGGACCTCCTAAAATTCTATCAGGTACAGAGTTAAAATAATTTGTATTTTCATTACCTCTCATCACATTTGGACCCACAATAAACCAACAAAAAATTTCTGGATTTGGGAGAGAACACAATTGGATAAAACAAATCATTTTTTTGGGATTTTCCAAATTGGTCTGATTTTTTGGTCCACCACATGCTGGATGTTATGCATATTGAGAATAACTATTTTGATAATTTATTTAATACAGTTTTGTATATACCTGGTAAGAGAAAAGACAATGTAAAGGCATGATTAGATCTTGTCCAATTTTGCAGGCACCCAGAACTCGAACTATTTGAGAATGTCAGAACACAAAGGATAATGAAGCCAAAAGTAGCTTATACACTGTCCAAAGAATGCCTCTTATTATTTTGTCAGTGGATTACAGATTTGAGACTTCCAGATGGTTGTTCTTTCAATTTTGGTAGATGTGTAAAGAATGGTTATATTAGCGGATTAAAAAGTCATGATTTTCATGTTATAATGGAAAGACTTATGCCAATTGGATTAAGAGGTCTGTTGAATTCCATGATTTGGGATTCGATAACAGACATGTCATATTTTTTTCGAGACATTTGTGTAGCGACAGCAGATTACGATGTTCTAAGAAAACATGAAGAAGATGTTGTTGTAATTATATGTAAACTAGAAAAAATATTTCCTCCATCTTTATTTGACACAATGGAACATTTGATATTACATTTTCCACATGAAGCAAAGTTTGGAGGTCCAGTACAATTTCAATGGATGTACCCATTCAAAAGATGCATGCAGAAGTCGAAAAAAAGTACGTAACAAAGCATTTGTAGATGGATCAATTCCTGAAGCTTATTTGTAAGAAGAAATATCTTTTTTCTTCTCTCACTATTTTGAATCTGAGTATCCCTCAAAACACAACCACATGGGATGGAACAAGGGGAATGTTGATGTTGGAAAGGACAATCAATTATCAGTTTTTAACTAGTCGTAGCTTGGATTCGGTGGAGTTCATGAACGATGGATTTCAGATGATGAACATCACAGAGCTCATACATATGTTCTACTCAACTGTGAAGAGATGAAATCATTTGTACTGTAAGTGAATCTATCACTTATTCTATCATTTATGATACAATAAGTAAATTTATGTTTTTATATTATATGATAATCATATCAAGAAACATCTTCCACAAATTACAGTAGCTGCTCTCGAAGAATGCTGATAGAAAAATTTTTCTCTGTGGTTTCAAAAACTAGTAACATAAATTTTACATGTTTTAACATCTCATTCAGTTTATTTTTTATTATATTGATAATTATTTTAAAAAATTTTAGGTGTCTCAACATGCTGATAAAATTGACAAATGTATGTGTCTATTGAGTAACCCACCATCCAAAATGGTTAAACCTTATAATGCATATGTGGTGAATGGATTTCGATTTCATACATGTGCATATGGGGAATCAAAAAAAAACAATGAACAATGAAATTTTCTTGAGAGGATCTCACCATAGAGAAAACGAATTTGACTTTTATGGCATGCATGATGAAATTATTGAACTTTGTTATCTAGGACAACATTACATAACGATGTTCAAATTTCAGTGGTTGGATACTGAGAGAGGATTTCATGTTTATCCTACACATGGAATCATCGATAATAAATATAGAAGTCTTCTTGCAGTAAATGAAACATTTTTTCTAGATCAACAGGCACATCAAGTTTGTTATGCAATGTACTATGCTACATCAAGTGACCTGAGTGATCAGTGGAGCATAATAAAAATCAAAATTCGAGACAATCAGTTTTCTCAAAGTGAATCTTGTTTCACTGAAGTGAAAGGAATTGATGTTTTTCAAGAGACTAATCAAAATACATATTTTTCACAATGAAACATGAGTATCGATGATGACATCCCTCAATTAAGATTTTATGGTAACAATGTTCTTAATGATGTCACAAATGAATTTGAAATGGCTAGAGATGATGGAATTGAAAGTCAAATGGATATCGATGATATTGAGGAGGAATATAGAGATGACATCATCAGATATGAAGATGATGATGAAGGTGGACATTAATAAAAATCAATTCTAGTTATATATAATCATAACATATATATATATGTATATATAATAATAATTTTTAATTATTTTCTAACAACATTAATTTTCTGTTTCAGATGAATGATAAGATATTTCATCAGTTTTTAGAGGCTAAACTACCTTTTGATGAAGATGATTTTGGGTCATCTGACCCTCAGCATACTGGCACATCATGGATTCCATAGAGGGGGTGTGGTCTTTCAAGGCTGATGATGCCTGACCCCATCCCCGGGCGACGTCCGCGTCTTGGGTTCGATCCACGCACGAAGAGGTATGATAACATGTGCATTTTATTAAGATTTCATTAATTTATTTACATAATAAATATTCGATTTTTGTACAGTTTTCTTCATATAGCAGTTGGACAGGGTAGCGCTATTTTGCACAACTATTTTTCTCAGCCATGGACCACGTGGGAACAGATCCCCGTTGATGTGTAGTAGGCCATGTTCGGCCATTGGTTTGTACGTAAATAAATAGTTTTTATTTCAAAATTTACTTCATTTATAACTTGATATTGTAAATTATTTGTAGGGTTTATGGTATCCGATCGATGATACCATGCATGACGCCATCCACGAGGCATGGGAGGTGGTGATGCGTCAGCAATTATGTCAGTTTTTAAGCAATTTAAGAAAAATGACCATGAAAAAAGCTGGAGTGACCGTGTTAGATGAGTCCTGTAGAGCCCATAGACCATAGTACATTTCATCCCACGTATGGGATTGATTATGTTCACACTGGTTGAATGGTGGCTTTCAGAGGAGATCATCATTGGGGAGGAATAATAGGGGGAGACAAGAGGTGACTCATTGAGCTCGGAGTCATACATTCAGTACGCATAGACAGCATCTGGTATGTACATTTTTTAAAAATATTTTATATAAATTTAAATATTAACAGTTTATTTTATATTCTTACAGGCTGTCAAGAAGCCCGATATTACAGAGTACGATGTATATCGGAGGATGTATAGTGATCCAGTTACTGGGGAGATTAGAGGTGACCACCAGTATTAGATTGTGGTCAGTATTATTTGTTTTTCAATTTTAAAATTAACTCCATATAATATATTCAAAATTTAATTTCAAATTTCAACTGAAGGAGTCATATGAGGCCGCGATGTCATAGACCCAGGTTGAGGGTTAGGCCGAGATATCTGATCAGACTAGTGGCCATCATTTTGATGAGGCTGCATGGATGCAGGCTACCCAGTATGGCTTCGAGAAGGGCCGATTAGTTGGTATCAGCTCTCAGTTGACTCATGTGGCTTATTATGGTAGTGCTGCGATGTCGGTGTCCATCTCGAGAGGATCTCATGCATCATCTTCCGAATCACAGTATGTTGTTCAGTTGCGATCACAGAATGAGATGATGGAGAGTCTCTGTAAGGAGCAGGAGGAGATGCGTCAGCAGCAGTATCAGCATGAGGAGCACCAACGACAACAACAGGAGTACGAGGAGCAGATGAGTTGGTGGCAGCAGCAGCATCTGGAGCAGATAGATTACATGCTTCATCTAACTTATGCATTAGGGGTAGTGTTTCGTCCACCAACTCCTCTAGATCCTCCTGCTCCCCCCTCCTTTGGACCGGTGACCAGCTCCCCCATCCTTCAGACCAGTGATTTATTTTTATGTTATAATGTTTTTTGAATTCAAAATATGAATTATTTTTTATTTATATATAGTTTCTATCTTTTTTATATTGGTTTCAATGTTACATAATTTAATTCATATTCATTTTTAATAGTTTATTATTTATTTCTAGTATTATTTATTTAATCCTTGTTTATTTTATTAATAATAATAATACTATTACTATTTTATTAATATTTTTATATTTTTTTTATTTCAAATATTGATAAAAAATTATGATTTATTATTTAAAAAAATTATGATTTATTATTAGTATTATTTTTTTAATGTATTTTTATATACTTTTTTTAAAAATATTGATAATTTTCATATTTTTATTATTTTAATAATATTAATAATAGATTTTCATAAATATTAATAGTAATAATAACATTATTATTTTACATAATATTAAATTTTTTATATGATAGTATTAATTTGACTGTTCATATATTTTAATATTATTAATATTTTATTATATTAATAATTTTAAATATATTTAAAATTAAAGTTAATTATAATGTTTTAAATATTGGAATTATATTTTATTTTAATATTTGATTGAATTATAATTTTATTATTATTATTAAAATATTATTTTTTTTATTATATTATTATTCCATTTTTTATTTTTTTATACTTATGTACGACATGAATAAGGACCCGTCGCAAAAGGTATTTACGACAGGCCCACCACAAATAGATATTTTGAAATAACTATTTGTGGTGGGAAAAGAAGCCTATCGCCAATGGTATTTACGGCGGGCAATCACAAATATGGTTTTTCGAAAATGTATTTGCAGTGGGAATAGGAGCCCATCACAAAAGGTATTTGAGACGGGCCCATCGCCAATAGTTATTTCGAAATAACTATTTGCGGCGAGCAAAGACACTCGTCGAAAACGTTATTTGTGACGGGCCTGTCACAAAAACGTTTTTTAAAAATAAACCGAGAAGTATTAGCGATGGTGATCTTTCCTGTCGCTATTAATATTATTAGCGATAGTCCCGTCACTAATAGTTTTAATTGCGACGCCGTTTTCCGCAATGGGTTATTTGTGACGGGATCACATCCTAAATGTCCATTTTCAGTGGGATCCCGTCGCAAATAACCCATCGCAAATACTCCGATTTCTTGTAGTGATTACATTACATTTGAAAATTCAAGTCACAAAATATTTTTCTCTTGAGAATAAAATTATTCCATGTAGAATAACCCTGTATATCAATCATTATAAACTTCATAGATATATTTTTTGAGCAAAGTATTATTTTCAACAATACATATTAATGTTATTTAAAGGGGGAGATTATTGAAAATAATACTCTGTCTTTTTATGATAATTTTGATGCTCACAAATACCCTTAGTTATTTTCTAATGATTTTATTTAGTATTTTTCATTAATATTTATTAATTTATTTTACTCTTGATATAAAGAGAATTTATTACTTATTTGGAATATGCTTTAGAACGTTTTGGAATCACAGTTCATACCCTACATGGATAAACATACTGTAAGGATGGAAACCTTGTATACTTTTTGAGATAAGAGAAAAGTATGCTTAAACAACCATACGTTTTCAACAAAGTATGGAAGAAGAACCTTACATTAAGAAGGAACCTTACATTTTGGTTATCAGCAATGTGTGGAAAGAGAACCATACATAAATTCTAAACGTTACGTTTGTGTCTCAAAAGTATGGTTCATCAACCTTACTTTTGTAAAAACCATACGTTCTTAGAAAAGTATGGATCAAGTAAAAGTATGGATCTTTTACCATACGTTTGAGAGTTGAAGAAAAAGTATGGATGATCAAACTTACATTTATGTTCAACCTTACATTGTCAAACTTACGTTTGAAGACTATGTCACCAACCCTACATTTTGAGGCCACATCATCAACCTTACGTTTGGCGTCAGAAATTTTGACAGACAATATTTTTGTGCAGCGATCTGTAAGCTGATTATTGAGCATATTTCAAGCCCAATTTAAAGTTGTTTTTTAAAGTACGACATTGAATGATTCAAAGCTATTTTGTTAATGGATTTAAGATCGAATTAAATTACAACTTTGAATATCTTTGCAGGTAGCAGGCCACCAAAGAAGAAAAGATATATGGTACATGGAAAGTGTCTGCTCAAGACATATGAGTGGAAACTCATTGAATTTTTCTTCACTCACTCAAAAGGAATGAGGAAATGTCCCATTTGGTGACAATGCCAAAGGAAAAATCATTGATATTGGAACTGTTGGAGATCCAAAAACAGTTTCAACCAATATGTACTTTATGTACAAGGATTAAGACACAATCTGATAAGTATCTCTCAACTTTGTGATGATGGATATACTGTTGATTTTACTAACAAATTCTGTACTGTTTCTAAAGATAAACTGTTTAAATTTAAAGCACCATGAACTGAAAATGTATATACTCTGGATTTAAATTTCTTGTGTAAACAACAAGTAAACTGCTTGACTTCTAATGTAAGTGAATTCTGGATCTGGCATAGAATACTTGGACATTGCAATGTATATGTTTTACATAAGTTATCTAAGAAACATTTAGTTTCTTATTTACCTTGTCTCAAATTTAAAAGTGACAGATTTTGCGATGCATGTCAACTTGGAAAGCAACATAAATAATCCTTCAAATCTGTTAATAAGGTTTCTACATCTAAACCTCTAGAACTTATTCATATGGATTTGTTTCAAACCTCAAGAGTAGCAAGATTTACTGGTAAATTATATGTATATGTTTTAGTTGATGACTATTCATGATTTACAAGGATTTTATTTTTAAAATTTAAAAATGAAGCTTTTACTTTATTTGAATGTTTCTTCAAATCTGTTCGAAATGAAAAAGGGTTCAATATAATCTCATTGAGAAGTGATCATGGTGGGGAATTTGATAATTTGGAATTTAGTTCCTTTTTCTCAAATATGGGTACTAAACACACCTTCTCGGCACCAAGAACACCTCAAAAAAATGGGATTGTAGATAGAAGAAATAGAACTATTCTAGAAATGGATAGAACTATATTAAATGAATATAGCCTACCTATATATTTCTGGGAAGAAGCTGTGAATACAACTTTTTATATAATTAATAAATTTTTAATTAGACCTATTTCGAAAAAGACACCCTATGAACTGTGAAATAATAGAAATCCTAAAGTAAATTACTTTAATGTTTTTAGATGCAAGGTTTACATCTTAAACACCAAGGATAATATTAGTATGTTCGATCCAAAATCTGATGAAGTTATTTTCTTAGGATATTCTGCTACCTCCAAAGCTTATAGAGTTTATAATAAGAAGTCAAGGATTATTGAAGAATCAGTTCATGTGAAATTTGATGAACTTGATCCCTTCAATAAAAGGATAGAACAAATGGATGAACATGATTCTAATGATAACATGAGACTTGAGAACTTAAATAATGATTTTGAAAATTATATAAAAGAAATTCAGTCCAGTTTAGTGGAACATGATACTAAATAACCTTTAAATATATTACCTAGACAGTCTAGAACCCTAAAGAATCACCCTTTAGAAACTGTAATAGGTAACAAATAAATTGGTGTTCAAACTAGAAGAAACATAGGAAACCTAGTGGAATTCTCTTCCTTCCTATCTCAATAAGAACCCAAGACTATAGAAGAAGCTTTAGATGATGAAAGTTGGGTAATATCAATGAAAGATGAATTAAACCAGTTTAAACTAAATGAATATTGGGAATTAGTGGAAATTCCTAATAATTATCCTGTAATAGGAACCAAATGGGTCTTCAGAAATTAACAAGATGACCAAGGCACAATAACTAAAAATTAACCAAGATTAGTAGATAAAGGATATAATAAATAAGAAGAAATAGATTATGATGAGACTTTTTCACCTGTAGCTAGGATAGAATCCATTATAAACCTTTTAGCTTATGCATCTTAAATGAATTTTAAATTATTTCAGATGGATGTTAAATCTGCCTTTTTAGATAGTTATTTAATGGAGGATGTTTATGTTGAGCAACCACCTGGTTTTGAAAATTCTCAAAAACCAGATTATGTTTTTAGTCTTACTAAAGCTCTTTATGTCCTTAAAAAAGTACCTAGAGCTTGGTATGAATGATTAAGATCCTTTCTTCTGAAAAATGATATTACTGTTGGAATGGCAGACCCGACACTCTTTTAGAAAACTGTGAAAAATAATATTTTATTGGTTCAAATTTATGTTGATGATGTATCATTGGATCAAATAATAAAACTCATTGTCATGAATTTTCAAAATTAATGCAATAAGAATTTGATATGAGTATGATGGGAGAATTAAAATTTTTTTGGGTCTTCAAATATTTCAATAATATTTTGGAAATGTTTTAAATCAAAGGAAATACATTACAGATTTACTTAAGAAATTTGGACTTGAAAACAGTAAGTCATTTAAAACTCCTATGTGTACTAATATAAAACATGATTTGGATGAAACTGGAAAATCAGTTGACAACAAGTTATATAGAGGTATGATTGGTAGTTTGTTATATCTTATTGCTAGTAGGTCAGATATAATGTATTCAGTATGTCTTTGTGCTAGATTTCAATCACATCCAAAATAATCTCATCTAACTGCTGTTAAAATCATTTTTAGATATTTAAAAGGAACTATTTTTCAATCTCTTCTATATCCTAAAACATCTGATTTCAATTTGATTTCATATTCATATGCTGACTTTGGAAGTTGTAGATTAGATAGAAAAAGTACATTCGGTACATGTCACTTCTTAGGAATGTCCTTAGTATCATGGTCTAGTAAGAAACAACATTCAGTTTCCCTGTCAACAGCTGAGGCAGAATATGGTTATGCTGGCATTTGCTGTGCACAAGTATTCTGGATGAAAAATACTCTTATGTACTTTGGATTGAATTTTAACAATACACCTATTTTATGTGATAATACAAGTGCAATTAATATTTCGAAAAATCCTATTAGCCATTCTAGAACAAAACACATTGATATAAGGAATCCCTTTTTAAGGGATCATGTTATTAAAAATGATATATTTTTAGAATTTATAAAAACTGAAATTCAATTAGTTGATATTTTTACAAAACCACTTCCCACTGCAAGGATTGATTTTATTAAGGGGGAACTATGTTTATTTAATTTTAAATAATTTTTATTTTTATTTACTTTTATTTTGTTTCTTGAATACTATTTATGTTTTTTCCTCTCACCATATACAAATTTTATTTGTTTTAAATATATGTAATGATTTGTGATTACACAGGAATCAAGACTGTCATAGCCTTTTCGTCTTCTAAACTGTTTCACTTCTATCGAAACCCTTTCGAAACACGAAAATCACACTTCTACTCCTAAACCCTAATATTCGAACCTCTCAAACCCTAACCTTCAATCCTTCAGAGATTCTTGAAAAGATGGTAAGAACTATAAGAGACAATGAAGCCGAGACACGCAATGCCAAGAGACAACGCACCGAGGGAAGAAAAATTTTATAGGGCAAAGTAATCGATCTCGAATAGTTATTTCAGACAAATATGCTATTGAAGAAAGAGCTGTCATTTCAGAATCTTGAAAAGCTGTTCAACAGTGAAAATAACGAATTTTTATATGAATTAGAACTTATATACTTCTTCAAATCTATATAGTTAAGCCTGGGAGATACCGAGGAAAGTATGATGGCTCAGATAAAGGATAGAGATTTCTCAATCTCATCAGTAGAGATTAGTCAGATTCTTAACTTCCCTTATGATGGAGTTTTTCATTTCGATTTGAAAAATATTGGCGATTAAATGCATAAATATGAGGAAATCATGCCTTTTATTTTTGGTACTACGACAATCAAGAAAAGGTTTGTCAAGGATTTGGAGCCTGATCAGAAGATTTTGGTAAAAATATTTCAGACTAGAACAGCTCCAAGAATGGTAGAAATGCATAAGATTTTGTACCCTGATATGTATATAATGTTTCTTATGTTAAGAGATATTAAGTTAAACTTTCCAAGATACATGGTAAGGTATCTCAATTACTGCTGTCAAAGTGAGGCGCAGATGAATTTCTACCCTTTTGGTCGATTTATTTCTAAACTGCTGCTTAAGAAAGACATGGTGAGATTAGTGGATGCCCGAGTTACCTGTCATCACAGTAATACATTTAATACTTGAACTTTAAGGAAGGTTGGATATTTCTAAAGTACAATTAAAGGAAAACTTTTACCTGTAAGAGCCGAGGAAGACTCAAAGAGTGCTCAGGCTCAACCTGCTAAGTCCATGGAGGGACAAGCTGATTCCAGAGTCAACAATGTAGCAAGAATTATTCGCTTCAAAGTGGAATATGTTGAGGAAGATAGAAGTCAGGAAGGACTTCAATCAAAAAGAAAGGGACCTGTCAATGAGGAAGTTACTTCCCCTGCTTTGGAAACAACAATAGAATCTTTATTTTATTATTCTTTTGTAAGAGAAGCTATTGTTGATAAGACCATGGAAGATGTTACTGAAAGAACAACACCAGTAGAGGGATCATGAGTTCCAAAAGAAGATCAAAGGGAGAATCAGGAACATATTGTTTCTGATTTTGAAGTTGCACTTCAATGAGAACAAGAGATGGAGGCAGTTCCTGGTGAAGAAGTGGCCAAACCTTAGGAAACCACTGAATTTATTGTTCTTGGAAACCCAGTAGAAGGCCTAGATGCTGATGTTTGTGGTGAGAATGCTTCTGAAGCTCACACATAGGTACTTCAAGAAGATTTTTCTGTGTTGGAGTTTGAGAACTCTATAGAAAAATATGTGGACCAACCTTTTCAGGGAAGAGAAAAAGAAAAATATGATGCCGAATCATTGACTTTGGTACTACTACATCAACCAGAGAATGTGAATATGAATCAAGCACTGGGTGGATCTGATTCAAGGCAAGAAGAATTTGAAAAACTGTATATAAATGAATCTCAGTTGGAATCTTAGAATGTTTCTCTGAGAAAAGACATAGACTTAGAACATTTGAAATTTCAAAAGCTGAAGGAGTGTACAGTTTCAAGGAAATAATTTTAAATGTTTAAAGAGGATTTATTGACTAATATTACAAAATTAATATCTAAAATGGTCATGAAGTCATATCTATCAGATCTGAAGTCGTTTATGGAGAACCAATTTGCATCAGTTGCAAATAGTGCTATTAGTGGATCAGGTAATTCACCTAATTTAATCAAAAGGTTTCAAGCTATCACAACTGTGATGAGCAATATGAATGATAGGTTACAAGATCATAAATGTAATAGTTATCCTTTATCAGTGTTTCTGGACAATCAGAAGTTCTTAGTGGATCAACTGACATCTAGTGAACCATCGATTAGAATCCTCTTAAATCAGTTGTCAGAGAAGCTGTCAGTGTTTGTTGAAAAACTTGAATGGATGCATGAGTTTTTTAGAGTCAATTTAATCAAGGATATTTATATGACTCAAGATAACAGAGATCTCATTATCAAACTTGGAGATGGGATGATGAAGAGACTTCAGGAACAGTTTACAGAAATCAAGTCTGCAATCCCAAGGAGATAGACCCTGTTGCGTATCTTACCCAAACCATGATTCCTGTGTATGTCATTGTCATGTATATAATTCTGTTTTTGAATGAAAATTTCCTTCATTGTTTATTTGTTTCTATATCAATTTTTTTACTAACTTTATTTTTGATATTCCATTACTCCAGATTTAATTATTGATAAACAGTTAATAATAATAATTTACCAATAGTTCAGTGCCACATTAAATGTGTTAAAATCCATGATTTTTCATTCTTTTTGATATCAAAAAAGGGGGAGAATTTGGATAATCACAACATCAAAAAGGGGGAGAATTCATTTTATTTAGGGGAGAATTAAATGAAACTTTATGTAACTAATTTTGAAAGTTAATTTTGTTTAAATAATTTTAATTATTTTATGGGTTTTGTGATCATCAAAAAGGATTAGATTGTTGAGAAAAGTATTGTTTTAAAAAATACATATTAATGCTATTTAAAGGGGGAGATTATTGAAAATAATAATCTGTCTCTTTATGATAATTTTGATGCTCACAAATAACCTTATTTATTTTCTAATGATTTTATTTAGTATTTTTCAGGCATTTATTAATTTATTTTACTCTTGATATAACGAGAATTTATTACTTATTCAGAATTCACTTTATCACGTTTTGGAATCACTGTTCATACCATACGTGGATAAATATAGCGCAAAATCTGCTTTAGCATGTTCTGGAATCACTGTTCATACCCTACGTGGATAAACGTAGCATAAGGATGAAAAGCATGTATACTTTTTGAGATAAGAGAAAAGTATGGTTAAACAACCATATATTTTTATGAAATTATAGAAGAAGAACCTTACGTTAGGAAGGAACCTTACGTTTTGGTTATCAGCAATGTATAGAAGGAGAACCATATGTAAATTCTAAACGTTAAGTTTGTGTCTCAAAAGTATGGTTCATCAAACTTACTTTTGTAAAAAACCATATGTTCTTAGAATAGTATGGATCAAGTAAAAGTATGGATCTTTTACCGTATGTTTGAAAGTTGAAGAAAAAGTATGGATGATCAACCTTAAGTTTATGTTCAACCTTATGTTGTCAACCTTACATTGTCAACCTTACGTTTGAAGACTATGTCACCAACCCTATGTTTGGAGGCCACGTCCTCAACCTTACATTTGGCGTCAGAAATTTTGACAGACGATATTTTTGTGCAACAATCAGTAAGCTGATTATTATGAATTTTTCAAGATGGATTTAAAGTCGTTTTTTAAAGTACGAATTTGACGGATTCAAAGCCGTTATATTAATGGATTTAAGATCGAATTAAAAGGAAATTTTTATGCCAAGTCTTAAGGGATGTTACGACTTCCCTGTAAATTCAATTTTTTGAATATCATGAATCAGAAGACGACTTTTACGGATCTAAATGTGCAGGAGATATGCTCACCTTTATTATATATGTTCTATTTGAAACACCAGGTACGTGTGTTTATGGTGATTGATCTATTATTGAAAAAGGTGGAAAAAAGAGACTGCAGAAATTCACGATTGATCTACTATTTCAAAAAGGAGCATCAAAGCTCTGTTTGGTTAGGAAGAAAGAACTTGATAGAAGATTCATTTGTTCTGCATCAAATATCTATTGTGGGTCTACTGCTGCTGATGTCATGTTTCCATGGAACATTATACCTTTTCCATCAATATTTTTTATCAAGACAGTTTAAAACTAATGGGCAGAACCCCATTTAACTAAGGCTATCCCACTAATTATTCCCCTGAGAATACCGATGCATCAATGGAATATCATAAATTGGCCCCACCTAGTCTTTTATGTCTAAATAATTCATCATATATCGAATAATAAATTTAATTGAGAATAAGTGTGACTTATCATCATATATCTGTGTTGAGTAAGGAATCCATATTTTTCAATATTTACATAGATAAAAAAATAAATTTCCATGTAAAACACCGTATGTTGAAATGAGATACATTTTAAGATTTATGAATACCCATGATAAATTATATGGATATTTAGGGGAAATTTAATGGCTAATGATCAATAGATATTGAATATTTCAAGGGGAAGTAAATAACTATAATCAGATACAAGGAAGTAAATGTAAATACAATGCTCAGTAAAAATAATCACAAATCACCTAAAAGAAGAATAAATATGACATAAATATATACCAATTTCAGTAAGAATGAAGGATTGTTTTTATTTATTAATATAAATATCAAAAAATATCTTTAAAAAATTCTTGTGCGAAATATCCTTTTAGTTTTTAAAAACTTTTTGTTATAAAATAACATTTTAAAACCTTTCATTTAAAAATATCCTCATAAACATGAAAAGAAATCTTTAAATAAATAATGACCTTAATACAGTGTAATTCAATACATGATGAAAAAGTAAAAATAGCATTCCATTTCCACTACAAAAATAATTTGTAATGTTCCTTGTTCAGAAAACAACCAGAATATTACATTCCCAATTTTGGTAATAGACAAACATGAATTGTTTTGGGAATGACAAAATATAAATTTGAAAACATATTTTATATAGAAAAAACATTTGAAAATTCCATTGATAAATCTTTTTTAAAAGGATAAAAACCTTTTTGACAACGTTTTTTTATAAAACATTATTTTTGAAGAAAACAAATTTTTGACCAAAGTGGGAAATGAATATGGATTTTATTTAAGAAAATATCTAAAACATTTTATGTACCAAATAGTGTAAAAATGTTAATATTAATTTAAAATATCATTAATTACCAAATGATAAGAAAATTAATTTTTTTTATTAGGTAATGTTCAAATAATTTTCTTTAAATTGATATTAAACAGGAAACAATCTCTATTAGAATACGGAAGTGAAAAATCCTTAAAATGATCATAACATTGAAATAATAATTAGTCACTGAATTGATTGTGTTTATCAACTATAAAAACATATAAATTAATTAGAAATAGGAAAATAGATATTCAACAGTAATTTCACACATAATCTATGATTATCAATGAAAATGAAGAAGTATTATAACCCAATAGAAGAAATCGTGTTAGGGAATTATTTATAAATTGAAAAGTTTTATGTGAAATACCCTTAGATGAAAAAACTAAAAATGGAACATAAAATATAATTAATAATGAATTATTAATGATATTCCATGTCAAAGAGGAAGTATATACACTATATAAAATATTCCATATGCATAACATTAAAATATCACCCAATAAAAGGAAATTGTGATTAAATCCATTACCTTGCTCTCCCTTTGGGATGAACATTATTTAACCTCATGTATAGTAGTTTTAAAATTTTATTATCCTATTTAATAACCATATTAATATTTATGATTTCATCAATGATCATTTTATTACATATAATCACCTTTTTATTATTAATCTTGTGTTATTTTCATTGTTTAAGGTGTTAATTGCCTTGCTTTCCCAAGTGTGTTTTGTCATGACATATCAGGTTATTGTTCATATTATATAGATATACAATTTACATAATAATTAAAAAGAAATAATTAAAATATTTTTTCATTAAAATTACTTTTAAAACCAATAAATAACGATATTTATGAAAAATTAATTACATTACGATCATGCACATGGTAGGCCGTACGTACGCACGAGTAACGTTTTAATTTTTCACCGATCATTATGGAAATGGGGTAAATAATCTTTTACCTTTATATAATGATAAAAATATCATCAATATAATATCATACACTTATATATATCATCTATTTTGTGTTGTGATTAAAAGCGAGTGACATCACTTCGTGAAGGTGGAAGTCCACACTTACACGAACACTGTTATCATCTTTACCGGAGTGAAAAAGAAGGAAAAAATGATATATATTTTATCCACATAACTATAAATATGTATTCAATATCATAATTATTTAATTTATATCACATTTAATTTTTAACATTATCCGTTTCACCTTCTATTTTAAACGTTAGTGAAAGACGAATCACATCACTTCATGAGCCGGTAGTCCACCGTACACATGAGTGACGTTAGCGTAGCTTCTCTGAAATAGATGGTGAATATATATATATATATTATGTAGTTACTCCATAGGTATAAATAGTTTATAAATATAATATATATTCCCCTTATATTTTGTAGAATGTGTAGTTACTCTAAATGAATAATTTTTTTATAAATATCATATAAATGATTTATATCCATCATCATACCAAACCATGAGATGTGGAAATTAAAAAACAAATACATCGATTTGTGAGGCGGTAGTCATCCATACACAAAAAAGATGATTCCACACCCCATTTGATATAAATAGAGATTATTTTAGGTCATCATATTGTTATAAAAATATTAAATTATATTTAAGATATTTCGGTTATTATATCATCATCTTTTAATAAATATTTATGTAGGTGGAGAAGGAATTAAAATAATGATTATTATTGAATAACATTACCTCTTCTTCGAGTATCCTCATTGGATTGGACTAAAGTATTTAATAGTTTAATATATTCCCAAAAAACGGAATATATGATGAGGGGGAGGGAATTTGGCAAGTGATTTTTTAGTGTTTTTCTAATAAAAAGTGGATTTGAGGTCTGAATAATAGTGGATATGGGTTGGCCTTTTATAAGTAGAGAGAGAACAGGCAAAATTTTTTTTAAAAGAGTTGTGTACACCCTCATTTTTGATATTCCAAAATGATCCAAGATGAAAAATTATAAATCCTTATAGGTTTAATATTATAAATATGGAAAGAAAATAGTTTTTATAAAATATTATAGGTTATTATTAACCTTATCTTTATAGTTTAACACCCAGAAAACACATTTTTATCTTGACCACGAGAATTAATTTAATGGATTTAGTATTAAATTTTCTCAAAAACTAATTTGAACATATTATAAATTATAAGTCATTATAATTCCAAATATAGTCTCCAATTCTCCAAATTTAATTTGTAAAATCTGTAAAATTAAATTTAAAATTAATATTGGAAATGTTATGAGAAAGCGTGATTTTAAAATGAAAATGGTAAATAATTTACACTGTTCATATATGAAAATTCTATTTGAAAATTATTATAGTTAAAAAACACGGATTAATAGATATAAAATTTAACTAATTATAATTTAAAAATAACTGAAAATATAATTTTACAATATAAATTTTTTAAATAAAAAGGTAATTTTCAATTAAAATTTAGTATTTTTCACCATTCATAAAAAATTGAAACTTCTCGTAAAAATACCAAATATTCACCAAAACATAATTTTGATATCCTTATCTAAAAAAATAATTTCATTTTTTCAGAGATGTTTTCTAAAAATGGTAAAAATTTCTTTTTAAATTATGTGTTCAAAGAACTGCTAATATGTCTTTTAGAAAAAAAAAATTCAGAAAATATTTATATTTATTTTCAATGATTATTTTTTATTAAAAATAAATAGATATCTACAAAATGTGTATAAACTATATATTATATTAATTTATTTAATCCTATTTATACCCACTAATTTAATGTCAAGGTTATAACTATTATATTAAATAATAATAATATTATTATATTATTGTTCCGTAAAACTCAGACTTGAGTGTAATGTAGGATCTTGAAGAAATAAATTATTTTGTGTATTTTTATATATCAAATAAATAAAATTTATTCTAAATTAAATACATTTTAAAGTCTTTGGGTTTATATTATCTTTTAATATAGTTGTTGCGTTTCACATACTCTATTGAATGAAATGTTATTTTTTTATAATTTATGGTATTACAGGTTACCTTTACACAAGGGCTCCAAAATAAAATTTAACATTTGTAGAGTGTCCATGAAATGGTACATCGATCATGACTTTATATTGGAATGGGTTTCGACATAATGTTAAATTGAGAATTATTTAATTTTATTTTAACTATAATTTTTTTAAATGGATTAATTTGTTTTATAAATAAAAAAATGTATATTGGAAAAATTTTATTTTTATAGGGATAATAAATTAATAAATTAATTAAAATGGTTTATAATTAATTAAATAAAGGTTAATGATTTCTTCCCCAAATTTTAAATGTTGTCATTTGAAATTCCTTTTAACAAATTATATGTCATTTCATATGATATTGAAATAAAATCATTCATTTATAAATAATATGAAATAATTTATAAAGGTTTATAAATTATGAAATAATGGTAAAAAATATCAAATGATTATATTTAAATTATGAATTTTTGATAATTAATTATTTCTATGTGATCAAAATAAAGGAGATTTATTTAGATATAATCAAAGCCATATCAAAAATGTTTTGATTATTAATATTTTTTTTAAAGGTTGGGACTGAAGCCTCATTTTTATTATTAAATCAAAGCAAAGTCCTATTTTAACTGGGTAGAGGGAAAGCCATTACATAGCCCAAGGACCCAGGGAGCTTGTAGCCCATTACATAGCCCGTAGGCCCAAATTCTATGACCAATTCACATTCTAGGAATAGTAACCTGCTGCTACAGTACCACACAGTATCGCCACCGCTACAGTGCCCTGCCGCTGCTACAGTACCCGCTGATGAACAGTGTCACCGCAGCTACAGTACTGCTACAATACCTGCACCCCATGGGTTTTGAACCCCCATTTTCCATGTAGTATTATGGGGTTCTTACCACTAAGCCAAACCCCAACTACAATTTTTGATTATTAATATGATCATGGTTTAAATAATGATTAAGTATATAATATTTAGATTATATAAAACGTTTACATTATAAAACTTTTATTATAAATAGTTTATAATTCATATAGTATCATGTATGTGAAATATAAATTTCATATAATGAATAATTTGAAAGTGTTCATATTGGAATAAATATAAAATTTTTATATTCAAAATAATGGAATGTCCATAATGTTAATGATAAAAATTTATAAAATGTTTTTTAATTATATTTTATTTATAAATTATTTATAAAAGTTTATCTCATATATAAATACTTCAATTGTTCAATTATGTAAATATTACTCCCTACTAAATTCAAGATTAGTAAATTGTTTATGAAATATTAAAATTGAATATGCTCTATTTAAAATGTTAAACCGCTTTTAATATAGTTCCCTATATTTCATTATAGGTATGATAATGTATTTAATTTTTTATCTACCATGAATGTAGTTTGTAATTGAAGTTATGAACTTGAATTTTGTTTTTAAATATAGTTGGTACATATTATGAGTAATATTTAGGATTAATTTCATTCTCTAGTGTAAACAATCCATTTGTAGAGGGACTTCGGGTCAAACTACATACCTACTGGGAGGATTCTTCAATTTCTAGCCTGGTGATTGGGGTTGGCTATCTATCACAATGGGATTACTCATATAGATATTGTCAATATCATATTACTATATTCCTTCACATGAAATTTTCAGGTAACATAATCATATTATGTTTCTGGTTCTGTATAAATATATTGTATATCAATTTGGTGAAAGTAACTTAAATACTTGGGATGTGTAAAGATTTACACATCAATATTATTTTAACATGGTGATTTGGTAGAGGGAATATGATCCCAAACTAAATTACTAAAATCTTGGATATATAAAATGGAATAAAATGAGATAAGATGGTGATATTAAAATCTCCTTCAAATACATAGGGTGAGATTCCTTCCAAATAGACTCTTTACAATAGATAAATCATCGAAAGAGGTAGTTTGGTATAAAATTTGTCAACCCTTGGATTATCCTTTGTATGTAAATCAAGTAATAAGAATATTTGGATTGTCTTGTCTAGTCATTTCATGCCAAATCTGGGTACCCCTAGATTTTCCTTAGTTATCTTTTTTGATGTTTTATTTGGGTAAGACTTAGCTAGGAATCCCAAATGATTAGGATAACATAGGAATAAATTTTATTTTATCCATATGGTGGATTGGAAAAAGGGTTTCCCAGTCAGCTATCAAATAATCATATATGATATTATTAGAATTAACCCATTCTTAAATAATTTTAGTGCTGATAGGGATGATAAATTAGACTCCTTTCATTTTGAAATATGGATATTAGATCTCTAATGGACATGATGTGTTTCCAATGAGGTCATCATTTTAGTGGGAGAACATTTAACACAATTCATTATTAAATTTTTAATAATACATGATACTCATCTAATAAAATATTTTGTTGTAGATAAATATCAACATCATCCTTAATATAAATATTGTGACCAATCCTTAAAAGTGTAAGCATTAATTTAGATACTTATAATATTGATAACTTATGAAAAGTTCTTAGGCTTTAATAGTGATTCGAGAAAATATATTAAGTAAAATTATATGTGTTAGAACAATTCCTTATTTAGTTACCACATGTTGAAATTGTTCAACAAGTGTATCTAGATACTTGTTGAATGAAATAGAGTTTCAGTTTGGGTTTTAATGAAATTATATTTAAGGTGTCTGGTTATGGTTATGAAATTTATCATTGGTTAATATATGGAAATGTTCTGATAATAAAATCTAATTCAATAATATTTTAGGCGATATTCTCAGAGTATTTATAATGGATAAAGTAGGAATATGATTTCTTGATTCAGGTGCTTTAGAGTTATTTTATGTATGAAAAAATTCAAAACAAAAGATAAAAAATTTGTAGAAAGAATTTATAATAATTAATCAAGAATCTAGTCATGGAAACTATAACCTAGGAGTTTATTAAAGGAGGAATATTAATTCCAAATGATGGGATTATCTGAAATACATGAAGGCTTTTTTTGAAACTCCATGGAATTACATTGTTGGCTAAGGATATTATAGTAATTAATTCATTGATTTTGAAAGGTATGATACACCAAATTTATGTTTAATTTTTTTGAAAATATAAAGGCTTTCAAAGTTTCAAAAATAATATGTTAATCTTGTAGTATATGTTCATGAGATGATTTAAATAGTTACTATATTCTGGATTTGGAATTCAATTTATTATCTATATCCAATGAATCTAAGTAAATTATGTTTATATTCATTTCATATCTCTTTTATGATAATATATTTTTTTGATAACAAGGATTTATTATGGACAAGTGTGATATTATTAATTGTATACACATTCTTTATAATTAATTAATTAATTTTAATAACATGTATTTAGAAAACAGTGTTTAACTAGGATAAAGATTTTATCTAGATAATCATTAATATATATTTAAATGTGTTCCTTCCACCCATCTAGGGTATATTTTAATAATGTATTATTTTCAAATAATTTTTTCCAAACACAAAAAATTCCATATATTATATAGTTTATTTTTTAAATTTCCATACTAAAAAGGAAATTATTGTTATTTATTAACAAAAAATGGTTTGTTCATTTTGGAATGATATTATGATGATAATATAAGTTATAAGAGGCCAGTGGGAGTATATTTTGACTTAAATAATTTCAAATTTAACAAATAAAAATTTACACTAATCAAAGTTTCAAGTGAATTTAACGTAATATCCTAAGAGAGTTAGGATATAAGAGTAAGAAATGATGTAATTAGTTATATTATTTCAATGAAAAATTTGTATGTATTCGGCTTCCAACAATGAATATGATGAACTTATAAAGAGTTATAATTTTTCAACAGAATATAACATCATTACATCTGATGTTGTAAAGTAAGGATATTTTAATATGATCAAGGGTTTAATAGTTAGAAGTATGATTGAAACATCTGACCATTATTCATCCCAGTGTACCTTATAGATGTTTCTCACAGAAGATTTTAGTGGGAGGGTTTTAGCATATGGTTACATAGAGATGTTTCATGAATTATATATGATGTAATGTGTTAAAAAACCCATAAAGTGAAGAAAAGATAAGGATAATCTATAAATTTAACATATATGACATGATGAACTAGTTTTTATGATTTTTTTTAAAATATTCTTAACTATATTAAAAATATTAAAATGCATCATAAAAAATTGAACTTCTATTTTATCATTCATTCATGTTGGATATAAAAATGTATATATTTATATGAATTTCATGAAGTGTAATGATAGTTGACCTCATCAAAAATGACATTGATTTTATCCATAACTAATGTTTGTTATGGAGTATTATAGGTTACGGGGAAATTTAAAGCTCAACATGAGTTGGATTATTGTATAGGGATACAAAATATGATCACAAGGCCTAAGATAATTAAAATTATTTGTTGTGGGTGTTGGATGACCCACTATATATTCCCCATGGAATTCCATTCAGAGTTCATTGGTATACTAGTGGTTCGTGGATAATATTTGAGTTCCCACTACTTATGGTTGGTGGGATACCTTTAATTAAAACCGTTGTACTTTGATAACCTAAATACATAATTTTATATTTTTATTTATCTAATATGGTGACAGTTGGGTAAGTTGATGATCATGTCATTGGTTGGATCTTAAAAAATAAGTGATTTTTCTACTTATATGATGAGTATAACATTAAGTACATCAATTGAGTTAAAAAGTGGGAGTGTCTGTGCAGAACTAGATATTTTAAATCTATTTGGATAAGGTAGAAGTGATGTTATTTTCCAAATGAATAAATGACATGTGATGTATTCATCGATCAATTCCCTGTACACTCAGAGCATAGACAACAGATGAGTTAGATATATGAGATTGAAATGATCGATTTCCCATGTCCACTGAATGTCCTGTAGAAATAAAAAATATGAGAATTTAAATTTTTATATGAACTGGAATGGTGGATATAGGAATAGATACAAATGTGTTTAATAAAGATCAAATTAGATAACTTTATAGCTTGAGTTTCATTGATTTTTTACTACAATATTCTTTTTTCTTACACTTATGGATTACGATATTTGTATTTGTTTACAATTATATAAAGGATGTGTAGTCACACAAGTGGTTGAATGTATATAGATTGAGTAAGCTATAGAGATCTACTTCAAATTTTTGTACAGTTAGTACAAAATATATTTGGGTGGTATCTAATAAGGTATTTCATATGATTTGATACAAGGTGAAGTAAATGATAGGTTTACAAAAGTGTTTCAGACGATAAATAAAATGATTTTTTTGATATGATTTCATAATTCATTGTATATCATAAAATATAAGGTGAAATGGAACAACGTGTATTAGGATATAGTAAATGTGGAAGATTAAAGGAGACATTTCCAAGAAAAATATTTATATATGATATATTTGTGGGGTCTATTTTTTTATGCATGAACATTCTGTTTTTCATTTATTGGGTATATTATTTGTTGCATCTTGAACACCGAAAACATTCACCCATGAAATTTATCATTAAATGATATAGTTTAATTTTTATATGAAATGTATAGGGAGTAAATTCAATTGACACATAAACCATCCTTGGTTTCATACATTAATTTTATAACTTTAGTTAATACAGACACCACCCAGGAATGTCCTTAGGTTCTGTATAAACCATATAGCTATATTATGGCATGGTGCGTCATATATATTGATATCCTCAGTCTTGGCCAAATCTCCTTGAGACATGTATCTCTCTTTATCTACCATATTTTCTTATTAATGTGATAGCATTCGATGGAGAGAATATAATTCCAATTATAATGTTGAATGATTCTATACAACCTGAGGATTCTTATGGAGGTGGGATATTTTTTTTCAAATTGGTGATCTCTCTCAAATTCATCTAAAGGATATCATGATTGATGTCGTGGAACTTAAGTGTAATGTATTCGAGGATTACAATATTTTTTCATTTTAATATTTTATACTATTTCATATTATCTTGTATATAGATCTATTGAAAAGGTTTCTAATTACTTATAAAACTTATAATAATTTTTATAAGACTCTTAAAAATAACCTTCAATAAATTCTATCTAAATCACTACTTGTAACTGATATTAATTCTTATATTATCCCTATGTCTTATGCAGTTATTTTGAGGGGTTAAAGAAATAGAATTTAAGACAAAATAGACATGTATTTATCAACTCAAAAAATTATATATACACCATGTTCATTTTTATACATTACAAATTTCTATATTCTTAAAATAGAAAGGTTATTTTTAATACAAATTTATTCAATTAATGTAGGTAAATATTTAATAAATTCATTTAATACAGAAAAACAATGTTTTATAAAAAATTGGATTTTTTAGGACTATGAATTATATTTTTATTATTAAATAATGTATTTAAAAAAATATCTTTTTCATGTAAATAAAAAATCATCACTCATTTAACTATTAATTTATAGGAAATAATAATAAGAACAATTAATATGTGAAAATCACCTTTCTATAAAAATGTTTCTTATCTATCTTATGCTTTACTTTTAAAGAAATGTTTCTCATATTTATAAATTGAATTAGATTAAATGGATTCCAAATCAGTATACAGAATGTATAAATTTGGTAAAGGGCTTCAAATTATTATTTTTATTCAAAATTATAATTACCATAGTAAATATCATACCATGGATAATGGGTAAAATGTAGGTAATGTAACATGGATAGAATTTTACTAAATCAATATGACACTTAGAATATCTAGGTTACTTTTTAAGTTGTTAAGTCATACCCAAATTTATGACCAACATTTATTTCCAAATTTATATAACTCCCATGTTATTCATTCTTGACCATTACATAACCTAACATTTGATAGAAATGTTTCTCTTTTTCACCAACAAAAGGAGATCAATTACACCCACTTCAAGTCAAAAATACCCTTAAATGTTTTTTATAAAATCATCCCATTTTACTTCCACCAGATCCCTACTCGATATTTATATGATAATTGTTATTATAATTTTTCCCATGACCTCCATTTATAAGAGTTTATTCAGGAGAAGATTCAATTCCACAACATGAGTATTCTCCACAACCTAACCCTTTCTTCTCTATATTTATCATCCAAATCAATAAAAAATTATTATAACCATTATAATATAATTAGATATGCATAATTAATATACTAAAAAGATATTATATAGATCGGATAACCATTATATATCTCCCTCATATCCATTGGAAAATGAAAATGACACTCAATTTATGTCTGGTCTGCCATCTCCATAAATGGTTTATTTTATTTTTCATCATCACATTGCATGGATGGTTTTATGAATTTATTTAATGAATTAAAAATATATTTATAACCTTTTTTTTATATGTGAAATTAATATTTAAATGTGTTATTAATATACCACCATTTATTTACTAAAAATTATTGAAACAAAAATATCACTTATTTCAACTCCATTTATCGTGAATAAAAATTCTTATAAATGAGATAAAAACATTATAAATAAATATGTAAATTATATTATAGTACAATAAATAATATTTGAGTTATAAAATTGGTATTAATGACTGAGTATTGACATTGACTTTATAAAGTGCGTGAAAAGCATATTATAATCACTAACATCTGATGTTAAAAATAAATGATAACTAACTAATAAATGTATAAAAAATTATAGGTAAACTGAAAAAGGGTGATATATATGAATAATTTATAAATATGGTAATTTTTATCATACATGATTTTAGTACATGTTAGACAATACGAGAATCCTATATTACAACTTTGTCGACCTGATCTAATTTTAATTGAGTTTCAATTTTTATCCTTTGAATATATTCTTATATGTTTATTATATTCTTCCATTTATTTATTTAATAATTTTTAACCACTTATATCAATGTGGATAATTTCATTATTAATTTATTTCTTCTGCTCACCTATATTTCATATCTCATTAAAATTAAATGTTGTTAAAAATAAATCTCATTCTCTTTAAAAGCACATTTTATTCTATATACATGTTATTTAATAAAAAAAATATTCTCCTTCATTATTTTGAAATTAAAATATATATTATATCATGAGATATTTATATTACTCTTTACCCTTATTTGAAATTCTACTTTTTTCCATTTTTATGATGTGGGTTTCAATAAATATATCTAAAAATATAAAAAAAGGGTTATCTTTTCACAGTCACATATATTATCTTCCACTCCATATTTCCCCTTGACAACATTTATTTATTTTTTGAGGCTTCATTATTGATATTTATTTCTAATTTTTTTCTAAAATTATTCTTTCCAATTGTTGAAAAATGAACTTTTTGAAAGTGACCCATAACTTCATAACTTCTATACAATACTAAGAAATTTTTTATAAAGAGACTTTTTATGATTAACTTAAATTTTAGTATTTAACAAAAAAAATGATAAACCATATAAAAATCCTTATTAAATACTTATTTTCTATGATTAAATTTTGGTATCATATAATCTATATTTTTTTCAGGTTACAAAAAACTATTTGAAAAGAGACTAGAAAACAATTTTATTCCCATGAGTTTTTTATGATATTATTTATAAATGATTTCATGTGGAACACATGTTTATGGATTATCTTTATTGATTATTGAGTCCTATATAACAATCCAATACATTGGGTAATTTTTTATCAAATGAGATAACATTTTGGTCTCAAAACCATGTTATAATGTTCATAATGTTGTGTGTGAAACTTGTTATAATGTTCAATATTTTTTGTGTAAACGTTCGTATAATTCCCACAATACAGTTTGATAATATTTTTATAGTGTTAATAAAGTTAATAATTATCCTTGTAAAAATTATTTCAACCCTATTAATGGATATTATTATGTTAAATTATGTTCATAAATAAATTATTACTTATTATTTTGGTTTTTCCCTACTTCATTATTATTTAACACATCCATGATAATAAATTTTTTCATTACTATATTATGATTTAGGGGTCATGATTATTATATCACATTTATACACTTTTATTCCATGGTATATAATTTATTATTTGATATTACAGGTTTTTATACTATTACTTATATAAAATTCATATTGTTACATGTTATTTTAATTTGATAATTATCTAATTCTCATGTTCTCTCATATACTTATGCTATGATATTTTAAGATTAATTGATAAGTTTTCCTCTTATTGATCATTCAATATCACCCCTTATTTTATATCACTATTCCCTATGAAATAATATACAAATCTATGTTTATAAAGAATCCTTGTGGATATTTTTTGTTAAAGACATTGAAGAAAATATAAGAAATAATTTTTTTATTCAAAATATGATAATAAACCAGAACATTAGATTTTAGTATTATGTGATTATTATGATATTTAGTATATGAATTATATAAATATATATTGTTTGACCAAAGTCATTTCACATGGTATAAAATATAGTTATTCAAGTATGTGATATTGAACCAAATCTAGAAGTGTGTGTCGAGGGTGTCAAAAAAAAGTTCCTAATAAATCACCACTGTAATTTAAGCTACAAAGGGATATAGAATGATCACTATCGACCCTGTGTTTAACCATAATTATGTCCATCAATAGTATCATATAGAAGTATGAATAATCTTATAATCTATTTATCCAAGACATAGAGTGCCCATGTGACTAAAATTAAGTCATCCTTATATAAAAAACATATATGTTCTCTATCCTAAATGCAAAGACTAACCATGTAGATGAATACATCACATGTTATTCATCTTAGAAAGATGATAAACCCACATTACACTCATCCAAATAGAATATATGTGTATATATATGAGAACATCACATTTATCTTATCTAGATATGGTCATAAACATCCGTATTATAAATCAATAGAAGGACCAAATTTCATACTATTCATATGAGAGGACAAATACTGTCCGGGATAAGCCTCAACCGATTACATGATCCAAAACATACCCAACCAACACTAATTAGCTAAGCCTAAAGGATTTCATAAAAATTGTATAAAATTATGAACGTTTTCATTCTTAGTATATTCCCAACCTTAGGTTTGGGGATTCAATATGATATATACACCAATGTAATATAAAAGTTATAGTTTATGACACACCAAGTGATATACTTATAGGTTTTTCTAGTGAATTTCTCCCCTCGTGAAAATCTTCCATATCTCTACAAAAAATACTACCAATAATAACATTAAAATTTCATCAAAACCTTTAATACTCCATGATGAATATCAATTATTTATAACTAAAAGGCATACTATGAGCAGTCAACTATCATTCTAATTTATCCAAAATATGAAACCTATGTGAAATAATAATAATGTGGAGGAATCATTTTGTATAGCATGCTAAATATTTTATTCATGAAATATCATAATAATACTTGATAAACATAAATAATAACTAATCTAATCATATATGATATTATAGACCACTAGAGATGCTTTTTTTTGCCACATGTTTAGGGTTTCATTAAATTCATTAAATCTCAATGTAATTACAGCCACATCTCTATGTCACTATATGATAAAACACTCACACTAAACTCTTTTAGTGAGTAACTTATATTACCAAAGTAAACATCAATAATGATGATACATTGTAAGTATAATACTAATTATCAACTCCTTGATCACTGTATTCCAAAATTTTTCTATCACAAAATCTGATTTTATAGAGTATATAATTTTTTTTCTACATAGAAATATTTCAATGTTCACCATCATCATCTTGGAAGATTATTAATCAAAATTTTCATTGAGACCGTTATAGTAACTAATTTAAGAATTTACATTATTATTTATGAACATTTTCTAAGCCTTTTTAGAATATTATATGATATTTACTTTGAATATAAGTGGTTTAATCTTTTATTTATTACACTATAAACATATGCATGTTGAAACATAATCTCTCCATCATCTGAGAAACTATATTGTCACATAAATTAATGCCAAGAAATAGAAACAAATTTGTGTTAAAGAAATAACACTTCATTCCTTTAACATGAATATATAAATGAGAAATTATTATATTAATATCATATATTTATGTCTACATGTTTGGAGATGTATTATAAAATTAAGAGTTTATTCTTTAAAATTTACCAATGAAGGTTTTGGGAATTTTTTAACAAATATTTAATAAAATATCTTATATAATAACTTTTATCTTAGATAATACTTATTTTATCATTATCTTAGACTAAAACATGTTATTGAGTTTAATAAATCACAATATTTGTGTATTAAAATCATGATCTAATTTTTTTTTAAAATAATTATTTTAAAATAATTTTTATTATCACATAAGATAAATATAATAAAAATACACATCCATTATTTAAGATCATTAAATATTGAAATATTACTATACATCAAATTACATAATTTAGAAACCCATTTCTTTATAACATTATTGATAATTATAATCTAAATCAGTTATAACCTTCATATTGAACTCTTATATTCTAAAAATTGAAAATATATAAATTTGGTTTCAAATACCCTACAAAATATATAAATTGTGTCTATAATATTAAAAAAGGACAAGGAATCTCCATGAAATTTAATAAATCCCTTCAGGTATCCTAGAAAATTTCAACATATATAAAAATTTTCCTTCTCTATTAGCATCAACATTATGCATAAATAACTTCAAATGGCAACTCAAAGAAGTATCATTAGACTATCCTTCTAAATTTTGTTCTTATCGTTTTTGATTTTACCCACTTGTATTGTCACAAGACACCAGATCCTAGACATAACATTACATTTTCATTTATATTAAAAACATTGGGATGAGTGGGTAAAAATTTATAGAATATGGTCAAATTATTAAAACATTATCAATAATGATCTCAAAATAAATTCTGTAACAATAACAAGAGTAAAATAAACTCTTTAGTCTCAAAAATTCATTAGTATACCTATTCATATTGCGTACCAAAGTGGATATCAAATTTTACTATGTTATTTTGTATCTAATTCACTTGAATATGTAAATTAATTAATCTATGACTCTCATAACAATAAATATCCACTGGTCAAAAATCATTAAAATTTGGTTATTCAGGATGTTTTTGCACTAACATAGGGAATTTTACATCTTTATTAAGAAAATTATTATGTTTCCGAACTAGTTTATGAAATTAATTATATTTTTTCCTTATCAATGATTAATTTTAATGTCATTTAGGATGATGAGAATTATATTTTATCTATAACTACTGGATTTATTATATTAGATTCATGTTTCTCATTCATTAAATATAGACTACATTAAATTCAATCCCACTAAAATGATAACCCATTATAAAAACTATTCAAATAATAATTGTAAAAAATCTATTTTCACTATGTTTATTGTCACAATTACATTAATACCATAACATAACAATATTATAAGATAATCATTACAATTATATTATATATGAATCTTGGATACTTGAGAAGAAAATTATTTATCTTAATCTTTGAAATGAAAACACTAAATGTTATTCTTCTAGTATCCTTATATTATTAGTGCTTAATGGCTAAGTGGTACCCAAGAAAATGCCAAAATCAGGAACATTATCTTATTATGTTCACCCATTAAATTCATTCCTTACACTATATAATTCATTGGTGTCCAAAATTAGCATAATCAACCCAATTTTACGACCAATGTCTTGATAAGTTTTTCTTTTGGAAGGAATCTAACACATAGTTTTTTTGAAGAGATTTAATCTCATTATTTTATATCAAGTATCCCTTTATATATATGCATGATTAAAATGATTTAATTTTAAATCCTTATTTCTTACACCAATTCAATATATTCAAGTCGTATTGATGTGTAACTATTTAAAAGAATTATAATTAATCTAAATTCATTTTTAAATTAAATTACACAAATTATTATACGAAGAAAGTAACTCATTAGATGCATGCATGATGATTCAAAGAAGTTATATAAGACCATTAACTAAATCAAAAATTTATTCATAATATAAACAACTTATATCTACGAATTATAATGATAAAAAATAATTAAATTAGTTATTCATATTTTTAAACATGAAATAAAAAATATGAATGATTTATAAATAAATTTTTTAAAAAATATAATTTAAACATGAGTAAACATGATGAATTAAATTTTATTGAATATAATAAATTTATGTCATGATTTACATGGATTTAATATGAAATCCTTCTTATTATAGATATTAAATATTTTATGAAATTTTTTTATTATAAAATAGACATTACAAATATTATTGAAAAAATTTACATGATTACATATCTAATATTTCATTTAAAGTATTGATCATATCATAATCCAACCCTTATTTTGGAATAACTTAAATAAATTTCAAATAAATACCTAACATAAAAATTGCATATTATTATTTATGAAATATTCATAAATAAAAATTAAAACTTTTATATTTTATCATATCATAAATTTATAAACACTTAAACCATGTAAACCAATTTTAAATCTTGATCACATCTACCAAAATATTTTTGGTCCGATGGAAATTCCATGATCCCTAAATATTTTTGTAGTAATTATGGGATAACTATGGTGATACAACTATTCAATTTTTGGTTTTATGGCCACATTGAGTGAACCCACATTGACCGGGACTTCAGAAGCTCAAAATAACTTGTTAAATTTCTCTAAAATGTGGTCTATTATCAAGGTTTCCTATACAATGATAATGTAACATAGTGAATATGTTAGTGTGAAGTAAATTATGATGCTATATTTTACATAATATAGTCATTTAACCCATAAAAAACCTTTTGGATATTATATGGAATCATTATATAACTTTAATAAGCACATTTCCCATTTTAAACTACACCAAGTTGTGGTATTGCAAAATCATGAACTAAAATGTTTGTTTCATAGGGGCTTTAGAATAGTGCTTGGAAAATTCCATTTGATATATTCCTCAATCATATGAAGATCAATTCAAACATTGATAGAAAATAAATTTATTCCACCGAAGGGTTTCAAAGGAATTTATAACATCCAAAAAGGGGAAGAATACCATAAAATACAATTATTCATAGAATCTATCTATACATTTAAGAATAATAATAACATTAATAAAAATGGGTACCATTCAACTTGATGATCCATCCTACCCAAGTCTAAGAAATGGTTTTATGAAAACCAATATGGAGAAACTAAATGGTTCATCCCTCTTAGGGTATATATGGTTCATGGGAATCTCTCAATCCATGGGAAGGACCTCCCTCCTTTCCAAAATATACTAGAAAATTTTCTCAAACATGGTATAGAAACAAGATCTATAATGAATAATAATTGATGAGTTCTAACCTACATTTTGATGAAATATAATTAAAAATGAATCACACAATATCATTCTATTTTATATCCATCAATTGAGACCATTAAGATTATAAAACATTTGGCAATTAAATAAAGTTTTTACAGGTTTTGTCACATTGTAACATAAAACATGTCATTGTAATATTTTTTAATTCTTAAATTGTTATATGGTCTATTAAAAGAATTATATATTATCATAATATGATAAATAAACTGAAAATTATTGTTTTTTATGATTTGAAAGATAAGACCTATGATATCACATATAACATAGGATTCCAGGAATATCACTACAACGAGGTTACAATCACTATGTTTTTTCATGTCTCATTATAAAATATGACGTGGTCTAAACCACCACAGTGTGTCACTGTTACAAAATCCCATTAAAAATTACCTTTTTTATTCAACATACATTCACTATATAAAAAATAATTATCCTAGATGTTTGAGTTCATACATGGATATAAAATGAATGTTTTCCCCTTATTCACTAGGATACACTCTTCACACATTTTTTCTCTCCGTGCTTGAGATTCATGACACATTTGGTTGCCAAAAAAATCATCCCCTTTACCATGTAAGCATATTTAGTATATGTGGAAAAAAACATTGTACTATATGTCATCCCCATAAAATAAAATGTTTTTTCATTCACACCTTTTTCCAATACCATGGAAGCCTGGGTAGTTTTCTACAGACCATCCATAAATACAATAAGAAACCCCGTATCAACCAGTTGAACTACAAAAATAGAATTAATCCTCAATAGAAATATGTGTTTGTCCCTTAGAAAATTTAACTATAATACATTTTATTTATGATTATTCATTTTACATTTCCCTATAATCAAAGTATCCTCGTCATCAATAAGATTAAACATATCAAAACATCTGAACTATTATTTTTTAATTCTTCTTCTCTAATAAATTTAGTGAAATAATAATCAAGAGTTAATAATGCATCACTACAATAAACTTTTGACACTAAAGAAAACTGGTTACAACCATTATTATAATTAGATTTTTTGAATCAACCTCCAAATTGTACCTCATAATCCTTAAAATGTTTTGTAAAATTTATGTTTTTCCCATACTACCGGCTAAAAAACATGGAACTACTTATTTAAATTTACTCTTTTATATAAATATACTTCTATTCTTTTAACTTATACATTTATTTTGTCATCTTATACCCTCCATTCTATATGTTCTGGTAGATTTTAGAAATTTTTCAACCAATGATTTTCATTAAAAATCAGATATTCGATATCCTCAAAATAAAATTCATTCATACTCTTGAAACTTTTAATATTTCATGACCTATCCCATTGGGCACCATTTTGTGAGTACCCCAAGCCTGCCTCCAATAGGTTTTGGGTTGGTGACTAGAACTGAGTAGTAATATCCCACAAATGGAAAGAAGTTTCCTAAGTAATTGTACACATGCACACATCTCCAAGGGAAAAAATGAGAAAATGAAAAAGAAGTAAGTAAAAAATTAATAAAACCAACTTTATCCCACAATCAGAGTACAAAAATAAATGTATTGGAATGTAAATAGGGACAAAACATTAATACTAAATGAAATGAGTCTGAACCCACAAGTCTAACATGTAATGTAATAGGCACTGGGAATATCATTGGAAAAGTTACCAGAATGATCCTCAGCTTGTATGGTCTCATAAGGGATCACATAGTCCATCTCATCCTAGAACTCTGTCAAATAGTCGAGTGTCTACAAGAGACCTAACACATGTGGGAGTAGCTCTTATAGGGTTATGTAAAATAATACCCACTAGGACAAACAATACCAAAACATGAATACTAAAAAGGTAATACCATAAAGGAATTACCAAGAAGGAATACCACAAAGGAATACCACAAAGGAAATTACAAAAATGAATACTATAATGTAAATACCATAAAGTTATACCACAAAGGAATACAAAAAAGGAATACCATTAAAGAAATTACAAGATGTAATACATCCAAATAATACCACAAAGGAAATACCACGAAGGAATACTACAATGGAAATGGATAGTCATATCCACATAGATATATGTATAAAATATATATATCAAGAACATCTACATATACTCAATAAAATAAGACACATAGTCTCAACAAGACACATAGTCTCTATAAGACACACAATCTCCATAACACACATAGTCTCAAAAAGTAACATAATATCTATAAAACACACAGTATTTATAAGACACATAGTCTCTAGGTAATAGACATCCAATGAAATATTTGCTTGAATCATGCTTATTCTGGGAGAACTCACTCCTCAAGCCATTATCTTGTAGGCACACTCACACAAAACCCACTTACAATATCTCAATAATACCACCTCATTGTAAGGGTCCAAACTCCATAGATGGCTCATCATATGGATGTTTAGTTTGAATGTTATGGTAGTTAGAAATTTTCAGAAGGGGTTTCACCAGGATGTGGACCAACTGTGGGGGTCAGCAGCTATGGTCGACTGTCCTCTGGTAGCTCAAGTAGCTGTGATGGTCAACTGCACCCTAGAAGCTGTAACTATGCAACAACTCGATCGACTATTCCCTGGTCTAGATACCGGGACCGATCGAGGTCCTCCCTGACTCGTTGGGGTATGGCCTAACCCACCGGTCCCAACTCAGTCTGAAGGGTTGACCCGACCAACCAGGTCATGAATGCTCTGGCTAACCCCAGCCAACCTAACTATACAATCTCACCATTCCATCCCAGCCAACTCTCCTGACTCTATCCACTTATTGGGTTGGCTTGACACACACAGTAGCCCATGGTGACCGCTATCGGTCCATAAGGCTACCCGACTGTATCCCACATGGCACTGTCACTGCAACTCGTGGTGCTACGCCACCAAATCCCATGGTGCTCTTCTGCATACCATTCCACGCTAGACAAACCAAACTGCCAGCCATACCCACCAGCACCAACTGCCAGTTCCCTTTGTTATGTGATCCTCTGTTCTTCCTCTTATGCTCTAATATCCAAAAAAGAAACACCTCTGTGATCCTCACGTCTCATGCACCTATGACTCAGCCTCTATTTATTCTAGCATCCAATTCCAGGGTTTAATTACATTAATAGGATCCCAGAAATTTGATCAATGATCACATGGATCCAAGGGTGAGAAATCCAAAAACATGGGAGAGAAATGACAAGAACACCCAATGTATGAACCTTGTCCTTTTTCATATCATCCTCGATTTGTTATAGTTATAAGGATAAATGAATTGGATAAGATAATCTCCCAAGAATCCATCATAAATGATCCATCCCGCAATGATAACTGAACCAAAGATTAATCTATTTGTGAATTTAACCACCATCATCATGGAAATTAGGAATGGGGAAAGTAAACAATGAAAAAACCACCCTAACTAGGATATGTATCATTCATTTTTGCGGATTGACTATTATTGGTGATCCGTTAAGAATGATCTCTGAACTTGGTGTTTGTCATCACCAGTGATATAATTATCTAAGGATTCTCTCCAGAGCCTCTAGGGAATTTATAGGGTTATGATCCTAAACCTAGGTCCCTACCTAGAACTTCATTTAAAATAAACAGCATCACAACATAATAACATAATAAACTCATAGTTTAATTTATTCAGTAAAAATCCAAAAACTATTTTTCATAGCCTATTAGCACCAGCTAATGTTAGGCCTTGCTTAGGGAAAACAAAACATTATGAACACAAAGATGATATTTTTTTTTCATAATATAAGTTAACATTTATGAGCTATTAATATATTAAAATTAAATTATTTTATTAAATTATTTTATTTACAGTTAGGCCCCTAGGGACTTTTTCTTCAGATGACCCATGCTGACCAATGCTAGGACGTGCCTTGGTTAAAGCCTACATTATTATTTGAATTCTTCTCTCATATTTTTGATTCAGAAAACCATTTAAATTATATTTGACTTTTTTATGAGTGATACACATGCGTTCTATTAAGAACATAACATTTTTCAACTTATTTTTCCTAGAACATCGTGACTCAAAATCACATGTCATCTCAGTGACTAGTCTTGGAATTTTTAAAATAAATTCTTAAAATAGAATTAGGAAAATATGCGTAAATATATCATAGTGGTAACCATAACATCCCATAATTCAGGTAATGATGAAAACACAATTAATACATACATTATACTCCCAAAATTCACATTCACTATCTCCAAATGACATTTAATCATGTTGATATCATCCTCATGATCATTTAGTGTATTTCCTTCAGTTATCTTCAAACATAAAATTTAATGTAACAAAAAGATAATTTAATAGCATTAGGTTTCTCATTCATGATTTTGGGTGGAGTCATAAAATGAAAAATGGTATTCATCTCTTAAATTTTGAATGAAATATTTCAAGCTAAAAGGATCCATTCAAATCAAAATGCCTTATGTTAACGATTAAACCATTTAATTTTTTCCATCATCTCATAAATGAAAGTAATTAATTTTAGATCAAGATATATTTCAAATTGATAATATTATATCTCAATATTCTAAACAATAACATTTTCCCATTAAAACCTCATAATACATTCATTATGTTCTTTTAAGATCTAATATTTTTTCAAGATATTTCTGAAAAAGTTAATATTATAATTCAGTTATTGTTCCAACAACATGGATCCCATTATCCACAATACAATCACGGTAAAAACTATATGAACATGATAATATTTCATTTGAGAAATATACTACACACTTTATCAATAAAAGAACCTATAGGGAAACCAATGAAAAAAAGGAAAACAATGGAAGAAAATTATCACTCACAACACTAGAACACAATCAATTTAACGTGGATTAGAAAATTTCTTGTATCGATGGAAAAACATAAAAATCAACTCAAAGATATAAGAGAGAGAAAATTGCGAGATTAGAGTGATTACTAATCACTAATTATAAGAAATATTAAACATGAACTTCACAAAATCATACTTATAGTGAAAACCTATTAATAAGAGACACTTAGAAACTATGACCAATCATTATCTGGCACATGGATTAAATATTATCCCTATATTCTTTTATAACTATTTTCTACTTTAATCTATAACACCCACATTCTATTTGATACTGTAGACACATATATCCAGCCACCAAATTTCACCCATTCATTGACTAGATCCTCCTCTACCAACCAAAAGGGACCCATCATTCAAATTTGGGAATAAAAGTATAGCCACTTTGGATTTATCTACCAGTTCTCTAGTTCAACCCACTAATACCTCCTGAATAGTTCTTGAGCAGAGAAACCAGCATCACACATCAACAAATTGAGTGTCATTATTTGATTATTCTCTCTACTTATTCTTTAATCATATAAAAGGGGATGTGTGATTTAAAAATTTAGGAGGATAATTATTTAAAGGTAATTATATATCCATGTTATTTATTTAAAATGAATATATATTATTTATTATTTTGTATTGAATTATTGGACTGTTATTATGAAAAAAAATATTATTGGATCATGGATCCTAATAATCATGTTTTGATCAATATAAAGTTTTTAGTTTTGTAACTTTTCTATAATTGTATTTAAATAAACATTAATTGAGTGTCATTTTTCATGTTGCGAGATACATGAAATTTAATATATGATATAAGATACATTTTATATTGGTAAATGATATGATTTTGTCACTTCCTGTGATACGTACCACATAATGCAACATGAATTTATTATTGGTTAATTCTCTTATATATCCATATAGTATTTGATATTATCATGATTCATGATATACTAGTAGTCATATTATAACATTTTAATACATAGAGTTATTTTACACTAATTGTTTTTCCTTTTACGAAAATATGTTTTTGGGATGTGTTAATAAATAATTTTATTATGGATAATTTGATTATTGTGTTCACCTTACCTTCATAATTTAAATTTATAAAATATCTAAATGGAATTAGTAAAAATTATTCTAAAGGATTATTTTTTACAATTATTTTGGATGTTTGGTTATATATTTCTAGGAAAATGAGTTTTTTTAAAAACAATGGTAGTTGTGATATATTCATCCTTTTGATATATTGTGTCACTTTATATTATATAGGATTAATTTTTTTATCATTATAAGATAAATAATAGTAGATAATAGTCATATATTTTCAAATAATTTGTGATATTCAGTGAAATTATTATCACGATAGAGGTACAAAAATTTAAAGTATGCTAATTTATGATGACACTCTGACAGATGATCCTATAAAAGTATAAATTCTTATGTGAAAAAAATAGAAGGTAAAGTACAAGGAAATCACTAGAAGATTATTTCTCATAGACAATGATATATATATGACATTTCATGTGATAGATATAAATACAATGACATGGATTAAAATATAATGATAATTTTTTGATACATGTTGTTAAAAAATTAATAATGTCTCTATGTAAAGACCAAAACTCGTCATAAATAAATATTATATATTAATTTGTCACAAACCAAGTTGGGTATTCATCAAACCAACACTCGACCCGGTCTATAGTAAGGCCTGAAGTGTGTTCTTGATCCCCACAGGTGGGCATAAGTGCTCAGCTATCTAAAACTGTAAGTGGGAACATTTTACTCAAGTATGAAAATTTTAAAGAAACAATAATAACTAATATACTAAATCTGAAAATTTCAAAAAAAATCCTTAACATTTTTTCAGAAATGAGATACACAATTTCCACCAAAACCCAAAAGATACCATAATGTATGGTTACCAAAAACTAACTGAAAAACCACCACATGGAGTTAGGACACCTCCCACAAGATATATCCATTACATCGCACAAATAAATGAATCTCGGAACCCGTAAAACCATCTCCAAATGCTTTACCCTTATTTGTATCAAATATTTCCAAATCTAGTTACACCTAAATGTGTATGTATGGTGTGAGATAACACCCAGAAAGATTCCACAAAAAAGGATTCCATCCAAAAAACGTTAAATGAAAAATATACATTCATGTTTAATAAATGAATGAAAAAATTATTGAACTATTTAAAGGAAGGATGATTTAGTGAAAATAACCTTCAATGAATTAAATATTAAATAAAAATACTTTTTCTTTTAAAGCATCCCAATTGTCACACCATTTACTAAAAGTCATCATAATGTAATCAAGAGAACCTAAAATGGGATAGGCCCTATAAGTACTAGCTTGTGATGGGACCCTAGAACATCATGTCTCTGTGAAAAGTGGTATAGGAACCACAAAAAACTAAATTCTCATCTATGAGCCAATATAATGGTATATCCCCATAACCCTGGAGGTCTCCAATCACCATCCAAGTATTTAGTTAGTGTTGTAGTTGTCAATCCTTCTATGTGAAACTAGGCTGACGCCACATTAGTATCACTACTACACATGTCCCAGTCAGCACACTAAGTTACTCAGACTTCCCTTAGTGCTCTTTCAAGTTCTAAGTTCTTATCACATGACCAATAAAAAAAGAAGACAATAAAAGGAAATACACATACCAAATACCACCAATAACATACCATAACCCTATTTTACAATCATATTCAAACCAGAATCCTTTCAAAACAAAATTCACATCACTTGCATAAAAAAATATACCATTTTAACAACTAAATAAACCATTTTCATAATTAAATAAAACACTATACATAATTATTAAATAGTTCCAAGATGTGTCCCATGGATTATAACACAAAAACCAACCCCAATAAGGTTTTATGATCAATCGTACAACGATTCGACATAAAAACACAATTCTCAACTCATACACAATTTAATAATCTAACTGTACAATTTATAAAACACTAACAAATGACTCGATATGGGTTTTCTAAAAAACCACCCTCTAAATCATATAACATGCTATAAAAATAAATCTAACTGATAATAAACTCTATAAAAATCACATTATATGAAAAAAAATTATTTAAACACAATGACAAATTAAATAAACAAGAAAAAAATTCATCAAATAAGGATTATGGATGGAACCACGTACCTTTGGTGTCAAAATTTCAAAATTTGTTGTGAAACGCCAATTGTACCCAATCCACACCACAAAAAAACTGAATTAAAACCTAAATCAATAAATTCAACCAACACTTCAAAATAGGACCCCTAACAGAATGCAAACATACACCGAAACCCTAGAGAAGATGGAAAAGCTCACTAGGGGTAGAACCCAACTACGATGGAGGGAGATTGGAACAACGCATGGGTTCAAGATGCTATCCGAGTGAGGAGGGGGGGGGGGGTTTCAATAGGTTTTCCACATTGAAAAAATAAAAGGGTTGTGCAAGGGGTAAGTTAGGATGACTCTAGGCATGTAGCCTGACACAAGGGTGGCGACAGGTTAGAGAGAAAGGTAGTAAGAGGGAAGGAAAATGAGAGAAACAAATTGAAAATAGGAAGATGAGGAAAAAAGAAAACATAAAAAAACCAAAATCTAAATGTAATAAAAATAATAGATGATAAAAATAATACAGATTTTTGTAATTTAATAGTAATATGAATAATATTAAAAATAATAACTTAATTAAAATATTAAAAATAATAATGATAATGATAATAATAATCTTCTTAAATAATAAAATCATTATTATTATTATACAATTATTAAATCTGTTAATTTTACTTATTTTACTTTCCCTTAATTATTTTACATGTATTATAAATTAATTAATATTTTTTTGAACATAGGGTAGGCCGAACAGTGACTTGGTCGATGCCGCACGACTTCAACCATGGTTTTATCATGTATTGGATGCCATCATGACAAAAACATTCATTTATCACCAACAATGAGAAAACATCAATCAGGATAAGCCTTCACCTTGAAAAAAATAATTCAATTTCATATAAAATTATAAAATAAAATTAATTCAGATGTCTGGGTGTGACAAATCTCCCTACTATGAAAACATTCCACCCTCGGAAAGTCAATTCGAAGCCTGATCAGAGAATAAAAATTGATACTCCTTCTCAACCCAATAATTCCACTCCCATGTCTCATGCACATCATTCACATGCTTCTAAATTATATGAACCAACACAATAGACTTCCAATGAAGCACCTTCTCTTGGGAATCCAATTTTCGTATTGGCCACTCAAACACTAATAATTCATGATCTATCTCCAAATCTTCCTAATTCAACAAATGAGACGGATCGAGATTATACTTATTCAATTGGGATACATGAAGTACGTCTTGAATTTATGTTATTGAGAAGGTAAAGCCAACATATACGCCACCTTACCATTACACACAATGATCTTAAAAGGTTCAACTTACCTCGACATTAGCTTTTACTTTATTATCAAATGAAATTGTCCCAAGTGAGGGGAAACCTTCAAAAACACCCGATCATCCATATAAAACTCAAGTTCCCGATGTCTCTAATAAGCACAATATTTTTGAGGGCTCCGAGATGTCAATAACTACTACATGATCAACTTGAATTTCTCATACATCTCATACACAATGTTCAGTCCCAAAAGTGAAGCTCTTACCTCACCTGAATGTAAAAGGGGTTTGACATGGTTGACCATGGTGAGCCAAGAAAACATCCATTTGAATAGGGTATTGGTAACTATTATTATAATATTACTGAAAAAATTCCAAACAACTATCTTGGGATACTATGAAATCCAAAAGACATGCACGAAGCATGTCCTCCAGAATCTGATTTTCCCACACTGTCTGACCATCCGTTTGAGGATGGTATGTCAAACTCATTTTGATCAATGACCCCAATAAACATTGAAGGCCTTCCTAGAACTGAGATGTAAATATAGGGTCTCTATTTGAAAAAATCACTGATGACACACCATGAAGTCTGAACACCACCTAAATATACAATCAGTCCTACTCTTCCACTTTAACTACATCTCTGATTAGAATTAAGTGGGATGATTTGGTCAAATAATCAATCAAAACCCATATGTAATTATATCCCCAAGGTGTATGAGGTAGTACAATAATGAAGTCCATAGAGACCTCATCCCACTTCCCAATATGAATGGGTAATGGATGAAGAAAACTAGAGGTCCTTTGATGCTCTACATTTACCTACTGACATGTATGACATCTCGATACAAAATCAGCTATTTCCCACCTCAATACATTCTACCAAAACAATCTTTGAACATCATAATACATCTTGGCATCACCATGATGGATAACCCACTGAGACTGGAATTTACCCTAGATCACAACCTTTTACAGAGACAACAACACCACTGCATGACCCTTAATGTACAAGATCCCTTGGGAGACATAGACTAATCAAAAAAAGTCTCTACACCATGAAGAAACTCCATAGACCGCTCAGACATATCATCACGGGGCCACTGACACTGATTCAACTCCAGGGGTGGAGTCGACAAAATTATTTCCAAGAATTCACCTCCACTGTGATCCTTGTTCTCTAAGTTCATTTGGGAAAATAACCCCATCAAGGTCCATTCATCACTAGACTTCCTCAAGTCATGCACTAAAACTTTTCTTCTCAAGGGATCAACCACCATATTACACTTTCCTAGGGTATAGATTATATCAAAGTTGAAGCCCTACTGATACTCGATCCAAAGATGCTACATCATATTCTGATACTTATGTGAGATGATTTAGGCTAAGCTCTTATGATCAAATTAGACCACAAATTTCTCCCCAAAAAGATAATGGCACCAAGTCTTTATGGAATGCATCGCTGATTCCAATTCTATTTCGTGGTTTGGGTAATTCTTCAAATGCGTTTGGAGTTAGTGAGATCCTTAAGCCACTACATAATTATCATGCATGATCACACACCTAAGAATCATACCTGAAGCATCGTAATAAACCATGTACCCCTTCCCAGACTCTGAAAATATCAACACCAGTGTGGTAGTCAGCGTCCTGTTAAACACCTCATAATATCCATGTCACTCTAGAATCCATTAAGACTTCACCCCTTTGTAGGTGAGTCCAGTCATAAAGGAAGCAAGCCCCGAGAAATCCCAAAAAAATATCCTGTATTAACCTCTAGTTTGATAAAACTCTTGATCTTGGACACATTCTTCAGCTGTTCCCATTAAATTATTGCACTAAAATTCTCAGGGTCTATTAAAACTTCCTTCTCTAAAATGACAAGGCCCAGAAACAACACTTCCCTAATCTAGAAGGTTTGATTTTAAAGAATAACATAAAGGTGATGGTCCCATAGAGTTCCCAACATGATTCGCAGGGGATTCTCATGCACTTCCTTGGATTCAGAGTAATCTAGGATGTCATCTGTGAATACCACAATAATGGAATTGAGATACTGGTGTAACAACCTATTTATGAGAACCATTAAAACCACTGGAGCATTCATCAATCTGAAACGCACAACCAAATACTCAAACTATTGGTACCTAATTTAGAAAGCTGTCATTGAGATGTTTTCTTCACCCACCTTGACATGGTTGTAACCTAAACACAATTATATCTTGGAAAACCACTTCCCCCCTTTATCTAATAAAACAAGTCATTTATTTGGGGAAAATGTTATTGATTCTTATTTTTTACCATATTCAGCTTCTGATAATCGATGTGCAACTGAAGAGATCTATTAGCCTTCCTCATAAACAATATAGGGGAGACCCAAGGAGAGATTCTCGAGTGAATGAACCCTTTGGATTAAAATTCTTCTAGTTGTATCTTTAATTACCTCAATTTGGTGGGGGCCATATGATATGAGGAAAGATATTAATATTCCGTTAACATCACCAATTCAACTGAGAACTCCACATCCTGCTCTAGGGGGAATCTAGAAAAATCATATGGAAATACCTATAGGAACTTATCCACTAGAATAGGTAATCCACCTTTAGGAGCACCATAATTGTCCTACAATGGGAGTGATGATAAATGAAAGGAAAAACATTCAATCTCTAGGAGTGGAGGTCTTTCCCGACCCAACCGAGGATCCCATTACCTAAGAAATACCTAGTGAATCCCATTAGGTTCCATGAAACTCAACCGTCACCAGTAGCAATCGATGTGCACTTTAAGGCGCACCATCCAATCCACGCGGGGGATTACATTACAAAGGTCCATATCCAGGACCATATATTCCAACTCTATATCAACCCCTACAATGGAGAGTGCACCTGATGGGCACATGCGACCTTCCTCCTTCTTATCCAACAGTGTTACCAACTCCATTGAAAAAAAATCATCTCGGTTAGTAGATTTATAATATTTCTAACATGGGTAGAGTTAAAAAAAAAATAAATGCACCTGTTTCATATAAAAAAATTTGTAATAAAATATGCAATCAGGATAGTACCTCGAACTGTCGAAGGTCTGACATTTGATCCAGTTGGTTCCCATTTTACAGTATGCAGATTCTTGGTCCCTACTTGGGAGTGGCCACTTGCAAATGATTCTTCCCTAATTTGACACTACCATTATGATTAACTAGTACTATTGCCATGAACTCCAAACCGATATCCCACTATCCTGGTAAGACCTGACAGAACATACACTCCCCCAAAATCCATAGATCCTTCCCCACTCTTATAACAACATGTCAACCTTGAAAAAACCATTATAGGTTCCCCATTACTCTACACTGATGGAAAGGCCTGAGGGGATGAGGGAATTCATGTTTGATGTGTCATAACTACCAAAATTGATGGCACACAACAAAACCTACACTAGAATCCATAAATGAAGTCTTCCAGGAAGGATGGGCTAAGCTTCCACCACCCATATTCCCCTACTCATCACATTTCCCCTTCTTATTGGATGAAATACCCTTTCCAAATTCTGATATAGCCCCAAAGGAACCAGAACGTCCCTTAAAGTCAATATCCACCATATAATCAAGGCCAACCACTTCAGCTTAAGTCTTTACATTGAACAAGAGTACCTAAGAATAAAATTCTTATCGTAAACCCTTTTCAAACCTTAGATCCTTCACCAATTAATTTCAGACTATTTGAGGTGCTTATCCGACAAGCTCGACGAAGTAGTTGGCACACTCCATCATAGACTGGTCCCCCTAAAAAAGATCTATAAACTCATAGGATCCATCATACTCCAAGACCTCAAGTAATTACTGGTCATTGAAGACCACCATGAAGTCCTTCCAACTCATAACGTCATACTTCCCAACTATTATCACCAAGTCCCACCTCCTTTCACCAGGACCCTCTAGAAATAATGAGTGACATTTCACTCATACTTCTTCAAGATTATAAAGAAACTAAAACATCTGATCAATATTATCAAGCTACTCCTCCTCTTACTCAGTCTCTATGGTATCTCAGAAGGAAGGGGGTTTGTTCTTGAGAAACTCATGAGCTTTGTACTTCCCAGGGACATATCCATCCTCTATAATTGGATTATAATTAAGAGAATAATCCACTCCCTTTCCTAAAAAAAACAAACCAAACCACAACTTCCACCATCATATGTTCAAGTGGGGAGGGATAACTCTCTTTATATTATTTTCATGGTTGTAGGGGAACTCTCCAAGGAAGAATACCACTACAAGAAGAAACAATCACATAAGATCATATTTAATACATAATGTTTGAAAAATAATATTTTTGAATGAACAATTAACATCAATAAACCAAACATGGAAATAAAACACTATGACCAAACCACTTCACACCCACCCAGTGTTCATGTATAGTTTACAGCCAGCAAATCCCACTGGGAGGACAAGACAAAAAAAATCCCAACATCCCCTGAAGACTCAAGGTTTGCCATGAGGTCTTCTAGCCAAGCACCCAACATGCAACTAGAGCATAGAGCCTCGATAGTATTAGATTTTTCCTAACCAAACTCCCCACAAATAAAATAACTAAATGGGATTAACCATCCTATGATACCATTTTTAATGAACTATGTTGGGTCTTCATCCAACTGACACCCAAACCGGTCAACGGACTGGCCCGAAGGTCATTCCGGATTCCTATGGGCTGACAGAAGTTCTCGGGTATCAACAACAATACGTCGGAACAGTTTATACAAGTATGAAAATAAAAAAACAAGAATAACTAATAAAAAATATTAAATTTTCAAACTAAAAAAGTGTTAATATTGTATCTAAAATGAGTTACATAATTTAAACCCAAATCTAAAAGCTACCACAAGGTAAGGTGACCAAAATATAACACAAAAAACCACCACATGGAAAGAGGACACCACTCTCAAGACATCTCTAGACTGCCACAATATGAAAGATAGCTAGAAACGTGAACCACTATCTCTAAAATATTTACCCTTACCTGTATAATAAATTAACAAATCTACTAACACCCAAATGTGTATTTAGTGTGTGAGATAACACTGAACAGAATTCCCCCAAAATGGATTCCATTCTATAAACATTAAATGAAAAACATAATTCAAAATTTAATATCTGAAAGGAAAAAATGCATGAACAATTTAAAGAAAGAAATATTTAGTGAAAACAATTTAATGGAATTAAATTTTTAAATAAAAAAACCTTTTATTTCATAGTATCCCAAAAGTCACGCCACATGCTAATAGTGAGGGAAAGGTATTCAAGAGAACAAAAAATGGGAGATGACCTATATGTACTAGCTAATGATGGGACCGTAGAACCTCGTGTCTCAGTGAAAAGTGGTGTAGGAACCAAGACAACCCATGTTCTCATACACGATCCACTAGTAGGGGGAATCACCGTAACACAAGTGGTATCCAATCATTATAAAAATAATAAGTTATTTTTGTAATCGTTAATCCTGCTATGTGGAACTGGGTTGATACCACTACTGTATCACTAGTACACTAGTACATGTCTCCCACCAAGTTACTTAGGATTACCTTGGTGCTAATTCATGTTCCATGTTCATATCACATTCCATTATAAAATAAGCATACCAAAAAAAGAACTACACATACCAAATGCCCCAATTTACACACCCAATCCCTCTTTTAAAATAACACACACACCAAAAACCTTTTAGAAAATAATTCACATCACTTGTACAATCAATGAAACCATTTTCATAGTTAAATAAATCAATTTCATAATTAAATAAACAACTATAAAAGTGAAAGGGAGGAATAAGGAAGGGAAGACGAGAATATAATGATTATACATGAAACCAGCTACAACTGGTGTCGAAATATTAATATTTGGTGAGAAACTCCAATCACACCTAATACATAGCACAAAAAAACTAAATTATATCCTAAATCATGAAATCAAATGAAAAAATTAAAATTGTTCCCTAAAAAAATATAATCCTACACTGAATCACTAAGGGAAGAGGGAAAATGTCACACAGGGTAGACCACATCTATGGCGGAGGGAGAGGATGGCGATGAAAGGGTTTGAGAGGATAGATGAGAAAGGAGGGTGTTTTTTAAGATAATATATACTAGAAGAAAATGGTGGCATAAAATCAAAATGAAGGAGGTCGGGGCTGTGTGAGGGCCTCACATAGGGTTGTGAAGTCACTAGGAAGGGAAATGGAGTAGGGCACCGGTCAGGTGAGTCATAGGAATTGGGTTCCTCCGCTAAGAAGGCGGGGTTCCTGCCAAGGGGAAAGAGAGTATAATACTAGGGTTATAACACAACACAAGGGGGTGATGGGTAAGAGTGAAAGGGATAAATAAGGAAGGGAAGACGAGAATATAAAATAAAAAAAGGAAAAAAATTAAAAAATTAAAAAAAAACAAAAAAACTAAAATCTACTTGTAATAATTATAAAAATACATTATAATAATAGTAATGATATTAATAATTTATTAATAATATTAATAATATTAATAATATTAATAATATCAATAATATTAATAGTAATAAATTAATTAAAATATTATCAATAAACATAATAATAATATTCTTAAATATCATCATAATCATTAATATTGAAAATTTATTAATTCATTTTATTTTTATTATTTTACTTTTTATTATTTATCTTACTCACCTTATTAATTAATTAATTATATTTTTTGAACACTGGGAGGGTCACACAGGGACATGGGTGAAGATGCATGGGTTCAATCATGCTCTTCCCATGTGTTGGACAATGTTAATCCCAAAACATTTATTTATCATCAAAAAAGAAAAAAAATCAAACAGGCGTGGGCCCCATTTCAAAAAAATATTTCAATGCGGGATTGAATTATAAAATGATGCTCTTAAAAAATTATTTATGTGACATATTAGATGAATATTAATTTAAAACATAGTGATCCATGAAATAATAATTAAGGTTTATTGCCTTTTGAAACATGGAAATGTGAAAAAAATTCATATGTGTGCTATGTCATAATTCATAATGTTCTTTATAACTAGATTCATTCATAGTAATATCATACATAATAACTCCATTCATAACCTGGGGAATATAAAAATAATATATGGTGACCTTAGATACTCAGTAAGGTTATCCAGGTGAGAAACAAACCTAACAAAACAATAAGGTTATGATAACATGAGAATAAATGTTGAAAAACTGAACCCTACATATCATAGATGAAAATCATGATTCATGGCATAAATCATGCGATTTCACAATAAACTAATCATAAAGGTATAAAATAAAATTATCCATGATATAATAGCATTAGAATATGATAAATATTTGTGACATACATATAAGAATAGAAAATATTAGGTCAAGGCTATCAATCAAGACATTCATAACATGTAAGGATTGATTATTCAGGCTTGGGATATCCTCTTTTGTACCTCTTTTAGGATTTTGATAACCACTTCTATACCATCATTTGGTATTGGGAAAACAACCCTTGTACCCTTTTAGATCACATTACATTAACCGTTACCCAATGTATTAGAGGGATATATATACCCCAAATATCACATAAGCCCGAAAATTTTGTACCACAAGATTATAAATCGTTATTCATATAATAACTCATAAATATAAATGGGTTTTATAAAAATTACATTATATCATAACTCATGTAAAATAAATGAGTTTTGTAAACATTTTATCATTTCATCAAAAAATAACATATGGGCAAATAAATGGTTTCATAAACATCATGTCATCACAAACATAAGAATCTAGATAAATAGTAAGAATGAAATAATCACATCATATAACGAGTAAAAAAATTAACATCAAAGGATGTCATCATTGAGGGAAAATGATATTGAAATATTTTGGAAAATCATTTATTGCTGAAAATAACCATTTTACTATGAATTTTTTTATCTGATATATGATAACCTTAATAATTAGATTAATTTTTTTAATTAAAAATAACCTTGAAAACATTTAAATTATGTTTTCCAATAATTAGTGTTCATTATTGCTGGAATTATATTCATTTCCTACACATAAAAATTATGATTATATTCACATTTCCAGTAAAAGAAAAACACACCTTGTTTATAAACAGACAGAAAGATTAATTTTAAAATAGTTTTTAAAAAATTCATGAATGCTAAAAATTAACTGAAAACATCATATAGAAATATTAAAAAATTATTGAAATGATTTTTAGAAAACATGTATATGGATGAAAAATGTTTTCCACAGAAGAAGGAAATAAAGCCTGTTTTCATAAAAAAAGCATTTTTTAGAATATTGAATATATGAATAGTGGAGAATGACGGGAAATTTATTAGGAAAAAAACCATATTATATTAAATATAATTATTTTTTTGAGAAATTTATCATAATTTTCTTCATTAATAGGATAATCCTAAACAATCTAGAGAAATAATGAGGTTGTAACATCAAACTATTACCAATTTTGTATCCTTTCAATCCAAAGACCCCTAAGAGAATAAAATTAAATGAAAAATTAAATGTAATGAAAATAAATAATTTCTTGATATAACATGTTATAGGTTCTATGTATACACATCATATTATAATATAGGTTCATATGATAACATATGTCCCATAGAAGACAAATTGAGAAAAAAATATATATTACCTTATGTCTTGAATTCCTTCGTACAAATTATGAACCTCATATATAATAAATATTGGTTAAATATAAATATAATAAAGAAAAATAATAATATCTTTCATACCATATATGATTTACTTATGACAATATATTACCAGTTTATTAATAATTCCATGATAATATTAAATTTTGGTAATAACTGCTTTGTTTTCCTCCTTTTTTTGGTTGGGTATCTTTTTTTCCTTTCATTTTTATCATTCATAAATAATATATAGAATTTTTAACATTATATAAATATAATATCTATTCATTATATATGTATTTTGTGTAATCTATTAAAGATTCATACATAAAATGAATTACACCATTCATAGAGATGGTAGGTCGCACGTACGCTTGAAATCTATTTCTAACATCTTAATGTATGGAATGAAAGGAAGGTAAATTATTTATTAGAATTAAAAAAATTATATTTTAATATATATCCCATATAATAATTTAATTTATCCTGGTTTCCTTCCATGTATATCGTAAGTGAAAAACAAATCTCATCGCTTTGCAAGGCGGTAGTCCCCCATACACAATAGTGATATTATCGTATTCCAACAAAATCAAAATTTATAAGGTATATGTGAATTATACTTTCATAGGTACAAAAATATCATAAATGTCATATATAAACATTAAATACATCATTATATTGATCTATGAGAGGTGGTGATGGAAATTTAGTCATATCTGTACATGAGGTAGTAGTTTTCCATACGCACAATATACAGTTTTGTTTCCCATTTGGTGGAAGAGAAGATAGATTTAGGTACCAAAATTATCATAATAAAATCTATTTAAATGGAATATACTTGGGTTACTATATTATAAAATTTTAATAAAATTTTAAGGATGTGGAAGAGTAATCAATACAAAAACAAAAGTTTATGAATTTTACCACTTCTTCTATGAACCTCTTTATGTTTATACCAAATTCCTTATTAGGAGAGTATCATAAAAAAATATGGAATTGATGATATAGTTATGTAATTAAGGAATATATTTTTGTAGTTTTTTTCAAAAAAGGGGTTTTAAGTGTGAAGAGGAGAGAAAAGGGGGTGACCTTTTATAAATGGGGGAGAGGACACACATTGAATTTTTTAAATAATAATGTGTAGCCTCATTTTATATTAAAAAAGGATCCAAAAAGATACATTATTGAACCATATAGGTTATAATGTCTAAATATGGTCATAAAAGTGTTTTTTATAAGATAATAGGTCATTTTACATCTTGTTTAACATAACCTCCTAGTAAACCTGTTTCAACAATAAATGTGATAATTGTTTTTGTTTTATCTATTTGTTATGTTAAAAATTAGGTTGGACTTGTTAGGAATTATTAATTATTATAATTCAATATACTGAAATAATTTTGAAATTTAAATTCTCATAATTTTAAAAGGGTAATTTAAAATTAAACCTACAGACCTGTTGAAAAAGTTATTTTCCAAAGATAAAATATTAAAAAGTTTGAAATATTAATAATTGAAAATTTGAAATTAAATGGATAAAAATGAAAAAAATTGGAATAATTATAATATAATTTATCTATTTTTAGTTCATATTTATTTTTAAATAAAATGGAACCTTATAAATTATATTAATGAAAATGAAGTTTTCAATAGAAACCAGTACCTTTCACTATTCATCAAAAGAAGTATTCATTTTCAGAAAATTCAAAATATATAACCCTAATATAATTTTGACATGATGATTTAGAAAGTGAATTTTATTTTAAAAAATAAATCTTCTAAAATTTTAAAAAATGTAATTTTTAAATAATTTTTAAAAAACTGATGAAAAACAGTTTCCAAGAAAATATATTTTTTAAGGAAAATATGATTTTATATTAACTCGATGACTAAAAAACATAATTATATTAAATTAATTTAATATATATGTATATAGATAATATAAATTTTTTATATAACTTATCAATATGGTTTATTTTTTTAATTAATATAGAAAAACAATACACACTTAAAAACATTCTTAGAAAGAAATATTTTTTAGTTATAAAAATAGATTTATACCAAAATAAAGATATTTAATGATAAAAATGAAATTAATTATATTATTATTAATCAAATAACTCATATTTAACTTTATTTCCAAATCCAAAATACAATATGACTTTAAAATACATTATTTAACGAAAATAAATAACAATATTTACTAAAACAATTTTTTTCAATTGAAAATCCAATCCTTTTAGAAAATTCAAAAAATTTCACCGTTAGATATTTTTAAAATTAATCTCCCAAATATCGTAATGTAGCTCCTATTTTTTATGTACTAAAGATGTGAAAAAATTAGTCATATATTCTCTTAAAACATAGTGATAGAAATAATTACCAGAAAATATTAATGAAATCATACGAGATACATCATTCCTAAGATAAAACCATAGATTATTGAATATATCCCATGAAACTAATAATGATGTAAAATACATCAATGATAATAAAAAACACTTTTCAAAGAATGATCAATCAGTTTCGAGGTCATCAACAGTATCCAATTCACTTTATCCCTATCAATCATCTCTTTATCTAGACTAAATACCATTATATTAACATCAGGAACATATTAATTGTTATGTTCCATTTATAATGATTTTTATGTGAAATACAACATTGGAATTAAATCTATTTACATGTCCATTAGTACCATTAAAAATATTCTTGAAAATCACTTTTTTCATACTACTATATTGTAATCTATTCATGTTTCATGATTCTAATAACCAAAATAATATTGTTAAAAATTATTATACAAAATAGTTCACTGAATCCCAATATATAGACAAATAAATCAATCTTCTTTATTCATACACCATTAACTAGGGTTCATCATCTTATTATTTATCACTTCTTCCTCTCATATGTCATTCATATTATCTTCTTCATAAAAAATATAACCATTACTCATACAACCATTTTGATTCTCTTAAATATATATTCCACTTTGACATCAGTTAACATAATTCCAACACATTACTCATTTAGAACATTTAATTATTAGTGATACCTTATAGAGACCATTATTCAAATCCATTTAATTAACAACACTTTTCATTTTTCCTCTATAATCACTTTATTGTCTTCCATGTTTTCTACACTCTAAAAAACTTATTGTTTCTATAAGACAACCACTTGGGCCATTATTCCCACATACATGAATCATATGAAAATAAATATTCTTTTTTATATGGTATCCACCACCTGAGATCTTAGGGAGATCATTCTTTCTATTATTTGGTGTGTCCATGTGTTTTTTAAGGTGAAATTTATTAATCATATACCATGATAAATAATTAGGAATAATAAAAATATCCTTTAATAAGGCATTTATTTTTCTTCCATTAATGTATTTAGTGATTTATATTTTTTTTCAATGCTATAAATCCATGTGGTTTAAGACATTATGGTTGAATGAATTGGGATTGAGTATTCTTTATAGATCTACTCCAAAAGTGTTTTATTGTTTATACAAATGTTTTTTTGGGTTGGTGTTCATAATGTGTTTTATATTATGTGATACATGGTGATGTTAATGATATCCTTAAAAAAGTGTTGTGGAAAATATTTAAATGTATTTGAGATATTATTTTATAATTTATTTTATATGATACAATATAAGTTAAAATGGAACCAAGTCTATGAGGATTTATTGATAGTGGTTGATTGAAGTACATATTACACAAAGCTATATATATATATATGGTATATTTATGGGTTTAATTTATTCTTTCATGAAAATAATTATTTTCATGCATTTTTTATGTTATTTATTATGTATCGGATACCCAAACCATTCAACCTTGTAAGAAATAATTTAATGATATTGTTTCATATTTAAATTAAATATATATGGAGTAATTATATACGATACATGAACTGTCCATTGAATTTATACTTAAATTTTATCATAATTTTTAATATGGACACACCAACCAAGAATGTACTCAGGTTGAATATAAAACTTAAAACCATATGAAGGCATGGTGTGTTACCTTGATTGATATCATCATTCTTGGAAAAAACTCCTCTAAACAAATAGATCTTTTTATCTACCTTCTTCCCATATTGAGGTGATGGAATTCCATGGAGAGAAGATTAATCCCATCATAATGTCTAATGATTCTAACCAAATGTAGGATTCTAATAGTGGTGGCATGTTTCTTTCTACATTGGTTGTCACTCTAGAACTCATCTGATGAAGATCATGATTTGTGTAGCAGATATTCATTGTAAGTTATTCTATGTTTTTAGTATTTTACACTATTTCATATTATCTTCTATACATATTATCACACAATTTTTTTAATCACATATACTACATAAAATAATTGTTATCATACTCTTATAAAACAATTAATTACATGATACCTAAATTCCTTCATGTAACTATCATTTCCTTTTATCTTATCTCAGTGTCTTACATAGATATTTTGAGGGGTTAAAAAAGATGAATTTATGACAATATACGCATTTTTTATAAATGTAAAAAAATATATATAAACCATGTTTATATTTATACATTTAAAATTTATATATTTTTAAAAAATAAATGAATCTTTTAATACCGATGTACTGAATTAATATAAGTAAATAATTAAAAAAATAATTTTAATCATAAAATGACATTTTAAAAAGTTTCCATTATATGGAATATGTATTTTACATTTATTGTTAAATAAATATTTTAATAAAATAAATTTTTGATAAAAATAATAAATTATCACTAATTTAACAAGTAATTTATTAGAAATTCCAATAAGAAGAATTAATATTTGGAATGTTACCTTTCGAAAAAAATAATTTTTTAGCTATATTTTGTTTTATTTTAAATGAAAAAATTATAATGATTATAAATTTAATTAGATTAAGTGGATTCCAAATTATTATAAAGAATTTATAAATTTGTCAAGCAGTGTTAACATAAATTTTTAATTCCAAAATATAATTACTATAATAAATAATCAATTTAGGTTAAAATGTAAAATAGAGGTAATCTACCCTGGCTATAATTTTACTAAATCATCTTTTCAGGTAGACCATATAGGCATCCTTTTTAGGGGGTAAATTTATGCTCAAATGTATCAAAAATATTTTTTCCATAATTCACCTAACTCCCTTGTGATTTATACAAACACTTCACATAACTTTACATTCTAAGGAAATGTTGATCATTCTCACATATTAAAGGAGATCACTTCTAAACACTTTAAGCAACACATATGCTTATAAAATACCCTGAACGTCTTTTCATTTTACTTCCCCAAGATCCACATTTCATGTTATTGAGAACATTTTAAAAATAATGTGACCCATGCCCATCATTTCCAAGTGGTCTTTTAGGAGAAGATTCAAGTCCTCAACTTGAATATTCTCCACACCCTAACCTTTTCATCTCTATATTTATCATCAAAATCCATAAAAAAACTATTTTAACCAGTTTAATATATTTAAATAAGTGTAATTTATACACAAAAAATTTTATTATATCAAGGGAAGAACTATTATATATCACCCTCGCATACATTAGGAAATGAATATGACAGTCGTGTTTATTGCGGTCTGCCACCTCCATGAATGGTGTATTTTATTTTTAATTATCTCATTACATGGATGGTTTTATGATTTTTTTATGAATAAAAATTATATATATGAATTTATATTTATTTTATATGGGTGAAATTAAAATTTTATATTATTATAAATATAACCCATTAGGTTTATTAAAAATTTCTGAAACAAGAACATCATGTTTTTCATTACAATTAATCATGACTATTTTTTTAAAGTCATTATAAATTAAAACTAATTATGGAACTTATATTAAAATACCTTATATAATCTGTTAGTGATAAATTTATTATCAAAGAATGGGTACTGACATAGAGTCTATAGAGTGTATGAAAAACAATTATAATCACTAACATTATATGATAAAAATATACAACAAATTACTAATAAATGTATAATAATAAATATAGTATAAGTGTAAAAATTTTCATATATATGAATATGTTTATGAAATAACTTACTAAGATGGTAATTTTTATCATAAAAGAGTTTAGTGCACGTAATACCAAACAAGAATCCAATATAACATATTTGTTGACAAGATCTTATTTTAATTAAGATTTAATTTGTATCATTTGAATATATTCTTATATTTTATTATTTTTCTCAATTTAATTATTTCATAATTTATACCATCTTATTTCCCTATGTAAAATTCCATTCTTAACATATTTTTTATTCATTTAGAGATTTCATACATTGTAAAAATTAAATGTTGTTAATAATAATTCTCAACCTCTTTAAAATATCTTTTTTACTTTATATCCATAATATTTCATTCCAAAAATGTTCTCTATTATTATTTTGATATTAAAATATTTATCATCTACTCAACTCTTTATATTTCTCTTTACCACTTTTTAAAATTATTTCCTATAATCATTTTTATGATGTGGGTTTCAATAAAGGTATTTAAAAATATTAAAAAGGATTATCCTTTCTTGATCATATATTTTATCTTCCACTGAATATTTATCCAAGATTACCTAAATGAAAATTTAAATGGATCCATTATTGATATTTATATCTTACTAGTTTTTAAAAATTCATCACTTCCACTGTTAAAAAATGATCTTTTCCAAAGTGACTCATAACTTCATCACTTTAAGACAACATTAATAAATATTTTCTAAAGGAAATTTTTAGGTTTCACTTATAATATCATATTTACCACCAATATACCTTTCCCATATGAAGTTATAATTCATGAAAAACCATATAAATAAACTTATTATATGTTCCTTTGGTGTTATTGATTTTTGGTATTAACTAATATTAATTTTGTAGTCATGTTTTCAAAAAACATTTGAATGGAGATAAGAATTCAAATTTATTTCCATGAGTTTTTCATGATATTATTTATAACATATTTCATGTGGAACACTTGTGTATGAATTATCATTTTTTATGAGTGAGTCTTATATAACCCTCTAATATAATGGGTAAAAAAATTATCACCTGATATGGAAATTTTGTCGGTGATTCTTGTTATAATGTTAACAATGATGTGTGTGAACCTTGTTATAATGATCAAAATTTTGTTCACGAACCTTCTAATAATTTCCCTATTATAGTATGTGAACTTTTATATAGTGTAAATAAAGATAAGAACATTAATTTTTAAAATGTTCTCAACCATATTTTAGGATATGATTGTGTTTAGCTATGTCAAAATGTTTATTTTTACCAATTATTATGTTTTTGACATAGTTCCTTTCTATGAAACGTTTCCATGACAAGTAATATTGGTACTCCTTTTTTATTCTATATGGATCATGATTATTATATCACATTTCCACAATTTTATTCAATGGTATATGTTTTATTATTTGATACTACATGTTCTTCTGTCATTACATATAGACAAATCGTATTGTAAAATGTTCTTTTAATTAGATAATCCAATATTTATCATTTACTATTATATACATATTATCTAACACAATATGAATAATTGATTATATTTTCTCTTACAGATCATTTTATCTCACCCCTTATTATGTTTAAAATTTCCCCAAAAAATTATATGCAAGACTATGTTTAGACTGAATCCCTCTCGATATGTTTTGTGGAAGACATTGAAGAAAATATAAGAAATAAGTTTTTCATATATCTAATATTAAAGGAAACTAAAAATTAATATTTTTGTACTATATGGTTATTTTGGGATGTAATATATTAATTTTTGAATTGTATGTTTTTTTTCATGATTCATATCACTTGGTATCAAAAATGGTTATTCCAGTGTGCGTTTCTAGAACTAGATTAAGATGCATGGGTTGGGGGTGTCACAATGCAATGTATAATAGAGAATTAGTGATACATAAGATATAATGAGATCCGGAATGATCTCTATCGAACACATGTTTAACCATAATTACATCCATCAGTTGTATCATATAAAACTATGTGTAATCATATATTGTCTTTCTTCAAGACATTGAGTTTCTAGGGGGTGAAATGTTTATCAATCTCCTATATCCAATATATATGTTCTCTATTATATTTGTATTGAATAACCAGGTAGATGAATAAATCTAATTTTATTCATGTTAATCAGATGATAAAATGACATACCCCTCATCAAAATTGACAAGATCTATATATATGAGAACATCATAAGTAACTAATCTAGGTATGGTTATAAACATCCTCATCATGTCTTCAATAAGGAAACTAATTGTAAACTATTTATATGAGATAACAAATCACTTTTTAGTTAAGCCACAAATAATGACATGATATCAAACATACCAAACCACCCCCCATTATCTATGATTTAAGGATTTCATAAGAAATCTATAAAACTATTAAGTTTATAATTCTATGTATATTTTCAACATTATGTATGGGGATTCAATATGAAATATACACCATTTTAATAAAGAATTTATAGTGTATGACAGACTATGTGATATACTTATAGGTTCATCAAGAGTAAAAAAATTCCCTGATGAGTATATTACCAAATTTCTATACAAAATAATTCCAACACTAAGCATAAAATTTAATCAAAACCTATATTACTCTATATTGAATATCATTTAATGATAACTCAAAGTCATACTATAAGATTTCAATTATTATTGAAATTTATACAAAATATGATGCCAATGTGAAATAATAATAAGGTTGTTCCAACATTTTAAATTAAATTCCATATTTTTTATTCTTAAAACATTTTATGAATACGTAAAAGACCTTACATTAGAACTCATATAATAATATTCGATATAATAGACCACCAGATAGGCCTTATTTTTTTTGATTTTTTAGGTTTTATTAAACTCACTATATTTCATTGTAATTCTTTCTACATCTCTATGACACCATTTTATAAAACACTCACAATAACCTTGTTTAGTGAGCAACATCTATGAACAAAGTCATATCAAATAATGGATATACTTTAGAGGTTTATTATTAATGTTTAAATCATTTATCATTGTACTCAAACACCATTATTTCAAAAAATATGATGTTATAGAGTTCATAATTTTTATTTCTACTTATAACTATTTCTATGTTCACCATCATCATCGTGGAACATTACTATTCAAAATTTTATTTGAGACAATTTTAGTTACTAAAGTATGTATTCCAATTATTAATTTCAATCACATTATAAAACCTTTTAATATATTAAGTGAAATTTTCATTAAGTTTAAATAGTTTAACCATTTATTTATTTAATTTTAAACTTACCAAAGTTCAAACATACTCCATGCAGAATCATCGAAACTACATTGTCTCACAATATAATGTCATGAAACAAAAAATCATATGTGTTCATGAAATAACACTTCTTTCCTTTAGTGGGAATATTTCACAAATAAAATATTATATTTATATCATATTTGGAATTATATATTTTGGTGAATTATTCTTAAAATAATAGTTTGTTATTTTAAATTTTCCAATGATGATTTGGGGAATCTTTTCCCATATATATTATATTATATCATAGATAAAATATTTTATCTTGATTAAAACTTATTTTATTAATATATTATTTCCAACCATGTTATAGAGTTTAATAAATCCCAAAGTATTTTTATTAAATTCATCATCCAATATTTTTCATAAATATTTGATTATAAATAAATTATCATATTACATAAGATAAATATAACAAAAATACATATCCATAATTTATGCATATCTATGGTTGAAATATTTTCCCACATATAAATCCACGTTTTAGCCACCCATTTCATCATCACGTGAATGAAAAGTATATGGTTCATCAATTATTACTAATATTTTGAACTCTTATATGCTTGAAAATTAAAAAATAAAAATTTTGTATCCCAAAACCTATAAAAGATAAGAATTTTTTCTATAATAGTAATACATGACGTAGAATCTCTAGGGAATTTCATAAATCCATCTAGGTATCCCAGAATTTTTCATCGTATGGAAACAATTTCTTTTTTTATTGGAGTCACTTTCAAGAATCAATGGCTTGGACTAGATTCTCTAAGAATAATCACAAAACATTCCAACTACATTTTCTTATTCAATTTTTAACTTTTACCCACCTGTATAGTCAACATTACATGAGATCATAAACATCACATTCCATTCACATTTATACTCAAACCATTGAGGTGAGAGGGTTAAAATTTATATAACTCCTTTAAATTATTAGTACATTTTTAACAGTGATAAAAAAAATAATTATCAATCACAAGATTAAAAGGAATTGTTATATGTCACCAAGTCATTAATGTACCCATTCATATTAAGTAATTGAGTGGATATTAGAATTTTCTATGTTATTTTTTATCTAATTTGATTGAAAATTTAATTGAATCCATCCATTATTCTATTAATATTCAATATCCACATGTTAAAAACATAAAAAATTATTAATTCAGGAAGGTGTTTCAATATCATAGGTAATTTTACTTCTTTCTTATGAATAATTCATTAGTTTCAAAACTAGTTTATGAAATTATTTCCATTAATATTGTGTTCTTGAGGATTAATATCAAATTCATTTTTGATGATAGGGATTATATTTTTTCTACAAATAATTATTTTATCAGATGAGTTTCATGTTTTACAATCATTAAATACGTACTTTATTAAATGTTCCCCGACTAAAATAATGACCCATCTTCAAAAATATCATACCAATTAATTTTCCAAGATCTATGTTTCACTATGTTTTGTGACACATTAATATTTATCCCAAAACATATCTGTATTATAATATAATCATTCTAATCATACTATATATGAATCTTGAATACTTGAGAATATTACTATTCAGATTAATCCATCAAATGAAGTCACTCAACATTATTACGGTGGTGTCTAAATGTTATGAGTTTTTCCTAAATAAGTTTGTCATAAAAAATTCCAAAATTAGTAAAATTATCCTATTATTGTCAGCCATTATTTTCCTTCCGTATATAAGATAATTTATGGGTGATCTAATTTTTCAGGTAAAACCCAATTTTATGATCGATGTCTATAAAAGTTGCTGTTTTTGAAGGACTATGACGATTATAATTTTTATAAGGTATTAAATCTCATTATATAATCTCATTTATCCCTTTACATATAGGCATGATTAAAATGATTTAGTTTTAAACCATTATTTATTCCACCAAAATAATATATTCAAATCATATTGATATCTAACTTTTTACACTACATTTAAAGAAAATAAATTCATTTTAAATGTAAACTAATCATATTATCATACATCAAATGTAGCCCATTAAATGAATGGATTATTATTTAAATATATTATATAACACTATAAAATAAAAAATACATTCATTCAGAGTAAAAATATATATCTATGAGTAATAAATATAATAAAATAAATAGATGAACAATTAATATTTCTAAACATGAAATAAAAACATATAAATGATTTATAAAAAAATTATAAACAGAATATAATTTAATCATGGGTAAAAATGGAAAATTAATTTCTAACAAATATAAAATTTCATATCATGATTTACATAGATTTTAAATAAACTCCTTCTAACTCCCTATATGAAATATGTTATGAAAAAAATTTATTATAAAATAAACATTCTATATATTATATTAAAAATTCATATGATTAAATATATACCACGTAATTTAAAGTATTGATCATATAATAATCGAACCATTCATTTGTAATAGATTAATAAATTTACAAATAAGTCCCTAATATAATAATTATATATATATATTTATGAATTGTTCATAAATAAAAATATGTAGTTTAATATTATAACTTATTATGAATTTATAAAAAATTCATCCTTCAAAACATAATTTAAAACAAGGTCACATATTACAAATTATTTTTGGTCCATTTGAAATTCCATGGACTATGATCATTTTGGAATCATTATGGGATACCCAAGGCCATTGAACTATTCGAGTGTTTGTGCTATGGTCGTATTGAGTGAACACATATCGATCATGACCTCGAATGATTAAAAAACTTATTAAATTCCTCTATGATTTTGTCTATTATCATTGTCCCCCATTACATGATAAATGACCATTTTTAGCATGCTCTATTTTACATGGATTTATCATGTCACCCATTACAACAATTTGGGATACTTTATGACATAATTTTATAACATTTATAAGCAATATGTCCTTTTTTCACTTCACACTTTTGTGGTATTCCATAATCATGAACTGAAATTATAATTTCATAGGGGTTATGCCTTGGTGCTTGTAAAATTCCTTTTTATATATTACATACTCATATGTAGTTAAATTAATACATTGATAAAAAAATACGTTGGTACTACTTAAGGGTTTAAAATGGATTTATAACATCCAAAACACATATGAAAAAATGACATAAAATACCATTAAGCATAGAATATATAAATGCATTTAAAATGAAAAATTAAATGAATAAAAATTTGTACCTTTAAACTTGATGGTTGGGCCTATCCAAGACTCAAATAGATGTTTTATCATGACAAATTTGGAGAAACTAAAGGGTTCCTCCCTCTTAGGGTATCAATGGATCCTGTGAATCTGTCAATTCTTGGGAAGGACATCCCTCATTACCAAAAACTACAAAATTGTTTTCTCAAACACAGTAGACAAACAAGAGCAGGTACGGGTCATCATTGAGGAGTTCTAAACAAATTTTATGATATAATGTAATGAATCATGAATCACACACTATGAGTCTTTCATACATCTATTACGTAAGGCCTTTAATATTCTAAAACATTTAGCTATTAAATAAAACGTTTTATATGTTTTAACAGTTTGAAAAATAAAACATATCAATGCATATGAATTTTTTTAAAGTTTAAATGAATTTATGGGCCATTAAATCCCAACTATACTATCATCACATGATAATTTAATAGAGAATGATATTTTTTTGTTATAGAATAATGTTAAGCCCCATGATATCACTTATCACATAGGATTCCATACATATTACTACAGTGAGGTTACCATCACCATATTTTGGTGTGTCGAATGAGAGATCATGACATGGTTTAAATCACCACATTATAGTGGTGCTGTAAAACCCATCATAATTTACCCATTTTTTTTCATATATTCACTATATGATGATGTTTAAATATCAAATATGTTTGTGTCCATCCTTGATTAGAAAATGAATCTTTTTCCACATATTTTCTAGGATACAGTAATCATACGTTTTCTAATATTTTTGGCTTGTGTTTCAGAGCACATTTTATTAGAAAAATATCTCTTCACCTTCCCTATGTAGGAATATTTAGTATATGTGGCACAAAAAACGATTTTACTATTTGACATCTTTATAAAATAAAAGGTTTTTTTTCACATCTTTGGATAATACCATGGATATAAAAACCTAGAATTTTATCAATGGATGGTCCCTCAATATAATTATTTAATATAGTATAAATCACATAAAATGACATATAGAACAAAATACATACTTTATAAATGAAGAATGAATGAAATAAGAGGTACTCATATAGGTTAAGGAACCAATACTGATGAGATAGTATATTGAGCATTAGAATAGTAATGTGACTATTAAGAATAGTAACCCAACCACTAGAATAGAAACCTTACCTATGAATGTATAAATAATACGAAGGAGTCATAATAATGATAATAGGATATAATTATATTATAGTATAATTTAAAAAATTATTTAAAAATTATTAATTAAATGTTCGTATTTTGGTAAGTCAAAAATATTTAACTTGAATTTTATAATTAGTATATTTATTTAAAAGTTAATTTATTTTCAAAAAATTTATTTATAAAATAATATTTATTTATGATTGTAATATTATTTTATGTGACCTTAATTAGAATTTTAAATCTTTATAATATCAGTTATAATTTTAAAATTGGTATTTTCTAAGAAAATGATGATTTTAATTAAAAAATAAATTTCTCATATTTAAAAAATTATTTTCAAAAAATGGAGTTCATTTTTGAATTATACAGATCAAAAAATTATTATGGTGATTTTTTGGAATTTTTCTAAAATACATCAATTTTTATGAATATTAAAAAATGTTTTTTTACAAAAGCCAAATACACGAATTTTTGAATCATTTTTTATGTCATGATAATTTAATCCAAAAATCTATAACATTAATTACTTATTTTAATAAATTTAGTTTTTTAAAAAATTATTCATATTATTGATCGAATATTATAAACTAATGCATAAAAAATTGAGAAAACACCCCTCTCCTCCCCTACAAATACCACACCTCACAACCACTTCTCCTCACAACATCAAGGAATTTAATTTTTCCCGTGTTCTACGCAATACTCTTCCCTATCACCTTCCCCAAAATTATCATCCATTCTTTTAAAAAAATATCAACCCCATTAACCTAAGGAGGTTCTCGAGCTGGATAATTCAAGTGGTAAAATCCTCTTTCTTTTTCATTAAATTTATATTCAATTTATTTTATTTTATTATACTCTCCCGACCTACACTTATAGAATTATAATAATAAATCTATTATATTTTATATAATCTAATTTTATTATGTTAATGGAACAACTTGTCTTTAAATATTTTCTACCTCCCTTTTATTCTAAAAATGAATATACCATGTGTTGTGTGTCGGTTTAACACCACCGTGGATAATGCATTTTCATTTTTCAATACCACCAAAAAGGATAGTCATAAAATGAAAATCCGGGATAAATAATATTTCAGTATACATTTTATAATTTATATAATGTTTTTGAATAAATTTATAAATAATTTATTAAATAAAATGACATGACTCTATGATGGTCATAAAATTTTCCAAATAAATGAAATCATATTCATTAAATATTTATCTAATGATTCATCCTCATACCATATAGAATAATGATATATAAGTTCATTTAATATTATAAAATTTTATTAATAAAATATAAATTAAATTCGAGATAACTGTTCTCGTTTTACATGAACTTCAATACACATATACAAGTGAACCGGTCATGAGAATGAAGACAAAGGAATATTCCTAAAAATTGATTTTAAACAATATAACTCTTAAAAAAGAACATAAATGAAATTAATAATATTATAACGAATAAAATTCTATAAAAAAAATCTATATTTATTAAATAATTAATTTAATCTGATTATCTAGGATATTAATGAGAAGAAATCATTCAAAACTCAGATATGGGTTATTCTTGAACCTAACTCTCTTTTTTTTGGTTTCCCCTCTTTCACTCCAATTTCAGTATGGATGTTACATTATTTTTTTGTGAATATCACTTATTTTTTTCCTCCCCATTTTTTGGATATTCATTTTTAAAATATGGTTTTATAATAAATGAAAGGGTTTATGCAAAATAAGTCTTCCTTCCAAAAAACAAAACCTTTTCTTCTCTTGAGATTGTTTCTTCTTCAATAAATATTTATACTATGAATCTTATTCCCCTTTTATATTAGGAACTCCAATATTTATGAATTTATTATTTATGTAATAAAACGCTTTCCATTCTAGGGGTTATTTTTTGTCCAACATTTATATAATTTTTTTGTGGAATTCGTTATAATATAAAAGTTATGACATCATGAGTGTGCTTGTAGTTATAGAGTGCATGTAAATGTTATGATGTTATGGGTGCACTTCAAATTATATAGTACTACAATTAGATGGGTAATGTGATGTATCTCATGATAAAGAGTGAAATATTAAGGAAAATTATGCTCGATTTGTTCAAAAGTATGTTTAGTAGTTGACCAAAAAGAAATTATGTTTCATTTTTATGCATTTCCACATTCTATGATGTTAACTAATGCTTCCACTCATGATTATTATGGTGATTTTATGATTATTTTTATGCTAACCTAGGTTTCATATATCGTAATCATCCCCCTACTGATAATTTTTCTCACCCATTATTTTAGAGTATATCCTCATGTAAATAGTTTTACTAAGGATAACATGAGGTTTGATAAGAAGCTATATAAGAATTAATTGAATACATGTTTACGTTTTATTATGTAAAAGTTATTAATGGTCATAATTTTCCCAACACAAAAAAACATTGGATACTGGTTGTGTAAAATTTTTATGTTTTTTATCTTTAAAATGATGAAATAACTATATATGAAAAAGAAAGGGTCACTATAATGGAACCATGGGTTGTTTTCTACACAACATCCAGAAATACCACATAGAACCCCACATCGTCCAATTGACCAACAAAAATAAAATCCATCCTTAATACAAATATGTTTTTGTACCTTAGAAAAATTATATATAATCACTTTTATTAGTAAAAATTAATTTTACTTTTCACTATAATCCCATGATCCCCATCATCAGTAAGATTAAACTTATTAAACTTATAAACATTTATTTTATTATATATCCTCTTATATATCTTGAGAGAAATAATAATCTAGAGTCTATAATACATAACTACAATTAAATGTTGACACTATAGTAATTTTTTTCCACCATTAGTATAAATAGGGGTTTCTATGAACTTCTAATGTGTATCATATAATCCAATAAATATTAATTTCTATTTCTATTCATCTCATTCTACCATCATGTAGACATGGTCCTAATAATTTACTATGACCCCTTTATCTTAATCCACTTATATTTTTAACATTTACAATGGGTTGTTCAACCTATAGCTTTAATTATATATGTTCTAGTAGATTTCAGTATTCCTTACATATAAACATTTAATTCATAATTATCTCTTAGTTATCCTCATATGCTAATTCTATCATAATACTTGAATTATTCACACTGGTAATAATAACACACTGTGATTTTGGGATTGATGGCAACATGATTAATATTTACAATATAATCCCAATATTCATGTTCAGTAACTCCAAATTACATTAAATTATGTTGAAATAATTCTCATGATCATTATTTGTCTTTACTTAAGTTATCATTAAAATAAAATATTTATGTATAAAAAAATCATTTTTTGTATCATTATGTCTCTCATATATGTTTTTGAGTGTATTCATAAAATGAATAGTGGTATTTACCTCTAATATTTTGAAAGAAATATTTGAAGAAAAAATCTTCCATAAAAATCTATGTTAATTATAATAATTCTTCTCCTAATTACATTTCAATATCATCTCTTGATTGACAGTAATTATTTATATATCAAGATATATTTGAAATTTATAATCTCATATCTAAACATTCTTAACACAAAAATTTACACAATCATACCCCCTAATCCTTTCTTTACCTTATTTTAAGTTCTCATATTTTATCAAGATATTTTTTGAATAATCAATATTCCCATTAAATTGTTGTTCCAACAACATGGATCCCATTTTCCACACATTAAGTGTGGAAAAAAACCATAGGCAATAGATAAAAATGTAATAGATAAATACAGTATGGATTTTATAAATACAATATTGTAGAAGGAAGATAATTATTAGAAGGAAAAATGGAAGAAAAACTATACAGAAAACACTATAACATAAGGAATTTAATGTGTTCTACAAAATTTCATGTGTTTGTGGAGAAACATAACAACCCACTAGAAGAGATCGTAGAGATAACATCATGAGTTTAACATGATTTCTAATCACAAAAATTAATAAATATTAATATTTGACCTCGCACAATCATACTTATAGTTGTTAACTATTAATATTAAACAAACAGAAAGTATGTCCAATCATTATCTAGCACAGTGATTGAATATTCTGAAATTATTCCTTTATCACTATTTTTTACTTTAATCAGTGACACATACATTCCAATTTATAATATAGAAACTATAATTAAATCACCAAATTTCACCCTTACATTTATTAGATCATCCTCTCCCAACCAAAATGTACCCATCATTCATATTTTGGAATTGAAAGGTTACCACTTATGATTTCCCTACTAGTTATCTAGTTGAACCCATTGATGCCTTCTCAATTGTGATTGAGATGAGTAACTGGGTTCTAACCTCAACAAAATCTGAGTCATAATTTTAGCATTCTTTTTTTTAGACCAAGGGGGAAATGTGATTAGAAAATTGAGGAGGAAATTTTTTTAAAGGTAATCATATATCCATGTTTTTTATATAAAATGAATATAAATTCTTTATTATTTTGTTTTTAATTATTGGATCATTAATATTAAAAAGAAATATATTGTTGGATCATTGATCCTAATATTCATGATTTTATCAGTATAGTTTTTGTGACTTTTTTAACATTAATTTAAATTTTTTTAAATAAAAATTATTTTAGTATTATTTTTCAAGTTGTAATATATATGAAATATCATATATAACATAAGAGACTTTTAATTATTGGGAAGCGATATGATATTTTCACATCATATATATGTACCACATACAATACCATGAGTTTATTACTAGTTATTTCTTTTATATATCCATGACTGATTTGATATTATCACTATTTATGGTATATAATTAGTTATTTAATAATATTATAATGTATACAGTTATTTTTAAATATAGTAAATTTCATGAAAATATTATTTAAATACTTTTATATAAATATTTTATTATGGATATTTTGTTTACGCTATGCACCTTTCTTAAATAATTATTATTTTTATAATTTATAAATTAAATTTTTAAACATTATTCTTTAAGAGTTATTTTTTACAGTCAATTTTGTATTTTTTGTTAAATATTTCTAAGAATATGTGTTTTTATTGAAAAACAATAGTAGTTGTGATATATTAAATATTGTGATATAATGTGTCACGATATATGATATATGATTAATTTATTTATTATTATGACACAAATAATATTTGATAAATGATTTTTCTCATGATATAGTCATATATTTTCTTCCAAGTTGTGATATTCAGTGAAGTTATTATCATTAAAAGGGAATGAAAATAAAAATCATGCTAATATATGATGTCACTCAGAATTAAAATACAATACGAGGATAGATCCTAATGTGTTAAGAAACAAAAGGTGAAATAAAAGGAAATCACTAAAAGATGGGTTTTCATGGACATTGATATATAGATTACATTGTATATGATAAATAGATACCCACTTATATGTATTCAAATATAAAGAGATGTTGTTTGTGATATATGATATTTAAAATTTAATAATAACTACGTGTAAAGACAAAGACTTCTCATTCATAAATATTATATCATAATATGATAATAGTCATTCATAACATAATGATCAATTCCCAAATCACATAGGTCTATTGCCTTCAGAAACATGTAAATAAAAACAATTAGTTCATAAGTTATCTATGTAATATCTCACTATGTTATTCATAAATAGAATAATTATTAGGGATATAAAGCAAAATAATTTTCTTCATAACCTAGGGAAGGGATATATAATAATGGGTGAGATCTAACACTCAGTAAGGTTAAACAAGGTAGGTGGAAAAATAATATTAGAATAAGGTTTTGATAACCTGATAATAACATTTTAAAAACCATACCCTACATAACATAGATAAAAAACATGATGCATTAAAAAATATTGTATGTTCATAAGAAATTAATCATAAAGGAATCAATGATAATGGTCTATGATATCATAACATTATAATATAATGTATTTTGTGGAATACACATAAGCATTAAAAATATTATGTCAAGGTTATAAATAAATAAATTAATAAAATGTTATGCTTGGGATAATTACCCATGTACGCACTTTGCACTTAGGATAGACACATATGTACCCTATTTTAGGCTTTAGATAAGGTCATCTGTGCCCACTTTTTTGAATTGGAATGACCCCCATGTACACTTTGAGATCAAATTACATTAATCATTAGCAAATGAATTTGAGGGAGATATAAGTCCCACTTATCACATAAACCATACATTTTTGTACCATAAGGTCATAAACCATTGACCATATTAATACCTGTGAAAAGTAACGGGTTTCATACAAATTTTATCATAGTATATCCCATGGAAAATAAATGAGTTTCATAAGCATTTTATCATTTCATCATAGAATAACCAATTGAAAGGAGAAGGGTTTCATAAAAATCTTATCATTATAAAAATAAATCATTTAAATAAATAATTAATATAGAATAAATGGATTTTATCACTAGAAAAATATAATTTAAAACTAAGGATGTCATCATTAATGGAAAATTATTGTGAAATATCACTTAAAACATTTCTTGAGGAAAATAAAAATTTCAACAATAAATTATTTATTTGAACTCAAAAACATTCTAAACATTTATAGAAAATATTTTATTTAAAAATAACCATAGAAATATTTAAATTGGGATTTGAATGTATTTTTTTGATGACCCTAGGAAATTACATTCATTCTATACACATAAAAACATATATTTGTTTCACATTTTCAGTAAAATCCAAACAGACCTGGTTATGGGAAATTACTTGAGTGTATATTTTTTTGTAAAAAATTAAGACAAGGGTTAAATTGACCTTAAAAAATCATATAGGAAAATTAATAAATTCATGAAATCATTTTTTTAAATAAGGATACAGAATAAAAATTGTTTTTGATTGAAAAGTGAAATAAAGTCAATTTGTAAAAAAATTATATTAAAATATTAAGTACATGAAGAGAGGAAAAATAATGGAAAAAATTTATAGTGAAAAAATAAACATAGGATAAAAAAATTAATATATTTAGATAGAAATTGATCATAATATTTCATCATCAAAGGCATAATAATAAACAATCTAGTGAAATAATGAGATTGTAACATCAATCCATTACCATGTTTGTACCAATTTAAACATAAGATCTCTGAAAGGATAACTTTAATCCAAACATTAAATATGATGAAAACAAAAAATTTCATGATATCACAAATAAATGGGTCAGTATATATGCATCATAATAGAAGATAGGTTCATAACATAACATATGTCCCAAAGAAGAAAAATTGAGAAAAACATCCCTTATCGTAAGTATTGACATCCATCATAAAAATTTTAACCTCAAATATAATAAATATTGGTTAATTATATATCTATTAAAGAACAATAATCATATTAATGATACAATATATGATTTACTTATGACTATCTATCACCATTTTATTAACAATTACTTGTTAAAATCTCATTTTGGGTAATAACTGTTTTGTTTTTCATATTTATTTTGGTTTGGTATCTCTGGTTCCTTCATTTTTTTCATGATTAAATAATATATTGAATTTCAACCACTATATAAATATCATATATATATATATATATTATTTATATAAGTATTTATATCAATATATTAATTTTATGGAAATAATATGAATGACACCATTGAGGGAGATGGAAGGTTGTGTGTACACAAGAACGCTATTTCCATGTTCCCATTGTTTGAAATTAGGGGAAGCTAAACCTTTTATTACCCATAAGAAATTATTATTTCCTATATATCACATATTTTAATTAAATTTACCCTTATTTCCATCCATGTTAATCGTATGTGAAAAATTAATCACATCATTTCGCGAGGTGGTAGTCCATAGTACACACCTGTGACATTATCATATTGTCAAGAAATATAAAGTAAGAATTTTTATGAAATATTATAATTTAATAATTGAAATAATATCATTTCTATTACATATAATAATTAAATTCATCCTTATGTTTACCCTTGATAGGTGGTGATGGAAATCTAATAACAATGGTTCACGAGATAATAGTTTTTCAAACACATTATCAATAATTATGTTTCCCATTTCTTAAAAGAAGAGAGGGATATAGGTAATGAATATATCATAATTAAAAATATTTAAATTTTATATATAATTTTATAATTATATTAGAATATTTTAATAATATTTTAACAATGTGGATGAATAAATAAAACAAAAACACTAGTTTAAGAATATTACCTCTTCTTTTGAGAACATATTTATGTATATACAAAAAGCCTTCTTAAGAGGGTTTAATACTAAAAATAATTAATATAGGATGTTTTTCCTAAGATTAATAATGATATTTGGGAAGATATTGGATGAAATAATGGGGTTTTAAGTGTTAATATGACATGATATGGTTTGTCCTTTTATAAGTGGGGGAGAGGACACATATTGTTTTTTTGAAAAAATAAAGTGTACCCAAATTTTTCTCAAGCAAAAATGCACCGAAATGGGTCATTCTCAAAAACAATAGGTCATAATTTCTAAATATATCCATAAAATTGACTTTTTAGAAGTTAATATTTTCATTTTACCACTTATCTTTTCAGGATAACCTTTTAGTAAACCTGTTTTAAACTTAACTATGGAAATCAATTTTTACAATTTTAAATATTTATTATGGTAAAAAATTTAAATCATAATAATTAGATAATATTAATTATTATTATTAACAATAGTTAATTAATTTTATCAATTTCCTTTCATAAAATTTGAAAAAAAAAATTAAATTAAACAAATAGACTCGTTGACAAAAAATATTTTCCAAAGATAAAATAAACAAAAGTTTAAAATCAATTATAAAAAACATAGATAATAAATGTATAAAATTGACATAAATTTGAATAATTATAATATATTTAATCTAATTATTCTTTTTAATAAATTTATTTTAAAAATTAATCCTTATAAATTCTTCAAATGAAAATACTATTTTCAATAACAACCAGTATTTATCACTATTCATCAAAAAATTAAACAACTCTGAAAATTCCGAACAATTAACCATAAGATAATTTTGAAATAATTATCTCAAAAATTAATTTTTTTTACAAATAAATGTTAAACAAAATTTAAAAAATTAATTATAAAATAATATTTTAAAAAATGATGAAAAACAGTTTTATGGAAAAGAATATTTTATATTTACTAAATGTTTAGAACTCATAATTATATGAAATTAAATTAATATATATATATATATAATATAAATTTAATTTATATAAATCCTCATTATGGTATAATTTATTAATTAAACTGGAAAAACATTATGCACTTAAAAAAATATCTTTAGAAAGAAGTTTTTTTTGAAAAAAATATAATTATACCAAAATCATGAATGTTTCTGATCCAAATGAAATTAAATATATTATAATTAATTAAATAGATCATATTTTACTTTATGACCAAATAAAAAATATTATATAACATCAAACTACATTATTTATTGAAATGACATGATGCTATTCACAAAAAAATTATTTTACTTTACAAACCAATCATTTTAGAAAATTCTAAAAAATTTCACCATAAGATAATTTTGATGTATTATTCCCCAAATCCTATAATTTTTATAAATTAAAATTAATAAAAATTGTTATTAACTTATTATTTTATCAACACACAAATGTGATGGAAATTATATTTGGTAGAAATGTATTTTTGAAGTATGAAATGACTTACTAAAAATCATGTGCTTATTTTATAATCACTAATAAATAAATTTTTATTATTTAGGACCCATATATTTATATATATTAGAATATGTTTTATTAAAAATTAGTGTTGTGTGAAATTTATGTTATCAATGAAATTATATTTATATGAAAAAATTATTTCATAAAATCTCACATTGTTACATTGTACCCATTGAAAACAATTCACCCAAAAATTTGAAAATGTTTATAGTAATAAAGGTTGTTTATGTATTTTAGAAGAGTTTTTCATTAGAAGATTCCTTTTTGGTGAACCCACATCATTAAATTTTTGATAACAATTCCCTAAAAAATAATGGTAAAGATAAATATGAGTGTCATCTAGAATGAAAAATGACTTGGTTTCAAAATAAGATAACATTAGTATGTTGTGAATATATGGATGTGAAAGATAAGTAACATCCATAAATCATTTATCACAAGAAATTTAATGATCATGAGGAAGTTAATGAACAATAAACCATAAATCTATAATGATTAAAAAGATCATTCATTCTTTATAAAAGATGTTAAATATATAATATTTTTATTATATGATCATTTCCCTTAAATGAGGAATTTTTCAGAGATGATATACTTGATTTTATTTCATTTCATAAGAAAAATATCATCTTTGGTTATGCATTGATCAATTTTCACTTGATATCTAACACTAATAAATGAAAATGATTTTTTCATACCTTAAACACTAGTAGACAATAAGATCCAAAAATAAATGATATTTACACCTTCTATCTCTACATATTACCAAAAACAATATTTTTTACATAGGTTATCCAATACACATAAATACTCATATGTTAAAATAATACATTATTCCTTAAATCCTCATAAAATGGTAGACAAAGACCATTTCAAAAAAGGTTAACCTTAAGACCCTTCTAAAATTAAAAATTTCTAAATGAGGTCTCAAAATTTCATATAATTACTATAATATTAATCCCCGAAATATCACAAATTAGTCCCTAGTGGTTACATAGTAAATTTGTGAATACATTTCCATATATTATATTGAAACTGAATCATAACATAAAATACAATAAAATATCAATAAATTCATACATACTTATTTACTCCTTATATAAAACCCTGGATATTTAATATACCTCACAAATGCAATAATGTTGTAATCTCCATTAATTATGACACTAACCAATTTTCAAACTAATCATAAATTTTTTCCAGGGTCATAAATACTATATAATTAACATTATCCATATCAATAATATCTTTACCAAAACTACAAACCATTATCTCAATATTAGGAAAATATTTAGTGTTATCTTCTTCTAATGACGTGTTTTCTATAAAATATCACCTTGCATTAAATCAAAATTTTAGTTCATCTGTACCATTCAACATATTCTTTAAATTACTTATTTTAAAAATACTCAGGAGTTATCAATTCAGATTTCAGATTATAATAACCAAAATACTAGTGATAAAAATTCTTCTACAACATAGTTATTTGAATCCTAATAGACAAACACATCAATTAGTTCAATTTATTCATACACCATTGACCAGGTGTTTTCATCGTATTCCTTAACACATATTCCTATCATATATTATTTATAGTGTCTTAATTATTAGAAATATAACCATTAATCATACATCCTTTCTAATTCTCTTCATTTACTTTTCCCCTATGATATCGATTTTCATAATTCCCATTAATATCACATTTAAAATATTCAACTGTCAATGATAACACAGGGATAGAATTATTCTAATCTATTTCATTAACAAAAATATTCAATTTTGAACCTACAATTACATGATTTGTGTCCTTATATTACACAATAAAAACATGTTCTTGTTCCTATAATACAACCACATGGGTTATTCTTCCAACATTCATAACACATAGAAATATGAATACTCTTTTCTTTATGGTCTCCACCACCCACGATCTCTACAAATTAATTTCCTATATTTTTTGAAGATTATAAGGGATGGTAAATGTTAAATTTTAAATTCATATATCAAGATAATTTTTTAGGAATTTTCACACTATACTTTATTGTAGTGATAATCCCTTTTGGTTTTTCATCAAAAAATTATCATTCACATTAAACTTCATCCCAATTCCTTCTGGTTCTTTCAATTTTATAAATCCATAATCATAGTGTGAGAAATAAAAATCAGAGTGGGGAAGAACATATTTTTGGAAAAAACACTTATTATATGTCTAAATCAGGACACATTCTTTTCAATATATCACATCATAGTCTTAACATAGGCCATTAATGGAAATTATATAAATCCATCAGGATAGTTCATAAATAGTTTGTGAAATAACAATGAATAAAATCTGGTAGTGTGAAACAAGGTGTATAGAAAGGCTCCTTGTCATGTACTATGTATTGCTCATGTCCAGCTAACTATACATTTTTCAAAGTTATTACCAATAGGTATATGTTTTTCAGAACCACATCCACATGTAATATCTAGATAGGGATATAATTTATAGGAAACCACTTACTATATCCTTCTATATTATTCTATGATAGTTTCCTATATATATATTTATCCTTATACTAGTCCTTAGACATATATTTAGTGACATCACTAAAGTTTTATCATCTTAGTTTCCAAAGGATATGTAATAATTACTCTGATACCAACTAAAAATACCCAAATATCTCACACCTTATTATTACATCACAATAGATGAATATTCCTTGGATAAAAGAAAAATACATGATATCAACATTCAGGTGTTGATACATTGGAAGCTTGGAAACATAAAAAACTAGCATATAAGTGAGATATGCATTCTCCTATATTGTTTATAATTACTAGAAACCTTATTAGAAAAACTATATATAATATCATTATTCATATCCTATGGAAGTGAAATATAATAAAGGGTTATCTCATATTCTTATTAAGGGTAAAAAAGGGATATATCAGCATTACAGGAGATTAAGGGTATGAGAACATGAGAATAACATTTGAAAAACTATACCCTACAAATCATAGATCATAAAATTTACATGTGGAAATAATCCTGATGTTCATAAGACATGAATCATAAAGTAAACAAAGAATATGATACATGTGATCATAACATTGGGATAAGATATATATGTGTGTAATACATATATGAATAGAAATTATTTTTTTGATGCAATCCACCAAGAAATTCATAAAATATTGTTATTGGAATAAATACCTGTATAACTCCTCTAGGCTTGGGATAAGTTCCCCTGTACACTCTTTCATGATTGGGATGACCACCCATGTACACTGTTTCAGTATTCAGATGACCTCCCATGTATCTATTGAACTTATATAACATTTATCATTACCTAATTCATTCGAAGGAGATATAGGTCTGAACCATAACATAAACCATACATTATTATCCCATATGAAAATGAAAAATTCATTATATCATTAACCATGATAAGAAATGGGTTTCATAAACATTTAATTAGATCATTACTTATGTAAAATAATTGAGTTTCATAATTTTTCTTCATTTCATCATATAATATCATATGAGAAATGGATGAGTTTCAAAAAAGTATTTTAATTATAAATATAAACCATCCAGAGAAATAATTAGGATGGTATCATTTGATCATATACCTAACAAAACTTATGTAACATTTATGGATTTTATCTTTTATGGAAATTTATCATGAAATATCAGTCGAAACATTTCTTGAGGAAAATAACATTTCAAAATGTAATAATTTACATGAAATATTAAAGGATAGAAAATTTAAATGAAATAAATTTATTTGAAAATAATAATGAAAACATGTAATGTAATCTTTAAAATAACGAATGGAAATGACGGTGGTAAATTCTATTCATGTAATTCATATAAAAGAATATTATATTCAAATTTTCAATAAAATCAAAACAGTCCATGTTTTGAAAATGAAAGGAAGATTAATCTAATTTTTTTTTGTAAAAAATAAAAAAATAGTAAAAATTGACATTTAAAAATAATATAGAAACAATAAAAATTTATGAAAACATTTTTAGAAAACCTGAACATGGAAGAAAATGTGTTTTCAACTAAAGAGAGAAATAAGATTAGTATTCTTAAAAAATAATTGGAATCTTGAGTACATAATGAGATGATAATGGAAGGAAAAAAAAGTATTTCCCATAAATAACAAGATTTTATGTATATTAATTAATTTATTAATAAATATTTCCTAATAAGTCATTATAAAAAAAATAAGCATAAACAATCCAAATAAATAATGAGAATATAACATAAAACCCATACCACTTTGGTAACTTTTGAATTATATGACCCATGAAAGAATAAAATTAAATAAAATATTATATATAATCCTAAAAAATAATTTCATTATATCACATGTAAAAGGGTATGTGTATAACCCTCATAAGAGAAGATAAGTGTATAACAAAACATATGTCCCATATAAAAAAATGAGGCAAACAATACCTTAACATTAATCCTGAATTCCTCCATACAAATTGAAAACTAATCTATAAAAAATATACTTTTATTAATATTTTTTTCAAAATAATCATATTTATCAAAAAATTAATTATTTACATATGACCTTTTATTACCCATTTATTAACAATTCATTGTTTATAGCACGATTTGGGTAATAACTACTTTGTTTTTCTTGTATGTTGTGGTATAATATTTTTGGTCCTAATATATTGATCATAGTTAAATTATATACATAATTTTAAAAATTATATAATTATTATATATATTAATTATATAATTATTTATTTAATCCGTTTATGTTAGAGGTAGAATATGAATTACACTGTTAATAGAGATGGTATGCCATAATTGAGAATGAACTTTGTTTCAATTTTACTGTAGGATCAAACACAATGATGATAAATAATATATTATGTTTTTAGAATCACATTTATGTCATATATATCAAATATATTAATTAAATTTACCTATATTACCTTCCATGTAGTGTGTGTGTGGAAATCCCCTAACATAGCCTCGTGAGGTTGTAGCCCGCTGTACACACAACCATAGTTTTCGTATACCCATGGAATGGAAAGAAAGAATATATATGTGAAATTATAATTAAATAATTATAATAGTCTCACATATATAATATATAAACAAAAAATCCATCATTATATCAATCCATTAAAGGTGGTGATGGAAAATGAATAACATTGGCGTTTGTGGAGAAACTCTTCCATACACATAATACATGGGGTTGGTATCCATTTGATTAGAGAGGAGATAGATTTAGGTCGTTAAATTATAGTAATAACATCTAATTATATGTGATATACTAGTATTATTATATTTTCATAGTTGACTAATATTTAAATGACATGGAAGATGAAATAAAATGAAAACACTAGTTTAATAATTATGCATCTTTCTAAGAGAACCTATTTAGGATTATACCTAAAGACATATTTCAAGGGTTTTCTACTAAAAATATTTTCATATTGTATATGTTTTGTGAATTTATTAATGTATTTATTCATATCATAACTGAAGAAATGTGTTTCAAAAGTGAAAATAAGAGATTGGAAGGTTTGGCCTATTATAAGTGGGGGAGAGGTCACATATGGAATTATTGAAAAGAATAAAGTGTAACCACATTTTAAACATTCCAAAAGGCTAAAAAATGGTAGTTATATTTCTCTATATGTTATAATGTTTAAATATATTCATACAATGGGTTTTGACCAATTCCCGTGTCATTTCACCCTTTATCATTTTAGTTTTCCCCATGTTAACCTATTTTAATCTTAACCGTGATAAATATTTTTTACTATTCACTATAGTAAAAAAAATTAGTTAATATAATAAGATAATATTAATTATTTTTATTTTATATGTGTAATCCATTTTTACAATTTTATTTATATACTTTGAAAAAAATTAATTATAAATTAAGTCTGTAGACAAGACGAGAAAGCTATTTTCCAAAGAGAAAGTCTTCAAATGGTTAAAATTTAATTATATCCAAATTTAATAATAAATTGATTCAAATGACCTATATAGGATTATTTAAAAAAAGAGTGATAAATTTTTTCATGAACCATCTGCTGGGGAACATGTTTTGACTACCCCAATCCCGCCATCCATACACCAGGGGCTGGTGACTAGCACCCGAAAGGAATATCTGAAATATAAAAGGTATTTCCTTTAAACTTGTACACAAAAAAATAGGGAATACCGCACACAAAAAACCACAATGGAAATAAATTAGTACAACCACCACAATGTATCACTATTGAGAGTAATGTGTGAAAATTGAATGTAAAGGGGTTAGAATACAAGCCCAACTTAAAGGAAGGTATGGAAAAATACGTTCAATCTTCAGAGGTCGTCCGCCAAGAATCCTACCAAAAGCATAGGTACAACTCTCTATCATATATCTTTGTAGCAACCCATGTCTATCGACTCACCTCCGAGCACCACCTAGTCTTGGATCCCTGAAGTCCCGGTCAAAGCTGTCTATTGTCTCCAAAAAACACAACAAGTGTGGGCGAAGCCCATGTAGGGTTGAGTATAAAAATACTCAGTAGGGACCCAAAGAACCTCAATGGTCTCTCAGAAATACAAAAATGACAAAACCACAAAATAAAATAAAATAGAGTCAATACCATAAAGAATGATCTAAAAAACATAGCACAAAGTAAAAAACTCAGCTCACACCCAGATAACTTAAATACATAAGTAAAGATGATTTTTAGTTAACCGAGATCATATTATTATATTAAGAGGATATACTACTGATCCACACAGGGTTTTTAGTTTCTAACCCACGTAGGATTACTAGGTGCTGACCCACACAAGCTTTCTTGGTGTTGAACCATACATGATCGTTACGTGCTGACCCACACAAGATCGCTAGGTGATGACACACACACATGATCACTATTCATTCTTCAAGTCATATCATGCCACTAGATTCTTGTACTTAGTACGCTTCATTATGGGAGGATACAATACTCAAGACACCAATCGTACCTAAATTTACACCAATTCCTGCATAGTGTAAACCTAATGGACTATCTCATCGAAAGGGACCCAAGGCAATAGATGCCACGTCGAAATGATGCTCGATCTCTAAAATATTACCATTTTTTGTTAAAAGGGCCTATTTAGATTCAAGTCGGAACCAAACCATCTGTACTCAAACATTATCCAGAACCCACACATAGTATCTCATAAAGATTGCCTCGTCACAAGGGTCCTAATGCCACTGACGGGGCGTCAAACAGACACCCGATTTGAGAGATACAAGTGTTTTTTAAATACGGGTTGGTTGCGTCTAGGCCCTATCCGACCCATGCAGACCAACCCGAACAACCCGGCCCAGGGTTCCCACAAACTCCATTTTAATTTTACCTACTTGACTTGACCCGGTTTGGGTCTAGGTTGCTTTAGTCCGACATGGCCAGTGGGCCAGGCCCAATATGTCTCGCTAGACCTGTCCAGGTTTGGCCGAGGTTCTAGTCCTATGAGTCGCTCAGAGACCTGGTATAGTCAGACCCAACATGAAAGGGAAGGGTCTAGCCTACCAGCATGGGTCCAGCCTACTGAGTGCGTGCCCAGCTAGCTGGCTCTGATCCGACCTGTTGGGCTGTGGGTCCGGCCTGCTGGGCATAGGACCGGCCTGACCCGGTGGCTGGGGGTGTGGCCCGCTGGCTAGGGGCATCACACTCCATCCCAAAAACAGACCGCATGGGTTGATGGTAGGGTTCTCCTGAAATGTGGCAGTTGGTCACATCCGAATTTTCACCTGCCCTGCAGATGCATGGGGCTCCCCCAGTCGCGATCTGGTGACCCCAGATCACAGGCCGCACAGTTGGCCTAGACAGGGGGGGGCGGGCATCCCTCCACATGGGGCCCACATGGCACCGTGCCACCCCACTGTCACAGCCAGCTGGCCACAGCCTCTTTCCATCATGGTACACCAACGAGCATGCTGCCAACTCCTCTCACGGCTATCTCCAGCACCGATGCACCGACAGATTGTTTGGAAGACCACCAAAAAGGATCCGTTGGTCTGTTCCTCGCACAGCCTACACCTACGGACTTTGAGGAGCATCTTCTTCACCATCAAGGTCTCAAACACTCCATTCCATTGATTATAACTATATATTCACAAATAGAACAAATGCGGAGGGGCTCGTGCCTTGTTCATGTCAGCCTACACCATTCGAGTTAGAAGTTTATAATCATGGGGAGGCTCCAGGATTGTGGCTCAATCAAAATAGGGACAAACTAGTCCATGATAATAACTCCCAAAAAAAGTCACCCTCCCAAATAAATGCACAATTCACAGATCGACATATTCATGGGTTCATCCCCGTACATCATTTATAGAATAATAACACAAAAAAACCACAAAAATTAAACCCCTACCTCTTTAACATTCATTTCCACATCCTTACGTCCTTGATGTTTCAAGACATCAACGTCTTTCATCGGTTCTGACACCATTATTCAAAGTATTTCAAATTCGATGACATTCCTCTAGAGTTCTTCATTCATTGTTGGAGAGAAATATCACTGGAGGTCCTCTAGATATTTTTTCATGGGTTAATTCCCCTCTATCCAATGCATTCATTTAAGAAAAAGAAACACATCACAACATTTTTGTTAAGCTGCAACATTGCGTCGTCACACTGTTTCATTTATGAAACAACACTATGGTTAACCTTGCCAAATGATCCATTAAGGGGCTTCCTTAATTGAACCACATCATTGGATTGTCACCGCACCACAACATCATTGTCAACTGCTCAATGATGTGAATGAATACAAAAGAACTTTTTAAATTTATTTTATTATTTTTTCCAAAAAGTCCTAAAATTTATCAATTTTGTTCGGCCCTTTCCAACACAAGTAAATTCATTTCATGGAGAATCCCAGCATTCTAAATTCAACTACGACCTTGTATTTTCGATCTAATCACCTCTTCAAATGTTATAAAATCTCGCCCGCACGTTTATGGAATGTATCATAAAAATAGTTAAAAAATACATTCTGGGATCACCAGGCCTCAGAATCAAGTTCTATCTAAGTGTGCATTCCTGAAAAAATTGCATATAATTACTAATATTACATGGAAATTCAGAGACATTACATTCTCACCACTATAGGTATTTATGTCCCAGAAATCCAAAACAAGGGATAATCAAATAAGTGGGAGTACTGAGCACGAATCTGAGCCTCCTAATCCCATGTGCTATCATTGAGGTTCCCCATCTTCCACAAAATACACACAAGATGAATCGACTATCCATGAAGGACCCACTCCAATATATACTCTATCTACATTGGGAACTCCGGAAAAATTTCCCCATCATCAATGTACAGCTTTCCCCAGTCAATGATGTGTGATTGATAATGCTTGTGCCTACAAAGTTGTGACATGTGAGAAATATAGTGTACCTGGTGCATCTGTGGGAAATAGCAATGTGGTACGCCACCTCGCCGACTATTCTGAGGATCTATAATGGTCCGATGAACCTTGCAGATAATTTACCACCCCATCCAAGTCTCCATAATACCCATCGTGGAGAGACCCAAATGAAAACGTGGTCTCCCTCCTCAAACTCTAAGGGTTTCTATCTGTTGTCATTATAAGAATTCTGTCTACTCTATGTTGTCACCATCTTATCCTGGATGGGCTTCACGTTCTTAGTGGTAGACAATATCAACTCTGGACCCATGAGTGCTGACTCCCTTAGGTCATTCCAGTGTAGAGTTTATCTGTATGGATTCCCATAAAAGGCCTCAAACAGTGCTATGCCAATGGTAGAGTGACATATTTTTTTGAACTAAAACTCTAATAGTGGTAGGTGGTAATCCTAACTATGTCCAAAATCTAGTACAAGTTGTTGAAACATGTCCTTAAAGGTCTATATGGTCCACACCGTCTGACCATCCATATTGGGGTGAAAAGGTGTGATCAAGCACAGGTGAGTCCTAAACACCTCCAGTAACCCCTTCTACAGCTAGGATGTAATGAATTCATCATGGTTCTAGACGATCGCCAAAGGAACCAATAAATCCACACTATCTACTATATGTAGAGTCATCTCAAGCCCAATAATGACCCCTACTCCTTGATGGGTTGGAAGTGATCTGACTTTGTGAGTCAGTCAACAATAAACCAGATAGAATCATGGCTCATGGATGTGTGCGGTAACACTGTCATGAATTCCATGGTGAAACTATCCGAGTTCCACTCTGGTACCTCAACTGGCTATGTCAAGACTTCTAGGACCAAATGCTCAACGTTAACTTGTTGACAAGTGAGGAATCATGAAACGAACTCTACCACCACTTTATTCATCCCTGGACACTAGTATAGATGTTGATGGTCCTGATACATCTTTTCCAAAACAAGATATAACACCCAAGGAGAACTGTGGAAATTCCTCAACACCTCATAATGAAACTTCACAGGTACTATGGCGCTTCCTCTAAAAAGGATGATGCACTACCCACCTAATGAAAATACCTCAAAAGCTTGAATGGAGGATATCAGAGCACGTTGGATCTCATAGTCAACATCCACAATCTATGCCTCCCTAAATAATAATAAGAGTGGGGGAATGACAGTTATAGATTAGATGTAATCTATTCTATCACTATCCCTGAATGATATCTGAATCACAGCTAGTTACTCCATCACCTCACTCAGTAGCTGTAAACCAGACCTCTTGCTGAGTGTTTCTACCACCATGTTCACCTACCCAGGATTATAAACTATCTCAAAGTCATAGTCATAGAGGAACTCAAGCCATTGCCGCTTTCTCATGTTCAGGACCTTCTGTGAGAAGACATACCTGAGAATCTTGTGGTCTAAGTAGACGATAAACCATTCACCAATCAATTAGTGCTGCTACGTCTTCAAGGTAGAGACCACTATTGCCAACTCCAGGTCATGGGTTGTATAGTTCTTCTCATTTTTCCTGAACTACTGTAAGCCGTAGGTGATAATTCCTCACTCCTACATCTGGACAAAACCCAGTATAGTTCAGGATGAATTTTGGTAGACTACATTCCCAACACCCTCTTCTAGTAGTATCAAGATTGGGGCACTCTGCAGTCTCCACCTCAGCTATTGAAAACTCTGCAGGAACCTATCTATCCAAATAAAGGGTTTTCTCTTATTTTTCAAAGCTGAAAAGGGTTCTGGTACTTTAGAAAAGTCTAATACGTACCTCTGATAGACCCATCCAACCCCATGAAACTCCATAACACAGTCATGCTCCTAGGTGGCTCCCAATAAATAACTGATTCTATCTTCACCAAATACTCAACAACACTTGCCTCCAAGATGACGTGTCCTAGAAAATGGACCACCCAAATCCAGAACTCGAATTTTGGGAGCTTACCATAATGCTGGTGCTCTTAGAGTGCATCTATGACCATTCACATCTATGTAGTGTGCCCCCTTCTGACACTGAGTACACCAAGATTTCATCAGTGAAGACTACCACAGAATGATCAAGGTAAGGATGAAAGAAATTGTTCTTGAGTCCCATTAACACTTCTTGGGAATTTGTCATGCTAAAATTCATGACCGAAAAATCATAATGTCTGTACGGGCATATAAAGTATTTATTAGATATGTCTTCATCCCACACGCGAAGCTAATGATATCCTCTTCTACAGTTGATCTTCAAGAACCACCTCACTCCCATCTACTTATCAATGAGGTTATCAATCCTCAGAACTGGATACCTGTTCTTCATGGTCACCTGGTTCCAGCATTGTAAGTCCATAAATATCCTCAAGCTCCAGTATTCCTTCTTGGAAAACAATACTGGGGAAACCCATTGAGAATCACTGGGCCTTACACACACCTTCCTCTGGATGTCCTCTAGTTGTACCCTCAACTCACGATGCTTAATGGGAGCCATCTGATATGCATGTGTATATATCGGTGCCATCCCTAGGTATAAGTCAATGTCGAAGAATACATCTCTATGAGGAGGTAGTCCTGGTAAATCCTCTATAAATACATCCTCATACTTGTCCACCACTACAGTAATTCTTGGACTCCCCTCATCCACCATCTTGAGGGTGAGTCTAGAAAACTGGTGAGTGATCAGTTACAACCTCCTCCGATATAGTCTATCCTTTGTTTCCAAGGTTCACTTCTCACCATTTAAAGAAAACATGTTCCCGTACTTGTGGGAAAACCCCGCTTTTCACCTAAAATAGTTGATATGAGAATGGACTGTAGATAACTAGTCCATACACAAGATGACGTCATAAGGAGTCGATGCAGCAACGTGGAGATCCCAGCCTAAGCTCTTACCTCCTACAGTAAGATCACACTACTGAAAAAAGTTTGTAATCATAAAATCCCCACCCATATGAGTCTCTAAACGTATGGATTGAGAAAAGGGATCCACTAGAATCTCCGAGCCTTGAACGAGGTCCATGGAATGGAATGAATGACTGGAAACTCTATTTATAAGAACTGCAACTAAGGTGGAGTAGTCACATATCATTCCTCTATTCATCTTTTGAGTGCCATGGTCATATGTATACATCGACTAAAGTTTTCTCCACCCCAATTCAACTACTATTGGAGCTCTTGGTGGTCCTCATGGGGGTGGTGGTGGTAGTACCTCAAATTTTCATCCACCTGTTGACTCTTGGATAACTCCCCTGCCATGTCCACTGCCCTCCAGACCACTTTTCTCGAAACTCTATCACTGTATTGGTGGTACCCCAACCAAAAGATGATCATACTTGTAGGGATTTGTACAATCATGATCCATGTTACCCTGTATTCCACAAGAGTAACTAACTATAGCCCTTAGATAACCTACTCTACCTCACGGTCTTCGTACCTCTGACCTTGGGTCCTGGGGTCATCCTATAGATGGTATAGCCTATTTGGGACTATTCATCATCTAACTTTTTCCTGCTATAGATGAATATCCCAATTTTCGTTTGGTGGTGGCCCTCAATGTCAGTGCCTACTCTGCTAGGTTGTTCTCCACCAATTGGGATCGCTCTAGCCCTCAAGCCTACATCAGGATGCTGAGTAAAATAACTGATGCTCTAATATCCCATTGTAACACCTTCTCAGTGGTCTAGGCCCTGAAGAAAGGGATTGTACCATGTTAGTGGAGTAGCGGGAGAGGTGTTTAAACCTCACTGCGTACTAGGACACAGTCAGGCTGCCCTCCTATATGTGCAAAAACTCCTGAATACGCACTGAGCATAGTTTCCATGGTATGAACATCACCTTGAAGAGGTTCTAGAGGTTTGAACAGACAAGGTTCGCCTCTTCATGTGTTCGGAGCATCAAGATGCATCATCTTCCTACAATCCCCTAAAAAAGGCAAGAGGCTAGGACCACTATATGGTCAGTAAGTGTCCTCGCTAGTTGAAATAATCCATGTAACTGCCTCCAGCCAATCCTCAGCTACCTGAGGATCTTTCTCCCATTGAAACCTCATAGGCCTAATTCTCTAGAACTTATAATGCGTGCTCATTCAGTGTGAACTATCTACTGGTTGGGCTGGTAGAAACTACTACTCTGCGGGGGGTGGGGCTTCTGGTACACCACGTGAAGGTGCAATCAATTTAAGTGTTCCCTGCACTAATGCCTCATCACTCGGTAGACCATCATTGTGATCTCTTACTATAATCCTGGTTGGTTCTTTTTGAATAGGAATCCTATAGAGAAACATATGTTCCACGGTCATTAAGTTATACTTGGTGAGCTAAATCAAAATTGATCAAGAGATTTTATTTTCAAAACTCATGAAACTAGTGTTTTCGTGTAGTGAGTCAGAAAACAGAATTTAGGGTCCTGGTGTATGGATACGTTAGCCGCCGCAACAACAATGGTCTCCCTAGACTAAAATCCAAACTGAAGACACTTGACACTATTTCCCCTATTGAAATTACAAACTCTTAGTTCTTCTGGTAGAACTGACTTCCCACTGATTCTACTTTTTAATGACCCATCCCCTGGGGCCCACTCTAGGACTACCCATATCCTTCCTTCAATAGGCCAGGGGTTGGTGACTAGAACCAAAAGGAATTTCTTAAAAGGGGTGGAATTTCCTTTAAAACTGTACAAACATTGATAAGTCATACAACACAATGAAAACCACAATGTAAGTAAAGTAGCACAACCACCACAAAGTATCACTACTGAGAGTAAAGATTTCAAACTAAATGTAACGGGGCCAAAATACAATCCCAACTAAAAGGAAAGTAAAAAAAAATTACAAGCTCTAGAGGTTGCCCTGCAAGGCTCCTACCTAATGTGTAAGTACAACTCTCAGTCAGATGTCACTACAACACACCATGTCTATCGAGCAACCTCCGAGCATTGTCTAGTCCTAGCTCCCAAAAGTCTCGGTAAAAGCTATCCATTGTCAACACAAGACAAAACAAGTGCAGGTGAAGCCCATGTAGGATTGAGTATAACAATACTCAGTAGGGATCCCGAGACCCATGGCGGTCTCTCAAAAATCCAAAAAGGAAAACATAACAAATAAAAAATAACACAAAGGTAATAAAACCTTGCAAGATCTCAAACAAATAACTGAAATTAAAAGAATATTATCACTCTAGAATGACATAAGTAAAAAAGTAAATATGATTAGTCGTAATGCTATATCACCTTATTCTATCGAGAGGCTCTGCTGTTGATCCACACAGGGTCGCTAGGTGCCGACCCACAAAGGATTTCTAGGTGCTGAACCACAATGGATGGCTAGGTACTAATCCACATAGGAATGCTAGGTACTGAATGACAAATGTTCACTATATACTTACCCACATAAGATCACTAGGTGGTGACCCACATAGGATCACTATTCGTTCCTCACATCACTACCAACCATTGGATTCCCGCCTTTAGGACACATAATTTCAGGAGGATCCACTCCACATTCCATCGATCATACATCATCCACCATGAAGTCCCACATTTAGTAACCCCAAAGGACCTTCTTCATGAAAGGGTCCCAACATAGTAGACAACGCGTCGAACGGACGCCCGATATGTATAATATGGGTATTTCTGTAAAAGGGATCGATTTGATTGTAGTCTGATCCAACATGGAGAAATTCCAACACCCACAGAAAATGATGTAGAATATATCATATGGAACTCCTCATCTCAAGGGTCACAATTCCACTGTAGGTGGGTCAAAGGGATAACTGATCTGAGAGATACAAAAGTATTAGTAAATAGGCACCGGTTGCGTGTTTTCCCAATCCGACTCGATCAGAATGACCTAAAAAACACAACCCAGGGTCCCACATACATGGGTTTATTTTTACCAACTTGACCTGACTAGTTTCAGGTCTGGGTCAGTCTGGTCTGGCCTGACTAGTGGGCCATGGCCAATGGGCCTCGCTTGACAGGATCCGGTTTGGCCTATGGTCTAGTCCGCCGGGTCACCAGACGACCTGGTCTAGTCATGCCCGGCCCACTGAGGCGGGTTCATCCCACTGGAATTGTTCCAACTCTTTGGGAATGGGATCGGACCATTGGGCCACAGGACCGGCCTGGCCGGTGGTAGGAGGTGCGGCCAGCCAGCCCAAAGACCGACCGCATGGGCGACCAGTGCGGTGCTCTTGGGACATGGAAACCTACTGTGTACAAGTTCTCTCTTACCTCATAGATGTGGAGGCCACCCCTCCACATGGCTCCTGAATGATGTGGACATTCGACAACAACATCCTACCCGCATGTCACATCGATGTTTGCACCAGCTGATTGTTCATCAGACCACCAGACATGATCGAGTTGTTCGTTCTTCACCCCGCTTGCACCAACATCATTTGGTGAGTATCCTCTTCACTATGAAGTTCTCAAACCCTCCTTTCTGTCAATTTGGAAAATCTGTTCACAAATAGCACACATGCAGAGGGGCTCAAGCCTTATTCATGTCAGCCTGTGCCCTCTGCTTTGGAATTTCATAATCATAGGGAGGCTCAGGGATTGCGGCTCAATAAAACTAGACATAATGTATTCTTGGATAATAACTCCCAAAAGAAAAATCCACCATCCTACATAAGCACACAATTCATAGATCAAACTATTCTTGTTTTGATCCACATTAATCATTTTTAGAATATGAATGTGTAGGAACATGAACTAAATAAACACCTACCTTTTTGATGTTCGTTGTCGCATCATTATTTCCTTGAGGTTTCAAGACGTCAAAGTCATTCGTTTCCTTTGAATATGTTAATCTAGTTATATCAAAGTCAATGGTATTCTTCCTAGATTCTTCATTCTTCATTTGAGATAAATCTCACTGGAGGTTCGTTAGAGACTTTCCCATGGTTTAATACCCCACTCTCCAATGTGTACGTTTAATTAAAAGAAACGCGTCGTAGTGTTTTTTTATGCTGCGACGTTGTGTCGTTACACTTGAACATCGAGCCATTAAGGGGCTTCCTTAATTGTTCCTCATCGTCACCTCTTCACCACACCGCAACTTCATTGTTCACCACTCAACAGTGAAAATGAAAAATAAAATAACATTTTAAAGTTATTTTATTATTATCTCGAAAAGTCTCAAAAATTATTTTTTCTGTTCACCCCATCCCAGCCAAAGTTAACTCCTTTTTAGGTGGATCCCAATGTTCTGAATTCAATAGTGCCCTAATATTTTCGATCCACGAACCGGTTCAAGATTTGGAAAATCTCATTCACATGTTTAATGAACGTACCTTAAAAAAAGTTCAAAAATTCGTTCCCGGCTAACCGGGACATGGAATCGCGTGCCGTCAAAGCATGAATTCCCAAAATAATTCCTCATAATCAAAACAAGATTAAACCTGAATTATGAGACATTAAAATGTTAATTTTTAAACTATTTCAAAACAAAATGTAACATTATAAATTCTTTAAATGAAAAAGAAGTTTTCAATAATAACTATAACTTCATTGAAAAATTATTCTTTTCAAAAATTACCAAATAGTAATCCAAAGATAATTTTGAAATGATAATTCCAAATAATAGATTTATTTTTTAAAAATACATGTTTTAAAATTATCTAAATTAAATTATAAAATAAGTGTGTAGAAATAAATGAAAATTAGTTTTCTTGAAAATTTATTTTAACTATGAAATTGATGATTTATGTTAACTTTATGACTTTAAATATTAACTATATGTATTTAAATTAATTTAGATTGATATATAATATATGATTTTCATTAATATCAGTCCCAATTATGGGCTATTTTAGTTAATTAAAATGGGATTCTAATTTGCAACAAAAATGGCCTGTAGAAAAATTGTGTTTTAGGTATTAAATTAGATTTATATCAAAATCATGAATTTTTAATCCAAACGAAATTGATTTTATTATTATTAATAAAATGGATAATAATTCACTTCATTACCAAATAAAAAATATAATATCATAACAACCCAAAGTTTTATAAATGATATTTCTCTTCTTATAATTTTATTATATAGTATAAATCACATACATCACATTGAAAAACCAATAAAAAATTATTTTCAAACATTAATAATGATAAATTACACAAGAAATAATAAAATAATAATTTAAATTAATGTATTGGGATAATAAATAGTTAATTAGAGAATAAGAATATGATAATTTGGATCTTTCGATCTACCAGAATGAGAACACTCCTGAACAAACCTGTAGATATAAAACATAATGTTAATAATACAATATTCATATTGAAGATGAAAGTATATATAAAATTGAAATAAAATATATTTTAATGAAGAAATAATTGAAGGATTGTTTTTTATATTATGTAGAGAACCCATAGAACTATTATAAATCTGACTATTGGAATAATAATCTGACTCTCAGAAGAGAAACATGACCGTTGGAATTGTAATTTGACCCTTATGAATAATAGTCTTAACAATATAATAGTAACATCTCCAAATTAAATGTGAAATATTATTTGTGAATAATAAAAAAATGGACTAATGATATATTTATATCATGGTATAAGTAAATAAATGTTTTAAAAATGGAAAATGAAGTGCAAATATTTTTGTAAAATGAAAATGTGTTTTTTGGAAATTTTATAATGAATATAATGGTCTAAAAAAATTATATTTTCATAAAATGGATAGATAAATTAATATTAATTTATATTATAAAGATAATATAATTTTATGAGACCATCAGTTAATTATCAAAGGGTCATAAAACTGATTATAATATTAAAATTAGTATATTTCAAATAAATAAATATTTTATTTTAAAATTAAAATTTTCATATTTGTTAAATTATTCTCATGAAATGGATTCCATTATTGAAATCTAAAATTTTAAAATGATTATTGAGGTATTTTTAGTTATTTTTCTAAAATAGTTTAATTTTAGGTGAATAGTAAAATACTGTAATTTATGATATTTATCATTATAATCCAAATATATAAATTTTTGAGTGATTAATGATATAAGAACCCATTATATAAAAATAATATGAAATATTTATCTTATATAGTCACATGAATCAGTACTTTTGATAGTATTGTGACAAAAATTATAAAGTGATGAATATAATAATAAAAAACACCCATATCTACCCCTTATAAATATCACCACACACAACCCCTTATCCTAACACAATATAATCCTTTTCTATTTCAAAAATTTTATGAAAATAGAATCACAATTCACTTCCCAACTTTCTATTAATTTTGGTCTCACCACAATACTAATTCCAAGTGCTTGAAAGTGGTACTCAAGGAGACGATATTCAAGAGGTAAAATCCTCTTCCTTCCCCATTTAAATTTTTTATTTAACCTACCTTGTCCATAAAACCTATAAAAAGTTCCATGATAACTATTGTATCATATATATAATAATATATTAATTTTTAGTACAATATCATTAATAAAATCTCATCTCTTCTCATTTTACTAAAAAAATGAGAACATCATTCGTGATATGTCTGTTCACCGCATTCATGGACGATGAGTTTTCATTTCCTATTACAACATTCAAGATAGGTTTAAATTAAAAAATAATTATTTCATGTTTACTAAGTATTTATACTATATATGGTTCCAATTTATATAATTAATACATTTCCATAGTATTTAATGAAACCTTTTCAAGATAGTTAGTAAAACAGCCAAAATGAATGAGACATATAACGGTAATGTTTTTAATAAAAGAAAAATCCATATACCATAAAAATTTATATTTTGGAATATTAAAATTTCTAAAAGGTCATTAATAATATTTAATTACAAATCAAGAGTTGTATTACCATTTTTAAAATCATATATAATTATCCACAAATTATTCGACAATGACACTATAAAACAAACACTCCTAAAATGATGAAACTGATCATTATAACTCATCAAAATGTCCATAAATAAAATAAATAAAATTATAATAAATAAAATATATGTACAATATTCTATTAATTAAGTAATTACATAATATAATTTGATTATCCAGGCCATTAAGTGCTTGTACAGAACACATTTGGACATAAGATAATGGTTCTCTCCAAACCTCCATTTTTCCTTTCATTTATGATTTTCCTTCCATTAGTCCAATAATTTTCTACATTATTCTAATTTATTTTTCCTAAATTATATATATATGTTATTTAAATATTTATATATCTCTATTAACCTTTATTTTATGTGGAAATACATGTTTTAAAAGGTTCCCTTCTCAATTTGTCTCGATAAGCAACCACAATTAAAGGGAAATTCTCTGTTTCATGTAAAATTAGAAGTACGATACATAAACCATTTTATTCTATAAATATTTGTATAAAATAACTCATTTTATAATTAAAATATATTTTAGTTCATTGATGGTTTTATAAACATAATTATGTGTTTTTCCTATTTAATGACTCTTTATTCTTTTCCCTAAAACTACACTCAAGTAAAAGATTTCTAATGTTTATTAACAACTCTCTTTCTTATTATCAATTAAGTTGCACATAATTAATCATGATATATTATTATTTTTCATTTATTAATGATCAATAATGGTTTAATCCCTTTTTTCAAGGATTCCATTATGATACACCCTTTGGTTTTTTCCTTATGACATGATTAAAAAACCCATTTCATTCCATGGGTAACTCTTATGATTATTCCTTATGTGGGATTTATTTATGTTTCACAAATATTAATGTACATGTTATGATGGGTGCACCTAGATAATTCACCAATTTATTAGGTAATTTTTTGTATCATGACACTTTATGTATGGTATTAGAGAATAAGCATAATCCATTATGGAGATTTTTCCACCATGTTATATCACCTTGGTAGTTATTATTGACTCTTTTTTATGTATTGTTTTATATTTCACCCATATTGATATATTTACATGATCATATGACTCTATGTTCAATATGTTTTTTCTCTATATTTCAATTCATGATCCATGCCTTTTATTATTTCATGCTATGTCTTTTGAATCATGCTTTATGCTTAATTTTCATTTTTATTCCCTTAAGAGGATATTTAGCTCATCCATTTTGTCTATGAATTCCCATAGTTATCCAATAAGTTTATATGAGCTAAAAGGGAGTTAAGATATAATTATGTAGATTAATAAAAATATTTCTCATTCCAGTTTCATGTTTTCTAATTATTTTCATATTCATACAAATACACTAGGATTTTCAGTCCTTAGTTTGTATTTTATGGATAATTATGCTTCAAATCATGTAATAATATGTGTAAGAGGCTAGGGTCTGTAGATTTTATATGAGAGGTTGTTTGAATTTGTTTTGTGGTATATTACTACAAAACATTAGAAATAATCCTAGGGATAATTTTATCACCAGGGATATCCAAGATTTAACCCTAGGGAATCATAAGTTAGGATATAATTTTCATTTATGAGTTTCTCCTTATATTTTCATAGATTTTTTTTTATATTCTCATTAGCTATGTATTCAACCCACCCTTATTTTATTTTATTTTTTTATATAATGGATCAAAATAATAGAACACATTCTAACAACAAATGTGATAGGAAGTATGATTTCTCTCCTTATGTGATACCAAACCTAATGAGAATGAGAGCTCAGAACTTTGTGATATTACTAGATAAATTTGATAAAGTTATGAATATTAACTACAATCATGTAGAAATCCTTCCTTCTCATAAGGAAATCAATTTTCAGTCTAATACATTTTTTAAAAAGGCCTACTACATTTTGTTGAACATATTATCCTCTCATAATGGTACAATAGATTTAATCAATTTAGAAGATATTCTATATCCTCCAATTCTCATAAAAAGTGTTATTGGTGTTGGTGGTCTATTATTTTAATGGGGAAGATGATCAGTAGTTGAAACTAATAAAAAATATGAAATATAAATAGAAAATTTATTCCATGTAATGCAATGGATTCAAGAAAATATGTTTCAAAAAATATTTTCCTTGAACTCCCCATATTAGTGTGGATAGGGAGTTCCTTGAACTGATGAAAAAGGAAGATATGTCTATTGGGGTGTATGAGAAAAAAAATCACAAGGATTTCCTGATATTTCTCTAGAATTTTTATTAATACTAAAATTAAGGTGGATAATTTATTTAGTATATTAAATCTAAGTCCATGAAAATAATTTGTGATTTGAGACTTTGACAGCAAGGAAAAGATTTTACCTTATGACCTTAAGGTTGATATGGAGATTTTTGACATTCACTAGTCTCATGGGATAATAGAAAAAAGAGTAAAATGGAGTTTAATATGGTATGATCAACAAATAAATCCCATGGAGGCAAGAAACCCAACATATCACATGTGAAAAATGTGGTAAGAAGCATCCAAGGAATTACCTAAAGGGAATCAAGAGATGCATCAAATGTTGAAAAGAGGGGAATCATGATAATAAATATTGAGGAAATATGAAGAATACAACAAATTCATAAGATATAATGATGTTTTAGATCAACACTCAGCCTATAATATAGTGTTATAACTGCAAGGAACATGGGAGTTATGTGAGCCGATTCCCAAATCTAGGGATTTTCTGTGAAAATCGACAACAAAAACCTCAAGGAAGCAAGGAAAGGAAGATGATATCCATACTACTAAGGTGGATCTAGACAATGAAGTGGTTATAGGTTAACTAGTAATTCATTCAAGAATATAAAATGTACTATTTTATTATAGATCTATACATTATTTTATATATGTCTTGTTTAGTAGAAGTATTTGACCACCACCTAAAAATATGGAGGTTGAGTTATTCATGAGAAAAATGAATGCAGAAATTATGGAATATAAAATATAAAAATGCTCCCTTGTAAATTTTTATGTAATAAACCTCATAGGAAAAATCATAATTCATTATTAGTGGTGTTTGATACTATTTTGGGAATGGATTGGCTATCTTTATATGAATACATCATCAACTTCCTGGAGAGGAATATCACTCTTCACATCCTGGGGAACCATCCAATTTTATAAAAATGTATGCATGGGGATGAGTATCCATTATAAAATTATTCTAAACAATGGATACTATTTCTCTATGAGCAAGAATATCTAGCTTAAATGTCTGATACAAAGGAAATGATCATACTTAAAGATAACCCCATTTTGAGGGACTACACAAATGTATTCCTTGATGAATTTTCCAGTCATCCTCATGATTGAGAGGTTGAGTTATATATTGAACTTATACTAGGATCTCTACCCATAATAAAAGAGTCATAATAGGATGGAAACCATTGAGTAGGAAGAACTGAATAAGCTGGTAGAAGAGAATTTGGACAAGGGTTTTATATTCCTAACTACTTCACCATGGGGTTCTCCAGTCATCTTTCTGAAGAAGAATGATGGATCAGTAGACTTGTGGATTCATTATTGTGAGTTGAAAAAATCACAATAAATAAAAATATCCCATTTCATGGATATATTACTTATTCTATCAACTACATGGGCCCAATAATTTATTTAAGTTGGACCTTCTTTTGGGATATCACCAATTAATGGGGAAGAAGAAATATACTCCCAGGACATTCATCCAAATGAGGTATGGACACTATGAGTTTATAGTGATACCCTTTGTACTCAATAATTTTCAATAAATTGTTATGGAATTAATGATCATATTCATTTAAGATTATCTTGACCAATGTCTGGTAGTTTTGATAGATGATATATTAATATACTCTAAGATCAAGGGGGTGCATGAGGTGCATTTTTTACTATGATAAAGAAATTTTGAGATGAGAATATATATGAAAAGTATAGTAAATATGAGTTTTTGATTAACAATGTATCTCCCTAAGGGAATATTATCATCAGTAAATGGATATCCATGGTCTCTTCTATGAAAATTGTAATCGAGGACTGGCATACATCATCTACTGAAACAAAGATTCACAGATTCCATGGTCTATATGGGTATTACTGATCATTTGTGAGGAACTTTTCATTATTTTTATAACCACTATAAAATATGAAATCGAAGAGAGTAAGGTTTATTGGGACTAGTTAATTTAATTTTTTCTTCAAATAAATTAAAAATATTCTTATCTATGTAGTTGTACTTGTACTACCCACAAGTGGGGAACTCATTGTGGTTTACAATGATGCATCAATTAAGGTCATAGGTTGGGTACATATGTAAGATGGTAAAGGGATACTCTTAACCATATGAAACATGAAATTAAATTAGATAAATACCCAACAAGTTATCTGTAGTTGGAAGATATAATCATTACATTGAAACTGTGTAGGCATTATCTTTATGGGAAGAAGAGATATATATAGATCAGAAGATCCTAAAATATATATTCACATAGAAGGTGCTTAATATTATCCAACAAAGATGGTTATAGATCATCATGTATTATTACTACTCAATCCACTACCATTCTAGTAAGATAATAATGTGGGAAATACTTTATATAGAACGGATTCTACAACCTGATATTGATGATAATTGAGAAGGATATAATATTCTTATACATTCAAAGGATAAACATGAGAAACATAATGTAAGGAACATAATAATTCATATATTTAATGATTTATCAACCATAATTTTTTATAAGATAAAGGATGATCAAAGATATCACGTGTAAATACAAAAGAAGGTGGAAGCTATCTGAAAAGGGAAATCCTTGGAGTTCGAAATTGATGAGGAAGGATTTGTATGATTTGGGACATGAGAATGTGTACCATCCAATACTAACATAACGTGGGAGATTTTAAATGATACACATTGCACAATCTTATCCATCCATCCTAGGAGAAGCAATATGTTTTGAGATCTCTAAGAGCACTATTGTTGCGAAAATTTGAAGAAGGATAACATTGATTATACATTATTGTTATTAGCATGTAAGTAAGTGAAGCATAAAGAAGAAAATTTTATGGTGTGATATAACTACTACCCATACCTACATGGTAGTGGAAAAATATCACTATTGACTTTCTCACTAGACAACAAAATAAATCCAGAGGAAATGATGCTAAATGGGTTGTTGTAGATAATCTTAAGAAGACATCTCATTTCATTACAATTAGTGAGGAATTATCACTCAATCAACCTATATAGATATAAATAAGTGAAGTATTAAGGATACATGGATTACTATTATCAATTTCATCTGATTGAGATCCATGATTTTCCTCCATGTTTTTGCAAAAATCATGAACATGCTTTAAATAATGAAATGTAATTTAGAACTGCTTATCATGTTCAAACTAGTGGCCCTTCCAAAAAGACTATTTAGACACTAGAATAAATTTGTATATCATCCTTGATATACTTCAAAGGGGAATGGGACCAACATATTCCACACGTCGAGTTCTCTTAGAAAAATAGTTTCTACTGAAGCATCCAAATAGTTCCATATGAATGCCTTAATAGAAGGAGATGTATATCACCTGCATGCTAGGATTAAATTGGTGAACAAAAGATACTGGGACCTAAAATGATAGGGTAAATAGTTAAAAAGGTGAAGACCATTCAATATCACCTTAGGGATTCCAAAATCCAATATAAGAGACATGAAGAAAATCACTACTGGGTCCTCGAGTTTGAGGTTGGAGATAACTCATTCATTTATATATCTCCATGGAATAGATTCATGATATTTCTGAAGAAGTTAAAGCTATGTCCCAAGTACATCATTCCCATTGAGATTCTTGATCTCATTGTTGTAGTGACATATCAACTAGCACTTCCAACCATAATTTTTCAAGTACTTGATGTATTCGAAATACCATTATTAAGTAAGTACATACTAGATCCCTCATCTGTATTGAATTCAAAAGTTATATAGCTGGAAAATTATCTCTCTTATGAGGAGGATATGGTGAAGATCTTAGAACGTAGAGATAATGTTATACACAACAAGACTACTCACCTGGTCAAAGTACTGTGGTGGAACCATAAATATGAAGAGGCGACATGGGAAATAGATGAAATGATGAAGGAGAAGTACCCTCACCTATTTCAACCTTATAATGTTAAACTAAATTTCATTTGTTAAATTCTATTAGGGGAAGAATATAATGACTCACAATTTTACCAAGAAAATTTCCCATATTATAGTTATCTCATGTAGTATAAGGCACATATATCACATAGAAAAAACAATAAAAAATTATTCAAATAAATGAATAATGATATATTAGTCAAAAAATAATTTGATAAGAATTACAAATAATACTATGGGACAATAAATATAAAAAAATAATTCGAATAGGAAAATTTGGATATTCTCAATCCACTAGAATGATCGCAGACACGAACAATGCTATTGAAGTAAAACATAATGTTAGTAATATAATTTTGAATTGGAAATTGGAAGTAGATTTATCCTTGAGATAAAATAGAATTTAATTATTAATGAATGTAATGGAAGCTATTTATATGATGTATGGAACCCATATGATAGTTATAAATCATCCCATTGGAACGGTAATATGACTACTGGAATAGTAACCTAAATATTGTAATAGTATTATGACCATTAGGAAATGTAATATGTCGAATATAATAGTAAAATTGTGTATGGAAATGTAAAATAATATTTCGGATTCTTAAAAAAATGAAAATATGATTTATTTATTTCATACTTCAAGTAAATTAAAGGTTTAAAAATGATAAATTAAGTGTTGGAATTTGTGTAAAATCTAAATATTTTATTTCAAAATTTTTAATAAATATGATGATTTAAAATAAAAATTATTTTTTCATAAAATGGAATCATGATTTAACACTAATTTTTATTATAATTATATGAAAATTTGATGATATCATTTTTAATTTATTAAAGGGTCATAAAATTAATTAGAATATCAAAATTAGTATTTTCAGAATAAATGATGATTTTATTTAGAAATTAAATTTATCATATTTAGTAAATTATTCTAATGAAATCAGGATGAATTTTTAAATATACACATTGATGAATGGTAAGGGTAATTTTTTGGGATCTTTCTAAAATAGTTGATTTTTTGTGAATAGTGAAATACAGTACTTTAAGACATTTAAAATAATAGAATAAATACTTGAATTTGAAAGTCATAAATGATGGTATAACCCATTATATGAAACTCACAAGCACCATTTACTATATATATTCAAAAAAATATATAATATTAGTTTTCTTATTCCAAAATAATAAACTAATATATATAATAATAAAAAACACTCTTCTCATCCCCTTATAAATACCACCCCTAACCACCCCTCTAACCCACACCTTTTAAACCTTGTATCTTTCCAATATTCTGTATAATTACATTTTAAACCACTTCCACAAGTCCTAGTGCTTATTTTCTTGACAAAATACCTATTCCATGTGCCTTAAAGAGGTTCTCAAGGAGGTGACATTCAATAGGTAGAATCCTCCATCATTTTCTTTTAAACTTTTTCTTTTATCAAAGTTGTCCACACCCCTATAAAAATTATAATTATAATTCCAATGTAATATATATAAAATAATTTTTTTTATGTTAACAGAATACCAATCATCAAATCTCATCTATTTTCCTTTTATTTTAAAAAATGAAAATGTCATTCATGATATATTGGTTCACCTACTTCATGGATGACGGGTTTTTATTTTCTATTTCAACTTTCATGATAGGTTTAAATTATCTTATAATTGTTTATAATTACCTAAATATGTACAATATATATGGTCAAAAATTCTGGAATTAAAATATGACCATAATACACAACAAAACTTGTTCGTGATAGTTAGTAACACTGCTAAATGAATAAACCAAACAACATTAACATCTTTACCGAAGGAATCGCCCCTAGATTTGATCCCAAAATGAAATTTGGGACCAATAATATTTTTATAAGGTCATGAAAAATATTTCATTACACTTTTGGATTTCTAGACCGGTTTGAAAAAAATATAATTATTCCCAAATGATCGACTATGACACCGTGGAATGAATGCTCCCAGAATGATGAAATTGAACATTAAAACTCATTAGAATAGATATAAATGAACTAAATAAAATTATAATAAATCAAAAATATGTGAAAGAGGTAAATAATTGACGAATTAAGTAATCTAATTTGATTATCAAGGATATTAAGTGGAAGTGTAGAACATATTCAGACATAAGGAAGGTGATCTCTCTAAACCACCGTTTTTTCCTTTGGGGTACACATTCTCTCTCTTTAGCCCCGATGTATTTCTTCATTATTATTATATACATATATTAAATTCTACTTTATGTTACAAAAAATATATGTCTCAATTCATCTTTTGTTGATTGGTATATACATGTTTTAAAAGGTTTCCTTCTTAATTCCTCATGATAAGAAAACCAGATTAATGGAACTTCAACATTTCATGAAAATTTTCAAGTATAGTAAATAAATTATTTTAAGATATAAATATTTTTATGAAATCACTGACTTTTTAGAAAAAATATTTTAGTTTATTCCTGGTTTTATACAAACAATTATTCCTTTTTACTCTTTAAATAGTCTTTATTCTTTTAACTATAACCTCATTTATGTGGTAAATTTATAATATTACTTAAATTCTATATTTTGTTGTTTTTAATTACTCCGTACATAATTATTTATGATATATTATAATTTTTTTCTTTTATCAGGGACCAATATTTATTTAATTCCTTATCTCATGGATACCATTATGACACACCCTTTGGGTTTTCCCTATGACATGATTATGAAACCCATTTCATTATATGGGTAACCCATATGATTATTCTAAAGATTAATTTCTTTTTTGTGGCACAAAAATTCACATAAATGTTATAATGGGTGCTTGCAGATCTCACTCCTATTATTTGGGTAATGTATTTTCAAAGGAGTTATTATGTATAGTACCAGGGACTAAACCTAATATGTTATGGGTGTTTTTCCACCATGTGATTTAATCTTCAAATTTATCCTTGAATCTTATATATTTCATGTTATATGCTGCTTACAAATTAATATATTTCCCTGATTATATGATTCCATGTTTTCCATGTTATGTCTCTATATTGTTATTTATGAGCCACGCCTTTTATGTTATCATGTAGTGCATTTTGACCCATGCTTTATTCTTAGATTCCATGTTCGTTCCCTTACTAGGATTTTTAGATCGTCCATTTTGTCTATATATTCACTAGGTTATATAATGTAGTTGATCGAGATTGAGGGAATTAAGATCTCATCATGGAGATTAATAAATATTAATTTTCTTCTATTTTCTTGTTTTCTGATTATGTACATAATCATCCAAAAACACATGGATTTTTGATCCATGGTTTTTATTCAACGGATAATAATGCTTAAAATCATGTAATAATGTGTGTAAAGGTCTTGAAATTATATAAATAGGACTTTAAATTGATTTATTTAATCAAATGAAATAAACAGAATTGATAAAAATGACATTTACTCATACAAACCAATCATTTCATGAAATTATGAAACATTCACCATAAAATAATTTTGATATATTTGTCAAAAAATTGAAAAATTATTTTAAAATAAAAATTACTAAATGATTTAAAAACTAAATATTCTATGCACACAAAGAACTAAAAAAATGTAGTTTTAGGAAATATATATATTGTTGATGTATAAAATGACTTGTAATAAAAATAGTATTCTTATTTCATTTGAATTAATCAATACTGTTTTATTTGTAAAGACCCATATATATATATTTATATATTTCATAAAGATGTGTATAAAAATAATGTGTTGTGTGTAATGCATGTTAAAAAGGAAATTAAATTTATTCGATTTTTTTCATAAAATCTTGTGTTGTTAAACTAAACATAAAGTGAAAATCACTACCCATTAAGAGTTGAATGTTAATTTTATAATGAATAATACTTTATAAACTAGAAATTAAATACTAGTGGAGATAAAAAATTATAATAGAAGCAGGTAAATTTAATATAAAACTAGTTTTACAATAATATTTTAAACTTCATAATATCAGTATCGATTTTCACTATTACAACTTTCATTTTTATTTTTAAAGGGTATTATTTTTTTGATAAATAGAAATAGTTTTTATTGTATAAAAATAAATATGTTTTTATTAGTTGAAACATTACATAAAATTTCATATTTATTTTTTTTTGAATAAAAATCATTAAAATAAGATGAATTTTTGAGTTATAGAGGTTTGAAAAATTTCAATATATTATTAATAGCTTTGTGACTCCTTTTGAAAGTTAGATTTCAAATTGGTACTTTCCCTTTACATTGTCTTAGTGCTAATAAAATTTTATATTTCATCAATAGTTTCTTTGATATATTAGTGCTATCAAAGAATTGATGTTACCAACACTAATAAATGTAGGAAACTTTTATTAATGCTGAAAAACACTAATAAATGGTTCTTTTGGCAAGAATAGTTTTAGTGATGATAAAATTCATCAGAAACTACAATGTCATGATATATTAACATAACACTACATCATAGAAATAAATAAATTATATCTAAATGTAAAATAAATTTACATTGTAATAAATTAAAATTAAAAACATTATAATACATTACAATTACATTGATATTTACAATTTATAATACAAATTTACAATATCCAAAAAAACTATAAAAAAATATAAATCATAGATGACGGTGTGGTCCAATATTCCAATTTTTTTGGGACTCCCTTATAAAAAAATAATCACTCTACCAATTCTCAAACACACACCACCATCTCAATTAAAAGAAGCAAGTACATTCAACAAAAACAATGACTATTTTAGTAACACTGTAAATAAATAAATAAATCAAAATTATGATTCCATAATTCATAAAATAAAAATAAAAATAGAATAGAACATTAAAGATAAAACATAATATATAAATAAAAATGATAAAATAATACATCAATAAAAAATATTACATTGTAATACAATACTCACAGTGCGATTGCTATATTTTGAGTATACATATCAGTTTCAGTCATATTTTCCACACTATGTGTTAAACTAATGAGTGATTAATTTATAAACATTAAAAAATGATTTATTAATTATTTTAAAAAATTATCAACAAAATATGATATTTTTTCATAGTTTTGAATATGTAATGTTCATTTTTAAATACAATTATCACTTTTAAAATAAAACATGCACTTTTAGACATAATAGTCTCACCATGTGTCAAATTTATTTGGAGTTTATTGCTATACATAAAAATGAATTACATATCATTTCAATAATACTCATGAAAGTAAAAGTGATTTTTTATAGTTTTGAGAAATTTATGTCTGTTTTGAGAAAAAAAATTCACTTTTAATCTTAAAACAGACACTTTCATCCACACATGCCAAACTATGTATTAGATTGATGATGGGGTAATTCCTATACATCAAAAGTTAATTAATAATATTATTTATAAATTATTAATAATATTTTACTATGTTTGATTTATTTTGATTATGTGATGTGTGTTTTGAACTAAAATATCACTTTTAAATGATAACACTTGATTTTAGTCAAAACAACCACACTGTCTATCAGATTAAATTACATTTAATTATTAGATATAAAAAATGTATCATTTTTTTCAAATGAATATTGAAAATAGTATTGCATTTTATGGGTTCTAAATATATGACATGTATTTGGAACCAAGTATCTATATTAATTTAAAAAATTGACTTTATGTCATATTAGCCACACTGTGTGTTTGATTAACATGAAGTTAATTTCTACATTTCACTAATGAGTTTTAAATATTTTTATAAAATATAAATAAAATTTGAGTTTGTTTTATTAGTTTTAATTATATTGTGAACTTTTGGAATTATAATTTTACATTTAAATGAACACACTCACATTCAATCAAAATGATCAGATGATGTGTCAAATTGATGTGAGGCTAAGTCATATGTGTCAAAAATTAACTTCTATCTCTTTTGCTGCTTTATCTGCATTCCTCTACTCTAAATTTCTTTCTCTTTTTTATTTCCTCCTTTTCCTGACTGTCCTTATCCCTTGGGTTTGATCCTTTTCCCTACAGTTTCGGACTACGGTGGGGTTTTCCCATGGATCCTTTTTTCCTCCCATCTACGGATGCTTTTTTGGATGACCTCAGCCTAGTAAACCCTACTCTTTCTTATGGTTCTTATATTACACTCATTTATGGAGTTGGAGAAGTGTTATCAAATAGGGTTTGGGTTATCTATTTTGGTGGTTGACGGATTTCTTGTTCTCCATTGTTATAAGTTGGGTATTCTATAAGATACTAGTTTTCCTATACTTCGATGATTCTTATGATTAAAGCCATCAACCACACAATACCCTAATCTGGCCTCGAATTTCTCTATACCTCACCCAGTCTGATTTGGAGTGGTGAACAATGTAGTTTTGGGATGGGGGTTAGTGGCCATCGGTGATCCTGGTGGGAAATGTGTTGATGTTCTGTTGTGAAGGAAATTAGCGATTTGTATTATTGCATTAATGTTTATTTCTATTCCATTGATTTTCTCACTCGATGAGATTTTGATTTGTGTTTCTAGATGTATTTATATTCATTTCTATTGTGGTGTCAATTTTCTACATTGATTTTTGTGATGATGGTGAAGCAACCATGGTGTGGATTTTTTCGATGATGGATTCTATGGTTGGATGATGTTTTGAGGGATTTTCTACAAGCACTGGCTCAAGTGGTGTCAACGACAGTGGTTTACCCAACAATGATGGTGGACAGTGACATAACTGGATATTATGGGTTGGTTATGGATCGAGGACCCTCGATCTGAGTTTCCCTTTGAGTGTCTGAATTTTTTATCATTGATAAATTTTTCATAAGAATGCGTGGAATTAGTTTTCAGTTTTTGAATTTTGATGTTGTGATCACTAAGCTTACTGGAATGTAGTATTTGGAAACGGTAAGGGCTCCCATCATTTCCTTGATGGTGGTTTCTATGAAAATAAATAAAAAAGATATTGATTAGGATATAATTCCAATTCAAATACGTTTTTAATGAATGTAAGATTCATTTTGAAGTAAAATTTCACTTTCAAACCTTAAACAATCACTTTTAGTATTATTAGATACACCAAGTGTGAGATTGATGTGATGTTAATTCCAACATATCAAAAATTAATTTTTGATATTTTCTAAAAATTATTAATTCATAAAAATATTTTTTTCACATTATTGAGTATGTGATTCCTGTTTTTAACTAAAATTGAACTTTAAAATGAAAAAAATCACTTTTATCCATTATCACCACACCATGTGTTAGGTTGATTTGACGTTAATCACTATATCTCAAAAATTATTCATGGATATTTTTCCTTAAATTTTATGACATTCCATGTGTATTTTTTCTTTTTTTGAGTAAGATACATATGTTTTGAAATAAAATAACCTTTCAGATTACTTATACTCCTTTCAATAAGGGGATATGTCATTATGATTAACTTGGTAAAAAATGAATCCCTATTTATTCATTTAATATTTATAAACCATTTTAATCTAGTCATATTCATCTACTAATGTGAGCCATACAAATTTTTTCATCAATCTCATAGGACAACATAAAAGCCGATGGTGTTGATCCTTCAATAGAATCTAGGTTCCTCAAATTTGATAACTCTATAAATAAGTCAATTTTATTAATTAATTATTATGATTCATTATTCCAATAATTTTTTCCAAATATATATATATATATAGTTTTTTCAATTAAAACTGATTTTGTTCTTTTGGATTGGATATTGTTGTCTCTGTATTCACTAGTACAACTAAATACCTCATCTTAATATATTAATGTAATCTAGAAGATTCATCTTCAAATGGAATTTAAAGATTAGAATAATATAGAATATCATAATAGATTTAATAATATTTTAATTTGAACAATTAATTCATACATAGGATATTCCAAACATAGACAAATTTATAAATGTAAAAAATAATTTATTAACACATGGAAATTAATCAAACACATAAGACATTCATAGAACATTTTAAATATATTGAGAATAGATGGAAGAATCAGAAAAATTTAATCCTAAAGTAACTTTTCTAATAATTAAAATAGTATTCAAAATAATGATAATAAATATTTTTGAATGGTTTTATAATAACTAACATAAAAATATCACCACAAATAGTCAATTAATAAAATCAAACATCCAAACACATTCAAACATAAAGAAGTCACGCGGTAATGATAAATATATGTTAATTTATTATATAAAAAAGATACAAAATATATTTCATGGAATTATCCCAACCACTTTTTAAACAACCTATTCATTATTAACTATATGTTTCATTCATGAAGAAATGTGTAACTTTTACCAATGACCCCCACTAATGATACCAGCAATCATTTTTCCCATTTTCTAAAGCCGGTTTAAGGGGTTGCTGGTACCCATTACACCAAAACACCACATCGATTAAACTGATCACCACATTCATGCGAAATACAAATTTCAGATTTCCTTATCAAATTCAAATTCCCCGCGTACCTCCTCGAGCCACGAGCAACGCCAACTTCACGCACCCACAATCTTTTCACACCTTCCAGCATATCCCGCGACAGCACTGACAGCCTCGCGCCACGCACCATTCAGACCGCACGTCAACCCTTCAACCACCCACACGCCAATCGACGGCCACGCGACGGACTGACCACCGTCACGCGCCACACATTCTCGAACCGCTAGCAGGGTTTACCGGTTCCCGACGTCGTCTTAACCAGTGACCAATGTCGTTATCCCTCGAAAGCTTCGTCGATAAAAAACCAAAACAACGCCGGCGAGGACCCGTCGTCTCCATCGCAAAAACAAGGAACCACAAAAACCACGTGATCCATAGAAAATCACAAAATCAATCAAACAAAACGGGGAACCCCACATCAGACAGTCCAACCACCGGTGACAGCCCTCAGAGACCCTCAAACACACTCCACCACAGCAGCTCAGAAGACGACCTCTACAAGTTGCTAAACCGCCACAGCACAACCGTTCATCCCCGAGAGAAGATCCTTGGATGCTCCGTAGAGTGTGCCGGTGGGATAGGATGGTTATTTCCTCAATTCTCAATTTTTTAAACCTTTAACTTTTTTGGAATGCGTAAATTGATAAGAAAATTATGTAAATAAATTGTAGATAAACCAAATATTAATGATCAATGTGATAAAAAAATAGTTTGAAACATGATACAAAACAATGTCTTTATGATGTCTGTAAATATTATGACACCATATAATCTGACCACTCATTCCAAAAAAATATTCTTCCTCATATTAATATATGAACAATAATATATACTAATAGTTTTTTAAAAATATATGATAATAAAATGTTTAATAAATATTGTAATTTAAATTGTAATTACCTTAAAAACATCTTTTGAAATTCTAGTTTGTGGATAGAATGTGTTATCATTCTTAAATATAAAAATATATTATCCCAAATCATTTTCCTGAATTTTCTTTAGACATTGAAGAAAAATTTATAAAAATAAAAAAAAGTATATATGTTTTTATAGTGAAATCTCATTATATATACATTAATACATATCCATCTTTTGAAATTCATAAGATTCTTTTCCACATTGTCCATCCTCATACCATGGTTTTGATAATACGTAAACATGACCTTATTATAAAAAAATTGTCGCTAAAACATAATATGAAACATATGATTTGAATTTTATTTATAATATATTTAATTATGTGTGTTAAAAAATCAAAAGGGACATCATGTGAGGTCTTTTTTTGGGATATACATTATTTCAATATGAAGTATTTATATTTGGAGTATTCATATTCATCGCAATGAGCATTAAATGATTCCTAAAAAATAAAAAGTAATAATTATTACAAATATAAAAATATATTTTATATGATTGGAGTATAATATTTTATTATTATATTATAGGATTTAATAATATTTTTTCATCTATTATTTTTTCATCCATCATTAAAACTATATTGTGTACTATTTAATAAAATTTCATCTTTATCCATTTATTTTCTCTTAAAAAACGTTACATGAGGACTAATGAATTGAAAACTATCCTCTTAGGTTATTCCATTTACATTGGTGTGATATATTGAGTTATAAAATACATGAATGTTATTAAACTGTAATAAACAATGTAGATCAATTGTTGTAATTTTTATGAAAATATACCACATGTATACATTCAAAACGTAGACTCACAACCATTGATTTATGAGAATTTTATTTACATACTCAAGTCCAATCATGTTGATAATATCCTCTCTATACATTTGTTCTTCAAATGTAGTGTACGATATATTATTATCTTTTAACATTGTATCCACTTGAAATTTTAATGTTAATGAATATAGTAGTGAAATTAGTGGGGCAATTGTACTCTAAAAAGGTCCTTCACATCTTTTAGTTAGTCTTTATATAATAATGACTTGACCTTGTAATTACCAATTTTTTCCCATTCTTTAATAACATACCTATGTTCAATCATTCTGCATTATTTATAAAAGATTTTTCATATAAATTAAATTGTAATGGACATACCTTATTATCATCAACCATGATTATAGTAATAGGCATCTATGATAAGAATGTTCGAACAACCATTAAAACCATGTGTACAAAAATATCAATAAGCGGAATGAGTTACTTAGCACCCAACTCTGGTGAAATGTGAATACCAACTCTTAGGTAACTTTTTAAAAGTTTTTTAGAATATAGAATATCTCCATCAATATTTTACACTATAACTATTGCAATAATGTGATGAGTGGGTGTTGATGGATATAGATCACAATTAATTTCACCCAATAATAGTTTAATACATTAAAGGTATAAATAGTTTATTTATTTAAATTTAGCAGAAACTTTTATTAGAAAATCGATTACCTTAGGTAATGTATGCCTTTTGGTGGAATGTGAATCTTTAACGATGGGGTGGTATCATAAAGTTGGGGTTTTTGAGGTGTTGTTTCTTACAATTGATCCTTCCAAAGGAACTATTTCATCACATCATCCTACAAACAAACTATTTCAATTAGAGAATATATTTATTCCTATAAGAGTATCATTTTACCATATATATCCCCCCATGTCATTACATTCTAAAAGTATGCTCAGGGTGAAACTCTAAATTTTGAACATCGATTATGAACATATTGTTCAAGATACTTCAAATCCACTTAGATGAGTTGTTCATGAAGTAATATATATGAGGATTCTTATATCCAATATGAATAAAGTATATTAAATCGTTGAATTAATTATTATGTCATACTATTTTAAAGTATAAAAAATTTCTATTATATCATACTTATATATGATTCCAATATTTTTTCTAAGTTTTCATCTACTATTTTTTCCATTCTATTTACATGATCATCCTTCTATAGGAGATGAAATGTGTTGGAAGAGATATAATATTTTGATTCATCAATATACATATAAACAAAGGAATATAATTATGATGTTATTTCATATCACAAAAAAGTATTATTATAGATTTAATATAAATACCATTTTTCATTGATGTTGTGTACCCATAAATTATTTAAAGCATAAGTATGTTGGTTTATATTATTTCAATTTATTTTTTACACTATATTTTGGTTTTATAAGTTAAAAATTCTCAATAAAAGTGACAAATAAATGTATTGTAAAATAAAATAATACCAATTGAAATGTACATTAAATATTCCTCATCATGATGAATAATGAAATCATCCAAGGTTTATTGTTTTATGATGGGTAAATATATATATAGTATGTGGGGTTTTATATTCCTCTAATTATCCCAAAGATGATGTTTTGTAAGATGTGTATGAAATGCTCAGTGATCCATTACAATAAACATCAATATAAATTTCATCTTGGGTTCTTCAAATATCAATTTACTCTACATGGGATAATGAATAGTAAATCAATGATTCATTATTTTATTTTTTGGTAAAATAAAAAATAATATATATTATCCTTTTACCATAATGTCTTGTGATTTTTTTACTTCAATATAGTTAAAAAATTGCTTCATGTATATATATCAATTATCATATTAGTTTCTGTATTAATCACAATATATCTAATAAAATCTACTTTTTAGGCACTATTGTTTGAATGTATTTGTTCCATCCAAATATGAATTTTTATCCTTTAATTCTCCCCTTAATAATTTTTTCTGAGTTTTTAATGTTATAAAACTCTTTTATTATTTCATCAATATGTTTTTACCCTTCTATCAAATTTAATATTTCATTATTGATAATATATTATTCCTCGTCATTGGTACCATTTTTAGGTTTAGAATACATTATCTACACATGTTCCAAATAATATAATTTAAATTATCTAAATATAATAGTAAATAGACAACATTATAAGGAAAAAAGTTATATATAAAAAACTAATTAAGGACATTTTTCTTATTTATTGAACTATATTTTTCTACTTTTAATGTGGATGGAATTTATACCATCATTTGAGTATCCAAATCCACTACTTATTCTTCCCTCTATCATAAAATTTACCATCAACGTTAGAACCACCAATAAAGGACTAGAAATCACAATAAATGAGCCACTGTCAATGAAATTTTAATTTTTCCCAACAATTTTTTTGTTCAACAACAAAAAATTGACCAGTTTATGTTTGTAGGATATGTGGCATAAAATAAGTGTATGTCATATGATTCCATTATGAAAGGTTCATCCTTATATCCTTCCATACTAAAAATCACATTCACAAATTCCAATTCATATAATATATGTAAAAAAATGTTTTAACACATTTGAATTGAAATATTTACATGTATATTTTTTTATAATCCAACTCCAAGATTTTTTTGATGACTCCAATGTATGCAATATCTATATGGATTTGATTTTTTTTCATGTTATTAAATATATGTATTGAGTCTTGCAGAAGATTAAATTCACCATTTAAATCATACTAATTTCGCAATGCTTATCATTATAAAATGTATAACTATAAATGAAATAAAAAATGTATGATAATTCTTGTATACTTGGCCCTTTGCTTAACCATTGATGTCATTCTAAGGTTAAATTAAAATTTATATATAACTTCTTAAAAATATGGTCTCTAGATGATGCTATAAATTGTTTATTATTTCACAATTAGATATTTGGTCTATACCAATGTACCGATACCAACGGTTTGGAAGCAAACCAGTGTAGGGCGGCTATAATAATGGTTTTTTGAGAATCGTTGGTATATGTACCCAATAGGGACCTATGCGAACAATTTTCTAAATCCATTACAATAGGTTTTGATAACTTCTAAGACTTATACCAATTTATTTGGAGAACCATTTGAATAAGTATAATTTAGGTACCTATACAAATAATTTTCCAAGATTATTGGTGTTGGTCTAAAAAATTACTTGATCCTAAACCAACAGATTTGGAAAACTGTTGGTATAGGCGGGACTATTATTTTATACATTTAAATATAATAAAATTAATTTTATTAAAATGTAAAATTATTTTTATACATATATATATATATAATCCCAAAATATTGGTCATAGGGTACTGGTTAAGTCATGTAGTTATAAAAAATATATCTTGGCTTCAAATAATTCCACCATTTATTTTTTCATAGAACACATACCAATGATATCAGAAAACCTTTGGTATATACCAATACCATCCATTTTTAAAAGTATTTTTATATTAATTTCATATGAAATTACCCATACTAATGGTTGAGATTCATTTTTATAGGTTCTTACATACATGAAAACACCTAATGGTCCATAAAATCAATCATAATGGTTGCACTAATGATTTAAGGATCATTACCAATGGGTTCAAACCATTGGTATAAACGTTTTATGAGTATTGTGTGTATTTGATATCCAACATTCAACACCTCATTGATTTAAATACATTAAAATTAATTTATGAATTTCAGAATATAATACCACATATATATTATTATATAAAGCATAATGGTGATCATACTCCCACTATGTAGTGGTAATTGTGAAAACATCTATTCTCTAAATTCCATTATCTATAAAGTTTCAAAAATGAGGATATTCTTCGATACTAATGATATACACACCAGATATTTAGTCGGTGAAAAATTCAATGGCTTCATTTGCAATATATCTATATTCAATAAAAAAAATTGGTTGGATTTGGTTTTGGATATACCTTTTCAAAATATTCATATTCCATTCACTGGTGTACATTCATTTGTACTGTATATGATCACATAGTCTAATCTCTCTAAATAAGTGAAAATTTACATAAAATAATGACGGTTCAATTAAAATATCTAATTAACATAATATGATAGAAATTAAATTTTTCATTGTCGGATAATTATCACGGACTATAATTTTACTGAATTTACCTTTGAAAAATAAGTAAATCTTGGGTAATGCATATTGGAAAGATTTAGATTAAATGAAATGAAAATACACCGATAATAAATATTAAATCAAAACATTAATGTAATGTAATTTTAATACATTTAACATCAAAATAATAATTTATATGGTATTATTTATATTTTATGGATACTACTCTAGATCCTTCATATCATTTGGGAAGTTGAAAAAATGGAATATCCCATGCTTGGAAAGATTTTAAGCAACTGGAGGAAGAAATTTATTTCACCCTTCTGTAGTTCTAATTCTTCCCTTATCCTCATATCATTCACATACAAACTATCCTTAATGTAATCATTTTTAGGTACATTTAATAAAATTCCAACGAAACTGTTACATAAATGTATTCTATATTAATGACAACATGAAAATTTTTTATTTAAAAAATTCAACTATTGTAATTCAATGAAAACTCATCTTTTTTTTACCACCAATTTTATAAAAAATTAATAAGGGTTTACCAAAATAGTAAAAATATCATTTACTTCCTCAAATTATTCATCAAATATTAGTGGAGAATGAAATTTACCATCATTTAAATTATCATCAAATGATGTTGTATAAGATCAATAAATATGTCATTAGGGTTAAATATTTATAATTTCATAGAAAAAATATCTGTGATTTTTTTCAACCTTACTATGTGTGTACCGTCGTAAAAAATTAAACACCCTATCCTTTATTTAATGTTATATCCTAAAACAATTCCATAGGTAATAAAGTTGTTTATTATCACAAAAAACATGTCTCTTATTTTTTTGTCATAATTTATATGAGGATCATATATCGCAACACCAAAACCCCACATAAATTTTAAATAATCAATTAATAGATCCAAATAAACGTCAATATAATTTACACGTTTTTTGGTACAAATATAAGAAGAGACAACCTAATGTATTTGTGCTTCATGCATAAAAACGATGACAAGTTATAATTTACCAACATAAGTAGACATATAATATGAGTGAAACCTTTTACAATAAAAGAATTCATTCCAAATATATATAGTGTAAGACAAAGGTTTCTTTACATATAAAAAAATTCAGAATAGGCATGATAATTTTATTTTTCTATGAAGATTCAGTTGGGTGATGAATTTTCTCAACATGATTTCTTTTATTTGTGTTCCAAAAAAATTTCCTTATAGTCTTTTCAGTTCCATTTATACATTTAAATATTTGAATGATTGAAATGAATAATAATAATTTCAAAGGACTTAATTATTTTTTCTTCTATTAAGACATACCTTACATATGGAAATTTAAAGTGACTCATTTTCCTTTAGAAATAATATACTATCATTTTGAAAGTCTTATATTCTTCCAAAAATCATACCCATTAAATATAAAATTCATTTAACATAATGTATTCAATAAATAATCACTTTATATTCTGGTATTATACCATTCATTAGAGTAAGTAGTTATCCATCCATTTCTAGATTTTAAATTTTAAAGCTTCAATTCAACTATAAATTTTGTATATTTAACAAGAAAATGGAATATTTTAAAAACTTTTTACCTTATCAAACTAATTTGGAAAATCACATTGATCATATTCTACTAAAACATTCATTATTCATTATGTATCCACTATATTTTATGGTTTTAATCATGTCATATGATCCAGAAAAAATATATCTGTCCATGTTAATAGATCTACTCAATTATTCCCCTAATTTTAGTACAAAATTTATAAATTTGATCTATTCCATGAAAGATACCTTATTTTTTAACTATCCAAGAAAATTCCTAAAGAATAAAAACAATGTAAACACAAAAAAAGGATTTTAGAAGGGTTATTTCCACACAATTGAAAACTTAATGAACTCTTTAAACCCATAATATTACACTATTTAGATAAATTTAGAATTCGTACATGTTTTATTATTATTCTTCCTATTTGGTTCAATAACATTATTGTTTAAAAAATAAATATATAAATATAAAGAATGTATTCAGATAACATATCATTTTTTATATTAATAAATTATATAATGTCTAAATTTTAATAAATAATATTATAAATTATAATAAATATATATTTTAGATATTTAGTATAACACATTAAATATTAAAAAAAATGAAATTTTAAAGGATTTTTTTAAAACAAATATTTCTGTACTATTTGTTACAGTTATTAAAATGGGACTTAAAATTAACCCATGTGATGAGTTTTATTTATATTTTATTTCTTTAAAATCATGATTTTGAATCTTGTGAAAAGTTGGGTTTTAGTAATTATTTTGTTCTTTATATTAATTCATAAGTTGATTAAGTAAATTCCATAATGTCATAATGGTTTATTTATAATTTTTGGTTGTTAGATACATGAATTTTATTATATAAAATTTATAAATTTTTAATGTATTTATGTCCATGAAAAACAATTTTTACATTATGTGTTTATTCTTGTTTCTTATGTAAGGGCCATTAAACATGTTTTCTTATTGAATAATTTTCTGTTCCATGAACTATGAATGTGTTATAGTATTCATTAATTACATGCATTCTTGAATTCTAATATATTAATTCTTATAAATTTCTAAAACTCTAAAAGGTATTAATATCTATAAATGATTTTTTTTCTTCATGTTTGTGTTATTCCACATGAATTTATGTTGATTACATAAAACAACTTTTTATATATCTTAGGCCTTCTGTCATGAATGAAAAATAATATATGATACATGTTTTTTTATCTTGATTAATTTCAGTAAACCTATGATTAGTTTGTAATTATATAATTTTAATGGAATGAATATACATTATTTAAGCATGCATTTTTGTACTTTTTTATTCATTACAATGTTAGTCATTTCTTTCAACTAACACCTGAAATAATTATATGTTGATGAACAATAATTAACTTTGGTTGAGAATTTAATTGGTGGTGGTAAAATGGTTGGGTTTGACCATGTGAAAATGAGTTATTTGTTTCTTAGAGATACTCGGTTTCATTAACTAGGTTTTCCCCCTAAACTAGGCATAATTCATTATAAATAAAAAAGGTCTTTATTTTTGTAAAATATTTTAGTGTGGAATTGGTTTTAAATAATGTCATAATAATTCATTTTTATTTCTAATGAACCCGTAAACATTGGTAATTTCTTTGGGAATATAACACATGGTTTTAATATAAATTACAATTTTTGAATCCATGTTCACATAAAACAAACATATAACCATGAAAAATTAAAAATTTATTTTAAAATAAAAACTTTCATAAAAAATACCAATAAAACATATCCTTAATAACCATAAAAGTTTTAAAGAATTTAAATAATATGAAAATTCATCCCAAATCCATTAATAAATAACTCATGAAATTCCTTGTGAAAATAACTTGTTATTCAATTAAAATGAAGATGAAATGAAGCCGTAAACACCCAAAATATTATTATTTTAATCTAAATAAATTAAACTATAATAACAATTCTATTATAAAACTACTCATACTAAAAAAAATTCTTTTTGTAAATAAACCATATCTAGTCATGGAATTATTCTATAATAACTACCCCCCTAGAAATTATTTCATATAATAAACTCAACACCAAATTCCATTTTTCAATCCTTTTTAAAAATATTCATTCAAAACAATGCTACCAAAGGTTGGGGTTTATCATAGTTGTATGAACAAAAAAATAATATATCAAGGATGGTGCTCAAAAATCATTAGGTTAATGTTACTGTGGTATCACTGTAGCAATACTGTGTTAGAACTATAGTAGTAGGAGGATCTATTGCACCAGATACACTGTAGCGGTGGTAGGAATTATATCTGGCACTGTATTAGAAATGGTACTATAAAAGGTATTGTACCAGCTCAGGTGCAATGACAATACTATCCTACAAAGGGGGAATTGAGCCACATTATGGGCATTTAATACATGTATTGGGCATTAATGCCCTATTGGGCCAACATGCCATGTAATTGGCCAACTCTAGTAAAAAAAATTCTTTTATTTAAATAAAATAGTGGCTTCGACACCAACATTAAAGAATTATACCCAAACACAATCAAATATTGAATTTCAATTAAAAATTCATATCTACAATACTCTATGTCTTATTTCCGAAAAAAATGTAAACAAAAATTTTCGAAGACTAAATAATCATTAAAAAAACATTTTTAACTCATGAGGGGGGGGGGGGGAAGAAGGGCATGCGATCATTTTACATGAACAAAAAGTAAATAAAACTTCAACAAACTCATCATGAAGGGTTTATATTTCTTACAATTGATTTTAAAAGAGGAATCATTTATAAAATGATGAAAGATGGGTAAAACATAATACATCTTCCATAATAGGTTTCCAAAACCCTAATATATGACACATTTATTAACGTTTCCTTAATCATTGATAAAATTTTTATTCATCTTCACTGAAAAATTCTTGATACGTAATGGTTGACCCTTACATATCAGTTTTATATCTACACTACCTTTTGAGCTGATATAGGTAGCTTCATTAGAGATAAAGTTAACACTGATAAAGGTAACAATATAATTATTTATATAAATTAATAGATATTTTTTAAAATATGTATTTAAATATTTATATTATCATTGTATTAACAATTATTGAAATAAAAATAATTTTATAAATTATGAAATAAAATAAAAATGAATAAATATTAAAGAAACATTTAAATAAAAAATATTAATAATAAATTAATAATTTAAAATGAATTAATAATAAATTTGTATATATATATATTTAAAAAAGTATATTTTAAAATTAAAGGGAATAAATTCCAATTATATAAATGAAAAAATATTAAATATTAAAAAATTAAATTGCATAAATAATTATTTAAAAATGAATAAATTAAAAACTATTTAACACTAATAATTTTTTTTAATGGATTAATAATATTAAATTAATAAATATTTAAAATGATTAAATAAAAATGAATTATTTAATTAATTATTAGAAAATAAATAAATAATGTTATTATTATGAATTAAAAAATTATTAAAAATGAAAAAATATTAAAATAACAATTCAAAAATATTGAAATATAAATTAGAAAAAAAATTATTTCTAATTAATTACTGATTATATAAAATTTTATAATATTAATTATATATAATATTACCAATAATTTTATTTAAATACTTTAAAAACATTTTAAAAATATTAATTATAAAAATTGATAAATGATTAATTTTATAAAAATTAATACATATATATATATATAATCATTATAATGGTATTTTAATTTACCAATGATTATTTTCAATATATTACTAATTAAATTTACATTTTCAATAATAAATATTTAAAACAGTTCAAAATTAATAGTATTTTAAGAATAAATACATAATTTTTAATATGAAATATTTTTGTCAACTACATTAAAAATATAAATTTATAAATGTTTTCACAACATAGTATAAATTTTAAATATATAGAAATAAAAGTATTAATTTTAATAATTTTATTTATATAGATTTCCAATTACTAATATGTTTGGGTGTGTGTGTTATTCCTAATTATAGAGGCATGAAATTTTTCTATTTTATGAATAATATTCTTAATTATTAACTATAATTATTCTTATTAGTTGTAAAAATTGATATATATATTTTAAAAAATATATATAGTTGTATAATTATATTCATAAATAATTATATGTATACATACAAAAAAATTAAAAATATATTACCTAAATAGAAAAATTAATTATTATTATTAGTGTTATAAATATAAAAAATAATTATAAAAAACATAATTTAATGTTCATTTTATAAATTTATTTAAATAATTAATGTATTGATTTTTCTGTTACTGAATTACATATATGTGTGCCTTTATTCCCATATAAATATTAGTGTGTGTGTGTGGGTGTGTGTCTTTCAGGGACATGGGTGTTGGTGAAATGAACACATACTTGTGTATATCCAACTATATAAAATTTAAATAATATTAATTTTGTAGTAATTTCAATAAAAAATAAGTTAAAAATAATTACTAACATAACAAAAAAATAGTATATTAATTGGTTTTCTAATATAAATATTATGAATAACTAATTATGTAAATGTGTAAAATATTAGTAGTATTATTTTAAAAGTTAAAGCTTAAAGTACCCTTTATTAAAATGAACCAAAATAAGTAAGCATAAGAGGAACATCCTTACACAAAAAGAGATCAAATCAATCGGGAATGAGTTCCCATACTGTGGTGGGGGGATCTACCACCCCTTACACGAGGGAAATGTCCCTTCACTATATTCTAGCCTGCAACCATGGACCACCTCCATCATCATGAAGATCAACATCATCATTGGTCATTGTCTCCACTGTGCCAGACAAAATTTCACAACATTTTCCTTCCTCCTCGCTACTTCAAGATGCTTGTTCATCAAAGGAGTTGGATAAAATAAATTGCTAAATAGATATAATATTGTCATATAAAATAGAATTAGATCATGTAGAGGAGCATTTGTTCATTGATTAATCCATCTTGCGAGCCTATAAATTAGAAAACCCTGGATCATCTATGTCTGTATTTTGTCCAGGTCCAAAATATTGCAATAAAGGACTTCACAATTCCTCAATTGATCAGGTTTCAAAATGTAGACCACATATTGTCTAGCTCACATTGTATCTGGAGTTAAAGGATCCCTTAGAAAACCTTTTCTTTTACCAAGAATTGCAACATTTGTATTATGAGCCTTGCCCATAGTTTTCAGTCCACACTGTTTGTTTTATTCTTACATGATCCCTACACATATCCTACTGAGGTATCAACATTTATTTTATATAATTGAACATTCCATGTGTCTTGAAAAATCCTTTAGAGGAATAGTATAAGATCCAACAACATCCTTACATGTCCTTTTGATCTGAACAACGAATAGTTCTCTTATTCCCTTTGAAAATGCTAAACCCAAATCATTTTCATGTTGAAAATTTTATTTTTCTGGGGTGTATAGGATTCCATGGATGGGGGTGTTAGAAACCTACTTTTACAACAAGAATGAAAATCTCCCTCATAGCACAGTTTCATTCATGGATAGGCTTTTGAAAGTTGCATCTAGAATCCATAGGAGCTCCAACTACCCTTTTTGTGACCTCACCATACTTATGGGTTTCTGAGGTATTAGAATTTGTCCGTCTTGAAGAGGTATTATCCATTTCCCCCTTTTCTATTCATTGAGGAATGCACTAATTTATCTTACCATGAATTAACATCTACCTTATTTTATTCTTGACACTCCCTAATATCTTTGCAATTATAAATATATTCACACTAATTTTCATTAGAAACAACCCAAGATAATGAATCTTTAAATGCGACTCCACTAACAATTTGTTGTGTTTACTCATCCATGATTTTCCAAGATAGGTAAGATTAATTAATATGGGACTCAAATACATAATTAGTAGTCTAAAGAGGAGAAAAATGTCTTTGATTTAATAAATAAGCCCAACCACCCTTCAAAGGAAGGAAATTATATTCAAAACTATTAAGAGCAAGAGCGGGTTCATGGGAATTAACAATTTCTAAATCAATAACCTAATTTAATGCTCCTCCAGCGCTTGACCATTAGCAGCAACTTTATTTTTATACTGATCATTTCCATTAATCCCTTTTCTATGACATTGTTGGATATCATGGACCTAATTAGCAAAATTATAATAGAAAATTTCCCTCCTATAAGAATGTTTTTCATTCCCCGCAATAGAAAAAAAATCGAAATAAGGTGGAGTTATCTCATATTCAATTCTGATAATTATCTCATCATTTGGTGTTAACAAAACTAATCTATCAATTCACATTAATCTCATATCAATTTCAACTAAAACTTGATAAAAGTTTCCATAAATAACCATCCCAATACTAGTGTGTAATCTTATTGGGATACCTATTATTGAAGAATTGTCATGTATAATCCCTGGGAGCAATAAAAACTTGTTAATACCATGAACTTTTACCCATACATGGGCACAAGTGTCCTTGAAATCATTATGATTGATGTTAAAATTCCATTTATAGAGTCTCATGGAACCTGGTCTGCGATTAGCTAATCCCACACTCTAGAAATGTCATTTCAATTCCTTACAAGGGAAAAGGAAATGAAAAATATCAGATCATAATGAAACATATTGGAAATCCATAAAACCCAAAATAGAAAAAATAAAAGAATCCAGATTGGAAACCATCCCAGGTTTCATACACTTTGATAATGATACATGAGCAATCAGATAATTCTTACAAAAATCAAGAAGATCTACAATTGCAGCATCCAACACTATGATGTGAGACATCGTGCCTTTTTTAATAATTCTTTCCACAGATTAGTTCTTCCTAGAAGAAAATAATCCTTCCATGAGGGTATTTAGGGTCAAACAACCTTTGATATTTCCACCATAATAATCAGAGTATATTTTGAAGGAGTCAATTTTGATTTTGTACCATGATTAGAGATATAAGCATGGAGATTCAGACTCCTCTGGTGATTTAGGTTAAGCCTCTCATTGATAAGTGGGAGTAGCTTTTCCAAATACCCCATCTCTCATAAAATGTTAGTATTATTATACATAAAAATTATTCACATATAAATATATTGATGTATATGTGTGATTTCATTTCCGAATAACCCATGGAAATGTGTGTGTGTGTTTGTTTGATAGGTGAAATCAACATATAAAAATTTCTATCCAACTAAATATACTTTATATAATATTAATTTTATTTTAATTTAAATACAAAATAATCTAACAATTATTAATAATATATAATAAATCTTATAATAATTAATATTTTCACAACACACCCCCAATGGGAACCCCACTTTGGCCTGCAGCAAAAATGAGAGTAACTAGTGAGGCCCACCTCCAATATGATCTCAGTTGGAGACTAGAAACGAGGGTAAAAAAAATAATGTGGATGGTAATTACCTCATAAATGCAAATAACAAACAATAAACAACCAATATAAGTCATAATATAAAAATAATACAAATCCCACATTAATCTCCAATGCATGATATGTTAATGAAAAATAGATCTCCAAATAAATGACCTAGGAAGAAACTCCACAACCAATCCCATGCTCTAACCTAGTACTATCCATATCAACCCACAAAATCACATTGTAATCCTAAAAATAGTTTATATATAAAAGGATGAGCGTAAGATGTATACTAAGTAAGATTATACTCAAACAAGAAAATGTGGAATAAGCATACAAATACATTAGTGAAAAAATAGGTGAACCAAAATATACCTAACAAGTAAACTACCACCTAAAATCATTATGGATCACTCATTAAGTATTTTATCCATGAATGGTAACATTATATCAATGAATAATTCATCCAGGTTACCTGAGAACTACTCCCCCTGTTTTGTGGTTATAATGCCTCAAAATCAAGCATTATGTGATCTCAATCCCTTTTAAAGCAATGACGCAACACACTATATTGATCCCATCACATTTGATGTGGTTTATACTACACCCGTATATGTCTGTACCTCCCACGGGTTCAAATATTACATTTTTACATCATTCTATCCATACCAAAACCAAAACCACCCCCATATAATGCATATCCACATCTCTAATGTACATCACAACCTCATCGAATATCTATCTCAGTAGGGTATTATGAACATTAAGAACATCAATATCTTTATCTACTCCTACCAAGAATGAAACCCACTAAGTACCATCAGGATATCCATATAACCAACTCATTTTACCACACCTAGATGGGAGGAAAATGATTAAGGAGTAGTCACCCATTTGATTATTCACTAAATTGGATGTTGAAGAAAATAGTTGGATCCCAAAACTGTTGGGTGTTCTTAATATTATTTGACCCAGGTGGGGTGAAATAGGAAATCACAAGAAATAAATCATGTATATATATATATATATCCACAGAAAAACCGAACATAATGGTTCCACACAAATACCAACTCAACACAACCCAAAAACATTATCATACACCAGCGCCACCTCCAAACATAACACCATCAACCTAACCACCTTCTTACTCAAAATTTTTACAAAAATATTTCATGATTTACAATAAAACTACATCATTTATACCATTAAAAAATTTATCATTTCCAACAACATTATATTCACTATGTTTCCATATTCCATATTAAATGGAAAAAATTTATAATCAATTATCATGTTAATTCTAATAATTACCTGTTTATTTAATGCATTATTATTTAATTTACATGTTTTATTTAATATAATTACATACACTCCTATTTCATGTTCATAATTTATTTTTATATTATGTTACAACTAGGAAATTAAAATATAAAAACACAACATCTATCCATGTCATCATCCTATAACAACCTCTACATTCCCTCTTACTAACCGTGATATGGTAGCCACATCCCCACTATAAAATCCACACTAATAGTACAATAAAAAACAATAACTACACAAAAACAAAAACAAAATCCCCATTTCCAAACACATATTATATTAAAACAACCAAATATAATGACATTAAAGCCACCTAATGATAATAAGAACATAATAGCTGATTTCATTAACAACATCTTATGCAACCCATTTCCTTGCAACCATAATCATTCCAATATAAAATTTCAATAAAACACGTTAATTCGCCATATTTATTTGATTATACTTTTATGAGAGGTGATACAAATATATAAATGAATACATGAACACATAATTCTCATAAACAACAATTATTTTCAGAAATAGGTGAAAATATGCATCATTATCCAAAAATATAATGAAAACTCTTAACCACAAGTCATTCATCCCATTCTATTCAATTTTTTTGGTTTAGTTCATCATATTTAATATTTAAATTTTCACTATCCATCCATAGATAAAAATATAATGATCATTCTAAATTAAACACAATGTAGAAGAGAGTTATTGGATCCTTTCCTCAATCAGAGATTTATAATTATTGTGAAGAGACATGATAGATAAGAGAGAACTTCAAGACAAAACCCATGTGATGGAAACACAAATAAACCTTTATCAAAAAAAATTCATAAAATTTACACCCCTAAAATACCCTCTAATATAACTAGCACTTATATTGATAATTATTAAGCGAATAACAATAAGAAAATTTGATGGAATCAAAGGGAAACTACATTGGATTTTTAATAATCAATATCTAATGACACGAATCAAAGACAATATAAGAGGGGCTAATAGGAATCCTAAAATCACACTCATGTTTCCCTAGAGTCTGTAGAAATCGATGAAATATAATGAAAATTATAGGGTATTATAAATTTATACCGAGGATGGAAGAATATAAGTACATGGGGAAATGGTATTGGATAAGGTATAATAGTCATGATTTTCACATAACCATGTTGAAATATGATTCACCACATCACAATGAGTCCATATTAAGAGAATCTTTGGAAATCACATCACATATCCTCGATTTAAAATTTTCCCATCTATCAGATATAATATATAATGACTTGATCTTTTATAAATGTAATTCCCTTCCATGGTGAAACAACTAGAGGGGAAGAAGGTGGTGCTGGTGTAGGATTGATCGATACCTAGCCAACATAAATGCTATCAATGTGTTTCTGAATACCAAGGTGACAGATTTTGTAACACCCCAAGATTTTATGAAAAACATTATTTTAATTTCATTGATATCTTGTGTTGTATGGTATGCCAAAATTAGCTTGTGCTATAGGCCACACCATATTAGCTTGTTTTATACACAAACACTATTCTTGGCTTATGTTGCACAGAAGATAAACCTTCCTCAATAGTGTGTGTTTTACGCAATACCAAATTTCACTAAACAATGATATTTTGTTATAAAATTATTATGAAAAAGGTTTTATGAATAGTAGTAACTGAAATTTTAATTTTATGATACTATAATTCATCTTAAAATTTTTATAGAACATGGTATGAGATAAAAATAAAATTTTCGGATAAAATAAGAATTTTTCAAAAAATTACAGTTTTCCCCCTTTTGATGGTGCACCCACTTTAAATATAGTTTTTGATATGTTTATATGTTAAATTTGAAAAAATAAAATTATTTTTTTGAATCAGGATATAAAAATTTACATTAAATAGATTTTTGATATTTTTCTGACAAGTTTCTTATTTTGATGAACAGAAAAAATATGAAATTTTTTAAATAAAAACAACTTTTTCATCAATATAATTTATATGGTTAAATTATAATATTAAATGGTTTTAAAGTATAAATATAATATATTTTTACCATTTCATATAATGTATGTCATTAGCATTAATTTTACATAGAATTCATAGGTTAATTCATTTCAATCATTTGCAATGTTCTAAACAAAAACATGTGTTTTTCAACAACATGATTAATTTTAAATGAAATACTACAACTTCTGTGTTTTGAATTTTGAAAAATGGATTCCATATTTGGAATTATTAGTTCCAAATTATGTTAATAAGCTACTTTTTATTTTTAGTCATTATGAATAGTAACTATGGTAATTCTATTTACCATAGTTAAAGGTAAATCAGGTGATTAAGGGTAAATATAATATTATAAAAATACAATAACACTTGTATTAATATAATTGGATATTATATTTTTCCATAAATCATACTTTTTTCTAAATGTAATCTAATGGAACCCACTTATATTTTATAAAGTCATTTTATTTATTTTATTTAAAGGAATGTGAAATATGTCTCACTCAAAATTTAATAATTAGATTATTTTTAATATAATGTTATACCAAATATAAATTCGATTATATATACTCATTTAAAATATGAAATGTTTTTCTTTATTATGGTTATTTATTTGTATTTTTTAATGAAATATTTAATTACATTAATAGCTTATAAATTAATGATGTAGAAATTATTTATTTAGTGAAAAATAAATAATATTGTTTTTATTAAAATAATAATACCTATCAAAAGGACATTAAACTTGAACAAAACTTATTGGTAGAGTATATCTACACCCTAATAATCCAAGGGTGGATTTATGGACCATTTAGAGACTTATAAAAAAGATTAGGACATTTATATTATTTTATTTTAAATAAAGTCAAAGATGTCACCTTCATAATTTAATAAATATAACAATTTAAATGTTGTGATTTTAAGATGATAAATTCGATTAAAAAATTTATTATGAAATTTATTACGTCTATAATCAACATTGGATTTTATTTTTAATTTATATGCAAAAACATGTATATAAAATAATTATACAAAAATGTTGTAGTAATTATTTTATTAATAGAAATACCTAATAAATGGATTTAAAAATATTACAATAAATAATAAATGAACAAATTAATGTGATAAATGAATTTTTAGATGAATATGACTTGTTAGGAATCTATTAAATAGTTTTTTTTTTCGAAAAAAATTCTTTTTGTATTTTATTTAAATTCACATAAATGAATAGTGTCAAAATTGACACTATTGTAATTTTATAAAAAATAACATATTATAAAATTGTTTAAAAATCAAAAAAATATTTAAAAATTATAAAATGAAATTTATATGGTCTAAAATGTCATAAAGTATCCAATTATGGACAATTCACAACGCATACATAATTATTTATAACAATTTAAAATTTAGAATAATATTACCACAATTAAAATTAAATAGATTAAATAAAGATAAATCAAGATGATAAGGTTTAAAATAAATTACCAACATGTATATATATTATTGGTTGATGATTTTACAACTCTCTATCATCTAATATTCCTATTTGAGTCATTTTTGGAGGTTTTTAAGTGAGGGTTGATATTATTATAAATTAATATTTTAGATGTTTCCAAAAGTTCCCCACTCTTCTCTTATAAAAGGGCACCTCCTCCCTCTCCTCCTCACACCACATTGAGCCTCCATGATCGGCCAAACCCTAAAAATTTATCTTATCCACATCCCTATAAACATACTATAGTTCTTGGTCTTCTTCAAATCCAAATTTAGTGCCCTTAGAGAAGGATTAGAAGAGGCGCCTCAAAGAAGAGGTAATATCCTTTACCAATTCTTTCAAATTCATTTATTTTCAACTTCTTATTCTTTTGTTTTTTAATAATAAATTAGTAACATAAGTATAAATCATAAACTGATATATTATTATAAATATTAACCAACCCAATTTCACATTCTATCTATCCCACGGAAAATGAAATCACCACGCGTGCATACGTAAGGAATACCGTCTCCATGTTGTGGTGTAATCTGTTTTCCACCACCACCTTACATGGAAGGTTATAATAGTGGAAATAATAACGATATATGATTATTATAAAATTATTATTTTTCTAGGAAATTAAATAATCCACTCCAATACCATTTAACAGTTATGAGAACAATATCTTCGCTCGTGCGTACGTACGGATTACCATCTCAATGATGCGATGAGATTCATTCTCCATGTTAACCATTCAAGAATTATTATAAAGTATATATGTAAAAAATAATGATGGAATTTATGACATAATAATTTTAATGGGTATATATATATATATGTACTTTACTTACTTCCATTCAATTCAATAAGGAAATGAAAAAAACATTCATGCATACGTACGGTCTACCGTCTCAATGAACGATGTATTTCATTTCATTTATCTATCTATTATATACATATATATATATTGAATATATATGATATATATATATATAATGTTTTAAATTATAGAAGTAAGTATGTCATTATATGAGTAATAATAAAATAAAGAACAATAATTCCAAACACATACGATAAATGATATGATTTTACACAAACCACTGCTTTAATGTTGAATTTTCAAATGCATGGGTAATATAAAGTCATAAGTGAGTCATATATGAAATCATTAATGTTATTATGGTTATGTTACAAGTTAATAATATGTTTAAACCCACTATATAGGGGTCTCATAATCATACAGATGAAATTGGACATAAGGTAAGGGATAATTATTCCAATATCGTTCTTATCCGAGATTAATTATTATTAAGTATTTACTGGGGTTATGATTATTATCCTTGTCCATGTTTGATAAAAATGTTTTCATAAAATGTTTCAAATTCTTCCATGTATGTTTAAATTCATTTTTACCCTTTGTTTACTTTTACCACATTGTATGGAAGGAAACTTTCCTTTGTTTACCATATACTGTACTTTTTGACTTTTATAGCAAAAGTATGAGAAGAATATTTTTTTAACTTATACAGAATGGATGGATTTTTATGGTTTCATAATGCCTTATTTAAATGAATATTCCTATACAATATTTCATAATTGTTTTCAACATAATTCTTTTATTTTATAATCGCACCACATTTTTAGAACAGAAAATGATTTTGATGAAGAAATGATATTTTCCTCCAAAATTCATTTCAAGTGTTTATTCAAAACTATTTCACATATATGGTGACATCATTTAGTATGATTATGTTTCATGTTTAATGTATCTATTATTTTCATGTTTTGATTTATCTTATGATGAAATGTATCTATTTTTTTATATGGATTATGTTAAGATGGGATGATGTTTATGAAACCCATTTTATTATTTGGTTATGATGCATGATTTATGATTGTGTGGTGGCACACATTAGAATGATTTCAATATGAGATGGGTGGGACATATATCTCCCTCCAATTAACTGGGTAAAGATTTATATCTTATAAGATAGACATGGCTGGAACCGGAAGTAAAATCTAGTTTAGTAAAACAGCACCGGAATGACAAGTAAACCCAGTTTAGTAATGGACTTTGTCCACTATGATGGTCTTGGCAGAAATGCCTTGGAACTATGGAAATAATATCATGTGCTTAATGGATTCCATAATTACATCTTTTATTCCCATGCTATTTTATCATGATTAATGTTCCTTTATGATCTATGCCTTACGTACTACCATGATTTTTTTCACAACTCAATATTTTCATCTTTAAACATTATATACATGTTTTTTTGTTAAAATGTATATGATTTGTTTTATTTTCTCCATTCATACCCTTACTGAACATTTGAGATCAACCTTTATTTGTTTTCTTTTTCCTAGGATTTAATTTAAGGTTTTATATATGAAAACAAAAGTGGAAGATCGTTATGGGAGATGTTGAATATCATTCACCACGATTAGAAGATTATGTTACAAGTTTCCAAAGACACTAAACTAATATGTTCCTTGGGAATTTTTTTGTTATGTATTAAGTATTCTGAAAAATTAATGTAATTTCCATGTCTGTCAAGCTTTGAGTCTCTACAGTTGATATCAGAGGAATGGTTTAGTTAACCTTTGGAAACTAGGATGCGAAAACTTTAGAGATATCCCTAGAGATTTTTCTATGGTATGTCTAGGGATGTCCATAAGGTTAAGTATAAGTATAGGTTATAGTCCTAGAACTATGGTAATGATCATTAAATTAATCATAATATGTTAGATATTGATGGTACTCCCCATTTACTCTGTTATTTTCCTAGTATGATTTTGGCCTCTCACACTATTCATTTCGGGTTTTAGAAAATGGCTGTAAAGAGAAAGATTCAATATAATGGAAGATATGATGGACAATGGAATTATATTCCTCTTGAGAAACCAAATGAAAAGGGATTTGGTTGTGTAAAAAACATTATTATGCCTAATCAGTAATCTCATAGTATGATCAATAATATCAACTTTGGTAAGTTTCCTGACTCAGCTAGTAAGATAATGATGGAGTTTCATGATGATCATAGGGGAAAGAAAGTTCAATTTCCTTCTTGTAAGTCATGTGGTAAGAGGCTTATGGGAGAATGTTTTAAAGGGACTAGTAGATGATTTGGGTGTGTAAAAGAAGGACACAAATCCAGTAATTACAATGGAAAAGGTCCAGTTAACACCATGGACAAGGATAATGGTATTTCTTAGACATCAAAAACAGTTAAATGTTTTAAATGTGGAATATACGGGCATTATGAAAACCAATTCCCTAATGGAAAATCTCTTGAAGAGAATCATCATGGACTTATGGGTAGTATTTAAGTTTATGATGATGAAGAGACTACAAATGATATATGAGATGAAAGAAGTGTTGAGGAAAAAATGATGAAGCTCGGTCTGTAGTTTAAAAATGAAGTAGAATGATTGTATGTTTATCAAGAGTTATGTTTCCTGGGTAATTTAATGGTACTATGGAATAAATAAACTTCTAAGGATTATTACACAATTGTTTTTCCTAAAGTATTTGAAATTATATGTTGAATGGTACTGGTAACCATGAAAGGTTATCCTGATATTTTTGGAAATTAGATGATATGTGCATAATGAAGGGATAAGGAGATAATGAAATGTTTGATAGTATTAATGAGATCATGATTGATATAAGGACAAAGTGATATCATGGTTTTCATATATATAATTTTTGGGATTTTGGTATGTGGAAAGAGTTAACTTTTGACAGCATTCATATTTTCACTACGATTTTATAGTAATTCATATTTCAAGACAATACATGATTAATCTATTCACATGTCTGGAATGTGACCAACAAGATATATTTTATGATATTTGGGGGATAAATGATGGTATTTACATGCCTGGTAGATGACCTCTCACTTAATGCTTTTCATTATACTATGATATTGGATAAAAGTACATTAGATAAGCCTAAAGACTGAAATGGATTAAGCTGGACATAAGATTATATTGTTTAAGGTGAGAACCTTTTTTCGATATTTTTTCTGGAATGTTATAATAGTATAGTTTTAGAAAAATGGAAACCCATAGGACGGGCGACAACCCATCGTGACAGACAAGGTTGTGGGAATCCAACCCAAAACCGAAGTGCGACATGCCTTTATCTTCTACCATTGGCCAACAGGAAGTCCTTGGTTTGTAGAAATTAGTTTTACTTTATTTAATGGTATGATAGATGAATTATAAGTCCATTTTTGGAACCATATACAACTAATATCACCATATATGGACTTATGTATATAATTATTTCTAACCTTACGTTTGAGACAGATGGAATGACCCATCATTCTATCAAATGATCCGCTAACACTTCACGAAAGACAAAATCAATTTCATTTCTTTATGAGATGACGTGGAAATTGTTCAAGTCACGAACAACAGTGAGGTTGTACCAAAAACATGTAAGTATTTCTTTTAACTCAAAAATTATTCAACATTAGGAAAATGATCTTGAAAACCAATAATGTTGTCTTATTTCTATCATATCTAATGAATCAGATGGTACCTTATATCATCACAAATTTATGGCTTTATGATTTTTAGATTTTTCATAACCATGTTCTCTACCACTCTCCACCAGAACTTGATGGTTAAATTTCTCTTCCATATCCATATATTCACCTATGTTATCCTATAAGAAAACCTAGTGATTCTTCAATTTGGTTAATCATTTTGTTTGATACTTTAGTTTTTAAAGTTAAGTTTTGGTATTCAGTTTTACGATGTGGGTTTCGATTAAAGAAACATTCAAGTAATAAACCATTTATAACCTCGATGAATTTCAAGGGTGAAATTCATTTTAAGGTGGGTAGAATCTAAACCCCAAGATTTTATGAAAAATATTATTTTAATTTCATTGATGTCTTATGTTGTATGATACACCAAAATTGGCTTGTGCTATACGCCACACCGTATTATCTTGTATTATATGAAAACACTATTGTTGGCTTGCGTTGCATGTAAGAGCAACCTTCCTCAATAGCATTTGTTGTACGCAAAACTGAGTTTCACTAAACAATGATATATTGTGATAATATTATTATGAACTAGATGTTATGAATATTAGTAACTACATTTTTAATTATATGACATTATAATTCATCTTAAACATTTTATAGAAAATGTTATGAGAAAAAAATAATTTTTTCGGGTAAAATAAGTATTTTCCAAAAAATGTAGTTTTGCCGCCTTTTGATGGGGCACCCACTTTAAATCTAGTTTTTGAAATATTTATAAGTTGAATTTGAAAAAATAAAATTCTATTATTGGAATTAGGATATAAAAACGTACTTTAGATAAATTTTTAATATTTTTCTCATAAGTTTCTTATTTTGATGAATAGTAAAAATACGCTAAATTTTAAATAAAAACTAATTTTTTAATCAAGATAATTTATATGGATAAATTATAATATTTAATGGTTTTAAAGTATAAATAGAATATATTTTTACTATTTAATATAATTTATGTCATTAGCATTAATTTTACATGGAATTCATATGTTAAATCATTTCAATCTTTTGCAATGTTTTAAACAAAAACCCATGTTTTACGACAACAAGATTAATTTTAAATTAAATACTGTAAATTTTGTGTTTTGAATTTGGAAAAATGGATTCTATACTTGGAATCATTAAGTCTAAATAATTTTAATAATCTATGTTTTCTTTTTAGGAATTATGAATAGTAATTATAGTAAATTCTATTTACAATAGTTAAAGGTAAATCGGGTAATTAAGGGTAAATATAATATTATAAAATTACCCTAACACTTGTCTTAATATAATTGTATGATTATATTTTTTCATAAATAATATTTGTGTCGAAATGGAATCTAATGGAACCCACCTGTATTTGATTAAGACCTTTTATTTGTTTTATTTAAATTAATCCGAAATATGTCTCACTCAAACATTAATAATTAGATTATTTTTAATATTAGGTTATACAGAATATAAATTAGATTATAAAAACTCATTCGAAATTTAAAATATTTTTATTTATCATGGTAATTTATTTGAAATTTTTAAGAAATATTTAATTACCTTAATAGCTTATACATTATTGATGTAGAAATTATTTATTTAGAGAAAAATAAATAATATTGTTACTATTAAAATAATAATACCTTTCCAAAGGACCAGAAACATGACCAAACATTATTTGTCAAGTATATCTATACCCTATTAATCCAATTGTCTATTTGTGGACCATTTGGAGCCTAATAAAACATATAAGGACATATATATTATTTTATTTTAAATAATGTCAAAGATGCCACAATCATAATTTAACAAATATAACAATTTAAAAGTTGTGATTTTAAGATTATAAATTCGAGTAAAAATATTATTATGAAAGGTATTATATTTATCTTCATCATAGGATTTCTTTTTAATTTTTATTCTACAAATAAGTATATTAAATAATTATACAAAAATGTAGTAGTAATTATTTTATTAAGAGAAATACCAAATAAATGGTTTTAAAAATATTAAAATAAATTATATATGAACAAATTAATGTTTTCCATGAATTTTTAAGATTAATATGAATTTTGAGGAATCTACTAAATATTTTTTTTCTAAAATATATTTGGTGTGGATTTTATTTAAATTAAAATAAATGAATAGTGTCAAAATTGACTCTATTGTTATTTTATAAACAATAACATATTATAAGATTGTTTAAAAATTTAAAAAAATATTAAAAAATTATAAAATAAAATTCATATCGTCTAACATGTCATAAATTATCCAATTATGTACAATTGAAAAAAAATATAATTATTTATAACAATTTTAAATTTAGAATATTATTACCACAAATAAAATTAAATAGATTAAATAAAGACAAATCAAGTTGATAAGGTTTAAAATAAATTACCAACATGTATAAATCTTGTTGGTTGATTAATTTAAAACCATATATAATCTAATATTCCAATTGGAGTCATTTTTGGTTGTTTTTATGTGGGGTTTGAGTTTATTATAATTTAATATTTTATAGGTTTCCAAAAGTGCCCCTCTCTTCTCTTTTAAAATGGAACCTCCTCCCTCTCCTCCTCACAACACATTGATCATTCATGCTCGGCCAACCCCTACCAATTTCTCTTCTACACATACATAGAAATATAATAGTGGTCCTGGTCTTCTTTATTGACCAACTTTAGTTCCCTAAGATAAAGTTTAGAAGAGGCGCGTCAAAGAAAAGGCAATATCCATTACCAATTTTTTCAAATTCATTTCTCCTTCCACTTCCTCATATTTTTTTGTTTCATATTAAAGTAATAACATAAGTATCACTATTATAATTATATGTTATTATAAATATGAACCAACCCTATTTCACCTTCTATCCATCCTATGGAAAACAAAATCACCACGCGTGCGTACGTACAGAATACCGTCTCCATGTCGTGGTGTAATCTATTTTTCCACCACCACATTTCATGGATGAGTATAATGGTTGAAATAATTATTTTATAATATTTTTATAACATGATACTAATTTTGGGATATTATATAATCCACTCCAATACCATTCAACAGTTATGGGAATGATATCGTCGCTCGTACATACGTACGGATTACTGTCTCCATGATGCGATGAGATTCATTCTCCATGTTAACCATTCTAGAATGATAATAATGTATATATATATAATAATTATGGAATTTATTACATAATAAATATACCGGATATATATATTTATATGTACTATACTGACTTCCATTCAATTCAATAATGAAATGAAAACAACGTTAATGCGTACGTACGGTCTACCGTCTCCATGAACAGTGCATTTAATTTTATTTATCTATCTATTATATACATATATATCCTTAATATATATGATATAGAAATCATGTTTTACATTCTATAAGTAAGTATATCATGATATATGTAATAATAAAATCAAGAACAACAAGTCCAAACACATACGATAAATGATACAATTTTACCCAAATCCCTTCTTTAACGTGGAATTGTCAAATGCATGGGTAATATAAAGGCTTAAGTGAAACATATATGATATCATAAACATTAATATGGTTCTATTACAAGTTAATAATATGTTTAAACCCACTATACAGGAGTCTCGAAAACATACGTAATTGGGCATAAGGTAAGGGATAATTATTCCAATCTCATTCTTATCTGAGATTGTTTATTCGTAAGTATTTACTGGGGTTATGTTTTTCAACCATGTCCATGTTTTCTAAAAATGTTTTCATAAAAGTTTTACTATTCTTACATGTATTTTTAAAGTCATTTTTACCTTTTTTTGACTTTTACCACATTATATTTAAGGAATCTTTCCTTTGTTTACCATATAATGTACTTTTTGACTCTTCCGACAAAAGTATGAGAAGATTGTTTTTTTAAATTATACCAAGTGAATGTATTTTTATAGATTCATAATGCCTTATTTCCAGGAATATTTTTATTTAATATTTCATGATTATTTTCAACAAAATTCTTATCTTTTAAAATCAAACGACATTTTGAGAACAAAAAATGATTTTGAAGAAGACATGATATTTTCCTCAAGAATTAATTTCTAGTGTTTATTCAAATATATTTCCCATCTAAGGTGACATTATTTAGTATGATTATGTTTCAAGTATAATGTCTCTATTATTTTCATGGTTTTATTTTTCTTATGATGAAATTTATCCATTTGTTTTATATGGATTTTGTTAAGATGGGATGATGTGAATGAAACCAATTTTATTCTTTGGGTTTTGATGACTGATTAATGATTGTGTTGTGGCACATGTAAGAATGATTTAAATATGAGATGGGTGATACCTATATCTCCCTCCAATTAATTGGTTAAATATTTATAATTCATGAGATAGACATGGCTGGAATGGAAAGTAAAATCTTGTTCAGTAATATGGGGCTGGAACGGCAACTAAACCTAGTTCAATAATGGAGTTTATCATCTATGATAGTCTTGGATGCAATGCCTTGGCTACTATGAAAATCATATCATGTGATTAATGGATTCCACAATTACATGTTTTATTCCCATGATATTTTATCATGATTAATGTTCCTTTATGATCTATTCCTTACGTACTTCCAAGATTTATTCCACAACTCACAATTTTGATGATTAAATTTTATGTACACGTTTTTAAGTTAAGATGTATATGATTTGTATTATTTTCTCCATGCATACCCTTACTAAGAATTTGATCTCACCCTTTTCATGGTATCTTTTACCCAAGATTTAGAGAAAGGATTTAGATAAGAAACAAAAGGAGAAGATATTTATGGGATATGTTGAAGATCGTTCACCATGATTAGAATATTGGGTTCCATGTTTCCAAAGACACTAAACTAATATAGTCCTTTGGATTTTTTTGATATATATTATGTAATCTGAAAAAGTAATGTAATGTACAATTAATTCAAGCTTTGAGTCTCTACAAATTTAGTTTGTGGAATTTTGGACCACTCTCCGCAGCTAGTCACTCTGTCCCCCATGTAAGATTCCGAGGACAATTTCAGGTTCTATCTACATTGTCTCACCGTCCTATATATAAATATTCTATTAGTGATTTATAGGGTGAGACAACTTAGGGGAACCCATGGGTAGCTATCCACAATAAGATAAGATGGAAGAATCATGGGTTGTAGGTGTGGGCCAAAAAAATTCTCCTGATTGACCAGATCATGGGTGCCCTCAAGAAAAGTATTGATAGTATGGAAGCTAGTGTAGAGGGGGAATAGAACAACACAATGTTTGAGGATCTCTTTTCTATAAAGAATAAATGCTCTGAAATGATCCTATAAAAGTAACATATGTCTTGAGATAGATTGAGGATCAAATGGAAGCATGAAGAAGATATGAACATGACATATTTCCATCCATGTGTTAAAGAGGAAAAAAGGTTGATGAAAAAAATATCTTGATCAAGAGTGGATCACACAAGGATGATAGAGAATCATTGTAGAGTGTGGAGCATGATTTTCCAGGTATCTTCTGGCAGGTTAAAATCTTGGAATTCCTAGTGGATACCCAACTAGAAATTCTGAGATCCTAGAATCTATTCCCTACCTTGTATCTAATGAGGACAATGAGTAACTTGAGATGAATATAGTGGAGGATGAAATCTATCTGGACATGATGATTCCTAATCCTAAGAGTGTTCCAAATCCTAACAGGATCAAGGATCATTTTATAGTTAGATGTGGGGTGTGATTAAGGATGACATTATTGCTTCTATTCAGGTCTTCTTTGGTGGAGGTTCCATCCCATGAGTCGCAAGTGACACAACTATAGTGCTCATAACAAAAATTAAGGATCCATCTTACCTCATTCATTATAGGCTTGTGATAATGCTCAATTTCCAATATAATTTTCATGCGAGTGTTATTAATACGAGGTTGTCCAGGTGTATCCCACAGTGGATCTCCATTCACCCGTATAAAATGGTGAAGGATCACACCATCCAAGATGAAATTTCCATGTAGTAAGAAATCATGAGTTACATTAACATTAAGACCCATGGATCCAACATGGAGATTAAATTAGATATGAATAAGGATTATGATTTTATTTAATGGAGTTTCATTAATCGAGTTCTCACAGTTGTGGAGTTTTCTCCCAGGGCCATGGATCTCACCATCAAGTGCTTCAGCTACCCCTGGATGACAGTTTAATTCATGGGGAAGACTCATGATGTCTTCAAGGAAACTAGAGGAATTATCTAGGTGAACCCAATCTCACTGGAAATCTTCATCCTCTCATAGGATACTCTTTACCAACTCATCAACAATTGCCTATATACAAGAGGAATTATACCTTACCAAAGGAAACTGAACCTCCATTCTCTCTCCTAGTTGATGCTCTCTGATGACACCATTCTATTCATTAATGGAGGTAGGGTCTCCATCCATGGGATTAAGAACATCCTTGACGAGTACTCCATCTATACTGTATATGTCATCATCATCTCCAAAAAGAACCTTTACATATCCAATAAGTGTGCATCTAGTCAGGCATCTTCCTTATGTAGTTGAATTTCCATGAAATGAGGTTCTTTCCCCATGAAATACCTTGACATGCCAATTTCCCCAGGAATACATAGTGTTATCAAGTTTGAATACATCATGAGAAAGATCACAAGTTGTTTCTTTAATTATATGAATATATAGTTATCATTCAGGGAAGGATGACTTTGTTGAATAGCATTAGGTTTTTCATTCCCATACATGATTTTTCTTCTACTATCATCCTAAATGGAGATATTAATTCCATTGAAAAAATTAGTGTACAATGAATCTGGGATACTGTCTCATAGGGTAGGAGGTATAGGGTTTCTTGGGAAAGGATGGTGTGACCCATCCATGACGGCAGAATTAACACTAGGAGTCATAACATCAAGCTCAAATATATGCATGCTAAACCCACATGGGAAATTATTGATAAAAGTATGCATTAAGGGAAGATCATGTTTCTCATCTATGTAGGTAATTAAGAAGAAGTCGGTATCTATGCATCTCCATTATCGTCAAATATCTACCCTCTCATCCAAAACCTACAACATTTCTCTCACTATTTGGTGGGAAAGGTAGATATTTCTTTTTAACACTGTAATTGGGTAGACTCTGTTATCAGTTTCTCAGGATGCCCTTCTCCCACGATCACTTTTAAGGAGGAAAGACTCTACTCCATGTTTATCTATGTAGTCCAGGATTATGAACAACAGTAACTCTTTGAGTTGATTGTAATACACCATGATCTTAGTAAGTGTGTTTTCACTCCATACACTTTGGGGACTTTCACGACCAGAGCACTCCGTAGGCTCCAGTCTTCACATGACCTTCATGAGAGCTAAAACAATGTGGTTTGGTGCAATATATTTCTATAAATGTATAACATCCTCACTTAGAGATTAAGGAATAATGTAGTGGCTACCAATGATAATATTAAGAAGGCGGATATTTGTTTTGTCTCATGGTTTTTTTGTAATAACTCTCAGGAGGAGAGTACAACTCAAATCATTTTTTATGGAACCTTGTATAATGAAGTTTGGAATATCATTGATGGATTTACGGAACTATACTGCCTTGATCTTGCGGATGTTTTGTTCTTGGAAAGATGGTTTTATGGGATGATTGATCTGGGTCTTGAAAGGGTGGCATGGTCCGTGGTGTTCAGTGATGGATTTTAGTGTCTGTGGCAGGCCTAAAACAATTCTAGTCATAAAGGATACAACATTATAGAAAGCGTCATAATTGTTAGAATGAATAACATATTAGTGGATATTGTCTCTCTTCTCATCAACTAGTGGGAATCTCCCTTGATGATTGTGTTTTAGGTTTTCTTTCCGCCCGTTTAGCTCTCTAACGATATACCACAAGGGAAGTAGATCTGCTGAACCCCACCTGATGCCTGTTACAATATTAATACGGATGGGTCATACTATGGGGGAAATGTGTGGAGGGGAGTGGTTTGGGACTCTAGCAGGAGTGTTTTTCTGGCCTTCACTACATTCTATGGTATGTTCTCTTCCATTCAATCTATTTCCAATGCTATACTCATCGGTCTCACTTTGTGCAGACAAGAGAGGCTTGAATTTACTCATGATGAGAATGACTCTTTGATCCTTCTTGATTCCTTTAATAGAAATGGCCCTACCTCGTGGTTTGATTTCAACATTGTCTGATACTATAGAGGCCTTTTAAACAACTGAATTCATTTAATCCACACATGGCATTAGGGTAACAAGGTAGTAGATCACCTTGCTTCATTGGCAGCCCAAGGTCCCATCAACACATGCCTCCTCAACACTAACTTTTTGAATCATTAGTGATATAATCTTATAAGATTGGATGCCCTTGGTTTCCATTACTTTAGGCCCCCATAAAATTGGGGCGTTCCTCTTTCTCTATTTCCATGCCCCTGTGTATTTATTTCTCATGAATAAAAATATTTTGTCAGAGGAGGATGAATTATAGCTATAATAAATAGATACACTATTTTTATTTTATTCCCCATTATAAAATATACCAATGATTAGAATATCAAACATAAAATATAATTGGACATTATAATAATTGATAAGGTTTTTATTTCATTGTGATCATTAATATTTGTATTAATTATTGGTTATGATAAATTCTAACTGACACATATAGAAGAAGTGATTACCTCGACCAATATAATTATACCTTATAAATCCTTTTTATTGGATATTCAAATGGAGATGGAAAACTAGGATTTTCCCTCGACCATGTCCAATTAATGATTCAATAACTCAAACTCAATCAACACAATATATGAAATAAGTTAAATATTATTGATATCATGACCCAAACCATATTTGTTGAACCACCTGAATTAATAACCATCAGTGCACAACTTACTCATTTGGTTTACGCTTGTGTAATAAGGTCATGTATCTATATCATGTTACTAGGAATTTTTATATTTTCTTTTTAATAATGTCTTCATTATATTTATCACTTTTTCATTGTTACATCATGTATATAAGATTAAATTATGAGTTTGAAAAAAATTAAATTTTAATTCGAATAAACTAAAATTATATTTTTGTGAAATATATAGTTTCAATTAAAACACATTTTTTGATAAACTCTTGAATTGTTAACATAAATTTTATTTTAATGAAATATTTTTTAAATATTTTTTATTTAAATATAAATGATAATATAATTTATATAAGCCCAATGTGATTTTTATAGGGGTCAAAAAGTGGTTAGTGTCGAAGAAATTTATGTTTTCCATTAAATAATTTTTTTCTTAAATGTTCAATTATCATATTTATAAAATTAATTTAGTAACAATAATATTATTTTTAAAATAATCAATTTGTAATTAACAGAAGGAAAATTTTCTAAAATTTCTTGAACCATTGAATTTTTGGGTAAAAATTAAATACAATATAAAAATAAAAAATGTTTCATGACATCATAATAGTTCAAAATTGATCTAATGATATCAATAATAATTTTTAATAACCAAAAATAAATTTTAATTTAATATAATGTGTTTTTAAATTTATTTATTTAATTAATTTTAAAAATTATTTTTTATGTTTTGAAATCAATTATTTATGAATATGACTCACCTTCACATCAAGAATGGCATTATTTTAATCTAATAATTTCATATCAAATTACAATATTTAAAAAAACTTTTATTTTGTAGAAATATTGGGAAAACCTGTGGTATGGTTTTCATTTTTGATTATTTTGTCACATAGAGTCTAAAACCTGAGATTAGAAATTAATAAAGAATTCACCTATATTTTTTCTAGAAATAACTACCCAACATCCCATTTTTCATCACTCAAAAAACCCTTTATCATGTATTTAATATATGTATCCTTCTCTAAATCCCTCTCATGGTTTCGTAAAGTTCATAAGAATCTACTCCCTAGATTTTTTAAGTTCTCTCTCAAGGTAAGAGACTCTCTCCTATCCTTTTTTAATCAGGTATATTATTTGTAATAAGAATTTTTATTCCCAATTGTTTAAGCTTTAATATTTTTTACACATAATTTTCTTCCCTTATGATTCAAATGTAATGTGATACCACATTCAACTCTCATTAAACCCTTCCATGAACTTTTATTTACCATCATCATGTAATCGATGTTATCCTATGATTTTCCAAGACCATTTTCAGTGGGGGTGTATACCTATCCCCATTTCCACATTTTGGTATTCACTTAAATGTTACTATCCTTAATTTAATTCATAATTCCATTTATATAACCCACACACTGTAACCATGGGATTAAATGTGGTGAAAAACATTCTAAGTCCTAATGATAATTGTGGCACAAAAATCTATGAACATAATATGAATATAATTGGTTGGAATGATATAATATATCACTACAATGCATTAGGTAAATTTATATCTCATGATATGACATATATAATGCATGGGTTGTTTTCCTAAACAAAATATTTAATGATGTATCAGTGTCCATCCTTGAATATTTCTTATGATGGTAGGTTTTGTACTGTTTCCAAATTCATAGGATGACTTGATGTTATCATCTTATACCCCTCTTTTATATTCACAATTAGGATTATCACCATTATATATCATCATGTGATTCCTGTTGACTCGCATGTATTTCTTCACTCTGTGCTATTATTTTATTATTCCCTTACCGCGATTTAAAACTCACCCCTTTTTGTGTACATCTCTATGATATCCTATTTAGTTTTAGAAGATAAATAGATTTTTTTTGAATTTTATAATGGTTTTTTAAAATGATTTATGTTCATCCCTATTTTATGTTATTTTGATATGTATATTTTTACCCAAACACACTAGGCCCCTAAATCATTTAATATTGATTTATGTGTTTTTTAATTTGATAACTCGTGATATAATGTGTATATATGTTATAGGTTTTAGGACATGGTATCATTTTAAGGTCTATTTACTATTGGGGATTAGGATTAGAGATCCTTATTTAATGCCTTATTTGTAAGACTAAACAAAGGAAACCATCCATCAATTTTGGTAATGTATAGAGAAAAAATATTTTTTAAAAAGAACTCTATGATAGAATATTACAAGTATATGTAGATCGGGAATAGTTGTACATTGGGGTAATAACCCTAGAAGAGGATCATTTTGTATAAACTCAATCATCACTTATTGAATGAAAAAGTGGCCTTCACACACACATTCATTGACACTCTTGTGGGATATGCTTTGATAAATTGACAAGGTATTTATGAAAAATTATAAAGGGGTAATGACAATGAAATTTAATGTTAGGAAATAGTCCATGGATAACATAGATTGAAAATAAGAAACTCATAGGTTAAGGAATGGATGCCATTTATGATTTATCCAATTAACATTAATAGAATTCATTTATGTGTTTAATATATTGAAATTTCAATTCCTCATTTTTACTTTTTTTTAATTTATTGTCTATAAATATGAGGAAAGTCATCAACCAGGGTGATGGGTAATGTGATGGATGTCGAAATGAGATTCATGACCAAATAGAAGAAGGAGATGAAAAATTAATTATCATTATTACTCAATTAACTCATGTTTTAAATATAATCATGAATCTTTTACCGAAACCCACATCCCCCTAAACAAGATAAATTTAAAATAAATACATTTTTGAAATAAAGTCCTCTAAATTTTAGTTGATCTTTTGATCAATTAATCAAAAAACCAATGAACTCCATTGAAATTATCTTCTATGTATTTCAATTCTCTAATCAGGATATGTTCATTTTTCGTGTACATTGCATGGAGGGAATATGCAATTAATGGTGGACATTGATCAAGATTTTGAATACTATGGAAGAAATATATTTTGCGGAGTTGAATGAATTCAAGGAAATGTTTTTTTGATAAATTTTTTCCTCACAAGATGCCATTTCAGAAGAAAATAGAGTTTCTTTTACTCATGAAAATGGTTTACAAATCCATCAAAGAGTATCTAGAACACTTCAAAATAAATTCATGATAAGCCTTTGGATTTATCATTGATCAATAAAGTAATGTTGGAAGCTTCATCAGTGGTCTAAAGATAACTCTATTAAAAGAATTTGTATAATGATCCATCCCTTTAGTACCCCTCATAGTATGATAGTAGGATGAGTGAGACACCCCATGTATTCTTATAATAAGGCCGTGACTGGAAACAAGAATTGAGTAGAAAATATTTAAATGGTATGACTTATCCTGGGTAACAATACTAATGCACATAACTAGAAACATGAAATAGTTAAGATATATAAAAAATACCGAACATCTAGAGTATAAACTATGCATGGAACAAACTCTAGAAAATAATCAAAGAATAATAGTGTATTACAAAAAGTAAAAGGGAAAAATAAATTCATATATAATAATGGGGTCATAACCTGACAATAACTCGAATGAGGGAAATATTAAAGGTATCCTAGCTCACATTATCTATGTTTGACCATCGAACATATTCAACACCATTAATTTCTATGCTCCATCAAAACCATGTCCACCAAGGTTACTATTTAACATACTTTCATCTACAAAACGCCCAACACTAGAACTAAAATCCCATGCAGGGGTAAAAAAATAAAACCCATGTAGGAAGCCCTAAAAAACAATGGATAAATCGAAACCACAATATAGTCAGCTCAATCTATAAGCTAGTGTTTAAAGAGAAACCCATATTATATTAATATAAGTAACCAAAGTGATAGAGAATGGGGATCTATATCTCTAAAAACAATTAATAAAGATGATTTTTTCAATATCTATATGTGTCTATCCCCAATGGCTAGTACTAGGAGAATCCTCCCTATGAACTGAGTGTAGGGGCCCTCTCTTTGTTGTTGCTCTCTATAGCTGAGGGAACAGAAGCTCAAGTCGAGGACCCGATCACCACCGGGGCTTCCGGATAGGGATGTACAACTATATATATATAGGACATGATCCATGTTTTAGTATGTGTGGGCATAAAACCTACCTATATAAATATTATAGCGGACCTACTGTATTATAACTAGATCCATGTCAGGGCTCGAGTCAAAACTACCCCTATAATTCCTCCATAGGATAGGGGGTGATGACAAGAACTAAACGGATAACTAACATTGGGAGGCCTTTTACAAAGAACATACACACACACACAACCAAATAAATGAAAAAATGGTGAGGGAATGGAGAAAATATGCAACACTGTTATAATATATAGAAAACATGCATGAAACACTAGATAGTTAAAAATTATGGTTGTGTAAAATGAAAGTAAGAGTGAAAAGTTTACACGTAACCAAAAATATATTTCTATCCTAAAAAACATGAAAATACTAAATAACTGAAAGATAGATACTCCTTTCTCCAAATATTTGACCACTGTACACTGTCTAAGAAGCCAATATTTCTAATATCCTACAAAATCACTATCAACCTATCTGTCGTCCGCAAAAGACATGATATGTGTTGGTGATTCCCAGGATGGTGTAAGTACATACATACCTAGTATAACTCTCTAAAATGGTGATGGGGGAGCAGTAAGAGATAAAACTGATGTGGATAGTAGTAGATAGAACAAGGTATGGTATAATAGTATAACTCAACCCCAAAAATAGTGAAAATGAACATGTCACGCACATGGGGATAAACACAGTGAGTAGATGAACTACCCATCGAGCCTTCACCATCTATAGTTGGAGAGTACACTCATCCAACCAGGAGAATCTAAACATAGAAAGAACATTGCTATATCATGCATCACTGCCGATCATAGAAGGATATTATCCAAACATTAAGAGTGGGTACAAATGTCGGATATGTATATATATATACTCAATAAAAGAAAACCAAATGAGAGAGGGATATAGTAATAGTATGGACCCAAAACTGTGGGCTCAATGCTCATAAGGTTTTCATCATGAACCCTAGATTGTGTCCTAGCTAGCTATCATCACAGAGGCATCTCGAAAGTTGTCAAGAAGTACCACAATCAAATGAGGATATATATAAATATATATATCAATGGGGAGTTAACAATAGAATTATTTTCCATGATTCAATCCTATATGATTCATGTACCATTGATCCCTACAACAAATTCCTTATCATGCCGAGTTGCAAAGTAGGTAGTCAAGGTCCTAGTGAATGGGTATATTGAACACCCATACCATCCAATGATTCCCTATCCTGTGAGCCACACTCGAGATACATTGGCATTGTTTCCCCATTCCCAACCAACCCCCATAAAGGGATGCATCTGAATAATGTCCCACTAAATGAAAATGTTCTCATACAAATCTTTCATGAACTAGCCCATAATGGTGATTGAGTCGCAACTCCACCAAGCCCGTCTTAATATTCCAGTGGGTGGAGACAAGCACCAAAGACCTAAAAAACTCTAGGAGGACAGTGCTTAAGAATCTGTACCCATGCACACCTCCAACTCAATGAAAAAATTTATTGTGAATGTTGAAAATATGAAACACTTCTATAAATTCAACCAAGCACGTGTGAGCCTATAGATAGTCCAGTAGCATGATATAGTAAATTCAATGTAAATGGTAAACAATAATGACCAACAAAAAATATATCTCAACCTAAAAAAATTGGAAAACAATAAATAGATAAGAGAGCCTAGCTCTTATATCTCAAGATATGGAAACCGTATGCAGTCCGAGCACCCAATATCTCTAATTTCCTCTGAAGTCAGGGTCGAATTATCCATAATCATCAAAATACACGACACATGTGGGAAAATCACATCTAGGTGTGAGTATATACATACCATGTAGAAGTCCCCGAAAGGTCGATGGAAGAGTAGTAATACATAGAACTGAAGAGGAATATAGTATATAGTACAAGGTATGTTAAAATAGTATATATCGACCCCAAAAATAGTAATATTAAACTCATCCATGTATAAGGAAATAATCCTGGTGAGTAGATGATGTACCCATCGTGCTTTTGAAACATATAGTAGGATATTTAAATCATCTAACCATGAGATGCTAGATACAGAAATCATGTTGCAAACCTTGTGCGTCTTCAAATGTCCTCGAAATAGAGTATCCACACCCAAAGGGTGTGTCTAAAATTAATATATATATATATATATATATATTCTCTATCAAATAATCCCAAATGAGATATATAGGGTATCTTCATCTCACACCTCATCCCAAGAAGAAGAGTAACCAACAGTTCTGAATGATCAATCAATGATGACTAGAATACCATGAATCATACATGAACACACATTTCTAAGGAACTCAATCGCTATACCTTGATACTATCCAGTTTGGGAAGCACCGACTCACCCGTATAGTTTTAGATCACATCACACTGATTTGTATTAGTGGTGAATGAATTCCTCCTCATTGTGGTTCCATGGTTATGGAAACCATGTCTCGTCATTATGTCCCACAATCGAGGGACAACAATCCCATGGAAAGGATCACATGCCCTAATATTACAAGATGGTACTAATTTGATAGTTAATGAGGAAATCCACCTCCCATCCCTACTGGAGGGTAATTACTTGATGAACCAATTAGGGAACTCCATCACCCAATCCTATTGTAGGGTAATGCTTGGAATGTGATGGGGCCACTTTTGTGTCTTGGTTTTATTAGTTACCAATTGTTTTCAGTACCTATCAAAATATGGATGGAACTCTAAAGTAAACTACAATGTTAATGTTTTTTTGATGATGTAATGGTGCATGGAGAATTGTTATGGAATTATAGCAATGTATTCCAAGCTTGGGAAATTCTTCATGGTGTTTAAATTAGATGATTGATGCACTGGTCCAAATTTCAAATTGCATGAATGAAGGTGATATATTATATACCACAATGAAGTATCATACATGAGAGTATAATTGAAGTGATCTTGGGAATCCATGTTCCAAAATGAATAAAAGTAGAGAAAATAGAAGTTGTGCATGGGATTTATGTTTCTAGGTGGACATGAATTTCATATTCAAATAATTATTTTTTTACTATGTAATTTTATATTGTCTACATAAAAAAGGGGGCCAAATCACTACTCCAACTGATTAGCCACAAGCCTAGGTACATGTGTGACACAGGTTCCACCACACATAATGGAGGATATCGAGGCTATCATGCAAGTGGAAGGGCTATGTATTAGCTCATAGGAGCACACGAGGCAAAGCCAATGAATAGTTCGAGCCGAACGATGAGAAAATAGTGGGAAAAGAGCACACCCACAGAGAACTAGGATGGGGTGGTACTGAGGAGGGGGAAGGGAATTCTGAGCCACTATCAGAGTTTCTTGGTAGTTATTCTGTTGATTCCCAATATCCTTGTTTTGATTTGGGATGTGATTTTTTAAATAGGGGACCAATCAATGACGTTCATCTAATCCCACATCTCCCTCGATCATCTGATATGACAGTGTATAATCTGGTCTGTTGATCTTTTTTAAATATGAAAACAAGTTTTATCCATCCGATCTAAGCGGATACAATTATCATAGATCATATAAACCATCTTCACCTACCTATGATCGACTGAAAAGATCCCAACAACACAATACACCGGAGACATAGCTACACCTCCATGTTCGAGTGTCCAACTTTTATTAATGGCTCAATTTACTATATATTTACGGTAATGAAGTCATAATATCATTCCTAAAATTACATTTTCATGCATGCAACAGAATGATGAAAATTTATCATGGCCAAAGAAAACTATTTTATGATGACACATCATACATGGATGGAGGTTGAGTGTTTGGGATGATGTATTACACGCTATAGAAAACACATACATGTGATAGAAGACGAACTTCTCGAAAGGAAACAAATCTAGTATTCTCACCGTATCATGAGATGGTGTTGAAGATCTTGATACTAGAAGATTTTAGTGATTCAAAAAAAAGATTTAAATTGGACATATCTTACTATATTTTCACGAGGATAATGATTTGATTTTTCAATATAAAAGAGAGGCACACTAGAACGTGATGCAGTGGCCAGGATAATACTCGAGATCTTATGTATCTCCAATAGTTTCTATTTCGTGAATGGTGTGTAGATATGTGAAAAATATTCTAGTTCTATGAAGTGAAGGTCCCATGAATCGTTCTAGTTCAGTGAAGTAATGGTCCCACAAACCGTCCAAGTTCCTCTAGGATAAGGTCACCGCAAACCACTCTGGTTCGGTGAAGAGGAGTTTAGTGTACCATTATGCTTCACAAAAGACTACTATAAAACTCACATATTGAACAAATGTGCACTCTTGCATGAACATGCATACATGAAGTTATAAAAAGGAATAAAATAAGTCTACTTCACAAGTGATGAAGGGGAATGCTTGAATGATACACAGTCACTAATGTAAAAGAGTTGAACTAAACAATGTGTGCATAAAAAAAGAGGAGAAATTAAACATAACGCATTATGTTTTGAATGAAGAAGAGAAAATATGAATAATTTTTTGAGAATGATTTCCTCAAGGTGAAGAAGAAGTGCATGTTAAAAAAGAGGGAGTACCTACATGCATATACACTCAAGTTCATTATTCAAAGAAACTAAAGGCAGTGTGTATGTGCACATATGTAGAAATATGGTTTAAAATTAAAATAATATTTATATGCTTAGATGTATACATAAAAGGAAGAAGAATATTTACAATGGTTCACAAAGGATCTATGTGAATGGATGTATTAGAAATTAGGTTTAAAATGTTGAGTTTATAAAGTGCACCAATTATAGAAAAATGGTGTAACTAGAGTACCATACATAACAGAGAAAATGAATTTCATGAATAACTTTTGAAGAGACCTTCATGTAGATAAATTGAGTATGAATTATACAAATGAAGTGAGCTAGAGGGAGTCCACAGTAGTGATCTAAGAGATGCAATGTGATATCCCTGAACCTTTATAAAGGAAGGGTGCCTGACATAGAGTTATTATGTCTGAATTTTTCTAATCCACAACTTTTGATGATTAGTGGACTTTGGAATTAACAAAAACCTTTCGGAATATGCTTCTTGGACATATCCCTTAGTGGTGAACCATGTAAAATTGTTTTGTGGTCCTTTTGCACATAAATTTTTTACTTACTGCCTACATCCTTCATACTAGTTTTAAAAGTTCCTACCAATGTAGGAGAAAGATCCATAATTTTGTGAGAAAATGATGACACCCTAACTCCCCCCCTCTCAGGGTGTCCCGGGGTCCTTCAAGTGGTATCAAAGGGGAAAATTTATGTATGTCAGATACTATACATTAAATCTTTTCTCTATTGAATATCTGAGTTTCTTTCCTAAGTCAAAAATGAAGTGTAGTTTTGATGAAGATTTAGTCATATCTTAGGAGATGTCTATATGTAGCAAGACCATGATGAATAGGAAAAAGAAAGAGAAGAGACAGTTGAATAAGTCCCTCATGTATAAGGATGTTATAGTGTATGGTTCTCCATGACTTTATAATAATAAAGATATGTCATGTGTGGGTTGTAAAGAGCATGTGGAATAGTATTCCACCAAAGATAAGGAAAATCATTCGACACTATGTAAATAAATTGTCCAGGAGGTATGTGTTAGAAAATTTTAATGTTTTACTCCAAATAAGGATTCCAGATCATGTAGTGATGTTGATCAATCTATGACCTCACATGAACTTGAAATTGAGTAATTAAAAATTTATCTACATGATATTTCTAATAATAGAGCTTCTTTTTCTTGTATTAACCTTCAATATATATATGTAGAGATCACCCAGTTGGGCAGAGAAGATGATGGTATATAAAAGGTATTGGATGGAAAAGATCTTAAATGATTAATGTTCTCCAGAAAGATTGAATCCTTTAAAGAAACAAATAATTAACAAGAGATAAGTTCCATAAAATACTACATGGAAGATCAGGAAAATTATGGAGTCCATAAGTCTCTGAAATAGAAGATCAATTCACTTGAATATTAGATGAATAAGATCATGGATGTCAAGATTTTATATTTAGAAGAAACTTCCAAGAAGATCAAGGAACATGACTATTTAATACAAAAAAAAGTGAAGCTGCATGAAGGTAAAGTTGAAAGAATAAAAAATTCATGCAATGAGAATAAGATTATGATTTTAGAGAAGAAAATCATCATCTATATGAAGTTTCAAAATTTGGAAGCTCATTTGGGAAATCCTGAGAAGACACATATTGAGACTTTAAAAAAGAATGAAGCTCTAGCTACTAGTACTCAATGTTCAATGCAAGAGTCTATGGTTGAATGACCTCTAACTTGTGATAAGACTGTCAGGACTTCACCCAATGATCTATCATAAGAATCTAAGAAGAATAAGGTGCCACCCATCTCATCTAGAACTCAGGTTTCTAAATATTTTTCCACAAGTAGTGTAGTTTGGAAGAAAAATTAATAACAATTATGGATGATGAAATATGATAATTAAACAACCACCATGAGTATGGTGGATAAGATAAAGAGTATGTAATATATTTACACATGGAGAGTGAAAAAAAATATCATAGAAGACTCAACAATCCAAAATAGAAGATGTCATGAAATCAATATTTTCTCATCAATAATGGTACTGCACGAGATTTGGGCATTATACCACAAATTGTTGGTATAATCCTCAAAATATAAAAGCACAAAGGAAGCCAATATCAAGGGAGATAAAGTCAGATAGGAAGAATAAATGTCAATAGATCCAGGAGAATCTATATACTTTAAACAAATTTAGACTACATGAAAATACTTGTGATGCATGACATGGGAGTGGTCATAAGGTTGGACGGTTCTCTTCTCAACGTGCATCCAAAGATGATTGGAACAAAATATAAAAGAATTTAGAAACGAATGAAGAAGCTGCATTAGAAAAAATACAGAATAATTCTATAAAAAAATTCTCCCATGAAAATTCTACGAAATAAAGGTGAGAAGTCATTAGATTCTATATACAGTAATTTGAATGGTGGTTCATTAGAAAGAACTACAAAAATGATAAAATTATTCAAAATCCACGCGTAAAATACAACATTGCTACCAAAATTCCTAATGAAATACTGGTTATCTATCTAGATGATTTTGAAATAATGAGTAAAATATAATTTTCACAAACTAAGGATAGTGAAAAAAATTGAGAAGCATACACATGAAGATAAAATGTTTTTTTGTTTGAGTTGAAACATAGCTATTTAAAATGTTATAAAGTGCATTTCTTTTATTACTACATAAGAAGAATTACTCAAGAATATGAAAGTTTCACCAGGATATACTATTTCTATAAAATCCAAAGAAGAAATAAGTCTCACACTCGAAGAGATGGAATAATTGAAAAGACCCACAGAAAGACAATAATTATTGAAGATCAGTTGTTCAAGTGTAAAGTCTAGGGGAAATAGAAAAATTTGGTTGGGAAAAAAATATCAACCTTGTTGTTCACATTGATGAAGAATGTTTGATCCACCATATTCCCTTAAATTTTTATTCATTATATCTATTGGGATAAAAAAGGGAATTGAAGGTGAAGCATGTTCTCATGGGTAGAACATGATTAATAGTGATGTGATGTGTAACCCTTGAGAGGTATACATGTGATGAATCTTCAAGAATTATTAATACATTTTACATCATATTTAATCATTCATGAAAATTATTGAAAAACATGTCATTGTAAAAGGTATGAAATTTAATATCCTCTAATCCTTGATTAAATAAAATAAAGATCATAATACAATGTTGGAGTAACTCAATTAACAAGTAACATAAAAATAATGAAATTTCCCCAAGGTCAATTATTCTTCCTATTTCAGTTGAATGTTTCTGATTTATTTGTTAGAGTGAGTGCAGAAGTTTTATGTTGATTTGATTTCATGTCACAATCAATATCTTCATCATCTAATGAATGTGGAAAGACCCTTGAAGTCATGTTCATGAGTTCTCATCTCATAAGGAATCATGATCTGTGGGTAATGTAATTTTTTGTTGTCTAAATAAAATCCCCTTTTTTTCTAAACCAAGAACAACTCAAGAATACATACAGTGAAATAATGGATAACATATTTCTTAAGTATGGACTGATACCTTCCCTTCCATGAACATTTTATTTCATGCCCATAAGGGGGAGAGAAAGCGCAATGAATGTTTGAATAGTGAATGGAGGAGAGAAAGAAAAGAAGATTCACATTTTTATATTGACACATTCATTTGGGAGAAAACATTGATGTGTTGAAAACAAATACAATGTGTATGATTTTTGGGACCAATTTTGAGTATGAGTTTTATTCGTTCTCAATAGTTGTTAATACCTATCAAAATAAATAAGGATCTCTAATGTCAAATATAGAGTTAATGGAGGTTTGATGATGTAATCGTGCATGAAGAACTGTTATGGAATCATATAATTGACTCCATTCTCGGGAAATTCATCATGGTGTATAAATCAAATGATTATTGCACTGGACTTATGTTCAAATTACATGTATTAAGGTGATAAATTCTTTACAAAAATCTAGGAGAGGAGGATTGAAGAGTTATTTGTAATCCATGTTCCAAAAAGAAGAAAAATTTACGAAAGAAAAGTTTTACAAGGATTTATGTTACTAGGTGGACATGCATTGCATATGGATATGATTATTTTTTGAATATGAAATTTTATATGGTCTAATAAAAAATAGGCCATCTCAATAAGCCATCCAATTTGCCTCAACCCTAGGAACATGTAGTAGACATGTACATCCATGCTTAAGGAATGCCTACTAGGATAGCTCTCAAGTGGTATAGCCGTTTATAATCCTGCACGAGAACACAATGAAAAGACCATTCATTTATTGAGATGATGTTCATGGAGAGAGTGTGTGAAGTGCATTCCAACAGAGAACTAGTATGGGGCAGTACTGGGGAGGGGGAGGGGAATATCAATCCTTTGTCGAAGTGTCTTGGTTGTTATACCAGGACATCCCCAGGTCCTTGTTTTGATGTGGGATAAGATATTTTAATGAGTGGAGAAATCCTCGGTGTCCATATGATCCCATATCTCACTCGATAATATGATAGGATTGTGTATAATCTATTACGTTAATCTTTTTTAAATATATGAACATGTCATATCTATCAGATCGAAGATGATCCAACAATCATATATCTCCCACACCATCCTCCTCTACCTATGATCTCATAATGATATCCCAATGCCATGTTATGCTAGAGATGTATCATGACCTCTAGGATCAAGCTTCTGACCATCACTAATTATCCAATTCACTGCATTATGATCATAATGAATTCACATCATCATGAATGCAATCACATTAGTATTCAAGAAATGCAACAATGATGATAGATCATCGATGAAGCAAAAAAACATGTGAGGACACAACCTGAATGGATGGAGCTCAATCATTTAGGAAAATGTATTGTATGATATTCTTAACACATGAATGTGATAGAAGAAATCATTTTCCAAAAGGAAATACCCTAGAATTCTCTGCATTTGAAGAGCTTGTGTTGATTAACATGAAAATCAGAGACCTCCTTGATTCAATGAAAATATTTAAATATCACATATATTATGGGATTTTCATGAGGAAAAATATTTGATGTTCTACTATAAAACAAAGGCACACAAGATCAAGAAGCATTGTCCATGGTAATACTAGATAGATTATTCATCTTTGATATTTTTTGTATCATGATTGACATACAGAGAACCAAGAACAATTCTAGTTTCATGAAGTTAATTTCCCATGAACCGTTCAATACCACAATTTGAAGGACCCACAAGCTGTCAGAGTTCTGTGAAGAGAAGGGCACTACAAACCACTCTAGATCAGTGAAGAGGAGTTCTGTGTACCATTCAGCTTCATGAAGGTGAATTATGAAACTCACATATTGAATGAAGGTACAATCATTCATGAACATGCTTACATGAAGTTATAAAAAGTAAGAAAATAAGTCATGTGCACCAGTGATGAAGGATAATTCATCCATGATACAAATGCACTAATTTGAAATCATTTGAACTGAACTGGGTGTTCATAAACAAAGATGAGATTGTAAAAATCACCCATTAATCTTTTCATGAAGAATAGAAAAAATTAATAATTTGTTTAGAATGATTACACTAAGTTGAAGAAGAAGTTCATATAAAATAGGGTGTACCTATATTCATATTCAATCAACTCTGTTAATCAAAGAAACTCTTTATAGTGTGTGGGTACAGTTGTGAATAAATATAGTTTAAATGTAAACAAATATTTCAATGCTTAAATTCATATGTAAAATCAAGAAGTAGTAGTAGTTTGCCTAATGAAGGTGCATTGGGAAATGAAGTATTGAACACCAAGTTTATGGGGACTTCACTTTCAAGTTCATCAATTCCTGGAAATGGTGAAAGTAGAGTATCATGCTAAATAGAGACAAAACCTTCATTCCAGTCTATTGAAGTAACCATGAAGTCGATAAACTGAGGATGAATTATCCCAAGGCATTGAACTAGGGGGTGTTAATGGAAGTGATCTATGGGATGCATTGAGCTATCCTGGAAATTCCATAATGGTATTGCACATGGAATAGAGTGACTTTGTTTAAAAATTCATAATCCAATGCTTTTGGAGATTAGTGGATATTAGTATGACCTACTACTTATTGGTTTATGATCCTTGGAGGTATCCCTTAGTAGTGAGGCAAGAAAAAGTTTTGTGTTATCCTTTTGTGTATGAATGTTTTAATTACTGCACACATCCATCAAACATGTTTAACAAGTTCATACCAACACGGAAACAAGATCCATCATTTTTGTGTGAAAACGTTGACACCCTGATTCACCCCCACCCTAATGGTGTCCCAGGGTCCTTTAAAAATGTTATTTGGGGAACTCAAATGCCCAACCCTGCTAGAGGGTAATCCTGGAAAAATAATCGAGGAACTACACTACCTATCCCTACTAGAGGGTAGTCTTAGAATTGCCCAAGGGTAACTCCACCACCTAGCACTACTGTAGGTTAAGAAAATAAAGTTAATCAGGGAAATCCACTACCCTACCCTACTAGAGGGGAAGCCCAAGAAGGTTTTTTGCGAACTCAAATACCTATTCATACTAGAGGGTTATGACCATACTGCCTTAATGATTCTGTATGATTACTAACATCATCAGGTGTCACCTCATTACATACAAAACCTGGAACTTTTCACGTCATATCATGAAATCCTCATTCGAGGGAACCATCATGTTATACATGGAAGAAAACTCACGAAAGGTTACTCATATGAAAAACTATAGGTTCAATTGAAGAATATATAGTCATTCATGGTTTTCTCAAAAGATATCAAGGGGTATATGGTGTGTGAGTGGACCTACACAACATGTGGTCCCACTTCACACAAGCCCATTTCCATATAAGGTACGCGGTTCCCTATCTATTTGAATGTACATGCCATGTAGGTAGACTACATGTTGTGCCTTGGATAACTGGGACTAAGGGCCTATATCTTAGCACTATTCATGCATTGGACCCCGTGTCTGCATACCAGAACACCATGTCTGTGTGGTCAACCACATGGTGTGTCCAACCAAAAGTGGATACATTTAATGTGAGGGATGTTTACATGATTTATAGTCTTTAATATACTATAAACCCTAGATACTCTGCTGAGGGAGGCTACACCCCATGTGTTCATTATTATACTTGGTGTGTAGTTGATATTTTTCAAAAGAAAAAACTATGATCTATTCTTCCACATTGAATCCACTCCAACCACCGTAGATTCTGACATGTGTCTATCCCAAACACCTAGATTTTCCCTTGGATTTTCGATATCGTTAATTGATCATCTTGAATCTGCACTGATCATTGATGAGGGTTTCTCTGATCATTCCGCATGTTATCGTGCCTCCAACACTTAAATATCTAAGCTCAAATCATAAAATTGAGCATGCTTATACCACAATGATTCCATATGTATTCATCACTTTATAATCCATTCTGGTTTCATTGATTCTCTGTAGATCAATGGGATTGAATGAGCTTTTTGCCTCTTGAAATTCTTTGAACCATGAACCAATGGATTTCATTAGCGAATAATGCAAATAATTTTGGGATAAAGTCACAACAACATAATTTTGAACTATCAATGGCCAAGTGTTCCCATACAATGACCATGAACATGATCTAAGACTAGATAAACAAATGAAATAAATCATTTCTAGTATATTGACATATACAAAGGACATATGGAGTGGTGCATATAAATGAATGATTATCAATCTATAAAACATAGCATATAGATGAATAAATAACCATAATATGAGCCCTACCTTTTTTGGATCAATATATAATGAATAATGTGATCTCATAATGATTGGATGTATTTGCATGATATTTTGCCTCCTGATATGCTCAATTAGGGAGTTTCATCAACGTTCGATCTCGATTCATCAAAGGAAAGCGGAAAGAGAGAGCTTTTCTGCTAATTCTTGGAATTATGAGTAAAAAACCATGGAAAAATATTATAATGATATATTTATAAACATTTCATTTATTTTAAATGAATAAATTAATCAAATGAATAAATTAATTAATTCACTTAAACACACCCCCATGATTGAGGGGATCAAACGTCTCATTCCAACTCATTTTACATTGTACCTAGGGTAGACACCATGTTAAAGCACAACTGTGGTTTCATATTTCCATTCTGATCAACCATTTAAGAGTTATCCTATTTTAATTGTGTTATCATGTGCACAAAATATAGTGCATGGGTGGTTTTCCTAAAAAAAATATTGAATGATGTATCAGTGTCCATCCTTGAATATTTCTTATGATGGTAGATTTTGTACTGTTTCCAAATTCTTAGGATGACTTGATGTTATCATCTTATACCCCTCTTTAATATTCACAATTAGGATTATCACCATTATATATCATCATGTGATGCCTGTTGACTTGCATGTATTTCTTCACTCTGTGCTATTATTTTATTATTCCCTTGCCGCGATTTAAAACTCACCCCTTTTTTATGTACATCTCTATGATATCCTATTCAGTTTTAGAAGATAAATAGATTTTTTTTGAATTTTATAATGGTTTTTTAAAATGATTTATGTTCATCCCTATTTTATGTTATTTTGATATGTATATTTTTACCCAAACACACTAGGCCCCTAAATCATTTAATATTGATTTATGTGTTTTTTAATTTTACAACTCATGATATAATGTGTATATAAGTTATAGGTTTTAGGACATGGTATCATTGTAAGGTCTATTTACTATTGGGGATTAGGATTAGAGATCCATATTTAATGTCATAGTTGTAAGACTAAACAAAGGAAACCATCCATCAATTTTGGTAATGTGTAGAGAAAAAATATTTTAGAAAAAAACTCTATGATAGAATATTACAAGTATATGTAGATCAGGAATAGTTGTACATTGGGGTAATAACCCTAGAAGAGGATCATTTTGTATTAACCCAATCATCACTTATTGAATGAAAAAGCGGCCTTCACACACACATTCATTGACACTCTTGTGGGATATGCTTTGATAAATTGACAAGGTATTTATGAAAAATTATAAAGGTGTAATGACAATGAAATTTAATGTTAGGAAATAGTCCATGGATAACATAGATTGAAAATAAGAAACTCATAGGTTAAGGAATGGATGTCATTTATGATTTATCCAATTAATATTAATAGAATTCATTTATGTGTTTAATAGATTGAAATTTCAATTCCTCAATTTTACTTTTTTTAATTTATTGGCTTGAAATATGAGGAAAGTCAACAACCAGTGTGATGGGTAATGTGATGAATGTCAAAATGAGATTCATGACCAAATTGAAGAAGGAGATGACAAATTAATTAACATTCTTACTCAATTAACTCATGTTTTAAATAGAATCATGAATCTTTTACAGAAACCCACATCCCCCTAAACAAGATAAATTTATAATAAATACATTTTTGAAATAAAGTCCTCTAAATTTTAGTTGATCTTTTGGTCAATTAATAAAAAAACAAATGACCTCCATTGTAATTATCTTCTATGTATTTCAATTCTCTAATCAAGCGATGTTCATTTTTCATGTACATTGCATGGAGGGAATATGCAATTAATGGTGGACATTGATCAAGATTTTGAATACTATGGAAGAAATATATTTTGTGGAGTTGAATGAATTCAAGGAAATGTTTTTTTGATAAATTTTTTCCTCACAGGATCCCATTTCAGAAGAAAATAGAGTTTCTTTTACTCATGAAAATGGTTTACAAATCCATCAAATAGTATCTAGAACACTTCAAAATACATTCATGATAAGCCTTTGGATTTATCATTGATCAATAAAGTAATGTCGGAAGCTTCATCAGTGGTCTAAAGATAACTCTATTAAAAGAATTTGTATAATGATCCATACCTTTAGGACCCCTCATAGCATGATAGTAGGATGATTGAGACACCCCATGTATTCTTATAATAAGGCCGTGACTGGAAACAAGAATTTAGTAGAAAATATTTAAATGGTATGACTTATCCTGGGTAACTATACTAATGCACATAACTTGAAACTTGAAATAGTTAATATATGGAAAAAATACCGAACATCTAGAGTATAAACTATGCATGGAACAACCTCTAGAAAATAATCAAAGAATAATAATGTATTACAAAAAGTAAAAGGGAAAAATACATTCATATATAATAATGGGGTCATAACCTGACAATAACTCGAATGAGGGAAATATTAAAGGTATCCTAGCTCACATTATCTATGTTTGACCATCGAACCTATTCAACACCATTAATTTCTATGATCCATCAAAACCATGTCCACCAAGGTTACCATTTAACCTACTTTCATCTACAAAAGGCCCAACACTAGAACTAAAATCCCATGTAGGGGTAAAAAAATAAAACCCATGTAGGAAGACCTACAAAACAAGGGATAAATAGAAACCACAATAGTAATCTCAATCTATAAGATAGTGTTTAAAGGGAAACCCATATTATATTCATATAAGAAACCAAAGTGATAGAGAATGGGGATCTATATCTCTAAAAACAATTAATAAAGATGATTTTTTCAATATCTATACGTGTCTATCCCCAATGGCTAGTACTAGGAGAATCCTCCCTAAGATCTGAGTGTAGGGGCCCTCTCTTTGTTGTTGCTCTCTATAGCTGAGGGAATAGAATCTCAAGTCGAGGACCTGATCACCACAGGGGCTTCCGGATAGGGATGTGCAACTATATATATAGGACATGATCCATGTTTTAGTATGTGTGGGCATAGAATCTACCTATATAAATATTATAGCGGACCTACAGTATTATAACGAGATCCATGTCAGGGCTCAAGTCAAAACTACTCCTATAATTCTTCCATAGGATAGGGGGGATGACAAGCACTAAACGGATAACTAACATTGGGAGGCCTTTTACAAAGAACATACACACACACACAACCAAATAAATGAAAAAATGGTGAGGGAATGGAGAAAATATGCAACACTATTATAATATATAGAAAACATGCATGAAACACTAGATAGTTAAAAAATATGGTTGTGTAAAATGAAAGTAAAAGTGAAAAGTTTACACGTAACCAAAAATATATTTCTATCCTAATAAAACATGAAAATACTAAATAACTGAAAGATAGATACTCCTTTCTCCACATATTTGACCACTATACACTGTCTAAGAAGCCAATATTTCTAATATCCTACAAAATCACTATCAACCTATCCGTCGTCCGCAAAAGACATGATATGTGTTGGTGATTCCCAGGATGGTGTAAGTACATACATACCTAGTAGAACTCTCTAAAATGGTGATGGGGGAGCAGTAAGCGATAAAATTGACGTGGATAGTAGTATATAAAACAAGGTATGGTATAAGAGTATAACTCAACGCCACAAATAGTGAAAATGAACATGTCACGCACATGGGGATAAAAAGAGTGAGTAGATGAACTACCCATCGAGCCTTCACCATCTATAGCTGGAGAGTACACTCATCCAACCACGAGAATCTAAACATATAAATAACATTGCTATATCATGCATCACTGCCGATCATAGAAGGATATTATCCAAACCTAAAGAGTGGGTACAAATGTACGATATGTATATATATATATACTCAATAAAAGAAAACCAAATGAGAGAGGGATATAGTAATAGTATGGACCCAAAACTGTGGGCTTAATGCTCATAAGGTTTTCATCATGAACCCTAGATTGTGTCCTAGCTAGATATCATCACAGAGGCATCTCGAAAGTTGTCAAGAAGTACCACAATCAAATGAGGATATATGTAAATATATATATCAATGGGGAGTTAACAATAGAATTATTTTCCATGATTCAATCCTATATGATTCATGTACCATTGATCCCTATAACAAATTCCTTATCATGCCGAGTCGCCAAGTAGGTAGTCAAGGTCCTAGTGAATGGGTATATTGAACACCCATACCATCCAAAGATTCCCTATCCTGTGAGCCACACTCGAGATACATTGGCATTGTTTCCCCACTCCCAACCAATCCCCATAAAGGGATGCATCCGAATAATGTCCCACTAAATGAAAATGTTCTCATACAAATATCTCACGAACTAGCCCATAATGGTGATTGAGTTGCAACTCCCCCAAGCCTGTCTTAATATTCCAGTGGGTGGAGACAAGCACCAAAGACCTAAAAAACTCTAGGAGGACAATGCTTAAGAATCTGTACCCATGCACACCTCCAACTCAATGAAAAACTTTATTGTGAATGTAGAAAATATGAAACACTTCTATAAAGTCAACCAAGCATGTGTGAGCCTCTAGATAGTCTAGTAGCATGATATAGTAAATTCAATGTAAAGGGTAAACAAACATGACCAACACAAAATATATCTCAACCTAAAAAAATTGGAAAACAATAAATAGATAAGAGAGCCTAGCTCTTATATCTCAAGATATGGAAACCGTATGTAGTCCGAGCACCCAATATCTCTAATTTCCTCTGAAGTTAGGGTTGAACTATCCATAATCATCAAAAAACACGACACATGTGGGAAATTCACATCTAGGGGTGAGTATATACATACCATGTAGAAGTCCCCGAAAGGGCGATGGAAGAGTAGTAATACATAGAACTGAAGAGAAATATAGTATATAGTACAAGGTATGTTAAAAGAGTATATATCGACCCCAAAAATAGTAATATTAAACTCATCCATGTATAAAGAAATAATCCCGGTGAGTAGATGATGTACCCATCGTGCTTTTGAAACATATAGTGGGAGATTGAAATCATCTAACCATGAGATGCTAGATACAGAAATCATGTTGCAAACCTTGTCCATCTTCAACTGTCCTAGAAATAGAGTATCCACACCCAAAGGGTGTGTATAAAATTAATATATATATATATATATATATTCTCTATCAAATAATCCCAAATGAGATATATGGGGTATCTTCATCTCACACCTCATACCAAGAAGATGAGTAACCAACAGTTCTGAATGATCAATCAATGATGACTAGAGTACCATGAATCTTACATGAACACACATTTCTAAGGAACTCAATCACTATACCTTGATACTATCTAGTTTGGGAAGCACCGACTCACCCGTATAGTTTTAGATCACATCACACTGATTTGTATCAGTGGTGAATGAATTCCTCCTCATTGTGGGTCCATGGTTTTGGAAACCATGTCTCGTCATTATGTCCCATAGTCGAGGGACCACAATCCCATGGAAAGGATCACATGCAACAATATTAAAAGAGGGTACTAATTTGATAGTTAATGAGGAAATCCACCTCCCATCCCTACTGGAGGGTAATTACTTGATGAACCAATTAGGGAACTCCATTACCCAATCCTATTGGAGGGTAATGATTGGAATGTGATGGGGCCACTTTTGTGTCTATGTTTTATTAGTTACCAATTGTTTTCAATAACTATCAAAATATAGATGGAACTCTAAAGTAAACTACAATGTTAATGTATTTTTGATGATGTAATGGTGCATGGATAATTGTTATGGAATTATAGCAATGCATTCCAGGCTTGGGAAATTCTTCATGGTTTTTAAATTAGATGATTGATGCACTAGTCCAAATTTCAAATTGCATGAATGAAGGTGATATATTATATACCACAATGAAGTATCATACATGCGAGTATAATTGAAGTGATCTTGGGAATCCATGTTCCAAAATGAATAAAAGTAGAGAAAATAAAACTTGTGCTGGGATTTATGTTTCTAGGTGGACATGAATTGCATATTCAAATAATTATTTTTTGACTAAGTAATTTTATATTGTCTACATAAAAAAGGGGGCCAAATCACTACTCCAGCTGATTATCCACAAGCCTAGGTACATGTGGGACACAGGTTCCACCACACATAATGGAGGCTATCGAGGCTATCATGCAAGTGGAAGGGCTGTGTATTAGCTCATAGGAGCACACGAGGCAAAGCCAATGAATAGTTTGAGCTGAACGATGAGAAAATAGTGGGAAAAGAGCACACCCACAGAGAACTAGGATGGGGTGGTACTGAGGAGGGGGAAGGGAATTCTGAGCCACTATCAGAGTTTCTTGGTAGTTATTTTGTGGATTCCCAATATCCTTGTTTTGAGTTGGGATGTGATTTTTTAAATAGGGGACCAATCAATGACGTCCATATAATCCCACATCTCCCTCGATCATCTGATATGACAGTGTATAATCTGATCTGTTGATCTTTTTTAAATATGAAAACATGTTGTATCCATCCGATCTAAGATGATACAATTATCATAGATCATATACACCATCTTCACCTACCTATGATCGACTGAAAAGATCCCAACACCACAATACACCGGAGACATAGCTACACCTCCATGATCGAGTGTCCAACTTTTATTAATGGCTCAATTTACTACATATTTACGATAATGAAGTCATAAGATCATGCCTGGAATTACATTTTCATGCATAAAACAGAATGATGAAAATTTATCATGGCCAAAGAAAATGATTTTATGATGACACATCATACATGGATGGAGGTTGAGTGTTTGGGATGATGTATTACACGCTATAGAAAACACATGCATGTGATAGAAGACGACCTTCTCGAAAGGAAACAAATCTAGTATTCTCACCATATCATGAGATGGTGTTGAATATCTTGATACTAGAAGATTTTAGTGATTCAAAAAAAGATTTAAATTGGACATATCTTACTATATTTCCATGAGGATAATGATTTGATCTTTCAATATAAAAGAGAGGCACGCTAGAACGAGATGTAGTGTCCACGATAATACCCGAGATCTTATGTATCTCTAATAGTTTCTATTTCATGAATGGTGTGTAGATGTGTGAAAACTATTCTAGTACTGTGAAGTTAAGGTCCCATGAATCGTTCTAGTTCTGTGAAGTAATGGTCCCACAAACCGACCAAGTTCCTCTAGGATAAGGTCATCGCAAACCACTCTGGTTCAGTGAAGAGGAGTTTAGTGTACCATTATGCTTCACAAAAGACTACTATAAAACTCAAATATTGGACAAATGTGCACTCTTACATGAACATGCATACATGAAGTTATAAAAAGGAATAAAATAAGTATACTTCACATGTGATGAAGGGGAATGCTTGAATGATACACAATCACTAATGTAAAAGAGTTGAACTAAACCATGTGTGCATAAAAAAGAGGATAAATTAAACATAACCCATTATGTTTTGAATGAAGAAGAGAAAATATGAATAATTTGTTGAGAATAATTTCCTCAAGGTGAAAAAGAAGTGCATGTTAAAAAAGAGGGAGTACCTACATGCATATACACTCAAGTTCATTATTCAAAGAAACTAAAGGCAGTGTGTATGTGCAATTATGTAGAAATATGGTTTAAAATTAAAAGAATATTTATATTCTTAGATGTATACATAAAAGGAAGAAGAATATGTACAACGGTTCACAAAGGAGCTATGTGAATGGATGTATTAGAGATTAGGTTTTAAAATGTTGAGTCTATAAAGTGCACCAATTATAGAAAAATGGTGTAACTAGAGTATCATACTTAACAGAGAAAATTAATTTCATGAATAACTTTTGAAGAGACCTTCAAGTAGATAAATTGAGTACGAATTATACAAATGAAGTGAGCTAGAGGGAGTCCACAGTAGTGATCTAAGCGATGCAATGTGATATCCCCGAACCTTTATAAAGGAATGGTGCCTGACATAGAGTTATTATGTATGAATTTTTATAATCAACAACTTTTGAAGATTAGTGGACTTTGGCATTAACAAAAACCTGTTGGAATATGCTTCTTGGACATATCCCTTAGTGGTGAACCATGTAAAATTGTTTTGTGGTCCTTCTGCACATAAATTGTTTACTTACTGCCTACATCCTTTATACTAGTTTTACAAGTTCCTACCAATGTAGGAGAAAGATCCATAATTTTGTGAGAAAATGAGGACACCCTAACTCCCCCCCTCTCAGGGTGTCCCGGGGTCCTTCAAGTGGTATCAAAGGGGAAAATTTATGTATGTCAGATACTATACATTAAATCTTTTCTCTATTGAATATTTGAGTTTCTTTACTAAGTCAAAAATGAAGTGTACTTTTGATGAAGATTTAGTCATATCTTAGGAGATGTCTATATGTAGCAAGACCATGATGAATAGGAAAAAGAAAGAGAAGAGACAGTTGAATAAGTCCCTCATGTATAAGGATGTTATAGTGTATGGTTCTCCATGACTTTCTAATAATAAAGATATGTCATGTGTGGGTTATAATAGCATGTGGAATAGTATTCCACCAAAGATAAGGAAAATCATTCGACAATATGTAAATAAATTATCCAGGAGGTATGTGTTAGAAAATTTTAATTTTTTACTCCAAATAAGGATTCCAGATCATGTAGTGATGTTGATCAATCTATGACCTCACATGAACTTGAAATTGAGTAATTAAAAATTTATCTACATGATATTTCTAATAAGAGAGCTTATTTTTCTTGTATTAACCTTCAATATATATATATAGAGATCACCTAGTTGGTCAGAGAAGATGATAGTATATAAAAGGTATTGGATGGAAAAGTTCTTAAATGATTAATGTTCTCCAGAAAGATTGAATCCTTTTAAGAAACAAATAATAAACAAGAGATAAGTTCCATAAAATACTTCATGGAAGATCAGGAAAATTATGGAGTCCATAAGTCTCTGAAATAGAAGATCAATTCACTTAAAAATTAGATGAATAAGAGCATGGATGTCAAGATTTTATATTTAGAAGAAACTTCCCAGAAGATCAAGGAACATGACTATTTCATACAAAAAAAACTGAAGCTGGATGAAGGTAAAGTTGAAAGAATAAAAAATGCATGAAAAGAGAATAAGATTATGATTTTAGAGAAGAAAATCATCATCAATATGAAGTTTCAAAATTTGGAAGCTCATTTGGGAAATCTTGAGAAGACACATATTGAGACTTTAAAAAAGAATGAAACTCTAGAAACTAGTACTCAATGTTCATGGAAAGAGTCTATGGTTTAATGAACTCTAACTTGTGATAAGAATATTAGGACTTGACCCAATGATCTATCACAAGAATCTAAGAAGAATAAGGTGCCACCCATCTCATCTAGAACTCAGGTTTCTAAAGCTTTTTCCACAAGCAGTGTAGTTTGGAAGAAAAATTAATAACAATTATGGATGATGAAATATTATAATCAAACAACCACCATGAGTATGGTGGATAAGATAAAGAGTATGGAATATATTTACACATGGAGAGTGAAAAAAAATATCATAGAAGACTCAACAATCCAATATAGAAGATTTCATGAAATCAATATTTTCACATCAATAATGGTACTGCACGAGATTTGGGCATTATACCACAAATTGTTGGTATAATACTCAAAATATAAAAGCACAAAGGAAGCCAATATCAAGGGGGATAAAGTCAGATAGGAAGAAGAAATATCCATAGATCCAGGAGAATCTATATACTTTAAACAAATTTAGACTACATGACAATATCTGTGATGCATGACATGGGAGTGGTCATAAGGTTGGACGATTCTCTTCTCAATGTGCATGCAAAGATGGTAGGAACAAAATATAAAAGAATTTAGAAAAGAATGAAGAAGCTGCATTAGAAACAATCCAAAATAATTCTATAAAAAAATTCTCCCATGAAAATTCCACGAAATAAAGGTGAGAAGTCATTAGATTCTAAATACAGTAATTTGAATGGTGGTTCATTAGAAAGAACTACAAAAATGATAAAATTATTCAAAATCCATGCGTAAAATACAACATTGCTACCAAAATTCCTAATGAAATATTGGTTATCTATCTAGAAGATTTTGAAATAATGAGTAAAATATAATTTTCACAAACTAAGGATAGTGAAAAAAATTGAGAAGCATACACATGAAGATAAAATGTTTTTTTGTTTGAGTTGAAACATAGCTATTCACAATGTTATAAAGTGCATTTCTTTTATTACTACATAAGATGAATTACTCAAGAATATGAAAAATGCACTAGGATATACTATTTCTATAAAATCCATTGAAGAAATAAGTCTCACACTCGATGAGATGGAATAATTGAAAAGACCCACACAAACACAATAATTATTGAAGATCAGTTGTTCAAGTGTAAAGTCTAGGGGAAATAGACAAATTTGGTTGGGAAAACAATCTCAACCTTGTTGTTCACATTGATGAAGAAAGTTTGATCCACCTTATTCCCTTAATTTTTTATTCATTTTATCTATTGTAATAAAAAAGGGAATTAAAGGTGAAGCATGTTCTCATGGGTAGAACATGATTAATAGTGATGTGATGTGTTACCCTTGAGAGGGAGACATGTGATGAATCTTCAGGAATTATTAATACATTTTACATCATATTTAATCATTTGTGAAAATGATTGAAAAACATGTCATTGTAAATGGTATGAAATTTCATATCCTCTAATCCTTGATTAAATAAATTAAAGATCATATTACAATGTTGGAGTAACTCAATTAACAATTAACATAAAAATAATGAAAGTTCCCCAAGGTCAATTATTCTTCCTATTTCAGTTGAATGTTTCTGATTTATTTGTTGGAGTGAGTGCAGAAGTTTTTTGTTGATTTGATTTCATGTCACAATCAATATCTTCATTATCTAATGAATGTGGAAAGAACCTTGAAGTCATGTTCATGAGTTCTCATCTCATAAGGAATCATGATCTGTGGGTAATGTAATTTTTTGTTGTCTAAATAAAATCCACTTGTTTTCTAAACCAAGAACAACTCAAGAATACATAGAGTGAAATAATGGATAACATATTTCTTAAGTATGGACTGATACCTTCCCTTCCATGAACATTGTATTTCATGCCCGTAAGGGGGAGAGAAATCGCAATGAATATTTGAATAGTTAATGGAGGAGAGAAAGAAAAGAAGATTCACATTTTTATATTGACACATTCATTTGGGAGAAAACATTGATGTGTTGAAAACAAATACAATGTGTATGATTTTTGGGACCAATTTTGTGTATGAGTTTTATTCGTTGTCAATAGTTGTTAATACCTATCAAAATAAATAAGGATCTCTAATGTCAAATATAGAGTTAATGGAGGTTTGATGATGTAATGGTGCATGAAGAACTGTTATGGAATCATATAATTGACTCCATTCTCGGGAAATTCATCATGGTGTATAACTCAAATGATTATTGCACTGGTCTTATGTTCAAATTACATGTATTAAGGTGATAAATTCTTTACAAAAATCTAGGAGAGGAGGATTGAAGAGTTATTTGTAATCCATGTTCCAAAAGGAAGAAAAATTTACGAAAGAAAAGTTGTACAAGGATTTATGTTACTAGGTGGACATGAATTGCATATGGATATGATTATTTTTTGACTATGAAATTTTATACGGTCTAATAAAAAATAGGCCATCTCAATAAGCCATCCAATTTGCCTCAACCCTAGGAACATGTAGTAGACATGTACATCCATGCTTAAGGAATGCCTACCAGGATAGCTCGCAAGTGGTAGAGCCGTTTATAATCCTGCATGAGAACACAATGAAAAGACCATTCATTGTTTGAGATGATGTTCATGAAGAGAGTGGGTGATGTGCATTCCAATAGAGAACTAGTACGGGGCAGTACTGGGGAGGGGGAGGGGAATATCGATCCTTTTTTGAAGTGTCTTGGTTGTTATACCATTACATCCCCAGGTCTTTGTTTTGATGTGGGATAAGATATTTTAATGAGTGGAGAAATCCTCGGTGTCCATCTGATCCCATATCTCACTCGATAATATGATCGGATCGTTTATAATATATTATGTTAATATTTTTTAAATATATGAACATGTCATATCTGTCAGATCGGAGATGATCCAACAATCATATATCTCCCACACCATCCTCCTCTACCTATGATCTCATAATGATATCCCAATTCCATATTATGCTAGAGATGTATCATCTCCTCTAGGATCAAGCTTCTGACCATCACTAATTATCCAATTCACTGCATTATGATCATAATTAATTCACATCATCATGAATGCAATCACATTAGTATTCAAGAAATGGAACAATGATAATAGATCATCGATGAAGCAAAAAAACATGTGAGGCCACAACCTGAATGGATGGAGCTCAATCATTTAGGAAAATGTATTGTATGATATTCCTAACACATGAATGTGATAGAAGAAATCATTTTCCAAAAGGAAATACCCCAGAATTCTCTACATTTGAAGAGCTTGTGTTGATTAACATGAAAATCGGAGACCTCATTGATTCAATGAAAATATTTAAATATGACATATATTATGGGATTTTCATGAGGAAAAATATTTGATCTTCTACTATAAAACAAAGGCACACAAGACCAAGAAGCATTGTCCATGGTAATACCAGATAGATTATTCATCTTTGATATTTTTTGTATCATGATTGACATATAGAGAACCAAGAACAATTCTAGTTCCATGAAGTTAATTTCCCATGAACCGTTCAATACCACAATTTGAAGGACCCACAAGCTGTCATAGTTCTGTGAAGAGAAGGGCACTACAAACCACTCTGGATCAGTGAAGAGGAGTTCTGTGTACCATTCAGCTTCATGAAGGTGAATTATGAAACTCACAAATTGAATGAAGGTACAATAATTCATGAACATGCTTACATGAAGTTATAAAAAGTAAGAAAATAAGTCATGTGCACTAGTGATGAAGGATAATGCATCCATGATACAAATGCACTCATTTGAAATCTTTTGAACTGAACCGGGTGTTCATAAACAAAGATGAGATTGTAAAAATCACCCATTAATCTTTTCATGAAGAATAGAAAAAATTAATAATTTGTTTAGAATGATTACACTAAGTTGAATAAGAAGTTCATATAAAATAGGGTGTACCTATATTCATATTCAATCAACTGTGTTAATCAAATAAACTCTTTATAGTGTGTGGGTACAGTTGTGAATAAATATGGTTTAAACGTAAACAAATATTTCAATTCTTAAATTCATATGTAAAATCAAGAAGTAGTAGAAGTTTTCCTAATGAAGGTGCATTGGGAAATGAAGTATTGAACACCAAGTTTAAGGGGACTTCACTTTCAAGTTCATCAATTCTAGGAAATGGTGAAAGTAGAGTATCATGCTAAATAGAGACAAAACATTCATTCCAGTCTATTGAAGTAACCATGAAGTCGATAAACTAAGGATGAATTATCCCATGTCATTGAACTAGGGGGTGTTAATGGAAGTGATCTAAGGGATGCATTGAGCTATCCTGGAAATTCCATAATGGTAGTGCTCATGGAATAGAGTGACTTTGTTTAAAGATTCGTAATCCAATGCTTTTGGAGATTAGTGGATATTAGTATGACCTAAAACTTATTGGTTTATGATCCTTGGAGGTATCCCTTAGTAGTGAGGAAAGAAAAAGTTTTGTGTTATCCTTTTGTGCATGAATGTTTTAATTACTGCACACATCCATCATACATGTTTAACAAGTTCATACCAATACGGAAACAAGATCCATCATTTTGTGTGAAAACGTTGACACCCTGATACACCCCCACCCTAATGGTGTCCCAGGGTCCTTTAAAAATGTTATTTGGGGAACTCAAATGCCCAACCCTGCTAGTGGGTAATCCTGGAAAAATAATCGAGGAACTACACTACCTATCCCTACCAGAGGGTAGTCATAGAATTTCCCAAGGGTAACTCCACCACCTAGCCCTACTGTAGGTTAAGAAAATAAAGTTAATCAGGGAAATCCACTACCCTACCCTACTAGAGGGGAAGCCCAAGAAGGTTTTTTGGGAACTCAAATACCTATTCATACTAGAGGGTTATGACCATATTGCCTTAGTGATTCTGTATGATTACTAACATCATCAGGTGTCACCTCATTACATACAAAACCTGGAACTTTTCACATCATATCATGAAATCCTCATTCGAGGGAACCATCATGTTATATATGGATGAAAACTCACGAAAGGTTACTCATATGAAAAACTCTAGGTTCAATTAAAGAATATATAGTCATTCACGGTTTTCTCAAAAGATATCAAGGGGTATATGGTGTGTGAGTGGACCTACACAACATGTGGTCCCACTTCACACAAGCCCATTTCCCTATAAGGTACACGGTTCCCTATCTATTTGAATGTACATGCCATGTAGGTAGACTACATGTTGTGCCTTGGATAACTGGGACTAAGGCCCTATCTCTTAGAACTATCCATGCATTGGACCCCGTGTCTGCATACCAGAACACCATGTCTGTGTGGTCAACCACATGGTGTGTCCAACCAAAAGTGGATACATTTAATGTGAGGGATGTTTACGTGATTTATAGTCTTTAATATACTATAAACCCGAGATACTCCGCTGAGGGAGGCTACACCCCATGTGTTCATTATTATACATGGTGTGTAGTTGATATTTTTCAAAAAAACTATGATCTGGTCTTCCACATTGAATCCACTCTAACCGTCGTAGATTATGACATGTGTCTATCCCAAACACCTAGATTTGCCCTTGGATTTTCGATATCATGAATTGATCATCTTGAATCTGCACTGATCATTGATGAGGGTTTCTCTGATCATTCCACATGTTATCGTGCCTCCAACACTTAAATATCTAAGCTCAAATCATAAAATTGAGCATCCTTATACCACAATAATTCCATATGTATTAATTTCTTTATAAGCCATTCTGGTTTAATTGATTCTCTGTAGATCCATGGGATTGAATGAGCTTTATGCCGCTTGAAATTTTTTGAACAATGAACCAATGGATTTCATCAGCGAATAATGAAAATAATTTTGGGATAAAGTCACAACAACATAATTTTGAACTATCAATGGCCAAGTGTTCCCATACAATGACCATGAACATGATCTAAGACTAGATAAACAAATGAAATAAATCATTTCTAGTATATTGACATATACAAAGGACATATGGAGTGGTGCATATAAAACAATGATTATCAATCTATAAAACATAGTATCTAGATGAATAAATAACCATAATATGAGCCCTACCTTTTTTGGATCAATTTATAATGAATAATGTGCTCTCATAATGATTGGATGTAGTTTCATGATATTTTGCCTCTGGATATGCTCAATTAGGGAGTTTCATCAATGTTCAATCTCGATTCATCAAAGGAAAGCGGAAAGAGAGATATTTTCTGCTAATTCTTGGAATTATGAGTAAAAACCATGGAAAAATATTATAAATATATATTTATAAACATTTATTTTTATTTTAAATGAATAAATGAATAAATTAATCAAATGAATAAACTAATTAATTCACTTAAACACACCCCCATGATTGAGGGGCTCAAACGTCTCATTCCAACTCATTTTACATTATGCCTAGGGTAGACACCATGTTACAAGCACAACTGTGGTTTCATATTTCCATTCTGATCAACCATTTAAGAGTTATCCTATTTTAGTTGTGTTATCATGTGCCCGAAAGTTTAAATATGTTTTATATTATAAAAAAATTATTTTTGGGAATGTTGAGCCTTATAATTACACACTGTCTCATCTCATAGCTTTGGAATTATAAATATAATTATTTTAATGTCTTATAAGGAAAAAACTATGTCTCTACACACACTATGGTGAAACTGGGGAGTACCGATACTGATATATCTCTCATAAAAAATCTTCTAAATTTCATTTTCCAAACATCCTTGATATAAGAATGACTCAAAGAACACCTCATATCATATCTCTGATGCCAAATTGAAGTCCACAATCACAAACTACATAAAAATCTACCCCAGATAGGCTACTCGTAGGCCCAAATATAAATCAGAATGAAGGAGATAAAAGAGATTAATGTCCTTGGTAAAAAGTAAAAATCTTTTTATAGAATAGACACAATGTGTATTGGGTTCCCTAGGTATTCCCATGTATTCCAGAATGTTCTCATGTACTTAAATCCTTGCCCATGTACACTGGCCATGCCCATGTACATTGTCTATGTCAAGGTATGTAGTCATGTCCAAGTATATGGTCATACCCACATACCCATGTCATAACCGTGTACCTGGTTGTGTCTGTTACCATATATTTATGGGGTACATTCCAAGTCACCAACACCATATACCAAGCATGTGTAGGTCATACACAATGAGTGATATTTAATCTCAGCAAAAAAAAGATACTCTATGACAGAACAAATTTACATGCATATTTATTATCAAATAGTGAGTATTTTTTAGTTTTTTCCAATGATAAACCCCATGTATTAACATGTTTTATTAAAATAATTGGTAATTTGAATTTTATAATGAAAATGAGCATAATTGAGAATAGTTCATAATTCTGGATTTTGGACAGATTTTCACCATAGGGTTATTCTTATCATTTCTTAAAAAATATAATTCCAAATTCTATGACTCTTTTTTTGTTATAATCCAATTTTTATTTCCTCTTACATTCTCTTCAGGACCCAGAGTTGATTCACACATCTACTAACCAGAAAAATCATTGAACTTGGAAACTGTTTCAGGGTGGATAGCGTGGACCTCACCACCATAATGGATGCACAACTCGATCTCCACAGCTAAAATTTCGGTTATTCATCCTTGATATGGACAAGGACACATAGGCACGATCACCAACTAAATTCCATTGAGTTTTCATCCATTAAGATGGCAATTTCTCGTTATACAATTGAAGGATGCTTCCTAGAAATTTCGTCGAGAAATATTCCTATTCAATGAAAATTCCATGACTCCTATATCTTGCTTCCAAATTCAATTATAGTTTGAGGGGAGAAAGGAAAGACATTTATGAAAATCTTTTATTAATGAGGAAACGCGAAACAATGTCATTTAATGGGTCAGAAATGCTCAAAATTTCTATGGACAGAAATCATCCTATAAAAGGAGGCCCTCGCCTCCTTCTCAAATCATCAACTCGACACGCACAACCAAGGAGGGATCATACCGGGGAATGGGCCACTACAGCTCCTCTCTTCCCCCCTCATTTATTCTTTTTTATTTTATTTCCATTTCGGTTTTCTTTCATTTTTATTTCTAATTATAATTCAAATTATAGTTTTATTAATCCATGAATTTGTGTTTCTCCATCCATTTCTCTTTATTTCTTTCTCTCTCACTCTCTATATTTATATCTATCTATATCTCTCTATCTTAATTCACCAACTCCACCAAGTAATCTCATACTCTCAGAAATTAGAAGCTAATCCTGAGACTTGGCTCGGGGTGAGGTCATGGTTTTCATTAATTTTCTTTAAAGTTTAATTAAATTTAAGGTAGAATTTAGTATCATGCTTGGGAGAGATTAATGTCCTAGATTGGGTGATGATCTACAATGACATGTGACTCAAACTACTTATATTCTAGAAAATAATAGTGATTCAAACATGATAATTCATGTTTGAATTATCAAACTGAATCAAACACATGTAAGGAAATAATGATTGAATCCAAGACTAAACCCCAAAACTATGTTCTTTTTTATTAACTCATTATGTTTAAATTTTCATGATAGTTTAAATTAAAAAATTTCATAATTAAAACCCCAAAAGGATTTATCACATTCATTTATAAAACAAAACCATAAAAAGATATAGTTTAGGTGATATAGAATAAAGCATGTGAACTACATTGAGAAGGATCCTCAAGAGAGACGACCCTGGTCAACCACTGTGCTACACTAGGGAAAAAATATAATTGTTTTTTTCCATGCCCCATGATAGGCTTCCATCACTCTATCACTAAGGGACGACATCGTGTGTGTTCCAGGACTATACACAATGTATGTTAATATTTTCCCGAATCTTCTACATCCTTCACATGTCTCACCCACCCCTTTACTACTATCATTCAAACATAAATCTCATTGATGAACTTAGATCTACAGAAGACCTTTCCCAATGCATCACTAGTGGCTGTATTCCATCCACCATAACCGTTAACAATTCAATCATGTCATATATCCCCTCCTTAAACCGAAATCCATGAATAAATAACCCAGAATCCACCTTCAATCTATCTCTGACCTCCTACCACACCACATCTCACTTGGTCATATTCCCGATCCCAAACAAAAAATCACTACATTGACCCATTATACCATAGAACATTGGGTGAATATCATTTATGGGGTTTTTGTCAAACCATCTGCCAAAGGAAACACAATATATGAATGTGAAAAGAACAATGAATTAAAAGAATGAAACAAAAAAATGATGGTTGAATAAAGACAATAATATAGTTTTCTTCTATTAATTTTCAAAGAAACAAGGGATCATTATTGATAAATTATGAAACCAAAAATAAATAAATAATTGGATTCTTGTGGAGAACAAAAATCTCTATAAAAATCATATAGACAATCCATGTTTGTAAAATAAAAAGGGATAGACATCCATGAAATAACATGGCCTACCTAATGCTTGGATCAATCAATGATAATTAATGGGTATCAACCATTTTCATTAGTGAGATCTGGGAACATTATTGGTGATGTTGAATCCTTTAAAAAATGAAAACTACATCATGATCTCTCTTCATTTATCAATGAACCTCTTATTTTAATCCTCCAATATTCCAAGGATAGGAAACTAATCAATGAAATTAATCAAAATGATGTATTAATAGAAGACAATTAGGTTTTAGTATATTAAATAAATCATTCAATAAATAATTAAATTTATTTATCACACTTGACAATGGTTTCCTTTAACCAAATATCTTATGATGATCAACATCATGTCACACATAGGATAAAACCTATGTCCTAGAATGAAGAACGCTATTGGATTATTCATATAAGGTCCTCATGAATAGAAAAACTGTTTATTTTTTATGATATGCATGTTTGTTATTCAATATATATTTATATGTATGATATATTAATTTTAAGTTCCTACAACACCTAAACAAATTGCTGACTCTGATTAAAAATCATGAGATATATATATATATATAAAGTGACTAAACCAAAAAAATTGGGTTCAATATACTCCATCTACTTTAATGATTTTAAACCAATAATGAACAATCTATACCAAAAGGTGGATGTAATAAGCTTTCATCTTGCACACACGCTCCCTTGAGCTCTCCTACACGATCTCATGCAACCAAAGCACTCGAACCAAAGTGATAGTCTGTCTATATAAGGTCTTCTCCTATCATTCCTTTTTCACCAGTTAGTACTCTATGAGCATGGATCCTTCATCGTTGTCTAGCTCTCCGCAATCAATAACATGTATCGGGTAATGCATGTATCTCGTCAATTGAGACATTGGGAAAAGATCATGTACTCGTTCCATCTATTGGGTATTTCCATGTAGTAAGAAAACTCTTCAATACTCCATATGATCTCCGACAGTTTGATGAACCATGAGGATATCTTACTTCCATTGAAAAAAACACTTGAACCCTCACTATGGAGAAACAGTCTTGAAAACATGGCCTCCCTACCAAAACAATAAAGTCCAAAGACATCAACCATATATGATTTATATTCACCCAATAATATTTTAATACACTCATGGATAACCTCAAATTTATGTATCATTTCCCACACCATAAATGTCCCAATAATATTAATTTTTGAACCCTAGTCTTGCACAATGGTGACCTTGAAGGTATCACATATATGGCCAAAAAAGGTTTTATACTGATGGTATATTGATAGATATTAATATAATATCACAATAGAAATGGAATTTGATGCTCCATTATTTGGATGAAGTCCAACACATAGGATTTCAGCATATCCTCCATCATCATAATGGTCTTCTCAGTCTATCCATCCATATGGAGGTGAAACACACTGATCATCCATATATAGGTCTTTAAATCCTTAAAAACCCCTACCAAACTCTATTATGAACCAAGAAACACATCAAAAGATGATTATTATGGTTACCCTAAGAATATAGAAAATATCTCACATGTAAAACTATTGTAAACTCTTAACTGAACTTTTCTACCATATTGGAAGAAAGTGTTATGACACGGTGAGTCAGTAAAAAACAACCCATATAATGTTATGGCCTATCACTTTCATTGGAATCCCCATCAAAAAAACCATTTATATATCATATCAATTCCATTCCAGTATATCAATAGGTTGAGTGAAACCTATGGGATCCTAATTCTCAACCTTTACTTAATAACATGTTAGACATGGACAGAAAAATGTAAAAATAAATTTCCTTATCCATAAAAACATACTCTAACGGTTTTCTGACATATTAACCACACATGGATTAATAACCAAGGTGGAAGTATAAAACTCATTCAACACCTCCCCATCAACCTTGAGTATAACTACCATCATCCCATAGAAAATGATGACACACTTCCCTCCTTCCAAAAATCCATGTTATGAATATCACAAGGATATATAGCAATGAATGACATCGATGTCAATGAATCCCAACTAGGCCTCTCTAACACATTGACGAAAAAGTGGATTCACAACCATTGACTAAATATATTCTACCATTATCTCCCCCACCAGTGTTAGCTCTAACAAATCCAACTACTCCTATGCCTCTTCCACCAATCTATAATGATATTTCCTACTAAGGGAAAATGTTTCCACATTTTTCTTCCATATAGTATACACTATCTCAATGTAATCATCCTATAGAAACACCAACCAACACCACATCCTCAGGATGCAAACTCTATGATTGAAGATATAACTTATTCTTTGGTAGTATGACTATACAATGACATTCTTGACAAAAATATAATTTGTCCACATATTTAAGGTGAATACTACTACTTCCAACAACAAACCAAGGATTTTATTAATTTATTTCGATAGGAAATAATATCCATGACCTATAATTGATATATACCTACCTCTACATCAACATGAATATTAGCCCAACCCCAGAGGAATCACCAAACACCACGTTCTCAATTACCTATTCTAGTAGTCTAAAAAGATGAGAACTAGTCAACCTTTGCTTCTAATATTAAAATAATTTATAACACAACATTGTCTATGAAAATGAATTCCATTTGCCATTCAAGGTAATCAAAGGGGATTATATCTTGGACAAATCTTCCATGAACTTCTTGTGGTAACTTTATAAACTGAAGAAGCACCACACCTCTGACATGCTCTTGGGTGTTTCCCATGAAGGCACTTCATCAATATTCATCCTATCAATTACCAAACCATGCTCATAGATATTCCTCCCAATAAATTTTAACTCATAGATCCAAATATGACACATAGAGAGATTTATATAAAAATGTAGCTCCCAAAGTATGTCTAAGACTATCACCAAATGCTTCGCTTTCTCATCCTCTGGTGCAGAGTACATGAGAATGTATTAAATAAAGACAACTAATAATTGGACCATGTTTTTTAGGAATATCTTATTCATAATATAAATGAACATAAGGGGTGAATTATTACCACCAAAAAGAATCACTAAGAACTCATAGTTTCTATTGAGAAATTGGAATTCAAATTTCAGAATATCATTCTCACATACCCTCAACAGATTGTATCTAGACATTAAATTTATCTTTGATAACAATCTCACCCTATTCATAATGTCAAAATGGTCATCAATCCTCATAAAGGTGTATTTTTTCTTCATAGATACCAGATTCTGTCATAACCCAGGCTATCATTCATAGATATTACATATTTTTAGATTAATACCATTTACATTTCATAAATATATGCTCGAGGATCATTATGGTTTAAGTCCTTTGTATATATAGAAATATAATCAACTAGTTTATAAGTAAACTATATAATATCTCACTAAATTCTTAGTGTCTAGCACACTTCTTAGAAATATCATAATTAATATATATCTTCACAACCTGGGGAAATGAAACATATTAAAGGATGAGATTAAATTCTCATTAAGGGTAATGTGTATATATATATATCAACATAACACAAGAATATGTCTAATATATCATCAAAATTAAATCTAAAAACCATATCCTTATTTTCATAAACTGATAAACAATATTTATGGGATAAATAATGGTTGTTCATAAGACATGAATCATAAAATAATCAATGAAAAAAGATCCATGAGATTATAACGTTGTAATAAGATATCTAAATATGATATAGACATAATATTACAACATTGTGAACATGTCTATATAGAGACATGTTCACTCATTATGTTAAGGACATGAATGAAGACCCTGGCGTAAACTTATGTAAATGAATGTTGGTCCACTCATGAGATTATGGAAATGAAATCATGTCCACACACAAGCTTATGGACATGAAATAAGGTCAAAAAATAACATTGTTGACATGAAATATGGTTCAAACATTAAATAATTAATCCATGGGTTATCTATATTTACCAAATTTCTGGGTGGAAGATATAGGTACCACTATATCATAGTGAAAATAAATCATATTTGTGCCATAAGATCATAAAATATTCATCATATCATAAACCGTGAAATGAAAGGTGTTTCATTAACATTTCATCATATCATATCCCAGGGAAAAGGAATGTGTTTTACAATGATTCATCATCATAATCATAAAAAATTTAGAAATTAATAATAATGGTATCATGGGATAATATCTATAGTAAGACATAGTTAACATAAATGGATGTCATCTTAGATGTAAAATTGTTTAGAAAGATCACATGGATAATTTATTAAGGAAAATAGCCAACCAATATTAAAAATTACTTTTTAAAAGATCAAATTTTTTAAAAAATCATAATCCTTTTCTTCTAAAATAACCTTGGAAAACTATAATGTAAGCTTCAAATAAATTATTAGTCATTAAGGTTTAAATTTTTTTCCATTTTATAGTAGTTAAAAAAATAATTGCTTTTAAATTTACAATAAAATTCAAAAAAAATTATTTTAAATATGAAAAGATGATTTATTTTTAAACCATTATTTTAAAAAATAAACAAGGGTATAAATTTATTTAAATGTTGTTTAACGAATTGTAAAAACATTTTTTAAAATGTTTATAGAAAACCTGGATATGGAAGAAACATTTTTTTCATCTAAATAGAGAAATAACGTATACCTTTAATTATAATCATTCTTTTAAAATATTCTATACATAAAGAGAGGAAGGTGAAAGGGAAAAAACATTATAATTAAATAACCAAATGATAATAAAATTCATTAGTGTATTTAAAGGTATATTAATATATTTTATCCCCATAAGGATTAAAATAATCAATTCTTTTAAACAATGTGATTATAACAAAAAACACATACCACTTCCATAATATTTGAATAGTTGTATCCCTGAAGAAAAATATGATAATATATATGAATATACAAAAATTTTCATTAGAAAAATCATTAAATACATTTATATTTATTATATACACCACACAAATGAAACGAGTGGTAAATATGATATATGTATCCATGAAATAAAAGAGATACTATAAAAACCTTACCATTAGTTTTGAATTACTTCAAACGCATTTCAACCTTCTTTATAATAAAAATAATATTTTTATACATATATTATAGAACCATACATATATTTATCACAACATATATTATTTACATATATAATTTGATTACCTATTTATTAACAATTCTTTGTTAAAATCACATTTTGGGTAATACCTACTTAATTATTCGTGCATATTTTGGTTAGGTTTTTTGTCATTGTAATTTGATAATGTTTAAATATTATATTACATGTTAACCAAGATATAAATATCATATATATTCAATATATATATATATTAATCCAATAATGTTAATTATAGAAAATGAATTACACCATTCATGAAGATGATGTGTTGTAGGATAGTATAAAAGTTGTTTCCATATTATTAATGAATGAATAGAAATAAATTTAAATAATATATTAAAATTATAGAATAATTTTCATGTCATGTATATCACATATTTTCATCAAACCTATTTTTATTACTTTCTATTTATTGTATAATTGAAGAAAAACCATATCCCTTCGCGAGACGGTAGTCCATCGTACATATGAGTGACGTTATCATATTCCTATGGAACGGTATGTAAGAAAGTATACGTGTTATTGTAATAATAAATGTAAAATTATGTCATTAGTATAAAATAAATATGTCAAATACATCATTATATACAATCATGAATGGTGTCGATGGAAAATTAATTTCCTAAGATCACAAGGCGGTAGCCCACCATACACATGATTTATGGTTTCATTAATCATTTGATTAATGAGGTGGTTCATATAGGCTAGTCATAAAGACAATAACATCTTAGTATATTTCATATTATTGTATTATTATATTTTCACCATTAATATGTGAATGAAGGTCGTAAGAGAAGAAGTAAAAAAAGGGTTTAGTGAAGACAATTACTTTCTCTTAAAACAACCCCCTTTTTTATTTTATTAATACCCCTAGGGTTGGACTCATGGGATTACCAAAATCCCTATATCATGGATCAAAATTCCAATAAGGTAATTATCCAGGTCTTGATTGAGCCAAATGTCATAAGAGGTGAAAAAATGTAATGGGAGTATGTGGCCTTTTAAAATCAATGAGGAGTGGAATTTTTATAAATACACAAAACCAAACCATAATGGGGAGAAAATATCAACCCAAATACATCAAAAATGGATAAATAACCGATTTTTGGTATGATATGGTTGAGACATACATCCAAAACACATAACAAAAGAAGTTTTTTTATTTAATTTGTTAATATATAATTTTCCATAGTTTTTCCATGTTAGACTTCACTATCATTACTGGCCTTTTATCTATGTAATTTATCATTTAAGACTACCTATAAAATTGTTCTTATTAGATAATTTTTCCCACTATTTATATATCTGAAATTCAATTTATAAAATAATAATATTTTGTGTGTGAAAAACTATGTTTAATAAAAGCGCATGTAAGATGAAAATTCCTCATTTTACCATTTTCGTCAATCACAAATTATTTAAAATTTATTGTTCAATATAATTTTTATAAAAATACAATTGTTACATTAAGGGAATTTGTTTTATATCTTTAAAAATATTAAATTATGTTTCTAGAGTATAAGTTTTTAGTAATATTAAATCATTAAATAGAATATTATTAATTATAAAATAGAAGTAATGACATTTTTGACAGTATTCATTTAATTTAATTTTAAAAACATTAATAAAAAGGTGGAATTAAAATATATTGATTTAAAACCATTATATCATGTTATATTTGTATAAAAAGTTCTTGAAATACAATAATTCATTCAATTTATAAATATTTTTAGAATCATTTATTTTATTTTTCTATTAATTTCAAAATTATTATGTATGTGTTGCTTAATAATTGTAAGTAATTATATAATTACTAAAAAATTCCATCATGAATTTTTTTTGTTATGCAATAACATCTAAATGTTTTCACTATGTCAACAGAATATTTATATTTAAAAATAAGAGGGTGACATATTGTATTTTACATTACTTAAATGGTAATATAGGTCACTTCAACGTAAATGTTTTCCAAAAGCACATAAAAATAATGAATATGTACATAATGGTCAGTATATGGCCATATAAGATGAATTATATATGATTTTAGTTGATTGTAACTCATATCCATTTAGTTTTACCCATGGTAATCTCATTTTATCCTTAACCACGACAATTAATTTTTTTCAAAAATTCATTTTTTCCAAAAAAAATCATGTTAAATATAATTTATAATTTTAATTATTATGATTCTAAATATATTATCAAATTTTAAAAATTATATTGATATTATTGTTTAAATGTAATTTAAAATTAAACATAGAGACCTAAGGGAAAAAACGGTCTTCCAAATGGAAAATTTTCATAAGTATAAAAAGTTTTAATATCAAAATTCAGTATAAAATTAATTCCAATGATATAAATTGAATTAATAAATTTATAACAGAAATAATTTTAATATTAAATTTCTATTAAACAATATGGAACTTTTTAATTTATTTAAATGAAAATACAGTTTTTTTAAAAAATCAATATTTTTCACTGTTCACTAGAAAATTATTCTTTTAAGAAGAATCCCAAAAATTTACCATATGATAATTTAATAAATTTTATATAAAAAAATTCTATTTTTATTAAATATATTTTTTCAATGTTTAATAATTAATTTTATTATTAGTTCATAAAATTCAATAGAAATCATTTTTTGAGAAAAATATAATTTTAAAGCATATAAATACATTACTAGAAATTAGTTACTTATACATAAATATATTATATTCACCATAAAACTTTATAATTAATTTTCAAAATCTATTTATTCGTATTTATACCACCAAATTCAATAGATAGATTATAATGGTCAGGTTTGAATACCAATATTAATAGTATATCATGATTTTTTAAACTCGATTTTTTGTGTAACAGAAGATATCAATGAAATGAAATTTATTGAAAATAATACATAAAATATTGGGTTGTTAGACTTGTGATGAACCAAAAACTCTCTGGATGTTTAGGTTTGGTTATTTTGGGTTATCCTCTTTGGTATTGTTATACTCACACCTGAATGGGTTCTAATCACACATGTCTTCTATTATGCATATGACATGCCTTTTAATGGAGTCCTCTGAGGACTTGGAGAAAGTAGGACATTGTGAGATAAGATGACCATGGTTCTCTCTCAATATTTCATTTGACATCATTTCCTTCCCTCAAAGCAGGTTGGAATAATTTTTATTTTTTATGGGAATGTATTTCACCATTATACAATGCAGTACATATGGCATATTATGATGTGAGATAGATGTTATAAATTCATTATGATATTAGATATTCTTTACATTTTGACATTGTAAGAAACCAGATCTTCTTTTCATGCATGTTTCCCTTTTCCCGGTTTTTTTGAGGAAAAAAATAAGTTTCAGGAAATTTTGGATGTACATGCCGTGAACATTATATGTACATTCCGTGTAGCTACCTTGCACACTACCATGTGTGGTGACCTGGAGGCTCCCTAAATCAGGGCTCGGTAAGGGTAAGTACATGCCATGTACATCAAAAGTACATGATGTGTATTTTATTTTATTTTTCCATTAAATGCTCCAAGGTCAAATCTTATCAATAGAAACATCTTCTTCTCTGACTTCTTCGAACGAGAGCGTCCGTACGATGTGGATCTTCACCGAGCCCCCGGTCGTGCATCCATTCTCCAAAACGAACTCTGTTGGTTGCATTAGAATCACATCAGTGAGTTTTCCCTTCTTCTTGAACACCATATTCTTATTTCTCCTCTCTCATGAGATATCATGGGTTGAACGTTTTAGACGTTTTTATAGATCTACCGAATTCTAGGTCGATCCAAGGGCCGAAGCCAGAGTAAAACGATCCTAAAATGCCAAGGTAGGTGGTTTATGCCTTTCCGTTGAAATTAATTGAGTAATATGGGAAATTTTTCCAATAAACATGAATATAGAAATGCGTTTTTACCATTTTAACCTTGTTAATTGCCTTCCATGATTGTATGCTTCATTAGAGGTTAATTGGATGTGAATGGGGTTGATTTCTATGCCTTGGAAGTGCTTTCTCATGCATATTCTGTTTTCGACCTTTTGGTCCTGCTTATACTATTTGGCCGCTTTGCCTATTTCCCCATGCCTAGTGTTGTAGGGTAGAGTGTTTGTATTCTAACATGCTGGATATGATGTATACTATTTAGTCAAGTAGTTCCTGAGGTTTACTTGGGCCGGATTGCGTTGTTATGCTTGTTTGTCTTACACAACTTCGTGAGAACCTAGTGTAGTAGACTATAAGGGGAATTGATCATGTGAGCTTCCTCATAGAATCTTAAATAAATTTTTCCAATAAGGGGAATTGACTGTGTGAGCTTCCTCAGAGAGTCTTTAACCATTTTAGACTATAAGGGGAATTGACCGTATGATCTTCCTTAGAGATTCATTGTTATTTTCTTATAATTGAACCATAGTTGATTGGCTGTGTGTACTTCCTAGAGGGTTACCTTATTTGATTAACTACTTATTTGATATGTGAAATTGAATGCTTTCAAACTGGGGAATTTTGTACTACTGAGTACTTCCTTGTTTATTTATCTTTTACTTATGCCCTGCCGTATATTTTCAATGACTGTTAGGCATAGATATATTGGTGTTTGCCTATTAGGATTAGTTTAACACCCTAATTCAGTCATGATTTTGGGCCCCAATAGATTATATTACTGTAGGTATAGATAAGGGAAAGCACCCTTCAACTACAAGTACTTGATTTCTATGGAGATGGAGAGCATGGGACCAAGCTATGGCTTGCGATGCGGAGGAGTTATTTACTTGTTTTTATTTTGTACATTTGGTTAGTATTTTATTCAACAATGTGACTTGTTTGGATACTTTCCTAGACATATGTATCATGCATCATTTTATATATGTGATCTGGTTGTTTCTTTATCAGTCTTCCACTGTTTACTATTATTTGATACTTTCACTGCTTCTTCTTGTATTAATCTATTTTACTTCCACTATGTACTCTTCCAATTATAGAATAGTCTCTCTACTATCACACCTAATTCCCTCACTACTAGTCGGTAGCCTCTGACATTTGGGGAAATGCGCATGAGGCCATGGGACCAACTGTGTATGGGGTGCCTCTGGGTGGCCTCTGGAACCTGGACATTAAAATGTGGTATCAAAGGAACTCTTTTCTTCTTGACTTACTATTTGTAGCATGTAGCCTGGGATAGGATAGAATAGGTACTTGGATTTAAGTTGTTCCTGGGAGTAGCTAACCCATGTATAGGGAAAATCCAATCTACCTTGTTTGTTTAAACTGTTCTGGTTTTTCAATTTTATAGTTGATTTTATTTCACTGTTGGGTGTTTCACATGTTTTGTGCTGTCACCGTTGATGTTATTGAGGTTATATTTCTATCTCAACCCGATGAGATGAGGGTATTCAATTTCATTCATTATATAGGAACTTGTTAAAAATCACATGTCATGCATTCTAACCATGCCATTTAGGATGAATTAGTGATTATATGTTGTTGTGATAAATTTTGTGCTAGATATGCATGCTGTTGTGAAAGATGCCTTGATAGAATACCTATTTTTGTTAGGTTATTGATTTGGGTAAGGATTTGTTGAATTAATTCCAAACATTGGTTCATGAGGTATTATGGGCCCTTGTGAACTGAAATTCGGTGGATCATTGCCTTTTTTCCTTGTTATAACATGTATAAGATTCCATTCTTTGATTCATGGGGAGTATGGGCCCTCACAAATCAGAATTTGGCACTTTCAATGTTCATTTTAGTGTTTTTCAGGGTTTCGAAGTAGTTTCTGAGGCTTACTGTCTGGAAAATCCTAGAATACACAGCGTGTAATGTTAAATACATGCCATTTGTTCAACTGTTTGGGAAGAAACTATTTTTAATAAGTACACACTGTGTACTATAGGTACACGCCTTGTAGTCTCTAACCGTGTCTCAGACTATGTGTGAGGGGACATGGGGTTTGGATTCATTGGTAGGACATGCCGTGTACCAGATGTACATGCCATTTTATAGAGAATGTAAACCGGCCATGTCACTAACTTCATGTGGCGGTTGAGTCTTTTCAAATACACGATGTGTCTATATGGATCATGTCATGTACTATAACTCGTGTACCCAGCCATGAAACAAACAACATGGGTCAGACAAATCTTTCTAGTACACATCCTATCCATATAGAACATGCTGTGTAGTGTGAGCCATGTATCCAACCACATATCTAACAACATGGGTCGGTGAAGATCATCTAGTACACGCCATGTCTATCTTGAACATGCCTTGTAGTCTTTTCTTAGGAGAGTCATGTGTCTTAGCCATGTAGAAAGACTCGGGTAGGGAAATAGAAGTTGAGTACACATCATGTGTTAGGACAACAGTTTGTGTGTAGGGGGTGTTACACAACCAATTTTGGGAGTAGTACATTCCATGTGAAAAACAAAAGGGAACTCGCTGTGTGGATTTATACATGTTGTGTAGTCATGTTATAGAGAACTCAAAAGAATTCTCTCTCCCATTCCTCTATCTTACATCTATGTTTTTGTCCCTATTAATCAAGATCTAAGGTGTGTGCTTGACCTTGCAGAGTCATACCAACATGACGTACTCCATTTGTACACCAGTTGCATGGTGGTAATAAGACACCGAACATGACTAATAAGGAACTACCTACATAACATCTAGTTGTTCCAGCCATGGAATATATTCTTATACTTGAAACAATTGTCGATAGACAGTTTAGGGAGTGATTTTTGAGGATGATGCAGACCTTCTAGGATGCACCACCTCCTGCCCCGTCGATGGAAGAATTGACGCGGGTCTTTCAGCAGAAGCATCCTCTCACTTTTTCATGGGAAGGAGGACCCCAGGATATAGAATCACGGCTTGAAGCCACATTGACGATCATAAAGAATCTGGATATGCCTCTAGAGAGGAGGGTCAAGCACTCTAACTACATTCTTCGATACTCCGCTAAGTGGTGGTGGTATGTGATCTCATAGGTGGGACGCCAGTAGAATATGGCTTGTGATGAGTTTCAACACACCATCTATGATTTCATCTATCCAAATACCTTGAGGTCCCATCGATCCTGAGTGTTCATGAGTCTAGAGTAGGGTATTCTTTCTGTTATGGGGTATTCTTCTCACTTCACCGAGCTACAGTGCTTTACACCCCTTCTAGAGGGAGATTAGGTGTTCCTTGCATGAATGTTTAAGGATGGTCTCAGGAAGGATATTTGATCCCAAGTGAACATATTTAGGTTGACTTCAATATTCTCTATTTTCAACCTGACACTGATCATAGAGTGAAATCTAAGGGATTCTAGAGAAGTGGGCCAGGGTGTTTTAGCATCCAGGGTTAGTGCATCACCGACCGATAGTAGGAAGCGCCGCAGGGAGGCTGCACAAGAATATCTGAGTTGGTGGAATTCATCTTATGGTATCCAAGTGGTGTTCTACCAGTGCCGAATGAGTAGGAATATGAGGCTACATTGTCTGAGAGACCCAGTGGAGTTCCAATCATGAGTTATGATTGGTCATATTTAGCGCTTCTATCAGATCTTCTCACCAGCAGCTGGTGGCAGGGGTTGTTTTATGACTCCGTGTTCAGGAGTAGCACCACCAGTTACTCCTCAGTCACGGAAATTGAGTTCTTATAGCTGTTTAGGCCAAAGTGTAGGTCTGGGCAATAGTAGTTAGATTCCAGTCTTTTATGGGCAATAGGGTGGATCAGCTCAAAGTGGTTTGGCAGGGTCACAAGGCCGCAGTGTAGGCCCGACTTCTGCATTGGAGCAAACCCACTATGAGAAGGATCTCGGACCCTATGTAGTTCGAGGTACGATCTTAATATCCTCAATTTTAGCTCATAATCTTTTTGATATAGGGGATTCCCATAGCTTTATATCTATCACTGTTGTGGAGAGCCTTAGGCTATGTATCTTTTCTTCTACTGATATCTTGATGCTAGACTCTTTATTGGGGAATCGAACGACTAGTGTACGTCAGTTAACTAATTTCCCTCTAGAGGTTGGAGGGTGTCAATTCTTATGGGACCTCTATGACCTAGAGATGGCATGCTATGACGTCATTCTCAGAATGGTAAATATAGTTCCCTTCTAGGAATCCATTGATTTCTATCTACATAGGGTGAGTTTCACATCACTAGAGGGTGGATATTTTCTCCACAAGGGGGAATGGGATGTTCAGGCGAGCATAACGGGACCTGAGCATCATGGGGTTGGAGGAGTCACAACCCAGATTTCTATTCTATATCTAGATTACTAGGGGACTTCATAGACGGACTTTCCCCCAGTTGTGGATCATTTTAGAGATGACTTTCTAGAGGGATATTCAAGTTTTCCTCTAGATCATGGGGTAGAATTTTCTATTGAGCTTATGCTAGGGGAGGAACTGGTGTCCATTCCTCCTTATAGGATAGCTACACTAGAGTCGCAGGAGCTCAAGAAGCAGTTGGATGAGTTATAGGAAAAGGCTTACATTCGACCAAGTACATCTTCTTGGGGTGCACCTATCCTGTTTACAAAGAAGGCGGAAGATACCCTATGACTCTTTGTGGATTATTGGATGTTGAACTAGTTTATGGTCAAAAATCGATATCCCTTTTCTTGGGATTGATGATATCTTTGATCAACTTCAAGGATCCCGAGTGTTCTCAATGATTTACTTGATCTCCGGTTACCATTTGTTGCACATTAGACAATCTGATATAACTCTTATAGAATTCCAGAACAGGTAGGGTCTATCCGAGTATGCAGTTATTCCATTCGGTCTCACAAATACATTTGATGTTTTCATGGAACTGATGAACTGAGTGTTCCATCCATACTTTGATTCTTTTGTGGTGGTCTCGTGGATGATATCTTGGGGTACAATCACACTCGAAACGACCATGTCACACATCTTGAGATTGTTTTGAGTACAATAAGAGAGCATTAGTTATATGATAAACACTCAAAATGACACTTTTGGATGGATCAGATTCACTTCTTGGGTCTTGTTATCTCGAAGAAATGAGTGTTAGTAGACCTAGAGAATGTGAGATCATCTTTTTCCTGGGAACATATGATGAGAATCTTTGAGGTGCGGAGTTTTCTAAGGCTGGAAGAATACTACAGACATTTCATACAGGACTATTCACGCTTAGCAGCACCACTGACGTGTTTGACTAAAAAGTGTGGAAAGTTCTTGTGGTCAAGTTCTTGTGAGTCGACCTTTCAGGATATGAAAGGGAGGTTGACTTTAGCACTGATACTAGTGTTTCCAAATCCGGTAAAGACCTATACTGTGTACTGTGATGCATCAGGTATCAGGAGGGGAGCAGTGCTAATGCAGGGATAAGGAGTTGTTGCGTACGAGTCTCAGAAATTGCGGCCACATGAGAGGAATTACCCGACACTCAATATAAAGTTGGATGCTGATGTTATTTATTTATGATATTGGAGAGATTATCTTCTAGAAGAGCATTTTGTGGTTTTCACTGAACAAGAAATTCTCAAGTACAACTTCAATTGGTGTGATCTGAATTTGAAACAGCGAACATATGTTGAGTAACTTCAGTCCTTTGACGTTGAGCTTGCCAATATGCTAGAGAATGGAAATGAAGTGGCTGATGCATTGAGCAAGTGGACTCAGATACAGGTAGTTCAGGAGGCCAATAGGGAGTGGCAACTTATGACACTTTTCTCTAAGATGCATTTGGAGGTGCATGACAGACAGGGGAAAACATTTCTTTCTTCTATTTTTGTTACCTCTACACTAATTGATCGAGTGCGGGTGAGGTAACTATCAAATTCAGAAGGCCTAGTCCTACGGGAAATCATGTCCGAAGAGGACTCAATTTTTGAATGGACCATAGGTGAGGATGATATCTTTTATTTTTAGTGACGCGTTTGGGTTCCAGCAGAGATACACGAGGAGCTGATTCAGGTCTTTCATTCCTCAGTTTTGGAAGTTCATCATTGTGTCACCAAGATGTATCGTGACCTACACCATTAGCATTGGTTTCTAGGTATGAAGAGGGATGTTTCTTGTTTCATCATGAGGTGTTCCACCTGTCACCAGGTAAATGTGGAGAATCAACAACCGTCAGGACATTTACAGCAGTTACACATTCCCGAGTGGAAGTGTAATGATGTCATGATGGATTTTGTGACAGGGTTGCTGAGGTCACCTCGTGGGAATGATGCAGTTTGGGTTTTCATTGACAGACTTATGAAGGCTGGTCACTTTTTTCCGATCAAGGAGACTGTCTGTGTTGATAAGCTAGGAAAGTTGTAAATCTGAGAGATTGTACATCTGCATGTAGTTCCACACTCCATTTCTTCAGACAGGGATGGAATTTTTACATATCAGGTCTGTAAGGGGATCATAAGGATTTGGGTACACATGTACTTTGGAGTACGACTTACCATCCCTAGACAGATGGCTAGTCCAACTGTATGATTCAGGTGCTTGAGGACATTCTCTGATCATGCATTCTGGATATTGGAGGTTCTTGGGGGACGAACATACCTCATGTCGAGTTTTCTTAAAACAATAGTTTTCTTGAAAAAATTCAAATTGAACCTTAGGAGGCTTTTTAAGGTAGGCCATGCTGTTAACCCTTATGTTGGATGGAGGCAGGATAGGTAGACATGCTAGGACTTCGCCCTTTCCAAGAGACCACAGAGCAGATAGAGTTGATTTAGAAGAGGATGAATACTGCAATGTCTCGGTAGAAGTCTTATATTGATTGATAGAGATGACCCCTGGAGTTCATCGTCGAAGATCAGGTTTTCCTTCGTGTCACACAGAGGCTGGGACACAGAAGGATTAGGAGACATGGTATGTTTCACATAGGTACATCGGGCTGTTTGAGGTGTTGGAGAGAGTTGGACCAGTTGCCTATCGGTTTCAGTTATCTTAGAGGCACAAAGCTATAAATAATTTATTCCACATTTCTCATCTTCAACATTACTTCTCAGACCTATACAATACTTTCCATCCTAAGGAAGTTGAGTTGGAGGTGGATTCAATGTTGGAGGAGTATCCTATTCGGATTGCTGATCAAAGCATGAAGGTTCATTATGGTCGGTCTGTTCCTCTAGTATGAGTGCTATGGAAGCAAGGGCAAGTATATGATGAGACTTGGGAGAGGGAGGCTGATGTACGATCTCAGTGGCCATAGCTGTTTGGGAATTCTTCTTCTACACTGTCTTTTTTGGGAAATTTGTAGATGAATTTATTTAAGGGGGGAAGTTTGTAAGAACCCAGATCTTTTATTCAGGTATGTTTTATGTTTTATGTAGTTTTTGAGGAAAAATAGGAGTTTCTAGAAATTTTTTAAGTACAATCTATGTACTTTATATGTATGTGTCATGTACTAGGTTACAGTGGGTAGTCGTGTGCTGGCTGTGTAGGGGCCTTGAACACAACCATGTGTCGTGACCTGGAGGCCACCTAAAATGGGGCTCGGTAAGGGAATGTACACTCCATGTACATCAAAAGTACACACCATGTATTTTTTTTTCAATAAATGCACCGGGGTTGTGTATTTTTGACAGAAACCTCTTTTTCTCATACTTCGTCGACAGAGAGCATCTGTATGGTGTAGAACTTCTCCGAGCCCCCGATCATGCATCCATTCTCCAAAACGAACTCTATCATTTGCATTGGAAGCAAATCGGTGAGTTTTCCCCTATTATAGGAAACCATCTTCTGATTTCTCATATCTATTGAGATATTGTGGGTTGAACGTTTCAGATGTTTTTATAGATCTACCATGTTTTAGGTCGATCCAAGGGCTGAGGTTGGAGTATAATGATGTTACAATGCCGAGGTAGTTGGTTTGTGCATTTTTTTAGAATGTATTTGAGTATTATTTGAAATTTTTTCAAATACCCTTGAACAGTGTATTGCGTGTTTACCATTTTACCCCTATGAATTGAGAGCCATGCTTGTATGCTTGAGTAAGGGTTAATTTGATGTGAATAGGGTTGATTTCTATGCTTTGGAAGTGTTTTCCCATGCATGTTATAATTACGACCATTTGGTCCTGCTTAGCTTGTTTGGTTGCCTTGCCTATTTCCCCATGCCTAGTGTTGTAGGGTGGACTGTTTGTATTCTGAAATTCTTGATATATTGCACACTGTTTAGCCAAGTAGTTTTTGACGTTTAAATGGTCCGGATTGCATTGCTATGATAGTTTGACTTAAACAGGGCCGTGAGAACCTAGTGTAGTAGACTATAATAGGAATTGGCCATGTGAGATTCCTGATAGAGTCTTAAATCAATTATGACTATAATTGGAATTGACCATGTGAGATTCCATAGAGTGTCTTTAACCATTTTTCACTATATTGGGAATTGATGGTTTGAGATTCTTTAGAGAGTCTTTGTTATATTCTTATAACTGAACTACATGGGATAGGCATTGTGTACTTCTCAGAGGGTTACCTGCTTTGAGTTGCTGCTTATTTGATATGTGAAATTTAATGCTTTGAAAATTTGGAATGTTTTGCTGCTGAGTACATCATGGTTTACTGGTCCTTTAAATATCTACTTCCATATATATTCACTGACTGTTAGGCACAAATATTTTGGTGGTTTTATACTGGGATTAGTCTAACACCTTGTTCGGGTCATGCTTTTGGGCCCAAATAGATTATATTACTGCAGGTATAGATTAGGGCAAGCTCCCTTCTACTTTAGGTACTGGATTGCTGTGGAGCTGGAGAGCATGGGACCAAGCTATGGATTGTGATGATGGGGAGTTATTTACTTGTTTTTATTTTTTACTTTTGATTAGTATTGTATTTAGCACCATGACTTGTTTGGATGCTTTCCTAGACACACATTTCATTCATTATTTTATATATGTTCCCTTGTTGTTTCTTTATCAGTCTTCTGATGTTTACTATTGTTTGGTACTTTTACTTATTCTTCTAATATTTATCTATTTTAAATCCACTATGTATTCTGCCAATGAGGGCATTGTTTCCCCACCATCACATCCAAGGCCCTCACTACTAGTTGGCCACCTCTGGTGTATGGGGAAATGCTCTTCAGAGCATGTTACCAACTGGGTTCAGGGCACATTTGGGTGGCTTACAGATTTGGGGAGTTACGGGCATTGAATGGGCTAAGAGATGTATCTCAAAGTATATTTTCTTAGGATAATGCCTGTCATATGTGGTATATGCATCTTAGGGCAACTCGCAAATACCTAGAGTATTAGAGATGGAAATAGGTTTTCACACAAGGCTTACTCCCAGCTAGGGTGGGACCAGGTGGGTATGTTCATGAATCAATCACTGATAAAATGACACATTTATCTACACCAATTTTTTTTTGAAAAAGGGTTCCCATTTATCATCAATTTTTAGGCACAGATAAAAGTGCCCATTGTGAGCTTATTTAGCTAGTGATTATAATGTTTTCTTAATTATTAGCTCTTTTTTAGGATTTAATATTTCAAAATACTTAGTGATGCATATTGATTAGGGAATTCCCCAAACCCACCTACATTCAGTCAACGAATAGTGATTGATACTGAGTTTCCCATATTGAAATCGGTGGAATTACCTTGAATAAACATGAAAACTCCCATTATTGAAAAAATTTAAAGACATGCATAAAATAAAAACATTAGTATTCATGTAGTATGAAGTAAAAACCATGAAATCAACATAATATCCATAAAAATACCATAGTGTGTATCCCTAAAAAATGATACAAGGGGAAAATAAGAGCCAACCATGCTAAATGGAATTTGATTACTTTTTTTAGTGATTTTACAGTGGTTGAAGTATTTAAATTTTATATTTTTGAAGACATTGATTTAAGGACATTATATTAGAAAGAGAAAAATGTGTTTTGGGTGGTTGTGTAATACTGAAAGGGAAGTTTTGAACGTCATGTATGAATAATGTGAAAAGGGGAACCTGTGTATGATGAATCCATATGTCTATCAATGGAGTAAAATTAAATATGGATCTAAGACACTATGTATAAAGAACACCCTATGATTGGTGATTCTTAAAATTAAATTGAAGGTAAGTAAGGCCACGTGAGATAAACTCTCACAGAGCAGCTTCCACTTGTTAGATTATTCTGGAATAACAAGGAGGATGGTTAGTTTAAATGCATGATGCAAGGACCAATTTCAAAATAAAATAATTCCACATGTACAAATTTTATTCCTGGGTACAACTTCCAAAATCATGTCCACAATGGACCCTAAAAAAGAATCAATGCTTCAATTCCATCCTAACACTATAAGAAAAATTAGTTCTATATCAGTTTTATCATTGGTTTTATTTTATTGTTATTTTATATGTTTTTCAAGAATTTATATTGTCTCCACCCCACCGCAGCCTAGATAGAACATTTCCTGGCCCTCCAGTCCCGCCTTATAGAATCAATCATATATACGTGTTGGGTGATATTTGAACCCCTTAACTCTTTTTTATTCTGTAAATCCTTGACCACTCCACCATACCCTTCATTCTTTGACTAAATAGATATTAATATAAATGTATTTCTATAGATAAATACATGTAAATGTAAATATATGTGTATATATATTTATTCATAATTTAAAAATAAATACATAGGAAATTATAATTACATATAAATATATGTATATATGTATATCAATATAATATATATTAATGTATATAAATATTCATAAATATTTATATAGATATATTAATATAAAAAAATTTCATAAATGTATATAAATACATATATATGTGTGTATATATATTGTTATATATAATAGTATATATACACCCAAAAAATATATATGGCTAAGTATAAAAACAAATCAATATTTATATATATATACATAAATAAATTCATATAATTATCTATAAATTTATATACATAAAAATATATAACCATAAATATATATAATGCCACACACAGATATATATATATATATATATATATATATTAAAATATAATTATATAAATATAAAAATAAAAATACATAAATACATAAATAAATAAATAAATAAATATGCATATAACTATACATATATCCAAATAATATATATAAATATATATAATTATAATGAATAACGATTATATATATATAAATTTATATATAATTATAGATATATATAAAAACATTTAAATATACATAAATAAAAACACAAAAATATATCTAAATAAATACATACATACATACATACATAGATACATTTAATTAAATATAGTTATATATATATAAAAACCAATAAAGATACTTAAATATAAATAGTTATACATATACATATAATTATATAGATATATAGCCGCATAATATATCATGACCCATCCTAATGGGGTTTGTGCTATGACTCCCCAATCCCACCTATAATAGGTGAGGGGATGACAACTAGCTCCAAGTAGGAATATCACTAATATGGGAGGCCTTAGTCTATAGTAAATGTACGCATGCAAACATCCCCATGCCTATGAAATTCTGAAAAGTTAAATAACTGAAAAATCTTGAATGTATACATCTAAGTACCACTACCTGAGTATGAAAACAATAATAGGAAAGTAAACTAGGACAAAAAAAATTCACCACAAAGTGTCTGAAAACATGTCCAACATGAAAGTATAAAAGGAAGATATTGTCTGGATAACTTCTGGAACACACCATGGTCTTTCTAGTTCACTAAGAAGTGTGTGGTCCCTCTTGGAATCCATAAAAAGGTTGACTATCTTCACAAGACATGGCACATGTGGGATGAGTGTCACGACCCGAACCTACCCGACTCGAGCAGCAACTACCCCAAGCCCGCCTCCATAGGCCAGGGGATAGTGACCAACACCGAAGGCTAAACAACTCGGGGATGCCTTTGCCTAAGTACTTGTACACACACACACAACCCACTCAATGCAAAAGTGTAGAGTAAAAAGAAATGTAAAGTACCAACTATAATAAACAACCACAAAAGTTCATCGACCTCTAAACAATACAAAGTAAATGCTGAAGGTAAACTAAAAAGTAAAGGGGAAAAACACGCGCCCAACCAGAAAAGTGCCACAACCTGACAATAGGTAAACAAAAGAAAACACTTGGGAGAGTCCCTCACCTGAAACCCAACTACGACCACCACACGCGGTCCATGTTCCTGAACTCCTAAGATCTACTAAAGTCACGACCAACCTGTCAATCATCATAAAGGGCACACCAAGTGCTGGAAAATCCAAAGCAAGGGTGAGTATAAAAATACTCAGTAGGATACCCCGAAGGCTCGAGGGATCAAAAATGGAGATACCGAAGGGTGAGCATTAGATCGAACAGGGAATAGTAAAGGCGTACAACAGAGAGTGCAGTAAAGAGTACAACAAGGAGTGTAGTAGAGTAACAGTAGAGAGAGTCCAGCTCAACCCAACATGTGAAAGGAGGTAGACTCGTACTGACACAAGGAGCTGGAAATGGTGAGAAGATGAACTTCTCGTCGAGTCTTCGCTACCTATAGCAGGAGAGTAGTCTCGTCCAACCATGAGAAGCTAGACATAGAAATCATTTGGCATACCCCACGTGCATTCGCCTCCCCTGGAAGGAGAGTAACCAAAAACCAAGAAGCGGGTACTGGAACAAGGTCTACATATATATATGCTCTGTCAAGAAACCCGAACAAGATCATAAGGGGATCTCCATCCCGTAGCTCAGCCTAAGAAAGTGATTAGCCAACAGTCACAGAAGTAAACACCATCGATGCCCAGCATCCCACACATCTACCCCGAACTGTACGTCATGGGGCTCAAATCATCGCACCTTGACACTATCTGCTTTCGGTAGCATTGACTCACCCGCACGGTTTTAGGTTTTGTCGCAAGGAGGCAACTCAGTGGGGAAATCACCCCTCATACTTGAGAGTTCTGGGGGAATATCAAACCACACCTCATCACTGCCCCACAGTCGAGAGGTATCCTCAATGTTGATAGATGACCCCCTACCCAGCCCCACTAGAGGGTAATCCTTGGAAGTCAACATGTTCCCACCAAAGGGAGACACGACAAGAGACCACAAGTGCCACACTGCCTAGTCCCGTACAAGGGAAATCTACTGGAGGGAGACCCGGGTCTAGTCGTCGATGAGTCCCAATGCCCAGTACCGTAAAAGGGTACTCCACTGAAGGGAGGCTCAGAACCGTCATCAGGGACCACTTCCCAACCCATCTAGAGGTAAACCCGGCATCATAGACCACTTCCCTTCCCCACTGTAGGTAAACTCAGCATCGGGGAACACCTCCCCACCCAGTTGGAGGTAAACCTGGAACCACTCTGGCTATCCCTGCTGGATGGTACTGCTCGGTGAACACCGTTGTACTGGCCATCTCTGCTGGATGGTACCTCACTGGCCATCCCTGCTGGATGGTACCTCACTGGCCAGCCCTGTTGGAAACAAACTCTTGTCTGGCCCTATTGGAAACAAACTCATGGCTAGCCCTGTTAGAAAATACCTCCTAGATATCCCTTCTGAAAACAACCTCCTGTGTAAAGGATCAATGGCCACGTAATGTGTTGATCACACCGAATCCACAAGATCTCTACTAGGGAAAACGAAGAAACTCTGCTGGCTAAACCATCGAGAACAGAACTAGGGGAAACCACTCAACCCTTCTGGTTGAAACCATTGTGAACAGAACTAGGGGGAAACTCAACCCTATTGGTCAACAAACTATAACAAAACCAGGGGAAAACTAAACCCTGCTGGTCAGCAAACGAGAACAGAACCAGCGGAAAACTCAACCCTACTGGTCAATAATATAGAACAGAGGGACCCTCTACGATGCGAGAGGTAAAGGTTACGCAAATCATAACACATCACGCACATGGGTACCACATTATGTGTGGCCCCACGTCAACTCCAACCAAGCGCACAAACGGTCACAAGTACAAACAACCACATGTACCTCCAAGCATTCCCATATACTCTCAGAGTATACCACATTTCCAGCCCATTGGATATCGTGCGCACGACACTCCACATCAATACGAAGGGCGTAAACGTAACAACTCCCAATTGTCACCTCATAGACCCAGGCACGGCCAACTACAACTCTTAAAACATTTACTTCACTCAAATGGGAGTGAAAGCGATCGCACGCCAAGGGTTCGCTTCCAAACACAACAAGGAGAACTGCCACTAGAGAACCCTGCATATTTACACATTTAATAAGATCGTGTAAGAGGATCCTATCTTCTTAACAGATTACACCGTTGTAATCCTCATGGGAAAACATGAGAGATGGACTTCTTACTCGCCTCAAACGGATATCAGATGGATATTTTGACAACATTGCTTTACGCCTGAACAACATCCCATGATCCTGAGCCTCAGCCCCGAAAACTATTTGGTGCCTCGCACCACTGCGATCCCCTCAGGAAAAATGCGTCAAAAGGATTTCTCACTTGAGTGGGACAGATATCCAAGGAAAAAGATGTTTTCGTCAAACCACGCACGAGCGGTTCTACGTGGGACCCGCATCTTGGTCACGAAGCACAATGAACAGATCACACTGTTGCGATCCTCTCGAAAAAGTACACAAGATGGACTATTCTCTTTTCCAAAACGGACACCCGGTGAAAAGATGGAAAACACTGCCAACTCCCAAAACGGCCCTTGCGGGGCCCACAACAGTGTGCGGAATTAAAGCGGGCGGATTGCACCAATTCAATTCCCTCATAAAACACCCTTAATTGACTGGCCGGATGTCTCAAACAGACATCTGATGAAAAAATTACAAAAATATGTGTACAGCTCGAAAGACGGGCTGTGGGGCCCATGCCTCAACTCATGTTTCAACGCCGAAAAACACCATAGAAAACTCTACCTCGGCACCGGGGTCCCAACACCATTGACGGCGCTCAAAATGGACGTCGAATGTGTCTGCGCCGCCCAAAACAAACCCCCCACAGAAAAACATCAATTCACTTAATGGCATGTCAAACCTTTGAGACCCCTGCATTTAGGAGTTAAAAACACCTGAAACCATCTCAAAATCTTTGTCTCAACTTAAGGGATGCGTTTTCGTAGACGATGCCCAAAACGGATGCCCAACGGATGATTTATCAATATAAATCATTTTCATAATAATAATAATAATAATAATAATAATGTTATTATTATTATTATAAACTAATTATTAATTTTTATTTTGTTTTTACTTATTATTTTCTTCTCTCTTGCGGTCTTCTCCCTCATCAAGAATAGGACCCGTATTTGCAGGTCCTTTGACTGCTAGCCAGGGCCCAAAGACCCCGGTCGTCTCCCACAACGATCAGCCAAAGGCCAGTCCTCCGCCCTCATCGCACCAGTTGGTGATTGCTGCTGACGACCGCCGTGACCGGTGCCGCAGACCCTGTCGCTCCCCGCTCGACGCTGTGAGCCACCGCACGCCAGGCCGCCTCTCCTCCGGCTCCACCTGACGCCATCCGTGGCGGCCTTCTGTGCTCCCCCGACCTGCTGCCGTCGCCCTATCCCCCTGTGCCGCTCGACCACACTCACCTGGATTGTTTAAGACCTACCGAACCGCATGCCTTGTACCACCGGACCGGCGTGAAAAGCTTCCCGACCTCCAAAACCCTGGTCCTCGGCTGCCCGAATGGCCGGGACCTCACCGGAAACACCAAAAAATGCGCTAACATCGTCGGACATTTGCGAACGCGTTGGGACCCCGATTTCAATTTCAAGAAGGGCGTCAAAGAGCTCAAAAAATATACAACTTGGTTATGGGATTTTCTTGAAGATCTAAAAACATTTTGATGATATAATTGGGATTCAAAGAGGGGTTCAGGATTTTAAAACTTAAAACAATGATCACCTACTTTGTTGGGAATAGCCCGGAGCTTTGTGAGTGTTCCGCCTTCGCTGGATCCGAAATCACCTTGGAGGAAGAGAGGGGATCTTGGGCTTGAGGGTTGAGAGCTACTTGGTTGAGGGCTCCTTCTGCTAGGAGGTGAAAACAAAGAAGAGTGGGGGGGGAGTTATGTTTAAATAGTGAAAAAATTAATTAAAAAGTTTTAATTAATTCAACCTCCAAATTATCCCGCACTCGAAACTCTTGGTGGCGTCAAGACTACACACCCCTAAGGTAAACACTACCTCTAGAGCACAACAGCGGTCTCAGAATTTTAATCTGAGGAACCATTCAAAAGTTATTATATTCAATGCCTGAGGGTGCCAAATTACGAAAACGCCCGTGGCGGCATTTTTCATAGAGGACCCGCGCCTGCAAAAGTTACACCCCTTATAGGATAAATGGCATGCTCCGGACTCAACAGTGCCCTAGGGTTCCCCATCTGAGCTACCGTTTAATAGATACTTGATTCAATCCATTAAATGAAAAAATTAATTATTTAATTTATCCGTTTAACTTTCTCATAGCGAGCGAGGGGTCCAAACGCCTCATGCCGACATGTTTTATGTCGTTACTAGGGTAAAAACCCCATTTAGAACCCATATGTAAACTTAGATTTAGGATATGAATCACTGTTTAGGAGTTATCCCATTTATTTTGCATTCGCAATGTCAACGCACTGAAAACTTAATTCCGGCCACACTAGGGCTCAGAATCGCACGCCGTCTGAAGAAGCTGCTCTAGAATAATATAAAGAATATTCAAAAGTCTTTTATAGAAAAAAGGGTTCTTACATCATCACATCCATCATGATTTTCTTCCCTGAAAAGCAAAACCATGGAAACAACTCAGGGTACTAAGCGCACACCTGGCTCTCCCGTACCTAGAAGAACACTTGCACAACCCTGCGCCACCGCACCTAAACCAAAGTATTTGATCCTTTAAATAGAGGTCTACCCTTGCCGATGACATGCATAGAATCACACACACATCTACTCAGTTGAGTCACACGGGAGATGCTATGCACCCAAACCACCCTTTGGGGTTTTGGAAAGGTGATAGGTAACCTCACCTTCCCTTTGTATGGTCTCAAATGGCCCGAAGGCTCTCGGGGGTAGCTTACCTCCCCGGCTGAACCCCCACATCTCATGCTGCGACTGAAATCACCACCCGCACCTAGAACAAGGCGTACTAATTCCCTCCTTCAGAATATCCATATGGTGGAACACCCAAGGATATCTGGTCACAAAAGGGTTCACAGTCGATGTCCCACAACCAAGACTCTCTTACATGCTCTAATGGCGAAGGATTCCCAACAATCGACTAAAGAGAAAGGTCCCACAACTTTTACCTTACCAACACAGGGTTACACCGATGCCCCGTGCCACCCTGGTAACAAATCAAACAAGGAGCATGGAGAAAAATAATTTCACAAATAGAGCTTAAGAAATCTACTGAAAAAAGTATAAGAGTTGTAGGGAGAACCTCTTATCACCTCATGCTCTACAGGATCGTAGACATCCAAAGCTCGCGACTGTCTATGGTCCCAACTGTCAGCTTCCAGAGCCTGAAGTGTACCATCTAGTGGTGATGGGAAGACCTCATAAAGTCTTCCACCACTATTAGCTCCTCCTGCACCTCTGCAAGCACCACCTCTTTGGGTGCTACTCCGATCATGACACCGCCTCTATCATGGTGGTGCACCTGCTGCCTGCCTGATATTCTTCGTAATCCTGGTCAGGAAGTCCCATGCCAAGTGACCTCGCCCGTCGCAAGCATAGAAATGACTCTCTCCGGTGCCACTATGTTGTATGACCACACCCCTATGTTTGGTTGTCAGATAGCCACCTGTGTCGAGGTTCTTCTTGCCAACGCCCGCTAGCTGTGGCAGATGTCTCGGCTCCATCATGCCTGCTGCCACCACCAACTTTATAACATGACAAGTATCTCTCTTTTACCAGCACCTGCTCAATAACCTCGATATAAGTGGGAATGCCCAAGGGTTCTATGATAGCAAAAATCTCAGGGCGGATACGCTGCTCAAACTCCCACGCTCGGAAGTTTCCATCACGGACCAAGTCCAGGTAAAAGCGTGCACAGTCTACAGAACTAGCTGTGTACTCGACCATCGTAAACCCTTCCTGCTGAAATTACAGGAGCTAATGAATCCGAACAGATCATAAGAAGGGGTAAAAACTCCTCACGAAATAACAACTGAAAGTCACCTCATGAAAGCGACGACTTGTCATGAAATTGGGTCACCAGACTCCACCAATGCCAAGCTGCTCCCTGAAAAAGGTTTGCGGCCAAAGCCACCATAAGATCTATCGGTGTCCGCACAAGCCTAATGAGGCAAACCACTATCTCGAGCCAAACCTCTACCGCTTGAGGGTCTGGCTCACCACTGAACTTCAGCGGTATCTGTCGGTGTAACTCACGGAGCGCACTGAACCTGCACTAAAGCTCAGTCTTCTCTGCTGAAGCTGTCTGCTACTCAATAGGTGGGGGTGCTACTACCAGCCCACCTAGAGAAAGGGGTTCGCATGATGGTTCTTGTATTGAGGCCTCGTAACGCACAAGATTGTCTTCATGCACCAAAGATGGTATCATAGCTGGTTGTCTTCGCGGAGACATCCGAAATGTTATCAAGGAGTGCCACAGTCAGATGAGCATATATGTATATAACAGTCACAATAATGGGGATATGACTCAAGAAGGACAGTCAAATACTCATTCCTATGTGATGCAAAAACCAATTTTCCCAACAATGAGTGTCTCAGCATGTCGAGTTGACATGCGGGTTATCAAGGTCCTTGTGAATGGATACTTCGGCCGCCACACCATCACTGGACTCCCGGGCCTGAGAGATGATCTCGAGACATGTTAACACTATTTCGCTAAATCCCAACCAATTACTTTTTTAGGGACGTCTGAACAATGACCCAAGGAACAAAACACCTTTGATACCACTTTTCATGAACAGACCGTACCCGGATCGAGCCGCAACTACACAAATCCCGCCTCTATAAGCCAGGGGATGGCGACCAGTGCCGAGGGATAAAAAACACGGGGAGCCATTTGCCTAAGCACTTGTACACACACACATGCAAGCAACTTAATGCAAAAGTGTAGAGTAAAAAATAAAATTAATGTACCAACTATAATAAACAACCAAAAAATTGCATTGACCTCTAAATAGTACAAATTAAATGCTGAAGGTAAACTAATAAGTAAAGGGGAAAAACACACGCCCAACCAGAAAAGTGACACAACCTGACAATAGGTAAATAAAAACAAACACTTGGGAGAGTCCCACACCTGGAACCTAACTATGAACACCGTACGAGGTCCATGCTTCCGAACTCCTAAGCTCCGCTGAAGTCACGACCAACCTGTTCATCATCTTCAAGGGCACACCAAGTGCGGGCAAAGACCAAGCAGGAGTGAGTATAAAAATACTCAGTAGGATACCTTGAAGGCTTGAGGGAGAAACAAAGGAGGTACTGAAGGTTGATCAGTAGATCGAAAATGGAATAGTAAAGCAGTACAATAGAGAGTGCATTAAATAGTACAAAAAAGAGTGCAGTAAAGTAATAGTAGAGAGAGTCCAAATCAACCTAACAAGAGAAAGGAGGTAGACTCTTCCTGACACAAGGAGCTGGAAACGACGAGAAGATGAACATCTCGTTGAGTCTTTGTTACCTATAGCTGGAGAGTAGTCTCATCCAACGACAAGAATCTAGACACAGAAAGAACATGGAATACCCCACGCGTCTTCACCTCCCATGGAATGAGAGTAACCAAAACCCATGAAGTGGATACTGGAACAATGTATAAATATATATATACACTATCAAGAAACCCAAACAAGATAGTAATTGGTTCTACATCCCATAGCTCAGCCCAAGAAAGTGAGTAGCCAATAGTCTAAGAAGTAAACACCATCGATGGCCATCATCCCGCACGTCTGCCATGAACTGCAAGTCAAGGGGCTCACATCACAGCACCTTGAAACTATCCTATTTGGGCGACACTGACTCGACCGCATGGTTTTAGGTCGCGTTGCAAGGGCGCGTCTCGGTGGGGAAAGCACCCCTCATACTTGAGAGTTCTGGGGGAACGTCAAACCACACCTCGTCACTACCCCATAGTTGAGAGGTCTCCTCAAAGTCGACAGGAAACCCCCTGCCCACTAGAGGGTAATCCCTCGAAGTCGATGGGTTCCCACTGAAGGGAGACCTGACAGGAGTCGATGGGTGCCACATTGCCCAGTCCCGTACAAGGGTAATCTACTGGAGGGAGACCTGGATGAATTCGTCGATGATCCCCAATACCAAGTCCCATAAATGGTAATCCACTAGAGGGAGGCTCAGAACCGTCATCGTGGACCACTTCCCACCCCACCTGGAGGTAAACCCGACATCAGGGACCACATCTGAGCCCCGCTGGAGGTAAAACTGTTATTGGGGACCATTTCCCAAACCCATTGGAGGTAATCCCAGAACCACTTAGGCCATACCTACTGGATGGTACTGCTCGGTGAACACCGATGTACTAGCCATCGCTATTGGATGGTACCCTCCTGGTCATCCCGGCTGGATGGTACCTCACTGGCCATCCCGGCTTGATAGTACCTCACTGGCCAGCCCTACTGGAAACAAACTTCTGGCCAGCCCTGCTGGAATCAAATTATAGGCCAGCCCTACTGGAAACAACCTCTTGGGTAGAGGATCAGTGCCCGTGTAAAGTGTTGGTCACACCAAATCCACAAGAACTCTACCAGGAAAAACGAAGATACTCTACTGGAAAAACCATTGATAACAGAACCAGGGGAAACCACTCAACCCTACTGGTCAAAACCATCATGATCAAGTTTTGGGGGAAACGTAACCCTACTGGTTAACAAATGAGAACAAAACTAGGGGTAAAATCAACCTTGCTGGTCAACAAATGAGAACAGAAACAGGGGAAAACTCAACCCTGCTGGTCAACAATCTAGAACAGAGGGACCCTCTATGTCATGAGAGGTCAAGGTTACACAAAGAAGAACATAACACACATATGGGTCCCACACGACATGTGGCCCCACATCAACTCCAACCAAGCACACAAACGGTCTTAGGTACAAAAAACCACATGTACCTCCAAGCGTTCCCGTATACTCCCAGAGTATACCATGTTTCCAGCGCAAAGTCTATCATGCACGTGGAACCCAACGTCAACGGGAAGGGTGTACATGGAACAACTCCCACTTTCAAATTCATTGGAACAGGCACGACAAACTACAACTCTTAAAACACTTACGTCACTCACATGGGAGTGCATGCGATCGCACTCCAAGGGTTCACTTCCGAACAAAACAAGAAGAACCACCACCGGAGCACCCTTCATATTTCCAAATTTAATAAGATCGCGTAAGTGGCTCTGCTCACCTGAACAGATTACACAGTTTTAATCCTCTTGAAAAAACATGCATGATGGACTAATTACTCACCTCAAACGGATATCTGACGGAATATTTGCCAACAACGCTTTACGCCCGAATGACATCCCGTGATCCCAAGCCTCAGCCCCGAAAACAGTCAGGCGCATTGCACCATTGCAATCCCCTCAGGAAAGACACATCAAAAGGACTGATCACTTGAGTGGGATAGATATCCGGAGAAAAATATGCATTTCGTCAAACCACGCATGAGCGGTTCTACGTGGGACTCGCATCCCGGTCTCAAAGCACAATGAACGGATCACGCTGTTGCGATCCTATTAAAAAATTACACAAGATGGACTATTCACTTGTCCAAAACGGACACCCGGTGAAAAAGCCAAAAAACACAGTCAACTCCCAAAATGGCCCTCGCGGGGCCTGCACCAGCATGCATAATTAAAGATGACGGATTGCACCAAAGCAATGCCCTCGGAAAACACCCAAAATTGACTGGTCGCACGCCCCGAAAGGATATCCGATTAAAAAGTTACAAAAAGTTATGTACAACTCGAAAGGCGGGCCATGGGGCCCATGCCTCAACTCTGGTTTCAACGCTGTAAACCACCTTGGAAAACTGCTCCTCGGCACCAGGGTCCCAACGCTACTGACGGCGCTCAAAATAGAAATCGGATGTGTCCGCGCCGCCCAAAACAAAACCCCCAAAAAACACCAATTCACTTAATGGTGTCTCTCGCCTCCGAGACCCCTCGTTTTGGGAGTTAAAACCCCCCCAAACCATCTCAAAATATCCGTCTCAATTTAAGGAACATGTCTCCGCAGATGTTTCCCAAAACGGACGCCCTACAGATGATTTATCAATATAAATCATTTTCATAACAATAATAATAATATTATTATTATTACTATTATTATTAATATTAATATTATTATAAACTAATTATTAATTTTTATTTTATTTTTAATTATTGTTTTTTTCTCTCATATGGTCTTCTCCCTCGTCAAGAATAGGACCCACATTTGCGGGTCCTTTGTCTGCCAGCCGGGGTCCAAAAGGCCGCAGTCTTCTCCTGCAATGACCGGCCAAAGGCTAGTCCTCCTCCCGCGTCGCGCCTATTGGTGCTTGCTGCCGAAGACCGCCGCGACCGGCGCTGCAGCCCTTGTCACTCACTGCTCGACACCGTGACCTACCTTACACCAGACCGCCTCTCTGCCGACTCCACCTGATGCCATCCACAACGGCCTGTCGTGCTCCCCCGGCCTGCTGTCGTCACCCTCGGCCCGCCGTGCCTCTCGACCGCACTCACTCAGACTACTGAAGACCTGTCACGCCATACACCATGGACCATAGGACCAGCACACGATGCCTCCGGACCACCGCTACCGCGGGCCACCACCGCCCGGATGGCTGGGACCACACTGGAAACACCCAAAAACCTGATATCTTCGTCGGACGTTTGCGAACGCGTCGAGACCAGAATTTCAATTTCGAGAAGTGCGTCGGAGAGATAAAAAATTATAATACACGGTTATGGGATTTTCTCGAAGATCAAACAACATTTTGTTGCTATAATTGGGATTCCAAGAGGGGTTCAGGATTTGAAAATCGAAAACAACGACTGCCTACTTTGTTGGGCAAAGCCCGAAGCTTCGTGAGCGTTCCACATTCGTCGGATTTTCAATCGCCTTAGAAGAAGAGAGGGGATCTAGGGCTTGAGGTTGAACCTACATGGTTGGTAGATCCTTCCCTTAGGAGGTGAAAACAAGGTAGAAGGGGGGGGGGGTTATGTTTAAATAGTGAAAAAAATTAATTAAAAAGTTTTAATTAATTTAACCTCCAAATTAACCCGCACCTGAAACTCTTGGCGGGGTCAAGATTTAACCTCACCTAGGGTAAACAACACCTCCTAAGCTCAATGGCAGTTTCAAAATTCTAATTCCGGGCCCCTTTCAAAAGTTATTACAGTCAACGCCCGAGGCCGCCAAACTACGAAAATGCCCCTGGTGGCATTTTTCACAGAGGACCCACACCCGTGAAAGTGACTCCCCTTCTAGGGTAAATGACATGCCCCGGACACAACGGTGCCCTCAGTTTCCCAATACGAGCTACCATTTAAGAGATACTTGAGTCAATCCATTAAACAAATAAATTAATTATTTAATTTATCTATTTAACATTCTGGAAGAGAGTGAGGGGTCCAAACGCCCCATGCCGACATGTTTTATGTCATTCCTAGGGTAAACACCTCATTTCGGACCCATCGGTACACTAATATTTAGGATCTGAACCACCATTTAGGATTTACCCCATTTATTTGGAATTCCCAGTGTGAACACACTGAAAACTTAATTCCGGCCACACCAGGGCTCAGAATCACACACCGTCTGAAGGCGCTGCTCTGGAATAATATCAAGAATATTTCAAAATATTTTATAGTAAAAACTGGGTTCTTACAATGAGCCTGTACATGGGTGAGTATAATAAAACCACGTTGGACACCTCAAAATAACTAAGTATGTAACAACACGAATAATAATCCTCTCTACATAAAGATATGTCGACAAAACATATAACCTGAATTAATGGATATACACAACAAAGATACATAGTCTTCATGTAAATTCACAACTATTATGCAGACTATGATTCCTTCTCGAAGGTTCTACATTACACTTGTCAAGGAGAACAGACTCCACAAGTCTAATAACACATGTGACATCCATCTGAGCGGTGGTGGTCATAATTTCTCTGTATAAAAGTATACATTGGATGTCTAAAGATAACTATACATAGATGAGGAAAAAATTAAACACCATGGGGTCTACCAAAAACTCAATCTGAAATAACCTGTAATGATATGGATCGTCACCGGTGTTGTGTTGGTATAGGCTATAAAATGTTTCCTTAAACAATTAGCTTATTTGGAAGGGGTAAAACACTTTACCATTGATTTCCATGAAACTGTGGATATATGTTTTTTGTATTTATCCTATAAAAACAATTTATTATATCAATTTGTTTACCCTATACCAAAGGTTTACTATAACTATTGTCATTGGATGACATAATATACCTTATACCAATGATTCAATAAAACCGTTGGTACATGAGTTGGAGTTTTTATAGGTATATTCAATTGGTTAGTAAAATGATCGGAATATTCATAATTCTAATTTCCAACCAGAATCATCTCCTAAGCTATCCAAAAATACCTTCCATGCTTACCCAAAACCCTCACAAACCCACATGCCCAAATAGGTAGCAACAAATATAAAAAATTTTAAATCCAAATTAGTATATCGAACTATTTATAATACAAAAAACATATATGAAATCACATTAAGTAATAATGCATCTTTGTTAGAGTCTGTATTGATACACATTGGAAATAAAAGTTTATTGGTATAGATAATTACTTAGGATGACTGAATTGGGTGTTATTTTTCCCTCCATTATATGCACACATATAATTTTGAAAATTTTATTGAAGAAAATTTAGAAATCTGAACAATTTATAGTTGGGGATCCTAGCGATGGAAAAATTATTTGGATATTTTTAAAATTAGAGATCCAATTATGATAGACATCCACACATCATCATTATTTGAGGACATATGTATTCAGGTTGTGTGGTTTTATTTGGTGATTCATTTATAACATTTAAAATCATATTATATAGTATTCTATAATAAATATGAATTTTTCTTTTTAGTTCATGATTCATTCATATTATGTGGATTTTAATATGTGATATTTGATTATACACTAGAAGAAAAATAGTACATTAGAGGGGGGGGGGTTTCACAACCCCCTCTAAATTCATTTTCATTAACATTATAGGGGGTTATGCACAACCCCGTCTAATTATCTAATTTAGAGGGGGTTATGAACCCCTCGAAACATATTTTCAATTAAAAATATAAAGGGATTATGTAAAACTCTCTCTAATCATCAAATTTAGAGGGGGTTATGAATCCCATTAATTTCTTAAATTAGAGGGGGTTTTGAACCCCCTCTAAATATTTTAACTTTATTTTTTAAATATCGAATTAGATTTTAGATGGGGCTCAAAACCCCCTATAATATCTTAAATTAGAGGGGGTTGAAAAGCCCCTCAAATGTCTTAAATAAGAATAGCTTAAACCCCCCCCCCCTCTAATGTCTTAAATCAGAGGGGGTTCAAAACCCCACTCTCATTTCTTAAATTTGATGGGGTTTAAAACCCCTTCTAATGTTATTAATTTCGATGGGGTTCAATCCATCCTCTAATGCCTTTAATTTAGAGGGGGTTCAAAACCCCCTCTAATTTAAGAGATTAAAGGGCATGTGAACCCCCACTATTTTATTAAAAACCTCCATTATATATATATATATATAATTAAAACATAATATATAAATGTATTTAAATACATTATATGATAATATTATATAAAATCTTTATATAATTGTATCTAATTTTATTTATATGTATACATAAATATAATTTTATAATATTTTGTAAATTAATATATATTTATTTTCATCAATTGTAATTTATATAATATTAATTATTTAAAATATAAAATCATAAATATAATATATAAATATATACATTAATATAATTTATCCAAAAATTATATCATAGAAAATCCTAAGATTGTTGTATTTATAAATTATATAATAATAATAATAAATATATTTTTATATAATAGGTTTATGCCTTTTTATTTTATATAATTAATATTATATGAAATTGAATTTATACAGATAAATTTATATTAATGTATATTTTTAGAAATAATAATATATATTATTTTATATAATAATAAATATATGAATTGAAATATATTATATAAATATTTTTAAAATTTGTATTTCATATAATATTAATTGAATATAATATAAAATTTTATTTCATATAATATTAAGTATATTTTTCTATAAATTATACTTCATATAATATTGATTACATATAATATATATATTAATTATATAAAATAAAATATTAATTATATATAATATATTATTAATTATATATAATAAAATATTAATTACATATAATATAATATTAATTACATATAATGTAATATTAATTACATATAATATAAAACTAATTACATATAATATAATATTAATATTTATATAAATTATATTTCATATAATAATAATAATAATATATTAATTGTATATAATATTATAAAATTTATTCAAATAAATATAATTATTAATATATATATATATAATACATTTCTGTATTTAAAGAAATTATATAAATATATTTTTGAAGACCTTATTTAAATATATTAGGTAAATAAATGTATATATATATATATAATATAACAGAAATACATATTTATGTATATAAATTATTTACATAAATATATAATTCAGAAGTATTTAATATAATATATATTTCATATAAATCCTAAAATAAATGTATAGAATTTATAAAACCAACATATAATTTTTATTGATTAAAAAATAGATGTAATAAGAATAATAATAATTCACAATATTATTGCTATCAAACACGCACACACAAGTCAATATATACATATATAGTTGTGTAATATATTTATGTGATATATAAACATATAATATAGAATATATATAATTCCATATATAAATAAATATAATAAATAATATATATTATTATTTAAATGTACATAAATATATTATGCTAATGATATTTAATATAATAAGAAATTAAATTTATATAAATATAATAATGCATAATTTACATACAATTATATAAGATGCAACAGTGGTTCGCTGTTGGAGATTCGGAGGTTTGTATTTTAGGTGGTGTAGGTTCAAATATTGGGGACCTCTCTTTTTAGTTGGGTGTGGGAATTTAGAGATTGTGGCGGTGGCAAAGTAGGAACCAGGATGCGCGCTGGGGGCAGGAACTGGAGGGTCTCAGGGCTTTGGGTTGGAACTGAAGGGAGCTTCGGTTGGGAACAGGATGGAGGGAGGGGTAGGGAACCAGAGGAGCTGGGGATATTGGTGTGGGAATGCGGGAGCCCTTAGGGAAATGAGAGGGAGGGAGGGAGGCATAGGAAATGAGAGGTGCTGGTTGGGGAACACATGAGACCTTGGTAAAATGGGAGGGAGGGAGTTGTAGGAAACTTGAGGCACTGGTGGGATTGATGTGCCAATGGGAAGGAGGGAACCAGTCTGGTCAATAATAAAATTGAAAAGCATTAGGGGAGGTTTTAAAACCACCGCAAAAGTAATTCCCTTATAAGGGGCAGTTTTGAACAGCCCCTAATTCCTTCCAACTAGTGGCGGTTCTAGCGATCTGTGAATTTATGTCAACATTAGAAGGGTTTTAAACCCCTTCTAATGTAATCGCTGCTAAAGTCAACAAGACTTTAGCAGTGCTTACTCAAAACCGCCTCTAAAGTAAGTAGGTGGCCACATTAGCGGCGGTTCCTCACTACCACAGCTAATGTATATAGAAGGGGTTATAACCCCTTCTAATGTAAAAAAATAACCCCTTAGAATGTGTCCATTTTTTTAAAAAGATATGTTTTTTTGAGGGATGCCTCTAAAAATTATATAGATACCTCAATATTCATTTTTACCTTAGATATGTAGAGGTGGGATTAGGGAGTTTTCCTACCTGAATTATAGGAAATGAAAAATTGGTATTTGAGAGATACAATAGATTTGTGGATAAGAACATGTATGTATTTACTATGTTAGTATATAATAAGTCAAAATAAGGATCTCGTGTACATTATTTCACTAAAGAGGTCATTAAAATGGATGTGGATGTTTACATATTGACAATATGGATTCATATAGATGAGAAATTATTTGAACCATAGTGAGTAAACTAGGATTATAAGAAGGGATTTGTGAATCGTAAAGATAAAAGTTGCGATTTTATGATTTCATGATTGATAATATGGAATATGTGGCTATTTTGGGTGTATTAGGGTGGTGAATTATTTAATGACATTGTAACACCCCCATCTTCCATGGTACATTTCCCTTTAAATAATGCAATAGATTGCGCTATACACAACTTCGAGTTCTAACACACCACAACCAGTCAAAATACCCATTATGAATAGTAATATCCACTTTTTAAAATTTTATAAATTTAATTTTTCAAAATGGACTTCTTTTTGGGATTCATAATATCCCAATTATCTTAGGGTGAATTTTTGGTATTCTTTTGGAAACATTCAATTTTTTAGGTATAGTGAAATACACTGAGTTATTGTTTAAAATCGACTTTTTAGTTAAATAATTATTTTTTTCATATAAATTTATTTTAGGTGAAAATTGATACATAATACCTATATTATTTAAATGTAATTCATTGGAGTAATTTTATAAAAATAATAGATATATAAAATTTTATTGAACTTTTTACCGTGTTTTACCCACCTACTAGGCACATTTTAAAATTTTCATAAAACATAATATTACAACTTCTATGAATTGAATTTAAAAAATCAGGAAGACGTGGTTTATATCAGTAAGTTAAATGTGGTTCAATTAAATTAATATAATATTTGGTGAAAAGTAATTTTTGACTTTTATTTACGACAACAAAAAGTAAATAGGGTAATTATAGGAATAAATGATATTATTATTATCCTAAAAGATGTCCTAATTCTCTTGGATACATTTATTTCGACCAAAATAAAACTTAGTAGTAGAATATTATACTTTTTGTCCACTTGGATTAGATTCTGATATTTATTCGTTTTTAATTTAAAGAAGAGATAACAGTGCTAAATTCATGCTTTCAAAACTATTTTTTTAATATATGGTTATAAATAAGATAAATTAGACTATAAATATTAATTAGAAATATAAATTTATTTCCTACATAATGGTATTTTATTTATAATTTTTAGACATTAAATAATTGAATTTCTTTATGACATATTGATTATGCAATAATTTACTTATTAATGAAAGTTTAAAATAATTGATATTATGAATATCCAAATAACTGTAATTTTAGACTTTTAATGAATTCCACTATTTTTCTAGGTTAATATGACATGTTAGAGTTTATTAAATGAATTTTTATTGAAGTGATAACGTTTTTAGGACTTTAACAAAAAACAAATACTAAATAGTGTCAAAATTGACCTAAATGAGTTTTTAAAATAAATACAGTATTATTAATTGATATAATGTTCCTAAAAATCTACGCCTAGGCCAAAGGACATATATAATGTTTCATCTATCAATAATGAACCAGTTGGGGTTCTCTTGGATTTGTTTTGATTGTTTATTAACCATTTATTACAATAACACAAGAATACATGGTAAAAGTTAAACTATTTGACTAGAGTTAAATCTAGAAGATATGTTTAATATGGTGTCATAAACCAGTCTATTTCCTATTGGTTGAGTGGTTTTATACCCATACCCAACATATCCATGAAAAAAATCCTTTCCAGCCATTAAAAACGTATATGATTGTATAATAAATTAATATTTCATGTTTTTCCTAAAGGTACCCTCACCTATTTTATAAAAGGGTACTTCCCTTCCATCAAAATCACAACTCCAAATCCATTTGGCTCAGCCAACCCCATCTCCAATATCCTACCAACTACTCTTACTTTGATCAAAAGGCCTTTCATTGATTATAAATCCAACCTAAGGAGCCATTTTGATCAAATCAAAAGGAAGCACTCGAAGGAGAGGTAATAATTTCATCACAACATTCAATGTTCTTCTCTTATTCCACTTCCTCTTTCATTATTATTTCCATTCCATAATAATAAATCATGTACATTATATATATTGTGATGTTTTTATAAATTCGGTACAACCATTTTCATTATTCTATCCTTCCTATGAATGAAAAAATCACCATGCGTTCATATGTAGGGCTTACTGTCTGCATGTCGGGGTGTAGTTTGTTATTGAACACTTCAATTTGTTGGATAGGTATAATAATGAGTATAATTTATGTAAATATTAAATATAACATGTTAATGATTTTGTATATGTTACATACCCTCCAATTACTTACGATTTTAATGTCAAAAGAATGAAATTGTAGCTCGTGCGTACGTACGGATTATCGTCTCCAAGAACACGACATGATTCATTTCCCCATCATAACCATTCAAGAATAATTTTTATTTTATGATTAAAAATAATCTTCAGTGACTTATTATCATTATATATATAATCTAAATACATACTATCCAAAACAATCATGACTTACGTAACCAAACACATAAAGGAAAATGAATTAGTTAACACCGTAGAAAATGATTTTACTAAAATATTATTAAGAAAGTGATATTATAAGATCATATATGATATAATATTCATGTAGGTGGTTCATTTTAATTTAATAACAATGATTTAACTATTATATCAGAGGTTAACAGACCCTCGACCAAGGAAAATTATACGCTAAGGTTTAATTTTACAATCACTTTACTTATCTGAGGTTGTTAATATGCAAGTATTTACTTGGACCACATTATCATAAACATTTGTGTTTCTTAAAAAAAATATTTCCAAAAAAGTTACTATTTTCTAGGATATGGTTTAAAATCATTTATACACTTGTTTTACTTTTTATAAAATTTTCTGAATGGAATATTTTCGCTGTTTTCCAAACAAGGTGCTTAGGACTTTTTCGACAAATTATGGTAAAAATGTTATTTTAAAATTATTCAGCAAGTGAAGATATTCTCTTCCATTATAACACCTTAGTTGATTCCCTTAAAATCTTATTATACTATTTTTAAAATAAATATTTTCTCTTATAATTACGTGAATTAAAAGATTTCAAAATTTCTCTTAAATAATTTTCATTTCATCTATGTCAAAATAGTTTTATGGATTTTACACTTTTTTGAAGTTGATTTATTATGATAAAATCTTCAATATTGTATTAATGGTCTTACGAAAAGATTGAATGTGGATGTGTTATTTTTATACCATTCATTGTTTATGGTTAAAGAATTATCATTTTGTATGAAAGTTTTTATATGAATGTTTATGTTATGATTCATATATTTTCAAATGATAAATTCATTGGACTTAGTAATTGATGGGTGGAGCCCAATATAGTTCCCCGATGCATCAATAGGTATCATGAGACAAACTTGTGTCTTGGCATAAGGACCTGAAAAATCTTATTTTTTTCATGGCACGAGGCCTTGACTATGTTCTTATGATGTCCTACATTATGTATTCCATTATTATGAAATTGGTTATTGATATTGAATATGATTATTCAACTAGTGGAATATCCATGAGAATATGTAAATGGAATTATTTGATTTATATTTTCCATATTATGCTGAAGTTTATGTTTAAAAATTCTTTTGTTTTAGTCTTATACATTGACTTAATCATTTATGATTATTTATGAAACATTCCTCTATATTGTAATCCATACTAGGCATCTGAGCTCACCCCTTTTGATGATTTATTTTTCCCAGGATGTGAAGAAGTATTTTATGGTTAGCCTGTTGGAATGGGCTAAGGGATATAAGTGTGTTCAAAAGGGTACAAAATTTATTTGTTGTTTTTCTTTCATGATGTAATATAAAACTTATGTTCTTATCAAGTACTTCCAAAGCTACTCAACAAATTAGTCTTTCAAGACTTGATATTTTGTGTTCATGCCAATGTTATGTAATAATGCATCAACTCTAGGTAACTTGGATCAGGGTGTTACAATTGTTATCAGAAGATGTTTAGTACAAACCTTGGAAACTAGATTTAAGAAAATAAGGATTAGAGAAAAATACCATAAGATATACATTGAGGATTAGTATTGAATAAGTTCAAAGAATTTTTGTAAAGTAGAGATTTTGTGTATTTTCCAAGAAATACATTGTTGAGTCAATTATATTTCTATAGGAATTTTCCTTTTCTCTATGTTTTTGAAAAAAAATAAACACTCTATATTATGGAAATTAATATTTTCCCTATGAATTATTTTAATAAGAAAACATTTTCTTTCTGTAAGGAAATTTTTTCTTTACGATTTTTTTCATTGTTCATTTTATAATCTATATAAATCTACCTTTTTTTATTTCTAAGGGTAAAATTTTGATTCACATATAAAACCTCAGAATCCTATAAATCCTTGGTTTTAGAGTATTCTTTTTTTAAACTCCGAATTATGTAAGATTTGTAAATCGAATTATATGAAAATCAGACTCCAAATTCCCATAATTCAGACTCCTAATTCTCTAGAATTCAGACTCCAAATTCCTCAGAATTTAGAATTTGAATTTCTCAGAATTAAGACTCCAATTTTTATAGTATCCAAACACTAAATTCCACATAATTATGACTCGGAATTCCCTAGAATCTAGAATATGACTTTCACAAAATTCAGACTCTGAATTCCTCAGAATTGAGACTCCGAATTCCCAAAATTAAGAATCCAAATTTCTTATAATTATTAATTTGAATTCCTTTGAATTCTAAGTCTGAATTCCCTAGAATTTAGACTCTGAATTCCTCGGAATTTGGACTCCATATTCCTTGGAATTCATATTCTGAAATATATGGTATTCAGGTACCCAATTCCTTGGAAAACAGAATCTGAATATCCATGATTTATACTCTCCAAAATATTATTTGGTTATACTCTGAACATTATTTTTCCTTGGACATTGAAAAATAGATTTGGTGAAGCAAATTTATTTTTATATAGTTATGAATTTATTTCACACAATCTATTTCTAACTTACCATTTTTCGAGTGAAATGAGTATAGTTCGCTCCGAAATTCAAGGAAAAATATAATCATTTGAGAAGGGAGCTGACCATTGGAGAAGTACCTATAAATAGGAGCTCAATTTAATGAGCTCATTACTATTCCATTAGTCTGAAGATTGAATGGAGATGAATTAATTTCTTTAGGGAGAGTCCCTCATGGTTTTTTGCAGTTCTGAACATTGTGTTCAGATTGATTCGTGCAATTATGATTTTTGTTGAGTAAAATCGACGACTTCTGGGGATATGAAGACAGAGGTTTCAATTACCTTAAAGTTCAAGGACTTATGGGTATTGGATGACAGACGTGCTGACTAACTTAATGTTTAATGAATTTTGGGGATACCAAGATAGATTCTGATAATCCTATCAAGGGCATACCCAAGTGATGGTAAGATAGACTTTCTTGAATGTATAAATCATGGGACCTTTATCCTATGTTGTTGGATACCCTACTCTTTGGGTTTAAATATTTCATACTAGTTACCTTTTTTTCAAGTTTATTTCCTCTGTGTTATGATAATGATAGAAATTATGACCTTCATATAATTTCTTATTCTTTTGTATACTTTTATAAGTTATATTTTGTATGCTTTAAGGTAGAATATTTTTCATGTAAACATTTCTTATGTTTCATTTCAGGAACAACATTTTTAGAACATAGCAAGTTTTTAGAACTAAAAGAGGCCATGTGAATTTAACATGTTTAAATTTGTTAAAAACGTCTTTTTTAAGGTAAAAAATGAATGCATTTAAACTTATGATTCACCCTTCTTATAATTGAGCATTTACATTTATATTTTGATCCTACAATTGGTATCTATGGATGTTATCTAAAAAAATTATATTTATATATATGTTTTTCTTTTTAAATTTTTCATTGTTCTAATTTTTACTTAGTAATTTTATCCTTGTTTATAATATTTTTCTATTAGAATGTTTTCATAAAAATATATTCTTTTTTAGATGGTAGGAATGAATGTTGGTTCAATTGAAAATATAAATCCTACCAGACCACCTATTTTGATTTGATTGACTATGAATACTCGAGTGATCGTTTTGAGACATTTATTAATAATATTGGAGTGGAAAACGTTGTTATGTGTACTAAAGATTAAAATATTCCTGATAAGGATGTCATAACATTCACAAACCAAGAAAAGTTAGAATATCAACTATAAAAAATGGTATGAAATACATTTTTATGTTCCATGACTAAGAATATATATTGTTAGATTTATTCTTTTGAAGATGCTAACTGTATCTATATGAAATTGGAGGTTACACATTTTGTTATATCCAAATTCATAGAAACTAGAAGAGCCATGCCTAGAGCAGAATATCATGGATTTATATTTCCTTAATGAGAAATAATATTAAAGGTACAAAAAAGGTATATAACTGTAGTTAACTGTCGACAATCTATTGGTGAGAAAGGTTTATAATATGAGGCACCTGTGGAAAAGTTTATAGATATCATGCCTAATGAGTGGTAATCTAAGATAACATCTATTGATGAGAATTAGAATGTATCTGAAATTAATCTTGATGAGGTTTTTGGAAATCTTCATCAACATGAGACAGGAATGAAAAGAGATGCTGATATGAATAAGAAGAAAAATGGTAATGGAAGTGTAGCCTTTACTACTAATATGTCCAAGGCTCATGAGTGGGTTAATAGATTTATGTTTAAGAAAGTCACTATTTTATTTGAATCTACTGAGATCGAACATTATGATAATGATATAGCTAATATTTCTTGAAGGATGAACTAGATAGTTGGGATGAAAAACATTCAGTATAGATATAAGAAGAGAGAAATAAAGGACAAGAATGACTCAGAAGTCGCTTTCTTTGAATGAAAATAAGCAGGGAATATAAGGCCATATTGTCCTATGCTTAAGAAAAAGGATAGAAAGGAAAATAATTATGAGGGGAATTGAAAAAAGTACTTCAAGGATAAATCTATGAATGTTTTGAATGCCAATGAAACATGGAGATCCAGTGGTGGAGACTATTGTGATGAATCCTTAGAGTATGAATCATCTAGTGAGAAGAAACTTGGTCTACTTTCCAGATTACCCATTCAAAATCATTGTCTAATGGCCAAGGTACATAATGTGGAATACATAACTAATGTATCCTTAAATAAACATTATAGTGATAATAATGATTATGAGTCTTCAGATGAGGAATCATCTTCTGATGAAGATAATACATTACCTACTTATGAAGATGTATCTGGGTTTTCTAAACTTCTTGAGAATAAAAATTCTAAACTGAAGAAAAATCTTGATAAGGAAAATTATAGAATTTATATTTTAACTAAATATGTATCATAACATTCTATAGATCTTGTTAAGTAAAATTTTGATTCTGAAAGTATTTATAAAAACCATTTAGAATTAAATTATGAGAAGGATAAACATTCTATGGTTCTTGAAATTGGAATTTCTATGAAAAAGATTTTAGAGACTAACTCAAATTCTGAAACCAATTTTTTTAGGATAAAATCATTGTTATTCAACTAAAGTCAAAAGTATTATATTTGAATATGTGTTTATCAAACTTTACTTATTTTATGGAAAACATTGACTAGATTTATTCCCATGGACGACCTCTGAGGAATAGTTCTAGATTTGGTTATATGCATTCTAAACAAATTTTTAGAAATAACTATTTTGTTCCTCAAAGAGCTCCATTTTGTACCAAATATTAGTTTGGTTGAAATTGGTCAAAAAATTTCTCTTTAAATAAAAATCTATCTTTAGGGTTTCATAAATCATAACATTCTATGAAAAAGTGAATTCCTAAAATCGTGCTTTCTGAAATTTCTGGATCCATGAAAATTTGGATTCCAGAAGTTTAACACTATTATTTTCGAGAAAATAAAAAAAATTACCAACTAAAATACATGATAAATGGAAAATGGATGTTCCCAACACATTAATTCTAACCAAAACATTTTTGAAAATATTGTAAAGGCAAATGGAAAAAATGTAACTTTCAGAGATAATGCACAGGGATAAATTATTGGTATAAGTAACATTGTTGTTCTTGGAAAAACATTGATTTCAAATGTTTTATTTGTTAAGGGTATTAATCATAATATCATTATCATAAGCCTGTTTTGTGATGAAGGTTATCTTGTGAATTTTAGGAATTATAAGTGCTTAGTAAAAAATTCAAAGGAAGAGTTTATTCATTCTAGTCATAGGCAAGAGAATGTATACACACTTATATTAGAAGACCTTAGGTTCCATAAACTACCTTTCCTTAGTGCAATTGAAGAGGAATCTTTCTTATGTCATAGAAGGTTATGACACTATAACCTTAGGAACCTATGAAAATATTCAATGAAAAGACTTTTTAAAGATTTACCGAAGCATAGATATGATTCTTCAAAAGGTTGTTATCATTTTCAATATGGAAATCAACATAAATCAGCTTTTAAATCAATCGAAGAAGTCCCAAATACTGATACATTACATTTGGTTCATATGGATCTTTTCGTTCCAATAGAAACTAGAAGCATTGGAGGAAAATATTATGTATTTGTCTTAGTTGAGGATTACCCTTGATTTACATGGGTTTATTTTCAAGCAATGAAATTTGACAGTTGTTCGTATTTCAAGATTTTTAGAGCCCAAGATAAAAATTAGAAAAAAACCATCCATTAATAACTATTCATAGTGTTCATGGAAGAGAATTTCAAAATTCTGATTTTGGAACAATTTTTAGTAGAAAGAGAATTACTCATAAATTCTAAACACCAAGAAATCCTCAACAAAATGGTGTTATTAAAAGAGGAAATAGAATTCTCCAACAGATAACTACAACCACGTTGAGTGAATATTCTATAGAAAAAACTTTTGGGATGAAGCTGTATGTAATGCTTGTTATAAAAAAAATCTAGTTTTGATTAGACCTTTTATTAAAAAACCCCTTATGAGTTATGTAATGGTAGAAAACCTAGACATTCCAAATTCAAAATATTTGGATGTAAATACTTCATTCTGAATACTAAAGATAATATACATAAATTTTCATCCAAACTAGATGACGAAATTTTATTAGGATTCTTCACAACTTCTTAGGCTTATAGAGTTTTTTATAATAATACTTGTACTATTGAAGAAACAATACATGTTAAATTTGATGAAACCGGTCCTTTTGTTTTTTAACAACCTCAATCTACATCCTTGGATTTTTTTCCTGAAAATAATTATCAACCCTTGATAGAATATTTTTCTGATAAGGAAAATGTTCAAGAAAATGCTCATGAAGCATTTACCCCAGAAAAATTCCTACGATATGTTGATGAGTAGGTTTTACAATACCCAAAAAAGTCATTTAATAAGAATCATCCTAGTGATAGTATCATTTGAGTAGAAAATCAACCATTAAGGACTAGATGTGTCCTAAAAAATGTAGTAGAACATCTTGTATTAATTTCCCAATTAGAATAAAAAAGCACATATGTAGCTTTAGATTATAATGATTGGATAAAATCCATGAAAGACGAGCTAAATGAATTAAAAATGAATAATGTATGCACCTTGGTTGAAAGACGTAATCAAAATTATGTTATTGGAGTAAAATGGGTCATCAGAAATAAGTGTGAAAAAAATTTAATCATGTTAAGAAATAATGTTAGATTGGTTTCTAAATTATATATTCAATAAGAAGGAATATACTATGAAGAAACCTATGCTCCAGTTTCTAGACTTGAATCTATTCACATTTAACATTATTTTAATGAATTCTTTAATTTCAAAATCATTCAAATGGATGTAAAATGTGATTTATTTAATGTATATGTTCAATATGATGTTTTTTAACAACCTTTTAGTTTTGAAGACATAAAACATCCTAAACATGTTGTCAAGCATACCAAATCTTTATATGGACTTAAACATGTCCCTAGTGCCTGGTATGATAGACATACACGATTTTTATTACAAAACAACTATGTCATGGGAAATGTAGATCCAATAATTTTTATAAATAATGATATGGAAAATGTTTTGATTTCCCAAACCTATGTTGATGATAGTATATTTAGTTAAACTCTGTAATCTTTAACTAATTTTTTGAAGATCGAATGAAATCATTGTTTGAAATGAGTATGATAGGTGAGTTAACAGTTTCCATAGGTTTTAAAATTTCTCTAAAACTATAAGTAACATATATATCCCATCATAAGTATATTAAATATAATTTTAAAATGTATGAGAAACTAGATTTACGTGATCTGGATTATGATAAGAAACTAATAGATCGGACATCATTTAGAGGTACGATAGGAAGTTTACTATACTTGATATATAGTCGTCCATACATAATTTTTTTAGTATGAATATTTTCAAAATATCAATATAATAATAAGTAATCCCTTGTAAAGGAATTGAAAAGAATTTTTTTCTATTTAAAGGGAACTAGGGATTTAGGATTCTTTTATACATCTAGAAATGATTCTGTATTAATTTATTTTCAGATGCTGACATTGGGGAATGTATAATGGATAGGAAATTACATCCATAACATTCCATTTCATAGGAGATCCATTATTTTCTTGGACATGCAAAAAGAGACACTCAGTAGCACTTTCCACTATTGAAGCTGAATATGTAGCAGTTGGAAGTTGTTGTTCCCAAGTATTGTGAATTCAACACACACTCACATACTATGGTATGAGTTTTACTAGACCAAAAATATTTTTTGATAATACTAGTGACATATCCTTATGTAAAAACCCTTCACATAGCTCTTGTGAAAAACACATAGATATTAGGCGTCACTTTCTTAGGGATCAGACACCAAAAGGAGGTACCATTCTTCAATTTATCTGAACACAAGATCAACATTATGATATTTTCCCAAAATCAATACCCTTTGATAGATTTTAATTCATTAATCAAAATTTTGGAATGATAACCATAAGGTAATATACCATGCTAACTTCTTGTTGAAACCTATCAACATACATTATGAAACCCCTTTTCATTTGGGGAGTAAATTTTCTTGTTAATCAATTTTTTCGTAATCGAATTTTTCATAATAAATTTTTTCATAATCAAAATTTTCATAATAAAATTTTTCATAATCAATTATTTATTAATCAAAATTTTCATAATAATTTTTTTTCCAATCAAAATTTTCTTAATAAAAAATTTTGTAATCAATATTTCGTAATCAAAATTTTCTTAACCATTTTTTTGTAATACAATGTTCATCAAGAAGAATTTGTCTCATTACGGATAATTTAAATATAAATTCAGAAGGAATGTGTCCTTTTTAAATTTTTTTAATCAATTTTCTTCATATAGGTATTTTCATTTTTTTGAAATTTTTTCCGATTCACTTTTCATTAAATCTGTTTTTTACCTTAAAATATGAATAGATCGGAACCTACAAATTCATTCTTCAGATATCATCTCAATCATTTGATCTGATCAAGAGTTTTTCAACCATTGGATCAATCAAGTATGATCTAACGTCGCCTCAAAAAACTATATATGGAACCGTTGAAGGTTTTCCCACATTGATCTTTAAATTTTTGGTGTACTGAATCCCAGATCCTCTACATATGGACGTTCCTGATCATTATGTTTTCTTTAATTCTGAATGTCTGTGCAAGCTTCTCCTCCAAAAGAATTTTTTTGGGTAAAGGAAATATCCGAATGGAAGATATACAGGGAGATGATAGTTGATCCTAATTTCATTTCTAGGTATAATTCTATATTTTCAAAGAATATCATGGTGAATAGCTGTGAGAGACTATGCGTATCAAAACCGAAGGTGCCTGATCCAGTTTATCTAGAGTTTTTGATTAAATTTTATAAATTAGTAATTTTACTTAATGAAGGAGGGAGAGAAAAATTTTCCATTAAGAGATATGGAAAGACCTACTCCCTTTCCTATATTAAGGTAGAAAGCGTGATTAGAATTCTGTATGAGGGTGAAGTAGAGTTCAGCACACACAAGCTACTAGATGTAGCAGGATATTTTGATATTGAGAAAGCTATAGGATTCCTTATCAAGAAATAAGTAAATTTGTCGATAATTGATCATCTATCTACAAACATATGGATTCTTGAATTATGGTTTCAAGGTTTTATTATTCTGAGAAAAGGGGACAAGGAGTCTTTGAAAAAAAGTGACACCAATATTCTGGATTTCCTTGTGAAACATAGGAAGATAAATTTGTTGAAGTATGTTTTGGTTATAATTTAGAATATAAAGATTGGATCTCTGAAATCCCAAATCATTATCTATCTAGAAATTTTATCCATGATTATTGTTCTTTGTCTTGAAACATTCACAATCTATTGTAGTTCTAAGCCATGGAATTTCAAAGTAATTTTATTGGGTGAGGATACTCTTAGAAGGATGAAGGTTGGATTTAATAGTAAATCTAATGATTTAAATGATTTTTCTAAATAAGAAATCAATGATATATCAAAGAAACAAGAATTGGCTGAAACATCCATGAAGGGAGGAAAGAATAGGAAGGAAAATAAACTAGAAGAGAAACAAAAATCTCCTACTATTCAGGAAACTCAATCTGCACCACCAAAACAAAATAACCAAAAGACAAACTCTGATGAAGTGGTTTCCAAGTGGAGAGAAGATAGAAAGAAAAACAAGGAATGTGAGCCTATTTTTGTCTTTGACCCTCCTAATGAAAAATCATTGATGTTAAAGGTTGTAGAGAATCTTCAGAAGCATGAGAAAGAAAAGAAGCAGAGGAAGAAGTTGACTGAGACTAAGATTGTTCAATACCCTATTAAGGCTGCTGAGAAATCCACAAAAAAACTCATGGTACTTGGATCTTTTTTACAAGAATTACATCATGTGACTCCTGGAATGAAGATGGTGATTCTAGAACCAGAATAAGAAAAAGAAATAGTTCAGTATGAATAAGAAGAAAAAAAAAGTGAAGATACCAATTACATGATTAGCCAAATGGAGGATTATCATGATAAGGAGAGTCCTTCTGAGAAACTGTCAATTTGATCATCTGAAGATGAATATTCAAAACATGATACTCCAAAAAAAGTGGAAAAGTGTAAGGAATATGTGAATAAAAAATCTGAAGAAGAGAGTAGAAATAATGACTTTTTTCATCTAGAAGATATTATGGCAGGTACCAACAAAGAAAATATTTAGGAAGAAAAGATTATTCAACTATTATATAGGGAACATGAATGGCACAAAGTATAAGACATCATTCTGAGAGTTGATAAGGTAATGAAGTTGTTGGTTCATTAACATAAGAAATAAGTTGTAGCAATGAATTTTGTTGCTGCATCATCAAAGAAAAAAGATGAATAGATAGTAAAAGAATCATCAACAACCCAACATTTTGATTTGGAATCATCCTCTCTTTTACATGATTGTGAGACACAGTCTATGAAAAAGTTGTTTGATACTATTCCCTTATTTCTGAGTATAGATTCAAGATTCTAGATGCTTTAACATTTTATAAATCAGAATTCAAATTCAGTTTCTAGGCTGGTGGATTAGTTTGTAAATATTGTGGCCAATTTCAACCATTCTTCATTGAATATAAATCCCAAAAAAGATCATGCTAAGAAATCACAAAATGGTCAAGGAAGAAAATCAAAGAGATGATAATTCTGGATGTTTTTATAGAAATTGTGAAAGATTATTTTGACACCAAATATGGGTTTTTTATGATCTTACTAAGAGTTTTGTGTAAAAACTAATTCTAAAAAATTCTACTTGAAAGAAAGAAGTCAAGGATCTGAATGGGATGCTTAATTCAGTGTCTATGAATTGGAAGAGAGAAAGGGATCTCAGATGAGAGTAGGAAGAAAATATTGCTAAGAAAAAAGAAGTTTTGAATGCTTAGATAGATATTCTTAAGTTCTCAAATGAAAAGATCAATGTGTTAGAGAAGAAAAATGAAGCTCAGGATGAGTAGCTCAAGCATGTAGATGAAGATCACAAGGAGATAAAGAAGCTAAAAACCATCGTAAAGAAGTTAATGTTGAAAGAGAATAAAGGAAATTTATTCCCCATCAGATATTTTTTAGTATTTTTCCTTTTTTGTACAAATCATTCCTAAAATAATTTTTTTTTTCATCTTGTGTTTCTGTTGTATTGTACTAATTATTTAGGTACCATACTTTTTTCCATTATATTTATTACTTTTTGAAAATAAAAAAGGGATAGAAAGGAATGATAAAAAGAAAATTATTTAATGAAATGAATTCCCTATGAAAGGGGTGGTTTATCAATGGAATAGTTTCATTGAAGATTATTTCTTTATACATGAAAAGGAAAAATCTATTTCAGGAAGTCAAGAATATGATCCTTAGTGATTTCAAAACATAAGGGGGATTTATTCATATTCACCATGATTCATATGTTAAGGGAGGGAATTTTTTATTTTCAATCACATAAAGAAAAATTCTAATTCCTTTTATGTTTTTTCGTAAGGAAGTTTGTGCTTTCAAAAAAGGGGGAGATTTTGGAGTCAAAAAGATTTACTTATGACTTTTTCTTTCCTATGTGTTTTTGAAAATCATAGACACTTTAACTTAAAGAAAATTTTTTTCCCTATGAATTGTCTTAATAAATAACAATTCCTTCTCCAAGGAAATTTTAACCTTACCTATGTTTTCATTGTCCATTTTATAGTCTCTATCAATATAACCCTTTTATTTTAAATGTTTAAAATTTGGTTACACATATAAAACATAGTAATAAAAAATATACATGGTTATTGAGTATTCTATTTTTAGACTCTGAATTCCCTGAAATTCAGACACTGAATTCTCTAAAAATTAGACTCCAAATTCTCATAATTCAGACTCCGAATTCTCCAAAATTCAGATTCTGAATTTCTGTTAATTCAGATTCGGAATTCCTCCAAATTCAGACTCCTTATTCCTCATAATTATGAATCTGAATTCTTCAGAATTCAGACTCCAAATTCCTCGAAATTTAGACTCGAAACTAATTAGTATTCAGAATCTGAATTATTTAGAATTCATACTCAGAATTACTCAAAATTTAGACTCTGAATTCCCTAGAATTTAGACTCCAAATTCCTCATAATCCTGAATCTGAATTTCATAGAATTCAGACTCCAAATTCCCCATATTTTAGACTTCGAATTCCCCAAAATCCAGACTCAGAATTCCCTAGAATTCTGACTCCATATTCCTCATAATTATAACTACGAATTCCTCAGAATATAGACTCCAAATTCCTCAGAATTTGAATTCCCAATTCCTCATAATTAAAACTCTAAATGCATTAGAATTTAGTTTCCAAAATCTATAGAATTATGGTTCCAAACTCTATTGAAAAATGATTCTGAATATCCATGATTTATGGACTATAAATTATTATTTTGTTAGGCTATGAACATTATTTTTCCTTAGACTCTGAAAAATAGATTTGTTGAAGAAACATTATTTTCTTATAGTTATGAAACAATTTCGTATGATCTGTTTCTAACTAAACATTGTTTGAGTGACACATGTACATGTGTCTATGAGATTCAAGAAAAAATATGACCATTGGAGGTGGGAGCTAACCATTGGAGAAGTACCTATAAATAGGAGTTCATCTGAAAATGCTTTTTACTATTCCATCACTTTAGATATTTCATGCTGCTAATGTAATTTATAGAATGAGACTCTCATGCTTTGTGCGGTTATGAAAATCTTGTTTAGATTTCTTCATGAAATTATGATTTTTGATAATTACAATTGGGGGAATATGGGGATTGGAAGACAGAGGTGTCGACTACCTTAATGTTTTAGGACTTTCAGGGATAGGAAGATATAGGTGCTGACAATCTTAATGTTCGAGGGATTTCAAGGATAATAAGAAATATTCTGATATTCCTATCGAGGTATTACCCTGGTGTGGGTAAGACAGACGTTCCTGAATGTATAAATCAATGCACCTTTATCCAAGGTTATTGGATACACTAATTTTTGGGTTAAAATATTTCATACTGGTTACCTATTTTTTTCAAGTTTATTTCCACTGTGTTTTGATAAAAGAATAAATTATAACCTTATTTTACTTTATTTTTATTTTGTATGCTATGATAAGTTAGATTCTATATGCATTAATGTAGAATATTTTTCTTGTAATCATTTCTTACGTTTCATTTCTAGAACCACATTTCCAAAACCTAGCTAATTTGTAGAACTAAAAGAGGTCTTATGAATTTACTTAGTTTAACATTGTTAAAGAAAGTTTTCATTGCATTGGGAATATACATTCATATTTTGATCCTACATACATCTCTGTCTAGATATGAGTAGGTAGAGGCTGCTCTGACACAGATGTTCCTAGGACTGAAAACTCGGACAAGGTGTTTCGGGCTTGACCCGGGGTATCCTGGTACACAACAATGGGCCTTACTACACTCTTGGTTAAGTCACTCTCGGGGGATATGCTTAGGATAATTCAAATTTTCAATACAAAAAATTATTATGGATTTATGAGTATATACTTCCTCTAAGAAAACATTTATATGATTATGGATTATATCCCTGAACTGTTCAATTAATGCTAAGTGTTTTACTGGTTTGGAATTATATATGTGAATCATAAACTAATCTATTGTATGACATTATTTAGAAATGGTGCCTATTGGAAGGAATGAAAACTATATCAATGAACATAATCCATGTAAGGATTTACCTCCTTCTTAAGATAATTATAGTGGAGCTAGTGATGGAACCGGTGATGAACAAATTATAACCATATTTGGATAACTCAATTTGGTTAGGAATAATATCCTTACTTATATGGAGTAACCTGATCCAAAACATAGGGGATCAATGTTAGAACTCTTCATGTGGAATCAAAAACCAACATTAAATGGGACTACAAATAAATTTGTCGCTGATCAATTGATATGTTCCATAGAGAAAATATTTCATGCTTTGGGGAGTAGTGAAAGGGAATAATTTGTCATGATAGTTTATCACCTCAGAAGAGATGCAAGTCAATGGTGTTCATTGATTCAAAACAATAAGGAAAATGAAGAAGTTTCAAATAAGGAATAGAGGGAGTTTAAATATAATTTCATAGAAAAATACTTCGCTCATAACCATTGAGCAGATAACGAAAGGCAATTTCTGAGTCTAAGGGAAAAGGAGGATGAGTATGTAAAAATGTATGAGGATAACATTACAAGGTTAGAAAGGCATGTAGCATATTATATATGTAACACAAGGAGTAATTTTGATCGATTCTTTGATGGGTTAAAACCATTATGCCATTAAGAATTAGCCTCACAATCCTACTCATCATACGAAGATATAATCTCCTGAGCTATCAAGACAAAAAAATAATTCTGCATGTCTCATGACATTAAAGCAATCCAAGAGAAGAAGATATATTTTAAACACTCTAGAAATTATAATTAGGGGAAGAAGGGAAAAGTTTAATTTCTATCAAGTAGTAAATTGTGGAAGAAACACCCCAGAATGTTCCTAAAGGGAATGGAAGTCTATTACAAGTGAGATGAAAAAGGACACCAAGATCATGATTGCAATGGAAATGAAGAGGCTATCAATGTTGAAAGCTACAATTTTAGAAAAATGGGGCATTATGAAAATGCATGTCTGAAGCACCAAGGAAACATACCTCATAAAAGGCCAAGGGAGCATGACCAAGACATTGTGATGACTACTGTCGAGGTTGAAGCTTTGAATGATGTGTTGGATGGAAATTTAATGGTTTCCTCAAATTTAGCCAATGATTTATTTGATTCTAGATCACCGCATTGTTTTATATCTTCCCAGTTTTCTTAGAAGATTATATATTTCTAATTTGATTAAACATGTTAGTTGTTAATGAAAACTCTGAAGGGAAGTGTCATTTTAACAATGTTTCCTCAAATAGTTCCCATTATGGAATATAAACATTATTTATCAGTTGATATCATCACCATACGCATGATTTAATTTATTATAATCCTTAGTATGGATTGGATTTCAGACCATGATGCGAAAATTTCTTACAATAAGAAGGTGGTTACAAATTTCTATGATGATAAGGAGTAACATATCTTCAGAGAAAAAATGTCACAATCTGATTCTGATATAAATTCATGCCCTCTAGCTCCAGAAAATTCAATTACTGGGGAGGAATAGAGTGAAATAACTATGGGTGGGGAAATGATTGTTCAAATCGTGGATGTACCTATTTTGAAAAAAATATGTCGACATGCTTCCATAGGATTTACCTAGACATCCTAAAAAACTATAAATTGATTTTTCTAATGATTTAATTTTTGGTTTGATTCCCATATGAAAAAACCCTTATATAATAGACACTGTGGAATTAGTAGAACTAAAAAAACAAGTAGAGGAGTTATATAATAAAGGATTTATTCGACCTAGTGTTTCTCCATGGGGTTACCTTGTAATTTTTGTTTAGAAGAACGATGGATCTATGAGGATGTGAATTGACTATAGGGATATAAATTCTGTAACAATAAAGAACAAGTATCCCCTACCTCCCATTGATGATTTACTTGATCAACTTTATGGAGAAAAATATATTTCAAAGATTGATATTTGATATGCATATCATCAGTTGTGCGTGAAGAAGGAAGACATTATAAAGATAGAATTTCAAACCAGGTATGGGCATTACGAGTTTATAGTAATGCCTTTTGGATAGACTAATGCACCCTCTATTTTCATGGATATAATGAATAGAGTTTTAAGGAATATATTTAGGACATTGTAGTGGTATTTATTGATGATATCATGGTATACTCCAAATTCTATGAAGATTGTGAAAATCACATGTGCATTATTCTAAAGACTCTTAGATGAAATGAATTATATGGGAAGTTTAGTATGTGTGAATTCTAGAATCATGAGATTTCTTTTCCTGGAAAAATTGTTTCTAAGTATGGAATCTATGTTGATCCTTCAATGTCCAAGGAAATCTACGAATTTCCAGCCCTAATGTGTTTAACAGAGATACACCATTTTATTTTTTTAGAAGTTTATTATCTGAGCTTTGTCCAGAACTTTGCCTAATTGGATAACCCATCAACTAAGCTCACACGTAAAGCGGTTAAATTTGTTTGGACCAAAGAGTGTGAATAATGTTTTGAAGAACTAAAGAGAAGATTCGTCAATTCTTCTATCCTAGATCTTCCATTTGGGAATTATGGGTTTGTTTTTTATAGTGATTCTTCAAAGAAAGGACTTTGTTGTGTCCCTATTCATAATGTTAGGGTTTTTTCCGATGCATCACGACAACTAAAAATTCATGAACAAAACTATCCCACTCATGATCATGAGTTAGAAGATATAATATTTTCTTTGATGATATGGAGACACTATCTATATGGTGAAAATATGAGATTTATACTGATCACAAGAGTTTGTGGTTTTTTTCAAACAAAAAGAACTCAACATGAGGAAAAGGTGATGGATTGAACTACTCTAGGATTAAGATTTCACTATACAATACCACTCAGGGAAGGGAGATATGGTGGAAGATACTTCTAGTAGAAATGATCATGGAGTTCTGAACAAGATTAGTGTTGAAAAGGATCCTATGTACAAGGATCTAGTAAAAATTGTTATGGGATGAATCATGGAAGGTGAAACATCTATAATTATTCAAATGGTAGCCAATCCATCTTTAATAGAAAGGATAAAATGTTTTCTGAAAAATTATGGGGAGTTTCAAAATAAAATTATTTCTTTGAATGATGGGAGAATGATTAAATTTATATATGAAGATGGAATTTTGAAATTTGGGAAGAGACATTGTGTTCTGGACATAACTAAACTAAAAAGGGAATTGTTGGATGATGCTCATAGCTCTAATTTCTCAATACACCCTGGTAGCACTACGATGTATAGATATCTAAATGAACATTTTTGGTTGGATAACATGAAGATGGTGATTTATGATTATGTGTTAAGATGTACGGTTTGTCAACCGGTGGAGGCTGGAAGACAACAACCTATAAGAGTCATGCATCCTCTTCCCATACCTGAGTGGAAATGGGATGCTATTACGATGGACTTTGTCATGGGACTACCAAATACTTCTAAAAGGAATGATGAAACATGGATCATTGTTGTTCGTCTTTCCAAGTCATCAAATTTTCATTCTATAAGAGAAGACTTACAACTTGAACATTTATCAATAAAATATAATATTGATGTTTTAATACTTCATGGTGTACCCCATTCCATTTTTTCCGATCGTGATCCTAGTTTAAAATCAAGATTCATGATAAGTATTTAGAAGGGCATGGATAATGACCTTCATTTAAGCACTACCTACCACCCTCAAACTGATGGACAATCTAAAAGAACTATTCCCACCATAGAATATTTTTGAGATCTTGCTCACTTGACTTTCAAGGTATGTGGGATCAATATTTACATATGGTATATTTTTTATATAACAATAACTTCCATTCAAGTATCCATGTGGCACCATATAAAGAATTATATGGGAAGAGATGTATCACACCAACTTGTTGGGATGATGTGGGTGAAGGAAAACTCGTAGGATCAAAACTTTTTGAGGAAACAATGGAAAAGGTGAATATTATCCAAACCCAGATCAAATCAGCTCAAAGTTGGAAAAAGAGCTATGCCGATAACCGAAGGAAAGATTTGGAATTTCAAGTTCCTGATCATGTTTTCTAGAAGGTGTCGCCCTGGAAGGGTGTTATAAGATTCGGTAAGAAGGGTAAATTAAGAACCAGGTACATCGAACCTTTCGAAATTCTAGAATGAATTGGAACCTGAGAAAATACCTTCCTGCCCCAATTCATATACAAACCATTGAAGAAATATAACTGGAACCTGATTTCTCTTATTGTGAAGAATATCGGGATTCTTGATTCAAGAGAGGAAGTACTGAGAAACTGGATGACTCATCTGGTAATAGTTTTAGGGAGAAAACGTAAGATGGAAGAGGCAATGTGGGAACCCGAGGAACATATGATGAAGAACAACTAGAATATTTTTACACAGTAGTATTTTAGAAACTTCGAGGATGAAATTAATTGAAGGAGGGAAGAATGTAACCCTCCAATCTTCCACGGTACACTTCCATTTGAATAATTCAATTGCACGTGGAATACACAAATTTGAGTTCTAACACACCATGAACAATCAATTTGGCCATTATGAATTGTAATACCCACTTTTTAAAATTTTATAAATTTTATTTTTCAAAATGAGTTTCATTTTTTGATTTGAAATATAAAAATTATCTTAGCGTGAATTTTTGGTATATTTCTGAAAACATTCAATTTTTATGAATAGTGAAAAACAATGCGTTATTGTTTAAAACCGATAGTTGATTTAAATATTTATTTTTTTGTGGAAATAAATTTTAATTACAAATAGATACATAATACTTCTATTAGTTAAATGTAATTCATTGGAGTAATTTTATAATAATATTAGATATATAAAAATTTATTAAACATTTTACTGTCTTTTACCCACCTACTAGGTACATATGAAAATTTTCATAAAATGTAATTTTACCGCTTCTATGAATTTAATTTCAAAAATATGAGATACATGGTTGATATCATTAAGTAAAATTAGGTTCAATAAGATGAAAATAATTTTTGTTGAATAATAACTTATGACTTTTATTTATAACGGTTAAAAATAAATTGTGTAATTAATGGTAAAAATGATATTATTATTGTTACCCTAACACATGTAATAATTATATTAGATAATTTTATTTTAACCAAAATCAACTTTAAGAAAAAATATGATCCTTTTAGACCAATTGGAGTAGATTATGACATTTATTATTATTTAATTTAAAAATAAGCTATAAGTGATAAATTCAAATTTTGATAACAAAATATTTTTTATATAGGGTTACACATAGGATAAATTCGACTATAAATATTTATTATAAAGATAAAAATATTTCCTACATAATGGATTTTTATTTTAATTTTTAGACATTAAATAATAATATTTATTTATGACACAATGGTGATTCAGTAGTTACCTTATTAATGAAAAATTAAAATAATTGATATTATAAATATCAAAATAAATGTAATTTATGACTTTTGATGAATTGCGCTAATTTACTAGGTTACTATGACATGTTAGGGTTGAATAAATATTTTTTTTCAACTTATAACGTTTTTATATCTTAAAAAACAAATACTAAATGTGTCAAAATTGATATAAATGAGTTTTTAAAAACAAATACTATATTATTAATTGATATAATAATCCTAAAAATATAAAGATAGGAAAAAGAACATAAATATTGTCAGGTATATCAATAATGAACCACTTGGGGTTCTCTTGTATTTTTATAGTATGTTTATTAAAAATGTTTTATAATAATACAAGAATACGTGTTAAAAGTTATATTATTTAACTAAGAGTTAAATAATTATGATATGGTTAATATGGTGACCTAAATCTATCTAAAACCTATTGGTTGAGATTTTATCAACCCATAACTATATTATCCAGGAAATAATTCCTTTTTGAGAAATTATAAAAAGAATATGACTGTATAATAAATTAATATTTTATGTTTTTCCTAAAGTGACCCCCACCTCTCTTAGAAAAGGTTACTTCCCTTATCTCAAAATAACACCTCGAAAGCCATTGATCTAGCACAAAACCTACTCAAATATCTTCCTAACTACCCTCAATTAGACTTAGAGTCCTTACAATGATCATAAAGCCAACTGTTGTAGCCATTTTGATCAAATCAATAGGAAGCACCTGATGGAGAGGTAATAATTTCATCACCTCATTCAATGTTCTTTTCTTATTCCACTTTCTATTTCATTTTTATTTCCATAACAAAATAATAATTCCATTACCATGTACACAATTTTATGTTATTATAAATATTGTACAACCATTCTCATTATTCTTTTCATCTTATGAATTACAATGTAACCATACGTGCGTACATATGACTTACAGTCTCTACATCGTGGTGTAGTTTTTTTTTTCAACACTTCATTAGTTGGATGGGTATAATAATGAGTATAATTGATGTAAATAATAAATATAACATGTTAATTATTATATATATATGATATACCATCCAATTACATACTATTTCAATATCCAAATAATGATATTGTTGCTCGTGCATAAGTATGGATTACCATCTCCATGAACTTGATGAAATTCATTTTCCCATCATAACCATTAAGGAATGATTTTTATTTTTTGATTAAAAATAATTTTTATGAACTTAATATCATTATATATATGAACCAAATACTTCCTATCCATAAAAAACATGACTTACGTAACAAAACATATAAAGGAAAATGAATTAGTTAACACTCGAAACAAGGATATTACTAAAATATTACTAACAAAGAAATATTACAAGATCATATATTATATCATATTTATGTATGTGGTTCTTGTATAATTTAATAACAATGTTTTAACTATTACACATGAGTTTAATGTACTCTTGACCATAGAAAAGTTCATGGTAAGGGATAATTTTATAATCTCTTTACTTATATGAGATTGTTAATACGTAAATATCTACTGGGAACTCTTTATAATCCAGATCCATATTTTTAATACTTTATTTCAAAAAATTTACTATTTTCTAGAAAATGGGTTAAATTCATTTATACCTTTGTTTTCCATTTAAGAAATTTTTTTGAAAGGAATATTTCTGCCGTTTTCCAAACAAGGTACATTATGACCTTTTCGACAAATTAAGGTAAGAAGGTTTTTTAACATATACGTTGGGTGCGACTATTCTCTGCCATTATAAAACCTTTTAAGATTCCCTTACATGTTTAAAATAATATTTTCAAAATAAATGTTTTCTATTATAATTATGTGTCATTAAAATGATTTCAAAATTTCTCTTAAATTATTTTAATTTCATCTTTGTCAACATCTTTTGATTGATTTTATACTTGTTTGAAGTTGATTTATTATGATCCAATATTCCATATTGTATAGAAAGATTTGTGATATGTTTTATGTGTTTCTTTTAATCCATTCAGGGTTTATGGTTAATGTACTAACATTTTGTATGCTAGATTTAATTTTAATGTTTATGTTATTTTTCAAAATTGTTTTATGTAGAATGCATTGGACATAATAAGGGATGGGTGGAGCCCACTATAGCTCCTCGATGCATCGGTATGTCTCCGGAGACAAACCTGTATCTTTGCACAAGGCCTTGACCAAATCATATTTGTAATCTTGACATGAGGACTTGACTATGTGGTTATGTTTTTCGGCATTATTCATTCCATCATTATGAAACTAGCTATTGATATTGCATATGATTGTTCGACTAGTAAAATATCAATGTGAATAAATAAATTGAACTAGTTGATTTATATTTTATATATTATGTCGATGTTTATTTTTAAAAAGGGTTTGTTTTAGTCTTATACATTTCCTTAAATTTTTTTTCTTATTTATGAAAGGTTTAGCCATATTTTTATATTTACTGAGAATCGGAGATCACCCCTTTCTATGTTTTCTTTTTCCTAGGACGTGAAGAAGTATTTTATGGTTGACCTGTAGGGATAGGCTAGGGGATATAAATGTGTTCAAAATGTTAAAAAATGTTCTTGTTGTTTTTATTTCATTATATAATGTAAAAAATGTATACATCTAGTACTTCTAAGGCTACTAAACTAATCGTTCTTGCGAGACTTGATCTCTTCTGATCATTTCAATGTTATATAATAATGCCACAACTCTGGGTAACTAGGTTCTGGGCATCACATACATCCACATCAGTTGTTATGAGATCAAGATAATGATGTTATCTTTGATATAGTGTGTAGGGGTTACCTTGATCAAGACACTAAATTTTCAAATTTTTTGTTTGAGACTAAATCAAATGTTTTGTTTATATTGCATATTGAATTTCTTATTGGATCCGAGTTTATGAGTAATCCATGATCTAAAATATTCTAGGAAAGGCCTTTATTTTTAAATAGATCCTATGTTTATATAACACTAAAGTATGGATTTTTTCAAGGTATGTAAGAATAAATTGAACAATTCATAAGGTGGTTATTATCCAAAACTAGTTTGTTTTATGGAATATTTGATATACATATTTTTACATAAGAACAAAATTTAATGGCCCTAGGACAAATAATACTGATTCCATTATTTTAGAGTTGGGTATGAATAAGGTTATGTTGAATAGGTGGAAACATATATTAAAAGAATATACGTAAATATAGGTATTAGGATATTGTTTTTTTATTATTATCATGGTTATGGTACTTGATTTTGATGGACATGATGTTTTTAATCAATTGACTAGCCATGTCAGTTTACGATACATGGTAGTTTGAGTGTTCTAATTAATGAAATAAATACAATATTACATTATCAAATCATACAAAGTGATAATTCATGAACAAATTCATGAAATTTAGTCTTCATCTGAAGTAGAAGTGTATCTTTAAAAATATCCACTCTTGAATGTAATGAAACATTAGAGATTGATTTAAGTGAATAAGTACTAAAAATACATAAAAATACACCTATGTTAATTCTAACATAAAATAACTCTAGAGGATCATTTTTATTTTATAGGCACAATAAATATTATATAATTATAATTGAATAAATATAATGATTGATAAGACATTCCACATTGTAGACCGAGCTACCAATTAATAGTTTTTTCAAATGATCTTTCATTTCATTTAAAAAATGTGTTACTTGTATTTTATAGACATTCACACTTGTGTTGAAATGTTTTATTTTCTTAGTTCTCAGTTTCTTTAAATTATCTCATTTTATAATCAAAGTTTGTGTTCTTATTTTATGTATGTGATCTCCAATCTCCCATGGATATCTAATTCAACATCATGTTCCAATGATTGTAGTAATATATTTTAAATGTATTATCTTTATTTATTAATTGCTTTTATGTTCACTCTGAGAATATGAGTAGATTATAACGTGATATTGTTGATAACTTTTCATAATGTCACTTCTACTATCATTATTTTATTCTTGATTGTACTTTCAACACCACTTTAGTAATAGAATCAGATATATAATATAAATGATTTTTGATTCTACTCAATGTGGTGGAATGGTTGTTTATCCACATATTAGAAGTTATAATTTGTATTCAGGTGTTGAGTGTTGGTTAATTATTGGTATATAATATATGTTTTTTATTGAACATTATAGTGATTATATATATAATGAGATAGATTTATATACATAAAAATATTTAATATCACTGAAATCACCAAAAAGAAGTAATTTTATCGTTAAAAAATTTATATTTTTCATCATTATTCATTATGATCAATTTCACTATGTTTTTATTCATAATAATAAATATATCATGTATTTTTTAATTGTATCCCTAATGCTTCAACGTATATAAAATTATGGTATATAAATAAATAGTTTTGATAACAAAACTACACATTTTTTTATTGTCCTTCCTTTGAGAACAACCCTAGGTCATCATATATTAATGTAGTTAATACTTTGTGAACAGAAAATATTTTGATTATAGATTATAGGAATAATATATACTATAAATTAGAACAATTTCATGGGATATGTAAATACTTATATATATATATATGTTAAAAAAATTGAAAAAATATGTCTAATAAAATCATCATACTGATATCATTCAATGAAATTACTTAATTAGATGATATTTTTAATATATTTAGTGTTGATTTTTTTTCATAATTTAAGAATTTATTTTAGTGAGAAAATTAATCAACCATTGGTCCTACTTTCTATAATAAATATTTGAGTGTTTCATCACTGTTTCAATTGATTTTTTTGAATTAGAAAATTTTTCAAATATTTTCACCTAGATCTAAAAATGTATTAGGATTATGATGCTCAATAAGAGATGCATTTGTTTTAATTATTTGAAATTTTTCCAATGAAAATTATTAATATCTCTAATTTAGCATGAAATGATAATATTTTGAAAGAATTGAAAAAAATTAGTGATAAAATATTGAATGTTAAAATCATTGAGTCATTGATCAACGAACATATTGAAATATATGTGTACATTTTAGAGTTTAATTAAAAAAATAACGAGAAATTTTTTTCCATATCATAATTAGTTAATGAAACTTCTCATATATATAAATAATATAGTTTATAAGAAGTTAGAAAATATATAAAATATTATCCATTACCTCAACTTTTTAACTTCATCCCAAATACACTACTCAAGAAATAATTTCACATTGATACTCAGACGTGAGTTCAAATATATTTACATTTTCAATGATTAACATGTTCTAAATATGTAATTTCTAATACTTTTAAATATTTTAACTATAAAATTTCAGCACAATTTTTGTATTATATAGTTGAGAATGAAATTAAATATTTTGAATTGAAAAATGATTTATTCAGACAAGAAACAACACATTATAGTACCACTGTGTATATAATTTAGATGTTTGTGATGTTTCTTTGGGACTATAATATTTAAATTGACATGATATTTTTACCAAAAATGAGATTTTAATAGACAAAATATATTGTAAATTTTTATTTAAATATTCTAAAAGGATGAATAATCTTTTAGAAAAATCATATATTGAATGATTTAAATACAATGGAATTATTTCATTAAAAATGAAAATCGATGTGGTGAGAACCACGTATAAAAAAATGAAAAATGAATTTTGGGAGAATGATAAATTTGAAAATAGAGACCTATATGTCAAAAATGAACAAGACCCTTTTTTATTAATGTTTATCTTTTGTTAGAAGAGAAATTAAATTTATTTTAGTCAAGATCTCCATGTGTTTTCACTACAAAAAATGATAATAATGAATTGGAAATTGAAATTAAACAAGAAAAAATTGACCCTTCACTATATGTGTTTCTGAGAAATATGTTGTTGTTTCTTAACTAAATTAATTCACCGAACATAAATTTAAAACATTTATCTTTTAATATAATTTATACAATGAATATTGAAATTAAATTTAATGTATGTATACTTTTGAAAATTTTTAGTTACATGAAATAAATATTAAATTGAATGCTTCTATAATGAGAATTATTTTGAAATTATTTTTTATATAGGCTGAATGGGATTTTGTTTATTGAATTTAATTTTTTTGAAAATAAGAAGCGGTGATTTGTCATTGTAGAAAATTCAGACTTTGAATTTTATCTTTTTACTTGAATATTGTTTCTTCTAATATAATTCAGAGGTAAATTACATTTCTTTGAAAATATTTGGGATGAATTTTGTTTTTAATAATATATACACCTCAAATTTTAGATTAAAATATCAAATTTTAAGAAACAGATAGTCATACAAGAGAAATTTTTTTTATTAAATATTTGAAAATAAACATTTTAATCCCCTCTTCCATACATGAACACTAATTCTTTAACTAGTTTTGTGGAATGATGTTATATATAATATCCATGGGGAAAATTAATATATTAAGTTTCAATCCAATTATCACTATGAATAATCTATATACAACATCCATTGAATAAGATAGATCATTAATGCTCAATACTGTCATACCCCACCCATTTAAATGATTAAGGTCATGATGTGAGAAACAAATTAAAATTAAAATTACACATAATAATATATTTTATTTTTTTAATGAATTACTCTCAAAATTTTAATATATTTTTCTCATACACAAACTCAATATATTATCTTTACATATATTAAATTTTTAATCAATCTTTTATGAATTAAAAAATTTATATAGATTTTATGGAAGTAATATATATATATATATATATGATGTGTATCTCATTAAAATTATGATCATAAATAAATTAATTTATATCACTCATCCAACAACAATCCATCAAATGATATTTAAGAGAATAAAATTTTTAGTCCTATTTAATGTATAATTATTTATTAGTAGGTTTGAAGCGGTTTAATAAAACATTAATTATCCAATGTCTCACCTTGAGTATGAGTTATCATAATGTGTACCAAAATAATAAATAAAAACAATACACATGAAATTTTCATGATTAAATTAATGCTTTATGAATTTATTTCTTGTAATATAAACTTCTATATTTTATAGAGGAACCCCTAGATACTTATTTTTAGAAACCCATGAAAACTAGTACTATAGAATACACCACAATACAAGAGTAAAAGTACTAATCAATATTAAACTCATAATTTTTTATTTAAACCACAAATAAAATCTATTAAAACTACACATGGGGAAATAATATTTATATATATGTAATGAAAAATGAATTAAAAAATATATCACTTAAAATTATATTGATTATGCAATACATTAACAAATATAATTAAACATATCACTTGTTCAATTAATCAAGAAGAATAATGTCATAAAAAATATAGTGTAGTGTTTTGTAACTATAAAAAATGAAAATTAGTCTTCGAACAAGATATGACTTATTTGGAACTCACCAATTTGACTTTGAAGAACAATGGATTAAATATTAAAAATTAGGATAGATCACTACAAAAGGGTGGAAATAGAAACCCAGATTGTATGATTCTAGATGGGAGTCATATGGTCAGACATGGAGGAGAAAATATTCTTAAATTTGGATAAAGGGATATACCAATAGTTTTGAAAAACTATATGTATAATATAATTTATACAAAAGATTTATCGAAATTATTTGTATATCCGAATTTGTGTGAAATATATACCAACTGTTTTAAAAAAACCCTTGGTATAAAAGTATATATTACAATGATTTCCTAGAACTATTTGAATAGCATTGGTATAACATAATATTTAAGAATAATTTCTTTTAATATTTGGTATAACATTTAACAATACCAATAGTTTTGAAAAAACTATTGTATAAGGTTTGTTTATGGAGCATACACCAATGGTTTTCTAAAACTGATGATATAGATTTTGTATAAACAAAATATACCAACATATTTTTCAAAAACATGTTAATATGCCAGTGGGAATATTTTGAATAGTGGATCTCTCACATAGAGAGTGTCAATTCCAACATGGTTGATGAAGCCATACCACTTTCCCGAAAATGGTTTTTGTTGAGGCTCTTCTTGAAGAAAATAAGACTGATGAAGATTAAATTGAGGGTTATATATTTAATTTAAATTCATATTTTTAATATTTCATATAAATATAACAATATAATACCCCATAATATTGAAAATGTATAAAAAATTAAGAAAAAATGTTACATGCCCTGGAATTCAAAGAAAAATAAGAAACATCAAGGAAGAGGTGGTCATATTTTGAAGATGAAATTGAACATAATGAAAGAATATAGTAATAACATACAGTGGATCAATATAATTTTAATGAAATCCTAACTAATAACTATTTGGAGAGGTTGATTTTAATAAAAATTCATTATATCTCATTGTTATTTGATTTGAACTTATTACCAACTCTTCCTATAATATGAATGTATATTTAGTATTATTGAAGACAAAAATAGATACAAATGACTTGGTAGAATCTATAAATGTGCTATTCATGGAATGAAATTATTTATTTATCACTATAAAATATTTAGATATAGATAGTATACTCAAAATGGATATCCAAGAACCACGACAATAGATTTAAGAGGTTCCCTACACCATCCTACCTCTGTCTATACACAATCTATCTTCACTACTTAAAAATAAGATATACTTTAGGAACCTAGTCTTAAACAATAATTAAACTGAATATTAAGAAATAATTCATTTTCATTCATTTATATGATCATCTCTGGTTTCAAGGTTTAGCTAAATAGGGCTTTACACAAACATAAAAATTCCCTATATTAAATAGTGGACACTTATACTCATTATCGTTTTCCCTAAAATTCAAAACTTTTAAAATAAAACAATATTTCATTTCAAGAAAATCATTCATGAATTTCATCTTGACTAACTCATTTTTCATACCTATCCTTAAATTATATGAAAATAATTTTAAAAATATGAAATGAGTATGAAAAGCATAGGAAGTGGAATAAGATAAGGAAATATTTTAGTATTGAGAAAATATATAAAACCAATAAATTTTGAACATTAATAAAATAATACATGATATTGTGAAATAAATAATATCCACATGAGAATCGCCCACATTTTTTTCTCAATGAATGTTTTTAAAACTCATGGAAATTAAATAAAACCCCATTTTAGTTGAATTAGAGAATTATATTCATATCCTGTGTTTGAAATAATTGGATCATAGTAAAATCCCCTGTAGAAAACTTCTAGTTTGACACTATACTTATTTCTATGGAGTTCAAAGAACATTATCCAATTCATTGGATATATATAATGTGGCCCACCCATTATATAAGTTGTATTGTTCTCACCCATTTTTATAGATGTATTGGGATCACATATTCAAATAAGTTATATTAGGATCACCTATTTTTATAAGATATATCAGGATAAACCTCTAATATAAGTAGTATCATGTTCACATTCTCTTAATATTTAATTATTAGGTAACATATCAATAAAAAATCATTTTTATTCTTAAACTTTTCTTTATAAACCTTAAAAACACTTATGGACCATATGAAAATGAATTTTAGATAATGAAATATACATTCATTATAAATCACTATTATCAAAACTAAAATACCTATAATAAAATTTAAATGGGGTTTTCATTGATGAAAATTTTAAATCTTGTAACAGATATATTATATTAAATATGGTATAATCATATACATGTCATGTCGTACATATGCATGAGTAACGTTTCCATTTTTCAATGATAATGATGCTAAGAAGTTAAATAATATTTTATATTTACAGAATGATAATTATATAATAAATTTCATATTAATTGTTTAAATAAAATTATATAGATTATCCATATCATTTGGTGATAGAAAAAAATCACATCGCTTTGTAGAGGTGGTAGCTTACATGAATGCATGAATGACATCATTATATTTCAATGAATTGGAAGGAAAAAAATTGAATATATAATACTTATACAAATAATATAAATCTAATTAATAACATATATTAACAATAAATCCATCATTATATCCAACATTTTGAGGTGGTGTTGGAAAACTATTTACATGAGTTCGTTAGGTGGTTGTCCCTCGTACTCATAAACGAAAGACTTTCTTCCCATTTTATGGAAGAGCATACTTAAATATGTTATTCAATATTTATAAAATAACTCTTAATATATGGTAGAATTTTTTTTAAATCATATCATTATTGATATATATTTTAAGGTGTTGGAAGAATAAATAAAACTACAACATTTAGTAAAAATCCATACCTCTTTTCGGACAATCAACTTTTCTCGACATGTAATGCCCTTGGTGGTTGGAATTTTCCACAAAAAACACCAATAGAACTTATTGAGGGATGTAATTAAGAGAAAATTTTATGTATTTGTGGAACCAAATGGTTTTCTATGTGTTTATAGTTGATGATACATGTTCTCTTTTATAGTGAATTTAGGACCATTTATGGAATTTATTAAAGTATTAAACTAATATAAATCAATTACTATTATGAAATTGACACAAATTGATATATTTTGAATATAAAATATTTAGAGGTTTATATGATTCCTTAAAATAATAATTTTACATATTTATGAGTTTTATCACACATTTCATTCTGTTTTATCCATATACTACCCGTTTTGAATATTACCACAAGAAAAATATTTTTTAATATTTAAGGGCCATGATAGTCACTATAAAATGAAAATTTTCCATTTCCCAAATACAATACCAAAAAATATTATTTTTATGAAATTTATATAATTTAATAAAATATTTTTTATTCTAAAATATCAATAATGATATTTTTGGAATTATTTATATAATTTGACTTTGAAAACAACATGAAAGAAAATAAATTAAAATATAGTCAATTCAAAAAATCATATATATATATATATATATACTTATTTATAATTGTCTTGATATATAATAATTTATTAAAATTATATTATTTTACTATTTTTAGAGTCATTTAATTTATTTTTCTATTAATTGAATAAATATTGTCTCATTGTTACGTAGACATTTAAGGTAATAATTAAATTGCTAAAACATATTAATGATGGTTACTAATATAACATAATTTATATTTCAAATAAACATTTATAACTAAATGTGATTTATTTTTATCCCAATCTGAAAATATTATAGATATCAAATGCAAGAAACATACTTTTTTGATATTTTCTTTTAGTTAAATATTGTATTGTTTAAAATTAAAAAAATATAGAACCAAGTTGCTATATATAAAAATCCTGGATATATATGGATGAACTAAATTTAGATAATATTATAATGTAAAGTATTAAGGGCATTTTTTTCTTATCATATTATTTTTAACCTTATTTATCCCATTAACCTTAATGTGGTGACAATTATTTAAAATGGTTACTATTCATAATGAAAAAAATAAAAGCAACCTATTAATAAAAAATTGATAATTTTGATTAAAAATGTGTAATTATATTTTTCAATATTCAATTTATATAAGTGGAATATATTAATTTAATATTCATATTCAAAATACAACAAAAAAAATGTTCTAGAAAAATGATTTTTTAACTATATAACTGTTTTTAGTCCAAATTCAAAAGTAAAATTGATTCCAATAAACTTAATTAGATTATAAATAATATGATAGAAATAAAATTAGATTTTAATATTTTAAAAACGAAATGGAACATTATAAGTGGTTGAAATAAAAAAATGGTTTCCAATATGTTGGGTATTTTTTATTATTACTAGAATATCAATCATTTTAGAAAAATGTAAAAAATTAAATCTAAGAAAATATTGACATGATAAATTCCAAAATTACATTATTTTTATCAAAATAAATTTCTAAAAATTCTAGAAATTAATTATAATATTCTTTAAAAAAATAAGTACTAACCATTTTTGATGGAAATATATTTTTGAAGAATATAATGAATTTAATTAAAATTGTTGGGGTAATTCATAATAATTAATCAATAATTTTTTATTAATTATGGAATTTATGTATATTTTTTGATTGAGTTAATCATATTCATACCCACAAATTCAATCACAAGGATCAAACGATCATTTTTAAAAAAAATTAATATTCTATTATTTTTTTAATATAAATGTTTTCTGTCTTATACACTATCGAATATAGTGCTTCTTTTAGAATCGTCGGATGTTAAATTATAATTATTTTAATAAATTTAATCCTTTTAATTTGAGATTCATCATAGTAAGAAAGGGTTTGAAATTTAAAAATTAACTATCTGAAATCACATATCATAAAAAGGGTTAAGAAAACATCCTCCTAAAAGAGGGAACAAGGAATACACAGTTCATGTAGAATAAGATATAATTAGGTTTCCAAATAGAATGAAGAATTTTTTGGAATTCAAAATATATACAGGGATGAGAAATATATTTTCTGAATAATCATATAGTGTTATGTAGTACATTGATCACCCGAAAGTTATTAATAACGATAAAGACAGTGACCAGAAAATGAAAAATCTATGATGTGTGAAAAAGACCATTAATACATTAGAAATGAAGGTAATACGGTAATTTTTTATTTCAATATGATTTTCTGTGATATAAATAATTAGTTTAACTATCTATGTAATGAATGAAAGGAAATTTACTATCTTGAAACATAGAATTTCATTATTTACTCAACTTACACCATAATGTCATCTTTTACTTCAAATGATGAGTATTAAATATTAATTTTTCATGATTGAACCAGTAAAATAAACTATTTTAGAATGAAATAATTAAAAAATTGATAAAAAACAATTCTTGATGTCCTTACACATTATCCAAATGTAAAATAGTTTGTACAAGACAATTCCCAAAATTAACAACTCATCATATGTGGAAATAGAACGATAATGTTGAAATCCTCAATAATAACTCCCGAAGTTTGACAAAGATAATTATATTAAAAACAACCATTAAAATTATTGTAACTATTATTAAATAATATTTAAACCCAAATATTAGAAAGATTTGACCAAATAATCTTTGAGGATAAATTTATTATTTATCTCTTAATAACCTCAATCATTCATAATATATCATACCAAAAAACTATATATTCTATTTATATAATATCCAAGGCATTATAATAATTTCCATAAAAGACTTGAATCACCATAAACCCACCTTAAAATCATATTTTATTATAAAATATAATTAATCCTTTATTCGTCAAATAAAATATCAAAGTATTCTACTTACTATAATAATATAATGTTCTAAAAAATCAGAGTGATATTATTTAGAAACAACATATATCACTTAATCACAAAATAAATTTTCAATACCTTGGTTATCTATATAATAAAAAATATGTTCCCAAATTCAAATAACCCATAATTACCTCAACATCAACAATCATATAATCCAAAAAGTTATCAATACCATTAATCTTATATATATAAAATGTAATTCCATTATTCTATCTATAATTATTTCACATTTTCAACTTAAGGGTTATATATACATAAACCCAACAAAAAAATCCCAACCCATAACTAATCACAATATAATAACATCACTTAAATCCTTAAAAGTTAGTGTTTACTCCATATAACAACAGTTAGTACTTGAACGCATAAACCCATGATATTATCCATAACTCCAAATTTAACCTCACATGAAAAAAATCATAGTATCAGAAATTATCTAAACATTCCCCAAATACCAACTGTAAGTAACCAAACATAAATAAAAAATAAATTTAATATTTTGAAAATTATTCAATTTCTTTCATTTGAGGTTTTTTTCAGGTTTAGTGTTTTAGAAAATCAGGTAACAACTCTTATTTAAAAGACCTATATATTAAAAAGTGGACACCTATACTTAGTATCATCTTTCCCACAATAAAAAACATATAAAATGGAATTTGTTTTATTTTCATGAAATATATTCGTAATATTTAACTTTATTTATTCTTTGTTCTTAACCATCCTTAAATCCATTTATCTTTTTTTAAAACATGGTATGAGTATAAAATGCAATTTAAGGGACATTAAATAAGGAAATAAGGTAGTCTAGTTAAAAAATTTAAACCTATTAAATGTTTATATTTATGAAATATTCATTGATAATATGAATTAAATTACAAATACATGAAATAATACCTTTTTTCAAAAGAAAACACATTGAAACTCATCTAATTCAAATAAAAACGAATTTTAAGTGACATATAGTCTTATATTTATTACGTGTATTGAAAATAGCTGGAGCCTAGTTTAATCTTTATGTTAAAAATCCTTGATTAACACCCTTCTTCTTGACCTTGAATACAATTAACATTATCCAATTCATTGGAGATCTATAATGGTGATCATGCATCATATAATCTCTATTAGTATCACTCATTCAAATGAGGTATATTGAGCTTACACATTCATATAATTTTTATTAGTCTCACCCGTTTGTATAAGCTATATAAGGCTCACCCATTCATATATTAATTATTGATCTCACCCATTAATCTTATATAATTCTCAAGTACCATATACAAAACAAGATACATTTTCATTCATTCAATTTTAATCTAAAAACCCATGAATTTTTTTTTCAATCTTTTTCAAAACATTTTCAGATATCGAAAATCCATTTCCTTATAAAGACCAGTATTCAAAACAAAATATCTTAGAAAATAGGAAATACGGTTTTTATTTGAATAAAAATTTAATTATTATAATTTAATAAAATTTCAAAATAATGGTTATAGTGGAAGAAAAAATCTTTGACACTGTATATGTTAAAATAAAACATTGATTTTGTCTTTTGTAAAGACATTCTACAGATTCCATAAAAAAAATGTAAAAATAGTAATTTTAAAAACCTTCGGAAGAAAGTAAAAATAATCATAAATTATGTTAATAATTATTTTATTTCTAAATAAATACATCCAAGAAATATATGTAATTACATTTTCATTGATGAAAATGAATTAGAAAATAAATATTTTGAACCATAAAAATGAGGTTTTTTAAGTTATGTGCAACTTACCTTGAGTCTGATTTGTCACATACATACTTTATCATCTAAAATAATAAAATTATGTAAATTATTTAATTCCTTAAGAAATAGTTTCATGTTTTTTATTCATTTTATTTTATATATTACAATGTTATATTCAATTACATAACCATTTATAAAGACATCAGATGTTATGATGATAATTGGAATAAGTTTAAAATGACTTCTGTATATATACTTTGGTCAATAAGTTTATTAATCAATCATATGTAGAATAATATTAATGAAATAATTATCATTTCTATATAAAAATAATAATTTTAAAACCAATCATGAAATATGGTTATGAAAAATGAAATATGTTACAATAATGAAGATGATAGGTCATACACACACATGTGTAACATTTTTATTTTTCAAATATCATGGTGGAGATAAGATAAGTATTATTTTATATTTAATTTATTATAATAATATCATAAATAAAATATTATTTTTTAATTAAACTTATATATATCATTCATGAGATGTGGGGATGGAAAATGGATCGCATCGCTTCACGGATGTGGAAGTCCACACATTAGCACGAACGATGTTGGAATTTTTTAATGAATGTAAAGTTAAGAAAATATATGATATTTTAATTTAAATAAGGATAATATTTTCATTATTATCATAAATATAAATTAAATTTATCATTGTAACCATAATTGATATATAGTGATTTAAAACACATTACAAATGTTCGTGGGGCAGAAGTCCATTGTACAGATGAATACCAATTTCATTTACCATTTATTTGAAGTGGAGATGGATATAGTTTATTAAATTACCTTGAAAAAAATATTAGTATATGGAAAATAATATTTTTATTATTAAAATAATTTGATGAATATTGTATTGTGGAATAATAACAAATAAAACTAAATCCTTCGCTATAAGTGCATACCTCTTCTTCAGACAACCATCATTTTTTGACACCTTAAACCCTATAAGGATAGAATTCATCAAAAAATAAGACCTATAGAATATGTTTAGAAGCTAAATTAAGGTATTTGGTTAGGTATTGGCTGAAATAAATAGTTATTGAAGTATTTGGATAATAGGATTGGGGGTTCCATTTTATAGTGAGGGGAGAAGAATTCATGGAATTTCAAAAAGTATTAAACTGATATAAATTACCTTTCCTATCAAATGTATCCAAAATTATATTATTCAAATATAATAGTATTTTATGTCAAAATAAAATCAAATGATAAAAAAATTACAATTTGAGGTTATGTTATAACCCTTATTTTTTAACAATTCGGTAACCCTTTTTATAATTATAATTATTACAAAGTTATTTACTATTTAGTAGTCAAAATAGATTCTATAAAACGAAAATTTTCCCCTATATGGGCATTGGATAATATTTAAAACCATAACCTAATTAATTTTTCAAATATAGGAATTTTATAAATTTTAATCATTTACTAAAATATAATGTATTGTAAAATATAATTAATGTCATTTGTTGAAAACATTTAGTTAATTTAACATTGAAAACAACATGACATAGACTGAATTATATTATAATCCTATTAATAATCCCTAATATTTTATATTTATTAAATAAAATTTCATATATCAACCTTACCATTTAGATCTATGAAAAATCTAGATGTGTAAGATGAATTCCTTGTGAAATTCATCTCGTATCTTCGCATAGATTCATTCTATGTCTGCTTCATCTCAAGAAACTCCTTCTCTATTTTTGTTCTCATCGATCGAGGGAAATATTTGTTGAAGAAGATCCCTATGAACTCTTCCCACTCCATAGCTTCATCCCCCACTCTTGGCCTCATGTTTTTAATCAGTTCCCACCAATGATCTGTATCTCCCTCTAAGAAATAGACATTCAGGTTGACCTTCTCATTCTATGAATAATAGAGCACAAAAAAATATTCTCGATAGAGCTAATCCACTATTCAGAAATCAATGGGTCGGTAGATCCACTGAAGGTTTGTGGTCATCGATGCATAAATGATTCAAAATAATTTTGTTCCCATCATGATGAGATCACTGTCTAAGCTTTATTAAAGTTATTTTCCATAACTTGAGTCATTTGGTTCATCATTCTCATGATAGTTTCCATTTCAGCTTCCATCAGAGGGCCATTAATGCATAGTCCATTGTAGTCACCATTTTCATGATTTCTCTAATTGATGGTATTTTCTAAAAGAATAAAACATTTTTGAGGAACATATTTTATTTATGAATATTTTAACCACAATGGATTTTATGTCATAAAACATCAAGATTTAAACAATTGCATTTCTCTAAAAACACTTCATAATGATTCATAAAAAGATTATGATTAACCAAACATATCCCCCAGGAGTGTAATAACCAAGAGTACATCAAGGCCCGATGTCATATTCTAGGAAACCCTGGGTCCATCCTGAAACTCCATGTCGGTGTTTTCAATCCTAGATATATTTGTTCCATAGCCTCCTCTACCAACTCATATCCAGATAGGGAAGTATTATCTTGATAAACCACATACTCAAAACTCACCAAAATACTATGAAGTTTTCATATATTTAAACTTTTATGTAGTATTATTCCTAATGATTTCATAGCCTAACATACATAATAAACTAAACTTTTCTTTGATACCAACTATGGAATCCTTCCTTTTTAACATAACTTTTCATTACTTTTTACAAACATCGGATCTTTAATGTCTAGTGTCTTGTAAATCTGGAACATAAAACATGAAAGAAAACATAAAAAATAATTCTAATCCACTTTTAAGGCATTATAATAAGTTCACCCTAAGTAAAATTTCTTCATCTTATAACCTGGGGATATACATAATAGGAAACGGTTAGTAGAAGTCCCAGTAAGGAAATCAATGAAATTAGATTACTTGTGGTATCAATAAGAACTTGATAAGAACCACAAGACATGAGCAATGGAAAAAGAGGCATATCATAATAAAAATAACATTAATAAAAACATGAATATGTGGATATAAAATTTCATTTAGACATTCATGAACATATCACCAAGGTTCATTCCCAAGGTGTCATAAAAACATTACCAAGGTTATTCACCAAGGTATCGTCAAACTTTTCATCACTATATATTAATTCAAAACTAAATGCATTGGAGTGATGTTAGGGTGAAGCCTTAATATGTCTTTATTTTCATGTGATCTACAGAGATCAAAATCAAAAATTTCATAAATATCCCACGTATAATCAAAAAATGGGTTTCATGTCAAAATCGTGACGTTTAAAAGGTACTTAAAAATAAGATCATTATGTCACTTATAACCCATGGAAGGGAGTGAGGGTATTTTAATGTCAATTAATTATAAAATATATCAATTTTATATATTTATGAAAACCCTAGAAATGAAAATAGATTTTTTTATCCACATAAGTTTTACAAGGTAATTTCTTGAGGAAAAGAGAGAGATTTTTAGACGAAAATTCTACAGTATAACAACTACATAACATCCTTTTAGAAAACAATAAAAAGGGAGAGGACAAGGGTAAACACTCATAAATAATTCAAAATACATTATTGGTACATAATAATATCATGGTATGGATATTTTAATGACATACCACATGAAAAGGAAACATGAATGAAAAGAGAATATGTTATTTATTTTACGAAAATTCTACAGCCTAACGACGTCACATAAAATTTCAGAAAATTAATTGATGAGATCAGAAAAGGTCTATTATAATTTGGACATGTAATTTAATGTAATAAAAATAAATAAGAATATTTCCCCTCATAGGAAGATGGAAACTAGAAGACATGACATTAAAGAAATCCTGACAAAAAAGATGAGGGTGAATGGTTCCCTTACCTTGAAGAGTACCTTCGAAAGCATGAAGGTTGGGAATTTGGGGGGACTTAGGGAACCTTTGGAGGACTCCTTGGGAGGTAAAAAGACTAGATCTTCGTTTATGTGGATTTTGGAATGAAACGAATGAGGGAATGTCTTGGTATTTATAGGAAAAGTGAAGGAATATTTAATTAATTTCCAAGGGACACCTCATCAGTGGTATTTGCAAAACCATGGGCTTTCCCATGATATTTTCCCATATTATTGATCACTTGGGACACCTGATATCATATAATACTATTAAAAAGTCTACCAGATTGATTAAATCATGATTACATCATCAGTGATGTCATTATACACATGAAACTCAAAACTGTATTTTTACTATTCACCAAAATTCAACTTTTTTAGAAAAAATCCCAAAAATCTTGCCTAACCTAATACCAATGCTCTAAATTCAAAAATGAACTCCATTTTATGAAAATAATTTTCTAAATATTTCTAATTTAATTTTTAACTAAAATCCTTATTTATTCAAAAAAACAACTCTAAAACTATAACTTATTTTGTAACACCAAGAAAAAGTAATCAAGGTCCCATAAAATTATCGTATAACCATAAGAAAATAAATAAAAAATTATTATCAAATTTTATGAAAATAAATTTTTATTTTAAATTTTTAAATCAATTATAAAATTTTAAATAAAATATTTATGACATACAAAAATACCAATACTAATATTATGTCCATTTTTTCACTTTTAAGATGTCAAAACTATATTTATACATTCATGGGTGAAGTTTCTATTTTTTTGGCCAATTCACTATTCATTACTATTCATAATGGTATGTTACTATTCAAACATCACTAATCACTAAAAATCAAGTTGATCTTATTAGAGTCTAAATTTCTTACTGATCACAGCTATAGAAGACCTTTTTTGAAAAATCATTTCAAGTTATTAATTATTTAAAGTACACAAAAATATTTTAAAATACCCTTTTTCCAAAATCCATTAATAATATGGAACTTCAACCAACATTTATCTGTACATTTGAAAATCACAAAATTTACCATAATATGAAATAATAATTTTATTTATACCAAGGGATTACAAAAATTTTCTAAGGCCTCGTTACATAGCCCCTTATTGCACCTACATAGGACCTAAGTGGAATGTGTGCTATGGTGATAGAATCTTTGGGTGCCTTGGAAAACATTGCATGACCGGTGATTTCTATCAGGTTTAACTTCTCCCTTAGGTGATTCCTTTCAAGCTTCACATGTTGAAGCTCACCTAGGGCTTGGTCTAGAGCTAATCCCAAAGACGCTACCTCCTTCCCAAGCTCTAACAGATGGGCTTCATACTGTCCGAGTGTGCTGGATGAGGCCATCAACTCTTCTTTCTATATTAATTAACCAAGATCACTTGTATATATAAACAATAATTATTAAATTAAGATTTTATTTTCAAATGGTCATATTGAATAATGGTCATATAAAAGTCTAAACCCAATGGATTCACTTCATTAATTAAAGGATATAGTTTTTTGGTGTATAAAATGAAATAACACAGAAATTTAGGAGAAAATTATTTTTAAAAATGTCAGGTCGTAACAACCATTGTACCTGTGTCCTCTATTACTGTGGCTACTGACACAAATATGCCCCAACAGTTGATCGAGACACTGGGCGGTGGGATAAAGCTCAAATAGATTTTTGGGAGAGTTCTATGATCTAATTTGTCTCTATCCTTTCAGATTTTTTGGGGCAATTCTATGTGCTTTCGCTGGTTGTATTTTTATGATTTGGATTCCCATCCTTGTATGGACTTTTTGATATCTATATATACTTGGGATTTAATTTTTACATTATTTTATGTTTTTATTTTGTGTCTTTTCTTTAGTACGTCAAGATCCTCAGAATCATTTTCCATCCATGATGATCTGGGCCTACATACAGTCCTAGAATAAAGGGTATTAGAGCATGTCCTCGACATTGCTCGATAGCTTCACGAGATCTCACTCATAATTCACCACAAGCAGTATCAATAGTGACCAATGATTCCATTCAGATCACACCCTATTCATTCTCACACAACATTAGATTAATTAATCAATACACCTAAGAGACCACATGAGCTTGTGGACACTACCTATAGCAGCTATAAGAGGAAAATGGACAACTGAGATGGTGGACCATTTGATAATAATATCCATCCACCTATTTGGATGAAAAAAAATTTAGTGCTTTATGGGAGGCAACCCATTGTTCATCTCTCTTTTTTCTCATCTTTGTTTTCATGTCTAGTTCTTTTCCTTTTTCATTTTTCATTTATATATTTCATGCAGCTACATTGTTAAATTATCAACATTTCTATAAAATGACTCTCAGATTATCACTATGTGTGCCTTCTATTTAATTTTATACTATTCCAACAATATATACATGTGAACAAATATTTGTTATATAGTGCATGATTTCCTTATCAAACACTTTTGCAAGTACACTAGATATTCATGTTCCAACAGCACCAAATGCCACCCTAGCATACCACTTTTCCTAAGGAGCTCTCGATTCCCTCTTGCTTTTCTTCTAATACACCATTTCAGAAATATATTAAAATCATATCCACAACAATAAAACATGTATTTATTTTATATTAGGTAAATTAACTGATTTTAAGTTGGTGGGGGTGGGGGGTTCCTCATAGTTTCAGTTGTGATAAACTTGTATAATTTATTGTTCTCACTTATCTAGGAGACATTTTTTAAAATAATAAGGATGGTTTAAGCTTATGAATCATTATTCCATTGTAATTAATTAAAATGTAATGTATAAAAGTTTCAAGGACAATGTTTCACTCCTTCTTAGATTTGTTTAGAATTATTTTTTTTATGGAATTAATTCAAATTCAAAATGTTCAAAATAATGACTAATTGACCTATTACTTTGGATTTATTCCCATTGTTATTGCCAGTTTTTTTTATTCTCATAACCCAATAGGACTTTAAGCCTTTAATTTCAAACTCTTATATGAGTATTTTTCTTGAGATATACCTAGGTAATGTAAACCAACATGAAATTTCACTGAGATCTTATCAAAGCAATAAATGACCAATTATAAAACTAAAATTATTGAGGCACTCTTTGATATCCAATTTTCCTTAAGACTCCCTTACATTTATCTGTCGTTCATCCAATAGAATCCATGAATGAACTATTATAATGAAGTTATTCCAATAATATTTTCCATCCCACCCTTCTATGGTATAATAATTATGGATATATTTGAACAAGTGTGGGGGAGACATTCAAATAGCAAGGATGCTTCAATTTTTAGAGATGTATAGTACACTAAACTTAATACAAGTATGTGATCTATATTCCACTTTCCATATTTTATCCATATTCATTTCCTTTATAAAATACAAAAGGAGAAAAAAAATTATATGGGTTGTGCACTAGGAGGGTAAAAAAAATTCCATTTTCTAGACCAGTGTATCCATTGAAGTATCATATGTGGTTTGGTGATGGATGTGAGATCTATCCTATGCATAACATTTGAAAAATAAGAATGAAATAGAAGAAGGAAAGGATTAAAATAAATTATTTGTATACATACTTTCCATAGATATCGACTCAACCTGAGTTGATAGAGTATGGACTTGATTATCTAGATAGAGGAACTTCATCACACTTGTCCCTTCACTTTTTACATTGTACTATAGAGCTTACCCTCATATATGAGCCTGATTTTTCCCATTTTACCCACCTACCCATAGCCACATAGTAATAAAAAAATTATTTCTTAAAGCCATCAAGATTTATCTTATGATTGTATTTACACAGTGGAGATGATAAAACCAGTGCAAGCCTATAGTAAGGAACATGTACAAAGGGTATAATCTTACCCCTACTTAAATTTTCTACACTCCATGATGATATAAAAAAATGGTGAGGTAGATAATAGTTGGTAATATAACTAAAGGAATTGTTAAGAGGTTATTATTAGAAGACTATAATTGGGTTTGAAAAGCTAGGGTATGAGGCATGACTAAATTTTATATAGGGATAAATCTGGAATTGAGCCTTTCTTGCTTACAAGTAATTTTATATTCATTTGAATAATGAATATCTCGGTACAATTTTCTTATCCTTTATGAATTCATTGATGAGACGTATTACTTGAGGATATGAAATTGTTCATGTGTGTGTGGGTGGGGGGGTTGATAAGAATAATTTTTATAGATAATTTTTGGTCATTTATTCATAGTTTTTCATTTAATTATTTGTTAATGTAGGTGGTATATGTATAATTTTTCAGAAATAAAAGATTCATAGGTTTTCCAGACTGAAGAGGTGGAAAATCTAAAAAACTATCCATGTACACATTGTTATTATAAAGTTCACGTTGTATAATTGAGAATCATAGCCTAACCCGAGCTGTAAAGACAAGTCATGGTCCTGCCACAAATCCTGAAGAGAATAATTCTAAATGTCATGACTAGATTGGAAACATCGTGGAGCTAGTTAAAGTGATGGGTGAAAAATCCATGACAAAATAAGACAAAGACATGTTACACATCATGAATAAACTATCCACATCCTGTAAACAGTCAAATATCCTTATCCATGAGAACCGTATGCCATGCTGGAGATCTGAAGGAAATTTACCTAGACCGACATTATGCATTGTGTACCATAGGTAAACATCATGACCAAGAACCCCTATATAAACAGTATAGAGGGATATCATTAAAATTTCTGAGTACATGATTCTCTTTTCCTTTTCAAATCCTTTTTGAATCTTTTAACCCATTCCCCTCTCAAGATCTCAAACTCTTAGTATTTGTGTGTTTTTATTAATCCAAGAGCCATGGAGACTCCATTATTCAACATCTTCAATTCATTCCATCACATTTAGTTTTAATTCCAATTTCTTTTTTTCAAGTAATTCTTTTATCTAAAATAATAACTCACATAGTGCATGATTATTTTAGTTCTATTCCCAAACCTTTGCATAATCCCAATACCATTAATCAATCCATCAAGTATAATGTCTTTAATTTATTTAATTGCATCCTAACCTGCCATGAGAAGCTAAATTTCATAGCGATAGAGATCAAGAAATATACTTGACTAACCAAATATACCTTTTAATCTAAATATGGAAAAGCCTAATTAAGTAAGTTACTAGGATATTAAAATCTAATCTATTTTATTTATGTGAATATCCTTGACCATGGGATGGTCAAACAAATGAACCTATTCTAATTTTAGTATACTATGATATGAACACTATCTTAGGAGACTTTCTACCTTAAATAAGTGAATCTTAATGCACCTTGGTTGTCTCTATCCCCCAAACACAGAATAGTTACCACCTAGGTAGAACTATGAGGCTAAAACCAAAGTCAATTTGTGATCCCCAATTACATTGTAGAAAAAGCAATAGGATCTTTCCAAGGTTGGAATTAAAAGGACATCCTTTAATCAGATACAAAACTTGATCTTGACCCATCATTTTTCAATTTAAAGTCATCCTAAAATAGAACATAGACTAAAATCCAAAATAAAATACTTCTAGAAATGGCTCCCTTATAATTTTAGAAACCAGATCTTCTCCAGATTTAATAGCAGTATCACTGTGGATTTGAACCCATGCTCCCACTACACTACATCTTAGTAGTTGAGGAATGTTCGGGACAAATTATAAATTAAAATTTGATTTATGCTGGAGGAAGTAATGACACCACCACGTAAGAGACATCATGTTTTCTGAATAAGTTTTTCATTAAGGAATAAAATGGATATGTTGAATAGTTATACAGACCTATAGAATTGATTTAGGGGTAAGGTGATACACTGGAAGAACAAATGATTACGGGAAAGATAATACTTAATATTTACCTTATGTTAAGATAATGATGTTTGGATAAAGATATTTTGGATTTGAATAAGTAAATTATATGATGCTAATTTCTTGGGAAATAATTTTGTATTTTTTTTGGGCAAAAATCCATCAAGGCAACGTTGAATCATTTTTGAGGTGATTGTGTTTGTTGAAAAAGTGGGCCTCCATGTATTTTTTGTTGACAAATCAGACCATGGTGTATGAGTGTGTTGACAAAGGGGGATATAATGGTGATTTTTTGGGTTCAGGGGATGCTTTCAATAGTCCATGATTGATTAAAGAACCTCGAAAAAGAAATGGACGATCTAGAGGTGGTACAAAAATAGCAGATACACGGTGGCACCGTTTTCCAGTGTTCGCCAAATTTTTGGGCTTAAAAATTGGAAAATGGTGGGATGAATTTTTGGCAAAGGGATGAGCATGCAAAATTATCATGGTGCATGAGAAATCAGCATGGGGAGCGAAATACCAGCATGGTGCGTGGAAAAATCAAGTGTTGTGAGAAACATTTTCTCTGTGCGCCAAAAAGAAGCGCAGTGCATGAAATATATGTGGGATGCATGAAATAAAGGGATGAAGTTTTTCGTGCAAGAGGTGTTTTGAGGTCTGAATCTCAAAAATTGTCAAATGCATGAGGGGCGTAAAATATTAGAGCCATGCATGAAAAATGGTGTTGTGCGGAAGATTTTCTTTTCGCGCTCGAAGATAATTACGTGCTCAAAGAAGTTTTTTCGCGTGGGGTTGATTTTTCCTATAAATATAAAGTGACCCCCCTCATTCGGAGAGAGATCAAGACATAGAGAGTATCTGAGATCTGGTGCATGAAATTGGAGTTCCCAAGAGGTTTGCGCGAAAAGAATACTGTTTTGTGAAATGTGAATTTTGCGCAAAAGTGGATAATTCCGCACAATGCAGTGTAGAGGCTGCGCGTAAAAGAAGTTGCACGTAAAATAATTTTTGGTGCGTTAAAGGAGTGTTGTGCGTAGTGGGGGTGTTGTGTGAAAAGTTAATTTCATGAAAAATAAAGAAATTACGTGCAATGCCAGTGAACACTGCATGTAAAAATTGCAGTTGCCCAGTACAACCTGTGCAAAGTGAGATTAATCTGTGGGTGAAAGTTGGACATCAACAGAGCATCATTCAATAGTTAAGGATGCATATTTCATTAGTGATAATGAAGAGACCTAAAAGTCTATAAATTTTGAGTGGATATTCTGAAGAAGCAATGATCACACTTTAGTATAGAGAGTAGCGAGCTTTTATATTATGAGTGGTTGTAAACCAGGAGGAACAGTGAGTCTGCTTCGAACTAGTAAACAACATCATGCTTATAGTGGATTTGGAACATCATCACGTTGCTGGTGTATGATCTTTAGATGTATCCTAGTGAGGGTGAACCAAGAAAAAATCATGGTGTCTCGTGCATGATTTAATTTCTGTCTATACTTTGCTACAGGAAAGAGAGGGAAACTAGTTTTGCTTAACAACAAAATAAGATCAATTGGGGCAGTTATTGTATTTTGTCATACCCTGATTCACCCCCTCTCAGGTCATCTAACCTAGAGAACCTAATAATTTTCAAGAGGGGTATGAAATCTTGGATAAAGTACACAACTTTTTGGGACTTAAGGAATATATGCAATAAGTTTTGGAATAAGGAAACATGAATGTTTTCTATAAGCATATAAGGTAATTCATGTTATTACCAAGACTCAAGAGAATACATGTTGAAGGTGATCACATGATTGTAATGTGGCCAAGAAGAGAGACTTTTTGATATATAGGGGACAAATTTTAAGCTGACTTATTATACCTCTTTCTAAAGATTTGGATTTTATGTTTTTGGAAGGATTATAAGGTTGTCCAATTATAGATAGTATAAGTTAAACATAGGATGATGTTTTTATTATCTCACTACAGGAGGACTTATGCATTTTTGTAACTTGTACTAAACTTTTTATTATGATAAAGACAGATGAAATGACCTATCATTCTATTTATGGATTGCATGATCATCTAATGCTTTAGGAAGGAAAAAATTCAACTTATTCTCTTTGAATAAGATATGATGTGTGAATTGTTCAAGGCTCGACCAATAGTAAGAATATACTAAAAGCAAGAAATTATTTCTTCCCATAAAAAATCATCATCTTTTGGAAATGGATCTTGAAACCAAAAATGTTAACCCAGTACCTTCTTATCTGATGTATTAAATAGTCGCATAGATCATCAAATATTTATGGCTTTGTGATTGTCAACATTTTCCTAACCATGTTCTCTATCACTCTCCATCAGAACTTGAAAGTTATATTTCTATCCCATTTCCATGTTTTGACTTCCCACCTATGTTATTCTATGTGGAAACTAAGTGATGAGTCACAATGGGTAACCTTTATGTTTTTAATATTCTGTTTTAAAAATTAGGTTTTAATATTCCTTTTACGATGTTAGTTTCTATGAAAGATAATTTCAAGTATTAATACTTTTATTACGCCCAATGATTTTTTTGGGAAAAATTCATTTTAAGGGGGTATAATGTAACACATCACGATTTTTATGAGATAATATTTTTAATTTATTTGATGTCTTCTGTTGTACACTAAACTATGATAAGCTTGTGCTATATGCAACAATGACGTAGCTTATAGTATACACAACATTATTCTTGAATTATGTTGCACACAATTTCATGTTATTCAGATAGAATTAATTTCATGAAATAATTAGTCTAAGTGGAAAAATAAATATTATTCTGTTACCTTATAAAAAAATTCAATATAGTGGTGTGTATAAGAAATATTAACATTCTTCTGAAAAACTATTTAAATAACAATAAGTGAGTTTATAAGATAATAAAATCAATCATGGTGGATTTTATTATTGTAATATATATGTAAAATATTAAATATAATGTTTAAAATCCATATTATATGTTTTTTATACATTATATAAGAACAAGTTCAATTTTTAAATAAAAGAAGTATTTTTTTAAAAATGTAGTTTTTCCACCATTTGATGGCGCACCCATTTTAAATCTAGTTTTTGACAATTTTATATATTATATATAACAAAATAAACTTATTATTTGATGATCTATATAAAAATTTACTTTGGATTATTTTTTTTATATATTTATTATATGTTTTATGTTTTGATGAATAGAAAAAATGTACTAAATTTTAATTGAAAAAAACCATTTTCATTGAAATAATTTTTATGGATAAAATATATTATTTAATGGTTTTAAAGTAAAAACAAAATATATTTTTATCATTTAATATAATTTTGGTCATTGGAATTAATTTTACAATGAATTCTGATGTAAAATATTTAAATTTTTGCAATATTTTAACTTTTTATGACCCGCTTTTCATTCTGACAGAGATATTAATTTTAACCTAATTAATAAAACTTATGTGTATTGAATTTGTAAAAATAAATTATGTATTATAAATCAGTAGTTAAAAATTATTTAAATATAATTATTTTATTTTTGTGCATTATGAATAGTAACTTTAGTAATTTTTATTATTACTGTAAAATTTAAATATGGTAATTAAGGGTAAATATAATATTATATAATTATTTAAAATTTTATATTAATATTATTGGATGAATTATTTTTTACCTAAAACATCCTTGGGTCGAAATGATAGCCTTTGAAATCCACTTGGATGAGATTAGTACATTTAACATATTATATTTAAAGAAAAGTCAAATTGTCTTACTAAAATTTGTATAACATTATCCTTTTTAAAACAAGTTTATACAGAATCAAAATTTGACTATAAATAATAATTTAAAATATAAAATGTTTTTAATTATAATTATAATTTATTTTCAAATTTTTTGGAAAAAATAATTACCTTAAAAGCTTATACATTGATGATGCAGAAATTATTTAATTGCTGGAAAATCAATAAAATAATTTTTATTATAATGATAAAAACCCATAAAAGACAAAAACACTTGAAAAAATATTGTTGTTAGAGTATATATCGACCAGAATCATCCAAGGTTCGAGTTATTGACCATTTGGTGCTGTATGTAAATGATTATAACACTAATAATATTTTATTTAAAGGGATGTTAAAGTTGTCGCATTCATGTTTTAATACATATAACATATTTAATTTTGGATTTTACAGGAGATATATTCGACTATAAGTATTCTTAGTAAATCTAGTTGATTTATATTTAGCATAGTATTTTATTTTCAATTTTTACTCAACAAATAAGTGTATTAAATAATTACACAAAACCAAGGTAGTAATTATTTTATTAATAGAAATATCAAATTAATGTCACAAAAAATATTAAAATAAATGCAATTTTGGATAATTAATATATGAAAAAAAAATTATATTTGACCTTCAACCTATAGAGATATAACAAAATATTTTTTTAAGTTAACAGATTATCATGATATTTTTAAAAATCCATTAAATAAATAGTGTAAAAATGAAACTATTGTTATTTTTTCAAAATCATGTTTTATTAAATATTTAGAAAATCATAAAATATTTTTAAAAATGTTAAATATTTTTTTACTCTAAAAAATTAATTATTATTCATGCGTAGTCTAAATTTCAAAAAATAATTAAAAATTACAGTATTTTAATTGTTGCGACCCATCCCCCGGGGCCCGTGCCGTGACTACCCCCCAGCCCACCTTCCATAGGCCATGGGCCAGTGACTAGCACCGAAAGTCATATTCCCTAAAACCGGGAATGTATTGCCTTTATAACCTATAAACACATGAAACCAAGCATACATCAAGATACAAACACAAGTCAACTGTATAGAAAAAAGAGTAATGAAATTAAAAAGGGTCTGGAATACATTCCCAATAGTAATGGTACAAGTACAACTGAAATACAATACAAATGAAGAATAATAAAGGCAGCTACTGGGTTGTCCTTCAATGTTCCTACCTGAAGGGTTGGTATAGATCACCTCTTTAGCAATCCACATCTTCTCATCTCTTCTGCGTACCGTCACACCAAATGGCCCACTTACATGCCCCGTCTAGACCTGCTACCCTCATCCTTGATCAGCACTGTCTGTCATCTTCACCAAAAACAACAAGGTGCAGGCATAGCCAGTGCAGGGTTGAGTATAACGATACTCAGTAGGGACCTCGAGACCCTCAAGGTCTCACAAAATCTACAAAAGATAAACCACAAAGTATGAAGTCAACTAATAACCGTAATTTTGTATATTCCCATACATATACCTATGTAACCAAGTATACTCATCTCAATCATGGGGAAACACATGGTCCAACCCAAAAGTCCAAAGCTCAACAGTTCCACAAAGGATGGAATACCACGAAGGTTAGTGTTTCATAGGTACGTCACATATAAGAATACCACCAAGGTATTACCACAAAGGTATGTACCACATAGGTAGGAACTTCGCTCACACCAAATATAACTTAGGTATAGAAATACAAATGATTATATTTAACTACTGAATCATCTAACTATGTTAAGAGGCTCTGCTGTTGACCCACAAAATATCGCTCAGTGCTAACCCACATAAGATCTCTAGATGCTGACCCACAGAGGATCACTCGGTGCGGACCCACACATGATCACCCAATGCAGACCCATACAGGATCGCTCGGTCCTAATCCACAAAGGATCCCTTGGTGCGGACCCACACAGGATCGCTCTGTGCAGACCCACATAGGATCATTATTCATTCTTCACATCACAGCCAGCTACTGGGTTCCCGCACTAATCTTGCCCATCTCTAGGAGTGTCCACTCCTCAATCCGGTGGTCGATACTCCATATTCTATGAAGGCCCATGAAAAAGTATCTCAAAGGACCACAATGTCATAGGGGTCTCAACGTAATAGATGGTGTGTCAATCGGTTGCCCTGTCTGTAAGTTATTATCCTTTTAGTCACTAGGGCCCGTTGGATTAATGCTCAATCCATCCCGACCGTATCCCATCATTATCCCAATCCATAGTGGGGTATACCAAACGGAATGTCTTGCTCCAAGGTTTACAACATCTTTGATAGTTATTCAAACGGACGCCTCGTGCCAATGTTATGGACGTTATAGCAAAAAGCTCATAGCTGGTCCGGGACTGGTCCGACTCAATAGGATTAACCCAGACCGACCCAGTTTGGGTTGACCTAGCCCATGCTGGGAGGCAAGGGGGTCGTGGAGTGGCGCGAGGCTGCAGGGGCGGCATGGAGACTGTGGGGGCGGCGAAAGCTATAGGGAAGCAGAGGCTGTGGGGGCCGTGGAGGCGGCGAGCCCACAAGATAGCAGAGGCCACGGGGTCCATGAAGGCCATGGGACAGAGGAGCTTGTGGGGGCCACAGAGGGCCATGGGGACCTCGGAGGGCTGCAGGGGCTATGAATCTGTGGGACAGTGGAGGTCGTGCAAGGCCACAGAGGGTCGCGATGCCGTAGGGGCTCGCGAGGTCGTGGGGGCTGCAGATGGCCGCAGGGCAGCGAGACCGCCGAAGCTACGTGGCTGTCGGGGCCGCGAGGCCATGGTACGGTGGAGGGCTTGGGGTCCCCGGAGGGCCAAAGGGCGGAAAGGCCCCGAGGGTTGTGGGACAGTGGAGGGCGCAGGGGCCTCAGAGGATCGCGACGTGGCCAGGCCGCGGGGGGCCACAGAGGGCAGTGGGGAGGCTAGGCCGCAAGGGCCGAGAAGTCGTCGGATGGTGAAGGCTGCAGGGTGGTGGTCCGTCGTTTCTGGCCGTGCGGTGTAGTCGTAGGCTGTGCGTCCACCGGGGGCTGGCATGGCTGGCCACACTTTGTTTTTAACCTTCGCAACGGCCGGTCGTGGTTTCAGCCATGGTTGTCGAGTTACACCAGTGCCAAACACTGACACCAGTTTCCTTCACCATCGTGAAGAACACACAAAAGATCTATAAGGATTGCAGAGGGGTCGGGCCATGTTTGTTTGGCCCGTACCCCCTGTGTTAGGGGGGTAACTAGCAGCTCAAGGGGAAAGATTCAATGTGAGTGGAAAATTTACATTGATCTATTTAAAAACACACCCCTACCTCGTTCTTTTGTTGACGTCGATGAGGAGGGAAGGACGGTCATCGATGGAAGACGTCCCACATTGGAGGATGTCCCGAGGAAGAAGTTGAAGTCATGCATCGACATTCTTCATTAGAGGAGTTTTCTTCATTGTAGAAGAAGAATTCCTCTATGGTTCCCCCCCCCAACTTCCCTTTTCCAACACTAATTCCACCAAAAAGAAAAGGTAGCCAATATGATATATTTCCCAAATTTAATTGTTGGAACATATTAAATTGGCATCATAATTACATTGAGGTTGGCAGAATAAATTTTGGGTTATCCTAAAGTCTACCTCCCTTATTAAAGAGGAAGTTCAAGTGGTTTCTCACATTATGAGGTTTTGGGTGGTCCCCGCCCTTAAATTAAAATTGGGGGTTTTAGGTTCGGTGTTCCCAACCTCCATAACCACTCATAAGAGGTTTAGTTCTTGTGTTCCCTACCTCTTAACATCTACATGAGAGTTTAAAATGAAAAAAATGTTACACAATTTTATTTTATATTATTCTTTCACGAATAAGTGGAAAACAAACTTCCACCCTCGATCTACTCTGGTCGAGATGAAGGTATCCCTAAGCAACTACCGGTGCTACAATTTCAATGGTGCTCTCATATTTCAATTTCGAGCACCGGTTCAAAATTAAGAAATACATTCTCGCATGTTTACTGAATGTACCTGAAAAAAAAGCTCAGAAATTTATTTTGGACACTCCGGGCCTCGGAATCCCGCGCCGTCAATTTTTGTGGACTCATAAAATTCCCTATTAATTTAAAAAAATTACATGGAATTTCTAGGACTTTTCATTCTCCCCACCTCAGGGCATTACGTCACCGTAATCCACAACTCAAAACTAGGATAACAAGTTGGGGTACTGAGCATGAATCTAAGCCTCTCGCTCCCTTGTGCTCTTCTGGAGGTTCCCGTGTTGCCAAAAATGTGAACCAGAGGTATTGACTGGCCATGAAGGACCTGCTCCTATGGATCATCAATCTCAACTAGAACCTTCATAAAAGTTTCCCCATTTTAGACGTCCATCTCTCTGTGGTTGATGATGTGGGAACGGTCATGCACGTATCTCCTACGTTGGGATACGTGGAAGACGTCATGCACCTTGTGCGACTAAGGTGGAAGAGATTAGAGGTAAGTGACCACACCAACTCTACTGAGGACCTGGAAGGGTCCTATAAACCTTAGAGATAAATTTTTTCCTTGACTAAATCTCCCCAAACCTCATCTAGGTGAGACCCATAGAAAGGCGGGGTTTCGATCCTCTAACTCCAGAGGTCTCTGTCTCCTGTCAGCATACGACTTCTATTAGCTATTTGTAGCCTTCATCTGCTCCTATATGATCTGCACCTTCTCTGTGGTATCCTGAACAATTTCTGGTCCCACAAGTGTTGACTTCCCTGGGTTAGTCCAGCACAAAGGTGATCTGCAAGGTCTCCCGTACAACGCCTAAAAAGGATCCATACCAATGGTGGAGTGATAGCTGTTGTTGTATGCAAACTTCACCAAAGGCAAGTGATCCTCCCAGTTGCGACTGAAGTCATGGACGCAGGCACATAGCATGTCCTTGAGATTCTTAATGGTATGATCAGTCTGGACATCCGTCTGAGGATTGAAGGCATCCCTCAAACAAAGCGGCATCTCAAAAGCCACCTCAAACCCCTTACATAGCTTGGAAGTAAAACGTGCATCACAGTCAGAGACAATCGCCGGGGGTACTCTGTGTAGATGAAAAATCTCTTGCACATAGATGCATCCAAATCTCTCTACTAAAACCTGCTCTCTGATCAGTAGGAATTGGGCCGACGTAATGAGTCGGTTGAAGATCCCCTGGATAGAGTCATTCCCTTTGGATGTATGTGGATGTGTTGTCACGAAGTCCATGGATATCCCATCCCACTTCTACTTTGGCACCTCTAAAGGCTGAACCAAGCCTGATGGTACCTGATTCTCCACCTTCACTTGCTAAAAAGCGAGTCACAGAGAGACATACTCTGTTATTGCATTATTCATTCTCGTCAACCAATGCCGTCATCAAAGATCCTAGTACATCCTCACCACTCCTATATGTACCGCTATAGGGGATGTGTGGAACTCCCTAACACTTCCTCTTGAGGTGACATTGGAACCATGGTATGTCCTCTAATGAGGATGACGTTCTCCTCACCTTTAGAAATTCCATCAGGTGCCTGTCTTGTGGATATCTGAGTACATCGAGTCTCACAGTTAGTGTCCTTGTGTTGTACCTCCCTGACTTTCTGAAGAAGTGTGAGAGTGACTATAAGAGACTGAAGGAATGCTGCTTCATCCCAATCCTCAAAGGATATCTTCAAAGCAGCCAGCTGCTCTATCACCTCTCCTGGTAGCAGTATACCAGACCTCCTTCTGAGTGCATCTGCAACAACGTTCCCCTTCCTAGCAGTATAGACTATCCCGATGACCTAGTCCAAGAGGAGCTCCAGCCAATGACACTATCTCAAGTTCAGGTCCTTCTGAGAGAAGATATACCTAAGACTCTTGTGATCCGAGTAGACTGTAAATTGTTCGCCCATCAGATAGTGTCGCCACATCATCATGGAAAAGTTCATTACTGCTAAATCTAGGTCATGGGTATCGTAGTTTTTCTCATTATGTCTTAGATATTGAGAAACATATGAAATCAATGCTTTCTCCTGCATCGGGACACATCCGATCCCAGCCCCTGATGTGTCGCAGTAGACTGCTTACCATATGCCCTCCTCTAGAAGCCTCAAGATAGGGGACTAGTCCGCCAATGCCTTAGCTCCTGAGAACTTTGCTCGCATCTCTCTGACCACACGAAGGGTTTCCCCTTCTTCATCAATGCTCATATAGGTGCTGCAACTCTGGAAAAATCTGGAACAAACCTTCTGTAGTATCCAGCCAAACCCAGGAAACATCATACCTCCATCACACTCCTGGTGGATCCCAAGCCAGAACCACCTCAATCATCACTAGATCCACAACAACTCCATCCTCCAATATGACATGTCCCAGAAAGTGAACCTCTAGGATCTATAACTGGAACTTAGAGAGCGTACCCTAAAGCTGGTGCTCTTGGAGTGTGTCCAGTACTACCTAAAAATGATAGGCATGCTCCTCCTCAGTAGTCAAGTAGATCAGAATTTCATCAATGAATAATTATACAATGAGATCAAGGTATGGCTGAAAGATCCTATTCATGAGTCCCATGAACAATGCTAGATAATTCGACATGTTGAATGTCATAACCAAGAAATTGTAATGGTCGTACCGACATCTGAAAGTCGTCTTATACACATTCTCATCTTGTACTCTGAGCTGGTGATAGCCTGATCTGAGGTCTATCTTTGAGAACCACCATGATCCCTTCAGCTGATCAAAGAGGTCATCAATCCTTGGAAGTGGGTACTGGTTCTTCACAATCACCTGGTTCAGGCACCGATAGTCAACACTAAGCCTCAATCCCCCATCCGACTTCTTGATGAACAAAATCAGGGCTTCCCAAGGAGATACACTGGGCCGAATGAATCCATTCCCCTACAAGTCATCTAGTTGTACTCGCAGCTCAGGAAGCTCTGTAGGAGCCATCCGATATGCTGGTGTAGATATCAGTGTCGTCCTGGAGGTACAATTCAATGTAAAAGTCATATCTCTATGAGGAGGTAGACCCAGAACATCATCAGGGAAGACATACACATATTGGTCCACCACTATTGGATAACTCGGACTATCCATATCAACCACTCTAAGGGGAATGCTAGGCAACTAATGAGTGATCAGTTGTACTCTCCTCTGAGTAAGTCCATCATGTGCTGTAAAGTCTCCTTTCTCACTGGTGAAGGTAAACCTGGTCCCATAAATGTAGACACACCACACTTTTCACCTAATATGGTCAATCTGAGCATGGAATGTAGATAACCAATCCATACACAACAAGTTGTTTTAAGGCCTCGACACTGCTACTAGGAGATCACAGCCAAAGGTCTCACCTCCTAGAGTAAGCTCACTCTGCCGACACCAGTGCATAATCATCGAATCCACTCCCGTAGGAGTCTCTAGCCATAAGGATTGATCTAATAGCTCTATCGGTATCTACATGCTCCGAATGAGGGCAGTGGAAATAAAATAATGACCGGAACCTATATCTATAAGTACAACAGCTTAGGTGGAGAAGACATAGATCGTAACTCGTATCATCTATGGAGAACCGTGATCATAGACCTCAAATGCTTGGAGTTGTGCTCACCCCTATCCTCTTGATCCATATGGTCAGGGTGGACCACCTGGCGGTGGTGGTGGTAAATTCTCGAATCGTCTCCCACCCCTAGCTACATGACCAGTTCCAATACCATGTCTGCATGCTCCCTATGGACCTCCTCGGTCAAACCTCTGTCTCTTCCAGCGCAGTCATTTGACCATATGCTGATCATCCGTACAATGGGTTGGACAGTCAAGATCCATGTGACCCTACCAGCCACATGAGTAACAATGCATGATCCTTTCCTCCCCTCCTCTTCCTCGAGATCCCAGCACCACCGACTCTATGTCATGCGGTCATCCACTAGTAGTTTTGTTACTATTGGACCTCTGTGACATCTATCTTCTTCCAGCTATAGGAGACTCTTCTACGTAATGTCCAATGGTGGGTCTTGCTGCTGGTGACTGCTCATCAAGAAAACTCTCCTCTAAGAGGTCTCACTCTAACACCCCCACCTACATCAGGGTACTAAGTGAGATCATCAATGCCCTGATCACCAGCCTGAGTCCCTGGTCAATGGTATGGGCCCCAAAGAATGGGTCCCTCACCATATCAGTGGAGTATCATGAGAGGTCGGTGAACCTCACTAAGTACTGAGCCACAGTCTTGATGACCTACTGCAGATGAATAAGCTCTTGTATGTGCACAACACGCAGAGTCGCTGGGAAAAACTATGCCTTTAATTGGCTCTCAAAGTCTGCCCTAGAGAAGTGTCACCTCTTCATGAACCTAGAACATCAATCTCCTCCATCTTCCTGTTTCTTCTTGTAGAATACTGGAAAAAGGGATCACCGTGAGATCAGTTGGTGTGTGTACCAGTCAGAAAACTCTCACCATGGCATCCAACCAACCCCCAGCCACCTGTGGGTCCGTCTCTCCCTTGAACCTAGGTAGCCTCTGGCACAAGAACTCATGAAACACGCTCATGTAGCATGCACCCTATGCTACTAGGGCTAGTGGAATCAGTGGCCCAATGGGTAATAGTACCACTGGTGCCTCCGCTGGTGCCTGTACTGGAAGAGGGCCCTGCACCGAGGCCTCATTGCTCGGTGAGCTATTAGTGTGTACTATATCTGGAACCCTAGCTGGATGTCTGCGTGGAGGCATCCTGAAAAGAAAAAGGTGTACCACATTCAAAATGTTATACCTAGTGAGCTGACTCAAAGAGTTCACAAAGAAAACTCTTGGAAACACACACAAAATCAGCATTTTCTTTCACTAAGTTAGAAATCAGAAGTTAGGGTCCTGGTGTATGGATACATCAGCCACCGCACCAATACTGGATACCCTAAACTGATAACCACACTCACTACACTTAACATTAATGACATTAAAATGAAATATAAGATTCCTATTTTCTATGGTATAACTGACTTCGTTGATACCAATTTGTCATGACCCATCCCCGGGGGCCCATTTCGGGACTACGATATGCCATCCTTCTATAGGTCAGGGGCTAGAGACTAGCATAGGAAGGCATATTCCCTAAAACAGAGAAGGAATAGCATCTATAACCTATAAGAACATGAAACCAAGAACACAACAAGGTATGAACACAAGTCTACTATACAGAAAGAAAATGTGCTAAAAGTATAAAGGCACTGGAATACAAGACCAACAGTAATGGTACAAGTACAACTAAAATGCAATACAACTGATGAAAATGAAAGGTAGATAATGGGTCATACTTCGAGCTTCCTACCTGAAGTGTAGGTATAGATCGCCTCCTCAGCACTCCACCTCCTTCCGTATCCTCTACGTACTGTCACGTCATATGGTCCATCTCTGTTCCTCATCTATCCCTGCTACCCTTAGCCTCAATCGACGTTGTCTGTCATCTACACCAAACACAACAAGGTGCGGGCATAGCTCATGCAGGGGTCAGTATAATGATACTCAATAGGGGCCCCAAGACCTTCAATGTCTCACAAAATATACAAACGATAAACCACTATGTATGAAGACAATTGAAAACCCTACATAGGTATATACCCATACATATACCTAAGTTACCAAGTATACTCATCTTGATCATGAGGAAACATAGGGTCCAACCCAAATGTCCAAATCTCAATAGTTACACAAAGGAAGGAATACCACAAAGGTATGTACCACACAGGTATGTCACACAGAATAATTCCACCAAGGTATTACCATGAAGGGAAGTACCACACTGGTACAAAATTAGCTCACACAAGGTATAAATTAGGTACAGAACTAAAAATGATTAGATATAACTATTGAATCATCTTACTCTGTTAAGAGGCTCTGCTAATGACCCACATAGGATCGCTCGGTACTGACCCATAGAGGATCAATAGATGATGACCCACAGAGGATCACTCGGTGCTAACCCACACAAGATCGCTCAGTGCTGACCCACACATGATCGCTCAGTGCTGACCCACACAGGATCTCTTTGTGCTGACCCACATAGGATCAGTCGGTGCAGACCCACACAGAATTTCTATTCGTTCTTCACATCACAGCCAGATACTGGGTTCCCGCACTAAGATTGGTCATCTCTGAAAGGGTCCACATCTCAAGACATTGTTCGATACCCCAACTACCATGATGTACCATGAAAAAGTATCTCAAAGGACCGCCATGTCATAGGGGTCTCAACTCAATATATGTTGCGTCAATCAGACATCCAGTCTGTAAGTTATTATCCTTTTACTTAGAAGGGTCCAGTTGGATTCGTACTCGATCCAACCTAACCATATCCCAACTTTATCCAAATATCAAGTGGGGTATACCAAATGGAGATTATTGCTCCAAGGATTAATGTGTCATTCACGGTTTGTCAAATGCATGCATGGTTCCAATGTTATGGCTGATAGAGCGAAATTCTCTTAGATGGTCTGGGTCTGATCCGACTCGGTCGGATAAAGCCAGCCTGGGTCGACCAGACCCAGTTTGGGTCAGCCTAGGCTACGCTGGTTGGAGCGGGGTCTGCGGATCGGCACGAGGCCGTGAGGGCACTACAGAGTCTGTGAGGGTGGAAAAAGCAACACGGGCTGCGAAGGGTTGTGGAGGCTGCGAGAAGGGGGAGGTCGTGAGGGCTGCGGTGGCTACGAGGCCGTAGGGCCGCAGGATGGCGGAGGCTGCACGAGGCTGCGGAGGGACATGAGCCGGTGAGGCCATGGGAATTGCGAGGCCTCAGGATGATAAAGGTCGTGGGGGCGGGGAGGCCCACTGGGTGGCGAGGCCGAGGGGTCCGTGAGGCAGCGGGATGGCGGAGGCCGCAGGGGCCACAGAGGGCCATGGGACAGTGAAGCCGCGAGGGCTGCGAGGCTGTGGGATGGTAGATGACATGGGGGCCGTAGAGGGCCACGAGGCGGAAAGGATGTGGGATGGAGGATGTCGGGGGACAGCGGAGGCTGCAGAGGGCCGCGAGGCGGCTGGGCCGTAGGATCCGTGAGGCCGTCGGGGCCACGAGGCCGCGAGACGGCGGAGGCCGCGGGGGCTGCGGAGTGCCGCAATGGTGCGAGGTTGTGGGGGGGGACGTGGGGCAGCGAGGCCGCAGGGGCCTCGAAGCCATGAGACGGTAGAGGACATGGGGCTGCATTTTGTCGTCATTGGCCATGCGGAGCAGTCATGCGCCATTCCTTCATCGGCAGCCGGCTTGACCGGCTACCCACCGTTTATTGCCTTCTTCACGGCTGGTCGTGGTGCTGGACACGGTTCTCGAGTTCCACCGATGCCAAAAACCGGCACCTGTTGCCAACACCATCAAGAAGAACACACTAATGAACCATAAGGTTTGGAGAGGGGTCAGACCATGTTTTTTTGGCTCGTACACTCTATGTCATGGTGGTAGCAAGCGACTCAAGGGGAATGGTTCAATGTTAGAGGTAAATTTACATGGATCAATTTAAAAACACACCCATACCTCATTCGTTTTTTGACATCGATGGGGATGGAAGGATGGTCATCGATTGAAGACATCCCACATTGGAGGATGTCCGGAAGAATAAGTTGAAGTCGTGCATCAGCATTCTTCGTTGGAGGAGTGTTCTTCTTTGGAGAAGAAGAATTCCTCCAATGTTCTCTCCAAACTTCCCTTCGCTAAAACTTCCCCCAATTCCACAAAAATGAAAAGGTATCCAATATGATATGTTTCCCAAATTTAATTGTTTTCACAAATTAAAATGATTCATAATTACATTGAGGTTGTCATAATAAATTTTGTGGAAACCTAAAGGTCACGTCCCTCATTAAAGAAGGAGTTCAAGAGTTTTCTCAAATTCAGATGGTTCAGGTGGTCCGCACCCTTAAATTCAAAATGGGGTTTTTAGGTTCGTTGGTCCCCACCTCCATAACCTCTCCTGGGAGGCTTAGTTTTGGTGGTCCCCACTTATTAACATCCACATGGGAGATTCAAATGAAAATAAAAATGTTACACAATTTTATTTTATATTATTCTTTCACGAATTAGTGAAAAACTATCTTCCACCCACAACCTAATGCGGTCAAGGTGATGGTCTCCGTAAGTGACTACTGGCACTGTGAGTTCAACGGTGCCCTCAGATTTGAATTCTGAGCACCGGTTCAAAAGTTAGAAAAAATTGTTTGCATGTTTACTAAATGTAACCAAAAAAAGTTCATAAATTCGTTCCAGGAACTTCAGGGCACAGAATCATGCGCCGTCAGTTTTCATGGACTCATGAAATTACCTATTTATTAAAAAAAATACAGGGAATTTCCAGTTCTTTACATTAATATATAATTTTTTTTACCTTAGTTAAAATTAAAAACAAATAATTTGGGGTAAAACAAAATGAGATGGTTTAAAATCAGATCAAAACATGTCTAAAAATTATTTTGTTGATTATATAAAAATAATATCTAATCTAATATTCAAAATATGGACATATTCAAGGTTTTTTGGATGTGGTTTGATTTTATTATAATTTAATATTTTTGGAGTTTCTAAAAGTGCCCCTCACCCCAATTATAAAAGGGAACCACCTCCCTCACATCTTCACTTAACATTGTGCTTCAAATATTGTCCATAACCTACCCATTTCACTTATCAACTTCCCTTGTTATATTCTAATGTTTCTAGTATTATCAAAAGACAAACTCTAGTACCTTTAATAGGAGTTCTGGAGGGAGCATGTCGAAGAAGAGGTAATCCCCTCTACCAATTCATTCAAACGTCATTATTATTCTACTTCAACTTCATGAATTGTTTATATTATAATGTAATAAATACAGCATCACATAAATACTAGTATTCTATTATAATTATCAAATAATCATATTCTACCATCTATTCATCCTACGAATAATGAAATCACCACACATGCATATGAATAGCTTATCGTCTCCAAGCCATGGTGTAATCAATTTTTCACTACCACTTTACTTGGATGGGTATAATGGTGGAAATAATAACTATATAATATTATTATAACATGATATGGATTCTTTAAAAAAATATATATGATCCTCATCCTTACCATTTAACAATTATGGGAATGATATCATCACTAGTGCATACGTACGACCTACCATCTACATGATGCAATGAGATTCATTCTACAAGATATACATTAAAGAATGATTATATAAATTTATTAAAAGAAAAAATATTTTAAATATTATTTCACTATTTAAATTATATAACTATAATCTAATAATGAGAAAAAGAACTTATCAGACGAAACATGTGTAAGAAAATAAAGCAGTTAATACTGGATGGATGAGTAATAATGTTATTAATAAATGAATGATAATATGATCATATATGATATCATTAAAATGACCTTGATTAAGGAATAAATCAATTAAATTATTTATATCATTATAAAATGGGTTTGGATACTTATAAAGGATATCATACCTAAGGTAAGGGATTATTTTTTTCTAATTTTGTTTTGTGTTGGACATATGCCTTATTCACCACCTATTTCGTTTGAGTTGTGTTTATTCTGCCCATGAATGTTTTTATTATTCTTATTATGAAGGTTATGATATAAATATAATTTTATTTATTTTATGAGGAATATGATTCAACTAATTATAAATTTTAAAGGGATAATTTTTCAATCTTATGTTTATCCGAGATTGTTTGTACGTAATTATTTACTGTGGAATATTTATCTTCCATGCCCTTGTTTTATACATATGTGTAATAAAATATTCATTATATTATTCTACTATTATTAAAATTCAATATTATCGATTAGGGAATTTTTATAAAATAATATGAATGGAATATGTTTTCATATTCGATATGATGTACTTTTTTACTTTTAGACAAAATCATGATAAGAATGTTTTTTTAACTTATATAACATGAATGGATTATAATGATTTCATTATTCCATATTTCCCTGAGGCATAATTTACAATATTTCATGGTTATCTTAAAATAAATTCATTTATTTTAAATTTTCATGGAATATTAAGAAAATAAATTGTTTTTGAAGAACAATGGATATTTTCCTCAAGAATCAATTTCAAGAGTTTTATCAAAATTATTTTCCATATAAGATTAAATTATTTAATAAGGATATTTTTCAAGTATATTATCCCAATTATTATGATAATTTATTATGTTTATTATGAAATGATATTAATTAAATCCATTCATTTTCAATATATTATTTTATAATGGAATGATGTTTATGAAACAAATTTTTATTCCTTAGGTTATGCTAGGGTGAATTATTTATGTTTTGTGGAACACATAAGAATGAATTAATTATGAGATGGGGGGAATATATCTTTGTCCAATGTATTGGGTAATGATATATATCTCATGAGATATACATGACTAGAATGACACGTAAATCTGGTTCAGTATTATTTGTCTGAAATAGAAAGTAAATTCGGGTCAGTAATACATGGCTACAATGTAGAGTGAACTCAGTTCAGTAAAGGAATTTTCCGACTATTATGGTCTTGCCAATGAGTCTTAGATAATATGGAAATTATTTTCTATTCAAATGTGTTTTCCAGAAATCCATGTTTTATTTCCATTTTATTATTATATATATTGTGTTCCTTTATGATTTATGTCTTATAAACTACCAATATTTATTTCATGACTCCAGATATTGATATATGTTATACTAATTTTTATTTTCAGAAGTTACGTTCTTATTTTACATTCTTATGTTCACGTTTTGTTTGATATTTTCCATTTTTATTCTAACTGAACATTTGAGCTCACCGTTTTCATATTGTTTCTTTTCTCCATGATATATATATTGGTTTTTGGTAGGAAAACAAAAAGGGGAAGATATTTATGGTAGATGTTGCAGATATTTCACTAATTAGAAGAATGTGTTCCATGTTCCAAAGGCACTAAACTAATACAGTCATTGGGAATCTATTTTTTAATGTATTATGTATAACATAAAAAAATTATGTAATTTAAATGTATGTCAATATTGGGTCTTTAAATACATGAATGTGAAAGAGTTTATTTTATTGAAGGGTGTTTAGAGGTAATATGAATTATTATTTGGTATGTTATATTATTGATATGGGTAGATAACTTTATTACAACCTTCCTTACCTTTATTTAGTTCATTTCAAGGGATACCTAGGTAAATAAGTTGTATATTATAGATTGATTCTACATAATTTCATATTTAAATTCAATGATTTTCTCTTAGTTAATAAATTTTTTTGTCCAAGGTAGTGCCCTTGGATGAGGCTAGTTGAGAGTATGTCATGAGGTAATTTTGTTAGGAATGAAACATTTTCCTATAGTTGTTTCCATAAGAATATGTCTAGGATCATACCATTAGGACCCAGTGAGATTCCTATTATTCAAAATATATTATATTTTTTTATGTGATCCATATATTTCACCTATTTTAATATTTCTTTATCTGCATATTGAAATTATTGTGATACTTTTTTCTTTTCTTGTCAATGTATTGAAATTGTAAGATAATTACTTTTAGTTACTTGTTACAGTTCTATATTTCATTTCTATTCATCACATGGTTTAATTTTATTTAAATTGTTTTAAAATGGGATTGAAAGAAAAATATAGATTAATATGATCCTTATGTTGATTTTTATAACAATAGTGGTAACTAATTTGAAATTTTAAATTTCTTCCCAAATGGTATCTTTTACACCCCCGAATGATAAAGGGTTAAATGACTAAATGATATGATTCATATCAACAAGGTGCACCTTTTTTTATTTGGATCCTTCCTAATTGGAACTCTATAGTTAAGCATGCTTGGCTTGGAGTAGTGATCAAGATGGGTGACCTTCTAGGAAATTACCCAGGGTGTGTGTGAGTGAGGAAAAAGCACATTAGAAAGGACATGGGATGGACTATGGGGAATGCCATTAGTCCGATTAGTCTGATGACCCATTCAGGGATGTGGGTGGGCCCCAGGGTGGGGACCACATGTTTGCAGGGCAACTGGTGGTACATGAAAGACTAGGACCTGACGACCATGTTATGGCGGGGTGTCTGTGCGGTCATTGGGGCCCGGTAGTTACATTTGGTAGTAGAGGAGGAACTCAGCCTTAAGTGTGGTGCTCTCACTAGGATGAGATGTATGGCCCAAAACGAGGACATTGTTCTATAAGGGGGGTGATTGTAACCCCCTATAATGATAAAGGGCTAAATGTATTAAAGATATTACTCTTGTCAATAAGTTCACCTTCCTTTTTGAGGACCTTCCTGATTAGAACTCCACAGTTAAGCGTGCTTGTCCTGGAGTACTGATCAGGATGGGTGACCTTCTAGGAAGATACACAGGGAGTGTCTGAGTGAGGGAAAACACATTGGAACGGACATGTGTTGTCCTGTGGGATAGTCATTATTCAGATTAGTCAAACGACACATTCACGCATTTTGGTGGGCCCCAAGGTGGGGACCACGTGTCTGTGAGGCAATTGGTGGTACCTGGTGGGCAAGGACCCGACGACCATGTTATGGTGGGGTGTATGTGCTGTCACTGGGGCCCAGTTGTTACATTTGGTATCAACAGAGGAACCCAGCCTTAATTCTGGTGCACTTCCTGGGTTAAGATGTAGGGCCCACAACGAGGATGTTGTGCTCTAAAGGGGGGGGGGGGGTTGTAACGCCCACTGATGATAAAGGGTTAAATGACTAAATTCTATGACTCATGTCAATAAGTTGAGACTTCCTTTTTGGTGACCTACTTGATTAGAACTCCACAGTTAATCATTCTTGGCCTTGTGTACTGATCTGGATGGGTGACCTTTTGGGAAGCTACCCATGAAGTGTGTGAGTGAGGACAAAACACATTGGAAATGACATGTGTTGGCCAATGGGGACTGTACTTAGTCAGATTAGTCAGATGACCCATTCAGGCATGTGGGTGGGTCCTAAGGCAGGGACCACAGTTTTGCGAGGCAACTGGTGGTACCTGGTGGGCTAAGACCCAAAACCATGTTATAGCGGGGTATATGTGTTGTCACTGGGGCCTAGTTGTTACATTTGGTTTCAGCAGAGGAACCCAACATTAAGGGTGGTGCACTACCTGGGATGAGATGTAGGGCCCACAATGAGGACGTTGTGATCTAAAGGGGAGGGGTGATTGTAACACCCCCAAATGATAAAGGGTTAAATGACTAAATGATATGACTCATGTCAATAAATTGCACCTTCCTTTTTAGGGACCTGCTGGATTAGAACTCCATATTTAAGTGTGCTTGTCCTGGAGTACTGATCAGGATGGGTGACCTTCTGGGAAGTTACCTAGGGTGTGTGTGAGTGAGGAAAAACGCATTAGAAAGGACATGTGTTGGCCTATTGATATTGTCATTAGTCATATTAGTCAATTGTCCCGTTCAGGCATGCAGTGGGAGGCATAGGGTGGGGACCACGTGTCTGTGAGGCAACTGGTGCTACCTAGCGGGCTAGGACCGACGACCATGTTATGGTGGGGTGTATGTGCTGTCACCGGGGACCAGTTGCCACAGTATCATTGACTAATGAAATATTTGTAAATACAATTGTTTTCAATTAAATTGAGATAAGTATATTATTGGGTTTCATTTATGTTATTACATTGTGGATGAAAAACTATTTTCTAATTACAGATAAAACTAGCGTTTATGGAATTTTTTATAATAATGAATAACATAAACTCTTTGGTTAAATCCTATTGGGTATGTTAATCTGATTCCCTATATAGAAAGTTTCATTTTTTATATGGTTATTATATTTTCATAGAGGTATTAAAGGTATCATATTACATTGGTTATTATGCTTTATTGATCCAAATGGTGTATGTTTCTGGGATGTGTTGGTGACATTGGATTACATATAGATGAACATATAATGGTTTGGTCAGCAAATTCTATCTCATGATGTCCATTTATTATCCACTCTATCTGTCTATATATTTTGTGTTATTTTATTTTGGTACTCATCATATATGTTTTAATATGTTTACATTAACATATAAGTGTGGATGTTTATACTACTTTTTCCTTTTTTAGATCATGTCATTTTCAAAACTACTTATTTTTACATGCATTAATGTACAATTTATAGATGAATCATTCAATATTATAAAAATAATACAATGATTATTATTTGAAATTTTAAGGTGAAATAATTCCTATGGTAAATTCTTGATACCCTCAATTTTTTATATAGACCAAGGAAATCAATAAAACACTTCGGGTCATGTGGCCAGCTCACAAGCGATACATGGTGAGTCATCTTGATCTATTTCATTACAAAATTTCATCAAATCCCTTTGGTGATTTTGGAATTAATATTAAATTTGTTATATAGTCATCATAACATTTGAGTAATCTCACAATTTGGCACATGATCAAAACCTTTAATGATGGAACATGAGTTACCAAAAGAAATCAACATGGGAACCTTGAATTTTATCTTATTATTTCAATTATTATTTGTATATTTTGATAAATATTAATAGAACATGGCACTATTGTTTTATTATATGAGGATTTTGTGATATTATAGTTTTTGGGGTTGAAATTGATAAAGAACTAGGAGGTTATGGTTGACACATAGTATTGAAAACTATATATATACCATGCATATAGTTCTAGACACATTCCATCAATTATTTCATGATTGGACGATGGTCGACCAAATCATTTGACCAAACTATGTATAGTCCTAAAACCCTATAAATTTTATGATTTTAATTCATTCAATTTCTAAATTATTTCTAGTATTCTTTTAATTTATGTAGGATGAAGTAAAGGGTTTTTTTGATGTATTGTTTTTATTTGATTGAAACATATTTATTATAGTGATTTGATACTTTTTTAATATTATAAAGACCATGTTTCATGTGTAAAATGTAATTTTATTAAAAATTTTCTTTTATAATGGGATATATGACATATTTTATTGAAATATATGATATTTTTTGGGAAATTATTTAGGGTTTTAATTTAAAAAATTATTCAACATGGTAAGTTATTTTCCAAGTGTTTTATGAATCAAATTAAATTTCACAATTGGAGTATCATGGAATAAAATTAAACTTTGAAATTTTTATTGGTTTTAAAATAGTGATTTGTGGTTTTAAAACTAATATAATTGTTTACAAAAACCACTATGGGGAGTCATAAAAAAATAAATTTTCTTATTTTTATAAATTATTTCAATTTTTTTAGATATACATTATCTTATAAAATTAATTTTATGATTATCTCCAAATTAGTTTGGCGTAAAAAAACATTTATTTGGGGTGTCATATATATATTTAATTTTATTTAATTCATACATTTGGGCTTGATCATTATGTTTAGATAAGAATCACGTGATTTGAATTTTGAAATGTGTTGTGATTAATATTTCTTATTATTTAGATTATTCTTCCAAGAAATTTATTTATGAGTTGTCAGATGTCTATTTTATGGGATGTATCTATGAATAGTCTCTCTCATAGCTATATTATGATGTATGTATTTGTTGACTATGATCAAAATTTTAATATAGTGGTAGATCCGAGTTACACTTTAATCTTATATCACATCCAAGATTCCTAGAATCAACATCCACCTATTTTTTATGATAATCATGGTTCATCAGTAGTGTGGTAGGGGTCAAAAAATATTGAAAAAATATTTGATTCCTTTGAAACTCTTGATGACTAAAAATTTAATGTCTTTGAAGGAATGTGTTAATTATCAGGTCAAGAATAGTATGAAACTATAATTCCAGTTCAATTACATGATGACATATTTTTGGAATTATTTAAGGATATGTTAGTAAATTGAAATATAGAAAAAATTATTGTGGTGAGTGATTCTTATTCTCTACATAGATTTAGAAAAGATAAAAAGTCCTATGAGAAGTAGAATAAATTAATCTTGGGTAGAAAAGTTAGGGTTATATGGGTTATTCTTCTAATTCTTTTAAAATTCATCCTAAAATTAAATAGTATCTTATGTGTTTTTAGTGTGGTAAAATCAGGCACACTAATCCATCTTACCTAAGATATACAAATACCATATATCAATGTTGTTGTTTGTGTAATCTTTAAAAAAAATAATTATTGATATAATAAGAAAGCCTTTATGGAGTTCGAATCTTGGAAGCCATTTATCATGTGGTTTATATATAGGAATCATGGAGTAAGTCAAATCCTTTTTAAAAACATCTTATTTGGGGTATTTATTTTAAGTATCTCTCCAATTACTATTTTATAAGATGTCTTTTTAACTAATTGATTTAAATTTATGATCATTTTTATTTTACCTTATCATATAGATATTTTAATGTTTTAATTGATTTCTTGTGTGACTTTTTAAATGATATTTGTGAAATATAATATATTCCTTTAACTACTTATTCATAGGTATTCATCCTAAAATGTTATTTTTTTATCAAATTATGTTCTCTTGAAAAAACTAACTTTATAATTTCAATTACCAGAGTTTAAAAAAAATATTATCACATAATGAATGTTCTTATTTGTAATATAAATGTGATTTTTTAGGGTATTCATCACATTAATTGGTAATAGTAGTTCCCCAATAAAATGAGAACTAATAGATACTATGATGGAATTATTAAATATATTCTATGGTCTAGATAATATCATTACTACAATACAAAAATGATGTTTTACTATCTAGTGTTAAAGGATCATATGATATTGAGACTTATTCTCATGTTGTTTATACATGGTATTATATAAGAGGGAGGTTATGATGATTGATCCACCAATAGGAATTTCACATATTTTATGTCATATGATATTTATATTTGTGAACATGTGTATTTTCACTAATAATTAATATTATAATTAATTTGTATCAAGAATCATGTACATTGTTGTATGGATAAAAAAACATTATGAAATATGGTTGGGGTTAGGTATCGTATATTGGGTGTTTTATAAGTGGTATAACATTAATTAAATAAGTAAATAAAATATGTGTCCCTTACCTATCAATAGAAGTAGTAATATTTGGACCTTTTATTGAGATGTATATTTCTGAAAAAATCCATGGCCATTATTTTTTATATAATAATTCATCTGAAATATTCAAAGAAAAATAAATTATAAGAAGGTTTTTGTAGTTGTTACATTAAATTATTTCTCTATGGGTTCCATGACACATTGCTAGATATATATTTTTACCTTTAGGTAATTTCACCTAAAGTCACTGGGAAAGAGGCCTAAATGGTCACATACTAGGTGTATCCAAAATCACATTCAATTATATTGAATTTAATATTAATAATAAATATTATTCACAAATTTTTGAATAATAATTATTTTTTTATTTTTTATCATAGAGATTTATTAACAGGATATTTGAGTTTAGAATATGTGATTTTAATTTTATAACTTTTTTTATTATTCATATAGTAATAATTAATTAATTATTTATTCAAAAAATTATTGAATAAATTATAAGAAATATTTATTTATGTTATATGAATATTAAAGAAAATATGTATTTATGATTTTTCTGAATATAGTTTTTATTTTTTTGTTGAGCATATTCTATTTATTTAAATAAATATTTTACTTTTCATGGATTGGTAAATTCCATGAGAGGATTAATGAGACAAGCTAATGGTTGGGTGTAAATGATATATATATTTAATATTAATTAAATAATAAGCAAATTAATTTATTTAAGAATATATATTGAAATAAACACATGTATTGTAAATCATAATGAAAATATTTTTATTTGACATGGGGTTTTAATTAGATTAAAAACCTATATAGGGGTTATTGGGTTGTTGAGACAACCTCGACCTCAAAATATCCTTCATAGTTAGAAGTAAACCAATTGTGCCACACCAATTGTAACGACCCAAAGTTTCATTAATGGAAAATCCCTCTTGATCTAGTTAAATGTCTATTTATGTTTATATAAAATGTCAACTTCTTTGGTTTTATGTTAAGAATTTTGACCGTTGCTAATATAGCTATTGAACAGTGATCACATGATTAGTATAAACATAGGACTTTAACAAATACAATTTACTCAGACAAAGGAAGCGATGGCCTCATCCAGTAGAATTTCCCCATACGAAGCCCATTTGTCAGATCTCGGAAAAGAGGTGGCGTCTTTGGGCTTCTCCCTTGACCAAGCCCATGCTGAGCTTCATCATGTCAATCTCGAATGTGACCATCTACAGGAAAAGTGGAAGTTGATTGAAATTACCACTCGATCGATATTGTCCGAGCCACCCCAAAAGTTTTTCACCATCGCACACCTTACCCTTAGGTCTTATTTGGCTTTTTTAAGGGGTTATGTAACAAATAATTAGTATTATGTTCATGTACATTATTTTTTTATATAATAATGAATATAATTTCTTGTCATTTTTGATACATTGTAAATAGTTTTTAATGTACAAATAGTGAATTTAGATATTATTTAATTAAGAATTATATTTAATTAAATTAATGGATTTTTGAAATAAATAATATTTTAATAAAATATTATTATTATTAGTTTTTATTATATAAATGATCATATAATTGTATGAAAGCAATTATAATTTTTATTAAGGTTTGAAAGCCATTTTTGTCAAAACCCCTGAATTTTAGATAAATGTCGGTTTTTATTTTAAAAGTGAAAATTAACATATTTAGAAAATTATTTATATAAAATAAATGTTATTTTTGGAATCAGGACGTCGAAATTATCCAACGGTGAATTTTTCATAATTTTCTGAGACAGTCAAATTTTTGAGTAAAAATTAAACACTGTTTAAATATATAATGTGTTTTATGACATCATAAAGACCCAATAGTGATGTAATAAAATAAAATAATATTTATTTTATGCCACTATATGTTTTACCATTAAAATAATGTGATTTTGGGTTTTTTTGACTTACTTTTCAAAGCATTAATGGACCCCTCAAGACTTATTCAACACCTTGCCTTCTTAAATTAATTTCCTTGGGACCGTGACTCACCTCCACATAAGCAACCCTAATATTTTAAGAAGATAGGACTTTGGCCTTATAAAATGTTGTTTTCCTCTTCCCTTTTCCATAAACCTTGGGAAAAAACCATGGGATGGTTTGTGGTTTGGATTAATTTAATGTAAGGCGACCCAAACCTAAATAATAAAGAATTACCTCACCTTTCCTATATAAACCCACACATGATTACACTTCCTCCTCACTCAAATCCCTTGGCCATAGTCCAAAATCTACCCTACTCTCTCTAAAATCCTCCCAAGGTGACCCAAGCTCCCAAGAATCCTCTCACAAGCCTCTCTCTAGCCTTTGGAAGCACACTTCCAAGTAAGGGTTTTTTCTTCCTTTATCATTATGTCCAATTTTCTTTAAGTTATTTTGCCCTTTTGATTTCAATTACGAATGTTGGGGTATGGTTTTCCACCTCCCTCATACTGCCCTATTTTTGTGTGAATGATGGGAGACCCCTTTATCTCTCATTAAATTCCTCCCATGTACACCCGTTACTATGCCGAAATTCCGAAAAGAACTTCTCTCTCCTCTTTTACATTCAAGAAATACTTTTGTATCATTAATCTAAATTCCATTAAAATTGTTGGGACATGTATATATATGAACTCCTTACTATAAATTACATGTAAATAAGATGAGGAACCCCTTTCTCTCTCATCAACCATTTTTATGAATTCTTATGTCACGTCGTTACACTGTCGAAATCGCACCGATTTTCTAAGCCAATGTCATTGTGTAGTGAATACCATGCACATTTCTCCATTAAGGGTATTCACATTTATGCACATTTACTTACTGATTGTAAAGTTCCATGTATTAATTCAACATTCCTTTATCGTGGAATAAATGATTATGTTTTATGGATCCATTTTTTATGATCTATGTGGCACACTTATGAATGAAATGAAATGTTTAAGAAGGGTGCGCCCTTATAGTGCTCCAATGCATTGGGTAAAGTATAGTATCATGATACGTCATGTGCAATGAGTGTTGGATCATACTAATACAAGTGCAACGAGGGTTTACTCATGCTTTATGGGCAATGAGGATTTACTCATTCTCAATGTGCAATGAGCCTAGGCTCATGCTAATTCCATGCTAACTGTTGTTGCCACATTTCCATGTTATGATTATCATGCTTTATCATGCCTTTATGTTCATGTTTCTTTTATGCAATATTGATATGCCTATTGTCTAACATGTATTGTAGTCTTCATGTTATTCCATATGTACTCCCTTAATGGGCTTTATAGCTCATCCTTTTCTTATGCATGTCCTCAGGTTATCCCATACAGTGCTAAGTACGAGGGAATATAGTGGTCATGTAAAGGAAGTTTTCAATAAAGATGTTTTATTTCATGTTTTAAGTTTTTATGTAATGATCCTATTACCCAAAGACACTAAACCTCTAGATCTTCTTTGTTGTATCAAGTGAAGTTTTATGTAATAAATCATGTTTTTGTTTGTAATAAAAGCAGGGTTGTCATTGTTGGTATCAGGTGATAGGTTTGGTTATTTTTGGGATTAGGATTAGAAAAACCTAGTAAAGCCTTAGATACAAGACTAAGTATAATAAAAACATCCCTAAGTTTTGATAAGTACTTATTAAGTGGTTTATCAAACAAATACATCCCTTTCTGGATACGAGCAGGTAGAGGCGGCTCTGGCACAAATGTATCCTAGGGGTGAAACCTGAAAACACCGCATTGAGCTAGACTCGAACGGGAACTAGTGCACTGCAACAGGCCCTGCTGCACTCTTGGTTAGGACACTCCCGGGGGATATGTTTTGATAAATTCAAAAGATTAGTATGAACCCTTATAAACGGAATTAAAAAAATTCCCCTATGAAAATATGTTAGAAATTAGATCATTAAAATCCTAGATTGAAGCCTATAGACTCTTGAGTAAAGATATAATAGTTTATTTATAAATAATCAAATTTTGTCGTTGGATTGCCCTTTATGTGTTACCCTAACTTTCCTTTTATTCTAGCCAATGGTTGGTAATAGGAGGACTCAGGCTAACAACCATTGTGAAGATCAGTGTTATAATTGTACTAATGAGATGCCTAATCCAATGAGAGCGGGAATCGCGAACTTTGTCACGCTTCTCTCTCATCTAACTCAAGTTTTGAATAAGAACATGGGTCAAGAGGAACGTTCAACCCCCCTAAGAAAGAACAAGTCTCTATCGAGATCTTCACGAGACAAATCCCTTCTACTTTTAGTGGATCATCTGATCCCTGGATCGCTGAACAATGGATCAACTCCATTGAAAAGATATTCTCCATCCTCAAATGTTTTGAAAAAGAGAAGGTTCTCCTGGCGGCTTATCGTATGGAGGTTGAAGCTGATCAATGGTGGTAGTTGATCAAAAATATGAAGCCTGAGGAGTAAATCGAGGAGTTGGAATGGAAGGATTTCCAGAAGATGTTTTTCGATAAATATTTTCCACGCACCCTCCGGCTTAAGATGGAAAGGGAATTCCTTTCCCTCAAGAAAAAAAGATGAATAATATGTTGGAGCATACGAGGAAAAATTCCCGAGGCTTTCACAATATGCTTCCGGCTTTTTTGTTACCCCCGAATGCAAGGTTGAAGGCTTCTTTGGTGGGCTGAACCCTAGCTTGCAGAAAGAATTAGTGATTCGTGACTTCAACAGCTATGAGGAAATTGTCCGATGTACCCTCGTGGTTGAAATGGATATTGGGGAATCACAGGGGTATCATGGGGCAAGAAGCGTAAGGTGGACTTCAATGTTGGTGGTCCAATGGATAAATCCAACGGTGCTATGAAGATCCAGCACCCAACTTTCCAAAAGTGTGGGAAGAAGGACCCTGGAAATTGACTTAAGGGGATGAGAAAATGCTTTAGGTGTGGAAGAGAAGGGCACCGACCTGTTAACTGTTGGCAAGAAAGACCCACGACTGCAAAAGATGAGTGGAATGCTCCATTCAAACCTCAACGCATTGTTCAATGCTAAAAATGTAAAGAACTGGGTCATTTTGCAAATAAATACCCTAATACAAGGGTTTTCGGAGAAAACCAACAACCTCCAAGGCAGCAAGGAAGATCTTTTTCCATCACTTCTACTGAAGTGAACCCTGAAAATGAAGTGGTGACAGGTACGCTAGTTATTCATTCAAGAATAGAGAACGTACTTTTTTATTCAGGTTCTACACATTCTTTTATATCTCTAAAGTTTAGTAGAACAATCCCAGAACCACCACAAATCATGGAAGTAAAGATGTTGGTGAGTACGGAAAATGGGGAAATCATTGCAGCCCATGAATATAATTCCCCCCCTATTATAATATGTGGATTAAATTTCCTAGAAAACCTTTTAATACTCCCTCTGGTGGAATTTGATGTAATTCTTGGCATGGATTGGCTTTCCTTATATGGAGCCAATATAAATTGTTGGGATAGGGAAATCACACTTCATATGGAGAATCAACCCCCGATTCTTTACAATTGTTAGGAGGAAGATGAATCTCATTAAGCTCCATCATCTCAAGCATGGATATTACTGCCTTATGAGCATGCGTATCTGGCTCAGATGATTGAGTCCAAGGAAGAAACCATCCTTGAAGAAATTCCTATTATGAGGGAATTCGCTGAAGTGTAACCTGACGAACTGCCTGGTCTTCCTCCTAGAAGAGATGTTGAGTTCTCAATTGAACTTATACCTGGGGAACTACCAATATTCAAGAATCCATATAGAATGGTTGTTGTTAATCTTGAAGAGCAGAAGAAACAACTACAGGAGAATCTAGATAAAGGGTTTATACACCCAAGTGGTTCACCATGGGGTGCACCAGTTCTCTTCGTCAAGAAGAAGGATGGGTTAATGCGTATTTGCATCGATTATCATGAACTTAACTAAATCACGATAAAGAACAAGTATCCTATCCCAAGAATCGATGACTTGTTTGATCAGCTGCATGGAGCACAATACTTCTATAATGTGGATTTGCGGTCAGGATATTATCATGTATGGGTGAAGAAGGAAGATGTCCTCAAGACTGCTTTTCATACAAGATACGGGCACTATGAATTCATAGTAATGCCTTTTGGACTCACAAATGCTCCAATAATAATCATGGAATTGATGAATAGAGTATTTAGATATTACCTTGAAAAATTTGTTGTAGTCTTTATAGATGATATTCTAATATACTCCAAAACCAAGGAGGATCATGAGGAGCATTTAAAAACTGTACTAGAGACTTTACGCAAGGAAAAGCTCTATTCCAAGTAAAACAAGTGTGTGTTCTGGTTGAAGGAGGTCTCATTATTGGGCCATATCATCACAAGCAATGGGATATCTATGGACCCCTCTAAAACTGATGCAATTGAGGGATTTCTGAGGCGAACATAAAAAACGGATATCTGTAGCTTCTTGGGGTTAGCTGTATATTATCGATGATTTGTGAGAAATTTCTCACGATTTTCCAACCCTCTTACCAAGCTAACTCGAAAGGGAGTAAAGTTTTCTTGGAGTGATGAATGCGAAGAAAGCTTCAAGGAGTTGAAAAGGAGGCTTATCATTGCACCCGTGCTCACTTTACCCACAAGTGGGGAACTTTTTGTGGTATTCAGCAATGCTTCAAATAAGGTGTTAGGTTGTGTACTGATGCAGAATGATAAAGTTATATCCTATTCCCCAAGACAGTTGAAAATCCATGACCGAAACTATCCAACGCATGATCTGGAGTTGGCAGCGGTGATCTTTGCCTTGAAAATCTGGCGGCATTATCTCTATGGAGATAAATGTGAGATATATACTGAACACTAGAGTCTCAAATATATATTCACACAGAAAGAGCATAATATGCGCCAGAGAAGATGGATAGAGCTCATCAAGGATTATGACTGTTCAATACATTACCACCCTGGGAAAGCAAACAAGGTGGCAGATGCCCAAAGTAGAAAGGACCCATCAATTCTATTAATGATGATAATTGAGAAGGATCCAATCTCCTTAACTTGATGAAGATGGATGTGGGAATTATAAATAAGGGAACATCATCAATCCTTTCACAAATGATTGCTCCAACCATCTCTTTTGGAAAGGTTAAAGTATGCTAAAAAGGATGATGTGGGAATCCAAGAAAAAGTGGAAGCTATCAAAAAGGGGAAATCCTCAGAGTTTAATGTTAATGAAGAAGGAATTGTGCGGTTTGGGAAAAGACTATGTGTTCCATCAAGTCCGGAGCTCAAGATGGAACTTTTAGATGATGCACATAGTTCAAATTTATCTATTCACCCAGGGAGAAAAAAGATGTATTGAGATCTCCGAGAAAACTTTTGGTGGGATAATATGAAGAATGAGATCGTTGAATATACATCAAAGTTCCTGGTGTGTCAGCAACTGAAGGCAGAGAGGAAAAAGTATAAGGGGATGATGAAACCATTGCCCATACAAGAATGGAAATTGGAGAACATCACCATGGACTTTTTCACCAGACTTCCAAGGAAATTCAAAGGCAACAATGCAATCTGGGTTGTTGTGGATCGCCTTACAAAGACTGAACACTTCATTGCTATTCGGGAGGATTTATATTTGGATAAATTGGCACATATATATATCAGGGAAGTGGTAAGGTTTCATGGAGTACCAATATCTATTGTGTCTGAACGAGATCCAAGATTCACCTCTATGTTTTTGAAGAGTCTTCAACATGCTCTGAATACTGAACTGAACTTCAGTACGGCCTACCATCCTCAAACTGATGGCCAATCCGAGCGGACTATCCAAACACTTGAGGATATGTTGAGAGCGTTCTCAATGGAATTTAAAGGATGATGGGATCAATATCTTCCTCTGGTTGATTTCTCTTATAATAACATTTTCCACTCGAGCATCCAATTGGAACCATATGAAGAACTGTATGGGAAAAGGTGTAGAACACTGGAATGTTGGGGTGAGGTCGGTGAACGTAAGCTGCTTGGACCATAAATGGTCGAGGAAATAGTGGAGAAGTTAAAAACCATTCAGCATCATATCAAGGCAGCTCAGAGTCGAAAAATGAGTTATGCGGATAATCGTCGATGAGACCTTGAATTTAAAGTTGGAGACATGGTTTTTCTATGCATATCTCCGTGGAAGATGGTCATGAGGTTTGGAAAGAAAGGGAAGTTATGTCCAAGGTACATCGGCCCCTTCAAGATTCTTGATCATGTTGGGGTTGTGGCCTATCTAATAGCACTTCCACCTACTATGGCCAAAGTACATGATGTCTTTCATGTATCCCTCTTAAGGATGTACATACCGGACCCTTCACATGTACTCTCTTCTGAGGTGGTACAATTGGAAGATGATCTTTCTTATGAGGAGAAACCAGTGAAGATCTTAGATCATAGAGAAAAAGTACTATGAAATAAGACAATGCCCCTCATAAAGGTGTTGTGGAGAAACCACATGTTTGAAGAAGCGACTTGGGAATCGGAGGATATGATGAAGGTGAGTTACCCACATTTGTTTTAGTGTAGGAAAAGCAAAATTTCGAGGGCGAAATTTCTTAAGGGGGGAATATTGTAACGAACCAAAGTTTTATTAATGGAAAATCCCTCTTGATCCAGTTAAATGTCTATTTATGTTTATATAAAATGTTAACTTCTTTGGTTTTATGTTAATAATTTTGACCATTCCTAATATAGTTGTTGAACAGTGATCACATTATTAGTATAAATATAGGACTTTAACAAATCCAATTTACTCAGACAAAGGAAGCGATGGCCTCATCCAGTAGAATTGCCTCATACAAAGACCATTTGTAGGAGCTCGGAGAAGAGGTGGCGTCTTTGGGCTTTGCCCTTGACCAATCACAAGCTGAGCTTCATCATGTCAAGCTCGAACGTGACCATCTATGGGAAAAGTGGAAGTTGATTGAAATTACCACAAGAGCAATGTTGTCCCAGTCACCCCAAGAGTCTCTCACCATCGCACACATTACCCTTAGGTCTTATGCAGATTTTTTAAGTGGTTATGTAACAAATAAGTAGTACTATGTTCATGTACATTATTTTTTTATGTAATAATGAATATAATTTCTTTTCATTTTTGATACATTGTAAATAGTTTTTAAAGTACTAATAGTGTTTTTAGTTATTATTTAATTAAGAATTATATTTTATTAAATTAATGAATTTTTTAATTAAATAATATTTTAATAAAATATTATTATTATTATTTATTATATAAATGATCATATAATTGTATGAAATCAATTATAATTTTTGTTAAGGTTTGAAATCCATTTTTGTCAAAACCCGTGAATTTTCGATAAATATCGGTTTTTATATCAAAAATGAAAATTAACATATTTAAAAAATTATTTTGATAAAATAAATGTTATTTTTGGAATCAGGATGTCGAAATTATCCAACGGTTATTTTTTCATCGTTTTCTGAGACCGTCAATATTTTGAGTAAAAATTAAACACAGTTTAAATATATAATGTGTTTTATGACATCATAATGACCCAATAGTGATGTAATAAAATACTATAATCTTTATTTTCGGCCAATATATGTTTTACCATTAAAATAATGTGATTTTGGGTTTGTTTTACTTACTTTTAAAAACATTAATGGACCCCTCAAGACTTATTCAACACCTTTCCTTTTTAAATTAATTTCCATGGGAGTGTGACTCACATCCACATAAGAAAACCTAATATTTTAAGAAGTTCGGACTTTGTCCTTATAAAATATTTTTTTCCTCTTCCCTTTTCAAAAAACCACGGGCAGAAACCATGGTATGGTTTGTGGTTTGGATTAATTTAATGTAAGGGGACCCAAACCTAAATAATAAAGAATTCCCTCACCTTTCCTATATAAACCCACCCAAGATCCCACTTCCTCCCCACTCAATGCCCTTTTAGTTCATCCAACCTCTACCCTACTCTCTCTATAATCCTCACACGGTGACCCAAGCTCCCAAGAAGCCTCTCACAATCCTCTCTCTAGATTTTGGAAGCACACTTCCAAGTAAGGGTTTTTTCTTCCTTTCTCATTTTTGTCCAATTTTCTTTAAGTTGTTTTTCCCTTTTGATTTCAATTATGAATGTTTGGGTATGGTTTTGCACCTCCCTCATACATCCCTATTTATGTTTGAATGATGGGATACCCCTTTCTCTCTCATTAAATGCCTCCCATGTACACATGTTACTATGCCGAAATTCCGAAAGGAACTTCTCTCTCCTCTTTTACATTCCAGAAATACTTTTGTATCATGAATCTAAATTCCATTAAAATTGTTGGGACATGTATCTATATTACCTACTTACTTTCCAATACATTTGAATATTATTAGGAACCCCTTTCTCTCTCATCAACCATTTTTATGAATTCTTATGTCACGCCGTTACGCTGCCCAAATCGCACCGATTTTCTAAGCCAATGTCATTGTGTAGTGAATACCATGCCCATTTCTCCATTAAGGGTATTCACCTTTATGCACATTTACTTATTGATTGTAAATTTTCATGTATGAATTCCACATTCCTTTATCGTGGAATAAATTATTATGTTTTATGAATCCATATTTTATGATCCATGTGGCACACTTATGCATGAACTGAAATGTTTAAGAAGGGTGCGCCCTTATAGCCCTCCAATGCATTGGGTAAAGTATAGTATCATGATACGTCATGTGCAATGAGTGTTGAATCATTCTAATTCATCTGCAATGACGGTTTACTCTTGCTTTATGTGCAATGAGGATTTACTCAGGCTCCATGTGCAATGAGCCTTGGCTCATGATAATTCCATGTTAAGTGTTGTTGCCACATTTCCATGTTATTATTATCATGCTTTATCATGCCTTTATGTTCATGTTTCTTTTATGCTCTATTGATATTACTATTGTCTAACATGTATTTTACTCCTCATGTTATTCCATATTTACTTCCTTACTGGGCTTTATAGCTCACCCTTTTCTTATGCATGTCCTCAGGTTATCCCATGCAATGCTAAGTACGAGGGAATATAGTGGTCATGTAAAGGGAGTTTTCAATAAAGATGTTGTATTTCATGTTTTATGTTTTTATGTAATGATCCTAAGCCCCAAAGACACTAAACCTCTAAATCTTCGTTGTTGTATCAAGTGATTGTTTATGTAATAAATCATGTTTAAGTTTGTAATAAAATCAGGGTTGTCATACCAATCCCAGATACAATAGGTCATGGGCTAGTGACTAGAACTATATAGACATATCACCCAAGATGGGAGTCCTTAGCCTAGTGCATTTGTACGTAAAACACATCCTTGGGTAAGGAACAAAATCAAATTTCACTTAAGTAAAATAATGAAATAAATATATATATATATATAATGCATGAAAAAACTTCTATAATATACAAATACAGGTCTAGAATAATCCATAGAGTAAAAAGGTAAAAATATATTCCCAATAATAACTAAAGAAGAAAATGGCCTAAAATGTGACAGTGTAGAAGTCCTTGTAATGATAATCTCCCAATATGAACACCATATACCAAAAACACCTTTAGTCAACCCTAGTACCCTCCAACACCATGTATAGTGAGATCACTTTTGAGATGTATATCATCTTGATAATAAATGAAATGTACAGGAAAAGAGGCTCATGTATGGGTGAGAATAAATATACCTAGTTGGATGCCCCCAAAACCATAAGAAATAATAATAAAACCCATCAGATCAACTATAACACCCTGGAACTAGTAACCCAAATATTTTGAATATTTTCCTATATTGGTTAAAGATATTAGAGATTACATCTTGAATAATAAAATTGTTTCATAGTCTTAAGATACTAGATACTGGCATGATTCACACATCACATTTTAAAATATGGAGTAAAACTTAAAATTATAATGAGTACTTTATTATATCTTCTAGTATATACTTTAAATCATCCATAAATCCATTATTTCTGTCTTAGGTAAAGGAAAATATAATAAAGGGCGAGATCATATACTTAGTAAGGGAAATCATACAATAGAATATATCATAGAATAAATAAATAATAAATAATATGACATAGATAAAAAATTAAATATTTCATACAAATAATATAAAATAATTGAACATATACAGGGTATAAAAAACATAAATAATCACATAGATAACTTTAATTAGTTTCATAATAATATAATGCATAATGTTGGACATTATAATCGTACCATCATGGTCTCTTCCAAAGATATCATACATCAAAATGTAGGGAGTTTGCCAAATAACGAACCTAGTTTGTCTTTTAAGACCTACTGATGAATCAAGGGACTATAATGAGACCATCTCATCACCTAGAAAGTATAATTAATTTACCATATGAAATAAAGAAAGAAAAATAAAATACATAATCAACATAAACATTCATATTGAAAACTAACATAAGAAATGTTTATATTTTCCCCTATTAATTAATATAAAACCACAATCATAAGTCATATATAGAAATACATTAAATGAAATCATTAGATTATATCCCCAAAAAATAATAATAATTATAAAAGGATGTTCTTATAGATTAAAATAATTTTAAATTAATATTTTTACCTATTTTTGAAAACATGAGAAAAATATCATTTTCATTTGATAATATTTTAAATTAAAAATATAGAATATTTATAAAATTAGTTTCATTGAAAATAACCAAGAAAAAATATAATGTAATCTTCAATGAAGACAATATTTATGATGGTGGGAATAAATTTTCATTTTTAAAAATATAAAAAATGTTCCTTGGACACTTTTGATAAAAATTAAAAAGTACATCATTTGAAAAATCATAAGCATATTCATTCTGATTCATTTTAAAGAAAGTAAAATATAATTGAAAATTAATTAAAATTATTATTGGAGATAATTAAAAAAATATTTAAATAATTATAGTGAACATGGATAATAAATATAAATATTACTGTCCAATAGGAAAAAAAGGATAGTTTTTGTTAAAAAAAATCTGCAGAATTTTAAGTAGAAAAGAGAGAAAAATGAAAAAAATTAAACTCACTAGATAAATATATTATAATAAAATATATAGAGTTTAAAATATAAATATATTATAATTTCTATCAATATATGATAAAAAATAAATCTCAGATGAAAATAAGATTCTATAATAAACCCTTACCTTGGATTTTTTGTTGGTCGGATGCATTCTAACTTTCTGTATATTAGAATTATATTTATTATTTACTTTTATAAGAACATTTTCTATGTTTATTCACTTATAAAAATACATTTTATTTCACTTATTACCATCTCATATATAGTTATTCAATTGGTTATGTTCATGTTAGATTATTGAGGATGTTCAATTCTTAATACTAAAATAACTTCGTTAGGTTTAACTTGGCCAAAGGAGAAATTGATCTATAATCTCCAAAATATTTTTCCTGAAATAATTATCATATTTTTACATTAATTTTTTTTAACTGATCATTAAAGGTATTTATAAAAAATCAAACATGTCACTTTATGGAGATGTTAGTCTGTACGTACACATATACAACATTTTCATTTTTCTAATGGATGAACATGAAACAATATTAATAAATCTTTAAATTTATCAAATCATATTTATATTATTAATTTAATATTTATTTACTTATTTAATACATCCTTATTACTACCCATGTAAAGAATAAATGAAAAATGAATCATATCTATTTGTATAGGTGGTAGTCCACTGGTATGCACGATTGAAGTTATTGTTTTTCAATAGATCAAAGGTTAATAAGGTATATTATATATTTTCAATAAATAAGAATAATTATATCAAAAATATCATACATAAAATTTATATTTATTATAATAAAAAAACATGCATAGTGGTGATGAAAAATGAAATTCCTCACATTGTGGAGGTGGTTGTCTACATGTACGCATGAGTGATTCTTTCATTTACCAATTCATATGAAGGATGCAGATAAAGGTAGTTCCATAAACATAATAAAATTTTACTATATTGAAGATATTAATTTTATTACATCAACATAGTTCGGATAAATTTTTGGAGTGATAATAATAAATATAATTATATAACTCAGTTAAAATTTATACCTCTTCTTGTAAAATCCTCCATTATCTTACTCCTTAAGAATTTTTATGAAGCCATCAGGGGAATAACAGAAGCAATAAGATGTGGATAGAATATTTTGGGAGTGATTATTTCAAGTCTTGTTTGATCTATGTGGCACAAGGTTTGTGAATAATTGTGGTGAGGGGGTTCTTTTATATAAGTGAGGTGGGTGAGAATATTGAAAATAAGTGAAGTAATATTTTATATTATAAGTATTTCTATTCTCAAGTGGCTCAAAATTTACAAACATTAAAATATTAGATGGTTAACTTTAAAATATGATCGACCAATCTAATTTATAGAAATTTTTATCTCATTTTTACTATTATATTTTTAGTTTAACCCCCTTTTTACCAATATTAACCCTTACCGAATTGATACATTTTTAACTCAGTTACTATTCATTGTGACCAAAAATGAAATTTCCCTACAAAAAAAATATAAACTTCATGATTATAGAAACGAAATCCATTTTATAATATTAAATTTATAATGGGGATAAATTTATTTTTAAAATCATTACACTTATCTCAATGAAAAGAAGTTTCTTGAAAATTTCATTTTTAATTATAAAAATGATTTTATACAAAAATCAAGTATACTGTTATTTATAATAGAATTAATTTAATAATATATGATAAAATTAAATTTCTGTTATTTTTAAAACAATAAATACCAAATTTATTCTTTAAAAATACATAATTAAATAAATGAATCAAAATAGTTATTCTATTAGAATAATTACATCACATATATTAAATATTGTAAAACATAGATTTAGAAGTACTAAATATTATTTTGAAATACATTATAATAATTATTAAAGATAAATTTGATACATTAACAAGGTTTTTTAAGATTTAATGTTATTATCATGCCATGATAATGTCATAAATGTGACAGTATTTTCAAAATTAGTATTTTCAGCATTCACATAAAATCTAAATTTTTAGAAAAAAACCCAAACATTCACCCTAAGCTAATATTGAAATTAAAATAGAAAAAATGATGTTCATTTTTAAAAAAATAAATCTAAAAAAATCTAAATTATTTGTACGTATTCACGTATAAAACTCATAATAACAATTTTTATGAAGAATGGATTCTTACGACATAAAATTTATTTATTCTTATACTTTTCTTGGAAAAAAAATTATATGAATATAAACCCTTTTGATTGAATTCATAATTTATATTAATGAAACAATTTATATTTATATTTCATAGTTTTTATACCTATTCATACCTTCCAACCCAATTACTTAGTTATAATAGTCATATTTACATAATAATATTTTTATAATATATCCTGTTTTGCTTAAGATTGAGATTTCATGAATCATTTAATATTTTTAATAATATTAATGAAATAAATTATTGGGTTGTTACATTCTTACCTACTTATAAAAATTTTATCCTCACAATTTTAATTTAATTTAATCATATCATGACATTTTAAGAGATTTTATCTTGAATTTTAATTTCTAGGTTAAGACTAGGGAACTAATTATTACACAAAAAATAAATATACCTTTAAAGACTTCCACTTATGAATTTGTTTCCAGAAGATTACCTTAATAATTAATTGATACATTCCAAAAAAAATAATGATGGTTTTATCCTCCATTTTTTGATTTTGATGAATTATTAGGAAATATACAAACCTGATTCCATTCAATATTATATGTGAACTTTTTTCCTTAGTTTTAGTATTTTATATAATTTCAAATAATGGTGAATTGTTAAGTGGAATTTTCTCATTCTTTGAGAACAAAAAATAAACCTTTAATGGATCATAATACATATAATATAATGAAAAATTATTTCACCTATCAAAAAATTTAATAGAAAAGGTTAATATATTACTCAATATAAATAAAACTTATTACGAATAAGAAATAATTTAATTCCTAAAAAATAAATAGTAACACCCTTAGAAATAATAAAATAATATAATGAGTTGCACATGAGCCTCAGCCTAGTTGGTGAGGACTCCTTATGTGCATCCATGGGACCCAGGTTTGAAAACAGGAAGAGGCATAATTCTGGGGATTCTGTAGCAGCACTGTAGGAGGTATTGTTCGGTACTGTAGCAGATGAAACTATTCACCTTGGGACACCGGTTTGGTCTTAGAGTCCATAAGGCCTTCATCACACCTAGACCTTCATGTCAGTAAGTCTTTCAGGGAACCTTTAAGGACATCAGGCCTCCTTAAGGCCTTTGGGCCACCTGATCAGTGCAGTTTCCCCAGATAGACTCTATAGAAAAGGAGCAGACCTAGAGGAGGATTCTGAGAAAGTGCACTCACTAGAGCCAAAACAAATGGATTTTTCAGAATGAGAGGTTATGGTTATGCTATAGGTACTAGCCTTTGCTTGCATGTGAATCCTAGCTGGATGGCCATGCGAAGGTGGAATGCTACTACCACGATGCAGATGTTGGGGAGGAGATGTTTTTTATAGATAGTCTAGTTAAATTCCCTAATTCCTTTGGGTAATATAATCTCCTAATCCTATGGTCCATTTGAACTATAAGCCTATGCTCTATGTAAGGTTTCTCCCTCATACCTTGATAGGGGTTTATCAAAAATCAATAAAAATGAAGGCCTTCAAGCCGTTCAGGATATAAATAGTTTAAAAAATATTATTTAAATTTTTATCTACAAATTAATAAATCCAATAAAAAATTCAATCCCCAAAAATTTGGATTTTTTTAAATACACTCATAAGTATAAAAACTGCATTTGAAAATAGGGAATAATTTTTCATATTAATAGAAACTAGTAAATGTATTTTAATTATAACTGAATTCCCAAAATGTGTCTTGATTGATAATTCCTTTATCATAATATCAAGGTATGATAAAATATTCAAGAACAATATAAAAGAGTGTGTATATATGAAATAAAATAAAGCATGAGTTTATGATCAAATTGACTACTATAAAAAATTAATTGATTTTATCTCCATATTTATTAATTAAACAATTTTGGCCTTTCTCACTTAGCCTTTTCAGAGGTAAATTCCCTTGATGATTAAGAAATTTATTTGAATAGTTCCCCATATCCAAATTGTAGAATGTTTGGAAATTAGAAACTTCTTTCTTGTTGTTTTATTAATGTCCATAATGAAATTTCTCTCCACACTATAATCAAACCTCCATCCCCTTCAATAAAGTAATAAAGTATTTATTTCAAAAATTATCACTTGTGTTATGTTCTATAATTACCTTATGTTACTTTTACTCATTTTGTTTTATGAGTGTTTATTCAAACTCTTATTCTTTAGATTTTTTTGAGAATCTATGACTTGGATAATTCATTCATTTTCTTGATAACACTTGATATTATATCTTCCCAGGGTGAAAATGTTTTATAGAGTAGTACCCTTCCAAGGATTATCTTAATCCCTTAAAATAAATGATAATAATTAATTTCCATATTATGTACATATTATATAGCAAGACATTATAATATTTTAATGTTTTCTTCAAACTCAACAATACATTCCTCCCACTTATGTCTTAAATAAAATAATTTTCTTTCCATATTAGATCATTTTTCTTGATAAAAATACTTCTTAAAGAATAGTTTCTTAAAATTATTTCATTCCATTATTTATATCTCCACCAACACCTTTTCATTTTGAATAAGTGACCACAATTGAACAATATATTCCTTTAAATAATACATTTCTAGGATATCCTTCCCAATTTTATTACTTCTCAATGTTAGAAATATCATTTCAGGGGACTTGATCCACCGTTCAACTAGAAATGGATCATTAGTTTCATTAATGTATGATCATTTCAACCATATGAAGTGGTGAAACACCATTGAATCATGTTTTGAGGAAATATTTTATTCCATATGGAAAGGGTATTGGTCATAACCTTACTTAATTATCCTAATATAGTCATAATTTGGTCATATACTACACCAGTTGTGTTTACTTTGTCACATGGAAAATCCCAACACCGATTTCATTTGATGAAATGTTTTCCATTACTTCTATTAGTATCTATTACTGAATAATGTAATACACTATATTAGATCATAAAATTATGAATCATAGTGTATAATTCCAAATATGGTTCAATCTATAACATAAATTGACAATTTATGCTTATCAAATATCATAATTATGAGTATAGTGTCTTTGGGAATACCATAAAATAAATTTTTTTATAATTCATAATTATTCCTAAAAAATATGTCAATAATCCAAAATAATATCCCTCAAGAGTTTCCGACTAGGTTTGTAGTCTTAGGCATACTCAACATGAACTGAGTAAAGATCCAATTGATACTAAACCTGCCTTTTAGGGTGGTTGCCCCAAGGTGCATTTATTCTATAGGCACATCCACTTTTAAATATCAAGATATGGATTTGATTTCTAGGAAACCCCACACCCTATAATTTACCATAATTTAGGAATGCATTCATATATATTAACTTATCCTTAGATTTTATCGAATAGTTTTGTCCTCTAATTTAATTTTTTTCAAAATCTAGTTCCCAAGGGTCCTAGTAAAATTCCATTAATACCAGTATTAACAAATATAATCTAATAAATCATATTTTTTTTTGTTATATTAATACATTGATACAAAATATAATATATTTCATCTTGAAGGATTAAATAGTTTAGTTGCCCTGGGAGATTAGATACAATCACGATTCTCATAGTACATTTGAAAACATGAAATAAACCTTAAAATATAGTGAAAAAATTATTATTTATTATATTATATCCATATAATCATTTATAAATAACTTCTAGGTATCTTGAAGAAATAAAATAATAATAAACAGTGAGATCAAATGCTCAGTAAGGGAAAGTGTACTACATAAGCTATGGAAGAATAAATAGAGAATGAATAATATATAAGTGATAAATCTCAGTGAAATATCACATATAAAAAATATTATAAAAGGTAGACATTTCCATGTATAATGTAAAAACATATATAATTACAAGGATAATAATAACAAGTTTCATAATGCTTGAATTCAAAATTTCTAACATCAATATCTTATCATCAAGGCCTCGTACCAAGACACCATACATATATAGGTAACTTGTATACCAAATACCCAAACTAGTTTATTTAATGAGACCTATCAATTCATTGGGGGTATATAATGGGAACCTACCATCAATTATTATGTCCAATGAATTCACCATATGAAATAAATGGTTAAAAATTCAATACATAATCAACACAAACAATCATATTGAAAACTAACATATGAAATATTAATATTTTACCGAGTTAATAAATGGAATGATGTGATCATAAGTCATCAATCTAAATATGTTGGATGGTATCATTAGGACATGTCCCCAATAAATCATAAAAATCATCAAATGATGTCTAAATAGATGAAAATACCGTTAAAATAAAATTCAATCATTTATTTGAAAACATGAGAAATTATTGTTTTCTTTTGGTATCATTTTAAAACATATATCTAGAATATTGAGAAAATTATATTATTATAAAACAACCATAAAAACATATAAATTAACCTTTATGTGATATAATAGTTATGACTGTAGGAAAAATAGTTCATTTTGTAAATGTTAAAAAAATATTCCTTTCATACTTTCGGTAAAAATTAAAAAGTACCTCATTCAGAAAAGTTTAAGAAGATTACTTATAATAGATTTTAAAAAAAGTCAAATATAGTTGAAAATAAATTTAAAAACCCACTGGATCACAATGAATTCATTCATTAAAGCATTATAGTATACATAAATATGGAGGAGAAGGCATCCTGACCAAAATGAGAAATAATGTCAATTTTCATTAAAATATATTATCAGTTATTTGAAGTGCCAAATAGTGGAAAATTAAATAAAAACTTGTCAAATACATATATAAATATATTATAACAAATATTTGGAGTTTAGATGATAAAAAATTTAAATTTATTTCTTTGTATGTTTAAATGTAAACAATCCTGAATAAAAATGATATTGTATAATAAACCCTTACTGTGGATTCCACTTAGTTAGATTCATTCCAACCATATGTATAATAAAATTATATTAATTATATTATTAAATAATATCCTTACCTAGGTTTATTACATTATCATAATCCCTTTTATTTATTTTATTACAATGTATTTAACAGTTATTAAATTTTTTAAGTTCATGTCAAATTTTTTGACGATGTTTTGTTCATAATACCAAACCAACTTCAGTAGGTTATCCATGGTCAAAGGATAAATTTATCCATATTTTAAAAAATATTAGTAATAAAAAAATTATCTTGTTTATAAATTTAATACAATTTTAAAACTGGTCAAGAAATCCATTTATGAAAAACGAAACATGTCGCTTGATGAAGATGGTAGTCTGTATATACACATGAACGGAATTTTTATTTTTCTAATGGATGAATATTAAAAGATATTGACAATGGTTTTCATATACATGATAATATTCATATTATATATCATATTTATTAATTAAATATAATCATATTACCACTCATGTAAATCAAAAATTAAAAAGGAATCATATCACTTCATGGAGGTATAAGTCCACACATATGCATGAGCGGCAATATCATTATCTAACATATTCAGGCGTAAGAAGGAATATTATATATTATAATTATATAATCATAATCATACAATAAATATCATAACTAAAAATTATATCCTTCATAATTACCAACCTTAAAGGGTGGTCTTGAAAAATGAAACACATCACATCATTGTGGCGGTAGTCTACACATACACACGAGCAGTGCTTTCATTTACCATTTGATAGAATGAAGGTGGATAATAGTTTTGAAATTAACATAACAAAATTCCATTTTATTGTAGATACTTATTTTATTATATTATTCTGGTTATTATATAATTAAAGGAGTTAGAAAAAGAAATAATGTTAATGAGCTCGATTAAGAGTTATATCACCTTTTTGGAAATGCTCCTTTACCTCACACCTTAAGCCTTATAATGATGGTCGTAGGGAGATAAAATAAACTCTAGGATATTGGGATGATATTAGGGGAGTGACATTGGGAGTTATTTTTCAAAATATTTTTCTAAATTTTTTTGAATATGAGTGTAGAAGGGGGGCCCTTCTATAACTGAGCTCGGTGACAATCTTATAAATACTTGAAATATTATTATATATTATTTTACATACTCAATTAAAATGGATCACAATTGAAACAATTTACAGTAATATGGGTATAATATTTAAATATGATCAAAAAATATAATTTAAAAAAAAGTATCTTTATAAACCTCATCTTGTTTAGTTTATCCCTCTTTTACCTCATTTTAACCTTTACCGTATTAATGGATTTTTACCGTAGTTATTTTCATTATGACCGAAAATGAAATTAAACTATATAAAAAATATTAAATTACTGATTTCAAATACTCATTACATTTTATAATATTATATCCCTATATGTGGTAAAATTTAATTTTTAAATTAGTATGCATAATGCAATTTAAACACTTTCTAGAAAAATGCCTTTTTATGTGTAAAAGTAATTTCATTAGAAAATATTGTATGATTTTGACTACAAAGGAATAAATTTAATTTTTAATGATAAAAAAGATTTATTTTATTTTAAAAAACATTAAAAACAAAATTTACCCATCAAATACACAACTAAAAAATGGATCAAAATAGTTCTTTTATTAGAATAAAAATATTACTTATATTTATAAAATGTGAAACGTTGATTTAAAATTTCAATTTTTTTAAAAAAATTATAATACTTCTTAAAAATACATTTGAAATAGTAATAAGTTCTGATAATCTTTAAATTTATTATTATATCATGATAATGTCATAAAATTGATAGTATTTTCAAAATTGGTATTTTTGACTATTCACCAAAAAATCAATCTTTTCAGTAAAATCCAAAAAACTCACTCTAAAATAATTTTGAAATAATATTTTAAAAATATAAGTTCATTTTTTCAAATAAAATTTTACAAAATGACATAAATTAATTGTAAACTTTTACACATAAAACACCCAAAACCCATGCTTTTGAAGAATATATTCTTATCACATAAAATGAATTTATTCTTCTACTTTGAATTGTAAAAATCATTAGATAAATTTTATTGTGAATTTATTATATTTATTATGAAAATACATGCTACATATATATCATAATTTAATTTTTTTTATTCATACTCACCAACAAAATTGATAGGTTATAACATTTATATTTAAATAATGATGTTTCAATAGTATATAATGGTCCATTTAAGCTTAGTGTCACATGTATCACATGATAATATAAATATTATTCATAAAATAAAATATTTTGGAGTTACATCAACTATGAAAGTGTAAGGGAAGGCATAACCCATTAAATGGAACCAACATTTTGTTAAAGGGTGAACCTGAGACTTAAAATGAAGTCTCACTTCTCAATTCTAATCAAACCGCACCTACCCTCTCTCCAATAAATCCACCATTCCACCTTTTTCTTTTAAATATTTTATTAGTATTTATTTATTTTCTTTGTTCTACCATATATATTTTTTGTAACCCATTCCATTCACATTAGTTTCGAAGAGCGTCGTCTCCTTGATTTTACCATCGTCCATTGTAGGCTTTTGTCCCATATCCATCACCAATGACCACTATGGGTTTAAGAACCTCCTTTTTCTAGCCACTGTTCTCCATAACTATGTGAAACAACCCTAATTCTTGCATGTTGTTGTCGCACCTTACACAATAAATCACTACTATTTCAGCTCCCTTAATCCCCATTATTCACTACTTCCTCTACATAAGCAATCGGACGAAGCCAAGGTCTAAATTCTTAATAAAGGAGACATGATTCTCAACCATGAGAAATGAAGAATATTAATCTCTCAACCCATTTTCATCCAGCCCTAATAGAACTTCTATTTTAAATTCGTAATGAAAATAAAACCAAAATTTATGAAAAAATCCTACCCTAAAATTAATGTCATTAAAATTAAAAAATCATCAAAACATAAAAAAATTATTTTAAATAATTTTATCAAAAATGGATCCCAAATAAAAATAATGATCCCTACCTTGGATTCAGTTTGATCATTGATGATTATTGTGCCTTTGTTGACCATTTTCTCCAATGTCTTCTAAAATACTCTAATGATCCTCTATATCATCTCCTTCCTCTAATTATGTTTCATTAATAATGTAAAATAAATGGAATATGGATGATTAAATAGGGGAGGAATTAGGATTTTCAGTCATTAATTAATTAATTCAATCTGGCCATCCATATGTGACGACACATCCTGATGTTCTCAGTACGAATAAAAATTATACGTCCCTTAGGGTAAAACCCATGTTTTTGATGTATCCCTAATATCATATTTCCCACCCTAGACAATGTTTTCTAGGAAATTTAATTATTCGTGAAATTGCGCATGTGAGGGTAAAAATAATATATTATTTTTAATATATATGAAACAGTTCATTGGGACACATTTAACATAGAAGTTATTCCACAAATAATCCCAAAAAATCTATTAAAATATTAAAAATGTATAATAAGAAAAACGGAAGCCTCTAAATCCTCCCTGATTTCAAGGCTTTTAACATTGAATAGTTAAAAAAACTCTTAAAAGGGATGTTATTGAACCCATATATGGGTCTCATGATCCAGAACTCTCTAATTATGATTTCCATGTTGCCAAATGATTCACACCATCATAATAGCTCACCCACAGAGATTCCTCTATTGTTGGTCCTCAATCACCACTGGGGACTCAGAGAATGAGGCATTTTACTTCATGTCCAGCTCACCCCAATCAATGATGTGGGGTAGATCCTTTACATATCACCTCAGTCATGACATGTGTAATATATCAAAAACTTAGTCCAACAATTGTTGTAATTCTAGGTGGTAATAAACCTCTCCCACCCTATATAGGATCAAGAATCACTACTACATATCATCCCTTTAATAGCATAAAAAAGGTCATTAATAAATCTAAAAGGTGCTGTTTTCTTCAACATTGTTAAAGGGTGAGGGTCCCTTTTATCAGCTCTAAAAACACTGATAAAATTAAAAAAAAATATTTTCTTTCTTAGAGTTCAGCCACCCCCTCCCCCTTATCAGTACTGTAATCCCACCCCCTTATCAGCACTGGAATCCCCCCCCAACAGTTATATTATCCCTTTATCTGCACTTGAATCCCCCCTAACAATTGCACCTCCTGCTTCACTCACCGGCATGCATGCCTCTACCCAGTTTCGAACCTAAAACCCTCCCTTCATGGATCTGCACCATTACCACTCCTATACTTTTTTTGTTCTATAATTTATGATATATTTATTTATTTATATATATCTCATTGATTTTTTTATCCGTATATATATATATATATATGTATGTATATATATTTATTTATTTATTTTTAAATACATATATCTAATATATTTTTTTGTGTGTGTTTATAAATACACACACAGACATGTATTTATATATGTGTGTGTGCCTATAAATATTTTTATAAATAAGTATATTTATTTACATATATTATATATTAATATTCATATACATATATTAGAATATATAGATAAATATATATATTGTTGTCAATACACACACAAATTACTTTATTTTTACATAAACATTATACATACATTAATTTTATAGGTATATAAATATTCTTTAATATTTATTTTAAATAAAATGGATATTATTATTATTTAAATATGGTGTATATACATATAGAAAGATGTTTAATATGTAAATATGTTTTCATATTTATTTCTAAAATTAATTTTTTATTTGTGAAAATATAAAAATATGTCTATATGTGTATATATTTAATTATAAATAAAACTACATTGTGAAAAATGATAAAATTTAGAATCCATAATATTAATATCAATGTAGTATGTGGGAATAAATTTATTCCCCACTAAAAATAGTAAAAAGACCCCCTTAAATGGAGCTAAAATTAAATTGAATGTTAAAAAAGTTGGTATACCCCAACTAAAAACACAATTTTGGAGGCCTTTTGAGAATTTTTAGACTTGAAAAATGCGAATGGGGTTCCCTTACTTCATTAGAGCATGTAGCTCATCACATGCTTCTATTTGATTTTTGGTAGATCCGGAAAAGTCACTTGGATCCAATGTTATGGTCGTTTGAAGTTCAATTTATGTTTTCAACTTATTTTAGATCATTTATTAATTTTTGGTTTTTTTCTTCAATTTTTTATTAAATGACTATTACTCAAAAATAATTAGTAAATTATGAATTATTATTACTATTTTTAATTAATTTATATTCCATTTTTCTATAAATACCTCATATATAAAGTGGAAATGTTTATTTGGCCTTATATAAATCATGTTTAATTACATATATATATATATATATTTATATATTTACTCTAATTTATTATTTTTAATAATTTATAATTATTATATAAAATTTTCCATTTATCAATACCAGAAAAAAAAGGACTGATAAATACCCCACATTATCAATACTACTAAAAAGCACTATAAAGGGGGGTACTTTTAAAAGTGATAAAAATACCTAAAAAATGTGGTACCTTTATCAGTGCTAAAAAGAATTTATAGAGGGGTCCTTTTAATATCTCTTTTTTAGTACTATTAAAATGAACTTTTATGAGAACTTTTTTCACACTCATAAAGGTACCCCCTTTATCAGTTATTTTTTATCCCTGTTAAATGGTGGCACTACGTAAATCCATTTTTTTAGTAGTGAATGGACTGGTGAATATATAGGTAAACGTTCCCTTGGGAACAAGTCTCTAATACCCACGTTGTAATGAGACCATCTATAAAATATGCCCCCATATAAAATTCCAAGAACATCCATCCTCAGTTTTCATGGGAATTTTTACTGATATGAGTGATCATCATTTACTTCTAGACCACATAAATTTTCACCATTGTCTCTTGTATAAACATTTTCCCCATAATTTACGTATCACCTACCTCCATGCATTTTAGGGGTATCCAATAGGGATTCATGTACCATTCATCAAAGGGTTACATAATGATAGTGGAGTGGAAACTATTTTTGTAAGAACACTAGACATGGAATATGGTCCTTTTATCTCCAAATGAAATCCAGTACCTAATCTTGTGTCATATTCTCTATAACCAAAATGGTTTACTTGGTCTAGAATTTCATTTGAGGGTGTAACATTGTAATAATCTATAAATGGGTCATGAATTCCTGCTATAAGACTCTTTATAATTGATGAATTATTCAAGTTTCTCTCTTGGAAAATATTAATGAAGTCACCCCATTCAATCATACAATCTCTGTAACACCTATAGATTTTTGAAAATATTTTTTCTGTAATTAATATTATGTACAATAGATGTTTTCACCTACACCAGCAAAATAAAATGATCTTCAACATATTAGATGAATTTTACTAAGAAATTTTATAAATAATATAACATATTGTAAATAAAAATATTATATTCAATTAGAAATTCAAATAAAATAATATTAATAACACTTATAGTTTTAAAAGGGTTTTTTCAATAAAATAAATTTTAAATGATATATTGTATTTTCATTTAAATTTTTAAATTTTAATTTTTTTTAATTTTTTAAAATGAAAATAATTTTTTAATTCATGGTGAAAAAATTATAATAGGGGGAATTTTTCTTTTGATTTTTTCTGGATGATTAACTTTTATCTGAATAATGAAAATATAGTTTTTTAACAAAATTGAAAATTTTATGACTTTATCAATATATGAGAAAGAATTAGAAATTTATAATGATGTTTAACTAATTAAATATATTTTAATGTGTTAAATTATGTATTTTAAAATATTTTTTTAACATATAAAACCTATGCTTATTTTTAGAAATTAGGTAACATTTTATTCCAATTTAAAATCAATTTTTGATTCAATTTTGGATTTCTTTTAATGCCAAAATATTTTTATATATTATATAATAAAAAAATTTATTTTATGAAAGATAATAACATTGATAATTTTAACCTACATATATATATTATGCTTAAAAACACACTTTTTCAAAAAAATGTACTTCCACATTATATACGTTTATTCTAAAATAAAAATTTATCACCACTATAAATTTTATGTAATAATAATATTTGTCAAATTTTTAATTATTATGTTCAAATTATGTAACAAGGTATTTTTAATTTTTTTCATTAAACTTAATTACCATGGTTTAAAATTTATTATAGATGTAATAATAAATTTAGGTAAAAGTCAAAAATATAAAGATAGAAAGGCATAAATCACTCCATGTTGTATATAAAATGAGTGGTTTATAGTATGATAAGTCTAATAAATATCTCGATATTTTATTTTACACTTTTGTATCCTTTGATACTTTATAGAAAACTAGCTCGGATCGACTAGACCTGTCACCCAATCTGTTTTACCACTGGGCCCGATGCGCATTCTAAATCACCTCGGGCCATCAACAAGTACGTGAGTAATAGAAGAAAACACGTGATAATGATATAAACTTCAATAAAAACCAAGATCAAAAATTATTTCTAACCAAGAACCTGGTATGAGGATTCAATGCATTAGAAAACCATGCCAAAGTAAATAATTATTTTTAAAATAATAATATTCAAACATGGGATAACAAAAAATATGGAATACTATAAAAATTACAAAAAACAATTTACACATAAAAGAAACCATAATTATAAAAATATTTTAATACCAAAAAAGTTAACAATGTTATATCAAAAGTAGGAGGTTGGTGAGGCTAAAAAACTAAATAAAAAAACCTGTCCAACAAACTAAGGAGATGAACCCCCACTTCAACATTTGACTCTCAAGTCACCATCATAACCAAAAACACTTTCTACGCAATGAAGATAGGTACAAAAAGAACCAACAATCCAAAACATGAGAAACTATAATAAATCAATAAGACTATATTCACACCCATGGGTGTTTGTATGGTGTGTTCCAAAGGCTAGTAGGATACCACTATAATGATTCCAAGTTCACTAGTTTAAAATCTATAGAAAAATAAGTTTTCATCTATTTTACCTAAAAATAAATAAAACCACAATACCTTATATAATTCCATGAAACACACCATTTATAAACCCTGACTCAAAGTTATAATACAAAGGTAATGGAATTTCAAAAATAAACCATGAACTTTTAAAAAAAATTCATTTCCAAATGAAAAAAATTGAACCCCATAACTTATTTAAAACATCTTTTTTTGAAAACATTACATCATATGATTTAAACATGTTCAAAATAAACATTTATAAAGATATAATCTAGTCATATACCTCTATTCATTCTTAAAACACAACACACATATATCTCAACATGATTATAAGAAATTTTAAACTATAATAAAGTAAATGTCATGGAGACTAATAAATAAATGAAAATAATAAATACAATAAATCCATAGAATATAAATTATCAATAATAAATAAACAATGCATAAAATCAGTATCAAAAAAATATTTAGGAAACTCACATGCCCATACCTAAATAAGATTCATAACATAACATATATATCATAAGGAAAAACTATAGGGATTAATGGGAAATGTACTATAATTTAAATAGTGGAACTAACTATCGAATAGTTAACTATCACACAACCCATAACCTAAATCACACTCACTAGTCATATTAGAGACACTTAAACACAAGGAATTCAATTATAGTAAGTATTATTTTATTTCTAAAGAAATAAAAACATAATATGCATAACTTTTTTCAAGAATGTGATTGAAACATATATTTTAAAAATTATTAAATTTATTTTGAATAAACTAATATTATTTTTATCTCAAAATTTAAAAAATTATATTAGGATAAATTCTTTTATTTTTTTCAGAAATAGTTTATTTTGGGGTTATTATTGAAAAAATACCAATTTTTCAAAAAAATGTCACTTGTATGAAATTATAATGGTATAAGAATATCTTTAAAGTATATGAAACATTTTTATAGGAACAATATATATTATATAAGTAATATAATTTATAAAAAAATATAATATTGATCTTAGAAATCTATGAAAAACATTTGGGATATCTAAGAAATGCTTTGGATAAATTAAAAACTCTTTTCAGTTCTTCTCTATTAATCAAGTATATACAAGGTTCCTTTTGGTATAAATTATTAAGTCTATGTTCATTTAAAATAATACAAATAATTATATTGGAATAAATATTGTGTATTTTATAGAATAATAAATCTTATTCATGAAAGAAACTTGTTTCTAAAAACGGTTTTAATTATGTTTTGTGAACATATATTAAAAATATTTTATATAAATTATAGGTGATGAATTGTGTAAAATGGGTCCCAAATTTTAAATAATTATAATTAATACGAGGTAATAATTTCAACTTAATTTTTTTCAAAATTAATAGTAAGCATGGTAAATATTTATCACCCCAGATAAGGGTAAACTGAGCTAAAAGGGTTAAAAATAAAGAGATGAGGATTTATGATAACACAAAACCATTAAATAAAACTAATTGGTTGGTAGTATTTTGAAATAAAAAATATAATATTCAATTATATAATAATTTTTTTCCATTTGACTTGAGTAAAACATATATTATATATTAAATTTTCATATATTTATAATTTTTACAACCACCTCACTTATGAAAGGGAACCCCCACTCATCTAATATCTATACTACATGATAAAAGTATCTATAAAAATACCTACCTAAATATAATAACAATATACATCTGAAAAACATAGAGGTCCCGGTCTCTCCAAAATACCACATCAACAAGCCTTATGTTTTAATCCAAAAGAAGTTACCAAAATAAGATATATATATATTATTACCAAGTTTTTTCATGTTCCTTTATTCTTAAACCTCCTCCAAATATTTAATATCAATTTTATCATAATTGAAACTGTATATTTACAATACTGATATATTTTTATGTTAATGGTACATCCATTTTCAATCTCCCTTCTATCATATTGAAAATGAAAACATCACTTCTGTGTACGTACAACCTACCATCACCATATAGTAGTGTAATTCATTTTTATTAACCGCTTTGTTTGATGGATATAAATATGGAATTAATGAATATATATGATATTTTTTTAATTAATTTAGATTATGTAAATATAATACACCATACACCTTCATACCCTTTCATCCATTGGAAAATTATAACATCGGTCATGCGTACGTGTGGAATTCAACCTACACTGAGTGATGTGATTCATTTTTCTATCACCACAATGCATGGTGAAAATCCTAAGAATATATTTCATATTTTTTAGACTAATTTATATCTTTTACTTTGATTTATTTGTTTTTCCATTCATAATTTGTGTTTGGTTAAATTTTAATAATTCTTCAGCTGTTTGGAGATTGTTTTATCTAAAATTGGTTACACCATGACTATGGTGAAATCCGTTGTGGTTCCTAGTGTTCTCTAATGTAAAACGGGAAATAGAAATGAGGATAACAAAGTATTCCCAAGGGTGTGTATCACTATAGGTTCATCATTGGACCACAGCTTGGGTGGCCTCACGACACTTATTTTGGAAGCTTTGGGGAGGGGGAATGGATTGTGAAGGGGAGATTTGTCGTAGGTGTAGGGACTAGGTTGGGTGAATAATGAAGTAAAAAGATATTGTTTTTGAAGAGTGTTGTATTTTTATATTAAAATGGATAAATCAATTCACTTTGTAAATTCCATGGAAAATATCATGATTCATTGATTGTTTATATTTAAAAAATATCAAATGTTGTTTGGGAAACATGTGATGAAAGCCTTATGATTAAAATGGGGAGAAAAGGTGTGCTAACCATATTCAAGTTTGATTGGATAGAAAGATGTGATAGAATAAAATAAAGTTCTAATAATTTACTTGTAAAATATAATGATGTTGAAGATGAATGGTCAAAGATTTAATATCATGATAAACAAATATTGGGATGAATGTATATGATCGTGAATCAATATAATTGGAGTTTGTGGAAGCATGTTTTTAAGGATGTGATGTTTCCAAGTGTTTTCCAAATTTTTGGGCCTAAAAATAGAGAAATTTTTTCTAGAAAAGGAAGTATTTCTTTGAATCACAATTCATAGACCACAGAATAATATTAACTAACCATATAGGAGGTACATAGAGTGGTGACCGAAGGGTATTTCATAGCAGCTTTATGCATACCACAAAGTATATTATGGAGTCTGTATTTGGAAAACAGTTCATACGAGTTTTAGAGTTCATGGAAGGGTTAATGTTTGTGGATGTATTGTTGTTTGCAGTTAAGACACATTGATCCATTTGTATAAGTAATCAATTTCCCTAAGGGAAGAAAAATGATACACGAACTGTATAAGGGAAATTCTTCATGAGACAATCATATTACGTGGGAATACTATCATGCATCGATGTTTTTGGTAAATCGGATTAACTAGATTTGATGATTTATTTTCCTATATAATTGACTCTAATACCATCATAAAAAAGGTGATTTTTATTAGAAAACATATTTTCTCTGATGATAAATTTGGTGAAGATAGAATAATTAGTTATGGATCATTCTGCGTAGGAGACATTTTGTGGAGAATAGTTCTGCGAAGGGGGAATTAGTTCATATAAGAATTATTTACATGAAATAGATAATTCATAGGGACAGTACGTGGAAGAAATTTGTGGAGATCTATAGCCCGCAAATGAAAATGGGTTAAGGAGCATAGGAGGCACATGGAGGAATGGGCCGTCCACATATTAGGGTTGGACTATAGAAGAATCATACATCTACAAAGTATGGGTGGTTCACAGAAGATGAAGGTTGTCTATGAAGCACTCGCACAACATTGTGAAAATCAATATGCGGTGGATATAGTAAATTCACAGCTGAAGCATGAAAATTCACAGAGGACTAAAGAAAGTTCCTACTAGCTCGTGGGTGGGAAAGAGAAGAATTATTTTGAAATTTGAAATTTTGAAAGTTTACTAAGAAGCACCATAAACATTGTTTACCCAATTTGTGCTAAGAGAGAGCACATACACAATATGATTGTTTTGAAATTACTACATGATTTTATGGGAGCATCATACTCATTGTATTCTGCATCTTTGGACTATTTTCTAGTGGATTGTCTGGTATTTTATTAATTCAAAACCATAACAAGGACATCACTACTTTTATTGAGTAGTGAACCTTGTAAATTATTATGTTCTTGTGGATGTGTGTTTGAATAGTTTTCCAATAGGGAAATAAATATTTAATAGGAGGCGAATGTTTTTTGATTTGTAAATAAATATAAATGAAATGATATCACTAATTTACTCCCACCCCCTCTTAGTGATACTTGAATCATAATTGAGAATCTCTATTAGGGATATCTATTTCAATATTGGTTTTCAATGAAACCATATTTATGGTAGAGTCCATGGTCGAAGCTATGGTGGGGTCTTAATGGTTTTGAAATATCCTAAATTTTCATTGTTCATTGTGGATCTCTTCTATTTCAAAGTGGAAACATGTGCATAATAAATAATGGGTATTGAATGTGGTTTTAATTTATTTTTCCCATCTATTAACTAATAAGAACTCCACTCCTTGATGATTTCTTTTATCTATATGTTTTTCTAGATAAACATCATATGAATCAGATGAACCTAGTTTGAGATTTTTTTTGATTCCTTACAAAGAGGTTGCAGCCTTAGATAATGTAATTCATATTAGCCCTATCTTTTACCTAAAATTTCTTGAGGAATCTAACCTTGGAAGATAGTGTATTTTATTAATTAATCATAATCATGGAATCTTTGAGAATTCTATTTTGATCAATAATCCTTGTTTGATGAATTCCCCTTCCTATAATAGGACTTTAAAACTACTGTTGGTGGTAATTGTTTCTAGGTAAGTGTTAGAACTACCCCATTGGATTCATTATTTCATGAAAAATTTTCTATAACACATGTTGTGTTTTATTAGAATTGGTTCAATGAACTCTTTTCTTGCCATATTATCTCGATTAGTGTACGAATGTTGTTCGGGTGATGAAACCCTTGATGAATAGTGATGTTGATTCAAAATACTTATGGTCAGAAGTTACTTAACTTGTATAGTCCATGTACCTGACTACTAGAATAATATGATGTTTTATTTTTATATTATCTTAACAAACATGTGTTTTATCATATATGTTTGAAGTCATAGTCTTGAAGACCCATGTTTGAGTTTTATCATATGTGTGTGTGTGTTTGGGTACTGTTTCTCACTCTAGATGTTGTATGATGTTCCTATGTATGATATAACATATTTCTATTCAATTTATTTGGTTAATGATTTATTTTGTTTTTTATGCATTATACCAAAGTGACAAGTGGGACCATCTTGGATCGATAGCCGTTGAGGGCGAGTGTTTTCAGATGATGTGTCACGAACCACCTTCACCAAAAGGAGGGAATGGTCAGCAGATTTCTAGGCCCTTCCTTCTTTAAGTTGAAGGAGAGATAATGACCCCCGAAACCCGCCTTCAATAGGTCCCGGAGTGGTGACCAGCACCAAGGGTATAAGATCACACACTAAATAGAAGGCATTACCCTTTTTCTTTTAATAGGATCGAGAGATAAGATAGTAAATCTCACAACACCAAATTGAAAGTAAAAAAGTAAATCCAAGAACCATTCCCAATGCATGTTACAAAAGTAAAATCTACAATGTATAAGGGGACTACAAGGCAAAGTACCAAAAGAAATAACAATAGCAACTGTGATTATTTGTTGCAAGGTCTGAGCTAGTACGGTCTAGCATAATCCCTGAAGTCCTCCTGGAAACCTGAAAGAAGTTTTATATATGTAGGTTGAGCATAAAAGTATACTCAGTAGGGAAAACCAAAGACTCTCGTGCACAAGTGGGGAGGCATGCTAATGCCCCGTGGAAAAAGAGAAAACCAAGCACCTGGCAAGGAAAATAACCACCCAAGCTTCACTAAGGAACACTCCCCAAATAACGCAAGTCAAGTAACGTATAGTAATAGCACATCGATGATTGGTTACCCCACGCCACTTTTCCAGTGGTTATTTAAGACATCCTACGCGTCGAACCAATCCCACCATTCTCACCGTAGTCCCACTACCACACCCCACCCACACTCACCTGGGCCACAACCTCACACAGTCCCACTGCCAATCCCCGCCCGTAAACACCTGGGCCACAACCATTAACCCGCCGGTAGACACCTGGGCCACAACTGTCACACGTAACCATGCCTACAAATTCCTAGGCCAGAAAAACCACTGCCACACTCGAAGACACCTGGGCCTCATCCCGATGATACTTGGGAAACCACCTGCCCGAACACAGCTGGGCCAACCACCACACTACCCTTCCCCAATGATACTTGGGCTAATAATTGACTTCAGGCCATCACAGCCTACCCAAAGATTCTTGGGCTATCCAGGAATGGGGGAAAAAGGAGCTAATAACCAGCCACTAACAGAAGTGTTGGGAAAAACATCCTCCCCCATGAAATGGGGGTGTTTGGCACTAAGTTCTCAACTTGGGTGGGGCATGAATAAGAAACACAAAAACTACAAGTATCTGTTTAGGTAACAATCACTCACCCAAAACTACGTTTTTCCTCAGCAAGCCAAAATAACACAACAGCACCCATGACCAAGTCACAACTCACACCAAACCACAACCCATTTGTCCCATATTTGTTTCATGTTCAGTAATAATGTTTAAATAAGTTTCTTCACCTACTTAGGCAACTAGAAAGTATGAGCACAAGCCAAGGAAAAAGTACAGTCAAACATCAACTTAAACATTCACACCCAGTTCTCTTGTAAAGTCACAACAACAGAGGGATAAGTGAGACCCTCGAAGTACTAAAACCAAAGAAAACCCCAAGATACAGCCCCATATACCCAAGATCCAAGAGCCAATGGTTTCTCAACCATAGAGGACTTCACCCCAATTCGTGATGTAAGCAAGGTAACCATGCGGCCTCAAATTCACAACCAGCAAAAGCATAACAACAGAGGATCCCATCCCCACCAACATCACTCAGTGATCGGCCTGTGAATAAAAACAATAAAACCACTGCCACCAACACAAATAATTCCCATGCCGGTATTTTTATATTTCAAAGGTTTAACACACTCCATGATTTCAGCATTGTTGTGCATTAACTGGGGTGATAACAGAAAAAGGTTTGATCTTGGAGCTTTCGATTTATTTAGAAGAATATAAATAATTAACCAATTTCCTTTAAAAGACCAATGCAAGAAGTAAGGGTTTATTAGTTCATAGAGAAAGACCACCAACAACCATGATTTTCAGTAGGCATAAGCCCACACAATTCAGAAACCATTAATCACGAAAGAAGATAATAACAGAGCAGCAACATCGGTCACACCCCTCCCCTTCATTCTTTAGAATCCGTTTTTTATCTTGATTTAAGTTTGGTTCATCCAATTATACAGAAGCAGTAGCGTACCCACCCCTCAAGATAAACAGAAAGGAGAGACGAAGGTGAAACCCTACCTGATTTATCAACGATCGATGCTTCTCATCATGCGTGAGGATATTGCAAGGGTTTGACCTATGGAACTCATGGACGTGAAAACAAATCGATCGGAGGGTGATCGAGAAAAATAAACCCAGGGAGAACCCTTTAGTATATAAGGGTCGGGGATGGTTGAGATATGAATGCAAAACCGCATAAGGAGTGGGATTGTGGGTTGAACACGCGGCCCACACGTCATTAAAGGGCTCCTCGCCTTTAGGGGTGGTTTAAACCGACGCACACCCGGGTACCTCACTTAATCAAAGGCCATTAATTGGAACTAATGGGATTTTAAAATAGGCATAAAGGGGTAAAAATATGGTTTAAAACCAAATTTGTTTAGAAAGGAAGCGCTACTGGAAAACCCGTGGGGTAGGCAAGAGCCACCGGTAGGCTGCAACGACCAGTTGTTGAGCTACTGGTAGGCTGTAGTGACCAGTGGGCTGATCCACCAGTAGGCCGAGCTACCTATAGGTTGTGTCTACTGGTAGGCCGAGCTATCAGTAGACCGAGCTACCGGTAGGCCTGCTACTAGTAGGCTAAGGCTACAGGTAGGTCCAGCGTGGGTAAAACTTCACCGAGAAGTGGGGATGGCCTCCCAAACCACCCAGAACACTTCAAACATTATATTTTTACTAATTAATGGAGCCCAACAACCCGGGCCATTAAATCAGATACCTCTCAAAATATTATCACCCTCAAGAATCAAAACAACCCATAAGGATAGAGAGGGTATGAACAACCACCTCAGAGATACCTCTGATGAGATAACCCCATTGTTAACTAAAAACACCTTCCTCTTAATAACCATGAAATATACCATGTCAAACTGCCCAGTCGTTTGGGATGGGGAGTCTCTTCCCTCATGTCAAGATACTATCTGCTTTGGGCGGCACTGAATCGCCCGCACAGGTTTAATCGCATCCACCTTAATGCGTCTTGATTAGGGGTTCAATCCTCCCCTCCCCATAGCCATGAATTTTCACACAAATTAAGAGAGGAAATAAAACCCACACATTTCATATCCAACAAGGTAAAACGCTCCACTACAACAAGTATAAATAGTACAACAAGCATAAATAGAACAACACAAAACTCAAAACAACTCTGGGTACTGGGCATGCATCTGTGGTTCCCTCTCCCACGTACTCTCCTCAGTCCCACCATGTCTCCATAACAAATGAACCAAGGTAAAGGTTCTCCCACGAAGCACCTTCACCTCACGATCCTCGATCATCACTGGTCTTTCCACAAAGGTCACGTCCTCATCGACATCCATCTCTCCCCAGCCGAGGACGTGTGAATCATCGTGAAGATACCGACAGAGCATGGAAACATGGAATATGTCATGTATCCTCAGTAGCGGTGGTGGTAACGCTAGCTGATAAGCCACTTCGCCAACCCTCTGCAACACTTCGAAGGGTCCGATGAACCTGGGTGAAAGCTTACTCCCCTTGCTGAACCTCGGTTGTCCACGCCGAGGGGAGACCTTCAAGAACACGTGGTCTCCAACCTCAAACTCCAAGGGCCTTCTCCTGGGGTCAGCATATGAATTTTTTCAGTCCTGGGATGCCTTCATCCTTTCCCATATAAGTTGAACCTTCTCTGTCGTTCTTTGCACCGCTTCCCGGCCAAGGATGCCCACCTCTCTAACTTCGGTCCAACACAAAGGTGAGTGGCATGGTCTTCCATAATAGGCTTCAAATGGGGCCATAAAAATGGTAGAGTGATAGCTATTATTTTAGGGAGACTCTATCAGAGGCAAGTGTTGCACCCATGATCCTCCTGAGTCCAGAACACATGCCCGCAACATATCCTCCAAGGTCTGGATGGTGTACTCTATCTGTCCGTCTGTCTAGGGAAGTAAAGCAATGCTAAGATGTTGCTGGGTTCCAGAAAGCATGCAGTCGTCCTATCCAGACCTGTGAGGTAAACTGTTCATCCCTATCCGAGACTATGGACCTCAGAACTCCATGCAACCACACCACCTCATCCACGTACCTTTGTGTTAAAGCATCCACTGTACTTGACTGCATAATCGCCAGAAAGTTAGACAATTTTGTCAACTGGTCCACTCTTACCCAGATGGCATCGTATCCCCCTTGAACCTTGGGTAGCCCCATTATGAAATCCATAAATATGTCCTCCAAAATCCACTCGGGGACATCCAGAGACTGCAGCAGGCCACCTAGTACATGGTGTTCATCCTTCACCTACTGAAATACTAGGCACTTGTCCACAAAATCTGCCACTGCTCGCTTTACTCCGGGCCACCAGAACTGTCTCTTCAGACCCTGGTGCATCTTGGAAACTCTCGGGTGCACAACTATGGGTGAGTTGTAAAACTCGCTAAGAACATTGCCACCCATCGCCTTTAGAACCAACAGCTTTCCTCGAGAAAGCATCTTGTTCTGACCATCCTCCATCCACCCTTCCGGATCATTGCCCTGGTCAACTTGGTCACGCATCACTTCACACTCTGAGTCTCCCCACTGAGTCTCCTCCACCTGACGTAACAGAGAAGACTGTACTGTCATTTGATATAGGAAACCTCTACCACTGTCCATCCTCGCATCCAAGTGAAGGGCAGCCAACTCCTCCATTTCTTTCCAGGCATCTTTCGACTCTCGTACCGCATCCTTCTGTGACCTCCTGATCAAGGTGTCGGCCACTACATTCCCTTTCCCTAAAGTGTAGTAAATTTCGAAGTCATAATCCTAGAGGAACTCCATCCACCTTCAAAGCCGCATGTTTAGGTCCTGCTGGGAGAAGACATACCTCATGCTTTTGTGATCCGTGAAGACCACAAAGCACTCTCCGATGAGGTAATGTCGCCATAAAATTTGCGCAAAAACGACCGATGCATGCTCCAGGTTGTGGGTGGCATAATTACGCTCATGAGGGTGTAGTTTCCTAGACACATAAGAGATCTCCCCTTGTCACTGCATCAACACACATCTGAGGCCTTTCCCTAAAGCATCATAGAACACCTCATACGCCGCCCCTTCTTCTAGTAGTCTCCGCACTGGGGAACTAACCAATTTCTCCTTCAGAGAGCTGAAGGTTGTCCCGCACTTCTCACTCCACACAAAAACCTAGTCCCTCTTGGTCAAGGCTGTCAAAGGGGCTGCAACTCGGGAGAAGTTGGGTAAGATCCTTCGATAGTAACCCACCAACCCAAGGAAACTGTGAACCTCTACCACATTCTTGGGTGCTTCTCAAGAAACAAATGCCTCAAACATTGATGTGTCCACCACTACCCCTTTCTCAGACACTACGTGCCCAAGGAAGTGCACTTCTCGCATCCAGAACTTGCATTTTGACAACTTCCCATAGAGCTTGTGTTGTGGGAGGACCTCCAAAAATGCCCTCAGGTGCTCCACGTGGTCCTACTATGATCTTGAATAGATTAGGATATCATCAATGAAAACCACTACGAACTGATCCAGGTACTCCTGGAAGATGGAGTTCATAATCCCCATGAACACAGTCGGGGCGTTTGTAACGACGAAGGGCATGACCACATATTCAAAGTGTCCATATCTGCACCTGAAGGAAGCCTTTGAGATGTCGCCCTCCTTCACCCTAAAATGGTGATATCTTGACTGTAGTTCGATCTTTGAGAACCATCCTACCTCTTTTAGCTGGTCAAAGAGATCGTCTATCCTCAGAAGAGGGTAGAGATTCTTGATCGTTACCTGATTCAGCCTCCTGTAGTCTATGAACAAACTCAGGCCACTATATGCCTTCTTTGTGAACAAGACCGGATCACCCCACGGTGATGCACTTGGTTGAACATATCCCCTCTTAATCAGATCGTCTATCTGAATCCACAACTCCCATAGCTCTGATGGTGCCATCCGGTTGGGAGCCATCGAAATCAGACGATTAATGAGCTGCAAGTCTATCCCAAACTCGATATCACGTTGAGGGGGTAGAGTCGTTACCTCCTTAGGAAAGTTGTCCATAAACTCTCTGATGATTCCTAGCACTTCCACCATCTCAGCATCTAATGGCTCTATAGACAGCTCAACTAACAAGGAGAGGAGGGGTTCCTCTCGCCTAATGCCCTTCTGGCCACTCTGCTCGCCGGTGAATGTAAAACGTCGGCCACCCAGGTCTGAGAAAACCACTCTTCCTCAGAAATAGTCAATGATGGCACACACAGAGAACAGCCAGTCGATGCCTAGGATGACATCATATGGCTGTATCTATAGCAGTAGTAAATCCCTGACCGACTGATGTGGCCCTATCATCAGTCTGCATCCTTGGAAAACATATAACAAGTCAGTCTGACCCCCGAATGGTGTGCTCAACATGAGGGGAACTGGAAGTCTCTCAGAATATAGACCCAATGTATGGGCTACACCAGGTGCAATAAAGGAGTGCGAAGCTCTGGTATCGAACAAGGGGTAAGGAAGTGTACTGAACAAACTGATCGTACCTCAAACAACCTCTGGTCCCGCTGGAACTGCTGCCTCTGGGGTGTGCAACTGTCCACGCCCAGCTCCTCTACCCCTTAGATGTCAGCCATGCCCCCGACCATGCCCTGGTTGAGGTCCCTGAAAAGTTCCCTGGGTTCGGCCTCCTCGTGCAATGTCTTCCATCTGAGGAGCGAGAGATCGCTGCCCCTTCTGCTGCTACTAAAGGGGCCTAGTTGGAAGCTGCCGCTGAGGTGGATGTTGTGCTTGTCTGCCACTATAGTACTGCACTCGGTCTGGGAACTAATTGTTGAGACTTGGGTTTTTGGCCCTGTCAGACTTTGAAATATTTCTACAAATAATTCCAGAGCTAGGCGTGAAGACGACGTGCAATTCCGAGGCCGGGTGTGCCCGGAATTGATTTTGTAAAAATATTAAGTATTTTTTACTATGCACGGGGCGGGGGTATGATATCTCCTAAAAGGTAGCTTAGAACGGGATTCTGAGGGCATAGTTGCGTTCGGAATGTGTCGTTTACCCTAGGAAGGGTGTAAACGTTATGGGTGCGGGTCTGCGGTGGATAGCGCCACCAGGGGCATTTTCGTAAATAAATAGAAAAGTTTATTTACGAGCGTCGGTTCGAATAACTCCTGAATGGAGTCTCAGATCAGAATTTTGGGTGCGCCGTTGGATTCAAAATGTCGGGTTTACCCTAGGAGCGCCCTAAACCTTGTCCACGTCGGGCGCCGGGTCGAAGGCGGTCGGGAGCCGAAGTGTTGGACGGAGAGGAGAGGATTTAATTAAATAAATAAATCACTCTCCCCTTATCTCTCCTTCGTGTGCACGAAGGAGAGGAATCCCCTACCCTCCCCTCTTTGCCGATGAACGATCTGGAGGCCAAATCAAGCAATCAAGGTGTCTTTGAGCTCCGATTTTGACGGCAATCACTCCTAGATCGAGCAGCGGCAGCAGCGGAGCACGCAAAGCGTCGGCGATCCGCCAAAACGTAGGCGTTTTACGTTTTGAAAATCCCGGATCCCTTTTATGAATTGTTTCTCTTCAAATTGTCATAAGGGTTGTGTAGTTCGGGTCTCGAGCTTTCTGATACTTTTTTCGGATCTGAATTTGAAGCACTGGAGTGCTCCCGGTGGCTCCCGGATGTTTTCCGGCGAAAACCCGGTTTTCCGGTGAGACCCACGGCGGACAAGGTGGAATCCGGCAAGTTCCACGGTGGCGCGGCAGTGGCGCGGTGGTTTCCAGCTCCAGCACGGTGGAGTCCGACGGCGGCGCGGTGGTTTTCGGCGACCCTGCGGTGGTTCGGCCAGATTGTTACGGGGGTTCTTTAAACCCTCCTAACTCACAAACCGTAACTCCGATTTGCGAGCCGTTTGCGGAGACGTGTTCCTTGCATCGAGGAGGACCTTTTTCACTCACTTTGACAATGTTTTGAGTCGGGATTTTGGCCGGGGGGATTGAAACGTCGAATAAAATAATAATATTTTATTATTTTACGACATCAGATCGTTGTAACTACAACCCGGAGCGTCCGATTGATGTGTCGTCAGTGGCGTTGAGACCCTGATGGTACGACGGAATTTTTGAGATGGTTTTCGGGTGTTGGGACTGAAAACGGGGTGCGACCCTCATTTGGTCGGGTTTTAACGTTTGCAGAGAAACGCACCTTTTGAACCAGGAGTCCGATTTTGGCGGATGATTAGTCGATTCTCTGTGTTTTTCTGAGAGGATCGCAATGGTACAATCCATTCGGTGAGATTCGGAATTGAGGCGTGGGCCCCACCCAAGATGGCTTCGGTGAATAGTACCTTTTTCACAGGGTGTCTGTTTCGGATGAGCGAGTAGACGATTCCGCTTGTTTTTTCCATAGGGATTGTCATGGTATGGTCCGCTCGATGGGTTTCGGGATTATTGTGTGGGCCTCGCATGAGCTAGCTACGGTGAATAGTGCCTTTTTCACCGGTGCTCCGTTTAGGGTGAGTAAGAAGCCTATCTTGTGTGTTTTTTCCCATAGATCATGATGGTGACCTCAGTATTGGCCTAAGAGGTCCACAGTGTGGTGTTGTGGCGGGTCGCTCGGGTTAGCGACGTTTGGACCAGCAGTGGTTGAGGGTTCTCCCTTGGTTCGTTCCTACAAGGGTTCGCACGACATCACAACCTTCGTACAGGTTTGTGATCCTCTCGATGGGATGTTTAAACTGTTAGAGTTGTGGCATCCCTCCGGTGGTCCCAGAGCGTGATCCTCTAGCATCTTTACCCTAGATCGGGTTCTTGGTATCGTTGTGACCGCTTATTCATGGGCGGCTATCCCCTATCTAGCAGGTTAACCCCGTAGGGTTTTTGGCATCATTGGGAATATGATCCCCTACGCAGTGGGTCTTGCTCAGTAGGGTTGTGGCATCATTGGGTATACGATCCCCTACTAAGAATGAGGTTATAGTAGGGTTGCAGTATCATTGGTTATACGATCCCTTACTCAGCGCTTAGTGTCGGTAGGGTTACAGCATCGTTGGTTATGCGATCCCCTACTCAGCATGTGGTTTCAGTAGGGTTGCGGCATCGTCGGTTCAATCCCCTACATCGCGAGTTATACCAGATAGGGTTCCGGTATCGTCGTGACCACCTTTATATGGGCGATGATCCTCTATCTGAGTGAAGTGCTTCTGTCGAGCGCTAGATCGGGTTTTGGTATCCCCCAGTGGATCCTGGGTGTGATCCCCTAACTATGAGAACTACGTATGCCAGATCGGGTTGTGGTATCCCCTAGCAGACCCTGGGAGTGATCCCCTATCTGTGAGCTATGTATACCGGAGTGGGTCTTGGTATCCCCTAGCGGACCCTAGCGGTGATCCCCTATCCGAGGAGTTTGGTGGTTTTTTTGTTTCAGCGAGTTTTCAGTGATGCTAACCGACGAGCGTGATCTCTCGGGGGAGCGTCTGAGAGGTTTGTGAGAAACCCGATGGAGTGCATCTCTCGGATGAGTGTCATATAGGATGACTGTGAGCATGGAGTGTGCTCTCCTGGTTGTGGAAAGTTGCCGGCGATGAGGTCGGTACCTCTTGTGGATTTGTGGAGTGAGTTGAGTTTATCTGGATTGTTCAAGGTGTATGTATGGTCATACACTTGAGCTGAGCTGACAAGCTGTGTTTATCCGAGGATGGTCACGAGATGGAGTTTCTATCTCATCTGGGTTCCCTCTGGCTGGGATGAGCGGACTGTTGCCTTTTAGTTGCTCTCTTTGGTTTTGGGTTTTTGGAGTGCCTACTGAGTATGTTTATACTCACCCCTGCACGGGCTTTTCCCGCACATTTTTGTGTCTTGTGCAGACCACAGGCCTTTTGACGGAGTCCAAGGAGGACCCGGAGCAGGCGGAACTGAGTGAGCAAGACTGATCGGGGTGTTTGCCAGTGCGGTGCTGAGGGAGCTTGCCGGCAGGTGTTTTTGGAAGCGTTTCCCTTCTTCAGAGCAGGTTGGACGCACTTTTGTAGTTTTCTTTTGGTGGGCCCTGTTTTTCCCTTTGTACTCTTGTTGTACTCTGGTTTGGGATAGATGTATGCATGCATTTTTTTCAGTTTTATATATCTCTGCACTGTTGCATGGAGGTGTATGTGGGTGTGTGTGTGTATAGGTACCTTAGGCTAATTCCTCCCATGTGTGTGATAGCCTACTCGGTGCTAGACGCTAGCCCCTGGCCTATTGGAGGCGGGCTTGGGTAGTCGCGGCTCGAGCCCCGTTGGGTCGGGTCGTGACAGAGTGGTATCAGAGGAGGTTCCACCTATTGGACTTCAGAGCGTAGTTTGTCTAGTTGTGAGCTTGGTTTGGATTGCATAGCGGCAGTGTTAGGATGTTTCGAGTTCGGCTTTCAGGCCAGGGACTCCAGTGTTGGTGTAGCGGCCGACGTATCCCTATACCAGGACTCTGATAACCTGACTTTCGACTCGGGACATTCGTACACGGGTCGTAGGGACATAACGGTACATGCATCATATAGGACTGGGTTTTGGGTTTTCCCTTGTCCTTCTTGAGTCAGCTCTCCAGATGTACTCATAGACTGTGGTGTGTCTTGAATGTATTTCAGGATTCCCCCATGACGACTGCCAGCGAGAGATCCGCAGCAGGATTGTGGTGACGATCCGCCCCGTGTAGAGGTTGTGGACCAGGGGGCAGGTTCTGAGGCTAGGCCTCCAGGTGGTCTGCCAGTTGATCCACCACCTATCGAGCAGCTGGTTGTGACGGAAGTGCATGATGAGGTTTCGTGCTGGCTGAGTGCACTGCATGAGTTCCAGAGGCAGCGACCTATGAGGTTTCGGGGTGATCTAGACCCCCAAGCAGCTGATGACTAGCTTGAGGCAGTCACCTAAGTTTTCCGCCTAGTGAGGACACCTCCCGATCAGATGGTGGTCCTAGCGGTGAGCCTTCTGCATGGTTCGGCCGGGTGATGGTGGAGTTTGGTGAAGCAGTCCAATGATGAGGAGATTCTAATGTGGGAAGAGATTGAGAGGCTCTTTAGGGAAGAGTTCTATCCAGTGACGCTGAGGTCAGTGCGGATTCAGGAGCTTCTGCAGCTTCGGCAGGAGGGCCTGACTGTGTCGGTGTACTCGGTGAGGTTTAAGGACCTATCACGCTACTCCTTGGATATGGTTCGAGACCCATTCTTTAGGGCTTGGACCTTCGAGAAGGGCAAACACAGGGACATCCAAGGAGGTGTGGTTTCCTTGTGCCTGCCCACCTATGCTGGAGTGCTGGAGCGAGCGTTGGTGGTGGAGAGCTTTCTGGCTGAGAAGATTCCCCTTGTTAGTGCTGGGCACGTGAGAGCTAAGACATCGGCATCTGGTAGCCGACGACAGACTCAGGGGTCTGGACATGGCCGACGTTTCAGGAGGCGACCCTAGGATGGAGGATCTGAGCCTCAGGGCTCACAGGGCTCGCAGGCCGGTTTTGGTCAGCCGCAAGAGTGGTGGTGTTACGCTTGCGACGGTCGAGGACATCTTGCTAGAGATTGTCCGACGCGACGTGCTGCTGAGAGGGAGCCAGTCGATGGACCGCCTTGGCAGTGGCAGCGTCTCGAGAAAGGAGGTATGCAGGGCGGTGGACATGGCGGCGGAGTGGGTGCAGTAGGAGGAGGTGGTAGGCGGTACCAGTTACCACCACCCCCACCCCCAGGTGGTCCGCGCCAAGCACAGGGAGCTGGTGGCTGAGGGCGAGGACAGCTGCATGCCCTGGAGGCTATTGACCTAGAGGTACCACGAATGGATAGAGGTACGCCTTGTGTCTTTTCTACTTTCTGTAGTAGTTTGATAGACACTGTTTAGTGTTACCCTCCCTTTTATTGCTTGCTCGAGTTTTTTTCAGGGCGTTGGTAAGAACCTGAGTGGATGTTGTTCGGCATGCTTCGAATGCATGAGGAAGAGGGATCCTTCCCCCACCGAGACGCGTTTATGTGACGCGATTAAAACCGTGCGGGCGAGTCAGTGACGCCCAAAGTGGATAGTGTTGAGATGTGGTGGATGAGTCCCTCTGACTTATGCGTTCGGTCATGGGTGTTTGTTAGTGAGCTCGCTGGTGTGTGAAACCCAGTTTAGAGTCTAGTCGCTTTCCTTGTGCTTAGGGATTTTCGGGGATGAAAAGTTCTAAGGGGGGGAGGATGCAGTGACTTGGGTTTTTGCCCTAACAGACTTTGGAATATTTCTACGAAGAATTCTAGAGCTAGGAGCGAAGACGGTGTGCAATTCTGAGGCCCGGTGTGCCCAGAATTGATTTTATAAAAATATTAAGTATTTTTTACTATGCATGTGGTGGGGGTATGATATCTCCTAAATGGTAGCTCAGAACGGGATTCTGAGGGCACGGTTGCGTCCGGAACGTGCCGTTTACCCTAGGCAGGGTGTAAACTTTACGGGCGCGGGTCAACGGTGGATAGCGCCACCAGGGGCATTTTCGTAAATAAATGGAAAAGTTTATTTACAAGCGTTGGTTCAAATAACTCCTGAATGGAGTCTCATATCACAATTATGGGTGCGCCGTTGGATTCAAAATGTCGGGTTTACCCTAGGAGCGCCCTAAACCTTGTCCACGTCGGGCGCCTGGTCGAAGGCGGTCGGGAGCCGAACAGTTGGACGGAGAGGAGAGGATTTAATTAAATAAATAAATCACGCTCCCCTTATCTCTCCTTTGTGAATACGAAGGAGAGGAAGCCCCTCCCCTCCCCTCTTTGGCAACGAACGATCTGGAGGCCAAATCAAGCAATCAAGGTGTCGTTGAGCTCCGATTTTGACGGCGATCACTCCTAGATCGAGAAGCGGTAGCAGCAGAGCACGCAAAGCGTCGGCGATCCACCAAAAGGTAGGCATTTTATGTTTTCAAAATCCCGGATCCCGTTTATGCATTTTTTTCTTCAAATCGTCATAAGGGTTGTGTAGTTCGGGTCCTGAGCTTTTCGAAACTTTTTTCGGATCTGAATTTGAAGCACTGGGATGCTCCCGGTGGCTCCCGGAAGTTTTCTGGCGAAAACCCATTTTTCCGGCAAGACCCGTGGCGGCGATGGTGGAATCCGGCGAGTTCCGCGGTGGCGCGGCAGTGGCGCGGTGGTTTCTGGCTCCGGCACGGCGGAGTCCGGCGTCGGCGCGGTGGTTTCCGGCGACCCTGATGTGGTCCGGCCAGATTGTTCCGGGGGTTCTTTAAACCCACGTAACTCGCAAACCGTAACTCCGATTTGCGAGCCTTTTGTGGCGACGTGTTCCTTGCATCGAGAGGGATCTTTTTCACTCACTTTGAGAATTTTGTGAGTCGGGATTTTGGCCCGGGGTCTTGAAATGTCGAATAAAATAACAATATTTTATTATTTTACGACTTCAGCCCGTTGTAACTACTACCCGGAGCGTCCGATTGATGTGCCGTCAGTGGAGTTGAGACCTTGATGGTACGACGGACTTTTTGAGATGGTTTCCGGGTGTTGGGACTGAAAATGGGGTGCGGACCCCACGAGGCCGGGTTTTGACGTTTGCGGAGAAACGCAACTTTTGTACCAGGAGTCCGATTTTGGTGGATGATTAGTCGATTCTGTGTGTTTTTTCGAGAGGATCGCAATGGTACAATCCATTCGGTGAGATTCGGAATCGAGGCGTGGGCCCCACCCAACATGGCTTCGGTGAATAGTACCTTTTTCACCGGGTGTCTGTTTCGGACGAGCGAGTAGTCGATTCCGCTTGTTTTTCTGAGGGGATCATCGTGGTATGGTCCGCTTGATGTATTTCGGGATTGTTGTGTGGGCTCCGCATGAGCTAGCTACGGTGAATAGTGCCTTTTTCACCGGTGCTCCGTTTCGGGTGAGTAAGCAGCCTATCCTGCGTGTTTTTCCCTGTAGATCGTGATGGTGGCCTCAGTATTGGCCTAGGAGGTGCACAGTGTGGCGTTGTGGCGGGTCGCTTGGGTTAGCGATGTTTGGATCAGCAGTGGTTGAGGGTTCTCCCTTGGTTCGTTCCTACGAGGGGTTCGCGCGACATCACAACCTTCGTATAGGTTTTTGATCCTCTCGATGGGATGTTTAAACTGTTAGAGTTGTGGCATCCCTCCGGTGGGCCCGAAGCGGGATCCTCTAGCATCTTTACCCTAGATCGGGTTCATGGTATCGCTGTGACCACTTATTCACGGGCGGCGATCCCCTATCTAGCAGGTTAACCCTGTAGGGTTTGTGGCATCATCGGGAATATGATCCCCTACGTGGTGGGTCGTTCTCAGAAGGGTTGTGGCATTGTCGGGTATACGATCTCCTACTAAGCATGAGGTTATAGTAGGGTTGCGGTATTATTGGTTATACGATCCCTTACTCAGCACTTGGTGTCGGTAGGGTTGCAGTATCGTTGGTTATGCGATCCCCTACTCAGCGCATGGTTTCGGTAGGGTTGCGACATCGTCAGTTCGATCCCCTACATCGCGAGTTATACCAGATAGGGTTCCGGTATCGTCGTGACAACCTTTATATGGGCGATGATCTTTTATCTGAGTGATGTGCTTCTGTCGAGTGCCAGATCGGGTTGTGGTATCCCCCAGCGGATCCTGGGTGTGATCTCCTATCTGTGAGAACTACGTATGCCAGACCGGGTCGTGGTATCCCCCAGCGGACCCTGGGAGTGATCCCCTATCTGTGAGCTACGTATACCGGAGTGGGTCTTGGTATCCCCTAGCGGACCCTAGTTGTGATCCCCTATCCGAGGAGATTGGTGGTTATGCTGTTTCAGTGATTTTTCAGTGATGCTAACCGACGAGTGTGATCTCTCAGGGGAGCCTCTGAGAGGTTTGTGAGAAACCCGATGGAGTGCATCTCTCGGATGAGTGTCATCTGGGATGACAGAGAGCATGGAGTGTGCTCTCCTGGTTGTGGACAGTTGCTGGCGATGAGGTCGGTACCTCTTGTGGCTTTGTGGCATGAGCTGAGTTTATCTAGATTGTTCAAGGTGTATGTATGGCCATACACCCGAGCTAAGCTAACAAGCTGCGTTTAGTCGAGGATGGTCACGAGATGGAGTTTCTATCTTGTCTGGGTTCCCTCTGGCTAGGATGAGCAGACAGTTGCCTTTCAGTTTCTCTCTTTGGTTTTGGGTTTTTGGGGTGCCTACTGAGTATGTTTATACTCACCCATACACGGGCTTTGTCCGCACATGTTTGTGTCTTGTGCAGACCACAGGCCTTTCGACGGAGTCCCAGGAGGACCCGGAGTAGGCGGAGCTGAGTGAGCAAGACTGATCGGGGTGTTTGCTGGTGCGGTGGTGAGGGAGCTTACCAGCGGGTGTTTGTGGAAGTGTTTCCCTTCTTCAGAGCAGGTTGGATGCGCTTTTGTAATTTTATTTTGGTGGGCCCTATTTTGCCTTTTGTACTCCTACTATACTCTGGTTTGGGATAGATGTATGCATGCTTTTTCTTTTCAGTTTTTTATATCTCTGCACTGTTGCATGGAGGTGTATGTGGGTGTGTGTGTACAGGTAACTTAGGCTAATGCCTCCCATGTGTGTGATAGCCTACTCGGTGCTAGACGCCAGCCCCTGTCCTATTGGAGGCAGGCTTGGGGAGTCGCAACTCGAGCCCCGTTGGGTGAGGACGTGACACTAATTACGAAAATATCCATGGATTCCATAAACGAAGAACCTCTGTCCTGGGCCCGAAGGAAAAGGGCGAGGACCAGGGTACCAGAACTGGAACTATTGGGGCCTGCTTTCTGCTAGTCAGAACCTAGAGGGTCTAGATGCTAGAGTTATGGTGCTGAAGGCCTTTCCCTTTGACAGGCCTAGCTGAATCCCCTCTCGTGACACACCACCCAGCGTGTGCATCCTCTCCACAACCTCTGCTTTCTTCTGGACCTCCAAGTATGTCGGAAAGGTGAAGGGGGTAACAACGTACTGGAGGGAGGGTCGGAGCGCCTCATCTAAACGTCTCACCCGAGGCTTCTCATCCAGAAAGAGTTCCGGAGAAAAGTGGAGGAGGTCCTTGAACATGATCCCCAGCTCCCTTACCGACATACCCCCCAACTGGAGGGAGAGTAGCTCCTACCACTTCACCGCCTTCATCGTAGAAGAGAGGAAGTCCACCCAGAACTCCCTCTTAGAATCAGCCCATGAAATCTCATCCTCTCTCCTCCAACCCAGGTAGAGCGTCCATAACTGACGCGCTGCTCCCCGCATCTGGCTAACGACCAGAGTAACCCAGTACTCGGTTGCAGCCTGGATCAAGCCGAAGGATATCACTAACTCCTCCATCCAACCCTCAGTCTTCACGTCAGAGGTGGTGTCATCGTACTTCTCAAGGGTCTGTTGATGGAAGGATCGAAGCGTCCTCTACTACTGATCGTCTTCCTCCTCTCGGTCAGCCCTATGTCAATCATCCAGGTTGACCTTCTGGGCCCCGATCGCTCTTACAACTCATGGTCGTCTCCCGGGTGCCATAGCTGCAAGGTAAACAAGGAATGCCTAAGCCCATGTAATGTAGTATATTGTTCTTAAAACTTCTTAAACTTGTTATTTATTTCAAATTCCCAAAACAACCCAGAAACACAAGAACAAAAGTCATTATGATGCATGTACCTGTCCTAGGGTCTCTACCCGACAATCATCGTGGCCTCACTTGGTCGTTCGATAGTTCCATAGTCCTTGAATCAGATCATGGGGGGCCTAAAATCTCGTGTCCTAGCCGGTCTTCTCTGGCCTAATTCATGAACCAAGGTCACTGAACACTGTTTCCCTACCATCCCATGCAATCCTCACTGTTCCTTACTCTAGACTCCACCCTATCTCTCAATCTCTGCCTTTGATACCACTCTGTCACGACTCGCCTTCACCAAAAGGAGGGAAAGGCCAGCAGATTGGAAAGCCCTTCCTTCTTTATTTTGAAGGAGATATAATGACTCATGAAACCCACCTTCAATAGGTCCTAGAGTGGAGACCAACACCAAGGGTATAAGATCACACACTAAATAGAAGGCATTACACTTTCTCTTTTAATAGGATTGGGAGATAAGATAGTAAATCCCACAACACCAAACTGAAATTAAAAAGTAAAGACAAGAACCATTCACAATGCATGTTACAAAAGTAAAATCCACAATGTATAAGGGGACTACAAGGCAATGTACCAAAAGAAATAACAATAGAAACTACAATGATCTGTCATAAGGTCTGAGCTATTATGGTCCAACACAATCCCTGAAGTCCTCCTAAAAACCTAAAAGTAGTTTTATATATGTAGGGTGAGCATACAAGTATACTCAGTACGGAAAACCAAATACTCATGTGCACAAGTGGGGAGGCATGCTAATGCCCCTTGGAAAAAAGATAAAACCAAGCACCTAGCAAGGAAACTAACCACCCAAGCCTCACCAAGGAACACTCCCCAAATAACGCAAGTCATGTAATGTATAGAAATAGAACATCGATGTTTGGGTACCCTGCGCCACTTTCTCACTGGTTATTGAAGACATCCTACACGTCGAACCAATCCCGCCATTCTCACTGCAGACCCACTACCACACCCCACCCGCACACACCTGGACCACAACCTGACACAGTCCCACTGCAAAACCCTGCCCGCAAACACCTAGGCCACAACCACTCACCCGCCCATAGACACCTGGGCCACAACTATCACACATAACAATACCTGGAAACACCTAGGCCCGAACAACCACTACCATGCTCGAAGACACCTGGGCCTCATCTCGAAGATACTTGGGAAACCACATGCCCGCACACACTTGGGCCAACCACTACACTACCCTGGCCGAAGATACTTTGGCTAATAATGGACTTCAGGCCATCACATACTACCCGAAGATACTTGGGCTATCCGAGAAAAGTAGCAGAATGGAGCTAATAACCAGCCACTAACAGAAGTGTTGGGAAAAACACCCTCCCCCATGAAATGGAGATGTTTGGCACTAAGTTCTCAACTTGGGTGGGGCGTGAATAAGAAACACAAAAACTACAAGTATATGTATAGGTAACAAGAACTCACCCAAAACTAGGTTTTTCTTCAGCCAGTCTAAAGAACACAACAACACCCATGACCAAGTCACAACTCACACCAAACCAAATCCCATTTGTCCCATCCATGTTTCATGTTCAGTAATATGGTTTAAATATGTTTCTGTACCTACATAGGCAACTAGAAAGCATTAGCACAAGCCTAGGAAAAAGTGCAGTCAAACATCAACATAAACATTCCCACCTAGTTCTCTTGTAATGTCACAACAACAAAGGGATAAGTGAGATCCCTAGAAGTACTAGAACCAAAGAAAACCCCATGATACAGACCCATGTCCCCAATATCCAGGAACCAATGGTTTCTCAACCACAGAGTATCCCACCCCAATTCTTGATGTAAGCAGGGTAACCATGTGGCCTCAAATTCACAACCACCGAAACCCTAACAATAGGGAATCCCATCCCCACCCACATCACTCAAAGATCGTCCCATGAATAAAAAAACCAAACCAATTACACCAACACAAAGAAGGACCATGCCAATATTTTCAGATTTAAAAGGTTTAACACACTCCAAGATTTCAACTTCGCTATGCTTTAACTGGGGTGATCACAGAAAAAGGTTTGATCCTGGTACTTTGAATTTATTTAGCCGAATATAAATAATTAACAAATTTACATTACATGACCAACACAAGAAGTAAGGGTTTATTAGTGCACAATGAAATACAACCAACGTCCATGATTTTCAGTAGGCGTAAGCGCGCACAATTCAGAAACCATTAATCATGAAAGAAGAGAAAAACAGAGCAGCATCATCCGTCACACCCCTCCCCTTAATTATTTAGAATCTGTTTATAATATTCATTTAAGTTTGGTTCATCCAATTCTATAGAAGCAGTAATGTACCCACCCCACAAGATACATAGAAAGAAGAGATAGAAGTGAAACCCTACCTGATTGATCAATGATCAAAGATTCTCTTCACACGAGAGGAAATTATAGGGGTGTGACCTCTGGAACTCAAGGACGATCAGACGAATCAATGGGATGGTGATCAAGATAAAGAACACCAGGGAGAACCCTTTAGTTTATAAGGGTCGGGGATGCTTGAGATAAGAATGCAAAACCGTGTAAGGAGTGGGGTCGTTAGTTTACCACGAGGCCCCACACATCATTAAAGGGGTCCTCACCTTTAGGGGAAGTTTAAACCGACAGACACCAGGGTAACTCACTTAAGAAAACGCCATTAATTGGTGGAAATGGGATTTTAAAACAGGTGTAAAGGGGTCAAAATAGGGTTTAAAACCCAATTTGCGCCGAAAGGAGGCGCTACTGGAAATCTCGTGGGGTAGTCAAGAGCCACCGGTAGCCGAGAGCTACCGGTGACTGATAGCTACCGGTTTCCCAGCCAGCGGTAGGCTGCAGCTACCCGTAGTCGAGAGCTACCGGTGGCTGACAGCAACCGGTAGCCGAGCTACCGGTAGCCTGCAGATACCGGTGTGCTGAGCTACTGGTAGGCTGTGGCTAGCGGTAGACCGAGATACCAGTAGCTGATCTACCGGTATACCGAGCTACGGGTAGGATGTGGCTACTAGTAGGCTGTGACTACTAGAAGACCGAGCTACCCGTAGGCCTGCTACCGGTAGGCTAAGGCTACTAGTAGGCCCACTGTGGGTCAAACATCACCAAGAAGTTGGGATGGCCTCCTATCCCACACAGAACACTTCAAACATCATATTTTTACTAAGTAATGGACCCCAACAACCGATGCCAGTACATGATGCATGTGACATGATGACAGGACAATGTTAGATGGAAAAGTATAAAAATATTATTTGACCTCACCTTGGGGAATGATGATCTTATGAGATACTACCTATGAGGAAATAGTGGGGCATGATGGTCTTAAGTGACCAGTCCTAAGACATGATTCATGGAAGTGACAACTTTATGTCCATACCCAAGGTAGTGTTGGAATGCAATGCCCTTGTGGGATGGACCATGAAAGAGATGGGTCATGAAGGCCTTGTGTGGATTGATCTAAGACTCATTAGCCTTATGACTACTGTAAGATAATTCTAGTGACCTTATGGTCGACATAGTTCATGACTCCCATTATGACTACATTTCATTCATGGAGCTGAAGAAGTTCTGACTAGGCGTTGTGGGGGGGGGGGGGGGGTGGTTACCACATGACTTCTTGATAAATGATTATATGTTGTTTCATATATATTTATTTATTTTCATGATATACATTCTTATTATTTTGTACTCATGTTAGAGACACATTTGTGGTGTCCTATTACCTTTATATTCACACACTACATGGGAATATCAATGCACATGTATACTTTATAATAAGGGATATAGGAAATTATATGGCCCTAGTAATAGGGATCTATGAGATAGAGAATGGTGTTCAGAGATGGAACTGAGACATACTCTAGAGTGTTGATGTAGTGTTTTATTTAAATAGAATTCATGCTCATACTCTTGATCGAGATACCACTTTGGGGTTCCTTGGATTAATATTCTGTATGACTTGTGATACATTCAATTCCATTTTTTATAGAATTTTCTATTAATTATTTTATGTTATACAATGTTATTATTTATACATATCTTCAGTGATATTGAGGGTATAATATACCCACTGGAGGAGTTTAGACCCCCACTACTAGACAAAAACATCTTACATATATGGAGTCACACATGAGACCATTTTCCACTCCAACATGAATTCAATGATTTTGGATGGGTTGTTACAAAATGGTATCTAGGGATGTTTCCATTTTATTTCTTCTTGACTATGATTTGGGGCAAGGTAGAATGGAGTTAATCTGTGTAGGAATCAGTCTTGGGTGTTGCTTGTATACCTATAAAACACGTGTTTAAGGTAACTCTGAGTTTCTGTTGTGAGGACTAATTTCACAATTATGGGTTTAGGTTTTCAAGTTGATCTTGGTTATATTGTGTTGTTACAATTTAATGGGATTTCAGTGCATTCATGCATCACAGGTAGGAGCATAGGATCACAATCCATACTAATTCCTATTGTGTGCTGCACAAGATTTCATTTATTTAATGCCCTGATTTATGCTATATATTTAGGACAGAAATGTATTCCTAGTTGAGTGATATAACTATATTACTTTTAATTTCTATATATTAATACTGACATTAGTTTGTTAAAATTGAGAATATTTTTTTGTTTTGGATATATATGGTTTCAACTAACATGTAGTTAGGATGATCCTTGAGTATTACTAGAAGGGTTTCCACTTCTTGTTGTGGGTAGCCACATAAGATAAGTTTCCAAGGATATCCATTAGGTGTGACTTGTAACATCTTAAGAATGTTTGTACAAGTGATTTGAATGTTCATTTGGAATTTGAAAAAATAAATCCTCAAATATGACTGAATGGACTCCTTGGAGGAGTAAGAGAGAATGTGACTGCAAGGGAGGAAATTTTGGTTCTACCATCAGATGTCAATAGAATGAACCCAAACCTAATCTAGTGGGATGATTGGAAGGATCACTTCATTCGAGAGACTCTTTCATAGGGAATATTCAAGGTGCTAGAGTTTAAAAAACTATGGCATACTATGATTGGGTTTTTGAGCTACAGTACATCTATCCATCTGAGGAACTAATCTCGGGATACTAGGTATTGGATTGATACAATTGTGGAAATCTATAATCTAGTGGAGACACTAGAGAATCATTGAGTGAAGTTGGCTGCCTTTATACTTCAGGGACCCACTAAGAGGTGGTGCAGTGTTACGAACAGGATGCTAGATGTAAAGGTTTGGCATAGAAGAATTTAAAATACCTTTTCTTTGAAAAGTATATTTTTGGGTATGCTAAAGGTGGAACCATCATTGATGTTCATGTTTCTTCAATAGGGCTCAAAGATGGTTTGTACTAACTCAGCACATTTTATAGAGTTTCTTCACTTTACTCTTCTTTTTGATGGGAACAAGGTAGAGGAGTCCAATAAGTTTGATGTTGTCCTTTTTTTATTTTTGAATATAGGTCAATTATTTCAACCTAATGATATGTACATATGTTTTATGAAAGTCTATAGTGATCAAGAAGGTCTATAGTAGGACATAGTTGTGGGTTTTATTTCATCCTTCAATATTCCTCCTAGTAATACTTCTAATAATAAGAATACAAAGGCACATGATTCATGTTAGAGAGATTATAGGCATCAAAAGAAGATTTGGGGTTATTCAAAATAATTTTGGTCAGAAGGAGGTTGTTAGTTTTTCAAATGTCAACAAAGTGTGAATTATCACAAAAATTTCCCAAATAATTAGATCAAGTTTCATTAAGGTGACAAGACAAAACATGTACAACATTTCTACTCAAATGCATTGCAGATGAGGTCTTACAAGGGTACAAGTCTTCCATGGGCACCAAGACATGGGTGTGTCTGGGGCCCTCAATAATAGATTAAGACTACATAGATGATGATGAATTAGGGGAGTAATTATTACTAAGGACAGGGCCATGGAATTGAGGTAGGTCAAGTGTATGTAGTATACCAGGTTCCAAATAACCATGGAGAAGGTACATGGACTATTTTAGGTATGTTCTAGACCACATTTACTCTTTAAAACACTATTTTTGTTATTGGTTATTAGAATTCATTTATATATACTAAAATTATTTTTGATATTGAATTATCAGTAATGATTTCTTCAATTTTACTGCCTCTTAATACACCCTTGGGGAAGAAGTGGATCATCTTCAGAGATATCCAGGATATCCCATATTATTTTCTAGATAGAAACCATATTTAATTTAATGATAATTGGGATGGATATCATTGATAATATATTCTACATAGAAGAGTTAACTAGTTATTGGGTGCATATAAACTTCCTGAAGAGATGTGTATCATTCACTAAGATAAATGGAGAGATTGTTGTGATGATCTGTGAAAGGTATTATTGGAGAAGGTAGACTGAGACTAGAATTGATTTAGATGGGTGATATTATATCTCAAGTATATGAAATAGTTTTTTATAATGGACCCAGTAGTAGCCTCTTATTTTACTCCTATATTGGACCTCTACTAGGATGTCTCCCATAAATACTTCTCTAGACTCCCTAATAATAGATGGGTTAGCATTGAAATCGAACTCGAGATAGGGGCAAAAACTATATTTATTCCCCCATATTTTAGGGAAGTAGATGAGTTTAAGGAATTGAAGGTATATCTTGATCACTTTGAGGGGAAATGTTTTATTAGAATGAGAACATCTCCCTAAAGTTCACTAGTGGTGTTCCCAAAGAAGGAAAATAGTAGTATTATATTGTGTGTAGATTACATGAAGTTGAGATAAGTAGATTTGAATAATCAGTTCTAATTTATAATGATTGAGGTCTTATTTTACCAGCTATAGGGAGCACATTGTTCTCTATGATTGGCTTATGATCAGGCCACCACTAGCTTCAGGTTAGAGAGGAGGATACTCTAAATACAATGTTTAGAAACATGTATGAACTATATGAGTATCTAATAATGAATTTTGGGATACAAAATTCCCTATAGGTGTTCATGGATCTCATGAACAGGATTTTCTAACTATATCTTGAATCTTTTTTCATCTGTTTTGTGGAAGATATCGTAATATTCTCATAGAATTCCACGTTTCATGTCGGAATCATTAATATTGTATTGGGTACACTTCATGTGGATCATCTATATTCCCAATTAATGAAGTGTATTTAAGATCCAATACATCTAGTGTGGTATGTTATTATTTATTTTTTGGTTTATATAAACCATGATTTTTGTTATTGAAATGATTACTGGTGTATGGGGAGGCATGGGGGTGTCCTAATGGTTCAAGAAATGAATGGTGGTAGAAAATGTCCATCCAATGCATGTAGCATAGTTGGTTCATGATTAGTAGTAACCATGAACCCTAAATGAGCTTTTCTAGAGGTGGGGTTCATATTTTGAGAAACCATGTGATGGGGGATAAAACCCCTGAAAACTTGGACAGATCAACCCCACATGGTCACTACATCGTTTTTCAAACTATGTGGGATTTCTAGGAGACTGTGTGACCCAACACCCTCTTGTAAAAAGGGTGGTGCATAGTTGGTGGATGATTTGGCTGACCATTTAGATAAACCTTGCACCCATTAAAAATGTGGGATTTTTCCATTTTCCCCTTTGGATTTATGAATCCTTATCCAATATTCTTTATCATTTCTCCACCATCTATAAGGGTAATGAACCAATCTCTCCCAATATACCACGGTATCAATATTAATCATTTCAAAGCCATTTGGATAAATTTTGGAATAATATTGAATCTCCAGGTGAGTCTAACACTTATCTTCCTTACATTTTCCAAACCAGGGATTCTGTAGTTGTTTTTCTTCTTCTAAAGCCCAAAAATCCTCTTTTTTAAATAGTTTATAGGTTTTGTATATTAAGGGTTTTAAAGTATGAATCAAAGGATAATGTTAAGGGAGAGTCCATCAGTGTTCTGTTAGAGCACTGGGAACAACATGGTTTTTGGTTAGGTGGTTTGGCGGTCGACGAGTGTTCCAGTGCTACCATGGTCGACTTGTTCTGGCGGCGTCTAGTTCTCTAATTTTTAATCGCTGGTTTAATTTGGAGCCCACAGCTAATAATTTCACTACTCTGACCTTGATTTTCCCCATACCTCTCCCTGTCGGACCTAGTGCAGTGGTAACTATGTGGTTTTGGGATGTACAGTTCAGTGGTCGTCGGTGCTCCAAGCGAGTCTTGAATCGGTTCACTCCTCTGAAGATTGTAACTAGTTTTTTATATCTACTCGGTCTTTCTTCCTCAAATTAATCTATGAAGGATTGGTTTTTTCTGTGAGTGATGGATTCTTTTATCCCTTGTTTGGTGTTGAAGTCATTTCTGGATTCGGTGACTTTTTATGGTGTGGTGACGGATGTCAGCATCGACTATCGAGGGAGAAGCGATGACGGTGTGGTTTTTTCTATAATAGAAACTGTGTTGGGATGATTTCTAGTAGGGTACTCACTGGAAAAGTGGAGACATCATAGCGGCGTGGATCTAGACAGCTCGTGGCTCGAGATAACATGGTTCGAGGATGCGATACGTAGATCTTTTATTTTTGAATTTCCAACTGGGATAGGATTTTTTGGTGATATTATATTATTTCATGGTTTTTAAATTCTGTAATATGGTTTGAGGTTTTTCTTTTTTGAGTTTCCCACTTTATCATAATGTTTTTTTTTAAAATATAAAAAAAATAGAATTGGATTTGTTGATTTGTTTTCTTGTGTAAGTGGTTGTACATTGGTGGTGTTGTACTGTCAGTTTGGTTTCCCATGGAAGAATTGATGTTTTAATTGGTTAATTTATATAATTAACCCCTCATTATCACCTTGGGATGCATTGGGTTTGATTAGACTGGGTTAGTGACCACCCATGGGGTGTTCCACCATCTTGAACACGAAAATTTTAATGATAAGCATATAATGGAATTGATATGAAATAGAGCCCATGATAAATATAATGGCATGTTGTCTTGAATTATGAAAAGGCACTAATGGTAGTTGTTTCTAGATATTGAGATGGCATAAGGAGTATTTGGAATGAAGTGAATGGGTTAAATGAATTAATTTGAATCTGTTAAATGACTTATGGATAATAATGGAAATGTGTAAATGAAAAAATTCATGTGATTGGGGAATGTTTTAAATGGGATTGTTTGTGAAAGGGAAAATGCGGAAATGGGTTAATGCATGAAGATATAAAATGTGTTGAATGATTTATGATTTTAAATGAAAAATTTGATGAATGATTATGGGTTGTGTTGGTAAATGTGTTGTAGTTAATGAGTCATGTGAACATGGTATGGTGGTTTTGGGGGTATTTATTTGAGGTTATATGCCCATGGGTCTGGTTGAACTGAGGCAGCAACCCCACCCCACTAATGTGTAGGTTTGGGATTTTAACTGAGGTTTTATGCCTCTAACAGTATCATTTTAAGAGACTACCTAGACTGAGTCTCCAAGGAAATTGTGATATAATTTTTTTTTGAAATGTTTTCCCTAGTGAGATAGGAAACATGAATTATCCCATTATGCATAGTAGTTGTCCAGTATAGGTCATGATGTAAAAATTAAATACCTAACTTGTGGAATAAATGACGACATGTTCAAACTGAACTTGTTTAATTAATGGAATCATGTTATCTTCTATTTGTATTGTTATTCTTTATGTAACATCATACAATACATATTTATAATTGATATTTTTTAGACTCTGTTGTTGGTGCCCTACTGAGTTGTAATCACGGCCTACTCAGGACACCATTCGGTACCAAGGCAGATTTCATTATTTTAGTTCAACACATGGGAAAATTCCATATTCTAGATGGTCGATTGGGGAAAAGGATGTGCATGGATGAGGGATGTGGACTTGGAGTCAAGAACCATTATGTGGACTTCTTAAGTCATCTTTATTTGGGGTTTTCTTACACTAGTCACAATCATATATGACATTTCATATTTACTATTTGGATGTGGGATTTTTCATTGTTTTGTGAAAATGATAGGTAATGCATGTTTATTATTTTTTTCATATTACTTCCTTTATTTTCCACTTTATCTGTTGTGGATTACTATAATAAAGATGGTATATTCTCCCTAGTGATCTATTAGACCCCCACTACTAGATTGAATCCTATAGAGTATAGGTAGGTTGGCCTAATTTTATGTGGCGACCCAACTCAGGGCACCAGATATAATGGTTTCATGGCTGCGGAGGTAACAAAGTGTCATTAGAGGTGGTTTTATTTTTTATTTTCTTACTATTTGGTTATGTTAGACGGGATATTAATATGTTTCAGGGCCTTGTAAATGAGTACATTCATGAGAGTAGCTAACCCATATATGAGGGAAAACCCATGTACCTTAGGGTGGGATTGTTTTTACTGATGTGTGTTGTCATAGTTGAATGATATTTCACCATTGGGTGATTCACTCATTCTGTGATGTGAATATTTTATGATAGTTTGATCATGGATGAAATGGTACAATGTTGTTCATTCATTCATCATTTTATGTACCTTGGGTTATTGGTGGCATTAAACACGATTTGAAAAAATAGGGAATACTTATGGGATTTGATTGATAGAATGAGTAGCTCATTATTTGATAATTGGGAGGAAACAATGTCTAAAAAATATGATAAAAAATGTTAAATGGAAGGAGATTGAAAGAATGGTTCAAGAATTGTTCCTAATGAAAATTTATAACTGGGTTAAAATTTTATTTGTAATAAGTTGTAAATATGGGAATGTTGCTAAAGGAGAAAGGATTACATTATGATTTTGAAAATCGTTATAAATTTTGTTTAATGAAAATAAATTCGATTGTGTGAGTTGGTTACACTCTGTTAACCATTACCCATGGTGGGGTTGGATAAGGGTAGTGATAGAGATGCGACTATGTCTGTTGGAAATAATGTATGAATACTTTGTTATTTATGGAAAGTAGAGATCCTTATTTTGTGAAAACTATAGAATATTTATGTTATATGTTCTTGAGATTTATGTTTTGTATTAAAGAGTAATAAAACCATGACAATGTATGATGTTTGGGAGGCTTGAGGATATTGCTGAGAATGCTCCTCCCGAAGTGGAGAAAGAAACCCTTGAGATCTAGGGTAATAGAGGAGAGGATATGTTATGTGAAAAATTTTCTTTTTTTATTCCTATGATGGAAAGGGACCTAGGGTGGGTTAGGCTATGTATTTTTTAGATGACTATATATGTTCAGCTACAAACCCCTCTGATTATTGAAGGAGAGGGTGGACCTGAAGTATTCTAGATCTAGATAGAGTCCATCTAGAAGAATCTTGATCCCTTAGAGACTCATCTTGAGGAGAGATTCATGTTGGAATCATACATGTTGTGATGATAAGAAAATCCTTGGTGGGATATCTTGGTTTATAATTAGTGGAAATATGGTATGTTGTGTAATGGTTTCCTGGAAACGTTTCTGGAACATTTCTAACTAGAAATCATGAGAAAGTGAAAGACTATAGAGTTTATAAGTTTGAATCAGGTGACTGTGATAGTGATGGATTATGTTGGCCACTTCACTGAATTGAAATAATTTGTTTCAACATTGGAAGGGTATTATTCCATTACAAAAAGACATTTCTAGGACTGAATTAGACATATGATCACATCCTAGTTAAATATATTACTCTTAAATAGGTTTCATGAGGTGGTGTACTAGGCCCTTATTTTAGAAGGAAACATCAAGGAGGCTTCTAGTGTTGGACATGAGATTCTAGTTGGGCAATCTAGTGGTGCAACATTCAAAGTTAGGAAGTGCCACATTGATATTTTTCACTTGGGATGTGGTGGAAAGAATAGACAAATAATGGATCCCACCTCTTAGGTAAGTGATTGATATTTATGCTATTGGTGTAATAGTCCAAGATACAAGCAAGGTCAGTGTCCCCAACAACCAGTTGAGTGCTAAGTGTGGAATGGGATGGGGAATGTGAAGAGGCTCTGTACGAACCCTCAATAGTTGGGTGATGATGGAGGATCAATTCTAGTACAGAGTTCATGAAAGGGTTCGGCTACCCCATGTCACATAGGATGTTGTATATCTATCATCCATACCAGTCAGGGTAGTTGACATGGTCCTCTAGGATAAGGGGATCCTTATCCATAGAGTAGGTTAACACCAGAAACTCAAACTAGATCCCAGGTCACATAGATAGGTTATCTTCCTGGATTTCATCATGCACCTAGAGGTGGTGAGGCCAGATGATTAACAGTTTGAGGTACGATTCTTGTAGCTTCCCAGCATTCTATTGAATTATAATAAAAACTTTTCTCACATTATTTTATATCTTCTCAATTTTTCATTATGTTGTGTCTAATGGTGTAACATATGTTCAAAGATATGTATATTGATCCACCATTAGGGATAAAATCAGAAATTATCCGACAATGTAAGGGGTGTGATGTTGAGGCTGGTGGATATCATTTCTTGTGGGACATTTTTATACTCAAGATACCAGGTTTTGACCTAATACTGGGTATACATTGAATGGTGTTTTATTGATCCCATATTGAATATTACAACCATGAGGTTATATTTTCATCCTTGGAGGGTGACACTTATGTTCATTGTGGGGAATGGGATATCAAAGTAGGGCATAGAGGGATTGTTTTTCAGTAGTTCGGTAAGCTCACAACCCAATTGGTAAGTCTTAATATTGATGATGGGGGAGTAGAGGAGATTTTATTTCCTCATATGGTGGATCACTTTTAGGATGTGTTTCATAACAAATTCGTAGGGTTTCCACCAAAGAGATTTGTTGAGTTCATGATAGATTTTTTTAGAGTAGAACCAGTTTCTAATCCGCCATATAGAATGTAATTGACAAAACATCAAGAACAGAAAACTTAGTTGGAAAAAATATAGAATGATGTGGTCATTCTTCCAAGTATTTCACCTTAGGGATCATTATTTTTTTGCTAATAATTATGAAAAGATGTTGAAGTTGTGTGTTGATTACCAAAAGATGAATAAGATTAAAATTAAGAATTGATTCCCTTTTCTGAAAATTGATGATCTTTCTGACCAGTTGGGAGGGGCTTCATTGTTTTCCAAAATTAACATGAGATCATGGTATCATTAGCTGAGGGTGAGACCATCTGATATACTATTGAATTATTTTAGGAGTAAGTATGATTTGTATATGTTTTTTGGGATGTCCCACAGGTTGACCAATGCATGAGAAGTATTCAGGACCCTAATGAATTTAATAATTCACCCATACCTAGATTAGTTTTTAGTTTTATTCATTGATGACATCATGGTTCACTTTAAGATACTTGATGATCATTTCAATCATCTTGAAATCATCCTAGGTACACTAATATTGAACATGATATATGCCAATATATTCAACTTTAATTTGTGGATTGGAAAGGTATATTTATTTGGTCACATAATCTCTGAGGGAGGCATGTATATGCACAAAGATAAATTGAAAGCTATTATATCTTGGGAGCATCCAAAAAATATTTTTGATGTCCAAAGTTTTCTGGTTTTTGTGAGATATTATAAAAGGTTCATCAAATACTTTTCCAAGTTGTAATCACCACTCTCGGGTTTTAACAAGAAGGGAGTAAATTTTCAATGGTTTGGGGAATTTGAGAATTCCTTCCAAGAGTTAAACAAGTGGTTAACAACTACACCCTTTGTGATCCTACCCAATCTAGGTAAGGAGTATAACTTATTTTCATGATGTGTTTGGAATTGGTCTTGGTGTAGTGTTGATGCAAGATGATTAGGTTGTAGCATGTGGGTGATGATATTTTTTTCCCCATAAATTAAATTACCCTACACATCATCTTGAATTTTCCGTGATTTTTTATATTTTAAATTTTTGTTGACATTATTTTTTGGGAGAAATGATTACTATGTTTTCTAATAATGAAACCCATAAGTAAATCTTCTACCATCATGATTTGAATCATCTATAATGATGGTGAGTTGAATACATGTCGTACATTAATTTTTAGTTGGAATACACACCAATAAAGGGGAACCGTGTTGTGGATGATTTTATTCGGAAGACTCCAAACCAGGAAGTTTAAAAATCTAATTATAAGTGGAGGATGATTGCTCTATTTTCTGAAATAAATCAATATTTATAGTATGGGAAAGGTTAGATAACCCTTGAATCCTTGGTATTTGATTACATATTTCTGAGATGGATAAAGGAGAAGAAGTATAATGATCCTAAGTGTTTGGTCCTGAGGGAAAGGTTTGATGGTGGGGAGTCTCCAGCTGGTTAGACTGTTGGTGATGATGGGATCGTTTATATAAATGGCCTTATGGTTGTTCCTACATGTATACTGAAATATTATTTTCATGAGTTCCATTCTTTAATGTGGGTGGAGTATCATGATTTACCCAAAATGTATCATGATCTTTGTAGAAAGTATTATTGTCTAGGGATGAAGTGATAGATTATAGGTTTTGTGATATGATGTTATAAAATTAACCATGTGAAGGCCAAGAATCAATTATTGGGTGGTTTTTTATAGCCTCTTACCACTATATAACATAAATGGTATGATGTGAAGATGTATTTTGTGATGGGTCATCCGAGGATGCCTTAGAAGAATGATACCATTTGGGTGTTTGTGGATCAGGTGACCAAGGTCTCATTTTTCTTACTGACTAGATAGCCCTTCCCCATTGACAAATTGGGTGAGTAATATTTTTGGTAGATATTGTGGTTGCATGAGGTGAAAAAAACTATAGTTTCAGATGATGATACATGTTTTAGTTCACACTTCAAGTAGGGGTTACAGAAGGAGCTTTGTACCGAAGTGTTTTCGAGTATGGCCTTCCAACCACCAATAGATGGAAAATGAGAGCTTAATATTCGAGTTTTAGAAGACATTTTGATGGAATGTTTCCTAGATTTTAGTGGATATTTGTAGAATCACAAGGAACATGTTGAGTTCACTTATAAAAATAGTTACCAGGTGACGATTCAAATGGAACAGTATGAGGGGCTCTACAGGAGGCTGTGTAGATCACCATTATGTTGGATAGAGGTTGGATAATCAGAGTTGTTGGTACTAAGTCTCATGTAGGATACATCAAAATAGTTTCATTTGATTCATAAATTCATGGATATGGCTCAGAGTAGTAAGAATTCATATGTGGTTCGACGTCATAGAACTGTAATGTTTATTGTGGGTGACCATGTGTTTCTTTGGGTGTCACCATGGTTGGGTCAGTGTCAGATTCAAAAATAGGGTAAGTTGCTACCTAGTTATGTGTGGTCGTTTGAGATTTCGGAGAGGATCAAACCGGTTTCATACTGATTGGCTCTTCCACAATGGTACAGTGTAATTTACAATTCTTTTCATGTGTCACAAATTAGGAAATATCACCCCGAACCATCTCATGTGATTCATGATGATGATGTTGAGCTTGAGACTGATGTATCATTCAAGGATAATCCACTTAGTATTTTGGATCACAATGATAAAGTCTTCTATGGCAAGATCATGAATTTTTTTTAATTGTTGTGGCTGCTTGGTAATGTGCATGGAGAGTCTTGGGGGAGGGAAAAACATGTGGGCCTAGTTTCACAATCTCTTTACCTAAAAAACTCATTGATTCTTAAGAGATAATATCTAGGATAATACATTATAAGTTTGGGAGGTTATAAGATCCTAGACATCTAGTGAGGTTCATCCTTGTTTATGTTTCTCTTCAAACTCATTTATTTTGGTTAAATAACTTTTTATTGAGTCTATGAGGAGGCTTGGGGGTCTCCCAAGGGTTTGAGACTAGATAGTGGGGATAAATTTGTCATCTAGTGTATCTCTTATTGTTGTCACACGGTTAGTAGTAACTATACACCCTAACCATTCTTTCCTAGAGGTGGGGTACATTGTTTGAGAAACTGTGAAAATGGGGGAGGCCAAACTATGTGTGGTGCACAAATCCATCCCACACGGTCAAAACATGGGATTTCAAACCATTTATGATTTACAGAAGATTGTATGACCCAAACACCTCTTGGAAAGAGGATGGATCATGGTTGGAACATAGTTTTCAAAACTATGTGGTTAAACCATGCCCCACAATAAAAATGTGGGATTTTACCATTTCTCCCCCTAAATTTTTATGAAACTTTACGCTATTTTCTTCCACATTTATCCTCCTTTAGAAATTGTGATGAACCAAAATCTCCCAATCTTCCCAAGGATCAATCTCTTTCATTTAAAATCTATTTTGAGTTTCATTGGATCTTTCTTCCTTTTTCTAGATTAGGGATTCTGTAATTTTTCTTCTTCTTATAAATCCCTAAAACCAAATTTTTATAGTGGATCTTAGGTTGGGGATTCAAAAAGTGTTATAATACATATCAAATTCTAAATTTTAAGTGATCATTCTTCTTTATAATTTAGGTATCTAGTCTACATGTTATATTCTATAGTCTTATTGATTTTTTTATGTGTATTTGGTTGTGTTTTAGTTCCATTGTACTATCTATTTGGGTTTCCATGGTGGAATTTATATTTTAATTGGTTAATTGATGGGTTGAACACATCATGATCCTTGTGTGATGCATTGAGATTGATTATATGGGGTTAAGGGCCATCTATGGGGTGTGCCACCTTCTTGAACATGAAAATTGAAATGATTAACATAGAATTGAATTGTTAAGAGATATTTCACGTGATAAATATGTTGACATGTTAAATTGAATAATGAAAAGGCACTAATTGTAGCTATTTCTAGTCATTGACATGGAATATGGGGTGTTTGGAATAATCTAAATGGGTTAAATAAATTAAAGTAAATGGGTTAAATTAATTATTGGTTTTAATATAAATGTGTAAATGAATTATGGCGTGTGAAAGTGGAATGTGTTAAAGGGGTTGGGTTATGAAATGGAAAATGGTATACTGGGTTAATGTCTGAAGATAGAAAATATGTTGAATGACATATGATTGTAAATGATAAATGTGATGAATGGTTATGGTTTCTTTTGGTAAATGTGTTATGGCTAAATAAGAACAGGAACATGGCTTGTGGGATTGTTGGTTATTGAATAGATTTTCAATGCCCATAGTTTGGGTAGGACTGAGGCTCTAATGTCCACCACTATAATGCACAGTTTTGGGAGTCAGATTGAGGCTCTATTCCCTTAAAGTTACATTTGATGAGACTAACTATAATGAGGATCCAAGGTAAGTGTGACATAATTTTTTGTGAAATGTTTTCCCTAGTGAGATATAGAAGTTTATGTGTCCACTTATGCATAGTACTTGACCAGCATAGGACCTCATATAACAAATTAAATGCCTAATACATGGAAAAAAATTGATATATTCAATGTGAACTTATTTTATTAGTGGCCGTAATTTTCATCAATTTATAATATTGTTCATTATGTACCAGCACACACTATATATTTAGATTGGATATTTTTTATACACCGTTTGTGGTGGCCTTTAGAGTTGTACTCACACCTTACATGGGCCACCATTGGGTACATGGGCATATTTCATGGTTCCAGGTTAGGGGAAGGGAAAAGGACTTATACTAGATTTTTTATTATGGAATGAGATATGCATGGATAAGGGATATAGACATGGAGTTAAGATTCGTTTTGGGGACTTATTCCATCATAATTATTTTGAATTTTATTTCACTTATCACAGTCTAACATGTTATCAAAAATTTACTATTTGGATGTGGGATTATACCCAGTTTTTTATAAATATTTGGTAGATCAGGATTATTTTTTACTGATGATTTATTTATTTATCTCTTAAATTATCTATTACGGATTCCTTTGATAAATAGGGTATTTTCTCCCCGTATAATCTATCATACTCTCACTACTAGTTTTTAGCCTCTAGTGTATGGGGAGTCACGCTTAAAGTAATGTAGCGACCTAGCTCAGGGCATCGAATATAGTGTCTACTGGGATAGGGAGGTTATAGGGTCAATTTTTCATTTAATAGGTGTGGTTCCTTATGTATGTGTTGTATGAAGTGTGGATTTCTATAGGCCTAGCTAAGGGTTAGCCTGTGATTTCATGGGAACACCCTAAGAATGTTTTTGGGATCCGGATAATCCATAGTTTATTTAGGTACTATCAATGGTTTATATAAGAATTTTTCCATTTCTAGTTCCTATGAAAAATCTTACTAAATAATGAGTTATGTTTATTGGATAGAGATTTATTAAGATAACTTGCTATATTTAAATAAAATATTGACAACAACCCTGATTTTTACATTTCCATAGAATGGGATGGGGTATGCAGTTTTTTCAATTCTAAAAGAGTTGGTTTTGGTGATGTGATAATATAGAGGGATTAGGTAGTGTATTATTATTCAAATAAGCTATGATATAATGTGAGGGAATACTCAACCCATCAATTGGATTTTTAATGATCGGTCCATGATCTGAAGTGTTGGGGATATGATCTGTTCAATTAGGGGTTTGTTGTTTACAGGGACAATAGGATCCTCCAATATATCTTCTCTTGGTGTGATCCAAATATGATGAAGTAAAATTGGGTGGATTATCTAAAGACATTATACATTGATATAGACTATAATATAGGAAAGTGTTATGTCACTGTGTATGATCTTAGTAGGAAAATTATGGATAAGTGGGATCATAGTGAGTGAAATTCCTTAGAGTAATAACATCTTATGAGTTTATAGGTCTATTGGATTTTGGATGAATCATTGAATCAATATGTAATGACATGTGTTAATTTTTATCATGTAATCATTGTCAGATCATGTGAAATCAAGCCATGAATTATACTTTGAGGGTGTAGTGATATGGTAATGCTTGGTAGGGGTGATTTTTTTCTAGGATGGTCCTTCGATGGAAATGTGATATAAATCCATGAAGCAGTTAGTATTTATGACTTCCTTGGGGAAATAGATGATGATATACTCTCATTATTTGAATTGGGAAGTGCATTTTGGTTAATGAAGATGCACTATAATAGATGATTCCAATTTTTATATCCAGGTATGAAGAGAAACATTACTAGATTTTTTTTGCGATGCCTTGCTTGCCAAAGGGAAATGGCTGAGCATCAACATACTGGTCATTTTATTTATAAAAATCAATTATTATTGTGGAAGTGATATGATGTTTTGATGGACTTCAAGATAGGGTTTATCAAAACCCCATGAAAATGAGATCGTGTTTGGGTAAAAATTTACTGGTTAATAAAAGTAACACATTTCTTACTGATATGAGAGAGTCACTATGTCAATGTGTTAGGAAAGTTCTATGTGAAAGATATTATTTGACTACATAGAGTTCCTTCCTATATAATATCAGATAGGGATGCATGTTTTACATCATGGTTTTGGAAATTATTGATAAATTATTTGGACCCATTTGAATTATAGTATGATTTATCATATTAGGATGATGGAAAGTCATATAGGACATTTCAGATCCCTAAGCATATGATTCAAGTATGCATCCTAGACATTGTCAGAGGATGGGATGACATCTATCCTTGGGAGAGTTCACTTAAAAAAAATTGATTTGTGTATTATATTTAGCTGGAACCTTTTGAGTCTTTCTATGGATAGAAGTGAAACTAATTACTATATTGGTATGAGGGGGATGGGGTAGTAGTTATTGGGATAATTATGGTGTACGAGACAATATAGATTGTGTAACTGATTATGAATCTTTTGAATACTTCTCAATGAAAGAAAAAAATAATATGCCAATCAGAGGAGATGACATTTGGAGTTCATTGTTAGTGACTGACTTTTCTTGAGGCTATAAACTTTGTTAGTGAATCATAATTTGAGAGAGCATTGAAATTTAATTCCATGGTTTATGGAAGTGTTTGAGATCACAAAATGTATTAGAGAAGTGGATTACTGTCAGGAACTTCCTCCAAATTATTGACACATAAAGGATGTGTTCCATGTTTCTCACCTTTGAAGGTACATGCTCAACCCTACAAATGTGATCAACTATTAGGATGCTTAGTTTCAACTAGACACATATTTTGTGTAGTTCCATCGCAAATCATAACTATAAGTGGGAAGGTGTTTCGGGGGAATAGGGTGCCACTCGTTCAGGTCCTATGGAAGAATGGACGGATCCAAATGAACAGATGGGATTGGTGTTCTGATAATCGAGTGTAATGACCTATATTTTTTGTGAGTGAAAATTAGATAAACTTTTTGAGGATGTTAATTACTAGGAGGGTATGATTTTAAATCCTCATAATTTTGTTCAAATTTTTTATGTCGTGTTTACATCTTCTTTGTGGAATATTTAGGTTGATCGATGCTTTGTTATATTATTGTGAGATTTTAAGAAGTTGATGGATATTTTGAGATATTTAGGTCTAAAACATCTTTTACTAAAACCATGGTGTAGGACATGGTTGTCCTTGGGGTACATTTGTTTAAAAAAATAAATTAAAATGAGGATGTTATAGTGTGGGTGAGGGAATGGATCACTATAGGTCCTTTAGAGGTCCATGACTTGTACAGCCTCACCACACATATTTCAGAGGCTATAGTTAGGGGAAAATTATTTTGGTTATGATTATATATTCTAGGGATATCCATTTCATGATGGGTGTTCAGGAACACCACGACCATAATGGAGGCCTTGGTGGAAGTCACAGTGCTGTCATGAGGGTTTTCAAACAATGAAATATTCAAAATTCTTCATGTATCATATCTGCTTCAAAGGGGAAACAAATTAATCTTAATTGAGTGGTATTTAATTTTGTTTTAATTCATTTTACCCTCTATTAATCAGTCTATATTCCCCTCTATCAATATTCATTCAATTTGGACATTTATTCAGACAAATTATTGACATATGAGATGAGTCTAGGGTGAGATTTGGTTGATTATTTGTGAAAGGGTTTCTACCTTATATAACCTCATTAATATCATCCCTATAATTTTCTGGAACTTTATAGAGTAATCAAAATTTGGATGTTAAAGGATATTCCTATTGAATAATAAACAAGTAAGTATCACATCTTCTCATTTTTTTCATCGTCCCTTGTGTAACATATTCCTACTTCGTTCAATAGTATCTTAAAAATAATTTATATGGTAATAATAATTTGGTAAGTGGTATTTATACCCCCTTAGACTTATTATTTCTTTTTGATCATTCTATAATCCATTTCTTGTTGTATTGTAACTAGTTATAGGAACTCTAGGAGTGAAATCTTACGATAGTGGGTGTGTGAACATGGCTCGGGTGATGACACTCTTGATAAATCCTGATGTTAACATGAAAAACCTTTAGCTTGGAATTTAATTACCATCTAGGGTATATGTAAATTCATGTTATTATGAAATTACTTTGTGTGTTAATATGGTCTAGATCATTCATGAGTTTGATTTCAAGTGTGTGTCGACCTTGAAACCCATGTTTAATATTGATCATGTGTGTGTGTGTGTGTCTGATTGTTGTTTCCCACTCTTGATATGGTATGTTGTGTCATTGTGAGATATTCCATTTTTCTCTGTGATTTATTTGATATATGATAAATTATTTTTGTTATGTATGTGGTACCAATGTGATAGGTGGACCCATTCTAGCTCAATAGCCCTATAAGTAGAGCGTGTTTAGAGACTGCATATGACCTAATGACAGGATCAAGATTAAAGATGATGTATGATGTCCTTATGTACCCTAATATGAGGTATTGATGGTCTTATATATATTCCCTATGATAAGAAAATGTGTAATTATTGTATTTAGTGACATGAACTAAGACATGGTTCTAGGATATGATGACCTTATGGCCAGATAGAGGTAGTGTTAGAATGTGGCTTCCTTATTTCTTAACCCATGAGGGATGGGGCATGATGAACTCATATGGACTAAACAGAGACACATTAAGCCTAATAATTCCATTTGATATATGTGGTAACCATGTGGTCTATGTATTTCTTTACATCTATTGTTATTACATTTTCTACATGAATATGAAGTGAGTATAGACGTAGTTATTTGGTGTCTTGGTTAGTTCAAGACTGCTCTATATGTGATTGTATTTTATTGATCGTATGATTATTTATAATCATAACATAAACTCTTATACATGTGAACTCATATTAATGATACATTGGTGGAATCCTGTTGGGACTATAATCACACCCTACATATGCATCTCGATGCATTTTGATGAAGTATTGTCTTGTGTGCTCTCAAAATATTTTTACTAAGTGCAGTAGAGGGCCTGACCTAGGTCGTTCTCTTGAGGAGTTGATCCGATCAATCACTCAGAGATTATAATTCAATTTTTTTAATTTTTTTTAATAAATTAAACTAAAATAAAATGGATTTTAGAATTTATAATTAAAAACAGAAATTAAACAAGAAAATACAATGCATACAAAATGAATAAAGACAAAATGATGTTAGATAGAAAAGAGATATTCCCAAGAGAATCACCCCAAGTGAACCTTCATCGTCTATTAATTAGTTTCAAATTTACCCAGTGAAAATGATACATCATATGAATAAATTTTCCCTTCTTCTTATGGTTTTGAATATACAATGAACTCATTGATCTTCGAGATACATCACATCCAGCTCCTCAATCGAGGTAGAATTTTACAGAATAGAAAGCTAAGCCTCAGGTAGAAAGTGGAGGCACAAAGGAACCTTTCCCACTAATACCCCCCTCAAACTAAAAATAAGAAAATAAGAATCATTAAACATGAATTTTAAATTACATAGGTTCGTCAATGGATTACTCCCAGATGAACTTCCTTGGCTTAGATACTCATGATCATGAGTATAGAAGTTTACAATGAAAAATAAAATAGGGGAATAAAAAAAGAGAGAAATATTGTGATAGGAAGGATATAAATTAAATTAAAACAAGAAATTATATTACCTAATTAAAAAAATAAATACATGTCTAGACTATAGAAATTAGACACATAGAGTCCCAACACTTTAAAATGATGAAGAAACACATTTTTATAGGCAATGGGAGGAAATTTTCAATTCCAGTTTTATCCACCAAAATTTTTCACAAGGTTATACCATTTAATAGATAAATTGGGAATTGATTTATTATAAATAATTCTACATATTATTTACCCTCATTCAAACTCAAAATATTATCTTTTTATATTCTCTGTATGTAGGATTTATGGATGTTTTACTCTAGAAATTTAAAATGTTTAGACCGACTGTTTATATTCAAATGAACAAAGTTTCTATGAATTTATTGACCAGAAAATTAATGAATAATGCATGTAAACCTTAATGAAATATATTCCTAGATATTTTCTATTTATCCATGTTAATGTTAAGCTCATTTAAACCATAAACTTATGATATATGTTCCCAACAATATAACCCTCCAGATCCATGCGCAGTTTTTTAGGACTGAATTGTGAGCTGAATTTTGGCCTACAAATGGTGGATTGAGCTTTGGGTCGAGAAGAATTAAATTAATCCCAAATTTTTATAAATTATAAATAAATTACATTATTAATTTGGATTAGTTTTTAAAATTTTATAACTGAAATATACAATAAAAATAAAATAGTTAAAATCCAAAAATAGACCATTTTATCAATTATGTTCAAAATACCCCTAAACCCATAAAATGTGACAATTGAACATAAAATAACACTATTTTGGGATTAAAAAATTTTATTTGAAATTAAATTGATTAGAACTAATGTCTCTTTCAATTTCCCAACACTTAAACATTGCACTAAGGGGACCATGGTCCTAAAAAACATCCCAAAAAATAAATGAAAATACAACTCAATTATCATATCAAAGAAAATATCATACCTCCCAAACAGATAAATATTATATAACTCCAAAAATTTCATAAAAATACATTCAATATCATGTTAACACTCACATACATGTCTTACTTACTTCCCTAGAAAAATATTTCTCTTTTCACTTAAGGAATATTTTATGGATTTTTTCTCACTCTCAATAACATGTGTGATTTATATAGGCTCTCTATCCTCCTATTATCACCAGTTAATAGATTGAATAAAATTTCAATCATGAGGTATTTTTTCATGGATTTTTCTGTGGATGATGGTTGGTAGGTTTTATGTGTAAAAACATAGTGAGTTATAATGAGGAGTATTATGCTCTAAAGTGAAGTAAATTAATGAAAAAAGTTTTTATCAAGAAAGGTGTGCTCCTAAATTATCTAAAAAATGAATCACCTCCAAAACACATCTTTATTTGGGAAGTTCATAACTAGAATTTTTTTTTCAATAATAATTTTCTTCCTTATTTTCATCAATTATATCATTGTTTTGTCTTGAATGCGTAATTGGATTTCTCTTCAAAATCATGTTTTGGAGGAAAAGACAGTAATCTTTTGATATTCAAGTATTGGTGAAAACTTGATCCATTTTTAAATTGATATTTGGCCCACAAAACCATCTCTGAAACATGAAATTTATACAAAAAAAAGTATAAATAAATATGAAAAAACTTTTATTTCATCTCAAATAGATTCTTCAAGAAAGAATAACACAGCTCATATTCTCCCCCACAGTGGAGTTAAATAATAATCATGAATTTAACTTAAATATAAGGTAGTAAAGGTATAAATGGATTTTAATGTTTCTTCATAATAAGGTATTTAATGGATAATAAGTGACTAATAATGGTTATATTAAAGGTAGGCCAAAATAAGAGTTGAATAAAGAAATGGATTTCAAATTGGTGCCCCAATAATACAAAACACATTCCAATAACTCTAATAGAATTGAAAAGGATAAAAAAATTAAATTTATGGATCAAAAAACATGTATCATGACTCTCAAAAAAATATAAAAGTAAAGAATATTTCAAATAGGTATTTAAAATTATCGAGTTGGGCATGATTTTCAATTTGGACAGTACTAGTACATATGAGTTTCATAATCAATAAAATTTAGTCAAATTAAAAGATAGGAAATTAGGGAGGAAATCCATCCAAAAACCTTTTAAATCTTAAAATAATCAAATTAATCAGTGTTCTAAAAATACAAAGATGGTTTAAATTTTCCAATGTATTTGATTCATCTCAATAATATAAAAAACACAAAAAACCCATGAAAAAAATCTATAAAGGACACAAAAACAAATAAAACGGAAGGACACAAAAAATTTCAAAAAATAGATTTTCATCCCTCCCCCACACATATTCTATTTACTAACCTATTTCATATAAAATAATATTATAAATGATTTACATGCCAAATTTATATTGGGTATCAAATAAAATAATGAAAATAAAGGACACCACCCGATTTATTTTTCAGTGGATCCCTGATTTAAGCTCCTAGAAACATCCACATTCAAACTACAATATATAAAGAAAAAAATAGAAGGACAATAAAGAAAATTAAATATTAAGGGGAAAGAAAAGGGATAATGTTCGTATTTGACCCCCCAAGTGAGTTCTAGGTTTTAACTTCTGCGAGTTAGGCTGTTGTGGAGGATTATCCCCAATCAGAAGGTGGGTATAGTGTCTTTGAGATAAACCACCACATGTGACTTTTTCCATTTTCCATTAGTAGACACCAATAATAGATAACCACAAATAATATTTGAAAATTCTGAACACAAATAAATAGTAAAAATATAATATATGGTCCACATTGGTAGGGAAAAGAAAATAGGGATGCCACATGTTTACTTATGTGGTGTAATCCTCCTTATGGTATCCAAGATGATATAGAGGAGGTAGTCAAACCACATGCTTTTCCATCTCTTCTTCTTCGATCACCACTACATGGGTGGTATCGTATATAAAAAACAAGGTCTACTCTATTTTTGTGGAATCTAAAATTTTAGAAATAGAGAAATCATTAAAAAATTCAGATTGAAGAAGAAAAAAACATGACAAATGAATAGAGGATTATTCCCTTCCATGTAAGTCAAATTGAAAATTGATCAATTCTAGAAATAAAATTATAAACTGAATATCATTACGTTAATCTTCAATATCATATTCCAAAGAAATAGATAGGTAGAGTGGTACAAATGTTTCATTATTAATGGTGGAAAGATGGAGTTTTAGGTTATCTTCAACAAATAAATTCCAATATTATTCCAAAAAATTTCGATCTCCAATTATTATATCAGTTGGAATTTTTTCTTCTGAGTAATCCTTCAGAAATGGTACAGTGTGAGATGATGTGATTAATTCCTTTAGAATCTCTTTTCACCCATCTATTTTTATTTAACAAAACAAATTATTGGATATATCTCTTTCACTAATCATTCTGGTTCTAGTTTGGGCTCAGATCCCAGTTTCTATTTAGATGGATGTACATATTCCATTAGACATTATATATTTCAATCTATGCCATTAACATCTTCTAAAATTTCTTTCATCTCATATTTTTTCAAATTTTACTTCTTGTTTCACCTGATTATAGTAATTCCATGCATAATACTCACAATTTTAATACATCATGAACAATGAATATTTCCTCTAGTTCTTCAAATTTATGCGTTTCTAATTTATTAAAATGAAATAAATAGAAATTAATTAAAAATGTGAATAAAAATAGTGAATTAATACCACCTAGCTCCCTTAAAATGGCACCAATTTGATGAAGTATTATTGTGGATTCTCTCAAAATATTTTATCTAAGTTCAGTAAAGAGGCTGAGCTCGGTTGTTCTCTTGAAGAGCTGTTGTTTTCAGTCCCTCCCCAATCCTAATTATATTTTTTTATAAAATTAAACTAAATGAATTGAGGTTAGAGAATTGAGAATCCTGCACAAAAATTAAACTTGAAAATGAAATGAAAACATAATGAATGAAGACAAAATGATGTTAGACAGAAAGGTTATATTCCCAAAAGAATCACCCCATGTGAACCTTCATCGTCAACTATTTAGTATCAAATTTACTTAATGTAAATACTACATCATATGCATGAACATGCCCTTATATATATGGTTATTAATATACAGTACACTTAATGATCATTCAATGAACGCACAACCATGTCCTTAATTGAGGAGAATATTTCAAAATTAAAAGTTAATCCTCAAGTGGAAAGAGGAAACAAAAATGATCCTTTCCCACTATAGTCCCCCTTAGTCTAAAGATAAGAAAATAATTAACTTTATGAATTAATTTTCAATTACTTGGGTTCATCCACGGATTAATCCCCTGGGAACTTCTTTGGTTTTTCTACTCATGATCATGAGTGTAAGAGTTCACAGAGAAAAAGAAAATGAGGGAAGAAAAATAGAGAGGAAGAATAATATAGAAATGAGAATACTGAAATTAAAACATAAAATTTGATTAAAGATTGAAAATAAATTAAAATACAAGACTAAACTACAAAAAAAGGACAATTAGACTTCTAACCCTTTGAAATAAAGATGAAACAAATTTTTTTAGGCAAAAGGGGGAAATTTTTGGATCCAATTATGTCCACCAAAAGATTGAATATCAGAGACACATTTATTGAATGAATTGGGAATTGGTGTCTTCTAAAAACATTTCCCCTAATTTATTCATGTGCGCACTAAAAAATATAATCTTTATTAGACTCTTTATGTAGAGGCTATAAATTTTTGACCCTAGAAGTTTAATATTCCAAGATAGATTGTTTTTATTCTAAGGAACTATGTTTTTATGAATTTGTGGCCTTGAAAATAAAGAAATAACACGTATAAGTTTTAGTGAATGTTGTTCCTATTCATTTCATATTTCTCCATGTTTAATTTAATCTCATTTGGACCTTAAATTTATAAGATATCTGCCCCAAAATAAAATTCTACAGATCTATACGTGGTTTTTGAGGCCTGAAAAGTGAGCTAGATTTGGCCCTCAAAATGGGTGATTGAAATACAGGTATAGAAGAATGAAATTAATCCCAACATGTATTAAATCCAAAAAAATTATTTCATAATTTGTATCATCTTATAATATGTTATGGATGAAACAATTAATAAAAATAATTATATAAAATCCAAAAATAGACCATTTTTGTAATTAATCTCAAAATACATCAAAAATAATAATATGTGACAATTTCCTATAAAATTTCACCATGATGTGATAAGAAACATTAAAATTTGAAGTTAAATAATTGATAATATTTTATCTGTCACATATACATACTTTATCATTAGTGATATAGGAAAGGGAACGACCCTTGTGATAGGGATATATGATATGGAGCATGTTGTATGGAGGAGGTACTAGGATGGTCTCTAGAGTGTTTCTAAAATGATTTATTTACTTACCTGTCTTAATCATGATCTTGTTTGACCTTCCACTTTGTGGGTACTTAGTTTATTATTTTGTATTACTTGAGATAATTTCCATGCCATTTTTTATAACATTGTTTATTCATTTATCTATGTTATCTAATGATATTATTTAATGTTTTTTTCTATTTCTATGATTATAGTCTCCATATCAGCATTGTTTGGCCCTCCCTATTAGTCGGTGACCTCTTGCATACAGGGAGGTTCACAAGAGGCCATGTGGTACTCTAGTGCGAATTCAAAGATTTAGGTTGGGGTGTAACATATGGATGATTATAAAATTATATAATATGAATAAAAATTATATTTAGGGCATTATTTCTATTAGGAAGATGGTAGAATTAATTCATAACAACTTCTAGAAAAAAAATATATACTGAAGTAATTTTGGAGAAAGTAACTAAACAACCTTAAATGGTTGACATAACAAAATACTATTCAATGAATTGATATAAAAATTATCATAAAAGGACTTTAAGAAATGAAATATAAATTAAATAGGCTATTAATAAAGTATTTATTAAATCTATATTCATTATATATAAGGATCAAACATAAAAGATGAAGTAGAGACCCAATGTAAGAGATTTCTGTTACAATCTCATTTTATTACAGGATTGTTTGTATCCATATTTACATTTAAGAACTAATTTTATCCTAATATATTAAATCCAATATATTTTATTATTCTTTGGTTATGTTTTGGGTTTACATTTTTATTTTCCATTTCTTCCCTTACTGTATCAAGAATTATCAAGAAACCTACCTGTATTGGAAACCTGTATTATTTCTTATTTTATGCTAAGAGGCCCATGGTTATTGTTTGGTGGTTTTATCATGATCATTGCATGATACATATTATTCTTGATACATAAGGGCTCCCATTAAGAAATGGTAGTGTATGATACATTTTATAGTCATGTAATGAAGACTACTAGGTGGAGGGCACCTAGAAATGGAACTTGTGGGACTTATGTGAGAGCATCCCTTTCTAGTTCGACCTGGCATAGGAGTTAGGATATGGGGTTTAAAGAGTTTCATGAGGAATGGTTATACTCAATGTTATCATGGGACCCAATATGAGAACCTCATATCAAAACATGTGAAAGGGACCAAGAGTAATATTTCAAATCAGGGATTTTTAATGAGTGTGGAGGAGTAGCTCGAACCATAGGATTACAGGGGTTGATGTTGGGGTTGCATAAGGGAGAAAGAAAAAATTTCCTCAACCCGAGATAAAAAATTTGTAGCAAAACTCTCCATTTTCATGGGGGTTAGTGAAAATAGTGAAGGGACTGAGCCAGAGTTTGAGGAACACAACCCATCAATAACGCTGAGTGGGGGTGGAGGGTGCCGCACCCATGGTATGGACCAACGAGAGCATGCATGGACACTGTTATGTGTATGAATAGGATAGTCCAGTACTGGTGTGTAAATAATAGGATTATTGTCCCTACATCATGCAATAATTGGATCCTTGGCACTATTGTGAATAGGATTAGTGGCTTTCACGTAAGATCAAGGTTGCATAGAAGTGGAAGCTTTGGACACACCTATCTTAGGAGAAAATTATGTTGGGTGCGAATAAACCAACCTTGAGCCCAATCAATGTAGGAAACACATGGGAATTTTCCTATATGATCTTATACCTCAAGGGTTATATTATTTTATGAGGTTGTGAGAGATCAGTTTTATGCACAACAGAGTAGTAGCAGACCTCTAGAGCATCACCTTTTGGGGGGTTCACTTCTATAAAGAGGTAAGTCCTTTCACTATTGTGCCCAAGATTTTTGGAATAGAATTGGTCTTCCTTACATCTAACCCTTGAGGCACAATGATCAGGAACACAAAGGTCCACATTGACGTCTCATTGGGTGTTAAAGATGGGTTTCTTATGTGCAGATGGGTTTTTTACATACATGAGGAACTGCTTGTGTGCACCTTACTAATCCATTCTCAGGTGGTTATTCCAGAATATGGCCTTTGATGTCACATTGTGAATCAAATATCTTTGTGTGTAGATTGTGATTGCATGAAAGTTTCCAATCTTGTAAGAACAACTTTTTTCTTAAGTGTAAATATATATTTTTAACCAAAATAGTCTTGATTGGCCATTTTCAGTATTCTAACTTCAAAAAACTATAAAATTTGATCTATAACTATATTTTGGATCCACGTCCAGTCAATTAGAAGCCCCAGAAATAGGATATTCTCCTTGATCATGTATTGAATAACTCAATGCATCCTTAGGACATGTTTTCTGATGCCATAAATTTCATTTATAAATAATTCATTTTTCATTATCGATGTGATTTGAATGATGATACAAGTTTTAGGTGTACATTGAACTCAAGTTACCATTTTAATGACTAATTTTTTTTATTATCCACATTCTTATATTATTTATTACCTATTTTATCATGATAGACTCTACTATATCTATCTCTTACTAAGCATATAAGATCACCGTTTATTTGTTTTCCTTTACCTAGGATATGATGAAGGATATTTTGAATGATTTCACAGATGCAAAAATGTATCTTGTGCTATTTTTTTATATATCCAATGTAATATGTGAATCATGTATGTATATAATTTTCCATGAATTTTAAACTTATTGATCATAAGTGGAAAAATCCCTTGTAACATACACTAATGTTGAATTGTAAACATTGGTTTTTGGTTACTACAGTTAGGGTCATCACAATTGTTACCAATGGATGTTTAGTAGGAGCCTTGGAAACTATATTTTAAATGAACATAGATAAAATAAGAATTATTATAATCCCTTTAGGTATTTTATAAATTTTAGCATTATTATTATTTTTACTTTATTGATAAATATTCATGATCATTATGAGTAAACTAAGTATATTCCACTGTTTAGAGATGTTATATAGGAGAAGAAATAAAATTAACACTCGTAGTTAATATAGGGATTGACCTGATGAGTAAACCAACATTGCTGGTGTTATATGTAAGTATATCATGTCCATATCAGGGTATCTAGCTGAGGTTATAATGAGTAATATTAGTCGTACGGAGCAATCTATTGTTCCCTAACATGATTCACCTCTGGTGGACCACTTCATGCAATATAAGCCACTATATTATAATGGATCTAATAATCCATTTTAGTTAAATAATATATTATGTCCCTTGAAAATATATTTCTATAATTGGGAATTAATTAAAGAGAAAAGGCTATTCTGGGAGTGTATTTTCTGAAGGTATATGATGATTAGTGGTGGTCAATGATTTTGAACACTAAAGAGGTTTAGGAAACAAAATGTATTGAATGAAGAAATTTTAATGTGATATTCATCCAGAAATACTTTCATTTAGTAAAATGAGCACAAATAGAGAGGAAACTCCTCAATTTAATGAATACAAAAGAAGAATGTGTTGCATAGATGATGCTAACTTCACAAGTTTATCAAGTCATTATGCATACTACATAAGTAAACGAGAAAATTAAGATTGACCTTTTATTTTATGATATTGAGCCAAGTATATGATGGGATTTGGTTTCTAAAACATTTTTATCAAATGGTGATTAAATATCATGTTCCATTAAAATAGTTTTAACTCTCTAGATCTTACATCATTAAGTAAAATCAAGAAAATAAGTGTATAACTGAGCACTAAGAGAGAAGAAATGCATCAATGAAGAATACTGGGAAGATGATATTTCCAACATATGATAATTATGGAAATAAACACCCATGTACATTATTAATTGGAAAAAGAATCTATTTAAAGTGTGTTGAAATAGGTTATAAGTCTCATGAATGTAAGTTAATGAAAGAAACAACTGTTATCCAATGATTCACCTATAAAGAGATGGGGTGTTATTCAAACCAATTCCCAATCATCAAGAAAACCTCCCATAGAAGAGGCCAAGGGGAGGAGGCCTAGTTTTTCTGATTTATATAGCCGAGGTAAATGTTCATAAAGATATTGTGTTAGATACTATGATTATAGGATCAAATGTTTATAATGATTTATGTGATTTTGGATCTTTACACGCTTTTATATCCTCCATTTTTTATGAAAATTAGATATTCCCCAAGTAGCTTAATAATGGATTTGTTAATTAATAATTGTAGTGGTAATATTATTACAATAAGTATGTGTTAATAATTTATTTTTATGACACATAAAAATACCCTATTTGAAAACAAGATTATTATGCCTATGGTTTACATTGATATAATTATGTATTTTATTTCAAATTATAAATCTAAAATTTATTTATTAGAGAATGAGATTATGATTCAAGATGGAGATGTGGAAAATATTATCTTTGGAGGAGAGAATAATTCATCTGAATCAAGTGTAGATTTATCGGTAGTATGTTTATTTAAAGAAATTCTTGAAGAAGAATTGTAAAAACAACACATTAATGGGAAAGGTAACTTTAGAATATAGGATATACCTATTATAAAGAAATACATTGATGTGTTTCATAAATAACTGGATGGAAATCCTCCAAATTGTGTTGTTGAGTTTCCTATTGATCTCAACTCTGTTTAAAAACATATATCTATGACCCCATATAATATGGACATAAGTGAATTGGTGTAATTGTAGAAAAAACTGTAAGAGTTTTGTGATAAGAGATTTATATGCCCTAGTGTAACGTCCCTGACCTGGAAGCCACTAAACCGGTGCTTCGAGCTGGGTGGTTACATGACCCTATGTGCGCCTCCCCATACGCCAAAGGCTGCCGACTGGTAGTGGGGGTCTATGGGGTCAAGTTGGGAGACTATACCCCCTTTTTATCAGAGTAAACCACAACAGAATAACCAAATATCAGAAACAATAACCAATAAACAAGGAACATGTATAACAACCTTTTCTAAAAAAAATATTCCATGTCATACTAGAGTGTAAGAGTGGAAAAAATCCCAAAAATAATGGCAATGACCAAAATCATAAAATGGTCCCAACTCCAAGTCTGGATCCTCCACCAAGTGCTACCCATGTCGACTCAGCTAACTAACAAGGACCTTTTCCCTTCTTCTAACCTACAAAAATGAAGTCTGCTCGGGTACCCAATGGCGGCCCGAGCAGGGTGTGAGTACAACTCAGTAGGCCACCACCAACGGTGTCTACAAAATATCCAGTATAAATAGTTGTGCATGCAAAATGAAAATGAATGATAAATGCCAAGTAATTATTTAAGGTTCCATTAACTAGTTTAGAGCCAAATCCATTGCCATTCCATTACCATCCATTTATTACAATTTACCATCACTTACCCTTTCATCATATCTCTATGAGTTGATCACATTCCTTATGTTACATGGGTCTAAGGCCATCAATCACATGCAAGAGGGAAAACACATCGTTATCCTATCTCACTAGGAATAACTCCCTCATAGCAATCATATCCTCATCTCGAAGCCTTAGTTTGGGTGGATGCAACTGTTAGGAGAATAGTCCCTCAGTCCCCTTTAATAACCCGTGCATTTTGGGTGGAGTTTAGAGCATCAGTCTTCACTTGACCCGTGAGCATAGATCCTCATGTCATACCCCACTCTACGAAGCCATGTTCACATTTTTATATATAATTAACCATCAACCTTCCAATAATTTCCCATCGGCAACCATCATTTACAAAAACCCACATGGGAAACGACATCATGCCTTAAAGCATTGACACATTATCATTTCACATCATTTAACCATTCACCTAATTCCCATGTGTTATGCCTATCTCACTAAGCATTCCATCCTAGACGCATAATCTATCCCATTATGGTCTTTAATCAATTTACACATTAACCCATTTAACCCATTCATCATTTCCATGAATCAACCATTCATTCCACTTCCAATAACCCTACGGTTAGATTCCAAGTCTAGGCGAATCACCTACCTCCTTTCCCAAGTTGCACAAATCATGCCAACATATTCATCAAGGGCTCTACATTTTATTACAACAAGGTCACTTGTTCAATAACAATCCCTAAACCTGGGAAAAGCCATCACATCCCATGGATGGCCCTAAATTAGGTCAAGTAAATCCCAACACAACCCATTGGGATCTTGAGGGTTCCCATTTACCATTTTAAACATCATTGAAACCCAACATTCCATGGTAATTCACAACATAACCAAGAGAAACAAAAACACAAGTGAACATGCACATAAACCCCAAATAACCATGGGATATAACTTGTAGACCACCTACCTTGAAAACTCGGTTGAATTCACCCTCAATCGTGTCCTTAGACCATGATTCAACCAACTCTTGGAGCTTCAACCTAGAAATCACCCAAAAGATAGGGTTTTAGGGTTTCAGAAGAAGAGGGAGAGAAGACACAAACCCTAAAGCAAGAAAAGAACCAACGAGGAGACTAGCCTTACCCAGAGCTTCAATCCGTAACCAACAGCTCCAAAAACGCCTGAGAAATGAGGGAGATCGATATCCTGGAGCTCTTGGGAAAATCGATTCGTTCCTAGGGTTAAGGGTGAGGAAATGGGGGAAAATACAGAATTGGGATTATAAAGCCCGAAGTGGAAATTTTGTAAATTTTCAAACTTTGCGTGGCCACATGGTTTAGCCGCACGGTTTGGAAAACTGTTCCCAAACCGTGTGCATGCCACTGCACAGAGGAGGGGGAGTCATAGGATTTAGCCGCACGGTTTGGCAAACTGTGCGCAAACCGTGCGCTCGCTTCTTTCTGGAGGAGGAAGGGTCACACGGCTTAGTCTGGGTAGGCCGCACAGTTTGGCTGACCATGCACAGGTTGTGCACCTTGGTGTGCTTTTCCCAGACATCCATTCTTCTGTGCCCCAAGCCACCGGAACACCCCCAAGGACTCTCACACTTCCATAAAACCTTTTGAATCCCTAAAATAAAAGGTTTGAACACAAAACACATCAAAACATACCTTTCCAAAAACAGGGATCTTACAACCTCCCCACCTTATAACGGCTTGTCCTCGAGCCGAGTTTCCAAGCCTCATTGCTCCACCAAAGAGAAGAGTTTGGGCCACTGAGCCCACATATCTGACTCCCGCTCCCATGTTTCATCCTAAACTTTCCCATGCTGCCATAGTACTCACACTAATGGAACAACCTTGCCTCGCAAGAACTTCTCACTATGGTCCACCACATGAACCAGATGCTCCTCAAAAGATGCATCAGTCTTGAGCTCTACACCCTCAACATCAACCATGTGAGATGGGTCAGGTTGATACCATCAAAGCTACAACACATGAAACACATCGTCCATCCCACTATACTATTGTGTAAGAGAAAATCAGTAAACCACTAGTCTGATCCTCTCCACAATCTCAAAAGGTCCCACATACCTGGATGCCAACTTACCCTGCTTCCGAATCCGTCGGTGACCCAATCTTGCCGACACCCAAAGGAACACATTATCACCCACCCCAAACTCGAGAGGTCTACGCCTTTGATCTGCATATGAATTCTACCTACTCTGAGCTGTAACCATCCGCTTCCTGATCAAGTTGACTCTCTCTGATGTATCCTATACGAGACTTGGCCCCAACAACTCAGATTCACCAGCCTCTAGCCAACGCAATGGAGATCTACATGGTCTCCCATAAAGCGCATCAAATTGTGTCATCTGAAATGTAGCCTGAAAAATATTTTTGTAGGAAAACTCAACATATGATATGTGACTCTCCCAAGAACCACCGAATTCCAAGATATAAGCTATCAACATGTCTTCCAACACTTGGATCGTAGGCTCCGACTGCCCGTTCGTCTGCGGGTGGAAAGCTGTACTCAAAAACACATGTGTACCAAGCGCCTTCTATAACCCTTGCCAGAAGCGCGATGTGAAACGCGGATCTCAGTCCGAAACCATGGTCCGCGGTACCCCATGCAACCACACGATCTCCCGAACATACATCTCACCCAACAGTTCGACTGTAAAGGTCTCCTGAATCGGTAATAAATGATCCACTTTCGTTAACTGATCCACTACCACCCAGATTGCATCATTCTTCTGCGGTGTCCTCGGACAGCCCACAACAAAATCCATTGTTACATCATTCCACTTCCAATCCAGAATGTGAAATGGGTGCAACAAACCACCTGGGCGTTGATTCTCGGCCTTCACCTGCTGACAGGTAAGGCACAGTGCCACAAAGCCTGGAACTTCTTTCTTCATTCCAGGCCACCAAAACTGCCTTCGGAGATCATGATACATCTTGGTCAAACTAGGATGAACTGTCCACTTTGACACATGGAACTCACGCATCAACTCATCCTGCACATACATGGGCACAACCACATGATGACGAATGCGAACACCTTCCGCGTCGATGGACCAACCAGAAGGTAACTCCCCACATTTAAGGTTTTCCTTCATGGCCAAACACTCAGGATCATCAAGATGAGATTACTTAACTTGACCCAAAAGTGTCTAATCCATCATTAAAGAATAAAGAGTGACCTTACCACTTCCCTCCTTCACCTCTCAGTGAATCTCTGCAACCAAATCCATTACCATCCACTCGGTGATGGACTCCTGAACTGCCTGATTCTGAATCTTCCTGCTCAAAGCTTCAGCAACACTGTTCCCCTTTCCCAGCGTGTACACCAACTCAAAATCAAAATACTGGAGATATTTAACCCATCTTCACTGCCGAATATTCAGATCCCGCTGTGAAAAGATTTACTTTATGCTCTTATGGTCCATAAACACGGTAAACCGTTCCCCCAATAGATAGTGTCTCCATCACTTCAAGGCATACACTACTGCAGCTAATTCAAGGTCCTTAGTGGGATAATTTCACTCATGGGGTCTCAACTTCCTAGACCCATAAGCCAATGCCTACTCATCCAGCATCAACACAGCCCCAAGTCCAATTCCAGACGCATCACAAAACACAACATATTTCATACCCGGTTCAGGTAAGATCAGGATAGGTGTGGTCGTCAACTGCTTCATCAACCCTTGGAAGGCATCCTCACAAGCCCCTGACAACTCGAACATAATTCCCTTCTTGGTCAAGCCCGAGAGTGGTGCTGCAAAGTGAGAGAAATCCTGAATGAACTTTCGGTAATACCCATACAGACCTAGAGAACTCCAAACATCAGAAACACTCTTGGGATGCTCCCAAGACACAACTGCCTACACTTTATCTGGATCCACTGTCACACCTGCCTTCGATATGATGTGACCTAGAAAATGCACGTCACCTATCTAGAATTGACACTTGGATAGCTTGGCATATACCTGATGCTCATTTAGCGTACCCAAGACGATGTAAAGATGTTGGGAATGATCATCGTGAGTTTTCGAGTACACTATGATATCGTTAACAAAGACAACCACAAAATGATCTAGATAGGGATGGAAGATCTGGTTCATCAAATCCATAAACACCGCCGGTGCATTGGTCAAGCCGAAAGGCATTACCACAAACTCAAACAACCCATACCGACTTCGGAAAGTGGTCCGCGATATGTCAAAAGACCTCACCCTCAACTGGTGATAACCCAACCTCAGATCAATAATGGAAAACACTGATGCACCCATCAACTGATGAAACAGGTCATCAATTCTAGGAATAGGGTACCGATTTTTCATTGTCATCTAATTCAACCTCCGATAATCAACACACAGCCTCAACGACCCATCGGCCTTCTTTGTAAAAAGCACGGGAGATCACCAAGGAGACGTACTAGGACTGATAAACCCCTTACACTCCATATCCTCAAGCTGAACCTTTAGTTCTTGGAGTTTTACCAGTGCCATTCGGTATGGAGGAATAGAAACTGGCTCCGCTCCTGGTAGAAACTCCATCATGAACTCAACATCCCTCTCGGGTGGAAACCCAATGAAATCCTCAGGAAACACGTCCCAGAACCATTCCACTATAGGAGGGAAAATATGATGTTCCCCTCTTTCATCAACATCGAGCATGAGACATTCCACTCGGGTCGTGAGTCTACTCATCTGTTGACAAAACGGCCCCGTACACCCTGCTCGGACATCCCATTCGCCATGGTGGACATAAATGTCACCCTTAAGTGATCGGAACGCTACTCTGTGATGATAACGGTCTATGTGTGCTTGGTAAAACAGCAACCAATCAATTCCCAAGATTAGGTCAAACCCTGACGTCTCTAGAATGAACAAATTCCATAGAAAATGATACCCACCAACATCCAAGGAAAATCCCTTGCACTACATGATATCCTCAATCCACACTCCCAACGGGGTGTCAATTAACATAACTCCACACACCCTTTCCACAGGTAATCCTAGAAATACTACAATTTGAGAAGAGATAAAAGAGTGTGTGGAACCTGTTTCAAACAACATGCTAGAAAAAGTAGAGGTTATAAGGATCATACCTCGAACAGTCAACAGTCTAGCCTTGCCATCACCAGGAACAAACTGAACTTCCTAAAGCTGACTTGTCCCTCTACCCTAGGCCCCAGCATGAGTACTCTGTGCTACAATTCCCTGCTAGAGTGAGTGATCTTGCCCTGGAGTTCCACGTCCATCGCCTCTGCCAGTACGGCCCGTGGAGCTCCAACTGCCTGCCTGATATAGGGAAACTGATCCGCTTCCCATATCTGGTACCTGCTTCCCACCGTTATACCCGCCCACCTGCCATGGGTTCCTGCAGAACCTCTGCACATGCCCCACCCTACTGTATGAAGGACACTCAACTGGAGGTCGAGGACACTGACCACGCACATGCCCCGACCTAACTCACTAATAGAAGAACACATGATTCCCTCTCTAAGAGGCTAAACCTATCTTCTAACCAACATGCTGAAAACATTCCAAATGGCGCTTCCGACTTTCGGAAGATGCATCACTTGTCTGCCCTGCTGGCACGACAAGCCAACCACCCGAAGCTACCTTCAGAGATGAGTGCCTGATCCAACACCTTTGTAAACCACTTCAAGATGAAGATATTTACCAGAGACCTGATCTTAGGTCTCAACCCATCCGGGAAGCATCTTTCCACCGCTGCTTCATCCCCACCTAATACTGGGACAAAGCACCTCAAATCAGTGAAGCGACTAGCATAGTCCTTCACCGATGATGATCCCAGAGTCTGGATCATAAACTATGCAGCCCGCTCCTGCCTCAATGTCTGTGGGTAAAAAAGCTCCAGAAACTTTTCTTAAAAAACCTTTCATGACAGTCCCTCAGCCAGCTCGATCTAGGCCTAGATGTCCCACCAACACCTAGCCTGGCCTCGCAACATATAAACGTCCAGCTTTACTCGCTTCTCGATAGGGGTCTCTAGATGATCTAGTATCGTCTGGATGGACTCTAACAAGAACTCCACTGCCTCTTTCCCACCCTCTCTAGTGAAAGTCGGAGGGTGCTGCAGCTGTAATTCTATGGTCAGGTCAAACATACTCAGTACAACCCGCCCTTGGTCCTGATCCATAATCCGCATAATGTGAGCCAAGTTCCCCCAGAACTGGTCTTATCCACCTTCATTGATCACCACATTTTGTTTCCCCTCTACTGGAGGACTATTCTCAGCGACATCCTCCCATTTCCCGACTGGAAACTGATGTCGTGGTGGCATCTCTCTACAATGCCAAGCACAAAATTTAGGACGCATACCATAAAACTTTCATGACTTCATCAAAACAATTCACTAGCTAAAACAACCCATTTTTACCAACGTTAACACCTCAAATTCACTGCCCCGACCATCCCTACCGTGGGCCAGGGTCCACATGTGGTAAACAACCGTTCACTACCACCAAACTCACACAACGTTTTACACAACGTTTCCACTTCATTTCAAACCCTTATATTTCATTTTCTCAATATTTCTTGGTTTCATGAAATTCCTGATGCACCCTACCTTCCTGCATCACACACCCACCCTGTGTCTGTGCCTAACACAATGCATGTCACCTACCTCCCTAGGTGCCTACAATGTTGCATGAATGCAAATTCTCATGCCATTAAGGCCACGAGACAAATATCATAAAATAGTCATATCAAACGACATGTTCATCACCAAACAGTGAAATATTGTCAACTGTAACAACACACAACCAAGAACAACATTTCCCACCCAGGGTGACTTGGATTTTTCCCCCGTACCTAGGTTAGCTGCTCCCAAGCATGAGCTCATTTCCATGGTCTGACACATCCAAACCCTTGGCTATCAATCCCAAATAACAGGACCTCAGATAAGGAGAAGAAAGACCTCCTCTGAAACCACTTTGTAATGTCCTCGACCCAAAATCCACTAAACCGGTGCTCCGAGCTGGGTGGTTACATGACCTTAAGCGTGCCTCCCCGTACGCAAAAGGCTACCGATGAGCAGCAGAGGTCTATGGGGTCATGTGGGGAGACTACATCCCCTTTTTATCAGAGTAGGCCACAACAGAATAACCAAATAGTGTAAACAATAACCAATAAACAAGGAACATGTATAACAAAGATTTCAAAAAATAAATATACCATGTCATACTACAGTGAAAGAGTAGAAAAAAGCCCAAAAATAAGGACAGTGGCAAGAATCCCAAAATGGTCTCGAATCCAAGTCTGGATCCTCCACCAAGTGCTACCCATGTCCACCCAGCGAACTAGCAAGGAATGTTTCCCTTCTCCTGACCTATAAACATGAAGTCTGCTCGGGTACCCAATGGTGGACGGAGCAAGGTGTGAGTACAACTCAGTAGGCCACCACCAATGGTGTCTACAAAATATCCAGTGTAAACAGTTGTGCCTGAAAAATGACAATGAATGATAAATTAAAAGTACTTATTTAAGGTGCCATTAACCAGTTTAGAGCCAAATTCATTGCCATTCCGTTACCATTCATTTATTACCACTTACCATCACTTACCCTTTCATCACATCTCTATGAGTTAATCACAAACCTTATGTTACATGGTTCTAAATCCATCAATCACATGAAAGAGGGTAAACACATCATTATCCTATCTCACTAGGACTAACTCTTTCATAGCAAACATATCCTCACCTCGAAGCCTCAGTCCAGGTGGATGCAACCATTAGGTGAATAGACCCTCAGTCCCCTTTCCTAACCTGTGAATTTTGGGTGGAGTTTAGAGCCTCAGTCTTCACTCGACCCGTGGGTGTAGATCCTCATCTCATACCCCACTCTATGAAGCCATGTGCACATGATTATATATAAGTGACCATTAACCTTCCAACCATTGCCCATCGGCAACCATCATTCAAAACAACCCACATGGGAAACCACATCATGCCTTAACCCATTAACACATTTCCATTTCACATCATTTAACCATTTACCCAATTCCCATGTGTTATGCCTATCTCACTAAGCATTCCATCCTAGACCCAAAATTTATCCCTTTATGGTCTTTAATCAATACACACATTATCCCATTTAACCCATTCAACATTTCCTTTAATCAACCATTCATTCCATTTCTAATAACACTAAGGTTAGTTTCCAAGTCTAGGTGTATAAGGCCCCGACCTTAAACCTTAATTAATATTGAATTAAATGAATAATTCACATTAAGGATCTTTTCAGGTTTAGAGTTTTAGAAAATTAGATCATAAATCATGAATTACATTCCACATTTAAACAAAGTGGTTACATAAAAGATAGTATTCGTTTCATCCCATCAACGGAGACATATTTAAAATAAAACATGGATTCTTTCTTGACACTTCCTTGACACTATCATCATATCATGCACCTTTCCCTTGACCTGTGAAAAACATTTCAAAAACACGGGATGAGCATAAAAAGCTGAGTAAGGGATATAAAAGTACGAAAAGAAAACATTAGTCCATGTATGAAATCATACATTACCCATAAAACATATGAATTTTAACACAACTAATCAAATCATGAATAAATCATAAAAATAATAATTCATAAAGGTAACTTGAGGCATTCATAACATTCTTACGTAGGGAGTAACCCTCTTTGTTACATTTGGAATACCCATCACAGTGTATTCCCTAAAGCTCTTCGGAGAAACCTTAACGTTTAACTCCTTTGCGTTACCCAATGCATTGGAGAGCTATATTGGGCTCACCCTCCCTTAGTTTATCACGGAACCACCCGTCTTCATAATAATGCCCAATAACCATAACATAATCGTATCAGATAAACCATGCATAAAAGAAACATATCATTTCCACTTTTCAATCACAAGATATCATTACAACACAATGATATAAAAATATTATGAAAACCATTTTCAAAACAAAAATAAAAGAAAAGTAAAACATGGTATTTATTTTTCATTTAAAAAATGGTATTTCTTTTAGAGGAAGCCGAAACTCAAATAATGGTCACGGCGGCGGAGAAGTTGTTGTCGCCGCATATGTACAACAAAAACATTCCCTTTTTTTCGTTTAGTAAAATGCTTTGATAAAAATATTCCTTTTGGATAAACTTAATAGTCAATGGGGTTTATACACTGTATAAAATAAGGTTGTGTATAAAACAAAATATGCCTCAATGAAAGAAGATTGAGACTAAGTCCCGTACAAAGAAGGTATCCTTGGATTAAGGGTAAATCAATTACATAATTATGTGTGACAAACGAATACACCAAATATAAGTGGATATTAAGTGTAAAACAATCAGAGGTTATTTACACATATTAATAGAATGACATAATCAAGGATTGAAAGTTTATCCCAAAGAATCAAAATTGGGTTAAGAAGTTCCCTTGCAAAAATTCGACAGCCTAACAACATCACTTCAATATACAGAAAATGAGTTGATGAAAGATAAAAAGGGTAAATCATCACTTGGAAATAAAATTTACATCAATAAGGATATATAAGAACATATCCCAACATTAAAATATGTAAATTAAATGAACCAAAAAAATAATTCTTTTAAAAAGAGGAGGGTAAAAGGTTCCCTTACCGACATGGGTATCTTTCGAAACATACACCCCATGAAAGAAGGACAATACAACATTGATGTAAATACTCATAAATGAAATTATATTACAAAAGGATTAGAATAATGGGAAGTATATATACCACTCAATGGAAATGGTGTAAAATGTAGCATAAATCTCACGGGAATAAAAGTCTGATGAAAAATCCCTTACGAAAACTTGGCAGACTAACAACGCCACTTAAAACGTCCAAAAATGGATTGATGACATCAAATAGGGTCTCTCATAATATGAACCTAAAAACTACATTATGAGTAATATAAAAGAACATCCCCAAACATAATAAATATTATTTTAAAAGAAATGACATAAAAGAGAGAACTTAAAAAGAAAGAGAGAGGTTGGATCTCTTACGAAAATTCGGCAGCGTAACGGTGCCACTCAAAACATCCAAAATTGATTGACGAGAGAAAGTAGGGTCTCTCATCATATGAACATAAAAATTACAGTAATAGTAATATAAAATAACATCCCAGTCATAAGAATGATTATCTTAAAAGGAATGACATAAAAGAGTGTACTTAAAAAGAAAGAGAGAGGTAGGATCCCTTACCTCGTGTCTGACATGACTCGATCGTTCCTTAATCTCCTGAATAATAAAATTCGGTAAAATTATATTTTCTTAAGGACCTCCTTTAAAAATTATTATTCATTTAATATCACATATTATAATTTTATAATAATTGGTTAATAAGGTGAGTTCATATCAGACGTTTTTGTACATGAGTAAAAATTGAACTTGTTGGAAAATAATTTTCCATGTAGTTATAGGTACATCATATCAAGAATAGTATTTATGTTTTAAATATAATACATATCAAGTATATATTCATTTTATACTATTCCATAGAATTTGGAGATAAAAAATTAAAAGCACCTTTCATGGAGACGGTAGGCCGTACGTACGCATGAACGCTAATTTCAATTTTTGTTATATTAATGGAATTAAAACAAAATGAGGGATATATATATTATAATTACAGAATTATATACAGAATTTAGATGTAATATATTACATATATATCCATTATTTATATGTACTTATAATAGTACATAACATTTGGAGATAAGAAATGAAATGTATCGTTCATGGAGACGGTAAGCCGTACATAGGCATGAACGCTACTTTCATTTCTATTTTTTTGTATTTAATGGAATGAAATAATAATTATATAATGGTATATTATAATTAAAGTAGGATATCATATGTAATACCATTAATTACATCCTTTATACTTCCCACATATGGCATTAACGAAACAAATCACTTTGAGGGGGAGGTAGTCCTCACTTCCTAAAATGAAGATTTCGCGTTTACCCATAATGGAAACCATAAAGTTATGACATAAATGAAAAATACAGAAGCTTAAGGAAAACATAGACATATTATATATCATATATAAATATAGTTACATCTTAATTTCCACCTTTGAATTTGATAAAAGAATATTGAACAATCATCATTTCGTGAGGTAGTAATTCGCCATCCACAGAAACAGTATGTTATATAACCATTAGATGGAGGTGTGTGAAAGTGTAGCTCGAATAATTCTTATAAAAACATCCTAGTATATTTATAATACTGGTTTTGTTACAAATAAAATTAATAAAAAGTGTTTAGGTGTTTGGAAAGTAAAATAAAACAAAAGAACACAAGGGAAGACATTACCTTTAAATCGGGTAACTCTCTTTGATTTGATCTCAAAGGCTTCCTTGGAAAGGATTATGCCCAAAGTGAGTCTTAAATGATAAATAGAGGTATGTTGAGAGATTAAATGGGAAGGTTTTGGCCGAGCTAATGGCTTGAGATGTGTGTGTAAGGTGGTAGAGGTGGGGGCCTTTTATAAGAGGAGAGGAGGGGCACTCTTGGAAAGTTATAAAATATTACTTTATTATAAAATGATTTTCGGGTTTTAAAGGTCCCAAAAGGATATATTTCGAGGATAAGTTGATAATGTTTCTAAATAAACCCAAAAAATATGTTTTTGACATGTGTAAGACTTAGATTTCACCCTATCTTATCATTTTATTTAAATCGTTCATTTATGAGGTAATCACTACATCATCACGGTGTCATAAATTAATTAATTGATATAATGTATAAAAAATTAAAAAAAAATATCATGATGTAGGAAATATTTTTAGATTTCTAATGAATATTTATAGTCAAAAATATGACTTATATAACCCCATGTAAAAATTTATTTAGTAAAACAACACATGTTTGTGACATTTTAATTTTCACTTTAAATAAAAAGGTATTAATGTCATTTTCCAACCAAAGTTGCTCCATGGGGTCCCCAACTTGACACATGGATTATCTTGGTCGGCCATGACTCATCTAATAAGGTTATAACATGTGTCAATGTCATTTCATATTATTATAACATTATCTTTACCTTAAATTACACTAATTACCTCTAATCGCGATTAAAAACTTAAGAGTTACTATTCACCAAAAAATTATTTTAATCCCATTGAACAATATTTTACATAATAATGACAACCATGTAGGGCGGATTTTTGAAATTCAAACCACAGAAGTGGTAAAGTTTCATTTAAACAAAAAAAAGTTTTTAAACTACCACTTAGTGGTTTCACTATTCATCAAAAATTGATTTTTTTCAGAAAAATACCAAAAATTCAACCTAAGCTATATTTGATATTCTGAATTCAAAAATAATGTCTATTTTATAAAATTAAAAATATATAAGTTTCATTATTTAATTTGATAATTAATTCCCACTGTCAAAAAAATAGCGTGTTTTGAAGAAACAATATCTATTAAAAGATTGACAGTAGTTTAAGTCCAATTTCAATGTGAAACTAATTCCAATGACAACTATTGGATTAAATGGTAAAAATATATTCTAATTTCTCTTTAAAAACAATTAAAAATATAATCTAATCATATAAATAAATTAGATGAAAAATAGGTTTTGAATTAAAATACAACATTTTCACTATTCATTAAAAAATGAACTTTATCGAAAAAATACCAAAACTTTACACAAAGTAAATTTTGATGTCCCAATTCTAAAGAAATTTTTTTTTGTCAAATATAGAACATAAAATTGTCAAAAAGTGGATTTAAAATAGGTTCGCCATCAAAAGGCGGTGAATCGACCTTTTAAAGAATATTAGAATGTTTACGCTTAAAATTGGATTCATTCGTATTTTTAATCCTCTAACATTTATTGTAAAAAGTAAAAATATTTTACAAACATATATAATCATTTTGTAGTTAGTTTTCTTCATTCCTGCCATTACAACGGCTAGGCGTTAACTACCATTTAAAATAATATTATTTTATTATTAGTGTGCAACATAAGATTTCCAAGAAACTCGTTGTTGCGTATTGTGTATGCCATCGAGCATAGCATCCCCTTTAAAGTAATATTAATATTTTATTCACAAATATTGATAAATTTGAATATGTCATATTCTTTATTTACCTAGTGTGTTACATCCTTCCCCCCTTTTGGGAATTGCGTCCTTGCAATTTTAAAATTGGGCTTGGAAACTTCATTGAAAATCCCACATCGGAACAAGAGTCAGTAAAACAATAACTTTAAAATAAAGAAAGAGAAGTAAAAAGGTCACCCAAGTAAACCCATTCTAGGATTCCATGTAGGAAAATATGGATATGGAGGAAAAAAGGGTCATGTTCTGAGGGAGAGTGATAGTAAACATGTCTAGGAGAAAGTTAACCATAAGAAAATCAAAAACATGTGATGGGTTAAATGGTATTCGATTCCTCAGTAGGAAAAGTTAACAGACAACATTTTTGTTTTAAGTTACTCTTAATTGATGAATTTATTTTTGATCTTAACTAAATCATAATGAAACATACTTACTTTTCAGGTAGACTTTTAACTTTTACTAGATTCCTTAATCAAAATCATATTTTCTCCAAAAGACGAGTATTTAGGAAGACTTGTTCACATTAAGAGTACTATAAACAACTTCTTTGAGAGTCACCTAATCCACAAAAGAGAACTATATATTTCCCATGTCTTTAGAAAAAAACCAAAACCAAAATTGTTAGTATGAGATCAGATAATCCAAAAAAGTATAACCCTTTATAAAAAAGAAAATCTATTCTAAATCTCCAAAATTTGTCCAAAAAAACCCAAATTTCAACGAAGACCATTTGATAAAGAATTGTCCATAAAATTATTCAATGTAAACCAAACTGAGATTGAAACCCAAATATTTTAAGGATTTAATCACATAATCTTCCAAGGTACAAATTAACTTTTATCTCCAAATAACATCAGTTTCTCTTAAATTCTCATATTGAAAAGTAATTAACCTAATCACATATACTCCATGATAGGTTAATCATTTCCATATATAAACCAAAATAAACTTACTCTTGATTACTAAAAGCATCTAACTAAAAAGAATTAGTCAAACCAACAAGGTACTTCGTGTTGTCCAGTGGTAGGCGATAAATACCAGTCGCACTTTGGTTGTGGGTTTGATTCCCACAACTTTGTCCAACGCGATGGGTTTCCACATGATCTATGTGTTGTCCTTTTTCCAAAACTATATAATTCTTAAAACATTCCCCAAAAAGAGAAAAAAATCTTCAAAAATAATCATAAGATATTTTAACCTCAAGTTTATCTCATGCCTTTCATTTTCCATCATAACATATAATAACCCATAATTACCTCAAAAGTAAGGATCATATAAAATCTAATGGTTACCTTTATAATTATTAACTGAACATCCACATCGATTGTTTATCTCGTACATGATTCATTATAGAACATACAAAGGTTAAATTGGTTGATCATGACTCATTTATAGTTGGTTTAGAACAAAAATGAGTTTCCTCATTGAATACCCCATTTCATCCAGTCTCTTAATCAGAGAACCACCACAGTTTCCTTCAAACCTATTGTCACTTTGGTGCCTGCTAGATCCATCCATTCACTAAAAAAACAAATGTCAGTGTGAGTATATCAACAAAACCATCATGTACTAATGAGGAATATAAACACTAATATTTAATTACTCATTCACATTATCTAAAACTAGGACTCTTTCTGAAATCCTAACCATTATGGTAATGTCACTTATGCTTAGAGAATACCTGAACCTCTAAAGTTATCTAAACTGACCTCTGATACCAACTATAAGGCCCCGGCCTTAAACCTTAATTAATATTGAATTAAATGAATAATTCACATTGAGGATCTTTTCAGGTTTAGAGTTTAAGATAATTAGATCATAAATCATGAATTACATTCCTCATTTAAACAAAGTGGTTACATAAAAGATAGTATTCATTTTTTCCCATGAACGAAAGCATATTTAAAATAAAAAATGGATTCATTCTTGACACTTCCTTGACACTATCATCATATCATGCACCTCTCCCTTGACCTATGAAAAACATTTCAAAAACATGGGATGAGAATAAAAAGCTCAGTAAGGGATATAAAAGTATGAAAATAAAACATTATACCTTGTATGAAATCATAATTTACCCATAAAACATAAGAATTTTAACATACCTCATCAAATCATGAATAAATCATAGAAATCATAAGGCATTAAGGTAACTTGAGGCATTCATTACATTCTTAAGTAGGGAGCAACCCTCTTGGTTCCGTTTGGAATACCCATTACAGTGTATTCCCTAAATCTATTCGGAGAAACCTTAACGTTTAACTCCTTCGTGTTACCCAATGCATTGGAGAGCTATATCAAGCTCACCCGCCCTTAGTTTATCACAGAACCACCCATCTTCATAATAATTCCCAAGAACCATAACATAATTGTATCACATAAAACATGCATAAAGGAAACATAACAATTCCACTTTTCAATCACAAGATATCAATACAACACATTGATATAAAAACATTATGAAAAACATTTTTAATTCAGAAATAAAATAAATGTATAACATGGTATTTTTTTCTTTTAAAAAAAAGCTATGGCTTGTAGAGGAATCCGAAACTGAAATAATGGTCCCGACGGTAGAGAAGTTGTTGTCGCCGCATACGTACGGCAAAAACATTCCCTTTTTTGTTTAGTAAAACGCTTCGTATAAAAAGATTCCTTTTGGATAAACGTAAAAGTCAAAGGGGTTTATAGACCGTATAAAATAAAGTTGTGTATAAAACAAAATATGCCTCAATGAAAGGAGATTGAGATGAAGTCTCATACAAAGACGGTATCCTTGGATTAAGGATAAATCAATTTCATAATTATGTGTGACAAACGAATACACAAAATATAAGTGGATATTAAGTTTAAAACAATCAGAGGTTATTTACACATATTCATAGAATGACATATTCAAGGAGTGCATGTTTATCCCAAAGAATCAAAATTGGGTTAAGAAGTTCCCTTGCAAAAATTCGACAGCCTAACAGCATGACATCAAAATTTAGAAAATGAGTTGATGAAAGATAAAAAGGGTAACTCATCACTTGGACATAAAATTTTCATCAATAATGATATAGAAGAACATATCCCAAAATTACAATATGTAAATTAAAAGACCCAACAAAAGAAGTCTTTTAAAAAAATGAGGGTGAAAGGTTCCCTTACCGACTTGGGAATCTTTCGAAACATACACCCCATGAAAGAAGGAAAATACAACATTGATTTAAATACTCATAAACGAAAGTATATTACACAAAGAGTATAATAATGGGCAGTATATATACCACTCAATGGAAATGGTGGAATATTTAGCATAAATATCACGGGAATAAAAGTGAGATGAAAAATCCCTTACGAAAACTCGACAGCCTAATGGCGCCACTTAAAACTTCCAAAAATCAATTGATGAGATCAAATAGCGTCTCTCATAATATGAAAATAAAACTTAAATTATGAGGAATATAAAATAACATCCTCAAACATAAGAAATATTATCTTAAAAGAAATGACATAAAAGAGAGTACTTAAAAAGAAAGAGAGAGGTTGGATCTCTTACGAAAATTCGGCAGCCTAACGGCGCCACTCAAAACCTCAAAAATTGATTGATGAGAGAAAGTAGAGTCTCTCATCATATGAGAATAAAACTTAATGTAATAGTCATATAAAATAACATCCCAATCAAAAGAAATATGAGCTTAAAAGTAATGACATAAAAGAGGGTACTTAAAAAGAAAGAGAGAGGTAGGATCCCTTACCTCGTGTCCGACATGACTTGATCATTCTTTAATCTCCTAAATAATAAAATTTGGTCAATATATAATTTCTTAAGGTCCTCCTTTAATGATTATTATTCAGTTCATATCAAATATTATAATTTTATAATAATTGGTTTATAAAGTTATTTCATATCAGACGTCTTTGTACATGAGTAAAAAATTGAACTTGTTGGAAAAGAATTTTCCATGTAGTAATAGGTACATCATATCCAGAATAGTATTCATGTTTTAAATATTATATATATCCATTATTTATTCATTTTATACTATTCCATATCATTTGGAGATAAAAAATTTAAAGCATCGGTCATGGAGACGGTAGGTCGTACGTACGCTTGAACGCTACTTTTATTTTTTGTCATATTAATGGAATTAAAACAAAATGAAGGATATATATATTGTAATTACAGAGTGATATCTATAATTTATATTTAATATATTACATATATTTCCATTATATATGTACTTATAATACTACATAACATTTGGATATAAGAAATGAAATGTATCGTTCACAGAGACGGTAAGTCGTACGTACGCATGAACGCTACTTTCATTTCTTTTCTTTTTTGTATTTAATGTAATGAAATAATAATTATATATAAGTATATTATAATTAAAGTATGATATAATTTTTAATACCATTAATTACATCCTTTATACGTCCCACATATGGCATTAACGAATCAAATCCCTTTGAGGGGGCGGTAGTCCGCACTTCCTAAAATGAAGATATCGTGTTTACCCATAAAGGAAACCATAAAGGTATGCCATAAATGAAAAATAAAGAAGCTCCAGGAAAACATAAACATATTATATTTCAGATATAAATATAGTTACATCTTAATGGCCACCTTTGAAGGTGTTAAAAGAATATTGAACAATCATCATTTTGTGAGGCAGTAATTCACCATCCATAGAAATAGTATGTTATTTGACCATTAGACGGAGGTGTGTGAAAGTTTAGCTCGAATAATTATTATAAATACATTCTAGTATATTTAATATACTGTTATTGTTACAAAAAAAACTAATAATAAGAGTTTAGGGGTTTGGAGAATCCAAATAAAACAAAAGAACACAAGGGAAGACATTACCTTTAAATCGGGTAAGTCTCTTTGATTTGAGCTCAAAGGCTTCCTTGGAAAGGATTATTCCTAAAGTGAGGATTCAATGATAAAGATAGTGATGTGGAGAGATGAAATGGGAAGGGTTTGGCCGATAAAAAGGCTTGAAGGATGTGTTTATGGTGGTAGAGTTGGGGGATTTTATAAGAGGAGAGGAGGGGCACTCTTGTAAAAGTTATAAAATATTACTTTATTATAAAATGCTTTTCGGATTTTAAAGGTCCAAAAAATATATATTTGGAGTATAAGGTGATAATATTTCTAAATAATCCCATCCAATAGGTTTTTGACAAGTGTAAGACTTATATTTCACCCTATCTTCTCATTTTATTTAAATCGTTCATTTATGAGGTAATCACTGCATCATCACGGTGTCATAAATAAATTAATTAATTTATTGTCTAAAAATTATAAAACAAATATCATGATGTAGGAAATCTTTTTAGATTTCTAATGAATATTTATAGTCAAAAATATGACTTATATAACCCCATGTAATAATTGTTTTAGTACAACAACAAATGTTTGTGACATTTTAATTTTAACTTTAAATAAAAAGGTATTAATGTCATTTTCCTACAAAAGTGGCTCCATGGGGTCCCCAAGTTTACCCATGGGTTATATTGGTCGTACATGACTCATCCAATAAGGGTATAACATGTTTCAAGGTAATTTCATATTATTATAACATTATCGTTACCTTAAATTACACTAATTACCTCTAATCGCAATTAAAAACTTAAGAGTTACTATTCACAAAAAAATTATTTTAATCCCATTGAACAAAATTTTACATCATAATGAAAACCATGTATGTCGCATTTTTTGAAATTCAAACCCCATAAGTGGTAAAGTTTCATTTAAACGAAAAAAAAAGTTTTTAAACTACCACTTCGTGGTTTCACTATTCATCAAAAATTGATGTTTTTCAGAAAAATACCAAAAATTCACCCTAAGATATATTTGATATTCCGAATTCAAAAATGATGTCTATTTTACAAAATTCAAAACATATAATTCTCATTAATTAAATTAATAATTAATTATTGTTGTCAAAACAAATAGCGTGTTTTTAAGAAACAATATCTATTAAAAGATTGACACTAGTTTAAGTCCAATTTCAGTGTGAAATTAATTCCAATGACCAATATTGGATTAAATGGTAAAAATATATTACAATTTCTCATTAAAAACAATTCAAAAGATAATATAATCATATAAATAATTCTATTAAAATAAGGGTTTGAATTAAAATACAACATTTTTCATTATTCATTAAAAAATGGCCTTTATCGGAAAAATACCAATAATTTACACAAAGTAAATTTTGATGTCCCAATTATAAATAAGAATTTTATTTTGTAAAATATAACACATAAAGTTGTCAAAATGTGGACTTAAAAGAGGTTCTCCATCAAACGGCGGTGAATTGACCTTTTAATGAATATTAGAATGGTTACGCTTAAAATTGGATTCATTCGTATTTTTAATCCTCTAACATTTATTATAAAAAGTAAAGATATTTTACAAACATATATAATCATTTTGTAGTTAGTTCTGTTCATTCCCGCCATTACAATGGCTAGGCATTAACTACCATTTAAAATAATATTATTTTATTATTATAGTGCAATGTAAGATTCCCAAGAAACTCATTGTTGCGTATTGGGTACGCCATCGAGCATAGAGTCCCATTTAAAGTAATATTAATATTTTATTCACAAATATGGATAAATGTGAAAATGTCATATTATTTATCAACCTGGGTTGTTACAAGGTGCATCACCTAACTCCTTTCCCATGTTCCACCAATCATGACAACATATTCATCAAGGGCACTACATTTTATTACAACAAGGTCACTTGTTCAATAACAATCCCTAAACTCAGGAAAAGCCGGCACATCCCATGGATGGACCTAAATTAGGTCAAGTCAATCCCAACACAACCCATGGGGATGGTGACAGTTCCTATTTACCATTTTAAACATCATTAAAACCCAAAATTCCATTGTTATTAACAAAATAACCAAGAGAAATAAGAACACAAGTGAACATGCACATAAACCCTAAATATCCATGGGATATAACTTCTAGACCACCTAACTTGAAACCTCAATTGAATGCACCCTAAATTGAGTCCTTAGAACTCGATTCGACAAACCCTTGGAGATTCAACCTTGAACTCACCCAAAATATAGGGTTTTAGGGTTTGAGAACAAGAGTGAGAGAAGATATAAACCCTAATCCAAGAAAAGAACCAAGGATGAGATTAGCCTTTCCCGGAGCTTCAATCCGCAACCAAAGAGACCAAAAATTCCTTAAAAATGAGGGAGATTTATCTGTTGGAGCTCTTGGGTGAATCGGTTCACTCCAAGGGTTAAGAGGGAGGAAATGGAAGAAAATCCCGAGTTGGGGTTATAAAGCCTGGAGTGTCAATTTTGTAAATTTTCCAACATTATGTGGTTGTGCGGTTTACCTGCACGATTTGGAAAACCGTACGCAAACTGTGTGCATGCCAATACCTGGAGGAGGGGGAGTCGCACGATTTAGCTGCACGGTTTGGCAAACCGTGCACAAACCGTGCACTTTCTTCTGTCTAGAGGAGGGAGGGTCGCACGGCTTATTCTGGGCATGCCGCACGATTTGGTTAATCGTGCACAGGTCGTGCCTCTTGGTCTGCATTGCCCAGACTTCCCTTCTTCCATGCCCTGAGCACCCGGAACACCTCCAAGGCCTCTCACACTTCCAAGAATCCTTTAAAGCCCTAAGAGAAAAGGGTTCAACCCAAAACACAACAAAACATACCGTTCCTAAAACTGGGATCTTACACGTAGTGTTTATCTAAGGGAGTCCCTATTCATTTCATTAATAAGAAAAATGGGTTTATGATGTTGTGAATCAATTATAGTGAAATAAATTCCATTAATAAATTGAATAAGTATCCTATAACTATTATTAATGATTTATTTGATAAATTATAGTGATATCAATATTTTTCAAAGATTGATCTTTATTATTGGTATCATCAACTATTAATAAAGAAGGAAGATATTCCTAAGGTAAAATCACATATGATGTATGGACATTATGAATTCATAGTAATTCCCTTTGTATTGAATAATACACCCACTATTTTTAAGGATTTCATGAACATTATATTCAATATTTATGTTGATAAGTTCATTGTGGTATTTATTATTGATATATTGATAAACACAAATATTCATAATGAGATTAATATTCATCTTAGAATGATTTTAAAGACTCTTAAAGAAAATGAGTTATATAAAAAATTTATGAAATCATAATTTTGGATTCGGGAAGTTTCTTTTAATGGTCAAATTATCTCTAAGGACGGAATATTAGTTAATCCTTCAATGATAATTGTTGTGATAGAATGGTCAATGCTAAGGAATAGAACTTAGGTGTGTATTTTCCATGGATTATCATGTTACTATCGAAAATTTATTTAAAATTTTGGTCAATTAGCTAACAAATTATCCAAGATGATACATAAATGGGTTTAGTTGATCTAGTTAGTGTTTAACCTCTAATTTATTTTTATGATCATAGACACATAAGGTATTTATAAAAATTTTTCATCTTATTTTAGTTATAGTATTTAAACACTATTAATGGATGTTAATAGAATAATAAAAGGCATGAAGAGGATAATGAAGGACTCATTCCAAGGTCTTCACTTCCAAGTTTTACTGATAAGCTAGTATAATACCATCAGTTGGCTGATAGATCAAACAGAATCATCCATAGTAGAAATAGGTCTAATAGATATAGAGTGGAGTGTCATTAGCCATCTCTAGATTGTGTAAAAAGCCGCTGGTTATTTAGGTATCTCACCGTCTACCTGGTGGTAGCTAGATGCTACCCAGAATGATGAGGAAGCCTACTAAAATCTAATCAGCTAACTAGTGGGATCATCTTTCCAACTAGTGTCTTAAAGCTAGAATAGTCAAACAAGCATTTATTGCTATCTAAAATAATTAACTCATATCTTTAATGGATTTACTCATCCTGAGGCTCCTATAGATACTATAAAGGATAAAAATAGATCTCAATGGAGTCTTGGATCTCAAAAACAATGAATCAAAGTTACAACCAAATTATTCTTGATCAATCCATTATGAATATTGTAAAATATTTTGAAATGATATTCCATTCTCATCCATCAAAGGCAACCAAGTTTCATCTGGTAGAATCATTTTAATATTTCTCCTTCTATAACAACCCTAACTCCGGTACCCAAATTTGGCATCTAATTTCTTATTTTGGTATAGATTCAAGGGATCACATCATCAAATATTGATCAGTTTAGAAGACTTGTAGAACCGAATACATAAATAATTCTCTTATTACATTAAAAATAAAATTCAAAACATAACAAAGGAAATTTTTTTGAATCCTAGAAACTTGTTAAAATATTTCTTCTATATAACCTATTAAAAGGAAAAAAACATGAGCAAAAATTTTTAGTATGGTTTACATAAAAATAAAGATATTATGAATAAATAATACATAATCAATATGGTCTGGTAAATAATTGGAAACACATTTCATTTAATCAATAACTTTGGAAAAAAACAATCCATGGATAATATTAATACAATAATCTCATGGATAATAATAATTAAATTATTAATTATGTAAATACATATTACTGGACTTCATGATATTAGACATCAGTATATATCTACCATTAAGACCATGTGTAAAGACTATTTAAAACTGTGGGTAAAGACCAATTTAATTTGGCCAACTCATTTGTCTCATGAGACCTTTCGATGCATCATGGGGCTATAATATTTTTGGAACCACCCATCACTGCATATCTTATTTCATCCTCATATATCAAATGATTGATTTAATTCATGAACAATATGAAATATCAAAAAATATTCCTATTGAGTAGTGAATATAGAATATCAATATTTTCAGAGACAATCAAATAACATTCAAAGTAAAACACCATGTGTAGAAATGATATATTATTCTCGTAATAATAATATCCAGGATAAAAATAATTTTGATATTTAATGGAAATTTTATTTATATTGAATAATTATATTAAATATTTAAATTTTGATGTATATACACCATATAAAATAAATTAGGTTAATAATATTAAAATATACCTCAATGAAAGCAAATTGAGACAAAATCCCCTTACAAAGGACATTCCATTGAAGTGAGAATTAATCAGTGAAGTAATTATTTGTAAAAAATGTAAATCCATATAATAAATGTTGAAATAAATCATACAGAAATTAATTTTTACTTCTCACATAATCCTTTCATGGCATGATCAATGGAGAAGTGATATAACCAAATGAAATGAAACTGAGTTTAGAAACACATTTCCACACATTCCACTTACCTCATACGTGCTATAACCTCATGTATAATAAATTTTAATTTAATTTAATTAAATACAAGAACCATATTAATATCTATAATATCATATATAATCAATTTATTAAATTATATCACCCATGTGTTATTAATATATTATTATTATTGTTATTTTGGGTGTTAGATTCTTGTTTCTCATGTATTTTTTGGTTTTGATGGCTCGATAATTGCATATTTATCATGGTTAAATAATCTCTAGAATTTTAGAAAATATATAAATATCACATATATTCAATATATATATATATTTCAAATCATCTATAGTATACTAAAAAGAAAAAAGAATTACACTGTTCTTGGAGATGGTAGGTCTTACGTATGCATGAACACAGTTTTAATTTTTTGATGCATAGAACATAAGAAATATAATTAATAATAAAATTTTATTTAGTCATTAATATTTCACATATATAATAAATATTCATTAAATTCATCCTTATTTCCATCAACATAAAGCATAAATAAAAATGCATCACAACATTTTATGGAGGTTGTATTCCACAAGTATGCATGAGCGATGTTATCATTTTCCAAAAAATTGTATGTTATGAAATTATATATGATATTATATTTCCAGACTCATATTTATGTCATTAATATAATATATAATCATTATTTTCATTTTTTAACCGTCCATGAATAGTGGTGATGAAAAATAAATTAAACTGTTGCATGGAGACGATAAGTCGTACGTACACACGAGTGAAGTTTTCACTTTTTGTAAGATGGAAAAGAGATGGAATATAGTTTTACCATAATCATAATAACACATATTTATATTTATGATTCTTTATTTATTATTTTTTGATGGGTAAAACACAATAACAGAAAGAAGAAGATGAAATAAACCAGAATGAGTTTGTAGTGATGATTACATATTCTTCGGTAGACTTTGTTTAAACCACTTTTTAAGAGACCAAAATTGATATTTTGGAATGGATATAAACTATAGAACTTGTAAAAAGATTTTTTTAGATAATTTTATATGTTTTTGTTAAGATATTTAGCTCATATGGGTTTGAAAATTTTTGATAATGGGTGTCCTTTTATAAGGGATGGGAGGGGAATTCTTCAACTTTCTTAAAGTATTAAATTAATATAAATTATATATCATGTACAAATTGATAAATATTGATATAATTAGAATATAAGATTATTATTAATAAATACAATCTCATCTAATAAAATTTTTACATTTTTTCATTTTGTATTCAACCTTATCTTTTAGTTTTAACCCTTTGTTAACCCTTATGAAAATTACTAAAATATTAAAGTTATACAAGCATTAAGGCTTAATAATGTTACTATAAAATTAAAACCAACCCATTAATGGACCATGGATGATATTTAAAGCCATATGAAACTAATTAGAAAAACAATAATATTTCAGTAAATTATCAATAATTTAATAAATTATTATTTGTTTTATAATATTATTTCTTATAAAATATCATTAATGTAGATTTTGAACTATTCATTTAATTTGAATTTCAAAAAACTTGAAAAAAATGAATTCTAATGAAATTCTTCAAAAACTCTCTAATATTTTATTTTTTCTAAAAGATCACGTAACACAAAAAAAGCACACAATAAACATTATTTTTAGAGTTATCAAAATCATTTTATTAATTATTCTACTCCTTTCACAAGCACCTTGTTAATATAGTAAAAGCATCCGAGGATATTAGTTATTCACTGATATTTAAAAATAAATTTCAATGATGAAAAAAATTATATTTCAAATTAATAAAATATCCCCTATTTATACATTTGTAATAAATTTAATGTCAATAAAACAAAAAGAATTATATTTTTTACTTTTCTTTATATAAAATAATATGAAGGGTAAAAATCATGGCCAAATGGAAACAAAAAGCCATATATTATACTTTTTAATTACTAAGGACAATATATATTCATCTAATAAAATTAATTCAAGTGTTAGGATCATCATTTAGTCTTTATCATTTTAATTTTTTCTTTTATTAGCTTATTTACCCTTTATCATGGTAATAAAATTTCTAACATTACTAATCGTAATTTTTAAAAATTAATGCGAAATATTTTTAAAAAATTTAACTCAATATGAAAAATACGGAATCCATTTTTCAATATTCAATTCAAATAAGTGTCAGAAATAACTTTTAATATAAGTGCGTAAAACACAATGAAAAAAAGTTTTAGAAAAATCTATTTTTAAGACTAAAAATATACTTATATAAAAATTAGTTATAATGATGGTTCAAATTATATTAATTAGAAAATAATCATTATACATTGAGATAAAATTAAAATCATAATGATACTTCTTTAATGAAAATAAAATGATAGTTTTACAAAAATCGATTTTTTATTATTCAATGAAAATCTATCTTTTCATAAAAATACCAAAATTTCACCCAATGATAATTTTGATACACCTATTAAATAATAATATAATTTATATCAAATAAAATATATAAAAGTTTAAGAAATTAATTATAATTATTTGATCACAAAAATAAATAAAAACCATTTTTCAGAAAAACATTTTTTGGAGAATAAAACGGCTTTAATAAAATTTGAGTGTTTATTTCCTAAGAATAAATAAATATATTTATATTGAGTAGAAATATATATTTCATAAATTATTTAAGCATATTAATACCTTAAAATTTAATATCTAGATTAAAAAGTCACATTGAAATAATAGTATTTTGTGTTTTGTTTTGGATTGGTGTTATATATTGTACATTCTATCAAGCATACTATTGTTCTAAAATATCAGGACATTACATTGTTCCCTCACTCAAAAATTTGATCCTCAATATTATCATGAATATTAACATCTAAAAAAATGAGGTTAGTTCTTCTTCATAGTATCCTTACATCCCCATGGTGGTTCCTCTATTTTATGATTTCTCTAAAGTACCATTATCATTCGAGTCATCTGATTCCTCAACGCATGCTCTCTAGTGATATCAATTTGGATAAGATCCTAATATAATGATAGGATATTTTCAATTCTTATTACTTAAAATGTGATTACACGCATTGGTTCTTGTATATATTTCCTTAATAAAGATATATGAAATATATGATGTACATTAGAGAGGCTTAGCGGCACTGCCAATCGACAAGCCACCACTTTAATTCTTTCTATAATTTCAAATTTTATGATGTATCTCATTATCATTTCACCATTCAAAAAAAATATTATAATACCCTTCCATGGAGATTATTCCAAAAAAACATGATCTCTCAGTTGAATCTCCAAATATTTCCATCAGTTATCAACATAATTCTTTTTCTTATTATTACATACTTTTATATGAGTCTGAAAAGAATTTACCTTTATTAGTGTATCCTCAATGAGTTCAAGACACAAAAGTTTTTCCCCCAATTTCTTCCAAAAAAAATTCTTGTGATATATTTTCCATATAATTCTTTATACGGTTCCATTTTGAATATTTCAATAGAATCTATTGTTATAGTAAAACTCTACCCGAGGTAAATACTAATCCCTCATTGTAATGACCCAAAATATTATCAACATAATTTTCCTTTAATAATTATTTTATATACTATAAAACACAAATATCATATATAAAACCCCATAAAACATTATTCTCATAAATAAATAATTATATAAGTGGTCTTTATAGAAATTAGGGGACATATACCGATGGAATAATAACCTGACCATTACCACAGTAATATGACCACTATGAATAGAAACCCAGGAAATAGAATAGTAACATCACCTATAAAAGTATAAATAAAATAAATACATATTATAAATCAAAATATGATATATTAATATCTTATCATAAGTAGATAAATTTTTCAAAAATGATAAATTAAGTGTTGGTATTTTTGTAAAATATAAATATTTATTTCCAATATTATAATTAATATAACGATTTAAAAGAAAATTTATTTTCATAAAGAGATTCATAAATTAATTTTGTGTTCTATTATGATTACAATATAATTTTTTGGGGCATTAATTAATTTATCGATGTTTCATAAAATCTATTATAATATTAAAATCATTATTTTTAGAGTAAATGATAATTTTAATTAAAAAATAAATATCTCATATTTAGAATATTATTTTCCAAAAATGTAATCCAAATATACACATCAAAAATTGTATGCTGTGATTTTTATGGATTTTTCAAAAATAATTGATTTTTGGTGAATAGTGAAATACAGTAATTTACTGTCTTTAACATTTAAAAAAATACATGATTTTCATGTGATGGATGATGTATGAAACTATTAGTTCATAGTCACATGCCTTAGTTTCTATAATTATTCATAATAATTGAAACTATTATTATTCTTGAGCCAAAATAGTAAACAAATGTATAAAATAATTAAAAAACCCCCTCTCCTCCCACTATAAATACAACCCACACCACCTCTTCTCCCCAAACCTTCTATAATTGGGAAAATTCTTATAAACATTCCAATTACTCTATTGAAACTCCTCCACATGTCTTCGTCTTGATTGTCACACCAAATGACCAAACCCAAGATCCTTAAAGAGGTTCTCATGGTGATTACGTCAAGAGGTAAAATCCTCCTTCATTGACTGTTAATTTTTTTTATTTCTTATCTTCCAATATCCTCCCCTATCGAAAAATTCATAATAACTCTACTATAACATATATACTATAATTTTGTTATATTATTGGAATATCTATCATCGGTTATCTTCTCTTCTCCTTTTATTATAAAAATGAAAACATCATCTATTATGTGTCGATTCACCACCTTCGTGGATGATGACTTTTCATTTTCTATTACAACATTCATGGTTTGCCGTAAAACCATTATAATGGTTAAAAAATATTTTCAAATGTATATTATAAAATTTTACATGTTTTTAAACATTTTATATTGATAATATTAAATAATAAAACAAAACTAGATTGTGATTATCAAAAACCTACCAAAACAAACTAAACGTTTATCATTGACATTCTATCTAATGATTCATCTTCATACCAAAAATAATAAAATGATATATGGTACCATTTTAAATAATGTTGGTGAATAAATGTCATATAATTACACTTATTTATATTTTCATCCATTTGACAAGAACACCCATAATTAAACTCAACGGAACCGATCATAAAATCATGAAAAGAACACACAGAGAACAAAAAAATAAAAAATTATAACCCAGGAAAATAGTCATAAATGAACTTAATAAAATTTTAATAAAAAAATATATGTTTATTAGGTTATTAATTAAATTAATAATGAATATAATTTGATTATATAGTACATTATGTGCAATGGTATAACACATTCGGAAATAATGTAACAGATATCTTTGAACCCCCAAATTAACTTTGGGTTACGCAATCTCTTTATTTACACCAATTTAATTCTTAATTATTATTATATAATTATTTAAAATTATTTTTATATTCTAAATAATTATTTATCTAGTCCAATCCAACCATATTTTCTGGTTAAATACATGTTTTAAAAAAATTCCATATTTAATTCATCTCGATAAGAAAGTTCAGTTAAAGGGAACTTCAAAATTTTTTACCTCTTTTAAAGCATGCTCCATTATTTCATTTAACCCATGATTAATTTTTCTAGAATCACTAATTTCAACATGAAATTCATTTCTGGTTTTATACAAACAATTATTCCATTTCCCCTTTTAATGACTCTTTAATATTTTTCCTTAAACCTCCATAAAGTGGCTCATTTATAAAGATTCTTAATTAGAAATTTTACATGTTTTCAATTCATTTGAAAATAATTTATCATTATCTATGATGATTTTCCTTTATGTATGTCCATTTATGATTTAAAACCATTATTTCTTGTACAGTATTATGATACACCCTTTGGTTATGCGTTATGACATGATTATGATACCCATTTCTTTCCATGGGTAACTCATATGTTTATACCGCATGTTTATTCATGAACATGGTATTATGTTTGTGTTAAGATAGTACTCCAATGCTTTGGTTAATGTTTAGTCTCATGATACATCATGTGCTATATTAGGTATCAAACATAACCCTTTATTGGACTTTGTCCACCATACAATATAGTCATGGGAGTTATCCTCGACTCATGTTTATGTCATATTTTATATTTCTTCCAAATTCATATGTTTCCAGGATCACATGATCCCATTTTCCATATGATATGTTTCCTTATGTTTATTCATGTTCCATACCTTTTTATTTCATCATGTTATTCCTTCTGACCCATGTGATATGCTTCATTCCTATGTTTATTCCCATACTAATATTTTTAGCTCATCTATTTTTTCATGTATTCCCCTAGATATCCTATACAAATTTAAGTGCTCAAAAAAAGTTATGATCTCGTTATAGAGATTAAATAAAAGATGTTTTTTATTTTATTTTCATGTTTTATAATTGTTCACCTAGTCAATAGAAGACACTTGACTTGATGATCCTTGCCTTGTATTTGATTTTTAATTATAGTTGAAATCAAGTAATAACATTTGTAGAAGTCTAGGGTGTCTATTTTTGGTATCAGAACATGCCCTATCTATTTATGGCGATAATGACATGAACACTTTAGTAAGAACCCTAGGGATAATTATATCACCATGGATAACCTAGATTGAAACCTAAAGAATCACATGTTAATATATACTTTTAATTTATAATTATATCCTTATATGTTCAAATTTTTATTTCTATATGCTAATTAGGTAAGTATTAAAGACCCCTAATTGTACTTTCTATTTATTAGTTAATGTCTAGTTATAGGAGAACCTGTTCCAAAAACAAATGTGATAAGAAATGTGATTATTTATATAATTAAATTTGAAATCTGATAGGAATGGGAGGTACCAACATCATAACATTCCTTGAAAAAATATCTCAAGTTATGAATAATAAATTGAATCATGTGGAACTCTATCCTCCTAGGAAATATATAGTTTAATTAAATTTTTTTATGCAATTAGGACCTCATATCTTTAGTGGATATTTGGATCCCTTCATCATATAATAATGGATTAACTCCACCAAAAAGATATTCTCTTTACATTAGTGCTCATAAGAAGAGAATGTTGTGGTAGAATTCTATAATTTTTATAGGGAAGCTGATAAGTGGTGGATAATGATAAAAAATACAAAATAAAAAGAGGTAATTAATTCCATGTATTAGGAATCATTCAAGAAAATATTTTTCAATAAATAGTAACCCTGAAATCTTTGTATTAAGATGGAAAGGGAGTTCCTTGGACTAAACAAAAAGGAACACGATTCTAACTAGGTGTATGAGGAAAACTTTAATCTTCATGAATGATATTCATTTAGATTTTTCATGACCATAATGATCATGGTGGATAACGTCTTTATTAGATTAATGTCAATTCTATGAAAAATTTTGGCGATAATAGAATTTTAAATCTATGAGAATATTATTTGGTTTACCCTTAAGTTTGATATGAAGATTGGAGACTCTCAGTGGTATCATGTGTGCATAGATAAAAAGAAGAAAATAGATTTTAATAAGGGAGGATCAATATATAAATATAATGATGGAATGAAAACCCAACATCCCACATGTCAAAAGTGTGGGATGAAGCATCATAGGAACTATCTATAGGGAACCAGGAGATTATTCAAATGTGTAAGAGAGTGGAGTCATTATAATTAGTGAAAAAGTGAAATCAAGAATCCCAAAAATGTGGAACAATAAAGGATGGTTTAGATTGACACTCATCCTATAGTATAGTGTCTCAAATGAATGAAACATGTACATTATGTGTACCAATTCCCTATGTTAAGGGATTTCGGAGGCAATAAAAAACAATAACCTCCAAGACAATAATGAAGGGAATATGCTATCACTATTGTTGAGGTTGATATTGAAAATGATGTCATGATAGGTACACTAGTTTTTCATTAATGAATAAAAAACATATTATTTAGTTCTAGTTCTACGCATTATTTCATATCTTGAATATTTAGAATAACTATTCAATCAACAACTCAAAATACAAAAGATGAGTTATTTTTGAGAATAGAAGATGGGGAAATTATTGAATCCAAATTATATAAATCATCCTTGGTTAAAATATTTGTATGAACTTTCCATAACATATTGTCTTACTTTTATTAGCGGAGTTTGATTCTATATTAGGCACGGTTTCACTATCATTATACAAATAGAACATAATATTTTTAGAAAGGTAGATCACTCTTCATATCCCAAAGAATACTCCAAATATTTATAAGTGTAAGGATGATGATTTGTCTCCTTTAGAATCATCATATCATCTATGGATATTATTATCTTTTGAGTCATCATATGAAGATCAAATTTTTGATAAAAGGAGTGAATCATGTTTAAAGACATGGCTATTGTGAGGGAATACATTGATGTGTTCCCCAAATAATTTCCTTGTGTTTATCCAAAGAGAGAGGTTGATTAATCAACTGAACTTATTCTTAGATATTTTCCTACAACAAAAAATCATTATATAATGATCACCATTAAGTTGGAAGAACTAAAGAAGATGTTACAAGAAAATCTGGTCAAGGGTTCCACACACCCAAGTGCTTCACCATGGGGTTCTCTAGTCCTGTTTATCAAAAAGAATGATGGATAAATGTGCTTGTACATTGATTCACATGAGCACTAAAAAATAACTATAAAAAAAATTCCCCAGCCATAGAGCAATAACCTACATGGGAACAACAATTTCTCTAAGGTGGACCTTCATCCAGGATATCACCAATTAATGGTGAGAAAGGAAGACATTACAAAGACTCCATTTTAAACAAGGTATTTAGAATATGAGTTCATAGTTATGAACTTAAGACTCAATAATGATCAAAAAATATTAGTGGAATTAATGAATAGTGTCCTTAGAGATTATCTCAACAAATTTGTCTCCAAGTGAAAGAAAAAACATGAGGAGCAATTGAATACTATTCTAAATACTTTTCTAAGAGAGAAAATTTATGAAAAGTATTTTAAATGTGTGATCTATAAAGAGGAAGTATCATTCTTGTGGATTGTTATCACTTGTAAAGGAATATTTGTGGACCCTTCCAAGACAAAGGAAATTGATGTGTGGCCCATTCCAATATATGTAATGGATATCGATAGTTATCTGGGAGAAGTTGTGTACTACCGATGTTTTGTGAGTAATTTATCAGGATTTTATAACCTGCTAACTATGTTCTCACAGTATGGGGTAAAGTATGTCTGAATATAGTAATGCGATGTATGCTTCAAGAACTCAAGAAGAGTCTAATCCATAAACATGTACTCACACTACCAACACGTGGATAAGGTTTTGTGACATATAATGATTCTTCAAATAAAGGATTGGTTTTTGTACTCATGTAGAATGATAAATTAATAGCCTATGTGTCACTGATGTTGAAGATCCATGAGAAGAATTACCTAATGCATGATCTGTAACTTGTGGCTATGATTTTTTCCTTGAAAATCTAGTGGAACTAACTCTATAGTGAGAAGTGTGATATATATACTAATCACAAGAGTCTAAAGTATATTTTCCACAATAAGTAACTCAAAATGTGTCAAATAATATGGATAGATCTAAAAAGGATTATTATTTCTCTATCCACTACCATATGGGAAATCCAAACATGGTAGTTGATGCTCTTAGCAGAAAAGAACCTATTACCTTACCCATGATTCATATCGAGAAAGACCCCATATTCATGGATATAAAAAGGATGGATTTCAAAATCACAATGAAAGGAAATACATCCTATCATTCCTAAATGATTTCCTAACCATCTATATAAGATAAAATCAAGGAAGAACCAAGTGTTTATTTGGAAATACGAAAGAAGGTAAAATTGATAAAGGAAGAGAAGATACAAGAGTTACATATCAATGATGATGGTGTGATTCATTATTGAATAAGGATTTGTGGGCCTTCATATCCTATGATAAATAAAGAGATATTGGATAATGTATATAACTCATTTTTATTCATCCATCATGGAACAACTAAGTTGTATTGTGATCTTTGAGAGAACTTCTGTTGTGATAACATGAATTAGAAGATATCATAGTATATATCATGGTTTTTGGAAGTTCATCATGTTAAAGTAGTGTGAAAGAATTCCAAAGGGATGACACAACCATAAACTATACCCACATGGAAATTGGATAATGTCACTATGTACTTTTTCATTGGCCTCCTGAAAATATCCAAACAAAATAATATGATATGGGTTGTGGTTGATCAACTCACCAATACATCTCTATCATTACTGGAACCAATATGAGGCTTGAGCCACCACTAACCCAAGCATACCTCCATTGGCTAGGGGATAACTATCATCCTCACAGGCATAACTAGCATGGGGATGCATTTTTTTAAGTACGTGTAAACACACACACACACAACTATCTCAATGTAGAATTTGAGAGGGAGAAGAGTACATTAAAAAAACTCTTGGGAAACATCCATGCATGTAAAACCTCTAGATGGTATTAGAGTACAATAGTGTAAACTAAAAAGGAAAGGGAGAAAATACACACCCAACTAGAAATATGTCTCAACTAACCAAAATGAGAAAGAAAAACATTGAAACATCCTAGCTTCTTATCTCCAATCTATGACCATCATACACATTCCAATGTATTGTGTATCCCTATTCTCCTCTATGGTCACCACCAAACGATCTGTTCTCTTCATAAGAAACAACACATGTCGAAAAATACCTTATAGGGGTAAGTATATACTTACCTATTAGGAAACCATAAAAGTTGAAGGGGGAGTAGTAAGATATAAAATAGTAATATAAAGGCTGAAAATAGTAAACAAGATGTAGCTCAACCCAAGAAAGAGAAAGAGTAACCTTGTCCATGCACATGGTTCTTAACACTGTGAGTAGATAAACAACACATTGAGTCTTTTCCACCCTTAATAAGATAGTTAATGCATCCTACCATGAGACTCTAAACACAAAAGCATGTGGAATACCCCATACCTCTTCACAACCCATGGAAGGGTAGTAACCAAATCCATTAGTATGGATATATAAGTATAAATGTGTGTGTGATTAGTCAAAAAAACCTAAACCAAAAAACAAATATTATCTCAATCTCGCAACTCAACCTAGGAAGAAGAGTCTTCATGGGTTTCTAGAAGTCCATCAATGATGCCCAACATCTCACGCGTCTACTTAGAAGTAACAGTGTGATGGACCAAGCCTCACCACAATGTCTCACAATCGAGGGGGAACAAATTCCAATTAGATTACATGTTCCCTATTTCAATAGGAGGGTTTTACTATGTAGGTTACCATAGAGGACCCACAACCAAGATGATGGGGGTTCCACTCTGGTGTCATGATGAACCAACCCAATATATTACATGGGGTTCTACTTAGTAGGTATAAGACTCATTCCAAGATAATGGGGGGTCCACTATAGTTTTATGAGGACCCCCACCCTGGTGAGATAGGGGGTTTCACACAGTAGGTAGAGGTCCCACACCCAAGCTAATAGAGGGTATCCAATCTATAGGTTGAGGACCCATGCCCTTTTGTGACAAGGGGGTCCCACTATGGTCATTAAGGACCCACACCCCATATAATAGGGGGTTCCACTTGTTAAGTATCTTTAGATGACTCGTGTCTATGATGATGTGGTGTTCCACTCTATAGGAAGCCTCTGTTGATCCATCCAGATAACTTCTGTCACTGAGTGTCACCTAAAAAATAATCATTCCAGGAACATTTCACATCATGTTTCAAAATCCTCAATTGGGGGAAAATCTTTTTCTACATGAAAAAAATAATTAGGATAGGCTACTCGCGAGCCAAAATACCAGTTCAAGTGATGGAGATAGAGAAGACCATTGTTTATTCAAAGGAACCATGGGGGTACACAGAGTGCGAGGGAGGCCACACGATATGTGGTCCCACTCTATCCCCTACCCATTTACATATATGTTCATGGATTCCAGTCCATGTAGAAGTACACTCAATGTAGTTGGACTACACTAACTTCCTAAGAAACCTTGGATCGTTCTGTGTCCTTATGGACATGACATTTTGACTAGGCCATATCCCGGTACATTAGTACATGGAGTGACTCTTCACAAGGGGTGTATTCCATGTTCTATATCCATGCCCTTGTACTTGGGTATGTGGTGCATGCCAGGATATGTTCTCTACCACATGAATCATCTACATGGGTAAGGGGTAAATGACATGTAGGTAATCTACATTGTGGGTTATCCTTATGAATTCCCAAAACCCTAGACTCCATAGATAAGGGGATACAAGTCGTGTGTTCCTCATGGTGTACGACACGTAGTCCGGTTTTTCAAAATTTTCAATATTTGTATACCATGCATTGAATCAATTGTTCCACTATAGTTATCACCTTATTTTAACCATTAATTAGTGGATCTAGTCTCAATTAATCATTTCCATCCATCAAGTGGATGAAAAATGGTTTCTACCATTCCTTGGTGTTCTCTATAAAAAAACACCTCCTGATTTTTTGTGTAGATGATGATTTGATCTCTAATAAACAAAAAAATCACCCATGTCTCAAAAACATCCCAGATACATGCTTTATTCACCGATCCATCCCCCATACATCATTTTTTCATGATTCTAGTGGTCTGATCGGGCTCAATAATGCACGAAAATGTAAAACCATGACAGTGGAGTCCAACCAGAGAAGAACACGAAGAAATTGAGGGAGAAAGAACAAGAGAAAATGTTCAAGGATCATTTTCCAAGTGTTCATGACCAATGATCAAGAATATAGATATCTGGTTTAGAAAAAAAATTGAATAAACAGTTAAATGGATACATAGGATAATGTCAAGGATCCAAAATTGCTGCAGATCGATTGAAATGAATGATATGCTCAATCAATTTAATCAAAATGGGCTTAATACAAAATTGAAGATTCCTACCAGGATATTAAATCATTTTTCATTGAGAATCCTGATTTCCAATGATTTAAGGGAATCGTCATGTTTGTTGCGCTAATATTTTCTCTGATCAAATATTTTTTTCATCATTCGATTTGATTCCCCAATGGATGGAGGGGAAAAATATTTGGAATCCCCCAAGTGTTTATGTGGATAACCCTGGAGGATTTTCCAATGTGATTCATTTGTAGGAATTTTTTTTAATTATAATGAATTAATTAATTAACTTAAATTAATTTATTAATCCACTGAATGCACCGCCATTGGGTGAGAAGTCTAAACACCCCATGATGACATATTATAGGTCACACCTAGGGTAAAAAATGTGTTATGGACTCAACAACGATATTAGATTTTGGATATGAGATTCCATTCAAGGCTGAAAATTCATTTTTATTTGATTTTCAAAACAACTAATTTATGGATGAGTGGTAACTGATGGGAAACAAAATCAATGGTGTCCAGATAAAAAATATGAAAATAAAAAACATAAATAATCCACAGAACCCAAGTCGATCACGATTCGAGGTCTGTCTACCGAAGTCCCATCACCTCAAACAATCACCATTAACCCATTTTTGAAGTCTCCAACATCACTTATGTCAGGGTCTCCATCCACCGCACAAGTATTTGGATCCCAAATGATTCCATCAAAGTCAAAAACCAACATCATGAACCATACATCCATCGTTTAAATCCAAAAACCACTATTATTTCCACTATCTAAACATACACACGAATGTCGGAGATAGATGGAGACCTTCAAAACACCTTGAGACAACATCACCATGTCATCAAACAAAATCGAACTAAAAACCATAGAAAATCCAAAACCAAGGTGGAGAAATCCAAAAAACAAAAAAAAAACCCAAGAAGAAATCAATTGGAAACATAGGAAGAGGAAGAGAAACCAATAAATCCACAAAAAGACAAACTGAATTAGTCCAAGTTGAGTGCTTCATCGGCTGCAAAATACCACCTCCCAAAACCTCTAAGTAACCACCCCTCCCAAACCAACTAAGTGAGGAGTAGATGTACTTGAGGTCAGGGAAAATAATTGAACAACCTAGGTCTCCCATCATCAGCATCACAAGGAGGATAAAACCCATAGCAGAAAATAAGAATGAGTTGACACATGAGTGGCTGAAAAAACTAGGACCACTGAACTGCTTAATCCAGAACCATAATGTATCCATCACTCAACATAAAACCTGGAGAGGCATGATGGAAGATGAGGTTAGTTTAGGGTAGCAATGGTTGAGGCCTTCAATAGAGATAACCTTCAACAGGACCAGTAGATCCACCCTACAAGACAGACACAATGAAAAATGCACAGTCATGGTGGAAGAGGGCCGAATGAGGTGAAAAGTGGAGTATAAAGTAAGGAAAAGAGGAAGTAATGGTGCCCATATGCACCACCGACCTTGAATAAGAGGGTTTATAGTGGAAACCCTAGGATGTCGAGAGTGAAATGGGGGGATCCCAGAGAGAAGTCCACCATACCTATTTCATTTTTTCAAGAGATTCTATTTATGATATATCCCATTTTATTTATGAAACTATAAATGAATAATATAAAATTTATTTAATATTATTGTAAAATTATATCCTCAAACACTGAGACTCAGAATTGTATTCCATTTCAGTTCCTTTCTCAAAAAATATATATATAATTATTTTAAAGCCTTAGAAGGAACCAACTGGGTCTATATATCATTCCCACTTTTAATATTTTTGTCCCTAAAAAGAAAAACTAAACAAACATCATGGGATACTAATACCACGTCTTGATATCCTACTCTGAGGAACTCTCCTACATGTTCTCGTTCTTCCAAATACATAATCCAATGGAACGATTCATCCACATATGGTCATCTTCAGTCAATCATTGATTTCCACATGGTACTCAACAAAGGTGGCTCGATATATGATTTCCATCCCACCCCATTTTATAATATGTTTGGAGTCATTCACATATCTCCTCAACTATGACATTTGGAAGACATTGTGCACCAACTATAGCTGTGGGTGTAGGCAGAGGCAGTAGATAATTTTGAAAACCCTTTAGACGATAACAAATGTCCTGATGAACCTTGGGTATTGCATTCTTTTGTATCATATCCTCCTTAATTATAATAATGGATAGACTCTTAGGTAAATTTTGTGTCCCTGATCGAACATGAAGGGCCTAAGACAAATATCTTTGTAAGATTTATGTCTACTATGACCCATCATCTTGTTCTCAGGGATGACTTGGACCTTCTCTATCATCACCTAAACCATCTATGGACTAACAAGAGATGTCTCACTGATCTATTTCCAGCACAAGGGTGACTTGCAATGTCTGCCATATAAGGACTCAAAAGGTCCCATTCCAATATTTGATTGGTATATATTATTGTGCACAAGCTCAACCAATGACAAGTGATAATCCCAACTATGATTAATGTCTAACACACAAGCCCTCAGAATATCCTCCAACAATTGGATTGTGTGCTCAGTCTTCCCATATATCTTGGGTGAAAAGTTGTATTGATCCTTATCTAGGTCTCTAATGCCTTTTCTAAGCCTCTACAAAACCATGACATAAACTACACGTCTCGATATAATACAATCATCAAGGGAACACCATGAAGTTGATCGATCCCCCGCACGTACTACTACCCTAATATCTCCACCAAACATGACTCCATGATATCAAGTAAGTGTGACAACTTCATGAGTCAGTCAACTATAACCAAGATGGATTCATGGCCCTTCATTGTGTATAGAATACCTATCACAATGTTCATGGATATTCTATCCCACATTCACTAAGAGATCTCAAATGGCTGCATCAAATCTTACATAACCTGGTGCTCAACCTACAGCTACTAATAGGTGATGCATCGAGAGATAAACTCAGATACCCTCCATATCATGAAGAATAAAAAAATCCACTAAAGGTCTCAGTACATATTCCCCACACCAGGATTTATATCGAGGGGACAAGTGTGGAACTCTCACATCAACTCCTCCCTAATCACAACTAGGACTACTATCCATCCCTAGAAAAGGATGATGTGATCCTTCATTTAGAATATCCATATGGAGAATATACTATATATATATATATATATGTTCATGTTTGATGTCAATGTTTATGCCTCCCAATAGGTACTCTCTCACATGCTCGAGAAGCGAGGGAGTTAACACCATCGACTGAAGAAAAGTTATACCTTGCCGCTCCACCAGGGTCAGATGCATAGAGGCCAACTGCTCCGAAACCTCCAGCACCAAACGAGCCTAAGACTTCCTATTAAGGGAATATACTACTATAATGGCCTTCCCAAGTGTATATACTATCTCAATTTCATAGTCTTATAAGAACTACAACCAACATCGTTGTCTCAAGTTCAAGTATCTCCATATAAAGACATACCTGAGACTCTAATGGTATGAGTGTACCACAAAGCACTCTCCCAAAAGGTAGTGCCTCTAAATAGTTAGGGTAATGTCTATAATTTCCAACTCTATGTTTTTACATGATTATGTCTTCTCATGTTTATCAAATTCCTCAAATATTATGCAATAATTGACTGTCTCTACATCAATATGCAACTCAATCCAGCTCCTAAGGAATCACAATACACCACAAACTCCATGCCTTCATATGGTAGTCTGAAAATAGGTGTAATCATTAGCCTCAACCTAAAATCAATGAAGGCCTTCTTTAAAAACACAATTTTGGTAAATCGACTCCCTTTATGTGCTAGTGTTGTAAAATGGAATGCAATTCCGAATATTTTTTTTCCAAAAACCTCTTGTAATACCCTCCCAAGCCACGAAAGATCCACACCTCTGACACACACTTGGGTGGATCCCAAGGAATCAATTCATGGATCTTCATAGGATTCATGGATGTACCATGATCAAAATTTAGAAGCACTAGAAAGTGAGCCTCATGAGTTCAGAATTGGAACTTGGAATGTTTCCCATAGATCTGGTTCTCTAAAAGAAAATAAATAATCATCCTCAAGTGTTTTTCGTTCTCCTCCTATGATGTAGAAAAAATAATTATGTCATCGATGAAGATGAAACAAACTAGTCCATTTACACTAGGAATAACTAGTTCATTAAATCCATAAACATGATAGGGGAAATCATTATACCAATGGGCATCACCAGAAACTCATAGTGTCTATAGAGACATAAGAATTAAATATTTGGAATATCAACATCATGAACCCTCAATTGGTTGTATAAAGATAAGATATTGATCTTTTATATCCATCATGTAAATCACAAATGGTCAAATATATGATCAATCCTTGGAAATTAGTACTTTTTACTTATTGTGGCCTTGTTTAGGTGATGATAATCTATGAAAATTCACAAGCTCCAATTAACCTTTTTCATTAACAAAACTAGAGATACTTAGGGTGACACAATTTTATTAATTAAAACCTTCTCTCAAAGGTCCCTAACTAAAATTTAATCTCTTGGAGCTCGATATGAGCCATACACTATTCTTTAGAAGAGATCGGTACAGTAATGGGATACAAGTTGATACAAAACTCCATCCCCCGCCTCAAAGGTAGTACCAAAACATCCTTAGGGAATTAATTGTTATAATTCTCAATTACTGAGGGAATCCATATCCCCGAGGATTCCATAGAAACAATGGATAACCTTTCTATCTCATGAGTGATGGGATACATCCTCCAACTCTCAAAACCCACTCTCTCTGCCATGAGATCCATCTCCCCAAAAAAGGTTAATCTTTCCCCATTAGTACGAATCCATATGACTTATCTATAGTATTGGTCAATCTTGTCTCAGGCTGTGGAAAACCAATACATACCCATTATGATATCAAAGGTTTCCATTAAGATGACCAAAAGTTCCCATGTTAACCTCTATTTGTAAATCAATTGTTCGCACTACCGGTAGATAAAAGATACAGAAGAAGTGTCCCCCATAGAAGCCTCATGACGAAGCTTCTAGGATATTGCCTCATCTGGTAGCTCCATATCACACACCAAGAGTATAGAGATGAAATAATGGATATTACCTATATCTACTGATAATTAGTAAATATTATAACAAATATAGATCATGCCTCAAGTCATCTCAAGTCTTGTGGGGTCATAATCCTCCAAAGCCTGCAGTTGTTTGCAACCTCGACCGCCATCTCCGAGAGCCTGATAAAGGATTCTTGGTGGTGGCAGTGGAAGGATAACATAGTATCGTTCACACCCCCCCCTTAACATCTCCTCATTTTCAACTAGATCAACCTCCCTAAGGGCCACCCTTCCCTCACTTGGTAGTTCCTTAAACACAACACAACCTCGAATATGGTCGTTCGTCAGCTATTTTCCTTCACTCCTAAGCATGTATAACCAGGACATATCGGGCCATGTTACCTTTCCCCTAAAAATAATAAAATCACCCCACTCTAGGTTGTCATTCCCTCTATGCTTCCCATGACCACATGTCTGAGTCTGATCATGGGGAGGTCTCCTGCGTTGAGATCCCATCATCTAGAATATGTTAGCTATAGAGACCCTAATCTTGACGTACATGGAAATTACATTACTTTTGCGGAATACTTAGTACCTAACAAAAACACACACACAAGGACCATAATATTTTAGTGTCTTTGGAAACTCAGAATATAATCTTCTAATCGTGGTGAAAGATCTTCAACATCTCCCATAAAGATCATACCTTTTTTTTCTTAACTAAAACCTTTCTTTATATCCTGGGGAAAAGAAAACATAAAAGGGTGGGCTCAAATGCTCAGTGACGGTAAACAAAAGAAATATCAATCACATCATATTCATAAGAACATTGCATTTTGGAAATCTTAACCTGCAAAAGAGATCATAATATCATAACATGGGATAAATCATAGTAGTGAAATGTAATCCCAATAATCATAACTTAAAACATGAAACTTTGTGGCGTACACTCATAATCATAGATAATCATTTCTTATTAGTCAAGACTCATTTCCAAGACTATCTTAGTGGACAATGTCCATTTCTGAACCGTATTCACTCCTCGTATCAGTCATGTTTCACTGAACCGGTTTAACCTGCCGTTCCAAACATGTCTATCACATGAGATATAAAATCTTTACCCAATTCATTGGAGGGAGATATAGGTCCCACCCATCTCATAATTATACCATTATTAAGTGTGCCACAAAATCATAAACCATACATCATAGCATAACCCATGTAATAAAAATGGGATTTTTAAACATCGTGACATCATAAAACAATTTATATAAGATAAAGGTATTCATAAAAATAATTCCATCACAACATAATCAAATTAATGTAATAATAGGGATAGAAACAGAACCCTTTATTATCTTAGATGTAAAATAATTTTGATAAAACACTTGAACTCCATTCTTGAGGAAACTATCCTTTCTACTTCAAAAACACTTTTCCTTTATTAACATATCATAAAATTATAAACCAAAAGAAGTTGATTAAAAATAAACATGAAAACTTGTAAATTAAGCTTCTTGGAAATAATGTTTTAAAAATCCATTCATGCCGTATAAGTTAAAAAAACATTCTTCTCGTACTTTTGTTGGAAAAGTCAAAAAGTACGTCTTATGAAAAACGACAAAAGATTCTTTTCATATCTTTTACTAAAAACTCACCGATGGGTAAAATTGGATTTAAAGAAATGTATGTGGATGGAAATAATATTACATAATGAGGAAACATTGATGTTGATTTAAATATTCCCCTGTAAATTCTGAAGTATAAATAATCTCGGATAAAAATGAGATTGTGAGATTTTCCCTTACCTTAGGTCCGATTTGCTTGGTAAGTGTCTGAACCTCCTGTATAATGATTTATATAATGTCATTGACTTATTATAGAATCATAATCTTTGTTATAATATCATATATGGCCATCTTCTTAGATTCTTATTAGTAATATTTCATTGCCACTTGTTATTCGGGTGTTTATTACTTTTTGTTCTTATGCGTGTTTTGTCGAATAAATTCTTATTCTTCTCTTTAGGTTATAGATATCTTATTCACATAATGTAATTAGTGTAATATATATAATATTCATTCATTCAATTCATTTATATAATCATTATGCAATGAAGATCATGTATAATGAGTCGTATCACATCGTGGAGACAGTATTTTGTATGTACGCACGAGTGATGATATCATCCCCATGATAGTGGGATTGTATTGGAGTGTTTGTATACTATTTCAGAATAAATTTCACTTTAAAATAATCGTATATAGTTATTATTTACACCATTTTACCCATCCAAGTAAGGTGGTGGTGGAAAATAGATTACACCACGGTGTGGAGACGGTATTCCGTACGTACGCACGCGCGGTGATTTCATTTTCCGTTGGATGGATAGATGATGAAATAAGGTTGTTTCATACTTATAATAACATAACAGTATATTAGTTATACTGGTTTTATAACTTCATAATGAAAAAACTAAAGAAGATGAAGTGGAAGAAGAAATAAAGTTGAAGGAATCAGTAACGGACATTACCTCTTCTTTGAAGCACCTCTTTGAGACCTCCTCTTAGGGCACTAAAATTGATCTTTGAAGAAGACCAGGACCTCTAGGATGTTTCTAAGGAAGTGGAGAAGAGAATTTGGCAGGGTTTGGCCGAGCTTTAAAGCTCAATGTGGTGTGAGGAAGAGAGGTAGGAGGTGCCCTTTTATAAGGGAGGAGAGGGGCACCTTTGGAAAAACTAAAAATATTATTTTATTATAAAGTCATATTCATTTTTTAATAGCTCCAAATTTATTTATTTCGAATCTAATGTTGGGATGGGTCGAAATAATCTCATCCAATAGAATTTATACAAGTTTAGGTTTCTATTTTTACCTTATCATTTAGATTTAACTTTAAGTAAAATAATTTTACTTTTACCGTGTCTCCTTGTTTACTTACACTATAAGGTTAATAAACATACTATAACAAGAAAAACGAACCCAAAGTTATTTATTATTAATATATATAACCTTAGCTAAGTCATATTTCCGAACCATAGATTTTTAGGAATAAAATATCAATTAATAATATAATATTTGTTTTAAAAACTATTTTATGTCAATTTTGACACTATTTGGTAATTGATTTTTTTTGAAAATCCTAACAGAATGATTAGTTCGAACAAAGTTAACTAAATCAATACTAACAAGTCATATGAACACAAAAAAGTATTGGAATTCATAAAAAGTCTCAAATTACATTTATTGTGGTATTTATAACATCAATTATGTCAATATTTCATTAATTAGATAATTACTGCATCATCATTGGGTCATAAATAAATTTAATTATTTAAACTCTAAAAATTACAAATAAAATATCATTATGTAGGAAATATTTTTATCTTTCTAATTAATATTTATAATAGAATTTATCTTATGTATAACCCTATAGTAAAAATTATTTAGTTATTAAACTTTGATTTTAACTATTTTAACCCTTCGTTAAATAAATTAATATTAAATGTCCTAATCTAATCCAAGTGGTCCTAAATGGTAATATTTTATACCTAAGGTTGCTTTTGGTCGAATTTCACTTATCCAATATAATTAGGGCATGTGTTAGGGTAATAATAATATCATTTTTACCCTTAATTACCCTATTTACTTTTAACTGTGGTAAAAAAAGTAAAAAGTTACTATTCATCAAAAATTATTTTCATCTCATTGAACCACATTTTACTTACTTAAATCAACCGTGTCTCTCAGATTTTTGAAATTCCATTCACAAAAGCGGTAAAATTACGTTTTATGTAAATTTGCAAATTCTCCTAGATGGTGGGTAAAAGACGGTCAAAAGTTCAATAAAATTTTTAAATATCTAAAATTGTTATAAAATGACACCAATGAATTACCTTGAACTTATATAGGTATTATGTATCAATTTTGACATAAAATAAATTTAAATAAAATAAATAATTATTTAAATAAAAAGTTTGTTTTTAAATAGTAACCCAGTGTTTTCACTATTCATCAAAAATTGAATGTTTTCAGAAAAGTACCAAAATTTCACCCTAGGCTAATTTCGATATTCTGAATCCAAAAATGAAGTCCATTTTCAAAAATAAAATTTATAAAATTTCAAAAAGTGGGTATTACTATTCATAACGGCTAGTTTTAACAATATTTTAATAGCATATCGTTGTTTAGCGAAACTCGGTATTGCGTACAACACACACAATCGTGGAGGGTCGCGCTTGCGTGTAATGCAAGCCAAGTCAGGGATGCATGTTGTGCAAGAACCTTTTGGTGTAGCGTACAACAGAAGACATTAATGAAATTAAAAAGAATATTTTTCGTAAAATCTTGGGGTGTTACATTCTACCCCCCTTAAAATTAATTTCACCCTCGAAATTCGCCGGGGTTATAAATGGTTTACTACTCAAAAGTTTCTTTAATAGAAACCCACATCATAAAATGGAATACCAAAACATGGATTTAAAAAACTAAAAGTATGAAACGTAATGGTTACCCAAATTAACTAATCACTGGGTTTCGACATAGGAGAACATAGGTGAAAATATGGATATAGAAGAGAAATCTAACCGTCATGTTCTGATGGAGAGTGGTAGAGAACATGGATATGAAAAATCCAACAATAAAAAAGCCATAAATTTGTGATTATCCTGGGTACCATCTGATTCATCGGATATAAGGGCACTAGGACAACATTTTTTGTTTTCAAGATCATTTCCCTAAAGTTGAAGAATTTGATTTAGAATAAATACTTACTTTATTTTGGTACAATCTCACTGTTGTTCGTGATTTGAACAATTTCCACTTCAACTCTTAAAGAAATAAAGTTGAATTTGTTATTCGTGATGTTTTAACAGATCATGTGATAGAATGATGGGTCATTCCATCTGTTTCAAACAAAATGTTCGGAAAAGTTATCAAATATACATAAGTCCTTCTATGGTGAGGTTAATCGTATACGATTACAAAAATTTACTTATAATTCATATATCATACCGCGTAATAAAATAAAACTAGTTTCTACTCACCAGGGACTTCATGTAGGCCAGTGGTAGGTGATAAAGGCTAGTCGCACTTCGGTTGTGGGTTCGATTCCCACAGCCTTGTCCGACGCGATGGGTTGTTGCCCGTACTACAAGCTTTCCTTTTTATAAAGCTATATTACTATAACATCCCATCAATAATATCGAAAAACGTTCTATCCTTAAACAGTACTAACTTATTTCCAACATAATCCATTCCAATATTTAGGCATATCTAAAATACTTCTGTCCAAGATCATAGTATAAAGAAAATGATTACTTGAAATGTCACATAACAATCACGTGAATGCCATCATTTATCACCCATATATCATAAGATATATCGTGTTGGTCAAATTACAAACATGTGAATACCTTAATCATGTATTCTCTTGAAGAATGAATACCCATTGAACCTTAGTGAAAACATGAATTCAGTTAAAAGTTAACACTTTCCACAAACCAAAATCCTCAAAATTCCTTATACTCAAACCATGATATCACTTAGTCCTTATATCAATCATGAGCTCATTAATACAATCAAACATCTCATTATCTTCTTATCCCTTCATTATGCACATATCATCTACTTACTAAAAATATCTCAATCACTTTCCATGGTTACCGGTACCATAAAATTATTGAAAACCACAATAGACCAATACATAAATATTCCAATATTCCACGATACTATATACAACATTATTTTGGAATCCCATTTCATAAACCTTTCCTGGTATGCTGAGTCGACATAAAGGTAGTCAAAGTCCTAGTTTCCAATGTTTGAATAAACCTTTCCTCTGATACCAACTGTAGAGACCCTAAGATTGATGTACATGGACATTAAATTACTTTTTCAGAAAACTTAGTACATAAAAAACACACACACAAGGACTTTAATAGTTTAGTGTCTTTGGAAACTCGGAATATAATCTTCTAATCGTGGTGAAAGATCTTCAACATCTCCCATAAAGATCTTCCCTTTATTTCTTACCTAAAAACATTCTTTATATCCTGGGGAAAAGAAAACATAAAAGGGTGATCTCAAATGATCAGTAAGGGTAAACAAAATAAATATCAATCACATCATATTCATAAGAACATAACATTATGGAAATCATAACTTGCAAAAGAGATCATAATATCATATCATGGGATAAATCATAGTAGTGAAAGGTAATCCCAATAATCATAACATAAAACATGAAACTTTGTGGCATACACAAATAATCATAGATAATCATTTCTTATTAGTCAAGACTCATTGCCAAGACTATCTTAGTGGACAATGTCCATTTCTGAACCGAGTTCACTCCTCGTTTCAGTCATGTTTCACTGAACCGGTTTAACCTACCTTTCCAGCCATGTCTATATCATGAGATATAAAATCTTTACCCAATGCATTGGACAGAGATATAGGTCCCACCCATCTCATAATGATACCATTCTTATGTGTGCCACAAAATCATAAAGCATACATCATAGCATAACCCATGTAATAAAAATGGGATTCTTAAACATCGTGACATCATAAAACAATTCATATAAGATAAAGGAATTTATAAAAATAATTCTATCACAACATAATAAAATAAATGTAATAATAGGGATAGAAACAAAACCCTTTATTATATTAGATGGAAAATAATTTTGATAAAACACTTGAAGTCCATTCTTGAGGAAAATATCCTTTCTAATTCAAAAACACTTTTCCTTTCTTAACATGTCATAAAATTCTAAACTAAAAGAAGTTGATTAAAAATAAACTTGAAAACTTTTAAATGAATATTATTGGAAATAATGTTTTAAAAATCCATTCATGCCGTATAGGTTAAAAAAATATTCTTCTCATACTTTTGTTGGAAAAGACAAAAAGTACCTCGTACGAAAAATGACAAAAGATTCCTTTCATATCTTTTAATAAAAACTCACCGAAGGGTAAAATTGGATTTAAAAAATTTTATGTGGATGGAAATATTATTAAATATTGAGGAATCATTGATGTGGATGATAAATATTCCCTAGTAAATTCTGAAGTATAAACAATCTCGGATAAAAATGAGATTGTGAGATTTTCCCTTACCTTAGGTCTGATTTACTTCGTAAGTGTCCGAACCTACTATATAATGATTTATATAATGTCATTGACTTATTCCAGAATAATACTCTTTGTTATAATATCATATATGGCCATATTCTTAGTTCTTATTAGTAATATTTCATTGCTACTTGTTATTCGGGTGTTTATTACTTTTTGTTCTTATGCTTGTTTTGTCGAATAAATTCTTATTCTTCTCTTTAGGATATAGATACCACATTTCCAGAATGGAATTAGTGTAATATATATCATATTCATTCATTCAATTAATTTATATAATCATTATCCAATGAAGATCATGTAGAATGAGTCGCATCACATCGTGGAGATGGTATTCCGTATGTACGCACGAGTGATGATATCGTTCCCATGATCGTGGGATTGTATTAGAGTGTATGTATACTATTTCAGAATCAATATAACTTTACAATAATCATACATAGTTATTATTTACACCACTATACCCATCCAAGTAAGGTGGTGGTGGAAAATAGATTACACCACGGCATGGAGACGGTATTCCGTACGTACGCACGCGCGGTGATTTCGTTTTCTGTAGGATGGATAGATGGTGAAATAGGGTTGTTTCATACTTATAATAACATTCCAGTATATGAGTTATACTTATTTTATTACTTCATAATTAAACAACTAAAGAAGAATAAGTGGAATAAGAAATAAAGTTGAAAGAATCGGTAACGGACATTACATCTTTTTTGAAGCGCCTCTTTGAGACCTCATCTTAGGGCACTAAAATTAGTCTTTGAAGAAGACCAGGAACTCTAGGATATTTCTAGGGAAGTGGATAAGAGAATTTGGTAGGGTTTGGCCGAGATTGAAGGCTCAAAGTGGTGTGAGGAAGAGAGGGAGGAGGTGCCCTTTTATAATGGATGAGAGGGGCACCTTTGGAAAAACAAAACATATTATTTTATTATAAAGTCATATTCGGTTTTTAATAGCTCCAAATTGATTTATTTCGAATATAAGGTTGGTATGGGTCTAAATAATCTCATAGAATATAATTTATACAAGTTTAGGTGTCTATTTTAACATTATCATTTAGATTTAGCTTTAAGTTAAATAATATTACTTTTACCGTGTCTTCATGTTTTCTTACACTATAAGGTTAATAAACTTACTATAACAAGACAAAAGAACCCCAAGTTGTTTATTATTAATATATATAACTTTATCTAAGTCATTTGGCCGAACCTTAGATTTTTAGGAATAAAATAACAATTAATAATATAATATTTATTTTAAACACTATTTTAGTTCAATTTTGACACTATTTGGTAATTGATTTTTTTGAAATTCCTAACAGAATTATTAGTTCGAAAAAAGTTAACTAAATCAATAATAACATTTCATATTAACATATAAAATTACTATAATTCATAAAAAGTCTCAAATTACATTTATTTTGGTATTTATAACATCAATTATGTCAATATTTCATAAATAAGATAATTACTCCATCATCATTGTGTCATAAATAAATTAAATTATTTAATGTCTTAAAATTACAAATAAAATATCATTATGTAGGAAATATTTTTATCTTTCTAATGAATATTTATAGTCAAATTTATCTTATGTATAAACCTATATTAAAAATGATTTTGTTCTTAAACATTGATTTTAACTATTTTAACCCTTCTTTAAATAAATTAATATTAAATGTCCTAATCTAATCCAAGTGGGCCTAAATGGTCATATTTTATACCTAAGGTTGTTTTTGGTAGAATTGAACTTATCCAATAGAATTATTACATGTGTTAGGGTAATAATAATATCATTTTTACCCTTAATTGCCCTATTTATTTTTAACCATGGTAAAAAAAGTAAAAAGGTACTATTCACCAAAAATTATTTTCATCTCATTGAACCACATTTTACTTACTCACATAAACCATGTCTCTCAGATTTTTGAAATTCCATTCACAAAAGTGGTAAAATTAAATTTTATGTAAATTTGCAAATTCTCCTAGGAGGTGGATAAAAGACGGTCAAAAGTTCAATAAAATTTTTATATATCTAAAATTATTATAAAATGACTCCAATGAATTAAATTGAACTTATATAGGTATTATGTATCAATTTTTACCTAAAATAAATATAAATAAAATAAATAATTATTTAAATAAAAAGTTGGTTTTTAAATAGTAACCCAGTGTTTTCACTATTCATCAAAAATTGAAAGTTTTCAGAAAAATACTAAAATTTTACCCTAGGATAATTTTGATATTCTGATTCCAAAAATTAAGTCCATTTTCAAAAATAAAATTTATAAAATTTAAAAAAGTGGGTATTACTATTCATAACGGCTAGTTTTAATAATATTTTAATAGCATATCGCTGTTTAGTGAAACTCGGTATTGCGTACAACACACACTATCGTGGAAGGTCGCGTATGCCTGTAATGCAAGCCAAGTCAAGGATGCATTGTGAAAGCTCCTTTTGGTGTAGCGTACAACATAAAACATTAATGAAATTAAAAAGAATATTTTTTGTAAAATATTGGGGTGTTACATTAGCGGTTGTAGATGACTCAGCCCTATGATTCCCAATTCTAGCTCCAGCTACCTGTCTTCCCAATGATAGGAAACTCTCTGTCACCAATTCCTTCTCAAACACCCCATAATTGGTGGGGATGTACAAGGGTAATACTCTGGCTTGAATCTATTTTTGGAGTCCTTGCACAAACTTATGTTCTCATAAGTAGCCATTCAAAATCATGTAATGGGAGTACTGGGTAATGTTTGTAAACCTCTATATATACTTATCCACTATCATCTCTCCCTAATACATATATAGAAGCTCCACAATAAAAACTGAGTGAAAATAGTGGGGGTTGTACTCCTCATGAAAGAGCTTCTAGAAGTCGGTCTATATGAGTGTCAACTCATCAAGCATCTGGGTAATAAGTCTTAACCAGCACCAAGTTGCTCTATGGAAAATCCTATAATCTAGTGAAACTACATAATATATAAGTGTATGAATGAGCTTAAACACACGTAACACAGACTCTAGCCAATAATCTACTACCTAAGGATTTTTCTTTCCATGAAACCTCATTAGCCTCTAACAGTGGAACTGGCAGACCATGGTAATCATGGGCACGTCCTCAACCTACTCTACTAGGACGATCTGCTACCAGATAAGAGGAGGTTCTACTACCTTTCCACCTAAATGAATAATTTTTTGGGATTGACTGTAAAATAAGTACTCATCTCTCATCAGATTATAATCATGATCTAAAACTAGAATCCTAGCCGGCTGACATCATGGATGCATATTGAAATTTGATCAAGATGTACCATGGTCAAATGAGAATATATATATATATATATATAGATAATGTAAAAAAATAATCATGAATGATATTAAAGGACTCAATATTATATAATGCATGTACCATTGATCCATGTAACCAATGTCATGGTATGTTGAGTCGACATAAAGGTAGTAAAAGTCTGGGTGAATAGATATATCGGCTGCTTGTACCATCACTGGATTCCTTAGCCTGGGAGCCACACTTCAGACACTTTGACATTGTTTCCCTAATCCCAACCAAATAATCATAAGAAGAATACTCCAAACACCATACCAAGGACCGATCCATCTCTAGTACAAATCTTTCATAACTCGACGTAAGCTGGTCCTTGAGCCGCAACTATTGCAAGCCAACCTCTATAGTCCAGGGTCCGACAACCCACACTGAAGGCATAACTAACACGGGGAGGCATTTTCCTATGTACCCACCCCCCCCACACACAAACAAACAACTTTAATATATAAGTGACAAAGTAGAATAGTATGGTAATTTAAACTAAAAATTAAGGGGAAAAATAAATTCATAACTAGAAATATGACCCAACCTAAAAAAATTGTAAATAAAAATACTAAGAGAGACCAACTCCTGATCTTAATGTTCTGACAACCATACATAGTACAAGGAAAAAATATCCCTAAGATCCTCTTTATTCACCACTAAAAATTCCATCATCTACAAAAGACATGATACATGTGGGAAAATACCATGCAGGGGTGAGTATATACATACCTAATAAGACACCTTGAAAGCTGAAGGGGGATAAGAGATAAAAAATTAATATAAAAACTATAGATACTAAACAGAATGAATATCAAGCTTAGTAAGAGATAGAATAACAATGTACATGCACATGGGGATCAACAGGGTGAGTATATGAACTACACATCAAGTATTTTTCACCCATAGTAGCAAAGTAGACTCATCCAAACACTAGAATATAAACATGGAATGAAGGTGGAAAACCCTGCTCATCTTTGCAACCCATGTAAGGAGAATTACCAAATACAATGGTATGGATAAAAAGTATATATATATATATATATATTCTCAGTCAAAAGAAACCCATATGAGAGATAAAGGGGATCTTCATCTCACAACTCAACCCAAGAAAAAGAGTTTCCAACATTTCTAGAAGTCTATTAATGATATCCAACATCTCACACTTCTTCTTATAAGATATCATGTGATGGACCGCACCTTAACAATATTCTACACAAGAGAGGGAGAACAAAATCCAATTATAAGACACATTCCCATGTGCGTTAGGGTGGTTCTGCTCTATATTTATCCATAGAGGACCCACGACAAAGATAACGGGGTGGGGGTCCACTCTAGTGTCACGAGGACCCACTTCCCAGTGTGATTGGGGTTTCCACCCAGTAGGTAGAGGAAACACTCCCAAGTTGATGGGGGAACTCTAGTCTCATGAGGACCCATGACCAGGTGTGATTGGCGGTTCAACTCAGTAGGTTGTGGACTCACGCTCAAGCTAATGAGGGGTGCACTCTAAGGTTGAGAATTAATTCTTGGGTGCGATAAGGGGGTTACACTATGGAAATATTGGACTCTCGACTTATCCAATAGGGGGTTCCACTTAGTTAGTATCGATAGAGGACCCACGCCCAATCTGATGGGGGTTTAAAAAATATATGAAGCCTCTAGTGATCCCACCTAATAACTTCCGTCATCGGGTGTGGCCACAATATGTGCCATACCCGAAACATTTCACATGATTTATCAAAAGGCACAACCGATGGAACCATCAAGTTATACATGGAAAAATCAATATGGATAGGATACTCACATATCAAAATTCATGTTTATGTTAAGGTGATATGTAATATTGAAGTTTGTTCAAAGGATCCAAGGGGGACACAACATGAGAGGGGACCTACATAACTTGTTCTCATATTCCATCAATTGGTTATTTCCCTAGAGGTGCATGTCTATAAGTCCATGTAGATGTATATTCCATGTAGGTGGAATAAAAAACATGTAAAAGATAATGGGAATTGGACAGTGTCCTTCTGGTGGTGTCTGTGTAACCAAGTTGTGCCCATGTACTTTAGTACATGGAATGCCTTTCCACAAAGGGTGTTTCCTATGTTCTCTAGTTCTGACCATGTACTTGGAAATGTGGTGATTTCCAGGCTATGTGCTCCACCACATGGATCATGCACACAGGATAGGTTGTTCATGGATTATATGGAGTCTAAAAAATGTTCCATTCTTATAAATTCTGAAAACCGTAACTTCCACAGCTAAGAGGATACACACCATGTATTCATTGCATTACATGGTGTTTTGTTATTCCAACTAGGATAAATACCCTAAGATAGGGTTCGGGGTGAATCAGGTTATTATAGATGACCCCCCCCCATTATATTTTGTTTCTTCATTCAACAAAACAACATTCTCTCACTTTCCCATTGAAATTTATGAAGAGAAATTAATGCATGCACGAGACACAACAATTTTACTTTATTCACATTCACTGGGATATATACAAGGGGAATACAAAGATAATGTGCTTATGTTACAAACAAACTAAGGCTAACTTCTAAAATAAATGGTTTAGGTTATATAACTATTATGCCCAGGAACACAACCTTTATAATTTTTAGGGTCACCTCACCGCTTTTCCAAGGGTCAATCTCTAACCCTCATTCAATGGATAACTAGTGGTGGAAATGATCTCCTTTTTATTATTAATTTTCTCAATTCTCTAGAAGAGAATCACATATAGTTTATTAATATTTGGTTCCCTTCATTTTAAATAATGAATACAACCTCAATTTTAGGAATATGCTCTATTGAAGTCCTTTCTCGGATGATCATTCACTCCTGTGAAAACACGTGAATGCAACACTTCCAATTATAAAATAACTATAAAGAACATCTCTTTTCTATAGAAAAACCAGATACCTCCAATTTGCTGAGATATTTAAGTGATTATAAGTCATCCATTCTCTACCTTGAATTTAGCAGTAAATGAAATCTTCTTAAAAGTTTTGTCTAATAGTGTAGATCCCATATTTTCTTCTTATTCTTATGAATTCAGATATGACAATGATACTATTCACAAGTCAATGTATTAATGTATCTCCACGCACAAGATTAGAGTATTATAACAATTCATGAGACCCTATAATGAAACCCCTTGTGCAAGATCCTAGTACTTACCCATGTGTGAGATCTTTTCTCATATCCTTGTAAGATATCCTAGCATGAAACACTGGCATGACACCCTACCATGAGACATTAGTGTGAGACCCTGGCACAAGATCCTAGAATGAGTCCTTGATGTGATATCCTTGCACAAGACCACTTTCATTCTTTGCATAAGTGCTTGGTGTGAGTCTGCTTTTGTGCTTTTCATGAGTCACTGGTACAAGACAACTTGTTTTCCTTGCGTGTGTTCCTAGTATGAGAACACATTCATTCTTTGTGTGAGTTCTGGGTGCAAGTCATCTTTCACTCTTTTCATGAGTCCCTGGTTCAAGTCTGACATCACGCTTTTCAAGAGTCCATGTTCCATGTAATTTTTTAGATCTTGCTCAACACTTACAAGATGTCAATAATGTATACTCATTTCTGAGATCTCTCTATGAACATGTTTTCAAGGTATTTTTGTGAACCTACTTCCATGATTTTTCTTCAGATCAATATTTTGAGAAAAACATTATCAATGTTTAATGATGAGTTATAAGGTATTTTTAATAATAATCCCACAACCATAAATCCACAATTCCTAGACAACTATCCATTCCATATCCATAACACTCATGCTGTGTGGGTCCCCATCATGAGATCAATTGAATACCATGCACACTCTGTGAGATCCAAATACCATCAAGAGTTCTTTGTGAGATCCCCTCATGATATACAAAGAGAATAATGATCTTCACAGTATCATTAATGACCACAAGATACCTCCATCATTTGCATCATTTTCTTTTTCTTCATGCATTTTCATGAGATTTAGAAATCACAGTTTTCATTTTATCAAACAGTTTGAGCTTTTACAAGATAAGATATTAAAACTTTGCGTGAGATAAAGTATTAACACTTATCATGAGATCATCGAATACATGCTTTCATGATATTATTTCATAATTCATGCTCCACGATATTAGATAAATAGTCACACATTCACGATATCAGGTAGCATTCGTTCTTTGTGCGAGATAAGTCCTTTTCTCTTTGAAAAATATCATACAATCATGATTTCATGAGGTCAAAAATCCATGTTATCTCTTCTTTACATCATTCAGATGAATCCTTCATAAAAAACCTCAATCCTTATAAACAAACATAATAAACCCAAAATAACCATCATGAGGTTTTTTATAACAATCTCCCCCTTTGTGTCTGTTGAAAATTATTCACATTTGGATTATATATTAATGATTTATCCATATTTGACCAAAAAATTAGCTTTTTGTGATTCTGATTGCAATAAGATATTTTCTAAACAAAAACTCTAAGACCAGATGAGACATGATCAACATGATAAAAAAGAGATGCATTAGATGTTTATCAGCAAAACACTTCATCAAAAATCCATTAAACAGATTTAATCACAAACCCCATCTGTCATGATATATAAACTTTGATAAATTATCCTTAGCATCATCATATTTAAAACTCCCCCTACTTCACTTCACCCCTGTCAACTTCTACCCTTGTTTGTATAAGATGTTTTATCCCCTTTTATAGCCAAAATTTCTCCCATTTTTTCAGCAAACCCAAAGGTCAATTTTTTGTGGTCTACCATAGGGTGAAGAACACAAATAAAACTATCAGGAAAAAAACATCATACCTCAGATAGATGGGGTCCCACATTCACACTTTTTCAAGTGTGAGGAATCAACTATACTCCAAGAGCAATTTGATGATGTTCAAATGCTTCTTTGGTTAAGGCCTTCGTCATAATGCCTGCAACCTATAGTTATGTAGGAATATACTCCAAATTCACAATCTCTTGCTCCACCTTCTCCTTAATAAAATGATACTTGATTTCAATGTTATTTATCCGTGAGTGATGGATTGGATTTTTTTCATATTTTTATAGCACTTGAATTATCACAATAGATTCTGATCAGAGGCATCACTATGAATCCCATATCATCAAGATACTACTTCATCCACAATAACTACAAGAATGCTTTAGTGTACACAATATATTCAGATTCTATAGTGCTCAATTAAATTCAATCTCAAATATTTCATATCCAATAAATACAAAAAACACCAAGATATAATACACCACCTGAAGTTCATTTTCACTTATCAGCTGAACTGGCGCAATCAACACCACTATAACCCAATAAATCTTGTTGATATTTTTCATTGGGAAGTAATCCAAAATCCATCACCCACTTTTCATTTTGAAGTATTATTTTTACTAAAAGTATGAAGATCTATTTTGGATTTCTTTGATAATTTGATTCTCGGCATCAAAAAATAGAAATATCATGTCCTGTCAATATGATCTAAAATAGACCACCAATTATTTGCCTATATTCTATTAAATTAACTCCATTGAATTCATCATACCATGATAGTTTCATCCGAGTATCCACCAGATTCATAATATCTTTGTAATTATTTACTAAAGATATTCTCAAAACCTCCTTGGAATAATTGGATTGATTAATTAGTGTTCTATTATTTCCTTGTGTGACCTTTAATCTAGGGAAAAATGTCAGTTCACCAATAATAGATTTTTCGGACTCACTTTTCATGAATTCCATAGATTGATTTCATTATACTTCATCTGATCCCCCAAATATTATTTCATTGAAATTTAACATAACCACTATCCTTTTATTACTATCATTATTTAAATATAAATTGTAATCACATCCACCATGATGAAAATTGAGCTTCTTCAAAAATCGATCTATTCTTGAATATAGTTCTCTTAGTGTTCCTTCAATCCATACAATGCCTTCTTCAGTAGAAAAATATGTTATCATCTTCATTAATGAGAAAACCATATGTAAGATCATTATAAAATTCTTCTTCTAAATCTCTATTTAGAAATGACGACTTGACCTCTATCTGGAATAAATTGAACTTTTTTTTCACTTCTATGGAAAATAATAGCTAATTTCCTCTATCCTTGAAAATGGTAAAAATTATTCATCATCCTTGATACCCTTTATCTAACAGTACTTTTTCACACTAGTGATTCTTTATATCTAATTACTCCACCATCTTGATTAATTTTATTATGAAAGACCCTTTTAGTCCCGATGAATTTATTATCTATTGGTCTTATCAAAATCTCTCATGTCTGATTCTTCTCAATTTATTCAATCTTGTCATTCATGTCCTAAACCTAGATTTCATCTACAAATCCATCCTCAAAACAGTTAGGCTCTACCTAGTATAAGAATGATGATTTTTGTAGATTATTCATCCTACTTGTCTGCACTGGAGTTTTATAATCATTTTTTATGTTCTTTATATCAATTTTATCTCTTCTCTTCGATCTTTGTAAAAACACTATTTTATTCTCATACTTTTCATTATCTGAATCTTCTTCTGAATTAACCTCTCTTAATAGAACATCTCATGTTCTTCTTATCTCTACATCATTATCCTCCTGATATTGACCATGTATTTGTGGAATATTCTTCTCATTCTATACTATAGTCTCATAATTTATTTCAACTACCTTTCCCAGTCTCTTATTGAATCAATTATATTATTTAATTTTCTTTTAGTAGGCAAGAAATATCCCTTAAACTACATGAGATCCAAATATCATGTGTCTCTCCTTGTTGATAATCAAACACTTAATTCTGAAGATTCAAAAGTACTTCAATGTTACATTATTTCCATAAAATATCTCAAATAGAGTCCAATATTATTTTGGACAAAATAATTCTCAATTTGTTGTGTAGAATGATTCCATCACTATTTCTTTTCAAAACACCTCTTGAGTTTATTTATCAATAATAATTGTTCTAGTCATGCAGTTGATAAATTTATTTATTCTCTCAACAAATCCATTATAATATGGTGTTATTATTACTAAAAAATGGTTCCTTATCCCATGTTTCTATAGATAATCCATAACATATATATTTGTGAAATATGTTCCATTATATGTTCAGATCTTCTCAATTTTTTGACCTGTAATCTTCTAAAATTCCATTCAATAAGTTGTTATGAAACTAAACACCTCATAATTGTGAGTGATAACTGAAACCCAAGAAATTATAATTAAATAATCAATTAAGGGAATGTAATATCTCCACCAATCAATAAATCTTGTTGAAATATGTCCACAGACATCAATATGAACTAACTAATGCACTTTCTGACCTTTTCTCTTTTTCCTTATACACCTTTTAAATTATCTTCCCCTATTGAATAGAATCACACATGTGAGTGTGATAACATAGGGAGGTCATGAGAAACATCAAATTTTACCAGATCTTCAAAGGATTTTTGGATTAGTTGACCAGGATGTCTATGAAAATACTTTTTTTCATCATCCATGGATAGAAAGAACATATCTTCTTCTCCACTCAGATGCTAGGAATTCAATTTTGTATGCTTTCCCTGTAATACAACTACACTATCTTTTTCCTTGAATACACATAGTTTTTTTGGAAAATATTATGGAATTTCATGAATTACATAATTGACTAACAATTAGTATGTTGTGATTAAGACCATTAATAACAAAGATATATGCATGTCTCTTGTCTTTTCCCCCAAACATTTCTGTTCCTAAGCCAATTATTTCTAGGCCTTTATCATACCCTAATCTCAAAACAACATCCTTGGTGTATTTTATTCCTATCAATAGTAATTTATTTCCTATAATAATGGATGTTCATCCACCATCAATGATCCATATTCAATTTCGATCTAACACGTTGAAAGTAATTTTTTCAACTATTTAATGTTTATTTATCTTCTTTTTTCCATGTTTTGGAATTCATAACTAGTATAGACTGATAATATTGATCTCTCTCAGTGTATTATTGAGCAGATTCATTTTATAGAGATGAAAATTAATTTTTCATTTTTAATCTCATTTGATGCTACATTTAGGTACAACTTATGATAAAATTCAGTCTGCTTTGGCACATTACATAGAATTGTTGATGAGCAGTATCATTCAAGGATTCCGAATCATCCACACTCGAAACAGTGCCCCTCAATTTATATTTTGGAATATTGACCTCAAAATGGATTACTCTATTGGTCTCATTTCCTTCAATACCTTTTGTAAATGGACCAAAACATTGGTGAGTGTCCCATATTTCTATAATAATAATATCTAATATAGGGTTTATAATTGTTTGTCACAATTGCGCCAGTAGTTTTACCTTGGCTTTTATGAATCTTCTGGTTTTGATTCATTCCCAAAGAAATATTTAATCACATAACATGCTCTTGGGGTATGACTTTAAACATTTCTACTTTTTTTTGATCAAGCACTATACAAACTGTAAAGTTTAGATCTATCATTTTATTCTCCATAAATTCCTTTTTCTATTTCACCAGTTATTTGAACTTCACATTTCCATTTTTACAACCTTTTTGAGATTTTATATAGTCAAAAATGTCTCCTGATCTTCCACATACTTCAGAGATTGAAAACATCCCCCCTAAGTTTTTTGATGAGTTTTTTTTTGAAATTTTATATATTTCTCAAACCATTAATCACCCTTTTTGTTCTTAAACATTGAGCTTGTACTCAATGACCATATCTGAGTTCTCTATATTTGAAGACATAAGCTTTTTGATTTCATCTACCATCTCATACTTATCTTCTTCCTTCTTCTTCATAAAGAGTTTTTCATCAAGAACCTCCCTATTAGGTTTCCTTGTTTTGTGTCTCTAAACATCTATCTATTAAATTGAAACATATAATTCAACCAAAAGGTAAACTCTTCCTTCTAAATATCATTATTCATTGTTTCTTTCTACCCTTTTTTGAGAATTTCTAAAACCAACCACCATAGCATCTCCTTCAAAATCCTTTCGTTCCTCCAAATCTTCGACCATATATTCTTATAATCTATTGTCCTCTTTTCAAAGTATATTCTTATTTTTGAATAAATTTTTATTACCTTTCACTTAGACCAAATACTTATTATTGGGAATTTCAGCATCATCCTCACCGTCAACATGAAACTTCATAGGGAAACTCACTGTAACATGTCCAACCTTTGCACATCAAAAGCATGCAAGTGAGAGTTTGCCTTAGAAAATTCCTTTTTATATTCACAAATTTGATGAAGGGAATGATATGAATCCATCTATCTCTTCTTCTCCCAACCCATCTCCAAAAGTGAGTTGCTTCATGTCCTTGAATGCTGATTCTTTGGAATTACCCTTTTACAAAGACTCATTATCATCATTTCTCTTCTCGTATGAAAGAAGAGTATTGTTCTAGATATCCAATGTAATCTCCCTTGGATATTTTTCATCCAATATAAAATCTTTTGGATTGAACTAAGGTGGATGTATTCTCAAGATCCACTTGAAAATATTTAAATCTTAAATTATATACCAATGACCATGCATGTCTTCTATAATAACATTCACATGATAAAATAATGCATCAACATACTCGTTAGGGTGCATTCTGATATCCTCATACTTGTTCCATAGAACATGCATCTTTTCCTCTCTAACATTTGAGTCACCAAAATAAATATTTAGAAACATTACCCACCTATCATGTGATAAATTATAGTAAATATCCTTTATATAGATAACATTATATAGGTCTCCCCCTAAAACATTGATTTCATTGGCATAAACATCCAACTCCCTTCTATCAGCTTCTAATAAATCACCACTATTGATACTAGATGAAATTCCATGAATCATTCCAAATTATTGAAAGTAGTGCTCCAATTGATTCTTTCATAATTGAAAAAAAATTCCATTAAATATTTAAATCCCTTGGTGATTTACAACCTTCATTTATTTTTATGAGATAGATCCAATGAATTCCAACCTTTATCTCGCATACAAATTGTTAGCCTAAATAAATTAAATACCCTGAGGGGGGTGAATCAGGGTATGATAGATTAAAATAACTGCCCCTTCGAATCTTATTTCATCTTCAAACAAAACCCTCTTCTCTTTGTTTCCCATAACAATGTATGAACAAAAATGAATGCATGCATGAGACACAACATTTTTACTTGGTTCAACCTCATTGGGATACATCCAAGGAGAATATAATGGAAATGTGATGATGTACCAAATCCACTAAGGATCGCTAACAAAATACATGTTTCAGACTAGATAACATATATTCCAAGGATCATTGCCTTTAAAATGTTTAGGGTCATCTCCCTACATTACCAAGTTTTATTCCCTAACTATCTTTCGATGGACCACAATCACTTGAAAGGATCTCCTTCTTCTTATTCCTTTTCTCACTACTCCAATAGGGATTCAAACATAGTTAATGTAATGGTAGGTCCGCTGATTATTAATAATGAATGCATCCCCAATTATGGGTAGATGTTCTACTGAAGTCTTTTTCAGGCTACTCTTTCACTCCTATGAAAACACCTAGATGGAACAAATCAACTTCATTGATAATTGGAATAAACTTATCTTTGTTATAAATAAAATAACTCTTCTTTGGAGAGATATTCATGTGATGCCAATTATTACATTCACTTCCTTGGATGTAGTAGTGAATGAAATCCTTCTACATGTAATTTATAATTGTAAAAATCATCTAACTTATTATTCTTCATCTTTTTTCATCTGAATTCAGATATGACAGTGTTGTTATTCAAAGATAAATGATGGTGTTTATATCCATGAAAATTATTTTAGTGTAATAACCCTTTGAGAGGACCTGGAGTGAAACCCACTACGTGAGATGCTGAAACATACCCTTGTGTGAGATCCGGGAATGTACCCATATGTGAGACCCTGTAATGAGACCCTAGTAGGAGATCTTGGCACAAGACCTTGGTTTGAGACTCTAGAGAGAGACCCTCGCGTAAGAGACTAGTGTAAGATCTTGGTGCGAGACCACTTTATTTCTTTGCATGATCCCCTAGTGTGATACCGCTTTCGAACATTACATGAGTTTCTAGTGATACACCGGTTTTGCACTTTCATTGAGTTCCTGGTGTGATACCACCTTTGTTCTTTGAATGAGTCCCTATTGAATGTCTTATTTCGAACATTTCAGGGGTCATTAGTTAGACGCCTTGTTTAGATCAAGAAAAAAACTTTCATGACGTCAATCAAATATACTCCTTTATGGGATCTCCCTATGAATATCTTTCGTGAGGTCTCTTTGAAAACCACCTTCCTAGACATTTCATTAGATAAATCTTTCAATGAAATATTCTTAAACATTTAACAATGTTTTAGAGTGTATTTATAGGCATAAAACCATCACCTTAACTCCACAATTCTAGGAAAATCGTTCATTCCACCCCCAAAGCACTCACACTCTGCGAGTCCACATCACGAAATCAGTTGAAAATCATGGGGCTACAAGAAATCTCATCATGGGATTCAGAGACAATCATGAATGATGCACAAGATCCCATTGCAAGATCCAAACAAAATCATGTGCTTCACAATATCTCAAATGACCGTGACATACCTCCACCATTTCAATATTTTTCTTTGTCTTCATTTAATTTAACTAGATCTAGAATTCATGATTTCTATGAGATCAAATAGTTTGAGATTTTTTGAGATCAGTAATTTACACTTGGCATAAGATCAGTAATTTAGGCTTTGCACAAGATCATGTAGTTTGTGTTTTATTGATATCTGTTTGGCATTTTTACTCCACAAGATCATTTCAACATTCGTTATTTCACAAGATCGAGTAGTATTCATGCTCTCCATGAGATCATTCACTTTCTTTTTGTGTGAGATCAAACATTCCAGCTTTATGTGAGATTAGTTTAATAGTCGTTCATTCATGGGACTAGGCAACAGTCATGATTTTTTCATGATTATTCGTTTGATATTTTCACGAGATCATTCATTCATGCTTTCACTATATAAAACATACATGTTTACTTTTCATGATATATTTGAAAACTAACCTCCATCAATAATCTGAATCCTTGTAAACAATCACAGTTAACCCAAAAGAACCATCATGTGGGATGTTTTCCTAACATGTCTAGTTGGGTTTTTCATAGTTTTCTAGACCCACATCCCGTAATTTTAATCTAGCACTTATACTGCAGACCATGCCTCATTTTCTACCAAGGTTAGTTTATCTAGTACTGATTCATCTTTTCCATCCATACAAAGACCATAAAACGGTTTCTGTCATACTGTAGTGTTAATCGTATTAACATAACACCCGTATTCATTCCATCAATTTTGATTTGATCTTTGATCATCACAATGATCACCCACTTCCCAAAAACATCCCAGATCTATCCTAGATTCTTTGATATGTACCTCATACTTCACTTCGACATGATCTAAGTGTCTGATTGAGCTCGGTACCACCGGACATTGTTGAACTGGGACCACAGGTTCCTACTTGTGAATAAGGTGAAGTAATTAAGGGAGGAAAACAAAATAAATTTTTTTTAATAATAATTGGACAAGAGTTCTTAGTCAATATTCAAGAACATTAATATCTAGGAAAAAAAATTGAATAAACAATTAAATCTGTACATAGGTGTAAGTGCCCACTTAGGATAATTATATCACTATGATATGGAGGGGGTAAATCAGTGATACTTTTTTCTTTTATGTTTACTTTAAACAACCTTCACCTCTTGTTAGAGATTTCAATCCCGACTAAAAACAATTCAAACACACATTCACTAAAACATAATAATTTGTAATGGTCACTATTCAACAAGGATATATACTTCATTGGTATGGTTTAGAAATAATCCAATACCAAAAAATCCACAATAAAACAATCCTTATACTACAATGAGTAGTATATCCCATTTCACTCATGTAGCACTATGTAATAAAAATCCAACAGTGTGCATGTAACCTCTTAGCACAAATAGGCTAATGCAATATTTGGGTAACAACACATGTTATATGAGATACTTTTTGAATTCCCAAATTTATTCCATTTAAATAATTCTTCGATTTCATACATAGAAGATGGTAATGACTTTGAGGAAATTTTTAAGGAAAACTCTTTCCGATTTTCCAAGCACATTTTTTCCAGACCAATTCTCTATAGTATGATTCTACCAATATGATTCTTCCCAATATGATTCTTCCTGGTGGGATTCTTCTTAGTATAACTCTTCCTAGTAGATTCTTCCTGGTATGATTATTCCCAATATGATTCTTCTTGATATGATTCTCCCCAGTATGATTCTTCTCAGTATCATTCTCAATATTAAAAATATAGCACTGTCTGTGTACAATTGATACAATTCAGAACTCCTTCTTCCATAGTATAGAAATTCCAATATGGAAATCCTAATATGATTATCCCTCCCGATACTATGATCATACAAATATGATTGATAAGAAGAATAGGATATAAATATGAATACAATGATCACTGAATATGATAATCAGTTAAATAATGTTCCAGTCTTGTCTCTTCTCCTTTGAATTCTTCCCATTGAAACCTCTTCAACCAAACCTCATTACAGAAAACTTATTCTCTCCCTAGAAAGTCAGAGATTCTCTCTATTCTCTCATGAATAGTACATTGTTAAAAAAATTACAAATTACATTTCACCTTTTATAGGTGACATATGAGAGGTATTTATAACAATCCCAAAAAAATTACTACTCAACCAAATTCACCAAATTTTCATAAATCCTTGGATTTGGAGTGCATTTATGTTGTAGTCAAATCTTCTTGAATCTTCAAGAATCTTTTCAAACTTCATCTATTCATTTGATTTGATTTTTCAACCACAAGTATGAGTATAGTTACCCATTCTGATTACCTCAATCTGATTTCCTCATTATGATTAGTAAGATGAATCAGTATCAACTCAATTCCGATGACTCTTCATCTGATTGAAGAATACAACAAATTTTCATTGAAAATCATGCTACCTCTTGAAAATTCATCCCACCATTTATTTTGAATCCTCTATCTTCAATTTTTTTAACTATATTAAATTGTTGAATACATTATTGATCGATCTCTGTCATTATGATTTACATCATCTTGAACTCAATTCCTTTTCCATCATACTTGAAAAATATTCTACAATTGATGAATACAATGGTATGTTGAATACAATGGACCTATTCAGAAGCTTGAACTTATGAAACTCTTTTCTTTCATAAACATCATCTAGTATTATGAGTTCATTTATGAATTCGAATACATTTGAGAGAAAATTCAACATCATTAGACTTACAATAGAATGTATCATAACATTCCATTTTTTTCAACAACTTTCTTTCCTTTTCATCCCAAGTATGCTTGTTTGGAAAACAATTGGCCCAAATACAATCATAATGAATACAATTGTACTGATTATGATCATTTTGAGTTTGATTGGCCTGAATACAATCATTTTGAGTATGATTGGACTGGAACTCTTTTACTCCTCCTTTATTTCATAATTCTTTCAGAATGTGTTTTCTAAATAATTGTGATTTTTGATAACTCCAGGATCAGTAAAGCCTAATCACATTTTTATTGGATATATATTGAATCTGATTATATTCAGCACCTTATTATGATATTCTCACACTCCGGAACCATGGTGATTCCAATCCAAACCATACAAACTCTTCCTATTAAGACATAATCTCTTAAAAAAAGTGAATCTGAATTTTTTTAAAAAATTCTGAGTTTTATTTTCAAATTTTACAAATTTTGTTGATTTATCTTGTTTGACAACAAAAGACAAAAAACTTATAAGAAAACTTCCTAAAACATCCAAAAACCTTCTTCATCCAACATGGTCCCAATAATACCCCCCATTTTATTTTTTTCAGCCAAGATTCATAAATCACTGAATTTTGTAATCTCAAGATATGGGTTACTTATAAAAAATTATTAGCCTAAATGAGCTCAAATATTGTCTGAAACCATAATTATTCCCAAAAAACCATACTGTAAAAAATTAGTGATTATAAAACATCCTCATCTTTCTCCAAATCTTTTTCTTCCTCACTCTTACCATCCTCAATTTTTTCTTACCTAGAATATATAATTTTTTCCCTAAAACCACTTTATCAAACAGTTATAATAGTTCACACAGAATACAATTATGAATTCACAGCTTACCCAAAACTCTCTTTTTTACATGCATTCATAAAGGATAGATTTATGAAAAAATTAACCCCCTTGACAATAAAATACAATGGTAAGATGAGATAGGAGACATAGACACATACCTAATCCCTGATGAGAAAGAGGTTGGACACCCATGGTCAACCTCAATTTATACATAGATTCCATCGGTAAAGGTTTTGTGAAGATTTCAATAACTTAATCAAATTTTGGAACATAATACAGCATCAATTCATTCCTCTCCACATTATCTTTGAAAAATTTATATTTGATATCAATATGTTTTGAAGAATAATTTTGAATTGGATTCCTTGTTAGATTTATTTCACTTTCACTATCATAACCCAAGATCAAGGGTATCTTCATTTCCGCAAGTAAATCTTCTAATTGTTTTCTCATCCACATATATTGAGTAGTGGATTGAGAGGAAGTAATATATTTAACATCATCCATAATGAGAGTTACTGAATTTGATTTCATTGAATTCCAACTAACACAATTATTTCCATAAAAAAATTAATCCACGAGATATGGATCTTCTATCATCAATATTCCCTTCCCAATCAGCATCTGAATGCCCAAAAAAATCAATACTTTCAGAGAAATCATACCTTATTCCAAAATGTTTAAGGTCCTTTTATGTATATGATAATTCGTTTTCTATCAATTAAATGTGATTATTTTGGATCAAATTATAATATGGTACACAATGTAACAACATAAAAAATGTCAAGTCTTGAGGTAGGGAAATGAAAAAAACATCCAACCATCTTTTCAAATTCTTTCTGGTCAACTTCTTATCTATGAAAATATTTTTTTCAACATTGTTCACACTTAAATTGGTGTGGAAATAGGTTTTCATTTTTCCATGATGATCAAATTAAGAATTTCCTTATCATAACATTCTTGAGAAATAAAAATGTATTTAATCTTATGTAAAAATTTTATCCTAAGAAATTATTTCATTTCCCCGAACATGGATATTTCAAATACCTCCTTCATCTATTCATAATTTTTTTTACAACTTCTTTCATCATTACCAGTAATGATCATATCATCATCATAAACAATTATGATCAGGTAATAATCTTGACGTTTTATGATATAATATTGATATCAACTCTTACATTCTTGAAAATCATCTTCCTTAAGCAAGAATCCTGTTGGGAATTCCAAGCTCTCATATATATTTTTATCCCATAAAAAAACATTTTCATTATGGATACATAGAATTCATCTTTCCAAATAATAAAGAAACAAGGCTTTTCAATGAAAAACATCCTCATCAAGATCACCATTCAAGAATGCGGATTTAAAATCCATTTGAACGATCTTGTAACCTTATTGTGGAATAATAGAAATAAAAATTCTAATAGTTTCTAATCTTACCACCAAAGTAATTTTTTCATCAAAATCAACACCTTAAATTTTTGAATACCTTTGCACACCAATATTGATTTGTTTCTTATCAGTTCACCTTCTACATTTATCTTGTTCTGGAAATCCAACTTTGTACCAATAATGTTTTTGTTTTTTTTTTGGATTGGGTACAGTTCCCATGTATCCTTATTTTCAATATGATCTATCTCTTCATTCATGGATTGACTCCATTCCAGATACTCAAAAGCTACTTTCATATCATTTGGCTCCACTTTTGAATAAAAGAAGTTTGTGTAATGGAATTTTTTGGTATTCTTATTTGTAACTTATTATGTTGATCATAAATTATATTAACATCATCCACTTGCTTCCTTGGCCTAGTATGAGATTTGTAAGTAACTTCCCCATCACCAGAAATATCTAAGTCAAATTCTTGTTTTTGAGGAGGATTAAAATCTTTTGTATCCTTATCATAATTTTTTTCAAAACATTACGTGTCCTACTAAACATCCTCAGTCTACCTGAATAAACTTTTATTTCTCATATATTTCAATTACATTCACATTAATTGAATAATAAATTCATCATATTTCTTTTTTGAAACATATATATTCTCTTCTTTTAAGAGCATATCAAATAAAAAATCCATATTCACAGTTCTGATCAAACATTCCATTGTTTCAACCTTTCTTCTTTGTAATACATGGGCTTGTGAAAACTATAATGTGATTTAAACATGGATTTTTGTCATAAAACATATCATATGGAGTCATATTCAAATGATACTTGTTGAAACAATGGTTCTTAATATAAATAGAAGTACTCATGGCTTGCCTCCAAATGTAATGATAAATACAATGTTCAAGTAACATAATTCTTCTCATTTCAACCAAACATATATTATTTCTTTTTGTAACACAATTTTGTTGAGGTGTGTATGGGTATCTATACTCATTCTGAATTTCAATCGTCTCTATATAACATTAAAATTCTCAACTTCTTTATTCACCACCATTATCGGTTCTCAAATTCTCCATAGAATACTCACATTCCTCTTCATCATTACTTCAGAAACTTTTAAACATTTTCAAAGCATCTAATTTGTATTTTATAAACATAAAAGAAGTAATTCAAGTAAAATTATCAATGAAAGTAATGAAATACTTTTTTGTATTTGTTTATCATTTTCTATGAAACCCAAAAATATCATAATGAATTATCTAAATGGGTGGTTTTGAAAAAATCTCAACATTCTTATGCACGGAGTTTGTAATCTTTTATTTATGAATAATAGTGAAACACCAATATATTTATCTTGTAAAAATAGGAATGTCTTAGACAATATATCGTTATAGAAATTTTCTCATGTTTCTTTAACACATGTTTGTTAACCTTTTATGAAACAATTGATTCTCTACCACCAAGCTTAAGTGAAAAGAGTATTCTATTTAACCAACCTGAAAAAAATTTCATTTCATACACTAGCCTCTTCTAATAATAGATCCATGTTATTAACTTCCTTAAACAAACTCATCTTTACAAAAGATAAATTTTTAACCCTCATCACACAATTTTAAAACACTTAGAATTTTTTGTTTCATAATATCAACATACAATGTTTTCTTAGATATCATCTTTCCTTTACCAGTAATGTATGATCAAACACCTTTTATTTTCATGTATTCATAATTCCCAAATGTCACTAATCATTATTTAAAATCATTCACATTGTTTAAAAATTTCAAATCTCTTATCACATGAGAAGAATAACCACTATCAAGAATTCATGTTCGTTCTCCTTCTATAGCTTTCAATGTAGTTTCAACAACAAGAGCCTTTTCTTATTTATTTTCCTTCTTCACTTTCCTCTTCTAATAATTTTTATGAATATTTTGATATGATGTTAATTATACAAGACATATTTTCTCATTATGTTCACATTGTTCACATCTTTCACAAATAGTTTCAAAATTTTGGAACCTATTTTTATTCTCCACACCAAACTTCTCAGATTTATTATTTTGAGGGAATTGACCCCCCCCCTTCCCACAATATTTGACTTTCATAACCTTTGGAGTAATAGGGATGTTATTGGTTTAACCAAAGCATATTAGTTGTGTGTTGGAATCCACTACAATACCATCTGTATCCATATAAGTATTATTTTCTTTAGAAACATCCATACTGATCGGAATTGTAAATCGATTTCACAATAACATTATTTTCTTTTTTTATGATCCAAAAGTCATTCTATTCTCTATCAGATTCATCCCTTTATTTTCATATTTATATGAACTATAAGTATAGGAAACTTTTTTGGATTCAGAATTTTTGGATTCATGATTTTATAAACTTATAAATTCCCAAATTTGTTGGTTTTTTCCACATAAAAAACTTTTCAATCTTTCTTATTTTCATAAAGACATCCATATATATTTACAACCTTTGATGGTAAATTTTTTTAACCTTATTGGGTTTCCCATTATGATATCTTTCCCCAACATTAGAGATAGATTTTTTGAAACATGTATTCCTCATTTCAGCTTTAAATAAGTTTTTTTCGAAAATTTACCACTCTTATTATTTTCCTTTCGGCTTCACTTAAAAATGCTCATTACGATTATTTTATTCCTCAATAGAATTTCTCAAATCATTAATCTCTTTTACCACCATAATCATATAATTAGAAAATCCTTATTCATTTATTTTTGAGTAACATTCATCTTATAACTTTTTTTTCTTTTCTAGACTTCTAATCTTTATCAAATGTTCTTTGAACTCTTCATTAAAATTAGATTCAAGTTGATTTTCTTATTCCTTATAAGTACTTCTTATGAATTCTTCATCATTTACTATTTCAAAAAAAATCTTAACACCATACTCAATATATTTTTTAGATTTAGCTTCACTACCTTCATATTATTCATCTTTAGATAGGAAACTTCTTTTGGATTTGAATAATTTAAAATCTTTCCCAGTAGAATACGATTTTCATTTATCTTAAAGTTTCATCCATGATATTCTTGGACTTATATCATCTTCATAACTATCATATTATTCCTTACATTAAGGACAATTAGCCACAAAAATCCCCAATGATCCCACATTCAAATCATTTCAAGGGAAACTTCCACATCTATTTCTATGTACCTTTTTTTATATTTTTTTGAAAAAATGGATAAAATTTCATCAAAGTTTTTACCCACCTCATTTATAGAATTGGAATAACCAGATTAATCTTCAATAAGAATAACCTTTGATTTTCCTTTCCTTGTATTCTTTAAATACATTTATCTGTTAACTTCTTTTTTCCCTTCATAGATTTTTACATTCTCATTTTGTAAGTAATTAGAGTGTAATGACCTAATGTTTTATCAATGGAATTCTCTTCTTATATTAATTTATTATAGTATAATAAAATTAGAAATGATATATCCTGATATTGAATACTATATGACCATTAAAAATAAATTATAATTAGGTATCTTGAATTTCAAAAATCTGATGTACACAGTTGTATTCAGGGTGTTTTTTGGGGTCTGATAGAACAAACATAATTTTTGGTGAATAGTAACTGACCATTATGAATAGTAATGTTACCCTTATGAATAGTAATATGACCCTTATGAATATTAAATCAACCAAAATAATAATAACCTAACCCTTGGATGTATAAATAGAATTTAGGAATCCTATAGGTGATAATATGACAATAATAAAAGTATTGGTATTTAGGTAAGTAAAAAATAATTAATTAAAATTATTTTATTAACATAAAATAAAATTTACTTTTATAAAAGGTGTTGATAAATTAAAAATTTTATGTCTTTTAGTTTTATGATAATTTTATAAGTCCTTATGAAATTTTTAAAAACATTATAAAATCAATTATAGTTTTAAAATCAGTATTTTTAAAGTAAATTATGATTTTAATTAAAATTAAATTAATAATATTTAGAAAATTAATTTTTCAAAAATGGGGTTCAATTTTATATTCTACATATCAAAAAAAATTGGATTAATTTTTTTAGATTTTTCTAAAATATGAGAAATTTTTATGAATAGTTAAATACGGTAATTTACCGTATATGTACATTATAAGATAAATGGACTATTACTAGCATCATGGATGATATAATAAAACTTTTTTAGGGATCACATTAACTTATCACTAGTTTTGGTCTCAGAATCATTATTATTTCTGGTCTTGAGGGAAACTAATAAACTAAGGAGTTAAATATTATGAAAACCCTCCTCTCCTCTACTATAAATACCACCCCACCTTACCTCATCTCTTCTCTTTTCTCAAGCCATGTGCCTTACTTATATTCTTCAATAATATCTACCCAAGATCCTCCCTCATTTCCGAAATCCTTATTATCTTCAAAATACCAAATCCTCTCCATTCAAGAGGCTCTCAAACAATATTTATTCAAGAGGTAAATTCCTCTTTTCAATTATTTTGCTTTTTTTCATTTTCTTTGGTTTTCTTTTCTGTACTTACCTATCCTCATCCGAATGTTTTGAAAAATAAATTAACTTAAATTTAATTTAATGTTTTTATGATAATGGAATAATTTATTATCATCTCCCCTTTACTCTTATATTATACTAGTAGTAAAGACACAATCTGATATGTGTTAATTTTCCACATTCAAGGACGATGGGTTTTCAATTTCTTTTACCATCTTTAAATCTGGTTATGAAACCATTTTTGTTAATTTTTAACCATATTATTATTTAATATATCATATCTAAGGTTATATAATCTTTTTTTACACATAATATTAAATTATAATGAAAAATAACTTCTTAGTGATCAAAAATCGCCAATAATCCAAAAAGGATATCACTAATGTTTTATATAATGATTAATCTTTACTCAAATTAAACAAATTAAATTTAATACCAGTTAACCTTATGGATTTTCAATAATAAAACATAACTCAAATTTGGTACAATCCTCCCCATGTGACATGATTCTTTATTCATGAATATAAGTAAACTGATCGTAAAAACCAGGAAAACAAACAGACCTGAACAATGAAATTGAACCACTTAACCACTGAAAAATTCATGAATGAACATAAAAAGGTTATAATAAATATTTTAAATATATAAGTGGTTGTGTAATAATTAATTAATGAACCTAATTCGATTATTCATGTCATGAATATCATGTGGAGAACACCATCAGACATAAGGTAAGGGATCCTCTCTATTTCATTTTTATTCAAGAATGTCCTCTATTGTATGAAGTTTTATGTGAAATCCCTAATTATGGGGTATGATTTTTCATGTCCCTCATATTTAACTAATGATGTATATGTAATGATAAACCCCTTTCTATCTCATTAATCCCTCTTATGTACACATCATATCATGCTGATAATCCGTAAGGGATTCCACAGGAACTTCCTTTGTTTTTTTGGGTTGCCTTATCATTCTTTTACCAAAATGAAGTTTTATTATATTTTTATGTATATGTTATGAATATTGTTTACATTTAAAAATATAATTTATCAAGACCCTTTCACTATTCTCTTTCAGGGATATACATTTTTTAAGTGATTTCCTCCTCAATACTTCCAGATAAACAAACCTGTTTTGTGGGAACTTCCTGAATTCTTACATGATTTAAAGTGCACTCTACTTTCTATTTTAAGCAACTATTGTATTTATAAAATCAATATTTTTATTATAAAAACATTCTTGTTTCACTTATGGTTTTATATAAATTATTTTTCCCATTTCTAATATAAAGGCTCTAGAGTATTCTTCTTAAAACCGCACAAAAATGTTTGAATGCTAAAACTTCATAAATACATTTCTTACATGTTGTCACATATAATTGAAATAAAATACCATATATATGACTATATTACCTTATTAATGTAAATGTATTCTCTAATTCCTTTCTTTATTGGACACTTTTATTGTACACCCATTTGTAATTATTTATTACATGATTATGGTACCCAATTACTTCCACGGGTAACCCTTATGATTATATAAGATTGATTATGTATGATTTGTTATGTGTATAAAATATTCCTGAAATTTTAAAATGGGTGCACCCAAATAGAACTCTAAATAATTGGGTAATTTTGAGTCTCATGAGACGTTATGTGCGATGATCTTGGCGGTTATCCTTGGCTTGTGCTACCCTGTGCGATAGTCTTGGTGATTATCCTTGGCTTGTGCTACCATGTGAAATGGTCTTGGAGTATAGTATTTTCTCAAGATAAATTCATATTTATTATTTCTTCCACGTTACTATGACCCCATTTTTATATTATTAGATGTTTATATGTTATGATTCCACATATTACATGCTTTTTTTAAAGAATCATGTCAGGCCTTCTATCCCATGTGCTAATGATTTGTTCTTATGGTTATTCCCTAACTGATCTATTTTGATAATACCTTTACCATGTGTTCCCTAGGGTACCCTAAGAATATTTTTGATCATAATAGAAGTTATGAGAACAAATTTAAGATTAAATAAAAATATTTTTTATTTAGTTCCAGTTTTATAGTTTTATGTACCCAATATTCCAAGACACTAGACTTTACGATATTGGCTTGTAATATGATGTATAATTAGGATTAAAATATTTTAATTTAATATGTGAAAGTATCGGGTTACTATATAGAGTGTCATTTAAGTCTTCAAGAGATGATGTTTCAGGATCTCTGTCATCTAATGAAGAAACTTTTGCATCAAACTTGTTAGGAAGGATTCTCAAAATCTTTTCAAAAACTGTAGAATAATCTAGAATTTCACCAAAACATTTTATAGTGATAAAAATTTCATTATCTCTGGTAAAGAATTCCACATCATATTCTTATTCACCCATATTCAAATATTCATACTTCAATCTCCAAATTTTTTTTATTTTCCTTCTTCACTTTTTTATGGACTTCGTATATGTTTTAAAATTTATCCCATATACCATTGGATGTGGATACTTTTTTCACCCTTAGGATTTTACCTTTAGAAAGTGATGATAATAAAGGATTCTTGGACCTTCCATCATTATCAAGATTATTCTTATATACAGATGTAAGAGGAACTTTATAATCAATAGGAGGAAACCCATTTGTTCTTGCTTCAAGAACATCATATCCAATAGAAATAAGATATAACAAATTATATATTTGTATATATGTTTTTTATTTTCTTTGAAAACCGAAATTCTTTTATTGTTCAGAAAATTAAAATTCTCCATCAACAATGAATAAAAAAAGGGAACCATTCCCTCTGATACCTCTTGTAAGTTCCCAATCATGATAATTTAATCACTAAGAGGGGGAAAATGTGAATCAGTGATACTTTTTAATTTTATGTTTCTTTGAAACAACATTAGCCTCCTATTAAACATTTCAATCCATGCTATAAACAATCCAAACACTCATCCATATGAACATATGTATTTACAGGGTTCACTATTCAATAAAAATATCTACATCATTGGTATTCTTTGGAAATGATCCAATACCACAATCCAATAGAAAAAAATCCTTGGATTACAATAATTAGGATATTCCCTTTCACTCATGTTGCACTATGTAAACAATTCCAATAGTGAATGTAAACCCTCATAGCAAAAATATAGTAAAAATCAAAATTTTTGTAATAATTTATGTTATCCGTGATTCTTTTCAACTTCAAAAATTTATTTTGTTTGAAATGATTCATTAATATCTTACCCAGAAGATGGTAAAAACTTTATGGAATTTGATAAGGAAAACTCATTTTGATTTTCCCAATATGTTTTTCCCAAGTTGATTCTTCCGAGTATGATTATCCTAATATGATTCTTCCTAGTATGATTCTCTCTGCTACGATTCTTCCCAGATTGATTCTTACCGATATGTTTCTTCCAGGTACAATTCTTCCCAATACGATTCTTATCAATACTATTCTCCCCAGTATGATACTTCTCGATACGATTCCTAAAATGAAAAATTATACCATTGTTTCGGTATGATTGAGAAAATTCCAAGAACCTTCTTCATCAGTTCATAAATCCCTATACTAAAAACCAACTATGATTATCTATCCAGATAGATGGTCAACCGAATAAAATTGACAAGCTGAATGTGATAGACAACTGAATACAATGATCATAGAATACATTGATCACCTGAATAACCTTATAATCATGTCTATTTTCCTTTCACTTCTTCCCATAAAAACGACTTCATCAAAAGATCCATATGAAATTATTATTATCCCATATAAATTAAGATCTTCCCTCTCTTCTCATAGGAATAGTACATTTGTCATAAAAAGTACAATATACTTTTCACCTTTTACAAGTGACCCATGAGAGATTTTGGTAGAAATACCAAAAAAACATTCCCACGAAACTATATTCACCAAAATTACATGAATTATTGAATTCAGAGTGAATTTATGACTTCATCAACTCTTCTCAAATCCTCTTGAATCTTCTTCAAATTTTATCTATTCATCGGTTTTTTATTTTCAATCACTAGTCTGAATTCAATTACCTATTCTGATTACCTCAATCTAATAGTATCATTATGACCAAAAATATTAATTAGTATTAGCTTAGATATGATTACTGTTGATCAGATTAAAGAATACGACAGTAATTTTTTGAATTTTATGGCCCCTCTTCATAATATATCCAACCATTTCCTTAAACTCTTCTTTCATCGATTCATTCAACTATATTAAATGGTTTAATACATTGTTGATCGATCTATGTCATTATTATTTACATTGGATTGAACTCAATTCTTTTTCCATTAGTCTTTAATGCAATAATTCCTTTTAGGAATATGATGGTAGGCCATATGAGATGGACTTGTTTAGCAGCTTCAACTAAAGAAACTCTTTTATTTCATAAACTTCATCGTGTATCATGACATCCTTCATGACGTTGAATACATTTGAGAATAGATTCATCAATTCTAGACTTACATTGGAATTTATCGCAACTTTCCATTATTTTGAAGTTCTTTATTTCCTTCTCACCCAAGTATATTTTTTAGAAAACAATTGGCCCAAACACACTCTGAATGAATACGATTATCCTAATTATGATATTTCAGACTACGATTCCCCTAGATACGATCATTCTGTGTATGATCAGCCTAGAAAAACTTCACTCCCAATTTATTTCCCTAGCTTTCACCATAAGTTTTCCAAATACTTATAATTTATGAAAACTCCAAGATCAGTAAACAATCATTACATTTTTATCCGATTCATTTTCAATCTGATTACATTCAGTGCTCATTAGGATCTTCTCCCATTCCGAAATTGAGGTGAGTTTGATCCAAACCATACAACTTCTTCCTATTACAATGGACTTTGTCATACTAATTGAGTCTGATTTTTTTAAAACAAATTGTGATTATATTTTCAACATATAAAAAGTTAGTTGATTTATCTTCTTTGATAACAAAAGATAACAACCTTGTAAAAAACATTCAAAAACACCCAAAAACCATATCTATCCAACTTGATCCCAAAAATAAGAGCATGACAATGATCTAAATTTTTGCAGATCAATTGAAAGGGTTGGTCTTCTCAATCAATTTAATCAAAATGATCATAATACAAAAATTTAATAGTCTTTATTAAAGGTTAGACCATTAATTTTGGAGTATAATTCTTTCAAATTATCCAAGGATTAGTGGTGTACCTCTCTCCTATCTAATATGATCTAGTGTTTCGTAGTCATCTAATTTTATTTTCTAATAGAAGGAGGGGAATAATCGTTAGAATCCTCCTACGGTTTATGTGGCTGGCCACAGAGGATTCCCCATAGTGATTCATATTTCAGATATTTTGTTAGGTAAATTAATTAAATAATTAACTTAAATTAATTAATTAATCCACTATACATACCACCAATGTGAGGGATATCTGAATTCCCCAGGTCGACTTATTTTAGGTCATGCCTAGGGTAAAAAAATCATTCCAGACTCAATTGTAGTATTATATTTCGGATTCATGTTTCTATTAAAGAGTAATCCTGTTTACTTTTAGAAACTACGCATTCACAATATAAAATATTTTTAATATTTTTTTTGAATTAATTTGGGGAACATCAGGCCTAAAAATATGATGTTTTCTTAGCATTTAGCTCTGTAAATATATACAGATTTATTTCAAAGTCTTATAATGAAAAAACTGCACATCTACATGACACTTTATCTCTTTTCATAAGAACCATCTCTTGAAAAAATTTCCCATATATGTGTGAGGGATGTGGTGAGGCTACATGAGGTTCCACTTTTGATCATCTTTGATCATCATCCAAGGTTCAAATCTATATTCTGGAGAATTATTCAACATTATTTCAATACTAAATTGAATTTTTTCATGACATATTGTAACATCCCAAATATGTAAATAATTATGGATTTTCATTTCTCTGTCTATTTATAAATTAGATTGTTTTTAGAGTCTTAAAATTAGAATAAATCCATTCTGAAGCAATTGAATTCTCTAATATTTTTAAAAGATTGTTTTACTACCTTTTGATGGAGAACCATTTTTAAATCTATATTTTGACAATTTTATAATCTCTATTTGTCAAAATAAACATATTATATAGTATTGGGACATTTAAATTTACATTTGATAAATTTTTGGTATTTTTCTGACAATGTTCATTTTTAAATGAATAGTGAAAAGTACAGCATTTTACCTCAAAACTGCTTTTTCATCTAATTTAATTATATGGATAGATTATCTTTTCAATTGGTTTTAAATTGTAAATAGAATATATTTTTAACATTTAATCCAATGGTGGTCATTGGAATTGATTTCACGTTGAAATTGGACAAAATAAATTGTCAAACATTTGATAGATATTGTTTCTAAAAAACCCGCTATTTGTTTTGACAACGGGAGTTATTTTTAAATTAATTACTACAATGTCTGTTTTTGGAATTTGGTAAAATTGATTCCATATTTGGAATCAGAAGGTCCAAATTATTTAATTAATACTCTTTTTTTTGACATTATGAATAGTAACGATGGTAATTATCTTTAATTATCATTATTAATTAGTAATTGGGTAGTTAAGGGTAATGAAATAATAACATGATAATATAAAATTACCCCAACATGTGTCCTAATGCTACTTTTTGTCTCATGTATGACCCTGGTATGCCTTGTGCCAAACTTTGGGACCCCATGGAATCACTTTTGTGTGATAGTGTCACTATCATTATATGTTTTTAAAAGGAAAGTATAAACAACGTATGTATCACCCAAGTAAAACAATTTTAGTTTTTTCTACATAAATGATCTATTAGACTATAAATAGTCATTGGAAAGATAAAAATATTTCATACATCATAGTATTTTTTTGTAATTTTTAGACATTATATAAATTAACTTTTTTATGACACCATGATGATGCAGCGATTACCTCATTAACGAATGATTTAAATAAAATTAAAAGATAATGTAAAATCTAAGACTTACACTTGTCAAAGACCTACTGGATGGGTGGATTTTAAACCCTTATCACCTTATCCTCAAAATATATAATTTCGGGACCCTTAAAATCCGAAACTCATTATATAATAAAGTAACATTTCTTGAATTTCCAAGAGTGCCCCTCCTCCCTCTTATAAAAGGCCCCCACCTCTACCAACTTACCCACACCACTCAAGATATTTGCTTGGCCAAACTCTACACATTTTTTCTCTCCGCATCCCTCTCGTCCTCCTAGAATCCTTACATTAGGCATAAATATCTTCAAGATACCCTTTTGGTTCAAACCAAGAGGAGTTACCTGATTTAAATGAGATTAAAGAACGATTAAGTCAAGTCAGACACGAGGTATGGGACTTTGTCTTAATCTCCTTTCAATGAGGGAAATTTTGATTTATACACAACATTATTTTATATGGTGTATAAACCCCTTTTACTTTTAATTTTATTCAAAATGATTCTTTTTTTATATGAAGCGTTTTACTAAATGACAAAAGGGAATGTTTTTGTCGTATGTATGCGGCCGCAACGAATTTCTCCACCTCCGTGACCATTATTTGAGTTACTTCTTCCTCTACAAACCATAAATTTTTTAAAAAATGAAAAATAAATACCATGTTTTACTTTTAGTTTACTTTGGTGTTGAAAATGGTTTTGATATTTTTTTTATTATATCAAGGTGTTGTATTGATATCTAGTGAATGAAATGTGGAAATTTTAGGTGTCTTTTATTCAGGTTTTATGTGATACGATTATGTTATGGTTCTTGGGAATTTTTTATAAAGATGGGAAGTTCCATGATAAACTAAGGGTGGGTGAGCCCGTGATAGCTCTCCAATGCATTGGTTAACGTGAAGGAGTTAAACGTTATGGTTTCTCTAAAAAGATTTAGGGAATATACTGTGATGGGTATTCCAAATGTAACCATGAGGGTTACTCCCTACGTAAGAATGTTATGAATTCCTCAAGTTGCCTTTAGGTCTTATGATTTCTATGATTTATTCATAAATCATATTACTTTATGATGTATATTAAAGTGGTTATGTTTTATGAGTAATGTATGATTTCATTGATTCTTATGAATACATGGACTAATGTTTTCATTCTGTATTTTTATATCCCTTACTGAGCTTTTTATGCTCATCCCAAGTTTTTGAAATGTTTTTCACAAGACAAGGGAAAATTTCATGATGTGATGATAGTGTTGACGAAGTTTCAATAAAGAATCCATGTTTTATTTTAAATAAGTTTCCTTTGATGGGAAAAGTGAATATTGTCTTTAATGTAACCACCTTGTTTAAATATGGAATATGATGCATTATTTATGATATAATTTTCAAAAACTCTAAACATGAAAAGATCCTCAATTTTTATTCTTGAAATATCTCAAGTTTAAGTAATGTTTAAGGATGGGGCCTTATACCTATCACCCCAAACTGATGTAAAATAAGAAAGGACTATCCAGATGCTTGAGGACATGCTAAGAGCCCGGTCAATGAAAATCAAGGGTGGATGGGATTAACATATCCCATTGGTTGAGTACATATAAAACAATAGCTTCCACTCAAGTATTCAGATGCATCCATTTGAAGATCATTATGGAAATCTATGTAGAGCTCTAACTTTGTGGGATGATGTTGTAAAATGAATTCTACCTGGACCTGATGTTGTTTAATAGATGATAGAGAAGGTTGAATCCATCAAACAACATATCAATACTACTCAGAGTCATAAATTTAATATGATGACAACCATTGATGGGACATGGAGTTTGAAGTTGGAGACAAATTCTTCCTTTGAATATCACTATAGAATAGATTCATGTGGTTTGGAATTAAATGCAAGCTTATAACAATGTGCATTGGCCCCTTTAAGATCCTTGATCAAAAAGGAGTAATGACCTGTTAACCATAATTTACACTAGATATGGCTCAATTTCATGATGTTTTCCATGTATCTCCCCTGAGGAATTACATACTTGACCCCTCACATGTACTGATTCTGGACATGGTACAACTAGATAATTACCTATCATATGAAGAGAAGCCAATGATGATATTGGATCCTAGAGTCAAATTACTACACAACAAGATGTCTCGTATTTTCACAGTGTTGTGGAGAAATCATATGTATGAAGAGGTGACATAAAAACTAGTGTAAATGTTGAAGGATAAATACCCTCACCTATTTTTACCTTAGTATGTAAAATAAAATATCAAAGGAGAAATCTCAAATGGGGGGAAGAATGTAACGACCAAAAATTTTATCAATATAATTTCACTAATTATAATTATGTTATATATTATAAAACACAGATATCACATAGAAAACTCAATAAAAACATTATTCTCATAAATAGAGAATGAAATAAGTGGTATTTATAGAAATTAACGAACCAATACTAATGGAATAGTAAACTGACTGTCGGAATAATAATATCAACATCAAGAATAGTAACCTGAAAAATAGAATAGTAACATCACCAATTAAATTATAAATAAAATATGGGCACCTTAGAAATGAAAATAAGATTTATTTATATCTTGTAATTAGTAAATAATTTTTTAAAAAATGATTAAATAAGTGTTGGTATTTCTGTGAAACGTAAATGTGTTTTTACAAATTTATAATTGTTATAATCAATTAGAAGAAAATTTATTTTTTAAAAATAGATTTATAAATTAATATTTTGTTGTCTTATGATTATAGGATAATTTTAGGATACCTTAATTAATTTTTCAAAGTCTCGTAAAATCAATTAAATATTAAAATCAGTATTTTTTGAATAAACGATAATTTTCATTAAAAACTAAATTTATCATTTTAGAAACATATTTTTATAAAATGATGTTTTTTTATGTAATCTACATGTTGGGAAATTGTTGAGGTTATTTTTTTTATTTTTTTAAATAGTTGATTTTTGTGAATAGTGAAATTTGGTAATTTATGGTATTTATCATTTTAAGCTAAATATATGAATTCTGAGTTATGGATTATGTATAAACCCATTTTTTAAAAACAAATTGTCCTTTTTAATATAATTCATCATAGTAATCAACACAATTAATATTATTGATCCAAATACTAAAAAATGAACAAAATAATCAAAAACACCCCTCTCCTCCCACTACAAATACCACCCTCACAACCTCTTCTCCTCGCACCTTATAATATTTGTATTTTTCTTGTATTCTACCCACATCCTCTCCCAAAACTATTCACATGACCTTCTATTTTTGGTCTCACTATAAGACCAAATCCAATAGCCTTAACGAGGTTTTCAAGGAGGTAAATTCAAGAGGTAAAATCCTATTTTCTCTTTTAATTTCTATTCTTTCTGTATCCACCTCTCATGTACCCTATAGAAAATATAATAATAACTCTTATATAATATATATAATGTAATTTTATTATGTTAATGTAATATCCATCATCAATTCTCTTCTATTATCCTTTTAATCTAAAATTATAAACATAATCCATGATACGTCGATTCACTGCCTTCATGGATGATGAGTTTTTGTTTTCAATTACCACCTTCATTGATTATTATAAACCCATTATAATGGTTAAAAAATGTATAAAAATTTATGTTATAACTTTTTCATGTTCTTAAACTATATATATATGCATAATATAAAATGATAAAATAGAATTAGTTCGTGATGATTGAAAAACCAACAAATCAAACTAAACGTTTATAATTAACATTCTATTTAATGAATGACCCTCATACCAGAAAGAAAATATCACATATAAGACCATTTAAAATTATTTATTTGAATAAATATCATATAATTAAATTTCTGTAGTTTCACATCCAGTTTACCAAAACTCCAAAAATTAATCTTAAGGGAACCGATCATAAAATCAAGGAACAAACACACCTAGAACATTGAAATTAAACATTAAAACCCATAAAAATGTCATAAATGAACTTAATAAAATTGTAATAAATATAATATTTATTTAATAGGTTATTAATTGAATTATTAATGAATATAATTTTATTATCTAGGACATTTAATACAACTGAAAAACACTTTCAAACACAAGGTAAGGGATCTCTCTGAACCTCTAAATAACCTTATGGTTATTTTTTTATCTTTATTTACATCAATGCATTTCTTAATTATTATTATTCACTTCTTATAAATTCTATTTATATGTTCTAAACATATATATCCAGACCAATCCATCTTTATGTTTTGTGTAAATACTCTTTTTAAAGGGTTTTATTTTTAATTCCTCCCAATAAGCAAGCCCGGTTAAAGAGAACTTCACACTTTCTTACCCATTTTTAAATACACTACAAAATCTTTTTTAATTCACCAATATTTTTATAAATTCACTAATTTAATCATGAAAAACTAAATTATTTAATTTTTTTATACAAACAATTATTTATTTTTCTTTTTTAAAAACTATTTAATATTTCCCTTAAATTCCACTAAAGTGGCTAATTTTTAAAGAATACTAAACACTCTCTTTAAATGTTTTCACTTTAGTTGGACATCATTTATCATGATATATTCCTATATTCTTTCATGTATGTCTAATTATATTTTAAGAACATTTTTTCTTGTACACCATTACGATACACCCTTTGGTTATGCCTTATGACATGATTACGATACCCATTTCTCCCCATGGGTAACCCTTATGTTTATCCCTCGTGTTTGATTATACATGTGGAACACATATGAATGAACATGATATTATGTTTTCACTGAGATATTTCATTAATTAATTTGGTAATTTTTAGTCTGATGAGAATATATGTATGGGATTATGGGATAAACCTAATCTATTAGGGGACATTGTCCACCATGCGATATAGTAATGAAAGTTAGCATGGACTCATGTTTATGTCATGTTTTATGTTTCTACCACATTTCTATGTTTACATGATTACAGGATCCTATTTTCTATATGATATGTTTCTATATGTATATTTATTTTTCAAACCTTTTTATGTCATCATTTTACGACTTCTAACCCGTCTAATGTGCTTTAATTGTATGTTTATTTTCTTATTGGTAATTTTAGCTCATCCCTTTGTTCATGTATTCCCTAGGATATCCTATGAAGATGTGGGTACTACAAGTATGTAAGGAACTAATTATGAATATTAAATAAAAGATTTTATTTATTTTCATTTCATGTTTTATAATTTTGTACCTAGTCCACCAAAAACAATAAAATTTAAGACCCTTTGTTTGCATTTGATGGTTAATTATGGTTGAAACCATGTAATAATATGTGTAAAAGTCAAGGGTGACTATAAAAATACATTTAAAGTCATGTGAGAATAATTTAAACATATCTTCCAATGTTTTAATATTCCATTAGGACTGCCCATTAGTTTGAGTATGATAGGCGGTGCTCAAATGAAGTTTAGTAACTAAGGAATTTTGAAGACTTTTAATGAATTTCAGTATAAATTATGAGTCATGACTAGAAACTATTGAATGATATGCACCATAAATTATCAAAACATCATTAATATATATCCATTAAAATATTTATAGAGGAAAATCTTCCCATATAGAAAAAAATGTATAGAATTGGTGAGGCGATCAACAATAAACCATATTGCATCATTCTTTCTAGGATTATTTGGTCATCTTGTTAAAAAGTCCACAATAATGTCATCCAATTTCAATATAGGAATGGGAAGAGGTTACATGAATCCTATAATATATTGTCTCTCATACTCCACCATTTGAAAAATAAAACATCTTGACCCATAATCTACAATTTTCCAAATAACATTTTCCCACAAAAAAAATTCCTTCAAATATATATTCATCTTAGTGCTTCTATGGAGTATAAGGAAATTCGAGTTATGAGAATCATATAATAATTCCATTTTCATATCAGGTATAGATTGAACACATAAACAACATCATAATTTTAGAACACCATATTCATATATGAAGTCTTGAAAATTCCATTCATTCAAGACATTAATTTTATTTTGTAAATTTAGATCATCAGATTGAGTACTTTTTATCTTCTCTAATAAAAATGGTTTGGATATAATTTTAAAAGGGATTGATGTTTCTCCTTCCTTAATAATTGTAAAGACCCGTAAAATTCAAGGGAATATTTTTCTTAATTTTATTTGGGATTTTAAAAGAACACAGTTTCTGACGGCACCTGATTCCAAGGCCTAGTGTGCCCGGAATCATTTTCCAAAGATTGGCTCGGGTACGTTCAGTGAACGAACGAGCGGGAATTTCTAACTTTTGAAACAGTGCCCGGAATCGATTTCCGAGGGCACCGATGGAACCGCAGTGCCGGTAGTTTCTTAGGAACTCCTGATCCGGAGTTGCGTTTACGCGAGTGTTGATAATAAAAATTGTGGAAGTTTATTTTATACTTACACTACATTTTTTATTATTTTACTCTAAGTGTTGTCTTGATGGAAGTTGGGTAACCACCCATCCTCCCTTGGGAGGTTATGAGGGTGGTGGGGCCCACACGAACCCCACCCCTTCATATCCTCTAAAACCCCCCCTCAACTCCCACATTAATTTTGTTATCTTAAGTTATAACCTATGACTTAAATGTGATGAGTTTAATGAGGTGAGTTGTGGGTGGTTTTGAATTTCAAACTCTTGAAATTCAAATGTGTTGTTGTGTTAATAAAATAAGAAAGAGTATTATTTTATTTTCTTTGGTTAGGGTTTTGTCACATTGAGAGAGTTGGGAAGCATCTTCTTCTTATTCTTCAACCTCGACGAAGAACATGAAGAACGCTTAGGCTCCGACGAAGAACGCCATCAACATAAGAAGAGAAAGACGTGCTGTCTCTTCTCTTCTTCGCAGCCGGTGTGTTTCCGAAGATCAACGACGCCGCTTCTGTCGATCTTCTTCCCGTGTCAACGAAAGGAGACACCACTTCCTCCTCGGGCTTTCTCCGTCAGCTTACGAAGCTTCTCCAGCGACGTACCTCTTCGGACGCACCCCGACGTCAACGGAATCGACGTGCGATTACCGCGACGCTTGTCCTCCGCGACGCTTGTCTTCCGCGGCTTGTTGACGTGCTCCGCTATTGAAACCTAGGTAGGGGAATTTAATTTCAAATTATACTATCTTTTGAGAATAGAACGACGAGCGCGGACCAACAAATTACGGGTTGATCCGCGGATCGTTCGTTCATGCGGATTGATGTTGAAGTTTATTATTTAATTATTTCGTTCGTGAATTCTACCTTGTCATCCTTCGTGATATTACAACCAGTTGTTATCGATTAACGAGAGGGGGCCGGACCGCACAAACACGGCCGACCCTCCTCCATTATTGATATTGTTTCTAATATGGATGGAATGGAATGGCATGGTGTCGTCGCACCACGTGAGAATCGCTCGGCAAGTATTACGCGACGCCGTCGCGCCACGCTGAGAAGTCGAACAAGAACACGATGAAGTCACACCGCGTTGAAGGAAATCGAAGGCGCCGCGGCCGGAATGGAGCCATGGCGAAGGGGCACGGCGCCAACACGCCGCACCAGAGAACCACGAAGACGGCGCGTTTCGTTTTTGAAATGCGGATTGACTGGTGACGACAAACAAGGCCGCAAGGTAATTTTGAGGCCTTTGCAGTGAAGGTCGGGTTCTGGGGGGACCATAGGCGAAGACAACAGGAGAAACAGACCACCGGAGCGTGTCCGGTGGTCCGCGGAAGGCGGCGGCGGCGCGCCACGCCCACGGAAGGGGTGGCGGCCGCACGCACCCTCGCCGCTCCGCGGCGCCCGCTCGGCCGCGGCCGGCCGGTCGGGCCTGACCGGACCGCGCCGGACTGGGCCGGGCAGGGCCGGGCCTACCCGGGTCGGGTCGACCCTATTCGGGTCGACCCGGTTTGGCCGACCCAAGGGGGGGGGGGGGTCGGGCTGGGTCGCCTCGGGCCCAGACCCCCGTTTTCGAGCCACTTTCGGTCAAATGCCAGTAACATGAGCTACGGGCCTCCAAACGACTCGCCGTCAGTGGCGATGCGATCCTTCGATCGAGCCGGTAGTTTAGGTATATCACACTCAAGGTTTCAGAATACTTTAAGTTCGGCCGGGTTGGTTCGTACATGAAACCAACCGGGCCCTCGGAGCGGAAACGCTCGTAACTTGAGTTCCGGACGTTTGATTGACGTGCCGTCGACTTTGTTGATTTCCTCTAAGTGAGACGGATCTTTTGGCTCACTCCGCCCGAGGTTTGGATGCAGGTGGAGTACGGTCGGGTTGGTTTTGCCTTAAAAACCAACCGGGCCCCTGGGACGAAAAAGCCAATAACTCTCAGACCGGGCGTCCGATTGACATATCGTCTGCGACGTTGAGTTCCTGTTGACGATACGGAACTTCTGGATACATTAACTTCGGATCTTGTGTCAGTTGATGTATCAGCCTCTCGGCTCGTGGAGCGGACCCTCCCGAATGAGCTTGCTGTGTGCGAGAACCCTAGTGTTGGCCGCGACTTCGACGACGACGACTCTGCAGAAATCCTCAGTGGGCTGCGATCAATGAAGACATCTGGTCTTGTATCCTATGTGGGTCCTAGCTGTGCTGGTCTTGTATCCTATGTGGGTCCCAGCTTAGATGATTCAATACTGGTCTTTTATCCTATGTGGGTCCCAGTATAGATGAATCAATGAAGACAACTGGTCTTGTATACTATGTGGGTCCTAGTTGTGCTGGTCTTGTATCCTTTGTGGGTCCCAGCATAGATGATTCAATACTGGTCTTGAATCATATGTGGGTCCCAGTATAGATGAATCAATGATGACAGCTGGTCTTGTATCCTATGTGGGTCCTAGTTGTGATGGTCTTGTATCCTATGTGGGTCCCAGCTTAGATGATTCAATACTGGTCTTGTATCCTATGTGGGTCCCAGTATAGATGAAACAATGAAGAAGCTGGTCTTGTATCCTATGTGGGTCCCAGCTTAGATGATTCAGTATCTATTTCTGATCATCTCTTTCACCTTTTCGACGATGTATACCTGTGTGAGCTGAAATCATGTTTACTCTCCTTTGTGGATTGTGTTGTGCTATCCTGTGTGGATTACGTTTTTCTTTCCTGTGTGGAATACTTATACTTTCCTGTGTGGACTGAGATGTACTTGGGCTCGGAGGTTGGAGCATATTGGAATTGATGACTTAGGTATATGTATGGCCATATACCTAAGCAGTGTCAGTTGTTACTTTGTGATTGTATCTTTCCTTTGTGGTTTATCCTTTGTGGATTTTGGGAGACCTTCGGTGGTCTCGGGGTCCCTACTGAGTAGCTTATACTCACCCCTGCACGGGCTATGCCCACACTACATTGTGTTGGTTGCAGACGACAGACAGCGTTGATCGGGGTTGAGGCTTGCAGAGCAGGACGGTACCTGGAGGTGGACCACTAGGCGGGACGTGCTTGGAGTGGACGGCGGAACCCGAGGAGCAGAGGAGCTATCTGTACCTACCCTTCAGGTGGGAATTCCAGTGGACAGCTCTGTGTAGCAGCTTTACTTTACTGTTGATGTTTTCCCTTTCGAGTTTTACTTTATAGTTGGGCTTGTATTTCGGGACCCTTTTTACTTTCCGTACTTACTGTTGTACTCAGTTTTTACTTAGTGTTTACTTCTTCTGCCTGTACTCTATGGTGCTTGTTTACTTTACAAAGGCAATTCCTTCCCTTTTTACTGGGATTTACGCCTTGGTGCTAGTCGCCAGCCCCTGGCCTATGGAAGGCGGGCTTGGGGTAGTCACGGCACGGGCCCCGAGGACGGGTCGTGACAAATTTGTATCAGAGGAGTTAGGTTCTACCGCGAACTCTGATCTTTTCTATGTGAAGAAATAGTGTTTAGCGTATTGAGTGTGGTTATCAGTCTAGGGAGTCCAGTGTTAGTGCGGCGGCCGACGTATCCGTACACCAGGACCCTGACTTCTGATTTCCGACTTAATGCACGAAAACATTGATTGCATGTGTGTTTCAAATTTTTTTTTGTGATTACATTATGTCAGCTCACCATGAATATTGTTTGACCGTGGCACACCTGATTCCTTTTCAGGATGGCCCCACAACGACAGTCAGCTTGGGTTCTGAGAGTCGAGCATGACGACAGCCCACCGAGCGATGAGGCCTCGGTACAGGGATCCTTGTCAGCAGAGGCACCGACGGTACCTTTACCCGCCAAGCCACCGATACTTCCAGCACCAGCCGCTAACGATGCACATCGCCTCAGCGCACTGCATGAGTTTCAGCGCCAGCGACCGCCCAGGTTTCGTGGGGAGATAGACCCCCAGGCAGCCGAGGACTGGCTAGAGGCAGTCGTACGAGTTTCCAGGCTATTGAGGACACCAGCAGACCTCATGGTGATCCTCGCTGCGAGCCTACTGTATGCAGCAGCGGGACGATGGTGGATCTTGATGCTCCAGGTGCACGATGAGGCATCTCTACTTTGGACGGACATTGAGAGCCTCTTCCGCTCGGAGTTCGTCTCAGCGACCCTCCGTGCGGTGCGCATTTAGGAGCTTCTTCAGCTGCGGCGGGGAAGCTTGACAGTGGCCCAGTACTCGGAGAGATTTACTGATCTCTAGCGCTACTCTACAGATATCGTACGGGACCTGTTCTTCCAGGCCCGGACCTTCGAGTAGGGACTGAGGCATGAGATCTGGGCTTCGATGATCTCCCTCAACATTCTTACGCAGGCAGAGGTGTTGGAGAGAGCTCTTCTAGTAGAGAGTTTTCTCGTCGAGCAGGCTCCAGTGACAGGGCCCTCCGCAGGATGGCCCGTAGCAGGGTCTTCTGCAGCTGGAAGTAGACAGGTGACAAAGAGGTCCAAGCGGGCCAGACCATCAGATGGGCAGACTCAGGATGAAAATTCGGTTGTGCGGGGCACACGAAGGAGAGCTAGCTACATGAGGGGTAGGCATTGCTACACATGCGGCGGGCAAGGTCACATGGCTCGAGACTGCCCGAATCGTCTTACAGATGAGCAGCAAGTGGTAGAGGGACCTCCCAGACAGAGGTTCGGCCACGGTGGTCCGCAGGGTGCAGGCGGACAAGGTAGAGGAGATGGCCGAGTAGCTGATGGTGGGAGACACTTCGAGGTGTTGCCACCACCACCACCAGGAGGTCCACCCCGACCGCAGGGAGTTTGTGGACATGGGAGAGCTCAGCTTCAGGCAGCTGAGGCCTTCGATCATGGATCTCTGGGAGCAAATGGACAGGAGCGGAACAAGTGGATATGTCCTTTGTACATCTAGTTCCTTTTTGCTATTGTGTAACGTCTTTGTATTATGATCTTCAATAATAAAAGACGCATACCTTTGTGATGTTTTCATTCTTGTCCTCTTTTGTGTTGTTACTAAGAGGTTCCAGTTTTGACTGTTGACTTGACCCTCACATGTGAGACATCTACTGGAGGAGACCCAGTTACCACACACTGATGCCGACAGTGTGACTCAACCCTTGGAGGCGCGAGTAACGGTTGGATCTCTTAGTAGTAGCGTCGAGGCCTTACGACGTCATCCTTGGTAGGGATTATTATCATCCATATCGGATTGACTGTATTAGGCAAAGAACGTGGTTCATCCAAGGGATGAGATGGGATTTCTCTTAATCGGCAAAGAAGAAATCATAGTAGCTCTTATGGGACCAGAGGTGGTCAAGGCCACAATAGAGAAGGTCCAGGTCATCCAGGAGCGGATGAAGACAGCTCAGAGCTGACAGAGGTCTTTCACTGGCAGGAGGTGGAGGCCACTAGAGTTTGAGGATGGCGACCACGTCTTCATGCGGGCCTCACCTCGACGTGGATTACGGAGATTTGGCCAAGGTGGCAAGTTGTCTCCATTCTTCATCGGACCCTTCCAGGTCCTCATCAGGATTGGCGAGGTGGCTTACCACCTAGCTCTACCGACTTTGTATCCCTAGTTTCTGTTGAAACATTACGGGGACGTAAATCCCTATGGTGGGAGTAATGTAAAGACCCGTAAAATTCAAGGGAATTTTTTTCTTAATTTTATTTGGGATTTTACAAGAACGCAGTTTCTGACGGCACCTGATTCCGAGGCCTGGTGTTCCCGGAATCATTTTCCGAAGTTTGGCTCGGGTACGTTCAATTAACGAACGAGCGGGAATTTCTAACTTTGGAACCGGTGCCCGGAATCGATTTCCGAGGGCACCGATGGAACCGCAGTGCCGGTAGTTGCTTAGGAACTCATGATCCGGAGTTCCGTTTACGCGATTGTTGATAATAATAATTGTGGAAGTTTATTTTATACTTACAGTACAATATTTATTATTTTACTCTAAGTGTTGTCTTGATGGAAGTTGGGTAACCACCCAACCTCCCTTGGGAGGTTTTGAGGGTTGTGGGGCCCACACGAACCCCACCCCTTGATATCCTCTAAAACCCCCCTCAACTCCCACTTTAATTTTGTTATCTTAAGTTATAACCTATGACTTAAATGTGATGAGTTTAATGAGGTGAGTTGTGGGTGGTTTTGAATTTCAAACTCTTGAAATTCAAATGTGTTGTTGTGTTAATAAAATAAGAAGGAGTCTTATTTTATTTTATTTGGTTAGAGTTTTGTCACATTGAGAGAGTTGGGAAGCATCTTCTTCTTATTCTTCAACCTCGACGAAGAACATGAAGAACGCTTAGGCTCCGACGAAGAATGTCATCTCTATAAGAAGAGAAAGACGTGTCGTCTCTTCTCTTATTCGCAGCCGGTGTGTTTCCGAAGATCGACGACGCCTCTTATTTCGGTCTTCTTCCCGCGTCAACGAAAGGAGACACCACTTCCTCCTCGGGCTTTCTCCGTCAGCTTACGAAGCTTCTCCAGCGACGTACCTCTTCGGACGCACCTCGACGTCCACGGAATCGACGTACGATTACCGCGACGCCTGACCTCCACGACGCTTGTCTTCTGCGGCTTGTTGACGTGCTCCTATCTTCAAACCGAGGTAGGGGAATTTATTTGGGAATTCTCTTATCTTTTGATAATAGAACGACGAGCGCGGACCAACAAATTCTGGGTTGATCCGCGGATCGTTCGTTCATGCGGATTGATGTTGAAGTTTATTATTTAATTATTTCATTCGTGAATTCTACCTTGTCATCCTTCTTGATTTTACAACCAGTTGTTATCGATTAACGAGAGGGGGCCGGACTGCACAAACACGGCCGAACCTCCTCCATTATTGATATTGTTTCTAATATGGATGGAATGGAATGGTGTGGTGTCGTCGCACCACGCGAGAATCGCTCGACAAGTATTACGCGACGTCGTCGAGCCATGCTGAGAAGTAGAAAAAGAACACGACGATGTCGCGCCGCGTCGAAGGAAATCGAAGGATCCGCGTCCGGAACGGAGCCACGGCGAATGGGCACGGCACCAGCACGACGCACCAGAGAACCACGAAGACGGCGTGTTTTGTTTTTGAAATGTGGATTGACTGGTGATGAAAAACGAGGCCGCAAGATAATTTTGAGGCCTTCATAGTGAAGGTCGGGTCCCGGGGGGACCATAGGCGAAGACGGCAGGAGAAACAGACCACCAGAGCGCGTCTGGTGGTCCGCGGAAGGCGGCGGCGGCGCGCCACGCCCGCGGAAGGGGTGGCGGCCGCGCGCACCCCCTCCGCTCCGCGGCGCCCGCTCGGCCGCGACCGGCCGGTCGGGCCTGACCGGACCATGCCGGACCGAGCCGGGCCCAGCCGGGTCGGACCCGGGTCGGGTAGCCCCTGTTCGGGTCGACCCGGTTCGGCCGACCCAGGGGGGGGGGGGTCGGGCCGGGTCGCCTCGGGCCCAGACCCCCGTTTTCGGGCCACTTCCGGTCAAATGCCCGTAACATGAGCTACAAGCCTCCAAACGAATCTCCGTCAGTGGCGATGCGATCCTTGGATCAAGAGGGTAGTTTCGGTATATCGCACTCAAGGTTTCGGAATACTTTATGTTCGGCCGAGTTTGTTTGTACACGAAACCAACCGGGCCCTCGGAGCGGAAACGCTCGTAACTTGAGTTCCGGACGTCCGATTGACGTGCCGTCGACTTTGTGGATTTCCTCTAAGTGAGACAGATCTTTTGGATCACTCCGCCCAAGGTTTGGACGCAGTTGGAGTATGGTCGGGTTGGTTTTTCCTTAAAAACCAACCGGGCCCCTGGGATGAAAAAGCCAATAACTCTCAGACCGGGCGTCCGATTGACACGCCGTCTGCGACATTGAGTTCCTATTGACGATACGGAACTTCTGGATACATTAACTTCGGACCTTGTGTCAGTTGATGTATCAGCCTCTCGGCTCGTGGAGCGGACCCTCCCGAACGAGCTTGCTGTGTGCGGGAACCCTAGTGCTGGCTGCGACTTCGACGACGACGACTGTGCAGAGATCCTCAGTGGACTGCGATCAATTAAGACATCTAGTCTTGTATCCTATGTGGTTCCCAGCATAGATGATTCAATACTGGTCTTGTATCCTATGTGGGTCCCAGTATAGATGAATCAATAAAGACAGCTGGTCTTGTATCCTATGTGGGTCCTAGCTGTGCTGGTCTTGTATCCTATGTGGGTCCCAGCTTAGATGATTCAATACTGGTCTTGTATCCTATGTGGGTCCCAGTATAGATGAATCAATGAAGACAGCTGGTCTTGTATCCTATGTGGGTCCTAGTTGTGCTGGTCTTGTATCCTATGTGGGTCCCAGCTTAGATGATTCAATACTGGTCTTGTATCTTATGTGGGTCCCAGTATAGATGAAACAATGAGGAAGATGGTCTTGTATCCTATGTGGGTCCCAGCATAGATGATTCGGTATCTATTTCTAATCATCTCTTTCACCTTTTCGACGATGTATACCTGTGTGAGCTGAAATCATGTTCACTATCCTTTGTGGATTGTGTTGTGCTATCCTGTGTGGATTACGTTTTTCTTTCCTGTGTGGAATACTTATACTTTCCTGTGTGGACTAAGATGTACTTGGGCTCAGAGGTTGGAGCGTATTGGAATTGATGACTTAGGTATATGTATGGCCATATACCTAAGCAGTGTCGGTTTTTACTTTGTGATTGTATCTTTCCTTTGTGGTTTATCCTTTGTGGATTTTGGGAGACCTTCGGTGGTCTCGGGGTCCCTACTGAGTAGCTTATACTCCCCCCTGCACGGGCTATGCCCACACTACATTGTGTTGGTTGCAGACGATAGACAGCATTGATCGTGGTTGAGGCTTGCAGAGCAGGACGGTACCTGGAGGTGGACCACTGGGCGGGACGTGCTCGGAGTGGACGGCGAAACCCGAGGAGCAGAGGAGCTATCTATACCTACTCTTCAGGTGGGAATTCTAGTGGATAGCTCGGTGTAGTGGCTTTACTTTATTGTTGCTGTTTTCCCTTTCGAGTTGTACTTTACAGTTGGGCTTGTATTTCGGGCCCCTTTTTACTTTTCGTACTTACTGTTGTACTCAGTTTTTACTTAGTGTTTACTTCTTCTGCTTGTACTCTATGGTTCTTGTTTACTTTACAAAGGCAATTCCTTCCCTTTTTACTGGGATTTACGCCTTGGTGCTAGTCTCCATCCCCTGACCTATGGAAGGCGGGCTTGGGGTAGTCACGACACGGGCTCCGAGAACGGGTCGTGACAATAATTCCCATTTACATATACATTAAATCAAGGAACATATTGTCTTTTTCAATTCTCATTTTGGCCAGGGCTACGTGGTCTTTCATGCCCAATGAATCTTCTACCTTATTTTCCTTCACTAGCTGGTAGTTTATTGAGTAATCATGATCATTGATTATCTCAAGGTAGTTCCTTTTCCTCAAGTTGTTCTCCTTCTAGGGAAAAAATTATTTAAACCTCTTATTATTTTTTATATATCATATACTTCACCATAGTGATAATGTCACCATTTCATCAAAGAAAATATTATTGTTTCCAACTCATGATCTGGGATTGTATAGTTCTTTTCAAGAGTTTTTAACTGCCTTGATGCATATTCAATATCTTTATCATTTTTTATACAGACACAACAATTTCTTTTATTCAATGCATCACTATATATCACAAATCCATCATTTAATTATGGTAGAGTAAAAATCAGATCATTAAGAAATATCCTCTCAAATTATTTAAAAAATTCATCACATCGCTTTATCCATAATAATTAAACTCATTTACATGTAATATGGGTAAGTGGGTTATCTAATTACACAATATTTGGAAAAAATAATTTATATTAACCTTCCAAATCATTTAAACTACAAACCTTAATTGTTATTTTTTTGTGTAGGCCATTTTTTTACTTCTTTTATCATTGTAAGATAAACTGATATCCTATCTTTGGAGATAATATTTCCAAGAATAGAAATTATAATGTCGGAATTCACACTTGAAAATTTTCTGAAATAACACTTTTCATTTAAGAGTCTTAAGAATAATCCTCAAGTGATTCTCATGATCTTTGTTGATTTTAAGGTACTCCATTATATCATCAATAAATACTACAACAAAATTATCAAAATATTCATCAAATATTATTTTCATTGGATCCATAAAAATAGATGGTGCGTTATTCAATAAAAAATACTATAAACTTAAAATGTCTATACATCATTCAAAATACTTTCTTCATAACATCGTTTTTTACATATAAGTATAAATACCAAAAATGATGGCCAGTCTTTGAAAAATATCATGCTCTATGAATTTGATCAAATAACACATAAATATGAGGTAGATGATATCTTTTATTTATCATAATATCATTGATTTCCCTATATTAAATTAAAAACATCATTTATCCATATTTTTTATTAATGAATAGAATAGGGGATCCCCATGGTGAAACACTAGGCCATATAAATCTCTCTTTACACAACTCCTATATTTGTTTCCTAAACTCCACTAATTCCATAGTGTCCATTATATAATTATTCATTGATATAAGTCTTGTATCATGTATTAAATCAATAAAAAAATTCACCCTTAAGTTCTGATGTGTGTCTGGGTAATTACATAGGAAATACATCAATGCATTTCTAAAAAATAGGTACATATTCAATTTTAATATCACCTATTTTTCCATAGATTGTTTTGCGTATCCCTCCCTAATAATCTCATTCAAAAGAGCTACTGGAGGTGGATATAGACTTGAATCAGGTGGTGATGTCTTCACTCTAAAGATAATGAATTCCACATCCACATCATTGATCATAATTTCAATTTCGTTGAAATTAATTTGTTCATTATATTTTGAATTCAAATACATAAAAAGGATTATATCAAAATCAAAAATACGTATAACAATCAGGTCTGAAAATAGGGAATGCTTATGTTTCATAAGGAGAATTGATTTATGCATCCTTGTTGTAGTGAGACATCCACTATAACTTTTTACAGACTACTCCCATCTTATGGTTTTTGGGAAAAATTTAATTTTCATTGAAAATATTGTAGATATAAAAGAGTTTGAAGATCCAAAATCAAATAATTCATTGGTTAAATTTGAGTCAGTGATTAAAGCACCTTCCACCACATCATTGAAATCATTGTCTGTAAGTGTAATGATCACATAAGCTTGATCTTCTCACATCATCCTCTTTTGTGGTATGTTCCCTTAATGCTTACATCCTTAGTGTGAATACTGCTCCATTTCTCTATATTTGAAGCACTAGACATCATTGATTTGTTTCTTCGCCATGAATTAGTTATCCAGATGACCCTAATCTCTAAACTTGTTAAAAAATCCCATTCCCTTCAAGTATTTTCTAGGATGTTTCTTTCCACATTTTTCATATAATAGAAATTTCATTGTCACCTTCTTATTCTTTGACACTATACAAGTTTCATGTTTCTTAGTTGACCTATTCACCTCTGGATTTCCCATGAAGATATAAGATTTAGAAAATTACTTATCTATTTTGATCAAATATAATACTATTCCATCATATGATGAAAAAGATTGAGAAATTAGTTCCCATTATAGTTTTTTATTAAGGCCTTCTTAGAAATAGACAATATTTCTCTCTATATTAGGTATATACTATGTATCATAGCTACATAGTCCTCTAAAGGTATCCTCATACTCCCCAACCCTTTCTTCCTCCTTTTTTTAATCCGATGAACATTCTCTTCATTTTATTTCATTTCTCACAAAGGAAATATTTATCAAAAAATATTACATTAAAATATCTCCCCTTTTTATATTTTATTTCTTCTTCCACCCTAGTATTCTAGATTAATGAACACCATTGATTAGAATAACCTTTAATAAAATATAATACCATCATAACCTTTTCCCTTTAATTATATCATAAGGTGGGAAATGCCTTTTTAAGAGGCATGATCCATTGATCAGCTAACACTATAATAGTAGTTCCACAAAAATATAGTGGCTTCTATCACGTCAAATGATCCAATAAGAATATTTCATTCCATGTATCATATTGTTTCTCCATATTTGTGTGGTTATTATAAATAAATTGGATATGTTTAAATAATATGTTTTTGATCTATTTATCTCTAAAAAATAATTGTATTGCTTAGTGGGGAAATCCCTATTTTGACCACAATTAATAATTCTATTTATTCTCTTAGGCTCCATAAATAAATATTGGAACGCACTATGTTATCTCATAATAATCCTGAATATCGATCCATGAAATAAAAATCTCTCTAAAATTTACCATATAATATAATGGATTATTATAATTATCAGGATAGATATGTTCATTTAAAATCTACTACCAAGGTTTTGATTAACCTTGATCTAATACATTTTTTAACAACCCCAAATCCAGTAACCCAAAGTTAGTGTCTAACTTATTACATTAGTACAAATAAAAGGGATCAAATCACCACGTATTGACCTATTTAGCAGCCTTGGAGATCCAAATACATATATGATTCCCTTATTACATTGGAAATAAAATGTAAAATATAACAAAGTAAAATTATCTGCATCCTTAAAACCAATTCAATTATTTATTATATATAACATGGGAAAAGGAAAAAAATAAGGGTGAACTCAAATTCCCATTAATTATTTTGTTCAATGGAATATATATTTAATAAATAAGTCATAATCAATATAGTAAGGTAAATAACTCGAAACACATTCCATTAAATCAATAAAATGAACACAAAATGAATTCATGGATAATATCAATACAGTAATATCATGGATAATAACAATTGAATTACCAATGAAGGAAATGAATAATATTAGACATAACAATCTCATTAATCTTGATATCTATACTATCTAGACCTTGATCTATTAGAATTAACACTATAGGTAAAGAACTATTTAATTTTCCTAACTGATTTGTCATGTGAGATCTGCTGATGCATTGAGGGGGATAAATAATTATGTACCCCACCCGTCACAGCATGTCTCATACATTATTCATATATCAAATGATCAATTTAATTAAAGAGAAATATTTATTACCAAAAAATATCCATATCGAGTAACGAATACAAAATATCAGTATTTCCCCATTCAATCAAATAACTTTCAAACTAAAACACCGTATGTCGAAAAGGTATACGATTTTTGTAATAGAATATACATGATATAAAGAATATGAATATTTAAGGGAAATTGGATGTAAATTGAATAATGAAAATAAATACATGAAAGGGAAATTATCCACATCATATAAAAAAATTAGGTTCATATATTAAAGAATGTGTTAATGAAATGAAATTGAGATGGAATCCCCTAACAAAGGTTATGCCATTGAAGTGAGGATTAATAAATGAAGTAGTTATGTGTGATAAAGGTAAATAAATAGAATAAAAGTGTAAATTAAATTAATAACAATTAAATTTTACCTCTCATATATCCTCGGCATGTCATAATCAATGAATAAGTGATATAACCAATTGAAAGGAAACTGTGTTAAGAAACCCCTTAAATCATGTTTGATTTGTATCGTAGGTGATATTTAATCATGTATAATAATTTTAAATTTATTATAAAATCATATATTATCCCTTTATAACGTTTTTCACCCTTTTTAACTTATTTTTTATTATTATCATTATTTTGGGTGTTATAAACTTCCTTTTCAAGTATGTTTTGATTCAGTAGTCTTAGTCCTCGCATATTTCTCATGTTTCAAAAATCAATATAATTTTATTCAAGATTTAAATATCATATGTATTCAACATATATATATATATATGTTTATAATTATATATAAATTATAGTGATAGAGAAATGTATTACACTGTTCATGGGGATGGTAGGTTGTACGTATGCATGAACATTGTTTTCATTTTTTATGACATTAAAAAAAGAAGGTAAATAATAATTAACAATTATTTAATCATCATTATGTTATATATATCATATTTAGTAATTATATAAATCTTTACTAGCATCCACTTTAAGTGTAACTGAAAAACTGATCACCTCGCTTTATGGAGGTGGTAGTCCACATGTTTGAATGAACTATGTTGTCATTTTTCAATAAATTGGAAGGGAATATGGTATTGTTTAACTCCTTATTTTAATGATCACAATATCATTATTATTATAATATTAATGTCTTTAATGTTTTTTAATAATCTTATAATCTTAGATAGGTGATGAAATTTTTCATAATCATGAGTCATCTTTGAGGTTGAGACCCCGATGAGGGTGAGTCAACGTCAATAGTTTATCTTAGTCATCTAGAGACACTATCAAGGATTTCATTCCACCAGAGTTTAAATTTGAAAAATATGGAAGGAATTTCCATTATCTATGTCATACAACTAATTAAGAAAATTTTTAAAGCATGAGACACCGCTATCCTCACTTACCGTTAGAGGAGACGCTGCAAGAAGGATGACTCACTATCAGCTAAGATAATGCCATCATAGATTTTTGGAAAAAAATAAAGTGTCACACCTCCAAAAAAAGTCAACACTGGAATTATGAAACCATTAAAAACTCTCAACTGCAGGCATAGACACATCTACAATGAGATACCATTACAAAGACACACTGCCAATATTCAGTCACTATAAAAGAACCCATCATTATTATTTCGAAAATTATTATTTTTTAATTAATCCTTATAATTTATATATAATTAAATTTAATTTTGAGTGTTATTTTAATAATTATTTCTTCATAGCATGACAAAATGTATTAAAAGATATGTTAGAGCAGTGTATAAGGTTTCAATATATCCAGATGTTCATGTGGATACTCATGCATGCTGTTGATAAAACAGATGGGAAAAAACATCATGAAATATATAGTGATGAAAAAAGGAAACACGCTGAATGATTTACATGAAATGAGAGTTTTATATCTTTTCAATAACTTACATGACTACACTCGACAGAAGAATCCAAAGAAAAAATCACTTCTAGTGCCTTCCTGTAGTCAAGAATAGAATGATTCTACAACACTCTATTCTACACCAATTTTAATAAATCTAACTTGAGATGAATTTTATATCAAATTCAAGAGTCATGAGCTCCACAAAATAACATACCAATCAATTCTATCCATTTAAATATTTTATATTCTTGGTTTATTGATATTATTCACATTATAAGAAGTGCATGTATACTCTATTTTATATATGCACATTCTCTGCTACATTAAACTTCAAGATAAATAGACATCTTCTTAACCTTTCTTTATATTTTTTCCCTTGAAAATTTGGTAGTGGTCCTGTGTGACCTATTTTATTTTTTCAACCATGGAAACTTTGGAGGAGGACCTTTGTAGTATAAACTATTGGTGTACTATTGTAAATACAGATCTAGCATGTTGATCAAACTATTTATTTATATAAACTTATGGTTGGAAGATGATTACCAAGTGGAGATGACTGACTCTTAGTTTGAGATTTAGCCTTTTGTATTCAAAGTTCTACTATGTGTATTTTTTTTGAATCTCTTCTTTAAACCTGATAATTATTTTAAACTATTATTAAAATCAATACATTGATAGTTAACCATAATTAATGTTTTTATAATATTTTGTTATGTAAATTAATATCAAAGGATTAAGTAATATTGTATATTATTTATCTGATATATAATAAATATTCTATTATATCTTTTGAATGAATGAAATTTATAGCAATATGTTGTTTTGGTTAACTAGGCTATTTTTAAATTAATTAGGGTCATCCTTTTTCATCAATTTTGGATACAATTTCTTATTGGGTACTCAATTCACCCCCCCACTTGAGATACTCACTCCAACTGACATTTGGTATCAAATTTTTAGCATTGATATAAAATATTTCAAAAAAATAAACTATGATTTTGGTTAAGATTTAAAGATTATAATTTTTTGTCATTTCAAAATTTAATTATTTAAATGGATTCTATATAAGAAGTTCATGCTACTAACAGACCTCCCTTTTTTAATGGTAACAATTATTGATAATGAGAAATCAAATTGAAAATTCTTATAGAAATTATGGGTTTCAAAATTTGGACTATTATATAAGATAAACATGTTATACTTGCTACTACTATAAAGGATTGGGATGATTCTACTAATCTTACTTATAATAATAATTTTAAAGAAATGACATTCCATTACTGTGATTTATGAAGAGAATAATTTAACAAAATATCTGCCTAAAAACTACATATGAAATTAGGGATACTTTTGTCATTTTCACATGAGGGAACAACTATTGTTAAGGATATGGTACTTAATATATTCACTATTTAGTATGATAACATTAAGATCAATCCTAATGAACATTTTTATAACATATACCATAGGTTCAATGAAATTCTAAAAACAATGAGATCAATGGGAATCCTGTATCTGAAAAGGACAAGATCATGCGACTGGATAGAAGTTTACTTGATAGTTGGATAGGAAAATCTATGTCATTTATAGATTCCTGTGATATTAGAAAGATACATATAAAATGTTTTATTAATAAACTAATAATTCATGGAGAAGAGTTAAATGTAAACTGAGAAGATGTTGAAGTTCCAAAGAGAAAATATGTATCTTTTAAGACTATTGTATCTAAATAAAAGGAAATGGATAAAATTCAAGCTACTAGTTCATGTGGTAATGAGTCACCTCTAGATAGTGATGAAAAGGTGGCCCACATTTCCAAACATTTAAAGAAGTTTTATTGGAATAATAATCTTTTTTTAGAAAACCTTGTTATAATGGAATGTAAGATTATAGAAGAATCTAGAATAAATATCGGAAGAAGTGTGATGATGATATCACCCACTATCCATACAAAAGGAAAAGGACATGTGAAAGTTGACTCTCCAAAGTTAAAATATAAAAAAATAAATATGATAAGAAGGATAAAAGGTTCAAGAAATAAATGAAATATAAATAGAGTGATTCCAAGGATATATTCAGTGATTCTCACTCTATTACTGAAGAAAAATCTGACAGACCCAATATGTTCTCTATGAAAATAGTCACTAAGGTACCTACTGTATCATATATAAATATTTGTGATAATTATGAAAATGAAAATAATGATAATTATATGAATAAAGAATAGAATTTTGAATATTGTTAAATGATGTGAGTAACTTTTAATGAACTTAAGGGTAAGTACAATGTCCTTAAAATACAACTTTCTTTATCTACTAATGTTAATTATTACTAATCTATGGAGACTTAAAACAATTATCAATTGAAAAAAATAATAAACATAAACTTTTGAATGATAAACACAATAAAGACAAGGAATAATTCACTATTGGTAGAAAAACACTCACATAGATTGTATGAATGAACGTTGCACATAAATATATTACCAGACTCGGATATCAACCTAGATAGAGGAGAGTATTAAAAAGAACATTTGTACCTAACTCAAAAAATTAATGTTATTATGACATTTATTTTTCTAGAAGTACTATAAAATTATTAATTTATAAAAGTATTAAACTTATTTAAAATAAAATATATAAAAGAAATTTGGGTTCCTAAATCCTTAATTACTCAGACTTATGGACCCAAACCGATCAGGGTACCAAAGTCATTCCTTATATAAATTCTATTTTGAAGGAAAACTATTTCAATTACTCCTATAAGATTTTATGGTACTTCTGAAATGATTTTTCAAGACATATGATTGGATATTATTCTTTCCTCAAGAGACTCATTAATTTTTATTGTGGTAATGTCACCTTTGGGGACAATTCTAAAGGGAAAATCATTATCCTTGGAAAAAATGGAAACAACAATTATATTTTAATTTCTATAATATTATTTTTTTATGGTTTAAAGCATAACCATTTTAGTATCTAAAAATTATGTATTTATGGTTTCCATGTTAAATTTGATAATAACGAATGAAATGTTTTTATTCTAAATATTATTTAGTTTTTACTTATTTGAGTACTGATAATGTTTATAATTTTTATTTGAATTATTTAATTTATCATAATGATTCCTACTTGAGTTCCTTACACAAATAATATTTTATTTGGTATAGGAAACTAAGAAATTGCAAAATTCATTAACATAGGAAGAAAACTAGAAAAGGGTTAGTCAGGGATATTCCAAAATTAGTGTTAAAAAATGATAAATTCTGTAACCCCTGTCAAAAAGGGAAGAAACAAAAAGTTTCTTTTAGATTAAAGAAAGAATTTTTATCTTCTAAACCTATTTAGTTTGTTCATATGGATTTATTTGGACCATCTAGTTTTTCTAGTCTAAATGGGAACCATTGTTTCTATGTATTTATAGCTGACTTTTCTAGGTATACTTCTGTGTTATTTTTATCTCACAAAATTGATGCTTGTTCTGATTTCACAATGTACACTGGATCTATAGAGAACAAAAGTGGACCTATGATTAAGACCCTTATAAGTGATCATGGATGTGATTTTTAAATTTAAAACATTAAATCTTTTTTCAAAAAAAAATGAATATAGTCAAAACTTCTATGTTCTAAGTATCCCTTAACAAAATGGATTTATAAAAATAAAAAACATAACACTTCAAATGATAGTGCAAACCATGATAAATGAGTATTACAAACCTATCTATTTTTAGTTATACACTATAAATACAACCTGTTACATAATTAATAGAGTTTTAATTATACCTATCTTAAAGAATGACACTTATGAGATTTAGAATAATATAAATCCTATGGTTAATTAAATTAGATATTTTTTTAATTTTTTTTTCTTGACATTAAAGATAATTTGGAAAAAAATTAATCCAAAAGTGATGATGGAATTTTCATGGGTTATTAAATTTCCAAAAAAGCATATATATTGTTTTTAATATGGGAACCAAAAATATTGAAGAATTGTTTAATGTCAAAATTAATGAGATAGATCCACATGATCCCAATAACTCCCTTGATAACCTTGAGGATTATATATATTCACTAAAATTAAATTATAAACTCATATATTCTACTGTTAAATTGATAGAAAACCCTTCCAGTTTTGAAAAATGTACAAATATTCCAGAACTCAAACCAGTAAAAGAATCTAAAGTTAATAACATAAGTTTTTCTAGAGATAATAAGAACCTTAAATACCATCCTTTGAATGTTGTACTTCAATAACTAGATAGAGGTTCAAAAACAATATATTCCCTTAGAAATCTGGTTAAACATTAAGAATTCTTATCTCCGCTAGAACCTAATAATATCAATGAAGCAACTAACAATTAATTTTGGGTGATGGAAATTCAAGAAAAATTAAATCCATGTGAAATAAAAAATTTATGGGAACTAGTTGATGGACCTAAGGAAAACAAGACTATCCGAACTAAATGGGTTTTTAGAAATAGGGTATATGATTCATGAACACTATTTAGTAACAAGGAAACTCTAGTTTCACAAGGTTATAATGAATAAAAAGGAATATACTATGAGAGGACATTGGCACCGGTATTCCTAAATGAATCAATTAGAATACCTCTAGCTAATGTACCTCGTCTATATTCCAGACATTAACAAATGGATGTCAAGAGTGAATTTCTGAATTACTATATAGTTGAGGTTGTTACTGCATAAAACCCCATAGATTTAAAAATCCCCATTTTCCCAATCATGTTTCCAAATTGGAAATATATATAAATGGTTTAAAACGAGTTCCTACAGTGTGGTATGATAGACGCAACACTTTTCTTATTTAAATATGATTTAAAAAAATTTAATTTATCCAACTATTTTTATAAAAAAAATCAATATATGTATTATTTTTTCAAAATTTATGTAAATTATATTATTTTTAGATATTCAAAAAAAATTATTTTTAATTATTTTTTAAAAAATTATATAAAATGAATTTGAAACGAGTTTGATGGGTGAACATAAGTTCATTCATGGTTTTCAAATTTTTAAAATAAATAAGGAATCATTTTTAATCAAAGTATATATATAATGGAAATTTTAAAACATTTCAACGTGGATATAACTAAGAGTAGTGATACCTCTATGTGTACTACCTGTAAGATGGATCTTAATGAAGCTGAGAAACTAGTGGATCAAACTAGTTATATAGTTATGATTGAAAGTCTTCTCTATATTGTAACTAGCCAACCTGATATGATGTTTAGTGTGTGTATGTGTTCTCACATTCAAGAAAATCCAAAAGGGTCATGTATTGTTGCTATTAAAATAATTTTTTTAGCAAAAATATACTATCAATATATGATTTACTCACCTTAGAGGACAAGAATTTGATCTACATAGTTATTCTGATACTAATTTTTGTAGATGTAATTTAGATATAAAAATAACTTCTAGAACATGCCAGTATTAAAGAAGTCTCTAGTTACTTGTTGTAGTAAGAAAAAAAAATTCATTCTAAACTTTTTAAGTTGAATATATAACTACACATAGATAATGTGAAAATATTTTGTGGATGAAACACATATTATTAGACTATGTATATCATTTCTAACATGTCCCTATAAATTCTAATAATACAATTTCTATAAATATTTCTATGTTTAACACCCCAAGCTTCCACGATACGCTTCTCTTTGAATAATACAATGGTGTGTGTTGTACGCAACTTCGAGTTCTAACACACACCACAACCAATCAAACTAGCTGTTATGAAGAGTAATACATACTTTTATAAATTTTATCTCTCAAAATTGACTTCATTTTTGGATTCGGAATATCGAATTTATCCAAGGGTGAATGTTTTGTACTTTTCGGATAACTTTTATATTTTGATGAATAGTGAAAATTACTAAATTTTAATTAAAAACAACTTTTTTAATCAAAATAATTAATAGTGATAAATTATGAATTTGAGTGGTTTTAAAGTATATTTAGAATATATTTTTATCATTTAATACAATTTTGGTCATTAGATATAATTTCACAATTAAACCGGACATAAACAAGTGTCAATCTTTTGATAGTTATTATTTCTTAAAAACACGCTTTTTGTTTTGACAGTGGGAATTAATTTTAAATTAATTTCTACCACTTCTGTGTTTTAAATTTGGAAAAATTAATCCCATATTTGGAATCAGGATGTCCTAATTTTGTAAATAAGTAACTTTTATTTTAAGACATTTTGAATAATTACTTCGGTAAATATTTTATTTACCACGGTTAAAGGTTAAATCCCGTAAATAAGGGTAAAAAATAATATTATAATAATAATAAATTACCCTAAAACATGTCCTAACCTTATTGGTGGATACATTTCCGACCATGGTCATATTTGGGTCGATTTTTGAACCCCATGGATCCACTTGTAAGTGATAATGACACTTTATATTAATTAAGTTAAAGTAAATACAAAAATGTCATAAGCATATATCTTTTAGAAAAACAATTTTTACATAGGGTTATGTAAGATGGATTTTCAACTATAAATATTCTTTATAAATATAAAAATATTTCCTACATAATGGTATTTTATTTATAATTTTTACACATTTAATAATTAATATTATTAATGACACAATAATGATGCATTATTTTCCTTATTAATGGAAGAATCAAATAATTGGTATTATAAATGTTAAAATTAATATAATTTGAATGTTTTGATGACATAAATGAATTTAATTACATAATATGAAATTATAGGATTTCTTAAATGAATTTGGTTCTAATTAATAAAGTTTTTAAGACTTTAACAAAAATCAATTATTTAATAGTGTCAAAATTGACATAAAAGAGTGTTTTTAAAAAAAATATTATATTAATAATTGATATTAAATTCGTAAAAATATAAGGTTTGGCCAAGGGACTTATATCCTGATAGGTTTATCATTAATGTACCACTTGGGGGTCTCTTGGATGTATATAGTATGTTTATTAACTATATAATATAAAACTAAAAAGTAAAATGGTAAATGTCATACTAATTGACTAAGAGTTAAAACTAAAAGATGAGGTTAATATAATGATTCAAACCAGTCTAAATTCTATTGGATGAAATAATTTCGACACCTCCCCACCTTATACTTTTAATAATCCACTTTGAGCCATTAGAAACCGAATATTAATTTATTATAAAATAATATTTCTAGCTTTTCCAAAGGTGCCCCTCCTCCCCCTTATAAAAGGAAACCACTTCTAACCAATTCTTCACACCTTCAAAGCCTTTTGGTTCGGCCAACCCATGTCAAAATATCCTCCCAACTTCCCTCACTTAAACCTATAGGCATTCCTTTAGTCAGAAAGCCAACCTATGGAGCCATTTTGATCAAATCAAAAGGAAGAACCCGAAGAAGAGGTAATGTTTTCACCACCCACTTTTAAGTTCCTTTCTTCTTCAACTTATTCATTCATTGTTATTACCATTCTAAAATAATAAATCCAGTATATTATATATTATTTTATGTTATTATAAATATATTACAACCATATTCAGTATTCTATCCATCCTTTTAATGACATGTCACTATACGTGCGTACGTATGGCTTACCGTCTTCACGTCGTGGTGTAATTGTTATTCAAAACATTATTATTTGGATGGGTATAATAACGATGTGTAATACATGTCAATAATAAATATAACATTATAGTGATTCTGTATATATGATATACCATCCAATTAAATATTATTTTAATATCAAAAGATTGATATTGTCGCTCGTGCGTACGTACGGACTACCGTATCCACGAATGCGATGAGATTCATTCTCCATCGTACCCATTCAAGTATAATTCTCATTTGATGATTAAAAATAGAGTTTAGGGACTTGATAAAATTATATATATGAATAATATACAACCTATCCACAACAAACACGGCTTATGGAACAAAAAATATAAAATAAAATGAGTAAGTTAACACCTGAAACAACGATAACACTAAGATATTATTAACAAAGAAATGTTAAAAGATAATATATGATATCTTATTAATTTAAATGATTATTTTATAATTTAATAACAATTATTCCACCATTGTACATGATGTTATTCTACCCCCAACCAAGGAAAAGTACAAGGTAAGTGATTTTCATCTCACTCCTTATTTCCGTGAGATTCATGCCATATTGTCACTATTACCTCTTTTGTGGTGTATATACTGCCCATAAATGTATTCTTTGTGTAATACACTTTAATTTATGTGTATTTACATATTTTATTGTATTATACCTCTTTCATTGGTTGTATGTTTCATAAGTTACCAAATTGGTAAGGGTTTATTTCACAATCTCTTCATTATCCAAGGTTGTTTATACATAATTATCTACTAAGACCTCTTTATCATCCACATCCATGTTTATTAAAAATGTATTTCAAAACATTCTTAATATTTTACATAATATGGTTTAAAGTCATTTATAACCTTGTTGACTTTTTACAAGATGTTTATAAAAAAATCTTTTTGTCGTTTTCCAAACAAGTTCATTTTTAACCTTTTCGACAGAATTAAGGTAAGAATGTCTTTTTTAACTTATACGGCGGGTGTGGATATTTTCCATCATTATAAAATGTTATAAGATTCCATTACAAGATTATATGAATATATTTTCAAAGTAAAAGTTTTATTTTATAATTATGTGACTTTTAAATGATTTAAAAAACGAGATATTTCTCTCAAATAGTTTTGATTTCATCTTTGTCAACATCCTTTGATGGATTTTAAGCTTATTTGAAGTTGATTAATTATGATAAAAAACATCCATATTGTATTAATTGTTTTCTAATATATTTTACTCTGGATGTGTTATTTTTATACCATTCATGGCTTATGGAGAAAGTATTGACATTTTGTATGCTAGTTTTAAGACGAATGTTTATGTTATGTTTAAACCTGTTAATATAAGGAATGCATTGGACTTAATAAGTGACGGGTGGAGCCCGCTATAGCTCCTCGATGCATTGGTAGGTCTCATGAGACAAACTAGTATCTTGGCACAAGGCCTTGAAAAAATCATATTTGTAGTCTTCGCACGAGGCCTTGGCTATGTGGTTATGATAGTCTGGCATTAGGCATTCCATCATTATGTAAGTGGTTATTAATATAGCATGTGATTATTCGACTAGTAGAATATCCAAGTGAATAAGTAAATGGATTTATTTCATTTTATTTTTCCCATATTATTCTGAAGTTCAAGTTCAAAAGGCTTTTGTTTTAGTTATACATTGCATTAAATGATCATGCTTATTTATGAATGTTTCCGCTATATTGTTATCCTTATTGGGTATTTGAGCTCACCCCTTTCTATGTTTTATTTTTACAAGGATGTGAATAAGTATTTTATGAATGACCTATATAGATAGTATGAGGGGATAAGATTGTGGGCAATGGAGACTACATTGTTGTAGTTTTCATTTTATGATGTAATATAAACTTTATGAATGTATCTAGTTATTCCAATTCTACTAAACTAATCGGTCTTTCAAGACTTGATCTTTCTTTTGATCATGCCAATGTTATGTAATAATGCACCAACTCTAGGTTACTAGGATTAGGGAATTACAGTTGGTATCAGAGGAAGTTTAGTACAAACCTTGGAAGCTAGATTTAGATAAACTCTGATTAGATCACATAGACCTAAGATGGACTTTGAGGATTAGTATAGACGAACATCCTAGAATATTCTTATTGAATATATTTTTTTGAGTTTTCCAAGAAATACATCCCTATTTGGATACAAGCAGGTAGAGGCAGCTCTGGAACAAATGTACCTAGGGGTAATACCCGAAAACACCGCATTGAGCTAGACTCGAACGGGAACTGGTGCACAATAATGGGCCTTGTTGCACTCTTGGTTACGACACTCCTAAGGGATATGCTTAGGCTAATTATCATTTTCTTTACAAACCATATTAAGGGTTTATGAGTATATAATTTCTCAAAGAAAACATTTTTATGATTATGGATTATATCCATAAATAGTTCAATTTATGTTAATTGTTTTTCAAGTATGTAATTATGTAATTTGATTCATAAACTGATCGAGTTTATGCCATTGTTTAGAAATGGCGCCTAGTGGAAAAATGGAAACTGTATCAATGAACGCACTCCATGTAGGGATTTCCCTCCTGCTCAAGATAATTATAGTGGAGCGGGTAATGTAACTGGTGATGATTAGCTAATCACCATACTGGGACAACTCACTCAGGTTATGAATAATAACCTTACCCATATGGAGCACCCTGATCCACAGCGTGGAGGATCAATGTTATATAGATTCATGAGGCAAAACCCACCAACCTTAAATGGGAGTACAAATAACTTCGTAGATGAGCAATGGATAAATTCCCTAGAGAAAATATTTCAGGCATTGGGGAGTAGTGAAAGGGAAAAAGTTATCATGGCAGTTTACTGCCTCACTGGAGATGCTGATCAATGGTGGTCATTGATTCAAAACACGAAGGAAGATGATGAGGTATCAATTATGGAATGGAGGGAGTTCAAAGATCTGTTTAAAGTAAAATACTTTCCTCATGACCATTGACCAGATATGGAAAGACAATTTCTGAGTCTGAGAAAAAAGGAGGATGTGAATGTCGCAAAGTATGAGGCTAACTTTACAAGGTTATCAAGGTATGATTGAGATTATATATGTAACCCAAGAATTAATATTGATCATTTCTTTGATGGGATAAAACCATTTCTTCAACGAGCATTAGTATCACAATCCTTCTCGTCGTACGAATACATTGTCTCATGTGCTACCAAGACAAAAAAGGCATTCTCTAAGTCTTATGACTTTAAAACAAAGAAAGAGAAGAAGAGATCTGCTGATCAATCTGGGAATGGAAATAAGTGGAAGAAGGGAAAAGTTGAATATCCATCCTACAGTAAATGTAGTAAGAAACACCCTGGTTCTTGCTTAAAAGTAATGGGAGTCTATTACAAGTGTGGTGAAAAATGCCACCAATCTTGTGATTTCAAGGGGAAGAAAGAAGCTACCGATGTCCAATGCTACAATTGCAGGGAGATGGGACATTATGCAAATGAATGTCCTAAGCGTCAGGGGAAATGACCTCAGAAAAGGAAAAGGGATCAAGGCCATGCTTATCCTATCACTACTGCTGAGTTAGAAGCTCCGAAATACTTGGTGGCAGGTAATTTAATGGTTTCCTCAAGTTTATAAAACGCATTATTTGATTCTGGATCATCGCATTGTTTCATATCTTCACAGTTTTCTAAGAAAACTAGATACTTCTAATTTGACATACCAGGAGAGTAGTCAGTTAAAACTCCTAATGGAAGTATCATTGTAACAATGTTTTGTAAATCAGTCCCCATTAGAGCACATAAATTTTCTTTATCCATCGATCATATCGTTATACCTATGATTGAGTTTGATATAATCCTCAGTATGGATTGGATTTAGGACCATGATGTGAAGATTTATTTTGAGAATAAGGAGGTTATAATTTTTGATGATGATGATAAGGAACACCTTATCTTTAGAGAAGAATCATCACCACCTAATTCTTATCTAGATCCACCCCCAGTAGCTCAACTAAATTAGATTATTTGGGAGGAAGAGAATGAAATGACTATGGGTGAGGAATGGAATGTTCAAATATAGGATGTACCTATTGTAAAAGAATATGTAGATGTGTTTCCGGAAGATTTACCCAGACATCCTCCAGAATGAGAAGTTGAGTTTTCCATTGATTTAATTCATGGATCACGGCCTATATCGAAGACCCCTTATAGAATGGCCACTGTAGAATTAGTTGAACTAAATAAACAACTAGATGAATTGAGTATTAAGGTATTTATTTACCCTAGTGTTTCTCCATGGGGAGCCCTGGTTCATTTTGTTAAAAAGAAAGATGGATCTATGAGGTTATGTATCGACTACAAGGAGATCAATGCTATAACAACAAAGAACAAGTATCCCCTACCTTGCATTGATGATTTATTTGACCCACTGCATAGAGATCAATAATTTTCAAATATTGACCTTCGATCTGGATACCATCAGTTGTGTGTGAAGAAGGAATACATTCCGAAGACATCATTTTAAACCAGGTACGAGCATTATGAGTTTACAGTAATGCCTTTGTATTAACTAATGCACCCTCTTTATTCGTGGATATGATGAATAGATTTTTCATGAAATATCTCGATGAATTTGTGGTGGTATTTATTGATGATATCTTGGTATACTCCAAAAGCTATGAATATCATGAAAATAACATTTGTATAATCCTGAAGACTCTGAGAAGACATGAATTATATGGGAAGTTTAGCAAGTGTGAATTCTGGCTTCAGGATATTTCTTTTCTTGGCCATATTGTCTCTAAAGATCGAATCTCTTTTGGTCCTTATAAGACCAAGGCAATCCATGAATGGCATGCACCGACGAGTATAACTGAGGTATGTAGTTTTATTGGTTTAGTAGGTTATTATCGACGTTTCGTCCAGAATTTTTCCCGGTTGGCTAACCCATTAACAAAGCTCACACGTAAAGGGGTTAAATTTGTTTTGAGAAAAGAGTGTGAAAAATGTTTCGAAGAACTGAAGAGAAGATTATTCAATGATCCTATATTGACTCTACCATCGGGGAATGATGGGTTTGTTATTTATAATGATGCATCAAAGAATAGACATGGTTGTGTCCTTATGCAGAATGATAGGGTTATTGCCTATGCATCATGACTATTGGGAAAAAATCCCTCAAGGTAACATTGCAGTATTTTTGGGTTGATTGTGTTTGCTGACAAAGAAGGTTTTCATGGATATTTTTCGAGTTCCCAAGCAGTTGTTGACAATACTTGTTGACAAAGAACGATGACAAAGGAATGGACGATCTGGAGGTGGTACAAAAGAGCTGTACAAGGTGGTGCCGTTTCCCAGTGTTTGCCAAATTTTTGGGGTCCAAAATTTGGAGATTTGTGAGCATCGCGAAAAGTGGATTTCCATGAAGATCATAATTTAATATGGCAAAGGCATGAATTTTGCGAAGATAGGATGCATGTTTTGGAAATCGCGAAGACCAGAAGAATGGAGGCGGTGATGTTTCGCGATTACGTCAAGCTTCGCGAACGGAAGAGGCTGAAGTGCATCGCGGCGGTGAAGTGCTTTGCGAGGGAGCTTCGCGGCGAAGGTGCGAAAGAATGTTGGGATCCGCAAGGGATCTTTGCGGGGAATTCGCGAAGGTATGTTGATGGTGATTCTTCGCGACTACGTCAAGCTCCGCGAACGGAAAATTTCCGTGGAGCTTCGCGATTTGGAAAGAATTCCGGCGGAATCTTTGGAGCTTCGCGATTTGAGATGACGTGGTGTTGACTTCACGCGGAAGGAACGAGGTTCGGTGGAATCTCCTATAAATAGAGGCTGACCCCCTCGAGAGAAGGAGAGATCATTTTCACAGAAGATCATTCGCTCTCGATTTGCGAAGGTGGTTCGCGGAGCCAGTGTGCTTCGCGAAAGAGGAGCTTCACGGTGGATATTGTAGCTCCGCGAAACCTACGAGCTCCGCGTTGGCTTACTAAGCTTCGCGAGGGTCGTTGCTCTGCGACGGCTTGAGCATCGTGAGAGTGCTTCGCGAGAGTGCTTCGCGAGAGAGCTTCACGAAAAGGCAGGAGCTTCGCGAAGGCTTGTTTGGGCTTTGCGAAATTGGGAGCTTCGCGAAGTAGGGTGGTTTGCGATGGTACTTTCCAAAGGTAGTTGCCCATTGGTCAGAGGCAAAGTTCTATTCATCAGTGGATGAAAGTTGGACTTCAACAGAGCATCTATCAATAGTTGAAGATGCATTATTTCATGAAAATGAAGAGACCTACAAGTCTATAAACTATGATTGGATTCCCTTCTAGAGCAGTGAGCTTAGGAAGAGGAAGAAGGTGATCCTCTCCACCGGCAGTGATCCAGAGAGAGAGAAACATGGAGTGACCCTTGGGAAAGTAGTGAGCTGACCCTAAACTTGTAAAGGCAGTGAGCCTGGGCTTAGAAGTTATCTAGCCCGAACATTGTAATCCACATCTAGTGAAGTTTAGTGGAATTGGTACGACCGGAAACTTGTCGGCGTATGCTCCTTGGACGTAGCCCTTTGCGGTGAACCAAGTAAAATTGTTGTGTCTTGTGCATGCTTTACTCTCTGTTTACTTTGTGCAATAGGAAAGAGAGAAGAGCGTTTTTCTTAACAGCGAAACAAGATCCGAACGGGCGTTAATTTTAAATTAGTCATACCCTGATTCACCCCCCCCCCCCACTCAGGGTATTCACCCTTGTGGACCTAACAATTGGTATCAGAGGAAAAGGTTGACAGTTTTTCTTCTCTCAAATAGAGGTCACTAATCATAGTGGGATTCCGATCTTCGACGGATGTAATTTTCAGATATGGAAGAATCGAATTCAATACTATTTCCGATCTTTGGGAATGGATGTGTTTTCAGCAGCTATTCATGGTATCACAGCTGATATTACTAGTGGTGCATTATCAGAAGCTGAGCACAAAGAGTTGGATGCTGATTCCAAAGCAATCAATGCCTTAGGGGGAGCCCTATCCAATCCCATATATACAATGGTGATGTCATGTAAAACGTCACATTCCATGTGGGAAAAGCTTTTGAATATATATGAAGGGGATACAAAGGTCAGAGAGGAAAAGCTGCAGGTGTTGTGGAACAAATATGAAGATCTGAAAATGAACCCGAATGATTCTGTTGACACATTATTTGATAGGGTAAACACTGTTGTGTAAGATATGCGAGGTCTTGGAGAAGTCATTGAAGACATAAAGATCGTAAAGAGCATCTTGAGGAAACATCCACCTCGGTTCAATCCGAAAGTTTCAGTACTAAAAGATAAAAATCCAAAAGAGCTGACACTGGACAACTTGCACAGTACCTTGGTTGCATATGAAATGAGGAATGATGATAATGCGGCATTAGAAAAGGGGAAGTCCAAAGAAGTGGCATTTAAGGCCATGAAGAAGTTTAACATTGAAGATTCTCTGGAAGAAGAAGAGACAGATGAGGTAATGTCATTCCTCTCCTCAAATCTTCAAAGAGGAAAAGGAAAGTTCAAAGGAAAGCTTCCACTTGCTTGCTTTAGATGTGGAAAATTTGGTCATCTTGCTCCAAGGTTCCCCAAAAAGTTTCAAGAAGATAACGATGAAGATTAAGTTGAAATTTCCAAGAAGGAGTCTTCAGCCTATGTGAAAGGGAAGAAGCAGTTCAAGAGAAATTTCTTCAAGAGTATAAATCTTCTTTCATAAGAAATAGATAGTTCATATGAGTCTGAGGATGAAGAGGTTGAGGAGTTTGAAAATTTTAAAGATCATAGACAAAATGCTATGGTAGCGGTCGTCGGAAGTTCTCAGGAAAAGGAAGAAACTGGCATTGGAGAAGAGGAAGAAGAAGTTGAACGAAGAGTTGATATGGAAGCTGAATTGGAAGCAGCTCTTGAAGAGATAGATGTTTGGAGAGCCAAAACGAAGAAATCCAATAAAGTGGTTCGTGATTCCAAACTCTATATGCAACAACAGGATGAATAAAAGTCAGAACTATTAGAAGAAATTGAAAGACTAAAATCCTCAACACCAGAGAGCTCAGAAAATATTGTTGAGCATAAGCTTAAAATTGAGGAACAAAAGAAGGAAATTGATTGTTTGACTAACACATGAAAGGAGAAGGTCAGACGTATCAAAGATCTTGAAGAAGAAGTGGTCATTCTACAACGAAAAATGAAGGATCATGAAAAACTCTTGACCCCCAATGTGATATCCGAAAAGCAGGTCATTCAGAAAACAGAGAAGATGAAATAGGAGGCTCGTAGTTCAACAGGAGTGAAGCAGCAAGAAAGCTCAAATGATAAGGTTGATTCAGGGCTTGATAAGAAAAAAAAATCGGTGGCAGTTAATGTCAGACCGCAAGAACCCGTTCCGAATTTGAAGGTTGATATGGGCACAAAACAGAATCAGAATATTTATAAATCCCAAAGGGAAAATCATAGTGCTGAAGTATCATGAAGGAATTTATCCTATATCAGGTGTTATTTTTGTGGGAAAATGGGACATTCACAGTATGTGGGTTCCATATCCAAGAGATATAGAAGGGAACAAGAACAGAGATGGAAGCCAAACAGAGAACGGTTTTCCAGAACATATATTGAAGGTCACTGTTTTTGGTGCGGAGGATTTGGGCACATGGATAGGTACTGTACTTCGACCATTCAAAGAAATGTGCCAAAGTAGAATCAAAACATTCGCAAGAAGCAGGTCAATAAACCGACAGGTGAGTTAAAAACACAGAATAGATTTGCCGCTTTGTAAGATGAGGCTGGTCCATCACACTCTGAGAAAGAACAGAAGTCTCAATCCATTCCGGGTGTTAAAGAAAAAGTATGGACCAAAAAGAAGAAAAATGAGAAGGCCGTGGTGGCGGAGATTTCCCTTAAGGCATCAGATCGATCTGGTGTTTGGATCCTTAACAGTGGTTGCACATCCCACATGACAGGTAATAATGATCTTGTTATAAGCATCAAATATGACAAAGAAGGAGTTGTCAAATTTGGAAATGATGAAGGCCTGAAGATTGTTGGATCAGGGAAATCCAAGTTTGGGGGCAAAGAGATGAGACGTGCTGATGTCTTGGTAGTATAGGGTCTCAGTCTTAACTTACTTAGTGTCAGTCAACTATGTGACTCTGGGCACTCTATTTGATTTACCGAGAAGATGTGTGTTGTGAAAGGAAAAGATGGAGTAGCTGTTTTATAGGGAAAAAGGTCAAAGAGAAATCTCTACCTTGTAGGTGGGGAAGAAGATTCATGCTTTTTATCCAGAGAAGAAGAAAACTAGTTGTGGCATAAGCGACTTGGTCATCTATGCCAACTATCTATGGAAGATCTGGTAAAGTGTGATACTGCTAGATACCTTCCCAAACTATCACGTGATCGCACTCATACGTGTGATGCTTGTCAACAAGGGAAGAACATCAGAAAGACATATAGGCCAAAGGAATAGAAATCAACTAGAGTTCTCGAACTGGTTCATGCTGATTTATGTGGACCTATCTCACCACGAGCAATAAATGGGCAAAGATACTATGTTCTGTTCATTGATGATTACAGCAGAATGGACTAGGTATTTTCCATTACCCATAAGACAGAGGTGTTTGGTTGCATAAAACAATAGAGGAGGGAATAAGAAAGGATGCATGGGCAGAAAATTTTGAAGTTACGTACAGATAACAGTACAGAATTCACAAACAGTGAAGTGGAAGAGTATCTCGAGAAACGTGGGATAAGGCATCATGTTTCATCAGTAAGAACTCCCCAACAGAATGGTGTGGTTGAAAGGAGAAATCGGATCATCAACAACATGACCAGAATGATGCTTATTGACAAAGACCTACTAGAGAAATTTTGGAAGGAAGCAGTGCTGACATCGGTCTATGTTTCAAATAGGTCTCTATTGTGTCCGAAGCAAGGAAAGACTCCATAGGAACTATGGTACGAAAAGAAGCCAACGTTGAAATACTTTCGAATCTTTGGAAGTAAGTGTTTCATTCTCAACAAAGAAAATAACAGTAAGTTTGAGGCACGAGGAGATGAGGGGATATTCCTTGGCTACTCTGGGAAAAGAAAAGCGTATAAATGTTTCAACAAAAGGCTAGGAAAAATCATTGAGAGCAATGATGTCACTATAGTTGAAAATGAACAGAATACTCAACGATCCAGTGAACAGTTCCTGGATGAAAGTGATGATGAGGTAAGCAACCCAGGGGGAGCAGAAGTGGCAGAAGCTAACTCAGAAAAAGATACTGATGATGAAGAAGAAAGTGTCAAGTCTGTGTCTGTGAGGAAGCCAAAGAGTCGAGCTAAAATTGATAGGCAGAATATCATTGGTGATCAAACAGCTCCAGTTCAGACTCGAAGAATGAAATAATCATAGAAAACATCGTTTTTGTCTCAAGTGGAGCTGAAATGTTTTTCTGATGCAGGTGAAGATGAAAACTGGGTTCATGCTATGAACTAAGAGCTTGATGAGATTGAGAAGAACCAGACATGGGAGATTGTTTCGAGGCCAGCAGACAAGAATGTCATCGGGACTAAATGGTTCTATCACAACAAGATGAATGAATATGGAACAGTGATTCAGAACAAAGCATGAATAGTGTGCAAGGGATACTCCCAGATAGAGGGAATAGATGTTGATTAGACATTTGCACCGGTTGCAAGGATGGAGACAATCAGAATATTTTTTTCCATAGCAGTGCAAAGAAAATTCAAAGAGTTCCAGATGGATGTCAAATCCGCATTCTTGAATGGGGTTCTAGAAGAAGAGGTGTACATTGAGAAGCCATATGGTTTTCTCATTCATGAGGATGAGAACAAAGTTTGCAGGCTGAAGAAGGCATTGTATGGGCTGAAACAAGCACCAAGAGCATGGTACTAAAGGCTTGATCAGTACTTGAAGAAACTTGGTTTTCAGCGTGGAGGTGTTGATTACAATCTCTATTTCAGTAATGACACTAATCCAAGGATGATGGTGTTTGTTTATGTTGATGAAATAATATTTGGCGGATCAGATGAAGCTCAGTGCAGACAGTTTTCCGAATTCATGAAAAATGAGTTTGAAATGTCAATGATTGGAGAGCTAACGTTTTTCCTTGGTCTACAGGTGACACAAGGAAGGAATGGAACATTCATTTCTCAATCTAAATATGCCAAGGAGGTCCTGAGAAGGTTTGGAATGGAAAATTCCAAGGAGATGAAGACTCTGGTTTCCACCCAGATGAAATTATCAAAAGATGAAGATGGCAAGGCAGTTAATATCACAGAATACAGGAAAATCATTGGAAGTCTATTGTACTTAACCGCAACAAGGCCTGATATTGTTTTCTCCACATGCCAAGCAGCGAGGTATCAGAGAAATCCCAAGGAAAGTCACATGCTCACAGTGAAAAGAGTACTTCGGTATATCAAGGGCACGGTGGACTTCGGCTGGACATACAATGACAAATCTCAGACAGAGTTATTGGGATATACTGATGCAGACTGGGCCGGTTCAGTAGATGACAGGAAATCAATGCCAGGTGGTGCTTTCTATCTTGGTGGCTTGTGTATTTCTTGGCATAGCAAGAAGAAATATTGCATTTCATTGAGCACCGCAGAAGCTGAGTATATTGCGGCCACTCAAGCATGTACACAGTTATTATGGATGAATCAGCAGCTTGAAGATATGGAATTGAAGTGAAGTCTCCGATCGGAATCCAGTGCGACAACTCAAGTGCTATAAATCTGAGCAAAAATCCCGTTCATCATTCAAGGACGAAGCACATTGAGATTAAGTATCATTTTATCAAGGAGAAGGTTGAGCAGGGGATCGTGATGTTGGAGTATGTGCCTACAGAGCTACAGGTTGCAGACATTCTGACAAAGGCCTTACCCAAGGAAGCTTTTGAGAAGCCTCGACTGGCTCTGGGAGTTCAGTCGATTCCCCGCACTTGAAATAGTGTGGATGTGGGACCCCCACCCCCCTCTCCCCGAGGTATGATGTGTTTTTCCCTAATGTTCTAATGTGTTCTCTACTCTGTTACAGACTGAAATGGAATGACCTTTGGGTTCGTTGACAAAGGGGGAGAAAAGTGTTTGTTAAAGGGGGAGAAAATAGTGATTGTTCAAGGGGGAGACAGTGCGGAGAGTTGATAAATCATAATTGATACGGGGAGAAGCTGACAGGTGGAGCAGCCAGAAAGGGGGAGCAATGAGAAAGGGGGAGAGTATTAAATCTGACGATGCTAGAAGTGATCGATCAAAGCATAGAAATCAAGACAGTTGAGGATCGTGATAAAAGCAGAACAGTGGTGTTGGAATGGTGTGAGACGGTGTCCAGCTATCAACAATTGGTATCAAATTAAGAATTCACCAATTGGTATCAGTGTGGTTCAACAATTGGTATCAATTTAAGAATTGGTATCAGGGTGGAATCAACAATTGGGGTTTTACATGAAGTGATTCATTGATGAACTTTTCATCCAACTCTTGTTTCTCACGCCGAGCATTGCTCATGTGGGCTTAGAGTACGTGTTAAGTGATTCCTTGAACGCTATCATAATCGAAAGATGTGAATGGTGGTTTCGGCTGGAAGAAGACTCAGTGAGGTATCAAAGTGCTGAAAATCTTTCAGAGAAGAGTTGTGAAGAGTTGTCAACAAACCAAAAGGGGGAGATTGTTGGGAAAAAATCCCTCAAGGTAACATTGCAGTATTTTTGGGTTGATTGTGTTTGTTGAAAAAGCAGGTTTTCATGGATATTTGTCGAGTTCCCAAGCAGTTATTGACAATACTTGTTGAAAAAGAACGATGACAAAGTAATGGACGTTCTGGAGGCGGTACAAAAGAGCTGTAAAAGGTGGCACCGTTTCCCAGTGTTTGCCAAATTTTTGGGGTCCAAGATTTAGAGTTTGGTGAGCATCGTGAAAAGTGGATTTCCATGAAGAGAATAATTTAATATGGCAAAGGCATGAATTTCGCGAAGATAGGATGCATGGTTTGGAAATTGCGAAGACCAGAAGAATGGAGGCGGTGATGCTTCACGATTACGTCAAGCTTCGCGAACGGCAGAGGCTGAAGTGCATCGCAGCGGTAAAGGGATTTGTGAGGGAGCATCGTGGATAAGGCATGAAGGAATGTTGGGATTCGTGAGGGAGCTTTGCGGAGAAGTCACGAAGGTATTTTGACGGTGATCCTTTGCGACTACGTCAAGCTCCGCGAACGCAAAATTGCCTTGGAGCTTCGCGATTTGGACAGAATTCCGGTGGAATCTTTGGAGCTTTGCGATTTGAGATGACGTGGCGTTGACTTCGCGCGGAAGGTATGAGGGTTGGTGGAATCACCTATAAATAGAGTCCAACCCCCTCGAGAGAAGGAGAGAGCATTTTTATATAAGATCATTCGCTCTCGATTTGCGAAGGTGGTTCGCGGAGCCAGTGTGCTTCGCGAAAGAGGAGCTTCGCGACGGCTATTGTAGCTCCACGAAACCTGCGAGCTCCGTGTTGGCTTACTAAGCTTCGCGAGGGTTGTTGCTCTGCGACGGCTTGAGCATCGCGAGAGTGCTTCGCGAGAGTGCTTCGCGAGAGAGCTTCAGGAAAAGGCAGGAGCTTCGCGAAGGCTTGTTTGAGCTTCGCAAAATTGGGAGCTTCGCGAAGTTGGGTGGTTTGCGAAGGTACTTTCCAAAGCTAGTTGCCCAGTGGTCAGAGGCAAAGTGTTGTTCATCAGTGGATGAAAGTTGGACTTCAACAGATCATCTATCAATAGTTGAAGATGCATTATTTCATGCAAATGAAGAGACCTACAGGTCTATAAACTGTGATTGGATTCCCTTCTAGAGCAGTGAGCTTAGGAAGAGGAAGAAGGTGATCCTCTCCACCGGCAGTGATCCAGAGAGAGAGAAACAGGGAGTGACCCTTGGGAAAGCAGTGAACTGACCCTAAACTTGTAAAGGCAGTGAGCCTGGGCTTAGAAGTGATCTAGCCCGAACATTGTAATCCACAGCTAGTGAAGTTTAATGGAATTGGTATGACAGGAAACTTTTCGGCGTATGCTCCTTGGACGTAGCCCTTTGTAGTGAACCAAGTAAAATTTTTGTGTCATGTGCATGCTTTACTCTCTGTTTACTTTGTGCAACTGGAAAGAGAGAAGAGTGTTTTTCTTAACAGCGAAACAAGATCAGAACGGGCGTTAATTTTAAATTAGTCATACCCTGATTCACCCCCCCCCCCTCTCAGGGTATTCAGCCTTGTGGACCTAACAACGAAAGTTCAAAATTCATGTGCAAAACTATCATACTCATGATCTTGAGTTAGCATTTGTGGTCTTTTCTTTGAAGATATGGAGACACTACCTCTATGGTGAAAAATATGAGATTTATACTGATCAAAAGAGTTTGAAGTATATTTTCTCACAAAAAGAACTCAACATGAGGCAAAGGAAATGGCTTGAACTACTCAAGGATTATGATTTCACAATACAATACAACCCAGGGAAGGAAAATAAGGTGGCAGATGCTTTAAGAATAAAAGATAATGGAGTTTTGAACAATATGATAATTGAAAGGGATCCTATTTTTAGGTATCTAGTAAAGTTGGATATGGGAATCATCATGGAAGGTGAAACATCAATGCCTTTTCAAATGGTTGCCAAACCATCTTTACTAGAAAGGATAATGAGTTCTCAGACTGATGATGAAGAGTTTAAAAAAAAGATTAAAGCAGTGAATGATAGGTGATTGAGAGTCTTTGTGTATGAAGAAGAAATTTTAAAATTTGGGAAGAGACTTTGTGTTCCCAATATACCTGATCTGAAAAGATAATTGTTAGATGATTCTCATAGTTCCATTTTATCTATACACCCTGGGAGCACCAAAATGTATAGAGATTTGAAGGAACACTTTTGGTTGGATAACTTGAAGAAGTAGATTTCTGATTTTGTGTCAATATCTATGGTTTTTCAACAAGTGAAAGCTGGATGGCAACAACCTGGTGGATTATTGCAACCTTTTCCCATACCTGAGTGGAAATGAGATAATATTACAATGGACTTCGTCATGGGGCTACCAAAGACTCCTAGAAGGAATGATGCAATATGGGTCATTATTGATCGTCTTACCAAGTCAGCACATTTTCTTGATATAAGGGAAGATCTACCACTGGAACGTCTATCAAGACTATATATTAATGAAGTTGTAAGACTTCATGGAGTACCCCAATCGATTGTTTCGGATGATGAACCCTGTTTTACGTCAAGATTATGGAAGATTCTTTATAAGTCCTTGGATACTGAACTTCATTTGAGCACTTCCTACAACCCTCAAATATATGGAGAATCATAATGAACTATTCAAACCGTAGAAGACATGTTGAGATCATGCTCACTTCACTTTCAGGGTATGTGGGATCAATATTTACCTCTGGTAGAATTTTCCTATAACAATAGCTTCCATTTGAGTATTCAAATGGCACCATATGAATCGTTATACAGAAAAAGATGTTACACACCAACCTGTTGGGATGATGTTGGTGAATGAAAACTCATAGGTCCAGAACTAGTGGAGGAAATGATTGAAAAGGTGAAGGTAATCCAAGACCACATCAAAGAAGCTCAAAGTAGGCAGAAGAGCTATGCCAATAACCGAAGGAAGGATTTGGAATTTCAGGTAGAAGAACATATTTTCGTGAAGGTATCTCCATGGAAGGGAGTTATACATTTCGGTAAGAAGGGTAAATTGATTTATAAGTACATCAGACCTTTCGAAATTCTATAACAAATTGGGGGTGTAGCATACCGTTTGGCAATGCCACCAAGTCTCTCCAAAGTTCACGATCTGTTCCACATATCACTGTTGAGGAAATACATGCCTGACCCAACGCATGTACTCACCTATGAGGAATTAGAACAGGAAACTGATATGTCTTACTGTGAAGAGCCCACCAAGATTATGGATATGAGATAACAAGTACTGAGAAACCGGGCAACTCATCTGGTAAATGTTTTGTGGAGAAACCATAAGATAGAAGAGGCAACGTGGGAACCTGAGGAACTTATGATGAATAACCACCCGAGTCTTCTCATGTGGTAGTATTCTAGAAATTTCAAGGATGAAATTATATGAAGTATGGGAGAATGTAACACCCCAAACTTCCACGGTATGCTTCTCTTCGAATAATACAGTGGTGTGTGTTGTACGCAACTTCGAGTTCTAACACACACCACAACTAATCAAACTAGTCGTTATGAATAGTATTACCCACTTTTATAAATTTTACCTCTCAAAATTGACTTCATTTTTGGATTCAGAATATCAAATTTAGCGTAGGGTGAAATTTCTGTACTTTTCTGATAACTTTTATATTTTGATGAATAGTGAAAATTACTAAATTTTAATTAAAAACAACTTTTTTAATCAAAATTATTAGTAGTGATAAATTATGAATTTGAGTGGTTTTAAAGTATATTTATAATATATTTTTACCTTTTAATACAATTTTGGTCATTGTATATAATTTCAAAATTAAACTGGATATAAACAAGTGTCAATCTTTTGATAGTTATTATTTCTTAAAAACACGCTTTTTGTTTTGACAGCGGGAATTAAATTTAAATTAATTTCTTCCACTTCTTTGTTTTAAATTTTCAAAAATGGATTCCATATTTGGAATCAGGATTTCCAAATTGTGTAAATAAGTAACTTTTATTTTTAGACATTTTGAATAATCACTTCGGTAAATATTTTATTTACCATCGTTAAAGGGTAAATCCGGTAAGTAAGGGTGAAAAAATATATTATAATAATAATAAATTACCCTAAAAAGTGTTCTAATCTTATTGGTGGATACATGTCTGACCATGGGAATCTTTGGGTCGATTTTGGGACCCCATGGATCCACTTGTAAGTGATAATGACACTTTATATTAATTAAGATAATGTAAATACAAAAATAACATAAGCATATATCGTTTAGCAAAAAAAAAATTACATAGGGTAATATATATTGGATTTTCTAATAAAAATATTCATTAGAAAGATAAAAATATTTCCTACATAATGGTATTTTATTTATAATTCTTACATATTTAATAATTAATATTATTTATGACACAATAATGATGCATTATTTTTCTTATTAATGAAAGAATCAAATAATTGGTATTATAAATGATAAAATTAATATAATTTGAAATTTTTGAAGACATCTATGAATTTTATTGCTTAATATGACATTATAGTATTTATTAAATGAATTTGGTTCGAATTAATAAAGTTTTGAAGACTAAAAAAATCAATTATTGAATAGTGTCAAAATTGAAATAAAAGAGTTTTTAAAACAAATATTTTATTAATAATTGATATTAAATTCCTAAAAATCTATGGTTTACCGAAGGGACTTATATAATGATATGTGTATCATTAATGTACCACTTTGAGGTATCTTGGATGTATATTGTAAGTTTATTAACTATATAATATAAAAATACAAAGTGACATGGTAAATGTCAAACTAATTAACTAAGAGTTAAAACTAAAAGATAAGGTTAATATAATAACCCAAACGAGTCTAAATTCTATTGGTTGAAATTATTTCGACCCATACCCACCTTATATTTTTAATAATCTACTTTGTAGCCATTATAAACCGAATATGAATTTATTATAAAATAATATTTCTATCTTTTCCTAAGGTGCCACTCCTCCCCCTTATAAAAGGACACCACTTCTAACCAATTCTTCACACCTTCAAAGCCTTTTGGTTTGGCCAACCCCTGGCCAAATATCCCCCCAACTTCCCTAAATTCAACCTAGAGGCCTTAATTTAATCATAAATACAACATAAGGTTCCCTTTTGATCAAATAAAAAGGAAGAACCCGAGAAGAGGTTATGTCTTCACCACCCTCTTTTAAGTTCCTTTCTTCTTCAACTTCTTCATTATTTTTTATTCCCATTCTAAAATAATAAATCCAGTATATTATATATACTGTGATGTTATTATAAATATGGTACAACCATATTCTATATTTTATCCATCCTTTGAATGACATGTCACCATATGTGCGTACGTACGGCTTACAGTCTCCACGTCGTGGTGTAATTGTTATTCAAAACATTATTATTTTGATGGGTATAATAATGATGTGTAATACATGTAAATAATAAATATAACATAATATTGATTCTGTATATATGATATACCATCCAATTATATATTATTTTAATATCAAAATAATAATATTGTCGCTCATGCATACGTACAGACTACCATCTCCACGAACGCGATGAGATTCATTCTCCATCGTTCCCATTCAAGTATAATTCTCATTTGATCATTAAAAATAATGTTTAAGGACTTTATATCATTCTGGATATGAATAAAATACAACCTATACACAACAAACATGACTTATGGAACAAAACATATAAAAGAAAATGAGTAAGTTAACACCCGAAACAAAGATAATACTAAGATATTATTAACAATGTAATGTTAAAAGATCATATATGATATCATATTAATTTAAATGATTCAGGTATAATTTAATAACAATTATTTCACCATTATAATGGAGGTTAACCTACCCCCAACCATGGAAAAGTACAAGGTAAGGGGTTTTCATCTCACTCCTTATTCCCGTGAGATTCATGCTATATTATCACTATTACCTTTTGTGTGGTGTATATACTGCCCATAATTGTATTATTTTTGTAATAAACATTAATTTATGTGTATTTACATATTCATTGTAAGATACATCTTTTATGGGGTGTATGTTTCGTAAGTTACCAAATTGGTAAGAGTTTATTTCACAATCTCTTCATTATCTGAGGTTGTTTATACGTAATTATTTACTGGGACCTCTTTATCATCCACATCCATGTTTCTTAAAAATTTATTCCAATACATTGTAACTATTTTATAGAATATGGGTTAAAGTCATTTATACCCTTTGTTGAAATTTTATAATAATTTTATAAAGGAATCTTTCCGTCGTTTTCTAAACAAGGTCCTTTTTTTCCTTTTCGACAGAATTAAGGTAAGAATGTCTTTTTTAACTTATACGGTGGGTGCGGATATTTTCCGTCGTTATAAAATCTTAGAAGATTCCCTTACAAGATTATATGAATATTTTCAAAGTAAATTTTTTATTTCATAATTAGGTGACTTTTAAATGATTTCAAAAAAAGATATATTTCTCTCAAATAGTTTTGATTTCATCTATGTCAACAACCTTTGATGAATTTTAAGTTTATTTGAAGTTGACTAATTATGATACAAAATATCCATATTGTATTGAAGGTTTTATGATATGTTTGACTGTGGATGTGTTATTTTTATAACAGTCATGGTTTATGGAGAAAGTATTGAAATTTCGTATGCTAGTTTTCATACGAATGTTTATGTTATGTTTAAACCTGTTCATATAAGGAATGCATTGGACTTAATAAGTGACGGGTGGAGCCTTCTATAGCTCCTCGATGCATCGATAGGTCTCATGATACAAACTAGTGTCTTTGTACAAGGTCTTGACAAAAACTTATTTGTATTCATGGCATGAGGCCTTGGCTATGTGGTTATGATAGTCTGGCATTATGCATTCCATCATTATGAAAGTTGTTATTGATATTGCATGTGATTATTCGACTAGTAGAATATTCATCTGAATAATTAAATGGAATTATTTCATTTTATTTTTTCCATACTATGCTGAAGTTCATGTTTAAATGGCTTTTGTTTTAGTTATACATTTTCTTTGAATGTTTATGCTTATTTATGAATGTTTCTGCTATATTGTTATCCTTACTGGGCATTTGAGCTCACCCCTTTCTATGTTTTATTTTTCCCAGGATGTGAAGAAGTATTTTATGAATGACCTGCAGGGATAGTATGAGGGGATAAGAGTGTGGAATATGGAGACTATATTGTTTTAGTCTTCATTTTATAATGTAATATAAACTTTATGAATGTATCTAGTTATTCCAAGGCTACTAAACTAATTGGTTTTCAAGACTTGATCTTTCTTGTGATCACCCCAATGTTATGTAATAATTCACCGACTCTGGGTAACTAGGGTTGGGGCATTACACTAAGAATTTTTTTACCACAATCTATAACAAAAAATATTGATATAAGATATCCCTTTTTGAGATATCATTTTCAAAAAGGTGATATCACTCTTGAATACATTGGTACAGAAAATCAGTTATATGATATCTTTATAAAACCTTTAAATTATGAGAGAATGAATTACATATAACATGATCTAGATATGATTAATTTTTATTAAGTTTAATTTTCATAGAACACACCATTACATATGAAACACTATTATAGTTTTCTCACTATTGTGGTTGTCTCACCATTGAGGTTGTCTCAACATTCTAGTTGTCTCACTATTGTGAACTTCACACTGTTGATTTTTCATGCCTTTATAAAAAAATTCACTTCTCAGTTTCTGAACTGCTGATTTAATATTCTTACAATTTATTTTATTTTTAACATAATTCAATTGTTTCCCATTTTTCAAATATTATTTTTTAAGTATTATTTTTATTTTGATTTTTTGAATGCCTAAATAAAAATGATATAAAATATATATTTTTCTATTTCGAATGTTACTATTTTCTCAAGCCTTCTTGTCCTCTTCAGGCCAATGTGACTAGTTTTCTCCTAAACCTAAACCTTGAAACCTTCCCTTCATAGTAATCCAATAAAATAAAACCTATCTACATGGACAAAGTAAAGATATCATAGATGGATTCTCCAGATGAATCACATCCTGATAAGAAACGGAAAGGAGAGTCTAGTGGTTCTACTGTAGCTGAACCTATTCATCTTGAGCTTGAAAAATGTGTAGAAATACCTAAAAAGGAAGATGAAGTTTAAAGGATGGTCTCAATTATGTATTTAGTACTAAAATACCTACCAATACAAGTATGTTTATATTTATTCTCTTCAAATTAGAGACCTTTTTATCATAGTCTAGTGTATCAGTTCAATCAATTTGTGGAGTTAGCTTTTGAAGCTAATGAATATTAGTTATAAATATGAATAAATTGTTATAAAGCTTAATTTTCTTTAAATTAATGGGCCAAATTCTTGGGTGTTCAACAAGAGGTTATTTTTAATGAATAATAATGATATATTATTGGGGATAGTGATTTTTTTTGTGTATGAGGATGTTATAGCTGAATTGACTACTGATTGAATATTAATAAGACCAGTTATTTCTATGTTTGATGGGGAATTCATAATATTTTTTAAATTTATTCAACATATGTTTTCCAAATTAAAGGTTATTTCTCTACTCTGAGGTATCATGATTTCTACCTATTAAGTCTCATGAAAAGAGGATATAAGATCAATGTAAGATCTTGAAACTCCGTTAAGGTATTCTTTTCCCATGTTTTAGTTTGAGCCCTTCCTTTTGGACGAATAAGTGTTTTCCTATGTCTTTAAGAACGATCAGGGGTGTTCTAGGGGTTTGGGACATAAAATGAGGGAAAATAAGTTTTTGGGAAAGCTGCACGGTCTGCACACGGTTACTCCTAGCCATGTAGATAGCCCAGTTAAACTATGCAGAAGAATGATTTTCATATAGTAGTCTCCACATAGTTTATACATGGTTTGGAAAACAGTGCTTGTAAACCACGTGAGGGGATATTTTTGGATTGTATCATCCGTAAGGTTTTCACACTATTTGTAAAACCATGTGGGTAAACTGTGCGTCCCCTAAAATTTAAAAAAAAAATTACAGAAAATCCATTATGGGATTTGTAAACCCAATACAGTATTTCTTATCTTCTGCCTCTTTTGGGAACTAGGAAAAAAACAAGGTCTCCAATATCTTCTAAGGGTCAATCTCCCTCATCTTAAGGCTGTTTAGAGAACTGTCAGTTCTGGATTAAATATCCAGTTAAGTATAAGCCCCTCCTTTCTTCTCTTTCTAGATTTTGGTTGGTATCTATATCTTATATTCTTCCATAACTCTCAAAACTTTCATTTTTGTGAGGTTTAGGTTGAGGGTTCAAGGGTTTATTGAATAGGGATCTAACTCTTCAGTTGAGAGTGTGCTTTCCAACAGACTCAAGGTTAGTGGCATACAAGTTATATCCCTGGATTCTTGTGTATATTTTTTCATGTAGGGTTTCATTATTGTCCCATTTCTTGATGTTTTATTTATTCCATTCATAATATAAGGTTTATTGTGTGTATAAATGATTAATTGAACACCCTTGATCCCCATGGGATGTAAGAAGGATGAATTGACTAAATTAGGGCCACCCATGGGTTTTTTCGACCCTCTCGATTGGGATAATGGAAATATAAGGTGTGAATTTACTAATAAGGATGTAGAGACTTAGAAAGTGGGTTAATTGGTTCATGTAATGAGTTATAATGGATGGTGGAAAGTTGTGTCTAGTGGGTTTAAAGGCTGATTGATTGTTTGATCATAATTTAAAAGAGTTAGAAGGGAATAATGGGAATATGATAAGGAATTTTGTTTACACATTAATATGATTAGTGATATAGGTATGGGAAATTGGAAATGGTGTAAAAGGTAAATTATTATAAATGATTAATGTGTTAATAGATAGAGGAAAAATGTTAATTTCCCAATTATTAATATTTTTGTGATGTTGTAAATAATATTGGATATGCTATCGTGATTTGGTTAATTGTGGTGAATGATAAATAAGCTTGTTAAAATGGTTTGGTAGAGTGGATTATAGACTTGAGGTTCTATGCCCATGAGTCGAGTTGGACCGAGGTTCTAGTTCTACCCCAAAATCATAGGTTAGGGAAAGGGATAATGTTCTATTCCCCAAATGGTTTCATTCCATCTAGACTGAGGCTTCAAGGTGGGGATTACTAAGTTGTTATAATGTGATGTTGAGTGAGATATGACATTATTTTACTCCCTTATTCTTGAGAACATTGAATATGCCTAATCTATTTAACACATGGAAAAGATATATTAAACCATTCAATGTCTAAGTAGTGAACCTAGATTCAATGGTAGTATAATTTAACGGATAATAGTCTAGAATGTATTATTAACCTATTAACCTTTATTGACATTATTTATAACTTGCATATACTATCTAATCTTGCTGGATATTTTCTAAACACCATTGGTGCTAGCCAACTTAGTTATACTCACACCCTGCTCAGGCCGTCATTCAGTACCTAGGCATATTTCATGCTTGGAAGTTAGGAAAAGGGCAAGGGCCTTATTCTATTGAGTTTAGTTGGATATGGTACGAATATGGGTGAGGCTCTAGACATGAAGTCTAGACCATTTTTGGGATTTTGCAGTTTTTCATCGATTAAGGGGATTTTTTCCCTAGGCACTAAAGCATGGCATGGCATATTTACTATTGTACATGGTTGTGCCTAGTTTGGGGAATTGGTTTTTTGTGTGTGTTATTGATAGTTTCCAATTGTTTTTGTTAATTGAATTATTATCCCTTTTGGATTACTCTGGAAATGAAGGTATAGTCTCCCCATGTGACCTATTAGACCATCGCTGCTAGTTGGAAGCCTCTGGCATATGAGGGAGGCACCCTTGAAGTCATGTGGCAGCCCATCATGGGGCACCAAATTAGTGGATACCTTGATGGGGACACTAGAAAGTGGTATTAGAGGAGTTCTTTTCTCTTTATTACTATTTGGGGATGATAGAATAGAGTTCATGAATGTTATGGGCCTTGGAAATGAGCCATGATTTGAAGTAGCTAACCCATGTACAGGGGAAAACCCAAGTCACCCTTGGAGGCTATTTTTTTTGTTTTTGTTGTGTGTTGTTATATTTGATGATATTTTACCATTGGTTGATGCACTTGTTGTGTGATTTGATGGTTTTTCTATATTTCCCTTGTGAATGGATGGGTATAAGGTTTTTAATTCATGAATCATTCTAGGCACCTATGTAGGTAATTGACATTCATCATGATAGGAACACAAATGGAATGGGTGTGTGGGATATGAAGGTTAGGATGTATTTGACCTCTTACAAGTAATGAAAATAATGCCTAATAATATGGTATGAATGGGTAAAAAGGAAGTGAAAATTTCAAGTAGTAATTAGAAAATGATGCTTAGTGAAGAAATAAAAGTGGATTAACCTATCATAAGGGTAAATGGGGATATGAAAATTGTTTTTAATTGTTGTAAAAGATAAGTCTTGTAACCGTGTAAATTAGATACCCATGTTATCCATGGAATTAGGAGAGATGGCCAGGGGTATTGATTTAGCTATGAGTTAGCTCATTTGGGTAGTGTATGTGAACTGGTTTGTTTATGGAAAGTGATGAGTCTACCTATATGTCTCTTTTCCTTCATAAAACCGTTATAGTTTCATGCTAAGGATTATGTTTAACATTTTAGATAAATGCCACCTTGAAGACATGTTCTAGTTGGGCGACATGAGGACATTACCGAGAATGATCGTCCAATATTGGAGTAGGAGAATGTTGTGATTCAATAAAAAATGGAATATCAGTTCTATGAGAACTTCACTCATTTTATATAGATGATCTAACGAGACTGAGGGTGGGATGCACCGAGCACATTTGAACTGGCCAGAGAGTTTCAACTGCATCACCCTACAACCTCTATTGGAGAGCGTGGGCCTGAAAAAGTAGAGTTATGGATAGATTCCATGAAAACTATTCTATATGATCTAGAGACTCCCCTCGAGAATTGAGTCATGTTAGAGGCCTATATTCATAGAGGTCAAGAAAATCACTGGTGGGATATAATGGTTCAAACAGAGCAGGTCGATGTAATGATGTGGAAATATTTTTAGGAGAAGTTCTCGAACACTCTACCAAGAAACCTTATTGTAGGTGAAGGCTACATATTTTATGAAGTTGACTTAGGTGAAAATGTCGGTAATAGAATATGTTAGTCATTTCCCCGATTTGAGACTCTTCATTCCGATGTTGAAGGGAGACGAGGCAGGTGTAGAGAAATTCTTCCATGATGGGTGAGACACGAGATCAGGTCTTAGGTTAATATATTTCATCTAAAACAGTTTTTTTGAAGTGGTGGATCAGTACCTTATCTCATAGGGGAAACTAAAGGGAGATTTTAGTCAGAAAGTGGCATGGATTATGATAGTAGGAAGCACCATTTTGGAATCTTTTTGTAAGTTGGAATCTCACAGAGCAGTCAAAAGAGGGCTTTAGCTTCTCAGGGAGGCAACAAGGACTTCTTCTATTAGTGTGACAGGTCGGGGGACAATCATGACCCGTCTCCCCACCCACCAATCGATTTCCTATCCAGTGGAATGTTTGTCCACATGTAGAGGTTCTATGGGAACCCATGATATTCAAGGTATGGTGGATTTTAGAGACAGATTCCAAGTGTAGGCTGGGGGTCGGTTACCCCGTATCAGGTAGGCAGTTGGAGCTCCATGGGTCGTAATGGTAGAGGTAGTGGACATGGAACTTTGGGTCAAGATCATCCTTAATAATATAGTATTGCATTTCAAGGTACTGAGGCTGGAGCATAGGGTAAAGGGGTAGCTCATATTCATATATTTCAAGTTTCACCTGAAGGTGTTAAGGCAGAATCGTCTATGGTTTGAGGTACGATTCTTATGGCTTCCACTCTTACTATTGCTTTATTTTATATAAGTGATAAACATTCCTTTATTTTTTCTCCGTTCATAGTTCTATTGGTATTAACAGTGGAGACTACATGTGGGGTAATTTATCTTTATACACTACTAGGGTTATGAGTTGAGGACATCAGTAACTGTATTGGTTGTGCTTGTGAGGTTGGTGGGTATAGTTTTCTATGGGATCTGTTTGTCATAGAGATGTTAGGTTTTGACATAATCTTGTGAATGGGCTAGTTAGTGTTATATCAATATCATATTGATTGTTACTGACATCATGTAACATTCAAATCTATCTATGGGAGAACTTATGTCCTTCCTGGTGAGTGGGATGCTCGATCGGGCCACACAGCGCCGCTATGCCAATAGTTGGAAGAACTCACATACCAAGTGGAATGCCTTATGTTAGATGATGAGGATAAAGGACAGAAAATCCCCCTTTTGTTATAGACAAGTTTTTGGTTGTGTTTCCCGATGAATCCATAGGTTTACCACCTTAGAGAGATTTTGAGTTTTCAATCAAATTGTTGATAGGATCAGATCCAGTTTCCATTACACCCTATCGAATGGCACCCTTGGGGATCAAGGATGTTGTTTTCTAAGAAATATGATGGATCAATGAGGCTATATGTCGATTATAGGAATCATAACCAGATTAAGTTTAAGAATTGCTACCCTCTTTATAGAATCAATGAACTATTTGATCATCTCAGAGGTGCCTCGATGTTTTCTATGATCAATTTGTGATCAAGATACCATCAGTTGAGAGTGAGACCTTCTGAAAAACCATAGATAGATTTCTAAAGTAGGTATAGGTTGTATGAATTTATGGTGATTCCATTTTAATTGTCCAACACACTAGTGGTGTTTATGGACCTGATGAATGGGATATTTCACCCATATTTAGATCAGTTGGTAGTTGTCATCGTTGATGACATCTTAGTGTACTCCGTAACTCATTATGATTAGTCCAAACATCTTGAAATTGTCTTCATTATACTATGTGGTTATAGGATTTAAGCCAAGATATAATAATTTTAGTATTGGTTTGATGAGGTGAACATTATCAGACACATCATTTTAGAGTCAGGTGTGTTAGTGGATCCAGAAAATGTGAGGGTTGTGGTGTCTTATGAGTATCCCAAGAACATCACTAATGATCCCTTTTTTCTTGGTTTAGTTGGTTATTATCGAAGTTTTATTAGATATTTCTCTAATTTGGCAGTGACGCTAACAATAATAACAAATAAAAAGGTTATGTTTGAATGGTCAAAGGCTGTGAGAATACTTTTTAGGAGTTGAAGAAGCAGTAGACCACCACACCGATTTTGATCTTACCCAAACCAGAAAAGAGTTATACCTTGTTCCGTGATGCTTCCGATGTGGGACATTGAGAAGTGTTGAAGCAATTTGATCGAGATATAGCTTATGGGTTGATAAAGTTGAGGTCACATGAAACGAATTAGCCTACTCATGACCTGGAACTAGCTATTGTGGTTCATGCCATAAAGTGTTGTAGGAATTAATTGTTAGGAGAACCATTTATGTTGTTTATAAACCATAAAAGTTTCAAACAAATATTTTCTTAGTGGGATTTGAATCTTTGATAGTGATGGTGGGTTGAGTACCTTTACAATTTTCATTTTGAGTGGTTTACACACCAGGGAAAGGGAATAGTGTCGCTGATGATTTGAGCTAGAAAACTCAGAATCAAGTAGTTCAGGAATCTAGTTCAGAGTGGGTGATGATGGTCTTGTTTGCTGATATACATTTGGAGGTACATGATGGGCACGAGTAGATGACTCATTCATCTATAGTTACAAAATACACAATTCTGAGTCAATTTAAAGACAGTTAGTTGTTGGATCCAGCATGTTTGTCTATGAAGGAATGTATTAAAGGTGGAGAGTCACCTTGTGGTTAGACTTTTGGTTATGATGGGTTTTCTTATGTTCATGGTTGTGTTGTTGTGCCGACAGATGTACGAGAGGAGTTCATGTGCGGGTTTCACGCATCAATGTGGGAATTTCATCTATGATTTACTAATATGTATAGTGATCATCGTAGTTAGTTTTGGTGGCTGATAATGAAGAGATATGTTGGGGTTTTTTGTAGCACGATGCCTTACTTTTCAATAGTTTAAGTCTAAACATCAGCATCTAAGTGGGTTTTTGCAGTCATTGCCTATTCCAGAGAGGCATTAGAATGATGTCCCGATGGAATTCATAGTGGGTCTTCCAAGGACGCCTCAGAAAAATGATGCAATTTGGGTAGTTGTAGATTTACTAAACAAAGATTCCCATTTCATTCCAATTTAGGATACCTATACAGTCGACCCGTTTGTGGAATTGAATGTTGAAGAAATATTATGGTTTCATGGAATGCTGAGAACCATATATTAAGACCATGATTCGAGTTTCTCCTCACGTTTCAAGAGGGGACTAAAACAGGAACTTGGTACCGAGGTATTTTTGAATATGGATTACCACCCACAGACAGATGGGCTGTCAAAGTGTACAATTCAGGTATTAGAAAACATGATGAAATCTTATGTTAGATATTTTAGTGGTTTGTGGTAAAATCACTTGTCTCTTGTTGATTTTTCTTATGACAACGACATTTAGGCTATATTTTATATAGATACTTTTGAGGAACTATATGGGAGACCGTGTATATCTCTGTTTTGTTGGCTAGAGGCTAGGGAGTCTGAGCTGTTAGAACCGAGTCTTGTGCAGGAGACGTCAGAGAAGGTTTGTTTGACCCAAAAGTGTATCCAAATAGCTAAGATTAGGAATAAGTCATATGAATATCGACACCATAGACCTCTTTATTTGATGGTGGGTAATAGTTTGTTTCATTGGGTGTCACCAAAGATGGGTCACCGTTGAATTTAGAAGTAGGAAAATTTTGCCCCTGGATATGTGGGGCCATTTGAGATTATAAAGATGGTCGAACCAGTGGCAAACTGATTGGCTCTTCCACAGTAGTATGGTGGGATTCATGATGTTTTCCTTGTTTGAAAACTCTAAAAATATCACCCAAATCCATCCCATATGAAAAATGTCAAGGATGTCCAGCTTGAGGCTAATGCGTCCTTTCAGGAGCACCCAGTTCATATTGTGGATCTTTGTGAGAAATTTTTGTAGGGAAATGTTGTTCCATTGGTTCATGTTCTATGGAAACTTGGAAAATTTTAGGGAGAAACGTGGGAGAGAGAATTAGATATGTTGGCCCAGTGGTCTGATCTCTTTTCTTTGGGGACTCAATGATGCTCAGGAAGAGCGGATAAGGGACAATATGTTATAAGGATGGGAGGTTGTATGAACTCAGATCTCCATTAAGGTATATTTTTTCCATGTTTTAGATTAAACCATTGCTTTTGGCCTAATAAGTTTTTTCCCAAGAATGTAAAAAGGATTAGTGTGTTCTGGGGCTTCAAGACATGAAAAAGGGAAAAATGAGTTTTTAGGCAAGGCACACGGTCTGTGCATGGTTAGTACTATCCAAATGGATAGCCAAGGTAAACTATTCAGAAGATGGATTTTTGGATAGTAGCTTCCATAGGGATTATGCATGGTTTGGAAAACCATGTGGGTAAACCATGAGAGAGGTCTAGATTTGGACAATAGCATCCCCATGGTTTTTGCATAGTTTGAAAAGCCATGCGGCCCACAAACATTTAAAAAAATTAGAAAAGATCCATTATTGTATTTTTATACCCAACTCAGGATTTCCACCTTTATTTTTCCTTTGGGCACTAGGAATGAACCAAAGTCTCAAAGAGCATCTACAGATCAATCCCCCTAATATTAGGACTGTTTGGAGCACTGTTAGTTGTGGATTGAAGATCTGGGTAAAGCTAAACCCATCCATGTTTCTTTTTCTTGATTTGGGTTGGTATCTCTCTCTTATCTTCTTCAAATTCCCTCAAACCCTTATTTTTTGGTGAGTTTTAGTTTGAGGATTCAAGGTTTGATTGAATTAGGATCTAAGTCTACGGTACGGAGTGTGTTCGCAAATAGATTAATAGTAAGTGGTATAAAAGTTATATCCCTTGGTTCTTGTGTATATTTGTGCATATAGGGTTTCATTATTGTCTCATTTATTAATGTTTTATTGATGCCATTCACAAGATATGGTGTATTAGGTGTATAAATGATTAATTGACCCCCCTAATTCCAACTTTATGCAAGGAGGATGACTTGTCTAAATTAGGGCCACCCACGGGGTGTGCTATCCCTCCCAATTGTGCTAACGGAAATGTAAGGTGTGAATTTACTCACAATGAGGTAGAGACATAGCTTTTGGGTTAATTGGTTTATTTGTTGAGTTATAATGGATGGTGGCTAGTTGAGTCTCATGGGGTTAAAGGCTAGGGGATTTTTTGGTTGGAATTTAAAAGGTTTAGTAAGGAATAATGGGAATATTATAAGGAATTTTGTTTTCACTTGAGTATGTATAGTGAGATAGTCATGGGAAAGGGGAAATGGGGATAAAATTTTATGAATTATAAATGATGGATGTGTTAATGGATTGAGGAAAAATGTCAATTTCACATATATTAATATTTTTGTGATATTGTAAATGATATTTTATATGCTTGTTGTGATGTGGTTAGTTCTGGTGAATGATAAAAAAGCATGCAGACATAGCTTGGTAGAGTGGGGAATAGACATAAGGTTCTACCCCCACGGGTCGTGTTGGACTGAGGTTCTAGATCCACCCCAAATACATGGGTTAAGGAAGGGGTATAAATTCAAAAACCCTAAAGGTTGTATTCCACATGGACTGAGGCTTCAAGATTACAATTACGAACATGTTATAATGTGATTCCTAGTGAGATAGGACTAGATTTTACTCCATTATTCTTGAGAACATTTAATATGCCTACTCAATTGAACACATGAAAAAGGTATATTAAACCATGGAATGTATATGTAGTGAACCTCGATTCAATGGTTATATAATTTAAAGGAGCATAGTCTAGAATGAACTATTGAATTGTTTACCTTTATTTCCATTATTTATCACTTTCATACTCTATCTACTCTTTCTAGATATTTTTTGCATCCCGTTGGTGGTGGACTATTGAGTTATACTCACACCCTGCTGGGGCCACTATTGGGTACCAGAGCAGAATTCATGCTTGCAGGCCAGGATAAGGGAAAAGGCCCTATACTATGGAGTAGAGTTTGAAATGGGACATGTATTGGTGAGGTTCTAGAGTTGGATTCTGGGAGATTTTTAGGATTCTTATTATTTTCTTCCTTTTGGGGGTTTTTTCACATGGCACTAGGGAATGACATGGCATATTTACTATTGTACATGGTTGTACCCATTTTGGGGAATCAGTTATTTCTGTCTGTTATTGATTATTACCTTTTTTTCTTTTATTTAAATTATTATCTATTGTGGATTGATATAGTAATGAGGGTATATTCTCCCCCTATGACCTATTAGACCCTTATTGCTAGTCGGTAACCTCTGGCATTTGGGGAGGCATGCTTGAGGTCATGTGGAAACCCATATTGGGGAACCAAATTAGTGGCTCTCAGGTTGGGGACGTTAAAATAAATATGTTTAGGTATCTTATGGTTCATTTTTCGTAAATGATAAATCCTACATATCTATCGAATTCCTTGATATATCCAAATTTTTTATCAACTATGTTAAAATCAAAAGGGTTAATTTCAAATGATGTGGAATCAGTTGTATATTGTAGTCCTTTTTTATCTCAGAAGTGATTTGGTCAAGGATTAGAATATTTTCAAATATTTTCAAGAAATAGTGGGATAGGGATGGTGACAAACATTTTGTTTATTTTAACCCAAAATACTACCCTTCAAGGAAAAAAGTCCTTATTGATCCTAGTTTTGAATTGGATGAGATAGTGGAGTATTTGGATGAGGAAGAAGAAGTTTATGCCTCTAGAATTCACAAAGATACTTATCCTATTTATGAGGGTAGTGATCCAGATATCTCTCATGAAACTCCACCTATTACATATGGAGGTTTTATTCCTCCTAAGAAACTTCTTAAAAGAGGAATATTAGATGTAAGTGATTAAGAAGAAACAAATATTTCTAGATAAGAACAGATAATGAGTAGTTCTAAATTGGATGATGATGATAATGATTATGATGATGAGTAAGAAGAATAATATAATGAGAATGGTGATAAAAATGGAGAATGAAAATGAAATGGAAATGGAAATAGATTTGAAGATAATGGTGATGATGATATTTCAGATTTTGATTGTTCCAATAGAAAGATAGTGCGAGAGGTTTTCAAAACTTCTCTAGAATTTTTTTCTTATCTTGAAGAATCTATTTTTAGATCTGAGGGAAAACCTAGTATTATTGATAAAATGGACCATGCTACCAGAGAAGAGTAAGATGATTTTGTTGAGGAAGAGAAATCCCCAATACTTAAACATGTTGATGAAGTTGAAAATATGGCTATTCTGGAATAGTTGGAAGTTATTGCTTCTATGGAGAAGCGAGTGGCTGAACAAATGAGAAATGAACTTTTTGGCTTTTATGTTGATGAAAATGTACAAGGAGAACCAATTATTGATGTAAAAATGGAAGAAAATACTTCTTCTAGTACACAGACTATTGTTGCTTAAGATAATCCCTCTATTGATGAGAATAAATACCTCGAATCGACAACTATTGTGAAAATGGCTGATGTGCAGATGGAAGATAAACCTATTATAGTTGAGGTACCTCATGTTGTTTTCCCTCCTTCACATATTGAGATAACTATTTCTTCAAAGAGTGTAGATTCCTAGATACATGTTGAAATCCTAGTTGTTGTACCTAATGCAGTTTTATATACCATTGTTCAATCCTCTATGCATAGGATTTATAACATATGGATTTATCCTATGATATAATAATGGGGTAAGTTCTCTGGTGATGTTGAGTGTCCACCAAAGGATAGTGGACCTCATCTTCAAAATGAAATGGATATTAATATATCATTGGTTAATGAAATTGATGCTTTAGGGAATTTTGAGAGGTTTTATTCTGATAGAGTTCCACCTCTTCCTACTCCTACCCCTATTCTTTTCACTTGTGCTAGTGGATATCGTCACCAAGGGTGATTTGAATGTTTTCAAAGAGAATATTCTTTTAGATGTTGATATGGGTTTGAAATTCAAGCACCCCTTCTAACCAGACTAAGTGAAAATGATGCAAGGTATTTTTTGGAATTAGTAATCCACCATATTAAACAAAAAATGATGCACCATATTCAAGAAATTGAAATTGAAAATAAAAGGATCAATGGTGAGCTTCAATCCCTAAAGTCTTTGATTGAAGAGTTATAGTACACCATTTCAGTATCTATGGATTCCATTGTTAAGATCCTTGAAGTTGTATCCTCAGATACTTGTAATTCAACTGTTTCTCTTACTGTTGATGTTTACCTACTCATAATTTTGGTTAGAGAATAACTTAGTGCCATTTCAAGTGGACCTTAATGTTCTAAACCTGTGATTAATTTGGGAATATTGAGGAAGATTGGGAAAAGAAATGGTCATGATCACATGATAATAAGTTAATATGAAAAGGACATGAAATCTAACAGGGATTGTATAAAAAAGGCCATTAAATACTATCTTTTAAGAATGTACTTTTTCAATATCTTAATTATAACATTAGGTTTTTGGAGGAAAATATATGGATGCCTCATATTACCCTAGCCTTCAAGGAACAAGTCAGGAAGTTCAAAGAAATAACTATAGTGCTAATGTGTTTTATGGAAGAGAAATGAAAAAAATTTAAGTTTAATTGAGAGAGGGGGGAATATCCTTATGGATTTCATTAACCTTATAAAAACTTTTTTCATGTGTATAAGATCTCCAATGTAGCTCATGGATGCATTCTATTGACATGTGACCTAAAACATCTTGTTTTGTACTCCCTTCATCCAGGTATAACTAGAGACCCTCATGCACCTTTTTTGGCTATACTGAAACCCTTTTCCTTATCTCATCCTAAAGTTATTAGAAATCTCCGACCAATTTTCATTAGAGATCCCTGAGGATCTCAATATATAATTGGAATTCCTACTAGTGTTCCTACTACTCTTCCTCGAGCTTCTTCAAACATTGATGATGAACCTACTATCTCTGACATGGACCCAACCAAAGACCAAGGGAAAGAAATATTGGACACTTCATCCAAACCTAGAGATCATGTAATTATACTATTCTATTGATAGTAATGTTTTTTGTAAAAAAAATTAACATTTTTTTATCTCTTTAATGGGAAACTTTTACAATCTTTTTATTCTCTTATTACTCTCTATTTTATAGTGAAATTTTTTATAATCCCAAAAGGGATAGAACTCTAGTAAATCATTTATTTCTATCTTTGAAAGTGATTTTATCTCTTTATATTTGATACCACCTATATACAATGTCTTGATTTATCCTTTATATCTTTTGAATAACATGTCATGATTTATTTTTTATCTTACCTTTGATGTCATGATTCTTGATCATAAAAAGTGGGAGATTGTGGACCGCCTTGTTTTAATGATGAAAATATCACACTTATTATAATATTAATGAGTTTCATTTTTTCTTTTAACATATTGTTATCAGATATAAGTGATGAATGTTTTCCTAAGTATGAGTCACCGTTGAGGTCAAGACACCGCTTAGGATGAGTCACTGCCAACAATGTCTCAATGTCGTCTTGAGACACCATCAAGGATGTCAAACTAGCAGAGTGTAAATTTGGAAAATTATGGAATTACTCACCATCATCTGTATAATACCACTAATTTAGGAAATTGGTAAAGTATGAAACACCACAAGCCTGATCTACCATCAAGGGAGTCACAACTAGAAGAATTACTCATTATAATCTGAGACATTCCAATCATATGATTTTGGATATGTATAAAGTGTTGCACTTCTAGTGTCCCGCCGCTAGTACAAGTCATTTCCATCATTGTGACACTATTTTAAAGACTCACTCCCAAATATAAACACCACTACAGAGAGACAATGTTTCAAGGACACACTACCAATATTGAGCCATCATTCTAGGAATCACTGCCACTATTTTTATACATATTATTTTTGAATTAATTCCCTTAATGGATATATTATTGAAATTAATGTGAGTGTTATTTTAGTGATTGTTTCTTAATGGATCAAAAAATTATACTAAAGGATGTGCCATCCCTGAGTACTATGATTCAAAATATCCAGATTATCACGTAGATACTCAAGCATATTACTGATAAAATGAGAAGTATACTCCCTCATGAAATATATAGTGATGAAAAAAGTAGATACACTGAAACATATACATGAAACTAGAGTTATAGATCAGTGAAATAAAATACTTGATTAAACTCGATTGTGGAATCCAATGAACAATTCACATATAATGTGTTCTTGTAGTCAAGAATAGAAGGAGTCTACGAAACTTTTCTCTACACTAGTTTTCAAAAAAATTACTTGAGATGAATTTAAAATTAAATTCAAGAGTCACAATCTCGACATCATAATAGATTTATGACATCTATCCCTTTAAAAAATTTATTTTCTCAGTTAATTTATATTCTTTACATTATGAGCATTGTGTGTTGTACCCTATTTAATATATGCACACTATCTCTGGCATTGAACTGGAATATACATAGATATATTTTTCACCTTACTTTAACTTTTTTTTCACAAAAACATTTGTAGACATCATGTGTGATCTATAGAATTTTTTTCCCATGGAAACTATGAAGATACCCTTTATAGTATCAACAGTTGGTATATTATTGTAAAACCCAATCTAGGTTGTGGATTAATCTGTTTATATAAACTACACGGCGGTAGGTGATCACAAAGTGGAGAGGACAAGGTACCATCTTGAGAATGATCCTCTTATTTTCAAAATTATCATGTGTATGTTTTTTTCTTAAATCCTTTATTTAAAAGAAAAAATTGTTTTAAACTATAAATAAAATTAATAATTTGATATTTAACCTTAATTTATGTTTTTATAAGATTTTAATTAAGTAAATTGATTTTAATGCATTTTGTAATATTTTATATTACTTAACAAATACATATTAAATCTTCTAATAAATATTTTAAAATATTTAAATATATAACAGTATAATATTTTGGTTAACTAAACTATTTTTAAATTAATTAGGGGAAACCATTTTAGTCCATTTTTATTAGAAATTTTTATGGGGTACTCAATTCACCCCCCCCCCCTCTTGAGATAATCACTCTAAAAAATATGTGTATATGATATAATAGATTTAGAATAATATTTATGTCATAAATGTCATATATACTCACTAGTTCCAAATTTTTACGAATCCATGTAAAGTGGTGGTGAAGAAAAATTAAGTTATTATGTGGAGATAGTATGTCGTACGTACAAATAAGTGATGTTTTCTCTTTTTATAAGATGGAAGATATATAGAATATTGTTTATCTATAATAATAATATCAAATTAGTATATTAATTACACTAAATGTATTATCTTAGGATGATTACAACACATTAAGAGAATGTATAATAACAACTAAACTTGAATGCGTCGGTAAATATGATTAACTCTTCTTTGGTAGGCTTCATTTAGACCACTTCTTATGTGGCCTATGGTTGGTCTTTTGGATGGATAAAAACCTATAGAATGTGGATTAGGATGTTTATAAGAGAATAGGGTAGGGTGTTTTGAGGCCTATGGCTAAAATTATTGTATATAATAAAGATATGGGGTATCCTTTATTAAGAGAGGAAGGGTAATTATTGGTATTTTATAATTTATTAAATTAATATAAATTATAATTTAATTGAAAATGGCTCCAAATTTCAGAAAACTAAATATAGGATTAGGATGAATCTAAAAAATATCATACAATAAAATTTTGATATGTTTTATTTATGTTTTCACCATTATCATTTAGTTTTTACCCCTCATTAAACCTTTTTACAACTGTCACAATATTAATTTTTTCTACACATTAAAGGATAATAATGTTAGTATAAAATTACAAAAAACCCATAATTGGACTATATTTTATGTTTAAAACCAAACAAAATTCATCTCAATAAAACTATGATTTTTTCAGAATTTTAAATCATTTAATAAAAAAATTATTTATTTTAAAAAATTATTATTTTTAAATATTTTTATTATAAAATATCATTAATAAAAAAATAAACTATTATTTTAATTTAACTTTTAAAAATAAAATAAAATAATGGAATTTGAATCTAAGTCATATAAACGAATCCAATACGTCATTTTTATCAGAAAAAATTCTAGAATAAAAAAATCACTAAAAAAATATTTTCCTCAGAGATTGAAAAATCCTTTTATTGATTTTTTACTTCTGTCACAAGCACCTTATCATTGTTTCATAATCCTTTAAGTAAATTATTTCTTCAATAAAAATTAAAAATAAATTAATATGGAAAAAAATATTTTACCTATCAAATGAATATTTATGACTAAGCATATCCTCTTTTTATCCTTATGTGAAAATTTTAATGATAAGTAAACAAATAGAATGAAATTTTTGATTGTTCATTATGTAAATGAATATAAAGTGTGAAAATAATGGGAGAAATGAAGAAATCCATATATTGAACATTTGGATGATTATGGATGAGATATAATGATATAATAAAACTAAGACAAGAATTAGGGTCATTATTTAGTCCTTATCATCATATTTTTAAACATAATTAATTGATTTACCCTTAATGATTTTAATAAAATTACTAAATTTACTATTCATAAAGTCTAAAAAATAAAAGGTTCATATTTAAAAAAATTTAACCCCATGACTAAAAATATTGAATCTAGTTTTCCATAGTCAATTAATAGAATTGGATTTTTATATCCAAAAAGTGACCTAAGTACTCTTAGACGGGGGTGAATCAAGGTGTGGGTATTCTTTTAAAACTTCTTCTTACGAAACTATATCTTGAACTTCTTATTACAAGGGTCACTTATTATGATTTTTAATGTTAATATTGATCATATCCATTCAACTTTAGTCCAATGATAATGAATTGAAATTAAATAAATAAAGAAATCACAATGACCTAAGTATTTCTACTTGGTTCACCGTCACTGGGATATATCTAAGGATAATAAAACAATGATGGTCCAATTGTACCAAATTCACAAAGGCTTAACATAAATAATGATTTTCGAGATACATCACTTATATGCCAAGGTTCACTATATTTAATAGGTTAAGATTATTTAATAAGCTTAAAATAATTCTTCACGGATCACTACTATTCCCATACTCATTTCCAATAATGATGTTTTGAAACTTCCTTGAGTCCTCCATAAACTACCTTATGTTGTGTGTTGTGAGTGCTTCACAGACCACCTTTGTCTTCTACAAACTACCTCTTATTCCGTAGGCCAACTCTCTTACACGAACTATTTTCTCCTCCACAGACCAATACCTATTCTACAGACCATATTACATCTATTGAATACCACATCTTCTACGGACTATCTCCTCATTGGGGGAATATTTTCATTTGTGAGCAATAGAGCACTATAAATCACATTTCTGCGAATATACTTCACATAAATCCCTTCACAGAATGTATTCCTCGTGAACCCTTTCAAACTTCACAGAATTTTCCCTATATAAATGATTTTTTATAATGAAAATAGCTCTACCATAATAATCTCATTAAGGTCCTTATAGAGGAAAATAAATCTATAATACCCACTAATCCAAAATATCCAAAACATCAATGTGGTAAAACCTTCACCGTGTATTGTGTTATGCATTCCACATAGCCCCTTTCTTATTTCCTCATGTCATTTTATGCCTTCATTAAATAAATTAACAACACTCATCGGAAAATGACCACCTTCCTTAGAATATCAAGCCTCACGTGAACTGTGAGTCTCGCTTGAACTGTTTTTTCTTAAGAGGTCCATGTACCGTACTTCACTGTCTGTTTTAGAAATTCCAAACATATTTATTCATAGTCATCTAGATTTTTCAATCGAAAAAATCAACCTTATAACATTGATAGGATGTATAGGGTATTTTTTTCCAAATGATAATAAATTACTTTTAATATGTTTTTGTTAAACAAAAAATGAAAGTTTTTATAAAAATGCATTTAAATCCCAAAAATGTACTTATAAAAAAATCAAGTATAATTATGATTTAAATAAAGTTAGTTATACTATATCTGATTAAATAATTCGCATTTTACATGTGGAGAAAACTAAAATCACATTGATACTTTTTTAATAAAAAAATGTGAGTTTCCTAAAAATTGATATTTTCACTATACGTTGAAAATTTAATATTTTCAGAAATTACAAAAAATGTACCCAATTATTATTATGATATGATACTTTTAAAAATGATATCATTTCTATTAATTAAAATTTATTAAATTAAAATAAATAAATTATAATTATTTTCTTATTAAAATCAATACAAATAATTTTGGAAGAAAACATGTCTTTGAATACTAAAATCGATTTGGTGAAAATTTAGTGTTTATTTCCTAAGAATTAATTAATGTATTTATATTGATAAGGGAATATATATATCATAATGTATTTAATATTATTCATACCCACTAATTTAACATCTACATTTCAACAATCATATTTTAATAATATTTTTTTTGTTTTTTTATGCTCGGTACTGTGTTCTATATATGATATCAAATATAGTGTTCTTTTAAAATATTTTGAAATTACATCTTCTATTTGAGCCCATTTACCCTATGATTATATTTCAAAAGGATTAACTTATAACTTATCTCTATATACATATCATCATCACTCATATTCATATATTCCTAATATATTTGAGTGATTTGTAAATATTTCGTAAAAACAAACCTTGGTATTATTTATCTTATTCTTTAGGTTCTCACTATCACTAATGTGACGATTTTTGGTTTCATGGATTATATGAAAAACAAGATATTACAAATCTTATTGGGTCTCTTGATTTCTATTAAAACCAAGGGAATTATTATTTCTTTTGTTTCTTGACTATCATTAATGTTAAGTGAGTAATATAAACCACTCAAGAATTCATAAGGGGTGGTTACATAAGGCCTTATTATTGAGATATTGGAAAACTACTATATCAGTGTGTACATTTTTTATAATTTATTATCCACTTCACGTAAAGTTTTAATTTATACTATTAACATTTTTATTTAACTATTTCATGCTAAAATTTATTACCTTCATGACAATATCATTGACATTATTGAATCATTTTGAAATTGTTTTTAAAATTAAATTAACCACCGTCTTGTCATTTTACTATAACTTATAGTATAAATAATGTAAATAATGTTTTTAATAATTAGATAGAAGATTTTTCAATGCACTTATATTTAATTCACCATTATGAACGGATGGATTTGTGATATATAGTGATCCATCAAATAAAGGACTTGGATGTATCCCCATGAAGAACAATAAATTTCTTTCCTATGCATCAATGATGTCAAGACTAATGAATAGATTATCCAACCCATGATCTTGATTTGGAAACCATAATAATTACATTAAAGATATGGTGGCATTACCATTATGGTGAAAAATGTGAAATATATATGGATCAAAAATAAATAAATACATCTTCTAATATAAAGAGATAAGTATGAGAAAAATGATATATCTTGAACTAATAAAGGATTATCATTTCTCAATACACTTCCACCATGGGAAGGAAAATTATCTAGCTAATAAATTGAGTATAAAAGATCATAAATTTCATACGAAAATAATGATCAACAAAGATCTTATATTCATGGATTTAGTAATGTTTGATATGTGAATCATTAATAAAGGGGAAACAACATATCTATTATAAATTATTTTCAATACATTTTTATTTGATAAAATAAAATGTTCCCATCTTGATGATAAGAATATTTAAAAAATAATCAAACTTGAGAATAATGGGAAGTTGGTATACATAATTTATTAAGATAGTATATTGAAATTTTGAAACATACAATGAGTTCCTTTTATAACTAAACTAGAAAGATAATTATTAATTGAATCTCATAACTCAATTTTTTCTATACACCCTACTATAACCAAAATGTTTTGATATTTGAAAGAACATTTTTATGGGATAATATGAAATAGGAAATTAAATACTGTGTTTCAAGATGATTTTTTAAAAAATGGTAAAGGATGGGAGACAGTATCTTAAACAAGTGAGGAAATCTCTACTGATTCCATTGTTGAAATAGGATGGTATTATTATATTATTTTTCATTGGATTACAAAAGAATCTGAGTATGAATGATTACATATGGGTTATTATTTTTTTCCATAAAACTTTTCAGATTTACTTTTCCTAATAGAACATATACCTCTTGATCGCCTCATGAATCTCTATTTAATGATGTTGTGAGACTTAATAGTGCACCTATTTTAGTTATATTTTATTTTGACCCACATTTTACATTGAAATTAGTGAATATGACTTAGAAATATCTTAACATTGATATAAATTTGAGCACTTGTTATCATTCTTATATATTATATAATCCAAGAAGACTATTTAATCATTATAAGAAATTTTGGGGTTATGATAACTTGAGGTATATGAGATCAGTATTTAACTTTTTTAGAATTTTCATATAAGTATAGCTTCAATTCCAAAATTCAAATAGCACAAAATGAATAATATTATGGGAAAAGATTTCATACATAAAATTCGTGGGATAATTTTGGTAAATTAATCGTTTAGGCCTATAAATTGTTAAGTATATAAAGATGAAGATGAGAACAATTTAGATCCATATTAAGGTAGCTAACAATATTCAAAAGAGGTAAGTGGATATCCAAAGGAAGGATTTTTAATTTCATGTGGTTGATCATGTTTCATTAGAGGAATCTTTGTGTAAGGGCGTTAAAAGTTTCAATAAAAAAGGGAAAATAATTCCTAGGAACATCGGTCCTTTTAAAATTTTGGAAGGAATTGGAGCTACGACTTATTATTTGGAACTTCAACCAAGCCTCTCTAAGTTCATGATGTGTGCCATATCTATTTATTAAGGAATTAAATTCCTGAAAAAAAATCATGTTATTACCATATAGAAAAATAAAATTGAGCCATATTTATCTTATTGTGAAGATCCTATCCAGAGTCTTGATACAAATCAATACGTGTTATAGAATCAGACGACTTGATTGGTGAAGATACTTTGGATAAATCGAAAAATAGAATTGAAAACATATGAACCTAAAGTGTTTTTTATGAATAATTAAAGACATAATTTCATGAGTTTATATTCTATAAATTTCTAGGATGAAATTTTTTAAGGTAAGAATGTAAAACATGAGCATCAATTATAGTAAGTAATCTTCTCTTTTGAAATAAACTATATCATAAAGTATATTACTTCATTAAAAATGTGATTAAAAACTAAAATCCAAAAAAATATAAAATTATGTTTTATTAAATTAATTTAAATTTCTAATTCAACATGTAAAAATTATATTAGGATTAATTGTTTATATATTTCTGAAATAGTATATTTTTATAGGTGAATAGTGAAAAATACTAATTTTACAAAAAAACACTTTTATGAAATTATTATGATATAAGAATAAATTGAAATTTTATGAAAAAAATTTATTGATCAAATATAATCTAAATGAGTAATATAAATAATATAAAAATATAATTTTGAACTTATAAATCTATTATTAACATATTTTGAAATCTAAGTAAGGATTTTGTTCAAATAAAAATTGTTTTAGTTCTTCTCTGTTAATCAGGTATTTTATTGGTTACATTACGTTTTAATTTGGTTTGAAATAAAAATAAGTCACCATTTTTATTTTTTTCCAATTAATTCCATTTGAAGAAACGTTATAAATGATTTTGTTTAAATCATTCTTATGCATGAAACAATCATTTTTCTAAAAATGATTTTCATTGAATATTGAAAAATTATATTATAATTAATTTCTTATAATTAAATTTTTGAATCATTTAAAATTTATTCCATATTTTTTATTAGATTAATTTATATTACTTAATGATGTCAACATAATTTTTTCTCATAATGAATAGTAATCGTGGTAAGTGTTTTTCACCTCATTTAAGGGTAAAATTAGTTAAAAGGGTTAAAATTAAAGGCATAAGGCTTCAATGTAACACAATATACATTATTAAATGTCATTGGTTTTTTTATTTATACCTTACCCTAGTCATGTTATAATCTATGAAAATTTTGATCCCCTTGAATTGAGTAAGACATATATTATATAATAATAATTCATGAACTAAAAAGTTTTCACCCACCTCACTTATAAAAGGGAACACCCCTCTTCTCTAATCCATAGTAATTTGTAAACTTATATTTCAAAAACACTACAAAAATACCTTTTTAATATCCCTACCTTTGTCTGGATGTTCTAGAAGCTCAAAAGGTCCACTTCATAAAGGGGTAAGGAATGTGATAAAGGATGTTACCAAAAAATATGTTTATGTTCTTACTAATCTATTTAATGTTACATTCACATAAAACCTCCAAAAAAATATTCATTAAATATTTTAAAATAATTAAATAAATATTTTCACCATCCTTAGATATATTTATTGTAACGTTATTTCAATTTTATATCTCCTTTCCATCCTATTGAAAATGAAAATATCACTCCTGTGTATGTACGACCTTTCATCTCTACATAGTGGTGTAATTCATGTTTCATCCCCACTTTACATAGATAGTTAAAAATATATAATTAATGAATATATATTATTTTTATTATAGAAATATTATTCCCTAAATATATGATACCATCTTCTTACATATCCTTCCATGCATTGTAAAATTATGATGTCACTCATCCATACGTGTTGACTACCACCTCCACAAAGTGATGTGATTCTTTTATATATTACCACCATGAATAAATTATTTTAAGATTGTATATAATGAAAAAAAAACATATATTCATTGTGCTATAAACATTATGGAGATTATGGATCTATTTCGTAACACCATTGATCATGAATAATATATAAAAAAATTTAAAGAAATTAACTAAACAACCTTAAATGGTCAAAAAAATAATTTTTAAATTAATGGATTAAAAATTAATATAAAAGAACTTCAACTAATGTAATATAATTGATAATGTTTATTAAGAAATTATTTATTAAATTTAAATGCATTATACATGGGGATCAAACATGTACGACTAAGAGGATGCCTATGGTAAGGGATTTATGTTACAATCCCAATTTATTTTGGTATTTTTTATATTCAAATTTACTTTGGGAAATTATATCATACTAACATATTAAAACCCGTATAATTTATTTCACAATGGTTAAGTTTGGGTATTAAAAGTTTATTTATTTTATTCTCTTATTCTATAAAGAATCATCATGTAAGTTATATGTAAAGGATACCGACATTGTTAAATCTTTTTAGTCAGTAATACTTGTATTTTATATAAATGTTATTCAATTTCATTATAGAATTTCTTAACTATACACGAAATTTTTATTAAAATTAGATTTTCATTACCTTTTAATTTATTTACAATGATTTAAAATTAATCTTGTAAAACATTTTCTTAATAATTCATTTTGGTGAATTTTTACAGAAGTGTGAAAATAATGTTCTCATTTAACGTATAAAGCATCAATGATTTGTAACACTATCATGGACATTATTTTTTTAACATTAATTTAATAATTTCAATTTTATTTTATAAGAAAATAATTTTCCAATTTTTATATGAATTTTTAGTTCTTAAAGATTTTGAAAGTAAAGGCTATTATTTTCTTAATAGAATGAAAAAAAATTTGAATTTGATTTATAAGTTTTTTACAGAAATATACAAAAAATATATTTTTTATGTTTTCCTTAAACTATATATTCTATAACAAAAGTCATGATTTTTCAATAAAAAATTATTTTTTGATGATTTTACTGTATTCTTTCAACCTTTATCAATTCATTATTTTTTGGTGGTTAACTTTCATATAATCACATTCCTTGTCACGATCCATAATTTCATTGGATGTTATTTTAATTTATATTTCCATATATTAAGTATCATGGATTTAATTGATGTCATTTCTACATCTATGATGTTGTCTCAACCATATACCACTTCTATATATGGTATCGGTTGAATTTTTTTATTAAGAAATTTATTTCACTGGCTAGGGAAATATTTATACTATTGATTCAATATGGATAAATATTGATTTATAAGGAATTTTACGAATGATTTTTAATGATAATTATATTAATGAGGGGTGAACATGATGTTAAACTGATGGGTGGGTCTTGGATATAGATTACCCCATGATTCATTGACAGGCCTCATGAGACAAAACAATAGGAATGATATATTAGATATGTATCTAGTATTATACATACCATTTTATTAATAATTTCTTGTCCAAAGACAACATATAAATATTCATGATAACATTCTTTATCCCTTGATTTTAAGATTGTTAATATCAATATTTAGGAATTTATATCTTCAGGAAATCAGTTTAAATTATCCATGGGATTTCTATGTTAAAATTATCCATGTATGTACTTTGAACTCATGTTTTTGATTGAGGGGAATGTGTTTATATTATCCAATATGCCATATTGTTCATTATTTATTTACACATGATGGATTATACTATGAATTACCCTTATTGAGCATCTGGTCTCACCCTTTATTTGATTTCCTTTATCCAGGATGTGAAGTTGGATATTTTGAATGATATCATGGATTCAAAAATGTTTTGTATATTTTTTTTAATTTCAAATGTATTATGGGAATAATTTATGTATTTATTTTTTCCAGACTACTAAATTGATCGATCATTTGTGGTAAAATCCCTTGTGTCTTGTACAAATATAGTAAATCAAACAATAAATCTAGGTTACAAGATTCATGGTTGTTACATCACCCTCTATCTAGACTATAACATTATACGAGGGACTAATATCTTGTGAATAAGTCAAAAATATCATAGATAACATCCCTTGAATATTCCCTAATTATCCTAGGGTTCCTTATATAATAGATAATGGAGGTGTTATTCTATTAAACTAATATTAATTGCATGGAAATTACATATCACAACAGTAAAATAACACAAAAATTAAATAATTTCACCCCCAACACTCCCCCTTCAAAGCTGAGACACAAACCCAAACTATGTAATAATGAATCACAATTAATATTATTATTAACACATTCACACAATCCTAAAAAAGGGATAAAATTTGGGTTCAACTAGGGTGAAAATTTATACAAAAAAAATCACATTTCACACAAGATGTCAAAATTTCCTTTACCAAGAAACCAAGAACCATGCCTTTGGAAACCGAATTTTCAAACCACATTTGAAAAAAAAAGTTTAAATCCAAAGGAACACACAAAAATACAAAATAATAGTATCAAATAAACAAATGAAATTAAAAAACAATAAAATAAATCAATACATCACTTTTAAAGGTAAAGGGAAACATATATAAAATAAATAAACCCTCCTTAATGAATGAAAACACCCATTAAACATAAAGAAACGCCATTAGAAAAAGAAAAATCCACTTTATAAATTCAAATTGGTCCAAATAACCATGAAATATATATTTTTTATTATTGAAAACCATCGAAGTAATTTTATTAAATACTGAGAATTCATAAAGCACCGTATGAAAACCAAGTTCCATTAAACTAAGAAATTCACCAATTTTTTTCAAAGAAATATCCCTCCCAAATATGGATAACCTTCTAAAAACAAAACATAATCTCATATAAACATTTAATTTAGTTGAAAAAATATTTTAAAGAATAAATAATTCTAGTAACTCTTTAATAAAATAATATAGGAAAAAAATAACTACCTTAAGAGATGAAACCATGTCACCATCAATGAAAAACACTGAAGAAGGCCTCTTATGATGGCTCACAACCTTTAAAAACTAAAAATGGATACTTTTGAGAGAATAAATGTATAAATAGAACTCAAAGGGATTAATGCTACAAAATTTAATAAGATCACATTTTCTACTTTAATGGTTTACCAAACCATGTGTTGACTATGTGGTCTCCACTATCTAAAACGACATAGGTCCCATGATTCTCCAAATCGTGGGCTTGAGATGTACACTCCTAGAAAAGTGATAAAAATAGTAAAATTTCCCACTGGGACACCCCAAAATTAATGGATAAATTAACCACATAAATATAAACACAAAAAATCATATTTTGGTGTCTCACATATGAATAGAAACATTCCATTATTTAATGGTAATGGTTACTCCTAAAATTACCCTTTTTCTATTATAAAAGGGGAACTCCTCTAGCCCTTCATACCACCCTTATTACTTTGAATTTTATTGTAAAACTATACCATGTTTCTCCTCCTAATAACATATATAACGTTCATAATCCTCTGGTATCAATTATTTATCTTATTCCCCTCATTTCCATGGATACTTTCTTAATAACCTTCAAGGTCCCAATGCGAGTATTACTTAATCCATAACAATTCCATAATAATTTTTCACTACTAAAACTATCCTAAATATATAAATATAATGAAATAAATATCATTAGTATACTTAAGTGTTATTAAATTAGTCATAAAACCATATATATTCATTACCGTACACTTATAAAAATAAAATAATGTTGATCGTGCATATGTGAAGAAAAACCCCTACATAAAGTAATGTTTTTTCACCATGATTTACATTCTATAGCAAAACCTCTTAAAATATATATTAGGAATTTTGAAAAATATAAATAATTAAATTATTATTCTATTATAATTATATTATAGACTTCTTTAACTATACTCACCCATTGAGTTATATCGTGTTCTTATTCGGTTTAGTTTAACTACCAACATAAACAATGCAATAAAACTCTACCAAGATGGCAATGGGAACCTAAATACTAATATTAATATAAATTAACAAGAAAATAATTATTATTTATCATTATGTTAATATTATATTAATTATTTTCCATATTATTAAAATACCATCTTGGATTTCTAAAATTTCCAAAATAATCCAACGCTAATTCAATTTTCATAGAACATAAATAAAAAACATATTGAATAAGAAAAGAGATTTATAAATCAGTATAAGTTATCTATTAAAACACTTTAATATATCTAGTAATTATGAAAATAGTATCAAATAATGGGTCTCAATATTTATATTATAAATAATAATCAAAACAATTAGAATTACAAGCAAATGAGGATGAAAAAGAAACCACATATATGTAGTAAATGTATAAAAAATAATTATAATTGAGAAAAATAAAAGGTTATGAAAATTAATATTGTACATAAATATGTAATTAATATATTTATTCTTGTTATACATGTTTTTATAGCATGTTCGACTAATAGGGAATACAAGGTAGAGGTTATTTGTCTCCATTTTCAATTTTATGAGCTATGTTTGATATTATACACCATCACGTCTTTTATATGGTCTATTCACTTCCCTATTTTGATAAATTATAATTAAAATATTTTATTTCAAGATATTTTAATGCTAAATATCTTATTGTTGAATTATTATTACAATAGGTGTTTTTGGAAACACAATTTCCATTATTGAGTTGTGATAGTTCTTCGTGAGCTTTTTTCATATAAGTTACGCACATTCTGCACATTGATTTTATTATGTGGTATTTTGCCTATTTTTTAATGTTATTTAAATTTATATAACATAAAACCCTCTCAAAATGTCCCTTGATTCATGAATTATGATATATGTAAGGTATTTGGTCAACTCAAATTTCCTTTCTTTGTGCTAGAATATTATTTCATCAGTGTCATTTTTTATTTTTGATAAATAAATATATTTACAATTTAATAAGATTTTTCATATTTTTTACCTAATTAGAATTATATTTTTCACACTAATATTCATTCTTGATTAATTTATTTCTCAAAAATGTGAAACATTTTCAAGAAACAAATATCATCTCCTTTAAAGGATTCTTTCCCTCTATTTCCATGTACATTATTCCCAAAAATGGTTTCCTTTTCAATTTATAAATAAAAATATGTGTTTACTCATGTGACCTTACTATTTTCCATTAATACTTATCAATGTGAATTTTTACAACATTTTTATGATGTGGGGTTTCATCAAAGGTATTTAAAAATGTTAATGAGGTTTTTGATCCTCTAAAAATAAAATAATCTATATTCCACCGTAAATTTATTATAATAGACTTAATGAAAATTCATATATCTACTCTGGTAGTTTATTTTTAAATTTAAATAATTTTCTATTATTTAACTCCACCTTTATGAAACATTTATGTATTTTTAAGGATATTTTTTTTAAATATTATATCTAAAATGTAAAAGTTTCCAAAAATGTTTTCACTTCCCGATTTTGAAACCATTAGGTCTTTTCAAGGTTTAAATATTGAATTTTCATTCAAAATATTGATTTTGAAAATGGCGTCTTTTTAATTTCTCAAAAGTGAAATTTTCAAAAATTAATTTTCAAATTGACTGTAACGTAATGTTATAGAATAAAAATAAAAAGTGGTTTCTAAAACTTATTTATGATTTTGATTCCATTTATCTATTTTATTCTAAAAGATGTATTTACTTATAAATTAATTTTGATGAATAAACATTTAAATTTTATTATAAAATAATATTTTGGGTGATTTAATTATATTTATCAACCTTCACATTATTTAGGTCACTTTTATTGATAATATATTTAAATGTTACAAAATCCTTATTTCTTTCCTTCGGTTCTTTATGATGCTATGAAATATTGTTTTCAAGTGGAAAAAATATGTGTTCTTGATTGATGAGTGGGGTATTATATCACCCAAAAAAAATTGTTAGTTTTTTAAACTGTATAAGATAATGATGTTTATCATAAACATGATATGTATTATCTACAATCACATGATTTAGTGTGATCATAGTGAAAATTAGCTATGTTCACAAGATTGAGTGTGAACATGATGACAGTTAGATATTTAAACTATATTGAATGTAAACATGATTTAGATTAACTACATTTACAATATTTAGAATAAAAATGATTTAGATAAGTTACATTCACATCATTGAGGGTAACACGATGCATATTAGCTATGTTTACAAGACTGAGTGTGAAATCAATACTGTTAAGTATGTTTAGAATGTTATGATTTCCTGGGATTTTTTCAATGGCATAAATCTATTTCATGTTCTTATATTATGATCCATGGATCATGTTTATTATATCATGATTACACGCTCCTTTTTAGTAGTACATGTTTTTTCATTTGATATTTCTTGTCCATATATCATGACTTATAGACAACTCTGATTGTTCGATGTTTTTTAAGAAGATATTTCTCTCTTCTTCATGTTTTATTATATTATTATGATCTAAGAATTTGTTACATGATTATAATATTTCCTTTATCAGTTATTTAATCTCAACCCTTTCTTATGTTTCCTTTACCTAGGTTATTAAGATGATTATAACTTATGAGATGTCTAGAAGAGATTCTAGTATGGTTCGATTATGAAGAAATATTCACAAGTATCATAAAATGTGTTTCTTATGTTTTTTATCCTTAAATAAAAAAACCTTCAATTATTAGGATTGTGTAATTATTTATATGATGTAAATTTTTATTCTAAAAATGATTTAAAATAATTCCAAGCTCTTATTACTTTATATAAATGCTATTGTCTAACAATTTGGTATTTAGAACCAGATCTAGAAGTGTGGGTTTGAAGCTTTATAGTTGGTATTAGAGCAGGGTTTTGTTATTTTTGGAGATTATTTTAGTTATTTTCCTCAATTAGTATTATATAACATTATTTAAAGCCCTAGGGATAAGTCTAAGGGATATTATTAATAATAGGATAACATCATAAAGTTTAGGTAAAGTATATATTTCATGGTTATACTAGAAAATAAATCCATTATTGGATACAAAAAAGTGGATGTCATTGTTGTATAGATGCACCTAGGAGTAATTAGCTTGAAAAACGTTGGTTGGGTATCAATTCAATATTCAATTTGTTTCATGATGAGTGGGCCTTTGTGCACAGAAATAGACACTCTCATGGTATATTATTTGGTTAATAACATTATCACTACAATCCATGGTGATTGTTTAATTATGTTATAGAAATAGGTTAAGGAATATGAGAGAACCCATCCTAAGTACACCTAAATTGAACCAAGAGTGATTTTTGGATGAATTGAAATAAAATCTCATAGTTTCAAAGATATAGCACATTTTTGTGTTATTTTATTTATAATTCCCCTATGATGTTAATATTGATCACTCATGGCCAAATATTTTGGTTTTATAACTGGATTGATCATGGAGGAACTAAGTTAATTATATATCTGAGGAACAATACAATATTTATCCAAATATGAAACCCAGTTGGATATATGATGGAATTGAAAATAATATGGCTATGATCACCCAACTAACTTGAATGATAGTTAATAACTTGATTATTTTTTTAACATCTAAATGCACCAAAGATGATAAGGATGATTTTTTATCAAATATTAAGTTATGATGACGATGACGATAGAAAGAAGATTCAAAATCCATTATGTTAAACTTTATAGAAGATATACCTAGGGTAATTTCTAAAAAGAACTAGAAGATGTTTCATTTATTATAAATGGGGGAATAAAGGAACAATATTATAAGGAACAACTAAGATATTAGTTAACATGATGGAGAAAAATAATGATCTTTATATGTATCCACTAATACCTAAATTTTTTAGATATGAGTAATTTGGTCTCTATGGAAACCTATGAACTAATCCTAGTGATTAAGAGGATAATAAACACCAAAAAATTCCCAAACCATGAGAATAAGAAAAATCATAAGAAAAGGAAAAAATTGAAGTAGATTGTGATAATTAAGTTAAGTCATGAGTTCTCCACAATATATTTATGGATGCCTTATAATGCATAATTTTTCAGTAACTATAAGATATTGAATTATAAAAAAAATTCTATTTGTGGTATTGTTATTATATATATGGTGTATAAATCACCTTTATGGTTTATGGGATTACGCTACATCAAATTCTTAATAATTATTCAATTTATTGAATTGTATATCTTCACATATGCACTATATCAATAACCAAGATAGGAATATCACATTTTAATACCCTCCTAGATAACCTATTAGTATAGGGAAGACTATGATATATATTGTCAAGGTAATTCTATTATATGAATCATGACACCCAATCATGAGGTATTTTTATCTCAAATTATTACAGAAAACTCAATATTAGGATTGAGTTTTTTTAGGGAAAAAGTTTTATTTCCTAATTTAGTTGATATCACTATAAAAATTATATTTTTTATTCATGGATATATATTAAATACCCTTTTAAATTCTCACTAGTATGTGATCATACAAATTATAATGACTCAATTTATTTAGGGGGATGTAATACCCTAAGATTTTAAAATATATTTTTCTCTAAATTAATACTATGTTTGATAGTTTATTTCACTCGAAATATTTAACTAAAAGAACCAAGATAAATTAGATTAATATTATCAAAAAAATAAGAGTAATAAGACCTCTAGTAAATAAAAATATATTAATCAATTATAAATTCATAAAATTTAAAATTAAGAACACTTAAAATTTTAAAAGAATGTTCTCAATAAAGGATGGTTTTTTTATAATGTACTTTTATTTAAAATATAAATTCCTAAATTTTAGAATTTAAATTTTATAAAATAACATACATTTTTTAACTAATAATTTCAAAATTATATTAGGGTAAATTTTTTGTATTTTTTCAAATAATTAATATTTATGTGAATAGTGTAAAATACATTTCTTACAAAAAATATTTAATTTTATGAATTTATTAATATATGAAAAATACCTAAAATATTAAAAAAAAAATAATTAATAAATTATTTATTTAAGGATTAAAAATATTTATTATAAATTATTATTTTTAACTTATAAAACCTATATTTAGTTTTAGAAGAAAAGTAAAATTTTAATCCTATTTAAAATCAATTTTTTCTTTTTTCTTTTAATTAAAAATTTTTATAATAGAATGTGATTTTATATTGATTTTAAAGAAAAATAAAATTTCTTTATTTTATTATAAAATTATATATCTCATGGAAGTAAATTACATTGATAATTTAAACCAACTTATAAATTTTAATCATGAAAAAATTCTTTTTCAAAAAAAAGTATTTACTTCTTATGTGGGTTTATAAAAAAATTTACATTTCAAACCCTTATAAATTTTATTCAATAAATTTATTTTAAAATTTTAAATCATCGGGTTCTAATTATTAAATAATTTTTTTAATTTTTTTTTTAAATAATTACCAAGGATAAAAATTTATTAAAAAGGTAAAAGGGCATTTTGTAGAAAAGTTAAAAAGGTAAAAAAGAATAATCCTTAAATCACAAAGAGTTCTATCACAAATTGGTGTTGTAGAGGAGGATATGACACAAAAATATCTCATAATCATAATTTCTACTTTTGGAACCTTTACCCTTTGAAACGTATCATTCCATTATTGAAAGAATGGGCACTCCCAAAATTACCCCTCTCTTAACTTTTAAATGGTGAACACTAATACCCATTAATAAATACAATATTAATTAAAATTTAATCCTAAAAATATAAAATTTTATTCCAATTTGAAACCAATATCAATTCCATAAACCTGTGGTGTTGATTTGTTTTCCAGATCCCTTTATTTCCCTGGATACTTTCAAGAGAATGATTAAGGTCCCAATGTGAGTATTACTTTATCCTTAACATTTTCTACTTAGTTTATCACTTCAAAATAGATACACACCATAATAATATAAAGAAATAATTATAAATATTATAATTAATTTTTATTATATAAATTTCCAAACCATTATTTATTCATTCCAATCCCCATATAAAAATAAAACAACGTATATCGTTCATACTTGGGGACAACCACCTCCTCGACGTAATGTTTTTTGTTTTTAAAATATTTTCATTATTTTCATAAAACTAATAAAATATTACCCAACAATATAAAAATATATAAATAAAATTATTATTATTATTATCTTATTATGATTTTATATACTTTTTTGACTATACTCACCCAAATAGTTACAACATGTTGTTGTTTTGTTTGGTTTAACCATATTCATAGACGATGCTATAAAAATATAACATGGATAAATATGGGAACATAAATACTAATATTATTATAATTTAATAAGAAAATAATGATTTTTATGGTTTCTTAAAGGTTATATAAAGTATTTAAGTTATTATTAAAATATCATCTCTAATCATTAAAATTATCAAAATAAGTCGATGTTGATTCTATTTTCAAGGAATGTAACTAAAACACTTGTATAATGAGTCAATGGAATTATAAATAAATATAACATATATATTATATTACCATAAATGATATATTAATTATGAACTTAGTTACAAATAATAGGTATTAATATTGAAATTATAAATAACAAGTGAAAAAATTAGAATTACTAACATCCTATGGTGAAAAAGAAACCATAACTAAGTAGTAAATGTAAAATAAATGATTATAATTGAAGAAAAAAATTTATATATATGAATATAGTTGTGAAATATAATATTATGAAATTTATTTTTTTTATATAGGAGCTTATAATGCATTTTACTAAGAGGGAATACAATGTATATATTATTTTTTTCTATTTTAAATTCCTACAGACATATTTGACATTGTAAACCATAAATTATTTTATAAGGCCTATTAACTTCCATATTTCTTTCAAGTATAATTAATATTTTAATTTCTAGAAATTTTAATTGAAACCCTCTTGTTCTTACTTTACTATTACCGTAAGTGTCTTTGTTAACTCAATTCTCATTTATTGAGTAATTATTGTTATTTTTTAACTTACTCCATATCAATTGGGTACATTATACTATTAAATTTTATTATCTAGTATTTTATTTTATTTTTTGGGTATTTATATTTCTAACACATATAACCCTCTCTAAATTTCTCTTTCTTGATGAGATATTATATCAATAATGGATTTGGTCAACACAAATTTCATTTCCTTGAGTAAAAAGTTTATTCCTTCAGAATAATTCATTTATATTTGATAAATTGTTCTATTTAATATTTAATAAATCATTTACTATTTTATATCTAGGGAAAATTATGTTTTAAACTCAAATATAGTTTCATATTGAATTTTTTTCTCAATGAAGTGCAACGTTTTAAATAAAAAATATCATCTACTTTAAAGATATTTTCCCTCCATTTTCATGTTCATTATTCACAATATTTTTATAAATTTTCTATTTGTAAATAGAAATATGTGTTTTATGATAAGAAATTACTATTTTTTTACCACTTTTCAAATGGAAATTTTACATCCACTTTTTACAATGTGGGTTTTCGATAATGGTATTTCAAAATATTAAAAAGGTTTTCCATACTTCAGATTCAAAAGTTTTATTTCACACCCCACATTTACTTTGATAAAATTAGTATCATTTAAAGGATATATTATTTGTATTTCTTTCTATAAATATGTTTTTACAATTTTATAACTTCATCTTTTTGAAACCTATATGTCTTTTTTAAATCTACTTTATTGAATATTATTTTTAAAAAGTAAATGATTTCAAAATGTTTTCACTTCATAATTTTGAAAACAGAATCTCTTTAAAATAATTATTTATTGATATTTATTTCAAAATATTGATTTTAAAAATTACTGCCTTTCAATGTTTCAAAATATATCATTCAGAAATTGACTTTCCAAAGTGACTGAAATGTCATATAATATGCCGAATATAAAATATTTTCATAAAAACTCTTTAAGAATTTTTAATATATTTCTATATTTTCTCCTAAATAATATATTCCCATAGAATTTATTTTTCATTAATCACCCTATTAATTTTATTATAAAATAATATATTTGGGTGATTTATTTTTTGGTATCAACTATTTACATGAATGAGGTAAATTGTTTTGATACTATTCAAATATGTAACAAAACCCATAGTGTTTTACATGGGTTCTTTATGTTGTGATGATTGATTATTTCCAAGTTTAACACAAATATATGGTTGATTTATGGGTGGGGTACTTATCACCATCCAATTAATTAGTTCATATATTATTCCTAATGAGAAAATGATGTTGATCCCGAAAACAATTCAAATTTACATTGTACATAACATTGAGTGTGATGATAAAGTGGATTAACTACATTCACAAGATTGAGTGTGAACATGTTGTGTATTAAAAAAAATCACAAGAATGATTGTGAACAAGATTTATATTATATAAATTCATAATATTTATGTAACACCCCAATATTTTTTGAAATATTTTTTTGAATTAATTTATTTTTTTTATATTTTTCATTTCGCATGACTCTGGAAATAGTTATATATATATATATAAGTATATATTAAAAACTAAGTTAAAAATTACTTTCACATGACACAAAACATGATTTATCTACACACAACTATGATTTTTTTTTTCACTACATGCAACACGTACTTGTATTTAGAAACAAACAACACTGACTTGGCATAAGTTACACGCAATACTGAGTTTCTAAAATACATTATTTTACTATTATAATTACATGAATGAGTTAGTTATACAATAGAAATTAAAACATAGTAATATTAATAGTAACAACTACTTTTAAAATATGATTATAATTGTTTTATATAAATAAAACATATATATAATGTAAAATGTTATTTTTTTTGAAAAGTCTTAGTAAGTTTAAAAATACTATTTTATCGAATGAACTACTTTTCATGTCCTTCTGTGAAAAACAAAATTAGACATATAAAAAAATTTAATTTGTTAAAATAAATTTTAGTTTTGAATTTATAAGGTTGAAATTATATTATGGTTAATTTTTTGTATTTTTCAAAGAAACTTCATTATTTAACGAATAGTGAAAAATAATGCATTTTAGTTAATAATTGTTTTTTCAGATAAATAATTATTAATGACAAATTATTATTTAAATATATTTTAAGGTCATATTACATAAATGATAAATATACTAATATAATTTATTTCATTATAACCAATTTAACTTTTAAATTGAATATCAAAAGTTAACAATCTTTTGAACATTTCTCTTCTTTAAAGACCCATTATTTCATCCTGTCTACGTGATTATAAATAATCTTAATTTTCTGATTTTGTGAATTGAATTTCGAAATGACTACATAATTCATTTTAATTAGTATAATATTTAGATACTAATATGATCATTTTAATTTTTATTAAAAAATATTAGTAAAAGTGAATAAAATTAATCAAAACTATTAAGGTCAAATTAATCCAAATTAGGGACTAAATCCTAATCTTAGAGGGACAAATGAACTATACACTTTTCCAAAATCCTTTGTATGGAAATATTTCGTCCATAATCCTTATGATATTTATTTTTATTGTTTTTTATGTCTTTTTTTAGGTAATAACGCATGTACACCTAACTTGTTTTCATAAATTCTCAGTGAGTCATTTTACTTCCCAATAAAAGGCCACCACCACTAACACCTTTTAACACCTCTAAAACATATTAATATCTTCCCATATATTCTAAATACACTTCTAAACATACCGAACATCATCTAAGAAGCCTGTACTTGGTATTAAAGTAATCCAATAATCCTTTTCGCATAAATAGAAATGAGTTACTAGATTAATAGGTAAACTCTTCTCTCAAGCTCCTTTATTTAATTTTCCTTATACACCCCCTAAAATATATTTATTACATGACTGTATAAAAACAAAATTACCTTAAATATACTATTATTTTTTATGATATTTTTTCTACCAAAACTTACGCACACCTCCATCTAATTGGTAATGAAAATATTGTTATTGTGTACGGTGAACTACCTCCACACTAAACGATGATTGTTCATTATTTCTTTTCCACCAATAATGGTGGATATAATAATGTAATATATATTAATATATTTAATATATTCTATTTATTATGTCTTTATTCTTCTGTATTGCTTTTATAACACATATCGTTTTACTTTCCATTTGATGTAAATACAATAATTTCATTTGAAGAGGTGTGGACTACTTCCCCCTCAAAGCGATGTGATTCACTCACAGGCTGCATGGAATGTATTAAGAATGGGTTTAGTGAAATTATATAATATATATAACATTATAATTGTAATTTAATGATAATATATATAGATACATATATTTCAATTACTTTATTTCTTCAATATGGTAATAAAATTGGAAACGACGTCTATAAGTATGTACGACATACTGTCTCCATGAACTGTGTATTCCATTTCATTATTATATATTATATAGATAATTATAATAAAAGTGTAATGAATATTAATTATTTTTATATCATTTTGTAAACTCATTAAATCATGATATTTGTATAAGGACCAAATATATAGAAAATTTAGATACATACGAAGAATGAAGCAAATATTACCAGAAATGAAACCTTAACATAGGGTAGTTAACAAAAAAGTAATAAATTTTTATAATAAAACCATATATGGATTTAGATACAATAATATGATTATTTAAAATATTTATAATAAATTTATATTTATTACACATGTTTTTTTAATGATTACGATATGAGTCAAGACATAAGGTAAGGGAATTTCATCTCACTTTTTATTTCTATGAGATACATGTTTTATTCACCACCCATTAATTTTGTGTGGTTTTATATAAAAAATGAATATATTAAAGTATTATTATAATTAAAATTATTAGTATTTACATACCTATTTTGTGATATTTAATTCATGGCATTAATGTTTCAAAAGATACCAAATCCGTAAGACAGTTTTGCCTCAATTTTCCTTCTTTGAGACACCTGTTTTATAATGAACATACATTGTTTTTTATGTGTATATAATTCCCTTTGACATATTATATCTTGAAATTACTTCATTTAATGATATTTTAAGCTTTATTTAATTTAAATTTCATTCATGGGAGTATGGTTCAATGTTTCTTTGTGGAAAGAGTTTATTGAAAGGATCTCAATTCTTATTGATATTGTTTATGTTTATGCTTCCTTTGATGAAATATTATGGTCCATATCTCAAGAAAATTTTGGAATTTTTTCCCCTATGGATATACGTATTCTATTAATGTATTTGTAAAAATTTTCTGCTCTTATAAATATAATATAGTTTATAAAGTGTTTTTATGAAAGTCTGAATTTTTTTCTATCATTGGTCGAAAATCAATGTCCCTTGAAAACCATGTTTTCTAAAAATGGTTTTCAAGAATATTATACTGTTATCCTATAATATTTAAAATAAATTTTTAAACATTCTTTTATTACCAATTTTTTTAGGGAATCTAATTGTCTATTTTCAGACAAGTTATTTTTCTAATCTTTTTATCATGAAAAATGAATATTATTTTTACCTTATATGGAATGTACAAATTTAGCTACCTTTAATTTTGTGAATATTCATTTCCATGATTAAATGATCAATTTTTGAGATAGTGTTTTAAAATTATTTTTAAAAAATTGTTTTCAAAATTATTTCATTTTGATTTTATATTTTTTCAAGAATAATTATTTTCAAAATTTTCTCAGGACATATTTTTTAGTTCTCAAATTACATTCAAATAGATTCATTTCAATAAAATCAAGCTTATTTCATGTGTTTTCATGTAAAAAGGTTTTAAAAACATTTTCAAACTTTCATTATTAGTTTTACAATTATTTTAAATGAAAAATATTTTTAAATTGTTTTGAAACATATTTTGTATATTTTCTAGGAAAGTAGTTTTCAAAATGTTTTCAAGATTATTTAAAAAAATTCAAGGAAAAAGGGTTTAAAAATTATTCCAAAGCTTATTGATAATTTTTCAAAGTATTTTCAATGAAAATGGATTTAAAAAATGATTTTTTATTTAAAAGGATTTTTAAAATAATAAAGGATATGTTCCTCAAGAAATGTTTTTAAGATAACATTCCATGTTATTTTCCACATATGATGTCATTTATTGATGTTAATCAATACCTTTTAGGAAATGATACAAAGGCTCCATTCATATTCTTTATTTAATGGTTTATATTTTTGTTTTAATAATTCTTATGCCACTCATTTTACATCCATGGTTATTATTCTTTTGAAACATGCTTCTCTTTACAGGTTATGCTTTGATGAAATGATTATGAATCTTATAGTTTTTTCATAGGTTATGATGTGATTAAGAGTTAATTATACAAATTTCATTTAATAGTTTATAATTTGATTTTTATAAAACCCATCTCTTTTCACGGGTTATGGAATGATGATTTTTTGTCCACAATCATGTGTGATTTCATTATACGATGGGTGGGACCAATACCTACTTCCAATGCATTAGGGAATGATAAATACATCATGATCTAACAGGGAACACATGGGGGATCCTAGGCCTGAATAAGAGGGAATACAAGAGGAAATCCCAATCCCAAAACAAGAGGGTAAATGGGAGGACATCCCAAGACTGAAATAAAAGGGTTAATAGAAGTACATCCCATGCCCAGAACAAGAGGGTAAATGGCAGGACATCCCAATCCCTAAAAAAGTGGGTAAACTGGAGGAAATCTGAATCCAAGAACTTGATGGTACATGAGAGGACATACAAATCCCAAAACAAGAGGGTACACCGGATGGAATCCCAATCCCGAAGTAGGTACATGGGTGATTAACCAAGGCCTATCATGTTACAAATCCTTATAAGGCTGCCTTGTCCTAGGGTTTTTATATTCCTTCGTTTTTTCCACAATTCAATATTTTATTACTATGTTATGATATCATGAATTCCACTCTTTATTTACTTATGATTCATGTCTTATGAACTACCAATCTTTATTAAGTTTATTAATATGCAGGGTATATGATCATGAAATTCTATTATCATGTTACATACCCCTTTGTTCAAGTTATACTTACATGGTTCCTTTATTTACCCTTACTGATCATCTGAGCTCTTCCCTTTCCTAGTATTCCTTTCCCTGTGTAATGAATAAAGGTATTATCTATAAGTAATAAAGGTTGATATCTTTTTGGGATATTTTGAGGATCTTTCCGATGGGTAGTATATTTTTTTCCATGATTTGAAAGAGACTAAACTTTTATGGTCCTCAGTTATGAATTTTATTAATGTACTAAATATTCATCTAAAATGACATAATATCAATGTATGTTATGCATGGGTCACAATAGTTGATATCAACGGAAATGTTTACTCATCATTTGGAAACTAGTATGAGAAACATTTAGTGATATCCCTATGTATATTTATAAGAATATATTTAGGGATGTATCTAAGGATAAGTATAATGATGTGTCAATGTTTAGGAAAATGTACTAGAATTTTGGTAAAGGGTAGAGTGAGTGGTTTCCTAAAAATAAATATCTATCTGGATACTACATGTGAATGTGGCTTTAGAAAAACTGAACCTAGGGGTAACAACTCTAAAAATATGTCCTAGGCCTAACTTGGGTTAATCTGATACACGACAACGGGCCTTATTGCACGCCTGGTTTGACACAGCCACAAAATATACTTTGGAAATTTACAAACTATTCATGAACCGTTACAAAAGATTTAAATATAATATAACTATGAATAAACTAGGATAATTTGTTATTTAAAAGGTAGGTTTCATTATTTAGACATACTATTGTTAATTTTTCATGATTATGTGGCGTTCTTATATGATATGTGTTTTTATGTCCAAACATTCTAGTTTTAGTCAATGGAGAGAAATCAATGGAACATGGTCAATATTTAATTCTTCATATGTAGAAAGTATGGGTATTATGTGAATATATTTCCCAATAGAAAATATAATAAATTTAATTAGTAAGTCGGTATGATTATTGGTTGTATAGGTGAAGATAATGAGATTGGAAACGACATGTAAAAGTTATGTGTTGCTCTTCTAATATTTTTTAAATTAAACCTAATAATCATAATTCGATTTTTTATTAGGAACCTTGAGAATGAATTATATTTCATATTATAGGAAATGGGTTTAATAGAATATGTTGATGAATCATGTGTAATGGTTCAAGAATTAGGATGGATTAATAAAGTATTTATTCTTTTGAATTCAAGGATTATGTTATATGAATCAGGAAATATATAAGCCTTTTCAGTATAACTTTTCATTCCAAATTGAAAAGGACATGTTAAATGGTGATGAAGAGAAAGAAAAGTGATTTCATAGAAAGGAGAATTTTTCATTAAGGGAAGTTAACCTCTAATTAATGTAAAAATTTGAGATAATCAACTTTCGATAATGATATGTTGGATATTTATAAGTAAATTTGATGTTATGGATTACTCTAGAACTGATTATTGAAAAAATGGTCTAGGTCATCAAGGATGGAGATTAAAAATTCTTGGATTTAAAGAATATGACTAGTAATCATTAGAATAAATAATAATGCATGTTTTCCAAAATTATTTATGGTAATGAAGGTTGTTACCATGATTAAAGGGAATATATGATGAGGGTATTGACATGTTTGGAATTTGACAAACAAGTAGAACTTTGTCGTATATGGGGGATCAATATTAAGTTGATTTTAGGAAATTATTTCTAAATATTTTTATTTCTATATTTTATAGGGGTTATAAGGTTAAAAATTCATGAAAATATTCTGTTTAACAATTGACGGAGTATTTATGTATTTGGATTGTATTGAAAACCATGGTTAAAAGGATATTTAGTGATTAACCATATTTCAATTATGTACATCATATTTTAGAAATTATAATAGTATGGTTTTATAAAGGGAAGTCATGTCTATCATGTGACAACCAATTAAGTCTGGAAAAGCGGCGGGTCTTGAACCCATGACTAAAGGATGATAAGGTTTTCACACCTTGCACTGGCCTACATGATGTACTGGTAAATGTATAATTATTTTGGATGAATAATTATTTTTGATGAAACTATTGTGTTAATTTTTATGTTTAGATATTAATTTATTAACCATGTTGTTTTTTAAGAATATTTATAGATAAATAGTTATACATTTCATTACATTATGGGTCTTAATATCTACAAAAAAAGAATTTTAGTACTTCAGACATCAATGTTAATTTCTTGATGTCCACTACACAATCTAATGGATAATTATAAATTTATAAAAGCACAAATAAAGATTGAAATTTTGTTCATAGAAATATATCATGTATATATATTTTTCCTTATATTCCTGGTCAATAAAAGAATTACTCAATGTTAGGATAATGATCAAAAGAAATTGTTTGTCCTAATACCTTTTTTTTGAACTGATGGCCTTTTAAATCATCACAGATTTATGAATTTGAGGTCTTAAACTTTTCTTAATAATTCACTTATTTTTTAATGATAACCTCTGTAACTCCCTATAAATATTTACACCTTTCCTCCTTGTCCAATATGTACTCCCAACCTATGTTCTCCAATGTGTAAACCAAGTTATATCTTACCTTGGGAACCATTATGCTTCCAACTTTAAATTCATAAAGTAGGTTTTAGTATTCATTTTTGAAATATGGGTTTTTATGAAATGAACATTTAAATAGTAAACCCTTAATAATCTAGATGAATTTTGTGGGTCAATTTCATTTGTGGGGGGGGGGGGAATGTGACACCCCAAGATTTTGTGAAATATTTTTTTCGAATTAATTAAATTTTTTTTTTCATTTCACATGACACTAGAAATAGTTTAATATATATATATATTAAAAAAAATGTAAAATATTTTTTCAACCTGGAACCAACTACATGAAATACTGTCTTGGATTACACAACATGCAATATTGACTTGGCATGAGATACACACAACACTAACTTAGTATAAATTACATGCGATATTGATTTTCTACAAAACAGAATTTTATTGTTATAATTATTTAAAGGATTTAGTTGTAACCTATCCATTATAACATAGTAATATGAATAGTTATAACTGATTTTCAAATTTTTAAATAATGGTTTTTATAAATAAACATATTTATAATGAAAATATAAATTATTGGTAAAGTCTTTATATGTTTTGAAAATACTATTTTGTTAAATGAACTATTTTTCATGTCCTTCTATGAGGATTAAAAAAGTAGACACATATGGAAATGTAAATTTATAAAATAAACATCATTTTTTAATTTATAATTCCCAAATTATAGGGTGAATATTTGATATTTTTCTGAGAAACTTCATTTTTTATGAATGGTGAAAAAAATTGCATTTTTTGTTAACAACTTCCATATCATTTCAACAATTATTATTATTAAATTATAAATTAAATTTTTTTACGGTCATAGTAGATCACATATACATATATTAATACCATTTATATTATTATAATCAATTTCACTTTTTAATTGAATATTGAAACTTAACAAACTTTTGAACATTTTTCTACTTTAAAAACTCGTTATTTTTTCAGGTCTGCAATATTAGAAATAATCATAATTTTTCCACTTCTTTGGATAGAATTTTGAAAAATTGAAATAAACCATTTTAATTAGTATAATATTATGTTCTAATTATTTCATTTTATTTTTTAAAAAAAAATTGTAAAAGAGATTAAAATTAATCACAGTGATAAAGGTCAAATTAAGCTTAATTAGGGACTAAACCATAATCTTAGGGGACCAAATGACATATACAATTTTCCAACACCCATTTTGTTGCGTAATTTAGTCAATAAACCTTCCATTGTCAATTTTTTTATGTGTTTTTTAGGTAAGAACATGTGTACACCTAACTTGTTTTCAAATATTCCGTGTGAGTCCTTCATTTCTATAAAAATCCACCACCCCTTCCTCTTCTTCACACCTATCAAACCTATTTGGTTCATAATTGATATTCCCAATACACTTATAAACATACCAAAATTTCTCATATAATTATATTATTGGGTATAATGAAATCCAAAGAAGCCTTTCGGCCCAAAATAAAAGGAGTTACTCGATTAAGAGGCAACCTCTTCTCTCAAGATCCTTTCTTTTATTTTCCATCTCCACCCATATGATACCTTTATTCTGTAATTTTATAACTAAAAAAGTATATTCAATATAATTGGTTGTTTTTATACTATTTTCTATTCTTATACGTACACACAACTCAATCTAATGGGCAACAAACATACTACTTTTGTGTACGGAGAACTTTTGCCTCAATAAATAATGATTGTTCTTTTTTAACATTACCACCTGTTATGGTGGAAATTATGATGTACACTATATATATATGTCTTATATTATATTTTTTCTATATTTAATATTATTTCTTTCTTTTAAAACACATATCATTTAACTTTATATTTGTTCAATATAAGATAATTTCAATTGAGGAAGATTGGACTATCTTCCCCTCAAACCGATGTGATTCATTCACAAACTACATGGAATGTATTTAGGATGGGTTTACTGAAAATATATTATATATATAACATCATTATTATTATTTAATGTTATTATATACATATATACATATAATTCATTTACTGTCCTTTTCTCAATCTGATAATAAAAATGGAAGTTGCTTTCATGCGTACATACGACATATTATCTCCCTGAATGGTCTATTCCATTTCATACTTAAATATTATATAGATTATTATAATACATATATAATGAATATAAATTAAATTAATATCATGATTCATATTCTATTAATTATGATAGAATTAAAAGAACCAAACATATAACAATTAGAGACACATGTGAATAACAAATAGAATATTTCCTAAAGTGAAGCCATAATATAGGATTATTAACAATAGGGAAATATAATTTCATAATAAAAATATATATGCTATTATATGTAAGAATATGGTTCTTTAAAATATTTAAAATTAATTTATATTTATTATATAGCTTGTTTGAATGAGTAAGATGCAAGATAAATGTGGTGTGTATAATTCCCATGGATGTATTAAATTATGATTATAATTATCATTATTTGTATTTAAATATCCATTCTATGATATTTATTTCGTGGGGATATTGTTTCAAAAGCTACCAAATTGGTAAGACAATTTTGTCTCAATTTTCCTTCTTTAAGACACATGTTTGATTATGCACCTACATTACTTTTTGAGGTGTATATACATTTTTTGACATTTTATATCTGGAATAAAAATAATTTAATGATATTTTAATCTTCATTAAATTTAACTTTCTTACATGGGAGTATGGTTCAAAGTTTCCAAGTGGTAAGAGTTTATTGAACGAATATCATCGCTTATCAAGAATGTTTTTGTTTACGCATGCTTTGATGAAATATTATGATCCATATCTAATGAAAATTCATGAATTTTATTATACTCTGGTTATAAATGATTTATTCATGTATGGGTACCATTTTTATACTCTTTGTAAGATAATATAGTTACGAAAGTGCATTTATGAATGTTTAAATTTACCAATCTCATTGGTCGGAAATATGTGTTCCTTCAAAACCATGTTTTCTGGATAGGGATTCCTAGAAAATTTTAATATTATTCTATAATTTTCAAAATAAATTTTTACCCTCTTTTTATTTTAACAATTTTTCAATGGAATATTCCTATCTCATTCTTATGAAGAAATTTTTCTACACTTTTTACAATACAGAAGGAATGTTATTTTTAACTAGTATGGAATGTATAGATTTACCTATAAGAACCTGGTTCTTCCTTTGAGGTATGAATAATTATTTTTTAGTTTTTCATTAAGGAAAGTATGGAAAAATAGGCTTATATACCATGTATTTTCAACGACACATTGTATAATATTGGGTACACACTATGTACTTCCCAGTATAATACATGTAATGCTTTTTCCAGGACCTGTATTGAAAATATATCAACACAAAATGTAGTTTCAAATAAACACCTTGTAATTTTTTTGGCTAAACTGGCCAGTAGCATCATTTTTGTGAAAATAGATAGAGGGCTCACTTGGGTTCAATGAGTAGCATGTCAGAGGAAGGATTACCTCCCAAATTCCTTTCTGAACAAAATTTCAATTGTCATCAGATTTGTTGGAACCCAATTGATAAGCTCTAAATTCCTCTTGATCCATTCATCATGATTTCAGCTCTTGATCATGTTATTTTAGTTTTAATGTTTGTCCCCATTTTTTAGATCTACTTTTTTCTACCTCTAATTAGATCTTGACACTGTAGGAGGAGGGTCATATGACTAAGAGATTGGTGGTCTTGTAACTTTTGGGAATTGATTTGTTGTTTATATATTTCAGAGTGTCACACACCCATATTTAGGGTGCCGCCTTGAATAGAATTCACCCATGTTATTTCCTAATGTTGATAGGTAATTTCCTAAGTTAATTAAATCATATTTGAGGTTTCTTGATGTGATTAAGGGCCACCCATTGGTGTTTATCCCTTAGATAACCAATGATTATCCGTTTAGCCTAGGATGTCTATGGGACTTCCTTTAGTTCACTTTTTATGGTTGTTAAAAATGTAATTGGTTAACTTAATGTTTTCCCATGGGTGATAAATAATTATTTTAAGCCTTATGATTTTTTAATTCACTTTTTAGGCTAGTGATGTGAATTTCCCATGTTATTATTTAATTTTTAAGCCTGAAAATGGATATTTTACTTGAACGGATTTTGAAATTCTTGATTCCCATGTGAGATTTTATTATTTAACCATGTAATAGTGTAAATTGAATGTGTTTTTTTATGTTGAAATTATTATCTACAGGTTTTTACCATAACACAAGTTGGAATGCTTATATACTGGGTTTTTCCCTGATTGATTAATGAAATTCCTATGGGTGAGGTTTTTCAATGCTTGCGGGAGAGGTTTTTCTAGGGCTACAGGCAAGGTTCTTCTATGCAAACTGGAATGATGTTTCTATCACTAGTGGAATGGTTATTCTATGCATATAGGTGAGGTTTTTACTATGCTTGAGGAAGAGGTTCTAAACTTAATATATTGTGGAAATACTTATGACACATCTTCCAAGCCAAAGCACGAGCCTAGATTCGGTCTTTCCTTATAAGTATTTAGATTTTATTTTGAGACATCTGTGGGGCTTACACGATACGAGGGATTTTCAGACAAAGTCCTGATGTTGAGATGTTTAAAATTTAATTTAATTGAATTTTTAATGAACATAAACTGAATATAAATAGAAGCAGGACTTGGAGGATTGTTTAATTTTCAGTACTCCCTAGTTTACTGCTTTTCCATTTTGTAAACTACCTGTTTTATATACACACTGGTAGATAGGAAGTGATATTTGGTTGTTTCCTCCTAGTATTTATTTCTCACACCTTATTTGGTTCATGCTTTTGGTCCCAAATAGATAATATTATTGCAGGTGTTGATAGGGGAAAGCACCTTTCTATAGGTAATTGATTTTTGGTTAGAAGTAGAGATAATGGGGCTAAGATGAGGCTTTAGATGCTTTTGAATTTTCATTTTTATTTATGAAACTTTGTATTGTATTTTATATCTCACTATAGTGTATCCTATTTTGTATTCTTATTTAAAACATGTGTCTGGAAGCATCATCTTTTTTCCCTTGACTTTTGGTTATATTTATTATCATTATTTCATTATTATTTTAGTTGTATGGTATTTACTACTTCTTCTATTGTATATTATTATTTCGTTGTGTTACAATCTTCCAATGGAGGCATAGTTTCCCCAATATCACACCCTAGCCCCTCGCAGCTTGTAGAAAGCATCAAGAATTTGAGGAATGTTTCTTGATTCCACATGACCAACCTGTTACGGAGCACCAGTTCAGTGGCATCCAGATATAGGATGCGACAAATTGGCATTACAAGAGTTCATTTTAGGGTTTCCTTACTAGTTTGTGACATTATATAGTGATAGAAAATAAATTTAATTTTATACTAAACTATGCCCATGAGTATCTACTCCTTGTACAGGGAAAAGCCAAATTTCCTCGAATTGACTTGTGACTTTTGGATTTGGATTTATTACAATTGATTATATTTAACTATTGGGTGATACACTTGTTTTTTTCTATTATTATTGATATTATTATGGTTTTATTTTGTTGAAACCTGATGAGATGATGGTATTCCATATCATTTATCATATAAGTGCTTGTTAGAAATCATTCCATACATTCTTTCCATGCTATTTATAGAGAATTATTGGTTTTATATTGTTGTTATAGTTGTTTTTCAAGATACACAAGCTATTATAATAGTTATTATGGTAGATATTCATTCTATTGTGATAGGTGTATTTATATGTGCTATGGCACAATTAGAATGGACACAAAGATTTGGTACTTGAAGTGTATAGTCCCTCTTGGATCGGATTTTGGTGGCTCATTTTTTCGTTGAAAATGAATTTTCGTGATGTGCTATGTATATATGATTCCAATCAATGATTCACGGAGAGTATGGCCCCCCACGGATCGTAATTTGGCACATCATTGCCTTACATTGCAAAAATAGGGGTTCTGAAGAAGTTTCTAAGGATTACTGTCTGGAAACCTAGATAGCATGATGTGTCAGGCTTTAAACCCACACTATGTGTTCTTCTGATAAAGAAGAGAGAACTTTTCTTAAGTACATGTCATGTACTCAATGTAAATGCCGTGTGGTAATTGACCATGTGTCTGGTCGTGTGTGAGAGAACACAAGTTATTGGTTTTTTGATAGTTCACATTGTGTATGGTAGATACACACCATGTAGTTTTACATAGGTGGACCATGTGTGACTCCATCCATGTGGAAGTTTATGAATAAGAGGGAGATCATGAGTACATGTCTTGTGTGAGGATGACATGCCATGTACCTGGGATGTTGACACGCTTTGGTCGATGGGATTACACACTTATGTATGCCCTTGAGGGTAAATGTCTTGTGTAGTTTTTACATGCAGTGTACTTCATTTATGTTACCCTTTAAGGGTCTTTTACTATTTTATTCCCCTCTTTAAACTTTTGACTATATAATAGTCCTTTATGATTAGATTTCCACATAGATTTCAATGGTGAATCTTGTGAAGCATTTTGAGGACTCATAATGGGTTTTTTTGTTCTTTTATCTAATTAGATAGGTTCTTCCTCTAGTTATTGTTTCCAGTTGTCACCTGAGTGTGAAACTTAGCGTTAATGATCGGTTGGGTGTTCGTACCATCCTATTTATGACCATTAATCATAAATGAGATATGAGTTTTCTCTCGTGACTTATACATTGAGGACGTCTCCCTTTCAATATGTGTCCTTTTGGCATATGAGGTTGTGAGACTTGTTGTTATTGAGGATCCCATGTAGGGTTCTTATCCTTATGTTTCAACCTCCAGGATTCCATGTCAGATACCGTTATCTTCCATCGAGTTACCAAGGATCCATTGATGGATTCCTTTTCTTACATTCTGGTCTAGGGAGTCCTTATTATTATCCCTATACCTTTGAACTGTTTTTTAGGATCCCTGTTGTAGGATGCCTCTATTGCTTATCATTCGAGGATCCCCTGTAGTATTACTCCTTTTTTTAGTAAAGTGTATTGTGTAGGATGTCTTCACTCATGTTTACCTAGATTATCCCAAGTAGGATTCCTCTTAGTCTTTGACTTGAACAGAAATGACCCACAGGGTAGGTAGAGGGGAGAGTACTTAGATAAGGTGTTGACCTATCCTATTTTGATATCTTCACTTTTGAGATTCAAGAATTGTGTTATATTCACCCTTAATATGGGAATGATCATTGATTAATGCTTAGTTTAGTAGGTTAGACATGCCTCAGGCAAGGTCAGCTGCTTAGGAGGTCATGTGAACCTCTCTTTATTTACGTTATGGGTGACTTTGTATGTTGTCATCAGTGTAAATGGTTCTATTGATGATGTAATTTTGACCAAGTTATTGGATGAGCCATCTAGTACTAGGATGCTAACAATGTACAGCTTATGAATAGTACTTAGAATGTGTCATTTTTTCTTGTAAACTAGGGGTAGTATATGTTGTCATATAAAATACCCTTTGAGTGTTAAATGTTATAAATGGCCCATCGTGTTCTGTTAAATCATTTAGATTTGTGATGATGTGTTTATTCTGAGTTGTCTCCAAAGTAGAGTGACCTGAACATTTTGGAACCATGTTTTTCTCATTACTCGGGAGGACTTTCTATGGAACTAGTGTTTTGACACACTATTTGGTTTAATTTTCATATTTCATTAAAAGTGATATGATGAATTGATAATGGTTCATGGAATTACACTAATGCATTTAAGTTGGTTCTAATCTAGCACATCTGAGAGTGGATGTTCCTTCATATTGACGTATAGGAAACTTTTTGGTGGGGCGTGTCACGTCGGATCTATTTAAATGTTTTCTCCCAGGTATACGGATCCCAATCAAGTACCATTTTGAGATGGTCATTACTAATTGAATTCCTTTGAGACTTGTGAGTCCTGATTCTTGTTTTTTCATGCTTGGAAACACGAAATTGTGGTGGTTGGCTATGTGTGTAGCCCTTGTGAGGTACCAATGATCATAGGTGGACATCAGTGATTAGGCATGAGATTTTATGGGAAATCCTTGGGATAAAGGCATTGTGATTGGTTAAATGAGGATGTTTCAGCATGTGAAGCCATGTTTTCTTTCAGAAGGTCGACTAGTAGCAGTTCAGATAACCTTTTATGGGGATCCTTGATATCCTCTTATAGTGCTATTTATTTAGAGAATAGCATGTCCCCTATCTCGATATCATCGTGGATGCACTTATACAGCGTCAATTTACTATGTACTACAGTTGAAGGTCGTTGGGTTGGTTTTTGATTTATTCCTATTTTGTGTTCCGGATGCAAAGTTTTAAATGAGGCTTTGTTAATCCAAAGTTGTACTTGGGTTTCTATAAAGTAATTCCTTGGATGGGCACTAGTATTCCTACCATTTTCGTTGACATGACCTCTAGGAATATGCTGCTCTGGGTTTAGTCTGTATTATTATGTGGACATTTAGCCTTTTACCAAAGTTCACTTGTAATAGGGAGTATGGACCACCTTGGAGGGTTCGATAAACATCGGGTTTGTGAATATGAGTTTATATCGAACTTATTTTTGGTCTTGGATGTGATAATAAAAAATAGGTAATGATTCCAATGGGATAGATCTATAATTACTCTTTAACTCTTGTTGTGTCATGACCATTTAATTTATTAAGGAATGGCTTGAAAAAGGAGAATCCCTAAGAGACAGTTATGTTCTTCGGTGAGTGGGATCATCATGGGAATATGATTCCCTGGGAGTAGGTTTTGTGTTATAGTGAAATACGTCATCCTTCTAAGATGAGTGTTTCTGAGTTAAGTCATCCAGCGATGGTTTGACTCATTATCCTTCTAATTCTTAATGTTTGGTTCTATTGGGAAAGTTTAAACACTCCTCCAATATATGGGGGTGCTCTATAAAAATCCACAATTTATTTTGAGGAAAGATTGTGTGACCTCTTTTGATGAGTTCGGTCAGGGTTCAGTGGTTCTTTGTTGTGAGGCCACTGTTATGACCCCAGTTTTTTTCGGGTTTTCATAGTTAAAGAAAAATCACACCAAAAGTATCGCTAGAATGCTCAGGGGTGTGGTTGGTGGATTTTTCCAATGGTGGAGGTGCTGTGGTAATGATTTCATTTGCATTGTTATTAACAGACTCACAATGGTTAAACTCTTTCTAACAATTAAGTAAACCTTCAGTGTTGATGATCTTGGAAGGTTGTATATCCTCGAGATTTTATGACTACATGAGGTTCCATATTCTATAATTTCAGATAGGGAATTGAGTTTACTTCTTGTTTCTAGAAAGGGATACAAAGGGTACTAGGTACACAGGTGGTTTAGAGCATAGCTTACCACTTCCAGATGGATATTCAATCAAAGCACACGATTCAGGTGCTAGAGGAAAAACTTCAAGCATGCATCATAAATTTCAAGGGTTCATGGGAGAGACACATACCCTTGGTTGACTTCACCTATAATGTTAGACTTCAGGATATATTTCATACAGAGCCACACAAGGATTTTTATAGTAGGACATTTCAATCACCCCAGTGTTGGAGGAAGGTAGGAGAGTCAGCTATGAATAGACCTTGTCTTGTACAAAAGACAACTGAATAGATTCGGGTGATTAGGAAGCAGGTGGCTACTCTACAATCTCATCATAAATCTTTTGTCAATCATTGTAGCTGACCTTTGGATTTTGAGGTTGGGGATCAAGTTTTTCATGCATGTTTATCTGTGTTTGGGAAACAGGAAAATCAGGATACATGGTAATCTTTCATCGGGATACACCAGGACATTCAAGATTTTAGAAAGAGTCGGGAAGGTTGCTGATTGGTTTTAGCTGCCTTAGAGGACCAAGGCTATGCATGATGTCTTCCACACTTCTCTGTTGTAACGTTACCTTTCAGACATGTCTCTTTCTTTTCAACCCATGGAGGTTCAGCACCAAGTAGATGCATCCTTTGAGGATAATCCTTTTCATATTGTGGATCATAGTAATAAGGTACTCCATGGCCAGTTTTTTCCTTTAGTATGGGTTCTATGGAATCCCTACTGATCACATGATGAGACCTAGGAGAGGGAGGACAATGTGAGATCTCAGTTTTTGGAGTTGTTCCCATTTTTTCCTTATTCTTCACCACCCTTGGAAGGAAAATTTGGAGAGAATTACTTTAAGGGAGATTTTTTTTAATAACTTGGTTCTTCCTTTATGGTACGGATCATTCTTTTTCAATTTTTATTTAATGAAATGAAGCGAAAAGAGGCTTACATGCCATGTATTTTCAAGAACACTCCGTGTAATATTGGTATGCACCATGTAGTTCCCAGTAAACAGCATGTAATGGTCCAGCCAGGACCTGTATGGAAAATATATAGGCATGGTGTGTAGTTTTCATTACACACTATGTGAATTTATTGTTTTTTGGCTCAATTAGGAAGTATCATTTTTTTAAAATGGATTGAGGGATAATCCAGGTTCGAAGAGAAGCATGTAGGAGGAAGAATTTCCTCCTGAATCTCCATAAGAACTTTATTTCAATCACTGTCAGATATGTTGGAACCCAATAGTTAAGCTATCGATTCCTCTTGAGCTATTCTTTATTATTTTCTATCCTTTCTATGTTATTGAAGCTTGATATTTTTTTATCGTTTTGTAGATATATTTCATTCTAGATTGATTTAGAGGTCAACACTGAACGATGAGGGTCGTATGACTATGAGGACGGTGGTCTTGTGAATTTCATGAATTGTTTTGTTTTTTATGCGTGTCAATGTTCCACGCGCCCAAGTTTAGGGTGTCTCCTTGAACATAATTGACCCATGTTATTGCCTAATGTTGATTAGTTAATTGATTAATTGAATTAAAGCATGTTTGATGTTTCTTGATATGATTGAGGGCCATCAATTGGCATGTTTCCCTCGAATATCCATAGATTATCTGTTTGGCCTAGGATTCAAATGAGCATGCCTTGGTTTCCCTTTTTATGGTTGTTAAAAATGAAATTGGTAATTAAATATTTTAATATGTGATATAGATAATTGTTTAAGACCTGTGATAGTTTAATTCAATTGTCAGGCTTGTTATTTGAATTGCCCATGTGAGTTTATAATTTTTATTCCCGGTAATGGTTAGATTACATGAAAGGATTGTGAAATGTTTGATTCCCTTGGGATTATTTATTTATTTAACCGTGTAATAGTTTAAATTAATTTTGTTTTTTATACTGAAATGCTTATATACTCGGTTTTACCCTGATACATGATGAAATTCTTATATACTGGGTTTGGCCCTACTTGATAGATGAAATGCCTATAGGTGAGGTTTTTAATGCCTACGGGAGGGGTTTTGTTATGCATAGAGGTGTGGTTTTTTCTATGCTTGAGGGCGAGGTTATGAACAAATATCTTTTGTAAAGCCTTATGATGTATCTGCCAAGACAAAGTACAAGACTGGATTTAGTCTTCCCTAATAACTGTTTGGATGGTCTTCCAAGACATCTATTGAGCTTAGTTGATATGGGGGATTGTTGGGCTATGGCTAGATCTCGAGATGTTTACCAATAAATTTCAATGTATTATTTAATGAACAAGAATTGAATATAAATGTAAATAGTACTTATAGGATTTTTTACCTTTGAGTACTTCCTATTTTACTATTTTTATTTTTTTTAAACTACCAATTACATATACTCATTGATAGATAGGCACATATCTTTGGTGGTTTCTTAATTGATTTATTTCTCACACCATATTTGGGTCCTGCTTTTGGGAAAAAATAAATTATATTGTTGCAGGTGTAAATAAGTAAAAGAACCCTTCTAAAGGTACTTGATTTTCTATTAGGAGCTAGAGAGAATTGGACAAAGTTGAGGCTTGTGATGCTTCTGAGTTTTCTTTTTTATATCTATACCTTGGTATTTTATATTTTATTTGACTATAATTTATCATGTTTTAGCTGATTTATTAGAACTTGTGATATGAAGCATCATATTTTTTTTGCTATGACTTCTAGTAATATTTATTATCAGTCTTTTATTGTTTTTTTAAATCATATGGTATTTAATGATTCCACTATTGTATATTATTTTTCCTTAATGTTACACTCTTCCAATGAGGGAATAGTTACCAGACTATCACACTCAAGGGCCTTGCCGCTTGTTGCAGGCCTCTGCTATTTGGGGAAATGCGGTTGAGGCCATGTGACCAACTGGGTATGAAGTACTAGTTTAGTGGAATCCAAATCTAAGATGTTACATTACCCACCATCATTTTTTTGAAGATTCCATTTCATTTTTAAAAGGTTACTTTTTAAGAAAGTTTTTTTCAATTTTTTTTAAAAGATATGGTTTTCAAAATGTTTACAAGATTCATTTATATGTTTTCAATGAAATTGGTTCTCAAATAAATTTCATGCCTTATTTATAAGTTTTCAAATTATTTTCAATGGAATTTATTTCAAAACATTTTCCTTCTTCTTTAATTAGTTTTCATGTAAAATTTTTTTCAAAATATTATCATGGTTTCTTTATATGCTTTCAAAGTGGTTTCAATGAAAAAGTTTTTAAAAACATTTTAAGGAATATTTTTTAATTTTTCAAGGAAAAATATTTTCAAAATAGTATCAAACAATATTTATATGTTTTCAATTTTATTTTAAATAAAATGTATTTCAAAAAGGATTTATTATTTAAAAATACTTTTTTAAAGAGGAAATGATATTTTCCTCAAGAAATGTTTTAAAAATATATTTCCATGTTATTTTCCATCTGTAATGACATCTGTTGATATTAATAAATGCCTTATAAGAAATTATACAAAGGTTATGTTCATATTATTTCTTAAATGGTTTATTTTTTTATGGAATAATTCTTATGACACCCACTTCACTCCCATAGGTTATATTCTTTTGAAACCCGCTTCTCGTCACAGGTTATGCTTTAATGAAATTATTCTGAAGCTTATCTATTTTCCATAGATTATAATGTGATTACATTTTAATGATAACAATTTCAATTCATGGGTTATGATTTGATGTTTATTTAAACCATCTCTTTTCATGGGTCATGTCATGAGGAATATTTTTTGTCACAAGCACATATTATTTCATTTTGTGTCGGGTGAGACCTATATCTTCATCCAATGCATTGGGTAATGATAATTGTTTTATGAGATAAAAGGGTACATGGGAGGTAATCCCAATCCCAAAACAGGTGGGTATACGAGAGGACATCCCATGCCCAAAAGAAGAGGGTAAATGGGGATACATCCCAAGTATGAAAAAAAGGGTAAATGGGAGGAAATCCCATGAATGAAATGAGAGGATAAATGGGATGATATCCCAAGACAGAAACAAGAGGGTACATGGGAATAAATCCCAAGCCCAAAATAAAAGGGTACACAGGAGTTTATCCCTTGTTCAAATCTAAACCAAGGGTCATTAACCCAAGACTAACATTTTACAAAGGCCTTGGTAGGCTATCTTGACCTAGGGTTTTTATATACATATGTGTTTTCCACAATTCCATATTTTGTTACTATGTTATGATTCATGGATTATGTTCTTTATTTAATTATGATTCATGTATTATGAACTTCCAATCTATATTAAGGTCGCTAATATTCAGGTTATGATATTCAAATTCTATTCTCAATTTCCATACACTTTTTTTATGTTATGAATACACACTTCCTTTATTTACCATTATTGAGCATCTAAGCTCGCCCCTTTCTTATATTTCATTTCACCATGTAATAAATAAATTTATTAGGTAGAATTACTAAAGGTGGAGATCTTTATGGAAGATGTTGAAGATATTTCACATTATAGAAGATTTTGTTTCCAAGTTTCCAAAGACACTAAACTATTATGGTCATCAGACATATATTTTTGTAATGTATTGAATATTTATCTAAAGTTATGTAATATCCATGTATTTTAATCTTTGGTCTCTATAATTTAGCATGAAAATGATTTAGATTAACTACATTCATAATATTTAGCATGAAAATAATGTGGATTAGTTGCTTCTACAGGATTTAGAATGGAATCGATGTGGTTAGCTATGTTCACAATATTAAGATTTCCTTTAATTTTTCCTAGGACATAATTCTATGTCATGTTTTTATGTTATTTTATATGGATCATATTTTTTATATAATGTTTCCACTATATTTTTATATGGAATATATTTTTTTCATTTGATATTATATATCTTTCTATTATGACTTAAGGAAAACTATTATTATTTAATGTACTCTTAATATGATTTTTATCACATGCTCATGTTTTCTCATATTTTTATGATCTAAAATAAGTTTATGTGTTGGTAATAATTCCCTTGTTGATAATTTTACCTCAATCCTTTTTTATCTATCCCTTCCTTGACAATGGAGATGAGTATAACTTATTAGAAGAATACAGGAGGGTTAGTGTGGTTTGATTATGGAGAAGGGTTCACAAGTATCATAAAATAATATTCTTATGTAGATGATTCCCAGAGATAATAAACCTTCCATTATTATGATTATGTAATTATTTGTGAGATTTTGAGTTTAGATTATTGTAATTATATAATATAATGACACTTTAATCCCAAATTGTATCAAATATAGTTTTTAGAGAATGTTTTTTGTACTATATCAAGGAGTGGAATTACAATTATTTATAATACCCTCTACATGAAAGTGTCCTAGGATCTCCATATAACTCTACTCTCATATGGAATGTTAATGGGATGACATGTTTAGTCATATAATGATTAACCGTATGGGTCCCACTTATAATCAGGGACCTTAATGGGATGATCCAAACTCGCTAGGTCTTGGTGCTCTATCGTCCCCTTCAAACAAGTGAGTCATATGGATATAAACCCAACAAAACATCTATTAATATTGGCCTACCAAAATAGAAACATGAGGTCCTATTACATCTACATCATTACTTTATGTAACACTAAGGTTATGGTATTGAACTCCCTTAAAACATCCTAATACAACATAACTAGTGGCACCGTTTATATTCATAATAGGATGATGTTCTCCCCACCTTCAAAAAATCCATCAGATGTATCCCCAGAGAATATTTGGTCATGAAAAATCTCTTAATCAATGTCCCCTAGAAAGTCCTCCCTCACACGCTAAAGAAATATAGGGGTCGTTAATATCAATTAGAAAAAATAAACATCTCCATTATTAATTAAGGATAGTAGCAGTGTAGTCATCTACTTTAATTCCTTCTCCAACAATTGAGAACAATACTTCTACATTAGGGAATAAAACATTACATAGAACATTCCTACTCTATTGACAACATTGAATTCATAATCCTATAAAAAATGTGAATAGTTACTTTTTATCATTCTCATATATCTTTGAGAAAATATATTACACAAACTTCAGTGGTTTATATAGACTATGAACCATTCACCTAGAAGATACTACCACCAATTCCTTAGGGTGAACAATACCCTATTTATTCCAATAAATGGAATTTGTAATTTTACTCAAATGGACTCAACTATATAGACCTTTATGTGACCACTAACTACCTTTACATAAAAAATATCCAATAATATATATAGAAGCATAAGAAACCCCACATACTTGACCCATACATTTGAAATCCTAAGAACAAGAGAACTCATCAATCTCAATTTAGTTCTCCAAAATCTCTATATCTCTACTCTGACCAAACAAAAGGATATCTCCTTTTTTTAAGGACAATAAAGGGGAAAATTATCATCCCTATGAAATCATCCTAAAATATAAAGTAGTATCCTAAAAATACTTAAAATCTATGAACCTTAAACACACTCTTGGGTGGCCCCCAAACTAATAACAAATTGATCTTAAATTGGTCTATAGATAATCTATACTTTGAGATATCTTTGCACATGATTTTGTCTTCTATAGTCTATAATTGACACTTTAAGATCATTCCATATATTTGGTTCTCTGAAAATAAGTCCAAGACCATCCTCAAATACTCTACATACTCGTCCTATAATTCCAAATAGATGAGGTTCTCATCAAAAAAATACAACCAAAAAATTGTTTAATATATTTCGGAAATTCCATTTAATAAGTTCTATAGACATAGATGGGAATTATTTATAATAATGGAAATCACCAAAAAAAATAATGGCTATAATGATATCATAATGTTATCACTGAGATGTCCATCTCGTGAAATTATATATCATGATATTTAAGTCTGAGATCAATCTTTAAGAACCATTTTAGTCCCTTTATTTGGTCAAAGAGGTTATTGATCATAGGGAGAGGATAATTATTCTTCATTTTCACCTGATTTCTGTGGTGATAGTCATCATAAAGCCTCAATATTTCATCCTACTTCTTAGTGAATAATACTGGAGCTTCTTAGGGAGAGACACAATGTTTGATGAAGCCCTTCTCTATAAGATACTCCATCTGCACCATTAGATCAATGAGCTCAACTGGGACTGTACAATAAAATGTGGAAGATATATAATTGTTCCTGGGTTGTATATCAATATATAATTCAACCACCTGATGAGGGGGAAATCTAGGTACATCCTCCTGGAAAACATCCATGTACTCCTCTGCTATTGGAAGCTGGTCGCCTAAGATTCCTGCCACCCAAAGTGCCAGAATTTCCAATTAGTGGTTAATTGAATGTAATATCCAACTCAAAGGCTCTTCTAACCTCATTTGAAAGTCCCAATAACCCAAGATAAATAATATCAGTCCATCATAATATAATCACCTCACTCACCAATGAAAATTTTCTATCTGGGAATTCACTATAGATAGCTAGTCCATATTGAGAATGACATCATACAAATTCATCACAGCCACAACATGGTACCATGAGAACCTCTATCCACTAAGAATGCTTCCACACCCTTGAAAAATGTGAGTTATCATGTGATCACTTCTAGAGGATATCTTTATTCATATAGTTCAGGTTAGGTATTCCATTAGAATCTATAACTTTCAAACTAAGGAAGAAAATACAAAGGAATAACTCATTTAGGTGTCCACTAGTTTGGTTTTCAAAGTATAGAATAAATAAATCTTACCTCATATCATGTGGGGAACCATCTATTCATACCCTTCCATAGTCTGTACCTAGTTGAATCCCTGAACAACTATCATCTGCACCTGGTGAGGAATTCCTAGGGGTAGTGGTATGTGAAGCATCTCATTACGCCATTCTCCTCAAGCTCCTCCTCCTAGTATACCACCATATCCTCTTCAAAAATCATCATAAAAAATCCCCCATAAAACATGTTAGTGAGGTACCTAGTCAAATGGCCACCTCTGATGTGTGGTCCCATCCACTATCAGACTACCCCCTGTAGCCCGAAGGGTCAAACAATCACATTCCATGTGACCCCATACCTCACAGGAAAAACAAAACCCTTATCTTGGATGACTATATACCCTACAAAAATAATGTGTTGTCGACCCTTGGATCTAATATTTAATTTTATTATGCATCATGTATCCGGAATCTAATTATTATCATTGACAGACTCCAGCTAATGAATCTACCATTGGGTGATCAATGGTAGAACCTATCACATGTTTCTCCTCTTCTAGGAATCTCTTTACCACTAACTCTCAATCCAACACCCTGATATAAGAGGGGTATACGAGGGAAAAATTTATACACTAATTCCTTTATAGAGGCCTATCTCAAACATCCATACAGAGAAGAATCTATTTATAACCATGTCAAGGGAGTGTCATGTGAGATCAATGAATCTCAATGCACAATCAGAAACCATCATAATACCCTGATCCAACTCTAGTATCTAATAAATACACAGAGACCTTAGTGTCATGAGGAAGTTTTCCTCACAGTAGAGATGATTATAATTTTTCTAGGAAATAATCACCTCATCATAAGTTAGGATGATAACAGAACACTAGATAATCTATACACACTAATTAAGATAGGAAAATTTTACTTCCATTATATCTTTGGGTGTCCGGACAACATAGAACAAAATAATCTAAGTCAATATCTAGTCTAATTCAACCTAAGGGTTGGGATTTCCTCAAAACCTAGGTGGAATTTATCACTAAAACTATTAAGCCTATTTAGCCTATATGTATCTGCACCCTAACCCATAAGAGAAACATTCTACTCAACATGGATAGAAATATATTCCTATAAAAAATTATGGATTTATTAATTTTATGAAGGGTGAATGTAATCTTCTTGCATTCATGGTGGAAAATCTTGATGAATAAGCCCCTAAATGGATGCCTCATTGATCAACTTATTAGAAAAAGGAGTTCAATCACTTGACCAGTCATGCCAAAACTCTACCTTTTAACCCTAGATGAAGTTTTCAAAAATTTAAATATGATGAACCATGGTCAATACATATTATATGGGGAGTTGACTCAATAAATATATAGTAACATAGGACTCAATCCTAAATGATTCATGTACCATTACTTATTATCTGTAAAAAAATTATTTAGTGATTTCAGTTGGAAATAAGTTTATTAGAGTCATGGTGAATGGAAATGTCATCCCCCACACTTTCACTAAGTTCCCTAGTTTGATATATTACTAGAAACACCTTAACAACGTTAACCTGATTCCCAAACCAAATCCTTACTAGACACCAAAACCTAAGTACTCTGATATCACTCTAACATATATAAAACCATCAAGAACCTTCCTTGGTGGTGGGAAGACAAGTTTTCCACAACATGACCACCTCAAATAGGCCATGTGAAGGTAACTAGAACCAAGTAGGTATATCACATAATATGGGTAGCCTTATCCTAGTTCACATGACCACAATGCACACCCTGGCACATGAAATAATATAAAATTATTGGAAATTAAAATAAAGTGAAAATTATATATATATATATATATAATGCATGTAACAACCTCTAAAATAAAAAATATATATGTATAAAGTAAACCAAAATTTATTAAAGGGAAACGTACATACATAAAAATAACCAAAGGGAAAATAACATTGACTTCATTTTTGGTAGTGTAGAAGTCCTCATTATGCCATGATCCAAGCATGTATTGTGTTTTCTATAAAAAACCTCTAGAAACTCCTAGTATCCTTCAACACCATTTATATTCATATTAACTATTAATTTTACATAAAAACTATAATACATTAAATTTTTAGACAAATATTCCCATATAGGTATTATTATAAACATTCCCAAAAGGATCTCTGAAAAACCATAAATAGTTGTAATAAAACTATTTAGGTTAACCATGAAACCATATGGTAAATTATAACATGCCAAAATTATCCTAGATTTCTTCACCAGATAAACTTCGGTCTTATAATTTTTTCCCACTTTTAAATGATAGCTAGAAATTTTAACAATCTATGTAGTTATAGGTTGGAAACTATAGAAGGAATTTGAACTATTCATTTGTCAAGGATTTTGTTTTGATATTCAAGGATTGACATGGATTTTTGAGTGTCCTAACAAATCTACTGGGTGTTTTCAATCATGGGTTGAGTCTTGAGTGGTGTTTTAGGCGTTTTGGATGATATTGGGGGAGATCTGGGGACTTTACTACTAAACAATTGTAGTTTCTAGCCATTGATGTCATGAATGGATTCTTTGTCAAAACATGCCGGTCATGAATGGGTAAGAGGGGTGAGTGGAGATAATTTCCCAAAAAGTCATGGTGTGAGTTTTTTTCACACCATGAAACATGCTGGTGTATCTTTTAAAAAGGTTGTGGGTTTTCTAAAATAGAAACCCCTAGGGGTTTCTTTTCTCATACTACCATGCGATAAGGGGAGGATAAAACCCCCCTCCCCCTAGATCTAGGTGGGTTATAGAAGATATCTCATGAAGAATAATGATAGGATTTATTATTATCTTCTCCTTGTTATTAACCATTACATCTCATTTCCTTTTGGATCAAGAATTAGGATTTGGAATGAATATTTCACTATAGTATCATACAATGTTTTCCCTTTATATAGATTTCATGTGCTAATCATTGAGGAAATTTTAAGAGGATATAAATGTGGCATCAGTCATATTTTCCATTTGGTATGTTCCCCAACGGATTTAATTAATTATTTTTTATATTTTGGGTGAAAATATCCATCATTTTAGGTATTAATTTGGGATATTTTGTGTTGTCTAGGTTTGAGGGTGCTTCTGGTGTAGACCACACCCTTTTTCTAATGATTTTAGTGTAGTGGGGATTCCTAATGAGTATGGAACCTATTATTCCAATTTATGTTTTTTGTTTAAAATGTATAATTAATTATTTTCATATTTTTTGTGGATGAGATAGATGTTAATGGACTCAATGGTGGTCAATATGAGCCTCTAATAGTTAGAAAATTTATTAAGGTAGGGGGACCTTGATTTTTTTGAGTCTCTAGGTTATTTAGGGAATTTATGTTTTTATATCCCATTAGTATATCTGCCTGAAAATTTCTTGTTTTACATGAGTTAATCCATACGGTTGGGAATGGGGAACATTGTCCTAATATTCATCATGGACTGTATATATTTATAAATGTTTTGATGATGGAACCCTAGTCGAATGAGTTTCAGTGGCCCTCCTTATGTATTTTTTAGAGGAGTGTGTTCGTTTTTCAAATAAAAATGGATTTATTTTTTAAAAATATATTTTAAAATGGGTTTTTCTAAATTTTTATTTCATGGAAAACTGTTGGCTTCAGAATTAGGTTTTAAAATTATATTTCAAAATGGAAATGGTATTTTATAAATAATGCTCTATGGATTTTGTGATATGTCCCTTTCATGGTTAAAGAAACATTAAATTCTTTTTAAATGGATTTAAGAAGTGTATTTGTCTTATTTTCTACATGAAATCAGAAGAGGATTGGTGTTAATTGGTTTTGGTCTATTTGACCCTATGTGGGTGATAAACGTGTTTTTTAATGATTGTATATTTATGGTTCTCCTAGTTATTCTTTCCATGTTTGTAACATTTCCCGTGATGGTTGTCATGACCTGACCCTATCGGTATCGAGTTGCAACTACCCCAGGATTGCCTTTATAGGCTAGGGGATGGTGACAAGCATCGAAGGCATAACGATCTTGGGCAGGCATTCGACTAAGTACCTCTACACACACACATCCCACTGAATGAAGAGGTGTAGAGTAAAAAAAGAAAAACCAAAGGACAGACAACTATAACCCAACCACAGTCATACGTCAACTTCTAAATAGGATCAGTAATGTGCTGAAAAGTAATAACAAGATAAATGAACTAGAAAAGGTAAAAACACGTTCCCAACCCAAAAGGTTCCACAACCCAGCAACAGTTAAAAGAAATTAAACAGCTGGTGCGTCTCACACATGAAAGTCCTACTGTGACCACTGAATGGGGACCAAGATCCTATGTCCTCTATGATCCTTCATAGTCTCGATCGACCTATCCGTCATTTGTAAGGGAACACCCAGTACGGAAAAATCCCAAGCAGGGGTGAGTATAATGATACTCAGTAGGATGTCCTGAAAGCTCAGGGATGAAAAAAAGAAGGTACTAAAATGGTGAGTAGTAGACAGAACAATGAACAGTGTAAGAGTACAATAGAGATACTGCAACCCAACCCAGTAAAAGAAAGGAAGTAGACTCGTCCAATCCAAGAGGATCTGCACATAGAAAGCACTTGGCATACCCTGCGCGTCTTCACCCCTCCTAGAAGGAGAGTAAATGAACCCATGGAGTGGGAACAAAAGTAGGGTGTATATATATATTCTCAACAAGAAACCCAAATGAGTGTTTAAGGGGATCTCTATCTCCAAGCTCACCCCAGGATAATTCAGCAAAAGTTCTAAGGGTAGCCATCACTCATGCCCAACAATCTTGCACGTAATGCGGCCTCATCGCTAAACCATAAAACCAAGGGTCCCGCTCTATTAATCACGGAGAAAATTCACTGACTAGCCTCATAGAAAGGGATAATTCTTAAAGAAGTCATTGGGTAACCCACTGCCCTGCCCCGCTGGGTAGGAGTAAACCCCTAAAGATCATCGGGTAACGCACTACCCAGCCCTGCAGAAGGGTAAACCCCAAGAGGTAATTAGGTAACCCACTACCCAGCCCCGCTGGAGGGTAAACTCTAAGGTGAAGGGGTAACCCACTACCCTGCCCTACTGGAGGGTAAACCCTAAGGTTAACTGGTAACCCTTTGCCCAGCCCCTCTGGAGGGTAAACCCTAAAGTCAAGGGGTAACCCACTGCCCAGCCCCGCTAGAGGGTAAACCCTAAGGTGAATGGGTAACCCACTACCCATCCCCACTAGAGGGTAAACCCTAAGGTCAATGGGTAACCCACTACCCAGCCCCACTAGAGGGTAAACCTGGAACTGTTCTGATAACTCCGCACTACTCGAGCCATCACTTGGTGTCACTAACACCGCTAGCGTGCGTAGGTTCGAAGTGCGTCAAAGGAACCTCCGACCAACTCCCTTTCATGTTTCCACATTTAACGAGATCTCTAAAGACTCTTCTCTCTCCCAAACAGGTTACACCATTGTAATCCTCGTGGAAAAACATGCAAGATAGACTACATAATCACTAGAAACGGACTCCAGATGAAAACGTTATTCAACACCGCTTTATGCTCATACGGCGTTTCGGGGGGCCCATACATCGGTGACCAAAAAGGTCAGGCGAACTAGGACATCGCGATGCTACCGTAAAAACACGCCAAAATGACTATTCATATGCCCCAAATGGAAGTTTGATGAAATAGTCACAGTAAGCTGCACACAACTTAAAAGACAACAAGTGGGTCCAATGCCTCAACCCAGGCTCCAATGCCTGAAACCACCCTGGTTAACTTTTCCTCAATGCTGGGGTCAGAATGCCATTGACGGCGCCTAAAACGGACTCCAGATGTAGAAACTACAACTCCCTGTGTTATGCAAATGGGGCCCTATGGGTCCCACACCTCGACCCCGAAACATGTCACGCAGATCATACCATTTCATTCCTTGAAGATAACTATAAGGATTAGGCTATTCATTTGCCCAGAACGGACTTATGAATCATAATTCAAAAAATCGCAGCATATGTCCAAAAGCTGCCTCGTTGGGCCCATTCCCCGGGGCCGAATTTAGGGGGGCTGATTGCGCCATCACAATCCCCTCATAAGAATAGTCAGAAATGAGTTCTCAAACACCCCAAAAAGATGTCAGGTGAAAAAGTCTTACAGGGAAAAAAATCGGGTCTCTATATCATTCCCTCTTTCAAGATTTTCATCCCCGAAAAGAAAAACTAGGAAAAAACAACTCGAGATACAGAGCTCACACCTAGCTCTCCCACTCTGAAGAAAACCTGAAAAACACTATGCTGGCACAACATGCGAACCAAAGGGATCATTCGTACTCATATGGTCTACTACATTCGATGACATAAGTAGGAACACTCATTCAACTCATCAGCTGTGAAACGTGGAAGACGTCGTGCGCCCACTCCTACTATTGGGAGGGTAGGGAAAGACTATAGGAAACCCCTCAATCTCTTTCACGATTCCCAAATGGCCAAAAGAAACTCTAGGGACTTCACTGGATGAACTTCTACTTTCCATGTCACGACCGAAAACACAGTTCTTTTGTGGAACATAGTCTCGTGATTCCCTCCTTCAGAATACCCATCTGGTGAAACACCCAATGATATCTGGTCACACATGTTTTCACCGTCAGTGAATCACAACTGAGACTCTATTACACGCTCAAAAATTGAATGAGTCAACACCATCGACTGAAGAAAAGTTGCACCCTCCTGGTCCAACATGGTCAACTACAAGGAATCTGACTACTATGAAACTTCCTGCACCTGACGAGTCTGGGAATTTCTGGTCAGGGAACCTACTACAACACTTCCATTTTTCCAGACCATAGACTACCTCGATATCATAGTCCTATTGAAATTTCAACCAGTACCGTCATCTTAGGTTCAAAGCTCTTTGGGTGAGGGCGCACCTGAGACACTGGTGGTCTGAGCAAACCACAAAGTGCTCTCTTAGAAGATAGAATCTCCACATTCTCAGTGCAAGGACCACCACCACCCACACTAAATAGTGAATAATGAAGTTATGTTTATGGGGTTTCTATCACCTCGACCTATACTTGATATCGGTGTCAATATTGACATTGAGCACGCAAGGTACCAACGAACAACGCAAGCGAGAAAACTCATCCAACCGCCAGAGGCTAGACCCGGAAATCACGTGGCATACACCATGTGTCTTTGACCCTCTTGGAAGGAGAGTAATCCCCAAAACAGGCACTCTTCCAAACCCACTAGTGGAACCTCAAGAAAAAGGGGGGGTCAAGCAGAAAATCCCCTCTGGAAAATCCAAAACCTACTCTAACACTCCACTGCACAACCCTTCCATGAATTCACATGTCAGAGGGACTCACCCACTGCACTTCAATACTATCCTCTTTGGTTGGTACTAACTCTCCCTCACAGTTTTGATCACATCACATTAACGCATCTCAGTAGGGGAAGAACCCCTCTTTCCCATGAATTCAAAGCTACATCGGAAAACACCAACACAGGGTTACCCTGACACCCTCCGTCACCCTTGTTAACCCCTCGAACAAGATGTTAGACGAAAAGAGTACCTCATGCAGTGTCTAACAAGTTCTACTAAGAAAAGTATAAAAAGACACATAGCATAACTCTTATCATCTCATGAATTGTAGGATTGTAGACATCCATAGTACACAGCTGCCTATGGCCCCGTCCATCAGCTCCCTGAGCCTGACATGGGCCGCCTAGTGGTGGTGGAAGGACATTGAAATATCATCTGCCAACCACAATTATTACTAATTTTCTACCAACAACGCCTCCCTGGGGACCTCCATTTCCTCACCTGGGAGTTCTCTGATCATGAAACTACCTCTGTCGTAGTGGTGCATCTACCAACTACCTGGAAAACTCAGCACATTTGGTCTAGTAGCCTCATGCCATGTGACCTCGCAGATCACAATCATAGCACTATTCCTTCATAGGCTTTCTCAGTGCTCTACGCTATCCCCAAAAATGGGCCTGAGTCTAATCAAGGGGGGACCTCCAGCATCGAGGCCCTGCCAATTGATGTCCCTCGGATAGAAATTTCCCTTTCAACAGTGCCTGCTCTAGCACCCTAAGATGGTTGAGGATGCACAAGGGCACTACACTGAAAAAAAACTCCTCTGTAGAGACCTTTCCCAAACTTCTGTGCTCGGAAGTCGTCGTCATGGACCACGTCCAAAGAGTATCGAGTAAGGTCTGTGAACCTAGTCACGTTCTAAGCCACTTCTATCACTCCCCATTGAAGCTCCAGTAGCTCCTGAAACTGTATGAAGCATAAGTAGGTTGGGTAATGCTCCTAAAGAAATAGTTGCTAGAAGTCATCCCATGAGAGTACCAACTCATCGTGTATCTGAGTAACCCTGGATCTACTAACGCCAAACTACTTGGTTGAAAAACTAGTTGTCAAAGCCACCACCAAACCTATCAGTGTCTGAAAAATCCTAAAGAGGTGAACCACCGACTCTACCCATCCCTTCATTGTCTGAGGGTATGGATCACCATGGAACCTCAGCGGTCTCTGACCCTAGAACTCAAGTAGCGCGCCCAGACTATGCTCTTCATTGTCCTTCAGTGCCGATACTATCTGCTACTCCATTGGTGGAGGTCGTGCTACTTGTCCTCCTGGAGAAAGGGTAATTGTATGATGGATCTTGAACTAAGGTCGTGTCGCTCATAGAGTCTTCATCACAAACCAAAACTAGTATCCTAGCTAGCTATCATCACGGAGACATCATGAATCAGATCAAGGAGTAATGCAATAAAATGAGCATATATATAACAACCACGATGGGGAGATGACTCATGAAGGATAGTCAAAGTCACAATCCTATATGATGCATGAAGAAATGTTCTCTGCAAAAAGTGTCTCAGCACACCGAGTTGACAAATGGGTAATAGAGGTCCTCATGAATGGATACGTCGGTCGTCTCACCATCATTGGATTCCCTGGCCTGATAGCTGCTCTCAAGACATGTTTATGCTATTTCCCCAAAATTCAACTAATTATTTTTTTAGTGATGTCTGAACTATGCCCCAAGGAACGAACCACCTTTGATACCACATTATCACGACCCGACCCTACCGATCTCAAGCAGTAACTACCCCAGGCCTACCTCCACAGGCAAAGGGCTAGCGAAAAGCGCCGAAGTAATAATGACCTCAGGGAGGCCTTTTCCTAAGTACCTATACACACACACACACACACACACTTCCCACTCGATGCAGAAGTGCAGAGTAGAAAAGAAAAACCAAAGGACAAACAACTATAACCCAACCATATTCATGCATAAACTTCTAAATAGGATCAGTAAAGTGCGTAAAAGTAATAACAAGATAACTGAACAACAAAAGGGAAAAACACGTGCCCTCCCTGAAAGGTTCCACAACCCGGTAATAGGTAAAAAAAAGTAAACAGCTAGTGCATCTCACACCTAAAAGTAATACTGCAACCACTGAATGCGGCCCAAGATCATGTCTCCTCTACGCTCCTCCATATTCTCGATCGACCTATCCATCATCTGCAAGGGCAAACCATGTACGGTCGAAGCCGAAGCAGGGGTGAGTATAAAGATACTCAGTAGGATGCCTCGAAAGCATGAGGGAGAAACAAAGGAGGTACTAAAATGTTGAGCAGTAGACAGAACAAAGAATAGTGTAAGAGTACAATTGAGAGAGTGCAGCTCAAACCAGCAAAAGAAAGGAAGTAGACTCATCCAATCCAAGAGGTTCTATACACGAAAAGCATGTGGCATACCTCTCACATCTTCGGCCCTCCTAGAAGGAGAGTATTCGAACCTAAGGAATGGGAAAAAAAGTAGGGTATATATATATATATTCTCAATAAGAAACCCAAACGAGTGTGTGAGGGGATCTCTATCTCCAAGATTAGCCCAGGAAAAGTTACCAACAGTTCTAAGGGTATCCATCACTGATGCCCAAAAATCCCGCACATTAAGCGGCCTCATCGCTAAACCATACAACAAAGGGTCCCACTCTGGTAATCACAGAGAAAAGCCACTAACTAGCCTCATAGAAAGGGTTGAGTCTGAAAGAAGTCCTCGGGCAACCCAGTACTCAGCCCCGCTGGGGGGCGGGGGGTAAACCCCAAGAGATCGTCAGGTAACCCACTGTCCAGCCCTGCTAGAGGGTAAACCCCAAGAGGCCGTCGGGTAACCCACTACCCAGCCCCGCTGGAGGGTAAACCCTAATGTGAATGGGTAACCCACTGCCCAGCCCTGCTAGAGGGTAAACCCTAAGGTTAACAGGTAACCCACTACCCATCCTCACTGGAGGGTAAACCTTAAAGTCAACGGGTCACCCACTACCCATCCCAGATGGAGGGTAAACCCTAAGCTAAACGGGTAACCCACAATCCATCCCTGATAGAGGGTAAACCCTAAGATCAACGGGTAACCCACTACCCAGCCTTTCTAGAGGGTAAACCCGGGACTGGTCCAATAACTCTACACTGACAGTGCCATCACATGGTGTCACTAACACCGCTATTGTGTTTAGGTTCAGAGTTCGTCAAAAGAACATCTGACCAACAACCTTTCATGTTTCCACATTTAATGATATCTCGAAAGAGGCTCCACTCACGCCAAACATATTACACTGTTGTAATCCTCGTGGAAAAACACGCGAGATAGACTACTTTATCGCAGGAAACGGACTCCCGATGAAAAGTTTATTCAACATCACTTTATTCTCATATGGAACTTCGTGGGTCCCTCGCCATGGTCCCAAAAAAGGTCAGGCAAACTACGCCATCATGATGATCCCGGAAAAACACGCCAAATTGACAATTCATACGCCCCAAACAGACGTCTAATGAAAAAGTCGCAGTATGCTGCACACAGCTTAAAAGACAGCTCGTGGGGCCCACGCCTCAACTACAGCTTCAATGCCTAAAACCACCTTGGTCAACTCTGCCTCAATGCCAGGGTCACAACGCCACTGACGGCAACAAAAATGGACTCTGGATGCATAAGTTGTAACTCCATGCGTTAAGAAAACGGGGCCCTGTAGGGCCCACACCTCGACCCCAAAACACGTCACACAGATCTTACCATTGCGTTCCTTGAAAATAACCATGAGGCATAAGCTATTCTTTTTCCCAGAATGGAATTATGAATCATAAGTCATAAAAATGCTGCATACATCTTAAATCCACCTCTTGGGGCCCACGCCTCGAGGCCGAATTTAGGCGGTCAGATTGCGCCCTCACAATTCCCTCTAAAGAACACTCAGAAACAAGTGCTCAAACACCCCCAATGGATGTCGGTTTCAAAAGTGGTGTTTCACTGTAAAACATGTGAATCAGACCCTTGTGGGGCCTACACCTTTTCTCCAACCCAAACGCTTCATAAAGTGTTTCAAAAAGTCCACACGAGGACTGGGGTCACACTATCGATGACGACGCATCAATCGAACATCCCAAACAGAAGTTAGGTCAGCTGCAAGAATATTTAATTAATTAATTTATTATTCGCATTAAGTGTTTCATGCCACCAAGCAATGAATCCATGCCTCAAGGGTTTCGAACCAACTTTGGAAGGATTGTCTCAACTCCAGGGCCACAGTGCCTCTGACGGCACGTCGAATGGATGTTGGGCTCGTGAAGCATGTTCGTCGCAATCTTTAATAATAATTTATTATTATTAAATTAAAGTGTTTTGGGTCACCCGCCCTCGGGTCCAGAACTGAAAAACCATGAATCCCAAATCAAAAAGTCTGTCTTGAAGAGAGAACCCACAGCCTCTTACGGCACATCAAATGGACGTGCCGTCTAAAAGTTACGGCCCCTTGAACATAAGGGGCCCAGAATTGGGCCAGTCTAGACTGGCCGGCCCCGTCCAGACCGACGGCCCGTAGCCCAGCCACTGGTCTGGACCATCTTTCCACAGCCCATTTGAAACCACTGGACCCCTAGGGTCTAGTTCTTCCTCTGACCGGCCGGGCGGCTGGTCGCTTTGTCCGCGCGCCGCACCAGTAGGACCCGCGCTTTGTGGGTCCTTGTCCCCCCCTCCCCACCGAGCTCAACACCGTGACACAGGTTACCAGCAACTTCTACAGCTCGACTAAGGTAAACAGCACGCTCCGGATGCAACCGTACCCTCAGATTTCCGATCTGAGCTACCTTTTACGTGAAAACAGAACCCCTCCATGTGCATAGTTTAAAAACCCTTAATATTTTTTTTAAATTTATTCCGGGCCTTGGAATCACAGGTTGTCTCAGCTCCTATATTTGGAAATATATGTAGAAATGCTCCAAAGTCTTACAGGAAAAAAACTGCGTCTCTATAATGATGTGGGTAATGTATGTAAACCAATGATAAATTTTGTAATGCATGATGATACATTATGTGTTTTATTCCTAATGAGAACTCTATTGGTTTCAAAGTGAATTTTTGGTATGGATAGATGTGAAGGGACCCATAGACGTTTGATATGAGTGGGGTGAAGTGTTTGAGAAGTGGGATTGGGTCTTGAGTGAATAGTAACATGGTGATAAGCTAATGATCTATGAGATGGGCTATGCTCCATGTTTATCATTAATGGTGAAAACTTGATGTGAACTCTTGAGATTACGTTAGGATGGTTTTGTGTGATTCATGTGACGTCAATATAGTATTCTATAATGGGTTGGTGTGATTGATTTCTCCTCCCAAGAGTCTATGAAGATGGGTTAGTGTGCTTCTTTGACCTCACCATTAGAGGATTGGTTCGATGTGCATATGGACCTCCCCTACTGGGCTTGGGATAATGATTATCATGGTGTTGGGTCATGGTGTGATGTGATTCATATAGTAGAAATATCCCTTGAGTGAGAAGAGAAGGGTAAAGGCTTATATGCATGTGATTATGCCCTGCTCTGTTAGGTAGTGGGTCAAGGTTTTGATGATTCCCCACCCTAAGTCTTTGAGTACTGGATAGATATCATTTAATTTAGAACCCTAACCTACATCATTAGATATGGGTAGGTTTATGATATATTATGTCTCTATTCATTTCTGAATGGATTATAAGTAGGTTGATTCTAGTGTCATAGTGTCCGAGTTAGCACATGATTACTAGACTTGTACGATCGTATGTTTATTGTGTGTTATGCTTCTAGGTGGGTGAGTTTTACAAAAACTACTACATTTAAGTATATATATTTTATGTTCATCCACTGGATCAAAATAAAAATCAGAATTTTTAAGGAATTAGTTATTTTTACTAGGACGTTCACCTCATCCCTAACTCATGTACATGACATACACAACTTGGGTTTTCATGTACATGGTTAGACTTCCCTATTTTATCTTAGGATACAGTTATTTCAAGGAACTAGACACATTTCTTAGTGAGTGGGTTGTGAATTTCATGGATATAGTGGGATGATATGTGTGTTAGTCCAAGGATTTTTTTTTTTATTTATCAATTATGGTTCATATGTAATCATTGTTGTGACTTTTTATTTATTTTATTCCATGATATCTATTGCTACTCTCTATTGTTTTGAAAAAACATGTAGAAATCTTACATCTTTTAATTCTATATTTATGGGGATCTATTGGATCCTTGTTTTATGCATATAGGGTTTTTGTATGTCCATTATATGAATAACTCATTCCAAATTTTCATTATATTTAGGCATGCACCATGAGCCTTGTTCTAGAGGTAATAGTCTCCACGTGACTATATGAGGCCCTTATTGCTAGTTGTAATTCTCTAACATGTGGGGAGGATCACCTAAGGTGTTGTAGTTAACCTCATGTAGGGTCCCTTCGGTTATCTTGACATGGGTTATTAAAAATGGTATTAGAAAATATATTAGGATGTGGGAGTATACTTAGAGGTGGGTTTAGATTGTTAGAACTTTGGATGTATATTGAGCACATTCCTGGACAGCATGACATCTACTGAAACTCAAATTACCCTGGGATGTCCCATTTCATGATTAAACACTCTCTGATGAGTGAGGTGTTGTTTGGGACTGATAATCAAAATGTGGGATGTATGAGAATCAGGATGAGTAATAGTTCTCAACTAGGATCTAGTGGGTTGATCAAGCATCATTATAGTTTCCTGATATGGGAATGATACATGTGCCTATGGGTGGTGTTGTTTGACATGATGCCACATCAAAATCCATATTCATTGAAGTGAATTATACTAAAATTTATGCATCCTCACATATATTATAATGGTTTCTTATATTAATATGGACATTCAGGGCTGGTTTTCTTGATGATTAATTGTTATGTGATTGTTTCACCACTACACAGTAACTCTTTTTAGGATGCTCGATTCTTGGGAAAACCCTAGTTTTTGAAAATGAATCTCATACAGTTATATGAGGAAGGTGTAAATGGTTTTTCGGTTGGTTTTGGGTAAATGGATCATGGTTCCAATAATTTTTAAATAAATAGTTTTTCCATGTTTTGAGAAAATATAAGGAAATGAACATTGATATTTAATTTAAAAAAACTAGGATTAGGATTTTAGTGATTTTCTTTTTATTGAAAATAAATTGTATAAATTTTTTTTTGAAAACTAATGAGAGTTTTGCGGTGTGTAAAGTATTTTGGAAATTGATTTTTGAAAAAAAAGTAATTGTTGTATGTGGAATCAAATTTTCATAGATGTTGGATGTTTGAATGGGAGTGTATCGGGTGCTTAATTTTTGTTCTCATATTATAGGAAATGTTTTGTTGGAAACCACCAAGGGAGGTGAGTGAGTTTTTTAGTTTTTTTGGTGTCGTGGATGGAGAAAAAATATTCATGTATAAACTAGTTTTCTAGTTTCCTAGTGGTTAATTAGGGGTGACCTAGTGGTTGGTTTGTGCATCTAGTGGGTATTTCATGGTTGAATTTATAGAGCTTATTGTGGTGGAATCATGGGTTTCCATGTTGTTATTGAATTTATAGATGTGATTTTAGTGGATTTATGATTAAACCCCATAGTGTACTTTTAATGGTTTTGTGGGAAGAACCACTTGATGTTTATATTGATTTGGGTTTGTGGTTGGGACCAGTTAAATTGTTATTTTTATGGGATATTACTATTATAGGGAGAACCATTATTAAAAATTTCTCATTGGTATAGAGTCATTAGGTGGGGAGCATAATAAGATCAAGATAAACTAATTGTTAAAACTTTTGTGATTTAGGATTCCTGGGTTCATTTGAGCACTTTTTTGGTTCTTGGTTATCAATATTTCATGTTTGGTTCCCTAATGTTAGATTTCAAGATTTATGACATGATTCAGGGGGTAAATTGTGATTCATGAAATGATTATAGGGGAAATGCGTGAATCATGACATAATTTATGGGATTACTCCTGAATATGGACATGAACCAGGGGTGATCGATGATTCATAAAATGATTTAGGGGTGGATCATGAGGTGAATCATAGTGGTGGTGTCATTTTTTATCATTTGATGTGTTTTTTATTAAAATGGAGAAATGTCTATGAGGAAAGTTAGTTCCTCTTATTAAACTATTGTGACTTCATGGATGTATCTGGGAGGAGGATTATATCATAAGTGTGGTAATACTAGTCATTGATAGTTGTGGTTGAATTGATATACTGGTGTGTGGATGGATATAATATTTTCTTATTTCTTGTAGAAAATTAGATTTGATAATTCGATATAGTGTTGGATAGAATCTGTGTGTGGTGATGGATCCTGACTTAGTGTTTGGAGTACATGCATTGGCATCGAGCTCATGGTTTGATTTTTCATGTTATAGGGGTGAGTTGGGTCAATGATAAATTTATAATCATGAGTGGGGTGATAGGGTGGATATTTTCATTTAAGAAACTAAATAAGGAATTACACTAATATCAGGTTAGGTATTCGGTTTGGGTGTTTTGATTATCTTATGATGCCTTTGGAGACAAGGCATATGGGTTTGGTTGTGTAGTGATAGATTGTTGGATGAGGACAAGTTCTTTCATGAAATGTCTATCAAGAGAAGAATAACAAGATTTATTTCTAAATAGATGTTGTGTGGTTGATACTACTTCTGGAGTGTCTTTTGAGACACGATTAATGATGTTAGAGTTTTGAACAAAAAAAATTAGAGGAAAGGTGGTGTTTTAGGCCTTGGTGTTTGGAGTTTTGTAGTGAAAGAGTTTAGTGAATTTAGAGATGAAATGTGTAGAATTAATGCATAGTTGATTATTTTGGTATGTCATGGTTCGTGATTGGGAGATTAACATGATTTATTAAGGATAATAAGAATTATTTTGCGGATTTATTATTGACTCACATCAATATGGGTTGTAAATTTTATAGGTAATGTGAACATTTCATTTAACAAGTGGTTTATTTTTAGATAAAGGACTCAAGATATATTTTTGATAAATTGAGTATCTCTAGTAGGTTTTTTAGACATGGGTTGAGGCTAGGGTGGCATCCTGGGGGTTGGGAGAATTTCAAGGAAGATCTAGGGGATTATTATTTAGAAAAAGGGATGTTATAGTATATTCTGGGTGTTATGGGTCTTTTATATAATGAATAACTTTTTGGGGTGTCTTTTAGGTCATGAATGGGGAGGTGGTACAAAGGGGGTACGACCCTAAAAATTCAGGATATAAACTATGTTTCAATTTTAGAAACATGGTGTGGAATTTTTTTAAGAAATGTTGAGGGGGTTCAAAAATATAAATCCCCTTGTGGTTTCTTCTCATGGATGGATACATGAAAAGGGGAAACAAAACCCCCTTCTCTCTCTTCCCCTTCAATAGGGGTGGGTTTTTTGTAGTTTTTCATGTCAAAGAAAGATAAGATCTCCTTCTATTTTCTCTTTTTTCTTCCTCATTGCCTCTTGTTTGATTCTGATCTAACCATTAGGGTTAAGTATGAACAATTTCACCCGAGTATGTAGAAATCATTGCACGTGATGGGATTTTTTGTGTGGAAATCATAGAAGATATTTTGAGAGGCTATAAACAAGCCACCATTCTTATCATTTTCTAGGAGGTATGTTTACCATGGATATAATTATGGATTTGGGTGATTTTGGGTGAAATCATCCATCAATTTGTGTATTAATTTTGGGAATTTTTTATTGCCTAGGTACAGAGGTCTTTCGGGATTGGACTATATCCCAATTCTCATGATTTTAGTGTCATAGGTTTACCAAGTGAGTTGGATAGCTATTATTCCAATTTTTATTTTTATTTTTTAAAATGGTTAATTAATTTGAGGATGTTTATTTTGGAGTTGGTGCCCTAGAAATCAAGTTATTTTTACTTTATGATAAAACTTTATTCATTCGATGAATATTAATAAATTTCTTATCACATCATGATTGTTCTTCTACACGATAAATTATGTGATAATTTCCTAAGAATAGTTGTCGTATTACAAGGTCATAGTAGATCCCTACTTTGATGAAAACTCAGAAGTGTCATGACACTATTCTTGAATATATGATATATGGATAGATGATATCATTTGTAGGGACACTAATGATATAGGCTATCGGGGGTTGGCACTCATGAAACTTTGAGGCCCTTTATCATGGTGTGCTCCCATGGTAATATCTAGGGGACATTATGAGAACAAGCCCTCTAGTAGGAAATCCACATTAATAAGTGTTATTGGATGTTACTATATACAGATGTGTGTATTGGTCCTTAGACATTGATATTATTATTAATTGTTATTATGACACACACAGTTAGATGTATTGATGAAAACTGTGATGATATATGTTCTTAGAGAGGTAGGATATGTTGGGTGCGTCATGAGAAATACTACATTAATGAATAATGCGAGAAATGATTTTTCCCTTCTATAAAAGTAGATATCTCAATCCCTTTAAAATAAATGATATAGCCTACCTAAATCCATGGTCATGGTGTCCTCTTGGAATGTTCATTTCTGAGAAGTCAAAGAATGAGAAATCAAGCACATGGGTTGATGGCACTTGCATGCAACCCGCTTGATTGGAGATATCGAGACAAATGTATTATATTACATGGAAAGCATTCATATGATATGAAATATTGTTGGGACATAAACATATTTCTCTTGGGTGCCTTGAACTATTTCTAGATAGTAATCTGGGACTTTCGGTAAGTCCGCCTAATGCCAATGAGAAAGAGTCCAAGGGGGTCACACACTAAGTGTAGCCAATATCTCAGTTAAATAATTTATCTATTTAATAAGTTGAATAAATATTATTCCCAGTTTTCGTTTAATAATTATTCATGTATCCCTGATCACATTTATTACATCACTAGTTATCTAAGAGAATATATTTTGGATGGAATATTTATTTATCCACGAATAATGTTGTTATATGTATTTAATAAATAAATAGTCATTATTCAAGGCCCAATAAATATTGAGGAGGATTAGTGGACCATGTTATGGGTCCAGTGTGAAATAATATTAAATATTATTTGGATAAATAATATTTAAATATAACATGCAAGTTAAAAACCTGTCATGGAAATAATAGAATTTATATTATTATTTGACAAGGGGTTTCACATGGAATAATAAATTAAGTAATGACACATGTGCTAATTATTTATTATTACCAAGTGAATTAAATTCCCCATTAGGTTATTATTCTCTAAATTATATGACGGTTCAATTGACCGGCTAACCTATCATTGTGTGCACAACATCCTTGGAGAAAGGCTCTCAAGCCTAAAGAACTCTTCCCTCTCCAAGATTGATCTCAAGAATAAAATAGATCATCCTCCACTGGATCTAGGAGATTGTTTTTGTAGAGACCCAAAGCTTGACGTACATGGACATTAAATTACCTTTGTGGAATACTTAATACATAAAAAAATAGACACACAAGGACCATAATATTTTACTGTCTTTGGAAACTCAGAATATAATCTTCTAATCGTGGTGAAAGATATTCAACATCTCCCATAAATATCTTCCCTTTTTTTCTTGCCTAAAACTGTTCCTTATATCCTGGGGAAAATGAAACATAAAAAGGGTGATCTCAAATGCTCGATAAGGGTAAGCATATAGAGCATAAAACAATAAATAAACATTTTAATGCAAAAACTTGAACATAAAATCTAAACATCAAAATCATGAGAAAAGACTTAAACCATGGTAGTACATAAGGCATAGATCACAATGGAACATCAATCATGATAAAATAGCATGGGAATTAAACATGTAATTGTGTAAAACCATTAATCACATGATTTTATTTCCATAGTAGCCAAGGCATTTCTGTCAAGACCATCTTAGTGGGAAAAGTTCCTTTCTGAATCGAGTTCACTCTTCATTCCAGTGCTGTAACACTGAACCGGATTAACATACCATTCTAGAAAATGTCTATCTCATGAGATATAAATTTTTACCCAATGAATTGGAGGGATATATATGTCCCACCCATCTCATAATGAAATCATTCATACTTGTGCCACAACATGGATGTAAATCATTCATCGTTACCCAAAGAATAAAATGGGTTTCAGAAAAATGATCCCATCATAACATAATCCATACAAAACAAAATGGATATCATTTCATCATAAGAAAAACGAAACCAGGTAAATCATAGAGAAATTATACTTGAAACATACACATATGAAATAATGCCATATTATATGGAAAATGGTTTTGATAAGACACTTGAAATGAATTCTTGAGGAAAATATCATTTCTTCTTCAAAATCATTTTCTTTTCAAAAAATGCCATGTAATTTTAAAGAAAAGCGATTTTATTGAAAATATTCCTGAAATATTATAGATTAAACTTCATGAAAATAATGAGGTATGAAAACCTTAAAAATCCGTTCATTCCGTATAAGTTAAAAGAACATTCTTCTCCTACTTTTTCTGGAAAAGTCAAAAAGTACCTCGTATGGTAAACAAAAGAAAGATTCCTTCCATACAATGTGGTGAAAGTAGAAAAAGGTAAAAATGAATTTAAGCATACATAGAAAAAAAGTAAAAATTTTATGAAAACATTTTCAGAACATATGGACATGAATAATAAACATAACCCCAGTAAATACTTATGAATAAACAATCACGGATAAAAACGAGATTAGAAATGTTATCTCTTACCTTATGTCTGATATGCTTAGTATGTATCCAAACCTCCTGTATAATGAATTAAATAACGTCATTGACTTGTTACAAAATCATATTAATTTTTATGATATCCTATATGGTTTATTTATGACTTTATATTACCCGTTCTTTTGTAAATTCGATGTAAAAGCAGTGATTTGGGTAAAATCGTTTCATTTATTATATGTGTTTCGACCTGTTGTTCTTGATATTATTACTTATATCCTGATTTACTTAATTTCAGAATGTAAAACATGATTTATATATAATATATATTCAGAATAAACATATATATATATATATCTGATAGATAGATAAATGGAATGAAATACACCGTTCATGGAGACGGTAGGCCGTACGTACGCATGAACGCAGTTTTCATTTCGTTATTGAATTGAATGGAATTAAGTAGATGACACATATATATATATACATAACTCCAGTATCATTATTATTTCATATATTTCATGATTACTTATTTTATATACTTTATAATCATTCATGAATGGTTAACATGGAGAATGAATCTGATCGCGTCGTGGAGACAATAGTCCGTACGTACGCACGAGCGATGATATCATTCCCATGATCATGGAATTGTATTGAAGTGTATGTATAACATTTCAAAATCAATATCACTTTACAATAATCATATATGGTTATTTATTTACACCATTAATCCCATCCATGTAAGGTGGTGGTCAAAACAATATTACACCATGGTGTGGAGACAATATTCTGTACGTACGCAAGCGCGGCGATTTCATTTTTCGTAGGATGGATAGAAGATGAAATTTCATTGTTTCATATTAATAATAACATATCAGTATATTAGTGATACTTATTTTATTAATTTATGATGAAACAAATAAATAATAAGAAGTAGAAGAATAAATAAATTGGAAAGAATTGGTAAAGGATATTACCTCTTCTTTGACGAGCCTCTTCTTAACCTCCTCTTAAGGCCCTAGGGATGATCTTTTGAGGGGACCAGAACCTCTATAATGTTTCTAGGTAAGATGATAAGTGAAATGGGCAGGGGTTTGCCGAGCTTCAAGGCTCAAAATGATGTGAAGGGAAGAGGGAAGTGGTTACCTTTTTATAAGGGAGGAGTGGGGCACCTTTGAAAAAACTTAAAATAATATTTTATAATAAAGTCATATTCGGTTTATAATAGCTAAAAATTGATTTATTTAGGAGAGAAAGTTGTGATGGGTATAAATCCTTTCAAATAATAGGTTTTAGACAAGATTAGGTTACTATTTTAACCATATCATTTTGATTTGACTCTAAGTTAAATAATTTAACCTTTACTATGTCTTCTTGTTTTCTTACACTATATGGTTAATAAACTAACTATACAAATCCAAACTAACCCCATGTGGATAATTATTAATATATATAACCTTATATAAGTCATTTGTACTATCCTTATATTTTTTAGGAATATAATAACAATTAATAACATAATATTTTTTTAAAAACTATTTTATGTAAATTTTGACACTATTTGGTAATTGATTATTTTGAAACTCATAACAGAATTATTAATTCGAATAAAGTTAATTGAATCCTAATAACATGTCATATTAACCAATAAAATTATTATAATTCATAAAAAGTCTCAAATTACATTTATTTGGGTATTTATAACATCAATTATGTTAATATTTCATTAATAAGGTAATTACTGCATCACCATTATGTCATAAATAAAATAAATTATTTAATGTCTAAAAATTATAAATAAAATACCTTTAGGTAAGAAATATTTTTATATTTCTAATTAATATTTATAGTATAATTTATCTTATGTATAAACCTATATTAAAAATGTTTTACTCATTGAGCTTTGATTTTAGCTATTTTAACTCTTCTTTATATAAAATAAAAATAAGTGTCCTAATCGAATCCAATTGGACCTAAACGGTAATATTTTATTCCTAATTTTGTTTTTGGTCTAATTATACTTATCCAATAGAATTATTACATGTGTTAGGGTAATAATAATATCATTTTTACCCTTAATTACCCTATTTACTTTTAACAGTGGTAAATAAAAGTAAAAAGTTACTATTCACCAAAAATTGTTTTTATTTTATTGAGAGAATTTTACTCCTTGATATTAAACGTGTCTCTTGGATTTTCTAAAATCCACTCACAGAGAGGTAAAATTATGTTTTATGTATGTTTTCAAAAAGCTCCTAGGAGATAGGTAAAAGACGGTGAAAATTTCAATAAAATTTTCATATATCTAAAATTATTATAAAATGACTTCAATGAATTACATTGAAATTATATAGGTATTATTAATAAATTATTACCTAAAATAAATTTAAATAAAATAAATAATTATTTAAATAAAAATTTGGTTTTTAAATACTAACCCAGTGTTTTCACTATTCATCAAAAATTGAATGTTTTTAGAAAAATACCAAAAACTCACCCTAGGCTAATTTCGATATTCCGAATCCAAAAATTAAGTCCATTTTGAAAAATAAAATTTATAAAATTTCAAAAATTGGGTATTACTATTCATAACGGCTAGTTCATAAAAATATTATAATAATATCTCATTTAGTGAAACTTGTTATTGTGTACTACACATTCTATCAAAGATGGTCTTGATTGCATGTAATGCAAGCCAAGATAGGGCAGCGTGTAGTGAAAGATTCTTTTGGTGTTGCGTATAACATAATCAAAAAAAATCTATACTCAATGTTGCATAAAATAATTTCCACAAAACGAACTTCAAATTGTGCATTACACGAGCCATGAATAGTGTTGTGAATACTGCAATCTAATACCGTGTTATGTATAGTACAAGATAATCTTGGTGTAGTGTATAATAGAATACATTAAAAAAATTAAAAATAATATAGCTCAGAAAATCTCGGGGAGTTACATTCTACCCCCCTTAAAATGAATTTCGCCCTTGAAATTCGTTGGGGTTATAAATCCTTTACTACTTGAAATTTTCATTCATAGAAACCCACATTGTAAAAAGGAATACTAAATCATCATTTTAAAAAGGAAAGTTTGAAAAAAAATAGATACCCAAAGTAACTCACCACTTGGTTTCCCACATAGGAGTTTATAGGTGAAAATATGGATATGGAAGAGAAATATAACCATCAAGTTCTGATGGAGAGTGGTAGAGAATGTGGCTATGAAAAAGACAAAAATCACAATGTTTTAAATTTGTGATGATCTAAGGTACCATCTGATTCATTAGATATGAGAGTAATAAGACAACATTTTTGGTTTCCAAGATCATTTCCCTAACATGGATGAACTTTTAGATAAGGATAAATACTTACTTGATTTCAGTGTAATATCATCGTTGGTCATTCCATGAACAATTTCCAATTCATCTCTATTTAAAGAAATGAAGATGATTTTTTCATTCATGGAGTGTTAGCAGATCATGTGATAGAATGATAAGTCATCCCATCTGTCTCTATCAGAGAAAGGTTAGCATAAGTTATTAAATATACAAAAATCCATCTATGGTGAGATTAATCGTATATGATTCCAAAATTGGACTTATACTTCATCTATCATACCTCTTAATAAAATAAAACTATTTCTTACTAACCAGGGACTTCCTGTAGGCAAGTGGTAGGCGAGAAAGGTATGTCGCACTTCGGTTGTGGGTTCGATTCCCACAGCCTTGTCCGACACGACAGGTTGTAGCCCGTCCTACAGGTTGTCCTTTTTCTAAAACTACATTATTATAACATCCCATCAATAATATCGAGAAAAAAAAGTTCTATCCTTAAACAGTACTAACTTATGTCTAACATAATTCATTTCAATCTTTAGGATTATCTAAAATACTTCTATCCAATCTTATAGTATAAAGAGAACGATTATTCGAAGTTTCCTCAAACAAGCATGTGAATACCATCATTTATCCCCCATATATCATACGATATATCTTGTTGGTCACATTCCAAACATGTGAATACCTTCATCGTGTATTCTCTTGAAATATGAATACCCATTGAACCTTAGTAAAAACATGAATACTTTCAAAAGTTAACACTTTCCACATACCAAAATCCCAAAATTTCTATATACTCAAACCATGATATCATTTTGTCCTTATATCAGTCATGAGCTTATGAATACTATCAAATTTTCATTTTCTCTTTATCCCTTCATTATGCGTATATCATATTCTTTCCAAAAATATCTTAATAACCTTTCATGGTTACAAGTACCATTCAACATATACTTTCAAATACTTTAGGAAAAACAATAGGTAACAATCCATAGATGTTTCTTTATTCCATATTACCATTAAATTACCTATACAACATAACAATTGATAAACATACAATAATTCCACTACCTTCTTAAACCACTTAATGAGCTTCTTCATTTTATTCCTCAACACTTCATTCATTTCATATATCATTTTTAGTCTCTTTATCATCATCCATATAAATACTACCCATACAACCATGCTGATTCTCTTCATGATATCTTCCCTTAGGGCATTGGTTTGCATAATTCCTATACACTCCATATTTAAAACATTTAACCATTGTTGATGTCGTAGAAATACAATTATCCTCATCCATGGTGTTAACTGAACATTTTCCTTTGCACTTAATAGCTTTGTGTCCTTCTTTTCCATAGCCAAAGCATCTTCCAGTTCCTTTTAAACATTCTCCATGATGCCTCTTACCACATTATTTACATGATGGAAATTGAATTTTCTTTCCGCTATGATCATTATGAAACTCCATCTTTCTCTTATTAGCTGAGTTAGGAAACTTACCAAAGTTGAGATTATTGATCATATTATGAGAATTATGATTAGGAATAATAATGATGTTTGGACTTCCAAATCCCGTTTCATTTGGTTTCTCATGAAGAATATCATTCCATTTTCCATCATATCCTCCATTATCGTGAATCTTCCTGTTTCCTGCCATTTTCTAAAACCCAAAAAGAACAGTATGAGAGGAAAAAATATTACTAGGAAAACAACATAATAAAGGGGGTGTAACTTCAGTATAAAATATATTAGGTTTAATTCTAATATTGTTACCATAATTCTAGGACTATAACATATACTTATACATAACCTTAGGGACATCCCTAGACATACCATGGAAATATCTCTTGGGATATCACTAATGTTTTCGCATTGTAGTTTCCAAAGTTTAACTAAACCTTTCCTCTAATACCAACTGTATAGACCCAAATCTTGAAGTACATGGAAATTACATTACCATTGAGGAATACTTAATACATGGAAAAAACAGATGCCTAAAGACCTTATTAGTTTAGTGTCTTTGGAAACTCGGAACGTAATCTTATAATCATGGTGAAATATCTTCAACATCTCCCTTTTGTTTTTCTTACCTAAAACCTTTATTTATATCCTAGGGAAAAGAAACCATAAAAAGGGTGATCTCAAATGCTCAGTAAGGGAAAGTAGAGAGAACATAAAAAAATACATAAACATTTGAATGCAAAAGCAGTAACATAAAATCTAAACATCAAAATCCTGAGCAAAGACATAAATCATTGTAGTATGTAAGGCATAGATCATAATGGAACATCAATCATGATAAAATATCATGGGAATAAAACATGTAATTGTGGACAACCATAAAGCACATGATATTATTTCCATAGTAGCCAAGGCATTTCTTCCAAGATCATCTTAGTGGACAAAGTCCCTTTCTGAATCGAGTTCACTCCTCGTTCCAGTCCTGTAACAATGAACCGGATTAAATTACAATTCTAGACATGTCTATCTCATGAGATATAAATATTTACCCAATGCATTGGTGGGAGATATAGGTCCCATCCAACTCATAATGAAATCATTCTTACTTGTTCCACAACATGGACTTAAATCATTCATCATTACCCAAAGTATAAAATGGCATTCATAAACATCATATCATCATAACATAATCCATATAAAACAAAATGGATATCATTTCATTATATGAAAAGTGAAACCATGTAAATCATAGAGAAATTATACATGAAACATACACATATGAAATAATTCCATCTTATATGGAAAATGGTTTTGATAATACAGTTGAAATGAATTCTTTAGGAAAATATCATTTCTTCTTCAAAATCATTTTCTTTTCACAAAATGCCATGAAATTTTAAAAGAAAAAGGATTTTTTTGAAATTATTCATGAAATATTGTAGAGTAAGGTTTGTGAAAATAAAGAGTTATGAAAACCATAAAAATCCGTTCATGTCGTATATGTTAAAAAACATTTTTCTCATACTTTTTCTGGAAAATTCAAAAAGTACCTCGTATGGTAAACCAAAGAACGATTCATTCCATACGATGTGGTAAAAGTAAAAAAGGGTAAAAATGACTTTATACAGACATGGGAAAAAATTAAACATTTTATGAAAACATTTTGAGAACATATGGACATGGATAATAAACATAACCCCAGTAAATTCTTACGAATAAACAATCTCAGATAAAAACAAGATTGGAAAAGTTATCCCTTACCTTATGTCTGATATGCTTCATTTGTATCCGAACATCCTGTATAATGATTTAAATAGTGTCATTTACTTATTACTGAATCATATTCATTGTTATGATATCATATATGGTTTACTTATGACTTTATATTACCCGTTCTTTTGTAAATTCGATGTAAAAGCAGCGATTTTGGTAAAGTCGTTTCATTTATTGTACGTGTTTTGACTTGGTGTTCTTGATATTATTACTTATATCCTGATTTACTTAAGTCCATATTGTAAAACATGATTTATATATAATATATATTCATAATATACATATATATATATATATATATATTATGGATCGTTAAATGGAATGAAATAAACCGTTCATGGAGACGGTAGGCCGTACGTACGCATGAAAGTTGTTTTCGTTTCCTTATTGAATTGAATGGAATTTAGTAGATGACATAAATATATATATACATAAATACAGTATCATTATTATTTCATATATTTAATGATTACTTAATATATATACTTTATAATCATTCATGAATGGCTAACATGGAGAATGAATCTCATCGCGTCGTGGAGACGGTAGTCTATACGTACGCACGAGCTATGATATCATTCCCATGATCGTGGAATTGTATTGAAGTGTATTTATAATATTTCAGAATCAATATCAATTTAAAAAAATCATATATAGTTATTTATTTACACCATTATACCCATCCAAGTAAGGTGGTAGTCGAAAAAATATTACACCACGGCGTGGAGATGGTATTTTGTACGTACGCACGTGTGGTGATTTCGTTTTCCGTAGGTTGGATAAAAGATGAAAATGGGTTGTTTCATATTTATAATAACAGATCAGTATATTATTTATATGGATGTTATTAATTTATTATGAAACAAATAAAGAAGAAAAAGTAGAAGAATAAATAAATTGGAATGAATCGGTAAAGTATATTACCTATTCTTTGACGTGCCTCTTCTTAACCTCATCTTAATGCACTAGGGTTGGCCTTTTGAGGAGACAAGAACCTCTATAATGATTCTAGGGAAGATGATAAGGGAAATGGGTAGGGGTTTTCTGAGATTCAATTCTCAAAATGGTGTGATGAGAAGAGGGAAGTGGTGCCCTTTTTATAAAGGAGGAGAGGGGTACCTTTGGAAAAACTTAAAATATTATTTTATAATAAAGTCATATTCGGTTTATAATAGCTTCAAATTGATTTATTTCTAAGATAAAGTGGGTGTGGGTCTAAATACTCTCAAAAAATATGTTTTATACAAGATTAGGTTACAATTTTAACCTTATCATTTAGATTTAACTCTAAGTTAAATAATTTAACCTTTACCATGTCTTCTTGTTTTCCTACACTATATGGTTAATAAACATAATATAACAATAAAAACGAACCCAAAGTGGTTAATTATTAATATATATTCCTTATAAAAGTCATTTGTCCAAACCTTATATTTTTAGGAATATAATGACAATTAATAATATAATATTTGTTTTAAAAACTATTTTATGTCAATTTTGACACTATTTGGTAATGGATTTTTTTGAAACTCATAAAATCATGATTAGTTCTAAAAAAGTTACTTTAATAAATAATAACATGTCATATTAACCTATAAAATTATTTTAATTCATAAAAATTAACAAATTACATTTATTTGGGTATTTATAACATCAATTATGTTAATATTTCATTAATAAGGTAATTATTGCATCACCATTGTGTCATAACTAACTTAAATTATTTAATGTATAGAAATTATAAATAAAATACCTTTATGTAGTAAATAGTTTTATATTTCTAATGAATATTTATTGTCAAATTTATCTTATGTATAACCCTATATTAAATATGTTTTATTCATTAAACTTTGATTTTAACTATTTTAACTCTTCTTTATATAAAATAATAATAAGTGTCCTAATCAAATCCAAGTGGACCTAAAGGGTAATATTTTATTCCTAATGATGTTTTTAGTCGAATTACACTTATCCAATAGAATTATAACATGTGTTAGTGTAATAATAATATCATTTTTACCATTAATTACCTTATCTACTTTTAACCGTGGTAAATAATAGTAAAAAGTTACTATTCACCAAAAATTATTTTTATCCTATTGAACCACATTTTACTCCATGTTATTAACACTTTCTCTCGTATTTTTGAAATTCCACTCACAAAATAGGTAAAATTAGGTTCTATGTAAGTTTGCAAAAAACTCCTAGGAGGTAGGTAAAAGACGGTGAAAAGTTCAATAAAATTTTTATATTTCTAAAATTATTATAAAATGACTTCAATGAATTAAATTGAACTTATATAGGTATTATGTATCAATTTTTACATAAAATGATTTTAAATAAAATAAATAATTATTTAAATAAAAAAGTCGGTTTTTAAAAAGTAACCCAATGTTTTCACTATTCATCAAAAAATGAAAGTTTTTAGAAAAATACCAAAAATTCACCCTAGGCTAATTTCAATATTCCTAAACCAAAAATGAAGTCCATTTTGAGAAATAAAATTTATAAAATTTCAAAAAGTGGGTATTACTATTCATAATGGATAGTTCATAATAATATTATAATAATATCTCGTTTAGTGAAACTTGGTATTTTGTACAACACACGCTATCAAAGAAGGACTTGATTGTGTGTAATGCAATCCAAGTCAGGTATACTTGTAGTGAAAGATCCATTTGGTGTTGTGTATAACATAATCAAAACAAAATCTATACTTGATGTTGCGTAAAATAACTTCCACAAAACGAACTTGAAATTGTGTGTAACGTGAGCCAAGAATAGTGTTGCGTATACTGCAAGATAATACGGTGTTACATATAGTACAAGATAATCCTCGTGTATTATATAATAGAAGACATAATAAAAATTAAAAATAATATATCTCATGAAATCTCGGGGTGTTACAGTTTTGGAAGCGATTCTCAAGGCGATCAAAGGCAGACATCGTAAACACAAGTATCTTCCACACTAGCACCTGATGACTCCTTAGACAATGCCTGGATATATTTGGAGGATGTTTATATCACTACTATAGGATTCATATCCTTAGATTATACATTACAATGAATCCACACTTCGGACCTATAGTCAGACACATAAACGAAGAAAGAATCACCTTATAGGTAATTTAATGATTTAATTTATCCATCCAACGGCCCGAAGGCCTTTATTTTTTATTGATTTTTTATTATCCACCTTTCAAGGGGTTTGTTGGAACACTTACAAGCATGTAGGTGTAAGTATTACATGGCTCGTAGGCCTTAGAGGAATTCATTTCCCGTAGGCTTCAAACATTACATAAACAAAATATATCGATCATCTCTTCTTAGTTTTGGGTTTTCTCCTTTGTCTTTTATCTTTGATTAAATTCTATAGATACTAGAATTTATTTTCTTATTGAACCAAAATTAATAATCTATTATGGAAATTATCGATGTTTTTTATATGCCCAACATGTGCTTCCACTACACCTAAAACCTACAAGTGGAATCAGAGCGGTTATATTTTTATTTATAATTATTTAAATAATTCATTAATGATTTATGATTTAATAATTTAGTTTTTCAATTAATTTTGAATCATTATTATAATGTGAATTTAGAAATCTATTCCTCCCTTATCATTTCTCACAAATCAAATTGAAATACAAAGTTTTCTGATTACAATTAAATCGAGGATCTCATTAGGAGGCACCGAAAGTTCTATCTAGATAACACAATAGTACATGTCGTGTAGTCGGATCTAAACGTCGTGTATTTTTGTTCAATGCATCTGGAGTAAAACATAAATTACTGAAGGGGTGTGAATTAATAACACAAGTTATAGTTAATTCTTACACCACGTGTCAACCAGGATAGACTGTAACACGGTCAGCTGGACTATATGAAATGCAGCCCACTATACACGGCGTGTAGTCACTTCAGGATTGGGTCAGGTCATGTATCCCATAAACGGCTTTCCTAGCTGATGAGCCTACATAGAGTGTGGCCCACTACACATTCCATATACTATGAAGATTTTTAAAGTACACCTCACATGTTTTTTCCCCAGGCGTTTACTTCAGATGGATGGTGAGGAGGGTACACATCATGTTCTCGGATCTACACAATGTATATTGTTTACAGATAAAACATATTTAAAAATTTATTATTATATTATGTTACCCATGAGAAATGTACCTTCATGTTGGTGAAAATTTGGGACACAACATGTGATAGGTGTTTGATATAAATATATATATATATTTCTGTGTTTATTTAACATCTACATAATGTTAAAATATGGTCACATTATGTATTAGTTGTATTAAAATTATAATTCTATGGGCATGATACATGTCACAAAGAATAAATTGTCTAAATGTATAAATTCATGTTTAGAATTTTTGGATGGGTATTTACTAGGTTTCTTCCATGGTACAAGTTATGTACATGGTTATGGATGAGAATCTCAAGTAAATTCAGAAAAGGATTAAGATAAAAATGATTGATTAATTAAATATTATGATTAATCAATTTGAACATAATTTGTATTAATAATAAATATTAAATAATTAAATGCTAGTTTTATTAAATTCTTTATTTTTTTCATGTATTAGGATGATCATAAGATGCACCACACCTTTCTATGTGACTAGTTCCCTTTAAATTTATTTATTAAATTAAAATTTTTGGTCTGTTTTCCTTATCCTCACTAATATGTGGGGCATGTGTGCCCATGGTTTCTTTTATGTAAACCCCCTTTTACCCCTCACTTGTGTGTGAGTTAAAAGCGTATGTAATTAATGGATCTCCCAAGCTAGTGGAGGTGGTACATGTTAAGAGCTTAGGCGAAACTAATACATAGAGATACACAGGTGAATAGGTGGAAATATATAAACATGAACGTTAAATGGTTCAAGGTGTTTCTCCCCTAAGATAGTATTTTTTTGTCAACATATTGATATAATAAACAATATTAAATATCATGATCATATCCATTATTTTATTTCTGTCAGTTTTATGGTTATCCATTATGGATTTTTTATGCAATCACATAATTAATGAACTAACAAGCATACAAGATAAAAATAAAATTAAAAAAATGGATTATGATTAAATATTATCTATACAATCTTAATCACTTATATATATCCAACTTAACATTAACAAACATGGGAAAAGTTAAGAAGTTTCAATTTATACATAAAGGATAAAATCCCTCTATTAAATATTATGTCGGTATAGCCTTCCATTACATTGGCTAAAATCGAAACAAAGTTCAAAGTGCTTGACCAACCCTAGTTGAGGTTACATAAATTATCGGGAAATTCTAATTTTATGTCTTGGGTTGACATAACAGTGTTTACATCCATCGTTGGCAGCCTATGAAGGACATGGGGTAACTGAGAGGAAAAGGTTGTGGAAATCCTAAATTAAGGATTTCAGGATTGGGAAGTCCACTCAATTGATCAAGGAGTTGTGAGATAATGAATTTGGAATTTGGAATCCCTACCTAAAACCAGTCATGTTTCTTGAACAACCCTATTTGTGGTAATCTGAAGGTAAATATGGATACTTAACATTAGATTTTCCAAAAAACATTATATTCTAAATCAAATTGTGAGGGATATTGGGTTTTGACAAAATAGTGGGACACTAATAGATATTAATCTATTTGTCTATATTTTTCAAGATAATGTACTAAATCTTTCATTATCTTAGCTTGTAGAAATAGAAATCAAAATGACATCAAACATATCATTGTGATCCATAAAAATATGGAGAACCTTATCACCAGCACTAATTTCCAAGAGTGGAAAAGGATCCTTTAGGTTATCCTTCACCGTCAGAGGAAAATTTATGTAATGGAGGAGCCTTTACCTGTTGTGCCTGGAAATGAGTTGAGTGTTGAGGAACTCTCTATGTATGAAAGACATCTAAATGACACTACGGATGTTCAGTTCCACATGCTATCATCCATGAACAATGATCTCTTGAAGAAAATGAGCAAATGGATGCTTATAGAATGGTGTTTCACATTAAAAATCTTTATCAAGAGAATGAGAGAAATTAGAGATATGAGATAACCAATGCTTTGCTCACCACTATGCTTGGAGAGTTTTCACCAGCTGGACCACATGTAGTCAAGTTTATGGGATACATTGAGCATCTAGACATCATAGGGATAAAATTTCCAGATAAATTGTGAACATATCACAAACTATCATCACTACCTGATACATTATCAATTTTAATTTTTGAATTATAATATGAGAAATAATGATAAGAGTTTATCGGAGCTTCTTACTCTGATTCACCAAGTGGACAAAGGCATGGGGCATGAAAAACCCACAGATTTTATGATTAAATAGGATGAGTAAGGATAGGAAAAGGGACATAAGATTTATAAAAAAATATAAAGCCTCTAATTACCGTCTGACCAAGAAGAAGAAGATCCAAAGGCAGGGTAAGGAAAAGCTGGCATTATACTTTTCATGTGGTAAGTCGGGCCACTAGAAGAGGAACTGCACACAGAGGAAAGGGGATGCCAAAGGTGCATTTTTTTAGTGAAAACATTCCATTTCTTCACATTGGGTGTTAGATACAGCTTGTGGGGATCACATCTATATTCAAATATAGAAACCAAGTAGATTCCAAAAAATTGTCATAGGAGAGGAGTATCTGCGAGTTGTCAATGGTGTGAGGTTGGATGCTCATTCCATTGGTGAATACCACCTTGAATTGCTTATAGTAATGATTTTGGTTTTACATGGATGTTATTATATACCTATTGTTACCAAGAACTTAATTTTTGTATTGAGTTTGGATATATATGGATTCATTTTCATGTTCAGAAATAAATGTTGTTACTTTTATAAGGAACCCATATGTTATGGTATGGTGCATATAAATAATAGTCTGTATGTATTAAATTATGAGAACCATGTGTCTGAAATTGATAATGAACCATGTTCTCATGACTCATACAACACCAAGTTGTGAAATCACCAGTATGGTCATATAAACGAGAAGCGTATGACAAATATATGTAATGATGGTTATTTAGACTCTTCCAATATAAAACAACTTGATATATGTCACACTTATTTACAATGTAAAATGACCAAACCATCATTTTGTAGACAATGTGAAAGAGCCATAGAGATTCTAGTATTGGTACACACTGATGTGTGTGGGCCATTTCCAATAGAAGATAGAGGTTCATATTCTTACTTCGTTACTTTTACTGATGACTTGAGTAGATATGGATATGTTAACTTAATGAGTTATAGGTCTGAGTCATTTGGGAAATTCAATGAGTTCAAGAATATAGATGAAAATCTTCCAAGTAAAAAGAAAAAGAATATTTGATCAGATCGAGGTGGAGAATATCTTAACCAAGGGTTCCTCAAACCTTTATGGGAGTATGGGATTATATCTCAACTCACTCTACCTTATACACCAAAGTGGAATAGTGTTAGTGATAGGAGGAACCGCACCTCGTTGGACATGGAAAAATCAATGACGAGTCATATAGATCTTCCATTATCCTTTTTGGGATATTATTGAAAACTATGACATACACATTAAACCAAGTACCAACTAACATAGATAATGGGATTCCCTTCAAGCTATAGAGTGGAAATAAACCCACTTTGATGCATACACCTGTATAGGGATGTGAGGAGTTTGTTAAGGCTTTATCATGCAACAAACAAGCCCCCCAGGGCACAAAGGGTATCTTTATAGGGTATCCTGAGGAAACAAAGGGATACTACTTATATAACCCCTCAAACAAGAATGTAACTGTTAACAAACGTGATGTCATTTTTGACAAGAATCACATTCTCAAAAAGGATAGTGGGAGAAAGATATAATTCTAGTAATTTGATGATCAAGATACACATGAGTCGGTATAGTAACAAGTTCTATAGGCCCCTATGGAAGAGGTATTTCCTGAAACACAAGTACTAAGTAGGAGAAAAAGGGAGTTAAGGGAACCAGAGAGATATGGATTCTTTTTCACCAAGGATGGTGACTCATTATTATTATCCAATAATAAACCTATATCCTACAATAATGTTGTTTAAACCTTAAAAGATGAAATATGGATAAAAGAAATGAATTATGAGATGGATTCCATGTATCATAACCAAGTTTGGGTTCTGGTCGATGCACCAGTTGATGTAAATCTTATTGGGAGTAAATAGGTATTTGAAAAGAAAATGGACAAGACAGGTTAAGTTAGTACCTATAAAGCAAGGCTAGTTGCTAAAGGTTTTAAAAAACATCAACAAATTTACTACGATGAATCCTTTTCACAAATTTCCATGTTTAAATCCATAAGATTCATTCTTTCCCTAGCAGCTTTCCATTACTATGAGATTTGGAATATGGATGTCAAAATTGATCTACTTAACGGAAACCTTTAGGAATATATCTATATGACACAACCAAAAATTGTTTGTGAAGCTAGGTGATGCTAAAAGGGTATTCAAGTTGTAGAAATCCAATTATGGATTAATGAAATAATCCATATCATGGAACATTTGATTCAATAAAGCCATAATATAATTTGGTGTCATTAAGAAGGAATGTGAGCCAAGTGTTTACAAGTGGTTTAATGGGAATGCAGTCATTATCTTAGTAATGTATTTTGATGACATATTACATATTGTAAATGACATTACAGTATAGCAGTCAATCAAGGACTAGTTGAACAAGTGCTTCTCTGTGAAGGATGTAGGTGAAGTATCAAACATTCTGAGGATCAAGATCATTCGAGATAGATCCAAGAGGCAACATGGAATAAGTCAAAGAATATACATTGACTAGATACTAAATAGATTTAGAATGGAATAATCCAATAGGGGATTGGTTCAAGTGTAACATGGTATACATCTTTCTAAGAAAACGTGTCCGTGGACACAACTTGGGAAAGATAGGATGTGTAAGATTCCAAACGCTTTAGTGATAGGTTCTATCATGTATTCCATATTATGTAACAGACATGATGTTGCTTATACACTGAGCATGGTAGGCAGATATCAAAAGATCCTAGAGAATAGTGTTGGAATCCTCATGTATTAATCATGTTTCAATGGTCACAATTCTTATTACTATTAATTAATATCATTATTATTTACAAATCTTATGCATGATAAAAAATCAAACTTATCTTATCAAACCTCTATATTTATGATTCAAGTTATCTTACCTTATAATGGTTAATCTTAATTCATATTATGCATATTACTATTTAAGTTTGAATACAATTATTTGTCTAAGTATCAAGACATTGTGAAGTTTGACACAGTAAGACAGACTGTGTGCAAGACACAGACACCGTGAAATGTAAGACAGACACAATAAGCCTTACACCATGAATTCTAAGTCTCAGACATCGTGACCACTGAGACACCATGACCACAACACACCGTGACAGAAATCCTGACACCGTGAATAAAAATACTATGAGCAAGGAACCGGATGCTAGAAAATATAAGTCAGACACCGTGACCTAGACACTGTGAAGGACACACGGTTTGTCTGACACCGTGACTCAGACACACTGTGAGTCAGACACCATGACTCAGACACACCATGACTCAGACACCATGACACAGAAACTGTGACATGGACATACCTTGAAAGACACACTGTGAGCCACATACCATGAAGGTCATACCATGAAGGACACACCGTTAAGGAGACACTGTTTTCATAACCACTGTGACACTGTTTCTTATACATTTTGTCAATATTATTTAAATAAATCTAATGGTCATATTTGATGTTTTTAATGAAATTAATGTTATTTAATAATAGTTTTTGCATGTCAGGAAATTTTACCTTATACCTATAGAAAGGAAATCATTCATATTGCCAGATCTCGAGGAATATAAGGAGTATTGAGCAGAAATAGAGGGTGACACAAAAATACACATACCAGAACATACGTGAAGCTACAGACAACACACGCGAGATCTGTACTGAAATGAAGAACAATCCTGAGCATGATGAAGAGATTGAAAGATCTTTCAATAACTCACATGCATTCAATCCTACACTACTAGAGGAACTGAAATCAAGAGAACATTCTCACTCTTGAAGAACACAAGTCGAACCACGACACTCTGTTTTTCAACAAAAAATTATAAAAGGACTCAAAAGCACTTATAATGAATCCAACAAGTCCGGAGCTGCACTACTAGTCACTAGAGCTTTCTCAAAATTCATATACTCTCTCTAAGTGATTTCTTTAATTACTTTCAAGAAGTGTGTGCACCCTATTTATTTTACAAACACACTGTATTCTGTACTGAACTAGAGGATCTCTAAATCCTCACTCACATCTGTTTTATCTCTTGTGTTTCCCACTGAGGATATTGGTAGAGGTCAAGTAGGACCTGGACAGCATGTGTGCTATAGTGTTGTTTTCCCACGAATAACAATGGTAGAGGTCTGTGTACCTGGATAGTTTGTAAACTATTGTTAACCTCGATCCAGGGTGTGGATCAAATTTATATATAAATTTGAGAGGACTAAGTCTCGGCTTGAGACCAAACCTCTTGGTTATATCTTCTGTGATTTTTTAGTTTAATTTTTAATGTATACTACTTTTATCTTTTATATTCCACTGATATTATGTTGAAATACAAAACTATTTTAAACTAACTTTGATAGTTAATCTAGCAAGTGTTTCCAACTATTGTAAATAAGTAGATTAGTTTCAAAAGCCAATTTAATCTTTTGATTACATTGACTGAGACCTAAACAATATTTGAGAACCTAATTGAACCTTTAAAGTATTACAAATTCACTACAGTTTAACTTCTTTTAGAAATTGGGGGGTTTTAATAGAAACTATTTTTAACAGAAATTTTAATTGGAACTCAATTCACACCCCCTCTTGAGTATCCACTTTAACCAACATTTGGTATCAGAGGTTTCATTTTTTTGTTCAAAGTTTTCGAAATACTCTATTTTTCAACATTAATTTTAGTTGAATCTTTTAAGATCTTAAATTTTTGTTAGTTCTAAATTTTATCTCTTTAAATATTTATCTTCTAAAATATAGCTATGGAAAATAGACTAGAAGGTGATGCTACTAACCAGACACCTTTCATCAATGGTACCAACTATTCTCAGTAGAAATTGAAAATGAGAATACATTTAGAAATTATGGGTTTTGATATCTGGACTGCTATAGAGTCTCAATATAAAAGTCCAGAAACTGAAAGAACTACTTGGGATGAACCTACTAAGACAACTTACAATAATAATTGTAAAGATATGAATTATTTGTATTGTTCTTTAGGAGATGAAGAATTCAATAGAATATCTGCTTGTAAAATAACTTATGAAATATGGGATACTTTGGGTGTTTCTCTTGAGGGAACAACTATTGTCAAAGAAATGTGATTAAACACTTATACTATTAAATATGACAATTTTAAAATGAAGACTGATGAACCTATTTCTAACATGTATCTCAGGTTCAATGAGATTGTCAATACTATGAACTCCCTTGGAAAATTTGTTCCAGAAAAGGAACAAATCATGAGGATACTGATTTGTTTTCCAGATAGATGGTGAGGCACATCTGTTTCAATAAGAGAAACTTGTGACATTGCTGATCTTCCTGTCAAAGAGCTTATTGGTAAGATTATGATTTATAAGGAAGAACTCAAGGTGAATAAAGAAGAATATTATTAACCCAAGAGAAAATCTATGGAATTTAAGTCTACTGCTTCAAAGATAAAGTGCAAAGAAAACGTTCACACACAAACTGAAATCTCAACAAGTGAAAGTTCAGAATCTGACAGTGATGCAGAAATGGATCAAATGGCCAGGAGATTTAAGAAATTCTATAGGAAGAATAAATTCATCAGAAAATCAAACTAAAATGGAAATTATGACAATAAAGGTCATTGGAAAGAGGACTAGAAGAAATCTAATAAAACTGATGAAGTTGTCTGCTATGAATGCAAAAAAAAGTTACATTAAAGTAGACTGCCCAAAATTGAAGTTCAAGAAGAAACATGACTACAAGGACAGCAAGTATAAGAAAGAAATGAAAGAAACTTTGATTGCTTTATAAGACACTTCAAGTTATTCTGATTCTGGTAAGGATGAATATTCTCACACGGCTAACATGTGTTTTATGAAAAAAACATCTAAGGTAACACTGGACACTCCTGCTTCAAATTAATACTATTCGGGAGTTGATTTTGATTCTGAATCTGAAAATATGTCTAGTGAAGAATTATTTGAATACTATAATGTACTAAAAGAAACCTGTAATGAACATAAGGAAAAGTACAAAGCCTTAAAGGAACAGCATGTTTTATATAGCACTGTTTAATCTGCCCTTGATATAGAAAAAGAAAATAATTCTCAACTGTTAAAGGAAAATACTGAACTAAAAATGTCTAATGAGAAACGTAGAAAAGACATGGAAAAATTCACAAATGGAAAATGCACTCTATCTCAAATGATAGGAAAGAATTTTTCACTAAATTACACTACTAGAATAGGTTACCATCCTGGAAAAAGAAAGTTCTCTAAAACTAGATTTATTCCTAAATTTGGACAGAATACTGCCATCTCAAGGTCAGGAAATTCATATGCATCAACTAGTTATTCACATAGTTATAGATCCAATAGAGTTTATCATTCAAAATATTTTGATTTTGTAAATTATATAAGACCCATAAGACAAATTTGGGTACCGAAATCATTGATTGCTAACCTGTCTGGACCCAAGAAGATCTGGGTACCAAAGTCATTTTCTGTTTAAAACTTTTTTGTAGGAAAACTTCTTGAAGAGTTCCCATAAGAAGATATGGTACATGGAAATTTGATGTTAAAGTCATATGTTTAGGTATTATTCATTCTTCATGAGGTTAATCAAGATTGATGGAGGCCATGTCACCTTTGGTGATAATTCTAAAGGAGAGATCATCGGCCTAGGCCAAATTGGTAACACTAACTCAATTTTAGTTTCTAATGTTTTATTTGTTAATGGACTTAAATATATTCTGTTAAGTATTTATCAGTTATGTGATGATGGCTTTAATTTTATATTTGAAAATTATTCTTGTGAAGTTTATAATTCTAAGAAGGTTTTAATATTTTCTTCTTTGAGAAATGAAAATGTTTATGCAGTTGATTTGAATTCTTTAGCTAAACAAAACATTACTTGTTTAAATTCTTTTCATAATGAATTTTGGATTTGGCATAGAAGATTATGACACTGTAATATACATTCTCTTAGAAAACTGACTAGGAGGAACTTAGTTAGATACTTACCCAAACATGAGTTTCCAAATGACAAATTTTATAATCCCTGCCAAAAGGGAAAGCAACACAAAATCTCTTTCAAACCAAAGAAAGAATTCTCTACTTCTCAACCTTTCAAGTTGGTTCACATGGACTTGTTTGGACCTTCTAGAGTTTCTAGTTTAAATTGGAATCACTATGTCTATGTTCTAGTAGATGAATTTTCTAGATATATTTGGGTATCCTTCTTAGCTCACAAAAGTAAAGCTTGTTCTTACTTTATTAAATACTCCAAGTCTGTAGAGAACCTTAGTGGACTTCAGATTAAGACCCCGAGAAGTGATCATGGATGTGAGTTTGAAAATCATGAGTTTTACTCATTTTGCTCACAAAATGGCTATACTAACAATTTCTCTACCCCTAGGACACATCAGTAGAATGGTGTAGTAGAAAGAAGAAACAGAACCCTGTAAGAAATTTCTAGAACTATGCTTAATAAGTATGATCTGCCTATTTACATTTGGGATAAAGCTGTAAATATATCTTTTTATATCATCAATAGAGTATTAGTCAGACCTATTCTCAAAAATACCCCTTATGAACTATGGAACAATAGGAAACCTAAAGATAGCTACTTTAGAGTCTTTGGTTGCAAAGTATTTATTCTAAATACCAAGGATAATCTGGACAAGTTTACTTATAAGAGTGATGAAGGAATCTTTTTAGGATATTCTATAACTAGAAAATCCTATAGAGTTCTCAATAAGAGAACCAAGTGTGTGGAATAATTTTTTTACATAAAATTCGATGAAACTGATCCACATGAACCTAAGTAATCTTTTGAAAATATTGAAGAAGATTTGTCTGTTCTGAACCTTAATGATAGAATCAATGAACCTGCTGTAAAGACAACCAGTTCTGGAAATATTTTAGAATCTGATCCTAATGAACCCGAACCTATAAATGAACCTGAAATTTATAGTCCTACATTTACTAGATCAACTAGGATTCTAAATAATCATCCTTTATATATTTTTGTTGGAAATCTTGATAGAGGAACACAGACTATAGCTTCTCTTAGAAATCAGGTTGAACATCAATCCTTCTTGTCACATCTTGATCCTAAAAACATTAATGATGTTATTAATGATGAATGTTGGGTAATTTCTATGTAATAAGAACTAAATCAGTTTGAAAGAAATAAATTTTGGAAACTTGTCGAAAGACTTAAGGACACTTTCACCATAGGCACTAAATGGGTGTTTAGAAATAAAGTAGATGAAGTTGGAAACATTGTTAGAAACAAGGCAAGGTTAGTTGCACAAGCCTATAGTCAAGAAGAAGGAATTTACTATGAGGATACTTTTTCTCCAATAGCCGAACTTGAATCCATTAGAATTATACTTGCTTATTCTTGACATCTGAATTTTAAACTATATCAAATGGATGTCAAGAGTGCATTCTTAAATGGGTATATATCTGAGGATGTTTTTATTGAACAACCACCTGGATTTACAAACCCTTGTTTTCCAAATCATATTTTCAAATTATCAAAAGCTTTATATGGTTTAAAGAAAGATCCAAGATCTTGGTATGAGAGATTAGGTACTTTTCTTATTTCTAAATATTTTACAAAAGGAATAGTTGATCCTAATCTCTTCATAAAACTAATTTCTAAAGATGTTTTAGTTGTACAAATTTATGTAGATGATATTATTTTTGGATCTTCAAAAACATCATTATGTACTAATTTTTCTAAAATGATGCAAAACGAATTTGAAATGAGTTTAATGGGTGAACTAAAATTATTTCTTGGATTTCAAATCCTTCAAAATAATTATGGAATTATTTTAGCTCAATGTAAATATAATAGATATATTATAAATGTTTTTGTATTGGATAGAACAAAAAGTAGTGACACACCCATGAGTACCACCTATAAGTTGGATCTTGATGAAGATAGAAAATCTGTTGATTAAACCAATTATAGAGGAATGATTTGAAGTCTACTTTACTTGATTTCTAGTCGTCCTGATATTATGTTTAGTGTGTGAATGTGTGCTCGTTTTCAATAATATTATAAAGAATCACATTTAACTGCTGTAAAAAGTATTTTCAAATATCTCAAGAATACACCCAATTTAGGACTGTTCTACCCTAAAGGAGAATCATTTGAACTAGTTAGTTATTCTGATACTGATTTTGCTGGATGTAATTTAGATAGAAAAAACACCTCTGGAACATGTCACCTTTTAGGAAAGTCACTAGTATCATGGTGTAGTAAGAAACAAAATTTTGTTGCATTATCTACTGCAGAAGCTGGATAAATAGCCACTGGAAGTTATTGTGCACAAATCTTGTGGATGAAACACACTTTACTAGACTATGGATATCAATTCAGACATGTACCAATAAATTGTGACAACACAAGAACTATTAACATTTCAATGAATCATGTTTCACATTCTATGAGAAATCACATTGATGTAAGACATCACTTTTTTATGGATCATTATCAAAAGGGTGATATCACTTAAGAATTCATTGGTATTAAATATCAACTTGCTGATATATTCACTAAACCATTAAATTCTGAGAGATTAGACTACATCATACATGATCTTGGTATGATTAATCATAAATAGATATCTTACATGTCTTACTGTTTAATATTTTGATATATTTTACTTTATGGTTTCATGCTCACTATTTCTCAGTTACTATTTCATGCTTACGGTCTCACAGTTAACACCTTGTGTTCACGGTCTTTCACCTAACTGTCTCACCGTGACTGCACAGAATAGTCACTATCTCACTGTGACTAACACCAACTGTCTCACCATGATGACCACCAACTATCTCACTATGATGACTGCTTTTCATTACACCATAAATCCTACTCACGGTCTCACTGTGAAGATTAATTATACATTTATATTAATCAGTATTGCGGTAATTTTTATTTTACCGATATTTACGTTCCCATGTTTTTTATGAAGTTTGACATTCCCAAATGATGAAACAAAATGTTTTTCACTCGATTCCTCACCTGAGCTCTCTCCTGCTCACTCTCTTCAAACCTTTTCTTCTTTTCTCTAGCTCGAACCTTCAGTGGATTCCCAGGATGAAGCATCCATCTTCACCCTCATCTGAGAAGCACTGCATGAAGAAACAGAAGAGAGCACTGAAGATATCCCCTGATGGTCCCCTGAATCCTAACCTAGTAAGTCGTATTATAGTTCTTGAGAAAGAGATTTTCCCTGAGTGGCTACTGTCGAGAAAATCGTTGGTTCTAAAAATCTTAAGAGAACAAGGATGGCTCGAATGGTTCTCTAGAAAAGATAGACATATCTACCCAAGGTCGGTTGCACAATCCTATCAGTTTGTAAAGTTTTTCTTTTAATGATGCAGAAAGTTTTATGGTAAAAAGCTGGATCAATGGACAAAAATGATCATTCTCTTTGAGGCTATGCGTTGCATGCCTGAGGATCCCTCATGAAGGGATTTGTGATGACTACCAAAGAGACCCTCCTCCATCAACCGACATCTTTGATATGGAAAATGCATTGGAAATCACAACTAGAAATGGCACCAAGAGAAGGGCCAAAGTAGCTGAATTAGATAGGGAGACAAGGATCCAGTTTAAGTTTTTTCAGAATTTGATTACTACAAGGAAAGGAGATTTTTCTGTGTTGAAGTATCAGGATGTGTTCCTAATTGATCTAATGAAGAATGTCTATAAGATCAATCTTTGAAAATATATCATTCACCACATGTGTGAACTGATTAGGGTCACTTCCAAATACACCTCCTTGTTTTACTCAAGGATGATCTCAATTATGCTAGATGCTAAATGAGTGGTTGGACCAAATGAGGAAGTAATCATGGATTTTGATTTTTGTTTGTCCAAGCCTACCATTAGAGGGATGAAAATTAAATGGAACCCTTGGAAGAAGTAGTGGGTTGAGGATAATGATCAACTGTATAAGAAGTATAATCCTGTTGATTATCCAAGAAGGACAAAGAATATTACTGATCCAGGTTTGGAACCAGATGAAGTGGTTGAGTATCCAGAAGAGGTAGAAGAAGAGGAAGTGGTAGCTGAAGTACCACCTAGAGAAGATATAACAACCCATACTTTACATACATTGTTAATACTTCAAAATTTAAGCACACTTATTACAACATATGACAAAACCACAAAGGACCGTATAGGTATAGTGTCTTTAGAAACTGGGAAACATAAACAACTGGTTCATAAATCTTCTACAGTGTCTCCCATTTATTTCATCATATCTAGTGTCCCTTTTATCATATTCTACTTAATATCCATCTTCCTGACCTGGGGAAAAGAAAACATAAAAGGGTGAGCTCAAATGCTCAGCAAGGGCAAATAAAGGAAATAAAAATCATATCTTTTTGAAAATCAAAACCTGCAAAAGAGGTCATAATATCTTAACATGGAATAAATCATAGAAGTGAAAATGAGATCCCCATAATCATAACATAAAACTTGAAACTTTTTGTCATGCACACATAATCATGGAAAATCATTTCTTGTTAGTCATGACTCATTGCCAAGACTATCTTAGTGGACAGAGTCCCTTTCTGAACCGAGTCACCCTCGTTCCAGTCCTGTTTCACTGAACCGGTATAACCTACCGTTCCAGCCATGTCTATCTCATGAGATATAAAATCTTTACCCAATGCATTGGAGGGAGATATAGGTCCCAGCCATCTTATAATGAATCCTTTCTTATGTGTTCCACATAATCATAAATCATACATCATCGCATAACACATGTAACAAAAATGGGATTCTTGAAACATCATGACATCATAAAACAAATCATATATGGTAAATGAATTCATCAAATCAATGTAATAATAGGGATAAAAACATAACCCTTTATTATCTTAGATGGAAAATAATTTTGATAAAACACTTGAACTCCATTCTTGAGGAAAATATCCTTTCTTCTTCAAAAACACTTTTCTTTTCTTAACATGTCATACAATTATAAACTAAAATAAGTTGATTAAAAATAAACTTTAAAACTTGTAAAGGAAGCTTCTTGGAAATAATGTTTTAAAAATCCATTCATGTCGTATAAGTTAAAAAAACATTCTTCGTACTTTTGTCGTAAAAGTCAAAAAGTACCTCGTACGAAAAACGACAAAAGATTCCTTTCATATCTTTTACTAAAAACTCACAGAAGGGTAAAATTGGATTTAAACAATTGTAGGTGGATGGAAATAATATTACATATTGATGAAACATGGATGTGGATGATAAAATACACCCCAGTAAATACTTACGAATAAACAATCTCGGATAAAAATGAGATTGTGATATTTCCCTTACCTTAGGTCCGATTTGCTTTGTACGTGTCCGAAGCTCCTGTATAATGGTTTAAATAATGTTATTGACTTATTCCAGAATCATACATATTGATATGATATCATATATGGTCATATTCTTAGATTCTTGTTAGTAATATTTCATTGTTACTTGTTACTCGGGTCTTTATTGCCTTTTGTTCTTATGCGTGTTCTGCCGAATAAATTCTTATTCTTCTTTTAAGGTTATAGATACCTTATATCCAGAATGGTATTAGTGTAACATATATCATATTTATTCATTCAATTCATTTATATAATTAATATGTAATGATGATCATGTAGAACGAGTCACATCACATCGTGGAGATGGTATTCCGTACGTACGCACGAGTGATGATATCGTTCCTATGACCGTGGAATTGTATTGGAGTATATATATATTATTTCTGTATAAATATTAATTTATAATAATCATAAATAGTTACTCATTACACCATTATACCCATCCTTGTAATGTGATGGTGGAAAATAGATTACACCACGGCGTGGAGACGGTATTCCGTACGTACGCACGCGCGGTGATTTCATTTTTCCATACGATGGATAGAAGGTGAATCAGGGTTGTTTAATATTTATAATAACATATCAGTATGTAAGTAATACTGATGTTATTACTTTATCATGAAACAACTAAAGAAGAAGAAGTTGAAGAAGAAAGAAATTGAAAAGATCGGTAATGGATATTACCTCTTCTTTGGAACGCCTCTTTGAATCCTCCACTTAGGGAACTAAGATAGGTCTTTGAAGAAGACCAGGACATCTAGGATTATTCTAGGGAAGTGGAGAGGAGAAAATGGCAGGGGTTGGCCGAGCTTGAGTGCTCAAATTGGTGTGAGGAGGAGGGGGAGGAGGTGCCCTTTATAAGGGAGGAGAGGGGCTCCTTAGGAATATCTCAAAATATTATTTTATATTAAAGTCAAAATCGGTTTATAATGGTTCCGAAGGGTCTTATTTTTAAGGTAAAGTGGGGATAGGTCTAAATCCTATCAACCAATAAGATTTAGACAAGTTTAGGGTATTATTTTAACCTTATCAATTAGATTTAACTCTAAGTTAAATAATTTAACTTTTACCGTGTCTTTTTGTTTTCTTTCACTATATGGTTAATACACTTACTATAACATGCCAAACGAACCCCAAATTGTTTATTATTAATATATATATCCTTAGATAAGTCATTTGGCCGAACCTTAGATTTTTAGGAATAAAATAAAAATTAATAATATAATATTTTATTTAAAAACTATTTTGTGTCAATTTTGACACTATTTGATATATGATTTTTGTGAAAGTCATAACAGAATTATATGTTCGAACCAAGTTTATTAAACAACAATAATATATCATAGTAACCTATAAAATTTGTTTAATTCATAAAAAGTCTCAAATTACATTTATTTTGGTGTTTATAACATCAATTATGTCAATATTTCATTAATAAGATAATTATTGTATCATCATTGTGTCATAAATAAGTTAAATTATTTAATGTCTAAAAATTATACATAAAATACCATTATGTAGGAAATCTTTTTAGCTTTCTAATGAATATTTATAGTCGAATTTATCTTATGTATAACCCCATATTAAAAATGATTTACTTATTAAATGTTGATTTTAACTATTTTAACCCTTCTTTAAATAAATTAATAATAAATGTCCTAATCTAACCCAAGTGGGCCTAAATGGTCATATTTTATTCATAAGGTTGTTTTTGGTCGAATTAAACTTATCCAATAGAATTAGGACATGTGTTAGGGTAATAGTAAAATCATATTTACCCTTAGTTACCCTATTAACCGCGGTAAAAAAGTAAAAAGTTACTATTCACCAAAAAATTATTTTCATCTTATTGAACCACATTTTAGTCCTTGATATTAACTGTGTCTCTCGGATTTTCGAAATTCCATTCACAGAAGCGGTAAAATTAAGTTTTATGCAAAATTCAGTTTTTTAACCTACCACTTAGTGCATTCACTATTCATCAAAAACTGAAAGTTTTCATAAACATACCAAAATTTCACCCTAGGCAAATTTCGGTATTCCGAATCCAAAAATGATGTCCATTTTGAAAAATAAAATTTATAAAATTTCAAAAAGTGGTTATTACTATTCATAATGGCTAGTTTTAATAGCATATTGTTGTTTAGTGAAACTCGGTATTGCGTACGACGCAAGCTATCGAGGAAGGTCGCGATTGCGTGTAAAGCAAGCCAAGCAAGTGTTGTGTAGAAAAATATTCCTTTGATGATTTATATAACATAAATGTCTCGGGTGTTACAGAAGAGGTTGAAATACCTCATGAGGAAGCAGATCCTTTTGAGAAGGAAAGGAATGTTGTCCCTACTGATGATCCTGATGAAATACCTTTTAGAGAGGATGTTGTTGTTGTTCTTAGTGAAGAATAATCTCCTGCTATTCTTGGAGAGGAAGAATCTCATGCTTCTAGAGATGGTGTTGATCTAGAAATCCAACCAGAAGCTGCAATAGATTAGATTATCCCTGTTTTAGAGAAGCAAGCCATGGAAGAGTCAGGTGGTGGAGTAAACCTTCCTGCAATGCTAGAAGCTAGTCGAGAAGAACTCCCTTTTGAAAAATAAGCATGTTTGGAAGCACAGTCTATGTAACAGTCGGTTCCTGAGTACATACCCTCTGCTGAAGAGAGGATGGAAATTTCTTTTCATTTGGAAAGGAAAGAAATTGATGAGGAGAGTAGAGTCGATCATGTGGATCTTGATCATGCTGTTGAGCCTATAGTTTCTAAAATGGAAGCACAGTTTGAGGGGGAGGAACCTCAAAAACGTGATCCTAGTGCAGCTGAGTCTGATGAATTTGAATCTGAACCTAGTGATGCACCTACTTCCACTGAGTCATACTCTTTGTAAACTCGGTATGAATTCCCCAGCTTTTATGATGTGATTGAATCATAGGAAGTGACTACAACTAGAATGGATCTCACCTCTTTATTTCAATTGAAATTAGTCACTCACCCTGATCCAGAACTAGATCCTCAACCTCAACCTCAACCAGAATCTACACCAGAACATGTACCACTTCCTTCACCTATACTCCTACCCAAGAAATAATCTTTTGTAACTAAAGATTATTTGAAAGTCTTTGGAGAAACAATCTTAGCTGGAGTTGAGAAGATTATATCCTCTCAACCTCGTCATGTGACTCAACTATGTTAGGAAGTTGCCTCGATTATTTTAGAGAATAATATTCTTGCATATTCAGACAAGGATGATCTGTGAAATTCAAGAAGTAAGGGTGGAAAACAAACGGCTTAGAGCTGATGTTGCAACTTTGAAAAGTATGGTAGCTGACATGCAAAACGAACTTTCTTAAAGATCATAGCCTGCTCCTTTTGTTACTGCTCCTTCACTTGCTGCTACTTCTCCTGAACCAAATGTTTCCAACATTTCAAGAGATATTTTATCTCAAGTTCATCCATATCTGTTATCTTTTGATGAGAATATTGGAGAAAGGAACACAAATATGCTGAAATGCATGAGAGAGCTTGTAGAGAATCAGAATAAGCTTATAGATGAGTACACTGGTTGTCTACAAAAGGTCTTGAAATAGATCAAAGCTCTAACCGTAGCTGTAAATGCATCTCCTTTATCGGGTCAACCTTCTATTCCTTCTTTGGATGATTCTCTACTCAGATACATAATCATGGAAGAAATTTAGAATTCCCTTAGTTGTTTATATTTTTCTTCTTTATCTGAATTTGTAAAGAACAGTGATAGAGCACATGACTTGGTTCGCATTCATTCCAAGATTTCCAATGATGCTCAACTGGAGATCACCAAGAAGGTAGACTTTTATCTCACCCGGATTTTCTCTAAAATTGACACGACCAATCACTTTATGTATCTTTTGGAGAATCTAAAAATCCCTCCAGTGACTCAGGCTTTTAAAGATCAAGTTCAGAAGCTTGCAGAGTTCACATGATTGTTGGAAAAACTCATAGAGAATAAGGATGATTTTGAAAAGGCTATGCAATATGGTGGATAAATCATTACTGATTTCATCAATTTTTTGAATTTGTATATTCTTGTGCAGAGTACAGCTATAGTTGCACCAGTTGCTACCCCTCTTAGACCTAGTCTACCTGCCTGAGCCTCAACTACCATGTCAGTCATCCAAGCCCTATCTCAGATCAAACCAGTCATTATTGATCAACCACATACTAGATATTCTGCTGCTCCTTCTTTGGCTCAATCTATTTTTGAAGGTCTACCTTTACTTTCTTTGTCTACTACCTCCATGCCTTATTCTACATCAGCTCTAGCTCCTGCTGCTGATAAAGGAAAAGATAAATCCAATCTGTGATGCCAACCAATGATTCTTTATTTTTGATGGGATGTCTTTGTTTTTGTATTTCTATTGCATGATGTATTCTGAACGTTTTTAATGTAAAATTCATTTTTTCACTCCTTTCTCTCTACATTTTGATAATACCAAAAGGGGGAGAAAAAAATCAGAAGATAACCATCAGAAGAAAACATAAGAAGTTAACTCATGAAAAATTCTATGTTATTAGAACTTATTTTTCTCTAAAGTTTCATTAATTTTATACTTTCTCTATACATGATTTTTGATCATCAAAAAGGGGTTCATTATTGGAATCCTAATGTATTAATCATGTTTTAATGATCACAAATCTTATTACTGTTAATTAATCTCATTATTATTTAAAAATCTTATGCATGATCACAAATATTACATATCTTATCAAACCTCTATATTTTTGTTTCATGTTCTCTTACCTTATAATGGTTGCGCTTAATTCATATTATGCATATTACTGTTTAAGTTTGAATACAGTTATTTTTCTAAGTATCAAGACACCGTGAAGTTTGACACAGTATGACAGACTGTGTGCAAGACACAGACACCGTGAAGTGTAAGACAGACACAGTAAGCCTGACACCGTAAATCCTATGTCTTAGACACCATGGCCAGTGATACACCGTGACCTAAACACACCATTATAGAAATCTGGACATCGTGAATCAAAATACTATGAGTAAGGCACCGGAAGCAAGAAACTATAAGTCAGACACTGTGACCCAGACACTGTGAAGGAAACACCGTGAGTCAAACACCATGACTGAGACACACCGTGAGTCAGACACCGTGACTCAGACACACCGTGACTCCGACACTGTGACTCAGACACCGTGACATGGACATAATATGAAGGACACACTGTGAGCCACATATTTTGAAGGTCACACCGTGAAGGACACTCCATGAAGGAGACACCATTTTCATAACCAATGTGACACCGTTTCTACACCTTTTTTCCAATATCATTTAAATAAAGATAACGGTCATATTTGATGTTTTTAATGAAAATAATGTTATATAATGATATTTGATGCATGTCAAGAAACACTACCTTGTACCTATGGAAAGGAAATCATTCCTATTGCCGGAGCTTGAGTAATATAAGGAGGATTGAGCTGTAATAGAGGGTAACACACAAATACACATACCAGAACAAACGTGAAGCTATAGACAATACACGCGAGCTCTGTACTGAAAAGAAGAACAATCCTAAGCAAAAAAGAATAGATTGAAAGATCATTCAAGAACTCACATGCTTGCAATATGACACTACTGGAGGAATTGAAATCAAGAGAACATTTTCACTCGTGAAGAACACTAGTTGAACTAAGACACTCTGTTTTTCAACAAAAAATTAGAAAAGGACTCAGAATCATTTCTGATGAATCCAACGAGTCCAGAGCGGCACTTCTAATCATTAGAGCCTTCTAAATATTCATATAATCTCTCTAAGTGATTTCTTTATTTACTTTCGAGCAGTGTGAGTACCCTATTTATTTTACACACACACTATCTCTTGTGCTGAACTGGAGGATCTATAAATCCTAACCCACATCTGTTTTGTCTCTTTTTATTCCCAATTAGGATAGTGGTAGAGGTAAAATAGGACCTGGATAGCCTCTGTGTTGTTGAGTTGTTTTCCCATGAATAACTATGGTAGAGGTCTGAGTACCTGGATAGTTTGTAAACTGTTGTTAACCCCTATTCAGGGTGTGGATCAAATTTATATATATATTTGAGAGGACTAAGTCTCAGCTTAAGACTGAACCTCTTTGTAATATCTATTGTGATTTTTTATTTTAAGTTTTAATGTATTATACTTTTAACATTTATATTCCGCTGCTGTTACTTTTAAATACAAAACTATTTTAAAGTTACTTTGATAGTTAATCTAGCAAGTGCTTTTAACTATTGTAAATCAGTAGATTAGTTTCAAAATCCAATTTAATCTCTTGATTACTTTGACTGAGACCTAATCAATCTTTGAAATACTAATTGAACCTTTACAGTTTTACTATTCACTACAGTTTAACATGTTTTATAAATTGGGGGATTTTCAATAGAAACTATTTTTAACATAAATTTTAATTTGAACTCAATTCACCCCCCTCTTGAGTATCCACTCTGACCAAAAAATAGTAATGGACTGATGTCAAGACTATCCTTACATATCTAAGAAGAAATACGGATATGTTATTGGTGTATGGAGGAGAGGAGGATCTTATCATCATAGGGTATGTTGATGTTGGTTTCATGAATATTAGAATGATCTCAAGTAACAATCAAGATATATTTTCTATCTCAATGGAGGATCTTTGATCTAGAAGTGTTCAAAGAATCCATTTATCATTGATTCTATAGTGGAGTTAGAATATATAGTGTATTGTGATGGAACCAAGTAAGTCTTATAGATTTAGAACTTTTTCTAGGATCTTGATGTTGTGCCTAGAAGTAAATATCCCATTACATTGTATTGTGATAATTCTACAGCTCTGACTCTTGAAAAAGAGCAAATGTCACATCAATGGACAAATACAACACTCTGAAAGTATCACATCTTGAGGGATTTATAGAAAAGGGGTGAAGTTGTAGTGGGTATAGTGTCCACATAAGAGAACATAGTGGACCCCTTGACTAAAGTTCTATCTCAGTAGAAGAATGAATATCATGTGAGAGCTAGTGGACTGAAGGTTGATAGCAGTTGGCTCTAGTGCAAGTGGGAGTCTATAGGAGTTGGTGCCCTAGTAACCAACTTCTTTGTACATTATGAAAAACCTTTATTCATTGTATGAATATTAATAAACTACTTATCACATCATGATTGTTCTTTTACGTGTCATAGTATGTGATAATGTCCTAAGAATAGTTGTCGCATTAAAAGGTCATTTCGGATCCCTGCTATGATGAGAACCTAGAATTTCCATGACACTATTCTTGAATTTCTGTTCTATGGCTAGAAGATATCATTTTAAGGGACACAAATGAAACAAGATATTAGGGGTGGGGACTCATGAATCTTTTAAGAACCTTATTATGTTGTGATCCCTTAATAATATCCCATAGGATATTATGAGAACAAGACCTTCCATTAGTAAATCCACATTCACTAGTGTAATAGGACGTTCCTACATTTGGACGTGTGTATTGGTCCTTATAAATTAAGATTATTGTTAATTCATATTATTACTCCCATAGTTAGATGTATTGATGAATATCGTGAATAAATATGTTTATGATGAGGTAGGATAAGTTGGTTGTGTCATGAGTAATACTGCATTAATGAATAATGTATGAAAATATTTGTCACTTCTACAGAAGTAGATATCTTTGGACATTTGATGGAAATGATATAGCCTAACTTATTACATGGTCATGGTGTTCTCTAGGCAAGTTCAAATCGAGGAAGTCATAGAATGAGAAATAGAGAACATGGGTTGATGGAACTTGCATACAACCCACTTGACTATAGATATCAAGACAATGGGATTATATTACATGATAATAATTCATATGAGGTGACATGTCATTATGACATCAGCTTCCTTCTCTTGGCTTCCTTGGTTATTTTCTAGATAGTAATCTTGGACTTTAGGCAAACCTACCTAATGCCAATGAGAAAGGGGACTAAAGGACAAAATGCTAAGTGTAGCCAGTATCTTAGTTAAATAATTTATGTATTTAACAAGTTGAATAAATATTATTCCTAGCCGAGGTTTAATAATTATTCATGTATGCCAGATTTCATTTATTTCATCGCTAGTTATTCGAGAGAATATATTAGGGATAGAATATTTATTTATCAGCCAATAATACAGTTACATTTATTTAATAAATAAGGAGTTATTATTAAATTCCTAGTAAATTTTGAGAAGGATTAGTGGACTATGTTATGGGTCTGGTGAGAAATAATATTATTTATTATTTGGTTAAATAATATTTAAATATAATGTTCAATTTAAGCACATTTCATGGAAACAATATCATTTATTTTAATATTTGACACAGGGTTTTAAATGGAATAATTAATTAAGTAACAACACTTGTGTGGATTATTTATTATTACTCGTTGAATTAAATTCCTTGTTTTTATATTATTCTCTAAATTATCAAAGGGGACATTCAACCGTTTAATAACTTTTTGTGTGAAGAACATACTTGTAGAAAATATCTTGAACCCAGATAACTCTTCCCTCTCTTAGAACACTATCTTGAATGATAGATATCCTCCTCCACTAGATCAAGGAGAATGCTTTGGAAGTTATTTTCAAGGAAATAAATGGAAAACATCGCAAATGAATGGATCTTCCATGCTAGCACCCAGAGACTCCTTAGGTGACGTTGGGAGATACGTGGAGTATCTTTCAATCACTTCTAAAGGATTCAGATCATTGGATTCTACATTGAAATGAAGCCACACATAGGACCTTTGGTAAGTCTCATCAACAAAGAAAGAATCAACATTGAGGCAATTCAATAATTTAATCAAATTAATTATAAACAAAATATGTTAATCCTCTATGATCAGTTCCAGGTTCCCTCTTTTATCTTCTATCTTAGATTCAATTCTATGGATATTGGTGTTCATCATCGTATTGATCCTAGATTAATCATAGATTATGAAAATTATCAAATTTGGGTACACACCCATCCTACACTTCCGCTGTGCCTAGAACCTATAGTTTATAGATGAGATAAGTACTTGTTTACTTGATGGAGGTCTGTAGTAGCCTTCAAAAATTATGAAAACATTAGTTAAGGTAGGGTAGCTTGGATTTATTTGAGACTCTTGGTTATTTTTTGATTTTATGTTTGTGTGCCTCATTAGTATGCCTTTCAATATAATTAATGTATTATGTGAGTTTCTCAAATAGGTTTTGAGGGGTTCACATCAACCTAATTTTCAACATTGATCGTATAACATTCTAAATAGTTTTATTTTAAACACCATGACCCTAGTATCCCATATTCAATGGTTACAATATTACATTGGTGCAAGATATAAGACTCATCCCAAAGGGTCAAATATGATAGTAGTATTTCAAAATAAAATACATTCTTGAAGCTCATTTTACATTTGTAAAATTAAGATAAAATATTGTATTTTCTTTGAGAATTCCCCTATTACCATTGGCATATCTCAGCATATCAATTATAATACATTTCATAGAATCCTATGTAAAAGAAACAAAAGAAAGTAGTGAGCTCAGATATTCAGTAAAGGTATGTGTACAGTGGAAGATATCCTGAATAAATACGAAATAATAAATATGTAATGAAAAATATCTAAAAACATTGGTAATTTAATGAATTACTTGATCATGAGGAATAATATGTCATAAATAAATGATGATCAAATAATTCAATATAAATAATCACATGATATTGTGACTTACCCATGGATATCATAACTAATCAAATAATCACATGGACACTAATAAATAATCTCATAATAAGGTAATTTGTAATTCCATACATTATAAACATAAAATCAAGGCCTTATTCCAAGGAGTCTTACATAAATTCATAATGCCTAAACCAAATACCCAACCTTGTTTGTCTCATGAGACCTACTGATGTATGAAGGGGCTATAACAAGCCTAGTGCATCACTTACTAAGTTAAATTCATTCATCATATGAAGATGGAGAATAAATATTCAATATATAATAAAAAGAAGAATTCATATTTAAAACTAACATATGAAATGTTAATACTCCCCCCAATCAATGAGCATAATCATAAACCATGTAGAGTAATGTTGAAAATGGTATCCAAATAGCATATACATTGTCAAACTAATCATAAACCATCCAGATAAATAATAAGGATGATTTAATTACATCATATCCAAAGTTAAGTGTAAGTAAGATAAGTTTCTTTTTCATTATTGAATATAAATACCATAAAATGTCATTAAAAATTACATATTCAAAATACCATTTTGACATTTAAAATTACTTTTAAAAACTACATGTTTACAGAATATTATTAAAAAATTATTTGAAAATAACCTTGTAAAATTATAAAGGAATATTAAAATCAATGAGTATTCATGATAAAAATAATGTTCCATTCATTCTGAGTATGTTAAAATAGATATTACTTTCATATTTTTCTATGAAAAGTAAACAAGTTCCTTCTTCCTAAAATGACAAGAAGATTCTATTCTATTTTTTGTTTGTAAAAATTAAATCATGTGTAAAAAATAATTTAAAAATATGAGTATATTATTAAACATTTTCTTGATAACCATTTTAGAAAACATGGATATAGAAGAAAAGGGGTTTTCTGATGAAGAGATAAATAACATCAACTTTTCTTAAAAACAGTTTCTCGATCATTTTAAATAAAAAAGAGAGGATGTTGGTTCTAATAAATAAAAATTTCATGAATAACGAAAGGAAAAAAATTATTATTTTGAAGATAGAATTAATAAATAATTTCCCTAGTGGATACTTTAACTTAAACAATCCCAAATAATAATGATATTTTGAAATAAACCCTTGCCACATTGGTCACTTTTCAATCATATTAACCTTGAAATAAAGATTCTTAGATGGATATGAATATCTGATAATTTTCATGAGAATAAAAATAAATTAAATTAATGGGTAGTATACACACACACACAAAAGAGGACAATATAGAATATGTATCAGAAAAGTAAAAGTTATTGGATAAATATAAGACACATGATTAACATAAATGGATTTTACCTAAAGTTTGATGAATATTTAATATATTAAAAAAGTAATTTCCTGGGGACCATAATATATTAGTGTCTTCAGAATCATGGAACAAGATAATATAAATTAGTGAAAGACCTTAAATATTTCCCACAAATATCTACCCCTTTAGTACATCTACATAAACCATTTCTTCATACCATGGGGAAATGAGGGAAAAATTAACAAGGTAAATAGAGGAGGTACATAAGCATAATATGAGCATAATGGTATGAGAATAACATTTCAAGATCATACCATATATATCAAATTTTTTATATATGATTCATGGAATAAATATTGGTAGTTTATAAGACATGAATAATAAGGGAATCAAGAGCATAATCCATGAGATCACAATATGGGAATATGACATTGAATTTATGGGATAAACATAACTATATTAAATAATTTCCTAAAAGTAAACTTTTATTGTGAAAACCTATTAGGGCACATCATGGGGGCTACACCTACTGGGAGGGACATGCCACCATACCCAGTCACAACCCTTTATTTATAGTGGATCAGGTTATACCTTATTCCCATAGTAGATCAATCCTGTAAAATTTTTCCGATAATTATCTTATGAGATATAAATCATTACCCAATGCATTGGATAGCTATAATGGACTCACTAGATGCTATTTTGGATGCCCCATCATATAAGATATAATGGGATTACCCAGAACTATCTTGGCCACCCCATAGTATAAGATATAATGGGCTTATCTAGTGTTATCTATGCCACCCTATCATATAATATCTAATGGGATTACCCATTGCTTTTTTGTCCATCCTATCGTACAAGCTGCAATGGGACTATATGGTGTTGTCTGGGTCACCCCATCATATATGTTGTAACAGGATTACCCGACGCTATATGGTTCAACCCATTAAATAATCTATTTCTATGAACCATGACTTTAATAATGTAAAAAATGGATTTTATATCATCATGAAACTCATAAAAATAACTATTCATTCGTAAATTCATTAACCCATGGAATAGAAATGGGTTCCAAGTCAATCTCTTGGAGACTAGATTAGCCTGTAAAAAATGGGTTTCATAAACATCATTCCATAAAAACATAAACCATTTAGGGAAATAAAATAAAAGATATCGTTGGATAATATACTTAGTATATCATAAACTATATCAAATGACATCATCTTGGATGGTGAATGATTTTGAAAGATCATTTGAAACATGTCATTTATTTGAAAAATAATTTTTAAAACATATAACATTTTCTATGTAATTTTATTCGATTTTTTTGAAATAATATTAATTAATCCTTAAAATCCATTTCATATACTTCTTGAGGAAAATAAACATTATACTTAGAAAAACACTTTTTAAAAAATATAACATTTTGAAAACCATTTCCATTTAAAATAACATTGAAAACTTATAATGGATGCTTTGAAAAAAACATTTAAATAAATTTTTAAAACATACACATATTTTAAAATAATTTTAATTGAATACTATCCGAAAATTTAATTTATTACATTTCAAATCATTTTTATAAAAAAAATTAATTGAATTCCAATTTCTCACTGAAGAGAGAGATAAAGATGGATTTTCTTAATAAAAATTTCTTAATTATATTAAGTACTAAAGAGTGGAATAATGGATCCATTATTTAAGATATCATGAATAAAAATAAGAGAAAAAAATTCATTGTAGTTTTTTAGATATGGATCAAAATATTTCATCAATGGAAGAACAATTATAAACAATCCAGATAAATGATGTGACTGCAGCAAAAAATTGTTACCAATTTGGTAACATTGAATCATAATCCCTATGAAAGAATAAAATCAAACAAAGATTTAAATACCATTAAATTAAATATACTCATGATATAACATTCTAACGGATATATATAAAACTCATAGAAAAATTTAGGTTAATAACAGGCTTGTATCTCAAAGAAATAAAATGGAGACAAAAATTACTTTACTGATTTGGTACCTTTTGAACCAGAAACCCCATAAAATAAAGATCCTAAAAAAGATATGTAAATAATAATAAATTTAATTATAATAAAAATAAAATACCTTCATCTAAAGTATATACACTATAAAAAATAAACTAGTAGTGAATAAGGCATAAGTCTCGTGGAAATAAAAGTGAGATGAGAAAACTCTTACCTTAAGTATTGAATTTATTTGTACATGATCAAAAATATGATATAATAAATATAATATTATAATAAATATACCAAATAAGAAAATTATTATATATAATACCATTTATGATTTTATTAGGAATTTAAATTGTTTATTTATTAATAATTCTGTATTAATGTTACGTTTGGGGTAATATCTTCTTTGTTTTTCATATATGTTTTGACTTGTTATTCATGATCCAATTTATTAGAGAATGATTTACTTATTTAAAAAATTTATTGAATTATATAAATATAATACATATTCATTATATAAATATTTATAATAATCTATAAAATATAGAAATAAGAAATGAAATACAATGTTCATAGAGATAGTAGGCCCTACGTATGCATGAATGTTGTTTCCATTTTGCTATCGTATTGAAAGAATGAAAGTAAAGGAAATATATGTATATATATATATATATATTATCATTATAGTTTAATTATTATTTTATAAATATCATATATATTTTCTAAACTCATCCTTAATACATTTAGTGTAATGTGTGGACGGATCACATCGCTTTGAGGAGGTGGTAGTCCACACATCCAAAAACAAAGTCATCATCTTTACAAAAAATAAAAATCATTAAGGTATGTTTTATATAATAATTATAGAATAATAAATACATTATAAATATCATATATATATTATAAAAAAGTATTCACATCAAAATTTCCAACCATAAGAGCTGGTAAAAAACAAATGATATTATTTCTTGAGGTAGTAGTCCACAGAACACATGAATGATAAGTTTGTTTCCTATTTTATGGAATTGTGTGTAGGTGTAGGTATAAAGATTATATTAAAAACTATCAATTTATTGAGGATACTTAATTTATTATATATTCGTGTAATATGAATAATTATGGTGGTGGATAATGAAAATAAAACAAAAGAGCTTCTGGAAGGATGTTAACTTTTATTTGGGTAACTCCTTTTAGTATTCACCAAAGGGATTCTTTGGATGGATATAACCCAGAAATTTTTCCTCAAGGATGAATTAATGGAATTTTTTAGTATATTTGAACATGGTTTGGCTGATCCAATGGGATTTATAGGTTTCAATATGTGATGGGGGTGAGTTCCCTTTTTAAAGTGGAGGAGGGGTGACATTCCTGTAAATATAAAAAGGTAAACACTATTGAGAGTTATTCCTTACATATTTTCCTCCGATAATTATCCATTTTAAATAAAATATTTTATTTTTCTATTTCCATAAAATGTATTTTGTACTTTTTTCTAAGTTATTTGGTCCCTTAAATTAATGTTTATCCAAAAGTTATTCTATTTTTTTACCTTAATCGTAGTATTTAATTTTAATTAACTTCACTAATCATTTGGTGAAAAACTAAGTTAACCTCATTAAATATTATAAATTATTATTATTAAAAGTATAGATTCCATTTTTCTAAATTTTAAGCACATAATTGGTAGAAATTAATTTAATATTAATCTCATAGGCGTGATTGGTGACAAGTTTTTAAAGTGAAAAGCTCAAAAGTTTGAAATCATTGTATATCAAATTTCAATATGAAGATTGTTAAAATAACCTAAATTGGATTAACTTTTGTATAATTTAACTTATTAGACTTTATAACTGATTTAAAATATAATTTAAATATATAAATAAATTATATGAAAATGCGGTTTTCAATTAAAATTTGATATTTTTCATTATTCATCAAAAAATTAAATTTATTAGAAAAATACAAAAACAAAATAACCCAATTTAATAATGATATTAATATATAAAAAATGAATTTTATTTTTCCAAATAATAATTTTAAAATTTGAAAAAATTTAATTAAAATTGTTTTGTCGTTAAAATGCGGAAAAATTACTTGTTTGAAAATACATATTTTTATTTATAAAATTTGATTTATTATTATATTATGTGTATAAAATATATTGAATGAGGGTAAAAAAATTTATTGAATAAATAATATATAAATTTTGTTAAAAAGATTCATCAAAATTATATTTGTTAATTTGTTGAGGTAAAATTTTGTTTTTACATGGAAAAATAGTGTTCTTATAAAATAAGTTCCATTATTTTAAAATGGTTTTCACTTTCATTTATTACTAATTAATAACCAATAGATTAATTTTATATACATGTGTAAATAATAATTTAAAAATTATTTAGACTTATTCATAACTTCCATTCCTATGGTTATGTGGTAACTATAAATATATTTTAATATTAATATTAAAAATATAATGTAGTTTGGTAAAACTTGGCCTTGCATGAAACAAAATCTATAAAAGGAACTTGAACATATTTTTAATATAAGACAAATATATTTTTGTGTGTACTGTAAGATAATATAATTGTTGTGCGTGGTGAAAGATTAAATTTTTTTTATGAAACACAATCCAAACATAGTGCCTTCATATAACACAAGTTATATTCACTGTTGCATTAAATACAGTATATTGGAAAAATGAATTAATTCTAAAAAATTAATTTAAAAAAATCTTGGGTATTACATTATACCTCCATTAAAATGAATATTTTTCCTTGAAAATTTTCATGGTTATCAGTGGTTTAGTAGTTGAAATTTCCTTTCATAGAAACTCACATCGTGAAAGTGAATACTAAAAATCACTATAAAAAGGGAATGTAGGAACCATAACAGTTACCCAAAGTAACTAATAACAAGGTTTCCATATAAGATAACATAGGTTGTAAGTGAAAACATGGAAATAGAATATAAATATAACTATCAATTTCTAATGGATAGTGATAGAGAACATGGTCAGTAAAAAGTTAACGATCCCAAATCCATGACCCAATGAGGCTTGAAAAAGGACATTCATATCGTCAAATATTATTATAAAAAGTCAACGATTTATTTCAATACCATTTTTCATAAATTTTAAGAATTTTTAAAATAAAATAAACTTACTTTATTTCATTCCATATCATTATTTCAATCTCACACTTAGGTTACACCTTAATCAATTTTCACTTTATCTCTTATTCCCAGAAATGAATGTGAATTTTTCATTCCTTAATCATTAGAAGATCTTGATATCCATAATAGAATTATTGGTGATTCCATCGGTCATTATAAAAAAAAGGTCATCACAAGTTATACAATATTCATTAATCCTCTTATGGATAGATAATACATTAATCTCAAAAACCTCATTTGATGTTTAACCAAAACCATTCCAGAAATGGATAGCCTTATAACACTTTTAAATTATGAAAGTACAAAACATTAGCAATAAGTTCACTAAATCGGTTTAACATTGTTCCCAAATATATCATAAAGTATCTATAATTTTTCACAGTCCATACACATGAATACCTTCATCATTTGTTCTCTTTAAACATGGTAATAATGTTAATTACTATTAATCCTTATTGAAAAAATGAATGTTTCCTTATTAAAAATTTTATTGGATATATTCCTTAAATCCAAAAAAGTTGTAAACGCCATCCATGATAGCATAAACCACACTATAAACACATCCTTCATCGTATCTAAGGTAATCGGTACTATCCAATTTACTTTTTCATATACTACATATCTTTATCCAAACAAATATTTGTACAAGATCTTTTAATTCGGTCACCCATCATCATGGGGTCCACAAAGGAAACAGAGATGTCTCCTTTCTACATATGGGTCATATTTGTGCAATGGATTCCAAATTGAAGGATTATATTTGTCCAAATTATTTCTTTTTCCATTGTAAAATTCCCCTTTCACATGACAAACTACTAATCTTGAACATTGTATTATATTCATAATCATTACTTGGATTCCTATGGTAGAATGTAAGATAACTGAGAACACTATTTCCAAACTATGTTGTAATATGCCCCAATTGAATTTAAATAACATCCCACCAAATGGGTTGGTCATATAATAGATTCAAATTTTTGACTATTCTATAAGCACCCTAGTTTTCCTTGTATAAAACAACCCAAAAAACAGTTTTTTCAAATAATGGAAACATCTCCCTTAGGATAAGCCTCTTCTATCCATGTATTCTTTGATGATAATATATTTGAAAATATGATTCAATGTTAGTGGTCATCCCATTAGTATTTTTATGTGGCCTATCTCCTAATCAAAAAAACCCAAAGGTCATGGTTTACAATTTTATCCCTCATACCCAATGTATATAGAAACCATAATGGAAATGTAGGTCACATATCATCTGTTGTTTCATTGATATTTTGGTCCTAGTTGTATGACCTAAAACTATAGGAATATTACTTATTTCTCTTGGGTCAGTCCTATATAGCAAACCTCTTCTATCAATTCATGGAAATTTTTGAATTGAAAGACCCCTTCCATGTTTAGGTAATTTTCTCCCATAAACCAAACTTTGTGCCTGAGAAAATATGAATCTCAACAAACATTCATTGGATTTTAGCTATGTAATTTCAGAATTCTCTAGGACTTCTTTTCTTGACTATGTTGTAACACACCCTAGATGGCTTTAAATAATTTGTTCACAAATTTCTATGCATGTCAGCCAAAGGATTTAACTATTTATTATGCAGTATGTTCTCTAATCAGCTTGGCATAAAACTACCCATAAAATAGGTTTTCCAATTTGTGGTAACTTCATCATTAGTAGATACAATATTTAAAATCATAAGCACTTTTTTCTTACCACTCTTCATATTTAGGAATCCTCAAATCATAGCTTACAACATTTTCCTCTCACAAATTTATATTTTAACACATTTCTGGACAAATTACGATGTATGGGAGAACCATCAACCTTTCGGTCGAAGCTAATCACAAAAAATTATTCCCCCCCGCCCAATTTCCTTGTAGTATTAATTTAATGTATATATCATAATGTATTTATTATAATAACTTAAACTCAAAATCATAATTTCCTCACTATAAGAATTTAAACTACATGCTTAATGTCTTTGTCTCACTCCATTAAAATAAATGACACATTAACCGTTGTTATAAAGGGACATTTCCCCCTGAAAATTGTCCATATAATTAAATGTACTCTCGCTCACTCAAGTTAAATTCATATACGAGCAGTTTCTTATTCTTTTCTAATGCTAGTATTTTTATTCCCTTAATTACCAGGAACCATCCTTTGGAAAAACCATCCATTATGGTCTTGGGAAATCTGAATCTCCATAAAAACCCTTCAACAATCTGAAATAGAATGTCATAATTCTTGGGGACTTATTTTCTTAACTATTCTATAGAATTCCCTAGTCATATTTTCATAAGTTTATCATAGATTTCAGGTCATTTCATCCAATGGATTCCATTATTTGACTATTCAGTAACATCCCCTTGCTAAAACAGCCTGCAAAATATGTTTTTTGATCGATGGTAACTTCATCCTCTATTCCCTAATACTATGCTTTGGATTTGGGATCCATAATATCATGGCTCAATATTCCCCACTGGATATTAGAATAATGTCAGAACATTCTTATCCCATAATCATTGTTTGGGCCATCATCTCAAAACTTATGATCAAATAAGTTTAAACTAAAACACTATCCTTTTGAGTCCAACTTGTATGAATTTAAAATGACCATGAAAATATATGTAGTACATTCCATATTGAAAACCCATAAAGGTCAATATAGTTAAAAAACCAATTTTCAGCTCACTAGACCAATTACTTGCATGTTTTAGGAAAAATATTGAGAAATAAAAATATAAATGGTGTGGAAAATTTTAGACAAGAAACCTAAAATGGACGTTCTAAGAAAAATCCATGTTTTCTTCATCTAATATTCCTTCATATTGAGCTTATGAAAAAATTAGGGTGATGACATAAGGGACCAAAATTTTGAAAGGTTATACTCACGACCATAGAAATAGTTAAGATATACTCTCTAGGCCCCATGGATTAGAATACAATTATAGCATTCTCCCCATACTTTTCGTTTTGATTACAACTTACTTTCACAAAGATGTTTTTTTTAAATAAATTTCAATGTTATGATAAAATAATATAAAGAAAACAGGTATGGATACATAAGGGATTTGAGACAAAAGAATCCTTTTCATTTATGTTCTAAAATGTAGAAGAGATTCCAAATGCTAGAGCCTCTCTTCCAAATTTTATAGTTTATTGTCAATAAAGGATTCGAAAAGTTGAACTATACCCCAATAAATTTCTTAAGCTTTCCGATGTTTAGTTTTTCATATTGTAGTGGGATCCTTGGCTTTATGGAGTCTCTCCTACTCAACGCCAATGACTTATCTCTTTTATGACACAACCTCTTTTAGGGATCAGTGAAGTTAAAATAAATATTACCTTTTATTATTTAATTCATCTTCAAGGAAAATTATTTTGATACTATGGTACTCCTCCATCTTTTTTGAGTGGATGACATCAGCTTGAATCACGAAATCTCTAAGTTCCACAAACATGCCTACCTACTATGACTCGACCTACTAAAACCATCGATCTGATTCTCATTGATGGATAATTTTATTCACCATACAATGGATCTCGTAACAATGAAATCTATCATATCCAATCATGGAAATATTAAATTGGAGTTGGGAGATTCATATTGACATTTTCTCAAGAGGTGTCTCCCCAATGATCTTCCAGACATCCCACCAAACCAAAAGGCATGTAGAGAATAAATCATAATGTGTCTCTAGGACAGACTTAGATCCAGTCTTAGGGGGAGATACATAATCTATAATTGGTTCACTCAGTGAGTCTCCTTGTTCCTCTCCCTCCAAAATAGCCTCAACTCCGCCTAATGATGATGGTATATCTAGAATGGAAAACCTCATTTCAGGACCATACACCAAATTCATCTATAATTAATAGTAAGAAACACTCCTCATCAATATTAGATATTCAAAAAATAGAAAATGAAATGAGATAATTGAAAACAATTGATAACACTCTCCCATTGTAAAATTTATTGTCATGATTGGTACTTCTCTAGTTCCCCTAGCCTCAACTCCTAGGGTAAGAACCACCCAATGAGGAAAATTTTCATGAGTTTACTCAGTAACTATGACTAGAGAATCTTGATAACTCCCTATTTCAGGATTCTCAACTTTTGATCCCTCAACCACAGGATTAGGGTGGAATTGAATTCCTCATTAATGAAGTGACTTATAAACATTCTTTACTGACAAAGATGCATAAATAAAATTGGGATTGGAAGTGAATCTTTAAATAAAATAAAATTAGTTGTGTTTGGAAAATGAAAGAATGATAGAATTCATGTCCATATGGTTCCATACATAAAAACATAAACTCTTTGTGGGGACCTATAATATCAATGAATATATTAAATACAACCATTATGTCATGATAAATGGTGTAAATACTAGTATCATCTTCACTAGTAAGGCTAACATAGGCAGGTTTCTCATAACCCAAAATTGGATCCTCCGATGATCCCCTCTACTGACTACTCAACATGTATGCCACCATCAGCCCCCACAGAGTTAGGATCAACATCAAAACCATCATATAACCCTCTAATATCCATGTCAACCCCTTCTTGGGTGAAAATAGTATCAACACTGACTGTCATAGGGTTCTCTAGTGCAGGCAATTGATCTGAAATATCATGAGGAGAGGTGATTTGGAAGTAGTGTGTGACATTTAAGGGAGTGCATCTGACATTACCATGAGACTCTTCCTTATCTGTGGAAGTGGAATAAGATGTAGTCATATCTTTTGAAGGTTCATCCCTTAGCATGATGGATTCATTATCATGAATCTGTACATCCTGAGAGCATCCTCCATGATCCTTGAAGGAACATAACTAGATCCCTTAAGGGAGAAATGTGATGCAAGTTATGGAAAACATAATCTCAATTTGATTGTTATGTCAAAAAAATCATAATATTGTATTAAATTAGAAAGAATTATTGTGGTGAATGCAGAAATACAACATTAATGCCCTATTGTGCTTCCTATGTTGAGATGAAGAAATGCTCACATCAGCCTTCTTGGCAGTAAAGACCTGAGGTGACAGCTAAGGATTTACCACCTCTATCACCTCCACCATGGTCCTATAACCTAAGGATGGTTCTAGGGAACCAAGGGCCTTATACACTACCTAAATGGGATCACTCTTAGTCCCATACATTGGTCACACAAGCTCCACTATTGTTAATCCTTCTCATCCTTCTCATATTCCAAGATGAAAAATAAAATACCTTAAAAATAAATGATGGTGGGTGAAAGAGAAATAAAGGGAAATAATAAAATAGAAAAACATTAGCATTTTAATTTAAATGTACCATTCCTCCCCAGGATGAACAATTTTTGCTTCATGAACTCCTCGGTCCACCATGTCGGATACTCTCTTTGAGGATGAGACTTGATCATCGTTGTGTATATCAAAGCCTCCAGCTCCTGGAAATACTTCTTTAGCTCCACCAAATTATTTTCAAGATAGATGCTAGAGGGTACTATGATATTTCCTTGCTATAAGGATTCACATTTTGACATGGAGAAACTCCCACGCATCCCTGAAATCTTGAGTTATGGTCTCCCAAAATTGGATCCCTAAGGATCGAATGTAGTTTGGCTCCGATATGCCCAGCTACAAAGAATACTCAACACCCTATGATTGGAAAGAATATTCAGGACACCATTTTCTTTCAGAAGAATGAGGGGGTGGGATATAAGTATCCTCACAATGGTGATGGATATACCACCTTGGTATAGGAGGCTTGGTCTTCTCAACTGTATCCCACTTTTTAGTAATCGCCTGGTATCGTATCGAGGGATTTAGATATTCAACATCATCATATCCTTCTTGAATCTTTTTACTATGCATTCTATTACCATTGGTCACCTTTTCCTCAACCCAGTATATTTATTTCATCAATTCCCCTTGGGGTATGAAGAGATCCAGGCTTCTCATACCGATCCTCTAACCTGATTAATGTACTTGATGGAGGCAGTGTGACTAACATTTTGGATACTTCAATGGCCATCAAGATCAAAAACTATCAGGCTACCACCACATGCTTCTCCAACATAAAATTAGTATGGGGAACAATAATTGAATTTTTAATTCATTTAAATTTGAGGGAAAATCTATATGAATTATATGCCTTGTATATAATCTCACTGTTAATAAGAGCCACCATCACACAATCTCTGAAGGCTATCATATATGACCTCAACCTGTGATTATGATCCTTTAAATCATCAGTAAATGTCCCTATTAGTGGGTTACCATGTGTAAAAAAGGTAAATTGTCCTACTACATTCATAATCTTGATCACATCGTTATACATTAGGCATAAGGGTTGAATTCCAGAGTCACCCTTGATGAATGGGAGGAACTGGCTGTTATGGATTTTAACATGGATCAACACTGCATATGAGTTGAAACGTGTTGCGACCCACCCACATAGAACTTGAAATGGAACCTTAATCCAAAGTGGGGATTTCCCATTGTATATGTGCAATGGGAATCTATATATTTTTTTCAATAGTGGGACAACAAACCCTATGTTCGTCCACTCTAGAAATTCAGTACTGACAAAAAAATTCCCCACCCACACACTTCCCTTGGACTCATGAACCAAATGTAGGTAAATACTCAACCACATGGGTGGGAATATGGCTAGGTTAACCTTTCAATCAACCTCAATTTTAGCCTTATAACCCCAATTCCTATACTCTCCCTTCACCAATGTGGCCTAGAACATGCACAATGCAACCCGATTCTCTACAGTACGACACTTTTTGGGGCACTGCTATGTGGGACCTTTAACATCGGGGTTTAGAAAGGTTCCCTTCCTTGTTTTAGGATTAATTTTACCCCTATGATAGAGATCCTTGTCTGTTAGTTTCTTCACCTCTTTATAAAGCCCATGGACCAAAGGTGGTTTCCTTTTAGCATCATTCCACATTGATTGTGGTGGCATGAAATCACCATACATACACCCATGAATAGACCCCCCCTAGAAATTTGATAGATATCTCATAAGATAATACCATTTTCTCAATCTGTAATATGGAATGAATATCTCTCTAGGATCCATTAGCTATGAAAATAAGGGATAATATCCAGGTTTTTATAGACATAAGTCTACCTGAACTAGACAACCTCATAAATATAGACATCTTGTATCTCCTTCTAGAACTCCATGCATGTTCCACACAACCAATATACCCACATCAACTCATTACTAACACCAACTCCATAGTGAAAGTCCTAGTATTCCATCTAACCTTGTGTTTGATTGGTCTATAAGGCATGGAAGGTCGAATCATAACAATGAGACCTCAACTCCTGAATATGTGACTTTAAATCTAGAGTACATTTTATATGGTGTTTGATAAATCCAAAGGGGGATATATCTTAATTTATAAAGATTACCTTGGAAGACATATTGACAGAGGGGAAGTTGGAGTACCTCACAACCCATGAATTTGGAAAGTAGCTCTGAGTCCCATGTATAGTGGTATCATTCAAAAGTATGTGTTTATATAGAGGAAGATATTATCTTTGTTGGTATTCCTAATTATAATTCATTAAGTACTTCTCTAGATCTAGAATAGTTGGCCTGAACACATCATAGTAATCTGTCCTGACACTTTGATCGTCTCATAAGAATGAGCAGAATATTGGGTAGTGGAAGTCATTACAGAAGCCAATGAAAAGATACAATAAGACACCATGTTCTCCATGTTAAAATTTTAACTTAGAAAAAGTTAATATTTTGGAATAATTTTAAAAATATTGTTAAAGGAATGTTGGAGCACAACCCTCTCATCTAGGTCTCACACCCAGTCCTATTGGCCATGTCCATCACCCAAGTCTCTTGACCAGGCGTCTCACTTATACACTTCACTGAGGTATCTCCACACAACCCCACCACTCATGTGGACATACCAAAAATAACTCCACAAGAAAAGTTCATGAAATAGAGAACATGGCATTCCTGGGAGAATTATTTTCACAATGAGATAAAAATTCATCGAATGAAGCTAGGAAAATGAAAAGTGGGGTCGGTGACATTTATAGGAACTACTGGCCTACCTCCAAAACCTGTATAAGGGAGATGAACTTCATTTCTATGTACCAGAACTCCATGAACAAGCTGTGTGGTTTACCAATTTGGTTCTATAGAATCACGTTTTTAATCTTTTTCCTATTCTATATTAGAACTCGAACCTCTTGCATTTATCATATCCAATCTTGAGGGGAAATTTTGTTGACACTCTATTCTATCAAAGAGAGGAAAAGATTATGAAAGTCACCTTAAGTCCATTAAATAGTCAAATATCTCTTATAAAGATCCAAGAGACCTCTACCTAATGGCAATGCCTGAGTCCTATGCCTGAGACCTTCACTCCCGAATATCTGTGCATCCCTCCATGCATGAAATCAAAGGACATGACACCTTTTTGAGGAGGACCTATATAGAGAAACTATGAAAAGGAACTGTGTCAGAAATCTCCTTCAAATAGGGTCCCATGATTGCCTATTGGTAGGACTATTCGGATCTTGATTTGGAAACTATGAATTAAGAAGAACGCTTGAGCTCTGGTTTCCTAGCCCCTTCACCCAGGTCCTTTGAAACTTCTCAGGTAGCTCTCCAAAATCCAATAGAAGTGAGAATCAAAGTGTATAGTGGAGATCAATAACCCTTGACTGTCTAAAACTCAATAGACCTATACAAGGACTCTTATTCCATAATAGGAATCCACATTTGTAAGGCCCCTTCCTTATGTAAGGACCTATGTTAGGACCATCATGGGACACATGTGGAGACTCATGGTTCTCATGATAAAGTCTCCATATAGGTGTTGTTTCCCGGGTGGTCCACCGATAAAGGAATATCAATATCCTACAAGACAATTCCCCCTATGCTAATTACTCTCAGCTCCCCCTAGGCCCTTCATGGCACACTTACATAGAATTCCTATGCAGAACACTTGTGAAAAACACCTATGTTGCATAACTATACTGAGAACATGCACCCAGAACCTACTCAATTCACTTTTGAGTCCCCTTTCAGGCCACCAATGATAGGAATCATCCAACTTTTGTTCCCTTTTCTGAAAGGGGCCAAATTGAAACCTCCACTGAAGCCTATGAACTTCCACAACTAAGGTGAGTGGCACATCATCATGTCCCCCATTTAGATGTGTATTCAAATGGTCATAGGTTTCCCACACTTGTTTGGTTAGACATTTTGGGTCCTTAGGGTGCATGTGTGTGTGTATCCCTATGTTCAGGAGGAACCCTGCCCTAGGGACAGTGTCAAGGAGTTCAAGGTCTCGGATGCTAGGGTTAGGACCATGTACTTCCCTTATCATTTCTGAGACATGGAGCCTCTATTTTGATGTAGAGAGGGTGGTAATTACACTTTCTTTTCCATTAAAAATGGAATGAGATCCTCCTCCCTCGCTATAGAACCAATTTTATGGAATCCCTCCTGGAGTAAGTACATATCCATTCTTGCTGGAGGTTACAAATTTTATTCTCTTTATCTCTTGGCTACCACTGAGTTCCCTACTTCATTATCCATACATTAGAATAATTCTAGGGTCAACTGAAAGGAGAGAATCTCTCTATCCTCGACCTCTTACATCAGTGTAAGAGGGGGGAAAGGAGGTGGGTAGACTCATTGCCCCATCATTCTCCCATTAGGATTTGTTTCTATGTTCCCCTGTAGACAAGAGCAGATTGTGTGGTATCTCAAATTGTCTATTTCCTCTTGATTCTCACATCAAAAATGAATCATGTAGGATTAGAGATTAATGTTGATCATGAAATCCATACAATCCATAACAATGATTGAACTATAAGAAATATGATTCCTTTTATAATCAGGATACGTAGGACACCCACCTAGGCCTAAGATCAATGGGAATCCTCCTCAGAAATAATCCCCAATCGTAATCAAATCAATCTGAGCATTGTACTCATTAGTAAGCCCTAAAACAAGCTTCCAAATAAACATGAGTCGAGACATCCCATGTTATCCCTTTATTTGGTAATCCTCTTCAAGATTACACCCCAACATAATCCTCTCAACGTAACATAATAAATTGCGAGACAAACCTTCGAGGACCACTATAGGTGTAGGTACCCACCACCATAATAGGTGGTCTTTGGGTCCCATCCAAATTGGATTCATAGGAATCCTCCATAAGTTCCAAAGACAACACCCCAAATCCACCATTTTCCCTTTTGGATATATTACCTATAGGTTTTCAATCAACTTTTATGTTCATATACATTCCATGTTCCTTGGGATACTTCAACATATGTCCCACACCAAACATTCACTAGGATCCTTCTTTCTAGACATCCTTTCGAGATGATTTTAAACTATACGTTTAGGTATTTATGACAAGAACTTAAACTTTTTGATGTGCCCCATTATGTGGCACCAATCTAGGTGGGTTATGATTACTCTCATGAGGATACATAGGAATCCCACCACACAGGTTTGATCACAACATCAAAACAACTCCCATCTCCCTAGATGATGAGGTACTCTAGAGTTCCCCACTGTGTGGATAGAAACCAAGCTTCAACATAATAACTAATTAATCTATAATCAGTATATAATAGGATACCATCAATAGTGAACCATAGATACATAAAGATATCTCTGCTGATAAAAAATTAAATAAATACAGATGATTATAAATTCTATATATGATGATAATCGTTTATTAATTATAGGGTGACCCACATTATACTTAAAAATAAATAGAGGATTCATGAACATATCATAAATCTATAATAGGTTCCTTGAGTAGGAAATAATTCCACCCAAAAGGATCTGATGTCCCAGATCTCCCATCCTCTCAACCAATGTGAGTTCTTAAGCATCATTTCCTATACTTACCAATGAGTGCCTTCATTTTAAAATCATGTCCCCATGGATAAAAAATTGTTGGTTGTTTCTAGTTCCATTAATAAACCTGTTTAAAACCATTCAAAAATAGTGATTCTTAGCCTAAACACAATTTTGTGGGAAACCACATCACATTGCCTGGGGTAGATACTACACCCTTATCACACTTCAGTCATGTGTTCAAGCACAACTACCTTGCCATATGTGACACATTTCAACCAAAATGTAGGCTGTAATTTTTCTAAAACTATATTAATATAATTCATAAAAAATTCAAAAGAATATGATAAATATCCACGAAAATAACATTAATCATCATGTTAATTTTTAACAACTACGGTTTTCTATACCATTTATTTTTTCTTGAAAAAATAAATAATATTAATTGATTGTTATTATATTAAAATAAATGATCCTATTATATATAAAATTTATCAATACCTTTAAACTTATTAAAAAACCATTCTTCATCAAATAATACTTTATATTGAACCAAAGGGTTACATATACCTGAACCCAATGAAATGCCTCCCAAAATTTAATTAATCACATGAAAACCTCATCACTTAAAACATAAAAAGGAGTGTATAATACTTTGGACTTATTATCAACCTTAAACTCATAAATGCATGATAGTATCCAAAAATCCTAAGTTAATATTAGTTGAAGATATATATACTTCCAAAAATTAACCCAATACTTATATATTCCATGATTATTATAACAAAAATACCATTGATAAAAATACTTCTACAACATCATTTTTGAATCTCAAAACATAAATAATTCACTAATTCTACTTCAATGATTAGAATAACATAAACCCTCCTTTAGTGTAGGTTTTAGCATTTATATGTTTAAATTGAATTAGATAATTCCTAGGTTCCCCACATTAAAGACAATGAACTATAAATAGATTCATATGATGAAATGTATTTACTACTATCATAATCTTAATTTTTACTCACCAATTAATTATTGACATTCTTTTACACACAAAAAACATTTTAAAATACCTTTGAAACACTCTCTTGGGTGTCACTTTCCATATTTTTGACTTAAAGGAAATTTATCCTTCTTTCTTCCATGGTGTCCATAGGCTAAGCTCTCAGGGAATTCCTGTATTCTATTCTTTAGTGGGTTTAATAGTTGGTTATTGTTCATGTTGTTAATCATATATCATGATAATTGATTAGAAATAATCAGGATATCTTTCTATCTAATCATAATACCATTTGTTTCCTCATAATCACCACATAGTCCACAATATTAAATGATAACATGAATCCATTCAGCTCTATCCTTCGTATAAAACCAAAAATCATATTGTGATAAATAGTAATCATAGTGGAAAACCATATAATCATTTATAGGGTGTCTAAATCATGACATGTTATTTTCAATCTATGTATCATTAGATTTAACCTAGGTCATTAATTTTCATTATATATTCAAATCTATCATGATTTTTTATAAGAAAAATGTGAATTAAATCCATAATATCCCCCAAGAGTATTAAACTAGGTGTACATCAAGGCCTACTATTGTGCACTACGTGACGATATAGTCAAAGAAAAATTCATACATTTCATAGTTATTATCCCTAGGTACAACTATTCTAGAGCCACATCCACTTGCAATATCTAAGTATGGATTTATTTCTAAGAAAACCATATAATATATCCCTTATCATAACTATTGGATGTTATCTTATACATAGACATTTAGCCGAAGTTATCCACGCCGTTTTAACCCAACATATATGTTTTTCTAAATCAAGTTCCCATGTTTTTTACTAAACTTGATCTAATACCAACTATAGACCTTGACCCTGTATCCTAGAGTCAGTGGTTACATTATTATATTTAAGCTATATACAAGCTATCATATCCTCTAGGATTGAATAATTTTTTAGTCTTTAAAAAATATATACACAATTAAGACTCACATTACATTTAAAATATTATAATACAACATGGTAATTTCATTGAGAACTCCCCTATTCCCTTTATAATATCCTTATAAATAAATCATAATGCATTTCACTGAATGGTAGCGAAATGTAATAAAAGAAAGGTTTGATCTTAGATACTCATTAAGAATATACATATAATAGAATCTATGATTAATAAATAAGGTGTAATTAATATGTTATGATAAATAATTGAAAACACAGGTCATTTAATGAATAACTTGAGAATGAAGAATAATATGATTTGAATAAATGATAATCAAATAATTAAATATAAATAATCACATGATCTTGAAACGTATCCATTGATATGGTAACTAATAAAATAATCACATGGACATCAATAACTAATCTCATAATGAGGTAATTAATAATTTTTAACTTAATAAAAATATCATCAAGGCCATGTGCTATGACATATTATATAAATGGGTAACGCCTTAACCAAATACCCAAGCTAGTTTGTCTCATGAGATCGACCAATGCATTGAGTGTCTATAGTGGGGCCTACCCATCACTTACAAAGTTGAAAAAAGTCCTCATATGAAAGGGGAGAATAATATTTAAATAGATATTAGACATAAATATTCAAATTTAAAACTAAAACATCAAATTTTAACACTTTACCAATAAATAAACACAATCACAAACCATTCAGAGTAATATGGTGAATGGTTTCCGAATAGCATATCCCTAGTGAAACTGATCAAACAGCATCTAGAGAAATAATAAGGATGGTATAATTACATAATATCCTTAGTATATAATAAATTAGATAAGTGTTTTTTCATTGATGAATAGAAATTTCATAAAATTTCATTCAAAACATTCTTGAGAAAAATAGCCTTTTCACTTTAAAAGTCGCTTTTCAAAACTAGAAATTTCTATAATATATGGAAAAACGTTTTTATTAAATATAACCTTGTGAAATTGTAGAATAATCTTAAAATAAATTACTGATCATGGTGATGAGAGATTACTATTAATGTTATGTACGTTGAAAGAAATATCCCTTATATATATTTTTTATGAAAATTCAAAAATTAACTTGATTATAAAATTATAGGATGATTAAATTTAATATTTTTCATAAAAATACAATCATGTGTGAAATTGAATTAAAAAAATCGTAGTATAATATTAAAAAAATCTATAAAGCATTTTTAGATAACATGGATATGGAATAAAAGGCCGTTTCGATTACAGTGAGAAATAAAGTTATTATTTCATAACAAAAAATATCATTCATTTATGTAAAAAAGAATGGAAATAAGTAATATTACATAAAAAGTTCATGAATATCATGAATATAATAAAATATATTTTTTAAGATATAAATATTAAATAATTACCTATTATAGGATTTAACAAAACAATTCCGAATAATAATGAGATTGATAAATAAACCCTAACCACTTTTGTAACATTTGAATCATAATAAACATAAAATAATGTGCCTTATATGGATATGTATATACCACAATCTTAATTATAATAATCATAAAATAGATTCATGGGTATTATATACACCACAAAAAATAAATAAGTGGTGAATATGACATATGTCTCACAGAAGTAAAAGTGAGATGAACAACTCTTAACTTAGATCTGATTTCCTTATTATATATCAGAACAATTTATATAATAAATATAGTATAGAACCAAAATCATTTTTAGAGAAGATAAAATTATTTATTAACAATATTTTATCACCTGTTTTTAACAATTCATTGTTAAAATTACTATATCTGGTAATAACCACTTCATTTTTCATGAATGTTTTGGTTTGATAGTTACTGTACTTTTACTTTTACCATAGTTACATCATATCCTGAATGTTATCCATGATATAAATATAATATATAATCATTATAAAATTATTTATAATACTACATAAAATTTAGAGATAGAAAAATGAGTTACATTGTATCTAAAGATAGTAGGTCGTATGTACACATGAATGCTATTTTAATTTATTTGACTAATATAAAAAAGGTAAAAAATAATTCAACTTTTTATAATTTTTATTATATAACATAAATAATATATTTTCAAAAAATACATCCATATTTCTATTTATGTAAATCAGAAACGAACAATGAATCACATCTCTTTGTGGATGTAGTAATCCACACTTACGCACGCGCGATATTATCGTTTTACAATAGATTAGAAGGTAAGAATGTAAATTGGATATTATAATTTTATTGGAATAATTATTTCATAAATACCATATATATACATTAAATCTATCATAATATCTATTCATTATAGGTGGTTATGGAAAACTAATTATATCAATTTGTGACGTGGCAATCGGAATAATGATGGGTTCCATGAATCTCGGCCTCTGAACGACGACGTTCTCATCCCCCTCTCGCCCTAGGTTTTTCCACACTGGTGATTTGGAGGGGAAAGGATCTCATTTTCCAATTCCTTCCCCCTCCTCCTTCCCCTTACCTCTTTTTTCTCCTTTGATCTCTCCTCTGGTTTCGTTTTCTCATTTATCCTTCATTTGGCTTGATCGTACTCTCAATGGTGCGGTCAGCTCATGTTTTTCATTTCGACGATGAAGGGTCAGAATTTGTGGCAGGATGTTGGTCAGGTAGTAGTCGTGGACTTCTTGGGTGTATGCACTTCTGGATTTCATCTTTGTTGATGATGTCTTATTTCAGGGTGGTTTGGGGTCCCGACGACAAAGGATGTTCTCAGTTGAATCCCTTTTCCACTAGATCCCTGCTCTGACCTACTATTCCTTTATGCCTCTCCAAGTTGGATATGGAGTGGATGTTACTAAGAGGTTTTGGGTTTTGAGGTTCTTTGGTCAACGGTATTCAATTCCCTTCTTTGATTGGCTTGATGACATATTTTAGTGTTAGCATCGGCAACGTCAAGGATAAGTTCTAGTTTGTCATATCTGATGGGGTTTCTTCCTCATAGCCACTGGTGAAGGTTTGACGGTTTTTTTTCTGAGACCGATTAACATGTTTTGATTTTATTTGGTGATATGTCGTGTGTATGGTTTTGGGTATCTCTGCTTTATCATTGGATTCCTAGTATATGGTTTGGATTTAGGGTTGAAATGTCTTCGTTCTTGGTGATGGGGATGATGGCGGTTGGTGATGCTGGTTGCTCGCCTTGGTGTTGGTCGTCAGCAATTAGGTTGTGATGAAGAGTTTCTCGGGTTGCTCACCACTTCTTGGATGGTGTCTTCCCTGTTTACAGTGGAGGGAAATTTCCACAGTTTAGAGGGTTCTGCTGGTATTCTCAGATGTCACCAGCGACTGTTGGTTTGGGATGATGGGTTTGGTATTTCAGGGTGAGCAGATCGAGGGGCTCATGTTCATGATGTCTATTGGCTATCGACAATGGTGGTGTGACTACCTCTTCTATGCAGTTTATGTTTTGAGGAGGTTCTTTACATTGTTCCGACAAAATACCGCGTTTTTATCTACTCTGGATCCAAGTTATCACTTTTCACTCCGAGGTGGAGTTGAGCGGTGGTCTCCATGGTTCTTTGGAAAGTGATTCTGTGTGGGTGGATTTAGGAGGTTTTTGGTGATGATGAATTGATTGTCGATGACAAGGTCATCTCCTGCATCGTTGTTCATGGTGGTTGGCGATGACGCGAATGATGGTGTTTGTATGATGTGGGCTATATGGTTCATGGATTGAGGTATTGATGATGTGATTTTTGAAATTTGAATCAGGTTTTTTAGAGACGGTGTTTTTATGACATGAGAGGATGGTTCATGGCTCAAGGCATTGATGATGTGCTATTTGAAATTTGAATCAGGATTCTTGGAGACAGTTTGAGGCGCAATGATGTTGGTGTTGTTTGAATTTTTTGAATTTTAAAACATTGTTTTTTGATGGTCGTGTATGATGATTCACTGTAGTGTATGTCTCTAAATGGTTTCCACTTTTCCTTAAAGTGGATTTTTTAATAAAATAAAAAAATAAATTTGGATGGATGGATTTGTGAGGCGGAAAACCACCGTACAAATGGTAATCAGTTTAGTTTAACATTTGATGGAAGAGGAGATCGATATAGATTATTATTTATATAACTCCCTGATATTTTAAAATAATAAAATTATTTTCAGTACTTTAAATTATACACAACACTAAAATAGCATGTGTTACATACAACCGAGTAATATTTGTGTTTGATGGCATATTCAACACGGAACACTATACTTAAACGAACCATGATATATATTACAATTATAATCTAGCTGCTGGAATGGTGAGAATGAATAGGATTAATTAAAATATGAATATATTGTTTTGACATGTATAGAGAATTAATTATTTTGTGACCAATTATTTACAAATAAAAATAAAACCGTTTTTAAAATGAAATGAAATATTTTCTGAAAAAACTATTTAAATGCGCACAGGTTTATTTTATACTAATTAAATAAAAAAATAAAACTTTTTGGATTATATTAATTAAATTTATATGTAATATATTCAATAAAATATTTAATATTCATCCAACCTCTTTTCTAGAAAATAGATACAAATACATCCAATTTTACGCTTAAAACCTGTATTTTTCTAAAAAATATTTTGTCACCTTTTTATGGTGAACATATTTAAAAACTAAGTTCGGACATATATATATTATTTATTTGAAAAAATAAATTAAATTTTTGATATTGGAATATCAAAATTATCTTTGGGTGAATTCTTTGGTATTTTACTGAAAATTTTAAATTTTTTATTAATAGTGAAAAATACTAAATGTTAATTGAAAACAATCCTTTCACCTAAATTATTTATAAGTAAATTTAATTTTTTAATTTTTCTTAATGACATAATAGTTCAATTATATATCTATTAATCCATTATAGGTCCATGGAATAATTTTCTTATTGAATTATTATATAAAAAATTTGTGAACATTTGAGTTTCTTCACTTTAAACCCCCACTTTCTCATCACATATATGGGATTAATCGTAATTTAAATCCTACAACTTATGTGAATTGAATTTTTAAAATTTTATTAAATATTTTTATATATGATAATTTATATTATCTAATACATTCAACATAATTTTTTACATAATTTATTAGTTAAAACAATTATAATTACTTAGAGTGATTAAGGTAAAACGAGTTTACATAATGGATGAACATAGAATATAATGTACAAAAAATAACCAAAACATGTAAAATAAAAATTTAATGGAAGTATTTAAACATATAGGACATTATTATCTAAAAATTTTATGTTTGGGTCACTTTCCCATAAAATCGACCCATATAATAAGTTAAGAAAATAAAAATAAAAAATAATGTAACTTCCATCCTTTTAATTTTTTAAAAGCATTGGGGATAGGGGAAAACTACATACGTTCAATTTTAAATATTATTTTTAAATATAAAAAATTATTTTTTGTCATAATAATTTATCATTAATTTTTTGAGATGATATAATTACATTAAATGCTTAAGAAATTCCAACACATGGATTATTTACTTCGTATTTAAATAAATTAAATGATATAAAAAATTAAGGTGAGGTAAATATAATGAATAATTGTTTTACATTATTTTTCAAGATTACTATATCATGATACATAGCTATGAACTTAATATATTTTAATTCCATTTTTTCCTGATATTTTTTAAAATCAAATTCGATAAATAATGCCTAAATGGACATTAATTTTATTTTATAATAAATGATATTTTATTAAATGATTTAAATTACTAAAAATACTATCTTTTGTAAACTAATTTTGAAATTTTAGTAAATCTAAAATATGTTCTATTAATATACCAATATATCATTTATAATGAATATATTGACCTCTAAATTGTAAAAACATTTTTGGCACGGTTTTGGTTAAGCGGTGTTTTTGCTTGTTACATGCACTTCAGTTTGGATTAATTTCCAAAACACATGATTTTTTTATTTTATAAATTGGATATAATTTATAAATTTGTGTTTATATATTTTATAATAATTATCACTTTAATTTAGTATTAATTTAAGAATTACTTAGGTTGGAAAAATGGACACGTTAATGAAAATCCAAAATGAAAAAATAAAGAAACATAGAAGTTAAGGATATGAATGTTTAACATGAGTGTTATAATGTGTTTTGAAGGTGTCTATTGACCATATAATTCCTAAAACAAATTTTTATTAAATTTTGGATTCACTTTAGGTAATATTGACCTCCCAAGAGGGAATACTTTTTATAATTTACAAGATTTCCACTCCTCCTCAACTATAAAAGGGCACTCACTGCCCTCGCTTATTCCCACCTCTAAAACCATTTTCATCATCCAGAATCTCCCTAAATAACTTTACAAATTCCCTAATAACATCATATAAGGTTATTTTTTGTCATAAATAATTTCAAATAAGGCCTTTGGTTCAAACTAAATGGAGTTACCCAATGAATATGTAATGTTTAACAATGAGCATTTTCGTTTTATTTCCTTCTCCACCCCTTCAATTTTTATCATAACATGATTAGATAATAACCTAAGTATAATAGATATAATGATATTTTTCTATGTTAGGGGTACTATCTATACCGACACACACTTCCATAAAATGGGTTATAAAATCATTATTGTGTGTGCGACAAACTACCGCATCGCGAGACGTTGTCATTCATCTTTGCGTTACCACCTCTCATTATTGTGAATAATGATGGGAATATTTTTTATATATAATATTTATGATATTTTTGACATAATAAAACCTTTTTATTAATTATATCATATACAATATTTTTATATTCCATTCTGTAAGGGATATGATAACATTGTTCGTGTGTACGAGAGAATACTGCATCGCAAAACGATGTTAAACAATTTTCAATAACATGTTACATGGAAGGTAATAAGGGTAACAATAATGAATATATACAAAATAGAAGACATAATTATGATATTAATTACATAATTATTTTTTTCTAAATATAATATATCATTTTATTCTTAACATTTCACACACTTAAAAAGTTATAATGTTCTTTATGGATGCGTGGACTACTGCTTCCTCAAGGCGACGTGATTACTTTTACATCACATTAATGATATATATAAGTGTATATAATTAACTATAATGGTATTTAAGATATATATAAGTTTATTAAAAGGTAAAAATTCACATAAATTTATTCCATAATGATCTTTGAAAAATGGAAACGTTACTCTTACATACGTACAACCTACTGTCTCCATGATCATTACATTGGTTCATTTTTCATAACCGTGTTTCATGATTAGTTTTAAAAGTATAATTGATGTTTAAATATGATAAATAATTTATGATTATTATTATTTATATGATTAAATAATTACCTTTTTTACTATAGTCAACCAACCAAAGTATTTTTTGACACACAAGCCTAATATGGTAAAACAAATACAACTTAAACTCAATTTATTAAGTAATTATAGATAAAATTTTTATAATTGAAATAAAATTAATAATAAAATAGTGAAAATTTCTCAAGAAATTAAATAATTAACATAATTTAATTATTTAGTAATATAAATAAAAATCACGATGAATCAGATTCTAGGTAAGGGTTTTTCTCATCTCACATTTATTTCTATTAGATACATTCCATATTCACCACATATTTTTGTTGTGTGGCATATATACTAACCATGAATGTATTTCATGATAATTATACTTAATCTTATGGGTATTTACATATCTATTTGATGATATCTCTTTCATGGGGTATATGATTCCAATGGTACCAAAGAATCAATGGATTTTTGTCACAATTTTTCTTCTTTGAGATGTTTGTTATGTTATACACATAACCTATTAAATGAGGTGTATATAAAAATACTTTCTAATTTTATATCATGAATCTTTTTATTTTCATGATATTCTACATTTTATTTAATTTTATTCCTTCATATGGATTATGATTCAAATTTACCAAAGTGCTAACAGTCTTTTTTTATAATCTCATCGTTTATTAGGAGTGTGTATGATTTAGTCTCTATTATTGACATCGTATAATTATAAAAAATTATATTATCCCCTATTTATTCATGATAATTTCATGTAACAGTTCCATTTTTTAAATATTTTTTACTTGGAATGGTTGTGAGAAAAATTTCTAGAAAATCCATTTATGTTTATCTCTGGGGTTAAAAATATTTTTTCTTCCAAAACCATATTTTCAAAAAAAATCAAAAATGTTTTAAAATTTTTAAAATGATTTATTAAATAAAAATATCACCAAATTTTTCCTTTAACTTTTTATAGTAATATCCATTCTTCATTCTGATCAAGTCAATTTTTAAAACTTTTTACACTAAAAAATGAATGTTCTTTAACATGTACAACATATACAAATTTTTCCACCGTCATGACCGTCATTTCCTTGAATAATCATTTGAAATTTTAAAAGGATATTTTTTAAAAAAAAAATTAATATCATTAAAATCACAGTTTTTAAAAGTTTTGTTTTCAAAGAAAAATATTTTCAAAACGTTTTATAATTTAAAAATGTGATTTTCAAAATTAAAAGGATATTTTTCCTCAAGATTGTTTGTAATAATATTTTAATGGTATTTAAATTATTCGACCTCAACAAACCTTGTTGTTAATTATCCTCCACTAGGGATATTTCATATTGATACCATCTACTTTCTTTCTATGGATGAATTATATCTATTTCAAATAGATTTTTTGGTAAACCATTTATTTTCTAAGGGTTAATCATGTTCTGAAAAGGATAAAGGTTGTTTCAATGGGTTATAATTAAAATAATTATCGATTTAATTTATTAATATTTTGGTTCATGGAAATTATAAAATATTTGTGTGTCTAGATAACACATGTTGACCCCTTTAGAAATTTATTGATTGCTTTCCCAAATAGCACTTCAATTCATCACGTAATGATTATGTCCCCTAGAGAATTATATTTGAAGTTAGACGTACGGTTATTACAATTGTAATAGTTTTGTTAGGGTTATAAAATGTTTCTATGATATGATGTTTCAAGATCTCAATATTTTTTATCTATTCTTGATATGGGTTTATGATGTTTCATTTGATCAAGATTTATATCATATGGATCATAATTGTTGATTCTTATGACAATTTCCTTTGTTAAATCCTTAAGATGTGTTTTCATGATTTATGATCCAAGTATTGATGGATATGGATATTCTTATGGTATAATTTCGCATTCTTTTTATGACATCATTCCCTTATGCTCCTCTTATGCTCATTGACGATATTTATTTGATAATGCTTGTGTTTTCCCTTACATAGAATTTAAACGCACCCTTCTTATGTTTACTTTTTACCAGGTTATAAATAATGATGTTGGATTAATGATGCATATAATGTATTTATTATAGATGATGTTGATGTCCTAATATGAAATAAGAAATTTTGGATATAATAGTACATGATGTTCATCTTTATAAACCTGTTGTTTATGAATCCATGTTTATATGATTTGGTCCTAATTATCTAAAATTATAAACCTAAAAGGTCTATCGGTGTGTAAGTTATGAAATATTTCTTTTTGATGTCATAAGTTTTTTTCGGTGAAAATTGGTCCAAATTATTCAGAATTAATACTGAAAATGTAAAGATTATAAATTTAGCCCCAAATCAAGGAATGAAAGTTTTGGGATGTTGTACTTGGTATCTGAATGGGGTTTAGAAAATTTGGACATTAGGATGATTTAATGTGATATTATATTAAGATTTATCTATACCATTTAAGGTCTATATGCTTAATCATGATCATAAATTCAAATTCTTATACACCCCAATTGAGTTTTTAAGGAATGAGATCTTAAAGTGATTAATAACATTTTTGGAGATTTTTTTGTGTGGGTGTATTTGTATCCCCTGGTATCAACATGAAGTTTTATTTAGGTATCAGTGGTTTTTTCATGTTTATAGGAAATTAATAACAACGTGAAGGGTGGGTTACAACCCATTGCATCCTACAATGTTGCAATGCTTGAACCCACAATCGAAGGATGATTAGTTTTTAGCACATACCACTTGACTATATGATATCCTTGTTAATTGAAAAGGTCCAATAAGGATTAATGTAATACTGACAGGGGAGGGGTGAATCAGTGATAACTTTTTTTTCTTTTATGGTAACTTTCATATGTAAAAAACATCACTTCATATTAAATAATTATCACTTTGATGAAAAAAACATTGACACATCCATAAAAACATAAGTATTTACAAGTTTCAATAATGAATAAGAGTATCTAGTCCATGAAATTGTTTGGAAATAATCAAACACCAAAAAATCCACTAGAAAGAATCCTTCTGTGTGGATTAAATGAGTAGTAAATACCCATACACTTGTGCTGCACTATGATCAACACAACACTACATGTGATTATTGTTATCACAAATGATGTTAAACAACTTTTTATTACAAGTTAAGAAACCTTCAATAGTTTGTGGAAAATAATTCACTGTGTTGTTTCAACAATTTCCACTTTTGTGCAATATTCAAAAAAAATTCACTTTCATACCCAGAAACAGGTAGAAAAATCCTTTCTAGACTTCGTAAAAAGACTAAATATTATATAATAGTTTGATTTTTATTATTGATCTCTTAAGTCTTGATAAAATATTATAAATAATAATCTTGGAAAAATTATGAACCACTTCTTATTTCCCATGAAAATTTAGTCTAATGGCTGAGTACGGTTTGGAAAAATATGACAACAATTTCGTTCTTACTCTTCTTCTGTCTAAAAAAAATCCATTAGAAAATTCTAATCTCTATTGAAAATATTAGTGGTCTCACTCTCTATCAACATTTTAATAGTTTCAAGTTTTTAGAAATTACAATGTACTTTCATTTATTTACAAGATATCCAAAATGGTATGTGTGGGAAAAAATTCACATTCCCTCTCAACCAAATTTATAGAACCTCGTATTTGTCTTTTATTTATACTTTATATTTGATTATTTCAGTGATTCTCAACTCTTATTGAATCTTACTCAGACTTATTGAATCGTATTCCAACTTTAAAATTGAAAAAAAATCTTTAGTTAGATACAATTCTTCATTACGATGATACTTATGCTCAAACATATTTTCCTATACCAATTGAAAACTCAGAAGAACTAAGGACCACATATTCTAATTCTTCATACTAGCTGAATGATATGAAATTATTATACTATAAAAATAGTTAAATCTTATTTAGAATTGTTGTTCTTCCCATAAACATCATCACAACTTCTCAAGATTACAACACCTCCTTTGACAACACTTTAGCATAACTCTTCCAAAAAAATCTTCTTTTCATCAGTTGTTAAAAAAATACTTAGATTGATGATCCTAAATTCGATGAATTCCATTTTCCACTAATAGATCAACTTCATCATGCATCTTAGGTATTGGTCTCTAATTACTTCTGATGAATTATTATCACTACCCGTCCTATGTCTCTTAACCCACTTGGAGATAAACCATGATTGAGTTTTCCCTTGATCCACTAAAAAAATAAACCTGAATTCTCATTCTAATAAAAATGGTTGAATATATTTTTAAACATCATCTAGATAATCAAACTCTGATTTCATTCATCAATCCCAAAACTATAACTTTATTAACCATTCTTCCTCCTATATAACATTACATGCGATTCACTTTTTTAATCAAATCTATTTTTGACGGATCGATGTTATAATAACTGTGATGGATTTGTAGAGACCCATATTTGATGAACCGATTTCATGACGTACTTCTTTAAACTATAAAATCTACAACTATAAATTTATCCTTTGAGTTGTTCTTTTTGTTAATCATATAGTCTGATTAATTGAGTCGTCTGATGGATCAGTCGATCAACACTTTAGAAACATCAAAAAATATAATCTTTTAAACAAATTCTTAATCTGGTGATTATCATACTGATTATCTGAATATCGAAGACTTTGACTCTATAACATTTCTTTTTATAAAAACTTAATATTTTATCATGACTTAATCATGACATGGATAACATTAGAATCAACATAGAATCGTTTTAATTAATTTACTAGACACATCTTCTCCCCCTTTCATTCACAAATATTGTATCCAAATAATTGATTAACTTATGATATTGAAGACTTAAAAATCCAAAAAGAATCATCAGATTTTTATGGAGACATTCTAATTCCAAAAAAACTTCTCTTACTAATCAAAAACATGATTTTAGAGTCTAGGTGAGTCAGAAAATCTCTTCACCTAGAAAACATCTCCACGACAAAAAATAGAAAATGATGATCTTTCATAACAATTTCATCCTCCAGTTGTTATTTGATCAATTTTCAGGTCATTTATTACTCTAAGAAATGAATATCCATGATGTATTTTTTGTTCCCAAAAAACTAAAATTTAAATTTAAGGGATCATAAGATCCATAAAATATTGAAAATTCCTTCCATATGTCTCTAAATATATTCCAAAACTAAAATGGTTAGCACAAGTTATCCAATATAATATATTAATTTCTAAATATAAATAGTAACAAACAATGTCCAACATAATATTTGTCCATAAAATAATTTATGAAAAAACAATGTCATATTTATTAGCAAATCACACTAGATAGTGGTAAGCATTGCACCCTTGCCACCCTTTGGTTATGTTTTCAAGCCTTATTTCTTTGTCTGATGTGACGAGTTGCTTCCCAGATTGATGGTTGTCATTTTTATAAAACTATATTCATGTAATTCATATCAAATGCCAAATAATATTATGAACATCCTCATAAATAACATTAATCATTAAATAACCTTTTAACCACTATAGTTCTCTATATAGTTTATTTTTTTCTTCAAAATCAAATTATATTAATTGAATATCATTACCTTGACATCATGATCATATTAACCCTAATGGCTATCAATACATTTAAACTTTAGAAAATATCATTCTTCCTAGAATAATAATTCAAATTAAACCTAAGGGTTACATATACCATAACCCAAAAAAATGCCTCCCAAAATGTCATTAATCACCTGAAGATCCCATCACTTAAAACCTCAAAAGGAGTGTCTAGGAATTTGAAATTATGATAAAACATAAAATCATAAACACATGATGGTATCTATAACTATTATTTTAATCTTACATGATTACATAAATGATTCCAAAAATTTAACCAATCCCCATATGATTCCTGATTCTTATAACCAAAATACCATTGATAAACATGATTCTACAATAAAATTGAATCCCAACACTTAAATATTTTAATCATTATAATTTAATGATTTTAATAATATAAACCCTTCCTTGGTCTAGGTTTCAACGTATAGAAGAGATAATTTTCATGGATAATTCTCAGGATCCCCATATTTAATACAATAAACATTAAATGGATCCCTAGGAAGAAATTTATTTCCTCCCATCATACTCTCTATTTGTCCACTAAAATTAATTACATTATTCCCTTATTTTACACACATAAAATGTTTTTTCATTAATTGGAGACATTATCAAGAGTCTTACTATCAAAATTTCTGACATAAAGTAATTTGAACCTTCTTTCTTCCATGGTTCCATAACCTAAGATCTCAACAAAATCTGTTCATCTCTTCATTGGTCAGTATGAGAATTGGTTATGTTTTTGGTTACTTAACATATATTATGATAACTCTTTATGAATATTCATGATATCTTTTACTCTAATAAAAATACAAATTGGTTACTCATAGTCACCACATTGTCTATTATATTTAATGATAACACGATTTATTTGGGTTTTTTTAATTGAATAAAACCAAAATCATAGTGTGAGAAACAATAATCATGATGGAAGAAGATATAATAATTTATAGGATTTCTAAATCATGATAATCTATTTTCAATATATTTCACCATAATTTTAAACTAGGTTATTCATTTACATAATCTATTAAAATACTTCATGATGGTTCATAATGAAAATGTGAATTAACCCTAGTATATCCCCCGAATGTGTCAAACTAGGTGTGCAGTAAGACCTTTTATCATGAATTAGGTGATGATTTAGTCAAATCCCAATACACCCATTTTTCATTTATTACCCCAGGGTAAAAATTTTCCAGAACCACATCCACTTATGTATCAATGAAGGGATTTAATTATAGTAAAACAAAAATATCTCAAACTTATCAAAACTTTATGATGTTATCCTGAACTTATAATTATCCTCAGTGTTAGTCATATGGCTATATACCCTAATATATGTTTTCCTAAATTAAGTTCCCATGGATTCTTCTAAACTTTCTATGATACTAACTATAAAGATTCTGACCCTAGTATCATAGACTCAATGGTTACTTTATTATATTGGTACAAGATACATGGGATCATATACCAAATAATCGAATAGTATACTAGTTTTTTAAAACTAGATTCATACTTGAAACACATAATAAATTTTAAAAATTAAGATAAAACATTGTATTTTCATTGAGAATGCCTCTATTCACATTACCTTACCACTTTATATCAATCATAATATGGTGTCATATGGAAAGGAAACATAATAATGGGTTGAGTTGAGATGCTTAGCAAGGGTAAGCATACAACAAAAGCTATCATGAATAAATAAGGCATAATCAATATACTAATTTAAAAAACTGAAAACACATTCTTTTTGATTAATAAAATGATCAGAAATATTGATATGGAAGGAATAAATTATGATCAAATAATTACATATAAATAATCACATGATATTGAAACGAATACATGGATATCATAACTAATAAAATAGTCACACATAAATCAATAAATAATATCATAATTAGTTAATTCATAATGTTGGTCAACATAATCATACCATCAAGGCCTTATTCCATGGGATCTTATATAAATGGTAAAGGCCTCATCCAAATACCTAAGAAATATTGTCTCATGAGACCTACCATTGCATCGAGGGACTATAGTGGGGTCTTTCTATCACTTACTTAGTCCAATTAATTCATCATATGAAATAGAAGAATAAAATTCCAACAAATAAGAATCATAAACATTTATATAGAAAACAAACATATGAAATGTTAATACTTTCCTAATCAATAAACATAATCATAAACTATTCATAGTAATATGGAGAATGGTATCAAAATAATACAGCCCCATTCAAAATGATTATAAACTATCCATACAAATAATAATTATGGTTTCACTACATCATTTCTGCATTGGATAATAATTAAGATAAGTGTGGTTGTCATTGATGAATAGAAATACCATAAAATGTCATCAAAAACATTTTTTAAGAAAATACGCTTTTGACATTGAAAATATATTATAGAATCTAAAAATTTCCAGAATATTTGGAAAATAATTTTCTTTTAAAATAAACTTGTAAACTTATAAAACAATCTTCCAATAAAAGATAGTTCATGATAACAAGAATGTTTTGTTCATGCTGAGTACGTTAAAAGAAATATTCTTTTAGTATTTTATTAAGAAAATTAAAAAAGTACCCTATTCAGAAAATTATAGGATGATTCCTATGATAATATTTTCAAAAAATCCAACAATGGTTAAATTTAAAATTAAACAATAATAAGAAAATATTAAAATTATTCCAAAAAATATTTTTTGAAAACATAGATATCGAAGAAAATAGTTTTTCGACAAAAGAGAAAAATAAAGTCATATTTTCCTAAATAAATTCTCATTATTTTTAAATAGAAATGCTTGTAAAGTGGTAATATTATATAAATTATTCATGAATAACCATAGGAGAAAAAAATAAATTGGTTTTAAGATATAACTATTAAATAATTTCTCCAATGGAGACATTAACATAAATAATTTCGAATAATTATTATGTTGTGAAATGAATCCTTACCACTTCAGAAAATTTTGAATCATAATCTCTATGAAATAAAGATACTTATATAGATATTTATGTACAAAAAATTTTATGATAATAATAAAAAATAAATTCATGTGAATTATATTCACCACACGTACGCATGCGTAATGTTATAGTCTTCCAATAGATTAGAAGGTAAGAAAATCGATATGATATTATAATTTTAAAATTATAATTACATCATATATATAATATATATACATCAAATCCATCATAATAACCTTTCAGTAGAGGTTGTGATGGAAGAAAATTACATCAATTCACGATGTGGTAGTCTTTCACACACATGGTTGATGTTTTTGTTTCACATTTGATGGAAGAGGAGATGAATATTGGTTATTAGATCAACATAATAACATCTCAAAATATATTAGGTAAATTTTTTATTTTTTTTAAATTAATATTACATGAATAAAGGTAGTTATAAAAGAATTAAAAAGAAAGAGCTTAGTGAATACAATTACATTCTCTTAGAAAAACCTCATTTAGATCTCTTATTAAGGACCATGGGGTTAGCCTTTTGGGAAAATAATAAGCTCTGTTACATGTATAAGGATGTTGGGGGAGATTTTTTTAGTTTTTGGTCTAGTTAAATGGCATAAATGATGTAAATAATTTAGGGGAGGAGGCGACCATTTATAATTGAGGATGAGTGGCATTTTTGTAAATGCCCAGAACTATTCAATAATGGGAAGTCACTTTCAACCTAAGTGCCTCGAAAATTGATATATAATGGAGTATATAGAATATATGGCCTATAAAAACTTCCAAAACTAAATAAGAAACATGTTTTAAACATTTTATTCTCCTAAATACTAATCTTTCTTACTTGTATCATTATTTTTTTTTCCATAGTAACTTGTTTTCTTATTTATCTAGGTAATTTATCCTTTAATGAAAAATATATTTTACAATTTTTAGATTATTTAAACCCAATTATTCATACTATTGAATCCAAATTTTCAATAAATTCACCATATGTGTGGAATATTAATTTTAACATAGGCACATGTAATGTGCAAAACCATTTTTTCACCTTAATCATAATAATTAATTTTTATTGTCTTTACTATTCATTATGACAAAAAATTATGTTTAAATTGTGAAATGATAATAATTATTTTGATTGAAAATATGTAATTCATTTTATCAAATTAAATTCAATGAAGTGGCAGAATTTAATTTAAAATTAAACTCCCAAACACAATGAAAATGAGGGGTTTCAAAGAAAAGATTCTTTATATTAAAAAGGTTTTTATATCAAATTTAATGTCACGACCCATCCTCGGGGCCCGTGCCGTGACTACCCCAAGCCCGCCTTCCATAGGCCAGGGGATGGTGACTAGCACCAAAGGCATAAATCTCAATAACTGGGAAGGCATTTCCTTTATAAAAGTAAACAAAACACCATAGAGTACAAGCGGAAGTAAAACACTATGTACAAAAGAAAGTGATGAAAAGTAAATGGGACAGAATACAAACCCAACTGAGAGTACAGCTACAACTGAACGAAAGTAAAATAGAAAAAGACAAACAGCTGGAAGAAAGGAAGCAGCTCCTGGGTCGTCCTCCTCGGATCCTACCTAAAAGGTAGGTATAGATAGCGCAACTCCTGGATTTTCCACCACGGATCCTACCTGAAGGGTAGGTACAGATAGCGCAGCTCATGGATCATCCACCCCAAATCCTACCTGTAGGGTAGGTACATATAGTCTCCACAACGCTCTCACCTGTTAACCTCCTCCGAGTGTCGTCTCACCATGAAGTCCACCTTCGGATACTGACTCGTCTAGTGGTCCACCTCCGGGTACCGTCCAGTCCTCAAACACTCGGCCTCTGTCAGCGCTTCCCTTCATCTGCAACCAACACAACGAGGTGCGGACATAGCCCATGCAGGGGTGAGTATTTGATACTCAGTAGAGACCCTGAGACCCTCATGGTCTCGCTAAATCCAACAAGGATAACCACAAAGAAGGATCTCAACAGATAACCTTTACTTAGGTATAAGCCCATACTTATACCTATGTTATCAAGTAACCCATCTCAATCATGAGGAAACACAAAGGTTATGAAATCAACGGATATCCACCACCCAGTTATATTCCCATACATATACCTAAGTTATCAATTGACCCATCTCTATCATGAGGTAAACACAAAGTTCATAGACTCAGCTCAAACTAGGATTTTCAATATCAAAACCGTAACTGCTGAAGAGCCCCGTCTCTGGAGTGTACAGTGGTCCTGTCATGACTCCAAGGTACAGCTCACTAACCTAAGACTGCTGAGGTACTCCTCATGTCGAGTACCACGGGTCAGTCACCCAAACACAGTATTGCTTCTTGCCGGGGTATGCCACCCAAACACAGTAGTGCACACCCCCTAATAGCCTTCAGAGGTACTCTACGGACGAGTATCGCGAGTCTGCACTATCACAGAGTAGTGCTCCGTCCGCCATGGGTCTGCACCGAAACAAAGTAGTCCTCCGTCCACTGGGCTTGTCGACTCACCCCAAGTCGAGTCGGTCAAGCAGTCGTCATGTCTCAGCTGACTACACGGTCTCCGTACTCCGCACGCTCGTCTTCAGGAGGGTCCGCTCCACGATCTACTGGTCGATACTCCAAGTATCACAAAGTCCCAAAAATATGTATCCCAAAGGAACACCTCGTCTTAGGGGTCTCAACGCAACAGATGGTGTGTCAATCGGACGCCCGGTCTGTGAGTTATTAGCCTTTTCGTCCCAGGGGCCCGGTTGGTTTCTTGTGCGAACCAATATGGACGTATCACAACTGTAACCCGAACACTCATAGGGTATACTCATAGGGACTGTTTCTCAATGTGATCACCAACGCCGCTAACGGTTCGTCAAACGGACGTCCGGTCTGAAAGTTATCAACTTTTCCGTTCTAGGGGCCCGGTTGGATTTCGGGTACAATGCAACCTGGCCATTATACAACTATGTCCAAACCATGGGGGAAGTATGTAAAAAGTTCCGTCTCATCAAAAGTAAACCAACAAAGTCGACAGAACGTCAATCGGACGTCCGAAGCTCGAGATATAAGTGTTTCCGCTCCGAGGGCCCGGTTGGTTTCGTATCCAAACCAACCCAGCCATACTTAAAGTTCTCGAAAACCCTTAGTGTAATATACCAAAATGACTGTCTTGATCCAAGGATCGCATCTCAATTGACGATGCGTTGATCGGAGGTCATTAGCCCAAGGTATGGGCGTTTGAAAGGAAACTGCCCGAAAATAGGGGGTTCAGGCCCAGTCCGACCCGAACTGAGACCCCCTGGGTTGGCCCGAACATGGTGACTCGAACCAGGTCCGAGTCTGGCCCAATAGGACATGGCCCGGCCCGGTGGGCGTGGCCCGGCCAAGCCTAGGTACTGCCTGGCCTGGGCGGCCCGGCCGGTTGGCCTACCGCGCTGGCGCGGCCGCGTGGCCGCTCGGTTGTCCGGTTGAGCGGACAGGGGGTGCGTTCGCCCCCTTGAAAGAACCCCCCCCCCCCCCCCCCACGAGGGGCCTCCCCTTGCCAATGGACACGGCTGAGCGCCGCGTCCTGCCTCCCTCGGTGTTGTGCGGTCGTGGGACCAGCGGCCTGCCGCCGCGGCGCGCCTGCACAATTTTCCACGGACCACCGGACGCGCTCCGGTGGTCCGTTTTGCTCGCCGACTTCTCCAACTGTCCTCCAGGGACCCGACCTTCACTGTGGAGTCTTTCAAATGACATTGCGGCCCTGTTTGTCATTTCCCGTCAATCAGCACGCCAAAATAATCAAACCGCGTCTCTTCGTGGTTTTCTGGCGTGGCGCGATGGTGCCGCGGCTTTGTTTTACTTCAACGGCGCAGTGCGACGGTGTCACACTTCTTCACCCAATTTCATAGCCTCCGCGCGGTGCAACGGCACCACGCCACCTTACACGTGCCGCAAAAAAATCAAACAACCAAGGGGAGAGGAGGGTCGGTCATGTTCGTCCGGCCCGACCTCCTCCCGTTATTGCGATATCTGGATGCTCAAATAAGATGACAATCAGCGATGAAGGTAATCACAAACAAAAAGAAATAATCCCCCTACGGTTTTTACGAAATAAAAAGGAAATTCCAAACCCGAAAACAAAAACATTTACGGATCAACTTAATAATGAGTTGATCCACATTCTTGTTTTAGAAGGAAAACAATCATGAGATTAATAATATTCTCAAATTAAACCCTTACCTCGAGCATAGTCGACGAACGAGGTTTGTCGCGGAAAGGGACGCCGCAGATTTGATCGTCGCGGAAGAAGAGGATCATCGCATCGTGGAGGAACGGTGTCTCCATTCCTTTGACGCGGAAAGAAGGAACAAGGAGATGTGCGCCGGGTCGTCGATCTCTGAGGAAGGCGTCTCTCACCTTCGTCCGTCATTGGAGGTCGGCGTTCTTCGTCGGCGGTGGTGCGTTCTTCATGTTCTTCGACGAAGAATGAAGAACTCCAAGACTCCCATTTTTTTCCCAAAAACTCAACACAACAAGACCAACAATAATAAAATAAGACTTGTCTTATTTTATTGACACACAAGACAACGTTTTTGAAATTCATAATTTAATCAACCAATTAATTGAATTTAATTGCAACGTTTAAACCGCCCAATTAATAGAGGCGTTTAATATTTAAATAAACGCACGAGCTGAATTTCCTATTAATGGGGGTGTGGGTGTGTCACCTTATTTAAAGATGGGGTTTAGGAAGAAAAGAAATGGTGGGGATCGTGTGGGTTCCACCTCACAATTATCTTACCTAGTGGATAAGTTATGATGTGGGTTCCACTCAACCACTTAGCTTAGGTTAACACTTCTTTAAATAAAATAAAATTGCTTTCACCACTTTTATTTTATTCCTTTACTTAACCCAAAAATTTAATAACCACACCCAAGCAAACGCAACTCTGGAAAAGGTGTTTATAAGCAATTACTGGCACTACGATTCCATCGGTGCCCTCGGATTTCGATTCCGAGCACCGGTTCAAAATTTAGGAAAACCCGCTCATTCGTTCACTGAACGTACCCGGGCCAAACTTCGGAAAATGATTTCGGGCACACTGGGCCTCGGAATCAGGCACCATTAGAAACTGCGTTCTTGTAAAATTCCAAAGAAAATTTAGAAATAAAAATTCCCTTGAATTTTACTGGTCTTTACATTACTCCCACCACAGGGCTTTACATCCTCATAAATCTTTAACACAAACTAGTGATACAAAAGCAGTATTGAGCACGCATCTGAGCCTTCTGCTCCCATGTTCTCACCTAGAGGTTCCCGTGCTGCCAAAGAAAGTGAACAAGAGGAATTGACCGTCCTCGTAGGACCGCTCCTGTCGATCCTCAACTGCTACTAGAACCCCGCAAAAGTCACCCTATTGCCAATGTCCATCTCCACATGGTCGATGATATGTGAAGGGTTGTGCTCGTATCTCCTCAGTTGAGATATATGGAAGTCGTTGTGCACCTAGTGCAACTGAGGTGGATGGTTGAAACGGTAAGCCACCACGCCTACCCTACTGAGGACCTGAAAAGGTCCACTGAACCTCAGAGATAATTTTCCACCTTGGCCACATCTCCGTAAACCTCATCTAGGTGATACCCATATAAGGACGTGATCGTCATCCTCGAACTCAAGAGGCCTCCAATTCCTGTTTATAACTGAAACTCAAAACTCCTGCTTCCATGAGGGTAAGGTTGGCCGACTCAAGAGTGATCATCCGCACCCTCCTATTCAAGAAATTATCTTGTGCTTCCTGGGGTTTCCTTTTCACCCACAAAGGAAAACCCATCCCAGCGTTGTAGTTAAACCACAACCTTTTTACCTAATACCATCAATTTGTGTATTAACTATGATTGCCTAGTCTATAATCAAACCAATGTCGTAAGGCCTCGATGCTACAACCAAGATATTCCAACCGAAACTCTCCCCTTGTGGGTCAGACCACACTGTCAGCGTAAGTGTGATTATCGAGTCTTCTCCCAAGGTATCTCCAGACATGAGGGTCAAGTATACGGCTTTCCGGAAACTATAGGTCTGGGACAAGATTTGTGGAAGGAAGGAATGATTCATATCGACGTCTATCACTAAGACAGCTAGTAGTGGACAAAGATTGTCCCTTGAATCATTTTTAGAGCCATTGGGTCACACTCCATGGCCGCATGCAGCTGTAATCTTCCCCTGCTCTCCAGCTCCCTGAGCCTGGCGGGGACAACTATGGTGGGTTGTTGTAGCATGTTAAAATGTACACCACCTCATGCTTCTCTCCTAGATCTGGCTCCACGTCTGCTACTTCGCAGACTCATATCTCCTTAAAGCTTCCTATTCTTGAAACATTTAACACGCCTGAGTCTCTAAGATTGGTGCCAGTTTCCTGTTTCTTACTGCACTGTGCAGTCTTCATCCATTCTTAGATGATCTGCACCTTCTTTGCCTATGATCTGTAAGAGCTGATAAGATTTCTCCCTTGAAGAAAAGAGAAACTCGATCTCATCCCCCGGATGAACCACGCCCATTGCCTAATCCAGTCAATCCTGACATGAATGATGCATTCGTGCCATGGATGACATCGTAAGGCCTCGGCGTAACTACCAAGAGATCCAACTGTCACTCTCGCCTCCAAGGGTCGAGCCACACTGTCGGAATCAGTGTGAGGTCACTGGGTCTCCTCCATTAGAAATATTGAAAGTGAGGGTCAGGTCAACAGTTTTAACTGGGACCCCTCAGTATCAACCAAACAAAAGGACAGGAAAGCCAACATCACAAGGATAAGTGTCTTTTTATTATTTCAGCTCATAGTACAAAGACATGAATACAACAGCAACATGGAACTAGAAGTACAAAGGATGTATCCACTAGTTCTGCTCTTGTCTACCTGCTCCCGAATCTCTACTGCCTTGTCTAACGCCCGGCTATTGCTCAAGCACCCGCCGCTGCTTCTACATCGGTGGCTCCTCCAAAGCCTGCGGATCAACTGTGCGGGGTGTCGGACAGTCATGTGCCAGGTGACCCTTCCTACCGCATTCATAACACTTCCTGCTCCTTGTATGGCTAGCTCTGGTCCTCTTGGACCTCTGCATCATCTGTATACTTCCCACAGATGACTCGGCTACTGATCGAAAATCTAGCGGCAAAGGTAGCAGCTCCTGTACACGCTCGGGGTGTAGAGCTTCTGGCACAAACTCCACCCTGAAGAAGGTCTCTATGTCTTCCCATGTGAAGGTCATCCCGTTGCAAAACTGGAACAAGTGGGGCTCGTGTGGGTCCCTCCTTATTTAAGGGGGGGTTTAGGAAGAAAAGAAACGGTGGGGATCGTGTGGGTCCCACCTCACAATTATCATACCTAGTGGATAAGTTAGGATGTGGGTCACACTCAACCACTTAGCTTAGGATAACACTTCTTTAAATAAAATAAAATTGGTTGCACCACATTTATTTTATTCCTTTACTTAACCCAAATATTTAATAACCACACTCAAGCAAACACAACTCTGAAAAAGGTGTTTCTAAGAAATTACCGGTGCTGCGATTCCATCAGTGCCCTCGAATTTCGATTCCGAGCAACTGTTCAAAAGTTAGGAAAACTGGCTCGTTCATTCACTGAACATACCCGAGACAAACTTCGGAAAATGATTTCGGGCACAATAGGCCTCAGAATCAGGTGCCGTCAGAAACTGTATTCTTGTAAAATTCCGATGAAAATTTAGAAAAAAAATTCCCTTAAATTTTACGGGTCTTTACATTTAAACATAACATTGATTCAAATAATATAAAATGTATTAATAATGATATATTTTTACTAAATTTACTTTTAAAACAATTTTAAAACAAAATGTAAATTTTTAAATTCTTTAAATGGAAAGGCATTTTTCAATAAAAATCATTATTTTCACTATTCATTGAAAGAATTAATCCTTTTTGAAATTTCTTAAAAATCCAATCTAATGTAAATTTTACATACTGATTTAAAAAATGAAAATAATTAATTATATTATATTTTCTAAAATTTTTAAAAATTAATTTTAATTTATGTGCACAAAACATGATGAAACAAATTTTTAGAAAAAATGTTGTTTTTAAGCGTAAAACTGAAATTATTCTTATCTAATGACTAGAAAAAAAATATTAAATCAATGGTATAACATTTCATTGAATATATAAAATATAAATTTCATTTAAATCATTCAAAAGTAATTATTAATTTAAATCATTAAAATAAAGACACGTTATGTGCATAAAAATAGTTTTTTAGAAAATAAAATCTTTTACTTTCAAATTAATTTTATTTTTATTTATAATAAATTGATAATTGAGGAATTTATTTACAAGTTTTTAAACCATAGACTTTTCATAATTTATTTATTCCGATTCGTACCCTTCATTATAATATTTTAGTTATATCGATATATATTTATATTATATATTTCATGAGTAGTTTCAGCTCAGTATTCGATGTATTTTATGCTATCAAATGAAATGTTATTTTTATAAAATCGAGGAGTTATATTCTCCCAATAGTTAATACATTTCATCCCTATATTTTTAAATTTCACTCAAAAATCAAGGGTTTGAAACGTGAAAATACCTTTTTTAAAATCCCACATCATTAAAAGGATAATAAAACATCTTCTTGAAAAAATAGAAAGGGTAGTATGATGCCATTTCTAATAACACAAAACTAGGTTTACATTTAGGATGAAATTAGTGGGAAGTAAAAATATAGACATAGAGGGAAAGTATAAATAATTAGAGAGAGTTATATATATCATTGATCAGAAGAAAGTGATTGATCAAGAAATAGTTAAGGACTGAAAAACAATAAACTTGTGAGGTGTGAAAAAGACCATTTATTCATAAAAAAAGTAAGTAAATATATTTTTTTTAAACCCTTTTCCTAAAGTTGAGGGGTTATTTTTTTAACTATCAAGATAGAGAACAAAAGAAAATATACATACTTGATATCTTTTTATTTCATCAGTATAATTTCATCCTTTGGTTATGGTTTGATCAATTTACATTTCATTACTTACACTAAGAAATAAATATCCAAGATTGATTTTTTATTTCTAAAGGACTAAAATTTTATTTTAAGGGATCAGGATATCCATAAGATATTTACAATTTCTTCTGTATGTCTCTAAATATCTACCAAAACTAAAATAGGTCAATGTATCCAATATGATACATTAATCTCTAAACCTAAATAGTAACACCAAACATTATACTTAACATTTATCCATTAAATAATTTATATAAAAATTATATATTAATCTAGAAATAATGTTGGAAATTGGTAGTTGATTCACACATATCACCCTTCGGTCAAGTGTTCATGCCTCGTGACCTCACCAGATGTGATGTGTTGTCGTCTAACATGTATTTTGTCCTTTTACTTAAACTATATTAATATAATTCATAAGATGCTCAAAAAAATAATAATTAACATCCTAAAAAATAAAATTAATCTTCAAATCACTTTTTAACCACTATGAATATCTATACAATTTATTTTTTCCCTTAGAATAAAACAATATTAATTGGATATTATTTTCTCAACATCATTGATCATATTAACAATTAAGGTTATAAATTCCTTTAAACTTATTAAATTGTCATTATCCCTCAAATAATACATCATGTTGAACCTAAGGGTTATATATACCTCAACCCAATAAAATACCTCCCAAAATATCATTAACCACATCAGAATCCCATCACTTAAAACCTCAAAAGGGGATTTTAAGACATTGAAATTATGATCATTTTTGAACTCATAAACCCATGTTGGTATCTATAACTCTTAATAAAATAATATATGGTGAAATATATACTTCCAAAAATGAACCCGATCCTTAGATGTTTCATGATTCTTATTAACAAAATACCCATAATAATAATATTTATGCAATATAATTCTAAAATAAAAACTCATAAATACATTAATCGTTCTACATAGATTATTAGAATAATATAAACCATTCATTGGTCTATGATTTAACCTTTATAATAGATAATTGACACGGATAATTACAAGGTTTGCCGCATTTTGGACAATAATCTATAAATGTATTCTTAGGTTGAAATTTATTTCCTTCTATTATACTCTTCATTTTTTCTTATGAATTCATTTATTTAATAAATTATTTTACATATATAAAAAAATTTCCTATTTATTTGTGACATTTTCTTGGTTTCACATTCCACATTTATAACCTGAACGCAATTGAGCTTTATTTCAACCTAGTTTTCCACCACCTAAGCTCTTACTGATCTCAATTTTTCACTTATTTGGTGAGTATAAATGTTGGTTAAGGTTTAAGTTGTTAATTATATATGATGATAACTTATTTGGAATAATCATGATATATTTCACTCTAGTCATCATCTCATTTGGTTTCACATAATCACCACATTTTCCATCATATTCAATGATAACATAAATCCTTTTGGTTATATCCATTGAGTAAAACTAAAAAGAATAGTGTGAGAAACTATAATCATAGTGAAAAAATATCATCAATTACAGGTTGTCTAAATCATGACACGTTAATTTTAATATAATTCAACTTATCTTTAAACTAAGTGATTCATTTTTATCATATATTCATATCCGTTATGATGGTTTATAAGGAAAATATGAATTAAACCCTTTATATCCCCTGAGACCATCAAATCGAGTGTGCAGTAAGGCCCATTTTCATGCTCTGGGTGATGATAGAGTCAATTAAAAATGCATAATTTTTTGAGTTATTTTCCTTGGGTAAAAATATACGTGATCCATGTCGATTTGTAAAATCTAGGTAAGGATATATCCCTTGTAAAACAAAATAATGTCTACCTTACTGAAACATTTGGATGTTATCCAATATATAGACTTATTCTTAATGTCAGGAATATGGCTAAATCCCATAATCTATTATTTTATAAATATATATCATGAGGATTGTACTCAACTTTCTCTAATAACAACTATGAATACATTGACCCTGGTAGCCCAGAGTATGTGGTTACATTATTACAATGGTTCTAGATACAAGATATGATATCCCAATGGATAAAATAGTTTTTTAGTGTTGTATAACTAGATATATACTTGAAAATCACATTATATTTGAAAAATTAAAATAAAACATAGTATTTTCCTTGGTAAATCCACTATTCCTTTTAGCATATCCTTGAATATCAATCATAATACCTTTCCCAGAATCATTGGGTAATGAAACATATAAAATTGTTAATATCAAATGATCAGTAAGGGTATGCGTACAATAGATGTTGTCATGAATAAATATATAATAATAAATATTTTAAGGTAAATATATGAAAACACTTTTCATTTAATCAATAACTTGACCATGAAGAATAATATGGTAAGAATAAATGTTGATCAAATAATGCCATATAAATAATCACATGGTCTTGAATCTTATCCATGGATATCAGAATAAACCAAATATACACATGGAAAATAATAACTAATATCATAATGAGTGAATGGATAATTTTAGACTTCATAAACATAAAATCCAAACCATGTTCCATGACATATTATATAAATGGGTACGGACACATCAAAATACCCAAGATAATTTGTCTCCTGAGACCTAATAATGTATCAAGAGGATATAGTGGGTCCAACCCATAACATACTATGTGTAATGAATTCCTCATATGAAAGAGTAGAAAAACATCTCAATACATAATAAACATAATAATTAATATTAAAAACTAATATATAGAATGTTTATAATTTCCCAATCAATAAACGTAATCATACACCATTCAGAGTAATATAGACAATGGTATCATAAAAGAATATCCCCAACAAAACTAATCATAAACCATATAGAGAAATAATTATTATGTTATCATTAAATAATATCCCTAGTGGAGAATAATTAGTATTAGGGTTTTTTCATGAATATAAATACTAGAAAATGTCATTAAATGTTTTTGAGGAAAATACCATTTTCTCTTTGAAAATCACATTTGAAAAATAAAAATTCTAAAAATATTTTCAAAATAATTTTCTTTAAAAATAACCCTTTAAACATGAATATTAATTTTTAAATAAATGAGTGGCCATTATGGATAGAAAATTCCATTCATTTTGACTACAGTAAAATATATATTCCATTCATATTTATTTTTAGAAAATTCAAAACATAACTTGTTTGGAAAATTATAATAAAAAATTAAAAAAATATATAATCAATGATAAAATTAAATTTAAAAAATCATAGGATAAATTAAAAAAATCTTTGAAACATTTTTATAAAACATGGATATGGAAGACAAGAGGTGTTCGACTGAAAAGAGAAATAAACCCAGCTTTTCTTAAAAAAAACTTCTCATTCATTCAAAGTAAAAAAGATAAGAAAGTCATAAAATTACTTTAAAGTCACAAGAATTCCAAAGGATAAAAAATTAATTAGTTTTAAGATATAAATATCCAATAATTTTCCCATGATAGACTTGAACATAAACAATCCCATATAACAATGAGTCTGTGAAATAAACCATTACCACTTTGTTAAATTTTGAATCATATGCCCCTTGAAATAAATATCCTTATATGGATTTTTATATCCAATAATTTTCATGAGAATAATAATAAAATAAATTCATGATAATTATATACACAAAAAAATAAGTATGTGTTGAATGTGGAATATGTCTCGAAGAAGTAAAAGTGAGACAACAAACCCTTACCTAATATCTGATTTCCAAAAAATATGTCCAAACCTACTACATAATAAATATATATTTTTTATAAATATATTATAGAAAAAAAAATTATACCACCTTAAATTATTTAATTAAAATCGTGTATCACCTATTTATTAATAGTTCTCTGTTAAAATCATTGTTTTAGGTAATAACTACTTTTTTATTATGTATGTTTTTTATTGGTAGTTTCAGTACTTGTACCTTTATTGTGGTTCCATCGTCTAAAATTGTTAAAAATTATATAAATATACTTTATATTCATTATATAATTATTTATAATAATCTATAAAATATAAAGATAGAAAAATGGGTTAAATAATTCATGGTGATGGTAGGCCCTACGTACACATGAACGCTATTTTAATTTTTTTGGCAGATGGAATGAAATAAGGGTAAATAATAATTCACCTTAGTAAAATAATTATTATATAATATAAATAATATATTTCTATAAAATCTATCATTATTATTATCCATGTAAAGTTTAAATGAAAAGCGAACCACATCGCTTTATGGAGGTATTAATCCACACGCACGCATGAGAAAAGTTATCAATTTAAAAATGATTTTAAGGTAAGAAGTTATATGTGGTATTATAATCTCATATGTATAAATTTCTAATAAATATCATGTATATACATTAAATTCATCATAATATATAGTCATGAGAGGTGGTGATCGATGACAATTTACATCGGTTCGCGAGGCGGTTGTCTTCCATTCACACGATCGATGGTTTCGTTTCACATTTGATTGAAGAAGTGATACGTATAGGTTATTCCATAAATATAGTAACATATAAGTCTATTTTAGATTATTTTTTTGTAATATTTGAAATATTATGACATAAATTGAGGTAGTAAGAGAAGAAATAAAAATAAATAGCTGTGTGAAGATAATTACCTTATCTTAGAAAAACCTCCATTGGATCTTTCATTAAGGACACTAGGGTTGGCCGTTTTGGAATACCAGAAGATATATAACTTCTAAAAGGATGTTGGGGAAATATTTGAGTAATTTTTTTTCAAGATAAATTGATTAAGAAGTGTGAAGAATTGAGGGGATTGGGTTCTCTTTTATAATTGAGGTGCTTCATTTTTCTAAATACCTAAAACTATTCAATAATGAGAATTAACTCTCAAAAAAAGTTCTAAAAGATTGATTAATAATTGATTATAGGAAATATATGGTTGATCCAAACCTAAAACACTAAATTATAAACATGTTATAAAAAATTTATTCCATTAACTTTTTATCATACTTACTTCTATTATTTTAGTTTTCACCATGGTAATGAGTTTCTTATTTACCAATGTAATTTATCACTTAATAATAATGATAAATGAGAATTATTATATATTTGGAACCAGATATTTTAAATATTAAATCCAATTTTTCAAATAAAAGTTTCATGTTCTTGGAAAATTAATATTAATGCAGGCGTATGTAATGTACAAACCCCTATTTTAACCTTAACTGGGATAATTAATTTTTATTGTATTTACTATTCATTATGAAAAGAATTACATTGACCATATTAAATTAGATTAATTATGATGATTAAAAAAATTAATCTATTTTATCAAAATAAATTCATATAATTGGATGGATTTATTTAAAATTAAACCACTATATATGATGAAAATTTTATTTCCAAAGAAATGTTTTCTTATGAAGAAAATATTTTTATATCAAATTACAACATAAAATTGATCCAAATAATCCAATTTGGATTAATAATTTTATAATTTTATTAATTTTATTTTTAAAATTATTTTAAAACAAAATAAAACCTTCTAAATTTTCTAAATGAATATAATGTTTTCAATTGAAATTAGTATCTCTCACAATTCATTGAAAGATTAACTATTTCATAAATTTCTCAAAAATTTCCCCTAATATAATTTTTACATGATGATTTCTGTAATTAATTTAAATTTTCTAAAATAATTTTTTTATAAGGGTTAAATATTAATTTTAAAATAAGTGTTCAAAACATGATGAAAAATATTTTTAGAAAAAAAAATTGTTTTAAAGCATAAGATTAAGTTTATTATTATCTCATGCCAATAAAAAATAAAAATTCCCATTTAATATAAAATATATAATTTTATTTTAAATAGATCAGGAATGGTGATTAATTTAATTATTTAAGATAAAATCATGTTGGCGTATAAATACATTTTTTCATAAAAAAAATTTCATTAACTTTCAAATGTTTTTTATTTTTTATTTATAATCAATTAATAATCAATGAATTTATTTATAAATCTGTAAACCACAAACTCTTCCTATATTAGATAGTCCTATTAATACTTTTCTTCATAATGACTAGATTATAATGATTATATTTAAATAATATATTTCATGGGTTATTTAAGCTTGGTGTTGCGTGTCCTATAGGCTATCGAAAATAATGTTATTATTTTAAAATCTAAATGTGTTACATTATTCCCATATTTTATAAATTTCAATGTCGAAATTTGAAATTACACTTAGAAACAAATTTTCCTTACATTTGAAAATACATTTTTTGAAATCCCACATCATAAAAAATGTTAATAAAATTCTTTTCTTAAAAAGATAGAAAGGGATGTACGATGGCCATTTAGAAAAAGACATATCCTTGTTTAAAAGTTAGAAAAAACTAGTGGTAATTGAAAATATGGTCGTGGAAGAAAATCATAAATAATCATAAGTATTTATAGAGATATTTTATCTTAATAAATTTAATGATCATGAGAAAGTAAAAGATTAAAAAACCATAAACCTATATGGTGTGAAAAAGAAAATTAATTGATCAAAAATGAAGGTAAATGTATAAGATTTTTATTCCAAGAACCTTTCCATAAATTTAAGGGATTGTTTTTTTAATTATCAAGAGATAGAAAACCAAAAAATATACTTACATGATATCTCTTTATTTAATAATCATAATTCCATCCTTTGTTTATGATTTTATCAATTTCCACTTCATTACTCTCTCTAAGAAATTAATATCCAAGATAATTTTTTTTATTCTCAAAACACTAAAATTAATTTTAAGGGATTGTAAGATCCATAAAATATTTATAAATCATTACATATGTATATAAATATTTACCAAAACTAAATAATTAGAATAGGTTATCAAATAGTATACATTAATCTCTAAACATAAATAGTAACACCCAAAGATTAACTTAATATTGATTCGCCGAATTTTTTATTGAAAAAATTTCCTATTAATCGGGACATCACATTAACTATGGTTAGGAACCACACCATTATCACCCTTTGGTTATATGTTCAAGCCCCGTAGCCTTCCTAGATATGATGGTTTGGATCCCAACATGTAGGTTATCCTTTTTCTAAAACTATAATAATAGAATTAATATAATATTCCCAAAAATGTGATGAACATCCTCCAAAAATAATTTAAATCATCAAATCACTTTTTAACCACTACAATTTTCTATATAGGTTTTTTTATCCACAAAATATAATAATATTAATTGACTATTATTACCATAACATCAATGATATTATTTACCCTAAAGGTTATAAATACCTTCAAACATTTAAAAAGATCAGTCATCCTCAAATAATAATTTACGATGAACCTAAGGGTTATATATACCTAAAATCAATAAAATTCCTCCCAAAATGTCATTAATTATATGAAAATACCATCTCTTAAACCAACAAAATGGGATTATAAGACATTGAACTTATCAACAACCTTAAATTCTTAAACCCATTATGGTATAAATTACTCTTAATTTAATATTAGATGAAGACATATATTCTTAAAAAATTAATAAAATACTTAAATGTTTCATCATTCTTATAACCAAAATACCATGGATAAAAATACTTCTATAATATAATTCTTAAACCCCAATAAATAAATACATCAATAATTATACATAAACTATAAGAATTATGTAAACCCTTACTTGGTCCATGAGCTATCCTTTAAAGATTGAATTGACATGGATAATTCCTAAGTTCCCCACATTTAAGACAACAAAATATAAATAGACCCTAGGATAAAATTTATTTTATTATATCATTATCTTCATTTTTTCTTAATAATTCATTAATTTATTCCATTATTTTCCACAAATAAAAAAAATCCATTCCATTGATACATTCTTTTGGGTGTCACTTTACACATTTCTAACATGAAGTAAATTGTGCCTTCTTTCCTCCATGGTCTTCACCACCTAAACACTCAGTGAACTCCATTATTCTCTTCTTTAGTGATTTTGAGAGTTTTTAAAGGCACAGGTTGTTAATTAGATACCATGATTACTGATTAGGAAAAATCATGATATATTTCACTTCAATCATCATCACATATGGTTTCTCATAATCACAACTCTTTCTACTGTATTCAAGGATTAAATGATTCCTTTAGTTTCTAGACATTTAATAAAACAAAAAATCATAGTGTGAAAAATAATAATCATAGTGGGAAACCATATATTCATTTATAGTATTTCTATATTATGACACGTTCTTTAAATATAAGACATATTATCTTTATATGAGGCCATTTATTGACACTATATATTCAAATACTTTATGAAGTTTCAAAAATAAAACTTGAATTAACCCTAGTATATCACATAAGAGTGTCAAACTAGGTAGGAAGTATCCCTATTATTGTGCATCGGGTGATGATAGAGTCAAATCCCAACTCACATTTTTTGGAGTTATTTCCCCTAGGTATAGCTATGCTAGATCCATATCCACTTTTAGTATCTAAGAATAAATTTATTTATAGGAAAACCAAAAAAATTGTACCTTACCAAGAAATTAGGATGTTATCCTATACTTAGACTTATAATTAATGTTAGTCCTAGGGCTATATCCCCTTATACTTTTTCTTAAATCATGTTCCCAAGATTTATAGTAAACATTATATAATACCAACTATAAGTGGTTAATTAATTAAATTTTTTCAAGATATAAGTGGTCGTATCCCAAAAGATCAAATACTTTAGTAGTATTGTAAAATTGGATACATACTTGAAACTCAAATTATATTTGAAAAATTAAGATAAAACATAGTATTTTCATTAATAAATTCACTCATCTCTTTATAATATCCATGAATATAAATCATAATATATTTACTAGCATCGAGGGGAAAGGAAAAATAAGAAATGGTTGAGCTCAAATTCTCAGTAAGGGTATGTGTACTTCAGAATATATCATGAATAATTAAGGAATGGTCAATATGTTAAGATAAATATCTAAAAACAAATTCCATTTAATAAATACTATGTGTAGGAATAATAATACGGAAGGAATAAATATCGATCAAATAATGAAATATAAATAATCACAAGATCTTGAAACTTATCCATGGATTTCATAACTAATCAAATAATCACACTAATGTCAATAAATAATCTCATAATAAGGTAATTCATAATTTTAGTCATCATAAACATACCATCAAGGATATCTTCCATGATAACTTATACAAATGAGTAAGTTATTGGACAAATTCCCAATCTAGTTTATATAATGAGACCTATTGATGTATTAAATGGATATAGCAGGGCCCTCCCGTCACTTACTATGTCCAATGTATTCCTCAAATAAAAGGGGGAATAAAAATTAAAAACATAATAAACATAATAATTATTAATGAAAACTAAAATATCAAATGTTTATACTCTCCCAATAAATACACATAATCATAAACCATTAAATGTAATATGGTGAATGGTATAAGAATAGAATATACTCTTTAAAACTGATCGTTAACCATCTAGAGAAATATTAAGGATGTATCAGTATATAATATCCCCAATGGATAATAAGTAAGATAAATTTTGTAGTAATTAATAAATATATATACCATAAAATGTCATTATGAACATTCTTGAGGAAAATACCCCTTTCACATTGAAAATAAATTTTCCAAACAAAAAATTTCCAGCATATTTGGAAAAGATATTTCATTGAAAATAACCATGAAAAATTTTAAATTCATATCTAAATAAATTAGTTTTCATGACAAAAATATGGTTCTTCTCATTCCATGTGCATTGAAAGATTTATTCCTTTTATATTTTTTTAAGAAAATTCAAAAGGCACCTTGTACAGAAAATGATAGGATGAATCCTTTTAAATTTTTTTATAGAAATAAAATATTGGGTAAAATTGAATTTAAACAATCATATTGTAATATTAATAATATTCTTGAAATCGTTTTAAAAAACACAGATATAGAAGAAAGTGGGTTTTGACCAAAGAGAGAAATAAAGATTGATTTTATTAAACAAATATCATTATTTTTAAGTAAAAAATGAGTAAGGTGGTGTTAATAATTAAAATTTTCATAAATAACCTGATTATAATATAATATATTAGTTTTAATACAGTAATATCAAATAATTTCCCAAATTATAATTTTAAGATAAACAATCCTGAATAATAATGAGATTATGAAATAAACCCTTACTACATTGGTAACATTTAAATCATGAGCCCCATGAAATAAGGATAATTTTATTGATATTTATATCCCTAAATTTTTATTATAATAATCATAAAATACATTATGAGTTATTATATACACCATAAAAAATAAATAAGTGGTGAAAATGGAATATGTCTTACAAAAGTAAATGTGAGATGAGAAACCGTTACTTTAGGTCTGATTTCCTTCATATGTGTCTGGACATCCTATATAATAAAAATAGGTTTATTATAAATATATTCTAGAACAAATATCATATATATCACACCTCATATGAATTTTTTATAATATTTTATAACTAATTATTAACAATTCTTTGTTAAAGTCGTTGTTTCAGGTAATAATTGCTTTGTTTTTCGTGGATGTTTTGGTTAGGTATTTTTATTACTTGTACTTTAATCATGGTTAAATCATATAATAATTGTAAAATTTTATATAAATATCATATATATTAATTATATAAGTACTTATAAAATTCCATAAAAGTTACAGATAGAGAAATTATTTACACCATTCCTGGAGATCATAGGTCATACGTATGCATGAAATCGATTTTTATTTTTATTTTGACGAATGGAAAAAAGGAAAGGTAAATAATAATTAAAATTTCTATAATAATTATTATATAATTTAAATTATATATTCTCATAAAATCTATCATTATTGCAAACCATGTAAAGAGGAATTGAAAAATGAATTGGATCCCTTCATGGAGGCGGTAATCCACCCATATACATGAGAAATGTTATCATTTTCAAAAATATTGGAAGGTAAGAAGTTATATATGATATAATAATTTAATAATAATTATTATTTCTTAATTATAAAATATATACATCAAATATATCATAATATACATTTGTGAGAGGTGGTGATGGGAAACGAATTACATCGGTTCGCGATGTGATAATCGGTCAAACCCACGATTGACAGTTTTGTTTCAAATTTGACGGAATAGGAGATGAATTTAGGTTATCAAATAAACATAATATAATTATATTATATTTTTTATACATTTTTATTATATTATAAATATTATTATATGAATTAAGGTAGTATAATAATATGTAAAAAGACAAATCTTAGTGTATAAAATTACCTTCTCTTAAAAAAATATCATATAGATATCTTATTAATGAACATATGGATAGAAATTTGGGAATAACAGAAGTTATAGATTCTAGATAAGGAATTAAAATAGATATTTTTTCTTTTTTGGATAAATGAATTATTAGGTTTGAAGAAGTGAGGGGAGGAGGTGGCCTTTTATAATTGAGAAGTGGAATTCTTTGTAAATACACAAAACTATTCAATAATGCGAAGCCAATATCAACCCAAGTACCTTTAAAATTGATAGATAATGGATTTTTATTAATATATGGTTGTTTTGGGTTAGTCTCTAAATGACCAACGGTAACGTATCTGATGACACATGGACCTGCTTTCCAAAGGTAGGCGTTCGTCGGATGGTCTAACCAGCAATGCTTAAGAACTCACATTGGTCGAGAGGATGGGAATTCGGGCTCATCGCACCCTTTTGGGGGGAATTATTGCATGTTCTGGGACTCTCATATATATTTAATACATATCCATATGTTCGTGAATCTTTGGTTTATACCCAAACAAAGTATCCACGGATTTCTCCTGGTTGGAAATGGTTAGCTGAACGCAGGGGTTTCGAATCATTTATGTCCGAGGTTTACCATCCCTCATTGGATTAATTACCCCGAGGAGTCGGGACTCATTGTTGTGGTACTCAAAGTGGTGTGGTGAACCGATGCGAATATAGTCGGATTAACAAGTTGTTGGGATTGAACCTCATGGAGGCTTCCCACGTACCTTGCCTAATAGACAAGGATCAAAGTCCACGTAGTTCGCAATGTCTTGGGACTTACGCTCTCAGGCAGCCTAGAGTGATGTATTGGGGCTTACACTCTGAGGAGGCCCAAGGTGTGGATGATGGGCTTGAACCTCAGGGAGGCTTCCTACGTACCATGCCTAAGAGACAAGGATCAAAGTCCACGTAGTTCGTAATGGCTTGGGACTTACGCTCTGAGGTAGCCCAGAGTGATGGATTGGGGCGTACACTCTGAGGAGGCCCATAAAAGGATGTCATGGATGATACTTACTCTAAGACCACGCGAGTCATGCTTGGTGTGAGAAACAGGAGGTAGCAAGGACCATATGATCACGTCACGAAAGGTGCGCTCGTGAGGAATGGAGTGGGGATTACGTGTGCAGCGGCCCATAAAGTCAGGGCTTACTCCAGGATGGATGCCCATGGCCACAAAGTGCAGCGGGAGAGGGAAAGGGGTGATCCTGTTCCCATCACCTCTCTCATTTTCTAGGGAAGTACTGAGGTGCATGGGGATGGGTGCCTTCTGATGGGTATGTTGCCCCCTCTCTGGGGAGGGGAGAAGTGCCCGACCGCGAAAGCATACAGTCACCATCCTAGAGAGTAAAGGTAGAAAGGTGGCTCATGGGCTCAGACCCCACATTACCGTGGGAATTTGAACCCAGACATGCTTCAGGAATCCACCCAAGGGTCAGGGCAACCCCTTTCCCCTATTTACCATGGGTATGAGAACTCAAAATGGCGTGCTGATGTGCCTGATGGTTACACTAAATGGATCTGGTAGCTCTGGTGGAGGCCTCGGATTGGGGCTGATGAGTAGGCTAATGAGGAGATTGCGAAGGATCAGTCCGGATTGAAATTAGAAATATTTGATCTGGCTTGGGGAATGGGAACTCTGAAGGTTTTGGCAGGCCACATAGGGGAATGGAGGGTGGAACCCTTCGCGTATGGAAGTGCTACGCGGCTGTAGAGGCCGTCCATGAGCCAGGGTGGCCCACGGACTGATTGGCCATCCACGAACTAGGAGGGTCCGCAAACTGATTGGTCGTCCGTGAACCAGGAGGGTCTGCGGACTGATTGGCATCTTGGAAACCGAGAGGGTTCACGGCTTCGGGTTCGGTCTTTGTACAAGGTAGGTATGCAGAGGGGTCCATGCGAGGAGCGACGGCCAAGGGCGGCGCCGGATGGAGGCTCATCGATTGGGGGTTTGCCCGCGTAGGAGGGTGTTACGTGTTGTGGCGGATCGGAAAAGAGTCATAAACTCCCTGGTCCATGGGGAGTACATCTGCGGAGGGACTATGGTTCGCGGTTTTCCCTTCTTTGTTATTTTAAGTTCTCAGTTCACCATGTTATTATGCGTTTTTTTGGTTCCTTATTAGTGTGTTCCCAGGTATATACCTATTCTGGTTCGCAAATTAGAACTTCCGAAATCCTAAGGCTTCCTTCGAAATCCTTCCACAAGAATCTGACCGATCTCCTCTCCATTCTTCATTTTCTCCTTTTTCAATATCCTTTTATAGAGTGGGGATAAGGATTTATCTATGGTCGTGTGGCACCTTTTGTGGAGGCCCATGACCGAAAACCTGGTTCATGGATGACTTGGTCAATCCACAATTCATGGGGCATTAAACACTCCTCCTCTGCGAACCAAACTCGAGAAGTGCTTTGTAGCCGTGGAGGGTTCCACCTCCATTTTGCAAATGACAGTGGAGGTGGTTTGGGCCGGTTGACACGGCTCATGGTTGGGACGGTCTTGAATGGTTAACTGGGTTGGCACCTATCCCGCCTCGCGATTGCGGAGGATCTATGCCTCCATCTTGTGAATGAAAACGGTCCGTGGAGGAGGGATGCTTTGCAGAACTGGCCGTGCGTCGCTAAAATTAAACTGGTCCATGGACCGGTTCATCCTTCGCCATCCATAAGTATTCTCCTCATTTTCCCTGTCCTTTTTAGAGTAAATTGGGTAGAATCTCCCATGATTTAAAGGGGATCATCATTCTCATTTGTGGGTTTTTTAGGACCTTAGAAATGCCCCCCATCAGAATGGGGTCCGATCTGAATGAAGAGGGGGATATTCCGATATAGAGTGGTCCTGAAACTCGGGTAGTTAGCAGTAGAGAGGTGTACCTAGCAGGGGGCCATGCCTATAAATACGGAGGTCCCTTCATTTGTCTTCTACCGGATTCTTCGTGAATACCAGTGCTCCTTCAATTTTCTGCCTCCACGTGCTTGTTCCTTCAGGAAATGCTCCATCTGCGAACCAGCTGCAACTTCCGCGAACCATTTCTCGTTCGCATCATTCTTCATCTGCAGACCAATGTCCCAGCCATGAACTAACACTTTTAATTAATTAAAAATTAAGTCATGACGGGCCACTTAGGAACTTGCTTCGCGGTTTAGGTGCTCCACGGTTTCAATGCTCCTCGGGTTTGATACTCCGTAGACTAAAATCTTCTGATCATAAATTCGAGATTGAAATTATGTGGAGCAACCTGGTCCGCGGTTTCCTGTAAAATGCTCCACATGCCAGGGTTTTGCAGACGCATTCTGCGTAAGGCTGGTTCGCGGGATGCGGTCATCGCAAACCATCCTATGAGGCCACCTCACGGACTTTTCTATGAAGGCTCCTCAACTAATCCTTAGCCACATATATTTAGTATTTTTGTCTGAAAGAGTTGTTTCTTATTCTAGACTAACCATTTTTTGGCTTTTATTTTGCAGGGAGAAAATATGGTTCACCCTCGTTGTGGACCTAGGCCTGCCACCGAGACTCTCCCAATTGGTTCAGGGAGACGTTTATCTATGAATCACAGAGTGGGGAACATCCAAGAGGACCCTAGTCAGTTTATCATTCCTGACGATGGTGTCTTGAAATACTAGCTCCCTCCTGAGCTCTTGGATTATCCACTATCAAATCAGATTCTTCTTTATGGATTTGGTCTTCAAGATGATGTCCCTATTCCCTCCACTTTCTCGGTTCTTCCTTCTCCTTTCTTGGAAGCGTCGTCAAAGTGTATTCAGGCGTACCTTACCCAATTGGGAGAGATGGTTTCCGACACTGACTAGAAAGACACCTTCATTTTGAGAGGCTCTGTTTGGACCCAAACTGATCAGCATGCCCAAAAAGTTTCTCAGGAAGCTATCTTCAAGAGTTACCCTTCTATTATCAACCTGTCTCGAGTATATCCCGATGCGGGGTGGATTTATAGGTGGGATCTTCGGTCCGACGGGCTCTTCTCAGATGATTGGTCCTGGGCTTTCTGGGTCCATCATCACTACCGGGAGTCTCCTGAGTCACTAGAAGTAGTCAATTTATACTCCATAGTGTGGGCTTCCAAATTTTCTATTTACCCACCATCCTTGATCCTGCCAGACCTACTCAGTCGCTGGTGTTCAAGCACTAATACTTTCCACCTTGCCCACGATGAAGTTGGCATTAGTCTGTGGGACATCTATCAATTGGGAGGGCTCCCAACTATCAGTGATATTTATGATGAGTTTCTTCATACCCCTTATGCATGGGACGATGTCAAACAAGTGCCTTTATTGGCAATGGATCTGCTGGTTATGGTGGATAAATCATTGGGTCAAGGCTTACGTGCTCACTTTATTATTCCCTATAGTACCTAGATAGGGTTTTGTATGACCACCACTGGTCCTGTTCTGAAGATCATGCACCCTAGGACTCATCCTTCTCAACAGTCATGAACCACCCCAGGTTCCTACTGGGAGGTTCTGGAGGCGGGTGACTACCTTTCATAGGGTTACATGGTTCACCCGGGTGTGCCGTCTATGCTCCGGATGGTAGGTTTGTTTGATATGTTCCTGAGCAGGTGGCTATTCCCTTCTCAGGATATTAATCTTGGCGTCAGGGCTTGCACCCTGATGATGGCAGTTGAGCTAGCAGAGGGTCACCTGGTGAATTTGGACGTGCCCACATTGGCTCGTATTTATGAACTGTTGGGTCACATGCAGAAGGGCGGGTCACCCTTCCGTCTGAGTGGGAAATTTCAATTTTTGTATGGATGGGTAGCAGATCATTGTCATTGTTATGAGTATCATCACAACACGATCATCCCGCTTCCTACCTTTTGGCATACCCTGCTTGATATAGCTGGAGTTCGCTTGAAATCCCTCAGCTCTGTTATAGTCCTCGAGCTTCTGAGTGACTTCTCCCAGTTTTCTTTCACTCCCTACCCCAAACCTTCTGGTGTCATAGTTGACAACCACCGGTGGATCCTAGAGGAGTGTTCTTACATGATCTCTCTGTGGGACAGATTTCTGTCTACGTGGATCGACGAGGTTTCTCTATGCGAGATGTATGTACCTCATAATTTTTCTCTCCACTTTGGGTGCATTCAAGTCCCAGTTTCCCTTCCCCCTCCTCAGGATCAAGGACTACACCCGTCCATATTTCGTCAATGGTGGATGATGCTGACACGGGAGGGATCTGACACACGCATTCCCCTGCCTTTCATGGGGGAGGTTGCTAGCCTTTCCATGGAGTATGCAAAAGAGTGGGAAAAACACTATCCCAATGGCATCCTTGGGAAGGTCGTCCGGAAGGTTCCTAAATCAGGAGGTATTGTGGTTGTTGCGTCCACAACACCTTCCTCATCATCTCTAATGGAGGATCGACTGATGTCTCATCGATCAAAGAGACTCAGGGGATTTTCCTCTCACAACCCTACAGTGGCCAAAGTTCAGATGGGTCCATCCTTCTTGGACATCGATGAGGATGAACCTATGTTTCTGGGTCCCAGTGAGATAATCCCGGATGTTTTTTCAGTCGATACTGGGCTTAGAAACATGATCCCAAATCCTGAACTGGGGTTAGAGGCTCCAGAATTTCCATCTTCAGAACCAACTTCTAGCAAGCACATGCCTGCGCTGGTTTCAATGCCAGATTTTGTTCCCATTATATCTGGTGAGGATATCAAAGATCCTCGTGTCGTGGTGGACCACTGGGTGGTGCGCAGGTGGGCCTGGCCCTGGATTTGCGAGATCATTGCTAAAACTCCTCTAGCTGAGATGGAAACTAAAATCGAAGCTCTTCGATAACTCTTCCTAGGTTTGGGGTCAGGTGGCTTTGACTATCAGCTGTTCCATTATCTTTCTTTCCAAGTTGTCATGGCCCATGAGGAAGTTTCCACTAGTGAACGCAAACTTTCTCACTTTTCTACTGCTCATTGCGAGACCCGAGCCCTAGAGGAAGCCACGATACAGCTCCATCAGCTGATAGCACAGAAGTCGATCTCTCCAGATCAGGCGGTCGTCCTATCCTCCGAGTTGCAGGAATGTGAAGAACAGGCAGCGATGCTGAGGAATCTGTTGTCAGTTATGACTGGTCGTGTAAAAGCCACCAGAATAGGGATCAACGATCTCCAAACAATAGTGGAGCATACTCTTCCAGTGTATGAGGTTGAAGCCAGAGAGAAGGCTGTGTTTGAACATTCTTGCAACAACCCCCGCAGCACAGTCGCTGATATGGTGGAGAGAGCAAGTCGGGTTCCTTTATAACTATCAGAGCCACTCTTTTACTCTCTGTTTTACTTACCCCTCAATTTTTTTTGTGAGGGAGAGACCCCAGTTTGTGGACGTCTTCACTTTTTGTTCAAATGAAACACAGTCTCTGTCAATCACTTGTTGCTATAAAATTTGATTGTTACTAGAAAAATTGTTGTGTAAATAAAAACTCACTGAATCAGAATTAATCATAACTCAGGAAAACAAACTCTAACTTTTTCCTAGACCATGGGGTCCAGTGAGCATAGTTTTACTATTTCTAGGGTTTCGTAGAAAAATCCTACAATCTTTTTGTCTTTATTTTAATGCCCTAATTTTGCATGGGATCATTTTGTGTGAACCCAGCGGCTATGACCTGACTTTTTCTTAGGTCACCCTTTTCGGGTTTTCGGCCTAACAGGATTTGTGCCTCTTTTCTTGGGTGGTTTAAAGTCCCGCCATTAATTCTATCATTACTGATGTTTTAGGTCGAATATATTTGACCAAGTATGGTGGGGAAAGTGCCCCAATGAGGTTTGGTTGATTCAAAGATGTCTTGGTGTCCTCCAGACGCATGTGGAGGGAGTGTGTTTAAATTTGAACGACATGAAAGGCATGTCTCAAAGCATGGGAGTCGTATCGGAGTGAAAAGTTGGGAGGAGAATTGCCTAGGAAATATTTCCATTAGTAGACAGGCTAGGGGCGATCAATATGCAGAGCCACTGAGGGCATGGTATGCATACTCGTGCAAAGGTGTCCTTCAGTCAATGACTCTCCATTTCTGATGGCCATAAGACTACATGAATGTCTGGCTTATGGAAACCACCCTGAGTGGCTTGGAAAATTATGAGAACCACCAGGGGTGTCTTGGAAATGGTATGTGACATCTAAAAGTTTTTGAGAACATCTACATCAATCAGGAGTGTGGAAGCAAGGTTCCTGTCCTACGCATTTATCTATTGTAAAGGATGGTTGAAGCTTGGTGCAGTTTAAAGTCATGCAGCTGGGACATAATCTAGAATGGAACAGCTTCTCCTGGTCCTCGGTAATCTTGTCAGATATGTTCCACCATATTCAGGCATGGTTGTGAAAGAAGTTGGTAAACTGTAACTCAGAGGGTTTTCCGAATCCTGGGATAGACATGGGGGCTCGGAGGCCAAGAGGCGTACAGAGAGAAGCATTGCTTAAGGAAATCATGCCTTTGGTAGATGGGCCACGGGAGATCAATATGCAGAGCCACTGAGGGAATGTTTTGCATAGTCTTGTAAAGGTTTCCTTAGGTCAATGATTTTATCCCCTTGATAGCCAAGCAAATTTAGGGATGTTGAGATTTGGGACCACCAGGGGTGGCTTATGAAAGTCCAGCTTTTTCTGAGTATAGAGTATGATTTATGATGAGAGGGTGCCTGGATATGGGGGAAACATCTAGACTAAACATCCCGAGAATGGGTGAAGTAATCCCTTCTCACGCGGGTGTGAGACTGTGGCTTGTGCCGGTCTGACCCGTGCACTAAAGGACAGAGAAAAGCCTCTATTCCTTACTGAACCCGTGACGTGTTTGACCGTGCAGTTTACCATCATGCGGTAAATATGAAGATCATTATTAAAGGACACTATGTAGTTTAACTTCATGAAATGAGGACGGGGGACATTTTTCTTTCCTTTTCCAAGGTTGTTCAGTTTAATGTCGTGCAGCAAGGACGATGGACTGTGTAGTTTAATGTCGTGTGGTAAGGATGAGGAGAATTAATAAACCAGTGAAAATGCTTTTTGTTGGAGGCATTCCCTTGGGTTTTTAATGCTTGGTCTTTGCAGCCTTACACCAAGTGGCCAAGATGTGATCTGTGCCATTTGATGTCATGAGTAAGGATGTAGTTAAAAAGGACGCTCTTGATTAGAATGTAACTAGGCCCGAGTATCCTAGCATGTCCAAGACGTGGAGGGGGGTTGATGGTGTAAATCATGGTTCTAGGGCTTCTTGGATCAGGAGAGATGACATGGAGGCTCTAGGGCCGGTAAGCATACAGATTTAGGAAGAGTATCGCCCAAGGAAATCATTCCTTTGGTAGACGAACCAGGGTCAATCAATATGCAGATCCGCTGAGGGCATGGTATGCATAGTCATGAAAAGGTGTCTCCGGGTCGATGACTTTCCACATCTAATGGCCATGAATGGTCATGAAGATCCACAATTATTCGGGCCACAAAGTATTTCATCGGGGAAGGAAATGTCTTAACATGTCGGGTGTACTTGGCCCTGGTTGCTGTTAAAGCTTATAGATCTCCCTATGCTGATTTTATCTTGCGCGCGGGGGTGTACCTTTACTATATGTATTTTAACGTTGTGCAGTAAGGACGAGGTACTCCTAGTTTAGCAGACATAGAGATCGGACCATTGGGTGATTATTACTACGGTCACTCAAAGGATAACTGGGTCAACACACTCTGATATAATTGGAACAAGGTGGGGGATGAAGGTCATAAACTGCAACTTTGAGTTTTCCTGGATCAGGAGGTGTGGTGTGGGGGCTATGAGGTCGGTAAGTGTACGGAGCTAGGAAGAGTGTCGCCCGAGGAAATCTAGCCTTTGGTAGACGGGCCAGGGGCTATCAATATGCAGAGCTACTGAGGGAATACTATGCATATTCATGCAAAGGTGTCCTCGGGTCGATGAATTTCCACTTCTGATGGTCAGGAATGGTTTTGAGGATCTGCGATTGCTCACAGTGAAGAGTTCGGCATGTGGGGATAATGGTGTCCAGGTATACAAGAAACATCTTCACTGAAATTGTCTGTTGAGTCAAAGTATCCTAGTCCTGGATTGATGTTTGTTGACATAGGTTGATATGTGAACCACCGGAGGACACATAGGCTAGCCAAGTAGGGGTACCATGGAAACATTTGGATGTGAAAAGGGGAATGAACTTGTAAACCACTGCTCCATAAATTTTTGTATCGGGAGATGTGATACGTGGGCTGTAACACCCGAGACTTTCATGTTATATAAATCATCAAATGAATCTTTTTCTGCACACAAAACTTTCTTGGCTTTCTTTACACAAAATCGCGAGTTTCCTCGATAGCTTGCGTCGTACGCAATACCGAGTTTCACTAAACAACGATATAATATTAAAATATTATTAAAACTAGTCGTTATGAATAGTAATAACCACTTTTTGAAATTTTATAAATTTTATTTTTCAAAATGGACTTCATTTTTGGATTCGGAATATCGAAATTAGCCTAGGGTGAAATTTTGGTATTTTTCTGAAAACTTTCAATTTTTGATGAATAGTGAAACCACTAAGTGGTAGTTAAAAAACTGAATTTTTCATAAAACATATTTTTACCGCTTCTGTGAGTGGAATTTTGAAAATCTGAGAGACATGATTGATGTCAGTAAGTAAAATGTGGTTCAATGAGATGAAAATAATTTTTTGGTGAATAGTAACTTTTTACTTTTTTTACCACGGTTAAAAGTAAATAGGGTAATTAAGAGTAAAAATGATATTATTATTACCCTAAAACATGTCCTAATTCTATTGGACAAGTGTAATTCGACCAAAAACAACCTCAGGAATAAAATATGACCATTTAGGCCCACTTGGATTAGATTAGGACATTTATTATTAATTTATTTAAAGAAGGGTTAAAATAGTTAAAATCAAAGTTTAATTAGTAAATAATTTTTAATATGGGATTATACATAATATAAATTCGACAATAAATATTCATTAGAAATATAAACAGATTTCCTACATAATGGTATTTTATTTGTAATTTTTAGACATTAAATAATTTAATTTATTTATGACACAATGATGATGCAGTAATTATCTTATTAATGAAATATTGACATAATTGATGTTATGAATACCCAAATAAATATAATTTGAGACTTTTTATGAATTCCACTAATTTTATAGGTTAATATGACATGTTAGTATTGATTTAATTAACTTTTTTAGAACTTATCATTCTGTTATGATTTTCACAAAAATAAATTACTAAATAGTGTCAAAATTGACATAAAATAGTTTTTAAAACAAATATTATATTTTTAATTGTTATTTTATTCCTAAAAATCTATGGTTCGGCCAAATGACATAGATAAGGTTATATATATTAATTATAAACAACTTGGGGTTCGTTTGGCTTGATATAGTAAGTTTATTAACCATATAGTATAAGAACACAAGAAGACACGGTAAAAGTAAAATTATTTAACTTAATGTTAAATCTACATGATAAGGTTAAAATAGGATCCTAAACTTGTCTAAATTCTATTGGATGAGAGTATTTCTACCCATACCCACCTTAGACTCTAAATAAATCAATTTTGAGCTATTTAAAACCAAACTTGACTTTATAATAAAATAATATTTTTAGTTATTCCAAAGGTGCCCCTCTCCTCCCTTATAAAAGGGCACCTCCTCCCTCTCTTCCTCACACCACTTTGAGCCTTCAAGCTCGGCCAAACCCTGAAACTTTCTTCTCTCAACTTCCCTATAAACATCCTAGAGGTTGGGATCTTCTTCAAATACCCATTTTAGTGCCCTAAAAGGAGGTCTCAAAGAAGCACTTCAAAGAAGAGGTAATGTCTGTTACCGATTCTTTCATCTTTATTTCTTCTTCCACTTATTCTTCTTTATTTGTTTAATTATGAAGTAATAACATCAGTATCACTCATATACTGATATGTTATAATAATTATGAAACAAACCCATTTCACCATCTATCCATCCTACGGAAAAAGAAATCACCACGCTTGCGTACGTACGAAATATCGTCTCCACGCCGTGGTGTAATCTATTTTCCACCACCACCTTACTTGGATGGGTATAATGGTGTAAATAATGACTATATATGACTATTATAAATTTATACTGATTCTGAAATAGTATACATACACTCCAATACAATTCCACGATCATAGGAACGATATCATCACTCGTGCGTACGTACGGAATACCGTCTCCTGGATGTGATGCGACTCGTTCTACATGATCTTCATTTCATAATGATTATATAAATGAATTTAATGAATTAATATGATATATATTACACTAATACCATTCTAAAAATTAGGTATCTATAACCTCAAAATAAGAATAATAATTTATTCGAAAAAACACGCATAAGAACAAAAAGTTATAAACACCCGAATAACAAGTAGCAATGAAATATTACTACTAAGAAGCTAAGAATATGACCAAATATGATATCATAAAAATATTTATGATTCTGGAATAAGTCAATAACATTATTTAAATCAGTATACATGAGGTTCGGACATGTACAAAGCATATCGGACCTAAGGTAAGGGAAATATCACAATCTCATTTTTATCCGAGATTATTTATACAATGGTATTTACTGGGGTGTATTTTATCATCCACATCCTTGTTTCCTCAATATGTAATATTATTTCCATCCACATACAATTTTTTAAATCCAATTTTACCCTTCGATGAGTTTTTAGTAAAGGATATGAAAGGAATCTTTTGTCGTTTTTCGTACGAGGTACTTTTTGACTTTTCCGACAAAAGTACAAAGAATTTTTTTTTAAATTATACGACATGAATGGATTTTTAAAACAATATTTCCAAGAAGCTTCCTTTACAAGTTTTCAAGTTTATTTTTAATCAAATTTTTTTAGTTTAAAATTGTATGACATGTTAAGAAAGGAAAATGTTTTTGAAGTAGAAAAGATATTTTCCTCAAGAATGGTGTTCAAGTGTTTTATCAAAATTATTTTCCATCTAAGATAATATAGGGTTCTGTTTCTATCCTTATTTTTACATTGTTTCGATTATGTTATAATGGAATTGTTTTTATGATGTCGTTTTATCTTATATGGATTATGTTATGATGGCATGATGTTTAAGAATCCCATTTTTACTACATGGGTTATGCAATGATGTATGATTTATGATTTTGTGGCACACATAAGAATGGTATCATTATGAGATGGGTGGTACCTATACCTCCCTCTAATTCATTGGGTAAAGATTTTATATCTCATGAGATAGACATGGCAGGAACGGTAGGTTAAACCGGTTCAGTGAAACAGGAATGAAACGAGGGTGACTCGGTTCAGAAATGGACTTTGTCCACTAAGATAGTCTTGGCAATGAGTCTTGACTAATAAGAAATGATTCTCTATGATTATGTGTGTATGCCACAAAGTTTCATGTTTTATGTTATTATTATTGGGATTTCATTTCACTACTATGATTTATCCCATGTTATGAAATTATTATCCCTTTTGAAGGTTAAGATTTCCAAAATGTTATGTTCTTATGAATATGATGTGATTGATATTTCTTTTGTTTACCCTTACTGAGCATTTGAGCTCACCCTTTTGTATGTTTTATTTCCCCAGGTCAGGAAGAAGGTTATTAAGTAGAATATGCCAAAAAGGGACTCTAGATATGATGAAATAAATGGGAGGCAAAGTAGATGCTTTATGAACCAGTTGTTTATGTTTCCCAGTTTCTAAAGACACTATACATATATGGTCCTTTCTTGGTTTTTTATATGTTGTAATAAGTGTGATTAAATTCTGAAGTAATAACAATGTATGTAAGTTATGGGTCATTATAGTTGGTATCAGAGGAAAGGTATAGTCAACCTTTGGAAACTAGGATGTGAAAGCTTTTGTAAGATCCCTAAGGACAAGTCTAAGCATAGAACACAATCTTAGTGTTTTAGAAATGGCCATGAATAACCTAGGGTAAGACCTTAAGTGTGAAATTTTATTCTTGATTTTGTGGTTTTCCTATTATAATCAGTGTTGATCACACTATTCTTCTTGGTTTTAGTCAATGGATGGAACCTGAAGGAACCGTGTTAATGTGTAATGTGACGGGAAATGCAATGATTTTCCCCCTGAGCAACCAAACGTTATGGGAGATGGAATGCAAAATCTTGTAGCCATGCTCACACAACTTTCTCAAGCTATGAATCATGTAGTACTTCCAAACGAGCAAAGGAAGGAGAAACATTATGTTGAATCCTTCATGAGACAGTGTCCACCTTCATTCAGTGGGTCTACTGATCCATTAGTTGCTGAACAATGGATTAGTACAACTGAAAAGATATTTTCAGTTCTTCAATGTTTTGAGCATGATAAAGTCATCTTAGTAGTGTATCGTTTGGAAGGTGAAGCTGATCAATGGTGGAATATTATTAAGAATACAAGGCAAAGGGATGAAATTGAGTCCATGGAATGGTACGAGTTCAAGAACTTATTTTTCAATAAGTACTTCCCTCGTATTCTCTGAACAAAGATGGAGAAAGAGTTTCTTGAACTGAAGCAAAAGGATGATGAATCTGTTGGTACCTATGAAGAAAATTTTACAAGACTTGCAAGGTACGCTTCTGGTATTATTATCCAACCTGAGAGTAAGATCGATCGATTCTTTAGTGTCTTAAAACCAAGTCTTTTAAGGGCCTTAGCCATAAGGGACTTCAATAGCTATGAGGAAATCGTTCGATGTGCTCTCAAAGTTGAGATGGAGATTGTAGTAACCCATCAGTCATATGGGTTTGATAAGAAGAGGAAAATGGAATTCAAAGGAAAATCTAAAGAGCACACTAAAAAGAAGATGAGCTTTCCCTTATGCTCAAAGTGTGGAAAGAAACATGGAGGGATTTGTCTTAAAGGGACAAGTAAATGTTTCAAATGTGGAAAGGAAGGTCATCTGGAATTTTAATGCCGCGATGATGGGAAGAAGATGTCTAATGATGCAAACAATGGAAGGGATACACAGAATGAACCTACTACACTTCAATGTTTCAAGTGCAAGGAGATGGGACATTATGCCAATAAATGCCTTAATCCAAGGGTTGATGATGATGGTCGATGTCAACAAACTCTTAAGGCTAAAGACAAAGGAAAGTCACATGCAATTTCTATCAGCGATGTGGAGTACGATAACGATGTGGTGAAAGGTACACTTACCATCCACTCTAAAGTAGAAAATGTTTTATGTGATTCTGGATCCACCCACTCCTTTATTTCTGAAGAATTTTCTAAGGGTATTACCATATTACGTCAACAATTAGATGTTGAGTTAGCTGTGACAACACCTAATGGCACAACTGTCGCATCAAAAGTTTATAATTCTTCTCTGATTGAAGTTTGTGGGGAAATGCTTCCTGCAAATATTGTGATCCTTCCTATAATGGAAGTTTATGTGATTATTGGAATGGATTGGGTTTCTCTACATGGAGCTCATATCAATTTCCAAAGAAGGGAAGTCACATTTCATATTCCAGATAAATCTATGATCGTCTATCGATGCAAGGATGAACATAACCTTCCAGTGGAAATTTCTTCCATTTTATGGATATTGATTCCACTAAATGAATGTTATTTTTCTCAAATGGTTGGTGAGAAACTCACGATTAAGAATATGCCCATTGTACGGGAGTTTGATGATGTATTTCTGGAGGAATTACTGGGTCTTCCACCGAATCGAGAAGTTAAGTTTTCAATAGAACTCGTACCGGGTGCTTTGCATATTTCAAAGACACCTTATAGAATGGCCCCAATTGAGTTGCAGGAATTAAAGAAGAAACTCCAAGAGAATCTTGATAAGGGGTTCATACGCCCTAGTGTGTCACCTTGGGGATCACCTGTTCTGTTTGTTAAGAAGAAAGATGGATCAATGAGACTCTGCATTGATTATCAAGAACTTAACAAGATCACTATCAAGAAAAAATATCCTCTCCCGCGCATTGATGACCTATTTGACCAACTACACGGAGCTCAATACTTTTCCAAGATTGATCTTCATTCATGTTATCATCAATTAAGGGTCAAAAGGGAGGATATACCAAAGACGGCTTTCCGTACAAGGTATGGACACTATGAATTTATAGTGATTCCATTTGGTCTTACTAATTCCCCTTCTATCTTCATGGATCTAATGAATAGATTCTTTAAAGACTATCTTGATCAGTTTGTGGTAGTCTTTATAGACGATATTCTTGTCTATTCAAATATCAAGGAAGAACATGAAGATCACTTGAGAATTATATTGAAGACCCTGAGAAAGGAGAAGATTTATGCAAAATTTACCAAGTGTGAATTTTGGCTTCAAAAAGTTGCATTTTTGGGTCACATAATCTCAAAAGAGGGAATATCTGTGGATCCAGCAAAAACAGAGGTTATCAAAAGATGGTCGAGACCAAAAACAGTGACTGAGATCCGAAGTTTTCTTAGTTTGGCTGGATATTATCAGCGTTTTGTGAAATATTTTTCACGATTATCTAATCCACTCACCAAGTTGACTCGGAAAGGAGATAAGTTTGTTTGGACGGAGGAATGTGAAGATAATTTCAAGGAGTTGAAAAGAAGGTTATCCAGTGCACCTGTGCTCACACTGCCTTGTAGTGGAGAAAAGATTGTGATCTATAGTGATGCATCCAAGAAGGGATTGGGGTGTGTTCTTATGCAAAATGATATGGTGATAGCTTATGCCTCACGACAGTTGAAAATCCATGAGCAAAATTACCCAACACATGATTTGGAGTTAGCTGCGGTAATCTTTGCATTAAAGATTTGGAGGAATTACCTTTATGGTGAAAGGTGTGATATTTATGCTGATCAGAAAAGTTTAAAGTATATTTTCACACAAAAGGAGTTGAATAACCGCCAAAGAAGATGGTTGGAGCTGATTAAGTATTACGACTGCTCAATCCATTACCACCCTGGGAAAGAAAACAAGGTGGCAGATGCATTAAGTCGACAAGACCATGATAGTTTATCCGTGATGAGGATCACAAAAGATCCAATATTTATGGATTTACAAAGGATGGATCTTGGAATTATAATGAAAGGGGAAAATCGTATCTTTCTCAAATGAATGTTCAATCATCTATACATGTGAAAATTAAAGAGGCACAGAAAGAAGATGTCGAGTTACAAAAGAAGGTGAGAAATGTTCCTGAATTCAACCTTGATTGTGATGGGATAATAAAGTTCACGAATCAGGTTTGTGTTCCTCCCATCCCCGAATTAAAGAAGGAGCTGCTGGATGAGGCATGTAGTTCTTCATTCTCTATTCATCCTAGAAGCACGAAGATGTATATGGACCTGAAAGAGTACTTCTGGTGGGATGGAATGAAAAGAGATGTTGCTGAATGTGTCTCTCGATGCTTGGTTTGTTAACAAGTTAAAGCTAAGAGACAGAAGTCTAAGGGGATGTTACAACCATTACCCATACCCGAATGGAAATGGGAAAACATCACTATGGACTTTGTCACAAGACTTCCTAAAACATCCAAAGGCAATAATGCTATCTGGGTCATAGTTGATCATCTTACAAAGTCTGCACACTTCATTGCTATTTGAGAGGATTTCCCTCTGGATCAGCTTTCCAGGATATGTGTAAAGGAAGTGGTAAGATTGCATGGAGTACCACTCTCCATTATATCTGATCGGGATCCGAGATTTACCTCGAAGTTCTGGCGAAGTCTTCAGCATACTCTGGATACAGAGTTGAGTTTCAGCACTGCTTATCATCCTCAGACAGACGGTCAGTCTGAGAGAACAATTCAAACTCTAGAAGATATGTTGAGAGCTTGATCTATGGATTTCAAAGGTGGTTGGGATCAACACCTACCTTTGGTGGAATTTTCTTATAATAATAGCTTTCACTCCAGTATTCAGATGGCTCCTTATGAAGCTCTCTATGGAAAGAAATGCAGGACTCCAACTTGCTGGGATGAAGTTGTGGAAAGAAAGCTATTAGGACCTGATCTCATTGATGATATGGGAGAAAAGGTCAGATCTATTCAACAACACATAAGAGCCGCTCAGAGTCGACTGAAAAGTTATGTCGACAACTGAAGAAAAGACCTAGAGTTTGAAGTGGGTGATAAAGTGTTCTTACGAATATCTCCCTGGAAGAGGGTTATGAGATTTGGAAAGAAGGGGAAGTTGAGCCCTAGATATATCGGTCCTTTCGAAATACTGGATCGTGTTGGGAGGGTAGCTTACCGATTGGTGCTTCCACCGAATCTATCTCAAGTTCAAGAGGTGTTCCATGTATCTCTCCTGAGAAAGTACATACCTGATCCTTCACATGTACTCAGCTCAGAAGTTGTACCGCTGGAGCAAGATCTTTCTTATGAAGAAAAACCGATGGAGATTCTGGATCGTAGCGAAAAAGTCCTGCGAAACAAGACCACTCGATTGGTGAAAGTTTTATGGAGGAACCACCAATTAGAAGAAGCTACATGGGAGCTTGAGGATATGATGAGGGAGAGGTATCCTCATCTGTTTGTTACAAAGTGATGAATTTCGAGGACGAAATTCATTTTAAGGGGGGTAGAATGTAACACCCGAGACTTTTATGTTATATAAATCATCAAAGTAATCTTTTTCTTCACACAAAACTTGCTTGGCTTTCTTTACACGAAATTGCGAGTTTCCTCGATAGCTTGCGTCGTACGCAATACCGAGTTTCACTAAACAATGATATACTATTAAAATATTATGAAAACTAGCCATTATGAATAGTAATAACAACTTTTTGAAATTTTATAAATTTTATTTTTCAAAATGGACTTCATTTTTTGATTCTGAATATCGAAATTAGCCTAGGGTGAAATTTTGGTATTTTTCTGAAAACTTTCAATTTTTGATGAATAGTGAAACCACTAAGTGGTAGTTAAAAAACTGAATTTTTCATAAAACATAATTTTACCGCTTCTGTGAGTGGAATTTCGAAAATCCGAGAGACACGGTTGATGTCAGTAAGTAAAATGTGGTTCAATGAGATGAAAATAATTTTTGGGTGAATAGTAACTTTTTACTTTTTTTTACCACGGTTAAAAGTAAATAGGGTAATTAAGTGTAAAAATGATATTATTATTACCCTAACACATGTCCTAATTCTATTGGACAAGTGTAATTCGACCAAAAACAACCTTAGGAATAAAATATGACCATTTAGGCCCACTTGGATTAGATTAGTACATTTATTATTAATTTATTTAAAGAAGGGTTAAAATAGATAAAATCAAAGTTTAATAAGTAAATCATTTTTAATATGGGCTTATACATAAGATAAATACGACTATAAATATTCATTAGAAATATAAAAAGATTTTATACATAATGGTATTTTATTTTTAATTTTTAGACATTAAATAATTTAATTTATTTATGACACAACGATGATGCAGTAATTATCTTATTAATGAAATATTGACATAATTGATGTTTTAAATACCCAAATAAATATAAGTTGAGACTTTTTATGAATTAAACTAATTTTATAGGTTAATATGACATGTTAGTATTGATTTAATTAACTTTTTTTGAACTTATCATTCTGTTATGATTTTAACAAAAATCAATTACTAAATAGTGTCAAAATTGACATAAAATAGTTTTTGAAACAAATATTATATTATTAATTGTTATTTTATTCCTAAAAATCTAAGGTTCGTCCAAATGACTTAGATAAGGATATATATATTTATAATAAACAACTTGGGGTTATTTAGGCTTGATATAGTAAGTTTATTAACCTTATAGTATAAGAACACAAGAAGACACGGTAAAAGTAATATTATTTAACTTAATGTTAAATCTACATGATAAGGTTAAAATAGGAACATAAACTTGTCTAAATTATATTTGATGAGAGTATTTAGACCCATCCCCACCCTATCCTCTAAAGAAATCAATTTTGAGCTATTTAAAACTGAACTTGACTTTATAATAAAATAATATTTTTAATTATTCCAAAGGTGCCCCTCTCCTCCCTTATAAAAGGGAACCTCCTCCCTCTCTTCCTCACACCACTTTAAGCCTTCAAGCTCGGAAAAACCCTACCAATTTCTTCTCTACACTTCCCCAGAAACATCCTAGAGGTTCTGATATTCTTCAAAGACCCATTTTAGTGCCCTAAAAGGAGGTCTCAAAGAAGCACTTCAAAGAAGAGGTAATGTCCGTTAACGATTCTTTCATCTTTATTTCTTCTTCCACTTCTTCTTATTTAGTTGTTTCATTATGAAGTAATAACATCAGTATCACTCATATAACAATATGTTATTATAAGTATGAAACAACCCTATTTCACCATCTATCCATCCTACGGAAAAAGAAATCACCGCGCGTGCGTACGTACGGAATACCGTCTCCACGTCGTGGTGTAATCTATTTTCCACCACCACCTTAATTGGATGGGTATAATGGTGTAAATAATGACTATATATGACTATTTTAATGTGATACGGATTCTGAAATAGTATACATACACTCCAATACAATTCCACGATCATAAGAACGATATCATCACTCGTGCGTACGTACGGAATACCGTCTCCACGATGTGATGTGACCCGTTCTACATGATCTTCGTTTAATAATGATTATATAAATGAATTGAATAAATGAATATGATATATATTACACTAATACCATTCTGGAAATTAGGTATCTATAACCTAAAGAGAAGAATAAGAATTTATTCGACAAAACACGCATAAGAACAAAAAGTTATAAACACCCGAATAACAAGTAGCAATGAAATATTACTACTAAGAAGCTAAGAATATGACCAAATATGATATCATAAAAATATTTATGATTCTGGAATAAGTCAATAACATTATTTAAATCATTATACAGGAGGTTTAGACACGTACAAAGAATATTGGAACTAAGGTAAGGGAAATAACACAATCTCATTTTTATCCGAGATTGTTTATACTTTGGTATTTACTGGGGTGTATTTAATCATCCACATCCATGATTCCTCAATATGTAATATTATTTCCATCCACCTACAATTGTTTAAATCCAATTTTAACCTTTGGTGAGTTTTTAGTAAAGGATATGAAAGGAATCTTTTTTCATTTTTCGTACGAGGTACTTTTTGACTTTTCTGACAAAAGTACGAAGAATGTTTTTTTAACTTATATGATATGAATGGATTTTTAAAACATTACTTCCAAGAAGCTTCCTTTAAAATTTTTCAAGATTATTTTTAATAAACATCTTTTAGCTTAAAATTTTATGACATGTTAAGAATGGAAAATGTTTTTGAAGTAGAAAGGATATTTTCCTCAAGAATGGTGTTCAAGTGTTTTATCAAAATTATTTTCCATCTAAGATAATATAGGGTTCTATTTCTATACTTATTTTTACATTGTTTCGATTATGTTATGATGGAATTATTTTTATGATATCCTTTTATCTTATATGTTTTATGTTATGATGGAATGATGTTTAAGAATCCCATTTTTCTACATGGGTTATGCAATGATGTATGATTTATGATTTTGTGGCACACATAAGAATGGTATTATTATGAGATGGGTGGGACTTATACATCCCTAAAATGCATTGGGTAAAGATTTTATATCTCATGAGATAGACATTGCAGGAACGGTAGGTTATACTGGTTCAGTGAAACAGGACTGAAACGAGGGTGACTCGGTTCAGAAATGGACTTTGTCCACTAAGATAGTCTTGGAAATGAGTCTTGACTAATAAGAAATGATTCTCTATGATTATGTGTGTATTCCACAAAGTATCATGTTTTATGTTATGATTATTGGGATTTCATTTAACTACTATGATTTATCCCATGATATGAAATTATGCTCCCTTTTGCAGGTTAAGATTTCCAAAATGTTATGTTCTTATGAATATTATGTGATTGATATTTCTTTTTTTTACCCTTACTGAGCATTTGAGATCACCCTTTTGTATGTTTTATTTCCCCAGGTCAGGAAGAAGGTTATTAAGTAGAATATTCCAAAAAGGGACTCTAGATATGATGAAATAAATGGGAGGCAAAGTAGATGCTTTATGAACTAGTTGTTTATGTTTCCCAGTTTCTAAAGTCACTATACCTATACAGTCCTTTCTTGGTTTTGTTATATGTTGTAATAAGTGTGCTTCAATTCTGAAGTAATAATAATGTATGTAAAGTATGGGTCATTATATGGGCTCTAAAGCCGATAGGCATATGAAGCTAGGAAGAGTGTCGCCCGAGGAAATATTGTCTTTGGTAGATGGGCCAGGGGATATCAATATGCAGAGCTGCTGAGGAAATCGTATGAATAGTCATGAAATGATGTCCATGGGTCGATGACTTTCCACTTCTGATGGCCATGAATGGTTATGACGATCCATAATTATCTGGGTCGTGGAGTCTGATGTAAGGAGAGGATTCATTCAAATGTGCAAGGAGTATCTCCATCTCGTTTCTCCATGTGTCTTGGGTGGGTCGCGATGAAGTCCATGCAGTTTAACGTCATGTGGTGAGGATGACGTCCATGCAGTTTAACGTCATGCAGTAAGGATGAAGTTTGTGCAGTTTAACATCATTCAGTAAGGACAAAGTATACACCTCATGCAGGTCTGGTCCGTACATGGGGGAAGGGGGCATTTTTAACATTATTGTCCGTGCAGCTTAATGTCATGTGGCAAAGAAGCAAAAATAAACCACGTTCAGGTCTATCCCATAAACAGGGAAAAGGGAGCATTTTTAAATCTTGTTATCTGTGTAGTTTTACATCGTGCGGTAAGGATGAGGAGTACACTCCATGCCGGTCTGGTCCGTACATGGGGGGAAAGGGGATTTTTTATCTTTTATTCATGGGGCTGGGCTAGGATGGGGAATCCTGGTGTCACTAAATATCCTATGAGGGAAGGAATCAAGCTGCACGTAGTTCTTGGGAAGAGGTACACCCCGTGCAGGTCTAGTACGTACACAGGGGAAGAGGAAATTGTTAATATTTACTTTATTTCATTTGGGAGTGGCTGGGCCAGGACGGATTCTGGCGTCGCTATGAATCCTGCGAAGTCAGGAATCAAGCCGTACGTAGTTCTTTAAAAGTAAATTCACCCCGTGTAGGTCTGGTCCATACATTGGGGGAGGGGATATTTTTAACTTTAGTTCGGAACTGGCTGGTCCAGGATGGGAAACCCTGGCGTCACTACATATCTTGTGAGGGAAGGAATCAAGCCATACATAGTTCTTCGAAATCCGTGCAATTTAACGTCATGTGGTGAGGAAGTGGTCCATGAATTTTAACGTCATGTGGTGAGGACGTGGTCCATGCAGTTTAACGTCGTGCGGTGAGGATGCAACAATACACCCCGTGTAGGTCTGGTTCATACACAGGGGAAAGGGAGCATTCTTAACTCTTGTTATCTGTTCAGTTTAACGTCATGTGGTAAGGAAAAAATTCTCTTAGTGTAAGGTCATAGAGTTTGGACCATTGGGTGATTGGAAGTTTAACGTCATGCAGCTCAGACGATTGATACTGCACCTTTAGTTATTATCAAAAATACTTCTTCAGGAATCTCGCATTTGTAGGAGCGTTTGTAAATTGTTCGTCCATGGAGATCAGGGTATATGCTCCATTGGAGTAGACCTTGTGTACAACATGTGGTCCCTCCCACTTGGGCTCCAGCATTGGAGGTTTCTTGCTGGGTATCATTGGGGTCCGGAGGACCAACACTAATTCTCCATTCAAGAAAGACCGAAGAAGAACCTTTTTGTTGAAGTCTCGTGCGATCCAGTTCTGGAATACTTCCAGATGGTGCAAAGTGTGCAACTGCTTCTCGTCTAGATGTTCCAATTCACCTATTCACTCTTTTAATTGATTATCTTTGGATAATTGATCATAGATGGCAACATAGAGTGAGGGAAGTTGGAGTTCAATGGGCAGGACCACCTCGGTGTCGTACACCAATGAGTACGGGGTAGCCCGAGTAGCGGTGCGGGCTGTGGTTCGATAATCCCACAATGCATGGAGGAGTTTATCCAACCATGACTTCTTGTCTTTGTCCACCATTTTCTGGAGAATATTGGACAGGATCATGTTGAAAGTCTCTATCTGTCTATTGGCCGCTGCATGGTAGCAGGATGAGTGGTTAGCCTTGATACCATATTCATGGTATAATTTCTTTAATTCAGCAGAGTAGAATTTGGTGTCATTATCCGTCAGTATGGTATGAGGGAAACCAAATCTAGTGATGATATTGGTCTTCACAAAGTGGACGATGCTTCTCGCCCCGGCATCCATAAGAGTCACGATTTCTTCCCATTTTGAAAAGAATTCAGTTGCCGTGAGGATATACTTTAGCTTTTTGGCTGTGGCGGGAGGATATGGTCCCAAGACGTCCATCCCCCAGATGGAAAATAGCCAGGAGTACTTGGCTTGATGAAGTAACTCCAGGGGTTAGTGAATGAAGTTGGCATGAATCTGGCATGAGTGGCATTTCACGGTAAAATGCTCGGAGTCTCGTGCCACTGTGGGCTAGTAGTACCCAAGCCTTCAAACCTGATGGGAAAGCTTGGTCCCCGGTTGATGTGCTCCAAATGCTCCAGCATGTACTTAATTAATTATGGCAGCGATTTCTTCTCCATCAATGCATCTGAGGAGAAATCCATTGAGGCCTCGTTTGTATAGGACCTCTTGCTGAACCACGCCACCATATAGGACAATGTTTATTGCCCTTATCTGTATTTTATCTCGTTCATCCCTGTTTGATAGATGTTCTCCCCGTTGAAGGTAGTTTGAAATGGGGGTCATCCAGCTGGTGGCAGAAGCATATGGCTTGGGGACAGGACTGACTTCTTGGATTTCTTCCATCTTAGCTTGAACAAATGGCAATACCATTCGACGGTGAGAAATATGGATAACCATTTCATCCCAGCCTAGGTCAGCCAGGGTTGTGTCCGCGTTGGCTAATGCATCAACCTGAGCATTCTGATATCAGGGAATATAGTTCAATGTTGGTTCTGTGGAGAATTCCGCCATTAACACTCGGACATGATCAAATAGGGGGATCAGCTCCTCCTTTTTAATAGCATAGTCACTATTGACTTTCTTGATGACCATCTCCGAGTCACCTTTTACCTTAAGGTGATGTACTTGTGACGGGAGTGCAAGTTCCAGGCCTGTAATGAGGGCTTGATACTCCGCTTCATTTTTTGTACATCCCTATGACAGGAGAAAGGAATATGGAAAGACTGCCTTTTCTGGGGACACGAGTATTATTCCCAAACCCACTTTGTTGAATCTAGGATCCTCCATCCTCTTCCCGGTTGGGATTCAGGATGCGTCGTTGATGTACATTTCCCATGCTGGGAACTCCTCTCGAACCGAGAAGATGTCTTCATCAGGTAGCTCAGCGTCCAGTGTAGTGGTCCCTTTCAAAGGGTGCTTAGCCATAATTTCTGCTAATTACTTACACTTGATGGCTTTCTGAGGAACAAACCGGATGTCAAACTGTTGCAGGATGACCGTCCATTGGGATAGGAATCCGGTTAGCATCGGGGGGCTGAGAATGTACATGAGCGGGTTACTCCGCAAGATCAAACGGAATTCATGATGCTGTAGATAATGTCTCAACTTTTGAACAGTGAAGACCAAGGCTAAATAGCTCTTCTCAATGTTTGAGTATCGAGTCTCAACATCAATCATTGTTCGGCTAAGGTAATAGAGACTGTTTTCACTGCCGGCATCGTTCTTTTGTGCGAGGAATGCTCCCAGTGATCACTCTAGGGCCGTCACGTACAAGATGAGAGGTCTTCATTCAACCAGGGGAATGAGCACTGGTGGTATTAGAGGTACTTCTTAAAGTTGTCGAATGCCTCTTGGCAGTCATCCGTCCATTGGTACGTGACCCCTTTCTTCATTAACCTGGTGAAGGGAAAACATTTTCCTGCCAAGTTGGCTATGAACCACTTAATATAGGCTAGGTGTCCATGGAATCCCCTCAACTTTGTGAGATTTTAGGGAGGTGGTAATCCAAGGATATCCTTTGTCTTCTTAGGGTCAACTTCGATGCCACGATGGCATACAACTAAGCCAAGGAATTTCCCTAAGGTAACCCCGAAGGTGCATTTCAAGGGGTTCATCTTCAAGCAATGTTGTCAGAGTTTGTGAAATACGGTCTCAAGGTCTGACAGGTGATCTGAGTGTTGTCTGGACTTGACCACCAGGTCATCCACGTAACATTCAATGAATTTCCCCAGGAATGGTTTAATGATCTGATGCATGGCACACTGATATGTGGCGCCAGAGTTCTTGAGACCCAAGGGCATGACCCTATAACAAAATACCCCTTGAGGGGACCTGAAGGCAGTGTATTCTTCATCATCTTGGGCCATCCTGATTTGATTATATCCAGAATATCCGTTCATGAAGGATAGATCCTCGTACCCGGCCGTCGCATCGATTAATAATTCGGTGATCGGGACTGGGAAATCATCTTTCGGACAATGCTGATTGCGATCCCTGAAGTAAATGTAGACGTGGATTTTCCCATTCTTTTTCTTGACAGGGATGATTTTGGCCAACCAAATGGGGAAATGGGACTCCCAAATGAAGCTGGATTTAATGATCTTATCGAATTTAGCCTATATTTTGGAGGCATGTGAGGGATGCATCTTTCTGGAGGCCTGTTTATAGCTTCTGTGGTCTTCTGGAAGACCCAGGTGATGCGTCGCCACATCGAGATTGAGTCCCGACATTTCTATGTAATTCTAGGAAAAAACATCCTGATGTTGCCTCAGGAAATAGGTATATACCTTGTGCTCTTTGGGGGACATGGCTGCACTAATGAGAGTAGGCTTTGGATCTTCATCGGTACCTAGGTTTGTTCCCCTAAGCTCGTCCACCGTGGTGGAGATACCCTCCTCAATTGCGGGAGGTGCATCCTGGAGATCTTCCTCCTCTTATTCTCCCAAGTCCTCATCTTCTTGATCCGAAGGAGGGAGAGTTTCCAGTTTGATCCTTCAAGGGTTTGAGGGAGAGGCATCATGGGCATACCCTCTTGAGTATTCGTCCCTAGATCGAGGGTTAGCAGACATTCCCACATTGTCGTGCTCGGCCATCATGGCTGAAGTCATGAGGGAATATGAGTGTGTGTCCGTACTTGAACTACTACTCTCAACATGGTTGATGGTCAGGACATAATCTCTGCGAAGCTACCTAAGGGGGTCATCAGGAACCATTTCACGCCATTTGGAGTGGGGATCTAGTTGACACCATCGACCAAAGGCTTCATTTTCTTTTGCTCATATAACCCAGCATCAATGTAATGTGACTCAGAGAGCTTGAAATGGGCCTTGTCGGCATGAAATATTCCACTTTTTCCATTTACGCAGTACTTGATACACTAGTGGTAGGATGAAGGAATGGCCATTTGCTTATGGAGACACGACCTTCCCAGCAGGGCATTGAATGTTGTGCTCTACCGGACCACCAAGAATTCCATGTAGGCTACCAGGTCACCAAAATGGGTCTTTATCCTGACTTTTCTCATCGGCTTATTCTCACTCTTTTCGTAACCTAGTAGAGTGGTGGCCGAGGTAATTAGGTCGTCCTAACTGTAGCCCAACTTACGGAGTGTCCGTAGGGGAAGGAGGTTAACTCCAGAGCCATTGCCTATAAAGACTTTTCGGATCTTAATACCATTCAGTGTGTCGGACACATATAGTGGTCTGATGTGTCCTTGAATGATGGAATCTTCATCCTGATCGGTGAAGGAAATCACCACATTGCATTCAGCCAGGTCAGTCTTCATCCGGTAAATCTCAGCGGTAGCTACCTCGGCTTGAAACTCCTTAGGGTTGATCAAAGCTTCTATAAGTGCCTCCCTGAGGTCTGGTGACAGACCTAGGGCATCGAGGACTGACAGCTTGGCTGGTACCGATGCCAGCTACATAAGGATATCATATTTCTGCTCTAGCAGCCGATGCCTCTCCGTTGGTGGGAGAGTCTTAGCTGGTTCTTTAGGGGCTAGAGAATTTGATGAGGAGGGATAAGCTGCGGGGTCAGATATCGACGGTGTTCCTGCGTTTTGAGTACTTGGACCTCCCTATCTTTTTGTGCACACCAGGCAGCCAGATACTTTCTCCTACTCTAGTGGTTATTTTTGAACAACAGGGCTAGATTGGCTGCTTGTGGAGGTGGAGGGGCATTCTTTCTCATGTTGAGTCTGTTGAAGGGCTCTCCCACGAGTTTCTACGATACTAACGGTTTGGGCCAGGGTCCAACCGTAGGGTTGGTTTCGGCCGCGGCTGCGCCTCCCCTAGTATCCCATACCTCTGCAATTCCTCCTCCTAGCTCCTCGTGCCGGAAACTCAGGTTCATAATTGTACCCTTCGTCAGGGGACGATTCCATGAGATGGATGATGTTAATAGAACAAAAGATTTTCTCTTCATCCTCTGACAGGTCAACCTGGTCAGTTTTCCCTGATGGTGTTGTTTGGTGGGTCAGTTCCTGTGGTGCCAAATTCAAGGTCATATAATCTTCCAGGGTCGGGACTAACTTTTTCCCCTTCACGGACTGCTCCTTTTGCGATTGTTTCCTCCTTCTATTACGCCCGGATGACCAGCTCGTGGAGGGTTGGAGGCTGATATTGTCGGCTCTGTGTCTTCAAGGGCTGTTGGTGGCAACACCGGCTAATGTAGTTGATCTAGAAGTATGCCCTGTACTTGGTTGATAGTCTTCTAAATCATCCAGTTGTCAAATTTTTTCCCCTGGTTGCTGGTGACTTTCTGCCACCCCACTTATTTGTCGGATTCAGTGGTAGATATACATGCCACATGTGATGGGGGTGGTCCCAGCTCGACCTGTCCGGATTCTACCATCCTATGCAGGAGGTCCTTGAAGATGAAGCATTCTCGGATACTATTCCCCAACATTCTATGATAGGGGTAGTAATATAGCATGTCAACGTGGATGACATCTTCAGGTTTCCTTGGATCCGGGAGGCGGAGCAAGTTGCAATTTATGGTGGCAATGAAGTAGCCGCGGACTTGATCACCTTGGAACGAGTACAATTTTTTTCTTCATTCCTAAAACTGGTTCCACTTAGGTCCTCTCTGATCATCCCATTTAAGCGGAGGAGGCCGCTGATATGCAGGAGGCCCTTGACGATTTGGCAGAGGCCTGAGTGGTGGAGCGGGCACAGGGGCCGGCTTGAGTGTGAAAGTAGAAGCTTCAGCTCTAGGGGCTCTTTTCGCAGGATCCTGCAAGGCTATTAGAGACTTAGAATTAGTCCATTGCAGGGAGTCCTCAATTCCTTGGGAAATGGATGAGAGATAGAGGAAGCCAGTGGTTCACTCCACTGGTATGAGCAGTGTTCGCATCTCATCTTGAAGATTATCGATGCATATGTCTAGCATATCATCTTGAGGCCTTGTCCTGTTTAGAGAATAGGTCAGAACTTTCCATCTGGCATTGAAATATGAGACCCTCTCTCTCCCTCTTCTTGCAGTTCATGAGGTAACTGATAGTTTTCTTGGGAAACATCGAGCTGAAGTGGAACAAGAACTACTACTGAAGGTCTTCACAACTTTTTATTGACTGAGCTGGTAAACTCGTATACCAGACGAAGGCTTATCTTTGCATGGTCCGCACGAAGCATCTGTGTTTCACTGCTTCTTTTTGTTCTGGATTCCCCATCATAGGGTCGCAATAAGATGCGTAGTGAATCAAATGATGTTCCGGATCACCTAACCCATTAAAAATAGGGAATACAGGGCTCCCAAAATTGGGTGGAGGTGGTGTGTTGGTCACCCAATCTGGGTAGGGTTTATGCTCCGGCTGTATCGAAGCGTTTCGACCTTCCATTGCATCTAATCGAGCTGTTAATGCCTTGATGGTGTTGGTGAGACACTGGATTACATCATGTTGGGCCCGGTCCTGGGCAGGCATAGCCTGAGGCATTGCCTGAGGATCCGAATTAGCCGGCACCAGGGGTGCATGTGCCGTTTGTGGCACCTTCGGAGGGTTCAGGTGTACTCGCTCTGGTTGCTTCCTGAATGGTGGGAAGTCTTGGTATTCATTCGAATCTACGTTTAGGTAGTTGGACGTGCTTAGAGCCTCGTTGGATGGGAGCCCTGACCGTGTTTTGTTTGCTGAGAAAAACCTTAGTCTTTGAGGTGCACTTGTTGGGAGTGCATGATGTGGCTCCTCCTGGGACGCACTTTTAATAAGGTGGTTCCTCTGGAGTAGCTTGTTGTTAAGCCACCTCAATTCATTCATCTCCTCTTTCTGTTGAGTGAATCTCTCTTCGAGCATGAGTGGATCATCTTTTTCAAGAGAAGGAGGCGAGTTAAGGGTAACCAGACCTTTATTCTTATCCTTATTGGAAGCTCGCGGGATAGGAGGGGGAGGGTTGGCTGGAAGGACTTCCATATTTAGGGAGACCCTCTAGTTCCGGGTGTGCACACCTGGTGGTTCGTTGTGAGTCACAGACTGACCGGAACTATAATCTCCTGATCCCTCCTGATTTTCAGTATCTCTCATGTCACCCATGGGGTTAACCTCTATGACATTGATAGATGCATATCGCGGGTCGGAGAAGATTTCATCTTCCAAATGGGAAGAGGATCTCCCGCGTCTTCTGTTTGCATTCCCTTTCATGACCTGGGATTGCCTTCAGACTTCTTGAAAAAGGGTGACGCAGAGAGTTCTATGATGCAACCTTACGGTGCAACTTCCTCTTCGAGGGGATAATGATTCAAATGACAGGATAGAAAAGGAACCTCCTCTTCTGATTTTCCTCCCTAGATGAGAGAATACTAACTCTCTTGGGGGAGGTTGTTGTTGAGAGGGTAATAATGCCCCCATCCCTGAGGGATGGGGTTGGCTCTGTTCCTTGGACATCAAGTCTCCTCCCGGTTTTATTGGTCTTATGGGGGAATTTGTTGTTAAAAATTCCTCCAGCCCTACAGGCTAGGGTTGACCCTAGACTGCGGTAATGGCTGCTACTATCGCTACCTGCCTAATCTTGCGTTCCCCTATTCAGGGGTGAACTTGGTTTGATGCTGAGTTCTTCTGTGAACCTATCCTTTCTGGGGAGGTTGGCGAAGATCATTGATTGGCCTTTCTTAGGTGAGAGACATGTTGTATGCTCTCAGTGGCCTGATTCAAGAGTTTTTGAATATATCGTTCACATCGGTCCTGAAGATTTTGGGACTTACTCAAGGCCTGACTATGTTGGGTGTGTTGCCTTTCCTAAAAATGGAGACCACTCGATTGTCATCTTGATGTGACGACGTTGCAAGACACCATGCCAAACGATTTTTTTTTGTGCGGGGAGTGGAGTGAAATGTAGAGCTCCATGTTCTCCCCATCCCCTGATATGGACTCCCGTCAGAGCGTCACTGATGAGGCGGCATAGCTGGTGCAGCGCATGGAGGTAGGCTATCTCCATGTGTCCTTTACTCCTCTCGGGTCGCTGTTTCCATGCTGAAGGAAGAGCTTCCAGGTCAATGTGACGCAGGAGGTCTCATATTGTCTTGATGTGGTCTACATACCCATCGTAGGGCTGAAAGCTTGATTTCAGTCAGCGGAGGTTTGTCCATATATTATGGAGGATGTCGTGCAAGCATTATTCTGACAACTCTATGGGTATGTCGAACTGAGAGGTGTTCGTAGGACAAAACATAACTGGTATATCATCTCTGGCCAGTCGTTTCCTTAGGTGCAGCATATTGGCAAACTCCTCCACTTGTGACTCCTCTACCTGGTCGGCCCAACTGAGACGCTCGCTACCAATGTGGTCGGAGGAAGTGGGACTGGTAGGTGCTGAATCATTATGTGGGTGATTCCGAGGTGGTTCAGAGGATGAACACGACCCAGGACCATCCCCTGATTGCAGAAGGATGTCATCGATGACTAACTGGGAATCTGACATGCTTGATCCTGTCCTTCTGAGTGCCTCAGCATACGAGGGCTTTTCTGTGCTTGATTCGGCAGTGGTAGGACCTTCCTGTTGACATGATATGTCATCGTGGGGAGGACCTCCACAATGGAGGTCGTAATGGCGAGGACTACCATTACTATTTGATGCTTTACTGCATAGAGGACTTTTGCAGTGCACACCCTAGGGAGGACCTCCAAGGCATGTCGTAGCAAGAGGAGGACCTTTTGGCTGCGTAGCATCGTCACAAGGAGGGACTTTGCAACAACTGCCATCATGGTGAGGATAACCACCATGGATTGAAGTTCGATGTGCATCCTGGGGTGGACATTTAGGACACACTGCGACAAGGGGAGGACCTTCTTGTTTCTTGGGGCCAATGCAGGGAGGACCATTACAATGGAGGTCGTGGTGGTGAGGACTACCATCGCAAGTGTGGAAATGACGAGGAAAACCATTACTGCTACTACAAGGAGAATATCTGCGGGATACATCCTGGGGAGGGCCTCCATAATGTACCGCAACGAGGGGAGGTCCTTCTCATTTCTTGACGTCTCTACAGGGAGGACCTCCGTAATCAGGGTGGAGAGGAATACCACCGTGATCTGATACCAGGCTGCGCGGATTTTTATTTCAGGGTAACCCCTAGGGAGGAGCTTCAGGGTAGGCTACGACAAGGGGAGTACCTTCTTGTCATTATGAGACATCACTGCGGGGAGGACCTCCATAGTTGCGACTATGATAGCGAGGACTACTATCATAATATTGTGGTCCCACTGCATGGAGAGTGTTTGCAACATATACCCCGGGGAGGACCTTCAGGGTTGACCGCAGCAAGTGGAGGAAATTCTTGCTGCTCGATCTTCTGGCCACGTGGAGGGTTTCCATGGCTCACATAAAAAGAGGATCTCTCATGATCGATCGTTATATTCCCGCGGGGGAGGCCCCAACGAGTGCTATGGGGTGGACCTTCAGAGCTGCTGGTAGCAAGATTGCGGGGAGGACCTTCACAACTGCTACTGCCACTCCCATAATATGGTAATGGATGGGCAGGGTTCTGAGCTTTTGATGTATGGTTAGCAGCATTGGGAACCCCAGCTTCTAGCAGAGCAGATTTATGACCTCCCTCTTTATTTTCCGGCTTCCTTTGGCACGTTTGGGGCACTCTCTTGCGGGCAGCGGGGACTGGCTGCTGCTGACAATGGCCTTCACCTTTGTGTCCCTGTCTAATTGGGTCTCATGATGCTGTCGGGATACGTTCACAAACATATTGACATTTAGTAGGGATATATTCCTTATCTGGAGCATCCACCGTGATGGAAGGGTGTCCCCCAGTTGGAACGAGTGAAGCTGCTCGATCAAGTTGACCTTGCATCGCAGAATATGGCCGGCGACCCTCCTGGGCAGAAGTAGGGATGCATATCTGCTCTGAGGCGGCTATCTCATCTCTTATATGAGTCCCCTCAATTAGGGAGACAGTCTCACGGGCCCGAGTCCTTTCAATTTCCGCTGATTCAATTACATTATGGCAAGTCTGCAAGATATGATCTGGGATCGGTACCTACTCCTCCATCATTTCCAAGATATGCAGAGAGACATCTTTGGCTGGAATGGGTATGAAGTCCCATTCCAGTATTGGAGTAGGAATATCCTGGTCCGGTCCTCTGGTGGTCAGTGGGTACTGACAATTCTCTTGTGTCGGGGCAGGTGAATGAATCAGCCCATGTGCTGGGATATGCCGGTTTACCTCTATGTTTTCCACCACATCGGGATGGAGGAATTTACTTACATCTGCAGGGAGCTAGCCCTGCATTTGTTGGTTTCCCACTATGTCGAGTCGGTGGCCTTTGTTGGCAGGGAGATGTGCCCGCCTATGATTTTCTGCCACATCTGGGTGGCGGGCTTTGTTGATAGCCACCATATCAGGATGGCAGGCATCAGAAATATCAACTAGGAGCTGGTCCTGCAGGCGATGGGTTTCCACCACGTCAAGCGGGTGGGCTTCGCGACCTTGGGTGGGGAGAGGTGACTGCTGGGTAAATATCATCCTATGTGAGCGACGTGCATGATGGAGCTCGGCGGGGATGTGTGTCGGCTCGTATGATGTCACCATGTCTGGATGGAGGGCTCGGAAGGAGTGAACATGTGTAGGTGCATGTTCATGGTACATCTCCATGGCTGGGCAGAGTAGCTCCTCCTCAGGGACCAGGGTGATAAACAGTCCCTGATTGTACATCTTCTGCCCTCGTCGGGTGGTCCTAGGGGCCAGAGCTTGGGGAGCGTGGGCCTGAATCCTCGGGGAGACATCCTCCCCAGCGCGAGGATGTTGAATCGCGGCGTGACCATGACGACGTCTACCAGCAGGGGCCTTGGAGCAGAACCCGCATTCGGTGGGGATGAAGTCCTCAACGTCGAACCCATTCGCCTCCCTAAGATATAAGAGGTACACATTGTCCCGTTCCGGGGACAGACACCCAAAACAGTTTGAGACGACAACAGGGGCAGTCTGGATCTGCTTCTGTGGCCATTGCTGGGCAAGAGACCAGTGAGTTCTAGCAGATAAGAGGGTGTTCATGGCCGCCTCCACCATTGGTAGAGTACCGTTCACATGGTACTCTCGGATCAGTGCATCTGATACCCAGTGTTGAAGGTGTTGGGTAGGTGATGGGGTCCTTCATTGGTGAGGACGTCCGGTCATTGAGTTGTTGGAAGAGTGCACTTGCGAGTTCCTTTGCAATTACATTGGATCTAAGGGAGTTCTGTGTAATACCTGCAAAATATTTTAGCAAATACAAATAGCAAACCCGTCAAAGAAGCATCTCATGACCCCATACGTAATTAATGACCTTGCATGGCCCTCCTTGTCAGTAAAAGGGGGAACAGTGTGGAATTAGGTTAAATCTATCATGCTTGGTTAAATATTCACGTCGGTTTCACCATTTTAGTTTCAGGTCGGTCTTGAAACACCCAACGGTTCCGTATCCGATGAAACATGGACCTGCTTTCCAAAGGCAGGCGTTCTCCGGATGGTCTAACCAGCGACGCTTAAGAACTCACATTGGTTGAGAGGATGGGAAGTTGGGATCATCACACCCTTTTGGGGGGAATTATTGCCTGTTCTGAGACTCTATTATTGATTTAATACGTATCCATATGTTCACGAATATTTGGTTTATACCCAAGCATAGTATCCACAAATTTCTCCTCATTGGAAATGGTTAGCTGAACACAGGGGTTTGGAATCATTTATCCTCGAGGTTTGCCATCCCTCATTGGATTAATGACCCTGAGGATTCGGGACTCATTGAGGCGGTACTCGGAGTGGAACGGTGAACCGATGCGAAGATAGTCGGATCAACTAGTTGTTGGGATTGAACCTCATAGAGGCTTCATACGTACCCTACCTAAGAGACAAGGATCAAATTCCACGTAGTTCGTAATGGACTAGGACTTACGCTCTGAGGAAGCCCAGAGTGATGGATTGGGGATTACAATCTAAGGAGGCCCAAGGTGTGGATTATCGGCATGAACCTCAGGGAGGCTTCCTACATACCCTGCCTATGAGACAAGGATCAAAGTCCATGTAGTTCGTAATGGCTTGGAACTTACACTCTGAGGTAGCCTAGAGTGATGGATTGGGGCTTACACTCTGAGGAGGCCCATAAGAGGATGTCATTGTCAATGCTTACTCTAAGCCCATGTGAGTCATGCTCGGTGTGAGAAATAAGAGGCAGAAAAGACCAGATGATCACGTCGCGAAAGGTGCGCCTGTGAGGAATAGAGTGGGGCTTACGCGTGGAGCGGCCCATAAATCTGGGGCTTACTCCAGGATGGACGCCCATGGACACAAAGTGCAGCGGGAGAGGGAATGGTATGATCCTGTTCCCATCACCTATCTCATTCCCCATAGAAGTACCGAGGTTCACGGGGATGACTGCCTTCAGATGGGTTTGTCGCCCCCTCTCTGGGGAGGGGAGAAGTTCCTGACTGCTGAAGCATATAGTCCTCATCCTGGCGAGTAAAGGTAGAAAGGGGGGTCTCTGGCTCATACCCCGCATTACTGTGCGAATGTGAACCCAAGCATGCTATGGGAATCTGCCCAAGGGTCGGGGTAACCCATTTGCACCTGTTTACCATGGGTAAGTGAACTCAAAACGGCACGCTGATGCACATAAGGGTTACACTACACGAATCTGGTGGCTCTAGTGGAGGCCTCAGCTCGGGGCCGATGAGTAGTCCAATGAGGAGGTTTCGAAGGATCCAGCTAGATTGGAATTAGAAGGATTTTATCTAGCTCGGGTAATGGGAACTCTAAAGGTTTTGGAAGGCCACACAAGGGTATGGGTGGTGGCTCCCTTCGCGTGGGGAAGTGCTATATGGCAGGAGAGGCCGTCCGTGGGCTAGGGTGGCCCACAGACTGATTGGTCATCAGTGAACCAAGAGGGTCCGCGGACTGATTGGCCATCCGTAAACCAGGAGGGTCCCCGGACTGATTGGCATCCCGAAAACCAAGAGGGTTAGCGGCTTCGGGTTTGGTCCGCGTACAAGTTTGTTAAGCAGAGGGGTCCACGCGTGTAGCGGCAGCCAAGGGCGATGTCGGCTGGAGGCTCGTAGATCGGGGCTTCGCCCGTGTAAGAGGGTGCTACATGGTGTGGCAGATTGGGAAAGAGGCATAAAATCATTGGTCTACGAGGAGTACATCTGCGGAGGGACCATGGTTCGTGGTTTTCCTTTCTTTTTTATTTTAATTTCGCATTTCACCAAGTTATTATGTGTTTTTTTGGTTTCTTATTAGTTAGTTCCCAAGTTCATACATGCTCTGGTTCGTGAACTGGAACGTTCGAAATCCTAAGTCATCCTTCGAAATCCTTCCACCTGAATCTGACCGATCTCCTTTCTGTTCTCTGTTTTCTCCTTTTTCAATCTCCTTTTATAGAGCAGGGAAAAGGATGTATCTATGGTCATGATGCACCTTTTTTGGAGGCCCATGACCGAAAACCCGGTTCACGGATGACTTGGTCAATCCACAATTCGTGGGTTGTTAAACACGTATCCTCAATGAACCAAACTCGAGGAGTGCTTCATGGTCCCGTAGGGTTCCGCCTCCATTTTACGAATGACAGCAGAGGCGGTTTGGGCCGGTTGACGCGGCTCGCGGCTGGGACGGTCCGGAATGGTGAACCGGGTTGGCGCTTATCCTGCCTCGTGACCGTGGAGTTTCTTCACCTCCATATCGCGAATGAAGATGATCCGCAGAGGAGGGATGCTTCGTGAAACCGGTCGTGCATCGCTAAAATTAAAATGGTCCGCAGACCGGTTCGTCCTTCACCATCCTTGAGTATTCTCCACATTTTCCCAATCCTTTTGAGGGGAAATTGGGTAGAATCTCCCTTGAGTTAAAGGGGATCATCGTTCTTCTTTGAAGATTTTTCATGACCTCAGAATGGTCCATAAAAACATCAAAAATTAAAATAATAACATGTATTAAATGTATTATTCCCTTAGCTTATAAGATGACATTCTTTTACCAGTGTATTTTTTACCACGGTAACAATTTTTTTATTTACCTATGTAATTTATCCTTTAAGAATAAAATTAAATGATACTTGTTATATAATTTTTACCAAATTATTCTAAATATTAAATCCATATAATAATATAAATGTTCTATGTGTGTGGAAAATTAATTTATAGACAAGTTCATGTAATGCGCAAAACCTGGTTTTAACCTTAACTGCGATAATTAATTTTTACTACATTTAATATTAATTATAGAAAAAATTGTTCTAAACTTATTAACTAATATTTAATATTATGAATAATAATTTTTAATCAATTTTATCAAATTCTATTAAAAGAATTTGTAGAATTTAATTTAAATTTAAAACAACAAACGCGATAAAAATGAATTTTTCCAAAGAAAAGTTTTCTCAAGTATAAACAGTTTTTATACCAAATTTCATCATAAAATTTATTCTATTATTCTAAATTGGGTTAATAAAAATATAATTTAACGAATTATACTTTTAAAAAAAATTATTTAAAAATAAAGCTTTTTAAATGCTTCAATTGAAAAGGTAATTTTCAATAAAAATTGGTATATTTCACTATGCATTGAAAGAATTGAACATTTCATAAATTTTTTAAAAATGGTCACAAATCATCCAAATGGGGCCTGAAACATGACTAACCCAATCACACCTCAAATATTCCATGGGATAATGTCTATCATTGAGTAGTCATATCACTCACATGGGAATCCTTGGCCTAATTAACCTATACACACGCACACATCTCTAAGAACATACAATGCTGAAATGTAAAAGAACTAATAAAAAATGAATGCATACATCCAAATCCCACTATCATAGTATGGAGAAAATTAAAAAAAGTAAAATTGTCCAAATACAATCCCACCATAAAAAATATAAAAACAATACCAACCTGAAAGTTTAGAAGGGGACTTATGTCAAATACAACCACTGAAACACACATTGGTCTGTCTAACTCGCTAAGATAAACCTGGTCCTAGTCCCTCTAGGACTCTCTAAAAAAGTGAATCATCTGCATAATACATGATAAATGTGGGAAAACCCCATGAATGGGTGAGTATAACAATACCCAGTAGGACGCACTAAAATCACTAAGCACATGATGTCAAGAATAACAATCATCTCATCACAGGTATATGTCTATGACACATATGACAATAATATAAAGATATAATCAATAAATAACCAAAGTATCAAAGTGAATTAACAACCATAATTAAGGTCTAATAATTATAATTGTATTTTCCACATGACACTCAACTGACAGAACATGCTCGACGACTTAGATAATGCTGATGGCATCTATCTAAGACATACTACTCATCGAGTATGACCATTATAAGTATACATTGTATGTATGAATTGAAAGATACATAGATGAGGATCACAGCCATAGTCATGGGTTATACCTACAACTCAAACATTAATCACCCGGAAAGTATAGGATTGATGTATGTGTAGTGTTTCTCATGGAGATACCATAAACTCTGAATACGGAAAGATGTTAATAAATGATATCATTCTGGGCCTCATAGAAGGATTCCAAAAATTCTATCCAAGAATTTCCACCAAAAGGATCACCATTCTATTTGTAGGATGTGATTCCATACTAAATTGTAAGAGAGGTATCAAGGGAACTCACACTAATGAAACTTTTCCATGATGAAGAGGAAAAGGGCTATAATCCTTATTTGAATTGGTACACGGTGTGTACTGGTAGTGCACAACATGTCATTTTAGCATCGGTACCTACCTGTGTATCACATACTGGGCCCATGTCCATTTCTGTACTAGAGTAGATATCATGTCAGAGTCCATGTACTCCTGGCCATGTTTATGTACGAATGGCAGTGTCAATGTATTGATAGTCATTCTTGTGCCCATGTAACATCCCAGGTACAAGCCAAGTTCTAGGTATGGGTCACATGTCATGTGAAAGGGTTCATAGGTTATGGGATATTTATCTTCTCATCAAAATCATTACACATAACCAAGGAATCCCACAAACCATGTAATCCCATATTACACATCATCTTCAGCCGAATTTCACAGAATCCTAGATCAGTTTCACATGTCATCATCCACTCCTATGGTTTTTGATATTGCTATGCATTATGCTAGAAATCCAGGAACCCAACCGGCCAATCCTTTCCATAATTGGTAATCAAAATCTGGTCACCCCAAATGCATGGGAAATCTCTCCTTCTTTTCCCTCAATAGTTAAACATAGAACATGGATGAAGAAACTAAAATCTGGTCTTAATCTATCATCATTTCTCGATCCCATCGTTGATCTAAACCCAGATCTATGATATCAATCTATTGCACCTTGAAATGGGTGCATAACGGGTGATTAACCAGTATTTGTTGAACTGTAGTCCAAAGGAATTGTCAATTATGAATAAATAATATAGGGATAAATCCAAGAAATGCACAAAATAGGAACGTACCTTGACCTTATTCAGTTTGGCTCAATCTATTTTCATTATAATTAATAAGATAAATATAATAAAAATTAATCAATTCTCCCAATATTCCCCATAGATAAAACATGTACCAACAGTACCACCGATCTATGAATCAATCCCTTGTTTGATTGATTCTCATTCCTTGTAGAAATAATAAACATGGATAAATCCAAAAAAATACAAACATCCTTCCTCGATTTTGATTAATCACTAGGAAAGAATGATTTTGTGTCCTTTTCATTGGCGAGATCCCTAAGTTTTGTCACACATCGTTCGATGATCCATGATTTGTTCACCATTTTCCAATAGAATCCTCTCCTATTATCTATCTTAGATCTCCATTATTATACTGCTAACCCCATATATTCTCATAATAGCATATTTATAGACAATCATCAGATCATCGTAATTAATTAAATTTATTTATTTATTTAAACATCCTCCCATGACCATGCCCAAACCAAACGTCTAACACTCTCCAAGGTAGTGTCGATCCAAGGGAAAAAATCTCACTCTAAACTCAATGGAGGACTCATATTTTAGATTTATGATTCCATTTAGAAGTTACTCCACTTTTTTAAGAAAACTACATGTCCATGAATTTAATATATTTAATATATTTCAAAATTAATTCGAGGCACACCAGGCCTCAGAATATCACTCCTTCTTAGTTCATAGCTCCAAAAATAATCCATATAATATTTAAAAAAATGGAAAAATCAAAGTCGTTACATTCTTCCCACCTTGGGGATTTACATCCTGAAAATCAAAAACAAAATGCTACACAAGGATATGTGGGTACAAAGCATGAATATGGGTCTCCCACTCCTAGATTCTCACCTAAATATTCCCATGATTCCATTAGAAACACACTACAGAAATAGATCTCCCATGATGGATCCCCTCCTACCGATCCTTGAACTCTTCCAGGTACTTAACAAAGGTAGTTTCATCCTCAATTTCTAGATCTCCCTAGTCGAGGAAATGTGACATATCATGCATGTACCTCCTCAGATACAACTTGTCGAAGATTTCATGTACCCAGACTAACATTAGTGGTAAATCTAAATGATACACCCCCACTCAAACTCTACATAGTATCTAGAAAGAGCCCACAAATCTCAGAGATAACTATCTGCCCTGACCAAATCTACGTAATCCACATTGAGGTAAAACCCATTGGAACATGTGGTCTCCATCCTAGAACTTCAAGGGCCTCCATCATCAAAACACATAGGGATTATATGACTCTTTGTACTTCTCATCCACTCCTAGATAATTTTCACCATCTCTATAGTGGATTTCACCAACACTGGGCCCAAAATTTATCACTCTCCTTGGTCACTCCTGAATAGTGATTACCTACACGGTCTCCCATATAAGGCCTAAAATGGTGTCATACTAATGGTAGAATTTTAGCTATTGTTTTACACAAGCTCCACCAATGGTAGGAGATCCTACCAACTAATTCTGTAGTCTAACATGAAAACCTGCAACATGTCCTCCAAGACCTAAATGGATTGATGAATCTGGATATCAATTTGAACGTGAAAACCCATTATCGGATGAAACAGAGTCCCAAAATCCTCCAAAAATACCTTTTGTAACTAATATGTGAAGGTAGAATCATGATAAAATAATACTATAGGTACCTCCATGAATTTGTACTATCTCCGTCCTATAAAGGCATCCTAATATCTCTACTTAACACTTCTCTCAGATAGCTAATAAGTGGGATGACATGGGGAGTCTTTCTACGATCACCCAAATGGTATATATATATATCGTGTCCCCTGGACATAAGTGGTAATACCATTATGTATTCCATATATAGTCCATCACACTTCCACTCTTGATCCTCAAGGGGATGATCTAAACCCATCGAAACCTGGTGCTCAGCCTTCACTTGTTGACACGTAAGCCATCGAGAGACAAACTCTACAACTCCCTTCTTTATCCCTGGCCACCAAAACTAATGTCATATGCCTTGGTACATCTTTTCCACATTTGGATGTACCAAAAAATGATATGTTTATACTCTTTCATAAATTAATCCCACAAAATATCAAGAACCATCATGCCTCCTCTAAAAAGAACGACACTATACCCACATTTTAAAAATTCATCAGGAGCATGTCCAGTGGATATCTAAGTAAATAGGGTCTCACAGTCGGTATACCCAATATGTTCCTTCCTAAATCACTATATAATTGGAGGCGTAACATCTATCAAATATAGGTAAGATTATCCATCTTTATCCAAAAAGGGTAACTACAATGAGGCCAACCATTCTGACACCTCTCTCAACAACTATGAACAAAATCTCTTATTAAGATCATCTACTGCCACATTCCCCTTCCCATGAGTATAGACAGTCTCTAAGTCATAATATGATAGGTAATATATCCATAACTTATGAATCACATTATGATCATTATGAGATAATATATAACTGATACTCTTATGGTCAGAATAGATGATAAAATGCACACCCATAAGGTATTTTTTCTACATTTTTTGTGAAAATATTACCATTTTAAAATAAATATTGTTGGTCACGTAGTTCTTATAATGTGGTCCCAATTTACATGAACCATAAGAAATCACTTCCTACCTCTACATTAGAACACAGTCCATCCTAGTTTCTAATTAATCATAGAACATTATGTAATTTATACGCTCCTCTTGAAATCTCATGATGGGAGTGCTTTTCAATCTCTACCTAAACTCTTGGAAATACTACTAGAACCTCTCTATCCACATGAATGGATTCCCCTTTTGAGTCAAACATGTCAAGGGATATGATATCCTAAAGAATATAGGTATTATTGTCTAATAATAGACTTCCAACCCAAGGAATCTATACACCTCTATTATTCACTTCGGTGTATCCCAAGAGAGAATTACCTCAACCTTTTTTGTGTGCAATGGTACACTATATGTTGAGGTAACATGTCCCAAAAAGGGGATATCCTAAATCCATAACTGAAACTTTGAGAGCTTCCCATGAATATGGTGCTCTTGGATTATGTCTGGAACCATCCCAAGTGTCTTGTATTCACCTCTATGGAAACTGGGTACACTAAGTTTTCTTTGATGAAGAGTACCCTAAACCGGTATAAGAAATTTTGAAAGATCTAGTTCATGAGTCCCATGAACACTTTTGGGGGAGTTCTTTGTGCCAAATGGGATGAAAAATTACCCATAGTGACGGTAGTTACATCTGAATGTTGTATTTGTTATATCCTCATCTAGTTCTCTAAACTGGTGGTATCATGATCTGAAGTCAACCTTTGAGAACCATAATTCACCTATCAACTAAAAAGAGGTCATGTAACCTCCATGATGGATAATTTTTCTTTATTTTCACTTGTTTTAGGTGAAGGTGGTCCACAGACAACCTAAAACTCATATCCTCCTTCTTGGTGAACAACATTGGGTGTAAAAAATCCCTTCCTTTTCAAGTACTCTAAGTATACCCTTATCTATTGAAGCTCTATGAGAGACATCTGATATGCTTGTACAAATATCAGAGTAATTCTGAGGTTTCAATCAATGTAGAACACTAATTCTTGGTAGGTTGGTAAGCTTGGAACATCCTATGAAAAGACGTCCTCATACTCCACCACCTTTGTGGGGAACTAAAAACTCATAGCATCTACTTCACAAAGGTTCATGATATCCAAATATTGTGATATTGGCTGGACCCTCCTATGAAAGAGTCAATCCTGATCATCATGAGTTTCCTTTTCACCCATAAAGGAAAACCTCATCCCATCACTATGGACACACCACATCCTCTACTTGAAACATTATATTTGGGAATGAACTATAGATAACCAGTCTATACATAATATGATATTGTAAGGCCTTATCATCTCTACAAATAGATCCCAATATAAAAACTCACTTATAAGAGTCAGGTCTCACTATCAGAAGAAGTGTTTGATCATTGAGTCACCTCCTATCTAATTCTCCAAATATAATGGTTAAGCCAAGGGCCCAATCAGAATCTCTAGGTATAAAAAAAAATTAAGTGGAAATAATGTAATGACCCACACCTATTTTTATCAATACTGAATCTATGGTATAAATGAGATAGATTGTATCTCATATCATCCATGGAGCCTCTTGGTCATAATCTTTGATCACCTACATCTTCCCTCACCCCAATCCCCCAGCTCTCTAAGCCTAGCATGGACCACTTGGGGGGTGGTGGTGGTAATAATTCAAAACATATACCACCTCTAACTACTCACCTGTCTCCTCTTTCACATATTTCACCTAGAGAACCTATCTTCTCATGTTAATGACTCTGTATACACTACTAAAAATCCGTCCTATAGAGACCGCCATTGGCGGTCACTATAGGCCTCTAGAGACTGCCCAGCTACTGCCATTGGCGGTCGCTATAGGCCTCTAGAGACCGCCCAGTGACTACCATTGGCGGTCGCTTTAGCCTCGTCGTAATAGGCCAACAGGGATCGCCAATGGCGGTCGCTCTAGGTGGCCAAAATTCTGGCATACAGGGACCACCTGGCACTCACTGTGCTATTTATGGGTCAACATTAGAGACCGCCATTGGCGGTCGCTAATGTGTGTACCAGGCAACCTATAGCGACCGCCTATGGCGGTCACTAGGCTAGGGAATTTTTTTTTAAAAAAACACGGTGTCAATTCAGAGATAAAAAAGGTAAAAAATCATAAAAAAGGGAAAACAATTTCAAACAGCATAAACATCAAGATCGCCATAAATAATAAATGATAAGCGTGCTTCAACGATCTGAACAGGTCCATCCATTTCAATATGCTGCTTTAATAAACCTAAAATAAGACAAAAAACAACTAAAAAACAAACGTAAATTAGACATATTTATTCAGTTATTATATAAATATAATAAAATTAAATCTGACATCAAATCCTTGTGCTATAATAATTTTAAACCCCCAATTTATGAAATTCTATCATTTCAGGATTTTTTTCTTATTTGGTTTAGTTTGTGAAATTGTTTTATTATCTAAAAAGGAATGTTCTTCACACCCACCACATTTCTGATAGTCGTTCCTTATCCTCCTACACATCACAAATAATATTACTATTGTTTTCGTGTGGTTTTAGGTCATTCAGAGCATGTTTGCTCAGAATTTGACTGTCTCATGCCGTTTTGGTGTTTTATGACTCCAGAAACATGTTTCTGGTCACTGAGGTCAAACGACACATTCGATAAACATTCTGTCTGCCTGAACATTTCAAAATTGGCACAACGGTTGTTGTCATATAATTTCATGGCATTCTGAGGTCATTCGGGTTGTTTTGACCCCCCAATGCGCCCTTTTAGCGCGCGCCGAACTGCTGAAAATGACAAAATCAGTCGTACCACGCACACCGCATGTACGATGGGTGTTTCTTCTCCTCCTACATGTCACAAATAATATTCCTCTTGATTTCGTGTGGTTTCAGGTCATTCGGAGCACATTTTCTCCGAATTCAACCGTCTCATGCTGTTTTGTTGTTTTATGACTCCGGAAACGCGTTTCCGGTCACCGTGGTCAAATGAAACCTCCGATTGACATTACATTTACATGACCATTTCACAATTCACACAACGGTTGTTATCATATGATTTCATGTCATTCCGAGGTTGTTCGGGTGGTTTTGACCCCCCAATGCGCCCTTTTAGCACGCGCCAAACCGTTGAAAATGACACAATCGGTCATACCACGTGCACTACATGTCTGATGGGCGTGTTGTCTCCTCCTACACATCACGAATAATATTCCTATTGTTTTCATGTGGTTTCAGGTTATTCAGAGCACATTTTCTCTGAATTTCACCGTCTCACTCCTTTTGGTGTTTTTTGACTCCAGAAATGCGTTTCTGGACACTACGGTCAAACGACACCTCTGATTGATGTGATGTCTACCCGACCATTTCACAATTCACACATCGGCTGTTGTCGTATGATTTCATGGCATTTTAAGGTCATTAGGGTGGTTATGACCCCCCAACTCGCCTTTTTAGAACGCGTCGAACTGCTGAAAACGACACAATCGATTGTGTCGTGCGCACCACACGTCCGATGGGAATGTTGTCTCCTCCTACACATCATGAAAAATATTCCTATTGTTTTATTGTTGTTTCAGGTCTTTTGGGGCACGTTTTCTCTGAATTCGACCGTCTTACACCATTTTGGTGTTTTATAACTCCAGGAATGCATTTCTAGCCACCACGGTCAAACGACACCTCCGATTGACATTCCGTCTTCTAGAACATTTCACAATTTACACCACAGTTGTTGTCGTATGATTTAATGGCATGCTGAGGTCGTTCATGTGGTTTTTACCTCCCAACGCGCATTTTTAGCGCGTGTCGAACTACTGAAAACGACACAATCGATCGTACAGCACGCACCGCACATCCGATGGGCGTTCTGTCTCCTCTTACACATCACAATTAATATTCCTATTGTTTTCATGTGGCTTCAGTTCATTCAGAGCATGTTTCCTCCAAATTCGACCGTCTCATGCCGTTTTGCTGTTTTATGACTCTGGAAACGCGTTTATAGTATCCGCGGTCAAACGACACCTCCGATTGACGTTCCGTCTACTTGACCATTTCACAATTCAAATTATGGCGGTTGTCGTATGATTTCATGGCATTCCGAGGTCGTTCGGGTGGGTTTGACCCCCCAACGCGGCCTTTTAGCGCGCGTCGAACTGCTGAAAATGACACAATCGGTCGTACTGCATGCACTGCATGTCAGATGGGTGTGACATCTACTCCAACATGTCACGAATAATATTCCTATTTTTTCATGTGGTTTCAGGTCATTTGGAGCACGTTGGCTCCAAATTCGGCCATCTCACCCCATTTTGGTGTTTTATGACTTCAGAAACGCGTTTCCAGTCACTGCGGTCAAACGACACCTCTGATTGACATGTTTTCTACCTGACCATTTCATAAATCACACCATTGCTATTTTCGTATGATTTCATGGAATTCAGAGGTCGTTATGTTAGTTTTGACCCCCCCCCCCCAACGTGCCCTTTTAGCGCACGTCGAACTGCTAAAAATGATACAATCGGTCGTACCGCACACACCGCATGTCCGATGGGCGTTTTGTCTCCTCCTACATGTCACGAATAATATTTTTATCGTTTTTGTGTGGTTTCAGGTTATTCGGATCACGTTTTCTCTAAATTTGATCGTCTCACGCCATTTTGGTGTTTTATGACTCCAGAAACGTGTTTCCTATCACCGCGGTCAAACGACACCTACGATTGACATGTCATCTAACCGACCATTTCACAATTCACACCACGGATATTGTCGTATGATTTCATGGCATTTAGAGGTCGTTCGGGTGGTTTTCACCACCCAACGCGCCCTTTTAGCGCGAGCCGAACTGCTGAAAACGACATAATGGGTCATACCACACGCACTACACGACTGATGGGCATGTCGTCTCTGACTACATGTCATGAAGAATATTCCTATTGTTTTTGTGTGGTTTCAAGTCATTCAAAGCATGTTTTCTCTGAATTTGACCATCTCACGCCGTTCTGGTGTTTTATGACTCCGGAAATGCGTTTCCGGACACCGTGGTCAAACGACACCTCTGATTGATGTTAGTTCTACCCTAAAATTTCACAATTCACACAACAGATATTGTCGTATGATTTCATGGCATTTTGAAGTCATACAGGTGGTTTTGACCCCCCAACGTGCCCTTTTAGCGCGCGCCGAACTGCTGAAAACGACACAATCGGTTGTACCCCGTGCACCGCACCTAGAATTGGCATGTTGTCTCCTCCTACACATTAGGAATAATATTCCAATTGTTTTAATGTGGTTTCAGGTTATTTGGAGCACATTTGCTCTGAATTCGACCATATCACACCGTTTTGGTGTTTTTTGACTCCGGAAACGCGTTTCCGGTCACCGCGGTCAAACGGAACCTTCGATTGACATGCCGTCTACCCGAACATTTCACAATTCACACAACGGCTGTTGTCGTATGATTTCATGGCATTATGAGGTCATTCGGGTGGTTTTGACCCCCCAACACGCCCTTTTAGTGCGCGTCGAACTACTAAAAATGACACAATCGGTCGTACCACGCGCACCGCACATCCAACGAAAATTTCCTCTCCTCCTACACATCACGAATAATATTCCAATTGTTTTCATGTGTTTTTCGGTCATTCAGAGCATGTTTTATCCTAATTCGACCGTCTCACGCCATTTTGGTGTTTTATGACTCTGGAAACGCGTTTCCAGTCACCGCGGTCAAATGACACCTCTGATTGACATGTTGTCTGCCCGACCATTTCACAATATACACAACGGCTATTGTCGTATGATTTCATGGCATTCCGAGGTAATTCATGGGGGTTTGACCCCCCAATGCACCCTTTTAACGCGCGCTGAACTGCTGAAAACGACACAATCGGTCGTACCGCGTGCAGCGTACGTCCGATGGGCATGTCTCCTTCTCCTACACGTCACAAATAATATTCCTATTGTTTTAGTGAGGTTTAAGGTCATTCTGAGCACGTTTGCTCCAAATTCGACCATCTCACGCCGTTTTGGTGTTTTATGACTTCGGAAACGCGTTTCTGATCACCACGGTCAAAAGACAACTCTGATTGATGTGTCATCTACCCGACCATTTCAAAATTCACGAAACCGCTATTGTCGTATTATTTCATGGCATTCTGAGGTCGTTCATGTGGTTTTGACCCCCCAACGCGCCCTTTTAGTGCAAACCGAACTCGTGAAAACGACACAATCAGTCAAACCACGCGCACTGCACGTCAGATGGGCGTTCTGTATCCTATTACACATCTCTAATAATATTCATATTGTTTTCGTGTGGTTTTAAGTCATTCGGAGCACGTTTACTTCGAATTCGACCGTCTCACGCCGTTTTGGTGTTTTATGATTTCGGAAATGAGTTTCCGGTCATTGCGGTCCAATGATACCTTCGATTGACATGCCTTATGCTCGATCATTTCAAAATTTACACCATGGATTTTGTCATATGATTTCATGGCATTCTGAGGTCATTCGGGTGGTTTTGACCCCCCAATGCGCCCTTTTAGCGCACGCTGAACTGCTGAAAACGACACAATCAGTCGTACCGCACGCACCGCACGTCCTATGGGATTCCCATCTCCTCCTACACATCACAAATAATATTTCTATTGTTTTCGTGTGGTTTCATGTCATTTGAAGCACGTTTTCTCCAAATTCGACCCTCTCATGCCGTTTTAATGTTTTATGACTCTGAAAACGCATTTCCGGTTACCGCTATCAAACAACACCTCCGATTGATGTGATGTTTACTCAAGAATTTAAAAATTTACACCACGGATAGTTTCGTATTATTTCATCGCATTCTGAGGTCGTTCGGGTGGTTTTGATCCCGCAACGCGCCCTTTTAGTGCGCGCTGAACTGCTAAAAACGACACAATCAGTCATTCTGTGCGTACCGCACATCCTATCGGCATTCTGTCTCCTCCTACACATCACGAATAATATTCCTATTGTTTTCCTGTGGTTTCAGGTCATTCGGAGCATGTTTGCTCCGAATTTGACCGTCTCACGCTGTTTTGGTGTTTTATGACTCCAGAAACGTGTTTCCCATCACTATGGTCAGAATACACCTATGATTGATATGTTGTCGACCTGACTATTTCAAAATTCACACATTGTCTATTGTCGTATGATTTCATGGAATTCTGAGGTTGTTCGAGTGGTTTTGACCCCCCAACGCACCATTTTAGCGTGCATCGAACTGCTGAAAATGACACAATCGGTCGTACCGTGCGCACCGCATGTCCGATGGGAGTTATGACTTCTCCTACACATCTCGAATAATATTCCTATTGTTTTCGTGTGTTTTTAGGTCATTCAGAGAACGTTTTCTCTGAATTTGACCGTCTCACGCCGTTTTGGTGCTTTATAACTTTGGAAATGTGTTTCCAGTCACCGTGGTCAAACGACACCTCTGATTGATGTTCCGTCCACTAAACCATTTCACAATTCTCACAATAGATGTTTTCATTTGATTTCAGGGTATTTTGAGGTCGTTCGTGTGGTTTTGACCCCACCCCCCCAACACGCCCTTTTAGCGCGCACCAAACTACTGAAAACGACACAATCAGTCGTATCACGCGCACCGCACGTTAGATGGGCGTTCTGTATCCTATTACATATCACGAATAATATTCCTATTTTTTGTGTGGTTTTAAGTCATTCGCAGAACATTTGCTCCGAATTCGACCATCTCACTCCGTTTTAGTGTTTTATGACTCCTGAAATGCATTTCTGATCACTGTAGTCAAATGACACCTCCGATTAACGTTCCATCTGCCCGAACAGTTCACAATTCACACCAAAGCTGTTTTCGTATGATTTCATGGCATTCTGAGGTCGTTCAGGTTGTTTTTACCCCCCAACGCGCCCTTTTAGCGCGCGATGAACTACTGAAAATGACACAATCGGTCGTACCGCACGCATTGCACGTCTGATAGGCATTTCGTCTCCTCCTACACATCATGAATAATATTCCTATCGTTTTTGTGCGGTTTTAGGCCATTCAGAGCATGTTTTCTCCGAATTCGACCGTCTCACGCCGTTTTGGTGTTTTATGACTCCGAAAACGCGTTTCCAGTCACCGCGGTCAAACAACACCTCTAATTGACGTGCTTTCTGCTCGATCATTTCACAATTCACACCATGGTTTTTGTTGTTTTATTTCATGGAATTACAAGGTCGTTCGAGTGGTTTTGACCCCCCAACACGCCCTTTTAGCACGCGCCAAACTGCTAAAAATGACACAATTGGTCGTACTGTGCGTACCGCATGTACGATGGGTGTGTCGTCTCCTCTTACATGTCACGAATAATATTCCTATTGTTTTTGTGTTGTTTCAGGTCATTTGGAGCATGTTTTCTCTGAATTCGACCGTCTCACGCTGTTTTTGTGTTTTGTGACTCCGGAAACATGTTTCCAGTCACCGCGGTCAATCAACACCTCCTATTGACATGTCTTCTGCCCGGCCATTTCACAATTCACAAAAAGGCTATTGTTGTATGATTTAATGGCATTCTGAGGTCATTCGAATGGTTTTGACCCCCCAACGCACCCTTTTAGCGCGCGCCGAAATGCTGAAAAAGACACAATCTATCATACCGCGCACACCGCACGTCCGATGGGCGTGTATTCTCCTCTTACACATCACAAATAATATTCCTATTGTTTTCATGTGGTTTCAGGTCATTCAGAGCACATTTTCTCCAAATTCGACCGTCTCATGCCGTTTTGGTGTTTTATGACATCGGAAACGCGTTTCCTATCACCGCGGTCAAACAACACCTCCTATTGATGTGTCTTCTATCCGACCATTTCACAATTCACACCATGACTTGTTTCATATGATTTCATGGAATTCTGAGGTCGTTCGAGGGCTTTTGACCCCCCAACATGCCCTTCTAAAGCGCGCCAAACTGCTGAAAATGACACAATCGGTTGTACTGTGCGCACCGCATGTCCGATGGGAATGTCGTATCCTCCTACATGTTCCGAATAATATTTATATTGTTTTTGTGTGGTTTCAGGTCATTCAGAGAATGTTTTCTCTGAATTCGACCGTCTCGCACCATTTTGGTGTTTTATGACTCCGGAAACGTGTTTCCAGTCACCGTGGTCAAATGAAACCTCTGATTGATGTGTTGTCTGCTCAACCATTTCAAAATTCACAAAAAGGATGTTGTTTTATGATTTCATGGAATTGTGAGGTCGTTCGTGTGGTTTTGACCCTCAACGCGCCCTTTTAGCACGCGCTGAACTGCTGAAAACGACACAATCGGTCGTGCCGCACGCACCGCACATCCGTTGGTGTGTCGCCTTCTCCTACATGTAACGAATAATATTTCTATTTTTTCATGTGGTTTCAGGTCATTCGGAGCATGTTTGCTCCGAATTCGACCATCTCATGCTGTTTTGGTGTTTTATGACTCCAGAAATGCATTTCTGTTCACCGCTATCAAACAACACCTCCAATTGATGTGTTGTATGCCTGAACATTTCACAATTCACACAACGGCTGTTGTCGTATGATTTCATGGCATTCTGAGGACATTTGGGTGGTTTTGACCCCCCAACGCACCCTTTTAGTGCGTACTGAACTGTTGAAAATGACACAATCGGTCGTACCACGTGCACATCATGTCTGATGGGCATGTCGTCTCCTCTTACACAACATGAATAATATTCCTATTGTTTTCGTTTGCTTTCAGGTCATTTGGAGCACATTTTATCTGAATTCGATCGTTACACGCTGTTTTGGTGTTTTATGACTCCAGAAACATGTTTCCTATCACCACGGTCAAAAAAAACCTCCAATTGATGTTCTGTCTACCTGACCATTTCACAATTTACACCACGGTTGTTTTTGTATGATTTCATGGCATTACGAGGTCGTTCGGGTGGTTTTGACCCCCCAACGCGCCCTTTTAGCACGCACTGAATTGCTAAAAATGACACAATCGGTCGTACCATGCGCACCGCATGTCCGATGGGCATGCCTTCTCCTACTAAACATCAATAATATTATTCCTATTGATTTCATGTGGTTTCAGGCCATTCGGAGCATGTTTTCTCCAAATTCAACTTGTCTCACGCTGTTTTGGTATTTTTTGACTCCGGAAATGCATTTTCGGTCACTGCGGTCAAACGACACCTCTGATTGATGTACTGTCTACCCGACCATTTCAAAATTCACACAACGGCTATTTTTGTTTGATTTCATGGCATTCCGAGGTTGTTCAGGTGGGTTTGACCCCCCAACGCGCCCTTTTAGCACGCACCAAACTGTTGAAAATGACACAATCTTTCGTACCACACGCACCGCATGTCTGATGGGCATGTCGTCTCCTCCTAAATGTCACGAATAAAATTCCTACTGTTTTCGTGTGGTTTCAGGTCATTCTGAGCATGTTTTCTCCGAATTCAGCCGTCTCACGCTGTTTTGGTGTTTTATGACTCCGGAAATGCGATTTGGGTCACCGTGGTCAAACAAAACCTCTGATTGACATTTCATTCACCCAAAAATTTCACAATTCCCACAAAGGCTATTTTCGTATGATTTCATGGAATTCCGAGGTTGTATCGGTGGTTTTGTCCCACCAACACGCCATTTTAGCATGCGTCGAACTGCTGAAAACGACACAATCGGTCGTACCGTGCGCACCGCACATCTGATGGGTGTTCTCTATCCTCCTACACATCACGAATAATATACCTATTGTTTTCGTGTGGTTTCAGGTCATTCGGAGCATGTTTTCTCTGAATTCGTCCATCTCATACCGTTTTGGTGTTTTATGACTCCGAAAACACGTTTCTGGTCACTGCGGTCAAAAGACACCTCCAATTGACGTTCCGTCTGCCTGAAAAATTCAAAATTCACACCATGGATGTTTTCATATGATTTCATGGCATTCTGATGTCATTCGGGTGGTTTTGACCCCCCAACGTGCCCTTTCAGTGCGCGCCGAACTACTGAAAACGATACAATCGATCGTACCACGTGCACCGCACATCTGATAGGCGTGTCGTCTCCTCATACACATCATGAATAATATTTTTATTTTTTTTGTGTGGTTTAAGGTCATTCGAAACATGTTGCTCCAAATTTGACCATCTCACGCCATTTTGGTGTTTTATGACTCCAGAAATGTGTTTTCTGTCACTACGGTCGAATGACACCATCGATTGACGTGTAGTCTGCACGACCATTTCACAATTCACACCACGACTATTGTTGTATGATTTCATGGAATTATGAGGTCATTCGGGTGGTTTTGACCCCCAACTCTCCCTTTTAGCATGCGCTGAACTGCCCGGGGTGCGGTGGGGATGTTCGGGGTGCGGGGGGTTGTCTGGGGTGCGGGGAGGGGATGTTTGGGGTGCGGGGGGGCTGTCCGGGGTGTGGGGGGGGGGGGGGGGGGTTGTCCAGGGTGCTGGGGGAGATGTCTGGGGTGCTGGGGGGGTTGTCGGGGGTGCAGGGAGGGTTGTCCAGGGTGCGGGGGGGGGGGGGGGGGGTATCCGGGGGGATATCTGGGGGGCTGTCCGGGATGCGAGGGGGGTTGTCCGGAGTGTGTTGGGTTGTCAGGTGTGCGGGGAGGGCTGTCTGGGGTGTGGCGAGGGGATGTTCGGGGTGTGGGGGGGGGGGGGGTTGTCAGGGGTGAGGGGGGCTGTCCGGGGTGCCGGGCCGGCTGTCCGGGGTGCGGGGGGGGGGGGGGGCTATCCGGGGTGTGGGGGAGCTCTCTGGAGTGCGTGGAGGGGATGTCCGAGGTGCGGGGGGCCTGTTCGGGGTGGGGGGGGGGCTATCCGGGGAGCGGGGGGTGTTGTTCGGGGTGCGGGGGGTTGTACGCGGTGTTGGGGGGCTATCTGGGGTGCGGGGAGGGGCTGTCCTGGGTGCGGGGAGGGCTGTCCGGGGTGAGGGGGGCTTTCCGGGGTGCAGGGATGGTTGTCCGATGTGCGGAGGGGATGTCCGGGGTGCGGGGGGGGGGGGGGGGGGGCGGCTGTCCGGGGTGCGGGGGGCCTCTCCAGGGTGTGGGGGTACTGTCCAAGGTGCGGGGGGGCTATCTAGGGTGCGGGGGGTCTGTCCGGGGTGCTGGGGCGCTATCCAGGGTGCGGGGAGGGGCTGTCCGGGGTGCAAGGAGGGTTGTCCGGGGTGTGGGGGTGCTATCCGGGGTGCGAGGAGTGTTGACTGGGGTGAGGGGGGATGTTTGTGGTGTGGGTGGGTTTCCTGGGGTGTGGGGGCTATCCAGAGTGTGGGGAGGGGATGTACAGGGTGCGAGGGGCCTTTCCATGGTGCGGGGGGCCTGTCCGGGGTGTGGGGGGCAGTCTGCGGTGCGGGGAGGGCTGTCCGGGGTGCGGGGAGGGCTGTCCGGGGTGGGTCGGGGACTACAAATAATGAACCTGAGCACAGTCATCAAAAACAAGTCTCATGGTTTATATTTGGAATCACAAGGTTTTTTCAAAACTATTACAGAACGTGCAATTGAAAACATTAAATTATTAAATGAACAAAAAATAACCAAATCATTAATCAGTTTCATGGTTACTTCCCAATTCATGCACACAAACATTGCATCAGGCCAGGACACACATGATACCCCCAAATCACAAAAAATCTCACTAGAAACCCAACCTAAATATAAATGAAAACCCCACCACTAAAAATAGAAACACACCTCGTGAATATGATGTGTCATGCGTGGTAATGACTACTACCTCCATCAGTTGGGTCAGGGTCCTAGAACAAATAATCATTATGAATATTTTTCATAACAAAAATAATATAAATTATATAAATAAATATAGTATAAACCTGCGTCGTCTGATCTCCTACACCATCACCTGGACGCACATATTGGTGCAGTGCTCTAACCTCAGTGATCAATTGCGCATTTACCTCCTCAAAAGTGCACAGCTGTGCCTCGAAATCTGACAACTGATGTGTCATCTAAGCAAAAACAGGACCAACAATCGTAGCACGTGACACTACAGAACAAGGAATCCCTATTCCAAAGGTCAAACTATATCCATGCTCGTCCCAACCTATAATGTGATGAAAGATCTCATCCCTTCACATGGGAAGCTGTCGATGGTCCTCTAGCAGATGATCTAACTCAGCATCAAATTGATCTTATGAAATATTTAAATATAGATACATATATCAATATACATATTTTATGTAAGTATTGGTAATGAGTACAAGAACTTTCTATCAATGTTTCATCCTCTGGATCATTTTGATCACGATTCCTCATCCACACTGACATTTTATCAGTCGGTGCACCTTATTCCCACAACTGCATATGAATAGAATATAAACACAAAACCATATTAATTAATAAATTAATAAATGAATAATAAATACCTCATGTCGGATCTGAGACACGTGACGAGTCCCGAGCCTGTGATTTGGTCCCTGCAACGCTCGATTCTCAGAATGGCGTGTTGACACCTCCTACATTGAATTCATTCAAATTTCAAATAAATCACACATTTTTTAAAATATATATACCAAAATAAATATACAAACCACAACACCCTCATTAGACAAATATTCAACTAAATCACACCACTGAGTTGGGAGGACACCTCTCAGGACTTTTTCCATAATGTCTGGGGCACCCACATTTGGTACCCAATGGTCCTTCTTAACTTTGACTTTATAGTCTTTCCAAATCTTATTCTATTTTCTCATACACACTAGTCTAAACTCATCAGGACATACTTTCAAATTTTTCTATTAAAGAGAAAGATCAGATATGTTATTATTGTTTATACATAGGGAATAATGTAAAATGGTATTCTTACCTAAACCTCCCTCCAAATAAGATCTAATGTGTCCTAAGGGATAGAAGCCCAGTCATGCGTAGTCAATGGAAATCAATGTGGGTCACGTATGATATGACATAGCTGACAAATAAATGCCGGGGAATTCCATCCCACAGGATGAAAGAACTCATCAAAGGAAACATCAAATGTCATGTTGTAATTCCATGATAATATGCCACGACCAAGGCCTCTCTTGCGAGAAGAAGAAGCAGTCATGTCTGATCCTGTTGAAAACAATTTTATATATAATTTGGAAGATGTTATATATATATATATATATATATATATATATTTTATCAATTACATAAAAAATAGAGACAATGATATTCAAACATTCCTCCACCCTGAGATGTAGATGCCTCAGATGGATGATGTGGATCTGCTGCCTCTTCCCCTGACATGCCTGCAGTCATAGAAAACATTAGTAAGGGGACTATCCAAAGTGTCCAAATGATAAATTGGATTGTTTTTAAAAAAATTAAACTTGTAAAGTTGTTAATCAAACAAAAAGGGATTGAATAATTAGTTGTGAATGAATTTTAAAAAATAATAAAGTTAACAAAACAGATATACAAATTATGTACAAAACCAATCAATGCATAGCCAAATTTCAAATTGAATTAATAAAAATTCAAGAAGCACATGAACCAGTTATGTACAAAACCAATCAATGCATAGAATTATTACATTTTCATTTTTCATATCAAATATATTTAAAATAAATACTAATTAATTGTTTGTAAACCATTTATAAAATAATAATTTAAGTGAAACCCATGTCATACCTGCTTACGCTAAAAACCTTGAAGGGAGGGGTGTCGAAGGCAATGCTGCAAGGGAGAGGAGAGGCAGCGGAGGGGAGCTAGAGCCGGAGGCGGTGTGGTGAGGGAGGAGACGGGCAGCAGCAGTGACGGGGAGCCAGAGGAGAGGTGGCGGTGAGGTGGCAATGGTGCAGCGAGGGTGGGATGACGAGGGAGGGGACCGAGGACAGGGGGAGCCAGAGTGGACGGGGGGCAACAGCGAGGGGACGAGTAGCGGCTGTGCAGGGAGTGAGGGGACCGGGTGGCAGCTATGCGTCAAGGGAGAGGACAGTGAGGGAGGGGACGGTTGGTGGTGGTGTGGCGAGGGAGGGGATGAAGACGAAGGGGATGGGGGTTGGTGGGGTGTAGGGGGGGCGTCCCGGGTGTGGGGGGAGGGCCGAGGGCGGAGGCTAGAGGGCAGAGGGGTCGGAGGCTGGAGGGGGTGGAGGCCGAAGGTGGGTGTCAGGAGGCTAGAGGGCAGAGGGAGGCCAGAGGGGATGGAGAGCAGGGAGAAGGGCGGCTAGAGCTAGAGGGAAGAGTTGGAGGAAGGCTAGAGGAGACGGAGGGCAGGGCGGAGTGAAGCCGGAGGGCAGACGGTGGAGGGTGGAGGCCGACGAGGGCGGAGGATGGAGGGCGGTGAGGGAGGGTGCACAGCGACGGGGGATGGCGGTGAGGGAGGGCGCGCGACAATGGGGAGGGTGATGAGGGAGGACGCGCTGTGACGGGGGAGGCCGCGCAGTGACGGGGGAGGGCGGTGAGGGAGGGCGCGTGGCGACGGGGGAGGGCGCGCGGCAAGGCGAGGAGGGAGGAGGAGGATTCAGGGGGGCGTCGAAGCGGTGAGGCGAGGAGGGAGGAGGAGGGTTCAGGGGGGCACCGAAGCCCCCCTTTTTGTGGCAAAGCCTAGTGACCACCATTGGTGGTCGCTATTGGTTACCTACAGCGACCGCCAGTGGCGGTCGCTTTTGGAAAGGTGGCTCCAAATACCAGTTTTCTAGTAGTGATAGGAGTCTCATCCGCATTCTCTTCTTCAGTCATACAGCGAGTTGGAAAATCACTCCTGAGATTTCCCCTACCATAATAAGTGTAGAAAACCTCTCCTTATGATGACTAGATCCATACTATGAGACCTAAACCATATACCCTTTATGTTGGATTCACCTCATGAAAGGTCTCGCATGTTCTGGTCCCTGAGTCTGACATTTTCTCCTTGCTTCCAAAGTCTCTACTATTGTGTTCCCACTATCAGAAACAACTATCTACATCAACTTAACCAAGAAAAATTTGATCTCAATGGCACACTCAATCATCCCAGCATAAGTAGTAATTAATAAAGGTATAACACTGGCTCATATGCCTCTATTCATTCCTCACGTGAAGGTATGAGATCAAAAGAGTTGATCATAAGACATATCCATTTAGTGTGTAGAGAGATTAGTAAACCTCAATGAATACTCATCCACTTTCGTAATGCCTTTCTGAAGCTGTAAAAGATTCTAAATGCACACAACCATAAAAAATCTAGATAAAAATCATATCTAAAAAGGCACTTGATCTTTGACCAAGGAAGATTCACCTCATATTATGACAAGGTCACTAAACCCCGCCATAATCCTACAAATACATAGAGGAGTATCACTTTCAAAACCTCCATATGATATATAGGTTTCCGTAAAATATGAAAAAATCATGTTCCCACCTAAATATTGTCCTCATCCACCTAGGGGTCAGGATCAAATTAGAACCTGAGGGGCTACTGTCACTGAAACTCATGAAGTGTGCTCAGCCTATGCACATCATCTGGTAGTACGGTGGGTATCATCTAATACTAGATAAGTGGTGGTATAACTGGTGTATCACCTATATTAAACACCTATGTAATAGGTCTATTCATGGATTCCTTATCACTAAGGGGATAATCCTTAGGATCCTGATGCTAGATCCTAGCTGGCACATATCGCATAGGAATCCTAAAATAGAAATGATGTACCACTGTCAATGAGTATATCTATAGGGCTGACTCAAGAATGACATGGTAATAATAACCTATTCTTATATGACGAATATACCAATGTTTTCCATGCAATCAATGTCTATATGTATCGAGTTAAAAGGTAGGTGGCAAGAGTCTAGGTGTACTAATATGTCAGCTACCGCACCAACACTAGAGTCCTTATCCTGAATGTCGAACTCAAAACACTTAACATAGTTTCCCCAAACCAATATCAAATTTAACATCCCAATATTTCATAGTAAGTTATTTTCTTAAAATTAATTTAATATCTTGCGCTACACGTAACACCGACTATGAGCACACCACGACTCACCCAACTTGTCGTTCAAAAAATTGTTATAAATAGAATTATCTGCATTTTAAATTTTATATACTCTATATAATTTTAACGTCCATATTATGTGTTTCTTTGACATAATATAATAAGAAATTCAATATTTCAGATAAAAGAAGTATTTTTCAAAAAATGTAATTTTACCATTTTTTAATGGAAAACAATTTTTAAATCCAATATTTGACATTTTTAAATACTCAATTTGACAAAATAAACTTCTTTTTTAGAAGAGAGGCATAAAAATTTAATATGGATAAAATATTGGTGTTTTCTGATAACTTTCATATCTTGATGAATATTGAAAATGCTAAATTTTAATTGAAAACAACTTTTTTAATCGAAATAATTTATAGTGTCATATTATGAAGTTTAGTGGATTTAATGTATAATTAGATTATATTTTTATCATTTCATATAATTTACGTCATTGGATTTAAATTCACATTTAAATTTTACATAAACACATGTCAATTTTTTTATAGTTTTTTACGTCTTAAAAACCCGCTTTATGGCTTTGAAAATGGGAATTAATTTTATATTAACTATTTAAAATCATATGTTTTTAATTTGTTAAAATTGACATCATTTGTTGATTTGTAATATAAGAATTATATTAGCGTTAATTTTAGGTATTTTTCAGAAAACTTTCAATTTTTGATGAGTAGTGAAAAACACTACATTATTGTTTAAAACCGACTTTTATTTAAATAATCATTATTTTTATTTAAATTTATTTTAAATTCAAAATATATACATAATACCTATATTAGTTAAGTTTAATTTCTTGGAGTCATTTTATAATAAGATTTTATGTATAAAATTTTATTGAATTTTTTAACGTCTTCTACCCACCTTCTAGGCACGTTAGCAAATTTTCATAAAACATAATTTTACCACTTATATGAATTGCATATAAAAAATATGAGAGACATGTTTTAAATAAGTAAATAAAATTTGGTTCAATAAGATGAAAATAATTTTTGGTGAATAAAACATTTTAATTTTATTTACCACTCTTAAAAATAAATAGGGTAATTAAAGGTAGAAATGATATTATAATTACCCTAAAACATGTCCTAATTATATTTTATAAGTTTATTTAGACAAAAATAATCCTTATAAATAGAATATGATCCTCTTTGATCCACTTGGATTATATTATACATTTATTATTATTTTATTTAAAGAAGAGTTAAAAGTGTTAAATTCAAATTTTCATAACTAAAACTTTTTTAATATTGGGTTATACATAATATAAATTAGACTATAAATATTAATTATAAATATAAACATATTTCCAAAACAATGGTATTTTATTTATAATTTTTAGACATTAAATAATTAAATTTATTTATAACATAATCATGATGCAGTGATTACCTTATTAATGAATGATTAAAATAATTGATATTATAAATATTAAAATAAATTAAAAGTGATACTTTTGATAAATTCCATGAATTTTTTAGGTTAATATGACACGTTATGGTCGATTAAATGAATTATATTCGAAGTAATCCAATGTTTTGGACTTTAAAAAAAATCAACTACTAAATAGTGTCAAAATTGACATAAATGAATTTTTAAAACGAATACCATTTTATTAAATGATATAATACTTCTAAAAATATAATTTTTGGCACAATTACTTATATAATGATATATATATCATTAATGAACCACTTTAGGTTCTCTTGGAATTTTATTGTTTGTTTATTAACCATATAATGTAAGAATAAAATAAGATATGGTAAAAGATAAACTATTTAACTAAGAGTAAAATCTAAAAGATAAGGTTAATATGGTGACATAAACTTGTATAAAACAAATTGGTTGAGAAAATTTCGAACCATACCCACCTTATATTCTAAATAAATTCATTTTGAGCATTATAAACCGAAAATTATTTAATAATAAAATAATATTTCAAGTTTTTTCTAAAGTGACCATCACCTCTCTTGTAAAAGGGTACTTGCCATTCTCTTGAAATCACCCCTCCAAAGCCATTTTTCTCAGAAAAAACCTGCCCAACTATCCTCCAAAATACCCTCAATTCAACCTAGAGTCATTACATTGATCATAAAGCCAACCTAAGTAGCCCTTTTGATTAGATCAAAAGGAAGCACCCGATGAAGAGGTAATAATTTCATCACCTCTTTCAAAGTTCATTTATTCTTCCACTTCCTCTTTCTTTTTTGTTTCCATAACAAAATAATAACTCCAGTGCCTTATATATACTATTATATTATTATAAATATGGTACAAATATATTCATTATTCTATTCATCCTATCAATGAAAAAGTCACCATACGTGCGTACGTACGGCTTACCGTCTCCACGTCGTGGTGTAGTTTGTTATTCAACACTTAATTATTTGGATGATTATAATAATTAGTATAATTGATGTTAATAATAAATATAACATATTAATGATTTTTTATATATGATATATCATCCAATGACATATTATTTTACTATCAAAAGAATGATATTGTCGCTCATGCGTATGTACGGATTACCATCTCTACGAACGCGATGAGATTCATTCCCCATTGTAACCATTCGAGAATAAATTTCATTTTATGAATAAAAAAAAAATTAAGAACATAATATCATTTTGGATACGAATCAAAATAATCCTATCCATAACAAATATGACTTACATAACAAAACAGATAAAGGAAAATGAATCAGTTAATTCCCAAAACAATGATACTACTTAAATGTCATTAAAAAAGCAATATTAAAAGATAATATATGATATCATATTTATGTATGTGGTTCACTTATAATTTAATAACAATTATTTCACCATTATATAGTAGGTTAACCTACCCTCTACTAAGGAAATTTACAGGGTAAGGGGTTTTCATCTCACTTCTTATTCCCGTGAGATTCATGCTATATTGCCACTATTTCATTTTGTGTGGTGTATGTACTACCCATGATTGTATACTTTTTGTAATATAAATTAATTTATGGGTATTTAAATCTTAATTTTAAGATTCTTATTTCTTGGGTGTATGTTTTTTATGTTACCAAATCAGTAAGGGGATTTCTAATTTCGATTTCCACTCATCGAGTTTTACGCCAACTTCATCCATTATTTTACTCCAAGATTATGTGTGAAATCAATATTTATTTATTTATTTTGTAATTTCTACTCCCCATTTTGGGGATATACATTTTAAACACATAATAACTCTATTATTATATTCTAAAGTCATTGATATGAACTTGATAAGAGTAATATTAACTGAATTTCCATCCATTGAGTTAAACATTCAAGTCATTGGTGTTGTTTTTATAAGAATATGTGTGAATGTACTCTAATTGATTTACATTTAATATCCAATCATATTTATTGTATTTATATTTTTCACACATAATTATTTTATTTATTTATCCATAACCTAAGTATACGGTCTTTATAGGGGATTTCATCTCAATTTACATTCCCTTGATACTTCTTTGTTGTTATGCACCAAATCACTTTTATATGGTGTACATATTGTACTTTGATATAGTATATAATGAATCCCATTATTCTAATAATATTTTAATGTTTTTATTACCTCAATTATTTTTATTCAATGTTCTTTCATTTGGTTATAAAATCTAACTAAAAGATCATTTTAAATGTTTTAAAGATTTATTCTTCTAAATATTTCTCATTAATGTCCATGTATTAAAAATGGTGTTAAGGATTTATTTATATGGACATGAATATTTTAAAATTATAATTCCTTTTAAAATTTTTAAAGTGTAATGGGACACTTTGATTCAAAGATCTAATTTTAATATCTTCTAGATAAATAGTTCGACTTTTAAATGTTTTTAAGAAAAATGGGATATTTCTCTAAAATTGTTTTACTGATTATTTTCATCTATATCAATATCCTTCATTACTCTTGATTGAGGTTGATTTATTATAATACAATATTCCATATTGTATTTGATGAGTTATGTTTGACTGTGGATGTGATACTTTTATACCATTCATGGTTTGTGGTTTAAATATTGACATTTCATATGCCAGTTTTAAAACAAATGTTTAGATTATGATTCAACCTTTTCATATGAGAAATTCATTGCACTTATTAAGTTATGGGTGGATCCCGATATATCTCCTCGATGCATCGGTATTTTGCATGAAACAAAATAGTGTCTTGGAACAAGGCCTTGACAATATTTTTATTTGTAGTCTTGGCATGAGGCCTTGACCATGTGGTTATGATGTCTGAAATTATGAATTCCATCATTATGAAATTATCCATTGATATTACATATGATTATTCTACTAGAATAATATCTATGTGAATAAGTAAATGGAATTATTTGAATTATATTTTCCATATTATGCTGAATTTTATGTTTAAAAGCCTTTTGTTTTAGTCTTATACATTACCTTAAATGTTTATTCTTATTTATGAAAATTTCCACTATATTGTTATCTTTACTGAGAATCTGAGCTCACCACTTTATAATGATTTCTTTTTCCCAGGATGTGAAAGAAGTATATTATGATTAACCTATCGAGATAGGTCACGGGATATGAGTGTGTTCAAAGGAGACACAATGTTTTTTTATTTCATGTTGTAATGTAAAACATGTGTATGTATCTAGTACTTCCATGTGTACTAAACTGATCGGTCTTTCAGGACATGATTCCTTGTGTCATGCCAATGTTATGTAACAATACACCGACTTTGGGTAACCAGGGTTGAGGAATTACATCAAACACTCCAATCCTAATGTTTTACAGACTTATAAGATAGTAATCTATCATGAATCATCCCTATTGAGCCAAAATTTTGACTACCCCAAGCCTACCTCTTATAGGCAAGGGGATGGCAACTAGTTCCAAGTAGGCATGTCACTCACATGGGAGGCCTTATCCTAATATACCTTCACACAAACACACACATCTCCAAGACCATAAAATTTTGAAATATAAATCAATTGATACACCATGAATGCATACATCCAAATCCCACCATCTATTTATGAAAAAAATACTAAAAATAAAAATGGACAAATACAAGCCCATCATACACAATTTTATAAAAATTACAACATGAAATTATTGATGGGGACTACTATCAAATAAAACAATAAGAAAAAACCTTGGTATTTCTATCTCACTACGCTCCACCTTGTCCCACTCCCTCTATAACTTTGAAAAAAGGTTGATCATATACATAAAACACAATACATGTGGGAAAATCACATATAGGGATGAGTATAATAATATCCAATTGGACAACCTAAAATCACTAAGCATATAACATCAATACTGATAGTCATATCATCCCAAGTATATGTATAATACACTTATAAAAATAATATCAAGATATACTTAATAAAGAACCATAGTCTCAAGTTTATGTAACTACCCTAATGCCAATCTATGAATATTACTCAAAGGTTCCACATAGCACTCATCGAGGAGAACACTCTCTATGAGACCGATAGTTCCAATGGAATCCATCTGAGATGTATTTCTCATCACGTCTCTCTATAAAATTGTATTCTATAAGTATAAAGAGAATGATACAAAGATGAAGATCACACCCAAGTCCATGAGGTATAATAACAACTAAATTTGGAATAAACCACTAAGTATATGATTGATGATTATGAAGTATTGGTCAAGAGGATAACAATAACTCCACTAAGGGAAATATCGAGATATAGGATCTTAATCTAGGCCTCATCGAAGGATTATAAAAACTCTATTCAAGAATTAACACTAAATGGATAACCATCCTATGTGTAGGATGTGACTTCATACTAATCATTAGGGAATGGATCATGGGAATCCACCATAATGAAACATTCAAGGATGAAGAGGAAAAGGGATCTATGCCTTATTTGAAGTATTACATGGTGTGTACTGGTAGTACGTGATGTTTAACTTCAGTATTAGGTCATTCCTATGTTTCACAAATCATTCATGTGTCCATGTCTGTGATTAATTACATGATGTGTCCGAGTCTATGTAATCTTGGTCATGTCTTTGTCTGCCCAGAGGTGTCAATGGATGAATAACCATCCCCATACCCGTGTACCTTCCTAGGTATATATTGAGTGACAATTATAGGTCACCACCATGTGATAGGGGTCACACACTATATGATATTTATCTTCTTGTGGAAACACTAAAACTGCACCATGGGGTTTAACATGCCATGTAATTTTGGATTATACATCGTGTTCATTGAGATTTCATAGAATCCTAGATCTGGTTCACGTGTCATCCTCCTATCTTCTAGCCATTTATATATCCATGTGTCTCATTAGAAATAAAGTAACTCAACCAATCAATCCTTAACATCATCAATCATTGAAATTTGGCCACCCAAAATGACCATGAAATCCCAATATTGCATCCTTTGGTAGACGCATGTCGAACGCACATGAATAAACTCCAATACAGTCCCAATCCATCAATATAGATTGATCCAATCATTGATATGAACTTTGATCTACGATATTATTCAATTGCATTGAGAAATAGGTGCACAACGGTTTTTTAAAAAGTATTTGTAGAACCACATACCAATGTAATTCCATATGATGAATGGAAAATGGTGAGATAAATCTAAGAAACTAGTAAAAAAGGGATAAACATCATCAATGTTTAGTTATCCTTGATTTGTTTCTTTTGGAATGAAAATTGAAGATCTAACAAAAAATAATCAATTCTCCCAATAATCACAGCAGCTAAAACCCACACCCTCAAAATGAACGATCTGTGAATAAATTTTTTGTTCGATTGATTTTCATTCATTATAGAAATAATAAACAGGGATAAATCCAAAAAACACAAAAATCCTACATCAATTTTAATCAATCCCTAGTGAATAATTGTTCCATTTCATTGTTTTTGGAAAGATACTATGTTCCATCACACAAAAATTGATGATCCATGATTAGTTCATCAATATCCAATAGGACTCCTCTAACACCCTCTCTCGAATCTATAGGGTTATGCATCTAACCTTGGTATTTTATCATAACAACTTATTTATAGATAATTATCAGTTCATGGTAATTAGTTAAATAAATTAATTTATTAAATTAATTTATTAAAACATTCACCCATGGTAGTGCCATACCCAAACATACGATGTGCTCCAAGGTTATGTCGTGCCTATGGAAGAACCCAAGCTATGAACTCAATGGTAGGCTCATGTTTATGATCCAGGCCGCTATTATAAATTTTCTACACTTTTTTCTATAAAATTGTGTGTGTGTGTGTGTGTACTTTTAATATATATAATATATTTCAAAAATTAATTCCAAAGAAAGGGGCTTGGAATCTTATGTTGTCTTAGTGCCAAGATCCAAAAATAATCTATATAATTTTCCAAAACATTTCATGAAATAATCAGAGTCGTTACAAAAATTCACTATAAGATAATTTTTACATGATGATTTGAAAAATTAGTTTCAATTTTTCAAATAAATTTTCTAAAAGTGGTAAAAATTAATTTTAAAATAATTTCACAAAATGAAACAAAACCCCTTTTTAGAAAAGAACATTTTTTCAACCATAAAACTATGTTTGTTTATATCTCATGCGTAAAAAAGTTATAAGAATGGGAATTTTTTTTGAATGTATATAATATATATATATATATCAGTAAAATCATTCACTAATAGTTATTAATTTAATTCATTAAGATAAAAAAACATTACATGAATAATAGTTTTCCTTAATAAAACTATTTATTTTACTTTCAAATGTTTTTTTAATTTTTAATTATAATTAATTGATAACCAATAAATTTATTAATACATATATAAAATACATACTTTTCCTAATTTAGTTAGTTCTTTTCATGCCCACCATTATAACAGCTAGGTTATAACAATAATATTTAAATAAAATATTTCTTGGGTCGTTTAAGCTCAGTGTTGGGTGTCATATATTCTATCAAATAGAGTGTTCTTCTTTTAAAATATATATGTGTTAAATAGATGGTGGTTCCCTAGACTAATTAGTGATAGTGGTCCTACTTATGGATTTTTGGAGGTGTGTGTTGGTTTTTGAAGGAAATTAATATTTATTTTATAATATTTTCTTTAAAAATGGATTTGGATATATGGGAGTTTCAATGAAAATTAGTGGTTTTAGAAAAAAAATTGAAATGGTAACATAAACTGAAAATTGTGTTTTCTAAATAAGGTTTTATGGTTTTTTTCCACTGGCTTGGAATGAGTAAAGAAGCCTGAAATGAATTTTTAAATGGTTTTATGAAAGGTATTTGGATTTGTTTCTAAATTAATTCCGGATATGATTGGTGTGAGTTGGTTTTGTTCTGCTTGGCCATGTGTGGGTGATGCACTATCTTTAAAAATATTGTATTCTTTTAGTGATTCAAGTTTTTCATTCCTGGTGTGTATCTTATTGAAAAATGAAATGCATTGTGTCACAACCCCCTCCCCACAATGTGTGCCCCTCCTGGGCCGGAAATGTGAGAAGAGAAATAATGACCTCCAAGTCCTACCTCCAGTAGGCCCTAGGATGAAGACTAGCACCAAGGGTATAGAAAACACAAAGATGGGAGGAATTACCCTTAAATAGAACACATGAAGAAGAGAGATATAAGATAAACACCAACCAACTCCTACTCCAACTAAAAATTAATACAAACCCATGTGAACCTGTGTAATGTCATTCAATAACTACTTCAACTGAAATGGAAAACTGCAGGTACCAAAAGAATGTAAAGTGGAAGCGACCACAAAGCCCGAACAACTCCTACAAAACCCCGATGTGGTATTAACCAGTCAGATCTCCAACCTACTCCAAGTGACCTGAAAATAGTTTATATAACATAGGGTGAGTATAATAGTATACTTAGTAGGATCCTCCCTATAGTATCTTGTGTAAAAGTTTTGAAAGCATGCTAAATCATGGTGAACAAAAAGTGAAACTAACTCGTAACCTAAACAGGTATACTAAGTTCCTAGAATCACCATGTCTACTATAACATAGTATTGCATAGAAGATTATATAGTATAATAAAGAGTTTCATGGGTACCCTGCTACCACTACCCCACTGGTTTTCCAATTTTCCCCAATGTTGCACATCCTGAGCATCTCTCTCCAAAAAGGCTAGCCCGAATACACCTGGGTGAAGCACCACAACATGCACATCATGAAACACAAAAAACCACATCCATATATCCAAAGTAACAAGGTATATTTTATGATCCACCACAGCTCACATAATGTGTATCATACATTGGGTATTATACCTCAATCCATTATAGCCCACACACTGAGTATGTATCTTCAATCCATGCCATCCTATACACATTATACCTATAGTAGTCCTTAGAAAACTACATCAACAATATATTTCTTTGAAATAACCACAAGCCATTACAAACCTCTACAGACATATATAGGGAAACTAACCACCATGTAAACCAGCACAAGTAACTACCATGAGAAGATTGTGGGGTAAAGGGGGGTAGTCAGCCATCCATCCTCCCACTAAGATGTTGGGGAAAACACCCCTCCCCCCAGGGCTCAGAATCCCTATGATGTCAGTTTCCCAACGAAAGGGTGTAGTAGCATATAGTAACAAAAAAACAAGATATAATATATCTCACAACCACACTATTGAAAAAACCTAGTCTTAGACTCAACTGCAGCTAACGCCTCTCGAACTCTTAGAGGCCACTCCAAAAACTAGATATCCTATAAGATTACAACTGTTTAAAGAGATAAATTAATTCATATTTTCCCTTTTAATAATTTTCACATTACATTAATTAATTATTTAACCATTAATTAACCATTACCATTTCTACATTACATTTCATTATCATTCCAACTGAGATCCATTCCCTCCAAGAATAACCAAACCAAGTCTGTAGTACATTAAAAGTATAACCTCATCATTACATCCCAGCAAGCTGCAACCCCATGGGTTCAACGTCATTTATTCAATCATTTATTAACAACATATCCACTTTACATAATTACAAGAATTCTAGAAAATCCTTTTATGCTACCAAACACAAGGGGCTCAACACAGTGATTAGATAGACTACTCGTTGAGTATTTTCTTGATATACAAGGAGCGTAGACCCATCTATACTCAATAATATAAACACATAAATCACATGGCATACCCAACGCATCTTCACATATTTTTGAATGAGGGAAAGAAATATCATATACCTCGGGTAGTGGGGAAGGTAAAATAGATAAACAAATAATAGGTTCAAAAACACCACTTTCACGTCGATGGGTAAGCCCAGCTTCAACTCGTTCCATCATCCCTAGCGTCCTCCCCATGACCCATATATATAACCTAATGAATCTTGCCACTCCAAGAGTCAAATGATTAAACCACAACCACTAGGCATCCCTGCCCCCACATAACACAATAGCCTTCTAGGCTCATCCATCCCAGGCGCACACCACAACACAAGTATCAGGAAACCAATAACATAGAAACTGGGATCTTAGCCCTAAACAAGGCTTTCATCCTTCACACACAATGATCACTCACATCTCCAAATAACTAGGTTCTTGTCCTTTAAAAGAAAGTGGGTAACTCAAAACCCTACGAGGCATTATCTTTATCGCACAACTGATTCTTTATTCCATATTTAATTAACTTATTTGTTTCAATATGCATAACTTCATCCATTTTATTATCATAAAAGCACAACAACAACAAAATGATTCATTAACATGCCACTCTATTTCTAGATCAAATTAATTATTAATTAATTATGGATTTACGTTCTTTAAAAATTTACATCAAGAACAATAAGATAAACAACCAAAACATAGATATCACACTATATATCAAGTGAAGAGTTAATAATATCACTAAGCATTTGATACCAATTCTTTAATCCGATTCAAATATTTATTATGTCAATTTCATTGTGATACAATGTATAAAGCATGATAACTCTATAATTTCGCATAAGTAAATAGATAAGAAATGAATCCCCTGCCTCAAAAGTTTTCTAATTCTTTTTCAATGAGAACGGTCTAATACAATAGACCACGATCACCTCTCCCGCAATAGTTGCATCCACCCGAGGATGTTTTGACACCTTCGTACCAACCAACAACTGAGAAATATGTATTATAAACATGGAGATTACATGTCATCACATGGAAAGGATAAAAAAGAGAAAATAGGTCAAGGAACCCAGAAGACGGTGGTAGAACACACCTTATGTCAAGGACAGATCAACACTTCTTGGTTTCACCAAAACGGGGTGTGCATGCAGTAGGAAAAAATCCAAGAGGAACACAATCCAAGTATTATATTTTAATTAACAACTACTATGGGAATAATGCCTCAATAATCTCATACTAGGGAGAAATAAGAAAAAAGAACAAGGTGGAAGGTATCTTGACCATTTCAAAATCTCAACAGAGTAGCGGTTTAGATACATTTTAGATTTTCCATAAAAATTAGATCTATTAAGACTATTTATTTTGACCATGTAATGGAACCCTGATAGTTTGGAATATTAAGATAGGAGTTATGGGCCTTGAATCGTCCATAAATCCCATAAAAAAGGCTTTTAATGTATTTTACATCAAAGATAAAATGAAACGGGTGAAACTATAGGAAGATGGAAACATTGTACACCATTAAATAGTTGGAAACACTATAGCACATATCAATAGATGACCTACCAATAGCTAGAAAGACTGTATCACCTACCGATAGATGACCTACCGAGAGCTAGAAACACTATATCACCTACCAATATATGACCTACTAACAGCTGGAAACACTATAGAACATACCAATAGATGACCTACCGATAGCTGGAAACATTGTATCACCTACCGATAGATGACCTACAGACAGCTGGAAAAATTGTAGAACCTACCAATAGATGAACTACCGACAACTGTAAACACTATAGCACCTATCGATATAAGACCTATTTATATCGAGAAGAATTTTAGCACATACTAATAGATGACATATCGATAGCTGTAAGTGTTGTTCACAAAACATGAAATTTTGCAAAGTGTTGGGAATAAGTCACCTTGACCTCCTAGAACACCTCAAACACCAGATTTCCATAAAGGAATGGACTAGTGTGGTCTAGCCCATTATATCAGATATATCTTAAAATATTATCATCATAAGGAATCCAAAACCAAATTAGAGAGGAAACAAAAAATGGTCTGAACAGCCACCATTCGAGACATCTCTCAAGGCTCCCACCACCAAAGGAGATCAACTACTTTATAAAATGGACAATGTGAAACCACTCAACAACCACAACTAGATCCTAAAAACTATCCTAGGATAGATAGCTCCCAAAAGATAGAAAATCACAATAAGAAAAAAAAATCCATCTCATAATAGAAAGGATCTACAAACAACAAAGGAACAACATTAAAAGAGAAAACCTAAACATCAAACAACTAAGGGTACTGAGCACGTATCTCCAAATCATGTTCCTAGGTACTCTCCTCAATGCCATTGTGCCACCAAAAGACATGAACCCGGGGGATAGCATGCCCATGAAATACCTTCTCCTTATAGTCTGGGATCTCTACAGGATTCTCCTCGAAGGTCACATCATTCTCAACATTCATCTCACCCCAATTGAGGATGTGAGAGTCAACGTGAATATAATGACAGAGCTGTGACATGTAAAAAATATCATGTATCTTTCTCATTTATGGGGGAAGTGAAACTCGATACACCATGAATCCAACACATTCCAACACCTCTAAAGGCCCAAAAAACCATGGAGAAATCTTACTCCCATGACCAAACCATCGCTTCCCGTAATGGGGATTCACCTTCAGAAATATGTGATCCCCAACATCAAACTCTATAGGTACACTCCTATGATTGACATAAGAATTCTGAAGATATTTTTCTACCTTCATCCTCTCACAAAACACCTAAACCATCTTTATCGTGCTCTATAATAGTTTCGGCCCGAGATTTGCTGACTCTCAAACCCTATCCCAACATAACAGAGAACAAAAAGGTCTACCATACAAGGATTCAAACGGCGTCATACCGATGGTGGATTGAAAACTATTGTTCTAAGAGAACTCTACCAGGGGTATGTGCCTCATTCACAAAGCTTCAAAATTTAGGATAGAAGAACACAAAATGTCTTCCAGAGTCTGGATGGTCTGCTCTATCTGACCATTCATCTGCATATGAAAAGAAATTCTAAATAATTGTTGAGAACCAAAATCATGATGGAGACCTCTCGACACTCTAGAGGTAGAATGAGGATATTTATCAGAAATGATCATCCTTAGGACTCCGTGGAGTCTAACCACCTCCTCCAGATACTACCTCGACAAAACCTCCACTGAACTCAACTCTTTGACCGCTATAAAGTGGGCTGATTTTGTCAGACGATCCAATACTACCCATATAGAATTATATCCTCCATGGGCTCAGGGTAAACCAGTAACAAAGACCATAAAGATGACCTCCAACTTCCACTGAGGAACATCTAACGGCTAGAGAAAACCACTAGGAACATGATGCTCAACCTTAACCTTCTGGAAGACCAAACATCAAGACACAAACTCTACAACTACACGCTTTAACCCAGGACACCAAAACCATCCTCTCAAAGATTGGTACATATTTTTCACACCAGGATGTTCTACTATGGTCGAACTACGTAACCCTCTGAGAACCATCTCACTCTACACCATTGGAACAAAAATCCCCCCCTAAAACAACACATGGTGTTTCCCATCCTCATACAAACCATTAGAGGGCTCGCCACAAACAACTCAACCTCTATAGATCTCTACCTCAAGATCCCCCAATAGGGATTCTTCTAATTTCTACATCAGAGATTAATGCACCATCGTCAGAAAAAGAAAATCTCTCCCCCAACTTATCCCAATCCAGATGTAATACTAAAAGTTCTTCCATTACTCTCCAAGAATAACCCAATTCATACACCGCATCAGCACATGACTTCCTACTCAGAATAAAGGATACAACATCCCCCTTTCCATGTGTATATGAAAATTCAAAGTCATAATCCGATAATAACTCCATCCACCTATGTTGTTGCAAGTTCAAGTCACACTGGGAGAAAATATACTTTTGGATATTATGATCGGTGAAGACCACAAAATGCTCTATAATGAGGTAATGTATCTAAAATTTTAGGGAAAACACCAATGTCGCCAACTCAAGATCATGGGTGGAATACTCATGTTTATGGTGACATAATTGTTGCGACCTATAAGAAACAATTGATCATTGTTTCATCAGAACATATCCTAACCCCAGATACGATGAATCACAGGAAACCTCAAACTAAACTCCTTTTGCTGGAAGGAAAACAATCGGAGCACTTAATAACTTCTCCTTCAACTACTCAAAAGTTTATTGACACTAATCAGTCCTCAAGAACTCCTGATTATTTTTGGTCAATGCATTCAAAGAGTCACAACCCAAGCTAAATTGGCCACAAACCTCTTGTAATATCCTGAAAATCCAAGGAAACTTCACACCTCAGCCACTTTCTTGGGGGATTCCCAAGAAAAAACTTCTTTTATCGTCAATGGATCCACAGCTACTCCCTACTAGGATTCACCATGACCTAAGAAACTTACTTCTAGAGCCCAAAACTCATACATTAACAACGTAGCAAATAGTTTTTGTCGATGAAGAACTTCCAAAATGGCACACATATGCTATGCATGCTCCTTCTCAGATGCGGAGTACACAAGGATGTCATCGAGGAAGACCACCATGAACTTATCTTTATTCTCACAAAACATAATGTTCATAAAACCCATGAATAAAGATTGATAATTATTCACACCGAATGGCATCACAATAAAATTGTAATTCCCATGATGATAACAAAAAAGAATTTTCATTATATCCTCAACCTTCACACACATCTGATGATATCCTGAATTCAAGTTGATCTTCGAAAACCAACTTCAACCCTTCAGTTGGTCGAAAAAATCATCAATCCATGGAAGAGGATAGTGATTATTCACTATCACTTTGTTGAAGCGATGATAATCGACACACAACCATAAACTACCATCATCCTTCTTTATGAACAAAACTAGTGCACCCCACGGTGACAAACTCGTCCAAACAAAATGGCACTATAACAAACCATTTTGTTGTATACGCAGCTTCCGCAACACATAAGGTGTCATATTATACAGAGACATTGATATAAGAGATGCACCTGGCTCTAGCTTGATCCCAAACTCAATCTCCCATCGAGGGGGTAGCACTGCAACCTCTTCTGAAAATATATCAGGGTGCTCTACCATCAATAATGTAAAGTATGGAACAAGCCTCTGACCCATGTGAGGGTCTCTCTCGCTAATAAATAATAGTGGATCTCTATTAGCATTGACGAACACCCCCAGCCTACTGAAGCAATCCATGATAGCCTTCACCGAAATCAAATAGTACATGAAAAGGATGACATCAAATGGTTGTATCCATAAACATAGGAAATCTCCCCTAGTGTGTTATTGACCCAACACTTTCTCATAGTCTCTACATACTTTAAATAAGTTAGGTCAACCTCTAATGGGCATTTTCTATGCCAAGGGAAATGGAAGCTTCTCTACCTCAAGTCCCAAGGCATGGACAAGGGAAGGTGATATGAAGGAGTGTGTCACTCCTGAATCAATAAAGGCATGCACCCAAGTACAAAACAAGAAAATGGTACCTCGAACGATGTATGGCTCGCCTGGCATTAGAAATTCTAATGCATGATGTTGGCCACGACCTACTCCGCAGTCTCCCTGACTGTAACGGTGACAACCTCCCTAGATTCGTTCTTCTCTCTGAGGACGAGGAGCATCCTATGGATATACTCTTCCCACCCCATCTACTCTCTACTGATCTAAAATTGATGCAACCTGCTACTGCTACCTCGGCTAGAACTGCCTCAATGGAGGAAGCTAAAGTGGAACACTTGAATCGCCCTGACTACTCAGAAATTTTAGGCACTCTTACTACTAATGACCTCATCCTAAATAATAAAAACAAGTGCCTGATCCCTTATAATATGACTCAGAGATGATCCCCTAGATAAACGAGACACTAAGGGTTGGGACCTACTCCCGGATAGTCAGAAACTCTTCTAGCTTGAGTAATGGGAACCATGGATCATAGATCTTCTTCATGAGGAATCCTAAAAACTCCCCTCTTAGGATGACACTATTTTATATAACGTCCTCTCGATGACCTTTCCTCTCACCATCACCTCAAGATATGTCTTCAACATAAATGGGGTGACCTAGCACTGGATCTCTAGATGAAAAGCCTCCTCAAAAAAGCCTCTCCCTAGCCTCGTCATCTAGAATTAGGTTCCAAGGATATCAAAAAAGGTTCCTGAAATAGATTCCAAAATCTCTCACACTAGAGCTCCACTGTTGAAGGTTAAGAATCTCCTAGCGACTGGCCACCTTCATAGTCAAAGAAAGAAACTCAACTCTGGCTTGGTATCAATACTCCTCCCATGAGACTACCGACTCCTCACGACCTTCGAGGAATAAGAACCACCATTGCCTCACTACTCCACATAGAATTGTTTCAACCAATGAAACTCATTTCTCCTTATGAGAACAAATCGAACTAAAGTCCATCTCAACCTCCTCTGACCAGCCTTCTGTGAATACATCTAAAATGGATCCCCCATACTTCTATAGACTATGGTGAAAAAACTCTCAGAGTGTCATCCTCTATATTTTTTCATCTTCAACCTCTACTTTTTGGCAATCTTCTCGTGAAACCTATTGAACATATTCTTCTTGAACCTGACAAGGACATCAACATGGAGCCATACCTACAAAATACCAACAAATTAGAGATAATAAACCTGTAATATGGAAGAATTTAACATTAAATAATTATTTTATTTTATTTATTTTAAGTTAACCCATCCCAAGGTCTACACCCTTCAAATACAAGCACATAGAAGAATTATACATGGTCCTTTCTTAGGATGCTACCCTGAAACCGGCATCACATTGTTTAGTAGCCACTATAAACATAAAGGTATTTTCATGAGATCACAGGGGGCCCTAAACACCCATGTCTCAGCCAGTCACCAGTGTTTACAGTGATTTTTGAACATGAATGACACTTTTTCTCTACAAACCCATGCAACCTCACTTGTGCCTAACTCCAAACTCCACCCTATACCTCAACCAGACCTCGTATATCACAATTTCATGACCCCCTCCCTACAATGTGTACCCCTCCTATTCTAGAAATGTGAAAAGAGAGATAATGACCCCCAATTCCATCCTCTAGTAGGCCCTGGCTTGGTGACTAGCACCAAGGGTATAGAAAACACATAAATGGGAGGCATTACCCTCTAAGATAATGCGGAATATAGAGATAAGATAGGCACAACCAACTATTTATCAGACTATAAAGTAAATGAAACACAAGTTCACATATGTAATTTCATGAAAGAACTACTACAACTAAAAGGGAAAACTACATGTACCAAAATATAGTAAAATTATAGTGACCATGAAGCCCAAATGTCACCTGAAAACCCCTGAGCTAGTAGTAATGAGCCTGATCTCTAGCCTTCTCCAAGTGACCTAAAAAATAGTTTATATAACATAGGGTGAGTATAAAAGTATACATAGTAGAATCCTCCCAAGATCCTCTCATGAAAAATTAAAGAAAGAATGATAAAGCATAGTGAACAATGAGTAAAACTAAGTCATCACCTAAATAGGTATACTAAGTTTCTAGCCTCACCTTGGATACTCTCACCATGTATCGCATGCAAGAGTATATAGTACAATAAATAATTTCAAGGGTACCCTGCTACCACTTCCCCGCTAGTTTGTCGCTTTACCCCAACATCACAGGTACTGAGAAACTCTCTCCAAAAAGTATAGAACGAAGACACCTAGGAGAAGCACCACAACATGCACCTCGTACAACACAATAACCACATCCACATAGCCAAAGTGACTAGGTAGTTTTTGGGAGCCACCAAAGCTGGCATAACATGTATCATACGTTTGGTATTATACCTCAAGCCATTATGGCCCATACACTAAGTAAGGATCTTCAAGCCATCACAGCCTATACAAGTTATACCTAAAATAGTCCTTAGGAAACAATATCCATAATATATGTGTGTCACATAACCACAAGAACATTACATCCCTCTACACACATATATGGGGAAACTAACCATAGTTCATACCAGCACAAGTAACTTCCAATATAAGAGTGTGATGTCAAAGGGGGTAGTCAACCATCCATCCTCCCACCAAGATGTTGGGGAAAACACCACCCCCTCAGAACTTATAATCCTTGGGGTGTCAGTTTCCCTAACCTAAAGGGTGGAGTAGTATATAAAAACACAAAAAGTATAGGATATAATATATCTCAAAAACACACTATTGGAAAAACCTTATCTTAAACTCATCTATATCTAATGCATATCGGACTCCTGATGGCCACTGCTAAGACTAGATATCCTATAAGCACACAACAATTTAAAGAGGTACATTAAGTCATCTTATCCATTTTAATCAGTTTCACTTTATGTTAATTAATTCTTTAACGATTAATTAACCATAACCATTTGCACATTACATTTAATTATCATTCCAACCAATATCCATGCCCACCATACATAACCAAACTGATTCCATAATACCTCAGAAGTATAACCTCAGCATTGTATCCCATGAAGCTCCAAACCCGTGGGTTCAAAATAATTTATTTAATAAATTATTAACAACATATTCAATTTACATAATTCCATGCATTCTAGAAAATCATTCTAGGCTACCAAACTCAAGGGTATCAACACAGTGAGTAGATGGGCTACCTGCCAAGTATTTTTCAACCCTTGTAGGAGTGTAGGACCATCCATCCTTGAGAATCTAAACACATAAAGCATGTGGCATATCCTTTGCATCTTCACCTCTTCTAGAAGGAGGGTCAGATATACCATCTGACTCAAGCAATGAGGAAGGTAAAAGAGATAAAAAAATAATAGGTTTAACAACAACCACTTTCATATGGATGGGTAAGCCCAGATTCAACCTGTTCCATCATCCTCGATGTCCTCCTCGACACCCACATGCATAACTCAATGCATCTCACCTCTCCAGGTGTCAACTACTTCCACCACCCCCACTAGGCCTCCCAGACCCCACATACCACAGCAACCTTCTAGGCTTAGTTATCCTAGGCACACACCACAACACAAGCACTATGAAACAAATAACATAGAAACTGGGCTCTTGGATCTAATAAATGAATTTATCCTTCACACAAAAAGAGCACTCACAAGTCCAAAGCATAAGGCGTTGGGCCTCTACAAGCAAGAGGGTAACTCAGAACCCTACAAGTCATTATCTTTATCACATAACTAATTCTTTATTACATATTTAATTAACCAATTCATTTCAACATGCATAACTGATTCCATTTGATTATCATTGAATCTCAATAACAATAACAACCAAATTCATTAACATGCGTATTTATTTCATTAGCCAATTAATTATCAATTAATTTTGGATTTATGTTCTTCAAAAATATTCATCAAAAGTGACATGCAAAACAAGAAAATCATAGATATCACACTATCTACAAAAAAAGAGGCAATAAAATCACTATGAAAATGATATCAATTCTTTAATCTAGTTTATATATTTATTATGTCAATATCATTATGATCCAGTGGCTAAAACATGATAACTCTACAATTTCATGTAAGTAAATAGATAAGCAATAAATCCCTTAATAAAAAGGATTATGACATTATTTTCACAAGAATTTTCCAACATAGTGGATCACGATCTCATCTCCCGTAATGGCTGCATCCACCTGAGGAGGCCGCGACACCACCGTACTTACCAAAAATTGACAAATCTCTATTATAAACATGGAGATCATATTCCATCACATGTCATGTAGAAACTATAGGAAACAAATAAAGGAACCCAATAGATGGTGGTAGAACATACCTTATATCGAAGATAGATTGACACTTCCTGGTTCCACCAAAACAGTTGGTTCACAAACACTAGGAAAAACTCCAAGGGGAACACAATCCAAGGATTATAGTTCGATCACACGAATCCTATGGGAAAGAGGGTTCATGCGTCTCATTCCAAAAAATAATAATAACAAGGTAGAAGGTATCTTAGCCATTTGAAAATCTAAACAGAGGAGTAGTTTACATATAGTTTAGATTTTCCATTAAAAGGGGATCTGTCAAGACTATGTGGTTTGAATAACTAAAGGCACCCAAACACTTAAAGAATATTATGATAGGAGTTATGGGCTTCGAATTGTCCTTAAATCCCTTAAAACAGGGATTTGTATTTTTTTATGTCAAATATAATGTCAAATAGGTGAAACTATAGGAATATGGAAACATTGTACACCTACTGATGGAAGGAAACATTGTAGAGACAAATGATAGATGACCTACTGATAGCAGGAAACATTATAACACTTATCAATAGATGACCTACCGACAACAGGAAACACTATAGAACCTACAAAAATATGACCTTTCGACAGTTTGAAACACTGTATCACCCACCAATAGATAACCTAAATATAGCTGGAAACACTATAGCATGTACCAATAGATGACCTACCGATAGCTGGAAATGTTGTTAGACATACTGATAGATATCCTACCAACATATGGAATCATTGTTCACAGAAAATATAAATTTTTCAAGTGTTGGTAATAAGTCACCATAACCTCTTAGAACACCTCAAACACCAAATTTTTTCAAATAAATGGATCGATGAGGTCTAGAACATTATAGGTTCTGTGTCTATACCCATAAGAACATTTATGATGCATAATGATGTGTGTTGTGTGTGTTTCCCCATGAGAATTGGTTTGTTATCAAAGGGATGGGTTGGTCTAGAAGGATGTTATGGGAACCTTGGATGGTTGAGATGAGTGGTGTGATGTGTTTTGGATGTGGGACGTAGTCCTAAGGTACTGATACACTAGTGATGAGTTATTGATCTAGAAGATGGGTTGTGTTTCCTATTTTTTGTTTCTCATGTGTTCTTGATTTGAAATCCCAAGAGTTCTTGGGGTTGGGTTAGAGTGATTGATATGACCTAACTAGATCCTGTAGGTATGGTTAAATGTGTTTTAATTTTCCTCCATATAGTATATAGGGATGAGTCATTGTGCTTGTTGAACCTTACCTTTAGAGTCTTGGGTCGATGTGCTTGTGGAACTTTCCTTAGTTAGCTTAGTTTGAGGACAGCCCTAGGGGCCAGATCATGGTGTGAAATGACACATAAATGATGGAACTCTCTTGATTGAGAAGCGATGAGTCAAGGATTATGGAAATATGATCGTTTTTTTTCCTTTACGTAGTGGGTTGAGTTTTTTATGATGCCCCAACAAAATTCTTCGTGCGCTAGATGGAAATAATTTTGATTGAAACCCTATCATACATCTTCAGGTATTCATTGGGTTACAATATATGGTGTTTTTATTCCATTTGGAATAGATCCAAATTAAGTAGCGTCAAGTGTTAGGGTCGATTGGTTATTACAAAATGATCTGACTAATACAATTGTATGAAGATTATGTGTTCTGTTTCTGGGTGGGTGTGTTGCACGAACACATATAAATCAATTAATATGTATTTTATGCATGTCCACTTTACCACATCATCAATTATTATTTTTAGGCATTGGGGACTCTTGATGAGATTTTGAATACACCCCTACCCATGTACATGACATAAACAAGCTCATTTTTTATGTACATGAGTATAATTCTATGTTTTCATAAAGTATGCCATTATTGTATGGTGTTGGACACATGGTTCGTTATATTTATATAAAGGTCATGGATACAGTGGAATAGTATGTGAGTTGTTCTAAATTCCGTGTATTTTTTCAGTTCTGGTTCAACATGTACTTCTCATTGTGCCTTTTTTATATGATTTCATGTTATCAACTAATACACTATTATGTTTTGGTCCATCTTGTAGATAGTTTACAACTTTCTATTCTTGACTATGGGTGATCTTTCAACTCCCTGTTTTATGTCTATAGGTTTTAGGGATGTCTGTTATATGGATGGTTCATGCCAAAGTTTTGGTATATTTTGGCATGAATCTTAGGTATTATATGAGAGGGCATAATCTCCCCATGAATTTCATATGCCCTCACTACTAGGTAGTATCCTTTAGCATAAGAGAAGGAATTCTTGAGGCCACTCCTATAGATCCTTTATTTATCATCACTAGAAATCACTTTTATTAGTTCTAAAAAAGCACTGATATTCATACACTATTAAAAGGGTGGTCCCTTTTATCAACACCAACAAAAGCACTCATAGATACCCATTTTATCAGTGCTAAAGAAAGCACTATTAAAAGTCAAAAAATCAAAAAAAAAATATTAAATCAGATTAGATACCACCCACTTTTATCAATGCTCAGTTGTCGCTCGTTTAGCCCTCCCCTACCATTTTATCAGTTCTAAAGGCCCCTACCCTTTTATCAGTTCTAGGGACACCTTTTTCCCCACGCCAATACACCCTTGTCTTAACTTGGTTTCAAACCTGAGAAATCTCTATCCCCTATATGTGACATTAATACACTTATATATTTATTTGTGATCTATTTTTTATATATCTGTTTATTTATATATATTTCATCATTTTTTTATCTATATATTTATATAATTATTTTTAAATACATGTGTGTCTGCATTTATAAATAAATAAAAACATACATACAGATACGCCTGTGTGTGTGTGTGTTTCTATAAATATAATTATTCATATTTATATTTATTTAAATATATTATATATTGATATTGATATACATATATTATAATATATAGATAAATAAATATTTGTTTGTTAATACACACACATAAGTATATATTTATATATATATATAAACATTTTTCTTAGAAAAAGGGAATTCTCTAGTGTGGCCTTTTCGAACCCTCCACACAGAGAAACCCCCCTCCCCCACAAAGGGGTAGTACCCACAGGTAGCTCTCCAGCCGGGGAAGGAGCCTTTGTCAGCTGAGATGGCAGAGCATCCCAGAGGGTAATGTCCCAACAGTGATGGTTTGTCACAGCGATCTGTCAGCAATTGGGTCGCGCCTCATTTTTCCCACCTAGAGGAGTCCGAGCTGCCTGACAAGGTGGGTGGATCCCAGGGGATAGGCTCGCCCTAAAAGTGGACTCTTAGGATTCGATCCCTGAACCTCCCAAAGAACAACCTGTTTTGGCAACTCACCTTCACCACCGCACCACCACCGAAGTGGCATATATATATAAACATTATTTATAGATTCTATATGTCTATATATATATATTCATTAATTTTTATTTTAAATAAAATGGATATTTTATTTTATTTAGATATGATTTATATATTTATAAATATATTTTATCTGTGATTTTTTTTACATATTCCTTTATAAAATTAATGTTTTATGTGTCAATATATACAAATTTTTACATATGTGTATACATATAATTATAAATAACAGTAAAATATGAAAAATGATAAAATTTTAACTTCATAATATTCATTTCAGTGTAATCCTTGAGAATAAATAGAGTCTCCCCCCCAAAAAATAAGACTCCCTTAAACGAGGATGAAATTCAATCAAATGATGAAAAATGGGGGGTACCCAGAAAAAAAACATAGTTTTGGTGGACATGAAGGAAATTATTTACTCAAGAGAATGAGTAATATGGTTCTCCTAGGTCATTATGATGTAGTTATTTTCAGAAGCTTTGATTTGATATGTGTTAGAGCTCAAAGAGACACCCAGATCAAAAGTAATTTCTATTTGAATTCTGAGTCATGTTTTCATCTTAATTTAGATCATTTATTAATTTATTGAATTTTTATATCATCAAATTTTTATTAAATGACTATTACTCAATAATAACAAGGAATTTTTATAATTAATATTATTTTTTTATTATTCTATAAACAATTTCCCACTAAATATCTTATATATTATCTATAATTTAATATTATGTATTATATAAATAATATTTTATAAAAATACTACATTTATATCAATATAAATATGTTTATATATTAATATATGATTTTTTATGATATATAAATTATTTTTATAAAATATACATTTTATCAGTGCTAAAAAATCATTTTATTATAAATAAATGACATAATTTTATTAGCGCTATGAAAAGTGTTGATAATAGTACCCTTTATCGCCACTAGAAAAGTGATAATAAAGGGGTTGTTTTATCAGTGATGAGAAATCATTGATAAAGGGATACTTTTTTCATGAAATATAGATTTTATCAGCATTAAAAACAGTCGTTTTTGTGCGGATAAATGACAAACTTTTATCTTCATTTAGAAAATCACTCATAAAAGTACCCTTTATTAGCACAAAAAAAAGAACTGATAAACACTACTGCTGCATTAAAAAAATCTATTATAGTGGGTGTTGTATCAACCTCCATGTAAGTTTTGTTCGGGCAGCCCGAGCATTGGTGTTACCCAAGTGAAATCAGCAGGAAACTTGAGAATTCATACAACCTAATTCAACAAACCACATAGCTCCTCTAAACTGTAGTGGGGAACCAATGCCTCAACAAAGAGTAAGCTTCAGTCGAGGGAGTATCAACCCCTTGGATAGAGGCCCCACACCCTAAGAATGTGTGGGAGTACTGAACCCAATTTTTAGTGTGTATGGGACCACACACCTATTCATTATTGAGGTAGTACCAACCCCATACCAATCTAGAGAACTCATCCCCTAAGTTTGTGGGGTAGTATAAAACTCTAAGATGAAGAAATATTGGATACCTGCACTCTATCACAACATGTATCAAGGGGAGTACCAACCCTAATAATTCTTTAATCATGACACCAAATCCTCGATGTTGGTTATATAGATCTAAATATTAAATCTTCTCATCTCACCTCAGAAACACCCTCAGATGGTCAAACAAGTCACACCATTATTATCTTTTTGGAATGAAACTCTTGATAGATCATTTATTTATTGGAAATGCATTTTAGATTAAAAAAATATGCATTTCATAGCATCATATGATACGAGATACATGATGGTACATGAGACTTGTGTTAGGAGTCGAAATCAAGTATCACATATTGGTTATGAATTGTTTATCTAGATACCTTGATAATGATGCCAATGGAGGATAATCTATTAAAAATAATTTCCCTGTGAGAACTAGTTTGGTATCAATGTGATGTTTTGGTCCGGTTGTGTGATATAGGACCCACGGATGGTCACGATGAGTGGTGTGACGTGTTCAGGATGTGGTACTTGGTCCCAAGGTGTAGGTACATGAGTGATGAGCTAGTGAGTAGTGAGAAAGTTTGAATGAATTTTTTACTACTACATGAATATGATTTATGTGGCCGCCCTAGAGTCCTTGGGGATGGGTGAGAGTGGTTTATGTGACCTCCCTAGATTCCCTAGGTATTTCTTAGTTTGGTGTGCTTTTTCACCTTGCCTTAGTTGGCTTGGTTTGAGGATTGAACAGGGGGATGAGTCATGGTGTGACATGACAAATAAATAGTGGACATCCCTCAAGTTAGAAGGGATGAGTTGAGGATTTTTTACTTATGATTGTTCCATGTTCCTTTAGTTAGTAGTTTGAGGTTTGGATGACACCCCACCCTAAGTATTATGGTGTGGGTTAGACATCATTTCTATTAGAACCCAAACCTACATCATTGGGTATAGGTTTGGTTATGGTATGTGGTGTTTGTCTTCCTTTTATCATGGAGCTATAGTAGGAAGGGTTAAGTGTCATTGTGTCTTGGTTATCTCATGATTACCTAAATGATATGATTGTATGCACATTTTGTGTTAGGTTTTTGGGTGGGTGTTGTGTACTAAAATGACTAAACCTATTTATATATATTTCATACACATCCACTTGAGCACAACAACACTAAGTATTATTGAGGAATTTGGGATTCCCAATGATCCATTGAACACACACCCTTCCCACATACATGACCTACACATGTTTAGTTTCTATATACATTAGTAGACTTCAATGTTTTCTCTCGAGACATAGTTATTGTATAGAGTTGGACATATGGTTTAGTCAACAGGTCATAAAGGTCATGGATACAGTTGGATAGTATGTGATTTGGTCCAGAGACCATGTTTTTTTATTTTTCAGTTATGGTTCAACATGTACTAGTTGTTGTTCATTTTTTGTATGATTTCATGTTATATACTAATACTCTCTTATGTCATGGTGCATCACGTAGATAATTTATCACTTTCTATTGTGGACTGTGGGGGCTCTATTGGCTCCCTTTTTTATATCTATAGGGTTTTGGGATATCCGTTATATGGATGGGAAAATCTAAATTTTTGGTAGATTTGGGAATGACCCTTTGGTCTTATATATGAGGGAACAATCTCTCGCTAACTATCTTTTTCCCTCACTAATGGGTGGAAGCCTCTGGCATATAGAGAGGCATGTCTGCGGTCATTACTATAGGTCATCCTTTTATCAGCAATATAAATCAACTTTATTAGTGCTAAAAAGCATTGATGTTCTAAGAACTTTTAAAACGGGGTTCATTTTATCAGTGCTAACAAAATCGCGGATAAAGACCCAATTTATCAATGCTATAGAAAGCGCTAATAGAATTACAAATAATAATTTTTTTCATAATATGGAGGGGGATACCACCCCTTTTTTAGTGCTCGATTAACACTCATCTAGATCCCATTAAAATTTTATTAGCACTAGAGCCACTTCCAGCCCACCCTCAAATTCCCTTGCCTTAACCTAGTCTGGAACATGAGATCTACCCTTCACAAATCTCCACCTTTACCACTCCTAAATATAAATTTTCCCTATTTTTTGATATATTTATTTATTTTTATAAATTTTGTTACATTATATATATATATATATAATTATTTTTAATTACATTTATAGAATATGTTTTCTATGTGTTTTTGTGTGTGGTTATAAATACATACATACATACATATTTTTATATATATGTGCATCTGTAAATATAATTACCCATTATTATATTTATTTACATATATTTTATATTAATATTTAAATAAATATATTAGAATATATAGATAAATATAATTCTATTTGTTAACACACACACACAAATATATTTTTCTATATATATACATTATATATACATTGTATATGTATATAAATATTCAAACATTTTTATTTTACATAAAATTGATATTATTTTTTATTTATATTTGATTTATATATTTAGAAAGATATTTTATATATAAATATGTTTAATTTTTTTTAAAAAAATTAAATTTTTATGTGTAAATATATACAAATATGTATATATGTATATGTATTTAATTATAAATTACAATAAAAATATGAATATATGTGTATATATTTAATTATAAATTACAATACAATATAAAAAATGAAAAACATTTAAGCGTCATAATATCCATATGAATGTAAGACTTGTGAATAAATTGAGTCTTCTTTGAAAAAAGACAACACGACTCCTTTAAATGAGGATGAAATTCCATGAAATGTTAAAAAATAGGGGTACCTCGACAAAAAGCACTGTGTTGGAGACCTTACAAGTTATTTTAACCCCAAAAAATGATGATTGGGGTTCTCTTTAGTCACCATGGAATATATATTTTCACAAGATTCAATTTGATATGTGTTAGATATCAAATAGATTCTTGGATCAAAAGTAATATACATTTGATGTTCGAGACATATTTTCAACTTATTTTAGATCATTTATTAATTTATTGAATTTTTCTATCCTCAAATTTCTATTTAATGGTTGTTAATCAATAAAAATTAGTTAATTTTTAATTAATATTATTTTTTAATTATTTCATAAACCATTTACCAGTAAATATCTTATATATTTAGTGTGATTATATATTTCCTATTATATATATCCTATTTTATAAAATATGTTATATCTATATCAATGTAAATATATTTATATGATGATATATCATTTTTAAATATATATAAAATTTTTATGAACTATATCTTTTATCAGTGCTAAAACTAATTTTTTTAGCATGGATAAAAAACAAAATTTTATCAGTGCTAAGAAAAGTGCTGAAAAGGTGATACCTTTATCAGTTCTTAAAACAATGAAAAAGGGTTAATTTTATTTTTATATGAAATATACATTTTATTAATGCTAAAAATAATCATTTCAGCACTAATAAAAATATACTTTTATCAATGCTATGAAAAACAGAGATAAAATTACCCTCTATTAGCATTAAAAAAGAATTAATAAAGGGTTACCATTGTCAACACTTTTTTTGCTCACAAAAGAACCAATTATCAATGCTTTTATTTAGTTCTCATAATAATACCCCCATTATCATTGCTGATAAAGGGTATCATTGGATAAAGTTAAATATGTGGTAGTGGGTGTTGTAGGGACCCCCACACAGCTGCCATTTAGGCAGCCCATGCCAAGGTATTACACAAATGAAATCTTCACAAAACTCAAGAATCTATACAACCTAATTCAATATCCCACACATTCTAACTAAATAGTATTGTGGGACCCACACATTACTAAAGAATTAGGTTTGGTTGAGAGTATTGACCTCATGGATAGAGGTCCCACACCCTGAGCATGTGGGGATTACCAAACCATATTCGTAGTGTGTGTGGGAATACACACCTCTTCGACACTGATGGAGTACCAACCCCATGATGATCTGGAGTACTCATGCCCTAAGTATGTGGGGGAGTAAGAAAACTCTAATATGAATGAATTTTAGAGACATTCACTCTATCATGTCATGTTGCAAGGGGAGAACCAACCCTAATAATGCTCTGATCATCACACCTGATCAGTGATGTTGGATATACAGATCTAAATCTTAAATCTTCCTATCTCACCCCACAAACACCCTTAGATGGTCGAACAAGACGCACCATTTTGTTCTACATGGAATAATACTCAGGATATACTGTTTTTTTATTGTAAATAATTTTTAGTTAAAAATAAGTATTTCATCATATCATATATGAGAGGTGCTACATGAAGTCACAAAAGACTCTTGTCAGGAGTTGGAATCATGTATCACATATTGATCTTGACTAGTTTATCTAGATGACCTGACTGTGATTCCAATGGTGGATCATCTATTCAACATCATATCCTTTTGATAACTGGTTTGGTATCAATGTTATAGGTTGGTCGAGAAGGATGTGATGAGACCCCTAGATGGTCAGGATGAGTGGTGGACATGTTCAGAATAGATTAATTGGTCCCAAGGTACATGTTACATAGTGGTGAGTTGGTGAGGTATAAGATGGGTTGTGTTCCCTATTTGTTTATTCTCGCATGTGCTTGATGTGACCTCTCCAAATTCCATGGAGATGAGATGATGTTCTTGATGCGACCTCCCTGGAGTCTCTAGGGATCAGTAAGTATATTTGAAATGACCACCCTAGAATCTACAGGGATGGGTCTTTGTGTTTGTTGGACCTTGACTTCAGAGGCTTGGGTCAGTGTGCTTATGATCCTTGCCTTAGTTAGCTTGGGTTTAGGACAACCCTGAGGGCTGGGTCGTGGTTTGAAATGAGACATAAACTATAGACCTCCCTTGAGTGAGAAGTTTTGAGTCAAGTATTATGGACATATGACCATGCCTTGTTCTTTTAGGTAGTGGGCCTGGATTTAGACGATGGCCAACCCTATGTCTTTGGGTACGGTCTAGTCATCTTTTCGGTTGGATCCCTAACCTATATCTTTTGGTATGGTTTGGGTTAAGTTATGTCGTGTTTTTTTACATTTTTTTTGTAGATCTGAAGCAGGTATGGTCAAGTTTCATGGTGTCATGGTTAGCTCATGACGACATGGCTTATATGATTGTATGCACATTGTGTGTTTCATTTTCGGGTGGGTGTGTTTCATGGACATGAATGGACCTATTTATAGGTATTTCATGCACATCCACCTGAGCATAGTAGAACTCAGTATTTTTGAGGCATTGGGGAATCCTAATGAGTCTTTGAATTCACCCCTACCCATGTATACGATATACATGACATGATTTTAGAAGTATTTGGGTATATTTCCATGTTTTCTCTTAGGAAATAATTAATGTTCGATGTTGGACTCATGGTTCATTCAACAGGTCATGAAGATCATGGATGCAGTGTGATAGTATGTTAGATGGTCCATAGACCATGTTTTCTTCAGTTATTGTTTATCTTGTAATGGTCATTCTTCTTTTTTTTATATGATTACATGTTATCTACTGATACTCTATTATGTTTTGGTGCACCATGTAGATAGTCCAAAGCATTCTATTCTAGACTACATGGGATTTATTGGTTCCATGTTTTATGTCTATAGGGTTTTGGGATGTCCATTATATGGATGGGTCATGCCAATTTTTTTGTAGATTTGGTAATGACCCTTGGGGCTTATATTATAGGGAATATTCATCCCACGACTATATTATGCCGTCACTATTAGGAAGAAGCCTCTAGCATATGAGGTTACATGTCTGAGGGCACTACTATAGATCTTCATTTTATCAATTCTAGAAATAATTTTTTTTCAGTGCTAGAAAAGTGTTGATGTTCTAATCGATGTTAAAAGGGGGTCCTTTTTTATTAGCACTAACAAAACTGCAAAGAAGGACCCATTTTATCAGTTCTAAATAAACTTCTGATAAAATTCATTTTTTTAAAAAAAATATGTTAATACATAGGGGGAGACCACACCCATTTATCAGCACTCAATTACCACTCGTCTTGTACTCCCCCTGCCCTCTTATCAGTGCTGGAGACCCCTACGCTTTTATTAGTGCTAGAGACACCTGGTTCACACCCCTACGCACCCCTGCCTTCACCTGGTTTCAAACATGAGACCTCCCCTTCACAGATTTATTCATTTACCACTCTTATATATTGTTTTGATCTATTTTTTATATATATTTCATTACATGTTATATATATATATATATACATATATGACCAGATTAAAAACCTCCTCTTAGCGGTTGCTGCTGCTATTTGTTAGGTCATTTGGATTGCTAGGAATGATGCCATGGTTAATGGTAAACACCCCTCCTTGCATGAAGGTATTTTTCATGTACACAGACATGTACATGCTATTGCAGCTATTTAGGTGGGAATTATGGCCAACTTCATCGATGATCTCATTTCCCTCCGCTTTCTGGAAATTTCAGGTATACCGAGAAAGCCTCTTATGGTAAGGAGCATTCGTTGGATCCCTCCTGATTGGGATCTTGTCAAAGTTAATGTTTATGGAGATGATCTCAGCACACCATGGTTATTAATATTCAGTGGTATTTTTCACACACATCATGGCTTCGTCTCAGGCTACTTTCACCACATTATTGGGCAAGGGGTTGCTTATGAGGCTGAACTATGGGCCATTATATATGTTATGAAATATGTTGTCTATAATAACTAGAATGATATATGGATTGAACCTAACTCTGATATTTTTATCTATACCATCAAGTGGAGGGATAAGAATGTTCCTTATAGGATCCTACCTCATTGGATTAGATACCATATCCAGGTATGGTCCCTTAATATTGTTGTAAGTCATGTGTATAGGGAGGCCAATCGGGTTGTTGATGCACTGTCAAAGAGAGACCTGATGGAGATGAGTACCAGGCGGTCTTTCAAGATACCCAATCACTATGCATAGTTGGTGTAGGATGATATGAGGGGTGTGGTGTACTCTCAATTATGTAGAAATCCCTTGTAATGTCTCTCTTGTATTGTTTACTTTTATTTATCAGTTTTTAGGGTCAACATGTCTGAACCTTGGGCTTTCCTGGTATATATTTATTTATATTTATTTATAAATATTTAAAATTCATTTATAAAATATGTTTTCTCTTTGTGTATGTGTGTGTTTATAAATAAATATGTGTGTGTGTGTGTGTCTATAAATATAATTAAACATATTTATATTTATTTACATATATTATATATTAATATATATATATATATATATGTTAGAATATATATATATATATATGTTTGTAAATATAAACACACAAATATATATATACACACATTATATAAACAATGTATATGTATATAAATATTCGTACAATTTTATTTTAAATAAAATGGATATTATATTTTATTTAGATATGGTTTATTTATTTAGATTCATATTTTATATGTAGAAATGTTAACATGTTTATTTATGAAATTAATTTTTTTGTAAATAAATACATATATGTATATATGTGTATATATTTAATTATAAATAACAATAAAATTTAAAAAACAATAAAATATGAATGGCATAATATCCATATGATTGTAAACCATGAGAATAAATTGAGTATCCACCAAAATAAATATAAGAAGACTCCCTTGAATGATGATGAAATTCCATCAAATGTTAAGAAATGGGGGAACTCGAGAAAAAATGCAATTTTGGAGGCATTCTGATCCTTTTTTGTCCCCTAAGGAATGATTATTGGGGCTCACCCTAGTCACCACAGTGTATATCATTTCTCAATCTTCAATTTGATATGTGATATATTTCAAATGGACACTCAAATCAAAAGTAATGGTTGTTTGGTTTTTGATTTATGTTTTGAACTTATTTTAGATAATTTATTAATTTATTGGATTTTTCTCTCTTCAAATTGTTATTAAATGACTATTAATTAGTAATAATTAGAATTTTTTTAATTAATATTATTTTTAATTATTTTCTAAACTATTTTTCACTGAATATCTTATTTATTAATTAAGTGTGATTACATGTATCATATTAAATAAATCATATTTTATAAAATATATTATATTTATATCTATATAAATTTTTTTATTTATTAATATTTGATTTATAATGATATATAACCTTTTTTTTATTAAATATAACTTTTATTAGTGTTAGAAATAATCGTTTTAGTACTGATAAAATACATACTTTTATCAATGCCAAGATAAACTATGATGAAAGTACAATTTATAAAAGATAAAAAACCGTGATAAAGGATTACTTTTATTTTTTATAAAATATACATTTTATTAGGGATAAAAACAATATTTTTAATGCTGATAAAATACATACTTTTACCAGTTCTTTTTTTAGCATTGATAAAAGTACTCCCTTTATCAGTGCTGAGAAAGGGTTTTGCTGGATAAAGCCAAATTCATGTTAGTGAGAGATTTAGAGAACCTCACACATGTTTCATTCGGGTGGGCAGAGCAAGGGTGTTACAAAAATAAAATCAACACTCAACTTGATAATCCATATAACCCAATTCAACAACCCACACAACTACACTAAATTATAGTGTGGGACCCACGTGTAATTCCCCGACCCAAGTTATCCATAGTCAGTGCATTATTTTAATACATTGGCATGATTACATAGAATCAAGTCCTGAATGACCGATCAGTTTAGTAGTCTTGGAAAATAGATTACATACATGAATGTTACATTACATTATAAAATGAAAAACAGCAACACCATTGTCTTCATTGACCACATTCATATCCCTTAGATTATCCCTGCAGGTAAATCATAGTATACTTCTTTGCATCCTTGTAAAAATAAAAATAGAAAGGGGTGAGCTCAGATGCTCAGAAAGGATAACAATATAGTGGACACTTTCATAAATAAGCATAAACATTTAATGCAATATATAAAACTAAAACAAAATCCTTTTAAACTAAAACTTCAGTATTATATGGATAAGATAAATCAAATAATGACATTTACTTATTCACATGGATATTCAACTAGTTGAATAATCACATGTAATATCAATAGCTAATTTCATAATGAAGGAATACATAATGCTAGACTTCATAACCACATAGTCAAGGCCTTGTTCCAAGATTACAAATAAGATTTTGTCAACGCCTTATGCCAAGACACTAGTTTGTCTCATGAGACCTAACAATGCATTGAGGAGCTATAGCGAGCTCCACATGTCACTTACCAAGTCCAATGAATTCCTCATATGAAAAGGTTTAAACATAACATAAAAATTCATATTAAAACCATCATACGAAATGTCAATACATTATCCATAAACCATGAATGGTATAAAAATAACACATCCACAGTCAAACATATCACAAAACATTGAATACAATACTGAAGATTTTTATCATAATGAATCAACCTCGATAAAGAATAATATCCCTTATATGATGTTGACATAGCTGAAAATGATCAGTAAAAATATTTGAGAGATAATCCATTTTTCAAGAAATCATTTAAAAGTCATATAAAGGATGTCATTTGGTCGAGGGTATGTTTAACCTCTTGTATAATGACCATAGTATGTTATTAAATTATACCATAACCATGTTCATATTTATTATGTCATACATGATTTATGTATGACTTTATACTAGCCATTTAATAATGATTTCCATGTTAATTTAACATTTCGGGTAATAATTGCTTTCTTTATCATATGGGTTTAAACTTTTTATTCTTGATCGTATCACTTATATCTTGATCTAAATACTTCCAGAATATAAAACATGATTTATATATTATATATATATAGAATATAAATATGTATAATAGATAGATATATGAAATGGAAAGCACCGTTTATGGAGACGATCGGTCGTACGTACGCATAAACGGTGTTTCTATTTTGCATATTGTATTGAACAGAACTAAGTGAATAAGATATATTTAAACACACACACACACATAGATATATATATCTCCTGTAGAATTATTATGTCATATATTACATACTTATTAATAATATATATTTTTATAATCATCGTTGAATGGTGAACGTGGGAATGAATCTCATCACGTCGTGGAGACGGTAATCCGTAGGTACGCACGAGTGAGAATATCATTATATTGATGGTGAAATCATATGTAATTGGATGGTATATCATATATAAAAAATTATTAATATGTTATATTTATTATTTATATCATTTATACTCATTATTATACCCATCCAAATAATGAAGTGTTTGAATACCAAACTACACCACGATGTGGAGACGGTAAGTCGTATGTACGCACGTATGGTGACTTTGTCATTCATATGATGGATAGAATAATGAATATGGTTGTACCATTTTTATAATAACATCATAGTATATAGAAGATACTGGATTTATTATTTTAAAATGGAAAAAACAAAGAAAGAGGAAGTGGAAGAAGAAAAAAACTTGAAAGATGTGATGAAATATTTACCTCTTTTTCGGGTTCTTCCTTGTGATTTGATAAAAAGGGCACCTTAGGTTAGCTTTATGATCAAAGTAAGGACTCTAGATTTATGTGAGGGAAGTTGGGAGGATATTTGAGCAGGGGTTGGCTGATCCAAAAGGCTTTGGATATGTGAAATTAAGAAAATGGGAAGTAACCTTTTATAAGAGAGGTGAGGGTCACTTTAGGAAAAGCTTGAAATATTATTTTATAATAAAATCATTTTCAGTTTCTAATGGATCCAAAATGATTTATTTTTTGGATAAGGTGGGGATGGGTCGAAAACCACTCAACCAATAGGTTTTAGACAGGTTTACATCACCATATTAACCTTATCTTTTAAATTTAACCCTTAGTTAAATAGTTTTACTTTTACCATGTATTCTTGTATAATTATAATAAATGGTTAATAAACTTACTATAAAAAGTCAAGAAAAACTCAAGTGGTTCATTAACGATATATCTATCATTATATAAGTTCTTTGGCATAACCTTATATTTTTTAAACTGTTATATAATTTAATAATATAACATTTGTTTTAAAAACACATTTATGTCAATTTTGACACTATTTAGTATTTGGTTTTTGTGAAAGTCATCACAACTTGATTACTTTGATCCAAATACATTGAATCAAACATAACATATAATATTAACCAAGAATATTCGTGGATGTCGTAAAAACATTGAAATTATATTCATTCTAATATTTATAATACCATTTATTTGATTATTTCATTAATAAGGTAATTACTGCATCATCATTGTGTCATAAATAAATTTAATTATTTAAGGTCTAAAAATTATAAATAAAATACCATGATATATGAAATCTTTTTATATTTCTAATGAATATTTATAGTTTAATTTATCTTATGTATAATTCTATATTAAAAATGTTTTAGTTATAAAACATTGAATTTAACACTTTTTACTCTTCTTTAAATAAAATAATAATAAATGTCCTCATCAAATCCAAGTGGACCAAAGAGAATCAGATTTTATTTCTAAGATTTTTTTTGGTCGAATTACACTTATCCAATAGAATTAGGACATGTGTTTGGGTAATTATAATATCATTTTTACTCTTAATTACCTTATTTACTTTTAATCATTGTAAATAAAAGTCAAAAGTTACTATTCACCAAAAATTATTTTCATCTTATTGAATCACATTTTACTTACTGATGTCAATCGTGTGTCTTAGATTTTTGAATTTCAACTAACATAAACGGTAAATTTATGTTTTATGCAAATTTGCTAAGGTGCCTAGAAGGTGGGTAAAAGATGTTAAAAAGTTCACTAAAATTTTATACATCTAATTTTATTATAAAATGACTTCAATGAATTACATTGAACTTATATAGGTATTATATACCTATTTTTACTTAAAATAAATTTAAATAAAATAAATAAGTCTTTAAATAAAAAGTCAGTTTTAAATAATAACATAGTGTTTTTTTCTATTCATCAAAAACTGAACGTTTCCAAAAAAATACAAAAAAACCACCCTAAGCTAATTTTGATATTCTGAATTTAAAAATGAAGTCTATTTTACCAAATTCAAAACATAGAAGTTTCATTTATTAATTTAAAATTAATTTCCATTGTCAAAACCAAAAAGCGGGTTTTTAAAAAGTAAAAAACATCAAAAGATTGACATGTGTTTATGTCAAATTTAAATGTGAAATTACTTATAATGACCTATATTGTATTAAATGATAAAAATATAATCTAATTATACTTGAAAACCCCTCAAATGCATAATTTAACATTATAAATTATTTCGATTAAAAAAGTTGATTTCAATTAAAACAAAGTATTTTTCACTATTCATAAAAATATGAAAGTTATCAAAAAAGTACCAAAAATTTATCCAAACTAAATTTTTATGTCTTTCTCCTAAAGAAAAATTTAATTTCATTAAATTGAATATATAAAAGTGTCAAATATTATTTTTAAAAAGGATTCGTCATTAAAAGGCGGTAAAATTGCATTTTTTGAAAAATACTTCTTATGTCTGAAAAAATGAATTTGTTCTTATATTATGTCTAAGAAACACATAATATGAATGTTAAAATTATATAGAGTATATCATATTCGAAATGTTGTTAATACTATTCATAACTGCTTTTTGAACGGCTAGTTTGGTAAGTTGTGGTGTGTTCGAACTCGGAGTTGCGTGTAGTGCAAGCTATTGAATTACTTTAACGAGATAACATACTATGAAATCTTAGGGTGTTACACCACGCCTCTTCAAAGAGTATGTTTTGGCCAAGGGAGTAAATACCCCATGGAAAGACGAACCACACCCTGCGCATGTAGGGGAGTGTCGAACCCTATTCGTAGTGTGCAGGGGATCCACACCTCTTCGACACTGAGGGAGTACAAACTCCACACCGGCTTGGAGGATTCATGCCCTAAGTATGTGGGGAAATAAAAAACTTTAAGATGTATCAATACGGGGACCTGCACTCTATCACAAAATGTCGCAAGGAAGCTCCGATCTTGGGAATTCTTTAATCGTCCCACCTGATCACTGATGTCGGTTCTGCATATCCTAATACGAAATCTTCACATCTCACCTCACAAACACCCTTAAATGGTTGAACAAGACACACCATTATAATCTATATGGAATATAACTCATGATAGACTATTTATTGGAAATTCATTTTAGATGAAAAATTTGAATTTCATCATATCATAGAAGAAAGGTGCTACATGACCGGACACGAGACTCATGTTATGAGTCGGAATCATGTATCATATTTTGGTCTTGAACTGTTTGTCTAGATGCCCCAACCGTGATTCCAATGGCATATCATCTATTCAACATAATAAAAAAAGATATAAGCTAAACAAATATCTATAATAATAGTAACACCCCTCCCTCCGCTCCAATCAGGTTGCACCATCACCCTCTCCTATCAGCACACCCTCTCCCCACATTTCCATTTAAATTTATTAATATTATTATTTATTAGCTTTATCCCCTATGCCACTCAGGCGCCCCTTCCATCCGTGTCGGCTGTAAATACAACCACCAGCAGGCACTGTAGGAGGTGGACCCATCTTCATCACTATCGCCGACATTACCTAATTTGATGATTGCCTTCCCAGCTACGCGCGACACCCTTGCCGCTCACATGCCGTCATTGCACCCTGCACGAACCCCGCTGCCGGCTGAGATCCCTTAACCCACTACGCACACCACTGCCTTCACTGATGCCATCGGCCCAGGTTGGGGACTTTGAGCCATGCCACGGAAGTGCACCACTCGGCCATGAGGGGAGAATATGATTCGGCAGCCGAACCCCCTTTTCGACCACTGCAAATCGAGCCGTCATTGCAAATTCATAATCAAAAGAAAATGAATATTAGGGATAGAATCCTACCCTAAAGAGCATGGTATTGAAATTAAAATTCAACAATTAATAAAGTAAAAACAAATTGGGTGTATAATTTTCACAAAATGGAGCCAAAAAGAAATATAATGACCCCTACATTGGACTAGGTTAAATCATTTCGTGCCCGCGTCAGCCGATTTTAGTTGTGGCTCACATAATCCTTTGAAGCTCCTCCCACTCCCCTCCGTCTGATTAGAGTTTATATATAACCTAAGTTAGAGGGTATAAGGATTCTTAAATTGGGGGGAATTTTAGTTTTTAATTAACTAATTAATTATTTAGTTATATCCGACCATCCATCCAAGATCATGCATCCTGAAATTCTTGATGCAAATGAAAATTATACCCCCCTTCAGATAAAAGGCCCATTTCAGACAACCGCTATATCAGATTTCCCATCCAATGATTTATTTTTAATAAAATGTTTTTTTTTCTTGGAAATTCCCACATGTGAGTTAAAAATAATGTATTGTTTTTAATATATCCGCATCGAGGCATTGCAGCACCTGACACTAAAAAAACCTAAAATACCCATTAAAATATTCTAGGGGTCCAATAAGAAAAACTAGAGCTACTACAATAATTATCAAATGTTTAACCCTAAATATTAAATCCATGTAATATCATTTTTTATGGGTGGTGTGTTGAAACATTGAAAAGAAATTCTCTATAATTATTTCAAGCTCTAAAAAGAAAATCCCCCCTTAATCCATCTTAAGAACATATATAGAATAAGAGATATTGTTACGATTATTGAACAAAAATGTAATGAACTAGACATTGTCATGCTAGAACACATAAATTTGAGAATGATGTTTGGAGATTCATGGAGAATGAGTTGATGCATTTAGAGGTATTCTCACTCCGATTTTCCCACCTCAATGAACAACACAACAAAAGAGGCAATGTAAATTGATCGAGAGGATTACCAAGATTGATGTAATTAGTATTTAAATTAATTATATAGTAAATGTACAATAGTAACGACCCAGGTTTTCCTGAAACATTACTTTGTGTTCTCAGGGTGTTGGGGGCACTGCGTGGGAATTTGAAGGTGAGTGGTAGATGATTGGTGGAGTTATAGATGGATTTTTAGCTGAGGAATGGATCACACTGTGACCATATTTGTTGCAGAATGGTTGGTTCCTAGAGAAAGGAGGTTGTTACAGTCTGATAGGCTACACTGTGAGGGATATTATTATGGTGTAGGGAGTGAGTTGCAGTGCAAGGTGTGATCCTTGAGAGTTTGGGTACATACTGTTTTGAGATAGGAGTCTAGTTGCAGAATGATTTGTGTAGATATTCTTATGTAGTATCCTAAAGGATTGATGATTAATCTTCGATGTTGCTAGCTATGTCTCATATATTCAGGTCATGACATGGTGGTCTTGTGAGCTTTGGATTTATGTTATGTAGGTTAGATGTCTTGTGGGAAATAATATTATGGGATATCATCGTTAATCTCTTGTGAGTAGGATTGTAGTGTGGTTGCACTTATTGTGGTATGAAGCCCGGGGTGGCCGATTTGTTAATTCTACAAATCTGAAGTATGTTTCATTTTAGTGCCTTCAGCTATTCCACGGCTAGGTCTAGGATTCGATAGGTTTGATGTAAGAATGTAACAACCTAGTCTCTAGGAACCTAATGTTGGTAGCTATATTACATTATTGGTTCAAAATACAAGAGTTCCCAAATGATCAAATAACATACTAGTCTTGGAAGACTAGATACATATATATTTTTGACATTACACTTGAGAACATAAATTACAACATAAATACTCCATGATAACATTATTAAGTATTCTAGGATATCCTTGAAAATTACACATAGTTAGCTTTTAGGTTTCACAGGGAAAGGAAAACCAAATAATGGTGATCTCAAATGCTCAGTAATGAGTAGCGTACAATGAAAGCCATCATAATATAAACATGACATAAATGGTATTGAAAAAAGTAGACAATTAGAATAATGCCACAATCAAATGAAACTGAGGGTATATTGTATACATGACAATAAATACAAACATGGATAATAATTACTTATCTCATATTGATGGAAAGCATAATGTCAGAAAACATAAACATATCGTCAAGGCCTCGTGCCAAGTCATCTTACATAAATGGGTAAGGCATGTTCCACTACCCTAGTTGATTTCTTTTATGAGACCTACCAATCCATTGAGGGATTTTATATACTAGGCCCCACCCATTACTAATTAAGTCCAATGAATTCATCATATGAGGTAACATGACATTTCAAAAAATTACCTAAGGTACTTATAACAAAATCATTGAAAAATAGAACAATGGCCATCTATATGATGGAAATACCAAAAATAAACATTTCACTAGTCAATGGAATAATGTGGCTATCTAGGAGAATATACCAAAGATTAATAATAAAACTATGGGGTATTCTCAATGTCATAGAAATTAACCTTTTCAATTAAATAATGATATGGTGGTGGAGACGGTACTTTCAAAGTGATGGGTTATCAGTATAAGATAATAATTGTGTTTAGTAGTTTTCAATGGTAGGATACCAAAACAATGGAAGTAAAATCCATCCTTAAGGTTCTTAATTATCATGTGAATTATCCAAAAAAAATCCCCTGAGAGTTTCTTCTAGGTGTGCAGTCTTTGGAACACTCATCGTGCACTGAGTAAAGATTTATTCGATACTCAACTAAACATTTTTTGAGTGATTACCCCTAGGTGAATATGTTCCATAACCACATCAACATTCTAGTATCTAGATAGGGATGTAATTTCCATGAAAACTACACACACTTAATTTCCAAAATTTAATACTTTTGGGCATTATGATGTCTTAGGTAGAATCTCAATAAAAATCCACTGAAGGATAGAATTTAAAAATGAACATTAAATACCTTGACTAATAAGAGATTTATACATATTTATAATGTTATAATATAATTTAATGGGATTTTTGGTTATGATCTTTAATAGTGAAATCTGTGATGAGTATATTTCAGTGAATTTTAACAAACGAACATTTTTATTTTAATTAATGGGTTTAATATTAATGTTACCATCACATAACTAAAATAAAAATAATACTTTACTTATTTATATCATATAGTACTATAAATAAATTCCCATAGTCATCTGTGATATAAATTTATAGCATTTTTCAGGTATGTGGTTAAATTGACACAAACAAAAACATACCATAATTAATATATGATTATCAAGTGATTTAGTTATAATATAATTATACAAGAAGAATAATGAAATTATTTAGTGCTTAATAGTGTTTTATATCAGAATTGGACAAATTTAGAATAAAATTATAACCTAAAAAATGATATGACATAGTATAAAAAATCATTTTTTATCTTTGAATTCTTTTTTGGTTGGTTGAATTTAGCACATCTATTTATTGAACATATTCTTAATATGTTGTCAAATTAGTCGTTCCAAAACCATAATAATTTTACAAGAATTATATTTATCCATTAAAACCATTCTCATGACCATCCATGATACGTGATGTTGAAAAGAAAAATAGAAATCGGTCGTTACATGGAGGTGGAGTCTGTACATATGCATGATTGAATATTTCATTTTCCATTGAATGAGAGAAATATATAATATATTTTATCATTTAAGAAAATAAATATTTTAAAAATATAATAATTATTTATTATTTACATCATTTTTAAAATCCTTGTAAGGTGGTTTGGAAAATGAAACATGACTCTTTGTGGAGGTCGTAGTCCGAACACACACAAATATTGTTTTTGTTTTCATTAAGGGAACATAAGAAAGGTGGTTAATAGTTATTACATTATAATAATAAAATTAATTATAAAATAAAAATTATTTCATTATATAGAAATGATAAAAATTAATTTGTAAAATTAATATAGAAAAGAAAACTATTTTTGGAAAATTAGTACTCACATTGAGGACTTAGTCTTTCCCTTAGAGGACTCCATGGAAAGGGAGGGATTATGAAAATATTTTGTGACCAGAAGATTAAGAGGGTGAAATAAGATTCTAGTGAAATTAATAATGTTATATCTACAAGTGGAATCCAAAATTTTTTATTAGTATCGAAGGGGTGGAGATAGGCCCCTTTTATAAGTGGTGAGAATGTAGTTTTTATAAATATTTCAACATAATATTATGTGTGCACATGTTTCTCATGTAAAGTGGTTACAGAAATGGAAAATAATTTAGTGGGGTATGAGATAAGGTCTATCATATATCAAAAAGTCAATTAGAAATATGTATTTATCCTTTTCATGCTCCTTACACCAATATTTATTACTTTTATGGTCGGAATAGCCCGAAGGCCTTAATTTTTTTTATAATCCACCATTTAAGGGGTGAGGTGGAACCCTTACAAGGCCTGAAGGCTTAGAGACCATTATATGACCTGTTGGTATTAGAGGGAATCACCCAGACAAGACAACTTGGAACTAATACTCCCTAGAAAATTTCATGATATTAGCACTCCACCTTCATAGGGTTGTTCGTCTAGCTTTCCTATAAAAATATACATAGGCCTAGTACCGATGGAAATGTTATACCCTCTCGTTCTTCCAATTCTGGTTAGCTCTGCTATAGTGAATGTGCCTACCTTGAATCCTCATATGAATCCTTGTCCCCTATAGTCTGACTGGTAAATCTACATAATCATGTGGGCTAAAGGACTTAATGTTTCTCGGAGGCCTTGAGAGACTACTAGCCCGAAGGCCTTGGGTGTCCCGAAAGCCTTGAAGGACCCGAAGACCAAACCGGTAGCCTAGAGGCCCAGATGGATGAATAGTTCTGACTGATATAGTAACGAACAATGCCTACTAAAAATACTGCTACAGTAACAGAGAAATATGTCTCCACCAGGATTTAATATTGGGTCTCTTGTATGCACTTGTTGAGTCCTCACCAATCGAGATGAGGCTCATGTGCTTTATTACTTTTACCATTTTAGGTTTTACCATGGTAACTAGTTTTTATCTAAGTGTATAATTTTTCTTTGTAAAAATAAAATGGATATTATTGTTTAATTACACCTAATGATTAAAAATATGAAATAAATTTTATCAGATAATGTTTCTATATGTAAGAAAAATCAATTTCAACATTTGTGCATGTGACACGTCAAAACCTATTTTATGAAAATATGTATTTTTATGATTACAATTTATGTTCATGGTAAAATTATCATTGTATTTTATTTTCATAATATAAAATTTTTTATTATAAAATTTATGTGAATTTAAAATTAATTTAAAACTAAATTTTACTGAAATAATATTTAATGAAAATAAATATCAAAAAACATTTTTTTATAGAAAAATATTACTTAAGTACTTAAATGATAATCAAAGGTTTTTAAAATTCAACATTTTTTTTAAAATATATAGTTTTAAATATTTAATAAATATTTTACAATTTATTAGGTTTTAAAAACTTTTAGGTATTTCTAATAAATCCATAAAATTCACAGTATTGGAAAAAACTATATTTTTCACTGTTCTCCTAAAATTCAATTATTTCAGAAAAAACCAAAAAATTCATATTAAAATAATATTGAAATTACAAATTAGAAAAATAATTTAATTTGGTAAAATTAAAATTAAAATTAATCTTTTAAATAAAGGCATGAATAAAGGCTCTTTAGACTGTACATTATGTAATAGTTTTGGGATGTAGTGTTTACCTGCTATAATAGGGTCGTAGGGCTTTCATTCTCCACCTTTAAATAATTTAATCCTAAAAATATGGTACATTTTTGTTACTAAAAAACTACATTCATTCCTTCTTCATAACTTCTTTTGGAACCCATGTTTCCCCTCTAGTTTGGGATTTTTCCAAAGGACTTTCGCTTGCTGAGTTTTCTGATTTTGCAACACTTTCTCTCTAGTGTCTAGAATCTTGATAGACCCTTCATTATAAGTAAATTCAGGATCCATATATATTCCCTCATATGATATTATAGGAATTTTCTCAATAAAAAAACATGGAATACCTCATGTAATTTAGTATGGTTGGGTGGCATATCCTATCGTTAAGACACAACTCCAATTATCTCTATAATTTCAAAATCCCCAAGGTACCTAGGGATTAGATTACCCCTTTTCCAAATTTAACAACTCCATTCCATGGTGACACCTTTAACAATACTTGATCCCCCACTTAAAATTACAATTATTTCCTTTCTTTATCAACATATTTTTTTTTGAGTTAGTTTGATATGATACAAGATATTCCATAATTTCAAAGTTGTATCCTCTATAAGTTATGGTCTTACTAACTCCTATTCTCCAATTTCTTACCAACAATTTGGAGTCTAAAATATCTTCTCAGACAATGTCTTATATGGTTTCATATAGATGCTTGAATAGAAACTTTTATTGTCTATAAATTATATCAGCGATAGATACCAATCCCATGCTCCATGTATATCAAGATAACATGATCCAAGGATGAATTATAGTGTCTAGATAGCCCTTTCATACTTCCCACCAATTCAGGGATGATAAGAGATGCTTAAATGTACCTCAATATCTAGATCCCCTTGAGAATTCTTCATCTAATTTGATGTAAATTAAGGGTTATGATTAGACACAATTGCTAGAGGTTCCTTAGGATGTCCCATGATTTTATTTATATTAATCTAGGAAAGGAACCAAAGGGTAGGACTTCACTTACCGATAATAAATGTGAATACATGGTAAGGTGATTGATGACGACCCATATACCGTTATTCTTACCTTGAGTTTTCATAATTCCAATGAAAAAGTATATTGTTATATTTTCTTACTTTCATACATGTTTTGGAAAAGGATTCATGATTGACATAGGTTGTTTTATTTCATTCTTTACATTTTGTAACGCTATGTGTGTAGACACATAATCCATAAATTATCACTTCATACCATCCCACCAAAAATGTACACTTAAATACCTATACAAATTTGTGCTACTAGGGCACAAGGGGAAATTTGAGCTATGTGCTTCATCTGGTAGCTCCCTCTCCTATACAGGTATAGACAAAACACACAAAAACATTCTAAATTTCAACACTCCATCTTTTTAAATGAATTATATCAATTTACCATTATTCACTTATTTAATACTTTGTAAATATTTTCATCTTGTAACGACATTTATATCCTTCCCAGTAAGAATGGTTTATAAATTTATTAGAAAATAAATTATGGATCCCCTTGCCTAAAAATTTCTATATCAATATTTACTATATCTCTAAACATAATATCCTTATTAAAATTCATCATGGTTAGAACTCCATGGTCCCTCATATTCAATGCATCAACCAGATTTTTTGGCTTCTCATATTGGTAGTGTATCGAGCAGTCATAGGACTTAAGTAGAATCAACCATATTCTTGGCCTAATGTTGAGTTATTTTTGAGTGAAAATAAAATTCAAATTTTTTTGGTCCATATATGTGTCACATATTTCTCCCTAGATATAGATACTCATTATCTTCAAGGTAAAGATTTCAGTTTCCCACTCAAGGTCACACTATGACATGTCATGAGACTAGAAACTATTTAAACAACTATTAAATTTGGTGATGGGAATAATATCATGTCATTTTTCCCGTTTAGAGGCAGTTTATTGGGAATTTTAGAAAAATTATTTTTAGCGGTAGTTATTATAGTTTTTAGCAATGGTTTTAGGTTGTGATTTTTTTTTTGAAAATGTAACATCGGTTTGAAGAAACGCTATAATCAATAATATATAGAGGTTGTTTAAACCATATATATATATATATTATACCATCTAGTAGTGTTTTAAACATTTGTAAAATATATATTACCATATATAGGGGTGGATTAAACAACATCTATATATAAATGTTAAAAAAATTCCAAAGTTGTTGTACTAAAAAAATAAAGAGAGAAAAAGAAACATTAACATAAATAGAAATAGATAACAATGAACACATAAATATTTAAAATACATAAAAATTATATAATGAAGATATATATATATATAATTAAATATAATAAGTTGTTGATAATGATTTTAGTTATAAAATATCACCACTGAATCCAAAGCTAATCCCCATCGCTAACCAATGAGATAAGATCATCTCTTTATCTATCTCCATCTCTACTCCCTTCTCCTGAAACCTATATGATAATATGATTAAAAATTAAAAAGTGCTTTATATTTATATTTCAACATAAAACCAAAAATTTTTTTTTCTAAATGATTATGATTTTTTTGATTTTCCTACTGAATAAAATAATACATCAATGTAATGTCACTGGGGACATATCCCATTGTCTTATGATATATTTCAGGCAATGCTTTCTATAGATAGATGACCTTCAAAACCCAATGATTTATACGAGTCTCCTATTATTGGATTGTGTTATCATATTGATGAATTGTATCTTTCATCACAAGAAACTACCTTCAAGAATCTAGTGGTAGGGAGTAATTACTAACAAGAGTAGATACTACAGCAATCCTCAATGACCTACCTAAGAACTCAGTTTATAATAGTCTAGAACTCATTCTACACACATGACCAGGATGGTCCTTCCCATGGATATAACCAACTAGATCATCATGGGATACCAAGAAGCACTAAATTTGATTAGTGTTCCATATTTATTTTATTTTTACCTATAAATAAAATATCAGTCAAATTTAAAATACTGTGTATTAAAAAATTTACAATTTAAAATAAAGTGTGAGCCTAAGAGAGAGGGGATTTATTACCTAGAACACTAGTTATCAATCTAAGTTTACATTGATCATTGATATCTAAATTTTTAACAACTAGATTTTTTTTTAAAATAGAACATATATTTTTGATTAACTATAGATCGATTATTGTAAATGAAAAGTTTCATTAATATCATTGGTTTCATAAGATATTACTTCAGTAGCCTTAATTTCAAGTAATTGACACTCTATTTTTATATTTTTAGTATATATGATATTTCGGTAACATTTTGGGATGTTTATGGGAGATTTTTTATGATTTGGAGGATTTTATGGAGGTGGATGGTTTTAGAATAGTTTATAGAAACTATGAAACACCTATATGAAACTGTGAAACTGAAAGTTTAGGCACTGGGTAGGTGTATAGTTTGGATAAAACATGTGAGTTATTTGGACAAACTATGTAATGCTATAAAGTGGGGAAATGTGTAGTTGGAACACAGTTTTTCTAACCGTGTGATCCAACCATGAAAGTGGTGCATTGAGATAGTATCTCATGCATGGTTGGCAAACTATTTTCTTAAAAGTGTGTTGTAACCATGAAGTGTGAAATTTTAGATTTTCAAATTATGGATCTAATATGATTTACATATTTAATCACTTGTTTTTACACTAATACTCCCATAACCAGAATTTTCCTCCTCTTAATGCTTGAGAGGTGATTCCATTTGATCTTGGAGCATGTTCTGGGAAATCCAAAGTGCGTTGGAGATCTAGATTCACTAATAAGTTCTCTTTATTCATCACTCTTCTTAGATCCAAAGTTTTTCACTCTCTTGAAAAAATGGATCTAGTCTATTAGGGATATATCCTTGTGTTGTGATGTCAATAATAAAAATATATGATTGTTTTTTTGAAGGGTACCAGATCTGAGGTTGTATGTATAAGACCTAGGCCGATTTATTGAAGTTTTTGTGTTATTCCTCATTTTTTCTGAAGATTAAGAGGTAGTTGACTTTTCTCTCAACTCATATTGATTAGAACATGAATGCTTGGTTTCAAATTGATTGAATTGCTTATTTTTTTTGAAACCCTTGTGAGGTTTCATGGATGTACCTTACTGATGTTTTCATTCAAATTATTGAATATTGTTGGTTTCATGGAATGTGATTTTGGTTAATTGGTTTAAAATAATGGTTTCAAAATTATTGTTTGGTTTTAATTCTCAAAAAATGGTTGTAAAAATGTTTTCATTAATATAATTGTTTGTATTGAAATGGGTTTTCTTGGTTGGTTTGGTATGGTTTTGACATACATGTTTAGCATGAATTCATTTTCATTACATGTGACCCTTTGGAAGGGGTGTGTTCCATTGGGGAACATTGTAATGGTTACCTTGTGAAGACTTGGTAGATCAGTGAGAGACTGCTCATGAGTATGAAACTTTCATCTTGTAATGCATGTGTGAATTTGTGAAATGGTTTGGTTTTGTGAAATGGGATTTGAGAAATTGTTTTTACGAATTATTTGATTACTTTCCATGGAAACTATTTTGGTTTTGAAAATTGTTTTGGGATTTTATATAAAATTGCATTAATTTGATTTTAAACTATTTTAAATAAATGTGCTAACATGATATATCATACTAATGTGAGTTGGGAAGTCATTGGGGGAAATCCTATTATGTTTTATATTCACCCTCTGCTTGGAAACTCTAGAGTGTTTGCAGATATTATCTATCAAGACATAGGTAAAGACAAGGTATCCCAATTCATTAGTGATGCATTGTGATTCCATGGGCATGAATTATTGAGTTGGATATTATATAAGGTTGGGATTTTATATGTTTATGATCTTGATTAATTTGAGATTTTTTTGGTTTCCATTTATAATCTAATAAAGTTGTAGGTTTGGTTTTACTTGGAGTTGTGTTTCCTTTTATTCATGCATCATGTAGTTGTTTGTTTGGATAGTTTATTGTGGTTTTTTTGTTTTATTTTAAAAGGGAAAATCATACCACAAATTTTTATAAGTCCATTTCTATTTATTTTCAGCCTTTGGTGTCTTGGGGATTTCACATAATTCCTAGTAACATCCCATAACCTTCCAAAGCTAATGGGTGCGAGGTGGGATGTTACAAATGGTATCATCTTGTTCATTCCATCAGTTATAAAGGGTATCAGTTGTTTATTCCATAAGTTGGGTTTCTATAAAGGAGAATCATTTTCATAATTTGAAATTTATAACATAAAAAGGCATAGTTAATATATTTATTTTGAACTCCAAGTTTACAGGGAGTTTGGGTACATGAGTGTTTTGAGACACTTTTAGGAGTTGTCACCTCCTCATCATGGGTTCTGCTAATTATAGTTTCATGACATGAATTGATAGTAATGAAATACCACTAATACTTCATAATTCATTTTGAATAATGATTTATGATTTTCTGAAAAGGTGTTGTTTTTTAAAATAGTTAAAAATGGTTTACTTTTCAAATATCATGATAGAGTTTTCAAAAATGGTTTGAAAGTAGAAATTGTTGAATTTTGGAAATAATTTTTGTGATATTTGTTATGTAGTAAAATTAAAATTTCTATGCATTTAGTTTCTACAAAGTGAGACTAAATGGGGCTGGTTTTGTATATAGAAAATGGCACCAGGAAGGCCTCAGAAAAATCAACTGAAAAAAGAAACTAAGAATGTGGTTTCATATGAGCCACTGGTAAACCAATATTTGGTCGAAAGTACTGTATATAATTTTTAAGCCATGCACCGAGGGAGAATAAACAATGAACTAATGAAAGTGGATCATTCAGTTGAGTTCCAAAACTATAATCCACCCATCTTTTGAGGTGATTCGGAATAGGAAAAAGTAGATGTGTGGTTAAATAGTATGAATAAAATCTTTGAATTCCTTGGTACAATAGCTAAGATTAAAGTGATGTTGGAATCATATATAATGGAAGATCTAGCATAAATGTTGTGGGATGTATCAGTTCATGCTAAATTAGACCAATACATAGCATGGGAGGATTTTGAAGAAATATTTATTAAAAAATTCTATCCTCACATGTTCATAATTTCTAAAAAAATAGACTTCTTAATTTTTAAGTAATAGAATCTCTAGGTAATAGAGTATGGAGATAAATTTATGAATATATTACTCTTATTAACCGATGTTGATGCATGTTCATACTTAAAGGCACACATTTTTGAATCGATGTTGTAACTAGAGATTCACCCATATATTTCTATCCTTAATATAATTTATTATACAGGGATGTTCAATAGAGTGAAGGTAGTATAAAGAGATATGTTGGGAAACATGGTGGGGGGAAGAATGTTTATTCCTATGGGAACTAGTGGGATCTTCAATGATGGAAAAAAGTGGTGGAGGGAAACCTATTCTCAAGAGGGTGGTGTCTATCAGAATCAGACTATTGGACCAGTCAACTTACCTCCTTGAATGAAGAGTAAGATGATATGATTTTAATGTGGTTATTTTGGGAATACGAAGAGATATTGTATGACACCATTTAAAGCATGCCACAATTACAACAATATGGGACACCATCAGAAATATTTTCATAGTGCCCCAAGGTCAGGTTCTAGAGACACATCTCATAATTCTCAGGCATCATATTATTTTATGGGACATGTTTAGTAGAATAATTATCCCTAGAAGAACCAATAAGGACATAGTTATTAAAGAAATTCCATACCACTTCAACTTGTAAAATCTCAACAGGGTAATAAATAGAAAAGTTCCACGAGTAAGTAATTATATAAATACGAGCAAATGATTATGGATGATCAATCTAGACCTTCTATGGTGAGATGTATTATTATTTTTAATTCTGTATTTATAGTATCTTTGTTCTATAAAGGCACTCCCCATTAATTTATTGCTTCTTGTATCATTTATCAGATGGGTTTACCTATTGATATAATTCCCTCTATTTTTAAAATACAAACACCACTGGGACAAAGAGAGTGTTTAACCTTGAAATATAAAGTGTGTTTGATAATGATCGACAAAATTGAGTTGGTATGATAATTATCCATAATAAAGATTAATGTATATGATTTGATTCTAGGAATGGACTGACTGATGAGATTTGAGTCCCGTATCAATTTATATGAATGAAAGGTGAGTTCCAAATCTTTTAATGGTGTTCGGAATCTATTTAAAGAATGTTGGGTTATGGATAAAAGTAAATAAGGTTACATGCTACCTGTAGTTTGAACTATCTCTTACAAGTTGATAACTGTTTCCTTGGAATTAGTAGACATGATTAGGAATTGATAATTCCCAACCATAATAGACTAGTTCCTCGATGTTTTTCTATACAATTTCTAGGGGTCTCCACCCAAAATAAATGTTAAATTTAAAATTGATATCCTACCATTTTAGCCCAATTTACCATCTATCTTATCATATGGAACCCACATAATTAATGAAATTTAAGGATTAGTTGGAAGAGTTAGAAGGAAAAGGTTTTACCTAACTGTGTATGCCTCTAATAGAAACATAGATTCCTTTTGTGAAAATGGTAGATGAAATTTTTAGGATTTCTGTATATTATTGTAAGCTTAATCAAGGTACAATGAAGAATTGACATCCTATTCCATTCATTGATGACTTGTTTGATCACTAAATGGGAGCCCAATGGTTCTATAAAATTAAATTACTTTTGGGTTACACCAATTCTGGGTTCGGAAGGAGTCTGTTATGAAGATAGCTTTCATAAGTAGATATGGATATTATGAGATCGTTGTTATGCATTTTGGTCTGACTAATGCACCAATCAACTTTATGGAATCGATGAATAAAATATTTCAAAGGAATATGGATTCCTTTTTGGTGGTGTTTGTGGATGATATATTGGTGTATTCTAGGATGAAGGCTATTCGTGATTTATAATTGGCTATAATATTCAGTATCATGTGGGGGAATCTTGTATATACCATGTTATCAATGTGTTATTTATAGATACAAGCGGTATGTTTCCTTGGCCATTTCATTTCTAAAAAAGTATTTTCTATGGATAATGAGAATATAGAAGCAATTATCTCTTCATAACCAACTAATAATGTCCTTGAGATACATATTTTTATTGTCTTCGTGTGATACTACAAATGTTTTGTGTGTGAATTTTCATGTTTGACATCACTGATGACTGTGTCGACAAGGAAATGTGTTCCTTTATAGCGGAATGAGGAATATTATAAATCCTTTAAAAATCATAATATTATACTTACATCAACACCTATTCTCATGTTTCTAGTGTTTGGGAAGGGCTATATAGTCTTTTGAGATACATTAGGATCAGGGTTGGGATATGTTCGCATTCAGGGAGATAATTTTGTTACTTATGGATAGAAATAGTTATGATTTAATGAGATGAACTACCTAAAATATGATTTGAAATTGGGTAATTTAGACCATAATTTGAAGACTTAGCATCATTTTCTTTTTTGTTGAGAAATTTATTATGTTTACGGATCATAAGAGTTTGGAACATAATTTCTCAAAAAGAGATTTGAATATAAGACAAATAATATTGATGAAATACCTTTAATTTGTCGACATCAACTTGATGTATACACTATTTTAATGAAATTTTGTGGTGGATGCATTAGGTAGGAAGTCATATAATCAGTTAGATAAAGAATCTTCAGATTAGTGGTAGATAATTTTGGTCATAACATACTTGCACCAAGATAATACCAAACATGGTTATGCTGTAATTTTTTTCCCAGTTTTGTTTGTTCCTAATTTAGTTCAGCATTAAAAGAGGCTCATACATCAGATTCCAAATGTGTTTCAAAGAAGCAAAAACTCAATGGTGGGGAAACCATTGAGGTATAGAGGTTGGATTAGAGTTTAGTTTTTCAGTTTATAGATAAGATTATGGTACCTTTTATTTGTCTGGAAAAGCATCTTATTATTTACAAACATTAAAATTGGGTAGTTCATCTAGGAATTCAATAGAGCTATTAAGCGATGAGTGAAAACTTTTTGTGGGTTTTAATTAAAATAGAAGTATAAGAGTTTGTTTCAAATTCCTCATATATTAATAGGTTAAGGAAAAGCATCAGCTGACAATAGGTATGTTATAGTCTTTATCGATTCCCTTGAGGAAATGGGAGTAGATAGCTATGGATTTTGTAATGAGTTTTGCAAGGATGTTTTAGAAATATGATAAAAGATGGGAGATAGTGGATCAAATTACAATATTTACCTATTTCATCCCTATTCATGAATCTAATATAGTGGAAGGATTTTAAAATATATATATATGAGAAGCGGTGAAAAGGCCTGACATACAATTTTCGATAGTATCATACTGAGATATGAGGATATTACATCATTTTTGGAAATATTTATAGAAATACCTTGAGATATTATTGACTATGAACATGGCTTATCATCCTCAAATGGATGGAAAATCTGAAAGGACAATACAAATGTTGGAGGACATGCTTAGGGATTGTGTAACAAAGTTTGGTGTCCCATGGGAGGAGCACATACCATTAGTGGAGTTCTCATAAAATAAAAATTATTAGGACTCGATGCATATGGATACATTTAAATCAATTTAGGGGTGTCCTTATCATTTTACACTTTACTGGGTGGAAAAAGATGAGACTTCACTGGTTGGACTAAGCCCTATGAAAGAGATAGTGGATATGATCCACTTGATCAAAGAAATAATGGAGAAATCATAGAGTCGTCTGAAATCATATATAGGTCATCACTGATATCCATTGTTATCAAGGATACTGATCAAGTGTTCTTAATAATCTTTCCATGTCTTGGGAATCATAATTTTGGGAATAAGGGAATGTTATCTCCTTAATAAATAGGCCCTTTTTATAAACATGAATGGGTTGGTGAGGTGGCATATTAGTTGGATTTTACAAAAAGGATCAATTTAGTTCATAATATATTTCAGGTATCTGAATTAAACAATTATAAACATAATCCTAAACATGTAATTTGATGGGATCTTGTTTAACTATATCCAGATGCTACATTACTTCATGCATAATTATGGATTGTGGATAGGAAAAAGAAAGTCTTGTGTTGGAAAAGCAACATTTTATTTAGGGTTTTAGGGACATAAGGCCATATTTAGGAATTAACATGGGAGTGTGAAAAGGAAATATTGGATAAGTGGCTAGAACACTTATAATAAATCTCTATTTTTATACTCTCTATGGATGGAAAGACCAATGGTGGGGAGAATGTATCACCATCAGTTTTAGGTACATGACCCTTTATTTATTTATTTTAAATATATATAATGTTTAGGTTAATTTTTGAGAGGTTTAGAGGACTTTTGGCATGATTTTGGAGGTTTTCATGAAGGTTCAATATTTGAGTATGGTTAGTATAAACCATGAAACATGTCCATAAACCATGAAACTAAAACACTAGGCACTTTATTAGTTAATGGTTAGGTATATAGTTTAGAAAAACTATGTGGATGCCTATGAGAAACCATACAATTTTGGACAGTGGAGAAACACATGGTTAGAGCATAGTTTATCTAAACATGCAAGCCAATTATGTGACATGTGTTTTGATATAGTATTCCATGCATGGTTAGCACACAATTTTCCTTACTATGATCCCTAACCGTACACTGTGAAATTGTAGAACAAGAAATTATTGATCTAATCTGATTTTCATCCTCATTGACTCATTTTATTTTTAACACACCCTTAATATGAATCTACTTCCTTCCAAGGCTTGAAATGTGATTTCCATTGATCTGAGAGAAATTTATAAGCAATGCAATGTGAATTAGATATTTATATCCATTGGTAAATCCTCTTTCTTCATCATTCTTCTTAGACCCAAGGTTTTTACCTCTCTTAGAATCATGGATCTAGTCCGTTGGGGATAGATCCATGATGCATGATATAAATATTGATGATATATAGTTGGTTTTATTGAATAGAAATAGATCTAAAGTTGTATTTAGAAGATCTAATATGGTTTGTTGAAGTTCTTGTTCCATTCATCATTTTTGATAATGTTTTAGAGGTAGGTGTCTTCTCCCTCTAATCCTCTTGATTAGAACTGTATTGATTGGTTTCAAATTGATTAAATTTCCTAAAATTTTTGCCAAATCCTTTTTTGATTTTTTGGAAATTGATTTAGTGATGTTTTCTTGTAATTTGTGGAAATTAGTTGGTTTTTTGGAAATTGAGTTTTGTTCATGATTTTAAAATGATGGTTTTTAAATAATGGTTTGATTTTGAAGCATTGAAAATGGTTGTTGAAATGTTTTTTGAAAAAGATTTTTTTTTGTTAAAATGACATATAATAATTGATTTGGAATGGTTTTGACATAAATGGTTGGAATGAGTTCATTTTCATTAGACGTGACCCTATAGAAGGGGTATGCTCCATTGGGTACCTGGTATTGGTTACCTTGTGATGACTTGGAAGATCGACATGATACTACTTATGAGTATGGAGATATCACCTGGGCATGCATGTGCTGATGGATAGAAATGGATTGGGTATGCCAAATAGGATTTGAGAAATAGTTTTTAAGGATTATTTGATTAATTTACATGGAATATTTTTTGGTTTGGATAACTATTTTGGGATTCAATATAAAATTGATTTAATTTTTTTAATCTATTTTATATAAATGTGCTAACATGTTCTATCCTAGTGGAATGAGTTTGGAAGTCATTGGAGAAATCATACTGAGTTTTATAATCACCCCCTGCTTGGTCACTTTAGTGAATTTTCATATATTATCTATCAATACACATGTAAATGCAAGGTATCCTAGTTCTTTAGTGACCCATCATTATACCACGGTCACGGCTTGTTGAGTTGGATCTTAGATCATGTTTGGGGTTGATGATACATTTTTATTGAAAAATTGTGAAATAAATAATAGGTAATTTAATGGTAGTTCATGAAATGTCATCTACTAATCATATTCCATGAATATATATAAAATAATATTAATATAACAATATTTTCTTTAATACCATGTGCTTCCCATGGAGATGGATAAAAACAAACATTTTCCACTACTATCGAGGTACCCCTCTAGGTACCTTATCATACATATAATGCATGTTCAATGATGTACCATTGATTTCTTTCCATAATCTCCATTTAAAATAATACCATTCATTGAACAAATTTTTTAATTTCCATTTTTGTGAGATAATAATAGTATTGGTAAAGTGGAATAACATCTAAATAAATATATAAAGTTTAAAAAATTTATTATTTAATTAAATAACTCTATTAAATTGTAGAATAATGTATTAAAATTACTTTTATCTAAAAGTCAAATTCATAATTCTTCCAATATTGAGGCATATTCATCCAATAATAATATATAATCAGAAGGGTCATTAGATCATCCACCAACTGGAACCGAATCTGGAAATATATTTCCACATCATCATCTATGGGGACCCCATAACAATTCAAAGGGAAAAATATATTCAATCCATTAAGATTACACAAATTTGAACTATAAATGTTTGTATCAATAGTAAAATTTCTTCCATATTTTATGAAAATAAAAATTTACTAGAATAAAAAGTACAATAAATCTATTCACATTAGAAATTTTATCTATAACCATTACCCTTCAATATCTTCCTGAAAAAGTAGGAGTGACCACCAGTTCCCTTGTTGTAGGGCCATTTCATGATGAACCTACTGAATCCAGAGGTATTATGGAATATAATTGGAGGGATATGAATGGAGTTCATAAATGGATGAGAAAGAGATGAATATAATCCTAGATACTATAGAGAGGGAGTCCAATAGATCACCAAACAATAATGTAGATGTCTACATAGTCAAGGGAATGTCAACTGGAAGTCGACTGCAATCAGTTAATATCTTATTATTTGTAATTCCTATCATTTAAACTTGTAAAAAACACTTTAGAACATATATTTAGAATGATCCATATAGAAAATAAATTTATAAATGATAATATATGCGTAGTTCTGAAGAACATAATATACATAGGTTTGTTAATGAAGGACTGTGTATACAAAAGCATATAACATTTTTTTAATTTAAAAACTCAAGTATGAATTTAAATTTAAATATGATAACAAATCCAAAATACTAGAAATGAATAAAAATTAACATAGAAAGGTTATAAGTTAATGGATGACCAAAAATACAATCATATTTTCCCCCAATAATTTTTGTATCTTTATCTTTCATTACCTCTTCTACTTCATCCAACCTTATAGAACAAATATATTCAATATGATCATGGAATAATAAGTCAATTTATTTATGTGGATGGGATTCAATGTCAGTTGTCAAATATTACACTTCATCACTCATATCATACATGAATCTTTGTTTTATGGGAACTACTATAATCCACCCTTTATCCACAACATATTCAACATTGTGTTCTATTTTCACATGCAATGATAAGATATACAGATCATGTACTTAATGGTCACAAAAAACTATCAAGGATAGAATCTCACATAACTAAATTATAGGAAATAATTTTAAATTTCCTTGGTAATATTGACCTACTTTTATTTGAATAAAACAATAAAAAATGACTATGGTCATTTAATGTGATTATATCAGTCAAATTTATATAAAATACCAATTTATAAACATTAAATATACCACTATAAAATGTTTTTAATACCTATTACCAATAAAATTTATTAAATTTTAATTCATTCATAATTAAAGCATTGAACGTTCTATTATACTTTCGAGGACTTTGAGATAGAAACTTCAAACATTCAGATAACTCATCCTGAGTATTTTTATTCATGATCAATAAAAATTAATGGACATTATTAGATTTAAAATATATATATATCAACCAAATATCCATATTGATTTTAGTATTTATGAACTTACATGGTGTTAAAAACATTCTGTAATATCTTTATTAGTAGCTTTTGTTATATCATTCTTTTTTCATGTTTGACTTCCCACACATATCTTTGTTTGTATCAATACATATTTAATAAATTAATATGAAATTTCACAATTCAGTAGCTTATATCTATGTGCTTATATAAATTAAATTTTCTTCTATGTAATATTTGAGATCCTCTCTACTGGCTTGTGAATAGTAAGAATGATTCTTGATTTCCCGTGTAGTTGAGTTTGAGTTGATATATCAAAAACTTTTCCAAAACAATTAAATATTGTCTCAATATCATCTAATAATATATGATAAAATTCATGAAACTCTTATGCTAAGTAACCATAAGAAATAAAGGATTCAGGTTGAAATTTATTTTTCACATATGATTTCAAATGACCAAGGTATCTGTAAAATAAAGTGTATAAAACAAAATTACTTATTTTATGATGTGTAAATAATGGTTTACTTAAGATTATAACAATATAAATAAAGATAATCTCAATTATATACTTCCATAAATAATATACATGACCAACTAATTTAGTTTCCTCAACCAAATTTATAGTTAAATACATCATGATAGTAAAAATTAATGGAGTAAAGATCCTCTCCACTACAAAAAGTGTAAGTAAAAATCTATCCCAATGATTTTTATGCTTAGACGGTGGTAGGGATTTATCTCATAGTTTCTTAAAGAATATACAAAATTGGAGTATAACTACATTGAACCTTTTCAGGTAATAATATAGGCAATTCCAGTGGTACTAACAGCTGTAAAAAATAAAAAAATCACGACTTTTCAATCCATATAACCTATGATGATTTATGTTGACACACATTGAGATTTTACATAAATATCCATTATATACTTTAAAATTTTATAAAATTCTATAGAATATATCTTTCTCTATAATTTTCATTGTATAAATTTCTATATAATACATTCTATTATCATATGAACATATATTATGATTTGTAATAATTGTTTGTAAGTATTTATAAGCATTGAGATAGTATTATAATTTTTCTTGATCATTAAGAAATGTGAAGACAAAATTGTCACAAAAATTCATATCAATATCCATTACATCAAGATTATGAATCAATAATTAAATTTCAAATATGGAATTTTGTAGAATATACTTTTTTTCTTCCATTTATGTGTTTTGATTTTGACTGATGATAATATTAGAACTCAGTTCCCACTATCATTCAAATGATACAACTTACCAAATTCTCCTACAACATTTACTAGTTGGGCCAATATTTCAAAACCTATTAATATATTTGGAGGTAGTCTATGACCAATGGACCCATAAAATTTTTACATTTTGAAAGAAAATCTATGAGATACATTGAGAGATATGAGAAGACACAAGAAACACCATTTTTTATTTTAAGGTATCCATTAAGGTTGAAAATCAAAGTCAAAAACTCAAAAAGACATACTTCTATAATTGTTCCAACTAGATAAGTTCCCAATTCCCAGGAAGTCACTAATGTTATACATTAGAGAAGCTTGCATTTTGGATATTATTCTAGAAGGTTCTTCATACATCACAACACTATTTCTTCATAAATCATACAATTATTCTATCAGATTTTGTAAGTAAAGATCAATATAATCTCTATAATTTTTTTCTTGGAATAATAATCAAAATTATAAAGGATGTTTTTTAATACACATCCAAAAAGGTAGATTGTAAGGGATAAAAACTGGCCAAATTATATTATTAGAACTCAAATTCCAAAATGGGTTGAATCCATTACCATCCAATCATAATTACACATTCCTAGGAGTGGATAAGAAATATATATGTTAGGAATCAAATGTATTCAATGATTTTTAATGTCTTGGATATAACATTAACCCACACATTCATTATCTATATCATTCCACTTCATGTGTTCTAGGATTTTTGATGACATGAATAATATTTTCAATCAAGTTTTTAAAGGTATGTAACACAAAAAACTTGTAGGTGTGTTATTTTTCTATTTATTCATATTAGTTTATTAATTTATACATCCAACAATACCCATTTAGTTCCATTGAGAAGAATAACATTTTTTTCACAACTATCTACTTGAATACTCTCCCTAATAATGCATACAATCATAAGGGAATGCATGGTTTTTTTGTATAACTCATACCAATATTTCTAATAACTTTGTTCATATCCTAAAAATACTCATGGATCTTAGGCTCTAGAAAAGCATCGTGAAGAAATTTTAATATCATATTTATCATCATATTTATAGTTCCACATATGCATTGGATATTTTACTACTTTACTAGAAAATAATTTTTAGAATATTTCATACATCCTCCATAGAAGTCTTGATTTACATCATAAACTAAATCATGAAATGAATTTTTCAGTTCATTAAGGTTCTATATAACATTAGTCTCTAAAATATCAGAAGAAGAATCCATTTATCTGTTACAATAATGATCTGATTATTTTGTGGTCCTTAAAACATCATTTTCAAGTTAATATTTATAGAGTCTTAAACTGGTTGTAATGACATGTTTTGATAATAATGATGTTTCCATGGAATTTCGAAATCATCATTTATAAGATTTTGAATATCATTTTCTATGATGAAGAAGGATCTCATTCTATTAACTAACATCAGTGCTCAAACATTATATAACATTAAATTTTCCTTTAAAAGTACAAATCACATATTTAGTAGGTAATTAATTCAATATAAATTGTTCATAAACTTTACATCTCTTTAACTAACTTATAAATTTTCATCTAGGGAATGTAAATCTTATTTTCCTATCAACGAATCAATTAGAAATTGAAAAAAATAAAAAACCTCTTCTAAACCCTTAACATACTAAGGTGTGTTCCTCGGTAATGTGATCCATCATCTATCTATATATCTCAAAGGGCCTAAACTTTGTTAAATAAATTAAATAAAGATAACAAATATATTCAAAATCACTAATATAAAAAATTCTTGTTAATTTTGTTTTGAAGATGAAATTAAATTCAGATTCTTATAAATCAACAAATATATTCATAGGCATAAATATAATCCAAAAATAAAAATTTGTCGTACACCTTCTTAGAAACACATGTGTAATAGAAAAAACTTTATAATTATAGGAGGGACTCATCTAGAGAACACCATAAAAACATTATCAATTTTTGAAATTCTATTGAACTATATTAGTGATGAAATATATTTTTGTCTTACCTTTATCATTAGAAATACTATCATCATAATCAGTAATATTATTCCTTAGGGAGAGTGTTTGATACACATTTTTATATCCACATGGTCCATATACATTTTTCATATCTATTTAATAATTAATCCATGATTATATGATATATTTTTATAGATATTAGTTTTATGAATTTAGGGAAGATTTAATGTGTTTGGTGTTATTTTAATTTGAGTTTTGTCAAAAAATTGTGTTAATATACATGTATTCTCAAATTTCTATTGATTCTACATACCCTAGAGCATTAGATTCTCATACCACATGAGAATAAGATTTATATTTATCCTCCTAGGAATCAATGACCATAATGCCCATGGGTCTCCCCTGACTACCTAAAAATGGAAATAATTACATTCTTAATGTAACTGTTACTCCTATATGTCACTTGATGAAATAATATTTTAGTGGGAAATAAATGTTGATAGACTCATATACCTTATCTTATTGTACCAGAATCATGAAAAATTAATGGAGAGTTTAATATAACATGTTACCTTAAGCAATCCCTATTAAAAAATAAATTATATTCACTTATAATTCAAAATTATTCCATTTGATCACATTTAATTTATAAACATTTTATCTCAGCTTAAGATAAAATCTAAACATTATTGAAGACACCTATATTAAAAAATGCATTAAATGTAATCAAGGTTGTATTTATAAAAATATTATAAAATAAATTCATTCAAAAAATTTACCTTTGTATATTAAAATATAACATAATGATGATTTTTAATTGACTTAATAATTGTATCTTTTCATAAGAATAACTATCAAGAAATAATTAAAAACCAAATATAGCACTAATCAAATATAATGATTTAATTATATATATATTTTTAAAACATACCTCAATTTATAATATTTTTTTACTCAGGTTTCTCTATGAAAAAAATATTATTATGGATTTTAATTGAGTTAATATGTGATTCTTAGCGTAAACATAACACTCACACTAATTGTATTCTACTTATAAAACAAATCATATACGATGAACTAATTGAGTATATTTGTTTAACTCACCTCAAAATACTAAATCAAATTATTAAAGATTCTTTATTCAACAAAAATTATGAATAATTTTAATTAACAAGTGATTTTGGACGGGGGAGAGAACTATATTGTAACATAGATGGTGTGGGATAATCAATGATTACTTAGGGAAAGGATGGAAATGGATCAGCATGATGGTAGGTGGTGAGGGTTTCATTATGATAAAAGGGTGAGATCGGTGTAATTATAGGGAAAAGAGGAGTGATAGAAACAATAAATGGCAGAAAGTATGACAACATTGACATTTTATACAATAACATTACGAAAATTTTGAAAAATACTTAAAACATTATACAAATAGATGCCCAAAGACCGTACTAGTCTAGTGCCTTCATAAATATGGAAACATAAACCCTGGTACATAAATGAGAAAAATTATCTCCCCTAGGTTCTTCTTGATTAGAAACCTTATTATACACATCAAACACAATACACATCTTCATAACATGGGGATGGAAACATAAAAAAAGGGATGATATCAAATGCTTAGTAAGGGTATTAAGGGATATATGTAAGCATAATCATGAGAATAAGGGTATGAGAATATGATCATGAAAATAGAAGATCATACCCTCTATATCAAGGAACTTATAAATGAATCATGGAATAAAGATTGACAGTTCTTAATACTTGAATCCTAAGAAAATAAAGAACATAAGCTATGAAATAATAACATAGAAATAAGAAATGGAATTGTGGAAAACATACAAGTATATAAAATGATTTCTATAGAATTCATTGAATTTATTCCAAGGCCATATTAGTAGTTTTGGTTCAGTACCAATACACTCTTGGTAGCCATGGTTCGGTCCCCTGGACATATTAGTAGTATGAGTTCACTCCTCATACCATCATGGTATTCATGGTTCACTTCTATTGTAGAGTCCCAGTTTTTCCATGTAATACTTTGGAATATTTCTACATATATTTTCAGAGCTAGGTGCTGAGACGACGTGCGATTATGAGGCAAGGTGTTCTCGAAATAAATTATAGAAAAATAATAAGTGTTTTTGTACTATGTAAGAAACAAAAATAGGATATCTCATAAATGGTATCTCAGATCATAAATTCAAGGCCATGATTGATTCTAGAATGTGCGTTTTACCCTAGGTGAGGTTATAACATTTTTTGGAGCGGGACTTCTGTGAAAAACACCAGGCATGGGAAATTTGTAATTAAAATAATTAAACATAATTATTTTATCTCGAACACAAAACCCAATAAATTTTGAATAAAGACTTGGATTAGAAATCTGAGACTACTATTGAGTTTATAATGGGGGTTTTTACCTAAGCACAACATAAAATGGGAGGGTATGGGGATTTTAGATTCTAAGACCGATATGGGGGGTCTCAGTTTTTTTCTTTAAATAGGATATTACGGTGTTAGGATTAGGGTTATCCGCTAATCCTCCTCTGCCCACATCGGTATAACCTTCTTCACATATTTCCTCCTTGGAGAATCAAGTACTCCCTACAGACCATCGGTGAATCGAAGAAAAATTGTTCCAAACTCATTGGAAACTATAAGCAGTTCAATGAGGTAGGATACTTTTTATTTTCTCACTCAAAATGTTAAATTCATAAATTATATCTTTGTTTTCATCATAATTTTCTTTGAGCATCGAGTTGATGGATAAATGAATACAACCATTACCCATTTCCCTATTTTGAACTCCTATTTTATCTCATTATTCACCGTTCTTCACAGTAAAATCATCTCTACTTAGAAACATCACTGAATCATTGAGTGGGGGATGATTCTATGAATCCTAGACCCAAGGATCTTGAAATAAGTTTCATTTCCTTTTTCTGACCATCGGAGTGGTAATGGAGGCCTACTAAAGGTGAGGCTCTGGCAAGGGAGATAGTCAGAGGAGATGATCAGAGGTGATGGAGGCGCTCTGGCGGTGTTCTGGGGCGGAGCTAGTTGGACAACATGCTGAAAAAGAGTAGGTGGTGTATAGAGGCTGATTGCATGGGATGATGAGTAGGGCGAACAAACAGTAAGTGGTGGTGTCATGAGGTGGAGGTTCTAAGGTAGAGGATCCGATCATCGGGTCTTTGGGGGGGGGGGGCGTTGACATTGGAGAGCGCGGGGTTTCAAGGTAACTAGGATGGTGTGGACTGGGAGCAAGGAGGAAGATTGAGTGCTTGACTGGTCGGTGTTGGCTGGTGGGATGGGCCTTGTGACCAGGTCACGGGTCGGCGTGTCGGGCCGGTCCAACTTATTTTGGTCCCATTGAATTTAAATGCCCATATCTTTTGATATTGGCCTCAGATTCATGTTCCATCTGCAGCAACGTGATCCTTGAGTTGAGAAAGACTATTTGAGCTGGTTTTTGGAAATTTGAAATTTCAAACCCAATGACATATGGCACCAAATGACCACTTTATCAATAATAATATATAATTATTATTATTAAATAACATTGTTTTAGACTTATCCCCCAAACGGAGCCTTCGATTCACGTGCTATATGTGTCCAATCATTCCCATCAATGAGAAGAACATTTTAAGACAAGTCTGGGTGTTTTAGAACATGGTTTTGTGGTTCTGTTACATGAAACATCTATGTTTAATAATAATAATAATATTTTGGTTATTAATAACTATTATTTTGGTCATATATTTTAAATGGAATGAAAAAATGGTGCACTGTAATTGGATTCATGAACCAGATGTTGAGCTGGACGTTCCAAGACTAATTCAATTCATTTAAAACCGAAATCATACTATAGGCCCCATGAGGCCCATTTTTGGGCATTTTGGTGACTTTTTTACCGAGCATCCATTATGGGTGAACGATTAGTCAATACCATGTGTTTTACATGGGGATAATAATTTCATGATCCATATAATTATATTTGGATCGAGGTATGGGCCCCATGCGATTCATTTCTATTTAAATGAGCCAACATATTACTTCTTCCATCAGATGTCATTTTTGGGGGAATAAATAGTTAATCTTGTGTGTTTTTATGCAAGGATCAAAATGGAGTGATCTATTTGTATGTGAGAATCATTATTTGTTATCTCATTAAATGTGGAAACATGAAAATATTATCGGTGGAATATCCCTTTACCATTTTGGAAGAGAACCCGTGGATTGGGTCAACCTCGACTCTTTTGTGAGTAGGGAAGATATATAAAGAGATGCAGCCAAATGTTATTGAGCTATTCATGAAGGTGTTCTAGTGTAATTAGGATTTTGTCCTTTTGGATAAATGAAGAGCATCATGACCTCACCATCCTTTTGACTAGGTGTGTAAACTACTCTAGGAGTAAGCTGACATGCCTAGGGGTACTTGTTCATAGTATAGTATCTGAGAATGGATATGTACATGGCCAGGAAATGAGGTGGGGACACATGAAATGTGGGCCCCACACACTCCCTATACTACTCTATTTATTCTTCTATATCTCACATCTATTTATTTTAGACTTGTATTTTTTCACACGAGTAGCATATCCTGTTTGTTTTTCCGCATAGGGTGCGATGGTCCCTCCATAGTGTCTTTTGAGTTACGATGTGATATGTCTCTATTGTAAGGACTATCCAAGGATACACCTGATGAATGAAGAGGCATTCATTCAAGAGGTACCATCCAGAATGTATGACTAGTTTTATTCAATGTTTTTTAAAAGTGGTTCCAACTAGTGGGGATTTCCAGAGTTCCTTGATGTTCTTCCTAAGAGGTACCACCCAACAGGGATGCTCAGAGTAGTTCCGAGTTTACCCCCAGCCGGTCTGGAAAGTGGTCCTTGATGGTAGTTCTATATTTACCTATAGTTGGGTAGGGATGTGGTACCCAATGGATGTTCCAGGCTTCCCTCTAGCTAGGTTGGGTAGTGGGTCCCATCGACGTCCCTTGCAGAGAAGTACCCTTCGGTTGGACTGTGTAGTGGTTCCCTATCGACTATTAGAGTGGAATCCCCCTGAATCATCAAGGTGTAGGTATCCTATATGACTTCTATTAGAGTGGAACCCCCCTAACATACCAGGCAAGGGTATCCTATAATTTGTGACATGATCTCTCAACTGTGAGACATAGTGACAGAACATTATCTGATGTGACTTTAGACTTTTAAGATAGAGGGGTGATTTTCCCACTATGTCACATCCTTGTGATGCCACCTAAAACCGTGTGGGAAAGACAGACCCACCCAAAGTGGATAGTATTAAGTATGGTGATCGAGGCCCTTTGACTGGCAGTTCAGATGATATGTGTGTGATGATAGACATCGATGGTTACTTCTGGTACTATTGGCCACTCACTTTTCCTGAGATGAGATTATGATATGGGGATACCCTTACTATCTTGTTTGGATTTCTTTGACTGAGTATATACATATACTATTTAGGTACCCACTCCTTGGTTTTTGGATACTATCCTTCTAGGAGAGGTGAATACGTGTAGGGTATGCCACATGCTTTTTGTATCTAGCGTCTCATGGTTGGATGACTCTTCTCTCCTATTATAGGTATCAAATACTCGATGAGAAGTTCATATTCTCCCTGTTGTTAGCTCCTTATGTTTGGATGATCTTACTACACTATCTTGTTGGGTTGAGCTACTATCCTTTAATGTATTGTTTTACTATACCTTGTTCTATCTACTACTCCCCTCTTTAGTACCTCTCTTGCTTCTTCCTTAAGCTTTTAGGGCATCCTAATGAGTATCTTTATACTCACCCATACTTGGGATTTTCCCAAACTTGGTGTGACCTTGCAGATGAGGGATAAGTTTATCAGGACATTAGAGGAGCTTAGGGATATAGGATGCTTAGACCACATGAAGTGGTCATATATTAGTATCCAAAATCGGGGATCTCTCATCTGTTTTACTTTTTCACCTATTGTCAGGTTGGGGCACTTTACTAGTTGGGTGTGTATTTTTAACCTTTCCATTTTATCATTACTTTTCGGTACTTGTACTGTTCAAGGGTCGATGCATGCTTGTGGTTTATATATAGAAGTGTTTTATCTTTTTCTTCATTCCCAATACACTCTTGCATTGAGTTGGTTGTGTGTGTGTACATGTTCATAGGAAAAGGCCTCCCTATGTTGGTTGTGCCTTCAGTGCAAGTCGCTAGCCCTTGGCCTATGTAGGCGAGCTTGGGGTAGTTTTTCTCGAGCCCCATCATGGGTTGGGACGTGACACCCTTGGCCATATTAGTAGTAAAGTTTCACTCTGAAGGCCATCATAGTCTATCTCAGGAGATATAAATCATTACCGGGGCATTATAGGCAGATATAAGTCCAACCCATCTCATAATTAAATCATACATATCTATTCCAAAAAAACACAAACAATCATATCATAACCCATGAAATGAAATGGGTATAATAAAATTGTAATCATATCATAAACTATGGAAAAAATACAGGTTTCATAATCATTTCATCAAAAGTATAACCCATGAATGGAAGAGGGTTTAAAAAAGCATATATCCCATAGAAGAGAAATAGATTTCATAAACATCGTACCATCAAACCATAAAACAGTATGAGAAAGAATATGAATGAAAACATTGAAAAATTTACCTAGAAAGGAATAAGTAACACCACCATATGTAATCTTATATGTGAAATAATTTTGAAATATATTTTAAAAACATTTCTTAAGGAAAATATCCTTTTTACATGAAAAAATAATTTTTAAAACATAATACATTTTTGAAAATATTTTTCATGTAAAATTTCATTGCAAACTTATAAAGGAAGATTTTGAAACCATAATTTTTTTTAATATCATTTTTAATTTATTATTATCTTGAAATAATATATGAAAACATTTTCGAAAACATTTCTAAAATAATGGGTTTTTTAAATAGAATAGTTTTTTCGACTAGAGAGAAATACGATATTATTTTTATTAAAAAAAATTTCTTAATTATATTAAGTACCAAAGAGTTGGAAAATGGTACTAATCCCTAGGGATAACTTAAAAAATCATATTATAATAAAACTCATTAGTGTTATCAAGATATGTGTCATAATATTTCATTAATGAAAACATAATAATAAACAATCCTGATAAACGGATAGATCATTTTAATAAAATCTTACCACATGGTAACATGGGATCATAATATCCATTTAAGAAAATTTAATTACATTAATATTAAAATATCATGAAACTAAGGAGATTCAGGATATAAAATTTCAAATAATCCACAAAAAAAGGATTTTGGTGCATAAAAAAACATGTCTATCAAAGAAGGTAAATTGAGAAAAACAAATCTTACCGATTTGGCAACTTTTGAGACTTAAACCCCAGGAAATAAAGATCATAAAATGGATATGTAAATACACATAAATTTTTAAATAATAATCACAAAATAAATTCATGGTATATATATACACCACAAAAAAGAAAAGAGTGGTGAACATGGCATGTGTCTCACAGATATAAAAAGTGAGATGAAATTCCCTTACCTTGTATCTTGACTCTCATCATACTAATTTAAACATCATTTCTAATAACTATAAGTTTATTATAAATATATAAAATAACCATATTATTAAATCTAATACCATTTATGGTTTGATTATGACTTCATATTTTTCAGTTGTTAACAATTCCATGTTATGGTTACCACTTCAGTAATATTCAGGTTTTTTTTGCATGTGACTTAATTTATTATATATTTGGTCCTTATACTTATATAATGATATCAAAAATTTAAATTATGATATAAATATCATTTATAATAATTATATATATATTATTAAAATTTATAGAATTTAGAACTATTAAATGGAATACACCATTCATAGAGACGTTAGGACGTACATACGCATGAATGCTATTTCTGTTTTATTGTCGTTCTTAAAGAAAGAAAGAAAATTTCATATATTTATATAATATCATTAAATGAGAATTATTATTTCACATATTTCATATACGTTCACTAAATAAATCTTTAATACATTTCATGTAGTGTGTGAATGAATCACGTCACTTTGAGGGGGCTGTAGTCCACATTTCCTCAAACAAAACTATCATATTTACACAAAATTGAAATTATAAAGATATAAATTATAAATGAATTACAGAATATTAAAGAAATAATTTATACCATATAAATCACATGTGAATAGAATTACCCTCATAATTCCCAACCATGATAGGTAAATGAAAAACACACAATCATTATTTCATGAAGCGGTAGTTTTCCGTACACATAAACAATATGTTTGTTATGCATTAGATGTATGTGTGTGTAAGTATAGGTAAAACCATTAGAATAAAAAAATATTAATATATTTATTATACTATTTCTTTTATAATAATGGAATATGAAGATTTTATGGGGTATATAATGAAAAATAAATAATAGAGCTTGAGGAAGGATGTTACCTCTTATTTGAGTTACTCATTTTGGTTTTAACTAGAGGGATTCCTTGGATTACTTTCTTCCTAAAGGTAGGATTAAAGGATGAAGGCAAGTATTTTGGGATTTTAACTGTGCATAATTTGGTATAACCTAATTTGTTTTAGATTTGTGAATAAATGGTATATTAGGAGGCAATTTATAGTGGAGGAGTGGCACTCTTGAAAATCTTAGGAAAAGGAATTCCAGCCATGTTTTCCCATTTCAAGTGGATAAAATAATGGTTCAAATTTGATACAATGGATTATAGGGTCTAAATATGGCCATAAAATAGAATTTTTACAAGTTTATAGGATTTCTTGGGTCTTATGTTTATGGTTAATCCATTTTTAAGCTAAATTTTCTATAAATCATTGTAATTAATTTAAATTACATTCACTAATCTATTTGGTAAAAAACTAAGTTAAACATATTATACATCATAAATTATTATTATTCCAAATATTGAATCCAATTTTCCAAATTCCAATAAAATAAATGGCATAAATTAATTTTAAACAAATCTCACAGACGAGATGACATTGTAGGTTTTTAAATTAAAAATGATCAAAAGCATGCCATGTTTTCATATCCAATTTCAATGTGAAATTTTTTCTAAGGACATAAATTTGATTAATTGATAACAATTTTATATAATTAAAATTTAAAACAATTTAAAAATATAATTAATCCATATAAATAAATTAGATGAAAAATATTTTTGAATTAAAATTCATTATTTTTCACTATTCATTAAAAATTGTTGTTTCTCAGAAAAATCCAAAAAATTCACCCAAATATAAATTCAAAATTACAAATTCAAAAAATAAGTTTATTTTATCAAAATAAATTTCTATGAGTGTATAAAATAAATTTTATTATTTTTCATAGGAGGAAATTAAAAGTTGTTTCTTTAAGAAAATAGTATTTTAAAACATATAAATATTTTACCAAGATATATATTTTTCATTATCAATATGTTTTATTTATATGAAACCATAATAAATAATATTTTAAAATAAGTTGTTACTAATCATATTACTATGTTTAATTTCTAGGTTATAATTATCTCATTTATATAATCATAACAATAAAATGATGTTTTGTAAAAACTCAGTGTTGCATGTAACATACACTAGGTTTGTGTTGCCTTTAATTTATTCTAAGTATGTTCTATGTGAAACGAATGTTTTAATTATATAAATAAAACACATCAATGAAAGTTTAATTTATACGAGAGAAAAAGGCCCATAAAATTTCAGGGTGATACATTCTACCCCCCTTAAAATGAATATCACCCTATAAAATCATTATTCATATAAAGAAAAATGATGATACTAATAATTCATCATATCCTTCAGTTCCCATGTAGTTTCCTCTAACTGGTGATTTCTCTAAAAAACCTTGACCAGGTTAGTGGTCTTGTTTTGTAGAACATTTTCTATGCGATATAGAATTTCAACGAGTTATTTCTAATAAGAAAGATCCTACACTAGTGGTATAACCTATGAGTTCAGTACATGTGAAGGGTTAGGTATATAATTCCTTAGAATAGATGCATACAACACATCATAGACTTTAGAGATATTTTTAGGATGTTTCAAGATATAGGTTACGATCCTGATAAGATAAGGAATCTCAAAGGGACCGATATACATAGGGAAAAGCTTCCATTTTTTCTAAACCTCATAACCATCTTCCAGGGATATATTCATATTAAAACGTTCTCTCCAAACTCAAATTCTAGATCACACCATCAGTTATCAGTATAAAGTTTTTAATAGCTTTGAAATGCCTTAATATGTTGTTGAATGTCAATAAACTTCTATTCCATTTCTTCAGTGATCTCAGGTCCGGATAGATTTCTTTCTCTAAGATCATCCCAAAACATTGGATCTCTACATTTTTTTCCATATTGGGATTCATAAGGTTACATATAAATGATTGAGTGATGATATTGTTGCATAAAAACTCTACTAGAGGAAGGCGGTGACCCCAACCACCTTTGAAATCTAGAGAATAAGAACTCAACATATCCTCTAGGGTTCGAATTATTATTTTAGACTGACCATCTGTATAGAATGATAAGCAGTGTTGAAACTCAATTCTATATCATGTTCCTTCTAAAGACTTCATCAGAACATTGAGGTAAACCTCACATCCTGATATGATATAATCAAATGTGGTACTCCATGAAACCTTACAACTTCCTTAATTATATCGTGGAAAGATAATCCAGATAGAAGTCTTCTCTAATAGTGATGTAGTGTAATGACTTTGTAAAATGATTGAATACCACCCCTGTAGTATTAAAACCTTAAGAGGTTTTGGGTAGTCCAAATAAAAAATGCATAGTGATTTTCTCCCATTTCCATTCTGGTATGGGTAATGGATTCAATATCAACATTAGATTTTTCTTTTACCCTTAACTTGTTTTCACAGCAAGCACCGAGATACAAACTCTATGATATCTCTCTTCATTCCATCATACTAGAACTATTATTTCAAGTCCCAATACATATTCATACATCTAGGATGAATAAATAATGAATACCTATGAGCTTCGTCTAACATCTCCTTTAAATCTGGTAATGAAGGAACACATACACGATTTCTAAACCTTATCATTCCATATTGATCAAGGTTAAACTCCGAAACATTTCAAACTTTATTCTAAAACTCTACATCTTCCTTGCACACTTATTTAATCTTCAATAGGATATAGGGTTGAACATTAATTTAATAAAGATATGATTTCCCCCTTACATCAGGATTTTCAGCCTTTTCCATTGAAAATCTAGAAATATTGGATCTTTTTTTATCCCCATCACAGATAATTTATCATGATCCTTTTGACTCAAATAGTCAGCCACCTTGTTCACTTTCCCAAGGTAGTAATTTATTGAGAAATAATAATATTTTATCAACTCTAACCATATTCTCTAGTGCATGTTCAACTCATTTTGTGGGGATATATATTTCATAGTTTTTGTATTAGCACATATATCATACTTTTCTCCATAAAGATAATTCCTCCATGTCATTAATGTAAAAATTACCACTACTAAATCCAAATCACGAGATGTGTAAATTTTCCCATGAATATTCAAATTCTGCAAGGCATATGTGATAACCATGTTATTCTGCCTAAGAACACAGACCAATCCATTTTTGGAGGCATTATTGTAATGAATCAAATTTTTAATGATAATTGTATCCTGAAAATGTGTGTTATATTATTTTACATGCAGTAAAACTATATCTATCTATTAATTAAGTAATCATATTTTGAAATGTGACCATTGGGTTTCAACTATTATATGAACGATGGTCAATTAAGAACATTTTTCAATATGACCATTGGAAACTATATTATTAATAGTAATTTAATAATATAATTATTTTTTAATGGTAGAAATAACAAAGGAAAATTAATTCATAAAGAAGAGTCGATGGCCTCATCTAGTTGAGTTTTGCCATACGGAGCCTATTTATATGAAATTGGGAGGGAAATAGCATAATTGGGATTTTCTCTTGACCATTCCAAATCCTAGATTTAACAAGTGAGTGTTGAACAAAATATCCTTTGAGAGAAGTTCATGTTAGTGGAAATTATCACTCAGGCGATGTTAGCTGAGTCACCCCATGAATCAATCACCATCACAAACCTTACCCTTAGGTTATATGTAGGTATTTTAATGGGGTATATTCTAATTCCTTTGTTACTTAATTTATAATACCTTTATATAAATAAAATTTTTCTTCCATCATTTCCATTTTGACTTTAGTTTTTCTTAAAAATATAACACATTTGATAAATTGATATTTTGTAATGAAATATTACTTTTTCAGAAAAAAATATAATTATTATAACAAAATATGGTATTATTAATAATGTTTATTTTAATATAGTATGATTAAAACAATCTTATTTAAATTTAAATGATAATTTTTTTTCAAGTGTTAGAAATTTTACTATCCATTTTACTATGCATTTTCTACAACTATTATTTTTAATAAATAAGGATTTTTAAATTTAAAAGTTAAATTTCACATAATTAGAGTATAATTATGATAAAATAAACATATTTTTTAAATAATCATATTGAAATTATGTTAGGGTAAATTTATGAAAACTTTCTTTTTCCTTGTTTTTCAGTGAATAGCAAAAATACAATTTTGAGTAATTGGTATGTTTAAAGACATCATAATAATGTATTTTTTAATATAAAATTCTAGTATAATATTTTTTATTATAATAACATAATATGATTCCCAAGTGGCTAATACCATGAAAAACTACGATTGAAAATCCCACAGTTTTGAATTTACCACTACCTAGGTGTCAAAGGAAATTAATAAGAAAATCATCCTGTCTTACTATAAATTCCCACCCATTTCTCTATTATATTTCATTAATAATTAATCATACATAGTGATATTATAGTTTTACCTCCCACCGAGTCATACTATGGTGTCTATAACCCCCCATGGTGATAATCTTTGAGTTTTAGGAGTTACTCTTCATCGTAAGGGAAATCTCAACATCTCTTTTCCTTTCAAGTTTTCTTTTTTTAGGTGGTATGTATTTCAAATTTCCATATATATTCTTATATAAATTTTCTTTCTATTTTTAATATATTGGTATTATTTTATAGAATGGGATACCCTTTTCACCACTCTTTTTTAATTTTTTCTAAAACCATGTTTCTTACCCATTATGCTGCCAAATTTTCTTATCAAATTTTCTCTTTTATCATAGGAAATTCTCTTATTTTGTTTCGTGAATACCCAAACCACTTTATTTTATAGGGGTATTCACCTATATTTCTAATTGATATATTTTATTCAGTTATTGATATACATGAAACCCACCTTAACTTTTAGTGGGTTAATAAAGACATAAAGATCTTCTCTTTAGGCACTTTTTTCTAAAAATTCCAGGATTTTGATATGAAAACCATTTATTTTATTCTTGGTGTGTTATTTAAGAAATTTTTAATTATTATATATAAGGATAACATAAATTAATAGATATTAAGGGTGCACCTTGATAATACTCCATTGTATTGGGAAATTAATTTAATATCTAATGATGACATGTTGTACGATACCGTGGTGAATAAACATGGTAATTTTTATGACACCTCAGTGATAAACCATGGTGATAAATTTATGAATGAACAAATTAAATGTTATAGAAACATTTCAAAGTTATTATTCATGTTATTATTATTATTATACACCTCTTAATCATGAATTTATGTATTCCCTCATGTTATTATTGGCATTCCTCAAGATCTCAAGTAAACTGTTTCACTTATTTTCCCTTACTGAGACTTATGATCACCCTTTCCTTTGATTTATTTCCCCAAGTTATGAGATTTAGTAAAAGTAATTAATATTTTCCAAATAATACTCCCTTCATTTTTTTATATTTTTTTATGTTTTCATGTATTATGTACCTTTTCTCCAAGAAACTGAAATTTAAAAGATCATATGTTTTTTACAATGTAATTAAAAGGTATGTAATAAAAATTTAGGACTACATAGTTATAATCAAATGACGGTTTAGTTAGATGTGGAAATTATAATTTTAAAACATTAAGAATATCCTTAGGGACAATCTAAAATATAGAAAAACATCATAGTATTTTGATGAAATATTAAGTAAGTGGTTTCTGAGCAACGAAATCACTATCTGGATAAAAACAAGTGGAAATGGTTTTAACATAGATATAACTAAGATAATAACTCTATCATGTTACATCAAGCCATATTCAACGTAACCTGGTACACAAAAATGATCCTTACTACGTAGCTGGTTTGACACTCCTAGGTGATATGTTTGGTAAATCACAAGATTTTTTTGAACCATTATAAAGGATTTATAAAAATTTTAATTGTTATTAATGAATAACATTATTCTGTTTTAATACATGAAATTACGTTAGAAATATGATATTGATGATTGAAAAAAATTTCTCAATAAAGTTTTTTTCTTATAGAAAATGGATGTGGACAGGAGAAACCATGTAAATATTGAGCTCAACAGACTAGGCACCAATGGTCTTCTGATGGAATCTAGAATGGAAAACATCATGATAATGATGATTCCACTCACATGAGTTATGATTAATAACATGAATCGTGCCAAGAGATTTGATTTAATTAGAAGGGAAAAAATTTCTGTCAAGTCCTTTATGTGTCAATGACCACCTTCTTTCAGTGGATCTACCAAACTCATTGATTATTGAAAAATGGATAAGCTCTATAGAAAATATATTTTCTATAATAAATTGTTTAAAATAACAGAAAGTTACCCTGGATATGTACCGCTTAGAGGAGGAAGTTGATCAAGGATGGAGAATAGTTAAAAACATGAATCCAAGAGTATAAATTAAAGCTATATAGTGGGAAGAGTTTATGGGAACCTTTTTTCAGAAAACATTTTCTCCATTCAACAGGAACTAAAATGGAGAAGGAATTCCTAGAGGTAAATAAGAAGAAAATTGAATCCATGGGAAGATTTGAGATAAACTTCAAAATACTTTTTGTTACACCTATATATTTTTCATAGATCCCAATGGAAAGGTCAATACATTCTTTGGTGGATTAAGACCCCATCTATGGAAGAATCCTCCCAATAAAGACTATGGAAGCTATAAGAATATAGTTCAAAGTTCTATGAAGGTTGAACTAGAGTTGTGAGAGGTACAATGGTGCCCTGATCGAATGAAAAGAAGTGATCTATGGAGCTAAACTTGTGGAGGATCATTGATCAAGGAAGAGGAAATAGGCAAGTGCAACATACCATGTGCAACAAATGCGGGTAGAATCATTTGTGGAAATGCTTTCTTGGGAGATGAAAATGTTATAAGTGAGAAAGAGAAGAAAATATTGCTTAGAATTGTCATAGTGAGGTAAAGCCTCAGCTTCTCAACATTCAAGACAAAGGGAAGATGGTGCAGGCCTGGCCTGAAGTCCAATGCTTCAAGTGTGGATATCTTGGGAACTTTTCTAATCACTATCCAAATATGAAGTTAATGGAGGGGAATCAATATCAACCTTAGCACAGGCCAAGGGAGAATGTTCAGGATTTTCCTATCAATATAATTAAAGTTGAATCTCCAAATTATGTGGTATCAGGTTCCCTCATTGTTCTCTAAATGATATAAAGTACTTTTTTTATTAAAAATTCTACACATTCCTTTATTTACTCTTAGTTTAAGAAGAATATAGAATAAAACCTTGATCTACTAGAAGTAGAACTATCTTTCATGACTCCTAGAGAGATTATCCAATAATAAACATTGTATAGATACTCTAGTATTTACATTGGTGAGCATAATATCATTAAAAATCTAGTATTCATTACCATACTAGAATTCAATATTATACTAGGGATGGATTGAATCTCAAATTATAATACTAAGATAAATTGTAGAAGTAAGTAAATATCAGTAGTATTAAATGGAAAACCTACAATTGTCTTCAAAGGATAGATATCTTAACCTAAATTTTTTCAAAAGCACCTCACATAGCCTTATTTTTTTAAATGATCAGTGAATGTGAAGAAATAAATGAAATTATATAAACAGAAAAAGTCCCCATCATTGAAGAATAAATTGATGTATTTCCTGAGGAGTTACCTGGAACTACCCTTGAAATAGAGGTATAATTATCCATTGAGATTTTTCCTGGTTCCAATATGATTTCAATGACCCCTTGTAGAATGGAAAATGTGGAGCTATAAGAATTGAAGAATCAACTCCAATATCTTTTGGATAATGGTTTTATCTAACCAAGTGTGTATCCATGGGGAGAACTAGTTCCATTTGTGAAGAAGAAGGATAGATCAATGAGATTATAAATTGATTATAGAAAACTTAACGGGATCATAATGAAGAACAAGTACCCTCTTCCAAGAATTGATGATTTATTTGACCAACTTTGTGGGGAAATTCGTCTCAAAGAATGATCTTCGATCTAGTAATCATTAATTAAGGGTAAATAAAGAGGATATTAAACATATCTCCTTTCAATAAAGATATGGGAATTATGATTTTTTTTTTGTTTTGCCCTTAGTCTTGACTAATGCTCATGCTATTTTTATGGATTTGACCAATAGAGTTTCTAAGGATTACCTTGATTATTTGTGGTAGTTTTTATTGATGATATTATGATATATTCACAAAGTCATGAAGAGCATGAAGATCATATAAGTGATATATTTCCAGCATTGAGGAAGGATAGGTTATTAGGAAAGTTCATGAAATAAGAATTTGGGTCGAAAAAATTTTCCTTCTTAAGACACATTGTAACCAATGAAGGAATATCAGTAGATCGTAAAAAGACAAAGGATGTAGAGGAGTGTCATCATCCTATAACAGTAATTGGAATTTGTAGTTTTTTTGGCTTAGAAGGATATTATAGGATGTTTTTGAAAAACATTTCATGAATTTCCAATCTAATAACCAATTTTACTTGAAAAGGGGTCATGTTCTTCTATATAAAGGAGTGTGAAGAAAGTTTCTAAGAGATGAAGAAGAGATTGGTTACTACACCCATGTAAACTGTACCCTATATCGAAGATGTATTTGTTATTTTTAGTGATGTAACTTTGAAAGGTATTGGGTACATCCTCATGAAAAATGATAAGGTGATTTCTTATACTTATTGAAAGTTTAAGCCTTATGAGATGAACTATACTACACATGATCTGGAGATAATTGCGGTTTTTTTTCTTTGAAGACATAGATATATTTTAATTATGGGGAGAAATGTGATATATAGATAGGAAATTGATGTTTATAGTATATTTTCACATAAAAGGAATTGAACATGATACATAGGTTATGATTGGAACTTCTTAATGATTATTATTATTCAATTCATTATCACGTCAGAAGAGAAAACAAAGTCGCACTAGTGCAGAAAATGTTTTTTGCAGTGGTTATTTTTTATTTTTTACATCAGATTTTGGCTGAAGTTATTATAGGAGATGTTATAAACATTGTTTTTTTACATCGGTTATTTTACAATCGATGTAAAAAATGAAAATCTGAAGCGTTTTCACGTCGGTTGATAAAAACCCGATGTGGAAAACGCTTCAGAGTTGTGGTTTATTATGTCAATTATTTAATAACCAATGTGGTATATACTATTTCACATCGTTTATTATATAACTGATGTCATAAATCACTCCTCCGAAGCGTTTATCATGTCAGTTTTTTTTCATAACCGACGTGCTAAACTTGTCTTCCAAGCGGTTTCCAACATCGGTTAAATAATTACTGACATGAAAACATATCTACTATGTAAGTTATAATATAATCGATGTAAAAAACTATTCATTTCCATTTATTACATTGGTTATGAAATAATTGATGTTAAAACCATTTCTCATGCATTTATTATGCCAGTTTCCAAATAATCGACATTAAAAATAATCCCAATGCATTTTTTTGTCGGTTATAAAATAACTGAGTTAATTTTTTTAAAAACCGATCTACAACGGCTATGCCTTACCAAAAGACCCGAAACAGACCAAAAAATTACCAGAAATAGACCAAAAACAGACCAGAACCCCCCACCCCACTGGACAACCCCCACCACCGATCAACCACTGATATCACCTATCAAAAGACCTGAAAAAGAAAAAAAACATACAAAAAACATACAAAAAACCGAACAAAACCTGAAAAAAAAACAGACCAGAACCCCCACCCCACTATACAGCCCTCACCACACCTCTGGACACCCCCACCCCACTGGACAATGCCCAACACACCCCTAGACACCCCCACACCCCTGGACTGCCCCCACCTCTGGACATCCCCCACATAGATAGAAAAATTCCCACCCTCCTGGACACCCCCAACCCCTAGACATCACTCCCACACCCCTGAACAGCCCTCCCACACCCCTAGAAACCCCCACCCCACTGGACAACCCCCACCCCACTCCTGGACCCCCCACTCCCCTAGAATTCCCCCACACCCTAGAAATCCCCCACACCCCTAGATAACCCCCACCCTCTTGTACACCCCACCCCCTCGACAACACTCCCACACCCATGGATAGCCCTCCCACACCCCTAGAAACCCCCACCCTCCTAGACACCCCCACCCCACTGGACATCACTCCCCTAGACAACCCTCCCAAAACCCTAGAAACCCCCACCCCACTGGACTTCCCCCACACCCTTTGACACCCCTGGACATCCCCCCACTCACGCGGACATCCCTACCAACCTCCTGGACACCCTCCCACCCCACTGGATAGCCCCCACCACACCCCTGGAAACCTGCACCACCTCACTAGATACACCCAGACAAAACATAGACCAAAACCCAACTAAAACCAGACCAGAACCCCCCCACCCACTAGAAAGCCCCCACTACACCCCTGGACACCCCCCATAACCCCATGGACTGCCCCCACCCCCTGGACAACCCCCCAAACCCATGGAAAACCCCCCACCCTCCTGAACACCCCACCCCTTGGACATCACTCCCACACCCCTGGATATCCTCCCACACCCCTAGAAACCCCCACCCTCTTGGACACCCCCACCCCACTAGACATCACTCCCCATGACAGCCCTCCCACACCCCTAGAACCCCCCACCTCACTGGACTACACCCCACACCCCTGTACACCCCTAGACATCCACCCACTTTCCTAGACATCCCTCACACCCTCTTGGACCCCCACCCCACTGGATAGCCCCCACTACACCCTTGGACACCCCCACCTCATTGGACACCCCCAGACCAAAAACAGACCAAAAACCAAACAAAACCAAAACAAAACCCCCCATCCCACTGGATAGCCGCCACCACACCCCTAGACACGCCCACACCCCAGGACTACCCCCACCCCCTAGACAGCCCCTGTACAGCTGGTGTTGGGAGAGGAGGCGCCGCCATCCCTCAGGGGGCTGAACACCGCTGGAAGGTACTCATCACTCTCACATACGAAGCTTGATCTCTCAAATTGTTTCAACAATGATTTCTTCCTCTGTAAACATCATTAATTCTATCACTTTGATGCCAGTATAACCAGGGTAAAACGCCATCATGTGTGACTAAAATACCTGGATCTTGGCGGTGGAAATTGCCTTGATCTTGCGGGACTGGAAATGATGATCCCAAGGCTACCCATGAGATTCCTAAAATAGCCTCCAAAGAGCCTTTGAGCTTGTGAAGTTCACATAATCATATACCTTATTACACCCCATCCTAAAAAACAACATAGAAATCAACTCCATAAAACAAAAAAACACTTTCAGAAGTAAAAAAATCAAGGAATATGTTGCTCACGTGAAGTCAATTGGCAAGTATACCAAATAAATTGATGGAGAAACACCTTCACCACCACCATAGCCTCCACACAGCCGAGGTGGTGGTGAAGGTGTTCCATTATCATTTTATTTTTTATACATTCCCATTGACTTCAAGTGAGCAACATATTCCTAGTTTTTTTTTACTTCTGAAAGTGTTTTTTGTTTGATGGTGTTGATTTATATGTTGTTGTTGAGGATGAGGTGCAATAAGGGATATGATTATGTGAGATTCACAAGCTCCAAGGCTACGTGGAGGCTATTTCCGGCATCTCATGGGAATCTGGGGGAGCATAATTTCTAGTCCCGCAAGATCTGGGAGATTGCCACCGCCAAAATCCAGGTATTTTTGTCACACATGACGGAGTTTCCCCTGGTTATACTGGCATCAAAGTGATATAATGAATTATCCTTACAGAGGAAGAAAGCATTGATGAAACATTTTGAGAGCTCAAGATTCACATGTGAGAGTGATGACTACATTCCAGCGGCGTTCAACCCCCCGAGGGATGGTAGCGGCTCCTCTCCCCACCATGGACTTCCCCCCATCCCCATGGACACCTTGGTCACCCTCCCATCTCACTGGACAGACCACCCACACCCCTAGAAACCCCCCCTAACCCCACAGGACACCCCCACACCCATGGAAACCCCCTGGACAGCCCCCACTCCTCTAGACAACTCGCCCACCCTCATCAAAATGCTCCCACCCCCTTAGACTGCCCCCCACTCTCATGGACACCCAAGACACCCCCACCTACCAGACAACCCTCCCACACCCTTGGATACCCCCACCCCATTGGACACCCCCAGACCCTTGGAAACCCACCTCCCAGACCAGAATCCATACCAAAAAACCATCATAAGTAGACCAAAACAAGGAAAACCATCATTAGTAGAGCAAAACAAGAAGTAGAGAAAAATTAATCATTCACATATATAATATTAAAAACTTAAAATGTCAACTTAAAAAAAACTATATCCGACCTAAACGACTACCAAATACACAATTACAATGATAATATTCAAAATTACATTTTACACTACAAACAACTAAAATTTAATCAAACCTATAAAATAATTTGACCATTCCACTTGTAAGTGTTTGACGTCTTGAGATATATAGGGTTGAGGGTCATCAAATAGATACAAATTAAAAGGATAATAGTTAATGTGTATAATGAATAAATCAAATGAAATATTATGTAAAAGTTTAAAAGGAAATCTTACCAGGTTAAAGTTCACCAATGTTCATATTGTTATTATTTCATACATAAATCTTAACATATAATATCTACATTCGATGACACCTTGTTGTTCATGAAAATTCTGCTTGAATGATTGTAAATTCAATATATTATTTTTGTGTAATAAATCAAAAAGTACAAATTATAAATGGATATTAACATTTACATTTACATATTTGATATTCAAACTCTTTTTCTTTTTGTTTTTTCAAAAGTAGACCAATCCCCTAATAGAAAATAATACAAATGGGATAAATTTAAAATTCATTATAATATATATAACTATTTATAAATTGAAACTTACTTTTCCGATTTTTTTTAAAACGTTCCCACACATCTCTATGGACAGAGCAAATCCAATAAAGTGTTTTCTTCCTTGAAGAAAAAACACCTAACATCCAATGATCACTGATAAAAGAAAATTTAAGGTTAGTGGTTTTTTTTGTTAAAAGATAATGAACTCATTGAGAGATATGTGTTTCATACCTCTCACAAAAAGGTATCATCCAACATTGTGTGACTATATTCTGTTCAAATATTTCATCAATATAATGCATTCTTTGTTCCTCATCCAATGCACGTGCTTCAGGGGAAATAAAATGCGGGTCCATGAATCCATATACATATGTCTGCTCATTTTTCTCAAAAATTTTATAAAGATACCTAATAAAAAACATGCATAAGTATACATTTTAAATAAATATAATGCAATGAAAAGGTGTTAAGACTTACATGGAAAAAAATTTCACCACGTTGATGCCCAACTTATCTCTAGTAACAAGCTCTATGATATCAGTTTTCACATTCCCCACAGTTATTGCACGTCCACAAACATGAGCTTCCCTTAGAAACTCATTATGATCCGCTAAAAAATTTGAATATCTTGAAAATCTGTTAAGACTACTCGAAAATGTATCTGATGTCATAGCTATTTTTCATTGTTTTTGTCTATAAAATATTTCATTACCTTTGAAGTATTCCTATATAAATAAATATAATAATATATTAGCTTTTAAATGATAAAACAACTTTAAAAAAATTGAAATAAAAGATATAATATACATACCTCTATGGTAATGAGTCACCGAAGTCTGGATGGCCAAATTAAAAAATGGATGATATAATGTCCAATAATCATCACCTCATCTGTAGGTAATGGTACTCGAGCTGATCTATATATAATATCCTGTACACTGACCCTATGATTCAATACCTCTAATTTTTGATGATGAACTATATCTCCTATACACTATACCAACCCATATGAAACTATATGATTTTGAGGATCATCAACATAAAACTCACAATAAGTAGGAAGTTTCGGTGGAGGAGTAGGATAAAAAATGGGGTCCTCAGGCTGAAGTGGGTGAGTGGGAGCTACTGGCAGAGGTGGAGGATAAATAATGGGGTTTGTAGGGGGAGGTGGAGGAGTGGGATCTACAGTTTGAAATTGTCTTTTCATGTCTACAAACATAGACTGTACCAACACTCTAATCATTTCCTCCATCATCACATTTATATTATGAACTTCAACCACCAACTTTTCTATTTTTTATAAACACCCTCAAATTAATAAGTTGAAGAATGTGGCAATACTTTTCTTACTGATACACCTATTGGATATCCTCATACACGACTAGGATGTTCAGGCTTTCCAAATGCTTCAGATAAAATATCTTGCCTCCTAGTAGCTGTAAATACCCCCTGTGAGCTCTGCTCCTCAAGAGAATCATGTATTAATTAATTAATCATTTCTATAATGATTGAAATTAGATGAAGAATATAGTTAAATTAAATAAATAAAATAGATATCCTACAATCATCTAAGCTAAGATTCTCGAATCTTCCAAAAGATATTTCCCTTTTGTTCCCATCCGAGCTCTCTTCCATTTTTCATGTCTAGATGGAGGGGATGGAGAGGCCACCTCTCTAGATCTTGAAGAATCAGCTCTTATTTTTTGTAATTTTTCTACCATCATTTTTTCTTCCAATAATGTATACCCTCCCTGAGATAAACTATGAGGGCATACATTTTTAGATTGCATCTCCTAATGAGATTTCCTTGTTTTCTGTAAATTAAGAATAAGAAATCATTAACAAATCATCAATAAGATCATTTATATAAGAAATATTATAAAATTTTACTTTTCCCTTACCAAAAATTAATCCTTTCTTCTACTTTCAACAAACTATCTCCATGCATCTTCATCTATGAAAGGATATATATGACAAGGATTGTCATGAATCCTATGACCAAAAATGAAATCAGATGAGAGGGTTTATTTGAAATCACTCCATCTCCTGGTAGCCATTAATATGAATTTTTTACTGACTCCTTCAGTGTCAGTAATATCAAATGTCATCTGATAAAGAAGAGGTTAAAAATATTATATATACTAGAAATATTTAAAGAATAGGAAAAAATAGCAAATGATCTTACCAAAGTTGTCTCCCACAACTGAGAGATTATCGCTTTGTCCACACTTGTCCAATCATCATACAAAATGCTTACTTTTCTATTACCCTGAGTTGATACAAAACTCTTAAAATATTTTTCATTCGGAACTCTAGAAATATCATCCTCATCAAACTCAACAATTATCCTCTGATCTTGCATATGGTGAAGTGATAATTTTGGTAAACGTGTGCACCAACATTTACCAACTCTTGAACTCTTTGTCGTAATGGGAGCACATGAGGAAGATTGGGGAATATCCAGAGGAGCCTATGAATGTTCTTCCCTAGAGGTATGACCAATATGCTCATCTCCAGAATCATGTGGTTGATCAACTGATTGATCTATCATTATCTTTAAAATAAAAAACAAACAAACATTAGTTCACAAATAGACAAAATCAAATATTACAATACTAATGTAAATGGAAAATAGAAAACTGTACTAAGTTATGTAATAGTAATGATGGTTAATATGGTAAGCATGTTATACCATGGTAATGATTGTAAAGATGGAAAAGATGGTAAACATAGTAAACCTGGTAAACATGGTAAAGTAATTTTCTTTGAACAAAAATAATAGATATATAATTTATTTAATGGTAAACATGATAAAGTAAAATAAACAAAATAAAAAAAACAAAAAACTTATAATTATTTGTTTTAATACATGTTTTAATAAAGAAAAAACATACAATATCTAACATTTTATAAAAATAATAAATGTAGACAAGAAATAAACAAATGTTACCTATAATTTTAGCAATGTAAAAATGTATTGTTTTCCCTAATTGCTTCATCATGATCGTTCCTTATTCCAAAAACCATGTCTTAAACATGATCATTATTATGTTCTGTTAATCATTCCATGGAAGTAGGGATCTCACATAAATCAACATCTTCATCAAGTTCATCCTCATCAACATATTATTTTTCCCTTGTAAAACTACAACCCACTATATATCTGACTAATCAACTACATAAAAAATTTGTTTTTCATGTGCTGCCATTATAAAAGAATCAGTTGTGTCTTCTAATATATTCAGATTAACAACTGTCAATCCAAATTCATCGTGTCTAAAACTACTGTTATCGATAAATCATTTATAGTTAAAATCAGGAAATTGAATTTTAAAGTAATCAAACTCCCATATTTTTTCAATCACTCCATAATATGAACTTGATGCAGAAATTTGGTTTTTGTCTTTATCACTTGAAAAATGCATTACTTCTCCACACACCAATACACCAAAATTCTGAATTGCACTTCTGTTGTCCTGAACTTTCATATGAAATGTATAACCATTAATTTCACAACCAGACCATGTTATCACATTTAAACATGGACCACCCACTACCCATTTTAATTTCATTGATACATCTGATCTACCAAGAAAGGTCTTTTTAAACCAGGAAAAAATGGTTTGTTGTGCTCATTCAAAATCCACATTTCTTTCTTCTTTGGATGACATTGTTTCAACTCATTAATATGCAATGTGATATATGGTTGAGCATCATCTATGTTATTCAAGATATATAATTTTAACTTATTCATCTGTTCAGCTGAAAAATATTTGACTTTCAATCCACAAATACCATTTCCCTCATTATTAACTCATTCATAGTGAGATGGAGGAAAACATATGTGTTGCGCTGCAGCCAAGTAGCTCATACAAAACTATGCAACGTCCTCAGAAATATACTTTTCAATAATAGAGGCTTCAGGTCGATATGAATTCTTAACATACCCCTTCAATATTTTCACATACCTTTGAAAATGATACATCCAACAAAGAAATACAGGTCCACAATGCTTTATTTATCAAACTATATGAATCATTAAATGCACCATTATATCAAAAAAGTTGGAGGAAAATACATTTCCAATTGACAAAGTATACAAATTGCATCATTTTCCATAATGTTCAAATCATTCACATCAATCACCTTATTACAGATTGAATTTAAAAAATAACACAACTTCATTATAGTCTTTATGACATGGATGGGAACTATTCCTTGCAATGAAACTGGTAGAAGTTCTTGCATCATGATGTGACAATCATGAGATTTCATACCTATCAACTTCATGTCCTTTAATGAGAATTTTTTTTTACATTTGAAGAGTAACCTTGAAGCACTTTGATATCATGAAGACTTTTAAAAATTCTAATTTTCTCCCTCTTGGATAATGTATGACAAGCAGGGGGAAGAAATTTTCATCTTCCATTAGGAGGGGGATCTAACTGCAAACGTATTCCCATTGATAGTAAGTCTAATCTTTCATTAAACCCATCTTTTGTCTTTCCTTTAATATCTAACAATGTTCTAATCAATCTATCATAGATATTCTTCTCCATGTGTATGAAATCAATATTATGTTTAAATTAATGATATCACCAATATGACAGCTCAAACAATATTGACATTTTCATCAAAATATGTCTATAAATACTAGATTTTTGTGTGTCTCCCAATGTCAAATCAAGGTTTTCCACCCTCCCAAAATAAAGATCTAGGGATAAAGGTTTTGGAGTAATATAAAATTATTGTGAGCCATTGAATTCCTAATTTAGTCCTCTATAAGAGTGATCCATAGGCAAAAACATTCGATGACCCATGTACACTGTTTTCCTCCCATGATGCAATTGATAATATGAAGTCTTTTGTTTGCAATTTGGACATGTTTATGCCCATTAACACTATATCCAGAAAAATTTCCATATGATAGGAAGTCATTTATAGTGAACATAATCACTACATGTAATTGAAAATATTCCATTTTATAAGAATCATAGACCCTAATAGTATCTTACCATAAAATATTCAAATCATCAATCAATGGTGGCAAGAAAACATCAATATCATTGTTGGGTTGCTTCAGAACAGAGATCACTATACTCAACATGAAATATTTGTGCTTCATACAAACTTTAGGGGAGTGGTTATAAATTACCAATAAAACAAGCCATGACCTATGTGTGCTACTGAGGGTTTGGTATGGATTCATTCCATCTGTGCACAACCCCAGAATGAGATTTATAATTTCATTTCCAAATGTAGGATACTACTAATCAATTTTCTTCCATTGTGGACAATTAGCTGGATGACATATTTTTCCATCACATATCCTCTCATTAGCATGCCATAATAACCTTTTTTCATCATATGAATTATCAAATAAACATTGGAAATGATGAATTATAGGAAGATACCAAAATAACTTGGAAGGGATATTTGTAATCTCCACATCAGCCTCTGATTTTTATTTCACCTTATACCGTGATGTCCCACATTTAGGACACTCTAAAAGATATTCATATTCCTTCCTATATATCATATAGTCATTCAGACAAGCATGCATTTTCTTGTATCCCAATCCCATCGGGCATAATATTTTCTTGGCCTTATAATGTGAATATGGAAGATTATTATCTTTTGGAAGAATGTGTTTCATCAATTATAGTAGCTCTATAAAACATATGTCCCTCCATCCATGTTTCACCTTCTGGTTAATAAATCTTTACACCACTCACAAAACTTTAAAATCTATACAACTAGGATACAATGGTATTTCAACATCACTATATAGACGTGCAACTGTCGGTTCTATCTCAATTTGTTCTGCTGCAATATCGCTTATCATTTCATCAATTCCATCGTAGTTAGCATCTTGTTAATCATCATCATCAGTAGATCTGACATTCCGTCCAGTTTCACCATGCCAAATCCATGGGCTGTAACTCATTTTAAAACCACGAAAAATTATATGATCTTTTATCTCCATACTTTTCAACTTTTTCACATTCAAATATTTCAGGCATGGAAAGAATAAAATGTCACTGCTTTGAACATTTCGTTTAGAAAATTCGAAAAAGGAATCAACACCTTCCTTATATTCATTACTCATTCGATGTGCTATAAACCATCATTGACTCATTATTACCTATAACAAATATGAAAAGTATACATCTTTTTAAGATAAGACAAATACATGTTTATATGAAAATATCATAATTTTAATGTAAAACAATTTTGAAATATAAAATGAATCTATGAATATTTAAAAAAATATGCTTGAAAATGATTTTAAAATGAAAATATAGTTAGATATAATAGTTTTAAATTCATCGAGGATCCTTTCTTCTTATGGTTCACAAAGAATATGTCCTGGTGCAAGTGGATACTAAATTCACCCATCTGTAAAAAAGAAATATGAAGTATAAATATTAAAATAAGTATACATTCACTACTGAAAATTACACAGATCCTAACGATTTGAAACCTCTGGATAGCCCCCACCCCTCTGGATAGCCCCCCACCCCATGGACACCACCCCCGCCCCATGGACACCCCTACCCCCGTGGACAACACCCCCGCCCCCTTTAACACCACCCCCACCCCTTAGACACCCCTGAACACCATCAACCCCTTGGACAGCCCCCCACCGCCCGGACACCCCTCTCACCCCCTTGGACACCCCCTGGACACCACCACCCCCTTGGACAACCCCCACCCCTCAAGACAGCCCCCACCCCTGGATATCCTCCACCCCTCTAGATAGCAGCCCACACCCTTGGACACCCCACCCCTCCTGGACACCACCCCACCCCCTACCCTCTTGGACACCCCCAACCCTCTGGAAAGACCCCACTGGATAGTCCCCCAAACCCTCTAGACCGCCCCCACCCCCTTGGACAGCCCCACCCTCTTCGACACCCCCAGCCCCATGGTCCCCCACACCCCTAGACTACCCCCACCTCCATGGACTCCCTAGACACCCCAAACCTCTGAAAAGCCCCCCCAAACCCTCTGGACATCCCCTATCCCTCTAGACAGTCCCACCCCTGGACATCCTACACCCCTCTAGACAGCCCCCACCCCTAGACACCCCCAACCCCTTGGACAACCCACTCACCTCCTTGGACACCACCCCATCCCTGGACACACCTATCCCCTTGGATAACCGCCTCACCCCTAGACACTAACACCCCCCGGATATCCCCCAAAACCCTCTGAAAAGTCCCCACCCCCTTAGAAAGCCACCCCTTGGACAACCCCACCACCTTAGACACCCCCACCCCCCCACACCCCTGGACTGCCCCACCCCCACCTCAATGGACACCTTAGACACCCCCAACCCTCTGGACAGCCCCCCGAACCCTCTGGACAGCTCCCACCCCTCTGGACAGCACCCACCCCCTTGACAGCCCCCAACCCTTTAGACAACCCCCACCCCTAGACACCCCAACCCCCTTGGACAACCCACTCACCTCCCTGGACACCACCCCCACCCCTGGATACCCCTATCCCCTTTGACAGCCCCCTCATCCCCCTCACCCCCTAGACCCCACCACCCCCACCCCCTTGAAGACCCCACTCCCCTTGGATAACCCTCACACCCCCTGGACACCACACCACAACCTTTGACATACCCCACACCCCCTTGGACACCCAACCCCCTTGGATAGCCCCGACCCCCTGAACACCACCCCCACCCCCTTTGACACCCCCTGGACACCCCCACCCCACTGGAAAACCCACCCAACCCCTCTGTACATCCCCACAAACTTTCACAACCCCCACCCCCTTAGAAACCCCCTGTATGCGCACAAACACATGATAGAACACACAAAAATCATAAACATGCATGACATCACTTCCATAGGTTTATTTTACCAGAAAATAATTTAGCATGGTATAAATTAACACTATGAAACTTACCTTGATAGTATGAACAAAGAAAAATAACATCTCAAAAAATTAGTTTAGGGCATCGTGGTAAATAAAAAATGAAAATGAGTCATGTGAGGCTTACTTGAGTGTCGTGAGTCGACCTGATATATTTGATGATAATAATTATGAAGAATGATTTTGAAAAAAATGGGATGGAGGACATGACTTCAAAGAATCATTTCCAGGTTTTCCGCACGGGGGAGACGAGTCACAGGTCGCCCGATCGAAGAAAAAACAATGACGGAATACGAGGTGAGATAAATCATTTAAATTATTTTTCACGTAGGTTATTTAATAACTGATTTTGTAAACTATTTTTTTAATGTTTATAAAATCGGTTATTTAATAACCAATACAGAAAATAATTTATCATTTCGTTTATAAAATTACCGAAGTGATAAATGTTGCTTTATCACGTCGGTTATTTTGATAACTGGCGTGATAAATTACTGAGATTAGCTTTATCACATCGGGTTTTTTATAACCAACATGATAAAGCACTGAGATTTATTTTATCATGTTGGTTATTTTATAAACAACATGATAAAGTGTGCCGGATTCGATTTTCACATCGGTTATACAATAGCCGATTTAAAAAATCTAATCCATGTATATTTTATATCAGTTATAAAATAACCGACGTAAAAAATGGAACCAGATTGATATGTCACATCAGTTATAAAATAACCAACGTCATATATCGATTGTTAAATATGTTCACATTGGTTATATAGAACCGACGTGAAAAATGCCGACATGTTAAACGTTTTTTCCACTAGTGTCGCTGATTCATTAAGTAGGAAATACCCAATTGTTTTGGAAATGATGAGGATTCTAGGAGATCCTTTAATCCAAGACCTAGTAAAATTGTACATGGGAATCATAAGTGAAGGGAAATCATCAACCCTATCCCAAATGATTTCTCAACCATCATTAATAGAGAATATGAAGAAATTTCAAAGAGAAAATCTTTTGTTGCAGAAGAAGATAAAGGCTGTGAGGAATGGGAAGTTTCCTAAGTTCAATATTGATCGAGAAGGGGTACTAAAATTTCATAAAAGGACATGTGTTCCATCTATTCTAGAAATAAAGATGGAGATGATGGATAAAGCTCATAGATTTACTTACTCTATACATCCCAGTATCATGAAAATATATAGGGACCTACGTGATCATTTTTGGTAGGATAACATGAAAAGGGAGATTATTGTCTTCACTACAAGGTGTCTGGTTTATCAAAAAGTGAAGGTATAGAAACAAATTTATAAAGGGGTATTGTAACCACTGCCCATACTAGAATAGAAGTGAAAAAATATCACTATGGAATTTTTCATTGGTATTCTAAACAAATCCAAAGGAAACAATGTGATATGGTTTATAATTGATTATCTCACCAAGACTACCCATTTTATCTCTATTTGGGTAGTTTTTTCTCTTAACCAAATCACCATGATATACTTGATATAAGTTTTAAGGATGAATTGATTTCCAATTTATATCATTTTGGATCATGATCCAAGGTTCACATCAAGATTTTGAAGTATTTTTCAACATGATTTAAATATTGAAATGAATTTCAATATGGCCAATCACCCTTAAACCGATGGACATTCTAAAAAAACTATTTGTCCACTTGGGGACATGATGAGAACATTCTCAATGAAATTTAATGGTGGATGTGATCAACACATCCCATTAGCTGAGTTATCATACAAAAAAAAAATATTCCATTAGATTATTCAAATAGAACCTATAAAGATTTATATGGAACGAAATGTAGAACTCCTATTTGTTGGGAGGAAGCAGGTGAGATAAATCTTCTTCGGCCTAATATTGTGTAATAGACTACAGAAAAGGTTCATGCCATCCAATAACACATAATGGATACTCAAAGCTAATAGAAGAGATATGCTGAGAACATTCGAAGGGAATTGGAGTTTGATGCTGGAAACAAAGTCTTCCTTCAAATTTCAACATGTAAGAGAGTCATTCGGTTTGGAAAGAAAGGAAAGATCCTCCCCAAGTACATTGTCCCCTTAGAAATTGTTGATTGAATAGGAGAAGTGGCCTATATGATTGCACTTACTTCAAATAAATCTCATGTTCATGATGTTTTCCACATATCTCTCTTGAATAAGTATATACTTGACCCTTCATATGTACAAAATCTAAAGGTGGTACTATTAGATCAAGATCTCACTTATGAGGAGTAACCAGTGGAGATATTAAACCATAGAGACAAGGTTCTATGAAATAAGGATACCCACCTATTTAATGTTTTGTGGAGGAAGCACAACTATTATAATGCCATATGGGAACTAGTGGAAATAGTGAAGTAGAAGTATCCTCACCTTTTCTCAACTTAGGGAATGAGTTGAAATTTCGGGGATGAAATTTCTTAAGGGGTGAAGAATGTAACGGACCAAAATGTTTGAATGATAATTTTTTACTGAAAATGTGTGTTATATTATTTTATACACAACGTAATTATATATCTCTATTAATAAAGTGAGTATATTTTGAAATGTGACCATTGAGTTTCAACCATTATATCACCTATATTCAATATGACTATTGGAATCTATACTCTTAATAATAATTTTAACATTATAATTATTGTTTATTAGTGGAAATGACAAAGGAAAATTAATGTATAAAGATGATTCGATGGCCTCATACAGTAGATTCATGCTATAAGAAGTCCATTTTTCAGAACATGGGAGGGAGGCAGCATCATTGGGCTTCTATCTTGACCGTGACCAAGTTGGGCTTAAATAAGTGAGTCTTGAACGAAATCACCTTCAGGATAAGGTTATGTTAGTGTAAATTACCACTTGGGTGATGTTAGCTAAGTTACTCCACAAATCTATCACCATTGAACACATTACCCATAGGTCATAACCAGGTTTTATAAGGGTTTTTGTTCCAAGTCCTTAGTTATTCAATGTATAATCCCTTTGTACAAACAAAATTTTTCTTCCATCATTTCTGTTTTGAGATTAGTTTTTCTAGAAAATATGAAAAATTTGATAAAAAGGGTTTTTGGAAGATAATTTTACTTTTCAAAAAATATATAATTATAAAAATAAAATAAAATATTATTAATAATGTTTATTTTAATTAAATAGTATGATTAAAACACTCTTACTTAAATTTAAATGATAAAACAATTTTATTTTTTTCAAGTGTCATAAATTTTACAATGCATTTTCAATTCGCTATTATTTTTAATGAAAAAGTATTTTAATATTTAAAAGATAAATATCTCATATTTATATAACTATTTTGATAAAATAAAAATTATTTTTCAGATCACCATGTTGGAATTAGGTTATGGTGAATTTAAGAGAATTTTCTAAAATCTTTTGTTTTTTAGTGAATAATAAAATTCAGTTTTGAGTTTTCAGTATGTTTAATGTAATAATTATGATGTATTATATAATATTATTGTGTATTATAATAAAATAATTGGTTTCCCAATATTCCAATACCTTGACAAAGCCCATGGTTTTGAATTTACCTCTAACTAAGTGTCTAAGGAAATTAATAAAAAAATCATCCACTTTTACTATGAATACCCACCTATTTACCCATTATATTTTATTCCCAATTAATACTCCATGAATATATGATAGTTTTATTTACCGAGGAGTCCTACCATGGTTTCCTCAATCCCTTACATTCTGAATCTTCTTGTTTTAGGAGTTACTCTTCATGGTAAGGGAAATCTCAGCTTCTCTTTTCCATTCAAGTTCCCTTTTTATGTGGTATGCATTTCAAATTTCCATACTATGTTCTTCTGTTCATTTTATTATACAAATTTATATATTATTATTATTTTATTAATGTTATAACCTTGTACCCCCTATTTTTAATGTTTTCTAAAACCATTTTTGATTCCCATTATGCTGCCGAATTTTCTTCTCAAAATTTCTCCATTTTCTCTAAAAATTATCTTATTTTATTTTTTAAATACCCAAACATGTTTATTTTATATATATATTCACCTATATATAAAATTTTTCTATTTAATTCTATTATTAACATACATGAAACTCGCCATACCTTTTAATGGGTTAATAATTACATAAATATCTTGTCTTTGAGCACTTTTTTAAAAAAAATGGCATGATTTTGATACGAAACCCACTTCTTTCTTTCTCCAAAAGTTATTTATGAAATGTTTTATTATTATATATGTGTCTCAAATTAATTAATAAATATAATGGGTGTTCTCTAATAGTTATCCAATGTATTAGGTAGAGAATTTAATCTCTAGAGATGACATGTTTTACAATACCATAGTGAATAACCTTAGTAATTGTTATGACACCACAATAATAAACCTTTGTCATATTATTATAAATGAATTAATCAAATGTTGTAGCCACATTTAAATTTTATGATTAATGTTATTATTATTATTATTTTTATACGCATCATACTCATGCCTTTATGTATTTTCTCATGTTCTGATTGAAATCCCTCAAGATCAAAAGTAAACTAATTCCCCGGGTTTCCTTTATTGGGACTTATGCTCACCCTTTAATTTATGTATGTACCCAAGTTATGAGTTGTAGTGAAAGTAAATAAGTTGAAACAATTAATAATCCTTGTATGTTTTTTAGAAGAATGTTTTATGTTTTCATGTATTATGTTCCTTTTTCCATGAAACTAATCTTTAAAAGATCCTCTATTTTGTACAATGCAATGAAAAATCGTGTAATAAAAGGGAGGGATTCCATAATCACTATATATTAAAAACCCCTATCTACTACAGGGTAATGTAATAATAGGTGTTTTGAATAACTGTATCTTTAGTTACATGAAATTTTACATACATTTAAGTGTCTAGAGAAACATGACACTCTTATGAGTTAACTTGGTCAGATGATTAGATAGTCATGAGAAATTATCTACAAACCATCGATAATATAAATATAAACCAAGAAAGACCTGAATATTAGTAACCATGGTTGTTCTATGCTTTAATTAAATAGCCTCTATCTTAGATGGATCTACTGATATACCATCTCTTGAGATTATGCTACAAAAAATTAAACATTTTGTAGCCAAAATTCATAAATTTTTAAAATTTTCATACAGTTTATCCTTACATATAGTATTTAGTACAATAATGATGGTATATTCATGCTATTATTTTTTTTATAATATAAAAGAATATCAATTATAATGACTACCACAAACTGGTCAAGGTGATTTCTAAAGTCCATATTATCAAATCTATAAAGATATTAGGGGAATGAGTAAGACCCAAAAGAATCACTATATATTTAGAGTGTCCATATCATTTATGAAATTTTGTGTTGTGTATATCAAAATTTTCTCCACAACTTATGATATTTAGAATAAATTTCAATCATGGAAAAGTATTAAGATCCATACAATTGATAAAACAAGTCATCAATATAGGGGGAATGGTACTTTTTCTTGATCACGATCACGTTCAAATCCCAATAATCAATGTATTGTCGCATTGATCTATATTTATTCTTCTCAAAAGGAACAAGTAAACCCCAGGGTGATACACTAAGATGAATGAATAACTTTTCTTGGTGTTGATGGAGTTTATTCTTCAATTACCACAACTCAATTAGGGTCATTGTACAGGTAGTCTTGGAAATTTGTGTGGAACCTGGTAATAATTCTATTGAGAACTCAACCTCACATTTTTTGGATGGTTAGGAAACACTTCTAGAAAGACATCCAAAATTTTTAAAGTAGTAAAAATATAATTGATTTTGATTTTCTCCCTAACCATTTGAGGTAAACAACCCTTAAGAATGGGTATTAAAAACTATACACGAGATGTAGTGTCTAAATAAAGTTCATTTTTATCTTCACATTGATGGATGATCATAAGAGGGTTTTAAATATCAAGAATAACATCAATTTATTGAATATTGTTCTAGGATTGTTGCATATAAAGACAATCAACGCCTAATATGACATCAAAATCAACCAATGGCAGAATGACATTATTTTTTGGGAAAAAAATTCTCTACAAACATCAACGAGATAGGAATCATAGACTTTGGATGCTATCATTATAGCATTAAAGGTTTTCATTGATAATTAGACATCTAATAATTTTGGTGGAATCTTAAAACCCATAACTAATTCCTTATATATGAAAGAGTTGGTCAATATATAATCAAATAAGACATTATTAGTTCTAGAGTGGATGGTAATTATACCTTTCACCAAGTCATAATCACACCCCTCTTCAAAAATAGATATTTTATGAGATCCCCCCTTGTCCCTTGAATTAATGTGTTTCTGATATCGCTCGTCATCACCATGACTTAGGTTTAGGTGCTGTTTAGAATAATGCACATTCTCTTTACACTTGTAGAATTGAATCATAGGAGGAGCATTATATGATTCTTTTTCATCACTTAAAATATTATCTAACTTATTCTCATCACTTTGGTAATCAAATTCATGATGGAATTCCCTTACACACTTAAAAAATTTATTATACCCCTTAAGGAAATTTCCTCTATGCTTCTTCCCAGGCATAGATCACAAGGGAACACTCATATTCTTCTCCTTTTGTTTTTTATATTTTCCTTTAAAATCCATCTTATTTTTCTTGTCAAAACCATGATATTGGTATGTAACTCCAACCTCTATTTAAATATTGATTGAAAATGTATAATATATTCATATCTACTAAAGTCCCTTATAGACAACACTCTTATAAGACTTTTATTAGTTCCACTAAAGGACCAATAAAACTTAATTTCAGGTTGGATGATTATTCTGAAAGCGCACCAAACAAGTCTTGTGAACTTATCCTCATAGGTACCAATATATTCCTCATCACATTTCTTAAAATCAATGAACTCTTTCTCTATCATGGTACAAATAATACAAGGAATGTACTTATTCAAAAATAAGTTCTTGAACTCATCCCAATCCATGGATTGAATCTAATCATTCTGCCTCATATTCTTGATTATAATCCACCATTGGTCTGCTACACTTTCAAACTGATAAATAGAAAGAATGAATTTCTTCATATATAAACACTAGAGAATGAGAAATATCTTTTTATTAGTACTAATCCATGGTTTATAAACAAGGGGATTATAATACCCACATAAATAAGGTGTATATTTCCTTATGATGGAATCAATAGAATTTTTTACCTCCTTTTATCATTTGGAAGTTCACCATGATTCATAGGTTGAGATATTTGGGTAAGAATAGTAATAATGTCTTTTATTCTTGCTCCCAAAGAATTTGGATGTTCCAGTGAAAAATCATTACATTGTATGTCACAATCATAGTTAGCATGGTTCATTAAGGTTCTAACCATTTTCTAAAATCAAAAGAATAGATTAAGAGACAATTATCAAATAAGGAACCACATAATAATGAAAAGTCACTTATAGGATGGCTACGTTATGAAATCATTTTAATATATGAAACCTTATGTTTATCATAGGTTATTCAAAGCCAAACTATATTTGAATCTTTCATGATGGTTCATGAAGAGTTTTTTAATTCCCAAAGTATATCCCCAAATAGTTTCAAACCAAATGTATAGTAAGGTCCATTGTCGTGTATCAAGTTATGTTGAGTCAGGCCCGATACACCTTGTTGAAGATGTTTTCCCTAGGTATATTTGTGCTAGATCCATATCCCTATTAGTATCTTGAGAGGGATGTATTTCCTGTAAACTACTTACTTTATCCTTTACTAAAATTCTTGGATATTTTCTTATATTTTACTTATCCTTATATTTATTCTTAGAAATGTCCTTTGGGTTTCAACAATGGTTTTATTATCCTAGCTACCAAAGGTTAAATAAACATTTACTTTGATACCAACTATAACAACCCTCTCTTTTCATACATTTAAATTACATCAAATTTTTGGAATACTTAAAACATTTTACAAAAATACACCCAATGACCTTACTAGTCCAGTGCATATGGAAACATGGAAACATAAAAAATGGTATATAAATGAGCTACATTATCTCTAACTAAGTTCTATCTGACTAGAAACCTTTTTATAAACATCAAACATAATACAAATATTCATAACCTGGGGAAGGGAACATAAAAAGGTGTGATATTAGATGCTTAGTAAGGGTAAAGGGAGAGATATTTAAGCATAATCATGAGAATAAGGTTATGAGAACCTGATCATTATAATATAAGATTATACCCTACATATAAAAGAACATATTCAGGAATCATGGAATAAATATTGGAGGTTCATAAGACATGAATCATAGGGAAAAAATAACATAAGCCTTGAAATCATAACACTAAAATAAGACATGGAATTGTGGAAAAAACATAAGAATATAAAATTATTTCCATATTATTCAAGGAATCACTTCCAAGTCAATCTTAGTAGTATGGGTTCACTCCCCATACCATCTTGGTAGGCATGGTTCACTCCCATGGCCATATTAGTAGTTTTGGTTCACTCCTCATACCATCATGGTATTCATGGTTCACTCCCATGGTTATCTTAGTAGTAAAGATTAACTCCAAATACCTTCTTAGTCGATCTCAAGAGATATAAATAATTACCCAATGAATTGGAGGGAAATGTAGGTCCCACCTATCTCATAATGAAATTATACATAATTGTTCCAAAGAATCGTAAATAATAATATCATAACCCATGAAATGAATTGGGTTTCATAAACATGTAACCATGTCATAACCTGTAAAAAATGATACAGGTTTAATAATAATTTAATCAAAAGCATAACCCATGAAAATTTGGGTTTCAAAAGAATATAACTCGTAAAAGAGAGATAGGATTAATAAACATCATTCCATCAAAACATAAAACATTTAGAGATATAATATGAATGGAAGCATTGAATAATTTACCCAAAAATGAATTATTAACACCAATATATTTCATCTTAGATTGGAAATATTTTGAAATATATTCTAAAATCATTTCTTGAGGAAAATACCCTTTTTGTATTGAAAAATTCTTTTTAAAACATAAAACATTTTTGAAAATAAATGTCTTGGAAAATTTATTTGAAAAATTATAAAGGAATATTAGAGAAATATTTTTAAAAATACCTTTTCCTTGAAAATTATCTTCAAAGATCACTTGAAATCATTTTTTAAAAACATGTTTTTTTGATATAAAACAAATTTCTAAATAGAGAGAAATACTATCACTTTTTTTCTAAATTTATTTTCTTAATTATCCTAACCACCAAATATTGAAAAAATGGTACCAATACAACGAGAAATATTGATTAATAATATGAGAATAAAACCCATGAGTTTTCTTGAGATATGGATCATAATATTTCATCAATATAGTCATAATAATAAAGAATACAATTAAACGATGAGATTATTTTAATAATATCTTACCAAATGCTAAATTAGGATCATACTATTCATGTAAGAAAATGAAATTATACGAAGCTTAAAATATCATGAAAATAATTATATTAATTATATAACACGTAAAATACACCTAAGTAAATGTAGGTGCATAACAAAACATATTTCTCAATGATGAAAAATTGAGACCAAAATATCTTACCGATTTGTTACCTTTTGAAAATTAAAACCCATGAAATAATGATCGTGGAATTTAGTTATAAATAACCATAAATTTAATATTAATAATAATTGAATACAATAATGTACAATATATAAAATATGAAAAATAAAAGAGTGGTGAACATGTCATGTATCTCACGAATATAAAAAGTGAGATGAAATTCTCTTACCTTATGTCTTGACTCTCATCACAGTCACTAAAAAATATGGTATAATAAATATAAGTTTATTATAAATTTATCAAAGAACCATATTATAATTTCTAATAAAATATATATTTTTATTGTGACTTTATATTACCCTCTTGTAAACAATTCCATGTCAATGTTATGCTTTAAGTAATATTTACATTTTTTTTCACATGTGTCTTAATTTGTTATATATTTGGTCCTTATAATTATATCATGATTTAGAGATTATAAATCATGATATAAATATAATTTATATTATGTATATGAGTAATATAATAATCTATATATTATAGATTTATGGTATGGAATACACCATTCATGGAGATAGTAGATCGTATGTACGTATGGACACTATTTCTGTTTTATTGTCGTTATGAAAGAAAGTAAATGAAATATATGTATATATGTATATAATATCATTAAATTAGAATTATTATTTATTATTTATCATATAATTTCCCTATAAACATCCTTAATACATTCTATGTAGTGTGTGAACAAATCCCATCGCTTTGAGGGGATGTCAGTCCACACTTTCTCAAACAAAAATATCATATTTATAGAAAACGGATAGTATAAAGATATGTGTTGTAAAATAATTTAATAAGATTAAAGAAATAATATTTACCATATATATCATATATAAATAGTGTGTCTATCATAATTCTGAACCCGGAATGGTGGAAATGAAAAAATGAACAATCATTATTTCGCGAGGCAGTAGTTCATCATACACATAAACATTATGTTCGTTACAGATTAGATGGAAGTGTGTGTAAGTTTAAGTCAAAACCTTAGAATAAAAACATATAAGTATTTTTAGGATACTTGTGTTGTTTTATAACCCTAGAATAATGTGATTTGATGGGGTGGAGAATGAACATAATATAAAGGGGCTTAAGGAAGGATTTTACTTATCCTTTGGGTAACTCCTTTTCATTTTCACCAGAGGGACTCCTTGGATTTCATTTTTCCCAATGGGAGGATTTAAGGAAAAAGTGATAGATGTTTTTTTAATTGTATTGGTAATATCTTTTCCAATCATAATTGGTTTTTGAGGTGTGAATAAGGGTGAGAGGAGGAGACCTTTTTATAGTGTAGGTGGAGTGACACTCTTATAAACATTTGGAAAATGAATTACACCCTTATTTTTACCATGTTAAGAGGATAAAATAATGATAAAAATTAATGAAAAGTGAGTATAGGGTATAAATATGATCATAAATATATTTTGGACATTTTTATAGGTCATTTTGGGTCTTATTTTTATGGTTTAGTCCTTTGTTAATCATTTTTTTCTCTTAGTCATTTCAATTAATTTTAATTACATTAAATATTATTATTGGTCAAAAACTAAGTTTACCTTATTTTAAATTATAAATTATGATGATTAAAAATATTGAATAAATTTTTACAAATCCAAATCATAGATTAATCCCATAAACGAGATGATACTGTAGGTATTTAAAGTAAAAATGATCAATCTTTTTCTATGTTATTATATCCAATTGAAATGTGAAATTGATTCCAATGATATAAATTAGATTAATTGATAAAAATTTAATCTAATTAAACTTTTAAAAAATTAAAAATATAATTTACCCATTTAAATAAATTATAAAAATATTAGTTTTAAATTAAAATTCATTATTTCACTATTCAATAAAAATGATGATTCTTAAAAATATACCAAAAAATAACCCAAAAATAAATTCAAAATTATGAATTCAAAAATAATGTTTTCTTATCCAAGTATAATTTGATGAGTGTCTAAAATTAATTTTATTGTTGTTTATAGAATAACTTAAAAAGTAGTTTCTTTAATAAAATATTATTTTTAATCATATAAAACTTTACAAAAAATTATATATTTCATTATCAATATGTTTTATTTATTAGAAAATGTTATAAATGATATTTTAAAATTAGTTATTACTATTAATATTACAATGTATAATGGATAGGTTATAATTATATCATTTAAATAGTTATAACAGTTAATTGATGTTTCCTAGAAACCCAGTGTTGCATGTAATGTATGAAAAGTTGGTTCCATGTGAAAGGAAAGTTTTAATGAGTGAATTGTAGTAAATAAATTAAAATTTAATTTATTTGAGCAAAGAAAGGTCTATAAAAACTTAGGGTGTAACAGAAAGGGGGCCTAAAAAGTAACACAATGGAAGGGGATGAGTGCTGCTAAGGGGGAAAGGGAATTGAGGGTGACTGAGAGGTCAAGGGTGAGGGTGAGAGTGATGAAAATGAGGGACCTGGGATATGGTATTAGGATATGGATTATGGGTGAGGGGAAAGGGGGATATGTGTTATATTATGGAAAATGAATTCTAGGGAGGGGAGAAAGAATGATTTTTTAATCTTAGTAAATATTTAGTGGTGGATTTTTAAAGACTTGATCTAAAATAATGACATTTTATTTAGCAGTGGTTTGATAAATATCCTCTAAATTACCACTGTTAAAATTTGATTTTGGTGTTGTTTCATGATTTTTATATTTCTTTTCAGGGATCTTCAATTTACTTATTGCATAAGCAACCACTCAATCATTTTATAAAAGGACACAACCCAATCCTTTTGTCAACGATCACTATATATTAGAATTAATACATTTTATATTTGTAATTTCTAAACTAGTTCATTAATTAATAACTTCTTTAGCTCTTAAAAACATTATTCACATTCACTAGACCATGTCAATTTTACACCTTTACATGTCAAAGTTATTAAAATAAAAATATTTTATACACTTTATTTCATGGTTTATAAAATAAAGATACATATAATATAATCCCAAAAGATCTTAAGGCCATGTGTGTTAGGGTAATTGGATATATATCATAATAACATGAAATAAGGATACAATGAAATTATTTAATACTAAATAATATTCCCCTAAAATACATTGATCTTCTGTTATTTCATGGGTTAACCTGGATATGTACATTAGAAAGGGGTGAGATATGAATCCCAATAAGTGAATAATAAATGCATAACATAATGAATGTAATAAAGTTTAATCAAGAGGTATAAAAAGATATCATAAAATTATGAGAATCATAAATTTGGTCATTGAAACATGATTTAATATGTTGACGTCAAGGAAATATAATAATGTGCAAACAACTATAAAACATGACATCATAAGAATATATTAGGGAAGAAAACTAATACATCATAACAAAGTGTGCTTAGGGAAGCCGCTTGTGAATCAGACATGGTATCACATGATAAAAAAATATTACCCAATGTATTAGAGGGATATATAATTCTATTCCCACTCATAACATTAATATTATGTATATGCATTTTTTTCCATGCAGATCATACACCATAAGAATATATTCCATCACATTTAATCCCATGATTAAGGAGTGTGTGTTATATACATGTAATTCCCCATTCAATCAAGGATTTATACATCTATTTGATCACCCTTTAGTTGAAATGGGGATGGGTATTCACAAAACAAAATTCTGGCATATAAAAATCATGAGATAAATTTGGAAGCATAACGGGTGTGCATAAAAGTTCAAGTAAGGTTTGAATGAGAATGAAATGTGGTTATTATTTACTTGGTGAAAATAACGATAGTAAAGGTATGTTCATAAATAGACTAAAACCTGATAAATTGAAAATAAAATCTTAGTATAATGAAATTAATTGAATAAATGGAAGAGGATATAATACCTTACATTGAAGGGGTGCTTATAAAAGCTTGTGAGGAGCTTCTCAAGAGATTTTAAACAACATGGGAGGTTTTTAGAGAGGTAGGTGGAGATTAAATTCAAGATCATTGGGTATTTAGTGAATAATAATGTGAGGTTGTGTGGGTATTTATAGAAAAGGAGAGGGTAATTCTTTATTATTTTCTAAACATATGTTTGGGACTCTATAGGATAAAATAATAAAAAACAAAAAAAATTCCATTATTTTCCACATGATTTCTACCAAATAGTTGGGTTTTCAAAATTTTATTTAGATAAGAACCTAAATCCTTAAAATAGTATAATTCATGACGTGGAAGTGAGTCTTGTTAATAATGAATTGATTTTAAAATAGTAAAATATAATAAAGGTTTATGAAGTTTTCATAAAAGGTTTTATAATTATTCAAAGAACTTTAAAAAAACATTATTTTAAAGAGTAATTATATTTTTGTGTGCATAAAAGTCATGTAATTTACTTCATCAATTTTGGGCTATTATGATGGAATAATACATACTGTATATTTATGCCATATGTAATTTTTACCCAAAAAATTTATGATCTCAGAAAATTATTAAAAATCTCTATTGTCTAATTTTGATGTGTTTATTTCAAAAATAATATTTAATTTACCAAAATAATTATCTATATATTAGAATATACACTTTTAAATCAAAATCCGTATTTAATGGAAAATTCTTATTTTTACGACACTAAACACTTTATGGCCCTTATAAAAATTACATTGGATTTAATTAAATTATATTATCATTTATATTTAAATAAATTTTATTTAATATGAATAATTTTTAAAAATAAAATTTTTTTGAAAAATTATTCTATTTATCAAAAGGGTGTTTTAATTGAAACTATAAATTTCCCAAAAATAAAATTTTAGTTTCTTTGTATCAAAATATAATTTTTATCAAAGTCATTATTTAGTGATATATATATTAAGTAATAATGAAAAGGTATAAATATAGCCATTATTTTATTTTAAAAAATCATATAATCATAGACTAGATACATAACCCCTTATTACACTGTTGTACATGCTAAGGGTAAGGTGTATGATGAAGGTAAATTCTTTGGGTGGTTCAGTAAAAATGGTTTTGGATATGAAATAGATAATATTTAAATTCTCTCATAAATTATTTCTCTAAATTTTCAGTTTTTGAATCTCAACTTGGGAATGGTCAATGAAAAATACATGTTATTCCATCTCTCTCAAAAGCTCTGATAAATGGCCTTCAGAGGGTACCATTATACTAGTTGGGCCACCACTTCTTCTATCTATATAAATTAGAATCTATCCAAACCCATAATATATAATAGTCATAATGTTAAATATAAAATTCCTATATTATTAATGTTTATGAGGATTAATAGTCTTTTAAATATAATGGGATAATTATGGATACACTTTATAATGGTCCAAAATAAAAAAGAAATATAGTACATGTGTTTTCTATAAGAAATTTATTATTTTAGAGTGGAATTTCATATATAAAAGTATGGGTCAATATATTCTTACCCCATTTAGAAATTTAATAATTAAAATTTTATTTTTTACAATAAAATAGATGAGGGTAATTTTTTTTCATCACCCATTCGAGTTCCCACTTTGCCTCCTCAAAATTTTGGCCCAACCATAATACATTGACAAGGCGAGTTTTCTTTTTTATGTATAAAATTGTCTCTATGATCGAATATCTTCACTTATTTCTCCACATATAAAATATCATTATCCAAGGGTACCACCTATGGATTTAGAACAAGTGAGGGCTTTGATATGTACTTCCTTTGGTGAGATACAAGGAACACATGAAGTACTTATGATTTGTTAGATTGGAGTGATTATCAATAGGACAAAGATTTTATGAGATCAAGGGTGTAAAATAGGTATATATATATAGGAATAATATTTCCCTTATTACTAAACCTCATGAATTTCTTCTATAAGGAAATATGAAGAATCACTATATCCCTAACCTCAAACTCCAAGTCTTGTCGAAAATCTTCTGCATTACTTTTTTTCCGAATCAACATAAATTTCATATGATATTTAATGTTTGAAACCTTATTTATCATCTATTGTACATGTTTAGATCCCAAAATATTCTTATTTACATCATCATCGTAGCAGGTTAGAGTCTGACACCTCTTCCCATTCCTTATAAGGTGCCATTTTAATTATAGAATGAAATCTATTATTATATATGAACTCCCCTAGGGGAAGATATTGATACAAATATACATATAAATCCATTAAAAAAGATCTCAAAAATATAATCTAGAGTTTATATGGTTAGCTCATATAGTCCATCTACATGAGGGTGGTAAGAAGTACTGAAACTCAACTCTATATCCTATAATTAATGAAGGCTTCCAAAGAACCTCATAGTGAACCTAAAATTTGAATCAGATACAATATAGAGTGATACTACATGTTTTATTTTAACTTCTTTTATGTATATCTTAATGAGTTAGTCAAGATATAAATCTTCCTTGATAGAAATTAAGTTAGCTGACTTTATAAGGTGATTGACTACCACCCAAATGGTGTTATTGCCTTTATATGTCATGGAGAGTACTACGATGAAATCCATGGCTATTTTTTCCCATCTCAATACAAGTACATGAAATAGATTCATCATACCATTATACTTCTATCGCTTAACCTTGACTTTTTTTAATACCAAGCATTGAGATACAAATTATGTAATCAACCTCTTCATGTTATCACACAAGATATTTTTATTCATTTCTATATACCTATTTGTTCTTCCTTGACAAATAGATTAGGAAAAGATAAGTGAATAATCCAAAAGTTCCATCTCAAATTATGGTTTTTATTTGACACATATCCGAGTCCTATACATTTTAACTCCATCTTTAGGAAAGTTGATCACCGAAATATTCACTAATTTTTTTGTATCTCCTCAATATCTTTTTAGGACTATTTAATCTTCTCAAGATTAGATATTTGAGAGGTTATTTGTGAATGGTTATATTCCATTCCATTTATGATTCCCATGTATAACCTTTTCATGTACAATATTACTGGATCCCTTTAAATCTTCATCATGGATAGGGTCGTGGTAACCTTTAAACTCAAAGTTTCTTCCACATCCTTTAAATTCCTTGGATGGTAATGAATTGAATAGTTGTAAACATTTAACATCACTAAAAAACTTCATTGGTGAATATTGATCTTCTTTTTTGTGAATATATACTTGAGTATTTTATAATTCCTATATATGTCACACTTCACATAGATTTAATTTCATTAAAAATTCAATGCAAAGGTCACAACAACCAATTCCAGTTCATGGGTGGGGTAGTTATTCTCATGTATCTTTAATTGGTGAGAGAAATAGGCTAAAATTTTTTCATATTCCATCTAGAAAAAATCCAATACTTTTTTGGATTCATAATTATAGATAAAAAATCCTTCCCTACAGGAAGGTAATTTGAGAATAAGAGCTGTGATTATCCTCTTATTTGACTCTTTCAATCCGTCCTCACATTCATTATACTAGAAAAAATTCACTACCTTCAAAGTTAGTTTGGTTAGTGGTATTGAAAATCATGATAATTTTCTCAAAAAATTTACAATAATACCCAATTAATCTAAGAAAACTATGGATATCTATCATATATGATGGTATGGTCTATCCTTTAATTGTATATGTTTTTAATAGATCCACATATATCCCTTTTCTAGTGATAACATTCCTTATTAATGTAAATTTCTCCATCCAAAACTCACATTTATAATAATTCACGTATAAATTATCTTTCCATATGGTCCTTAATACAACATTCAAATTCTCCTCAAGTTCCACCTTACTTTTGAAGTAGATAAGAATATCATCCATAAAAATTAAAAAAATTTACTTAGTAATACCTAATGATTCTACTTATTACGTCCTTGAATATTGTTGGAGAATTTTTGAATCCAAATGGTATCATTATGTAATCATAGTTATTATACCTTGTATGAACATTGGTATTTTTGGATATCCCCCTTCTCCACATTTACATGATAAAATCCTGAACTAAGATCCACCTTAGAGAAGTACTAGGATCCGTATAACTAATTGATCAAGAATCAATACATGATATAGGATAATTTCTCTTTATCAATATTTTGTTTAGATCATGATAATCATTTTAGAGTGTATTTAACCATCCTTATTATTGAAAAAGAGGAATGGAGAACCCCACAACGAAGCACTCAAGGATATAAACTCTTTATCTTGATTCTCTTATAGTTGGTTATCCATCTCTTAAAGTTTAATTGTGGCCATTTTAAATAGAGTATTATAAATTATCAAGAATATATGTATATGTTTGATCAAGAACTCAACCTCTCATATTGGATGAATACATGATAATTATTTTGGTGACACATTAGTGTATTCTCTTATAATGGTTATTTCACCAATGACAATCATTTCCTTTGTTTCAATCATTTAATAAAGATAAAAATTCTCATAAGGTAATAATATCCATGCATGATACGGTTATTCTGAAGGAGATTAATCATACTCCATACAATTGCATTGGATCAAAGGGTGATTCATGATACATAGGATAATTTCCCTCTCTTGATAATTTATGTGAGCCCTATATAAGGAAACCTAATACATACCTATAATTTCATCAAATCCAGCCAAAGATAGTATCATAATGTTTTTTGGGAAATTAAACCTACAAATATTGATAGGGTAGGTGTTATATACTTATGATACAATAATTTCCTATTTTCCATTTTCCCTGATTGCTCAACTTCAATATTTTTTGTTGGTAATTGAATAGTCTTATTAAATTTGAATGATATGGAAGAATTTTTACAACTGTAGTCAAATAGTATGTTCATTATCATTTCATAAATAATTATCATATATATTACTAATTCATTTTTAGGATCCACCATATAGGTTAAGAGAGAATTTGATCCCATTTTATCTAGTCCTTGGATTTTTTACTCTAATCTTTTACCACCTTTTTCTGAGTTCATTGGTTCTCATAGTGTCCTTTTTTACTTTTAGTCGTAGAATTGGGAAATAAAATGAGGGTTGACTAGAGAATTACTTTCTTCCAAAACATTGTTTTCCTATCCACATTCACTAGCTAGGTGCACATACTCACAACACCAAAATCATTACGTTGTCCCATTCAGAAAATTTCTAGGAGTCTTCTTTCTACACTTTTGATAAGTGGGATGTTGGATTTTCTTATCATTTTGAGATTTAACCCTTACTCTTATAGAATTAGAATCCATTATTAGCTACCTATATCTAGAAACTAGAGACCCTTTAGAATCCTCTATTTCATTTCAACTTTTAGAAAATATTAGGAAATTTTCTCATAGATATCATAGTCTTGAATCACCAGATATTTTTATAGATTTGGCTTTATCCTTCTGAAGAAGTGGTCAACTTCAATTTTTGGGTCAATGAAAAAGAATATTGTGTATCATGGAATTATATATAATTTTTCCTCATAATCCCTTATGGATTCATCCCCATTTTTCATAAGTCTATGTAACTCCCACTCCATTTAAATTTGGAGAGTCTAAGGAAAATATTTATCAATAATCAGTTTCCTAAATTCTTTTCCCTTCATCACATCAATCAATTTTTCATGATTCATATTATTTATTAACATCCATGATTTATAATATTCTCTCTCCTTGTAAAACAAGGACCCTATTTTATGAACTAGAAGATGATCAAGTTAATACCCAATTCATCCTTTTAGGGTTATTAACCCTATGTATAACTACACTATAGAAGAAAACTCATATATTATATAGACACATATTTTCCTACATAGAATCCACTTTCCTTAGGGTTTCCCAAAATTTTGGGATGTTATCCAATGTTTAGTCTAATTCATAAGGCTTCGACTAAGGTTTTATAATTATAATACCCAAAAATAACTAGACCATACTATAAAAACAACTATGGAAACCCAAATATTTTATAGACTTTATTTAATGATTTATTACATAAATATACCCATAATACAATCACAAAATATCATGAGGCCTAGTGTCTTTAGTTAATTAGATGCATATCATGATTAGTTTAAATATGGATATACTGATATTATTTTAAAGTCTATAACATTACATTAAATTTTATTTATATTTTAATAATGCATGGGATTACCTGAGGATGTAAATAATAATGGGATGATAAATAAATGCACCATAATATTTTTTATTTATTAATGAATGTGATTTTAAGAAAAATGTTGGAAACCTTATGGGTACAAAAGTAGACAGTCAACCGACATCATAAGTAATGACCGACTCTTTAAATGGTAGTTTTGGTCTTTTATAAACCATAACTCAATAAAGACTCCATTGTAGGGAATTTTCCTTTTCATCCGTGTCATCTTTGAGGATATATTCAAAATTTCCATCCACATTGTCATAGGTTTGGATAAACTCTTCCATTAAATAAAAGCAACATAAGAATGTGGAAAAAACATAAAACACGACATCATAAGCATAAGTCAAGGATTACCACCATGAAATCATAACATAGTATTCTTAGTCTAAGAACCCACGAACCATACAAGTTATCTAAGGAGATAAAAAAATACCCTATATATTGGAGGGGTAGATAATTCTAGGACCACTCATCACATTAATATTACATACATTCATTTATGTTCTATATAGATCATAAATTGTAATAACATATTTCACCGTTGTTAATCCCAGGTTTATGTCGTATGGGATACATACATAGAACTGACCATTCAGTTAAAAATAGGTGAATAAAGGTGAATAGCATTGAGTTGAAATTGGGGATTTGTATTAATAACACAATCTTTTGGCACAAAAAAATCATGGGATAATTTTGGTAGTATAACATGTGTACATAAAGGTCTAAGGAAGGGTTTAATGGGGGTGAAAGGTAGTCTATCACTACTTGGGATTCATAAGGAGAGTAAATGGATATGTAAAAACACATTAAAACATGATAAATTGTAAATCAAAAGGGTCAGTACAATGAAAGTACTTAAATACATTGGAAGAGAAGATAATTCCTTATATTGAGAGGGTGCTTCAAAAAGATTAAGAGAAGCTTATTTAGGGAATAGTAACACCATGGGAGGTATTTATAGAGGGATAGTAAGAGTAAATTTGTTCTCTATTATTTTTTAGATAATAATAAAGGATGGTTGTGTGGGAATTTGTAGAAAAAGAGAGGGTAAATTCTTTATTGTTTTCTATACTTAGGTTCTATACTCTAAATGATAAAATAATCAGAACCAAAAACCATCCCATGATTCCAATAAGTTCAAAGAATGATGATTTTTTTGTAATATTTTATTATTATAGGAACTCAGATCCTTAAAATAACACCTTTCGTGATTTGTATGTGGTTTATGTTCATAGACAATTGATTTTAAAACATTAAATTATAATAAATGTTTTGAAGGATTCATTAAGGGTTTTTAATATTAATTAAATAACATCAAACACACATTATTTTAAAAGGGAAATCTTACTCTGGTCACATATTCCATTTATATAATTTATTACATCAATTTTGGGCTATTATGATGTCATAATACCTGCTGTATATTTATACTCTATTTAATTTTTATCCAAGAATTTGATTGTCTCAGAAAAATATAAAAAATAAACAATTGGTTAATTTTGATGTGATAATTTAAAAAATAATATTTATTTTTCCAAAATAATTTTCTAAATATTATAATTTATTCTTTCAAATAAAAATCCCTTTTTACTAAGAAATACTAGTTTTTCTGACAATAACTAATTTTTGAACCCTATAAAAATTACATGGGAATTAAATAAATTATATAATCTTTTATATTTAAATAATTTCTATTTATTAAGAAAATTTTATGATAATGAAATTTTTTAAAAAAATTCTTTAATTTATCAAAATGTATGATTTAATTGAAAATTTAAATTTTCCGAAATTTGAATTTTAATTTCATTGTATCAAAATATAATTTTTATCATAAGAATTATATAATATATATATATATATATAAAGTAATAATGAAAAATGGGTAAATATAAATATTATTTTATTAAAATTAAAATTTAAAAATTCATACTTTTTAGGTTTAGATATATAACCCCTTATTACACTAGAGTACCCTCTAAGGATTAGTTGTACAAGGATGGTACCATAATGGGATGGTTCAAAAAGCATGGTTTGGGCTGTGATATTGATAATTTCTAACATATATAAATAGTTTTTCTAAAGTTTTAGTTATTGCATATCATCTTGGTTTTGGTCAAGGGAAAATAAAAATGATACTATCTCCCTTGAATGCTTTGATAAATGGGATTTATAGGGTATTATCCTACTGGATGGGGCCATAGCCTCTTCAGTCTATATAAATTAGACTTTATCATATCACATAATATATACTAATCATATTGGTAATGGTAGAATGACAATATTATCAAGGGTTATTAAGCATAATGGTATTTAAATTCTGATAGAAAAATTATGGATTTATTTTATAGTGGTCCAAAATAATAAATAAGATACTGTACATGTTTTTTATATACGGAATTTATTAATTTAGAATATGATTTCCTTTATAAATGTTTGGGATGTTAAAACTTGGTTAATACATTATCCAATAGGGATTTTTTTGAATAAAACTACTGACACAAGGAAACTACATATCTCTGTTATATTCATTGGTGTGGAATATTCTTTGACTACCATTGTTTTTTTAGAAAAATAGATATTCCATACTAGTAGAAAATATGGACCAGAAATGAAACATCATGTATCCAACATCAAGGAACCAAAATTCACACTTGCAGAATTTCCCATGTAATACCTTTTCTCTAAGGGTCTCAAGAATTATTCACATATAGTTATCATACTCTTCTTAGATTTTTAAGTATACCAAGATATCATTAATGACCACCACCATGAACTTATCAAGATAATCCATGAAGACTCTATCCATAAAATCCAAAAAAATATAAGGTTCATTAGTAATTCTTAAAAGAATTAAAATAAAATCATAATCTCTATATCTTGTATGAAATTATATGTCTGTGATATCCTCATTCTTCAACCTAAAATGATGATAACCAGGACAAATACCAGTCTTTAAAAAATATTACATTCCTTGAATTTGATCAAATTAGTTATCAATGGATGGTAAAGGATACATATTATTTATAGTAATGAAATTTATCTCCATGTAATTGATTCACAACATCATGTTTTTAAAAATTAAATAGGGGATACCCAGGGTGAATCACTTGGAAATATAAGTCCCTTATCACAAAACTCCTTTATTTTTTTCTTTAACGCTAACAACTCCATTTTTCCACTTTATATGGTGTGTTAGATATGGGTATTATATAAGGAATGAGTTTAATGTGAACCTAAAATTCATCCTTATGTGGATGAACATGTAATTTCAAGGGTAATATATCAATGTATTTTTGTTCAATGGGGATACCCTCTATCATTAAGATGTCCTTCACATCCATAAATAGTGTTTCTCTTCAAATGATCATAAATTTTCATTAAGATAATCTACTAAAGGTGGGTCTATAAATTAATCAAGAAGTAAAGTATATCCATAAAAACAAGGGATTCTTTTCCCCCTTCAATAATGAAAATATCATTCTTTAAAAAATAAATTCTTTTATTATACATTGAGATCCAATCCATACGAAGTACTAAGTAAAAATAAACAATAATTATAAAAATTAGGATTTCCACCAAGGACTATCTATGGATCTTAATAGATTATTCTTAATAAATATTCACTAAAATAAGAATATCATTTGCGGTTGTAACTGGTAACTCTTTTCTTTGAGTTTTACGGGATGATTAAATGTTCTCATTAAACATGCATGATATAAAGTAGCGTGTAGATTTGAAATAAAATAAATAATTTACTAACTTTGAGTTTTGGATAAATATACCTTATATCATTCCATTTAGTACATTAAACTCAACTATAGTGAACAAATAAGCTATACCATTATCCCTTGAAATTTTCTGAGTTAAATTCCCTTGATGTTTGGGGAATTCGTTGGCATAACGCCCAATATCCTTACAGTTAAAACATTGAGGCTCCATTTTTTTTCCTTTGTATTCATAAACCTGATTTAATTTTCTTATGCACTATAAAAACACTCCAATTATCTTTTATAAATTCACCAATTGTTTTACCATAGAAACTATATGTTTGAAATTCAACTTTATTTTTCTCCCCCATTGACATAATTTTATTTTTGTGATGCTCAACACACCTATTTTTCTCCATATTACCATTGAAGATATAGGTCTTAGGGAACTCCGTTAAATTAATGACACTTAAGAATATATCCCCATATGAAGAAAATGTCATAAAGACTAATACCCATTGATTACTAAGATTTATTCCATCAATGAAATGGTAATTATTTATTTCTGGTCCATGTATATTGTCCAAAATGAATCTTTAAAACCTTATAATTTTATCTTCATATTAAGCAATATATTCCTCCTCCTTATTTATATGATGGATGAATTTAATTTCCATTTCATCCCTTTGATAATTAGGAAATTATTTTTCATAGAATATATTCTTAAAATTAATTCATTCTATACACATTATACTTACTTCTTCATTAATGTTATGAGTTATTGGCCACCATTATTTTTCATCTCCATTTAAAAAATATACCAAAATAATGATCTTTCCCCTTTCACTACATTCCATAGTGAGAAATATATTTTCTAGTGACGTGATCTTTTGATCAAATACCAATGGATTAAATGTTTCACTAAATGGAATAGACAGTTTTCGCATGAAGCGGTCCAACATAGTTAATCCACATTATGGATTGATAAGTTACTCTATACTAGAAAGGTTATTTTTCATAACCTGAATAAACTTCCCTATTATGGTTTTGATATAGTTAGATATAATTATAACCTCATTTTATTAAGAGAAACATCCCTATATTGACTATTGGTGTTTATATTGTTCCCATTACTTCCGTTAGTCACCATCATTTATAATGGAATAGCTATAATTAGTGCATTATATTGAATTGTAATATACAATTCTTATTAAGGATTCAAGGGAAATTTTCCATATAATCATAATTATTTTCCATAATAATTGTGATATATAATTAGTTCCCTATAAATTATTCCCAAAGGTTTCTACTAAAATTCCAATAATACCAGTTATAACAACCCATTCTACAGAAAACCATAGTGGGTAGTTATGTAATGCCCCGACCCTAGATGCCCAGAGCTGGTGCATTATATTTTTACATTGAAATGATTACAAGGAATCCGATCCAAAAGAAATGACCAATTCAGTATCATTTTAATCTCAGATTACATACATGATACCCATAAAACATTAGTAAATAGAAAATAATAACATGATAAATAATATAATGAAGTAAACTACATCCTTGAAACTAATTCAAAGGATTCCTCTTCATAAACTGGGGAAATAAAACATAATAACGGTGAGATAATATTCTCAGTAAGGGTATGTAAAGTGGAATAAATAATGAAATAATGAGAATAAATCAACATGACAAGGTATATAATTGAAATACATTCCATTTAATCAATAATGAGAGATTGGAACTTAATAATGGATATTATAACTAATCAAACAATCACATGTAACCGAAACAAAATAATCCATAAAAATGTAATTCATAATGATTGATATCTAAACCATATTATTGAGGATTCATGCTAAAAATCTAATACATTCAAGACTTCATGCCAAAAAACTAATATTGTCATGGATTATTTCCAATAATCTAATATTTCTAGGGATTCATGAAAAAATATAATACTATCAAGGATTAATTTCATGAATCTAGTAAATTGGTAAGGCAAAAAAAACATATATAGTTTGTCTCATGAAACCCATTGATGCATCAAGGGTCTATAGAGCCCCCCACCCATCACATACTAAATTCAAAACATTCCTCAAATGTAGAATAATTAATTTAATTAACAAATAACATGACTTATCATAAAATATACAAATTTATTTAATAATATGTTTTTATCAATAATTTATCATTGGATGATATGTAACAACAATGATTGTTGATGTTGATGAATGGTAATTCTATTTAACGATCATTTAAACATGATCGAGGAAAATATTATTTAAGCATTACAAAGTACCCCATACCACATTGAAACATTTAACTAATAATTCCCCATGAATTAGATAAAACTTATAATATCATGAGAATAAAGAGATCCATGACATAACATTTCAATGTTAGTATATACACCATATAAACTAAACTAGGTGCATAATAATAATTAAGTCTTAAAGGAATGTAAATTGAGATGAAACTCCCTTACAACATCAGTAGATTTCAAATCGTAGGATTAAAAAAAGAGTAATAATAAATTTAAATGTATAATATAATAAAATAAAAAGAACTTATGATATAATATATCAAAATGGGTAGTATATACACCACAAAAAAGGTTAGTGGTGTAAATGGCATACGCCTCATGTAAAGAAAAGTGATACAAGAATCTATTACCTTAACCTAAATTTTGTCGTGTGGTATTTACATTTCTACATAGTAGTTTAAAATATGTAACTAACTTGTATAAGAACTATAATAATTTTAATAATATCATACATTAAGTTCTTAAAATATTTTATTACCCATTTTTAACACTCTTTCATTATTTTAACTATTTCGGGTCTTAATTACCTAGTTTTCTCAATTATGTTTTGACTTGTGATTTATTATTCCTATTAATTAGATATTTATTTATTTATCTCTAAAATTTAAACCATTAATTAATTATCATATATATTCAGTATATATTTATTTATATAATTCCCTAATATTTTGATATTCGAAATGAAGTGCACCGTTCATGGAGACGGTAAGACGTACGTACACATGAACACTAATTTCATTTTTTTATTTTTTTAAAATAATGAAAAATAAATGATAAATATGCATATAATAATTCCAATACCACATATATGTTATATATGTTTCATAGTTTTATTAAAACCATCCTTTATACACACTATGAATGGCTTGAATGAGTCATATCGCTTTGAGGGGGTGGTATTCCGCACTTCCTCAAACGAAGTTATCATATTTACACAAGATGGAAAGCATAAAGGTATGTTATAAATAAAAATTATAGAAGAAAAAATACAATATAAATATCATATATATCATATATAAATATAGTTTCCAACATAATATCCACCGTGATATGTGGTAAAGGAAAAATGAACAATCATCATTTCGTGAGGGAGTAGTTCACCATACACATCAACAACATGTTCATTACCCATTTGATGGAGGTGTGTAATTTTAGGTCAAAACCATTATATAAAAAACTAGTATATTTTGGATACTAATTTTTATATAAGTATGGAATATGGATATTAGAAGTGGTGGGGAATGGAATGGAAACTAAAGATATTGAGGAAGTTTGTTACCTCTTAATCAGGTAACTAATTTTGGTTTACACCAAAAGGAATACTTAGATGAATTTTTACCCAAGGGGAGAATTCTATGTTTATTTTAGGGATGTTGGGAGACAAATTTTTTAGAGATTGGACTAGAAAACTTTTCTTGATAGGCCTGAGGAAGTGGTAGAGTGCTTGCCTATTTATAGTAGAAGGGGGGTGACACTCTTGTACATACCAAAAGGTATTCCTTAATGGGAGGTATAACTTACCAAATGATGATACAAAGTGTAAAAATAATGGATTATACTAGATTAATGGTCTATGAAAACCTCTACTACACAAAAGTTAGTTCATTTTTAAAATTTAGTTCCTTAACTTCTTAGATTCCCCAATCTTATCATTTTTGTTTTTATTAATGGGTATAGTTTTCCAACCTAAGTAATTTAAAAATTAAGAGTAAAATAAAGTTATATTTATTAGTAAATATAGAGTAACTAAATTAGTTATATAATATCTAATTATAAAATAAAAATACCATGTGTTTTTTAAATAAAATTTAAAACAAGCGCATGCAACGCGTTAAAACACTCTTAAAATATGGACTGTGTTAACGAAGTTTTTACAATATAAGGGTCAATATGTTAATTATAAAAGATCACTTGTTACATTGATATAACATATTTAATATTTATTATAAAATAAAAATAAATTTTTAGAATATAGGATTTTTGATAATTTTAGAACATTTGATAAAATATCATTTATTTTAAATAACAATAATGTCAATTTTAACATTATTTATTTAATTTTAATTTTAATATATTAAAAAAATAATGAAATTAAAATATATCAAGTTTACATAATTTTAAAATGATATATTAATCTAAATAAATAAATAAAGATAATAATTCAATCAATTCACTTCAATTTTAATATTTATAGTTTCATTTTTTTGTTAATTATTAAATAAATGATCACTATGTTGGTGCTTCCTAAGAATTTTATGTAACTGAACCATCTCTAAAAATTATTGATAAATTATTATGATAAAAAACCCCATTTATCTTTCAAAAGTATATATATAAATTAAAATAATATTTTTTTACATATGTAAATGTTTTATAAAAGTTAAAGGTAAGGAAAGTCCCTTTTTTGTCTATTTTACTCACTCAAGATTTTATATTGGGAAATTTCATTTAATAATATCACAATAAACCATAAAACATTAAAAAAGGGGATATGGTAGACTTATTGGAAGAAAAATGTTTTTTGGACAATTTCCTAGGTCATTTTGGCCCTTAAGATTAAGTTTTAGTCTCTTATTAAGCTTAATTTTACCATAATCACCATAATCAATTTTAATCACTCTCAATAATATTTTTGGTCAAACACTATGTTGATATTAATAGACCAAAAATATTGTACTGATTACAATAGTGTATGTCCATTTTTCAAAATTGAAATCACAGAAGTGGGAAGAGTAAGATTAACGCTAATACTGCACATGTGGAAAGAAAGTGAGTTCTAAAAGTAGAAATAATCAAAAGTTTAATATGTTTTTATTTATAATTTTATTTTAAAAAATATTTAAATGAAATAAATTGGATTAATGTTTGTATAATTTATCTATTGTGACTTTAAAAATTAATTTAAAATATAATTTAACACAAATTATTTTTTAAAAGAAAATTCCTTTTTTAATTATATGGTAGTATTTTTCACTATTCATGAAAATGAAACCTCTCTTAAAAATACCAAAAATTCACCCTAACCTACTTTTCAAATTCAAAATACAAAAAGGAATTTTATTTTGAAAAATAAAATTTATAAAATTTATAAAATTTAATTTTAAAATTGGTGCACCATAAAAAGGTGGTAAAACCCAGTCTTGTATGCAACACCATCTAACACAATGTGGTCTGTAGTGTGAGCTTAAAATGGTATTTCATATAAAAAGATAAAAAATAAAATTTATTATAACATGAAAATATTGTAATTTATTAGAGTGTAACATTCTCCCCACTATATTTAAATTGATTCCTCAGAAGTTAAACATTATCTCAGTTATCGAGGGATTGATATTTGATGATAAACTATTGTTAAAAAACAACACCATAAATAGGTTTAATAACATATATTACTAATAAGAGAGAAAGAAATATAGAATGGTCATGTAACTAGGTTCTCTAGTTGGATAACATAGGTCGGTAATGGAAACATGGATAAAGAAGAAAAATCTAACAATCATGTTCTAATGAAGAGTGCTCGAGAACATGGTTAGGAAAAAGTTAACAGTCAAAAGAAAAAAAATCCATGATGATATAATAGGCCATTAGATTAATCGGAAATGAAGGTACTATGCTTTTTTTTTTGGTTTCAAGATCATTTTTTTCCTGAAGTTGAAGAATTCTTTCACTCTATAAGAATATAAGTAAATATACTTACTTGGTATGTTTCTATAATTACAATCTTATCCATTGGTCAAGCCTTGAACTATTTACACTTCATATATTAGAACAATATTCACCTTTTAGTGATATAACATATAAATCTCTAAAACCACATCCAAATTACAACATAATCCATTTCCTAAATGGTTAACCTTTCTAAAAGATTATGATTCAACACATAAGAATCATTTCTATGGTAGTTAGTATTTTCCAGTTTCCTTTATCAATATGAATGATCTCTTTTTCCAAAATTAACTAAACATTAGGGATATATTAAGGATTATATTTCCCTTATCCATGTTTTTAAAAAAAGGTTTACTTGCTTCTGAATCACATTTCATAGTATCATTCAAGAGTTATCTTAAATATTTAATGAAAAAGTACTACATTACAACCCATATATATATATATTTCATAAATCATATGATGAGAACATAATCAACAAAATATTGTTACAACATATTTATTAGATTAAAATATATAAGTAAATTTATCATTACACTTCAATTGTGGTAATAACATATGCTTGAACTTGATCCCTTATCTTCTTATAGGGCATTTTTTTCATAGTTCCCCATATCCTTACTATTGAAGCATTTAACATTAGAAATTTTTTTCTTTCCCTTACAATTCGGAGTGTAGTGGCCTTTTTCTATACACTTAATAAAAACTCATTTCCCCTATAATAATTCTATAAGGTGTTTTCCTCCACAAGTATCACATGTTGGAAAATAATTCATTCTCGTTTTATTTTTATCCACATCTTTCTCTATGGTCCTATTATTATCTTTATTCCCTTTGGATACGCAACACTTGGAGAATTATATCTATGTTTTGATGTAACACATCAAAATTTAATAATATAAAGAAAAGTTTTGATATAGTAGAGACATTCATAGACTTAGATTATTCCCTTAAAAGAAATGATCAATCTTGTATTCCTTGTTGTGTATGAAATAAGTAGCATACCATTATAACATTGTAAAGGTGGATTCATACTCTATAAAAATTTATTTATCCTTTTTATTTACACTATAGAACTTTATCTTCATCTCAATTTGTTTCCCATGTGGGAAGTATTTATTAATGAATATCTACTTTAAATATTTCCATTCTATAAGTTCTATTTCTTCTTCTTCCTTGGTATTTTGGATCAATGACCACCATTGATTGAATTCCTCTCTGAGATAATACAATGAAAGTGTAACCTTTTCCTTTTCACCACATCCAAACACCAAAAATATATTCTCCATATACGTAATCCATTCCTAGCTATAATTGGATCGGTAGTCCCACTAAAGGATGGGGGCCTCCATCACATAAAGTGATCCATCATATGATAGTCTCATTACTGGACCGATTTCTCCATATGGGAAAGATTACATGTCATAATATTATTAAACTAACCTAATATTTCCATAACATTCTCAGTTCCAATACCAACTATACTGGTTTCCTCCATAGTAGAATCTATTCATTTTCCATATATACTGATACCATTTTTCATTCTAGGTTCCATTTCTGAACAATGGAATATACTAGATTATCTCTTAAAATTATGAACTTTTTATAACTCTAAATATAGCGAAACATAAATTATGAAATTTACACATAACTAATATAATAATCATAAAAATGGATTATTTGGGGATATCATTACTTATCAATCCTTCATAATATAAGATAAAGAAAATGTGAACTATCCTAATCCAATCCCCCGAGAGTGTCAAACTAGGTGCATATTAAGGACCATTTTCGTGTACCAAGTTACCCCATGTTAGGCCTAGAACACCTTGTTGGAGTTAATACTCCAAGGTACATCTGTGTGAGAACCACACCCACTTGTAGTATCTAGACATGGATGTATTTCTAGGAATACCTACATTATATCTAACTTATCAAAATTATAGTATGTTATTCTATAATTATTCTCAATTTCTATCTTAGGGTTTTGTTCCCTAATCAATGTTTTCTAAATTTAGTTTCAATGATTGTTGCTAATATTCCAATGACACCAACTGTAACACCCCAACCACAAAAGCCTAAAGCCAGTGTATTATTTCATAGCATTTGAATGATTACAAGGAAAAAAATATTAAAATAATAGATTAGTTTAAAAATATTGGAAAACTATATTATATACATGATATGCATATTAAATTGGGAAATAGAAAATAAAAACATGATACATAGTAAAATTAAGTAAAATACATCATTGAAACTCATTCAATGGATTCCTCTTCATAACCTTTGGAAATAAAACATAATAAGGGTGAGCTAAAAAGATTAGTAAGGTTATGTAAAGTGGAATCAATAATGAAACAATTAGAATAAACCAATGTGGAATGGTGTATAATTGAAACACATTACATTCAATCAATAATCTGAGATTGATACATAATTATGGATATTTTAACTATTATAATAATCACATGGAATAGAAATAACAGATTATATAATGACGTAATTCATAATGATCGATATCTAAAACATATGATCGAGTCTTCATGATAGGAATCTAATACATTTAAGGATTAATTCCATGAATCTAATAATGTAAAGGCTTCTTGCCAAGAATATAAAAATGTCAAGGCTTCATGCCTAGAATCTAGCACAGTCAAGGATTCATGCCAAGAATATAATAATATGATGGATTTATTCCATGAATATAATAAATGGGTATATTCACGGAAAAAACCATATCTTGTTTGTCTCATGAAACTTACCAATGCATCAAGGGGCTATAAAAGTCCCCACCCATCACATACTAAACCCAATGCATTACTTATATGTATAATAATTGATTAAATTAATAAATAATGTACTTTGTCATAAAATATCCATATTGAATAAATAACATTGTTTTATCAATTATTCCCCAGTGGAGGACAAGTAACATCAAGTTTTTTGATGTTGATGAATGGAAATACCATTTAAAGATCATTAAAACATTCTTGAAAAAAATAATCTGTAAACATTCCAAAGTGTCGCATAAAAATTTTAAAATTTTAATTCATTATTAGACATGAAATAAATAAAACATATAATATCATGAAAATAAATATATTCATTATATAAAATGGAAACGGTAATATATACACCATAAAAAATAAATTTGGTACATAACAATAATCAGGTCTCAATGGAATATAAATTGGGATGAAAATACCTTACTACAAGAGTACATTTTAAATCATGGGATCTATGAACGAGTAATACTCAATTAAAAAGTTTTATATTATAAAATAATGGTAAATAACTTTATAATATATCAAATTTATTAGTATACACACCACACAAAATAAGTAAATGGTGTAAATGGCGTATGTCCCACAAAAAGAAAAGTGAGACACAAATCCCTTACCTTAACCTCTATTTTGTTATGTGGTCTTTATCCTCCTATATATTGGTTTAAAATTTATTAATAAATTATACCATAACTATAATCATTTAAATAATACTATATAGTATATTCGTAAAATATTTTATTACTCGTTTGTTAACACTCCTTCATTATTTCAACTATTTCTGGCATTAATTACCTAGTTTTCTAAAGAATGTTCTGACATTTGAATTTTTTTTCATTTAATTATATAATGGTTTCATCATCTAAATTTTTTTAACCATGTATTATTTATCATATATATTCAGTATATATGTATTTTTAGTAGTCCATAATATTTGGATATAAGAAATGAAGTGCACCATTCATGGAGACGGTAGACTTTATGCACGCATGAACACTACTTTAATTTCATTATATTATTAAAATAATTAAAACTCAATGATACATATTTATATTATAATTTACTTATCATACATATGTTATACATTTTAAATAGTTTTATTAAAACTGTCCTTTATAGGTTTCATGTATGGCATGAATGAGTCATATCGGTTTGAGGGGGCTGTAGTCCACCCTTCCTCAAACGAAATTATCATATTTACACTAGATGGGAAGAATAATGTTATGTTATAAATAAAAATTATATAAAAATAAAGAAATTATTAATATGATATTTAAATAAAGTTCTCATCATAATGGCTACCATGATAGATGGTAAAGGAAACATGAACACTCATTATTTCATGGGGCAACATGTCACCATATACAGAAACATTTTGTTCGTTACCCATTAAAAGGAGGTGTGTGTAAGTGTATGTGGAAACCATTAAATAAATAAACTAGTATATTTAGGATACTGTTTTTTTAATATATGTATGGAATAAAAAAATTTTAAGGGGTGGAGAATTGAAATGAAACTGAAGAGCTTGAGGATGTTTGTTACCTTCTAATTGGGTAACTACTTTTGGTTTGTACCAGAACACATCCTTGTATGGATTTATTCCCAAGGGGAAGATTATAGGTTAGATTTAAGGATTTTTTGATACTATTTTGGAAGCTTTTTATGATTCAAGGTAGCTTGATAGGTGCGAGGAAGGGGTAGATTGCTTACCTTTTTATAGTGGAGGGGAGTGACACTCTTGTAAATACTAAAAGGTATTCATTAATGGGAGGTCTACCATACCAAATGTTCCTAAAAAATAAAAAAATAATGGAGTAAATGGAACTAAGGGTTGATAAAAACCTTCACAACTCAATATAAGTGAATTTTAATAATTTGGTTCCTTAACTTCTACGATTCCCCAATTTTATCATTTGTGTTTATATTAAAGGATATAGTTTTAGAACATAAGTAATTTAACAATTAAGACTAAAAAAAGTGATATTTATTATTAAATATATATCCACTAAATTATTAATATAAAAAATAATTTATAAAATAAAAATCCCACATTTTTTTAAATTTACTTTATGATAAGTGCATGTGACGCGCTAAAGCACAACTTAAACCTCGATCGTGGTAGAAATGTTTTTACTATATATGGGTCAATATGTTAATTATAAAAGATAAATTGGTCAATTTATATAGAATTTTTAATATTTATTAACACTTATAAATCACTTTGATGAATATAGGATTTTTATTAGCTTTAAATCTTTTAATAAAAAACCATTTATTTTAAAATAACTATAATGTCAATTTTGACATTATTTATTTAATTTTAATTTTAAAATATCCAAAAAATATTGGAATTAAAATATATTAAGTTTACATAATTTTAAAATGATATATTTGTCTAAAAAATAATTAATTGAAATAATTCAATCAATCCACTTCACATTTAATATTTATAGTATCATTTTGTTAGTTAATTGTTATCTAAATAAGCACTATGTTGTTGTTTCCTAATAATTTTAAGTTACTAAAAAATCTATAAAAAATTGATTAATTTATATGATAACAATAACACATTTAAATTTCAAAATGATATGTATAATGTACAATATGATGTTTTTTAAATATCTAAATGTTTTATAAATGTTAAAGGTAATGAAATTTTCCTTTTTGTCTTATTTTCCTGACTTAACGTTTTTTATAGGGAACTTTTATTTAATAATATCAAAATAATGAATAAAATTAAAATAAATAGGGTATTTGGTCGAATTACTAGAATATAAAAACTTTTGGACAATTTTCCATGTCATTTTGGTCCTTATGATTATGTTTTTGTCCCTCTTAAGCATAATTTTACCTTAATCATCGTAACTATTTTCAATCAATTTCATTGATATTTTTGGTCAAAAATTAATTTGATATTATAAGACCAAAAATATTGTACTTTTAAAAACTATTCATATCCAATTTTAAAAAAACAAATAACAGAAGTGGGAAAATAAATATTAACTCTAATTCTGTACATGTGGAAAGAAAACGAGGTTTTAAAGTAGAACGGTTCAAGAGTTCAATAATTTATTTTATATAATTTTAATATATAAATGATTTAAATTAAATAAATTGGATTAATATATTTATAATTTAACAATTGTTACTTTAAAAACCAATTTAAAATATAATTTAAAACTAATAATTATTCAAATGAAAAAGCTGTTTTTAATTTAAAAGAAGTATTCTTCACTATTCATCAAAAAAGGAAACTTCTTAGAAAAGTACCAAATATTCACCCAAACCTAATTTCGACATTAAAAATTCAAAAATTTAGTTTACTTTGAAAAATAATGTTTATAAGATTTCCAAAATATAATTTTAAAAATAGAACCCCATTAAAAGGCAATAAACCCCAGGTTTGCATACAATGCAAGCTAACACAGTGTGGTGTGTATCACGAGCCTAACATGGTATTGCATATAAGGAGATAAAATAAAAAATTGATTCTAAAATGAAAATATTGTTATTTCATGGGGTTTTAAATGTTATATTATATTTTTTATACATAAAAAAGTGTTCCCGAATGATCCGCCAACTTAGTAGTCTTGGAAGACTAGATACATATATATTTTTTACATTACACTTTAGAACATAAATTACAACATAAATACTCCATATGGAAGTTATTATATTTTTCATTAGATCCTTAAAAATTATATATATATCTCTTTTAGGTTTATATAGGAATTTAAAAAATAATGGTGTGCTCAGATGCTTAGAAAGGAGTAGTGTACACGAATATATATGATAATATAAACATGATATAAGCTGTATGGAAAAGATTAGATGATAAAAATAATTATATATTAAAATTAAAGTGATGGAATATGATATCCATGATAATAAATAAAACCATGTATAATAATTAAAGATCTCATAAATATGGAATGCATAATTTTAGACAACATAAACACACCATCACGTCATTGATCCAAGTTATAATATATAAATGAGTAATGAATATTATATTACCATAAATATTTTGTCTCATGAGACCTATCAATGCCCTGGGGTTCTATCTATACCATCCCCAATCCATCAAAAATTAATTAAAATTAATTAATTATATGGGATAACAAGATATTTTTAAACATTACCCTAAGAACTTGTTATTAAATAAATGAAGAATAGAACAATGTTTATCTGTATGATGGATATATAAAAATAAAAATATTTTTTGATTCAAGAGATTATTTTATATATCTAAGAGAATATCCTGAAAATCAATATAGAAGTTATGGGGTATGCCCAATGTAACATGAAGTACCTTTATCATATTAAAAAATGATAAGGTGGTGGAGAGGGAAATTTCAAAGTGATGGGTTAAGAATTAAATATATTAATCAATTTCAATAGTTTTTAATATTAGGAGATCAAATAAATAGTAGGAAATCCTTAATTAAGGTTTATAATGGTCATGTGAATTATCCAAAGTATATCCCCCAAGAGTGTCTCGATAGGTGTATAGTCTCAATTCCACTCATATTATACCGAGTAAAAATTTAATTGATACTCAAACATAATTTTTCATGGTGATTACCCATTGGTGTATATGTACCAAAACTGTATCAACTTTCCAATATGCAAAGATGGATGTAATTTCATGGAAAATCACACATACTTTACTTTCCAAAATATAATATTTTTTGGAATTATAATGGAATAGGTAACATCTCAATAAAAATAACTTAAAGGATATAATTTCAAATATAATTCTAAATACCATTAATAATTAGATAATAGTGATATAAAATATCATATGTGTAGTAATTACAACGTACAATAGAAAACATGGAGTATAACATAAAAATGTATCAATAAATTAAAATTTGAGATAAAGAATCCATAACCTTATCCCCACTTATCTTAATGTGATATAACCACCTATATAACAAAAATAAAAATTTTAATTACCTATTTTATAAAATTATTCATACCTATAACCTTTTTCATCATCATTTATTTTTGTTCACCATATAAATATTAGTTAGCTATTATATATTATCAATATCAGGTGTAATTAATCTTGATCATTTTGAACCGGTTTCATAATAATAGTATCATAAAATGTATGATAATTAATACATTATAATTATTTATAATGTTATAAGTTTATTATATATACTTTTTGGTTATGATCCATAATGATGAATTTGATGATGGGCATGATTCTATGATTTTTAGAAAATTGATATCGATATTTTAGACAATGAGTTTAATATTATTGTTATAATTTCTGTAATAAAATAAATTCATTATTTAAAAATTTATGTAATATATTAATAGAAATTAAATTCATGTAGTAATAAATGAAATAAATTTATAGCATTGTTCAAGTAGGTGTTTAAACTAACCCGAATGAGAACATACCATAACTAATAGATGATTATGATGTTATTTAGTTACAATATCATTATAAAAAAAGAATAATGTACTTATATATTTTTTATTAGTGTTTTATATCAAATGTTTAATGAATTAGATGCAGAATATAACCTATTCAAAGCTATTATATAGTATGAATAAATCATTTTTTCTCATAGAATGCTATTTTGGATGGATGAATTTACCGTAGTTGTTTATTGCTCATATTGTTAAAAGGTTGTCCCATTTTTATTAAGATAAGAATTATTATTTCATAACTATCATATTTATTCATTAAACCCATTCTCATTAGTATCCATTAAAGGCGTTGATGAGAAGAAAAATGGAAATAAATCGTTCAACTTAGATGGTAGTCTACATGAACACATGACAATTTTTTTATTTTCTATAGAACCCAAGAAATGTATTATCTATTTTATAATTTAAATATACATAATTTTTTTTATAAATATAATAAATATTTATTAAATTATATTTTAGGACAAGATGTGTAATGTGGTCAAGGAAAACAAAACATGAGGCTTTGTGGAGATAGTAGTCCACAAAAATAGAAAAATATATTTTTTGTTTGCCTTATGGGAAAATGGGAAATGTGGATAATAGTTATTCAATTAAAATAATAAAATTAATTATACAAACAATAATAATTTCATTATATAGTCATAAGGAAAATATATTTGGAAAATTAATATGGGAAAAGAAGAAATCAGTCAAAGCTTGTACTCATGTTGAGGACATGGGATTTACCTTGGAGGTATCCTTGGAAACGGAGGGATTCAGAAATTAAATTATGACTATAATATATGGGAATTAATATGGTATTATTTTTGAGATGAAACCAATTTTTTTGAGTGGTATAGAATGTATGATGAGAGACTCCTTTTATTAGTGGTGATGATTATTTTTTTAAATATTTATACTTAATATAAAAAGGGAACATGTTTCGCATGCCATGTGCCTCTAGAAATGGATAATTATTTAGTTGGGTGAGGAAATACGGTTGATAATATTCCAACCAATCAACTTGAAACATGTTTTTAATTTGTTTCAATTTTAGTACCCTCAAGATTTATTAATTTTTCCATTTTTGGTTTTAACATGGTTACTATTTTCTGCTTAAGTAAATCATTTTTATGATTAAAAAATAAAAAGACCTTTTTTTAATATGTTGAAACTACTAATTCCAAAAATAAAATCAATTTTATCAGCTAAAAAATATATATGTAAGAAAAATCAATTTTGACATTAGCGCAAGTGGAACATGAAAACCAATTTTTAGAAAAATAGTATTTTTAATCTTAAAATTTTTATATTCGGTAAAATTATTAGGGTATTGAAATTTCATGATATAAATTGGTTTGTTACAAAAAATATGTGGATTTAAAATAAATTATCCAAATAATAATTAATTAAAAAAATGACACAAATAATTTTTATTAGAAAATATTAATTAAGTCCTTAAAATGTTAATAATAGGTTTTTTAAATTCAATAAAGTATTTTTAAAATGATTTTTTTTACAAATTAAATAAACAATTTTAAAATTATAAGGATTTATACAGTTATATTTATTGCATATAAATTTATAAAAATCCCAATTTTGGTAAAAAAATCTATTTTCACAACTAGAAATAGGACCTATTCCAAAAAAATATACCAACGGTTTTTTCTAATACATTGGTATAGGTACCGTAAAATGACCCTATACCATTGGTTTGGCAAAAAATGTTGGTATAGGTACCATTATATGACCCTATACCAACAGTTTCGGCTAAACCATTTGTATACGTTATAGTTACACCAATGGATTTTGGAAAAACTGTTGGTATAGCTTCCATAAAATGAAACTATACCAATAGTTTTGAAAAAACCATTAGTATAGGGGAGAGATACACAAAAGTTTTAGCTAAAACCATTGGTATAAATTCAATTTATGGACCCTATACCAAAGGATTTCCAAATAAGTTGGTATTAGTCCCAAAAATCAAAATACCTATTCCAATAGATTTGAAAACCGTTGGTATAGGTCTATACCAATAGTTTTCCAAACCTTTTCTATAGTTTTTATTTTTATTTTTAATGAATTAATTTCTAAAACTGTTGGTATAGGAATTCTATTTAATTAATTTCAAACCATTTTTATAGGTCTATACCGACGCCAAGCAATCCAATAACCACCAAAACCATTGATATAGCCTATACCAAGTTAAAAATAAAATTTACCTTTTAAATAAAATCATGAATAATTGAACTTATAGTTAACATTATGTAATAGTTTTAGGATGTAGTGTTTTCCTACTATAACAGGGTCTTGGTTATTTTAGAGAAGGTAGGCCATCACGATGTAGTCCTTAAGAGTTAATGCATTTTATAGTGATCAGAAAGGTTGAACTATGACCTTCATTATGCATCTGATTTAAAGATGTTTGACTTTGAGATTTCTAAATTTGGTAATGGGGAGATCACAATTTTATTTATAAATATTAATTTGATTTTAAACTATTTTGTTGTGATTATTATCATTAAAATATTATGGTAATGCTTTCTATTTTTATTTTATATGTGAGTGTCCTCTCAGATTCCATTTAAAACATCTTGACCCAAGTTCCACTAATACAGGTGTATGATACAGAGTTCCATATGACCTCATATGTGCCTCCCTATATTCTAGAGGCTACTAACTAGGAGTGAGGGTTTAATGAGGTAAATGGGAGAATATACCCTCATTAAAAAAAATAAGATAATAGTGGAAAAATATAAATAAAAACCATGTAATGATTATCAACAACCATGTATAATATAATCAATTCACTAAATAAGTAAATTCCCACAACTATAAAAATTAACATCCCTTGTCATATTAGTGTCACATGTCACATGAAACACTAAAATAAGATACACTATAAACACCCAAAATGGGTCCTGATATAATTTCTAGTCCCCACATTCATTCTCCATCAAGAATCCAAACTCATCAATCTAGCGTTGGGCCTTTTCCGTTATCCTGACCTGTGACCATGAGGTCTGCTCGGGAACCAATGACATATTGACCAGGGTGTGATTAAATCTCCATAGGCCGCCACAAAAATGTTTAAAAGAGTATTTAGACCAATAATATTGTATGCAGAAGTACAATGAATGATTGAAAAGTAGTAGATAATCCAAATATCATTATTTAACAATATTTAAATTAACCACATTTATTTTTAGTTCTATGTGATATCTGTAACACTCAAACCATCTTCATCCCATGATGGGCATCTAAACTATATTTTATAGGGGTAACATGTCAACATAAATGGAGAGTTAGTTCACATATTCAAAATGGGATTCATACCACCTTGTTTGACCATCCTAGCCACGTTATAAAACTCTATGTCCATACCCGAAGTGTCCCTAGCATCAGTCCATCATCTGAACCATGCATGAATTAGGTTCTAGAAGCATTAGTCTGACCCAACCAATGATGGGGATACTATGTACAACACCCCCACCATACCATCTATCACATTAACAATGGTCAAAATTAACAACCTCTTAAAAAATCATTGCAATAAGGTTGAAAATTTCCATTTTTACAAACATTTTCATGGTTCATTAAATTCAATAAATTTTCTCAGTTTTATATTATACTAATTTTAAAATTTATTCAAAATGAAAACAATTAATAATACCATTTAACAATTCTTGTAACATGGATATGTCTATTTAACAATTTATAATATTTATCACCAATTATCTCTTATCCCATTTATTATTTTTTAGTTATGCTAATCAACTCTTTATTAAAAAATTCCAGGTACAAACACAAGTGGTTAGACCTCATAAATTATCTAATTTTAATTTTACCACTCAATTAACATTCTCAAGGGAGATTCAAATCCCATGAGTGGCCTTAGATTTTGTTTACTCAATATCAATAGACCAAATGGTGTCCATGAAAGGTAAAAAACCATAACTCATTACTAAATTTATCATTTCATATCAAGGAATAAAATATGCAGTATAATGGCACAAAAGAAAATCCACACACATATATAAAAAAATAACATGAATATTGGAATCAAATGCAGATCATATACCCCAAGATAATTGGAAAATGTTCACTCAAATGCGGCCCTTGTTTCAAGATCAAACATACATCAATGACCAATTATGAATCAACTGGAGAGTAAGGGTTTAAGGATTTAGAAGGATATAAAACATCCAACCATGGTTCTTCTAGAGAAAATAAGGAAGAGGATTGTTTGAATCACCCAGATATTTGATTCTCTATAGGAAATTCATTAAAAAACCGATTATCGAAGTAGAATCAACTCTTGAAGAGTTTGAGAGATCTTGGTTCTAGACCCTAGTTGTTGGATGAGGAATAAAGAATAAAATAATGTATGAAACTTAAGTACTGAGGGGAAAAAAGTTAGAAAACTCTTATTTTAAGAGGCACATGTTTTAGACTAATGGTTGGACAAACCATGTACCAACTATGGGGAACCCTCTATCAAAGAGGGGCCCTGGTGGCACGGCTTTTCAGGGCCACCTATAAAGTTGTAAAAAACATGAATAGATATGTGATTACCACTATCCAAGAGGGGGCTGAAGAAAAATGGTTTCATGGTCCCTTATTAATGTTTTCTAATCATTCATAACCCACAATTAGGTTTCATGGTAATGGAGGATGGTTAGTAATAATAGTGTTCCAATAGTGAAACCCACGCAGGAAGGACACTTTTCCCCATTTCATGTCCTAAACATCGCTAACACCCTAGAGACCCTTCATACCCACATAAATAATTCCATCATCCAATTTAAAATTTATTAAAAAATTTAAAATATAAAATATACCTCTTCATCATTAGGATCTTAATACATCCCCACACTATAACATATCATCCTTGAGCTATACTCCTGAGCATCACTGAGCCTCCAAGGAAAAATTATTGGCCCATTGAGCCCATATATCTTCTTCAAACTCCCATGTTTCCTCCTAAACATCACCATTATTCAACAAAACTCATAAAAATGGCCTTATATTTCCTTGAAGAGTCTTCTCAAAATGATCCACAACACAAATTAGATTCTCCTCAAAGAATGCATTATCCTGAAGCTCAAAATCATAAACATCAATCAAACAAGAAGGGTTGGGGTGATACTACTGAAGATGTGACAGATGAAAAACATGATGACTATCATTATTGTTCTATGTACGAGACAATCAATACTCCATTGGTCAGATCCCCTCCACAATCCCTAATATCCCCATATAATTGGGCACAAACTTGGACTATTTCTAAATCTTATAGTGACCTAATTTTTTGTGACACATGTAGGAATACAAGGTCACCCAGTGAAAAATCATGGGGTAGATGTAGTTGATTAGTTTATGAATTATGAAAACTATGTTTCACAACCAAATTATCTTAGGTAAATTAAACATGACCATATTTCTCATACATAAGACTAGTACCCAAGAAATCTGATTCTCCATCTTCTATACAAAATAATGTTGATCTTAAAAGACTACCATAGAGTGCCTCATATGGTCCAATATAAATAGTCACTTGATTGTGGCTGTTATAGGTGAACTCAATAAGTTATATATTGTATCCCATGTCCAACCAAAATATAGGGTGTATTCCATCAAAATTTCATCCAGCACCAAGATAGTAAATTCTGATTACTCTTCCATCTGTGGGTGAAATGATGTTCTAAAAAACACCTAATTATTGAACACCTTCGATAACCCTTTATATAAGTTTCAAGTAAAATAAATATAAAAATTTGAAGAAATACAATGAGGTACCATGTGGACATGTACTTTCTCTAGAACATACAAGTCACTCAACTGGTCAATAGTAAAAGTGTCCCAAATTGACAAGAAATGTGTGACCATTTTCAATCGATCTAAAATCACCCATATTGAATCATTCTTTCAAGGAATCCTCAGAAGTCCCCCAAAAAAATCCATGGAAACATCATCCAATTTTTTTTGGGAATTGGAAATGACTATGTTGAAGCACTCACTTTGAGGAATTAAACTAACGCACCGTATCTTCTCATATAAAAGTTGGCACAATAATAAGGCCACACATGTGAGTAATTTCATTCTCATAAATAGTCTAGTAAAAAGGTGGATCCACACTCTTAAAACTATCCATAAAGTCCAAAAATTATGAATTATTATACTACATCCACTTTACTATATTCAACAGACATGGATTAATGGACAAAGAGATGGGTTTCATCAGCTAATGCCCCTCCTAATCATCTCTTTGAATATTAGAAAACAAATCCATCATGATCTACTAAGAACTAGACTGATGAACCATTTGATTTTTTTGTTTTCTGATTCAAAGCATCTACAACATTATTTCCATTCCCTAGTGTGTAGGTTAGCTAAATACCAAAAGACTATATATACTAAACCCATATTTTCAACTATGGGTTTATATATCACTAGGAAAAGATATATTTAAGGCACCTATGGTCAATAAAAACAAAAAAATTCTCTCCCAAAAGATACTGCTACTAACATTTAAAGAAATAAACCAATGTGACCAACTCAAGGAAATGTGTGGGATAGTTTTTATCATACATCCTCAACTACCATGATCCATACTCTAGGACTCGATCTCACTACATCAGCACTACCATACGTCCAATTCTGGGTTCACCAAAAAACATAGTATACTCATTACCTGGGTCGAGAAATATCAGAATTAGTTCTATGGTCAAATGCTTCTTCAACTCCTAGAATTCCTTATCACATTCCTTAGAACACTAAACCTTATACCCTTCAGGGTTCGACCAATGTATGATGAAAAAAGTGACAAAATTCTTTAATGATAATTCATTAATAACCCACCAAACCCAAAAAAATTGGATATCAAGACACTCTTGAGATGCTCCCATGAAACAACTACATGAACCTTCTTTGGGTACATTGACACACATTAATTTGAGATGATGTCAGCCAAGAAAATTACCTTGTAAATCCCTATCACAACCCGTCCCCTGGGGCTCCTATCGTGACTACCGCAAGCCTGCCTTCCGTAGGCTAGGGGCTGGCGACAAGCACCAAAGGCACAGTTCCCTAGAATTGGGAATGCATTGCCTTTATAAAACGTAAACACAGACAACCAGAGTACAAGAGGAAGAAAACAATAAGTAAGGCTATTTAACAAGTGTGCTGAAATTACAAAGGGGCCAGAAATACAATCCCAATAGAAAGGTACAGCTACAACTGAAAGAAAGTACAACTGAAAAGACAAACAGATGGAAGATGGAAGCCGCTCCTGGATCGTCCTCTGGGTTCCTACCTGAAGGGTAGGTATAGATGTTCTCCTCAGCACTCCATGTCTAACGGTCCACTCCGTTTTATGTCCCGCTGAGTGTCCACCACCGGGAATCGTCTAGTCATCGTACACTCTTCCTCGGTCAGCGCTTTCCTTCGTCTACATCCAACACAATGAGGTGCAGGCATAGTCCGTGCAGGGGTGAGTATAACAATACTCAGTAGGGGCCCCGATACCCTCAAGGTCTTACTATATACAACAAGGATAACCATAATTAAATATTTCAAGAGATAACCTTTACTTAGGTATATGACCATAAATATACCTAACTTATCAAGTAACCCATCCCAATCATGAGAAAAACACAAAGGTCATTGAACCAAATCGAACTAGGATTTTCATAATCAAAACCACGACTGCTGGAGAAATCCTCCTCTATAGACTACAGTGGACCTATCATAACTTCGAGGTTCTACTCCCTAACCTTAGACTAATGAGGTACTCCTCCTATCGTGTACCGCGAGTTTGATGCCAAACCGGGCACTCCGTCCGCTATAGGTCTGCTGCCAAACCAGGCGCTCCCCTAATAGCCGTCAAAGGTAATCCTCTTGTCAAGTACCATGGGTCGGCTACAAAACCAGGTACTCCATCTTCAATGGGTCTACCGCAATATTGGGTGCTCCGTCCACTGGGTTAGTCAAATAACTTCGAGTCGAATCGGTCAAGCAGTTGTCAGGTCTACAGCTACTAGGTCTCCGCACTCTGTATGCTCATCTCTGGGAGGATCCACTCCATGAGCTACTTGTCGACACTCCATGTATCACGAATTCTCACATGTAAGTATCACAAAGAACAACCTCATCATAGGCGTCTCAACTCAATAGACTACGCGTCAATCAGATGCTCGGTCTATGAGTCATTGGCTATTCCGTTCCTGGGGCCCTGTTGGGTTTTAAGCTAAAACCAACCCGACCATACTCTAATCTCATCCAAATACCATGTGGAGTTTTCCAAAATATCTAACTCATTAAAAGGAAACCAATGTAGTTGACGACACGTCAATTGGACATCCGGTCCTTAAGTTATAAGTGTTTCCACTCTGAGGGCCCGATTGGTTTTAGGTTCGAACCAACTTGGTCATACCCAAAATTTGTCAAAACCTTGAGTGTAATATTTCAAAACGACCATCTCATTTTGAGGATTCCAACGCTATTGACGGTGCATTGATCAAATATCTGTAGCCCAAGATATGGGTTTTTGAACGAATCTGGTTTGAAAGTAGGGGGTATGGGTCCGGTTAGACATGGCCCAGACCGCCCTAGGTCGGCCCGACCCATTCGGGTCGACCTGACCCGGAATCGTGGGTCCGTCCAGCTGATGCACGACCTGGCCCACATGGCCCACCCTGGCCTGGATGAGGGGGGTGGGGGGGGCACTGGCTCGACCAACTTGTGCGGCATTAAGCAGCGCCTCATTAATTTCAAAATGGCAGAGCCGTTTCGGTTCCACCCACCGCCGCGACTCAGCTATGATGACCTATTCCGGCGGTGCACTGCTGCCGCTGGATGCCGGCGAGGCGCACCGCCGCTGCCTTTTAAGGACCACTGGACGCTCTCTGGTGGTTCATTTTTCCCACCCTCTGTGCCTAAGATCATCTCCGGACCCGAACTCCACTGTGAAAGCTCCAAATCGGTGTTGCAGTCCCGTTTCGTCATTGCCCATCAATCCACGCATAGAAGAATGACCGGTGGTGGGTTTGGGATTGTTCTTCGGCCCAAGCCCTCCGCATTAGAAGTTTTCAATCAAGATTAAGTATTGAAACTAAAACCAAACCCAAACATAACCCCACATCAGATTTGAATCCCAACTCGCATGAACGAGTGATCCACGGATCAACCAAGGAGAGTTTGTTCCGCACTTGTTGTTATCTCCTCAAAATGGAAAGGATAAATTCATTAAAATTCCCCTACCTCGAAAAGACGTCACACGTCATCGAACCACGGAAGATGTACTTCGCGGTGGTCAGGTGTCGTGGAAGAACGGTGTCGATTCCATTGACGTCTGAGGAAGAGTCGTCTTTGTTGGTAACGTTCCCCGTGGCGGTGCCTCCTCCCTTGTTGTATAGGAATAAGAATATTGAAGAAGTTTCTTCACATCCTTCGGGTTGTGGCGCGTTCTTCATGCCGTGGAGTGTTCTTCGCTGAGAGAGGACGATGTTCTTCATGGAAGAATGAAGCTCTAATTCTCCAAAGGTTCTCCCCACCAAAGATTTTCCAACAAAAATTATTAGAAATGATTTCACAATTAAAAAGAATTTCCATGGAATTCAAATTAATTCAAATGGAATCAAGGATTAATTAAATGTGGAATTTAATTAATCCTAGTTGTTGGTATTAAAATGAGAAGGTGAAGAGTTGACATTAGAGAGGGGAGTTAATGGGGGGGGGGGGTTTAAGGGGAGTAATGGGGAGATGAAAGGTTAAGGCTCATGTAGGCCCCACCTCACAAATATCCTCTCATGGGAGGTTATATGGGTGTGGGCCCCAATAATAACTTCCCCATGTAGGATTTAACTACCCAAGATAAATAAAATTTTTCATAACAATTTTATTTAATTTTTTTATTAAACCCTAAAAATTAACATTCAACTCGCATAAAACAAAACTATGATAATGGTACCCTTAAGTGAATACCGGTGCTATGAGTTCATCAATGTCCTTGGACTTCAATTCCGAGCACTGGTTCAAAAGATAGAAAAACCCGCACGTACGTTTACTGAATGTACCTGAACAAAACTTCAGAAATTGATTCCGGGAACACTGGGCCTCAAGAATCAAGTGTCGTTTGAAACCGTAGAATCATAAAATTTCAATGTATTTAAAAAAAATTCAATGAAATTTCCAGGTCTTTAAATTACCCCGACCTTAGGGCTTTACGTCCTTGTAAGGCTACAACAAACACCGGGGAAACAAATGGGGGAACTGAGCTCGCATCCGAGACTCTCGCTCCCAAGTGCTCTCTTGGAGGTTCCCATGCTCCTAGAGAATGAACACCAGAGGAATATACCACCCACATAGGACCCGATTCTATTAATCCTCAATCTCCACCTGGACCTCCATGAGTGTCACCCCATCATCTATTTCTAGCTCCCTGTGGTCGATGATGTGGGATGGGTCGTGCACGCATCTCCTCAGCTGAGATACGTGGACGATGTCGTGCACCTGGTGCAACTATGGTGGGAAGGACAGGTGGTAAACCACCTCACCTACTCTTCCAAATAATTGAAGGAGTGATTGTAGATTGGCTACACCATCCCTATCTATAAAGAATAACAGCAACATGGCCAACTACTCTATCGCCTCTCCTAGCAACTGAATGCCTGAACTCCTGCTAAGAGCATCTGCTACTACATTCCCCTTCCCTAGAGTATAGACTATTTCGAAGTAATAGTCATGGAGGAACTCAAGACATCTCTGTTGTCATAGTTTTAGGTTTTTCTAAGAGGAGATACACCTGTGACTTTTCAGATTAGAGTAAACCATAAACTGTTCGCTCGATGAACAATAGGTGAGACTATCCAATTAAAATGATCTCGTCTACACCCTTCTTTGTATATGATTTACTAGAGATTATATGAATTATCCTCTTCCGAAAAGAGAAATCCAGACTTATCCCCTAGATGAACCATGTCCTTTGCCTAATACAGTCAATACAGACATGAACGGTACAAATCCATGTTGTGGATGACGTCGTAATGCCCCGCTGCAACTACCAAGAGATACAAATGTTACTCTCGCCTCCAAGGGATGTGTCACACTATTAGAATCAGTGTGTGGTCACTGAGTCTCCTCTAGTAGGAATCTCAAAAGTGAGGATCAAGTAAACAGTTTTAACTAGAACCTCTTAGTATTAACCACACAAAAAGGAAGGAAAGAAAACGTCACAAGGACAAGTGTCTTTTATTACTACAGGTTGATGTACAAAGACCCAAAGAAACCAAAATAATGACATTAACAAAGTTAAAAGCATTATGAAAAAATGCCTCTATGCCTGGAACTAGTGCCACTCCTATCTACCTGCTTCCGGAGCACCATAGTCGTATGCTTCAACTGCCTGAAGCTGTGCTCTCCCATGTCCACCTGTTCCCTACGGTCGGGGTGGACCTCATGGTGGTGGTGGTGGAAACACCTCAAAGCGTTATCCACCACCAACTGCATGGCCAGATCCTCTGCCTCGGTCTCCTACTCCTTGCGGTCCACCTCTATCAAACCTCTCCCTCTACCTGGGAGGTCCCTCATCTATCTGCTGATCGTCTGTGTGGTGGCTCGGATAGTCACGTACCATGTGACCAAGCCCATCGTAGGAGAAACACTATCTATTCCTTGTATGCCTGGCTATCTCTCCACTTTGGGTGCCCCACAAAACCTATCCTGAGTTGTGAGGTTGACCGCCTGTGGGTCTGGTCCTCTTGGACCACTGGGTCATCTGTTTACTGCCAGCTGCAGAAGGCTTTGTTGCATGACGGCTTGTGGTGGGTACTGCGGCTGGAGACTTCTCACCAAGGAAACTCTCCACTAGGAGGGCTCACTCCAACAGCCCTATCTGCGTCATGATGCTGTGGGAGAAAATTGTAGATCTAATATCTCTCCTAAGTCCCTGCTCAAAGGTCCAAACCCTGATGAATGGGTCTCGTACCATATCTGTGGAGGAGAACGAGAGGTCTGTGAACCTCGCTGAGTACTGTGCCACTGTCATGCTGCCCAAATAAAGATGTAGTAACTACTAAATACGCACCTTTCAAAGGGTTGCTGGTAAAAACTCTGCCCGAAATAGGCTATCGAATTCTGCCCATAGAAGTGTCACCTCATTGTGCATATGAAGCATCAGGCTCCACCATCTGCCTGCTGCTTCCTGAAGGAGGCTGGAAACAAGGATCAACATAAAGTCTGCTGTCATCCCTAATAGCCTAAAGACTCTCACCACGACATCTAGTCAATCCTCAGCCACTTGAGGGTCCATCTCTCCCCTGAACCTGGGTGGCCTCTGGTGCTCGAACACGTACGATGCGTTCAAGCGGTGTGTATCGCCTGCAGTTGGGGCTGGTGGCATCGGTGGCCCAACAGGAAGTAGTACCGATGGTGCCTCTTCTGGTGCCTCCACTGGAAGAGGTACCTTTACTGAAGCCTTGTCGCTTGGTGGGCTATTAGTATGCTTAACTCTTGGGGCTCTATCTAGTCATCCGTGGGGAGGCATCCTGAAAGAAACAGATGCGACACGGTCAAAGACTATACCTTGTAAGCTGACCTGGTTTGAGCTAACATAAAGAAAACCTTTGAAAACACACCCGCAATCAGTGTTTAGGTGCACTGAGTTAGAAATCAGAAGTTGGGGTCCTGGTGTATGGATACATCAACCACCCGCACAAACACTAGACTCCCTGAACTGAAAATCACACTTAGTACCCTTAACACCATTACTTCACAGAAAGAAATAATAGAGTCGTAAGTTCTATGGTAGAAATGAATCCTCTTATACCAATTTGTCACGACCCATACCCTAGGGCCCGTATTGTGACTACCCCAACCCTGCCTGCCATAGGCCAGGGGATGTCGATTAGCACCAAAGGCATAATTCCCTAGAACTGGGAAAACATTGCCTTTATAAAACATAAACACACAAAACCAGAGTAAAATCAGAAGAAAACACCAAGTAAATTAGTATACAAAGTGTTCAAAAAGTACATAGGGGACATAAATACAAGCCCAATATAAAGGTATAACTATGACTAAAATAAAGTACAACTGAAAAGACAAACAACTAAAATATTGAAGAAGCTCCTGGATCATCCTCCAGGTTCCTACTTGAAGGGTAGGTATAGACGTCCTACTCAGCACTCTGCATCTAACGGTCCGCTCTGTGTGCTGTCATGCTGAGTGTCCACCTCTGGGTATAGTCCAGTCCTTGTACACTCTGCCTCAGTTAGCGCTGTCCGTTGTCTGCATCCAACACATCGAGGTGCGAGCATAGCCCGTGAAAGGGTGAGTATAACAATACTCAGTAGGGACCCCGATACCCTCAAGGTCTCACTAAATTCAACAAGGATAACCACAAATATAGATATCAACAGATATAATTTACTTAGGTATATTCCCATACAGTTACCTAAGTTATCACGTAACCCATCTCAATCATGAGGAAAACACAATGGCATTGACTCAACTCAAACTAGAATTTTCATAAATGAAACCACGACTACTAGAGAACTCCTACTCTATCAATTAAAGTGGCCATGTCGCAACACTGAGGTACTACATACTAACCTTACACTGCTGAGGTACTCCTCCTGTCGAGTACTGCGTGTCTGCTACTAAACCGGGCGCTCCGTCCGCTGCGGGTCTGCCACCAAACCGGGCGCTCCCCCTAATAGTCATCAAAGGTACTCCTCCGGTTGAGCACCATGGGTCTGTTGGAAAACTGGATGCTCTGTCTTCCGTGGTTCTGTCACCAAACTAGGTTCTTTTTCCACCAGGCTAGTCGAATCACTCTGAGTCAAATCGGTCAAGCAGTGGTCAGGTCTAGAGCTACTAGGTCTCCACACTCTGTATGCTCGTCTCTGGGAGTATCCTCTCCATGAGCTACTTTTATATACTCCAATTGTCACTAAGTCTCATGTGGAAGTATCATAAACGACCGCCTCATCATAGGGGTCTCAACGCAACAGATGGCGCGTCAATCGGACGTCCAGTCCTTGAGTTATTGGATTTTCCGTTCCTAGGCACCAGTTGGTTGTGAGCTAAAACCAATCCGACCATATTCCAATTTTATCCGAATCCCATGTGGAGTATTCCAAAAGATCTGTCTCATTAAAATGAAACCAACGTAGTTTATGGCTTGTCAATTGGACGTCCGGTCCTTAAGTTATAAGCATTTTCGCTCCGAGGCCCCGGTTGGTTTTGGGCTAGAAGCAACACAGACATACCCAAAATTCACTAAAACCTTGAGTGTAATATATCAAATAGACCATCTCATTTCATGGATTCCAACTCAACTGACAGTGCATCGATTGGAGGTCCGTATCCCAATATATGGGTGTTTGAATGAATCTAGTCCGAAAGTAGGGGGCCTGGGTCCGGTCCGACCCGACCTGCAACCGCGGGTCTAGCCAACTGGTGCACAACCCGGCCTACGTGGCCCGCCCTGGCCTGTTCGGGGGGGGGGGGGGGGGCACTGGCTCAGCCAGTTGGCGTGTCATTAACCAACACCTCTTTAATTCCGGTTACACCCGCCGCCGTGGCTCAGCCGCGCCGACCATTTCCGGTGGTGCGCTACTACCACCGGACACCGACACCACCATAAAAGCTCCAAATCGCCGTTGCGGTCCCGTTTCATCGTCACCTGTCAATCCACGCATAAACGAACGACCATTGGTGGGTTTGGTCTTGTTCTTCTGCATGATCCCTCTACATTAGAAGTTTTCAATCAAGATTATGTATTGAAACTAAAACCACACCCGAACATAACCCCACATCAGATTTGAATCCCAACTCGCATGAACAAGAGATCCGCGGATCAATCAGGCAGAGGTTAGTCCATGCTCATCATTCTCTACTCAAAAAGGAAAGGAGAAATTCAATACAATTCCACTACCTAGAAAAGTCATCACACGCCATCGAACCACGGAAGACGCACGTCACGATGGTTAGGTGTCACAGAGGAACGATGTCGATTCCGTTGACGTCGGAGGAAGAGCTGTCATTGTTGGGGACGTTCCCCATGGCGGTTTCTCCTCCCTTATCATGAAGGAATAAGAATATTGAAGAAGTTTCATCCTGTCCTTCTAGTTGTGGAGTGTTCTTCATGACGTGGAGTGTTCTTCACCGAGAGAGGATAATGTTCTTCGTGGAAGAACAAATCTCCTCTAATTATCCAAAGGTTCTCCCCACCAAATATTTTCCAACAAAAATTATTTGAAAGGCTTTCACAATTAAAAATAATTTCCATGCAATTCAAATTAATTCAAATGGAATCAAGGATTAATTAAATGTGGCATTTAATTAAGCCTAGTTGTTGGCATTAAGAAGAGAAGGTGAAGAGTTGACATAAGATAGGGGAGTTAATGGGGGGTTTAAGGGGAGTAATGGGGAGATGAAAGGTTAAGGCTCGTGTGGGCCCCACCTAACAAATACCCTCTCATGGGAGGTTATGTGGTTGTGGGCCCCACTAATAACTTCCCCATGAAGGATTTAACTACCCAAGATAAATAAAATTGTTCACAATAAGTTTATTTAACTTTTCTATTAAACCCCAAAAATTAACTTTCAACCCGAATAAAATGTAACAGCGGTAAAGGTCCCTTTAAGCGAATACCGTCACTGTGAGTTAATCGGTGTCTTTGGATTTAAATTCTGAGCAACGATTCAAATGATAGAAAAACCCGCATGTACGTTTACTGAACGCACCCAAACAAAACTTCAGAAATTGATTCTTGGCACACCGGACCTCAGAATCAAGTGCCGTCAAAAACTACAGACTCATAAAATTTCAAAGTATTTATGAAAAAAATTTCCTTGAAATTTCTAGGTCTTTATAATCCCTAAATTACCTTAGGTATCTTGATGTATATATGATGATATCTAGGTAAAATCAATTTTATATTAAGATATTGTGCTTGATTGTCATGAGCTAGGGAGTAAACCAAAATTTCATCTACAAAACAACCAAAAACTACTCCGAATCTAGGTGAAATATCTAGTTTAACAAATAAATAAACATATAAGGTCTGTTTTTTATCCCAAATGGAATGGAAATGAAATCATACAAAACAAACATGGAATTGAATTCCATACATAGTATATTAGAAGGTCTCACCCTCAACTAATGATACCCCAATATCAAATAAATTTTAGTGAACACATAAACACATTCTTCAAGTCCACAGATTGTATAAGAGTTGATGTGGACACTTGTTATTTATCACAATTTTGTTTAAATTCTAGTAATTAACACACAACTGAAATGTTCCAATGGACTTCTTAGAAATAAATACGGGATAACCCCAAGGAAGCATAATTAGATGGATAAATCCCTTGTTCTATAACTCATCTATCTGACTCTTATTATCCTAAAGTTATAATAGTTCTATTCTATATGAGAAAATTGATAATGCCTTAGCATCATAAATTAGATCAATCATAAACTAAATCTCTCTTTTAGGTGGAAGTCCTGAAAAATACTCCAGAAATGTGTTATAAAACTAGTCCAATATTAGATGGAATGATCAATGATCCAATAATCCATCATAAATCATAATACAAGCCCCATAGGCAATGAGTTCACAAAAGTTTAGACAAATTTTCAATTCATGGACTTCTTGGATATTCCATTCTCCATAATGGACATAATTTTCACCTAAAGGAGATGTGAAACTCACTCTTATATGGTAATAGTTAACATGATCCTGTTACGTAACCAATAAGTTGATTCCATGTATTAGGTCAACACACAACATATTAAGTAATAAAAAGTCCCAAAGGGGACAATACCCACTAACATTGAGGGCAAACACATTACAATTCTAGATACCCTCTGACCACACATCTAACTACATTTATATCAACATTACCCCAAACATATGATCCACCTACAGATCTGAACCATTCACAAGCCTAATAGATATAAAAGGGTGAGAAGCCCCTATATAGAATAAATTTCAAGAAATAATGGAAGCTACAACAATAATACCTCAAACACTCAGTGGACCGACCTCTCCACCCACCAGAGTAGGATGGTTAACATGCATCTTTCTTTCCCCCCTACCATGGGATCCTTTTAAAGTCCCATGTGATTCATTGTTCTACTAATATGGTTAATTTTCCCCTAAAGTACCATAGAACACACCATAAATAGTACAATTGGTGGAACTCTAAGTTCCCAACTAATATAGGGTCACAGATCCACATATGGTGTTCTGCATCAGCCTAGGTCCCCAATCATTTCTTATCAACATTGGATTCATGTAGAACCTATGTATGTGACCCATCCTTCAAAAATCATTGTATTATTCTAGTGTTCATTCACACTAACCATACATGTATCTAGGATTTCTACACTAATAGTAGAGAAATCAATCACTTCCCTATGAGACTGATAAATTATCTTGGTTACTCTCTCTTCAATATCCATTGTGGATGTTATTGTAATAGTACTTCCAAATATAAGAAGAAATACCACCAAACCATGATACTATTCCTACTTGTCCAAAACAAGAAGCCTACTTTTTCCCCCCTCAGAAATGATATCCTAATCAACTACCTCTACAATACTCTTCAAATGATACATATTTACTTGGTACATGATATCAAACCTATTTTCATTTTGAAAACTTCTAACTACAGCTGCCTCAACTCCTATGATCATTAGAGGAAAACACTATAAGTTTACGAAGAGGGAAACATAATATATCATTGACATACTCCCCTAGGTCAATTTCACAAATTCTATACCTTTACATTACCTTAGGTTCTTAGAGTAAAAGTGTTCTAGGAACTTATCCAATAAGTACTTCCATTCAATTGCCTCTAATTTCTTATCATGAGCCTAAATATCCCATCAGTTCTGCACCGGTGCTTGTAACATATAAGCTTCCATCTTAACTCTCTTATTTGGAGGGTTCTCTATGTGATCCAAAATCATCTGTACAGACTCCATATAGAACTTCACTACCTTAGGTCTAGACTCTCTAGAAAACGTTAAAGGGTTCTACATCTGAAACTCCCTAGTAAGGTAAAAAAATAATCAAAACAACCTTCCTGGGATATATCCCCATAGGTTTCATAAAATGAGTGAATTTCTCATGAAATTGCTCTTCCACACTATTATTTAGAACCAATGGAGGTTCCTTTCCAGCTACTATAGGACCATTTTCGATGATGGCCTCTTTTCATCCAAATAGTAATAATAAACCTTGTGGAACCTCTCTACAATTCCAATCACACTCCTCAAAACACATAACATATAGTATCCATTGTTACAAAAAATAGGGATCACATTTATCCACAAAAAACATTCTCTATATATACTATCCCAAAAGATATAATTGCATCACTATCACTACCCTTAACATCCCTATCATGGGAAATGGACAACTCAGGGTAAACTGAATTTCAATTTGCAACCTCCCATTTGACCCCATTTTAGAATATTTAATATTAAAAAAAACTAAAACATCCACATTAGGCACCATTTATTTCCTTATCAATTTATCACCTTTCAAATTAAACAATTTACAACTTATTTATTAGGAACCATATTCATAAAATTGGAAGAGAACCAAAAAATAATGTTCATTTACCACAACCCACCATAGCCTACTTTTCCATGTATGCCTAACATGATGCATTATACATAAATCCGAACCACATAAAATGTTGAATTCTTATACAAACCTTATTCCATGATCAAACATGAAAAAACCATAGAAAAAAATAACATCCCCCAATAACTTTACCAACAATGGTGAAATAAAATCAATTGTAATATAAAACATCTAGGATAAGAATCACACCCTAGAAATTAGGTTTTTCCTTACACACGGGTTAGCTACCCCCATTCATGATTTCATTTACAATGCATGGCACATCCTTATCTTATTTCTACCTTTCCTATATAGTAAGACATTATAAAAGAAAAACTTCTTTGGTACCACTTTGTAATTTCCTACACCGGGAACCCATAATATCGGTTCCCTATGACCATGTGGCACATGATCTTATGTGTAATTCACCAAAATAATATTCACTATAAATCAAAAAAAGGAATCCTAACATCATTTATAGTCCCCTAAAACATTCTTCATCCCAAATTTTGACTCCTCTATCTTGCATTGGGACTTTTCCCTTATCCTATATTATATCCATGAAGTATTCCCAGGTTCTAATGGAAGCCATAACAAGGTGAGAGTATGAATTAGTAGGCCACCTCCAATGGTGTTTACAACAATATCTAGTCCAATAAAAGTGTATGTACAAGAAAACTGATTGATTGAAAAGAAGTAGATGAACTATGTTCCATTATTTAACAATATTAAAATTAACCACATTTATTCTTGGTTCCAAGTGATACCCATACCCATCAGAATTACTTTTCCCTATGCCGATCGTCTGAACCATATGCTATTGTGGTCCAATATAAACACACAAGGATCATCGGTCTAAGTATTTAAACCATGATTTGGAATTCCATGTCCGACCATCCCAGATAGGGTATATAATTCCATGTACACACCATTGGAGTTATGAGGATCAGTCCATCATCCAAATCATGAAGGCATTAGGTTTGAGGACCACTAATCTAACCCATATAAGGACAAGGAACCTCATTCCAACACCCCACCATACCATCAATCAAAATTTTAAGGGGTTTTATAAGTGACCTCTTAATAAACCATTACAACAAGGGTTCATATTTCTATTATTATCAATATTACCACAGTTTATTTCTTATAATTGATTTACTAAATTTCATATCATAACCATTTTACAAATTATTCATAACCACAACCATTATGCATGTTGTTTAACCATTCTAGAAACATGGATAATCCTATTTAACTATTTATCATATTTAACATCAATCATATCTTATCCCATTGAACATTTATGAGATATTCTAATCAAATAGTTACAGTAATCCAGCATGATGGGTACAAACACAAGCGACTAAGTCTCATAAATCCAATAATTTCCATTTTACCACTCAATTATCATTATCAAAGTTGTGTCACACCCCATGGGTGGCCTTAAGCTTGATCTACTCACCATCAATGAACCTAATGGGGTCTATGAAATGTGTAACACCATAATTCATTACCCAATTTTTCATTTCATATCATGAAATCAAATATAGAGCATAATGCTACAAAATAACTTCCGCAATCCAATGTAAGAAAAATTAAAGACTCTGGGAATCAATTTTATTCCACCTACCACAAGCTCATAGAAAAACATTCACTCAACCAAGGTCCTTAATTTAGGATTAAAAGATCTTGAATTCACAATCTAATAATCTTATGCAGATTATGGATTTAAGGAATTAGAAGTAAAAAAAATACCAACATGGTTCTTCTAGAAAAAATAATTAAGGGGAGTGGTAGAGTCATCATAGTCAATGACTCATAACCAACGATTCTTAAAACAAGCAAGGATCTAAGGGAAATCATCCTTGAATATTTGGGAGTGATATGTTTTTACCCCTAGGTACTAGAGAAGGAATGGTGATGAAAATCAATTAAGAATAATTAAATATTCAGGGATAGAAATGGTAAAATACCTGTATTTTAAGAGGCACATGGATTGGACACATGGTAGGCCAAACCGTGCCCCAACCATGAGACACCCTATTTTCAAGAATGGGATAGGATGTACAGATTTTCCATGCCACCCACATGGTTGAAAAAATATGTGTTGTCCATGATATCACCTCTATCCAAGTGGGAGATCGAGATGCATGGTTTATTAGACCCCCATTCATAGTTTTCTAACCATACACCACCCTTATGAGGCTACACAATTATTGAGAATTATTAGTAGTAACCATGTGCCAACAATGCTACAGAAATTTGATAGCTACATTTCCCCGGATTCATGTCCCAAACATCCTAGACACCCCCAGACACACTTCATACCCACAGGAAGAATTTCATTAATCAATTTTAAAGGTGTTAAACAAGAAATTAAAACCAAAATGTACCTATTAAACAATGGAATCTGATACCCTTATATTCCTTTAAATACTCTAGAACCATATACATACTTAAGTGATTTTATTGGTGGTTCTATATGCATAAGGCTAAACCCTAGACCTTGTATTCATTCAAATTATTTTTCATGGATTTGAGGTTAGAGGAAATATTCTTGTGAGTCCATTGGTGATCAACTTCATCTTTATTCCCCTGGTATAGTGTTTCCCAACTCTATTAAGGTAGGGGATTTTTAATAATTTTGTCTTATAACCAGAAATACTTGTTTTATTTTCATGTTGTGTTGTATTATAAGATACCCTTGATACCCAAGAAACTCCTACCAATGGATAAATTTATTTTATCCCTTTTTCTACTCTTAGGAGGCATTCCCTTATAGTATTACCTAAATTATTTGACACCTTGTCACCTTAAATCCTTCATTTTGGTTGCATAATCCATTAACCTTTTATTATAATAGTCTTTCCAGTTATAAATAAACATTTTCTAAAAATATGAGATGCATCTGCAATAGGGTAAGTTCATACTCATTCCACAACTTCAGTGGAGATGGTTTGGTCTAGGGGAAGGGGTTACTATTTCATTTACATATTTTTATTATTATAGTATTCTCTCGAACCTCGTAGGGTTGTTTTTGGTCATGGATAAAGTGATATTGTATGAATCCATTTCTTTTTATATATCACCTTTTTCTACCAACAATAGTGTTGTGAGTTTCTTCCAATTGAAGTTGATATTATATGTTTCTTATTTCTATATTTTTTTATATTTATCATTACATGTTTTCATAGTTCCAACGATTTATTTATTTATTATTGAACTATAATATTATCATGTTTTAGTTTCTTAAAAAATTTATTTTTAAAGAAGATATGAAATTGATCATGAACTTTAAGTGAAAGGATGATCTTGTCGGCTAGATCTATCATTATTCAAAGTTGATATGTTTATTTTTGTGATTTATATTTATATATAATAATGTACTGATGTTAATAATATTATACTAAAATTTTTTATAATATAGAAATGATAAAGCTAATGTAATTCTAGAAATGAAATTTACGTGATAGAATTTGTTATGAGAATGTAAATATGAATAGGAAAGCAATATATAATTAATGTTTTGAAATTAATATAATGTTTAATGTATTGTAATTTGGGTGATTTTAGAGTTGGGGTGTCATTGAATTTAACTGGGTTCATGTCATGTTTCGATCTATGATATGGGAATAAATTTTTGGGTTGGTTTATGATTAGTGTGTTGGTTCTTATTCCTTGTATCTCATAGTTATGTTAGAAATGGTCAATTAATGTATGTTCGGAAGTTCCAGTTCAGTTTTATCAATCATTATAGGTTATTTTATCTTGGGATGTATATATTATTTATGTTGTATAGGGAGTTTTATTATTAGTCTTTTTGAGTTTAGTCACTGGAATTTAAGTACTCTTACATAATTAGAATAATGTCTTATGTTTTGGTTTGAATAACAATAATTTAGATGATTTTTAGAAGTGGAGTTCTAGTTTTACTGACTAGGTTGATATTGCTGGTTGCATTTAAAGGATATTTTTTGTGAGATTATATAAGAGAAGAAAAAATTATTGGAGTGTTGTCAAAAGAGTTAGGTATGATTAGGTTATGGATTAAGAATGTTTTAAATGAAATGTTTGAGTGGGGGTAGCTACAGGGCATTGAATGGGTTATATGGGCTTGTAGAGTTATGAATTTGAAGTTATGGGTTGTATTTTTCATAAGGATATGAGGATAATTTATGAGGTGTTTTTTTATAATTGTCTAAAGATGTGGGTCATTATTTAAAATTACCAAAATGAATATAAAAGTGGAATAACTAAATGAAATGATTACTTAATATAACATCAAGTCAAATTAAACTGATGATGTGGTGAATCAAATATGGGTTAATCCTAGTTATGTGATTAATAATTAAATAATTATAAGCATGCATTATTTATTATTGTGAGATGCTTAATTAAATAACTAATATTATAATCCAGACATGGGTTTAATTATGAATGGGACAAATAATGAACTAACTAAATAAAGGTTTTGAATTTTTATTTATATAAATGTTATGATAGGTTAAATAAAACAATCAAATCATAGTGATATGAAATATAATAATTGTTAGGATTTTTAATTTCTATGTTTATGATAAATTTTTCATGGGTTAGAGTATCTTTTATGATCTAGTGATGATAATAGTTCAACTTTTACCATCAAATTGTTTGATTATTAAACATTTCCTCTCTGGGATTATGATAATTGAATCTTTTATAGATGCGATATTTAATATAATTTGTTTTGATCATATGATGTGGAGTTATGTAGAAATGGGTCATAAAGTATCATGGTTTGGGATATGTATATACTTGGGATGTAACAATTCAAGGTTATGATTAAAATGGGTATAGAGATGTGAGTTAGTGTTTGTGACATGATGGTGGAATGGGGAGGTGGAATTTTATAATAGTATGATTATCATTTTGTTATTGACTTCTTAATAAATTATCAAGGGGGTTCGATACTGAATCACTTCTAGTTTCAGTGTGTATTTCCTCTGAACTGATATGTAAGATAACAAATACATTTTCTTGTCCTTTTATTTTATTTAATAATAACATATGATTATATTTATCAGGATGGTTAGAGATAATGGATTATTGATATTATGAGATAATTTCAAGGGTGAAATTAATGGAATATATGGTGATATCATATGATTTTTCATTATCCCTTGATCTTGATTATCGTTTAAACCCTATTCTTGATTCAATATTTACCATTGATTAGTCATTTTCACACATGTCTTCCATGGAACTCTTATTTCACATAAATAATGAAATTTTAGAAGTGTTATCCTTTGGGGTAAATCCATGTTCTCAACCCTTAATAGTTTACATCAATTTTTTTCATGATAGTTTAAAAGATATAAGAGTTTCTTCTCTTTGATTAGTTGGAGTTGAGTTCTTGGAGGTTAGTCTTACATTGTCCTTGAATGTATTGTGAAAATTGGCATGTAGATATAGTTTTTCTGATTTTTTAGTCTTTTCAATATATATTTGGAGTGAATTGATGGTTCAATTATATTTTACTAGAATTTATGAGGGTAATGTTTCCCACAAATGTGAAATATATCCTCTATTCATGTTTTTATCTCATGACTTATTGGAGGCGGGATTTGGGAGTCATACTCAAATTCCTTTATAACTTAGTAAAGGTTTCATTAAGGCTGTTATTGATATAATATCACCTCTTGAACGTATTTGGTATTTTTCATTAACTTCATTTGGTTTTTATCCATTAATTTCAAGGAAAATGAGAACCATTCCACCTCTCAATGATTCTTCTATTACCTAGAATCTTAATGTTTAATTAATGTTCTCATATTTCAATTAAAAATAATTTATAATTAATTTGATTAATTTCATTCTTTTTTTGGAAGTTTTCATATTCATAATTTTAATATTGGTCCAACAACCAAGACAATGCATTAATCCAAGTTCAAATTCCGAAGAATAGGAAAAAGACATATAAAGAATGCTCAATGAATCCATCCAATGGTTCCAATGATAGTAGGTACATGATAAAATAACCCTACATGTATCACCATAGTACATGCTATGTAACCATGGTCGACCACCCAAGGTGTGTGCTACATAGATATTGGTGTTATGTGTGGGTAGATATGAAAAACAATTATAGGAAGTATATTAACATCCAATGTGATATGTGGTTTTTATCCCCTATATAATGTATAGATGGACTTCACACACCCTATAACTTCACATGATTTAACACACTATGTAATGTTCTGTGAGTTGTGTGCATCAATATGTTGCATCATTACAAGTAGTGTTCCGACTACAATCTAAAAAATGTAATGTGACATGGATACACAGTTTGTATTTGAATATACATGTCGTGTAAAATTTATCACCCCATTCAATGTACAATTTGATGTTTTTCACATGTTTTATTGGTTAGAATATGATTCATTTAAATAAATACAAGAAAACACAATGAGTATCTTACTGTCCATGTCGTGTATCATTGGTTTTTTACACTAAGTACATGTTGAGTAACTTTTAGTGTGTCATGCTTAAAATTTCATGCTGTGTAAAATATCCCATCACACTGTGCGTTTTTGTTATTGTAGATGACATGTAGCAACAATACAATTTCTAGAGATACATGTAGTGTATATTTATTGTTTGTCATTTAGTCATAAACTCTATGAAGATTATGAATATTTAGAAACCAATGTATATGTCATTTATATCATGTCATTCCATGTTAAAATACATTCCATATAAGTAGATAGTAGATGAAAAGGACCATACATAGCATGTATTACATGATATGTCAAGTGACAACACATTCCATGTAAGTATTAAATTCCCATAATGGAATTTTAATATTACACAGAACATATACACCATTTGGCCTCCCAATTAGATGCCATGTACTAAAATAATTTTTAAAAAAATATTAAATTATTTATTTAATATTATAAAGGATGATACTATTATGTCTTAAGGACTGTTAGGACATAATATTTTTTCAAATAAATAAATAGTTTATTTATTTATTAATTCATGTTAATTTATCTAAATTATAATGAATGTAAAAAAAATTCTAGCAATAATATATGTGTTTTTATTGTATGTTGTGATTGATCAAGATCTTGATCAACCTTTGTGTGTGTTGGATTTATTTATTGAATTTTTTTTTGCATATTTTTTGTGATTATTTATTTTTAAATTAGATAAGTTTATTATAGAATAAACCCCACCTCTTTTACCATGTATAGAAAAGTATGTCTATATATTATTTTATGTAACCCTAAACCACTGGTACCTCTCACCCAAGTGTGAATAATCATTTGTAAGGGATAGAGTTCCCTGGTTGAGGTGGAAGTTCAGGACCATAGTGAAGAGAATCCAAACTAGAGGATTCATGGAAGAATACATAAACTACTTAACTCAATCCAATATCTGGATCAAGAAGTTATTTCCACATGGGATGAGGTTGGTTTTATTTCTTCTTAAAAAAACATCTTATAGATGAAAACTCATTATTGTACCACATATTTATTTTATTTTATCTATTCATACATATTTATTTATATGATGCATGGTTTATTTTTTTATTTAAATGTGATCACATAATTTAAATAAAATTAAAATTATGATAACTTAAAATAAAATAAATGGTATAAGATATATTTAATCATTTATAATTAATTACTTATGTAAGATCTCTCATATTGTAATTAACAAGTATGTAACAAAAGAATAATATATCTTATACTATTATATTTTTAGATTATTTTACCAAAAATATTTATATAATTATATAAGATTCACATAATCTTAACACTCACATAATGAATAAATTTTTTTGACTATTTAAACATAAGATAAAAAAATCCTTTAATGAAAATATTATGTAAAAAACACCCTTTATCACTAGTGTTAGAATAAAATCATAGTTCAACGTACTTTCCTGACCATCATTAGGGTACTTTATATTTTCATGGAGTTGTAATGATATTCTTATATTAATTTAACCAAGTTTTCATCAAGGGTTGATTGATTTATCAAGACTTGGTATTACCTTGAGGCACGTGTTAAGGGAATATATGTTTTAAGATTTCAGCGCTGGGGAGTCCAATAAATATATTGAAGAACTATAATTTAATCAGTTGTAATGTAAATCCTTTTTAAATACATTCAAATATTATGATAATAGCACATTATGATTAATTTTAAGATAAATACAAATCATTTCCAATAGAACATCATTGTGACTGAATATTATGAATCAAATAGTAAGGAATGTTGGAATTTGATAAAATAGTGGGAGACTAAATTAAATTATTAATAATGTCATAATTGGTAATCAAGAAAAGTACTAAAATAGGATTTTGTTGTTGTTTAATAATGTTAAGAAAAAATGTGGAATAACTTTGTTCAATCCTAGATAAATAAAATGTATTAACTAGCAAGAATGTTGAAATGTGGAATATGTTTTTGTGAATTACACTTCTACATGGAAATATATTTTTATGCATCATATTCCTCTATTCTTAATCAGGTACTTCAGGGAGTGAGTGAGGGTGAGAAGGATGTAAATTGAAGGCACATACAGGATGAATAAGACATTGAATACATCATTTTATTAGCTATATTTGGAGAGGTGAAGATACAACATGAGAATATGTATGTATACACCATGTCAACTAATATCCAGGAACTTGAAAAGAAGAAAGATTGGAAAAACAAAAATGATATTTTCACTACACTATAAATGTGTAAACTAAAAGACTATAAATGGGGATGTTGTTCTCAAAATGATTATGTATAGAAATTATTTATAAACTATAGGGTTCCACATGGATAATAAATTATCCATTAATATCATATTACCATCTTTAAAACTTGGATTCACTATATTCATTAAAAAACATACAATGAATAATTTAGAGAGGACACTCATGAATATTTTGACTATTGTTTGAGAAGTTTATAAGTATTGAGATTAATTTTTTTCTTTAGAAATTATGATTATTGATGTGAAGGAAATGGTTGAAAATAAAATGATATGTTTAAATCCAATGGTGCCTTTATAATGAAGACCTCAAATATCAGATCTTTCATTTTTTAGGCTATAGAAACTAGAAATTGATCTTGACTAGAAGGGACTTCTTCCACATTATTCTAGGAAGAAAATATGATTTCAATTCAGGTTATAAAATTATAAATTATCACTTCAAACATGAAGTTTTATGAATTTATGGATGTAGTATCAATTTTAATCACCATAATCAAAGGAACTCTGTAACTCAAATTTGGGTCAGGTTTGATGGTTTGAGTTTGGTTTTTTGGAACTATAAAATTATCAATCACATCACTTATGGTATAGATTTTCTATTTTAACTAGGTCATTTTATTTCTAAAATATAAATAACCCATAATTCTTATATCTATTAGATTCCAATTTATATTAAAAATTACTAAATGTAATCAAAATTATTGCTAATGACTATAAAACTGATGTCAATGTAGATTTTTCATATATATCTCATTTATATAATGTTTTTAGAATTTTTGGATACTCAATTGTGAACTGCAGGGTGATAAAGAAATAGGTGAAACTAAATACTTATACTAATTCATGTAAATATGCTAATAATAAAAAAGAGGAAAATCCATTTCCTTCTAGGAAGGTTATAAATTGATGAAAAATGATTCTGATAGCATTGATGACACTATATTTGTTCCTATTATAAATTATGTGAAAGATAGTGTGCTAGAGAGTAGTGATGACACTAGAATTACCATTTAAATTTCTTAGGACATCATGAATCTTTCATAATATATAAATAATGAGATTTATATAGTAATTTTTTATCATATAAGGTCTCTTGTAGATTTTCAAAAATAATGAGGTGTCAATTAATTTCCATAAAGATAATGTGAATTATTGAACCTTAGCTCCAAAAAACCCTTATAAATCTTTTTATTATTATAGAACCACCATTATTGAGTATAGAGAATCCTTTATGAAGGTTATCCAGGTTTCCTTCAATCTAGAAAAAACAAATGTCTATGGAAAAAAGGAGGATGATGATAGTTTCAATGACAATCATCATCCTTTATATTTTCAATAAACTACTATTCATACTCTAATACTAATGGATGCATGATAATGAAATTATGGTAGGGATGAAATCACATAATTTAAATATCTCTCAACAATTGAAAAGTAGAATGATATTATTCTATATTTAAAAAATTCCAATGGCACCTTAGTCAATGATATTAGTTCCAAAGAGAGTTCTCCTATGAATAATCCATGAACTAATTCTAACAATACTCCAACCATAATGGTTGATGGACATGGAAATAATGATTCCATAGATACTATGCGTAAGAAAAATGAAAAAAATATGGATATTTTTTCTAAAAGGCTTGTGTTTTTATGAAAGTATAATAGACTAATAACATAAGAATAAATAAAAAAGGGATCCCACCACAAACACAAACATAAATTAGGATCATCATTATAAACTTTATAGGCCTAAAACCATTAAATAACCAGTTCTCTCAAAACTTTTATTGAAAATCAAAACCCTAATCATCTGGGACCGTCTAATCCCAAATGTATATTTTCATGAAGAATTTCCACTCTTTAAAATATGGGTTACCATATAATTTACACAAAATAGTATTCCTTATAGGTTAAAATGATTTTTACATAACAAATTTTAGTTTATAAGGGATCTTTCCTATAAATTTCACCGAACAGATGGCTAGATTTAGTTTTTAAATGTATGGGGATGTAATATTTTTGTTCCTCTTTTTATGACTACACTATATATCAAGATGAGAGGGACTTATAGAAGATCATTCAATATTTGAGTGGCACTATCAATGGACCATGGACTCTCATTGTGAACTTTAATGCTATTTTCAATTTAGATGCAAAGATTAGTAAGTTTAATGATTTCACCTCAACTAAAGAGTTCAAGGTTATATTGAATTCAATAACCTATATGTAGTGAATTTGGAGGGTCCCAAAAGTTGTTGTTATAGAAAAATATTAATAAAATAGTGGATAGAAAAATATATAGTTTCTTTGTCAATAAAGTGAACCTTGATGTTTATGCATCCATATCTTATACAACCCTTTAAATGATCAAATCAGATCATATTAAAATATTGTAAAATCTTACTAAAGAGATATGGATCCACATTTCCTGCTCATATCTAAAAATGACTATATTTTTTAACTTGAATACAAAATACCTTTTTAGGATACATGGTGTTATTTTATTTAAAAGGATAATTTCATGGCCTGTGTCTTAATGTTTAAACAACTCAAGAAGAATATGAAAAAACAGAGAAGATATTGATTAAATTCTATAGATAGGAACATTACCAACCTTGAATACTCTCCTCACACTTTTCAATAGGATAACATATTTTTACTCCTTGGGTGAATAGAGAAGGCTTATCTATGTGAATCATTTAGAAGATCCATTGTTTTCTATGGATCAAATTGTACACAAGTTCATGAAAAAAATATTATGACTCCATCCTTATCAATCTTAAAATCAGAGGATTTACCATGTTTTATAGATTCCACCCTTTTCTAAATTTGCTTATGATTTCTTTAAGAATCCTTTATTTTATCAAAGAGGTTTGGTTGAGAAATCATTTTATAAAGGATGGTGATGTTCCTCCCTTAATTATTCCCATGTCAATCATTTTCAAATCTATGAATATTTGATCCTTCTCAATTATCATCATTTTCAAAGATACATGATCCTTTATTATCTGAGCATCTACAACCAAATTTTCATTACCTAGATGGTATTAGATTTATCAGTCATAATATTTGATGAGATCCAAAAATCTTTAATGGAGAATATTAATCTCCGTAAGGGTAAATATATATTTGAAACTCTTATGATCAGAATATATCTCACACTTCTCCCTATAGAGATAATGCCACCATATTTTCAATGTTATGATCACAACAGCTAGCTCCAGATCATGAATAGGATAATTTTCAACCTGGATTGTCATCAGACTTGTGGTGTAGGCTATAGAATTATCAATTTTCATAAATAAACATCCTAATAACTTATTTCAAGAATCACTATAAACCACAATGATTTATCCACTTTTCATGAGTGTGTGTATTGGCATAGTGATAAGACTCTTTTTTAGTTCCTTAAAATCATTACTTACATTATTCAGTCTATAAAAACATCACACGCTTTCATGAATACTTGATTATTGGGTTAAAAAATTGTGATAAGTTGTTCAAAAAATGTTGATAATACCCAACTAGGACAAGCAAACTCCAAATCATTATTACAGATTTTGGCCTATGACACTCTTTGATAGCCTTTGTCTTGGTAGGGTCGAAAGATATTACATTATTAGTGATTACATACCACAAGAATGATATTTCCTCCATAAAAAACTCACATTTACTTTAATTTTCAAAATTTTATCCCTCTGTAAATTATTTAACACAACATTTAGAGGATCCTATTGCTCCTCCTTGATATTGGAGTATATTAGAACATCATCAATAGAGACTACCAGAAATTTTCTAAGGTAATGTATAAAGACTATATTCACTAAACCCCTAAAAATATCTAGAGAATCAGTGAGTCGAAACGGTATCATGATGAAATCATAGTGTCCATACCTTGGTAAAAATGTTGTCCTTTTAATCACTACTAGAAACTAAGGCATTAATAATGGTTTTAAACCGTTGGTAAAGGCTTCCAAACCATTGGTATACTATATACCAATAGTTTGTAAAATCGTAGGCAAGTAAGGCGTTGGGATAACCCATTACCAACGGTTTTAGTAAAACAGTTGGGAAAGGCCGTGTAATACTTGAGTTTCCCAATGGTTATTTGGAATATTGGTATATAAAAGTACTCCCAAAAGTTTGAGAACCTTTGGCAATACTCTGTGAAATAGGGTATTCCCAACAATTTGAAAACTGTTGGCAATACAGGGATGCTAATTAAGAGTATTCCTAACGGTTTGAAATCCATTGGAAATACTGGCTGCTGGCGGTGTGAAATATGAGTATTCCCAATAGTTTTCAAACCATTGGAAATACTCATTTTCATGTTTTAGCACTATACCATTGGTTTTATTAAACCGTTGGTATAGTGTTATATCAGAATTTACAGACCAGCCACCCAGAATTTGCAGACCAGCCACCCAGAATTTACAGACCAGCCACTCATGCACACTCAACAAAACCATGGAATATAGAACAAACACCACTCCTACACACTCAACAAAACCATGGAATACAGAATAAAAACCACTCCTGCACACTCAAAAAAACCATGGAATACAGAACAAACACCTGCATACACAAAAAAAACCACCTGCTACACTCAACACTAATAAAACCACCTGCACACTCAACTACATACACCAACAAAACCACTGGACAGTCAACTACATAAACCTGAATACTCTCTTAACAGCAATAAACACCTGCTATAGAACACAAAAGCACATAAAAATAGGATTCTATTATAACCATGGAATGTACCATGATTATAATCATGTATATAAACCCAATTACCCTATGCAATACAGAATTCATAATTGAATTCTCATCATCATCATGTAATTTTTTTGGAAAGAGGCGAAAAGTACAAAGAAAAAAAAATAGAAGGGAAAGGAAAAAACAAGAAACAGAGAAGAGGCCCCGGGGGAAGACCCCTCTGCCATTATCCAAGATGGACTAGGGTGGTCTGAAGTGATGAAGACCCAATGCATCCCCTTTGATACAGTCAATCCCCTTAGGGTGGATACTCCTTGCAGTGTGAAGAAACACCTCCTCCATGCTGTTGACGTCCACCACGACCAAGTGATCCGTGACCTTGATCCCTTCTATCCAGGTGTAAAAGACACGCACTCCAATATTAATCATACTTTTACATTTTATGATGACATATTTATTCGACCAAGGAGACTCGGTGTACCCTTTCAAGGAGTTGTGCACAATAATGGAGTCTAGTTTGATTTTTGATATTACGAGACCCTTTTCCATGAAAAGGATGAGCCCGGTGAGAATTTCCTTCACCTCTGCTTGCAGAGAAGACCCCTGGCCCAGTCTGGCCGAGAAAGCGAGGTAAACCGAACCATTGTGGTCACGTACTCCTCCTCCATGAAAGTTCCCTTGGATGCAAGATCCATCTGTATTAAGTTTCAAACCCACTGAAGGAGGCTTCCATTGACCCCAATTTACTTCCCTGCTTCTCGGTGCCATGACCATAATGGAGCCCATTTGGAGCCGACGAAACATAAGGGTTGCCTTCCATTTCCTCACAACAATGTTTAGATCCAGTAGTACATTTTTCTCCCAAACAATAATGGCATGAGCAGAAACCCCCACCCCCTCATGCTTTGATTTGTTCCGAGCCTGCCAAATGGTCCAGCACCCCACATGAAGCACTACTACATGGGACAACATCTCTAGACTTCTTCCCTTAGAACCTTAGAACCACATATCAAGAAAGGCAGGGACATAACCGTACGAGGGAAGGAACACAAAGTCCCCCATGATTTTCCAGAGCTCACGTTCCCAGTCACTATCGAAGAATAGATGGCCAGTGCTCTATTCACTATGAACACTACGGTATACGCACCTGGATGCAAGGGGGATACCACACCTATGGATATTTTCATCCATTGGGAGGCCTTTTTTATGAATCCTCCAGGTGAGGATGTTGATCTTGGTTGGGATGTTTTTCACCCATAGAAGCTCATTATGATCCTGTCAATTACCAATGTAGTGGAAATCCTTCGACGATAACATGCCTAAGGAGGAGGTCCTGAACACACACTTGTCTGCCTATTCATTAAGCTCATTGTGTTGAAAACACTACTGTTGTTACTTATCCAAAACCGAGTCAGTGAAGCTAGGAAAGAGGCTGGCCTCCTTGAGCAAAATATTATTAGCCGGGCATCCAAGGAAAACCAGCACTATGCCACACCAATATTGATGCCAGAAGGATATCTCTCCCTTCCCCACCACCCATATCGAAAAGGGACAAAGGATCTCAACAATAGGGCCTATCACCGACCAAACGGAAAAAATATGCACCTCCCCCGGAGCGCTAAGGCATGTCACATACGCATGCATGGTAGTCTCCTATAGGGTACGATTTTCCAAGACACTCCATAAAAGCCTCACATTCATGTAATAAAGGGTATCTTGAAGGTTGCGCACCTCGATGCCTCCTTCATTCACAGGCCACACCATTTTACCCCAGGCTACCCAGTGTTTCTTTGTCTCTGATAACGGATCCCATATGAAATTGTAAAGTCTCATATCAATCGATTTAATAATTCCCTTGGGATCTTTGATGGAGGACAGACCATGAATCGGAGAGGCCACCAGAACGCCGTTCACTAGGGCAATGCGTCTGCCAAAGGATAAGAATTTATTTTTCTAGTTAAACACCCTATCTGATACCCTGGTGCAGAGTGCGTCGAAGTCCCAAATCCGAAGTCTCCCAGCTAAGACATGTGTTCCAAGATAGAACATATGAAACTTGCCCCATTGGATGCCAAGCAGACTACTAACATTTTGCACTATCTCAATGGAGCACATGTGGGAGATAAAGAAATCACTTTTCCCTTTGTTGATGGACTGGCAACTCCAACGATAGTATTTCTCCAGCACTCCGTTTAGACTTTGTATTGATCTGCTCTTTTCCATTCAGTAATAAGATGGTATCATCGGAAAACATAAGGTGGGAAATTGTTGGTGCCCTTGATCGACGAAGATACGACAGAATGCCTCCATTATTGATACCCCTCTGGATGATACGGCTCAAAACATCCTGAATGATGATGAACAATGATGGTGAGATAGGGTCCCCTTGTCTGATGCATCAGGTATACTTGAAGAAACCATAAGACTTTCCCATGAAGTTCACCGAGAGCCAAGAGGAACTGAAGTAGTGAAAGATAATATTTTCAAAGGCGTGCAGCACAATAAGGCGCAAAGACCGTTTGGGGATGCGGCACGAGGCGCGGCGCGAGGCGCGGCTAAGGCGCATGCACACATAATTAATTATATATAGTTCTGAACAATATTTTAAATTTTAAAACACTTAAATTCAATAAAAAAATTCAAATTAAAATACACACAGATATTTCTTAAGAGGTTTTGCTATGAGTGATGTCACAATAATGTTTTTATAGTCTGCTATGTGTTTCCTTACAAAAAAAATTAGTCTGCCATGTTTTTTTATTAATATATTAAATAGTCTATTTAATTGAAATTAGTACTGCCCCGATTTCCATCATGGTGCACCGTGATTTCTGCCTCCTACCCTAATATTTTGCTTTCCTACCTTTCCGACTCCTACCCCAATCCATGCTACAGCAATTCGTCTATCGTGCACTCAAAACCCCATCCATCACCGACATCATCCGCTTCTCTGCCGGCCGGCACTATCTCCTCCCAACAAGGAAGATGGGAGTGAGGCACACCTTTATAGTGCATGGCGCCAGAGCACCTCAAGGAATGGCGGGTGAGGCGTACGCCATTGGCGTGCCTCAGCAAAGTCTCCTGGCCTTGTAGGTGGCGAGGTGCTCTGGCCTCGCCTCACCGTGCCCCTTGCCAAAGCGCGCACCTCAGCGCGTCTTTGACAACAATGATCAATAACACATACAAAATGAATTATATAGCATACAGAATTACGAATAGGTTTACTCAGTTTTCCATATACCGATTGTTTTTTACTTAATGTGATGTCCATTTAAAAAAAAAGACATACACTTGAGTGAAACCGGCCACACCGTGCCATGGATTCAGGCGGGGTTGACTCATACACGTCACTGATGACTCGTGAATCGTTTTCATAAAGTATCAACAGAATATGAATGTGTTTGGTCAGTTTTCCATATGCCAGTTGTTATTTTCATTTAAAATGTTTTCAATTTCAATGAATGATGAGACACATTGAGTGGTGTTGGCCACACCGCGCCTCAGATTGTGGTGGTTTTGACTCCTACACGTCACATACAACCCATGGATCATTGTTTTAAAGTATCAAAAGATTCTGAATACATTTGGTCGGTTTTCCATATACTAGTTTTTTTTACTTAAAATGATGTCCATTATAAATAAAAGAGAGACAGTTAGAGTGATATCGGCCACACCGCACCTCGGATTGAGACGGGGTTGACTCTTACATGTCACATATGACCCATGGATTGTTGTCCAAAATTTTCAACAGAATACAAATGCATTTGGTTGGTTTTCTGAATGTTAGTTGTTGTTTTCACTTAAAATGTTGACCATTTTAAACAAAAGAGAGAAATTTCAAGTGGTGTTGACCACACCACGCCTTGTATTGAGGCGGGGTTGACTCGTACATGTCACATATGACCCATGGATCGTTGTCCTAAATTTTCAACATAATCTGAATGCATTTGTTTGGTTTTCCGTATGTCATTTGTGGTTTTCACATAAAATGATGTTCATTTTAAACAAAAGAGAGACACTTTGAGTTGTGCCGCCCACACCGCACTTTGTATTGAGGCGGGTTTGACTCATACACATCCCATATGACCCATGGATATTTTTTCTAAAGTTTCAACAAAATCCTAATGTGTTTATTGGATTTTCCGTATTTTTTTTAAAAGGTTGGGGCTGAAGCCTCATTTTATTATTAAAGCAATGCAAAGACCTTTTTAACTGGGTAGAGGGAGACCCATTACATACCCCAAAGGCCTAGTGGGAATTTAGCCCATTACATGACCCGTAGGACAATTTTTTTCCCCAAAGACCATTCTGTGAATAGTACTACTATAGTACCCGCGTTGCTACAGTACTGCACAGTACCCGTAGCTGCTACAGTGCTCTACTGCCACTACAGTGACCTGCTGCCGCTATAGTGCCCGTCATTGTTACAGTGCCGCTGCTGCTACAGTACGCTACAATACTTCTATAGTACCTGCGCCCAATGGGTTTTGAACACCCATTTTTCATGTAGATTTAAGGGGTGCTTTACACTAAGCCAAACCCCAACTACATCGATTTTCCGTATGTCAGTTGTTGTTTTCACTTAATGTGATGTCAATTTTAAACAAAAGACATACACTTGGATTGATACCAGCCACACCGTGCCTTAGATTTAGGCGGGGTTGACTCGTACATGTCACAGATGACTCATGAATCATTTTTATAAAGTATCAACAGAATCTGAATGCGTTTGGTTGGTTTTCCGTATGCCAGTTGTTATTGTCACTTAAAATGTTTTCCATTTCAAAGAAATGTGAGAAACTTTGAGTGGTGTTGTCCACACCACATCTCAGATAGAGGCGGGGTTGAATCATAAACATCACATATGAAACATGGATCGTTGTGTTAAAGTATCAACAGAATCTTAATATGTTTGGTCTGTTTTTCGTATGCCAGTTTTTTTACATAAAATGATGTCCATTATAAACAAAAGAGAGACGGTTAGAGTGATACCGGCCAAAACACACCTCAGATTGAGGTGGGGTTGACTCGTACACATCACATATGACCCATGGATCATTTTCCTAATGTTTCAACAAAATACGAATACATTTTGTCAGTTTTCCGTATAGCAGTTGTTGTTTTCACTTAAAATGTTGTCAATTTTAAACAAAAGGGAGACACTTTGAGTTGTTTCGGCCACACTGCACCTCGGATTGAGGTGGGGTTGAATCATACATGTCAAATATGACCCATGGATCATTGTCCTAAATTTTCAACAGAATCCGAATGCATTTGTTCAGTTTTTTCTATGTCATTTGTTGTTTTCACATAAAATGGTGTTCATTTTAAAGAAAAGAGAGACACTTTGAGTGGTGCCAGCCACACCACACTTTGGATTGAGGTGGGGTTGACTCATACACATCACATATGACCCATCGATAGTTTTCCTAAAGTTTCAACAGAATCTGAATGCGTTTATCGGTTTTCCGTATGTCAGTTATTGTTTTCACTTAAAGTGATGTCCATTTTAAACAAAAGACATACACTTGGAGTGATACCCGCCACACCATGCCCCGTATTGAGGCGGGGTTGACTCGTACACATCCCAGATGACTCATGAATCGTTTTGATAAAGTATCAACAGAATATGAATGTGTTTGGTCAGTTTTCCGTATGCGAGTTGTTGTTTTCAGTTAAAATGTTTTCCATTTCAAATAAAAGTGAGACACTTTGAGTGGTGTCGGCCACAGAGCACCTCTAATTGAGGTGGGGTTGACATATACACATCACATACAACCCATGGATCATTTTTTCTAAAGTATCAACACAATCTAAATACGTTTGGACGGTTTTCCATATGCTAGTTATTTTTACTTAAAATGATGTCCATTTTAATAAAAAGAGAGACAATTAGAGTGATACATGCCACACCACGCATGACCGCGGCGTGACCTTGGCGTGACTGCGGCGTGACCACAGCGTGACCGCAGTGTGACCGCAGTGTGACCGCAGTGTGACGGTGGCGTGACCGCGGCATGTTGGCCCAGTCCAGCGACATCCGTAGGGCAGTATCTTCCGGCCAAGAGGGAAGGGGGCATGAGGATGCAGGGGAACATTCTGGTCGACACCTCCCTCCCCATTAACTATGGATGGGTAATGTATCTAAAACTCTATATAGGTATCATTCATCAAATTTCGACAGGACTTCAAACCACTGCGTGGTTTCATCCTGGATCCGGGCCAAATCATGACATTTCTGCGGCGTGACCGTGGCGTGACCGCAACAAGACCGTGGTGTGTTTGCCCTGTCCAAGGACATCTGTGGGGCAGCATATTCTGGCCAGGAGTGAAGGGAGCGGGGGGAAGCAGGGCAACAATCCAGTCATCGACTCCCTCCCCATTAACTATAGATGGGTAATGTATCTAAAACCTTATCTAGGTGTCATACATCAAATTCAGAACAGACTGCGAACCACCGCGGGGTGTCATTCTGGTGCAGGTCCAACTCACGGCGTGACCGCGGAGTGACCGTGGCGTGACCGCGGTGTGACCGGGGCGAGACCGTATTGAGACCGCGATGAAACCCCATTGTGACCACAACGTGACTATGGTGTAAATGTGATGTGACCAAAGAGAAACCGCGGCGAGACCGCAACGTGTTGGCCCAGTCCAAAGACATCCGAGGGGAAACATCTTCTGGCCAGGAGTGAAGGGAGCTGGAGGAAGAGGGGAAACATTCTGTCCATCACCTCCCTCCCCATTAACTATGGATGGGTAATGTATCTAAAACACTATCTAGGTATCATAAATTGAATTCTAACATGACTGTGAACCGCTGTAGGGTGTCATCCTAGAGAAGGGCCAAATCATGGCATTACCACGGCGTGACCATGGCATGACTGCGGCGTGACCACGGCGTGACCGCAGCGAGACCACGACCTGACCTCGGCGTGTGACTGCGGCGTGACCGTGGTGTGACCGCAGCGTGACCGCGACGTGATCGCGGCGTGGCAACCGAGTGACTGCAGTGTGCCCGTTGCGTGACCGCGGCATGACCGCGGTGTGACTGCGGTGAGACCGCAACGTGTTGGCCCTGTCCAGAGACATCCGTGGGATAGAAACTTCTGACCAGGAGTGAAGGGAGCGGGAGGAAGCGGGACAACATTCCGGCCGTCGCCTCCCTCATCATTAACTATGGATGGGTAATGTATCTAATACTCTATCTAGGTATCATACGTTGAATTCTGACAGGACTGCGAACCACCGCAGGGTGTCTTCTTGGAGAAGGGCCAAATCATGACATTACCATGGCGTGACCGCGACAGGACTGCGGCGTGACCGCGGCGTGACTGCGGTGTGACCACGATGTCACAGCGGCGTCACCGCGACGTGACAGCAGCGAGACCACAACGTGTTGGCCCGGTCCAACGACATCCGCGGGGCAACATCTTCTTGCCAGGATTCCAAATAAATCATATGTAGTTGTCCTTCACATTATAGAAACCGATCTTATGTTATAAAAAACAGACTCTAGAAACACATGAAAGATGAATCACCCTTGACTTGGCGACTCGAAACCAACGATCAAATCAACGCATTAAACAAAGGATATTAATAACCTTAAAACACATGAAGGATGATACATAACTAGTGAGAAACCAACCAATGGCATTAAAGCCTTACCTAGATTGGCAGCAGAGAACCAAATCCACCTGAACCAACAAAAAACTATCCAACACCCTACCAAAAACATAATATGGAGTCAAAAACACTAAATCCCCAAATAAAGGAGGTGTGAGACAAGTAGTAACCATAGAATCTTACCTCAGATCAAATCCGGTGGATTGAATCAATATGAACTCCTCCTAGCACCCTTCGTAGAATATAACTACCCTCTGTCCATAGAAAGCAGTTAAAGATCTAAGTGACCAATGTGATAAAGAAAATAAAATAAAAACTAAACAAAAACATACCTATCTCCTGTGACTTTACCTGTCACCGCCCAACATATAAGTACCACAACGCCCCATGGGTCACATCATGTTCCTACAAGAAAAGGGGAAACAGATCAATGTTTCAAAATGATACTATTAAAAAGTACATTCCTATTAATTAACAATTACTCTTCCTTTTAATGGTATATAATAAATTTGGCCTGAGTTTCAACTTAGTTTGGTATTGTTCAATACAAGGGATGAGGTCTTATTATTCCTGGTTTTTATGTTTACACTTGAGAAATTTATTTAAAAATGATCCATGTATTTTGCATTATTATTTATGGTTTTAGTTCTCTGTTTGTTGTTATGGGGCCTGTCCACATGAATAATTCCTGGAATGTAGGGTTTAGTTGAAATTTATGCACTTTATTATGATTGATGTCACTAACGATGAGGATTTATATCAAGTAAAATATTCCTAAGAGGATTGGGCCTTGTAGTGATAGGTGCAACCATTGTACATCTAGCATTTGATGAGGCAATAATTATGAGGATAGATTGGAATCGTGGTAGGTTCATAGAGTGGGATGGTCCCTCTGACTATATAAACTGTATTATGAAAGGTTTTACTATATTTAATTTTTCAAGAGTTCAACTAAAGAGATGAAGGATGAGATGCTAGTGTGGGTATTGGGTATTTTCAGACTGATTAGCATTATAATTCTAAGAGGGTTGGTGTGATTTAGCTTAGGATGGAACCTGGTTAGTGGGGATGGTTTATAATACATGATTTCGATGAGGTTCGTGACCGGATTATTGAGAATATTATGTAGATAGGTTCGACATGGTGTGATTTTGCGACTAGGATAATCCTTGAGAGATGAGTCTAGACTATGTGACTGAGAGGATAAAAAAGGATAGGTTTGATAGGATTGGGTGAGTGGCCAACCCATGAGAGGATGATACGATGCATGGAGACACTTGGAGACACTTGGGGTTGTTTTTGCTATCTCATGGAGAAACTTGGGGTCATTTCATGACTGCAACGTACTCCAAAGATGTTCTCACACTATGTTTTAGAAAAACAATTTCATCTCCTGGAATACCCCAAGGCTCCTCTATCTTCCAATGTTTCCTCACACTCACACCTCATGGTATTATAGTAAACAAGTGATCTACGTAAACTAGTCAGGATAGCATCACTACCCTTCGTCCGTAGAAAGAAGTAAAATACCTAAGTGGCCAATGTGATAAAGAAAATAAAATAAAAAACTAAAAAAAAACATACATGTATCCTATGACTATACATGTCACCGACAATATATAAGAAGCACACCTCCCCATGGGTCAAATCATGTTCCTACAAGCAAGGGGGAAACAATTCCATTTAAGAATCTCTTCATTTTTCATTATGTTCTTTATATAGCATGTTGTTGGAAACACCATACTAGTACACTTATCCATTGAATATGAACCTATGCTACATTAGTTGAGTTGAGGATTGTGTACATAACCCTGCTAGAACCCCACCGCATCGCACCATGATCTGAGATTGACTACTATGGTGAATAAAAACTAATGCATCATAAAATTAAATTCGGCATAGATTGCCCATGTGTCTTAAATAGCTCTCCTTCTAGAATCCACCATTATTCGGTCAATTGTGAACTCGGTCTATAATGCATTCAAAAAAAATTAATACATATATCAATCCAACATTCTCAACACCCCATCTTACTAGCCTGTTGAGTGGTTATAATGTCAAATAATTTCAGAGAAAGTGGTTGCTGTGTTGGGGATTAGAAAAACTGTAACAATGTATTGTTTATTTATGTAAAAGTTCTATTTAAAGAAACATGAATGTAATAATGCAGTGTTTAGAGTCCAAAAATACTCTTGAATGTAAAAAACAATAACATAACAACTTAGTTGTTAAACTCAATAGGGGTGTAAAAATGGCCTGAGGCCTGGCGTGGACCTGGATAGTCTGTGAGACGTATTTCTTACAATGGGCCCAGCCCAAGTAGTGTTTAGGGCAGGACTCAAACTCGTGAAGGCCCAACAAAGTTAGACCAAATCCAAGCCCAGACCAAGCCTGGAACAAACCAATTGATAATTTTGTTCAATCTTATTTGAGTTTGATGAATTGTATGTTTACTATATTTATTATTGTTAATTTATGTTATTTTTTACATTTTACATTTTTTAAAAGACTTGGAACGGGACTCAACCCAAACTATTGATATGTACCATGCCTCATTACATACCTATTCAGCAATTTGTATAACACTAGACGTCACAACCGACCCCTTTCCATTTCTCCCACCACACCAAATTGTATAAATTCATACTTATGCCCTTTAATGAGTGACAATGATTTGTTTTCCACGCCTTTGGATTTATGATCTATAAAATATATCTAAACTACTAAAATTTTCATTTTTTATAACCCATAGAGTCCTGAAAACAGGCCACTAAGAACTCATTATGCTAAATTTAGAACCAAATTTTTGCACATTTCCAAATGCCTACTTAATATAAAAAGACATTTTTCACCATTTACAGTCCAATTGATTCCCCTACTCCTATAACTCTCATCACATGTAGTATCCATGATCCAACTATTTCAATTACAAGCATCATGGGAACAACAAAACCATTAATTGCACATTTGAACGGAAAAAAAAAATAACATGGTTGAAATAGACATGTGAAGCATTAACAGATGAAAATTTTTGGCCATCCGGACTGTACAAACAAATTAAAAAATGGAAAATTGGGATTACACCTAAAAAATAAGAAAATCATCAACTAAATATCTACAAACACAGAAAGAATGATATTAGACATTAGGAGAGGTCAGGTCTACCTCAAATGGGCAGTCCAACGCATTAATTTGGAAAACAATTACCTCTAGCTCTTGGGGGAAGGGTTTAGCCCCGAAAATATTATTTCCCAGGTGGGAGGAGAGGGATACGAGAGAGGGGGACGTCCCATGGGGTGTTCAGCCATGGGGGGTCTCGTGCATGACTGGAGAGGGGGCTGGGGGACGTCGTAGGAGGAGATATAGCCAAGAGGGGAGGGGGATGTCGCCAAGAGAGGGAGATGAGAGGGGAGGGGGAACGTCACTGGGAGCTGAGAGGGGAGGGGGACGTCATCGTCAGAGAAGGAGCCAAGAGGGGAAGGGTAACGTCGCCAGAGGAGAGGGATGGGGGCTGAGAGGTGGAGGCGGAGGCGGAGGCTGGGAGGAGGTTGAGGTTGGGGAGGGGAGGAGTGTGCGGGGATGAAATGTCACGAGGTAGGGAGCCATAATTTGGGTATAATGTTTCCTAACGGTTAATTAAAACCATAGGTAATAGTTCTCTTTCCCAACAGTTTTCTTAAACCATTGGGAATCCACAATATAAAACATCCTACACCGACGGTTTATTAGAATCGTTGGTATAGGTTCTTTTTCCCAATGGGTTTTCTAAACCACTGGGAATAACGTGTTGGTATAGGCTCGATTTCCAGTAGTGGGTGGATAACCCTTAAGGTCATATATCCTAGAGTGTAGGGGTGTAATTTTTAAGGTCTTGTAGCAAGGAACAAGGAGATAGATGGAAAATAAATAAATAGGGGGAAAATGAACTTAGCATGTTTTCATAGCCTAGTTAATATTAAGAACACCTCAGGTATGAGTGCATAGATTTTAAGGTCATGGTGTTTGGACTATCATATTTCTATAAATATCGTGATCATTCACATAAGGATGTGAAATGAAATTATGGGAAATAATTATTTATCTGAATTTAGTATGTCCTTATCACCCATGAAAAACCAAGTGAACCTCTCACACAAATATAGCTAATACTTAGGGTAAGGGGAATCATCTGAGAATTAGGCTAGGCAGGGGCTTTACTTGAGTGTGTCACGATCCCTAAGATCTAGGATGGAATGAAAATTGTGTTGGTCCGGGACATGATGTCTAGACATCACTATGTATCATGTATAGTGGGAATTAAGCCATGAAGTTTCCTAGTGGGTAGTGTGGTGGGAGTCCAATGTCATGTAGGGATTATCCTCTGAGGTGGGGACTAAGGTATCACATTGTTTTAGTAAATTAAATATGGATAAAATTATATATTTTAACATATAATGGAACAGAGGTCGAAAATGTATTTTAAAATAACCATAAAATCTTCCTTAAAGGGAAATATCCAAGATGAGGATTATGAAGTTAAGACATGCAAGGGTTAGGCCCATTCTGATGGTTCGATTCAAAATAATGAGACATGTTACTAGAAGGATACATTGATAGTAAAGTTCAATCCATGTAAAGTCGAGTCGAGGATAATCTTATAGGACCAAAATATTGTGAATGATACAAAAACTAGTCACATACAAAAAATCAGAAAGTACCCCCCCCCCCCATCTGGGGAAGGGAGTACACTCCTAATGGTGGAATGACATATGATTTGGGAAACAGGTTGAATTATTTATCAAGTACTAGAAATGGTGTGACATAGATATTTTTCCTTCAACAAGTGGTCTTGAGAGCTCTTGTGATATTGATAGAACATGGTACCTGAGTTAGTGTGGCGGTGATGACTTGTAAGCATAGGCAGACTGGAAATGTCATATAAGACGCATTTCATATATATATATATATTTTGTAAAGGAAAATAATTTTTCAAAATGAATCCTTTATATAGTGTTATTATTCTGCTATGTCACTTCCAATGCATCCATGAATCTCGGCCGCACAAATCCCCAATTGAAAATGTCTATTCAATAACTAATAAAATTGATTTTCGGAAAAACCCCTTGGAAGAATATGAAACATTGAATACCTCAATCGATTTATGTGAAAAATCATGAAAGGATGAATAACCCTTCCTAATTATAGAAAAATCGATGAATAACCCTTCCAAATCCTAATTATAGAAAACATTGAATATGAAACATTGAATAAACCTAAAACAGAATTTGAAACATTGATTTTGGGTTCCCCTATTCCTAATTATAGAAAAATATCTATCACAAGTGATTGATTTCCCTATAATTCAGGGAAATGGATGAATATACTTGAAACATAAACTTCTAAAATCTGAAATGCTACCTTTGTTCACTTCTTGTGGATGAAACGTAGAGCGCAGAGTTTCTGGGGGAGGGGCGAGTGATGGTTGCTAGGGCTCAGGATGGGAGGAGGGAAGAGGCGAGCGATGAGCAGTGAGAGGAGAGAGGAGTGAATTGAGCGGTGAGCGGGAGTTGGAATGGGAGGAGGGGAGCACGAGGGGGATGAGAGCGGCATCGAGGGGGATCAGGATGGGAGCAGCGGCGAGGGGGATCGGGATTGGAGCGGTGGTGAGGGGGGGGGGGGTCGGGAGGAGCGGTGCCATAGGGCTGGAGAAGTGGGGCATGTGGGGCAGTGCGGATGAGAGAAGAATCATGATAGAAACTGGGTTTAGGTGTTTCTATTGCAATGGTTGATATGAACCCTTGGTATTTGAGGTGGTTTTTTCCAACAGTTTCCTAAAACCATTGGAAAACCCTGCATATATCCATCATATATTACTCTATACCAACACTTTACAAATAACCGTTGGTTTAGATTTTTTATCCAAATGGTTTTTTCAAACTGTTGGGAAAAAATTGTTGGTATAGATGGGATTTCCAGTAGTGAATAACTTCCTTCAACACCTTTAATTAATGATATCCTGACCAAAGGGCTACCTTAGAGAAATAACTGGCCCCACATAGTTGATCGAACAAGTAATATTTCAATGATAGGGGATACTGGTTCTTTATCATGATTTTATTGAGCTCGTGATAATTAATGTTGAGGCACATTGATCTATACTTCTTCTTAATGAAGAGGACTGGTGCACCCTAGGGTGAAACACTTAGGCATATAAAACCTTTGTCCTTATTATCCTCTAACTATTTCTTCACCTGTTCATGATCTATAGTGGAGACTCTATAATGTGTCTTTGATATAGGAAGGGATCCAGAAATAAGATAAATTTAAAACACAACCTATAGGTTAGGAGGAATACCAGGAAACTCTTCGAGGAATACATCTATGTAGTCCCTTATAATATACATGTCTTCAACCATGATTCTCTATTTTACCTCAATCATTTGATCTAGATATACTTTCTCATAAAGTAGTAATATTCATACTTGAGACAATGATTCTAAATGAGATTCATCCTCCTCATTACACTTGTATATAATTGGAGAACTATTTAGGATGGGAAGAGTGATCTCCATTTCCTGAGAGTTGATGTTATATTTGTATAAAGATAGCCAATCCACACCCAATATATGTCAAACTCTACCAAAGAAATAATGATGTGATTTTTTGGGAGTTTTGGACCACATAAATTTCTAGGGAGGAGTTATATACATTGGATGCAATAAAATTCCCATATTCTATTCTCATAGATAACTAGACCACCATATTTTGTGGTGGTGTTTGAATCGTTTTACTAAACATGTAAGATATGAAAGAATTCATAGAACTATAATCAAATAGTATGTTTTCTATTCTTGAATGAATAAACAATATACATATCACCACATTGTTTTTCAGCTCCACCTCAGTAGTAATGATATCATAATCCCTTCCTTGTTTCCTTGGAGGTTATTGTTGATTTCCTTGGACAACCCTAGACTTAGGGAATTGTTCTAGGAAATTCCAATGTTCCTTGCAGTTGAAACACTTAACTATGAGCCGAGTATTGATATAAACCTTCCTTTATTCATCCACATTAGTGGAATTTTTCATGTCCATTCAGAAGTTCTTGTCAAAATTCTTCATTCTTCCATATTTGAAGCATTTCCGGATTCCTTTTATACAGTTCCCTGGATTCTTCTTCCCAAAATTCTGATAGATGGGATATGCAGTCTTCATTCCATCATTGGATTTATTTTCCAATCCACCCATATTAGACTATATTTTCCAGTTCTTCACCAGGACCATGAGACCCATAAGATTATCCGTTATCCATTTCAACCTTGAGGTTACAATAGACAATATCATCATAACTGTTGATTTTTCAAATCACAAAAAAATTACATAGAATCAGCATTAGGACTCTAAATAAGCAATCCACCCTACTTTTAGTGTTCATGAAAAATATGGATGGATATCTTACAATACATGTAAAATTTCCTTTATATTACCTGCTAAAATCATCTTTTTTTCTACTTAAGTCCAAGGAAATATCTTTCCATATTGAGATGGAGGGTTTGGGGAAAATTTTTATTGAAAAATATTTTCATGGATTCCAACTGATCCATATAATCAATTTCTTCCCTGGACATTATTTTTGGGATCAGTTTCCACCACTGATAATATTCCCCATCAAAATGATAGATTGCAAAAACAAATTCCATTTATCATGACCACTGGAGGACAAAAAATATATTTTCAATAGAGGTAATACATAATTCTATGAGGAGGGGATCAGAAGATCTACAAAACATGGGAGTGATTTTCTGTATGAAGGATTCAACAAAAAATTAATCTTTATTTGGAGAAAGAAGGAATTATATAAGATTCAAGTTATTATTCATAACTTGACATAGTTTAGCAAGTACTATCATGATGTTTTGAGAACCTATTCCCATCATATTTGGTATATAATTAGGGAAATCATCACATTGACTATAACATTGATTATTTTCATGTGTTCTTATATTCTGTTAACTGTGAAAAGAAAGTGAAACTATGGGGCTTGATGAATTATCTAATAGGAATGTAAAAAGAAACTTTTAAAATAAAAGGGTCAAAAATTTAAAGGAAAATGATACAAAAACTTCTAATTCCTATGTTTCAATCAAGGTTATAAAAGGTTTATTTCCTAAAATACACTCTTATGGGATTTTTCCATTAATAATGGTTTTTAATAAGCTTATTAATTTACCAAAGCATATCCTCTGATAGTGTCAAAACATGTGCTCAGTAAGGCTCGTTTTCATATACCAAGCTACTCCAAGTCAGTCTCAGAACACCTTGTTAGGGTTGTTACAAATAAGTTCATCTGTTCCTGAACCACCTCTAATTTTTGTATCTAGATAGGGATTTATCTTCTTGATAAGACACTTATTATATACGTATAAAAATTTAGGGATGTTTTTCTATACATAATCTTATCCCTAGGGTTCTTACTAATCCTCACTATTCCTAGTCTCCAAAAATTACTAAATTTTTTCCTCTGAAACCAACTATAGAAATCCAATACTTTTTCAAATATTATTACATGATTTTAAACATAATTAACTATCCAATTATAAGATAGTGATTGTAAAGTCTAGTGTCTTAGTAATACTAGGTACATAAAACTGAAAGACAGGACTAAGAAACATTTCATTACATATCATCCATTATGAGCACCTAAATTCCATTGACACCTTATATATTCCTAGGATAATCTGGGGATAACAAGAACAACGAGATGAGTGAAAATCACATAAAGGTAATAAATATAAGAATAATGCATAGCACATGGGTTAGAATTCATAATATAATAAAATGAAATCCATGTATATACATAAGAAAGAATAAAATATGTAATTATGGTATCATAGTAGATATTTCAACAACCTAAAAAATTATATAACAATTATTCAAGGATCATTTCACAGGAAGAATCACGAGTCAAGGTTAACCACTAAGACTGTTGCATGTGGAGCACAAGTCATGGCAAACCACCAGGACCATTGAACATGATGTCTCATGAGAGTAAAACTTAACCAATGCATTGGAATCCTATCAGGGAACACCATCATGAAATTTTAATTAATATTTGTGCCACCTAAAAAATCATACATAATTAATCAAACATAAACATAAGGATTACCCATGGTAAGAATTAGGTCTCATAATATTGTCAAAAAGGCTTAATATATGAGAATCTATCAATGGTATCCATGACAGAAATGATTTAAACCATACATGGAAATTCTTAATGGAAAATTTTCATAATTCATGAAACGTGATGTAAAAATGAAGTGATAACATGTAATTTTTTTTAAGAAACGTTATAATTAAAGCATTTTAGTGTGGTTTAAGGTAAATATTGTTGATAATTTAAATAAAAAAATAGAATAATATTTTATGTAAAACCATAAGTGAACCAAGAATGTTTTCATAATAAAATCAGTGATTTTAGGAAAATAATGGAGGCTCAAAATATATTATATATTTCACTTTAAAATGGGTAATAATTCAGGAAGGTCCTTTAAATCGGTCTTACATATCTAGAAGAACCGAGTAGGGATCCTTTTAAAAACTTTTATATACCCAAAAAATAAGGAGAGAAGGATCTTGATAACTATGTTTGGAAAATATTAAAATTATTTATAAAATTTAGATAAAAATAAAATAGAATATCATTTGGGTAAAATGAGAGAAATAATAACCTAATGGAATAATGAATGTTCGGGTAGAATCCCTTACCTTAAGTATGAAGGTGTTCATCACTCGACCGTAATGTCATAGATAACCAAATAAGATTCTTTAATAAAAAATAAAATAAAATTTTCTATATGTAATTGATTCATTAATATTTTACTATCTTCATTCATGTCCGTCTTTATGAGTTATAGTGTTAAATTTCATTATTTCGGAGTGCTGGTTCCCTTGGTTTTCATAATCGGCTTAATTGTATACATGTACGAATGGGCATGCAAATTTGGGGTAATTATCCATAATTGAACATATATGTTATTAATGATATTAAAATGGTTAAATTGGTCTTATATATTATCAAGATTAATGTAATGAGTATGAATTAATGGATAAATAATTAATGATAATTATTTGGGTTTATTTTGGCGGTTTTTGATCACAATGAACTCATTTTGCTTTATAAATAAATATCATGAGTAAAAAATGATTAAAAAAATAAATAGGATATAGTACATATATTTTATTATTGTTTAACCATAATATGGTTTCCTGACTAGCCTAGAATATGGTAATGTAAATTGAAAATAACTCTATACTTGAATGTGATAAATTAACACATCACATATGATGTTTTCATTTTTAGTGTAAAAGTGGGAGGAAAGAGGGATGATGATGAATTATTAAATTAGAATAACTAAATTAAATTATATGTATGGAACTAGATTTATAATACCATTTTGATGAGGGGATGTGTGGAGATAAAAAGGAACGAAAGGAACTTAAAAATAAATAAAAAGAAAAGGAAGAGGGTTTTACCTCTTGATTCCTTCTTCCAAAGAACCTCCTTAAGGGTTGGGTGTTGCAATTTTGTGAAGACCAAAATCTCTTGGTCATGGGGGAGGGGATTACGGGGAGATTTCAGTAGAATTTGGAAAAGGCTCAATGCTTTAGATGTTTGAGGAGAAGAGGTGGTGAGGTGTGTTTTTTTCATTATTTTAGTAAATAGTTTTTTATTTTGGCTCAAGACTATGAATAGTTTGAGAATTATCATAAAAAATATTAACTTAATGGAGATGATTTTTAGATTCTGTTTCTTACATTATATAAGACTCAAAAAATAGTGTGTTTAAATTATAATGTATTAATAGTGTAAATTACTATATTCCAATATTCACAAAAATTTCATGTATTTTAGAAAAATCCAAAAAAATCCACCAAACCATTTTTAGATGTATAGAATTCATAAATTAACTCCATTTTATGAGAAATTTAATTTTTAATTAAAATTATAATTTACTAAAAAAATAATTATTTTGAATTTATAACAAACCTTATAACACTTTGGAAAATTTACTAAGGTCACATAAAATTATCCTATAATCATAAGACATAAAAATAATAATTTATGAATACATTTTAGGAAAATAAATTTTCTTTTAAATTATTTTTTTTGTCATAAAATTGTAATTAAATATTTATAACTTAAACAAATACCAACACTTAATTGATAATGTTAAATATATTTATTTACTTATAATGTGATATAATTATATCAAATTTTCAATTGTATGTTGGATAAATTTATTTATACATTCATTGGTGAGGGTAATATTCAGTGTTTTTGATTGTTATTCATAAGGGTCATGTTACTATTCCAATGTTCAAGTTAATATTCCTTTGGTATTGGTTCGTTAACTTCTATAAACACTTTATATATTATAATTCATTATTTATAAAGTTTTTATTATCTTATTAATGCGATTTTATGTATTTATATTATATGACATAATTATAAGAAAGTAATTTCATTGATAAGAGTTTTGTGTAATTACACACCACCTATGGTCTAATGATTCAATTAGAATGAATTTTGGAACTATGAAATATAGTAAACCAAAGAAAGGGTATTTGAGGGTAATCATTTTCAAAAAGCACCTTAGATAATTGATAAAGGGAATGTTTGGGCCATCTACCACACTGAGTTGGAGAAACAAAATGATTTAATGAAATTTACAATTACCATTCAATAAAGAATGAAGAATGTTTTATTTGATTTAGTTTCTAAGGATTAATTTATATATTTAATGTTTTCAATATCTATTGAATCCCCTCCACAATAAATATAAGTAGATATATTTTTTTTAAAAAAAACTTGTGGTTCAATCATTGTAGCCCAAGTGTTTTACTCTTCCCCAGTTAGTGTCTATAAAAAGATTCATAAAAAAAATCACAAAATACTTCCTTTGGTAAAATTTGATGTTATACTATGCATTGATTGGCACTCATTATATAGACCTGTAATCAATTATTATGAAAATGAAATATCATTCCATATCCTAAATCATCCTATTATCCTATAGGTGTAGAAACCCAATGAAGAAGAATATATGTAATATACTATGTTTTGGATGGGTTGAATTTTTCAAAGTAATTATAATTTTTCGTTTTGTGGATGGAACAAATCACAAATCAATCATGAAAAGGTAATTATGAGAGTTGTAAAACATAAAAGTAATGTTTTCAAATGTATAATGAGGCTAGAATGGTGGGTTAAAGGTTTCGGGATCATCCTGATCATTCTAGACCCGAAATGGAGGTTTTAGGGAATTAGGTCTTGGGAATATAGTTATTGCACAGTTACTACTATACTTCAGTAACAATTGTGTGGCATATTTTATTAAGGATAATAGTTGGTTAAAACTATACAGTGGATCTAGTGAATAACATGAGGAGGTGAGGAATCAGAATGAAAATTTTATGGGTAGTGAATGATTTTTCTAAAAATTAACTTCTATAGTGACAGTCATGAGGGTATTTAGATATTTCAAAGGGAATAATTGGTGAAAATTTTATATAACTGTGTGCACAAACCACTCATGGTGTGGCTCTTAGGTAGTGTGAGCTGCATAGTCGACTCATGACTTTTCAAATCATTGATCCAAACCAAACACCCTTAAATTGTTTTTAATGTTCATTTTCCATCCATGTCTTCTACCCTTAATCCTCACATATCCCCTAAATTCATACATCAACATATCTCATGAATGGAGAGGTCCCTATTCTCATCTATTAGTATATGATGAATCTCTTTTGTTGGGGCTCAAAATCAATCATCTCCAATTGTTTTTGGTCACACTTTGCTAGTCTATTGATCATATTAGTTATTTTATTAGTTTATTTCACTATATAGTATTATGTTTTTCATTCAATTTCAAATTCCATATTTTCAAGGTTTTTTTTTTATTCATCTAATTTTTCTCATTTATCTGAAATAATCTACTTATAGTGGATGACTGAAGATACCATAGCTTGGGGATGGTGGTCAATGATTTTTTCTTCAAGTCATGTTGATTATGTCATATAGAATTTTTATTCAGATATTAATTTCCATGCATCACATTATAGATGTTAAATTATTTTAAAATAATTGTCAGTACCTCAAATTGGTTGACCGTGAGACTCAATTCCACCAATTTATGTTGACCACCATTACTCAAACCACCATGTTTGGGTGTTTTTATAATATACCATGACACCTGCACCTTATTTTATATTTAAAAAACATTTGTATGATTGTTAAATTATCCATAATAAATTAGATATTTAAATTAAATTAAATGTAATGGTTGAATACAACCTATTGACCCCTTTAAGTAAATCATGAATAATTGGTTAGTAGTGATAATTGGATTGAGTTGGGCAGCATTTAATTAAATAATTCATGATTATTTTTATTCTTTCAGAGAGTCCTAGTTGTTCATAGTTTATATTTTTATGTTTTTTGTGACTCATGAGATTATAGATACTCTTGACCCATTTTCATTTTTTAAATTAAAGGGAAGAGGTTAAATTAAATGAAATGTTTAGTTGATTAAAATAGTAAGGGAATGTCATGGCCATATCACCTATCATTCAAGTCACTTTAAAATAAATGAATTATGAACCATAGGCAGTATTATACATGATTATAATCATTTATTATATAAATTGATGGAAAAGTAATTCCTCATTATTATTATTATTATTATTATTAGTTGGACATGAAATTCCCCTTTACCTACTGAAATTGTTGGACACAACATTCCTCTATATTATTATTATTAGAAGTTGTTGGATAAAAAATTACTTATCATCACTTCTAATTATACCTTTTAATCATTGAGTTCCTTATCATTATCATTATATTTTTTTATAATCATTAGTAACAGTGTCCCTTATCTGTTCTTGGGAATTATTGGTCATGATTCTCCACTCTTCCTTGATTTAGATTCCTAGACTGATGCTCCTATACATAAATATGAGAACATTATATATTCATCATTATACATGGATTCCATGGTTTTCTATATAGGTTATCAATTCTTTTAATATATTGATAACTATTTAGAGACACTCTAGATTAGGCTGAAGTAGGTATTCTTTTCCAGGTATGCCATATAGAACCTGATATAGTCATAGTTTACGTATATGTCATATACATTAATAATTACATTTAATATTATACCTTCACATGGTATAATTTTTTTTAACATATACTGGATATTCATTAGATTACATTGTTGGGGGCCTACTGAGATTTACTCAAAACCTATTCAGGATCCCATTTAGTACTTGGATAGATCTCTTGGTTATTTGCTAGAAACATGGATTGTTATTTTTAATGTTTCTTAACTATGGACTATGTATTATTATGGAGATGGGGGGAAATCATGTAATCAATATTCCTATTGGAGTTCGGTATTTGTTTATTGTTTTTAGTTGATTCTCATTGAGTTTAGGACCTGGTATAAGTTGAATGCTTGTATTATGACTCAATAAGTTTATTCATGTTCTGATTATTTGGAACATGCCAAGTAACATATTTATTATATTATTTTATTTATTATTATCTTATTTTTCAATTATTTTAATTTTTGATTCCAATATTTTTTATTAATTATCCATAAGGTATTATCTCTCTACAATACCGCATTAAAACCCTCACCACTAGTCAGAATCTTTTAGGATACTAAGTGGTATGCTTGAGACCATGTGACCCACCAGTTTAGCTTACTTCTATGTAATCTAGAACTAAGACTTTGGGATAGTTGAAAAGAGACAAGGAATATGTTATCCCTTGGTAATTTTTTTTTGTGTTTAGTGTATGCCAATTGACATATAAGGGAAAGATCAAGTTTCCAAGAATGGGATTGATGGTTGTTTTGTTCACTATTATATTTGATTTGTATTTCATCTAGATTGATTATTGTATTTTCATTTGATTGTTGATTTATGATATTTACCTCTTGGTCTCGTGTGGTAAGAGATGAGGTGTTTTCAGGTTTCATTTTAGGCACATATGATTCACATGTCATTATCATTCTTATGGTTGTGCCATGATTTCATGATAATATACCATGCTTATTATTATGACATGCTTATCCTATTATTTTTTAATGTTTATTTTTATTCCATTTTGTTTGAATAATTTGAATTTTTATTATTATACCATTTTGAGGTGGTTATTTCCATGTTTTCTATTATTTTTAGATATGTGATAGATTCCTTGTTATAGTTATGATGTAAGATTTTTTAAATAATGTGTTTACATCCACTCAAATAGTATTTTCCCAAATAGAATTATGGTATAATTTTATTTAATGGACCAGTGATCAATTAATTAAATGAAATTATTTTGAAATTAAATATTAGGAATGGAATTAATTTGCTTAATTTTAAATGAATTCAAGTTAATACAAATGAATTTTAGTTAAATTGTGTATAAATTTCTACAATTAAAGGATTGTACCTTCATAAATTTAGATTGGTAACCCATGTAAATGAATCTTTATATGCTTAAATTGGCCGTCATAGGTTAGTTTTAGCATCATATTCATATGAGATAACCTTATTTAGGGTTTTTTTAAGATGTTGATAAATTAATTATTAATGGGGTTTACTTCAATTGGAGAACAATTGTAAGTTTTTGAGTGTTGAATCCAAAAATTTGGAATGGATTCCCATATAACTGAACCCAATTTGGTTTGATGGGACCCCCATGGGCCACCTTTATCCCCATTTTTTGTTATTAGTGCTTAACCCCATGTGGATAAACTTCTGATAACTGGGATAGTTATTAAAAGTGTTTGAAACCAATTATATGATTATTTGTATAAATTTATGGTGTAATTTTATCAAATCAATCCTTTGAAATTGATAAAATAACTAGTTTTTTATTTGGATATTTATTTATATGATTCATCAGTTAAATAAAATTCTAGTTACAACATAAATAGTTTTTTCCTCTATTTCATGGAATTGAAATTTATTAACAAACCCTAGTTGTGATAATCTAATACTAAATGATGATTTAAAAGTAAATTATATGGTAATTTTCCTAAAATTATACTAGATGTTAGCTACATGAATTTCATGTAATGTTGTCCCTAATAATGATACTTGATCCTATATATACCATAACCCTTTTAAATTTCATAATGAATGTAAATGGATGAAAATGGTTGAATTTAAACCATTAGTGGTGAAAATAGTTTTTAACCTCATGTAAGATTATGTATTAAATTTAAATATGATAATTTACCTTGAATGGGAACATGGATGTTACCCATAGGTTACAATAGAATTTTTTTTGCGTATGATTTAAGGAATTGGAAGTACATTCTAGCGACCTTGTTGGCATGTCTTGAGTTTTAAAAGTTGACACCATTAGTGAATGAGTAGTTATTCCATTGTGGTAGTGCCCTTGGATATGGGAATTCCTATATAATTTTTATGTGAGTTCTTACACATTCTATGTTCCATTATATGATCTATTGTATCGAATAATACACTTAGTTTTATGACATAACACAGTAGGTAGGTGGGTGTTTGTTTGGTATATTGAATTTCAAAGGGGTACTACTGTATGTGGATTCCTAGTGAGCTTCATCTCCTAATATTTCTATATTAGTATCATGATCATCCATGGAGAAGTGTTTTATGTGGATTTTGGGAGAGGATTAGTTCCTAGTAGCCTAATGTTTGTAAGGTGATGTCGTTATGGTTATAATCAAAATATTTGACCCTTGTAGGTTGATGATCCATATACAGGCCTTATTATATCTCGAAAGAAAGATTTTACAGGCATTTTATACACTATGTAATAGAGACACCTATGTGGGATATGGTTCTTATGTTAGATATCTTAGTTATAGGTAGATGGACCTAGTGGACTTGTTTTGTAACATGATCAATATAGTTTGGTGGGAGATATAGAGGCCCACAGTTTTGATTAAATCCTTGTTGGTTAAACGATATTGATTTAATCATTGGAAACCTATGAAATAGGTTAGACTAAGGCCGATATATTCTTTTTTATATGGTGAGCTTATTAGTATCCTTGTTTTATGACTGATGCAATGAAGGTTATCAGGTTTTGTGGTTTAGGCATAGAGACGCTTCTGGTTATTTAGGAAGCAACTAGGGTGATTGGTTCTGAAGAACAGATTTTATGGGTATTATTGTTTGGGTTCTTATCCCTATTGTTCAGTGAGAGTGTGGTTGATGCTTTAAATTACTAAAACTACACCTTGAGGTGAGAAATCATTTAATAAAACTATGGCATAGGTGATGTGAAAAACATTAAAGATGAGTTATAGTGGAGCACCTCTTGTGTTAGAAGATAATGTTCCATGTATCACGATTATACTAGCCTTGTTAGTGGATAACTCATGGGAGCATGAATCAATTCTTGAATCAGGTTTTATAGGCTGTACTACCATGCCATCTGGAAAGTTTAAATTCACATTGGATGTATGTGGTAACCAGTTGATTTGGAACTTTGGTGAGTGACCTAGTGAGGGATGAAGAGTAATGATTCCAAATTTTATGCTTGAGGACATATAGTCCTAAAATATTGGGTAAATTAAATATGTTCACCTATGATGTGGGATAATGTCGAACTTATCTAGGTTACATGAAATGGTTGAACCATGCAAATATCATGACATGAAATATCAGAAGGCCTGATTTTAGGGGTTAATTAAGGAATGTATAGGCTTTTCTATTATGAGTATGGTATAAGAGAGTGATACATGCATATAAATGAAATCTAAGTTTATATATTGTTTAGATGTGATCATCCCAATATCTTGACATCACCTTGAGTATGAAGAGAGAGCATCAAATATATGCTTAGGTACCTAAGTATATTTTTCTAGTTTGATGGAAGGCCCAATTGGGAGTCATGCTCAAGGAGTAGTTTAAAGTAGTCCATATGGTGGGGAGTACATAATTATCCATTTGAGGGTGGTGACCCTGATTATGAATTTTGAAAACTGAAAAACGCCATGGGTACTATTCTCCAAAAGTGGGAACAAGTGACGTGTGGTGTTTAAATGTGTGATCAGGATCGAGAATGATATTATCCATGTTAGTTATTATCCATAAGGATAGACTAACCATATGTTATGGAAATTAGAAATTATTTTTGTTGGTAAAAATACATGGATGATTCTATGGTTGGGAGTTGGATATTAGCCAGTAGTAGGTGACCCCCATGTGAGAAGAATCATGAGATATTAGGACCAATCATTGGATGGTTTTTTTGATCCCATATTCTACTGGGTAATGGAGTTGTGTGTAGCTGTATTTCAAAGTAAATTTTTAGAATAGGCTCACGGGATGCCATGAAAATTAGTAGTGGGTTTATCTTTTACTATGGTTTGGTACCTAGATCACTTTATAGGTGTGTAATGTCATAAGTGACACTCGTATTCCTAATTAATAATTCCTTGGATGAACTCACATAAAGAAACAATTTCTATAACTTGGATACGAGGTGCGATTCAAATTTTAGGATTAGTTAGTGGTTTTGATGTGTAGACATCCTGGCTATGTAATGATGTTCCACATGAAAATTCAAGAGTATACATTTACATGGATGTGTTCCCTTGGATCCAATAGTTAATTCTAATATTACCCTAAACATGATGGCAGAATCAGTTTATGGATAGATTATGAATATCCATGGGTGATTGATCATGATTTTATTGGAGTTCATTCAGTGACATGGAAATGGAAATAAACTGAATTGTGGTTTGACTGGGAGACGTCCCCAAAAGTCATATAGGACCTTAGGTGATCATGATTGGAATTAATTTTGATGTTCCTAGGGATAAAGGATTTTTTGATGAATCATCTATTGGGTCCAATAATTTTTATAAATAGAAAGATTATTGTGGTTTTACTTGTTTTAATTTAAGCAATTGTATGAACTTGATATGGAACCACATTTAACATGACATTTGGATGAGATAGGTGAGTTGTAATGGCTAGGTGAAGTAACATAAAGAAAGCCAGTAAGGCCAGGTTTTGTGTGGTTGAAGAAAATATGATTTATTCAATAAATTGATGATCATAGGTAGTATTGTCATGTGTGATCTGGTTTAACAAGTCGAGAACATGTTAAGATAATTGCTATAATTTGTAGGAGATGCTACATTTGGAATGTTTAATGGTGGGAGTACAACAACATCGATTTATCTATTTAATGATAGTTCTGATAGTGGGAAGATTTATATTCCTCTTTATCAAAGGGGCAATGAGGTAACTATGTATCAAGTTATACAAGATCAAGTTATAACCTTCTTAGTGATTAAGCTTTGGATACAAGGGTTATATCAAATTTTAGTGACTCATGTACCATATGTTGAAAGTGATTCTTGGAGGTGTGTTGGAAATTTGGAAACAAAATGTGGTTATTTTAATGGAGCCCCTTTAACCATGTAATATGGGAAGTTCGTTTGGATAGCCCCCAAGAATTCTTGGGGATGATAATTTATATGGTTGGGAGGCTGTAACATCTCATTTTTTAGATGGGTTGATATTTTCATAGGAATTTGAGTTTTTCATTTGGTGGATAGGCCAAATAAAAAACCAAGGTTTAAAAGGTAATTTTGAGAGTTGGATCACCAAGAATTATTAATTTATAATTTTTATTGAGTCCTACAAGTTGTCATTGGTGTTTTAGGATCACCATGGGAATTTGGGACTATAAATAGAGGTTTTGGGGGAGATAAGGTTGATTGAATGATTGATACACGGTTATTACTAACCGTGCGACATAATCGTACAACAAAACTTGGTGTAAGAACATTGTATTAAAACTATCTAGCCTATTTTATGAAGGATCACGATTCTCAAAACTATATTGGGGATCCAAGGAACTATGTTAGGTGGTGCATAACCACATGGGAAGTCACACAGTTGAAAAATAATTTTTATTACCATGCATTGAAATAGTGTGAGTCATGGGGGCTTGATATAGTGCCGATTTGATAGTCAGTGCATAGTTTACTTAACAATTAATAGTATCAAAGTAATTTACAACTCAAAAATATTGTGATCTACACAGTTGGTTCAAAGTTTGAAAAAGCATGTGTCTAAACCATGCATCACATAAAAAGTGTAACATGTCTATTTTTCCCTCATATCCTTTTACACTAAACCATCCTTACCCCCTCCATTCTAATAAAATCCTCTCCCACATGTGGAGGCATTCCTATTCTCCTCAATTAGGATTTTATGTGTTTACTTTGTTCGGGATTGAAATTTATTTCATCATTTGCGTTGGATCACGCTTGGTTAGTATATTGATCTTATTGCTTCTTTTCTTATTTCATATCACCATATCAAATTTTATCTTTTTTTTCAATATCATATTCTCTATTTTTTGAGGGATTATTTATTATTCTTATTTATATCCTTTCATCATTAATCAAATATTGATATTGGATGAGTGAAGATTCCTAAGCACGAGGTAGGTGTTCTATGACTTCTTCTTAGAAGCCTCATTGATTATGGCACGTGTTATTGTGTTTTTCACCATTATTTCTATGTGTCACATTTTAAATTTTATATTATTGTAAATTAATGTTTAGTACAATGAATTGGTCATCCTTGAGACACAATTTTTTCAATTGTGGTCTTCTTCCATGACTCAAACCACCCTATTGGGTTTTATTACTTATATACCATGACACCAATAACATTTTTTTATTTAAACCAGTACTTGATGTGTGTTTAATTTTAACTCATAAATTAGATTTTCAAATTAAATTAAATTAAATGGTTGAATACCATCAATTTATCGATTTTGTATAATCCTTAGGAGTTGGTTAGTAGTGTTAATTTAATTGAGTTTGGAATTTATTAGTTAAATAAATAATGATGATTCGTATAATGGAATAGAGTTATACGTCATCCTAGTTTATTTTTTGAATTATGATCATGAATCATAAGATTATAGATACTCATTAACCCTTTTAAATTGTGAAATAAAATGGAAGGTTTTAAATGAAATGAAATGTTTAGAAGAGTTAAACAAGAAGTGATTTTCAGGGTCATGTCACTTTTCTTTTAAGGAACATTAAATTAAATTAACTACTAATGATAAGTAGTGTTGGACATGATTCTCCTAATTACTTTTTATAAATTATGGGTATATCATTAGTCATTATTATTTTATATTTTTGGACATGAAGTTCATTATTGTTATAATAATAATAATAATAATTATTATCTATAGTTGGATATATAATTAATCATTACCAACTAAAATTCTAGGACATGACATTCTTTATAATTATTATTAAAATAATTTTTTTAACACAATGTTCCTTATCATAACTTCTAATTGATCTTTTTGTACATGAAATAAAATATCATTACCATTACTTTTATTTGTAATCATTGAGTACTATGAATTCTTAGTTATTGGGAATTATAGGTCATGTTTCTCCACTATTCCTTGATATAGATGCCTTGAAATATGCTCCTTTATTTAAACATGAGACCTTAACATTATCATAATTATACATTCAATCCTTGGTTTTAAATCTTGGGTCTTGTTTCAATTTATGTTATGTTAGTTGTTCAGAGACATTCTGGCTAGGCCGAAGTTGGTATGGTTGGATAGGTGTCCAACAAGGAGCATGAGCTTGATATAGTCTATGTATATATCATTTACCTTGATAGTTCCATTTACTGTTACACATACACATAATATCATTTTTTTTATTCATGGACTAGAAATGAATTATAAGTCATTGGTGGTGGCCTACTGAGTATTAATCACTCCCTTTCAGGGTCTTCGTTTAGTACCTTGATAGATCTCTCGGTTACAGGATGGTACCCTGGATTGCACATATTTTTATAAGATTATTATTGACTGATACTTAAAATAGAGATAGGGTTGAGAATGTACTTAGGATACCTACAAGAGTTAGTTATTTAATTTATTTATTATTTTTTAGTTTAGTTCTATTTCATTTCTCAGATGCTATAAGTTGAATTCTTGTATTATGACTCATCATGTTCATGCATGGTTAGATTTTTTAGCACTAGATTTTTTTATTTATTTTATTGTATTAGTCATTATTTTATTCTACTTACAGTTTTCATTTTTTATTCATATATCTTTATTACTTATCTGGAGGTTATAGTCTCCCCATTGTACCACCTTTAAACCCCCACCACTAGTCATCATCCTATAGCATATGGGGAGGCACTCTTGAGGGAACATGACCCATTGAGTTTGGTTATATTTGAGTGAACTGGGCCCAGGATGTTACAATATATTTCTCAAATAATTGAGGCAAAGGTGTTAAACAAAATTTATGACATACCTATTTTAAGGGAATATAATAATGTATTCATATATGAATTTCATATCCATCCCTAAGATCATGAGATAGTATTCTCAATAGAACATGTTCCCAAACCTACAATTATGTCCAAGATAACCTAAATTATGGCCTTGATAGAATTATAAATTTTAAAGAGGAAATGACAATAAACTTTGTAAAAAGTGTTTATACTACATAGTGAATCACTACTAGGTTCATTAGTAATCCTTGTCAAGAATAATGATTGGTCAATGCGGTTGTGAATCGACTGCATGTGCTCAATATGATCACTCAAAAGATCAAGTATCCAATAAAATAGATTGATTAATTATTCGATAAATATCGAGGGGATAAATACTTATCAAAGTTATAAATTCATTATAGATATCATAAAATTAATGTTAATAGATAAATACTCAAAAGGATAATTTTTTATAAGCTATGGTCACTATGGGGGGAATCAGTAGGGATTTTGTCATATGTATTATATGGAAATATAAATAAAAAAACACCATGTGGGTTTTGTTAATCGACTAACCAAGACTGTACAATTCCTCATTACTCATAATGTGTTCTCACTCAACAAACTTTTCAAGATATATTTGAAGGATGTGGTGATTCTATATGGTGGACCACTTTTAATCATATATAAGGAAGATATATTGTTTACCATTATGTCAAGGAGGAGTCTTCATGATTACCTGAATATTAAGTTGAACTTTAATATGACCAATCACCCCTAGACTGAATGATATTTTGAATGGTCCATTAATATAAAGTAATACATCCTGAGAGATTATAGGATGAACATTAAATTATATTGGGATCAATATATTTCATTATTTGAGTTCCCATATAACAATAGTTTCCTTTAATGTATTCATGTAACCCTATATGAAGCTATATATAGGAATATATGTATAAATCCTACATTTTAGGATGATGTTGGTGAACAAAATATTTTTAGTCTCAAACTTGTAAGATAGATGACAAAGAAATTTCGAGCCACTAAAAAATATATTAAATCTATATAGAGTAAACATAAGTGTTATGTTGAAAATATTATAAAAGACATGGAGTTTGAAGTTGGAGATAAACTATTCCTTAAAATATCACCATGGAATAGAGTCAAGAGGTTATTAAATAAGGGAATGCTCAGCCCTAGTTACATTATACAATTTGAAATCCTTGATCTCATAATATCTTTGTCCAATAGACTATCACTTCCACTAAACCATGCTCAAGTTCATGATGAGTTACATATATCTCTCTTAATAATGTACATAATCAATACCTAACATGTACTGAATCAATAAGTGGTACAACTAGAGCATGATATCTCATATAAAGAGGATTCTATGAGTTGATTAGACTATAAAGACAATGTTCTATACAACAAGACAACTAACCTTATCAAATCACTTTAGTGAAACCATAAGTATGAAGGGGAAACATGGAAACTAAGGATGTCATGATAGGGAAGTATCCTTATCTATTATCAACCATTTTTTATTGAAATTTCTAGGGTGAAAGTTATAAAAGTAGGAATATTGTAATGAACCTAACTTTTATATATAAAATTTTACTTTTGAATAAATAGTATGATACATTTAAGAATATAATATAATATTAAACACATGAACCAAATGGTAAAACGAACAATAAATTATTTAATTTATTTATAAAATTAAATTTATCTATAAATATTCTTAATAAAACTAAACTTAGTATAATGGGACAATAAACAAAAAAAATAAAATATTATAATTTAGATATTTTTGATATCATAGAAATATAAAACTTGTGAAAAATGTAGTAAAAAAAACAAAAACATAAATATAATTGATATTTCTTAAATTAATAATATATAAAAATGATTTTAATTTAATTGAATTTTTAATGAAGGATATATTAGTTATTTATTGGAATTATAAAATCAATATGATCATTGGAATAGTAACCCGATCTTTGTAATAATAACATGAAAATTAAGAATAATAACCTAACTACTAGAATAATAAATTAATCAACACAATAGTATAATGGAACTAAAATCATATTTATCTAGAATAAATTTTGTAAATATAAATATTATAATTCAAAAAAATAAATAATCAAGTAAAAAACCGAAAGAAATTATTAGTTCATTTTTTGATAAAAAATATTTTAACACATTTTGTAAAAAAATCCTAACCCTTATATTAAATATTATAATTAACTATTTTATAAAATTATTTTGATAAAATTAATTTAATTTATGGAATCATCATATCTAAACAATTTAAGGATGAAATTTTGGTCATTTTTTTAAAAAAATCATTTTTCAGTGAATAGTTAATATTTAGTGTTTACATAAACAATATGTTAAAATTACATCATTAGTGATGTAATATTGAAATAATAATTTATATAACAGGTGGATCCAAAACAACATATAGATAATATATTTAAAAATAATAAATTCAAATTCTTAATCTAAAATGTAATTCTCGAAATCAAGAAATGTAAAGTATTCCATTAAAAACAACGATTCATTTTTCTTATATCATTTTTTTGTGAACTAATAAATTTGGTGTTTAAGGGGATATAAAGTCATAATAAATTATTTTAAATAAAATATAAAATATAATGTAAAAAATATCAATTTTTATTTTTTTACTTTGAAAATAATAATTTAATGATTTTTTTACCAAAAAACACCCTCTCCTTAAGTATAAATACCCCTCCCCTTTCCATGGAATAACACTTCCTAGAAACCTCTCAAAGCATAATATTCACCCAATTAGCTCCTTTAAAGTCAATTTATAACATCAAGAACATTTTTATGTCATCCCACTCAGATCCTTTAATTCATTTTGGGTTGTAGAAAATGATACAACATTACGGAAGAAATGTTCCTTTTTTTTTGCCATTTCACTGTTCTATATATCTGTTACTTTCTAATCCAAACTATATAAAATAAAATTTATAGTACTATAAAATTAATGATATTAATCCACTCTAAAATTATTATTTACAATACATGTACATATTTTACATCTCTCTTCTTGTCCTTTGACTATGTTTGGTTAATGGTCGGTTAACTGCATATGAAGACATTTTCAACTTTTTTACTTATTACCACATTTATTTATAGTTTAAAAAAATTATATATTATTTATAAATATACGATATTTATTTTTAATCTTAGAAAATAAATTTTATTCATATATAAATGAAATTTAATCAAAACCAAACTCCTTTAAAAAAGGATAATTTAAAAGCAAACATGAAATAAAACCATTTCACCATTACAAAAAGAAATACAATGATTATAATTAACAATAGATATAGAAATGAATTAAATTCCATCATATAATCATATATTAATAAATATAATTTTATTTTATTGGAGGCATAAATGAGATGAAATAAAATGTTAGCTATGGTACGAGGGTTGTTAAACCCAAATATTATTTTGGGTTTGTCTTATCTTCTTCTATAATTACTCATGATTTAATAAAAATTTAATCAATATGAATTTTAATTTTCATTAATGTTTTCCCTCATATGATCTTAATTTTATTTCTTCATTAAATTAAATTTTACAAACCGTCATGATTTTTTGATAGAATTTTTTTTTGAAATATACGAATGAATCTTATTATGAATATTCGTCTTCTCGTAATGAAATGTGACCTATTATATTCTAGTGATCCCCTTTCATGAAATAAATAATTTCTTTCATTTCCATTTTTTTCCCTATATATATATATTCTTTGATATATGACTTATGAAATCCCAATGGGTACATTCTTTTGTCATTGGTTCATACCATATTTTTTGTTGATGCACATTTTAATTTCCACATGGAAAGCATGATTATGTTAATTTTATGATGTGAAGGGTGGAAGCAGAAATATGTGTCCATATATATCATTTTCTAATATAATATATCTCATGATATTATGTGTATTAAGAATGAACATAATAAAATTTATGTTCACCATTTATGAAGTGGTCATTTGTATGCATATGTTATGCGTGGAATTAATACTAGATTTATTGAAAGTTTATGTGTGGGATACAAAAAAATATATAACGATTAATTATTATGAATATGGAAAATTCCATCTCTTTTTTCAAATGATTTACACAATATTATAGTGATGAACCTATTATTATGACATAATACTACTGATTACAGTCAACCATATACAATTTTTATTTATATTTTTGAACTATACAAAATTTTTGAATAGGTATTATTATTTTTAAACAATTCATTAAAGGTTGATAAGGAAGTTGAATATTGATGAAGGGATTTTGAGATGGTCCTCATTTTTTTAAATAGTTTGTGAAGGATGGGTTGAAATTATATAATTTTAGTTGTCTTAAATTATACTTATGTATGGAATTCATATAATACTGTGGTATCTATATGTGTATCCCATAATCATAAGTGATGTGAGTTTAATATGATACATGGATGGTTTTCATATTATACTGATCATTAAATAATATTTTAAAAGTTTGTAAGATATTTGTATAATGTTTATAATAAAAAGAGATCTCTTAATGTATCTATGTTTTTATAAAATGTTTTTATATTATGCATAAAATTATAGAAGAATGTAAGATATTTCTAAAAAATGTTATCATGTGTTATATAAGATACAAGTAATTAATAATATATGAGTTCTCAATAGACATTTAAAGCTTCTATGATAATATTCATGTAAGAAACTTTGATCCATGTATAATATTAAAATTATGTAAGATATGTGAAATTCATAAGATATAATATCCGCATAAGATACATGTCCAACACAGAAGATATTTTTGAGTTGTGTATGATATAATTTTTTTGTAATATATTTTTATTTTTAAGGATATATATTGTTATGAAATATTTTCTTACCAAAAATATGACGACCCTTTTATATTTTTGAAATGATAAATATCCTTGGTTTTTGATCCAAGACATGATTAAAATAAAAAATCAAGGGAGGTTGAATGATATTTAAATGGAGATTAAATGATAGGATCATGACTATTTTTCAGGGATATTTGAAATTTAATTATTTTAATTTATTTTTCACAGTCAATGATGTTATTCTTTAGGAAATTTATTTACATATGAGAATGAATTAAATTTCCAAAAAATAATTATTGAAATAATATTAAAAAATTTTGTTGAATAAAAAACAAATAAGTGATGAGGAAAGTGGGGATAAAGGATTTAGAGAAGAAGATAATACCTTAAACTATTTTCAAAAAACTATATTAAATGGAAAGAATAGGAATATGTTAATTGACCTAAAATGATATTATGATTTCTTAAATAGGTTAATGAAAGAATATCTAGTTATTGATCCTCAACTTACATGTTTTTAAGGAGGAATAAGATCACGTAAATATTTCATGACATCATTAATGATTTTGTCATTTTAAATTAATGAGAGGAACATCCACATACTACTATTTCATTTATTTTTTCTAAATAATTAAAAATTTATAGAATAAGGTATATTATTTTATGAAATATAAATCTTATAGTGGATGGAATGTATAATTTATCAATAAATTAAGGTAGAAACATAATTATTTGGTTGATCCAATCATAATACTTCTATTCACTATTATGGGAAGTGGATGATACTCTTACCTTGAGAAGTGGGTTACACCTTCTATAATAATTTATGTGACCTAAATAGTATTTATGATCACTATAAATAGTAATGATAATAAAAATCATGTCTCAAAAAAAGTGAAATACAATATGGAGATGGATATCACATCAAATCCAAACGTTTTAAAAATATATTTTCTGGTTATTGAGTTTCTATTTTTGAAAATGGTTAAGGAACTATTTTGAGAGAGTGTACTATTACTTTAACTGGTCATAGAGGTTTAATTTAGTTTTTCTAAAATTAATAATTCCGATTAGTGATACCCTAAATGACATGTTACGTACAAATTTAATCATAGGACACTCAACTCCCATGAGATTCAACTTTTCAAAAAGTGAATCATTGAAAATTTTAGTTTTTTGGATAGTTTTGGAGTTCCCATTTTATATTAGCATGTTGTTTTTGGATGGTAGAACCAAATGATATTATATATCTTATAAAAAGGATTAATGGTTATTGATTTTTTAACTATTGGATTCCTACCTATTAAGTGAAACTTTTAGATGAAATTTGCAGATAGGTGGATTTTGAGGTGTATGGGAAGGACATGAATGAAATTGTATTCTCTATATATGATAATGTACATGAAAATATTATTGGGATGAAAATTTCCAAATAAATTTGTGGAAAACTAAAAAATATGTATGTGAGTAATATCATGATCAATTAAGAAAAACTATATCTTTTAAGAACAAAATATGAATATATCAGAAAGGTTGAAGATGAAAATATATATGAATATTTCACCAGAGGAATGAAATAGTAATTCATGTTAAAAGATTTAGTGAAATGATGCATGTCTCGATTGTTTTTAAAAATATTATAATAAATTTTACATATAGATTTTACCCAAATTTTATATATATGAAAGATAGGTAATATATCTTCTTTGAATATATTTAAAATACTCTTATTTATTATGAAATTATAAAAAATGAGTTTTTGAGAAAATATTCCAAAAAAGACATGAAATCCCAAGATATTAACAAATATTTGATCATGGATAAAAAAGTTTATACCTATAGTTATTCAGAATAAGATTATGATAATAATGAAATTTATAAAAAGGTCATGGATTTTGTATCTAAAAATATTGAAAGAGTTAATGGATAATACAATGGAAAACTACCACTTAAATGATTTAAGTGTTGAGGTGTTGGGTAGTTTGCAACATACAAGCAAAGTAGAAATAATAATGTATAGTACGATGAAGGATAATATCAATAGAATCATTAAAATAAATATAATGGAAATTCATTCAAAGAGTATAAAAGGTTTAATGATGGCCAATGTAGAATGAAAATAAGAAAGAAAAGAAGAAACATGAGTAAAGAGGTTGGGGAATTTTATTCCTCATATAGGGACTCTAAATAAGATTGTGAAAAAACTATCAACATCATGACGCATGGTGAAAAGAGAGATGATATCTCAAGTATTGAAGATGAATAATGAGAGTAAACCTAAATGGAACATATGATTAAAACTTGGATTGAGGTATTCCATGATAAAACAGTCACCTTAAAAAAGATTTTAAAATGATTATTAATGAGATAAATAAGTTTAAAAAGTTAAATATGAGAATTTTAGAAGGGAAAATGATCACATTGGGAAGATCCAGATTTATAATGTGAAAGTGGTTATCTATGAATGAATTGTAAAGGAGTTTTTGAAAATATTACTATGAGTGAAGAGGAACATAATTATACTGATTAAATGTTTCTTAATGATGAGAAGATACATGGTAAAATTAAATAGTATTATCAAAATTTTGTTGAAGTTAATACCACATCATCTAAATCTACCAAAAATTGCTATTCTCATATTCAAGTAAAATATATCACTATTATATATAAAAAATTTAATCATATTATAAAAAATAATGAATATTTTAAAGGTAATATTTCGAAAAAATGTGTTGAGAATAACCCTTATGTTATTACATCAAAAGCTATGAAAGTAAAGATTATCTAGAAAATGATAAATTATTAGAAGAAGGTAGAACTTGTTTAGAGGAAAAAAATATAATTTTAGAAATATACTCAACATTTTCATTGAAAAACATGGTTCAATGTATAATATTAGTGATGTGGTAGTTATGGAAACTTGTCCTATGTTTTTTTGTACACTATTTCTCTCCATTTGAACCAAAAAAGATATAAATTATTGGGAAAATCTCAAGAAATAAAAGAAAAAACTATACGAGGAAGATGAATGTGAATGAAAAACTACCCATCATATCTATTTGTAATTGGCTTCAAGAGATTGGGGTGATATTTGGAAATTAGTAAAAATAAGGTCATCATGTGGAATATTTTATACCATGATTATAGGTTTAAATAAATAGATTACTGAAGTAATGAAGACTCAATATAAATCAATTATTAATAAATAACATATTGTTGAAATTACAATATAATCCAATAAGAATAGATAGACATTATACATGAAAATGGATCAAAATAACCCATAATTAGAGATAAAAATACATTAAAATCATTAAAGAGAATAATTTTGGGGCTCTAAGCATTTCTAATGAAAGATCCTTGAAAATTAATGGAATTGGCTCATTTGAGATTGTGACAAACAAGTTTAATTCATAGGATGTTTTACTTATTTATGATCTCAAGTATAACTAAGTTTGAGTTAACTATATTATGAGGATAATAAGTTTATTTTAAAGAAAACCACTAGGCTCTTTATAAAAATTATATACGTATGAATCATTACAAAAGGATAAATAATTAATGGGACTGTTTTAGATAAAAGTCCCATGTTATTCCTATAATCTCTATGCTAAAGACGAAAAAAATATAGGGTGTATAATACATGTCAATTTTGTCCAAAATAACCTAATAAAAGTTTCAAAATAAAATATTATGATAGATAAACCCTAGTTTCATAGATATTGAGATATTATTTTGAAAATATATCTAAATGGATAAATGATTCAAGGAATTCATAGAATGTTGGAGATATAATCAACCATAAAAATTGAGTTTATTCACTTAGATCTCTATAGACCCATGAGAAACTATTTCACTAGAGGAGAATAATATTTAATTATTTTCATATATTACTATACTATAATGACAAGATTTCTACTCACAAAACATAATTCACAAGTAGTAGAAATGATTAGACTAAAGAGATTTTGAACGAGAGCTTGGTTTTCAAAGAAAAAAGATAAGAACTGATAATGGTTTGTAGTTTATAGGGAGAAAAGTTGAATCTTATCTTTATAAATATATAATTATTCATTAAAAAAAACTCCCTATATTCTTATATAGAAATGGTTTTTTGAAATAATTAATGTAAGTATTGAAAAAATGGGGAGAAAAATTTTAGATGAGTTTAAAAGGTGAATGTTTTTTTGGAGGAAACATTTTTTCATAGATATAAATAGTCATAATTAGTTATTGATGAGAAAAAATTCAAACCTAGACACATATGAAATTTGGTATAGGAATATACCAATATTTAGCTATTTTGGAGTCTTCGATATTCATTTCATCATTAAATATAAAGACTCAAATGTGGAAAATTTTGATGAGAAGGTCGAGGAAGGTATATTTCTAGGGTAACAATCAAATTGAAAAGGTAATAGATTTTTTTTAAAAAGACTTTATAAAGTAGTTTAATGCTATAATGCATAAATAATTTATAATAAACCACAATTTTCTATTCCATAAGTTACAGATTTTGAGTTTTCTATTGATGATAGTGAGAAGGTTTAAGAGAATGATTGAACTAAACAACTTTTAAATAAAAATCTTTATGAGTGAGTTTTAGTTGTTTTTAACCTTTTATTAGTGGATGAGAAGGTTGTTCTGAAATTATTGAAGAGTTTTGATATGGTTTCTATTTTATTTGAGATGTTTTGAGGAAGTAGGGATAAAAATATAGAATTTTAGATGTCTAAAATTCTACTTATGTATGTAATTCATAAGATACACTGTTATCAATGTAAGATATACCATATTTATAAGATACTTGTGTTTTGTATCATACATTGGTAGTTTTCATGATATACAATCCATTCCATAAGTTATTAAATGCTTGTAATATACTCATAAGATATTTGTAAGATATGATGATCCTATATGATACATGACTTTTTATAAAATGTTTTATCATGTGACATATGATATTGTAAGAACATAAGTTGTTTTAATGAATGATATTATTTACCATTTATGATACACAAACATAAAATATATGAGTTCTTATAATACATACAAATCTCAAAAGGTATTTTCCATGTTAGAAAATTTGAGTTTCATATGATATTCAAACTATGTAAGATATTGGTATTTTTCAAGATATCAGGCCCATGAAGGATACTTGGCTAGATCATAAGATATGTCATTCATCTAAAATTCATTTCTTGTATGATATATTTCTATTATAAGATATCTTACATTGTGGAATACTAAGTTACCTTCAATCATGTGATTCTTTATTGTTCTTAAAATCCTAAACATCATAAAATATTAGTCAAATCCATGATTTAATTTGAGATTCATGCGTGTATAAATAGTTTGTAAAAAATATTAAATAATAGGAAAATGAGTTATTTTTTATAGAGATTAAACATTCAAATATTTTAAATTATTTATCATATTCAAATTAATTTCTGAAAAATAGTTTATTGTTATGAATGAATGGAATTTAAAAAAATTAACATTGGTAATAAAATTAAAAAATTTAGGATAATATAAAAGTAAAATATTATTGACAAAATGAGAATTGATAATTAATATAATAAATTTATTCTTCTCCTCACCGAGAATTAATTTATTAAAGCTATGTAATAATAAAAGGATCATATAAATACACTAAAAATATATACTTTGACTAGTTTAAAGAATTATCTACTGATTAATGATCATCTAGGTGATTTATTCCATGTAAGAATAAGATAACAACATGAATACAAGATAAATGACTTGACCTTTTTCATTCTGAATTCATGAGGGTAAGACTTACTTGAAAATACTACACTGGTATTTTTATAGTACTCAATGTCATCATAGAATAAGATATATTATTTGTGGAAAAAACATCCATTGGTGGATTGAGGATTCAATTGATAATCAAGAGTTAGGATATTCTAGAACGACAATAGGGTTCCAATCTATGTAATTCCATTAATTTTATGGGAAGTGGATGATACATTCCCTATTTATACATGAAATATAACATCAAAAATATTGTATATTACTTGAACAACATTTATTATCTCTATAAGTAATAGTTATAAAAAATATCCATGGCTCATGAAATTTTAAACACAATAAGGAGTGAGATATCACATTCAGGATGAACCTTGTAAAAATATCAGGCATATTGATTTTTTTCTTATTACTTCTTATAGGGGAGAATGATTTTAGAGAGTTTGTAACATGAAATTAACTGATCATAAGGATTTAATTCAAAAAATAGAATTTGTAAAAAATTATACAACTAATTCACCCCCTCTCTCAGTGTCACCCAAATTGATCTGGGATCTACACATATCTCTAGTACCTTCCCTATTATCACTACCACTACTCGGATTTTATATTATTCTTTATTTTATTTATGTCCTTAGTTGATTACCTATATTAGATAGATTTTTCTTTCAGGATAATAATGTTGAAGTATTTAAATAATGTTTAAACTTTTATATATAATGTGTTATAAGAACCTACTTTTATTATGACAATAAACCTTTTTATTATAGATTATATTATTTTAATATTATTTATTAAAAATGATGTTTTCTAAAATTATTCTATGTAATAGTAATGTGATAACGTCCTTTGAGAACATATTGTATTAATTAGTCATATCAGGTACCGACAATAATTAGAAACTGCGTTGATGATAATGTAAAATATGTATTATTGTCTATATAATATTATTATAATTGGAAAAAAATTATATTTTTCTATTAGGTGATAGAGTCTCATAATGCATTCATATATCTTCTAATGAATTTTACATTTGTAAATATCTAAAGAAGGAGGTTATAAGGACATGCCCCACAATAAGAATCTTATATGTTTTTTGTTTCATCATATATTCATATATGAGAACATGTGTAATTCTATTTAGAATTGAGATTATTATTATTTTGTATCATGAATTTAAAACTTTTATGTATAGATGAACACCATGAAAACATAAACTCATAACATGGTAACATATATCAGATTCATTATAAGTGACATGCCATTAATTGAATGAGTCAAGAAAGGATTTGTAACTTCTACATTATTGGAATAAGATATATTTTCACCTTTGATTGAAATGGATCTTTAAAGTAAAATCCATTCCCATTAATGTTTATATACGAGTTTATTTCATAAATTCAACGAAAGATAAATAAATCATGTAAGGTGATTACATAATTATTAATCCTACTTGATTAGACATTAGTAGAGAACGAGATTATATAACAATATAGACGTGGTAAGGAGGTTTTTGTATTTACAACATTAACTTTTTCCACAGATATTTACACCCTATAAATATCCATAATCTTATTAAATTATACCAAATTTAATATTAATAGTAAATATTAAACTTGTCTTATAGAACAATAACTATTCAAGAATTATTGATTGTGGAAATTTATCCCCAAGATATTTTAGTGTAGTTAATTGAATTTTTTATCTTGTTTTATTATACACAAGCTAAAAAATAATTAAATATTTATTCACCACATTAGTCAATATATTATAATAAATATTTATTTAGTTATTTTAATATTAAAATAAATTTAGATTCAGGAGTTTGGTGAATATAATACTTATTTTAATAAATAATATTTCATGATAGGTTAGGTAAATTCCTTGAAAGGATTTGTAAGTTAAGTTAACGGTTCAATGGAAATGATATATATTTACCACTATTTAAACAAATATTAATTAATTTAAAAAATTATATATAAATAGTCACATGTCATGGAAATAATAATATTAATAGTATTATTTGACATGGGGTTTTACTTAGATAAAATATTTATATAAGTTCAACCATGAAATTATAAAATATTTTAACTTAATTATAATATCCAATTAATATAATTGTTCATTGATTGGTTTTAGTATTATGATATGTCGATATTGTTGACACTTCAATAGTTTTAGAAATATCTATGTTATTTGATATCCGAGTTTTCTTTATAATTAATTTAGTTTGTTCCTCTTTGTGAATATTTGAGGGATTACTATATTGGATCCCTATCTATATCAACTATTAATTTTAAAATTTTATATGTTGTTTCTTTCATGGGATAAATTATTCATAATTTGATTATCATGTTGATCATTTAATGTACAACTGAATCATTATTCAGATTAGGTGGGTTGGATAATCATTATTATATACTATCCAAATAATTTATGTGGTACAAAGTTACATGGTAGGGATAATTATGATACCCCAACATCACTAATATTGATTATTTTTTAAATTATTTATTCTATTAAAATTGGTGGAGTTTGGTTTTGGTATTTTAAATTTCTTTGGAGATTTTTAGGTCACATTGTTAGCACAAGGTTTGGATCCATCATGAAATATAACCATTCATAGTGTAAATTAGTTTTCCAATACCTTATGGATGGATGACACATGGTTCAAGGAACTGTCCATCCCCACTATATAGGTTCCATAGATCAAACCTAAAGGTGAATTCATGGAAGGTTTGGTTAACCACACCACCAAACTATGTGAGTTGTCTACATTTTATTTTATTTTAATTTGTAAACATTTTAAAGGATAAAATATTTATTCAAACTATATTTATTTGAAACAACCATGTTAATATCTATATGATCTCATACCTTATTACTCAAGGTTACAAGAACCTTTTCCATGTTTCACTAGTGTATTTATTAGGTAATATTCCTCTTATCATCTTCCATTTCCTTCTCATTATTCTCTCTAATAATGTTCTTTATATTCCATAAACACTAGTGGAAAGGGTGGAAACAACCTAGTCTCAGGTTAGTATAATCATGGGGATTTTTCTATTTAGGGCTTTAGAAGGATATTTCCTTCAATAATATTCCTTCATCAATCAAAATTGTGTCGATTCAGTTATGATAAGGTAGGATTTTATGTGCAATTAATTTTATTGGAAATTTCATGTGAGGATTAAATTTTAAAAAACCATTTTATACAAATTATATAATAACATTTTATATCATAGGAGATATTCAAAAATGTTTCTAATGTTTTCATCATTTTCCATTCAAGGATTAAATTGATTTTTATGGGTTTATGATTCTTGATTTTTAAAATTATTCTTCATACATCCCATGTATTTATAAAACATCATGAGATGAATTTCTAAAATAAATTCGATAATCATTTAATTTCATTGTCTGCCATTAGATTTTAAAATATAGATGTTTATTTTTTCAGATATAATTCTTCAAACTAAAGACATGTTTAGTTTGAATAAAAATGGGGTTATGAATTCTTTCATAATTTTTAATGTTTTAATATTAGTTATATGGATTATATTTCCTATACATTTGGTTTATATTATAATTTTTGGTTTCATTTTTCAATTATTTATTTATTATATTTATATGACTTTTTTATTGTGATTTTGGGAAACATTTTTATCTCATAAAATGATTCCTAATACAAGTAGAACCTATGGTACAAAGACCCTCATTATTTTTTAACAATTCTTGTGAATAATGTGACCTGAAAAAGGTTATTATTCTATGTCAAGAGAAATGTTAAAGGTTATATTTTATTAAAGGGAGTTTGGTGGAATGATACTGTATTATTTGATATGTTATATTATTGATATGGGTTGATAAATTTATTTTATGTTTCATCACCTCTATTTAATTCATTTAATCGGATACCTAGGTAACTAAGTGGAATACCAGAGATTTATGTTAAATTAGTTTATATTTCAAAATAACTAGTGTCCCTTTATAAGGATATCACTCTTCTTAGGGTAGTTCTTTTGATGACACAAGTTTAGAGTAGGAAACATGGAATTTTCATTGGAATGTAACATAGGATGAAAGTTGATTACACTCGAGTATATCTAGGATCATCCCAATATGGCCTAATGATTTTCCCAAAATACTCAATATATTATATAATGTTTTATTACATGATTCATATATTATTACTCTTATTGTATTTCTTTAAATTTATGTTGATATCTCTATGGTAATATTTTATTTTAATATCAGTACATTGAACTTGTATCATGTTTATGTGGACATACTTATTATGGTTTATACTTGGTTTTTATTTTCTTCTCATGGTTATGATTTATTTTCAATATTTTTCAAAAATATTTAAATGAAATATATAGAATGATGTGATCCATGTTTTTATTTTCATATAAATATTGGTACTCAATTATAAATTTCAAAGTGTTTCCAAAATGGAATCATTAACCATAGATATTTATTTTAAATTTTTTAAATTTATAATTTTTTGGGATTAATGGGAACCTAAACAAGTATAAAAAACTTTCAATGAAATTATCCCAAATTGTAGTAGATGATCAATTCTAAGAAAACCATAATTTTTTTGAACTATTATCTCTTTATCCTGTCAATTATTTTAAAAGAGTAGAATTTTATTTAGTATTAGTGAATCATGTTAGTGTGTTTGATTATATGTTATTATAATTTTTAGAAAACATTTTTCTCCAATTATATTTCATACTATAATTTTTGATATTTCTTATAAAAAAATTGTAGAAACTCTTTGGTGAAATCTTACTGGACCTTTTTGCCTCACACGAAACATACACCCTTTAGTGTGTGTGTAAATATTATATTTTATTGTAACAGTTATGGGTTTGATATAATATTGGATAGTGTAATTTATTATTCTATATGAAAATCATGTTTGAAATGTGGTGGTGACCTTTTTTCACAAGTAGAAGACTATGGAGTTGTTCGAGCTTCAAGGATTGTATCAAGATGTTCATGTATCGAACACTACAACCATTATCATATTTTAGGTTATTTTTTTATTAAATTATATTTATATCCCTTATGATGTTTTAATTTATTTTTATGTGTGTAATTTTATATTATTTATTCCCTGTTTGGTTAGTGTTATATTTAAATCTAATTATTCTGTCTTGAATAGAAGTCTATCGTATGAACACACTATGACAAATTTTTGGTATATTTTTCTAATTAGTTATTGATACTCTAGGGTGATACCATTACCTTGGAAAATTAATGATACCCTCATTTCTTGAATCCTACATACAGTGATAATTATTGTACTTCATGTCATGTGGAAAGATGACTTGGGTGACATGGTGGGTTAACCCAGGCTGATCTGTTACACATAAGAATATTTAAATTCAACCGTAACCATATTATCATGAATGTTATATAATTTATTGTCCATTTATATAGTCTTCAAACACTTCACCATATTCCTAACAACACAAGACATTTCCTTCATGTATATAGAATAACTATTATCCTTAATCACAAATAAATCTTTATTATCTTCAAAAATAGTTATCAAAATAAAATTTAAATTTTTGGATTGAACAGATTAACATTTATATAATTTGATAATAAATTCACTTGGTAGTATTTGAAAATAAATGTTAAATTATAATGAAAAAAATTTACCGGATTTCCAATAGAAAAATTTACTAAACTTATCACAAATTATCTCATATTTCAGTTTATTTTTTTAACTTCAAAAATTTATGATACATACTTTTTATATAACACACTAGAGTTAGAATAAGAATTTTTTTTTCTATAACATTCAAATCATTATGATCTAAATTATTTTCCTTGAGAACAATTACCAACCTGAAATACTAATTAATAAAACTATTGGTCCTACATATAATAAATATCTAAATGGAATTCAAGATTTATATCATAATCTAAAACAAGGTATATATTTGGGGGAGTATCATTTTCTATATCATTAAAATAATAAAATTTATTGAATATAAACCCACTAAAAAATTACCCCATTAATCATATCTTTTTACAAGAATAAGATGAATATTTCACTAAATCTTAAGACTCTTTTAAATTCTACCAACATTTACCAATTTATGTTGGTCATCAGGAAAATAAAATCACATATGACTCTTTGGTAGTTTAGTGGATTATTCCTCAACCAATTTACCATATGAATTTTCCAAACTCCATTCCCCTATTAACCTAATCCTATTAGGGTCACCTAACTAGGGGTATCTAAAACATTAAAATTGAATATGAGTACCAAATCTTATAAAGGGTACCCATACCCAACATGACATACACAATATAATATATAGTCACCTAGATTAAACATGACATAACAATTAGATTATCTTGGCCTTGAACTATTTTTTATTATATGTAATTCTACATTTGGAATATCTAAGGTTTTATTAGCCCCAAAATTTCCATATACATGTGATATGAATATATTTAAACTCATATAATATTTATATGTCATGTAATTATCATATGTATGCACATTCAATCTAATTTAGTTTTAGAATCCTATTCCATTATTTAAATTAATGCGTTCCAAAAATATTAATGTATAACACTTAATACAACCCATGATTTGTACTACTTATCAAATCATAAAATCCAATTGTATATACACATATCCAAAATCAAACCTTGAATATGGTATATGAAACCATTTAATGTAAATAAATATAATCATATGTAAATAAATCACAACAAGATCATGTATGGTGCGACAAGTAACCTACATACACCTTTATAGAGAAAGACTAAGCCCAAAATCTAGGAATAATTCTAAAACAATGTTCTACACTTTATATATTAATACTAAATATATACCCTAATTTAAATATAACTATAATCCTAAATATGAATAAATCACAAACGTTATTTTTCTAAGAAATAAATTTTTATAATTTTCACTAAAATCCAATTTTTGTAATGATTGAACTGAAAAATATTAGGGAAATAATAACAAAAACCATTAAATTTTAAAAAATTAAGTATTCGTAAAAAAAAAGGATAGAAGACAGACCAGATCATGAACTAACCCTTATTATTGAAATCATAACTAAAATAACAAATCATGATATTGGTTAAATGGAAACTAAATATTTTATTCCTTACCTAGCGTTTAACACTAATATACATGTAATGATGATTATAAGAACAAGTTTAATAAATTTAAAATAAATGATACAACATTAAAATTTTTAATAATTTATTTATATTGATATTAAATAAGGATTTCCAAAAAAAATGTACTATTTAAATAATTATCATGATTCCTAATAAATTGGGAAAAATAAATAAATAAAAATAAATATTGATATGTTAAATAGTCAAGAAAATTCAATTCTTTCCCTATGGAAACATAATTTACATAAACCATGGATGTATTTAGTCAAAATCCATGATGTAAAAATGTTAAATTTATAATGGTCTATTTTCCGATAAAATACATGATGTTTAAAAAATTTCATTATTTGAATGTTTTTTAAAACATAATTTATTTTTAAAGACTATGAAATTTTTTATAATAAAATTCAAACACCACATCAGGGTTTTATTACAATAGTTATGGATCTCTGTGGGTTGCACCGTGGGATGCACCATGAGGCCGCACTGCGCGCCGCACTGCGGGCTGCACTGCGAGCCACCGAGCTGGCCACACTAACGGTTTGCACCCATTGAGGGCCGGGGCTCGGCTGCCCCTATGCGGGATGAGCCAAACCACAGACCAGTGGGCTGGGCCCACCAAGTCCTAGGCCATTCAGGCTAGACCCGTATTGGGTTGGGTCGTTCTGACCGGGTCGGACCAGACTCAGGCACATCTGGGCCTAGTATTCCATTTTTGGCCATAACTTGAGAACCGAGCATCCGTTTAAAAAAAATCTACGGCATCAGAATCCTTGGATTGAGACGGTCTGTTTGATATAATTCAAATTAGTTTTGTATATGTATGGAGTATGGCCGAGTTGGATCGGACCCCGAATCCAACTGGGCCCTTGGAGTGGAAATGATAATAATTTAAATACCAGATGTCCGATTGATGTGCCGTCTATTTTGTTGGGTCCTTTTTGACAAGACAGACCATTGGGTTTCTTTATCATTGAACTTTGGGGTGGTTGATGTATGCCCTATGTCTTGTGGAGCAGTTCTCCCAAGTGTGATATGTATGGAACCTTGCGATTGGCTGAGAGTTGATGACTATTGACTGTTTCGTCTCAGAGTGACTTGACTGGCCCAGTGGGGAACACCTTTGTGTGACACGACAAACCCATGACAGGGGGTGCCTTTGTGTGACGTGGAAGACCCATAGTACTCGACAGAAGGAGTACCTTATCAAGCCATGAGGGGGCATGGCTCTGTGTGATGTGGCAGACCCATGGTGCAGAGCGCCTCTGTGTGACGTGACAAACCCACGGTACTCGACAGGAGGAGTACCTTAGCAGTCCATGGTTAGTGGGAAGCACACCTGTGTGATGTCGAAGGACCACTACACTCAATAGAGGAGGAGTTCTCCACCAGCCGAGGTGTTCTAAATGTTACTTGTTACTATCCTTAGAGAATCTTGTGGCTGGCTATCTACTTCCATAACGATCCTATATGGGTTAGCTTCATAATTTTGTTTCTCAGAGTTGTATACCTGGTGTGAGATGAGTCTTTATCTTTGTGATATTATTTCCTTCATGGAATAGTTGGGATTTTGGATTTTGAGTTGGGCCTCCTATTTCCTCATGATTGAGATGAGTTTACACGACAAATTAGGTATATGTATGGGCATATACCTAATTAGGTTTGTCAGTTGTTTTCTTGTTTTGAGGTTTATCCTTTGTGGATTTTATGAGACCATAGAGGGTCATAGGGTCCCTACTAAGTATCATTATTATCACCCCCACACAGGCTATGCCCGCACCTTATTGTGTTTGGTGAAGACGACAGACAGTGCTGATTGAGGACAGTGGTACTAGGACTGGAGGTAGCTCGGAGGTGGACCATAGATGAGGCGTACCACAGAAATGACTGTTTAAGAGTTGTACCTACCCTTCAGATAGAAGACCTTGGTAGGTGTTCCAAGGAGCTGTACTTAGTTTAACTTGTACATTCCAGTTTTTTGTGTACTTTACAGTTGGGGTTGAATTCTGGACCCTTTTACTTTCTATACACACCATGTTTACTACATAGTTTTACTCTATGCTTGTATCCTGCTTTTTGCTTAGTAGTGTGAGATACAGGTTATAAAGGCAATACCTTCCCGTTTTTAGAGAATACACATTTTGATGCAGGTCACCATCCCCTGGCCTATAGAAGGCTGGCTTGGGGTAGTCACAACACAAGCCCCGAGGGACGGGTCATGACAAAAGAATTCAAGAGGTAAAATCCTCTTTCAGTTTCTTTTTTTTTTAGTTTCACCTCTTCTCTTATTTTTTTATAAAATATTCAATTCTTTTCTCCAAAATATGTGATAAATTAACTATATTATATAAACTATTATTTTATTATGTTAATGAAAAATACACTATCATTCCCTTTCTCCTATTCTTTTCATTCTAAAAATGAAAACAACGTATATGAGGTGCTGATTTACCGCCTTCATGGACGACGTGTTTTCGTTTTTCAATTACGCCTTCAAGGATTTTCATAAAAAATCATTATGGATAAAAATATTATAATATACGTATTAAATGTTAATTAATGTTGTGTAACTAGTATATATACATGATGTTAATCCATAAGAAGAAACTATTTTTCAATGATCGAAAAACTGCTAAAATAATCTAAAGGATTATCACTAACAGCATATCTAATGATTAATCCACATACCATATAAAAAAAATGAATTATATAAACATTTAATATTATTTATGTTCATTAATATCATATAAATTAAATTTTTCTATATCTATTCCCATTTTACATTATCTTTCATACATGTAAACATCTAAACCAATCATGAAAACCATTGAAACAAACACTCAAGAACGATAAAATTTAATCTTAAATCTCATAAAAAAGAAAATAAATGAACTCAATAAAATTATAATAAATGAAATAAATGTATAATATATTATGAATTAAATTAGTAATTAATATAATTTCATAATCCATGAATTTAAGTGAATGTTCCGAACACTTTCAGACATAATTTATGCCTTTCTTTATGAACATAAATTTTCCTTCAGGATACTCTTTCTCACACATTACCACAATATAATTATTAATTATTCTTATTTACTCCTCCTAAATTATTTATTCATGTTAAAAATATATTTATCTATCTCAATTCATCCATTAATGGGGAATGGCATGTTTCATATGATTTACTTTTTAATTCCTTCAGATAAACAAGTTCAATTAAAGGGAACATCCAAATTTTGTACCCATTTTTAGTACAGTCAATAAAATGTTTTAAGACACTAATATTATTAAAAAAAAATTTATCATGAAATAAAATCTTAGTTCATTTATATTTCTATTTTACTATTTTATAAAATAGAACTTCTTTTCAAAATAAGAAAGAATATCTTGATGATTTTATTAGTTTGTTTTCATCTATTTCGTCACTTTTTAATTATTATGAATAATTGGGAATAATAATTAATTATATCATATACCATATTTTATTAAATGGTTTATGATTATTTTTACTAGGGTTTTACAATCCTTATACCATTTTCTATATTACTCTGGATGGTTTTTGATTATGCTTATTTTTTAGGGAAAGGAATTTATATTTAATATAATATATTCAATAAGAATGTATATATTTATTTTGTTTCACAAATTTCATATGTGAAATTAATTGGACTTAGTATGTGATGGGCGGGGCTCGTTATATCCCCTAGAGGCATTGAAATATCTCATGAGACAAACTAGACAAGGTTTTTACACATTATATATGGTGTCTTGGCTGAATACATGACAGTATGTCTATGCTATCTAGAATTATGTATTCCCTCATTATAACATTTTTAATTGAAAGAACATTTTATTATTCATCCAATATAATATTCATGGTTTTGTTTTTTTATCAGGTTATTATTTCGGCATTATCTAATTAACTTTTATTCCTTCCATATTATGGTCTAGATTATATTTTAATGGCTTGTGTTTTTATTTATTAAATATTACTTATTTTTAATGATTATTTATGATAGGTTCCACTATATTTTTTACGCTTACTAAGCATCAAATATCACCCCTTTCTAAATTTTTATATTTCCCCAGGATTCGAAGATGTATACTATGAATGAATTGCTACGATAATCTTGGAGTTTATGATTGTTTCCCCTGAATTTTCTTTGTTTTTTTACATTTAATGTTGTAATGTAAAGATCATGTACGAAATCAGGAATCCAAATATACTAAACCGATTGGTTCTTTAGTATTTGATTCTTGTATCCATGAAAATTTATTAATATAAGGCTCCAAATATGGGATACTAGGTTCATGGTTTTTATAGTAGATATAAATTCAATTATAATAGAATCCTAGGAAACTATATTTAGAAAACATATATTAGGGAACATAACCCTAACATAGAATTTGAGGATAAGTGTAGAGGATCTTCATGTAATTTTGGTAAGGTTGAGATTATGTGTCTTCCAAGAAATAAATCTATGTCTGGATAATAAAAGTAGATGTGGTTCTAGCATAAATGTACCTAAGAGTAACATCTCTAACAAGGTGTGTCATTATGGACTCGGTATAACTTGGTACATGACAACATTCCCTAGTGCACACCTAGTTTGAAACTCATAAGGGTTATTATTTGGATAATTTACTTATTCTTTACAATCCATTTTGAAGGATTTAAAAGTAAATATGTTCCCAAAGAAACCATGTTTTCGATTATGAGATTATCTAGGGATAAATTTTCAGTTTTTCTAGAATTCTTTACTAGTTAAAAATTATTCATAACCAAATTTATGTTATTGAATTATATAAATATGGAACATAGTGGAAGTAATAGAATCCATATCAATGCAAGTAATCCATGTATTTAGATTCATACTATACATGATAAATATGTTGAAACTAGAGCTTCAACTGGTGTTGAACAACTTATAATTATAACGACAAACATGAATCATGTTATGATCAATAACCATACCCATATAGAGAATCCTGATCGACAACGTTGAGGAACAATGTTAGATCACTTCACGATATAATAAACTCCATCATTCAATATGAAAAAAATCCATTTATATCCATATAGTGGATAAGTTCCTTAAAGAAGATATTTATTGATTTGGGAAGTAAAGAAATAGAGTATGTTTTCAATGAAATTTATCATCTCCTGGGTGATATAGATCAATGGAGGTAATTGATAAAAGATAATAAGGAGGAAGAATAAATAGTAAATATGGAATTTAATTATTTGAAGGGAGTTTTCATTGAAAAATATATCCCTCACAAATAATGAGAAGATATGGAGAGATAATTATTGTATCTGAAGAAAAAGGAAGATGAGGATGTTTCTACTTATAAAGACAACATCAAAAGTATAGCAAGGAATTATATTGATTACATATTCAATCCAAAGATAAATTTTGATCGATTATTTGATGGGTTAAAAACATTCTTCCCAATGGAAATAGTCTCTCAAAATTTCTCATCCTATTAAGATATAGTTTCATGTTCTATCAGGATAGAAAAAGAATTTTCTATGACTTATGAAATTTAATGAAAGAAATAGAAGAAGAGGGTTTTTGAAAACTAAGGAAAATAAAATAAGGAAAAGGGGAAGATGGGAAGAGTTTAATTTCAACCCTATGATAATTATGGGGAAAAAACCCTAGTACTTTTTTGATGGGAATGGGAATTTCTTACAAGTTTGTAGAAAAAGTCAACCAAGACCCTGACATCAAGGTAAATATTGAATATACCAATGTTCTATGATAAAATTGTAAATATATGGTACATTATGAAAATGATTGTCCAAAGTTTCATATAAACTTTCCCCAGAAAAGGCCCGTGGATCATGGAAAAACATACAAGATCATTACTGCTGAGGTCAATGATCCTAAAAATGTGGTTGTAGGTACTTTATTACCATACACTTACCTAATGATTTATTTGATTCTGGATCAACTAATTATTTTATATCATCCTAGTTTTCAAATAAAATTATACATTTTCATTTTAATTTAATAAAGGATTTTTTAGTAAAAACTCATAAGGTAAATCTCATTACAAAAAAGTTTCTTAGGTCCTTCCCCTTTATGACACCAAAACATGATTTAGTTTCTACCCTGTGATCTTACCTGTGATATAATTTTATATAATCCTACGTATGGAATGGATTTGAAATTATGATGAAAAAATATAATTTATGTGAAAGGAAATTATGATTGGTGAGGAAGATGTATAATCCATTATCTTCATATAAGAAACCTCATTATCTTATTCTTATCTTGATCCACCCCTAGTAGCTCTACAAACTGAAATTCTGGTAGAGGAACAGAATGAATAATCTATGGATGATAAAATAAATATCCAAATTGAGGATGTACCTATTGTACATGAATAAATTGTGTATTTTAGGAGGATTTACTTAGATATCCTCGAGAGTGGGAAGTTGAATTTTCTATTGATTTAGTCCCCAATGCAAGGCCAATATAGAATACTCCTTTTACAATTTTAACCATGGAATTAGTATAGATGAAGAAAAAAATTGGTGAGTTGATTAGTAACAGATTTATTCCCATTAGTGTTTCTTCATGGGGAGCCCCTATTCTCTTTATCATGATTAAATATGGATCCATGAGGAAATGCATCGACTATTGAGAAATCAATGCTATTATAATAAGGAAAAAGTATCCAATTCTTCCCATTGATGATTTATTTGATCCACTTCACAGAGATAAATATTTCCCAAGATGAAATTTATATTTTTATATCATCAATTGTGTGTGAGGATGAAATATATTCCAAGGAAAAAATTTCAATGTAGGTATGTACATTATGAGTTTAAAGAAATTCTATTTGAACTAACCAATGAAACATCTGTTTTTATAGCACTAATGAATAGAGTGTTCAAGGAATATCTTAATGATTTTTTGTGGCATTAATTAAGGATTTCATGATATATTCCAAAATATATGTGGACCATAAGAACCAATTATAGGTAATTCTAGAGATTCATAAAAGAAAAGTGTTATATGGGATATTTTGATAGTTAAAATCATGGTTTCAAATAGTTTCTTTTCTCAACAACAGTTTCTCTTGGTATGGAATCCCAATTGATCCTATGAAGAAAAATGGAGTTCAGAAATGTGCTACACCAAAAAATTACCATGGTATGTATTTTCATTGGTCTAGTTGGTTACTAAGGACATTTTGTTTAGAAATTTTCCCGATTATCTAACCCGTTTACGGAGATTATTTGTAAAGGGGTTAAAATCATTTGAAAAAAATAATTTTAATAATTTTTTGAATAATTTAAGATGGTATTAGTGAATTCCCTAATCATGACTCTACAATTATGAAATTGTGTATTTTTTATTTATAATTATGTGTCAAATAATGGACTTGGTTGTGTCCTTATGTGAAATGATACAGTCATTTAATATGAATCAAGGTAGTTACATTCTCATGAAAAAATATCCAAATCCTACTCTTGAGTTTTTAGAAAAATTATTTTCTCTAGTGATATTGGGACATTATATCTCTGGAGAAATATGTGAGATATATACAGATCACAAGAGTTTCAAATGTATCTTCTCACAAAAAGGACTCTACACGAGGAAAAGGCAATGGATCAAGCTACTCAATGATTATGATTGTTCAATACAATATCACTTAGGGAATGAAAATAAGTTTACTCATGCATTGAGAAGGAATGATAATGGAGTTCTAAAAATATGAGGATTGAAAGGGATGCTGTGTTCATAGATCTAGTAAAGATGGATATGGGAATTATCAAGATTGGTGAAACATAATTAATTTTTAAATTTCATTCCAAAACATATTTATTAGAAAGGATTAAAAATAGAATTCCAATTATAATAATTTTCAATGGAAAATTAAAGCTATAAATGATGGGAAGTTGGTAGACTTTGTGTATGGTGATGGAATTTTGAGATTGGGGAAGAGTCTATGTGTTCTTTCTACACCTGAGCTAAAAAGGGAGTTATTGGATGATTCCCATAGCTTGAATTTCTATATACACCTTAGTATCACAAAGATTTATATATATTTGAAAGAAAATTTCTAGTGGGATAATATAAAGTGGGAAATTGCTGATTATGTATCAAGATACTTAGTCTATAAAAAGGTGAAGGCTGGAAGACAACATCCTATTAGAGTTATAAAACCTATTTCTATTCATATATGTAAATGGGATGACATCACTATGAATTTTTTAATCATATTACTAAGAACTATAAAAAAGAATAATGAAATATGGGTAATTGTTGAATGAGATACAAAATCTGCACATTTCTACACTATAAGGGAGAATTTTCCACTATATCTCGATGCATTACTCTATATTAATGAAGCTGTAAAACGAAATGGTGGAACACTTTCAATTTTTTTTATCGAATCCCACAATTTACATCGAAATTATATAAAATTATTTATAAAAATTTAGGCTCTAATATTCATTTTAATACAACATATCACCCTAAAATTGATGAGTAGTTTGAAAGGACCATTCATACATTAGAAGACATGCTGAGATTATACTAACTACAGTTTCAAGGTATGTGGGTTCATTATTTTCCTTTGGTAGAGTTTTCTTACAATAATAGTTTCCATTCATGTATTAATATGGCACCATATAAAGAATTCTATGGAAGGAGATGTCATACACCAACTTGCTGAGATGAAGTTGGTGAAAGGAAGCTTACAGGCCCAGAGATTATGGAGGAAACAAAAACTATGTTAATGATGATTCAAACACATATCAATGTAAAGAAATGTAAGAAAAAGAGCTCTGCCGATAACTTGAGGAAATATTTTGCGTTCCAAGTGGGGGATCTTGTTTTTTGGAAGTATCTCCATTGATTAGTGTCATAAGGTTCTGTAAGAAAGGGAACCGAAGCCTTAGCTACATTATAACTTTGGAAATCCTAAATATAATTGGAGATAGAACTTATCATTTGGAAATTACACCTAGCCTTTCCAAAGTTCATGATGTGTTCTATATAACTTAGTTAAGGAAGTACATGTTATAACAAGAACATGTTATCACTTCTTAGGAAATGGATTTGGAACATGATTTATCTTACTGTGAATAGCCTATCTAGATCTTGGACACTAGGGAACATGTGTTGATGAATCAGTTGAATCAATTTGTAAAGTTTCTTTGGGAAAATCATAAAATTGAAGAGGCGTCATGTGAACTAGAGGATGTTTTTATGAAGAACCACACAATTCTTTTTTTAAGATGAAATTCATGAAATTTAGGGGATGAAATTTTTATAAGAGGGTGAATTATATGATCCAAAATTCTATCAAGGAAATTTACTTTCTTATACTTACTTCACATAGTATAAATCACATAAAATCAGTCAGAGAACACAATAAAGACATTATAAATGAATAATTTATAAAATAAGAGGTGTTTATATTTTTTAAGAAACCTATACCAATGCAATAGTAAATTGACCTTTAGAGTTGTAATGTGATCATTATGAATTGAAATTTGACCAATAGATTAGTAAATTCACCCATTAAAGTATAAATACAATTTTGGAATCTTATAAATTAAAATATGATATATTTATATCTTGATATAAGTAACTAAATGTTTAAAAATTGATAAATTAAGTTCTTGTATTTTGGTAAGTCATAAATATTTAATTACAATTTTATAATTAATATAATGATTAAAATAAAATATATTTTCATAAAATATATTTAAAAACTAATAATTTGTTGTCTTATTATTATAAGATAATTTTATGAGACCATAATTCGTTTGTGAAAGTGGTAGAAAATTAGTTATAATTTTAAAATTGTTATTTTTCAAAACAATGATAATTTTTTTTAAAAATTAAATCACTAATATTTATAAAATTATTTTCATAAAATGAAACCCATTTTTTAATTCTACACATAAATAAAATTTAGGGTGACTTTTTTTCGAGTTTTCTAAAATAGTTGAATTTTTGGTGAATAATGAAATAGAGTAATTTATAGTATTTAAAAAAATGGATTATTGAGAAATAGATGATATATGGATGATGAAAGAACATAATCTCTAACTATCAATTATTTTAATTTATTTATTGGTAATTCTCAATCTATTCATAGTCCTGAGCCAAAAAAAACGAATGAATACTATTTAAAAAAACACACCTCTCCACCTCTATAAATACCATCTCTCACCATATCTTCTCCTCAAAAATATTAATCGCTGAATATTTTCAAATTTAAAAAATACTCATCCCAAACCTCTTACCCATGTCTAGGAGGTTCTATTTTCATCAAAAGACATAAAAAATTTCCCTAAAGATGATATCAAGGGGAAGAATTGAAGAGGTAAAATCCTCTTTAACTTTCATTATTTTCTTTTCTTTTACTATCCCCACCACATATATAAAAAAACTTTTTATAAATCATCTATATTTAATATAATATAATTTTATTATATTAATTTAACATAAAATATCTTGTAATTTATCATATTCCTTTTATTAAAAAATGAACACATCGTCCGTGAGGTGCGAATTTACCGCCTTCGTGTACGACATATTTTCATTTTTTAATTCCTCCTTTATGGATTGTAATAAAACCATTATTATGTTTAAAAAATACTATAATATATGTATTAAATCTTATTTAATTTTATATAATCAGTATATATACTTGAAATTATTTTATAAGTCAAAACTAGTATGTGATGATTGAAAACCCGCCAAAATAATCTAAAATGTAATCACTAACATCTTATCTAATGATTCATCTTCACCCCATATAAACAAATGAAATATATAACAATTTAATACTATTTAGGTTAATTAATAACATAAAATTTAAATTTTGTATCACTATTATCAATTTACCTGCACTTTTATATATTTATACAAGTAAAATGATCATGAAAACCAGGGAAATATACACTCCCGAATGACGAAATTGAATTTTATAAATCATAAAAAATAACATAAATGAAATTAATAAAATTATACTAAATAAAATAAATGTTTACTATGTACTTAATTAAATTATTAATTAATTTCATTTCATTTTACATGACATTAAGTGAAAGTGCAGAGCACTTTTGGAAAAAAGGTAAGGGTTTCTTCCCGAACATATATTTTTCTTTTGAGATATGATTTCTCTCTCTTTAAAAAAATATAATTCATAATTATTCTTATGTAACATTCCAAAATTTTGAGTGTATGTTATAAAGATATATATCTATTTCATGTTTTAATTTTATGGGGAATTACATATTTCATAATGATTCATTTTTAATTCCTTCCGATACACAAGCCCAATTAAAGGGAATTTCCAAATATCTTACCCATTTTTAAGTACACTCCATATAATATCTTAGGACTCCAATATTTTCATATAATAAGACTTTTTATATTAAAAAATACCTTTTTAAATATTTGGTTTCAGGCGAAGTTTTTCACAAATGAACAGTTCTTTTCGATGTAAAAATGGTATTTCTCTAAAGAATTCCCCAATGAATTTATTTGAGTATTTTCATCTATTAAAACAATTTTATTGAATTTTATGATTAATTGGAATTAATCATTTACTATATCATCTACCATGTTTTATTTAATGGTTTTTAATTATATTTAATTTGGATGTACTATCATGATACCTTTCTCCATATTACTATAGATTGTTTATGATTATGTTTATTATTGGGGAATGTTATTTACCTTTCACATACTAGATTACTATGAATGTATATGATGATTATTTTTAACACATTTAATATGATTAATGAATTTTAATTATTAAGTTGTTTTTGTGTCCCTCTATATCACCACGATGCATCGATGGGTCTCATGAGAAAACTAGACAGGGGGTTTACCCATTATGTATGGTGTTTTGGACAAAGCCTTGAAAATGTATTTATGATGTACATAATTATACATTACTTCATTATAATATTAGTAATTGAAAATAAATTATATTATTATACTAGTATAATATCAATGTTTATGTTTTTTTCTCATGTGATTATTTATGGAATTATCTAATCATGTTTTATTCTTTCTATATTATTCTCAATTTTGTCTTTTAATGTCATGTGTTTCTAATTATTCATGATGACTTATTGTTTTTCTTTATTTATGATAGCTTCCCCTATAGTGGTCACCCTTAATGAGCATATGAGTCCACCCATTTATTATATTTTATTTTCCCCCATATTGAAAAGATGTATACTATTAATTATAAGGAGGGATAATCTATGAGTTTATGATTATTTCCCTTATATTTTATATATTGTCATTCATTTCATGTTGTATTGTAATGTTCATGTTTGTAATCTAGATTCCAATACTACTAAACAAATCATTACTTTAGAATATGAGTCTCGTATCCATGCTTGTGTATTCATGTAGGGCACCGGCTCTTGGATACTTTGGTTAACGACTTTACATCATCCCTTTATATAAGCTATATTTGACCCACCCGTGAGCTATAATGGGGCTCAAACCTTTTTATAAGATATAACATTATGCCCCATTTTTTGTGAGCTATAATTTGCATAACAACCCAAGATTCTACGGTATGTTTCCCTTTGAATAATGCAATAGTTTTCATTGTACGCAACTTCGAGATTCTAACACACCACGACCAATCAAAGTAGCCGTTATGAATACTAATGCCCACTTTTTGAAATTTTACAATTTTTATCTCTCAAAATGGACTTTATTTTTGGATTCATAATATCTAAATTATCCTAGGGTAAAATTTTGGTGCTTTTCAGATAACTTTTATATTATGATGAATAGTGAAAATTACTAAATTTCAATTAAAAACAACTTTTTTAATCAAAATAATTAATAGTGATAAATTATGAATTTGAGTGGTTTTAAAGTATATTTAGAATATATTTTTACCATTTAATACAATTTTGGTCATTGGACATTATTTCACATTTAAACCGGAGATAAACAACTATCAATCTTTTGATAGTTATTATCTCTTAAAAACATGCTTTTCGTTTTAACAACGAGAAATAATTTTAAATTAATTTCTGCCACTTCTGTGTTTTGAATTTAGAAATATGGATTCCATATTCATAATCAGGATTTCCAAATTGTGTAAATAGGTAAATTTTATTTTTAGACATTTTGAATAATTACTTTGGTAAATATTTTATTTACCGCGGTTAAAGGGTAAATCCAGTAAATTAGGGTAAAAAATAATATTATAATAACACTAAATTACCCTAAAATATGTCCTAAGACTATTGGTTAATACATGTCTGACCATGGGCATCTTTGGGTCGATTTTGGGTCCCCATGGATCCACTTGTAAGTGATAATGGAACTTTATATTAATTAAGATAAAATAAATACAAAAATAACATAAGGAAATATATTTTAGAAAAACAAATTATACATAGGGTTATATTTGTTGGATTTTCAACTATAAATATTCATTATAAATATAAAAAGATTTACTAAATAATGGTATTTTATTTATAATTTTTAGACATTTAATAATTAATATTATTTATGACACAATAATGATGCAGTATTTTCCTTATTAATGAAAGAATCAAATAATTGGTATTATAAATGTTAAAATTAATATAATTTTAATGTTTTGATGACATACATGAATTTTATTGCTTAATATGACATTATGGGATTTTTTTAATTAATAAATTTGGTAAGACATTAACAAAAATCAATTATTGAATAGTGTCAAAATTGACATAAAAGAGTTTTGAAAACAAATATTATATTATTAATTGATATTAAATTCCTAAAAATCTAAGGTTAGGACAAGAGACTTATATAATGATATGTGTATCATTAATGGATCACTTGGGGGTCTCTTGGATGTATATAGTAATTTTATTAACTATATAATATAAAAATACAAAGTGATATGGTAAATGTTAAACTAATTAACTAATAGTTAAAACAAAAAGATAAGGTTAATTTAGTTACCCAAACCTGTCTAAAACATATTCGTTGAGTTGTTTTAGACCTATACCCACCTTAAACATTAAATAATCCACTTTGGATCCATTAGAAACCGAATATGAATTTATTATAAAATAATACTTTATGTTTTTCCTAAAGAGTCCCCCCCCTCATAAATGGACACCACTTCTAACCAATTATTCACACCATAAAAGCCTTTTGGATTGGAAAAAACCTACTCAAATATTCCCTAAACTTAACTCAATTCATCCTAGAGGCCTTAGTTTGATCATAAAGCCATCCTAAGGAGCCCTTTTGATCAAATCAAAAGGAAGAACCTAAAGAAAAGGTAAGGATTTCACCACCCTCTTCCACGTTCCTTTCTTCTTCCACTTATTCTTTCATTGTTATTTCCATTATAAAATAATAACTCCTGTATCTTATATATTATGTGATGTTATTATAAATATGTTACAACCGTATTCAGTATTCTATCCATCCTTTCAATGACATGTCACCATATATGCGTACGTACGGCCTACCATCTCCACGTCGTGGTGTAATTGTTATTCAATATATTATTATTTGGATGGGTATAATAATGATGTTTAATTAATGTAAATAGTAAATATAACATGATAATTATTCTGTATATATGATATACCATTCAATTATATATTATTTTAATATCAAAATAATGATATTGTCGCTCGTGCGTACGTATGGATTACCATTTCCACGAACGCAATGAGATTCATTCCCAGTCATATCCATTCAAGAATAAATTTCATTTGATGAATAAAAATAATTTTTAGAGACATTATATCATTTTGGATATGAATAAGATACATCCCATCCATAACAAATACAACTTTCATAACAAATAATATAAATAAAAACGAATCCGATAACACCCGAAACGACGATAATAATATGATATTATAAACAAATCAATGTTAAAAGATCATATATGATATCATATTAATTTAAATGATTCTTGTATAATTAAATAACAATTATTTCATCATTATACAAGTGGTTAACCTACCGTCGACCAAGGAAAAAGTTCAAAGTAAGGGGTTTCTTATCTCACACTTAATTTCGCGAGAATTCCATTATTCACCACTTATTTATTGCATGTGGGGTATGTGTACTGCCCATGATTGTATTCATTGTGTAATAAAATTTAATTTATGGGTATTTACATTATCATTGTATGATCTTTCTTTCATGGGTTTATTATTAATAATTTACCAAATCGATAAGGGAATTTAAAATTTCAATTTGCACTCATTCGGCTTTAGGCATACTTCGTTGATTATTTTACTCCAAGATTATGTTTGGATTCACTATTCAATTGATTATGTCATAATTTACACTCCCCTTTCTGTGGATTTACTTTCTATACACATAATCACTACATTGATAAATTCCCAAGTCATCGATTTGAACTTGATAGGAGTAATTTTAACTCAATCTCCATTTCTTGAGTTAAATATCCAATTAATTGGTGTTGTTTTTACAAGGACATGTGTGAATGTCATCTGATTGATTTACACTAAATATCCAATCGTATTGAGTGTATTTATATTTTTCACACATAATTATGTTGTTGATTTATCTTTAACCTATGGATATGGTCTTTATAATAGAATTCATCTCAATTTACATTCCATTGAGACTTCTTTGTTGTTATACACCAAATCACTTTTATATGGTTTATATAATGTACTTTGAAATAGTATATCATGAATCCATTTATTCTCATGTTATTATAAAGTTTTGATTACCTCAATTATTTGTATTCTAGTGTCTTTATTTTTTCCAGGAACTCTAACTAAAATATCATTTTAAATCTTTTAAAGATTTATTATTCTAAATCTTTCTCATTAATGTCCATGTTTTAAAAATGTTTTTAATGATTTATATATATGGACATTAATGTTTGAAAATTAAAATTCCTTTTAAAATATTCAATGTGCTATGGGACACTTTGATTAAAGAAAAAATCTATTTTAAATGGCTTCTTGACAAATATTGTGAATTTTAAATGTTTTCATGAAAAAAAGGGGGATATTTCTCTCAATAGTTGATGACTATTTTTATCTATGTCAACATCCTTCATTATTCTCAATTGAGGTTAATCTGATACAATAAAATCTTTAATATTGTATCGAATGAGTTATGTTTGACTATGGATGTGCTATTTTTCTACCATTCAGGGTTTGTGGTTAAAAGTATTGAAATTATGTGTGCTAGTTTTAATATGAATGTTTATGTTATGTTTCAAACTTTTAATATGAGGAATGCATTGGAATTAGTAAGTGATGGGTGGAGCCCGCTATAGCTCCTCGATGCATCGGTAGGTGTCATGAGACAAACTAGTGTCTTGGCATGAGGCCTTTAAAAAATCTTATTTGTAGTCTTGGAACGAGGCCTTGGATATGTGGTTATGATAGTCTGGCATTATGCATTCCATCATTATGAAAGTGGTTATTGATATTTCATGTGATTATTCGACTAGTAGAATATCTATGTGAATAAGTAAATGACATTATTTCATTTTATCTTTTCTATATTATGCTGAAGTTCAAGTTTAAAAGTCTTTTTTTAGTTATACATTGCCTTAAATGTTTATGCTTATCAATGAAATATTTTTCTATATTGTTATCCTTACTGAGCATCTGAGCTCACCCCTTTCAATGTTTTATTTTTCTCGGGATTGTGGAGATGTAATTTATGAATGACCTGTAGGGATAGTATGAGGGGATATGAAGACAAGGTGTTGTTGTAGTTATTTTTACCTTATGATGTAGTGAAAGACTTATGAATATATCTAGTGTTTCCAAGACTTCTAAACTAATCGGTCTTTCGAGACTTGATCCTTTGTGATCATGTCAATGTTATATAATAATGCACCGACTCTGGGTAACTGGGATCGGGGCGTTACAATGTGGATATAACCTACTTATAACATATATCGGGATCACACTTGAGCATTAATGGGGCTCAAACCTTCTTTTAAATAGAGTAAAAAATATTGAAAAACTCCAACTTTCAAGTACCCATTTATTCAAGGTTAAACATGATCACCCATCCTGGGTTTTTCATCAAAGCACACATCATTTGATTATTATGTAATAACACAACATTGTTTCATCAAATAACCGCCCATAATTATTCTACCACATAACCACCCATGAAATAAACAGTGTCCAAGAACCATATGAAAATCATAAAACATGAATAATAACATTATAATGATATTCATAAAGAAAGTAACCATTTCATTTTAAAAAAAATATTTTTTTGAAAATATGCACACATAAAAAGGTAATCATTTTATTTAATTGTAATTGTGTAAAATTTTAATGTAAAATTCAATACATTAAGTAAAAATTAAGGTTCAAAATTTATTTCATTCAATACCAATATTCTTTTTGAAAATAGAACTTTAAAATAGGCTTCTAAAAATAAATACCATTACAAAATACAATAATTTTTTAAATCATTTTAGTGAAATTGTAAAATTTCATTTATAAAAAATTCACATCCATATAAAAAATTCAAAAAAATATTTATAAAAAAGTGGCCATGAATGAGAAATTATTTTACAATAAATATTTAAACCATTTGAAATGATGTTTTAAGTTAACAAATCCCACTACAATATCATATTTGTTAAGTAGGAATTAATAAAATGAATACATTATGTGTATCTTCTATAAATCCATATAAAAAAGTTGAAATAAAACATAAGAAAATCATAATTTATTTCAAACATAATCTTAGCAAGAAATTATAATTAAACTTTACGTTTAACCAAAATAATGGAAATTTGGTTAAGAATTCTCTTAAAATTTATAATCAATCGAATAAAATGTACCATAAAATAATAGTGATAAATTGAAAAACTAGACACTATGAGTACAATTAGATTCATGATGTGATATATAGAAGGAATAATATATATCACTTGAAATAATTAAATGGTGGATATAACATACATATCATAGAAGTAAGAGTGGGAAAATAAAACCCTATAAAGTTCATATCATTGAGGTGATAATTGTTCTATGTGAGGATTATGTTTAACAAAAGTAAATCCACACAAAAAGAAGTGGGAATAAAATATAAAGAAACAAATGGTATATTCCACACCTAATATTTTTATAATCTAATAAATGAAGTATATGTATATCATAATGAATGAAAATTGATTTATGAAATCCTTAACCTTACGCCTCCCTTTAGCAGTTTTTAATTCAACTTCCTATATATTAGTTTAAAGAATGTTATAAAATCATTGAATAAATATATTCATATATATTTTACCTTATATTATGATTTTAGAATATCTTATTACTATTTAATTTATAATATTTCATGATTTTCATTATTTTGTATGAGTTCTTTTCAAGGTTTCATGATCGGTTCTCTTGATTATAATTATGGATGTTCTTGTAAAATGGGAATACAACTCTAGAAGTGGAATGTAATAATATTAATTAAATTAAAGAAGTATTAATGGTCCCATATATCTTTTTTATTTATTCTATTTGGATGATTCATTTGATAAATGTTAATGGTAAATTATGAGTTTATTTTGGAGGCTTCAACAATATTCTTGAACTAATTTCATTTTATTTAATATTATGTTCATATGTTATTTTTAGAAAAGTAAATAGGTTCTAATATACCTATTAAAATATAATTTTACCATTATAATACTTTTATGTCCATCTATGTTGGCAGTAATGGGAAACCAAAAATCATTTTTTTCACAGAGACCATTAAATGCCATAATTTTGGAAATATTTTCATTTTTATGAATAATATACGATGATAAATGAAATCTATATGAGATATTCCATTAGAAACATAAAAATCCATTTTATTCATGATTCTGGAGTTATTATTCCTTGATGTTTAAAGGAAGTGAGGATAAAGTATAATATTAATAGAAATTAAGAGAGGTGTTTTGAGAAAATTACAAATTGTATATCACATCATGAAAGGATCCCTTAATGACCATATAAATGGTATTTGGGTGAAACTGAAGTCATTTGTACATTGGGTGATTTAATAGTAGAGGGGTATAAATTTTATGAGATTCAAGAATTGTTTTGTTTTATATATGTATAATTGTACTAAGTATTATTTAAAATTAATTTAATTTATAACTTATCTGTACAAATGAATTAGAAGAAAACACATCTTTTAATTAAAATTTAGTATTTTTCACTATTCATCAAAATGTGAATCTTCTACGAAAAAATAAAAAAATTTAACCATAAGATAATTTTTATTTAACAAATAAATAAATTTATGTTTTTAAAATAATATTTATAAAATCTTCAAAATTTTGTTTTAGAACAAGTGCGCCATCAAAAAATGAAAAAACAGTTTGTAGAAAAATATGTATTTTTATGCTTAAAATTGGATTTATTCTTATCATAAGGAAATAAAACATATCGGATGGAATTATAAATAGTGTATTTAATATATAAATTATAAATTTTATTAATATATTTATCTAATATTGATTAATTTTATTTATTAAAATAAAATTATTTTGTGTGTATAAAAATTGTCTTTTTCAAAACAAACATCCTTTCTATTAAATTGTTTTTTATTTTCATTTCAAATTAATTTGTGAATAATGGATTATTATGATAAAAAACGTTAATCTATATTATCGTAATTTATATAATCTTCTTCATTCCTTCCAATCTAATGTCTGGGTATAACTATCACATGAAAATAATAGTATTTATACATTTTTTTAAGCTCAATGTGGGATATCTTGTATGATATTGAACATAGTGTTTCCTTTTAATTTATCAAGATGTTACATTGTACGCCACATTAATAAATTTTGTCCCCACTATTTGATATTAGGTTTGGTTAGTAGGGTTGGACTATTAAAAATACCATTCTTAAAATCCCACATTAGATTAAGGGTCAATAAAACCTTAATTGGAAGAGAGAGGAATAAAATTATTAAGGTCACCTGAAGATAACTCATACTAGGGTTCTATTTACAGAATATTTGATATTTAAGAGTAAACTATTTATAACGTTGTGATAGAGAGTGATAGAGAACATGATAATGATAAATTTAACATATAAGAAACTATACATATATGACGAGTTAAAAGGTTATTTATTTCATAGTACAAAAAGTAAATGGATAAAGATTTTATTTCAATATAACTTTCATCAAGTTGAGGAATTATTTTACTAACTGGAAATTCCACATAAATAAATACACATACGTTACAAGTATAATTTCATCCTTTAATATATTTATTCCATAATATCATCTTTTTCTCCAAATTATGAGTATTTGAGATGAAATTTTTTCATGCTCGAAGAATTTAAATCTATAAATATATAATCACATAATACAAACAAGATTAAATATTGGTTTCACAAGTCTTGAAACATTTTCTAATTTTTTTTAAGTACAATATAAGATAATTATAGAAAAACAATAAACCTTTATTTGATGAAAACTACATTAATATCCAAAATTTAGTAGTAACACCCAAAGATAAATATATACAATTTAATAAATAACTATCTTTAAAATTCATCAAAATAGTCCAAACTATGATTTAATCCCAAAAAAATTTGAATGATATGTTCACATAGTCTTTGAAGATAAAATTTAAAAATTATCTCCTAATAACATGAATGACTTGTAAAGTCTCACTTCATAATGTTTTTGCACAAATCATATTTTCCATCAAAATTAAATTCATCCATTATTACTCAAAAAAAATACAATAATACTCAATATTATTTAATCTTATAGGATTCCTAAAATAGTGAATGTCTTCTAAAATAACATCAACAAATTAATCACCAAATAATTTTAAAATACCATGGAAAGGTATTTATATGAAATATATTCCAAAATGATGATTAAATTTATCTACCAGATATTTTAAATAAAATAATTTCACACTAACTTGGACATCACTTAGGCAAGTGGCAGGAGATTAACTGTTGTTTTCCTTTAGGGGTTAGTTCAATTCCTAATGCCATGCCAGTCACGATGGGTTATAAAATTATCTGGGGATTTTAGTTTTCTAAAACTATATAATTCTTATATAATTTCTAGGAAAATATATTCATATATAGAGAAACAATATTTGACCTCAAATGTTATCTCATATCTTTCATTTTGCATCTATAAAATTAAGAACACCTAATTACATAAAAAATTAATGTCTCCAAATATAACATTAGAAACATTTGAATTTCCTAACGTAAAGCCTTTAAAGGGGTTTCTAATACACTGAACATATGATAATCCTTAAAATTATAAACCCAGGTTTGTTCCTAAAATCATAGGATTACATAAAAAAATCCTAATCTATAGAGTTGCCTAAACATTGTTCTTATACCAACTGTATGGACCTGATCTAAAAAAACATATTATAGATATTTCAAAAATAGAAATAAATTTCATTTCCCAGTTATATTTAAAACATATATTTTTATATAATTACGAAAAAATAATCTGATGTAAACCTATAGATTATAAGTTGACTCTTATACACATTATCCATTTTCCCTCAAAATAAACCCTTTTAAAATAAGACACGTTTTTTTCATGAAACATACTAAAAATTAACATATTTTCCCCATAATTCTACTTACTCATCCTTAAACATATGAGAAAAATTTAAAATCTTCAGATGAGTACAAAAAGATCAGTAATGGATGAATAGAAATAAAATTGTTTGTCCTGTGAAAAACATAAAAACCCATGTAATTTTTACCTTTATCTATGATTTCATTGAGATATTTGAATAAATAATTTCACCAAGAAAAAAAATACACTTTTATCTTAAATAAGATCATTAATACCAATAAAAAGGAAAAGGAAAATCCTTTTTGGAAACTTAGAGATGCACATTCACAAAAACCTTTCAAACCCTTTTTTAAATGGGATAACAATATCATTGATTTCCATTATAGTCACTAAAAAATTTACTAAAGAGATATAATGGGGAAATATATCTTATAATATTTATATGGATAACTCACGAGCTATATTGGGGATCTACCCTTTGTGTGATCTATATCTAGTTCACTAATGAGCTATAATGTGGCTTAACCATTCATATAAGCTATAGCTTCTCACCAATTTTTCATGGGATATAATGGGGATCAACCCTTTGTATAAGAAATATCATGATCACACACATGATATAGTGGATCTCAAACATTTATTTAATTAGAGTGACCAATATGGAAAACATCAATCTTCAGAGTATCGAATGCATTGGATGTTATAACATAACAACCCATCCTTGTTTTATTAGAAAACAGTCCATCATTGGTTTATCACGTGACCACCTGACATTGGTTTTTCACAAAACCACCCATCATATGTTCATCTTCTAATTTACCTTCAAAATAAATGATTTCCAAGAACCATATAGATATCATAGAACATGAATAATTACATTATATAAATATTAATAAGGAAAATAACCCTTTAATTTTAAAATATATTATTTTTTTGAATGGTACAAAATTAATCGAGGAAACTTTTATTTGAAAATAATTATATAAAAATGTAAATTATGCCTCAAATAATTAATGAATCATGAAATGTTGAAATTTCATTTATGTAATAAAATCATTCTTTTTGAAAAAGACACTTTAAAAGAATAATTTTGAAAGTAATTTTGTTACATAAAACCATAAAAGACTCTTTTTAAAAACATTTGAAAGAAATTAAATAAATAAAATTTTAAAGAATTTAAATCCATATAGAAAAGTTCATAAACATATTTCTAAATACATGGACATGAAATAGAAATATTTTGAAATAAAATATTTAAACCATTTAAAATAAGGTTTTTAGTTAAAAAGTACCTTAAAAATAACATATCTTTGATGTGATAATTAATTAAAAGAATTCACTATGTATATATGAAATAAATAGTCATTAAAAAATTTGAAATGAAACAGGTGAAATTCATAATTCATTTGACACATAATATTTTCAAGACATCATCAATGATGTTGAGGTTTTACCCAAAGAATAGAAATTGGGTTATGAATTCCCTAAAACATTGTAATCTGTTTAATCATATGTAGCATAAAATAATAGTTACAAAATTTAATATTAATATGATTAAGATAATGAGATTCATGATATGATATTTCAAAGGGTGTTATATACACCACATGAATTAAATAATCGGTGAATAATTCATATATCTCACTGAAGTAAGAGTGGGATGAGAAACCCTTACAAAGTTCATATCATTAAGGTGAGAATTAATCAATGGGTTTATTATGTGAAACAAAATTATATACACACCACTAGAACTGTGAATATAGAATAAATAAATAAAAATTGTATTTCAAACATAATCAATGCATTATATGACTAATGAAGCAGATGTATAACCTAATGAATTGAAATTGTGTTATAAAATCCCCTACCTCACACACCCCTTTAGTGGTGTGTACTTTATCCTCCTTTATAATGGTTTAAATAATGTTATAAAATCATTAAAAATATATATTAATATTTATAATACCTTATATGATGATTTTACAACATCTTATGACCCTTTCATTAAAAAACTTTCATTATTTTCATATTTTTGGGTGAGTTCATTTCATGGTGTCAGGATCAGTTCACATGATTTTAATTATGTATTTCCTTGTAAAAAAGGATAAAAATTATAGAAATTGAAGTAAATAGTAATAATTAACTTAAAAAATTATTAATGTTCCCATATATCATTTTTATTTTTTGTATGATAATGATTCATTTTATTACACATTAATGATAAATGTTTAGTTTATTTTCATGGTTTGTTTTCTGAATTTTACAAACTAGTTTCATTTTATTTAATATTATGTTTATATGTTAGTTCCAGTATAAAAAATATTTTATAATATAAATATTAAAATTTTATTTTCCTATAATAATACTTTTACAACCAGCCTTGAAGGTGGTAATGGAAAAAAATCATTATTCATGGATATGGTAAACCACCATAATTTTGACAATAGTTTCGTCTCATTGAATAAGAGAAGGTGGGATATAAAATGGATATGAGATATTCAAGTAGATACATAAAAATAAATTATATACATGATTACAAAGTTAACATTCCTATATGGAAGAAGGAGGTGAAGAGAAATTTTAAGAAGAAGAGAAATTAAGATAGGTGTTTTGTGAAAATTACCTATTTAATATCAGCTCCTTGAAGAATCCATTAAAGACCTTGGAAATGGTCTTTGGGTGACACCAGAAGAACTTGTATATGGGGTTATCAATGAAGAGAGGTTTTGGAATATATTCAATGAGATTCAACGATTCTGAGTAGAAATGGTGTCGTGAGGGGTAGTATTTACACTTGAGGAGGGGTGGGATTAAGGGATTAAATAATGATTATTTGATAATTAAAGGAAAACACATTGAGGTGGAATTAGTTTCCAAGAATTTGGATGATAATTAATGTTTTAAAGGCTGTATTAGGGTTTATAAACACCTAAAAAACCCGATAAAAGTTTAATTTTTATTTATTTTAATCCTTTACCTTTTAACTTTAACCCTTTTCATTATATAACCTATACCACAATAAATTTATTTTTTACCAAGATAAATATTGTATAAAAAAAATAAATTAACCAAAAATTGTAATTTCTACCTTATAATTCCACATATGGAATCCATTTTTAGTAATTAAATTAAATGAATCAGATAAATTATTTTTAAAATTAATAATAAAGACAAAATTAAAAAGTGAAGTTTAAATATGAAAATGTCCAATGTTCGAAATGTTTTTATATAAAATTTTAATGTGAAATTTTTTCCAATAACCTAAATAAAATTTATTGATGTAAATTATGACTAATTATACTTTAAAACCAATTTAAAATATAATTTATGTATAAAAATAAATTAGATGAAATTTTAGTTTTCAAATAAAATTTAGTATTTCTTACTATTCATCAAAAAATGAATCGTCTTTGAAACCACAAAAATTTCACCCTAATATAATTTTAAAATTACTCTTTAGAAAATGAAGTTTATTTTTTCAAATAAAATTTATAAAAGTTTTAAATTTTATTTTAAAAATAAGTGCACCATCAAAAGTTAGAAAATTTGTTTTTTGAGATATATTTCCATTTATGATGAATATTAGATTTATTATTATCTTAAGACAATAAAATAATTGGATGAATTTATAGAATTTTTATTGAATATATAAAATATAAATTTAATTATTATCTTTCAAAAATAGTGATTAATAAAATTTATTTTTATAATATTCCATTGTGGGAATAAAAATAGATTTTTAAAAAAATTCCTTTATATTCAATTGGTTTGTATTTTAATTAATAATTAATCGGAAACCAATTAATTAATTGGATAAAATTATATAAACTATATTTTCATAATTTATATAATCTCATTCATTCTCACCATTCGAATAACCAGGTGATAACTATAACATTAAAATAATAATATTTTTTCATTTATTTAAGATTAATGTTGAATATCTTGCATGATATTGAACATATTGTTTCCTTTTAAAATATAAAGATGTTACATTGATATAAAATATTCAGAATAAATATAACTTGATTAGGTAATGTATTTTTAATTCACTTTTATATGTTTCTATTATATTTGTATAGTTTGGATGATATGGTAGTTGTTAATTGATATAATAACCTAAAACTAATGATTACATAAACTAAATAGATATTATATGTGTGGAAGTGGAAATTGAATTTGAATAGAATAATGAAATATTTTAAAATAGAAATTACGGTTGATTAAAATGGTGAAATTGGAATAGATTGATGATGTGATCGAGAAGAGAGGATAAGGGGATGATGTGATGGGGATTAATTGGAATTGATTTCTTTTTTTTTTGTGAATGTTTATGAGCCATGGTTAGGTGGTTGTGGATCCATATTTTTTTAAAGGTTGTGGGTCATGGTAAGTGTTCTATTGTTAATGTCTATAAACTATAAATAGTAATTGAATTTTATGTGGCTATGAGGTGGTGGTATGTTGTTGGTGACGAATAGTTTGAATATGGATCATTTCCCTAGGGTTCCTTGGGATATGTTATGGTTAGAGTATATAAGAATGTGGGTTTTTTATAGTATTATTCCTGAACATATCATTATGTGTTATGTTTTATGTGTTAATAATATATACGTATTGATTTATATGTATTTTATATCAATAATATGAATGTTTCAAAAAAAAATTTATCTTGATGTTGATGTGGATGTTATCGGGATTTTCTTTTCCTAGAAGTTGTTGTAATAAGGGTATGTGGTATTACCACAATAGATATTATTTTTGTTGTTTAGTCACATCAATATGAAATTATTTTTTCCATAGTATTATGGTCCTTAATAATGGTGGAATATAGTAACTGTGTTTATTACATAATTTATTTTATAGGTGTGGATTGTGAGAGGTAGGGGTTAATGTACTACCTATGGAGTTTTGGGTGTGGTGATATAGTTTCTTTAGAGTAAGACATATGATGGAGGTTTTATTATGTTGTAATTTGTCATTTTTGTTTTTATATAATCAATTTGTATTTATATATTTTATTAATTCAATATTTACTGTTCCTATTGACATGGTATATGAGTTGTTCATGGAGGAACTTATAGAGTATATTTATAAAATCATGCCATTATTATACTTTGTTGTTATACTTATGAGATTCTGTCAATGATGGTGTTGTATGACTCTAGTTGTGGAATGAGGTGTTATAGATGGTATTAAGAGGAGTCTTTCCTTGGTGTTTCTATTGTTGACATTGTATTTTTTTGGTTCTATGTTTTAACACAACTCATGGATAAACTCATTTAAAACACAAAGGTTTGTTTGTTGTTTTATGGTTGGTCTAATTGTGGTTTATATAATATAATGGTATGGTATCCAAAGATTGAGATTGTATACCCCTGGTGATTTTCTCCATCCCAAGGTAGTATTTAGAGGCTACAATTATTATCCTTTTTGGATTATGAGGAGTCATAATGGGTTCAAGAAAAGGTAATTGTTCCTTTTAAAAAATATTTATTTACATAAATATTCCTAAAGAGTTTTAACCATGTAATCCTCCAAAGTATTTATTTTTACTATATATATGAGTCCTTTTTCATCGTAATAAAATTTAAAATAATGTGAATGACACTCTTTCTAGTGCTTTTTTTAACATTAATATTCCATTACAAAATGACATGTTGATTAGTAACGCTCAGCAGACCTTAATAATTTCTTATCCTTATTACCTCAATCTTTCATGCCCCCTCAAGGTAAATTTTCCACAATGATTAATTTCCCAATTATAAATAAAATATCATATATTGTGATCTCACCCTAAATTTATTGTATTATAATTGAATACCATCCCTTTGATATCTTGTGTATTTATATCTATGTGTGTTTGTATCAGATTAATTATATATAATATTTTTATATATATCCCTCCGTGTGTGTGTGTATGTTTGTGTGTGTGCACATGTGAATGTGTCTCTATGTGTGCGTATTCATGTATTTATTCATTCATTCAGACACACACACAAAAGTTTGTGTTTATATATATATATATATTCATTTAAATATATTTGTATGGGTGAGGGTGTGTTTGTGCACACACACACACACACACTTTTGAGTGTGATAATTATTATTAGACATTTTTTTTATTTTTTTAATGGGTTTTCCATTAATTTATATGTAAATTGAAACCCATATGTTATATTTTTTATTTTAAATAGTTAATGTTAAAAATAATTATATGTATATATCTCATTTTAATTTATGAAAATATTTTATTAATTATTTTTTGTTTGTTTGGTGGTGTAGGATGAGTTTTTAGGTCATATCATATGATAGTTATTATTTCATTCAATTATTTTTTTTCAAAGCATGATTTTACGGTATATGCCGCACTCTAACTGAAATTTATAATTGATTATAATAAAATATCTTTTTTATAGGTAATTTTTATTTTAATATTTTAATAATTATATTTTATCGATGGTTCTTGTAAGATAAATATGAAATAACAATAGATAAATTTTAATAATATATGAAAATAATATTGGGATGAAATCAAGGAGTTTTTAAAGTTTACTATAGAATGTTCACATGACCATTTTAGAAATATGTATTAGTGTTTACAATATTTTCCCTTAAGATGAGTTATTCCCTATTATTTAGAGGAACAGTTAATTTTTCACGATATTGAACAAAATACAAAATTTTAAAATATACTTGGGGAATGAGTAAATACATCTAGTGAGTGGAATAACAATATGAATTATTGATCACTTGATTTAAATACAATTTTTTATAAGGATATTGATCATGTTTTGGAAATTAAAAGTGTGATTGAAGATGAAATTTGAGACCATGCTAAAATATTTTATATGTTGAATAAATATTTAAATATGGCCTAATATAATGGTTGTACCATATTTATAATGCAATCAATAGTACTGAAACTATATATCGTGAATGTGAATAATAGATAATGTGAAACTAGTTTTTAATTTTTAATCTATATCTTTAAATATAAGTCACTAGAGGATTATGTGGTTTATGTTGAATATATTAATGGGTTTCAGGGGATTTAATAACACTTATTCAAGAACCATAATACATTAAGAAACCATAACCAAGATAATTAATTCCTTGAAACTGAAACAATTAATAAAATATAATGAATAACATATCTTACATTGAAGATGCTTGGGCCTCTTATTTTCAATCAAATATTAGTGAATTTCCATTTGAAGAAATAAAAGTGCTCCTTCCTCCAAGGGTATCCATGAGTTGATGTATAACCTAATATTTGGTCATGATACTCCTTTCAACTAGAGTGTGCTAGTATATATCGATGGTAAAGGAAATAAGAGAAGATATATTCTTCTTGGGATAATTGTGTCACATAGTAGATCTAATTAGAAATAACATGGATATGAACTCCTTATACAAGATTTGAGGATACATTACAGGCCTAAAAAATTTGCATAAATGTAATGAAACATTCATTTAATTTCATTTAATATAAATTCTTTACAACCTTTTATCATATACATACATTTAATATTCAGTCTCATTCAGCTATTTTACCTAAATGTTTCATCAATTAATGTTAAACATACATATAAGAGATGTGAATGTTAAACTAAACATTTTATTGACTTTCTTAATCCTAAAATATGATAAATCTATATTATTAAATTTGTGATATTTTTGTATCATACACTAAGACATAGGAAAGTCAATGATGTATTATATATATAGCACCATATGATCTCTCTTATAGAGGCTTGTGATATGCCTTGGTTTAATTTATTTTGTAACATATGACATATCTATATCTTACAATATTATATAGGCTAATATATATCATATATATATTATAATTTAGGTAATATCTCCATTAATCACCCACTTTCACAAAAACCTCATAGAATTTGTGCTATTTCACCTTATATTGTTTTATACTAACTGACTTGTAAAATTATATTTGTAACTATTTTCATTATTTTGAAAACATATTTAGAATTTATAAATTAAATTACCATATATCATATCTTATCTAATAACTCCAAAATAACCATTCCAAACTACTTTTAAATAATCTCTAAAACATTTTTGAAGTTACTCTATATACTTTAATAAAATTAATCCCCATACAGTCATCAAAAAACGTAGACACCATTGGAGTTTTTAAAATTGATTTTTTTAATTTTTTTAATATTTTAATTTAATTAAAGAGAAAAATGACATATAACATCATATATACTGAAGATAAATTGTGATCTAGGATGATATCCATCAAAATATATTTTTTATATCCTTTCCAACCTTTCTGTGCCATTTTGAAGTACACATAATCATATAATTCATTTTTCAAAATATCATGTAACCACGAGACACAAAGTGAATTAACCATGTATATCCACTCATACAATCTTCATTATCTAAGTTTAAATTGAACAATCATATAAAAATATAACACGTAATTAATAGTAATGGATGAGAATTTCACTTTCTTCCAAATACAATATATTAGAACACTGTAAGTCACATATATAAGTACAATTTACACTCCTTCAGTCTATCTCGATTAAGGAAAAAATTTTATAGTCATAATATGAGAAGGAAAATTAAATATTTATTATAATAAACTTATTATATGATCAACACCATAAAATAACATCCCTCTTTAATTTTGCCTCAAGTTTGACATAAGTTTGGTGTCAAAGTATAAAGTTCCTCATGCAAGGAATATTTTATGATCCCATCTATGAAGATTCAGTATAAAACATTCACCCTGATCGTACCAAACTCATAGTGTATGAAGATCCATGTTATATACATGGAATGATAGTAAGAATAATAAAATTATCTTATGTCACACAGAAATGTTTGGTATCTCTATATGAAATTCTACCCATTATAACCTTATTAATTCCTCACAATATAGAATAATTTACGATGAAAATATATTAGAGATAAGTCCAATTTATAAATTGAGAGGTTAATTATTATTTTTATTCATGATTATATATGACCAACTTGAATATATGATAATTTAATGGCTATCTTTATATAATATTATATATTTCTTATGATTGAAATCATTTAATAATATGAAGAAAATAATATATAAGTTCATATCTAATCATATCTCATATAATAGAATTTGTGAGAGGAATTATATTTTATATACATTTAATGTTTTTTATACTTATTACATCTATATATAATTCTTCACAAATCTCTATGTAACCATATTAAAGAAATATACTATGAAATATATTTATTGAGTAATATCTACACATAATATTTTTTGTATATTAGTGACATATGAAATCATATTCCTAATTTCCAAATATTTGAACAAGTATTTGGACATACACACCATAAAATATATAATTTTAAGATGTTGATAATTTCTATTGAATTGTGTTAATTTTTTTAAGAACACCATCACCATCATTTTTGAAACTTTTTTCACTTAAAAATTTCATTGGTATACTTTTGGTAACAAAATGTAACTATTTAAATTATCTATCATTAATATTGTACCCTAAACAATTTAAGGATATAACGTGATATTAACTTTTTTATACTAGTACAATCATTTAATTATTTCAATTTGAAATTTTATTTGTCCAAATATACTCCCACTATCCTCTAAAATACGATATTATTCCACAAATATTATGGTATGATACAAAAACTCTTTCATGTTTAGAAATCATAGTTATTTTGTTTAGTGGGAATATTAAAAAAATTAAAATAATGAACAACTTTATCTCATATTACAGTCTTTGTTATCATAGAAATATTATTAAAATAATATTTTATTCTTTTAAATATCTCTTTATTATATAGTGGCAAATAATTGACTCATATTTTAACAAATTTATTTGATATTTATTTTTCATACACAAAAATACCATTTTGCTTATCTTTTTTGACTTATTATATAATTTTGTGAATAAAAATTAATGTGCATAACAACACTATGTAATTATATTCATACAAAATATTGTTTTAAAATTTACTTCTCTTCCCATATAAGTGAAATGAGATAAAAATAAATATCATTTATTTCTAAATCATGCAATATTTAAAGTAAACCATTGAATCCAACCGATTAATTTAGAAAACCATTTCTATATCACATGAATTCATACTTAAATCATTAACATTAAATAATTATTCAGTCTTTAACTCCAATACATATTAATAGTACTTATATAATGTATATTCAATATTATATACCCTTACAAATAAATTAATTTCATACTATAACATTAATAAATAACATGGAATCTTATGAAGTTTCAAGCACCCATTTAGGAATTTAATAATGTTCCTCCTATATGGACCGAATTTTCTATAACGGAAGCACTACCTTTCATCCTTGACACCCGCATAGGTTTTAAAAATTATATTGGCTATCAAAGGACACAATATAAGACTTTCAAACAAGCCTTTCCTTCTTCTAATTCATAATTTCACCAACATTACCTATCAATATAGTACTTGTTCCTAAAAATACCATATTATTATTTCTTATCCTCAACATATTGTGGAGATAAATTAAATATTTATTTATCATCTATAGTATTGCTTATAACAAATTATCCAAACTTTTGTGGTAATGATTATAGAATGAATTTTATAGCTAGATAAAACCATAAATAAGTAAAATTTATCTTCTGGCCTTTCAAGAACTCAATCATATTGATTACACAATTGTATAACGTAGTATATTTGTGAATGTTTCACCTAAAAAGACCATTAAAACCTTAAAAGTCAAATGATAAGACTAGTCTTTATAGATCATTTTAAGGTACCTATATTCTTGAACATATCCCTATTATTATGTTGTTTTTGAAACATAGAATCCAAGGAAATAAAAATAACGGTGTATACATCCAATGAATTACTCAAATCATATTATATGAATCAAGATCAATTTTTTTAATATCTCCACTAGGTATCTATTCAATATGGAGAAACCCTGATATATAAAATCTTCCTTTATTTTTAAGAATTATTCTTAATTTTTTTACTAGTCTAGGGAATTTATAAATTTAGAATTTTAATTTTTAGGGATTGTTCTCAAAGTATCATTAAATAATAATGATGTTATTTTATTCGTTACAAAATAAATTATCAAAATAGTATCATGATTTACATTAGTTTAATAAAAAATATATTAAAATGGATACCACTATGTCAAAACATCTTAATTACTTAACATCCATTTGTGTGCCAAGATATATATATATATATGGCTAATATTTCAGTCCACTTTATTTTTTCCTTTCATCACATTACTATATAGGTATAAAATCATGTTAACCATATCAAATATGATTATTGGATAGTTGAGAGGAAACCACCTTTTCTAATATATCATATGAATTATACTCAAAACTATTTCCTCAGTTTCATAACTTTTAGGGTTTACCAGCTAATTATAATAGGAATATAACAACATGATTTGGTAACCCAACTCTCATGTTCAACTATTACCATTATACCTTACAAATGTTAATATTTTGGCACCCAACTTTGGTATAAGCATACCAGGTTGAATGATCAAGCTATTGTAATGTGTTCACTTTTTAAGGAACCTAACAGTTGTTATTTTTCATTTGGACATTATTATGTCTATATATTATCACAGTTATTCCCATTTTATGTATGAACAATTCAGAGTATTTAGTTTTGAATCCCAATTCTTTTCATCAAACTAGTATCTTCAAACCAGATTGGTGTGTAACTGCTATCATATCCCATAACTTGTGATACTAACCCAAATTAAAATCTAACTATATTTAAAGGTATCCAAATGAATCACAACTATAAGTTATATGTAACACTTTAATACAAAGGATTAAAATCATATAAAACCAATTAACACAAAAGAGAAAGCATAGTGTGAAAAATTCCATACATAAAAAAATTATAAACAGTACAGAAGACCACATAACAGTGAGTAATATGACTCCAAGGCCCTCTACCCATGGTTCATTACTCAAGAGAGACCCTAATTACATCATATTTATAAAAAAATGGATGAAATTTAATTATCGCATAAATTAAAGCTCGTAATCCTTGAAAATGAAAAATAAAATTTAGAAGAAAATAAAATCATTTATGAAACGTCGAATATAACTCCTTAAATAAATGTATGATAGTTTATAGAAGTGGATTACATAAATTTAAACCAAATAATATATCAATATTTATACTATAAAAAATTTATATCAATGAACAAATCTGATAATAAATTAATTGAAATAAGATATTATAAATTTAGACATGACATAAACTTTTTTGAAAGTTCATAAATAAAAAATATAAAAACATTATAATTAAACATGATTTATAGACCTTCCATAAATAAATAAATATAAAAACATTACATCTATTTCTAAAATTAACTGTTTTATAATAAAATTCCATTTAAAATTTATAAAATATAAGATATTTAATTGAAATATAAATATTTTTTGTTTCATATGAACAATACATATATTATTTAAACAATTTATATAATCAAAATATTATATATTTAGTATAACGTGAACCTTAATCTAATTTATGAAGTCTCCTATTAACATCGTAAAAATAATTTACCAAATAATCCCTTAAATTATAAAATTTTAAATTAATATTTATGGATAATTCATAATTTAATTTAAACTATTTTATATTTTCCCTTATTTCTATTTTTTAACACATTATAAATCACCTTATAATTTCTATATAAACACTGTAAATGAAAATAAAATATCATTCCATATAAATCAAATGTATTTTGTATTAATAGTCGATATTAAATATGTTTATTTACTAAATATATCATAATCATTTAATAACTAATTATAAACAATTTATAATTAATTTATTTATAAGAAATTTATAACTTAAATAAATTTACCAAAAAAAGAATTTCTATAATTTTAATATAATATATTAATATATTAAATCAAATCATAATTGAAAAATAGAAAAATAATGATTTTTCCATATCATATGTAATGATGTATTCTATTCCATAATACAAAGTTTACTCCATTTCCTATATAATATTTTATTATGGGACTGTCATTACCCATAATTCCTCCTTCAACTGCTAGTAATCACCATATAAAATACACATTATATCATGTTTGATTATTCATTTTTATTAATATTCCATGATTTAGACTAGTGTGTAAAGACATGTAATTTCAAATATTTTATTTAAATAAATGGGAATTTTACGAGTCCATGAAAGGTTAAACCGTGTGATTCCGAAGCCCAGAGTGCCCGAAATGAATTTATGAACTTTTGTTGGGGTACATTCAGTAAACTTGCGAGCTGGTTTTTCAAACTTTTAAATCGGTGCTCAGAATTGAAATCTGAGGGAACTATTGAACTTGCAATGCTGATATTCGCTTAATAATACTTTCACCTCAATGACAGTTGGTCAAGGGTGAAAGTTAATTTTTGGTTTTTTTGGGAAAAGAATAAAATAAAATAAAGTTTGTAACATTATATTTTATTTTATTTTGAAACTCCCATGTAGAAGTTTCACAGGTGTGGACCACCTAAATTAACCTTCCATGAAAGGTTATGGTGATGGGTACCACACGAGGATTAAACATCTTGAACTCCGCTCTTAGTGAGGGAGAAACCTCTCAACTCTATCATTAATGTGGAGGAGCCTCTTGAGCTTCCTCCATATTAATTGTGCCAACACCATTCGTTAATTTTTTCATCATGTGTGTGTGTGTGCCAACATAATTTCTTCATATGTTAAATTATATAGGCACCACTTTCATTGGGTGGGAAATGGAAAGGGAAAGAACTCTTTGGAGAATCACGGAGAATCTCATCCTCCAATAAAGAACACTCTCACCAACGAAGAATTCCTTTGGCTATGAAGAACCAACGAATGATCCTGGGATCAAAGGTGTGTGGTGGGAGAAAAGAATGTAGATATCATTGACTTCCTCAAATGTGGGATGACTTCATCTATGATGAATCTATGTCCCTACATCCTTCCCGTTCCAACGTCAATAAACAATCCAAGGTAGGGGTTATTATTAAATTCTTGAATTCTCTCATTTAATTTCTTCATTCTCCGAAAGCATGGTGAAAATGGATCAATCAAAATGAGTTGATCTATGATTCATATTTAATTGAAAAGTTTGATGTTCTTAAATCATAATTTATGTTGAGATATTTTCTACTGCACATACATGGAGGGTGCAGGACAAACAAACATAGCCCGAACCCTCCGTCATTCTTCCTTATTGTGTTCTTTGAGATGGAAAAAAGTGGCTTACACAATAATGACGAACGAACAGAGAGGCTGGAGAAACCAGCCACCGGTTAAGGCATGATTCCCCACCATCTCGTGGATCTTCCCCCACAACCTCCATGCCCCATGACCGAGCCAATGCTCAAGCCACCACCACTGTTCACGGTCGATCCGCCGCATGAGTTGCACCGCACGAGCCGCTGCCGCTGTCCGCTGCTGAGCCACCGCCACCGTCCACAGTTGGGATGCCAACCTTGGCCTTTCCGCCTGAGTTGTAGCCGCCATCCACTGCTGTGCCACCATCCAAGATGACACCTGAGCAGCCACCGCCTTCCCTAGCCAAGCTGTCGCCATTGTCCGCAGCCGAGCCGTTGCCCGCGACCTCACCACCCGAGCTGCCGCCGTCATCTACGACACCTCCATGCAGCTCGCAGCTTCACCGAGCCACCCCTCGATTGATCCACCCTCGTGGAACCCCCTCAGTTGAGCCACCCACATGGCACACCTGGGCTGAGCCGCCCTCCCGACACCCCTCAGCCAATCAACCCATGCAACACCCTCCGCGACAGAGCTTCCCCTTGACTGAGCTGCCCTCGCGACATCCTCCCCCCCATGTGGCCCTCTACGGCCCCTTTCGGCCTACCGAATGAACGCAACTGGCCAGGATGACCATCGGGTCGGGCTAGGTTAACCCAGAATAGGTCGGTCCAGGCTGGGCCAGGCCAGTTCTATCGGACCGAGTCGGACCAGACCCTAACCCACTACGACCCATTTACTCTATTTTGGCCATAACATTGGTAGCAGACGTCCGTTTAATGAACCATCAATAGAACTGGATACCCTGGAGTGAGAGGGTCCCTTTGGTATACCCCACTAAATTTTTCGATAATGTTTGGGAATAGTTGGGTTTGATTGAGCATGAATCCAACCGATCCCTTTGTACTAAAAGACTAATAACTCACAGACTATGCGTCTGATTGATTCAAGGTCTATTGCATTGAGACCCCATTAACATGGTGAGACTTTGAGATACATCTTCATGGGATATCGTGGAAGTTGGAGTATCATCAAGTGGTTTAGGGAGTGGACCCTCCTAGAGAAAAGAAATCCTAGTGCAGAAACCTAGTAGCTGGCTGTGATGAGAATAGTGCTCCTAGCGATCTTGTTTGTGTCCGCTCCTAGCGATCCTATGCGGGTCAGCACCTAGCAATCCTTTATGGTTGAGCTCCTAGGGATCTTGTGTGTGTTAGATCCTAGAGATCTTATGTGGGTCATCTCCTAATTATCCTGTGTTGGTCAGCTCCAAGCGATCCTCTGTGGGCCATCTCCTGCCGATCCTGTGTGGGTCATCTCCTAGCGATCTTGCGTGGGTCATCTCCTAGCGATCCTACGTGGGTCATCTCTTATAGATCCTATGTGGGTCAGCTCCTAGAAATATTGTGTGGGTAATCTCCTAGTGATCCTTTGTGGGTCAGCTCCTACTGATCCTGTGTGGGTCAGCTCCTAGCGATCATGTGTGGGTCAGCTCCTAGCGATCCTATGTGGGTCAGCTCCTAGTGATTCTGTGAAGGTCAGCAGCAGATCCTCTTAAAGGAATAGGATGATTAAGTATTTATAAATAATAATATATACTATTGTACCTAAAGATATACCTAATGTGAGCTGAGTCAGTACCTCTATGTTTTCATCATGATTGAGATGAATTACTTGAAAACTCAGGTATATGTATGGGAACATACCTATGTAGGGTTATCTGTTAATTTCATATTTTGTGGCTTATCCTTGGTGGATTATTGTGGGACATTGAGGGTCTCTGGGTCCATACTGAGTATCATTATGCTTACCCCTGCATGGACTATTCCTACACCTTGTTGTGTCGGATGCAGACGACAGACAATGCTGACTGGGGATGAGGGTTCTAGGACTGGTGGTAGCATAGAGGTGGAGGTTAGATGAGGTGAACCACAGAGATGACCGTTCTTGATTTGTACCTACCCTTTAGGTAGGAATAATTGTGGATGATCCGGGAGTTGTTTTTCACCTATCAGGCATCTTGTACTTTTCAGTTTTCCTTGTACATTCTAGTTGGGATTGTATTCTGGCCCCTTTTACATACTGTACTCACTCTATTTACTATTCAGTTACTTGAGTTCATATCTTTCTACATGCTTGGTTGTGTGTATTATATGTTATAACGGCAATGTCTTCCCACTTTTATGGAATATGCCTTTGGTGCTAGTCGCCAGCCCCTGACATATGGAAGGCGGGTTTGGGGTAGTCACGACACGAGCCCCGGAGGACAGGTCATCACAAATTGGTATCAAAGAAGTTGGTTCTTCAACAAAACATAAGACTTTGATATTTCATTTTAACAAAAATAGTGTTAAGGGTAGTCAGTGTGGTTAACAGTTTAGGGAATCCAGTGTTGGTGTGGCTGTCGACGTATCCATACACCTGGACCCTGAATTCTGATTTCCAACTCAGTGCACGAAAACACTAATTGTGTGTGTGTTTTCAAAAGTTTTCTTTATGATCTTTTGAGTCATCTCACCAAATATAACTTATTGATCATGGCACACTTTAATCTTTTCAGGATTCCTCCACATAGATAGCCAGCTAGGGTTCTGTGAGTTGTACACACTGATAGCTCACTGAGTGACGAGACCTCGGTGCATGACCATTTTCAAGTAGAGGCACTAGTAGAGGTTGCAGCAGTACCATTACCCATTGGGCCATCGATGCCACCAACCCCAATAGCAGACGGTGATCACCGCTTGAGCATGTTGCATGAGTTCTAGCACCAGAGGCCATCCAGGTTCAGGGAAGAGACGAACCCACATGTAGCTGAAGATTGGTTGGACGATGTAGTGAGAGTCTTCCGACTGGTAGAAACACCAGCCGATATCATGGTGATCCTTGCCGCGAGCCTTCTACAAGAAGTAGAGGGCATATTGTAGAGCTTGATTCTCCAGGTTCATGATGAGGTGAAACTTTTCTGGGCAGACTTCGAGAGCCAGTTTTGGGTAGAGTTTTTCCCAGTGACTCTTTGTGCAGTGCACATACAAAAGCTTCTTCATCTACAGAAAACTAGCATGACTGTAGACTAGTACTTAGCGAGGTTCACTAACCTCTCTTGCTACTCCACTTATATGGTGTGGGACCCTTTATTCAGGGACCAAAACTTTGAGCAGGGACTCAGGCAGGAGATCAGGGCTTCGATGATCTCACTTAGCATCCTGACTTAGGTGGGGGTGTTAGAGAGAGCCCTCTTAGTTGAGAGTTTCCTTGCTGAGCAGTCACCAGCAGGGAGATCCACCACCAGTCATCACGTAGTAGAGTTTCTACAGCTGGCATAATACTGATGTCGCAGTGGTCCAAGAGGACCAAACCTACATGTGGACAACCACATGACTCAGGATCGTTTGTGTGGGGTACCCAAGGCAGAGCAAATCATACCATGAGTTGGCAGTGTTACACATGCGGTGGGTAGGGTCACATGGATCTTGACTGTTGGAACCACCATATAGATGATCAATAGACGGTCGAAGGACCACCCAGGTAGAGACAGAGGTTCGATTGAGGAGGTCTGTAGGGAGTAGGTGGATGTGGTAGAGGAGCTGGTCGTGCATCTGGTGGTGGGAGACGATTCGAGATGTTACCGCCACCACCACCAGGGGGTCCACCCCAACTTCAGGGAGCAGGTGGATAGGGGAGAGCTTTGCTCCAGGCACATGTGGCTTACTATCAAGGTGCTCTGGAAATGATACAAAGTATGATCTGTGTCTACTCCACCTTAGCTGTAGTTCTTATAGACATAGGTTCCAGTCATTCTTTTATTTCCACTACCCTCATTCGGAGCTCGGAGATCCCTATGGATCCATTGTGTTGATGTTTACGGTGAGATACTCTTACGAGAGAAGATTTGATGAGTACTCATTGGTGCTGGTAGTGCAAGCTTACTCCATGAGGCGAGAGCTTAAGCTAGGATCTTCTAGTAGTAGTGATGAGGCCTTATGATATCATCTTAGTTATGGACTGGTTATCTACAGTCCATGCTTAGATGGACTGTGTTAGGCACCATGTGCGGTGTATCCACATGGATTGGACCAGGTTTACCTTCACCGGTGAGAAGAGATCCTTTGCAGCGCAGGATGGACTTTCCCAAAGGAGGGTGTAGCCGATCACTCATCAGTTGGTAATCCCTACCCTCGGAGCAGTTTATGTGGAGAGTCCGAATTGTCCTATAGTGGTGGACCAATACGCGGGTGTCTTCCCAGATTATGTTTAGGGTCTACCTCATTTTAGATAGGTGGAATTTGACATTAACTTATACCCCAGTATGACACCGATATCTACACCAGCATATCAGAAGGCTCCCACAGATCTTCGTGAGTTGTGTGTACAACTAGAGGACTTTTAGGTGAAGGGATTCATTTGGCCCAGTGTTTCTCATTGGGAATCCCTGATTCTGTTCACCAAGAAAGCGAATGAGAGCATGAGGATTTGTGTCGACTATCAGTTCTTGAACCATGTGACTATAAAGAACAAGTAAGAACTTCCAAGGATTTATGACCTCTTTGATTAGCAGAAGGGATCACAATGTTTCTCCAAGATAGTGCTCTAATCCGGCTATCACCATCTCAGAGTACGAGACGAGGATGTGCAGACTATGAATTTTAGATGTCGGTACAACCACTATGAGTTCTTGTTTATGCCATTTGGAATAACCAATGCTCCACCAGTGTTCATGGGACTCATGAATAGGATCTTTCAGCCATTCCTTGATCACATTGTGGTGGTCTTCATTGATGAAATTATGATCTACTCGACTATAGAGGAGGAGCATGCCTAACATTTACAGGTAGTAATGGACACACTCCGAGAGCACCAGCTTTTTTGTGAGCTCTCAAAGTGCTAGTTCAGGATTTGAGAGGTTCACATTCTAGGACATGTCATCTTGAAGGCTAGAGTTGCAATGGATTCAGTGAAAATTGAGGTAATAATTTCTTGGGATCCAACCAGGAGTGTGACGGAGGTACGAAGTTTCCTAGGTTTGGTTGGATACTGTTGGAGGATTGTGCCAGAATTATTTGGAGTTGCATCACCACTATCAGCGTTTATGATGAAGGGGGAAACCCTTTGTTTTGTCATAGAAATGCAAGTGGAGTTTTCAGGAGCTCAAGATGAGGCTGACTAGTGCCCCCATCTAGTGGCTTCTAGAGGAGGGCGGCAGGTACGTATTTTACTACGATGCATCAGGGACCAGACTCGGATGTGTCCTGATACAGGAGTGATCAGTGATCGCATATGGTTCTCGATAGCTGATACAAAATGAGTAGAACTATGCTACCAATGACATGAATTTAGAACCAGTGGTCTTCACCTTGAAGATGTGGTGAAACTATCTGATGGGTGAACATTTTACAGTGTACTCTGATCCCAAGAGTCTTAGGTATATCTTCTCTCAGATGGACCTAATCCTGAGACAATGATGTTGGCTTGAGTTCCTCCAGGACTATGACTTCGAGAGAGTCTATACTATTGGGAAGGGTAACATTGTTGCAAATTCACTCAATGGGAGGTCTGGTATACAGTTGCTAGGAGAGGAGACATAGTTGCTGGCCACTTTGTAGATATCCATTGTGTAACATGATGGAGCTCCTTTCCTTCATTCTCTTACAATCACTCCCCCACTTCTTCAGCAAGTCAGGGAGGTGTAGTGTGGGGACACAGACTGCGAGGCTCGACGTGCACAAATATCCATAGTGTAGGCACCTGATAGATTTTCTGAAGGTGGGGAGCACATCATCCTCTTCAGAGGATGTACTATGGTACTAGTGTCACTTCAGGAGGATGTTTTGAAGGAGTTCCGCACATCTGCTCTAGCGGTACATCCAGGAGTGGTGAAGATGTACCAGGATCTCCGATGACAGCACTGGTGGCTAGGAATGAAGAAAACAGTAGTAGTGTTTGTTTCTCGGTGCCACACTTGTAATCAAGTGAAGGCAGAGCATCAGGTACCAATAAGATTAGTTCAACATTTAGACATCCCAGAATGGAAGTGGTATTGGATATCCATGGACTTTGTGATAGGACTTCCACGTACATCCAAAGGTGATGACTCTATCTGGGTGATCGTCAACCGACTCACCATGTCATCCCACTTCATACCAATTAGAGAGTAGGGTTTATTAGAGATTTTGGGACACCTCTATGTTTAGGATATTGTGCGACTACATGGATTACGCTCGACAATTGTCTCTGATTATGATACACGTTTTAATTTCTGCCTATGGAAGGGGTTGCAAAAGGCTTTCGGGATGCAGCTACGTTTGAGCACCACCTTCCCTCCTAAGAAGGATGGTAAGATTGAGTAGACCATTCAGACCCTGAAGGACATGCTGTATGCTTGTGTCCTCATATTCAGATGCATCTGGGTGGATCACTTGACTTTAGTAGAGTTTCTGTACAACAATAGCTATCACTGCACCATCGGGACAAAATGTTTTGAATCATTGTACGAGCGACCTTGTAGTTCACCCTTGTGCTGGACTGACCCAAGGGAGTCAGCACTAGTGTGACCAAAGATAGTACGGCTACCATAGAAAAGTGTAGATCATCCAAAAGTGGATTAAGACTACACAGAGAAGAAATATATCTTATACCGATAAGTTATGGAGATCTATGGAGTTCGAGGATGGTGACCATGTCTTTCTACAGGTCTCACCATGATGAGGTTTGCAGAGATTTGTCCGAGGTGGCAAGTTATATTCAAGGTTCATTAGTCCTTTTTAGGTCCTCAGCAGAGTTGGAAAGGTGGCTTACCGCTTAGCTCTTCCACCCCAGTTGCACCGTGTTCTTGATGTCTTCCACGCATCCTAGCGGAGGATATACGTGCACGACCCTTGTCACATCATCAACCAGGGAGATCTATACGTCGATGATCAGATGAATTTTACGAAGGTTCTAGTAGAAATTTTGGATCATCAGGATCAGTTCCTTCATGGATAGTCGATACCTCTGGTGCGCATTCTCTCCCAGCATGTGAACCTCCAAGAGAGCACATGTGAGTGGGAGGCTCAGATGCATGATCAGTACCCCCACTTTCAAACATAGTTATGAGTTGTGGATTATGGGAATGTAAATCCCAGAAATGGGAATAATGTAAAGACCCAGAATTTCCATGTAATTCTTTTTAATAAATGGTAATTTTATGAGTTCTCAAAAATTTACGGCGCGTGATTCCGAGGCCCAGATTGCCTGAAATGAATTTATAAACATTTTTTTGGGTATGTTCAGTAAAGGTGTGAGCAGGTTTTTCTAACTTTTAAACCTATGATTGGAATTGATATCCGAGGGCATCGTTGAACTCGAAGCGTTAGTATTCGCTTAAGAATACTTTCACCTCGACAGAAGTTGGTAGAGGGTGAAAGTTAATTTTTGGTTTTTTGTGAAAAGAATAAAATAAAATAAAGTGTGTAAAATTTTATTTTATTTTGTTTGGAAACTCCCATTTGGAAGTTTCATAGGTGAGGACTGCCTGAATTAACCTCCCATGAGAGGTTATGGTGGTGGGGACTACCCGAGGCTTAAACCTTTTGAACAACCCTCTTAATGAGGGAGAAACCTCTGAAATCCCTCTTTAATGTGGAGGAGCCTCTTTAGATACCTCCAAATTAATTGTGCCAAAGCCATTCATTAATTTTTCCATCATTTGTGTGTGCGTGCTAACATAATTTCTTCTTAAGTTAAATTATATTGGCACCTCTTTCTTTTGGTGGGCAAAGGAGAGTGAGAGAAATATTTGGAGAATCATGGAGATCCCATCCTGCAATGAAGAACGCTCTCACCAATGAAGAACGCCTTCGCCAATGAAGAATCAACCAATGAGTCTGGGATCAGAGGTGTGTGACAGGTGCGATGAATGCCAATATCTTCGACTTTCTCCAATGTTGGACGTCTTCATCTATGTTGAATCTACGTCCGTACTTCCTTCCCGTGCCAATGTCTATGAACAATCCAAGGTAGGGGTTATTATTAAATTCTTTAATTCTCTCGTTTAATTTCTTCATTCTTGGAAATCATGGAGAATGTGGATCAATCAAAATGAGTTGATCAATGATTCATTTTAAATAGAAGAGTTTGTCATTCTTGTCTCCTAATTTTTGTTGAGCCACTTGCTACCGCTATAATGCGGTGGGTTCAGGTCAAAGAAACATGGCCAGACCCCTCTTCCATCATTCCATAATGTGTTCTTTGAGAAGGAAGAATGTAGCATACACCATGATGACGAACGAAGAGAGACGCTGGCCAAACTGGCTGTCGGCGAAGGCATGATGCCCCGTTATCATGAAGCTCCATTGCCCGCAAACTTCACGCCTTGAGGCCGACCAGCCACCCAAGCTACCGCCGCCCACCACGGTCGAGACGCTGCCCGAGCTGCCCCCTCTGTCCACGACCGAGCCGCTGCCCATGGCCTCACCACCCGAGCTGCCACCACCGTCCACAGCCGAGCTGCCGCCCACGCCCACGCTGCAACTGCCATCCATAGTCGATAGACTACCCAAGCCACCACCGCTATCCGCAGTCGATCCACTGCCACCATCCGTAGCCAAGATGATGCCTGCTGTCTCTCCAACCGAGCCGCCACCATCGTCTGCGGCCCCGCCCCGCCGTCCGTGGCCTCACCGAGCCACCCCTTGGTCGAGCCACCCTTGAGGCACCCCCTTAGATGAGCCACCCACGTGGTACCCCTAGGACATGCCACCCTCATGGAACCCCCCGGCGAGCCACCCTTGTGGAACCGTTTGGCCAAGCCGCCCTCACGACACCCCTGGCCAAGCCGCCCACACGACACCCCTGGCCAAGCCGCCCTCATGACACCATCCATGGCTGAGCCACCCATGCCCCCCTACAGCCCTCCGTGACCCCTCATGGCATGCCAGCCAAACCCAACGGGCGAGGCTGGACCCAGCGGGTGAGGCCAGGTTGACTTAGACTGGGTTGGTGAAGGCCGAGTCAGCTCGGGTCGGTCTGACTGGGTTAGGCCGGACTCAGACCCACTAAGACCCATTTACACTCTTTTGGCCATAACTTTGGAACCAGGAATCCATTTGAAGAACCGTCATCGACACTAAAAACCATATAGTGATAAGGTACCTTTGGTACACCCCACTATAGTTTTGGATAAAGTTGGGGAATGGTCCGGTTGGATCGAGCACGAATCCAACCAGGCCCTCAGGACTCAAAGTCTAATAACCGACAGACCGGGCATCCGATTGACACATAGTCTGTTGTGTTGAGAAACAAATGATATGGAGAACCTTTGAGATACTTTTTTTTGGGAAATAATGGTAGTTGGAGTATCATCTAGAGGCTTGGGGAGTAGACCTTCATAGATACGAGAAAGCCTAGTGAGGAAACCCCGTAGCTGGCTGTAATGAGAAGAGTGCTCCTAGAGATCCTATGTGGGTCAGATCCTAGTGATCCTATGTGGGTCAGATCCTAGATATCTTGTTCAGGTCCTCTCTTAGAAATACTGTGGGGGACAACTCCTAGAGATCCTATGTGGGTCATCTCTTTGCGATCCTGTGTGGGTTAGCTCCTAGTGATCTTCTGTGGGTTAGCTCCAAGCGATCCTATGTGGGTCAACTCCTAGGGATCCTATGTGGCATAGCTCCTAGCAATACTCTGTTGGTCATATCCAAGTGATCTTGTGTGGGTCAGCTCGTAGCGATCCTGTGTGGGTCAGCACCGAGCGATCCTGTGTGGGTCAACTTCTAGCGATCCTGTGTGGGTCATCTCCTAGTGATTCTATGAAGGTCAGTAGTAGTGCCTCTTAACAGAGTGAGATGATTCAGTATTTATAAGTAATCATCTCTACTACCATACCTATAGATATACCTAGTTGGATATGAGTTAGTACATCTGTGTTTTCCTCATGATTGAGATGGATTACTTGAAAACTCAGGTATATGTTTTGGAATATACCTAACTAGGGATATCTATTGATTTCATACTTTGTGGTTTATCCATTGTGGACATTTGTGAGACCATGAGGGTCTCGGGGTCCTTACTGAGTATCATTATACTCACCCCTACACGGGCTATGCCCTTACCTTGTTTTGTTGGATGCAGACGACATAAAATGCTGACTGAGGACGAGGGTACCATTACCGGTGGTAGCTTGGAGGTGGACGTTAGACGTGGAAAACCGTAGAGATGACTGTTTGTGAGATTTACCTACCCATCTGGTAGGAATAATGGTGGACAATCCAGGAGTTGTTTTTCACCTATCAGTCATCTTCTAATTTCCATTTTTCCTTCTACTTTCTAGTTGGGATTGTATTCTGGCCCCTTTTACTTAGAGTACTCACTTTGTTAACTATTCATTTACTTGAGTTCATATCTTGCTGCCTGCTTGGCTGTGTTTGTTTCAGGCTATAAAGGCAATGCCTTCCCAGTTTTTATGGAATATGACTTCGGTTCTATTCTCGAGCCCCTGGCCTATGGAAGGCGGGCTTGGGGTAGTCATGGCATGGGCCATGTTGGATGGGTCATGACACATCACTTATACCATGTACTACGACACGAGAATTGTGACTAGTGATAAACCTTTTAGGAACTAGAAATCAAAAGGTATGATATATATGATATTTCCTTGATGTTATGATTGTACATTTATAATTTAAATTCATACACCATAATATTGAACAAATTATATACCATATTATGTGATAGAACATATCATATATGTTGGTCGGAGTGAGTAACTCATGGGAGAGGGGGGGGGGGGTAATTAAGTACCCAATAAAAGTTTATGTTGAGAAAAATGTAAAACTGTATCCCCCATTTGAAGTAAAAAATAGCATTTAATAAAAATTGTATAATTATTATCTTTGATCTTTATTAAAATTTCTCAAAATGGGATTATGTATTATTTAACAAAATACTTTAAATTCACATCAACTTTTGAAACTAAATTACTTAATCAAACACATTATATGAACACATGTATAGAATAACTATCAAAGAAATGTTTTTTACAGATACAAATAAAAAATAAATTTTCATCATTGAAATATAGAGAAACAAAATAAGAAACACACAATAGAATAAAACTATGTCTACAATCTCAAATTGAAGCTTAATCCCCTCCACATGGAAATCAACTACTACCAAGAATATTATTATACAAATAAAAAAATAAAAAACCTAGATGGGGGTTTAAAAAAACAACACACCTGCTTTCCATGCTCAAAGATACTTCCGCAGTTAAATGTTTGTATAAAACCAGTAAAAATGTCAGACATGACCTCTTCCACTGTTTTCATGGGTAATAAAAACAGATAAAGTTAAGAGGTTGTGTTAAAAAACAATCCTATTTAGGAATAGTATAGAATTTGAACAAATAAAAAATTTAATACAACACACTACTAAAAAGTAAATCATAAATAGTGGGATAAAATGATATGACATAAGAAAAGATGACGCTAATCAATCTATGATGCTTTATTTGTTTAAATACCCATTAACATGTATTAGAAAGGACCTCCAAATAGTTCATCAAAATTTTTTGGAAAAAAGAGTATCAATGATTCCTGAGAAAATCCATCTGATTTTAGATTGTTGAGGGTTTTCAAAACATCAACATAGCTATGTTGATTTAGCATATGAAAAGTTCTTGTTTTTTCCTAAATTACACACTATTCATTAATCTATTTTTTATGCATTCACCCCACATAGAACATGAGGGATAACTTATGAATAATTAGATTTTCTAGTCCAATTATCCATTAAAGAATACTAATAAATATATCCTAGATCCTCATACTGAGAAATAGATCTGGAAACTATGAATCTATCTTTAATGAATCCATAGAGTGGTTTAAGAACAATAATTAATAATGCCTCATTATTATTTAATGAATTAAATCTCATCAATAATCCCTTGGAGTAATAAAATTTTAATGTGATTAAGAATAGAAATGGTAGCATACTAGCACTTGATCATCTTTTATGGTAGCATAGACTAATAGTAGATCTATTAAGGGTAGATTAATTCAACTAACAATAGGTATAACTCATATTAGATAATCTGCTGATAGATCTGGTCTGGAATTAAATCTGTTTTGGACGTATATTTTGTATGGTGGTAGGTCTGGTATGGTAGTAGATCAGGTTCATTGGTATATCTAGTTCAGTGGTGGATGATGTACACTGGTGGATTTTGCATGAACAAATAGTGGCTCAGTTGAACTAATGGTGGATATCCTCATCAGTAGATCCATCAATAGTAGTGTATGGTGGTATATATAATCATCTGGTAGATTAGATTGAAGTAACAATATATTATCACATCCAATGGTAGATCTCCTTGAACTAATGTTAGATCTCCATAACTAATGGAAGAATTATTCTTTTCTAGACTTCATCACAAAAGTTGTACCATCATAAAACATTAATCTTATTAAAAACAAAATAATCATGATTTGTGATCATTTAAATAAGGAGGTTACATAAATCTCCCCCTTTTGATGATCAGAAATAATTCCATTATATAACTATGTATAAACCACAAATATAGACATAAGTAACTTTTTTTGATAAATAATGGTCTGCTTAATAATTCAAATTATTAATGTATGATGATGAGTTTTAGTTTGAAAAAATAAAAAAATTAAATTCCCCATTCCACACAAACATTACCCCCTTTGGGATTATAAAAAATATAGTACTATGTAGACAAGGTTAATAAAGAACAAATGTATAAGAACATACAATTCTTAATGAATAAAAAATTCATGTGATCACATATCTAAACATAATATCAGGGAAAATAAAACACGACAACTATCATAGTTTAATCCCTTTTAAAATTAAAATTATATTGATGGGATGTAAGATCAGATGAATCATTTAATTTTTTTGAGATAGGAGGTAGAAATGTAGAGGCCGAGGGGGTAGAAGTAGAGGTAGGAAACTCCCAGATAACAACTATCTTGAGGTGCCGAACCGATTAAGATGGTGACATGAAATGTGAATGAAACCTAGTAGGTAAGGGTGAAGAATATGATATAGAGGTGAGAGGATACAAATAAATGGATTATAGGGCCCCAAATTGAGTCCCAAAAAACATACAAAAAAGATTCATGAAATTAACAAAATCCAAAATAACATTCCCATATACTTTCATGGTTAAAAATAAGTTTATATTATTTTCTATATATTGTGTTAGTAGAGGGAAAAATACTTTCAGTAAGTTCATATGTTCATTGAAGTCCCCAGTCATAGGATGCATCATTAAATTCTTTTAAAAAAACATAAAATCATAATTCAGATGATTCTTTGTATAAATTATTTAAAGGTAGTAATCTATTTCTTTAGTGATAGTCTCTATCTCACTAAAAGATTTATTCAAACCCATCCATACCAATTCATATATATTCTCGTCATGCTTCAGTATTTTCCAAAGGTTCTCTTGATCATATGAAGTAAGGACACCCAAGATGGTATAAAACTACTCTATCTAAATGGATCTAATCATTTCAGCATCAAAGAATCATATAATATGTTAGGCATAGGATGTAGATCCAATATTAGGAGGTAGAAGTCACATATGTCCTGTAGGATAAATTTACTCTCATATCGTCCATTGTAGACATTATAGCCTCAATCACAATATCCAATAATTAATTCTAAATATCAACATATTTTATCTTTCCAATAATATTATACTGAATATGGAAGTTAACTAGCTCAATGATATTTCTCCCATCACCTTCACTGAGATATGATACTCTAGGATATTTAGATCTAAAAAATCCCAAAAATTATAGGGAAACCTCACTCTGAAATTTATCAAATCATATGCTGTAACATAATATAAAGGAAAAGAAGTTGTAGTTAGTATATTAGAAGTAAACCTATTAGGAACATTAATCAAATACTATATATTATCAATTATGGAAACAAAATTTTCAAAACAAAACCTTCAAACTAACTAGCTTCATCAATCCACTTAATCTGATATCCCTATGTATCTATTCTAACAACTGAGAGAGTAGGTCCACTATGATCTGGTGGGCTGATATGATTATTATAACATCCTACATCATCACTATAGGAATCATTGATTTAGATTCCTAGTACAATGGAACCAGATGATAAATCACCCTTGTATGATGATTCATCATATGTTGTGGTAGTATAATCATCTCTATGAAATGATCCATAACTAATTGAATTGGGTGATTACCCCCTAATCATATGATCTAGGATCACATCATATAAAGGGATCCTAATAATCATCATCATGATCTTCTATGTGATGAGACCGATCACCATTATGATCCTTAGAACCATTAGACACTTCTACTATTTCCCTTGAGGATCAGAAGAACTACAAAATTATTCTTCTCTTCAGACCTCAGCCTCTACTTCATGCCCTTTACTCCACACGATCTGTTTAGTAGGGAGAGAAATGGAGTTTCTAGAAGATCCATAGGAGACATATGGAATATTAATCACACACGGGTCACTCCCTTTGTCAATTAAAAAAATACATCTAATTTTACTTTATCTAGATATTCTATCACTTATTCATATGAATTAAAAAACCTCATCTATATTTATTAAAGGGTCAATTATATTATTAGGCCCTATATGGTGTTCCATAGGATTAAAATCCTCATATTTTTTTTATTATATTCCACCCATTTCATCATCTAGGGATTCCAGTTATCATTATTCTTTTATAGGTAAACTGGCCAAAAAACCACCACATTTTACCACTGCTTCCTAATTCTCATCATCTAATCCCTTGTCTTCCAACATCGATGAGAATATGCATTGTATAGATCAAATAATTTGACCAAGAAGTGTAATAAATCATCTCCATCAAATGCACCGTAAGATATCTACAACGATTAATTTTGTTACCTCCTTTCATAATAGATAAATGAAATATGAACTATTACCTCATAATTAAAAAAATAACCATTCCTAGGACATAAAATGTATGTAATAAATTTGAATATATGCTAACACTAACCATCAAGCTCTATAGAAGTAGGTCTTTTCACTGTACTATTTCGATTTAATTTCAGTACATCATATTAATGCACAAAAAAATCACTATCACATGGTATAGAACCTTGATAGTCATTAGAGACTCCTTAGTGACATAGATTGATACATTTATCCCATTCCATTAAATAAAAGGTATCCTCTTTTTCAGTCAACCATACTATGAATCTAATATTTCTTCTCCCTAAAGCTATACTCTACGTACTAGTAAAATTGGTGAATCAAACCCGAAAAGAAAATCTTATCATTCTTTGAGAACCATTCTCTCCATGACATGTCCTAAATAACCCTTAGCACAAAATAATTTCTTCAAAATTAAAATTAATGATATATATCTTTATCTTCAAAAACTACTGATGTTTCTATTAGAGGATTCATCAGTTCGAATATAACATGACTCAATTATTAGAAAGATATACTAAAAGGATGGTATCCTTCTAGAGATGAGACTAATTGCTTCTTTACTCTCACAATTGCATAGAATTAAAAGGTGATGGGTAAGCGTGAGGAAGGTTGAAGATCGTGGGAGAAGGGAAGCTGAATGGATCAAGAGGTAGGAATGAGAGAGGGTCTTTATAAATTGTATTTGAGTTTTATTTTATCATTTATGATTTTGAAATATTAAATAATAACAAAATATGAAAAAAATATGAAAAAAAGAAAACAAAAAAAATATTATCGATAAAAGGAAAACATTAAGACCAGATCAGTATATCACCAATGATGGATATCACAATGATGTATCACCCTATAGTAGATCACCCAATGGTGGATCACTAATGGTTGATCACCAAATAGTAGATTGACAATAGAGGATCTTCCTATGGTTGACCTTAAAAGGGTATATCTCCAATGATGGATCTCCAATGATGGATCTTCCAACGTTGGATCTTCAATAGTGGATATTCTATCTTTAGATCATCCAATAGTTGATTCCCAAATGTTTTATCTTCCAACTGTGGGAAATTTGTAGATACTATCTAAAGTTTATCATTCCCAGTAGATGTTTAATATAGGTATATCACTCATCATTATAAGGATTTGAAAAAAAATTAGCAAGCTAATGTTTAGTGATAATGAATTCAAGATTTATATCACCTTTTTAGAAATGATCACTCAAAAAAGTGATTTATTACATCAATATGTATGGTACTAGAATTATATATATGATTCTTGGAAATATTTATCACATTTGTGTTTTAAAAATTTATAGGGATACGATTAAATTAATATATTTACTCATGTAAAGTGATTTTCACCCTATTTTTTTTCACAACACCTTCCTAGAGCATGATATTCAGCCATAGCAGTATGAAGTGAAACATAATTTTTATATTTACTAAACCAAGAGTCTAATGAATATCCAAAAATGTGACAGGTTCAAAAGTTTATTTTTCTATGTAATTTAGATCCAAAAAAATTTTATTTTAAAAACTCACTAAAAAAATATTTTCCTCTAGGATACAATAGACGGAAATAGGTTGAACACAGAAGGTATTTAAGAATTATTTTAACTTCAAGTAATTGTGATTATTTAGGATTTTATTAAAAATGAAAAGAAATACACACACTAAACCTAATATCTTGTTAGCTAGAAATTAAGTATAGAAAGCTTTGAATATTACCTATATAAGTGGATTTGCCCACTTGATTTCTAGTTTCATAAATATATAGCTTACAAGATGCATTCATTGGAGTATATCTACTTGTATTATTGTCCAAACCAAAACATTTTAGAAGGTATTGAGTGTACTTAATTCTATGTAAAATAATTCAATCATTATATTGTAAAATTTGAAAACAAAGAAATAATTTGACTTCACACAATATAATCATTTCAAAATCACATGGCATAATTTTTGAAAAACTAGTAAATAATTTTTTTCAAATCTCTAAAAATAATATCACCATCATAAATTTGGAATACAAAAAATATTTTGAAATTATTTTTATAAAATGGTTAAGATTACATATGCCTTTTGAATGACCATTAGAAGCTAGAATATAAATAATCATATCATTCCAATATCTAGGAGCCTATTTTAAACCATAAATACATTAATTAATTTGAAAAACTATTTTAGAGAACGAGGATTTTGAAATAAATGGGGTTGTTCAATAAAAACAACCTCAAATATATACGTATTTAGGAATGCGCTCTTGGAAACAATTTTATAATGTTTTAAATTCATATATGATACAAAAGAATGTAGTATTATAATGTTTTTATGTGTAGATACTAAAGAAATATTTTCCCCACAATTAACACCCTCTTCTATACTATATTTTTATGTAACAAATATAGCTTTATTTATGACTATAGTGCCCGTATCATCAACTTTGTTTCTGAAAAAACACTTTGTATCAATATTTGGTGTGTATTTAGGTCTAACTAATAGTTTCAAGACTTTATTTTTTTTCAAATTCATTGCGTTATTCTTGAATTTCCATCACCCATAATTCAATATTAATTTAATCATTGATATTTTTTACATTTAGTATTTGATAATAATGATCGATGTTTTATATAATTTATAAGAGAATATGTATTTTGTGTTCCTTAATCTAAATTTATAACTAAATAATCAATTTGATGATATATATGAGTAGTAAAATTTTTATAAAAACAAGCTCAATTAATCTCAATGTCATCTACATGTTCAGGTTTAGGTTGTTTCTTAGAACTAGATGATTTTTTCTGCTAGAATCATAGAACTGTCAGAAGGTTTTGTATTGATGTTCAGATTTGATAGATCATCTTCACAATTTTCTAAAGGGGTATTAGGCTCATGTGGATCTTTTTAATCAAATTTTCTATGAATAAATTATTACACAATAATTTTTATTTTATTAAGCACCATATATGATTTACTATATACTAAATATCCCTGGAATATTCAATTTCTACTTCTAGAAGCATATTTTTTAATATTATCTTTAGTATTAATAATAAAAACATTTCAATCAAATAACCTAAAGTTATTAACCTTTTGTTTTCTTCTATTCCATAATTCATATGGTGTTTTCTTTAATAGAGGTCATATTAAAACTCTATTGATTATATAATTATATGTATTTACTATTCAATCCCAAAAAATGGGTAAGTTATATTCATTAATCACAGTATGTGAAATTTCATGAATAGTTCTATTTCTCATTTATAATATAACTTATTGATGTGGGATCCTAGTAGTATAATTTTGTTATTATAGACATTTTTTGGGGAAAATTATTCAAATATTTATTTCCAAACTCACAACCATGAGCACTTCTTAAGGTCTTCATTCTATTCCCACTATGATTTTCTATTGATTAAAAATAATTGATAAAATTGGAATAATATTCCCTTTTGTGATCTAGAAAGAAAACCTAAGTATACCCAAAAAAATAATCTACTAGAACATAATCATAGTGCTTATTATTTAAGGTATAAAATTTAAAAATTATAAAAATGATAATGAGAACCAATTCTAGGGGTTGAGAAGCTGAAATATATTTCTTTGATTTGAAAGATATTTTTTTTGTTTTTCTTTTGGACAAGGTTTACATATTTTATCATTTAAGAGATCTAGTAAAGGTATATTCATAAATAACCCTTTTCCAACTCAGTTTTCTTAGTGAATGAATATTACAATGGGATAGTCTCCTATTCGAAATATATGATTATATGAGTATGGAATATAGATATGATTTTTTTGAGAAATCAATGATTCTAAATTAATATCATATATTTTTTAATTTATTAAATCAATAAAAACTAATTATTTTTTTAACATCAAAGACATTTAATGAACTATATTCAAATGTAACATGAAAAAAATAATCATATAAATATGATATGAAAATAATATTATTATTTAATTCATCTAAAAATAAATATTTTTTGAAATTAAATAATTTTAAGAATTACCAATTTGACCAAGTCTTATATTTCTTTCCTTTGGAATTGTCACCAAAAGTGAATTTTCCACCATCAACCTTTTTAATATTCTTAAAATAGGTATAATTTGTAGACATGTTTCTAGAATAGAAAATACCAAGATACCAAAAATTATTAGTAGATAATTTCAACATGTTACCTACAAAGAAAATACAAACAAAAAATGTCTTTGGTACCCAAATTTTCTTGGGTCTAGAAATGTTAGTAATTAAAGATTTAAAAACCCATAATTATATAACAGGCTTCCAAAATAAAATTTTATAACTTTATAAATAAAGTCACTTTTAGCACCGGAAGAATAAAAACCACCAATATAATTTATAGAATAGGAACTATGAATAAACATGTTTTCAATAATCCAACATTTTCAATGTTGAGAGACTATCCTAGTAGAATATTTTGGAGTATTATGATTTCCAATAATCTATGTAAGATTATTTTTCCCATATTGAATTATCTCTAGTTGTTTTTTAATTTATCCTCAGTTAATTTAAACTCATTGTTATATTTTATAAAATGAGAATTTTTCTCTTTTTTAATAGTGAGATTAGTTTGAAAAATATTATTTAAGGCATGATACTTCTTTGAAATTTTATAATTATCTTTGATTTCATAAAAATTATCCTAAAATGAATTACAATATTATAAAATGTATACATTAGACATGCTTTCATGACTATTTTCATTTTTAGATATGTTAAATATAGGAATAGGAGATGCTAGAAAAATATAAGATTCCTCATAAATGTTTGTCCAAAAAACACATGTGGCCTCTATCATAGTAGTCTTTTAGGTATGAATTAGATTCCCATGAGTAATCTTCTAAAGAACTTCATGTTGTTTTCATAGATTCCGTGTACCTTTTAACCGTATAATCGTATTTCTTCATAAATTATAACTTAAGACCATCATCTTCAAAAATACCTTTACTCTTGCAATCATAGAATACAATCTCATTTATAGTATCATTCTAATTTCAATCCTCTATCCAAATACCATTTTTAAAATTTTTTTCTTTACAAATTGGTTTTCTAACGAAGTTCTTTCTCTTGTATTTTTTTATGAATCTTCTACGCAAGTTAGCTATTTATTTAACATGATCAGTAGGTGAGTCTTCATCACTAGAACTATGAGATTGTATCTTCTCCGTTTGTTCTGAAGTGGTGGGGTTTAAGGCTATCAATATCCATTTTGGTTCATCATCATCTTTTTCTCTATTTTCTTTTAGTTCCCCCTCATATATCATGATATTTCTAATCCGATCTTTAATGTGGAACTTTATTACACCATATGACTCTCGGATTAACATTTAAGTTTCTCTCCATCTATTTGGTAATAACTTGTACATGTTAATCACTTTATCTTTGTTAGAAATATATTTTACCAATGAATCCATCATGTTTAAAGTCTCATTAAACTAGATATACATACCAGAAATTTGTTTATCAATTTTCATTTTTAAAGTATCATATTTAATAATAGAATTATTTAAGTTTATTTCATTGAAGTTAGGTGTTCCTTAATAAGAAACATAAATAGTATCCAAAATATTAAATGTAGTTGTAAAAATATTTTTTTTAGATTCTTCACCACCCAAGGAAAAATATTACGAATTCATGTGTTTAGGTTTTTTTTAAAAGGTAGTTATAGTAGCTTCACTCCAATTAGGTCTAGCAGTTTTAGGTTTCTTATATTTATCTTAAATTACTCTACATATATCAACAACCATGATCACTAGGTGAATTTCCATTTTAATCTTCCAATGAGAATATATTTTTCAGTTAAAATGTGGAGGACTATTTGTGGTATATCCCTCTTATCTATTATTATCCATCAAATATTGAATTTATAAATAATATAAATTTATGATTTTTAATTACAGATAAATCATAGGTAAAATGATATTTTAAAATTCACTAATAAAAAATGTTTGTTGGAGTGAGTAACTTAAGAGGGGGATGAATTGAGTACCCAATAAAAATTTCTATTAAAAACAATTTAAAAATAAATACCCCAATGTTTTGTATAAGTTACCAATTAATAAAAATAGTATAATTATATAAGATGGGTCTTTCATAAAATTTCTCAAAGAGGGATTAGGTATATTTTAAGAAAATACTTGGAATCACTTTATCTTTTGAAACTAAATTAATTAATCAAACACTTTATATAAACATTGTTAAATATTATATATCAAAGTAATTTTTTTAAATATTTAAATTAAAAAGGTAGTTATAAAATTGAAATATAAAAAAATAACTAAAAATAGATAAAAGAATAAAACAATTAGTTCGGTCTGAAGGTGAGACTTATTCACCTCCACTAGGAAATCACTTTATTATAAGATTATTATTATAGAAATAATCAGATCCATAACCTGGACGAATTTTTAAAAGAAAAAAGACATAGGCTATCCAAGGACAAATCCCCTTCCATTGTAACACATTAGAAGAAAAACTGTGAACAAGTAATAAATGACTTCTTCGATAGTCTCAATGGGTGTTAAAAATAGATAAATTTGAGTGTGTGTGTTAATAACACTCTAATTTACGAATAAGAGATCATGTGCAAAAATAAATTGAGTAATATAACACATTTCTCAAAATTAGATAATAATTATAGGGAGAGAAGTGTAGAGATAAGAAAATATGTTGTTTCTAAATCTAGGATTAATTGATTGTTTATATGTCCTTGAATATGTCTTTGAATATAGCTCGAACAAGTTATTTAAAAAGTGTTGGAAAACAAAGTATCATAGATTATAGATAAAATCATTCTTTGTTAAATTTTTTGATGTTCTAAAAAACATCCATAATGTTTTATTTATTAAATATATGTAAAATTATTATTTATTAGAGAGTTACACACTAATGGTTACTCTATTTTTAATGAATTCACCACACATCACTCAAAAGGGAGAACTTATGAATAAAAATATATTACGGTCCAAATAACCATTGAAGAATAGTAACCAAGATATCATGGATTCTCATACTGATCCCTAAATCTGTAAACTCTAAAATTTAATATAATTCATATGCGGAGTGGTTTCAGAATAACGATTAATAAGTCAATGTGGGTGTTGAATAATTTAACTCCCATGAAGTATCCATTAGATAAATTAAATTTTAATGAGTGTTAGAATAGAAATGACATCATAAAAGAGCTAGATCATCTCTGATAGTGGAAAACACCAATGTTAGATTGATCAATTATAGATTATATAAACTAATGGTCGATATAAACCCTAACAGACCATCTAATGGATGATCTGGTTTCATGGTATATCTGGTCTATTTGTTGATCTAGTTAGGTGTTATATCTAACAATGAAATAAATCAGATTTTAGTGGTAGATCTGGTCTGGCTGTAGATCAAGTTCACCAATAGATCTTTTCTAGAGGGGGATGAAGTACACTGGTTGATCTTTTATGAAGGAATGGGGGATCTTTTGATATAATGGTGGATGTCTTTAATGCTAGACCCATCACCGGTTGAGTCTATTTATAGATGTAATACACTATTAGATAAGATTTAACTAATGGCATATCATCCCTTCCAATGGTAAATCTATTTGAATTGCTATTTGATCTTCATAACTAATTGTATATCTATACTTATCCAAATTTAATCACAAAAAGTTGCACTATCATAAAACAGTAATGTTATTAGAAACATAATAATAATGATTTGTTATCCTTAAAGTAAGAAGGTTCCCACAATACACTACAATATATAAAAATTAATGGAATTACAATATATCATAAGTTACAATATCTCAAATTATATGATGTAACTGTGTAACATTCTTCTACCTCAGACCACTCATCTAGTTATTGGACTCATAGTCTCCATGTGACTTTAGACCCCCCGTCCCATATTCCAGAGCCTACTGACTAGTAGTGGTGGTTTAGTGTGTTACCATATGGAGACTATAACCACATATCAAATAGTGAAATAATAGAAAAAATACCAACAACATCCGTTATATATAATCAGAATATGATGAATAATAAATAATAATAATTATATAAAAAATTCTACGTGGAGGAACATACAAAAATAAACTCATCATCAAGGAAACAGACATCAATTGATCACTCAGTTGATCACATATACAAGATTAAAAAATAAAATATTTAAAGTTTAGGCACTTCTTCCATCCTTGAGTTTCTCCTCATATCTATCTCCAAATATAATATGATATTCCTACTTGATCATGTAATGTCATGCCTCTTTCATAACTAATTCAATAACCAATGAAGTCTTACCCAAGTGTCTTGGACACCCGAACAAGGTATGAGTAAAACCCATTGGGGAACCATCAATGGGGCCCCTAACATTAAAATTAAAACAATTTATGAATATGTGATGTGATAAAAATAATCAATAATAACCAAGGATGGATAAAAAAATAATCACCATCAGTCCTTGAATTCTAACGTGATACTCAGGATTAAATATAAAAACATTGACCTGTGACGAGGGGTTTATCAGCATATTAACCACCCATGGGGATCCATGTACTACATCTAGACTATAGTTGAATAAAATACACATTTCATCCAATTATGTGGTGTCTCTAATAATAATATAGACCACCTGGGGGAAATATACCCATCCTTATAATGTAATAAAATAGATGGGTGAAATATACCCATACCAAGAATGATCATCTACCTGGGGCTTGTAGCTCACTTGGAACCACTATCCACCCTATGGAGTATCCCACCATGGAGGTATATATAACATGATACATATATCACTAGGAACTATCATATATCATACGCTATGGGGTCACATCCCAAACTAAAATCCCAACATCATTCCTCCATTACTAAAGGATTATATATCACCCATGGAGTTTAAATCCACACTGACAAATCATATATATATATATATGATTCCCATAAAATATATATACCTATAGAACATCCTCATACGAAACACATACCATAACACTTATATAACCTAGGGAACATCCTCCATAGAACCCCATTTAAAACCACACGAGTCATCCACTGACTTAATTCCATAACATATCTCCCAGGATTGCTTATGTAGTGCACAACCTAGAACCCATTATGGAACCCCTTCCAAAAGAAAAACAACAATCACAAAATTCTAAGATGACATCTAAGATAAATACTATCTATATACTTACACTACAAATAAATAGTGTTAATGCTAAGCTAATGGACCCATAAGGGTCTCCTAAGTTACACCATTTCATAGACACCATACTTGGGTTCCTCAAACATAATCTCACCTAGATCGCAACTCAGAGAGCATGACATCCCTCTTCATAAAAAATTTGTTTTTGGGATTGCCTTCCTCATAGAATAAGCCTCACTATCATATCTCTTGAGAGATAAAAAATGTATCCCTCACATCCCTTTTCAAACGTCATCCCAATAACCCAAAAATCAACCAGTATTATATAGGGAATATCCACTCAGGCACACACATCTTAGTGGGAAAGGAAGGATCTGCCCATCCTAATATCAACTATCAAACGAGATTAAGTCATCTCATGGTTACATAATGTACCTCTTGGTTAAACCACTCCCATATATCACACAACTCTTCCCAAAGGTCACTAATGTCACCAATCCCTAATCTTGTTCTGCCTCATTTTTTTATTTAATTCAATTTATGCACCTCAGTTTCCATACAAATGAAGAGTTATAACATAAACAAATCCCTTTAGAATCTATGGTTGTGGAATCCAATTATCATGCAAGGTATGTCATAGACTATTCACTTTGTTCATTCCATTAAAAATAATATCATTTAAATTGAACAATTCATTTAATTTAATAAGTCAATCAACCCTACTGGTGATACCACATATCAGACATATACATAAATCAAATTGATTTACATAATTTGCATGTTTGATGGACCACCTATATATATTGATGCCACATACTTCTATGCAATTTCCCTACCACCACTGATTGATTTCATATATGCCTTATATCACATATTGAGCACTTTTCTCAATACATGACATCAAAATTAATTAATTATAATAATTTATAATTATTTAAACTATTTATAACAATTTTATCAATTTAATTCACATTGGAATAAATTACTAATAAATTACAAGGAAACATCATCACATCGAAACCACAACTAACCACACACAAAAGGTCCATGAGACACCCCCATCACTATTCCATTCTAAAACCAAATTACATGAATCTGACTCAACAAATTATACCAATTAAAATAAAAAACCCTCCAAAAAATAATATGGCATAATAAATTCAATGAAAAGGCAAGAAACAATGTCTGATTATTATCTCGGGACATCCTCTATCCACATAAAGAAAAATATTCAATATATCAAATGATTCCCACTATGATCTGCTGAAAATAATTTACAAAACCTGATCAAGACAAATGATAATCAGTGGATAATAATAAAAGGGGGAACATGAAGAATATATGTGAGAAATCACATTTATTCACCAAATATATCATTCCAAATCCACAATAACCATTGGGGTCCAAAGTATAAGGTAGGGGAGTTACCCACTAGGCTTGATCATGCGTGAATGTGATGAAAAGATTTGGGGGGGGGATGGGGTTTGAGTTTTTAGAAAAATTAGTGGAATTACTCTTATTTAAAAAATAGGAAAGGGATCACTATGGACGGTTTCTTTACTTAATGGGGTGGAAGACCTCACCCAGTAGAACTATGAACCTTTTAAAAGTCAATGATAAAAAAGCCACTACTTAGTGTTGGAAATAGGGACAACATCCATTTCACCACAACCTTCACCGTGAAATGGTGATCCATGTACTCCCTAAAAATGTGCACTATGGATACCCTAAGGAATGGAATCCCTATATATTTCCCACAAGGAAAACTCACATTCACTACACTTTACCCAATGAAAAAATTACCAATTCCTAGTAATTTCTCCCTCCTCCATGGAATGATCCACACCAGGGCCCTCCTCATGGTTGAGAACCAATTTCAAAAATGATTGTGGATCCACCTGTCATTACCCTGACATCAAATAAGAACCCCAAACAACATATGGGATTTATTAATCATACAAAATAATCTTCTTAATATATTCTGACATCAAAATCTAGATGTGTAATTTAGATACAAAAAAAGAACCCCTCAATAAAATATAAAAGTAAAATTCATTCTCAAATTTATAACCCAAAAAAGACATTGTGTTTTAAAATATTCCCACTATACCAATTCTCATTTCTGAGAAAGATTTCATATCCTTCAACTATTATACTGACCTATCCCAGTAACTAATTTATAATAGACTCATCATTTTCAACTCCAGAATAATAGTTAATATCCCAATACACATCTCCAAACATGAATAATACTATTCATCATTGACTAGGACACCACTCATCATCATGTACAAAAATTGATATGATACTCAAGTGAATCAATATATCTTGGGACATAAATCTCTCAATGATCAATTCAGTACCAAATCAATAGTTATCCTCACTATATGAATTTTCTAATACAGGTTGATTTCAAGGAATGGTGTTTCCCACCATCAGAATTGCCAAAAAAAACATATTTAGTGGTCTAATGATATGCTCGATTTGGTTTCCTCCTTATGAAACCATATTATGCATGAAAACACTAGATGGAACTCATTCATCCATAAATTTATAAAAAATATTGGTTTCACCCAGTAAATCCCCATCTCATCATTTGATCATAATGCCTTAACCCCCAAAGGCATCATGAGATCATCAGATGCACAAGACAATTCTGATGCCAATCTGTAGACTCTATCCAAACCACATCTAAAACCCCAACATTGTATTCACTAAGTAACTGGATAAAATTATGATGATAAACACAAAGAAATAAAAATTCAGCCACGACCATCCAAAAATTAATTTAATTACACCCATGAACCTACCAACACATGTTTCGTTCCTCCAAAGAACATGATCCATCCATTAATACATGTAATGAATGTATATTTATATCTCACTATTACCCAACCAACTTTATGAGATATCAATTTATACCCATTCCTTAACCACCAAGAATTTACCCCTCAATAACTACTGGAATTCCATCCACAATAAATGTTACAAGCCCCGTGTACAATGGTTAACTCCATACCATATGGGTTAATTTATACCTCTCTTCAACTGCCACCTCAATAGGGTCCAACAACACACCTCCCTGAAAATACTAGTTATGTCATATGCTCATGCTGACCATACTATGAAACCCCAATACATTTCATGTTTCAATGCTCAACAAATGGTGAAATATATATTTTCTATTAAAAACATGGGTAACCAATTAAATAAGACTTTCATTAATACCATCCATCCCTAGATTGTATTCATCCATTGATCGATCCAAAAAATTAATAAGTACCATGCATAATACTATGAAATCACCCTCATGCATTAGGAATTTTATTTAAAATAAATAATTACACCCACTCTCTTTCTATGAGGAAAAGTGGTCCTCCAATGAACCCCTAGAAAGATACTTTTCCACTATCAAACTTGTTCTCATATGAACTGTATGGGTCTATGATCTCATAAGACATGGTCCCCTAACCTAACTCAAAGTACCATGATTCACATTTTATAAATATGAGACTCACTCACATAAACATCTACGATAGTCCTCCCACATATCAATATAACATAATAATAACAACATAATTTAATTTTCAGTAAAAATTTTATGGAATTTCCCTCACCAAGGTCAATCACAAGATCACCCACCAAACTGGACATCATCAAAAAATTTAAAGCATGTATCCTTTCTCTTATAATCCTATATTCAACAACATAGGTTCATGATATACAATATCATTGGGAACCTCACTCAAAATCTATGTGGAAAGGAATCCTAATGATCTTTCCCTTCAAAGCAAAACCTTCATAACAAAATTACTAAAAAGTTATTTTCATCATGAAAGGCCATGGAATCACCATGCCTATACCACATAATTTATAGCTTCTCATGTGCTCAAATATTAGAACCCAAAAACATACCCATCATTTCCATCTTAAAATAGTTCAAAAGAATGAGATAATACCCTTACTAGGTTATTGTCGTGCATTATAACTCTCCTCAACCACAATACCCAACTCAAAACTATCATTTTCTACAATCAAAAGGAACTAAGGTCTCCTACATAGGTGATAAATCATAGCTCACACACACATATTAATGGTAAACATCTATTATCTTATCTCACAGATCCCCTAGAAACCCATGTGCTAAAACACCCACTCCAGGCTCTCACATATATGTAACTGATATCATATGTTAAACCACCGACCCTCCATGGAACTAATCCTCACCAAGATTATTTATATGATACTAACCCTCTCAAGGATATAGTATCAACCATATATAAATATCAACATCATCCCATGATGATCTATGTCATGTATAACATTGTCACACTATTTAATTAAGTAGAATTCCACCATGAAGCTATATGGGAAAATACCATAATGTTATTTGTTGAATCATTAAATAACCAAACCAATTTCTCAATAAACGATAAGGGGCACATCTCAAACGTACCTGATGATTGTACTAACCCACTGGCTATATTATAAATCTTATATACCCATGGATTATATGGCTGCCATCAATCCTCATCCATCCGTAGAATCCACAAGAACTAAGATTTGAGAAAAATAAACTATGGTTTAGTTGAGTGTAATTCCAAAAAATTATATAGGAAAAAAGCGTATAATTTTGTTATTGACACTTTAAAGATAGGGATCCTCTATCATCAATTACATTAATCACACACAAAAACATACAATTATTATAAACCCTAAAAACAAAATATTATTCATGAACCTCAACCTCATGAAGAGGGGCCATGATACCAAAACATAAAAACATCCTAAATAAAACAATCATATTGAATAAATATCTCAACTATAACAATCTAAACCAATAACCACAATCCCATACCTTGGTAAGGTGGACTTTTCTTTGATAAAGGTGTCCATGGTGCATATGTTTGAGGTCTATCATAAGTTTTGGAACATTCTTATTCCATATATACCTTATAATCACATAGTAAGGTAAAAAAACACTAAAGTGCACCATATGATATCAATCAAATAATTCCTTATTTACACTTTTTAACATCCCACCATCCCAAATGGATGATAAATAGTAGTAGGGATATAGGGTGTTATCAGGGGGAGACTATATGATAATATAAAAATAATCTAAAAACATCCATAGAAAAATCATTGTATGTATAATAATAAACAATAGAAATGGTATAACAAATTATAGACAAAATAATATAGTCATATAGAGTCACGGTCATTCAAACATTCAACAAATGATCATCCACAGGTCTATCATATATAAATGGTAAAATATATAATAAATTACATTGACCCTATACTTCTATCCCCAACCCTCAAATTATCCCTATATCTAAATCTCATATGATCAATCCAACACAATCATGTAACATTCAGACTCTTCCCTATCAGAGACTACAATTAGTGGAGTATGATTAGGTAACCCAATGCGTTGAATTCTTGAGGAGGTTGTGATTATTTTCAAAAAGGGAACCATATGTGAGGTCCCTAATATATCCATTAAAATAGTGTATTCAAATGTGATATTCTTAAAAAAAATGACAACAACTAAAGAACAATAAATAAATAATCATCATCGATCCTAGGTGTCTAATTTGAGACCCAATATTGATTATACCTGACATAAATAGTGTTAAATTGTCCTTGGGAATATCAACCACCTAGGGGGATCCATATCCACCCATAAATACATACTCAAATAACACAACATCTTCCAATAGTGTCGAGGTAAATCAGAACATTAAAATACCATATGGGGGAAATATACCCATTCTTATAATATAATAAAACACCTATGGTAAATATAAAAATCCCTATAATGATCATATAATTATGGATATAACTCACCTAGAACCATCATCAACCTAGGTGGAATCCTTCCCAATAGCCATATCTACACGAGGTCATGGATCACCAGGAATTGTCATATATTATACACCTAGGGGTTCACATCCCTTACCTAAAACTAGGTATCAGTCCCCAATTACATGGGGATCATAACCCACCCCCGGTGATTGAAACCTCTCTAAAAAATCACATATATATTTATGTAATTCAAATTAAACACATAAAACTGGGGCACATAATCCCCAAATACAAGGCCCATAGAACATATAACTAGGGTCACATATTCCCCTAAGCCACATGTCAAACTAAATGGGATAAAAACCTAATTGAACCCATTGTGTGTCTCCAATAAAAGAATCAATAATACATAGACTATTCCCCATCAAGGAACACACACCATATGAACACTATGAATCCTCAGGTCCTAAGGTGACACATGAGATAAACATCAAAATTTTACCACTCTTAACCCGCTATAGGGTCAATTTCATGTTGGGGCACTAATCTAGGTCTCATAAGTCACAAAAAAATGTAGAAACCATACCTAGGATCCTCAAATAGAATATATTTCATTCCCCACTCATTGAGTGACCTCATAACCTTGAAAAAGAAACAAACCAAAAATGAATGGTCTATGTAATTCCCTTCAAATCATTCTAAGATAAAACCCTATTAGGAGACATTAATTCAATAACATTTTTCAATAATTAAAATAAAAAACCCCTAAAAATTTCATAAAATAATGTACATTAAATAGAATTACATGTGGTCAAAATCTCCATAAATCCCCTATCAACAATAAGTAAAATCATTATCATATCCATTGATTTCCATAATTCACTTCTATAAGTCACCACCAATCCTAAACATAGTCATCAAAAAAATCATCAAAGAATAAGAAAATGGAGAACATGAGAATGAGAGGAGGTAAATAACCTCTAATCATTAAAGGAGTCACAAAGAATTCAATCCAACCTCATTGGAATGCATAAGGATAGAGGGGGAGATCTACCATTATCTTGGAAATAAACAATGGAGAAGGAAAAAATATAAGATAAGTTTTGGAAAAATATTTGGAATCCCTCTTTTTTAAAATCTTGGCAGGGGAAGTCTACGATGTGTTTTGATGGGCCATGGAAAGGAGGACCACCCCTCAGAAATCTAAGACACCCAACACACAAAGAACCATTAAGAATCTACTATTGGCCATTTTGGATTGGGAATCCCCGAACCACATCATTCCCTACACAATGACATAGTGCTTCTCATGGTCCATCAAAATGGGTACCATGGATCAACCACGACATGGCCTACCCAACAATTTCGTACAAGGGAATCATAGATATTCTGTGCCAAACCAAGTGTAAGACACCATCAAAATAGTAATTTCACCTAAAAAATCCTAAATTCCATTTCCTAGTTCTTGTAATCACCAAATATTTCATTGTACATTTTTCTTAAATAAACAATGTGTTTGATAAGTTTTACTAACACAAGACTAAAATAAAACTAATCAATGATATATTTAGAATATTAAAAAAAATCCACTGAATTAGAATTAATAAATTGGATTAAAATATTTCATAAATTTATATATATGAAAAATAAATTATTCTTTTAATATGAGTGAAATTAAATTTTTATAGCTAAACTGACAATTATGATCATTTTATGCCTAGGAATGTACTTTTTGAAATAATGTATTTTTACATGACATGAATTTATATTTCAAGAATATTTTGATAAATAATGATTCAATATTTTTTATTTTAATAATTGGTTAATAGTAATTTAATTATTAAATTATTGGAAATATGAATAAAAATGGTTAATATTCATAAATTCCATTTTCGTATTAAATTTGTTTTTTATTATATCGGAAATTTATATTTCAAAGTTTAAATGTGAAATGATAAAATTAAAAATTTAAATAATAAAAATTATTTTTGAATTCATCAAATTAATATTTTGTTAATATAAATATTTGGGTTTTATCTAAAAAGATTTCCTTTTTTTCGAATAGTGGAAAATACTATTTTATAAATAACCACAATTAGACGAAATTATTAGTATATAGGTATGAATTAAAAATTCATGAAACCTTTTTTAGGAAAAATATTTATTTTATAAGTGTAGTTAGAAATAATAAAATATATTTTTTAAATTTACAAACCAATATTTAGTATTTTAGAACTAATGTTATATTTTTTGAAAATTGGTTTTAATACATTATAAATTTTTGATTTTAAAAACAGATTTATAAAATTAATAAAATAAATATATAAAAATGTATTAAAAATTTGTAAAAATTAGTTACAAATAATTTAAAAATGATAATTTTTTTCAATAATACGGGTAAAATTACATTTGGTTCAACTAATTGCCTCAATAAAGGGGTAAAAAGTGTTTAACTAAGAGAGATAAACCAAAAACATGAATAAATATATATGGGAATTGATTTATGGGGCCATTATATACCTTATACCTGCCCTTATCAGTTATTTATCATTTTTTATTGACTTTACATTTCAGTTACTTCCCATTATTGAAATGTTTGGGGTATTTTGAAAAATGCTATCCCTTTTCACTTATAAAAGGGGAAAAAATCTCCCCACATCCTCGCACACAACAATACACTTAGTTTAGATAAACATCGAAAAAACTCCCATAATAATTCCATGACATCTTTATGATTTTATTTTCTTCTCCAAATTCCATCCCACAATGGATTTACCCCCTTCATTAAAAAGATAATCCAAGTAGAAATGTATAAATTTCTGAGCACTCCTTTCTCATTTATATTTCTTAATATGGAATTGTTTTTCCCAAATGTAAATTAAAAAATATTAAAATGATTAAATCAATACATTTTTATTATATTATTATATTATAATCACGAAAAAAATAATTAACCATATTTCTATTTCCTATTAATAAATAAAATCCATCCTTCACGAGTTGTTGTAACTACCACCTCCACAACGCAATATATTTCATTTTCCTTCACCACCTAATTGGGATTTTTATAAAATAGAATTTAATATGTAATTATTATGTTAATGATATATTTATATCTTTAATATTATGAACTATATTACTCATTTGTTTTGATTTTATGGAAAATGAAATCACCATCCATCCGTACATGTGGACTTTCACCTCCATGAAACGATTGATTTCCATATTTATATTCAACAAAAATTACATTAATTCTTATTAAAATTGTTTTAATGGGTAGATAAATTTTTTATAAAATTATTTAGGTTCTAAAAATTCAAATTCTAAATCATATTAACAATATGAGTGATAAGAAATCATGAAAAATTTAATCATCCAAAAAAACATTCAAAGAGAAAAATGATTTATTCATACTAGAAAATGACATAATGTACATTTTCATCCAATAATATTTATTTATAATTATTGTATATAAATCTAAGAAACACTAAATTATAATATTATACGTATTTTATAATTATATTATAACTAATCCAACTCATAATCATCCAGTAATCATGGTAGGTTAATGTCTCGGTTAGTTTAACAACCTACTTTAACAATACTATGCATTTATATCAAGGATGACTATGAGAAATTATTTAATGGTATAATATGATATAAATGTGTAATTAACTTTTATATATATTATTCTTATATAAAAATTTTAATCATTAATTATGAAATCACCATTCATTAATTAAAAAACATCGAAACATGCCCGTCATTGATTTAATTCTCAAAGATCATAACAGAAAAATCCATGAAATGAAATTATATGTTAATAAAACATATTAGAATATATATTAAGACTAATTAAATTATTCAATATTGGTTTTATTTAGATAAATAATAGATACCAACACCGCTTTTATGAAACTAGTTTTAAAATAATAAATTATAATTATACCCGATGTTGAAAATAGGTAAAAACCATCTTGATTATGTATATAGAATGACTAAATATGATTGTATTAAATTAAAATTTATTTGAGTAATTTTTTAATTAATTGATTAACATGGATAATTTTTTATATAAGAGGTTAATGTACATTTAGGGAATTCATAATAAGTTGTAAGTGTTTTTGTCGCAATTTTTTATTCCAGGAGTCATGATTCTTATTATACACCATGATTTCATTAGAATGTTGTATTTTCTAAATATATGATATATTCTAACATTATCTAATAATTATTATAGCTATTTAATGTAATAACCTGTTTCATCATTGAGCAAAAAATCTTGACTTTTCCATCAATTCTCATTTTTATGTATGGCCTAATGTGAGTTCCTATTGGGGATAGAGAGGTTTCAGGGGTGTCTAGGGCTTTTTCGGATCCTAGAACCCAAAGGTTGGGTGCTTAATGCCTAGCATATAGTTAGTTCGAGTCATGTGGGGCATGCTCCATGGTCGGAAAAAACCATGTGAGGATAGATGGTGGGGAACTACATGCCACATAGTTTAATGAAACTGTATGGGAGGAGCCGCACGAACGTGTGATTGGTCTTAAATTTTCATCACATTTCAGAGGGAATATGTGCATGGTTTTTATGTAGTTTATAAACCATTCATGTAAAGTATGTGAGTTCCCCTTTTCCTATAATAGACCATGTGACATGGAATAATGTTTGAAAAACCATGTGCCTAAACCAAGTGACCCATTTATTTTGGTTAAAATGATAGTTTTTACCCAAAATCTTCATAACCTAAAATATATTATCCTCCATTCATTTCAAAGCATAATTACTCCTTGGGAATCCACTATTATGAATATTATACAATTTCAAATCCCTCCTTCCATACTCCGATTCGTACACAGTTTATCTCCTTCGATCAATAATGTTAATTCCTCAACTCCTTTTTAGACATTCTTGATTATTATGCATATAAATTATGAAATATGGATTTAGGATTATATGCCCTAATTTACCATTCTTCATATGTTCTTTATATTTCATCCAAATTGGGATAAATCAAATCTTGACACTGGATGAGCTATCTAGCACAAGTCAAAAGTAAGTGGTAATGTGATTTTCATTGAATTCTGGATCATTTATATATGCAAGAGTGTCTTGCATCCATTTTGGAGAATTTCCCTAAATTGGAATTAAAACATCTTATTGACTATCATGGTTTAGGTAATTTAATAGTAATGATTATATAGGTTTTAGGTTTTACACCTTGATTAGGGACCACCCCATGGGTGATTTTCCATGAATGACCCTTTATGGATTTTGGCCTTGGATTCCTATGAGTCATGCCTTTTATCCCATTCATGGGTTTTTAAAAATGGAATTGATTATTTATAGAATTGAAATGTCAATATATTTTAATTTAATTGTTTAAAGGGAATGGGATGGTTGTATTTTCCCTTGACCCTTGTATACCATTACTTGTTTAAATCATGCCAGATTTATATTACCTTTCCCACGTGCGTAAGGTGAAGGATATGGATTGAATTGCTCTAATTATGGATTTTCCAATGTGATTTATTTTATAAATATTCCATGTGATATATTTATAGGCTATTTATTCTTGTTATATTTAAAATGTATATAAGAGAATTTGAATGGACATTGAATTGTTATCCCTTGTGAGTAAACTGAGACCATGCCATGAAATGGATTGATAAAACATGGGATGTTTGATATTATGATATTCCCACAAGATTAAAATTATGTTGAAGCCATGTATTAGTTTTTTATAAATGTTTATATTGTTATATGATGTATTCCAATGTGATTTTAAGAAATTACAAGACTTATTTTGTTTTCCATGTCTAGATACACCTTTTGAGGTGAGTTTGAAAATAAATGCTCTTGGTTTTGACCTTGGAATTTTAAATGAAATGTTTATATGGAATTTACATGGTTAAGTGATAATATCATTGAGTTCCATAGGGATTCACATTATAATTACCTGGATGGACTTATCTAACTATTGACCTCTATGCCTTGTGTTATTCATGGATCCATTGAGGGATACTAAGGACAGACTATATGGTTAATGTGATTATGCCATGAGTGATACATGGATCCATTGAAGGATGCTATGTATTTACTTTGTGGTTATTGTGATTATGTCATGGGTGATACATAGATCCATGTTAGGGATGTTAATGAACAAATCAAGGGAATTTGATAATATGACATGGGTAATACTTGGGGATTCCTTATGGGGTCTCCAAAGACTAACTTTGATGACATGGACTTATAACACAGATAGAGATATATCGGGTTCCTGAGAGGTTCTCCAGGGATGGGATTATAGGGTTTTGGTTAATATAACACTTAGAGTGATACTTGAATGACAACATAGGAATGTCAAGAATGGGGTTAGGTTCTAAATTATTTTATAAATGGAATGAATAATGACGCATATGCTAAGACAAATCAAAATCATGGATTTAATATTCACTTGTATTTGATTAGATGACCTTTTGAGGAATCTTTGGTGATTACAATTTCATAGGTGATTCCAATAAAAGATAGATACCGAGACTTATAAATTCCATGTAATTTATTTAATAAATGAAATGAATATAAACAAAAGCTATAGTATGTGTGATGTTACCTTTGAGTTCATCCTTGCTTAATTCTTTTCTTAGTGCACAATGTCTACTATATATGTTCATCAACTACTTGGAATTTACCTTGGGAGGTTTCCTATTAGGATATAGTCTCACACCCTATTTGGGAAATGTTTTTGGGCCTAAACAGATTATATGATTCTTGGTAGTGATAAGGTAAATCTCCCTCCTTTAGGTAGTTGATATGCTTCTTTAGAGAAGGGGAGAATTGGACAAAGCCGAGCCTCATAACGCTACTTGGACTCTTTTGTCCTTTTTAACTTTTTTATAAATATTTTTCATTTTCCTTGTATTCCTAATCTTGATGTTTTATTAGAAACATGTGAAATGCATCATCATCTTGTGTACAACATGACATATAGTTTATTTATAATATCTATCTTCTACTGTAATATTATGTTTTCTGGATTTATAGATTATTATATTGAAAAATTATTGTTTTTTGTTGTGTTACACTCTAATTATGATGGAATATTCTCCCCAATATCACACCAAGGCCCTCACTACTATTCCGAAAAATCTATTGTTTGGGAGATGCGCTTGAGGCCATGTGGCCAACTAGGTATGGGGTAACTTTGAGTGGCATCTGGAACTTGGGTGTTACAAAGTAGTGTGAGAGGATTTCCTTTCATAGTTTGTTTTACTATTTAGAGATAATAGAAATGGATAGGAAGGAATGTGAATTCGGTAATGGGATATGCCTAGGCATAGCTAACCCATGTATAGGGAAAATCCAAATCGCCTCGAATTGAATTATTTATTTTTGGATTTTGAGCTATTGCAGTTGAATTGATTCTATCAGTGGGTGATGAGGACAATTTATTTTTTTATATTTGATATTACACTGTTTTGTGTTGGGTTAAAACATGATGACATGATGGTATTCCATTTCATAAATTATATATTAACATGTTAGAAATCACATTCCATGCATTTTTTTCCAATCCATTTAGAGAGAATTACTTATTGCATACTGTTGTGTTTGGTGCTATGATACATATGCATGATGTAGTCTTATGTATATTGTAATATATTATGGTGTGAAATAGATGGAAAAAATATTTGTTCCTTGAGGTGTATATTCTCTCATGGATTTTAATTTGGTGGATCATGGTTCATCCTTAAAGTGAAATGTATTATGATACGCTATAAGTGGACACCAAGCTTTGATTCATAGGGAGTATGGGTCCCACAGATTAGAATTCAGCATACCATGGGTTTAGTCATCAAAATTGGATTTCATAAACTTTAAAAAGTATCAATTTAGTGATTGTGAATGTGAAATCATTTTAAAATGAAATGAATTTAAAAATAAGTGGAACTGAAATGAGTTTTGATAGAGAACATTGCTGAGCCTAACCATTGTAACGGGATTTTGGTAGTGTCCCTCACTTTTCTGGCACTTACACCTGACCCATGGGGTAGGAAGAGGGGAGAGTTCTTATAGAGGAAGGTTTTTACCTATCCTATCTTGCAATTTTCTCTTTTGATCAGAAAACAGTGATAATGACCTCGTACTGAGGGGCGTGTTTGGAATTCTAGAGCCATGCCACCTTGAAGATCTATAGCTCTACACTATGATGGTGGAAATGAACACAATATAAAGGTTGTAGGACATGGGTTACTAGTGGATCATACCACACTTATAGATATTAATCTATCTATTATACCGAATGTAGGTGTTGAGGCACAGTTCCATGGAGGCTTTATGCTATTCATACATACCATTCGAGGGCACCACGACCTTCCCTGACAATGAAAATTTTTCTGCATGAGTTTTAGTAGCATCATCCACCAAAATTTTTAGGGTATTGATGACTATAGGCTACAAAGTCATGTCTTGATGTGATGATGCCTATATTGAAGCATTGAGAGATTCTTCCTAAGAGGAAGGTAAATCTCTCTACATACATGCTATTTGATTCCACCAAGAGATGGTGGGATGTTATCACCTCTACATATCATTATTAAGTGATGGCCTAGATTGAGTTCTACATCAAAATCTATTATAAATTATAGTTATATAAATTGATGGTGGATAGAGATAGGTAGTTCTTCCATCTGGTGAAAGGTTCATTATCTGTTATGTAATACTTGAACTATTTTATAGAGCTCCTAAATTTGATGCCTATTATGATGTGTAAAGTGTTATCAAAAGCTAGGCGATTTGAGGATGGTCTCAAGAACAACATCCAATCTCAAGAAAACATATTCATGTTGACTACCATTTCTGGAATTATAAATCAGGCAATGATCACACTTTGTAACCATTGGGAATCCAGAGGTACGATCTAGGGAGGTTCGATACCTATGTCTAGTACTACATAGAAAAATAGTAGTACACATCATTTGTAGCATCCATGTGGTTATATAAGTAATAAAAAACATCTCTCTAGCTAGCTAGGGTGAGGTGCTACCAGTGCGGTAGGTTAGGACATATGAGGCCAATGTGTATGAAGGACCCAGTCAAGTGTCGATCTTACAGCAAGATGGGACATCGAAAATGATTATATAAAAAATTTCATCTAGTACATAGTGAGAGAGGGTCTTCATGAAATCCACATTTAGGAGTATCGTCAACAACTTCTCATCCAGAAAGGAGTTTGGGTACAACAAACCGTTCAAGCTGAGGTGGTGGTCCTATCTATCGTATCTAGTCTCTAGGTTCATAGATACAGTAGTGGGGATCAACTTAGGGTATCCAGGTAGTGTCACAAGGCCACAATATAGGCCTGACATATGTAGTGAAACAGACCCAGTATGAGAAGGATCCCAGACCCTCTACTATTACAGGTGCTATTTTAGTATTCTCCATTTTATTTTTTTAACTTTTGGATATTGGGGATACAAATAGATTTATATTTTCTCCCATTATAGAGATCTTTTACCTTTTTGTTTTTACTTCTGATGGCATGATGTAAGTGGACACTCTATTAGGTATCATGATGGAAGGCGTGCATCAGTTTAGCAAGTTCCCATTGATATTGGTGGGTGTCACTTCATATGGGACCTCTAAATCCTCAACATGATTGGCTTTAATGTCATTCACAGGTTGGAATGGTTGGTTCCCTTTCAAGGCTTTTTTGATTTCTATCGCTGCAAGGTGAGTTTCACATCACGAGGGCACAAAGAGTTACTTCTCAAAGGTGAGTGGGATTTCCAGGAAAGTTGAGATGGACCCGAGCATCATGGATTGCTATGATGAAGTTGGAAGGGATCAAGAGGTAGCTAGTGTATTTAGAGGAAAATGGTTTCACCTGACCCAATACTTTTTTGTGGGGTTCATCAGAAATTTTTTAATAAAGGCAGAAAATAACCTTTGGTAATGTGTGGATTACCAGAAATGGAACCAGTTGATGGTTATGAACTGGTATCCTCTACCACAGATAGATGATATCTTTAACCATCTATAATGATCTTAGGTCTTCTCAAATATTGATTTTAGATGTAATTACTAGTAGGTTTCTATTAGACCATCAGTCAAACCTCTCACAAACTTCAGAAGTAGGTATGGTCTGTATGAGTATTTTTTAATGTTGTTCGGTCTCAAAAACAAACCAGTTGTCTTTATAAAACTGATGATCCATGTGTTACATCCATATATTGACTCATTTGTTTTTTTTCATGGATGATATATTGTTGTATTTTTATAATCGACCTGACCATGCCAAACACCTTGAGATCATTTTGAATACACTATGGGAGGATTATTTATATGATAATCTCACAAAGTAATAATTTTGGATAGATCAGATTCACTTCCCATGTCACATCATCTCGAAGACACAAGTATCAGTGGGCCTTATTAACGTGAGGGAATTATTTTCCTTGGAGAACCCATGAATGTCTATGAGGTGTAGAGATTCTTAGGGAATTCGAGTTACTAAAAATGTTTCATACAAGACATATCATGCTTAGCAGCATCATTTATGGGATTGACTAAGAGGGGCATGAAGTATGTATGGATAAATTCCTATGATATGACCATTTAGGAGCCATAAGAGAGATTGACTTCAGTGCTGATACAAATTTTTCAAAAGCCTGGCAGGAGTAACACAGTGTATTGTGACGCATTAGGTATCGAAATAAGAGTGGTCATTATGTGGTGGGAATGAATCATTGTGTACGAGTCTAAACTTTTGAGGCCACATTATATGTATTAAACGACACAAAATCTTCAGTTATTTGTGGTTATTCAAGCATTATGCTGTTGGAGACATCACTTATTGGGAGAGAATTTTGTGGTGTACATGGACCAAAAAATCCAGAAGTGTATATTTACACAGCATGATATTAATTTGATGAAGGGAAGGTGGTTTAATAACATCAGTCCTTTGACATTGAGTATGAGTACATGCCGGGTAAAGTAAATGTAGAGGCCGATGCACTGAGTTGGAGGGCTCAAATATTGGTAGTGTAGCAAGCCAGTAGGGAGTGGTAGCTTATGACATTATTCTCTGAGATGCTCTTGGTGGTGAATGATAACCAGGGGATTAATATTATATCATCCTTATCTATTACCTCTACAATACTGGATAGAGTGAGGATGAGGTAGCTACTATTTTTGAAAGGCCTAGTTCAATAGGATAGTGTGGCAGGTGAGGACCCTCCTCCAGGTTGGACCATAGGTGATGACTAGGTTCTACATTTACCTAGTCAAGTATGTGTTTCAGAAATATTGTGCAAGGAAATGTTTCATGATATTCATTCCCCATAATGGTAAGTGCATCCTGGTGTCACCAATATGTAATAGGATATAAATCGTTAGTATTGGTGGCCAAGCATGAATAGAGATATAACTGGTTTTTTAATGAGGTGATCCACCTCTTAGCAGGTGAAGTGGGAAGACCAGTGACTAGAAAAACATTTATATAAGTCACCCTTAAAGACTATAAATTGAATTATTTCATGATGAATTTTATGATAGGTTTACTGAGGTCACAATGAGGTAATGATACCCTATGGGATGTTGCATACATGATCAAGATGGTTTCTCATTTCCTATTAGTCAGGGAAATCATTATTGTTGATGAGCTTAAGATGTTGTACATCCATGAGATTACACGACCACATGGGGTACTAAATTATATCATTTTAGATATGGAGCCTGATTTACTTCTCATTTCTGTCAATGTATACTTAGGGTGCTTGGTACATTAGTGCTTCTAAGCACGACATACCAACCCCAGATGGATGGCTTGTCAGAGTGAAGGATTTAGGTGCTTGAGGACATGCTGTGGGAATGAATCCTATATTCCAGGGGATATTGGGAGAGGGACATACCCCCGTTTTTTTCTAATAATAATAACTTTCATGCTATTATTTATATGTATCTTTATGTGGAATTATATGGTAGGCCATGTCGATCACCCTTGTGTGGGCTGGAGGAAGGAGAGGCATCTATGATGGGACCTCATATTTTCTAGAAGACCACAAATGTGGGGCCGTTGATTTAGAAGTGGATGGATATAGGGTAGTCTCATTAGAATTCTTACACTGATCTCCATATATGGCATCAAAATTTCAAGGTGGGGGTTGGGTTTTCCTACATGTTTCATCAAGGCTAGGACATTAGGGGATCAAGAGGGAGGGAATGATTTCCCCTCGATACATCAGGCTATTCAAGATTCTGGAGTGAGTCGGGCCGATTACATATCAGTTCCGGTTATGTCAGAGGTACCAGTCTATGAACAACGTCTTCCATGTTCCATAGCTACGATGATACTATTTATGCCTATCTAACTATTTTTATCATGAGGTGGTTGAGTTTTAGGTAGTTGAAACCTTTGAAAAGAATCCTATATGCATTGTGGAATGTACCACGATGGTTCTCTGAGTCTAGTCAGTTCCCTTAGTACAGGTTCTTTCGTAGCACGACCATGTGACAGATGAGACCTAGGAGCGGTTGACTGATATATGATTTTAGTGGTCAATGTTATTATTAGATATTTCTTCACAACCCTTTTACGGGAATCTCAGGGAAAACTTTCATTAAGGGGGATGTTTGTAAGAACCCAATTCCTCTTTGAGGTATGGATCTTGAGCTTTTCGTTAATTATAAATTTAAATGATTATGTATGGCACAATGTGAGTTCCCATTGGGGTCACAGACGTCTCATGGGTGTATGGGGATGGTTTGGATTCCAGAACCCAATTTTTGGGTGTTTTATGACTGGAACATGGTTAGTTCAAACCATGAAAGATAGGCCACAATATTTGAAAAACCTATGTGAGGGTGAATAGTGGGGTCCTATAGGATATGCAGTTTGATGAAACAATGTTGGAGGAGAAACATGACCATGCAAAATGTATGCAATTTTTATCTAATTTTGTGTAGGATTTATGCACAGTTTATAAACTATACGAGAAAACCATGCTAGTTCCCCTTTTTTCCTATAGTAGATTGTCTGACAGAGAGAATGGTGTGACAAACCATGCCCCATAATCTTGCAACCCAGTTATTTTGGGTAAAATGAATATATTTCCCCTGAAATGTTTATAACATAACATCTATTCTCCTCCATTCATTTCACAATAGGATGAGCCCTTGGGTAACCTTTTTGATGACTATTTTTCAATTTCAGATCCCTCCTCCATATGTAATCTGATTTGAATGTGGTTCATCTCATTGGATTTCCAATGACATGTCCTTAATTATTTTTTAGCCATTATTGATTCTTATGGATATCAATAGCGGTATTTGGATTTAGGATCATATGACCTAATTTACTATTATTCATCCATTCCTTAGATTTATTCTAAACCTTGATGAAACATATCTTGATACTAGATGGGCTATATTGTACGACCCTAAGTTAGGTGTTCATGTGATTTTCATTGAATGTAAGATAATTTATATATGTTGTATTATCATACGCCCATTTTGGGGCATCACCTTAAATTTGAATTGAACCCTACTATTGTCTATCATGGTTTAGGTAATTGAATATATGCGATTATTCTTGTTTTAGGTTGTAAACCATGACTAGGGACCACCCCATGGGTGAGTTTCCTTGAATGACCCATTATTCCTTTTTTACTTGGATTCCTATGAGGCATGACTTTTATCCCTTTCATGGGTTGTTAAAAAGGGTATTTATTAGTAATGTAATTTCAATGTTGATAGTTTGTAATTGAATTGGTTAAAGGGTATGGGGGGTTTGAAATTCCCCTTAACCCTTATAGTCCATTTTTTGTATAAAGCATGTTGTCTTTGTATTGACTTTCCCACATGAGTAAAGTGAAGTCTATGGATTGAATTGCTCTAATTATTCATTTTTACATGTGAGTGATATTATAACGAATCCATGTGATATATTTGTAAGCTAGTATGTCTTATCATATTTAAAATGTCCATAAGAGTATTTTAATGGATTTTGAATTGGTATCCCTTGCATGTTAATTGAGACAATGCCATGAAGTAGATTGATAAAGAATGGGATGATCGATATTATGATATTTCCACATGAGTTAAATGATTTTAAATCCATATATTTGTTTGTTATACATGTGTTTTTATTATATGAGGTATGCTAATGCACGTTAAGGGAACGCCAAGCCTTATTAGGTTGTCTAAGGGTGGAGACACCATTTGAGGTGAGTTTGAAAATAGAAGCTCTTGGTTTTGACCTTCGCATGTCAAATGAAATGTTAAAATGAATTGAATTGGTTAAATTATAATATACTTGAGTGACATGTGGATTCACTTTAGTATGCCATAGATGGAATCATGTGAATATTGATCTTTATTTCTCTAGTGATACATGGATCCATTGAGGGAGTCCATGGTTTAACTCCCTGATGGATGTGATTATGCCCTGACTGATACAAGGAAACAATGAGGGATGCCATGGACATAAACTATAGTTAATGTGATTATATACTGGTTGATACATGGGTTCATTGAGGAATTCCATGGGAAAACTCATTGAGGATATAATTATATGCCGAGTGATACATGGATCCAAATGAGAGATGCCATGGACGGACTCAAGGGTAAATTGATTTTATGTCATGGGTGATACTTGGGGATTTATTATAGGAATGCAAATGAAGGACTCATATGACTTGGACTTATACCATGCCTAGAGTTATTCCAAGTTCTAGAGAGGTTCTCCAGGGATGATCTTGTAGGTTGTTGGTTTATATAGCACCTGGAGTTACAATTGAATTCAAACTTATGAATGTCAAGGACTTGAACAGGTTCTGAATGCAATTATAAATGAAATGACTCATGTTGTGTTTCCAATCCAAATTAGATTCTTGGATTCAGTCTTAAATTGATTTTTTTATATAGGCTTTTGAGGCCTCTATTGCGCTTAAAATTACCTGGGGGATGCTGGGATAAGATAGATCTTGAGACTTATAAATTCAATGTAATTGAATTAATAAATTAAACTAATGTAATAAAAAGCCAAAGTATATGGGATGCACCTTTGAGTTATTTATTTCTTACAAATTTGTTTATTTCACACTGGCTGCTATATATATTCATTGGCTGATTGAAAGAGAGCATGGGTGGTTTCCTACATAGATATACTCTCACACCCTATTTTGGTCATGTTTTTGGGCACAAACTGATTATATGATTGTAGGTAACGATAAGGGAAGGTCACCTCCTTCATGTACATGATATGATACTCAGGAGAAGGAGAGAATAGGACCAAGCTGAGGCTTTCAATTCTATTGGTGTTCATATTTCATTTTTTTAATTTTGTTATATGGATTGTACATTGGAATTGTATTCCTGATATAGATATTTTATTTGAAAAATGTGACATCTGTCATCATCATTCATATCACATGACTTATGGTTTATTTATACTATTAGTTGTCAACTTTTATATTATATTACATGGATTTATTTATTCTATTATTAATTTTTTATTGTTTTCTGATGTGTTACAATCTTTTAAGGAGGTCATTGTATCCACACTGTCAAACATAAGCCCTCACTTATAGTTGGAAGCCTCTTGAGTTTGGAGATATGTGCTTGAGGACATGAGACTGATTGGTTATGGAGAACCTTTTAGTGGCATCCAAAATTGAGATGTTACATTTAATGTTTCATTTTAAATCATATCTTTCATGATGTATTGACTTAAATGTTTATATTGTTGTAAGGGTTTTCTTTGTTTTACTTTTAATTCATTAAGACATATTATATTTTCAGAACCATTTTTTCATTTAATTTTTAAATGAATGTATTTACTTCATTCATTTTGGTATTTCTACAGATAAACCAATCCATGTAAAATTATATTCATCAAATTTATATTAATTCGGTTTTTACCTCAATAGTATCGTGTTTTGGTAACTCAACTTTAATTATATGAGATATAATATTTCAACATTGAATTTTCTTCAGTTCTCTCAAACCAATATTTTATTCCATGGTATTTTATAATACACTTTTGAAAAATGAGGATTTTAATAAAAAATAATGCTTACTTTGTGGGTTTTCAACAAAGGCAATTCTAATATGTTAAAAACATTCCTTTCATAATTTTTTTTATATTTAGACCAACATTTGAAATAAAAAAAGTATTTCATTTTCCAGGTTTTATTAATATAGATTATTTTTAAAAATAAATATTTTCAAGAAAATCAATTTTTTTGAGAAATTATTTTTCAATGGGCATGTATGTCTTTATTTTATGTCAATGTTAATAATGTTCTCTAAATGATATTTTATGTTTTCACCTATATTTTATTTTCCTATTCAAATGTGTTTACACTCATGGGATTTATTTTTCATGATTTATTCACTAATAAACATATATTTTTAATTTTGGGGATTTAACTCATGGTAAAAAACAGTTTTATTTTTTTACCTCTTATTGTGTGATATTGTTTATTACATTCTATTGAATAAATGTTTTTAATTTATGTAAACATCCTTCTGATTTTAATTTATTACACATACGATGTGTTTCTTCAAACCATAATATTTATATTATTGTATGAATTCTATAAAACTATTCAATATCCATTATATGAACAATCATTGCATTTATCTTGACATACCCTAATCTGTGAATAGGTATAAATTTTATTCCATTACCTTTACATTTTGAGTACTCTATTTCCTATTTCATTGATTGAAGGCTGTTCACAAAGATTTTATAAGTTGAATAATTAGTGAAATTATTGACATAACTATATAATAGTTAATCTATATAGTGTCTGTTTTATGGATTCATAGATAAGACACTATTACATTTATTGATTAGGGAACTGTTGAAATTATATATTTTTTATTAAAAAAAACGATTATTGATTAATTCGAAAATCCAGCACTATATGATTAAGCATCCATCTTAGTTATTTTTATGGGTTATAATCTTATAGGGGAAAATTATTTTGGTATCTTATTTTTTATTCTTACAATGATGATTATTGGAAATGTTTTTAATGTATTTTTTACTAATTATCTCATATGATGAATTTTTTGGAAATAAACGAGTTATTTATGGGACCTGACATTATATAGCCCCTGAATACCTCATTAGGTCTCATTAGTCAATTTTTTTTGAATTGATATATCTATTATGAATTATGAAAGATGTCATAACCATTTTTTTGAATATAATAATGATTTCGTGGATATGGCCTGAGGAGAAAAATGATTTCTTGGCTGATGCCTTGACTATAAGAAAAAGATGTCTAAAATTATTGTTTACAACACCTTGAATTCAATTATTGATATTTGTGTGAATTTTTTATTTACTTAAATCAATGGATATACTATGATATTAGTTTCATTTGGTTATGGTATTGTGATAAATACATATTCCTGTAATATAATTTATTCCTTGTTTATAGATTGATTGCCTTAGTTGTATGCTTACCTTACTGAGTAATTAAGACCACCACTTCTTATGTTTCCATTATAAAGGGTTTGTAAGAATAGTACCAAACATGATGCATCTGTGATGACATATTTTTTAGAAAATTTATGGGGTATTTTTATGAATTATCAGGAAAGTAGTTTCTTATATAGTGGAAAAATGGATATTTGTTGAGAAATACATTAGATTAAATAGTTTATGATTTTTCATAATTATCTAAATATATAAAACTAAAAGGTAAAGGGAATATATTTAGTGTAATATATTCATTAATTCATGTAATAATAAGATAAATATCCCAAGTAATCATTAGTTGGCATTGATTCCATTATGCAAAGTTTGTGTTTTTTTCACCAGATCTAGGAGTGTTAGTCCTAGGCATCATAGTTGGTATCAAAGAAATATTTTTGTAAAATTAGAGATAAGGATGTTTGTTGAAGATAATTTAAAGATTGATACTTTATTATTTAACACAATTTTAGTGGTTTATATGAACCTTTATAATTATATATGACTTAATTTCAAGTTAATAATTCACATTTTATTTCGGGATTAGCATAATAGATATTTAACGAAAGCCCTAGGGATAAGTCTTTATGGGATTACATGTATAAGATAACTTCCTATTGTTTTGGGAAATTAGATATTCTTTGGTTATAACATAAATTATATCCCTGTATGGAGATGAAATTATGGGCAATAACCCTAATAAACAAGGATTGTGCATTTACTTGGTCATCACTTGGTTTATGAAAAAGAAGACAAAATGCGCAAGTGGGTTGACACTATATGGGGGATATTATTTTTTTAATAAAATTGTTTTTATGAACTATTATAAAGTGTTTAGTTACTAGTTACATTAATGGATTGGGATACAAGTATATGAGAAACTAACATAAAAAATTCACATTGAACTAAATGCACCATAGAATAAAAGGAAGGTCTCATTAGTGGAGATTTATTTTTTCCTATTCATATGATCATTTACAATTATTGTATTTTTTATTACCCTAATAATTTTGGATTTATAATTTTGTGGAAATAGAATCATGAAAATTAATTTAAGAAAGGAATGCATATAGGAACCATTATGCCTTATAATTGAATAAGGAAACATACTTAAATAGTTGAGAATCATAGTATATTATTATGATGATTGAGAATGTGAGTATCCTCATATTTTTATGTTCTCTTAGATGATATATTTATTGAAATTAATTTTTAAGACTTTTAGCTATTTTCACTAGTGGGTGATATTTATTGGCGATATTGTGATATATTCTAAAAGCTATGAGAATTGTTTAAAACATCCAAGGATTGTTATACAATATTTTTTTTATTTAAACGATTGAAAACATATGTTAAATGATATTATTAAGTGTGAAAATGTATTTTATAACTGGGTTTTATTTGGGGATAACGATTGGAGAACACATGATCAAGGGAAGGATAACTCTTAGGTTTAATATGAAGTTTGTTTTGAGATAATTAATGGTTGATTGGTTTTAAAAATCTATGTGAGACAATTTTGGTTACCTTGGGTCTGGTAATTGATTCATGATAATTTCGGTGATGTTCATCACATTTTTGTATTTAAGTTTATAATGGTTGGTATGTGGTTTTATACCATTATAGAGTAAAATATAATGTTAATTTATAGAAGGATATTTGGTTTCGTTGTAGTTTAATGAAATTTGGATTTAAATGGTTTTGGAAAAAGTATGTTATAGTGAATATATGATTAGGGTATATATATATTTGGGTATAATATTATATGAATGGATAATGTTGTTTTATGTATGATACATGTCTTGAAATAGCCTAAGATAGTATGGTAGATTCCGTATTAGGGGTTATACCATGAATGGAGAATATGTTAAGAATACCTTTAAATAATTTCATTAATTAGTAATAATTAAAATTGAGAGTATGAATTTATTTTTGGGGAAAATGTAACTTTCCAAAAATTTTCTGTACATTTTCTTTAAATAAACAATGAGTTTGATAGATTTATCCACACATAAAATCAAAGTAAATCAAACCATGAAACGTTTAAGAAATAAAAACCTAATAGTGGAATTAATGTTAATTAATATGTGTAATATATTTATGAAATATTTATATAAATTAAATAATGTATACTCTTAATGCGAATGATATTTAATTGGTATATCTAAAATGACTAATATGAACATTTTATGAATAGAAATGTACTTCCATAAATATTTCATTTTTATGATATATAAAGTTATATTTCAAGAATAATGTGTTTAATAAAAAAAATATTTGATATGAATAATTGTTTAATACTAAATTAATTTTGAAATTATATGAAATATGGAAAATAATGGTTACTATTCTAAAAATCTATTTTCTCATGAAAATTTTTTGTCATTATATATCTTGATTTTTTTGAAAGTTTAATTACTAAATTTTAGAATTTAAATTTGAATAAATGATTTTATTATTACTCATTTTAATATTTTTTATATAATTTTATGTCTTTATTCTAAATTATTTTTTGTTGAATAATGTAAAATATTGTTTTTACAGATAAGATAACATTTATGATGTTATTAGTTTATAAGTATGTATTGAAAATTAATCAAAATGTTTAAAAAGATTTTCTTTATAAGTGAGTGTAATATTTTAAAATTTTTGGTTTTAATTGAAAATCCCATATTTTAATATTTAGAACATATGTAATTTTTTTCAAAAAATTGGTTTTAATATATTATAAATTTTTTATTTTAAAATTAATTTTTATCAATTTTAAAAAACAAATAAAATTGAAATGATTTAAAATTTTCAATAATTTTGTCCAAATTATGTTTTAAATACCAATTTGTTTTCCATTATAATATAAAAATTAATTAGGGAAAAACTAGTCACCACGATATAAATCAAAAGGGTTAAAAAGGGTTTAACCTAGTGGAAAACACCATAAATGTGATTAAAAAAAATGTTGGAATTGGGTTTTGATAGATTTATCAACCTTATCACTTACACTCCCCTATTATTTATCAATATTTAAGCCATATTTTTTAATAGTATAAGTCCATTGTTTGAAGGTTTTTGGTATTTAAAAAAATACCATCCCTTTTCACATATAGAGGGGAACTTATATCCACACTCAAGCTCACTCCAAATGCCGATCCAAACATATCCTCATTATTCTTATCCACATTAAAAAAGTTTTTTTTTCACAAAAAACCCCCAAGTGTTACCCCCCATTACGAAGGTGATAATCCATGATTTGATGTATAAATTTATAACCACTCAATTAACATTTATATTTATTTTTATGGACTTATTATTCATCAAATTACAACACTGTTAAACCCTCTCATACATAGCTATGTTTTATTTCAATCCCTGAGTTATTTAAATTTGAGGTCAGATATAACAACACTAAACAAAAAATCCCAGATCAGGTTCTAAAGAAACATAATATATACATTTTTGGATTTTATATTTATAAACATTACCTAATTACAATCATAAGAATCATAACAAATGGAAAATATTTTATCACATATATAACCAAGTTCCTTTTTGGTTTAGAGATCCAAATAATTTGGAAAAAATCACATATAATAACATCATTGTATTGAAGTGAAAATTTTCCCACTATATATAGATTTTCTTATTCCATATTATCTCTTCAATATCACCTATAAAATTATTTACACATGAAACAATCCAAATAATAATTCATTTAACATTATTATTTACAAACTGGGTTAAGTAAACAAGAGAAGGCAGGGCGCAAACCCTCATTAAAGGTAAACATAAGCATTAAAAATTGAATGTCATAAGTGATCATAAAATGAGCATAAGGATATGATGAAATGATAAATGTTGTTGATTATAAAATATTATAATTCATACCTATCAGAATGTGTATCATTAAACAAGTGTAATTTCATTATACTTCTAAATAGTAATGAGTGGCATGAATCAATAATAATGGGCAATGTGTTGTAAATCATAATCATATATACCTTTAAAAACTGATATAATGAATAAAAAATGTGTTGGTTTCATAGAACATCATTATAATTTAACTCTTACAGTCACTATTACAAATTGAATAAACTACTTGGTAAATTCAATCAATCACTTCAGAAAAACCTATAAAGAATTGACTCCATCTCATTACCCAATACATTAGTGGGCTAAAATAGACCCACCAGTCATTGAAAAATGTAACCATATATCATTTATTTATTATGGAACTGATTGTAAATTATCTATACATATACAAAAATTACATATAATAAGAAAAATAATAATAAACTTTCACTGTTGAAAAAACCTACAACCATTATTCATTCATGGATTTATTTACCCTAGTAAAATAAATATTTGTCATGAAAATATTTTCAAAAAAACTATAATACATAAATATAGTATCATTAAAACATATACCCAATGGATTATTAGTACCATAAATAGTCGTTTTCATCTATTAATATAAATAAAAATAAAATATCATTAAAATAATTCATTAGGAAAATACCATTTCCACATTTAAAATAACTTTTAGAAAACAAAAAATATCTAGAATAATAGGGAAGAATTTTTTATTTTAAAATAAACATGGAAAATTTCAACATAAGATTGAAATAATAAATATACATTGTATCAGAAAATAGTGGTTTGTCTGAACATGTTAAAATAAAACATTCCTTTCACACTTGGGTAGCGAAAGGTAAAATATACCATAAAAACAATTTTAAAATGATTTTTTTAAAACATTGTAAATTAATTCAAAGTTAAATTAAAATAACCTCGAATTTTTTTAACCTTGAATAAAAAAGTTTATGAATTTGTTTTATATATTGTGGACATTAAAGAGATAGATTAAAAAAAGTATGTTTAGGATCAACATCACTTTCAAACAACTTTTATGATGCCTCTTTTATCTACAAGGGAGGAAATATAAATGAAACATGTAAACCAAATTCATAACTAGAGAAGAATAAAATATATTTGGTTCATCAAAATAAGAGAATATGACAGATCCTAAAAGAACATTGAACATAAATAGTCCTTAGATAAGATGATATTGTATCATAAAAATACATACTATTTGATAAATTTTGATTCTAAGTCTTATGAAAGAAATGAAATTTAGTGAATCATTGAATATCATGAATAAAAGTATATCCATTACGTAATAGGTAAACGTGTATTATATACACCTCATAAAGTAATATAGTCTCATAACATAAACAGATGTCCCAAAGTAGAAACTTTTGAGACCAATACCCCTTATAAAGATTATATCATTGAATAGAGAGTTAATTAGTGTATGGATTATTTGTAATAAATGTAAATCACTAAAAAAAATTTATATAAAACATGAATGAAAAAAATTCATTTGAAATATAATCTTGTCATTATATAATCAATGAATAAGTGATATAACCCTAGAGAAGGAAATTAAGTTCAGAAACAGCTTACCTCGAGTCCTGACCTACTATGTATGTTATTCAAATCCTATATAATATAATTATATTAATTTTTTTACTTGTTTTAAATATATTTATAGGTATATTACCTTATAAATAAACCATTTTATTTATTTATTTCAATTTCAAATTTATTTAGTCAATAGTAAAGTCTGTATTATTCATTTTGGGGACGTTCGGTTCATAGCTATAAAACATCTTTCGTACGTTGATCCTGGTAAAAAGGTAAATATTAAATCATATATCGAATAATAATCAAGCAATAATTATCGTTTTTATACATTAATTATACTTTTATAATTGACTGTTAAATACAAACATGAAAAGAATTACATCAGTTTTTAGTTGTGGTAGTCCACACATACGTACGAACAGTGATTTCAATTTTCAATGGATGTAAACGTAATGAAATAGATAACATATTATCTTTCTATAATTATAATTTTTTTTTCATATTTATGAAATAAATCCATAATAATAATGTTGTGATAAATAATCTAGTTATTCATTCATGAATAAAAAACATAAATTTTCATTATTGTTCTACAAATTGCTTTATATAAAAAAGGTTTATAATACCTATCAAAACACCAACAAAGCATGGAAGTATATGTATTAGTGGAAACAAAAAATGGTCCTTTTACTGCATCCCTAATATATAACTCTTCCCCTACCACAATTTCTAGGATGAAATTCTCGGAGAACCTTGTCATACTCCCTTTGGTGGAATTTTGATGAAATTATTGGTATGGATTTGCACACCCTTAATAGTGCCAACATGAATTACCACAAGAAAAGAATCACTCTTCATTTATAGAATTGACCCTTGATTCTATACAAGTGCATGGAGGGGGATAAATTTTATTTAGCAGCATCATCTAAAGCATGGATATTACTGCCTTATGAGCAAGATTATCTATCACAAATGACAGAATCATATAATAGGATCATCCTTATGCCTATTGTGAGGGAATATGTTGATGTGTTTCTAGAGAAATTTCTTGGTCTTACTCCTAGTTGATAGGTCAAAATTTAAATCGATCTTATACCTAGGGAGTTTCAAATATCCAAGGCTTCATATAGGATGTTTTTGTGTAACTTGAGGAACTGAAGAAAAAAAATTATGAGAATATGGATGAAGGATTCATATGACAAAGTTCTTCACCATGTAAGGAATTATTTATCCTTATCAAGAAGAAGGATGGGTTAATACCCCTTTTCATGGATTATCATGAGATCAAAAGGATAAAAATAAAGAAGTAGTATCCTTTTCCAGGAATGACTGACATGTTAGATCAACTATATGGATAAAAATACATCTCCCATATTGATCTATGGTCCGGATATTACCACATTATGGCGGAGGAGGAGGATATCCCCATGATTATGTTTTGTATAGGGTATGGTAACTACAAGTTCATTGTAATGACATTTGGAATCATTAATTATCTAGTAATATTCATGGATTTAATTAATATAATATTTAGATATTACCTCAACTATATTATGGTTGTCCTCATAGATGATATTATTATATTCTCCAAAACCAAGGAGGTGAATGATGAACATCTAAGCACTGTGCTAAAGAATGGTGCAAAGGAGAATCTCTATGAAAAGTTCAACAAGTTTGTCTTTTGGTTAATGTAAATATCATTATTTTGTAATATAATAAAAATAAATGAGATATATGTGGGTAATTTGAATAAAAATAAATTGAAGGATATATGAGGCCAATATCTATGATAGATATATGTAGTTTCCTTAGGTTATATGGACATTATCATCAATTTGTATGAAATATCCCACAATTTTAAAACCCTCTAAATAAGATAAATTGGAAAGGAGTAATGTTTTTATGGAATAATGAATATGAATAATGATTAATTGAGTTGAAAAGGAATCTTATCACTGCCCTTGTACTCACAATACCCACACGTGGAGAAATTTTCATAATTTTTAGTGATGCATCGAATAATTGATTAGGTCATGCGTAGATGTAAAAATGAAAAGTCATAGAATATGATTCAAGGGAGTTCAAAATTTAAGAGAAAAACTATCCCACACATGATCTAGGGTTGCAGCAGTGATCATTTCTTTGAAATTTTTCCTACATTATATTATTTGGGAGAACTGTGAAATATATTCTATTCAAAAAATGTTTTAAATATATATTCACATTGATAGAGAAAAATATGAACACATTAAGATAGTTAGAGCTCATAAAATATTAAAACTACTCAATATACTAACTTCTTGGAAAGTAAACAATGTCGAGGATGCTCTAATTATAAAATATTCAATAATTATCATCAATGAAAATTGAGAAGGATTCGATCTTCTTAGATTTGAAGAGGAAGAACATGGGAATCATAAAGAAAGGAACATCATCAATCCTTTCACAAATGATTTTTTCTCAACTAAATCTTTTGTAAGGGTTAATAGATGTTAAAAAAGATGTTGTGGGAATTTAGAAGAAAGTGTAAACTATAAGGAATGGAGAATCCTTGGAGTTCAGTTTTAATGAAGAAGGAATTATGAGATTTTGGTCATGACTTTGCGTTCAATCAAATACTGAGTTACAGAATGAAATATTGGATGATTCATTTAATTTTAATTTTTCCACTAACCCATGAAATTGAAAGACGTATTGAGAACTATTGGTTGGAAAACATGAAGAAGTAGATCGATGAATATACATCAAATTGGTTTGTATATTAGCAAACAAAGGCTTAAATTAAGATGTCTAAGGGGATGATTCAACCATTACCCATATCTATGTGGATAGGGGAAAAAATCACAATAGACATTGTCACTGTACATCTAGATATATCCAATGTAAATAGTTATATATGGGTTAATATGGATCATCTAACAAATACTATGGACTAAATTGCAATATGAGAGGATTTCTCACTCTATCAACTTGCACAGATATACATTAGAGAAGTAGTAATGGTGCATGGAGTAACACTATCAATTGTGACTGATCGAGAACCATGATTCACCTATTTGTTTTTGGAAAAGTCTCTATCATTCTATAAAAGTATATCTGAACTTCTATATGGCTTATCAACATCAAAATGAAGGCCAATCTAAGTTTACTATCCAAACACTTGAGGAAATTTTGAGACAACGCTCAAATGACTTCAAAGGAGGATGGTACTAACATTTTCCTCTAATAGAGTTCTCTTACAAAAACAATTTCCAATTGATAATCCAAATGGATCCCTATAAATATCTCTATGGGAAGACGTATAGAACAACGACATATTGGGATGATGTTGAGGAACAAAATCTTCTTGGTCCTGAAATAGTTGAAGAAATTCTGGACAATGTTAACACCATTCAGCAGTGAAACAAAGAAGCTCAGAGTTGAAAAAAGATCTTTGTTGACAATCATTGATGTGACCTAGAGTTTGATAATGGATACATGGTATTACTACACATATCTCCGTAGAATAGAGTGATGATATTTTGGAAGAAGGGAAATCTTAGTCCAAGGTAAATTAGTCCTTTTGAGATCATTGATCGCATTGGTGTAGCTGCATATCTACTAGAACTCCCAAGAAACTATATCATGTTCATTTTGTATTCCATGTATCCATCCAGATAAAGTAAATACCAGATCCCTCACATGAACAAAATCCATAGGTGGTACCATTGGAGAAGGTTATTTCTTATGTAGAGATGTTGGTGAAGATTTGTAGATAAAAAGTTCTACGAAATAAGAAAATTCCCCTGATTAAATTGTGTTGGTGAAACCATAGGTTTGAAGAAGAAACATGGGAGAAGAGGAGGTGATGAAGAAGATTTACACTCATCTATTTTAGGGTGGGAAACGAAAATTTTGCGAGTGAAATTTCTCAAAGGGGAAATGCTGTAACGACCCAAACTGTTATAAATAAAATTCCAAGATTTATTCAATTTAATGTCTTATTATATAATATGGTTATAAAAAACACATGAAATTATTTTCTTTTATCATATAAAATTGTATTCTAATGAAAATTAAGAATCTGCACCACATGTAATATGGATTTTGAATAGTGATCACATTAATATTATAAATATTGGGTTTTAAAAAATCAATTTGACATAGATAAATGAAGTGATGACGTCAAACAGTAGAATAATACCCTATAAATCCTGTTTATAATATCCTATGATAGAGATAGTATTTATGGGATTTTACCTAGACAATGAACAATATTGGTTCCACGAAATTAAGCATGATATAAACCGTTTATAGGAGATACTCAAGCCTATTGAGATCATGACTCAGATCATTTACGCCAAACGACCCCATGAAAGGCCCCCCATCTCACACCTTAATATTAGTGAATATGAATGTGTATTGAATGGATATATATCAAGACTCTATAATTTGGAATATGTACATTATTTTGTATAAAATAATGAATATATTTTCATAATATTACTGTTAATTTGTAAATGATTTTTAAATCACAAATATTATTTTTGGTTAATATTTAAATTAAATTATGAAATTTATTTTTATGAAATAAATGATTTTTTAAATAAATAATATTTTAATAAAATATTATTATTATATAACCTTTATAAAATATAAATGATCATATAATGTTTATGATGTCATATGTAATTTTTACTGTAAGGGTTTAAAAAATGTAATTGTCAAAAACACGTCATTTCAAATAAATGTCAGTTTTTTATTTTATAAGTGAAAATTCACATATTTAGAAAATTATTTATATAAAATGAATATTATATTTGAAATAATTGTGTCTAAATTATCCAATGGTGAATTTTTAAAAATTTTACGAGACAGTTTAATTTTTGGTTAAAAATTTAATACTGTAAAAATATACTTTGTGTTTGAAGACATCATAATGATAGAAATCTGATATAATATGTAATATAAATGAGATCCATGACAAAATAAATAATTTCCATTTAAATCATTGTGGTTTTATGTTTATTTTAATTATTCATTAAATGAATTATGATTCCTCCAAGACTTATAATATTTTTTTCAATGTAAAATCATTTATTTAAGAGTGTGACTCATCTCCACATCACCAAGGTTCCTATTTTAATATTTTAATCCATTTTACTTATAAAATAATTTATTCCACTCCCATTTGGTATAAACCATGGAAAAACCATGGGATGGTTTGTGGGTTTGTATATTTTATTATGTAGAGTCTAAAACATGAAATAATAAATAAAACCCCCTCCATTCAAATATAATCCCACCCAAGATCCCATTTTTTAACCAAAAAACTTTATAGAATGACTACACTCTTCCCTCTACTCTATGGATTCACACACTCGAGTAAGGGATCTTCCACTCTAATCATTTATCAAGAAAAAATTTAATGTTATGTATTTTATTTCCATTTAATTATTTGGGATATGATTATTCCATAACCCCTTACTACCAATATTATTTATAAATATTGAGATCCCCTTTCACCCTCATTTATCCCTCCTACAAACCAATATGCACACCTATTACCATGCAGAAATTTTGTAATAGTTATTTCCTTTATCTTTGTTTCTTTATTATGTTCTGCCATCTATATACTATTCATTATGTTGGGACATGTGTTTACATGTCCCCCTTATTTCCCATTTCATGTCTAAATTATGAGAGACCCTTTTTCTCTCATCAACCCATTTTATGAATTTTTATGTAAAACTCTTATTATTTTGAAGTTAAACTATGATTTTACACTCTAAAATAATTACTTAGTGAAAACCATACCCATTTTTATAAAAATGGTATACATGTTTTCACAGATATTATAATTGGTTGGGGTTTTACATATATGTATTCCATGTTCCATGAACATGGAATAAATTAGGATATTGAAGGAATCCATTTTGTATGATCTATGTTGAACACATAGTCATGGGAATGAAATGATTATGAAGGGTTCACCATTATAACACTCCAATAAATTTGGAAATGTTTAGTATCATGATAGGTCATGTGAAATGGTCTTAGAATCTTGACATTACTCATGCTCCTCAATGTGTAATGCGCCTAGACTCATTCTCCTCCATGTGAAATGGGACTTGACTAATTCTCCTCCATGTGGAATGATCCTTGAATCATGCTCCTCCATGTGAAATGATCCTTGACTCATGATCATGTCATGTTTTATGTTGTTACTAAACATCCCATGTTATAATTATCATACAATATCTTGACTTATTATTGATGTTCCTTTATTACCCATTGATATTCCTATTGTAATTCCCCGACCCTAGTCATCTAGAGTTAGTGGATTATTTTAATACATTGGAATGATTACAAGGAATAAAGTCTCGAAAGACCTATCAGTTTAGTAGTCTTGGAAAATATATTGCATACATTAACATTACATTACACTTTCAAACATAAGACACAACATAAATAGTTCTTTGAGAATGCCATTATTCCCTTTATCTTAACCCTACAAATCAATCATAATACACTTCATGGAATCCTGGGAAAATGAAACATAAGAAAGGGGTGATCTCAAATGCTCCGTAAGGGTAAGTAATACTGTGTAAAATGACATAAATATTAAGGATGTTGAATAATTGAAACCAAATGCCTTTACCAATAATAAACATGAATACTTTTATTACAAGAATATGGGCGGAGTAAATAATGCCATAACAAAACATAGTAATGGTCATTCTACTAGTTTAATGACCACATGAACTATCAATATTACTTACATAATGAGAGAATGTATAATGCCAGACATTCTAAATTTTTTTTGTCAAGGCCATGACCAAGACGTCTAAAAATGATTAAGGCCTCGGATTAAACCATATCTCAAATTGGGAAAGGTCTTCAGCCAACTCCACGTATAGTTGTCTCATGAGACCTACCAATGCATCGAGGAGATATAGAGGGCTCCACTCATCACTTACAAAGTCCAATACATTCCACATATGAAAAGGATTAAACATATCAAAAACATTCTTATTAAAACTAGACTATGAAATGTCAATACATTAACCATAAACCATGAATGATATAAAAATAGAACATCCACAGTCAAACATATCACAAAACCTTCAATACAATATGGATGATTTGTATCATAATAAATCAACTTCAAATAAACTTAAAATCCATCAAAGGATGTTGACATATATGAAATCAAAATCCTTTTTACAGAATTATCACTTTCTATATTGAAATTATTTAAGAGTCGCATAATTATAAAGAAAAAATTTATTTTTAAAATATTCTTATAATCTGGTAAGAGAATTTTCAACGAGTTTATAACAGTAGAAAATATCCGCACCCACCGTATAAGTTAAAAAAACATTCCTACCTTAATTTTGTCGAAAAGGTTAAAAAGGAACTTGTTTGGAAAATGATGGAAAGATTACTTTATAAACATTTTAGAAAAAGTCAACAAGGGTATAAATGACTTTAACCAATATTATATAACATAGTAATAATTTTTTAAAATACATTTTTAAGAAACATGGATGTGGATGATAAAGAGGTCCCAATAGATAATTACTTATAAAAACCTCAGATAATGAAGAGATTGTGAAATAAACCCTTACCTCGTTGTAATCAGTCAAGTCGTATGAACAATAGTCAACAAACACCAAATGAATCACATAATATCATGAATATAAAGATAATATAGATAATATATATATATATATCAAATGGAAGTACAAAATACACCACATGAAATAAATAAGTGGAGAATAATGGAAATCTCACGGAACAAAATGTGAGATAAGAAACCCCTTACCTCATATCCGATTTGACCCGTTCGTTCTTTAATATCCTGAATAATAAACTAAAGTTAATTTCTAATTTCTTAAGAACCTATTTCATGTTTATTATTCTTTTAATATCACTTATTACCATTTTATAAACATTATGTAATCATTTATGTTAATAGCGTTCGTTTTGTTGATATTTGGCACTTGAGTCAAAAATAAACACCATATAGTTACAAGTTGTTCACATGGTGAAACGATCATTATATCCAGAATGATATTCATGATTTAGATATCATATATATCATATATATCTTGTATGTACATGTATTTATAATAGTACATATAATTTTTGGGTAAGAATGAAATGCACAGTTCTTGGAGACGGTAAGCCATACGTACGCATGAACGCTACATTCATTTATATTTCTTATTTTAATGGAAATAAAACATAATGATACATAGATATATTATAATTCCTATATAATATTATATATAATATCATAACTCCATCCTATACATCCCACATATGGTATTAACGAGTCATATCACTTTGAGGGTGCGATAGTCCGCACTTCCTCAAATGAAATTATCACGTTTACCCATAATGGAAACCATTAAGTTATGCTTAAAATAAAAATACAGAAGCATGAAGAAAACATAAACATAATATATATCATATATAAATACAGTTCCATCACAATGGCCACCATGAGAGGTGGTAGGAGGTAATTGAAAAATCATAGTTTCGTGAGGTGTTAGTTTTCCATCCACAGAAACATTATGTTCCTCACTCATTAGATGGAGGTTTTTGTATGTGTAAATCAGATAATTCTCATAAAAAATCCTAATATATCGAGGATAATGGTGTTGTTATAAAAGAACAGAATAAAAAGAGTTTAGGGGTTGGAGGAGTAAAATAAAATAAAAGTAGTGAAGATAAATTGTTACCTTTAATTTGGGTAACTGCGTTTGGTTTGTATCAAAAGAACTCCTAGAAGTTCCTTCTGCCTAAGGTAAGGCTTCTAGGATGAGGAGAGAGATGTAGGGAGAATAATTTGTCAGAGTTTGGACGAGCCTAAAGGCTTGATAGGTGTGAGGAATTGGTTAGAAGTGGTCTCCTTTTATAAGGGGGAGGGAGGGCTCTTTAAGAATGTGTGGAAATATTATTTTATTATATACTGATATTCGGTTTATAAAGGACAAAAAATCATTGGAGACGAATATAAGATGACTCATGGTTGAAATAAAATACGCCAATAAGAACTGGACATGTTTTAGATATTATTTTAATATTTATAATCTAATTTATTTAAATCATTTATTAATGAGGTAAATACTGCATCATTATTATGTCAAAAATAATTTAATTTATTCAATGTCTAAAAATTATAAAAAAAATACTATGATGTAGGAAATCTTTTTAGATTTATAATTAATATTTATTTTCAAAAATATTACTTATATAACTCCATGTAAAAATTAATTACTAAAAGGTTTTTGTTTTTGTCAATTTTCCCATTACATTAAATTAATTAATCTATAGTGTCATTATCATTAATATGTGGCTCCATGGGGTCCCCAAATAGACCCAAATATGACCATTGTAGTCCATTAATCATTCAATAAGGTCATGACATGTTTTAATTTAATTTTGAATTATTAAAATATTATGTTTACCTTGAATTACCCTATTTAACTTTAACCGGTGTAAATAAAAGTCAAAAGATACTATTCAACAAAATTATTTTTATCTTATTGAACCAATTTTACAACTTGTTATTAACCATGTCTCTCTGATTTTTTAAATTCAACTCATAGAAGCAGTAAAATTATGTTTTATGTGAATTTGCAAATTCTCCTAGGAGGTGGGTAAAAGACGATGAATAGTTCAATAAAATTTTTATATATCTAAAATTATTATAAACTGGCTCCAATGAATTACATTGAAATTAGATCGGTATTATGTATCTATTTTGACCTAAAATTAATTTAAATTAAATAAATTATTATTTAAATAGAAATTCGGTTTTAAACTATAACTTAGTGTTTTTCACTATTCATCAAAAATTGAAAGTTTTCAGAAAAAAACCAAAATTTCACCTTAGGATAATTTCAATATTCCAAATCAAAAAATGAAGCCTGTTTTACCAAATTCAAAACATAGAAGTTTTATTTTTTTAATTTAAAATTAATTCGCATTTGTTAAAACCAAAAGGCGTATTTTTAAGAAATAATAACTATCAAAATATTGACCCTTGTTTATGTCCAATTTCAAAGTAAAATTACATACAATTTCTAGAATTAGATATAATGGTAAAAATATAATCTATTTGTACTTATAAACCATTAAAATTTATATTTTAACACTATAAATTATTTTTATTTAAATAGTTGTTTTCAGATAAAATATAGTATTTTTCACTATTCACCAAAATATGAAAGTTATCAGAAAAACATGAAAAATTTATTGAAACTAAATTCATATGTCCTGATTCTAAATATTAAGTTTATTTTGTCAAATTGAATATATAAATGTTTCAAATATTGGATTTAAAAAGGGTTCACCATTAAATGATGGTAAAAGTGCATTTTTTGAAAAAAACTTCTTTTATCTGAAAAAAATGAATTAGTTGTTACATTTTGTCTAAGAAACTCATAATATGGATTATAAAATTATATGGATTATATAATATTTAAAATTTAGTTAATACTATTCATAACTGCTTTCGAACAGCAAGTTTGGTAAGCTTGTGGTGCGCTTGAACTCGGTGTTCTGTGTAGTGCAAGTTATTGAATTACTTTAAAGAAATAACATACTATGAAATCTTGGGGAGTTACATTATTCCCTCCTTCAAAAAATTACATCTTCACAATTTTAAATTGTTCTTCAAAAAAAAGGTTGAAAATAGAAAATACCTTCTCGGGAAAACACACATCGGAAATTAGGTTAATAAAATTTTGTCTAAATAAGAGGAAAAGGGAAATGAATGGGTCACCACCAAATTATGATCTCGATTAGGAGAACATTAGTGGAAATTAGAGACATTTAATTAGATGAAAAATGTAAATATTTATAGGTAGTGATTGAGGTCATCAATCACAAAAAAGTATAAAATTGAGGGCCTTAAATTCATCAATCTATGATGATTTAAAATAACATTGGTTCAACAAAATATATGGTATTAGGATAACAAATTTTTGGTTTCAGGATCCCTTCAATAAAGTATAAGAATTAATTTCTTCATACAATAAGGGAAGAATAAAAATATATACTTGATAATTAGAGTCCCATCCTTTAACTAATTTCTACCACAAACTCATCTTTCACACTAAAATATAATAGAACTTAAAAATAATATTCTATTTATCCTATTCATATAGGGTTAAAAAAATGAATTTATAATTCAACTATCAGAAGTTTTTTTAAAAGACTAAATTATTCAATCTAGGACATCATGTGGGCCAGTGGTAGGTGATACACCCTTGTCGCCCTTCAGTTGCAGATTCATGTCTCGCAGACTTACCAGATGCGATGGGTTGCCACCCGACCTCCGGGTTGTCCTTTTATGGGAATCCATAAATAATCCCAAACTAGAATTATCCAAAATACTTCTGTCCAGACTCACAGTCCAAAATTTACAAGGAAGGTAAACAAAATGAAGACCCTTTTTTTCGCTTAATAAATGTGAACACCTTCATCATGTATTCTTTTAAAACCCTGCAATATCCAGAATTACCGTAAAACCTTATTGATTACATTCATGATCCCTTATTTCTTATAGAATACTGTACATACTTTTTCTATCCAAAAATGTTGTAAACTCCAACAATTATAGAATATAAAAATCATTAATTAGTTTAAAGGTAGTCAAGAATGTCCAATATAATTTATCCAAATCAAACATGTATTATTCAAAAATCACTACCTCGGTATCAAAACCATATTATGGTTTATCTTTATCTCAACCATATATTTTCCAAAAAATTAACCTGCTATTGAATCACTTTTCGTGGTTCCACATAATCTCAATTCCTTAATGAAATAGTACCACAGTACAATCCTTATATACTTCATAATTACTATAACTAGTACAACGTTGATACAACACTCAAATGACATAATTATTTAATAACAATAAAAGAACTCTAATCATTCATCTTCATCTGTGGTGGTATCATTACTTGATTATTATCCAATAGCATCATTTGGGTAATACTTTGATGATTTGAACACAAGTTTGCGTAGTGTGCCAACTCCTTATAGGTGACGCATTGTACATTTGAAACCTTTTTCTTACACTTGAAGTCCCGTACATGGTGTCCTTTTTCTCCACACTTATAACAAACTCCCATTCCCTTTAGGAAAGTTCCAAGGTGTTTCTCTCCACAGTTATCACATATGGGAAAATTCTTCTTTTCCCTCTTCCCTTTATCAATCTTTCTCTCTTCCATCCTTTTATTCTCCTTCTTCCCTTCAACGCCATAGGAATAAGAGAATTCATTACTTATCTTATTAACACATGATACTATTTCTTCATATGTTGAGAAAACATGAGAGACTATTTCCCTTCTAAATGATGGCTTAATACTATGGAAGATATTTTCCTTCTTACTCTTTGGATCCTATGTATTTATGGAGTTCACATTCCTTCTACTGGGAGCCATTTCTATACAATGGCATACACTAGGTCAGTTTATAAATTTTAATGAATAATTCCAAACATGTAAAATACCTAAAATAAATTGATGGTTAATGAATATAATCCATAATAATAATGATGTTCTCAATGAGGAATTATGTACTCATAAACCCTTCATAATTATTTGTAATTAAAATTATAATAATCCTAAGCATATCCCATGGGAGTGTCGTAACCAATAGTACAACAAGGCTTGTTTTCGTGCACTAGTTACCATTCAAATCTAGCTCAAAGCGGTGTTTTCAGGTTTTATCCGTAGGTACATCTGTGCTAGAGCAACCTCTATCTGCTCTTATCCAGACAGGGATGTATTGCTCAGAAAACTCTAAAAATATCTACAATTTAAAAATTCTAACAAATTCTTCTATACTAATCCTCAATGTCTAGCTTAGGTCTATGTGATCTAATCAGAGTTTATCTGAATCTTGCTACCAAGGTTTTTAATAACCTTCCTCTAATACCAAATGTAATTCCCTAACCCCAGTTACCCAAAGTCGGCACATTATTTTAAAACATTGGTATGATTATAAGGAGTCATGTGTCAAAAGACCAATCAATTTATTAGTCTTGGAAAATAGATTTCATACATTAACATTACATTACACCTTCAAACATAAAACACAACATAAATAGTTATTTGAGAACACCATTATTCCCATTAGCTTAACCCTGCATATCAATCAAAATACACTTCTTGGAATCCTAAGAAAAAGAAACATAAAAAAGGGGTGAGCTCAAATGCTTAGTAAGGGTATGTAATACAGTAGAAAATGACATAAATATTAAGGAAAATGATTAATTTAAACGACATTCCTTTACCAATAATAAACATGAATACTTTTATGGAAAGAATATGAGCAGAGTAAATAATGCCATTATAAAACATAATCATGGGTATTCTACTAGTCGAACGACCATATGGACCATCAATATTAATTTCATAATGAGGGAATTTATAATGCTGGACATTCTGAAACATTTTGTCAAGGCCTCGTCCAAGACGTCTAAAAATGATTAAGGCCTTGAAAAAAACCATATATCAAATTGGGTAAGGTCCTCGGCCAATTCCAGGTCTAGTTGTCTAATGAGACCTACCGATGCGTTGAGGAGCTATAGTGGGCTCCACCCATCACTTACTAAGTCCAATACATTCCTCATATGAAAAGGTTTAAACATATCATAAACACTCGTACTAAAACTCGCATACGAAATGTCAATACTTTAACCATAAACAATGAATGGTATAAAAATAGCACATCCACAATCAAACATATCACAAAACCTTTAATACAATATGGATGTTTTGTATCATAATAAATCAAATTCAAATAAACTTAAAATCCATCAAAGGACGTTGACATAGATGAAATAAAAATCCTTTTTAGAGAAATATCACTTTCTATTTTGAAATTATTTAAGAGTCACATAATTATAAAGAAAAAATTTATTTTGAAAATATTATTATAAGCTTGTAAGAGACGTTTTGATGAGTTTATAACAGTTGAAAATAGACTCACCCATCGTATAAGTTAAAAAAACATTCTTATCTCAATTTTGTCGAAAAGGTTAAAAATGGCCTTGTTTGGAAAATGACAGAAAATTCCTTTATAAAAATATTATAAAAGGTCAACAAAGGTATAAATTACATTGACCAATATTCTATAAAATAGTAAGAATGTTTTGAAATACATTTTTAAGAAACATTGATGTGGATGATAAAGAGGACCCAGTAGATAATTACGTATAAACAACCTCAGATAATAAAGAGATTGTGAAATAAACCATTACCTCATTGTAATCAATCAAGTCATATGAACAATAGTCAATAAACACCAAATTAATCACATAATATCATGAATGTAAATAGAATCATGATAATATATATATCAAATGGAATTAAAAAATACACCACATGAAATAAATAAGTTGTGAACAATGGAAATCTCACAGAATTAAATGTGAGATAAGAAACCCCTTACCTCATGTCCGACATGACCCGTTCATTCTTTAATATCATGAATAATAAACTAAAGTTAATTTCTAATTGCGTAAGATCCTATTTCAAGTTTATTATTACTTTTATATCACTTATAACCATGATATACACATTATGTAATCATTTAAGTTAATAACGTTCGTTTTGTCGATATTTGGAACTTGAGTCAAAAATAAACTCATTATAGTTACAAGTTGTTCACATGGTCAAAATATCATTATATCCAGAATGATATTCAGGATTTAGATATCATATATATTATATATATCCATTATATACATGTTTTTATAATAGTACATATAATTTTTGGGTAAGAATGAAATGCATCATTCATGGAGACGGTAAGCCGTACGTACGCATGAATGCTACATTCATATCTATTTCTTATTTTAATGGACTTAAAACATAATGATACATAGATATATTATAATTCCAGTATAATATTATATATAATATCATTAACTCCATCCTTTTTATGTCCCACATATGGTATTAATGAGTCATATCACTTTGAGGGGGCGGTAGTCTGCACTTCCTCAAATGAAATTATCGCATTTACCGATAATGGAAACCATTAATGTATGATATAAAAGAAAAATAAATAAGCATGAAGAAAACATAAACATAATATATATCATATATAAATACAGTGACATCATAATGGCCACTGTGAGAGGTAGTAGGAGGTAACTGAACAATCAACATTTCGTGAGGTGTGTTAGTTTTCCATCCACAGAATCATTATGTTCTTCCCCAATTAGATGGAGGTGTGTTTAAGTGAAATTAAAATAATTATAATAACATCATACTAGTATATTGAGGATAATGGTGTTGTTATAAAAGAAAGTAATAAAAACAGTTTAGGGGATGGAGGAGTAAAATAAAAGAAAATAAGTTAAGAGAAATTGTTACCTTTAATTTTGATAACTTCCATTGGTTTAAACCAAAAGAACTACTTGATATGACTTATGCCTAAGGTAAAGCTTATCGGAGGATGAGAGGGATGTAGGGAGATTAATTTGGCAGATTTTGGATGAGCCTAAAGGCTTGAGAGTGGTGAGTAATTGGTCTGAAGTGGTCTTCTTTTGTAAGTGGGAGGAGAGGTTCTTTAGGAAAGTGTGGAAATATTATTTTATTATATAATTATATTCGGTTTCTAAAGGTACAAAAATTATTAGAGTCAAATATAATATGAATCATGGTCAAAATAAAGTCAGCTAATAATAATTCGATTTTTTTGGATATTATTTTAATATTTATAATCTAATTTATTTATATCATTTATTAATGAGGTAAATACTGCATCATTATTGTGTCAAAAATAATTTTTTTTATTCAATGTATAATAATTATAAAAAACTACTATGATGTAGGAAATATTTTTAACTTTCCAATGAATATTTGTAGTAAAAAATATTACATATATAACACCACATAAAAATTAATTACTAAAAGGTTTTTGATTATGTCAATTTTGCATTTACATTAAATTAATTAATCTAAACTATCATTATCATTAATAAGTGGCACCATGGGGTCCCAAAATCATCCCAAAGATGGCCATGGTTGGAAATTACTCATCCAATTATGTCAGGACATGTGTTAAGTTGATTTTGAATTATTAAAAAATTCTTTTTACCTTGAATTACCCCATTTACCTTTAAATGCGGTAAATAAAAGTCAAAAGATACTATTCACCAAAAATAATTTTTTTCTTATTGAACCAAATTTTACCCTTTGATAGTAACTGTGTCTCTCATATTTTCAAAATTCAACTCATAGAAGAGGAAATATTATGTTTTATGTAAATTTGCAAATTTTCTTAGGAGGTGTATAAAAGATGCTGAAAAGTTCAATAAAATTTGTATATATCTAAATTTATTATAAACTGACTCTAATGAATTAGATTGAAATTATATAGGTATTATGTATCTATTTTTACCTAAAATAAATTTAAAATAAATAAATAATAATTTAATTAAAAATTCGGTTATAAACTATAACTGAGTGTTTTTCATTGTTCATCAAAAATTGAATGTTTTCAGAAAAATATGAAAAATTAACCCCAGTATAATTTCAATATTCCGAATCCAAAAATGAAGTTTGTTTTACCAAATTAAAAAAATATAAGGTTTATTTATTAATTTAAAATTAATTCCCGTTGTCAAAACCACAAGGCGTATTTTTAAGAAATAATAAATGTCAAAAGATTGACAGTTGTTTATGTTCAATTTCAAAGTGAAATTACTTACAATGTCCAATATTATATTAAATGGTAAAAATATAATCTATTTGTACTTATAAACCATTAAATTGTGTAATTTTACACTATAAATTATTTTTATTAAAAAAGTTGTTTTTAGTTAAAATATAGTATTATTTACTATTCACCAAAAAATGAAAGTTAACAGAAAAACACAAAAATTTATAGAAAATAAATTCTTATGTCCTGATTCTAAAGAAGAAGGTTATTTTTTTTAAATTTAATTTATAAATGTTTCAAATATTGGATTTTAAAAGGGTTCACCATTAAAAGACGGTAAAAGAGAATTTTTTTGAAAAATACTTCTTTTATCTAAAAAAATGAACTAGTTCTTACATTATGTCTAAAAAACTCATAATATATATTCTAAAATTATATGGATTATATAATATTCAAAATTCAGTTAATACTATTCATAACTGCTTTTCTACGGCTAGTTTGGTAATCTTACGGTGCGCTTGAACTCGGTGTTGCATGTAGTGCAAGTTATTGAATTAATTTGAAGAAATAACATACTATGAAATCTTGGAGTGTTACACATATTTTCTAACATATATTTTCTTCTTCATGTCATGAATTTTTTATTCCCTTACTGGGATTTATATATCACCCCTTTATAATGTATGTCCTTAAGTTATCCAATGATGTGTTACGTATGAATGAACATTTTGGTAATGTTAACGATGTTTTCGATAAATATACTACATTTACAAGTTTATGTTTTCATGTAATGTATCCAGTTTCACAAATATAGTAGACCATTTGTTCTTATGAGTTGTAATAAGTGTAATTTTATGTAATAATACATGAATTAATGTGAAATAAAGAGAAGGGTCATTATAAGTTTGGTCTTTTGAGAATAAAAAATGGATTTTTACTCAATAAAAAATAAATACATACCCTATAATGTATTTACATGTCATGTAAATTTTACATTCCATTTATTGGTCATTGGGAATATGTCATCAGTTTAGTTTAGTGTTCAAAATATTACATATCAAGAGATGTTTACAAATTGTGAAAAATATATTCATGTCATGTAGTGGGTGAAGTTAAGATTCCATGTAATAGTTCTAGGCATGGAGGGAATAAAAGCTATGAAAATATTACATGTACTGTAGTAAAGTTATAAATTTTAACTTAAGGTGATCAGTTTCTCGGTGTAGATTGTTTTTAGGGATTACAAAATTTGAAAAGGGATTACACACCATCTAATCCCCAAGGATTGCATTTATACTGCTATACAAGATTGATTTGTTTTATTTTTCATCCATAACCTATTCCCTTACAACCTAGGAGCAGTCCCATGTGATTACGGACACCTATTATCCTTTCAGATAATCCTGTCCAGTTATTGATCATCATGGCGACTGCAATAAAGTTTTTTGGGTGAGTAATGATTCTATTTCTTCATTACCACTACTGAGATAAACCTAGTTGGGTTTTGTCATTATTTTTGTTGGTCTCCAATTATAATTTTATTAATCCTTTCTGTATCTATTGTTTGATATTCCTATAGATAATGACCATTTTTTTAGTTGTTATGTAGTGTGTGGGTTTCTTTGAGTTAAATTGTGATATTTCCTCTATATAGACTATTTCTATTATTGAATTGATTCTATTATTTTTTATAGATTCTAGGACCTCCATAATTGTTATTACATTCTTCTATATTGTTGAAAATAATTACAGGCATGTGAGACCATAGTTTATGGTAGGTGGTTTCATCTCTAGATCTTGTTAGAAAAACTGTAATTCATTAATTTTATTGATTATTTTATAAATTAATTATAATTATTGATTTTTACATGTTGAAATTGATTTTCGTAAAAAGGTTTTTTTCAACTAGTATTGTTAAAATAAATGTATTTTTTGAGCCCTGGGAAATTGATTTCAGTGCATGGTTTTGATGAAATATTTTGGAAAATAGAACACATGGGAAGTATTAGGTACTTAAGTAGATGTTGTAGTAATATACCCCTTCAATTCACATGGGGGGGGGGTCACTCATGGGGTGTTCCACTGCTCCCTAGGCCTGTTGTTCTAGGAACATGATCAGCCTATTGGTGGGTTAACTTTCTGGGGATTTCCTCTACTCTCTAGATTCAATTAAAATATCTTTTGACTTGATGCATGTGATTATATATGTTTAGGTATGAGTGTCCTAGCTATCATGACCTATATTAATCCCAGGGGTGATGTTACCTATGTTTTAAATTGTACCATTTTAGCCTATACTTAAATGGATATGATATGATATGTGATATATCATTTGGTTTGATTTGACTAATTTTTCCTATGAAATTAAATGAATGTGTTTTTCTAGGAATATTTTGGGAGCATGGTTAAATGGGAAATAAAATTATTTACCATGATTTTGAGATAAAAAATATAATTTTTTTAATCATTCATTGTTTTATTTTATGTGTTAATGTTAAGATTATTATATAGAGACTTTTTATAGAACACCCTAGAGGTACCCTACTCATTTGGTTATCTCTCACCCTGAGAACCACTTTAATGGTGCATAAATTTTTTTATTTTTATAGAGAGAAAGGAAATAATCCATAGTGAGGAGGTGAGGTTTTCTTTCTTCTGTGTCTGGGTAGCTAGTGGTGAGAAGGTGGGGGTTTAACAATTCTATCACATGGAGTGTTTAGTTTTCTATTTTACTTTTCCATTCATGCTTGACTTGAACTTGGGGATGTTCTAACTGCTTTTGAGTTGTATTGTTTCCATTGTTTTCTTTCATTTATGGAATATATTTATATCTTACACGGTTTATATCTATTATATATATATATATAAGGTGATGTCTTGATCACGGTGGTTGACTATTATATATATATATATAAGGTGATGTCTTGATCACGGTGGTTGTCAATTGTGGGTGAATCTATTAGGTGATGTCTTGATCACGGTGGTTGTCAATGATAGTACGCTGTAGTTTCTATAAAAATAATGGATAGAGGTGGTGGATATGATAAAATTGGTTCATGTTGGTTTATTTGAAAATTATATAATGCCTATTGAACTTTAAGATGTATGAACCCTAGTTAGTGTGATGCGCTGGGATTGAACTGTGAACTGTTGGTCAAGCCTCAGACTCCCAATTTTCCACTAACTCACATATTACTGACTAAACTCATTAATGGGTATTTTATTTGGTTATTTTGGGTTAGTCCACCATTATCATCTTTCTTTTCTAGTTTCTTTATTTTCCCATGAAATTTAATGATGATTTATCTGGGTATTAGAACCCCCTCAAAATCAATTTGATCCTGGTGGTAATCATTATTGCCCTTCATCACTGTAAATGATGTTTTTTATAGTTTCCATTGGTATCCTATCCAATTCTATCTATCCATATATTCATCTTCATATTAAACAACTCTACTCTATTATTTTGTAGGGTTTATTTGGTTCATATTCTTAGGGATATGGTTTCAGTGGGGTGGTGTTTTTTATTGGGATATATTCAATTTATAACATTTTTTGATAGACCTGTGTGTTTTTTTCCTTCCCATGTTTATCTGGTTTCCAATTTTAATAAAAATAATACATTTCCTAAAATTACTATGTGATATGGATGTTATAGAATACAATTATCACAAAAAATTAAATTTTACATTGAGAGTCATGTTTTCCATTTGAATAAATGACTTTACCCAATATGGTAATTTTTTTAGAATACAATAATAATCTATGTTTAGGATATATTATTTATAAATAATTTAATGAAATTAGACTGATACTTTTTATGAAGATTTTTTTTATTTGGAATCATGATTTTTTACATAATTACATTGATACTCATGCGTTCAATCTAATATATCGAAATTGGATCATTGTTCTTTTGGAAACTAAAACAACTAAAAAATAGAATGATACTTCATTTAATTATGATACATACCTTGGGACATCACAATGATCTCTCTATAGTCCTAATGGAGTTAATTTATAATGTAACATCCATGTTCATTCATGCTTAATAATGATTTAATCAGTGGAACAACATGACCAAAAGCACACAACCACATATTCCAAAGGGTGTTGACAATAATTTAGGGTATGATAAATCAAATTAGTATAATATACCCTATAGTATCATGGAAATAATTTCCACTAAAAACTGAAACATACAACGAAGATAACATCAAAATATATCAAGTATATTTAAAGAAAAAAAGCATACCATAATAATAACATATTCTTGTTATAAGAAAATGTAACTTAGGAAGGTCAAATAATAATAAAATAGATGTAATATTATCAAAATATTATAGATAAATATTACATGACAACAAAATGTAATATACATGGATGTAAGACTGTTCTCTTTAAAAATTCCTTAGCCATGTGATGATAAGCCCAATGTTGATACTCAAAAATGCATTCAATATAGAACATGTAAGAAGGATGATAATAAAAGAAACTTTTTAACTAGATGGTAAATGCTCTCAAAACCCCCTGAGTTCCATGAGTCAAATTCTAATGGTTAGGAAAAAACTATCATTGTAGGAGCACACAACTCCATGTTGTACGAAAAAATCACAATAAAATATCTATGACCCCTAGGATTATAAATACTACTCATTTTTGAATTTTGGATAAGGCATGGAAGATAGAGAAAAAGGGATTCCAAAGGATTGAAACACCTCTTTCTACCAATATTAATCATGGTGATAGTTCATTGACTCCTATAGGTTAAAAAACTTGCACAAATTTTATTTAATTATCCTGAAAACATGTTTGTATTACTTGAGATTTTTATCATGATGTTTATTTTTTATGAAGTATATGTTTTATGGTAGCTCTTTAATTTCACATAGATTAATTTTTTTTGTGAAACACTATATAAATCGTCCATTTTCACATTTTTTGAGAAAAAAAATTCCATAAAATCAATCTTTTATGGGAATTTCACTCACCCAAACATAGATTTATCATACAGGGGTTCAACCATACATAGATCAATCCTGAATCATCTCTTGCATGACCATATTGGAGAACATAGTTTTTATGGATAATTTCATTAAAAATGCTATAAGAGGCATTCACCTAAGCCCCAATCATATCCTTTACACTTATTGGTAGTGTACATGGATTTATAAACATAGCGTATCCACTAATAAGTGTCATATTCTGTAACACCCCGAGATTTTATGAAAAATATTCTTTTTAATTTCATTAATGTCTTGTGTTGTACGCTACACCAAAAGGAGCTTGCACAACACGCATCCTTGACTTGCCTTTCATTAAACGCAATTGCGACCTTCCTTGATAGCGTGTGTAGTACGCAATACCGAGTTTCAGTAAACAACGATATGCTATTAAAATATTATTAAAACTAGTCGTTATGAATAGTAATAACCACTTTTTGAAATTTTGTAAATTTTATTTATCAAAATGGACTTCATTTTTGGATTTGGAATATCGAAATTAGCTTAGGGTGAAATTTTGGTAATTTTCGGATAACTTTCATATTTTGATGAATAGTGGAAATTACTAAATTTTAATTAAAAACAACTTTTTCAATCTAAATAATTAATAGTGGTAAATTATTAATTTTAGTGGTTTTAAAGTATATTTAGAATATATTTTTACAATTTAATACAATGATGGTCATTGGATGTAATTTCACATTTAAACCACTTATAAACAAGTTTCAATCTTTTGATAGTTATTATCTCATAAAAACACGCTATTTGTTTTGACGACGGGAATAAATTTTTAAATTAGTTAATGCAACTGATATTTTTTGAATTTGGTAAAATAGACATCATTTTTTAGTTCATAATATCAAATATAGCTTAGGCCTAATTTTTGGTATTTTTCTGAAAACCTTCAATTTTTGATGAATAGTGAAACCACTAAGTGGTAGTTAAAAAAACTGAATTTTTCATAAAACATAATTTTACCGCTTCTGTGAATGGAATTTAGAAAATCCGAGAGACACGGTTAATATCAAGGACTAAAATGTGGTTCAATGAGATGAAAATAATTTTTGGTGAATAGTAACTTTTGACTTTTTTTACCACGGTTAAAATAAAATAGGGAATTAAGGGTAAAAATGATATTATTATTACCCTAACACATGTCCTAATTCTATTGGATAAGTGTAATTCGACCAAAAACAAACTTAGGAATAAAATATGACCATTTAGGCCCACTTGGATTAGATTATGACATTTAATATTATTTTATTTAATGAATAGTTAAAATATTTAAAATCAAAGTTTAATAACTAAAACATTTTTAATATGGGTTTATACATAATATAAATTCAATTATAAATATTCATTAGAAAGCTAAAAAGATTTCATACATAAAAATATTTTATTTATAATTTTTAGACTTTAAATAAATTAATTTATTTATGACACAACGATGATGCAGTAATTACCCTTTTAAGGAAATGTTAACATAATTGATGTTATAAATGCCCAAATAAATGAAATTTGAGACTTTTTATGAATTCCACTAATTTTAAAGGTTACTATGATATATTAGTGTTTATTTAATCAACTTGTTTCGAACATATAATTCTGTTATGACTTTCACAAAAATCATATATCAAATAGTGTCAAAATTGACACAAAATAGTTTTTAAATCAAATATTATATTATTAATTGTTATTTTATTCCTAAAAATCTAAGGTTCGGCCAAATGACTGAGATAAAGATATATATATTAATAATAAACAACATGGGGTTCGTTTGACATGTTATAGTAAGTGTATTAACCATATAGTGTAAGAAAACAAAAAGACACGGTAAAAGTTAAATTATTTAACTTAGAGTTAAATCTAATTGATAAGGTTAAAATAATAACCTAAACTTGTCTAAATCCTATTGGTTGATAGGCTGTCGACCCATACCCACTTTAACTTCGAAATAATACCCTTTGGAACCATTATAAACCGATTTTGAATTTAATATAAAATAATATTTTGAGATATTCCTAAGGTGCCCCTCTCCTCCCTTATAAAAGGGCACCTCCTCCCCCTCCTCCTCACACCAATTTGAGTGCTCAAGATCGGACAACCCCTGAAAAAATCCATTCTCCACTTCCCTAGAATAATCCTCTGGTCTTCATCAAAGACCAATCTTAGTTCCCTAAGTGGAGGATTCAAAGAGGCGTTTAAAAGAAGAGGTAATATCCATTACCATTCTTTTCAATTTCTTTCTTCTTCAACTTCTTCTTCTTTAGTTGTTTCATGATAAAGTAATAACATCAGTATTACTTACATACTGATATGTTATTATAAATATTAAACAATTCTAATTCACCTTCTATCCATCCTACAGAAAAATGAAATCACCGCGCGTGCGTACGTACGGAATACCATCTCCACGCCGTGGTGTAATCTATTTTCCACCATCACCTTACAAGGATGGGTATAATGGTGTAATGAGTAACTATATATAATTATTATAAAGTGATATTGATACTGAAATAGTATAAATACACTTAAATACAATTCCATGATCATGGGAACAATATCATCCCTCATGCGTACGTACGGAATACCGTCTCCACGATGTGATGCGACTCGTTCTACATGATCATCATTACATAGTAATTATATAAATGAATTGAATGAATAAATATGATATATGTTACACTAATAACATTCTGGATATAAGGTATCTATAACATTAAAAGAAGAATTAGAATTTATTCGGCAAAACACACATAAGAACAAAAGGCAATAAAGACCCAAGTAACAAGTAACAATGAAATATTACTAATAAGAAGATAAGAATATGACCATATATGATATCATATAAATATGTATGATTTTGTAATAAGTCAATAAAATTATTTAGACCATTATACAGGAGCTTCGGACACGTACAAAGCAAATCAGACCTAAGGTAAGGAAAATATCACAATCTCATTTTTATCCGAGATTGTTTTTTTTACTGTGGAATTTACTGGGGTGTATTTTATCATCCACATCCATGTTCCATCAATATGTAATATTGTTTCCATCCACTTAAAATAGTTTAAATCCAATTTTACCCTTCGGTGAGTTTTTAGTAAAAAATATGAAAGGAATCTTTTGTCATTTTTCGTATGAGGTACTTTTTGACTTTTCTGACAGAAGTACGAAGAATGTTTTTTTAAACTTATACGGCATGAATGGATTTTTAAAACATTATTTCCAAGAAGCTTCCTTTAAAAGTTTTCAAGTTTATTTTTAATCAACTTCTTTTGTTTTATAATTTTACGACATGTTAATAAAGGAAAAGTGTTTTTGAAGTAGAAAGGATATTTTCCTCAAGAATGAAGTTCAAGTGTTTTATCAAAATTATTTTCCATCTAAGAGAATAAAGGGTTCTGTTTTTATCCCTATTATTACATTGATTTGATTATGCTGTGATGGAATTATTTTTATGAATTCCTTTATCATATATGAATTGTTTTATGATGTCATGATGTTTAAGATTCCCATTTTTATTACATGGGCTATGCAATGATGTATGGTTTATGATTTTGTGGCACACATAAGAATGGTATCATTATGAGATGGGTGGGACCTATATCTCCCTCCAATTAATTGGGTAAATATTTTATATCTCATGAGATAGATATGGCTGGAACGGTAGGTTATACCGGTTCAGTGAAACAGGACTGAAATGAGGGTGACTCGGTTCAGAAAGGGACTTTGTCCACTAAGATAGTCTTGGCAATGAGTCTTGACTAATAAGAAATGATTCTCTATGATTATGTGTGTATGCCACAAAGTTTAATGTTTTAAGATATGATTATTGTGATTACATTTCACTTCCATGAGTTATCCCATGTTATGAAATTATGATCTCTTTTACAGGTTAAGATTTCCAAAAGTTATGTGCTTATGTATATGATGTGATTGATATTTCTTTTGTTTACCCTTATTGAGGATTTGAGCTCACCCTTTTATGTTTAATTTTCCCCAAGATATAAAGAAAGGTTTTAGGTATAAAAAAAGGAAGATCTTTATGGGAGATGTTGAATATCTTTCAACAGGATTAGAAGATTATATTCTGAGTTTCCAAAGTCACTAAACTATTACGATCCTTGTGTGTGTGTTTTTGTTATGTACTAAGTATTCCACAAATGTAATGTAATGTCAATCTACGTTAAGCTTTGGGTCTCTACAGTTGGTATCAGAGGAAAGGTTTAGTCAACCTTTGGAAACTAGGATGCGAGAAGTTTAGTGAGATCCCTAGAGATATTTCTATGGTATGTCTAGGGATGTCTCTAAGGTTAAGTATACGTATATGTTGTAGTACTAGAATTACGCTAACGATCATAGAATTTAACCTAAAAAGTTAGATATTGAGGATACTCCCCCTTTATAATGTTGTTTTCCCTAGCATGATTTTTGCATCTCACACTATTCTTTTTGGGTTTTAGATGATGGCTGGAACCCGAAGGAACCGTGTTGATCAATGCAATGGACAATGCAGTGATTGCCCTCCTGAACAAACAAATGTTATGGGAGATGGAGTGAAAAATCTTATTTCTATACTTACACAAGCTATGAATCATTCTGGACTTCCAAATGAGCAGAGAAGGGAATAATATTCTATTGAGTCCTTCATGAGGCAACATCCACCTTCTTTCAGTGGGTCTTCCGATCCACTTGTTGCTAAACAATGGATCAGTACCACTGAAAAGATATTTTCAGTTCTTCAATGTTCTGAACATGATAAAGTCATCTTAGCAGTATATCGTTTGGAATGTGAAGCTGAACAATGGTGGAATCTTATCAAGAATACGAGGCAAAGAGATGAAATTGAGTCCATGGAATGGGATGAGTTCAAGAACTTATTTTTCAATAAGTACTTCCCTCGTATTCTTCGAACAAAGATGGAGAAAGAGTTTCTTGAACTAAAGCAAAAGGATGATGAATCTGTTGGTATATACGAAGCGAATTTTACAAGACTTGCAAGGTATGCATCCGGCATTATCATCCAACCTGAAAGTAAAGGTGATAGAATTTTCAGTGGCATAAAACCAAGTCTTCGAAGGGCATTAACTATAAGAGACTTCAGTAGCTATGAAGAAATTGTGTGTTGTGCTATCAAGGTAGAAATGGAAGTTGGTGTTACATATCCATCTCATGGTTTTGACAAGAAACGAAATATGGAGTTCAAGGAGAAATATTAGAATAATGGTGAAAAGAAGATGAATGTTTCCTTATGCACAATGTGTGGAAAGAAGCATGGTGGAGATTGTCTTAAAGGGACTAGAAAATGTTTTAAGTGTGGAAAAGAAGGTCATCGAGCAGTTGAGTGTTGAAGTAATGGAAAAAGGGTTTCTAATGATGTGAATAAAGCAAACATTGCAGAGAACGCACCACCAACACTTTAATGCATCAAGTGCAAGGAAATGGGGCATTATGCTAATAAATGCCCTAATCCAAGGGTTAGTGATGATCGACATGAGCAACCGCTTAAGGAAAAGGACAAAGGGAAGTCACATGAGATCACTATTGGCGATGTTGAATATGACAACGATGTGGTGGAATGATTAAGTGTTTATGTAATGGGATTCCAAAATAATGTTGTATCATGGAGTATTGGAATATTTATGTATTGGTCTAATGTGGTATTCAAAGTTATTGAGATATTTTTGGAAATAAGATGATATGCGCATAATGAAGGGAAAATGAGAAAATGAAATGTTTAACAGTATTCATGAGCTCATGATTGATATACAGACTAAGTGATATCATGGTTTGAGTATATAGAATTTGGAGGATTTTGGTACGTGGAAAGTGTTAACGTTTAACTGCATTCATGTTTTCAATAAGGTTCAATGGGTATTCAAGAGAATACATGATTAAGGCCTTTGAATGTTTAGAATGTGACCAACAAAACATATCTTATGATATATGGGGATCAACGATGGTATTAAATCTCTGGTAATCGTTTTGACTATGTTATGAGAGTGGACTACAGTATTATGGATAATCCTAAAGATTGGAATGGATTATGTTGGAAATAAGTTAGTATTGTTTAAGGATAGAAGTTTTTTTTCGATATTATTGATGGGATGTTATAGTAATATAGTTTTAGAAAAAGGACAACCTGCAGGACGGGCGACAGCCCATCGCGTCAGACAAGGCTGTGGGAATCGAACCCACAACCGAAGTGCGACTGGCCTTTATCGCCTACCACTGGCCTACAGGAAGTCCCTGGTTAGTAGAAACTAGTTTTATTTTATTAAGCGGTATGATATATGAAGTATAAGTTCATTTTTAGAACCATATACGATTAACCATAAGATGGAATTATAACTTTTTCTAACCTTTTGTTTGAAAGAGATGGAATGACCCATCATTCTATCACATGATCTGCTAACACTTCACGAATAAAAAATTCAACATCATTTATTTAAGAGATGAAGTGGAAATTGTTCAAGGCACGAACAACAGTGAGATTGTACCAAAATAAAGTAAGTATTTATTCTAATTCAAATTCTTCAACTTTAGGGAAACGATCTTGAAAACGAAAAATGTTGTCCTAGTGCTCTTATATCTAATTAATCAGATGGTACCTTAGATTGTCACAAATTTATGGATTTGTGATTGTTGGCTTTTCCATATCCATGTTATCTACCACTCTCCATCAGAACATGATGGTTAGATTTCTCTTCCATATCCATAATTTCACCTATGTGGAAACCCAGTGATTAGTTTATTTGGGTAACCGTTACGTTTCATACTTGTGTTTTTAAAGATTTGTTTTGGTATTCCTTTTTACGATGTGGGTTTCGATTAAAGAAACTTTCGAATAGTAAACCATTTATAACCCCGACGAATTTCGAGGTCGAAATTCATTTTAAGGGGGGTAGAATGTAACACCCCGATATTTTATGAAAAATATTCTTTTTAATTTCATTAATGTCTTGTGTTGTACGCTACACCAAAAGGAGCTTGCACAACACACATCCTTGACTTGACTTTCATTACACGCAATTACGACCTTCCTTGATAGCGTGTGTAGTACGCAATACCGAGTTTCACTAAACAACGATATGCTATTAAAATATTATTAAAACTAGCGGTTATGAATAGTAATAACCACTTTTTGAAATTTTGAAAATTTTATTTTTCAAAATGGACTTCATTTTTGGATTCGGAATATCGAAATTAGCTTAGGGTGAAATTTTGGTAATTTTCGGATAACTTTCATATTTTGATGAATAGTGGAAATTACTAAATTTTAATTAAAAACAACTTTTTCAATCGAAATAATTAATAGTGATAAATTATTAATTTTAGTGGTTATAAATTATATTTAGAATATATTTTTACAATTTAATACAATGATGGTCATTGTATGTAATTTCACACTTAAACCACTTATAAACAAGTTTCAATCTTTTGATAGTTATTATCTCTTAAAAACACGCTATTTATTTTGACGACGGGAATTAATTTTTAAATTAGTTAATGCAACTGATATGTTTTGAATATGGTAAAATAGACATCATTTTTGAGATCATAATATCAAATATAGCTTAGGCCTAATTTTTGGTATTTTTCTGAAAACTTTCAATTTTTGATGAATAGTGAAACCACTAAGTGGTAGTTAAAAAAACTGGTTTTTTCATAAAACTTAATTTTACCGCTTCTGTGAATGGAATTTAGAAAATCCGAGAGACACGGTTAATATCAAGAACTAAAATGTGGTTCAATGAGATGAAAATAATTTTTGGTGAATAGTAACTTTTGACTTTTTTTACCACGGTTAAAAGTAAATAGGGTAATTAAGGGTACAAATGATATTATTATTACCCTAACACATGTAATAATTCTATTGGATAAGTGTAATTCGACCAAAAACAAACTTAGGAATAAAATATGACCATTTAGTCCGACTTGGATTAGATTATGACATTTAATATTATTTTATTTAATGAATAGTTAAAATAGTTAAAATCAATTTTTAATAACTAAAACATTTTTAATATGGGTTTATACATAAGATAAATTCGATTATAAATATTCATTAGAAATCTAAAAAGATTTTCTACATAATGATATTTTATTTATAATTTTTAGACTTTAAATAAATTAATTTATTTAAGACACAACGATGATGCAGTAATTACCCTTTTAAGGAAATGTTAACATAATTGATGTTATAAATGTCCAAATAAATGTAATTTGAGACTTTTTATGAATTCCACTAATTTTATAGGTTACTATGATATATTAGTGTTGATTTAATCAACTTGGTTCGAACATATAATTTTGTTATGACTTTCACAAAAATCAAATATCAAATAGTGTCAAAATTGACACAAATTAGTTCTTAAATCAAATATTATATTATTAATTGTTATTTTTTTCCTAAAAATCTAATTTCCAGAAACATGACTTAGATAAGGATATATATATTACTAATAAACAACTTGGGGTTCGTTTGGCATGTTATTATAAGTGTATTATCCATATAGTGTAAGAAAACAAAAAGACACGGTAAAAGTTAAATTATTTAACTTAGAGTTAAATCTAATTGATAAGGTTAAAATAATAACCTAAACATGTATAAATCCTATTGGTTGATAGGATTTCGAACCATCCCCACTTTACCTTCTAAATAATACCCTTTGGAACCATTATAAACCGATTTTGACTTTAATATAAAATAATATTTTGAGATATTCCTAAGATGCACCTCTCATCCCTTATAAAAGGGCACCTCCTCCCCCTCCTCCTCACACCAATTTGAGCGCTCATGCTCGGACAACCCCTGCCAAAATCCCTTCTCCACTTCCCTAGAATAATCCTAGAGGTCCTGGTCTTCTTCAAAGACCAATCTTAGTTCCCTAAATGGAGGATTCAAAGAGGCGTTTAAAAGAAGAGGTAATATCCATTACCATTCTTTTCAATTTCTTTCTTCTTCAACTTCTTATTCTTTAGTTGTTTCATGATAAAGTAATAACATCAGTATTACTTAAATACTGATATGTTATTATAAATATGAAACAATTATAATTCACCTTCTATCCATCCTACGGAAAAATGAAATCATCGCGCGTGCGTACGTACGGAATACCGTCTCCACGCCGTGGTGTAATCTATTTTCCACCATCACCTTACAAGGATGGGTATAATGGTGTAATGAGTAACTATATATAATTATTATAAAGTGATATTGATACTGAAATAGTATAAATACACTTAAATACAATTCCACGATCATGGGAACAATATCATCGCTCGTGCGTACGTACGGAATACCGTCTCCACGATGTGATGCGACTCGTTCTACATGATCATAATTACATAGTAATTATATAAATGAATTGAATGAATAAATATGATATATGTTACACTAATACCATTCTGGATATAAGGTATCTACAACCTTAAAAGAAGAATAAGAATTTATTCCGCAAAACATGCATAAGAACAAAAGGCAATAAAGACCCAAGTAACAAGTAACAATGAAATATTACTAATAAGAAGATAAGAATATGACCATATATGATATCATATAAATATGTATGATTCTGTAATAAGTCAATAACATTATTTAAACCATTATACAGGAGCTTCGGACACGTACAAAGCAAATCAGACCTAAGGTAAGGAAAATATCACAATCTCATTTTTATCCGAGATTGTTTTTTTTACTCTGGCATTTACTGGGGTGTATTTTATCATCCAAATCCATGTTCCATCAATATGTAATATAGTTTCCATCCACTTACAATAGTTTAAATCCAATTTTACCCTTCGGTGAGTTTTTAGTAAAAAATATGTAAGGAATCTTTTGTCGTTTTTCGTACGAGGTACTTTTTGACTTTTCCGACAAAGGTACGAAGAATGTTTTTTTAACATATACGGCATGAATGGATTTTTAAAACATTATTTCCAAGAAGATTCCTTTAAAAGTATTCAAGTTTATTTTTAATCAACTTCTTCTATTTTATAATTTTACGACATGTTAAGAAAGGAAACGTGTTCTTGAAGTAGGAAGGATATTTTTCTCAAGAATGAAGTTCAAGTGTTTATCAAAATTATTTTCCATCTAAGATAATAAAGGGTTCTGTTTTTATCCCTATTATTACATTGATTTGATTATGTTGGGATGGAATTATTTTTATGAATTCGTTTATTGTATATGAATTGTTTTATGATGTCATGATGTTTATGATTCCCATTTTTATTACATGGGTTATGCAATGATGTATTGTTTATGATTTTGTGGCACACATAAGAATGGTATCACTATGAGATGGGTGGGACCTATATCTCCCTCCAATGCATTGGGTAAAAATTTTATATCTCATGAGATAGACATGGCTGGATCGGTAGGTTATACCGGTTCTGTGAAACAGGACTAAAATGAGGGTGACTCGGTTCAGAAAGGGACTTTGTCCACTAAGATAGTCTTGGAAATGAGTCTTTACTAACAAGAAATGATTCACTATGATTATGTGTGAATGCCACAAAGTTTAATGTTTTAAGTTATGATTATTGTGATTAAATTTCACTTCCATGAGTTATCCCAGGTTATGAAATTATGATCTCTTTTACAGGTTAAGATTTCCAAAAGTTATGTGCTTATGTATATGATGTGATTGATATTTCTTTTATTTACCCTTATTGAGCATTTGAGCTCACCCTTTTATGTTTACTTTTCCCCAGGATATAAAGAAAGGTTTTAGGTAAAAAAAAGAAGAATATCTTTATGGGAGATGTTGAATATCTTTCACCGGGATTAGAAGATTATATTCCGAGTATCCAAAGACACTAAACTATTACGATCCTTGGGTGTGTGTTTTTGTTATGTACTTAGTATTCCGCAAATGTAATGTAATGTCAATGTACGTTAAGCTTCGGGTCTCTACATATTCATAAGACCTAGTCAATCCATTACTTCCATATGATATATAATGAAAATGTACATACCTCGTGACTCTAAACACCATAGATCGTTCTATGCACATGAACATATACTACACCACTTTAATGATGTGGATTTTGATTCATATTCCAGAAGGATACATTGGGAACCCCTTTAATATTATAGCATCCTGCCTTTTTATAACATAAACTTTCTTTACATTACAAAAAACTGAATATCTTTAAGGTTTAGTGTCTTGGAAACCAGGAAGATAACACAAGAAAACAACATAAAACATTCTTCTTAAACCCTTGAAAGGATTCTCATTAAGTTCATCCTAGGTTCATTACTGCATCTCATAACCTAGGGACATACATCAAAAGAAAGGGTGACCAGAAGGCCTAGTAAGGGAAAGATGGGAAACATTTAACATGTGATCTTGAGATACATCAACTATGTCATGAAAAAGAACTTTAATGCATGAGAAAGAAATCATGTGGCATATCATAATAAAAATAACATTTTTCATAACTTTAAGATGTGGATACATCATTTAACAAAGAAAATCATGAAAATATCCCCATGGTCCATCCCCAAGGTGTCATTGGAAAATTACTAAGGTTATTCACCAAGATATCGTGAAAATTGTAATCTATAGTGGTTACATCATTACCCAATGCATTGGAGCGCTATTAGGGCGCACCATTAAATTTTCCTTTATTATCATGTGATACACATATATCATCATCAAACATTTCATAAATAACCCATATAGCATATAATAAATGGGTTTCATTTCATAACCATAGCATTTTAAAAACTACATTAAAGACATGATATTTACGTCACTTTAAACCCACGAAAGGGGAGAGCGGGTTTCATGTATGTAAATCCCAAAATTTAAAGTAGAAAATTTTGATATATATGTGAATACCCCTGTAGAAATAATAGATTTGAGTATTCACTTTATAACATAAAATAATTTTGAGAAAAGAAAGAGAGGCATCTTGAGATGAAAATTCTGCAGCATAACGGCTATGTTTCTGGGTTTTAGAAAACATTGAAAAGAGAGGGGACAAGGGTCAAACAGTCATAAATGACCCATAAAATAGTAGAGGGATAGAATAAGAAGGATATATGAACATGGTAATGAAATTTCAAGGACATACCATTTGAAATGAAAAACATGTAAGGAAGACAAAAATTAGATTTCTCTTATGAAAATTTGGCATCCTAACGGCGTCACATAAATGTCAACCAAAAATGAATTGATGAGATCAAATAGGGTCTCTCATAATATGAACATAAAAGATTATTATTACAGATATAGAGATAATTCCCCAACATAATAAAAAGGAACTTGAAATACTTGACATGGAATTAGAACTTTGAAAAAGGAGAAAGGTGAAAGAACCAATTAAAAATTCGGCAGCCTAACGGCGCCACTTAAAACTTGAAAATACTGAATTGAAGAGATAAAATGGGGTATCTAATCATATTATCATAAAATAGAAGTATGATATATATAGATATCATACCCCAACATAATAAATAGGAACTTTAGAGACTTGACATGAAAGTAGAACTTTGAAAAATGAGAAAGGTGAACGAATCCCTTAAAAATTTGGCAGCCTAACGGGGCCACATAAACATCAACAAAAATGAATTGACGAGATCAAAAGGGGTCTCTCATCATATGAACAAAAATTATCAGTATGATAGATATATAGTCCATACCCCAACATAATAAAAAGGAACTTGAAAGACTTGACATGAATGTAGAACTTTGAAAAATGAGAAAGGTAAATGAATCCCTTAAAACTTTGGCAGCCTAACGATGCCACTTAAACATCAACAAAAATTAATTGAAGAGATAAAAAAGGGTCTCTCACCATATGAACATAAATGATAAGTATGATAGATATAGAGATAATACCCCAACATAAATTAACTTGAAAGACTTGACAAGAAAATAGAACTTGAAAATGAGAAGGGTGAAAGAATCCCTTAAAAATTCGGCAGCCTAACGGCGTCACATAAACATTCTTAAAACGAAATGATGAGTGTAAGAGGGGGTCTCTCATAATATGAAAATAAAAAGGACAGTATAATGAATATAAAATAACCTCCTCCAACATAACAACATGGAGCATAAAAGAAATGACATAAAAGAGATCACTTGAAAAGAAAGAGAGGGGTCAGATCCCTTACCTTAAAACGTAACTCTTAAAACTCAAAGGTTTGGACCATGAGGGCTTGGGGGAACCTTGGGAGGACTACTTGGGAGGTAATTAGACCAGAAATTCTTTGGGGGAGATTGGGGAGTCGAATGGATGAGAGGAGGGCTTGGTATTTATAGGGAAAGTGAGGGGACAAGGCATTAATGGCCAAGGGACACCTCAAAAGTGGTTTTCCCAAAACCATGTGCTCTCCCATGGTATTTCTCATGGAGTTAGGCCCCATGGGCCCCCCATAAAATAATTCACCACCTTTGGTCTAACATAACTTAAAATATCTCATGTAATCATCATGACAAAGTTATGATGTCATTAAATATACTGAAACCCTAAAACTGTATTTTTACTATTCAATGAAAATTCAACTTTCTCAAAAAAATCCCAAAATTTCACATTAACCAAATATCAGTACTCTTATTTCAAAAACGAACTCCATTTTATAGAAATAATTTTCTAAATATTTTTAATTTAATTTTTAAATAAATACACTATTCACCGAAAATTCATTTTTTGAAAAAAAAACCCGAAAAAATTACCTTAACATAATATCGATGCTCTGAGTTCAAAAATGAAATCAATTTTATAAAAATAATTTTCTAAATATTTTTAATTTAATTTTTAATTAAAAAACACTATTCACCTAAAAAAACTAATACTTGAATAATAATTTATGAAACCATTATTTAACCATTTTATTGAATCACATTACTTAATCAAGGTGCCTATATTATATTAATACTTTCTTTAAGTGAGATTACTAAACCATTTGGTCACATTACTAATCCTAATCATAAAATCACTATTCATAATTTACTATTCATAAAAAATCATGTTGATCTTATTAAACTCTAAATTTCGTACTGGACATAATTGTAGAAGACCATTTTTTGAATATCATTACACATTTTTAATTATTTAAGGTTTACCTAAACAATTTTAAAATATCCTTTTTCTAAAATTCATCAAAAATATGCATACTATATTTATCCGGACATTTGAAAATTCATAAACTTCATCATAAGAAGATGTAAAATTTTTTATTTAAAACAATGGGTTACACAAGGCAGTTACGGTCTCCTTACATAGCCCCATATCACACCAGTATAGGACCTATGTGTGAGCTGTGCTAAGGTGAGAGAATCTGAGGGAGGCTCGGCCAACATCGCACGAGTAGTAATTTCAATCAGTTTGAACTTCTCGCAAAGGTGATTCCGTTCTAGCTTCACACGACGATGTTCGGCTAGGGTTCGGTCCAGAGCAAAGCCTAGTGGTGCTACCTCCTTCCAATGTTCTGTTAGATGGGCTTCGATCTGTCCAAGACTACTGGGTGAGGCCATCAAATCTTTTTGCTATATTAATTAACCAAGATTAATTGTATTTAATAATCAAAAAGTTTAGTTTCCAGCGGTCATATTAACCAATGGTCATATAACAGTCAAAACCCAACGGTCTCATTTTAATTATACTCATGTTATCAAATGAAAATTTTTTGTTGAGTACAAAAATAAAATAAAATAACACACAAAATTAGGAAACAAGATTTTTTCAAAATTTCGAGTCGTTACAATCTTCCCCCCTTAAGAAATTGCGTCCTTGCAATATTTAAAATTGGGTTCTGAAATTTTATTGAATGCCCCACATCGGAAAAGGAGTCAGTAAAACTATTAATTTAAAAGAAAGAAAGGGAAGTACAAAGGTCACCCGAGTTAACCCATAATATGATTCCATGGAGGAAAACATGGATATGGAAGAAAAACAAAGCGTGATGTTCTGGGGGAGAGTGATAGAAAACATGATTATGAGAAAGTTAACCATATGAAAATCCCAAAACTATGATGTGTGTAAATGGTCTTTGATTACCTAGTAGGAAATGTAAAGCAACAAATTTTTTATTTTACGTTCCTTTTCATAATTTTGAGGAATTCATTCACTACATAGAACAAAAACATAAGAAAATATACCTACCTTCATATAGAGTTTCATCCTTTAATAGGTTTCTACCAAAACTAATCTTTTCTCCAAACGATGAGCATTCAAAACTACTTGGTCTCATCAAAACACAAGAATCATATTCTAGAGAATCATATAATCCACAAAGGATTAACTATCTATTTCTTCTATCTTTAAACATTATCCCAAAAACAGAAAGGGTAAGGTAAAAACCACTCTTCCAAAAGAAAGAACCCCATCGGAATGGAAAATACTTTTAAATATTCAAAGTTCCATGGTACTACCCAAATTTCATCATAGACCATTCCATAAATAACTGTCCTTAAGATTCCTCAAAATAAACCAAACTAAGATTAAAACCTAAATACAAGATAGATTTGATAACATAGTATTCCAAAATAAACTTCATTGTTCATCTCCAAACAACATCAACCACTCCTAACATCCTATAACAAAAGTAGCTAACCTAAACATATTTTTCCCAAGATAGGTTAATCATTCCCATAAGTAACCTAAATTACTGTAAGTCCACCTTAAATTCATCGATTCTTCAAAATATTAGTCAACCTTACTCCTCAATGAAAATACCATAGTAATCTATTTACCTAGATCATATAGGGTCCCCAAAATAGTGAAAGTCTTCCAAAATAATAGTCATCCTTTAATCCCCTAATCATCTCTATCATATTAATATGGAAATCGTCACATTTCCTATAATATTGGTTGTTAGGACATGTTCTTCCATTTCCCGGCATTAACTATGAAAAGAAAGTACAATTAGGGGCTTTAATACTTAGCCAATAATCATGAAAAGGAACTTAAAGCATATCAGGATAACTTTTAGAAGAAAAGTATACCCTAACTTGTGATCCCCTAGGTTCCCATCTAGGTTATCCATGATCATATATTCTTATGTTAATCTTTATATTATTTTATCATTGTTCTTTTAACAAAGGTTCATACTAAGCTTATGAATTTACCAAAGCATATCCCCTGGGAGTGTCGTAACCAAGAGTGCAGCAAGGCTCGTTGTCATGTACCAGTTCCCGTTTGAGTCTAGCTGAAACTAGTGTTTTTGGGTTTTACCCCTATGTACATCTGTGCCAGAGCCACCTCTACCAGCTCGTATCCAGATAAGGATGTATTTTCTTGGCAACCCATTACTCAATACTCAGCAAAATACCAGGAAGATTTCCTATATATAAACTTTTCTATATACTTCTTCCTAAAGTTTTCATATCCTAATTTCCACAAATAACAAAACCATCCTTTGATACCAACTATAGCATCCCACCTTTTTATAACATAAACTTTCATTACATTACAGAAAACTGAGGATCTTTAAGGTTTAGTGTCTTGGAAACCAGGAACATAACACAAGAAAACAACATAAAACATTCTTCTTAAAACCTCGAATGGCTTCTCCTTAAGTTCATCATAGGTTCATTACTGCATCTCATAACTTGGGGACATACATCAAAAGAAAGGGTGAGCAGAAGTCCCAATAAGGGAAACAAGGGAAACATTTAACATGTGAACTTGAGATACATCAACTTTGTCATGAAAAAGAACATTAAGGCATGAGAAAGAAATCATGTGGCATATCATAATAAAAATAACATTTTTCATAACATTAAGACGTGTCTACATCATTTAACAAATGCAATCATGAACATATCACCAAGGTCCATCCCCAAGGTGTCATTTGAAAATTACCAAGGTTATTCACCAAGATATCGTGAAAATTGTAATCTCTAGTGGTTACATCATTACCCAATGAATTGGAGTGCTATCCGGGCACACCCTTAAATTTTCCATTATTATCATGTGAGCCACATATATAATCATCCAAAATTTCATAAATAACCCATATAGCATAAAATAAATGGGTTTCATTTCATAATCATAGCGTTTTAAAAACTTCTTTAAAGACATGATCTTTACGTCACTTTAAACCCATGGAAGGGGAGAGCGGGTTTCATGTATGTAAATCCCATAATTTAAAGTAGAACATTTTGGTATATATTTGAATAACCCTGTAGAAATAATAGCTTTTAGTATTTACTTTATAACATAAAATAATATTGAGAAAAGAAAGAGAGGCATCATGAGATAAAAATTCTGCAGCATAACGGCTATGTTTCGGGGTTTTAGAAATCATTTAAAAGAGAGGGGACATGGGTCAAACAATCAAAATGACCCATAAAACAGTATAGGGACAGAATACGAAGGATATATGAACATGGTAATGAAATTTCAAGGACATACCATTTGAAATGAAAAACATGGAAGGAAGACAAAAATTAGATTTCTCTTTTGAAAATTCTGCAGGCTAACGGCGTCACATAAACTTCAACCAAAAATGAATTGATGATATCAAATAGGGTCTCTCATCATATGAAAATAAAAGATCAGTACAATAGATATAGAGATAATACCCCAAAATAATTAAAAGGAACATGAAAGACTAGACATGGAATTGGAACTTTGAAAAAGGAGAAAGGTGAAAGAACCACTTAAATATTTGGCAGCCTAACGACGCCACTTAAAACTTCAAAATACTGAATTGAAGAGATAAAATGGGGTATCTCATCATATGATCATAAAATATCAGTATGATAGATATATAGATCATACCACATCATAATAAAAAGGAAATTGAAAGACTTGACATGAAAGTAGAACTTTGAAAAATGAGAAAGGTGAATGAATCCCTTAAAAATTTGGCAGCCTAACGGCACCACATAAACATCAACAAAAAAGAATTGATGAGATCAAAAGGGGTCTCTAATAATATTAACATAAATGATCAGTATGATAGATATAGAGAGCATACCCCAACATAATAAAAAGGAACTTGAAAGACTTGACAAGAAAGTAGAACTTTGAAAAATGAGAAAGGTGAACGAATCCCTTAAAAATTTGGCCGCCTAACGGCACCACTTAAACATCAACAAAAATGAATTGATGAGATCAAAAAGGGTCTCTCATCATGTGAACATAAATTATCATTATGATAGATATAGAGATCATACCCCAACATAAAGTAACTTGAAAGACTTGACAAGAAAATAGAACTTGAAAATGAGAAGGGTGAAAGAATCCCATAAAAATTCGGCAGCCTAACGGTGTCACATAAACATTCTTAAAACGAAATGATGAGAGTAAGAGGGGGTCTCTCATAATATGAACATAAAAAGTGCATTATAATTAATATAAAATAATCTCCTCCAACATAAGAACATGGAGCATAAAATAAATGACATAAATGAGATCACTTGAAAAGAAAGAGAGGGGTCAGATCCCTTACCTTAAAATGTAACTCTTAAAACTCAAAGGTTTGGAGCTTGAGGGATTGGGGGAACCTTGGGAGGACTCCTTGGGAGGTAAGGAGACCATAAATTCATTGTGGGATAGTGGGGAGTCGAATGGATGAGAGGAGGGCTTGGTATTTATAGGGAAAGTGAGGGGACAAGGCATTAATGGCCAAGGGACACCTCAAAAGTGGTTTTCTCAAAACCATGTGCTCTCCCATGGTATCTCCCATGGAGTTAGGCCACATGGGCCCACATAAAATAATTCATCACCTTTGGTCGACCATACCTTAAAATATCTCATGGAATCATCATGACACAGTTATGATGTCATTAAATATACCGAAACCCTAAAACTGTATTTTTACTATTCACTGAAAATTCAACTTTCTCTGAAAAATCCCAAAATTTCACATTAACCAAATATCAATACTCTGATTTCAAAAACGAACTCCATTTTATAAAAATAATTTTCTAAATATTTTTAATTGAATTTTTAAATAAATACACTATTCACCGAAAATTCATTTTTTCAGAAAAAACCCCCAAAATTACCTTAACATAATATCGATGCTCTAAGTTCAAAAATGAAATCCATTTTATAAAAATAATTTTCTAAATATTTTTAATTTAATTTTTAATTAAAAAACACTATTCACTTGAAAAAACTAATACTTGAATAATAATTTATGAAACCGTTATTTAACCATTTTATTGAATCACATTACTTAATCATGGTGCCTAGATTATATTAATACTTTCTTTAAGTGAGATTACTAAACCATTTGGTCACATTACTAATCCTAATCATAAAATCACTATTCATAATTTACTATTCATCAAAAATCATGTTGATCTTATTAGACTCTAAATTTCATACTGGACCTAATTGTAGAAGACCATTTTTTGAATATCATTACACATTTTTAATTATTTAAGGTTTACCTAAACATTTTTAAAATATCCTTTTTCTAAAATTCATAAAAAATATGCATACTATATTAATCTGGACATTTTAAAATTCATAAACATCATCATAAGAAGAAATCAAAATTTTTATTTAAAACAAAGGGTTACACAAGGCAGTTAAGGTCTCCTTACATAGCCCCTTATCACACCAGCATAGGACCTAAGTGTAAGGGGTGCTAAGGTGAGAGAATCCGAGGGAGGCTCAGACAACATTGCACAAGTAGTAATTTCTATCAGTTGGAACTTCTCGCGAAGGCGATTCCGTTCAAGCTTCACACGACGAAGTTCGGCTTGGTTTTGGTCCAGAGCAAAGCCCAGTGGTGCTACCTCCTTCCCATGTTCTGTTAGATGAGCTTCGATCGGTCCAAGACTACTAGGTGAGGCCATCAAATCTTTTTTCAATATTAATTAACCAAGATTACTTGTATTTAATAATCAAAACGTTTAGTTTCTAGCGTTCATACTGACCAATGGTCATATAATAGTCGAAACCCAATGGTCTCATTTTAATAATACTCATGTTATCAAATGAAACATTTTTGTTGAGTACAAAAATAAAGAAAAATAACACACAAAATTAGGAAACAAGATTTATTCAAAATTTAGAGTCATTACAAATATTCAATCCCAAAATCAATGTGGATATAATTATTATCTTTGGGGAATGGAATATTGTATAGTGACCATCTATTGGGATTTATAACATAGATTAAACCCACTAGACACTAAACTATGATTTTAAACACTAGACTCTATTTCATGAGTTCCCCTATTTGACACTAAATAATGAGTGACCCAACTTGAATCTAAATTTATATTTTACCCAGTAGACACTAAATTTGGAATTTACCAACTAAAATCTAAACCACAACTTTCCCGACTATTCTCTAAACCATAAGTTCCCCACTTGTCTATAAATAATGGGTGCCCCTACAAAACTTTAATACATTACTACCTCTCTATTTATTTTTAATATAAAAGATTGACATCACCTTTCTAGCCTTAAATCAAAGATATATCCCTCCCTATGTAACAAACAAGATAATATCCAACAATCCTTTATGAACAATGATAATAAAAGTAAATGTGATCAATATACTCATCCCTATAATGAAACTTTCATCAACCTAATATTGTGGTATGTGATTCAATCAACCATCATATATAAGGATTATGTTGGTATGGGATTGATGGATATTTCTCAAATATATGATATGGTTTTAGACTAATAAATATGCTACTCGGTGGCATTATTTGACCTATAATTCCCTTTCCCAAAGAAATAATCCATTATCAACATCCTGATGGTGAGATTCAACCCTGCATGGGAACATTGGAAAATAGGTATAGATTGTAGCATCATTTTCACACAAAAATAACATATTCAAATCCATAATTATTGAACTCAATGTGAATTACTTCTCACTAAACAATGATAAGATGAGTAGTAATTAGAATGAACACCATTTAATGTTCTATTTAGGACAAGATTCATTACACAACTCCTATAAAATGAAAACCACTATACACTTGAGTTGATGTTCTCGTTCCACTACTAATATTTGAGGATGTTTGATGAATATCATATATGTATATACTACTCCTTGGAACCCACATAATGATATCCCATAAATTCATACATAGGTAGTGAAAACTATCTCTCCCACATATACTGAGTTACTTCATCCCATTTTCTAGAAATATGTGATATAATAGTGGGTGATCAAATACCAAGTCCATTAGTGTAAGAATGAATGTGTTTTCCTTAAATTACATTTGGATATGGAGGAGCTTGAATCAATGTAACTAGACAAATTATCCAAACAATGAACATGTCAATGTGTAAAATAACCACCCTTTCAAAACTACCAACTACTTAGAAATTATAACCCTTGAGTGATAAAATGAAACCCTTCCATATTTACACAATATAATGGGTATCCACAATTGACTAGTTCCAATTATTTCATTGATGTCACTAAAGAGGGATCTATACATCTTGTTTTACTATCAACATAGTACTATCAACCAACAACAGATCTAGTTGATGATACTCCTTCTGAACCATCTCCAATCAAAACTACAAAATAAAAAATTTAGGGCAACCCATCATCCTTACTCAAGGGGATACTTATCCATTAGTTGCTTCATTATCCCTTTCAATTACAACTATTTTATGGTATTGATTATCATAACATTGGGATAAAATCCTTGAATACCACTTAGGTTTTCTCAGTTGCATCTCCCATCCATTGGGTTCATTAATAATCATCACTGAGACCCTCTCAGTGATGAATAATTTTGTCACCTTGAAGGTTCATTCCAAGGTGAAATATTTACTAGTCTTCACATAGGCCCTCCATATGATGATAACAATGATACTTCTATAAATTAACCCCATGACACAGAGAATCATGTTCTTGAGGTACTCCTCAATCAAAAATGGAATTCAAATTTGGGAATAAATTATGGATCACCAAAGATATTTCATGATCTCAATCTATTGAGATATTGGGAGAAGATTATAGTAATCTCACCATTAAAACCCCCTGGATCAAATCCATTTTTTCTAAGGATGTCAATTCTGGAAGTTATCATACACGTGGAACAAAAGTCCCTTAGAAAGTACAAGTTCATGGTGGATGTGATGTCATTCATTTAGGTTTTTTACACAACATCAGTAGTGGCTCCATAAATATGACTTTTCTCTACCTGTACATTAGAGGTACAATAGCCACACAGGAACACAAAAACACAACTAAATGAGTAAGAATATTAAGACAAACCATGAATTACCATTTTGTTACCTTAATAATGGAATGTAATCATCTTCTCATATAGATTAGTGATACTAAATACTAATATATATTGGATATATTCCTCTCCATATCAATAGGAGAACACCCCAATCATTAAATCCTTTACTCAACAATACACTATAATGCTGATCCAAATAACTTCCTCATATGGCTTACCACCACTTCTTCATGGATTATCTTGGGGATCAATTAACCTCCTTAGATAATTAAATTCCATGTATAGAATAAGAGAACAATAGGGTAAATTTTTTGACGGTATATTCCATATATTATATCTCTTTAATGTTTTATCCATACTTGAACATTAATTATTAAATATCATATTTAATGTATAGAACATACATGGAATATAATCAACATAACCTATGGGTAACACTCAATTCACTCAATATCCATTAGTTTATGTAACCCATATAATCTTACCACAATGGGTATCTAACATTATAGGGGTTAAATGTGAAAATTTATTCCCTTTTATCCATGAAACGCCTGAACTATGGAAAATAAAATCAAAATATCCAACAACCATGTGTTAAAAATATAGTCATGTTTTTAAATGTTATTGAAGAATTCATAACCAATGTTTAGATTTGGGGATGAGGTTTTTATGTGGAACTCCAATTTGCAACCCTGTATGTTAATGATTGGTGTAAAAAGGTCCACACAATCTCCTACCCTATAGTGGACGTCTACAGTATCTTATGATATGACCCGAACTCGGGAGTATGATCAACATCACTAATTTATTCAAGATGCTCATCTCATCTCTGAATCATGAAAGATGAATATTCGAACTAAGTGTGCATCAATATATCATTATTAGAATCTATAAAAATAGTAACATATAAATATATGTATATATATATATATATTCTCTACATCCAAAAAATGATGATATTTCCCTATAGGGTTAGGAGGTCATGGTCCCCTATACATGATATACTGGTACTGGGTAATTATGAAAGATAAATAGCCTTCCTATTATAGTCCATTGTCCCCTAGTATATCCTATAATTATTATTAAGGAATTGAGACAATATATAATTACTTGATTAGGATAAAATCCCGCCATATCTACATATATGAACTTCCCTTTAAGTTAGGTGGTATCTTTAGGTGACTCACTCATGGTAACTCTTCGTGTGAAACTAGGCCCCAGACCTATGTGGGGTCAAAAGAGGATGAAATTCAAGGATCAAAAAGACTATAAGGGATCTAATTGCGATGGAATGATGGGGATATCAGGAGGAAATTATGTTATATAATAAATAGATGAGCCTCTAAATTTATTCAATGGTATTGAGGGTCTTATACCATGGACTTCAACCATTGTTAATGATATTCTGATAAATTACCCTTATAGAAATGAGTATGATGATTTCGATATAATGGGAGGGGGAATTTACTAATATATGATACTCAACAATACAAGTATCTATGAGGTTTTTTTATACATTGAACCAATGAAAAGTTATGGATCTTGGTAATCCTCTAATCATTCAACTTATTAACACCAATTAGAACCATCATAAGGGAAAATTTATTACCTCTACCTCATGTCTGACAAAGATGATTGAGGTAGTCTCTGTGGATGAAATAATGGCCTCCTTATTATATGGGATAAAAGTTTCTTAACATAATAATGTCAATCCCCTTAGAGGTTACCAAACAACCATAAAGGAAAATCATTCCATTGATGTCACTCCAACCATGGAGTTCCCTAAACTTATGGATATCTTATATCCATTTCATTAATAAATGGGTTGCTCTGCCAACTTAAGGTAGGATTTAGGCATACCTGTAGTATATCATCCATCATATAAGAATGACTTTCCACCTCAATGTTTTGGAAATGCTAATTAAATAGTTATATACCCTATATGTGTACATTCAAATGAGGATGCTTTCTTGATTTATCTACTTAACACCCTTACGAAAAACATGGATCCCTTAGAAACATTTATTTTATTGATCCATTATTAGAAGTATCCATACCCAGAAATTTTGGACCATGTCCATCCATCGCCAAATTTAAAAAAATGATATTCATGTTCTCTAATAGATTGAGAAACCAAGATAATCACGTCATACATATTACCAATTTATGTGGCCCAAAATTGATAACCCCTATAAATAGGTGGTAGTAAATATTCCTCTCTTTATTTAGATAATATATGGACATGTTGTTTTGGGTGATAAATTTAGACCCACATTCCATTTCTAGATCAGATGACCTCCATCTAAAGTTCCCCAACTAGTTTAGTTCATCAATATTAGTAATGATATTTCATACCCTCTTCATGTATATAAATTTGTAGAACGATCATGTATAAAATTTCATCAATCAATGGAAAAACAAGATGTATTACATTGACATTCAACCCTCACTGGAGCAACTATTAGGGATGTGTGTGGAAAAATTCTAGGATTCCCTGGTCCGAACTCTTGTCTCCCTAAAGAATACCTTTCGATTTCAATAGTTTTTCATGACGATATAATGTTTTGAGGAGGCTATGTTTCATACCAAAAACAAGACTCATCTACTGCCTACCCCATCAATAAGTAAGTAAATAATAGTATAATAACCCTAGTGGTGTAGGCTCTAAACCCTGAACTGTTATGGTTCCAGGTGGCCTCATTGAACATACCTTATTATGTGAAGTCTGGTTTTATAAATAATTTTAATGTATCTCTCATATACATGATGTAATGATACATTAATGATTTAAATAATTGGTTTAATTCCTTCAAGAATAGAAAAGATTCCAACAACTTCCTATATGTTGTGGAACATAATTTTCTCAATATTTTGGAAAAAAGAGTTCCTTATAATGAAGAATTAAGGAACCATACAAACCATTTACCTTATCATAGGTTTCATAGACACATGATATAATCATGATTCATATTTTAGTATTGGATCTAGAAGATAATAGATGAAGGTAAGGTAGATTTAGTCACACCATAGGTAGACATCAAATGTGTTTTAAATAACATTGATGATAGTGAAGATACATGCATGTGGAATCAAGCCTCGATTAAATTAATAAAAAAATTCATAATTTATTATCTTGAAAGTATATTATTTATTCATATGGGATAATCTATTCAATTATGAATATACAAGAACCACAAAATATAATACATATTTTTTGGTGGATCTGTCAACTAGACCATCAAGTAAAGGTTACTGAAGTCGACATTGAGTTCGAAAAAGTGTTGAGGTGTCTATTATAGATCAAAATCTGTATCATATACTCGAATATTAAATTCTATGAACATTCTGAGGTCACCCGTTACCCTAAGATATTTCAATATTACTATAACGTGGAGTGGTTGAATTACTTGGAAAATACTATTCATCTAGTCTGTTGTCTTATTAAGAAAACAGATGATAAATTTTTTATCAACCCCACAAAGAGTCTGTCATTGAAAATATAAATTTAATAGAATACATGACTAAATACCATGTGGAGATTAGGGTTCCTTACCTAAACATGTCAAAAAAGTTTCTAAAATAAGAACTAAGTAATTAATTTATACCATACAGGTGGAAAAGTCCACTATATGAGCCTCTAAGGACACATTGTATCTTATTAAGTTGTTTGACCGATGGTAAAATCCATAAAATCTTAAAATTCAAGGAAAATAGTGAATGTTTTCTAAAATATTTCACTAAAAATGCCAAGAGCTTCGGTACATCTGATTGGGGAATAACCCCTAGGGTGTATAGGCATGCCTTTGTCATGACTGTTTGATATGAATAAGAATCTTTCTGTAATCCAAAATAATTAATCAGTCCTTGATACAAATATCATATTGAATCCATATCCTTTGTCCATAAATAACCCTTTATATTTTGATATATATGTTTTCATTGGGGAAGCATATCATGTATATGTATGTGAGCATGATGAATATTAATTTGTTATCTCCTTATCAAGTAAATATGAGGGCATGGTCATAAATATATATTTAATAAACCTTTGTCTCATAGAAAATATCAATTATATTGAGGTTTACAAGATTTTTTGGAAAATGGATTGGTGAGAAACCTTTTCCCAAACCAAATGATCCAATATAATCAATAAATAGAGGATAATTTATCCCCATACAACCTACAAATTCTGAGCTATAAAAAAAGGGAACATAAATCACTTAGGATGATATTGTTGTAGACCGAGTTTTGAAACATGGTATCTGACCTCAGTTTCTCAGTTTTATATAAAGAAACCACATTTATCAATTGAGTTGATTCAAATTACACAATTATCATATTAGGGGAAATAATATTCAAGGATGAATACACACTTTCACAAGAAACATTGAAGGATTATCTTTATCCCCATTGATGAAATTTTTACCTTTTTATACCAGAGGTTGTGTTTGATTTATATTAAATTATTTTATCCATGAAATATTTACATACTCCCCAGTGAGAAATGATAAGGATATAAGGAATAGGGACATCAACAACCATTAACATGGTTTCCATCTCTTTTCAAGAGATGATACGTGTAAGCCATTGTATAAATGAGCATCAATGGACTATAATGGTTAATATGGTCACATATTCTGATGAAAAGGCAAAATACATCATCTTATTTAAAATAATACATGACATATTTTTTATAAATTACAAGTATATTCCCATGAACACACATTAGGTCATTGTCTATAGATTGGGTCTTCCATTTAACCCCTAAGGATATAAATTGTAAACCAGAAGGATGCACCCCTTTGACGGTTCCATGGTTGATTGTGAAGTAGACAAGTTGATTAAATAGAACGTGGTTAGGGAGGTCCAATAACACAAATAATTTTACAATGTTATCATAGTATGGAAAAATACCAAGAATATTTGAGTTTATATTGACTTCTAGGATTTGAACTATGTATGCCCGAAAGGTGAATTCCGCATTTCGGTCATAGATTTGTTTATTGGTGAAACTATTGGCTTCCACACCATCTCTATCATGGATTAATATCTATGATTTAATCAAATATGTATGTCTCTTGATGATAATGATTCTACTATGTTTAGGGAACCCTTGGTGACATAATGTTATTGGGTGTTTCCATTGTCCTGAAGAATGTTAGAGAAACCAATCAATGATCAATATATAAAATCATAAAACCCCTTCTAGGGATGATGATGGAGTGTTATATACTTGCTTTTATCGTGATATCTGGTCAATTACATGATTATATTACTGATATTGAGAATTGTTTCACCATGAAATGTTCCCACAACCTTATGATTGTAACACCACGAGATTCCATGATACGCTTCTGTTTCAATAATGCAATAGCTTGCATTGTACGCAAGTTTGAGATTCTAACACACTGCGACCAATAAAAATAGCCATTATGAATAGTAATACCCACTTTTTAAAATTATATATATTTTATATTTCAAAATGGACTTAATTTTTGGATTCAGAATATCCAAATTATCCTAGGTTGAATTTTTGGTATTTTTCTGAGAACTTCAAATTTTTTATGAATTGTGAAAAATACTTAAAAACATCTTTTTTAATCAAAATAATTTATAGTGATAAATTATAATATTTAATGGTTTTAATGTATAATTAGAATATATTTTTACCATTTTATCCAATGGTGTTCATTATAATTAATTTCACTTTGAAATTGGACATAAACAATAGACAATCTTTTGATATATATTGTTTCTTAAAAACAAGATATTTGATGTGACAGTGGGAATTAATTATAAAATTAATTAATGCAACTTATATGTTTGGAATTTTTTAAAATAGACATCATATTTCAATTCGGAATATCAATTATAGCTTAGGGTGAATTTTTGGCATTGTTCTGAAAAACTTCAATTTTGATGAATAGTTAAACCACTAAGTGGTAGTTAAAAACTGATTTTTTTTCTTTAAATAAAACATTACACTTTCTAGGATTTTATTTTCAAAAATCTGACATACATGGTTGTAGTTAGAAATTAAAATGTGGTTCAATGGGATTAAAACAATTTTTTGGTGAATAGTAACTTTTAAGTTTAATTAATCGCAATTAAAGGTAATTAGTGAAATTTAAGGTAAAAATGATATTATAATAATACGAAAATACCTTTACATTTTTCCTACCCATATTTAATGAGTCATGGACGACCATGAAAATCCATGGGTCAACTTGGGGACCCCATGGAGCCACTTGGGTAAGAAAATGACATTACTAACTTTTTATTTAAAGTAAAAATAAAATTGTCACAAACATGTGTTGTTTTACTAAAACAATTATTACATGGGGTTATATAAGGTATCTTTTCGACTATAAATATTCATTGGAAATATAAAAATATTTCCTAAATCATGGTAATTTTTATATAATTTATATACATTATATAAATTAAATTATTTATGACACAATGATGATGTAGCGATTACCTCATTAATTAACAATTTAAATAAAATGAAACAATAATGTAAAATATAAGACTTAAACTTGTCAAAAACCTATTGGATGAGTATATTTCAAACCATTATCACCTTAGACTCGAAATATATAAGTGTGGGACCTTTGAATTCCGAAAAGCACATCATAATAATGTAACATTTCATGACCTTCCAAGAGTGCCCCTCCTCTCCTCTTATAAAAGGCCCTCTCCTCTAACACCTTATTCACACCTTCAAGCCATTTGGCTCAGCCAACCTCTACCCAAATACTCTGTCAACTTCCCTCTCTTACTCCTAGAAGCCTGAATTTGGGCAGAAGTCTTCCCAATGAAGCCTTTGTCTCAAATTAAAATGAGTTACCTGATTTTATTGTAATGTATTCTATTATGTTATTTTGTTTTATTTTGCTTCTGCAACCCCTTAAAATATTTTTATTACTTTATTTTGAAACAAAAACAGTATATAAAATATAATAGGATGTTTTTATGATAATTATTTTATTTACACTTTCACACACCTTCGTCTAATGGTTAAATAACATACTGTTTCTGTGGGTGGTGAAATACTAGCCCACGAAACGATGATTGTTCAATATTCTTTTAACACCTCTAATGGTTTCCATTTTTTTGAAAATATTTTCATATTTGATATATATATTATGTTTATGTTTTCTTTATGCTTATGTATTTATCATTTATTACATACCTTTGTGATTTCCATTATGGGTAAATGTGATAATTTCATTTTAGGAAGTACGGACTACCGCCCCCTCAACGTGATTTGAATCGTTAATGCCATATGTGGGACGTATAAAGGATGGTGTAAATGATATTATATATGATATTATACTGTAATTATAATAAACCTTTATATCATTATGATTTCATTCCATTAAATATGAAATAGAAATGAAAGTAGCGTTCATTCGTACGTACGACTTACCGTCTCCATGAACGGTGCATTTCATTTCTTACCTCTAAATATTACGTAATATTATGAATGAATGTATATACTAGATATATATGATATATATGATATCTAAATCGTGAATATAATTATGGATATAATGGATATTTTACCAAATGAACAACTTGTAATTATAAGAAGTTTATTTTTCACTCAAGTAGCAAAGATTGATAAAACAACCGTTATTAACATAAATAATTACATAATGTTCATAAAATGGTAAAAAGTGATATAAATGGAAAAATAAACTTGAAAAACGTTCTTAAGAAATTATAAATTAACTCTAGTTTATTATTAAGGAAATTAAAGAACGGTCTAGTGAAGTCGGACACGAGCTAAGGGAACTTCTTAATCCAATTTTCGTTCCTTGGGTTAATCTCCTACTTTCAAATTATGTCATGATATTATTATGTCCTATCTTGTATTTTTACTTTCATTATGTGTAATTATAGTGAATACACATAATAGATCTATTTTATTTAAAAAAGTATCTTTGTAAGGGACTTCGTCTCCATCTCCATTCATTGAGGCATATTTTCTTTTATACACAAATTTCTTTTATACTGTGTATAAATCCATTTAACTATACGTATATTCAAAAGGAATTTTTTTATACGAAAAGTTTTAAAAAAAGGAAAAAGAAATGTTTTTCTTTTCGTACGTATGCGGCGACAACGACTTCTCCGCCGCCGTGACCATAATTTTAGTTTCGGCTTCCTCTACAAGACATAACATTTTTAATTGAAAAATAAATACCAAGTTTTAATTTTCTTTTATTTTGGTACTAAAAATGGTTTTGATAATGTTTTTATTATATCAATGTGTTGTATTGATATCTTGTGATTGAAATTTGGAAATGTTATATTTCCTTTACGCATGTTTTATGTGATACAATTATGTTATGGTTTATGATATGTTTAAACCTGTTCATATGAGGAATGCATTGGACTTGATAAGTGACGGGTGGAGCTCGCTATAGCATCTCGATGCATCGACAGGTCTCATGAGACAAACTAGTGTCTTGGCATGAGGCCTTGACAAAACCATATTTGTAGTCTTGGCACGAGGCCTTGGATACATGGTTATGATAGTCTGGCATTATGTATTCCATCATTATGAAAGTTGTTATTGATATTTAATGTGATTATTAAACCATAGAATATTGATGTGAATAAGTAAATGGAATTATCTCATTTTAATATTTCCATATTATGTTGAAGTTCATGTTTAAAAGGCTTTTGTTTTAGTTATACATTTCCTTAAATGTTTTTGTTGATTTATGAAAGCTTCCGCTATATTGTTATCCTTATTGAGCATATGAGCTCACCCCTTTCAATGTTTTATTTTTCCTAGGATGTGAAGAAATATTTTATGACTGACTTACAGGGATAGTCTGAAGGGGATAGAAGTGTGGACTATGGAGACTATGTTATTGTGATTTTTCACTTTATGATGTAATGTATCATTTATGAATGTATCTAGTGTTTCCAAGGCTACTAAACTAATCGGTATTTTGAGACTTGATCTTTTTTTATCATGCCAATGTTACGCAATAATGCACCGACTCTGGGTAACTGGGGTCGGGGCGTTACAGTTGGTATCATAGGTTTTTTTGTACTAACCTTGGAAGCCAGATTTAGACAAAATTTTATTAGATCACATAGCCCAAAGATATACTTTGAGGATTAGTATAGAAGAACTTCCTAGAATTTTGGTATTATAGTGATTTTGTGAGTTTTCCGAGAAATAAATCCATGTCTAGATACGAGCAGGTAGAGGCGACTCTATCACATATGTACCCAGGGGTAAAACCCGAAAACACCGCTTTGAGCTAGACTCGAACAGGAACTGGTGCACGACAACTGGCCTAGCTGTACTCTTGGTTATGACACTCCCGGGGGATATGCTTAGGATAATTCTCATTTTCTTTACAAACCATTATGAGGGGTTTATGAGTATATACTTCCTCAATGAAAACATTTTTATGATTATGTATTATATCCATAAATAGTTCAATTTATGTTAAGAGTTTTACAAGTATGGAATTATGTATTTTGATTCATAAACTAATCTAGTTTATGCCATTGTTTAGAAATGGCGCCTCGTGGGAGGAATGGAAACTGTATTAATGCACGCACTCCATGTTGGGATTTTCTGCCTCCTCAAGATAATTATAATGGAGCTGGAGATACAACTGGTGCAGATCAACTTATCACCATACTAGGATAAATCACTCAGGTTATGAATAATAACCTTACTCGTATGGAGCACCCTGATCCGCAACATGGAGGATCAATTTTAGACCGCTTCATGAGGCAACAACCGCACGCATTTAATGGGGGTACAAATCTATTAGTAGCTCAGAAATGGATAAAATCCTTAGAGAAAATATTCCATGCCTTGGGGAGTAGCGAAAGGAAGAAGGTTGTCATGGCCATTTACCGGCTCACTGGCGATGCCGATCAATGGTGGTCTCTGATTCAAAACATGAAATAAGATGAAGAAGTATCTAATATGGAATGGAGGGAGTTCAAAGAGCTTTTCATAGAAAAATACTTCCCTCATGACCATAGAGCAGATATGGAAATGCAATTTCTGAGTCTGAGGCAGAAGGAGGATGAGAATTTCGCAAAGTATGAGGCTAACTTTACAAGGTTAGCGAGGCATGCCCCAGATTATATACGTAACCCAAGAGGTATTATCGATCGTTTCTTTGATGGGTTAAAACCATTTCTCCGTCGAGAATTAGTATCACAATCTTTCTCAAAGTACGAAGATATAGTCTCATGTTCTATCAAGACAGAAAATGAATTCACTAAATCTTATGATAATAAAGTAAAGTAAGAGAAGAATAGAATGGTGGAACAAGAGATAGATAAAGGGAAAAAAATAAGGAAGGATTTTACATTATGTGATAACTGTGGGAAGAATCACCCTGGTACTTGCCTTAATGGAATGAGAGTTTTTTATAAATGTGGAGAAAAAGGTCACCAGGCTCGTGATTGCAAGGGAAAGAAAGAGGCTGTCAATGTTGAATGCTACAATTGTAGGTAAATGGGGCATTATGCAAATTAATTTCCTAAGCGTTAGGGAAACTTACCTCAGAAAAGGCCAAGGGATCAAGGGAAATATCATGCTGTTACTACAGTTGAAGTGGAATAATTAATGTTTTGGTGGTTTTGGACTCAAGGATTATATTATGGTTATAAGAATAATGTGGTATATATAAGGATTGTACTGCAATACTTTTTTTCATTAAGGTTTTAAAATTATGAAGGTAATAATATTTTTAATATGTGACAATAAGAGAAACTTTACTTTGTTTGGGGAATCTGATGTTACAATTGATTTTGGAATTTAGAGACCTTTTAGAGAAGTCTGGATAGAGGTATTTTGGATAACTATAAAGGTTGGAATGGATTAATTTGAACCTTGAATAGTATTGTTTACGGTTAAAACATTTCTGAAGATTATTTTTGGAATATTATAATACTATAGTTTTAGGAAAAGGACAACCTGCAGGTTGGGGGATAACCCATCGCGTCGGACAAAGCTGCAGGAATTGAACCCACAACCATAGTGTGAAATGCCTTTATTACCTACCACTATCCTACAGGAAGTCCCTGGTTATTACAAAATGGTTTTCCTAATCTAAATGTTATGTGTTGATATTTGGAACCTTGTACGATTAAGATAAATATAATATTTTTGAGTTCTATTATATTTTTGAGTGAAAGATGGGTTTGTGGTAAATATTTATTAAAGAATGAAAGTGTACATGACAAGTAAGTATATTTCCTTACATTCTTAGTAAATCTTTTAAATAAATTCTTCATCTTTATGAAAGGTAACTTAAAACAAAAACGTTGTCGATTAACCTTTCCTACTGGGGATTCAATGACCGTTTAACCAATCACCAGTTTGTGATTTTCTTGTGGTTAACTTTATCCTAATCCTGTTTTCTACAAATCTCCATCAGAACATGATGGTTTGTTTTTCCTCCGTATCCATATTTTCATAGAATCTTAGTATGGGCTATCTCGGGTGACCTTTGTACTTCTCTTTCTTTCTTTTAATGTTATATTTTTATTAACCTTATTTCTGATGTGGGTTTTCCACAAAGGTATTTTCTATTTTCAAACTTTTATTTTCAAAGATAAATTTCAAATAGTGAGGACACAATTTATTGATGTAGGGGAGAATGTAACACCCTGAGATTCCATGATACACTTCTCTTTCAATAATGCAATAGCTTGCATTGTACGCATGTTCGAGATTCTAACACACCGTGACCAATCAAAATAGCCATTATGAATAGTAATACCCACCTATTGAAATTATATATATTTTATATTTCAAAATGGACATAATTTTTGGATTCGGAATATCAATTATAGCGTAGGGTGAATTTTTGGCATTGTTCTGAAAAACTTCAATTTTTGATGAATAGTGAAACCACTAAGTGGTAGTTAAAAACTGATTTTTCGGTTAAATGAAACATTACCACTTCTGTGAATTGATTTTCAAAAATCCGACATACATGGTTGACATTAGGAAGTAAAAATGTGGTTCAATGGGATTAAAATAAATTTTTGGTGAATAGTAACTTTTAAGTATAATTAATCGCGATTATAGGTAATTAGTGAAATTTAAGGTAAAAATGATATTATAAAAATATGAAAATACCTTTACACTTGTCCTACGCTTATTAATTGAGTCATGGCCGACCCAGAAAATCCATGGGTCAACTTGGGGACCCCATGGAGCCACTTGGGTAAGAAAATGACATTAATAACTTTTTATTTAAAGTAAAACTAAAATTGTCACAAACATGTGTTGTTTTACTAAAACAATTATTACATGGGGTTATATAAGTTAGAGTTTAGACTATAAGTATTCATTGGAAAGCTAAAACGATTTCCTACATCATGGTAATTTTTTTAATAATTTTTAGATAATAAATAAATTAAATTATTTATGACACAATGATGATGCAACGATTACCTCATTAATTAATGATTTAAATAAAATGAAAAGATAATGTATACTCTAAGACTTACAATTGTAAAAAACCTATTGTATGAGTATATGTCTAACCCTTATCACCTTAGACTATAAATATATAACTATGGGACCTTTGAAATCCGAAAATCACTTCATAATAATGTAACATTTCATGACGTTCCAAGAGTGCCCCTCCTCTCCTCTTATAAAAGGCCCCCGCCTCTACCACCCTATTCACACATTCAAGCCATTTTGCTCGGCCAAACTCTTCCCAAATACTCTCTATACTTCCCTCTCTTACTCCTAGAAGCCTCAATTTGGGCAGACGTCTTCCCAAGGAAGCCTTTGGCTCAAATCAAAAAGAGTTACCCGATTTTAAAGTAATGTCTTCTCTTATGTTATTTTGTTTTATATTGATTCTCCAACCCCTTAAAATATTTTTATAACTTTATTTTGTAAGAAAACAAGTATCTAAAATATACTAGAATGTTGTTATGATATGAATTTGATTTACACTTACACAAACCTTCGTCTAATGGTTAAAGAACATACTATTTCTGTGGGTGGAAAAATACTGCCTCACGAAACGATGATTGTTCAATATTCTTTTAACACCTCTAATGGTGGCCATTTTTATTATACTATTTTCATATATGATATATATATATTATGTTTATTTTTTCCTTATTCTTCTTTATTTATCATTTATGGCATACCTTTATGATTTCCATGTTGGGTAAACGTGATAATTTCATTTTTGGAAGTGCGGACTACCGCCCCCTCAAAGTGATTTGAATCGTTAATGCCATATGTGGGACGTATAAAGGATGGTGTAAATGATATTATATATGATATTATAATGGAATTATAATACACCTTTATATCATGATTATTTCATTCCATTAAATACGAAATAGAAATGAAAGTAGCGTTTATGCGCACGTACGACTTACCGTCTCCATGAACAGTGCATTTCATTTCTTACCTCTAAATGTTACGTAATATTATGAATGAATGTATATAATGGATATATATTATATATATGATATCTACATCGTGAATATAATTCTATATAAAATGCATATTTTACCACATGAACAACTTATAATTATAAGAAGTTTATTTTTGACTCAAGTATCAAAGATCGAAAAAACGACCGTTATTAACATAAATAATTACATTATGTTCATAACATGGTAATAAGTGGTATAAATGGAATAATAAATATTAAAAAGGTTCTTATGAAATTATAAATTAACTATAGTTTATTATTCAGGAGATTAAAGAATGGTCGAGTGAAGTTGGACACGAGGTAAGGGAACTTCTTATCCCAATTTTCATTCTTTGGGTTAATCTCCTACTTTCAAATTATGTCATGATATTATTATTTCCTATATTGTATTTGTACTTTTGTTATGTGTACTTATAGTTAATACACATAATAGATCTATTTTATTTAAAAAATTATCTTTTTAAGGGACTTCATCTCAATCTCCATTCATTGAGGCATATTTTGTTTTATACACAAATTTCTTTTATACGGTGTATAAATCCCTTTGACTATACATTTATTCAAAAAGATCCTTTTTATACAAAGAGTTATACTAAACGACAAAAAGAAATGTTTTTCTTGTTGTACATATGCGGCGACAACGACTTCTCCACCACCGTGACCATTATTTGAGTTTCGGCTTCCTCTACAAGACATAACTTTTTTAATTGAAAAATAAATACCAAGTTCTAATTTTCTTTTATTTTGGTATTGAAAATGGTTTTGATAATGTTTTTATTATATCAATGTGTTGTATTGATATCTTGTGATTGAAATGTGAAAATGTTATGTTTCCTTTACGAATGTTTTATGTGATACGATTATGTTATGGTTTATGATATGTTAAAAATTGTTCATATGAGGAATGAATTGGACTTAATAAGTGACGGGTAGAGCCCGCTATATCTCCTCGATGCATCGGCAAGTCTCATGAGACAAACTAGTGTCTTGGCACGAGGCTTTGACAAAACCTTATTTGTAGTCTTGGCACGAGGCCTTGGCTACGTGGTTATGATAGTCTGGAATTATGCATTCCATTATTATGAAAGTGGTTATTGATATTGCATGTGATTATTCGACCAGTAGAATATCCACATGAATAAGTAAATGGAATTATCACAATTTAATTTTTCCATATTATGTTGAAGTTCAAGTTTAAAAGGCTTTTGTTTTAGTTATAAATTGCCTTAAATGTTTTTGTTTATTTATTAAAGATTCCGCTATATTATTATCCTTACTGGGCATTTGAGCTCACCCTTTTCAATGTTTTATTTTTCCCAGGATGTGAAGAAATATTTTATGACTGACCTACAGAGATATTCTGAAGGGGATAGAAGTGTGGAATATGGAGACTATTTTATTGTGATTTTTCACTTTATGATGTAATGTAACATTTATGAATGTATCTAGTGTTTCCAAGGATACTAAACTAATCGGTCTTTCGAGACAGGATCTTTTGTGATCATGCCAATGTTACTCAATAATGCACCGACTCTGGGTAACTGGGGTCGGGGCATTACAATGATGATACTATTAAGTTCTTTATTATTGGCCACATATAAGATGTTTCTAAGATTTATTATTTAATAAAGGAATCATGATTTTCCATCAGAAGATAAACTACATCTTTAAAATTCATCCATTTTGAAATTTGTGAGGGATGATATGTTTTTTATGGTGTATGGATTACATATGGCTTTTTATCGCCGGTATGGATGGTAAATGAAATTCCTCCCTAACATTAAAGAATAAAGGTGATACCTACAGATAGGATGAATAATTACAAAGAACATTTAATTATATCAATCATGAATCCTCTAATATTGATGCCATAAATTTAGGGAAAACACTTTAATATATCAATGGTAGCTCTAAAGTGACCTCTTAGTTCATAATGGATTAAAAAAATGACCATGTCAAATAGAACAGGTGGTAATAACTAAGTTAGACAATTTAATATATTTATTAAATACACTATACTATCAATAAGAATTTCCTTTGATTGGTCTTTTTATTCTAGAAGTTGTATCTGTATCTGAAACATTATGAGGTTTAGTTGATCTCATACATCAACCCATTGAAAAATAAATTTAATCCTCTAATAATGACTATATAATTTTCATGATGGGAAATTTATCTCTAAAAATTCAAAATCAATTTTATCCCTCATAAGGCTATCAAGGTACAAGTGTTGTAAGATATCCTTGATACACAACAATATCTTGTGTAACTACTCTTGGAGATTGAATTTCAAATGAATCAGTTCTCTCTATTGATGAGGCATTTTTATACTTGTAGATTCATTTTTGTGGTTCCTTCTGAAGTAGATCTAGAAATAGAATGAGGAAATCCAAACTCAATTGAACCAGTCTTCGGGTTCTCCTCAACTCCCCTTCAATGGTCCTAATCTAATATTGGATACTTCCTTTGGAGATATGAAACAACAATGATGTATAATATCACTCCCTCATTACTATCCTTGAATTTTCTCTCTGGATTCATGTCTCTGACTTCATGCAAAGGGTTACTCTAATAAAAAAGAAGGAACCCATTCCCCTACTTGAGAATAATCATGAATTGATTTTGAAGTTACATGTTGAACCTAATGTTTCCTTATTCCATTGTTTTAAAATACTCTAGAGGATTCTTAGTAAGACTTGGACAAACATATCACTAACCTGAATTAGGGTAACATGATGACCAATGTGGTATAAATAATGATGATTTACCCCACAATTATCACTAAAAAAATATAAATAGAAGAATAAACTAAAAACCACATATTCACTTCAACGGAATAATAATTCCCCTTGTAATGTTGAAAGGATTGATTTATCATGATTGTTGAATACAACTAACATGGAATGCTTTTATCATGTTGAGAGAAGCATGTATAGTATGGATTGTGAGTAATAAAATTATTCCTTTATAATCGAAATAATTTAAGGAATTCGTAATTCAAAAAAAAGATAGAATACTATTCTAGTGTACTAATGGAGAATATATTACTAATGTTATAATATAGGTTTTTATTGGGGAATATGGATCTCATAAAACAAGGTTAAATATATCCCATCGAATATGAATTTTGGGATAATTTTGGACTTCTAGGACTTTGGATTACATGAAATTTACTATGTTCAACCACACATTATAGTTTTATATTTAATTTGTCCTCAGGCTTGTATAGATTCACTATACATCTAAATATTAATAAATATTTTATATGTGGGGAATAGATGTCATGGTTCTTTACCCCATCACAACAACCCAATAGATCATGTTTATTTCAACTACTAATAATTTATTCTCAAAATTGGTTTATTTTATTACCCTAAATGAGGTTAAGACTTATTATTTGATCAAATTTCTGAGATCCAATATAATATAACTATTTAGAGTTCATTAAATTATTATGATGTATAATAGAACCAATTTTCTGGATTTTTTTTCTCTGATTTTACTTAATGAAATGTACCACATTCAATACAACCATACTTACCTCTTTCATGCCTTCATAAATTCTCAAATCAAGACATTCAAAAAATTACACTCTAATATTTTGAAGATGATAGTTTTCCATAGAAGGAAATTTTTTCAAAAAACATATCTAGTGAATTATGGGAATATCATTTGATGCCCCAAAATTCCAACCAAGAGAACCCCCAAATGCTTTATATTTGATACAAAGGAATTATATTCCATTGAGGTTCTATTTCCAAAATTTTTTATATACATCTATGAATATCTGATACATGATGAGTTGTCCCAATACCATAAAATAGGGTTAAAGGCCCTTTATGGATGTTTATTTTAGTATTTTCATAAAAATAATGTTCATCAAAATTATGTGGCCCAAATATTCAACAAGAATTTCGATCGTCCTAAGGGACCTTGTAGTTATACTAATGGGGGATGATTCAATGTTTAATGTTTTTAACTAAATAAAATGAACATAAAATTTTATTCCCATTTATGTTTTTTAATAAATATCATATTTATTATATATTTAATTTTTATATGAAATACCCACTTAATCTAATATTCAATGTAGATAATTAATAGAATTCAAGAAAACGTTGTTTTCTAGAAATCTTGGAACCAATTTTAGAAATGTACTCCATTTTATGTTCAATTATTATCTTGAGTCATATATTCATCTTATAATAATATTATCATCAATTAAAATTAGTGTTTAGTTGTAATAATTTTATACCCACTATGAATTTCATAGTTAAACATCATCCCAAATTGTCTTCAATAATCCCACTAGTTTGATTTTGTTCTTTATAAGAATGCCACCAGTATTAAATTGTTATTTAAAATGAACCCCACGAATTGATATTTGACTAAAAATTTTATATTTAGATACAACAACATACATGTTAGACCTATAATTTACTTCTAGTAAAAATAGTTTTCATCTCCCTAAAAATTCTATGTACCTTAAACCCCAAATATTTTAATGGATTCATAAGAATCTAGCCTGGAACACAACTTTTAGTTTCCTAAATTTCCAAAATCTATAACTTATTCCTTGTCACCATAATTTCAATCCATATAAAAACATTTATTTAATATATTTTATAAATAATGTTGTTTGGATCCTCCCTATATTTTATTCTTCTTAGTAGTATCAGCATCAAATTCTCACTTTTTTTTAATATAAAATTCAATTGATGTTGCCTCTTTATATATGCATTCAAAATCTATCAAAAATTTGGGGAATGAAGGCTTTATATTTGAATCTACCACAAAATAAATATATTTAGTCAACTTATTATTATGACATATAATGATATCAGATATTTAATTTATGAAAACCACTAAAAAACTAAATTTTTTGTTACTTAAATTATTATTAAAATTAAATATGTATCAAGCACATCCTTCATAAAACTTTTACAATTAAATATCCATTTCAACATTATTACGATGAATTTGAATTCATAATAAAGCCGATACTGTCAACATAATTTTATATACTATCTTCCTTAGACTTCTCTCAACAACATCCAACATACTTTCTTCCATATACATTAATTATTATATCATAAAACACAATCATATTTAACATTAATAAATATTCAATTTTCTTATAGACACACAATCATAGAAGTTTATTTGAAACTAAAAAGTGAATTTTCCATTACCCACGAGCTTGAGATATTCTTTGTACCATTTCTCTAAAAATTTATTTGGGATTCAAATTGTAGTATCCGAGTAACTCAACATAAAAACAAATTAACTTATATTTTGATAATTTCGACTCATTCCTTTTTTTAATTTCACCAAATTTTTAATGAATACATATTATAATTAACATTAGCATCTATATTCTGATTATTTCAACTTCAATGAATTTGGGATTCTATTTCTTATTATTAGTTGAACAAATGATCTTTCTTCCTTCTATTCAACTTAATACTAATTTTCTCAGCACCTGAATTAATCATTAAATATTTTAGAAATTTATCCATATAATCATCAAATGAATTCAAAATGATTAAAGACCAAATGTTATGGAGAATTTACATTTTTACACACTTAGATTTTCTTATCGATATTCTATTACTTGATAACTTCATCACTTCTTGAGATCAATGTTTTTCCAAATCGTAATTATTTTAGTTATTGTATCTTTTGGGATGATATGGAAGAAAATTATATTTCAGTTTTTTAAATTATACCTATTTTTTCTTCTAGTTATATCTCAAATCCATGATACTCTAAGGGAATTAGTAATTTTTGACATGCTAGCCTTTTTTGAATTTTATCTAAAATCATATTTCATACTCAAAACAATGTGAATGATTTCCCATAGAATAAATAGTACATGCATAGCATGAATTTGATTCTTCTAAAATTCATATTTTGTGTCTTCCCATAGTTTCATAGTATCATTTTCTTCTAGAGACGTTAAACTTATTATTTAAATTATATCTTTCAGTAGTGAAACTTCAATATGTGTAACCAATTTTTTAGTAATTTCCATAACATTCCTAATTTTCTTGGTTGTACTCAGTTAATAAGGTGATGAATCACCTAATATTTTTATCCCTTTACCAATTTCAACTTTTTAACAGTCATGAAATATCATCCCTATTACTTCATGATATGGATCTCGACTTCTTGTTCCTCTTCAATATGCATAGATTCTACATTTTATTTTATTTGTCAATTAGTTTATCTTTCTTTAATTTATTATCAGGATAAATTTTCATTATAATTTTTTACTTCCTTAATCTATATTCACATGAGTTTTATATCAATGGAATTATTTTCTTTTGGAATAACAATATGTATCTTCCAATCATTTTGAATCCCATAATTGAATAAATTTATAAATATAAAATATTAAATCATTATTTTTCTATCATATTAATCTCCACTAACTTAGAAATTTTTTTTGATAGTGAATCTTAAAACATCAAAATATTTCATAAAATCTCACTAATGCCAAGTTCAAGAATCGTTAGATACAATGGGTTTCTCCAAAGTATAATAGTATCTATTGATGAATTATTTAACCATCAATGGAACATACTAAAAAATTCTCATACATAATTTTATTGATTTTTTTTATACTATGTGGTTTATAGTTTATATTATATCAGTGAAAAAGCTGGTAAAAATGAAAAGAGATTATTTAGGGCATTAGCAATGAAGTTGTGGAACATACAACAGATGGTTTCACACCATGTTTGGAGAGTGATTCCTTAATAATAACTAGTAACAATAATATAATGAATTATAGATGAGCCTCAAATGTTATAGTTTATATCTTCTTAGAAAGTGAATTCCTAAGGGTGAAAGGAATTGGAACGACTAAAGGAACGTATGAAAAGTTAAAGAAATATTTTGGAAAGAAACATAAAGGTGAAGAAATACAAGTGATTGATTGGTAGATTTTTTTATGAAGAGATAAAAAGGCGAGATTAAGAATATATGGGTGAATAATTTAAAAGGGTTAATGAAATTGTAAACACTATAATATTATTTGGTGAAAAATTTCATGATTCTATAATTATAGGGAATATTCTATGAAATATTTTAAATAAACTTGATGCCAAAGTATTATAATTAGAATATAGAGATACAAAAATGAACAGTTTGGATTATTTTTATATAACATAATTACTTTTTAAATTATAATAGATAATTATATTAAAATTATAGAAAATGTTGGATGTGAAATTAATTACAAAGCCACTAAGAATGAAATTTAAATGAAAGACATTATAGAGAAATAAGTCAGTGATTTTTATTCATAAGATGAAGTGTGTTAGAATATTTATTGATTAATTTGTTTTTTTAATAGAAATATGTAAATAATCATATAAAAGTAACATAAAATTGTTATCACTAAATTTTTTTATATAAGGATTCATTGGAAATTTCACTGAAAATTATCCAATCCTTAAAGAAGATGAATATAATGATGAAGATGATGGAAGGCCAATAATTTCACTGAATTGGATGGAATAAAAATCAAATTCCCAGTGAAAAGGATGGAATAATAATTTCATTAAATGTAGAAAGGGAAAAATGTTGTCCAGGTATAAGGAAGATGGTGATAGTGAGGAAGAAGTGGACACTGAAAATTCCAGTGATGTAGGAATTGAATGTTTCTTATTAAAAAGGTGAATAATGAGAGTTTTCCTAGTGAATCATGTTTAAAAAGATTACAATAATAATTTGGAAATTATATGGAGTTTATCCTAAAAATATACTTTAAATAATAACTCTAAAAAATTGAAAAGATCAATAAATAAAAATAGAAGTTATACAAAGATTGTTCAGCCTATTGAAAATAAAGAAATACTCCATGAAGAAGAAAAGTATATATTGATAAAATATTTTTAAAAACTAATTATTCTAATTGATGGAGTAAAAATTATAAACATCATTGTAGAAGATAATATGTGGTTGAAGGATAAATAATTTGACCTTATTATAAAGAAAGTGGTTTACGATGAACAAGGAATATATAACTACAAAAATTCAATTTCATTTGTTTGGTAAATATCTAGGTAGATTTAATATTATAAATTTTAAAAAAATCGACATTATAAGATAATAAAAAAATTAATATATTAGTGACATTTCTAAAAAGAGTACTAAATTCATGAGAATTGTGAAAGTATCTAAAACAAGTGAATTCCAAAAGTCTAGAATTAATGAGAAATAAAAAAATGGTGAAAATATTATATAACTAGAAATTAAAATAATGTTGAGAAGAATTATAATATGTATTAGAAGATATACAAAATTTCCCAATATTTTAGTTTACAAAAATGGACTAATATTGATTATCAAAAATATGTTAGAAAACATTAAACAGTTCTAGACAAAATTTTGTTTTCAAATTAAAATACACATTTTGTGGATATTTTTGGTCTTATGGATGATTTAGGATTATATTATGTATGTATTGGTTATTATAACAAGTATAAATGATTCAGGGGGTATTATAAGAAATGTTCATGGTTGATTCTACCCTCAAAAAGAATAAAAATTCAAAATCAATATAAAAAATATAATTAGAAGATTGAGAACATATTCAAACTCTTTAACTTTATATGATATGTATGATCATCCTATACACCTTTAATTTTTTTTTCTACGATACTACCAACCAATAAAGTTTTTGATGAAAAAAAAACATTATGAGAAGGTGGAAAATGGAAAAGAGAAGGCTTTATGGTGAAAAATACACTAAAGGATACAAAATGAAAAAAATTTAGATTTTGTATAGTGGATGTTCTTCCCATATAAATAGAGTAATAATTTTATTAATTAAGGAGAGACTACAAAAATTTTATAATTAATTTTTAAAATGTTGAGCCTCTTATAGTAAACGGTTTATGATTTATTATTATTGAAAATAAAAATTGAAATCTTGGAGTACCTTATTTTTTGATGGCCTGAAAAAATTAGATAACATTTTATCAATTTCTGATAAAGGAAATGAGATAACTTTTATATGGGTTTATATTTAAATGGATGGATGAGATAAAAGTTTTTATAAAATTATAACAAAAATAGGGATAATTATTTCAGGTTGGTACTACTTAAAATTATTGTTTTTGGATCATAATGGAAAAAATATAGGGTGGAAAAGAATGTAGGAAAAAATGGGATAGGGAAATTTGAATTAGGAAATATAGAGTGAAAGGGACCATAAAGTGAAAAAATTTATGATAATAAAATATATATTTATTATATATTTTATAAGGTTAATTTAAAATATTCTACACACAACATAGTTGACATAATTTCATCTCACCCTTTGGAGATTATTTATTATGATATTTGTGGGTCCAAGAAGAAGTAGTAAAAAATAGAGATACCTATTTTATTTCACTTATTCATGATTTCTATTTAATTACATTATTTATGATTTTGAAACCTTAATTAGAGGCTCCTATGATGTTCAAAAGTTTTAGGAGATGTTCTGAAAAGGATTGTGTCTACTCAATAAAAAATATTTAAACTGATGATGGTAATGAATACACAAATAACAAATTTGAAGGATACATGAGAAACTTTGTGTTATACATGATATTATCAAAACATACAAACCACAATGATTTTTTATGTCTAAAATAAAGAATACAAGTCTAGTTGAGATGTCTTGAACCGTGTTAATTTAAAATGAAAATTCTCAGTTTGTTAGAGAAAAGATATTGGAGTGCCAGTTTATATAAAAAATCATTTCTTTAATAGTCTTAATTCAAATGAATATCCATATTATATGTACTTTATTAAGACCAAATTATTTAATTACATGAGGGTATTTTCTATCCCCTATATTATCAAAGGAAAAGGTGAGAATTTTTGGAATTTTGATCAATGAGGTTTTGATTTTATCTTCCATGGATAAAATCTAAATGTTAGAATATACAAATTTTAAAATAATGAAACTAGTAGACTTATTGATTCTATAGATGTGAAATTTATGGAATAAAAAAAATTCATAGTTATTTGTCGCTATAAAAGGAAGTGAAGATAAAGTTATTTTAGTTAAAAAATATGTTCAAGTATCTAATAGAATTGATGATATTGAAGATATGTAGGATGAATATGTTGATTCATCTATTTAAACTGAGGATTGAAAATAATATTTATCTCATCCAAGAATGAGGAAGCTAGTGTAGGTTCAATATCATTGGGTATATTGTACAATAGGTTCAAGATAGATGAACATTGATGAAACATCACATAATTCATTATTTTCACACGCTGATACAAGAGACGTTAATGAAGCATTAGAGAATCTATAGTGGATTGATTACATGAGTTAGGACTGGTATTTTATTTAGATGAGTGAGATGTGGAAGCTAGAATAAAATATTGAAGATAAATATTTCATTGGATTAATGTCGGAGTTTTATAATAAGTTTAATAAAAAGTGTTAAGTGCTAAGAAACAAGGAAATAATGGTTTGTTGAGGATACTAAAAGATAGAAGGGTTTAATATTTCGAAGTAAATTTAACCAGTTTCAAGACTTGAAAAAATTAGAATCATTACTTGGAATTCTACAAAAAGTTATTATATGATTCTTAAAATATATTTGAAGACTAAAATTCTAAATATAGATTTGGAAGAAGTATCCTATAATGAGAATAAAAGTCGTTCTTTTTAAAAAAAGAAATGAACTGTGTGTGTACATTAAAGAATGATTTATATGGGTTGAAGTAATCCCCACTAGTATCGTATTCAAATATGAATTCCTATTTAAATTGGCGTAACTTTGAGAATGATTGATTTTATATAAATTTCTATAGAAAATAAAATAATACAGTTTTTCCCATTATGATTGTTTATGCATATGACATCATTTTTCATGGGTATAATTAAGAAAATTTTAAACAGACTACCAAAGAGATGAATATGTCGTATGGAATTTTTTTCCATTAAAAATAAGTAACTTCCTTGGATTGAAAATATCTCACGATTATGATTAAATTTTCCTATCATATTAAAAATATTCCAATGAAATAATTTAAATATTTGGAATGTAATATTCTGAAATTGTCTCCATACCTATATTAGTGGGGAAAAAGATATTTAACGATTATTTTTGAAATTATTATAATCCTAAAGAAATCATGAAATTTATTAAAAGTATGATAAATTTAGTATCCTATATAATAGTTATGGTTTGTGTTATTAATATTTATGCCATATTTTAATGTTCAAAATTAATGTCACATTTTTTTTGGCCTGAAAAATAATTCTTAGAAACATCTTTGGAACTGTTATTAAATTGATAATGTTTGACCACAAGGTTATGTTTAATTTATATGGATATATAGTTGAAGACCGTGTATGATGTGTTGATGATATGAGATCCACATTTGGTAGAGTCTTATTTATAGGATAAATATGTGTGACTTGACCTAAAAGGAAACAAATTTTAGTGATTATCATTCACACATAATCTGTATGTGTGGATTCATCTCAATTTATAATTACATTAATGCTAATGAATACAAAGTTGGGGTAATTTTTTTGTTTTGAAATTGGTAAATTTCATATGTTTTGATAAAAAACGTGCTATCCAAATCACAAATAATCTGGTGAAAAATTCAAGAATAGTGAACATTTATGTTTAATATAAATTCATTATGAATCTTTTGGATATAAATAAAATGGATATCAAATTTTTATAGGCAAAGGAGTCGTTGTGTGAAATTTTAACTAAACAATTTTAAAAGGATGAAAATCAAAAGATGAGGTTTATTATGGTTTTTTTACCACACCCTCTTTAAGGTAAAGGAATGTGATACCATGCCCTCTATCATCTTGTCTTTATATATTTTTGTTAAAATATGGATAAATATAACAACAGAAATATATACATTAATATGTTCTTTATGTATTTATGTAGATGATATATTTTTGGGGTGTTTTTAAAATGTGATAACATTGATTTTAGTATATTTGTTCAGTGTGAACTATTATAATAGTTTGTTAAATTATTGAAAGAAATATTTCTAATAGGTTTCAGTTAGTATCTGTTGTGAAAATGTATCGATGAGGTTTTGATAAAATAAATAAGATAGGGATGATTTTTGATATGTTCTTTATTAATGACAAGATATTATTAAATAATGATTGTTATTACCTACACTGATATTTCTTATATAGTCTTATATTTCATGGATAGGGATCTATTGATTTAGTTTTATAGCTTTAGTGATTTATGTTCCTTGGTTGGAAACAAAATCTAAAGGGGATATTTTTTAGACTAATAGGTTTTGTTTTTTTGTTTGATTGGTGATGAAGCTGGTGAATAAGAACTGAGATTGTTTATGGTGTGGTATTTTGTTTCCAATACATAAATTAGTAAGTAATGGTAGGATTTTTTGTTATATTTTACTATTAATATTCGTCTCATAAGGTTCGAAACCTGATCTAGTAGTGAAGAGTGTACATTGTTTACAGAAATAAAGAAGTGAATATGCTGAAAGGTGATTCTAGTGACCATATAAAGAACCAAAACCTACAATATAAAGAACAAGTAATGAACACATGAATTTTAAAGCCACATTCAATATACCAACCACATTAAATAAATGACTTACTATGAGATTAACATGGTAGGTGAAGCAACACTGAGAACATGACCACATGAATTAATGATCAATGACCGCATTATGAAATTCAATCACACCATATGATGAAATTCATACCTACAAAATGAATCAATAAAAACCTTACACAATATTAAATGTGGACCTACCATATTATAGATTCATTATCTTCCACATGGTAGGTTAAATGATAGTAGAGATACTAGTAAGTTCATTGACATGAACTCAAGTAGAAGATTGATCAACTGTATAATCAACCACATTGATTATGAAGTATTGTAAGATCATAAAATGATCCAAGATATTTATTAAGAAAATTACATTAAATTATCAATAAATATTGGGAGTTCAAGATAGTAATTTCATAATTTTCCCCTGGTTTTTTTCTTAAATAATAAATATGATACTCTATTTTATCATATATCTAGATTTTATAAAGAGAGGATCATGGAAATGTTTTGAACCACGAATACATGAGCTACCAAGATGTATGAATGAAAATTTGTAATAAATAATAAATGAAATAATATTATAGAAATTGGGGAATCCATGCTGGTGGGAATTTATAAGGAAGAATTCAAAGATTGAAGTTTCTATGATAACATCACTATATAATAAATGTATTGATTCATACAAGGTTATCTAATAGAGAATAATTGATATTTGAAAGGGGGATAAAGATGCTTTAATATTTCGATATGTGTATGTGCTGTTCCAACTAGTAATAGAAGCAATTTATCATGGATTTAATTGTGAAAACTAGATGTAAGATTTATAAAGTTATGAAGTCAAAAGTATTTACACTGGTTTTATGAATTTGAATAAACAATAAAGAGGAGTAGTAATGGAAGGTGCATTATTTATATTTAAATTTATTAAAAATTATGTATATGTGGGTGTGTAAGAGATAGTTTTTATGGAAGAATAGATAAGTGATAAAAAGGGAATACTAGGTTATTTCTTGACTTCGTGAAAAAAATCAAAGAAGAAGAATAACTGACTTGTAAAAGAGAAAGAGTGAAGAATCCGTGTAACAGTGATGATGTTATAAATATTATTGTTGAATGTTTAATCCATTTCTCTAAAATCAATATTATCTAATAAGATATACAAAGAGAAAATAAACAATAACAGGAAAATATTATAATAGACATGATGGATATACAATGATTTCTATAAGTAAGGAGTTTTAAATGTGTCTAATAGAAATTATCAGATCAAGAGGATGAAATTAAAAACCACTTCCTAGGATATCACATGTATAATATATGAAACTAATATAAAATATTGAAATGAAGAACCTATTTTAGTCATACATACCATAGACTAAAGAATCCACTGTGTCATCTTTTAATTCCATCACATTGGGTTGATTGATATCATTATGTGCCAGCAGAATGATAACCCAACATTAGAAGGATCGTTGGAATAAATTTAATAATCTAATATTTGAATAGGATTTACCTTTTCCCTTTGGGTTTCTAGTACCTCTATATGCAAATGAGTAATATTAAGGAGTGAAATGGGTCATGGAGAATCAACCAATAATTAGGATCTAAAATCCCCACAACCACTACCAACAGAGTGTAGTAGTAAAAAATGAAATTAAGGACAATACTTGATTATTGTCTCATTTATTCAGGAGTTAAGATGAATGTATAAACTCCATGGAAGTTTCTTTCATTGAATACATTAAATACCTTACGTGAAAATATGTGTAGAAGTTCTTTAATGATATCTTTTTTCGGGAGAATCATTAAATGATAACTATTTATCGTATCTCTACAATTGTTAATTTAATGAGAATTGAAATCATAATTCAAATAAAATATGATATTTCATATATATATATATATATCATATATACATACAAGGAATTTGGGAATATTCCCCCACATTCACTAAATCCAAAAATATTTTGTGATTTTCACCTTATATTATATCATATATAATAACTAGATAAATCATATCCAAAACTCCATTTAGATATATTCTATGACGCTATTGTAAATATATCATTAACTTCAACTTTTATTACATCATATTAAATACCTTGTGAATACCCATCCCAAACACTTTTGGATTATCTCTTTAGAAATTTTAAACCAACTATATTTGTAAACCACAATCCCATTACTATCAACCTCAATGTGTGTCCCCATAGGCCTATATAACATTGATAACAAATATAAATTCCTAAATAAATGAGTGTAAGAAAAAGCATCCTATAATAAATAGAAAATTATACTCATGTTATAAAGGGATTCTCAGTGATATCAATAAAACATATATATCTATACAACTCTTTGCACTAGTTGGCATCATATGAAAACATCTATTATTATATTTTCTCTTTGTATAATACATCAAGTGGATATGGGTCACAGAGAATGTTAATCCAATATATCCATCTCATCTATTATTAAATCTCTATTTATAGAATGATCTTATTGGTTAATATATCAAATTCCATTCATCATTATGGATAACAACATTACATGTTTATTGTCTATATTGATATACAATCTCTTGGTGTATCCATAAACTACCATTGTCTATCTCAATTTAGGGGAGATATGTTCTACATAGAGAGTAAATATCCTATCTTGGTTAATCTCCAACTACTGAAATTATGGGAACCATACCCAACCATCCCTGTATTATCTAAGTCAACATGTAGACTTTCAAAAGTAGAGTATCAATGTTTAATGTTTCCCATGCTAGATATCTCACCAGGCTTAGGCAGTGGGTACTCAAACCTGATCCATGCACCCCTAGCATACCAAATACATCTACATGAATCTCTAGGTGGTATACTAGTTAGACTCTCTAATAGACACAGAGAATCAATTTATCAATTTTGTGCCTCAATAGAATATTTTACATCTCTATGAAAGAAACTCACTCATTCTTATCATGAAATTTCATCACAATCTATAATACAACATGATGAATATCCATTATAGATAAATCAATGTCATAATTTTAGAGTGTCGTTATAATTTCACTTATGATATATATATATATATATATATGTAGTCGACATGAAACAATGATAAAATAGAGGTTTCCTTTAATATGATAAATTTTAATATTCTTAAACTATTTTTGATTATTTAACAAAAACAAAAAAATATGTTTATCATATAATATATGTTGAACTACCAGATTATCCTTATATTTAGTACACTTTCTAGTTTATAACAATACATTACATCATATATAATCTATGGAACATATTTATGTGACTATATGATAAAACAATTTCATAATACCCTTTATTGTGAGAAATTTATGATGCAAGACAGTTTGAATAATGTTGAGACATAAGAATCATATCCAAAAAATATTCAATTTTCTTAAGATATTCAAACTCCTCAACTTGACAGAGTCAAATGTCAGGATGTTAACTTTTTATGACTTCTTAAAACTCATTATAATTTATTCATCATCATCCTTGGAATCCTATAAGAGTATTATTTCCCTTGGAATAATGTAACTACTTACATTATTATTTTATAATACATCTTAACTCTCTTGTTATGTAAAATTCACATTACACATAATTGTTTTTAATTATTTATTTTATAACATTAAACTTATTTATGTCCTAACATGATCCCTCCAACCTATTAAAAATTATATTCTCCTCAAAATATCATGATACGATACAAAAACCCATTTATGTTATGAAATAAAATTAATTCATTTATAATTGGAATATAAAAAAATAAGATATATTTTTGATATCATATATGGTATTCTATATGTTTGGAACATTTTTACATTATAAAGCATACTTCATTAAAATATACCACCAATGTGTGGTGGGAACACATACCAACATATTTTAACAAATAAATGGATTATTTTTTATCAAAGATATAAGGAGTTTATACATATTATCTTCTGAAAACATGTAATATAAATTGATGAACCATAAACCACGTGTATACAATCAATCATCTAATACATTCTCACAAAAAAATATTTTTATTTGAGAAAATTCTATTGTCATATAAGGGATATTATATGGGGAAACACATTTTTACTAAAATTTATTTGAGCTTGATAAAATCCTATATATGAAAATTATTATTTTAGTAAATATTTCCTTAATCTCATGAACATAAAAAAATATCAATAAATAATTCTATTGATTTTTTACACCTATATATTTACAACAATTCATAAAATATACATTATGTATCACATACCTTTTAAAATAGAATAATTAATTTCCTTAAAATCTAATCCTTCTAGGGAAATTATATGGATATTTAGAAACTACACAAGAAACATCATGGATAGTCCAAACAAATTTATTTACAAATATTTATTTTTGAAAACCCTATTTTTCAATGACTATGAGTGGGATCTTAAAGATACATGTTTTAGATTTTTAACCAACTATTATCTTTTCGTTTTGAAATTTTACCTACTTGAATGATCTATATTGAACTTTAAAATAGATAAATCCTATATGTAGTTCAAATATATTAACAATAATTTGATAATATTAGGTAAATATTATTTTTATTCCATAATATATTTTGTAGAATTATCATAGATGAAAATAAAAAAAAAAACTAAACAATTTTTTTTAGTATCTTGATATAGTATGTTATAGAAATGAAAAATCCAAAATATGTGTATCAAAAAAATTATATCATTTTATTGAATGACATTTTTTTATTAATCTCTTCACTAGAGAAATATGACAAAAATTCACATCTTATTATAAATTTATCTAAGTAATCACATCTAATTTATCAGTGTAGAAACTCCTTCAATACTTTTCTTGAAATCAAAATTCATGATTCTCTTATTTTAAAATTTTGACCTTTAATATATTAACCAATCATTAAAAAACATACTAATGATATAATATATCTTTCAGAATAGTATAATTTATTTTTATGACCAATAAATATTTATGGAAATATTTAGTCTCATTGAGTCATTAATATATTCAATCACATTTTATATTATTTTAGATACACAATCATATTGAGTATATCAGAATAGAATTTGATATTTCCAATCATATTGAGTGGGGAGTAAGATTAATTTATTAATTTTTCTTTTAATTCCTTTGCAATGTTAAATGAATCAATCTATACTTCCAAAATCATCTAGATTCTATTATTTAAAAATTTTAACACAAGGTTACTATGGACCGAACTATTTGGGAACATGGAATTTTCATTATGAACTTTTATTAAATCAACATTCTAGCATAAGAAAATCTCATATGTTATTAGTATTAGGAGTATATTACATTAATATTATGCTTTAATGGATTAATAAAAAAATTTAGCTTGATGATGAAAATGATATTATCTACAAGATAAGATTTTATCAGATGGGTATCATATTTTATAAATCATTTGATATGGTTTCTTATTAAATTGGATATCAATAAAATGACAATACCTTTAGAGACACATCATAAAAATTACTCACCCACGATCCAAATTTTTCTATGTAATGAGTCAACAAGGGTGTTCCTATCATATTATAATTATTTAGGTTAGGTATTATCCAAATAATATCATATATGATTCTTGGATAGTTTGGTAAGCAACCCTTATTTCAATCAATAATATGGACAAATTAAATTCTAGGTATCCTTCCTAAGGGTTTCCCAACTTACTATAGCCCCAATAAAACATTAATAATAGATTAATAAGACAAATCTTGGGAGATCTCGGATATGGTTTATATAACCTACCAAAGTACGATCCATTTTAATCCATTACATTATTTCATGACACATGATAGTCTAGGGGAACCCTGACATGGAAGAACCAACCCTGTGGAATGATTTATGTGTTAAAAAGTGTATATTTGGAAGGAATAACACCCTTAGTGATTTGAATGATTTTTTATGTCACCATATTATCCCATGTTATTCCATTTTTTATTTTTGATGATAGAAATTTAGTTTTTAAACCTATTACCTCTACCAAATCAATATGCTCATACCATATTGATGCATAAATCCTTACATAACCTAAAATTGTTTATTACTCACCCAAAATTAGAAGTCATGTATATTAATAAATATATGAATTAATTATATGAATAATATACATGAACACTTCATATAATGGTTTAAAATTATTTGAGATTAACAATCTACACTTGAGTAAGTATCGAGCAACATTTTTCCAACCTCATACCCATCCTAGACAATAAATAACCCTCAGGATAGATAGGTAGTACAACCATAAGTCCTTATACCTAGGAATACATTACTAAAGAGATAATCCAATTCCTTATAACCCTAACACCCAATATGAATAAACTATGTTCAACAACTAAAATCAAGAGTATAAATACAATTTAAAATCATGGTAAAGGTAGGTGAAAAAATAAAATCATTTGAATACATAGCATGTAATTCAAGGATCATTCTTAAAATTAGTCTAACATCTTAAACTAAAAAATAAAGAACCTTCACATTTCAATCTTTTTACTAAATATGAATAAACCTGGTAATTTCCTATAAAAAATGTATAATTAATTTATTTAAACAAGATATAAAAATTTAGGATAATTTATGGATATTACATAATTAAAAATATAACATTTTTATATTCATTAAAATCAAAACACTTTCACATTAATCATTATATTGAATTTTCATTTTTATTATATGATATTACACGAATTATAAATAATTTAAAAATCAATTTATATAATGTAAGAAATTTACATAACCTAAATTTCATATACTAAGTTATTATCAAATACTTTATCATATCAATCCTCAAAAAATTTATGTGGCTTAAATAATATCCAAATTGTTCCCTTTTTTTTTGAATAATTCAAGATAATTAATTATGAACAAATCATAATTTATATATAAACAATTATTATTCTAGAATTATTTCATAATTTATAACTAAATATAAATTATGACTTCCAATTTTGAAATCAACAATTTTATTTAAATATCTTAATTTATTCCAAAATTTTTTTTTTAAAAGGTATTTAAATATTAACATTTCATATTTGGGAATAAATTTATTGTAAAGTTTTATTAAATTAATTTTAAAAAAATTATAAATAAATTATTTATAAAAAATTAATAATATAAATTATCACAAAATACATTTTATAATTATTTATAAACGTGTTATTAACATTTAAAATCGCTAAAAATGTTTAAAAAAATTAATATTTTTCGATTTTCGAGTATATAAGAATGCAATCATATTTAAGGGTATCCTCCCTTTACCCTTACATTGATACTATGTGTAAGGGTAACTACCCTCTACCTTCATTTAGATCTTCTATGGAATGATAAGACCCATACATATCCCTAATTGCATAATGGTGAGGTGGAAGAAACCCTAATCCACAGAATCATGTATAATCAATATCTTTACGCATGTCATTTAGATAAAGGTAGTATTTAATTTACTTATTCCATATAATGGTAAACTTCAAGGACCTCTATATATCAACATTGGAACCTGTATGTGTAAGGATAAAGTTCCTAGTAACTATTAAATTTCCTATTTAAAGACACAACTGACTTCACTTATCGATAAATCCATATAAAGGTAAGTTGTGAAGATCCTTACAGTAACCACTCTCCATAATGGTAATTCTTTGTTACCATTATAAATATTAACTAGACATGGTTAAGGTATTCGTTACCATTAAATATTCTATCTATGTAAGGGTACATCTTTTATTGTAACCAGATTTCAAGAAATATGATATTACTCTATTTTTTTCGTCTTCAATTCAAGCTCGTTTTCATAAATATAATGTATAATTTCCCTCTAATACAATTAAAGGGTTTTAAATGAGTCTTGTTAAAATTATCATATCATGTGGAAGCAAATAAATACATTTTCTGAGGACCTCTCATTCACAATATAATAAACTATCTATAAAATTATTAAATGAAGAACCTATAGTAAATGTTCAAACCATAAACCAAAGAAACCACTATATTATCATCTAACACAACCTCGTGGGTTTAAGAGAGATCACAATGTTTAATTTCAATGACATCCTACATTCAAAGTTATCCATGGAATAAATTGAATTGTATCATGTTTAGATGGGATTTAAATTTTTTCCAATGTATTCTAGTACATGTATATGTATGGGAGTAATATGAAAGTGAGGAACAAGTCAAGGAGTATCAACCTATCATGATTATATAAAATAATAATCAATAGTTCCATCACAAAGAAGTATTTAAATAGGAAATCAAGGATTTTCCATTATTATTGTCTCAATTATTCATGTGTTAAAATAATTGTATAAAATAAATTGCTTGTTCATGCATCATATTCATTTTATCCTGTAAGATACATGTTATTTAACAATTACTTAATGAAACATTTTATGGAAGAATAAATAAAAGATAAAAAATTTTATTTTTACCACAATCATAAATTTATTGAGAATGGAGATAATAAATCTCATGCAATATGATTTCTCACAAATTAGTGGTGAAGGTTGTTATAAAAAATTAAAAAGGCAGAAGACATACCACTAATTCACCCCCACACCTTAGTGGTCTCATAGATCATGATTGGTCCTTACCCATTCTTTAGATACATCACACCAAACTTCCTCAGTGTTTTCATCAAGTAGTGGAACATACATCCATGAAATTCTCCCTTCTTATGGTTTCACATTATAAAGTATGAATTTATGGTGGGATTTGTACTCCTACCCCCATATGAAACTTTAGATTCATTGTTCAATATAATTACACATTTTATTTTCCTTAATATATTGAAAAACATACAATATTTCATCATCACCATTCATAGGTTACTTCAATATTCCCATTTGTATAAATTGTCAATAAAATATAGAATTTATTGTCTATGAGTTTATCTCTACCTTATTGAAAATAAATTCAACGAAATTAATTGTGAGAGATAATTTTCATAATTATTGTTCTTATTCATTAATCATTAGGTGAATTGAAAATATTCCTTTAACTCATGGATAAAATGATACATTCACTTTATAATAATGAAATGCACAAAAAATAAACCATCTCTATGTCTATGTGAGCTATGTTTGGTGTAAAAAAGAATAATTATCTTATAACATAAAGAAGTCCATAAATTATTTTAAAAGTGATACCATCTCAATACACTTCCCGCAATATAGTTTTAATGATATGTTTGAGAAAATTCTACATAAATTTTAAGAAAAATATAAAAAATCTAAAAGAAAAAATTCATTACTCTCCCTATACATGATTATTTTTTAGTTTTTCATAAAATTATAAGTCTACCCTACTGAATTTTTGAATATATTATTCTTATAATGTGAATGTAATATTTAACATTCCCCATATATCACAATTGCTTCATTTTTTGGATTATCAATATTTTTTTAGAAAATAATAATTGTCATTATTTAGAGATTCTTATTTTAGGATCGTTAATATACCATATCTAAAATTTTTGATAGTAAATTTTCCGAAATTGTAATGTTTATTACTTAAATTATATAGTTCTTTGTAAAATTACTCATTTATTACAACATGTCACTTTTTTAGATTCATTGGTTTTATTTGTTACTCCCCCTAAATGAGGAAGGTTTTTCATCTTGACTCTACCTGGATAAAATCTCCTTTAATTACCAGTTAATTGAATGGAATTAGAACATTTCGGGGAATAAAATAGTCCTAGATTTCACATTATTATGAGAAATAGGATTGAGATTTATTTCACATTCTAAAAACTCATCTCGATACACCTATACTTTTAAGAAAAATCATTATGTTATAACATTTGAATTTATATTTAGTGATCATATTCGGATTCATGGTTCTCTTCTATATATTTTCCATTAGGTTTAATTTGTGTGTAATAACCAACCTTAATGTTTCTAGAATGGAATAAAAATTATTAATTTGATTCTCCTCCATGTTTTTCATTCATTCATACTGTTCTTACTAAAATTTTCCAAAAAATCCATCAGAATAAATTATATATTCCTTACACGTTGATACTCTTTTCTTTTAACACTACTTGTAATATATATAACTTTTGATGATTTCCTCTATTAGTTAATTAATTTCTCATATCCTGGTAACCAATTCATGCAATTTTTAGGAGTGCTTCCAAATTTCTTATATATTCCATAAGGTTGATTAACTTTTGAAGAGTTTCCATTTTGTGTGAACTTATGATAGATGTATTACTATTCATAGTTTATGTATTCCACCAATCCAATCAATATTTTTTATTCTTTAAAATATTAATTTTATATTCCTATATTATACCTTTATCATTAATGTCTCACTATAGTAATATCAATCCATGAATGATTTCTTCTTTCATATTTGAAAAATATTCTCTTTGGTATGATATATTATTATATTTTTTGGGTTTTATCTATATAATAACATCAATTTCAGTACAGCTCAAGGTAAAATTGTATTCTACCATTTATTCATTATTATTCAGATATCAGTACTACCTTCCATTTGATGATAATGATTAATGCTTGATAGTTATAACCATTCACTCATCAACACAGTGGTTAATTGTTCTACAACTCTAATAGATGTTTTCAGACATTAATAATATATATTATGTAACTATATCATCATTCTGACATAAATTATGATTATTCCTACATAAACCAACCTTAACATTTCTTTTCCTCCCCCTTAATACAATATTTATCTATTTCCAGATAGTTAAAAGGTTATTATATTAGTGTTTGGCCATATGTTTATATTTTTAATAATATAAGTAGTATTCAAAAATACTACTCATCTTCTATTACGAGTATCTCTAACTAGAGGTAGGTCCCCCCAATTTCCATATTCTAACATTTTTTATTATAGATACTATAACACCCCAGGTAAATAAAGAATATGAAATTTTCATATTTATCCATAGTTGTGAATAAAATATTAATATGACTTTAAAGGGTAAGATATGCTCGATGGCATACCCAACACGCAACAACGAGTTTCTTGGGAATCTTACGTTGCACTCTAATAATAAAATAATATTATTTCAAATGGTAGTTAACATGTAGCCGTTGTATTGGCGGGAATGGATAGAAATAACTAAAATATGATTATATATGTTTTTTAATGTTTTTACATTTATCCAATAAAATCTAAAGGCTTAAAATACGGAAAGAATTCAATTTTAGGCGTATATGCCCTAGTTTTCACTAAAAGGTCACTTATCGCCTTTTAATGGAGAACTGTCATTAAATATAGTTTTGATCACTCTTATAAATTCTTTTGGACCAAATAAAACTTTTATTAAGAATCGGGACATCAAATTTTACTTTGTGTAATTTTTTGGTATTTTTCCGATAAAGTTCATTTTTTAATGAATAGTGTAAAATGTTGTGTTTTAATTCAAAACCTCTTTTTAATCTAATTTTTTATATGATTAGATAATATTTTGAATTGGTTTTAAAGTGAAATTAGAAAATATTTTTACCATAAATCCAATAGTGGTCGTTGGAATTAATTTCACTTTGAAATCATACTTAAACAAGTGTCAATCTTTTGATACTTATTGTTTTATAAAAACACGCTATTTGCGCTGACAGCGGGAATTAATTATTAAATTAATTAATGTGACTAATATGTTTTGAATTTTGTAAAACGGACTTCATTTTTGAATTCGGAATATCAAATATAGCTTAGGGTGAAGTTTTGGTATTTTTCTGAAAAACTCCAATTTTTGATGAATAGTGAAACCACTAAGTGGTAATCAAGAAAACTGATTTTTCAGTTAAATGAAAGTTTTCCAATAATGTGTATTGAATTTTGAAAATCTGACATACATGGTTGTCATTAAGAAGTAAAATGTGGTTTAATGGGATAAAAATAATTTTTTGGTGAATAATAACTTATTATGTTTTTAATCGCGATTAGTGGTAATTAGTGTAGTTTAAGGTACAAATAATGCTTTAATAAAATAAGATGAGCTTGACACATGTCCTACCCTCATTTTTTGTGTCATGGCCGACCAAGACAAGCCATGGGTCAACTTGGGGACCCCATGGAGACACTTTGGTTGGGAAATGACATAAATAACTTTTTATTTAATGTAAAAGTCAAAATGACACAAACATCATATGTTTTACGAAAAAAAATTTTATATGGGGTTATAATGATCAGATTTTTGATTATAAATAGTAATTTGAAAGATAAAAAGATTTCCTACATCATAGTAATTTTTTTATAATTTTTAGACATTAAATAAATTAAATTATATATGGCATAATAATGATGCAGCGATGACATCGTTATTTGAAGATTTAAATAAAATGGAAAGATAATGTAAAATCTATGAACTACACATGTCCAAAACTTATTGTATGGGTGGATTTAGAACCCTTATCACCTTATCCACGAATTATATCAATGTGGGGCCTTTTAAAACCGATACACATTTTCAAATAAAGTAATATTTCTTACTTTCCAAAAGAGCCCCTCCTCTCCTCTTATAAAAGGCCCCCACCTCTACCTCATTTCACACAATCCTCAAGCCTTTGGCTCGGCCAAATCCTGCCCATTTACTCTCTCCACATCCCTATCCTCATCCTAGAGGATTCCCTTTGGGCAGATCCTTTCAAATGAATCCTTTACGCTCAAATCAAAAGGAGATACACTTTTAAAGGTAATTCATTCTCTCACTTTCATTTGTTTTATTTTGCTTCTCCAACCCCCTAAAATCATTTTATTTATTTTTTTTGTAACAACACCAGTATCTTCAATATACTAGGATGTTGTTATAAGATTTATTCAAGCTACACTCTCACACAACTACATCAAATGGTTAAAGAACATACGGTTTCCGTGGATGGCGAAATTCTGCCTCCCGAAATGATGATTGTTCAATACTCATTTAACACCTTCAAAGGTGGCCATTATGATGTCACTATTTTTATATATGATATATAATATGTTTATGTTTTACTTATTATTCTGTATTTTTCATTTGTGTCTTACCTTTATGGCTTCCATTATGGGTATACGCGATATCTTCATTTTAGGAAGTGCGGACTACCGCCCCCTCAAAGTGATTTGATTCGTTAAATACCATATGTGGGACATATAAAGGATGGAAGTATGATATTATATATGATATTATACTTTAATTATAATATACCTTTATATCATTATTATTCCATTCTATAAAATATGAAATAGAAATGAAAGTAGCGTTCATGCGTACGTACGGCTTACCGTCTCCATGAACGGTGCATTTCATTTCTTACCCCTAAATGATTATGTAATGTTATAAATGCATGCATGTACTGGATATATATGACATATATGATATCCAAATCATGAATATAATTCTGGATATAATAAACATTTGACCACACGAACAACATGTAATTGTAAGAAGTCCACTTTCGACTTAAGAACCAAATATCGACAAAAAAAACATTATTAACATAAATGTTTACATAATGTTTATAACATGGAAATAAGTGATATAATAGGAATAATGAACTATAAAAAGGTTCTTAATAAAGTGGAAATTAACTCAAGTTTATTATTCAGGACGTTAAAGAACGATCGAGTCAAGTCGGACCCGAGGTAATGGATCCTACACCTCTCTTTCTTTTTAAGTACACTCTTTTATGTCTTTTTTTAAGCTCATGTTTCTTATGATTGGGATGTTCTTTTATATTAATACTAATGTACTTATTATGTTCATATGATTAGAGACCCTATTTCCTCTCATCAATCCATTTTGGAAGTTTTGAGTGGCGCCGTTAGGCTGCCGAATTTTCATAAGGGATTTTTCATCTCACTTTTATTCTCGTGAGATTTATGCTACATTTGCCACAAATTCCAGTGAGTGGTGTATGTACTGCCTATTATTCTACTCTTTTTGTAATATAATTTCGTTTATGAGTATTTACATCAATGATCTATTGTCCTTCATTCATGGGGTGCATGTTTTGAAAGATACCCAAGTCGGTAAGGGAACCTTTCACCCTCGTCACTTTTTTTAAAAGAATTCTTTTGTTGGGTCTTTTAATTTACATATTGTTATGTTGGGATATGTTCTCATATATACATATTGATGTAAATTTTATGTCCAAGTGAGGGGATACACTTTTTATCTCTCATCAACTCATTTTGATGTGATGTCGTTAGGCTGTCAAGGGAACTTTTTAACCCAATTTCGATTTCTTTGGATTCAACATGTAGTCACTGAATATGTCATCCATTTAATATGTGTTAATGAACTTTTATTGTTTTACACTTAATATCCACTTATATTGGGTGTATTTATATTTGTCACACATATTTTTGAGATTGATTTGTCCTTAATTTAAGGATACCTTCTTTATAAGGGATTTCATCACATTTGACATTTCTATTGAGGGTTCATTGTTGTTATGCACCAATTCACTCTTCTATGGTGTATATACTGTCCTTTGGAGTATTATATCATGAATCCATTTATTCTCATGATATTATAAATTTCTGACTAAATGTTATTCCTCAATTATTGAATTCAAGTGTCTCTAATTTTGGTAAAACCCCTTTAACCAAAATATCATTTTAAATGTTTTAATTATTTGGTTCTTATTAATATCCATGTTTTCAAAATGGTTTAAAGATTTATTTATATGGATATTAATGGTTTTAAAATTTTATGCTTCAAGGTGGTATGGGACACTTTGATTCAAAAATATCTTTATGAAATGTTTTAAATGGTTTTGGAAATGGTTTCTTTTTGAATGGATTCATTATTTCAATATAATAAAATGATATATTGTGATTGAAATGTGGAAATGTTATGTTTCCTTTATGCATGTTTTATGTGACACATTTATGTTATGGTTCTTGGGCATTGTTATGAAAACGGGTGGTTCCGTGATAAACTAAGGGCGGGTGAGCCCGATATAGCTCTCCAATGCATTGGGTAACGAGAAGGAGTGAAACGTTAAGGTTTCTCCGAAGAGATTTAGGGAATATACTGTGATGGGTATTCCAAACGTAACCAAGAGGGTTACTCCCTATGTAAGAATGTTATGAATGCCTCAAGTTACCTTTATCTCTTATGATTTCTATGATTTGTTCATGATTTTATGAGGTATGATAAAGTGCCTATGTTTTATGGGTAAAGTATGATTTCATTCTTATGTATATATGAACTCATTTTTCCTTTCCATATTTTTATAACTCTTACTGAGCTTTTTATGCTCATCCCAAGTTTTTTTGAAATGTTTTTCACAGGTCAAGGGAAGGGTACATGATGTGATGATAGTGTCAAGGATGTGTCAAGAAAGAATCCATGTTTTATTTTAAATATGTTTCCATTGATGGGAAGAATGAATATTGTTTTTTATGTAACCACTTTGTTTAAATGTGGAATGTAATGCAAGTTTCATGATCTAATTCTCTAAAACTCTAAACCTGAAAAGATCCTCTATGCGTAATCTTGTAATAACTCAAGATTAAGTAAGGTTTAAGGCTGGTGCCTTATAGTTGGTATCAAAGGTAGGTTTAGATAACTTTAGAGGTTAGGGTATTCTTTAAGCATAAGTGACATTACCATAATTGTTAGGATTTCAGAAAGAGTCCCAGTTTTAGATAAATTGAATGAGTAAGTATATCTTAGTGTTTATCTTACTCATTAGTACATGATGGTTTTGTTGATATACTCACACTTACCTTTTTGGTTTTAGTAAATGGCTGGATCTAGCAGGCACCAAAGGAACAGTGGATGTGAAGGAAACTGTGACAGTTTTTTGAGCAAGCAACTGAATGATATGGGAGCTGCAATGAGAACTCTTTTGATTATCCTCAACCAACTATCTGGAGTCATGATTTACCACCTAAAACTTGGAGATTTCTCTAAGGCATCATATATGCAAGAAACAAATCCCTACGGAAGTACCTGTAATAATCATAAAGGTAAGTGTGTTAAAAAACCTATGTTTCAAAGATGTGGAAAGAAACACCAAGGAAAATGTTTCAAAGGGACAGAAATATGCTATAGATGTGGAAATGAAGGTCATAAAGCAAGAACCTGCCATGGAAAAAGGAAGCATCCAGTTGACTCGAGGAAAGGGAATGAAGTTCTTTCTGAGGGATCAATTGAATGTTTTAAATGTGGTGTGCATGGTCATTATGCAAACACATGTCCTATGAAGAAGTTTTGTGAATGGGGTCACCAAGAGCGTACCAATATTCGTTTACCAATACCTAATGCCATTCCGATTGAGGATGAAGAAAATGACAATGACCAATCAAAGGTATGTACTATTTCATGACTATTGTTTTCTTTTTTTGGAATCGTAGGATATGATTCATGATTTTGTTTGTAGGAAAGAGGTATTTCGGAATAAGTTGGAAAGGAATGGATAATGGATCATGAAGAATGTTGAATGAGTAAGATGTCAACATATAAGGGCTTCAAGAGTTAGGGTGAAATTCTTAAGAGTATTAAGTCTCTTTTGATGATGGGGTTACATTAGAAGACTTTTTATATTATGTGTAACCCTGATGTTTAATATAGGCAAATTTTAATCAAGTAATAGTTATCTTTTCTTTTGTGGACATAGTTATAAAGAACCATTTGGGTTTACATGATCCTTACTTTTGAGGTAATTATGGGATACTATATGTTATGATTGAAGTGAAAGGCATGAGATAAAATTAAGGTTAAATTATGTTATGGTTATTTTTGATGAATTTATCCCTTTTTGGGTAATGATTTGAGAATTATATAGTTTTGGAAAAAGGACAACACACAGACCGTGTGACAACCCGTCGCGTCGGACAATGCTGCGGGAATCGAACCCACAACCAAAGTGCGACTGGTATTTATCACCTACCACTGGACTACGTGAAGTCCCTGGTTAGTTTGACTGATTCTTTTTAGTTATATGATTTTATGAATTAAGAGTAAGTTGATTTTGGGTTATCAATGAAAATGATTAACCTATCATGGAGGATATGTGATTAGGTTAATTACTTTTCAATGCGAGACTTTAAGAGCAACTGATTTTGTTTGGAGATAAATGTTACGATTTAACTTGGAAGACTATGTGACTAAATCCTTCAAATATTTGGGTTTCAATCATAGATTGTTTTACTTTGAATAATTTTATCGACAAATTGTTTATCTAATGGTCCTCGTTGATCTTTGGGTTTTGTTGGAAAAATTTTGGAGATTAATCATAGATTTTCTTTTTATAAATGTTTATCCTTTTCTGGATTATCTGATCTTGTACTAGACTTTTTAGTTTTGGTTTTGGTTAAAGTCTAGAGACATGGGAAGTATATAGTTCTCTTTTGTGGATTAGGTGATTCTCTAGATGTTTATTATAGTACTCTTAATGGGAACAAGTCTTCCTAAATACTCGTCTTTTGGAGAAAATATGATTTTGTGTAAGGAATCTAATAAAAGTTGGAAGTCAACATGATAAGTGATTATGCTTCCTTATGAATAAATTCCTCAATAAAACGTAACTTAAAACAAAAATGTTGTCTATTAACTTTTCCTACTCGGGAATCGAATACCGTTTAACCCATCACAAGTTTGTGATTTTCTCGTGGTTAACTTTCTCCTAAACATGTTTTCTATCACTCTCTATCAGAACATGACCCTTTGTTTTTTCCTCCATGTCCATATTTTCATACATGGAATCCTAGTATGGGTTAACTCGGGTGACCTTTGTACTTATCTTTCTTTATTTTAAAGTGTTTTTTTACTGACTTTTGTTCCGATGTGGGACTTTCAAGGATGTTTCCAAGCTCAATTTTAAAAATTGCGAGGACGCAATTCCCAAAAGGGGGGAAGGATGTAACACCCCAGGTAAATAAAGAATATGAAATTTTCATATTTATCCATATTTGTGAATAAAATATTAATATGACTTTAAAGGGGATGCTATGCTCGATGGCATGCCCAACACGCAACAACGAGTTTCTTGGGAATCTTACGTTGCACTCTAATAATAAAATAATATTATTTCAAATGGTAGTTAACATGTAGCCATTGTATTGGCGGGAATGGATATAAATAACTAAAATATGATTATATATGTTTTTTAATGTTTTTACATTTATCCAATAAAAGCTAAAGGCTTAAAATACGGAAAGAATTCAATTTTAGGCGTATATGCCCTAGTTTTCACTAAAGGTTCACTTATCGCCTTTTAATGGAGAACTGTCATTAAATATAGTTTTGATCACTCTTATAAATTCTTTTGGACCAAATAAAACTTTTATTAAGAATCGGGACATCAAATTTTACTTTGTGTAATTTTTTGGTATTTTTCCGATAAAGTTCATTTTTTAATGAATAGTGTAAAATGTTGTGTTTTAATTCAAAACCTCCTTTTAATATAATTTATTTATATGATTAGATAATATTTTTAATTGGTTTTAAAGTGAAATTAGAAAATATTTTTACCATTAAATCCAATAGTGGTCGTTGGAATTAATTTCACTTTGAAATCATACTTAAAAAAGTGTCAATCTTTTGATACTTATTGTTTTATAAAAACACGCTATTTGCTCTAAAAGCAGGAATTAATTATTAATTTAATTAATGTGACTAATATGCTTTGAATTTTGTAAAACGGACTTCATTTTTGAATTCGGAAGATCAAATATAGCTTAGTGTGAAGTATTGGTATTTTTCTGAAAAACTCCAATTTTTGATGAATAGTGAAACCACTAAGTGGTAATCAAGCAAACTGATTTTTCAGTTAAATGAAAGTTTCCCACTAATGTGTATTGAATTTTGAAAATCCGACATACATGGTTGTCATTAAGAAGTAAAATGTGGTTCAATGGGATAAAAATAATTTTTTGGTGAATAGTAACTTATTATGTTTTTAATCGCGATTAGTGGTAATTAGTGTAGTTTAAGGTAAAAATAATGCTTTAATAAAATAAGATGAGCTTGAAACATGTCCTACCCTCATTGTTTGTGTCATGGCCGACCAAGACAAGCCATGGATCAACTTGGGGACCCCATGGAGACACTTTGGTTGGGAAATGACATAAATAACTTTTTATTTAATGTAAAAGTCAAAATGACACAAACATCATATGTTTTACGAAAACATTTTTTACATGGGGTTATAATGATCCGATTTTTGATTATAAATAGTCATTGGAAATATAAAAAGATTTCCTATATCATAGTAATTTTTTTATAATTTTTATACATTATATAAATTAAATTATTTATGACATAATAATGATGCAACGATGACATGATTATTTGAAGATTTAAATAAAATGGAAAGATAATGTAAAATCTATGAACTACACATGTCCAAAACTTATTGGATGGGTGGATTTAGAACCCTTATCACCTTATCCACGAATTATATCAATGTGGGCTCTTTTAAAACCGAAACACATTTTCAAATAAAGTAATATTTCTTAATTTCCAAAAGAGCCCCTCCTCTCCTCTTATAAAAGGCCCCCAGCTCTACCTCATTTCACACACTCCTCAAGCCTTTGGCTCGGCCAAACCCTGCCCATTTACTCACTCCACATCCCTCTCCTCATCCTACAGGATTCCCATTGGGCAGAATCCTTTCAAATGAAGCCTTTAGGCTCAAATCAAAAGGAGATACACTTTTAAAGGTAATTCATTCTCTCATGTTCATTTGTTTTATTTTGCTTCTCCAACCCCCTAAAATATTTTAATTTTTTTTGTAACAAAACCAGTATCTTAAATATACTAGGATGTTGTTATAAGATTTATTCGAGCTACACTCTCACACAACTACATCAAATGGTTAAAGAACATACGGTTTCCGTGGATGGCGAAATTCTGCCTCCCGAAATGATGATTGTTCAATACTCATTTAACACCTTAATAGGTGGACATTATGATGTCACTATTTTTATATATGATATATAATATGTATATGTTTTACTTATGCTTCTATATTTTTCATTTGTGTCTTACCTTTATGGCTTCCATTATGGGTATACGCGATATCTTCATTTTAGGAAGTGCGGACTACCGCCCCCTCAAAGTGATTTGATTCGTTAAATACCATATGTGGGACATATAAAGGATGGAAGTATGATATTATATATGATATTATACTGTAATTATAATATACCTTTATATCATTATTATTCCATTCTATAAAATATGAAATAGAAATGAAAGTAGCGTTCATGCGTACGTACGGCTTACCGTCTCCCTGAACGGTGCATTTCATTTCTTACCCCTAAATGATTATGTAATGTTATAAATGCATGCATGTACTGGATATATATGACATATATGATATTCAAATCATGAATATAATTCTGGATATAATAAAATTTTGACCACACGAACAACATGTAATTGTAAGAAGTCCACTTTCAACTTAAGAACCAAAGATCGAAAAAACAAACATAATTAACATAAATGTTTACATAATGTTTATAACATGGAAATAAGTGATATAATAGGAATAATGAACTAGAAAAAGGTTCTTAATAAAGTGGAAATTAACTCAAGTTTATTATTCAGGACGTTAAAGAACGGTCGAGTCAAGTCGGACCCGAGGTAAGGGATCCTACACCTCTCTTTCTTTTTAAGTACACTCTTTTATGTCATTTCTTTTAAGCTCATATTTCTTATGATTGGGATGTTCATTTATATTACTCCTACTGTAATTATTATGTTCATATGATGAGAGTCCCTATTTCCTCTCATCAATCCATTTTGCAAGTTTTGAGTGGCGCCGTTAGGCTGCCGAATTTTCATAAGGGATTTTTCATCTCACTTTTATTCCCGTGAGATTTATTCTACATTTGCCACAAATTCCAGTGAGTGGTGTATGTACTGCCCATTATTCAACTCTTTTTGTAATATACTTTCGTTTATGAGTATTTACATCAATGATCTATTGTCCTTCTTTCATGGGGTGTCTCTCTTTTTTTAAAAGACTTCTTTTGTTGGGTCTTTTAATTTACATATTGTTATGTTGGGATATGTTCTCATATATACTTATTGATGTAAATTTTATGTCCAAGTGAGGGGATACACTTTTTATCTCTCATCAACTCATTTTGATGTGATGCCGTTAGGCTGTCAAGGGAACTTTTTAACCCGATTTCGATTTCTTTGGGTTCAACATGTAGTCACTGAATATGTCATCCATTGAATATGTGTGAATGAACTTTTATTGTTTTACACTTAATATCCACTTATATTGGGTGAATTTATATTTTTCACACATATTGTTGATATTGATTTGTCCTTAATTTAAGGATACCTTCTTTATAAGGGATTTCATCACATTTGACATTTCTATTGAGGGTTCATTGTTGTTATGCACCAATTCACTCTTCTATGGTGTATATACTATCCTTTGGAGTATTATATCATGAATCCATTTATTCTCATGATATTATAATGTTCTGACTAAATGTTATTCCTCAATTATTGTATTCAAGTGTCTCTAATTTTCGTAAAACCCCTTTAACCAAAATATCATTTTAAATGTTTTAATTATTTGGTTCTTATTAATATCCATGTTTTCAAAATGGTTTTAAGGATTTATTTATATGGATATTAATGGTTTTAAAATTTTAATCTTCAAGGTGGTATGGGACACTTTGACACATTTATGTTATGGTTCTTGGGCATTGTTATGAAAACGGGTTGATCCGTGATAAACTAAGGGCGGGTGAGCCCGATATAGCTCTCCAATGCATTGGGTAACGGGAAGGAGTGAAACATTAAGGTTTCTCCGAAGAGATTTAGGGAATATACTGTGATGGGTATTCCAAACGTAACCAAGAGGGTTACTCCCTATGTAAGAATGTTATGAATGCCTCAAGTTATGTTTATGTCTTATGATTTCTATGATTTGTTCATGATTTTATGAGGTATGATAAAGTGCCTATGTTTTATGGGTAAAGTATGATTTCATTCTTATGTATATATGAACTCATGTTTCCTTTCCATATTTTTATAACTCTTACTGAGATTTTTATTCTCATCCAAAGTTTTTTTGAAATGTTTTTCACAGGTCAAGGGAAGGGTACATGATGTGATGATAGTGTCAAGGATGTGTCAAGAAAGAATCCATGTTTTATTTTAAATATGTTTCCATTGATGGGAAGAATGAATACTGTCTTTTATGTAACCACTTTGTTTAAATGTGGAATGTAATGTAAGTTTCATGATCTAATTATCTAAATCTCTAAACCTGAAAAGATCTTCCATGCGTAATCTTTTAATAACTCAAGATTAAGTAAGGTTTAAGGCTGGGGCCTTATAGATACCTTGAGTGTTACCCTCCACTATTTAAGACATTTCTTACACATTTTTTGGAATTGGTGGGTTATTTCTATTTAATATACCCATTTAATTTAATTTAATGATTTATATATGACAATATTCATTATATTAAAATTAGTGTGAAATAATTTAGTAAAAAATTGGGATACCTTTTGATTCATACTGTCAAAATTTCCATATTTTGATAGCTTTTCATTTCTTCTTTTAAAGTATTAAGACATTTTAAAATTTAATGTCATTTATGATAATTTAATTACAGTGTATCTTTCCATGTATTTTTGAAAATACTCAACTCGATTAACATCCATCTTTCTCAATATTTAATCTAATGTAAGAAATCATAAATTCAATTTGTTTTCATGAACATGAAAATTTTCAATTACTATTCGAATTAATCATTCTTGTTCTGAATATAATCCCGATGAAACATCCTTTCATAAAATTGATATTTTTCAATGCCATTATCAACATATCTTTAATATTAATTGTGGAATATTTTATGTGGAAGGTAACATCTGATGCATGAGTCAATTATTATTTCTCTTTCAAACTTTTTGCTTTATAATGACCATATGTTTTTAAATCCTCTTGGACTAAGGAATATTATTTAATGAAAATCGATATGTGTTGTTATTTTTCATTCACATGTTCTATTAGTTTTTTATAAATTTTATTAACCAATGAACTCTTAATTTTGTCAAAATTTTATTCCAACTATGATTTTTCCTCATACAGACCCTTGATAAAGGAAATCATTTATGCTATAACATTAACAAGCATACTTTTTATATAAGAATTTGTTCCAGCACTAAAATATTAAAATTATTTAATATAATCATACTCATCACAACATGTAATTTCTGCTCCTAGAGGATCAATTATAAAATATTTATTTTAACAACCTTAACAATATTTACCTTTTGATTATAGTGGATCCACCTTCAGCTAAACTTGAGAGGTTGTCATCCATTACTTCGAAGATTTACTCTTACTTTGGATCTCAGGGATTTGGGTAACAATTATATGTTACCACTTTCAATGGTTATATATATTAAAATCAACATAGAACTACAATTTTTAAATTTTTAAATAATTATTTCCATAATGATCCAAATTCCTCAATTCCCTTAAATCAATGAAAAAAATTGATTAAAATATTTTTATCCAATTAGTAGAAACCCAATATGATACCAATTGATTGTTACAAGGTCCCATGTAGTTATAGAGAGTAGGGAGATTATTTAATATATAAAACATTTTATTTAATAAGACCAACATAAATGTTATTCCCATTTTTATGTCTTTCAACCCCCATTCTCTATTATGATATATGGATCTTAATCTGATACCTCACTACATACTCTCATATGTAATTAAGATAATGGAAGGAATAGAAGCACAAAGATGTTTTCCAAATCTTTTCGCCCAATTTGGGTTGACTACTCATTAATACATCATGTTATTGTCCCAGTATATAGATTACTATAATAATAATAATTTCATCAATTATAATTAATGGGGGTTATTCTCAATCAGGATTTGTTGTGCATCCTGCACTTCCATGACATCTCACTGTGTCTTCTAGAATCCGACTAGATTAATGGAATTGTTTCTATTAGTTTTATCAATATATGCTTCCTTTAAATAAAACCCATGAATTGTTTTTTGACTTCAAATTTTATTATCTGGTAAATAACAAGCCTTCGTTTCCAGTCCTCCACTCCAGGTAAACATTTTTTTGGTACCCTCAATCTTCGATGAAATTTTACATCTATATATTATATAGGTTTCACTTGATTTCGGTCTAGAAATTATCTTCTAATTTCCTAAATGTTAATAACCACTCAAATTTTACATACAATTTCATGTTTGGATCTTTTGAAAACATCAATGAAATATTCCTTATGATGTAAAATGTTCATCTCTTCTATAAATATTATACTTTTCAATAATACCAACTTCTATGTCAATCATTTCTTCAAACATAATTCTCAAAATATTTTCTACCTTTATCTTGAAATTCATCATCTAAAAAGATATGGGGAATCTGGTCTATGAATTTAAATCTCCCACTAACTTAATGTCTTAATTTAGCAACCTTCTAATTCTTCCAATGTTATCCAATAATTACCTATTTCAAAACCACTTTAATGCTAAATGGTAACTTATTTAACTATTCCATAAATATCATCATGAATCATGAAATTATTTTCTGATTCTTGAACATTTGAATATATAGGTAAAAATCATCATAGTGAATTGGAATTTTTATAAAAATCATTCCCCATGATATATTACTATATAATATCTTTGATATAATTCTCTTACCATCTTCCTGCACACTTACTTATTAATACATTGATAATTCTAACATATACCTCATTCTTGTGTACCATCCATAAATTTAATTTTATACCATCAGCCCATAAACATTCCATAACCTGTGAAACTTCAATCTCATTATACCATGGAATATGAGCAGTCACAATTCATTATGTTACTTCTTAGAAACATTTTTGGATAATTTTCTTATAGTATATCATCATCACACCATAAATTATAACCACGTTATATTTTGATCATCTAGACATAAAACACGGTTAATTTCACTAACAACTAATGAAGCTATTTTCTAGTAAAATTTATCAACCAGGTTCCAATGATTTTATCCAATATATATTTGGACATCCAAATATTTTGATTTTTAAAAAAACACATTACACTATATTTTGATCATCTAAATAATCAACTTCTCGTAAAAGGGAAAAGTTATTAAAAATACTAATACGTTTTCATTATCATCATCAAATGTCGTCATATTATCTGACGTCCACAATTTCTTGTTATTTTAGATTTGGAATCACTCTTGGTTGGTTTTTAATATTATAATCCTTCATCACTTCTTCACATAAATCGATTAATTTTTTTTAAAATCATAATTTTCACTAGTTAGTAAGATATTCATGATCCTATGGCACCAAATCAACTTTTTGTGCTTCAACTAATTCCCAAAATTAAAATGTTATGACTTATGGTGATATCATAAGTCAATGATTGTACAAGAGAATATAAAATATCAATTTCTCCATCCTTTTTCAAATTCTAATTATAATCGCATATGATCATGAATTTGTAAGATTTATTTTTTACTAAAAGAAGAACACATGCATTGTATAAATTCAACTCTCTCAAAAATAATCTTATGGGACTTCCTTCAATTATTTACCAGCGTTTTGTTCTAATTCCCTTCCAAATTTTTATGTTTATCATATCATCTTTTAGTGATTCATATGTACCTATAACGTAGTTTTTAAAAAGGCACATGTGTTTTTCCTATTTTTATGGAAGAAATATGTTTATAAATTGAATAATCACCTCATATATTTTATTCCTTTACCAATTTAAAATAATATAAAATGTTTTATATATCGTTTAGATTACATCATGATTTCAGTCAAGGATTCTTATTTTTGTAGATACAAAAAGTCTACTTATGTGATTCATAATTTGGTAGTGCATCTTCATGGAATGTATCAGTCAGTTAAAGTGTCTTCTACGTATATACAATCATCATCTTGATGCACATAAATTTCTAATGTATGGAACAATTATTTTAGATAATCCCATATTGTCACTTTTCTTCATTCCCATACTCATCCAGTCAAAAACATCACACACTTAAGATCCTTAATCACCCCATTGGATCAATATTTAATCACTACTAACTTAGAAACTTTTATAGGTAATTATTATTTTACATTCAACATTTATCGCAACTTTTCAATGAAGCTCATTTCATCAGTATTCAATATTTATGGGTTTCAACCATATGTGATACTCTCTAGGGGTGAGTCCTTCAACTATCCATAACAAATACACCAATATTCTTGTTATTACTTCCAATGACATTAACCATCCATTATTTGAATAAATTGCTAGGAACATCCTCATTTTTTCCATCCAATAGTTGAATATGGGTCTATGGTGTTTCCAATTAAAATGATTCCATCATCTAGAGTGTGAAAATACTATGGAATTACTTATAAAACAATCATAGGTAGTTTTAACTTTTTCTTAAATCTCCTACTCATTTACTTCTCCATAACCTATTGAAAAAATACAATACATAATCATTAATAGATGATGGGAATTTAAATCACCACCATTTAATTTTTTTGTGTAAAATAATACATATTGACATCAATTATAAATATTTAAATATAACCTAAAATGGTATTGTGTAGCCATAATATTTTGGGAGGACTTATTTGTATGTTTTTAGGGATCCATTTGGGGTTGATCCTCATAAAAAAGATGAGGATGGGGAGTCCTAAAATGTCTTGTCCATGTCCATTCATGATATATATGAAAACTATCATCTAATTTATGACGATTATTGTCATCAAAGTTCCAAAAAACATAGGCCAGTGGTGAACTAATATGGATTTATTACTCCACACACAGAAAAATATAGAAAGAATAAAAGTTAATCAATGTTAAGAATAACTATTACAACAAGATCTTAAAATATCTTCATTAATTAGAGGAATACCACCCCTCACAAACCAATTTTGTTTGAGGACATTAACTCATCCAGGGATGAATAAATTATAGATAATCGTAAAAAAGTGAAGAAAAATTTTATGGTAAAGGGGGATTTATTGATGAAATTTATATATAGATTGAGAATCATGAAATAAAATATTTAAATAAATTTAATCATGTTTATATATATATATATTAATAAATATATAAAAAATGTAACAAACGATATACAAAATTGGGTTGTAATTTGACTATAACCCTAACCATCACATTCTTAGAATCCCACTGGAGTAACTTTTTCAGTCCTTGAATGGGGATTTCATCATGGGTATTTTCTTATAATGTATCTATTGATTTTTTTCATGAATTTTTAACTTGTAAAGTAGTGAGAAGTTGTTTTATATTAAAAATTATGGTGTAGATGATATCATTTTGGTTTTATTATCCTCATTTATATTACAATGGATTAAATACATCTTTTTATTCTAATATCATGAATAGAGTGTGATTAGTGGGGTTTTATTGCCTGATGGAGTTAGCTCTCATGGGGTTCTATATATCTAATGGTGGGATTCATGGATACTAATTTTAACTTATGTGAATGATAAATTGATGTGGAAATTGGTGGTGTTCATGGAATATGATACACTTTTTGGATGAATTTTAACATAATAATTACATTGAGTGGGTTTTTTATTTGAGAGAGGCCTACAACTAATCACAATGAGGACCAACGATGCATCACCAAAGTATTGAGTGTTAAAGAAGATAAATATAATGTTGTGTATACAGAATCCCAAGGATGAGTATGTCATAATGGATGAATTGTGAATCATTTTGATATTATGGTTGTTTATAAAGTGTATTTTCGACACATATAATTGGAAAATACTTCTAATTAGTTAATTTTTTTCATGGAATGTACATTTGAAAACATATTTATTTATTTTTTCAAGCTCATTTCACAATTTCTGTAAATATTATGTTATGTTTCATTTTTATAATTCAATAAAAATATATAATTTGAGAGAGTTTCTATCCACCTTATTGAAAATTAAATAAATATCATTACATGTTAGATTCAATTTTTTTCATCATTCATCTTCTACAATTATCATTCATTTGAATAAAAGTGACCATTAAACTCTTTGAGAAATTAATGGGATCACATAAGTTAGACCAATAAAACAAAAATAAAATAAACCTAAGTATACATGTTCCATACTCAGTGTAGGAAACAATTAGGATTTACATAGACCAAAATTATATATATATAATTGATTTTCAGTAAGATACCAGCTCTATAATCCTTTTCCTATGTAAGTTTCAATTTATATTTATGTAAATTCCAACAAAAATCTCAAAAAATAGATAAAAAATATTCCATGTCATCATAATCATCTTCAAAAGATTTTTCTTTAGGGTAATTATATCTAATAGAGACACAATGTCTGGTAACCCATTAATTTAAACTAGAATGTTTAGGCATTATAATACTTGGTTTTTTAGAATTTACCTATTCTATAATACTTGATCATCAATTTGGACACACCAGCTTCATTTGTTACTCCCCTTGAAGGAGTGAGCTCTATCATTTTATTTTACTCTACACTACATCACTTTTAGTTCCATGTTTAATGAAAATAATGAGAATATATAAATAAAAAAGGTGGATATTAAATTTCACATTAATTAGATATATAGAATTGAGAAGTATTTCTCTATATTGAAACTCCTTTCACTTCAACTCGACTTTTAGTATAACTATTCATGATCTCACCCTTGAATTTCTATCCATTGATCTTCTTGTGATGCATGGATATCGTCCTATGTTTTCCTTAATATTTTTATTTATGTGTAATATCATTTATTAATTATTTTAAAACGGAAAAATCAATATTATTTTAATTATCCTCCATATTCCTTGATACTTAAAACTATTTAGGAAACTTTTATGCAATACATTAGAATATACTCAACATTATTCTTATGTTGATATTTATTATTCATTTCAACCTTTATTGTTCTTGCATCATTTAATTATTTCTTCTCTTAATTAATTAATTTATAATTTCCATGTATCCATGTAAAGTAATTTTTTAGAGTGTGGTAATATTTCTTATATGTTCCACAATGTTTATTACATTCCCATGAATTTATTTTTATTTTTTAACTTCCGATGAAATTATATAATCTCCATAAGAGATATCTTCTTCCAATCCAATCTAAGAATTTATTTCTCATATTGATTTAATTTTTTTTCATGATGTGCCTCTTTATCATGAATTCTCATGTATAATTTACATATATCAATCATAGGAAATCTTATTCCATAGTTGATGCATCTTCTCTTCAGTGTGATATCTTCCTTTAATTTATTGTTGGATGGTTTCAGATCGGTAAATTCAATTTTGTTAAACCTTATGTTAGACTAATATATTATTCTTATTTATTATACCATTGTGGCCTCTTTACATTAGTAGAAACTGATTTTTTATTGGTAGTTATAACTTAGTACTTATCATAAAAATAACCTTTTTTTACTACATTTAAATATTTTTTCATAATTTTTGAATACGTTTCATATAAATAGATTATCATTATTTCATTGAATCTTTTTTTATTAGATGATAACCTCATAGAATTTTGTTTTCCCCCATAAAGATAGATCTACTCTCTTCCTTAGAATTGTTCATGTTATTCCAAATGTGAATGAACCTATATCTAATTTTTTCAAAAAATTAGTTTTAGTAACCAGGTTTACTCTTTTTCTTGTCAGGTCTAGACAATGTAGACCAATGGCTGTTCATTTTGTAGAATATTTACTTCTTTCTTCCAAACACATTTTAAGGAGATGTCTATAGTTTTTTACACCATTTCAAAAGTGGTGGGGTTATGAATTTTATCTACCCAGATGTGTTATAATTTAGATTTATAACCTCCAATATTTAGATAATTAGAATTAGTGAGAACTGAATTACTAGAACATAATATTACCTTTTCCTCAAGATATTATAAATCACAGTTTTTGATTACTTCTCATTTATTCTTCTGATAGATTGATTCCTTTTTGAATATCGACATTATTTTGATACATTCATTCACTCAAATATTCTCTTCACTTTTTAATGATTCACTTTTAGTAACTTCATTATTTATCAAACATTATACCAAACTCATGTCACAATAAATTCAATGTGTTTTTCTAGTCTTATAGAAATTTTAATTTTTCTTTCATATTCTAGATTCATGTTCTACATTTGATCTTTCTTTAACATAATTTTTCCAAATATATATTTTTCAAGATCCTTTGTCTAATTAGATTTAATATAAAACAAAGAATTATTAAAAATGTCTATAACAGTAAATGAATGATTCAATTATTTATACCAATTCATAAACAGTCACTTTAACACAAATTTCATTGAAATTCCACCTTGACTGAAGAAATTGTTTCATTGATAGAATATGTTAATTATTATTTTTCCTTCATTATATTATTATATTACAACATTTTCATATATTATTAACAAAATCCATCTCCATTTCATCAACTTAAAATAAAATATATTACTTTTCCTCTTGTAGACCCTTAATGAATGAATGTATGTATTATGTAACTTTATAAGGTAAATTTTCATGCATTCCTTGATTTCTGAGTAAAAATATACAAATAATTTAGTAAACACATACTCACCACAACAAAAAATCTCTTCTTCTTTAGGATCAATCAGAATAGATTTATCTAAACATATTCCACTTTTTTTACTTATTGATAATAGAGGATCCCATTTTCTATCCATATGACATGATAATTTCCATTTCTCATGAGATTATTTAATCTTTTTTCTTAAATTATTTGGTAAAGACTTCCCTGTTACTACTAGTATAGATAACATCAATTAACATCAACTTGGGCCTAAATTTCATCAATTTTGGAAGATACATCTATATAACTTTCTAAAATATGATTTTCATTTAAATTAATGAAAACAACTAGGTAGAAACCCTTATATCCAATTAGTGGAAAAGTACAATAATACCACTTGATAGTTCAATGGGATCATGTTGGTACACTATGGTGGGAGGGGGTGAATTAGTGTAGAGAAAGTTTTACCCAAAAAATGACATTAAATTTTGAACTCATTAAGGATTTTCCATCCAATGTTAGTTTGGATTCATATATCTTATTACGGGACCTCACCAATTAATCTCATATGTAATATTGATAATTAAAGGTATAGTAGAACCCAATTATTTTCACATGGTTTGGCACTAGTGTGGGAAACCTAATACTTACTATTTTATATTACTATCTTGATCCCTATATTCATCAAATAAGTATAGAATAATAAATTAATAGTTGTGTGAGTTCATTATTATTTGAGACCCATAGTGCCTCCCACACTTACAGAGAAACCCACAATATATTATAACATTTCACCAGTTTTTTTGTAATGTTTTTTAATTGTATAACCATTATTCAATGGTTCATTTCATTAAACCAATGAATATCTCTTTGAATACCAATTTTATAATTCTGTACAAATACATGAACATCATTATTATCATGTACTTTTGGTAATCATATTATCTAGAGTCCTCAATCATCAATGAACATTGACCCCCAAATCTTCCATAGGTCACATTTGACATTGGTTTTACTCACAACTTCTAGTTTTCTTGATTTTAGTATCAACTCACTAATTTATCAAATCCAAAACATTGGGATTCAAAAAACATCAACCCAATATATATTTTAAAATGTATTTCTCGGTTTCTCCCCCTTATTTATGATTTTCAAAAATATCAGTAGAGACTTAGAAAATACATTTTATCATAATATCTGAATAGTGGTATCTATTTATATATCCAATATAACTAAGAGAATATATTGGGAACCCATAAACTGAATTTAAATTACCAACCAACTAAATGTCCACATTCAACCACCATTTCATACTTATGATGAAATTAAAGAGTTACTTTATCAAAAACTAGACAAAAATTGACATCAACATACATCAAATACTCTCCAAATCTCTATAAGAATAAAAAAACATCAAGAATTTTGAAAAATTAAACATCCACATCAACATCATCATAATGATATTAGATTCACATAAAAGTAATGTTCCATGAAATATTTAAATAGACTATCTTTACTTGACTAAATTCGGCATCATACAAAATACATACTTCAATGAACTTCAATAATTCTATAAAAAAACTCATTAGTGTGTATCATATATACATATTACTATCTACCATTATCACTCAAGCGTTAAATATGCGTTTAATATTAATACTAATTCCTCCATTTCTTTTGAGATTATGGTTTTCAACCTTCTATTTCTCTAATAATTTATAATAAATTTATCTTATAAATCTCAATAACCCAACATAAAGACTTATCACCATATCATTCGACCATTTGAATATATGAATTTCTTTATTTTTCCTAACATCATATAAATATATATTTTGATTAAATTCATTTTATAGCATTTATAACATCATCTTCATGAATATAGTCTTACACATCATCTAATTGGTTCAATAATTTATCATGTTATCATATAGTCAACTCAAAATTCAATATCTTAGAAATTGGATTAGTTAATAAAAATTATGAAATTTTATCCTTGTTACCAACCAATTCAATCAATATAATTCACTTCAGAACATTTAGAGATTCTTCCCTTGGACTTGCTCTGTTACAGTATTCTATCTTTCAATCCATCTACACATTTTTATTCATTTAATCCAAATGTATTTCATTTATATTATATTTTATTTAGGGAAACTTTCAAGATCATGTGGAACTAAATAATATTTCAATACATTAAATTATAACTTATCTTCTATTTATGTTACTCTTGGTGATATCATAAATCATTGTTGGACCATGAGAATCTAGAATTTTCTATTCTCTATCTTTTTTCAAATTCCACCAAGAATCATAGGTGAAACTTATCTCACTATGATTTATTTAATATTGTATGAGCATCAAATACATCTCTATAATTTGACTTTTTTAGAATTAATATTCTATTTATTTCATCATTTACATAGTCACATTATCTTTTTGAGTCCTTAAATGTTATTATTTCTATAATATCTTTTAGTAGTGTTGTTTCGACATGTGTGACCTATTTTTAAATAAGATCTTGAATTTTTCTATTTTTTTGTAGTTTTCTATTTGAATGTTGAAATATAACCTCATTTTTTTCAATATTTTTTATTTTTAAATAGTTAAATATTTTAAAAATATATTCCCCAACACTTCATGATTTGGATCATGGATTTTTCATCTTATAAATGAACTTACTCTATATCAATGATTCTTGACTAGGTATTTTATCTTCTGTGAATATATCATCCATTTAATTTTTCTTCTGGATCAACACTAAATTCATTTGGATTCACTTAATCTTCCTATACATGGTACAATTAGAATTTAGATGTCCATTATTTGTCAATAGGTCGTTCAAACACCCATATAACCTAATAAGTTATCAAACTAAGATTTTAAATCATTCCTTTGTATAGATCATAAATATTCACAAAATTAGTAACTATTATAAAAAATAATTCATTGATATTCCATCCTTTTTCATGAAATATGAATAAATATTAGTTCAAAAATCAACAAATTTTATGGGGAACTCCCTAATAAGATAGTCTTCATGAATGTATCTTTCATCCTTCATAAGAACATACTCCAGTCACATCCTACTATCTCTTGGTTATGTGTGCCTTTTGTTACTTGAATAAATCACTTAACAATTCCTCAGAGTTATCTTCAAAAAAATCATCAACAAGGTTTTTGTATCTAATGGTTCCACCGTTTAGCATTTGAACTTCCCATGGTCTTACTTATAAAACACCCATAGAAATATTTAACTTCGTTCATCAATCTCATTACCCTTTGACATAACAATAAATCTATTTAAATAGAATATATTAATATATCATCACAATATATAGGGTACTTAATGTTTTCATTAAATTATTTCTTAAAGGAGATTCAGTATTGGAATTAAGAGAACCAATGATACCATGTAGATAGACACTGAAGTTGGAAACTATGTGGGAAATCCACATTATCATCCAACAAGTTTACTCTAATAGTGCATACTCATTGATGAACCTGGACAGGGAGATTAATATCACACCCACTAAGGAATGGAATCTAAAAAATTACTATTCATAAGACACATTTGAAAATTTTTCCTTATGACATGATGTTAAACCGTATAGAAAAATTCCTTACTACATGATGTTAATATATAATAAATTCTCTCCATCACCTAATATAAAACTTCAATATTTCTCTATGATCTCTATGATATCCTTCACTATGTGGATAATTAATTTCTAATAATGATTAAAAAATAATTTTGGAATCCTTACTCGATATAAAGAACTATTTTTTACAGTATTATTCTTCTAAAATGCTTTCCCCTTATCCTCATATTGTTCATCAATCACACCACCCTCCAAAAAATAATTGCGTGTTGATTAAGGTTTATAATTGATATGTGGTGATTCTTGGATCTATTATAATGTGATAAATTAATGATTTTAATTCCATACCCCTACAAATAGTTTGGTTATTCATCAATTCAGGTTGGGTTTTCTCAAATGGACTGAAAATAGAACCAACAAAATTTCATTTTATTTTGTGTATAAACAAGATCAGCATAAGCATTTACCTCAAAAAATATGTGGTTTTATTATCCTTACCCTCATGATTCTAGTCTATTTTTATTTCTTTGGGAGATGGCCCATGATTTATGAACCCAAACTATAACACAACCATTTTTTTAATACTGTGAAAACATAAACACTTTCCAAATATCCTATGTAGATCAAGTTATATGTCCATAAACTATGTATCCAAAATGGTCTTATCATTCCATTATTTATGTCATTATTTATTCTTTACTCATGATTCCATTTTGGGTTATCATATGAACCTTACTATAGATCCCACCACCCTACATGCCTTCCATCTTTTCTACTTATCATCATCAATTTTTACAATGCATAATAGTGTAATCCCCAGAGTACTCAAAAAATTCTTCAGAATCTTATTTTACTAAAAAAATAGATTTTATTTCCTTTTAGGTTGGAACATTATAAAAATAAAAAATTTTATAATTCAATTTCCCTTGGTTTATGATCATGGAAGAAGATTCCAAATCTCATATATTGAATACTTGTCCTAGGTAAACAACTTGAAGAAAATATATCTAATACCAGTATTATGTGACAAAGGTTTCTAACTAGATTGATAGTCACCCTTAACATATCTAACCACCTTCAAAGTAATATAGTATTATAACCCACATTTCAAACATTTGTTCAGTGTTCATCATTACTGTAACACGAAGATATTCTATATGTATTACTTTGAAATGAATTTTTGGTATTCGATATATTTCATTCAATAAAAACCCAAATATAAATGAACCATGATATATTATTGTCATTATAACATAGAATTTTTATTAGTGAGCATGAATAGGATTATACACATTATAATATATAAAAAAATGGTCTCCATGATTAAAATTTATTGATTAATGACTACTAAATGATCATTAAATTTTAATAAAATAATCTCTTGATTAAAAGACGTAGTTTCTTGAAAGAATGTTTTTAGAGGAGTTATTAATTTTTAAAACAGAATATAATTTTTCCTTATTAGAACGTGATTTTAAGGAAATTTATTGGAAATATACATCCAATTATTCTATTAACAAGTGGCACATTCACCTTCATAGCATCCAAAAGATCCTTCTTCAAAATAAGGTTAGGGTGGATTTTAAATGTCTATGTTGTAGTGATATAAAAATTAATGTGTTAGTAAAACAATTCAAATTGATTGGGTCTATATATAAAAAATTGGGCCTTTGGATCACAAGTATTTTAAGCCACAATATTCCTTTGGGCTATAGGGACTCCATTCTACCTAAGGCCTTCAATCTATGGTATTTTAGTTCATCTCAGCCTTCGATCTTGAAAATAGTGGAGGAAGAGATTAGTTTGGAGAATTACTGACCAGAGAAATTTTTGTAGAATACTAGGAAAAAGGGGATGATTATTGTGATTCCATAGGATTGGGCCTTGGGTTACGTAATTTCCTTATTCCATTGGGTCGATAGTCCATGTAATGCTCTTATGCCACTATGAATGCAGACCATGTGAGGGACCACTCTCAACCTCATTAAAATGAAGATTTTATAGAAAAAAATACAAATATATGGAATCTGAGCCATTAATAGTAGTTTTATTGGTAATATATTAATAACCATCCAAACATTAATTCTATAATGATTAGGAATGAAGATAAAGTCTTTTAATGGTTTAAGGAATTATTATTTTTAATTTTTATATTTGAACAATGTGTTTTTAACATAATAAATTAAATAAATCATTATTGATTAATGATGATAAAGAAATATGAATATTATATTATCAATCAAATAAATTAACATCCATATAATTATTTTTATATTTTATTAAATGAATATATATTCATTTTTATGCATAAAAATTCATTTTTTCATAAAAATAGTTTTCATTGCATTTTATGAAGTTACATTGAAGATAATTTTCTCTATTTCTAAAAAATTAATTTTAAAAAATGGATTCACTATTTGGAATTAAAATTTCAATATTTTTTAATGGGTTTGGTGTCATTTTTTTCAAAAATAATTGTAAATATTTATTACCATGGTTAGGATTAAAACAAATTTCATTTCGATGGGGGTTAACTAATAGTTATGTTTTGAAAATTCCACTTAAATATTTTAAAATATTATTAGTTAAATATATTTAAATATTATGTTATATTATCTTATAATTGATTGATATTGTTTAAATTTTCATATAAAAGAGACTTTATGTTATTTGAATCGTTTAAGTACTTCCAAATGTGACCCACCCCACTCTTATAAAAGGGAACACATCATCATCCTTTATTAACAAATATTGAGAACACTAGATTAATTAATGTTTACCAAAAAAACCTTAACTAATTATTTACCTTTATGTTTCATCATTATGAATTAACCTAAAACTATCATAAAAAGGATCAGGTGTAACCAAAATGATTTCTCTCAAAGAATATGTAGTCATCTTATAAAAATCTATCAATGAATTTTTATTAATTTAATTTCTGTAAATATATATTTTCAATACTAAAATAATTACTCAAATATCCTAAAATAATGTGATTTAATTATGATTCTATAATGATAAAATATTGTTTGTCTTTCTTTTCGTATTTTTGTTATTAAATGTAATCAATATTTATGTATATGTAAAGAATACCATCTCCTTAAAAAATGTAATTAGATTTTATAATTTATTCTTTATAGATGGTTAGAAATATGTATTAAAGAAACATATATGACATTTATCTCAAGATATAACCATTATAAATATGAAATGTCCATATCAATTGAATCTAAACATACTTTAAAAATGAATCAGTTAACACTAGAAATGGTGAGGACATTGAAAGATTATTAATGAATGGCAGATAAGATGTTATTATTAACAAAATTATGGAACTATAAGTATTAATATGGTATTGGTATAGATTTTTAATGAATTTATATTTTTTATAAAAGTGTTTATAGCTCTTAAAAATAAACATAGACTTGAATTAAGAGTTTTATGATACAATCTAATTTTTTACCCATATTGTTTATGCTTAAATTTAGAATGATGAAATTATATGATCTATATATCAAAAATATTTTTTATTCTATTTTCCTATAGTTATTTATAGATATTAATGTTTATTCTTTCATTTATCTCTTTTTATGTATAGAAAATTCAAATAGAATGTTTTTAAGGAAAATAGAATTTATTTCTATCTTCGGTCGGGAATATTTTTCTTCCATTTCTATGTTTTATTGAGAATGTGTTCATTAATGTTTTTAAAAATATGTAATGATTTATTACATTAATTTTTTCCCAATTTCTAATTTATATTAAATTTTTTTAAAATGAATCATCCCTTCATTTTCCAAGTGAGGTACTTTTACTATATGTGTGAACATAATGATTATTTTAACATTTACTTCACTAATGAAATTTTCCACCATCATGAATAATCATTTCATTAAAGATTTCATTATTTATATTCATGGTTAATTTTAAAAGAAATTTTTTTCTTAATATTCATGAAAGTATAAGATTTTAAATAAGTTATCTCAAAATGAAAGGTGTATTTTACTCATGATAAGATTACATTATCATTTAAAAGTATTTTAATATATAACAATATCTGTTGAGGTTTCTTATGATTTACTATGAATACAATAAAATATTATCATTTCTATTCTTTCTATATATGGTTATTTATTACAGCATTGATATATTAATGAAACTTTATTTATTTTTCATTAGTTTTTATATAATGAAATGATATAAAATATCCATGATCTTATTAAAAACATATGAATGGATTATGATAATTTGAGGAGTTGTTCTATTATATCACTTCAATTATGTTTGAAATTATTAATGTTGTATGATCTCAAATGGTACATGGGAAGTTATGCTAATCCCAAAAGGGTGCATAGAAGTAGTTATCCAAATCTCATAGTAAGTACATAGGTTTTTATCCCAATACTAAAATGTGGTTATATCTTGGTGTTAGACATGAAATATGAATTGTATGTTTATTACTATTCCAAATGTGTTATTTCAATATCTATTACATGTTTTAATTAATATGATATAATCTCGTGGATCATAATATTTTATTCTTAAATTATTTGTGTCCTTTGATCTTCTAAAGCCTTTATCTATGATTATAACTAAGGAATTATTGGGTGTTATTTCAAAATTCCAAGGCCATGTTCTCATACCTTAATGATCATGATGTGATTATGTATGATAATTGGTTTATCAATTCTAGTTTTATCCTTATTGAGTATCAAAGATCACATTTTAAAATAATATATTATCCCTAGGATATACGAAACGTCTGATGTTGGGTATATCTAATGGGTGTATAATGAGAGAAAAAATTTGTGGGAGAATTTGAAGATCATTCATAGAATAAAATATTATTCTATTTAGTCTATAATTAATATATAAATTTATGGTTTTGGGGTGTGTATTATGTATATATATATAATATTCATCTAAAATTATGTAATTATTTTTCTGTAATTTTTGTGTTTTCTCACTTACCCAATTTTCTCTTAATACGTTTCGGCTTTATTCAGACCCTTTGTGTCACACTTGTCCTATCACCTAATTACCATATTTTCAAGTTGAATTTATAAATATTTGGTATTATTCAGTCATTCATTCTAATATGTTTATAGATAAAATTGGTCTTCTAAAATTTCATCTCACTATGTTCCTCAATTTTCTTTGGATCTTTGGTGGTGGTTGATGTGGAATTTCACCCCAACTTGTTCAATAATTTTGTAAACTCTCACGTAGTAAATATATTTTTATATTGCATTGTTTTTCTCACACCATTCATGAATCACTTGGTCATTGGTATTTTATTTGATTGTTTCATTCATAATTTTTAGAAGCCTCACAATCATGAAACAGGGAGTATTACTAATTTTAATTTCATTTTTGATGAAGAATGAATTGTAATACTCATGTTTAAATATATATTTTATTACAGAGATTTATATAACAACGCCTATATCATTGGCCACATGAGCTCAATCATCTATTTTCAAGAGGATTTAATAGACTTAATCACCTCCATTTACCATTATAATTATGCATTGGCCTTTGGTGATAGTCATACCTCTTGTATTATAATCTCATATCGTCATTCCTTGTACTCTTTCTCATGAATTGGTTACTAGGTGAGGTCAACCACAATAGTTAGAAGCTGATTCCTTAGGATGACAACCATCCCTACCCCCATAAGAGAGAGGACCTATAATATATGCTTCCACAACTCGTGTCGGGAAATTTATTATTGAATCATCTACATGTACTACATACCATAATCCCCTTTATTAACCATATCAAATCCATCTGTCCATGCCAAAATCTAGTATCATTCAACCAAAAATTCATTGATCAGATCTTGGATGGTGTGAAAGTTAAACCTTATGGTCTCATAGTTTACCGGACAATCTCATAGATTTTCCATATAACCACCTATCAATTAAAATGGAGTATGATTGAACATCCAATGAATAATATACTATTATCTTTATCAGATAACTTATTTTTTCATCATTATGTCTAACATTATGTATGATTCATCCCATGGGGATGGTTTATACATATAAACATACTATATTAATAATATGGAGCACTCAACTATTTCCTTCCCATGAGTTAGTTTCATTTGGATGGGAAGTCTTGATTCAACCATCACTACATGCACATGTACTAAAATAAGAAATGGGAATTAGAAATTGAAATAATTAAGTGGAAATAAATAGTGTTTTACCTTTAGTATTGGTTCTATGATTCTATATAATAAGAATAACACTTGGATTTCACCATAATTCCAATGGTGACACTGAAATACCCTTCTACCTCTTCCCATGTTATTGGAATATATAGGAATCATTTTCTAGGAAAGAGGTCCTCTTGGGTTCCCCCTCCCCTACACTACTTCAGGGATGTTGATTGGATCCACCTTTAGAGAATATGATGACACTATTTGGGAATTATCCTATGGAAACACAAATAATATTAGAGTGGTTTCAACCAGAGCGGTGGACACCATATGTTCTTACTCCTTAGAATCTACCTTGATGAAGATGATATTCTTCTACTTATGGGTAAGTGGAACATCCATAATTTTCTCATTAATATTGAATACCATAATTATTTTTTCAGTGTGATTTTTTTTAGTTTTCAAAAGGGTAATTAAAAACCATAGAGATTGTAATTTTACCCTCAATGAATGAAATAAAAATATTGACCTAATCGTTGAGTGTGAAATAGTTGTTGAAAAACCTAAGGGATTACCATAGAAAGTATAATCATGTAACTACTGTGGATAGCTTGTTGATTTAAAAATAAATGGATTCCATGTAAATGACTAGTTAAACCTATATTCTACTACGTAACCACAAGGCCACAACATGATGATATTTAAAATCATGTGGGGTTATTTTGATGGATGTTCCAGAATCAAAATTTCAATTTTTCCTAATATTTTTAGGTGTGAAAGGGAATTAAAATTACATATAAGGTTACATTATATGTGGATCCTCAGTATTTTAATGTATTATACATGCTGTATATCATGAAGTTTATGGGCTGCTAATGATTATTTAGAAGTAAACACTCCTTAAACCACCAGAAATTCCATTTCATCCATAGATCCTTCCTCTAGTTGTCAATCGCTTGACCGTTACATAGTATAATTCTCACACATGTGACACATAATATAGTGTAGAGATGTATTATTTGATTACACCGATATAGATTACAAGATGACAAATAAGAATACATTCAAGAAAAAAACTATGTAAAATGGGGGTTTAGATGTACCTAGATTACTAATACGTCACATGATTATCTAGTGGGATCAGTTTCATAATAATGTATGGACTCCATTACATTATCCTTATATATATATATATGAATTTATCAATATTCTTTAGGTGTTCATATGAAGCCACACCAACAATTTAACTACCTCAGTTGGTCAAGCCATCGTATAGGCTATAGGAGTATACAAATGCATCTAAATCATTGATGTAGGATATGTATTCACTAAACAAGTTCAATAATGATTTTTTTGAAAAAAACAACTTTAGATTTTTTTTAATCGATCTATCAGTGGATCATTAAAAATATCATGCTTTTAAAGATAATTTATTTTACCCAAATTTTCCATTCTCAAGGAAATGATATGTTCTTTAGTATCATGCTATAAGACCTCACATTAGTTCTTGGATGAAATGTTTTAGGAACTGTTAAAGTTCATGAGGCCTAAACATGTTAAAAAATATTTATCATGGGGAGATTCCAATCAAGGGATGCTTATTTCCTCAAATACATTCCATTATATTGGATGGGAATTCATAGATACTCCACTTAATTAGTGGTCATGGTCATAGTAGAGGCCCTCTACCCCAATAGATGGATTATTTGGGTTAATGTATTTCATTAGGTCAGCCTTTATTTGGCCTACATCATCTCATTATAAAATTAATTTGATCCTCCAATATAACCCCATGTTATCTTGATTCTCATTCATCGAATATTCTTATAGAAACCTAATTGGGTCACATATAATTAGTAGTCTTATCAATGATTTAGTTCCCTATTGGTTGTGTGATCCCAATATTTCATATAAAAAATAGATTCCCCTCTTGATAAAATCCAATGTATTCCCATGGGGTGAGTCATTGGTGGTATCATAAATTACATGTGAATTAGAAAAAATAATATATCTTGAAAATTATTTTACAATTGAATACTGTGGAAAAAATAATAATCATAAAGGCCCCCAGGGATGGAATCCCATTTTAATAGACCACATTGATGTCAGTAATGATGTTGGTTAGATCATCAAATGAATTAATGGGTAAAAATTAGTGTTATGAATCAAATACTTTTCTTCTATTCTCAAATGAAGTAATAAATTTGGTAAATGTTACTTTATTATAATATTTAATTTTGGGATTTACATCACTAATAATGTGGTTAAAATTCATTTAATAATAGTTGAGAAATATTTATCTTTTTTATATGTCATTGTATTTCCTTAAGAGGAGTCATGTTCAAACCCAATCTCCTATTGAAATTCAGAAGTACTTTTCCTATAGTTTTCCATAATTTGAGGTTTCCACATAAAAAACCATATTTCAAATTTCCTTCAAAAGAAATTTTTATTAGAGGAGTTTTTGATCCACCCAGATCCAATCTCCTTGATATATAATTTTTTTATTATTTCTATTTATTTTAATGGAAATCACGAAGATAAATTTTATGATTTTGGATCTGAACACTGAGTTTGGTTGTGGTAGTTTAATATGTGGGACATTCTCACATTTTCGGATCAGGATTATGATTTATTAGGATTGAAAAATATTCATAATTCATTAAAACATTAATAAAATCAATGCTAGGATTGTATTACACTATCAAAAATTTAATTCCATCATCCAAATAAAATTTAGATAGATTATTTGAAAGGGAATTTTATAGACTAGTTAGGGATAAAATTATATAAACATTGTATGATAAAGATTTATAACATCATTTTTTATTATAATCAAATACAATAATCCCATTTCATACTAAAAAGTACATTTATCGTAGGTCATTTATCAGTTTTTAAGGAAATTGATTCTAATCATTAAAATATATACGTGAAAGATGATTATGAATATTTTTATTTAATATTTTCATTATATTTTCCTTTATATGTGACTTTTATAGATAGAAATATCTATAGTTCTGATACACATAATCTGCATGAAATTTGTGAGGCCTTATTTTTGGATGATCAAACAAAATAGCATTTGGTTGTTTCTAAATCCTATGTATAGGGTCTGGTTGTTAGAGGAAGAAAAGTGAAATAATTTTTTTCCCAAAATATGGATTATCTAAATAATGATATTGACAGGAAACCTAAAATTATTTTAATAAAATGTATTATATTAAATTTGAATATTTCATACTACAAAACAAAAAATATGACTAACAGACATGTTAATTGAAAGAGAAAAATTCCAAAAAATGTGATGAAGCTTCTAGTTGTTTTTAAGAGTGAGTCCAAATTTTATGATGAATGGTTTGTTGATTCTATATTTAAATTTTAAATGTAAACCAATTTGGATTGGTTTTAACACATGAAATTATACAAAAAGGTGACATTTTTATGGGAAATAAAAAATCATATAGAATTCCTAGAATTGGAACCATTATAGTTACAAATACTGAAAGATTTGATAGAACTCTTCCTTATACAAATAATGTAACTAATATGAAAATAAATTTATTTTAACTGAGATCCTTTTATACAAACTATTACAAGTAAACTGTTGAATGAAGCATTTTTAAGGTTTTTAATGAATCACATCTTGTGATGAAAGGAAATAAAAAATTTGGCATGTTGTATATTCTTCAAGGATCTATTGTCATTGGTGATAGAACCATTTATACTCTATCTTTATCTAATGATGATAATTAAAAATTATAGATTATGTAATATAGGTATATGAGTGGAAATAAAAATTTTAAATTGAAAAATAGTGGTATTATTGATGGTGAGGGTATAAAAATGTTGGAATATCAATAGAATAATATTTTTTGGAAGTATAAAAGAGTTATATTCTGAAAGGACAATCTAAATTTGAATGATATATTAGATTATATTCATTCCAATCTATGAGGTCTAGATATAATACCTTATAAAAAAAGTTGAAAATATAAGTTAACAATTATTGATAAATTTTCTTTGAAATTATGTATTTTTTATTGAAGTAGAAAAATAATGTATTTAAATTTTGTATATATAATAAAATCGTTAATTAAAGGTAAATTGTGAGAAAAGTGATGTGTCTTTACACTGATAACAACCTTGATTTCCTTTATGAATAATTTAGTATAGCTTTCATAGTAGTATGAATTTTGAGGCATTTTATGGTTCTTGGTACTCCATATGATAATGGAATAGTAGAATACATGAACGTAACACTGATGGGGAATGTAAGATATTTTCTCTCCAATGCTCATTTACGCAAATCATTTTGGGTTGATGCTACTGCAACTACATGTTATCTAGTAAATAATGATTCTTTAACTCCTATTAGGAAAAAGGGTCCATAAGATATATAGTCTACTACTCCTGTATCTTAATTTTATTTAAATTCATATGGATATCTTACTTATAATCGTTTAGATAGTGGAAAATTAGAACAAAAATCTATAAGATGTATATTTATTTATTAGAATTAAAATTTTAAAGGATATAATTTGTAGTGCGTAGAATGTAAAAAATATATTTTTTTGAAAGAATTTAATATTTTGTGATAATTCTATTCTATTTCTATAAAATTATAATGATTTAAGACAACAAAAATCAAGAAATCAAGTAAAATCTGAGTTTTGGTCATATTATTTATGGAATAACTGATATGAATATAGCTCTAAGATGTCATATGATATTTCTCCTTCTCTACCAATATCATAATATTATATTTAAAATACTGGTCCATAAGAAATATTATACATTCGTAAAAGTATGTTTAGGATAACATGGTTTCTTAAAAAATAATTGTGTCTGAAGGACTTGATTTGAATGAAGATCATAAGAATAATAAAAATATGATTAGTTGTTATGTTTCACAAAGGGGATATTTTTATAAAAGATGATAAAAATTGACTTTAGAGAAATTATACATTTTGATTTGTCAAATTACCTATGGTTATGAAAGATAACCATTGTAAATGGGTGTGAAATAATAGAGATGGAATCCCTAGAGTTGAATAAAAATATATAAATTATAGGTAGTTTATGAAGGTTAAAGTTATGTTCTAGGTGTATACTACATAGATATTTCTCACTGATTACAAAACATATCACTATTAGAGTTTTTTAGGTATTGTGGCCTTATATAAACTTGAGTTTGAGCAGTTGGATATGATAATCCCTTTTAATGATAGGTATCTTTAGGGGGATTATATATATACTACCACTAGGGATTTTTTTTTAATGTAAGGAGTAATGTGTTTGTTTATGAATTAAATCTCTCATTGGCCTCAAACAATCATCTTAATAGTGGTATAATAGGTTTGAATCCTTTATGATGCCTCATGGTTTTGAAAGGTGCAATTATAATAGTTGAATTTTTCTTATGAAATATTATTATGGATCCTCTATTTACCTAATACTCCATAATGATGACACATTGATTGAAACTAGATATAAGATGGATATTAAAAAGACTAAATATCTATGGAATTAGTAAGATTATTTTAATGATTTAATAGTTGAAAAGAAAATTATTATCAAGGATTTATAGAGGGATATAAATTTGGGCATATGGTACTTCATTCAGAAGAGATACATTGAGAATGTTCTTATAGGTTAAACGCCAAGATTTCCATGCTTGTAATTACTCGTTTAGCTACTCATTGTATACTTTAATCTACTTTATTTCCCTATTTAGATGATGGGGTGGAGTATATTTCTTCAGTTTTATATTCTAGTATAGCGGGGTCTTTGATGAATTATATAGTATTCATCAATCCTAATTTATCTCTTCTATCAGTAGATATACATTTACTCTTGGTAATAAACATTAAAAGGATGTTTAGTGGATCTTCAGATGTCTACATGTGACTACTAATGTATTCGTTCATTTTATGAGATTTTATGATGGTGTTATTGGATATTTTTCATTTTATTTCATAAGAGATATTTATAGGAGAATATATTTGATAGTTTATGTATTTACCATTAGTGTGTGTGATATTACATTTAATGAAACATTATTGAAAATTGTTCCATTTTCTACCAATGAGGCTGAGTAAATGGCCAACGAAGATTATATTAAATAACCATTTTTTTAAGGGTATTTATTCCTAAACTTATTATTAATCTATTAGTTTATTTACATTATTATGATAGTCAAAGAGGAAAATTTATTTCAAAGGACCGTATATTTCATGAGTGGACAAAGCACATTGATGTGAGAAATATTTTTGTCCGATATTTTATATCGTATAGTGATATAATTATGATAAAGGATAGTAATCATGATAATAATTCCTATATGATGAGTAAATATCTTTATATATTCATTTTGAAAAATTACATGGACTTGGTTGAGCTAACATGCAAATTGGTTCCAGAAGGCAATTTAGTGGAAGAGGTGGAGTTTCATTATCCTAGAGATTGTAGGTTTGTTACTTCATTTAGAGAATTCATTAAAAGGTGGATATTTTGGGTGTTGAAACCAAAATCCTTTTTAAATATTGTCAAATAATTCCATAAAATTAGTCAATGACAATTTTATGGTCATAATTGTTGTGAATTACTCATCTATTAATATGGGTGATATATCTCTACTAATATTCGATAATGTTTTCCCTCTTATATGAATATCTTCATCCCTATGAGATATCTTGTTAAAAATACTTCTCATAGTGAAATTTTGAACTACCTCTACCCATTGTTTTCCTCATTTTGGATTTTAATGTAAAATTCTATTGGCCACCTATTTTTTTCAACAAGATCCTATCGTGGGACACTGTTTTGGTGATAAATCATTATTTATAAATCCCAATGTGTCATAACCCATTAATTTTGTGTATGTTTGGATGGAAGTATATATATTAAGGGATGATAGGTTTTTGAAACTCATTCAATTTGATTTGTTTAGTAACCCACCCATAAAGAAATTGTAGGGGTTGAAAAATGTAAAGTGGTGTTTCCCTATGAATAGAATGACCTAGATACTTAAAAATCATCTTAGTTACCATGATAAAAAGATTAATGTTATGTTCATGTTCAAGATATTATGTAATTGAAAAAGTACTGAGACTCACTCTCTTGTGCGAATCCATTACTAGTAGTAGCATCCAAATGAAGAGGTCAATGATGAATCAATCTAACACCATGTTTAGAGTCACCTGCACATTCACAAAAAAGAAATATTCTATATACTGTAATTGCACTATGATAAACCACTATAACTATAATTAGACTCAATAGAATCATCGATGGTAGTTATTTTTCATCCCCATTTTACCCTTCTATGAATGTTTCAATAATATCTCAAACCATGTCTTGAACGGGATATCACAGTTTAGAAGGTGTTCGAGTTTGGAGACCACTTACTAAGAAGATTCTGAATAAGATCCAAATGGTGGTAGTCATGTAATTGATAAATAAAAATGGCCTCATATATCCCAACCACATAAGGATGATCTATAAAATTAATTTTGGTCATCCAGACATAGAAAGACCACACCTATTCAACCGTGAAATGTACTCCTTGATGTATGTCATGAACCGAATCTGGTCCCCACCAATCCTGGAACCAAACCCAACCCATGACAAGTCTCTAAGAGTGTTCCCAATCCCCATGGGCTGTAACATGTTCTAGGGTATAATAAAATTAAAAATGGGAATGATTTACCCGAGTTTATAAACTTAAAACAATAAAATAATCCAACAAAATGAATCTAGATTTTTCAATCCAAACAATCATTATAAAAAAGTAGAACTAAATTAAATATTTTAAAACAACTCAACAAGACTATAAAAAAGGTAAAAAATCAAAATGGAACATCCCAAGAACCCTCATGGCAAGGGGCACCTCCCTCAATCCATATCCACAAGACTTCACCACTAAGGACCCACTAGAAACTCGAACCACTGGAACTAAAAACTGTAACCAACCTGTGAAAACAAAAATAACCAAGTCTACTTACACACAAGGGTGTAATTATTGTGTGATCCAAAGAACAATATGATACCACCACTAATATATTCCATGTGATAAACATTTAATGATGAAAAGCTTACATGTTTTCAAAAACATGAAATGCTAGTTACCATTTCTAAAAGATGTAACATTAGTTAAAAACAATTTCAGGTGGGATAATTTAAAGAATAAACACGTTTAAAATAAATAACAAAGCTACTGAAATTTACAGACACTCATACCGTATGCCTATGGTAATCACAAAAAATCTAGAGAGCACAAGTAATGCGAAATAACCTCTAGGCACTAGCTAGCTGTGGGTCCCAGGTACCTTGTATCTCGGTGGGAGTAACCATCACAAATATCTGTTGTCTTGGAAGATCCACTAGTAGGGAAAATAACCATAACCTAGTGGTACCCAATAATCATCATAATAGTTTAGTAAAATTTTTAACTGTCAATATTACTAAGTCAAACTGAGGCCAAACCCCATGGATTCACTAGCATACTAGTACACATCCACCCACCTAGATAACAGAGTTTTCCCTTTATGCTCAAAAAAGATCAAAAAGTCAATGAATATACTTCTCACATGAAAATATCATTTCCATACCATAAATTCACCAAAAATACCACATTTATACAACATAAGTCACAAAAGTCCACTTTTCATTCAAATTGTTTTTGAAATCCGACTCACACCAAAATAGCCCACAACACTTTTCACATTTCTTTATCACTTCCAAAAATCCATTAAAATTTTTTATAAATCCATTCCAATATATTAAAAATATCATAACATCCCACTCACATGTTACATAATACCCTTTTTACCTTCAAAATCATTTTATCATCAAACTTACATGAAACAGGCAAGAAACAAGTTTCGATCCAACATCACAATTTAATAAAACATTTTAAAAATTTACAAAACGTTGTGAAAATATTTGACCTATTAAAACATCACTTTACATTTCAAAACCCCTTAATAGTTTAACAATAATACCAAATAGTACATATGAACTCTTTACCCTCTTTGTTTATCCAACTAAAACATTTACAATTTTCATAAAAATAACCCTAGTGATGTAAATATGTCTTGTAGACAAAACCCACTTCAAAACCCCCATTTAAGACCAAAACCCATACCAATTCATTTCAAAAATAGAATTGGAAGCCCATGAGACATTTCTGAAACCACTTTAGGGTTTTATAAAATCACCTTGATTAATACAACAATACATCCAAATGAAAACCCACATTTTCATAAAATGCTCTCAAGAAGTATAACAATGTTTTACAAATAAAACCTATTAAAAAACCCTCTATTTTAGGCCTACATGACACTAATACATTTCAAAACCAGAATTGGAATGCCAAACAAGATTTATTAAACCAATTCCATATGTTATAAAATACACCTAATAATAACCCACGAGTAACAGATGAAAACACCGAATTTCATGTTAAAATGAAACGATATGATTAAACACTTAACCAAATAAATCATAAAATGTTTTCTCACCACACCCATCATATGAGGAACATTAAAAATGAGTAAATATAGCAAGATAACTTATCAATAATTTTTTACACATGGAACCACCTACCGGATCTGTCGAATCCATCAAAACATGGTGTGTAACATCAACTGCACCACTTCCGTATCACAAGGATGATAAATCAAGCCATAGATCACAATATTGGACCAAAAGGACACCAAATCAAACCATATGTTCTAATACTAGCTTCTGGACATTTTATACCACAATTAAAGAGGGAGGAAACCCTAAGGAGATGGAAGAAATTGAAGAGAGAAATGCTTACACTTAATAATCTTGAATAAAATGAGCCAAATTACACCATTATCTGAATTTTATAACATTCGACCTTTCAAGATATGTTTGAAAAATTATTATGAGATCATGTAGGAACTGGAATGGGGGAAAAGAGTAAAAATATAATGATTTATGAAAAGATCAATTTACCACTTCAAATATGGGAGATTTCTGAAATCTAGAGATGTTTAGACCCATGTAACGATTCTGTTGAGTTCAAAATTGTGGGATGAGAGAATGAGGGCGTGCCGTACGTAAGTGGGCTCGGGTGAGTGTTGGAATAACCGAAACATGGTAAATACTGAAGGAGATATTAATGAATTAAAATTTATTTTTAATGCGGAAAATGGGATTTCAGGCAGGCCCAAACCCTTAAATAAAAACCCATATCCACCATGATTATGGATTCCTAAATGGTCAAAATTAATGTGGCAGTGTGAATATGTCAGGGTATTCAAATTAAGAATTGGAACGGATGAATTTTTTTGAAAAATGAAGATGTTATAAAGTAATAAATATTAATTTGTAAATCTGGAATTGGGCTAACGGTTTGGCCCAATTCATGAAACCCCCCCATTCCACCATAAAAGCAAGGAAAACCCCCAAAACAGAGCATGAATGGAAATTAAATGGAATATAACATGAAAATAAGTCATTTATGTGATAATTCAACCCACCATGAAAATGTTCCTCCCCGAAAAGTCACATCAAGGCCAAAAAAACAACCAAACCCAGCTGAGAAACCAAGAGGTACTCCCTTGTCAGGTTTCACCCCCAAAGGAAAAAACACCTCCAATGATCATTTAATGAATTATTTATCTCACAAAAAAAATGTAAAAAACTTTTATAAAATGATAAATCACATTCCTACTTTATCCCAAAATAAAACTCATTAAACACTATACGAACAAGACTTAATCAATTCACCCAAATGAACAACAACATCGAACAACGTTACACTTACCTTATTATAACTAAACCATTGGGAACTCTCCAATCCGAATGTTTAACCAAGGAAGATTTAGGTATCTTGATAGTTCATAATGAGACTATCTGCTACCAATCCAAGACCATGGATAAGTCTAATTCATTGGTATGGGGGAACAGGAAAAGGCTCCCAAACATAAGAGACAACCTAATTTTTTCTAAGACAGAATCAGGACACTAACAGTGGGAGGAATGAATGGAATTCTTGGTACAAAGGGTATAATTCCATATGAAATTTACAAAAGAACTTATATAAGACTCATAGTGGGTCTACCCACAATAAGAAACAACCATCTTAACCGACCAACACTGGCCAGTACAGAAAGACCCCAAAATTTAAAGAGTTGGGAAGACCAAATGGTTAGTCTACACAGTTTCGAAAACCATCCACTAACAGTAGGGATACTTCTATCTACATGGTTTTATAGGGCATGGTCACTACTAACCAAGTGTAAACCATGTGCTCAAACTATCTATCCAAACATCAATCCTTTCTCCAAAGACTCAATGGAAACCAAAGGGGAGGGAATAACATTTGGAAATGACATGGGTACAAGGCCCTCCACCTATTTCCACCGAATAGGAACAACATAAGAATGTTGATGACACCATAGGTTTAAAATATTACTATCTTTCATATTGAGGATTGGAATTTTTACAGGGGTTTAAATGAACCTGTGATTTCCCCTAACTACGAACCAGCTTCTCTCTGAGACCTATTGCTAGAGCTCAAATGATTGAAGCATCTTTGTCCGCGCAGTTATGATATGGAAACCCCATGAACAAGAAATCATCATTCAGTGAAACTAAAAATACACCACAATCCCTGATAAGTTTTCTATGAACAAACACATTCCAAACTCACTTTACCCTAACATGATATTTCACTGAAACCAGGGCTTAGAAGATGCACACACATCACACCATGATTGTTTGGGTGAGAAAAATATAAGTAAAGAACACACATACCCACCTACCTCTAAAATGGAATATTTTTATGTTTTTCCAAGGGAGACATTCTCCAAACATAACATATACTCTCAGATGATTGCCCAACATTCCCATTTATAGTCAATCGAGCACATGAAATCATAATGCATCACTGAACATTACCATTGCGACTGATATAAATAATACAAGGATCGGGCCTTATACAACATCCCCAAACATCAGAGCATTGCAGAAAGTGGCCATAATAGCCTCTCCTGTCCAGATTTCCCACACTGGTGGTTTAACATAAACCCCTTCATCTAAAAGACTATGAAGTTCTCAGAGGCCCTCTTAGAAACTATCTATACTGACAATCCTAGACAACTTACACCTTCGATGAATCAGGTAGCATAAAAAACTAAGGTCTCTTTCAACCATCCACAAGAACCCTTCTACAACAAGAGGATTAAAAAGACAATAATGTACATGGTGCAGAATCATTCTACAAAGATCAAGAAAATATTACTTACATTGATCAACTAGAGGATTTTCCAATGGTGAAACAATCTGGGTTGCACTTCAGTTGTGCACTAACGCTTAATGGGGGCGTACCTTATCCAACGGGAGAACCCAAGGACCCAAACAATATGGTCCATTAGTAAAAACATGCCACAAAACATATCCAAACACATTAATGGAACCACCATAAATGTGTCCCGAAACATATCTCATAGGAGACTACTAACTAGTCCTTTTACCCAGCTCACCGACCAAACACAATCCCAAAACATAGTTTGAACAGGAGGGGTTCATGGACACAAAACATCCCACAACATGAAAATTTTACAAAAAAACACAATATACACCATACCAAACAATTCATAAAGAGTTCATGTTTTTATTTAAAAACATTTCTTTGAAATCCAACGGTTCATCGGTTAGCGTATCCACCAATGGTACCCCAAGGTCCTCACACATTCATGTTTTTGTGCCACACCAGGCACCCTCCTCATATTCGCCCAGACACTCATCCTGTCATGCCACTAACCATAAATCATCCCATATAACCCCATTCATGTGGTTTCTCATGGAAATAGAAATGGAAAAAAATGAAAATTCTTTCAACTTTTCAAAAACATCACAGTCAGCCAACCCTTACTTTTTCTCAAAACTGCTAACAATGAGATCAAAATCCCAATTCACATCTTACAAAACGTTTCATAAGGACACAAAAAATTAGAAAAGAACTCACTTTCAAGTTATTCACATCACTTTCAAAACATCTCATCCCCTTAAAACACCCTTTAATTTTTTAGAAAACTATCTTGGAAACACATTTGAAAACGAACTTAAATATGGTTCCGGCTTTCAAAAGAGGTGTAAGAATACTATTTTCCATTTCAAAACAATTCTAAAAATTCAGTTACACCGTTTCATAAATCAAACCATTTCCTCTTCATTATAAAATCATTTCACAAAAACTTTATGCTTCGTAAAACCAAGTCCCTTTAAAACAAATGTCCCAAGATTTCAAAACAAAATCACAAAACAATGCCAGAGGAAACTAATTTCAGTGGGTGACATGGACATATGGTTGGCGGACATATTCCAATCACTTCACCAACATAGAGAGTGTTATAGGGAATATCACTGACTCCACATGGCTTGCTAGACCCTGCGAGCTCACTGAGACCATTAACCCATCTCTCTTTTCATTTCCCAAAATCATCATCAGACCATGAAAACAAAAAGACATAGATAAATCTGATCTTACCCAAGAAAATTTAATCCTGTCATGAGGTGTGGTGATCAATCAAACTACGCATAACAAAATTTCATGTCCTGAAAATCATAACTCCAGACTATCCCAACTATTTCCCAAATAACATGACTCAAATAGAGGGAACCTCCTCTGATTCCATTTTTTCACGAACAGAATCTAGTCGCCACCAAACCTGGAAACAAACTCAACCCGTGACAAGACCCGAAGGGTGTTACCAATCCCCATGGGAGGGAACAAGTTTATGGGTATCATAAAATGAAATTTGGGAATGATTTACCCATGTTTATAAACTTAAAACAACAAAATAAACTAATAAAATGAATCTGGATTTGTCAATCCAAACAATCATTTAAAAAAATTCAGAATTGAATTACATATTTTAAAAAAACTCCACAAGATGATAAAAAGGGTAAAAACCCAAAATGGGACAGCCCAAGAACCATCATGGAATGGGGCACCGCCCTCAAGCCATCTCCACAAGACTTCACCACCAAGGACCTGCTAGAAACCCGAACCACTAGAACTAGAAACTGTAACAAACATGTGACAACAAAAATAACCAAGTCCACTTACACACAAGGGTGTAAATAGGGTGTGAGAAAAATACCAATAATATACCACCACAAATAGATTCAATGTGATAAACATTTATTGACTAAAATCATGGAAGTTTTCAAAAACATGAAATGCTAGTTACACTTTCTAGAAGATGAAACATTAAATAAAAACAGTTTCAGGAGGGATAAATTAATCAATAAACACTTTTAAAATGAATAACAATGCTACTAAATTTTTCCATCCACTCAATCCATATACCGATGGTAAGCACAAAATATCTAGTGATCATAAGCAATGAGAATAACCTCTAGGAACTAGATAGTTGTGGGTCTCAGGTACCTCATATTTTAGTGAGAGTAACCATTACAAATATCCATTCTCACGCATGAGCCACTAGTAGGGAGCAATCCCATAACCTAGTGCTCCACAATCATCATCATCATAGTTTAGTTAGAGATTTAAGCATTAATCTTACTAAGTGAGACTAAGGCCAAACCCACGGATTCACTAGTATACTAGTACATGTCCACCCACCTAGATATATGGGTTTTCCATTTGTGCTCAAAAAATTTCAAAAAGTCAATGAATATAATTGTCACATGAAAATATAATTTACATATCATAAATTCACCAAACATCCCACATGTATACAACATAAGTCACAAAATTCCTCTTTTCATTTAAATTGAATTTGGAATCCAACTGACAGCAAAATAGCCCATACCAGTTTTCACATTTCTTTAACACTTCCAAAAATCCCTTAAAAAATTTTATAAAACCATTCAAATATATTAAAACTATCATAACTGCCCACCCATGTGTTACATAATACACATTTTACCTTCAAAATCATTTTAGAATCAAACTTACATGAAACATCCCACAAACAAGTTTCGATCCAACATCACAATTTAATAAAACATTTCAAAAATTTACAAAACATTATAAAAATGTTAGACCTCTTAAAACTTCACTTTACCTTTCAAAACCTCTTAATATGTGAACACTCATACCAAATAGTACAGATGCACCCTTTCCCCACTTTTTTTAACCAACTACAACATTTATAATTTTCATAAAAAGAACCCTAGTGATGTAAATATGTCTTGCATAAAAAAACCATTTCAAAACCCCCATTTAAGACAAAAAACCATACCAATTCATATCCAAAACATAATTTGAATACCTAGAGACATTTATGAAACCACATTCATGTTTTATAAAATCACCTTCAATAATACTACAAAAGATCCAAATGAAAACACACATTTTCATAAAATTCTCTCAAGAAGTATAATAATGTTTTACACAAAAAACCTATTAAAACCCCTCTTTTTAGGCCCAAATGACACTAATACATTGGAAAACCAGAATTGGGAGGCCAAAAAAGATTTACTAAACCAATTCCATATGTTATAAAATACACCCAAATAATACCCCACAAGTAAAACTTGAAAACACCAAATTTCAAGTTAAAATGAAAATATTTGAATAAACACTTAACCAAATAAATAATAAAACGTTTTTGAACCACACCCAACATATGAGGAATATTAAAAATGAGTAAATACATCATGATAACTCATCAATAATTGTTTATACATGGAACCACCTACCAGAATTGTCGAATCCCTGAAAACTTGGTGCGAGACATCAACCACAACACCGCCACATAATAAGGATGATAAATCCATCCCTATACCACAATATTGAACCAAAAATACAAGAAATCAAAACATGGGTTCTAACCCCAGCTTCTAGACATTTTAAAACATAATGAAAGAGGGAGGAAGCCCTAAGGAGAAGGAATAAATTGAAGAAAGAAATATTTACTCTAAACAATCTTGTATAAAACGACCCGAAATACACCAGTATCTGAATTTTGAAACATCCAGACATTCAAGGGATGTTCAAAAAAGGATTAAGAGATCGTGTACGAACTGGAATGGGGGAAAAAAATTAAAAATAGGAGTTATGAAAAGATCAATTTACATCTCAAATCTGGGATATTTCAGAAATCCAGAGCAGTTAAAAACAATTTCACGATTCTGTTGTGCTCTAAAATATAGGATGAGAGAATGGGGGAATGCCTTATGTATGTGGGATTAGGTGATAGTTGGAATAACCAAAAAAGGTAAACATTGAAGGAGATATTAAAGAATTAAAATTTATTTTTAATTCATAAAATGGGCTTTCGGGCTGGCCCAAACCCTTAAATAGAAACCCATATCCACCATGATTATGGATTCAAAAATGGTCCAAAGTAATGTGGTGGTGATAATAGGTCAGGGGATGAGAATTAAGAATTGGAACAGATGAAAAATATTGAAAATTGAAGGAGTTATAAGGGAATCAATATTAATTTTCAAATATGGAATTGGGCTCACGGTTTCGCCCAATTCATGAAAACTCACACATTCCACCACAAAAGCATAGAAAACCCCCAAAACAATGCATTAATGGAAATTAAATGGAATTTAACTTGAAAATAAGTCAAGTATGTGACAATGCAAATATCATTCCTTTTTAAAACTTTTATCATGTTATCTATTATGGCTAGTTATATAATTGAATAATATAGGGGAGAGGGATTATCTTTCGGTACTTCATTATACACAATCTTGCCAGGGTTACATATTATGTTGCCAAAAATTTCATCATATACTCTCCAAATTTAGTCATTGGTACAAATATTAATTTCAATATTTCTATGAGATCTTCTGAAATAGAGTTTCTAGGGATCAAAGATGAATTCTGGGAGTGGAACATAATCCAAAAAGCTAAATCCATACATTGATGACCTATTTTATAGTGCATAGATCCTCAATTGTTGACTGAACAATCCCTCCATCATTTGATTCCAGGGGGAAATATATTCAGTAAGTTATGTACTTGGGTTCTTGGAAATTTCCCTCCTTCTTGTAGTGATGTAATGAATATTATGTTAATATAATATATAATTTTGGCGGATTAGTGAATGTTATTTGAGGAGGATCAGATTCCCAAAAATCTCATTCCTCATACTATTTTCGATTAATATAAATGAAAACTCATACATGACTTTCTCATGAAATGGTTTATCATGGAATCTTGGATTTTACATAGTAGTTTCACAAAAGTTCAAGGTGATATCACATAGGATAATTCACCCAAATTTTTAGTTCCATGAAAATAGTGTAATGAATCAATTTCAATGAAAATCTATGGTCCCTTTTGGGACCGTTATCACAATATATAGTGTAGGGTTTTCTAGTCATTTTTATAAAAAGGTATATTATAATTAATTATTTTGATGAGTGAAAAAATTACTTATTTTTCATTACAATACATGAATATTTTTTAGATATTTTTGTATCCGGACTCAGATAACTATGTTTTTGTGAACTGAATGATGCATTAAATTTTTGGGGAATAATGATTTCATGATTTTCATTACAATGTAAAAAGATTATTTGATTCTTACTTTTTTAATCAAAACCAAAGTCACCACACAATACTATTGAATGATGGTTAAAATTTATTTTATAAATAAGATATAAATTCAATGAATTGATGATTATTTGACAATTCAAATATTTAATTTTTTGCATCATCTCTCTAATTTGAGTACTTATGATTGTATTGTTTTTAAGTGCATATAGTAAATGTTTTCTAGTATTGGTATTTATTATAAAAGATAATTGGTTTTCTTTTATATTATTTCTACATATAATTAGGGAGATAATTATTTTATTGTTGAATAATATGAGACATCCAATATTTTTTATCATTTATGTTCTAGGGATAAGAGCCTTCATACATTAAAATAGTGTTAGTTAACAAATTTTGGAGTAGTACTTGTTACCAATCATGACATTTGAATAGGATCTCATTGATATATTTTTATATTATTGAATTATTTTGGAAGAAGATCAGGTTATGGAATGAATTTATAATGATTAAGAATATATAAAATGTTCCTGGTGTGAAACTATTATACCTTGGATCCAATTACCAATCCTCCTGCACTTCTTGGATAAAATTGAAGAGTTTATATTAATTTTAATTGTTGATAAATAATTTTCTTTATAGGGGTATTTGGATTGTTATCCAATCCTTAGTGTTTTTGTCTTTTATTTTTATTATATTTAATTACCATTCTATATTAGTTATCTTTTTTAAAATATGATTTTTTCTACTATATATTTTTAATTATATTACTCTTATTTGATCAGTGTTATAACTAATGAATGAATTATTTTTAGAGTTAATGTAGTTTTTTATTTTTTTCACAAATTTAATTACCCCTCCACAATTTTATATATAAAGATTTTTTATCTATCAAAGAACATGGTATTAGAGCTTATTTAATTAGTTTTGAATTTTAATATTCTTGATATCATTATTTATAAAATTAATGGGTTCTAGAGATCGATCTATTTTTTTAGGATAGGAACACCAATGAAAACATTGGTAAATTTTGATATAATCCCTCTTCTTATGTATTATAAATATGAATATGATTATTAACATAACTGGATTAAGACATATGATATATAAATCAGGGTGTATCATTTTAAAATGATAGTGGAAGTTTAAATGATTCGAGAGAAGGAAATATCTACATTTAATGAAGAAGAGAAACTGTGTTATAATATAAATTAAAAGTGTTAATGTTCATTTATATACTTAATGATGAAAAATAAATACAATTCAAATTCACCAAGTGGAACGGAAAAATAAATTTTGTGAAACATAAAAGTTATAATTTCTAAAAATATAAATTTATTGAGATTAGAAGAGAATATACTTGGTTGGTTATCAATATTTTTATTTATTTATAGTGAAACAATGGTGAAAATGAAACAAAACTATATGAAATAAGTTAATGGGATGAAATTACTTGGTGAGTTTGAAATATAAAATAATGAACTTTTCAAGATAATCATATACATATTTATGAATGAGTTGGAATCCAAGAGGTAAATGATAAATGATATGATGCATCTTACTAAGATAAAATTGAATGATTTTAAAATATCATTAATAATTTATTAAAATTTAATGAATAATGATTACTATTCAATATATTATTTACAGGAGAAAATATAAACTATATATATATATAATAGTGGTTCAAAAGTTAGTGAAATATTAATTTCTCAACATGTAATGTGTTTGAAAATAATTATTGTAAATATAGACTTATGTAAACAATATTTTAAGGAAAAATTAGAATATAATAGAATAAGGAACACTGCTTGAGTTTTTATTTTTTAAAAATTATAATAACCAAGAGGAATCAGACCAGATTTTTTAAATTTGATAAATAAAGAGAATGAATTTAAAACAAAATGATAGAAAAAAACAAAGAATTAATATAGAACCATGATATATTTATTGAGGACCAGTGAAGATTCCTATTCTTATAGTATCAACAGGTAATATAATGATGAGAGTTGGTATGTTATAGAATTTTATGCAATGACCACATTGAATGAAATTGACATCATGGGAAGACCACCTCACATTCTATTATGAATTAATATTTAGAATCTTATTTCACTATTTATCTGAAAATGAAACTGGTTGTCTATCATTTGAAGAAATTTATTTAAATTTCTCATTCCTTGAGATTAATAATAAAAATATAGAGGACTATGATTCATCTATTGTAAAACATTCTATTGATGATTATATAATTAATAATCATACCTATGTTTTTGAGGGAAAAAATATATTTTTGTATTAAATAATTAAGATCATAATGTGGTTCTAAAACTAAATTTAAAATTTAAATGTCTAAAATATCATCATTTTAAATTTAATTATGTAGGGATAATTTTGATAATATTTTCAAATAGTTAAAGTCTTCTTAAATATAATCTTGTATTGGATTTACTTCATTAAATTAACTTTTCAGGTCCAACTATTTTTTATAAATATGAAACTTTTTTGAACTGAATGTTGAGAGGTGGTCATTATAGAAGAGATTAATCCTTGAATATATTGTAATTAATTAAAATTTAAAGAAGTTATAAATAACTCCCCGTTTCACAACACCATAGGGTTAAAAATAAAGGGGTTCTAAAGGATCTATTTACAAACTTTTTTAAACCTAAGAAAAAATGGTTTACAAACAAGATGTGTTATTTATTTTTTAATAAAATGCTGAGTAAGTAAAATTTAAATTCTAGTTACATTGAAAACAATTTTTTCATTGTACATGATAAGAAAAAATTCCAATATTCAGAACTTATATAGTGAATGTTGTGGTAATTTTATCATTGGAGATAATATGAATTTGTTAATTAGTTGGTATTGGAGATATATCATTTTGTGGTAAGAAAAATATTTAAATTGTACATAATGTTTTAGGAATTATTCATACACATATTATTATATATTTATTCTTAAGTAATTGTAACATAATAAACATTGGTAATTATAAATGTACCATAACATGTTTAGAATGATTTCACATTTTATCTATTGATGGGAATGATAATATCTACAATATCTACCTAGAGGAACTTTTTTTCTTTAAATTAACTTTCCTTAGTGAGATTGGGGACAAGAAAGTTTTATTGAATTAGAGGTTAAGTAACTACAATGTTCTGAGTAGTGATAAAATTTCTATGAATGTTCATGTAATGAATTTCTCAAAATTTGTGTTTACTAATTATGTATTATATATTCCTAATCAATATCATATGAAATGTTTTTTTATATTGAAAAAATAGATAAATATAAACTTTTTAACCTTTACTGTTAGTTCATATGGATATTTGTTTTCCTATAAAAATGATTTAATTGAAGGAAACACCATGTGTATATCCAAGTGGATGATTATAAGTTGTATTTATGGGTTTAGTTTCTTACTATTAAGTCATAATTAATCATCCATTATAATAAGTTTTAATACTTTGATCAAAATTGTAAACAAAAATAAATGTGGTTAGTATCTATAGTGATCATGGTGGTGAGATTGAAAATTTTACCTTTGATATTTTTTATAGTGAATATGGAATTAAAAAAAATTTCTCATCAATAAGGAATAAATTTACAAAAAGTTAATTGAAAGTAGAAATATAACCCTTTGAGAAACTCTTAAGAATTTATTTTTGGAAAATTTCATTTACCAATATATATATGCTCAAGCCATTAGTTTCTATGACCATATGTAGTGTGAATTTACTATGAGTATGATCAATGAGTTTGATTTCATTTTTGGATTAATAAACACAGAAACTAGAATGAATTCATATAACTCAGCATAACTACACTAGATATATACTTAAAAATATTATTTTGATAGTGATTTGAGTCTTTGTACACAAATTAGTAACTATATAAACATGAACATGAGGAATCTGGAAACCAATTGAAAAAACATTATTTAGAGGTATTATTAGAATTTTAATTTACTTAATTTCTAGTAAAAAAACTATGTACTCTATGTGGATGTGTCACATAATGAAAGATAATATGAAAGTATCCCACATTAAGAAATTTTATTGGATATTTTCTTATCCTAAAGGGATAAGTATGAATTAGACTATTTTTTTATATCTATGTATACACTTAGGAGTTATTCACATATATATTTTATAGTGTATATAATCCATCAGAAGAGTAATTTCAGAACATATTTCTTTCTTAGTGATGTAGTGGTCTCCTAAGCCACTATGAAGAAATATTCAGTGTAAATAACTTGACCTGAGTAGCCCAAAGTCAGTACCTTACTTTATTACATTAGTTCTAGGTACAAGAAATCACATCCAAAAGGAATGAATAGTATAATATACTTGGAATACCATATACAAAACTAAGCATTCCATTACAATATTAAATGAAGAAAACATAGAAAATACATTGGAAACACCCATACTCTCATAGATTATCCCTTCAATTCATTGATGACATACATCTTTATATCATGGGGAAAAATAAAACACACAAAATTGGAATCCTTGGATGATTAGTGAGGTTAATAAATAAAAAATAATTTAATATAAACATAAACAATAAGGGAAGTTGAATAACTAAAAATACATTCAACTAAAATTTAATCATGATTATATTGTGATAAGAATAAAATATGAATAAATAATTTCATATAAATAATCACATGATAATTAAACTTAACCATTGATATTATATTAGATGAATAATCACATGGATTATCAGTGAAAAATATAATAACTATGGACATCTAAAATATATAACAGAGGCCCTGTCCAAGAAACCTCAAAATAAATGATTAAGACCTAAGCAAATATATATTTGAAAATAAATGGGCAATACCTCGACCAATTCCATATCTGTTTTGTATCAGGAGACCAACTGATGCATCAAAGTGATATATAGGGTCCCACCCTGACTTACTAAGAAAAAATAGTAAAATTGAATAGATGGTATTGAAATTTATTATAATATTCTAATAAAATAATTGAGGAATTCGTGAGAGAAATACCATATTTTACATTACAGAGAAGAGTTATTTTGGAAAAAATAGTTTTCCTTTTTCATAAAATCATAATTCAAAAATGTATATCAAATAAAATAAAATTAGAAAACCCTGGAATAATTTTTTTGGGTTAAATGATGTCAATAATAAGTGAAAATATGTAAAAAGTGTTTTTATGAAACATTATAAATGGGTCCCTTCAGTCTGGTTTAAGGGAAAATATAAAAGATTCTTTAAAGTAAAGGAAATAGTATTTATTTATAAAAAACCAAAAAATAGAAAAGATTATTTTTCATGGTAAAATGAGTGATTTTAGAAAAATATTGTATTTTATTAATAAATTACGGAGTATACAACAAAAATGGTAAGAAACTGGGAAGTTCCTTTTAGCTGGGTCTCTTTATTAAGTGGAATTGAAAAGGGAACCTTATAAAACTTGTATTTACCATCAAAGAAATATAAATTAATCAGGATTCATGATTTTGGAACATATTCCTAGAATATAAAATAATTATATAAAAATAATTAAAAATTACATTGGGGTAAAGTGAGATAATATGTAACCAGAATGAAAAATGGAGGTTCAGGAAGAATCCCTTACATTATGTCTGAATGTGTTACGGACTTGCGCTAAATGTCCTCAATAATAAAATTATATTAAATAATTATTTAATTGCTAAAATTTTCAACATTTATTTTATTTATTATAATTTTATTATGATCATTAATGTCCTTTTTGATGAGTTATGACATTAAATTTCATCATTCCGGAGTGTTCGTTTCCCTGGTTTTCATGATTAGTTCAGTTTTATACATCAACAAAAGATCATGTGAAGTGAGAGTTTTTTTCCAAAATTTAAATTATATGTTATTAATGAAAAAACAGATAATTTATTATATTATATATACTTTTAGTTTTTTATATGAGGTTTATTCATTAGATAATGCGTTAATGAAATCAATTTAGATTATTTTGATATTTTTTCAGTCACCACGAACTAGTTTTGTCTTATATATTAATATTATATGTTAATAATGGTTCTAGAACATTAAATAAGATTTATTACATATATTAAAAAAATTTAAACCATAAATATTTTTTTATGATGATCTTTGAAGGTTAAATTGAAAAACAAAAACTCATCTTATATAATGGTTGTAAAGTAACACAACATGGACAATGTTTTTATTTAAATAAAAAATATTTTTAGAGAAAAGAATTTATATTTGAAATTAAATAAACATAATAAAATTATAGTAAATATATTATACTATAGTTATAATGCATTTTTGGGCAGATTATGTATGTAAAGGATAAAAAAGAAAATAAAAATGAAAGAAAATTAAATGTATTGAAAGGGATTTTACCTTTTGAATTCCTCTCCTTGAGAAGCTCATTAAGAGATCATTGAAATGGTTCATTTGGTGAAAAATTCAAGGCTAGAACATGGGGTAGAGGTTTTGTAGAGTGATTCTACATAAATTGGACTAGTTTTAAGGGATTAGAGATTTGGGGAGAAAAGGTTCGGATGGATTGTATATATAGTAGATGAGAGGGGAGTTTTTTAGATGATTGAATCAATTGTTTATTATTTTTGATGAAGACTATGAATATTTTTTTCACATGAATAAATTTTTTATGAGAGAGTTAAAGTTTTATATTATGGTTTTGACACCAGTAATGAATCTAGAATGTTCTTGTTTAACTTATAATGTATTTTATATTGTAAATTAATGTATTTCACTATTTATAAAAATTCAACTATTTGAAGAAAAATCCCCAAAAATTCACCCAAACCATTTTTCAACATGTATAATTCAAAAATGAAGTCAATTTTATGAAAATAATTTTATGAATATGATAAATTTAATTTTTAATTAAAAACATCATCTAGTTTTTAAATTATGGATTTTAAAACTATAAATGATTTTATAATGCTCTGGAAAATTAATTAATGTCTCATAATATTATCTTATAATCATATTATAGAAAAATAAAAAATATGAATATATTTTATTCAATTGAATTTTCTTCTAATTCATTATTTTAATTATGAAATTGTATATAAAAATTTACGAATCACAAAAAAATACAAACACATAATTTTTCATATTTAAAACATTTATTTACTTTATCGATTATATAAATATACAATATTTACATTTATAAGATTCCCAAATTATATTTATACTTTCATAGATGAATTTAATATTTTATTGGACATATTAATATTTTTAATGGTCACATTACAATTCCAATATTCAAATTTAATAGTATATTAGAGTTTCAAACTTAGTGTTGTGTGAAGCATAAACAATCAATGATGTTAAATTTTAATGGATACATAATATAGACAATTGTGTTGTTAAATTCTACCCTCCTACAAAAAGTCCATCCTAAAAATTTGAAGAATTTCACATCATAAAAATATTTGGGTACTTCATCATCATAATTTATTCTCGTTCACACATTGCCTTTTTTATTTTAGGATTTTTCCAAAGAACTTTTACCAGCAGAGTCATCTAATTTCTCAACACATGCTCTCTAGTGTCAATAATCTAGATAAGAACTATATAATAATGAAAAATATAGTTCAAATTATATTCCTTAATATGTGAGGACATGTGTCGGGTCTATAATGTACATCCTTAACAAAGATATGTGGAACATATTGTGTACTTTAGAAAGGCTAGGTGGCATCGCCAAATGATTATCCGCAACTCCAATTCACTCCTATATTTCAAAAGTTCCAATTTATGTAGGGATTAAATTACCTTTCTTTCCAAGTCATATCATTTCCTTCCATGAAGACACCTTTATGAAGACTTGATATCCCTATTGAAACTACAAATCTTTCCTCTAGTTATCGACATAGCTCTTTTTCCTAATATTTTCTGAATTTATATATGTTTGAATAGTCTTTTCATTTCTCGTCATTTCTTTCAAAATCATAATACATTAGAAAATTCCTTTTGGTATTCACCCCTTTATCCATTATTTGTTTCACCAACCTCTTCTTCTCTTTTTTACCCTTAATGTCATAATTTGTAGAGAATTATTTCTCTGCCTTGATAGAACATGATAATAGTATAAGTACCCTTCATAGGAATAGTTTTAACCCAACAATGAATCAGTCTATCTTTCTCTTTGGATTATTTACACAATCCATATTGTCCCTTATTAACCTTATAAATTTGGGTTCACTCATGGAAAACTCTTCCTCGTCTTTTTATCTCATACTGGATAATTTACTCTCTATATCTACTTAATGTTCGTGAGGGAAATATTTTCCCCTTTTTTTAAAATTCTTTCATTCCAGATGTAAAATTTCTCCCTCCACCATTGTGTTTTGATTTAATAACCATCACATATCTACATCTCATAAGAGATGATAAATATAAATTATAACATTATCCCTTCACTACTTCTTGAAGTGAGAAATATCATCCCCAGGGAACTTGTCCATTTATCAACTAAAAATGGTTTTTTATCCCACTAATTGATAGACACTCTTGGTTCATAAAGAGGTCTAACAATAATACACTACATTGTGGATTTGGCTGCACCATTTGAGTAAGTTTATTGCTAATAACATGAGTTAGTTGTCCCAATATAGGTATAATATGTTTAGCTCAAGTTAAAACTCCATTCCCAATATCATTTTCTTGTTTAAGAGGATATAACAACTTGGAATACATGCATTGATATAGTTTCCATTCTTTCCATAAGGATTCATTTCTATGAAATAGAATACACTAAATTTATTTATGATCAATAATACATAATTTCGAACTAGAAGGAAACTTAACAAAAATATAATATTTATGATTTTCTTATCCCATAATTATAAACCTGGTTTCTTTAGAGACATATTTAATTTTAGATACTTCATAATGATTTATAATGAAAATGTTAATTATGTTATGCATATCAACCAGGAGTGTCAAACCATGTGCATAGTAAGGCCCGTTGTTGTGTACCAGGTTATGACGAATCAGACCCGATGCACCGTGTCATATTTTTTCCCTTAGCTACCTTTATAGTAGAACAACGTCCAATTTTAGTATCTTGATGGGAATATATTGATCGGAATACCCACATAATCTCCACCTTACCAATATTCTAGTAAGTTCTTCTATGATTATCCTCAATTAATATCTTAGGTTTATGTTCCCTAATCTATGTTTTCTAAATCTAGTTTCTATGGTTTCTAAAAAATTTCCAATAATAACAGCTATGAAGTCCTTGACCCTAGTAGCCTATATATAGTACCTTACTTAATTACATTTGTACTATGTATGAGAAATCACAAACCAAAGGACTGAATGGTTTTGTTGACTTGGAAAACCCGATAAAAAATATGACTAACATTAAAACATGAAAGGAAAATAAACATATAAACTCCATTGGAACAACCAATAAACCCTTGGATTGCCTATAAAAGTAATTCATAATATACATCTTTGCATTTTGTGGATAATTAAAACATAAGAATGGGATGAGGTCAGATAACCATTAAGGGATGGAAATGCAATGAGATTTAATATAAATATAATCAATAAGGTAAGGTGAATAAAAAAAAGTACATTCCATTAAAACATAATCTAGTGAATATTATGGTAGGAATAGAATATGGATAAATAATTCCATTTAAATAATCACATGAGAATCCAACATAAAAATATATATTATCATAGTCAGATAATCACATGTTTTATCAATTACAAATATCATAATGATGGAATGAATAATGATGGTCATCAAAAACATACCATCGAGGGCATGGCCAAGACACCTAAAAATAAATGGTTAAGGCCTCATCCAAATCCATTTCAGAAAATAAATTGGCAAGGGCTCAACCATGTTCATATCTGTTTTGTCTCCTAAGACTTATCGATGTGTCGATAAGATATAGCAGGCCCCTCCCTTCAAATAAAAAGTCCAATTAATTCCTCATATTAATGAGTTGAAACATAAAGAACATATACAAATAAAATTTATATAACTTTTCCTAATAATTAAACATAATCACTAACCATTATAAGTAATATAATGAATGGTATCAAGATAGGACATCCACAATCAAACTAATCATAAACTATTTATAAAATATGATAAATGATATAATATAATATCAATCCTAATTAATAATATGATTTAATAGAATTATTTGAAATAGATTAAAATACAATAATAACACCATCAAGATATTCTTGAGAGAAATACACTATTTAATTTGCAAAAAAGTGTTATTTTGGAAAAAATCATTTTTATTTTTTCATAAAATCATATTGCGAACATGCATATCACAAAAAAGAAAAGGAAATTACAATGAAATTATGTTTGAGGAATAAATAATATAAAAAAAAGTGAAATAATGTAAAAATTTCTTTTATGAAACATTTGAAATGGGTTATATCAGTACGGTTTGGGGGGAAATATAAAAGTGCCTTTAAAGCTGAAAAAGGGGTAATTGTATACATACAACTAGAAAAAATAAAAAAATATATTTTTAGGATAAAATTTTTATTCTATAAAAATATTGGTGTATTATAACATATTAGTGAGTTTACTAGAAAATGGGTATGAAATTGGGATGTTCCCTTTAATCGAGCTCGTTTATAAAGAGTAATTGAAAAGGGAACCCTGTAAAACATGAATTTACCAATGAAGAAAATATAAAAATGATATGGATACATGATTTGGGAAAATACACATATAATTTAAAATAATTATATAAAAAATTAATAATTACATTGGGGTAAAGTGTGATATATCTAACCCGCTTTTAAAATGGAGCTTCAGGGAGAATCTCATACCTTATGTATGAATGTTTTCTATAATTGTTCTTATGTACTGGATAAGAAAATTATAATCATTAATAATTTAATTCAGAACCTATTAAAAATGAATTTTATTTATTATAATTTTATTAATTTAATTCATGTATTTTTTAGGACTTATGACATTCAATTTCGTCAGTTGGGAGTGTTCGTTTCGTGATTTTCATGATTGGTTCAAATGTATACATGTGAAAATGATCATGTGAAATAGGTACATTTGTCCAAAATTAAAATAATGTGTTATTAATTAAATTACAGGTCAATTAATGGTGTTATATTTCATTTTTTCTCATATGTTGATGATTTATTAGATAAAGCATTAATGATAAACATTCATATTATTTCAACATTTTTTCAATCATCACAAACTCGTTTTGTCTTATATATTAATATTTTCTATAAATTATGGTTCTAGAACATTAGATAATTTGTATTAAATATATTATATTCTTATTTAACCATAAAAATGGTTTTATTATCAGAGTTAAAGGTGTAATTGAAAAACTACAACTCATCAACCATGTAGGTGGTAAATCGGTACTCATGGAAGATGTTTTCATTTTTAGAATAAAAGGGGACGAGAAGAGAATTTATGGATGATATTCAAAAAAATAAGAAAATTAAATTATATATAATATTATGGATTTATCATTAATTCATTTATTTACGAGTTAAGGAAATTTTAATAAAATAAAAGAAAAATGAATGATAATTAAAAGAGTAAAAGGGGATTTTACGTCTTGAAATCCTCTTCCTGAGAACCTCCAAAAGGATCATTGAAATTGTATTTTGAGTGAGATCAATAAGACCAGAACATGTGGGAGAGTTTTGGGGGATGTATCTATTATAAATTTGATATGATTCGTATATTTAGATGAGTGAAGAGAAGTGGTGGTGATGTGTGGTTTTTAGAGTGGATGAAATGAGTGTTTTTTTGTCTATTTAATTCAATTTTTTGTAATTTTTGATCAAGAATATGAATAGTTTTGATTCACAAGACTAAATACAGAGAGGAGATAAATATATATTTTTTATTATGGTGTTTACATCATAAATTAGTGATTAAATATTGTATATAACATATAATGTATATATAAAAATAATAGTCGTATTCAACTATTCACAAAAAAATAAACTATTTCAGAAAAATACCAAAAAAGTACAGTAAACAATTTTTTATTTTTGAAATTGAGAAATGAACACCATTTTATGAAATTAATATTTTAAATATGATAAATTTAATTTTTAATTGAATACATCATTAATTCGAAAAATCATGATTTTAAAATTATTAACTCTTTTATGAAACATTGAAATGTTTTTAAGGTATAATAATAATATATTATAATAATAAGACCATAAAATATTAATTTATGAATATATTTAATGGAAATAAATTTTATTTTAAATAATTTAATTTATTATAAATTGTAAATAATCATTTATATTTCCCAAAAATACCATTACTTAAATTTTCATTTTTAAAACATATGTTTATAATTTAATAGAGAAATTTACTATTATATTGGTCAAATTACTATTTCTAACAGTCCCATTACTATTATAATGGTCAAATTTCATATAATATTATAGTTTTAAAATCGGTTCTGTGTGAATCATAAACTATTAAGGATGTTAAATTTTAAAGAACAATTACCATAAAAACATGGGGAGTTACATTCAGTTCCACTTTCTTCATGTAAAGATAAATTTATGGTGTTTGATGTTTTTTCACTCAATTTCTGTAGGTGAAATACATACTCACTAATTTTGGGATGAGTTTTACTCAATAATTAATTAATTTTGACAAAAAAAATAGGTATATATTTGTTCAAGAATCGAAAATATTATTAATGAGACAAAAAAATAGATATGAGATACCAATTGCTTTGACAACACACTAAAAATGGGATTTTATTCTCATGTTTATTTGATTAGAACATCAAATTACAATTATTCATTACAAACCTATAAATTTTGGTAGATTTGAGTGTAATAAATAAATGTTGGTTATGGTTAGTGTTAGGTGATTATATGTTCTCTTTATTATTTCACTATTATCTAAAAAAACATCATGAATGTGGGAGGAAAATTTTAATTTATATTGAAATATTCTAACTCTTTATATTGGTGCTTTAAATTTTTAGGATGATATTAAAATAGAATATATAATATTTACTTCATACATCTTATGAAACTAATCCATAATGAAGTTATCATTTATGATGAACATAATGTAATTCATATTAGAGATGTTTTTATAGTTTCATTATATATTTACATTTATGAGAAAAACCTCCTCTATGATTGTTAAGGTTGATTTTATTAATTATCTCATACTCTTATATTCGAACAAAAAATTGAGAAATTATATTATTCACATGATTTTTTATATATTTAACCCTGTGTCTTTTTATATTTTCCATTTTCATTATAGAAAATCTAGATTAAAAAACTCCATGAATAGGTGGAGTTTTTTCAAAATATTTTTTAGGAATTTTATATTTTTTCACAGTATCAGTGATAGTTAAGAAAATGTTTTCAAAATTATTTTTTGAACCATCATCATTAGATGATGATCATGAATTTTCATTATAATTAAACATTCATAAGGTTAATTTTTAATTTCAATTAACTCCTTAGTTTTATAATTTTTTTACATTGGGTTTTTTATTATTAAAAATGTCGATAAAGGTTTTGTATTTTGGTAATTCAGGGGATTAAGGTTGTTCAAATGTTTTTAAAAAGGTAGTGTGGTGCTCTTAACATGAATAAGTGATCTTGCCTTCATAGATAATGTCTTTTTCCTTTTAAATTATTCAATAATAAATAGATCATATATTTCAATGTGGATTTCTAAAATGATAACCAGAAGAAAATTTGAATTTTTTTTGTGAATCATCACACATAAGTTATGGGTTTTTGTTTTAATTATGATTAAATCCGTATGATTCTAATTTATTTTAATTATTGTTTCTCATTGAAAATCCCAATGGGATAGAGTGTGTATGTGTGTCTCAGATTCAATTTAAGGGAGTTTTTTATATTTGGGATAGAGAATATATATGTTTCTATTGAAATGAACTTAATTTCTTATTTAGGGGATAAGGTTACCAAATACCATGGTGAATGAGTTAGTGTAATGTTTTCAACTGAAAATGGTTTTATATTTATTGTTACCTTTATCAAAGGGGAGTAATTTATATTGTTTTTTATAGAGTTCAACACTTTAATTTTTTTCATTTAATTTATTTTCATTATGAATTATTTTGTGATTAGAAAATAGAGAGAGATTATAGAGTCATTTTCATAAAATTTCATCTTACGAATTAGTTATTTTAATGATTCAAAATATGCCTCATGTTTTCTTCATTTTCATAATGTTTATTAATTCTAGTTACGTGAATAATTATCATTACATTATATGTTTTGGAAAAATTGTAACACCCCATGATTTTATAGTGTGTTATTTCTTCAAAATAATTCAATAACTTTCACTACACGCAACAGAAAGTTCAATCGCACCATGACTTACCAAACAAGCTGTTCAAAAGAGGTTATGAATACTGTTAACTAAATTTTAAACATTATATAATCCTTATAATTTTAGAATCCATATTATGAGTTTCTTAGATATAATGTAAGAACAAATTCATTTTCAGTATTGCACTTTTATCAACTTTTAATAGTGAACCCTTTTTAAATACAATATATTAAACTTTTTGACTAAATGGGGACATAAAAAATTTAAAATGAAACATCCCAAGCTTCCACTGTACGCTTTCTTTGAATAATACAGTAGCGTGTGTTGTACGCAACCTTGAGTTTTAACACACACCACAACTAATCAAACTAGCCGTTATGAATAGTAATACCTACTTTTTGAAATTATATATATTTTATATTTGAAAATGGACTTCATTTTTGGATCCGGAATATCGAATTTAGCCTAAGGTGAAATTTTGGTACATTTCGGATAACTTTCATATTTTGATGAATAGTGAAAATTACTAAATTTTAATTAAAAACAACTTTTTTAATCAAAATAATTAATAGTGATAAATTATGAATTTGAGTGGTTTTATAGTATATTTAGAATATATTTTTACCGTTTAATATAATGTTGGTCATTGGACATAATTTTACAATTCAACCGAACATAAACAAGTGTCAATCTTTTGATAGTTATTATCTCTTAAAAACACGCTTTTTGTTTTGACAGCGGGAATTAATTTTAAATTAATTTCTGCCACTTCTGTGTTTTGAATTTAGGAAAATGGATTCCATATTTGGAATCAGGATTTTCAAATTGTGTAAATAGGTAACTTTTATTTTTACACATTTTGAATAATTACTGCGGTAAATATTTTATTTACCATGGTTAAAGGGTAAATCCGGTAAATAAGGGTTAAAAAATAATATTATAATAATACAAAATTAACCTAAAACGTGTCCTAACCTTATTTGTGGACAAATACCCGACCATGAGCATCCTTGGGTCAATTTGGGGACCCCTTGGAGCCACTTGTATGTGGTAGGGACACTTTATATTAATAAAGTTAAAATAAAAATAAAAATGGCATAAGCTTACATCTTTTAGAAGAACAATTTTTACATAGGGTTATACATGTTGGATTTTCGATTATAAATATTCATTAGAAAGATAAAAAAATTTCCTACATAATTATATTTTATTTATAATTTTTAGACATCAAATAATTGAAATTATTAATGACACAATAATGATGCAATGTTTACCTCATTAATAAATCATTTAAATAAATAAGATTATAATGATTAAAATATTATCTAAAACCTGTCCAATTCTTATTGGTTGATGTTATTTAGAATATGAGTCATCTTATCTTCGACCTCAATGATTTTTGGACCATTATAAACCGAATATAATTATATTATAAAGTAATACTTTCACTCTTTCCTAAAGAACCCCTCTTCTCCCTTATAAAAGGAGACCACTTCTACTCATTCCTCACACCTCTCAAGCCACTTGGCTCGTCCAAACTCTGCCCAACTAAGCTCCCCACATCCCTCTCCTCCTCCTTGAAGCTTCCCCTTAGGCAGAAAGCATTTCAAGAAGTCCTTTGGTTCCAACCAAAGTGAGTTACCTAAATTAAAGGTAACGATTTCTCTTAAATTATTTTCATTTATTTTGCTTCTTCAACCCCCAAACTCTATTTATTTCCTTTCTTTTGTAACAACACCAGTATCCTAAATATACTAGGATGTTGTTATAAGAAGGATTCAAACTATACATACACACAACTCCATCTAATGGATGATGAACATAATGTTTCTGTGGATGGAAAACTAACGCCTCACGAAACGATGATTGTTCAAATACATCTTACCGCCTCTCATGGTGGCCATTATGATGGAACTGTAATTAAATATGATATTAATGATATATATTTTATATATAAGCTTCTGTAATTCCATTTTATTTCATACCATTATTCATTTAATGTTGTATATACAAACAATAATTTCATTTGAGGAAGTGCGGACTACCGCCCCCTTAAAATGATATGACTCGTTCATACCACACATGGAACATATAAAGGATGGTGTTAATGAACTTAAGTAACATGTATAAAATATTATATTATACTGGAATAGTAATATACCTATGTATCATTTGTATTCGATTCTTTTAAAATAAAAATTAAATGGAAGTAGTGTTCGTGCGTACGTACGGACTACCGTCTCCACGAACGCGATGAGATTCATTCTCCATCGTATCCATTCAAGTATAATTATCATTTGATGATTTAAAAATGATTTTTAAGGACTTGATACCACTCTTTATTTGAATAATATACAACTTATCCTTTACAAACATGTCTTACGTAACAAAACATACAAAAGCAAACAAGTAAGTTCACACCCGAAACAGCGATAATACTAAGATATTATTATCAAATCAATATTAAAAGATCATATATGATATCATATTAATGTATATGATTCTTGTATAATTTAATAACAATTAGATCACCATTATACAGGAGGTTAACCTACCCTAACCAAGGAAAAGTACAAGGTAAGGGTTTATTTCACAATCTCTTCATTATCCGAGGTTGTTTATACGTAATAATCTACTGGGATATCTTTATCATCCACATCCATGTTTCTTAAAAATGTATTTCAAAACATTTTTACTATTTACAAGAATATGGGTTAAAGTCATTTATACCCTTGTTTGAATTTTTATAAGAGGTTTATAAAGGAATCTTTCCGTCGTTTTCAAAACAAGGTCCTTTTTAACCTTTTCGACGGAATTGAGGTAAGAATGTTTTTTTAACTTATACGGCGGGTGCAGTTATTTTACGCCGTTATAAAATCTTCAAATATTTCCTTAAAAGCTTATAAGAATATTTTCAAAGAAAATGTTTTATTTTATAAATATATGACTTTTAAATGATTTCAAAAAAGAGATATTTCTCTCACATATATGAAAATCCAGTGCAAATGTATACGTAATTAACGCAAGCTTAAAAATGTTTTTAGAAAATATGACTCTCGGGTATGGTAGACAGGAAGGGATTGGGCGTGGACCCATCATGGCCTGTAATTAGTCGAGCAGTCTCAGAATTAGTTATTTTGTTTTCAGAAGCTTGCATAATGTTTTCAGAAAAACACTGGAGTATATTTGAGCAATTTTAAACGTAAGTATCTTTTAAAAAATTGCATCGGTAGGTCTCATGAGACAAACTAGTGTCTTGGCACAAGGCCTTGACAAAATCTTATTTGTAGTCTTGGCACGAGGCCTTGACTATGTGGTTATGATAGTCTGGCATTATGCATTCCAACATTATGAAAGTGGATTTTGATTTTTGCATGTGATTATTCTATTAGTAGAATATCCATGTGAATAAGTAAATGGAATTATTTCATTTTACTTTTTCCATACTATGTTGAAGTTCAAGTTTAAAAGGCTTTTGTTTTAGTAATGCATTTCCTTAAATGTTTATGCTTATTTTGAATGTTCCGCTATATTGTTATCCTTACTGGGAATTTGAGCTCACCCCTTTTCTATGTTTTATTTTTCCCAGGATGTGAAGAAGTAAGTTATGAATGACCTGCAGGGATATTATGAGGGGATAATAGTGTGGATTGTGGAAACATTATGTTGTTGTATTAGTTTTTCATTTTATGATATAATGTAAAACTTATGAATATATCTAGTGTTTCCAAGGCTACTAAACCAATCGGTCTTTCGAGATTTGATCTTTCTTGTGATCATGCCAATGTTACGAAGTAATGCACCGACTCTGGGTAGCTGGGGTCGGGGCGTTACAGTTGGTATCAGAGGAAGTTTAGTACAAACCTTGGAAGCTAGATTTAGATAAACTCTGATTAGAGCAAATAAACCTAAGATGAACTTTGAGGATTAGTATAGAAGAACTTCCTAGAATTTTGGTATTGTAGAGATTTTGTGAGTTTTCCGAGCAATACATCCCTGTCTGGATACGAGCAGGTAGAGGCGGCTCTGGCACAGATGTACCTAGGGGTAAAACCCGAAAACACTGCTTTGAGCTAAACTCGAACGGGAACTGGTGCACGACAACGGGCCTTGCTGCACTCTTGGTTACGACACTCCCGGGGGATATGCTTAGGATAACTCTCATTTTCATTACAAATCATTATGAAGGGTTTATGAGTATATACATCCTCAAAGAAAACATTTTTATGATTATGGATTATATCCATAAATAGTTCAATTTAGGTTAAGTGTTTTAAAAGTATGGGATTATGTATTTTGATTCATAAACTGATCTAGTTTATGGCATTGTTTAGAAATGGCGCCCAGTAGAAGGAATGAGAACTCCAGAAATGCACATGATCCAAAGAGAAGGAAGGATCATATCTTTCATGATCTTAAGATAGAATTTATAAGAGAAATAGTCTCCCATGTATTATCATCATATGAAGAAATATTATCATGTGTTGATAAGATAAGTAAAGAGTTTACTGAGTCCTATGGCTTTGAAGGGAAGAAAGAGAAGAAAAGGATGGAAGAGAGAAAGATGGATAAAGGGAAGATGGAAAAGAAGAATTTTCTCATATGTGGTAACTGTGGAAAGAAACAGCCTAGAACTTGCCTGAAAGGAATGGGAGTTTGTTATAAGTGTGGAGGAAAAGGGCACAAAGTACGTGACTGCAAGGGTAAGAAAATGGTTTCAAATGTACAATGCTTCATTTGCAAGGAGTTTGGACACTACGCGAACCTATGTCCCAGTCATCAGACTATGCCGCAAATGATGTTATTGGATAATAATCAAGTTATGATACTACCACATATGAAGAGGAATGATTAGATTTCCTATGTTGATTATGTCAATTGAGTGTTTTATCAACAATGTACTTGTTATAATAATTATGGAGTATATAAGGATTGTACTGCAGTACTATTTTATTAAGGACTTGAGAATGTGTGGAACAAAGAAAAGTGACTCAATTGTAAAATGAATGTTTGGAAAATATATGGTTGAGAGAAAGATAAACCATAATATGGTTCTGATACCGAGTTAGTGATTTTAGAATAATACATGATTGATTTGGATAAATTATATTGGATATTCATGACTACCTTGAAACTGATTAATGATTTGTATATTCCTTCATTTTTTTGGGGTTTAAAACATTTTTGGATTGATGAAGTATATCCAGCATTCTATATGGAATAAGGGAGAATGAATGTAATCAATAAGGAATATGGTAATTCAGGATGTTTTAGTGTATTAATAGAATACATGATGAAAGTATTCATATGCTATTACGGGTTAAAAAGGATCTACATTATTTTTACCTTCCTTATAAATGTTGGACTGTGAGTTTGGACAGAAGTATTTTGGATAGTTCTAGTTTGGATTATTTTGGATTACCATAAAAGGACAACCCGGAGGTCGGGCGGCAACCCGTCGCGTCCGGCAAGGCTGCGAGACTTGAACCCGCAACCGAAGGGCGACAAGGGTGTATCACCTACCACTGGCCCATGAGATGTCCTGGATTAAATAATGTTGTTTTTTTAAAGATCTGGTAGATGAATTATAAATTCATTTATTTTGGAACCTTGTACGAATAGTATAAATAAAAAAATTACATTCTATTATCTTTTAGAGTGAAAGATGAGTTTGTGGTAGAAATTTATTAATGGATAAAACTCTAATTATAAAGTAAGTATATCTCCTTATGATCTTAGCCAATCTCATAAATATATTCCTCAACATTAATAAAAGGAACTTAGAACAAAAATGTTGTCCTAGATGGTACCTTAAATCATCACTAATTCATGGCTTTGGGATTGTTGGCCTTTTCATAGCCATGTTCTCTACCACTCTCCGTCAGATAATTGATGGTCAGATTTCTCCTCCATATCCATATTTTCCTACATGGAACCCTAGTATGTGTTATGTTCGGTAATCTTCATACTTTCCACTCTTTGTTTTAAATAGAGGCCTCATTAATTCATTTTTCGACGTGGGATTTCAACTAAGATATTTTGAAATGTCAAAAATGTGTTATCCTAATACCCTATGTTTTGTTGAACTGATGGTATTTCAAATCATCATAGATTGATGAATTTAAGGACCTAAATTTTACACTTGTTTGTGATTGATGACCTCAATCACTACCTATAAATATTTACGTTTTTCCTCCAATTATATGTCTCTAATTGCCACCAATGTTCTCCTAATCGAGATCATAATTCGGTGGTGACCCTTTCATTTCTCCTTTCCTCATATTAAGACTAAATTTTAGTAACCCAATTTCCGATGTGGGTTTTCCCACAAATATATTTTTTATTTTCAACCTTTTATTTTCGAAGAACAATTTCAAATTGCGAGGACGCAATTTATTGAAGGAGGGGAGAATGTAACACCCCAAGATTTTATAGTGTGTTATTTCTTCAAAATAATTCAATAACTTTCACTACACGCAACAACAAGTTCAATCGCACCATGACTTACCAAAAAAGTTGTTCAAAAGAGGTTATGAATAGTGTTAACTAAATTTTAAACTTTATATAATCCTTATAATTTTAGAATCCATATTATGAGTTTCTTAGATATAATGCAAGAACAAATTCATTTTCAGTATTTCACTTTTATCAACTTTTAATAGTGAACCCTTTTTAAATACAATATATTAAACTTTTTGACTAAATGGGGACATCAAAAATTTAAAATGAAACATCCCAAGCTTCCACGGTACGCTTTCTTTGAATAATACAGTAGCGTGTGTTGTACGCAACCTTGAGTTTTAACACACACCACAACTAATCAAACTAGCAGTTATGAATAGTAATTCCTACTTTTTGAAATTATATATATTTTATATTTGAAAATGGACTTCATATTTGGATTCGGAATATCGAATTTAGCCTAAGGTGAAATTTGGGTACATTTCTGATAACTTTCATATTTTGATGAATAGTGAAAATTACTAAATTTTAATTAAAAACAACTTTTTTAATCAAAATAATTAGTAGTGATAAATTATGAATTTGAGTGGTTTTAAAGTATATTTAGAATATATTTTTACCGTTTAATATAATGTTGGTCATTGGACATAAATTTACAATTAAACCGAACATAAACAAGTGTCAATCTTTTGATAGTTATTATCTCTTAAAAACATGCTTTTTGTTTTGACAGCGGGAATTAATTTTAAATTAATTTCTGCCACTTCTGTGTTTTGAATTTAGGAAAATGGATTCCATATTTGGAATCAGGATTTTCAAATTTTGTAAATAGGTAACTTTTATTTTTACACATTTTGAATAATTACTGCGGTAAATATTTTATTTACCATGGTGAAAGGGTAAATCCGGTAAATAAGGGTTAAAAAATAATATTATAATAATATAAAATTAACCTAAAACGTGTCCTAACCTTATTGGTGGACACATACCCGACCATGATAATCCTTGGGTCAATTTGGGGACCCCTTGGAGCCACTTGTATGTGGTAGGGACACTTTATATTAATAAAGTTAAAATAAAAATAAAAATGGCATAAGCTTACATCTTTTAGAAGAACAATTTTTACATAGGGTTATACATGATGGATTTTCGATTATAAATATTCATTAGAAATCTAAACAGATTTCCTAAATAATGATATTTTATTTATAATTTTTAGACATCAAATAATTGAAATTATTAATGACACAATAATGATGCAATGTTTACCTCAAAAATAAATCATTTAAATAAATAAGATTATAATGATTAAAATATTATCTAAAACCTCTCCAATTATTATTGGTTGATGTTATTTAGAATATGAGTCATCTTATCTTCGACCTCAATGATTTTTTGACCATTATAAACCGAATATAATTATATTATAAAGTAATACTTTCACTCTTTCCTAAAGAGCCCCTCTTCTCCCTTATAAAAGGAGACCACTTCTACTCATTCCTCACACCTCTCAAGCCACTTGGATCGTCCAAACTCTGCCCAACTAAGCTCCCCACATCCCTCTCCTCCTCCTTGAAGCTTCCCCTTAGGCAGAAAGCATTTCAAGAAGTCCTTTGGTTCCAACCAAAGTGAGATACCTAAATTAAAGGTAACGATTTCTCTTAAATTATTTTCATTTATTTTGCTTCTTCAACCCCCAAACTCTTTTTATTTCCTTTCTTTTGTAACAACACCAGTATCCTCAATATACTAGGATGTTGTTATAAGAAGGATTCAAACTACACATACACACAACTCCATCTAATGGATGATGAACATAATGTTTCTGTGGATGGCAAACTAACGCCTCACGAAACGATGATTGTTCAAATACATCTTACCGCCTCTCATGGTGGCCATTATGATGGAACTGTAATTAAATATGATATTAATGATATATATTTTATATATAAGCTTCTTTAATTCCATTTTATTGCATACCATTATTCGTTTCATGTTGTATATACATACAATAATTTCATTTGAGGAAGTGCGGACTACCGCCCCCTTAAAATGATCTGACTCGTTCATACCACACATGGAACGTATAAAGGATGGTGTTAATGAACTTAAGTAACATGTATAAAATATTATATTATACTGGAATAGTAATATACCTATGTATCATTTGTATTCGATTCTTTTAAAATAAAAATTAAATGGAAGTAGTGTTCGTGCGTACGTACGGACTACCGTCTCCACGAACGTGATGAGATTCATTCTCCATCGTATCCATTCAAGTATAATTATCATTTGATGATTTAAAAATGATGTTTAAGGACTTGATACCATTCTGGATTTGAATAATATACAACTTATCCTTTACAAACATGTCTTACGTAACAAAACATACAAAAGCAAACAAGTAAGTTCACACCAGAAACAGCGATAATACTAAGATATTATTATCAAATCAATATTAAAAGATCATATATGATATCATATTAATGTATATGATTCCTGTATAATTTAATAACAATTATTTCACCATTATACAGGAGGTTAACCTACCCCAACCAAGGAAAAGTACAAGGTAAGGGTTTATTTCACAATCTCTTCATTATCCGAGGTTGTTTATACGTAATAATCTACTGGGATATCTTTATCATCCACATGCATGTTTCTTAAAAATGTATTTCAAAACATTTTTACTATTTACAAGAATATGGGTTAAAGTCATTTATACCCTTGTTTGAATTTTTATAAGTGGTTTATAAAGGAATCTTTCCGTTGTTTTCAAAACAAGGTCCTTTTTAACCTTTTCGACAGAATTGAGGTAAGAATGTTTTTTAACTTATACGGCGGGTGCGGTTATTTTATGCCATTATAAAATCTTCAAAGCTTTCCTTAAAAGCTTATAAGAATATTTTCAAAGAAAATGTTTTATTTTATAAATATATGACTTTTAAATGATTTCAAAAAAGAGATATTTCTCTCACATATATGAAAATACAGTGCAAATGTATACGTATTTAACGCAAGCTTAAAAATGTTTTTAGAAAATATGACTCTCGGGTATGGTAGACAGGAAGGGATTGGGCGTGGACCCATCATGGCCTGTAATTAGTCGAGCAGTCTCAGAATTAGTTATTTTGTTTTCAGAAGCTTGCATAATGTTTTCAGAAAAACACTGGAGTATATTGGAGCAATTTTAAACGTAAGTATCTCCTAAAAAATTGCATCTGTAGGTCTCATGAGACAAACTAGTGTCTTGGCACAAGGCCTTGACAAAATCTTATTTGTAGTCTTGGCACGAGGCCTTGACTATGTGGTTATGATAGTCTGGCATTATGCATTCCAACATTATGAAAGTGGTTTTTGATTTTTGCATGTGATTATTCGATTAGTAGAATATCCATGTGAATATGTAAATGGCATTATTTCATTTTACTTTTTCCATACTATGTTGAAGTTCAAGTTTAAAAGGCTTTTGTTTTAGTAATGCATTGCCTTAAATGTTTATGCTTATTTTGAATGTTCCGCTATATTGTTATCCTTACTGGGCATTTGAGCTCACCCTTTTTCAATGTTTTATTTTTCCCAGGATGTGAAGAAGTAAGTTATGAATGACCTTCAGGGATATTATGAGGGGATAATAGTGTGGATTGTGGAAACATTATGTTGTTGTATTAGTTTTTCATTTTATGATGTAATGTAAAACTTATGAATATATCTAGTGTTTCCAAGGCTACTAAACCAATCGGTCTTTCGAGATTTGATCTTTCTTGTGATCATGCCAATGTTACGAAGTAATGCACCGACTCTGGGTAGCTGGGGTCGGGGCGTTACAGTTGGTATCAGAGGAAGTTTAGTACAAACCTTGGAAGCTAGCTTTAGATAAACTCTGATTAGATCACGTATACCTAAGATGAACATTGAGGATTAGTATAGAAGAACTTCCTAGAATTTTGGTATTGTAGAGATTTTGTGAGTTTTCCGAGCAATACATCCCTGTATGGATACGAGCAGGTAGAGGCGGCTCTGGCATAGATGTACCTAGGGGTAAAACCCGAAAACACCGCTTTGAGCTAGACTCGAACGGGAACTGGTGCATGACAACGGGCCTTGCTGCACTCTTGGTTACGACACTCCCGGGGGATATGCTTAGGATAACTCTCATTTTTTTACAAATCATTATGAAGGGTTTATGAGTATATACATCCTCAAAGAAAACATTTTTATTATTATGGATTATACCCATAAATAGTTCAATTTATGTTAAGTGTTTTATAAGTTTGGGATTATGTATTTTGATTCATAAACTGATTTAGTTTATGGCATTGTTTAGAAATGGCGCCCAGTAGAAGGAATGAGAACTCCAGAAATGCACATGATCCAAAGAGAAGGAAGGATCATATCTTTCATGATCTTAAGCTAGAATTTATAAGAGAAATAGTCTCCCATGTATTATCATCATATGAAGAAATAATATCATGTGTTGATAAGATAAGTAAAGAGTTTACTGAGTCCTATGGCTTTGAAGGGAAGAAAGAGAAGAAAAGGATGGAAGAGAGAAAGATGGATAAAGGGAAGAGGGAAAAGAAGAATTTTCTCATATGTGGTAACTGTGGAAAGAAACACCCTGGAACTTGCCTGAAAGGAATGGGAGTTTGTTATAAGTGTGGAGGAAAAGGGCACAAAGTACGTGACTGCAAGGGTAAGAAAATGGTTTCAAATGTACAATGCTTCATTTGCAAGGAGTTTGGACACTACGCAAACCTATGTCCCAGTCATCAGACTATGCCGCAAATGATGTTATTGGATAATAATCAAGTTATGATACTACCACAGATGAAGAGGAATGATTAGATTTCTTATGTTGATTATGTCAATTGAGTGTTTTATCAACATTGTACTTGTTATAATAATTATGGAGTATATAAGGATTGTACTGCAGTACTATTTCATTAAGGACTTGAGATTGTGTGGAACAAAGAAATGTGACTCAATAGTAAGATAAATGTTTGGAAAATACATGGTTGAGAGAAAGATAAACCATAATATGGTTCTGATACCGAGTTAGTGATTTTAGAATAATACATGATTGATTTGGATAAATTATATTGGATATTCTTGACTACCTTGTAACTGATTAATGATTTGTATATTCCATCATTTTGTTGGGGTTTAAAACATTTTTGGATTGATGAAGTATATCCAGCATTCTATATGGAATAAGGGAGAATGAATGTAATCAATAAGGAATATGGTAATTCAGGATGTTTCAGTGTATTAAAAGAATACATGATGAAAGTATTCATATGCTATTACGGGTTAAAAAGGATCTACATTATTTTTACCTTCCTTATAAATGTTGGACAGTGAGTTTGGACAGAAGTATTTTGGATAGTTCTAGTTTGGATTATTTTTGATTACCATAAAAGGACAACCCGGAGGTCGGGCGGCAACCCGTCGCGTCCGGCAAGGCTGCGAGACTTGAACCCGCAACCGAAGGGCGACAAGGGTGTATCACCTACCACTGGCCCACGAGATGTCCTGGATTAAATAATGTTTTTTTAAAGATCTGGTAGATGAATTATAAATTCATTTATTTTGGAACCTTGTACGAATAGTATAAATAAAAAAATTACATTCTATTATCTTTTAGAGTGAAAGATGAGTTTGTGCTAGAAATTTATTAATGGATAAAACTCTAATTATAAAGTAAGTATATCTCCTTATGATCTTAGCCAATCTCATAAATATATTCCTCAACATTAATAAAAGGAACTTAGAACAAAAATGTTGCCCTAGATGGTACCTTAAATCATTACTAATTCATGGCTTTGGGATTGTTGGCCTTTTCATAGCCATGTTCTCTACCACTCTCCGTCAGATAATTGATGGTTAGATTTCTCCTCCATATCCATATTTTCCTACATGGAACCCTAGTACGTGTTATGTTCGGTAATCTTCATACTTTCCACTCTTTGTTTTAAATAGAGGCCTCATTAATTCATTTTTCGATGTGGGATTTCAACTAAGATATTTTGAAACGTCAAAAATGTGTTATCCTAATACCCTATGTTTTGTTGAACTGATGGTATTTCAAATCATCATAGATTGATTAATTTAAGGACCTAAATTTTACACTTGTTTGTGATTGATGACCTCAATCACTACCTATAAATATTTACGTTTTTCCTCCAATTATATGTCTCTAATTGCCACCAATGTTCTCCTAATCGAGATCATAATTTGGTGGTGACCCTTTCATTTCTCCTTTCCTCATATTAAGACCAAATTTTAGTAACCCAATTTCCGATGTGGGTTTTCCCACAAATATATTTTTTATTTTCAACCTTTTATTTTCGAAGAACAATTTCAAATTGCAAGGACGCAATTTATTGAAAGAGGGGAGAATGTAACACCCCAAGATTTTATAGTGTGTTATTTCTTCAAAATAATTCAATAACTTTCACTACACGCAACAACAAGTTCAATCGCACCATGACTTACCAAACAAGCTGTTCAAAAGAGGTTATGAATAGTGTTAACTAAATTTTAAACTTTATATAATCCTTATAATTTTAGAATCCATATTATGAGTTTCTTAGATATAATGCAAGAACAAATTCATTTTCAGTATTGCACTTTTATCAACTTTTAATAGTGAACCCTTTTTAAATACAATATATTAAACTTTTTGACTAAATGGGGACATCAAAAATTTAAAATGAAACATCCCAAGCTTCCACGATACGCTTTCATTGAATAATACAGTAGCATGTGTTGTACGCAAACTTGAGTTTTAACACACACCACAACTAATCAAACTAGCCATTATGAATAGTAATACCTACTTTTTGAAATTATATATATTTTATATTTGAAAATGGACTTCATTTTTGGATTCGTAATATCGAATTTAGCCTAAGGTGAAATTTTGGTACATTTCGGATAACTTTCATATTTTGATGAATAGTGAAAATTACTAAATTTTAATTAAAAACAACTTTTTAAATCAAAATAATTAATAGTGATAAATTATGAATTTGAGTGGTTTTAAAGTATATTTAGAATATATTTTTACCGTTTAATATAATGTTGGTCATTTGACATAATTTTACAATTAAACCGAACAAAAACAAGTGTCAATATTTTGATAGTTATTATCCCTTAAAAACACGCTTTTTGTTTTGACATCGGGAATTAATTTTAAATTAATTTCTGCCACTACTGTGGTTTGAATTTAGGAAAATGGATTCCATATTTGGAATCAGGATTTTCAAATTGTGTAAATAGGTAACTTTTATTTTTCCACATTTTGAATAATTACTGCGGTAAATATTTTATTTACCATGGTTAAAGGGTAAATCCGGTAAATAAGGGTTAAAAAATAATATTATAATAATACAAAATTAACCTAAAACGTGTCCTAACCTTATTGGTGGACACATACCCGACCATGAGCATACTTGGGTCAATTTGGGGACCCCTTGGAGCCACTTGTATGTGGTAGGGACACTTTATATTAAAAAAGTTAAAATAAAAATAAAAATGGCATAAGCTTACATCTTTTAGAAGAACAATTTTTACATAGGGTTATACATGTTGGATTTTCGATTATAAATATTCATTAGAAATCTAAAACGATTTCCTACATAATGATATTTTATTTATAATTTTTAGACATCAAATAATTGAAATTATTAATGACACAATAATGATGCAATGTTTACCTCATTAATAAATCATTTAAATAAATAAGATTATAATGATTAAAATATTATCTAAAACCTGTCCAATTCTTATTGGTTGATGTTATTTAGAATATGAGTCATCTTATCTTAGACCTCAATGATTTTTGGACCATTATAAACCGAATATAATTATATTATAAAGTAATACTTTCACTCTTTCCTAAAGAGCCCCTCTTCTCCCTTATAAAATGAGACCACTTCTACTCATTCCTCACACCTCTCAAGCCACTTGGCTCGTCCAAACTCTGCCCAACTAAGCTCCCCACATCCCTATCCTCCTCCTTGAATCTTCCCCTTAGGCAGAAAGAATTTCAAGAAGTCCTTTGGTTCCAACCAAAGTGAGTTACCTAAATTAAAGGTAACGATTTCTCTTAAATTTTTTTCATTTATTTTGCTTCTTCAACCCCAAACTCTTTTTATTTCCTTTCTTTTGTAACAACACCAGTATCCCCAATATACTAGGATGTTGTTATAAGAAGGATTCAAACTACACATACACACAACTCCATCTAATGGATGATGAACATAATGTTTCTGTGGATGTCAAACTAACGCCTCACGAAACGATGATTGTTCAAATACATCTTACCGCCTCTCATGGTGGCCATTATGATGGCACTGTAATTAAATATGATATTAATGATATATATTTTATATACAATCTTCTGTAATTCCATTTCATTTCATACCATTATTCGTTTCATGTTGTATATACATACGATAATTTCATTTGAGAAAGTGCGGACTACCGCCCCCTTAAAATGATATGACTCATTCATACCACACATGGAACGTATAAAGGATGGTGTTAATGAACTTAAGTAACATGTATAAAATATTATATTATACTGGAATAGTAATATACCTATGTATCATTTGTATTCTATTCTTTTAAAATAAAAATTAAATGGAAGTAGCGTTCGTGCGTACGTACGGACTACCGTCTCCACGAACACGATGAGATTCATTCTCCATCGTATCCATTCAAGTATAATTATCATTTGGTGATTTAAAAATGATGTTTAAGGACTTGATACCATTCTGGATTTTAATAATATACAACTTATCCTTTACAAACATGTCTTACGTAACAAAACATACAAAAGCAAACAAGTATGTTCACACCCGAAACAGCGATAATACTAAGATATTATTATCAAATCAATATTAAAAGATCATATATGATATCATATTAATGTATATGATTCTTGTATAATTTAATAACAATTATTTCACCATTATACAGGAGGTTAACCTACCCCAACCAAGGAAAAGTACAAGGTAAGAGTTTATTTCACAATCTCTTCATTATCCGAGGTTGTTTATACGTAATAATCTACTGGGATATCTTTATCATCCACATCCATGTTTCTTAAAAATGTATTTCAAAACATTTTTACTATTTACAAGAATATGGGTTAAAGTCATTTATACCCTTGTGTGACTTTTTATAAGAGGTTTATAAAGGAATCTTTCCGTCGTTTTCAAAACAAGGTTCTTTTTAACCTTTTCGACAGAATTGAGGTAAGAATGTTTTTTTTAACTTATACGGAGGGTGCGGTTATTTTACGTCGTTATAAAATATTCAAAGATTTCCTTAAAAGCTTATAAGAATATTTTCAAAGAAAATGTTTTATTTTATAAATATATGACTTTTAAATGATTTCAAAAAAGAGATATTTCTCTCACATATATGAAAATCCAGTGCAAATGTATACGTATTTAACGCAAGCATAAAAATGTTTTTAGAAAATATGACTCTCGGGTATGGTAGACAGGAAGGGATTGGGCGTGGACCCATCATGGCCTGTAATTAGTCATGCAGTCTCAGAATTAGTTATTTTCTTTTCAGAAGCTTGCATAATGTTTTCAGAAAAACACTAGAGTATATTTGAGCAATTTTAAACGTAAGTATCTCCTAAAAAATTGCATCGGTAGGTCTCATGAGACAAACTAGTGTCTTGGCACAAGGCCTTGTCAAAATATTATTTGTAGTCTTGGCACGAGGCCTTGACTATGTGGTTATGATAGTCTGGCATTATGCATTCCAACATTATGAAAGTGGTTTTTGATTTTTGCATGTGATTATTCTATTAGTAGAATATTCATGTGAATAAGTAAACGGCATTATTTCATTTTACTTTTTCCATACTATGTTGAAGTTCAAGTTTAAAAGGCTTTTGTTTTAGTAATGCATTGCCATAAATGTTTATGCTTATTTTGAATGTTCCGCTATATTGTTATCCTTACTGGGCATTTGAGCTCACCCCTTTTCTATGTTTTATTTTTCCCAGGATGTGAAGAAGTAAGTTATGAATGACCTGCAGGGATATTATGAGGGGATAATAGTGTGGATTGTGGAAACATTATGTTGTTGTATTAGTTTTTCATTTTATGATGTAATGTAAAACTTATGAATATATCTAGTGTTTCCAAGGCTACTAAACCAATCGGTCTTTCGAGATTTGATCTTTCTTGTGATCATGCCAATTTTACGAAGTAATGCACCGACTCTGGGTAGCTGGGGTCGGGGCGTTACAAAAATAATGGTATATATATTTTTTGTGGAATCATATATTATTAATGAAAATTTAAATGGAAGTAGTTGTGGTGATTCTGATGATTTTATAATTGAACTTGAATTTCATGGACATTACTATTGGTTGTTTTTTATAAAATCATTTATAAATGGAACAAAAAATTGACTAACATAATATATTTGAACAATTTCAATCTCAATGTTTAAAATCATATTTTTTCTTTGAGTTCTTGTGATTGTAGTGTTTTTTTGTGCTTAATAGGAACTTACATGTTTGAGGATTTGTTATGAAACCTATTAAGTTTTATTAGTAAATAATATTACATACGATCACTGAGATCCATGTTATTACTAGTGGGGAATATACGGCATACGATAATAGTGATCAATGTGGTTGCATTTATGGAAAACGTTTTTCAACCAAATTATAATGTTTGGGGAAGTATGATGATAGGCATACCAATACAAAATATTGATCGAAGAGGATATATGGGATATTGTTTCCTAATTTGGACTATATTTCATATATGTTACTATTGTATGTTTTTTTGAATCAAGGATATTGGAGATGTATTTTTTGTGTAAAATTAATAACATATAACCAATTATAATTCACCAAAATACTTTTTTATAAAATGAAAGAGTTCATACTAATTGGAACTATTTGTAAATAATATCCATTAAAATGGTATTTTGATTGTGATCTAATTCTCTTTTTTTTACTTGTATTATTATTATATTATGATTATCAATTGTGCATTAAGAAATATTTTTAACTACTATTATTTTATTTACAATTTTTTACATTTATTACTTTTATTTGTTTACACATTATTATTTTTGAAAAGCGTACTCCCTAACTGGGAGGAACTTTTTTAGTTATTTTTATGACTTTAGTTAAAGACCCTCTTGAAATTTCCATATTTTTCATTATAATAAAACATGTGTTACATTTCACCTTCCCCGGTTGTGTGAATGTGATGTTGAAAACACTAAAAGGCCTTATTTTTTGTCAAAAATTAATCTCTCTAGCATCAATAGGATCTAATTCGAAGGGGTTAATTTTTGGACACTTAAAAACATGTGCAATATTTTTCAATGATTATGGATGGTAGGAATGGAAAATTTTAGATCTAGAAAGAATATTCTCTTATAACACACAATATTTCATGAGTCTATTTCTAAACATATCATGTTAACCACTAGTTGTATAAGAACACCATTACATAATACCCAAATGAATCAAAATTTCATTTTTACGATTCGAAGGCTTCTAAATACTTCATCTTATCCATTTTGAGGATCACTATGATAATTATGATATTTGGATTCCTAATGTGTCTAAATAAACTTTTTGATACCTTTTGAACCTGATAAAGACTCATGGATTCTTGTAGGTGACAAATATTAAACTAATTTCCACATGATATAACAGAAACATATTGAAAATGTTTTTGTTATAAATTATAAAAATCCTCTTCAAAAAATAAAATGTTTCATAAAAATACTATAGGTTTACATTGACAACTTTTTCACAAAAAAATGGTTTTTCTGAAACCCTATGTCAGAAGTCAATTTTATACATTTTTATGTGAATAAATAACCATGGAAGTGATCTGAAATGGGGAGTCCAATCACCCAAACATAGATTTTTCTATCAAGAGTTAATTCAAATGTAGATTAATCATGTAACTTATATTTCATGAACTATTAGGTGAACTCCTTTCCTCGGACCCTTTTAATTTGACCTTGGGTGGGAAATATTCTTGTAAGACCTATAAAAATAATTGCTCTTTCTGAGTAGTGTGTGTGAAATAACACACAGAGACTATGGTGTTCTAGGTGGCCTATGCGTATTACACATCAAATCCTTCATTATTTTCCATTTACAATTGAAAAAACACTTAAAATATAATGATAAAATGAATGGATCGATACAATAAAATAACCTTAAACTAGAAAACTCTATCTATATTGGGTTTTCTTTTTATTACAATAGGATATTGCATAAACCTACCTACAGTTTAATCCATAAATCAATATTGATTAATCCATTCTCCTATGGAATGTCAAATTCACATAATGGATATCTATGGGGTTTCATCACATAGAGTGTTCCCATAGAACTCAAAATTATAGGTTTCCCTACTAGACTCTAAATTTTGAGTGTCCCCACTCGACTCTAAATAATAATCATTCCCACGAGACTATAAACCATGAGTTCCCTCATTAGACTCTAAAAAATGAGTCTCCCCACTGGAATCTACACCATTAGTGTCCCCACTAGACTCTAAACCATGATTTACCCTGATGGACACTAGACCATGAGTGTCCCAATATACAATAAATAATAAGTGACTCTCTATTTGACAACAAAATAACAGTGTTCTACAAACTATTTAGACGTAATCTATAAATCTATATTACCCTGTTCAATAAAATTAGATTCCCTCATACTCTAGTGCGACGAATAGATAGTATCATTAAATGTATGCAACATGCCAAGGCATACTTCCAAAAGTTCTTTTCCCACATAAGATGGAAGTCAATTTAAGAAACCAATATTCATTAGGATGGTTTTTGATAAAAGATTTGTGAATTTATTTTAAATATACGATGGTGTCTCAATTTAAGAAATAAGTTCCAATGTTGTTTTAACTAACCACACATCATGCCATCTTTTAAAAGGATCCATCATCACCATCCTAATAGTTATAGGTCACCCAAAATTTGATATTGGGGATATAGAATGGGACCACATTGGTGTTTCCACCTGAATAGAAATTTTTCAGAAACACTCATTGAGGAATCCTATATAAACAAACTATACTAATTCTGTCCACCAACCATTCATGACAAAAATTAGGTATAAAACATCACCAAATAACTCATAAAAGTTTATAGAATAACTCTTATTGGCCACCACAAATGATATTGCTAGTAAAAATAAAAATATACATTCATGCTTAAGATGATTGAAAATAAATAAATAAACATCATATGTGTACACCAGGTACACTTTTGGGTACTCAATACATCATCTGAATGATAAAATGATACATAATTTTACCTATTCAGGGATATGAATAATATCCTCTATTGTAAACACAATTTTTTTTTGTAAATCATCATTCATCAACTATATCATTTGTAAAGGATAATGATCAATCACTATATCCTAATACATTGGAAAATGAATCACAAATACACTAGTCAATGTGAATGATATATCACTATACTCTTCAAAAAAGGTGGACGATGCACCACTAAAACTAAATTGGAAAATGAGGCATCACATAGGGAAAAATTTATCACCAATCCAATAAAAATAGTGATAATGATGTATCACAAGGAGAGTAAAGTTTCCACACACATAAAAAGGATAATTATTCACAGCCAAATGATATTTATATCACCGTAGTCAAATCACTATGGTGAATGATGTATCGTTTAGAGAATCATATGTCACCACACTTATATCACATGAGGAAACTATGTTTAATTGGGTCAATGTTAAATCAATATGCACATATCACTATGAAAAATGATATATCATTAATTAAATGGAATATCAACCTGGGAAAAAAGATGAATGATACATCACGAGTTGAACAACTTATCACCACACTCAGATCATTTGGATAAATGATGTGTCAATGGGTGAATTATGTATCACCATACAATAATACGGTCAATGATTTATCAACCAATGAATTATATATGACAATAAAATAATATGGGTTAATGATGAATCAGAATGAAAAATATTAGTACATAAAATTTTGTGGATGATCTACCATTTTTATACTAACCAAAGTGAATTACACATAACTATGTCCATATACAAGGTGAAAACTCCTTGAATACATTAATAAAAATTTATTGAATCAGTAAAAACAATAAAAAATATTAACCCAAAATATAGTCATGGTGAATGATTTATCAACCTAGGAATCAGTCCCACTATCTTGATTTCTCACTTGGAATCACACATCCATGAAACACAACCTTGAACACATGCATGAATCCCAAACAATCGTGGTGTTACATAATATCTTATATGACTACTGACCATAATAAGGACTGATATAATAGCACACTTCTACCCAAATTCTTATTATAAATTCTACCTAACCCCTTTGAAAATCCAAATCATTAGTTCCATTTCCATGGAATACAAAAGGTTGTCATACATGATTCATAGAAAACGTTAGGGGATATCACCCACTCATGGTTCTTTTCCCTAACTATCTCACTATTTACTAAGCTGCCTTGGGAAAAAGTGGCCACACACTCCTCATGTAAGATTTAAGGGACCCATAGTGGTTTACATAACCCAATACATCCCTCATGATACTATGGAATAATATTTTGTTCTTACGAAGGTAATTCTCACATAAACGCTCATCCCATAACATATATGACAAATTCTATAATAATCGAATAGATTCACCCCCAATTATCATTCTATGTGTAATCTAAACCAAATTATGTTACCCAAATAATTCATATGGGACATATATTTATGAATTTAAACCCTTCATAGTTTCATATCTCTTGATATAAGCCTCTCACATATGCCAAATCACCATCAACCAATAAATCATAAATTCATTACACTAGAGTTCTCGCATAGAGAATTACCAATTTCCTAGACCAAACTTGTTAGGGTAAATCACTCACGGATCAATCTAATTACACTTACACCTATATATCCATGAATACCAACCATTCAATATAGGTAAAGAAATATAAATTAGTAATATTAAGCACCACCTACATTAAGCATAGTGTTTTTCCCTCAATCCAAGCATTATCTATCCATTTCCAAGAGATAACTGAGAACATCGTCAATATTGAGGCCCCAAATAATCCAAGATAACTAAAAATTAATTATAAAAAACTTATTACTACTTTATGTAACTATTATATAAATATCCAATTGGATGTAAATGTGGGATGACTCACTGGATGTATTAACATCAATAATACATCAACCAACATGGTACAATTCACTCCCATCACACCCTTCAGTCCACTTACAACAAAAATAGACAACACCATTATCAATTAAATACCCATTAACATAAATTTTATATAATACTCATAAATGGTAGGTAATACGCTAAAATAAATAAAAGTTACATAAAATCATGTGTTTTTAATCCTCCTGAAGCATCCCCTGACCATGATAATAAAAACCATGATCACATTGAAATGATATCATAAAGATTCGGGAATTAACTACTAATACATAATTTGAATAGATTTTAACTGACATGAAGGTATTATTGGAATAATTGGGAGGATGAGGATGATGATGATGAGTAGAACCCAACCTCAATTACTAAATAAACACCTCTAAAATGACCTGAATTCATAGGGGATGAGGAATGGTGGAAGGGGCGATACGTGAAACTCCCCAAAAACATGATAGATATGGAAATAAATCTCCCAAGTGGGGTGTTGAAATCATGCTATAATTTCCATTATACCACTTATAAATAACCAAAAAATATTCAACCTTGTATTTGATGCACATGAACTAAACACTAGACAAACCACTTGGTACCTAGTGTCGTTTTCCCACCACCAATTTTCTCCATCCATAGAGAATATACCATGAGACCTACACTGACTACCCACAGACCCCCAAATGTGTACATGTCTCTCTATAGATTGTGGTTTTCATTTTTTTAATCCAAATACCCTTCAATCTCACTCCAAACATCCTTCACCAAAGATACCACCCCGAAATACTCCAATTCAATTTTTAAAATACATGTAGAACATTTATTTATAGATCTAAATAAAGAAACTTAAAGTAAACCAAATTTGACCCTCAATGAAACATGACTTCTCTCATATTCCACTAACACCCTCCAGAGTCGGTCCCTACAACCTTCCCACCATAACACTTCCCTTCACGGAGGAGTCTCCATGTTCATTTCCCATGAACCTCATTTATCAATGATATCAGATAATTTATAAAATTTCCAATCTTCTAGTAGATAAATTCATGTAGAAAAAACACTTTAAGCAAAACAACGTTTAATTTAATCACATTATAAAAAAAATTTGTCCCCAAAATGATACATGATAATTTTTATTCAACTTTTTATTATAAAATTTTCATGAAATGTACTAGCAGATACCCCACCAAGCCTAATGTATTTGAAATATCAATGGAAAAAAAATTGTGATACTAAATGTTTTTTCAAAAAAACTATAATTATTCCCCAATCATAGTGGAATTAATGGATTCTCAATTAACTCACACCATATAATAGAATTGGTATAACTTATTTTAACCCGACCATCATCCAACTAGTGATATGCCTGAGTGCCAATAGAGTATTCCCATTTGATTCCAAAATATTAGACCAAATAATACAACCATGACATAAATCCTCACTTTGGTGCACCTGCAATTATACTACACTGTAATCTCCACTATTCCAAAAACATGGTTACCATGCTAGTCTATTTACAGAAATTTACACCCTTTCATTCTCCAAAACCAAAACCTATGAATCCCACCCTTTAGTGTCCAAACTTACTAAATTTACTTAATGATCATATATAAATACCAAAATATTGTTTTTACAATTTATTAAATATATCCTAATAAATTGTATCCATGTGATATTGAAATTCCATAACTTCCCATGGGCAGGGTTTGATAAAATTTCACCTCAAAAGTTTACCAAGATTCTCTAAAAAGGAACATAACAACCTCATAACACCAATGGTGTGCTGAAAAAAAATAAAATTTCTATCATTTAAAATCTATGATAATCAAAATATACAATTATGAAAGAACTAATAATGAAGAACCCCACTCATTAAATCCAAATTGACACATTCCACATTCTCTTTTATAGGACCTATTATAGTATAACGATTTATGCCATTATCATGAAATGGAATCTATGAACAACTGTTTCAACCCTCAATATAATCTAACTAATTATCACTTGATTCTCAAATTAAAAAAAAATAAAAATTGAAGAACCAACCCTGCTATCATTTTTCAATGTCATTAGTCTTCAAACAATGGTAACTGAGGCACCTTATTAATTCATTACCAATCTTGATCATTTAATCTACCCCTCACCATTTCATGGGACCCAACTATCCTCATACATCACATGACATCCTAAAATGGTCATAGATAATTTATCATAAAAGTTTTACATTCATAAAAACCCCCAATCCTCATTAAATACCAATCATTTTACCATAACCCTAAAGAATAATCAACTCACAAATTCATTATCTCTCAATGCACTAATCACTATCAACTAATCACCACCTAACCATTTACCAAGAATCACGTTCGAATTTTCATGTATAAATATCTATTAAAATACCTAACTCTACTAATAGTTTTGTAATAAAAACAAGGACTCTCATACAATTTAAGGGTTTTTTAAAAAATTGATCAAATCAAAAGAGTGATCATAAACTAATACAAAAAATCCCATAACAAATCTATTAGTTGTAGTGGGAATAAGGTGTCCATGATCCCACCATAATACATAGGCACCTATAAAGGTACTACACTTTATTTGGAAATTAGGGGACTATACTCACTTCTTCTTTCTAAACACCTTACATATTGAGAAGGCCCTCTCTTGAAAAATTCAAGCATTGACACATGTCTGCATGAATTGTTTCCGAAACTAAAATGACTTCCACATCTCAAATCCTGCTACCTATAAGGTTTTCCAAATCCTCCCCTTTAATATTTAACATATGATATTAGAGATTGATCATGCCTAACCAACTCAGAAGATCCCCATCACATGGATAATTTTAAATTACATGATCTAACATTCCTAAAATAAAAACCACACACTCACATTACTATTCTGAATTGAAGAGAGTTTTTGAAGAACCATTCTCACAATGGTAAAAAATCACCTCTATAGTATAAAAAATCCTATCACGAAGTAGTTTTATATGGTAGAGATACCCTTTCATGAAACTCAACTAATGATACCATGAATCACCTCACATTAATCCTTGGTTCACACATCTAATCAGTTAAATGGGCATTCTGAGGATGCCCATCAATTTTTTCATGAATCACCAAATATGCTTCCCAGTTCACAGACATCTATTAAATCCCTCATATTCCAATGCAATATAATCGATCATACCCCTCACGCATCAGTCAAAAATATGTTTCATTTACCCATGATTACATATATTTGGAATCCAAATTGTTAGTATAACCCATCACTACTAAGGGATTATGGTCATATATCATGACCCATACTAGGATAAACAAGGAAATGTTCCCTAATACATAGCTAATACTAAAATCACCACGAGCCTAGTCCAACACCATCATCACCCGGATCTCAAACCTAGTCTATATACCACATATCATATAACTCACATTAAAAGAATAATATTCCATTCAATTGTATCATTTATCTTCATGAAAATCATAGACCAATGCCTAACTCTTGGGATTTAATTATCAATGACTATCCTAAAACCATCATTACCCCCAATTAATTCATCATCAAAATCACATTCTCATATAATAGATTAATGGATGTGGAAGAGAATAGGACACATAAATCTATGTAACCCCTATAAAATAAAGGTTTTATATAACTCATGCATAACTCTATCCAAACCTACCATCTCTAGGGGTTTCATATAAAATTACCATAGACCACCTAATTATTCTTAATATATAGAACAACAACTATAAATTTTGATTTAGTTTATTATAATTACACCAATATGTCTTATAGGATTAAACCATATAAATTGTTTTTTTTTAATTTAGACAACTACCTTCTTCAAATAATCATATTTTCAATCCCATACTAGCAATGAATGTAATGTGAATCCAACATCCCAAAACTTTTGATGAAAACAAAACTCTTTACAACAATAGCCATGATCAAAATGATAAATCAATAATTGAAAAATAATTCATGTAGAAAATAACATAAACATAATTTTGAAAACCATGAACAATAATCCCAAATCTTTTATAACATGGACTTGATCTCTTCAATGAAAAATACAAACTCAAACATAGTATCCATTCGAAGTCATACCGTATCCTATATCTATATGTCATTTTACAAACATTAATAAAAATAAAAAATCCACTAATAAGACTTTTTAATTTCCAAATACGGCTAACCCAATCAATGATCAAATCATTGGTGTCATATGACCTCATGCATACCTCCTCATGTGAAATATTATACCCACTAGTTGTGAGGGTCTAGTAAACCACATAAGGATAATATAATATTTTGTATCATTATATGAATGAAGAATAATAACAAAAAACCAAATCATATTACATGAAATTAAATTAAATTTATTTTTTTGGATATCATACCAAAATAAAAACATAGTCAAGCTATAAATAAAATTTAACTGTAGAAGGTCATGTAATCCTAAAACTGATGCATGATCACCTAATGGATGAACCTTAATACTATAGAAAACTAAATGTAAAACACACAGAGACCGAACCAATATACGTGAAATTTACTCAGAACTATCCATATTACCTTGTTAATCATACCCAACTCATCGACATGTACTTCTTCAATCAACCAGACATGTATGACAGACATCACACACACACACACCAAAGTGTTGATATAGGGTCTGATTATAACTGTTACTAGGACACCACTAGTTATGTGCTTCAAAATCTAAAATATATGTTAATTAATATACTGAATATATGTTAACCCGTAAACAACACATTTATACGCTAGTATAGAGTTTCATACTAAAGGAGTCACTAGAATGATCGATAATTACATGCTTCAACCAGTACCAGGATAGGATGGTACCCCCATAGTATGAACCTAAATTAATTGTTAAATACCAATCATCCCACATATCATAAATTACAGCAAATGAATTATAAACTCATAATAATACATGGGTGAATAATGTATCACTAATATTATAGTTATGTCAATAGATATATCAGAATACTAATTAGAATAAGTGGATGATGTACCACCATAAACAACTTGGTAAATGATGTATAGAAAGGTAAATGATATATCACCAATTCAATGATCAATTGAGTTATTGATGTGTAGCAATGTAAATGAAGTATCAACACACCCAATTATGTGAATGATACAATAATAGGAGAATGACATATCACTCCACTTATATCATTGGGGTGAACAATGAATCCTTGAATTAATTATATTCAATAGTGATCATATGATTAGAGTAGATAATGTATCATTGTGTGAATGATATATCAACACACTCATATAAATATTTTTGATGATGTATCATTGATGGAATAGTACATAACAACAAGCAACAAGGAAAATGATGCATAACTTTCTTAATAACATATAACCATGCTCATATCTATTGGGTGAATGATGTGACATTGTGTGAATGATATATCACCATAAATAATATGGATCCATATTTATACCATGGTGAATGATATATAAGAATTTATAAATAAGGGACCATGATGTATCCAAAATAAAAATTTATCTGATTTTAAACAAGGGTGGATAATCTATCGCTATCATATCAACCACGAGGAATATTACATCATAAAACCACACACATGGTGAAAAAATGTCACTTCAAGAAAAAAAAATTAATTAAATGAATTATAAACATATGAAAATAAATAAAAATAGTCAATATCCAATGTGATTGAAATATCACTATAAGGATCAACCACATTGAATAAAGTTTTCACTTGGTTATACACTTTTAGGACATACCACCCAATACTCATGAATGAATGTTGACCATCTATGGAATATCTTAAGATGTTATATGATTTCTCATATCAGTAGGTATATTTAAAAATTAAACTTTTCAAACCAAATTTTTATCGCAAATTTAGATAACCACATAGATTAACCAACACAATAATTATATCTGTATGTAATTCTCAATAACATTATTCATATCTAGAAAAATTACATAGGGATAATGGCATTCCCCCATAGTATCATTCCAAATGTACGTAATCATATCATAAGAAATCTTTCCAAACATTGGTCACGTGATCAACATTCAATGTTAAATGGAACCATCTTGTTTTATATACCCTTACATAACACTTAAGGGATATAAAAATCAAATTTTATTTGAATTTGGATCATTATTACATAATATATCTTTTCTATAACTTATATATCCAATTATATAACAATTTAATAGACTCACCCCCAACTATCAATATAGGTTAGAACAACTTACTATTATGTGATATTATAAATTCATGAGGGGCATGGATCAAATAACGTGTACCCCTAATAGTTTCATTTATATATCTCTTACCAAGACATAAACATATGCTAAATAGATATTTATGACTAAATCAAGAATTCATGACACAAATGGTCTTACTATGAGCCTAACAAACTCCCTATCCAAACCATCCATAGAGGAACCCACTTATAGATCCATCTCGAGTAACTAGTACCTTCCTACCCATGCTTACCAACCACATAATATAAGAAAATAAATATATGAAGAAATATTTGGGACCACCTACATTAACTATGATGTAATATACTCAAGAAAAGATAGCTTTATTCTCGACTATGCAATAACTATGAACTGTCCTTGACATTGAGCCCCTAACTCATTCAAGAGGCCAATAAATTAATTATATGAAAATTATGATTATTTTAAAAAATTAATAAATAAGTATTAAAAAGGAATAAATAATGAATAAATCATTATATTATTTAACATATCCATGACCTCAGTAAATACAGTATTGTTTACTCCCAACACACTAATATGTCCCTTTCCTAAACAATCCTCATCCATCATTAAAAAATTAACACCATATTAATTTAAATATGGTAAAATCCCTTAAAATTATTGCATAGTGACTTATCCATAGTGAAACTATAATAAAACCCAAACATACACCCTCTTAGATCCTCCTCTGACCAATATGGGATAAAACACCGTCTATCTAGCCTTATTCTATCGTGATTTAATGGAACTGGATGTAAAATCAAATTATATAATTTTGGAATCAAATTGAAATGGGGAATGAGATTTGAAATGAGGAGAAGAACTTGAACTCAAAATTAAGAAGAAAAACCTCAAAAACCACCAAGTATCATAATAGGGATGGTAGGTTAGAAAGGAGAGAATATGTGTGAAAACCCCTCCCCATGGATTTCTAGAATGACCCCTCCTCCTCAGTGGTGTGTTCAAATGGGCGGTTCATAAAAATAACTTCTATACCCCCTCAAAACTATCTTAGGTTTTATTAGGTACTTGAAACATATGTACTAACCAACAAGCCCCCCATCATGTACCCTATATGAGGAACCAGCCACATAATGGCTTCATATAGGGATACATTCCCTTAGAACATCCATCGGGTACCTTGTGCATACTATGTAGGTTATTTATGGAACATTACCACCATTATATTAAATTATTTCATCCCATAACTCCTCAATACCCTCTCTAGACCTCATTCTCCCAAGATACAACCTCATAAAATACATCTTCAACATTTACAATTTTTATGAGAAAAGGCAATTCTTGATCTGAATCAAGGACATAAAAAACCCAAATTCCACTAACAAATATCAATCAGAATTTTTTTTACCTTTTTAGAAAACAACTTACCATCTAGTTTAGTTTTTATTATATTAAATATACTAAAATTTACTTATAACATTTTCAACATATGATACATAAAATTATGAAACTATCTCAAAATTGATTATTATTAATAAAAAAATTTCTCCCTTAATTAGTTGGTTTTACCATTAAATTGACGGGTAAGTGGATTTTTTGAAATAGAAAATCCACCACTTTTATTATGATGGACTAATTTCTTAATTGTTTCATTATCTATATAAAATTTTATTTTTTAAAAATTTAAAAAATTATTTATTATTTTTTAATTTTAAATTTTATTAGAAGTTACAACTCCACTCCTCTTGTTCATATAAACTCATGAGTTGGTTGATCAGTATTTGTTAGAATACTCTATCATTCTTTAAATTTTGTATTCTCCCATCTTCTTATTTTCAAAATTTTTAAATAGTTACCCCATGTTTGGTTTTATATTTAATTCTTTAATAAAAAAATATATTTTTATTTCTAATTTAATAATACTCAATTTAACTTTACATGTTTTTCATATCAATTATATAGAAAATATTGATTTTTATTATTTGTAAATAAAATAGTTATCTATTAATAATGATATAGATTACTCAATTGTGAATATTGTTTTGTTGTAGCTGCTGTTATAGTGGTTGTGACAAATAATTTTATTTTAGGAATTATTTTTTCTAGAAAATTACATTTGATTAATGGTTACCTATATAATGGTAAAATACATCCACAATTTTTAATAAAAAATAATAGAAATTTCTAAAAATGATAAAGGAAAAATATTTATTATCAATGATAATATTACAAAGATTATGAAAGTGGTATAAAATGTTCTAATAATGGTATAATATCGAAGATCAAATCAGTTCCTAACAAAAAGGATCAACATAAACGATTTTAAATATTATAATTAACTAAATAAATAACAATATAAGAGCTACCAAAACAACATATGACAAGTGTAAAGTAATTTTGAAAAATTAACTACTCACGTTGTCATTCTCAATATTTATAAGTATTACCGAGAATGTGGTGGACAATTAAAGTTAAAATCAATTTATGAAAATTGAATATTAAATTTTATAATATATTCATGTGATATACTAATAATGTAAAATGGTTTCAAACATTTATGTCCACTATTAATAAGATAATTATTTGTAGAGATGTAATGGTATAAATATTTCATTTTTAAGAATACTAATCCTTGATTTGTAGGTTGATTACATATTTCTGTATAAATTTAATAATAAGATATGTTAGTTATCTAAGATATTTGAATTATTCGTTATTAAAATTAACTAACATTGTATGGGTAAAAATTAATGCACATGATTTTGTAGGTTTGATATTTTTATTATATCTTCATGATATTTTGAATGAAGAAAATTTTGTTTGATAGTATAAATGACATGAAACAATAATATTAGATGAGAAATATCACCCCAATACATTAATATATATTTATTTTTTGAATAAATGTATCTTATTCAATAGATTTAGGTAAACATAACCTTGAGATTTTTAATCTTGATTCCATTCAAGACATACAACATTGAACCTAAATAACATACATAAAATATAAATTTTATAATCTTTCCATTAATTTGGCTGGTATGAATATTAATGAATATATAATTAATATAATATGGTTTTCACACTAATAAAATGGATATATTTTCTTTGATATAAATTTATAACCATTTGGATAAAAATAAATGTTTTATGAAAAACTAAATTTTCTCAAAAAGGAGGTTTAGTCGTGCTTTTCACAACAAATAAAAAATTAATTTTTTCAAAATTTAGAATTTTTTTTAAAAATATAATTGAATTTTAAAATAAAAATATCAAAATTACTCAAGTTTTATTTTATTTTTATAAATTTTTAAAAATTTCTTTTTTATAAAGAGAAAATAATAATGAATTTTAAATGAAAACATCATTTTGGTTTACATTTTTTATGAAGAAAAAAAATTTATGTAATTTTAAAATTGATTCAATAATAAATCTATTAATACAATTTAGGACATTTTAATATTTTTAATATTTAATTTTTATATAAATACATTGATATGTTTGGAGCATTTTCTCTTTGAAAACTGACTTTCTAATTACATCTACAAGATTAATTTTAAATTAAAATTCTCCACTTTTTATAATAGAACATGGTAAATTTAATAAAAAATATAGAATAATAATAATTTATATTATAAAAATTATTAAGTTAAATTTTTACACAATTGATTAGTGAGAGAGTTAAAAATTTATTATCAAGGCTGAGGTTAAAACAAGGTCTTGTGCATTATAGGTGCTTATGTTGAAAATAATTATAAAAATACCTATGATTTGTATTTAATACATTTGAGTTCATATTTTTAATCACTATATATAATTTATCTAATAAATAAAATTTTCATTTTCATTGTAAATGATAAATTACCTTAGTAAAAAGAGATACAAGTTATCATGTTAAAAACTAAGTGGGTAAAATTAAGTAAACTTAAGAAATTTTGTATAATATGATAAAAGTATTTTTATTTATATGTGGTGGGTTTTTGTATTAACCAAACAAACCCTATATGTAATTATTAATAAATTTTAGAGACAAATGCAATTACAATGACCTCCATGGTTTGATTACATTTTAGTATTTACAAGAATTCCACTTCTAATTAATTACAAAAGGCCACCCACTCTTCTCCCGCAATCACACATTCAAAACCATTAGGTTAATCCAAGAATAACCCAAATACATTTAAAAATTCCTTCCTACCATTATATAATCCTTATTTAGGTAATAAATCTATCCACATATTTTGTTTTTTGGAAAAAATGAAGATACCCGAAGAAGGGGAAGTTTGGTATACGCCTTGGAAGCTAGATTTTGAGAAACTCTAATTAGGGAACATTACCCTAAGATAGAATTTGAGGATTATTATAGAATAAAATCATATAGTTTTGGTATTGTAGATATTTTTGTGTTTTCAAAGAAATAGATCCCTGTATGGATACGAGCAGTTAGAGGTGACTCTGGCACATATGTACCTAGGGGTAAAACCAAAAAACACCGCTTTGAGCTAGACTCGAATGGGAACAGGTGCACGAAAATGGGCCTTGCTGCACTCTTAGTTATGAAAATTCCATTGGATATTCTTAGGATAATTTCATTTTCATTACAATACATTATGAAGGGTTAATGAGAATATACATCCTCAAAGAAAACATTTTTATGATTATGGATTATATCCATAAATTATTCAATTTATGTTAAGTGTTTTACTAGTTTGGAAATATGTGTTGTGATTCCTAAAATAATCTAGTGTATTCCAATGTTTAGAAATGGTTCCTCATAAAAGGAATGGAAACTACATCAATGGACATAATCCATGTAGGGATTTCCCTCCTACTCAAGATAATTATAGTGGAGCTGTTGAAGCAACTGGTGCTGATCAGCTTATCCCCATACAAGGAAAACTCACTTAGGTTATGAATAATAACCATACCCGTATGGAGAACCCTACTCCACAATGTGGAGGATCAATGTTAGATCTATTCATGGGGAAACAACCAAAAACATTCAATTGGAGTAAAAATCCCTTAGAAGTTGAGTAATGGATAAATTCCTTAGATAAATTATTTCACATGGGGAGTAGCAATAGAGAAAAAGTTTTCATGGCACTTTATCGCCTCACGGGAGATGCAGATCAATGGTGGTCATTGATTCAAAATACAATGGAAGATGATGAAGTATCAAATATGTAATGGAGGGTGTTCAAAGAAATTTTCATAGAAAAATACTTTCCTAATGACCGTTGAGAAGATATAGAAAGTCATTATCTAAGTCTGAGGCAAAAGGAGGATGAGAATGTCACAAAGTATGGGGCTAACATTACAAGGATAGTAAGGCATGAAATATATTATCCACATAACAGAAGGAGTAAGATTGACTTATTCTTTGACGGGATAAATCCATTTCTCCATCGAACATTAGTATCACAATCCTTCTCATCGTACAAAGATATCATCGCATGCGCTATCAAGATAGAAAGATAATTCTCTATGTATTATTACATTAAAGAAAAGCAAGAGAAAAATAGATCTGCTAAACACTCTTGTCATGACCCATCTTCGGGGCCCGTGATGTGACTACCCCAAACCCGCCCTCCATAGGCCAGGGGCCGACAACTAGCACCAAAGGCATAAATCTAGACAAAAAGGGAAGACATTGCCTTTATAAAAGAAAAAAAATACCACAGTGTATGCAAACTGAAGTAAACACTATGTAAACTGAAAACAGAAGTAAGTGATGAAAAGTAAATGGGCCAGAATACAAACCCAACTAGAGGTGCAGTACAACTGAAAGTAAAGTACAACTCACGGAAAATAGCTGAAAGGTGAAAAGCTTCTCCTGGATCGTCCTCCTTCTTCCTACCTGAAGGGTAGGTACAGATCTCCTCCTCAGCACTCCACGTCCGTCCGTCTTCTCTGGGTACCGACTCGACGTGATATCCACCTCTGGGCACCGACTCGTCGCGAGATCCTCCTCCGGGTACCGTCCAACTCTTCAAGCCTCAACCACAATCAATGATGCCCATCGTCTGCAACCAACACAACACAGTGCTGGTGAAGCCCGTGAAGGGGTGAGTATATGATACTCAGTAAGGACCCCGAGACCCCTGAAGGTCTCCCTGAATCCACAAAGGATAAACCACAAATAAAGATACAATCACAAAGTATCATCCAACACTACCTAGGTATATGCCCATACGGATACCTAAGTTTTCAAATTCAGTTCAGCTCCATCTCACGAGCTCTAGTACAATATAATCCACTCAGGAAAGTAAAACTTAACCCACACAAGAATGTACGACCCAATCCACACAGCAAAGCATAATCCAATCCACACAGGATATCAAGTCAATCACATCGAAGATAATGATTGAAAGTCAAGACTCTGCTCACACAGGTACCCATATATGAAGAGGGGTGGAGATGATTAGATGTAGTCTCTGAATCATCTCCTATGTCGAACCCACGTAGGATCCAAGTTTATTAGTCCTTGATACCGAACCCACGGAGGATCCATGTATAGTAGTCATCGTTGTCGAACCCACGGAGGATCCCAGCACGGTAGTCGAACCCACTGAGGATCCCAGTACAATAGTCGTCCTCATCGAACCCACAGAGGATCCCAATATGGTAGTCATCCTCGTCAAACCCACAGAGGATCCCAATATGGTAGTCTTCCTCGTCGAACCCACAGAGGATCCCAGTATGGTATTCGTCATCATCGAACCCATGGAGGATCCTAGTATGAAGGTCATCTTCGTCGCAGTCGCAGCCAGCTCTTGGGTTGCCACACATAGCATGCTCGTTCCGGGAGGGTCCGCACAATGAGCCAAGGGGTTGACACATCAAAATTGACGTAGTCCAGAGTTGATGTATCGCAAAGTTCTGTCACATCAATAGGAACTTGACGCGACAGACAGTGCATCAATCGGACGTCCGGTCTGAGAGTTATTGGCTTTTTCGTTCCAGAGGCCCGGTTGGGTTTAAGTCAAAACTATCCCGAATGTACTCCAACTACGTCCAAACCTCAAGGGAGTAATCCAGAAGAACCGTCTCACTAAGATGAATTCAACCAAGTCTATGATACATCAATCGGATGTCCCGATCTCGAGTTATAAGCGTTTCTGCTTCGAGGGCCCGGTTGGTTTCGTGTTCAAACCAACCTGGCCATACCCAAAGTTCTCCAAATCCTTGAGTATAATATACTGAAACGACCGTCTTCATCCAAGGATCGTATCACAATAGACGATGCATCAATCGGAGGTCTGTATCCCATGTTATTGGCCTTTGAATGAAGTTGTCTGTTTTTAGGGGGTTTCGGGCCCGGACCGACCCAGCCCAGCCAGCTCGGCCCGATCCACAGCGGGTGTCTGGTCTGGCATGGGAGGTCCAGCCCGGTGCAGCTGGTCCAACTCGGCACGGCTGGTAGGCCCGTTGCGGGCGCGGTCCGCGGGGCCAGAAGCTCGGTCGTTTCGGCCGAGCGGAAAACGGGGGGTGCTGCCCCCCTTGTCTTGAAACAGCGGCCCCCACGTGGAGGGGGCCCACTTTTCTACCACCGGGGGTTATGACCCCCGACCTCCTTAGAACGGCCGGCCCAGTTGGCTGGCCAGTGCCACCACCACAGGACCCCGCGGTCCCGCCCTTCTGAAGTGCTGGCGGCTGGCGATTCTGGCCGCACTCCCCTGCACAGCCGTGACTTAGGCTGCGACCCTTGTCCGTCCGGAATAGTGTGACAGCGCTACACCCCTACACCACGGGCCGCACTGGCCATGGCCCAACCTTGGCCGCGGGTTTTTCGGCTTCGGCGCAGCGCGACGGTGCCACGTTTCTTTGTCGCGGCCCGCTGCGGCCACGATTCACTTGTTCCCGCGCGGTGCGATGGCACCGCATTGCCTCCATTCCAATACGCAACAAGACACAACAACAAAGGGGAGGAGGGTCAGTCGTGTTTAAGCAGTCCGACCCCCTCCCATTAATACAATAACATGCGTCCATCAAATAAGAAAGAACGTCAATTGATAATTCTTGAACGATGAGAAACCCCTACCTCTTACTCGTCGCTCGTTGGCAGAGTCGCGGATGGAAGATGATGAAGACCGTCGTTCGTCGCGTCTGCCACACGTCCCCATTTCTGAGCTGTGTTGGTTTGTTGATGATGTTGTGGAGGATAGGTGGCTGGGGAAGGAAGGTCAAAGAAGAATCACGTGGAATATTGTCGTTGGCATTTTTCGCGTTTTTTATTGGAGGGGATAAGATTTCCCCAAGTGTTGCACGTCGAATTACTTTACCAGCGCTTCGTCGCTTGGTGAAGCCGTCCCAAAACCTTATCCTAAGCTCCCTATATATAGGATAGGGGGAGAGGTATGTAACCATCATAGAATTTATTACGGTTCATTTATTTGGGACCTTCCAAAATTCCAACGATTCATTTAGTTAATTTAAAAAAAGGGGGTCAGGGAAAGTAAATTCCGTTGGCCCAATTTAAGAGGTGCATTAGCACAACATAAGAGGGGAGGATACCAAGAAGTTTCCCCCACATAGCTTGTGTCAAAACATAAGACACGAATTAATTTTATGTTGACACATAAAATTAAATGACAACAATTAATTTCACGTCAACACATAAAATTAAATGACAACAATTAATTTTATGTCAACTCATAAAATTAACTAACAAAAATTAATTTTATGTCAACTTATTAAATTAATTGAGAGCAATTAATTTTACGTCGACACATAAAATTAACTGAGAGAAATTTATTTTACGTCGACCCCCATAAAATTAACTGACAACAATTTATTTTACGTCGACCCATAAAATTAATTGAGTGCAATTAATTTTATGTTGACACACAAAATTAATTGATGGGGGTTGAAGGGTTTCCTCTCCCTCCCTATTAAATGGGAGGTTAGGATGTGGCGGTTCCGCCACCAACTCCCATGTGGAGCTTCTAACCACTTTATCTGCACGACAAGTGTTTAACAAAATAAAATAAATTATTCACTTATTGTATTTTCTTAACCCACATAAAACCCCAAAAACTAACTTTCATACCTGATCATTTTCTATTGAGGTGAAAGTCTTCTTATGTGAAAATCAGCACTATGAGTTCAACAGTGCCCTCAGAATTCGATTCCGAGCACTGGATTAAAAGTTATAAAATGCCGCTTGTACGTTTACTGAACGTACCCAAAAAAAATGTTCAAAAAGTTATTATAAGTCACCATCAACCCACATCGGTCAAGGTTAGGCTCTACATATGAGAAACATGCCCCCAATGAACTCAACGGTACTCTAGGATTTTAAATTCGTGTTACCGTTTAAATGTTATGAATTTTACAATAAAATAATCGTCACTATATTATTTTATTTACGGAAAAAAACTAACATTCTCAGGTGGCCCGCACTGGCCAATGTTTGTATCTGCTTAAAGAAATCTTACCGTCACGAGTTTAGAAGTGGTCTCGGATTATTAATCTAGTTACCATTTGTGAGTTATAAGCATTTGAAAAATAAAATAAACTTATTTAAATATTTTATTTACGGTTATTCCATTTTTGGGTTTTCTCATAGGAGGCCGGTGCCGACTAAACTTAAGTCACGTCTGGGGTAAACCTGCCATTCTGAGCACAACGGTGCCCCCATATTTATGATCCGAGTATTCGTTTAAGAGTTATTCTACTTTTTCAGGAAAAATTCATACGAGCATTAATTTATTCTTAACAAAACATCGGAAAATTATTCCGGGCACACGAGGCCTCACAATTAGGTTCCGTCAGAAACTGCATACTCATACAATTTAAAAGATTTTAAAAAAATTCCTTGAAATTTACGGGTCTTTACAACTATGGAAATGGAAATAAAGGGATGATGGGAAAAGTTGAATATCCATCCTACAGTAAATGTGGGAAGAAACCTCCAGGTACTTTAAATAAGGGAATGTGATTCTGTTACAAGTGTGGTGAAAAAGGCCACCATACTCGTGATTGTAAGGGGAATAAATAAGCGATTGAATGCTACAGTTGTAAATAAAAGGGGAATTATGCGAATGAATGTCCTAAGATCCAAGGGAAATTACCTAAAAAGTCCAAGTGGGCAAGGACACACTTATTCTATCACTACTGCTAAGGTTGAAGCTCCAAAAGACGTGGTGGGAGGTAATTTAATGTTTTTCGTGTGTTTAGAAAATGCTTTATTTGATTCTAGATCATTGCATTGATTCATATCATATTAGTTTTCTGAGAAAATTAGATACTTTCAATTTTACTTAACAAGGGAGTTTTTAGTAAAAACTCTTAAGGGAAGTATCGTTGCAATTTTTTTTTTGAATCTGTTCCCATTAGTTCATATAGATGTTCATTATCAGCTGATCTCATCATCATACACATGACTAAATTTGATGTAATCCTAAAAATGGAATGTCTTTCGGACCATGATGTAAAAATTTATTATAAGAAGAAGGAGGTTACAATTTTCAATGATGATAAGGAGTAACTTATCCTTAGAGTAGAAATGTCACCACCAGATTCTTATCTAGATCCACCCCTAGTAGCGCTACTAAATTAAATTATTTGGGAATATGAGAATGAAATAACTATGGGTGAGGAAAATAATGCTCAGATAGAAGACGTACCTATTGTACAATAATATGTTGACGTGTTCCCATAGGATTTATCTGGACATCCTCCGGAATGAGAAATTGAGTTTTCATTGATTTAATTTCTAGTTCAAGGCCTCTATCAAAGACCCCTTGTAGAATGGAAAATATTGAATTTGTTGAACTAAAGAAATAAGTAGAGGAATTGTGGAATATAGGATTTATTCTCCCTAATGTTTCTCCAGAGGGAGTCCCAGTCTTTTGGTTAAGAAGAAAGATGGATCTATAAGGTTGTGAATTGACTATAGGGAGATCAATTCTATAATAAAAAAAACATGTATCCCATACCTCACATTGATTATTTATTTGACCAACTTCACTGAGCTCAATATTTTTCAAATATTGAACATCGATATGGATATCATCAATTGTGTGTGAAGAAGGAAGACATTCCAAAAACAGAATTTCGAACCAGGTACGAGCATTACATGTTTATAGTACTGCCTTTTGTGATGACTAATGCCCCCTATGTTTTCATGAATCTAATGAAAAGTGTTTTCAAGGAATATCTCGATGAATTTTTAGTTGTATTTATTGATGATATATTGGTATAATCCAAAAGCTACGAAGATCATGAAAATCACTTGCACATTATCCTAAGGACTCTTAGAAGAAAAGAATAATATGGGAAATTTAGCACGTGTGAATTATGGCTTCATGAGATTTCGTTTCTTGGAAATATTTTATGTAAGGATGGAATCTCTATTTATGCTTCTAAGAAAAATGCAATCCATTAATGGCCAGCATCGACGAGTATAACTGAGGTATACAGGTTTATTGGTTTAGCAGGTTATTATCGACATTTCATCTAGAATTTTTCCGGGTTGGCTAACCCATTTACCAAGCTCTCATGTAAAGGGGTTAATTTTTTTAGAAAAAAGAGTGTGAAGAATGTTTTGAAGAACTAACGATAAGTTTAGTCAATGCTCCTATCGTTACTCAACCATCAAGGAATTATGGGTTTTTTATTTGTAGTGATGCTTCAAAGAGAGGACTTGGTTGAATCCTTATACAGAATGATAGATTTATTGCCTATGCATCACAATAGATAAACATTCATGAGAAAAACTATCCCACTCATGATATTGAGTTACCAATAGCAATATTTTATCCGAAGATATGGAGACACTATCTCTATGGTGAAAAATGTGATGTTTATGTAGTTCAAAAGTGTTTGAAATAAAATTTCGCATTAAAATAATTGATCATGAGGCAAAGGAGATGGATTGAACTACTCATTGATTATGATTTCACAATACACTACCACCCGGGGAAGGAAAATAAGTTGGAAGATTCTTTGATCAGAAAGGATCCTAGAGTTTTGAACAAGATGAGAGTTGAAAGGGATCTTATTTTCATGGATATAGTAATGATAGATATGGGAATAACCATGGATGGTGAAAAATCAATACTTTTTCAAATGGTTTCCAAAACATCTTTACTAAAAAGAAAAAAAATTTCTCTGACCGATGATGAGGATTTTCAAAAGAAGATTCAAGATATGAATGATGGAATATTGAGTGACATCATATATGAATATTGTAATTTTAAATTTGGGAAGATACTTTGTGTTCCCAATTTACCTGTCTAAAAAAGGAATTATTGGATGATGCTCATAGCTCCAGTACCCCTATACACCCTAGTAGCACTAAGATTTATAGATATTTGAAGACACATTTTTTTGGGACAACATGAAGAGGGATATTACTGATTTTCTGTCAGGATGTATGGTTTTTCAATTAGTGAAAACTGGAAGGCAGCAACCTAGAAGAGTCATGTAACATCTTCCCATACTTGAGTGGAAATGGAATAATATTATGATGGCCTTTTTCATGTGTCTACCTTAAAACCCTAGAAAGAATGATGAAATATGGGTCATTGTTGATCATCTTACCAAGTGAGAACATTTTCTTAATATAAGAGATGATTTTCCACTTAAAAGTATGTAAATATTTTATATTAATGAAGTTGTAAGACTTCATGGAGTACCCTTATCAATTTTTTATGATCATGATCCCAGTTTTACATCAATATTTTGGAAAGGTCTTCAAAAATCCATTGATACTAAACTTCATTAGATCACTGCCTACCACCCGCAAACTGATGGACAATCAAAACAGACTATTAAAAGCAGACAATACATGTTGAGATCTTTCCCAATTGACATTCAACGTATGTGAGAACAATATTTACCTAAGGTAGAATTTTTCTATAATTGTAACTTCTATTCAAGTATTCAGATGGAACCATATGAAGAGTTATATGGATAGAGATGTAACAAACCAAATTTTTGGGATGATGTTGGTGAAAGAAAACTTGTAGGCCCAGAACTTGATGAGGAAACAATAGAAACTGTGAAGGTTATCCAGACCCAGATCAACGCAGACCAAATTATCCAAAATAACCGTGCTAATAACCGAGGGAAGGATTTGTAATTTCATGTTGGAGACCATGTTTTCTTAAATGTATCTCCATGGAAGGGTGTTATACATTTTAGTAATCATGGTAAATTGAGTCCTAGGTACATATGGAGTTTCAAAATTCTAGAACGAATTGGAGTAATAGCTTATCATTTTGAAATGCGTCCAAGTCTCTTCAAAGTTTCTGATGTGTTCCATGTTTCCCTGTTGAGAAAATACAGGCTAGACCCAATTTATTACTAACATATGAGGAAATTAATCTGGAACACGACCTGTCTTATTATGAAGAGCCTGTCAAAATTCTTGATAAAAGACAACAAGTGCTGAAAAACCAGACAACTTGTCTGGTACAAGTTCTGTGGAGAAACCATAAGATTGAAGATGCAACGTGGGAACCAGAGGATCCTATGATGAAGAACCACCTGAATCTTTTTATGTGTTATTATTATAAAAATTTCGAGGAGAAAATTATTTAGAGGATGGAAGAATGTAACACCCCATGCTTCCATGATACATTTCCCTTTAAATAATGCAATAGGTTGCATTGTACGTAACTTCAAGATTCTAACACACCGTGACCAATCAAACTAGCCGTTATGAATTTTAATACCCAATTTTTGAAATTTTATAAATTTTACCTATCAAAATGGACTTAATTTTTGGATTCATAAAATCAATATTAGTTTAGGGTGATTGTTTGGTATTTTTTGAAAACATTCAATTTTTGATGAATAGTGAAAAAACCCAGTGTTATTGGTTAAATCAGACTATTTATTTTAATAATTAGTTATTTTATATTAAATTATTTTTGGTCATAATAGATACATAATACATATAAATGATCAACGTAATTCATTAGAGTCATTTTAAATTATGTTTATATATATATAATTTTATCGAACTATTTACCATCTTTTACCCACCTCCAAGAAGAATTTCCAAAATTGAATAAAACTTAATTTTACCACTTCTATGAGTGGAATATAAAAATTCTGAGACACACGGTTGGTATCTATAAGAAAAACATTGTTTAATATGCTTAAAATAAATTTTGGTGAATTTTATCTTTTTACTTTTATTTACCACAGTTAAAAGTAAATAGAGAAATTAATGGTAAAAATGATATTATTATTACTATAAAACATGTCCTAATTATATTTTATAATTGCAATTCTACCAAAAAACAACCTTAGGAATAAAATATGATCCTTTAGTTCAAATTTTATTAGATTAGGACATTTATTATTATTTTATTTAAGGAAGAGTTAAAAGAGTTAAATTCAATGTTTAATAACAACACCATTTTTAATATAGGGTTATACATAACATAAATTTGACTATAAATATTAATTATAAAGATAAAAAAAATTACTACAAAATTATATTTTATTTATTACTTTTAGACATTATATATTTTAATTTATTTACCACACAATGATGATACAGTAATTACCTTATTAATGAAATATTAAAATAAATGATATTACAAATATCCAAATAATTGTAAATTGAGACTTATGATTAATTAAACTAATTTTATAGTTTAATATTAATTTTTTAGGTTTGGTTAAATAAATTTTATTCAAAATGATAATGTTTTTATGGCTTTCAAAAAAATCAAAAACTTAATAGTGTCAAAATTGACATAATTGATTTATTAAAAAAACAATACATTATTAATTGATATAATATTACCAGAAATATAAGGATCGGACAAAAAACATAGATGAAGTTGTATATATTAATAATTAACCACATTTAGTTCTCTTGTCATGTTATAGTATGTTTAATAACCATATAATATAAAAATAGAAAGAGACATGATAAATGAAAAACTATTTAACTAAGAGTTAAATCTAAATGATAAGATTACAATGATGACCTAAACCTATCTAAAACCTATTGGTTGAGAGTTTTTAACCCATACCCACCTTATCACTTAAATAATTCATTTTGGAGCCACCATAAAATGAAAATTATTTTATTATAAAATATCATTTCAATCTTTTCATAAGGTGCCCCTCACCCTACTTATAAAAGAGCACTTCCCATTCTCTTAATTCACACCTCCAAATCATTTTTACTCGTCCAAAACCTGCCCAAATAACCTCCCTACATTCCTAAAATCATCCCAGTGTCCTTAATTTAGTCATAAATCCAACCTAAGTATCCCTTTTGATCAAATCAAAAAGCACCCAAAGAAGAGGTAAATATTTCATCACCTTTTTCAAGTTCTTTTCTTCTTCCACTTCCTCTTCCATTGTTTTTTCCATTATAAAATAACAACTTCAGTAAATTCTATATAATTTGATGTTATTATAGAAATGGTACAACCGTATTAATTATTCTATCCATCTTATAAATGACAAAGTCACTATACGTGCATACGTACGGATTACCGTGTCCACGTCATGGTGTAGTTTGTTATTCAAACACTTAATTATTTGGATGGGTATAATAATGAGTATAACAGATTTAAATAATAAATATAACATGTTAATGATTTGGTATATATGATATACCATCTAATTACTAACTATTTCTCCATCAATATAATGATATTGTCGCTTGTGCATACGTACTGATTATCATCTCCATGAATGCAATGAGATTCATTCCCTATCATAATAATTCAAGAATAATTTTCATTTTATGATTAAAAATAATTTTTATAAACATAATATAATTATGTATATGAATCAAATACATCCTATCCATAATAAACATTTCTTATGTAACCAAGAATTCAAAGTAAAATGAATCAATTAACACCCAAAACGATGATACTACTAAAATATCATTAACCAAGAAATATTAGAAGATCATATATGATATCATGTTAATGTATATGGTTCCTATATAATTTAATAACAATTATTTCAGTATTATACATGATGATAAATAAACCTCGACCAAGGAAAAGTACAAGGTAAGTGTTAATTTTACAATCTCATTATTATTTGAGTTTGTTTTTATGTAAGTATCTACTGGAACCTCTTTATAATCCACATCCATGTTTCTTAAAAATGTATTGGAAAACATTTTTACTATTGACTAAACTATGGGTTAAATTCATTTATACCCTTGTTTTAATTTTTATAAAATGATTTGAAAATAATCTTTCCATTATTTTCGAAATAAGGTACCTTATGACCTTGTCGACAAAATTAAAGTCAGAATGTTTTTTAACTTATACAGCGAGTACAGCTATTTTCCACCGTTATAACATCATCAATGTTTCCCTTACAAGTTTATTAATAATATTTTCAAAATAATTGTTTTATTTTATAATTATATAACCTCTAAATGATTTCAAAATAGAAATAGATAATTCTCTAAAAAATGTTTTGATTTCATCTATGTCAATATCCTTTGATGAACCGTGAGCTTATTTGAAGTTAATTTATTATGATACAAAACAACAATATTATATTGAAGGTTTTGTTATATTTTTGACTTTGGATGTGTTATTTTTATACCATTCATGGATTATGGATAATGTGTTGACATTTCATATTCTAGTTTTAATCTGAATGTTTATGTTATGTTTAAACCTTTTCATATAAGGAATGCATTGGATATAGTATGTGACGGGTGGATCCTGCTATAGCTCCACGAAGCATCAGTAGGTCTCCGGAAAAAAACTAGTATCTTGGAATAAGGTCTTGTAAAAATATTAATTTTATTCTTGGAACAAGGCCTTGACTATTTGTTCATGAAGTCTAGCATTATGAATTCCATCATTATGAAAGTGGCTATTGATATTGCATGTGATTATTCAACTCGTAGAATATCCATGTGAATAAGTAAATACAATTTTTTGATTTTATCTTTGACATATTATGCTGATGTTCATGTTTAAAAGGATTTTGTTTTAGTCTTAAGTTGCCTTAATGGTTTATGTTTATTTATGAATGTTTCCGCTATATTGTTATACTTACTGAGAATCGGAGCTCACCCCTTTCTATGTTTTATTTTTCCTAGGATGCGAAGAAGTATATTATGACTGACTTGTAAGGATAGTCTAAGGTGTATGAGTGTGGCATATGGAGACTATGTTGTTTTAGTTTTTCATTTGATAATGTAATGTAAAACGTATGAATTTATCTAGTAATTCCAAGTCTACTAAAATGACCGGTCTTTTAGGATTTGATCCCTTGTTATCATGCCAATATTATGTAATAATTCACTTACTCTGGGTAACTAGGGTCGGGGCGTTACAATATAAACATAATTAATTAAGTAATTATATATAAAATGGTTTTAATTGAAATAAAATTAGTAATAATAATTATATAGTTTCTCATTAATGAATATAATTAAATTATCTTTATAATTCAAAATGATGATGAAATACATGAAAAGTCAGACTCAAGGTAAGGGACTTCATCCTGATTTCAATTTTTTGAGGAATATTTTTATTTTATTAACCTATATCCTTTTATGAGGAATATATAAATACACCGTTCATGTTATATAATTAATTTATCTAATAAAATATTATTTAATATTTTTATGATGGTATACATTCAGGGTTCATTGGGTTCAAATATTTCAAAAGTGACAGTGGACTTCCCTTTTCAAAAATATTCTTATAATGTTTTACATCAAGATCCCTTTCTATTCCATGATCATATTTTTGAAATGATATTTTGAAAGTTTTTATATGGAAATAAAACATTTATATATTACATTTTATTTTACTTCTACATTATTTCATAGGTTTTCAAAATAAATCTTTTTCTTTTTTTACATAATCATTTGAGAAATGATAGAAGGAATGTTTTATTTTTAATTATTATGATATTGAATTTCACTACCACAATGGCCATTATTATATTTACATATTCCTTTGAAATATTTCATGAATTATTCAATGAATACAACTTTTCTATTTTTTATGTAATTTGGGATTTAAATATCGTTTAAAAAATTATAATTTTGGTATTGAAAATGGGTTTTTACAAGAAAAGGGTATTTTGATATCCAATCGTGGTTTGGATACAAGTTTAAAAGAGTTTTTAAAATATATTTGGATATAAAAGTGAAATCATAAAAAATATTTGTTCATGATATGGTACATGAGAATTATACATGATAAATGGGTGTGATAAGATAGTACAAGGTGAGCCAATTACATCTTATGAGATGGGGAGACCCAAATAGATCTAGTTGAGATTGTTATAGATTATATAATGGGGAGACATAGATGTCATCAATTGATCCAATTATATCAGAAATTTTGGTTGAATCCAAATATCACTCTAATAAATTTGGTAATGAGCCTTGTCTTAATATGAATGAGTGAGGGAGTTACCAAAGGATTTTTTTCTATGGATTTAACTAGGATCCAGTTACTTCTGAAATATGATTAAAATGGGATATTAATGGGTTGATATATGTTATCAAAATTTGTTTTTAATTACTATCTTGAATTTTTATGTTACCTTTATGCTAATAGTGTGTTTTCTATTCATGTGGGAATGATATATTTAATACTCTATTATAAATTTTATGAAAAAGTTAAATGTAAAATGAGTGTTCATGTTTTCACTGGATTAATAGTTTTCATTATTTTTATATTATTTACTGAAATTTTGTTACATGGAAAACATTTTAAAAATGTTTTTTTCACTAGATTTAGGGAATATTTTTTGAAATGAAGAAGTCATATTTAATGTCATGAATTTTTTCCATGAAAATAAATCATGATTTTTAAAGGTTTTATATTTTGGGATAAATGGATACTAATATGATGTGTACACTTTGAATTATATGGATTTTTTATATATGAGTTACAAAAAAATTATTTAAAACACTATACGTAATAAGATAATCAAATGCAAGGGAATTAATTCTTAACATAAAACTGAATATTTTATGATTATAATGGCTAGGTCCTTAAATTTAGTATCAGAGCATGGTTTAGAAAACATTACTGGTTTGGATAATTTTAATAGCATTCCCATGAAATTTTTAACTCTATGTATAATTTGAAATGATATGTAATTTCCAGATTACTATGATGCTTCATCTAATCTATGTATGTTTAGAATGGGTATCTACAAATTGAAAGAGAATTTGTTCATCTAAACTATGTCAGTTCAGAATGGTTTTCCACAAATTAAATAGATAAGTTATAGAGGGAAAAAACTGAGAAGATATATCTTTCCAAATCATCATCCCAAGATGTATGGAATTAAAATAATACAATATATTACACAGATGACTCCATTGACAGAATCTATAAATGGTGGTGGTATCAATGAAAAAGGGGAACCTGATTTACCATGAAAGAACATGTCTAATGTGTAAAATTTCATGAGAAAAGTCCCCTGTCATCAAGTGGATCATCTATCCCAGTGGTAGCTAAACGATTGATCAATTCCCACTGGAAGATATTTGAATTCATGGGATGTTCAAAATATCAAAATATAGCACCTTCCAAATATTAATTTGATGGATAAGTTGATCTATGGTAATATTTGGTTAAGAATACAGAGATAAAGGCTATGTTTATTCCATGGAAGTTGAAACATTTATAAATCACTTCCTTGAGAAATATTTCACCAAGGTTATACAATATATGATAGAGTAAATGTTCATGGGATTGGGAAAAAATGATGTATATTTAGTGGTATTTTATGTGCAAAACATCACAAAATTCAGCATTTATATTCCTAATTTTATTCAATACACTAATATAAAAATTAATCAGTTTTACTCAATATTTATACAAAGTCTGTGAAGAGATTTGGGCTCATAAGAATATAAATAATATGAGATTGTGCTTCATTGTTCTCTAAAAATTGTGATGGATTTTTCGAACACTTATGTGTGATGATATTAAATGAGTAAGAAATGGCCAATGTAGTAGGAAATGTAGAGGAAACCAACAATTAATTCTGTAGATAATCCAAAAACATGTTCCAAGTGTACTGAAATGCATTTTGGTGAATGGTTTTTTTATTTTAATTTGTTTTTAGTGTGGTATGTTTGGTCACAATGTTAATGGATCCCAAGAGAACATTCCTAAATAATGAAAAAACGAGATAACAAATTTATAAAAAATGGTGAGATGTTTTAGCAATAATGATTTGTGAATTTTTTTAATTTATGTCTATATTTTCTTACATTGGATGGAAATCATCAAGATAGAAAATATAAATTTCTGGAAAGTTCATTATCAACTACAATATTTGATGTTGTTCTATCTAGTGTAGTGGTGGATGCTATAGGGATCTTGGTTTTTTTGAAGGTTAATCATTATTTCAAAATTTTAGACACTCTATTTGTTATTTTATGTAATGATATCTGAAAGTGATTAACAAAATTTTGGGTGATGTTTTTTGGGATTATGAATATGTATGCCTTTAATATAATGTGTAGTATTACTTTTATTTTTTTACTTGAGTTTTATGGAATTGTTAACAATTATGTTTTATATGATATTTTATGATTAAATGTATTCTTAAGGATGTACATCATATTTCTAGTAATATTATGAGGATTATATTTTATGAAAAATATAATCTTGAAGGCCGTACAACAACCTATTGGAACCCAAAGGGTTAAGAGGCTAAAAACCACAATTGATGGTCGATAAGGGTGAAATTTCTACCACTGGCCTATATGATATCATGGTTAGTATAAAGATATTCTTTTAGATTATGATTTTTTAAAAAATAATGATAATGTTTTTATTGGATCATGGTATTTAGATAAATAGATGATTTGGTTGTTATTTTTATTTCAAAAGAGGATCACTATAAATATTAGGAATCATCTTTCCTTTTTCTATCAATTTTGTTTGTAGTTAATGTCTAATGATGTGAAGAATATTTGGTTATCCTTATGGGGATTATGTGATCTGGTATGAGTTTATTTAAGTGCTTTAGGCAAAAAAATTACCATAGATACTCATCATTGAACAAAAATTGAGAGTGTGGTGGAAATTTGTTAATTCAAGATATTCTACAAGACATGTATGTTTATTACCTTGTTATTTTAGTCAAGATAGTAAAGTAGTTACTCAAATGCAAGAAAAATATTATTAAAATAATTATTTTATTTTATTAAATTGTTTTTTGATGATTACAATTGGACTTTACATACTTATCGATTTATAGTTTTGAGGCGCTTAACATTACCTAAATACTTCTCTTTCTTGTAATCAACTACCTCAATCATTATCTATAATTATTCGTGATTTTATTCCCTATATATATCTCTACATTCATTTAATGTTCTCCTACTTAGAAACCTATTTAATTTTTATTCCATACGACCCTATTACATAATATTCTCTCCTAATAAGAGGATTATTTATTAGTCAATTTTATGATTCGGGTTAATAAGATAAATATTTTAAAAATTCATTCTGCTGATTAATAACATAATGTTTAAATTAAGTGGACATAATTTATTAGTGGGAGGTTGTAACAACCCAAAATTTTAAACAAAGAAGATTAGATTTGATAGAGTAAACATCATGAAACACCAAAAATAATATGTAATTTACCAACTCATTACATTAAGATAGGTTAATTTTGAATAAATTTAATCTCTAAAATTTCATGTAGTACATGAATTCATGTTATTTTCATTCACTATAAGATATATGGCATGAAATAAAAACCTTAAACGGAACCCAAAATATATAACTATTATAACATAGTTGTTAAATTAATGGGCCTAAATAGTACTATATAAAATATTTACATTATGTGGTTCAAATATAAATTAAATTTATATATATTTATTATAGTTGAAATTTGAACTATTTAAATGGAAACAAAATGTTTTTATGAAAACTATATTTTTTCTAAGAGAGGGTTTAGTCGCGGTTTGTGAACATTATTTAATATTATTTTTTCCAACATCTAGAAAATTGTTTTTAAAAAAATAATATAAACTTTTATATAACAGTATAATAATTATCTTGTAGTAATTTTTTATTTTTTATAAAAAGATTCATTTTTTATGAATAGTGAAAGTATTGAATTTTAATTCAAAAGTGCCTTTTTGTTTAAACTATTTATAATATTAAATTATTTTTTCTAACTTGTTTTAAAGTAAAATAAGTCATTTATTTTAAATAGAAAAAATAGGTAATTTTAATATTTATTATGTTTCATTTTGATATAGAAACATTCTAATCTTTTGATCATTTTCTATTTGAAAACCCTCTTTCTCGTTGTGTTTACATGATTAATTTTAATTAACATATTCCAATTATGTGAATCTAATTTAGAAACAAGGATCAGAATTTTTTAATCCTCATAATTTAAATGATCTATAATGGTCACCTTAATATTTTTACCATAGTGATTGGTGAATATAGATGACAAATAATTATCTTCATTGAGGTTAAAATTGGGTTTTTCACATTACAAGCGATCTTATTAGAATTTAATTTACAAAAACTAGGATATTTATTTTATAAACTAGATTTCATATTTATAATAATTAGGTCTATATAATCTCATAAATATCATTATAATTTTCTTATTCAAGGATAAATTACCAAGGTATATGAATAGAAAAAAGTTACCATAGTAAAATTTTAGAATGTAAAATTGAGTAATCTTTAATACTATAGAATATCATGATAAAAATGTGTTTATTTTTGTGTGCTGGATAATTTTTTCAATCAAATAAACCTAATATACATTATAAATCATTTATTGTTCCACATGAGGTGAGAGTGACCACCCATTATTGAATACTTGTGAGTATTAACAGAAAAATTCCATTCCTCCTCATTTATAAAATGAAACCCCCTATCACCTATTATTCACACATGAAACAACATTTTTTTGGATGGTTCATCACCAAATCAATTAAAAAAATTCACTCAATCAACCAAGAATACTTATTTGGGCATGAAATTCAAAAAAATTGCCTTTAGTGCAAACCAATTTATGTTACCCAAAAAATAAGTCACATTTTTTAAAGAGGGTTTTTAATTTATTTATTCCATAACCCATTATATTTTTATTAAAACATGATTATATAATAGACTTAGTATCATACATATACAGTTATGTTATTATGTTAATAAAATAACCTAAATCATTATATTCTTCCATCAAATGGGTTATGAAATCATCATTCTTGTGTACGATGGATTACCACACCACGAACCAATGTTATTCATTTTTCCATTAGCACCTCTCATGGTTGGGTATGATTATGAATATTAATTATATATTTCATATTTATAACATAATTTTAAATTTTAGTCATTATATAATATACACATTTATCAATTTCAATTTCATTTGGGATACGATAACAATATTCATGTGTATGGCGCACTGTCACCACGTGAATCCATGTGATTCGTTTTCACTAACACTTCACATAGATCATAAAAATGGAAATTAAAATAAATAATTGTTATATAAATGGAATTATAATGATACTAATTTCAAATTTATCATTCTAAAAATGAAATATATCAATTTATTTCTTACCTTTACACTAACTAATAAATGATAACCTTATTCATGAACATGTGGACTACCCTTTTAGAATGTTATGTGACTCTATTTTCATAACGACACCCAATGGATAATATATATAATTAAAATTATTAAAATTATATGGAATATATTATATTATTATCATTATATAAAGATAAAATATTACATACATTCTTTCTATAATGATCATTAAAAAATGGAAATGTCAATTATGCGTACGTACGACCTACCATATCCATGACTGTAATATAATCGATTAATAAAAACCAATTTTCATCATTTTTATTAAAAGTATAATTTATGTATAAGTATGATAAGTATTTCACCATTATTATTCTAGATATTTTTTTATCATTAACTCATTTACCATAGTCAAACAACTAAATTAATTGTTTAAACAAGAGTCGAATATTATTAAAACATCTGATGTAAACGTAGAAATTAAATAATTATATATAAAATTGTAACATGGGAAATAAAGATAATAATATAAATTAATAATTTCACCAACAAATAAAATAATAAAAATAATTTTATTACTCTAGAAGATATAGACACACGCATTAATTTGGACTCAAGGAACGATACTTTATCTTAATTACCTTTCATTAATCCATATTTTGATATAATGTACCTATATCATTTTTAATAGGTGTATATACAACCCTTTTGACATGTTATATAATGAATATAACTTATCTCATGGTATTTATTGTTTTTTAATTTTATTCTATCATTGGGAAACTGTTTCAAATATTTCCAAAGTGATAAGAGACTTATTTTAAAGAAATCCAATTTTATTGTTTTATATAAAACACTTTTTATATTCCATGTACATGCTTATAAAATGATTTTATGAATGTTTTTATATTTTCAAAAATATTTATACTATACATTTTATGTTACATATAATTTATTACCATTTTTCAAATTAATAATTTAATATGTTTTCTACAGAACATCTTGAAAAATTACAAAAGGAATGTTCTATTTTTAATGTTTATGATGAAAATGATTTTTTATGCCACTAAGACCTTTTTTTATTTCTATCTTCAATATTAATATTTCATTATTTCTCTAAAGTCAAATACAATTCCATTTTTTGGGTTATTTTTTGTTTTAAAATGGGTTCTCAAACTAAAAGGTAGTTTGGACATTGAATATGAGATTTTAAATGAAATGGGAATTTTGATATCTCAAGGTTATTTTTTAAAAGACTAAAATAGTTTTTAAAATTTTCTATTATTGATAGGAGAAATAATAAAAAAAAATTATCATATGCTAATTGAGAATATACTTGAGAAATAGGTGTGTAGAGATTTCTCTGGGTGGACAGATTACAACTTATATGATGGGGTAGCCCAAAGAGTTCCAAGTGATCCCTTTACAATTTAAATTATGGGTTCACCATGATATCACTCCATATAATTGGGTAATTTTCATTGTCTTAATTGGAATAAAGTATGAATTTTCTAAATGTGTTTTCCATTAGATTTGATTGGGATATAGTTACTTATTACGTGGGTAAAAAAATTATTATGAATGTGATGCTATAAGATAGATAAATGTTTTTTAATTTATTACTATATTTTTAAGGATTAATTAGACAAAATATGTGTGGTTTCTTTATGAGAAAATGTTTTGTTTCTTATTTTGAAAGAACTATAAAGATAATGGTATACATTGTATGATTTTTCCTATTTTCACTGGACTAATGGACATTTAAATTTTTATAATCATTAATGATATTTTTGAGCACATACCATAGTTTTAAAAAAAATTCATGAGATTTAAGGATAGTCGGGAGAATATTATAATTAATATATAAAGTCATGAATATTTTCTACTAAAATATATCATGTTTTTCATGTTATATATTATGATAAAATGGATAATAATTGGAACTATCCACTTTGTATTATATATTAATGTTATGTATGAGTTATAGCCTAATTCTATAAAACATTAAACATAAAGAGATCTTTTAAACAAACATAATTAATTATTTACATAAAACTAATGATTTTTTTTCGTGTTTATGACCAGGTCCTTATATTGGGTCTATAGGATTAAAAAACCAAAAACCAGAAAGTTGAAAAATCTATTTAATATGTTGTATAAAATGAAGATTCTTGAACTTATAAGAAACATTTTAGTGATTAAAATTACACTGAGTGAAAATATATTTAAACTATTTTCTTTTAAAATATAATAATTTTTATAAATTTTAATCTCGTTCTTTAAAATATATTATTGAATGTCATATTAAACTCATATTTCTATTAACAAAATTTTCCTCAATTATATATAATTGAAGTGAAACATTGATGATATAAATTTCATGATTATAAATTACATTATATGTGGGTATGATATTATATTTTTTAGTAATTATTAATCAAGGAATTTTAGATGTAATGGGAATAATTAATTAATTCACAGTTCATTTGAGACTAAAGACTTATAATGAAATTTAAAATATTAAATGAATATATCACAACATGAATAAACGGAATAAATTTATAATGTTAAACATCATTGTATGTTATAATAAATTTTAAATATAACCAGTAATGTCTTGGATTTTCCATGAATTATTTTTAAATATTATATTGAATTATTTCGAGACCAGTCTTTTCAATGGGGTGTGATTCTAAGGCCCGGAGTGCCCAGAATAAATGATTGAAATAAATTAAAATTTTAAGCATCACACTTGAGAGGTCTTCCTAAGTATGCAGAATAAAATTTTAGAGGCTACCTGGATCAGAAATCTGAGGGCACTATTACGTTCAAAGTAGTTACATTAACTTAGCCAGGGCCTAACATCGACCGACATGGTTTAACTACTAATGTTAATTTTGAGTTTTAATGGAAATAAAATAAATTGACAATTTATTTATTTTAATAGTTTCCTTTTTATAAAACCACAAAATTCATCCCTTTTAAATATGTTCTTAAGGAAAGTTCATAGGGATAACCTTATAACCCTATGAATTGAGGATTTCCAATTTGGCTTTGGAGGAGAACTCGTTGGCGGATGACGACAACACAATTAATCGAGACATCTCAGATTTCAAAGAACGTCACAAACGAACGTGTCACAATGATTGTTCTTCAACCGAATCAAGGTAGGGGTTGTTATTTCTATTCTTCTCTTCCATATTCTTGGATTAAATGTTGAATGCAGATCATCCCAAAAACAGGGCGACTCGCGGATCAGGCGTTATTATAGGAGGGTTTCAATTACTCTTCTTTTGGTGTTTTTGATTTGAGAATTAATTTTATTATAATTTTTGGGTTTTCTTATTGATTCCCAAGTTAAAAATATTAATGGGAGTGATTAAATGATATGAATAATGACAGTGGAGGTGCATTCTTCTTCTTTTCATTATTTGTTCATCCATTTGAACCCCAGGTTCTTTGAGTTCTTCAGGGGTTATGAACAATGAATCAGTGAACATTAATTTTGCAACACAAGAATCCTAAATTGGAGATATGAAATCGTTATAACTCAGGGGATGTGTGATTATGATGGTGGAAGATGAATTGAAACTATTCGGGAGAAATTGTTCTTCAACTGTTATTCATACAAATGATCGAAAAACGTTTTCTACGATGATAGAACCACCTAAAACCTCCCAAAACGTTGATGGAATGGTAGGATGAAATTAGATCTTCAGTTTCGAGGTGATCAGTTGGTTGGATCAAATATTAGAGGACAAACTATGGTGAGATGGTTAGAGATGTTGTTTCTGGAAACTTCTAATCAACATGGCGTGTATTCTGAAAAACACACCATGTTGGACCGACTCAGTGGAGACTATGGTTTTGGGATACAGACAGTTGGTACACGGTGTGTCACCCCTGTTAAATATTGTGTGGGGCCTTCCCTGAAGATCGGTGTGTATTTTGGAAAATAAAGGAACACGGGGAGGACTACACTACTTTCCGACACAACGTGTACTCTATACCCGGCAGTGTAGTGGCGACTTATCATCAGTCAGCATGTATCTCAAAAGATACACAAACACGGGATGATTAAATGACTATGTACTCCACCACATGGATAGACCCGGCCAATTTCACGGGCTACCCCGTGTATCGGTTACACAGGATGAAACACATGGGTTGAAACCATGTACGTGCACATAGCTGCTTACATGGAGGGGACCCAGGTTACTCGGACACGGCGTGTGGTCCGTCCTACATGACATGCACTTACTTTTCAACACGATATGGTCTTCGGACTTTATCCATTTTACACGGGTAGTACCCAGAGTCAGAATACATGACATGTGACCCTTCTGAATGTCATGTATATCCTGCTACAGGGCTTGAGCCCCTTGACCACCATATCATGGACAAGTTTCATTTGCATTAGTTACCCCTTTATCATTCCCTAGAAGGTCATGTATCATTACCATCAACTAGAGTATGAATCCTTCAGTAGGAATTTCTGAGAGAGAGCCAGAAATCCCTTTGAGAGGCCCAGAGCGAGATCCTCTATCCATTTTTAACCATAGGTAGAGTCATTCATCAACATGAATACTCTTCTAGCATGCCAATCATCTACTTAGCGGGTGAATATAGATGAGTCGCGGTATCCTCCAAGGTCCTAGAAGAGATCGTCATATGGGTATCATGATCTTTTCCCATTAAGAAGTGTTTAATCCTGGATTTAGTGTATCTATATGTAGTGATCCTTCCTGATAAACAATACTTCTTGGACGTAAATTATTATAGCTATAAGACTCATGGAGAGAGTTCTTCTAGATGATTGCTTCATGGATCCTTTGAACTAAATCCCTAGCGGTAGTATGTATTGGTGTGACATGTCTCTAATCTCCAGGTCTAGCTTTTGAGTATATCTGGATATTGTTTCCCTTGATATATGTTCAATAGAAATATACTGTGTAGAGGTGACATCAACATTACATTGAGTATTACATTTTTGTTTTCAGGGTCCTCTACTAAGTATTGTTATATGTAATAGTTTGTTTCCTAGAACCGATAGGTGGTACATTGATTACATGGAAATTTAATATATTTAAATATTAATTATATTTTTACATATTGTTCATTTTTCTAGATGAATATGATTTAATATTGACATAGTGTATTTGTTTCCATGATAAGGTCATGGCATTTAACCACATTGATGAGAACCTTGAAATTAAATAAAAAATTCTTAAATAATTTCTATGGTTGGATGACATAGTTTGATGGGACACATAGCATGAAAATCGTCAGGAGTGAGTACTTGTTTGTAGATGAGATTTCCTCTCATGAAGTTTTCACTTGGTAATCTCCAAGATAGAAGATTATGAGAACAGACCCGATAGTAAGAATTCCACATGTTTTGGTGTCATCATATATTTCTATCAATGAGCTTGTACAATTATCCTTAGACTTTATGATTATCATTAATACGTGTCACAGCTTGCGCATTTTGATTTACTGACGAAAACCATCACACAAATATTTGGAATGATGTATTGTATGTAGGGTGCGTCACAAGTGGCTTGTTATTAATGGATAAGTCAAGGAAGGATTTATCCCCTCCATTTATGGAATTTGATATATCTTCCCTTTGATTGAGATGGAAACCATCGCACGAAATTTCATGGCCATGGTGTAACGATGAGTTTACTTTAGGTATTCAAAGAACGACTTAACAAGCATAAAAGTTGATGCCACTAACATGAAACCTTCTTGATGAGACATTCGAACAAAGGGATTATATTTCATAGTGAGCATTCGTATGTGGAAGCCATTTTTGTGACACTGTTATTTCTCTTAGGTTCCTTGAACCGTTTCCAAACAGTACTCTTGGACACTAGGAAAGCCCGGCTAATGCCAACGAGAAATAATCCTTGAGGGTAACACACTATGTGTTTTTTGTGGTCTCGGTTAAATTCAATTTCAATTTAATTAGGGAAATAAATATTATTATCAAGACCGTGGAATAATTTTATTCAAATTAAAATGACTTCATAAATTAAATAAATTTTTATTCACTAGATTGAGGGTAAAATATATTTATTTATTTTATTGAACATTTAATAAATATTGATTTACTAGTTTGTAAATAAAATATTGATTTAAAAGAATAAAATATTTATTTATTTTTTCGGGTGTCCATTAAATGGAAGTGGAGTTCGAGCGGACCATGTCCATTCAAGTAGTAAAATAATTTTTTTCCAGATGATAAATATTTATTTAACTAGTAGGAACAAATTAAAATAATGCTGCTATTATTTTGTGATGCCGAATTTTATTTATTATTCTGTTTTTCACAAGTCAGAAAACCATAAATAATGAAGTGTCATTACTCTTAAAATCATGGTGTTTGTCAAAGTTCAGGAATATAGTTAGTTGTCGCTAGGCAATTTAATATTGTAATTGAAATTCCATGTATATAAAGAGACAAGTATTCTTATTGTGCCATACACCACACCACACGCCCAGTGAATTGAGAATTGTTGATCCAATCAATTTAATTATCAAAACCTCTTCTCTCTCCTCTCAAGAATGAGATATGTTCTTAATGACTGAAGAAAAACAAATAATGACTGACTGACACAAGACATTCACTTTGCCGCGCTAGCACCTGGAGAATGAGTAATGTCAATTAGAGGCCATCAGAGCACATGTGGATCACCGCTAGATGGATTATAGTTTGGATCCATACAAGTGGAATCAGATAATCCCGATGGTTCATTTTGGTATACTTACTTCTTTGTCTAAATCTTTGATTATTTTCTGGGGAGACTGGAGTTCAAACTCATATTGATCCCAAAATAATCATTGATCATGGTAAACATTGTAATGACCCAAAGTTTCATTAATGGAAATCCATCTTGATCTAGATAAATGTCTCGTTATGTAAAATATTTATATAAAATGTCAAATTCTTTGGTTTTATGTTAAGAATTAAGACCGTTACTTTTATAGCTTTTGAACAGTGATCCCATGATTAGTATAAATATAGGGCTTTAACAAATCCAATTTACTCAGACAAAAGACACGATGGCCTCATCCAACAGAATTTCTCCATATGAATCACATTTATCGGAGCTCGAAAAAGAGGTGTAATCCTTGGGATTCTCTCTTGACGAAGCCCATGATGAGCTTCATCATGTCAAGATCGAACGAAACTGCCTACGGGAAAAGTTGAAGTTTATAGAGATTACCACTCGAGCGATGTTATCTGAGCCACCCCAACAGTCTGTCACCATCGCACACCTTACCCTTAGGTCTTATGCGGCTATTTTGAGGGGTTATGTAACAAATCACTAGTAATATGTTCATGTATATTATTTTTTTGTATATAATAATGAATATACCTTCTTGTCATTATTGATACATTGTAAATTGTTTTTAAAGTACAAATAGTGTTTTTATTTAATATTTAATTAAGAAATCTATTTTATTAAATTAAGGGATTTTTGAAATAAATATGTTTTTAATAAAATATTATTATTATTATTAAATTAATTTTATTATATCTAAATGATCATATAATTTTATGAATGAAATTATAATCTTTTTTGAGTTTTGAAAGCCATTTCTGTCAAAACCCGTGAATTTTCGATAAATGTTGGTTTTTATTTTAAAAGTGAAAATTAATATATTAAGAAAATTATTTAGATAAAATAAATGATATTTCTAGAATTATTACGTCGAAATTATCCAATGATGAATTTTTCATAATTTCTTGTGACAGTCAAATTTTTGGGAAAAAATTAAATACCATTTAAATATATAATATATTTTATGACATCATAATGACTCAATAGTGATGTCATAAAATACTATAACTTTTTTTTTCGGCCAATATATGTTTTAAAATTAATATAATGTGATTTTGGGTTTGTTTGACTTACTTTTCAAGGCATTAATCGACCCCTCAAGACTTATTAAACATCTTGTCTTTTTTAAATTATTTTCCATCGGAGTGTGAATCACCTCCACATAAGAAACCCCATTATTTTCAGAAGTTCGGACTTTGGCCTTATAAAATATTGTTTTTCTCTTCCCATTTTCAAAAACCATGGGCAAAAAAAATGAGCTAATTTTCGGTTTGGATTAGTTTAAGGAGGAGATTTTTCCATCACTTCTGCTGAACCAAGGAGGAGATTTTTCCATCACTTCTGCTGAACCAAACCCCAAAAACGAAGTGGTGACAGGTACGCTAGTTATTCCTTCAAGAATAGTGAACATACTTTTTGATTCAAGTTCTACGCATTCTTTTATATCACGAAAGTTTAGTAGAATGAACCAATCACCACCATAAATCATGGAAGTGAAGATGTTAGTGAGTACGGAAAATGGGGAAACCATTGCATCCCCTGAATATAAGTCCTCCCCTGTTATAATCTGTGGATTGAATTTCCCAGCGAACCTCCTCATACTCCCTCTGGTAGAATTTGATGCAATTCTTGGCATGGATTGGATTTCCTTATATTGAGCCAACATAAATTTTCAGGAGAGGGAAATCACACTCCATTTGGAGAATAGACCCATGATTCTTTACAAGTGTAAGGAGGAAGATGAATCTCCTTTAGCTCCATCATCTCAGGAATGGATATTACTTCCCTATGAGAACATGTATCTGGCTCAGATGATCAAGTCCAAGGAAGAAACCATCCATGAAGAAATGCTTATTGTGAGGGAATTCGCTGATGTTTTTCCTGAGGAACTGCCTGGTCTTCCTCCTAAAAGAGATGTTGAATTCTCAATTGAACTTATACCAAGGGCGCTACCAATATCCAAGACTCCATATGGAATGGATGTCGTGGAGCTTGAAGAGCTGAAGAAACGACTACAAGAGAATCTGGATAAAGGTTTTATATGACCAAGTGCTTCACCATGGGGTACACCAGTCCTCTGTCAAGAAGAAGGATGGGTCAAATTGGCTTTGCATCGATTATTGTGAACTTAAAAAAATCATGATAAAGAACAAGTATTCTCTAACATGGATTGATGACTTGTTTTATCAGTTGCAGGGACCAAAATACTTCTCCAAGGTGGATTTGGGGTCGGGTTATTATCAATTAAGGGTGAAGAAGGAAGATGTCACCAAGACTGCTTTTCGTACAAGATACGAGAACTATGAATTTATAGTAATGCTTGTCGGACTCACTAATTCTCCAACAATATTCATGGAATTAATGAATAGATTCTTTTGAGATTACATTGACCAATTTGTGGTAGTCTTTATAGATGATATTCTAATATACTCCAAAACCAAGGAGGATCATGAGGAGCGTTTAAGAACTGTACTGGAGAGTTTGCGTAAGGAGAAACTCTATGAAATGTACAACAAGTGTGAGTTCTGGTTAAAGGAGGTCCCATTCCTAGGCCATATCATCACAAGAAATGGGATATCTGTGGATCCCTCCATAACAGATGCAATTGATGGATGGATGAGGCCAACATCAGTAATAGATATCCGTAGCTTCTTGGGGTTACCTGGATATTATAGATGATTTGTGAGAAATTTCCCACGATTGTTCTACCCTCTTACCAAGCTAACTCTAAAGGGTGTAAAGTTTTCTTGGAGTGATGAATGCGAAGAAAGATTGAAGTGGTTGAAAAATAGTCTTATCACTGCACCCATGCTCTCTTTAACCACATGTGGGGAAATTTTTGTGGTATTTAGTTATGCTTAGAATAAGGTATTAGGCTATCTTCTAATGCAAAATGATAAAGTGAAATCCCAAGGCAGTTGAAAATACATGAGTAAAACTATCCAACACATGATATGGAGTTGGCGGCGGTGATCTTTGCCTTGAAAATCTGGCAGCATTATCTCTATGGGGAGAAATGTGAGATATATACTGACCACAAGAGTCTTAAATATATATTCACATAGAAAGAGCATAATATGTTCCAGAGAATATAGATATATCACATCAAGGATTATGAATATTCAATAATTTACCACCCTGGGAAAGCGAACAAGGTGGGAGATGCCCTATGTAGAAAGGACCCAACGATTCTATCAATGATGAGAATTGAGAGGGATCTTGTCTTCTTAGACTTGATGAAGATGGACATGGGAATCATAAAGAAGGGAACATCATCAATCCTTTCACAAATGATTTCTCAATCATCTCTTTTGGAAAGGTTAAAGTATGCTCAAAAGGATGATTCAGGAATTCAGGAAGAAGTGGAAGCTATCAAAAAGGGGAAATCCTCGGATTTTAATGTTAATGAAGAAGGAATTGTGCGATTTAGGAAAAGACTGTGTGTTCCATCGATTCTGGAGCTGAAGAAGATACTTTTGGATGATGCACATAGTTTAAATTTCTCTATTCACCCAGGGAGCATAAAGATGTTTCAAGATCTCTGAGAAAAATTTTAGTGGGATTATATGAAAAAGGAGATCACTGAATATACATCAAAGTGCCTGGTGTGCCATCAAGTGAATGCAGAGAGGCAGAAGTATTTTGGGATGATGCATCCATTTCCCAAAACAGAATGGAAATGGGATAAAATCACCATGGACTTTGTCACCGGACTTCCGAGGACATCCAAAGGCAACAATGCAATCTGGGTTATTGTGGATCATCATACAAAGACTGCACAGTTCATTTCTATTCGGGGGGATTTATCATTGGATCAACTAGAACAGATATATATTAGGGAAGTGGTAAGGCTTAATGGAGTGCCACTATCTATTGTGTCTGACTGATATCCAAGATTCACCTCTATGTTTTAGAAGAGTCTTCAACATGCTATGAATACTGAACTAAACATCAGTATGACATATCATCCTCAATCTCATGGCCAATCCGAGTGGACTATCCAAACACTTGAGGACATTTTGAGAGCATGGTCAATGGACTTTAAAGGAGGATGTGATCAACATCTTCATCTGGTTGAGTTCTCTTATAATAACAGTTTCCAATCGAGCATCCAAATGGCACTATATGAATCCCTTTATGGGAAAAGGTGCAGAACACTGGCGTGTTGGGATGAGGTTAGTGAACGTAAGCTACTTGGACTATAAATGGTCGAGGAAATAGTTGAGAAGGTGAAAACCATTCATTAGCATATCAAGGCATCCCAGAGTTGACAGAAGAGTTTTGCTGATAATCGTCAACAAGACCTGGAGTTTAAAGTTGGAGGCATGGTTTTTGTACGCATATCTCTGTGCAAGAAGGTCATGAGGTTTGGAAGGAAATGTAAGTTAAGTCCACGATACATCGGCCCCATTGATATTCTTGATAGTGTTTGGGATCTGGAATATCGACTAGCACATCCACCAACCATGGCCAAAGTACAAGATATCTTTCATGTATCCCTCTTAAGGAAGTACATACTAGACCCTTCACATTTACTCTCTTCTGAGGTGGTATAGTTGGAGGATGATCTTTCTTATGAAGATAAACCAGTGAAGATCCTAGATCGTAGAGAAAAAGTTCTAGAAAATAAGATAATTCCCCTTGTGAAGGTGTTGTGGAGAAACCACATGTTTGAAGAAGCGACTTGGGAATCGAAGGAAATGATGAAGTTGAGTTACCCACATCTATTTTTGTGTGGGAAAAAGGAAATTTCGATGGAAAAATTTCTTAAAGGGGGAATATTGTAACAAACCAAAGTTTCATTAATGGAGATCCCTCTTGATCTTGTTAAATGTATCTTTATGTAAAACATTTATATAAAATGTCAACTTCTTTGGTTTTATGTTAACAATTGTGACCGTTACTTTTATAGTCGTTGAACAGTGATCACATGATTGGTATAGATAGAGGGCTTTAACAAATCCAATTTACTCAGACAAATGAACCGATGGCCTCAGCCAGTAGAATTGCTCCATACGAAGCCCATTTGTTAGAGTTCAAAAAATAGGTGGCATTCTTGGGCATCACTCTTGACCAATCCCAGGATGAGCTTCATCATGTCAATCTCGAACAGGAAAGTCTACGGGAAAAGTGGAAGTTGATAGAGATTACCACTCAAGCGATGTTATCTGAGCCACCCCAAGAGTATCTCACCATCACACACCTTACCCTTAGGTCTTATGCAGCTGTTTTAAGGGGTTTTGTAACTAATCTCTAGTAATATTTTCATGTATATTTTTTTATATAATAGTGAATATACCTTCTTGTCATTATTGATACATTATAAATAGTTTTTAAAGTACAAATAGTGTTTTTAGTTATTATTTAATTAAGAAATCTATTTTAATAAATTAACGGATTTTTGAATTAAATAATATTTTATTAAAATAATAATAATAATATTAAATTAATTTTATTATATATAAATGATCATATAATTTTATGAATGCAATTATAATTTTTATTAAGGTTTGAAAGCCATTTCTGTCAAAACCTATGAATTTTTGATAAATGTCAGTTTTTATTTTAAAAGTGGAAATTAACATATTTATAAAATTATTTAGATAATATAAATGATATTTCTGGAATCTGGACATCGAAATTAACCAACAGTAAATTTTTCATAATTTTCCGAGACAGTCAAATTTTTGGGTAAAAATCAAATACCGTTTAAAATATATAATGTCTTTTATGACATCATAATGACCCAATAGTTATGTAATAAAATACTCTAACTTTATTTTCTGCCAATATATGTTTTTCAATTAAAATAATGTGATATTGGGTTTGTTTGACCTACTTTTCAAATCATTAATGGACCCCTCATGATTTATTAAACATCTTGCCTTTTTTAAATTATTTTCCATGGGAGTGTGACTCACCTCCACCTAAGAAACCCCATTATTTTAAGATTTTAGGAATTTGGTCTTATAAAATATTTTTTTCATATTTCCTTTGACAAAAACCATGGGCAAAAACCATGAGATGATTTGTGGTTTGTATTAGTTTAATGTAAGGGGCTCTCAAACCTAAATAACGAAGGATTCACTCACCTTTCCAATATAAACCCACCCAAGCTCCCACTTCCTCCTAACTAAAATCCTTTTGGAGTTCGTCCAAACTCTTCCCAAATATATCTAGAATCCTCCCAAGGTGCCCCAAGATCCTAAAAATCCTCTCTCAAGCTTCTCTCAAGACATTGGAAGCACACTTTCATGTAAGGGTTTTTCCCTTTCTTTCTCATTTTTTCCAATTTTTTAAGTTGTATTGCCCATTTAATTTCAATTATGAATGTTGGGGTATGGGTTCACACGTCCCTCATACTGCCCTATTTATTTTTGAATTATGGGAGACCTCTTTCGCTCTCATTAAATTCCTCCCATGTACACCTATTACTATGCTGAAATTCCGAAAGGAACTTCTCTCTCCTCATTTACATTCAAGAAATACTATTGAATCATGAATCTAAAATCCATTAAAATTGTAGGTACATGTATGTATATGACCTCCTTACTGTCCATTATATGTAAATATGATGAGGAACCCCTTTCTCTCTCATCAACCATTTTTATGAATTCTTTTGTCACCCCTGTACGCTGCCGAAATTGCACCGATTTTCTAAGCCAATGCTATTGTGTAGTGAATACCATGCCCATTTCTCCATCAAGGGTATTCAACTTTATGCACATTTACTTATTGATTATAAGGTTTCATGTATTAATTCCACATTCCTTTATCGTGTGATAATGGATTATGTTTTATGAATCCATGTTTTATGATCCATGTGGCACACTTATGCATGAAATGAAATGTTTAAGAAGGGTGCACCCCTATAGTGCTCCAATGAATTGGGTAATGTATAGTATCATGATAAGTCATGTGCAATGAGTATTGAATCATTCTAATTCAAGTTCAATGAGGGTTTACTCATGCTTCATGTTCAATGAGGATTTACTCATGCCCCATGTGTAATGAGCCTTGGCTCATTCTAATTCCATGTTAAGTGTTGTTGCCACATTTCCATGTTATGATTATCATGAATTATCATGCCTTTATGTTCATGATTCTCTTGTGATCTATTGATAATCCTATTTTATAACATTTATTGTACTCCTCAGGTATTCCATGTTTATTCCCTTACTTGGCTTTATAGCTCACCCCTTTTCTTATGCATGTCCTCAGGTTATCCCATGCAATGCTAAGTACGGGGGAATGTAGTGGTCATGTAAAGGACATTTTCAATAAAGATGTCGTATTTCATGTTTTAAGTTTTTATGTAATGATCCTAAGCCATAAAAGACCCTAAACCTATCAATAATCTATGTTTTATCATTTGAATAGTTTATGTAATAAATCATGTTTATGTTTTTAATAAAAGCATGGTTTTTATAAAATTAAACATTGGGTGTTGTCCCAAACACACTTCCATTTTTTCCTAAATCTTCATGTGTTATCAGATCCATGTTATATCATAGTTTATAATTATTTAAATCTTTTGATGATGCCTTACACATTTAATAATTTAGTTTTTTCAATACAATTTTACCATTCTACCAATCTGAACCTGAAGATATATTCCTTTTCTTCTGCTTCTCATTCACCTTATAGAATTGATATTTTATTTTAATTTTGATTAAAATAAAACAGAGGATCACATACTATGATTACAATTCATTCTGGATGTAAAACACCAGAACACATGGTGTGTATTTGGAAGTACACGCCATGTAGTCAATATTCAATGCATCATACTTGTCTGCCAAACCAACCTATGTGTTGGAGTATTTCTATGTCTTAAATGAATCTGTGTGTTGACTAGGAATAGGTGGAACATGGTTTCCAGATTACATTCCATGTAGTCCACTAGACATGGCGTGTGGTCCCTTCGGGTTAGGGTTGGACTGTGTACCTCATACATAGCTTGCCCTGCTGGAGACTGTGTAATGAGGAACTACATAGCGTGTGTCCCACAGGACATGTTGTGTACTCCGAAGAATTACAAAGAACACTCACACGTTGTTTCCATGGGAAAGAAATTCAGATGGATAGTAAACAATAGTAAATTCCGTGTAGTTGGAACTACACATCATGTACACATCCAAATTACATAGATTTTTTCAAATTTATTATGATATTATACTAACCCTTGAGACATGTACTATCATGCGTGCATAAAGCTGAGGAAAAACACGTGATTGGAGTAATATATATCTATGTTTAATTTAACATCTGTGTAGTGTTCATTTATACTCACTAGGTAGTTTTGAATAGGAATTCATCGGGTTTCCTCCAAGGTACAAGTAACATATATGAATAATTTTAAATGAATATATTTGTTTAAAATTATGATGGATGAGAATCTCATGGAAATTCAGAAAAGGGTTTAGGATAAAATGATTGATTAATTAAATATGACCATTAATTGATTCAAGCATGATTTATCTTAAATAATAATGATTAAAGAGTTTAATTATAGTTTTATTTATGCATAAATATCATTGCATATATGGATGATCATGAGCTATAACAAGACCTTTGTATGAGAATGGGTTTTTTTAATTTATTTATTTTAATTAAATTATTTTTCATGCGAGCCTTATCCTCATTAATATGTAGGGTCTACATGCCCATGGTTTCATTTATGTAAAACCCCTTTTTACCCCTCACCTACATGCAAGGTAAAAAAAAGGAATATCTAATGGATGGAACTCCCAAGCTAGTGGAGGTGGTTCAAGCTAGTGACTAGATGAAACCAATCCCAAGTGATACAGAGGTGGACATGTGGAATCTATAAACACGAACCTAAAAGGTTCAAGGTGTTTCTCCCATAGGCCAGGGATAGTTTATCAACTGCTATATAAAATAATCATTTGAAAATCTCTTGATCATTCCATTTACATTATTTTATTTTTCTCAATTGCATGGTTTGTCATTATAGTTGTGTTGTTAGAATCACATAATTAATAAATTAAATAAGCAAGCAAGATGGAACTAAAATAAACTAGACTTATTCATAAATATTATCAAGGCATGGTTAATCACTTAAGTAAGTACCACTTAATATTAAAAAGCATGTGATAATAATAATAAGAAATTCATGCATAAGAGATAAAAATTCCTAAAATAAAATATTAAGTCACACTAAGCCATCCATTACTTAATTAAGGGAAAAACTCAATAAAACTATGTGTTTGACCAACCCTTCATGGGACACTTGCTTTTATATTGGAATCCCTTATAAAAGGTTTCAGGTTGAATTAACCATATTACATCCAGAGGAGTATCCCTTCCAAAACATGATGTATTATTGGAGGTAAGAGATGAGGAAGTCCAAAGTCATGATTTCAGGATGGGGGAGTCCACTCAACAGATCAAGGAGCGGCAATCCCACAGATGAAAAAAGACCTACATAACTAAATACCTTATAATAGCTTGACGAACCCTTTTTGGGGTTATGCGAAGTGGAATATGGATCCTTTACACTATAATGTCATTGAAATTGGACTTTTCGAGTTCTACAGTTGATGCCATTTGGACTTTATAAAATACTAGGAGCTTTAATAAAATTTATTATTTCTCAAAAAATATAATAAAGAATGTACTAATGATCTACACTGTTAAATTGTAGAATAAAAATTCAAGCTCACCAACCACCCTATCCCTGTGATCAATTCTAGATACTGATAACATACTCACTGTTATTAACTTCTAGGAATGGTTTATATGGATTTTGGAAATCCAATATCATGAAGGAAAGTCTTACGTACTGGAGTCAGCATTTCTTAATCCACCCACCAAAGAGGCGAGTGATGAGGATTTTTTGGTCTATGAGAAACATATGAATGATGTGGTCGACATTCAATGTTTGATGTTATCATCAATGTCCAGTGATCTCATGAAGTCTCAGGAAAACAAGGTTTCATATAGCATGGTTTTGAACCTATGTGGTCTTTACTAGGAGAGTGCAAGACAAGAAATGTTTGAGATCTCTAAGGAACTCTTTCAGAGTATGTTTGGAGGATTCTCCCTTGTTGGGCCTCATGTAGTCAAGCTCCTCGGCTACATTGGGAACCTAGAGGTTCTAGGGATTAAACTCCCCGTAGAACTATGCATGAGTCTCATTATTGTATCACTCCCTAAGAGCTACCCTAACTTTATTATCAATTTAAAAATTAATAACACTTAGAAGTATCTATTTGATCTTCTTATCCTCATTCTCCAAGTGGACAAAGATTTGAAGTGCGAGAAGCCTTATGTCCTTATGATGAATAAGGGGAAAGGGAATGAAATGATATTTAAGCCCAATGATTCTTCATGAACTTCCCAGAAAAGGAAGATCAAAGGGGAGGCAAGGGAACAAGAGGATGTTTGTTTCTCATGTGGAAAGAAGGGCCACTGGAAGAATAACTTCACCTAGACTAAGAATCAAGGGGAAGCTTCATGTGGGTTTGATATCAAATGAAATATATCTATTTCTACAAATTGGGCATTAGAAACTTCTTGTGGTGCACACATATCTATCCAAATACATGAACCGTGTAATTAAAGAATATTGAAAGTGGGGAGGTAGATATATGAGTAGCCAACAGAGCCAGACTTGCTGTAGTAGATTTTAGGGAATACCAACTCATGTTTCTATCTGGGATGATCTTGTTGTTAAAGGGTTGTTATTATGTTACTTGTATTACTAGAAACATTATTTCATTATACAGATTATATACAAATTGATTTTTTTCATGATTGGAAGTTAATGTTGTTTCTTTTACAAAGATAGATTTTTTATTGGTATGGTACAGTTATATAATGGTCTTTACATGTTATATTACACAAACCAAGTAATGACAATCGATAATAAGGATAATTCTCATGACTCATACCACACCCAACTTCGGCAACACCGGCTAGGTCTGTAAACAAGAAATTCTTGAAAATGTTACATCAAGATGGATATTTATATTATTTTGAACTAAAATCACTTGGTGAATGTCATGCATGTTCACAAGGCAAAATGACAAAATCCCCATTTTCTGTGAAAGGTGAAAGGGCTAAAGAACATCTTGAATTGGTTCATACTGATGTGTGTGGACCATTTCCAGTTGAAGCAATGGGAGGGTACTCATACATAATAAATTTTACTGATGATTTTAGTTGATGTGGATATAACTAATTAATGAGGTATAAGTTTTACTCCTTTGATAAGTTCATGGAATAAAATAATGAAGTTGAAAACTAGCTTGGTAAGAAATCTAAGAAACTTCGGTCAGACCGAAGTCGGTACCATTTTTATCAAGACTTCATTGACTACATACGAATGTTTAGGATCTTATCCCAACTAACACATCCTTACACAACATAATGGAATGGTGTATGAGAAAGGTGGAAAACCACCTTGTTAGACATGGTGAGATCAATGATGAGTCATTAATGTCATCTATTATATTTTTGGGGGTATGAGTTACAAACAACGACACATATCCTAAACCAAGTAGTAACTAAATTGATAAATGTTACTCCACATGAGTTTTGGAGTGGATAAAAATCCTTGTTATCAAATTTACATGTGTTCTATAGAGACGTATTTGTTAAGGCCTCTTTAGGTAACAAACTCACACCCCGAGGCACAAAGTGTACCTTTAGAGGATATCTTAAGTAAAAAATGAGATATTACCTATACACCCCCTCTTAAAAAAGTTTATTGTGTAAGGACATTCCATTTACATTGAGTGGGATCACATATACAAAAGAGATAGTGGGAGTGAGATAGACATTGATGAAGTCGAGCCTCAAGGTACACAGGATTTGGTACAAGGATAGATTCCACCAAGCCCAGTGGAAGAAGAATCTATTCTAGAGACACAAGAACTGTGTAGGAGTACATGAGAGTTTAGAGAACTTGAATGGTATTATTTTATAGTTACCAAGGATGGAGACTCATTATTAGCTAATAATAATGATCCTATAATCTACAAGGAAGTAGTATGTGGAACAGACTTTTCTAAGTGGGAAAAAAATCCATGAATTCTGAAATGGATTCCATGTACTGAAACCATGTCTGGATTTTGGTAGACACACCTGTTGATGTAAATTCTGTTGGTTTCAAAAGGGTATTCAAGATGAAAATGGACATGGAAGAACAATTCTGTACTGATATGGCATGACTAGTTGCAAAAGGGTTTAAATATCTTCAAGGAATTGACTATGATGAAACCTTTTCACCAGATGCAATGTTGAAATATATCAGAATTATACTTTCAATTGTTGTATACCATGACTATGAGATTTGTAAAATGAATATCAAAACAACATTCCTTAATAGGAACCTTTAAAAATATGTCTACATGAAACAACTCTAAGGGTTTGTGACTCCATAGGATTCCAATACGGCATGAAAGTTGCATAAAACCATTTATGGATTAAACTAAGCATCCAGGTCATGGAACATTCGTTTTGATGAATCTATAAATGAAATTTGTTTTATAAAGAATGAATGTGATCCATGTGTCTAAATACAGTTTAGTGGTAGTGCAGTCATTTTTCCAAATAGTATCTTTTGATGACATATTACTTATTGGAAATGAGATACCAGTCTTACAGTCTGTTAGGACATGGTTGAATGAATGTATCTCCATAAAGGACATGGGCGGGGCATCATATATTTTGAGGATCAATATCCTTCATGATAGATCCATGATATTTTTGGGCCCATGTCAAAGTACATTCATTGATAATATACTAATGTGAATCACTATGGAACAATCCAAGATGGTATTGTTGCCAAAATCATATAAAATTCATTTTCCAAGAAAATGTGTCCTCAATCACATGAGGAATGAAAGACAATGAAACAAAAATAATTTGCATCATTGATTGGGTCAGTCATGTATTTCCTGCTATGTACTAGGTTGGATGTCACCTAAGCATTCTGTACGGTATGAAGATATCAAGTTGACCCAGGTGATCGCCATTGGATGGAATTCAAGACTATCCTAAATTACTCGATACATACTAATGATATTTTCCTAATTTATAGAGGAAATTATCAACTAGTCATCATAGGATATTCAGATGCTAGTTTCGAGACTAATCAAGATGACATGAAGTCACAAACATGATAAATCTTCACATTGAATGGAGGTGTAGTGAGCTGGAAGAGCTCAAAGTAAAGTGTGGTCACAAATTCTACAGAAGATTCCGAGTATATCAAAGCTTCTAAGGTAGCTAAAATATTAGTTTGGATTCAAATTATTGTCTAAGAGTTGGATGTGATACCTATCTTTAATTATCCCTTCACATTGTACTATGATAATATTGTAGCAGTGGCTCTCACAAAAGAGCCAAAGTCACATTAGTAGATGAAGGAAATTCTTTGGATGTATCATATCTTGAGGGATATTTCTCAGAGAGGTGAAATTTAAGTGAGAATAATTTCCATTGGATACAATGTGGAGGACACCTAGATTAAATTCTTGAATCATCAGAAACATGATAACCATGTGAGGTCCAACGGACTAAAATTCGTAGGCAGTTGGCTCTGGTCCATGTGAATGTTTGTAAGAGTTGGTGTCTTAGAACCAAATGGTTTTAATTTTATTACATGTATAATTAATGTTATTAAATATTATACATCTTATTACCTATTGTTTATTATTATGAAAGAATATTATGTAATAATTTCCAAGAGAATTTTTTGTATTGATAAGGTCATGACAGTTCCCCTCTGTGATGAGAACCTTGAAATGCTATAACAATATTCTTATAAAAAGTTATGTAGTTGGATGACATACTATGATGGGTCACATAGCATGACAACTGGCAGATGTCAGTACTTGTATAATGTTGTGTCCTTCTCTCATGAAGTTCACAATTGGTAATCTCCAATATTAAAGATTATGAGAATAGACTCTCCAGTAGGAAATCTGCATGTTTTTGTGTCATTGAGTAGTTTTATCGATGAGAATGTGTAATGATCCTTATACTTTAATATTATCATTAATATGTGTCACAACTTGTGCACATTGTTTTACTTACAAAAACCATCATGTAGACAGTTGGTGGGATGTACGGTACATTGTGTGCATCACGAGTGGCAAGTTATTATTGGATAAGTCGATGGATGATTTGTCCCTTCCATTTATGGATGTTGATATCTTAGAACGTTTATTAAAATAGAATCATCACACAAAATTATATGTCCACAGTGTAATGATGAGTTTATTTCAGGTAGTAAAAGAATCATGTATCAAGCATAAATATTGAGGACACTATCCTAAAACCTGCTTGATGGCATGTGGCGACAAATGGATTATATTATACAATGTGTGTTATTATGGGGATGTCATTTTTGCGACTTTACATTATTTCTCTTGGGTTCCTTTACCCATTTCTAGATAGTACAATTGTACTTTACGGAATCCCACCTAATGCCAATGATTAATAATCCTAGAGGGTTACAGAGTATTTTTTTTGGTGGCCTCTATTAAATTACATTTGAATTTAAAAAATGAAATAAATAGTATTCTAAAGACAGTGGAATATTTTTATTCAAGATAAAATTATTTCATAAATCAAGTAAATATTTATTCACCGTATTGTGGTTAAAATATATATATTTATTTTATTTAACATATAAAATTTATTTATTCACTAGTTTGAAAATATAATATTTATTTAAGAGAATAAATTATTTATTTATTTATTCAGGTTTTCAATATAAGGAACTGGCGTTCGACTGAACCAAGGTTTGTCCGGAAGTAAAATAATTATTTTTATGATGATAAAAAAAAATTTATCTAGTTTGAAAATGAAATGATCCCAAATTGGAGAACTAAAATCGTGACAACTTAGTGGAGGTGTGATGATGATGGTGGTAGACGAATCGAAACCTTTCGAGAGAAATTGTTCATCGACCGTTCTTCATGTGGATGATTGAAACAATTTTTCGGGACCAATTAAACCACAAAAACATGCCAAAAACGTTGATGAAATGGTATGGTGACCTAATATATTTAGTTTCAAGGTGATTATATGGATGGATCGACGATTGGAGGACAAACTGGGGCGCGGTGGTGACATGTGCCATTTCTGGAAATTTTTGATCAACATGGCATGTATTCCGAAGAACACGCCATGTCGGACCGGCATAATGGTGGCTATGGTTTTGGGATTTAGATAGGTGGTACATGGTGTGTGTCCCCTGTAACATAGAGTTTGGTCCCTTCTTCAAAGCTCAGTGTGTATTTTGGAAAATACACGAACACGGGAAGGACTACACGACTTTGCGACACGACATGTACACTCTACATGGCATTGTAGTGGCGACTTGGATGACTCGGTGTTTATCTAGAAAGATACACAGACACTAGGTTGGTACACAACTGTGTACTCCACCACATGGCTTGACCCAACCAACTGCATGGGCTACCTCGTGTACCAGTTACACGAGATGGAACACATGGTTGAAACCATGTATGGACACACAACTACAAACATGGAGGGAACCCCGGTTACTCAAAAATAGTTTGGGGTCAATCTTACATGAAATTCACTTATTTTTCAAGATGACATGGTCTTCTGAATTTGATCCATTTTACATGGGTAGTACCCTGATTCAGGAGACATGGCATGTGACCCTATTAAACCCCATGTATATCCTGGAACATGGCTTGATCCCCTTGTCCACCATATCTTGGATAGGTTTCATTTGGGTTAGTGACTCCTTTCTCATTCCCCAGAAGGTCATGTAACATTTCCATCGACAAGAGTATGATCCATTCAGTAGGACATTCTGAGAGAGAGTCAAGAATCCCTTCGAGAGTCCTGAAGAGAGAGCCTCTATTCATTTTTAACCCTTGGTAGTGTTCGGTATCGACATGAATACTACTATAAGAACCCAATCCTATACTTATCAGGTGAATCTAGATGACTCATGGTATCCTTCAAGGCCCTATAAGTGATCCTATGTTGTGTATTATGATCTTTCGCCACTCAGAAGTGTGTAATCCCAGAATGATTGTATCTATATGTAGTGATCCTTCCGGATGAACAATACTTCTTGGACGAATGATATTAGAGCTATCAGACTCATGGAGAGAGTACTCCCAGATGATTTCTTCCCGGATCCTTCGAACTGAATCCCTAGCAGTGGTATTTAGTTGTGTGACTTGCCTCTATACTAGGGTCTATGTTTTGAGTATATCTGGATTGTGTTTCTCCTTGCTATATGTTCAGTAGACATATATTTTGTAGAGCTAACTATACCTTTACCTTGTGTATTGATTTGTGGTTTTTAGGGTCCTCTATCGAGTATTGCTATATGTAATAGTTTGTTTCCAAGAACCAACTAGTTGTACTTTTATTACATGGAAATTTAATTTATTTAAATATTAATCATCTTTTTACATATTATTCATTGATTTTCATGAATATGATGTAATAATATCCTATAGTATTTGTTGCCTTGATAAGGTCATGAAAGTTCCCCACTATGATGAGAACGTTGAAATTCTAGTAAAACATTCTTAAATATAGTTATATGGTTGGATGACATACTTTGATGGGACACATTTCATGAAATCCTTCATGTGTGAGTACATGTAAAAAGATGAGACATCTTCTCATGATGTCCTCACATGGTAATCTCCAAGATTGAAGATTATGAGAACATAACTGCTAGTAGGAATTCTTATTGTTTTGGTTTCCTCGGATATTTCTATCTGTAAGCATGTGTAATGATCAATAGAATTTATGATTATCATTAATATGTGTCACAACTCACACACATTGATTTACTAATGAAAACTGTCACACAGATAGTTGCCATGATGTATTGTATGTAGGGTGCGTCATGAGTGGACTCTTATTAATGGATAAGACAAGGAAGGATTTATCCCTTCCATTTATGGAAGTTGATATATCATCTCTATGATTGAAATATAATCGTCGCATGAAATTCCATGGCCATGGTGTAACAATGAGTTTATTTTGGGTAGTTAAAGAACGACGTATCAAGCATAAAAGTTGATGACACTATCATGAAACCTTCTTGATGAGATATTGTGACAACGAGATTATATTACATAGTGAGGTTTTGTATGTGGATTTCATTTTTGAGACATTACATTATTTCTTGGGTTCCTTGACTAGTTTCTAGAAGTACTCATGGACACAAGGCAAGCCCGCCTAATGCCAACGATAAATGTTAAAATAGGGTCACACACTAAGTGTTTTTGGTGGTCTCTATTAAAATCTATTTGAATTTAATTAATGAAATAAATATTATTCTCAAGATCATGGAATAATTTTATTCAAATTATAATTACTTCATAAATTTAATAAATATTTATTCACAGGATTGTGGGTAAAATGTATTTATTTATTTTTATAAACATTTAATAAATATTTATTTACTAGTTTGTAAATTAAAAATTTATTTAAAAGAATAAATTATTTATTTATATATTCAGGTGTCCAATAAATGGATGTGGAGTTTGAGCAGACCAATGCTGGTCCAGTAGTAAAATAATTATTTTCAAAATGATAAATAATTATTTAACTAGTTGGAACAAATTAAAATAACACTGCTATTATTTTTTGACGAAAAATATTATTTATTATTCTATTTTGTGCAAGTTGGCACACCATAAATAATGACACAATATTATTATCAAATGGATGGGCTTTTTCTAATTTGATGAATGTATTTAATTGATTATATGAAATTCAAAATTTTATCTGAAATTCAATATATATATATATATATATGGACAAGTACGCTTATTGTGCAATATACCACACCACACACCTAGTGAATTGAGAATTGTTGAGCCAAAAAATTTCTCTCTTGAATCATCTTCTCTATCCATTCAAGAATGACTGACATTCTTCAAGACTAAAGAACAAGTGGTCAAGAAAGACCGACATAAGACACTCATTTCACCACACTAGCACCCGAAGAACGAGCAATGCTGATCAGAGGCCACCAGAGCATGTGTAGATCACCACTAGAGGGATTCTTGTTTAGATCCTTACTAGAGCAACAAGATAATATGGTAGGGTCATTCTGGATGAACAACATCATCAAAAAATAAAATACTAAAGATCGAGGTATTATATTCTTTATAAAATTAATTATCTTAATTATAAACATGATTTGTAAGATCCTCTCTATTGGTTTCGGGCCTCTTCCTTATTTATCTAAATCATTGATTATATTCTATGGAGACTAGCATCCATCATCTTATAGATCCCAGACAAATCATTGATCATGGTAAAAATATATGTGGGTTGTCCTCCAATCCACGCTTCCACTGTGCCTGGAACCTTCATTATAATCACCAATTCCTGTGCTTTTCTTGCACATCTCGTGTCTTGTGTAGACGGGCAGCCTTTTGATGGAGTCCAGGGAAGACCTGGACATGGCTTAGTTTTCTGTGTTCTCTACTGGTCGAGGTGTACCTACATCTTCATGCATCATTTTGATTATCTCATTGTGCTTATAGGTTGGACTTTGTAGTTTTTAGACTCATATTTTTTGGTCTTCTATTCTAGCCCAGTTTTACATTCTCCACCTTACTTTCTATTGTACTCTGTTGGTTGGGTTTAGATGTATGCATGCATTTTTTCCATAGTGGTTTTTAAAATTCAGCATTTGTGGGCTTGGAGATGTGTGTTTATGGATAGGTACATAATAAATGCCTCCAATTTTAGTGATATGCCTGCTCAGTGCTAGTCACCTGCCCCTGGCCTATTGAATGTAGTATTTGGGAGTCACAGTATCGGCCCCACTAGGGCAGGTCATGATAAAGTTGTATCAGAGGTGTTCAATTTTACCTTAGGACCAAGAGTCGGTGTGATTGGTTTAAGGGAATAGTGTTAAGTGTTTCGTGCTCGACTTTCAGGCCTGTGACTTGTGTTGGTGTAGGCGGCCAATGTATCTATACACCAGGACTCTGATAACATAATTTTCAACTTGGTACTTGAAAACACCATTTTCGGGAATGTAAAAGAATGTTACAAGAATCATATTGAAATGGGATGTGTTTTTCATGTCCTTTGTGTCAAATATCAAAATATTCTCATTGACCATTGTACATATTGTTTCATTATAGGATGCCTCCATGATAGAAACCCACTAGGATTGAATAGTGTGATAACGAGGAATACCCCATCAGGGATGAGGCTTTGATATAGGGACTATATCCTCAGGTGTTAGCTATAGGTGGTGCACTTGATATAAAACCACTAATGTAGTAGCCTTTGGTACCTATAGTACTAACAGACGAGAGGTGCTAAATGAGCGTGCTCTATAAGTTCTAGTGACAAAGACCCCTCAAGTTCTGAGGTGAGCCTAACCCTCAGGTAGTTGAGGACTGGCTTGAGGCGGTGACCCAAGATTTCTGTTTAGTGAAGAAACCAGCAGTCCAGATGGTGATCCTAGGAGAAATCCTTCTTCAGGGTTCAACGGAACGATGATGGAGTCTAACTACACAAACTCGCGATGAGGGGAATCTTTCATAGATATATTTTGAGCGACTATTTATGGAAGAGTTCCATCTGGTTACGCTTAGAGTGGTGCATATATAAGAGCATGTTCAGCTCTAGTAGGGCAGTTTGAAGATAGCTGACTATAGATTTTGGTTCACCAACCTCACCAGGTACTCGATGCATATGGTCAGGGATCAGTACATCAGAGCTCGGACCTTTGAGTGAGGTCTACGATGGGACATCCGAGCTAGTGTTGGGCCTCTATTAATTTCGACTTATGATGGAATCCCCTAGTGGGACTTGGTGATTGAGAGCTTCTTGACCGAGCAAAGACATCCGACGACAGTTAGCAATAGGCAGACAGGTGTGAAGACCTCAACAGAAGGGAACCGACATCAAGAACATGGATCTGGACATCAGAGACATCACAGGAGGACCTAGGATAGGGGATCAACCATCCATGTCTCTTATCATAGATCCAGTCTACCAAGGGAGAGGTAATGCTACTCGTGTGATGGTAGAGGACATTCGCTAAAGACTATCCAACCTGTCAAGCTTCATATAGGGAAGCAATTGATGGAACACCGAGGCAGAGGCAGCGAGTGGAGCAGACAGACCCGCCAGGAGGCAAACATGGTAGAGGAGCATGGAGATATATAGGTGGTGGCTGACGGTTCGATCTAGTTCCACCACCACCCCTAGGTGGTCCACACTAGGCATAGAGAGATGGGGGACAGGGGCATGGACAACTGCATGAAGTCGAGGTGAATGACCTAGGGACTCCAAGTATGATCCGAGGTATGATCTATGTCTTCTCTAACTTAGTTTTCACACTTATTGACAAAAGTTCCATTCATTCCTTCTCTGCCACAAGTCTTGTGAGAAACCATGAGAGTTCGTTAGAGCCGTTGACTCCACCCAAGTGCTTGGAGACACCTACAAGAGGAGACTCAATGATCACACACCATTGTAGACAGTGTGATCTTACCCCTTTAGGTGATAGTTTCAGTTGGAACCTCTTGCTGACAGTGTCGAGTCCTACCGACATCATTCTTGGGATGGATTTGTTTTCTACGGTAAATGACAATATTGAATGAATTAGGTGAAGAGTTTGGTGTGTCTTCAGTGATGGGATATGGTTTTCCTTTGTCGGTGAAAAGCAGACACCGGGAGCACAAAATGGGATCCAACACCGAAAGGTGCATCCAATCACTCTTGAGTTGCATAGCCTTACCCTTGGAGCAGTAGATGTTGTGAGATTCCACTTCCCAGCAGTAGTGGAAAAGTATGAGGATGTATATCCCAAATATGTTCAATGACTACCTCCCCACTGAGAGATCCACTTCTCAATTGACTAACACCCAGGGATGTCACCAATTTACTCACCAACATATTGGATGGCTCTCTCATAGCATCGTTAAATGAGGGCGAAGTTGGTGGATTTGCAAAGAAAGGGTTTCGTAAGACACAATGTTTCATCATGGGCGACCCCGATTTTGTTTTCCAATAAGGTAAACCCGGGTTTGAGGTTGTGTGTGGATTACCAACACCTGAATCAGGTAATGGTGAAAAATAAGTGTCAACTTCTAAGGATCGATGACCTCTTTAATCAGCTTAGAGGGTACTAGTGGTTCTCCAAAGTTTACCATCAATAAGGTTAACACCAGTTGCGAGTACGGGATGAGGATATACCGAAGATGGATTTCAGATGCCGCTACGGTCAATATGAGTACAAGGTGATGCATTATTGCATCAATAATTCCCCAACAATGTTCATGGGATTTATGAACCGGCTCTTCCATCCATAGTGGGACCGGATCATAGTAGTCTTCATTGAAAATATCCTTCTCTTCTCAGTGTCAAAGGAAGAGCACATGAGACACATAAAGATGATTCTAAACATAATCCCAGAGCTCTACCTTTATTGGAAGCTCTCGAAATGTGAGTTCTAGATTCAAGATGTCCACATTCTGGTACATGTCATAACAGAATATAGAGTAGTCGTGGACCCAGCCAAGGTGGAGGCAATGTTAGTATGGGTGCCACCTTAGAGCGTGACAGAGGTGTGAAGCTTCCATGGGTTTGCAAGATATTACCAGAGATCCATTCCTGATTTCTCCTAGATATTAGCACCGATGGAGGCATTGAAGAGGAAGGTTCAACCATTCATGTGGATGGAGAAGTTCCAATAGGCTTTCTAGAGGTTGAGAGAATGTATGAGGAGCACCCATATTTTGAAATTTCCAGAGGAGGGAGTCGAGTAAGTAGACTACTGCGACGTATCAGAAACCAAGCATGGTTGTTTCCTGATGCAGAGACATGCAGGGATTTCTTATGGTTCCCACCACCTTGCGACACATGAAAATATCTATGTGACGCATTATCTTGAGTTGGGAGTAGTAGTCTTCGTGTTGAAGATGGGGTGAAAATACCTTATGGGTGAGTAGTTTATCGTCTACTCCGACTACAAGAACCTCAAGTACAGCTTCTCATAAAAAGATCTGAATCTAAGACAGAGGCATTGGATGGAGTTGCTCTAGGACTATGATTTCAAGATGATCTATACTCCTAGGAAGGGGAACAAGGTGGAAGATGATATTAGGAAGTGATCGAGCTTGCAGTTGTTGAGGGAGGTGATAGAACAGTTGGCCTCATTAAAGTTATCCTTTGTGGGCAGAGAGGATGTAGCTTACCATCTGTCGATGGTTGTCATTCCTCCACTCTTACAATTATTTATGGAGGCACCACTTGAAAATGTTGAATATGAGGTTTTATGTGCTCAGTTATCCAGGGGATATGCTCCTAATGGATATTCACAATGTGTGGAGCACTTAGTTCTTTTCAGAGGATGCATTTTTGTACCAGTCTAATTATGGGAGGGGTCCTAAGTGAGTTTCTTATATCCCCCTTGGTGGTACATCCATTATTTTTGAAGATGTTCTAGGATCTACGATGATAGTCCTGGTGGATAGGCATGAAGAAGGCAGTACCAGAGTTCATTTCTCGATGCCGTACATGCGGTCAGGTGAAGGTTGAGCACCAGGTTCCAGCAGGATTAGATCACCCATGGATGTTCCAGAGTGTAAGTGTGATGAAATATCAATGGACTTCATGATGGGATGAACATATACATACAAGGGGTATGATTCTATCTAGATGATCATTTACTGACTCACAATGTTGTCCAAATTCCTAGCTATTGGGGAGAATAGTTTTGTAGATAGCATGGGATGTCTCTACGTACAAGAGATTGTTTGGCTAAATTGAGTCCCTTCGACAGTAGTCTCAGATCAAGACGCCCACTCCACATCCTGGTTGTGAAATTGATTTCAGGAGGATTTTGGGAGTCCGCTATGTTTGATCACGATGTTCCATCCCCAGATAGATGGTTAGATAGAGAGGACAATTCAGGTTTTGGAGGATATGTTACAGGCATGTATCTTGGACATTGGTCATAGTTGGGAGGACCACCTACCATTGGTATAGTTTTTATACAATCAAAAAAACCACTCCACCATTTGTATGGAACCGTTCAAGGCTTTATATGAGATACCTTTTCGGTCACAGATTTGTTGGACCGAACCTAGAGAGTCAATACTCATTGGTCTAGAGTTGTTTTGAGATATCACCATGAAGGTGAAGATCATATAGGAGTGGATGAAGACTGCACAATGCTAACAGAAGTCTTATACAGATACGAGACGTAATCCTCTGGAGTTTGAGGAGAGAATCCACATCTTCCTTCAGGTCTCTCATCGACGAGAGACATAGTGATTCGTTTGGGGTGGAAAGTTATATCCAAGATTCATCAGACCTTTTCAGATATAGTTTAGAGTTAGTGAAGTTACATACCTCTTAGATGTGCCATCAAAGTTTCACCAGGTACATAATGTCTTCCACTTGTTGCAAGTGAGGAGGTATATGCATGACCCATCGAATGTTATCTACAGGGGAGAGATGGACATCAAGGATAGAGCGTCATTTGCTGAGTACCTGGTGGTGATTGAGGATTGGAAGGAGAGGATCCTTCATGGGTGATCTCTTCCCTTCGTGCATGTCTAGTGGAAACATAAAAATTTTCAGGAGAGCACGTGGGAGTGGGAGGGTCAAATCCATGCCCAGTACCCACAAATTTTTGAGTAACATAATTTTGGATTTTTGGGGATGTAAATCCCTAAGGTGGGGAGAATTTAATGTCTCTAATTTTCCATGTATTACTTTTAAGTATTATACATAATTATTTCAAGATCATTATTTTCAAAGGCGTGCAATTTCGAGGCCCAGAGTTCCTGGAATAAATGTTCGAAATAAATAAAACTTCTAAGCAGCGCACACGAGTGGTTTTCTTGAGTAAGTGGAATAACATTTAAATGGATACCTGGATAAGAAATATGAGGGCACCGTTGCATTATAACCAACAAAATTACCTTATGTGGGGCCTAACATTGGCCAGTGAGGGTCATCTATAAAATATAGTTTTTGACCTTTTAAAAGAAATAAAAGAAATTGATAATTAATATATTTTAAATGTTTCATTTTTACGCAAAAACCTAATTAATCCATTTTAAATGCATGATTATGTCATGTTTTTAGGGTCAGGATTATAACCATGCGAATGGAGGATTTCCAGTGGGGATTTGCAGGACAACTCGTTGGCGGATGACGATGACACAATTAATCAACACATCACATATTCAAAGAACCTCAAAAACAAACGTGACACGATGACCGTTCATCAACCGAATCGAGTTAAGGGTTTTTATTTAGATTCCTATATTCCATTTTTTTGGATTAAACGACAAACACAGATCAACCCACAAAGAGGGTGATACGTGGATTTGGTGTTCTTATGGGAGGGTGTGAATTTTATTTTCATTTTGTGGTTTTTGATTTGGGAATTGATTTTATGAGAATTTTTGGTTTGTATTTTTGATTATCCTGTTAAAACTATTAACGGAAGTGGATCGATGACATGATGAATGTTGTCGGGGGTGCGTCACTCTTTTGTTATTTACTTATTCATCCTTTTCAACCCCATGTTATTTGCATTCTTCACAGGGTTATGAAATCATTACACGTCTATTTCATAATGCAACAATCCCAAATTAGATATCTCACATATGATGACTCACTGGAGGTGCTACGACGTTGGTGGAAGACGAAGAGAAACAGTTGGGGAGAAATTATTCTTTGACTGTTCTTTATGTGGATGATCTAAACAAGTTTTTAGGGCCAACCAAAACACCAAACCCTATAGAAACATTGATGACATGGTAGAGCAACCTTAGATCTTGAGTTTTGAGGAGATCAGATTACAAGATCAAATATTGGTTGAGAAACTCGGGCGTGGTGGTGACAAACATCATATCTAGAAATCTCCCATCAATACTGTGTGTATTATGAAGAACACTCCATGTTGGACCACGTCAGGGGTGGCTATAGTTTCAGGATACAGAAAGTTGCCACATGGTGTGTGACCCCTGTCACATGGCATGTGGGCCCTTCCCTAAAGCTTAGTGTGTATTTTGGGAAATACCGGGACACAGGAAGGACTATATGGCATTGCGACATGACATGTACTCATTTTGTTGCATGGAAGTTGTGGCTTAGTAGGATGTGGAATGTATCTTAAATGATACACAAACAAAGGGTGGGTACATGGTCATGTACTCCACCACATGGATAGACCAGGCGAGCTGCATGGGCTACCCCATATACCAGTTGGACAGGATGTCACACACATGTTGAAATCGTGTACGGGAACATGAAAACATACAAGGAGGGAATGCCGGTTACTCAGACATAGAGTGTGGTCCATCCTATATGACATGTACTTACTTTTCGAAACTATATGTTCTTATTACTCGGGCTGTTTTACATAGGTATTACCCAGAGTTGGGAGACAAGGAGTGTAACCCTTATACATATCGTGTCTGTCTTGGAACATGGATTGAACACCTTTTCCATTGTATCTTGGACACTTTTTGTTTAGGTTAGTTTCCACTTTCTCATTCCCCTGATGGTCAGGTATTGTTTCAATATATAGTAGTATGATCCCTTAAGTAGGTCATTATGAGATGGAGTCAGGTATCCCTATGAGAGGCCCAATATGAGATTCTCTATCCATTTTTGACCCTAGATAGAGTCATGAATTGATGTGACTACTTTTACAGGATGACGATCCTCTACTTTTTAGGTGAATCCGGAATAGTCGTGGTATCCTCCAAGGCCCTATAAGTGATCCTAATATGTGTATCATTATCTTTACCCATTCATGAGTGTGTCCTCTTGGAATGAGTGTACCTATATCTCTTGATCCTCCCTGATGAATAGTACTTCTTGGATGGATGTTATCAGAGCTATCAGACTCGTGAAGTAAGTTATCCCAGATCAGTGCTTCATGGATCCTTCGAACTGAATCCCTAATAGCAGTATGCAGTTGTGTGACTTGTCTATAGACTACAACTCTAGGTTTTGAGTTTATTTGGATGGTGTTTCACTTGATATATGTTCAGTAGACATATATTGTGCAGATATTACTATAACATTACTTTGTGTATGTCATTGTGGTTTTGGGGTCCTCTACTCAGTATTGTTATAATGACCCCCGCACGGGCTATTCCCGCATGTGTCGTGTCTTGTGCAGATGAGAATCCTTTTGACATAGTCGAGGGTAGGCCATGACCGGACCAAGCTTTCTAAGTTCCCTACTGGCTGAGGTGTTCCAATAGCTTCAAGTAGTAGTTCCAATAACACTTTGTTCTTACAGGTTGGACTTTATAGTTTGCAGAATTTGGTTTTTGTGGGCTTGTATTCTATATCAGTTTTACTTTCTGTACCTTTCATTCTATTTTACACTATTGGTTGGATTTAGTTGTATGCATGCATTTTTCCCCTTAGTGGTCTTTACATTTTAGCATTTGTGGTCTTGGAGATGTGTGTGCGTGTATAGGTACTTAGCCAATGTCGGCCATGTTAGTAATATGCCTACCAAGTGCTAGTCACCAGCCCCATGGAACATTGGAGGCTTGGTTGGGGAGTCACAGAATGGACCCCACTGGTATGAGTCGTGACTGAACCATACCAATAACATGATAAGAAAAATTAGAAACAAGGTACTTGAGTAAAAATAAAGCATTTTAATATTTTATTTAATTAACATGTTTAAAATTTCCATAGAGATTTAGTATTGATATTATTAATAATATAAATTTCCAATAACTTACCCATTATTATGGTCAATGGAATTTTTTTTCATATTTTCACAATGTCATAATCAAATTGAAAAACTCTTTATAGGATTATTTATTCCAATGATGCATATTACAATTATAAATCATTTTTTATTAATTAATTTAAATCAGACCTTCTCATTATCTATTTATAGAGTGATTCAACTTTTATATGATGTTTTTTGAGGTAATTTTCATTATTCTAATGATATTTTAAAAATCCCCCAATTTTCATTTTATGTTGGTTGTGTACGGATATAAGTTGGAAACTCTAGTGTTTGTTTGAGGATAACTAAATTGAATAAATTCTTAATTAAAAATAATTATATCATGTTTCATTTGTAGAAACCCAATATTTTATTGTATTCATACTTTTAAAATATAATTTTTTGACATCATATATTTCACACAAAATCATTATTAAACAAACAATGTCATACAATTGAATATCATTAATTTAAAAGGATAGGTATAAACTATTGGTTAAATTGGAGGGAATGAATAGTGTTAAAAAATTATGAAATTTATATATTATATTTTTAATAAAATTCTTTAAAATTATTCCAAATGATTTTATATATAGAAGATAAGAATGTTTCAAATTTTAGGCATTAAAAGACTGCATTTTTCTAAAGGTCGTTTTACCGCCTTTTAATGGCACAGTTCTTTTAATATTTTTTTTAATAAATTCATAAATTATATGGATAAAAAATATATTTTCAAAATAATAATTTCAAAATTATTTTAGGGTTATGTTTTTGTTATTTTTATGGAAATATTTTTTTTAGTGAATAGTTATAAATCCAGGGTTTTAAAAAACATTAATTTTCGTTATATAAGTATTATATTATTATTTGAATTTTATATCACCTTTGAAATTATAAATAAAACTTATGTACCTCCTAAATGAAAATATGAAATATTTATATCTTGGAATATGTAATTAAATGTTTTAAAAAGGAAAAAATAACTATTAATATTTGTGTGAAACATAAATATTTAATCATAATATTCCAATTAAAATAAGTATTTATAAGACATTTCATTTTCATAAAATATGTTCAAAATTTAATTTTTTATTCTTATTATTATAAGATAATGTTATGAAACCTTAATTAATTTTTGAATTTTTTATAAAACTAGTTATAATTTCAAAATATGTATTTTTTGAGTAAATTGCGACTTTATTAAAAAATTAAAATTCTTGTAAATATTAATTATTTTCATAACAATGAGCAGATTTTTTAATTCAACTTGTTAAAAAATTGTTAGGGATAAATTTTTTTATTTTTTTATGTATTTGATTTTTGTGAGTATTGAAATATGTTAATTTAGGATATTTAACAAATATAAGAATTATTGAGTCGTAGATGATGTGTGGAAACATAAGACGATAATCACAAAATATCCATCATTATTTAATTATATTTAGTGATAATGTCAAATTTATAGATAGTACTGAGAAAAAAAAATAAACTGATGTTTAGAATAATGAAAAAAACACTCATCTTCTCCCATATAAATATGTCCTATCAACACCACTTTTTGTCACACCTTAAAAGCTATGAAACTTTTCCAATTTATTCCCAATTCTATTATAAAGAATATTCCCAATTACCCTGAGGTTCTGGTCTCAATAGAAGACCGAACTCACATTCCCTACAACGGTTCTCACAGAGAATAACTCAGAAGGTAAAATCCAATTTCATTATTCTATATTTTCTTTAAATATCTTTTATTTTATATTCCATTCTCTTCCTATTCTGTCGAAAAATTCATCATAAATCTATTATATTATATATATATAATATACTGATATTATGATAATGGGATATCCACCGTCAATTCTCATGCACTTTTTTTTATAGTAAATAAAACGTCATCTGTGAGGTGTCGATTCACCCCCTTAATGGATAATGATTATTTAATTTTCAAATACCAAAATCAAGAATGATCATGAAAACATTTTTATTGTTAAATTATATTATAATAATTATATAATTTTTTTTTCAGTTTTTTAAAACTAGTATATATACATAAAATTAATTAATAAAACAAAACTACTGTGTGATGATTAAAAAAACACATAAATAATCCCAACATTTATCATTATGGTTTTATATAAAGAATGATAATAATATGAAAGAAAACAATGACATATATTGGAATCCAATATTTTGTAAGTTTATTAATAACATATAATTTCAATTCTTTATAACTATTCACATTTCATGTGATCATTCGTACATGTATATAAATGAACCAATATTGAAAACCAAAGGAAACAAACACTCCAGAATGACAAAATTGAATCATATAAATCATCATAATGGAACAAAGTGAACTTAATAAAGTTATATTAACTCAAACAAATGTTTAATAGGTTATGAATTTAATTATTAATGAATTTAATTTCATTATCCTAGACATTAAGTGAAAGTGATGAACACTTTATGGAAAAATGTAGTAGTTTCTTCATAAACATCGAGTTTTCATTTGGGTTAGGTTTTATCTCTATTTAATTTATTATAATTTTTATTTATTTTTTTATACATATAATAAATTTTGTTTATATTTTAAAATATACTGTATCTAGATCAGTTCATCTTTATTTAATGGTAAATACATATTTATAAGGTTACCTTTTCAATTATTCTATTTAAGCAAGCTTGATTATATTGAACATCCCAATATTTTACCCATTTTTGAGTATCATATTTATTTTATTTTTAGACAGATTTTTTCCAAAATCACCCATTTTTCCTTAAATAACTAAATATTATCATATTTTGTTTCATACAATGAATTACAACTATTTTGATTTTATAGACTCTTTTATAGATTCACTTAAACCAAACTGATGTGGCCCCATTCTAAATATTCTTAAAAACTATTTTACATATTAGACATCATTTACTACTCAAATATAATTTCAATCTCATTGAATTTTATTTTATATGATATAAATGTTAATAATAGGATTTTATGACAAATAAAAATGATTTTCCATTATAACTTAGCTTTATAAAGTTAAAAGAGATTTTGTTTTCCGACTTTTACTTATAAAGGATATATGCCTTGTTCAACACTTATTACGAATGTGTGGGGTATGTACTACCATTTGGTATATCATATCATGAGTATTCTTGTTCTCATGATAATCTATGTTTCATTTAATTTTATACCTTCATATGGATTATGATTTAAATGCTTGAAAGTGATATGAGACACATTGGAATGTTTAATGATTATTTTCCTTAAGAAATATTCAATGGGGGTGATTTTTTTTCATATATGTCACTATCCTTTGCCGAATCACATAAATCATTGATGTTGATTTCTTACGTTACCACCTACCATATTTTATTAAATGAATTATGACTATTTATGGTAGTTTACTATCTTGATACCATCCTCAACAATACTCTGGATGGTTTAATATTATGTTAAATATTTGGGGGACATTATATTCTAGTTTCAGTAGGAATTCAATTATTTATTATGTTCCACCCCTTCCATATGAGGAATTATGCAGACTTATAATGTGATGGGTTGGGCCCACTATAGCCTCTCGATGCATTAGTAGGTCTAATGTGAGGAACTATATCGGGTGTTTCCCAATTTATGTATATTGTTTCAAACAAATCATTGAAAATATGTTTATGATGTATGACATTATCCATTACTTACTTATGATACTAGTAAATGATATTCCATTTGATTATTTGAATACTAGAATTTCTATGGTTTAATTTATTTCTCATGTGATTATTTATGGAATTAGTTAATAAGATTTCATTCATTCTATATTATGATCGAGATTATGTTTTAATGTCTTGTCTTCTTATTTATTCACCATGCCTTATTGTTTATGATACCTTCCATTGTATTCCGTACCCTTACTAAGCATATGAGATCACCCCTTTCTTATGATTTACTTTTCATATAATTAAAAGGTGTATATTGTGACTCATATATAGGTTTAATCTAGGATAATAATGGTGTTTATTAAAGGATTTTCAATGTGGAACTTTATGTTTTAAATTGTAATGTAATATTCATGTATGTAATCCAGCTTCCCAAACTGCCAAACAGTTCAACCCTTTAGAATTTGAATGCTTGTTCATAATACCAATGTAATAAAGTGAGGCACTACCTCGGAGCTACTAGGGCTAGGGAATTTATAGTTGGTATTAGAGTGAGTGTAGTAGAATTATTAAATATTAAATTTAGAAAACATATACTTGTGAAAATAACCCCAAGAAAGGCATTGAGGTTAAAAATTGAAAAACATCTTACCATTATGATTAGGTAGAGAATATTTGTACCTTAATAGAAATAAATCCCTATCTGGAAACTAGAAGTGGACATGGTTCGAAAAAAGATATACCTAGGATTAACAACTCTGACATGGTGCACCGGGCCTGACTCAGCGCATCCTGGTACACGACAACAAGACTTAATGCGCACCTCGTTTAAGACTCCCAGGTGATATTATTATGATAATTCACATTTTATATATAAGCTGTTATGATTCATTGGAATATATAATAAAAATGAATAACCTAGGTTAAACATAAGCTGTTTTAGGATGAAAATAAGGTTCCTTGATATTATATAAGTTTTTATACATTTTTCTCACTATTACTATTCTCACACACACTATGCTTTATAGTTCATCCAATTGATAGAACCCAAATTGGTCTTGTTAACACAGATCATGTTGGATAGATTAGTGATGAAGAAAAATCAAATCGGGTGTTGATATAAGTGAAAGATATCATGTTCTTCCATAATAATTTTTCCTGAAATATTATTAACAACATATACCATAACCAAATCCTAAACTCTCTATAGAATAGAAGTTTGGAGTTTTTTAAGAGATTCAGTGGAGGGGACCATAGAGAAAAGAAGGAACAATTTCCATCAATTTTGAAATTATGTAGGAGACAACAAACTATGTGTCTAAGTGTAATGGGGAAATGATTTATGTGTGAGAAAGAAGGGCATAAATCAACTATTGGTACTGAAAAATAGAGAGTATTAAGGAAATAAAACACATCCTGATAATCCATTTTTAGTTCATTTCATTAAATTTGGGGAATTTGGGCATTACTTGAGTCAATTATTAATTATATATGAAAAAATATAAACAAAATAAATAAGTTTGGGGAAATAAATAGATGAAGTATTAATGTATATGTGTTTTATTGATAATATTAGTGATTATCAATATTTTAATAATTTCAATCCTATCACTTTTGGATGATATATTAATATTGTTTTACAAAATGGATGATGTATAGGCTGGGTGAATACCTGTGGTGTTTTGTAAGGAAATGGAGTTTGAAATCACAATCGATGAACAATAAGGGTGCAATGCCCACCTTCAGCCTACATAAAGCCATAATTAGTGTAACGTTTAATTTAATCTTATAGACGCAATTATTTTGATTTTATGGACATTTGTTTTATCAAATAGATAATCTTTTGTTTAGAAAGTGATATGGTGAATAATGGTTTATTATTATATTAGATGATCCAAAATATTTTTAAGGAATAAAAGCTGAATTGTAAATTAGAGTAAAATACAATTTTATTCACTATTGGAAAGGATGTATGTATCAATGGTTTTAAACCATTTTTATAGGTTGGGAAACTATTGGTATATCCTATACCAATGTTTTTCCAATCAATTGGCTAGTTATTCATTGGGATAGGCCTATCATAATGGTTCTATTTCAAAAATTTCTATAGAGATTTGTATATTTTTGCATCCCAATGGTTTTATAGGAATATTTTGTATATATTTGTACCAATGGTTTGTTAAGCATTCATATATAATAAAATTAAATAGTTTACCAACAGTTTTAAAAGCATTGGAATAGATTTTTCTCAAAAATTTAGTAAACCGTTGGTATATTTATGCTTTTCAACATTGTACAAATGGTTTTAAATTGATGGTATAGATTTTATCCATAATTCTATCCAACAACCATCTAGAATCCCCTCTATTGCATATACTTACATTCAACTCTTTAAAAACCACAAAAAAACACCTACAATAGCACATAAAAATAACAGACTCTTCCAACCATTGGCTGTACCAGAACATAGTATTCCCCACTTTAATCATCATATGAAAAACACTCTTCTAACTTACCAATTTCAATTAATTTGGTACAAACCTCTTAATATATCTACTTTACTCCAAATCCTTGAACATATTTTATCCTCATGTAGTTGATTGTGTGTTATCTACTATATCATGACTTAGTTAAAACTTCATTATTAGAAAATGATAAGAAAAATTCTCAGTTCTTAGGTAGAAAACACCTTTTACATCCCATATTAGCAGTACACAGCCTTGTTGTGTTGGTATTATTGATTATTGAGTTTAGTATTTTCAACAGTAATGATTTTTTGAATAGGTTATTTATTGTAGGTACTGATTTTTATAGACGTATTTAAATGATGGGTTGTAATGAAATTGTGGTGAATAATTACTCAAAGAGATATTGGAGAAACATTCTTTGAATTTGTGGACAAAGGGATATATCATCATCACCCTGATGGTGAGAGACCAAACACTATTTAAATGTGGGAATGAGATTCAATCAAAATGGTGTCCCATAATTCAAATCATCAAAATAAAATGAATTATAGTAAGATGGATTTTAAGTGATATAATGACAATGAATATTCTCATGTTCTTCAGCAAAGATTTTGACTGTATGGTTTTCTGAAACATGTGACTCACCAAAGGCTGGTTAGGTAGTGGGAGAGGACATTTAGAATCCAAGGAAAGTCTAACAGATTCCAATTTGATAGAATTATTCAACGAAATGTTGGAAAATGTTTTGTATATGGCCACATCCACAAGAAAGTCCATGAGTAGTGGCATAGTTTACAGTACAATGTCGTTGAAAAGATTTCATGGAACTATGAGTGGGATATATGGAGATTACATGGAAGGGGATATAAGGAGGGGCCATAGACATGAGTGGTTTTGGTAGGGAGGGTGGTGCGTTGGGGAGGCTTTCATGGATAATTATGGGTAGGGTAGTGAAATACCATTGATTCCATGTGAAAAGAGAATTCATATAATCCAATTATAGATAGGGAAAAAAAATATACAAGTGAGATGAATGACCCAATCAATACTTTTAATGTTTAAATATATATTTGTAGGACCCCGAGACACCCTGAGAGGGGAGGGGTGAATCATGGTGTCAACTTTTTCTTTTTAAAAACATGGATCTTGTTCCCACGTTGGTAGGAACTAGTTAAACCTATATGATGGATATGATCAATAATGGAACATTCACATGCAAAGAGGTGACACAACAATTCTTACATTGATCACCACTAAGGGCTACGTCCAAGGAGCATACACCAAAATGTTGCAGGTCATACCAAATTCAACTAATCTTCACTATCTATAGATTACAAAGGTTCGGTAACAATCACTCTATCCCAAGCTCACATACATTACAAAAGTTCCGGGATAGCTCACTGCGTCTCTCGGGTCACTCCTGTTGACTCCCCTGGCACACAACCTTCAGTGAAGTCCCACTCAATTTATATAAGTGAATGTCCCTTCAATAGATAGATATGAAGTTCTTTGTATCCTATTCCCCATGAGACTTTTATTGCATCAATGTTTAAATTTGATTCTCTTTTATGTTAAATACTTCTTCTTTATTGGAATGACTGAATGCACTAGATCCTATTGTCTTTGTTTTCATAAATCTCAACCACTTATGTGATTGCTCAGTAAATGAAGCTCATCATACTTGGCATTGTCAGAATCAGTTCTCCATTTATGCATGAGATCATGAATTTTTCATTTATATTTCCTCTTTAATATCACTTTGCACCGAAGGTATCAGGCAATCTTTTATCTTTTCTCCAGCTCCAAAAAGACCAGTGGGATTCAGCAATATCTGGCATGCTTCCCTAAGCCCAGTGTGAAAGTCTCAAGATTGCGCACAAGTCTTGGCATGCAGGTCCAAATTGGAACTCTAGTGTCACCAAACCACCTCCGCGACTCTTCCTTCTCCAACTCCAAACATGCACGACCTAATATCATTCTCGCCCAAAACACACTGGACACGCAACCAACAGCTGTCGCGAAACGTATACCTGTGCGACCTACACACCACTTGCATGACCACCACACCAGCATGATAGGAGCACTAATTTTCTCTTAGTGTTGATCTCATGCAGCATGAGGAGGGGTCCACCTTTATCTATAGGAATTTTGACACCCTGCACGACGGCGTGCAAGTCTTCCCTCGACGCAAAAGTTTCAGCGTCCAACTCCGACCGCCCAAGCCTTTATCGCGCTACTCACTTTTATGACCAAACCAATACTTGCGTGACCTTATTTCCTTTTCCATATTTTGATGTTTTTATTTTGAAATACAACATGAACTAATGTTCCCAATCCTCTAAGTAATCGGCACGCAAGTCCCTTTTACTGTGTTAGTCACGTGTGCGACCAAACTCAAAACCTGTGCGACCCTTATCCTTATTCAATATTTTGATGTTATGATATTTAAAAAAATATTGCGCGCATGTTTCCAAGCATCTAAGACCTTGGCACGCAAGTCCCATTACCAAAAACACTTATCTCCATTTTTCAATTTTAAGGCCCAAAAATTTGGCAAACATTGGAAAACGGAGAAACCTTGTATCTTCTTTTATTTTACCTTCCCCAAATCATTAATTCCTTTGTCAAAATTATTGAATCAAACATGAATCCTAAACCACAACCCTTGAACTCGACATACCACCATGAAATCCCCTTTTTCAACAAATTTTTGTGTCATTATTTTATTGGTCAACAAGGATAATCACATCAAATTGCCTTCTTCAACAACTATTCTTCTTTAATCACAAACTCCACTATCATGATATAGATACATTGATATATTATAAATAGAATCATCATATTTTGATACAATGGGTAGTGCATGTCCATCTTAGAATTCCAATCCCTTTCACTTTGTCTTCTTCTTCAACCATCATTCTCTACTTCAAGCAAATCATACGATTCTATTCTTCAAGAAGTCTCTTGCATGGTTCTCATGAAATCCTAATGAATTGCATGGTCTTCATCAACCGTCATGTATTATTCTTCATCTGTCATTCTCAGATGGATTATACCTCACCATTCTCCATTATTGTAATCAATGTGTCACCTTTGACACATGTTCTCTGAGTTTATGATCAGTACTACAATCATCTGAATTTCCATTACTCCATTCCATTTCTTTAGAGTAATTCTTGATCTCCTTCATTTTGATCTTCATTGACAAATATTGACAAAAAATAGAACCTTATATACAAAGTGGTCCCAACAATATCCCCCTTTGTATTTTGTTAACAATACCTTACATATCTTCTGAAATGAATTTGTCAATGTCCAAATGAGAATCTTTTCTTCAATCACCTTTTCTTCATCAAACATTCATTTAACTTTCTCTCCCCCATATTGACAAGAAATACAAAGCTAATTGTAGGGAGGGTATCAATCTATACATAAGCAATGTTTCATTAATCATTTAACTCTATGTCTACTTAAGCAATGCTTGGTGTAGAAAACAAGAGGATTTGATTTAGAAAACATGGCTGTACAGTATTCACTGTTCATGATACCACATGAGATGAGAAATCATGTAATTTGTCTTCAAGGGTTTTCCACTTTCATTTCAGGCTTAAGAAATCAAATTTGATAGGGAATAATTGACATAAAATTCTAACACACATATCAGCAAACAGACCAAAGACACTCAAGTGAAATTGGAAGGATAAGTGGCCTTGGGGCACTTCCATTATTCTTATGTCCCTGATCAAATCAGTTACTTCCCATTGGTAGAATGATCATTGTTCTGAGTTACCAAGGTTGAGAGATTGAGAAATGACATACCTTCTCCAATAACATTTTTTTTCAAGAAATTAATAGAGTAATTGAATTTAATACCAACTGGAGTTGATATTGATTGAAATAATGATTTTGGAAGCTTCTTCATTTTTTTCTCCCCCTTAAGGGACAAACTCCTCATCATCTTCATCAACAGTGATCATTCTTTATCTTAATATTTTAATATCAATTGAATAATCTTCCATGGATTGCAACTTCTTCAGCATAATTATCAAGAGTTGACAACATTCACTACTTCTTAGGTTCTCCCCCTGAGAGCATGCTTCATATTCAATTCCATGCATTATTAGCACAAATACAATACAAAAATGATTAAGTGAATAAGGTAGTTCATCCTTGATTCATCAACACAAGTTGCATGGTTGAGGTTCTTTTCACAACCATGTTCCTCTTTTCACTCCAGTCTTCATGCCAGCACATTTTAGAAGATTTTAGGATATGTGTTGATTTGGTGTGGTTCCCTTCCCATTATATTCTGTGTTGTATAGATAATTATTCTACTTAATAACCATTTTTAATGATGCATTCTTATTCCTTTTGAGTAATTCTTCTCGAACTGCTATTAAGGTCAGAAAACTTTTTTCATTGTGACCAGATCTCATACATCTCTCACATAGAACATCTTGGACACATGTGTTTCTTTTGGTTTGCAATCTCTCATGCCCTATGTCTTCATATTGTGAAATTTTTTCTTTTCCTTTCTCACTAGCCTTGGAATTTTCATCTTCAAGTTTCATCATTATTTTCAAATATTCTGGCCAGATGACCAATATGACAATCAGAACTGTTGCAGCTAGTCTGGATCTTCCACCTGGGTTCATATAAGTTTCAACCCACTTAGTTTTTCTTTTGGATGAATGAACCTTCAATTTCATGGATCTGAAATCCTGGGACTTCTCAGCTTCAATAATTGAGATCTTCTTATGGAAATGTGTGTTCATACTATTCTTATGACTTCTTCCCAAGGTACTTGCTTCATACTTATATGGCATCAAAGGTCTTCTTTTATTATCAACAATGAAATCATGTTGATATGGACACGTGCTTACCTTGTGACCACTGACGTTTCATACATCACAAATGTTTTCAAGCATTCCAAATATGTTTGCTGTAAACAGATGATTCTGAACCTGCATATTTTTCTTCTTCTTCTCTAGATTTCTTCCCTTTGATACATGCTTTATTTGTGCTTTTTCATTAAAGGCTTTGTACCAACAATCTAGTGATCAATTCCCAAATCTGTTGCAGCAACAACATGGACCCACAAATCGTTTCATCTTTGTTTCTTCTGTATGAGGTTATTAAGACTTCTTCCTAATGCGTTTTTCTATATCTGAGGAACCATCTCCCAATTTTTTCTTCATATCCTCCTTTTCCATGGTAGTAGGTTTCTTCTTGTCACCTTTCATCTTCTATACTTGTTTAGAATTTTTCTTCCAGCCTACACTGATTGTGGGAATGTATTTAGAAACATGAGTACAAGATGGTTTGGATGGTACCTTAACTTTCTCAGTTTCTTGTGTTATATCAATGAGTCAAGTCAGGATCTTGTTATCACAAGTTGGAGGTCTTTTAGCTTTAGTATCCTCCAGTGAGCATTGAGTACTAGCTGCAACTGATTCTGTTTCATTCCTTTATGAAGTCTCAATATGTGTCTTCTCAATATTTTTCAGTTGGGCTTCTAATTTTTGACTTTTAATATTGAGGATGATCTTCTGATCTTCAATCATTATCATATTCTCTTCACAAGTCTTCGTCAATCTTTCAACTTCAACTTCATGCATATTTACACGGTTTTGTAACAAAGAGTCGAGTTCCTTGAATCTCTTCGATGTTTCATCCAAACAAAAACACTTGAAATCAGTGCACTTCATCAGATTAGCTTCAAGTGCATGGATCTTTTCTTTTAGAGACTTATTGACTCCCTCTATTTCTTCAAAGACTTTAATCTGTTTGGTGAGCTTTAAGCATTAAAGTATTTTAACATCCAAGAACTTTTCCAAATTATCATCTTCTCTTTCCAATTGATTGATCTCATCCTGCATGCATTGAAAGATTAAAATAACAGGGTCAGCTATTTCTTCAGGAATATCACGCTGATAGCATAATAATTTCTCCTGATCACTTGGGATACAAGTGTCTTCCATTCCAATTGTAGAATCATGATCTAATTGCTCAATACAGTCCAAGACTAATATTTCTTCATCATTGGAATGACATGGAGAACTAGACACTAAAACTTCTTTGGATATTATGGACTTCATCAACTACTTCTTCTCATTCTTTTTCCTATTTGTAATGGTCTTTCTAGATGTAGGATTGTGCTCAGAAATGAAGGAATCTTCATCAAGACTGCACTTCATTGTAGACTTTAGGAAAGAAAATCAAATCATCTTCTAAATAGAATTATTATAGAGTATCCAACATATGTGAACCTCACTCTGATACAACTTGTAGGACCCCGGCACACCCTGAGAGGAGAGGGGTGAATCAGGGTGTCAAATTTATCTTTTGAAAACAAAGATCTTGTTCTGACGATGGTAGGAACTAGTTAAACCTATATGATGGATATGATTAGTAATGAAACATTCACATGCAAATAGGTGACAAAGAAATTTTTATTTGGTTCACCAGTAAGGGCTACATCAGATAAGCATACATCGACAAGTTTCTGGTGGTACCAAATTCCCCTAATCTTCACTAGCTATGGAATAAAAAGGTTTGGGAATAGTCACTCTTTCCCCGGATCACTGCCTTTACAAAAGTTCATGGATAGCTCACTATGTCCCCCAGGTCACTCTGGTTGACTCCCCCAGCTCACTGCCTTCGGTGAAGTCCCCCTCAGTTTATATATGTGAAGGTCCCTTCAACAGATAGTCATGGAGTTTTTTTTCTCCTATTCAACATGAGACTTTTCTTGCATCAGGGTTGAGAGTTGATTCTCTTTTCAGTTCAATCATTCTTCTTTAGTACAATGAATGAATGTACCAGATCCTCCTATCTATGTTTTCCAGAATCACAACCACTTATGTGATTTCTCAATAAATGAAGCTTATTTTGCGTGGCATTACCAGAATCAGTTCTCCATGTAAGCATGAGATCAGGAATGTGTCATTTAGATTTCCTTTTTAATCTCACTTTGCATCGAAGGTATCGGGCAATCTTCCAGCTTTTGTGCAGCTCCAAAACGACCGAAGGGCTTCAGCAATACCTGGTGCGATTCCCCAATCCCGGCGCGCAAGTCTCAAGATAGCGCACAAGTCTCAGTGCACAAGTCCAAAGTTGCACGCACGTGTCCGTAAACAACATGCACGACTCTTCCTTCCCCAAATCCAAACCTGCACAACCCAATCCCCTTCTCAACCTAAACACCCTTGATGCACAACCAACTACTGTCGTACAACTTATACTTTCACAAACTACACTCCAATTTCATGACCACAACACCTGTGTAATGGGATCTCGGATTTTCACTAAGAGTTGAGCTCGTGCAGAATGAAGAGGGGTCGACCTGTATTTAGATGCATTTGGACACCCTGTGCGACGACGCACAAGTCTCCCCTCGGCGCTAAAGTTTCAACACACAACTCCAACCACCCAATCCTCTATCACGCTACTCACTTGCATGAACAAACCAATACTTTTGTGACCCTATTTCCCTTTCCATATTTTGATTTTCTAATCTTGAAAAACAAAAGGCGTTCAAGTTCCCAAGACTCCAATAATCGGCGTGCAGGTCCCTTTTTCCATGCTAGTCACTTGCGCAACCAAAACCAGAACAAGCGCAAACCTTGTCCCTATGCCATATTTTGATGTTATGATCTTGAAAAACATATGGCACGCAAGTTTTGAAGCCTCTAAGACCTCGTCACACAAGTACCATTTCCAAAAAATCATTTCTCCATTTGTCAATTTTAAGGCCCAAAAATTTGGCAAACACTGGAAAACGACGACACCTTGTATCTTATCTTATTGTACCTTCTCCAGATCATTCATTCCTTTGTCTAAATTCTTGAATAAAACTTGAATCCCTAACCGCAACCCTTGAACTCAACATGCCACCATGAAATCCCCTTTGTCAACAAATTTGTGTGTCCTTGTTTGCTTTGTCAACAAGCACAATCAACTCAAATTTCCTTCTTCAGCAACTCTTCTTCTTTCATCACAAACTCCACTATCGTTGTATATATACTTTCATAGATTAGCTTTATCATCATCATATTTTGATACAATGTGAAGTTCATGGACATCTCAGAATTTCAATCTCATGCACTTTGTCTTCTTCTTCAACCGTCATTCTCTACTTCATGCAGATCATATCATTCTATTCTTCAAGAAGTCTCTTCCATGGTTCTCATGAAATCATGAATAAATTCATGGTCTTCATCAACCTTCATGTATTATTCTTCATCCCTCATTATCTTATGGATTATACCTCACCATTCTTCACTGTTGTAAACAATGTGTCACCTTTGACTCATGTTCTCTGAACATATGATCAGTACAACAATCATCTGAATTTCCATTCCTCCATTCCATTTCGTTGGAGTACTTCATGATCTCCTTCATTATGATCTTCATTAACAACTATTGATTACAAATACAACCATATACACAAAGTGGACCCAATAATATTAAATATCCAAATACCCAAATTACATTTTAAAAATGATGACAATACATTGGTAAAATGTTATTTGACTTAAACTATATAGTATTTAGTATAACGAAGAAAAACATAATGTGGCTGACCTAATAACATATATATTAAATCACAACATTTCAGCAAAAATAAAATATTCTTGATATCAACCAAAAAAATGTAATAGATCAATTTTTACCTCATTAGCATCACTGTCACTATCCTAACCATCATTATCAGTATTATCGTCGTCCTCATCCTCATCCTTGCCCCAATCGTCATCCCCATTATAATCCTCATCCTCATACCCATCCATATCCTTGGACACATCTTTATCCTCATCATTTCCCTCAGCCTCTTCCTTGTCCTCATCTTTGGCTTCATCATCATCCTCATCCTTGACCTTATCTTCAGCCTCATCCTTTCCCTCGTCCTCGACCTCTCTCTCATCCTTGAAGTCATCCATGGCCTTGGCATCATCCTCATCATCAACCTCTTCCATGCCATCATCATCAACATGAAGGACCTAATCTCGATCTTCACTAGAATAGAATCATGGTGCACTATATATTGAATTCATCGATGGAATATATTCATCCAGATATTTGATGACCTTAGGTGGAAGTGTTGGACATAAAACATTCATCTGTTTCGTAAATTCATTGCTTGTCCCAACACACCGTTCATCTAACCATGTGGCACTTTTTTCTACCAGTTCTTCCCATTACATAACCTTTTAGAAATCCGTGGCACTAAAACAAGTACCTAAATAGGTCTAATACCTTGTCGGGACTATACTCTGACCTGGTCGGTTGCATACTCTTCCAGGGTTCTCATCTCCCAACACGTGATGTTATTGATCCTTTGTCCCAAAAGTGTCATGTTCTAGTGAATCAAGAGCCACCAAAGCATCCTATTAAAAATATAAATAGATTATGAAGTTAAAAATAGATATTTAAAATCTGAATCATAAATAAAAACATATAATCTGCTACTGTGTCAGTTCATTATCCAAAATTCTATATTTTTTTACTTCTGCTAGTGAAAAACCATTTATCTCAAGGCAAACGTCCTTCAATATTCAATACCTACCTCTGTAATGATATTTAATGTATGAAATCAAAATTAAAAATAGAATACCTATAATTAATTTCATAAATAAAATTTTATCAAAATCTTTAGAAATTGAATATATTATGGAGGAGACACTGGAAAGTGATTTCCTAATGAAAAATTATAAACAAATTTCATACCTACTTCCTCTCATGATCTGACATCGTAGTATGAACCAATGTGATGAGATATTTTGTAGCATCAATGTTATTTTTTTAATATTATTCCAAAATAAAATTCAATAATACAAAAATATTATTAATAAAAAACATGAACATTTTCATTTAAATATCTCAATTGTGATTAATACCTTAAACATGATAGTCATCCAATGTGTAATCCTTTCCCAATACTATTCTATTGGAAAATCATCCATAATTGGTACCAACTATAACTCTATTCCAACTATAGAACTCCATCCAATATATAAATCTTGCTTATATACTCTCCAAAGTTCACCTAACTCCTTTAAATGTGATGGTCATGCACCCTCACCATCCATAAAATTAAAAGGAAGCCGACACCAAAAAATTATTTAATAGAAATATGAAAAGAATTTTACATTAAATAAAACAGATTATTTTACCCATATATGTTTCCAATCATTATCTTTGACTTTCATTGAAAACTATCTCCATGAGATCAGGCTGAGAGGAATGGTGTCAGTGAATTTGGAAAGTGTCGCCAAAAAACTCTGACATTTATGGCGTATTTTTTCGATAATTTGGTTGTCCTTGTTGTAGTCCACCAACAACTTTATGTTGAGGCTCGAGACCAAAAACATGCATGTATGCACTTTCCCCTACATCTAATCAATATAAGTATCTGTTATGATAGAAAAAAAATCATATATCAATACATGTTATAATGCGAATAAATTATGGTAAAAAAATTTATTTGGTATCAAAAATATACATGCAGTAGTCTGATCAATGGGTGCCTCTGGATCTGCTTCCAGTAAAGGAACATCACGCTGTACCAATGGACTAGGTCCCAGTATATGCTCGATAGGCACAAACTATGTCAGAGCATGAGTAGCAGAAGGAATATAGAAGCTCATAGAAAAAAATACATAGTAATCAAGATGGTATGGATGGCTGACCAACTGCATTATATGGATGAGGTGTGGGAAAAATTCGTGGATACATTAAAGATGGGTGAGGAGGCTCAGATGTAAATGGTGTTGAAAACATGGGAGGCCTGAATATCCTATGTCTCCCTAATGAAATAGTGAGATCAGAATGTGTGGAAGACGGTACATCATTTAGAGGGGTAGGGTATAAAAGGGTACACTGACTGGAGTGTCTAGCTCTCATACCACTCCCCTTGTACCACCGACCTCAATACTAAGACCACTACTAGACTGCTCATCGAATAAATATCCCCTTTATGGTGGATCCTTCAAATTTTTTTAAAATGAAATTATTCACATGAAATTATATGTTATTGTTATATATATACATATATATGAAATAAAATATTCACGACAGATACTAATGGATGAATGACCATCTATATCATTTTATGATTATTTTCCATCATCTATTTTCTTTGTTTCTCCCTATATGGTTTCATTTCCTTCATTTTAAAACAAATATGGAATTAATTAGAAAATTATAACTACTATGTAACCAAAAAATCTAAAAATTTTAGACATGGAATATTTTTCATAGGTCATTATTTCATATTTTTAGTTAGTAAATTTAGATATTTTCGTGTAGGCCATTATTTTCATTGGTTTTAATTTTCATATCATTCAGTTTAATATTTCTAGATCTATTCATCTACATTATTGTTGAAATTTAACTGTTTATGTTTTTTTTGGTTTGGTTGGCTTGAATATAGTTCAATTCAATATTAAAAAATGAAACTCATAGAAAACTACAACGAGTAAATATTTGAAATGCGAATGAACTTCTTTTGGGATACAAAATATTTGTAATTAAGAGTAAATTAATTTGTATATCACAAACCCCAATAACTCAAGTCACACTAAACCAATAGAATTGAGAACACTGATAAATGCTTCTAAATATGTTCCATCACAACTTTAAGTTTTAAATATACATTAATAATTGAAGTATTGGATTCATCATAAGTAATAAATCAATTGAGGGTAATGGGAGTAGGGATGGTGTCAATTTCATCATCACCATCATCCCAAAAATGTCTTGGGATTACTTCATTAATGACAGAAAATTCAGGTCTAAAATGATAGTTGACATAAAAAACATGTAACTCTATTGATACCAATACATTTGGTTCATTGGTATCAGGAGTTCTGGTTATGTCAAAAACTCAAAATCCTTAATCATTAATAAAGGTTCCCAACCTCATCCTCAAATCAAACGACATGCATTTATTTATAGTGACTTGACCGTGAGAGTAATAATCCAATATTATCATTTTCTCAACAACACCATAATAAGATACACTTTCAAAACAAGGTCTATTATCCAATGCAGTGGCATAATAGTCTGTTTTGGAAGTTAGCATAATACCATCATCTTGTGTTCTCATGTTATTTTCTAATTTAGTGATAATAAATTTGTACCCATTGATCACAATTTATTTACATTCATGAACAACTGTTGTAGTAGATTAATCCAAAGAACATATTTCCTTAGATAAAATGTAAATAGAAAAAATTGATTCCTAAAATAAATTAATATTACACCTAATTAAATAATGGTTTTATTTATTTTTACACCAATATTTCTTCCCTCAATTTCAAATAAGAAAAAAAATCTTTACAAAGATAAGTGTGTATCCTTATCAAAGATAAATAATGATGATTTATATTTATCATTTCATTATGTTACCTAAGGATAAAAATAAAAATAGTTTAAAAGATATTAAAAATTACAAGATATGAGATAAGCTATACATTTTAAATTTACATACTTGATGTAGTCATCAAACAACTCATAGTTTAAGAACACTGTGTGATGTCCCAACTCCCAATCTTCAATGCTTATTGTGGGAAATGAATATGATCTTTGTGTCATGACACAACACCTGAATCCTAGAGTTGGTGAATTATTTTAATTCATTAGAATTATTACTAGGAATCAAGTCCTGAAGGACCGATCAGTTTAATAGTCTTGGAAAATATAATACATTCAAGAACATTGCATTAAAATTTATAAAATAAAATACAACATAGACATTACTTTGAAAATTTTATTATTCTTCTAGCTTAAACCTGTATATAAATCATAATACACTTCTTGTCTTCTTGGGAAAATAAAACATTAGAATGGGGTGAGCTCAAATGCCCAGTAAGGGTAAATAATTTAGTAGAATTTATAAAATATTAAGGCAATATGTGTAATAATAAAAAAACATTTTTAAACATAATCATGATCATAACACTGAAAAAATAAATCAAACATTATTATATATACATGCACGTGGATATTCTACAAGGTGAATTATCTATTGTAATAACTAATTTCATAATGAAGGAATGCATAATGTCGGATATCATAACCACATACTCAAGGCCTCGTACCGAGACTACAAATTAATTTTTTTTTCAAGGCCTCTACCAAGATAGGAATTTATCTCATGAGACATACTGTTGCATCTAGGGGCTATTGAGCCCCCCACCCGTCACTTACTAAGTCCAATGCATTCCACATATGAAAATGTGGAAACATAACATAAATATATATATTGAAAATAGCATACAAAATGTCAATACTTTAACCATAAACCATGAATGGTATGAAAATAACACATCCATAGTCAAACATTTCTTAACCCATTCAATATAATATGGAGGATTGTATTATAATAAATCAATCTCATTCAAGATTAATATATAGTAAATGATGTTGACATAGTTGAAAATGTTTAGTAAAACTCATTGAGAGTCGCTTTTTGTTAAATCATTTAAATGACAATAATTTATAAAGGAAGTAAATTAAATGATATTTTTGAACCAAAGTGTCCCATAACACATTGAAAATTTGGAAAGGAATTAACATTTTAAACCATTCATACCCATATAAATAAATCCTTAGAACCATTTTGAAAACATGGACATAATTGAGAAAATTTTAGAAGAATAAATATTTAAAACATTTAAAATGTTGTTTTAGTTAACGAATCACTAAAAAAGAATCCTTTTGAAAATTATTTTATGAAACATGGAAATGGATGATAGATATTTCCTATTACATACTTATATATAAACAATATCATATAATAATGAGATTGAGAAATTAATCGTTACCTTGTACTCTCCATTGGTCGTGGGTATGTTTATCCTCCTGTATAATGACCATAGTATGTTATTAAATTATAACATAACCATATTAATATTTATTATTTCATACTTGATTCATTTATGACTTTATTCAACTTATTTAATAATTATTTCAATGTTAAAATAACATTTCAGGTAATAATCTCTTCCTTTATCGTACATGTATTAACTTTTTATTTTTAATTCTTTCATGATTTAAATGCTTCCAGAATATAAAACATTATTTATGTATCATATATATTCCGAATATAAATTTGTATAATAGATAGATATATGAAATGTAAAACAATATTTATGGAGATGGTAGGCCATACATATGCGTAAATGCTGTTTTAATTTTCATATCGTATTGAAAAAATGTAAGTGAATGAGATATATGTAAATTAAAATATATAGATATATTTCCAATAGCATTATTATTTCATATATCACATACTTATTAATAATATACATTTTTACATTCATCATTTAATTTTGAACGTTGAAATGAATCTCATCGCATCGTGGGGATGTTATGTCGTACGCACGCAGACACGACTATATAATTCTATTGATGATGAAATTGTATGTAATTAGATGATATATTATATGAAAGAATAATTAACATTTTATATTTATTATTTACATCAGTTATACTTATTATTATACCCATCTAAATAAGAAAGCGTTGAATAACAAACTACACCACGATGTGTAGACTGTAAGCCATACGTACGCACGTATGGTGACTTTTTCATTCACATGATTGATAGAATAATGAATAATTTTATACCATATTGACAATAAAATCATTTTATATGGAAGGAACTAGATTTTTTATTTTTATATGGGATCAAAAAATAAATAGAATGTTGAATAAGAAATGAACTTTTAAAGAAGTGATGAAATAATTACCTCTTCTTCAGGTGCTTCCTTTTGATTAGATCAAAAGGGCTCCTTAGGTTGGATTTATGTTCAAACTGAGGAATATAGTTTAAATTTAGTGTATTTAAGAGGATATTTGAGTTGGGTTTGGATGATCCAAATGGCTTTGGTGGTATGCTCTTAAGATAAGGGGAAGTACCCTTTTATAAAAGAGGTGAGGGTCACTTTTGGAAATGCTTGAAATATTATTTTATGATAAAATTTTTTTATGTTTATAATGACTCCAAAAGGATTTATTTCGAGGATAAGGTGGTGATGGGTCGAAATATTCTTAACCAATAGGTTTTAGAAATTTTTAGGGTACCATATTAATCATATATTTTATATTTAATGCTTAGTTAAATAGTTTATCATTTACCAAATGTTATTGTATTATTATATTACATGGTTAATAAACAAAAAATAAAATTCCAAAACAACCTCAAGTTGTTAATTAATGAAATATATATAATTAAATATGTTTTTTTGCTGAAGAGTATAGTTTTAGGAATATTATATCATTTATTAATATAATATTTGTTTTAAAAACTAATTTATGTCAATTTTGACACTATTTAGTATTTGGTTTTTGTGAGAGTCAGAAAAACATGATTAATTTGAAAGAAATATATTAAATAAACTCTAACATTCCATATTATCCCTTAAAATTAGTGTAATTCATTAAAAGTATAAATTTACTATTAGTTTGATATTTATAATATCAATTATTTTATACTTTCATAAGTAAGGTAATTTATGCATCATCATTGTGTCATAAATAAATCTAATTATTTAATGTCTAAAAATTATAAATAAATTATAATGATATTGGAAATATTTTTATCTTTATAATTAATATTTATAGTCAAATTTATCTTATATATTACCCTATATTGAAAATGGTATAGTTTTTAAACATAGAATTTTACACTTCTAACTCTTCATTAAATTAAATAATAATAAATGTCCTAATCCAATCCATGTGGATAAAAAAGGATCATATTTTATTCCTAAAGATTATTTTTGTCGTAATACAATTATCCAATAGAAATAATAAATGTGTTAGGGTAATTATAATATCACTTTTACCTTTAATTACACTATTTATTTTTAATAGTGGTAAATAAAATTCAAAAGTTACTATTCACCAAAAATTATATTCATCCTATTGAACCACATTTAAAATAATGTGGTCAATAGTGTCTCTTGGATTTCTAAAATTCAATTCATAGTAGTAGTAAAATTATCTTTTATGCAAATTTGCAAATGTGCCTCGTAGGTGGGTAAAAGACGTTACGAAGTTCAATAAAATTTAATATACATAATCTTATTATAAAATGAATCCAATGAATTAAATTGAACTTATATATGTATTATGTTTCTATTTTGATGCAAAATAAATTTAAATAAAATAAATAATTATTTTAATAAAAGACGGTTTTAAATAATAACACAATGTTTTTCACTATTTATCAAAAAGTGAATGTTTTCAGAAAAATACCAAAAATTCACCCTATGATATTTTTGGTATTATGATCCAAAAATGAAGTATATTTTACCAAATTGGAAACACATAAGTTAATTTAATTTGTTTAAAACTAATTCTCTTTGTGGAAATCAAAAAGTGGGGTTTTGAGAAGTATTAACTATAAAAAGATTAATATGTATTTATGTCAAATTAATTAGTAAAATTAATTCCAATGACCAACAGTGGATTAAATGATAAAAATCTAATCCAGTTATAATTCAAAACCATTCAAATGTATAATTGAACAGTACAAATTATTTTTATTAACAAAGTTGTTTTCATTTAAAATTTCGTATTTTCATTATTCATCAAAATATTAATGTTATCAGAGAAACACCAAAAAATTATCCAAACTAAATTTCTATGTCCCACATCGAAATAATAAGTTAATTTTGTCAAATTGAATATATAAAAGTATAAAATATTGGTGTTAAAAAGGTTTTTTCATTAAATGATGGTAAAATTGCATTTTATGACAAATAATTCTTTTATCTAAAAAATGAATATGTTCATATATTATGTCTAAGAAACACATAATATGGATTATAAAAGTATAAAGAGAATATAAAACTCTAATTCATTTAATACTATTCATAACCAATTTTTGAATGGCTTGTTTGGTAAGTAGTGGTGCCCTCGAACTTGGTGTAGCATGTTGCACAATCTATTGAATTACATTAAAGAGATAATGTACTATGAAATCATGTGATATTAAATTATCCCCTCCTTCAATAAATTGATCCCCTTCAATTTGAAAATCTTCATCGAAAATAAAATTTTTAAAATATAAAGTTCTTTTGTGGAAAACCCACATCAGAAATAGTGTTAGTAAAATTTGGTATTAATAATAGGGAAAGTGAAATGAAAATTTCACCACCAAATTATTGTTTTGAATATGATAAAATTGGTGTCACATATAGACAAATAATTGGAGGAAAAACATAAATATTTATAGCGAGTGATTGAGGTCATCAATCACAAACATGTGGAAAATAAATGGAAAATTGAGGGTTTCAAAGCCATAAATTTATGATGAGTTAAAATATCATCGGTTCAATAAAACATAAGGTATTAGGATTACACATTTTTGGTTTTGAGATCCTTTACCCAATGATTATGAATCGACTTCTTCATTGAATAAGATAAAAAATACATGACAGGTAGAGTTCCACCCTTTAACTAATTTCTACCAGAAACACATCTTTCACTCCAAATGAAAATAGAACTCAAAAATACTATATTTATCCTAATCTTATAGGGTTCCAAAAACATAATTTATAATTCCTCTATCAGACCTTTTAAAAAACTACATTATACAATCCAATACATCACATTGTCTAGTGGTAGGTGATGCACCCTCATCGACCATCGGTTGTGGGTTCAAGTATCTCCATCTTGCCGGATGCAACGAGTTGTCGCTCGACCTCCAGGTTGTACATTTTATAGTAGTCAAAAAATAATCTTAATAATTGTTTTAAAATTAGGCAATAGTATCCAATTTCCACCCTAATCCATTCATACCATTAGAATTATCCAAAATACTTCTATCCAAAATCACAATCTAAAATTTATAAGGAAGGTAATCATAATATAATAAAGATCTCTTTTATGAAATAACAAAATGTGAATACCTTCATCATGTATTCTATTAAAACATCATAAAATATGAATTAACATCATTCCTTATTTGAATAGTAATGTGCTTCATTATTCATTCTCTAAAACAATGAATACTAGATATACTCTTTAAATTTAAAAAGGTTGTAATCTCCAATAATATCAAAATAAGAAAGCCATTAAATGGTTACAAGGTAGTCAATAATATCCAATATAATTTATCCAAATCAATTATCACTTATTAAAAATCATTCCCTCAGGCTCATGACTATTTTAATGTTTATCTTTCTCTCAACCATATATTTTTCGAACGACTAACCTTCCAATGATTCACTTTTCTCGGTACCACACAATCTATAATCATTAATTAAATAGTACTGTAGAACAATCATTATATACTAAATAATTCTTATAACTTTTAACTCATTAATACAATACTCAAATGACACAGTTTATTAATTAAAACATTAGAACACTAGTCATTTATCTTCATATGTTGTAGTATCATAAATTGTTAATTATGCAATATCATCATTTAGGGAATACTATGATAATTTGTATATTGATTCACGTAGTGTCTCAACTCCTAGAAGATGATTTATTGTACATTTTAAACATTTTTCTTAACCTTGCAATCCTGAATGTGTTGTCATTTTTCTACACACTTATAACATACTCCAATTCCCATTAATCATTTGTTGAGGTGAATATTTCCACAGTTATCACATATGGGGAAATCCTTATTTCCCTTCTTCCCTTTATCCATATTTCTCTTTACCATCCTCTACTTTTCTCTCTTGCAATAAAATCTATAGGACTCGGGGAATTTTTTACTTATCTTATTAAGACATGATATTATTTCTTCATATGATGTAGATATGTGGGAGACTATTTGCCTCCTAAATGTTGTCTTAAGACCATGAATGATATGATCCTTCTTACCCTTTGGGATATTCTTATTGCTATATTTTTCATTTCTTCTATAGGGCTCCATTTATAAATGACAAAATACACTGGATTACATCATATCATAATCTATAATCGAAAAACTATAAAAAATATCAACATTAAGTGAAAATTTTCACACATATAGTTTCATAATCATAAAAATGGTTCCTTTCCAGACAAATTTACACATAAATCTTTCATAATGGTTTGTATATACAATGTAAATTATCCTAAGTATATACCCAAAGTGTGTCAATACCAAGAATGTAGAAATGCACATTGTCATGTACCAGGATACCCTTGGTCATGCCCAAGATTCCTTATCAGACTGTTCAATCCTTGGTATATCTATGCCAGAGCCACCTGTACCTATTTTTATCGAGACAAGGATGTATTTTCTTGGAAAACCTACATAATATTTATAGTACCAAATTTTTTGGATGTTCTTATATAATAATACTCAAAGTCTATCTTGGGGTAATGTTCTCTTATCAAAGATTATCTAAATCTAGTTTTTACGGTTTTTAGTAAAATTTCTCTAATACCAACTGTAACCCCCCAACCCCAGAAGCCCAGAGCAGGTGCATTATTTTAATACATTTTCATGATTACATATATTAACTTTACATAACAATTTTTAACATAAAATGCAAAATAGAAAATTCTTTGAGAATTCCAATATCCTCCTATCTAAAACATACATATAAATTATAATACACTTCCTGGTATCCTATGAAAATAAAACCTAAAAAAGGGGTGAGATGAGATTCTTAGTAAGTGTAAACAATTTAGTGTAATATATAAACTATTAAGGAAATATCTTTAATAAAATCAACATCCTTTTTAAACATAATATTGAACATAATATGGAAATAATAAATCAAAAATTTACCATATAAAAATGCACATGGATATTCAACTAGTCAAATAATCTAATGTAATAGCTAATTTAACAATGAGGGAATGAATAATGTCCGACATCACAACCACATAGTCAAGGCCTAGTGCGAAGACTACAAATGAAAATTTGGGACAAGGCCTTGTGTCAGGACACTAATTTATCTCATGAGACCTACTGATACATCAAGGGGATATAGAGGGCCCCACCAATCACTTACTAAGTCCAATGCATTACTCATATGAAAATGTGGAAACATAACATAAAAATTCGTTTTAATACAAGAATATGAAATTTCAATACTTTAACCATACACCATGAATGGTATTAAAATTTAACATTCACAGTAAGACATATCATAAATCATTCAATACAATATAGAGGATTGTATTATAATAAATCAACCTCAATAATATACAGTATCGAGTAATGGATGTTGAAATAGTTGAAAATGATTAGAAAAACTCATTGAGAGTAATATCACTTTTTGTGAAATCATTTAAAAGTCACACATTTTTAAAGTAATTTATTTAAAAGAGATTTTTGAATCTAATTCACCCTGACCACATTCAAACTATTGAAAATAATTAACATTTTAAACCAATCATGTCCATAAAAATAAATCCTTAGAACCATTTTGAAAACATGTAAATTAATGAGAAACATTTAGAAGAATATAAAATTAAAACATTTAAAATGATGTTTTAGTTAAAGAATCACTTAAAAATAGAAAATTTGAAAACACTTTTAGGATACATGTACATGGATGAAAAATATGTCCCAGTACAAAATTATATATAAACAATCTTATATAATAATGATATTGATGAAATTAACCCTTACCACGTACTTTTCTTTGGACGAGGGTATGTTTAACCTCCTTTATAATGACCATTCTATGTTATTAAATTATACTAGAACCATATTGATATTTAATATTTCATAAATTATTGTTTTATGACTTTATATTACTTATTTAATTATAATTTCAATGTTTAAATAACATTTCAGGTAATAATCACTTTATCATACATGTTTTAACTTGTCAGTCTTGATCATATCTTGATTTAATTGCATAAAGAATATAAAAAATTATTTATGTATCATATATATTCAGAATATAAATATGTATAATATATATATATATATATATATGAAATGGAAGACACTGTTTATGCAGATTGTAGGCCATACATATGCATAAATGTTGTTTTCGTTTTCATATAGTATTGAACAGATGTTACTGAATGAGATATGTGTAAATAAATAAATAAATAAATAAATATATATATATTTCTAGTAGCATTAATTTTTCATACATTACATACTTATTAATAATATATATTTTTATATTCATCGTTTAATGGTGAATGTGGAAATGAATCTCATCGCGTCGTGGAGACGATAAGCCATACGTATGCTATAGTGATGATATCATTAAATTGATGGTGAAATCTTTTATAATTGAATGATATATTATATATAAATATTCAGTAATGTTTTATATTTATTATTTACATCAATTATACTTATTATTTTTACCATCCAAATAATGAAGTTTTTAATAACAAACTACGCCACAATGTGGAGACGATAAGACGCACGCACACACGTATAGTGACTTTGTCATTTATATGATGGATATAATAATGAATATAGTTGTACGATATTTATAATAACAACACAATATGTATAATGTACTAGAATTATTATTTTCTTATGGAATAAACAAAGAAAGTGGAAGTGGAAGAAGAAAATAACTTTGAAAGAGGTGATTAAATAATTAAATCATCATCAGGTGATTCCTTTTGATTTGATCAAAAGGGATCCTTAGGATGGATTTATGATCAATGAAAGGACTATAAGATTTCTTTGAGGGTTGTTTGGAGGATATTTGAGTAGGGGATGGATGGTCCAAATGGCTTTTGAGGTGTGAAATTAATGGAAGGGGAAGTACCCTTTTATAAGAGAGGTGACAGTCACTTTAGGAAAACCTTCAAATATTATTTTATTATAAAATAATTTTTGGTTTATAATTGATTAAAATGGATTTATTTCAAGAATAATGTTGGTATGGGACAAAATATTTTCATCAATAGGTTTTGGACTATTATTGGTCACCACATTAACCTTATCTTATAGATTTAATTCCTAGATAAATAATTTAACATTTACCACGTCTTATTGAATTTTTATTTTACAGGGTTAATAAACATACCATAAAATTTCAAGTGAACATAAAGTGGTTCATTAATGAAATATCAACAATTATACTAGTCATTTGGATGATCATTATAATTTTATGAAGATTATATCATTTAATAATGTAGTATTTTTTTCTAAAACTCATTTTTTTCAATTTTGACACTATTTTGTATTTGGTTTTGGTGAAAGTCAAAAAAACTTGATTACTTCGAAATATATACATTTAAGCATCACTAAAATGTCATATTAACCTATAATATTAGTTTAATTCATCATGAATCTCAATATAAATTTATTTTGATATTTATAATATCAATTATTTTAATCATTCATTAATAAGGAAGTTACTACATCATCATTATGTCATAATTAAATTTAATTATTTAGTGTCAAAAAATTATAAATAAAATTCCATTATGTATGAAATAATTTTATATTTCTAATTAATATTTTTAGTTAAATTTATCTTATGTATAACACTATATTAAAAACGGTTTAGTTAATAATCTTTGAATTTTACACTTTTAACTCTACTTTAAATAAAATAATAATAAATTTCCTAATCTAATACCAGCGGATAAATAATGATCATATTTTCTTCAAAAGATTTATTTTTGTCTAAATAAACTTATTCATTTTTATTTGGACATGTTTAAGGGTAATTATAATATCAATTTTACCTTTAATTACCCTATTTACTTTTAACTGTGGTAAATAAAATGCAAAAGTTACTAGTCACCACAAACTATTTTCATCATATTAAACCACATTTCACATATTTATGTAAATATTTCCTCTCGAAATTTTTAAATTCAATTCGCTTAAGTGGTAAAATTATATTTTAGGAAAATTTTCAAATGTTCCAAGATGGTGGGTAAAAGAGGTTAAAAAGTTCAATAAAATTATATATATATATAATATTATTATAAAATAACTCAGATGAATTATATTAAACATATATATGTATTATGTATCTATGGTGACTTTCTATAATAAAAAATAATTATATAAATAAAAGTACTATTTAAACAATAAAGTGGTGTTTTTCACTATTCATAAAAAATTTAATGTTTTCAGAAAAATACAAAAAAATCACCCTTTGCTAATTTTGATATTATGAATCCAAAAATGAAGTATATTTTACCAAATTCAAAATATAGAAGTTAAATTAATTAATTTAAATTAATTCCAGTTGTCAAAAAAGCAGGTTTTTGAGAAGTATAAACTATCAAAAGATTGATATGCGTTTATGTCTAATTTAAATGTAAAAGTACTTCCAATGACCAAAATTGGATTAAATGATAAAATTATAATCCAATTATTCTTCAAACCCATTAAAATTTATAATTTAACACTATAAATAATTTTTAATAATTTGTTTTTCAATTGAAATTTAATATTTTAACTATTCATCAAATTATTAATGATATCAAAAAAAACATCAAAAATTTATCCAAACTAAATTATTATGTCCCTATTATATATAATATGTTAATATTTTCAAATTTAATATATAAAAGTGTTACATATTTTATTTAAAAAGGGTTCTCCATTAAAAGGCCGTAAAATTTCATTTTTTGAAAAATACTTATTTTATCTAAAAAAAGGAATTTATTCTTATATTATGTCTAATAAACCCATAATATAGATTCTAAAATTATATGGAGTATATAAAATTTTAAATGTAGTTAATACAATTCATAACTGCTTTTCAAATGGCTATTTTGGAATGCTGTGGTTCGCGCAAACTCAGTATTGCATGTAGCACAGACTATTGAATTACTTTAAAGAGATAAAACACAATGAAATCTTAGGGTGTTACACTAGGAAGTCCCCCAGTTTGATGAAGTTATGGAAAACTAGGTTCAATTTTATCATTCAATTCTTCTTCATTTTTTATTTGTTTATTCATTATCATAGTATGATAAGACCACTACATTGAGTAGAAATACAAACATTATTTATCAAAGTAACTCTACATGATAGAACAATCTGGATGATTCCTGTTCTGGATATAATATTTCAATGTGTACATATATCATTCTATTGGATACATCCAATGAAAAGAAAAATGTACTATAATAAGTATTTTGGTCGGAAGATGCACAACCAGGTGCAATATGCATGTGGAAAATATTGGAGGATGTAATTTCTCTAACAGTCATTAAAATAATGGTGTATATGAGAATATTTCTTTCAAGTAATATTTAGATAACTTCTTAGCAAGAATATCTCTAAAAAAATTGGACAATAAACTAACTGACACCCTTATATTATTGAAAAATGATGATGTATTGCTATTGGAATCAACTCATGTAGAAGGACACAATAATCATGAGTTTTCAAAGATTTCAGTTTAAACTCTATTTTGATGACCTATTTTGATATATTTTTAGAGTGGCCATTAGGAACATTAGTATTCTCTAGTGCATCCTGAAATTAGTTTATATTGAAAGGTTTCACCACATATGAAGCACATGTAATTTTCTATTTTTTTCACTGATACACCCAAGATGAAATTATGATCTAATCCACCAATCCACCATTCATGTTGAAATCATAAATCATGTTTTGTATTTCCATTGACATTTAGAATAATATTAACAAAAAGTTTACATATATTCTTTTTAATGTGAATTACATCAATGAAATTACATAAAAAATTGGTTTACCAATAATTAAACTCAAAGAAGATACTCCTCTTCTTCCAATTGTAATTGGTATCAATGGAATAATTTTTTACTCTATCTAGATTTCATCAAACCCATTCAGAAGGAAAAACCAAAAATAATTCATTCATTAATCACATCAGTTCTAGACATACACTGAGATGGATCGTCGGTCTCCATGTTATTGTCAAATCATTGAAGAATATTTTTATATGGACGATCCATTGGAATGAATCATCGATGTCCCATAAAACTAAAACTACCAAAATATTTTAGTCTTCATGATAAAGTATTATTCATACAAATAGGATATGATATTTTTCCCTTTGTGATCCATCCAAACATCATTTCATAAGAAGGAAAATAATTGATCATCCACGTAAGTGAAATATGAATATGAAATATATGTTTTGAACATGCATCTTTTGTGTGCACACCTACATCCCAAATAAGTTTGATCTCTTTTATTAATGTTTTCATGTATACATCTATATCATTTTCATGATCAGAAGGTCCAGATATGAGTATACTCATGAAAGAGATATGTTTTTAATACAAAACCCTGTGGAAAGGTTATAAATGTGCATGAAAACTGGCCTGTGTTGTGAGAAGTAAGCATATAACTAAAATGATTAAACCCATCACATGAAACACCCAGTCTCACATTATGCATATCAGATACAAAATCAGGATATAAAGTATCAAATCTTTTACATGAAAATATATCTGTAGGGTGAAAAAATCTTCATTATTATTCATTCTCTATGTATCATTCCAGTATATTTTTATTGATATTTAATCAGAGTGAAAAAGATTCTTTAGTATGAAGATCAATGGAAATTTCCACATTACATTTTTTGGAAATCGAGATACTATTCCACCATATTTTTTCCTAGATCGTGATGTTCATCATTTTATGAAATCATTTCCTTCAGAAGTTTCCTCCAAGAATAACCTTTAATATTTCAGGCAAGCATGAATTTTTTTTGAAGATCCATGTTCTTTAACAAATGTTTATTCCATATATTGGTTTGAGGGAACATCTACATCATCTGGAAGTAACTCCTTCAAGAATATAAGAATGAAATTGATGGATGTATTAGAAATCCCATACAAGTTTTTCCTAATAAATAGTTGTATAAGAAATTCTCTCATTTTTATATTACCACATTGCCAATATACTGGCTTCGTCGCATCATCCTTATATTCTATCACCCTTTTAACATCAGTATTTTCATTAGAGAATCATGTGTGCTTGTATCAAAGTCTTCATAGGTTTATATACTTCCATTTGCATAATGAATAATAAATGAAAACAATTAATATATAAGATTCTCCAATCCAGTCATCTCATTTGGATCATTATCAATTTGAGAATCCATTATCTCCCCATTGTGATACCACACAAATTAGTTTATTTGACATCCATATTTGGTTATATTTTATCCAACTTATTCAAGGATCAAATAATGTCTTCCAACACAATTATAACATGGGATGTGTATGAGACCAGTATCTAAAGCACTGTACAATGATAAATCTAAAAATATCTCCAAATTGTTTTGAAAATTACATGAGATATGATTAGTTTAATACATCCAAAATCTATATTATATGTAGAAATTTGTAATAAGACTTTTCAGTAAATCAATTCAATAAGATTTATGTTTAATTGAAAATATATTTTAATTATATGAGAATTTATTAGTTTATATAAACCCATAATTAAAAAACTACACTATATGAGAATCATAATATGAAATAATAATAATAATATATATATATATAATAAAATAAATATGAAACCATGAAATTAAACTGGAACATGGTGGATATGATGGAAATTCATTGTATAAATGATGATATCTCAATGAGAATTATGAGAAAAAAGTTGGCATTAAGTGAAAATATTTAGATATCATTATATTGTATAATTAATGATATATTTCTAGTCAATGGTGACATTATAATATTAGTGATCAATGATATTTTTAAAAGGTTGTGTTATTTAAAAGTTATTTGTGCCTGGGTCATGAACTAGAAACATGTAGGTGCTCAACAAAAATGATATAAATCTTGAACGATGAGTTATTTAAGGGTTTAAATGATTCACGATATACCCCAATGAGTTTTATTTACCTTACTCCAATACATGCCAAAATGTTGAAAGGATAGACAGGGTATTCCCAGGACACAAAGCCCACCATACCGACTTCAGTCTAAGCTGGAATACCTCTTTTGATGTGTCACCTTGTATGTTGGAATTTATATATATTTATTCATATATAATAAATATATATTTTGTAACTTATATAACCATATATTTAGATTTTCAGTACTATCCAAGACCTGAGTCCACAATCCAGTGTCCCTATATAACAATACGAGTCTCATAATTTAAATAATGGTAACCATGCCCATCTGTCTCATATTAAAAAAATAGGAACCAATATTGAATTTCAAAATTAATATTTGATGTCATGTCATGTATCATAATCAATGTAGGATTCCATGCTATGTATAATAAATAAATCTAATAGGGTTCACACCGATCACCTAAATATAGGGGAATGTAATGTCATTCCAAACACCCTAAGTGTAGTGAAATTCCATGTCAATCATCCTAGATGATGGGAGTTTTAAATTCCATATCCATAGAACTAACCAAGTTACCTCTATAATAATTCAGTATATTGTATTCTCACATTCATTATGATACCTTATCTAAGGAAATCCAAAAAGAGAATCCCATCATTACTCAAGGTCCAGTGTACCTTCTTTATAATTATTTTGTTAAAAATATAATAACAACAAATGAGATCATAAATTCTTTAATAAAATTCCTCAAAATTATTTTCTAAACAAATACCAATTCAATTTAACTAATAATATTGTACACAGTAAATAAATATCAATTGTAAAGAATGATATGAAGGGAAAGGGGTTCATCAAAACTTATTTCAATTTAATAAATAATTTATAACATTCCAATATATTTAAATAACCCACAAAATGGGTGGTATAATACCTAGTAAAGGATGGAAAAAACATAATTTAATTGCACTCGAAATCAATATCTATGTGTATTAAGATATAGATTCAACATTAATGTTTATAAATATGAGGTTTAACTATAAAGATTCAATATAATGTATTTTTATAAAATTAGTGTATAGAAATGTCTTATATGAAAAAGATTAATTGAATCTATGTGTAAACAGATATACTATATGAATCATAATCAATACTTCTAAATATTTAGAGATTGTAGACCAATGGGGAAACCAAAAATAAATGGAAGAAACTATACTCACTGATTTGAAGGTAAATATACCAAGAAACTAATTTAAAGTTAAATAAACCAATTTAAAGTTTAAGAGACCAAATTAAAACAATGATAGATCACTGGAGGAAGATTGGTAATCAAATTGAAGAGGGAGCTGCGTGCTGTTGGGAAAACCGAATGAATATTGAATGGGGTGGGGGTGGATCAGACTATATTTAAGGGAAAACAATCCCAATGGATTTAAAAAACCATTGGGATTTATCATCTATAACAATGGTAAATTAAAACCTATTGGTATAGAATGGTTTCATCAACCATTTACTAATGGTTTTAAAAAACTATTGGGAAACTCTAACACTATAGACCCTTTATCAACTGTTTCAGAGAACCGTTGAGATATGGGCATTGGTATGAAATACAATTCCAGTAGTGATTGTGTATTTATGGTTATTCAGGTTATTTATGGAAATGGTTATAAAATTATTGAAATGTTGGGAACCATTTCAAATGTGAATTTGGATATATGTATTTTGGATGAGTCTTACAGTTTTAATGAATTAAGTTGAACATTAGATATTATTGTTTGATGTTAAATTATACATTATTGTATACATTGTACTAATAATTTTGGATTCAGTAAATATTTAAGGACTTAAGGGATGACTTGTGGATCTTATGGTTCATAAAAGTGCTTTTATTGTGAGAAATTATTTTTGAAATTTCATTTCCATGTTTGAGGGATTAAGTTAAAATAGATGTAATCCCAACCGAAGTATGAGATAATTCTCATGACATGGTAAGTTATATTGTAAGTGTATATTATAATGTACATATATGAATACAAAAATAATAACTCATATCTAGGGAAAAAATTATTAATTAAAAATTTCATCTTTTTTACGTTTACTTATGAGAAATCAATCATCTTTTAATGGATAAAAAATTTACAATTTTTTGATAGTAGAGTTTCTACTAACCCAGTTTTTTATCACTATCCTTTAGAACCAGATTGTTAGATTTATCTTCAATTTCTATATTTTCATGAATGTAGTTTTATTTCATTAACATATTTTTTTATTACCTTAACAATTATCTATATCTATATTTAAGAGTATGTTTGATAAACCCATTTTACGATGTGGGATTTATACAAATGTATTTTAAAATACGTGCCATTAATTTTTGTAGTGAAATTTTAATTTAAGAGGACATAATTTATTGATATTGGGGAGAAAGTAAAACCGAAATATTTTCTGTTTTGTCTACTTTTAAAATTAATTTTTTTAAATCAAACATTTCACACAACATCACACTTAAACTAACAATTATTTACAATAAAATATCATTATTTCCTAATGTATGTTATAATATAGCAGTTAAATTGGTCAAAATGAATATTAATAATTAAAATATGAAATTTATATATTATATACATAATAAAATGTTTTTACATTCATACAAATTATTTAATATTCATAAGATACGAATGCATCCAATTTTACACATTAAAAGGATTTATCTTTCTAAATGCAGTTTTATCACATTTTATTTACCCAGTTGTTCTAAAATATAATTTTTACACATTTATAAATTACATTTAACAAAATAAACATATTTTTTAAAATATTTATGTCAAAATTATCTTCATGTGAAATGTTTAATATTTTTTTGACAATATTTATTTTCTAATGAACTGTGAAAAATCAGCAGTTTTTGAAAACTACAATTTTTGTTATATTAATAGACTATTATGTTTTGAATTAGATTTGACATATCAAAGTGTAAATAAATATTTTATTATCTCATAAATTAAAATATGATTTATTTATATCATGGGAAATTACAATAAATCTTTTCAAAATAATAAATTATTAATTAATATTTTTGTTAAATATAAATGATTAATCATAATTTTATAAATAAATTAAATGTTTAGAATAATTTTTTTTGAATGAAATAGAATAAAAAAGTAATATTTTTTTTCCTTATGATAATAAGATAATATTATGGGACATTAATTTTTTTTGGAAATTTTCATAAAATCATTTATTATTTTAAAATCTGTATTGTTTTGAGTAAATGATGATTTTATTTAAGAAACAATTATCATAATTAAGTAATTATTTTAATAATTGGAGTAAATTTATTAATTCTACACTTATAATTGGTTCAGGTGAATTTTTTTATTTTTTTCAAAAATTGTTGATTTTTTGGCGAATATTGAAATATGGAAATTTACATTATTTAACAAATACATGAATTATTGATTCATTGATGATTTATGGGTGATGTAAACACTAAATATCAAACAATAATTAATTATTTTAATATATTTAGTGATATAGTTCAAACTATTTATATTCTTGAGACAAAATAATTAACTAGTTAATAAAATAATGAAAAAACACCCCTCTCCTCCCCTAAAAATACCGCCCTCTCCACCTATCAACCTCACACCTATTATTTCTAGTAGAATGTAGAATTTTCTCCCAATCCTATTACTAGTCCCCTTCCACACATCAAGGTGGATATTTTCTTAGAAAATACCAAAAACCCATTTCCCAATGGAGGTTCTCATGGAAAATAATTCCAGAGGTAAAATACACATTAATTCTTTTAATTTTTCATTAAATTTATTTTCCTTTATTATCCTTTACATACCTCATTTGTCTATTAATTAATGATAAATCAAGAATAATATATATAATATAAATTTATTATGATAATTGTATATCTACAATTAATTACTTTCACTTACAATTTTAGTTATAAAAATGAAAAACTGTCTATTATGTGTCGATTCACCACCTTCATAGACAATGATTATTTAATTTTCTGATACCACCTTCAAGGATGGTTGTAAAACACATTTTATGGATAAATAAGATTATAATATGTATATTATAACTTATTTAGTGTTCTATAACATGTATACAAAAATAGAATTAATTAATAATACAAAACCAATGTGTGATGATCGAAAAAAAAGCAAAAATAGTTCAAACAGTTATCATTTACGTTTTATCTAATGAATCATCAATATATCGTAAAATAATTATATATAAGACCATTAAATATTTTTTATAATTATTATTAATATATAATTTAAATTCTGGAAAACAATTCCCATTTCACTTAATCATTAGCATTTGTATAAAACTGAAATAGTCATGAATATCAAGGGAAAAAACAGTAATGAATGGCAAAAATGAATCTTATAACTCAGTAAAAAAGCCAAAAATGAACTTAATATATGTATACTAAATAAAATTAATATTTAATTATTAATTAATAAAATTATTATCGATTATAATTTCAATATCCATGTCATTATTTTCAAGTGAAGAACACTTTCAGACATAAGGTATGATTTTCATCCTAAACCAACATTTTCCATCTAGACACCCTTTCTTATACATTACCATAATATAATTCTTAATTATACTTATTTACTCCACCTAAATTATGTTTCAATTATCAAAATAAATATATCTACATCATTTATTTCATTTATTGGCAATTTCATGTTTCATAATATTTTCTTCTTAATTCCATTAGATAAATAAGAGTGATTAATGCTCGACATTATCATACACTAGGCTTTTATAGCTCTAGGATTTATCAGCACTGTTAAAAGTATTTTTTGTAGTAGTGATCCACAATTGAGTTACATTTTCTCAAGTAACATAAAACTACAATGATAAATCCAAACAACAATATGGAAATTGAAAAATGAAATTGAGGATTGAATATAATATAATACCAAAAGACATATCAATAATAAAAAACAAATAAATGGACACACTAAAATATCCAGGTATATAAAAAACATTAAAAATTATGAAATTTGATAAATGCATACTTAATTAAATAATAATTCATATGAAACTACAATGATCCCTAAAAATCAGTTCCACTAGTACTGCCCATGTAACTTATGAGTCAGGTCTACTAGTATTACACCTTCAATGTCCCCTACGAGGAACAAATTTTATTCAAGGAAAAAAATACATCACCAATAAAATAACTATATAAGGATGATTTGAAAAATATACAATAAAATATCTCAGGTACCAAAATACTAGTGCACCCACAGTAATGTGTAAAAAATATAAGTAGTTAATAATTTACCCACCATTTTTCATAACACCTAATTGAATCAATGTCACAAAATCAAAATGGAATGTAGTAATTCCATAATGTCGATATCTATATCTTGAAACAAAAGACAATCTCTAAATAAAAAAAGTCATAAAAAATTTTTAGTTCACACAATATCAAAAGGAAAAAAACCAGACCCTTTCCCAATAATTGTTTCTCATTGTAATCAACTGGATGTATTCTATAGAGTTACCAAATCTTGAGATATTGAGCCATATTGATTAAATTATACTGGTTTGAAAATAACTAATAATATATAAAATTTCATTAATATTATTTAATAAAAAAATGTATTAAAAAGACTATATAATTATCATAGACTAATAATGAATTATTCTACATTTTTTATAATACTAGGTAATAAATTATAATAAAATATTAGGATACTTTTTTATACATTAATTGAATAGAAAATTAGCGTTATGTTTTTCACATGGGATTGTTAAGGAGGGATCATGACAAAAATAGGGAGGGTGTTATTAGTCCACAAAAAGGAAAGGTATAAATAGAGGTTGAGATACTAATGATGATTGGTAGATGAAATTTTCAAGGGGAAGTGAATAAAATAAAAACCCTAAATAGAAAATTTCACTAGTTTTTATAGGAAAATAAACATAACCAAAGAATTTTTTTATTACTATGTCACTTTCACACAATATGTTTAGGTATCCATATAAGCAAATAAAGGCCTACACCTTAGTATTTATTGTAACATTGACTGTAGAAACACAAAACTGGTGGTTAACTGAATACATTTGTAGAAGATATTAGAGATCACATCTAGAATGATAGAATAGTTTAGTAGTTTATTAATTAATGATATATTCTTTAATTCTAAATTATATTTAAAAAAAATAAAACATACAAATTTCTATGGGAACATTAATCTCAACCCTCTAATATAAATTCTTATCAATTATTGTAAACATTATTAAATCCTAGGGAAATGAAACAAAATAAAAGTTTGAGATTAGATGCTCAATAAGGGAATTTTTAAAGAGTATGAAATCACTGAAACACCTTGATATTTTTAAAGAATAATATCATGTTCTATAGTGTACATGTCCATTAATAATAAACATAAATGAACCATAAAATATTGTTATATGAAAATTATAACAAAGTTGTTAAATTTATAATATTAATAGTATTAAAAGAACTAATAAATATATATCAAGGGAATACTTAATGAAAATTCATTAACTAATTCATAGGAAAAAATGATTCAATTTTAATTAATGTTTTTTATACTTCAAAATATGTTTTCTTAAAAAATGAAATTTATTTCCTTTTGAGAGAAACTATTATGATTAAATTTTGAAACATATATAAATATCATTTTAGAAAAATATTATCATTTTTTAATCATCATATCGAAATTATAATTGGGTGAAATTTCTATATTTTTTCTAAAATGATTTCTTTTTTAATAAATAGTGAAATATACTGATTTTTTTATATAAGCTCTTTTTTTTCAAGGATTTAAAAAGATACATTTTATTTAAAAGTTTTTGAAAACTATAATTAATTTCTTTATATATTAAAAAATTTAATTTAATTAATTTGAATCAATTTTACGATTGAATTTCATTTAAAAAGTTATTTTATAAATAAATGGTATTGGTCTCAAAAACTATTTTCATTGTGGTTTGTGTTTTGATTTTAAATAATTAATTACCCTTATTTAAATCACGTCTTCAATGATTTATTCCATATTTATATTCATGACTACAAAATTCCATAAATATTCCACTTTTAATTTTTATCAATATGAATAATAACCATGATAAAATTTATCACCCCAATAAAGGGTTAATTTGGTTAATAAAGGTTAAAACTATGTGATAATGTCATAATATTTCATCTTAATTATTTTTTGATAAATTTAATGAGACCAAAATCACCTTATTAACGAATTATATAGGTTTAGTGGATACTTTTCCTTGAAAATTACCAATATAATATTTGAATCAAATAATGTTACAAACTGTCATTCTCTAAGTTTTAAATATCTATTATGTGTCCAATTAAGGAAAAAATACGTTATGAATGAATATAAATGTCAATTTATAACATAATAAAACGATATTTCCCATGATAATTAATTTACAAATTTTTAGTGATTATATAATACCAGAAAATTTTTATACAACGCTAATACAAAATTTATTTTATTAATAGAAAAATAAAGTAATGATATTAAAAAACTAAAAGTGATTTAATTTGAGTGATTTACAGTGATCCATGAATAATTTAGAATCATATAAAAAATAAGGGATTTTTAAATTAATTACATTATAATTAAAACATTTTCTTGATGAATTTGAAGATAAATTATATGAACAATGTCAAAATTTGCATTAATAATAAATTATAAAAATAATATATAACTTTTTTTTATAAAAATAATTAATATCATGAAATAGGAAAATGGTTTTAATAGATTTAATTAAATTTAACCCCTTGTATATTTATGAGTAAATAGTTACCTTATATGTAATATTATAACCCTTTAAAGGGGAAAATTACATTACCACAATTAATGTTAGAATATGTTAACTAAGGGATTGAAAAAAGATAATGCTTAAAACACCGAAAAAAACCTCCCTAAATATAATTATTTAAATAACATTAAACAGTATCCTACCATATACTAAAATCAATATTCATTTGGAATCATTTGGATTGAAAATGAACTTATTATAATTTAATCTTTTAGGAAATTATAAAAGGGTTTGTCACCTCAATTATAAAATTGAACCTACTCAATAAATTATTTACCCCACATTGAGATTTATATCTTGAAATAAACCAACTAAATTCCCTGATAAACATCCTTAGTAACGTTATCTATTTTCTCTTCATCTAAAAATTAAAACCCTTAAACCCTAAAAAGAATTTTTAAACGAGTTCTTCCAAAGGAGAGGTACTTATATTAACTGATCATTTTCATTTTTTCTTCTTTCACTCTTATAAATATTATTAATTTATCATAAAATAATTATTAACATATTATTGATATTATAAAATGTTATTATGATTATGAAATCATAATTATACACCTTATCTCCCATTAATTTGGAAGTGAAGGTATCACTAATGTGTACGTACAACTTGCCATCTCTACGTTGCAATATAGTTTATATTCCCCTAGTATATTTAATGGATGGATATTTTGATGGTTTTAATGTTTATATATGATTATTATGGAATACGTATACCCCATTAATTATAATATCACATCTACCTACTTACCATGAAATCTATTGGAAAATAATAACGTTGCTCGTGTGTAAGTTTTGACTACCACCTCCACGAAGCGGTGTGATTTGTTTTTTCATTTTTTGTTTAATATGATTGTAATAATAGTGGATATAATGAATATATAGGATTTATATGATATAATAAAGATCTTTTAAATTATTATTTTTTATTTAAATTTCTTTTCTTTCATCCTTTGAAAAATGAAAACAACGTTAATGTGTTTGTACGACCTACCGTATCCATGAATGATGCAATACATTTATCTATCAATAAATTTTATGGTTGAAAATATATATTTTTAAAATTAATATAAAATATAAATATATCACGATTATCATTTTATAGATTATATAACCTTGACTAAACTACAAGGACCACAACAACCAAATAAAAAGATACTTGAAAAATGATGGAGTTATAACCCAGAACAAGAATTTTAAAAATGAATTGTTATTAAATGAGGGATAAAATGTTATAAGTAAATCATATAAGGTATGGTACATGTAACAATGGTTGTGGAATAGTTGTAAAATTAATATATAATTATTATATAGGTGTTTCGAATGTATACAATGGAAGTCAAGCTTTAGGTAAGGGTTTCTCCTCTCACTTTTAGTTATATGTAATATATTCCATACTACCCACATATTTAATTTATGTGCTGTATATAATTCCACATTGATATAATATATCTTCAATTTGAGAAATGATGGTGCTGTGGGATCATATTTTCTCCCTCATGGTGTCTCTAGAAGTCTTCTTGATTAGGTTATGGTTTACCCATATTTTTTTCTTTTTCTCACATTATTGTCTGTGAGGCTTCTGTGACTCCTAAATAGGTATCTATTTCTATCATTTCATGGTCCCTAATGTGGATGTGAGGGTTTTGGGATTATGTAAAGACTATATGATGTTTATTGAGGGCCATCGACATCGATCTGCGGTGGTCATCACCAGACTTGATTGGTCATGTGGATCTAAAAGAGATAACCCTCTTCTAGCAGATGGGAATGTCAATCATTGAGGTCTCATAGTCTCTATGTCCAAGGGTGTTGGTGTTTTGAGATCTGGTTGGAATATGAATGTCGGGGTTGTGGATAACAGAAAAGTGGTCGTACTTGATGGCTTCCATGGTTCTCTATGTTGTAACCAAAACATGGTAGATGATCCTTGGCCTATTGACAAAATAGATGAAGTTGTGTGGAAAAGGGCTACGATGAACCATTATGTAGTAGTTGGGTTAAGATATAGTTTTTTGGTGTAGTATGGTGATGATAAGCATGGATCCACAGTGGTGGTGGGGGAGGTATCCCTCCCTGTAATAGAGTGTGGCCTGAATTTCTCACGGGATATTGACAGAGTGTCCAGAAAAAGACACTATACATATATTAAGGATCATTTCCCTGACTGGATTCTAAGGAATGGTGATACCACTCAAGTGATTTCCAATTTATTGGATATTCATTAAATATTTCATATTTTCATGTTATACATCATTGTTAGGATGATTCTCCCATTTAGTGGAACCCCTTGGAATGCTGTAGATATTTTTTATAAGTTAACATCTATATAGAATTCATCTAATTGGAAATCTGAACCCATGTGTAGGGGAATCATCCACATTATATTTCTATAATAGGAACTGAAGAATAGATCCTAGTGGATTGGATCAATTTCTTTAAATATATGTATGATCTGATATCCTAAATGAGTTTTTTGTTTTAACATATTTTCATTAATAAATACTCATTCTCAAGTCTGGATTAAAATTATTGATCTTAAATATATTTTATGGAATCCCAATATTCTTTTTGGTATTTATTATGTTGTCGGTATTCCAATCACAATGGGTTGATACACTATGGTTTCCATGTTTGTGAATTTTTCATGGGTGCTAGTAGAGGCTGATTTTAGAATCTGTTTATTTAATCATATGATGTAGGATACATTGGATAATGACATACCTATTAAGATTGAATATTTAAATATTCCACATTGTGTTTCGATTTTCTAGAAATTGGGCAAGTTAAATATACATGATATAAAAATTTGGTTTTATCCTATTACACTATCAATGGGAATCATAAGACATCGTGCAGGAAAAAAGAGAAGATGCAGTCTAAGGTGGATCATGGTGGTTAGGTGATAATACATAGCCCTGATGTTATTGTTGGTGCAAGAGATAAAAATAATGATAGTCCTATTAGATTTTTTCATCATGGTATACTAATTCACCATATAGAATCTTGTATTGTCTTGGGTGGGATTGGGCATGTGGTTGCAACTATGCGTGATCTAGGTGGTGATCGTATACACCAAGTCATAAAAATAGTTGATAATGTTCTGCATCCTCTAGATATTTTAGAGGATATCTCTATGATGAACCATTTGGAGTAAGGATGCATGGAGCTGGTGGATCACAATCCTATAATCTTGTAGGATAATTCCTTCAATCAAATTTATATTTAACAGCCTGTTGATATCCATTAGAAAATTCCACGAAGTTTTCTTGCTTCTAATATTTTTGAAATGAGGGGAATTGTCTCTGTTGATAAACTCATTACCAGTACCGTACTAATGGATTCAGGTAATGGTGGTCATACTGATTATAAAGATATTTGTTATATGGAAATGAAAAGGTTATCGATAATGGGGCCTTACCCTTACTAATTATTAGCAAAGGTGGTAGCGGGATTATTTGAGCCTACCATGACTTGTATCTACAAAATCCTCTCCGAAGGCCAATATAGATTTTATTAATATCATCCTGAATGGAAAATCTCAATCTGAGTGGGAAACTATTTATGATTCTTATTATTGGATTGAAAAGTATTATTATTATCTTTGAGGTTATTTTCTTGTTTTTTAGATGAGGTAAAATCCCATTGTTTTCCCCACCCATCTCTTTCCTTTACGTTTTTCGTTATTTATTAAATGTTCATATGCTTTTTTCTGGATGGAATTGCTTTTTATATTGTGTATATACCTATATTCATGGTATTTAATCATTCATTTTATGTTATTTATTTCCTAGGTCATAATATATGCAAGTAGTAATGGATTATTTCATAGTATCATCAGTATCTGGGATTGTTTATGTTTAATTCCCTAATGAGGGGATATTTTTCCTCCATATCCACATTTTCAAAAAAAATGTACTGAAAAAAGTTTTAATCATTATCTAAATGATTAATTAAATCTCTTTTTACGAATGTTTGAATTTGATCAAAACAGGTCGAAAATAACCTTCTTCTAGTTTTCTCAATGTGATAGATTTTGAAAATTTTACAAATTGTTGAAGGGGTTTTTTCTAAATAATATGTAGTGAAATGATTTCCCCATATTCATTAATAATCATTGATTTTATTTTTTTACAATTTTACGTGTTTATTTACAATGAAAATAATTTTCTTCATATTTTTTAAGTATTTTAATTAGTGACATCAAAGTGAAAAGGATTTTTTATTCATGAAATTTTTAATGAAATTTTTAATGTATTATAATATATATCAACATTATTTGTTTAGTCTTAAATATTATTGATGTTAATATGTTATCATTCCATACACTATTTTTTATTCAGGGATTATGATTAGTTTTATTTGGGAATGTATTGATATTAAAAATGAAATTTATTCTAATAGAGACAATTATTTATTTTTAAGGACCTTGATTATGTTTTGTTATAAATTCAAATATGGAATGTGTGGGACATATTAAGTGAAGGGTGGTTCTCAAAATTTCATAACTTAAAAAATTATCATTAGTTCAGATGAGATAAAATATATTGGGTTTGGTCCATGTCCTTGTCCATTAATTTTCATATTCCATAGCACAAAGCCTCAATGATGTTATGAAATGTCTTAGACATGACATCAACAGTAACTTTTAGATGTCCAAAATTATGTATTTCCTCATTATGAAATAATTGATTTATTTCCATGTTATTATTCAATTTGTTATGATATTCGTGTATGAGTTTCTAGTTTATATGATTATTTATTTCGCATTATTTTGTGCATCATTAATTTTATCCATATTATTCATGTAGTATTAGATTCCATTAAACACAAAAACGAAGCGAGAATCTGAGATCACCTTTTTATTTATTTTTCTTTTCCCATAGGATATGAATTAGTATATTATGAATAATTTCTAGGATGGAAGAAATATTTTAGACTATATATTATTATATTTCTAATTTTATATTAGGATCCTGATTATATATGGTTCATCAATACTAAAAAACTATTCACTCCTTTGGTGTGTGATTACTTATAACTACATCAAATGTAATAATGTTACCACTAGATTTGGGATACTAGTGTTTCATTCATTATAGTTGGTATTATTGAAACTTCAGTAGAAACCCTATGATAAATATTACAAAAAATGTAGATAAGGGAACATAACCATAAGATAGACATTGAGGATATACCCTTAAGAAACTATATTTTGGATTAATATTATTATAGTTTATGATTTTTTGATTACACCATTGGTTAAGAATACTCTTCCCAATTATAATGTTTGAGGAATAAATACCCCTTTAGATTTTTTATGTTTTGAATTTTTATAATTATTAAAAGTATTTTGAGAGCCATTAACTATAATAAAACCATTTGTTTTAATGTATGTTATAGAATAATTTTTTTTAATAATAATTATTTTTAAAATATAGAAAAAATTTAAAATGAATTTATAACCCTTAGGGTTCTTATGATCTTGGATGATGAGGAAATTATGGGTTATAAAAATTTTGGATATTATGTCTAACCATAAAAATAAGAATGAGATTAAAAAGTGATTTGATGAATAATATTATTTTTATTATGTTCAACATTTTTTTGGAAATATTAATGTAATTATATATATATATAGTTTTGGAAAAATAACAATCTGTATAACATGTGATAACTTGTCACATCCGATATAGTTGTCTAGATTGTACACACAAACGAGGGGTGAAAAGGGATAAATTCCTAGGACTGCACTATGTGATGACATATTTAGTATGACATTACTTTTACCTAAATTTTTTTGAGAACAAATTTTATGTTTATTTTGGGAAACATTTTATAAGATAAAATCATTTTAATTTCTTATGATTTTGAGGTGATTAATGATATTTGATCAAATATTTTATTAGGTTGAGGTATATATCAATTTTAGGTTTATAAAAATGATTATTTGGGATAAATACTATTATGTTTCTTGAGATGTGAGATAATGAGTATGGGATAAATGTTGAGTTGAAAACCTTCTATCATATAGAGGTTGTTGAGGTTATTTTGGATATGTGGTTATTTATTTAAGGAAACACCGATGTTATTTTTTTTGTTGAACTTTTGAGATTAGTTAATTATTTGTTCATTTGATTGGTTATAATTTTTTTACTATTATTTTACATTTTAGTAATCATTTTAGTATTGGTTAATGTCTAAATAATGGAGGAACACATTTTTTCCCTTTTCTGTTGAGCTCGTCTATTTTGGAACTACTTTCTATTGTGGAGGATCTCAATATCCTTCCATCTTATAATTTTCTGAGAACTATATCTCCATCTTCCCAATAATTTTTTGTCCCTATATATGTTCCATGATATTTCCATTTAGGTTCCTCAATTAAAGAAATTGTGATTTTCTCTCTAACCCTCCTAATGTATTCACCGTTGCCTCTTCTTGAAATTGACTCTATGGTTCTTGAATCTTCTTCAACAGATAGAACATAGGAGGGATTATTATCCAATGATTCATTGAAGGTAGTGAATTATATCTTAAAGTGCTACGTGGAGGATATATTGGGGAGGAAAAATATCCTTTTTCAATTTTATTGTCCTTTGTCACTTCTTGGTATCTCAGTGCTCCATCTAGGGTTTTGATGTTGAACTCTAGATCCTTTAGTTTCGTTCTCTTCTCTAGGGTTGATTTTTTCATGGCATGGTCCTACCATGTTATATCTATTCGAAGGATTCATTTTTTACTTTTCATTGGTCTATGGATGTTCACATAGGAGGATATCCCCACAATATTATGATCTGGATTGAGCTCCCAGGTCTCTCACATCCCTTCCATGACATGGTGTTTCATAGAGTGATGAGGAATTCTATTGGTTCCCTTCTATAGGTCGTAGACAACATGATTTGTTTTCTTGGTATGGAGGATGGTCACATTTGTGTGGAACTCAATGTTTACAATGTTCTTCCACATTACTTCTAGAATATTGTGGGAGAGAATATATCATGGATGCATAATCTCTAGTTTCCCTATCCAGCTAGGTTCTACACTTTCTTTCACCTACATGGAGACTCCTTTTATATTAGTAGAAGTAGTCTTGATTATTTTAAGTCTTATATATTCAATAATCCTTTGACATTATCTCTTATTTATAGGGAGAGATATGATTCATTATTTCATGACAATGTTTTGGATGTATGAGTGCCCTCCTTCATCTTTGTCTCAGCTTACTATCCTCTTAGGAATCTAGTTCCCCCAAGGCTTTTTTGGATCATGAGGATCATACCTACCGCACCATGGTGGTCTTCAAGTGAAGTATTTAGGATATATTTTTTATCTGTCCTCGAGTATGGACTATGGAATCATTGGATGATTTCAGTTGCATATCAACCTTTCTTTCCCCTTCATCTTCTGATGATATCAAGGAAAATGATCAATATTTCTAATATGAGACTGGGCGACCAGGCATGGTGGGTGGATCCCAGGGGAGAGGCTCTCCCCCAAATAGGACTCCAATGATTCGAACCCTGAACCTCCCAATGAACAGCGTCGATGTGCAACTCACCTTCACCACCACACCACCACCGAAGTGGCTATAGAGTATCTCTTTCTTTCCAATCATCACATCTCAAAAATGTTTAACACATTGAACCTATCTTTGTTCTTCTCATTTGTGCATGACATGTGTAAATATATTAAAAAATAGTGTTTATTGAATGATCATGAAATATTTAACCGAAGGGATGCCCCTTGTTAGAAGGTGGTGATTTTAATAATTTTTTGTAAATTATGGGAAAGAAAGAAGGGGGCCTTGTTTAGTGGAAACACAAAGGGGAATGTTTCTCCATTTCATCATGGAATGTTTTTATTAATGTGGGCTATTCTGGTGGCTATTTTACTTGGTGAAACAAACTTCATTGTAGTCGCCAAATCTAGTGCAAACATGATCCATGTTTAGAAAATCCTAATTCCTTATCATCCTTTATGATGGGTCCTATTTCCTATCTGAATTTGTATATTTATACCCACCCTCCTATTATTTTTTCACATAAAGCTAGTAGAGGATGGATTAATGGTTTTTCATCTCATCTAAGTGGATCGAGGATCCCAACATCCTCAAGGTGGTCTACATGTCCTAGACCAGTGCTTTGAAAGAAATACCCTGGGTGGTTTTCCATAACATGCTTAGGTGGTTAAAGAATGACCTCCAATCAGGGGGAAATATTTTTCCTACATGAATGTTGGGGATGGAGTCAAAAATATTTGGTGTCTTAATATTGAGGATATGATTCAATAAGTGATGTAGGATACTATTTTTAATAAACTAGCTAAAAAATAAAAAATAACGAGGTTGATCTTCAAAGAGGTATGGGAGGCCAATGAGCCTTCCTTAGATTTGTGGCATTGATAAATAAAATGAAGCTCAGCATATTACCATGAATGAATCAAATGAAAGAAGTGGGCCACAATCCGAAATTTAATAATTAAAGATGTGTAATATAGTAATTACATGTATACGATGAAATGTACTACGAATTGCCATTTTAAATCCTTTATCACTGATCTCAATCCTTCTAAAGAGGTCAGGAATCCATCATGATAGTTAAACATCCTTTATTGTATTCCCAGGGTGGTTATTGATATGATGAAAAATTACCCTGGTATCATATTTGGGGAGTATGAATTATCAGTGGAGGTTTTTCCTTGAATTTAGATATCTCTCAAAGGATTGATGGATTCTAAGGCTCCTTCTACGCGACCTCTTAGAATATCATCAAGATGGTGTTTTTAGAGATCATCTTAGGTTTCTTCAATGGGGGTAGTCTCCCAAGGGTGGCTTGTGAAACAACTGTGGTTCTCATTATGAAGGAAAAAAACCCATATTATATTATGAAATTATAACACATAAGTTTTTGATATTTCTTATATATGTTTCTAGGCCTCATTATTCATAGAAGACTATCTCTCCACTTGAACAACCGGGTATCAACAGAACAACACATGTTTTGTTAAAGGTGGATCTATCCAAGATGTTATCAGCATGGACCCTAATTTTTTTTGAGACACCAACACGAAAAAATTAGGATTCCACATTTCATTCAGGGTTAATATGGGTAAGTAATATGATTGATTTGTGTGGTGCTTTATCATCAATGTGGTGTCAAAAATGGGTTTCTTTATTGAATATTTGGGATTTTTTATCAGATGTTATAGTTCCCCATGGATATCCATTACTCTCATGGAGATGAAGTGTGGTTTATTTATGTTTGTTAGGGGAATTAGTTTTATATATCAAATTTCTCCTAGTATCATTGTCATAGTTCGAGATTCTGTTATTTTATGTGTCATAAAGAGAATGTCAAATGGTACTATTATTCCATTATGGTGATAATCTAATAATAATGTTATTTTCCATATTCTCTTTTCAAGTAATGTTCTGATCTTTTAAAATAAAAATATGTGAGTTATCTGGAACCTTAATAAAATTTCTGAGGTTTAAGAAAAGTGGAGTGTCAAATTATTGTTATGGATAAAAGTAATCTCTATATTTCATATAAATTCATGGATGATAAAGTAAAAACTATTTTGGAATCTCATGGTGTAAAAGGAAAAAAAATTACTTTGCAGTACATTGGGGTATGATTATATGGGTATTGGTATGAATTAATCTCTTTTTTAGGATCGTCGAACAAACATCCAGTCTAGTCCTAAATTGAAAAAACCACATTTTCTCATTCAAAGGTCTCGTTACTCTCATTAAATGTGTACTCACTTCAATTCCCATCCATGTTTGTTCCACCATAGGTGTTTCAAAACAGTGGTAAGAATGATGGAGTACATCATGAATAAAGGTATTGGGGTTACACATGATGGGGGGATGTACCACATGTCATCCTTGTAGAGGATGAAAAAAATGGTGGGTGATATTAATATGAAGAGACATAAAGAGACCATGAAATTCATGAAGACTAGGTTGGTTTGGGAGGAAATAGAGGAAGGATCCAAGTGGTCCAGGTTTACTTCAATCAAGTATAGTTTGATATTGAATGATCCAAATGGAAGGAGATCTAGTGTTTGGAAATTTATACATGCTATCATTGAAAAAATTTAGTATAACTCAAAATTAATAATTGGCTGAAGGTACATTCACTTCTAGTTTCAAAACTGGGTAGTTAGGATGATGGGCGTTCAAGGATGTCCAACATAGAATATTTCCCTCTATAAAGAAATATGATTCCCCCATTTTATCCATTACATCCCATTTCCACTCCAAATTCATATATTTGAGGAATTTATTCTCCATAAAAATATTGATAAACTGATTTTCAGGAATACACTATCTAGCATTAGTTTTGTAAGAGTATATCATTCCGTAATGGATGATTCTTCTAGCACCTTTGTCCAAGATAAATGGGTAGGAATCCTTTAATGTCAAGATATCCCTCTAAATTTATCCTACCTATTATGGTGTATCAGGGGTTAGACATTACAAAGGATAATAAAGTAATCTATATTGGATTATTCATGGATTCATGATGTTCTTGTAGTTGGGGTCCTATGGATGAAACAATGATACACATATTTTTTCATTGTGAATGGATGGAAAAGGTATGGAAAATCATTGTAGAAATATTTAGATTCCAACTATATTGTGGTACTATCAATGATTTCCTTTTAAACTGGTTTTTGGGTACCAAAAGCGATAAATATTATCAAAAATTTAGGTTGGTCCTTCTAGTGGTAGGGTGTTGGACAATCTGGTCTTCTCAGGACAAAATTATCCCTTAAGGGTCCTACTAAACTCAGAAACTTGTGGTGGATTAATCCTAAAGTATGAAAACATATATCAGGAAAATAATTAAGAAATGAGTCAAATATCTATCTATGAAAACTCATATGGTTGGTAACAAATACTCCTCCTCATTTGAGGATGCGAACACACTTGGAAGATTGGTGAAATGGGATCCTCCTAGCCCTCTTCTGAAGATGATCACCAATGCATCATGTATTGATGGGATAATGTAGGGATGAGGTTTCATTTTTAATCCTAGGGGATTATTTTTTTGTGTAATTTTAAACCTTCTATAGTATGGGGATATTACCATGGGATAGAGGTTTATGAAATGATCAATGGTATTCTCCTCTTCTGAGAAAATGACCTCTACTTAGTGTTCATGAAGACTAATACCTTGATTATCCATAACTCTATCTATAAGACTAGAACCACTCCATGGAAAATTGTCTACCTTATTTAGAGCATTATGAATTTTCATTGACTAGGAGGAGGTTTATCACACTTGGACAGAATATGACATCCATAGTTTTAATAATGAAATACTATGTTCGATAGCATATATGATATGATACATTGAGATTAAACAAACAACTCAATATTATTATTTAAATTTTACCATTATAACCAAGATGTTGGAATAGAGGGAATAAATATGATTAACTAAAATATGAAAATATGGTTTACACATGTTTATAATTAATTATTTGATACACAATTATTTATAAATGAATACAAAACCCTTTTTAAATAAAAAGAGATGTTTACTAAAAATCATTTAAATAATAATAATTGAGTTTATATAGTAATCAAATCACTATTTTTTTATTAAAAAAAGATATATTAAATATATTAAATTTAAATTTAATGACTCACATTATATGTTTTCTAGACATGACATAAGAAAACAAATCAATTTTTTGGATAAAATAAATATTTTCTTGAAAAAATGATGTTTCTCCACCTTTTGATGTAAAACCAATTATTAATCATGTTTTTTAAAATTTTATAAGTTATATTACACTAAATAATTTTTTTTGATGAGTAATATAAAATTTTTCTGTGGATAAATCTTTAGTAATTTTTTTATAATATAATTTTTTTAATGAATTGTGAAAAATACATCATTTTAACTAAAAACTTTTTTTTTCATATAATTTATTTATATATTTATATTTTAATTTTATTTGGTTTTAAATTATATATATATATATATTTTTTTCATTTAATCAAAATTTGATAATCAAAATCATTTTTAATTTGAAATTATATATAATTTTTTTTAAAACATTTGAAAGATTCACATAAAAAATTGCTTTCTAGTTTTTTTTGCTATATTAATTTTAAATATACTTTTCCCAATTATTTAAATTAAATTAGATAAATAGGAATCCATATTTTGAATACTAAGATCCATATTAGGATTTATGTTTAATATCATTTTTATGTATAATTTATTTCCATGTTATTAATAATATTTGCCGCTGTATAGCTAAAATTGACACAAGGGGTCATGTTAATAGTTAAATGATTAATGTAACTATAAAATATAACATTTAAAAATGTTTTAGGTGTGTATCTAACCTAACCAGACTATAAAATATTAATTAAAATATGAATCCATAGAATTTAAGGCCACATCTTTATGGTTGTATTTTAATATAAGATAATTAATAAACTAATTACTTAAACTCACCACTACTCAAGTACAAATACTACCTCTCAAACTCCCATTTTCGAAAAAAAGCCTTGTATATCCTAAAATCACTTCCAATTCCATTTATAATCACTATCCCCACATAAAAGTAATGATGGTCACACAAAAAGTCAAAACCCAAGTGTGAAATGGTCTTTCAAAGAGGGGATATTTAGTAGGTAATTTTCTCAATGTAGTACTCGTAATTTTATTTCATTTTATAATTTCTACTCACATAAATCATCCATAAATGCATGATTAATGTCGAGTCATGTATATAATTTATTTTTAAATATATAATGTAATATATCATATCCATTTCATTTTCTCTCCACTTATTATTTAGAGAAACGAAATTGTTGTCCAAGTTATGCCGGTCATTCATCTCTATGAATATAGTTTTTGTTCATTTCCCACTACCACCTTTAGGGATGGTCTTAAAAGATTTTTTCAAGAAAAATTATTTCTAAATATGTATATTATAACTTATTTAACATTCCGTTAATGTGATGTTAATCATATGTTCTTTCTTTCTACATTGTGGTTATAAGATAACTTCGTTTGGGGATGTGTGGACTACCACCTCCTCAAAATGATGTGATTCGTTCCCACATAAAATGGAATATATTAATGATTGTTTTAGTAAAAATATATTATATAAGAAAAAAATTAATTATAATATAATTATATTATTTTTATATGTATTAACGTATGTTTCATTTAATTTATCTCCTTCAATACTATATGAAAATGAAAATAGTGTTCATGCATACGTATGACCAATCGTCTGCAGGAATGGTGTTTTAAGTTTATCATAAATTATTATTATGTATAATTATATAATGAATATATAAGATATTAAAATCATGTTTTATATTCTAGATATTATGAAATTATGACCACATGGACTATTGAAATCATACCAAGTTCATTTTCCCCTCAGGTATGAAATATCAACAAAACATCTCACATGAACATAATTAATTCTGTTATTGTTATAACATGGTAAGAAGTGATTTAAAATGAATAATAAAAACTAAAAGGTTATAAAGGTAATATATATTAAAAAAATTTATTTTTCAAGAAGAAAAAATAGTATACATGGTGAGTGGGACTCGAGTTAAGGTATTTTTCTAACTCAATTTCTATTTATTGGGGGATACATCCATTTCAATGATTTTTTCCATGATTACTTGATGAGTCACTATTTATTTATTTATGATGCAATTTCTACTTTACTTCATGTGGAATTAAATTTTATACACCTATTCGTCTTGTTTATAAATTTGTTCCTCATTGATATTAACCTGTTCCAGAAACTTCTTAACCCAATTTCAATTCGTTGGGTTTTACGCATACATCATTGATTATATGATGACACAATTATGTGTGGAATAATTATTTATTTATTTATGTTTTAATTTATAACAAAAATTATTTTCATATACTCTTTGTACTCATAATCAACCCATTGATAATTTATTATTTCATTTATATGGACTTTGTAAAGGAATTTTCTAACTCAATTTTCATTCAATGGGTTATATGTCTAATTGGTTGATTTTATTTTTCAATAATTTTATGTGGAATTTATTTATATTTGTTTATGATTTATTTACAATTATCTATGTTTTTATATAATTTTTATACCGATAATCTCCCCATTTATTATGTCCCACCTCAATGATAAAATCTTTTAATGGGGTTACCCGTCTCAATTTTTACCTCTGTGATATATATTAATTCATCACCATTAATTACTTTCATGTGGTGTGTATATAATTAAATTTAATATGAAACATAATTAATCTATTTATATAAATGGTATAGAATGTTTTATTTGATTAATATTACTTTTACAGGCCATACGATTCGATACAATAATTGTGGTAAGGGAATTTTTAAACCCAATTTCCATTCTTTGGGTTAAATATCTACTTCATTATTATGTCATTAAAATATTAGGTTTGAAATTAATTTTGGATATATTATATGATATTTAGACTTGATTTATTTTTATTTAGGGTGAATACACAGATTCGATCTATTTTATTAAAAAAATGATCTTTGTAAGGGAAGCATTAACTGAAAATTCATTTTAAATGTTTTAATTATTTATTCTTATAAAACCCTCACATTAATGTAAATTTTTCCAAAATGATTTTAATGATAATTTTATATGGAAATAAATTTTTTAAAATGTTAATTATTTTCTAATGTTTTCATTATGGTAAGAGACAATTTGATTCAAATGTATTCTTTTTAAATGTGTTGATTGTGTTTTAAAAATGGATTGATTATTTCAATAACATAGAATATTTTATTCAACATATAAATGATGAACTAAATTCCTCACTTTTATATCTCTTTAATGTTTTGATTTTTACATTAAAAGTTTACACATTTCAAATAAAATTTACTCAATTATGAGTGAACAACTTGTAAAAATGAAATCTGCTATGGAAATGGAAATGTTATTTTTTCATTTATGAATGTTTTATATTTTAGGATAATGTTATAGTTTTTTGGAATTACATACATATATGGGTGTTTCGATGATAAAATAAGGGCGGGTGACCCCTTGATACCTCTCCAATTCATTAGTTAATGAGACAATGTTAAATGTTATGGTTTCTCCGAAGATATTTAGGGAATATACTGAGATGGGTATTCAAAATGTAACCATAAAGGTTACTCACTATATATATGTAAAAGCTACAATGTAAGTATGATATGGATTCCATGAGTTACCTTTATGATTTATTATTACGATCAGTTAATTTCCTGGATCCTTATTATTTGATGAGGTATGTTAAAGATTTTACGTTTTATTGGTGAAAGGTATATTTTTTTGGAAATTTTTTCATGGACTAACACTTTCATTCATTATTTTATATCCCTTAATAGGATTTTGGTGCTCATACCATGATTTTGAAATGTTTTCAATAGGGTTTATGGAAAGGAAATAGAATGAATGAAGTTAATATGATTTTCATGAAGATATTTATCAAGGAAAATAAAAATTGTTTAATTTGAAAATGTTTTAATTTATAAAAAAATGGGTACTTTATTGAATTTTCTACAATCTGAATTTTGAGATGTCATGTAACAATTATGACCTAATTATCTAAAACTCTAAACCTGAAAGGATCCTAAATGAGAAATCTCGACATAACTCAAGATTATGTATATTTTATGGTTCATTCCATATAGTTGTTGTTAGGGGAAATACTTAGCCATCATAAGGGATTTGGATTTTTGGTTAAACATATGCTAAGTTTCATGGTGGATTATTTTTTTGTTAAATAATTATGTTAAAATAGCTTCACATTGAGGAAACTTTGTTACAAATGGATGGAGGAGGATCTCAAAAAGCATTCCTATCTCTTCTTAATGACATGTTTGCAATAATTTTTGATAATTAATGTTTATAATATTCTAAAACTTTTTATAAAATACAACTCTTTAAAAAACTGTTGTATGAGATATTGAACAGCTCCTCTATACATCGATACCATCATGGATCATGGGTTGATTTTAATCAAATATTATTTTCTCAATATTATAATATTTAAAAATGTAAAATAATTTAATTAAAATTTTAAATATTTTACCTTTTCCCATGATTATGAAGCATATTATTATTTTTGATAAGATACCGAAGAAGGAGACCCTTCCACAGCTTATCTATACCTACTTTAAAAATATTGTCATTAAACACATACATATGGTATTTTAAAAAAAAAATTTATTGAATGTTTCCTGTAAAACATGGTTGGAATGGTTTATAAAAATCATTTTTTATCAAATGTTTCAAAAATATATGTCATATATGATTATTTTCCAAAATTATTTTTCTGTGATCGCCCACATGACCGAAGATGTAAAAGGTATGTTGGTAGAAAGGAATCAAGTGATATTGATTAATATCTAAATAGTTTTTTTAATTCAGGGACCTTATACATTCACAAACAAAATGATGATGAAACTATGTGGGAACCATGATCAAGGTATGATGTTATTTCTTATGGGAATAGATTTATTAAATCTTATGAAGCTAAAAGAAAAAACCATTATGAATTATAATGATGTTGTCATAATAATTTGGTGTGAAAATGAGAGATATAAGAAAAAACATGAGGTTAAAACAAGTTGGATTTATTTTGGAGATTTATAAAAAGGGAAAACTTGAAAGATGGGTGAAAACCCATAACATCCAGAAAGGCCTTGGGGATCTAACCCACCACCGAAGGGCGACACGGGTTCCTCCCCTACCACTTTCTTACATGATGTCCCTGGTTAGTAAGAATTTTAATTTCTAGATAAATGAGTTGATGGAATAAGAAAAAGTTGATTTTGTGAACTTATGTTTTATCAAATATATATAACTGGAATTATAAACTGATTTTTTTAATTAAGTGATAAATTTTATTTTATATGAAATTCACTATTTTGGTAACCCTATATAACTATGGTAAATAGAAAAATATGGGATTTTATTTGAGGAGTAATGGTTGAATTTTATTTTCGAAGAATCTATGTTTTTAAATAAGACTTTTGGAGATTCATGTTATTTATAGAAATAAATAACCAATCATGGATAATATTTTATTTTGGAAATTAAATTATTGACATTAGATATTAAAAGTGAGTGTTTTTATTTTGAGATAAATGTTAAAATTTATCTTGGAAGACTAGGTTATCAGATACTTCTAATTTTTGGTTTAAATATTTGTTTGAATTATTTTGAATAATTTTATGCGAAATTATATATCAAATGGAATATGTTGACCATTGGGTATTACTTTTGAATTTTGGAGATTAAATGTAGATTTTCATCATAAAATGGTTTTTCATTTTTGGGGAATTATCTTATTTATTTCTTAAATGTTTTTGTTTTAGTTAATATTTCAAGATAGGATGAATAGATAATTAATATTTTTTGAATAATGTGAATATAAATAGGATGATTCTAGTGGATCAGGTTGAATACTAATCATTATGATAGAAATGTTAGATTGTGATGGAAATTGAATATATAATGAAACTCAACATGACTTTAACGAATGTTTCCTTATGATCATTTTCACAATTATAATTAATTCTAAAAATTTATTAAAGGGATCCTAAAGTAAAAATGTTTTCTGTTTAATTTTCTTAATATAATGTAAGAGACCATTTAACCCCTAAATTCTCTTAGTTTTGTGTTTGTTAAATTTATCATAAAAATGTTTTCTATCACTCTCAATTAGAACTTTATGGTAATTTTTATTTTATATATACATTTTTTCCAACATGGATCCATAGTATTTATTTTCTCAGTTGATATTTATAGTTCTATTTCTATTTTTTAAGTGGTTGTTTTACTTAACCCCATTCGAAAGTGGGAATTTAGTAGAGATATTTTGAAAATTCATACCTTAGCTACCAACCGTGAATAAAACATAACAGGAATGAAAATTTTAAATGTTGGGGAGGGAGGGGGAGGATGTAACATAATGAGTTTTGAGAAAAAAAATACTATGTTTGATAACACACATGATACACTACATAGAGATTAAATAACCATCTAAATGTAATTATTTAAATATTTCCCTTATAACATAGTTTATTGAATAGAGATAATGAATAATTTTAACATAATTATGAAAAAATTGTTTACAAATGTTTATAATTATTTTTTTGTGCACAATTAATTACAAATGAATACAAAAACGTTTTTAAATAAAATGCATTGTTTTTTCAAAAAACTATTTATGTGAAAATAAATGACTTTATAAAGTAATAAAATCACACTTATGTGGTATTATTAGTGAAATATATATGTAATATATCAAAAATAATTTTTTTGATTAATCTTATATGCTTTCCATAAATGATTTTTTTCAGCCTCTTAATAGGGAACCCATTTTAAATGTAGTTTTTGAAAATTCTATTTAGTTATATTTGAAATAATAAATATCTTACTTAGAATATGAACATAAAATGTTTCTTAGGATAAATAGTATATATTTTTTTGAAAATATTTGTTTTTATGAATAGTAAAAACAGTACATTTCTAAATTAAAATTATATATAAAAACATTTCAAAACATTTGAATGTTTCACTTTAAAAACCTTCTTTTAAGTTTCATCTGTAGAATTAATTTTAAATCAAATTTTACTAATTATTTGATTTGAATTAAATAAAATGTATTCCATATTTGTAATAAAAAGGACAAAATTATTTTTCATGGTTAATTTAGTATTTAGGTATAAATAAGTTACCATGGTAAAAATATTATTGAATGTCGTATAGGTAAAATTTGAGAAGGGTTAAAAATAAAATTTCAGATATTAACCAACCTAAAAAATAAAACATTTAAAGAGTGTCTGAGTTGTGGATTAACCTTATCCAAACTGTAAAATATTAATTAAAATAAAATTTATTTGAATTTAATTCCACCTATTTATGGTCTTCTTTTAATATAATATAATCAATAATATAATCACTTGAACCCACCTGTCATCATGTTTAAATACCACCTCTCAACCACACATATTTTAACAAAAAATAGTTGTATATCCTGAAATCTTTGATAAAACCTTCCCTCCATAATATCCCCACGTTCACGTGCTTTGGGTCTCCCCAAAAGACAAAATCTGAGGTCCTCAAGGATCAATCAAGGAGGGGATATTCTAGTGGTAAATATCTGAAAGTGCCTCTGTTAATTTCTTTCTATTTTCTTGTTTCTCATCTCCTCCATCATCTTTCAATGTATGATTAATTTTGAATAATTAATATATTGGATTTCCATGTTTATTATGTAATATATCATATTCATTTCATTTTCTCACCTCCTGTTATTCAGTGAAATGAAGTTGTTGTCCATGTTACGCTGGTTAATTGCCTTCGTTAATAATGTTTCTGTTCCTCATCCATTACTACTTGTGTGGCTGGTAGAAAAACTATTTTCAGGTAAAATATTATATAATATGTACATTATATATTTTTTCAAATTCTTGAATTTATATATCAAACACACCATCATTCTTGCCATATCGTGGTTATAGGATAACATCGTTTTTGGACGTGTGGACTACCACCTCTTCAAAATGATGTGATTCGTTCACACAAAACATGGACTGTATTAAGGATTTTTAGTAAATACAGATGATATAAATGAAATATTAATTCTTATATATCTATATTAAATATTTATATACATTTTCATACATTTCTATTAATTTTTTTCCTTTAAAACAATAGAAAAAATGATAATATTGTTCATGCATACAAAGAGCCTACCGTCTCTGTGAATGGTGTTTTCATTTTTTCATAAAATATTTTTATAAGTACTTATATAATTAATAAATGATATATTTAAATCACTTATTATATTCTAGAGATGATTATATTTGGACCACATGGACTATTGACATCACACCTAGTTCATTTCCGAACCATGTACCAAATATCGACAAAATGTCTGACATAAACATAAATAATTATGTAATTGTTAGAACATGGTAAAAAGTAATATAAAATTAATAATAAAATTAAAAAAGTATATAAATTATGTATAGATTAGTCTAGGTTTATTATTATGTACGAAAAATGAATATACGAGATGAATGGGACTTGAGGTAAGGTATTTTTCTCACTTAATATCCATTCATTGGGTTATATGTCTATTTTATTGATTATTATGTAAATATTATGTGTGGAATCAATATTTATTTATTTATGTTGAAAATTATTCTTTACATTGTTTTTATATAATTTTTATACAAATAATAAACACCTTGAAATATTCTTACATCAATGATATGAACATGGTAAGTGAATTTCTTAAATCAATTTCCATTTCTTGGGTTTTATGCATACGTAATTGATTATATTATACCACCATTATGCGTGGAATAACTTTTTATTTATTTATGTTGTAATTTTTAGTTCCTATTGTTTGGATATTCTATTTCTACATATAATAATCTAATTTATAATTTCTTACGTCATTTATTCGAAAATTATACAGGATTTTTCTAACTCAATTTCCATTCATTGGGTTATACGAATACTTCATTGATTTTACTATGCCAAGATTATGTATAGAATCACATTTAACTGTTTTATGTTGTATATACAATTATCTATGTGTGTTTATAATTTTTATACACATAATCTCCCCATTGATTAAATCCAAACTCAATGATACAAACATTGTAAGGATTTACTCATCTCACTTTTTAACTCTGTGAGATATTGGAATTATTCACACCTAGTTTATTTTATGTGTTGTTTATATAATTAAATTTCATATTAAATATCATGAATATATTTATCTTTATTTTATTAAATGTTTCATTCAATTATTATTACATTTATGGGTCATACAATTGTGTTGTGCCCAAGTGATTGCATTTGTTGTCAATAACATGTCACTATGTGTCAACTGATGACGTAGATCTTGAAGACTAATGGTTGGAGATGCATCATTGCATCTGACGATTGATGATCTGATCTTTAAGTTCCAATAACTTGTATCAAGTGGATACAAAATCATAACAATGATAGAAGACCATGCATTGTATTGTCAATGCATGAGGAGCTAGAAGATGATCCATCCATAGGTTCTAAGTGGATGAAGTGGTTTAATGAAGTCCATGCACAATCACTTAGTGCATGATGAATTGAAGATGATCCAACTTGATCTCTGATTGGATCATTGAAGAATGTTGAAGAATTATTTGATTCAGGAGCTTCAGTTGAAGATGGACCTTAGGGAATTCCATTCTTAAATGTTGATTATATGTTGAAGAAGAATGGAGGAATTATAATGAAGAAGAATGGAATTAGTTTGAAGAAGAAGAAGAATGGAGAAGAAGGAGATGTGGCATTTGGCATTTACACATGGTTACTTTGTTTGTATACAAAGTACTTAGTGTTTCCTCAAGCAAAAAGGAAGCCACAAGGGCCAACCATAAGGGTTCAACCCCAAGGCACTTGTTGGACTCGAGGTCGCCATGACCAAGGGGGATCCCATGGGGCCAGCCCGAGAGGTCGGGGTCGTGTATAAAGCCCCGAGGCCACGCGGTGATGAAGCCCGCGCAGCGTGAGCGCGAGTAGCGCGCCCGTGTGGGCATAGTGGGCGCATAGCGCGCCCGCGAGAGGCAGGGGTGGGCGCAAGAGCGCGCCCGTAGAGAGAACACGGTGCGGGGCGACACCGTGGAGGGGGAAGTTCAATTAAAGATTGGAAGGTAGAGGCTGGTTGATAAGCCGCGTAAAATCCGCTTGGAGATTCGATGTGGGATGCGCAAATTTCACCGGGAGCGCATCTTGGCCGCACGATTGATTGCGCGCTGGATCGCAACCGCTCATCTCATCCGCCGCGCGCCGCGAACTAATCTTTCCGTTGATGATCTTTTCAACGCCGCATCCGACGGCTCCGAGGCGTCTCCTTCCTCGAGCTCGCCTGAGGCCACCCGCGACTCCTCCTTCGAACCAGGCGCCTCCCAAAGATGGAAATGGAGCCTCCGGCCACCTCCGATCTATGTAATGGCTCCATTCGGTTCGTATGGCCACACTGAACATAATCATGCTATAAAATGAGCATGCATGCAACAGATGGAGAATTTTGAGTATTGGCTGAAGCAAACCGAATGTGCCGAGGCCACATGGTTAATGCCTTGCATGCATGGGCCTAAAAAAAAGACATGCATGCGTTTGAAAACGCATGCACGTGAAGGAAACCGAAAAATATAAAACCCGCATTAAAACATAGAAGAAAAACGAGATACGCGGAAGATATTTAACGCGTTTGAAGTTTTCAAAATGCCGCAGATCTCGGGGGTTCGAGTTTTGGATCCCGCGGACTCTATTCACACTCCTCGCCTATAAAATGAGAAGTCCAGTGCCCTTGGCAATGCTGCTGATCCTTTGAGAAATCGAGAGTCCCGCGAAGCCACTCGCAGCCTCTTGCGCGACTGAGAATCCCGGAGCCACTCGAGGCCCCAAAAAAGCCCCCTGCGCGCTACCTCTTGCGCGACAGGAAGAAGATCTCGGGCAGTGTACTTGTTCTCCCCTCACATGGTTACACCCTGCGTGCCCACGGGTGTCACGCCCTGCGCGACAGAGACCGTCCGCACACCTTGCGCGGCTATTGAAGAAGTGAGGCCGCACCCCTTGCGCGCCTCTTTTGGTGTTTGAGTTTGGGTGAAGCATTTACCACACTTGGGAGTGTGTGTTCAAGGAGGAAGACCCGAGACTTAGCCTTGTGTGTGCACAAGTGAAGAATACCAACTTTGAGAAGAAGAGGAGTACACACTTAAGTGTGTGAATGCAAAAGAACTGATCATTCTAAGTGATTGGTTTTTTTGGTGAGCAAGACCAACGAGATCTTTTGAAGACTGTTGAAGCTACTTGAAGTTTTGAACAACACCTTTGAAGAAGTGAAGTGGAGCCATGATGAATATGATGATGTGGAGTTGGGGGGTTTAACCAACTTGTAATTGGGGGGTATAACCAATTACTGTGTAAACATCATTTGGCATAGTGAAGAATCTGTGTTGGGGGGTGTAACCAACACGGCAAGGAGTAGGTCTTTGTACCGAACCATGTAAATCTCTGTGTTCTGTGCTTTCATTAACACTACACCACTAAAAGAGTAGATCTAGGCCTTAACCAGCTTCAGAGGTTGAATTGATAATTCAAAGGGATCAATTCTTAAAAAGAAAAAGTTATCACTGATAAACCCCTCCCCTCTCAGTGATCACAACCGATCCAGGAATTTCAAGTGGTATCAAAGGGAGGTTGCCTCTGTTAGGATCTACTTCTGAGAAAATGGACAATCTAAATTCTTTTAATAGTAGGGGTGTCCCTACATTCGATGGAAAGAATTATCACAGCTGGAAAAATCGGATGTTGCCCTACCTTCTATCTCTCGGCCTTGATGTTAGAGAGGCAGCCTTATTTGGATTCCCTCCTCTTGCTAATGAAGCTGCTATGACACTGGATGAGAAAAGAAATATGAAAGTTGATGGTAAAGCTCAAAATGCCATTCTTATGTCACTCTCAGAAAAGGTATACACAAAATTCATGGGACTCAAGAATGCTAAAGAAATTTGGGACAAATTGGAAAGTAGTTATGAAGGCAACATGAAAGTCAAGGAAGCCAAATTACAAATTTGGAGAAGCAAGTTTGAAGATGTCAAGATGGGATAAGAAGAAAATATTGATGATTATTTCACAAGAGTCAATGAAATTTTCAGTAACATTTGGGGCTTTGGAGAAAAGTTGGAGGACTCCACTATTGTTAAAAATCTAATGAGAAATTTTCCTGACAGGTTTGACCCCAAAGTCTCAGCATTAGAAGACAGAGATGATCTCTCTCTTGATGAACTACACAACATACTCATTGCATATGAAATGAGGAAGATCCCAGTATTCAAGAAGAAGATCAAGGATGAGATGGCTTTTGAGGCCATGAGACAACTCAAGATAAAAGATGATGATGTCCAAGAATCAAGTGATTCTGACAATGAAGAAAAGGATGAAGATCTCAACACGATTATTTCTCTTTTTTCTAAAAGGTTTGGAAAAACTAAATTCAGGGGAAAAGGGAAATCACCAACGAGATGTTTCAATTGCAATAACATCGGACACTTTGCTGTTAAGTGTCCTAAGAAAAGATCTAGTGCTCCAGATATTGAAGATGATAAGTCACAAAAGAAGAAATGGAGTAGATACCCAAGAGATGGAAACAGATCTGGTGCAAGAAAGAAAAGGATCGTTCCTAGTGAAAGAAGAAGCTATGTAATCAAAGAGGAATAATCAGACTTCAGTTCAGACAGTCAATCAGAAGAAGAAACGAATTTTATGGCTCATGTGGAAAAAGGGTTTGACACCTGCAGTAGTGAAGATGATGAAAGTGAACGAACAGAGCTCGAACACATATTTAAAGATGAACTAGTGGCTTGCCTTGAACAGAACACTGAACTCAAGAAAGAGAAGAGATTGTTACAAAAGGAAACCAAAAGGATGACTGAGGAGTTGGTAGAATGTATGAAGAAAGAGACAATGTACATTGATGAAATCAAGAGACACAAACTGAAGGAAGCTGAGCTGGACAAGATAGCAAAAGATCTTGAGGAGAAACTTCACCTCAAAGAATAAGAGCAATAAGTGACACATTCCAAGTGGATTGAAGCACAGAATAGCTTGACAATGCTGAGAGAAGACTTCAACAAGGCTGTTGAGGTCAAGGAAGAATCATCTTATGCTGGTGCTCAGAGGCAGGTCAATTTACCACTAAGTAAATCTCTAAATACATCTGTTATTTCTAACAATGCAGGTTCAAAGATAAAATTGAGACAAACATGGCATGAACAAACCTGTGTAAAATCATCTTCAATGGAAGAAAGGAAATCCTCAGGAAGGACTACTCAAATCTTGGACAGAAAATTACAACATGACTCTTATCAACAAAGAAGGTCAAGGTTCAGAGGCTACTACTGGTGTTGTGGTGTGTTTGGACATAAGGCCTATGCATGCCGGTATAACATGTCTCTTCCAAGCATGAGGCACGAGTCAAGGGGGAGACATCCTGAAACCCAGAGTGTTTTGCAGAAAGCATCAAAACCTCCAATTCAGAACACATTTGACTGCCTGAGTGAAGCTTGTGGAAGATGTGACCAAAAAGGTCATAGAGCTGATAAATGTATGACAACTCTTCCTAAACAAAAAGTCAAAGTCATGAAAGGGAAAGGCATTCAAGAAACCAATGATGAAATCACATGCTTTGCTGAAGTGGTACTAAAAGCCAGCAGTAAAACCAAGTCATGGATTCTTGATAGTGGATGCTCATCCCACATGACTGGTGATACAAAAATGCTAAGAAACATTGAAAGTCATGAGGGAGGAACCGTGGTGTTTGGAATTGATCGTTCTCTGAAAATCAAGGGAGTTGGAAAGGCTATTATTGCGACAAAAAATCTAAAATCCAATGATGTGTTGTTTGTTGAAGGATTAATGCACAACGTACTGAGTGTAAGCCAATTATGTGATGATGGACATGAGGTGTTGTTCAGAATGATTCATGCATCATCAAGAGCTTAAAGGATGGAAAAATCATCACTCAAGGAAGAAGAACCACTGGAAACCTATTTCAAATTGGTGAGTCCATCAATTCTTGTTATCTTAGTTCTAAAGATGAAAACAATCTTTGGCATAGAAGACTTGGCCATCTAGGTCAAAGAAGTATGAGTAAAATTTTGAAGTACAATATTGTACGAGATCTACCCAAATTAAAGAGAGAAAGAGATGAAATTTGTGACACATGTCAGAAGGGAAAACTGACCCATAGTTCACACAAAGGAGTAGATATCAGGTCTACTGGGCCTCTTGAACTCATTCACATAGACATATGTGGACTGATGAGACAAAAGTCTACAAGAGGAGATCTCTATTTTATAACCGTCATTGATGATTACACTCGGATGACCAACGTCATGTTCATGAAACACAAGTCAGAAGCAATCATGATGTTCAAAAACATCAGGAGGCAGGCTGAGAAAGAACTTGGAATCTGTATCAAGAAAGTGAGATCAGATAATGGAAAGGAATACACTTGTGATAATTTTGAAAGCTATTTGGTCAAGCATGGTATCAAGCATCAATACAGTACACCATATACTCTACAAGAAAATGGAGTGGCTGAAAGGAAGAATTGAAGCATAGTTGAAATGGGGAGGACTGTGTTGGCTGAGCACAATATCTCTAAGTTTTTCTGGAGAGAAGCAGTATGCACAGCTATACACATACAAAATAGATGTCTCTTAAGACCAGAAACACAAATGACAACCTATGAAATGTGGTTTAACAGAAAACCAACTGTTAAGTACTTCAGAGTCTTTGGCAGTCCATGCATCATCAAGATTAAAAACATTAATCTGAAATAGTTTGAGGAAAAAGCAGAAGAAAGAATCTTCATGGGCTACCTACCTGATGGAAAAGGCCACAGATGCTGGAATAAGAGGTTGAACAAAATGATTGACTACAGTGATGTCAGAATAATTGCAAACAACACCAAACCATACATTGTGGATAATGATGACTCAATGAATGACTCAACCTTGGAACAAAAGAATGAAGAATTAATTGAGCCAACACCAACTACTGGTGAGATCAACTCTGAACACACCAGTGATGAAGAGGAAGGTAATGAAGATGGAAGAAGGAGATACAATAAATTGAAGAAACATGTCGACACAGAAAATGTCCTTGTTAACCCACAGTCCTCAGTAAAAACTGGGAGAAGATTGAGATTGGAAGATCACACTGCATTGGTTTCTCAAGCGGAACCTCACACAGAGGCTGAAGCAGTTGAACATGAGGAATGGATACAAGCTATGCATGAGGAACTCAATCAAATAGAAAAGAACTCCACATGGGATCTCGTGCTAAGGCCCAAAAATAAAAATGTAATTTGGAAAAAGTGGGTTTTTAGAAACAAACTCAATGAGAAAGGGGAAGTTTCAAGAAATAAGGCCAGACTTGTATGCAAAGGGTATTCACAAATGGAAGGAATCGACTTTGAAGAAACGTTTGCACCAGTTGCAAGACTGGAGACTATCAGAATGTTCTTAGCTGTTGCAGCACACAAGCAGTACAAGGTTTATCAGATGGATGTGAAATCTGCATTCCTAAATGGAGATCTTGAAGAAGAAGTGTATATAGAACAACCTGAGGGATTTGTGCTAGAAAAAGATGGTAGCATGGTATGAAGATTGAAGAAAGCATTGTATGGGTTAAAGCAGGCTCCCAGAGCCTGGTACTCCAAGTTGGATGGTTGTCTTAAGAGCATGAAGTTTGTCAAAGGAACAGTTGAAAGTAATCTCTTTGTTAGAGAAATGACCACTGGTACTCTCATTGTCATTATCTATGTGGATGATATTATTTTTGCTGGTGACAAGGAAGGACTATGTGAAGAATTCGCTGAGCAGATGAAGAGAACCTTTGAAATGTCCATGCTTGGTCAAATGACATATTTTCTAGGATTTCAGGTGGAACAAAAGAAAAACTCTATATTTCTTTCCCAAGAAAAGTATGCAAGGGTCTTAGTAAAAAGGTTCGGAATGGAGAATTCAAATGAAGTCTCAACACCCATTTCTGTTGGAGCCAAACTATGCAAGGATGATGAAGGCAACAATGTTGATCAGAAAGAGTTCAGGAGAATTATTGGTAGTCTCCTTTATCTCATGGCCTCAAGGCCTGATATAACCTATGCAGTGACTTTGTGTGCAAGATTTCAATGTGACCCAAAACAATATCACTTATCAGTAGCTAAAAGAATCTAGAGATATGTGAAAGGAACCCTCAACTATGGACTCTTATACAAACACAGAACAAACATAAAGTTGTTGGGATTCACTGATGCTGATTGGGCTGGTGATTGCACTGATAGAAGATCCACATCCGGTGGAGCCTTCTTTCTGGGAGAATGATGTGTTAGTTGGTATAGCAAGAAACAAGATTCTGTAACATTGAGCACAACCGAAGAAGAGTATGTGGCAGCTACACTTTCCTGTACACAAATGATTTGGATGCAGGTGCAGCTAGCAGATTTGAGAATTAAAGCTGAAAACCAATGAGGATCTTATGTGATAATCAAAGTGCAATTGGCTTGTCTAAGAATCATATAAAACACTCCAGATCCAAGTATATTGATATAAAATATCATTTCATCAAAGAAAGGGTCTCCAGTGGAGACATCAATCTCGACTACATTTCTACTCAAGATCAGGTGGCAAATATTTTCACCAAAGCTATGCCTACAGAAAGATTTGTTGAACTAAGGCTGAAACTTCATGTTAAGCCTTCTCCTCTCACTTGAGGAAGAGAAAGGTCCCTCCTTATTCCCTAAATTTATATGTTTTTGTACTGACATGCAGGGAATTGATGGAGATGAGTGCATCCCTTGAGGGGGAGTATTAGTTGCTGAGTCAAGCAGTTATGCATTTTGGGAATGATTTCATATTCATCCCTTTGCATTTGTTGGCCAATAAGGGGGAGAAATAATCAGCACATACACATTGTGACATTCTTCAAGATGTGATTCGGAGTATTGACAACCAAATACAAAGGGGGATATTTTTGTGCCCAAGTGATTGCATTTGTTGTCAATAACATGTCACTATGTGTCAACTGATGACGTAGAGCTTGATGACTAATGGTTGGAGATGCATCATTACATCTGACGATTGATGAGATGATCTTTAAGTTCCAAGAACTTGTATCAAGTGGATAAAAAGTCACAAAAATGATAGAAAACCATGCATTGTATTGACAATGCATGAGGTGCTAGAAGATGATCCATCCACAGGTTCTAAGTGGATGAAGTGGTTTAATGAAGTCCATGCACAATCACTTAGTGCATGATGAATTGAAGATGATCCAACTTGATCTCTGATTGGATCATTGAAGAATGTTGAATAATTATTTGATTCAGGAGCTTCGGTAGAAGAAGAACCTTAGGGAATTCCATTCTTAAATGTTGATTATATGTTGAAGAAGAATGGAGGAATTCTAAAGAAGAAGAATGGAATTAGTTTGAAGAAGAAGAAGAATGGAGAAGAAGGAGATGTGGCATTTGGAATTTACACATGGTTACTTTGTTTGTATACAAAGTACTTAGTGTTTACTCAAGCAAAAAGGAAGCCACAAGGGCCAGCCTTAAGGGTTCAACCCCAAGGCTCTTGTGGGACTCGAGGTCGCCACGCCCAATGGGGATCCCATGGGGCCAGCCCGAGAGGCCGGGGCCGTGTATAAAGCCCCGAGGCCATGCGGTGATGAAGCCCGCGCAGCGTGAGCATGAGGAGCGTGACCGTGTGTGCATAGTGGGCGCATAGCACACCCGCGTGAGGCAGGGGTGGGCACAAGAGCGCGCCCTCAGAGAGAACACGGTGCGGGGCGGCACCGTGGAGGGGGAAGTTCAATTGAAGAGTGGAAGGGAGCGGCTGGTTGATAAGCCGTGGAAAATCCGCTCGGAGATTCGATGTGGGACACACAAATTTCACCGGGAGCGCATCCTGGCCGCACGATTGATCGTGCGCTGGATCGCAACCGCTCATCTCATCCACCGCGCACCGCGATCTAATCCAGTCGTTGATGATCTTTTCAATGCCGCATCTAGTGACTCCGAGGCGTCTCCTTCCTCGAGCTCGCCCGAGGCCACCCGCGACTCCTCCTTCGAACCAGGCGCCTCCCGAAGAAGGAAATGGAGCCTCCGGCCACCTCCGATCGATGTAATGGCTCCATTCGGTTCGTATGGCCACACTGAACATAATCATGCTATAAAATGAGCATGCATGCAACAGATGGAGAATTTTGAGTATTGGCCGAAGAAAACCGAAGGTGCTGAGGCCACATGGTTAATGCCTTGCATGCATGGGCCTAAACAGAGACATGCATGCGTTCGAAAACGCATGCACGTGAAGGAAACCGAAAAATAGAAAACCTGCATTAAAACAGAGAAGAAGAACAAGATATGCGGAAGATATTTAACGCGTTTGAAGTTTTCAAAATGCCACAGATCTCGGGGGTTCATGTTTTGGATCCCGCGGACTCTATTCACACTCCTCGCCTATAAAATGAGAAGTCCAACGCCCTTGGAAATGCTGCTGATCCTTTGAGAACTCGAGAGTCCCGCGAAGCCATCCGAGCTACGCGAAGTACCTCTGCGCAGCCTCTTGCGCGACTGAGAATCCCGGAGCCACTCGAGGCCCCGATGAAGTCCCCTGCGCGCTACCTCTTGCATAACAGGAAGAAGAGCTCGGGCAGTGTACTTGCGCGCCCCTCACTTGGTTACACCCTGCGTGCCCACGGGTGTCATGCCCTGCGCAACAGAGGCCGTCCGCACACCTTGCGCGGCTATTGAAGAAGTGAGGCCGCACCCCTTGCACGCCTCTTTTGGTGTTTGAGTTTGGGTGAAGCATTTACCACACTTGGGAGTGTGTGTGCAAGGAGGAAGACCCGAGGCTTAGCCTTGTGTGTGCACAAGTGAAGAAGACCAACTTTGAGAAGAAGAGGAGTACACACTTAAGTGTTTGAATGCAAAAGAACTGATCATTATAAGTGATTGGTTTTTTGGTGAGCAAGACCAACGAGATATTTTGAAGACTGTTGAAGTTACATGAAGTTTTGAACAACACATTTGAAGAAGTGAAGTGGAGCCATAATAAAGATGATGCTGTGGAGTTGGGGGTTTAACCAACTTGTAATTGGGGGGTATAACCAATTACTGTGTAAACATCTTTTGGCATAGTGAAGAATCCGTGTTGGGGGGTGTAACCAACACGACAAGGAGTAGGTCTTTGTACCGAACCTTGTAAATCTCTGTGTTATGTGCTTTCATTATCACTGCACCACTAAAAGAGTAGATCTAGGCCTTAACCGGCTGCAGAAGTTGAATTGATAATCCAAAGGGAACAATTCATAAAAAGAAAAAGTTATCACTGATTCACCCCTCCCCTCTCAGTGATCACAACCGATCCAGGCATTTCAAATTCGATAGAATACAAGTTGTAATGGAATTTCTTAACCCAATTTCCATTCTTTGGGTTAAATTTATACTTATTTATTATATCATTAAAATATTATATGTGAAACTAATTTGGGATATATTATCTTCTATATATAAATTATTTATTTATATTTATATGAATTACACATAATTGATCTATTTGATTAACAAAATGATATTTGTAAGGGACTCTTTGACTAAAAGATCGTTTTAAATGATTTAATGATTTATTCTTATAAAACACACTCATTAAAGTCCATGTTTTCAAAATAGTTTTAATGAAATATTTACATGTACATGAATATTTTAAAATTTCAATTCCATTAAAATGTTTTCAAAGTTGTATGGGACACTTCTATTTAAAAATATTCTTTTTAAATGTTTTTATTGTGTTTCAAAAATAGATTTATTAATTCAATTACATGGAATATTATAATTAACATATACACCATGAACTGAATTTATCACATTTAAATCAATTCAATGTTTTGATATTTATTTTTAGAGTTCACAGTTTTCATATAAAGTGTTTCCATTTATGAGTGCACATCTTTTATAATTGAAATGTGATTTCAAAGAGGAAATGATTTTTTTCTTGTTATATGTGTTATTATTAAGTTATAGTTATTGGGAGTTTCTTATGTATATGGGTGGTTCATGGATAAAATGAGGGAGGGTGAGCCAGTTATTGATCTCTAATTCATTGGTTAATGAGGCAGAGTTAAATGATAAGGTCTCTCCTAAGAGTTTTATGGAATATACTGTGATGGGTATTCCAAACCTAACCATGAAGGTTACTTTCTCGAAAATAATGAAAGATACAATGTATGAATGATAAGGATTGCACATGATAAATTTATGAATTATTATTACTATTAATTATTTTACCAAATATTAATATTTTATTAATTATGTGAAAGATTCTCTCTTTTTTGTGTGAAAAGTATTATTTTCTTAAAATGTTTTCATGGAATTTTTTTCATTCTTTATTTTATATTCCATACTGAGAGTTTTATGATCATCATATGTTTTTGAATTGTTTTCCACATGATTTATTGATATTTTAGAGAATGAAATAATTCAACATGATTTTATGAAAATTTTTATCTAGGAAAATAATTCAAACTTTGTTTTAAAATCTATTAAATTATGAAAAAATGGATATAATGTAGACCTATCTACACTGTGAATTTTGAGATGTTATGTTACAGATATGGATTCTCTAAAACTCTAAACATGAAAATATCCTCAATGTAAATTCTTGAAAAAACTGAAGATTATGTAATTATTAATTTTTGGTCCTTATAGAGATGGTGATAAGGTGAAATATTTCCTATCCTCTTGGGGCACCCAAGTTGAACACTTATATTTGTTTTCTAGTTTAGGATCCATTCTATCTGAGTGTATAGGATTGGCGAGGGACGATAAACTAGGCTTTCATTATTTCATTCCTATATTAATTTTCTTTTATGGTGTAATTTTGTGTGTTTATATAACAAATATTCCTACTTTTTTATTATTATGATAAGATAATGAAATTGAAATAAAAATTTTGTCCAATTACCTTTATTATTTTATGGTCGTTAAATTTCTCTCGATCATTCACCTACTTGTTATCTGTTTTCTATATCATCCTCTATAATTATATGGAATTACCATTATATTGCATGTATATATTATCACTTCATATTAATTTCTCCAATTTTGTGTCCTAGTTTTTATAGACCTTTTATTTCACACTCCCTCTTGTAAGAGGATATTTTTTAACCCATTTTAAAAGTTGGTTTTTTGAAAAGTAATTTTCAAATAAAAAAATTTATTATAAAGAAAAATTTAATATCTTGAGAATGAAAATTTTTTAATGTGGGAGGAAATGTTAAATTGTGAGAACTTAAATGAATAAAATTATGTTTTATAGTGAACACAAAATGCGACACCAAACTTAAATGTACCCCAATATAATTATATAATCATTATAACATAGAAATTAAATATCTAGGTATGAAAAATATTATCTCAATTTTGATATATATATATATAACCAAATAAATACAAATTCATTGATTAATTCGTAATATATAAGTATTCCATTTTCTGTATGGTTGTTTTAAGCGTTAGAAATTTGTTTTCTTTAAAATGAATTTTATTAATTTTTGAAAAAATATAATAATTAATTTCATGAACATATATAAATATTATTTTCAAAAAATAATATCATATTTGATATTAGTATTTCAAAATTATCATGGGGTGATATTTTTATATTTTTCTGAAAAGATTGATTTTTCAGTTAATATTGAAAACTACTGATTTTTGTTGAAAACAATGTATTTCATGAATTTTTCAAATTATGTTTTGTTTTAAAATTATTTAAAACCAAAATTAATTAAATTATGATATTATAAATTCAATTAAGTTCATTGGAATAAATTTTATTATTGAATTGGTATGAAAACATTTTTTATACATAAAATCTATTTTTCTAAAAAACTACATTTTGTTGTGTTTTTTATTTTCATTTCAAATTATTCACCTATACTTATAGAAATTTAACCTTAAAGTATTAATTCCAAAATTTTAATGAGTATGTTTGAATTTTTTAAATATAAATCTTTTATTTTTTTCAGTATGAATAGTAATTGGGGTAAAATTTATCACCTCAGTAAAGGTTAAATTGGGTTAACCTTGGTTAAAACTTTGTGATAAGTTCATAATATTTTCATATTTATTATTATTGGATGAAATTAATTAAGAAATTACCACCTCAGGATTTACATTTATATGTTTAACTAACACATTTCCATGAAAATAACCAATTTAATTTTTAAATTAATGAAAGTTTCAAAATGTCATTCTCTTATTCTAAAAAATATTTTCTTTGTACACTTAGGAAAAAATAATGTTTTCAAAATATATAAATATATATTTTATTAATAATGAAATTATATTAATTATGATAATTTATTTATTGACATTAGTGATTATATAATTATCCTATATTCTTACAGAATTCTAATACTGAAATTACTCAATTAATATAAAAGTAAAATAAATGATATTAAAAATAATAAAAGGGGTTTAATTTGAGTTATTTATAGTGTTTAATGAATTATTTGACTAACATTAGATATTAATTATCTTTAAAAGAATTATATTATAATAAAACATTATATACATGTATTTAAAATTAAATTAAATCAATACTATCCAAATTGACATAAATGATAATTTCTCAGAAAAATTATTATATTATTTAAAAAATATTCAAATACAGATATAGGAAAAGGAGGGTAATATGTGGTTGAAAATTTCATATTATTAACATTTATGAGTCAATATTTACCATATTTGTAATGTTATTACACTTTAAGAGTGAAAAATATATTACCGAGGTTAATCTTAAAATATGATAATTAAGGGGTTAAACAAAATGATAAGGTTTAAAACACCAAAAAACAATTTATTTCGTTAGATGATATTTAAAAAATAGCATAACATATGATCTAATCCCTATCCATTTTTTATGAATTTTCCTTGAGATTGTGTTTTTATATAATAATCTTTTAGAAAATTCCATAAGTTTCCCTCACATCAATTATAAAAGGTCACCCTCACTTATTAATACCATGTTGAGCCTTACATCTCATCCAAACCCAACCAAAATCCCTAATTGACTTATTTAGTCACATTCCAGATGTTTTTTTTCATCCCTAAATAGTAACACAAGGATAATTAATTAGATATTTATATGAGTTCTTTCAAATGTGTGGAAATCACCCTTTTTAATTTTTCTTTTCCTCATCTAAATAAATGGGATTTATCATAAAATAAGATCATAATTATAATAAAAACACTAATATTTTATTATGGATGTTAAATGAACATTATCCACCCTCATTCTTATGAAATGAGAGGTGAAGGTATCTTTTATGTGTACGTAAGACTTACTGTCTCCATGTAGTGATACAATTCATTTCCCCCACCATATTTCATGGAATGTAACAATGATGTTTTTAATGATTATATATTATAATTATGTAATAATTATAAAATTTAATTATAATATCATATCTAACTTAAAACCTTCTAATCCATTATAATACAAGAATTACACTTGTGGATTTGTGAAGAGTATGACCTCTATGAAGCGATGTATTTTTTCATTTATATTTTACTTGGAAGATAATAAGGATGAATTTTACGAATTTATATAATTTATTTGATATAATAATTATTATTTAAATGATAAATATTATTTACCATTATTTCATTCCATCTTTTGAAAAATAAAAACTACATTCTCCCATTGTATGACCTACCATCTCGATGAACGATGTAATTAATTGTTCCTTCTATAAATTTTACAAATGACTATAAATATGTATATAATAAATATAAAGTAATATTATGTCATGATTAAATTTCTGGACATTATTGAACCATGATCAATGTAGATGGGCCAACACTACTGATCTAAAATATGCATGAGAAATGAAGTAGACTTCACTTAGAAAAATGTTTTTTTAAAATTTATTAATATATTTGTGATAAAAGGTTATAACTAAATAATATCTGTTTTTATACTTATAAATGTTGTCATAGAATATATTTATAATAATCTTATATATATTATAAAGTAGTTTTTAATGCATATAATTATAGTTTAACCTCATGTAAGGATTTCTTGTCCAACTTTTACATTCGCAATACTTATGCCATAATCCCGAATTATCTCTTTTGTGTTTTGAATTTAAAGTAATTTTGATATATTATATCATGAATATAATTTTATTCACGGTATTTATTTTTTCAATTAAATTTATTTATTTCATGGAGATTGTGATTCAAATGATACCAATGCAGTAAGGTTTTATTTCACAATCTCAACATTATTCAGGATTGTTTATATTTATGTCATGAGAGGGAGAAAATTTTTATTCCATATCCATGACTTCTAAAATGATTTTCAAAATTTTTATATACATTAATTAAATGATTAAATAAATATATTTTTTCTATATTTGTTAATTACAAAATAGTTTGAATGGAATTTTTTTATCGTTTTTGGAATGAGGTATATTTTTAGAATTTTAAAAAAAGTGTAACAAGAGTATTTTTTATCATATTATACATTAAATTATTTTCCATACATCATGAATAATATTTTATCTAAATATTAATATATAATTTTACATTTTTTATTTCATGTAAAATATTTTCATTCATATTTTTGAAGTCTTTAAATTAGCAATTTCAATGTTAAAAAGGTATTTTTCTAAATAACCTTCTAACGATATTTCAAATGTATCTTCATATATGTCAATATAGATTGTGGTATATCATAGTGTATTGTGGTTGTTATGTAATTTTATTATACACCATAATTTTATAGATTGTTTATGATCTCATTTACTAGTTAATTTATTGATATTATGTATTTTAGTTCATCCAATATTGAAAATTATTGATTTTTAAGGTAGTTTATTATGTTGTGTTACTTAATCATTTGAAGAATTCATTTGAATTATTTTGTGATCAGTGGGGACCATAATTACATAGACCCTATATGTATTTATATGTATAATGATATAAACTAAATTAGGTTTTGGCTAAGGTCTTACAAAGATATTTTCCCATTTCGTGGTATAAGGCCTCAATAATGTTTTTAGTTTTCTTTGATACTGCCTCCATGGTATGTTTTAGACATCCTAAATTATACATTCCCTCATTATGAAATAGTATATTTATTTACATGTTATTATTTAATTTTTTATTTTATTCATATATGAGTTTCTGTTTTATGTGATTATTTATATGGAATTATTTTCAACATCATTTATTATTTTCCATTTATTCAAACAATGTTAAATTTTATTGTACACATAATCTTACAAAGAATATGAGGTAAAACTTTTTTTATTTATTCATACCATGGTTTTGAAAAATTATATTATGAATAATATTAAGTTTTAAAAAATTATTTTATATTATGGATATTTATATTTCCAATGTAATATAAGAATCATTTTTATATCTAGTTCTTAAATATTACAAAACTATTTTTTTCCTTTGGGATGTTATTACTTGTATCCAGTGGCAATGGAATAAATAAACCCCTTCATCTGGGCTACTAGATTTTTGGTGTGTATAATCATAAAATTAATATGTTATAAATTATATGGAAAAGATAAATGGTAATAAATTAAATACAGACAAATAATCAAATGAGATCTAAACATATACATGGATAACATAAATATTTTAATAATCACACGTACATAAATAAATGAGTTCCTACTGATGGAATAGATAATTTTAGACATCATAATCATACCATCGGGGCATAGTTTGATGAAATCAAACACAAATGGTTTGGGAATTTCCCAAATACCTAACCTTGTTTATCTCATGATACATAATGATGCATTATGGTACTATTTATTTATCAGTCCCCCATCACATAATAATTACAATTTTTTAATCATATGGGAAAATATAAAACATAATCAACATGCCTTAATAACTGATAAAAATATATTCTGAAAGAACTAGTTTAAATAATTTCTATACTTTCCCTAGTAAATAAAATCATAATCCATCAATAGAATTATGGTGGATGGTATCAATAGATTATATCATCATTTAATCAAAATATTAACAAAATATTATTGACATAGATATAAATACATTTAAAATATGTTTGGAAAATTTATTAAGAAAAAAACCCTTTTATATAGAAATGAGTCATTTAAAATGTAATACATTTCAAAATATCAGGAAAAATACATTCTTTAGAAAAATAAAAAAATCATGAAATTTATTATGAATTATAAATAACAGTATCTATGTTGGTAATTTTTTTAATGTGGATGAAATTAAAATAATTATTTTTTTAACACAATTGGTTAAAAGTTAATCGTTTGGAAAATGACAAGATGAATAATTTTAAAACATTATATAAAAAACAAAAAAACAAAAAAATTTATTTTATTAAATCATTAAAGGATATTAAAAAATGATTGAAATAATTTTAGTTAAAATATGGATATAGAAGAATGAAATAATGACCAAATATAAAAGAAATGTTTGTTTTCCTCGAAAACATTGTTTTTGACTTTTTAGGACATTGAGTGATAAAATGAAAGGAAACATGTATTTTTTAATAAGAACCATATGATTAGTAAATATTTGGGATTTAATATATAAATATCATATAATTCTAAAAAATCTTGAATATGAATGGGATTATGGAATAAATATTTATCGCTTTGGTATCTTATGAATCATAAAATCCATGAATGAAATAAATTGAAATGAAAATCATATAATTTGAACATAATTATATAAATGATACATTACATAAAATGGTAATTATATATAAATAATTAAATAATATAGTGCTATAATAATACATTTTTCTGAAATAAGACAATTTGAGACAATAAACACATACCATTTTGTTATCTTTCAAATAATAAGTCATTAAAAGAATGAATAAAAAATTATATATAAGTACCAAGAATTAAATTAATTAAATTTTAATTTTTTAGCATTTTATTAATTAGTATATATAAATAAATCATTTTTCATGACATGAAACATGTCTCAATAAAATTAGATTGAGGTAATAAAGACAAATACCTAGATCACAACTTGTGAAGTGGTTATTAATCCGTGAAGAAATTATGTGATCAAATGTAAATCCATATAATAAATTGGAAAGAATAATTAAAAATTTATATATCAATTCACTGATAATTATTTCATGTCAAGGTGAATGAAGAAGCTCTATAGCCTAATGAAAGGAAAGTGATTTATGAAATTCAGTATTTCATGGTCGTCCTTCTTCTTATGTTATTTTAAAACCATGTATAATAGATTTTAATATATTATATTATAGAGAATAATTGTGAAAATACTTATAATTTCTTATAATATCATATTATAATATTTCAACAATTTTATACTAATAATTCTTTGTTAAAATTGTTTTTTTATTGTTAAATTTCCTATTATTAAATATGTTTTAGTTTGGTAGTTTATGTCCTTATGAATTAACCATGATTTCATAATCTATTGAATCTTAATCATGGTACAAATATAATATATATATATATATATAATTAATATTTTTAAACATTCTTAAAGAACAAACATGAAAATTGAATCACATCACTTTATGAAGGTGGTACTCTGTATGTAGGCACGAGCAACAATGTAATTTTTTAACTAGTGGAAGGGAAGAAGTTAAATTATATAAAATATCTATAGAAAAATAGTTATGTCATAAATATAAAATATAAACGATATATCCATCATTGTATCCATTAATTAATGGTGGAGATGAAAAAATAAAATATATCGCATTGTGAGGTAGGAGTCGGTATGTAAGTATGATAAATGATTTCAATTCCCATTTGAAGAGTACTGAGATAAATAAAAATTATACCATAAAAATAATAACATATCATTAAATTTGAGATATTGTTTCTATAAACTCTCCATGTTTATAATAAAATTGAACGATTTATAAGAATAAATAATATGAAAACACTCAATCCAGTGTGATAGCCTTTCTTGGACAATGTCCTTTTCCATTTACCTTAAACCCTATGAGTCACGTATTTTGATCAAAACATTAAATATAAATCATAGGGATATATTTTATGAAGTCATTTTAGATGTAATTTTTAGTTAAAAATACTCATTATGTACGTGGAATAGAGGGGAGGTAGTGTTCTTTTATAATTTTGGGAGAGGATACATGTGGATTTTGTCAAAATATTAGTATATATTAATGTATTACTCAAGACACGTGGATACAGATTAAATTATATTGAATGGATGAATATATATTATCAAAATATATAGTTGAAAAATTATTTCATCTTATTTATCCAATTTTATCGCTTAAATTTTTAGTTTAACCCCCCCCCCCCCCCACAGTTTATCCTTTTAACCATAACCATGGTCACAAAATATTAATGTCTTTACTATTCAATATGTCCAAAAATTATGTTCACCCTATTAAATTATTTTATTATATTGATTAAATTTAGTTAATCCATTTTATAAAATTAAAATTTCTACAAGAGACTTAAATTAAATTTAATATAATTTTGAAAAAGATAATGAAAACCATTTTTTAGAAAAAAATCATTTATATGCATGACACTGAATTTGACTTCTTTTCATGCCTACTAAAAACTATTATATAAATGTTGAAATATTTTTTTCAATATATAATATTTAAATTTAATTTATAAAATCAATAAATAATTACTTATTGAAATTATTATGATAAAAACACGTTGCGCTTAGAAATACCTTCTTAGAAAAAATGTGATTTTTGGTCCAAAACTGAACATATTGAAAAATAAAGTATTAAAATGATTCATATGTAATTAATTATATTTTTTATAAGGAAATTACATTAATTTTTCCTAAAGATAAAATTAATAATATAGTAGTACATTTAAATAATATTATTTAATCAAAATAAATGATTGTTTTAAAAAACAATTGTTATTTTTTATGACTTAATAAAAATAAATAATTTTTAAAAATATCCCTAATACTCAACATAATATAATATATACCTGATTATATTAAAATGATATTTATTTAAATAATTATATTTTATAATAATTATATAAATTGCCTAATTTTTATTGAATAAAATAAAATAAAGCACATTTGAAAGAAAACATATTTTAGAAGCAAAGAGTGGCTTGATAGAAAATACTATACATATTTATTTTTAATTAATTTATAAATTTAAATTATATAAAAACATTAAATATATTTTTATTAATATAGTTTATCATATTTATATATTCAATTTCATTGATTTATTATATTTTTCATTTATAACATATCATAGTTCGTTTAAAGATCGATGTCAAATGTTAAGAAAGGTCTATGAATTAATATTCTTTCAAAATAAATTATTTTAGTGTTAAATTAACTTCTATATTAAATAATATTATTACCATCATTTTTCATCGGTTTAATCAATTTTTCATTTTTTGAAAATACTTTTATTGAAAATATATGTCATACAAAAGAATAATAAAACATATTTTAAAAAGGGGAACTGGAAAATGTAAATTTTACATTAATTGACACATAATCATCTTCCAAAATAAGAATATATTTTCCATGAATTGAGAATATGGGCATGGAAAAGAAAGATAATATCTAAATAATTGTATAATTTTTTATAACATGTCATCAGAATGTTAATGACCAAAAATTCAAAAATATTTAATGGATAAATATGGTAATCAATTCATCATAAATGGAGGAAATAATAATTTTTTTTTTCAATATAATTTTCATAGAGTTTATGAATCATTCTACCACAAGTATTGTAACGCCCCGACCCCAGTTACCCAGAGTCGGTAAATTATTACATAACATTGGCATGATCACAGAGGATCAAGTCTCGAAAGACCGATTAGTTTAGTAGTCATGTAAACACTAGATATATTCATAAGTCTTATATGACATCATAAGGTAAAAAAACTAAAACAACATCTTATCTTAATATCCCCTCATACTATCCCTACAGGTCATTCATAAATTACTTCTTCACAATCCTGGGAAAAATAAAACATTGAATGGGGTGAGCTCAGATGCTCAGTAATGATAAAAATATAGCAGAAGCTTTCATAGATAAGCATAAACATTTAAAGAAATTTATAACTGAAACAAAAGCCTTTTAAACATGGACTTCAACATAATATGGAAAAGATAAAATGAAATAATGCCATTTACTTATTTACATGGATATTGAACAAGTCGAATAATCACATGCAATATCAATAACCACTTTCATAATGATGGAATGCATAATTCCAGACTATCATAACAACGTAGCCAAGGCCTCGTGCCAAGACTACAAATAAGATTTTGTCAAGGCCTCATGCCAAGACACTAGTTTGTCTCATGAGACCTACTGAAGCATCAAGGAGCTATAGTGGGCTCCACCCATCACTTAAAAAATCCAATTCATTCCTCATATGAAATGTTTGAAACATAACATAAACATTCGTATTAAAACTAGCATACATAATGTCAATACTTTTAACCACAAACCATGAATGGTATGAAAATAACACATCCACAGTCAAGAATAACTCATTCGATACAATATGGAAGATTGTATTGTATCGGATTAACCTCAATTGAGAATAATTAAGGATATTGACATAGATTAAAATAATCATCAACTATTGAGAGAAATATCCCACTCTATCTTGAAAACATTTAAAATTCATAGTATTTGTCAAGAAGCCATTTAAAATAGATTTTTTCTTGAATCAAAGTGTCCCATACCACTTTGAATCATTTAAAAGGAATTTTAATTTTAAAACATTAATTTCCATATATATAAATCTTTAAAAACACTTTTAAAACATTGAAATTAATGAGAATCATTTATAATAATAAATATTTAAAACATTTAAAATGATATTTTAGTTAGAGTTCCTGACCCAAAAAAAGGCACTTGAATAAAAATAATTTAGGTAATCCAAACTTTTTAATATCATGAGAATAAAGGGATTCATTATTTACTATGTCAAAGTACATTATATACACCATATAAAAGTGATTTGGTGTATAACAACAAATAAGTCTCAATGGAATATAAATTGAGATGAATTCTCTTATAAAGACCATTTATTTTAGTTAAGGATAAATCAACGACATAATTTGTGTGATAAATATAAATACACTCAATATGATTGGATATTTTATGTAAATCAATCATAATACATTCTCACACATTCTTGTAAAAACAACACCAATGAATTGGATATTTAACTCAACAAATGGAGATTGTGTTAAAATTACTCTTATCATCTTCAAATCGATGACATGGGAATTTATTAATGTAGTGATTATGTGTATAAAAATTATATCCACAGAAAGGGGAGTGGAAATTATGACATAATCAAATTAATAGTTATTCTACACATAATCTTGGAGTAAAATAATCAATGAAGTATGCCTAAAGCCGAATGAGTGAAAATTGAAATTTTAAATTCCCTTATCGATTAGGTAAATTATGAATCATAAACCCATGAAAGAAGGATCATACAATGATGATGTAAATACCCATAAATTAAAGTATATTACATAATGAATACAATCATGGGAAGTACACATACACCACACGCAATAAATAAGTGGTGAACAATGGAATTCTCACAAAATTAAGAGTGAGATAAGAAACTGCTTACTTTGTACATTTTCCTTGGTCAATAGTAGGTTAACCTCCTGTATAATGGTGACATAATTTTTATTGATTTATAAATGAATCATTTACATTAATATTATATCATATATGATCTTTTAACATTGATTTGTTAATAATATCATAGTATTATCGTCGTTTCGGGTGTTAATGGATTTGTTTTCCTTTATATTATTTGTTATGAAAGCCGTATTTATTATAGATGGGATGTATCTTATTCATATCCAGAATGACAAAATGTCTCTAAAAATTATTTTTATTCATCAAATGAAATTTATTCTTGAATGGATATGATGGGGAATGAATCTCATTGCACTCATGGAGATGGTAATCCGTACGTATGCCCAAGCGACAATATCATTATTTTGATATTAAAATATTATATAATTGAATGGTATATCATATATAAAGAATAATTAAAATTTTATATTAATTATTTACATGAATTAAAAATCATTATTATACCCATCCAAAAAATAAAATATTGAATAACAATTACACCACGACGTGGAGACGGTAGGCCGTGCATACGCACGTATGGTGACACATCATTCAAAGGATGGATAGAATTATGAATATGCTTGTAACATATTTATAATAACATCATAGAATATATAAGATACTGAATTTATTATTTTAGAATGGAAATAACAAAGAAAGAAGAAGTGGAAGAAGAAAGGAACTTGAAAGAGGGTGGTGAAATCATTACCTCTTCTTCGGGTTCTTCCTTTTTATTTGATCAAAAGGGATCCTTAGGTTGGATTTATGATCAAACTAAGGCCTCTAGGAATAAGTGAGGTAAGTTGAGAGAATATTTGGGCAGGTTTTGGCTGAGGCAAAAGGCTTTTATGGTGTGAAGAATTTGTTAGATGTGGTGTCCTTTTATAAGGGGGAAGGGGCTCTTTAGAAAAAACATAAAGTATTATTTTATAATAAATTCATATTCGGATTTTAATGGCTTCATAGTGGATTATTTAAAGGTTAAGGTGGGGATAGGTCAAAAACCACTCAACCAATAGGTTTTAGATAGGTTTGGGTCACTAAATTAACCTTCTCTTTTTGTTTTAACTCTTAGTTAATTAGTTTAAAATTTACCATGTCACTTTGTATTTTTATATTAAATAATTAATAAACATACTATATACATCCAAGATAACCCCAAGTGGTCAATTAATGATACACCTATCATGATATAGGTCTCTTGGCCGTACCTTAGATTTGTAGGAATTTAATATCAATTATTAATATAATATTTGTTTTAAAAACACTTTTATGTCAATTTTGACCCAATTCAATAATTGATTTTTGTTAAAGTATTAAAAAATTTATTAATTAGAAAAAAATTAATTTACGCAATCCCATAATGTCATGTTAAGCAATAAAATTCATGTATGTCATCAAAACATTCAAATTATATTAATTTTAACATTTATGATACCGATTATTTGATTCTTTCATTAATAAGGAATATACTGCATCATTATTGTGTCATAAATAATATTAATTATTAAATGCCTACAAATTATAAATAAAATACCATTATATAGGAATGATTTTTATATTTCTAATTAATATTTATAGTTGGAAATCAAATATATATATTACCCAATGTAAAAATTGTTTTTCTAAATGATATATGCTTATTTCATTTTTGTATTTATTTTAACTTAATTAATATAAAGTGTCATTATCACTTAGAAGTGGATCCATGGTGTCCCAAAATCAACCCAAAGATGACCATGGTCGTAACTATATCAACCAATAGGGTTAGGACATGTTTTAGTGTAATTTAGCATTATTACAACATTATTTTTTACTCTTATTTATCAGATTTACCCTTTAACCACGGTAAATAAAATATTTACCAAAGTAATTATTCAAAATTTCTGAAAATAAAAGTTATCTATTTAAGAAATTTCAACCTCCTGATTATGAATATGGAATCTATTTTTTGAAATTAAAAACACTGAAGTGGCAGATATTAATTTAAAATTAATTCCCGTTGTTAAAACAAAAAGTGTGGTTTTAATAGATAATAACTATCAAAAGATTGAAAGTTGTTTATGTCCGGTTTATATGTGAAATTATGTCCAATGAACAAAATTGTATTAAATGGTAAAAATATATTCTAAATATACTTTAAAACCACTCAAATTCACAATTTATCACTATTAATTATTTTTATTAAAAAATAAGTTTTTAATTAAAATTTAGTAATTTTCACTATTCGTCATAATATAAAAGTTATCTGAAAAGTACCAAAGTTTTACCCTAGGATAATTTCAATATTCCGAATCCAAAAATGAATTCCATTTTGTGAGATAAAATTTATAAATTTTCAAAAAGTGGGTATTAGTATTCATAACAACTACTTTGATTGGTCATGGTGTATTAGAATCTCGAAGTTGCGTACAATGCAGACTATTGCATTATTCAAAGGGAAACATACCATGGAAGCTTGGGGTGTTACATTCTCCCCTCCTTCAAAAAATTATATCCACGCAATTTTTAAAATTGGGATTGGGAATATAATAGAAATTCCCACATCAGAAAAAGAGTCAATAAAACTCTCACTTTAATCAACGAAAGAGAAGTACAATGGTCACTCGAGATAACATATACTAGGATTCCATGTATGAAAACATGGATATGGACGATAAAATAAGTGGCATTTTCTGATGGAGAGGGATAGAAAACATGATCAGGAGAAAGGTAACAACAATAAGACCACAAACTTGTGTTGGGACAAACGGTCATTAGTCTCCTAGTAGGAAAATTAAATGGAAAACATTTTTTGTTTTAAGTTACATTACATAAGGATGAGGAATTTATTTATGATATTGACTAAGAACATAAATATATATACTTACTTTTTATGTTGAGTTTTTTTCTTTAATAAATTTCTACCACTAACTCTTTTTTTTGAACAATGAGTATTCAAGAAGACTTGGTCACACTGGAAGAGCTAGAATAAACTTCTATAGAAAAACATGATCCACATAGGATGAACTCTATATTTACCTTGTATTTAGAGATTAATAAAAACCAAAATGGTTATTATAAGCTCTGATGATCACCCAATATGATATTCCTTAGTGAAATAAACAACAATATTAATTTCTAAAATCAATACCCTAAAGTTAAATAAATTCCATTGAATAAACAGTTTTCATTAAAATCCTTCAATATAATCCAAACTAATATTGAAACCCAAAATATAGAATAATTTGGTTATTTAGTCTTCCATGTTAAATTGTATCTCCAAATGACATCAACTACTCTTAAAGTCACATACTTAAACAAAATTAACCTAATCACATATTCTCTATTATAGGTTAATAATTTCCATAAATAACCTAAATCACTATAAATATACAATAAAAACATAGATAAAAATCCACCATTACTCCTCAAATTAAATCCCACAGTATTCTATTTTCCTTGGGAATATAGTGTTCCCAACAAAGTGAACATCATACAAAATAACATTTATCACTTAATTACCAAATCATTTTCCTATACTAAGGGTATTCATTTGATAAGACATAAGATCAAAAATCAAATTATTATTGATCAATAAAATCATTTAACTAAAAATAATAGTCACACTAACCAGGGACTTCACATGGTCCAGTGGTAGGCGATAAATCTCAATTGCACTTTGGTTGTGGGTTCGATTCCAACAGCTTTGTCTGACGTGAAGGGTTTTCACACGTTCTATGTGTTGTCCTTTTTCAAAAACTATATTTTATAACATCACAGAAATGAGATAAATTCCTCAAAATAACCATAACATAATTTAACACCAAATGTTATCTCATACCTTACATTTTCATACCAAAATATAATAACTTGTAATTGCCTCAAACCCAATGATCATATAAGACCAAATGGTTATTTATAACTATATCTACAAGAGAAAAGATAATTCTTCCTCAAATATCATTTTCACCTGATAAATTGCAGGGTTACACATACCAGATAAAATTATTCCAAATTAATCCCATCAATAAAAAGAATAACACTTTTAAGCATTTCACCATCCATTTATTTCCACATAGGTTCTTCATCATCTGTTCCTCAGGTTCCCACATTTCCTCTTTCATCTTATGATTTCTCCATAGAACGTTTACCAGATGAGTCATCCGGTTTCTCAACACGTGATCTTTGGTATGAAGAATTTGGATAGCCTTTTCACAATAAGATAGATCGGGTTCCAGTTCTAATTCTTCATAGGTGAGAACATGCCTTGGGTCAGGTATGTATTTTGTCACTAGTGATATATGGAACACATCATTACCTCTGGAGAGACTAAGCAGAATTTCCTTTTGGTAGAATGTGTTCATGTGTCACAATGGTACCTCAGGAAGTTTTAAAAATCATCTACTTACTTTACCCAAAAACTCCTCATCCATCTTAGATTATATCGATGGAAGCATCGATGCATCATAAAAAAATCGTTATTTCTTATATATATTTTTGAGACATCATCTTCAACATGTTAATTTTGAAAAATTAGTACTGATTCATCTTCAAATATATCAAAATAAGTCTTTGGTAAATCAGTTTCCATATGTCCCAAAAGACATAAATAAATAATATGATTCATATAGGGTGCTCGAAGGTCTCCCTCTTCTGCAGCATCTAGAAAATCATTTAGTGCATCGTAATTTTGAGATAAAGTGATGAATTTGAAAAGACGCTGATGGTACTTCCCGCACTTAGCATGGTAAGAAAGTTGAGAGCGCAATATTATCCCATAGTCGGTACTTTATCAATGAAAGAATCATGCAATACTAGAGGTATTGGATGTCTCATAAAGTTGTTTGCATGTAACTTGGACATTTGAAAAAGTTTCAACATCATATAAGCATGACTTTTGGATAATAATTGTAAGTAGTTCTTCAGGAAGAGAGAGAATAGTTGTTTGTGATCTTGCTCCTTCCATGTTTTAACTGACAAAAAGAAAATACAATTAGGGTTTTTAATACATATCTAATAATAATGTAAAAAAATTAGACATAATAAGATAATTTTGTAATTGAACAATATATCCTAACTTGGGGTACCCTATGTTAAAATCTAGGTTATCCACTATCTATTTCCCAACATATATTATTAGGGGAATTTTTTTATTCTCTTAATAATGGTTCATACTAATATTGTAAATTTCCCAAAGCATATCCCCCAGGAGTGTCGTAAACAAGAGTGCATCAAGGCCCGTTGTCGTGCACCCGTTCCCGTTCGAGTCTAGCTCAAAGTGGTGTTTTCGGGTTTTACCACTAGGTACATCTGTGCCAGAGGTGCCTCAACCTACTTGTATCCAGACAGGGACGTATTACTGGGAAAACTCACAAAATATCTATAATACCAATATTCTATTATGTTCTTTTATACTAATCCTCAAAGTCTATCTTAGGGCTATGTGATCTAATCAGAGTTTATCCAATTCTAGCTTCCACGGTTTGTACTAAACTTCCTATGATACCAACTGTAACGCCCCGACCCCAGTTACCCTGAGTCAGTGCATTATTACATAACACTGGCACGATCTCAAAGGATCAATTCTTGAATGACCAATTGGTTTAGTAGTCTTGGAAACACTATATATATTCATAAGTCTTACATTACATTATAAGGTAAAAAAACAACAACAACATCTTGTCTTCATATCCCCTCATACTATCCCTGCAGGTCATTCATAAATTACTTCTTCACAATACTGGGAAATATTAAACATAGAAAGGGGTGATCTCAGATGCTCATTAAGGATAAAAATATAGTAGAAGCTTCCATAGATAAGCATAAACATTTAAGGCAATGTATAACTAAAACAAAATCCATTTAAACTTGAACTTCAGTATAATATGGAAAAGATAAAATGAAATAATTCCATTTACTTATTCACATGGATATTCTACTAGTGGAATAATCACATGCAATATAAATCACCACTTTCATAATGAAGGAATGCATAATGCCAGACTATCATAACCACGTAGCCAAGGCCTCGTGCCAAGACTAAAAATAAAATTTTTCAAGGCCTCGTTCCAAAACACTAGTTTGTCTCATGAGACCTACCGATGCATCGAGGAGATAAAGCGGGGTCCACCCTTCACTTACTAAGTCCAATGCATTCCTCATATGAAAAGTTTGAAACATAACATAAACATTCGTATTAAAACTATCATACATAATGTCAATACTTTTAAACACAAACCATGGATGGTATAAAAATAGCACATCCACAGTCAACGATAACTCATTCGATACAATATGGAAGATTGTATTGTATCAGATTAACCTCAATTGAGAATAATGAAGGATATTGACATAGATTAAAATAATCATCAACTATTGAGAGAAATATCCACCTTTTTCTTAAAAACATTTAAAATTCACACTATTTTTCAAGAATCCATTTATAATAGATTTTTCTTGAATCAAAGGGTCCCATACCACTTTGAAACATTTAAAAGGAATTTTAAATTTAAAAAAATAATTTCTATATATATAAATCCTTAAAAACATTTTTAAAACCTGGACATTAATGAGAAATATTTAGAATAATAAATATTTAAAACATTTAAAATTATATTTTAGTTAGAGTTCCTAACCAAAATAAAGACACTTGAATAAAAATAATTGTGGTAATAAAAACATTATAATATCATTAGAATAAAGGTATTCATGATATACTATGTAAAAGTACATTATATACACAATATAAAAGTTATTTGGTGTATAACAACAAATAATTCTCAATGGAATGTTAATTGAGATGAATTCTCTTATAAAGACCATATCCTTAGGTTAAGGATAAATCAACGACATAATTATGTGTGACAAATACAAATACACTAAATATGATTGGATATTTAGTGTAAATCAATATGATGGAATTCACACATATTCTTGTAAAAACAACGCTAATGAATTGGATATTTAACTCAACAAATGGATATTGAGTTAAAATAACTCTTATCAAGTTCAAATTGATGACTTGGGAATTTATCAATGTAGTGATTATGTGTATAAAATGTATATCCACAGAAAGGGGAGTGGAAATTATGACATAATCAAATTAATAGTGATTCCACACATAATCTTGGAGTAAAATAATCAATGAAGTATGCCTAAAGCCGAATGAGTACAAATTGAAATTTTAAATTTCCTTATCGATTAGGTAAATTACGAAACAAACACCTATGAAAGAAGGATCATAAAATGATGATGTAATTAATAATATATTAAATTATATTACACAATGAATGCAATCATGGGAAGTACACATACACCAAATGCAATAAATAAGTGGTGAAAAATGGAATTCTCACAAAATTAAGAGTGAGATAAGAAACCCCATAATTTGTATTTTTTCCTTGGTCGACGGTAGGTTAACCTCCTTCATAATGTTGAAATAATTGTTATTGAATTACACAAGAATTATTTACATTAATGTTATATCATATATGATCTTTTAACATATATTTGTTAATAATATCATAGTATTATCGTCATTTCGGGTGTTAACATATTCGTTTTCCATTATATTATTTGTTATGCAAGAAGTATTTGTTATGGATGGGATGTATCTTATTCATATAAAAAATGATATAATATCTCTAAAAATTATTTTTATTCATCAAATGAAATTTATTCTTGGATGGATATGATGGGGAATGAATCTCATTGCGTTCATGGATTTGGTAATCCGTACGTACGCACGAGCGACAATATCATTATTTTGATATTAAAATAATATTTATTTGAATGGTATATAATATATACAGAATCATTATCATGTTATATTTATTATTTACATGAGTTAAACATCATTATTATACCCATCCAAATAATAATATATTGAATAACAATTACACCACAACGTGGAGACGGTAGGCCGTACGTACACACGTATGGTGACATGTCTTTCAATGGATGGATAGAATACTGAATATGGTTGTAACATACTTATAATAACATCACAGAATATAGAAGATACTGAATTTATTATTTTAGAATGGAAAAACCAAAGAAAGAAGAAGTGGAGGAAGAAAGGTTCTTGAACTAGGGTGGTGAAATCGTTACCTCTTCTTCGGGTTTTTCTTTTTGATTTGATCAAAATGGATCCTTAGGTGGGATTTATGATCAAAATAAGGCCTCTAAGATGAAGTGATGGAATCTGAATGAATATTTGGGTAGGGGTTGGCCGAGGAAAAAGGCATTGAAGGTGTGTAGAATTGGTTAGAAGTGGTGTCCTCTTATAAGCGGGGGAAGAGGTTCTTTAGAAAAAACTTAAACTATTATTTTATAATAAATTCATATTTTCTTTATAATTGCTCCAAAGTAGATTATTTAAATTTTAAGGTGCAAAAAGGTCGAAAAACACTCGAACAATAGGTTTTAGATAGGTTTGGGTCACTAAATTAACCTTATCTTTTTATTTTAACGCTTAGTTAATTAGTTTAACATTTACCATGTGACTTTGTATTTTTATATTATATAGTTAATAAACATACTGTATACATCCAAGAGACCCCCCAAGTCATCCATTAATGATACACCTATCATGATATAAGTCTCTTGGACGAATATTATATTTTTAGGAATTTAATATCAATTAATAATATAATATTTGTTTTATAAACTCTTTTATGTCAATTTTGACACAAATCAATAATTGATTTTTGTTAATGTCTTAACAACCTTATTAATTTGAAAAAAAAAATCATTTAAGAAATACCATATTGTCATATTAAGCAATAAAATTCATGTATGTCATCAAAAATTTAAAAATATATCATATTTAACATTTATAATACCAATTATTTGATTCGTTCATTAATAAGGAAAATACTGCATCATTATTGTGTTATAAAAAATATTAATTATTAAATGTCTAAAAATTATAAATAAACTACCATTATGTATGATATATTCTTAGATTTATAATGAATATTTATAGTCTAAAATCCAACATATATAACATAATGTAAAATTTTTTTTTCTAAAAGATATATGCTTATGTCATTTTTGTATTTATTTTAACTTAATTAATATACAGTATCATTATCACTTACAAGTGGATCCATGGGGTGCCAAAATCTACCCAAAGATGCTAATGGTCGGAAATGTATCATCCAATAGGGTTAGGACACATTTTAGGGTAATTTAGTATTATTAATATATTATTTTCTTACCCTTATTTACCAGATTTACCCTTTAACCATGATAAATAAAATATTTACCGAAGTAATTATTCAAAATGTCTAAAAATAAAAGATACCTATTTACACAATTTGGAACTACTGATTATTAATATGGAATCCATTTTTATAAATTCAAGACACAGAAGTGGCAGAAATTAATTTAAAATTAATTCCCGTTGTTAAAACAAAAACCGTGTTTTTAAGCGATAATAACTATCAAAAGATTGACAGTTGTTTATGTCCGGTTTAAATGTGAAATTTTGTCCAATGAACAAAATTGTTTTAAATGGGAAAAATATATTCTAAATATACTTTAAAACCACTCAAATTCATAATTTATCACTATTAATTATTTTGATAAAAAAAAGTTGTTTTTAATTAAAATTTAGTAATTCTCACTATTCATTATAATATAAAAGGTATCTGAAAAGTACCAAAATTTTACCCTAGGCTAATTTTGATATTAAAAATACAAAAATAAAGTCTATTTTTAGATAAAAAATTTATAAAATTTAAATAATTGGGTATTACTATTCATAACGGCTAATTTGATTGGCCGTTGTGTGTTAGAATCTAGAAGTTGCGTACAATGCAAGCTATTGCATTATTCAAAGGGAAACGTATTTTGGAAGCTTGTGGTGTTACAATTATATTGAAAATAAAAAATTATACTCACTTTTTTCCTTCTATTTCATAACAAAAATTTCATACTTTGGTTCTATTTTTAACAATTTTCACTTGTATCACATCTGTTACTCCATGAAATTATTATTCAAGATGAATATTTAATTCTGAAGAAATAAAATTATATTTTAGTAAATTACCACATACATTTTAGTGTATATGGTTTTTCCTCAATTATCTTGGAAAAATCAGAAAGGATATCATATGTTGACATAAAATCAAATATTAAAAATTCCTTATATAAGGAAAAGCTAAATTATTTTTCAATATAGTAACCCTTAATCTATTTTCCTAGAACTTATATCAAGTTTAGTACATTTTTATATGATATAAGGGATCACATCAACAAGGATTAAAAATTTTTTATTCATGAATTACTAGATACATTCATAAATCCCACTTTACATAGTATAAAAAATAATACATTGTAAAATTAAGTAATCTAAATACTTTAATCTCATTTAAATATTCCTCATTAATAACATTGGGAAAGAAAATACGATAAAGGGTGAGAAAAAATGCCTATTAATGGACGTATATGAAAAATTTATATGACCAGTAAATATTTCACATCAATATGGAAGGGTGGATAATAAAAACACAATCCATTAACAAAACACAATTTTTAATAGAATCATTGAAATATAAAAATATCAAACCCAAGGATCATCTAAACTGAATATGTAATAATGGAAATTAATAAATCTAAACATTCATGATCAAGGACTCTAGACTAAGAATTTTTTTATATAAATGGGTAGGTGTGAACCAAAAACCCATATATAAATTAATTCCTTATATTATATATTATGAAAATGTATTTTCTTCAAAGGGATATCTATAATAAAGTTCCACATACCACTTCTACATCCTTTGTATTCATCAAAATTTGAATTATCAACAAAATCAAATTTTAAAATATTTTATATGTCAATAATTATAGTTAATGGATTAAGAATATGAAACAACAATATTTTATGAACCATCATAACAAAGAATAAATATTGTATCATTTGATAATATCACAAATAACATCAACGAGTTCTTCAATAGATAAAAATACATTTAAATGATCACTAGAAAATTTTTTGAGGAAGAATCCCTTTTCATGTTCCAATAAATTATATAAAATCTAAAAATTTAAAAATATTAGGAATAAATATTTTCATTGAATATAGACAGGTAATCTTGTAATGTAATCATCAAATCATGTTATTTTTATGATGGTGAAAATTTCATTCATTCAGTGTTTCTTAAAACAATGGTTTTGTTCACACTTTTGGTAAAAAGTACTTCATTTAAAAAAAGAAAGGATTATTCCTATTAGCCTTTCATAGAAACCATAACATAGGTAAATATTATTTTAAAATATATTGTTAGAATAATAAAAGTATTCAGGAAAATAAGTTAAATAAAATAAGGATATGAAATAAAATGTTTGGAATAAAATCATCAAAACATGATTTTAAAAGAATAACTCTTACTTTTAAAAAACTTCTTGATTCATGATCAAACCAGAGAATAAGTGTAAAATAATAATATAAAACCAAATCATAACCATAACGGAATAAAGTATATGATATTTAAGAATTTAGCATAATATAATTTTCCAATGAAAAAATAGGATATACACAATCCTAAAATAAAATGAGATTGAAAAAGATATCCCTTATTGCATTGGTTTCTCTTGAATCCTTACCCCCATAAAATAAATAAATAAATAAATATAATAATAATCATTAATATAAAGTGATAAATTATATTTCACATTAAAATTTTAGTATATACATGACATGAAAGAAATAGGTGGTTAATATGACATAATCTCACATAAACAAAAGTGAGTGGGGAAAGCCTTACCTCGGGACAAACATGATTTTTATGGTATTTTTTCATTATGTATAAAATATCTAAATTTATTATAATTATAAATAAATATAATATACATAGTTATATTATCATATATTATCTATTTATTACATTTCAAAACTCAATTATTTAAAAATCTTTATTAAATTCATTGTTTCCGATTGTCAACTATTTAATTTCCCATTAATGATTTGGTTCAGTAGTTTGGGTCCTATAATATTCTCCATGATTCAATCATTTATTGGATTTTTATAATGATATAAATATAATATATATTAATTTTAAACATATTTTTATAATACATTAAATGAGGACATAAAAAATTAATCACATTGCTTCATGGAGGTGGAAGCCCACAGCTATGTGTGATCGATAAAATCATTTTTAAAATATAAATAAGGGAATGAAGGAATTTTTGATATTAAATTTTAGGAACTAGAATTAATTCAAAAATTTAAAATAAATTAATTATTTATTCTTTTAAAGCCATCCATTTAAAATGGTGATGAAAAATTATTTACAACCCTTTATGGATAAAGTAAACAATACCTATAGATGAGAGATATTTTCAATTTTTGTACAATGGGAAAAAGGTAAAAAATAGTGATCCCATAATAATTATAATGTTTCAATAAATATATGATTCTAGATTAATTATTTTAGGATGGGTAAATTATATTTTATGGAAGAATATGAAGAAATAAATTTGAAAGGATTGTAATAATGGTTACCTCTCTTTTAGTAGAGCTCAATTTAATATCTTCTTAATGACCCATGGAATAGTATTAAAAGAAGAAAAACACCAATAATTCTTAGATATGTTAGCTAAGAGTATGATTGTCATAGATGTTTTTTCAATATAGGTGTGTTACGTTGGTGTAAAGAATATGGGTGAGGGGTTTCATTTATAAGTTAAGGAAAGGACACACAAGGAATTAATAAAAATATTTAAATTTAAAAAATTCATCTTCATATTTAATTTCCACCATGTGGACATAATTACAATGATAACATAACATATGGGTGAAATATATTCAACAAATATTTTTTTTATTTTTTTATATGAAAATCTCAACATTATTTTTTTAAACCCCATATTAACCAATTTTAACCTTAACTATGGTGATGATTTTTTTCAAACATGAAGGGTTATAATTTTACGTAATAGGTAATAATTAGACAATAAATATATAAAAAATGAAATTTTATACCATTTCACATCCTACTTGTCCTCTTGAAATATTTTTTTATGAATAAATCATTTAATGAAATATTATTTAACATAAAATTTTATTAATGTCATTTTAAGAACTATTCACATAATTTTCCATTAAAGATATCAAGACAATTATGGAATTAGAATTTAATTCATTTCACTGTAAAAATTAATTATTATTAACTATATAATTATTATTTTTATCAATAATTCATTCCAAATACATTACTTTTAATTTTTTGTAAATTATTTAATTTTTTTCCACTACTTGCATAAGAACTGTGTCAATATTGTATAAGTGATCATGGTATAATATAATCACTAAAAAATAAAGCTAAATTACTATCATGAAATAAACAAATATTTGATCAAAATATCCTTTAATATTCAATCATAAATTATTTTTTCCTAGTTGGAAAATGTTATAGATCATTAATTGTCAGAGAGTGATATTCTGCATTTTTTAAAATTGAATATTATATTAGTAATTATATAAAAAATTGGAACCATGTGTCCATAAATGTCATGATATTTCACAAAAGGGATTTATTTAATGGTGGTAGGCTGATTATGACGCCCCAATCCCACCTATAATCATCTTTGGTGGGAGATGAATTATGAGTATGCATATCACAAACATGGGTGGCATTAGAAAAAGGTACCTTTACAGATGAAAACATATCCTGATACACAAAAAAATGATTTAAGGTAAAATATAACTGATACCAAAAAAGAATGTTTACTTCCATATCCCACACTAGTGTCTGATACAAATACGGTAATGCGTATAGGTCAAAATACAAGGACACCAAAGCTTTAAAAAGTTTCCAACCTACCAGGAGGAAGGGGACGACAATCAAATGAAACACCTAGTTTGATCAAGGGTTTAAATAGATAAAATATCTATATTCAAACACTAGAGATCTGAGGACAATATCATAAGGAATATAATATTTATAAGACAATACTTGTGCGAGTAAATCCCTAAAAGGAAGAGTATAACAATAACTTGTAGGACACCATGAAATCACCAAACATAAATCATCAAGAGATTAGTCTGCTCATCTTCTGAAAGCCATGTAAATCAAAATACGAGGCAAAACAATAATAACCCAATTATTCTCAATAAATACAATTTGTCTCAATGTAAGGTAAAAACCATGAAACTAGTCTAGTATTCATGGTTAAGTCTTGAAGGTATTGTTCACCTGAGAGAACTCACTCCATGAGTCTAGTAACATAGATCCAACTCATCCAAGAGGTTATGCCATTTGAGCCTTTCTGAGAGGAGGTAAATGTCAAAACTCTAAAGATAATGATACACATATAGGGGATATCACCCAAGTAATATGGATGATTCCCACCTCTTAATATATTAACCACCAGGATGGGGATCAAAAATCCAAATATGTAGGTCAATTTATTCCTGAACCTATATAGGGATGAAAAAAATGAGAGGATCAATCCTTGATCCACAATGAGGGATTCTTGAAATATATCTGATACCAATACTATAGAGGGTATCGCATCATATTATTAATATATGATTCCCCACTATACATTTATAGGTATTAACCAAGGGGAAACACCTAGTGGATATTTGTTTTAACTTAAGAGAATGAGTGCCACAAACTAACTTGAGAGATGTACTAGGCATGTACTAGGTATACTTATTGTGCCTTTTATTCTCGGGATATACCTATGTACACTACCCCATTCCCATGTAATTTTTAATAATCTAATTTACGTAAACTAATTCCCATGTACTATAGATGTTCTCATGTACTATGGTTATTCCTAGGTGCTTTGGATATGTCGTGGGACCTGGTTGTAACCAGGTTCCATGTTTGTTCCAGTGTACCGTGGTGTTCTCATATAGCTAGAAATGTCCATTTCATTTTATATGTTTGTGTATATTACCATTTACTTTAGGTTTCACACCATGAATTCAATAATGGGCCACACACCATGTATAAACAATACCTAGTGTGTGATATTTAAATTTCTCTAAACCATAGTCACTACAACCAGGGGCTACACGACATGTGTTCTTCGGACTACACGTTTTTTATCTCATATTTTCTAAAACCCATTAGTTTAAAAGTGGTTCTACTAGTACTTTATTATATTTACTTCAAGAAGAAATTATCACTAATTAAAAAAACTACGAGTTGACCAAACTCTGATCATTTCTTGTGCTAGATTTCAGCCACCTCTTTCACTCAGGAAATGTACATTGTCGTACAAAATCATCAAAGCATCCAAAAACCATAAAACAATTACCTTTAATATAATCCAAAGAGATCATATTTATCATGGATTACTAAATGTTTTTTTATCCGGAATATTAACCCATACTAAGTATCCATTAATCCAGATATTTATTTCCTTAGGATTATTCATCGATTATTTGTTAAAGCACCAGCCAGTGGAAATACCAATAATGAACATGTGCAGAATAATGAGATAAAATATCAAACAACATGAAGAAGTAACCCCATAATTTTTTCATGTAAGCTTATATCCATTGTTTTCAAAATGAAGAACACATAATAAATAATATATAGTTATCAAACAAATTAAACCCTATTTCTAGGAAGATAATTCTATTCACATAACTCAATGATTGACCCACAAATCAATTTTCATGAAATAATTATTTTTTGTGACATAAGATAATAAAATAGGGACAAATTCAACATAAATAAACACCAAACCATGAGCCTAGATCAATCAATAATGAATAATTGTTTTACATCATTGTGGTTAAAAACTTACACAATATCCTTCAGTGAAGTGGAATCCTTACAAAATCAATCTCCAAACCCCAACCCCGTTTTCATTCCCAAAATCTCCTCCATGAATATCTCAAGAATTATGTGGTTATTAGGATAAGAATATGGGATTTTATCAGCTGTATATTATTTATGGATATTATTTGATGAAAATTAACTAAAAAGTTAATTAGTTAATAATTTTAATTATGATTGTAACTGCACTTAGAAAAGCCACCTGACCCCAACAACGATTATGAAACATCTACTGTAAAAAGAAAATTTTAAATTTAAAATAGGTAACATATTTACCATATAATACTCCATTTAAATGTTATTTAAATATTTAAAAAAAATTATATGCATGTGGCATAATATAATTATCATTTTTATGATATAAATAGCATGTCCCCTTATTCTCTATAATCCAATGTTGACATAGTGCTCAGATTAAAAAATATTCTTAAAAATATTCTACTGTTTTAAAAAGAAAAAATTTATTTTCTACATTCTCCTCAACACATGTATTTTTCATGAAAATAAGAAACCTCCTCAAAGAGCTAAGTGTATTGAGCTTGCATTTAGTTCTCCATCTACTGGGTTCTCTCATGAATATTATTATTCTACTATTGAAAAAAACTTATGGAATTTCTCACCCACATTGGATTTATCATACTAATCCTCAATATTTACTTGTTACTATATAAATGAAACTCAATCCACGATGTCCAGATCACCCAACTTTATAACATGTGAGGGGTTTTGGATATACATCCTTAGCTGCAATGCATGTATGAAATCATGCACTCAGTGTATCTATGGTGGTAGCCCCCAGAAGTATGCCACATCACCAACTATATATATTATCTAGAATGGGTTAATGAATCTACGTGATAAATTTCCTCCACTTCCAAACATATATAATACCCACTAAGGGGATATTTTTTTAACACATTCTATTTCTCATCAAACCCCAAAGGCCGATATTAATGGCATGAATAAGACATATAATGGATATAATAAGTCCTTATTTTCTCATGGATGATCTGTAATTTCTCTATGGTAAATTGAAAAAACATTTTACCCATGAGTGCTTACCCCACATGATCAATCCATCACGATGGTGACCTATATGGTCTTTAGTAAAAGGCCACAAATTGTTTCATAAGGATATTTTAGTGGTAATTGTTTTGTTTTTTACACTCCAAAAAGAATAGGTAATCCACATAGCTATAGAAAAATTCCCATAAGGAAGCTTGAAGGATTAGCTCTAGAACATGAATGAACAACTTATTATGGATGTTTGTCTAGAGGTGAAATGTGATGTGTAAGAAACTGTGTCCCAAATAACTCCTATATTCCACTCCATATTTGTGATATGATATTAGAATCATAATCTAAAATGGAAATCAAGGAAACATCATGAATATAGACTATCTATTTCATACAATGTAACCCTAATAACTCCATTAAAATATTCCCTCAAGAGGATAGAAAATGGGACAAGTTGGTGTGTTATTCTATGATAGTCCCAAATGTATCATTTTCCATAGATGATCATGGAATAATGATCATTAATAACATAGATATATGTTAGAACTTTTACTCTAATACCTAAAGTGGTTGATCCAGAATTACTGGAAGCTGGGGATAATCCTTCACCTACGAAAAAGAGAGGTATTGAGAAAAAACTCAACTACACACTTCTTCATCCATGGCCAGATAAACAGACTCTGAAGGTCCTATGCATATTTTTCGGTCTTCGATGTACTAAAAATTTGGGATGTATAAAAATCCCTAAAAATCAATTCTTTCAGTGAAAATGGAATGGTTTTCCTCCTAGAAATGAATTAAATTCTCCCTTCCATCATAAAAAGCATTAGTAGCATGTCTAGTGGTTATCTAAAAAAAGTAGTTCTGGAATTTTACATCTCCATGAAAATCCTCTCTAGAATGTTATCAAAGTATATGGGTATCAAACATGGATTAGAGGTAGGATGCACTATCTTACACCACTAAGGACAACTCCAATGACTCCAAATAGTCTAACACCTTACTCAACAACTATAAAAAATATCTCATGCTGATAGAATCATTCCTCACATTCACCTTCCTTGGAGTACATAATATGTTATCCAAATAAAAATAGTGGAACTCTAACCATATACTCTATCTCATGTCATAATGTTTTTTGGAAAAAACGCATGTGATACTCTTGTGGTGAGAGTAGATGAAAAACTACTCACCCATCAAGTTGTTTCACCAATGTTTGGGCACAAGTATACCACTTCCCATACTAGATCAAGGGTTGAATAGTTTCTCTTAGGGAATCATAGCTACCCAAAACATAAGTAATCACTAAAACCCATTTACCTATTCCACAACTCTGGAAAATTATATTGTGGCGTCTCAATCCACATGAAAGGATACCTCTTTATTATTAATTCTATAAATGGATCCACAATACTTGAGAAATCATATATGAATCTCCAAAAGTTGTGTGACCACCTAATGAAGCTCCCTACCTCGGTAACACTCTTTGGTGGATCCCAAAATGTCACGTCCTCAAGCTTCACTTGGTCCACCACTACTCACTCTTTAGAGATGGCGTTTATTAGGATTTGGAAATATCATATCTAGAACTAGAAATTAAGGATCTTAAAATAATGTTTTTTCTCTTCAAATATGTCTTGGAACATCATCCAGGTACTTCTGTGCTCCACCTCTAACATCAAGTACACAATGATTTCATCGATAATGAAAACTAGATACCATTCCAATATGGTCTGAAAGATATTTTTCATGTGTCCCTTGAACATTGATAGGTGGTTTATAATTCATAAAGGCTTCCCCAAGTACTCATAGTGGCCATTGTGACATCAAAATTCCATCATCAGTATATCCTAATTTCAAACTGAGATCTAGTGATATCCTGACTTTAGGTCAATCATTGAGAACCACCTCACCCTCTAAACTATATTATGAAGACATTTATTCTTTGAATTGGATACTTATTATTGATGGTCTCTTCTTCTATGTCACTATAATCGAACAATAAAATTAGAATCCTATCTTACTTTTTGGTGCACAACACTAGGGATGCCCAAGGGAAAAATCTAGGTCTGTCAAAGACCTTGATCTAAAACTTCTCTAACTGAACCATTATCCAATTATGTCTTATTGTATTCATCCAATATGTTGGTGATGAAATCAAGGTATACCCTAGGTGAAATCCAATCCATAATTTGATTTATCAGTGGGGGTGTAAGCCTGTAAAATCCAAAAAATATTCATCCTCATTAATTTTCAATATAGTTGGAAGATGAAACCACATAATATCTACTAAACTAAGTGTAATAATACTTGCATGATATGTAATCTTTAATGTCCTCTTTTATATTACATTATATTTCTCTTCCTGTGTTTCCTTCTCTCTAATGATGGAAAACATCATCCCACCAATACAGATACACTGCATCCTCTACCTTATATTGTCAATTTTTACCTGAAATGTGGAAAGACATTCTATTCCTATAATGACATAATAATTCTCATCATTGACATGAAAATATCCCAAATGAATAAAATTCCTCTTGGAGTACGGCCATACATTTTTTTGATGTGGTTGATTGCTGAATCCAATTATTTAAAAGTTTCCAATAATAATGATCAACCGAAAAGCTCTTCTAGAGTATCTTGCTTTTGATAAGAGTATGTGAAAAGGAGTAGCTGGATTTCTCATGTTTTACTCATTAATAAAACTAGACTATGGATGAAACATATCATACATTAAGTAATCACTAGATACATTAGTTCATAACCCTGCACTACCTATATAGTTCATCTCCCTTGAACAACAGCTCACTAAGAGTAACATGGACCTCCTAGGGGTGGTTGTAGAAATAGATCAAATCATCGACCAACCCTTATTGCTCTCCAAACTCTTATAACATGTCTACCACCCTATAGATCTACCTTCTCTTTTCAACGCCTATTCCTTTGTGGTACATCAACAATCACCCTATTAGATATATGATGGGTCAACAATCATATGTGAAATATCCCCAACCATCGCATGAGTATCACCACCACTCTATTAAATCTTCAGAACCTTTGTTAAATCCTTATGTTGTGGACCCTCTATCATGAGAATTCATCTTGAAACACCTTGCTAACATGGATATCAGAGTTTTATATTAGATTATAGCTACCGAATTCTCAACTCTTGAGTACCCAATGTGAGTATCAACTATCTAGGATTAATCCTCCTTATAACTCCCTAACACCAAATCTCACTCAAGAACCCCAATATATGTAAGAATGAAATATATACCACAAAAACAATGATATATCTAAAAAGTTCACACTTGGTGGAATATTATTGAACCAACACATTTTGAACCATATTTTTGGAGTATCATGATTGGATAATAATCCGTGATGAATACACCGATACCACCATCCTACCCTACAGAATCTATATAATAACATGGATTCGTACTTCTCAAAACATAGCTATATCAAAATATAATCTAAAATATACATGAAACATGTTGATTAGCTAAAATTTTATACACATTTTGAATAATTTTTTATAAATTTTATTAAGGAATTACTTGATAATACAATGGGATTTTCTTCACAGGGATTTTGGATTTAACACATAAAATAATAAATGATACAAAAGGGAAAAAATAGCCTTTACGAACCATGTTTCACATACATGACATGTATAGTCCATTCACAACATGATTGCCTAGCTACAGACCAACTCATGAAGTTTATGCAAGACGTGAATACAACAAATATCACATAACTCAAGTACACAATCTGATGGTTTCAAAAACTGGATCCCCACCAAATGTAAAATCCATACATGACCTTCAATGATTACATGACATTCAAATATCAAAGGGTCACTCTAATAGTAATTTTTGTAGATTCTTTAACAAAAAAGTGGATCTTAGTTACATTGTGTGAAAATCAATTACATGAGGTGTAGATGTCAAGACACAAATAATTTAAACCAGTACATGATATACTAGACATCATACCATGTACTTTGTGGTCCTATTTTAATTTTGATGTTCCTCTGTGTAAAAGGAGTTAAGATGTCACTTTTTGTTCTCCCATTTTATCCCCCATTTTCATTCATTCTTGTCCAAAACTATATTTCATTGATTACTTTAATAGTATAATTGTATTGAATTGAGTTGAATGATAATTTTTCATTCATTCTCAATTCATTCGATCCCACATTATTTACCCATGAACAATTCCATTGTTGTACCACATTATTCATCAAAACATTAACGTTTCGTATCTGTTCTTCATTAGTAGTATGTTCCTTCTTGTTTCTTAGTTTCATTGATTGTGGATTTATTGTTTTTATTTATTTAATCATAAATATACAATTTCTAGTTAGATTAAAATATATTCCAAGTGTTCAATATTGATTTTTTTTGTTTAATCATATAATGGTTAATTCTGTAATTATTTTTCTAATATGCATAGAATGATTATCATTTCATTTATTTGGTAAATCACCACCATACACAATGATTCCACTTTGGGTTAATGGTAGAGATTAGTGGTGTTCCAAAACCTAATAAATCCTTAAATTTAATCTTGGAAACCATATGGATAGTAATTAGGTTAATAATAGTTTTTCACCACATTATTTTAAACTACCTTGACCATGGGAAGTGAAATTGAACAAAACTTATCTAATTAGAACTTCTCATGACTATAAGAATTTTTCTATGATACATTGTGAATATAATAAAAGAATAATGAATAAATGTTGTCCATTATACCACAGAAAAGGGATAATTTCATCATATATAGATCTATTTTGATTGACGAAAACTAATGCATGACATTTTTACTATTACATAACCTCATCCAAAGAAACATTCCATTTTAAATTCAGTATTATCTTTTGTGAGTATCCCTAAAATTGACTATGATACTTTTATTTTTTAATCATAATTAAAAACAAAAGAACTTAATCATAGCTAAAACCTAGACCTAAAGAGTGAATCTAAGGAATCCATCCAAGGTTTTTGTTTGATTTACTATTGGTATGTAGTAGTCATCATGGGATTGACCATATTTTGGAACTTTATTTTGCCATATTAGAATGTTTATTTTGGGATTATAACTTCTAATATCATATCATTTTATAAGAATTCAATGAAATGTGTTGGGATGTCAAATTTTAATGATGTTATTGGTGACTTTTGTTTCTAAAGCCTAGTCATCTTCATACCAAACTTGGATTACTTTAACTCTCCCAATTGCTTCATTTCATTCACATTTTCTTATTTACTTTTCTCTCTCAGGGACACCTCCATCCTCCCTCCCTCTATCCCTACCCCTATCTCTCTATCTCTCTATCTCTCTCTATCTCAATACCTTTATTTCATTCATCCGCTCTTTGTGGATAGTGCACACACCAGGGGCCCTTGACTCATTCAACAAGCCTAGACACACAAGAATACCTCCTGATATTGATTGAATGATCATTGCACACCACTCCTACACAATAGTAGTGCATAAAAATCATACATTTCCACATCTAGTAGACCCCAATTATGCACCACATTCTAATCAAGGTGAGTGACCGGCATTGCAGAAGTCCACAATTATAGACTACGGTTTACCATCCATTAGTGGTATTACACCATGCATTGTGCCCCCTCCAATTCTGGCACACACATTTGAAATAAAACCGATACTCCTTCATATGATCCAAGATATGGTCCAGTTTACCTGGGTTCAAAGTGAAGACCCCCATAAACACATCTCAATGTTTATATATGTTTTTTATACCTTTCTCAACCATTGAATTTAGTCAACATCCATTCAATTAAGAGTATTCACATTCTCTTTTGTGATAGATACAAAGGGTGGATAAAAATTCAAGATCTTGATTAAATCTTGGCTTGGGAATAATTAGAAAATTAGGTCCTAGAAAAGTACATCCCAACCATATGAACATTGAAACCTAGTAAATAAATTCAAAACGTCTCCGTGACAGATGTAAAATCAACATGGTATGCTAGGGAAATATTCAAGGTACTGACCCACAAATGTCCACATGTTGGATAATATGTATGAATTTAATTAAACGTGTTTTATAAATGAATCCATCTTTCTCCTTTTATTTTATTAGATGTTGTTGATGAAGGAATACTCATGCTTAAAGCACCAAAATAAAAGAAATCTAGATGAAGTATTTCACAATGAATGTCTGGTGAAAAGTGATCAAGGACCTCCCCGATGTAGAATTCATCACATTTAGTTGACCACCTGTTTTGTTTCCCAAGTTGAGGTGCTTACCAAGATTCTTGTATCACTCTAGTTACCTGTGTAACCACCATCCCCTCCTTCTCCTGTAATGGAAGTAAAATTCTGAGTGATGTGACGAGGCCCACATTATTTCCAAGACAAATGGGTAATGTTAGAATAACCCCAAAATCAAGATTTTAAATACATCAATTATACTCTACAAGGATAGTATTACTAAAAACCCCATAAATTTCAACAAAATAATAATTACCAACAATATCATAATATTCCATTTCAATATGAATTTACCATCAACCGAGGAGTGGATAGGTACCACATTGATACCATGTAACACTTGGGTACCAACCATAGAGTCCAGCTCCTCAAGCACAATAGAGGCTCTGACAACCTTACCCTAGAGATCAACTATATTCCCCAAAATAAAACAAAAACTCATGAAATATTCAGTAAGACCACTACCTCAGTACCCAAATCTCTAAACTAGTATGGAAAACTTACTCACAACCTTCATGTAGAAGGATGGTCGAAGGATGATGACGGAAGAAACATAGATACAAAATTACAAGGATCTAATGTGAAACCTGAAGCATCAAATGAGACAAATTTCAAAGACCTTATCTGATTAGTTACCAAGTACTTTTCTCTTTAATACCAAGGCTAATCCAAGATAAGCACATAAAGATATAATGGATAAAAATTAAAGTGTTCTGGATTTATAGCAACCATGTGAAGGTGATAAAAATCAGTTGAAATATTATAATATGTTTTTTTCCACGGAAAAATAAAAAGAAGAACCATATGAGTAAGCTCCATTTGAATAAAAATTAGAAAATGATGGTGACTACATAGAACAAGGAAAATAGTGGGGGAAATAGAAAAAATTTATACACTGTGATAATTAGTTTCATATGAAGTTCCATTTCTATAGGAAATTTCACATGTTCTTACTTTTGAATGATTCATTAAAAATGTTCCTCTGAGTAAAAAGAAAATTGATGACCTATAAATATTCCCTCCAAATGATGAATACTATATATTTTTCTATGGAAAATACCATATAAAAATTTGAGTCCCTAGAAGTTTCTCAATTCAAAAAACTATTGGGATGCGTACATTTGAAAAGGCCTTATGCAGTCTAGTTGAAAGTATCAATCTAATTATCATGAGTGTTTATTAGAAATTAGGGCTCATAGAATTGAAACAAAAAAAGATATCACTATAAGTTATTGAACATATAATCAAGTATCCTCAATAATTTCTCAAGGACATCTAGGTTAATGTGGAAAAATTCATTTCCCCTGCCGATTTTACAGTCCGTTATATGGAAGAGGAAGGTGACGTACCCCCCTTCTTGGAAGACCATTTCACTCCAGTAGAAAGGTTATTATTATTTTCTACAATGAAGTGTTATTTTTAGAATGGGTGAAGAGATGATTATGCTAAATTTTGTAAAAACTATTAATTTGGTAGATGTTTCGAAAAACATTAAAAACATTCCTCATTATAATGGCATTGAAAATAATGTGATATGTTCAGAGAATAATTAGACACCAACCCATGTTATTATGGGACAAAATAACTTCGAGAAAGAAAATTTCATTACTCCCCAAAATGAGGAAGTCATCCCAGCTTTCATCCACTCTATTTTAAATAACATTAAAGGAGGGGAATAAATTCAAATATAATGTCTTATGATTTTGATGATTTTTAGATCTAGAAAAAATAATGATATGAGTAGAAGGCAACATAGTTATATTTTGATAGGTGATATTAGTCTTTAGGGTGTTAATAGTGATTCCAGGGAAACAGTGTGAGGAAATTATCAACACAGGGGGGGGGGGGGTTGTAATGAATAAAATAAAAGTTGTTTAATATGTAAATTGCAATCAAAACATGGTTGGTATTAAAAAAAATTAAAATTCACCGTTTAATCTTTTTCTATTCACAAAATTGTCTACAATTTTCAAAATCTGTTTTAAAAAATCAATAATCCATCAGTTTATAATTTAAAACCTATCCCCCCTCCTACAATACTCCCTAGGTTGTGCGACGCACCACCTCCCCTCCACTAAGACCCCTCAGAAAACTGCACATCTCCCAATCTAAGATCAATCACAACCATATCCTACTCTTCTCTCTCTCTCTTAATTTACAACCATTATAGAAATACAAATAATGTTTCACACCCCACTAGACATCCTCGCACCTAAGCGTGATGACATCCCTCATCCACCAATGAAATAGAGTCACACAACACCTCCGCTATATGAAAATCCTTTTTCATCATCATCTAAATCTTCCACTACATCCATTTCAGATTCAGGTGCCTCCCACTCATCCTATACTAAATATTAGGGAAAATACTATTCTCAACTTCATCCTTTTGATTAATTTCTCAAACACAAAGCACCAATAATACTTGTTCCCTCTTTATTCTATTCCCATTGGGATAAAAAAACATTAGATCTCATCATCATGGGGTAAATACACATTAATCATGATGTCCATTTCCTCATGAACACCAGGAAAAAACCCCTATCACATTGGTGTTGGTGGAGTTGTATCAGAATCTCTTCCAAGACTTCCTTTCCCCTTTCAAGAGGGGTATTAAATTTGAGCACTTCAAACTTGGAGGGAACCCATGGGATCTTATCCTAGGATAATTTTTAATTTGAATAGGAATATATGCTATTTAATTATTTATCCCCACCATCTTTCTTACAATGCAGCTCAATCCTAACCTGTTAGAGGATAAAAAACATTATAATATGATATCCAGAGACCTCTATGACCCCCACACCATGAAGAGGAAAACAGTCCAAGGTGAAGCCCTAGTATCTAATATAGGGCCATCACTCATGCTTCACTAGAATATGTAGATACCCCTGGTGGGTTCATCCAAATTGAGCTATTTATTCTTGAATTTGTAATGGGTGGTCCCACCATCAACATGGGGAGACAGTTTGAATCGTTTTACAAAACTATGGAGAAAAATGAAACGATTCATTTTTATGGGTGGATAATTTATCACCCATCAACCTAAGAAGTTATATGTCTTTAAGGAAGCTAGGACCCACCCTTCCCTTAATCATATAGAGATAAATTTTCTTTTATAGCTCCATAATATAGGTCTTCTGATAATGTTATACGACATCTACCATTAGCCACTATTGTTTATAGAGGATACTAATGAGGCCCCCACTCAGCGTGTTTCCAATCATCTAGAAACCCATATGTCCCCTCATCATGATACTTATCCCACCCCATATCCAAAAATATAATCCCCCACACAACATTCTCCCTATCCCCAGTACACCCCATGCCCATTAACCATCCCCCACTACCATCCCTGCTCCACCACCCACCCCATCATACCCATAATTTATCTTGTCCATTTTCCTTTTCATCGAGGATAATCTACGATGGATTAACCCCCACATGTATATCATATTCAGCGTGTTTTATGATTTTACTACCCAAACACCAAATCCTATCATCCACCAACCCCTGCGATCCCTTCATCATGAATTTGTGACCAACCTAAATCCCACCACAGCAGTCCTACCTTCTCATATCATAGAGGCAACATCCCAGTAAAAGATTATGGAAGAGAATGCATGATGGGGTAAGGGCCCAGCTCCTCCAACATCAAATAATATACCTTTAATTAACCCTACATCAAGATCCATGATCACTCTTATGATTCATACCACTCCCTAACAAGACACTATGATAGCTTCTGACAACATAGAATCCACGGAAGTAGTAGAGTGTCTAGCCCCATCCTCTATGGATTATATAGGTAGGGAATGATAATTTTAGAAACCCTCTTTCTGGGATAGGAACCTTAATGATCTACTGGGAAATTTTGATTATACCATGTATACCCTATTAAAATACAACATTTTGTACTCTGTATGGGTGATCTTATTTTGTACTATTTAAATTAAATTTCATTGATGTATAATTAAAATTATTGTATATAGGGGATATATTTTCTAATTAACTATTTAATGTAATAATTTTCATTTTATTAATCTATTAAATTAGCCATGTCTAATGATTCTTCCACTTCAATGGTCATTGATGCACCTATTCCACCATAATCATCCCTTATAATTTGGATAACTCAACATCTGGTTAATATCGAGTGCCAACGGGAGTAGCATTCATTAGAGATATGTTTTCAATAGATGTCCCCACCACAATAAGAATAATTCATCTTTTTCCACCTATGATTCATGCTATGAATATTCAATAAGAGATTAAACACTCTAATAATTCATTTGACCTTGATGACAAATCTAGAAGTTCTTATAGGTGGAAGAAGAATTATTAACATATGTAAGAAAATTTTTATTCTTTTTTCCATCAGTCTAGGTAACGAAGTCATTTTTAGTGCTTTATGGGAGGCAATTAATATTTTTTATTTATTTATTTTCATGCTTTAATATAGTATTTTTTTTATTTTAGTATCATTATTAGTTATAGTTCCCTTTGAACATCATTATTTCCACATATCTACATGTATATTAGCTTCTTTTTGTTTCTATCCTCTATGTGAACCTTCAATTTCACTTAATTCATGTTAATTAATCCTTGTGGGTTAACATTTTATCTAGTGTATGATTTTTATTTCTAACGAATTATGCAGGTAACCAAATTTGAACTCATTATCAACAATGGTTTATTATCGAATTTAAATCATTATTGAGATTCCAATCCCATGAATTCATTTTCAATGTTTCCATTTTATTTTATCTGTATTTTATCTATTATATAAATCCCATGATACATTCCATGATTGTTCATACAATTAAAAAAATTAATGGGGGAGTCGTTCTTGATATTTGGTGTTGAGGCACTAAGATTATTTCTTATTTTTATTTTTCTTGGAGATAGTATTCCCTGAAATCATTATTTAAACAAAAGGAATCATTCCAATATTTTAAATAATGGAAAATTTTATGTTTCAAATTTTTGAAATCCATGTTTTAATACTATTTATATTTTTATAATGATTATTGACTTTATTATTTTAATTCAAATTTTAATTTATTAAAATTGATTTTGAATTCAATTGTGACTTGATTTATAAAACCAAAGTGAATGCACATATTTTTCTTCACTCCCGTTTCTGATAAGAATGTAGGCCCACAATGTCATTTTCTTTTCTGAGCATGTCTCTTGAGTGAAACCAATGTAATGTATGATAATCCTAACATTAATTGAGATCTTATTGAGGCTCTTATTGAAAAAATATAATTTTAGTATGATTAATGAAATTTTTTATGACACTTTTTCCAAAGACCCACCATTCATATTTTCTTTTATATCCAATTGTATCCATGAATAACCATTTAAGGATACAAATATTCCAAGACTATAATCCATTCATACCTTATTCTTGGTATTATGCAGGACTATCCTATGAACATGTGTGAGGGTATTTTCAGCTGATGTGCATGATATTTATTTAATGAAGAGATGTACTATTGTAATTTTACTAGAATGGTATGATATGATCCTTGATTCCTTTTGGACTTTTTATTCTACACTGTTCCTCAATATAAAAATAACAACATAAAAATTACATTGGTTGTGTATGAGGATTATTAAAATTCACCATCTAAAAATCAACAAATCCCCTAATTGATTATAGGTGGTTAGTTGATGGATGTGACATATATCCTAAAAATGACTTTTTAAAAATAAATAATTAGAAAATAAAGGAAAAAAGATTTATTTTTTAAACATAGTTGATATAATCATGGACCAACATGAGATTCTTGGAGAATGAACACTTTTTAATCTCAAAAGAGACACACAATTAAAAAATTACTTTTTATCATGCATTATACATTAGTTGTTACACTCATTTTAACATGATTTTGACTTTCTACCAACCTACCCTCGACCTCATATTCATTTGGACAATTTTTACTAAATCCTTCATAATTGATTTTGTATTTTCCTTTATGAAAATGAGGTGATAAAACAAATGAAATTATATGGCAAGGAACATGAATTCAGGGCATGATCAAAACTCCAGGTAAATTTTACCCTATGTTATGAGAGATAATTTATTCTCATGTAAATTGGAAAATGGGTATAGAAATTTAGGATAATTTATGATATTATTATTTAAATAATATGAAATTGAATAAAGAACATAAATATGATTGAAGATTGATTTTATATGCAGGATTGATTCTAGAGGGATACATTTTTCTCATTACACTTAGATTCATTTTCATTATTATAACACAAGTTTCCTATTTGAAACTCATCTTATTTGGGAATGAATATTGAGATTTTTTCTTAAATACTATTTATTGATTAATTGTAATGTTGTTTGATTAGATGAAATTTTCTATAAATTTTGGATTAATTTTATTAATTTTTAATAATGAATAATTTGTTATAAAATTGGTCTTTTTCATAGGAATTAGGAATTATATAATAAAAAGAAAAAATGGTGAAGAAGATGCAACAAATAGCCTTCAAATTCCATTATAAACACGATACACACACTCCATTCACATCATTACTACATAGTTTTCAACTAACCCCTGGATTTTACACAAGATTTGAATGCATGAAATAATGTCTAACTCATGTACAAGACATGCATATTTCAATACACAAATCTCTACGAAAATTGGGATCCATATATGATTTTCATTGATTGCCTGACATGAATAAACTAGAGGTTTGACTAGAAAAATATTTGAATAGATTATTAAATAGGAAATGTTGATGTAAATTACAAGGAGTGAATCTCTATTACATGATGTTTAGATTTTGGGACCCAAATAATTACAACTATTTCACATTTTGAATCTCTATTGCATATGGTGTTCAGACATCAGTTTGTTTTATCTCATTTTCTACCCTGGTTTTTATCTCTTCTTATCTAGGACTAGTTTGATTTGATTCCTTTCATTGTTTTGTTGAATATATAGTAGTTGGTTAATATTTATTCATACATTATTTATCCATATAGTCCCACGTTTCCAAAAATCATTCCCATTTTCACCCCATTCTTCATCAACATACACATGTTTCATAATTCATCATTCATTGGGAGTATGTTTGTACATTTTTTATTAATTATATTGATTTTAGGTTTCTCGTTCATCATTATTTAATCATATGAATCAAGTTTTTGTTTAGATTAATATTTCTTCTAACTAGTTGATATTGATTCTGGTTGTTTAATCTTGTATTGTTTATTTTTATCTTTTTTTCAAATATTCATATCATTTATAATATTCTTTTACTTTGATAATCACCACCATATGGGGATAATCTCTTTAGTGTTAGGAGTTTATAGTAGAGATTTTTTCAAATCTAATGAATTATTAAATTGAATCTAGGTATCCCTATGGATATAAATTGGGTTAATAATAAATTTTCATCACATTATTTCACAAAACCTTGAATATGGGATGTGAAATTGAATGATACTAGCCAAATTTTAGTTGAGAAGAATAGTACCATTAACATGTGACAATTTCTATATTAAACATAAGATTAATGCATATGTGTTTTCAAATATTCCATGGACATGGGATAGTTGTATAAATATGTTAATACAACTGGTCAAAAAAATTTAATTGGTGACCTTTTCACCATTTAGAAACCAAATACAAAGAACTATTCCATGTGAAATCATAGATTATGTTTTTTTATGTACGTTGAAATTAACACTGATCCCTTTTTGGATAATATTAATAAAATACCAAACTTCCTAATTTAGTTAAAAAACCAACTAAGAGAGGGAATTTGAGGAATTATTCCATGGGTTTTGTTTGATCAACTATTGTCCAACCACTAGTCTTTGTGGGATTGACCCCACTCTACCCCTTTTTAACACACTAGTATTATGTGTTGTTTGGGACTTTACATTCTAATCTAATATCTTCCCACATGAATTCAACGACATGTGAGGGTGAGTCACCAGCCAAATATTTAGCCAACTCCTCATATGTGTAAGTCACTACACTCCTGCATCAAAAATTAAATCTATGAAGAATACTCACTACTAGGACCGTTATCAGATCTGGAGGGGTCCTAAATTGGAGAAAAAAATCATCTAACCACCTGAAGAGAGTCCTCAAAATCTAGGGGATATTTCTCTACTTTAAACTGAAGGGGTATCTATCTTTGAAACTCATAGAGTGTTATCAAACAATGAAATCCTCACCTTGTACATCTAGTGATACTTACTGCTACATAGGTGGTGGTTGTGATAAAAAAACACAAATGTACCACCTTATGTATTGAATCCTACACTGATGAATCAAAACTAGGAGGATCATCTGGGTGTTCCCACTATAGAATCTTAACTATTTTTCATCATAGGGAATCATGGATAGGTCAGGATGTATTAAATTCAAAGAGTATATGATTAGCTGGCTCAGGAAGGACATGGAAACCAAACCACTTTCATATATGATGTGTGTACTAATGGATTCCCTACAACTAGTTCCAACATGTACGGATTAACAAATAAGGTTATTAGAGTATTGGTGAATGTATTTTATGGCATCCCCACCAATGTTGTATTCTATTTACCATTAGTTAATTTTTTTAAATTTTAACATTCTTTTCCTCATTCCCAAACCACATCTCATAGTTACACAGTCTATAACCTACAATCCTAATATGAACTTATTCAAAACCACTATGTCCTGACCTGTCCCACTGGAGAATACCTAGACAATGGTAGAATGAGTGTGACACCCTATTCCAATGTTCAATAGGATATTGGCTACCAAAAAGTACAGAGAAGGCATATCACATAGATTGAAGGATATTAACTATGTATTCTATAAACATGAACATATCTTGAATTTCTAACACAATATTGAAATTTAAAATACAACTAAAACACAAAACATATTTTTACATATATATCCCACCCTAGAGTATGAGAAAAGTAATAGAAATAATATAGGACAAAATACAAGACAAACAAAGCAATAATATAAGTTCAGACTACAAAAAATAAGGGGAATACAATGAAATTAAACCACTGGTGTGAACCAGGGTCAGTCAAACTCAAATATTCCAACATGCTCTTGATCCTCCTAGGACTCCATGGTAATGAATTTTATATTCATAAGAAATGATATGTTCAGGATTATCCTACGGAGGGGTGTGTGTCACAATACATAGTATGAAACCCTAAAACCATCAAACATAATGCATCAAGAGAGTAGTGAGGTCATCATCTGAAATGAACTTTATTACGAATATGAGACCTAAAAATAAATTGTATATATATTCAAGATAAATAGTAAGTCTCAAATTAAGATCAAAACAATTATAATAGAAAAGGTTTCTTACTCAAGGATTCATATTAATGTTAATCTAGAAGAACTCACTCCCCAAGTTTAGTAAAACTTGCAGTGATCATATGAGAGGCCATTCTTGTTAGGAAATGTTGATAAGTTGAACACACTGTAACTCAGAATATATCGATACATATATAGGGGATCTCACCCAGGGCCTATGCGGGGTTCATAACCCTAACTGGATTACCTACGAGGTAGGGATTTAATGTCCCTGTACATAGGTCATACGATGCCTGAACCTACCTATGGAAGGAATAATGAAATAAGATCAAACCTTGGGCCACATAGAGGGATTATTGACCACTATTTGAGATGAATCACATAGATGGGATAATGTAATTTTCATAGGAGGTGATTCCTCATAGTACCTTCATTGTGATGGATTAAGGGAATAGGCAATAGGTATGCTGGTCTATACTGAAGTGAATGAGGGCCATAACTATAACATCTCATTACCGATCTGTTATTTACTTCATTATCTCCATCGTGGATTTTCTTTTTCTCATTGTATGTACAAAACTAAGAAGGAATTGGAAGGATCCATATAATTTTGATGTCATAGCTTTGTTGGAATATATTATTTAACTATATTCTTTACATGGTATAGGCGGTTTTCACACCGTGTTACTAAGATCCATGATGCATAAGAGTTTCTAGATGCAAGTCATGAAATTATTCATGCTGTGAAAGGTTACATAACATGAAGGGAATTTTCACATTCTGATTGTTTTAAATAACATATTTTCATCTGAGGCAAAGGGTTTTAAGTGTATGTGGAAATTTGACTGTTACACACCATGTAAGGACCTGCGTATAGTTTTTAAAATAATCATTTAGATTTTTTTCTTTTCTTATTTCTCATGACTCTATTTATATTGAACCAATTCAATTTACAAGATACTTTAAGTTACCCCTCTCATTCTAGAATTATTTGATCAACATTGGATCTCCATTTCGGTTGTGATACATCTCTCCATCTAAGCTATCTTCCCTCTTCTTTTTTTCATTAATCATGATAGTACCCTTGGGTTACCTCATTGGATTATTTGATCTAAAATGGGTTTTCATCTTTTCTTATTCAATATCCATTGTGTTATCTCCTTCTAGTGGCCATTTGTTTATTGGTTATGGAATGTTTGACGTTCATTATTTATGTAGGTGGCTTTCTTCCATTCATTTGAACCCTTTTTTCTAAATTGTATCTATATTGTGATCTGGATTTCATTATAAGGCCTTCATAGACGTTTTTTTTGTTTTCATTGTTGGAGACTCCCCTTGTGGGTGTGTGTGAACAATGTTTTTATGTGGGTGGTTCTGTATCTAGGAAATTCATATGTTCCTTATTGTCCCAAATTTGTAAACTAATTTATATATGGAATTGGAATGATTTATTTATTTTTGCTGAAAATAGATTATATAGAATTATAGTTTTTCTTGATTGTTGATATATAGAAAGAAATTGGTATTTTCATTGAATTGAAAATGGTTTTGTGAAATTGTTTTTAAATGATTCTCAAAACATTGAAATGATTATAAAAATGACAACTTTCGCTACCATCAGTACAAGTTGGATGTTTTAGCTGGATTCCATCATCCAATATGGGGGTTCACTCTTTGGGGTGTTCCTCTTGTCCTAAAGTTGATATTTTTGGCTCTAGGTATGTATATGTTTTTGGGGTTTCCCATTATGGGGTGTACCCTTGTCCTGGAGTGTAGTTAATTGGCTTCAGGTACCAAAATGAACTATTTATAGATTAATGGGATCAATTAGTCTTCTTCAAGAACTTTTATATTCCATGGTATTGTGATGCATGTGTTGTTAATATGTTTTTTAATTCTAGGAATTGTATTCTTTTATTACTGATATACATTCGGATTCTTATGAAAGATGATAGGGAAAAATGTTTTTTGAAATTAATATACCAGTGTTTGTTTTAAAGCTATGATAAAATGGAAATGTTTACAATGTTTTCAAAATAATAATAATTATTATTACCATGCCATGTTTTATTTAAAATTAGCAGACGAGAATTTTTATAATGAAACATCCTATGGAACACCAATATGGGACCCTATTGATCCTATTATCTCAAACATTTCACAACTATTTAGTGGTACGTATACCTTTTTATGTCTTCCAATATAGGGAATAGAAAGGTGTTGTAGTGAGGCAGAGAGGTTTTATGTCAGCAGAGTCGGGTAGCTGGTGGTGAGATGGTGGGGGTTGGTCGATGTCATCACATGAAGTCACTATTATGATTTGTTCCTTTATAGATGAGCTTATATCATGGCGTTTTCTCTATTATTATAGTCATTTTATTCCACCATATTTTTTAAAATTATGGAATATATTTTTGGATATCTTATATTTCTTCTAACATTGTGTGTATAAATGCAATTTGTAATTTTAGGTTGGGTGAAATTGTTCCCTTTGGTTTTTCATTTGATACATGGGTGCTTTTCACCAACCCCGGGGGACCAGGAACTCCCTTCAAGTACATGATGGATCAGTTCACCTGGTATGTTTGAGTTAAACCATGTCTGGTTCCATACAATTTTTTATCAAAGGACGTCTTCATTCATTTTGCTAATGGGGACATTGTACCCTCCTAGGAAGAGGATTATATAAATCACACATTGAAGGAGGAGGATCACAAAGAAACCCTTTATAATGTGGTTTGGATACCACTCTCATCATGAGTCATTTTCTCAGGGGATGATTATATTCATGATCCAAGGGAAATAAAAAATGTGTGGATATTTTGTTTGATTTGTTAAAGAGGGAAAATTGGTTTCTCAAAGGTTGATATTCAGTACAGTTATTATCATCTCAGAGTTTGAAAGTCCGGTATATCGAAAACTATATTCAAGAGATGTTATGTCCATTATGAATATCTTGTGATTCATTTTGGTCTGAAAAATTAACCTATCGATTCTAGGGTTTTGATGAATTGGATATTCCACAAATATCTTGACTCTTTTGGGGTAGTGTTCAAGGATGATATTTTGGTTTATTAGAAAAAAAATTGAGAATGGGTATTATCTAAGATTGGTTTTGGAAATTCAAAAAAGTCAATGTTTGTGTGGAAAGGATTCACAATGTAGTTTCTCGATTCATGAAGTGAAGTTATTAGGGAACAATATTTAAGAACATAACTTATCAGTTTATCTTGAGAATGTGAAGAATTTAAAGTCTTCATATAATCCAAAAAAAGTCTATTTTATATGGATATTACTTGATCTTTCTGGATACTACCAATGGGTTTTTATGGATTTTTTAAGCTGGCATCACCATTGACCACTCCTACACAAAAGGCAATAGAATTAACTAGCGATGTGAACTGTTAATCTTCTTTCGATGAACTAAAAAAATTACAAAATTGGAGTCTATTATGATCCTAACCAATGTTGATAAATGGAATGTGTAATTTTGTGATTCCTAGGGTACTGGATTGAAATATGTGATTATTTAAGATGACCCTGTTGTAGATTATGATTCTCGTCAGATCTGACCACAGGGGAGGAATTTCTCCACTCATGATTATGATATTGTTACAGATATGTGAGTGCTAAGATGTTGGTGGAACTATCTTTTTCGGTAGAGGTTAACTCTATTCTATGATCGTAAGAGTTTGAGTTATATATTTTCTAGGAAATATATGAATCTTAGATAGATACGATGGGTAGAATACCTCATGATGTTTGACTTTGATATCACATATACACTAGGGAATTGGAATGTTGTTGCAGAGGGTCTTAGTAGGAATGTACCAAGATAGTCTATTCAATAATTTCAAGAGTAGTGTAACCTTATGGGGATTTATTCATAGCTTAAACAAGATTCTCTAAAAGAATTTTTTAGGAATGGTTCTTAATTGTTATCTAATATCATCATCTCTCGTAGAGTCTATTTTAAAGAGTTAGCAGTAGGATGGTGAATTTAGAAAAATTTGATAAATCATTTATAGTGGGGAGACTGTTTCGGATTGGAATCTCTCTTCAGATAGTATACTCCACATTGGGAAGTAGGTTATCATCCCAGTATCTGTGAGGAGTTTATTCCTACTTTATTGTCATAGTTATTTGTAGAAAATATATCCTACCATTAAAAATATTTATTATGACATGAGATTAGGTTTATGGTGGTTGGGTATGAAGTGTGACATTTTAAGTTATTTGTCCCACTATTAAACCATCCTACAAACAAAGGTTGAGTACTTGAAAGCCTATGGTTTCCATCTCCTCTTCTGATGTAGATTTATAAATTGGATTATGTATCTATGTATTTAGTTTTTTGATTATCACATAATCGTTTAAGGAGGAATGATATCTAAGTGGTTTCTAATTGGTTGATGAAGTCTTCCCATTTCATTCTCATCAAGGATACCACTATGGTTGATGATCTAGGTAAACTATATGTGCATGAGATTGGGATTTCACATGGGAGTCTGTATTCCATTGTTTTAGATAGTGATAATAGGGCTACCATGATGGTTTTTATTAGTATCCAAGAAGAAATTGGAACTCAGATCAAGTTGAGCACATATTTCCATCAATAGACAGATAGTAAGATGGAGCGAGTAATTCAGTACCTCGAGGTTATGGTCTATGCTTGTCTTTTGAATTGTAGTTGATAATGGGATATCCATAAATAGCTTGTTGATTTTGTTCATAATAATATATTTTGGTAATTGTTAATATTGGATATCTTTGAATTTTTATATGGTCTCCTGGGAAGATAACCAATTTGTTGGGCGGAGGTGTGAGAAATATATTTAGTTGGACCATGTTTGGTCTATGAGATGACAACAAATATTAAATATGTACATTGAGGTTTTGGTAAAACCAGGAGTCCACAAAAATGATATGTGCATTTATTGTGTTGTCATATAGAGTATTCCATTGGGGATTGTAATTTCTTAAAAGTTTCTCCTTGATTGGGTCTCCATTGTCATTGGAAATAGGGAAAAATTGCTCTAAGATATGTTGGACCATTTGTGTTCACTGGGAAGCTCAGGAGGGTTTCTTATCTATTGTCATTTATAGTTAATTTGATATTTATTCCTGATTTTTCCCACATATCTCACCTCATGATGTACCGTCCAGATCCCAATCATGTTATGAGTTGGGAAGAAATTGAGTTACACCGAGATGTTTCTATTTTAGAGAAACTAGATGAAATTATTAACTCTAAATTTAATGTCTTGTGGGAAAAGTCAATCCAATTGGTTATGGTACATTGGTAAAATGGATTAAAATCTCAGAAGACATGGTAACATGAGTTGTTTATGAGGGTCCAAAAGAATAATCTTTTTCTTGGGATTACAGCTTCAACATGACTACCTGGGGAAAAAAAGTATTTATGGTGGGGATTTTGCAACATTATATTAACAATATATCATGTACATCATTATGATCATCATGGTTTTCCATTTTAAATTGTTTTTATATGAACCAATAGGAATTGGTAGGAATCCAATAATGGTGAATGCAGATATTTTTGGACTCTCATATTTAACATGATTTTTCATAATGTTGTAGGACGATTTCACACCAGGTAACTAGGCTGACACGACCTATAATAGTTATTGGATGTATGTCATGAAAGGATTCACACTTATAAAGGATACACGATGTGAGGAGATGTTTCATATCATGAATGTTTTACATAACATATTTTAATCTAATGTATTGGGTTTTCCAGTGTATATGGGACTTTGATGGTTACATTCCATGTAACTGGGTTATACACCATGTAATGGCCAGCGTATAGTTTTTATAATATGGGTGAAACTAATTTGTTTTGGTTCATTATCCAAACATTATTTATCTCAAACTTGGGAAATTTCTAGGTACGTTTTTGGAGACTCCTCTCATTCTAGAATGATCGGATCAATGTTTTACTTTTATTGTGGTTGTGGTGAGTCTCTCTGAGTAAGTGATCTTCCCACATATTAATTTTCTTTGATCAGGGTATTACTCTGGGGGTTCATCATTGGATCTGTTGATCAAAATTGGTGTTTTCTATCATATTCTTCAAGATCCACTGTGTGATCTCATTCTAGAAGCCATTCCATTGTTGGTCGTGGTGCAGAGGGTGTTCATTCTTCTGGTAGGTGGGTTTCCTCATTTTTACAAACCTCTTATCACCTAAATTGGTTAAATCTAGTGAGGGGGATTTGGTTATAGGGACATCTTTGATTTTTTTGGATTTTCATTGTGGGTGGATCACATTGCAGGAACGTGCAATATGTGTTTCATGTTTGTTGGTTTTGTCTCTAGCCATTTTTTATGAACATTTTTTTTTCATACATTATAAATTGATTTATACAAGTAATTAGAATGAATTATTTGTGTGTGTTGAATAATTTTTTTAATAACAATGAATTTTCCTTGATTTATGATAATTAGAGAGAAAAATGAAATTTTCATAGCATTGAAAATGGTTTTTTTGTATGGGCTTCAAAATTATTTTCAAAAAATTGATATCATTGTGAAAATGAGAACATTGGTTACCTTGGGTACTAGGTGGAAGGTTAACATTGAGGCTATCATCAATTATGGGTGATCACATTATGGGGTGTTCTTCTTATACCAGAGTATAGATTTTTGGAATGGATATGGATACAATGTTCAGGTTTCACATTCTGGGGTGTCTAACTGGTCGTAGAGTGTAGATCATTTGCTTCATGTACCGCAGTTCTCTATTCATATATTAATGGGTATGGGTAGTATGATTCATTAAGTTTTGTATTCCTTGGTAATGTGATGTGTTTTTAGTTTTTTTATACTTTTTTTATTTGTACTATTTTATCCTTAATATGGATTACAATTATTGTGAAAAAGTTTAGGGAAAATGTGATTTGAAATTGATATACCATCATTTTTTAAAAACATTGATAAAATTGAAATTTTTACCAAGTTTTATATAAAATTTATTTACTACATATAATGTGATTTTTTATTTAAAATGAGTATATATGAATTTTTATATAGATAATTTTTTGGGAACACTTGGTCAGGATCTTATTGAGCCTGTTATCTCACACCCTACAAAACTATTCAGGGGGTGTAGACCTTTGTATGTCTTCCAATGAAAGGAAAGGTAAGGCGCAAAAATGTGGTAGTGAGGTTTCTGGTTAGCTATGCTGGGTAGCTGGTGGTGATATGGTGTGAGTTCATTCACACCATCACATGGAGTAGATTTTTTTTGGTCCATTGTAGTTGGGCTTGTCTCTTGATGTTTTGGGTATATTTACCGTCATTTGTTTCCAATTTCTTTCATACTATTATGTCATATATTTTTTTTGGATTTCCACTATCTCTTATTGCTTCATATATATATATATATATTACTTGTGTTTTTTTTCACCAAGGGTATGCATGTGTATACAGGTCTGAGCCCATGTTCTTTTCCTTGTTCCCATATCCTTCAACCCATGTCTATATACTCTAATCGTGTCCATGTACTATGCATATATATGGGTTCTCGGACAATGTTTAGGTTCCTTGTCATGGTTGTGTATGAAGTTCATGCCTATGTACTATGATTATGCCCATGTACATAGTAGTGTCTCTGTCCATGTATTTGGAAATGTATGTGACCATGTAACTTAGTGGTATATGTCGTGCTTCTAGTGACTGGAAACATGGTGGGTATAGAATATACATGTTGTGTGATGTTTGATTTCCCAGAACCCCTAGTGTTTATATCTAAAGGGATACATTTCTTTTGTTCATTAGACTACATGATGTGTATGATAGTATTTTCATAAAACCATTGGTTTTCATGTTGTGTGTATCAAGAATTATCCTCCATCACTATTGTCAAGACTCTCAACCATGAAATTAATATATGAGTGTGAAAAAATCATTTCATCACTAGTGGTTATATTCTCATAACCCATTTCCCAATGGAAACTATAACTATACCACCACATATTTAGACTACCAAATACTATTAAATGAGAAACCCTAATCTCATACTGATACTCCATCGTTATCATGAATCATACCAGTGTCATTGATCCAGAATCAGAACCCATGGTAGTGACCTATTACACCAAATAATGAGCTTGAAATGGTCATTCACTGGGTATTTTTCAATTCCTTATCCAAAGTAAACACTGATAGTGAGTTGGTAAAGGATAATGTGAGAAATGAACAAGACACGAACATGAGAAACAAACCTCAGACATTGTTCAGTTTTTGCACAATTTGTTGGTATGAGAATGAATAATGAATAAGAAATACTAATCAATTATAAAAATTCAATTCCTTAATATAGGAAGATAATTCCATACCAATAATTCAATGATCTACCCATGAATCATTTTGAAAAAAATATTGATTTATCTCCAAAAAAAGACAATAACATGTGAAAAATTTCAATATAAAAAATTCTCTACCTTGAGTTTTTACTGATCACTGATGAATAATTGTTCTACACCCTTATAATTAGTGAGATCCATGAATTCCTTTGGCAGATATGAGTCATTATCAAATAAATTTACAATCCTTGATCCCATTGTCATCCACTATACTCTATTCCATATACCCCTTAAGAATGCAACAATTATGTGGGTAACACTAGGGTTTATCTAAATGTGGGATTTTATAGAAGGAGATTAGGTCATGATAATTAAATAAAAACATATTAATTAATTAATTAATTTTATTGTTAGTTCTTATGACTGCACCTAAACAAACCACATGATACAGATAATGATTATGACCCCTCCAAGGAAAATCCCACATTTCAAATTTAACAGCGGTCTCAAATTTCCCATCTAGAAATTTTTATGGGTTCTATTTCATTATTTAATAAAAAAAATGTATTTGAAATAATACAATAAATATATTATTTAAATTCATGAAAATCCTCTCCACGTCTCAAAATCTGACATCGACTCAGTGCTAAAATTCAAAAATAATCTTTTATTTACTACAATGTATTACAAAGAAAAAATTGATTTATAAAAACCCATGACATATATGACTATTCATGAACTAAACTAATAAAATATGGTAAATTAAACTTTTAGATATTTTTTAAAACCTTTTTATATTAGTTTTAACATTAAGTTACCCATTTTACCCATTTTACAAAGTTGGTAATATTTTTATCACATTTACTATTAATAAAGATAAAAAATTAAATTGGAATAATTAATAAAATTTGACATGATGATTCCAAATATGAAATAATGTTTTCATGACTCAATCTCTTGAAATTGAATATTAGACATTAATATAAAAATTTAAAAAGGAATGAAAATCCTTTTTCTAAAAAATGCATTTTATGTCTAGAAGTTTTCTTATACCAAGAACATGTATAATGATGATTAATATATAAATAATAAGATAATTTAAAATCAATGGGTATATATTCTACATTATTATTATATTAAAAACATAATTGTACTTTTAAATTATTTTATTTAATTAAAATAAGTGACATCATAATGAAAAACACTATTTTCACTATTCATTGAAAAAATAACCATTTTTAGAAAATTCCAAAAATTTATCCCCTTATGATTATTGAAATGACTATTTTAAAAATTTTATTAGTTACCATTAATTAGATTTATAAAAATAAGTCAAATCAATTATTATGTTTGCACAGAAGATGTGGAAAAGATCATTTTTTGAAAAAAAACATATATGGATGAATAAAATGACTTTACTGAAAACTGATTTTTTTGGAATTGATTAATAAATATGAATTATTATATTTTTCATAATTTTTTGTCCTATTCATATGAACAAATGTATCTACTAGTAGATAACTGACAGATTAAATAAAATTTTCTTATTACTTTTCAATTAAAGCTCTATATTGTGTGCTAAGAAATATATCAAGCATAATATTATTTTAAACCAAATTTTTGGTGTGTTATATTCTTACTTGTAAAAAAATTTATTTGATCATGATTTTTGAATCTATTATTTATGATTAATTATTTGAGAATACATTTTTTGAAATCCACTTCGTAGAAAGGGATAATAAAAACTCCTTTTTAAAAGGAAAGTAGGAAAGGAAACAGATACCCTAAATAACATATTATTGGGTTACTAGATTTGGGGAACATTATAGGAATGTTAAATTATAGACATAGTGGAAAAAATAACATCTAAGGACTAATAGAGAGTTATAGAGAACATGGTCATGATAAATTTAATCACCAAGAAACCATAAAACGGTGAGGGGTTATACGACAATCACTTCTTCATAAATGAATGTAAATGAAAAACATTTTTATTTCATGATATTTCACCTAAATATTATGGATTAATTTAAAATAATGATATATAACAAGAGAAAATATATATTCATAATTTAATTCCATTTCAAAAATAATTGTTTCATCCTTTGATTGTGCTTCCATCAATTTCCATTTCATCTCTTAGTCCAATAAATTAATATTCAAGGTTAATATTTTATGAATTAATCACTAAAATTAAATTTTAACGAATCAAAAAATGCATAAAATAATGAAATTTAATCCTTATTGAAATAAATATTTACCATAATGAAAATGGTTTTCCAAAATTACCTTATATGGATATATATATAGCATTAATTTCCCAAGACTCATCAATAACACCAAATGTAAACCTAATCCATTCTATAAGTTGATAACCTTTAGAAAAATATTTTTTTTTGAAATAAATAAAAATTTAAATGTCCAAAATAATTGATCAGGTATTTTTTATATGATAAAATTTATCATTTAACCCCAAGTAACTAGATGTGGATCATAGTGTCACATTAAAAACATGTGAATACATTGATCATATATTTCTCGAAAACATAATACTAAACCAAATCACAACAAAACCACAATGAAAACATATATTTATAAAAAATTAACTCTATCAAAATTCTCAAAATGAAATAACAAACCGTATGATATATTTCACAAAAAAATGAAATAATCTCCATTATTGACCATTTTTGTATTTTATCCATACCAAAAAACATATTCTTTAATATCATTTAGAAAAAATACTATCAGAAAACCCTTTGATATTTCATTGCAATTGTATCTAATATATCCTTAATATAACTTTTATATAACATAATTCTCAAATACAAATTGATATACAAATTAATCCTTTTAGTTAAATGGTTGGAATAATATAAGTCTATCCATGATCTTATAGTTAGCCATGATATTAGGGAATTTACTTAGATAAATTGAATGTTCCCTATAAATAAGAAATAAAATTCATTATAAATTTGTTACTCTGTGCCATAAATTTCCATAGAAAACACAACTTCCCTTTCTATTGAGAATCCCAATTGTGTTATTCGTAACACATTCTTGACATGATGGAAATTTAAATTTCATTCTTCCATGATCATACCACCAAAAAATAAATAAAAGTCAATTTCCCTCTTTTTTAACATGGTACGAAACTCTCTGATGTTTACGTTTTTTATTGTATGTCATGATTGTTGATTAGGTAAAATCACATGGTTTTCCCTTATAGCTCCCATCTCATTCAGTTTATTGAGAGGATAATCATTGCATTGTCCATAAAATTTTTTTATGATATATTACTCTGGCTTCCAACCATTGACTAAAACTAATAAGTATTGTGTGAGATATATTAATCATTGTGAAAGAAATATAATCAGGGAAGATAATTAATAATATGTCTAAATAATGAGACATTATTTTCAATCTATGATACCATTGGTCTAACCACGAATATCTACATTAATTTTCTATTAAAAAACTACATAGTGGTTCAGTAAGAAAATGTGAATTGGGACCAACATTTCCCAAGGAGTGTCTATCTGGCTATGTTGTCTTACACCCAATCATCATGAAACTCTGATTATTGATTTAGTAACCAACAGACACATTTAAGAGTTATTTCATCTAGGTCTAACTATTCCATAGTCATGTTTACCTACTATTATCTTGAAAAAAATATTTTTTCTTGAAATAATAGTCTTATATTTATAACAAATTGGGATTTCATATTATACTTATAAATATTAGGATAGCCAATCAAAATTTTATGATATCAAATAAATTTTTTTTCCTAAAAAATACTCTAATGTATTGTAAAATGTTACACTGATAACAACTTCAAAAACCCTAAATCACGTAACCCTGATCTGATTCCTACTTTACAACATTGGAAAAAGATATAGGGGATCACATAACAATGGATTGATCGTCTTAGTAGTACTGAAGAACAAGATAAACACATGTTTCCAAGTTTACATTTGGAAAAAATATAAAACATAGAATAAATAAAATATCTAAATCCTAGAAACTCATGAAAATATTATTTGTTTATCACATTTGGAAAGAATAAAAAATAAATAGTTTGCATAGATAATAAAAAGGGGCTATGTAAAATAGAATATATAATGAGTAAATAAGGATAAATCAACATGACATTGTTCATAGTCAAGACACATGACATTCAATCAATAAATTGAGTTAAATGAGAATATATTTCTAATACCAACAATGAAAACAAATAGATATTATAAAATGAATTCACAATAAATTAAATTTATAATACTGAAAATTCGATATCGTGGCCTCTTAACCGAGATATCATGAACCTTACTGTCATGGACTCTCAGTCAAGATATCATTCTCAATAAATGGGCATGTTTAAAAAAATAATTATATATTATGGAATGGATACAATTTTTTCTACAGAGACTTATTTATGCAATGAGGGGAGATCTATAACGGGACCCCAACTATCACTTGAACGTATTATATGTTCAACATATTTTGAAAGATCAATACAATTCATCCTCAAAATACATTATATGTAAAATGTAATCCATATTGGATTAATATTATAGAATCTAAGTATTTCATGAAAAATCAAGAGAAATATTAAATATACTATCATGGGATTATATCCCAAATAATATTAAAGACATTCATTATATATTAAAATACCATTAAAAGATCAATGGAACATTTCTTGATGAAAATAAAATTTTCATTTTTAAATCACTTAAAAATAAAATATAAAATTTCCAATAATATTTGGGAATTTTTATTTAAAATGGAATCTTTTAAAGGATTATTTAAATCTAGGATTAGTCATGTGTGTAGAATATCTATTCATGTGGGGTACATTAAATCTCTGATTCCATTCACACTTCTAGTAATAAAGACCTCATTCAAAAATGAAAATATATTACTTCTAAACTTTTTTATAGAATATAAAACATTTATAATGATGAATTTAGACAATATTTTTATAAAAATAAATACACTTTCAAAAACATTTTTAATGTAAATATGTCCTTTATTGGAAAACATTTAGAAATAATTATTCAATATATGATTTTTCAAAGAAATTCTCTTCCATGTAATTCACCTATTGATTTTAGATACAAAAAGAAAAGTAAGGTAATATAAAAATTGAAGCCCAAAATATAACCAATTGAGATTAAAATATATTTTGTTTCAAATATTAGGATCATGTAAGTTTCTTAATAGAAACTGAATGTAAACAATCCTGATATAAAATTAGATTGTAAAATAAATATCGTTCCACTTTCACATCTGTTCGAACAAAATTACCATGAAATATTATAAGTTAAACGAAACCTTAATTAAAATGAATTTATTTTTATTCACAATATATTATATAAAATTGGATTTATATACCCCACATGAAGGAAATAAGTTTGTAATATGGAATATATCACAAAAAAAATAAAAATCTAGATGATAAACCAATATCTCATGTTAGACATGTATTATAAGTGGTTATAGAATCTTGTATAATAAATTTAAATTTATTATAATTCAATATCAGAACCATTAAAGTAATTATAATACCATCTTAAATTCATTTTAGTCTTTTTAACACTCATTTATTAATTTGTTTTATTAAAATTATCATTTTTGAGTGTTAATGGTTGATTTTTCATTCAATTTTTGGTTCATTAGTTTCAATCCTTGAATCTTTATCATGATTACATAATCATTCGAATATTAATAATGATATAAATATAATATATATCAACTATATACTTATTTAAAATAATATATGAAAATGGTATAATAATAATGAACTGTATAGCATCATGTGGGTGGTATTCCACATGTTAGTAAGAGCATCATTATCATTTTTAATGAGTGGAAGGTTAAGAAGGAAAATGATATATTATGTTTCTAGAACCAAAATTATTTCATAAATATCATATATTTATTTTATTTTCGTCTTTATAACCATCCACATAATATGGTGATTAAAAAAAATTACACCACCGTGTGGAGACGGTCAGTCATACGTACACATGAGTGTTGTTTCCAGTTTTTGTAGGATATATGAGATGTTGTAGATTTTATTCTGATAATTTTCATAACATATAAATATATTTCTTATAACTTATTCGTAATTTTAGTTTGGTTGCAATATATTTATAATAAATTTATGAATAAAAAAATTGAATGTGTTGTAAAAATGATTTCCTCTTCTTTTGAAGTGGTCCTTTAGATCCCTAATTAAGGACCCTTTTAAGGGTATTTTATGAATAAAAATAAACAAATTAGTGGATATAGAAGTTTAAAAATTAAATTTTTATGTTCAATTTATGAAAGGGGTCTCAAGGTGGTGTAAAATATCTATGGGAGGGATGTCCATTTATTAGTAGGGGAAAACCACAAATGGAATTTATAAAAATATTTAAAAATAATAAATTCATTTTCTTTTGAATGTGGGACCATGTGGCCCTAATTTAAAATATTATATAGTATATTTTTTTTAAATATATTAAAAAAAATAATATTTGGATAGATTTATGTGGTAATTTAAACCATATCTTTTGGATTAACCCCATTGTTAACCAATTTTAACGTTAACCGTGGTAATAAATTTTGGAATATCAGACTATTATAAGATCACATATTAGCTAAGAATTAGATAATAAATAGCCATTTGATGAATCTTTATATAACTTATAATCTTAATTGTCTTCTTGAATGTTTTTTTCTTTTTAAATAATTTAATAATATATTTTTTGACATAAAATACTATTAAAGAAATTATAATATCAATTCAACTAATTTAATAAAAAATACACCAAGGAAAAAATGGAATTAAAATTTAATAAATTTAATCATAAAAAATAAATTTTTATTTACTAATAATTCTTTTAGTTCATTAATTTATTCCAAATAGATTAGTTTTAATGTATTTAACATCAGATACTTTGAGTTTTTTCCATTGAGTTAACATTATAGAAGAATTTAAGGTTATTATATAAGAACTAAAAATTAGAAATAAATTTCCATAATTAATATAATTTCATTATACTAAAAATAACCATTAATATTCATTAAATTAATATTTTTATCCCGATATAAACCTATAATAAAATTTAAAAGCTTGATAGTCTCATTTTGTATTTTTTTAACATAAAATATATAGTGTGTCATTACACAAGGAAAAAGTATCCAAGTGTCCATAAATTCAATTAATAGATTATTATGGTTCAAATAAACTTATAAAATAGTTTAAATTCAAGTGCTAGGGGGTTTTTAAATCCTTTTCACATTATTTATAACTTTATTTTACATGTCATACACATTTTCTAATGTAGTAATATTTTTAGCATAATTACTTATTATAATGATCCAAAATGAAATTGGACTTATTAATACAATATAAAAAAAATCAATAATGGAATCAATTATTAATGGTTATTTGTATATAATTTTAATAAATAAATTTAATATAAATAAAATAATAGAATGGAAAGTAGTTTTATGAAAAACACCTTTTTACGTTTAAAATTATTTTCATACCACGATCAAGTATAATGATTATTACTATATAATTATTTATATTTTTAAAAATTAAAGGATGATAATGTTAATTTAATATTAAATTAAAAAAATAAAGTTATTTTTAAATTATTTTATTTATTGAAATGATATGATAGTTGTATAAAAAATAGTATTTTCATTCTTCTTTAAAAAAATAAATCTATTTTTAAAAAAATCCCAAAAAATATCTAAAATTTATTATTTGAATGATGATTTTAAAAATTAAATTAATTCCCTCAAATTAATTTTATTAAAATGGTTGGATGTAATTATAATTTTCATTCAAAAAATGGAAATATTTTTTTAGAAGAAAACATGATTTTTTATAAAAAAATGAATTTTCTGAATATTTAATACCATGTTATCCAAAATTAATCAATAAACATCCCTTATATTATAAAATAATAATATTATTCCTAATGTGGTTAAATATATTCAGACATTCTAATCAATTGACTATGTGAAAATTGATATATAAAATTTTATTTTTATCATGGTTTTATTAATAGTTGATATACCAAAACCTGGGGTTAAAATATTACCTAGTGTAGTAGTTTTTCTATAATAATTATTTTTTAAAAAATTATTTATATGAAAACGAAAAAATGATAAAATCCTGGAATGAAACAATAATGATTTAGACCAATAATTTAATGGTTACATTCTCAAACAAATCCAATGAGTTGTCAACAATCCTCTTTTAAGAAAAATGTTGAGTTTAAAACAAATTTTATAGGTGGTATTTCCAAATGATAAACAAATCATTCTAAAGATAAAAATAAACAATTATATATTCAAATGGTCATAAAATAATTAAAAAATATGCCTGATGCATTTCTTATCCCAAAAATTAGAATGATTTGATCAAATATCCTTTCAAGATCAATAAAACACTTTTCTTCAAGAAACATTAGTCACATAAAAATATGTATATACTGAATTAATACATTATATAAAATATGATATTTTTTACATAAATAACACAAATAACAATAAAAAAACTACAAAAATATATATTCTATCAAAATTTATCTCTATCTTTATTACTCAAATTAAATCCCATCCTTGAAAATAATATTTCATTTAACATAATCACAAAATGTCTCCCAATAAAATATTTAACTTATCCTAAAATAGCATTTATAATTTATTCCCCAACTCACATATCAATTCTTTGTTTATTGGTATCATCAAAATTATTTTCACAAAATGTAATAACTATTTTATCACAATTAACCATAATAACAACAAAGATCCTTCTAAACCTAAATGACATAAATACATTTCAATATATTTATAAAAAATATTAAATAATTATTTATAAAATAACCTTTAAAATATAAAAAAAAACTAAACCAAAGGGTTTTATTGCATAACTTTATCCAAAAATATCATTTATCATCATAAACTACACTTACATAAAACATCAAAATGGGTATTTATTCATTTAAAACTATAAAAAATTATTGTGTTATTAACCCTTGAAACATTATATTTATCCTATATCACAATGTAATTCAATATGTACCATCCTCTCAATCATCATAATGGTTCTCAAAGAAAATGTGAATTAAATAATTAATCTGATCCTAGAGTCTCTAACCAGGTTTTTAGTATTATGTGTGCTCATCAAGAACTGATAATGATTGAGTAAATATCCCACACAACCCTTTAATATTTGGTACTTCTAGGTTCATCTATTCTATACCTAAATCCACTTTCAAATTTCTTGAAAGGAATGATTTTTGTTATAAAACCAAATAATCTCCAATTTACAAACATTTCATGATATTACCCTATACTTAAACTTATCCATATAGTCTGTCATAGGGTTATTTTCAAGAATATATTCTTTCACATGTCTATTTCCAAGGATCCTAATAAACATCCCATGAGACAAAATATTACACCCCAACTCTAGTAAAATAGAGTCAATGGTTATCATACATATAATGGATCACGACCCAAAAGATCAAATAGGTTAGTAGTTATGGAAAACTATATACAATCATTAATCTCATATTATATTTGAAAATGTAAAAGAAGATATAAGAAATTATTTGAAACCATTATTAAAACATCTAGAGTTTCCTTATATATTAATAATATTTAACATCCTTAAATCCTAAGCCAAAGAGAAAATAAAAGTCTGAGAACAGATTGATAGTTAGGGAATGTTTATTGTGAAAGAAATCATGGAATAAATAAATAATGAACAATATTTCATTTATAAATGATTATAAAATAATGCTATATAAATAATCACATGTGATTTAAACTTATCCATTCATAATATAACTACTCCAATAATCAAATAGTCCTTAATAATTGATTTCATAATGATGGAATGAATAATAGTAGACATCCTAAACATATCATGATGGTGAAATTACAATACATCATATAATAATGTGTAAAAAATAATTAAATATGAAACCTATTAAGTAAAATGTGTCCAACTGATGAACCAGGGGGAAATGTAATTTTTGGACCCACATATCACTTAATAATTCCAATACAATTATCATATAAATAAAAATAAAACATAATCACATGCCATAATAATCAATAACTGTCCATATTAATATAATTATCACATGGAATGTGAATACCTTACCTATTGAGAATGAATACAAGGAATATAAGGAAATATTATTTATGGTGTCATTTAGGTATATACTTAAGAAAGCATTAAATTCATTAAAGGATGTTGATATAGAGGAAAATAATTTTAAGGTACCGCTAATATATTTATTAAGGAAAATTCCCATTTTTATTTTGAAAACTCTTATTTAAAATCTCAAAAATGCCAAAAAATTGCAGAAAAATTTATTTGTAAAGAATCCTGGAATCATTAAATGTATTATTAAAATAAATGAGTACTTATGATATTTGGAAAATACATTAATGAATTAAACATTAATAAAATATTTTATTCAGACATTTTATAAAAATAATATTGACAGGAAAATGAAAAGAATATTCAATTTAAAAAATTTTATATAATGATAAAAATGGGTACATATTTTGTTAATAACTCATTTAAAAAAGTAAAACTACAATTGAAATTATTTTAAAAAAATGTACACATCAAAGAAAAAAATTAATAGTCAAAGAGAAAAAATGTTGGAATTTCGTAAAAACATTATTCAAGGTTTTTGAGTACGTAGTGAGAGTAAAATTAATAGAAAACATATAATTAATATAAATAAACCAATAAGAACGAAATTTATATGGTTTAAGATATAAATATTTTATAATTCCCCCAATATAAAACTAAACATAAACAATCCTAAATAAGGACGAGATTGTAAAATATATCATTACCACTTTCATAACATTGAATTAGAACAGCTATGAATGAAATAATTTTAAAATAAAAATTAAATATATCAACAAAAGGATATTCAAGAAAAATATCAAATTTGTAATATATTCACCTCATAAAATAAGATAGGTGTATAATTTATCAAAAGTCCCATATAAGAGAGTTTATAGGTGATAATCTTTAACCACATTGGTATCTTATAAATCAAAAGACATTGAATGAAATAACATTTTATGGACATATAAATCCCAATAATTTCCAGAATTAATATATGAAATTCAATCATGTTGTTTTTAGTAAACCATAAAATTTATTAATAGTGCATGACAAGGAACATGTCTCAATAAAATGGTATCGGGACAAAGAAAACCCTAGTAATGATCTTAAAAGTATCAGTGATAATTAATACATGATGTTATTAAGAAACAATATGTAAATAAAAATTAATTTTTTTAATAAAAAATATATTTATTTAGAGAAAAATTCATTCATAATCAAGGTATTATAATTTCTTTAAAAAAGTGATATAATATAATGATAGGAAATTGAGTAACAAAATATCATACCTCTAGCCCATCATTATTCATAACTGATTTTAGCCTCCATTATAATAAATTTATATGTATTTTATCTATATAAAAAACCATATTCAATCTTATTATATCATACATTATCAAAATTTAACATTTCAACAACCTTTCATTAATAATTCCCTTTGAAAATCAATGTTTTTGTGTGTTAACTGTTTTGTTTTAGATGTAACATTTTGTACAGTAGATTCAGTATTTTTAATTACTTATTGTAATATATTATACATATTTATAATCATGATATATATACATCAAATATATTCATTATATACATATTTAGAATCATTCCATATGGTTAAACATAAAAAACGAATCACTTCACGTCATGGAGATGGTAGTCCACATATACACATGATTCACATTATCATTTTGTAATAGGTGTAATGGTATCATGGACATGATATATTATATTTATAGAATAATAATTTTGTCATAAATTTCATTTATATACATTATATTCATCATATAAACCATCAATTAATTTTGGGGATGAAAAAAAATAAAATATCTCTTCTTGAGGCTGTAGTCTTCACATACTGATGAATGATTCTTTAGTTTCTAATTCGATGCTGAATGAGATGAATACATGTTTAGAAATCAACATAAAAACATGTTACTCTATGAAGGATATGTATACTATTATATCATCATGGTTAGAATAAAATTGAAGGATACTTAAGAATATATAAAATGAAAATAGTTAGTTAAGATCTATACATTTTCATTGACAAACATCATTTGGATTACACCTTAACCAGTATAAAGATGATATTTTGGAAAAAAATACCTTTATATTGTTGGGAGAGATATTAATAAGGAATTTTTTAGTGTTTGGGTGACTTAGAAGGATCTTGAAGTGTGAGGAAGAGAGGATAGGTCATGAAATTTTAAAATAGACAGAGATTACTCCAATAAAAATACAAAAAATGATATGTTAATGTCTTACTCAATACATATATAGAACAACCCATGTTATTAAAAGTAAGAAAATCATTGAGAAATTTGAAATTTCAGTTTTAATAGATGGGATTTTAAATTGGTAACCAAAACAAAGATGTGAGAGTTAGATCATCCTTGAATAGTGTTTTAGGACAATGTTTAAGGATTGGGGGTTGAACCGAGAGTCGAGGAGGCCATTAGAGGAGTTTATAGAGGCCCAAGAAAAATTGAAATAACATTATCAATATCATTAAAATGTGAATAAGTTATTTATGATGTGAATTGGACTTATGGGGTGGCTTGAGGGGTATCGTGACATGAAAATGGTGCCAATGATAAGAGAATGAAAATCACAGTGTGATGTCCAGAGTTAGGTTATGAAACATTCCTTGATGGTTTTTGAATTAAAAATAATTAAAAGATACCCCATTTTAATCCGATAAAAAGGACACATAAGGGTTGAATTGATCAAATCGTTTCTCCCTCAAGCTTCCTCTAATACATATGTTTGCAGTTTGACTTAATGACATTGGAGGTATGGATATTCCTCCTCCCAACATAAAAGTCACTTTTCCGCATGCCCTTATTGATATTTGGAATTTATATTATATTTTATTTTATGATTCCCTTGGGTATCATTAGATCAACTATTTCTGATGGTATTGTCACTAATCCTAGTTCGAGAATAACCATATATATTTTCCACGTCCCATCAAACATCATTTAGATGAAGGTACATTACCTAGTTCAATTTTACTATAATTTACAATTTAATTATATTAAATATTTTGTTTTTATATTTCCACAGAACTAGTATTTTTCTATGAATGAAGTTAGTAGCATGTTTTAGACCTTCTAGGGTTGCATGGTCAAGGTTCTAAAAATTGTATTATATCTAATAATGTGAGTTTCATTGTAATTATTTAATTAATTATTTGATTTTTATATTGAATTATATAGAAACATCTAATGATTGGTGTGAGATGAATGGTTTTAGATCACTCAGACAAAGCTGTAGGAATTTGAATGATTTGGGAGTTAACACTATTTTAGGTCAGCATCCTTGTGTACTCTGCCATGTGGTATTATATATTTTTTGGAATGTGATATGAGGTTTTTCACCTTGGGTGAATGATCATACATTCAAAATTGTGACATGAATAAAATGGAATATACATTATTTTCTAGACCAAACCAATTCTAGTGCAATACATAGATCCATTCTAAAATAGTTAATGAATTCCCTATATTTACTAATGTATAAATGCATAATAAATTAACACGGCTCCAAGGGATACATTGAAACTTGTGTGTATGTTTTTTCTTTGTGGTTAATGGAAGTGTATTGACTAATTATATATTTCTAATATTTATTTATTATAGAGACTATATGGAAATTAGATCTAATGGTGTTTTTTGTATATGTGTGAGTCATGTGATTTATTTCATTCATGTGGTGTGAATTTATAACATACATGAACATATTTTATGAATTGATCACATATGTCTACATGTGTACCCCATGAGGCATGTGTTGATTCTTTATTACATAAGTAGTTTGTGTTTGTCTGTATGTGGATTTGAGACCTATGATTTATTCCATGTAGTTTGTGTGTATATCTTGTGATATTATGTTTGTTTCTGTGATTACATGTATTTCATTCATAGACCTAGAGACCTATTTTTGTGTTTATTTCTTCATAATTCTATTGATTAAATGTATTTTATATTTTACTTGATATTTTATCAATCCTTTTTATAATGTATTTATGTTTTGTTCTCAAATATCCTATAGTTGATCATATAGGTTGAGTTTACTATCCCTCAAAGGATGATGTTCCAGAAGTAATGGTCATAATGCATTAGGATATTCCTCAAGTTGATTTTTCATACAGGCTATGGACTATTTCATTGAAAGGGATGTGCTCTGTTTTTTTTGTGGAATTTCCTTCTCGTATGGAGCCAAAGAAAGAATGAATGTGGTTCATAGTTGAGAGTACCCAGGTAACAATTCCTTTACATTACAAAACCATTCCTCTCTAGTTGATATCCAACACATCATATTTTTTCTAGGTAATTCTACCTTCTAATGTAAAAAGACTTTTGCTGAGTTTTAGGCTTCATTTATATTCTATATAAAATACCAACACCCACAATTCCTTAATGTGGGACTAGGGAGGCAATGTCATGGCATGAAAGACTGTGTACCATGTCATGCACGATTCATCCAAGTAGTAGGGTGGTCAATCCAATATCACAGGAAACATATGAAAGATTTTGCTTTATGTGGGCCCATAAACCCCCCCTATGTACTTCACTTAGATAATGATGTTATCAATATCTTTGATACCACTTAGGTGGACCAAGGTAGAAGTTCCCTACCATCAAAATTTTTTCCCCTCTAGGTGATAGCCATCACAAATTTGTTTTTCCTTGGGCATCCCACCATCTAAGGGAATGACATTATGATGGGTAAGGGGTTTCATGTTTCTTAAATAGCATCACCAAACCAGGGATAGGGGCGGTATTTTGATGACCTAACACCATATGTTTCAAATTATGTAACATTTTATCCAATCAATAGGGCGGTTAGTCCAGTGTCACGGGCACATTGGGGGCTTGTTTCTTTATGTGGCACCCATTGAAGTAGCTTAGTGAGAACATGACCACTTAACATATATGTGTTCTATATATTACTTTTGTATGATTTATTATATGTTATCCATGTGTAGTTTTTTACTACCTTGTTACTTTTGGATGAGCTTTTAACATTCCCATGACCTATATTTTACTAGTTTGTTATAAAACCATTTTAATGGATCCCTATTGAGTTGTTCTCACACCCTAATCGGATAGCGATGGAACATGGTTAACCTCTAAACCCTCACTTCATACATGTATTGGTTGGGTTGAGGCCCATGTTTATCTTCTAGTAGGATAACTCACTACAAGTCGGAAGACCCAGATGATTCGAGCCATATAGTTACATAGCCTCTTGTAATTTTTGTGTGTGTATTATACTTGTAATCAACCTAGTTGGGGATCAACGGATGTATTTTTTTTCTATTGAGTCGTTATAATGTTGTATCTCGTTTATTTAGATGTTATTGTTATTCTTATACATAATATATTGGTATATTCTTTCATGTTTGGTTTTTTTGTGAACTCTAATGGAGGGTATACTTGCTCCATGATTCAAATTTACACCATCACAACTAGTTGGATACCTCTGGAATACAGGAGAGAACGCCAGAGGTTAATTTGATTTCCTTCATCGAATTGATGACTGAGGTAGAGATGTTATAAAATAGGATTCATAGCACATTTTTTATTATTCACTAATTTTTTTGGAGCTAGTATAATATATGTATAGTAATATGTTTTATATTTTAATGAAAATCATTTTGGTTATTTAAAAACACCTTTCTCAAGGGAAGACCAGGTCACAAAGGAATAAGATTTATATTCTTGGTTTATATTGTTGTATTTTTTCATTTCACCTCATAAAATGAACATGGATTTTATGGTTTTTTATATATATGTACTTGACACCTAGAAATATTTGAAGTAGGAATCAAATGCATCATATTAAATAAGTAATTTTAACATGAAACATAAGATTCTAGTGTGTGAATGTACTAACATAATAGAATATAGTTTCTTTAGTGTTAATAACATTTACTACATTTCATGTATGAGTTCTTAATAGAATAATATTCATATTATCTCCTATGTGTGTATTCTTATAATAGAAGGTCATGTTATACTATGTTGTGGTAAACCTAAGATACAATGATGATTAAGATGGTGATGAAAATTATAATGATGTAGTCTTTCTTTGAAGAGATGGAGTAGTGTGTCTAGTTTGATCATTGTATATTGTTTGATTCATTACTATATAACCCTTTCCATGTATTCATTGGATAGGCCCTATTAATTAAGATTCCAACAATATCCTATTGGATCTGTCAATCTAACACCCATTGGCATTCTTTTTAACAATACCTCATATCTTTGAACTCGACAGGGTTGGTATAAGGGGGGATTCATTATGTAATGTAACTATAGATGTATCTATATTCATTTTTGTGGTTTGTAACCCTCAATTAACTCCATTTGGTTTATTTTTTATACATTCTATCCTTATAAAAATGACTCTGGTTTCTAGTGATCTGGTGTCATATGCCAAAGAGAATTAAACTAAGTAGGAATATTACATGTGAGGGATTTTCCAAGTTCAATGTCTTAAGGGAATGTCTTACGTGTTTCCTTACAAACTATTAATATAATTCACATAGAGTGCTGATAATCCTAATATAAGTTTTGGTTTTGAAGATATTGGATACATTTGGCATCGAGGTCTTAAAAATTGTTGTTAGGATTATCATTACCAAATGAACCACTCATTTTATGATGAAAGAAAAAAAAATACAACTATATTAATTTAAATTTTTATGTTTTTAATCCCACCAATGTTTTATTATAAGGGGAATCTTCATATTTTCTCGTTTTAATAGTATTTAGAGAATAATTGAAAAAAATGATCAATTTTGGGTTTTATGTATTTTAAATAACTTTTTTATTTCAAAATTAAATTATTATGAAATAATGAAAATTTAAAAATGAAACTTTTTTTGGTTTACATTTTCATTGGTATTCATTTAATCTTTCTTGACCACAATCTCAATCCTTTTTTGAAGGCTCAAAACGCGCTTATAATTCATGCCACAAAATCTATGCCCATATATTGATGTTTTTTATGCGGGGCTGATATTTCTTTAATTTCCAAACCAATAGAGGTTGTATTCAACATATATCTAGATAAGATATCAATGAAAAACTGTTATTAGGGTTTACATGCGTGATTCCTTCATTATCAGTGCCATAAATTCATGGGAACTTGTATTTTGTGAATATGAGGATTCATCCTAGGAAGAGTATATATCTAGTGTAAATAGGATATATATCCCACCCCAAATGACCAATGATGCTGAAATTTTTAAGGATAATGAGAAATAAAAATACGAACAATGATTATGAATGAATGATACCAAAATTAGGATATTAATTTGGTTTGGAATGCACATACATTATGAATAAAATTATAGATACAAAACCATCACCCCTCTTTCCATTGAAAGTGTACTTATTCTTCTATTAAAATGATTATCATTGTAGGTGGACATTTTAAATATTGTTTTAGTTTATTTTCTATTGTAATAGTTTTATGAAATTTATTATATTTTCTCCTTATTATTCCTCACATTATTTTTTTTATCTACTATTTTTTCACCCTATTTTCTTCTCCACTATGAACTCTTATACTCATGATCATGTGTATCTAACCCGAGGACGTTCTCAAAGTAATAATCTAGTCATGATCCCATGAATTTTAATGTTCATGATGAACGTTTATTATTTTTATTTGATTTAGGCCGATGGGGATCAAATTTGAGAAGATTCCTTTATGTCTACACTTTCCACTCATGGTATATTTTTAATTTTTTTAATTTTTTCCCTCGATTGATGAGGTGGATGTGCAGTCTCTCGGTGACCGTTGAGTGCACTTTATATTCAAATCTATATGTTTAAGAGGATGTTCACTCAAATGATTTAGTGTGTTCATTATGTAAATTTGAAACTAATAATAATACAATGATGGTTCACCGTGGGTGATTCTCTAGGGAATATTTCCTTTTTTCTAAAATCATTTTTTTTCATTCAATATATTTTCATTTAATTTACACATTTAGGTATTGTATTTCATTATAAATTACAAAATGCCTTTTCTTTTACTATTATTTCATAAAAACATTAATAAAATAAATGGTGAATTAGAAGTAATAAGTGGTTGATTTCAATAACATACCAAGATAATGACATAGGTCATACCCTATTCCGCACATAGTTATAAATATCTAGAACTCACTATTTTTATATTTTTCAATTATTTTAGTGTTCAAGGAATGTTTTATGTTAGATTGAGGAACCATTTTGTAATTCATTTTTACATTGAATGCTAATTTTGTATTAGATTTTCATTTGACCTTTATTATGCCACTATAATCCATGAATTAACTTGTTATGAAGACATATTAAAAGTAATTTATCCATTTTCAAACCATATCTATATATTTTGTTCATGATTATTTATCAACACAAGTGTGTGGGAGGGAGAATTTGAATTTTATTTTGGTTTTTTGATGATTTTTTAGAATAATAGAAAGTAATGGGGGGATGAAAATATGTATTTCCACATTGGGGGAAGAAATTTAATGATTTAAAGATGTAGGGGTGGAAGAAAGTATAATTACAAAATTGGGATGGTGTTTACCAATAATTTATGATCAAAATCCCCGCCCCATTCATAAAAACACGAATGTAAATGGAAATAAATATATATCATCAAAATGAAAAAATTATAAAAATTAGTGAAAAGATGGTAAAATTTATCATTGATATTAAAAATTACAAGTGTAAAATTTTTGTCACCCAGATTTGAATTTTAATACATATATATATATATATATATATATATATATTTCTAGAGTTAGGTACTATGACAACATGTATTTTTGAGGATTTGTGTGCATGGAATTATTAATAAAAATGTATTAAGTATATTTTATATTGTGTGTGTAGATCTTCTTAATTAAAATTTGATAACTCAAAAAAGGAATATCAAATCAGAAATTCAACAATACGATTGAGTGTGGAACACAATAATTACCCTAGCACAATATAAAATGGGTCAGTGTGGGTTGTTTGGACTCCTCACTCATTAGTAGTTTGTCCAGTGGATATATTAATGATTAAATTATTTCATTCCATATTTTTTATTGCAATGAATGATTCTATGTAAATAATTCCATAGAAAATCATTTAGGGATTCCCATATAATCATTATAGGAATTCCAGAGCTTATCTTTCCTCCATCATAAGACATATCCTTGAATGATGATGAAATTACAAATTAGAGTAGATCAGGGTGAAAAAAAAACACATACACCCTTCAATAATTGATTAGAGTGTTCTACGACGATGAACAATCCAATCTATGGGAAGGAATCTTCACATTTTGTATTAATTTTTCAATGGTTAAATATATTTAGCAGATCGATCCCTATTCTTGGATCTGTTCGAATTGTGGCCAATTTCATGCACCTATAAACATAAATTTAATTAATTTCAATTTTTTCTGACAAAAAATTCCCCATATTGGTCATTAGAAAAGAGAAACTTGAAAATAATGGATTAAGTTTTATTCGGGTTCCTTACTCCCTCATTTTCTTCATATTTGTCATCGATAAGACCCGGTGGTCCTAGATCAAATTTTCTAGGTTGTGACAAGCCCAATCAGACCCCTAGAGCAGGTGAAAAAATGTATTCAAGGCTTGGAATTACAAACTCATGATTGATATAGATGTTTTTAAGGAAGAAATGATACTTAAAATTATTTATTACTGTAAAATATAATTAATAAGGATTGGAGGCATATAAAATCAACTGTGGAGCCTCAAGGATCAACTAAATCAATTTTTTTGGAGAAGGGAATCCAGAAATGATTGATATGGTACAAATCCCTTATTTTTTATGTTTATTAGAGGCAGAAATCAATTCCACATTGCTTGTATTGAGGAATTCAAATCATATCAGTGAAATAATGAAAAAACCCATCTACATACCGTGTGAATGAATACAAATGTGGTGCGTCGCCACTTATGTGGGACAACTAGGGTTTTAGAATATCATAAGGATATAATGATGTGTCTCCCTCATATAGTCAATGGTCACTTTCCTTGGATGGGAAACCCATGTGGTGCATCACATGGGTGGGATCCTATGTGGATGTACACAACTGACTATATGGCCATGTTCCTAAGTACATAGACTTAGGATCAGGTAGACAACGATGTACCGAAGAACTTGGACACAACTTGGGTGCATTGGTAGGGACCCCGAGTACACAAATAGGAATAAGGTTCATGGGAAGATACCCTAAGTCCTAAGACACACCGTGTAGTCATCATACACACTATGTAACACTACATGGTTTTGAATACTTGTATTATCTAGGGACACGTGCAATTGGTATAGAGGGAATGCATGTCATGTGGATCACCTCACATGTCATCTACTCCACAACCTATTGTTTAGGAAAATTTAATGTTTTGTATCTCCTTCATATAGACATATATTTTGACCCATGAGTAGGAGATCCAATGTGTTTCACCACAAATAATGTGACAGTTCCTTATATTGTGACTTTGAAAAGAATACGTTAAATTTTCTAGGCATTACATTTAATGAGGTGACCCCAATAATCGTATTGAACATGTATAATCACCCAAAAAATCATCTATGGGGAGCCCCCCTATAAAATTGGTAATTGGTCCTCAATAATCAGAGTGGAACCCCCTGTCACATTTGGGTGCATCTCCTTAACCCCTAGATTCAAACTGCTCATCATCCTTGGAGTGGGTCCTCTATAACAAACATTGTAGTGGAACCACCACCCTAACATATATGGGTGTTGGTCCTCTATTATTAGAGTGAAATCCCTCATTGGATCTAGGACGTGGGTCCTCATCCTATAGAGTGGAACCCCAAAAAATCATCGGTGTGTGACTTCTACCTACTGAGTGGAACCCCCTATCACTATACGGTGTGAGTCCACATGAAACTATGGTGGAACACCCTAGCAAAATGGGAATGAGTCCTCTACCTACCGAGTGGAACACTCCTATCATCATAGGTTATAGTTCCTCATGAATCCAAATTGGAACTCCCCATTTATGTGGGATAAGTTCCTCTATATATACCCCCATTGTAGACCCCCCCCCCCCCCCCTCGAGAAACTAGGTCATGGGCCCTCTACTTCATGTTTGTTTCCCCTGAGCTGTTCAACATAGTGATAAGTCATGGTTTTACTTTACTGGTTACATCTTGAAAGATGCATGAGATATTGGTTATCATTGATGGACTTTTGTAACTGTTTAATACTCTTCTACTTGGGATGAGAGGTGAGATATAGATACCCTTACTCTCTCATTTGGGATTACTTTAAATGATCATATATATATATATATATATCCACACCTTGGATTTGGTTACTCTTTATTCATGAGAGGTGAATGCATGTGAGGAATACTACATGGTTTCTATGATTATCTTATCATTATTGGATGTGTCTAATCTCTTGATATTGGTGGTAAAGACTCAATGTGTATTTCATATAACCACCGTTTTGATCCCCTTTTATTTGGATGAAGTTACATTCACTATTGGTCTGGGCTGATCTATTCTCTCTGACTGTATCTTGCATCAAAGATATTTTTATTCCTATTTTTTCTCTAACATTTCCTTCTTCATCATTCATGGAATCCTATGGGGTATGTATATACTCATCCAATTAGGGGCCCTACATGCATGAGTCATCTCTTATACAAGTGACGAACTAGTTGGTGGCGACTTCAGAGGAGATTATGGATACCTGGTTCTTTAGACAACATATGGTGGTCGTATATTGGGATTTAGGAGATGGTCTCTGTGAGAAGATTAATTTTCTATCTTTATCAGGTTGGGACATATTTCTGATTTTGCATGAACTATTCCCCTATACATTTTAATTTACAATATCGTACTTTTTTAGTGTCTAGAGGTATTTCATGAATGGTTCTACCCTTAACAATTTTATTATTTTAAATTTACTCCCATTGAAAATTTTCATCTATATAGTCAAGTGTGTGCATAAGGGTAAATAGGAAATGGACTCCCCATGTTAGAAATTTCAGCAGTGTTGGTTGCCACCCCTAGCTAATGGAGGTGGGCTTCAGATAGTTGTGGATCGAGCCCTGTCTTGGGTTAGATCATGATAGATAGGTATCATAGAACGATCATTCCTTGAGATTTTTTTCTCACTAGTCATATTACAAGGATTTGGATGGGATTTAGGGAAATGGTTTGAATGTTTGTCAAGGAAATCTCTCAGGATAAGGAATCTAGAGGTGATATGGTCAACCGAAATATCCATTCACCAAAACCATGACTATATGAATGTGAACTTGAAATGAGAAGAAATTGCTCGCAAGGTTTAATGGTTCATGCATCATATATGATCGAGTAATTTAATTTAATTTTTTATTCAACTAATTATTATTATTTAATATATATATCCTCATCTGATCGATGTATGTCTTGAAAATTCTCAAGATTCCTACACATTAATAGCTAGTAAGAATACTAGTTCCAGGTCATGATGATGATTGTTTGATTGATGAGCCCTTAGTTCATGGTCTATACCACGAGTTTATCCCTCTAGGTTGATAGGTAGCATCACCTAATCCCTTCATGAAGAAGATCTTCCTAGCCGAGTAGGCTGATGATGTACACCAATTTTGCGTGGTCTTCTAGTTCCAATGCTAGTGGTTGCTGAGGTTCCATGGTGGGATAGATCATTAGGTAGTATAGGATTGGATAGAGTCAGGAGACTACATATTTCTTTCAGACCCTAAAATATGATTTTCCCCCCCAAAATCTAGCCTTTTTAGGAGTAGTTGGATCCAAGTGGATCCTTGTTACAGAGTTGAAAGACAACACAACACACCCATATACTAACTTCTATCATACATTATGTGAGGACTACTACCCCTAATACTTATACTCAATTAGAATTTAGGAGCTTACAAAGCTGTCATAGTAATTGATGATGGTGGCTGAGTAATGAACGAGGTTCAAAGACCTTATATGGTACTCCCTTGACATGATCCACAATGGATACTTCCCTGCACAGATGTTTGAGTAGGGACTCCACTGATATATCCAAGGAAAGTTTTTACCATATTTAACCCCCACCAATACTATGGTTTCAATGAGAGGAATAGCTAAAGAGAAATTTTTTTATATGGTACTCCAAAAAGAAAGAGCTGGAAGTGGGAGCCAAAGAACCGAGTCATCTTCTGTATCATGAAAGTGCTAGGTGCCTGGATCTTGATTCATGAGACCTCCCGATGATCAGACTCATCTAATTGGTAAGGTTCAGTGGGGAGGAACAAGGCATCATGTAGAGGTTTAGTGATTTTATTGTGACATTAAAGGTCACATGGAATCTAAAAACCCAAGTAAATGCAGCTAAGAGTACAACTAGATAGCTAAAGGACCACCAGAACAAAAGTAACCCATTGACATAGGATCTCCAAGAAATGGGTAGGGTTATACCTGGAGATGCAGAGGTGGAAAAGGATTAGGAGGAGATATGGGTGGTGGATAATGATATGAGATCCTTCCACCATCACCACTAGGTGTCCGACATTAGGCTCAGGGATCTGGCATTCAGGGCCATGAGTAGCTACAAGAATGAGAGGCATATGACACCCTAGCACATGATATGATCAGAATTATGATCAATGTTTTTTATAATAATAATTTATAATTATTAGGAAAAGGTTTCAGTCATTCCTTCATCTCTATACATTTTTTGAGAGCTAGAGGTCCTAGTTAGGAAGCTATTCTAGTAGGTGTATCTTGAGGTTCCTATAGGGAGCAATCCTTATGTATTAGTTATCTATCAGTAGTATGAGCTATCACTTGGTGGATAGTGGTTAACATGGGACCTTATGGTCTTCATGATGTAACCCTTTGAAATCATAATGGGTATTGATTTTTTGTTTTTTGTCCAAGCCCATATTTCCTGTAACTTTTGGAAATTTATATCCCTATGCAATGATGTTAATAGAATCTCCTTTTATAATGAGAGAGTTCTAATGGTGAGAAAAGTGTATACTTTGGTAATGTGGTTGTAATCCATAACCCAATAGTTAGTGAGTATAGCCACTAGTTTAACGGGATCTAAAATCATCTAGGGTCAACCTATAGTTAGTGATTATATTATTGTCTTCCCCGATATGTTCTCAGAATACCTTTATGGAAGGATATGGAGTTTTTCATTTACTTTCATCATGGTAATTCTTTGAAATATTCTACGTCATATCAAATCACCCCTACCGAGCACCATAAGTAGTATATACTGTCATAAGACTTTCTATAGTAGTGTTTCACGAGACCCAATCTAACCCTATGGGACACTTTTGTATTGTTCATAAAAAAGGTGGATGTGATTTTGTGGTTTTACATGGATAATCATCACCTAAATAAGGATATGATAAATAAAATGTACCCCATTTTGAGGATTGTCATTACCTTTGACCAGTTGTGAGGAATGAGATGTTAATCAAAGAACAATCTCAAATCTATCTAGTTGGGAGTTCCATGGGCTAATATTTCAATATTGTCATTCCGATGTCACCAGAGACACTATGAGTTCCTAATGATTCCCTTTGGTCTGACAAAACCCCACTCCATGTTTATAAATATGATGAAACATGTTTTCCAGCTGAACCTAGATTAGTTTGTGGATGTCTCCATTGACAACATATTCATATATTCTACAATATAGGAGGATAATGTAGAGAAATTGAGGATGGCCATTTATCTACATCAAGAGAACTAGCTATATGGGATTCTCTAGAAGTTATTGTTTAGAAAACATGAGGATCTATTTTTGGGGAATTCCATTATGTAGAATTGTTTATCCAGGGATCTATCAATGATAAATTTGGTTCATACTTGGAAACCACCAAAGAGAGTGTCTATGGTAAGAATATTTCTTATTTGCGTGGGCACTACAAAATTTTTTAGAGGACTTATCTAGAATTTCATCCCATTTCTCTAGACTCACGTAGAAAGGGAAACTATTTAATATGTCTAAGTAGTTTTAGAGTCCCATTAAGGAGTTGAGTCTGAGTTTGATGAGTGATACTATATTGATATAACTAGATGAGGTTGTTGTTTACTTAGTGTATTTTGATTCCTCAGGAGTTATGCACAACTACGTGTTGAATTAGTGGTTGGAAGTTATCACATACAGGCCAAGGTAGTTAATACCCCATGAGCATAAATATGTGACTCATAATCTAGATCTAAAAGGGGTAGTCTTTATCTAGAGTATATATAGGAACTACCTTTTGAGAGATCATTTTGTGTTTTACAAAGACCATCAGAGTTTGTGATATGTTTTCATGTAGAGAGACCTTATACTGAGACATCGATGATGTTTGGAGTCATTCCAGGACTATGAATTCCTGATATTCAATCCAATAGGGAAGGTAAATGTATTATAAGATTCCCTTATAAGGTTATCATAGGCAATTTTGGTGTAGGAGGCTTTAGAGCAGCTGGCTTCCCTTTAACAGGCCTTGGTGGAGCAAGAGGGTACAACTTTTCTACAGTTGATGGAGTTGACTTCTCCGCTTCTCAAGCTTGTGAGAGAGTCCCAGATAGAATACATTAACTAAGAGGTATTAAATGATTTTATATATATATATATATGTGAGACTCACTAAATGGATATTCTGAAGAGGGAAATCAAGTCATCTTTTTCTAGGGATGGATGGTGGTTCTAGTCAGGATGTCGAAGGAGGTTATCTGAGAGTACCAGCATTCTACCCAAGATATGCATACCGGGGTGGAAAATATTTAATAAGACATTAAATGATAGTTTTGGATGTCCATAATACGAAAGTGCGTAGTTGAGTTTGTCTCTCAGGGCCTCACCTGTCAGCAGGTGAAGGGTAAACACCATATTCTGTCATGTTTGAGGAAACCCCTTCTAATTTCTGAGTGGAAGTGGGATGAAATTACATAGAATTTTTTATAGGGATTAAAATCATAGTGAAGGGTCTAAATTCCATCTTAGTGATTGTTCACTAAATCATAATGTCTTATCACTTCATTTACAACAGGGAGTAGAGTTTGGTGGAGGGGTTGATACAGTTGTAAGTACAAGGCATTTGGGATCCTAATGAGGATGAACACCAACATTCACACTAAGAACGATGGGTAGATCGAGTGAAATATCCATGTTTTGTGTGATATATTGAGGGTTTATGTGTTAGACTTCATCCGAAGATGGTAGGAATAGTTTCCTTTGGTAGATATTCATAAAAATATAGCTAACCCACTACCATTGTCATTGAACATATTGTGAACCTATACGGGAGACCATGTAGGTCACCTTTATTCTAGAAAGTGGCTGGAAAGACAAATTTTGTGGGCCTAGAGATGTTATAGGTGATGATGGGTAAATTCTTGATCATTCATGAGCAAGTGAGGACAGCCCCGAGCAGATATAAACCATATGGAAATCACCATCATATGCTCTTATAGGTGGAGTAGGAAGACCATGTTTTCCTAATTGTCATCCCATGACAATGATTCCAGAGCTTCACCTGGGGAGGCAGTCCATCTCGGTGGTTCATCGGGTATTCAAGATCGTGTATAGGGTTGGAGAGGTTTCTCACCTTCTTAACCTACCCTAACTTCTTGATTGGGTTGTAGATGTATTCCACGTTTCATAAATTGCAAAGATGTGTGCATAACGCCACATATAAATGGCTGGGGTGAGATGGAAATTGAGGATGGAGAAACCTTTGCAGAGCACCCAGTGGTGATCGAAGATCAATGTGTAGGGACCCAGTGTGGATGGACTATTCCCTTGGTTTGCATGTCTTGGAAGCAAGGTAATGTGTAAGAGAGTTCCTGGAAGTTGGAGGGAAAGATACGAGCTCAATATCCTGAGTTGTTTGTTTTCATTTTATTTTCAAGGATAAAAATAATGGAGAAAGGAATGATATAGAGACCCATTTACTTCCTTTTATGAAATTGATATATTTTCATATATATGTCCAATGCTAAGAACTGATATGGAGTGCGATTCCAAGGCCTGGTGTGCTGATAATTAATTTTATCAAAATACTGACAATATTTTTTATTTTTCATGCATATATTATTAAATAAAATGGAATTACTCTAAAACATTTTCTCGATATGAAATATGAGACTATGTTAGATTTCAGTATGCATTGTTTTCCAGAGGCATGACATAAAATTGGTCAACATGGGACATTCATACTCCTCACTCATCAGTTGTATGTTCAATGGAATAATTTATTATTAAGGTAATAAATTAAATACGTTTTAATATAATGAAAGGTTCTATAAGAGTAATTTAATTGATAATCCTCTAGGTTATTCCATATAAACTGTAGGAGGATTATACAGCTTCTCATTACTACTTCATTAGAGAATCACCTTGAACGATGATGGAACGTCAGATCAAAGTGTATTGGGACGAAGAAAAAGTTGTGAAGTTCTCTAATCGATGGAGGTAATGTTAATCGATGAAGAATGATGAAATATTCATATAGGACATGTAAATTTCGATCCACACACTCATTGATTAAATATATTGATTAGATCGATCCCTGTTCTTGGATTTAAGACAAATGTGGCCAATTTCATGTTCCCATGTATGGAAATTTAATAATTTTAATTTTTTCTAAGAATGTGTGCTTATAATTTATTTTTGGCCAATAAATCATGGACAATAATGGTTTACCCTTTATTTTGGTCCCTTTTTCCTTGGTTTTAATTGAGTTCATCACATTTAGGACCCTCTATCCTGGTTTAACTTTGTTAGGTGTCACTGATCTTGATCGGAGACCCAAAAAAATAAATAAATACCAATCGATGACTAAAACAATGGAGTAAGGCTATATGTTGAATAATTGCGAGGAACATAAAATCATTTAAATGATTTCAGATTAATAAATTAATGTTTGAAGTATTGACCATGTACAAGAATAACGAAGGAACTATAAGGATTGAGAAAATCCATTTTTCTAGTGAATGATGACCTGAAAGGATAAATATTGTCCATGTCCACACTCTTTGGGAGGATTAGAGGCCAAAATGGAAGATGGGAAGCATGGATTGAGGTGTAAAATGAGATATGTGAAACTATGAAAAATATGACAATGCTCCATGTATAAGTATGAACACATATTGTGTAGCCCCTTATGTCTGGTGAATAGTGTTTTGGGAAATCGTAATGATTGAATAATGTGTAGCGCTCATAAAAGATGAGTACCCCTTTCTTGGATGAGAATCATATGTGGTGGATCTCAGGGGTGGCATCCTATGTAAATGTACATGGACTACTACCTGATCCTGGACCTAAGTATATAGACATGGGTTCAAGTACACCGTTGAGTACCAAAGTACATAGACACATCCAGGGTGCACATGCTGGGAACCCGAGTAAACAAACGCGACCAAGGTGAACAGGAAGGGACCTCGAGTGCTATGGCATGTCTTGTGGACTCTAAACACCGAGTTTAATCATATATGATTTGGAAGTAATGCGGTGACTTGGGAAATTACAAGGATGTGGAAGGGGAACATATGACGTGTGGCTCCCCTCACACTCAGTTTACCCTTAAACCACATTGGGAGAGATTTCATGGTTCTGTATCTCCTTTGTTTAGACTCATATTATGGCATGCAATTATAATATCCTAAGTGTTTTTCATAATGATTTTAATGGTTGAATACATTGTAATTTTCAAAATATGATGTGAAATTTACTGAACCTGAATCTTACAAAGTTGATGTCCGATGATGTAAATGATGAGAAAGGATCACCTAAGGCTTATTTTGATTAGAACCCCTTTATTATATAGGTAACAAGTCCTCAATGATCAGAGTGGATCTCCCCTATCACATTAGGGTGTCATTCCATAACAACTATAGTGGAACCCCCCATTTGAATGGGTGTGGTTCCTCAATAGCTGCCTTCTGAGTGGAACCCCCATGATGCACTATAATAGGGGTCATTGATAACTATTGTGGAACACCCATGTGTTACCAGAGCATGGATCCTCGACCTATAGTGTGGAACCCCCTATTTTCATGGGTGTGGGTCCTCTACCAGCTGAATTGAACCCCCTTTGAGTATAGGGTGCGGGTCCCCATGACACAAAACCAGAACCCCATATTAGTGTGGGAAGGAGTCCTCTACCTACATAGTGGAACCAAATATAAGCATAGGGTGAGGGTCATCATGAAACTAGAGATTAACCCACATCATTTTGGGTGCATGTCCTTTAGGGATACTACCAGAGTGGAACCACACTGACACACATGGGAGTAGATCCTCTACATAATGTTTGTGGACCATCAATTGTGAAATATAGTGATGAGGAATAATTTTACATTCATTGTTACTTCATTTCAGACATGATAGATGATAAACATCATTGATGGACATTTGGAACTATTTGATACCCTTCTTCATGGTCTAAGCTCTAAGATGGGAATCTTCTTACTCTCTCATTTAGGATTCATTAGTAGAATATAAATATATATATATATTCTTATGTATCCAATAATTGGATCTGGTTAATTCCTTTTAATTATATGTGAGGATGTGTGTGGAATGACATGTGATTTTCATGTTTATCTTCTCATGGATAGATGATTTTATATTCCTACTATTCGTGGTGAAGACTCAACATGTATTTTATCTACTCATTATGTTTATCCCATTGTGTTTGGATGAGGTTAATTTAACTCTTGGTTTGGGTTGAGCTATTATATTTGTGTTTATCTTGAATCTATTAACTTTATATTCCTATTGTATATCTAAATTCTCTCCCTTCAACTTTCAGTGTGTCCTTCTGAGTAAGAATATACTCATGCCTACGTGGGCTTTTCCAGCACATGTCATGTCTTATGTAGGTGAGAGGGGGGTGAAAAACCACTTAAAAGGATCTTAGGGAAACCTAGTACATTTGACCAAGTATGGTAGTTGTATCTTGGGATTCTAGAGATTGTATCTCTCAGTAGATTACATTTCTAGTTTTTCCCGATTGGGACATATTTCTGCATGGATGTGTATTTTTTCCCTATAATTTTTAATTTAAACTACCTTAAATTTTTTACTTTCAATTGGAATTTCATGAAAAATTGTTCTCTTAGGATTTTTATTCATTTACATTTACTCCCTCAAGACTTTTCCATTTAAAATGTTGTTTGTGAATGTACGTTTACATTAGAAAATTCCACCTCATGTTAGATATGACTTCGGTGCTGTTCGCGAGCCCTACCTTATGGAGGTGGTCTTGGGGTAGTTGTGGCTCGATCCCCAACATGGTTTGTGTCTCAAAAGAACATGACAATAAAATAATGTGGTGTTTCAAGGTGATTCCTTTTCGAGAGGATTTGGGAGAACCCACTTCTTGATTGAAATTATTTTCATTAATTCTCTTCACTTTATAGCTTAACCCTCCTTATACTACATTCATGTTTTCACATTTTAAACCTACTAACCCACAACCTAAAAAAACACTATATAAATACCTCAATATTGGCACATTTTTTAATCATTAAATTGGATATACTATAAGGATATCAAGATTATAGAGATAAATTTTTTAGAATGGAAAAAACTACTAAAAAACCTTATATAGAGAGAGAAATATTTTTCCATTGAGGTATGTATCACATGAATGTGAAGAATAACATGATATTGGATGACTTTTTCTTATTTTTGACTATTTATTTAATTTTAAACCAAAAACAAGGCATGATATTTTCCTTGATATTATAATTGAGTTTTTATCATTTAGGATTTGTAATGTTTGTATTGACATTATAATTAGATGATTTAACAAGAGTGTAATGATTATGTGTGGGGGAATTGAGAGGGGTAATAATTTAATTTCTTGAAGTTGAATTTAAATGTTTTTTGTCCCCTTATTTTTTTTATTTCGATGTTCAATTATCACATTTTATGGTTTTAATAGTATTTTTAGCACATTTCAATAAATGGTCTATTTATTATTTAAAATTTTAAAAAAAATTATGTATTTAAAAAATATAATTGTATACTCTAATTAAAAATGAAAAATAATTATTTTTCAGGATTATATATATGTTTTTTACATTTAATTATTCTTATCCCAAAGATAAATCAATCATTTGGTGGCCCAAAGTCATTTAACAATTCATTCATTTATCTTTATGTGCATATATAGAAATTATTATGTTCGGATCACATCTCATTGATTTATAGTGTTTTTAATCTTATTTTAGACTTAGATCTAAATTAAGTATCATTGAATAACTTTCATTATGGTTTCCATGAATTATTCCTTCAGAATCCAGGGCATAAATGCATGGGAAACAGGATTTTTGGAAATACAAAGTGTCTATCTAGCCCGAATAAATTTCTAATCTAAGTTAACTATACATCAATCCCCATTTTTACAATGATGTTAAATTATCTAGGCTTCATGGGAGAGAAAAATAGGAAAAATTTAAAAGAAGGAAACATACCTAATTTGGGTATTATATGGGTCTCGCACGTTTATACATTCATAGGAAAATTATAGATCCGAAAACATCACCCTACTATCTTTGAAAAGAGTGTTACTTCTTAAATAAAAAAGGCTGGAAATCTGGGTAGACATTTTCTACAATTTTTTAGTTAATAATATTTAGTAATATTATTATTAATTTTTAACATATTTTGTCTTCTTCTTCATCAAATTCACATTTTTTACGATTTTTGTTTCCACCTAGTTTTCTTTCTTACTCTAAAATCATATACTCACGATCATGAGTAGCTAACCTGTGGAAGTTCGTGATGGAAAAATCCAGTGATGAACATAAGTATTTTAACATTCATGATTAATTTTTATTATTTTATTAGAGTTAGCATTATTTTTCTAAATATTCTTCATTGATCAAAGAGGTGGATGTGCAGTCTCTCGGTGATCATTAATTTATCAATATGATCACAACAAAATTATGAATATTATGTTCACACATAAAATTTATTTTGTTTATTATGTAAATTTGACACTAAAAATATGTCTATGAAGCTACACTCGTGGAAATTATCTGAAGAATATTTCCTTTCCAATAACCTAATTTTTTTGTGTATTCAATATGTTTTCATTGATTTTTAATGTTTAATTTTAGTATTCCATTCTAAATTCTCAAAACATAATTATTTTAGTTTTTTATTAATTAAAAAAAATTAGTTATAAGTAGTGAGTTTGTATCCACATCATCTCCTCAAATGAAAGACCTAGGTCAGCCCATTCTGTACACATAGTTATAAATATTTTGAGAGAATGAACAAGAATGAGTCCCCAGATTCCATGTTAAGATCCTAGGTTTTTGGAAGTAAGATGGATAGAGAAATGGTCGATGATAAGTAGTTTTCATGAACAGCCATGTTAAGGGTGGTGCACGGTAAATCATGGTATAAATGGGGATATTAATCAAAAAGAAGAGAAATCATATTGATTGATCTTGGTGAGTTTAAAAATTGTCGTGTTCAAATATTAAGAGTAATGTGAGTCTATATTGTATGTTCATGAGGAAAGGGGTAATCACTATGTATTCAGAAATGAGTTATATTATAATAAATTACTGTCAAAAAACATAATGCATAAGCATTATTATTGTGGTAAGATACGATGTTGGTTAACTTGGTAGAGTAGGGAGGTGAGCGCACCCTTGAGAATGCCTATGATTTTGTGTATGAATCTTAGGGAGAAAGTGGAATTTGGTCAGCATCATTATCAATTCATGGACACCCTTTCTATTAAAATCTATTCTTATTTGTTTGAGTAATGCATCGATTATCTTTGTAGAGTTTGTTGTGAGATGAATTTTGTTACATGGTAGAGGATGATATCAATAATGGATTTAGGTACCGTTGGGTGACCAACCAGATATTTTCATCGATAATAATGTCATGGTATGATGTTCAATATTTTGTGGGGGAATGATATCCATAATGATGGAAGGTTTTAACTTAATCATAGGATATTGGATACATTATTTCATATTATCAATGAATCTTTAAATACAATTGACATTGTTTTGTATGTACGGGTATACACATCCCATTATGATATCTTAAAAATTGTGTGTGAATAGGTCGTCACACATAGTTTCCATGTTCAATGATTAATTATACATGGTCCTGGTAGACCAATGAACATTTTTCATAACGATGAATAGGATTTTCCTATGGTTGGGAAAATCAGCCTATTCATGTATGAGTGATCGATTTTATATGAACAGATGTGGAATTACAAAAGAGTATCTTATGGATTATCACGGAAACTTCAAATTCTAATGTTTTATTGATACAGAGTATACAATTCCATGTTGAATTTTTTATGCTGATTCTGATGTTGCTCAAGATAGTGTCTAGACATGGTTATTGTAGTTGAAATTAAATTATTATTAGTATAGGTATGGTTAGTTCATTTGTGTTTTTGATTCATGGTTAACAATCTTGTGGCTTCTCCAAGTAGATAGACAACCAACTAGGGAAACTTATTTAATATCGGTTCAGAATTCAGTAAGGATTTTGGTCTTCATTAATGATTCTTATTATGCTTAAAGAATCATGATAAGTCATTCATAGAGTATTGGATATTGATACTATGAATCTCTATTGGATAGAATATGGAAATGTATTGATCGGTGTTTATCACCTGAACATGAATATAGGTCATTGGAACCTCTTTGAGATAATTACTCTAGAAATGACTGACGTATTAGGAATTATCCTAGGCCTTCCTATAAAATTAAATATATTCATGTTTTTTGATATGTGTAGTCTCATTACATTATCTCAAAAACAAGAATGAGGTGATGATATAGAACATTTACCCATGTATTTTATTTCTTTAGGTGTGATGGAATTGAACCACATTAGGCAGGTCATAGAACATCCAAAATCAGGTTTCATATAGTGATACCTATGGTGGAGAGTATTTTGAAACTTTAGAAGGAATATTAGGAACATACTATGTATTTTAATGTTTTATTTTTTTGTTGATTGTAATCTCGATAATGGAAAATAGAAATCATATAGCTCAAATTCTATTGTTTTTTCTTGGTGGTATGAAGTAGGAGCATAAGGATATTTTTAGTTTGAGAATGGACCTGAGATTGTGATTTTTTCTTCAGGTATGGAACATATATAAATCATTGTGAATGAAAATCATTGTATATTTGGTGTCAAGGTTCATCTTCCAGCATAAATTCTCAAGGAAAATATGTTCTATGGTGGGAATATTTTAATTAATATGGTATTTATGAGTTGAAAATTACAAAGAAAATTTGACATTTTTAATTTTTATGGATGTTTTTTTAGAATCAGTATTTAGAATAGGGTTCCAAGTGTTTTTTCATACCAAATTAGTGTTTTTACATGGGGTTTAATACTTAGTTGTTGACCTGAGAGTCATAGACACCACCAATGGGGTGGATAAGGGAATGAGACTGCTGAAAAGTGTGACAACAACTTATTCACTTATAGGTAGGGTATTCATGATGTGAATCAGATTGATGGGGTAGCCTGATGTGTTTCATTACATGAATACAAGGGGGAACTGTGGATATTGAAAATAATGTCATGATTCCTAGCATCACATAGTGAAACTAGAAAAGAAATTTTTTAAATTAAAAATATGGGTCTGCTTCCCACATTACATTATATGAATATTATGTGTGTGGGAGGGCTTGGACGAAACTCCTAGCACCCATTGCTTCTTCAATTTTGTCTTTTTAGGTGATATTCAATAGTTTTTAGGAATACTAACATCCTCCTCCATCATTATGAGTTTTGTTTCCCCATAATTCAGGATTTTATGCATTTCTGGTTTAGGACATTTTTAAAATTCAATCGGGTATCATAGAAGCGGCTATTTTAGATGGGATTTTCAATTATCTGAGATAGAGGAGTACCCATTTTGAAGTATACAAGAAATCACATGTTGTCTCAGTGAAGGTACATCACTTTATTGAATTATAAAATAATTCACAATTTAGAAATATTAAATTGGTTTTTTCGGGGCATTTGGGAATTTTCACTGATTAAAGTTAGAAACATGTTTTAGACCATCCCTGGATGGTTGGTAAAGGTTTTGGATAGGTGATGATATTCATTTTGTATTTTCTTATGTTCGTTTTATGTCTATTAATCTGATTTTCCTTATTATCATTTAATTATTTTTAATTGTGTTGTAACTAATTATTACCATTGTATGGGAATAAGATATAAACTCATGGAATTCAGTAGAGGTCTAATGGACCTTTAAGACATAGTCATATATACTGGGATTTTTTTATTTAGTAGTTGACTCATGTTGAGGTAGGTTTTCCAATGAATTCTACCATGTGGTATTATATTATATTTTGGGGAATGTGATATGAGGATTTCAACCTTAGGAGAAGGATCCAAAATATATATTTCTGAAATGAATAAAATGGAATACACATTAATTTATTGACCAAACCAATTATGGTGGATGACCCAGTGAGGTGAATAATTAGATAATATAGGGCATGTCTCAAATAATTGATATATTCCTAAATATTGATAAGGGTCAAAGAGACCAATTTCATGTTTGGTGCTAACTTATTTTCTGGAGACTAATTGTTAAGGATTTACTTGTTTTAAATTTCCTATATACTGTTACTACCAAGTCTATTTTGATTCTTGATCACATGGTATGAATTTTTATGTATTTTTTCATGAAACTAATGCTTTATTATTTTATTTGGTATGCATGTTGTAACATCCCGAGATTTTATGAGAAATATTATTTTTAATTTCCTTGATGTCTTGTGTTGTACTCTGCACCATGATTCTCTTTTGCTATATGAAACACCATATTAGTTTTTAGTATGCGCAAGCACTATTCGTGGCTTGTGTTTCACACAAGAGTGACCTTCCTCAATAGCGTGTGTTGTACGCAATACCAAGTTTCACTATACAACGATATATTGTTCTTATAAACTAGACATTATGAATAGTATTAGCCACATTTTGAATTTTATAACATTATAATTCATCATAATCATTTTCCAGAACATGTTATGAGAACAAAATAAATTTTTATTGTAAAATAAATATTTTTAAAAAAATGAAATTTTGCCGCCTTTTGATGGGGAACCCTTTTTAAATATAATTTTTAACAAGTTTATAAGTTAAATATAAAAAAATAAACCTCTTCTTGTGAATGAGTATATAAAAATTTACTTTGGATAAATTTTTTATATTTTTCTGATAACGTTCATATTTTGATGAATAGTAAAAATAAGCTAAATTTTAATTAAAGACAACTTTTCATATCAAGATAATTTATATTGTTAATTATAATATTTAATGGGTTTAAAGTATAAATAGAATATATTTTTACGATTTAATATAATTTATGTTATTATCATTAATTTTACAATGAATTCATAGGTAAAAACATTTCAATCTTTTACCATGTTTTAAATAAAAACCCATTTTTTCAATAATGGGATTAATTTTAAATTAATTACCTCATATTATATGTCTTGAATTTTGAAAAATTGATTCTATATTTGGATTCATTAGGTCCAAATTATGTTAATTTGCTAATTTTTTTAGGCTTTATCAATAGAAACTACGGAAAATTTTATTTACTACAATTTAAGGTAAATTAGGTAATTAAGGGTAAAAATAAGATTATAAAATTATCCTACCACCAACCAAAATTTAATTGGATGAATACAAGTCAAGAAATATCACCTAAGGGTCTGATTAGATTCATTTAATGGACTTTTGACCATGAAAATGATGTAATTATTATTAAACCCAAAGAAAGTGACAACATGTCACTCTCTTATATCTTATAAGTGTAATAATTTTAATTTTGTGATAAAAATAATAAAACATCGACAATAAATAGTCACCATAAATCTAATAAAATTATCTACATCATGTGAATATATTTATAAATTTTAGTGATTAAATAGTTATCATTAATGATAACACAATAGTGTTGTATAAATTATTTTATTGATTGAAATCTCAAATATATTGTTATAAAAATATTAAAATACATATTATATAAACTATTTAATGTGATACACGATTTTTATAGAGTAACATGACACTTTAGGAATCTATTAAATATTTCTGTTCAAATATATCCTATGTGTGAATTTTATTTGAATTCAAATAAATGATTAGTAACAAAATTGACACTATAGATATTTTATAAAAATAACATATTATAAAATTATTTAAAATACAAAAATATGTTTAAAATTTATAAATTGAAATTTATATGGTCTAAACTGTCATTACTTATCCAATTATTGATAATTAATAGCACATAATTAATTATTTATAACAATTTGAAATTTAGAATATTATAATCACAAATAAAATTAAATAGATTAAATAAGAATAGATCAAGTTGATAAGGTTTAAAATACATTCCCAACATGTCAAAATTTAATTTTCTGATTATATTACAACCCTATATCATCTCGTCTTCCAAATGAGTCATTTTTTTAGTTTTTTATGTGGGGTTTCATTTTATTATTAACTAATATTTTTGAGGTTTCTAAAAGTGCCCCTCTTTTTTCTTATAAAAGGGCACCTCCTCCCTCTCCTCCTCACAAAATTTTGAGCCTTGAATATCATAAAAACCCTTCCAATTTCTCTTCTCGACTTCCCTAGCAACATACTAGAGGTTATAGTCTTCTTCAATGACAAACTTTAGTGCCATAAGAGGAGGTTTAGAGAAGGTGTGTTGAAAAAGAGGTAATATCCTTTGCCAATTATTTCAAATACATTTATTCTTCTACATCCTCTTATTTTTTTGCATAATTAATTAATAACATCTGTGTCACTCATATACTGATATGTTATTATAAATATGAAACAACCATATTTCACCTTCTATCCATCCAATGAAAAAAACACCACGTGTGCGTACGTACAATTTACCGTCTCCATGATGTGATGTAATATGTTTTTCCACCACCACCATAATTGGATGGGTATAATGGTGGAAATAATAACTATATATGATTATAATAACCTGATACTAATTCTGAGATATTATATAATCAACTCCAATTCCATTCAACAATTATCGGAATGATATCATCGCTCGTGCGTACGTACGGATTACCGTCTCCACGATGCGATGCGATATATTCTCCATGTTAACCATTAAAGAATGATTATAAATTATATATGACAAGTAATCATGAAGTATATGACATAATAATTCTATGGGATATATATATGTCATTTACTTCCATTCAATCTATTGATGAAACAAAAACAACATTCATGCGTATGTACGGTCTACAGTCTCTATGATTGGTGTATTTCATTTCATTTAACTATATATTATATATATATTTATACTGAATATATATTATATATAAATAATGTTTTACATTCTGGATGTAAGTAAATAATGATATATGTAATAACAATATCAAGAACAACATGTTCAAACACGTACGATAAATAAAACGATTTCACCCAAAATGGTGCTTTAACATGTAATTGACAAAAAAACTGGTAATATTAAGTCATAAGTGAATCATACATGATATAATAAATATTATTATGGTTCTATTACAAGTTAATAATATGTTTAAACCAACTATAAAAGAGTTTAGGACATGTACAGAAGAAATTGTACCTATGTTAAGGAATAATTGTTCCTATCTCGTTCTTATCCGAGATTGTTTATTCGTAAGTAATTATTGGGGTTATATTTATCATCAATATCTGTGTTTTATAAAAATGTTTTAATTAATTGTTTACTATTAATCCATGTATATTTAATGTAATGTTTACCTGTTTTTGACTTTTACTTTGTAGTATGGAAGAAATCATTCTTTTGTTTACCATACGAGGTACTTTTTTACTTTTCTGGCAAAAGTACAGAGAGACAGTTTTTTTAACATATACAGCTTGAATGGATTTTTATGGTTTCATAATGTCGTATATTAGTGATGATTCATATACATTATTTCATGATTATTTTCAACAAAATCCTTTTCTCCTCAAATTACATGTCATTTTTTGAAAACAAAATTATTTTGAAGAAGAAAAGATATTTTCCTCGAGAATTACTTTCATTTATTTTATCAAAACAATTTTACATCTAAGATGACATTATTTAGAATTATTATGTGTCAATTATAATGTATCTATGATTTAAATGGTTTTATTTATCTTATAATGAAATGATATCTATTTGTTCTATATGGATTATGTTATGATGGGATGATGTTTATGAAACCCATTTTATTCATTTTGTTATAATGAATGATTTATTTTGTGGCACACGTAATAATGATTACATTATTAGACGGGTGGGACCTATTTCTACCTTCAACGAATTGGTAAAATATTTATATCTCACGAGAAAGACATTGATGGAACAACAAGAAAAATCTAGTTCAGTAATACAAGGCTGGAAAGGCAAGTAAACCTGATTCAGTAATGGAATTTGTCCACTATGACAATCTTCGCAGCAATTCCTTGGATACTATGGAAATAATTTCCTGTGATTAATTGTTTTCCACAATTAAATGTTTTATTCCCATGCTATTTTATCATTATCAATGTTCCTTTATGATCTATTCCTTGCATACTTCCAAGATATATTTCACAACTCAAGATCATGATGTTTAACCTTTATGTTCATGTTATTATGTTATAATGTATATGGTTTGTTTTATTTTATACATACTTACCATTACTGATCATTTTCGCTCACCCTTTATATGTTTTATTTTCACCAGGATATAAAGAAAGGTTTGAGGTAAGAAAACAAATGTGGAAGCACTTTTTTGGAGATGTTGGAGATCATTCACCATGATTAGAAAATTATTTTCCGAGTTTCCAATGACACTAAAATATTTCAGTCCTTGGGTGTCATTTTTTATTATGTATTAAGTATTCTGCAAAAGTAATGTAATTTCTATGTACATCATGATTGGGACTCTATATTTGGTATTAGAGTAAAGGTTTAGTTAACCTTTGGAAACTCGTATGTGAACACATTAGTGAGATCTATAGAGATATTTCTAAGGTATGTATATGGATATACCTAAGGTTAAGTATAGTTATAGGTTACAATCCTAGAATTATGATAACGATCGTGAATAACCAAGGATTAATACTATGATGTTAGAGATTGAAATTACTCCCCCTTGATTATTTTTTTTCCTATTAAGATTTTTTCCACTAACACTATTCTTTTTTGGTTTTAGAAAATAGTTAGAAATAGAAAGATTCATTATAGTGGATAATATGATGTAAAATGGAATGATATTCTTCATGAGAAACCAAATTAAATGGTATTTGGAAGTCCAAACATCATTATTATGCCTAATTAGAAATCACATAATATGATCAATACTATCAACATTGGTAAGTTTCCGGAATCAACTAATAAGATAAAGATGGAGTTTCATGATGATCATAGTGCAAAGAAAGATCAATTTCCCTCATTTAAATCATGTGGAAAGAGGCATAAGTGGGAATGTTTCAAAGGAACTGGAAGATTATTTGGGTGTGTAAAAGAAGGACACAAATCCAGTATTTGTAATGGAAAAGGTTCAGTTTACACTATAGACAAGGATATTGGTATTGATAGTACATCAACAATGGTTAAATGTTTTAAATGTGGAATGTACAGTCATTATGTAAACCAATGCCCTAAAGGAAAATCTCACGAAGAGAATAAATATGGCCATGTGTGTAGTATTTATGTTGATGATGATGAAGAGACAACAAATGATATTTGAGATGAAAAATGTGTGGAGGAATAAAATGATGAATCCCGGTAAATGGCTTAAGAAGGTAGTAGAATGATTGCTTGTCTATCAAGAATAATGTATGGTACTATGGAATAAAGAAAAATATAAGGATTTTTACACTATTTTTCTTCCTTTGGTATTTGAAAGTATATGTTGAATGGTACCGGTAACCATGAAAAGTGATTGAATTATTTTTGGAAAGAAGATGATATGCACATAATGAAGGGATAATGTGAAAATAATATGTTTCATAGTATTAATGAGCTCATGACTGAAATAAGGAAAAAGTTATATCATGGATTGAGTGTGTAGAAATTTTGGGATTTTGGTATGTGGAAAGAGTTAACATTTGATAGCATTAATGTTTTCACTAAGGTTTTATGGTAACTCATGCTTCAAGAGAATACATGACTAAGGTATTCAAATGTTTGAAATATGACCAACAAGATATCTCTTATGATATATGGGGTGATAAATGTTCATATTTACATTCTTGGTAGATGATCTCTCTAGTAATATTTTCTATATAATATGATATTAGATAAAATTATTTTGGATAAGCCTAAATACTGGAATTGATTAATTTGGACCTCAGATAGTATTTTTTATGTCTAAAACATTTTTCTAGATTGTTGTAATAATATAGTTTTAGAAAAAGGAAAACCCGTAGGATGGGGGACATCCCATCGCATCGGACAAGGAATCAGTAATCAAACCCAAAACTGATGTATGACATGTCTTTATTACCTACCACTGGCCTACATGAAGTCCCTTGTTAGTATAAATTAGTTCGATTTTATTAATTTGTGTGATAGATAAAGTATAAGTAAATTTTTGGAATCATATACTCCCTAGTTGGACTTATGTATATTTAATAATTTGGGCTAACCTTTTTGTGATAAAGAGGGATGGAACGACATATCATTCTATCGCATGATCTGATAATACTTCAAGAAGGAAAAATTCAACATTATTTCATTACATAAGAGATGATGTGGAAATTGTTCATCTAATTACCAACAATAATATTACACTGAAATCAAGTAAGTATTTCTCTTTATGAAAAAATTCATCAACTTTAGGGAAATGATATTGAAAACCAAAAATGTTGTCCTAGTACCCTCATATATGAAGAATCAGATTGTACCTTAGATCATCACAAATTTATGGCTTTTTGATTGTTGTCTTTTTCATAGCCATGTTCTCTACCACTATACATCAGAACATGATGGTTAGATTTCTCTTCCATATCCATATTTTCACTGATGTTCTCCTATGTTGAAACCCAGTGAGGAGTTAATTTGGGTACCATCACGTTTCATACATATGTTTTTTAAAATTATGTTTTATTATTCCTTTTTATGATGTGCATTTCTATGAAATATACTTTCAATTAGTAATCCATTTATAACCCCGATGAATTTTGAGGTAGAAATTCATTTTAAGGGGGGTAGAATTTAACACCCTGAGATTTTATGAGAAATATTATTTTTAATTTCTTTGATGTATTGTGTTATAAGTTACACCAAGATTATATTATTCTATACACAACCTTTTATTAGCTTGTAGTATAGGTAAACACAATTATTGGCTTTTGTTGCATGCAAGAGTGGCCTTCCTCAATAGCGTGTATTGTACGCAATACCGAGTTTCACTGACAATGATATATTGTTCTTATGAACTAGCAATTATGAAAATGATATTTTTAATTTTATAACATTATTATTCATATTAATAATTTTCTATAACATTGTATGAGAACAAAATAAATTTTTCATGTAAAATAAGTATTTTTTTAAAAATATTGTTTTGTCGCCATTTGATGACGAACCCATTTTAAATCTAATTTTTATCAAGTTGATAAGACAAATATTACAAAATAATTTTATTTTTGTTAATAAAGATATAAAAATTTACTTTGGATAAATGTTTTTATATTTTTCGGATAAAATTCATATTTTGATGAAGAGTAAAAAGACACTAAATTTTATTTAAAAAACATTTCTCATCAAGATAATTTCAATGCTTAAATTATAATATTGAATGGTTTTAAAGTATAAATAGAATATTTTCTACCATTTAATATAATTTTTGTCATTATCATTACTTTTTCATTGAATACGTAGATAAAAACATTTTGATCTTTTGTAGTGTTTTAAATAAAAACCTGTTTTTTTCAACAACCGGATTAATTTTAAATTAATTATGACATCTTCTTTGTATTGAATTGGGAAAAATGGATTCCATATTTGAATCAGTATCTCCAAATTATGTAAATTGGATACTTTTTGGGCATTACGAATAGTAAATACTGTAAATTTTATTTACTACAGTTAAAGTTAATCGGGTAATTAAGGGTAAAAATAAGATTATAAAATTACCCTAACACCTGCCAAATTTCTATTGGAGGAATAAAAGTCTACCCATATCACTTAATAGTCATAATAGATTCATTTCAAGGACTTTTTTCCATGGAAATGCTGTAATTATTATTAAAACCAAAGAAAGTGACAACATGTCACTCTCTTATATCTTATATGTCTAATAATTTTAATTTAGTGATAAACATCAAAAAACATCAAACATAAATAGTATCAAAAAATATAATAAAATTATATACATCATTTTAATTTGTTTATAATTTTTTGGGATTAAATAATTATCATTAATGACGACACAATAGTGATGTACAAATTATTTTATTGATTAAAATATCAAATAAATGGTTTTAAAAATATTAAAAAAATATTATATGAACTATTTAATGTGATCCACGAATTTTCAAGATAAATATGACATGTTATGAATCTATTAACTATTTTTTTCGAATATATCCTCAGTGTGGAGTTTATTTAAATTCAAATAAATGAATAGTAAAAAAATTGATAATATTGTTATTTAATAAAAATAACATATTATTAAATTGTTTATAAGTCTGAGAATTATTTAAATATTGTAAATTGAAATTTATTTGGTCAAAAATGTCATGTAGTATCCAGTTATGTACAAATTCACAACACATAAGTAATTATTTATGACAATTTAAAATTTAGAAAATTATTACCACAAATAAAATTAAATAGATTAAATATGAATAAATCAAGTTGATATGGGTTAAAATAAACTTCCAATGTGTCTAAATTTTATTGGCTGATGAGATTACAAACCTATATCATCCCATCTTTGAATGGAGTCATTTTTGGAGGTTTATATGTGGGGTTTGATTTTATTATCAATTGATATTTTTGAGGTTTCCAAAAGTTCCCCTCTCTTCTCTTATAAAAGGGCACGTAATACCTCTCCTCATTACAAACTTTCGAGCCTTCAAGATCTTCCAAACCCTGAACATTTCCCTTCTCAACTTCCCGAGAAACAAACAATAGGTCCTTATCATCTTCAAAGACTAACTTTAGCGCCCTAAGATGAGGTTTACAGAAGGCACGTCGAAGAAGATGTAATTTCCTTTACCAATTCTTTCAAATTCATTCCTTCTCATACATACTCTTCTTTTGTTTTTTCATAATAAAGTAACAACATCAGTATCACTCATATATTGATATGTTATTATAAATATGAAACAACCCTATTTCACATTCTATCCATCGTATGGAAAACAAAACCACCGCACATGAGTATGTACGACTTACCATCTCCACGCCGTGGTGTAATATGTTTTTCCACCACCACCATACTTGGATGGGTATAATGGTGTAAATAATTACTATATATGATTTTTATAACATGATACTAATTATGAGATATTATATCATCCACTAAAATTTAATTCAATAAATATGGGAATGATATCATTGCTCATGCATATTTACCGATTACCATCTCGATGATGCGATGAGATTCATTCTCCATGTTAACCATTCAAGAATAATTATAAAGTATATATAATAAGTAATAATGAAATATATGAAATAATAATTCTACTGGATTTATTTATAAATAAATATGTCATTTACTTCCATTCAATTAATTAAGGAAATGAAAACATCGTTCATGCGTACGTACGGTCTACTGTCTCTATGAACGGTGTATTTAATTTCATTTACCTATATATTATATATATATATATAATTAATATATATGATATATAAATCCTTTTTCATTCTGGAGGTAAGTAAATAATGATATAAGTAATAATAATTTCAAGAACATCAATTCCAAATACGTACGATAAATGAAACGATTTTACCGAAAACAATGCTTTAACTTGGAATTGACAAAAGATTGGGTAATATAAAGCCGTAAGTGAATCATATATGATATAATAAATATTATTATGGTTCTATTAAAAGATAATAATATGGTTAAACCCACAATACAGGAGTTTCAGACATGTACGGAAGAAATTGGACCTAAGGTAAGGGATAATTATTCCAATCTCGTTCTTATCCGAGATTGTGTATACGTAAGTATTTACTGGGGTTATATTTTTCATCCACCTCCATGTTTTATAAAATTATTTTCATAAAGTGTTTACTATTCTTCAATGTATGTTTAAAGTCATATTTACCCCCTTTTTACTTTTACTATTTAGTATGGAAGGAATCATTCTTTTGTTTACCATATGAGGTACATTTTGACATTTCCAGAAAAAGTACTAGAAGAATTTTTTATTAACATATACAAAGTGAATGGATTTTTACAGTTTCATAACAAATTATTTTCATGAGGCTTCCTCTACATGATTTCATGATTATTTTCAACAAAATCCTTTTCTTTTAAAATTACATGGCATTCTGTGAAAAGAAAATGATTTTGAAGAAGAAGGGATATTTTTTCTCAAGAATTAATTTAATGTGTTTTATCAAATATATTTTCCATCATAGATGACATTATTTAGTATGATTACGTTTCAAGTATAATGTCTAATTATTTACATGTTTTTATTTTTCATATGATGAAATGATATCCATTTGTTTTATATGGATTATATTATAATGGGATGATGTTTATGAAACCCATTTTATTCTTTGGGTTATTATTAATGATTTATTTTATGGAACATATAAGAATGACTTCATTATGAAATTGGTGGGAACTATATATCCCTATAATGCATTGGGTAATGATTTATATCTCATGAGATAGACATAGCTGGAACGACAAGTAAAATCAGGTTCAGTAATATAGGGATGGAACGACAAGTAAACCCGGTTCAGTAATGGTCTTTCTCCACTATGATGGTCTTGGCAGCAATACCTTGGAAACTATGGAAATCATATCATGTGATTAATGGTTTTCCACAATTATATGTTCTATTCCCATGCTATTGTATCATGATTAATGTTCCTTTATGATCTATGCCTTACATAATGCCAAGATTTATTTCATAGCTCATGTTCTTCATGTTTAAAATTTATGTCATGTTTTTATGTTAAAATGTAAATGGTCTTTTTTATTTTCTCCATGATTACCCTTACTAAACATTTGAGCTCACCCTTTATATTCTTTCTTTTCCCTAGGATATAACAAAATGTTTTTGGTAAGAAATCAAAAGTGGAATATATTTATGGGAGATGTTGAAGATCTTTCACCATGATTAGAAGATTATGTTCTGAGTTTCCAAAGACATTAAACTATTATGGTCCTTGGGTGTAATTTTTTGTTATGTGTTAAGTATTAAGGAAAAGTAATGTAATTTCCATGTACATCAAGCTTGGGTCTCTACACATGTGCTTCCCTAGAAACCATTATTAGTGAATTGATCACTTGATTTTTTTTCATATCCCATGAGACCATGTTTGATTCCTTGATCACATGTGTGTGTATCCATATCCCATGTGATCTATTTTTATTCATAATCACATTAGGGTTATTTTCAAATAATTGAGACCTATGTTTGATTTCATGTATGTGGTTTGAATGTGTTCCCACGAGACCATATTTGAATCCATGATAACTTGTGTTTGCATGTATATAAATATATAAATAATCTTGTATATATTATATGTGATGTTTAATGATTGGAGTGAATTTATTATTTGAAATGATGTCTAATCTATCATTTTTATCATGTATTATTTGAGTTTTTATCTTTTCATCTTTATTTGAGAATTTAGTTTTATCCTCATTTAATATTCCCTTGAGGGGGATGTGTGAGATGTACTAGTTTTAATTTTATGGAATATTCCTCAACTAGGATCTCATATCCTCCTGAAAAATTTCCAAAATATGGATGTAAACCTTAGGTCAATTTTAGAGACAATAAAAAATAGAACCTCTTCAAATCTTGAAACATCATGAAAATGAAATCCCCATAGCTATTCTACATTAATCATCTTTTTTATTTAGATGATATGTACTTATTTCATAAGCTGATCAACAATCACCCAAATTGATCTTTCCAAAATGGTGTCTCTGGATAACCAACAACAATGTCCATGGAATGGTCATCCAACATCATTACAGGAACTAGAAAGTGTTTCAAAAACCTAAAGGACTCCAGTGCTCCACTATAATTATTTAACATATAAGAACCCATGATATAAAGTTTACTATCAATTATCTCATCCCTTCACCACAATACAAATGATTCCAATTATGATTCATCTTGGTAGTCCCATGGTGCACCGAAAAATAAGAATGCTGTCCAATATTCATTATCTCCCACCTCATTGGAAAGAGAAAAACTATGTAATATAAAACCTACTTCAGAAACCCAATGAACCACCAGGAGATAGAGACCCCATACCTATTGTCTCCAAGTATTTTGGGAATTTACTAAAGCATTGGAATTTTCTGTTATTTACCTACCTAAGAGGAATCTGTCATAAAAAGTTATGTTAGATATTTTTTAAGAAAAATACACCTAGACACTATCTTCTTCCACTACCAAGATAATATCATAAAAACCCTCATCAAAGGCCACTTCTCTATTGATACCTTCATGACATTGTTATGAAATTTCATGTTCACCGAATCGGTGACCACATTCTATTTCCTATGAATATAATAAATATCATAATAAATATTTTGGAGAAACTAAAAAAAGAATATTTGTTGCATGTTCATATCCATCTAATTAAAAATATTCTTCAGACATTTATGGTTATAATATACCAAAAACCACTCCTCAATGATGGAATGGAACCACATTTTGAGTTCATTCATAATTGTTTCCTACACATGATTATGGGTTGGGTTGTTATTCGCATAAGGGAACAACTTTTGAGAGTTATAGGATACCACCTTTTTACCATGCATCAAGACACACCGAAATACCATACTAGATTCATTTGAGAAAACATTACAACATGAACATGGTTCTAAAACAATACAAACTATAGTTGGATTAATAATACACAGCATTTCCTCAAAATATCTCCGACATTTGTCTTCCCATTCATACATTACACCATTAGGTTTTAAAGTTATCATCAAAGATGAATGTTTAGACAAGTCCTAAATGAAGAACGTGTAATAACATGCTAAACCCAAGAAGATCATATTTCAAATACTTTTTAGGTTACCCTAGGACATTATTTCATTTATATATTCACAATATACTATGAAATCCATCTTACATATAATATTTCCATGAAACATCACTTCCTGGATCTAACAACCACATTTAGAAAGCTTTCAAAAAAGAATATGTTATCATAAAGTAATAAGGATAATATCCAAATGATCCATGTATTCCACTTCTGACCTATTGTAAAAAAATATCATGCACAAAAACAAGAACAAAAGATTCAAAGAAAAAATGATATATTTGGTCCCTCAATTGCACAAATATAATGATGGAGTTAGTTAACTTGAATGGAATAACCAAAAACACCAAATTTTTATAATATCTTTTAAATTATAACATAGGTATATCCTCTAACAAGACTCTCAATTGGCGGAATACTGAGCAAAATATGATATTTGAAAACCAATGAGCCCCCCTGAGTTGATCAAAATTATCATCAATCATAGGAAAGGGATATTTGTTCTTAACAGTTACCTTATTAGACATTAGATATCCCCATAAAGTATATGTATCCTATATGAATTCATATAATATATGATATGTGATGTCAATTGTGATATTCTAGGATGGATAAATCACTTGTCCTTGAGGTCTATAAGGTGAAATTATGTTTCACCAACATATTATATTCCATACAATATGTTTACATTTAAATGAGAATCGTACTAGTTACTTGGACATTATTAAAATCTATATCACTTTGTTGTGGTGACCCCCTAAAATAATAAAAAAATTCATTGTGGTATGAACACACCATAGATGGATGTGGAATAATAAAACAAGGATCAATGACATCAATGAAAATCTCTAATTTTATTTTTTGAAATCACCATAGAATATGAAAAAATTATCCACTCTTTAATTATATAATCTTCTTGGATTCAGTATGTTTATTTTTGGGTGCATTTTTACTTTAAGATAAGTAATTCCATTTGAGTGAAATTCCAACATGATGATGGTCGTTATACCTTGGCCAATTAGAGGTGGGCTTGGGGTTGTCACGGTTCGGGCCCATGTTTGGACTGCTCGTGATATAGTGATATTAGAGATAGTCAGTTTTACCTTAGGAACAAAGTTTGTGAGATTGGTTTGGGGAAATAGTGTTAAGTGTTTCATGTTCATATTTCAGGAAATGAAATTTAGTTTTGTTAATGAGGAAAACATATCCATACAACATGCCTATGATAATAATTCTTTTGACTCAACACATGTATACAGTAGTTGTAGTGAAAAACATCAGTACATGAATAATCTAGGAATGTGTTGTGGTTTCTATGTCCTTATTGACTAAGTTCTCTAGATATAATTATTGACTATGTTATATATTTAGTATATCATGATTCCTATATGATGTATGATGTCTTGGATTCAAGGGGTGTAACCTTTTAATTGGTGCATTAGTTATCCCACCACATACAGAGTAGTAAATGGTACCCATAGTACTAGTAGATATGGTTTTTATGTTGATAACACTTCATGTGTTTTAGAAACAACGACCACTCTTGTTTAGAGGTGAGACCACCCCATATGGAGATGAGGACTGACATTAGGTGGTGACATGTGTTTTTCATCTTTTTAAGACACAGAATTATTAGATGAGTGTTATTTCATTGATCCTCCTCCATGGATCTATATGAAGATAGTAGGGTTTAGTGAACCAGTCACATGACCAGGTGAATCATACTTTTTTATAACTTTATCTCCAATTAATATATGTGTTCTCTCTAGGAATATTGAGGGTTCTATGCATCCAGGATCTTCTACAGCTTTAGAAGCACAGTAAGACAGTGTCTGAGTATTCCTAGATTTTGAAAAAACTCTCTCGGTACATGATAGATATGGTTTATTATCATTTATTTAAAACTATACCATTGAGTGGGGATAGATTTGATACATCTAATCCAACAATATACCTATATAAATTCCTAATTATGTTGGGATGCTATAGCATTCCTCTATGGATGAAACTTTCCTTGCTGAGTAGAAATAATAAGTTGGTGCTTGTTGTGGGATAATTTGACTAGAGACTTCATCACAGGGAAAACATTGTCTGCATTAGAGGCCTAGAAATGTGATAAATTCTAGAACATGATCCTAGGGTGGAGGTTATGTGGTTCTGGGCTCACATTATGGACATAGTATTCTTAGGGAGAGGTGGTGGTACTCATATAAGGGAAGACGAATCTAGGTGAGGGATTGTCTAACCTACAATATGAATAATACAGAGACAATTGATGGGCCAGCTAGAGAGAGGTAGTGACATTGGAAGACAGGTGAAGTTTGGTGGAAATGGAAGATGAGGTGATTGAATTTCTAGAGGTGGTATCCATTTTGACTTATATCCACCACTACCCTCAGTGGTCCAAGCTATGCTGGTGGAGATATGGGATAGTAGTGAGGTAATCTTATGATAATCAGGTATTATGATTCATAGGTTCTAGGTATAATATGATCTATGCTATTTTTAATTTTTACAGTACCTGATGCACTGATATTGATAGGTGTTATTAATAAATTTATTTTAACTTATCTGGTTTGAGACATAGATATTTTTCTTAATCCATTAAATCAACTATTGTACTTGGAGACTCATATAAGAGGTGACTCAGTCATAAAACACTTTATCAATAATGTTATGTGGCTCTAGTAAGTAAGAGTTTCTATTGGTAAATCTTTATATAAGTTCTTATGAATTATGACTTCATCTTAGGTATGGACTAATTATCTAAAGTGAACGCACAAATATGTAGTGTTAGGAGGAGTATGCATTGTGTCTGTAGTGATGGGATGAGGATCTACTTTATGGGTGAAAAGGAAATTCGAATAGAGAAGGATATATGGATGCATATGAGAGTGCATCCAATTTAACCTCAATTATCTAGAATGACCCTTGGTGTAGTGGATTAATTGAGTTTTCAATTCTCTATAGTAGGGGTGATGTAGAAAGAAATCTTAATTGAGAATATTTTAGGCTTACCTCCCCACAATGAAATTTACATTTACATTGATCTACACCTTAGGACATCCCTAATATATGTACAAGCATATCAGATGGCTCCCAGAGAGCATCAAGAGTTGAGGGTGTGGTTATTGGATGTGCAGAGGAATGGATCTGTTAGACCCATTGGTTCACCCTTGGTATCCCTTGTTCTATTTTCCAAGAAGGAATATAGGAGCCTGAGATTGTGTATGGACTATGATTTCCTAAACCCAAGGACCAAAAAGTAGTATCCACTACCAAAGATCAATGACCCCTTTAATTACCTGATATGGGAATAATGGTTCTCAATGATTGAACTCATACCATGTTATAATCAATTGTGAGTATATAATGTGATATAAAAAAGGTGATATTAAAATGTCTCTATGATCACTGTGTGTACATGATTTTCCCCTATGGAATGATAAAAATCCCAATCAGATTTTAGGGGAGTCATGAAATAAATCATTCAGCCATTCTCAAATAGGTTCATGGTAGTCGTCATCCATGATATACTAGTGTACCTAACATTTGAGGAGGATCTTATGAGACAATTGAGAATGGAACTGAAATAGTAAGATAACACATTCTTTATAGTAAGCAATCACTTTTCCAGTTATTCATTTATGTGGTTCACTATCTAGGACTTGTTCTCTCACAAAATAGAGTATTAGTGTACTCGAGGAAGGTAGAGGCTGTGTCGACATGGGATCGACCCATGAGCATGATGGAGGTGTGAAGGTTCCATGGTTTGTAAGGATTCTATCAGATATTCATGCATTATTTCTCCTAGAAATATTCTCTCTTGGCATATTTGGATGAAAATGTTCATCCTTTCATGTGCATAGAGAGTTTCCAGCAGGAATTGTCAGAGCTAAGATTGAGTTTGAAGATAACTCCCATGTTGTGATTTCTAGAGGAAGGTGTTGAGTATGTATTGTTATGTGATGCATTAGAAACTAGAAATTGTTGTGTTATAATGTAGAGTCATCTGTTGATTGCATATGTTTCATGTCTATTGAGACCACATGATACGAACTATGTAACCTATTATCTTTTGTTTGTAGTGGTAGTATAACACTAAATAATAGAATACAATGCCTAATGAGAGAGAAGTTTGTCATATATTCCAACCACAATATACTCAAGTATATATTATATCTTAATAATCTTAACTTGAGACAGGGGTGGTGTCTATATTTATTTTTGGATTATGACATTGATATTGTCTATATTACTAGGAAGGGGAATTGGTAGTATATTCTATCAATAGAAGTTATTTTTTCATAGATGTTTAGTGATACATCAGAATAGTTGGCCTCATTGTAGGGATCCTCTATTGATTGAGATAGATAATCTTACCTCCAGTCAATTATTCTTATTGCACCACTTCTACAATGACATAGGGATGCACATATTCGGAAAAATGACTATGAGGTCCAAATTATTCATATATCCATTTTAAATTAACTTTGATGGATTTTATGATAGTGGAGAGCATGTCATTCATTTCATAGGATGAATTATAGAACCACTAAAATTTAGGAGGGGGTTTTGAGAGAGTTTCACAAAACTATTTTGGTCATACATCTAACTGTTTCAAATATGTACAAGGACCTCAAACATTATATTTAGAAGATAGGGATGAATAAGTGAGTTGAAGAGTTTTTCTCATGATGCCTTACTTGTCCGCAAGTGACAGTTGAGAACTAGGTTCTGAAGGGTTTATCTCAATCCCTTGAGGTTACATAGTAGAAGTGAGATGGAATATCCATGGAATTTTTGATGGTATTACCATGTTCATACATGGTACATGATACCATCTGTGTGATTTTAGGTGAACTGACCATGTTATTCCACAACATATAAATCTGATACAATAGTTCAATATAGAGATTGGGACACCTCTATGTGCCGTATATTTTCTAACTCCATGGTGTTCCCTCAATGATCATTTATGAATTTTATTTCCACTTCACATCTTAGATATGAAAGGTATTTCTAGAGGATTTTTTACACATTTCAATATATGGATTTCTTTTCTTCCCAAGACATAAAAGACCATTCTAGTCTATGAGTACATTATAAAATATTCCATGTTATAATTTGTCCATAGTTTGGAGTATCACCTACCATTGGTGGATTTTGAGTAAAACAACTAAAATTCCTCTATCAACAAGGAACCGTTTGAGGCCTTTTACAGGAAACCCTATAGTTCACCACTATAATGGACTGGGCTAGATGAGTCAACACTTATAGGGACAGAGTTGGTGTGACCCAATACTATGAAGGTGTTGATAATCCAGGAGCAAAGGGGGATTGTAAAGTGATGATATAATTCCTATGCAGACCAACAATGGAAGACAGTGGAGTTTGAGGTGGGAGACATTATGTTACTTTTTATTTCACCTCAACATGGATTATAGTGATTTTTAGAGGATTAAAATATTTATCTAAAATTCATTGGCCCTTTTCAAATGCTACATATGGTTGGAGAGGGGGAATACTACTTAGATATACTAATGTAGTCAGACCGACTACACGATGTCTTCCATGTATCACACCTAAGGAGGTATATGAACTATCCATCACATGTTATTGAAAGGGGAGAGCAATACATGGAGTATTCTAATACCTTTACTATGTACCAAGTAAATATTGAGGATTTTTTGGAGAGGATCCTTTATGGACAATCAATACCCCATGTGTATATCTAGTGCATCATGTGAATCTTTATGAGGGAACCTGAGAATGGGAGACCCAAATGTCCACTCAATACCCACATCATTTATTGTAGATTTTTTTGGATTTGTAGGATGTAAATCCCCATGGTGAGGATAATTTAAGGGCATTTTATTTTTCCATATATTATTTTGAAATATAATATGAATTATTTTTGGATCCACACACTAATATTGGTTGTTATTTGGAGACCTTGTGTGTCTAAAATTAATTTTCTCAAATATATTAAATATATAAAATTGTCACATGAACAGATTCCTTGAAAATATTCAATAACATATAAATAAATTATTTTTTTGGAAATTTGACGTAGTTGTTGCATTAATACCATGGTTTTTACCATAGGCACATTATAACTATGGAGCGCATTATAAGTTCAGGTTGGACATGGTAGTAGGTCGATGTTTAGATAAATTAATTTTTTTAATTAATCAAGATGTCATGATGATTTCCAATAATTATACAATTATGAGAAAATATCAGTTTTATCCATATAACCATTATGATTTTAGAGTGAGAGAGTGTGTGCCAGTTGGATGAGTTTCTGTGGGAGAACGATGATCTGATCATGTATCACCAATTGTCATATGATATAACCTGGGGATGTCACCAACGATAATAAGATGAAACCATTAATCATAATAAATTGGTCAAAATTGAAGTAGTATGTTTGACTTTTTTTTATCCTTGTTTCTTGTTTTTATGATGAAAGCGAATCAATCGACTAATAGATTGATTTATGGATCAGTTGTATTATTGGTATATATTTTATTAGTGGGATTTATTTGGATAATTGATAATTTTTTATTAGTTATTCATTTTTCATTATAACATAAATGGATTGAGGAAAATAGAATATGGTTGTGGTTTATTCCACTTTTTTGTGTTTCATTGATTTCTCGCACCATTCTTCTTTCATCTAAGGAAATTCAATTGCCCTGGAATTTGAAAAATACAACCAAATCAATCACTGCACACCTATTCCATGGTGTAATGGATTGATATTAGATATCTAGGATTAAATCGATGACAAGATCAAGCTACAACAAGGTCTGGGTTGTGGAGTTTATTTTCATCATGTGGGTTCGACATGCAACTATTAGGGATGCAATATAGGGATTGACCATGTATTTAGGGTGGCCGAATTCTAGTGATTCATGATGGTAGGGCTCAACTAGTTGAATTCCTTGATTTATGGCATGATTAATGGCCTAGTCAGTGAAAGTAAAAGAAATTGACGATCTGTGAAATAGTTTTGGGAAATTAAGAAATAATACACTATAAGATGTGTACTCTAGGAATACAGGGTATGTGGGAACCCCTAATGTAGTGATAGGATTTACATGTAAAGATAAATATCATAGATTTTGTGAACTCTATAACGTGGAATGTGGGCCATACATCATGTTGAACATGTACCGAGGAAGGTACACGAACATGAAAACAAATAGTCATACAAACACATGGCTATCCAGAAATTGACACGACAAAGAGTACATAGACTTAGACATTCCGTGTACTCGGGCACAGACCCAGATATCGATACGGGCCAGGATACATTGGCATGATCCAGTGTTGAAGTGACTTGTAGTGTAATACCATTACACATTTGATACCTCTTTAATGAAGGATAAAAAACATTTTTCTATTCATATTTTACATGTTTCAGGGTGGTTTCCCCTGATTCATTCATTGAGGGATAGAATAGAATCACGAATTACACATTGGATGGTGACCTATTATGATAAAATTAATGGATAAACTTACTGTGAGTCCCTATGTGAGATCCACTATCATAATCATTCCCCAAGTGGAGTTATTGGTATCATCATGACCAACACTATGCGACCATAAATCCTCTACTTAGATGGTAATTACATATTTATTTTTTGGTATACCTCACGAACATGGGTGAAATCTTCATATGTGTATCTTTTACTTTAGACTTCATGTACATACTTCTTATGGGGAGACCTGATGTGTAGTAATTATCAGACTAAAGCCATCAATTCAATTAACTCATGGAGAGAGTTCTCTATGATGAGTTCTATATAGAACCTTTGAGATGAATTCCTAGAAAGGGTTTTATGGTTGTGAATTTTCCATTCTAATTTGTGTCTTTATTTAGTATATTTACATGTTGTTTTAATATATGATATAGACATATATCTATCAATAGATAACCATTTTTATTCAGGTTGAATATTTTGTGATTTTGTGGTGTCCTCCTAGGATTTTATATACTCACCCATGCATTGGCTTTGCCAACACGTTTCATGTATTATGTAGTTGATAGACCATTTGATGGAGTCCTTGAAGGACTAGGACAGGGTAGATATTAGTGAGATAGACAAACCATAGTTTTTTCATCTGATAGAATTTGATAGCATTCCCCTTCTATACTTTCAGGTTTGAATTCGTTTTAGATTCTTTTTGATGTTCTTGAATTTATCCCATTTTATTTTTAGAAATTATTTTCAAAAAATTATGGTGTAGTGTATATGTATAAATGTATTTTTTTCAATTTTTTTTAGATTTTAGCAATTTACGGTCATCTATATGGGTGCTTATGTATTGGTATATGAAGATAAGACTGTCCATTTTATTGATATTCCTAATAGACAATGGTGACCATCACCTGTTCTATTGGTGGTGGGATTTCTATAGTCATATATTAGGCCCCCATTGGGATGGGTCAAGATAGGAATAAAATTATACAAAAATAACAATATTATATTTCAATATAATCCCAAAACATTAACTTACATTGATGATATAAAAAAATTAATTTCACTTATATTAAATAAATATAGAACTATAGAAGACTAAATAATCACATTACATCAATAATAAATATACACGATCCAAATTCTTCTAGAGTACACTCTACCTCATAAATATGTCTAATCTGAGACCCCCCCTTAGCATTATTAAGCACAGAGAAATTACCCTTGGCTAGAGGATAAGACCCACCACCTTTGTATGAATTAGCATGTACTTATGAACCCTTGGTGGGACTAAACCAAGCATTACAACATTGGGAAATACTTCCACATAAAACACCTCAGGTGATCATATTTTATATATAAATGAAAATTAATGGGATCCACCACACATTTAGGCTTGTTATGACTATGCATTCTAATATTATAATAAATATCCTATTTAATTCTAAAAAAATACCAAAAACTAGTCCCAGATAAAACAAGCTATCATTGATCATTATTTTCTAGCCTATAGACACACCCTGTCAAATGTGTACACCAACTAATGATCTAGTCAAGCCTATTTTCCTTGATATGTATGCCAATTCCATTACTACTTTATCAACTAACACTATAATATTTATAAGGCATATGAGAAAAAGCATTGATACAATTTTTTCTCTCATCCCCATCTCAAATATTTGAGCTTTCAGATAGTCAATTGTATGATGTTATGGTTCCAAGTGCAATGACTTTGCAAGCTATGTTGAATTATTTATACTGGTACAATACCCTTTCCATAAGGTTATAAACTCATAGGGTATCTTCCACACATGATATCATAAGATAAAATTATTTTATAATTACATTTGTCAAATAATCCAATTTCATATCCTCATGCAACATAGAATTCACAATAGAGTTACAAAATCTCATTCCCAGTCCATAAATAATATTCAAGGAAATACCCACTATGGATTCCTTAGGATACTTCATAAAGATGAATATCCATTTAGTCTGCTTAGGCCACAACGTAGATTCATAGGGTCCTTTTCCATAATGGATTATATGTGGATTATTCTTATTAAATCATCATCCATTATCCAATTCATGACCCGGGTTCCTGAAAATCACATTCCCTAGAGTCTAAATAGTGTGAATTAAATCACCCTATAATGATGGTTCAAGAGGTGGATTATCCTATAGAACCTATATAAAGGATTCCCCACTCAGATTCAGAATATCTCCTCTTATAGTAATTTTCTAACAAATACAAGACAACAACCCCATCAATTTAAGAGAAAATTCAATTAATAATAAGACCATCATCAGGTATCCATATCAATTCATTTAATTGAAAATAATTTCAAGAAGTTATAGATTTTTCAATGAAATATAATAAAAAAGAACAAACTTATTAATTTAAAAAACCCCTGTATCCAATTCATTCAAATAATCTCATCCACAACGTAACAATATTGGAAAAATCCCTGACCACCTATGGTAGCACTGGTTTACTCATGGAAGTGAGCTGGATAGGCCAGTTCCACAGTTACTATCAAAATTACAATAGTCCTAAATCCATTTTTCCAATGAATCTCAACCAAACTCAAGTAGTGTAATAAAAATTCATGTTGGGTATTGTCTTTGATAAAAATTTGTAAAAACTAATCTAGGTAAACAAAAATAATCATCAATGGCGATCCACCACATGGTAAAACACATCAAAATAATGAAATGTATCTCATGTAAAACCTAAAATAAGAAAACCCCCAAGGAACATTACTGAATTAAGAAAACATTTACTTAAGACATTAAAAACTGAACCCATCCTTGCAAACTAAAATAGTAAAACAAAACCAGGATAATAAGTCTCCATGTGAACAACTATAACCAAGAAGACATCCCACTCCAATTAAAATGATAATAATAAAAACATTCATACAGTTAAATTCCTTTAAATTTACTTTGGCCCCATTAAAAACATATAAAACTAGAAAAAAGTAAAAGTAGAGTGTGACCACAAATCCCAGTAGGATGCCACCAAAAATATATACCAGCTATAATATCAAGAATTATTTACCTCAAAATTTTAGTTAAATAAAAATTTACAATGAATTTTTATAAAATAGAACCATTTTATAAAATATTCTTCTCGTTTTTTATAGAATCTCACGATAGTTAAAAAAATACAAAAATATTTCATGAATGATAAAATAGCTACTTATTTGATAAAAAAGAAGTGGAAACACCATATCATAATAATTTTAGAAAATAACATTGAAAAAAAATCACGTGATAAATCAATCGTTAATAAAAAACAGAATTTGGACTCTAAACTATGGGAATATGTGGTATACATGAAAGAAAATACCCAATGTTAGATTAAGGTTGATTTTTCCATTATAACCCCATGTGAAATTACACAGAATAATGTGACATGAAACCTCTAATGGAATTAAAAAAATAATAATGAGAAGTTTATTATTGATCCACCAAATGTTGCCAAATGTGGTATAAAATCGTTTAAAATCCATTCAACCATTTTGTAAAAAAATTACACATAAAAATATTTTCTTCTTACAAGATTTTTGAGCCATTTAAAAAAAAACCAACCATTTAAATCGTTCTATAAAAAACTCTATTTCCAAAATCCGTTATTAAATAAAACCCCTTTAAATATTTGGAAATCATACAATGAAATAATTATAATGTAAAATATCGAATCTTCATGGAATGACAATAAATAATTGACAAGAACATAAAATAATTCAGGAATTAACCCCTTGTATAGAGATACCTACCTCAAGAATAGAGGGTACCTAATCACCTTCTATAATAAATATTAGAAACAAGTAGATCATCCTCTAAAAGTAAATAAATGGTGTAATATTTTAATGGATCAGTAAAAAAATAGAAACTAGTCAAAGAATAATAAAAAATAGAGCAATCACCCCTATCACCATCAATTTTAATGATGAATTATAAATACCTCTTACCAGGGATAAGGGAAAAAACTTCATTGGAGATCAAATGCCAAATAGAGTGATTAGGAATGAGAGAGATCACCCAAACCCACTTCAAATAACCCTAGGTTTTCGAAGGGGGAAATATATATAAAATGAGGAATGTATTAAGTGTGAAGTGTAATAAAATCTACTGGAATCAAATAAATTTGCATTGTTAAATTTTTTAGGGTGTATATTCCTTGTAAAAAAAATACAGAGAAAATGCAACTCCTTATGATAAATTATATCCTATTGATGTTTCTATGATGTGTAAAAATTTCATGGCATGTAATTTTTCTTGCACTAAAATTTTTTGTGGTGTATTTTGAGTGAAAAATTAACATAATGAATTGTAATCATGGAATATATGTGGCCTACTACAATTTCTTATAAAAGGATCTCTAGAAAACACCAAACATCCTCCAAATCCATAATAACCAAAATAAAAACTATTGAACCTAAAATATTTTGTACTTATAACTAGGATTTTATGAATCTCTGTACCAGAGAGGCTTTCCATAACTATTATTTTCACAATATCTTATACTTATAAATTGTTAAGACTGTTACTATGTCATCAACAATTACAACTTCAATGTCACAGGGATATCCCATCAAAACTACAATAGTGCATAGAAAATGGGATTTTTTACACATAATAGCTTCTAAAAATAATAAAAAATATGAAGTAGTTGGAACTCACAATGGTGTTTGTATAAATATCTATACCCTCATATTAAATAACATCTGAATGATCTAGTTGATAAATCCTCAAATGTGAAACAAGAAACATGTTGTGAATGAAATTCAAATGAGATGACATTTCCTACAAAAAATCCACCTTTCCATGATGATCCAAAATCAAAAAGTGGATAAAAATATCTTTTATAAAATATCATTTCAACCAAATTTATTATGTCTTAAGCGAGGTGAAACTCTGAGAAAATCCTAATATCCAATCGCAAAATTAATAGGCTTAAAATGTTGGTCAAAATCAGAGTTCTAGTGACTCTATTCCAGGATGTATCTCTTATAGACCAACAAAACAATTTATATAATATTCAAAAGAAGACACATCCCAACTATGGACTACCCTCCCAACTCTTTCCAAAAAGAGGGAGATATATATGACTTCCCGTAAAACACTTCAAAGGGATCAATATTAATTGAATCTCGATAACTAGTTTTCTTGGAAAACATGACAAGAGTATGACTATTATCCTATGAACAAATAAAATAAATCACATGTTCCTAGAGAATATCCCCAAGTACCCAGATTGTCATTTATATCAATATATTTATATATAGATGATATTTTTTTCACAATTTCATCCAAGAACACATCACTGCGTGAAAAACGTCCTAAAACATGGATGTGAAATGTGGATCCCAATATGAAAGAATCACAGAGGGAACCCCTTGTTGTCTCATAGTCTCACATATAGAATATACCATGATCAATTCTATTTTTGTAGTCTCTATTAGAGAGAGGAATTTCACTAATTTAATGAGTTTATCTATGATAAACTAAATAAAATCCACCCTAAATGGATATTACGATAAAAAGGACCAAGTATCAAAATATCACCCCACATACATATTAAAATGGGTAAGGGATTCCCAAAACCTATAGATATCCAATACATCACATTAATTATATTAAACATAACACTCCATGATATAAAATTCAGTATCAACCCTCTCATTACATACCCCAATACTAATGTTTCAAATTGAGATACCTCTCGGATGTCCTGGGGAAAACTAACAAACAAAAATGGTGTTCACTTCTCATTAACTCCATCCCCAGAGAAAAAGGAACAACCAATGTATATTAGAGGCATAAATCACTATTGGTAGACAGAGACCACCAACCCAAAGTATCCCCACCTTTTAGGATTTTCTTAAATCATTGGAACTCGGTGCGAGGTACCTTCTTGATCCAAACCAAAACATAAAATGACAATTCAAACTTGATCAATGATAAGTACACCATCCCAAAAACTTATTTCACTACCTTGATCATATCAACAAACAATATTATGAAAACCACTCTGGAAAAAATTCTATTAAGGCTTGATTTAGGAATGTTTAATCAATGCACTAGAGATCATATTCCATTTAATTTTAGTATAACCAATATCATAATAAAATGTCTTGGAATAATCAACCCTAATCATTTTTCACAATTTTAGATCCCTCCGACAGAAAATATACTTTGGGAGTTTGTTATAATAATATACTATAAACCACTCCCCAATGATCTAGTGATACCATTTTTTGAGTTCATGAATAACTGGTTCCAACTCAAGATCATCAGAAGGGTAGTTTTTCTAATGAGGGAATAACTAGAAGGAGAAATAGTCCACCACTTATTTCCACTATATCAAGACACTCCCAAACATGGACGAAAAGAATCATAGAAATCATCATAATGAAAAGGAGGAAATAGATGAATAAAAACTGGCGTTGATGTCAACCTAACATTTAGTTCATCAAAAGTTTTCTGAAAATTTTTATTCCTTTAAAAATTTACACACTTGTGGGTTAAAATTGTCATTGGATATGAAAGTGTAGAGAAGTATTGAATGAACCACCTGTTAAAACCATCCAACCCCAAGGAATCAAAAGATATCAAATATATTTCTAGGATTTAACCAATACATTAAAACCTATATAGTATCATGATATATTGAACCACCCCTCTCAGATACAACATGCCCCCAAACCATCACTTATTATGTTGAAAAATAAAATTTAGAGAGCATACTATACTGATGATATACTCTCAAAGTCAAAAGAATAATATCTAAATTTTCTATGTGTTTATCTTATGATCTTGATTATACCAAATATGATCCATGACCACAACAAAAAATTCTTATAATGGAGGAATTATATGTTTCATCAATGCTATAAATATTTTACACTTGTAAGTGACATTGGATGAAAAAATCAAAAAAATGAAATTACTATACCATATCTTGAATTCTATACATGGTATATATTATTCTCAAAATCTCAAATGATGGTACTATAACAATAGATTTATCTCTAAATTTTTTTTCTTGTGCTGCTAAAAAATTTCATCAATCCTAAGAATAATATATTGTTCCAAAATTTTCACCTAATTTATCTTTCAATAGTACAAACAATTTCTATTGATCTTGTAAGACATTTTAGAAAGAAGGATAATAGATTACCATGGTAGAATACAATGAGGAATAAATATATTATCATTGAGGCTTTAATTCTTTACATATAGTCCCATAAAATTAGTAGGTTCCAAGTTATAAAGTAACATAAAAATGGGCATCATACCATGTATCATTTCAGTGAAAAAATCCACCTATACCAGTGGAGGTAAAAGATAATCATCATCTGAAAATGCCTTGGGATATGAACACCCCATTTTAGTATGTGGAATTCTCAAACTGGGATCAATGGAATGGAAAATATCGAATACCTGACATGAGATCACCCCCACAAACAGAACAACATTCCACACTATTCCTAATGTAGAATCCTACCAACCATGGAATACATGATTGACTCCATCGAGAGAGATAAACTATATGTGGTAATTAAAAATACCTATCAGGGACATAATGATTATAATACAATCCATGTGAATAATTTTTTCGAATATATCATGATCAATCTCCATGAAATCCCACACCACTTCTATGTTGGCTATCATCACACAACATATGGGATAATTATAACCTTTTACGAACCTGATAACTAATGATGGGTAAATATCAATAAAAAATGACATAACATATGAATATAATACCAAAACATCGAACAAAACTGATGATATAAAAGAACAAGTAACAACTATATAAAATAAATCTTGGACCATTAAATATGAAATATACAATGTAACTCTAATAGTGAAATACCCGGATTTAGATTCCTATGAAGTGTAATATAATGGATAAAGATATCCAGAATTTGATCTTACCTAATATTCCTTATCCATATATACACCCCCTTTACCTGAGAATAGGAACTACCACCCTTTGAAGCATTTGAACAAACCTACAACCCCTTGATGGCAGTCGATCCATCCTTACTACCTTGGAAAATCATTCCTCAAAAAAATGCCTCAGATGACCATATTTTTAACAAACATGACATGTATTGGAAGACTTTGTATATATATTCTCATTATGAAAAATAATTCCATACTTAAACAAATAACCTACTATTTTCCTCAAAAATACTCTAAAGTGGGTCATGATGAATACAGTTTGAGTTGATAAATCATTACCACATTATTGACATTCGAATAAAAAGTCATTTAATGAAAGAAAAATACATGGATATATTAATATCATGAATTAAACAAAGAACTATTTTTTAAATTCAATCATGGGGAATTAAATACATGATACGATGGAATAATGGTGCATGAAATGAAACATGATTCAAGAAAATGAGACTGAGACAAATAAAATTGTTACAAAGATCACAACATTTGATGTTATAATTAATGAATGAAGTGATTAATTGAAAAAAATGTAATGAAACATAATAGAATTGAATATATATTATACAAAAATTTTATATAGATTCTAAATAATAATGGAATAACACAGTTAATGAGGAAATTTTATAACCTTATGAATGGAAATTGAGTTTTGAAATCCCTTACCTCTGGCCTGTCACGATTCATAAGTTATTTTAATATCGTATATCATATTTAAATTCATGATAAATATATAATTTAACCAAATAAATATATAATATCATATATGACCCCCTTATAAATTTTCAACACCTATTTATTAATAATTTCAAATCAAAATAGTTATTTCTAAGTGTTAACTGTTATGTTTTTTATGCCATTTTTTGTTTGATGTTTTCAATGATCACATATTTATCATAGTTATATAAAATACAGAGTTTTAATAATGATAAAAATGTAATATATTTTCATTATATACATATATAGAGTAATTATTGAATGGAATACATGAAACATGAGTGACATCGCCTTATGGTGGTTGTTGTCTATGCATGTGCACAAGAAACATTCTCATTTCTAACAGGTTGAATGGTAATAATTTAAATGAAATATTATATTTTATTAATGATAATTATTTCATAATATAAATATATAAATATTATATGCATCATAATATCCACAAATGATCTTTGGTCACAAATAATAGGATAAATTTCATTATAAGGTAGTAGTCTACACAATTGTATAGACAATGATTTCCTATCAAATTTTATGTAGAAGGAGATGTTTAATGGTTATGAAATAAAAAGAGTAAAATATAAATATTTTTAGATACATATATTATAATATAATCATGTTTATCTCATAATTTAATCAGGTATTAGAGGAAATAAAATGAAAACACTCAATTAAAAGGTATACCTCTTCTTTGGAGAACCTCTTTTTTGTACACATTAAGTATTCTAATGATGGAATTTTCAAAAATTAGGGAACTAGTGATCTTGTTGAGGGATTTTAAAAGGAGATTAGGTTAGTTATTTTATTATATATAATTATCATTTAGTGTGAGGAAGAGAGTATAGTTTATTTCATTTTATACGGAAGGGAGAGGACACACATGGATTTTTTTTCTAAAGATTAAAATCGATGAATTTATTAATCATGAAAAGTGGATCCATATTATAATATTTTAAAATTAAGTAGGGTATTGGATAAAATATAGAGAAAAAATTGTATTTTTTCTTGTTTCTATGTAATTTTAACACTTCTCATTTTAGTCCCCCTGTTAATCCATTTTAACCAAAATCATGGTTATAAAAGCTTACTATTTTTCTATTCATTACGATCGAAAATAAATTCGAATATATATAAAAATTTAATTATTGTGATAAAAAATATTTAATAATTTTTTTGAATTCAATTTTTATGAATTATAATACTTTACTTAAAATAACCACAATAAACACATTGAAAACCCATTTTAAAAAACTAAATATGTATAAAATTGAACATAAATTCAGATCCTAAATAGAAAAACTATCAAATAGATGTTAAAATATATGATAGATTTTATAATATTTAAATTTAATTAAAATAATTATTAAATAATTATTTATTAAATTACTATGATAAAAACAAATTGTGAGAATACATTTTTTTTAGGATCATGATTTTTTAAGCCAAAAAATGATCATAAAACAAAATAAGTCATAATGATGATTAATATGTAATTGATTATATTATAAATAAATAATTAATAAATATTTTAATTTGATATATAATTGATTATATATAGGGAATTTCAATTTAAATGACTTACTGAGAAGAATTTACAGTTTTATAAAAATTAAAATATGTTACTATTCATAGTAAAATTTCTTTTTTATGGAAAATTCTAGAGATCCACCATATTTTATTATTTAAATACATAATTTAGAAATAATAAGAATTTAATAAATTAATATGTCTAAATATTGTTTAAATTAGATATACATTTTCAGCATAAAATTAAATAAAAACCATTATTGAAGAAAATATATTTTTAATAAATAGAATAAATACACTAAAAGTTTAGTACATTTTTTTATGAATTAATATATAAATGTACATTAAATAATAAATTTATAATAAATTTTTATATTGTGTTCTTTCAAATTTATACCTATAACATAACAACTAATTTATAATGGTAATTTATAGTATATCACATCCCACAAAAAGCTCTGTATTACATGTTAAACATGCTCTTAGGATATTAGTTTATATAATATATATTTTAGGTCTATTACATTTGTTCCCAAAATTCAATCATTTGTTATTTTTATAGGGACATATTGTTTAATTTAGTTCATATTAATAGAAATACCTTATCCTTCATTTATGTTTATTGTGTTGAATATTTGATATAATACAATAAATCCCCATAGAATATAAGTATTACAAGGTTGTCCCTAATTAAAGTAAATCCTATTATGTTATGTATATTTTTTAATATTAGTACATGTAGTATCACTTGTATAGTGATAAAAGATAACAGTAACTGGATGTAATATTCTTAGCATGTATTCATATTTACATGGTTACTGAACACGACATGGCCCAATTTAGAGGAAGACATGACATGATGGTTTGTTATTTTAATATATTGTGTAATTTAGGTAATGAAACACCCAATTTAGGGATATTAACTAGTTATTAGTGACTTATAATGTTTTTTGGTCTTTTTGGAAAATGTGGAACTTGGTTGTAATTGGTTGCATATTCTATGATAAATATGTAGGGTGCAACACAGATTTGTGATCCCATTTAGCCACTTTGAAGTGTTTACAGTAATTTTGTGTCATGGTTTCATAAGGGAAACTTCATAAAAAAGATAAAATGATTAATTTTACGTTATGATGGTTCTTGGATGGGGTTGGAGTTGAAAACAAGAATTACCATTTTTAAATCTTGCATAATGTAGTTGACGTAAGAAACACATTATTATATTGATATTTCCTAGAATTTAAAGGTGGAATTAAACGTATTATGTTAGTGGTTCCTTATTAGTTATTATAAATATATGTTATACAATATTCATCATTCAATTATAATTCAATAACTCAATCCCTATGACATTAGAGGCATATCATTGGTATTTTTTCCTACTAGCGGTGGATTCAAAAATTTATAATTTACATGAATGCTTTGATTTTTAACTAAGATTACTTATTCATCAATTTCTAATATTTTATAATCATTTACCTTACTAGTTTATTATTATTCATTATCATAAAAAGAATTTATTGGGGAATCCTTAGTTTTGGTTAGTTATTATTTGGGTTTGAAAGACGTTTGATATCAACAGGTTGTTAGAAGTTATTTGTGGGAATTATTAATAGTGTGTTCATTATCCTTCTTTACATTTCATTATTATGATAATAAAATCTTCTAAGTAGATATTAAATTCAGAAATTTTATTTTATTATTATTTTTGAATCTGTTATAATGATTTGATAGTTTTTCTGGGTAATGAGAATGAATAGATCCCCATAAGATAATGAAATGAGCATAAGAAATTATAACGTTGAGTGATTTATATTTTTTAGGATATTCACTATATTTAATTGGATAATTTTTTTAGAATTATTATTTGTAGGATATCATGACTGATGGATTTTTATCAAGATTATCATTGGATAATAAACTTAATATGGAAAAATAAATATAGATGTTATGAAATGTAATTGATGGCCATTATTATTTATAAATTAAATTTTTTTACTTTGTAATTAGTATAATTTTACATGTATGATAGATATTTAATTCTACTATAATTTTTTTGATATATATATATGATGTTTATATAATTATATTTAACCATTTTTGTGAAAAAAATGGTTCTGGTATATTTGGTTTTTTGTGATGTGGATGGGCTAAACATGTATTGTCGTGGTGGTGACAGTTTTTGTGGCTGACATTGGGAAGCGATGAGGTTTACATGAGGTAGTCATATCTAGTTTGTGGATTGTGGATTATGGGAGAATGAAAAAAATGATTTTTTGGGTGGGGGGGGGGTTCTTTGGAATGATGGTGACCTATAAAATTTGGTAGTAATTTTAGAAAAATTACCATATATTGTTCTTTATGGGAGCTCATGTGGGAAATTGGACATGGGAAATGATTTTTTCTGAGGTTTTTCATAATTTATTACATTTATAGAGTAATTATATTTAATGGTTGTCTAGGGAAGTCAAGGTGGAATCAATGAAGTCGTTTAGACTAGGTCATGGCCATAGTTACATGGGGTTGGGGAAGAAGGAAAACAAATGCCAATTTTTAATCCCCTATGTCTTGGTGAATATCAAATCCTCATTATTATTGTGAAATATCCATGAATATGAATTGGGATAATAGATATTTAAATTTCATTGAACATCACATATTGGTTGATCAAACCAATATGTCATGGTGCTCTCTTTACTTTGTTATAGAGGGGGACTCATGAGATTTATTATTAATTTGGTTATGAATCTATTTTTCGTTTTTCCATATGATTTCTTCAACCTTAAATTATTAGAGACTCATTGTGTGGTATATTTTATGTAAATAGTTATTTCCAAAACCTCTGTTTCATTTGGGTGATTCCATTTCAGTCTTTGTTGACTTATTCTCCTTATTATCTTATTATCATCTCCATTAACTCATTATTTATCTATTATAAGTTATCATAAGACCATAACATTAGGTCTATTTGAAATGTGGTTGGTTATTAGTCAAGATTGATGGTGGTGTGATGTCTATAGTTTTTTGGATGTTCTTCCGAGTAATTCATAATTGTTTTTTCAATATGTTTTGTTTAGGATAGGGGATTCCAAAAATTATTTTATTATTATTTTGTTATCATGATTTTTATATAGGTTTAAGAAGATATTATTCTCCGTTATAATATAATAAAATGTATACAAATAATTGTACTGAGGGATAATCTTCTCATGTGATTTTTTGTAAAGACATAGAAATTTCAAGGAATATTTTTTCATAATTTTCTTTGGAATTTTACAAGAACGCAGTTTTTGACGGCGCCTGATTCTGAGGCCCTGTGTTCCCGGAATCATTTTCCGAATTTTGGCTCAGGTACGTTCAATGAACGGACGATCGAGTTTTTCTTACTTTTGAACCGGTGCTCAGAATCGAATTCTGAGGGCACCGATGAAAACACAACGTCGGTAATTGCTTAGAAATACCTTTTCTGGAGTTGCATTTTCACGAGAGAGGTTGATAAAAATTGTGGAAGATAGAATAAAAATTTAACTACATTTTTTATTTTCTCTAAGTTGATATAAGATTTGGGTGGAAGGTGGGTAACTACCCAACTTCCCATGGAAGGTTATGAGAGTGGTGGGGCCCACACGAACCCCACCCCTTCACATTCCTTAACTCCCTCAACTCACTTTTTAATTTGATAACTTAAGTTTTGATAACTTATGATATTAATGAAGTGTGTTTAATGTGAGTGTTTGAATTTCAAACTCTTGAATTTCAAACCTTAAGTTGTGTTAATAAAATAAGTAAGGGACTTGTTTTATTTTGGGTTGGAGGCTTGTTTCTTGAGAGCTTTGGGAGAAAAGCTAATGGAGACTTGAGTTTCATCAACTTCTTCATCCAAGAACACGAAGAACACGAAGAACACGAAGAACACGAAGAACGCCGGATTCCTCGGAGGTCGACGTCTTCTTCCGCGACGTCTCCTGCCGCGACGCCTCTTACCGCGACGCCGACGACGTCTTCTTTCGCGACGTCTCTTTCCGCGAAGAATCCTCGTTCGACGAACCTCCGTTCAAGCAACGTCGAGGTAGGGAATTATTTGAGAATGATTTTATTCACTTCTTTCTTTCATTCTAAAGAAAACAAGGAAACACATATCAACTTATTATCTAGTTGATCCGCGCACGTTTACCTTGTGAGTTGGGAATTTTTGTTGTGGGATGTTGTGTGGGATTATTTTATTGTTGATCGTGATCTCATTTGTCGCCTTTCTTGGTTTCATTTTGGGCCGTGTATTATCATACTAACGGGGGGAGGTCGGACTGCACGAACACGGCCAACCCTCCTTCCCCCCTTGTTGTTTGAGTTTGTTGTGGCATGTGAAAGGCAGCACAGTGACATTGAACCGCACAGAAATGAGAAGAAAGAATGATGCGAAGAAGCGCGGTGCCGTCGCGTCGCGCCCTTTGGGCCGAACGAAACCGCGGGCGGACTCGTGGCCAAGGAGGTCATTTGAAGACCCCACATTTTGGTCGATGTGCGGATCGACGGACGATGTTGAGGTGGGCCGCGAAGGCGTTTTGAAGGCTTTGCAACGAAGTTCATGTCCCATGATGATCTCTGGCGAAGACCGCAGGCGAATCGGACCACTGGAGCGCGTCCGGTGGACCGCGGAAGCCCCCGCCGGCGCGCCGCCGGAAGAATCCGCCGCGGCGTTAGCCGCAGAGGCGACCGAGGGTCCCGCGACACTGCGGGACCGGGGAACGCGGGATGCGGCAGCGCGCCGCGTCTGGTGTCACGAAGCGGCCACGGCTCGGGGGGGGGGGGTGCTCCTTGGGCACGATTGCTCGGCCAGCACTGAGCCGCCCAGGCCGGCCGGGCCGCGTCCAGCCGGGTCGGACCCGGACCCGGGTCGGGTCGACCCGATTCGGGCCGACCCGGGGGGGTTGGGCCGGGTCGGTCCGGGTCCAGACCCCCCGTTTTCAGACCCCTCATAGTTTTTCGCTCATCTCTTGAGTTGTAGACCTCTGATAGATGCACTGTCAGCGGCGATGAGACCCTTGGATCGAGACGGTGGTTTCAGTATATTACATTCAAGGTTTCGGAATACTTTGGGTTCGGCCGGGATGGTTCGGATACGAAACCAACCGGGCCCTCAGAGCGGAAACACATACATCTTGAGTTCCAGACGTATGATTGACGTGACGTAAACTTTTTTGGTTTCCTCTTGATGAGACGGAACTTTTGGCTTACTCCGCTCGAGGTTTGGACGCCGTCGGAGTGCGGTCGGGTTGGTTTGCTCACGAAACCAACCGGGCCCCTGGAACGAAAAAGCCAATAACTCACAGACCGGGTGTCCGATTAACGCGTCGTCTATCTCATTAATTTCCTTTTGATGAGAGGGAACTTTTGGAATACTTCGCCTGAGTTTTGGTTGCTGTTGGATAGTGGCCGGGTTGGATTGTACCCGAAATCCAACCGGGCCCCTAGAACGGAAAAGCTGATATCTTTCAGACCGGACGTCTGTTTGATGAACCGTCAGTGGCATTGGTGATCACGTTGAGAAACAGTCCCTTTGAGTATACCCTATAAGAGTTCGGGGTACAGTTGAGATATGGTCGGGTTGGTTCTCTCACGAAACCAACCGGGCCCCTGAGACGAAAAGGCTAATAACTCATAGAACGTGCATCTGATTGATGCGATGTCTGTTGCGTTGAGACTCCTATGATGAGGCGGTCCTTTGAGATATTTTTTCGTGGGACTTTGAGATACTTGGAGTATCGACCTGTAGCTCGTGGAGTGGTCCCTCCCAGAGACGAGCGTGCGGAGTACGGAGACCGTGTAGCCGACTGAGACCTGACGATTGCTTGAGCGACTCGACTTGGAGTGAGTCGACTAGCCTGGTGGATGGAGCAATACTTTGTTTGGGTGTAGACCCATGGAGGACAGAGCACTACATGTGTGAAAGTGTAGACCTGTGGTACTCGTCCGGAGAGTACCTCTGCAGGCTACTAGGGGGTGTGCACTACTGCGTTTGGGTGGCATACCCTGGTGGGAAGCACTACTGTGTTTGGGTGGCTGTCCCGCGGTACTCGGCAGGATGACTACCTCAGCAGTCTTAGGTTAGTGAGTAGTACCTCAGAGTCATGACAGGACCACTGTACACTCTAGAGACGGGGATCTTTAGCAGTTACGGTTTCGATAATGAAAATCATGGTTTGAGTTGAGTCAATGGCCTTGTGTTTACCTCATGATTGAGATGGGTCATTTGATAACTTAGGTATATGTATGAGCATATACCTGGGTAGTGGTTATCTGTTGATTTCATAATCTTTGTGTTCCCTCATGTTTGAGAAGAGTTACTTGATAACTTATGTATATGTATGGGAATATTCCTAAGTAGAGGTTATCCGTTGAGATCTTATTTGTGGTTATCCTTGTTGGTTTTACTGAGACCTTGAGGGTCTCAGGGTCCCTACTGAGTATCCTTATACTCACCCCTGTACGGACTATGCCTGCACCTCGTTGTGTTGGTTGCAGACGATGGGCAGAGCTGACGGATACCGAGTGTTCGAGGACTAGACGGTATCCGGAGGTGGACTTCACGGCGAGACGATACTCGGAGGGGGTTGACAGGAGAGAACATTGGGGAGCTGTGCTATGTGTACCTACCCTTCAGGTAGGATCCATGGTGGATGATCCAGGAGATTCACTATCTGTACCTACCCTTCACGTAGGATCTTAGGAGGACGACCCAGGAGTTGCTTCCTTTCTTCCAGCTGTTAGTCTTTTTCTATTGTACATTCCTTCAGTTGTAACTGTACTTTCAGGTGGGTTTGTATTCAAGCCCATTATTTTTCAACACATTCTTTTGTAATTATTTTTTTACTTTCGCTTGTACTCTGTGGTGTTTTGTTTACTTTTATAAAGGCAATGCCTTCGCAGTTATCAGATTTTACACCTTTGGTGCTAGTCGCCAGCCCCTGGCCTATGGAAGGCGGGCTTGGGGTAGTCACGACACAAGCCCCGAGGACGGGTCGTGACATTTTTATTCTACATGATATTCATTAGATGTTATTACTTAAATTTTATAGTATAGTTATTTTTGAAAAATCATGACTATTAGTTTTTTTGGTTATCATGATCATAATTAGAAAATAAATGATATATGGTAATGTAAAAGGACATATTAACAAAATTTATTAATGGTTATTGATGTTTTTTCATAAAAATAATGAATATTTTAGTAGTATGATTCAACAGTTATTTTAATTGAAGGTTCTGAGAACAAATGAATCATTTTGGTCTTATTCCAAATAAATGTTTTTCATTATTTTAAAATTAATGATCCATCAGAACATGATGATGAATCATTTTCCACATAAAAAAACCTGAATAAAGATAAAAAAAGAACCCTGGAACTATAGAAAGGCTCTTTGAAATTAAATTTATTATTAATTTACCTAGAATGAAAATACCAAAATGTTGTGATATTTATTCAAAATAGTGATGGTACTTTAATCATCATTAAGGTTGTATCAACTTGGTTCTAATAAGGTCTAATGTGGATCCCCTATATAGATGATCATCATATTCTTCACAATCTCATGATATCACCGTTGAAACTATGAGTCCTTGCATGGAGGAATAAATAATCTTACATCATTCATATTCATCACAATAGGTGATATATAAACATTTAGGATCATGTATGTGAATACAATGGTCATGAGATAGAAGAGGAGGTATTATATCACATCTCATTATTTTTTGTGATATTGTTGAGAATTTCTGGAGAGAGTCTCTAGATATAAATTTGTTGCAAACAATGATTAATTTTCTCTTATAATTGTATGATTTACCCTAGAAATTAATATATATGAAGAATATATAGATCTTGGGTATTAATATATACAATTTTGAAAAATTCCCTTTATCAAATATTAAGCTCTATATATTCACCAAGAAAATATCAATAATAATAATAGTAATAATAATATTCCAAAGCATGTTATGACATAAGAGAATTTTAAATAAAATTTTATTAAGTAAATAAATATTTATTTTTTTAATGATATTTTATCTTTAAATCATTTTAATCATTGTGCGCTTAATTTGAATAAAAAATCATCCACAACATTTATCAAATTTTGATTAAAAAATATTTATTTAACCAATAAATATTATTATATTATTCATTCGATAAATAAATAAATATTATATTAATGATCTTCAAAATAACTATTTATTTTAATAATCATGTAAAAATGTAAATATTTATTTAATAAATTATTATTACTTATTTCTTTATGAATAAACAAAACATAAATATATTATATTCACATAAAATAAATAAATTTTAAAAAGAAATATTTATTTAACATTCAATTCACTTGTATACATTTTGTTGAATAAATGATGATTTAATTAATGCAATCAGTCATACCAGAATAATTTTTAAACATAATTTTGGTAATAATATTTATTCAAACTATTAAATTAAAATAAAATTCAACTGGGATCATGCATACACTTTCTATTTGATTCTCTTGAACTATTTATCCGAAATGTTTGACATGATTTTGTAAAGTCTAATATTAATGCAAAAAAATAAATAAAGAACCCATAAATGAATATTTCAAAGTATTAATGACGAAAACCACAAATAATATCTCAATGGGAAATATATTCCAATTTTTTTCCTCTTAATCAAGACGGTTTATTTATCAAGTCATCATCCAATGTTCTGGATTTATCTATCTTTTGCTATATAAAATAAATTCATTAATACTCTATGGATAGGGATTATATTTCTATTGTTACATTCCAATAAATGTGCTAAAATATAATCTTATATATAGGGGGAAGGATAAATAATTTTCTTGTTTCATCATTAATTAAATATCATTCATGTTACCTGAACACATCCTAGTTATGAAAAATTTATATCATCCTTGTTTTATTCAATATATCAAAGTACATGATTCTAGATATTATTTAATAATAATATTGAAGTATAAGTATAATTTCACATTTTCATAGATTGTCATTTGAATTGAAATGTAACATCTGGAATTTAGATAGGTATATTTATACCCATAACCTCCTCTATTGTAAAATACAAAATGCAATCATCATGAGATAATGTATCATCCTCTTATGAGTACTCACACTAGATAATCAAATATATTCTATGTATCATTAGTGATTTTTTCCAAAAATATATTATATATTCATAAAAATTATAAAATTTCAACAATTTCATCATAGTGGAGAACTTATGTGTCCATTAGATGATACTGATAGTTTTGGACCCTATTACATTAATTTAATACAAAATAATTCATTATTTTTGAATAAAGTACTTGTTTGTTGAGAAAAAACTCTAACCAACTCCCACTTATACTTGACAAAAACGTTAACAGTCATGTGAGTTCCCACATGTTATACACGATTCTACTATGTATTGTTATAAATGTTGGTCCACATTTTGTAATTATTGTTAGGTTGGTTGTTCCACATATCATTGTGTAAAATATTCACATTATGACCTCACTATCTGGAGAAAATCTCTCATGATGTGATATCCATATGTATCCACATTTTTTCCCATGATAGAATTGTGGCATCTTAATTAATAACTCGATATTTTATGAGGATTATTCTTTTTAATTTCATTGATGTCTTGTGTCATACACTACACCAAAATTATCTTGTGTTATATTCAACACCGTATTAGCTTGCAGTATAAGAAACACTATTATTGGCTCGTGTTACACGCAGTTTCAAGTTCATTTTGTAGAAATTATTCTATGAAACATTAAGTATAGATTTTGTTTTGAATTATGTTATATGAAACACCAAAGGGAGCTTGCAATACATGCATCCCTGGCTTGGATTGTATTACACGCAATTGTGACCTTTCTCGATAAAGTGTGTAGTATGCAATACCGGGTTTCACTAAACAACGATATATGGTGATAATATTATTATAAACTAGACGTTATTAATAGTATTAACTACATTTTGAATTATATTACATTATAATTCATCTTAAAAAATTTATAGAACATGGTATGAGAACAAAATAATTTTTTTGGGTAATATAAGTATTTTTAAAAAAATGCAGTTTTTCCACCTTTTGATGGCGCACCAACATTAAATCTATTTTTTAAAATGTTTATAAGTTAAATTTGAAAAAATGAAATTTTTCTTTGGGATCCGGATATAAAAATTTACTTTGAATAAAATTTTCATATTATTCTGATAACATTCATATTTTAATGAATAGTAAAAACAAGATATATTTTAATTAGAAACATCTTTTTTTCATTGTAATAACTTATATGGTTGAATTATAACATAGAATAGTTTTGAAGTTTAAATAGAATATATTTTTACCATTTAATATAATTTATTTTATTAGCAAATATTTGACATTGAATTCATAGCTAAAATCATTTCAATCTTTAGCAATGTTTTATCTTTTAAAACATATTTTCTTAGCAACGGTTTTAATTTTAAATTAATTTATGTAACTTATGTGATTTGAATTTTGAAAAATGGAATCAATATTTGGAATCATTAGGTCCAAATTATGTTAATAAGCTACTTTTTATTTTTTTGCATTGTGAATAGTAACTACGGTAAATTTTATTTACCATAGTTAAAGGTAAATCAGGTAATTATAGGTAAATAAAATATTATAAAATTAACCAAACAATTGTCTTAATATAATTGGATGATAATATTTTTCCCTAAATCATACTTCGGTCGAAATGGAATCTAATAGAACCAACTTGTATTTGATTAAGTCCTTTTATTTATTTTATTTGAAGGAAAGTGAAATATGTCTCACTAAAACATTAACAACTACATTATTTTAAATATAAGGTTATACCGAATATAAATTTGATTTTAAATAATCATTTGAAATTTAATTTTTTTTATTTATCATGGTAATTTATTTGTAATTTTTATGAAAAATATAATTACTTTAATAGCTTATACATTAATGATGTTGAAATTATTTATTTAGTGAAAAACCATTAATATTGTATTTATTAAAATATATATACCTATAAAAAGGACAAGAAACATGACCAAACATTACTAGTCGAGTATATTTATACCCTAAGCATCCGACAAACGATTTTTGGACCATTTGGAGCCTTATAAAACCGATTAAGACATTTATATTATGTTATTTTAAATGATGTCAAAGATCTCACCTAAAAAATTTAATAAATATAAGAATTTAAATTTTGTGATTTTAAGATGATAAATTCGAGTAAAAATATTGTAATTAAATTTATTATATTAATCTTCATAAAATTATTCTTTTGATTTTATGCAAAAAATATGCATATTAAATAATTATACAAAATTGTTGTACTAATTATTTTATTAAGAGTTATACCAAATAAATGGTTTTAAAAATTTTAAAATAAATAATATATGAACGAATTAATTTTCCCCATTATTTTTTTATGGATATGACATGTTAGGAATATATTAAATATTTTAGTTCAAACATATCTTCTGTGTGAATTATATTTAATTCTAAATAAATAAATAGTGTCAAAATTGATACTATTGTTATTTTATAAAAAAACATAATATAATATTGTTTAAAAATCACAAAAAAATATTTAAAAATTATAAATTAAAATTTATATGGTCTATAATGTCATAAATTATCCATTTATGGAAAATTCACAATAGATAAGTAATTATTTATAACAATTTAATATTTAAAATCTTATTACCACAAATAAAATTAAATAGATTAAATAAGGATAAATCAAGTTGATAAGGTTTAAAATAATTTTCCAACATGTCTAAATTTTATTGGTTGATGATATTACAACCCTATCCCATCTAATATTCGAATATGAGTCATTTTTCTGGTTTTTAAATGAGGTTTGATTTATTAAAAATTAATATTTTTGAGGTTTCCAAAGGTTCCCCTTCCTCTACCATATAAGGGCACCCCCTCCCTCATCTCTTTTCACAATTTGAGCCTTCAAGATCAGCCAACCCCTTCCCATTTCCCTTCTCAACTTACTTATAAACATTATAGAGGTTCTGGTCTCCTCAAAATACCAACTCTAGTTCCTTAAGAGGAATCATGAAAATGGTGCATCGAAGAATAGGAGGTTTAGATACGTATGAAGCATATCAGACCTAAGGTAGGGGATTACTTTTCCACCTCATTTTGATCCGAGATTCTTTATTCAAATGTATTTACTGGGGTTATATTTATCATCCATCTCCCTGTTTTCTAAAAATGGTTTCATGTATGTTTAATTTCCTATTACCCATTTTTGACTTTTACCACATGTTATGAGAGGAATTTTTCTTTTGTTTAACATACGCGGAACTTTATGACTTTAATCACAAAAGTATGAGTAGAATGTTTTTTAACATATATGGAATGAAATGATTTTTACGATTTCATAATGCCTTATTTTCATTAAGTTTACTCTACAATATTTCATGGTTATTTTAAATAAAATCCCTTTCTTTTAAAATTGTGTGGCATTTTTTGAAATGAAAATGATTTTTAAGATGAAAGGATATTTTACTCAAGAATTAATTTCAAGTGTTTAATGAAAACCATTTTCCATGAAAGATGACATTATTTCATATGTGTATGTTTCAAGTATAATATCTTTATGATTTACATGGTTTCACTTTTCTCATTATGAAATGATATCCAATTTTTTTATATGGATTATGTTATTATGGGATGATGTTTATGAAACCCGTTTTTATTCTTTGGGTTATGATGAGTGATTTATGTTTATACTGTGGAACAAGTAAGAATGATTTCATTATGAGTTTGGTGGGACCTATATCTCCCTCCAATGCACTGGGTAAAGATTTATATCTCATGAGATAGACATGGCTGGAATGGAAAGTTGATCGGGTTCAGTGATACAGGACTGGAATGAGGAGTGAACTCGATTTAGTAAAGGATTTGTCCACTAAGATGGTCTTGGTAGAAATTCCTTTTTAACTATGTAAATCATATCACGTGCCCAATGGTTTTCGGCAATTACATGTTTTATTCCCATGTTATTTTACCATGATTGATATTCAATTATGATCTATTCCTTATGTACTTCCATGTTTTATGTCATTGCTCAAGATTTTGATGTCTTAATTGTATGTTCATTTTTTAAATTCAAATGTATATGTTTTGTTTTATTTTCTCCATACATACCCTTACTGAGCATTTAAGCTCACCCTTTATATGTTTTCTTTTCCCCAGGATATAAAGAATGGTTTTAGGTAGGGAAACAAAAGGGGAAGATATTTATGGGAGATGTTGAAGATCTTTCACCATGATTAGAAGATTATGTTCCGAGATTCCAAAGACACTAAATTATTATGGTCCTTCTGTGTTGGTTTTTGTTATGTATTAAGTATTTCACTAAAGTAATGTAACGTCCATGTACGACAAGCATTGGGGTTATATTTATCATATATGTCCCTGTTTTCTAAAAATGGTTTCATGTATGTTTAAAGTCCTTTTTACCCATTTTTTAGTTTTACTACATGTTATGAAAGGAATATTTGTTTTGTTTACCATATGATTAACTATTTGACTTTTCGACAAAATTACAAAGAAATGTTTTTTATCTTATAGGGCATGAACGGAATTTTACAGTTTCATAATTCCTTATTTTAATGAAGTTTACTCTAAAATATTTCATGGTTATTTTCTATAAAATCGTTTTCTTTTAAATTTGAGTGGCATTTTTTGAAAGGAAAATGTTTTTTAAGAAGAAAGGATATTTTCCTCAAGAATTATTTTCAAGTGTTTTATCAAAACCATTTTCCATGTAAGATGAAATTATTTCATATGTGTATGTTTCTGTTATAATATCTCTATGATTTACATGGTTTCACTTTTCTTAGGATAAAATGATATCCATTTGTTTTGTATGGATTATGTTATAATGGGATGATATTTATGAAACCCATTTTTATTCTTTGGGTTATGATGAGTGATTTATGTTTATGTTGTGGCACAAGTAAGAATGATTTCATTATGAGATGGGTGGGACCTAAATCTCCCTCCAATGCATTGGGTAATAATTTGTATCTCATGTGATAAACATGGCTGGAATGGAAAGTTAATCTGGTTCAGTGATATAGGACTAGAACAAGGAGTAAACTCGATTCATTAAGGGACTTTGTCCACTAAGATGGTCTTGGAAGCAATTCCATGGCTACTATGGAAATCATATCACGTGCTTAATGGGTTTCCACAATTACATGTTTTATTTCGATGATATTTTTTCACGATTGATGTCCCATTATGATCTATTCCTTATGTACATCCATGTTTATGTCATTTCTCAAGATTTTGATGTTTAAATATTATTTTCATATGTTTTAAATTCAAATGTATATGGTTTGTTTTATTTTCTCCATCCTTACCCTTACTGAGCATTTGAGATCACCCTTTATATGTTTTCTTTTCCCCAGGATATAAAGAAAGGTTTTAGGTAAGAAAATAAAAGGGGAATATCTTTATGGGAGATGTTGAAGATCTTTCACCATGATTTGATGATTATGTTCTGAGTTTCAAAAGATAGTAATCTATTACGGTCCTTGTTTGTTGGTTTTGGTTATTTATTATGTATTCCTCAAAAGTAATGTAATTTCCATGTACGTCAAGTTTTGGGTCTCTATATTTTGTATCAAAGGAAAGGTTTAGTCAAATTTTGGAAACTAGGATGTTAGAACTTTAGTGAGATCCCTAGAGATATTTCTAATGTATGTCTAGGGATGTCCATGTTGATTTGTATAACTATAGGTTACCGTCCTAGAATTATGTTGATGATCATGAATAACTTGGGGTATATCTAAGGTGTCATCGATTAGTGAATTTGTGATAAGTTATAATTTTTATGATTATGTGGTTCTTTATTATTTTTAATTTTTCTTTCACCATGGTTTTTGATTTTAGTCAATGGAGGGAACCAGAAAGAATTTTGTCAACATTGAATCCAATGGACAAATTGGTGACTATGAGCAACAAAATTGTGTAATTCCTAGAAAGAAAGACATTGTGATTATGCTGAATCAGTCATCGTGATATATGATTTAAAAGGTGAACAATAGTGGTATTCCTAATTCATCAAATAAGAGGAAGATGGACTTTTCTGCATGTTTGCATGGTGAGGAGCATAGAGAAAGGAATATTGAGATTTCAAAATAAGGAAAAACGAACCTTGATGAAACATTAAATGGAGGGGAAGATGTTATCTATGTGGGGAGAAGGGTCATAGAGTGACAAACTGTTATGGAGTTCAATGTCTTATCTGTGGAGAACATGGGCATTACCTAACTCAATGCCCTGACCTAAGAGGATACTTCTAAATCAAGGAAAGAATTATTCCATGAAAATCATTGAAGAGGATGGATTGAAGTTTTTATGTATTGGTATTAAGGAATAATGTTGTTGAGGTAATTTTATGGTATATTGGAATATCTATGTATTGGTCCATTGTGGTTTTCCATAAGAATATGGTACTGGTATCCATGAAAAATGATTTAAATATTTTTGGAAAGAAGATTATATGCACATAATGAAGGGATAAAGAGAAAATGAAATGAGCGCATGACTAATATAAGGACAAAGTGACATCATGGTTTGAGTATAAAGAATTTTTGGGGATTTTGGTATATGGAAAGAGTTAACTATTGAAATTAATCATGTTTTCACTAAAAGTTCAATGGGTAATCATTTTTCAAGTGAATACATGATTAAGGTATTCACATATTTGGAATTGTGCCAACAGGATATATCTTATGATATATGGGAGATAAATGATGGTATTCACATGCTTGTTCTGTGACCTTTGAAGTATTTTTTTTACTATGAACTTGGACTGAAGTATTTTGGATAAGCCTAAAAATTTGAATGAATTATGTTAGACATAAGATAGTACTGTTTAAGTCTAGAAATTTTTTCGATATTACAGCAGGAATTTTCTAATAATGTAGTTTTAGAAAAAGGACAACCCATAGAATGATCGACAACCCATCGCATCGGACAAGGATGTGGGAATCGAACTCACAACCGAAGTGTGATAGGCCTTTATCGGCTACCACTGGCCTACAAGAATTATCTGGTTAGTAGAAACTATATTTATTTTATTAATATGTATGATAAATGAAGTATAAGTCCTTTTTTTGAATCATATATGATTAACCTCACTATAGATGGACTTATGTATATTTTATAACGTTTTCTAACCTTTTGATTGAGACAGATGGAATGATGCATCATTCTATCACATGATCTGCTAACACTTCAAAATGAAAAATTCAATATCATTTCATTAATAGATGAAGTAAAAATTGTTCATGGCATGAACAACAGTGAGATTGTACCTAAATAAAGTAAGTATTTCTTCTAATTCAAATTCTTCAACTATAGGGAAATGATCTGGAAAACCAGAAATGTAGTCCTATTTTCCTCATATCTAATGAATCAGATGGTACCTTAGATCATCACAAATTTATGGCTTTGTGATTGTTGGATTTTTCAGTGAGATGTTCTCTACCACTCCTAGTCAGAACTTGATGGTTATGTTTCTCTTCCATATCCATATTTTCAACTATATCCTCCTATGTGGAAAACCAGTGATGAGTTAATTTGGGTAACCGATATATTTCATACTTCACTTTTTAAAATTATGTTTTAATATTCCTTTTTACAATGTGGGTTTCTATGAAAGAAACTTTTAAGTAGTAAACCATTTATAACCACAACTAATTTCGAGGGAGAAATTCATTTTAAGGGGGGTAGAATGTAACAACTTGATATTTTATGAGAATTATTCTTTTTAATTTCATTGATGTCTTGTGTCGTAGAATACACCAAAATTAGCTTATGCTATATGAAACATCGTATTATCTTGCAGTATAGACAACACAATTCTTGGCTCATGTTACACAAAATTTCATGTTAGTTTTGTAGAAATTATTCTATGAAACATTAAGTATATATTTGGTTTTGAATTATGTTATATGAAACACCAAAGGGAGCTTAAACTAGACTCATCCCTGGCTTGGATTGCATTACATGCAATTGCGACCTTCCTCGATAGCGTGTCTAGTACGCAATATAGGGTTTCACTAAACAACGATATATGAATATAATATTATTATAAACTAGCTGTTATGAATATTATTAACTAAATTTTGAATTTTATGACATTATAATTCATCTTACCCATTTTATAGAACATGGTGTGAGAACAAAATAAATTTTTTCGGTAAAATAAGTATTTTTTAAAAAATGCAGTTTTCATCCTTTTGATGGTGCACCCCCATTAAATATAGTTATTGACCAGTTTATAAGTTCAATTTGAAAAATTAAAATTTTTCATTGGGATCAGGATATAAAAATTTACTTTGGATAAAATATTCATATTATTCTGATAACTTTCATTTTTTATGAATATTAAAAACACGCTATATTTTAATTAAAAACAACTTTTTTCATCATAATAATTTATATGGTTGAATTATAATATTGAATGGTTTTAAAGTATAAATATTATATATTTTTACCATTTAATATAATGTGTTACATTATCATTGATTTTACATTGAATTCATAGGTTAAATCATTTCAATCATTTACAATATTTTAACTTTTAAAACTCATTTTCATAATAATGGGATTAATTTTAAATTAATTTATGCAACGTCTGTGATTTGAATTTAAAAAAATGGATTTCATATTTGGAATCATTAGACCCAAATTATTTTAATAAGTAAATTTTTATTTTTAGGAATTAATAATAGTAACTATGGTAAATTTTATTTACCATAGTTAAAAGTAAATCGGGTAGTTAAAGGTAAATATAATATTATAAAATTAACCTGACACTTGTATTAATATAATTGGTTGATTATATTTTTCCCTAAATAATACTTGGGTCAAAATTGAATCTAATTGAAGCCACATTTATTTGATTAAGACCTTTTATTTATTTTATTTAAATGAAAGTGAAATATGTCTAACTCAAACATTAATAATTAGATTATTTTTATTATAAGGTTATATAGAATATAAATTTGATTTTAAATACTAATTTGAAATATAAAATGTTTTTATTTATCATGAAAATGTATTTATTATTTTTAATAGAAATTTAATTACCTTAATAGCTTATACATTAATGATATAGAAATTATTTTTTTCGTGAAAAATCAATAATATTGTTTTTATTAAAATAACAATACCTATCAAATGGACCAAGAATGGGAACAAACATTATGTTTCAAGTATATATATACTATAATAATCCAAGGGTATCTTTCTGGACCATTATGATCCTTATAAAACCGATAAAGGAATTTATATTATTTTATTTTAAATGATGTCATTGATGTCACCTTCAAAATTTAATAAATATAACAATTTAAATGTTGTGATTTCAAGATGATAAATTCAAGTAAAAATATTATTATGAAAGTTACTATATTTATCTTCATCATAGTATATTATTTTTAATTTCTATGCAACAAATAATTTTATTAAATAATTATACCAAAATGTTGTACTAATTATTATATTAAGAGATATACCAAATAAATGGTTTTAAATTTTTTAAAATAAATAATATATGAATGAATTCATGTTCCCCATGAATTTTTTTGATGGACACGACATGTTAGGAATCTATTAAATATATTAGTTCGAACATATCTTCTGTGAGGATTTTATTTAAGTTTAAATAAATAAATAGTGTCAAAATTGACACTATTGTAATTTAATAAAAATAACATCATATAGAATTGTTTAAAAGTCACAAGAAATATTTAAAAATTATAAATGAATATTAATATGGTCAATAATTTCATAAATTATCCAATTATAGACAATTCACAACACATAAGTAATTATTTATAACGATTTAAAATTTAGAATCTTATTCCCACAAATAAAATTAGATAGATTAAATAAGGATAAATCAAGTAGATAAGGTTTAAAATAAATCTCCAACATGTCTAAATTTTATTGGTTGAGGATATAACAACCCTATCACATATAATATTTTAATATGAGTCATTTTTGGAGGTTTCTATGTGCGGTTTGATTTATTATAAATTAACATTTATTAGGTTTCCAAAGGTTCCCCTCTCCTCTCCTATATAATGGCACCTCCTCCCTATTCTCTTTACACAATTTTGAGCCTTCAATATCGGCCAATCCCTACCCATTTTCCTTCTTAACTTACCTATAAAAATTATTGAGGTTCTAGAATCCTCAAAAGACCATCTCTAGTTCCTTTAGAGGAATTATAAAAGAGGTGTGTCGAAGAAGAGGAGGTTTAGATACGTACGAAGCATATCAGACCTAAGGTAAGGGATAACTATTCCAATCTCATTTTTATCTGAGATTTTTTATTCATAAGTATTTACTAGGGTTATATTTATCATCCATGTCCCTATTTTATAAAAATTGTTTCATGTATGTTTAAAGTCCTTTATACCCATTTTTGAATTTCACCATATGTTATAAAAGGAATATTTCTTTTGTTTACCATATGATGAACTTTTTGACTTTTTTGAAAAAAGTACAAGTAGAATGTTTTTTTAACTTATACAACATGAAGATAATTTTACAGTTTCCTAACGCCTTATTTTCATGATGTTTACTTTACAAGATTTCATGGTTATTTTCAATAAAACCCTGTTCTTTTAAAATTGTGTGGAATTATTTGAAAAGAAAATGATTTTTCAGAAGAAAGGATATTTTCCTCAAGAATTCTTTTCAAGCATTTTATGAAAACCATTTTCCATGTAATGATGAAATTATTTCAAATGTGAATGTTTAAAGTATAATATTTCTATGATTTACAAGGTTTTACATTTCTTATGATGAAATGATATCCATTAGTTTTATATGGATTATGTTATGATGGGTTGATGTTTATGAAACCCATTTTTATTCTTTGGGTTATTATGAATGATTTGGGTTTATCTTATAGCACAAGTAAGAATGATTTATTTATGAGAAGGGTGGGACCTATATCTCCCTCCAATGCATTGGGTAAAGATTTATATCTCATGTGATAGGAATGGTTGGAATTGAAGGTTATTCTAGTTTAGTGATTCAAGACTGGAATGAGGAGTGAACTTGATTCAGTAAGGGATTTTGTCCACTAAGATGGTCTTGTTAGCAATGGCTTGGCTACTATGGATATCATTTCATGTGGTTAATTTTTTTGCATAATCGCATGTTTAATTCCCATTATATTTTATCATGATTGATGTTACATTATGATTTATGCCTTATGTACTACCATGTTTCATGTCATTTCACATGATTTTGATGTTTTAATATTATGTTTATGTTTTTTAAGTTCAAATGTATATGGTTTTTTTATTTTCTCCATAATTACCCTTAATGAGAATTTGAGCGCACCCTTTATATGTTTTCTTTTCCCCAAGATATAAAGAAATTTTTTAGGTAAGAAAACAAAAGGGGGATATCTTTATGGGATATGTTGAATATCTTTCACCGTGATTAGAAGATTATGTTCCGAGTTTCCAAAGAAACTAAACTATTATGGTCCTTGTCTGTTTGTTTTTGTTATGTATTAAGTATTGAACAAATGTAATGTATGTCCATGTATGTCAAGATTTTGGTCTCTACATCTTAACTAATACTATATTCAAATTTCATCAGTGCAATTATAAGAATTAACTATCTGAATAAGTTATAATTTATAACATGCCATTTATAAATGGATTTTTTTGATACATTTTAATAAGAAAAATTATTTCATATTTATGATAAAAATAACATTTATTATAATATGTTTATTATTGATATTAACTTATCAATAATGAAATATAAAATGAAAATGATCTTTGGGAAGAGTAGTGTTATATCCTCTTGATCAGAATTATTAATATTTATCCATTTACAAGGAACTCATTTAGATATAATTTCTCAATTATCTTCAAATAGTTGTTACTAAATGTTTTTATAATCAATGTAATTATGTTTTATATCTTCCCATTATAATTTATGTATAAGAAATTTTAAACCAATATAAATGTCACTGATTTTCAGATAGACCCTTGGAAGAAAATCTTGTGAAATTATATTTATAATTATCTCCTCTCTATTCCAATGCACTTCATCGTAGAAAGATTATATACCTTGTAACATAGAAAAAAATAAGTTTTGAATTGTTTTATCTTTTATAATTCATTATTTTTTATAATATATAATAATAATAGACTATAAATCAATTTAGATCTATTAGTGTAGAATAGATCAATTAAAACATGGTTTCCACTTTAATTTATTATTTGAAATATTCATTCCTTAATATTAATAATTGGTAACTGTAAAATATATTTTCCATATTTTATCAACAAAACTATTTTGGAAAATTATGGATTCATACTCTAACCTTTTTTTGAAACATTTCACTTATAAATTCAAAATATATTTTCTATAATCACTGTTATTGTTGAAAAATATAAATGGATTTTTTTTTCAATTTGACTATTATTTTTATAATTTCACTGTTTCATGAATTATTTTGTGGTTTTGATATATAGATATACACCATAGTGTCTCCATTATGGAATATAGATTTGGAATAAAATTTCCCATTATAACAGCCATTTAAAATCATTGACATGAAAAACTCTCAGGGATTAAACATAATGATTGATTTAATGGTTTTTTTCTTTTCTGTCAATAGAAATTTTATAAAAAAATTGAAAAATAAAAAATTCCATATTATTACTACATTTCATAATCTATGTCTATTTTATCATCAATTGTCAAAAATAGAATAAATTATTGAACCATCCTACATAGAGTTCTCCCAAATATGTATGCAATGAGTCCATTATTTATTTAAAATAAAACATAACAATTTTATATTATTCTAAACCATTTCATACATAGAGGATTTATTATTCATAAAAATTATATATACTTACCATGAGGAATATCAAAGCCACCTTTTCGTTTTAAATTTCATATATATTATGTATCTATGGAAAAAATCCTCCCGCTATACTTTGTGGACTCTACTTCTCCAATTCAAACATGTGTGAATTTTTATAATGAACCTCTTAGAGGATAACTCTTATCAAACTATCTCAAAATTTATATGTTTTCCTCATAGAATTTTAGTATATCATTTCTAATTATAGATGATAATATCTTTAGAGTCTCTAGGATAATTTATTGAAATGCACAAAATGATTCATTGATGTAAATTTGTAGGTAAACCAATATTTTAACAAACAATTATCACCCAACACATTAGGTTGTGTCCTAATGGATTTCAATCATATTATGTAATATATTAATCGATATGGTAAGTATATGATCATTTGGTGTGATTCCATTTGTGAATCATTCCTTTTATTAAATCCTGGAAAATTTTCAAAAACCTATACCACATATATTCAATACCATTTACAACAATCTCAACTTTTATGTATTATGTATTGTGAGTTATGAAATACCTTCATTCAACATATAAATGATCAATGAATACATGGTTCAGATAAACTCCACCAAACCCACTTAGATTAATATATATACAATACCATGTTCATTCATTATTTTACTAATCATTTATAAAATTTCTTAAATTAATCTAATAATTTATTGGAATTTACCTCTAGATTCACCTATAAATATTTCATGAAACATTTCTGAACTAACTCAAAATTATTTGTAGGATACCTTTATTTATAAATTCATCTTTATCGAATGTTGTATAAATTAGTTTGCCAGTATACCTTGGGTAAAATCTAAAATGAGATATTGAAACAAAATTTTGGATAAAATATATTTAATTATTATATATTTTATTTTAAATGTATTATTTTTCAACAATCATATATTATTAGTATTATAATTATATAAAACATCATTTTTTTTGTTTTGGACATATGATTCATGAATTTATGAACTATTAATTAAGAATAAAGTACTGAAAAAATCCATTCCAACTATAAAATAATGTCTCATATTATTTGAAATATACAAAAACATAAACGTTTTGTTTGTATGAAATTCAAAACAATGGTTGAACATGAATCCATTGGAAAATCATGAATTTATTCACTCCCATGTACCAATATCATAATGGAAATTCATCAACTCTAGAGAGAATTTATATTACATCATATAATATTTTTATACTCTCTTAGACCCTATATTTGAATAAAAATATGTGGATGGTCATATTTTGTTTTAATACCCTAGAACTAAAATGTAAATCTAGTGATGAATATTCTAAATGTAGATGAAAATATTTTATTACACTTTAATTCATTGTAGTTATTCTTCTATGACATTTTATTTTACTTGAAAAGAAAACATTATTTTGTTCACTTCACTTTCACCTAAATACATTGTCTATTTTGACAAACGTTTAAAGTAACTAATAGATTTAGATTATCCTTGGGCTTTTTAATATATTCTACCATTATTGTCACTATCAATATATATCTGTTTAGTGAAGTATAGAAAAAAACCAACCCATCTCATCCACACTATTTAACCATACTTAGTTAAATAATGATAAACATAGTGGTATGGATGATAACATTAGAATAATGGATACTTGATTACCCATATGGACACCCAAAATTGGTAATTGATCAAAATAATATATAATTTTTAAGAAAAGGTCACTACCTAACTTTCCCACTTCCAATTTACATTATTAATGTTAAATTAAAATATCATTTATACATAGACTTTACTTATCCTTATTAAGTGATAGAATAGTAGATAGAAACTTATAAGAATCCATGCACATATATTTCATTATAATCTCCCCATATATAGTAGATAACATGATATAAAAAACATAAGAACCACCCTATTTGAGTCTATGAGAAGATTACCATTCATGTACCCTCACACGGTGAGGTTCTTGATCCTGATTAGGGGACACTAGTATAGGATATAATCTTCAAGTAGCAGTGTAACACATAGTAAATTGTGACACTCATGAAAGATTGTTCTAGTGAGGGCTCAGTCTGGGATGTGAAATCATCATTGCGTTTTCAATGTTGCATTTTTTATTTTCTTCTGTTTTCAAATAATATTATGTATAGTTTATCTTGATTAAAAAAATAATAGAGATTTAATAAATTTATTTATCTAATTAGTATCCGATTATTTGATCAATTCCTAGTATCCTTCATCATTTCACACAGAATGTCTTATCATATGAACATTCTAGTGGAAAATATCTATATTTCCCTTTCAAAACCCAAGTGATTCTTTACACTATTACTCGAATGTATTTAAGTAGATGCACTTACAAAATTCTAACTCATAACATCTTGATGCATTGAGTGCACTACCAAATCCTAAAATCCTAACCCATATTACCTCAAAATTTTCCTCTAATATACCTAAAGGCCCAAAATATATAATTATGTTGATTCCAACATGGTATAGTCAATTGAAAAAATTCATAACAGCTCCCAAAAAAATTAAGAGTCCTGATTAAGAAAAGGGTAAAAATTGTTTTATTGTTCCATTATATTTAAAGTAATGAAAGGTGTATTAACATAATGTTATCTTGTGGTATTTATCTTCTATATGCATAAATGTATTTATTTTACACTTTTAAATATATTTCTTATAATATTTTTATTTTATACGTTTAACTAAAAATTTTATGAACAAATAGTAATTTATAATTCAACTACTTTATTCCATCTTGCATATCTCATTTTATTATTTATTTAATGTGACCAGATTTAATCATGTATAAAATAAACCTAAATTTGAAGACATAAAATATATAATGTGAATTGGTAGAGAGATTTTTAATGGTTGATTTATTCATTTGAAAATAAATTAACCTATAACCCTAGGGTGAAAACTATTGGATCTAATAAAGGATTAAGAAACAACAATCCATCATCGATCATTGTATGTTCTCAGGATGATTTTACCTTGACTATGATTCCGAACAACCTTATATCTTATGGGTTATATTTTTTACATGTTTGATACTCATATAGAGGTGAGGGGAACTAGAGGTATGGAATATATACAATATACCACATACATGCATGTGTTTCATAATAAAGGTGGGATATATTACATGAAAACAATCATATTTAATCTAAAAAAGAATTTTCATATAAAAAACCATGAAGGAAAATTAAATAAATTTAAAACATGTAATTTGATGTGTATTATCAATTTATAATAAAAATTACATGTGTTAAATTTTTTATGGTATCATTTAATTTTAATTCTGTATAAATTAATTTACATGGTGTGAAACCTAGTATAGATTTTATTGAGTGTAAATAGGTACGAGACCACCCATGTCTTAATTGAACACCACATGTGTAATAATTACACAATTTCTGTGTACTAATTAACTATAAAACAAATGTGTATTAATTTTACCTAATTTTTACATTAAATAATTACACACCTTGTGAGTATTAATTACACACCGCATGTGAATTAATTATGCACCATGAATGTAGTAATTAATTATGAAGATCATACATGTTGATTAATTATACAACATAAGAGTATTAATTAAACACCTTGGGACAATTAATTACATACCTATTATGTATTAATTATTTACTCACATGATATGTTAACTACTCGCCATGTTTATCGACCACAGGATCACCGTGTTGAGTGGTCACAATATATAGGTTATTTACAATGTGTGTCACCCTGAAAACTATGTTCCACCTATAGATATCTTTATTAATTATTTTATTATTACTATTAATAAGAATATCAATAAAAAATATACAGTAAATTTCATATTATTTATTTAAATAATTAAAAGTAACAATTAATTTTGAAATCATATAACAAATAATAAAATATTAATATATTTAAACATGGCATTCTGGACACCACATGAAGGTTTCATGCACTACGAATGCCTATCGAGCTCATGAACAAGGATGGTTTCTCAAAATTTCTAATGATTAATCCATGAGAACTTGATGATGAATTGTCATGTCTCATTTATAATCTAGCTGAAATAATTAAAAATAATCCTAAAACCGAAGATGGGATCATTCATTTTACGATTATAATAAAATTAAAAAATAAATATAACAAATCTCTTTTGATAATTCTTCTATTTAGATGTTGATAATTCAAAATAAATTTGATTTATACATTTATTTCTCTATGACGTACCAAAATGGAACACCTTTTGTGGTGATTCACATATGATCTACAATCTCATAACATTTTTAATGAATCTTTGGGTAGTAGGGTAAAGGGTTTGATTTTCTTACACCATTAATACTAATTAAAATAAGTGATATTTGAAATCGATGATTATGTATATTTGTTTCATGATATTGGGATATATGTAGAGTAATAAGATTGAATCACAGGGTCTTGAAAGATACCTTAAACATGTTCTTGAGAAAATATCTAGAGGGAATTATTTAGTGAAAAATGATTCATTTTCAATGGAAACCATATAGTTAACCCTATAAAATGATATATTTTGTGAATATATATGTCTAGTGTTTTAATTTTAAAAATTTCACAAAGTTACCTTCATCAAATATAAAAATCCAAATATTCTTCATGAAAATAATAATACCAGTTTTGACACATCAAGGCATGATCTAATCCGCACATATTTCAAATATAATTTTATTAAATAATTAAATAATTATTTATTTAAATATATTTAAATCCCATATAATTCTCATCAACAACCCCTTAACTCTACCTAACCATCCTGCTCGACATTTATCAACTACTAAAAATAAATACTAATTTAATAAATAAATATATTTTTGTTAATAAGTAAATTAATAAATACTATATTCATGGTCTTTATAATAAATATTTATATTAATATTAATCCATATAAATAAATATTATTTATTACCTTGAGTATAAATAAGAGATAAATAAATATTATATATTTACATAAATAATTTTACCTTTCGAATAAATATTTATTTCAAATTCAACACACACATATATATTCTCTTCAATAAATTGTTATTGAATTAATGTGATCATACATAACTTTATAATTATTAAACTGAAATTTTGGAAAAATGAATATTTATATTGTTAAATAAAAATGTAATATAACAGGGATCATGGATACACTTTTTTGGGGACCTCTAGAACTATTATTTAAGGATGGTTGATTGGATTTATCAATGTCCTATATCAATGTATTGAAAAATGTAAATGATCCCAAAATTTAATATGCTAATTATGAAAAGATGACGACCACAGACAAACAACCACTGTGAAATAAATTCTTTTTGTCACAATATCTATTAATAATATAGGTCTCATTCTCATGTAATCAACCAATGTTCTTGTTTTTTATTCTTTTGAATATATGAAATAAACATATCAACATACCATTGATATAGATTTTAGTTTGATAGAAAAATAATAATAAATGGGAAATGATATTATCTTCCAATTGAATGGATGTGAAAATTCCTTTCACTACGTGTTCATTAAAAACTAATCATTCATGTCATAGCATATGCACCATAAATCCCACAAATAATGTACTTATGGTTTTTTCAGTATATAATAGTATGTGATTCATGATATGTATAAATAATTATCTAAGGATCTTTTCACACATTAAAATATAAATATATCCAATGAAACATAACATGCTGAATTCATAATGGTCGTTCTACCCTCATAACTGCCTTTATTGGAGTTTAAAAAGTGAAAAATCCATGATATGAATTCTTATCCTTTTATAATTACCCAATCTAATTAGAAAATATAATTTTTTATGGTATCATAACACATAAGTCGAAATCTATTGCATTATTTTATTAAACTCACAAGATCACAAGAAATTAAATCCTGAAGAACCGATTAGTTTAGCTGTCTTAGAATCCCATATTTCAAACATGATTCCCATAATATATTGGAAAATGAAAAAAAACATGATACATAATAAATGAAATAAACTGCATCCTTAAAATATTGTTCAATGATTTCTTATTCATAACCCATGTAAAAGAAACATAATACGGGAGGGATAAAATGCATAGTAAGGGTATGTAAATAGGATGAAATAACAAATAAATGAGAAAAAATTTATATAGAAAGGTAATAAACTAAGAACATGTTCCATTCAAATTACTAGATAAGTAAAAATAAATATATGAAGGTAAGATTCCAAATCACATTCCAATTAATCAATAAACTGAAATAAAATGTATCCATAGATATATTGAAGAAAATCAAAGAATAATAATAAATGATAATAAATGGGGGTGATGATTTCTTAGTGGACTTCATTTCTATGAAACATGAAAACCAATACGATAAATTCCTCTCATAAGATGGTTTGAAATTGTGGATTGGAACTCGTTTAATTTTCCCACCTTATTTTCCTCTTAAGAACCCGTTGATGCATCAAACAACTATATAATGTCCCAGATCCACCCATTACTACAAGCATGAATCATTCAACAAATAAACTAATCAAAATAAATAATATTACATATCAAGTAAGCATATTTAATAAAGAATACATAATTGTCATTATTTCCTGAAATAATCAAATAAATCTCAAAGTATACACTCTATGTAAAATTGTATTCTGTTTAGGAAATAATGATTTACATTATATGAGAATATAGATATTCATGTAAGTTTACAATTGAAAATTATTACAATAATGTGATTGTTTAAATGGAAATTTAACAATCAAAAAAGAAAATGAGACTGTAATGATTATCATTAAGAACATTCTTGAGGAAATAATCATTAAAAAATCCAAAGTGTCCCATATAACTTTGAATCATTAAAATAATAATCCCCCTGAATGAATAATGTTTAAAAAACATATAATATAATGATTTTAAATAAGATTCAGGATATGAAATGTCAAAAAGAATTATATACACCAAATAAAAGTGAATTGGCGTATAATAACATCTAAGTCTCAATAGAAATTAACTTGAGACAAAATTCCCTTACATATAAATTTAATGAAAAAAATAGTTATAATTATCTACTGAAACATTTATGAATTACCCTTGTAATCACAAAAAAGTAATCTTCTAAGAAATGGTTGTGGTAAAATCTATACATTTTGTACAAGGTAAAAAGTGTATTCATTTTTTTACATTGTGAAAAGGTTAGAAATTTCCTCATTCAAAAAGTGAAGAAAATATTCCATTGAAAATATTGGTAAAAGATAAAATTATTAAAAAAGCATTTAATATATAATTTTCAAATATTTAAAAAAAATTTAATAAAACATGGTATTAGAATCAATTCTTCTCTATGACTAAAGATAGAATGATGTAATCTTTTCCTAAAAAATTTTATAGAACAACATGAGTACCAAAAACAATAAAAATGGTTCTAATACTTGATAAAAGTCATTAATAGCCACATGAAGCATAAATGAAAAGTTTTATTGGATAATTCAACCATTATTTTCTTGAATTTAAATTTATTTACAGAAAATCTTGAATAAAAAGAGATTCTGAATTGTACCCTTGAAAAGGATACAATTCTGAAGTAAAAAATAAATTAATAAACGATTTTATTATGTGTATAAAATTTAAATTCAGATAAAAGAACTATAAATGAGACAATAAATTATGAAAATTGGTATCACACAAAGTCATTTAATATTTATGACAATGAGAAATTAATATAACTCAATGAAATGATTTTGTGTTATAAAATCTGATTTCACTTGGTAACATTTAAGTTAAATACAATTAAAATTACTTCTTCAAATATAAACTGAACAATAAAATTAAAAAAAGATTAATTTATGATATTACATGTCAATGAGTTAGTATTCACACCATATGTAATATAATAGTTATACTAAAATTAAGTATGCCTCACAGAATGAAAATGAGAGAAGATTCCCGTACCATTAGTTTGGTTTTGGGTTAAGAACAATTAACATTATGTATAATAAACATATTATAATTTTATACATTCATCATACCCTCTTTTATTTGTATCATTACTGTTATATCACATATTACCAGGTTTTAAACAAATACTACGACTATTAATTTTAAGTCGGGTGTTTTGACCAAATTCAATTTATGTGTTATAAATGACTTTGGTAAGTCACTATAGTCTAATGGGTCATTATATAACATATCCATAATAATAATATAGAAATAAATAGTATATTAATACCTAAATTATATTTTTACAAAAAATAATTAAATTTTAATTTGATAAATGATCTAATTTAACAATAATAGAGCTGGTAGACCGTAGGTATTAATGGGTAACATTCCTGTTTTTCAATTATTATTGTGTAATGAAGGTAAGTAAAAATATATCCTTCAAAAATTATAATTATATCATAAATACCATTTTATATAGTCATATGTACTTATATATTGGATTCTTGTGATGAAAAATGAATCACATCATGTAGAGGATGCAGTAGTCCACCCGACCATGAATGACACTACCACTTTTAAATAAAATGATATATCTATCTATATATTTATAATATTTACAAAAGGTTAATTGTCTAAATAATATAATATAGATTTTTTATGTCACATATTTTTAATTAAATATATCCTTAATACATTCCACATATAGTGTGAACAAATCACGTCTCTTTAAGGGGGTGGTCGTACACACTTCCACAAATGGTCTTATTGTATCGACACAAAATGAACGGTATAAGGTTATATTTATAAAAAAATAATGAAGACTAAATAAATTTTAAATATAATTTAAAAATATATAAATTGAATTTAAATCATAATTTACACCATGGGAGGAGGTAAAGGATGAATGAACAATCATCGTCTCATGAGGTGGTAGTTCGCCGTACACTTAAATAGTATATTCATTAACCATTAGATGGCGGTGATTGTAAGTCCTGGAAAAACCATAACCTAAAAAATCAAAGTTTATTGGGAATAATTTTTTTATATAATCATTTAATAAATAAAATTTGTGGAATGTAGAATGGAAATAAAATGATAGATTTTTAGAAAAGATGTCACCTCTTAATCGGGTAACTCCTTTTGGTTTGCACTAAAAAGTTTACTCAGATTGATTTCTATAAAAAATGAGGTTTCAAGGATTAATGTATAGATTTTGGGGAGTTAATTGGTATTTTCTTGTCCAAACCTATTTGGCGTGAATGGCATGAGATAGTGCGAGGAAATGAGGCCTTTGATAATGATGTATGAGTGGAACTCTTGTAATATTTTAAAAGAAAGGACCCACCAACGTTTTATAAATTTATTATAGATCAATAATTTTAAAAAGTATATAAAATTTATTATATGTTCTATATATGGACATAAAATTATTTTGGTCATGAGTATAGGTCTTATTAGGCCTTAATTTTAAGTATTAGTCCCTTATTAAGCTTAATTTAACCTTAGTTGTTGTAATTAATTTTAATTACATTAAAAAATATTTTTTGTAAAAAATATACTGAAATTATTAGAAAATATAAATTATTTTTATTATTAATATTTAATCCATATTTATAAATTAAATACAATGAAATGGAATAAGTAAATAATAATGTAATCCCACAGACCTAAAGACAATGACAGTTTTTAAGTAAAATCAAGGAAATGTTTGCTATGATTTTATAGTAAATTTCAATTTTAAATTTATTTAAATGAACTAAATTGAAACAATTTATAAAAATATAATCTAATTATTATTTTTAAATAATATGAAAAATAATTTATCCATATAAAATACATTTTAAAAAGAAAATTTTAATTAAATATCAATATTTGTCACTATTCGTTAAAATGAATCTTCACAGAAATATACCATAAATTTACCCTAAGAAAATTTTAACATTTAAAATTAAAATATTATGGGTATTTTAACATATAATATTTATAAAATTGAATATAATTATATTTAATAATGATTTTCAAGAAAAATGCGATAAAATTTCCTTTATAAAAATATTGGGTTTTATGTGTAATAATGAGTTTATTATTATCTTCTGTCTATCGAATCTATTGGATGAATATAAAGAATATTTTATTTAATATATATCATATATATATAATTAATACCATTTAATAATTTTAATTAATTTAATATACTGAGACAAAATCCCTTGCGTGAAATTCAAGCTACCGAAGAATATCTCTCATAAGTACGATGAAAGTTGACTTAGTTTTGTGTGCATTACAATCTAAAAACATATAGAATTTTTATAAAATATTTTGTATATTATAAATTATTGGGATATTATATTCCTTTAAACACTTGGTGTTTCATTTCATACATGGTATCGAATTCAATATTCAAAATCTAGAATTATAGGATGTTACATTCCCCACACAATAATTAAATTGCATCACCACAATTTAACTCAATATTAGTGATATATTGTACGATATTTCCTAAAATTTATTCTGAAATCATTATAAGGGTCTATAAAAAATCCTCTAGAAAACAAATAATTGTATGTACATGGGTTACATGAAAAAACATATAACAATGTTTCTATGTAGGATAAAATCAGTGGAAAGTTGTGTTTTTTACTTAGAGGAAAAGTGTAAATATTTTTAGGGGTGATTGAGGTCATCACTAAAAAAATTTGAATGATCAATTGAAGGTTTAAGGCCTCAATGATATATATCTATGTTGATTTTTTAGATAATCAGTCAATAAAAAATATGGTATTATGATAACATGATTTTTATCCTTTTTATAATGGTGAGTTGTTATTCTAATACAAAATAATATAAGTAAATATAAATTCTTGATACATTTAAATTTCGTAAGAACAATTTCTTATTTTTTTCATTCATAAAATTATAATTCATCCCTTACCTCAAGAAATTGGTATCAAAAAATTAACTTTGACCCCTGATGTACTAAAACATTTAACAGATCGTAAGGCCTATTAAAGAGTGACCAGTATAACTATTTTTCTCTAACTATTATGAAAATTAAATATAGTTGGTATATAAATATATAAAACCATAAAGGTAGCACTAATGTTTCATCATTAATATTTATTCAAAAACATTAATAAATAATTACAAATAAACCATGACGTGTAGTCCAGTGGTAGGAACAAAAACCATATTATCCTTCAGTCATGGGTTCATGCCATGAAACCTTTTCGGACATGGAAGGTTGTCACTCAACATACAAGTTAACATTTTCTAAAACCATATTATTATAACTTCAAAAAAAAATATTATACATCCTTGAAGTTAAATGATTAAATATACTCTTAACTATTCTTTCCAATATATCCCCAATACATAACTATTTTATCCATTTATTTCCTTCATAAATCTATCCGTGATCTTGGGATTATCTTTTAAGAGTGTTAATTGACTTGGTTATTTCCCATTTTCCCCATATTTAAGGTGATGAAATGAAAAATGGATCCTTAGTATCAGTTTGATTTCCTTTCATCATACTCATCATTTGTCATCAGCAACCCTTTCCATTATGTTCTTGTGTACTACACATAAAGAATTTTCTTATTCTATTCAGAAAATTTCATGGGTGTATCCATAAATATTTCTAACTTTTCATAAATCCTTCATTATTTTCATTATTTTCTCCACCACTCGATCACTTAGAAACCTCCATCCTTATATTATTTGGGGTGTTCAACAGTTTCTAAAGGTAAATATTTTTAATCATATTCCATGAAAACTGATTTGGAAAACACATGATATCCTTTAATTTATTCTACACCTCAGTTGGTTTCTCATATTCACTAACTTGTCCTTCATTTTTTATGTGAATTTGAATCCTTTGGATATAAACCAATAACTAAACCTAGATAGAATAGTGTGAGAAACAGTATTCAGAGTGATAAAAGTATAAAATCATTTATAAGATATCTAAATCATAACACCTTATTTTTTAATCTAAATCCCCATATATATAACCTTGATCATTATTGGTAATTATCCATTAAATTTTTTCATAATGGATATTAAATAAAACAACGGTTATCCTAGATATATCCCTTGGGAGTGTCACATTAGGTGTTGAGTAATTCCTATTTTCATGTACCAGGTTACCCCATGATTGGATTGGAATACATTTTCAGAGTTGTTACTTCTACAGACATTTGCTCCAGAACCTTTTCCACTTATAGAATCTAGAAAAGATATATTTCTCTGAATACCCATGTAATATCTACCTTAAAAATATGATAGGATTATCTTACCTACATATCCCTAAAGTTTATCTTAGGGTTGTGGTCCCTAATATATGTTTTTTAAATCTATTATCTAGGGTTTCTTCTAAAATTACTTCGATACCAACTATAGCACCTAAACCCCAGAATCCTGAATCATGTGCATTATTTTTTAACATTTTTATGTATACAAGGAATTAAATCATGAGGTAATGATCAGTATATAAGTCCTAGAAGGAAAAATTACATACATGATTCCAATAAGACATTTGTTAATAGAAAACAAAAACATGCAAGATAATACATGAAATAAACACTGACCTTAAAATAATATTCAATGATTTATTCTTCATAACATAAGGAAATAAAAAATAATAAGGGTGATCATAAGTGATCAGTATGTGTATGTAAAGTGGAATAAATAATGAATCAGTGATAACTAACTGACATGGATTGGTAAATAAATGGTAACACATTTTATTCAATTACGTGAACATGAAAAATCAATATAGAATAGAAAGAATCTGAAACACATGCCATTTAATCAAGGAACTGAAATGAACTGTACACATTGATATGTCAATGAAAAATCCCATGGATGAATAATAACTAAATTTAAATGAGGGAAATTCTTTCCAAATGGATGTTATTTATAAGGAACATGAAAACTTATACCACCAATACCTTTAGTAAGACAATTTCAAACTGTTGATAGAAACCCATTTAATTTTTGAAAATTCTTTGTCCCATTAGAACCTATCAATTCAACGATAAGCTATATAATGTTTGGGATCTTCCTTCATTACCAGTCCAAATCATTCCTCACATTGAATAATCAAATTAAATAATATTCCTTTTCTAATATCCATACAGAATAAAGAATAAAGAATAAATTATATTTCACCAAATAATCATATAACCCTCAACATAGACACCATATGTAAAATGGTGTACAGTTTAGGAAATATTGATATCCACGGTATGTGAATGCGGATGTCCATGTAAATTTACAATTAAAAATTAATACAATAATGTGATTATTTCAGGTGAATGCTAACAATTAAAAAAGTAAGTGAGATTGAAAAGATAATCATCAAAAAAATCAAAAGGAGAATAACATTTAAACATTCAAAAGTTCTGATATCACATTGAATCATTTAAATCATAATCCATGTGATGGAATAATATTAAAATAAAACACAAAATATCACAAGAGTAAGGAGATTCATTATATGGAATGTCAAAAATCATTATATACACCAAATAAAATTGAATTGGTACATAATATCAAATAAGTCTCAATGGAACTTAAATTTAGATGAAATTCCCTTATATACGATTCAAAATAAAAAAATCAACAAATGAAACATTACGACAGTAAAATATTAATCATTTAAATGAAGATTCTAAGAAATAAAGGCTGGTAAATTTGTAACTTTTTTATGAGCTAAAAAGAATATTAATTTTTACATGGGAAAAATTTTATTAAATGCCTCGTTTGGAAAGCGAAAAAAATATTCCATTGAAAACATTGGTAAAATTCGAAAGGGTAAAAATTCCTTTAGTAAATAATTTTTAAATGGTTAAAAACAAATTTTAAAACATTTTAATAAAATAGAGTTTTTAGAAAAGAACATGCTCTCTATCTAGTGATAGAAATGAAGTGAAGTTTTATTAAAAACATTTTATAGATGAAATTTGGTTACAAAGGGTAAAAAATGGTACTATTAATTGATAATGGTCATTAAGAAGAAAGGATATCAAAATGAATAGTTATAGAGACAATTATCCAATATTTTATTCAAATAGAAATTCATATACTGACAATCTTGAATAAAATTACATTGAGAAATAAACCCTCTAAAATTATTTAACATTGATGAAAAAAATCAATCAATGTGTCGGTTATGAATTTCAATTTTAAATCACAATAAGTAAAAGGGGATACAAAAATATATATTAAAATTTGATTTTGCACCTTATCTTGCAATATTAATGATAATGAGCAAGTAATATAACTCAATGAAAATAAATTGAGTTATAAAATTATATTCAACTCTATAACTTTAAACTCAAATTCCATTAATATAGTTACTTCAAATATAATATAACAACCTGACTCTTTATTACACACGTAAACATGGCTTATTACATAATAACCTTCACGTGATACAACATAGAATATCGAGAGGTCTAGTGTCTTTGATGCTAAGGAACATTACATAACCACTTAGATCCTAAAAACTACATCTTTAATGAAAACATAATTTACATAACCACTACAATCCCTTGTTCATAGCATTAGAAAGGATAACCTAAGGAAATGCATAAGAAAATGGTGAGCTATAAAGCCCAGTAAGGTAGTAAACAAGGTGCAACATGAAGAGTAAAATAAAAGTTAGAAAATAGTAATATCAATGGAGCATAAAATAAACATGAACATAAAGTCATGATATTACATTATTATCATAACATTGAAATATGGCAACAATACTTAACATGGAATTATCATGAGCCCATGCTCATTGCACATAGAGCTTGAGTAAACCCTAATTGCACATGAATCACAAGTAAACCATTTTTGCACATTACTTATCATGAGTCAACACTCATAGCACATGATGTGACAAGATACTATACTTTAACAAATGAATTGGATCACTATCAAGGAGCACCCTTCTTAAACATTTCATTTCGTGCATAATTGCTCCATATGGAAATCAAAACATGGATTCATTAAACATCATCATTTAGTCCACAAAAAAATGATTGTGGAATTAATACATGAAACTCTTTAATCAAAAAGTAAATATTATTTATGGTGAATAACCTTGATAGAGAAATTGGCATGGTATTCAATAGATAATGTTTTTGGCATGGAAAAATGTGGTTCGATTTCAGCAGCATAAAAGTGTCACGTAAGAATGCATAAAAAGGTTTATGGGGGATAAATGTGTGTCTAATCATATTTAAAAGAATTGGACAGTACATGGATCATATAGATAAATGTCTCCAAAATTGTAACTGAATTTAGATTCATGATACAAATCAATTTCTTGAATGTAAATGAGGAGTGATAAATTCCTTTAAAAATTTCGGCATTGTAACAGGTGTAAATGGGATGCATTTAATGAAATATAAAGTAGTATCTCATCATTCAAACATAAATAGGGCAGTACAGGGTGCTTCAAAATCATTATACAACATTTATAATTGATGTTAAAAGTGTATTACAATATTATGAAACTTTAAAAAACGAGAAATGTAGGAATCCCTTACTTGGAAATGTTATCCCAAAGGCACGAGAGAGGTTTGAGAGAGGTTTCTTGGGAGAATGGGGCACATTTATTGGATTATAGAGAGAGGATTCCAGATCTTGGACGATCTCCAAAGGTATTGAGTGAAGAGGAAGTGGGATGTTGGTGGGTTTATATTGGAAAAGGGTAGGTAATTATTTATTATTTAGGTTTGGATGCCTCACATTATACAAATCAAAACCAAAAACCAGCCAATGGTTTTTGCCCTTAATTTTTTCTAAAGGGGAGTATAATATAGTATATGATAAGGATGATGGACAAAATTATTAAAATAATAGTGTTGCTTTTATAGAGGTGAGTCACACTCTCTAGGAAACAATTTAAAAAGACAAAATGTTTTATAAGTCTTGGTGGGTCCACTAAAGCTTTGTAAAAATAAATCAAGCAAATTAAAAATAAAATTATTTAAATGGTAAATCATATGTTGGCCAAACATAATGTTTATAGTATTTTATTACATAACTATTGGATCATTATGATATCATAAAACTCATTATATATTTCAAGGGTATTTAATTTTTACCCAAAAATTAAACTATCTCAAAAAATTATGAAATTTTAACCGTTGAATAAATTCAAAATCCTGATTCAAAAAATAATATTCATTTTATCTAAATAATTTTTAAATATGTGAATTTTCATATAGAAAATAAAAACATACATTTATCGAAAAATCATTGGTTTTGACATGAATAGATTTCAAACCATGATAAAAATTACAATTGTATTAATAAAATTTATACCGCAATTTTAATAAAAATTAATTTAAAAATAATAATATTTTATTAAAATATTATTTAATTCAAAAATGCATCAAATTTTCAAAATAGTTTTCTTAGTTGAATATTAACTAAAAATACTATTTGTTGTTTAAAAACTATTTATAATGTAATAGTAATAAAATGAATGTATATTATTTATTATATACAAAAATAATTTACATAATCATAATGTTCGGGTCTTCTTACATAACCCATTAAAACACATACACATGACGTTTGGGTATGGTGCACGAAGGTGATAGACTCTAGGGGTGGCTCAAATAACATTGCCCGAGTGGTAATATCTATCAACTTCCACATCTCCCATAGGTGGTTATATTCATTCTTAACATGTTGAATCTCAACTTGGGATTGGTCAAGATTGACGCCCTATGAAACCACCTACTTTTTGAGTTCTGACAAATGGGCTTCGTATGGAGAATGTCTACTAGATGAGGTCATCACTTCCTTCATCTGAGTAAATTTGATTTGTTAAAGCCCTATATTTATACTAATCATGTGATCCCTGTTCAATGGCTATATTAGCAACAGTCACAATTACTAATGGTATATTAAAATAAAATAACATTAAAACCAAAGAAGTTCATATTTTAGATAACAATTTTACATAATAAGACATTTAATTATATCAAGAGGGGTTTTCATTAATAAATTTTTGGATCATTAAAATCTTCCACCCTTAAGAAATTTAGCCCTCAAAATTTTCTTTCCCCAGACAAAAATAGATGTGGGTAACTCTGCTTCATAACTTCCTCTCATTCCCATGCTTCTTCATCAAACATGTGGTTTCACCACAACCCCTTGACAAGGGGAATTATCTTCTTTTGTATAAATTTTTCTCAACAATCTAGGTTTATCTATGGTTTCTCCATGTAATAAAGATCATCCTATAACTGTACTACCTTAGAATAGAGTACATGTGAAGGGTCTAGTATGTACTTTTTTTAGAGTGATACATGAAATACATCATGTAAATTGGACAGGGTAGTTGGATGTACTAGTTGATAGGCTCTATCCTGAAATGATCAAGAATCTAGAAGGGGAGATGTTCTAAAGAATTAACTTCCCTTTCTTTCCAAACCTCATGACCCTCTTCCACAGAGATATGCGTAGAAATACCATGTCTCCAAATTTGAACTAAAGTTATCGTCGAAAATTATCCACATAACACGTCTATCGACTTTGGGCTGGCTTGATATGCTGCTGAATAGTTTTAACATTTTCCACTATTTCCTCAACCATTTCAGGTCCCAACACCTTACACTAACTAACTTCATCCCAACACGCATGTGTTATACAACATTCCCAATAATGGGTTTCATATGGTTCCATTCGAATGCTTGAGTGTAAAATGTTATTGTAGGAGAATTTAACATGCAGAAGGTATTAGTCCCATCCTACTTTGAATTACATAGAACATGATCTTAACATATCTTCAAATGTTTGAATAGTTTTCTAATATTGGAAATTAGTTTGAGGATGATAGGTTGTACTGAAGTTTAGTTTAGTATATAGAGAATGTTTGAGACTTTTCCAGAACATCAAGGTAAATATAAGATCTCTATTGCATACAATAGATAGTGGTACTCCATGCATCCTTACCACTTAATTGATGAAAATATGTGCAGGATGATCGAATGAGATATCCTCTCAATCACGATAAAGTTAGTTGTCTCCATAAGATGACCCACAATGACCCATATATAATTGTATCATCTAGATTCCCTTGGAAGTCTATTCATAATGTCATGGGTAATATTTTCCCTCTTCCATGTTGGTATGGGTAGTGGTTGCATCATCCCCTTAGAATTTTTCCTCTCATCCTTCATATGATGACATATCAGGCACTTTATGTATACTCATCAATATCCATTTTCATAATATACCACCAATAATGATCTCATTAATCTCGATACATCTTTGTGTTTCTTAGGTGAGTAGAAAAATTCGAACAATTTTAATCAACCAAAGTTCCTTCTTCAGTTCCGAACATGAAAGAACATATAGTGTTTTCCAAAATCTCACAATCCCATCATTGTCAACCACAAACTCTGGGGATTTTCCATTTCAGATAGGCTCCACAAATTTCATAATTTCTACATCATTTCATTGTGCATCCTTTATTTTCTCCATGTGGGATTGTTGAGAAATCATTTGAGAAAAGATTGATGATGTTCATCCCTTAATGATCCACATGTCCATCTTATGAAAATCTATTATGATTGGAGTCTTTACAATTCACATCATTGATAAAGATGCAAGAACCTTTCTACATAGAGAATCCACCACCTTTTCACTTTCTAAGGGTGGTAATGGATTGAGAAGTCTTAATCCTTAATGGGTTATTTCCATATTTGTTGGGGAATATTATTCTGTTTGGTGTGAATATATATTTGAGGCTCTTGTAAATAGAATATATCTCACACTTCTCCCCATATAGATAATACTGATAGATTTTCAATGAAATGATCACAGCCTTCAACTCCAGATCATGTGTGGGATAGTTTTCGTCATGGATTTTTATCCACCTTGAGGAATAGGCTATCATTTTATCATTCTACACCAAGACACATCCCATGTAATTTTTTGAAGCATCTATAAATCCCACTAAAAGTACTTCACTCTTGTGTAATTTGAGCATGATGTCTGTGATAAGAATCCTTTTTAACTCCATGATTCTCTCATCACATTCGTCACTCAATGTAAAAATTTCTCCCTTATGAGTTATCTTGGTAAGAGGGTTGTACAATCGTGATAAATTTATCACAATTATTTGAAAATATCCAGCTAACCCAAGGATGATATGTATATTCATTTTTTATGTTGGCCTTGGCCATCCCTAAATTGTAGAATTCATAGTGGGATCCATATATATCTTATTGGTTGTGATGATATGACCTAATAATGAGACAACCTTCAACATAACTCACTATTGTTGTACTCTTCATAGAGCATATCCTTTCATAAGGTCTCTAGTACAATTCTTAGATTCTCCTCGTGATCCTCCTTGTTTTTGGAGTATATTAGAATATCATCTATAAATAATACAAAAAATTTGTTGAGGTAATATATAAAGACTCTATTCATCATGTCCATGAATATTTCTGGAGCATTAGTGGGTCCAAAAGGCATTAGTATGAATTCATTGTGCTCGTATCTTGTACGAAAAGCAACATTGGGGTATCTTTTTTCTTCATCTTTACTTGATAATATCCCAAACACAAATCCACCATGGATAAGTATTTTTATCCATGCAGCTGATCGAACAATTCATCAATTCATGGCAGAGGATACTTTTTTATTGTGATTTTGTAATGCTCATGATAATTGATGCAAAGGCGCATTGTCCCATCATTAATATTGATGAATAGGACTGGTTCACCCCTTGGTGAAGCACTTCGGCATATAAAACTTTTATATTGATTCTTCTATAGTTATCTAATCACATCCTCATGCTCCAAAACATCTATTAATTATAGATTCTTGGATATTTGCAATGCCCCATGTATAAGATCAATTCAGAATTCAACATCTCTTCTAAGAGAGACACCATGTAGTTTCTCAAGAAACACTTCAATGAATTCGTTCAAAATAGGCATGTCTTAGAGGATGGTTTCCTCCTTGGACTCAATCATCAGAGCCAGATACACATGCTAATAGGGAATTAATATCCACACTAGATATGATAGAGATAAAGAATATTAATCATCCTCCTTCCACTTGTACAGAATTGGGGGTCGATTCTCCACATGGAGAGTTATTTCTCTCACACGGTAATTTATGTTGGCTCAATATAAGGAAAGCCTATCGATGCCAATAATTGCATAAAATTCCAACTGAGGGAGTATGATGTGGTTCACCAAGAAGTTCAATCCAAAAATTATGATTGGAGAGGAGTTATATTCATTGGATGCAATTATTTCTCCATTTATTGTAATCACTGACATCTTTACATCCATTGTTTTTGGTGGTGATGGGATTGTTCTACTAAAAATTGATGATATAAAAGAATTCATAGAACCTGAATCAAAAATTATGTTTTCTATTCTTGAATGAATAACTAGGAAGCATTTCACCATTTAATTTTTTGGGTTTACATCAGTAGTAGTGGTGGAAAAAGATGTCCCTTACAGCATTGGAGGTTATTGGTTACCTCTGAAATCCCCGGTCCTAGGGAACTAATTTTCAAGATTCATTGGTTATTTATAGATAAAGAAATGAACAACACAATTGGAGTTGAACAGAGCATTCCTCTCCTCTATCATAACTGCATGTTTTTCTTGTCGGTAGTTAATGTCTAGGTTCCCTTCTCTTCAACAACTAAAGCATTTCCATTTCCCCTTCAGTCAATTGTTGGGGTTCTTCCTTCCACACCTTCAGCAAGTGGGGAGCTGGATATTCATAGTACAATTGGATTTATCCATCAGACCATCAGAATTGATGTCCACCTTATGATTCTTATACCCATGATACCCCTTAGACTTGATGATATCAATTTCGACCATGAGGGAACGTCAGACAATTTCCTCACAGCTGTTGAAGTCACGGATTGTCAAGGATTTATGCATGCTACATCTCATACCACCAAATAAGTGGTCAACCATGCATTTGAGGGGTAATGAAAAATCCAGAGTTGTATTGTGCAAGCCTTGTGTTGTTTTCATAATATTCTCTGATGGATTCGTCGCCTTTTTTGATTGAGGGAATGGAAGTAAATTTACATCTTATGTTGGAGGGTGTGCTAAAATTATTTATTGAAAAACATATTTCGTAAATCCATCCAATCCAATGCCTCTATCTCCTCCCCAGGGTTCATATTTTTAATCAACATCCACAATTTATCAGGTTCACCCTCTATACGTTAAGAAGCCAGGAGAACCTTCTCTTTTTTATAACATTGAAGGATGGAGAAGATTTTTTCAATGGAGCTAATCAATTGTTTAGTGACTGAGGGATAAAACGTTCCATTAAAAGTCAGAGTCCTTTGTCTCTTGAAGCTCTCGAGTGAGATGTGTTCTTTCTTCGAGGGGTTTGAACATTATTCTTGACCTATTTTCTTTCCAAACAAGAGTTAACTAAGAGAGTATCATTAGAAAAGATTCTTATTCCTACTACCATTGAATTGGGGATCTCATTAGAACATTCATTAAATTGATCTTCACAATAGTTTTTAGCCTGAGTCCTCCTATTACCGACCATTGGTTGGAATAAAAATGAATGTTAGGGGTAAAACATAATGGGTAATACAAAGAAAAAAATCGATAACTTATAAATTACTTTTATTTCCTTAACCTATGAATCTATAGGCTTATGTCGATATTATCAATGATATACTTTCTAACACATATTCCTATGGGAGGTTTTTTTCCCATTATAAGGGTTTATACTAAGCTTTTGAATTTACCAAAGCATATCCCTTGAGATTTTCATAACCAAGGGTGAATAAAGGCCCATTATCGTGTAACAGGATTAATCGGGTAACGCCAGAAACACCATAATGGGGTTTTCACCACTAGGTAGATCTATGTAAGAGCTTCCTCTAACTATTCATATCCAGACAGGGATTTATTTTCATGATTAACTACTTACACAACACTTTTTACAACATAAGGATGTTTTTTTATACTTAGTATATTCTCAAAGGCGTCACTAGCATTTTCAAATCCTAATTAAAAAAATAACTAATCCTAACCACTTATACCAACTATAACAACCCTTATCATTATTACACACAATAACATGATTTATTACACAAAACCATCACATGATAAAACATAGAATATCAAGAGGATTTGTGTATTTGGTGGTTAAGAAAATTACCAAACAACTTCGAACATAAAACAAAACATCTTTATTAATAACATCCTTTACATAACCACAATATTCCCTTGTTCTGAGCATTGCATGGGATAACCAGAGAACATGCATCAGAAAAGGGAGAACTACAAAGCCCAGTAAGGGAGTAAACAAGGTATAACATGAAAAATACAATACATGTTTAGAAATAATAATATAAATGGCACATAAAAGAAACATGAACATAATGGCATGATATAACATGATTATCATAACATAGAAATGTGGAAACAACACTTAACCTGGAATTAGCATGAGCTAATGCTCATTACTCATGGAGCATGGGTAATCACAAATTGCACAAGAAGAACGAGTAAAAACTCATTTCACATGAATTATCATGAGTCAACACTCATTTCAGATGATGCATCCTGATACTATACATTAACGAGTGTATTGGAGCATTATCAAGGAACACCCTTTTTAAACATTTTATTTCATGCATAAGTGAGCCACATGGATCATAAAACAAGGATTATTAAACATCATTATTTATTCACAGATAAAATAATGTGGAATTAATACACAATACTATATAATAAATATGTAAATGTGCATTATGGTGAATAACATTGATAGAGAAATGGGCATTGAATTCACTAAACAGTGACTTTGACTTGGAAAAACATTATGCAATTTCAGTAGCATAACGATATGACATAAAAACTCATAAGAAATCTTGATGAGAGGGATATGGGTATATAACCAAAAATAAATTAAATGGATTGTATGGGGGTCATATAGATAAATGTCCCAATAATTGTAATGGAATTTAGATTCATGATATAAAATAATTGTTTGAATGTAAATGAGGATAGAGAAATTCCTTTCAGAATTTCAGCATTGTAACAAGTGTCGATGGGTGGAATTTAATGAGAGAGAAATGGGTATCTCATCATTCAAACTTAAATTTGGAAATATAGGGGAGTGGAAATATTATCCCCTAACATTCAAAATTAAAATTAAAAGGGCCTAAAAATATTAAGAAACATGGATAAAAATAGAATGGTAGGAATCCCATACATGGAAGTATGAACTTAAAGGCTTGGGAGAGGCTTCAGAGAGCCTTCTTGGGAGCCTAGGGTTCCTTGGGAGGTTTATAAAGAGAGGAGGGAAGAGGTTGGATGAACTCCGAAGACTTTGATTGAAGAGTAAGTGGGATATTAGGTGGTTTTATATATAAAAGGAGCGGTAATTATTTATTATTTAGGTTTGCGAGACATCATATTAAAATAATCAAAACTACAAACCAGCTCATACTTTTTGCCTATGGTTTTTGAGAAATGGGAGTGGAAAAAATATTTTATAAGTCCAATGGAAAAACTTCTTAAAATATTAGGGTTTCTTATGTGGAGGAGATTCATGCACTCAGGGAAAATAATTTAAAAAGGCAAAATATTTCATAAGTCTTGGAGGGTCCACTCAAGCATTGTGAAAATAAATCAAACAAATAAAAATAAAATCATTTTAATGGTAAAACATATATTAGATGAACATAATGTTTATACTATTTTATTACATCACTATTAAGTAATTATGATGTCATAAAACACATTATATATTTAATAAATTTTTAATTTTTACTCAAAACATCAAAAGTCTCAAAAAATTATGTAAATGTCACCGTTGGATAATTTCGACATCCTAATTCTAAAAATAATATTCATTTTATCTAAATAATTTACTAAATATGTGAATTTTAACCCTTAAAATAAAAACCGACATTTATCGAAAATTCATGGGTTTTGACAAAATATAGCTTTAAACCCACAATAAAAATTACAATAGTTTTCATAAAAATTATACAATAATTTTAATAAAAATTTATTTATTAAGAATATTATTTTATTAAAATATTATTTAATTCAAAAATCCATCAATTTATCAAAATTGATTTTTTAGTTGAGTATTAACTAAAAATACTATTTTTTCTTTAAATTATTTTTACAAAGTAACAAAAAAAAGGAAGGTATACTCTTTATTATATAAAAAAATAATTTACATAATCATAATTTTATGGTATTGTTACATTACCACTTAAAAAACCTGTGTATGACATTTGGGAAAGGTGCGCGATGGTGAAAGACTCATGGAGTGGCTTGAATAACATCCCTCGAGTGGTAATCACTATCAACTTCCACTTATCCCGTAGGCAGTTCCTTTCAAGAATAATGTGTTGAATTGTAGCTTGGTATTGGTCTATAATGAATCCTATGATGCCACCTCCTTTCCGAGCTCTGATAAATGGGCTTCATAAGGTGTAAGTCTACTAGATGAAGCCATCAGTTCCAATGTCTGAGTAAATAGGATTTGTTAAATCCCTATATTTATACTAATCATGTGATGACTATTCAAAAAATATATTATAAATAGTCACAATTCCTAATCGTATTATAAAATCCAAAAAACATAAAATCAAAGCAATTCATAATTTATATAACCAATTTACATAATAAGACATTTAATCAGATCAAGTGGGAATTTAATTAATAATTTTTTTGGTTGTTCCATTTTAACACAAAAAATACCTTTTTCATGTTTATCATTAATTTTATTTAACTAATCAAAATATTTTATACAACTACTTAAATAATTATGTTTATGTTTGGGGTTTGGACCAAATTTAGTTTTTGTGTCAAAAATAATGTTGGTTGGACACTATGGTCAAATGGGAAATTAAATAACATCACCATAATAATAATCATGAAATAAATAATATATTAATACATAAATTTTAATTTTGAAACCATTCATTAAATATGGTTATGAATAATGAACCAACGTTACAATCATGAAGATGGTAGGTCATACGTATGCATGACTAACCTTCAAATTTTTCATGGATTGTTTTGGAATGAAAGTAAGTAACACTATATATTTCATGTGTTATTATTATATCATAAATACCATTTTTTAGTTATATAAACTTAAATATTTTATTCTTGTGGCGTTAAAGGAATCACATCGTTTTGAGGAGGTGGTAGTCCAAAAATCCACAAACAACGTTATCACTTCTAAAGAAAATGATATATATGCATATATTATACCTTAATAAAGGTAATACTGTCATTAATATCAGATATATTTGGTGTATATCACATTTTCTAATTTAACTATTCCTTTTTACATTCCACACATAGTGTGAATGAATCACGTCACTTTGAGGGGGTGGTAGTCCGCACATCCACAAACGATGTTACAATTTAAAAAAAGGACGGTACAAGTGTATGTGTTATAAAAAAATTATAGAAGATAAAAAAAATAAAAATAAAATATAAGATATATAAAAATATTTTCCATAATAATTTCCACAATGAGAGGTGGTAATGGAATAATGAACAGTCATCGTTTTCTAAGGTGGTAGTTCGCCATATAAGAAAATAGTATGTTCATTACCCATTAGAGGGTGGTGTATTATTGATGGTAAAATCCATAACATTAAAACGTACTAGTATATTTGGTATAATATTTTTAAATAATAATTTAATAAATATATTTTATATTGAGGATAAAAGAAATAAAATTAAATATCATTTTAAAAGACATTACATCTTAATTGGGAAACTCCTTTTGGTTTGCACCAAAAGGATTCCATAGATGGATTTATGCACAAATTGCGGATTCACAGTGGAAGGTAGAAATTTTGGGGAGTTAATTTGGAAGATATTTCCTAATCCTAAGTGTTATTATGCGTGCAAGGGAGTGGGAGGAAAGGATGCCTTTTATAATGGAAGTGGAGTGACACTCTTGTGATATTTTAAAAGAAAGGACACCCATTAATATTTTTTATTTAAATTGGATAAATAATGATGAAATGTTGATATGAGGGGGTATATAGTCGATATATTTCTATAAAGAATATTTTTTACAAGTTTATATTTCATTTTAGTCATTACTATTATGGTTTAGTTCCTCATTAATCATAATTTAACTTTAATTATTTTAATTAATTTTAAATACTTTAGCAAATATTTTTGGTAAAAATATATGTTGACCTGATTAGACATTATAAGTTATTATTATTATAAATATATGAAACATTTTTACAAAATCCATACATATAAGTGGATAAAATTGATTTAAATTTATTTTCACAGATGGGACGACAATTCATGTTTATAATGTAAAAACATCCAACAGTTCTTTATGTATTTATAAACACCTTCAATGTCAAAGTGATTCAAATGTCCAAAATTGGATTTTTTGTTAAAAATTTTATCTATTTAAAATTTAAACTCAATATAATAAATAATTTATTCTTATAAAAAAATTATATGAAAAAACTATATTTCTGTGTAAAATTTCCATTATAAATTTAAATTCCCCATTAAAAGTTGAATTACATTATGTTTATCATGATATTATAGGTTCTTATGTGTAATATTGTGTTTATCATGATATTATGTCTATAGAATCCATATTATGATTATCGAGAATCCTTTTTTGAATATATTACAAATATATTTAATTAACATCATTCAATAATTTTAATTAATTTAATTTATTAAAAAAAAATTCCATTGTGAGCATAATAATATTAATTTTTCTATATATTCAATTGGTTTATATTTTTATTTCTAATAAATTTGTAGCCTATTAATTCATTTTAAATTATTATAAGCCATATATTTTTATAATTTCGTTAATTCTATTCATAACTTCTGATTTAATGTCTATGTTACGTATTATTATATTATATAATAATATTTTAATAATACTGTGTTATTTAGTGAAACTCAGTCTTGTGTGTAATGTATGATACTGAGAAAAGTCAATCATAAATGCAACGAATGATAACTCAGTGTTTCATAACTTGCAAGCTATAAAATATATTTAATTTATTTAGAATATTTAATATATTATAAGTTATCAGGATATTATATTACTTTTTACACTTGGTGTTGCATGTCATACATGTTATCGAATTTAATATTATTACTCCATAATTTTGTGGTGTTAAATTTGTACCATCATAAAATTTTATCCAACCATTTAAAATATATTCATGAATATTGTCACATAATATCCAGTATGTCATCATAGTGGAGAATTTATATATCCTTTTGATATAACAAATACTCTAGTACATTATCAAATTTATATAATGGTTAAAAAATGATCATCATGTGATAAGAAATACTTTAACGATTCACATATTTGAATATATATATATGTTATGTTAGATTTGATTGTAATTTTTTCTAGGGGTCTAACACATAAAATTATAGTTATCCCTCAGCTATGATTAGAATGATTATGATATGGTTGGTTTGTAATGATAGTTGTTGGGAAGATGATGTGTTGTTTTAGTGGTTGATGGGTTTTTTGTTAGAATGTGATGGCATTTATGTTCAGGTCATTAGTCTCAATTAGAGTGGTAATTGATTCAGTGTTTATTGTGATGATATTATGTTCAGGGTCTTGGATATTTACGATGTTACTAAGAATTTGAATTAGTTTTTTCACTATTTCTCCACAACAATGGAAAGGTAATGAAATTATGAGGTAATGAACATGTAAAGGGTATTATAATTAAATTTTAATAATTAATGGGGATTAAATAAATAAATTGGTTATGTAATGTGAAATGGTATTTTTCTAGATGATAATGGTGTAGGAAAATAATGTGAGTTAAATTCAAATGTGATATTGAAAAGGAAATTATTTTATTTTGTTTAATGGTTAAATTTATACATTGATTAATAAATTTAAAGAATATTATAAATGTTAACATTATTAAAGATAAAATGGGAATAGAATTTATAAATAAAATATCAATTAATAAGAAAGCATAGTTGTTTATAATTGAATGATATATGGTAATTATGTGATATAAAATGGGATTATGGTTCATTGATTTTTCTTGAGGTTTTATGGTGGAGTGAGTTCTTAATGTGGTTATAATAAGAAAAAATGTAGTTATATTGCATATTTGGATATGGAATTAATTTAACGTGTTTGGTATAATACACTTATGTTGGGATTGGGTCATATATTTTATATTCATTGGGTATTTTTATTCTTTATTCTATCTTACATGAGCCTTGTGATGAGAAAAAATATATATATAATGTTTTTTTTTTCAAAGAGCATTCATAATATTTTAGAATATATTTTTTGTGGATGGATGAATGCTTCCCCATATCTATTATCCCTTCTAGATACATGATAGAATGCCCAGGCATAAGGATATGGTTATGCTATTGGTGCATGGTTGGGGAATATGTAGATTGATTGGGGCATGTGTTTTTTTCCTTTTATGATTAAATCCATTCAAATATGATGATAATTGGTTTCGGAAGTGATGTGGACATAATATTTGAAATTTATCTAAGGATTTGCGATTTTATTTATGACGAATTCAAATTATCAATTTATTATGAGGTTTTAAAGATATAAAGGGTATGGGAGCACCAGGATGTATTACATTAGGGTATATTAGTAACTAGTTTAGTGCTAAAGTTGATGTTGTGTACCTTCTTATATATTTATTTTGGTATTATGTTTCCTTAATTTTTGGTGATATTGGGTGAGAGGACATCGGTGAGGTTTGTGGAACTTTTAGACCTAGTTAGATAAATAGTTATATTTTATAATTATTCAATAAGGCATCAGGATAAATTTTCAAAATTTTCATTAGATGTTTTGGAGAGGATAATACTTAGCATGATTGTATACTCATCCCTATATATACATGTTTTTGTGTCTTTGACTCTCTATGTGTTTGTTTTTGTGTTTTATGTCTAAAAGATGGGGAAGGTGAAGAGTCTAGAATTTACCAGCTCATGGTGGTTGTGTGTATTAACTAGGGTTAATAAAGTTACATTCATTATATTTTCCTTGTAGTACTATTTCAGAGTCATTGGGATTTGTATGATATAAAACTATTTTTGTAATTATTTATTTATTATTTATTGATTTGATTAATAGATTGTCTTATATTCTTGTGTTTTGGAGGAAATTCTCCACATTTTTGTGTTTCTACACCCAATGTGCTAGTCACCAACCAATATCTAATTTATGTTATAATTTATTGGGTCAACCTTTTCTTCAATGCCACTATAATAGGGGCTGTACTGGGGTATGTTCATAATAGTATAACACTAATAATTTAGAGGGATTTTGATAGCCAAGATAGATTGTGTCCACCCATATGATTGGTTTTGACATCGTGTCCTTCAATTCAATTTTCATTATTTGAATGAACATTTTATGATAATGAGGGAAAAATATAACATTTAGTCAACTTATGAATTCAGAAAAATAGATAAGCATAGTGAGATTTTTATTATCCCATATTCATACATATTATCAATGTCATGGAAAATGATATTTTTTCAAATGAAAATGTGTTGGATTAAATAACACAAAGAGAATTTCTAATATAATTGTCTATGGGTTTCAAGAAACATATATTATTGGGATAAATTATAATGGGTTGAAACATAATAACGGGGGAAAAGTTTTGAATTAGTGGTTCAATTATTAAAAATTTGATTTACTAAAATGTAACCACTAAAACATTTTAATGTTGTTCTCTGTTAATAAAATACTTACTCTTGCTACATGAAGTAATGTAATAAGTAAATTAAAGCACACAATTTTTTAAATGGTTCATCCCTAATGTGGAAATCTACTTATTATTGTGCTCCAAATATATATTTCTTAGATTTTTTAAATATGATCAATAAATAATTATAGTATCAATGGAAGGTATTAGCATTTTTCCAATAGGGCCTCAAACAAAAATGTTCCTAAATAATAGATTATTCCTGATCCCACGAGTCACAATGTCTAGATGATTCTATGAGATGTCTAATTAGAAAAGTAGCTTATGGTCACAAACTTGAATGTCCTTAATTTCATTTTATGGAATATCATTTATTCAAAGATTCGGTTTCTATTAAACTCAAATATGTGAGCTTTGTCTTCCTATGATAATAGGTCACATTCTCAATTATGCAGTTTAATCCCACATTCCCTATATAATGAGTGGAAATAAAAAACCAGTCAATAAAATTTTCCCGAACAACATTCCCCATTCATATATCCATAATTTCTTAAATAAATGTTTGAAATGAACAAGATCTAATTTCAAACCCTTGTACACATAAATTCATTGGTTAACATTCTTGAATTTCTTCTGAAGATATTGAATTTTTGTTTTTTCAAATCCTTTACCAAATTCAATTTAAGGATTATTTTACTCATCAATATAACATAATAAAAATCCTGAATTTTATTTTATAAATTGATTAGTTCAAACATCCAACTAAACTTCTTTACAATGATCATGAAATTATAATATTTATATTAAAGACACATGAAACAATTATGTGAATGTACATCAGATTAATGTACTTTTAGAGGATTCACATATTTATCTCAAATCATCCTCTCATTGCCTTCATATATTGAAGGAACATGGATGAAAAAATATGCATCAATTTATATAAAATAACTACATAGACATTGAATTTTAAATTAAAGTAAAAATATACTATTTTTATAAACTCAATGACTATAATTATAGTGTTAAAATATCTTTATGTTGAATCACAACTAATCTTGCACCAATTTGAATTTAATCCATTAAAAAAATTAAAACTTCATCTAACTAATTTTCTAGATATTACATTAGAAAAAATCCATCTCTAATAACCTACAAGAAATTTTTATGAACTTATGAAAACCACCTAACTCAATTGAGAAAATTGAAAAAAAATTACAACCCAACTAAGATAATTTATTTCAAATGTTATTGAAAATAAAAACGACACCTTCAACGACCAACAATATCTTCAATCTCCCACATTATTTTTTGGTATAAAAACTCTTTTAAATACATCATGATATTTTATTTCTATTCATCCATATCCTATTCTAAGGTTACAAATCATAATAACATGTTGTTGATAATGTGTTGATTATTATTTTTAAATAATTTTTCATTTTGATGCTCGCAAAATCCCATATTTATTATTATTAAGGAAGTAGTTTATAGTTAATTAAAAAAAAATATTCATCATAATATTTATTATATAAATTTTTTAATGTCATTGATCCATGAGAAATATTTGATAATGTATTATGGATATGTTAAAAACATATTCTAGAAACACTGTTTAGGCCCTCTGTTTGTAAGTGTAACATATGTTTTAGTAACAATAAATTTTAAATATAATGTACGAATCATGTAACCTACATTGTTCAAAAAGTATGAATCATATACCCTATTATTGGTCGAAACCCTATCTTTGTGGAAGAAAATCATGATGCATCAACCCTAATTCTGAAATAAACCATACATTTTGAACGGTGAATTTGGATTTTTCTCATCACATGAAGTAACTCTACACTTGAATAATCTTGATAGAGTTTTCTATCTATGATATTATCCATAACTACTAAAATGATTTTTATAGATGAAAATATATATTCAATGTATTTTTATGATTGATTTAAATTCTTATATTCATTAGAGTAAATAGTTTTTCTCTTTATTGTACGTTACAACAATCTTTAATGATTTAAAATTATAATATTCTTTATATATTATGTGATATTTTTTGAGTTGTTTTGAATTTGTGTTTTTTGACATAAAATATAAAAATTTACATGATCCTCATTGAAAGGAAGATTTTAGATATAGATAATGAAAATTTATATTTTAAAAACAATAAGTGTGTCATTACCTTTATAGATACACTTTGGAGATATAAATGGTTTGACCTATTGGATTGACTCATTGTTATAGCTATCACTACTACTTTATATTATTCTTACATTATAATTAGCAATGTTAATGAGGAATTTTACAGAGATACACTCTGGAGACATTCATATTTATACATATGTCTGGTGTTTTCTCTATCATTGTTTGATAAAGGCCTGAGAAAAATTTAAGATTTATTTATTGTGGTAAATTATTAATGATTAGTTAAATCATTCAATTTATATAGAAACTGTGATACATAACATGTTTTTTCAATAAAATAAATCTCTTTTGATTTATTTGAGTTTTAACTACTCGCACTCAGTCACAGTAACGTGTCAACATCTGGTACTAATATATGGATATCTTGTTTCTTGTAATACATTAATAATGCCTTGTAAAATCCTTGTATGTTTTCAAATATAATTACTTAGTTATTTATTTTTATAGGTCTCCAAATAAGAGGATATTATAGTGAAAATCACCATGATCATGAAGTTGAGAGTTGGTGGAGTGGAATATGGGATCCTTCTACCAAGAACCAATATACATCGCTATGTTGTTTTATATAATTTATTTTTTCTACTCACTCGTCTTTAAAGAGAGAAGAAAATTTTCACTACATAATAGGGTAGGTGATCATTGTTTTTAGGAACACAATTCACACAATCCTGATTATTTTTTTTCAACATCAACATCCTGACCTAACGGATATAATTCATATTGGGTACCTCAAGGATATAATTAATATTATTTATATCATACTATTTTTTTCCCTACAAAGGGACAGAACATATCAAACAATTACGGTATATGACTATAAAACTGAATTTTGATACTTTCTGAATGTATGATTTTGAATCTGTAACTCATATGAATGGAATACTGATAGATATTTTCAATAATGTTTCATCTTTTAGAAATCATATATTTTTTTGAAATGTTTAAGAAATCCTATTTTAAAATCAAATAAAGTTTTATTAGTACTTGGAGTACTACCAATTTAGTAGAATTTAATATCTACATATATACGTCAATGTACACCAAGGAAAAATTTAGATATAGAGGAATTAATAATGATATTAATGATTTTTAAAGCTAATATGCACGCCAAAGATAAAAATTATATAAAACAAAATGAATCTTCTCTCAAAAATACTACGAATGAATCATGTTATTATTGTAATCATGATTTAGATAAATAATTATTATATCTTTCTAAAAGATTTGAAAAAAAGAAAAAGAAGGTAATAATGAAAATTGATGTTGTGAATGAAAGGGAGAATGTCATATAAAGGATAATTGTGCATCAATCAAATATCAATGGAAAAATATCTATAATAGAATGGGAAATAAATTTATAAAGGATACCTAGAGTAATTATTTTGGATTACATGATGAATCTTCATCAAATTTTGAGACTAAGAATAAAAGAAAAATGGAATGTATGTTGCCTCATAATGATGAGGTAAAATATTCTTAATGTCAAAACTATAGTTTTGAACAAATTTATTTTAATAAAGAAAATAAAAATTTAACTATTCAACATTATAAATAAAAATACATAATGAAATATCATATAAAAAGTAAAAATAATTAAGAGAGTATTCTATTAGATAAGTAGACTTTGTCAAAACACAGTATTGATATAAAATATAATTTTTATAAAATTTCTTACTATTTACATGATATTAATATTAATGAATTATTCATTGATATTGATAAGTTAATATAAGATTTATCATTCAAAAAAATGGAGAAAATATTTTAAATCAAATCCACAGGGAAAATAAAATTAACAAAAGAAAATTTGGAATATAATAAAATGGTGAGAGACAAAAATTATATAAAAAGTATTTTTTTCCTTATTTAAATAGAAAAAAAATGTCTACTATTAAAGTTTTTTATTCAAGTATTAATATTCACTATACTACTGAATTCTCTATTAGAAAATAGTAAAATTCTTTAGTAATTTTTATTGGTGAAAAGAAATGTTTAACTTCAAAATTCAAATCCCTACTGAAAATAAAAATAATAGGTTACTTAGAAATTTAATTTCTAACATTGCTAGACCAAATAGAATATTGTTACCAAAAGAACTTATGTTGGATGTTTTTCAGGATTACTCCACTAAGTTTCCTCATTAAATATGTATGTCATCAATTAAGTGGTATATGAAAATCTATACTAAAATTGAAATCAACTATAAAGTAGTTCATTAGCATAAAATTTCAATTATCTCTATTCATTGTATTACTATTTAGATAAATATAGTACTTATTTGAATTTTGGAAGATCTTATATATTTTTCCATTAAAATTATTTAAATATTTATATTTAATGCATTTAAAACATTTAATTATGTCACCATAAAAAAATTCTTAAGTAAAATGAATCCTCAAAAATAAAAAAATTTAATGAATGTTCTATATATTTTTGGATAATTAATTTGAAACTTCTTAAAAAACTATTAGAATAAAATGTTTTATATTTTTTAAAAAAAATATTATTTATCCATATTCATCGAAATATCCTTTTTAAAAAGGTTATAAAACCCAGTCACAACAAGATGAAGTGATTCAGTACATAATTTTTAGAAGAAAATATTTCTCAAAAAATAAAAAAATTTAGTCCTTCTGATCATTTAAAATAACATTCATATTTATATGTTAAATATTAATTTATTTTTTTTTAAAAAAACGTGATTATGTTCATAGACATTAATAACTAGATGTATCTTTGACTGAAATGAATTATGAAAAGAATAAATAAAAAGTAACCACATTTAATTAAGAAAATATGATGTTTCTATATAATATGGATGAATCTAGAAATTTGTATAAAGAACTACCGAAAGAATTTGTAACAAAAATGGTTTTTGTTCTGTTACATAAATAATATCAGAATTTTATTTTCTCTGTGGCCTTAAATGAATAGTTGGAAACTTATAAAGTATAAATTATAAGTCATATGAAGGTAAATAGAATGTAATTTGTTAAAAAACTAGATATTTAAAGGATAAAAATTTTGTTGTTAGATCTGTGTTAGTCATCTTCATATCAATGAAAATCAGATGACCCAAATGAATTAAAAGAACATTCAATATATTTAAATGGTTTAAGTGAGAATGTTTTATTTTTAGAAAGATCAGATAAACCATCTACTCCTTCTTAGCCATTTGATTATTTTATATTGTTGTTTTAAAATAGATTTTATATTTATTGTATTAAATGAACAATTTAGTGAAAAAATGTTCTATTAGCAATATCAAAAATTATTTGCAGTTATCTTGCATAAGCGTGAATTTAATATATGATTACATTATTACATAAATTATTTTTTTGATATATAAAAAAAATAAATTAAATATTATTTGTCAAGAAATTAGTTAAAAGTCCTTTATTTCCATTAAAATGTATTAATTATTTTAATATCCTATATTCTATGGATTTTGTAATTTGTTTAGAAAATGATATTTTTATTTATTAAATAAATTATATATTCCTTGGTTACAAATCTATACCTTTTTAGGAATGCATGAATTTAGGGGGATTTAATTTGAACATATTTTTCCTCATATCGTTATGATGTGATAAAAAGGCACAAAAGATTATAGTTTTTTGTTTACATGTTTATCATCTTATTGGAGAAGTTGAGATGTTTATCTTTATTATTATAAAAACATGGATAAGTATTTAAAATTAATCCAATTTGGGAGAAATGTTTTGTAAGAAATTTTTAATAAAGCGATTACGGGAGAGAAATTTTTATGTGAAATATTTGACAAAAGCGAAATGTGTTTTAAATTTTTTCACAGTTATAAAAAATATATATTCCTTTTTATATATTTTTTTGGGTTTTTGATCATAAAAATGGGGATATGGTTTATTATGTGTGGATTCCACAATGTTTTTAAATTCATTTTTGTTTTGATACTCAACCAAGACAACATTAATCTTATAAATGATGTTGTTTTTAAATTACTTTTTGGAAAATAATAATCATTATAATATTTATTCTAGAAATATATTCAAGTCATAGATCCATGGGAAATACTTATTCATGTAATATGGATATGTTTTAAATTTATTCCTGAAACACTATTAACACCGTACATTTTGAAAGCATAACGTATCGTTCAGCAACCCTACATTTGAAATAGAATGTATAATTCATGTACCCTATGTTTTTTGGGAAAGAATGGATCATATAATATTCATTTTAAAGTAATACTACATTTATGGAAACAAATATATGGTACATTAAACATACTTTTGAAATCAATCACACATTGTCAACCCTATGTTTGGGGTTTTTTCATCACCTGAAGGAACCCTATGTCGGAAAATTCTACAATGGAGTTTTAAATATATGATATTGTCCATTATTACTAAGATGGTTTTGATGTAAGAAATGATATATTCAAAGTATTGTAATGATTGATATGAATGATCAAATTCAATGGAGTAAATTTTTTCTATTATTATGGGCGATTATGACTCTATTTAATGATTTTGATTTCAAATATTCATTATATAATATTCAATTTTTCTAGAATTGGTTTGACCTAGGGTCGTTCAACCTAAAATATAAATATTGATACATTATTCATAGAAAAAAAGAGACATGATATACATAATTTAATGTTTTTGAAAAATAGTAATTGTATCATTTTATTTAGAGATAAAATTTGGGGTCATATGTCATTTGATCTATCTTATTGATCCATTATTGTTTTTTTCACTTCTACTGCATCTTGATGTTATATATTCATCTGGATGATCAATGATAAATTTTTTAGAGACACTCTTTAATGACATACTTTTCTATACATCTATTTGTTGTTAAATATATTATTCTTTAAAGAAATCATGAGTTATTTAGGTGACTGAATTTCAATTGTGTGTTTCCAAGTTCAATTACATCTATCAGTTTTTGTTGCAACTGTGATTTTTAACCTATGCTCTCAATAAAATGAAGCTCTTTTGTTTTATTGATTTTTTGAAAGTCACACTCATTCATGTTAATTTGTCATATTCTTGTACTAAGATGTAGATATTTAGTTCCTTGTAAATGAACCAAAAGTCTGTGTAAAATCCTTTTAAGGTGCTAATTGCCTGCACTCAGTTGTTTATGTTTACAGGCCTCCAGATAATGGGTCCTGCTCGTGAAAATCACAATTCTAGTAAATTTGTGCATTTTTTGAGTATACTAGAGGATCTTTATTCCATGTACCAATATTGATTTCTGAGTTATTTTCCTATATTTATTTCCACTACTCACTCATCTTTAATGAGAGAATGAATTTTTCACTGCTTAATAAGAGTGGTGATATAGATTTTAAGAACCCAATTCACCACCTATTATGTCTCTTTCATATTAATCATCATCCCAAACTAACACATAGTACTAGAGAAAGTAAATTTTTTAGAGGTTTTTTTGAATCCCCAGCATAGAAGCCATATTAAAATAGTTATCTAGGCCAGATGGCTACTAATCCATAGATGAATATCCTTGAATACCAAAGGATTCCGAAAAACAGTGGGGTGTAAAGTGGAATATTGGGTAGTATATACCCTCAAGTGATGTTGTAATAAGGGTCTATGTATATGTATATATATTACATGAAGCAGAAAAATAGAGACTCGTCAGACTCAAACCAGACCTGTGGAAGATGGACGAACATTCCAAATCAATAAATAGAAGAATCTTAATATAAAAAAATAAAAAATAAATAAACATTACAAACCTACCAATTGTATCACTATAGTAGAGAATTCGTACAAAATTGGTCATATAGAACAATATCTAGAGGGGTCTCAAATAGATGACCTCAATACAATACATATATACTCATCATGAATAACAAAGGGAAGAATAACACAAAAAATCCATCTGTGGCATGACCTCAATGTCCCATTACAACATCCATGCAAACAAAAACTATGACCCAACTCCTGGAGTAAATCCCTTACTTGAATGTAAGTACATAATGTCAAAACACATCCTGAAGTACCCATGTAGGGTGTGAGAATGTGTTTTAGTAGGATACCACCCAAGTGTGCATACCCAACATAAGTGTTTAAGAAGGCCTGTAATATTTATAAATAAAAACACATGCATATAGTGAAAAATCATTTTCATTGTTCTCAACAGCCTCCAGGAAGACATCACATACCACAACCACCTCCATAATAATAAAATTGGAGTTGTTACTTGGCCAATGGACCATGGTATCCCCTATAGTATAATAGCCTAGGTGAACCCACAAGGTACACCTCAAATAATTAACCCATCTTGTCATACCTCTTGACACCTCATGTCTCAAATATGACCAAAAGTTCCCCAATGGAATGCCCATGCAAAACAATATGGCCCATGGGAACCCAAGTTATAGGCTCTCATAGATTCCAATCACTTCATCCAGAGGAAGAACTATATTTGTTCCTCAAAATGAAAATCACTATCGGCTCATAGAATGACATCTCAATGAAATGATATCTCCATCCTCCAAAAAAATTCTAGGCCCCACGGCCTCAACACGGTGAGGCTCAACCACCAACCAATATGCTCATTGCCATTAAATGATGTCTCATCATCTTCCATATGAATTTATATGAAAATCACACCCAAAAAATTACCCTAAGCTATGGTACGAGGGGCCACTACAACTTGAGTTTTCAAAACTAACTCATCATCTCAGTCAAATTGTGTGGACATGACTCCAATCAGAACTTTGGTCATCATGAGTTAGAAAAAATCATCAAATTAACATGTAAGACACATCAACACTAAAACCTCAGGCTGATGCGACCATTTCACTCAAGTATTATGGTCATGATATCCAATATTATAGGTCCTTCCCAAAACCTGATGGCCTCACAACATCAAATCTACATCCATGACACGCAACTAGTGATCACATCACCCCAATAATCTAGGATAATCCCAACCATAAAACCACACCACTTCAATACTTATGGCCATGACACCTCAACATCAAACCAATCACATCGTGATCCCTTGGGTCTCTTCATATTTATATAAAAAATATATATACACACCAATTCAATAAGAAATAAATTCAATGTAACTAAATTTCGCATCTTAAATTAAATAAAAACCTCATTAAAAATAAATAGAAATTGACATAAATAATATGTTCTATTAAACAAGAATTCATTATAATTTAATTTTTCAAATCTAATCTATCACCAATAATGAAAAACATAACAATACCCCTGGTCCTAACTACCCAATGTGGTAAACGGCTTCAAACCCATCATTGCACATATTAAATTGACTTGGGAAAGAACAACAAAATCCCATAAGGTAAAAAATTATATTAAGAATTAATTAATAGCATCTCTCTCAATTAACCAAATTTCCTTTAAAATATATTCCCCCAAAATTCCAAAAAGAACATGAGTAAAGGTATATACCACCTAGTTTGGACTCCTAGATGTAGGCACTTCTAATATTGATTTATAACTAGATTCCAATTAGAATTGATCTTTGATTATATTGAGTGACCTAAATGTAGGAAAATGGAAAAAAACAATTATCAGTCCATAAGGGGAAATAGAAGGATTAGAGAGGTATAAGTGATGAGATCCTAACCTCTATGGTTTTAACTCCACCATTGGATCGATAAATGGATCAATGATGGTGGAGATGGATCAAAATCCACTAGAAGAAGAATTTATAGGAATCGACTATTGAATGGAGTCAAATATGGGTTCATTAGAGAAAATTATAAAAATAAGGGATGATGTATTCATCATTATTCTAAATTAATTATGCCACTTGGTTAGCTCTTATGGTTTTTTAAACTGTGCGGAAAACATGTGTGATACAGTTTGAGGGTACTTCTATGTGGCGGTACCCATGTGGCATGCCAAACCGTTTTCTCTAACCATGTGCAAACTGTGTGGAAGACATCTACCAAAACTACAAATGATTCCTCAAAACTATGAAACCTCTTGTCATGGTATCTTCCAAACTATGCATAGTTCAAAAAATGGGACACATCTTTTGTTGGAAGAGTTTGTTCCACCTTTCCCCAAACCTTATGCCCTGGCCTACAACACAAAATCATGAAATTCAAGAGTATGATGCTCCTGAATCACATATGAACACCTAACAAAATCACCAATCCTTTAAAACCATCCGAAAAAAAAGATATTAATCTGATGAAACTCTCTTAATTTAATTCCAATTATAAAAAAACTGGATGGCAATAAATTTTAAAATTCAAAACATGAGATGTTTTTGACCCGATTCGAAATAACGACATGTTACAATCTCCCCACCTTAATATAGTTCATCTCAGAGAAAAAAACACAAAGATGGTACTGAACAAACTTTTTATGAAAAAATAATCCCCGAATACCTCGGTCTTTAGTTCCACTGGTCAACTACCTCAAGGGGGCCACCCATTTTAAGAGTGACCAACCCAGATCTACTGTCAACCAAAAAAATAATTACATAGTAGTCCATCAACTATTTAATGACTCAAATGACTTCATGTGATGCTTTATCACTTATCTATCTCATCAAGTTCATATGGGTCATACTAGACTCGCATTAGAATCATATACTACATCGCATCCTACAACGTGCCCATGTCACACACAAAACCAACAAGGTCCTTCATCTAAAAGGATGCCCAATAAAACCATGATGCCTCACACCTCAGTTAAGTACCACCCCAGAACAGTTCTCAGATGTCGACAGACCCATGAATATCCCATATCTCTTCGATTCCCCAATGAAAATAACCTCTATAAATCGGCATTCTATCGATTTTTATATATAAATCCTGATTCTACACACAATATATATATATATATAGACACACACACACAACATATTGCACCTGAGATGGTTCCAACCTATTAAACAGTGTCTATATAGTCCTTAAACATATCTCATGCACCTCGATCATGAAAATGGACATTATCCATTATTCCATGATAAGGAAAATCACGGAAAACAGTTACACCAATTGAATACCTCTGGACGTCATCTGCTCACCAGCCTACTCAGCTCTTGGTAGCTCCATGACATGTACATACCCTAAAAATCAAATGTCTAAGGCCCTAAAAAGTATGATGCCTGCTCTCTATGTGGTGTTATATTAGCCACTACCCACTAACCCCATGGTTTGGTCTCACATTCTCTTCCACAAATTTTACTTGGAGCTAATGCTCAGCTACACTCTCCTATTACCGATGAAGATCTAATATCATACATATGAGTCTACTGATGTAACTAAATATTTTCTATCCGAGAAGGCCTCCTGCAAAACCTCTCGAGATTCCCAACCTATCCACTTTCCTAGTACACTATTGTACACCTCACACACTGAGTCTCATCATGTCCTGGCTAACCACACTTAGATAGAGCCTACACTGAACCTATACATAATCATGTACCATCTATAACTGACCCTCAACTGTATGAAACTTTTCATGGTCTTGTATCACTCTATCCTTTCATACCATTTTCTATCTCTATGTCGTCTTAGAGGCAACATGATGAATACCATCAATATGGCCAGACAACCCATATATAACACATATATCACACAGATAAGGAATGTAATAAGAGTCAGTTTATCCTCCTTGCCCTTACCATTTACTATTTAATCCAATCCACATGATTTACCAACCTCATTTCACCCATAACCACCCTCAATAGAACAATATATCAAAACATACCAGGACTTCCACATCCGAATAAACTACATCGCCTCAATCCAAAGACCAGGTAACCCAACATAGTGACCAACATCACCCCATGCTATAGTACATTCCTTCTCTTACAAGAGCCACACCAACTTCACATACCACTTGAAACATTTATATATATATATATATAACATGAGATATCACATTTAACAAGTAAATTTAATTTCATAGTATGCATGAATTACACATTTATCATGGTATTTTATATAACATTTAGTGAGAAATTTTAACATGTGAAAGAAGATATATAATTATAACACCGTATAGTTTTATTAATCAAAGCATAAACATACATACCTATCAAACACACCATGCCATACTAGACCGAGGTATACATATCATCCCTTAACCTTTTAGGTCAAGGGCCACATATCATAATAGATAACATCAAATTACAAATAATAAACACAAGGTGAAAATCATAAAAAATGTAAAATGTGAAAAACAAAACATAAATTCCCACCCATGGAAAATTTCTTCATCCCTCGTACATTGGGTTGTAGGCACCCAATCTCAAGTTTTCAACCCAGTTCTAACAAAACATAATCATTGGTCTACAATAACCCATACAGTAAGACTATTAGAAAAAAAAAAGAAGTATCAATCCCATTAAAAGCCAATCAAACCGTGCTACTAAATCCCAGTCAAGAACTACTATGATACCACTTGTAGAATCCTCAACTTGGAAGACACATCAAAATAGGAGTCTAGGCTATATGGATATTGGGTCATTAGCACACCTTCCCGAATACCAAAGGCTGATGACTAGCAGTGAAGTTGTAAAGGAGAAAAGTGGGGATGATATGCAATCATGGGATGATATAATAAGGGTCCGAGTATATATATATATAACATGTTGGGGAAGACTAAAGTATCATCAGACTAAATCAAGACCCTAAAAATGGAAGCACCATCAATACCAATAGCGGAAGCATAACAACAAAAGAAGCATAAATATAAATAAATATTCCAAACCTACCACTTTTAGCACTAAAATAGAGAATTCAAATAAAGTAGGTCATAAAAAACAATAAACAGAGGGATCTTCCATGGATGACCTCAGTGCAATACATATATAAAAATAATTCTGAAGAAAAGGAAGAATAAAATAGAAACTCTTTCCAAGGATTGACCTCAGGATCCCATACCAACATCCTTCCAAAAATTAACATTAATTTAGCACCAAATGTTGATCCATTACCAGAACATAACGAAATAATATCTACACACATCTGAGAAGGCCCATGTAGGGTGTGAGAATGTGTCTATGTAAGATACCACCCATGTGTGTATACCCATCATAAGTTTTTATGAAGGTGTGAAATATAAATAAGGATCATCCCATACATAAAATAATCACGGAATACCCTGGTGCTCAATGCCACCAATATGTAATCACATTCCTTGACCAAGGTCATAATCACTGAATAGAAGTAGATCCTTATCCCATAGCTCATTGTACACCCTTTAGTAGAACAACACAAGTATATCTGTAGGTTCCACCTCAAATAAGTAGTGCAGAACCTCATGCCTCCGAACATATCATGTCTCAAATAATAACACTGATGCCTCCAAGGCACACATAAGAAAAACAAGGTGGTCCCTTAAACCCCCAATCAAAATCACTCATCAGCTCAAAGCTCTATTTTTTTATGAATAATGATATTTTTCATAAAATATAAATGAAAGTAGGATCATATTTAAATATATCAATGAATAGTGATAACTGTTATCTAAAAATAGATTAGGCCCAATGTCATCTATATGGAAAGCCTTAGCCCCAACGGATAGCGTCGTTATTATCAGCCTAAGGATCCTCACGTTCCCTTATATTTTATATGGAAATCACACACATCATGTATACCTAGGCTGCACTAACTGGGGCCTCTACCCCATGAGTAGTAAAAACCGCCTCATCATCTGAGTCAACCTATGTTCAAACTACTCCAATAAATGCCTTCGCCATCACAAGTGAGTTTCATTCACCAAATTATTAACTAAGACACATCAAAACTATAACTTCATAACACTTTTACCATGTCTCTACAGTTCGATGGACATGCCATCTGACATGATCGGTGATTCCCTATACTTTATGACCTCACCAACTCAAATCTAGGACCACGAACCCCAATCGTTGTTCACATAACCCAAATCATCTAGGACAATCCAACCAGACCACCACATCTCCCCAAACCTAATGTCAAATCCACCTCAAACACAAGTCATGCCCTTCCTGACCCCTTGTGTCACCTCACATAAATCTCAACGGATTCTATATATATATATATATATTCAAATCTATAAGAAATTAAATAATCTAAATTACACATCTAAAATTCAACAAAAAACTCATTTAAAAAAATAAAACTCAATTTAAAAAAATTTATTCTAATAAAAAACAATTTATTATAATTGAATTGTACAACCTCAATCAATTAGACCAAAAAAACATACCACAACCTAACTACCCATCATTGGTAACTGCCTAAAACTTATCCTTTCACTTATAAAAATTACATTTGGAAGTCCAATGAAATCTTATAAGGTCACATGGTTAATTTCAAATGATTAAATAGCATCTTGATCAATTTTAAAAATGAACGCTGAATTTTTTTCACCAAAATTTCCATAACAATGTGATGTATGTTTTGCACCACCATCATTGGAATAGTAGACATAGGCAGGTCTGATGTCTAGCTCTAACTCAAAGTAGATATGATGATATCTGAGTTTTCATCAATCTCCTTCAAAATAAGTGAAAATAGATCTAACTGAATTTCCACTTCTTGAGGAGAAATCACAGGAGAACAGAGGTATATGTGAGTAGAGGCTTACTACTCTGGTTCTAACACCTCTAGTAGATCCATAAAAAAAATCAATAAAGGAGGGGATGGATCAAAATACACCAAAAGGAGAATGTTTAGTTCCCACAACTATATCCTATCAATATAGGGGAAAATAATAGAAAAATAGAAAAAATAGTGAGGATAAATCATTATTATTTCTAATTTAATTGGTTGCATGGTTTTCCCTCATAGTTTTACAAATCGTGTGACAACCATTAATGCTACAATGAAATGGTACTACTATTATTATAGTACCCAGGCACAAAATATATAGATTCCCTATACAAAAATTGGAACAAAAAACCACACAATCATGGTACCACCTAACACAGATTCTTCTAAACCATGTGTAGTTCAAGAAATGGGTGACATGGTTAGCTAGAAAGGTCGTACAGTTTTTCCCCAAAATATTCATGGTGATCTAAAACTCCAAAACATTAGTTTTAGGCCTCTAAAAATCCCATTACCCATTTGAACACCTAAGGAACTCTCCAAGTCTCTAACCCAATCCAAAAACATGATATAAATCTAATGGAACTATTGGAATACAGTTCTGATCATTGAAAAACATAATGTCATAATAACTAATTAAAAACAAGAAATTGGGATAGGTTAAAATCTTGATTAAAAAACCTAGGATGTTATAGGATCGCATCCATTGATGATATGTTTTTTTGGCCAAGTGATTTTTATTTACTCCCCCTAAATTCAATGAATTTAATTTTACTATTTTTTTCATTTTATATAAACATATTCTCCAAATAAAAATAATATAGAAATGTTTTTACAAATGATTATTTAGAAGGAGATAACAGGTCTCCACCATGTTCAACATAATCCATGGAACTATTGGGGGTGGGGATCTACAAAAAATATACAACATAAAGGATATGTTTATACATTATGTTTCATCCATAATTCCTTAAACCATTCCTATGATTTGTTTTTAAAAATATCATCAATTTGATTATTTGTTGAAAAATGTTTTGAGATTAAATTCCCATGTATAAACTTTCTCAATGATGAAATAGAACCTTATAAAAAAATATTTTGAATTAGAATGTTTAAAGGGGTTATTTGATAGATTAATTAATCTTTGATTTTACCGTAATCTTTTTAAATAATGGTCACATTTCAATTTATTCTCTTCATGTTGAAAATTCATCAACATCATTTTATTGCAATCATGGGTGGAATAAAAATATTCTAATTCCACTTTACCCAAATACACTAATATTTTTTTTCATACCATGCTAGAATATAAAACATTCCCACAAAAAATATACCAATAAGTGTAAATTTATAGTTGTCAAAATCACTAGCCCTATTAACATACATGAACTTTTGTTATATAAAATTTTCAATTATCTTATTCATTAAGCAATATATTATCTTTCATTTAACATACATCAAAATTATTTTAGCATCCATTAGATGTGACTCCTTTAGATCACTTCAATATCTAATACACAAAGTGACTACATACACAATTTCTAGTTGAGATACAGTTAGACCGAATACACTTTTAAATATTTTATAGAAACATGATTTTTTGGAAAATTTACATTAAATATATTTCATCAATAGAAAACCAACTTATATTATAGTACTAAAATATTTAAAATAATCCAGGTTAAATATACTCAACAACTCCCTTTTATACTTTTTCTATATTTGGAAGATATAAATTTCATTCTTTATTACTTGTATCCCTAGAATGAAATTAACATTATAAAGAATTAACAATTCAAAGCGTTATTACATTTTATTAATAACACCATACATCCGTGAACATTATCTCCCAAAAAAATATTTCATCAATGTAAAAAACAAATATAATTATCTTAAAACATACATCCATAAAAAACAAGTTACTATAATTTTTACCTTTTGAGAATATTAATATCATTATGTGATTATCATGTTAAAAGCACTATACAATAATTCTTACAACAATTCATATAATTATTTCTTGAGTTTACATGCCATACTTCCATAATAGTCAATTACAAATCCCTCTAGTTGTTCATTGTAAACTTCTTGTTCGACTAAACCATTTTGGAATACATACTTTAAAACCATATGATAAACCTTGTACTTATTATGAGTAGTAACTTCCAAAATCATTTAGATGGTCTCATGTATTGTGACTGGAGAAAATTTTTCCACAAAATCAACCCCTTCCACCTGTGAGTTTTCCGTTCAAACTGATCCAACTTTATTTCTTGAAACATTTCCCTATTCATAGATCTAATTCATTAAGAGCAATTATATTTTTGTTCGAATTACTTCCCTAGAGTCCCATGACAAGTTTCTAAAATTCATTATTATCAATTGGATATTATTTCTCATTTATGGATTGTAAACATTCCATTGACTCAACTACTTCTAAATCTATATAAGGCTCAACTCAATAGATAAGTTTTATTTTATTTTCTATTCTGCTATTTTTTTATTTACTATAGATTTAGTATATATGATTTTGTTATTAGGTTCAAAATTATTTTAAAATTTCATTTATTTAAATTTAATATATCTATCAGAATCTAATTTATCACTAGATTCATGAAAACAAGTTTGTTCGATATTAAAAATAGGAATTAGTTCTTAATTTGCAGTTCTCCTAAAATATTATCTGACATTATATTTTTCTTAATTGGATGAAACCAACTATTCATGTACTTATTTTGAATTATAATCAATTACTTTACCATCACATGTTTCAACAATTTTTTGGGAACATTTATTTCAACACCATTAAATCCATGCATTGGTTGTGAAACCATTTGAGATACCTTCTTCATCATTTTCATAAAATCTTCCTATGTTTGAAGATTTTTATCTTAATTATTCAAGTAATTCCATACAATTTAAAATATTTCAGTATTATTTTCCTTTTCTTCCATATCTCATATGGGTAATGTCTTTTCTTGATGAAAAAAGACATTTATTTCAGATATATACAATTGTAAATATTGCCTCCCCCAAAATAATTTTCTTACATTATATTCTAAAACCATGGTCCATCCCATTTCAATAATACTTATGTTCTTCTTCTATGTAAAATCACTTTTTTAGGTTCGTATGGACCATTATATTGATGCTTCATTGTATATCTTAATACAAGAGTTTTGAAAAAATTATAAGTAAACTCTTTTCCATTTTCCTTTTTTATCTTCTGGATATATACAATCTGTGGGTTTTCAACTTCCCACCTGTAAATGAATAATTATTTCATAAGATAATATTTCTATCTAAAAAATTCAAATTTCTATCTTTTGAAGTTTCTTATTAATGTGATAATGTAAAAATCACAGTTTTGGGTTAATGCCTCGTCGTTCAACATAATTAAGAATGTATATGTTTAAAAGGTTTTGGTGGATTGGATTTCTAATCTTTTATGTTTTCATTCTTTCTTCTTCACATTTTAAAAGGATTTAACAAAGGTTTATTTCCCCTTTTAGTAGTTTAAAATCTCTTATAGCATATTCCTTTGAGATTTTCTCATATTTTATTCCAAGATATTTTACCCTCCTATTTCACAATAGATTCTCATCATTATATATTTGTTAACATGTGTTACTATGATTTTTATTCAGAAAATGGGGTTCTTATGGTTTTAAACATTATAACTAGTTATTTTATCCATCAAATTGTGAATGATACCACATTTTATTTAAAATATCTCCTAATTTCAATCACACAATGTTGGATTACACTTAACATGTTATGTTTTTGTCCATCCACCAAATTAACATCCTTGGATATTAACATACAATCATCAATTATTATTTTTCCACATCCTATGACTTTTAAGGAACTATTAATTCAAAATTTAACATCTCAAATATTGTATATTTCATTACATCTTAAAACTATTGTCTCTACAGTAATATGTGAAGAGAATATACTAAAAAGTATATGGGTTACCATTTCTGATAGATTCTACATTTTATGCGACAATTAAGGATTACTTATTTCTCATTTTCTATCTAATATATATTTTTATTCTTATTAATGGAGCTTGTCTATGAAGATTTTTCATGAATTATTTAGCACAATGAATAATATGATTATATAATTCATTGGATTCATATTGATAGGATCAATGATTTCTTATTGTAAAATTTATAACAACTGATTCATTCAACATTTATACATAAAATATCATCATTTAATTAATATTTTTTTAAAAAAAAATTATTCCCCCTCAACTCGAACCTACTTCATAAAAATGGAATGTTTCCATAGGTGTTTTAGGTTTTGTGCCAATAGTTCTTTCATCACAGTTAATATCCTTTGAACCAACACCCTCCTGGTTTATATAAGTTTATATTGTTGAACTATTATAGAGATTCATTATTAAATATAAATTAATTCCACTTTTGATTCAGTGAGTCATTTTTTTAATTTGTCTCTAACATTCATTGTTTTATAGAAATAATTCAACTTTTTATCCCAATACATAATTTCTCAGTTTTGGTTGAAAAAAATTAATTTTTTAAAAGAAATAAATTTATCATAATATTTAACATAAATAAATTTACATGTTTTTCCTAAATAACTTATAATGATGCATTTTTAATATCCATTTAGTTTTTTAAATCGTCCTTCAAATTATTCTATGTTATTTAAAATTAATGATATATGAATTTTCAATTTCCTAGATAATCTTGTATTGGAGTAAGCTTACGATTTTTATCCTTTCTAATTTTATCTTGTTTGGACACATACATTTTCAGGTTTTTTATTTCATCAAAATCTACATTATCTATTATGAGATAATCATCTCCATATTAAATTTTCTATTCTCCATTATTTTAATAAAAAAAATCTTTTTAAGTTTAGTATTTTTCTACTGATATGCCTTATGTTTCAATTTCATTATTTTCTCGAAGAAGGTTACTTCCCCATATTCATCAAAAAGACTTGAGGTTTACTTCTATTTTACATGATCCAGTGTGCTTATTAAATTTACATCATTTTTTGTCAGGGGATATAAGTTTGGATGATTCCCTTTCTACTTCTTAAAAAGTAATCATCATTCAATTATTGAATGTAATTATTTTTCTTTTAGAGAATTTTCAATAGTTCATTGTGTCCTTATTAAATGTATTCATTTTAGGATTTTGATCAGTCTCGATTTTTTATAATTTCATTACTTTTCATCATGGGGAAACTGATAGTAATATGCCTATATAAACAAAGTCTAACCATTGTATTTAATATTACAAATTTGGAAAATATGATTATTATGAGAAATTATATTATTATTCTCCTAACACACATTCCTATAATTTCATATTTCATTAGAAGATTTAAATTCTAGTTCATTAAGTTTTATTTTTCTCTTGGATTTAAAATCCATCAATTAATCAACTATTTTATGAAATACTGAAGCCTTCCTCAACTCATATAGTATATTTATATTCTGATTGTCACTAGAGAGAAGCTATATATATCATCATTGGACAATATCTAAGGATAAAATCAATGTAGTATGTTCCACCATATCTTCTTTATAGTAGTTGAGTAAGCCAAATTTTTTACAAATAATTTTTTGTTACTAGAGATTTCATTGACTCTTCTAAAAAATAAAATATAATTTCATTATTATACATCTTCATTCCCTAAAAGTGATTTAGACATATTTAAATTTCACTTCCATAACATTGGTATTAACATAAAATAAACATTTTATATTGTCCCATGATTCCATAGTGAATATATGACCCAATATCTTGGTGTAAACCCTGACTAAAAAATACCTGATAATTATATTTTGAGCTTTACCTTCATTTATCAGATTTATTTTTCAGACAAAATTCATAGGTGAAACTTTTTTCCTAGATGTAAATTCATCTATACAATTAATCACCAATTTTATGAAAAGTTATAAAGGATTGGGTATCAACTTATTTTTTCAACCATGATTTTTTTATATCAATTTTTTTAACAATAATACAACGAGTAGAATTTATTTTCTCTATTCAATAAAATTGATCCAATAGTTAGAAGATTTCTCTGATATGACATATAATTATTAATAAAGGTTTACTCCACTAAAGGGGGTGTGGTTCAAAAACTAGTTCTCTTTTAACAACATTCATTACCATGAAATTAAAATATAGATGTGGTTATGGTTATGATACACTCTAGTAGAAAGACACACTCTTAATGAATACTGTAAAGTAAACAATAAGGTATACCACAAGGATTTTTAAAAGGTTTAACTATAATCAAGAAACCTTCTACATTATATATCTTGAATTAATGAGTTTTATATTTTTCAATTTGATCAATCAATAATTAACGTGGAAGGGGAACACATTATCCATTACCCAATATTTCATCCTGTAAAAATATTTTTAGACTAAAATATTATACATGTTCCCACTAATTATAGTATTTGGATTATTCCACAATCTATCTGATTATAAATGAATATTTTACTCTCAAAATTAAATATTCAACAAATTTAGGGTTGTATTTCAGTTTATATAGTTCCTTAGATTCTTGTTAACTAGACTAGGTGAGATCTTTATTTTGAGGAATGTTGGTCATATTATTTTTTATATTCTTCATTCAAATAGGCTCAATATAATCTGGGAAAATAACAGCCTAAATTACAATATTTTTCCGAATTATGTCCCCCTTTATATTAGATTACTTTTTGAAAAAATAATGGGAATGTCTAGGCATTGATCTGAAAGACGCACTCACTTCATGTATTTGGTCAAAAATATTTATTAGATTTTAAAGATATTAGGGTTGAATTAGTCAAATATTCTGTAAAACATGGCCTCAACATTATTCAACCTATCCATAACTCTTACCAAGAATCACAAATTTTCCTTTAGAAATATCTTAGTTTCAACATATATCATGACACCATCATAATGGATGTGCTTTTAAAAAATTTATATTAAGTCACTGAAAACATTCTAATGAATGTAATTCTATGGAATTTACGTATAATTAAATCTCAGCTTTAACATAAATCATCTTTAATTAGCCTTTAATACTTTGATCATCTCTAATAAAACTAATAATCTAGTTGTTTAAATTTTTTACATAGCCACAACATTAAAGCATCATCTAGAAGTAACCAATTTCGATAAAGTCATTATTTGAACTTATGGTGCTCCAAGGATTTAATATTAAGTCATTGTACCTCTACCACCAATGTGGTCTTATTCTATTTACTAAACATTATAGCATCATATACGATTTTTATTTTAGGGTTCTCTCAAGCACAATTCCATTTCTTAATGTCTCTCTGGAATTATAGTGAACATATGAGAACCACAAAAAATAGACATTAATATTTAAAAATTCTACATGTTATCTAATAAGCACTATTTCAAATGTTGTTAACAATATATAAAACAGCTTAAAAGACCAAGGTTAACATCACTGTCCTTATTATTGTGAAAGATATTCATAATTTATATAACTTTACAAAGGGACCTTAGGGATACAATCAATAGAATTATTATTCCAATTTTATGTCATATATAATTATTTTACATATAAATATGTGTATATGTATTATAAAGACACATATGATTTGATTCTCACATATTTAAAATATTTTATTAAATAATTTATATATAATTAAAAAATTAAAGTGGTTTTATAATATAAACAATTAGTAATTTCAATTAATAAATAATGTGAATGATGAAATAAAAAATCCCAATTGCAATTTGGGATTGGGATTAGAGTAATGGTCTTCAAAGCCTCATTATATTAGGAAAAATCTCCATCCGACCAAGATCGATTATTTAATCCCTTCCTTTGATATTTCATCCTATTTTATGGGTCATTTATAATCCCCCCATGGTGTTTTGGGACATAGGATACATTTGGATGCTATTTAAGGTCCCCAATTAACATTGTAGTTTGTTTACTACACCTCCTTTATATTAAAACGAATTTGTATTCCTTGAATGAAATCAAATGCATGAATAGATATAAATAGTAACGAAGAGGGTTGTAGTATTAATTTAATTAGGGGTAGTAAATGGGAGTGATTAGTGTTATCTTGTGTTCCCCAAACAAGAAAACTCTATCGTTTTACCCATATATGATGTTCTCTTGTGATATTTTGATTCTTCCTTTAATATTTTTCTTATTTGAGTTATTAGAATCAATTTTACTGGAATATGATCCCAACATGGAATTGGAAATTAGCATGTTATTTGGAAACTGAAGGAGGATTAAATTCATTAATTCATGTTTGATCTAAATATTTTTATCTTCTTGAAATCCAATTTTTATTTTGTTATTTTATTATTATGTGTTTCATTCACTTGTTATGAACATTGTTGGTTTTTTAAAAAAATTATTATAGAAACCAAGGGATTATAAATTAATTATAACCCCAAAATAATATCATTGAAATGGATAACAATAAACTTATATCAATGAACTCTTATATCGAAACATGTCACGATGTCAACAATTCCACCTAGGAGCTCAATTGTTGATTATAATATTTGGATTGACTGATATGTTGAGGAAATATTATAATTTGATATTTTTTATAGATCTTATGTTTAACATGTAAATATGAGGTATGTGATCCCACCAATCATGGAGTTGTATCAGTTCACTACATGAAAAATGAAATTGTAAAGAAAATAAATGTTTTAATATTGTATAGTTTGATGTTATTTTAACAATATATATAATTCATTTAATAGTCACATGAAATATTTTAGGATGGTTTTGTATTTTCATCATTCTAGTTAAAGGTAATTCTTGGGGACATGTTTCTTATAGACCCCTATTTGGAATAACACATTTCTGATGCTCTAGTCCACTGGACCCATTAAAAATAAAAAAGATTTATGTCTTATTGAAATTGTAAAAGTGATATAGAATTATTATGTGTAAGGGGATTATGTCATAAACATTGTATGATATAAAAAGGGGAATAGAATAGGTAATTAAAGCATAAATGATTTATTGAGTATAAATATGATACATAATATTGAATTACTATGAATATAATAATGTAAGGATTATAGGTCACACGTATATTGTTAATGGTTAGAATAGATATAATATCCTTTTTTAAATATATTTGTGTTATATTAATTATACTATCAATTTTATTCTTCAAGACACTATCTAATAAAATTAATGTGTCTCTCTTCGTAAATAATAAATAATCCATATTTGTTTATGAAATGGGGTAATATTTATCATAATATGAATATTTTAGGACACTTGACTAGTATCACAATCTAATTTGTACCTAGAGGAATGGTATTGAGAATATTAATAAGACAAATTTGGAAAGATTTTGATCACTAAGAAATCCAAAATTAGTAATTCATAAAATTAAAAATAGTTTTCAAAATAAATATACATTACATAAGAGTTGAATTGCACTATTTTAATACAAAGAAAATATGGATATTGGCCCAATAAATTTATAAAAGTGAAAATAATTACATTAATGTGAATATATTAAATAAAAGGCCATACATAATAATACCCTTCATGACTATAATAATGGAACATATTTTATAATATAAACTCATGATATTAAATAAAATCTAAAATATATCTGTTGGATAAATCATTGATAAGAAAAAATTAAATGAAAATAAATTCATTGAATATAATAAAAAAAATTAATTATTGTCAAAAATCTGGAGAAAATATTGTTTTTGGAGAAATAATCCCAAGCTAAAATTTATACTAATAATATTTATGTTGATAAGTATGCTTATTAAATGAATATGTCATATTATTTGGATGTATCATTTTTATCCATGATATAATTTTTCCTAATGTATTTAATAATCATGAATTAATTGAGTCATTGAATATTATTAAATACCTTATCAATATATTTCAGAAAAATATATAATTAAATAATGTAGGGTGAAAAAATCATCATACGGTGAAATGTGTCTGATGCAACCCCAATTTCAACTCATTTGATCAAAATGATTGGGCATATAAAGTAAATTTAATGTCTTAGGTTCTCTCTCATTAAAAATCACCAATAATATGATCTTATAATTTTTTTTGGAATGTATAAGTCAATTCATTATTAATTTTAATATAAAAATGAATTAATAGTCCCGTCTAGAGGATCTCATTATATTGAGAATAGTGGAAAAAAATCTGAAAAGGCATCACCCTATCATGATGATTTATAACCGAATTGTAGAGTCAATTACAATAGGATAAAAAGGATATGAAATCACAAATCAATAATATCTTAACTAAAAAATCATAAAGTAACCATACTAATGAAAGGAAGAAATTTATGTTGTAAAAAATTTGTTCATTTCATATTTTATTTTCCTCAGCACCTAGAGATTATTAATAATAAATTTCATCTTGTTTTAACCACATCAATTATTTATGTAATAATTGTTTTCACATGGTGAATAATAGGAATTAGATATTCGATCTGTATCACATATTTTTCATTTTCTTTATTTAGAGAAAAAATAAATATGACTAATGGAGATGTTAAACTATGATTTAGGAATGGAAAAACAATTAATATAATATTTGTGGTGTTATTGAATTTATTTATTTATAATAGATTTTAATTACTATTCCAATATTGTTATCATGTACCATCAATAAAAAATGATAATTTTTGTTCCTTTCTTATATAAGGTCGGATTGTTTTATACAATACGTAAAATAATTGGTCTATTTCTATGAATGAAATTTTTATGTTTCAAATAAAATTTTTAATGTATTATTCATATTATATTATGGAAATTCAAAAAAATTAATAATAAGAAGTAAAAATTTATGAATTTAATTCTACATATCTTTGGGATTATTACAAAAGACCTATAAATAAGGATTGCATCTACTGACTCCATATTTCATATTATTGGATTCAAATTATTATTGATCATTTGATATATATGAGTATCTCTTATTAGAATGATTAAAAAATATTATTTTAATGATAACGGTAAATTAGCTAATGATTTATTAGAACCTATATATACAGAAATATATTTCAGAATAATTAAAGTATCTCAACATGGATTTTAGTACTTCATTTCCATTTCAGATGATTCAAGCCTGTATGGGTATGTTAATCTTATAAATCCCAAGTATCAATTATTTGAAATATTCAGATTTTTCAAAAATAAATTAGGAATATAATCTCTTAAAAAGTATTTAAATGTATAGATTTCATGAAGGGTTTGATTATATAAGTCAACAATTTTTGTACTATATAATATATTTTTGTATAGTATTCTAACATATAGAAATCGATATAGAAAGATAAATTGTGTATATAAAATTAGAAATTGAAATATATTATAAATGGTATGGTCTCTAACAATTCTCGTTGAACATCCTTTTTCCATCAATGTTTATTCCCTTAAAACATATTAAATTACCCAAAACCTTATTCCATAAAAGAAATTCAAAAGACACTACGTGATATGTGGACCAATAATATAATTAATTTTTATTTTTTTAATGATTTGGGGTTGTAAAGAATATGTATAATATAATTGTTAAATCAAATTGGATCCTTAAAAAGACAAATGTTTTATTTTTGGTTATCCAAAAGAGACGGTGGGTTATTAATTATGTTTTACAAATTATCACAATGTGTTTTTTTCATAACATTTTTTCATAATATAAAGGGAATTTTTTTCCCAGAGAATTAGAGTGAGTAAATTAAAACTCATGAAGTACAATATTACCAAGAATATGTTAATCAAGAGATGGATAAATTTGAAACACAAAGGGTTTTGTATAATGAACTAACTAAGTATATACATTAACCAATTTGATTTTAATATCTTATTAGAAAACATTAAAATATTGATTTTGTATTTATGATTATAGAGACGTAACAGTCATAGAAGTTGTTTTGATATGTTACAAAGAAGCCATAATTTGTTTTGTCATTGATAAATAGTGAAAATAAATAAAATATAAAATATAATCCTTGTACACAAATCAAATTTAAAATCTAGTATATCCACCAGGATAGGTAAATTACATTAGGTGAAATTGGGTTTTTTTAAGAAGATAGACATAGAAGATAGAGTGTATATCCACAAATATCGTTGGGTAGTTAAATATTTCAAATAAATCATGATATTAATTATGATGATAACACTTTCCAATTAATGTGATCAAATTTAATAATATTATTTTTTCCATAATATGACATAATTTTTTTAGATATAATAAACGTAAAACAAAATGGTATTACTTTATGGGATTTTTTTCAAGGATGTATATATGATACAATTAAATTATTTTTAGGATCCTTGACATATTGATATTATTTTTGAGATTAAATGACCTATTTATTTTATGAAACAAGTTTCAAAGCATTGTCATATTTTTTTAGGAAGCTATTAAATATTTAGACTTTATCAAAAATAAATATGATCCTTCTACAAAAAAATTAGTGAGTGGGTGAAAAGTAATATTTTTCATATTGTATATTTAAAATGTCCTTCTCATCAGAAATGATATCCCAATGATCGAATCAATTAAAAATTGGTTGGGATATTTGATCATAATAATATATCTTAGTAAATAATCGTATGTATTAGTTATCATGATCTATAGAGATCGATCTAGACATAATATTTTCCTTTGTTAGAATACAAAGATTAGAAAAACATTAAAATGGGTAAACATAAAAAACACTAAAAAATTTATTTAATAATTTTTCATGGAAAAAGTATTTCAAATACACACTATACTTCAACTATTAATCATGATAAATATAAGAGGAAGATTCCATATTCTATAGTTGTTAGATGAATCATATATGTTATATTATATAATTTTATGAATGTATCATTTCTATTATGTTGGATGATTCAATAAAATTTGTAATATACCAACATAGATGAAACTATAGTGGTGCCCCCAGATGGTTGGTTATGAGGCCTCAAGCCCCCCAACCCATATTCCAAAGCCTTCTTAATTGGAGCATGATCCTTTGGTTTAATAAATGGGTGACTATGGCCTAAAATCAGAGTAAGAAAATATTGAAATATTTGAGTATCGTACATGAGAGAAAATAAATATAATGTGGAAGAAAAAAAATAAACTAAAATATAACATGTTGTAACAATAATTGAAAATCCTAAAAAATCAAAAATTTGTGTGTCATACATACAGTACTAGTCTCCCACTATGCCGACCAAACATGTAACAACCCAAAAAATCATCAATGGAAAGTCCCTTATTATAATAATTCCATATAGGATAAATCAAATAAAATCACCTAGAGAACACAATTCAAAATTTATAAATAATGAACGAATGAAATAAGAAGTATTTCTCGAATTTAAGGAATCAATTCTTTTGGAATAGTTACATGACCCTTGAATAGTTTCATGGCCATTAGGAATAGTAATCTAGCGAATAAAATATTAACCATTCCTATGAATGTTTAAATAAAATTTAGGCATACTTAAATTAAAATATGATATATTTAAATCATTTTATAAATATATTAATTTTTTGAATGTTATTAACTAATTGTTGGTATTTTTAGTGAGTCATAAATATTGAATTAAAATTTAATAATTAATATTATGATTTGGGAAAATATTACTTTCATAAAATGTATTCATAAAATAATATTCTCCTTTCTTATGACCGTAATGTTATTTTATGATACATTAGTTGGTTTTTTAAAGTGTAGTAAAATTTTTCTAACAAAAAAATCAGTATTTTCCGAAAAAATGATGATTTTAATTAAAAAATAAATTTATCATATTTAGAAAATTATTTCCATAAAAAAGGGATCATTTATTATATCTAAATATTTTAAAATAACTTGGGTGAATTTTTGGGATTTTTCGAATATAATTGAATTTTTACTGATAAGGGAAATGAAAAAATTTATAGAATAAAACAGTATATATTAAATTCAATATTTCATGGTTCATAGATGATCTTAGCACCATATTCTAGAAAAATCCATATTTATTTAAATATTCATTGATATATGGCTCAAACTATTAACATTATTGATCCTAAATAACAATACAATGAATTAAATAATGAAAAAACAATCATCTCCACCCATATAAATACCACCCCACCACCTCTTATCCTCACACATTCTATTCCCTGATGCCTTTATAATTTAATTCCAATCCAATTTCATTGAAACTCCCGCACATAAAATATTATTTGGTCTCTACAATGGTCCGATCCAAATTTTCCTAAGGAGGTCCTCAAGGAGAAGAATTCAAGAGGTAAAATCATATTCCTATTATTTTAATTAATTTTCATGTTCTCTTCATTTACAATTATCTAAAAAAAATCACCTCATACAAGTTGTATGATAAATATAATATCTTATATATAATATAATTTTATTATTTTAATTTAATAATGCATCATCAAACACTTTATCTCCTCCCTTTTATTTTATAAAATGAAAACTTCATCCCAGAGTTGTTGATTTATCGTATTCGAGGATGATGTATCATCATTTTACTAAACCATTTTCAACGATGGTAAAAACAGTATTGTAATGGTTAAAAAATAGTAAATTTTATTTATACCCTTTTATATGTTCTGGAACTAACATATATACATAATATTAAACTATCAATCAAAACTAGTTCACTGTGATCGAAAACTGCCAAAATTAATCTAAACGATTATCATTTAAATTTTATATAAATAATAATCCTCATATCTAGAAAAATAATAATATTAAAGTTCAATTAAACTCCTTTATGTTCAATAATTATAGATAATTTATTAATGGTAAATCCCCCCCCCCCCATTTTACATGATATTCGATACAGGTATATAAGTGAACAAATCGTGAAACTCAAGAAAACAAACACTCCCTATCAATGAAATTGAACCATGTTTCTCATCAAAATGGCCATAAACAAACATAATAAAATTTTAATGAGTCACATACATGTAAAATGGGTATTTTATTTATTAATTAATAAATATAATTTTATTATCCATGGTAATAATGTTAATAAAGCATTCAGAAATAATCTTTTGGGATTCACAAACCCAACTTCCTTCTATTTGGTTATTCTTCATTCATTCCAAATTTTAGAATGGACGAAATTTTATTATTACTAAAATATAATTTCATTGTCCTTAACTTTTTATTTCATTGATAAACATGCTTCCAATATGATATTATGTCAAATAAAATTCTTCTTCACAAATAACTATTATTTATGAAAACCCATCTTTTAATTATCTCTAAATTATTCCTTCTTAGCTAAATATTGGCGATTCCTATAATATTATTTTATTCAATATTTGGGAACCCTAATGTTTTTTTCTAAATTTATTTTTTAGGAAACGAAACAAATTCATTTCTTTGGGTTATCTTTATGTCTAATATTGATATTCCTCATATGATGCAATCAATATTATGTATATGTTATGAAGTGAGAGGTATACCCAGAATTTTATTGCACTCCAATTCATGGGGTATTATGATTTATTTCATAAGATAATAATCAATATTCATGAAAATCACTCTATATTAATTCATAGTGATTATTTTATGATTATGATCATATGTTATGTATGAATGTGATGCTAGATGTTTTGAAAAATAGGTGTGGTATTTGACCACTAGGACTTGATGTTTCATTTTTGTGCATTTCCACATTCCATGCCTTTATCAAATTCCACTTCTCAGGATTGTGATGATGATATCAGGATTATTTAAGGATGTAAATGATTATTCTCAACCATTTTATATTGAATGATGTTATTATTTATCCTTTTACTAAGCCTTTATCTCAACCCTTTCTTTGATGTATATCCTTAGGTGGATACTTATACTACAAAGTACATAAGGGAAGCTAAGAATCTGTATAAGAATGAATTAAATAATTTTTTTTTTTTTATAAAAATTTCATGTTTGGTTCTAATTTTAATGAGACACTCTGCTATTGGATCCTGGCTTTATAAAAATATTATATTATTTATCTCTTAAATGATGTAATAGTAATGTAAAAAAATACGGTTTTATATAGTTAGTATTAGAACATGGTTTAGTTTTTTGGGGAATTCGGATTAGAGAACATTATTGAAAGCCCCTAGTACACGACTGAGTATAAATAAGCCATATGAATCTTATTATTAGAAAATTAAAACCATATAGATCCCACAAGATATTCCATTAAAGATAATTTCAGAAACAAATAAATAATTCATTCATGATTGGTTAACATATGTTTTGTTCAATCCTTTTGAATTTTAGATAATGGTTTGAAGAAGGGGAAACGAAGAACACATTCTATGTGAGGGAAAATATAGTGAATAATAAAATGATATCCTCAATGCCTTATAAGGTTGATTTAAAAATTTTTATTGAGTTGATTACCCAACTATCTCAGGATATGAATAATATCCTGAATAATGGGGAGCATCCTACAACACTAAAGAGAGAAAAAATGTCTATAGAGTCTTTTATGCGGTAATAAAAAATGACGTTTAGTTGATATTCTAATCCATAAGTTGTGGAATAGTGGGTCAACACAATGGAGTAGGTATTTTATGTGCATCATTGTTTTGAGACAAATATGGCAAGTCTATCCATTTATCATTTAGATAGAGAGGCAGATCAATGGTGGGTGTTGATTAAGAACACCAAGTCGAAGGAAAAAATTCAATAGATGGAGTGGGAATAAATTATGAAATTTTTTATTACAATTATTTCCCAAAAAATATTTAGACTATAATGGGGATATAATTCATAGAGTTGAAGAAAAGGGAAGGTGAATAAATCACTGCATGTGAAGAAAATTTCACATGTCTTTCAAGGTATTCTTTAGGTTTTGTTATCTACAATGATTGAAAAGTAGATAGATTCATTAGTGGTTAAAAGCCAAAAAATCAAAAGTGTCTAAAAAATCAATAATTTGGGATTTTTGAATGATTTGTTTGATGTGCTCTCAAATTGGAGATAGAGTTTGGATTGTGGTTCCATGGGTATGGTGATAGGAATAAAATAATTTAATTCCTTGATGGTGGATCTAATGAGAATGGTGGAAAGAAAACACAACCACTCACCTGTCATAATAGTGGGAATATGAATCATGGGAATTTCCTCAAGTGGATGATGAAATGATTCAAATGTGGGAGAGAAAGACACCAAGATCGGGAATATCGAAGAGATACGAGGAAGCATGAAAATGTGGTGGAGTAATGGAAATCACCACCCATGGTTCAATTCTTAAACTATAGCGATCAAATACACTATGCACATTAGTGAACTATACCCTAAGTCCTTGAGTGTAATCAGCCTCCGCATTCACCAATGCCAAAGGAGCAAGTGAAATATTGTGTGGTCACTAATTATGATATGGAGCCTAAAAATGTTGTGGTGATGGGTAAACTTATTATTCATTCAAGATTAAATAATTTTCTATTTTATTCTTGTTATACGACTTCTTTAATATATTTCATTTTTAGTAAAACTATTCAAACAACACCACAATATATAGAGGATGAGTTATATACGAGGACATAAAATGGGGAAATTATTGATTCCAAGGTATATAAATCCTCCATGGTAAATGTTTGTGTACCGAACCTCCAAGAAAATCTTTTCATACATCCTTTGGTGTAGATTTATTCTATATTGGTCATGTATTTTATATCTTTATACAAATCCAACATCAACTGTTAGGAAATTGAGATCACTCTTCACATCTCTAGGCATCCTCTAATTCTATAAAATTGTAAGTATGTGGTTGAATCTCATTATGAAAAATCATTTGTTTTGTGGGAAATATTTCCTTATGAGAAAGAACATCTAGCTCCAATGGATGATATATGGGAGATATTCATGCTCAAGGACATGACCACTATGATGGACTACACTGATGTGTTCCTTAAAGAGTTTTTTGGTCTTCCAACTAACTGAGAGGTTGAATTATCTGTTGAAATTATTCTGGAATCTCTACAAATATCAATGAAACCATAAATAATGGACACTATTGATTTGGATGAACTGATGAAGTGTTTACAAGATAATCTGAATAAGGGTTTTATATGCCCGAGTGCCTCTCTATGGGGTGTGCATGTACTCTTCATCAAGAAGAATTACAGACCAATGTGCCTCTGAATTTATTATCTTGAGCCAAAAAAATCACTATAAATAACATGAATCCTCTTTAACTAATATATGCCTTTTTTGATCAATGGTATTGGTATAAGTATTTATCTTTGGTGGACCTTCAGCCCCAATACCACCAATTAAATGTGATGAAGGAATATATTACCATTACAGCCTTTTGAATGGGGTATGAACACTACGAGTTCCTAGTGATGAATTTTAGTATCACTAATTCCCCACAAAATTGTGATGGACATAATGAATAGAGTATTTAGAGATTACATCACTGCATTTTTTGTTGTCTTTATTGATGATATTCTAATATACAAAAAGAGAAAGGTAGAATATGATGTGTATTTGAATAATTTACTAAATACATTTTGAAGATGGAAACTTTATGAAACCTATAGTAAATGTTAGTTATGTATTGAGGATTTTTCATGCTTCGGGAATGTCATCACCAAAAAAAAGTAATTTATGTGGACCCTTCCAAGACAAAAGAAATCAATGAGTAACCCAGGACAACATCAATAACTAATGTCTATAGTTTCCATGGTCTAACTGGGTATTACTAGTGGTTTCTTGAAGAGAATATCAATATTTTCAAACCAAAAATCCAATATGAATCAAAAGGGGCAAAAAATTCTAGACTAGTTAAGGTGAATATTGTATCGAAGTGTTAAAAAATGAATCTTAGCACTTCCCCAGTACTCACACTATGGACAAGTTGGGAACTCTTTGTGGTATAACATGATACCTCAAAGAAGTTATTATTCTATTTACTATTTAAAAATGAAAAAGTGGTATCCTAAGCCTCAAGGAACTTGAAAATTCAATATAAAAACAATATCATGCATGATCTGGTGTTGTTAGATGTTATCTTTTCATTTGAAATCTGGTACCAGTATCTCTATGTGGAGAAGGGTGAAATATATTCTGATCATAATAGCCAAAACTTTCTATTTACATAGAAGGATCTTATGGTTTTATAGTGAATATGGTTATATTTAATCAAGGCTTACTGATGATCAATCCACTACCAACCTAGAAACATGAATAAAGTAGATGATTCTCTAAGTATAAAGGATCTGACAACATTATAAATGATCATAATTGATAAAAATGAAATATTTTTAGATTTTCAATATATAGACATGGGAATCATTATGGAGGGAATGTCTTCTCTCCTTTATCAAATTATTTCTCAGCCATCACTCTTGGTAAAAATAAAATATACTCAATGAAATTATGTGGAAATTACGAAGAAAGTAGAAGCTATGAGAAAGGGGAAATCCTTAGAGATAAATATTTATAAGGAAAGAGTTATAGTATTTGGGTCATGACCAGGTGTACCATCTATTTCATAGATAAAGAATGAACTTCTAAGTGATTCACATAGATTAAACTTCTCTATTCACCAAGGGATCACAAATATGTATCAGGATCTCTATAAGAAGTATTTTTGGGAAAATATGAAAAAAATCACTGAATATACATCAATGTCCATGGTATATCAGAAATTAAAGGATGAAAGGAAAAAGTCTAATGGGATTATGAAATAATTACCCATACGATCATGGAAATGTGAAAACATCACCATGGACATTGTCACCGGACATCCAAAGACATTCAGAGGAAACAAAGCTACATTGGTTGTTGTGGATCATCTATCAAATGCATCTCATTGTTTCACAACCCAAAAGAACATCTCACTAGATCAAATTATAGGGATTCAAATAAGATTAGTGGTAAGGATGCGTGGATTATAACAATAGATTTTATCTGATCAATATCTAAGGTTCACCTCTATGTTCTGGAAAATTATTCAACATGCTCTAAACAATATATTGAACATTTGTACAGCTTTCCATCCTAAAAATAATGGCCAATATGAGCAGACTATTTAGACACATATGAATTGTTGAGAGCATATTCAATAGACATAAATGGTTTATGTGACCAACATATACCTCTGGTGGAGAACTCTTGCAAAATAATTTTTCACCATAGAAAAAAATAGCTCTATGTGAATCCCATTAAGGTAAATTATGAAAAGATATATCAGGATGGGAAGAAGTTAGTAATGTAAAATTCTAGGACTTAAAATATTTCAGGAAATGGTGGAAAATATTTAAATAATTAATCATCACGTCAAGGTAGCCTAAAGTCAATATAAGATCTATGAATAAAATCATCAACGTGACCTAGAGTTTGAGGTATTGGACAATGTTTTAATCTACAAATCTCCATTAAATATGATCATAATATTTTGGAGGAAGGGAAAGCTATGTTCCAAGTATATCAGAACCTTTGAGATTATTGATCATGTTAGAGTTGTGTCTAGTTGACTATCACTTCTACTATTAATGTCTCATGTACATGATGTATTCCATGTATCCCTCCTGAGGAATTGCATAACAAATCTCTCACATGTACTAAATCCGAAGGTGGTACATTTGGAAATTGATCTCTCTTTTCAGGATCATCCACTGAAGATCTTGAACAATTGATATAATGTTCTACACTACAAGACAACTCACCTAGTCAATGTATTATGGAAGAACCATATATATGAAAAGGTGACATGGGAACCTGATAAAGTGACAAATTATAAATACCACCTTTTATGTAAAATGAAATTTTGGATGTGAAATTTCAAACGAGGGGAGAATGTAACAACCAAAAAAAATTCAATGGAAAATACCTTCATATAATTATTTCATATACTATAAATTGAATAAAATATCATATATAACACAATAAAAACATTATAAATGTAGAATGACTAAAATAAGAGTTATTTCAAGAAGATACGGATCCAAAAACCAATGGAATAGTAACTTGGTTCTTGGAATAGAAACATTACCATTAGGAATAGTAATCTTGATAATAGAATAGTAACCTCATGTATTCGATTACAAACACTATTTCGGTATATTTTAAATGAAAATAACATATATTTATATCATGGTATATGTAAATTTAAGTTTTCAAAATAAAAAATAATGTGTTCTTATTTTTGTAAGTCATAAATATTTAATAACAATATTATAATTAAAATATCAATTTAAAAGAAATTTTATTTTAATAAAATGTATTCATCAATTAATATTTTGTGTGTTATTATTATAAGTTATTTTTATGGGGTATTTGTTAATTTTCCCATGTGTTGTAAAATTAATTATAATATTAAAATTATTATTTTTGAATTAAATGATGATTTTAATTAAAATTAGAGTCATAATATTTAGAAAATTATTTTTAATAAAATTGAGTTCATTTATGAATTATACACATCAATAAGTTGTTAGGGTGTATTTTTTTTTTCTAAAAAAGGTGAATTTTTCACGAATAGTAAAATACAGTAATTTACATTATATAACCTTATAAATTAAATTTATTATTTATTAACTCATGGGTTATATAAGAACCATAATCAGAAATCCTCATTCACTATTTGAATATATTTATTTATAAGGTTCGAACAATTGTTAGTCTTGATCCTAAATAATTAAATAATGAAAACAATAATGATGAATACCCCTCACCACCTATTCCTCTCACACCTTCCAAAACATTAATCTAGTCCAATTCCAGCTCAATCCTCTCCCCAATACCCTAATCCATATATATGATACTTTTATCTCATTAAAACCAAAATACAATTTATATAATACTTTCTGAAGTAGTGTAATTTACGATGTAAAATCATTATTCCTTTTCGTTTAATTTCTATTCATGTTATTTTATTTTCTTATTCTCTCCTCATATCCCTTAATAAAATTGGCATTATAACTCAGTTATATTATATATAATATAAATTTATTATTATAATGTGGTAATCCATCATTATAATTCTTATTTTGTCTGTTTTAATACAACAAAATGAAAACATCATCCATGTGGTGTTGATTTTTCACCTTTAGGGACGACATGCTTTCATTTTCCTCTACCACCTTCAAGGATAGTAATAAAAACATTATAAGGTTTAAAAAATTATAAAAAGTTTTCATAACCTTTTTTATGTTCATATCTAAGATATATAATTAATATTAAATAATAAAACAAAACGAGTTGTTTGTGATCACAAACAACAAAAAATAATCTAATTGATTTTCACTATCCTATTATCAAATGAATCATCCCCATATCTAGAAAAAAATATCAAATAAGGAAAATTAAACTCCTATATATTAACTAATAACATATAACATTAATTCTGGACAATAATCTCCATTTTAAATGATCTTCCATACATATTCACAAGTGAACCAGTAACGAAAATCATGAAAATGAACCCTCTGAAACAAGGATATTGAACACTATAACTCATCAAAATGGCCATAAAAGAACTAAATTAAATTATAATGAATCAAATAAATGTAAAATAGGTTCTTAATTGTTAATTATTTAATATAATTTTATTATACATGATTTTAAATTTAATAAATCATTCATAATTAATGTAAGGGGATTATTGAAACCAATTTCATTTAATTACGTTATTCCTCTTTCATGCAAAATTTTTGTTTGAATTTCATTTTAATATTCCTCAAATATAGTTTCATTATCCTTCCCTTTTAATTTATGGTATATAGATGACTCTAATATCTTTTTATGACTAATGATAACCCCTTTCCAAATGAGTTATTCCTTTTAATTTTTTTACTTCTCATGATATTATTTTTTCTTCACTCAATATTTATGACTCTTATACGATTATGTTACTCCCTTTTTGGACCCCCAATAATTCATCATGAATTTATTCTACATGAAATTAAAACCATTCCTTTCCATGGGTTATTTTTATGTCAAATATTGATATACTTCTTATGTGGATAATATGATTATGTAAATGTTATGATGTGATGGGTGAACATAGAAACATATAGCACTCTGATGAATTTGGTAATGTGATTTAACTCCTGATAAAATGTTCTATATTCCTGAAAATTATTCTATTTTTTTCATAATGATAATGTTATGATTACACACATATCTTATTCATGAACACGATACTAGCTTTGTTCACAATTATGTGTTGTGTTTGACAACTAAGATATGTTGTTTCATTTTTATATATTTCCACAATCCATGCCTCTATCTAATGCCTCTTATCATGATTATGATGAGGAAACCATGACTATGTTATGAGGTTAAGGATTATTTTTACCCATGTTATATTTATTCATGTGATTATTTATCCTCTTGGTTGTATTTTTCCTCACCCATTTTTTCATTTATATCTTCTGGTGACTACTTATGATAATGAGTAAATGAGGGAAACTAATTATCTATAGAAGAAGTAATTAAATAATTTTTATTATTTCCTATATAAATGTCATGTTTGGTCTTAATTTTCCAAATACACTGAACAATTTTATCCTAGATTTTAAACACTATTAAATTTTTTATCATTTAAATGATTTAATATTAATTTAAGAAAAAATAGGGTCTATTTAATTTAGATTCTAGATGACAAAAGAAATTGTAATAAAATTACATGTATCTACTACTAAATATGATGTATACCACATAACCAATGTACAAGAACTATCAAAATACACCATATCTATCGGAATAACCCACTGGAGTGGATCTGATTGATCCTTAAACTATAGGCCTCATCCCTATACAACATGAAACTATGATAATATTTAAAAGCCTACATAAGGTCTACATATAAAATGAAGTGCATGTGTAGGGGTATAAAACAACATATGTAGGAACCCCAATGATGAACCAATAAAATGTTATTCTATAATTTTATGAAAATGAAAAGTACTCATACTAGATTACACAAAAATGAATAGATAAGTAGAGCCAATAAACATGAAACCACAGTCGATCCTTAGGTCCGTGATGCTGGTCAGGTAGGAAAGTGACACCATTGATGTCCATATCTGTATGCATATAAATGTATAAACCCTTAAATATACATATATACATAAATATTAATATTCATGACTATGAGATGAAATCATGGAAAACCAATGATAGTTGATCCTTGGGTCCATAAACTAGAATGACTAGATATCCAGAAGGGGGAATTGAACAAGAAATAATGACACTCCAACTGTGTATCATTAATTTGACCTCTGGTTTTGTATTCATAATCGATATATACCTAGCTCTTTCAATGATGGTAAAGTCTCTTTGTAGGATATGTCACCATGAGGTGATATCGGCCCTACACCAGGGTTCACCCATACTCAAATATAATTAGTATAATTATGGATTCAGTTGAATTACATCCAAACATCCATTAAAGGGAATATTTGGTGGGATAAATGCTTTTCGCTCTATGTAAATCCACTCCAATGTTTGAGTTCATGTTCCTAGTATGTATGTGTTCATATCATTCAGAACATTGTTGAATCCTAAGGGTTTGAACCATAGGATATTTACAAGAACAACACATCAGTGTGGTTCCATCACCTACCATAGAGTCTCTAATAAGGGATAGTGGAATAACCCCTATCATCAAGAAGATCATAATCTTTGGGTGAGTCTAATGATGGGGAACTCCATTCCCAAACCCACATTCAGGTTAGAAATCAGGGATAGCTTAATCATCCCTATCATAAGACACATGGTCAAGTATATCATTATCATCCTCTATAGAAAACATGTCAAGGAGAGTCTAATCATCCCCGTCATATATCAAACACGAGTGATCAGATTCATCCTCATCGCTTCAGAAAGTAGAATCATCCCTGAGTATCATTACAAGGTATTCCATTCCCATATATTACAATCATAGTCTCAATAGTCAGATACTATGAATCACCTATGTAAATCCCAACTAGGCAGTAATCAAATATACAGGCTCAATAACCATCTCCTACGTACAACCTTTGGGTATACACATAAATATTAGAAATAACATGGATCAAAATCCATATCCTAGGAAGAATTTTTAGGCATCCAAAAGATAATGAATAATGTCTCATGTCAGTATCAACATCCAAAACAAGGAATATCATATAGTTATCATTGGTTCATCATTAATAAATATATGAAAGATTAAAAAAGAGTGAGGGCGGATGACAGCCCAAACCCAATACTACTACCACTAGACCATGGGTATACATTTTTAGTATGGGTTATATAGTGACACCCACTACCATATCTACCAAAATTTGTAAAACAAGCTTATGTTCAATCAAACATTGAAGCACCTACTTGATCCCTCTAGTCAAGAAACAATGATACATCCTACTCAGTATTATCAGTAGAAAAGGTAATTGTGGAATCCTATGTAGGATCCTCAATGTCCAATCATAGCTAAGGCATACTACTCAAGATCCTCAACTGAGAGGTAAAGAAGGAATCCTAATTGGGATCCTCTAATGATACGAAATAATAGACATCCTACATGGTATCCTCATATTATACATAACAAAAATATTCTTATAGGGGACCCTCTCAATAGAGTATGAAGGTAGAGGCATCTAACTCAGGATCCTATGAACAGTAAATAGAAAAAGTGATCATACATGGTATTAACTAGGTTGGCATGTTAGGAATGAAATATCATAGGAGATCCTTGTTCCCATTATGAATATAGATGCATCAAACATGGGATCCTCTAGGTCAAAGCATATGTAGTGTAATCCAGTATGGGATCCTTATGAATAACTAGTCTCACCCCCTTCGGGGCCATAACAGAACATCTTATAAGGGAGAAAACCTTGAGGGAATATCAAAAAAAGGCATCATTCATGAGAGATAGATCATGGATCATCTCAAATTAGGTCTCACTCTCATCAGACACTAGATTCAATTAATGGAGGAAAAACCTCTCCACTAAGAAAACTCTTGAAATGATATATAAGAGTCTTCAAAACACCACTTAAGTATGAACATCACAATATATGTGAATTTATACTCGTAAAGGACTACATTTTGGTTCAATTTAGAATCCTCATATAAGAGATAAAAAAAATTAATATTTTCAAAAGGTTGAGTACATGAAATATCTCTCTGAGCACATGAGGTCTACTACCGAAATACCACATGGGAATTTAATTTGGCTGGACATGGCTATTAAATTCCCAATTCATCAAAGTGTAAAAAGGGTGAAAACGTGTACCATACAAATTGGTCCTACCTATGTCCCTCAAATTTCCAATCAATACACTTGGAATGACCGTATACTTTTATTGGTCATGCGACCCACATGGGGTTTGGGCATGTACTCCACATGACATGTGCCCCTTACATGGAATGAATAGCTAAGTATTTAACTACATTGTTGAGTACTAGTATAAAACATGTATAACCCATACAAGATGTGTAAATTGAAAATTTCATATTCCCCAAATGGAAAGAACACATTATGTTTATTCCCTATACTACACACTGTGTAGATGGGTTTTCCCCAACAGAAAGCCTCTAAAACCATCCAAAACACACGTTTCATCCCAAAAATTGTAGATCATCCCACAATGGGTCCCAAGGGACCATATTAGATATTTAAATACGTAAATTGATAAAACACTGGAGATTTTTTATGAAACAAAAAAACAACATACTTTTAGGCCGAATACACTAAAGGTCATCACATTTATGTGGTCCATGGTTATTTCACGATGATCCAGTGCATTGAGAGCTCCACAAAGATACATATTTATTTATCTCCCTATCTGTTTACCTCTATCCATCACCCTCTCATATTTATCTCCTCATCATAAGATGTGTAATCTTTAGGGGTATTTGTGGGAAACAAATTAATGAAACAAATGAAAATATCGTATAGAAACAGAAGAAAATGTATGAAATACAAACATAAAAGTAGAATAGTCTAGTCCCAATGCCCAACAAGAGTTTATTCCTCACATGGGACAAAATTATCATTAAAAACTCAAAGTAGAAGTCAAAAGTTCAATATGAATCTCCAATTAAAATATATCACCGAACAAAACTCTGAGAATAAATTTATATTTAATTTATTATATATTAAATATTAATTATTCCTCTAAAACTTGAAATAATAAAAAAATATACCAACTTCTAGTACATGGGTAAACATGCTACTTTTGGACCAATGGAGTGGTCAAAAATATTATCAAACATCATTTGTTCGGGAGAAAATATCATTTTACCCCTTACATGAATCTGATATAAAATATTCAACTTTATGCACAAAATTTCATTCGAAAAAAAAACATCCATTATAATCTACAAACTATGAGACTTATAATACTTGATAATCTTAGTGGTAATAAAATAATCCCTTCTCTCAAGTAGATAATCTTCACACAAAAATATCTGGAATATCGAATTACCATCCTCATAAAGTCAACAACTGTTGCATACTTGATAATTTTTCACTATAACCGATCTGGTACACCCCACCTTGGAATACCATTATTTCATCTTAAACAAAACTCTATGAACAAGGGCCAATGAAAAACCAATATTTCAAAATGAAATTGAGATTACCCACCCTCGAATAGCCAATGATGTACTCCCCAAAATGAGGATTACCTATACTACACCTTGAGAACAATCTCAGGGGGTTTCTTCCCTTCAACCAAGAAGACATTTAAATGAAAAGAAGATCAGAATAGGGATGATTATATATATGATCACTCAAGAAAAAGTCAGGACAGATATTAATTCCCTCTAACAAGGGTTACAATATGATTCCTTCAAAAGGAATTGACATCTCGCTTTGTTACATACTCAACATCTGATCAATACTTGGCGAGGATTAAGCCACATGTCAACCGTCTTATAGTACACCATTTATCATTACTATCTACTCTACTATGGAGGGATATTGTTATTGTTATCCTAAATCCTAGGAAACCATATCAAGGAAAAATCATGAAACCATCGATCTAGGGTTCACACCTGGTCCCTGACAGATTAACATTCAAATGATACGACACAACACAAATGTGTACTTTTATTACATGATTCATAATCCATAATGTCTCCCAACATGAGGTTATTTTGACCATTCCACATGACATGTCAGTCTAAAAAATTTTAATGCTCCCATGGAACTCATCTTCAATATGGCCACCTAACTAGTGCTACGATTTATTCCACTACATCCCATCACCTGACATCATTCCAATCACAAGTGTCTACCAACGCTCTGACTACATTATTAATAGTATAAAAATGGTCGATATGGCCAGTTAAAAAATATTGATGCCCCTCTAATCAAGTATTGATACCCAATAACCCTTTGTTCTTGCCAGAAGATTATGGCATCCTCAATCCCATAATGAAAAATTCCAGAACCTACATTTACACGAACTCAAAACGAGCGTAAAATAAAGCTCTCATTGAAAAGGTAGTCTAAAATCCCAATCCAACTTCTCATAAAGGTTTCCCATGAAACATGCGATGGTCACCTATATGGGACTAATTCAAACTAAGGATCTATAACATACCGAAAATAGTAATGGCCATGAATATAATATCTCTAAAATTATTTTGTAGAATCTAATGAAAAATTCCATGAAATTAGTGCCTGGAGTCGGTTGGTTATGAGGCATCAAGCACACCTCCCCATATTCTAGTGAATAAAAAATTATAGCGAGGGCCTTGGGTGTGAACATCGATAGACTATGACCTCATCAAATAGTACAAAATTAATGGAAATAACTTTTTATCATACACATAAGTATATAAATATATTGGGGAAGAAATAAATAAACATAATATAACATGAAATAATAATAAATGAAAAATAAATAAAAACCTAAAAAACTATGTCAAACATAAAACATTTTCCACCAACTGGGACAACCATATTAATATTGGAATACAAAGGAAACTGAAAAAAAAAGTAAGTGCATCTACTATAAAATGTGATGTAGACGACACACTTGGTGTCAAGACACTATTAAACTGCACTGGCCTTATCAGAAGATCCCACCTGAGTGGATATGATTGAACATGAAAATCTATTCTGTAGCACTATCCTCCACGCAACTATTCAAAATATGAAATTTAGTAAATGTGTCTACATGTACAAGGAGGTTCACATATAGGGTGAGAAAAAACATATTTGGCCTCCCCAAAGATGAAATTATAAAATATGGTCACCCATATCTATAATAATATACATGTAGAGTCTCATTCATATAATTATATATATAAATATAAATATTCATGAGAAAGTGATGAAATCATAAAAAACCAATGATAGTTCATCCTTATTTCTATAATATCAATCGCCTAGATATCCAATGAAAGGGAACTGAGCTATAAATTGTGCCATTAATGCTTTGTACCTTTAATTTAACCTTTTATTATATCCTTTAAATCCACATATACCTACTTAAAATATTTCTAAAAAGTATCTATAAATGCTACGTCACCACCGAAAGATACTCTTCTGACACTGGGTTCATCTGTACTTTCCTATAATCTCTGTAATCATGGATTCCATGGATTTACAATCATAAATCCTATAAATGGTCACAAAGATAGGCACCATGCTATTCGAAATAGATAAAATCCAGTCTAATGTTTTATCCCAAGGCCTCGATCTATAGGCGGTCATGACATTCAGAAGTCAGTTGAACCATAATGGTTTGACCCTTTGGATATCTCTAGGGGGACTCACTGGTTATATTCCATGCCTACCCCTAGATTCTGTAATAATCGATCATGGAATCAACCCAATCATCAGGAAGATCATAATCATTTTGGGTATCAAACAATGTGATACGCCATGCCAAACACTTGAAATATCTAATTAGTGGGAGAGTAATCATCCCTATCATAATACATTGGTTGATAACAATGTAATAAACCTTTATATACAACATTTTTATTAGAGACTAATCACCCTCATAATATATCAATCTAAGGAGTGAGAAATCATTTTCCTCCCTTGGAATATAGGTATCATTAATGAGTTTCACTAGTTGGGATGACATAAACATATATCATAGTCATACTCTGTGTATATGGATACTAGTAATCACTTATGAAAATTCCAACAAGGTTATAATCAAGTATACGTGCTCAATAGCCAACTCCTACGTAGTAACTCTAGGTACACACCAAAATTTCATAAATAACATAGATCAAAATCTAGAAAAGTAGAAAAATTTCTAGGAATCCCACATTGAATGAAATATGCCTCTTATTAGGACTAACAACTAGAAACTATGAAACACACCTACCTATTATAACTACATCAGTAATAATCAATTGAATTCATAAAAAATGCATGAGGGTGGATAGACATCTAAACCCAGAACTGCTGACATAGCCCCATGAGAAAACAAATATGGAAATGGTTCTACAGTAACACTTGCCACCATCTCTACCCAAACAAGACATAATAGATCAGGGTAAGTCAAACCATAGACACCCACCGAGTCCCTCAATTCAGGATTGAAATTGATATCCAACTCTTTATCCATTACAAAAAATGTAATGGAGGAATCCTACATGGTATTCTTAAGGTCCAAGAATAGAGATGGCATCCAAATTTGTATCCTCATTTAAAAGGTAATAGAGGAATAATACAAGGGATCCATTAACGGTTTAACAGAAAAAGAATCCTAAATGGGATCTTCATATAGTATATATGGAAATATGTACTATAGGGGACCCTCTCAATAGATCATGATGGTAGAGACATGCTACCTGGGTTCATCTGAATAATAAAAAAGAAAAGGGATCCTGAAATTGATTCCTTAGGTAATAATTCATTAATGGAATCCAATAAGGGAACCTCAATAGTACTACAAAGATATCATAATCCTACATGGGATCTTCTAGTTAAAATCATAAAAAATGAAATCCTATAGGGGATCCTTAGAAACAAATAATCTCATGTCTTCCCATGTTGGAGGGGTACAACACATAACAGAGATGACCTCGAGGGAAAACATACAAAGGCATAGATCATGAGAGATAGTGCATGGATCATCTCAGATCATGTCTCACTCTCACGAGAAATTATATTCAATCACGAGGGGAAGAAACTCTCTATTACGAAAAAGCCTAAAATGCTATATAGGAGTCATCAAAACACCTCATAGGTGTTACCGTCATGATCTACATGAAACAATACTTGGAATAGGCTTATCATGAGTCCAATATTGACTTTGGGTCAAAAGGATACAAAACCCCCAAAAATGGTTGAAAAAGGGGTAGTAAACGGTGTCGCCCTAATCACACAGCTTATGATCCCAACGTCCCACATAGGCATGTACTTTTTTTAGGCATAACATGTAAATTAATTAGTACATGGCATGTAAGAATAATACTAGGTGTGTACCCTACATGGGGAACCTACCCATGTCCCTCAAAGGGCATATCCATGTTCTTGCAATAGCCATGTAATTTTACATGGCATGAAACCCCTATGGGCTTCGGCTGTGTATTGCACACGAAATATGCACATTTACAAAGGTAGCTTGGTCATGTTCTCAAATACACAGAAGAGTACAACTACAAGGAATGTATAATCCATACACTACGTTTAATTCAAAAAATTCAACTTTCACAAATATGAACAACACATGACATGTGTTCCCTGAACCACATGCCATATAGATAGACTTTTCCAAATAGAAGACATCTGAATTGAACAGAAGCCATCATTTTCACCCAAAAATAAGTCAATTAGCTCTCATGGTGTCCCAATAAATAATACAATGGATTTAAAAGTTGAAAATTACAAACCTATTGATATTTATAGAGAATTGTCAAAATGGCCTACCTTTGGGAGAAATATTCCAATGATTTTCCCATTTCCATGATCAATGGTTATCACACAACTATCTAGCGCATCCCAAGATCCATGGTGGTACCTCTCACTCCATCTCCCTCTCTCATTATATTTCTCCCAATCTCTATAATATATATCCCTATTAGTCATTAAAAAATGATGTTATATGGGTGTACATGATCATCCAAGGGAGGAAATAAACATAAAAGAATGAATAGAAAAACAGAAAAAATAAAAAATAGTGGCAAGGCCCTATCCTCTACACGCAACAAGTGTTTCTATATTTATTAGTTAAAATACCCAGTTTTGGCCTCAATAGTGGATATGTAATCTAAATCTGATGCTCCATTCAAAATATATCACCAAATGAATCTGTTCAAATAAATTAATAAATAATTTTGGAAATAATAATTACTAATTATTACAATAAAATTTTAATAGCTCATAAATCTTCCAAACTCTCTTCATATGTTAAACACAATATTTTTGGGACCAATGGAGTTATAAAAATTATCATAGATAATATTCTTGGGTAAGAGTTTATTTTAAAAATTACATTTATCTGATTTCAAAAATAAATATTTGCACTCGAAATTTAATTATGGAAACAAACAAGTCCTCACACCATTAAAATCTAGTTGAATTTCATTTGGTAGCTATAAATAATATCCAAAAACAATTGAAAAGAACTAATAATGTATTCATTGTCATTGTTCATGGGGAAGATTTTGTTATAATTGGTCATAATGATTCTTATTTCCAGACATTCAAATATGATCTTAGATCTCTGTCTAGATTATTGATTCTCATGAGTGGTGGAGCAATAAAAAACAAAGGATCTAAGAAACCAATAGATATTGATTCTATATTATATGAAAAATATGTTGCATAATCTAATAAATCAAAATAAGATGTTTGGATTTTTGTTCACTAAAAAACATGTGGTTGTGTCTATCATTATGTAAGTAATCAAACACTATAATGATAATATTGGAGAGGTTTCAGAAGAAAAGAACAAATGTATCACCAATAAAATAAAAACATATTATTATTTAATTTCATTTCAATTATAATATAACTACATGAGGGAATATTAATATCAATCAAGTTTATACAATATAAAATAATTTGGTTACACCAAACAATATCCAAACACAATAAAATCATGAAATCCACATCAGTTTTTTTGAGATTAGATACATGGTTTAGTGGACTCAATGCAAGAGAGATATTTTTAGTGTAAATTACCCAATGTTGGTTAAGTAATATTGAAATAGGGACATTTCATATCATGTGATTTATATTAATTGAAATAATCTATCATTAATTTATATTTGTTATGAATAACATGGGATATAATATAATTACAACCCCTTATAATATATATATATATATATGACTAGGATTTCCATGATTGATGATCGTCATAACGAATTATGTTAATTTTTAAGATTAGTATGAGTAGGATCACTTTTATATTCATATAAATGATCAATACTATTCTCTAATATTGAAGATTGGTATTTGGATTTACCTACCTTAAGTAATCCATATGGATTGTAATATGTTTATTCTTTATGTTAGTTAACCAAACATTGGATAGGATGATTCAACATGAGACTATAAAATAAGTTTTCTATTTGTGAGATTATTTTACATTTATACCAATCTGAAGTCATTTGGTAATTTTTTTATAGATGATAATCGCATATTAAAATATTCAAGGAAATGGATTTTATTATCCAATATTGGATGTGTTATCCATTTAAAATGTTACACAATCATGGAAATTAATTAAATTGTTAATAATGAAATTCATTTCCATTACTAGATAATTACACATTATGTGACTATATTATATTTAGTTGAATCAATAATTGAGAAGAAGAGATAAGATATATGAGATTGATATTATTCGTGTATCTTCCATAATATCGATGTCAATGGAAAAAATAACATGGTTAATAAACAATTAGTTTTTTATATCACATCAAACTAAATTATAATTTGTGTACCTTGAATGTGTTTCTATATACCACTCATATTTTATGATTATGACTGAGATTCATATTTATATCCAATTCTAAAAATTCAGCCTGTGGTCAAATATAAGAAACTATTATTTGGGATTTTAGTTTAATATTAACAGATCATTTGATAATATATTTGATTTTCTATAAACAAAATGGGGGTTTGTGTTCCATACATTTATAAAATTTAACTAAATAATTAATTTGGTGTTATAATACAAATGAGGATTTATTTATATTGTTAAAACATAAATATTAAGAAATTAAAAATTCCAATTGATATTTGGTCATCCATGTATCATTAGCTATGGAAAATTTTAAATCTTACTTAGAGAAAAAAATTAATCCCATATATTGATATTTTTACCCCATTTAAGGGCTCATTAATACACTAACAATGTGTTTTAGGACTCTATTCACTTTTAGAGTCTATTTATTATTCTAAATTAAAATTGGAGGATATTTATATGAAAAAAATTGGTTTTATATGAATTTATGTTCCTTGAAGGCTATTGGAATCCAAACATTATCTAAATATAATGTATGTGGGGTGTGGGTATCATCCCATTATGGAAAATAAAATTGGGTGCTTAGTGTTCTATAGTGTTCCCCATTGGAGATTATTAGGTAGTTTTATTCACATAAGAGATTCTCTATTAATTTTATCATACTCTATTTGGTCTTTTCACTTTAGATTGACCACTATCACATGAATAAAAATGAACTCCACAATGTAATTGGTAATTATTATTATCAGCGGATGAATATGGAGATTTAAATTCATCAATTTATGTTTGATTTAGATATTATAGATCATTCTGAAAAAAATAATATTATTTATTAGTTGTTGTTTTTTCAATTACTTTATATAATCTATGTTAAAACATTTGACTTATTCCTCTATATTATAAGGGCCAAAAATTATTGGGAAGCCCTATTGTGGTTTCATAGAAAGAGATAATGGTACATCGATTTCTGGGTACTCTCATGCTTGAACATGTTAAAATTGAAAATATAACATGGGAGATCCATTTTTAATTTAAATTATTTGGGTGAGAGATGGAAATGATATGTTCAAATTTATGTCACATTGAACAAATTCTTATGAGGGATGTGATCTCACCATTCTGTCAGTGGTATATAATCTAATATCAAAAAATAAAAAATGAACAAACTAAATTTTTGAATATTTTATTGATCAATGATATATTAAAACTATGTAAAAATTAATTCAAGAAACACATAAACTGTTATTAGAAATTTTGATTTCGTGATCCTTCTACATAATTGTAATTTTAGGTTGCGGGTTTCTGATAAAATCGAATGTCATGTGGTATGTTACCAAATCAATCAGATTCCTTAAGAGTTCTATATAATTATTCCTTAGTAAAATTAATTTCAGTTTCTATATTAATTATAAATAATTTAATTTTTTTAACCAACTTATGTGATAAAATCAGAAATAAAATAATTATTTAATATAAAAAACATTGATTGAGTATGTTTACGATATGTAATATTGAATTAATTTTAACAATAATAAGGTTTGTATGTGATAAATATAATATAAATGGTGATACTAATTAAAAATAAATAAATTTCTTACAATTAAAAAATTGCTATAAGAAGAAAATTCATAAAGAACATTATTGATTAAAAATATGGCTTCTTCTTTTTTAGTAATTAGTAATCAATCATGAGTTTGGTAAATAGTGTAATTGTTATCCTCTTGGGATTGTTGGTTGACACTTAACTAGGTAATTCAATTAAATTTTTACCATGTTTCATTGTGATAAAAATATTCACGAGATGAATTGTGAAATATATTAGGAGAAATCAAGAGTATTACTAGATATAATAATAAAAAGTTTTTTTCATACATATAAAATCATAAGAGATGATAATATATGAGTTAATACATGTAAGAAGTTTAAATTTGGACTCAAAAATTTTATAAAATTTAATTTTATTATTTTTTCCTTATTTATTTATCAAAATTCTATATCAAATAACAATATACATGATACTAAAAATGAAATTTTTTTGTAGTTATTCAATTAAATAATAAGAAAATAAAAAATATCCATGAGATCAGATAGTGAGAAGGAAATATTTAATATAAATAACATCATTGAATGGTATTTTAGTTTGTGATTATTTCTTAAAAAATAGGATTAAATATATTTTTCTAACTATATCATTTAAACCTTCTTCAAGTTTTCCTCATTCTAATAAGGTTTACAATAAGATGAATTGAAAATATTCCCTGGTTGTATCATATTTAATGCTTAATAATATGGTTATTTAGCATCATATGAATCCAGAATTGGTTGAGGTATTATATATTATTGAACGCCATGAAGTGATATATCAATATAAATATAAAATTCAATAGTATGAGGAAATATGACATTTATCTTGTCCAAGATATCTGAAGGAACTCCAATTTCAACTCTCTTCTCAAAATGCAATGGCACGTTAAAAATTAAAAGGATTTAGCTCTCTCATATGTCAAATATGGTCATTGAGGAGTTGTTGAAATATTTTTTATATGTTTTAATTAAGAAATTATTAATTTTAATATGATCGTGATTGATTATACCCTTTTTATCGTCTAAATATATTAAGAACAACATAACCAATCCTGAAAAGATGAAACCCAATTATGATAATTAATAAAAGAAATAATAGTGTTACGGATAATACACATAAATATACTATAAAATAAAAATATTTAATTTATACAACTAAAACCCAGAAAATCAGAATTATAAAGGAGGGATTATGTTTACTTTATAAATAAACACGAAATCGGAAGAGTAATTTCCCTCCACACATGGATATTCTTATGTTCAAAAATGATGATGGTTTATCAGTATTATATTTTTCATTTATGGAAATATATTTCTTTAACATTGAATCATGGGTATCAGATACCATATATGAATTATATAATTGTTGTAATGCATAATTATTCAGTGGGTAGAGGAATATATAGAGATGTTAACCTATTTTTTTGGGAATAGTGGAAGATTTTTTGTATTACCTATTGGGACTATGAATTTACTTCTTCCCATTATATATTTATTATTTATAAATGATTATTATGATGTAATGCCAAAAAAATTAATTTTATTATATTACCAATATAGGGTGATTTTTTAAATTTTAGTAATGAGTTTCTATTGTTCTCTTTTTGTGAATAAAATATATTATGATTCAGTGGAACAATTTAAATGATTATATATACTAGATCTTGATAAAGCTATATATAAGGTAAATATTGAAAAGGTAAAAAATAAATGATCTTATTTTTACTTATTAATGGAATTGTTAACTACAACGTATGAATATGAATTGTATTTAATGACCACATAATGAAGGATTGTTGAATTCAAGTGATTATCAATAATTTTATTAATATTAATGTTACTTAAAAAACTATCAAATAAAATTTTAAGGGTAAAAGGAAAATGCTAAAAAACATATTATAACTCACAAATATTTTTATATTTGATCTAATGTGTAAAGTATATCAAGGTTTATCTTATACATTTATTACATCCTTTGAATGTTATAGTAGATATGGGAATGCCAATGTCATGAAAAATAGCATTAATTCTTACAAAATATCCACAAAATAAAAATTGTTGTTAAAAATCAATATAGTAAAATTAATAAAAAACCTAAATAAAATATGGTTTGTGAAAATTTACATTAATAATTTCAAGATTATCTAAGACTCACTCAACCTGGTACACTGATTTAAATTTGGTATCTGAAATGAGTAATCCAAATTTTCGAGACACAGTTTAATCTGGGATAAATTACTCACACATTAGTTATTCATTTTAGTTTTGTGGATTATAAACTTATTCATTTACAATATACCATTTCCCATAAATATTCATTCCAATGAAATGATATGATATATGGGATGGGAAGAATCTATGTTTTTTATTATTCAAGATTTTTCATTTTGAGGCATATATATAATATATTACATCAAGTAAACTAGAACCACAAAAAGATTAATTTATATTTTTTTGTTCCCTAAATTAGTTGTGAGTTATTATTAAAATTACCTAATAATTTAGTCTTTAATTAAAGGTTATATGTTTTTAAGATAATTAGTGGAAATAAATTTAAACTTGATAATGTCAAAGATAAATAAGATGGTCTTAATTTTGAGGTGTTTTTTTTTTTGAAAAACGTATAATTTTGTTAAGTTGACTGACTCAATATACATGACATCTAAGAAATATTTGTATATTCTTTAAGAATCAAGGAGACATCGATTTCTCATTTATGTTAAAAGAGATGTAATAATTATTAAATATAATCCAACAACATTCCAAGTGGTTATCATGTGTTTCAAATTATAAAAATTGTTATAATAAATTGTATCTAAATTGGAATCCATGTACTATAATATGGTTTTGAACATGCTAGTTCCACCATAAATGGAAAAACCCATTGTTAAAAATGGAAAATTCAAAAGAATAAGGACATAGATACTAGAGTGTATATATACAATGATCAACTCTTTGATATTGGTTTTAACAAATTTATGGAATATACTATGAATAATTATTTTGTATCATGACTATGACACAAAAATATTTGTTTAATTTTATCCATAAAAATACATTTGGATTATGAGATTTTACAACTGAATGTCGAAAACACATTCCATTAGGGGGATTTACATAATGGTGTATATATAAAAAACTCAATGTTTTTAATAATCCATAAAATGATGTAATGAATTATAATCTAGAATGATCCTTTTATTGGTTAAATAAATATTCTCAATATTGGAATATTTTTTTTAATGAAGTTATCAAAGAGTTTTACTGTATCAATAAGACGGCGAACTATTTGTCCATAAATGGATTTATGATAGTAAAAAGAGTTCCTAGTGTTTTAAATTATTGAAATACATATTTTGTAAAATTAAATCCAAATATTATAAACAATGAAATTGTATTTATGATATTTCACCTCATTATAAATCTTTATATGACATCTTTCATGTTATGTACAATGATCTATAGAGATATTTATATTTCTATGCATTAATTTTTTAACAACATAAACATTGGTAAGGTATTGAAAAGTTTTAACAAGTTAAATTAGTAAAACATTATATTAACAATGTTTCATGGGAAGAATCATTTAAATACACAAAGTAATTACACTATTAATGAACAAGAATGTATGTGAAATATTACATATACTTTTATTGTTGGATTATTCTTGTATGTTATGATGTGTAATAGTCTTGATTTATCATTTTCATTATGTATATTTAGTTGATAAAAAAATATAATTGAAATAAATTTTATAGAAACGATGAATAACCATAAAGGGAAAGACATAAATCGAGTGTTTCACCCCAAGAATAGCTCTAGTAGTCCATGGATTCGTGACTGGAACCAAAAAGGCATATAACACTCATGGAAGTCCATAGCCTAATGAAACCTTAAATAAAAAAACATCTTTCCAATAAAATTTAAATATAATAACAGAAATAATGGTTAACTATAATATAACCTGAATATAATATATACACGACATCCAAAGGAGTAATCACTATATAAAGAGACTCCAAAACCTAAAAAAAATAAAAAAAACAAAAAAAAACAAGATCTTCATCACAAAACTATAGACATGAATCATAATATAAATTTTCACCATCAAGTGACCCTAAGTTCCCATTCCACCAGCTCGACATCCACTATAGTCAACACCAAACTATGTGTCGTCTTTATAGACTAAAAACATTTTCACAGAAATCCGTTTCTAGGGAGAGTATAAATGTATATAGAAATACTCACTATGAACACAAATGAGATCAAAACATCTTGTTAGATCAAACTAGTAAAAACATTAATATTATTATAGATCAATAAATCCAAGGATTTAGAGAATCTGAACCATCAAAAAACACCACCCCAAAGATAATATGAAATAGGGATCAAGGAACTGACAAAATATCATTAATCTTAATGAAAATAATCTATACATCTTCCAAATAATAACTCTAGAAATTCAGGAGTATATATTAGTCACGTGGTTATGGTCACCTATTGATAACTCAAACCTCATCGAGGTCAATAGTTTTTATCGATGGTATATTGACTCGATGGATGTAGTAGATTCCCCCCATCACATGGGGGTATCTACAGTATCCATCATATAGGTGACCCACATATTATATAAATAAATGGAATAACTAAACAAATGTGCATATGGGGAACCCATTCTATATCATCATGATGTCACTACGGGTGTTATCACATTGATATTTCTAGAATAGTATGAATCATACATTATCATTGTCTTCATGAATACAAAAATATCTAATTTCCCAGAATGAATCTCAAAAACCATGATCATCACAAGGTTCTCGAAACCATGTTTTATACCAAAAAATAATAAAAAATGAGAAACGTTTTTTTTCTATTCTAACACCAATGGGAGTTTTTAACAACAATAATGTTTATATATTACAGGACATGTAATCTAATGAACTCAGTGTATAATCCATTTTTAGTATATGTTCTTATATTGTAATTCTTTGGCCATTAGAATTCAAACTAGATGACATGTTATTAGGTGTAACATATTGTGTAAGGTTATGGGTTTTTCAGTCTTGTACCCTTATAAATATAGGAATGTAATAAAAACAGAAATTCTATTAACTAGAATACATTTTCTGTAGGGCTTTGGTCTAGTTGGTTGAGCACTCTAGTACACTCCAAGACATGTTGTATTTAAAACTAATGAAGTAACACATAGTATGAAATCATTTGAAATTTAAATCAATAACTTATACCCGGTAACTAACCCTGGTATATGACATGTTTTACACTTTGACAAACCCATATGATGTCTAAATTCCACCAAACCCTAGATTCCACATATAAAAAATGATATGTTCCCAGTTGACTACACACTCTATTATTGTGATTTTAATCATTAGAATACATTCAATATATTTTTTTACCCTTCTAAAACTATCACCAATATCACATCCATTATCATCATTATTTTTTGTTCCACATTCATTGACGACACTAGATACCACGGGTGGGTGATTTCTCACATCATCATATTATTTTTCACTTATTTTGGTCATCTTAATCATTTTACATATATCCCATGCCATATAAATTCCTCCTCTAATGGGTTACACCATCACTATCTGAGTTGTTCCCCAATATGTTTACCTCACACAAACTAGCTTCCCTCAAGAACATATTATCTCACTAATTTTGTTTTTGAACCATCATCCCCCACGATGGTTTATGGTGGTCATTCATCTCAAGGAAATGAGAATGGATACTTGGGTAAATAAAGATGGCTAATTATATTGACGGTTTAATTCTTCTCACCAAAATTATGTACAAATTATGTTTGAATACTATATAATGTTTAGTAATTTCACAATGATCATCATTAGAGATTATTGGCCTTCAAATTTACATTTTATGCATAATCCATGTCCCAAAACTCAAAAAAAATCGTTATTTATTTTAATAATATTAATCTTTAATTATTAAATTTATAATATTAACATGAGACATCCTGAGAAATATAGATCAATATGTGTGAAGGATGATGAATGAGAAAATAACTTCACTGTCATACATCATGAGAAATTGTTGATGCTTCAATGGTTCATCCTTAATCCATACACATAAATGATTACATCAATAATAGAATGATACTATAATTTACTCGTTGGGGTTCATATCACCCATTGGATGTATATCCCTACATGTAGAGTTAAGAAAAATATATATAAAATAATATTTGTTCATCTTTAATTTTAATTAAAAACACTACAATGACATGTTCGGGGGCCAATGCTCAGATATGGAAATTTTAACACTTCTAGGTAAAATCCCCATTATGGGGTAAACCATAATTTTATAATTTAAATAATATAATGTTTATGGTATATTAACTGTTGGTGCATGTTTGGGGTAATAATTTATTTTTAAAATAATATATATTTTTTAAGAACTGTGACTTTTCAAAACACCAATTTATCATGTCATCACAATTAAAAATATTTTTAAAACTATAAATAGGGATTAAAAACATTTGAATTACTATATCCTCTTGGAAATAATGGTTTCATTTTCAGAACTAATATCTAACAAAAAATAAATGAGGTTATTAATCTTGATGATGAATTTTTTTACTCCCATAAACTCTCATAATGATTTATATACTTCCAAAAGACACAGACCAATTGGATTACTGACCACTTAAATTTATTCTTATTCCATTCCCCTATCACTACTAGGTACACCATAATGATAGTTCGATCCTCGATATCCATCGCACCTTAGTTGATGATATGGGGTGAATCATGAAAATATATCCTTAATTGTCACATGTGGAATGTGTTGTGTTCCTAATAATACTACATAATAACCTAGAGTATTATATATGGAATTTATCTTCTAACAATAAAATTGCCAAATATTTAGAAAAATTTTATAGTATAAAACACATGAACTATATACTAAAATATAACTATACATTATTTCAAATATATATAGAATGTTACATATGGAGAATCAATATAGTCCATAAAATTTGATTTATTTCGATGAGAAAATAAACACACACAAAAATTAAATAATTGGATTCTTAAATTCTAGAATATTGAAATCACCTCGAGTTTTCATAGGTGAAAAAATTTAAATATATGACATACTATTAGTAATATTATCGAAATTGTTTAATATATATAGATAACGTTGAAATAAAACAAACTGGATCAAAAAGGAATAAAATGAGGGTTATTTAAAGAATTTATAAAGGCAGTACAACTTTTCAAAAGGTAATATTGAAATTGGAAAAGTAATCTGATCATTTGAATAACAAAATAAATAATGAAATAGTAAAATAACTTAAAAATAACATTTAATATGAAAATAATAATTGAAAATAAATATTGGAGTTCAATAATACAAATACATAAATTAGAAAACTTAGAGAAAACATAAGTTTATATTTTTAATAATGATTATTTTAACATATATTTTAACAAACATAATTTTTATCGTAATTGTTAATTATTAAAATTAAAAATGCTAGAAATTTTTTTTATAAGATGAATTTTATTTTTGGAATCAACAAATTAAAATTTTCTAAGAGTCATTTCTAGAAATTTTTTGAAAAATATTAATTTTTTAGAAAATATTAAAAATAAGGAATTTGAAACACTAATTTATTATGATATTGTAATGATATAACTAATTCTAAATTAATTTTTCATATTACCAATAATTTTAATAAGAAAAATAATTTAGTAAAAAACCATAAATATAATTTCTAATCCTTAAAATTACATTTGAAAGTTAAAAAAATATAAAATTTACCAATAATATAATTTTTTTAATGTTTTCATCAAATCATATGTATAATAGAATAAATTTTCATCATAAGGTATCTAAAATTCAATAAATCATGAATTTTATTCAAATATGTTTTATAATATCAATTTATACCACTATTTCATCTTCTACTCAAGGAAAAACATTTTATTCATTTTTTAACCCAAAATAACCCTACTCAATTATATATACCCCCTATCCCATTGAAAATCACATCTAATCCACTAATAATGTCACAATATCTACCAAAACACCTTTTCCAAAGAATCATTATGCCTGAATGTATGATCTAGTCCCATATAATTCTAAGACAACATAATATTAATTTCTTGATAAAAGAGAATATTTGGAGGGCAAGGTATTAATTATCAAATTATCATTTTATCATTTATATCAACTATACATATAATATAATTCTATCATTAATTAATCAAATAGTATTTTAAAATTTTATTAATTTTATTTTACAACTATAGAATTATTAATAAATTTTTATATTTTTTCCATTATCTCTCTCCCCCTCTCTGAATAATCCTTGTTAAGGGTTTGATTACAACTTAAGATGAAAATGGTAGATATTTATATATTGAATCATATGTGAATTATTAGTGTAAAGTTTATATATATAATCTTTCTTATACTACCATTATATATATTACAAGGTATTTATAATATATATTTATTACTTTACATTCCCCCATATGATGTTCCCTATTAATGGTGAGTTAATAAATAATGAGGATATTTTCAATTATTTATTTATCAAATCCTTCATGGTTGGTCAAAACAGATTATATGTATATAATATATTGGATGAAATTTTACTTCTGCATAATAAACAATCATATGAATCTATGAAAACAAAAAAAGTAATTCAGAGAAACATGTCATCAACCATTTAATTTTTAACAAAACAATTGAAAAAAATATAATTATTATAATTGATCCATAATGACATAATTGAATTTTATACAATTTTTAATTGATACTTTTGGAAACATAGGTTGAATATATATGAGGTTTAAATGCAGAGATTAAATACTAGATCTTTGGTGTGGGGAATCTCAACCTTCGTTTCTCTTTTTGGAGTTTTAAAAAACAAACCTTGGTCAACGTGAAGCCTCAATTGATCTAGCCCACCATAAGGGATCAATAGCTCCTTCCCGTAACCCAAATTCCGGCTGGTGTTAGTGAGGGAAAATTCTATATAATTGATATATTATGCCCTCATATTTGGGTAAATAAAAACTAAAAAATAACCAACCACATCCACATATATGAACTATATAAGAGTTTTTAAAAAAAATGAATAAAATACATATTATATCAAATGAAATGTGGAATAAAATCAAAACAAATCAAAGAATGGAATATAAAAACCACTCACCCACTAGAATTACTATAAATATAGAAGAAGAAAACTAAAAAAATAAATAAGGCTTCATTACCAGCTTTGATCCATTCCACATACAAGATATCATTAACATTTAGGTTATACCAACACCTTCCTAGTAAGCCATTCCAGTTGTCTGGATCAATAAATATATAATAGTCAACAACCCCATCCACTATGAATCCTGTTCTCAATAGGAAATTAAAAATAAGGGTCTACACACACACACCAATTATCATTCATATGGGGTGATAAATAAATAGATTTCACCCACAACCAATGGTTAAATGACATATTTTATTTTCATAAAAAGTTTCTGTAAACATGATATTCCAAACCTAGAAAAAAATAACAACAATCATCAAAACTTATTAGTTATAAAAAACCTTGAAAATAAAAAGAATTAAAACATCCAACTATGGATCTATGGTTCCTTCTGAGAAAAATGTACCCCCACTTTGGTCGATCCTCGAGGACATATTGAACATGACTCAATATAAATTAAAACATAGTAGATTTCCCTAGAACTAAAGGAATCCTGTAGATTAAATTCATGAGAATATTCTAGAGTGTCGAACCCTAGGAACTCATCCTTGGTAGGAACAACAAAAACACACTAATCTACATGACACTTGAACTCCAATGGAATAATCCAATGAGAGTAATGAACTCTACTCATGAGAATAAAACATATAAAATTAATGTTAGTCCTACATAACTAAATAAACTCTATAAAATACACAATTGTGTAAGTGATCATTAGACAAACTTGGTCCAAACAAAATGTTTAAAACCAAAACAACATAAATACCAGAAAAGAACCTACTGATGGCCTTAGTTGGGATGTACTTCACTATAAAGTCTATTATCTCCCTAGACTGATCTAACACCATCCAAACAACTTAGGAGAGAACTATGTGAAATATTGGGATGAAAACCAATAAAATAATATCCCAACGGTCTCCTATAAATTATATATTTTTTCAGTAGAAACTGCTTCAAACAACCCAACGAGAGGCTATAAAAAATTAATTGGTTAATAAAACATCGGGATCTCTCAAAAATTAAATGGAAAAAGTAGGATTAGACCACTATTATATATTTTAAAATGTTACACTTGAAGGTTCGATGATTAGAAATAACAAAAACACCTCACTATGTCAAAAAAGGGATTAAATGGTCCCTAGATCACATATATCCTAGAATATATGAAATTATTTATACAAGAAGCATCTTCTACAGACGTAGACACCTAACATTACCACAACTATCACTTGTCCCATTATAGATTACACATATAGTACTGCCTCCATAAGTCAATGCCAAATATATAACTATTAAATCCAACAGATCTTCGATCATGAAACTGTCTACAATATAATTTTTTATTGTCCAAAAACATTCATTTGAAATAAAAAACAGTACAATGGGATCAACAATCAAATATATATCTTAGGTCAATCCAGCCATAAGAATCCATAGTCTCCCTCTCTACTGTAGAAACTATCTTCATGTAGAATCTCACCCATCAGGGTTTCTTCAAGAGTCCCTTGGACTCACCTCAAAATCTATTTGATGGCACCAAACCTCATGTATTGTCCCATTGTGTAAACCTAGCCATAAGTATTCAACTAAACTAAATAGAAACATTTAATTTTAAAAACTAATATGTTCCATCCTAGAGCTAGTAGTTACAACATCTTAAGAAACTACAAGACCTCATCAGATATACCAATTAATCCTTCCTTTTGGGAGTAGTATGAAAGATACCAAAATGAAAAAACTTTTAATTCCCAACTTAATTCATATAAAACACTAAAGACCCTAACTCGGGACTTACATATCACATCCAAACATATTGGATAATTAATAACTAAAACCTTGAAGTAGTCATCTTATTAAAACATTCCCAACCATAACAATATCTAGACTAAAATTATATACATAAATGATTCCTTCATTGTGATTTAGGAAAACAATTTTTAGAATGGACTACTCACAAATCCAATTATCACTCATGGGTGGAAAATGTGGTAAACACAAACAATGGTGGGGTATACAATTTGTACCACATCTACATTGAGTATACCTCATATATATGGTCATGTGCCTTAAAACAACATGGTTTGTACTTACCAAAGCACATGACATTAACTAGAACAATATGTTGTGCACTTAACCTGAGTTATTTGGACATTTCCATCACACGAACCCTATCCAAATACCCTCTAATTATACTTGTTTTTTTCCTCAAACGAGGTCTAGTTGTTTAATCTACAATTCCATGTGCCCCGAAATAGGGTGTCCATAATAGTACCTAGAGATAACCCAAGACACACTACATTGATTATATTAAACACACATTTATGGATAAAATTTTCTCATATAATACTCACATAAAAATGTATGGTGTGTGTTCTATTAACTAAATGTCGTGTGATTGGTGTTTCTAGGACAGAAAACCCTACAATAGAACATAAATGTTTGATTCACAATAAAAATACCCAATAATAACTCTTAAGGTGCCCCAAAATACATGTATATGGATTTAAAATTAAAAATAAACATGATATGGAGATTTTTCTCAAAAATTAATTAACAACCTACCATGAGGAAAAAATCCAACAATTCCAGTAGAAATGAATGCTAAATCGTTAATGTATCATGATCTACCTCTTTTGAGATACTTTAGTGTGTGATGCCCACTTCCACTCTCTCTTATCTCACAACTGAGAGTTAACCATAGGAGGGGAACCCCTTAGAATTGGAAATAATAAAAAGGTGGATGAAAGAAAACATGGGGAAAATAAACAAAATACCTTGTAACACCCTAATATTTTAGGATATATTTCTCGTTAAATATATTTATTTTCATCGATAGCTTTTATAAGGCCCCAGCCTTAAACCTTGCTTAATCATGAGTTATTACAAGATTACACATTGAGGATCTTTTCAGGTTTAGAGTTTTAGAGAATTAGATCATACATATTACATCTCAAAAGATTAAAAAGTAGAAACATCTACTAAGATTCCATAAAATAAAAACTCATAAAATTAAACTTGTCTAGTTCCATGTTTTAGGTATCATGACTTTCCCTTGATCCCATCCTTGACCCTATTCCACGTTAAGTCCTGTGAAAAACATTTCAAAAACATGGGATGAGCATAAAAAGCTCAGTAAGGGATACACAAAGAATAAAAACTATTAGTTTTTCAAAACAATAAGTAAACCATGTGTACTTTATCAAAGTAATACTTTTCACCTTTTCGATGTAGTAAAAACTCTTCGCTGAATAAAAGTTCATTACTTACCCTTCTGTAACAAAAATATTACCATAAAACCCATATAAAGATCGCATAACATATAAAGGTAACTTGGGACATAACCATACTTAAGTGGAATAACCATAAGGTCGACTTCCACACATATCACATATGGGAATATCCATTCGACCAACTTCCATACATACTTAATGGAATATCCATACGGCCGACTTCCATACCCAATGCATTGGTAGTTATAACGTAACCACCCGTCCTGGTATTCACGGAACCACCCATCATATGGTTTATCACGTAACCACCCGTAAAATGTCCAAGTGCCATCATTACACATAAAATATTGAAAATATAAACATTTCAATAACAAAATTTCATTTTCAATCACAATATGTAATTCCAAGATATTTAATTAATCAATCTACTTTCAAAAACCATTTAAAAGATATTTTTTAATCAAAGTGTCCCATACCACATTGAAGATTTTAATGGAATTATAATTTTAAAACATTAATGTACATATAAATAAATAATGAAAATCATTTTGAAAACATGGACATTAAAGATAAAGATTTAGAATAATGAATCTTTAAAACATTTAAAACGATATTTTTGTTAAAGAGTTTTTAACAAAATGAGAGACTCTTGAATACAAATAATTGTGGAATAACATTTAATCAGAGCTTTATAATATCATGAGAATAAAGGGATTCATGATATAATATGTCAAAGGACAGTATACACACCAAATAAGAGTGAATTGGTGCATAACAACAATGAAGTCTCAATGGAAATGTAAATTGAGATGAAATCCATTATAAAGAGGGTGTCCTTAAACTAAGGATAAATCTATCACAGAATTATGTGTGAGAAATAAGAATACAGCCAATATAAGTGGATATTAAGTGTGAAACAATATAAGGTCATTCACACATATTCTTATGGTTACATGTTCAAGAAGTACAAGTTGAACCCAAAGAAATCGAAATTGGGTTAAGATATTCCCTTGTAAAAATTCGATAGCCTAACGGCGTCACTTCAAAATTCAGAAAATTAGTAGATGAGAGAGTGAATGGTATCTCATCACTTGGACATAAACTTTACATCAATAAGGGTTTATAATAACATATCCCAACATAATAAGATGTAAATTAAAAGACTTAACAAAAGAAGTCTTTTAAAAAGAGGAGGGTGAAAGGTCCCCTTACCGAGTTGGGTAACTTTGGAAACGTACACCCCATGGAAGAAGGGTCATACAATGAAGATGTAAATACCCATAAATGAAATTATACTACACAAAGTGTATAATAATGGGCAGTACATACACCACTCAAATGAAATAGTGGCAAACGTAGCATAAATGTCACGAAAATAAAAGTGGGATGAAAAATCTCATACAAAAACTCGGTAGCCTAACGGCGCCAAATAAATCTTCCAAAAATGGATTGATGAGATAAAATAGGGTCTCTAATTATATGAACATATAAATTACAGAATGAGTAATATAAAATAACATCCCCAAACATATGAAATATGAGCTTAAAAGATATAACATAAAAGAGAGTACATAAAAAGAAAGAGAGTGGTTGGATCTCTTACGAGAATTCGGCAGCCTAACGACACCACTCAAAAATTCCAAAATGGATTGATGAGAGATAATAGGGTCTCTCATCATATGAACATAAAAACTAAAGTAAGAGTAATATAAAATAACATCCCAATAACTAGAAAGATGATCTTTAAAAGGAGCGACATAAAAGAGTGTACTTAAAAAGAAAGAGAGGAGTAGGATCCCTTACCTCGGGTTCGACTTGACTCGATCGTTCATTAACGTCCTGAATAATAAACTTGAGTTAATTTCTATTTGCTTAAGAACCTTTTTCAAGTTCATTATTCCTTTTATATCACTTATTTACATTTTATAAACATTATGTAATCATTTAAGTTAATAATGTTTGTTTTGTCGATATTTGGTTCTTAAGTCAAAAGTGAACTTCTTACAATTACATGTTGTTCGTGTGGTCAATGGTTCATTATATCCAGAATGATATTCATGATTTGGATATCATATATATCATATATATCCAGAATATACATGTATTTATAATATTACATAATCATTTAGAGGTAAGAAATGAAAGGCACCGTTCATGGAGACGGTAAGCTGTACGTACGCAAGAACACTACTTTCATTTCTTTCTCATATTAATGAAATTACAACTAAATGAGAGGTATGTATATTTTAACTCAAGAATTATATTAATCATTTAGATGTATCATTCATCATATATATCCATTATATACATGTACTTATAATAGTACATTACATTTGGGGATAAGAAATGAAATGCACAGTTCATGGAGACGGTAAGCCGTACGTACACATGAACGCTAATTTCATTTATATCTCATACTTTAATGGAATGAAATAATAATTATATAGAGGTATATTATAATTCCATTATAACATCATATATACTAACTTTAAATCCATCCTTTATACGTCCCACATGTGGCATTAACGAATCAAATCACTTTGAGGGGGCGGTAGTCCGCACTTCCTAAAATGAAATTATCGTGTTTACCCACAATGGAAACCATAAAAGTATGACAAAAAATAAAATTAAATAAGCTTAAGTAAAACATAAACATATTATATATCATATATAAATATAGTGACATCTTAATGGCCACCTTTGAAGGTGTTATATGAGTGTTGAACAATCATCATTTCGTGATGCAGAAATTCGCCATCCACGAAAACAATATGTTCTTTAACCATTATATTTAGGTGTGTGTAAGTGTAGCTCGAATCCTTCCTATAACAACATCCTATTATATTGATGATACTGCACTTGTTACAGAAGAAATGAATAAAAAGATTTTAGGGGGTTGGAGAGGAAAAATAAAACAAAAGGACTCAAGTGAAGACATTACCTTAAAATTGGGTAACTCCCTTTGGATTGAGCTAAAAGGCTTCCTTGGGAATACTTCTGCCCAAAGTGAGGCCTCACAGAGTTATAGAGGGATGCGCAAAAACACAATGGGTAGGGGTTAGCCGAGCCAAAGGCTTTGGGAGAGTGGGTAAGGAGGTAGAGTTGGGGGCCTTTTATAAGAGGAGAGGAGGGGAACTCTTGTAAAGTTACAAAATGTTACTTTATTTTCAAGAGTTTCGGATTTTAAAAGTCCCAAATTGATTTATTTCGAGGATATGTTGATAAGGGTTCGAAATACACTCATACAATAGGTTTTGGACATGTTTAGGTCTTAGATATTACATCATCTTTCCATTTTATTAAAATCGTTAAATAATGAGGTCATCGCTGCATCATCATGATGTCATAAATAATTTAATTTATTTAATTTCTAAAAATTATAAAAAAATACAATGGTTTAGGAAATCTTTTTATATTTCCAATTATTATTTATAGTAAAAAATATGAATTTTATAACCCCGTGTAAAAATTGTTTTAGTAAAACATATCATGTGTGTGTCATTTTTACTTTAACATTAAATAAAAAGGTATTTATGTCATTTTCCAACCAGTGTGGCTCCATGGAGTCCCCAAGTTGACCCATGGATTTTCATGGTCTTCCATGACACATCCAATGAGGTTAGGACATGTGTCTAGGTCATTTCATTTTATTAAAACATTATTCTTACCTTAAACTACACTAATTACCTCAAATCGCGATTAAAAACTTAATAAGTTATTATTCACCAAAAAATTATTTTAATCCCATTGAACCACATTTTACTTCTTAATGACAACCATGTATGTCAGATTTTTGAAATTAAACACACAATGAAGGAAAAATTTCATTTAAATGGAAAATCAGTTTTTATAAGTACCACTTAGTGGTTTCACTATTCATCAAAAATTGATGTTTTTCAGAAAAATACCAAAACTTCACCCTGAGATATATTTGATATTCCAAATTCAAAAATGATTTATATTTTACAAAATTAAAAAAATATTAGTTGTATTAATTAATTTAATATTTAATTCCCGCTGTCAGAACAAATAGCGTGTTTTTATAAAACAATTAGTATCAAAAGATTGACACTAGTTTAAGTCCATTTTCAATGTGAAATCAATTCCAACGACCAATATTGTATTAAATGGTAAAAATATATTCTAATTTCACTTTAAAACCAATACAAAATATAATCTAATCATATAAATAAATTATATTAAAAAGAGGTTTTGAATTAAAATACAACATTTTTCACTATTCATTAAAAATTGAACTTTTTTGGAAAAATACAAAAAATTTACGCAAAGTAAATTTTGATGTCCCGATTTTAAAGAAAAATTGTATTTTGACAAATATAACACATAAAATTTTCAAAAATTGGATTTAAAAGAGGTTCTCCATCAAAAGGCGGTTAATCGACCTTTTAAATAATATTAGAATGTTTACGCTTAAAATATGATTCATTCGCATTTTTAATCCTCTAACATTTATTGTAAAAAGTAAAAATATTTGACAAACATATATAATCATTTTTTAGTTAGTTATGTTCATTCCTGCCATTACAACGGCTAGGCGTTAACTACTATTTAAAATAATATTATTTTATTATTAGAGTGCAATGTAGGATTCACCAGAAATTCGTTATTGCGTGTTTGGTACGCCTTCGAGCATAGTATCCTCGTTAAAGTAATATTAATATTTTATTCACAAATATGGATAAATATAAAAATTTCATATTCTTTATTTACCTAGGGTGTTACATCCTTCCCCCCTTTTGGGAATTGCGTCCTCGCAATTTTAAAATTGAGCATGGAAACATCCTTGAAAGTCCCAAATCAGAAAAAGAGTCCGTAAAACAATCACTTTAAAATAAAGAAAGATAAGTATAGCGGTCACCCGTGTTAACCCATACTAGGATCCCATGTAGGAAAACTTGGACATGGAAGAAAAAGCAAAGGGTCATGTTCTTGAGGGAGAGTGATACTAAACATGTCTAGGAGAAAGTTAACCATAAGAAAATCACAAACATGTGATGGGTTAAATGGTATTCGATTCCCCAGTAGGAAACGTTAATAGAAAAAAAAAATCATAAAGTTACTTTTTATTGAGGAATTTATTCATAAGGAAACATAATCACTTATCATGATGACTTTAAACTTTTACTATATTCCTTAATCAAACTCATATTTTCTCCAAAAGACGAGTATTTCGGAAGACTTGTTCGCATTAAGAGTACTATAATCAATTTCTAGAGAATCACCTAATCCATAATAGAGAACTATATACTTCCCATTTCTATAGACTCTAACCAAAACAAAAACCAAAAAGGTTTGTAAAATATAACATAATACCCAAAAATGATATTCTTTTAAAAAAAATATATTAATCTCCAAAATTTGTCCAACAAAACCCAATGTTCAACGAGGACCATCCGATAAAAAATTTGTCCATAAAATTCATCAAAGTAAACCAAACTAAGATTGAAACCCAAATATTTGAAGTATTTAGTCACATAGTCTTCCAAGTTAAATCGTAACATTTATCACCAAACAACATTAGTTTCTCCTAACGTCTCGTATTGAAAAGTAATGAACCTAATCACATATCTTCAATGATAGGTTAATCATTTTCATAAAAAATCCAAAATCAACTTACTCTTAATTCATAAAATCATATAACTAAAAAGAATCAGTTAAACTAACCAGGGACTTCACGTAGTCCAGTGGTAGGCGATAAATACCCATCACACTTTGGTTGTGGGTTCGATTCCCGCAGCTTTGTCCGACGCGACGGGTAGTCACACGGTCTGTGTGTTGTCCTTTTTCCAAAACTATATAATTCTCAAATCATTCCCCCAAAAAGGGATAAAATCATCAATAATAACCCTAACATAATTTAACCTCAATTCTACCTCATGCCTTTCAATTCAATCATAAAATATAGTAACCCATAATTACCTCAAAAGTAAGGATCATATAAACCCAAATGGTTCTTTAAAACTTTGTCCACAAAAGAAAAGATAACTATTCCTTGAATAAAATTTTTATATATTAAACATCAGGGTTACACATAATATAAAAAGTCTTCTAATGTAACCCCTTCATCAAAAGATACTTAATACTCTTAAGAATTTCACCATAACTCTTGAATCATGTATATGTTGACATCTTACTCATTCAACATTCTTCATGATCCATTAACCATTCATTTCCAACTTATTCTGAAATACTCCTTTCCTACAAACAAAATCATGAATCATATCCTAAGATTCCAAAATAGGAAAACAATAGTCATGAAATAATCCATACCTTTGACTGGTCATTTTCAGTTTCTTCACCCTCAATCGAAATGGAATTAGGTATTGGTAAATGAACATTTGTACGATCTTGGTGATCCCATTCACGAAACTTCTTCATAGGACATGTGTTTTCATAATGACCATGCACAACACATTTAAAACATTCAATTGATCCCTCAGAAAGAACTACTTTCCCTTTCCTCGAGTCAACATGATGCTTCCTTTTTCCATGGCAGGTTCTTGCTTTATGACCTTCATTTCCACATCTATAGCATATTTCTATCCCTTTGAAACATTTTCCTAGGTGTTTCATCCCACATCTTTGACACATAGGTTTTTGAACACACTTACCTTTATGATTATTACCTGTAGTTCCGTAGGGATTTTTTTTATCGCATATAGGATGCCTTATAGAAATCACCAAGGTTTAGGTGGTCAATCATGAATCCAGATAGTTGGTTGAGGATAAACACAAGAGTTCTCATTGCAGCTCCCATATCATTCAGCTGCTCGCTCAGAAACCTGTCACCGTTTCCTTCACATCCACTGTTACATTGGTTCCTGCTAGATCCAACCATTTACTAAAACCAAAAACGGTCAGTGTGAGTATATCAACAAAACCATCATGTACTAATGAGGAAGATATACTTACTCATTCACTTTATCTAAAAACTATGACTCTTTCTGAAATCCTAACCATTATGGTAATGTCACTTATGCTTAAAGAATACCCTAACCTCTAAATTTATCTAAACCGACCTCTGATACCAACTATAAGGCCCCAGCCTTAAACCATACTTAATCATGACTAATTAAAAGATTACACATTGAGGATCTTTTCAGGTTTAGAGTTTTAGAGAATTAGATCATAACTATTACATCTCCAAAGATTACAAAGTAGAAACTTCTACTAAGTTTCCATAAAATAAAAACTCTTAAAAAGAAACATGTCTAGTTCCATGTTTTAGGTAGGATGACTTTCCCTTGATCCCATCCTTGACCCTATTCCACGTTAAGTCCTGTGAAAAACATTTCAAAAGCTTCGGATGAGCATAAAAAGCTCAGTAAGGGATACACAAATAATGAAAACTATTAGTTTTTCAAAACTATATGTAAACCATGTATACTTTATCAATGTAATACTTTTCACCTTTTCTAATTAGTAAAAACTCATCACTGAATAAAAGTTCCTTACGTACCATTTTGTAACCAAAAGATTACCATAAACCCCATATAAATATCACATAACATATAAAGGTAACATGGGACATAAACATACTTAAGTGGAATAACCATAATGTCGAATTCCACACATATCACTTAATGGAATAGCCATTCGGCCAACTTCCATACATACTTAATGGAATAGCCATACGGCCGACTTCCATACCCAATGCATTGGAGGTTATAACGTAACCACCCGTCCTGGTATTCACGGCACCACCCGTCATATGGTTTATCACGTAACCACCCGTAAAATGTCCAAGTACCATCATTACACATAATATATTTAAAATATAAACATTTCAGTAACAAAATTTCATTTTCAATCACAATAAGTAATTCCAAGATATTGAATTAATCAATCTACTTTCAAAAACCATTTAAAAGAGATTTTTGAATCAAAGTGTCCCATACCACTTTGAAGATTTTAATGAAATTATAATTTTAAAACATTAATTTCCATATAAATAAATACTGAAAACCATTTTGAAAACATGGACATTAAGGATAAAAATTTAGAATAATGAATATTTAAAACATTTAAAATGATATTTTTGTTAAAGTGTTTTTAACAAAATGAGAGACTATTGAATACAAATAATCACGGAATAACATTTAATCCGAGCATTATAATATCATGAGAATAAATTGATTCATGATATAATATGTCATAGGAAAATATACACACCAAATAAGATTGAATTGGTGCATAACAACAATGAAGTCTCAATGGAAACGTAAATTGAGATGAAATCCATTATAAAGAGGGTATCCTTAAACTAAGGATAAATCTATCACATAATTATGTGTGAGAAATAAAAATACACCCAATATAAGTGGATATTATGTGTGAAACAATATATGCTCATTCAAACATATTCATAGGATTACATGTTCAATAAGTACAAGTTGAAACCAAAGAAATTGAAATTGGGTTAAGATGTTCCCTTGTAAAAATTCGATAGCCTAACGACGTCACTTCAAAATTCAGAAAATTATTCGATGAGACAGTGAATCATATCTCATAACTTGGACATAAAATTTACATCAATAAGTTTATATAAGAACATATCCCAACATAATAATATGTAAATTAAAAGACTTAACAAAAGAAGTCTTTTAAAAAGAGGAGGGTGAAAGGTCTTCTTACCGAGTTGGGTAACTTTCGAAACGTACACCCCATGGAAGAAGGGTCATACAATGAAGATGTAGATACACATAAATGAATTTATACTACAAAAAGTGTATAATAATGGGCAGTACTTACACCACTCAAATGAAATAGTGGCAAACGTAGCATAAATGTCACGAGAATAAAAGTGGGATGAAAAATCCCTTACGAAAACTTGGCAGCCTAACGGCACCACATAAATCTTCCAAAAATGGATTGATGAGATCAAATTGGGTCTCTAATTATATGAACATAAAAAGTACAGAATGAGTAATATAAAATAACATCCCAAAACATAAGAAATATTAACGTAAAAGAAATGACATAAAAGAGAGTACTTAAAAAGAAAGAGATAGGTTGGATCTCTTACGAAAATTTGTCAGCCTAATGGCGCCACTCAAAACTTCCAAAATGGATTGATGAGATAGAATAGGGTCTCTATTAATATGAACATAAAAATTTCAGTATGATTAATATAAAAGAACATCCCAATAACAAGAAAGATGAGCTTTAAAAGGAGCGACATAAAAGTGTGTACTTAAAAAGAAAGAGAGGAGTAGGATCCCTTACCTCGGGTCCGACTTGACTCGATCGTTATTTAACGTCCTAAATAATAAACTTGAGTTAGTTTCTATTTGCTTAAGAACCTTTTTCAAGTTCATTATTCCTTTTATATAACTTATTTAAATTTTATAAACATTATGTAATCATTTAAGTTAGTAATGTTTGTTTTGTCGATATTTGGTTCTTAATTCGAAAGTGAACTTCTTACAATTACATGTTGTTCGTGTGGTCAATGGTTCATTATATACAGAATGATATTCATGATTTGGATATCATATATATCATATATTTCCAGAATATAAATGTATTTAAAATATTACATAATCATTTAGAGGTAAGAAATGAAATGCACCGTTCATGGAGACGGTAAGTCGTACGTACACATGAACGCTACTTTCATTTCTTTGTCATATTAATGGAATTACAACTAAATGAGAGGTATGTATATTTTAACTCCAGAATTATATTCATCATTTAGATGTATCATTCATCATATATATCCATTATATACATGTACTTATAATAGTACATTACATTTGGGGATAAGAAATGAAATACACCTTTCATGGAGACGGTAAGCCGTACGTACGCATGAACGCTACTTTCATTTCTATATCATACTTTAATGGAAATAAATAATAATGATATAGAGGTATATTATAATTCCAGTATAACATCATATATAATAACTTTAAATCCAACCTTTATACGTCCCACATATGGCATTAATGAATCAAATCACTTTGAGGCGGCGGTAGTCCGCACTTCCTAAAATGAAATTATCGTGTTTACCCACAATGGAAACCAAAAAGGTATGACAAAAAAGAAAATTACAGAAGCTTAAGTAAAACATAAACATATTATATATCATATATAAATATAGTGACATCTTAATGTCCACCTTTGAAGGTGTTATATGAGTGTTGAACAATCATCGTTTCGTGAGGCAGAAATTCCCCATCCAGAGAAACAATATGTTCTTTAACAATTATATGTAGGTGTGTGTAAGTGTAGCTCAAATACATATTATAAAAAAAATCCTAGTATATTTAATATACTGGAGTTGTTACAAAATAAATGAATAAAAAGAGTTTAGGCGGTTGGAGAGGAAAAATAAAACAAAAGGACTCAAGTGAAGACATTACCTTAAAATCGGGTAACTCCCTTTGGTTTGAGCTAAAAGGCTTCCTTGGGAAGACTTCTACCTAAAGTGAGGCCTCAAGGAGTTAGATAGGGATGTATAAAGATAAAATGGGCAGGGTTTGTCTGATCCAAAGGCTTTGGGAGTGTGGTTAAGGAGGTAGAGTTGGGGGCCTTTTATAAGGCGAGAGGAGGGGCACTCTTTTAAAGTTACAAAATGTTACTTTATTTTCAAAAGAGTTTCGGATTTTAAAGGACCCAAATTGATGTACATTGAGGATAAGGTGATAAGGGTTCTAAATACACTCATCAAATAGGTTTTGGACATGTTTAGGTTTTATATATTACATTATCTTTCCATTTTATTCAAGTCGTTAAATAATGAGGTCATCGCTTCATCATCATGATGTCATAAATAATTTAATTTATTTAATGGCTAAAAATTATAAAAAAAATACTATGGTGTAGGAAATAATTTTATCTTTCCAATTAATATTTAATTTGACTTTTATAACCCTATGTAAAAAATGTTTTAGTAAAACATTTCATGTGTTTGTCATTTTTACTTTAACATTAAATAAAAATGTATTTATGTCATTTTCCAACCAAAGTGGCTCCATGGGGTCCCCAAGTTGACCCATGGATTTTATTGGTCGGCCATGACACATCCAATGAGGGTAAGACATTTTTCTAGGTCATTTCATTTTAATAAAAGATTATTTTTTCCTTAAACTACACTAATTACCTCTAATCGCGATTAAAAACTTAATAAGTTACTATTCACCAAAAAGTTATTTTAATCCCTTTGAACCACATTTTACTTCTTAATGACAACCATGTATGTCGGATTTTTTAAATTCAACACACAATGATGGAAAAATTTCATTTAAATGGAACATCAGTTTTTATTAGTACCACTTAGTGGTTTCAGTATTCATAAAAAATTTATGTTTTTCAGAAAAATACCAAAACTTCACCCTAAGCTATATTTGATATTCCAAATTCAAAAATGATTTCTATTTTAAAAAATTCAAAAAATATTAGTTGTATTAATTAATTTAATAATTAATTCCCACTGTCAGAGCAAATAGCGTGTTTTTATGAAACAATAAGTATCAAAAGATTGACACTAGTTTAAGTCCATTTTCAAAGTGAAATTAATTCCAACGACCACTATTGTATTAAATGGTAAAAATATTTTCTAATTTCACTTTAAAACCAACTCAAAAGATAAACTAATAATATAAATAAATTAGATTCAAAAGAGGTTTTGAATTAAAATACAACATTTTTCACTATTCATTAAAAATTGAACTTTTTTGGAAAAATACCAAAAATTTACGCAAAGTAAATTTTGATGTCCCAATTCTAAAGAAGAATTTTATTTTGTCAAATATAACACATTAAATTGTCAAAAAGTGGATTTAAAAGAGGTTCTCCATCAAAAGGCGGTTAATCGACCTTTTAAAGAATATTAGAATGTGTACGCTTAAAATTGGATTCATTCGAATTTTTAATCCTCTAACATTTATTGAAAAAGTAAAAATATTTGACAAACATATATAATCATTTTTTAGATAGTTATGTTCATTCATTCCATTACAATGGCTAGGCGTTAACTACTATTTAAAATAATATTATTTTATTATTAGAGTGCAACGTAGGATTCCCAAGAAACTCATTGTTGCGTGTTGGGTACGCCATCGAGCATAGCATCCCATTTAAAGTAATATTAATATTTTATTCACAAATATGGATAAATATAAAAATTTCATATTCTTTATTTACCTAGGGTGGTACAATATTTTATTCAAGAAAACATGTTTCTAAAAGAACCATAATAGAGTATATCATTAGATCCTAGAAGATAAATTATATAAATGAATAAGATATATTTTATTAATATTTTTTATTTTTTAGAGTTAGTAAATATACTGATATATATGTACTCAATTTTTAGTAAGTCATTATATGCATTCAAAATATATTTTTACTCAAAAATGATTATTTTTAGTTTTCTTGAAAAAAATAATTAAATTAATTTATAACACTTGTCAAAAATTTATTTAAAAAATTGAAAATAATTTTTTAAATGATCATTTAAAAATTATCAAAGTGTAAATTGTTTGTAATTATCTAAAAAGATTTATTTTTCAATAAATATAATTATTTCATTTTAAAACTACATTTTTTTAATAATATAAAAAGTTCCATTTTTCATATTTTTTTTAAAAGTATAATAAGTTCAATTAAATTAGTAAAAATCCAATTTATGTTATTATAATCAATTATTTGTTTACATTTTTTATAAAACAATTTTATTCAAAAGAAAACTTTTCGATAGAAAATCACTTTTCTCCACATTTTCGAATTCAATTTTAAATTAAATTATAATTCATATATTAATTGAATTTGAAAAAATGGATTCAATTTAAAATATAATATTTTATATAATTTAATAATTTTAACATAATTTTTTTCATAAGGAACTGTAAAAATTATAAAAACATATAATGATTGTTAAGGTTAAAACCGGTTTATTGAGGAGTTAAACCAATATATAAGTATATAAATTCCATATAAACCTTTATATATTCAATTTATGGTCACATTTAGACATTATATTATCAAAACAAGGAATATATGTATATTTGGAGGAATTTTATTTGAATATTACTTTATTATGCTTCATTATTATATGAAATTTCAGGTGTGGCCTCTCCCAAACTTATAAATAGGCACCCCTTCATCACAAAAATTTGTTCAATCTATATTTATATAACCATAAAAAATTATCATAAAAACATACATATAATTTATAAAGAGGAGTTTGGCTTCTTAAAAGACCATTCCAATGGTCATTAAGAAGTTATCTTATAGAGGCCTACTAGAGAAGAGCTAATTATCTTAGATGGCCTCTTTTGATTTATTTCATCTTCTATATCCAATAAATGAATATTATTCATAATAAAATAATATTTTCTATAACACCTCAAGCTTCCATGGTACGCTTCTCTTTGAATAATGTAATAGATTGAGCTGTATGAAACATCGAGTTCTAGCACACCACGACCAATCAAACTAACCTTTTAAAAAGTATTTATGAATAATAATACCTACTTTTTGAATTTTTATAAATTATATTTTTCAAATGGGAATTAACTATTGGATTCGTAATATCAAAATTATCAAAATTTGAATTTTAGGTCTTTTTCTAAGAACATTCAGTTTTTAATGAATAGTAAAAAACACCGCGTTGTTATTTAAAAACAACCTTTTATTTAAAAATTATAATTAAATTTAAATTTATTTTTAAAGTCATAATAGATACATAATACCTATATTAGTTCAATGTAATTCATTGGATTCAGTTTATAATAAGATAAGATATATAAAATTATATTGAAAATTTTAACATCTTTTACCCACCAACTAGGCACATTTGCAAATTTTCATAAAACGTAATTTTACCACTTCATTGAATTGAATTTAAAAATTATGTGAGATCCAATAAAATATGTAATTAAAAATGTGGTTCAATATGTTGAAAATAATTTTTAGTGAATAGTAACTTTTCAATTTTATTTATCACTATTAAAATTAAATAGGGTAATCAATTGTAAAAATGATATTATAATTACCCTAACACATTTCCTAATTCTCTTGGATAATTGTATTTATAAAAAATAAACCGTAAGAATAAAATATGATCTTTTTTGATCCACTTGGCTTAGATTAGGATATTTATTATTATTTTATTTAAAGAAGAGTTATAAGTGTTAAAATTATATTTTAATAACAAATTTTTTTTAATATAGGGTTATTTTTAAGATTATTTCAACTATAAATATTCATTATAAATATAAAAATATTTCCAACATCATGGAATTATATTTATAATTTTTATAAATTTAATAATTAAATTTATTTATGACACAATGACGATGAATTTATTTTATTATTTATGAAGGACTAAAATAATTGATGTTATTAATATTAAAATGAATGTAAATTGAAAATTTTTATGTATTATAATAACTTATAGGTTAATATGTCATGTTAGGGTTGGATAACTTTTTTTTGAATAAATTATATTGTTCTGATTTTCACAAAAACCAAATATAAATAGTGTCATAATTAACATAAATGAGTTTTAAAAAAAATACTATTTTATTAAATGATATAATATTCATAAAAATATAAGGATCGGAAAATGTTCTTAAGTAATGTCAGATGTGTTATTAATGGACCCCTTGAGGTATCACAGAAGTTTAAAGTATGATTATTAACCATATAATATAAAAATACAAGGAGACATGGTAAATTTTAAATTATTTAACAAAGAGTGAAATCTAAAAAATAAGGTAAATATGGTGACCTAAACTTGGATAAATCCTATTGGATGAGAATATTTATACCCATATTCACATTATTCTAAAAATAAATCCATTTTTTAGTAATTAGATACTAAAAATTATTTTATAATAAAATAATATTTCGAGCTTTTCCAAAAGTGAGCCTCACCTCTCTTATAAAAGGGTACATCCCCTTATCATAATTTCACACCTCCAAATACATTTGTCTTAGCCACCCCTGCTAAAATAACCTCCCTACTACTCTCAATTCATCCTATAGGACCTAAATTGATCATAAAGGCAACCTAAGGAGAACATTAGTTCAAATCAAAAGGAACAACATGAAGAATAGGTAACTATTTCATCACATCATCCAAAGTACTTTTCTTCACCCAATTCCTATTTCTTTGTTGTTTAAATAACAAAATAATTACTCTAGGACATTATACATAGAGTGATTTTATTATAAATATGGTGCAACCCTATTCATTATTCTTTCCATCCTCTGTCTGACAATGTCACCATACGTGCGTACGTACGGCTAATCGTCGCCATGTCATGGTGTAGTTTGTTTTTCAAAGCTTAAAAATATGGATGGGTATAATAAGGCATATAAATGATGTAAATAATAAATATAAAATGTTAGTGATTCTTTATATATAATATACCATCCAATTACATAATATTTTACCATCAATAAAATTTTATTTTCGCTCATGTGTATGTACGACTAATTGTCTCTACGACCAGATGAAATTTCATTCCCCATCATAACCATTCATGAATAATTTTAATTTTATGATTATAAATAATGTTTAATGAACTTCATATAAATCTATATAAGAATAAAATATATCCTAACTATAACAAACATGAATTACGTAACAAAACACATAAAGGAATGAAAATCAGTTTACACCTGAAACAATGATACTACTGAAATATCATTAACAATGAAATATTTGAAAATCATATATGATATCATTTTTAGGTTTGTGGTTCTTGTAAAATTTTAATAACAATTATTTCACCATTATACATGATTTCAATTTACCCTCGACTAATGAAAATTACAAGGTAATGGTTAATTTTAAACCCTCTTTATTATCTGAGATTTTTTTTTGTGAGTATCTATTATGAATTCCTTCTCATCCAAATCTATTTTTCTAAATGTATATCAGATATTTTTTTCTTTTTACTAGACTATGGGTTAAATTAATTTATACCCTACCTTGATTTTATATAATTTTTTAATGGAATCTTTTTTCCGCCTTCCAAACTAGGTACTTTATGACATTTTCAACAAATTAAGGAAATAATGTTTTTTTATCCAATAAAGAAGGTGTGGATATTATCCACCATTATAACACCTTAGAATATTTCCTTACCAGCTCATTTGAATATTTTCAAAATAAGTATTTTTTTAACTTATGAATGATTTCAATGTATAAAAATATATTTCACTCAAATAATTTTTGTATTGATTTCATCTAAGTCAACATCTTTTGTTGGATTTTACGCTTGTTTTTAGTTTATTTATTATGATACAATATTCCATTTTTTATTGCTGTTTTTGTTATATGTTTTATTGTTTATGTGATATTTTCATACCATTCATTATTTAAAGATGAATTTTTGATATATATTATGACAGTTTTAATACAAGTGTTTATATTTTGTTTCAACCTTTTCTTACGAGGAATTAATTGGACTTAGTAGGTGACAGGTGGTGCTCGATATGGATCCTCGATGCATCGGTAGGTCTCATTAAACAAAATAGTGTCTCTGAACAGGGGGTTGACCAAATCATATTTATATTCATGGCACGATGCCCTGAATATGTTGTTATGATGTATGAAATTATGCATTCCATCATTATGAAATTAGCTATTGATATTACATGTGATTATTCGACTAGTATAATATCCAAGTGAATAAGTAAATGGAATTAAAATATTTATATTTGACACATTATGTTGAATTTTATTTTTAAAACGCTTATGTTTTAGTCTTATACATTTCCCTAAATGTTTATGCTTATTTAAAAAAATTTCTGTCATATAGTTATCCTTACTGAGCATCTGATCTCACCCAATTCTCATAGGCTATTTTTCCAAGGATGTGAAGAAGTATATTATGAATGACCTGTAGGAATAGGATAAGGGATATGACTATGTTAAAAAGGGGGGAAAATGATGTTGTTTTTCCATTTCATAATGTAATGTAAAACTTTTGTATGTATCTCGTACTTCCATGGATGTTAGACTGATCGGTATTTATAGATTTGATTGACTGTGGTCAAGCCAATGTTATGTAATAAAGCACTGACTCTATTTAACTGTGCTTGGTGCATTGCAATTGGTATCAAAGAAATATTAGTACAAACCATTGAAACTAGATTTAGAAAAACTCTTGATAAGAGAGCATTACCGTAAGACAATCTTTTAGGATTAGTATAGAAGAACAACCTAGAATTTTGAAAATATAGAGGTTTTTTGAATTTTCTAAGAAATACTTCCCTGTCTAGATATGAGTAGGTAAAGGTGCCTCTAGAACAAATGTATCTAGGGGTAAAACCTAAAAACACCTCTTTAAACTAGACTCGAATGGGAACTAGTGCACAACAATGGGCCTTGATGCACTCTTGGTTATGACACTCCTGGAGGATATTCTAATGATAATTAACATTTTCATTACAAACCATTATGAAGGATTTTTTAGTAAATACTACCTCAAAGAAACATTTTTATTATTCAGGATTATATGCATAAACAGTTCAATTTATATTATGTATTTTACATGTTTGGAATTATGAATTGCAATTAATAAACTATTATAGGGAATGACATTCTTTAGAAATGCAACCCAGTGGAAGGAATGGAAATTTTATAAATTCACGTAATCCATGGAGGGATTTCCCTCCTACTCAAGATAATTATTGTGGAGCATTTGATGCAACTAGTGCTAAACATCTTATAATCAAACTAGGACAACTCACTTAGGATTTGAATAATATCCTTACCATTTTGGTGCACCCTGATCCACAATGCAGAAGATCAATAATAAACTGATTCATGAGGAAATTATCACCAACATTCAATGGGACCCCAAATCCATTTTTAGCTAATAAAAGGATATGTTTCATAAAATATATTTCATGGTTTAGGGATTAGAAAAAATGGAAAAGGTTGTCATGACAATTTATCACCTCACAGGAGGTGTGGATCAATGGTGGTCAGTAATTAAAAACAAAAAGTAGGATGAATAATTATTAAATATTGAATGGATGGAGTTTAAAGATAATTTCATAGAAAAATACTTTCATCTTTAACCTGTATCGGATAGAGAAAGGAACTTTCTGAGTCTAAGGAAAAAGGAGGATGAGAATGTCGCAAAGAATGAGGAAAACATTACAAGGTTAGAAAGGCATGCTGCAGATTATATACGTGATCATAATAGTAATATTGATAAATTCTTTGAAGGGTTAAAATAAATTCTCCATTGATAATTAGTCTCACAATACTTGTCATCGTACGATGATATAGTCTCATGTGTTATCAATAAAGAAAAGTAATTCTCTAAGTCTTATGACCATAATGTAATCCAAGAGAAGAAGTAATCTGTAAAAAATGAAAAAGTAAACAAGGGGAAGAAGGGAAAAGTTGAATTTATATCCTGTAGTAAATTTGGGAAGAAACACCCTTTTACTCTCCTTAAGGGGATGGGAGTTTGTGAAAAGTGTGGATAAAATGGCAACCAAGATCCTGATTGCAAGCGAAAGAAAGTGTATGTAAATGTTGAATGCTATAATTGTAATGAAATGGGGCCTTATGCAAAGAATTTCCAAACCATCATGGAAAAATACCACAGAAAAGGTCATGGTAATAAGACCAAGCTTTTGTGATAACAACAGCAGAGGTGGATGCTCCGTATGACATGGTGGGAGGTACATTAATCATTTCCTCAAATTTATCCAAATCCTTATTTGATTTTGGATCATCACATTCATTCATATCTTTCCAATTATCCATTTAAATTAGATATTTCAAATTTTAATTATCAAGTGAATTGTGAGTCAAAACTCAAATGGGAAGTATAATTGCAACAATGTTTTGTGAATCAATAACCATTATGGCATATAACGGTGCTTTTTTGCTGATCTTATTATCATACCCGTGATTTAATTAGATATAATCCATGGTATGGATTGGATTTCAGACCATGATGAGAACATTTATTGTAAGAAGAAGGATCTTACAATTTTTTATGATGATAAGGAATACCTTATATTTAGTGAAAAAAGGTCACCATCGGATTCTTATCTAGATCCACCCCCAACAGCTCTTCTATGTTCAATTATTTGGGTGGAAGAGAGTGAAATAACTATGGGTGGGTAAAGGGATGTTCAAATAAAGGATATACCTATTGTGAAAGAATATGTTGACTTGTTTCCAAATGATTTACAAGGACATTCCCCAGAATTAGAAATTGAGTTTTCCATTGAGTAAATTTCTTTGTTCAAGGCCTATATCGAAGACCCCTTATAGAATGTCCGCTGTGGAATTAGTGGAACTAAAGAAACAACTAGAGAAGTTGATTAATAAATTATTTATTCTCCTTAGTGTTTCTCCATGGGTAGCCCCTATTCCGTTTGTTATGAAAAGGATAGATCTATGTGGTTGTGCATTGAATACAGGGGGATCATATCTATGACAAAAATGAACAAGTATTGCCTACCTCGCATTGATAAATTTTTCAATAAAATTTATGGATCTCAATATTTTTCAAAGATTGACCTTCGATATGGATACCTTTAGTTGTGCATGAAAAAGGAAGGTATTCTAAAGAAAGCATTTCGAACTATGTATGGGAATTATGTGTTTATAGTAATTCCTTTTGGACTAACTAATGAACCCTCTATTTTCATAGATCTAATGAATAGTGTTTACTAGGAATATCTTGGTGACATTGTAGTGGTATTTATTTATGATATCTTGGTATACTCGAAAAGATATGAAGATCGTGAAAATAACATGCACACTATTATAAATACTCTTAGAAGAAATGAATTATATGGGATGCTTAGAAAGTTTGAATTATGGATTTAGGAGATATTTTTTTCATGGCCGTATTATATATAAGGATGGAATCTATGTTGAACCTTCAATGACAAAGGCAATCCAATTATTTCTAGCACCGATGATTATAAATAAGGTATGCAGTTTTTTTGGTTTAGCAGGTTATTATCGGCATTTCTTACAGAATTTTACTGATTAGCTAACCAAATATCCATGTTCATACGTAAAGGGGTAGAATTTTTTTGGAAATAAGTGTTGGAAGAATATTTTGATTAACAGAAGAGAATATTTTTCAATTCTCTTTTCTCCACTATACCATTAGGGAATGATGGGTTTGTTATTTATAGTGATGCATCAATGAAAGAAATTGGTTGTTTCCTTATGTATAATGATAGAGTTATTGCCTATGCATCACAGCAGCTAAAAATTCATGAACAAAACTATCACACTCATGATATTGACCTAGATATTTCAATCTCTACTATGATGATATGGAGACACTATCTCCATTGTAAAAAATGTGAGATATATACTGATCAGAAGAGTTTGAAGAATATTTTCTCATAGAATAAACTCACCATTAGGCGATGCCTTGGCCTGAATTAATCAAGGATTATGATTTCCCAATAAACTACCACCTGGGGGAGGAAAATAAGGTGGCAGGTTCTTAGAGTAGAAAGGATCATGGAGTTCTAAACAAGATGAGAGTTGAATGGGATCATATGTTCAAGGATCTAGTAAATATAGGTATGGGAATAATCATGGAAGGTGAAACATTGATACTTTTTGAATTGGTTTCCAAACCATATTTACTATAATGGGTAAAATGTTCTCATAATGGTGATGATAAGTTTCAATAGAAAATTACAACTATGAATGATTGGAGGCTGATCTACTTCATATTTGAATATGGAATATTGAAATTTGGGACAAGGTTTTGTGTTCCCAATGTACCTGATCTAAAAAGGAAATTGTAGGATGATGCTAATAGCTCCAATTTATCTATACCTCCAAGTAGCACTAATATGTATAGAGATTTAGAGGGAAGTTTTTGGTGGGACAATATGAAGAGGGAGATAGCTGATTATCTGTCATGATGTATGGATTGTTAATAGTTGAATGCTGGAAGGCAACATCCTAGAGGAGTCATGCATCCTCTTCCCATACTAGAGTTGAAATGGGATGATATTACAATGGATTTTTTCAAGGGGATACCAATGATGGTTAGAAGGAATGATGCAATAAGGTTCATTTTTTATCAGCTTACCAAGTCATCACATTTTCATACTATAAAAGAATATTTCCCTCTTGAACGATTACCAAGACTATATATTAATGAATATGTATGACTTCATGGTGTACCCTTATCAATTGTTTCTGATCGTGAAACCTGTAACAAACCAAACATTAATTTTTAAGAAATACTCCTGATATAATTTAAAATCGTATTATGTTATTATAAAACATGATCTTCATTTGTTTTGTTTTTCTGGATTTTAAAATACCATTATGAATTATGACTGTGGCTAATATAGCTATTGAACAGTGATTACATGATAAGTTTAAATATAGGGCTTTAACACATCCTACATACTAAGAGAAAGGAAGGTATGAAATCATCTAGAATACATTCCCCATACGAAGCCCATTTATCAGAGCTCATAAAGGAGGTGACGTCATTGGGAATTTCACTTGGACAAGCCCCAGCTGAGGTTTAAAACATTATGCTTGAGCGGAAGTGACTATGGGAGAAGTGGATGTTAATAGAGATTAACACCCGAGCGATGTTATCCAAGCCACCCCAAGAGTCTATCAGCATCGCACACATTACCCATCAGTCTTTTGAGAGTTTTATAAGGGGTTATGTAACGAGACCCTAGAACTATGATAATGTTCATTATATTGTACATAGAATATAAATTCTCTTTATTGTTGCTTTTGAAATAGTGTTTAAAGAACAAGTACTGTATTTTTAGTTAATATTCAACTAAGAAATCAATTTCATTAAATTAAATTTTTATTGAATTATATAATATTTTTATTATAAAGTTATTTTATTAAATATAAATGATTATATAATTTTAGGAATGCAATTGTAATTTTTATTAAGGTTTGAAAGTTGTTTTGTCCAAACCGATGAATTTTTTATAATTGTCAGTTTTTATTTTAAAAGTAAAATATAACATATTTACAAAATTATTTATATAGAATGAATATTATTTTTTGAATTAGGACGTTGAAATAATCTGACAGTGAATTTCTCATAATTCTCTAAGACAGTCGAATTTTTGTGTGAAAATTAAATACCGTTAAATTATATAATGTGTTTTATGTCATCGTAATGACAATATTGTGATATGATAAAATAATATAAACATTATATTCCTGAAATATATTTTTACCATTAAAATATGTTGATTTTGGGTTTTTGGACTTATTATAAAAAGCATTAGTGGACACTTCAGTACTTATAAAACATTTTGTCTTATTTAAATTAATTTCCTTGAGAGTGTGACACACCTCCACATAAGAAAACCTATTATTTTAAGAATATTGGATATTTTCCTTATGAAATATTTTTTCCAATCCCCTTTGTCTGAAACCAAGGGCATGAAACATGGGATGGTTTAGGGTTTTGATTGGTTTAATGTGTGGTGTCCCAAACGTAAATAATACAGAATTCCCACTCATTTCCAATAAAATCCCACCCAATATCCCACCTAATATTCACACAAATCCTTTTTAGTTCATCCAAACTCTTCCCTCTTCTCTCTAGAATCCACCTATTGTTCCCCAAGCTACCATGAAGTCTCTCTCAAGCCTCTCCCAATCTTTTGGGATCACAAATGTAAGGTATTTTTAACTTTTTCATTTTTTTCCAATTTTATTTAGGTTGTTATGCCCTTTTGATTTCAAATAAAAATGTTGGGGTATTATTTCACCCCTACCCAATAATACCCTATTTATGATTGGATGATGGGAGACCCCTTTCTCTCTAATTAACGCCTCCCATGTACACAAGTTACAATGCCAAAATTCCGTGAGTAATTTCTCTCCCACCATTTACTACCAAGTAATTATTTTGTATTATGTTTCTAAATTTCATTAGGTTTGTTGGTACATATATCTATATGACCTCTATACTATAAATTTCATCTACATGTTATGAGACACCCATTACTCTCTCATCAATCATTTTCATGAATCCTTATGTCACATCGTTATACTGCCGAAATTGCAACGCATTTTTTCATGCCAAGATCATTGTGTAGTGAATACCATACCCATGTCTCTATCAAGGGTATTCACCTTTATGCACATATAAATATTCAATGGTACTTTCATGTATTTATTAAAAATTACTAAATCGTGGAATAACTTATGATGTTTATTGATTCCATGTTATATGATCTATATGGCACACATATGTATCAAATGAAATGTTTAAGAAGGGTGTGCCCTGATAGTGCTCCAATGCATTGGGAAAAGTATAGTATCATGATACTTCAGGTGAAATCAGTGTTTAATCATGCTAATTCAAGTGGAACGAGGGTTTACGCATGATTCATGTGCAATGAGGGTTTACTTATGCTCTATGTGCAATGAGCCTTGGATCATGCTAAATTCCAAGTTATGTGTGGTTGCCACATTTCCATTTATGATTATCTTGCTTTATTATGCTTTTATATTCATGTTTCTCTTATGCTCCATTGAGATTCCTATTTTCAAACTTTTTTGTATTCCTCATGTTATTCCATTTTTTTTCCTTTACTGGTCTTTATAGATCACCCTTTTATTCTACATGTACTCAGGTTATCCCATGCAATGCTATGTACGAGGGACTGTAGTGGTCATGTAAAGGAAGTTTCAAATAAAGATATTTTATTTCATGTTTTATGTTGTTATGTAATGTTCATAATACCCAAATTCTCTAGACCTATCGATTTTACATGTTTCCTCAAGTGAAGATTTTTGTAATAAATCATGTTTTAGTATGTAATAAAGATCAATGTTGTCATAATACTTGTTCTACATTCTGATTCTGATAAATTTTTCAGAAATCCCTGGATACTGAACTTCATTTGATCACATCCTGCCACCCACAAACTGATGGAAAATCAGAATGGACTATTAAAACCTTATAACACATGTTTAGATCTTTCTCAATTGACTTTCAAGATATGTGGGATCAATATGTACCTATGGTAGAATTTTACAATAATAATATCTTCCATCCAAGCATTCAGATGGCACCATTTGAAGTGTTATATGGAAAGAGATGTCATGCAACAACTTGTTGGGATGAAGTTGGTGAAAGAAAATCATAGTCCTGGAACATGTGGAGGAAATAATGGAAAAAGTGATGATTATCCAAACCCACATCAAAGCAGCTCAAAATCAGGGAAAAGAGAAATGTCGATTACCGAAGGAAGGATTTGGAATGTCAAGTAGGTGATCATTATTTCAATAAGGTATCTCCATGGAAGGGTGTTATACAATTCGGTAAGAATAGTAAATTGAGTCCCAAGTACATTAGATCATTCTAAATTCTAGAACGAATTGGAGTTAAAGCTTATCGTTTAGCAATGTCTCTATGTCTCTCCAAAATTCATGATGTGTTCCATGTATAACTATTGAGAAAATACATGCTTGACACAACGCATGTACTCACCAATGAAGAATCAAAAATTTAACTAGATCTATCTTATTGTGAATAGCCTACCTAGATTCCGAATACCAGAGAACAATTGTTGAGAAACTGGATGACTCGTCTCACAAAAGGTTTTTGGAGAAACCATAAAATGGAAGAGAAAACGTGGGAACCAGAAGAACTTATGATGAAGAACCACTCCAATATTTATATGATGTAATATTCTAGAAATTTTGAGGTTGAAATAATATTGAATGGACAATGTAACACCCCAGGATACCATGACACACTTCTCTTTGAATAATGCAATAGCTTGTTCTATATACAACATTGAGTTTTAGTACACCATGACCAATCAAACTAGCCCTTTACGAATCAGTTAGGAATCGTAATACCCACTTTTTTAAATTTTATTAATTTTTCTCCAAAATTAACTTCATATTTAGATTCAAAATATTAAAATTAGATTTTTCTGACTTTTTTTTATTTTTCTGAAAACATTAATTTTTTTGAATAGTGAAAAACACTGTGTTATTATTTAAAACTAAAATTATTTTTTCAAAAATATTATTAAATTTTAATTTATTTCTAAATTGGAAAATGATACATAATACCAATATTATTTGAATATAATTCATTGGAGCCATTATATAATAAGAATAGATATATCAAATTTTATTGAACTTTTTAACCTCTTCTACCAATCTTTTAGGCACATTTACAGTTTTTCATAAAATGTAATTTCGCTGCTTTTGTGAATTGAATTAAAAATTCTGAGAGACATGGTTGACTTCATTATTTATAATTTGGTTCATTAGAATGAAAATAATTTTTGGAGAATGGTAAATTTTGAATTTTATTTACCATAGTTAAAAGTAAATAGTGTAATTAAATGTAAAAATGTTATTATACATACCCTAAATCATTTACTAATTCTATTTTAAAAGTGTATGCCGACCGAAATAAACATTTTCAATAAAAAATGTCCCTTTTTGATCATCTTGGATTAAATTACGACATTTATTATTATTTTATTTAAAGATGAGTTAAAAGAGTTAAATTCAAATTTTGATAACTCAAACATTTTTAATATAGGGTTATACAAGAGATAATTTTGACTATAAAAATTAAATAGAAAGATACAAATATTATCTAAATCATCTTATTTTATTTATAATTTGTAGACATTATATAATTAAAATTATTTATGACACAATGATGATGCAGTAATTAACTTATTAATGAAAGACAAAAATAATTGATGTTATAAATATTAAAAAAATGTAAATTGAGGCTTTTGATTCATTCCATGAATTTTCTAGGTCAATATTGTATTTTATTATTAATTAAATTTATTTTTTAAAAAGAAATAATATTTCAATGACTTCAAAAAAACAAAATACTAAACAGTGTCAAAATTGTCATAAATGTGTTTTTAAAACAAATACCATTTTATTAAATGAAATAATATTACTAAAAATATAAGGTTCGTCAGAAGGACATAAATAATGTCAGATATGACATTAATGAACTACAAGAGGTTCTATTTTTTGTTTATTTTAATTTTATTAATCTTATAATAAAAAATACAAGGAGACATGGTTAATGTTAAACTATTTTACTGAGTTAAATAAAAAAGAAAAGGTTAATGTGGTGACCTAAACTTGTATAAGCCTATTATTTGATAATATCTCGACCCTTACCCACATTATTCTTGCAATAAATCCATTTAGAGCCATTATAAAACAAAAATTATTTTATAATAAAATAATATTTATTGTTTCTCCAAAAGTTACCCTCACTTTTCTTAAAAAAGGGTACATCCCATTCTCTTAATTTCACACCTCCATAGACATTTTTCATTGGACACCCCAAGTCAAATAACCTCCCAAATACCTTCACTTATACATAGAGGCCTTATTTTGATTATAAATCCAACCTCTATTTCCCTTTTGTTCCAATAAAAAGAAAAACATCAATAATAGGTAAATATTTCATCACCTTTTTCAAAGTTATTTTCCTCTTCCACTTACTCTTTCTTTGTTGTTTTCATACAAACATAATAAATACATTACCTTATACATATTGTGAAGTTATTATAAATATTTTAAATCCATATTCATTATTATATCTATGCTATGAAAGACAATGTCACCATATATGTGTATTTACGGCTTACAGTCACCATGTTGTGGTGTAGTTTGTTTTTCAATTATTCATTATTTGTATGGTATTAATAATGTGTATAATTTATTTAAATAATATATATAACATGTTAATTATTCTGTATATATAATATACCATCCAATTACAAAATATTTCACCATCAATAGAATGATATTGTTGCTCGTGCGTACGTACAGCTTACCGTCTCCACGACACAATGAAATTTCATTCCCCAACATAACTATTCAAGAATAAATTTCATTGGATGATTAAAAATAATGTTTAAAGAACGTAGTATCATTATTTATAGGAATCAAATATATCTAATCCTAACAAACAATACTTACGTAGCAAAACTTATAATGTAAAATGAATCAATTAACACCCAAAACAATGATAGTACTGAAATATCATTAACAAAGCAAAATTAGAAGATCATATATTAAATAAAAATATTTATGTGGTTCTTTTATAATTTGATAACAATTATTTTACCATTATACTGGAGGTCAACGTACCCTCGACTATGGGAAAGTAGAAGGTAAGGGTTAATTTTCCAATCTCTTTATTATATGTTGTTGTTTATATGTGGGTATCTACTCGGACCTCTTTATCATTCACATCCATGTTTCATGAAAATGTATTTCAAATCATTTTTAATATTTACTAGACTATGAGTCAAATTAATTTATATCCTTGTTTCCATTTTTATAAAGTGGTTGGAAATGAATCTTTCTATACATTCCAATCAAGGTACTTATGACCTTTTCGAAAAATTATGGATGGAATGTTTTTTATCATATATGGTGGGTCAGAAAATTTTACACCCTAATAACACCTTCCAAGCTTCCCTTAACAGATTATAGAAATATTTTAAAAATAAATGTTTTTTTACTTTTGAATGATTTCAATGTTGAAAAAGATATTTGAGTCAAATAATGTTTTCATTGATTTCATCTTCATCGACATTCATTTTTGGATTTTACACTTATTTGAAGTTGATTTATCATGCTACAATATTCCATAATATATTCATGTTTTTGTGATATGTTTGACTACGGATGTGCTATTTTTATACCATTCATGGTTTATATTTAAATTATTGAAATTTCGTATGCTAGTTTTAATATGGATGTTTAGGTTATGTTTCCACCTTTTTATATTTGTAGTGAATTAGACTTTGTCACGACCCGTCCTCAGGAACCGCGCCGTGACTATGCCAAGCCCGCCTTCCATAGGCCAGGGGCTGGCGACTAGCACCAAAGGTGCAAATCCCAGTAACTGGGAAGACATTTCCTTTATAAAAGTAATAAAACACCACAGAGTACAAGGGGAAGTAAAACAATAAGTACAAAGAGAAGTGATGAAAGGTAAATGGGCTAGAATACAAACCCAAATGAATGTACAACTACAACTGAACAAAGTACAACAAAAAAAGACAACAGCTGGAAGAACGAAAGTGGCTCCTGGGCCATCCTCCTCGGATCCTACCTGAAGGGTAGGTACAGATGGTGCAACTCCTAGATCGTCCACCACGGATCCTACCTGAAGGGTAGGTACAGATAGCATCCACAACGCTCTCTCCCGTCAACCTCCTCCGAGTGTCGTCTCACAGTGAAGTCCACCTCCAGATAGTGACTCGTCGTGTAGTCCACCTCCGGGTTCTGAATCATCGTGTAGTCCACCTCTAGGTACTGACTCGTCGTGTAGTCCACCTCTGGGTACCATCCAGTCCTCGAACACTCGGCCTCCGTCAGCACTGCCCGTCGTCTCAAACCAACACAACGAGGTGCGAGCATAGCCCGTGCAGGGGTGAGTATAACGATAATCAGTAGGGACCCCGAGACCCTCAAGGTCTCACTAAAACCACAAGGAAAACCACAATGAAGATCTCAACAGATAACCTCTACATAGGTATATACCCATACATATACCTATGTTATCAAGTAACCCATCTCAATAATGAGGAAACACAAGGATTGTGAAATCAACGGATAACCACTACCTAGGTATATGCCCATATATATACCTAAGTTATCAAGTAACCTATCTCAATCATGAGGAAACACAAATATTTTTAAATCAACAGATAACCACTACCCAGGTATATGCCCATACATATACCTAAGTTATCATGTAACCCATCTCAATCATGAGGAAACACAAAGGTCAAAGACTCAGCTCAAACCAGGATTTTCATTATCGAAACCGTAACTGCTGAAGAGCTCCGTCTATGGAGTGTAAAGTGGTCCTGTCACGACTCTGAGGTACTGGTCACTAACCTAAGACAGTTGATGTACTCCTCCTGTCGAGTATCGCGGTCTTGCCACCTCACACAGTAGTGCTTCCCGCCAGGGTCTGCCACACAAACATAGTAGTGCTCCCCCCACATAGCCTATAGAGGTACTCCTCCTGTCGAGTACCATGGGTCTGCCACCAAAACACAGTAGTGCTCCCCACTGTGGGTCTGCCACCCAAACATAGTAGTGCTCCCCACTATGCTATACAAGTCTCTCTGACTCGAATCGGACAAGCAGTCTTCAGGTCCCAACCAGCTACACGGTCTCCGTACTTCATACGCTTTTCTCTAGGAGTGTCCTCTCCACAAGCTACTGGTCGATAGTCCAAGTATATCAAAGTCTCATGAAGAAGTATCTCAAAGGACCGCCTCGTCATAGGGGTCAAAACACAACAGACGACACGTCAATTGGATTCCCGGTCTGTGAGTTACTAGCCTTTTCATCGTAGGGGCCCGGTTGGTTTTGTGAGCGAACCAATCCTGGACGTATCTCAGCTATACCCCGAACTCTCATAAGGTATACTCATTGGGACCATTTCTCAACGTGATCAACAACGCCGCTGACGGTTCGTCAAACAGACGTCGTGTCTGAAAGATATCAGCTTTTCCATTCTAGGGGCCCGGTTGGTTTTGTGAGCAAACCAACCCGACCGCACTCCGACGACATCCAAACCTCGAGCGGAGTAAGCCAAAAGATCTATCACACTTGGAGGAATCCATCAAAGTCGACGGCATGTCAATCGGACGTCCGGTGCTAAAGATATATCTGTTTCTGCTCCGAGGACCCGGTTTGTTTCGTGTACGAACCAACCCGGCCGAACCCAAAGTTCTCCGAAACCTTGATTGTAATATACCGAAACGACCATCTCGTTCCAAGTATCTCTATGCAACTAACGGTGCATCGATCGGAGGTCTGTATCCCATTTTATGGGCATTTTACCGAAAGTAGTCCGAATCGGGGGGTCTGGGCCCGGGCCGACCCCCCCCCCCCCCCCCCCCCCCCCCGGATCGACTCGACCCGGGTCCGACCTGGCTGGGAACGGCCCGGCCCGGCCCGGCTCAGTCCGGCTCGCCGGGCCGTCCGCGGCTCGGCCAGTGCGGCCGAGCAGAAGCCACGGGCGGGGGTGTGCACGGCCGCCCCCTCGCCGCTAATTGAAGTCGGCGGCGCGTAGGGTGCCGCCGCCGCCACCGTCTTCTGCGGACCACCGGACGCGCTTCGGTGGTCCGTTTCCCATGCCATCTTCACCAACGGTCCCCCTAGGACCTGACCTTCACTACGAAGGAATTCAAACGCCATAGCGTCCTGCTTCGTCATCGTCTGTCGATCCGCACATCCATAAACAAGGCGCAGAGGGTTATCGGGCCATGTTTGTTCGGCCAGCGCCCTCCGCGTTAGGTGTTATCAATTGGAAAATAATTAAACACATGATTTTAATCATTGAAGAGGGTATAATTTATTCAAAATAAATTATACGATCATCTTGCAATCAAATACCCACGCACGAGGGTTTAAAATTTTGAATGCGGGGCATGACGACGTCACGCATTCTTACCGCTCGATCCCGCGCGGCGTCACGATGTCGCGCATCCTTGCTGTTATTTCCCACGTAGTGCGATGGCACCGCGTCACTTTCTTTCAGACGTCACATTTTTCTTTTCATTCTTTCCCACGTGGTGCGACGGCACCGCATCACTGTCTTTCAATCCACAATGACAAGAAAGAATAAAAAGGGAGGAGGATCGACCGTGTTTGTGCGGTCTGGCCTCCTCCCGTTAAACGATAACAATGGGGTTCTCATTACCCGTAGAACATCAAAGATAGAATCAAGAATAAAATGAAACAAACCCCTACCTTGATATTTGACGTCGCACGTCGGGTATCGCGGAGAATGGCGCCGCGGCGTCGGACGTAGATTTCCTAGACATCGGGGTGCGTCCGAGGAGGAAACGACGTCTCCTCACTTGTTGCTATGATAAAGAATGGAGGTACGTTGTCATTGGTGATGATCACCACGGTCGGTGACTTCTCCCTTGTCTTGGAGGAAGATGAAGATGGAAGAATCCGGGATGCCGAGTCTTCTAGGTCGTGGGGTCGATGTTCTTCGTCGGAGAAGAACTGTTCTTCACGTTCTTCGTCGAAGATGAAGAAGATCTTCAAGTTTCTCAATGATTCTCCCAAACCTCTCAAGTAACAAAGAAACTAACCAAAAATAAATTAATCCCACACTTAATTTATTAACACAACATAAACCTTTTAAATTCAAGAGTTTGAATTTCAAAAACTCACATTAAACTCACTACAATAATGTCGTAAGTTAAAACTTAAGTTCACAACATTAATGGTGAGTTGAGGGGGTTAGAGGATATGAAAGGGTGGGGTTCGTGTGGGACCCACCACCCTCTTAACCTCCCAAGGAAATTTGGGTAGTTACCCAACTTCCATCCAATAGATAAAAACACTTAAGGGAAATAAAAAATTGATGTTAATTTTTTTTAACTTTCACAATTTTTTAACAACTTCCCTCATGTAAACGCAACTCTGGAATAGGCGTTCCTAAGAAAATACCGATGTTGCGGTTCCATCGGTGCCCTTCGAATTTGATTCCGAGTATCGGTTCAAAAGTTAGAAATTCCCGCTCGTTCGTTCACAGAACGTACCCGTGATAAACTTCAGAAATTGATTCCGGGCACACCGGGCCACGAAATCAGGCGCTGTCAGAAACTGCGTTCTTGTAAAATTCCAAAGAAAATTAAGAAAAAAATTTCCTTGAAATTTCCGGGTGTTTACATTACTCCGACCTCAGGGCTTTACGTCCCCGTAAAGTTTCAACACAATCCAGAGTCACAAAAGCGGGACAGAGCACGCATCTTGAGCCTTCCGCTCCCATGTGCTCACCTGGAGGTTTCTGTGCTGCCTAAGAAAATTCACAAGAGTAATAGACCGTCCTCATAGGACCTACTCCCATCGATCCTCAATCCCCACTGGAACCTCCGTGCATGATGCCCTGTCATCGACGTCTAACTCCCTGAGGTCGATGATGTGTGAAGGATCAAGCATGTATCTCCTCAGTTGAGATACGTGGAAGATGTCGTGCACCTAGTGTAACTGAGGTGGATGGGTCAAGCGGTAAACGACCACGACTACCCAGCTGAGGACCTAGAAAGGTCCGTTTAACCTCGGAGATAACTTTATGCCTTGTCCACATCTTTGTAAACCTCGTCGAGGTGAGACCCGTATAAGGATGTGATCGTCATCCTCGAACTCCAGAGGTTTCCAATTCCTGTTAGAACTGGAACTCAAACGACTGCTGCCATGAGGGTAAGGTTGGACAACTCAAGAGTGATCGGTCGCACCCTCCCGTGCATGAGTTTAACATGTGCTGCCCAGGGTTTCCTTTTCGCCGACGAAGTAAAACCCATCCCGATGATTGCCTAATACCGTCAATTTGAATATGAACAGTGATTGCCAAATCCATACTCAAACTAACGTCGTAAGGCCTCGACGCTTCCACCAAGAGGTCCCAACCGAGACTCTCGCCTCAAGGGTCAGATCAAACCGTCGGCGTAAGTGTGACTATCAAGTCTCCTCCCAAAAGTATCTCCAGATGTGAGGGTCAAGTCAATTGATTAACCGGAAACTCTAGTTCTGGGACTAGATTCATGGAAGGAAGGGGTGATTCGTATCGATGTCTGTGGCTACGGTATCTAGTAGAAGACAAAGTCTGCATTTCGAATCATCCTTAGAGCCCCTTTTGGTCACACTCCATGACCGCAAGCAGCTAATCTCTTCCCCTTCTCTCCAACTCCCTAAGTCTAGTTGGGACTACAAAGGCGGGTGATGGTAACATGTTGAAATGTACACCACCACAAGCTTCTCTCCTAGCTCTGCCTCCATGTCTGCTGCTCTACAGATTCATCTGTACTTAACATTTCCTCTTCCTGAAACATTTTTCACGCCCAAGTCCCCGATACTGGCGCCATTTTCCTACTTTCCAGACATCTATCATTCTCCAGCTGTATTTGTTCAGCAAAGAATTCTCAACCACAAAGCTTCCTTATATCACCCTATCCTAAGTAGGAATGCATAGAGAAAAGGTGCTGGCTCGGAATCCCTTAAACATACCATGCTCAGAGTTCCGACCTCTATTGAACTGATCGATTCGCATCCATCGAGTACCCGATATGTTCGGTACGCCTCGATGAATTCTCAGCTATCAACACGTCATCCCGCCGAAACTGTATAAGCTCTAGAAAACTCTCTGCTACCTCCTCAAGCCAGTCCTCAGCTGCCTATGATTCAGGTTCGCCTCGGAACTTGAGGGTATCTGATGTTAGAACATGTATAAGGCAGTAAGCCTACATGTGTCACCTACCGGTACTACCGGTTGTAACTGCTGACCAACAGGTAGTGATGTATAGCTGACACACTACCCAAAGGTACTATCTCAGGCATCGGTCCACGTACCGAATCCTCATCACTATGCGGACCATCCTCATGGTCATTCACTATAAAACACTAGTGGCCAAGTCCACCATCCACTCTACTGATGTCTCAGCTAGGCGGAAAACTCTATCAATCGCCTCCAGCCACTGCTCTAATGTCTGGGAATCTGTCTCGCCTCGTAACCTTGGAGGCCGCTGCTGCTGGAATTCGTTCAACGTGCTCTGCCAGCGTGCACAGTTTTCTAGTATAGTTGTTGGCATCTGCTTCCCATCAGGTGGTGGTGCTACTAGTACACCACCCGAGGGTGCCGACATAGTAAAATGGGCCCTCCACCAGAGCCTCATCGCTCGGTGAGCCGTCATCGAGTACTCTCTCAAAACCCCAACTAACTTTTTGTGTGGAGACATCCTGAACAGATGCGACACGGTCAACGTTTATACCTGGTGAGCTGTCCTATTTTGAGCTGACTTTAATACTTTGGAAACACACACACAATCAGTGTTTTCGTGTACAAAGTCGGAAATCAGTAGTCAGGGTCCTGGTGTACGGATACATCGGCCATTGCACCAACACTGGACTCCCTGAACTGAAGACCACACTCGGTACCCTTAACATTATTGCTTCACATAGAGAAATATTAGAGTACTGAGTTCTGCGGTAGAACCAAACTCATCTGATACCAATTTGTCACGACCCAACCTCGAGAACCGTGTCGTGACTACCCCATGCCCGCCTTCCATAGGCCCGGGGCTGGAGACTAACACCAAAGGCGTAAATCCCGATAACTTGGAAGGCATTGCCTTTATAAAAGTAACAAAACACCACAGAGTACAAGTGGAAGTAAAACACTAATTACAAAGAGAAGTGCTGAAAGGTAAATGTGCCAGAATACAAACCCAGATGAAAGTAAAAATACAACTGAACAAAGTACAATAGGAAAAGACAATAGCTGGAAGAATGAAAGCGGCTCCTGGGTCGTCCTCCTCGGATCCTACCTGAAGGGTAGGTACAGATGGCACAACTCCTAGATCATCCATTAAGGATCCTACCTGAAGGGTAGGTACAGATAGCCTCCACATCGCTCTCACCCGTCAACCTCCTCCGAGTGTCGTCTCACTGTGAAGTACGCCTCCAGATACTGACTCGTCATGTAGTCCACCTCATGGTACCGTCCATTCCTCGAACACTCGGCCTCCGTCAGCACTGCCCGTCGTCTGCAACCAACACAACGAGGTGCGGGCATAGCCCGTGCAGGGGTGAGTATAACGATACTCAGTAGGGACCTCGAGAGCCACATGGTCTCACTAAAACCAACAAGGATAACCACAAGGAATATCTTAACAGATAACCTCTACTTAGGTATATACCCATACATATACCTAAGTTATCAAGTAACCCATCTCAGTCACGAGGAAACACAAGGATTGTGAAATCAACGGACAACCACTACCCAGGTATATGCCCATACATATACCTATGTTATCAAGTAACCTATCTCAATCATGAGGAAACACAAAGATTTTGAAATCAACGGACAACCAATACCCAGGTATATGACCATACATATACCTAAGTTATCAATTAACTCATCTCAATCATGAGGAAACACAAAGGTCAAAGACTTAGCTCAAACCAGGATTTTCATTATCGAAACCATAACTGCTGAAGAGCTCCATCTCTGGAGTGTACAGTGGTCATGTCACGACTCCGCGGTACTGCTCACTAACCAAAGACTGCTGAGGTACTCCTCCTGTCGAGTACTGTGGGCCTGCCACCTAACACAGTAGTGCTTCCCACCGGGGTCTGCCACCCAAACACATTAGTGCTCACCCCTCATAGCCTATAGAGGTAATCCTCCTATCGAGTATCGCGGGTCTGCCACCCAAACACAGTAGTACTCCCCACTGTGGGTCTGCCACCCAAACATAGTAGTGCTCCCCACTGGGCTATACCAGTCTCTCCGACTCGAATCAGACAAGAAGTCTTCAGGTCCCAGCCAGCTACACGGTCATCGTACTCCGTACGCTCATCTCTAGGAGGGTCCTCTCCACGAGCTACTGGTCGATAATCCAAGTATCTAAAAGTCCCATGAATAAGTATCTTAGAGGACCGCCTCATCATAGGGGTCTCAACGCAACAGACGGCGCGTCAATCGGACTCCCGGTCTGTGAGTTACTAGCCTTTTCATCCCATGGGCCCGGTTGGTTTCGTGAGCGATCCAATGCCGGCCGTATCTCAACTGTACCCCGAACTCTCATAGGGTATACTCATTGGGACCGTTTCTCAACGTGATCAACAACGCCGCTGACGGTTCGTCAAACAGACGTCCTGTCTGAAAGATATCAGCTTTTCCGTTCCCGGGGCCCGGTTGGTTTCATGAGAAAACCAACCCGACCGCACTCCCAAGGCATCCAAACCTCGAGTGGAGTAATCCAAAAGCTCCGTCTCACATAGAGGAATCCATCAAAGTCAATGGCACGTCAATCAGATGTCCGGTGCTAAAGATATATCTGTTTCCGCTCCGAGGACCCGGTTGGTTTCGTGTACGAACCAACCCGGCTGAACCCAAAGTTTTCCGAAACCTTGAGTGTAATATACCGAAATGACCGTCTCATTCCAGCGATCATTACGCAACTAAGGGTTCATCGATCGGAGGTTAGTAGCCCATGTTATGGGCATTTGACCAAAAGTAGTCCGAATCGGGGGGTCTGGGCCGGGCAGACCCGGCCCGACCCCCCCCCCCCCCGGGTCCGACCCGGCTAGGCCCGGCCCGGCTGGGCCGGCCAACCGCGGCTCGGCCGGCACGGCCGAGCAGAAGCCACGGGCGGGGGTGTGCGCGACCGCCCCCTCGCCGCTATTTGAAGTCGGTGGCATGCCGGGCACCGCCGCCGCCATCTTCCGTGGACCACAGGACGCGCTCTGGTGGTCCGTTTCCCCTGCCGTCTTTTCCAATGGTCCTCCCGGGACCCGACCTTCACTGCGAAGGAATTCAAATTCCATAGCGGCCTTCTTCGTCATCGTCCGTGGATCCGTACATCGATAATCAAGCTGCGCAGTGTTGTCGGGCCGTGTTTGTTTGGCCCGCACCCTCCGCATTAGGTGTTATCAATTGGAAAATAATTAAACACCTGATTTTAATCATTTACGAGGGTATAATTTATCCAAAATAAATTATACCATCCTCTTGCAATCAAATACCCATGCACGAGGGTTTAAAATTTTGAATCCGCGGTGTGATGACGTCGTGCATTCTTGCCGCTCGATCCCGTGCGGCGTGACGATGTCGCACATCCTTGGCGTTCTTTCCCACGCAGTGCGACAACACTGCGTCACTTTCTTTCGGACGTCACGTTTTTCTTTTCATTCTTTCCCACGCGGTGCGACGGCACCGCGTCACTCTCTTTCTATATGCAACGACAAGAAAGAATAAAAAGGGAGGAGGATCGGTCGTGTTTGTGCGGTCTGGCCTCCTCCCGTTAAACGATACCAAGGGGGTTCTCATTACCTGTAGAACGTCAAATATAGAATCAAGAATAAAATGAAAGAAACCCTTACCTTGATATTTGACGTCACACGTTGGGTATCGCGGAGAATGGCGTCGCGGTGTCGGACATAGATTCTGTGGATGTCGGGGTGCATCCGAGGAGTAAACGACGTCTCCTCACTTGTTTCTATGATAAAGAAGGGAGGTACGTTGTCGTTGGAGATGATCACCATGGTCGGCGACTTCTCCCTTGTCGTGGAGGAAGATGAAGATGGAAGAATCTGGGACGCCGAGCCTTCTAGGTCATGGGTTCGATGTTCTTCGTCGGAGAAGAACCGTTCTTCATGTTCTTCATCGAAGACGAATAAGATCTTAATGTTTCTCAACGATTCTCCCAAACCTCTCAAGTAACAAAGAAACTAACCAAAAATAAATTAATCCCACACATAATTTATTAACACAACATAAACCTTTGAAATTCAAGAGTTTTAATTTCAAAAACTCACATTAAACTCACTACATTAATGTCATCAGTTAAAACTTAAGTTCACAACATTAATGGTGAGTTGAGGGGGTTAGAGGATATGAAAGGGTGGGGTTTGTGTGGGCCCCACCACCCTCTTAACCTCCCATGGGAATTTGGGTAGTTACCCAACTTCCATCCAATAGATAAAAACACTTAAGGAAAATAAAAAATTGAAGTTAAATTTTTATTTTAACTTTCACAGTTTTTTAACAACTTCCCTCGTGTAAACGCAACTCCGGAATAGGCGTTCCTAAGCAAATATCGGCGCTGCGGTTCCATAGGTGCCCTCAGAATTTGATTCTGAATATTGGTTCAAACGTTATAAATTCCCGCTCGTTCGTTCACTGAACGTACCCAAGCTAAACTTCGGAAATTGATTCCAGGCACATCGGGCCTCGGAATCAGGTGCCGTCAGAAAACTCCATTCTTGTAAAATTCCAAAGAAAATTAAGAATCAATTTTCCTTGAAATTTCTGGGTCTTTACAGACTTAGTATGTGATTGGTAAAGCCTGCTATAGTAACATGATGCATCGGTAGGTCTCATTAGGCAAACTAGTGTCTTGGTGTAAGGCCTTAAAAAAATCTTATTTGTATTTTTGGCGAGAGGTCATAACAATGTGGTTATGATGTCTGGTATTATGCATTCTATCATTATGAAATTTTCTATTGATATAAAATATGATTATTCGACAAGTAGAGTATCCATGTGAATAAGTAAATGGAATTATTTGATTGATATTTTATATATTATGTGGATTTTTAAGGTTGAAAGCCCTATGTTTTAGTCTTATACATTTTCTTAAATGTTTATGCTTATTTATTAATGTTTCGTCTATATTGTTATCCTTACTGAGCATCTGATCTCATCACATTCTTATGATTTACATTTCCCAGGATGGGAAGAAGTATATAACGATTGACCTATATAAATAGGCTAAGTTATATGAGTGTGTTCAAAATGGGATACAATTTTTGTTTCATTTCATAATGTAACGTAAGACTTATGTATGTATCTAGTACTTCTAAGGCTACTAAACTGATCTATCATTCAAGATTTGATCCATTATGGTCATGCCAATGTTATATAATAATAATACACTGAATCTAGGTGACTAAGGTCTAGGAAGTACATTTTATGTATCAAAAATATCAGTTAATGTTATAATTTTTATTTAACTATAAATATATATCCTTCGTTCCACCAAATATAATGTAAAAGTATCACGCACGTGTGGGCTACCACCTCCAAATAGTGATGCAATACATTTTCCTTCACTCTTAGTCATGGGTGTTTATTATTATGGGCTAAATGTTTATATATATTATATTTATGAAATAATTTATTAATAATTATATTATTATATAGAACATCTTACCTTCTAATCTGTTTGAAAACGCTTCTGTCACTCATGTGTATATGGTGACTACAACCATGATGAAGCAATGTGAATCAATTTTCTTTTTAGCATAAATTATTATTATTAATTAAATATTTAGGGAATATATATTATATATATAATATAATTACTATTGTTTAAATTTAAATTATTGTTTACATTTTTTTCTTTCCATCCTTCGTAAAGTGAAATTCGTTCTCATGTTTACACATGGCATAACATCTCCATGAATAGTGAAATTAATTTTCATATCTCCACCATTTATGAATGAAGCTAAACATACATATAATAAATATTTCTTATATGTATATCATGATTAAAATTATGTATATTATGGAAAAATTATCAATTATAAAGAACAATATCTACATAATCAAAATTCTCATTAAAATTGATACATTTAACAACTAGAAATGATAATTATATTAATAAATTATTAATAAATAGGTATTAAAATGTTATAAGCAGATGATACATGATATTAAATGTATTTATATGATTATATCATATATATATAGTAAAATTTAATTTACTATACAAGAGGTTATAGTTCTTTTTATGAATTCCAAACTTGATGTAAGGGTTTTATGATATAATCAAATTATTTACATGAATTATCTATTATTATGATTAAAATGATGAAATTTCATGATACAAACACCAATAATATATTGGTGTATATTTTAATTTAGTTATTTATCTAGATTACATATTTTTAATTCATTAAAATCTCAATACGAAATCGAGATAAGGAAATAATTATTTTATAGATAATTTAAAATATCTATCTCATCAATCAAAAATAATTTTTATTCCATATCTGTGTGTTCTAAAAAAGATTTGAAAGAATTTTTTATATTATACTATGATTTTATATTAATTTTAAATAGGTAATTAATTTAAAAAATACTATATGAAATCTTTTTATTCATTTCTGAATGAGTATCTTTTGATTTTTTATTGAAAATGTGGAAAGATTATTTGTTTTGACATAAATAGAATGAATGGAATTTACCATCAAATGATTACATAATTATTTGAATAATTATTTACAAGTTTACACAATTATTTTCAATGAAATTTTTTTCCATAATAGTTTACAAATAATTGGATTTTTAAAAAAATATTTCAATATGAATGGGGTTGTTTACTAAAGAATCATTCAAAGATAAATTTTAAAGGAATCTTAATTTATGATAACATAATTTGATGTTACATATGATTTACTGGGGACATGGGACAAGAATTACATCATGTTTCTTTTTATATATATTTTTATGATTTTGATAAAGATATTATTATGAAACCCATTTATTTTATATTGGTTTTTCAATAATGCAATGTTGAATTTTTTGTGATGATAAATTACATTCAACAATTAATGATATAAAATTAATGACTTATAATTTGATGGAACAAATATGAATGGGTTTGGATTATGTGAAAGGTGGTCTTGGATTTATATAGACATCTAAATAATTGGGTAAATATTTACATCTCTTTAGATAATAAGTATATTAATTGGGGAGTGATCCTAGTTCCAAAAAGGAATTTGTCCATTATGATAGTATTGTGAGTGAAACATAACTGATGATATGATAGAATGAGAGAGTGAACCCAATACTATATGATAGTCTATTAATAAATCACTAACAAACGAAATGATATTATATTCTTATGTGCTCACCAAAAACTTCTTTCTTATACCATATTTAGGATCTCCTGGATCATGTTATTCAATTCATTTATGATTATTGTGTTAGGAATTGACATGATTTTCCCGGACTCATGTTTAAGATCTTTGTAATGTCTGGCTTGGTTTTCAATTTTTTATCTTATGTTTTTATACCCTTATTCTCATGTTATGTTTATATTTTCATTGATATCTCTCAGTTTATTCCAATACTGAGTAGCTAAGCTCACATCTTCTTATGATTACTTTCCCAATATTTCGTAGAAATTATTTAAGTAAGATATGTAGAAGAACGGTGAAATTTATTTAGAAATTAGATAGTTATGATATTGGTCTCTTGTGAACATGTTATTTTTTATCCATTATTCCAAATACACTGGACCTGTATGATTCCAGAATGGATCTTTATGTTATGTATTTAATATTAATTTAATAACATGTTATATTTTTTATGAAATTTATAGGTCAAAATAGTTTTCATAAGATAATGTTTTAGTTTCCTTTTGGAAACTATGATGTGAATTTTTTTTGGGAATTCTTAAGATAATCATATACATAAGATATTGTCCAAAGTTATGGTACTAAATGGATTCTCTTTCTCAATTAAAAAATCAATTTCTGCATGCTACTTGGGGGTGTTCAACTAGAATAGATACATATAGAGGTAAAAATATCAAAAAATATTTGATCGAGTATATCATGGCCCTAATTTTGGTTTGTAATGAGTGTTACCCTACTTCTCTCTTGGTTTGACATCCCTAGGTGATATGCATTAGATGGATCACATTTTCTATATAAACCAATTTGGAGGAATTGAATAGGTGATGACTATGAATTTCCTCATTTAAACGTAATGTGTAATTGATTGAAAAAAATCCCATAATTTAGACATCTTATAAAATTTTTTCTTTTTATTTTTCTCTCCAATAGGATCATTTTTTCTCACCCTATTATTTTCTATTTTAGAAATATAATGGAACCTAAAGGAATAATGTTGATATAGAATGTGATGGAAAATGCAATAATTTTCTCCCATAGTAACCCAATTTTTTGGGATTTTAATTGAAAAATATTTTTTCTATAGTAAAATTTATCATGCTATTAATCATGTTGAGCTACAAAATGAACATATGGTAGAACAAGGTTTTGTTGATTCATTTATGGGGAAACAACCAACATATTTTTGTGGGTATACAGATCCACTATGTGTAACCCTAATGGATCATTACAACTAAAACTATATTTTCTATTCTACAGTTTTAAAAAATGTGATATTTATTTTAGTTGTTTATCAATTAGAAGAAAACGAATTCAAATGTTACACTCTTATCAAGAATGTATGTAAATGGGAAGAAATTCACTTCAAGGAGTGGAATGAGTTCATGATCATGTATTTAAATAATTACATTGATCAAATTGTTTTTTTAATATGTGGAAGGAATTCCTTCTTCATAAGGAAATAGTTGTTGAATCTATCAGTACATATGAGAAAACATTTATAAGACATATGATGTATTATTCAAATATTATCATCCAATTAGAATGTAATGTTTAGAAACTTTTTAGTGGATTAAAAAAATATCTAAATTGTATTATACAGAAGGTACATTATTATATAGGAAAAAATCATTCAATGTGAAACATTGGTGGAGATAGAGATTAGAATTACCCTTCTGATTAATAGTTTTTATATGAAAAGAAATATGGAATTCAAAAAAAAAATTTAAAAGCTATAGAGACAAAAATATTAACTTTCGATTATACTCTAAGGGTGGAGGAAAACACGAATGAAATTTTATTTAGGGGAAAATAAATTCTTTAATTTTGGAAAATAATGTCATAATATAATATAATGATGAAATTGTGGGAAGACTAACATGTAAAATGATGTAGAAAATAACCACATAAGGCCCCACATCAAATCCAACATTTAAAATGCAATGATTATAGGTATCCTGCTAACCAATACTCGAATATGAAGGTTAATCATTATAACCGACTATAGAAACCTCTTAATCCAAGAGACAAAATAAAATTTCATGTGATCACAATTACTAATGATGGGTTTGATAACAAATAGTTGAAAGGTGCAATTACTATCCACTCTTTAACTAATAATGTCTTATTTGATTATGGAACTACCAATACTTTTATATTTGAATAATTTTGTTTCGTATATCACAATACAACCTCAGAAATTAGATAATAAATTAGCATTTAAGCCTCCTAATGTTATGATGGTCATATCTCAATTCTATGATTCTTCACTAATTTATGTTTGTCTGAATGTGCTTCCTATAAATCATGTTATTCTACCAATACATAAAGTATATATGTTGTTTTATGCATGTATTAGTTTTTATTAAATTAATTCTACATCAATTTTCATGGAAGGGGTGTTGTATTTAATATCCTAAACTATCCTGTTATCACCTATTTTGGTGAAGATAATTTTTAACATTATATGGAAATCACATCCATTATATGGGTCATGATTCGAATAAATTTTTTTTAAATCAAATTGTTTTAAAGAAACAAAACATCAAAGATATTTATATTTTTCTAGAAACTTATTTTATTCCATTTTGGCAGAGTTTCAAATTCATCCATAGAATCTTGATGTTATATTTTAAATAGTACTCAAAACTAGTACTACACATATTTCAAATTCTCCATATAGAATGGAAATGGGTATGTTGATGTAATTTCAGAATAAAACCATATAGAATATTGAAAAGGGATTTATTTCTCTACGTGAATCAACATGGGTGAAACTATTCAATTTTATTAAGAATAAATATGGTTCAGTGTCACTATACATTGATTTTTAGGAATTTAATAAGACCACAATAGAAACAGGTATCATTTATCCCATATTGATGACTTGTTTAATCTTGTTTGTATAGATGTTATTAGTTTATTTGGAAACATTCTCATGGATATCGAATCCACACACCTAGTTTACTCAAAAGGGATCCAATATCATCTGAAAAAACAAATGTGGAACCATTTTTATGGAGCTAAATATATGTTTATTCTGTGAAGCTATTCTTACTTTACCATGTTTTGGAGATTTGTTTCCATATATATTAGGGAATTGAAGAAGTGAATGGTATAAATCCTTATAAAAAATGATACAGTGATAGCCTATGTCTCACTAAAATTGATTATTCATAAGTAAAATTACACATTTCATGACTTGAAGTTCACTTTTCTAACTTTTTAGGTAAATATATCGAGGAATGAACATTATATAAAAAAATTTGAAATATATATCGATCATAAGAGTTTAAATACTATATTCACTAAGAAAGAGTTGAATATTCTCAACAAAATATTCTTGGAGTTGATTAATGATTTGATTTATCAAAACATTACCACCTTGGGAATGAAAATGAGGTTGATAATGATGTGAGTTGAAAGCTATAATATTGATTAACTATGAGGAGGGGTATAAAATATCCAATATTTTTTTATTTGTAAATGATGGATTGTGAAATATTGATGGAAGGGGTACAATCTGATCTTTCCCAAATAACTATTCATCCATCTATCCATAAAAAGATTAATGAGGAACCAAAATATGATTTAGAAACAAAATAAGAAGGTGAGAATATTTCGGGGTTCAACATTGATTTTTAAGGAATGATAAGGTTCATTAACAATGTATATAGCCCATAAATACAAGACTTCAAGAATGAGTTATGGGATTAGGTTCATGATTATTCATTCTCTATTCATCATGGAAGTATGAAGATTTATTGATATAAAATTATGCATCTCATTGGATAATAGGAAGGCATATATTTAAGTGTCTGTATCTCAGTGCTTTTTATATAAGAATGTTAAGGTTGAGAGAAAAAGTCTATAGTTATGTTACGACCATTACCCATACCAAAATAGAAATGGGAAAAGATGTCCATATATTTTGTCATCAGACTCCATAAAACATCTAAGGAACTCAATGAAATTTGGGTTATATTTGATTGAAATATAAATTTAAAACAATTTATTAAGATCATAGAATATATATATTTAATAAATTTCCATAACACACATTATGGACGTAATAATGTTACATTGAGTACCACATTCTATTATATTTTGTCAGAATCTAATGATTACCTCAAATCTCTATTAAGTATTTAGAATGCTTCATATTAAAAAAAAATTAGTACATCTTATCATCATCATAAAAATTGTCAAAATTAAATAACCAATTAAATTTAATAGGATATTTCAATGTCATGTTCTATGTATTTTAAGTTTGGTTGGGATCAATAACTTCATCTAGTCGAGTTTTAATAGAATAGTATCTTACACTCAAGCATTCCGAATAATCTATAAGAATCCCTCTATACAATGAACTATAGAACACCAACATGATTGGATGGAGTTATAGAAGGAAATAATTTTAGACAAGACCTAGTTTAGGAAATGTCATTGAACATCAGAGTCATTATGTTGTACACCATGTTAACTCAATGCTTGCAGAAATTTTTATGTGAAAATCATCGGAGAAGCATTGAATTAAAATTTTGTTGAGAGGTTATTTTAATAAATTTTAAACAGAAAAAGTTTACAATATTAGAAAATAGAGGGTAGTTGAACCCTAATTTTATTGTACCCATTGAAATTATTAATCAAGTAGTTATTTTAGATTATTGTTAAGTGCTTCATCCAAACAATTCCCAACGCCATCATTTCATCCATGTGTCTTTCTTGAGGATGAACGTATTTGATCCTTTATATCTAGGGAACTCAATGGTTATACTTTTGAGGAATGATCTATCATGTGAAGAAAACCTAGAAGAAATCTTGTATCACAGAGATAAATTAATACAAAATAGGACCACTCACCTAGTTACATTTCATTAGAGAAATAAAAAATTATGAGATGTAACAACTAAACCTGAGGATGTGATGACACAAATATATCATCATTTTTTATTAATAATGACATAATATTTGGGAAAATTAATTGTAAGGTTGGTATAATTCAATACCCTAATATTTTATGATATATTTCCCTTTAAATAATTTCAATTTTTGATATATTGTATACTGACATAAAATGTTCCATAATATAGATTACCCTTACAACCTGGTAATTAAATTAGTGAAATGAATTGTAATAAATTTTTTTAAAAAATTATTCATAATGATTTTGGATGAATTAAATATATTGATAAATAAGTTCTCAGTTTTTAGTAATTCTATATATGGTTTAAAAATATATTTTTCCTCCAAAATGATTTTTACTAATTTTTTGTGACCAAATAATTAAATTAATAGCCTTCCAATTTTAGAGAATATATTTTTAATTATTTTTTAATTTTATAAATCAAATTTAAAAATTATCCTTGTGTTAATTATTGAGAATTTGTTTAAAATATTGATTATTCATGAATAGTGAAAGATACACATATTTATTAAAAATTAGATTTTTGGTATAATGATTTTTCAAAGGTATGATTTTTTAAATTTTCTTAAAAGTTTAATTGGATAAATTATATTATTATTAATCTGATTTTGATCTGGGAAAAAAAATTATGTTTAAATGAAATTATACCAGTTTTGTTAATTTAATTTAATAAAAACGATCCCAAATTAGAGATATGAATAATTGATATTATTTAACAAGTTTTACATAAAATAATTTAAAACAAATATTATAAAAGTGTAACTCTTGTGATGATTAAAACAAGTTAATCGAGATTAAACCAAAAGATAAGGGTGTGAATTCCAATTATACATGTATAAATACAATTATATATCTATATCTCAAAATGAACATATACTAGATTTGAATATCTGTCCATTTGGAATAATTTTAATTAAAAATTACTTTATTGTTTTTTATTCTTTTATGAAATTCCAACTCTACCATCTGCCCCAATTATAAAAGGACACCCATCATTCACACCACATTAAGCCATCTAGATTTGAAAAAAACTACCAAATTACATTTAAAAAAGATTATATGTGAATTATAGGTGTTTATATTTTAAAAATATCATTGTAAGGGTCCTTACAAGAAGATGTTATGGAGGCTTACGGTAGAAGTGTTAATCATCATACCTAACCCATTTCAATTTATTTCTTCTTCTTTCACCTCTAAATCTATAGAATTAATCATGAAATATTATCTTTCGTATCCTGAATATACTAAAATGTTAATATTATTATTTAATAAACAATATCCGCACTTTGTTCCATAAAATGGATGTAAAAGTACCTCTTATGCGTTAGTTGGGACTACCTCCTACACACAGTGATAAAATTAATTTTCTATCACAATATATCAGGGATGGCAATTACAATGGGTTTAATGTTTATATATTATATTTATGATATAATTACTATTTTTTATTATAATATCATAACTAACTTATTACGATCCAATACATTGGAAAATTATAATGTCTCTTGTATATATGTTTTTGCTATGACCTCCACGAAGTGAAGCAGTTAATTTTTATTTCCAAATTACGTGGATGGTAATATGGATATATTTAATAAATATATATATAATTAAAATTATTATTTACATTTGATTTATTGTTTACCATTATTTTATTCCGTCAATAGAAATGTGAAAACAACATTCATTTGTACGTACAACCAATCTTCTTCATGAATTGTGTAATTTTATTTTCTTTGTATAACATTAAATGATGACTCTAAATACATATAAAATGTATATGTATGATATTGATATCATTATTAAAATTATTTTTATTATGGAACCATGATCCAAGAGAAAATTCTAAAACTATTGTCCGCAAATTCTAATGAAAACAAATTAGTTAACACCCAAATTTTTTTATTTTAATTATGAAATTATTAATAAATTGGTGTTGAAAAGTTATAATTGGATCCTTTATGATATTAAAAATATATAATTTATTTTTCAAATAATTATATTAAATTTAAATTTATTATATATGATTTTATAGTGCTTTAATTGAAATCCAGACATGAGTTATGAGTTTTATGTTATAATATCTTTGTTTACCATTATTATTTAAAAATAATTTTCTGGTGATGAAATTTCAGAAATGACCTATCATTAATCTTTTAAATCCTACTATACTATATTTTTTATAGAAATTAATTTTTTCCATTTCTTTTTTTTTCTTTATGAACTTAAGAGATTGAAATAATGTTTTTGTGGAAACCCAAAATTTTTTCTCTGCTTGGTTTAAAATCAAATTTTCTTCCAATAAACGATTTCTTGTAAGACCCCGAGATTTTATGAGAAATATTCTATTTAATTCCTTTGATTGTACACTACACCAATATTATGTTTTACTATACGCAACACTGAATTAGCTTGCAGTATACGCTACACTATTCTTGGATCTTGTTACACACACTTTCAAGATCGCAACATTTAGTGTATATATATATATATTCAATGTATAAATGAAATATGGTTGGATTATTTTATACAAAACAACAAATAAGCCTTGCACTACACGCAACCCGGACTTGGCTGGCATTACACGCAATCACGACCTTCCTCGATAGCGTGTGTTGTACGCAATACTGGGGTTCACTAAACAATGATATATTGTTATTATATTAATATGGACTAGCCGTTATGAATAGTATTAACTATATTTTTAATTTTATAACATTATTATTCATCTTACATGTTATCCAGAACATGTTAGGAGAATAAAATAAATGTTTTGGGTAAAATAAGTATTTTTCAAAAAATGCAGTTTTGCCGCCTTTTGATGGCGCAGACACATTAAATATAGTTTTTGACACGTTTATAAGTTCAATTTGATAAAATAATATTCTACTTTGGAATCAGGATATAAAAATTTAATTTCGATAAATTTTTGATACTTTTCAGATAACTTTCATGTTTTGATGAATAGTACAAATAAGCTAATTTTTAATTAAAAACAACTTCTTTTCATTGAGATAATTTATTTGGAAAAATTATAATATTAAATGGTTTTAAAGTATAAATAGAATATATTTTTACCATTTATTATAATTTATGTCATTATCATTGATTTTACATTGAATTTGTAGGTTAAATCAATTTAATCTTTTGCAATGTTTTAAACAAAAACTCATTTTCATTCATCAACGAGATTAATTTTAATTTAATTTCTGAAACTTTTTTATATTGAATTTGGAAAAATGGATTCCATATTTGGAATCAGTGGGTCCAAATTATGTCAATAAGCTAATTTTTATTTTTGGGCATTATGAATAGTAACTACAGTAAATTTTATTTACCATAGTTAAAGGTGAATCGAGTAATTAAGGGTAAATATAATATTATAAAATTACCCTAAAACCTCCAAAAATTCTATTGGATGACTAAAAGTTGACCCATATCACATAAGGGTTAGAATAGATTCATTTTATGGACTTGTTTCCATTAAAATAATTTATTTATTATTAAAACAAAAGAAAGTGACAACATGTCACTCTGTTAAATCCTATTAGTATATTAATTTTAATTTAGTGATAAAATTCATGAAACATCGAAAATTAATAGTATCCTGAAAGATAATAAAATTATCTATATCATATTAAATTATTTATAATTTTTAGGGATTTAATAATTATCATTAATTTGACACAATTGTGATGCAGAAATTGTTTATCTAGTTAAAAATCAAAAATATAGTATTTATTAAACTAATAGTGACCATAAAAGGCACCAAAACCATATTCAAAACTAATTGGGCATTTAAATGTAAACCATAATCGTCCAATGGTCAAATATTTGACCTTTTTGAGCCTTATAAAAGTGATTATGACACTTATAATGTTTTATTTTAAATGATTCCAAAGTTGTCACCTTTATAATTTAACAAAGATAACAATTTACATGTTGTTATTTTATGATGAGAAATTCGAGTAAAATTATTATTATAAAATATTTAATATTTATCTTCATCAAAGGATTTTATTTTTAATTTTTATGCAATAAATGTGTATATTATATAATTATACTAAAATGATGTACTAATTATTTTATTAAGAGATATACAAAATAAATGGTTTTAAAATTATTAAAACAAATATTATATGAACTATTTAATTTAATAAACTACTTTTATAGATTACTATTAAATGTTTTTAACCTATTAAATATTTTATTTTGAATATATCCTTTGTGTGGATTTAATTTAAATTCGAATAAATGAAAAGTGTCAAAATTGACACTATTATAATTTTATAAAAATATCATATTATTAAATTCTTTGAAAATCACAAAAAAAAATTATAAATTATAAATTGAAATTTATATAGTCTATAATGTCATAAATTATCTAATTGTGGATAATTCACAACACATAAGTAATTATTTATAACAATTTAAAATTTAGATTCTTATTACAAAAAAAATTAATAGATTAAATAAGGATAAATCAAGTTGATAATGTTTAAAATAAATTCCCTACATGTATAAATTTTATTGTTTTATGAAATTAAAACCCTATCTCATATAATCTTCTAATTGAGTCATTTTTTGAGGTTTTTATGTGGGGTTGGGATTTAATATAAACTAATATTTCTTATATTTCCATAGGTGCCCTTCTCCTCCCTTATAAAAGGCCACCTCCTCCCTCTCTTCCTCACACCATTTTGAGCCTTGAAGCTCGGCCAAAATCTGCCCATTTTACTTCCCCACATCCCTAGAAACCTTATATAGGTACTAGTTTTTTCAAAAGATCAACTCTAGTTCCCTAAGAGAAAGATTAAAGGAGGCCCTTCGAGAAAGAGGTAATACCTTCTATCGTTTTCTTGAAGTTCCATTCTTCTTCTACTCCCTCTTCATTAGTTTTTTCATTATTAAGTAATAACATAAGTATCCCTCATATACTGATATGATATTATAAATATGAAACAACCCCATTTCACCTTCTATCCATCCTATGGAAAATGAAATCACCACGCATGCGTACGTACGGAATACCGTCTCCACATCGTGGTGTATTCTATTTTTCCACCAACACCTTACATGGATGAGTATAATGGTGTAAAAAATAACTATATATGGTTATTATAACATCATATTGATTCTGATATATTATACCATCCACTCCAATTCTATTCAATACTTATGGGAATGATATCATCGCTCGTGCGTATGTACGGACTACCGTCTCCACGGCGCGATGAGATTCATTCTCCATGTTAATCATACATTAATGATCATAAAGTATATATAATGAATAATAATGAAATATATGAAATAATAATTCTACTGGATTTATGTATATATATATGTTTGTCATCTATTTAGTTTCATTCAATTCAATAAGGAAAAGAAAACATCGTTCACGCGTACATACGGCCTACCGTCTCCATGAACGGTGTATTTCATTCCTTTTATCGATCTATAATATATATGAATATGATGACTATATATTATATATAAATCCGGTTATACATTCTGGAATTATGTAAATCATGATATAAGTAATAATATCAAGAACGAAATGTTGAAACACATACGATAAATGAAATGATTTTACCCCAAACACTGCTTTATCATGGAATTTACAAAAGAACGGGTAATATAAAGTCATAAGTGAAACATATATGATATCATAATAATGAATATGATTATGTAATAATTCAATGACATTATTTAAATCATTATAAAGGAGGTTCAGATCCATACGAAGCATATCAGACCTAAGGTAAGGGATAATTATTCCAATCTCATTCTTATCTGAGATTGTTTATTTGTAAGTATTTACTAGGGTTATGATTATTATCCATGTCCATATGATCTCAAAATGTTTTCATAAAATGTTTAATTTTCTTCCATATAGGTTTAAAGTCATTTTTACCCTTTTCTACTTTTACCACATCGTATGGAAGGAATATTTATTTTGTTTACCAAACGATGTACTTTTTGACTATTCTGACAAAAGTACGAGAAAATTGTTATTTTTAACTTATACGGCGTGAACGGATTTTTACGGTTTCATAACACCTCATTTTCATGAAGCATACTCGACAAGATTTTATGAATATTTTCACCAAATTACTTTTCATTTAAAATTTTATGGAATATTGTGAAAAGAAAATGATTTTGAAGAAGAAAGGATATTTTCCTCAAGAATTCATTTAAAGTGTTTTATCAAAACCAATTTCCATCTAAGATGAAATTATTTTCATATGTGTATGTTTCAAGTATAATGTCTATATGATTTAAATGGTTTCACTTTTCTTATGATTAAATGATATCCATTTTTTATATAGAGTATGTTATGATGGGATGATGTTTATGAAACCCATTTTTATTCTTTGAGTTATGATGAATGATTTATTTTTATGTTGTGGCACATGTAAGAATGATTTCATTATGCGATGGGTGGGACCTATATCTCCCTCCAATGCATTGGTTAAAGATTTGTATATCATGATAAAGACATGGCTAGAACAGTATGTTAATCCAGTTTAGTATTATAGGACTGAAACGAGGAGTGAACTCGATTCAGAAAGGGACTTTTTCCACCAAGATGGTCGTGGCAGCAATGCCTTGGCTACTATGGAAATCATAACATGTTCTGAATGGTTTCCACAATTACATGATTTATTCCCATTATATTTTATCATGGTGTATGTTACATTATGATATTTTCCTTACGTACTTCCATGATTTATGTCTTTACTCAAAATTCTTATGTTTAAATTTCATGTTCAAGTTTTTTCTTTCAAATGTTTATGGATTGTTTTATGTTATCATTGTTTACCATTACTGAGAATTTGAGCTCACCCTTTTTATGTTTTATTTTCCCCAAGAAATAAAGAAAGGTTTTATGTAAGGAAACAAAAGGGGTAGTTTGTTATGGGAGTTGTTGAAGATCTTTCAACATGATTAGAAGTTTATATCCCACGTTTCCAAAGACACTAAACTATTACGATTCTTGTGTGTCTGTTTTTGTTATGTATTAAGTATTATGAAAAAGTAATGTAATGTACATGTATGTCAAGCTTCAGGTCTCCACAGTTGGTATCAGAGGAAGGGTTTAGTCAACCTTTGGAAACTAGGATGCGAAAACGTTAGTGACATCCCCAAATATATTTATAAGGTATGATTAGGGATGTCCCTAAGGATAAGTATACGTATAGGATATAGTCCTTGAACTACGGTAAAGATCATAGAATTTAACCTATGATGATAGATATTGAGGTTACTCCCCCTTTACTATGTTGTTTTCCCTACCATGATTTTTTCCTCTCACACTATTTTTTTGGGTTTTAGAAAATTCCTAGAAATAGGATGATTCACGATAATGGAGGATATGACGGACAATGGAATGATATTCTTCATGAGAAACCAAATGAAATGGGATTTAGAAGTCCAAATAACGTTATTATGCCTCATCAATCTCATAATATGATCAATAATCACAACTTTGGTGAGTTTCCCGACTCAGATAATAAGAGAAAGATGGAGTTTCATGATGATCAATGAGGAAAGAAAGTTTAATTTCCCACATGTAAATCACGTGGGAAGAGTCATCGGGGAGATTGTTTCAAAGGAACAAGAATATGATTTGGGTGTGGAAAAGAAGGGAACAAAGCCAATAAGTGCTTAGGAAAAGGTTCAGTTAACACCATGGACAAGGATAATGGTATTGCAACGACATCAACAATGATTAGATGGTTTAAATGTGGAATGTACGAGAATTATGAAAACCAATGCCCTAAGGGAAAATCTCATGAAGAGAATCAGTATGGGCATATGGGTAGTATTTATGTGGATGATGATGAGGAGACTAAAAATGATATATGAGATGAAAGAAGTGCTGAAGCTCATTCAGTTGTTTAAGAAGGTAGTGGAATGATTGTATGTTTATCAAGAGTTGTGTTGTATAGATAATGGTTCTATGGAATAAAGAATCGTCTAAGGATTGTTACACTATTCTTTTTCCTAAAGTATTTGAAAGTATATGTTGAATGGTACCGGTAACCATGAAAGGTTATTCCAAAATTTTTGGAAAGTAGATGATTTGCACATAATGAAGGGATAAGACGATAATGATATGTTTGATTGTATTCATGAGATCATGGCTGATAAAAGGACAAAGTGATATAATTATTTGAGTATATAGATTTTATTAGGTATTTTTGTATGTGGAAAGAGTTATCTTTTTACAGAATTCATGTTTTCTCTAAGGTTCTATGGTAATTCATTTTTCAAGAGAATACAAGATTAAGGTATTCACATGATTTGAATGTGATCAACAAGATATACCGAGGACAAATGGAGGAATTCACATGTTCGGTTAATGGCATTTCTAGTAATTGTTTTCATTATACTATAAGCTTGGACAGAAGTATTTTGGATAACACTAAATATTTGAAATGGATTATTATGGATATAATTTAGTATTGTTTAAGTCTATAATTTTTTTTGATATTACTGATGGGATGTTATAGTAATGTAGTTTTAGGAAAAGGACAACCTACAGGACGGACGACATCCCATCACGTCGGACAAGGCTGTGGGAATCGAACCCACAACTGAAGTGCGACTGGCCTTTATCGCCTACCCCTGGACTACAAGAAGTCCCTGGTTAGGAGAAACTAGATTTATTTTATTAAGCGGTATGATATATGAAGTATAAGTTCATTTTTGGAATCGTATATGATTAACCTCACCATATATGAACTTATGTATATTTGATAACATTTTCTAACCTTTTGTGTGAAATAGATGGAATGACCCATCATTCTATCACATGATCTGTTAGCACTTCACGAATAAAAAATTCAACTTCATTTCTTTAAGAGATGAATTGGAAATTGTTCAAAGCACGAACAACAGTGAGATTGTACCAAAATCAAGAAAGTATTTCTTCGAATTCAAAAATTTCAACTTTAGGGAAATGATATTGAAAACCAAAAATGTTGTCCTAGTTCTCTTATATCTGATGAATCAGATGGTACCTTATGTCATCAAAAATCTATGGCTTTGTGATTGTTGGATTTTTCAAAGCCATGTTCTCTACCACTCTCCATCAGGACAAGATTGTTAGATTTTTCCTCCATATCCATATTTTCACCTATACTCTCCTATGTGGAAACCCAATGCTGAGTTACCTTGGGTGACCATAACATTTCTATATTTCTTTTTAAAATTTAAATTTTAATATTACTTTTTACAATGTGGGTTTCTATGAAAAGTAAATGATTTATAACACCAACGAATTTTGAGGACGAAATTCATTTTAAGGGGGGTAGAATGTAACACCACGAGATTTTATGAGATATATTATTTTTAATTCCTTTGATATTACACTACACAAATATTAGCTTATACTATACACAACACCGTATTAGCTTGCAGTATATGCAACACTATTCTTGGATCTTGTTACACACAATTTCAAATTCTCAATATTTAGTGTATATAAATATGAATATATATATATATATATTCATTGTATAAATGAAATATGGTTGGATTATTTAATAAAAAACAACAAAGTAGTCTTGCACTACAAGAAACCCTGACTTGGCTTGCATTACATGCAATCGCGACCTTCCTCGATAGCGTGTGTTGTACGCAATACTGGGTTTCACTAAACAATGATATATTGTTATTATATTTTTATGTACTAGACATTATGAATAGTATTAAATAGATTTTGAATTTTATAACATTATTATTCATCTTACACATTTTCTAGAACATGTTAAGAGAACAAAATAAATTTTTCAGCTAAAATAAGTATTTTTAAAAAATTTCAGTTTTGCCGCCTTTTGATGGCACACCCACATTAAATATAGTTCTTGACATGTTTATAAGTTAAAATTGATGAAATAAATTTTTTTTTTAAATCAGGATATAAAAATTTACTTTGGATAAATTTTTGATACTTTCCTGATAACTTTCATGTTTTGATAAAGAGTAAAAATACGCTAATTTTAAATTAAAAACAACTTTTTTTTCATTGAGATAATTTATATGGTTAAATTTTAATATTGAATGGTTTTAAAGTATAAATAGAATATATTTTTACCATTTAATATAATTTATGTCATTAGCGTTGATTTTACATTGAATTCGTAGGTTAAATCAATTCAATCTTTTGCAATGTTTTAAACAAAACCCCGTTTTTTTTCAACAACGGGATTAATTTTAATTTAATTTATGCAAATTTTCTGTATTGAATTTGGAAAAATGGATTTCATATTTGGAATCAGTGTGTCCAAATTATGTTAATAAGCTACTTTTTATTTTTGGGCATTATGAATAGTAACTACGGTAAATTTTATTTACCATAGTTAAAGGTGAATCGTGTAATTAATGGTAAATATAAGATTATAAAATTACCCTAACACCTGACAAAGTTATATTGGATGACTAAAAGTATACCCATATCACATAAGGGTTGTAATAGATTCATTTTAGGGACTTTTTTCCATTAAAATAATTTATTTATTATTAAAACAAAAGAAAGTGACAACATGTCACTCTCTTAAATCTTATAAGTATATTAATTTTAATTTTTTGATAAACCTCATGAAACATTAAACATGAATAGTCTATAGAAATATAATAAAATTATATACATCATATGAATTTATTTATAATTTTTAGGGATTAAATAATTATCCTTAATTGTGACACAATAGTGATGCAGAAATTGTTTATCTAGTTAAAAATCAATAATATAGTTTTTATTAAACTAATAGTGACCATAAAAGGCACCAAAACCCTGAGAAAAACATATTGGTCAGGTAAATGTAAACTATAATCTTCAAATGGTCGAATATTTGACCATTGGGAGCCTTATAAAAGCGATTATGACACTTATAAAATTTAATTTAAATGATTCCAAAGTTGTCACCTTCATAATTTAACAAAGATAAAAATTTACCTGTTGTTATTTTAAGATGATAAATTCGAGTAAAATTATTATAATAACATATTTGATATTTATCATCATTAATGGATTTTATTTTTAATTTTTATTCATCAAATAAGTATATTAAATAAGTATACAAAAATGATGTACTAATTATTTTATAAAGAGATATACCAAATAAATGGTTTTAAAAATATTAAAATAAATACTATGTGAACTATTTAATGTACTCCACTAATTTTCTAGATTACTATGACATGTTAGGAACCTATTAAATATTTTATTTTGAATATATCCTTTGTTTGGATTTATGTTAAATTCAAATAATTGAATAGTGTCAAAATTGACACTATTGTTTTTTTATAAAAATAAAATATTATTAAATTTTTTAAAAATCAAAAAAATATTTAAAAATTATAAAATAAAATTTATATAGTCTATAATGTCATAAATTATCTAATTGTGGATAATTCATAGCACATAAGTAATTATTTATAACAATTTAAAATATAGAATATTATTACCACAAATAAAATTTAATAGAATAAATAAGGATAAATCAAGTTGATAATGTTTAAAATAAATACCCTACATGTCTAAATTTTATTTGTTGATGATATTACAAACCTATCTCATCTAATATTCGAATTGAGCCATTTTTGAGGTTTTTATCTGGGGTTGGAATTTAATATAATCTAATATTTATTATATTTCCAAAGGTGCCCCTCTCCTCCCTTATAAATGGGAACCTCCTCCCTCTCTTCCACACACCATTTTGAGCCTTGAAGATCTGATAAACTCTTCCCATTTCACTTCCCACCTTCCCTAGAAACCTTATATAGGTACTTTTCTTCTCAAAAGACCAACTCTAGTGCCTTAAGAGAATGTTTAAAGGAGGAACTTTGAGAAAGAGGTAATACCTTCTACCGTTTACTTCAAGTTCCATTCTTCTTCTACTCCCACTTCTTTACTTGTTTCATTATGAAGTAATAACATAATTATCCCTCATATAATTATATGTTATTATAAACATGACACAACCCCATTTCACCTTCTATCCATCCTACGGAAATTGAAATCACCACTCGTGCGTACGTACGGAATACCGTATCCACATCGTGGTGTAATCTGTTTTTCCAACAACACCTTACATGGATGGGAATAATGGTGTAATGAATAACTATATATGGTTATTATAACATCATATTGATTCGGATATATTATATCATCCACTCCAATTCTATTCAATAATTATGGGATCGATATCATCGCTCGTGCGTATGTACGGACTACCGTCTCCACGACGCGATGAGATTCATTCTCCATGTTAACCATACATGAATGATCATAAACTTTATATAATGAATAATAATGAAATATATGAAATAATAATTCTACTGGATTTATGTATATATATATATATATTTCATCTATTTAGTTTCATTCAATTCAATAAGTAAACGAAAACATCGTTCATGCGTACGTACGACTTATCGTCTCCATGAACGGTGTATTTCATTCCTTTTATCGATCTATAATATATATGTATATGATAAATATATATTATATATAAATCATGTTTTACATTCTGGAATTATTTAAATCAGGATATAACTAATAATATCAATTACGACAAGTCGAAACACATGTGATAAATGAAATGATTTTACCCAAAACCATGCTTTAACATGGAATTTACAAAAAAACAGGTAATATAATGTCATAAGTGAAACATATATGATATCATAATAATGAATATGATTATGTAATAAGTCAATGACATTATTTAAATCATTATACAGGATTTTTGGATCCATACGAAGCATATCAGACCTAAGGTAAGGGATAATTATTTCAATCTGATTCTTATCCGAGATTGTTTATTTGTAAGTATTTAATGGTGTTATGATCATTATCCATGTCCATATGTTCTCAAAATGTTTTCATAAAATTTTCAATTTTCATCCATGTATTTTTAAAGTCATTTTTACCCATTTCTTCTTTTACCACATTGTATGGAATGAAACTTTATTTTGTTTACCATACGAGGTACTTTTTGACTTTTCCAACAAAAATACGAGAAAAATGTTATTTTTAAATGATACGGTGTGAACGGATTTTTACGGTTTCATAACGCCTCATTTTCAGGAAGCTTACTCGACAAGATTTTTTGATTATTTTCAACAAAATACATTTCATTTAAAATTCCATCGCATTTTCTGGAAATAAAATGATTTTGAAGAAGAAAGGATATTTTCTTCTAGAATTCTTTTCTAGTGTTTTATCAAAATCATTTTCCATCTTAGATGAAATTATTTTCATATGTGTATGTTTCAAGTATAATGTCTCTATGATTTACATGGTTTCACTTTTCTTATGGCGAAATGATATCCATATTTTATTATGTGGATTATGTTATGATGGGATGATGTTTATGAAACCCATTTTTATTCATTGGGTTATGATGAATTATTTATGTTCATGTTGTGGCACAAGTAAGAATGATTTCATTATGAGATGGGTTGAACCTATATCTCCCTCTAATGAATTGGGTAAAGATTTATATCTTATGAGATATACATGGATGGAATGGTAATTTAATCTGGTTCAGTATTACAGGATTGAAACGAGGAGTGAACTCGATTCAGAAAAAGACTTTGTCCACTAAGATGGTCTTGGCAGCAATGCCTTGGCTAATATGGAAATCAGAACATGTTATGAATGGTTTCCACAATTACACGTTTTATTCCCATTATATTTTATCACGGTTGATGTTCCATTATGATATATGCCTTACGTACTTCCACGATTTATGTCTTTGCTCAAAATTTTGATGATTAAATTTCATGTTCAAGTTTTTTCTTTCAAATGTTTATAGATTGTTTTATGTTCTCTATGTTTACCCTTACTGAGTATTTGAGCTCACCCTTTTTATGTTTGATTTTCCCCAGGAAATAAAGAAAGGTTTTAGGTAAGGAAACAAAAAGGGGAGGTTCTTTATGGGAGTTGTTGAAGATCTTTCAACATGATTAGAAGTTTATATTTCATGTTTCAAAAGACAGTAAACTATTACGATCCTTGCGTGTCTTTTTTTGTTATGTATTAAGTATTCCGAAAAAGTAATGTAATATCCATGTACTTCAAGCTTCGGGTCTCCACATTTCATAACATAATTCAAGGGTTTTTCTAAATTAAAATATAATTTTTTAATTTCATTTTTACCCGTGATTGAATTTTTAATAAATTTTTAAAAATTATATTTCAATCATTTTCTGAATGTGAAAATTTTCATTTTAAACCAAAAATGAAAATGGAATATATTTTATCATGATTGAATTTTTTTAAAATGGTTTAAAAGATGTATTATTTATATTCTATAATTGAGTAACTTTATATTTTAGAAAAAAATATTAAAAAAATATTTTTTAACACATAAGGTGTGAATTGATTTTCCAACTGTCAAGCAATATCACTGATTTGAAGCGTCATTTATAATTAAACCATATTATTTTCAAATAATGTGTTATCTAAGATATTATAGAAAAACATAGACTTTAAAAATGTGGTTTCATAATAAGAAAATTATTTCTTAAAGAAGTTTTTCAAGTGATCTCTTAAATTAATATTAATTTAACGTAATATCTTACTATAATACCAATACATCAATATGGAAATGATATAAGGATACCGTTATTATTGGTTCATTGAATGTTTTATGATTATAATTATTACAATTTTATGAAACCATTTAATTTTATATGGGTTATCTTATGATGAAATTTTAAAATACATATGAATCTTGTATCATTTCCTTAGGTTATTGTATATAATGAATGTTTTATGATTTTTTGAAACACAGATGTATGGTTTATAATTATTTTATGAGTGGGAATAGAATTATATAGACCTCAAATAATTTGGGTAAATATTCATATCTCCTGATATAATAAGGACTCGAATGGGGAGTGAACCAATTTCAATAAGGGAATTTGTCCACTGTGATTGTATTGGGAGTGAACCTTTATTAAGGATACTATATAATGGGGAGAAAAACTAATCCACTTTGATAATATTGGTGGGGACCCTTAACTATCTAAATGATTTTCAATGATTCTATATATGCTAAAAACTTCTGTCTAATGCTAATGTTATTTTATCATGCCTCATTCTATTTGATTCCATTATGGTTCTTGTCGTATTAATTACCTTGTTTTATTATTTGACTTAAGATTATGGTATTTGAATTATAGGTATTCGTGTTTAAATTTTTTGATCATGTTCTCATACCCTTAGGATCTTGTTATGTTTAATTGAACCCTGATATCTCCCTTTTAACCCTAACTAAACTTCTAAACTCACTATTTCTTATGTTTACACATGTAACATCCTATGTGTTTGGAGTGGGTTGAAATACTCAGCCCATATGGAATTTATGATTTTGGTGAGTGTGAAAACCCTTTTATCAATCTATAAAACATAATTTAGAGAGTTTCTTTAATATAAGTTTATTTTTCATTAGATTAGATACATGGGAAATTCATCTAGGTTTCGAGTTGGTTTTGAGTTCATTGAAGGCCTAAAACCCCAACTTCTTAGGGTGTGTGGACTAGGTCACATGGTTGGGAAATATTGTGCATGCTTCTTGGTGTAACTCTATGGCCCTAATTTGGTATCATGCATATTTTAACACACTATGCAGGATGGGGCACACGGTCATGTGGCCAAGTCTCTAATTTTTAGATGAGTCTCACACATGTTTTTTGAATGTTTTGGAAAACTATAAGATCTAGCCATTTGATGTTTGGTACGTATATATTTGGTGTCACATTGTTGGAATATGGTTAGGAAACCCATGTGGTTCATTAAAAAAAAGAGAACTGAAAAAAACCTACCAACTATTTAGTTTCTTCCTTATCCTTTCTTATCCACCCATGTTATTAGTAGGTATCTCTCCCAACTTCACCATATTTGAGTAATGAGAGATATAATCCCCATCTAATATCATATTCTTGATCATTTTGTGGGTTTTTATGTGTATCATTAAGGCTCAAACTCCTCTTAATTCCTTCCTAAATTTTCCTTTCTAGACGTACCAATAAACCTGTGTGATCTGATTTACCGTATTTTGATGGTGTTCATCTAAAATGTCATTTTATTCTATAATGAATCGAGTATGAGGCCATTATTTCATGACCAAGAATATACCATTACTATGTGGAGGGTTCCCAGATTTTGATTTTATTTTTTGTGAGTTTTCACAGTGATTTATAGAGCACATTGTTGGGTAGTCATAGCGAGACCATATATAATTAAATCCTTTATTTTGATTTAATTAATAATTTGTGATGCTTATGGTAATGCATCAAGAAGAGTGAATGTTTTTTAATACTAATTTTAGGTTTCATATATTGGGAAGATTCTATCATATAAAATTTATTTTTTAATTTAAAATAATAATTATTTATTTCTAATGTTTTTTCCAAAGGAACATGATAGGGACAACCCAAGGATTAAGATTGTACTAACAATATGGCATGAGCAAAATTTTATAATCAAGTTGGCCTAGGCCCGAACACTATGAATGATATTGATAAATGGGTTGATGATAGGTTCATCATGTTTAGGTGATGAGGTCATTAGGAAATAGTATGCTACTGTGTCATTTGAGATGGTGAGGAAAATCAGGTTGATGGACACGATCGTAGGGTGACAAGGTTCCGAGGAGATGTTATTTTGGTACCATAATAGTGATTTCCTCTCAACAAAATTGATCAAAGTGTCATTGGATTCGTTTTAACACGTATATGACATATAATATGATGTGGTGTTGATGACTTATGAGGGTCGAGGCCCCCATTATATGCATATTTAGAAGGTCCTTAACACTAATATAGTTTATGTTACTTCCATAGAAAGCCCTGGGGATTTTGAAGATCCATCAATTGAAGTTATTGAGATGATTGGTTGGGGGTTGAGGCACACTATATTTGGTGGATGTTGGGTCGATACTATTTTGGAGGAAGAATAACATCATCCCTCCAGATATTAGCTATTGATCCCAAAGTGTATTTTATTTTGAGGATAGAAATCATTTTACCATGAATGTCAGTCTTATAGCTGACATGGACTCTTTAAGATGAGGACATAGGGACCAGGTACTTATTTGGGCATGCCTTTGGGATGTTAACAATTAATTTGTAATTGAGGGTTCAGTTAGAATGAGTATTTGGGTGACTCTTTAGAGGTAGTACCTCTGGGTTCACATGGAATTATTTTTTTTCATGGGATTACTTATGCCTTATTCTAAGGATAATTCCCACAATAGTTATACAATTGATGGACATTTTTGATAATTTCAACCCTGTCGATGCTGAGCATATGGGAAGAAATTTATTTTATAGGACCTTCATGTACTATTTTATTTATTTTTTGATACACATTCTTTTTTAATAGATATAATTTAGGTACACAATGGTTGTGGCCTACTGATATTATTCTTACACAAAAAACAGGCTCTTGGGGACGTGTGTAAGTATTTTTCTCTAGAGATCAAGAAAGGGAACAATATTAACAGCTAAAACTTTGTGATTATATTGTATCATATTCATGGGATGGATGAAAAGTGACCATGGAGGTTCCTCAATCACCTAGAGTTACTTTTTGAGTCCTTATATTTTATCATCATGCTTATATATGAGTGTGTGTGTGTACTGAGGTCGTCCATGGGAAAAAAATTTATTAATATCTTTTATTACCCAACTTGAATGAATTCTTCTATATTGGTATTTTTGGATCATTTTATTACTATATTATTTTATTCTTCCATTATTCTAGGAAATTTCTACTACTATAATGGGTTATTGGACCTATCATTTTATAGTATTATTTATTCGACTACTTAGTTTCAGTTGTAGAACATTTCCTCAGCTATCATCATTCCCATAACGGAATCCTCAAGAGACCCTTAGATATATGTTTGATGTTATCTTCTATATGATATATATATACATATATATTTATTTATTTATGGTCATGCCTCTGATAATAGTCGGTTGAGAAGATAATTGGGGGCTATCTATATAAAATTTCAATAAAGGAAGATAAAAAGTATTTTCATACATAGATTTTCATTGGTGGAATTATACATAGATACCTTAGTTTTTTTGTGATTCCTATCATAGTTATGTGAATGAGAAGGGCCATGAGGCAATAATTTTTTTGATTACTAACTCTGATGTGGGTTGGTAGGGGGTAGGAGCCAGAGGTACATTTGACACCTAACGGTGATATGGGTAAGTGAGGGGCCATTGGTTTGAATTTCGCGTGACATGGTTGTGATGGGGGGGATGAATGGGTAGTGATATTGAGTTATCATTTACTTCATTTTTTATTAGTGTTATATATATACATATATTGGGGTGTTTTTACCATGTTATTGTTATACAGTGGGTTTCCACCTATGCAGCTTCTGATAGAGCATCATGTGGGTGGTGATTTGGTTTCACGTGAGCTTCCATATGTTGGGGCCCCTAAGGGTGTGATGAGGCCCCACATGGTCATTATGATCACAAGATATATGCACATCTATAAAGACCCGAAGCATAACGTACAAGGACATTACATTACTTTTGCGGAATACCTATTACATAACAAAAACACACATAAGGACTGTAATAGTTTAGTGTCTTTGGAAACTCGGAACGTAATCTTCTAATCATAGTGAAAGATCTTCAACATCTCCCATAATGATCTTCCCTTTTTTTTCTTAACTAAAATCTTTCTTTATATACTGGGGAAAACAAAACATAAAAGGGTGATCTCAAATGATCAGTAAGGGTAAACAAAAGAAATATCAATCACATCATATTCATAAGAACATATCTTTTGGAAATCTTAACCTGCAAAAGAGATCATAATTTCATAACATGGGATAAATCATAGTAGTGAAATGTAATCCCAATAATCATAACTTAAAACATGAAACTTTTTGGCATACACACACAATCATAGAGAATCATATCTTATTAGTCAAGACTCATTGCCAAGACTATCTTAGTGGACAAAGTCCATTTCTGAACCAAGTCACCCTCGTTTCAGTCCCGTTTCACTGAACCGGTATAACCTACCATTCCAGTCATGTCTATCTCATGAGATATAAAATCTTTACCCAATACATTTTAGTGAGATATATGTCCAACCCATCTCATAATGATACAATTCTTATGCGTGCCCCAAAATCATAAACCATACATCATAGAATAACCCATGTAATAAAAATGGGAATCATAGACATCGTGACATCATAAAACAATTTATATAAGATAAAGTAATTCATAAAAATATAATTACATCACAAAATAATCAAATCAATGTAATAATAGGGATAAAAACAGAACCCTTTATTATCTTATATGGAAAATAATTTTGATAAAACACTTGAACTCCATTCTTGAAGAAAATATCCTTTCTGCTTCAAAAACACTTCTTCCTTTCTTAACATGTTGTAGAATTATAAACTAAAAGAAGTTTATTAAAAATAAACTTGAAAACTTGTAATGGAAGCTTCTTGGAAATAATGTTTTAAAAATCCATTCATGCCGTATAAGTTAAAAAAATACATTCTTCGTACTTTTAACGGAAAAGTCAAAAAGTACCTCGTATGAAAAACGACAAAAGATTCCATTCATATATTTTACTAAAAACTCACCGAAGAGTAAAATTGGATTTAAACAATTGTAGGTGGATGGATGTAATATTACATATTGAGGAAACATGGATGTGGATGATAAAATACACCCCAGTAAATACCAAAGTATAAACAATCACGGATAAAAATGAGATTGTGATATTTCCCTTACCTTAGGTCAGATTTGCTTCGTAAGTGTCCAAACCTCTTGTATAATGATTTAAATAATGTTATTTACTTATTCCAGAATCATACGTATTGTTATGATATCATATATGGTTCACTTATGACTTTATATTACCCGTTCTTTTGTAAATTCCATGTTAAAGAGCGTTTTTGGTAAAATTGTTTCATTTGTCGTCCGTGTTTTGACTTGTAATTATTCATATGATTACTTAGATCAGGATTACTTAATTGCAGAATATAAGACATGATTTATATATAATATATATTCAGAATATACATATATATAATAAATCAGTAAACTGAAAGAAATACACCGTTCATGGAAACGGTAGGCCGTACGTACGCATGAACGCTGTTTTAGTTTCCTTATTGAGTTGAATGGAATTAAGTAGATGACATACATATATATACACATAAATCCAGTATCACTATTATGTCATATATTTCATGATTACTTATTATATATACTTTATAATCATTCATGAATGGTTAATGTGGAGAATGAATCTCATCGCGTCGTGGAGACGGTAGTCCGTACGTACGCACGAGCGATGATATCGTTCTCATGATCGTGGGATTGTATTGGAGTATGTGTATACTATTTCAGAATCAATATAAATTTATAATAATCATATATAGTTATTATTTACACCATTATACCCATCCAAGTAAGGTGGTGGTGGGAAATAGATTACACCACGGCGTGGAGATGGTATTCCGTACGTACGCACGCGCGATGATTTATTTTTCCATAGGATGGATAGATGGTGAAATAGGGTTGTTTCATACTTATAATAGAATATAAGTATATGATTGATACTGATGTTATTACTTCACAATGAAACAACTAATGAAGAAGAAGTGGAAAAAGAAATAAAGATGAAAGAATCGGTAACAGACATTACCTCTTCTTTGAAGTGTTTCTTTGAGACCTCTTTTTAGGGAACTAAAATTGGTCTTTGAGGAAGACCAGAACCTCTAGGATGTTTCTAGGGAAGTGTAGAAGAGAATTTGTCAGGGGTTTGCCGAGCTTGAAGGCTCAAAGTGGTGCGAGGAAGAGGGGGAGGAGGTGCCCTTTTATAAGGGAGGAGAGGGGTACCTTTGGAATAATTAAAACTATTATTTTATTATAAAGTCAAATTCTGTTTTAAATAGAACAAAATTGATTTATTTCGAAGCTAAGGTGGGGATGGGTCTAAATCCTATCATCTAATAGAATTTATAAAAGTTTATATTCCTATTTTAACCTTATCATTTAGATTTATCATTATGTTAAATAATTTTACTTTTCCCGTGTCTTCTTGTGTTCTTACACAATAAGGTTAATAAAATTACCATAACAAGCCAAAAGAACCACAAGTTGTTTATTATTAATATATTTAACCTTATCTAAGTCATTTGGCCGACCCTTAGATTTTTAGGAATAACATAACAATTAATAATATAATATCTGTTTTAAAAACTATTTTATGTCAATTTTGACACTATTTGGTAATTGATTTTTGTGAAAATCATAACAGAATTATTAGTTAGAAAAAAGTTAATTAAATCAATACTAACATGTCATATTAACCTATAAAATTAGTGTAATTCATAAAAAGTCTAAAATTATATTTATTTGGGTATTTATAATATAAATTATTCTAATTTTTTACTATTATGGTAATTACTGCATCATCATTGTGTCATAAATAAATTAAATTATTTAATGTCTAAAAATTATAAATATAAAATCATTCTGTAGGAAATCTTATTAGATTTATAATTAATATTTACAATCGAATTTATCTTATGTAAAACCCTATATTATAAATGTTTTAGTAAATAAACATTGATTTTAACTCTTTTAACTTTTCTTTGAATTAAATAATAATAAATGTCCAAATCTAATCCAAGTGGGCCTAAATGGTCATATTTTATTCCTAAGGTTTGTTTTGGTCGAATTACACTTATCCAATAGAATTAGGACATGTTTTAGGGTAATAATAATATCATTTTTACCCTTAATTACCCTATTTACTTTTAACCGTGGTAAAAAAAAGTAAAAAGTTACTATTCACCAAAAATTATTTTCATCTCATTGAACCACATTTTACTTACTGAAATCAATCGTCTCTCAGATTTTTGAAATTCCACTCACAGAAGCGGTAAAATTATGTTTTACGAAAAAATCATTTTTTTTACTACCACTTAGTGGTTTCACTATTCATCAAAAAAATGAATGTTTTTAGAAAAATACCAAAAATTAGGCCTAAGCTATATTTGATATTATGAACTAAAAAATGTTGTCTATTTTACCAAATTCAAAACATATCAGTTACATTAACTAATTTAAAAATTAATTCCCGTCATCAAAACAAATGGCGTGTTTTTAAAAGATAATAACTATCAAAAGATTGACACTTGTTTATAACTTGTTTAAATGTGAAATTACATCCAATGACCAAAATTGTATTAAATTGTCAAAATATATACTAAATATAATTTAAAACCAACCAAATTAATAATTTATCACTATTAATTATTTTGATTAAAAAATTTGTTTTTAATTAAGATTTAGTAATTTTCATTATTCATCAAAATATGAATGCTTTCCGCAAAGTACCAAAATTTCACCCTAAGCTAATTTCGATATTCCAAATCCAAAAATGAAGTCCATTTTAAAAAATAAAATATGTAAATTTTAAAAAGTTGTTATTACTATTCATAACAGCTAGTTTTAATAATATTTTAATAGCATATTGTTGTTTAGTGAAACTCGGTATTGCGTACTACACACGCTATCAAGGAATGTCGCGATTGCGTCTAATGAAAGGCAAGTCAAGGATGCGTTTTGTACAACCTCCTTTTGGTGTAGCGTATAACACAAGACATTAATGAAATTAAAAATAATATTTTCCATAAAATCTCGGGGTGTTACATTCTACCCCCTTAAAATGAATTTCGCCCTCGAAATTCATCGGGGTTATAAATGGTTTGCTATTCAAAAGATTCTTTGATAGAAGCACATATAGTAAAAAGGAATACCAAAACCAATCTTTAAAAAAAAGTATGAAACGTAAAGGTTACCCAAATAAACTAATCACTAGGTTTCCACAGAGGTGAAAATATAGATATGGAAGAGAAATCTAACCATCATGTTCTGATGGAGAGTGGTAGAGAACATGGCTGTGGAAAAGCCAGCAATCACAAATCCATATATTTGTGATGGTATAAGGTACCATCTGATTCATCGGTTATAAGGGCACCAGGACAACATTTTTGGTTTTCAAGATCGTTTCCCTAAAGTTGATGAAATTTGAATTAGAAGAAATACTTTCGTGATTTCGGTATAGTCTCACCATTGGTCATTCTTTGGAAAATTTCCACTTCATATCGTAAAGAAATGATGTTGAATTTTTCATTCGTGATGTGTTAGCAGATCATGTGATAGAATGATGGGTCATTCCATCTGTCTCAAACAAAAGGTTAGAAAAGTTATCAAAAAATACATAAGTCCATCTATAGTGAGATTAATGATATATGGTTCCTAAAATGGACTTATACTTCATATATCTTACTGATTAATATAATAAAACTAGTTTCTACTAAACAGGGACTTCCTGTAGGCCAGTGGTAGGCGAAAAAGGCTAATCACACTTCGGTTGTGGGTTCGATTCCCACATCCTTGTCCGACGCGATGGGCTGTCGCCCGTCCTGCAGGCTGTCGTTTTTCTAAAACTACATTACTATAAAATCCCATCTGTAATATCAAAAAAAAGTTTTATCCTTAAACAATACTTAGAATATGTCCAACATAATCTATTCCAATATTTAGGCTTATATAAAATACTTCGGTCCAAGCTCATAGTATAAAGAAAACGATTAATTGAAATGTTATCAACCAAGCATGTGAATACCATCATTTATCCCCCATATATATATATTGTTGGTCACATTCCAATCATGTGAATACCTTAATTATGTATTCTATTGAAAAAATGAATACCCATTGAACCATAGTGAAAACATGAATGCAGTTATAAGTTCACACTTTCCACATACCAAAATCCTCAAAATTCTATAAACTCAAACCATGATATCACTGAGTCCTTATATCAATCATGAGCTCATGAATACTGTTAAACATTTCATTTTCTCATTTTCCCTTCATTATGTGCATATCATCTTATTTCCAAAAATATCTCAATCACTTTGAATACCACATTTGACCAATACATAAATATTCCAATACTCGATGATACAACATTATTTTGGAATCCCATTACATAAACACTTAATCATTCCACCACATCATTGTCATATTCAACATCACCAATAGTGATCGCTTGTGACTTCCCTTTATCCTTTGCCTTAAGCAGTTGCTCATGTCGATCATCACTAACCCTTGGATATGGGCATTTATTAGCATAATTCCCCATTTCCTTGCACTTGAAGCATTGAAGTGTTGGTGGTGAATTCTCTGTAGTGTTTGCTTTATTCACATCATTAGAAACCCTTTTTCCATTACTTCGACACTCAGCTGCTCGATGAGCTTATTTTCCACACATAAAACATTTTCTAGTCCCTTTAAGACAATCTCCACCATAATTCTTTCCACACTTTGTGCATAAGGAAACATTCATCTTCTTTTCACCATTATTCTGAGATTTCTCCTTGAACTCCATCTTTTGTTTCTTGTCAAAACCATGAGATGGATATGTAACACCAACTTCAATTTCTACCCTGATAGCACAACACAAAATTTCTTCATAGCTACTGATGTCTCTTATAGATAATGCCCTTCGAAGACTTGGTTTTAAGCCACTGAAAAGTCGATCAACATTACTTTCAGGTTGGATGATAATGCCAGATGCATACCTTGAAAGTCTTGTAAAATTCGCTTCATATAAACCAACAGATTCATCATCCTTCTACTTCATCTCAAGAAACTCCTTTTCCGTCTTTTTTCGAAGAATACGAGGTATGTACTTACTGAAAAACAAGTTCTTGAACTCGTCCCATTCCATGGACTCAATTTCATCTCTTGGCCTCGTATTCTTGATAAGATTCCACCATTGGTCAGCTTCACCTTCCAAATGATATACTGATAAGATGACTTTATCATGTTCAGAACATTGAAGAACTGAAAATATCTTTTTAGTGGTACTGATCCATTGTTCAGCAATAAGTGGGTCAGAAGACCCACTGAAATAAGGTGGACGCTGCCTCATGAAGGACTCAATAGAATATTGTTCCCTTCTCTGCTTATTTGGAAGTCCAGAATGATTCATTGCTTGTGTAAGTATAGCAATAAGATTTTGCACTCCATCTCCCATAACACTTGTTTGTTCAAGAGAAAATCATTTCATTGTCCATTAAAGTGATCAACACGGTTCCTTCGGGTTCCAGCCATCGTCTAAAACCCAAGATGAATAGTGTGAGAGGCAAAAATAATGCTAGGGAAAACAACATAGTAAAGGGGGAGTACCCTTAATATCTAACATCTTAGGTTAAATTCTAATATCGTTACCATAGTTCTAGGACTATCATATACGTATACTTAACCTTAGAGACATCCCTAGACATACCATAGAAATATCTCTAGGGATCTCACTAATGTTTTCGCATCCTAGTTTCCAAAGGTTGACTAAACCTTTCCTCTGATACCAATTGTAAAGACCCGAAGCTTAACGTACAAGGACATTACATTACTTTTGAAGAATAATTATTACATAACAAAAACACACACACAAGGACTGTAATAGTTTAGTGTCTTTGGAAACATAGAATGCAATCTTCTAATCATGGTGAATGATCTTCAGCATCTCCCATAAAGATCTTCCCTTTTTTTCTTACCTAAAACCTTTCTTTATATCCTGGGGAAAATAAAACATAAAAGGGTGAGCTCAAATGCTCAGTAAGGGTAAACAAAAGAAATATCAATCACGTCATATTCTAAAGAACATATCTTTTGGAAATCTTAACCTGTAAAAGAGATCATAATTTCATAACATGGGATAAATCATAGTAGTGAAATTTAATCTCAATAATCATAACATAAAACATGAAACTCTGTGGCATACACACAAAATCATATAGAATCATTTCATATTAGTCAAGACTCATTTCCAAAACTATCTTAGTGGACAAAGTCCATTTCTGAACCGAGTCACCCTCGTTTCAGTACTGTTTCACTGAATCGGTATAACCTACCGTTCCAGACATGTCTATCTCATTAGATATAAAATCTTTACCCAATGCATTTGAGGGATATATAGGTCCCACCCATCTCATAATTATAACATTATTATGTGTGCCACAAAATAATAAACCATACATCATAGAATAAACCATGTAATAAAAATGGGAATCTTAAACACCGTGACATCATAAAACAATTCATATAAGATAAAGGAATTCATAAAAATATAATTACATCACAACATAATCAAATCAATGTAATAATAGGGATAAAAACAGAACCCTTTATTATCTTAGATGGAAAATAATTTTGATAAAACACTTGAACTCCATTCTTGAGGAAAATATCCTTTCTACTTCAAAAACACATTTCCTTTCTTAACATGTCATACAATTATAAACTAAAAGAAGTTGATTAAAAATAAACATGAAAACTTGTAAAGGAATCTTCTTGGAAATAATTTTTTAAAAATCCATTCATGCCATATAATTTATCAAAAACATTCTTCGTACTATTGTCGGAAAAGTCAAAAAGTACCTCATACGAAAAATAACAAAAGATTCATTTCATATCTTTTACTAAAAACTCACCGAAGGGTAAAATTGTATTTAAAAAATTGTAGGTGGATGGAAATAATATTAAATATTTAGGAAACATGGATGTTGATGATAAAATACACCCCAATAAATACCAAAGTACAAACAATCTCGGATAAAAATGAGAGTGTGATATTTCCCTTACCTTAGGTCTGATTTGCTTCGTAAGTGTCAAAACCTCATGTATAATGATTTAAATAATGTTATTGACTTATTCCAGAATCATACTTATTGTTATGATATCATATATGGTTCACTTATGAATTTATATTACCCGTTCTTTTGTAAATTCCATGTTAAAGAGCGTTTTTGGTAAAATTGTTTCATTTGTCGTCCGTGTTTTGACTTGTAATTATTCATATGATTACTTAGATCATGATTACATAATACCAGAATATAAAACATGATTTATATATAATATATATTCATAATATACATATATATAATAAATCAATAAATAGAATGAAATACAGCGTTCATTGAGACGGTAGGTCGTACGTACGCATGAACGCTGTTTTCGTTTCCTTATAGAGTTGAATGGAATTAAGTAGATGACATAAATTTATATACACATAAATTCAGTATCATTATTATGTCATATAATTCATTATAACTTATTATATATATTTATAATCATTCACGAATGGTTAAAGTAGAGAATGAATCCCATCGCGTCGTGGAGACGGTAGTCCGTACGTACGCACGAGCGATGATATCGTTCTCATGATCGTGGGAATATATTGGAGTGTATGTATACTATTTCAGAATCAATATCACTTTAAAATAATCATATATAGGTATTATTTACACCATTATACCCATCCAATTAAGGTGGTGGTGGAAAATAGATTACACCACGGCGTGGAGACGGTATTCCGTACGTACGCACGCGCGGTGATTTCTTTTTCCGTAGGATGAATAGATGGTGAAATAGGGTTGTTTCATACATATAATAACATATCAGTATATGGGTGATACTGATGTTATATTACTTCATAATGAAACAACTAATGAAGAAGAAGTTGAAAAAGAAATAAAGACGAAAGAATCGGTAACAGACATTACCTCTTCTTTGAAGTGTTTCTTTGAGACCTCCTTTTAGGGCACTAAAATTGCTCTTTGAGGAAGACCAGAACCTCTAGGATGTTTCTAGGGAAGTGGAGAAGAGAATTTGGAAGGGGTTTCCGAGCTTGAAGGCTCAAAGTGGTGTGAGGAAGAGGGGGAGGAGGTTCCCTTTTATAAGGGAGGAGAGGGGTACATTTGGAATAACTAAAACTATTATTTTATTATAAAGTCAAATTCGGTTTTAAATAGCTCCAAATAAATTTATTTAGAATCTAAGGTGGGGATGGGTCTAAATCCTCTCATCTAATAGAATCTAGACAAGTTTAGGTTCCTATTTTAACCTTTTCATTTAGATTTAACATTAAGTTAAATAATTTTACTTTTACCGTGTCTTCTTGTGATTTTACACTATAAGGTTAATAAACTTACTATAACAAGACACACTAACCCCAAGTTGTTTATTATTAATATATATAACCTTATCTAAGTCATTTGGCCGAACCATAGATTTTTAGGAATAAAATAACAATTAATAATATAATATTTGTTTTAAAAACTATTTTATGTCAATTTTGACACTATTTGGTAATTGATTTTTGTGAAAATCATAACAGAATTATTAGTTCGAAAAAAGTTAATTAAATCAATACTAACATGTCATGTTATCCTAGAAAATTAGTGGAATTCATAAAAAGTCTCAAATTATATTTATTTGGGAATTTATAATATCCATTATTCTAATTGTTCACTATTATGGTAATTACTGCATCATCATTGTGTCATAAATAAATTAACTTATTTAATGTATAAAAATTAAAAATAAAATATCATTATGTAGGAAATCTTATTATATTTCTAATGAATAATTACAATCAAATTTATCTTATGTATAACCCTATATTATAAATGTTTTAGTAAATAAACATTGATTTTAACTCTTTTAACTCTTCTTTGAATTAAATAATAATAAATTTCCTAATCTAATCCAAGTGGGCCTAAATGGTCATATTTTATTCCTAAGGTTGTTTATGGTCGAATTACACTTATCCAATAGAATTAGGACATGTTTTAGGGTAATAATAATAACATTTTTACCCTTAATTACCCTATTTACTTTTAACCGTGGTAAAAAAAAGTAAAAAGTTACTATTCACCAAAAATTATTTTCATCTCATTGAACCACATTCTACTTACTGACATCAACCGTGTCTCTCGGATTTTTGAAATTCCACTCACATAAGCGGTAAAATTATTTTTTATGAAAAATTCATTTTTTTACTACCACTTAGTGGTTTCACTATTCATCAAAAAAATGAAAGTTTCCAGAAAAATACCAAAAATTAGGTGTAAGATATATTTGATATTATGAACTCAAAAATGATGTCTATTTTAACAAATTCAAAACATATCAGTTACATTAACTAATTTAAAAATTAATTCCCATCGTCAAAACAAATGGCGTGTTTTTAAGAGATAATAACTATCAAAAGATTGACACTTGTTTATAACTTGTTTAAATGTGAAATTACATCCAATGACCAACATTGTATAAAATTGTAAAAATATATTCTAAATATACTTTAAAACCAATCAAATTAATAATTTATCACTATTAATTATTTTTATTAAAAAAATTTATTTTAATTAAAATTTAGTAATTTTCACTATTCATCAGAATATGAAAGTTATCCGAAAAGTAACAAAATTTCACCCTAAGCTAATTTCGATATTCCGAATCCAAAAATGAAGTCCATTTTGAAAAATGAAATTTGAAAAATTTAAAAAGTGGTTATTACTATTCATAACGGCTAGTTTTAATAATATTTTAATAGCATATCGTTGTTTAGTGAAACTTGGTATTGCGTACTACACACGCTATCAAGGAAGGTCGCGATTGCGTCTAATGAAAGACAAGTCAAGGATGCGTGTTTTGCAAGCTCCTTTTGGTGTAGCATACAACACAAGACATTAATGAAATTAAAATTGATATTTTTCATATAATCTCGGGGTGTTACAACATCAACATGTATATGCTCTAGTATAGGTGGGATAGGCATAGAATATCGAGCCTTTGTGTCACATATTGAAGAGTATCTTAAGGTGATCCTAGTTTGTATCATACAAGGAATTAGTACGGGAGCTCAAGGATTTTATTCGTCAAGGGAATACCTGAATCAAGAGTTATAGTCATAGAAACAAACATTATTAGAAAGTGAGGGTAGACCACATGTCACGAAAAATATGATACATTCATTGTAGATTATCATTAAGCCACTTAAGAGACCCCCATGATAGAGTGTGTAGCTGGTTACAAACATACTTGGAGGACTGTAAAAGCACTGGTTGGACATTCAAATTCAAGAGGTAAAACATGATGGATTAGTCTAAACACTTTTGAATCCATCTTCCTTAGTCAGTTATTCCTCTAAATAGTTTTTCATCCATTTTCCTCAGTCACTTATTCCTGTTGAAGATGAAGGTGAAGAGATATCATGAGTTCTTGAGCATACAACTGGGATACATGTCTTCATTGACTATTTATATACATTCACTATCTTTTCTGGTTCGTACATTGTATGGTGGGTGAAGCCATATTGAGGGTGTGGTGTTTTGATGATATTTTACCAAAAAAATCCACGGTTCAGGTAATTACCTATAGGTTAGCCTCATTCATAGAGTTGTTGAATTTGGTGATGATATAAGTGTGATATTTGACTGACTGGTCATATTCGTGTTATTTGATGGCTTTATAAGATGTTATTGGTGATGCTTAAAATATCAAGAAGGGATTTCGGGAGGAGTTTAAATAGTATGTTCAGGCTAGATACTCATGCAGACCATTGATGAGTTGGTTTTTTAATGGTGTTATTTTGATGTAGGAATCTATGAGATGTGTGGAACTATTGCAATTGAGAACTGAAGGAGTGTTTAGCAAGCATCCATTTTAATAATATTGAATGTATCTACAAGAATAATTCTCAGATAGGCTTTTTTAGGGATAAGGGTAATCTCGGGTGTCTAAGTATGGATTGAGACAAGTACTAGGAGCTGGTAGGAAAGATTCAGTGGCATGTGGAGGATGATGATAATACAAAGGGACATATATGTGGGTTTATTGGCTGGTAGTTTGTGCAACTATAAGGCCCCCGCCTCCGGTAGCCCAGAGCCGATGCTCTAGTTATGGTGTGTAATTTACTTCATACAAACGAAGCAAACAATTTACACATCATAACCCATCAGGAGGAACTTTCTAGTTTAGATCTTGGAGAATCAGAGTCAACCACTTCACATCTTCCTTACAAAGCTAAGATAAAAATCCCAAAACTTGGAATGACTCTAAAAACCTGTAAAAAATTAATAAAAAACGTAGGGTGAGCATTTAAATACTCAGTAAGGGGTATTGAAAGTACATAAAACCATCTTTTGAAAACCACCGTTGAAAATAAATTTCCATACTTAAAATAATTTCTTAAATGAAGAACATCAAGACAAATCAAAGGTGGATATAATACAGTTAAAGCACTTATTACTTATGCATTAGAACACTAAGCTGAAAACCACTTAAATTAAAGGTTAAACATGCTAGCATGAAAAAAGGCATGGTTTTTACTATGTAAAGTGGGAATAAACAAGAAAGGTGTGCAAGTAACCCTCATCAGAGTCGTACAATAGGAAATTCTCTACCACATATAAAAATTCACATCATGATATGTTAATTGTAGTGCAACATTTTTAATAAACTTATGGAAAAGAAAACTGGTCATGCATAAACATTGCATCATCATAGGCCATGTGTATTTTAAATCTGATACTCATACGTAAAGGTTCTATAACCAAGGATGTTCCTCTAGCCGGAATAATCTCATGGTTGGTCATATACTAATAAATGTATGCTGAAGGACTCATGGTCTCTATGTCAAGGCCTTGTTCCATAACCTAGGGGTAACAACCCAATTTGATTGTCTCAAGAACTATCAATGCATCGAGGAGCTTACTTTTACCGGTCTCCAACCCAAAGGGCTTACTATAACTAGTCCTCATCATGGAGGGTTTTCTTTTAACCTGACACCATCTCGGTAGTCCCATACATTTCTCACATGTTGATAAGGACAGATATTCAAGGTGTCCCATACCACTTTGGGTAATTCCATTCTCATTTCTCATTACCCAAGGTGTACCATACTACTTTGGGTAATTTAGTTCTTAGTTCATTATCATGTTGACTCATATGTATGAATAAATAATAATATGAATAAGGAAACTATTGTATAATTGGTTAACAAATTCATGATATGATAGATAAAATTGAAAATATGGAATAAAAGCATGCATGGTTCAGTAAACATACTATGTGCATAGAACAATTATTTAAGCAAATAAAATGATGAATGTACGAGATTTTCCACAAGGGGTATTAAATGGTGAGTCTTTAAAATTCCTATGCATGGAAATGAACTACTTAAAGAAAATACATGGCATTAATTATTGTTCTTCACATGTCATTGTACATGCAAAAAAACTCCAACCACTAATAATCACCGCAGTGAGTTTGGTATAAAAATAATAGAGAAGTTATACATATTAACATAATCCTTAAATCCATATCCTTTTAATACATGTTTAAAACAGGAATACACATATCCTTTAAAAAACATAAATCATTTCTAGGTACACCTTTTCTAATTAGTCATGTTCATTCGTGTACTCTTAGACACAAAAATATAAAACAGCATAGGCAAGCACTAAAATTCTACATGAATAAAAATATTAACAACCATTTCTTGAAACTAGGGTTTCAGATATTAATCATAAAAATACATACATACTTAGGGATAAATACAAATAGTATATATATAGGTTTTCTCATAAATTAAACATGGTTCACTTAAAATCTGAAAACCTCTAACTACTTATCATCTATTTAGTTTAAAAACCAAACCTTACGGGGGTTTCAATGTTCATGAAACTATAAATACATAAATATATATGAACATTGATTTTAAACTATAAAATAATTGTACATAAACCCAAGACCTAATTCACATAAAAACTATCATTCATAGATAAGTATTCAAACAAAACTAAATTGTATTGAAATACAGAAACTTGTAAAAATTATATAGTTAAATATATAAGGCATAAAGATCATACATGTTAGGAATTGTTTTAAAATAACCCCTTTCAATAGTATAATTCTTAAATTGAAATTCTGAATTATAAGGAAATCATAGAGACATATTTTGAATGATTCCATGTATATATATGTGTATACCTAAACACCCGAAAATACATATAAATAAGATATGTAACAGTTCGGCTTAAAAGAAAAACCTATCTAAACTAATCTTGTGTAACTATTTTGAGTACAAAAAAATATCAACCTCCTTGGAAACTCTTCAGATGGAAGATTCTTATGGTGTATACATAAACATATATAAAATTAAATATCTATGTATATATGGTGTCAAATGGGTTATATAAAAAAAACTCAACGGAATGAAAAACCATTAAATCTTTTTAGGGAAAAAGATACCATTTTCTAAGACATACACCAAGTCTTCGAAAGAGGAGAGTCATGATTCCTATACTGAATATATAAAATTATATATATATATATATACATATCGTATAACCCAGTATAGGAAGTGTGTGTATTGGGTTATCAAATTATAAGGAGTAGGGGGTATCCCCTATGTTTGTAGACACGAAGGAAAACACCCTTTGAAGCCCTCTATTTTCATAGGGCGGTTTTCAGGGAGAGGAAATAGATGTAAAAAAATAATCCGTATATATATATATACATATTGCAAGTATATATATATGTACCAGGGAGAATGGGTAGATTTTGAAAAAAACACATAAACATGGCACCCTTACATGGCTGTGGAGGTCACTCGGATTAGAGGAATATGTCTGGTCTTGCAGGAGAGGTCGGGAGGAGTTCCGGTGCTGGAGGATGTCCGTGAGGAGAGGGCTTATATAGGGGTTTTGGTGCACCTAAAAGAATTCAATCTAGGAGTTAGGACGAGCTTTCGACATCCTAGGAAGGTGGGGTGTGCAAGGTCAAACGAAACAGTTGATAAGAAGGTAATCACGGTGTCCTTAGGTGAACCCGTGCTGGTAGCAGGACCCCGACGTGATGGTGGAGACGACTGGAAATGCGGTTCTAAAAAAAAGAAGGACGAGATCTAACATGGAGAGATCAGATGGCTTAGGATAAATGGAATGAAACAAGCATTTTAAAAAAATCAACGGCTGAGCTTAGCCCTGGCTTTGATCGAATGGATTAGGACTGTGCGGCCAGCCACGCTTCGCCGAAAAGGAAACAGTACCCCAAAAAATATACAGTTTACTATATGTCTTTAAAAAAATATTATAAAATATTAAAAATTGAATTTACACAATTTAACAAATATTTTTAACTTAGAAATTACAAATCTAAAAATCTGATTTTAGATAATGTATAATACATTACCTTTTGATATAACGCTTATAAATTTCATAATTAACATACTAAACCTATGTCTTTTAAAATCAAAAATCATGTTTATATCATACTCTCCTATTTGATTCAATAATAATTTTTTTCCCTATTTCAAAATAAATAGTTTTAGAGATCCAATATATATTTTTCCAATATTTACAGATACCCCTTTAGACATGACATTTGAAAAATTTTATAATACTATGTTTTCCACCTTATAGATATCATCATGATTTTGAAAAAATAAAATAGATTCATTTTCAAGAATATTAATTTATTTAAAAATTAATAAACTTGAAGATATAGTTCTAATATTTTGTTCATACTAAAATATTTAAATACCATAAGATTATAAGATCGTTATAAAGACTAAATTTCTATAAAAAGATGCACTTTTTCCATGGAAACCCAATGGTCATGTAATGGTCATATTTCCTTAAAGGACCATAATAAAAATAGGGGGTAGGGTGTTTTACATTTCTAAAACACCTGAACCTAGGTGGATGGTTTTCCTCACTCCATTGGTGCTATGTTCATGTGCTGTGGTTCTGACGATTATGTTTTTCACACTGTCGAACCCATAAGTTGAATACTATCCAATTACTGGAGTTGTGATTCTTAGCAGTCTTGTTGTGGCCATGTTGAGTCTTGGACATGGTGTTCTTGGTTAGTTTGAGTCTTGGTAACGATGTAACATTTTAATATATACCAGTTACCTTTGTTTTTCATCTATTGATTTTTAATTATTTTATTGGTATAAAAAACAAACCATTTAAAACAAGAAACAACATTATCAAACATATCATTGTTCACTTAACCATGTTCATAAATCCTGGGGCGTCACATTATCCCCCTCTTAGAAGAATTGTGTCCCCGTAATTCGATTGGCATACATACACTAACTTATTCACATGGCTTCCCAGACACCCTTGGTGATGTCCCTCTACCTCCACCACACACGGAAGAAGGTACTATTCAACTCTATTTCCAGTGTAGAACAAAGCTTGTGGGTCTCCTCTTCCAAAATACATTCTCGGCAAATTCGATCATGGTTAAAACCAAACACTCGTTTGATACGGGTGGTTTTACAATTATCGGAACGAGTGACATCAAGATCCACGACATCCTCTTGGATTTGGATCCTAAAGATATCTTGAACCATTTCATACCTTAAGAATTCGATGAAGATTCAAAATCACAGAGGTCCCCAAGCATGCTGAAACACAGGATTTGGTACATAAGGACTACGTGGAAGTCTAACTCCTTTGCAGCTTCTCCAAAGGCTGTGAATGCCAACCATTTATTATTCATGGTGAAACAAAAGAAGAGTCCCTTGTAGTACTTCCCTTTCATTTTATAATTCTCAAACAATGCATTGTCCATTTGGTTATACACAACTTCCGTCCCCCGGAAGATTCGAAGGACATTTGAGCTTTTTGATATTTCATAGAGGTTTTTGCACGTGAGTCGAATGTTAACAAAAGGTGGGTAACTTGTTGAGCATGATTTTGGTACAATAGTCGCTATGATCTCTATATGGAGAGTCAAGAGTCTATGTGTGGATTGCTGGTTTGTAATCTGATAATTTTATGAACAACCCCTACTTAGAAAAACATTGTTAATGCTTTTGTGTTGTCTTAATTTTCTAGGGTTTCCTAAACCATTCCTCGGATACCATCTATAAGGCCCCCGCATCCGGTAGCCCAGAGTCGGTGCTCTGGTTATGGTGTGTAATTTACTTTATACAAATGAGGCAAACAATTTACACATCATGACACATCATGAGGAAATTTCTAGTTTAGATCCTAGAGAATCAGAGTCAACCGCTTCACTTCATCCTTACAAAGCTATGATCAAAATCCCAAAATGTGGAATGACTCTAAAAACCTGTAAAAAATTCCATCAAAAACATAGGGTGATCATTTAAATACTCAGTAAGGGGTTTTGAAATTACATAAATCCAGCTTTTGAAAACCACCTTTGAAAATAAATTTCCATAATTAAAATAATTTCTTAAATGAAGAACATCATGTCTAATCAAAGGTGGATATAATACAGTTAAATCACTTATTACTTATACATTAGAACACTAAGATGAAAACCACTTAAATAAAAAGGTAAATATTGTAGCATAAAAAAGGCATGGTTTTTACTAAGTAAATTGGGCATAAACAAGCAAGGTGTGTTAGTAACCCTCATCAGAGTCGCGCAATAGCACATTCTCTACAACATAAAAAAATGCACATCATGATATGATAATTTTAGTGAAACATTTGTAATACAATTTTGCAAAAGAAAACTAGTCATGCATCAACATTGCCGCATCATATGCCAGGTGTATTTTAAATCTAATACTCATAGGTAATGGTTCTATAACCAAGGACGTTCCTCTAGTCGGAATAATCACTTGGTTGGTCATATACAAAGAAATATATGCTGAAGGACTCATGGTATTTGTGTCAAGGCCTGGTGCCATGACAAAGGGGTAATAACCCAATCTGATTGTCTTGAGAACTATCGATGGATCTAAGAGCTTACATTTACCTATCTCCAACCCGGAGGTCTTACTTTAACCATTCCCCAACCTGGAGGGTTTTCTTTTAACCGGACCTCATGCCGGTTGTCCCATACATTTCTCACATGTTGATAAGGTCATATATTCAAAGTGTCCCATACCACTTTGGGTAATTCCATTTTCATTTATCATTACCCAAGGTGTCCCATACCACTTTGGGTAATTTAGTTCTTAGGTCATTATCATGTTGAATCATATGTATGAATAAATAATAATATGAATAAGGTAACTATTATATAATTGGTTTAAAAATACATGATACGATATATAAAATTGAAAATATGGAATAAAAACAGGCATGGTTCAGTAAGCATACTATGTGCATAGAACAATTATGTAAGCACATAAAATTGTGAATGTATGAGATTCGCCGTAAGGGGTATTAAATGGTGAGTCTCTAAAATTACAATACATGGAAATGAACTAATTAAAGAAAATAATTGGAATTAATTAATGTTCTTCACATGTCATTGTACTTTCAAAAAAACTCCAACCATTAATAATCACTGCAGTGAGTTTGGTATGAAAATAATAGAGAATTTCTAAATATTAACATAAACCTTAAATCCCTATTCTTTTAATACAAGTTTAAAACATGCATAGGCATATCATTTAAAAAAAACATAAATCATTTCGAGGGAGATGTTTTGTAATTAGTCACGTTCATTTGTGTACTCTTAGACACAAAATTATAAATCATCATTGGCAGGCACTAAAATCGTACATGCATAAAAATATTAACAACCATTTCTTTAAACTAGGGTTTCAGATATTAATCTTAAAAATACATACATACATAGGGATATAAACACAAAGTAGATATATAGGTTTTCTCATAAATTAAACATGGTTCACATAAAATATTAAAACTTGTAACTACTTGTCATCTATTTAGTTTAAAAATCAAAACCTTATGGGGGTTTAAATGTTCATGAAACAATAAAGAGATAAATATATAAAAAGATTGATTTTAAACTATAACATAATTGTACTTAATCCAATGGCCTAGTTCGCATCAAAAATATCATTCATAGATAAGTATTCAAACAAAACTGATTTGTATTGAAATACATAAACTTGTGAAAATTATATAGCTAAATATATAAGGCATAATGATCATACATGTTAGGAATTGTTTTAAAATAACCCCTTTCAAAAGTATAATTCTTAACATGAAATATAGAATTATAAGGAAATCTTAGAGACATATTTTGAATGATTCTATGTATATATATGTATATACCTAAACACCAGAAAATACATAGAAATAAGATATGTAACAGTTCTTCTTAAAAGAAAAACCTATCTTAACTAATCTTGTGTAACTATTTGAGTACAAAAAAATATCAACCTCCTTGGAAACTCTTAAGATGGAAGAGTTTTATGGTTTATACCTATACATATATAAAATTATATATCTATGTATATATGGTATCAAATGGGTTATAGAAACAAAACTCAAAGGAAAAAACCCTTGAATTTTTTTAGGGAAAAAGATACCATTTTCTAAGCCATACACCAAGTCTTCAAAAGAGGAGAGTCACGGTGACTATACTGAATATATATAAGTTTATATATATATATATACATATCGTATACCTGATTATAGGCAGTGTGAGTATTGGGTTTTCAAATTATAAATTGGTGGGGGGTATCCCCTATGATTGTAGACATGAAGGAAAACACCCTTTGAAGACCTCTATTTTCTTAGGGCGGTTTGCATGAAGAGTAAATACTAGTAAAAAAATAATCCGTATATATATATTGAAATTATATATATATATGTACTGGGGAGAATGGGTAGGTTTTGAAAAAAAAACACATAAACATGGAACCCTTATATGGTTGTGGAGGTCCCTCGGATTAGAGGAAGCTTTCTGGTCTTGCTGGAGAGGTCGGGAGGAGTTCAGGTGTAGGAGGAAGTCCGTTAGGAGAGTGATTATGTAGGGGTTTTGGTGCACCTAAAATAATTTGATCTAAGAGTTAGGTCGAGCTTACGACATCCTAGGAAGGTGGGGTGTACAAGGTCAAACGAAACAGTGGAGAAGAAGGTAATCACTATGTCCTCAGGTGAACCAGCGCTGGTAGCGGGACCTCGACATGAGTTTGGAGACAACTGGAAACCCGGTTCTATAAAAACAACATCCGGGATCTAACATGGAGGGGTCGGATGGCTCAGGTAAAATGGAATGAAATAAGAATTTAAAAAAAAATAAACGGCTGTTCTTAGTCCTGGATTTGATTGGATGGATGAGGACTGTGCGGCCAGCCAAGCTTCGCCGAAAAGGAAACAGTACCCAAAATAAATTATACAGTTTACTATATTTTAAAAAAAAATAGTATAAAACATTAAAAATTGAAAAAGATGTGCTTTTACACTAACCAAACACTGGTTAGTTGGTTCTCATTGGCTCAAATATGTAATATATATATATATATATCTATGTGTGTGTGTATAAGGTCCATGTCACCAAGATCTATTACGCACATCGATGGATGTCTGGCTTGTACGAGCTGCATAAGAATTTTGGTACTGATAAAATGATGTTTTATGTGATGTGTGAGGAATAATGAATAATCTAGAGTATCTGATGTGATATGGGACCATATTGGTTATATCAGTGTCATGGGCATGAGGAAATAATGTGATGGGATGTGCTACATGATTGGTTTCAGGTATAGAATAAGAACTATTTGTGCACTTGATCAGTTAAATGAATGAAGATACATCTTGAGAGGAATTTGGAGTCCATGGATGGTTATTTCATAAAATATTTATTCATGGTTTTTGTAGAGATATGTTATAGTGGGGAGGTTTTTATGTCTCATTTTTTTGGATTAGATTGAAATCCTCAATCTGTTGGAACTTTTTCAGTTTCGTCAGTGCGACATATCATTTATTAATATACAAAACAAAATTTTGAACATTCTTTTGACCTAATGAATTTTTTCAATAATTTTTTATACTTGTAAATTTCCTCCTAGTTTTGAGGGGGTACGGGTGCTTCAGATCCTGAACACCCCATCTTTATAGGGTGACAGGTCCTAGGCACACTTTTTGGAAAAACCAGGTAGCCTCGCCTACTTAGTCTTCTGGACCTCCTTTGGTTCTGTGGTTGATCTGAAAATCCATGTGAGGGGGTAAAATGAATGTGTGTCTAGGTGCGAATTGTTTTAGCAATGGAACACCCACAGTTTAAGATTAGTATGAATAAATGTGTGAATGATCATTGCTATGTGGGGTACCTAGAAAGTGGGGGTCGCACAGTTGGCACACTACAAGATGAACCGTGTAGAAAAACCATGAGGGTCATTTAAAATTTTGAATTGACCAACATGACACTACATCATTTTTCATATCTTCCTACTCAATTCTTATCCACCAATGTTCACACAAGGGTGATCTCCCTAGTTATCTCTCCTAGATGAATTTGACTAACCCTCCCTATCTGAGCTCTAACTCTCAATACATCTATGGGGTTGGATGTGTATTATGAAGGATTGAACCCATACTTCTTCATTTATTCTTTAATATTTATATATATAGTGATAAATTTATGTGAGTATATTTATGATATTATTTTGGAGTTCATATTAAATTTTAATTTCATCCAAACAAGATCGAGTTAGAGTCCAATATCAGATGAGTGAGAATCTACCCCCACAAGGTAAGTGGTTCCTAAAATTCTATTTTACTTATCTTGTATTATGGTGGTACATTATGGAGTGAGTCATTGTGTAGTCCACATGAGAAACTACTGAATTAAATTCATTCTTTTAGATTATTTAATTGATCATTTGAGATGATTAAGGAATTTCACCCACAAGACTACAACTGTTTTAATCGTTTTAATAGTATTTGGACCTTCAGAAGATTAGGTCTGGGTGTTTTTATTTTTTAAATTAAAATGAATTATATATATTGCTTTTGTTGGTTCGATGGTAACGTGATAAAAACATTTAATAACCCGAGTTATTATGAGTTTGATTGGTTTTATCGTCTTTGATTTCTTCTGTTGTATAATACACCCAGATTAGCTTGAACTATATTCAAAACCATATTAGCTTGCAGTATACACAACACTATAAATGGCTTGTATTACATAGAATTTCTAGCTCTTTTGATATAATTAATTTCACGCAACACTATTTATAGATTTTTTTTCAATTTATAAAAGAACTATGTTAGGATTATGTTATCCAAAACAGTAAAGGAAGCTTGCACTAAACACAAAAATTACTTTCCTTATGTTACATACAATGGATACCTTCATCAATAGCTTTAATTGAATGCAGTACCATGTTTAACTAAACAACAATATTTTATTAAGATATTTTTGTTTTAGGGGATATAAACTAGCCATTATGAATAGTGATAATCACATTTTGAATTTAATATAAAGATAACATTCATCTTATGTCTTTTTTAGGCATGATATAAGAAAAAATACAATTTTTCAGATAAAAGAATGATTATTTTTAAAAATGCTATTTTTCCACCTTTTGATGGAGAAACCATTTTAAATCTAGTTTTTAACACTTTTATATATTCTATTTGACCAAATAATCTCATTATTTTATTGCGTAATATATGAATTTACTTTGATTTTATTTTTTTTATTTTTCGGATACATTTCATTTTTTGTGACAAATAGTTAACATACATATTTTTATATTTAAACATAATTAAAATGTAAAATTATGCATTGGATTAGTTTTAAATTTACATTACTTCATTTTAATCCAATTATGGTATTTTAAAATTTATTTTAAACAAGAATTTATAATAAAAACATTTTCTATTAAAGTAGGGGCATTTTTCAAAAAAACAATTTTTCATGAAAATTTTCGAGTTTTATTTTAAACTAAATTAAAAAAATTTTGTGTGTTGAATTTTAGAAAATTTATTTCATATATGGATTATGGAGGGAAAAATATGGTAAGTATGTCCCTTTTTGACCAATATAAAAAGTAACCATGGAAATTTATATTACCCCGATAAAGGGAAAGTTTTGGAAATTTAGGTTTGAAATATAACTATAAGGACTATGAAATGACTAAATCAAATGAAAAAAAACTTATTTGATGAATATAATTTTATCCTATATATGAATGGATAGAAATTATTTCATTTAATGGACACTTGTCTATGAAAATGACATAAATAGTATTTAAATACATGAAAGACACACAATGTCAATTTCTGGGTCTTTAATATCTTTTATGTGTTCACATATGGAAAAATAGGTGATGTCATCAAATCTACATGGTAAATTTTAACATAATAAAATCATTTAAATAACATAAATTTTCTTGTGACGTTTTTGGGAAATTTGTGTGATATTATGATATTTATAATATTTTATTTAACGAAACATTATTAATGTCACATTAATGTTTTTAATAATATACCATTTTTAAAATATTGTTATATAAAAGATAAATTTGACAATAAATATTATTTTAAATATTAAATGTTTATATTTATCAAGGTAATTTATTTATAATTTTTATGAAATAAATAATTACCTTAATGTGTTATATATAGACGATGCCTAAAATATTAAAATGATCAAAAATCAATAAATTAATTTTTATTAAAATGATAATAACATTAAAGGGCCAAAATAGTTTATGGAATTTTATCGGTCAAGTATATATCAATATTAAGCATCAAATGGTGAATTATGGAACATTTTGTGCCATATGGAATTTATTTGGACAATTATATTGTTTTATTTAAAGTAATGTTAAAATTATCACATTCATACTTTAAAATTATAAAAAAAATTTATTTTGGATTTTCAAGTTGATTAATTATAATAAATACATTAACAATACATATAGTAAATTTATCATTATAATATTATTTTATTTTTAATTTTTCTTCATTGAATAAGTATATTAAATATTTACAAAATGTTGATGTTGTAATTATATTATTATGGGGAATATCAAATAAATGTTAATAAAAATATTAAAATAAATATCTTGTTGGATAGTTAATATGTACAATAAATTTTATAGATATTTTTTCCTCATAAAAATATAATAAAATATTTTCTTAGAATTTAGCTTTTTATCTTAATATTTAAAAAAAAATTGTTGAATACTATTAAAATTGACACTATTGATTATTTTACAAAATAGTGTTTTATTAAATTATTTAAAAATGATAAAACATTTTATAAAATATAGAATAAATATTATCTGTTAAAAAATTCTATTTATTTTTTATGATCTAATTGGAATCAAATAAGTAATTATTTTTGGCTTTTAATATTGAAATATTTGTTATCCTTGTTAAAATTAAAAAGAATAACTAAGTGTAAAATTGAAATGGTAAGGTTTTAATTGAAAAAGAACTTCTCTAAAATTTATTTATTGATTTTATTACAACCCTATCTCATCCAATAATATAATTAATACATTTTGGTGGTTTTTGAGTGGGTTTTAATTTTATTACAAATTAATATTATTGAGTATTCCAAAATTTCACCTTACCTCAGTTATAAAAGGGAACATCATCCCTCTTTTATACACAAATCATTAAGCCTTCATGTTCATCTTTCCACTTCCCATTTATCTTCTTCACTTCCCTAGTTACATTCTAGAGGTTTGGGTCTTCTCATAAAAACAACTCCGGTCCCATTAATCGGATATCTAAAGAGAGCATGTCAAAGAAGAGATAATATCCTCTACCATTTCATTCATATTTCATTCTACTTCTACATGATGAGTTTTTTCTTTATAGAATATTTATTACAATATAAATTATATACTAATATGTTATTATAATTATTAAACAACCATATCCACCTTTCTATCAGTCCTAAGAATGACGAAATTGCCACGCATTCATACGTATGACTTACTATCTCTAGGTTGCGGTGAAAATTGTTTTTCACCCCTACCTTAACTGGATGGGTATAAAAATGTATGTTGTAACTATATATTTTTATTATAAAATTATATTTAATCTGAAATAATGTACACCATCGAATTAAATACAATCCAATAATTATGGGAATGATATCATCGCTCGTGCGTATATATGACCTACAATCTCCACTATGCAATGTGATTCGTTCTACATGGTAACCACTCAAGAATATTTATATAAGTGTAAGAAATTAATAAATATTTTATTTATTATGTTAAAATAATTTATAATGATATAAATATGACCTAATAAGGAGAAACGGAACTTATTCGACAAAACATGCATAAAATCATAATGTTGTTAAAACTTGAATAACGAGTATCAATGAATTATTAAAAACAAAAAAAGATTATATGACCTTATATGATGAAAAATAATACTAAATATGTTAATACCATAATATAAATCATTATATAAATGGTTTAGACACATAGTAAGCATAACTGACCTATGGTAAGGGATAATTTTTCAAATCTCGTTTTTATATGAGATTTTATATTTGTAAATATTTTCTATGGTATATTTATCATAAAAATCCATGATTACTATAATATTTAATTTTATTATTTTATTATATTTTAAATTCAATTCTAACCATTGTAAATTTTTTATTAAATGGTATGAATGGTATATTTTGGAATTTTTCGATCCGAGGGTCTTTTTGACTTTTTTCTTTAAAAGTAAGTGAATAATGTTTTTTATCTTATACAACATGAATGGATTTTTACATAATCATAATTTCATATTTCCATGAATCTTCCTCTATAAGTTTTCATGTTCATTTTCAACCAAATTATTTTCTTTTGAAATTGTGTGGAATTTTGATAAAATAAAACATTTTTGGAAAAGAAAGGACATTCTCCTCATGAATAAAGTTATAGTGTTTTATCATAATTATTTCCATCTATGATGAATCCGTTTAATATGGTTATGTTTCTATACCTGTTATTACAATTATTTTATTGTGATAATGAAGGATTTATCTTATATATGGATTATGTTATGATGGAATGATGTTTAAGAAACCGATATTTTTTTCTTAGGATATGCTCTGATGAATGATTTATGTTTTTGTGTAAATTGTAAGATTGATTTCATTATGAGATAGATAGATCCAATATCTCCCTCCAATGCATTAGTAAAATATTTATATCTTGTGATATTGACATGACTGGAATGCAAAGTAAATATGGTTTAGTAATATGGGGCTGTAACGAAAACTAAATCTGGTTTAGCAATACAAGGCAGAAACTGAATGTAAACCCGGTTCAGTTATTGACTTTCTCCACTGTGATGGTCCTAGAAACAATGCCTTGGATACTATAGAAATCATATTATGTGATTATTTGTTTTATATAATTATATGTTTTATACTTATTCAATTTTATCATGTTTAATATTCCATTTTGATCAATGTCTTACTTACTCCGATGATTTATTTCATGACTCAATATTTCCATATTTAAAAATTTGGTTCATGTTTTTACATTCTTATGTTTATGTTTTGGTTTATGTTCTTATTTTTTTACCATTAATGGTCAATTTAGCTCACCCTTTTTATGTTTTCTATTCCCTAGAATATAATGAAATACTTTTGGTAGGAAAACAAAAGTGGATGATCTTTATGAGAGATATAAAAGTTCATTCCCCATGTTCGAAAACTATGTTCCATGTTTCCAAAGACACAAAAATAATATGGTATTTAGGCATCATTTTTTGTCATATATTAAGTATTATGTAAAAGTAATTTAATTTCCATGTATGTTATTCCTGGGATTTTATCATTATAATCAGAGAAAAGTTTTACTTAACCTTTGGAAATTAGGATGCAAAAACACTAGTGAGATCCCTAGAGATATTTCTAAGTTATGTCTTGGAATTTCACTAAGGTTATGTATAACTACCTGTTATAGTTTTAAATTATGGTAATTAACATGAATAACCTAGGATTAAACCTATGATGTTAGAGATTGAATGTACTCCCCCTTGAGTATGCTGTTTTACAAGTATGAATTTTGTGTCACACTTTTATTCATGGGTTATAGAAAATGGCTCGAAATAAGAGGATCCTTTTTAATGATGAATATGATAGACAATGGAATGTATTATTCAAGAGAATCCAGATAAAATGGGAGTTGGAAGCCAAAAAATAATTATTAGGTGTAATCATAAATCTCATAATATGATAAAAAATATGAACTTTGATGAGTTTCCAAGCCCACCTAAAAAGAGAAAGATTGGGTTTCATGATAACCACAAAAGAAACAATGTTCTATTTTCCTTATCTAAATATTGTTGGAAGACACATCATGGTGAATGTTTTAAACTAAATAGAAGATGCTTTGGTTTATGGAGAATAAGGACACAAAGGAAATAATTTCAAAGGAAAACATTTGGCTAAACTAATGAGCAAGTATAATGGTATTTTTAAAACATCAACAACAATTAAATATTTTAAATGATGAATGCATTGGATTTATGAAAATCGATTCCCTGAGGTAAAATCTCTTTAAGATAATCATAATCATCATATGCATAGTGCTTTTGTTGAATATGATGAAGTGACTAGAAAAGATATATGAGGTGAAAGATGTGTTGAGGAATAGAATGTGCATCTATGTCGATGGTTTGTGGATATAGTGGAATGATTACATGATTATCAAGAATTATGTTTATTAATAATTTTATGTTATTATGTATTAATGAAACATCTAAGGATTGTTAACCAATTTTTTTCCTTATGTTTTTGAATGTATAAGTTGACTAATATCTGTAACAATGACAAGTGATTAAATTATTTCTGTGGAGCACATGATATGAAAATAATGAAGGGATAATTAGATAGTGAGATGTTTGATAATATTAATGACATCAAGATTTATATAAAGAAAAATTAATATCATGGTTTGAGTATAACAATTTTCTGGTATTTTTGTTGTGTGGAAAGTGATAATTTGGACAGAATTCATGTTTACAATAAGGTTATATAAAAATTATTATTATTATCATGTTTCAAGAGAATACATGCTTTAGGTATTCAAATGTTTGGAATGTGACTACCATGAAATAACATATGAGATATGGGAGATAAATGTTATGTCGATTTAGTTCCCCTCTTTTAAAAGTTTTATATTTTCTTTTTTTGGATGGATTGTAATGTTATCTATTTATTGATAGTATATGTTATATTATGGTTGAAGTTTGTTATATTAATATATTATTTCACAATATTTTTCCTTATGTATATTTTATTACCTGTGCTGACCTTTTTTTGAGATAGAAGGAATTACCTATCATTTTATTACATGACTGACTAACACTTCAAGAATTAAAAATTCAACTTCATTTCATTAAATAATAGATGAAGTGGAAATTGTTCAAGGCAAGAATAATGTTGACATTGTACCAAAATATAGTTAGTATTTATTCTCAATAAAAACTATTAAACATTAGGAAAAGTGTCTTGAAAACGAAAAATGTTATCCCAGTCCCCTTTTATCCGATAAATCTGATGATCTATTAAATAATCAAAGATTTATGGATTTCTGGTAGATCACTATCTCCAAACCTTATTCTCTATCACTATCCAACAAATCAATAGGTTAGAGTTCTTTTTCGTATCCATGTTTTCACTTCCATCTAATTTTATCCAATGTGGAAACCCAGTTATGAGTTACATTAAGTAATAGTTATGTGCATAACATTCCTTTTTAATATAATGATTTAGTATTCCTTGTGGTGATGTGGGTTTTTATTAATGAAACTTTCATGTACTAAATCTTTTACAACCCCGATGAATTTCAAGTGCAAAATTCAATTTAAGGGGGGTAGAATATTACACCCTGATATTTTATGAGATAGATTCGTTATAATTTCTTCGATTTCTTGCATTGTAAGAAACACCATGATTAGTTTGCACTATACGTACCATTGTATTAGCTTTCAGTATACACAACACTATAATTGGCTTGTATTACACACAATTTCTAGTTCTGTAGATATAAATAATTTCCCACAATAAAATTATATATTTTGTTCCGTAAATAAATAAACAATTATTGGATTCTATTATATGAAACACTAAAGAAAGGTACCTCTATACAGAACAATTACTTGGCCTGCGTTACACGCATGGGCGACCTTCCTCGATAATTTGTGTTCTACACAATACAGAGTTTCAAAAAAAAGATATATTAATAAATATTATTATTTAATAGGATATAAACAAGATATTATGAATAGTTTTATACACATTTTAAATTTTATATAATGAAAAATTTATCTTATGACTATTCTAGACATGATATAAGAACAGATCCAAATTTTCAGATAAAAGAAGATTTTTTTAAAAAATTCAGTTTTGCACCTTTTAAAGGTGAATCCAATTTAGATATAATTATTAAAACTTATATATATTATATTTGACCAAATAAACTTCTTATTTTAGTGTGGAATATTAAAATTTACTCTTGTTTATTTTTTGGTATTTTTCTGATAAGTTTCATTTTTTTGAAAAATAGGGAAAATAATGATTTTTTATTTTAAATTCATTAAATAGTAAAATTATTTTTTTGATTAGTTTTAATTTTTAAATAGTTAATTTTTATCCCTTTATTGTTTTTTGAAATTATTTTATACATGAATTTATTATAAAAACATTTTCCATTTAAAAGGGGCATTTTAAAAAAATGTTTTACGTGACATTTTAATGGTTTTATTTTAAATTTAATTGTGTAACTTTTATATGTTGAATTTTTAAAAATAATATTAATATTTGGATTCATGAGGTCCAAATATTTTATTTATTTCCCCTATAGTTTTTACCAAAATGAATAGTAACCATTCTAAATTTTCTTATCACAAGAAAGGGTAATTTCTGTAATTTAGGTTAAAAATAAAATTATAATCATTATAAAATTACAAAAAAAATGACACAATTTTTTTTGATGAATTTAATTCTACCCTTTAATACCTAAGGATATAAATTATGTCATTTAAAAGAAACTTTTCCATGAAAATGACTTAAATAATATTTCAATCAATGAAAGACACAAAGTGTCATTCTATTTGTCTTTAATATCTTTTATGTGTTCACATATGAAAAATTGGGTGATATAAACAGATATTAATGATACATTTTAACTTCAAATTTCAATAATATAAATTTACTTTTGACTTTTTGGGGCCATATAGGTGATTATATGGTATTTATAAAATTTTATATAATGAAAATTTAAGGATTTCACACTCAGTCTTTCAATAATATATCATTTTTAAAATATTATTATATATTAGATAAATTAGACTATAAATACTTACATGAAATCTAAAATTATTTTCTTTATCATAGTAATTTATTTTTAATTTTTAGGAAAAAAACAATTACCTTAATGTTTTATATATGGATGTTGTAAAAATTATTTAATTGATCAAAAATCAATAAACTAATTTTTATTAAAATGAAAAAAACTATAAAAGGCCCAAAACACATTAACAAAATTTAGTGATCAATTTTATATTGAACATTATCATCCAATGGTGATTTATGTACAATTTTGAGCCATATATAATAAATTAATATTGTCATATTATTTTATGTAATGTAATGTTAAATTCTCACATTCATTATTTTATAAGTATAACATTTTTATTTTTTGATTTTAAATAAGATAAATTTGAATAAATATATTATTTTGAAATATAGTAAATTTTTATTCATAATATTATTTTATTTTTAATTTTCATTCATCATATTAGTATATTAGATAATTAAATAATATTGATGTAGTAATTATTTTATTAGGGGAAATGTCAAATATATTTTACTAAAAATATTAGAATAAATATATTTTTAAACAATTAATATTTCATAATAATTTTATATATATCCTCGACCTCATAAAAATATAATAAAATTATTGGTTAGAATTTAACTTGTTATCTTAATATTTTAAAAAATCAATAAATCGAAATATGTCAAAATTGACACAATTGAATATATAGAAAATTTTTGTTTTATTAAATTATTTAAAAATCATAAAACATTTTGAAAAATATAAAATAGTTATTATATTTTAAAAAAATTCTAAATTATTTATTTATGATCTAATTTAGATCAAATAAGTTAATATATTTCCCTTTTTAATTTTGAAATATTTGTTACCCTAGATAAAATGAAATAAGATAACTAAGTGTTAAATTGAAAATATAACATTTTAATAAACTTATAAACTTGTTTTAATTTTTTTTAATTATACTACAACGTTATCTCATAGCTTCTTCGAAATGACGAGATTTAGGAGGTTTTTATATGGGTTTGGATTCTATTATAAATTAATATATTTGAGGTTTCCAAAAGTGCCCCTGACCTCAATTATAAAAGGTCACCTCATACCTCATATATCTACAACTAATTAAGCCTTAAATTTCATCCATACCATACCCATTTACCTTCTAAAAATCCCTAGTTACATTCTAGAGTTTTTTGCCTTCTCAAAAGACAAACTCTATTTCCATTAAGAGGAGATCTAAAGAGAGCATGCCAATGAAGAGGTAATCTCGTCTACTGATTCACTAATATTTCCTTATACATATTCTTATACATAATGAGTTGTAAAATTATAGAATAAAAACTACTATATCTATTATATACTAACATGTTATTATTATTATGAAACAATTGTATTTAGCTTTCTGTCCATCCTAGGAAAAACAAAATCACCACTCGTGCGTACGTACAACTTATTGTGTCCACACCATGGTGTAGTCTATTTTGCACCACCACCATACTAGATGGGTATAAAAATTAATTGAATAACTAAATATTATTATTATTAAAGGGTATTTATTTTTAAATATATTATTCTATTCAATTCAATACCATTCACAATTATGAAAATTATATCGTCTCTCGTGCGTATAATCGGTATGCGGTCTCCATGATGCAATGTGATTCGTTCTACATGATAACCACTCAAGAATTATTATATAAATGTAAATAATGAAAAAATATTTTATTTGTTATTTTAATATAATTTTATAATGATATAAATATTACCTAATAAACAGAATGAAATTTATTCTATAAAACATGCATTCGATCGTAAAGCAATTAAAAACCAAATAAAGAGTAACAAATAATTGTTACAAACAAACAAAGTAGATTATGACCATATATGATGACCATGATTCTAGAATAAGTTATTAATATTATCTAAATCATTATACATGAGTTATAGACATATAAGAATCATATCATACCTATGGTAATGGATAACATTTTAAATCTCATTTTTATGAGATATTGTTTATTTATATGTATTTACTTGGGTATGTTTATTATCCCCATCCATATCTCAAATAATATGTAATATTTTTATTTCAAATTGATTATAGTAAAATTTACCCTTTGGTAAATTTGTATTAAATTGTATGAGAGGTATATTTTGTTGTTTTTCAATATGAGTTACTTTTTGTCTCTTTCAGGAATAAGTATGTGAAGAATATTGTTTTAACTTATATTGAATGAACCGAACTTTACATCTTAATAACTTATTATTTACAAGAAGTTTCCTCTAAAAGGTTTCATGTATATTTTTAACCAAATTCTTTTATTTTAATATAGTGTGACATTTTTAGAAATGAAAACATTTTTGAAAAGAAGGAGAAATTTTCCTCTCAAATTATGTTCAAGTGTTTTATCAATATTATTTTCCATATATGATGATGCTCTTAAATTTGGTTATGTTTTTATCCCTATTATTAATATTATTTTCTTATTTTAATGATGGAATGATATTTTATGTGGATTATGTTATGATGGAATGATGTTAATGATACCCATTTTATTTCATGGGTTATACCGTAATGAATGATTTATGTTTTTTGTGGAACATGTATCAATGGTTAAATAATGAGATGGGTGTAACCTATATCACCCTCAAATGAATTTTCTAACGATTTACATTTCACGAGATAAAAATGAATGTAACAGAAGGTAAATCTAGTTTAGTAATATATGGATGAAACGACATGTAAATCTGATTCATTAATACATGGCTGGAATGGATAGTTATCCTGATTCAGTAATGGATTTTGCCCAATGTGATAGTCTTGGACACAATTCCTTGGCTACTATGGAAATAATATTATGTGATTATTTTATTTCCAAAATTCCATGATTTATTCCAATGCCATTTTATCAGGTTTAATGTTCCTTTTTGATCTATGGCTTATGTACTACCAAGACTTATTTCATGACTCAAGATATTTATATTTAAACATTATGTTCTTGTTTTTAAATTCTTATGATTATGGATTATTCTATGTTATCAATGTTTACCCTTAATGGACATTTGATCTCATCTTGTTTATGTTTTATTTTCCCAATGATAAAGATAAATATTTTTGGCAGGAAAATAAAACTGGAATATCTTTATGGGAGATGGTGTAGATCATTCATCTTGTTAGAATATTATGTTCCACATTTCCGATGAATCTAAACTAATACAGTCCTTGGTCATCAATGTTTTTCATGTATTAAGTATTCTACAAATATAATGTACTGTCCTTGTATTTCCTAATTAGGCTATTAGAGAAAAACCCGAGGATTGGGATGGTGTTGACCATCTGGCTTGAGGTGACATTGGTTGTTTGGCTGGGAATGTCTTGGATACTATTAGAGATAATGGTCACCAGTCGGTAGAAATGGTCATAGGGTTGAGCTGATGATGTCACCATGATACATGCATTTCCCAAGGGATTTGAAATACTATTGACCATTGGGATGAGTGGTGTGGTATTAGGGGAATACGTTACAAAGTCGATGTGTATTAGGTACTCTATTAGAGTTTTTTTTCTCACCTTGATTGGTTGATGCACCATTGTAGTCATGTTCGCAGAGATACGACTCAGATGATAAGGTGTTTTTGAAAACTTTTGTGGGTATATGAATTCATTAGATGTGTATTTGGATACTGTTGACCATAAATATAGTTGAAGGGACATGTCATAGAAATCCACATGGATGGTGAGTCACCATCGATATATAGTGTTGAGACCATGAGTTGTGTGTTGAGTCTCACTGTAACGCCCTGACCCCAACTACCCAGAGTCGGTGCATTAGTTCATAACATTGGCATGATCACAAAAGATCAAGTCTCGAAAGACCGATTAGTTTAGTAGCCTTGGAAACACTAGAATCATTCATCAGTCTTTCATTACATCAAAGAGTAAACAAACTACAATAACATGGTCTTAATAGTCCACAATCATATCCCTTTCTGACTACCCATGTAGGTCATTCATAAAATACTTCTTCACATCCTGGAAAAAATATTAAAACATTGAAAGGGGTGATCTCAGATGCTCAGTAAGGTTAACAATATATCAGAAGCTTTCATAAATAAACATTAACATTTAAGGCAATGTATAACAAAAACAAAAGCCTTTTAAACTTGAACATCAAAATAATATGGAAAAAGTAAAATGAGATAATTCCATTTACTTCTTCACATGGATATTCTACTGGTCGAATAATCACATGCAATATCAATAACCATTTTCATAATGATGGAATGCATAATGCCAGACTATCATAACCGCGTAGTCAAGGCCTCGTGCCAAGACCACAAATAAGATTTTGTCAAGGCCTTGTGCCAAGACACTAGTTTGTCTCATGAGACCTGCCGATGCATCGAGGAGCTATAGCGGGCTCCACCCGTCACATACTAAGTCCAATGCATTCCTCATATGAATGGGTTTAAACATATCATAAACCATAACATAATCGTATCACATAAAACATGCATAAAGGAAACATAAAATTTCTACATTTCAATCACAAGATATCAATACAACACATTGATATAATAAAAATTCTTTCAAAACCATTTTCAATACCAAAATAAAAGAAACTTAAAACTTTGTATTTATTTTTCATTAAAAAAATGATGGCTTGTTGAGGAAGCCGAAACTCAAATAATGGTCACGGCGGTAGAGAAGTCGTTGTCGCCGCATAAGTACGGAAAGAAAAACATTCCCTTTTTGTCATTTAGTAAAACGCTTCGTATAAAAAAAGATTCCTTTTGAATAAACGTAAAAGTCAAAGGGGTTTATACACCGTATAAAAGAAAGTGGTGTATAAAACCAAATATGACTCAATGAAAGGAGATTGAGACGAAGTCCTTAAAAAATCATTTTTAAAATAAAATATATCTATTATGTGTATTCACTATAGGTACACATAAATAAAGTAAAAATACAAAATAGGACATAATAATATCATGACATATTTTTAAAGTAGTAGATTAACCCAAATAATGGAAGTTGGGTTAAGAAATTCCCTTACCTTGTGTCCGACTTGACTCAACCGTTCTTTAACCTCCTCAAAATCGGGTAACTCTTTTTGATTTCAGCCAAAGGCTTCCTTGGGAAGAGTTCTGCCCAAAGTAAGGCTTCTAGGAGTAATAGGGGGAAGTTGGAAGAGTATTTGGGCAGAGGTTGGCCGAGCCAAATGGCTTGAAAGTGTAAATGAGGTGGGAGAGGTGGGGGCCTTTTATAAGTGGAGAGGAGGGGCACTTTTGGAAAGATTGAAATGTTACATTATTTCACAATGATTTTCGGATTCTAAAGGTCCCACACTAATATAATTCGAGGATAAGGTGATAAGGTTTCGAAATATCCTCATCCAATAGGCTTTGGACTAGTGTAAGCCTTGGATTTTGCATTATCTCCTCATTTTATTTAAATCGTTAAATAATGAGGTCATCGCTGCATCATAATGATGTCATAAATAATTTAATTTATTTAATGTTTAAAAATTATAAAAAAAATACTATGATGTAGGAAATATTTTTAGATTTCTAATGAATATTTATAGTCAAAATTTGGACTTGTTTAACCCCACTTAAAAACTGTTTTAGTAAAATAACTCAAGTTTGTGTCAATTTAATTTTAACATTAAATAAATATATATTAATGTCATTTTCCAACTAAAGTGGATCCATGGGGTCCCCAAGTTGACCCATGGGTTGTCTTGGCCGGCCATGACTCATCCAATAGGTGTAAGACATGTGTCAAGCTCATATCATATTATTAAAACATTTTTTTTACCTTAAACTACACTAATTACCTCTAATCGCGATTAAGAACTTAAAAGTTACTATTCACAAAAAATTATTTTAATATCATTGAACCACATTTTACTTCTTAATGACAACCATGTATGTCGGATTTTTGAAAATAAAATCACAGAAGTGGTAATATTTTATTTTAAGGAAAAAAAATCTGTTTTTAACAACCACTTAGTGGTTTCACTATTCATCAAAAATTGAAGTTTTTCAGAATAAGGCCAAAATTTCACCCTAAGCTATAATTGATATTCCGAATTCAAAAATGATGACTATTTTACAAAATTCCAAACATATAAGTTGCATTAATTAATTTTATAATTAATTCCCGCTGTTACGACAAATAGCGTGTTTTTAAGAAACAATTTATATCAAAAGATTGGCAATTGTTTATGTCCAATTTCAATGTTAAATTAATTCTAATGACCACCATAGGATAAAATGGTAAAAATATATTCTAATTATACCTTAAAACCACTAAATAGTATAACTTATCACTATAAATTATTTTCATTAAAAAAGTTGTTTTAAGTATTTTTCACTATTCATAAAAAATTTTGAAGTTCTCGGAAAATTACAAAATATTCAACATAGGCTAATTTCAATATTAGGAATACAAAAGTGAAGTCCATTTTGAAATTTAAAATTTCTATAAATTTAAAAGGTGGTTATTACTATTCATAACGGCTACTTTGATTAGTTGCGGTGTGTTAGAACTCGAATTTGCGTACAATGCAAGCTATTGCATTATTTAAAGAGAGGCGTATCGTGGAAGCTCGGGGTGTTGCATTCTCCCCTACTTCAATAAATTGAGTCCTCGCAATTTGAAATTTTTCTTTGAAAATAAAAGGTTTAAAAGAGAAAATACTTTTGAGGAAAACCCACATCGGAAATAAGGTTAATAAAATTTTGCCTTAATAAGAGGAAAACGGAAATAAGAAAGTCACCACCAAATTATGATCACGATAAGGAGAACATTGGTGGAAATTAGAGACATATAATTGGAGGAAAAACGTAAATATTTTTAGGGAGTGATTGAGGTCATCAATCACAATCAACTGTCAAATTGAGGGCCTCAAAGCCTTCAATCTATGTTGATTTAAAATATCATCAGTTCAACAAGACATAAGGTATTAGGGTAACACATTTTTTTTGTTTTAATATCCCTTTACTAAAGTTTAAGAATTAATTTATTCATTGAATAACATATAGGTATATATATATTTATGCTTGACAATTAGAGTTTCAACCTTCAACTCACCTTTCACTCAAAAAGATAATAGAACCCAAAAATATTATACTTATCCTAATTGTATAAGGTTCCAATTATTAACACATACCATTTAGATTAGTAAAATTATTTTGTAATAACCAGGGACTTCCTGTAGGCTAGTGGTAGGAAATAAAGGCTTGTCGCACTATGGTTGTGGGTTCGATTCCAGCAGCTTTGTCCGACGCGACGGGTTGTTCCCCACCCTGCAGGTTGTCCTTTTCCTAAAACTATAGTATTATAATATTCCAAAAATAATCTTCATAATTTTTTAACCTTAAACAATACTATCCAAATATCAACTTAATCCACTCCAACCATTGTAGTTATCCAAAATACCTCTATCCAGACTTTCTCTAAAAGGTCTCTTAATTCCAAAATCAATTTATCAGATTCCCCAAACAAAGTAAAGTTTCTCTTATTGTCACATACTAAAAATATAATTACCTTTATCATATTAAAACCTTACTGAAATCAACAAGTACTGCAGTACAATCCTTATATATATATATATCAAATTATTCTAATAACCAAAATATAATCCATGAGTCCAAAATCACCAATACATTAGTTATTCTGCTTCAACTGTAGTAACAGCATAAGATTGTCCTTGATCCCTTGGCCTTTTCTGAGGTAAGTTTCCTTGAAGCTTAGGACATTCATTTTCATAATGCCCTGTTTCCCTACAATTGTAGCATTCAACTTTGACAGCCTCTTTCTTTCCCTTGCAATCACGAGCATGGTGACCCTTTTCTCCACATTTATAACAAACTCCCATTCCTTTTAGGCAAGTACCAGGGTGATTCTTCCCACAATTATCACATAATGGAAAATCCTTCTTTCCCTTTTTCCCATTATCTGTCTCTTGTTCCACCGTTCTCTTCTTCTCTTGCTTTACTTTGTTGTCATAAGACTTAGAGAATTCCTTTTCTGTCTTGATAGCACACGATACAATATCTTCGTATGATGAGAAGGATTGTGATACTAAAGCTCGACAGAGAAATGGTTTTAACCCATCAAAGAAACGATCAATCTTACTCCTTGGGTTACTTATATAATCGGCAGCATGCCTCGCAATCCTTGTAACGTTAGCCTCATACTTTGCGACATTCTCATCCTCCTTCTGCCTCAAACTCAGAAATTGCCTTTCCATATCTGCTCGATGGTCACGAGGAAAATATTTTTCTAAGAACAGCTCTTTTAACTCCAGCCATTCCATGTTTGTTAATTCATCATCTTACTTTGTGTTTTGAATTAGTGACCACCATTGATCGGCATCTCCAGTGAGGCGGTAAACTTCCATGACAACCTTCTCCCTTTCACTACTCCCCAAGGCATGGAATCTTTTCTCTAAGGAATTTATCCATTGCTCAGCTACTATAGGATTTTTACTCCCATTGAAGGTTGGTGGTTGTTGCCTCATGAAACGTTCCAGCATTGATCCTCCACGTTGCGGTTCAGGGTGCTCCATACGAGTAAGGTTATAATTCATAACCTGAGTAAGTTGTCTCAGTATGGTAATAAGTTGATCGGCACCAGTTGCATCACCAGCCCCACTATAATTATCTTGAGCAGGAGGGCAATCCCTACATGGAGTGCGTGCATTGATACGGTTTCTATTTCTTCCACTAGGCGCCATTTCTAAACAATGGCATAAACTAGATCAGTTTATGAATCAAAATACATAATCCTATACTTATAAAACACTTTACATAAATTGAACTATTTATGGATATAATCCATAATCATAAAAAGAAATGTTTTCTTTGAGGAAGTATGTACTCATAACCCTTCATAGTGGTTTGTAAATAAAATGAGAATTATCCTAAGCATATCCCCTGGGTGTGTCGTAACCAAGAGTGCAGCAAGGCCCGTTGTCGTGCACCAGTTCCGGTTTGAGTCTAGCTCAAAGCGGTGTTTTTGGGTTTTACCCCTAGGTACATATGTGCCAGAGCCGCCTCTACCTGCTTGTATCTAGACAGGGATGTATTTCTCGGAAAACTCATAACATCTCTATAATACCAAAATTCTAGGAAGTTCTTCTATACTAATATTCAAAGTCTATCTTTGGGCTATGTGCTCTAATCAGAGTTTATCTAAATCTAGCTTCCAAGGTTAGTACTAAACTGCCTCTGATACCAACTGTAATGCCCCGACCCCAGCTACCCAGAGTCGGTGCATTAGTTCGAAACATTGGCATGATCACAAAAGATCAAGTCTCGAAAGACCGATTAGTTTAGTAGCCTTGAAAACACTAGAATCATAATCAGTCTTTCATTACATCAAAAAGTAAACAAACTACAATAACCTGGTCTTCATAGTCCACAATCATATCCCTTTCTGACTACCCCTATAGGTCATTCATAAAATACTTCTTCACATCCTGGAAAAAATATTAAAACATTGAAAGGGGTGAGCTCAGATGCTCAGTAAGGTTAACAATATAGCGGAAGCTTTCATAAATAAACATTAACATTTAAGGCAATGTATAACTAAAAAAAAGCCTTTTAAACTTGAACTTAAACATAATATGGAAAAAGTAAAATGAGATAATGCCATTTACTTCTTCACATGGATATTCTACTGGTCGAATAATCACATGCAATATCAATAACCACTTTCATAATGATGGAATTCATAATGCCAGACTATCATAACCACGTAGTCAAGACCTCGTGCCAAGACCACAAATAAGATTTTGTCAAGGCCTCGTGCCAAGACACTAGTTTGTCTCATGAGACCTGCCGATGCATCGAGGAGCTATAGTGGGCTCCACCCGTCACTTACTAAGTCCAATGCATTCCTCATATGAATGGGTTTAAACATATCATAAACCATAAGATAATCGTATCACATAAAACATGCATAAAGGAAACATAAAATTTCCACATTTCAATCACAAGATATCAATACAACACATTGATATAAAAAAAATGCTTTCAAAACCATTTTCAATACCAAAATAAAAGAAAGTTAAAACTTTGTAATTATTTTTCATTAAAAAAAAGACGGCTTGTAGAGGAAGCTGAAACTCAAATAATGGTCACGGCGGCGGAGAGGTCGTTGTCGCCGCATAAATACGGAAAGAAAAACATTCCCTTTTTGTCGTTTAGTAAAACGCTTCGTATAAAAAAGATTCCTTTTGAATAAACGTAAAAGTCAAAGGGGTTTATACACCGTATAAAAGAAAGTTGTGTATAAAACCAAATATGACTCAATGAAATGAGATTGAGACGAAGTCCTTAAAAAAATAATTTTTAAAATAAAATATATCTATTATGTGTATTCACTATAGGTACACATAATGAAAGTAAAAATACAAAATAGGACATAATAATATCATGACATAATTTTAAAGTAGGAGATTAACCCAAAGAATGGAAGTTGGGATAAGAAATTCCCTTACCTTGTGTCCGACTTGACTCAACCGTTCTTTAACCTCCTCAAAATCGGGTAACTCTTTTTGATTTGAGCCAAAGGCTTCCTTGGGAAGAGTTATGCCCAAAGTAAGGCTTCTAGGAGTAAGAGGGGGAAGTTGGGAGAGTATTTGGGCAGAGGTTGGCCGAGCCAAATGGCTTGAAAGTGTAAATGAGGTGGGAGAGGTGGGGGCCTTTTATAAGTGGAGAGGAGGGGCACTTTTGGAATGATTGAAATGTTACATTATTTCACAATGCTTTTCGGATTATAAAGGTCCCACACTAATATAATTCGAGGCTAAGGTGATAAGGTTTCTAAATATCCACATCCAATAGGCTTTGGACAAGTGTAAGCCTTGGATTTTGCATTATCTCCTCATTTTATTTAAATCGTTAAATAATGAGGTCATCACTGCATCATAATGATGTCATAAATTATTTAATTTATTTCATGTTTAAAAATTATAAAAAAAATACTATGATTTAGGAAATCTTTTTAGCTTTCTAATAAATATTTATAGTCAAAATTTGGACTTGTGTAACCCCACTTAAAAACTGTTTTAGTAAAATAACTCAAGTTTGTGTCAATTTAATTTTAACATTAAATAAATATATATTAATGTCATTTTACAACTAAAGTGGCTCCATGGGGTCCCCAAGTTGACCCATGGGTTGTCTTGGTCGTCCATGACTCATCCAATAGGAGTAAGACAAGTGTCAAGCTCATATCATATTATTAAAACATTGTTTTTACCTTAAACTACACTAATTACCTCTAATCGCGATTAAGAACTTAAAAGTTTCTATTCACAAAAAAATTATTTTAATCTCATTGAACCACATTTTACTTCTTAATGACAACCATGTATTTAGGATTTTTGAAAATAAAATCAAAGAAGTGGTAATATTTTATTTTAACGAAAAAAAATCAGTTTTTAACAACCACTTAGTGGTTTCACTATTCATCAAAAATTGAAGTTTTTCAGAATAAGGCCAAAATTTAACCCTAAGTTATAATTGATATTCCGAATTCAAAAATGATGTCTATTTTACAAAATTCCAAACATATAAGTTGCATTAATTAATTTTATATTTAATTCCCGCTGTTACGACAAATAGCGTGTTTTTAAGAAACAATTTATATCAAAAGATATTCCAAGGATCATATAGAGTACATTTATATGACCAATTGTCAAAGTAGCTAAATGCCTCTTTGTGGATTCTAAGCACAAGAGAAGAAAGTTATTTGTTGTTATATGCCTGTATTGTTTAATTTATTTTTTGATAAATATAATTTGTCAGAAATTTATTTTAGTAGCATGTTGTTGGAGCCCTACTAATATTATTTTCACACACTACATAGGCTCCTCATGATGAGTGTATACCTTATGCTCTTATGATCATGTAAGGGCTGAGCAACCGAGGTGGACCTTAGTGATTTTGTCAAACATTTTTCATAGGATGGAAGAAATAGACCATGACGGTTTCTACATCAACTTGAGTTACTTTTTGAGTATTTAATTTTGTTACATGATTATATATATATATATATATCTGTATATTTGTTTTTGTGTGTACTAAGGTCTTCCATGTGAGGCCCTATGGATTATTGACTTTTATGACATGACATGTATAAATAATTCTAAAAATAGTATGTTTGGATTATATATTTGCTTTTTTTTATTTCTCTGTTGTATGAAATTTATTCTTCTTGGGTAGGTTATCTAGACCCGTCCATTTTTGGCCTTCTTTCTTTAGATTATTTTTTTATTTATATGTAGTCCATCCTTATATTGACCTCTAAAGGGTGTAGTCACCCCCATTATTAAATATTTTCACCCTCACTTGTTATTAGAATCCTTTGGTGTACGAGGAGGCATGCCTATAGTCTAGTGGAACACTATCACTATGCATTATTCATGTCAAAAAATGGGTCATGACACTACAACTTTCTCTTGGTTAGGATTAATTATTTTAAGTAAGATATGTATATAAAGGGTGATAGTTATGGAGAAAAAGGTGGGAGATATGTAGATATCTTATGGATAAATTTTGTATGTACCTTTATATACAAATACATATGAACTAAACCATTCTCACATGGACCATAATGTCAGGTATTGAATATTCATCTAATAAGATGGGATCTTTATGTATGAAATGTTTGGTCTATATATTGCTGCTCAAGTGGTCCAACCCATGTCTTGGAACCTAATGCGAGTTTATACCTCAACTAAGAAGAGCCCCATAATTTAGACTCAATTATGATGTAATAATTTAATGATGGGGATCCATTCAAAATAAGTCACCAATCTAATGTATGAGAATAATTAATATATAATTATGTAAATATTAATTATTTTTTGAAAAATGAAAATATAAGAATTTCCCCACAGTCATATCCAATTATAACCACCATATTTCAAAAAAAATAATGTGGTCATGAAAACTATGAATAATCATTCGATGGGAGAAATTACCATTGTGATACCCCCCATAGGAAACAAACAGTAAAATATTTAAATTTATTATAATTTGCTAAATTGGAGATGATCTGGGTTATCAAAATATTCCCAATATAGTTTTTCTCATCCTCATGAATCCTAAGAAGATAACATGAACCAATTATTCTAACGAGAGCACTAGTACTCCTAAAGATATCATAACCATCCATTGACTGGTGATATAGATCCTTTGGCTCTATAAACGTGAGAGAGATTTGACCAAAACCAATATGATAATCCCCATAATTGAAGTATCCATATCACATACTGACAACCAAAACAACAAAAATCATATCCCTCACTATATCTATCATTGAACACCATGACTGGACAGAGTTGAATCACTCACACAAGATCATTAACATAATAAAATCTACCATCACACATTCTCATAATATATATTAAATGTACACCACACTCAACAACCACTTAAATTGAAAATCATTTCCTCAAAGAACCATTGGTGTCGCCCCCATTATAATGATTTCCCTACACCACCCATTGAGAACACACATCAATATATACACCCCAATAACACCAATTTGGTTCTCCCAAGACCTAAAAAATACTTAACAGACCAACACACATCCCATGAAAAAAATTTAAAATTGAAAAATAAAGAAAAAAATTCCCCACACACTATGTATTGTTCCTAAAAAGCCACTTTGACCACCACAATCCACTACAATTCAGAGTGATTCGCAGAGAACATCCAATAGTGTCTCACATACCAACCGACATAAAATCACCCAAGAACATGGTTTCACATTACCGCACAACCGTAATTTATAATAGGACCCTTTGTCACATGATCCATATCTTAGAAACATACAAAAACATGCCTAAAATATTGACAATACTCCTTACGATGGCTAGTTCCAACAATCTGAATCACCCATGATGCTCCACATCCAAATTCATGCATACCACATGTACCCAAACTAACCAAATAAACTCATATAACCCATACATCAATTAAAAACCATGAGTGTCTCAGATATATCTCAATATTCCTACCAAATCAAACCCATCAATGAACCTGGTTAGGTATCAAGCTAAACTTTCCCCCTAAATCTATCCACAAGACCATGACCACTTCCATAATTTATCCTTTCAATCCAAATGAATATTGAAGCCTAACTATAGAAGTAAATTATCATAAAATAACCCACATACAACATAATGCACATTTTAGCCCCAAAAAATGAATTACTGGCCATGCCCGCTTAAACCCTCTAAGATAAAAGTAACATTAGCCACAAAATAATTCCCATTAGAAACACATGATTTATCTAAATCATCTTCTAAATACAGAGATTAACACATTTCAAAGAATATATGTTTGTAAATGTAACATCCCAGGTAAATAATGAATAAATCATTTTCATATTTATTAATATTTACAAATTAAATATTAATTTTACTTTAAAGGGGTTTCTATGTTCGATAGCGTACCCGATACACAACAAATAGTTTCTTTGAAACCTTACGTTTCACACTATTAATAAAATAATATTATTTTAAATGGTAGTTAACACGTAGCCATTGTATTGGAGGGAATGAATAGAAATAACTAAAATATGATTAAATATGTTTGTTAAATATTTTTACATTTATCCAATAAAGGATAAAGGCTTAAAATATGAAATGAATTCAATTTTAGGCATATATACTCTTATTTTCACTAAAGGTCCACTTATCGCCTTTTGATGGAAAAACATAATTAAATATAGTTTTGGTCACTCTTATACATTCTATTGGACCAAATAAAATTCTTTTTTAGAATCGGGACATCAAAATTTACTTTGTGTAAATTTTTGGTATTTTTCTGATAAAGTTCATTTTTCAATGAATAGTGAAAAATGTTGTATTTTAATTAAAAACCTCTTTTTAATCTAATTTATTAATGTGATTAGATTATATTTTTAATTGGTTTTAAAGTGAAATTAAAATATATTTTTACCATTTAACACAATAGTGGTCGTTGGAATTAATTTCACTTTGAAATTGGACTTAAACTTGTGTCAATCTTTTGATAAATATTGTTTCATAAAAACAACTTATTTGTCATGACACCGAGAATTAAATATTAAATTAATTAATTTAACTTATATGATTTTAATTTTGTAAAATAGACATCAATTTTGAATTCGGAATATCAAAAATATCTTAGGGTGAAGTTTTGGTATTTTTCTGAAAAACTATAATTTTTTATGAATAGTGAAACCACTAAGTGGTACTTAAAAAACTGATTTTTTTTGTTTAAATGAAATTTTACCACCTCTGTGTTTTGAATTTAAAAAATCCAACATACAGGGTTGTAATTAATAAGTAAAATGCGGTTTAATGTGATTAAAATAATTTTTTAGTGAATAGTAACATTTATGTTTTTAATCGCGATTAGAGGTAATTAGTGTAATTTAAGGTAAAAATAATGTTTTAATAATATTAAATGACCCTGGAACAAGTCATAAACCTATTGTATGAGTCATGGCCGACCATGAAAATCCATGGGTCAACTTGGGGACCCCATGGAGCCACATTGGTGGGAAAATGACATTAATAACTTTTTATTTTACGTTAAAATAAAAATCTCACAAACAACTGTTGTTTTACTAAAACAATTTTTACATGGGGATATACAAGTCATATTTTTTACTATAAATATTAATTAGAAAGATAAAAAGATTTTCTACATCATGATAGTTTTTTATAATTTTTAGATATTAAATAAATTAATTTATTTATGACACCATGATGATGCAGTGATTACGTCCTTATTTAACGATTTAGATAAAATGAAAAGTTAATGTAAAATATAAGACCTACACTTGTCAAAAACCTCTTTGATGGGTGGATTTCGAACTATTATCACCGTAGCCTCGAAATATATAATTTTGGGACCTTTAAAAACCGAAAATCATTTTATAATAAAGAAAACGTTTATAACTTTCCAAGAGTGCCCCTCCTCTCCTCTTATAAAAGGCCCCCACCTCTACCACCTTACCCACACCTCTCAAGCCCTTGGCTCGGCCAAATCCTACCCATTTTGTCACTCCTCATTTCTATCTTACTCCTAGAAGCCTCAATTTGGGCAGAAGTCTTTCCAAGGAAGCCTTTGAGCTCAAATTAAAAAGAGTTACCCGATTTAAAGGTAGTGTCTTCTCTTGTGTTCTTAGGTTTTATTTTTCTTCTCCAACCACCTAAACTCTTTTTATTCCTTTCTTTTGTAACAAAAACAGTATATTAAATATACTAGTATGTTTTTATGAGAAGTATTAGTGCTACACCTACACACAACTTCGTCTAATGGTTAATGAACATATTGTTTCTGTGGTTGGCGATTTTCTACCTCACGAAACGATGATTGTTCAATCTTATGTTAACACCTTTAATGGTGGCCATTAAGATGTCACTATATATATATATGATATATATTAGGTTTATGTTGTCCTTATTCTTCTGTATTTTTCATTTGTGGCATACCTTTATGGTTTCCATTGTGGGTAAACACGATAATTTCATTTTAGGAAGTGCGAACTACCACCCCCTCAAAGTGATTTGATTCGTTAATGCCATATGTTGGACATATAAAGGATTGAGTTAATGTTATTATATATTATGTCATAATAACATTGTAATACACCATTATATCATTATGATTTAACTCCATTATATACAAAATATAAATGAATGTAGCGTTCATGCGTATGTACGGCTTACCGTCTCCATGAACGGTGCATTTCATTTCTTACCTATAAATGTTACGTACTATTATAAATACATGAATATGCTGGATATATATGATATATATGATATCCAAATCATGAATATCATTCTGGATATGATGAACCTTTGACCTCATAAACAACATGTAATTGTAAGAAGTCCATTTTGGACTTATGAACCAGATATCGAAAAAACGAACATTATTAACATAAATGTTTACATAATTTTTATAACAGGGAAATAAGTGATAAAAAAGGAATAATAAGATTGAAAAATGGTCTTAAGCAAGTAGAAATTATGTTTAGTTTATTATTCATGAGATTAAAGAGTAATCGAGTGTCGTCGGACATGAGGTAAGGGACTTCGTCTCAATATCCTTTCATTGAGGCATATTTTGTTTTATACACTACATTTTTTTATACGGTGTATAAACCCATTTCAATTTTAATTTTTATACAAAAGGAATATTTTTCTATAAAGCGTTTTACTAAATGACAAAAAGGAATGTTTATTTTAACGAACGCAGTGACAACGACCTTTTTTTCCGCCATGAGTTTAATTTGGTCTTTGGCTTCCTCAACAAGTCGTAATATTTTTAAAATTAATTAAATACCATATAATCTTTTATGTAATTTGGTATTGAAATGATTTTTATAATGGATTTGTTATGTCAATATATTTAAGTGATATATTGTGATCCAAGTGTGGAAATGTTTTCTTTCCATTATATTTGTTTTATGTCTTATGATTTTATAATGGTACTTAGACATTTGACGGGTGGTTACGTGATAAACCATATGATAGGTGGTGCCGTGAATACAAGGATGGGTGGTTACATTATAACCTCCAATGCATTGGGTATGGATGTCGGCAGTATGGCTATTCCATTAAGTGATATGTGTGGAAGTCAACCATATGGTTATTCCATTTAAGTATATTTATTTCCCAAGTTACCTTCATATGTTATTTGTTCTTTATATGGGTTTTATGGTAATCTTTTGGTTACAAAAGGGTAAGTAATGATATTTTATTCAGTGAAGAGTAATTAATACTACATAAAGGTAAAAAGTATTACATTGATAAAGTATTGATGGTTGACTTGTTTTCCTTCTTTCTGTATCCCTTACTGAGCTTTTTATGCTCACCCAAAGTATTTTTTGAAATTTTTTTCATAGGAAATAATGTGGAATAGTGTAAAGGATGGGATCAAGGAAAAGTCATGCTGTCATAAACATAGAACTAGAAGTGATTTTTTTTAGAGTTCATGTTTTGAAAAAAAGGAAACATTGTAAAAGTGTCTGTTGTGTAATCTTTTGAGATGTAATAGTTATGATCTAATTCTCCAAAACTCTGAACCTGAAAAAAATCTCAATGGGAATTATTCATTTAATTAAATATTGTGTAATGTTTATGGTCGGGCCTTATAGTTGGTATCAAAGGTAGGTTTAGACAACTTTAGGAGGTAGAAAATTTTTAAATTATAAATTAATTTATGGTATGACTGAAATGAAATAGCATTTAAATATTACAATGTTGCTTCACCTAAGATTTTTCTGTGTTCAGAATGGTTTTTCGTAGAGGAAACAAGGCAGCTATATTGGGACGACATCAGGAAGAAGACAACCTTCCAAATCAGAAAACTGAGATGGTTGGAATTGGAACTGATCAGTTTGTTGCAGTGATGGCACAGTTGATTCAAGATATAAATGGTGGTGGTATCCCTGCACGAGATCAGCTAGATCAACCACAGAGGAACATGTCAACGGTGGAACATTTCATGAGGCAACATCCTCCATCATTTAGAGGATCATCTGACCCTGTGCTAGCTAAAGGGGGGATTAATGAACTAGAAAAGATTTTTGATGTCATGGGGTGTTCAGAACATCAAAAGGTTAGTCTTGTTGTTTACTGTTTTGAAGGTCAAGTAGATCAGTGGTGGTCGATGATGAAAAATATCAGGGATTGTGATGAGATTGATGATCTTCACTTGGATGAATTCAAATGTATGTTTCTTGAGAAATATTTTCCTAAGGTGGTTCGTCTTAGGATAGAAAAACAATTCCTTGAATTGAGGCATAAAAATGACTCAGTGGCTGCTTATGAAGCAATGTTCACTCGACTGGAAAAGTATGCTCCAAACTTCATACGTGATCTTGATAGTAAAATCAACCATTTTTAATCAGTGTTAAAGAAAAAGAATCGAAGGGATTTAGCTTCTCGAGAGTTCAAATGTTATGAAAAACTTATTCGATGTGCGGAGAAGGTGGAAATGAAGTTTTCCAATGATCAGGTGTTCTTTGACAAACAACAGAATGAGAGGTCCATTTGGCAGGCAAAGTGGAAGAATTCATCAAAGAAACAAGGAGGTAAGAAAACCAAATATCCATCCTGTGATAAGTGTGGTAAAATTCATCCTGGGGAATGTATATCCAAGTTTGGAAAGTGCTTTCGGTGTGGTAAGTCGAGTCATATAGCTCACAACTGTAAGGAAGATGATCAAGAAGGAAATGAAAATCTAGTAGTAAGATGTTTTAAGTGTAATGAAATGGGTCATTATGCAAATGAGTGTCTAACGAAGAACTCAAATGGGGGAAAGCAGCCAGACTACAAGAATAATGTGGTGGTGAAATCCTTTGAAACTACTTCAGCAGATTTTGGGTCATCTAATAATGTAGTATCAGGTACACTGTTTGTTTGTTCATATTATACCAAGGTGTTTTTTGATTCAGGGAATAAAAATTCTTTCATTTCTGAGAATTTTTCTAGTAAATTGGGAATTCCATCTCAAGATACGAATCACGAACTTATGGTAAAAACAACAAAAATAAATTATAAGAACATTCCTATCCTTGTTTGTGGAAAGAATCTACCTGAAAACCTTATTGTTTTGCCTCTTGTAGAGTTTGATGTTATTTTGGGCATGGATTGGATTTTTGTTTATCATGCTAAGATTGACTGCAGAGCTAAAATGGTTTATTTTAAGAAGGATTTTCAGTTTGTGTACATGAATGTACCCTTTCTTTTGATAACATATCAGGAAGTTTAGAAACTAGTAAAATATGGAAATGAATGTTATCTTGCACATATTGTTGAAAATAAAGGAACTTTTTAGATTAATGATGTGCCAGTGGTAAATGAGTAACTTGATGTTATTCTTAATTAGTTTCCTAGTATTATTCATGATCAGGAAGTTGAATTTACAATTGACTTAGTTCCGAATTCTATGCCAATTTCAAAACCCCCTTATCTAATTGCTCAAGTTGAACATTTAGAGTTAAAGAAGCAATTGCATGAGTTATTAGATAAAGGTTTCATTCAACCTAGCACATTACCATGGGGCGCTCCTATCTTGTTTGTTAAAAAGAATGATGGTTTAATGAGACATTGCATTGAATATTGAGCCTTGAATAATATCACTATTATGAACAAGTATCCTTTGCCTCATATCGATGATTTGTTTGATCAGCTCCCGGGAGCTCAGTATTTTTCAAAGATTGAATTGAGGTCAGGGTACCATCAGTTGAAAGTAAAAGAAGCAGACGTTATGAAGACTGCGTTTCATACTAGATATGGCCATTATGAATTTTTAGTTATGCCTTTTGGGTTAACCAATGCACCTACTGTATTCATGGACCTTATGAATATAATTTTCTATGAGTTCTTATATAAGTTTGTGGTTGTTTTCATTGATGATATTTTAATGTTTTCTAAAAGTAAAGAGGAGAATGAAAATCATTTAAGAGTTATCTTTCAAACCTTAAAAGAAAATAAACTGTATGGAAAATTCAGAAAGTGTGAGTTTTGGTTACAAAAAATTTCTTTCCTTGGTCACATTGTTTCAAAAAATGGAATAACTGTTGATCCCCCTAAAACAAAAGTTGTTGAAGAATGGCCAAGAGCCAAAACTTTAACCGAGATCCATAGTTTTATTGGTTTGGTAGGTTACTAACGAAGGTTTTTTGAAACTTTTTCACGGTTATCTAGTCCAATGTCTAGCTAACTCATAAGGGTGTTAAGATTATCTGGACAAAAGAATGTGATGATTGTTTTCAGGATTTGAAAAGAAGATTGGTGAATGCTCTCGTTTTGGCACTTCCTTTCAGGAATGGTGAGTTTGATATATACAATGATGCTTCGTTGAAGGGACTTGGCTGTGTCCTTATGAAGAATGATCATGTAATGGCATATTCTTCACGTTAGTTGAAAACTCATGAGGTAAATTACCCTACACAGGACTTGGAATTAGTTGCTGTTGTTTTTGCTCTAAAAATTTGGAGGCATAATTTGTATGGAGTAAAGTGTGAAATATATACTGATCACAAATGTTTAAAGTATATATTCACTTATAAAGAATTAAATATGAGACAAAGTATATGGCTATAATTAATCAAGGATTATTATTGTACAATTAATTACAATCCGGGAAAAGCAAATAAAGTGGCTGATGCTTTGAGTCGAAAAAGCAATGGTTCATTAACCATATTACGTTTGGAATAAGTTCCTTAGGTTTTTGATTTGATGAACCTTGGCATAGAATTTTTTGGTGCAGGAAGTTCTTCTATTTCATTTTAGGTATCAGTGAGATCAAATCTATCAGACAGAATTAAGAAAGCGCAGAAGAAAGAAAGTGGGTTGCAGAAAAAGGTAGAGCTGGTTCAGAAGGGTATGTTGAATGAATTTAATATTGATAATGATTGTGTTTTGAGGTTTCGGATGAGATTATATGTGCATGGTGATTCACAATTGAAGAATGAGTTATTATGTGAGGCTCATAGGTCCCCGTTTTCATTTCATCATGGCAGTACTAATATGTACAGAGATCTGCGGAAGTATTACAGGTGGGATGGAATGAAAAGAGATATTACTGATTTTACTGTGAAGTGTTTGACTTTTCAGCAAGTTAAAGCAGAGCGGCAGTTACCGAAAGGGATGCTTCAGCCTTTACCAGTTCCAGAGAGGAAATGGGAAAATATATCCATGAAATTGTTGTGGGATTACCGAAGACATCTCGAGGTAATAATGCAATCTGGGTTGTTGTTGATTTCTTGACTAAATCGCCCCATTTCCTTCCTATTCGAGATACTTTCTCTCTAGATCAACATTCTCGATTGTATCTTAAAGAGATAGTCAGGTTGCATGGAGTTCCCTTATCCATTATATCTGATCATGATCCTAGGTTTACTTCTATCTTTTAGAAAGGCCTTCAGAAGTTGTTGAGTACTGGATTACATTTCAGTACAACTTTTCATCCTCAATCAAATGGGCAGTCAAAACGAACAATTCAGACTTTGGAGGATATGGTACATTCTTGTTCGATATATTATTAGGGAATTTGGGACCAATATATTTTTTGGGTGAATTTTAATAATAACAGTTTTCATTCCATTATACAGATGGCACCATTTGAGGCATTATATCGGAAGCAGTGTCAAACTCCATATTTTTGGGATGAAGTGGGTGAAAGGAAGCTGATGGGGTCAGAATTTATAGAAGTGATGGTAGAAAAAGTTCAGTTGATTCAAAAACACATGAGAACTGCTCAGAGCAAACAAAAAAGTTATGCATACAATAGGAGGAAGGATCTATCTTTTGAGGTAGGTGATCATGTTTTTCTCAAAGTTTCACCGTAGAAAAGTGTGATGCAATTTTGTAAGAAAGGAAAGCTAAGTACAAGGTTCATTGGACCATATGAAATTCTGGAGAGAGTTGGATAAGTTTCTTACCGAGTGGTTTACCTCTGATTTTATCTCAGGTACACAATGTTTTTCAAGTTTCAATGTTGAGAAATTATATGCCATATCCATCTCAATTTTTGAGGCCAGAGGTAGTTCAGTTGGATGAAAATCTCTCTTATAAAGAAAAACCAGTCCAGATTCTTGACCAAAGAGAGAAAGTGTTGCGAAATAAGGTAATTCACCATGTAATGGTTTTTTGGAAGAACCATATGGTTGAAGAGGCACCATGGGAATCTGAAAATTATATGAGGGATAAATACCCCCACTTATTTTGATAAGTGAATAAAATTACGAGGACGTAATTCCCAAACGGGGGGAAGGATGTAACATCCGAGGTAAATAATGAATGGTACATTTTCATATTTATTAATATTTCAAAATTATTTATTAATTTTACTTTAATGGTGTTTCTATGTTCGATAGTGTACCTGATACGCAACAAAGTGGTTCTTTGAAATCTTACATTGCATACTAGTAATAAAATAATATTATTTTAAATGGTAGTTAATACGTAGTCGTTGTATAAGCGGGAATGAATATAAATAACTAAAATATGATTAAATATGTTTGTTAAATGTTTTTACATTTATCCAATAAAGTATAATGGCTTCAAATACTAAAATAATTCAATTTGAGGCATATATACTCTAATTTTCACTAAAGGTACACTTACCACCTTTTGATGGAGAACCGTCATTAAATATAATTTTGGTCACTCTTATACATTCTATTGGACCAAATAAAATTCTTCTTTAGAATAAGGACATCAAAATTTACTTTGTGTAAATTTTTGGTATTTTTCGGATAAAGTTAATTTTTTAATGAATAGTGAAAATGTTGTATTTTAATTCAAAACCTCATTTTAATCTAATTTATTAATATTATTAGATTATATTTTGAATTGTTTTTAAAGTGAAATTAGAATATATTTTTACCATTTAATCCAAGAGTGGTCGTTGTAATTAATTTCACTTTGAAATTGCACTTAAACTAGTGTCAATCTTTTGATATATATTGTTTCATAAAAACAAGCTATTTGTCATGAAAGCGAGAATTAATTACTAAATTAATTAATGTAACTTATATGATTTTAATTTTGTAAAATAGAACTCATTTTTGAATTTGGAATATCAAATATAACTTAGGGTGAAGTTTTGGTATTTTTCTGAAAACTACAATTTTTGATGAATAGTGAAACCACTAAGTGGTACTTAAAAACTGATTTTTTTTGTTTAAATGAAATGTTACCGACTCTGTGTTTTTAATTTCAAAAACCTGACATACATGGTTTTCATTAAGAAGTAAAATTTGGTTCAATGGGATTAACATAATTTTTGGTGAATAGTAACTTTTATGTTTTTAATCGTGATTAGAGGTAATTAGTGTAATTTAAGGTAAAAATAATGTTTTAATAATATGAAATGACCTTGATACATTTCCTACCCCTATTGGATGTGTCATGGCCGACCAAGACAATTCATGGGTCATATTGGGGACCCCATGGAGCCATGTTGGTAGGAAAATGACATCAAAAACGTTTTATCTTATGTTAAAATAAAAATGTCACAAACATGTGTTATTTTACTAAAACAATTTTTACATGGGATTATACAAGTCATATTTTTTACTATAAATATTAATTCGAAAGATAAATCTACCTCCTACATCATGATATTTTTTTTTAAATTTTTAGACATTAAAAAAAAATTTATATATGACACCATGATGATGCAGTGATTGCCTCATTATTTAACGATTTAAATAAAATGAAAAGATAATGTAAAATCTAAGACCTACACTTTTCAAAAACCTATTGGATGGGTGGGTTTCGAACTCTTATCATCCTATCCTCGAAAATATAATTTTTGGAACTTTAAAAACCGAATCTCAATTTATAATAAAGTAAACTTTTTTAACTTTCCAAGAGTGCCCCTCCTCTCCTCTTATAAAAGGCCCCCACCTCTACAACCGTACCCACTCCTCTCAAGAATTTGGCTCAGCCAAACCCTGCCCATTTTGACTTACCACATCACTCTATTACTCATATAAGAATCACTTTGGGCAGAAGACTTTCCAAGGAAGCCTTTGAGCTCAAATCAAAAAGAGTTACCCGATATAAAGGTAGTGTCCTCTCTTGTGTTATTATGTTTTATTTTGCTTCTCCAACCACCTAAAAACTTTTTAATACTTTATTTTGTAACAAAAAAAAGTATCTTCAATATACTAGGATTATTTTATGAGAAGTATTAGAGCTACACCTACACACACCTTCATCTAATGGTTAGAGAATATACGTTTTCTGTGGTAGGCGATTTTCTGCCTCACGAAACGATGATTGTTCAATCTTATTTTAAATCCTTTCATGGTGGACATTAATATGTAACTATATTTATATATTATATATATTATTTTTATGTTTTCCTTATGATTCTTTAGTTTTTATTCATGGCATACCTTTATGGTTTCCATTCTGGGTAAACACGATATTTTCATTTTAGGAAGTCCGGACTACCACACCCTCAAAGTGATTTGATTCATTAATGCCATATGTGGGATGTATAAAGGATGGATTTAATGTTATTATATATGATGTTATACTAGAATTATAATATAACCTTATATCATTATGATTTCACTCCATTAAATATGAAATATAAATGAAAGTAACATTCATGCGTAGGTACGGCTTACCGTCTCCATGAACGTTGCATTTCATTTCGTACCTCTAAATGTTATGTACTATTATAAATACATGTATATTCTGGATATATATGATATATATGATATAAAAATAATGAATATAATTCTAGATATAATGAACCTTTGACCACATAAACAACATGTAATAGTATGAAGTCCATTTTTGACTTATGAACCAGATATCGACAAAATGAACATTACTAACTTAAATGTTTAAATAATGCTTATAACATGGAAATAAGTCATATAAAAGGAATATTAATCTTGAAAATGGTTCTTAATCAAGTTGAAAATTACTTTAGTTTATTATTCAAGATATTAAAGGGCAATCGAGTCACGTCGGACACGAGGTAAGGGACTTCGTCTCAATCTCTTTTTATTGAGGCATATTTTGTTTTATACACAACATTATTTTATACGGTGTATAAACCCTTTTGACCTTTAATTTTTATACAAAAGGAATCTTTTTCAATGAAGCATTTTACAAAATGGAAAAAAGGAATGTTTATTTTCATGTACGCAATGACAATGACCTTTTTTCCACCGTAAGTATTATTTGGTGTTTGGCTTCCCCAACAAGCCATAATGTTTTTAAAATGAAATAAATAAAATATAATTTTTTATGTATTTTGGTATTGAAATGATTTTTATAATGGATTTGTTATGTCAATATATTTAAGTGATATATTGTGATCATAGTGTGGAAATGTTTTCGTTCCATTATATTTGTTTTATGTATTATGATTTTATATTGGTACTTGGACATTTGACGGGTGGTTACGTGATAAACCATATGATGGGTGGTGCCATGAATACTAGGACCAGTGGTTACGTTATAACCTCCAATGAATTGGGTATGTAATTCGGCCGTATGGATATTCCATTATGTGATATGTGTGGAAGTCGACCGTATGGTTATTCCATTTAATTATGTTTATGTCCCAAGTTACCTTTATATGTTATGTGTTCTTTATATGGGTTTTATGGTAATATTTTGGTTAAAAAGGGTAGGTAATGATATTTTATTCAATGAATAGTAATTACTACTCCATAAAGGTGAAAATTATTACTTTGATAATGTATTCATGGTTTACTTGATCTCCTTCTTTGTGTACCGCTTACTAAGATTTTTATGCTCACCCCATGTTTTTTTTGAAATGTTTTTCACAGGATATAATGTAGAATAGGGTCAAGGATGGGATCAAGGAAAAGTCTTGTTGTCTTAAACATGGAACTAGAAATGGATTTTTTTAGAGTTCATGTTTTGAAAAAAAGGAAACTTTGTAGAACTGTCTACTGTGTAATCTTTTGAGATGTAATAGTTATGATCTATTTCTCTAAAACACTAAACCAGAAAAGATCCTCAATGGGAATTATTCATTTAATTTAATATTAAGTATTGTTTAAGGACGGGGCCTTATAGTAAATCCCATGAAATAACAGCTGCATGGAACCCAAATCTTGATAAATAAAGAAAATATCAAGGATTCCCTCATCAATCCAATACCAAGGCATCCAAATCCATAATTAACCCACTAGGGACTCCATACATCCAATGAATATGGACTATATTTCCATCAATTGTGAACCTCCTTAACCAAGATCGACATGAAATATTAAAAAAAAGATACACATGATTTAATTAAGTAGATTTCAACCACAATGATACACATAACTACACTATATATATTGTAGAAAAAAAATTATACATCTAAATCATTATAATTAGTTAAATCTCACACCGAGAAAAATATGTCATGTGATTCCTCAGATCCTTAAATTATGAATGTATATTGAAATATTTCTAATGGGACTAGATCAAAAACACAATAAACCATAAATCATAGCCTCCTGTGAATCACCGTAGGTTAAATAAATATATTGTAAAATGGAAACTGGGAATAACGATCCCATTATTTGGTAAAACGATCTTTCTTTTACTTTTTATTATAGACACACAATTAGAAATTACATCATAAGGTCCTAAAAAATATATATCCACAGATATACAAAATTGCAAAAATATAGAAAACCTAAAAGGATCTGATATCATTTCGTTAGGAATTGAACTTACATGACCTGATACCTCACCAGATTGAGCACTTCATATGGCCAATAATAGATCTCCCCATAAGACAATGACTTCAAACCTAGGGCAATGACCAAGTCCATAAAATGGGGATATTCCACCCTTAAATAAGAGTAATTAAATTGGTTAAAATTTCCAACCACATCTAAATAAATGAACTACATCAGGGTATAAAATATAAACAAAAAACATGTATTATAAAATGAAATAAAAAATAAAATTTTTATAGACTCAAATAATGTTATAAGACAACTATTCACCCATTACAGAGATCAAATATAAATAATAATTATGATTAAAATAAAAATAGTATGCTCCAATACTAACTTTGATCCCTAACACATACTTGGTCTCCATAATTGTTGACTTATACTTGCCCAATCCTGAGACTCCATGTGAACAATATTACTTGAATGTGGATCACCAAACCACAAAACATTATCTGTATCCTATAGATCTAATGAATATTATGAACAAATTATATAGAAATGAGCATGAGTGTTTAACTATAGGATCTCATCCTTGATTACTATAAAAAACATAAAACTCTATCTACCTATAGGAATCCAATGGTATGATTTCATCATGTAAAAAAGAAATCCACTAACATTTAGAGAAACTTTTCAAATCATGGTAGTCTAATAGAAATCATCAGGGTCTATAAAACATTCTATTAGGGAAGGGATGAACCTAATACCTCTGTCTATCCAAATAGTTTAGGTCCACAAACTCCCAACCCCTACCCAATTACTACATGTAAGACTGTTTGGGGGGGGGAATTAACACCCATAAATCCTCTATTAGATCCCATAAATTAGATAAAACTAGAAAACCAAAATATATGTGAATCATATAAAACTCAGGCCGAACCCCCAGTCCATTAATATCAAAAATGCATCCTATAACATCTAAATCTCGAACAGAATCCACATTAAAATCCTAGATATAGCCTATAAGAAAAACAAAAGTTGACAAAATGGTTGAATCTATCAATAATAAAATAACCATGATGAGATCAAAGTGTCATTATGTGTGTTCAAATGTGACAACTAAAGTTTCCAATGCTAATTCCATAAAATACCCCACACTTAGTCAAAAAAAAACCAATAGGCCCTTAGGGTCCCCTAGTTCATATCTATCATATAACATAAGATAAATCGGATACCTGAAACCTCATTTGTTGAATTAATCAAGTAACCCATCAATAATAATATACTCACCCATATTGGAATACCCAGGAAGATGAAAACCCATGATAGATTCCCCAATATCCATCTATCAAAATCAATTGATATAATATTTGGAAATTCCCCCAGTTAATTTTCAATGGTCTTTAGAATATAATCATCAAGAGGAAATAGTATAAGGGTTTACTCTATAACATAAATCTCCTCATATAAACCAATAAATAGAAATATCAACATGCCTTTCAGTTTTAGAACATTTCCTCATCTATTAGCATTCCCATAACGGAATTCTCAAGAGTCCCTTAGTTTCATATCAACATTTAGTGAGCCACACCAAACCAAACATTCAATCCTATTATGTCAACCTTTACTATAGGATTTGACCAAATTAAACCTCAACATAGAGGACTAAAACCTTAACCAATCAAATGATGTGTAACTAGTCTTGACATCATGGGACCCCCTGTGATCTAATAAAAAATACTACTCGATCCCACATTCAGGGAACCATATAAAATCCTAAAATGATACCAAATTGTCTTTATAAGTCAATTCATCTAAAAAATTCATGAACATAACTCAATCCTCACATCTTACATCCAAACCCACAAGGCAGTTCGTAATAAAATCCTTGAATGACCCCCATCACTAAATCTAACCAAATTAAATAAATTATCCTAAAGGCCTATAAAAAATGAAAGGATTACACCTTTATGATTTAAATGGATTGACACTTAGAATGGACTACTGAAATTACCAATTATATCTCCTGCATGAGAATATTAAAAAACACAACCAAAGGGGGTGTACACAAAATTTACCTCATGTAACTTACCAAGGCATGCCCTATAGACCAACCTAGCGTATACATCCCAAAGTACAATAATTTCACAAAAACAACATGATGTTCACTTTTCATGTTGTTCATGGAAACATTACCCAATATGGGGTTTAGTCGTGTATTCTACATGGCATCATTCCTTAACATAGGACATCTGGACATGTACCAGGCCAAACACTGAGTCACTCTACACAACATGTCACAAAAACATACATAATATAACCACCACAATCTAAATTTGAAAACATTGGATAACACATGTAATGTGTTCTAGAAAAATCACATTATATAATCATGATTCCCTATATGGAAACCCCTATAATTATCTCGAAATGATCAATTCACCCCAATAGACCCCTCTAAAACCATCAATAGATCACTATGAACCCATAAAATGATTTAACATTAAGAAATAATATAATATCAGTATTTGTGGATAAAAATAATACAACCTACCACTTGGAATAAAATTATGATGCTTTGAGACTAGATCTCTTCCATGGTTCTTTGTAGAACAATATTCCTCCATGAATGAACCTCAACACACATTCAACTCCCCCTATCCATTTTTTCTCATTATTAATTATATCCCATAGGGGAGGATCCCAACAAAATACATTAGAATAAATAATGGGTAAGAATGATAATGGAAAATAATGAAATAAAATGATGTTAAATCAATTGGAATGGCCCACTTAAGTAGCCCAACTCAACCCCCCAAACCCCGATAAGAGTTTCTACCTTGGATAGAAAAACCCCATGTTTTGTTAAAAACAAATGTTTTAAAATATAAATACAAGGATCCATTGAAAACATATCACTTACAAAATTATATAGAATAGTTAATATTTTATTAACTAAAAATTAAATATTCCATGAAAATATGAGTGGTGTGGAATTCCACTAAATTAGTATCCTAGGATAAATACTATATTTAAAGAGCCACAAAGTGGTTAGAAAAATTTTCCTAGATTATATAAAACATGAAATATATAGCCTCACCCCCCAAATCACTTAATAATTAATGGATTAAATTTCAACATATTTTCTCAGTGTGTGACGTTGTGGTTCATCAGAAGGTTTCTCTTCTCAATATACCTATTTTTCAATGGTTTTCTAGAATATTTTCCCAATGTATTATAATTTTTCTTTTATGTTTCTCTTATATTGATATGAATTAATATAATTTTTTGAGTAATAGTTGTAGACATTATTCAACTATTATTAGTAAATAATTTATTATTCACATTTTCCATTGATTCCTATTAGGTTTATTCTTCTCCTCTTCATGTACTCTGATCTTTTCGTTATTAATGAATCTCTTGAGTTGCTAAAATGGTAATTTTTCACATAACCTTATTGTAAATGATGTTTTGTTATTTTATTTATTCTTTATAACATCACTATAATAAATATTATTTCCCCATGGTTTTTTATTAATATATGTCCCATTATTATATATAATTCTTGAATATAAGCATATTATAGATAAAGGATTGGGATCCGAAATATATATCCCTCTAATGTATTGATTAATTTTCTATATGTAAATAGATTATTATGTATAAATATGATGTTATCTTTGTTGAAATTTTACATTGTGATATACTTACACATAATTAATGTATTAACACAGTGCTATATTTTATCAAATTCAGTATTTTGTAATTTTCCATAATGTTATGATGTTTCATTATTATGCATGTACTTCAAAATACATCTCCCTTAAATAATTTCATATTATTATAACGATTGTAAAATGTTTATTATATGATAATTATAGTTATGTTTACCCATGTACTTATATTTATTCATTTCTCACATTCCCCGTATTATTTCTCACATTACTAGCATTTTATATCACTGTTTTTTATATATCAATAGTTAAATACTTTTATTAAGAAGATTTTGAAATAAAATAAAATTAATATGAGGGTGGGATTAAATTTTTTAAATTTAATAATGTTATAAAAAAATTAATTTTCCTGAAAAAATAAACCTATCAATTTTAGTACTTTTATGACTATGTATTTTTATCATAAAAATGATATATAAAACATATATGTACAGTATAGGTCACTATAAACTTTATGGTGTAAATCTAGGTGATAAGAAATTTCTCCCACCTTGTACAAAATCAGGAATAAACCAATTATCCTATATGTTATATAGATGTTAAGATCACTTGGTTATGTGATCAAAACTAAGTGGGCATTGAATTAGTGTTGACATGTTTTATTTTCAAATCAAAAATATCCTATTTCTTGTTCCCCAAAAATCTCTCAAAAAAATATGGTGTAGAAAATAACATAGGATGGAGTAGAAATTTTAATGAGGTTAGCATGAAATTTTGATTAATGTATCTCACTTTTATTGTGGTAATTTTCCAATATACATTAGCCCTTTTTATTATCAAGATGAAACTATGAGAAAAGGTATATACCTAACCATTCTACAATGATAACACCATTATGTAAAAATTAAGAAAAACCTATTATAATAAAATTATAATCTTTCATTATGAATGATCCTTATAAATATTAAAATTCACCCATGGTTTGAAATATTATTATCTTCTTTCATCCCCAAATTTATAGAAATCCTCATGCACCATCTTCTTCTACTCAGTATATTCTCAAGATTATTATAAAATCTCATCTTTATTTTATTGACTACCTCACCTACTCCTTTTTTTCTAGTAACTCAAAATATTTATGATTATAAAATTTCTTAATTCCAAAATTGTAAATTTTCATTCAAATCCATATTTTTTATATTTATATAAAAAAGCATCATATTTCTAATAATTAAATTTTTAGTAAACCCTCCATGTTTTATTCTAAAATAGTGTAAATAGATCTTAATATTCAAACATCCTCTAACATTATTAAAATATGTATACATTAAAATAAATTTTGGATCTTATATTCTTATTTACATCATGGTTCCATGAAATTTTCATTCTATTTTCCAATTATGAAGGCTCAAATGTTATAATGACATTATAGACAAATGCTTTATCTCATGAATAAAATTACTTCCTCAAAATTTAGAACAAATTTTAACATGAATCATATATTAAACCATAAATAATTATGTGTTTTAAGTACTAGAAAATATAAAATAATCATATAATTTAAATATTTTGATTAATCTAATAAAATAAATCAATCATACATGATACTTAAAATAGTCTTATATGGCCTTTCAAAGAATCATGTTTCCCTTATATAGTATCCCATTTATTCAAACATGAGCACTAGTTGCTCTTAGTTTTCCTAGAGAAAATTTAAATTATTATTATACAGCCTTAAACTAGCCTTATATAGTAACATATTAATATTCTATGAGAATAAATTTATCTTATATACCCTATGATGTTTCAATTTTACTTTTACACATTTGTGATATAATTCAAGATAATCTTCTACAACTCTTAGTTCTTATGATGTTGTATAAGTTTTTATCTTTTATGGATTTATATCATTAAAATGTAAGCCCATATTATTCTTACATATCCTTTATAAAATTAAATTTTATCTTATATTTATCGTGTTATTCCCAAAATCCTTTATATATTTTGATATATAATAATGTATTACATAGACATTTCCTATTTGATGACATGTATACACCATGGTATATCATAATGTGTTAGTATAGGTTTATCATAAGTCACGTAATATTGATTTTATGTCACATCCATTTTATATCATATTGTCTGTTATATTTTCTTTACAATTGACAATATTAATGAACATTTTTTCAGTATTATAATTAGAAATGAATGTAAAATATTTTGTTTTCAAACAATAAATATAATCTTGTTGTTACGTATCATTAAAATAAATGTGCCATAATATGAAATGTGTTGGATTTTTGATTGGTTGAGTGGTTATATAGGATTTAATATTTTGACAATTTACTCATCATTTTATATAAAACAGAAATAAATTCATTAAAAATATTAAGAATATTCATGATCCCTATAAAACGAGGAAGCCTATATTGAATGGGTATGTGAGATAATGCATTATGTATCTAGTAAAAACCCTCTCACACTAATTTTCTCTTACTTCATCACTCTATTACACAAATGATAATAAAATATCAGGAGTTCAAGATAGATCCAATATGAATATCCAATGATTTAGGTTTAGTACATGGGTACCCCATAGATGTGGGATTAATTATTCATCCTCTAAGGGATCTTCATAAAAATATGGATGATGAAAATTGTTGTTGTCATCAATGGTGAAAGGTAAACCTTAGAGAGTTTTTCCCTTCATATTTAGCATATTTTTAACTACAAGTCAGGATAAATATAGCAATTGGGGATTATTATTGTATATATTATATTGATTGAGAGTCAATTGATCTTAATAAACCCTTTGGAGATATCAATAGATATTTAAACTGGTTCTTGATTACTCGGAACTCACATGGATGAATGTGTGACATATTGATTCTCTCTACCTAGGGTATCCATTACTGATTCAAAGAGTAACATATCCCATGATTTGGGAAATATATTTCCTTTATAGTTTCATATAAATGTCACATTTTACATGTTAATATTAGTTGTTTGATCCCACCATTGATGGAATCATAGATTTACAATATAATTTCTATATCAAAATCAGGTTACAAATAATGGAAATTTTATATCATTTGGTTATCAAATTCATTGTTATAAAATATAATTGATAATTATCATTACAGATTGTGTTGAGTTTTAAGATATCATAATTAATTTTTTGGTAAATTCATATGATATGTGATACCATATAATATGATCTATATATTTCCACCATTTTTAAATTCTTTATAAGATACAATATAGGATATCATATGGTATGTGCGTACAAATTTGAAATTGAAAAATAGAGTGTTATATCGTTAGTAATATATATATATAATAGTAAATGTTAGGCATAAATCCATTTAACTCACAAAATTCATATTATATGTGATGATAGCCACACACACTAACTTATTCAAGCATAGTAGTTGGTTAATATTATGTGTGGAAAATCATAAGCATCAATAGATGAATACCAATGGGTTAATCCCTAATAAGGTAACTATATAGCAGTTTTTTAACACCCCATTGGTTTTGGGTTATTATATTTTGCCGATATATTTAATTTTTAATCTAGGGTAGTGGTCATTCAATGAATCGGGACTCAGATATGGAATCTAATCAATGTGAAATCATAATGTAATGTTTTTCGATGAGAAACGAGTCCTTGTTGGTGTTTGAAGTTTCCAACAAGAATTCAATAAAATTTCAAGCTGACTATAGGGATGGAATTTAGTATCTTATATGTATTCACATTGTGAATAATGGATAATGATATGAATGGGGTTAGTCAAGGGAATAACCATTCTACCTCAAACATTTCACATCATGAACCAGGGGTTCTCAGTATTAATTTTTTGGGAATCTTGAACTCACTCCATGAACCCACTGGATCATGCTATGAATTGTTCTCAAGAGGATTTTTTATTACAGTAACACATTGTTTTCATATTAATTAATACTTTGATTACAATAGGAAAGCGAGACATAGTAGTTATATTTATGTTAATAGCACGTCCCCTCTCATTCTCTTTTGGATCCACCCTGAGTAGGGATGATTTGTATTTCATTTTGGGGATGATTCGAGGTTAGATAATCCATTTCCTTTAGTTATTAGTCCCTTGTTTCTCTACCTTTTATTTTTATCGATTTTGGTATAGGATTTAGGGTTGATCCAATTGATACATGGTTGAATCAATTGAGGGAGATATGTAATTAATGGGTTTAGATTGATGAAGACCCCATATGTTATATACATATAGTTTCCCATCATCAAATTATACATAGTTTACATGGTGAATTAATTTCTGAATTTTTTCTAAATTAGATAAAATTGGAAACCAACTAGGTTTCATGTGATATGGATTTCATATTAAATAGTTTTGGGGTGCTCCAATGGCCTTCTATGGGTTGTTGTAAATAGATTCAATATAGAAAGAAATTATCATTAGTATTTAGGTGGCTATTTCTATATTTATTTTTATTTAATACTTAATGTTTAGTTGTTACAATTTTTTATCTATGGATTATGGTTTGTGGAAATATCTCAAAACATAAAATGTCTTTAGATGGGGTATGGAAAATCTTGATTAAGGATAAAAATATATTTATAGGATTATATATACATGAAAATGATAGTTTGTCCCTTTAATACAATATCATGTTCATGTTTATACATGCTTTCCTATAACATGATTATTTTTTGGGTTTGAGAATTGGTGGAAGAGGAACTGTGGATTTTAGCCTCCAATGGTTTGGGAGTGTTCTCTTAAGTACTTTGTAAGTTTTAGGATAACCTTGAGACTTGTTAACTAATGGTAAAGTGCATTATATGAGTTGGAAGGAGTCCTTTGTTAGGTCATAGGGTTCAAGTGGGGATGTGGGCATCCTATGATGGGTTTCCTTGGGCCTGTTGGATGGGAGGGAGAGGCTACAACCAGATGATGATTGGTGAAATTGTCATATGTCTCAAGCCTACCTGAGTGACACCCTATTGATGATGTTTTGGGGATCAATGGGAATTGCGGGAACAATGATCCCTTTAGGAGAATACATCATGTAATGGGGAGGAGATTCCTCTGAATGATAGTTTAGTAGATCTTCATAGTGTGGAATGAGATGAGACATATTTGTGGGTCATGTGATTTGTTAGGGACTTCACATCTATTTTATAAGGGGATTAGAGTATCATATCATGGGAATGTCCTCAGGTAGTGTGAATAATATTTTTAACGGTTTTGACATGATTGCTTGAGGCCTTGATGTCTAGATACAGATAAGCCTATGTTTTGTGGTTTTATCGAGGGGTGATGGGCATAACATCGTATCATAAAATTGAGCCAATGGTCTAGAGTACCCCAGTGGATGTTCGTAAGGGTGGAATGAGTATTCCCTGAGAATATATATGTTGTGAATTTATGATGACAGAAATTCCTGATGAAGGGCTAGTTGTAACACCCCACTATTTTGGTATGCATTACGTTAAGTAAATATCGTGATAAATGATGTGTGATAATGTCAACACAAAACTTAAGTGAAATATAATTTATTCAAATAAATGATGAATTCCAATATACTATGAATATATAGTTTATAAAAAAATTAGCATGCTTTTTTATTTTATCTATTATAAAGTTAAAGAAAATTAAAGTTTAAGAAATTATTTGTCCTATAAAATAATATTTTACTTTATTGTTTTTATGTCATTTAGAAAATAAATATTTTAATTTAACAATTTCAATTTGATAAAATGTTCTTCAATTTCTACATCATAATGTTAAAATAATATTACGATAATTTTTTAGGTATTTTATGGAATATATGTTTTCTAGGTGAATAGTGAAAAATATTGATTTAAAAAATACTATAATGTTTATAATATTATAATGATATGATAATAACATTAATGTAAATTAAAAAAATTATAAACCAAATAAAAATTAAAAAATTAATATAATGTATTTTTAAATATAACATTGAATTTATAAACCTATGTTTGACATATTGAAAATCTATGTAATGGTTTTATTCAAATAAGAACATTGTTAGTTTCTTCTATTTAAAAGAATTAATAAATGGGTTACAGATAGAGGTAATATTTCCCGCATTTAATATATTAATTTAAATTATTTAAACACTAACACTTTATCAATATGATATTGTTTACAATAATTTTGGATTTATGGGTTGTTTTGGAATAAAATGTCAAAATTTCTTAATTATGGAATTATGACTGATTTTCATGAAAAAGGTATTTTGGCCATAACATTTAAAATATTAATCCTATTACAGTGATTATTATTTTTTTTTATATTTTTAATTAAACATTTTATTTGGTTCCAAAAGTTTCTTGGACCATATTTTTCACAAGAAAATTATGTTAAGTTGAAATGGTTTTTTAGAGGACTACGTAGAAGACCAACAAGATCAAAATACCTTATACTGAAGTTATTCCACATTTAATGGAACAAGTACTCATAGTTGTGTTCTTGAAAAAAAACTCATCGAGGTTTCAGATCATTAAGATGACCTTTAAACAAAATATTTCAAAGGATGCTTCCTGGAAACCTCATCCAAAAAAGTAAAAGTTAATAAAAAAATATATATCTCCTAAATATTTTTGAACTTTAACCTAAAATTTTGAATGTAAACCTAGGGGAAAATTATTAACAAATCCTTTAAAGTATAAAACACATGAATAAATCATTAAAGCATCCAAAAAATGATAACTGTTTCAGGATAGATTCTTCCCTAAAAAGACAGAGAGCTCCTCCTTCCCAAATTATTCCATTCTACTCAATTCCATTCAATCTTAGACAACAAGGAGGTTATATCCTCCATGATAGGCCAACAACAAATATCCCATTTTCTTATTCATTTATTTTTTTTATGTTTTTATTTTTAATTTTAATTCCTAATAAATTCATGAATAGTTTTTAATTTTTTGTTTTATTCCACCCAACTACCATACTTTCTTATCCATCTTTTCTCATTATTTTATTCTTTTAATAACCTCATAATATCCACCATGACCAGTTACCCAAAAAAATGAGTGTCTAACTTGAGGCTTGTCCCATGTGAGGTACATAGAAATTATTTTACTCTTTGCTGAGATTATTATGTTTTATAATGTTTGTGATAAGAAAAAGTGATGTGCATATGTGTAAGGATTTTCTTACCTAACAAGTAATTGAAATTAATTGAATTTAATTAATTAAATCGTTTCCCTCCCATCTATTGAATACATTATCTTCATAAAATTGAGTTGATCGAATAAGTATATGAAATGGCATACGATGGATCATGGTTTTTCAAGATGTGACACTCTCAATCGAGATGTGCTTTCAACCTTGATTATGGGGAGATTGCAATTCAAGATTGATAAAATCATTAATGATTTCACTACATAAAATAATATAATAGTAATTAATGAATTAGATCTCAAAATTGGATTACCAATATAAATTTAATCATCAATATGAAAAATGATGGAACATACAAACCAACCCAAAATGGTAATGTTCATTCATCACTAATTACATTTTTTCATTACATGATAGTTTTATATTTTATTTCAATTAATTTAAACTAAAATCCTAAATTTAGTAAAAAAAAGAAAATTATATTCGGTTAATTAGATTAAGGGAGTGAACATCTAAGAAATCTCCCCAAGTGAGAGGACCATGGTCAATCTCTATGATGCATTAGGAAGATAATTTTCCTTTTCCTCTCTGTAAGAAATGCATGCATTAAAACTTGTGTCATATCCCGAGATCCGTTAAGTTATTCATTTACATTTTATATTATCACATTTTATATAGTTATCATCAATTTATTAATTAAAATGACATAAAAAATTCTTTTTCTAGGATCTATCCAAACATCTATTACTCTGCATGGAATGAATGATCATAGGTGTAAAAACAATAATAAAAAGATGTTTTAGAGTACAATAGGGGCCAGGTCAAGGAACATAAAGAGTCTATAAAAGGACTAAAAGGTCAAATAAGAATGATTAATTAATATGTCCTTTATATCCATTAAAAACTAGATACGAAGATACATGTGGGAGATCAACAAGATATTGATGACATTTATAATGATTGTGAAGACCAAATTGATCCCCTAATCCTTCTATATAACAAGATCTAGTGGTGGAATAAATTTCACCCCAAATATTCTAAATTAATGAAAGGATAGAGGAGCTCGACTACCAACCTCAATCCACTATGATCCAACATGAAGCGGTACATACCATGTAATACGTGATTGAACTAGAACCAACTAAGGGATATTATTCTTTCATAAACTCTATATTTTCTGATATCATTCAAATGATTTTAGTATGAATAATTATGGTTTGGAATTTTTAGATTCATCAATGAATTTATTTTCATTATAAGAAGTGCGTGAAACAAAACATGAACCTATAGAGGGCCACATAGAGATCCCTGATTTTGATGAACATACATTTGAGGAGGAAAATGAAGAAGTCCATGTTGTTAAGCCTGTATAATCCAATCCAGAAGATGTTTACATTTATGTGTAAGACTTTTATATTTATATTTCATGTTTTAATTATATTAAAATATATTTACCCTCTAACATCCCATTCTATTATTCTTTCGATGTAGCACATCTATAGAATCCATTAGATTTTTAGGATGATGTTTCAAAAATATCTATGAAGGAGAAAAAGGATCCATACATTATCCTACCCTGGCCATGAAGGCTATAAAACATTGATTAGGGGAGAATCTATTGTACACTGTCTTTGGAGTACTCCTCAAAAAGAATATAGAGGTGGATGCTGGGAAAATCCATATGTGTTGGTTCATTCCAATGAAACCCCAACCACCATAAGACTTTGGATAACTGCTGGTACTACCCTCTAGAGGCATTAAAAATTCAAAACCCACATAAGGGATCATACCAAGATTTATCAATCCATGCTATCTAGGAATTGAGATTTAAATTTCATTTTTTAGTTTATAATGATGCATCCTCCCAAATATCTTTTTGAGATTTATTAATAACATCCTCATGTTTAATTTAGTTGTTTTCTTTTATAGGATCATTATGCTAGAAGGAATCCTTAATAGTCGATGATAAGGATTGTGCTTCAAGGGAATGCGAGTTCGTTTTTATTGTTTAAACATTAAATTTCAATAAAATGTTTTGTCCAAAAAACGTTGTGCTTTAATGATAAGAATTACATGCCCACACTTGAATTAATTTTATACATTACTAATATAGGAGACATTATATTCTTAGGAATCTTTCTGTTACATGTTTTATATATAAATGATGATAAGATTAAAAGATTAAAACAAAGAGTTAAATTTTTAAGTAATGAATTAATATTCAGATAAAGAATGTTTATTTGTTGGAATTAATTGATTAATTTAAATGAATTTCGACAACCATTTTTCATGATTTGATTTTATGAAATTCAGGTGAGTTTATTTTTTATTATTAATCATGGCTTATGAGATTATCCAAAATTATAAGTCCCATTCTTGAGATAATTTCAAAACCAAGTACTTCATATTTATCTTGAGAATATTTCATGAGTGATAATGGGACACATCAGCTACCAGAACATATATTGAAACTTTTCAAGGAGATTGACTGTGAAAATACACTTTTTAAATGACGGAGACATCATTTGACAGACCACATTCTCTTAAAATTCCACATTTAAATAAATCCTTAAATTTTCCAATAGCAACCATGAATTAAATTGTTATGGATGATCCATGTTTCAAGCCATTTTTATCAATTCCTACCCTAATCGTAGTATATTCATGATATTTTAATGTTGATGTGTGGGGGTAAAGGGAATCATGGTGGAAGGGACGTCATACATTGAAAGGAAAAAGTTTGTGGGTGTTTTTGTGTGAATTGATATGATTGTGGAATCATTAATTATACTCTACTGTTGTAATATCCTGGACCCGGGTGCCACTCAATGGGTTCCCCGAACCCGGTTGGTCACATGACCTCAAGCGCATTTCCCCAAATACCAAAGGCTGCCAACTAGTAGCAATGGGCTGGTTCTGATAGTGGGGAAACTATACCCTCATTTTTCAAAGTGTAATGTAGTGGAACAAATAAAAGCATACAAAGCAAAAGTAGTAAATAATACAAATGATGAAATAGACCGAGTACTGAAGTAATGAAAAGACCAATATTCATATATAATGATTAAATATGTCTCCAAGTATAAGAAAGCGGCCAAAAAAGATACACTGCAATCTGAAAAATTTAATACAAGGGATAAATACAGAAAAGTAAAACAAAACAGTGCATCAGGAACTCAGCAGCATCGCAAGCCTAAGCTAGGTCACATGCTCTCATTCTCCTCTACAACAATCAAGTACCTCTATAGGGACCCTTACTATTATCCACACAGGTAGAAATATAATTTGTTTAGGCCCAAGACATGACCCAAATAAGGTGTGAGAAATAAATCCCAGTAGGAAAATACCAAAGGCCTATGCCCAACTGTGATTGAAAATGTGCAACAGCTGAGCGTAATAATAAAATGCAGTAAACTAGGCAGTACTCAAATATAACTATAACTACAAGATACATCACCATTTTATTAGTTATTTATCAATTCAATATAATTGAATTATATGTTCTTGAGACTCAGCCTCAGCCAACAATCTCCTATACAATTCCATAGAAAAAAATACAATAGTGAATATTTAAATGTACCTTGCCCTCATGCTAAATAGTACCTTGTCATAAGGCTAATCAGAACCTTTCCCTTAGGACAAACTAAAATGAAACCCTCAGGTATCCACCCTCATGCATAATGAGTATTTACCTCTGGCATATGAGATATTTCCCTTAGTCACAGAAGCTACTTCCATCAGGAATAAGAATTTTTCCCTCAGGCGAATCAATACCTTTCCCTCAGGTGAATTTATACTTTTCCCTTGGGCTAAACAAACCAATGCCCTCAGGATAATAATAACACTACCCTCCGGCATAGCAAGTAACTGGGCCGATCCCAATGCAAAAAAAGCAGTTCATATAAGTTCCTCTTAGGAAAATAGAAAACATGTTATAGATATGGCATACCCTCTGGTATCTTGGCCAAACGGTTAAACATAGAGAACACACCCAGGGGGGACCCTAGATCCAAGCAATGATCCCACACAACATTTATACATGTTCATTAAATTACCTATGAAATTATAGTCATTTATTTAATCAAGGCCTCAGCCATGTGACGCCCCATAATCGAAACATAGCACAATGGTACAAAAAAACAGTCAGTAGTTGGAATTAAACCTCAGACCACCTACCTTGATCTCCTATGATCAATATACGTGAACGATGCCTCCCAAAACATCTGAGAACAAAATATATCTGGGAAAAAATGATAACCCATTCAAACAAAAATAATATCACTTCAGGAAATAATTGGTAAGAATGTCCCAAGGAGAAGGAAGGTCTTACCGCACGATTAGAACATGATCTATGGTGGAAGAAACAGATTCTCATCATGAGATTGGGATCTCCTACAAGATCCAGCCTCTCCTCCCAACGTCCAAATGCCTCCACTTAATCCTCTACCAAATGAGGAGGACACTTCCAATTTTAAGTGAAAAAACAACACGGCATGTAATTGGGTGTACACGGTGTGTAATTTTCATCATTTAACTGTTCCTATGGTAGACACTTTTCACCACCATATTGTTCATCTTCCAACATGAGAACATGGAATGAATTTCTGAATACAAGATGTGTACTGTCACTCTACTAGTTGCTACATACACTGCAATATTGTTCATATGTTTAATGATCACATGTCGTGTAAATACCAAGTACACGATGTGTAGTCTGTTTTTACACCCCTCATCACCGGAAGTCCTACACACTATGTGTACTCTTCCCAAATGGGCAAAGTACATGGTGTGTGGAAAAGTACACAATGTGTACCCTCAAAATTTGGGATTTATCCTCATTTTCCTTCTTTTCACAGAAACACTTAAGGGGAAAAAAATAAGAAACCCATACCACATGAATAAGAACAAGGTTCATACAAACATCCCTGCTTAAAGCAATTCATCCAAAAAACTACCCTTCCAAGAGTGGTAAAGATAATGATCAGAACAACTATAGACACTGAGCAAATACATCGGTCTCCCACTCCCAAGTTTCGTCCTACACTCGGCCATGCTGACATAGCATCCGTATAAGAGGAATAGACTGACCTTAGAGAACCATCATGCTCCTATACAAATATGAAACAAATTCACTTCAAAGGATTAATCAACCTAAACCTAAACCTCCTCAGGCTGAAAGGCGTTAGATGGGTGTGAGTGGTAACAGCTTATCTAAGATACATGGAAGATGTCATGCATGGACCAGTACCATTGTGGTAACTGCAACCGATGGGCAATCTGCTCGACTCTCTCCAGAATCTGAAACAACACTACATACCTTGGTGAATGTTTACCCTGTCTCCTGATCAGCCTATGTACCAACCACGGTGAATCACGCAAGAAAACATGGTCCCCGACCACAAACTCCAAGGGTCGTCTATGGAGATCAGCACAAGATTTCTGACAAGACTGTGTAGTAACCATCTGCTTCTGAATCAACTAGAACTACTCTAAAATCTCCTGAACAAGATGTGGTCCCAATAAAGTGCCTCACCTGCCTCCAACTGACACAATGGTGATCGACATGGTTTACCATATAAATCCTCGCATGGGGTCATCTCAATAGTTTCATGAAAACTTTTGTTGTAGGAAAACTCAACTACGGGTATGTGCTTCTCCCAAGATCCCCCAATGTCCAGGACGCAAGCACGTAGCATGTACTTAATCACCTTTATCATACACTCTGACTGGGTATTGGTATGAGGGTGGTAAGTTGTACTCAGAAGCACCTATGTACCCACTGGTCTCTGAAAACTCCTCCAGAAACGAGATTTAATGTAGGCGTCAGTATCTAAAATTATCGAATGATGAACCCCATAAAGATGTACTATCTCTCGAATATACAACTTCCAGAGCTCTTCAACACCAAAGGTATCCTTGATCTTTAAAAAGTGAGCTACCTTCGTTAGTCTGTCCATAGTAACTCACATGGCATCATTGCCTCGAGGTGAACTCAGCAACCTGATCATGAAATCTATTGCGACATCATCCCATTTCCACTCAGGGATGGGTAACTATTGTAACAGTTGAACTGGTATCTAATGCTATGCCTTCACCTGCTGACAGGTGTAACATCTCGTATCAAAACCAAATACTTCCCTTTACATACCCAGCCACCAATACTAATGTCTCAAGTCATGGAACATTTTTGTAACTCTGGGCTGCACTGACCAAGCTGAATCATGAAACTCTTGCATAATCTCCTTGGGTATATCTCCTGGAACACACACTCATCCATGGATACAAAGTAACTCATAATAACCTATAGTCCAACCAGGAGGGGGTCCTCACTATCCACTGACTCCCGTACAACTAGGCCTTTTGAATCTGATAGGTGTCTCATCCTCAATCTATCCCGGAGGGCAGAAGTCACAAATAAGGATGAAAGATAGGTTTTCCCTTAACTATCATGAACTTCCAAATTCATCTCTGAGAACAAATCCATAAGCTGCCACTCACCACGGGCCTCCTATACTGCCTATATCTGAGTCATCCTGCTCAGTGCATTAGCCACTGAATTACCCTTACCAAGTGTACATGCAAGCTCGAACTCGAAGGACTGAAGGTATTCAACCCACCTTCGCTGTCTCAAATTTAGGTCACACTGGTAAAGATAAATTTTTGACTTTGTAGGACCATAAACACCAAAAAATGTACTCCCAATAGATAATGACTCCAACAACATAACACATGAACAACTGCATCAAACCCAAGATCATGCGTCGGGTAATACCTCTCATGTAGCCTCAACTACCGAGACTCGTACGCAACTACTCGATTTCTCTACAACAAAACTGCCCCCAGCCCAATACCTGATGCATCATAGTAAATAGTGTAGCCCCTCCCTTTCTCTGGAAGTGTCAGGACTGGTGCTGATTTCATTCTTCCCTTCAACTCTTGAAAGGCTATCTCGAAAGCTTATATCCAAATGAACATCACACCCTTCTTTTTCAAACCCATCAACGGTGCTGTGATGTGGGAGAATTATTATATAATGTTCCTATAGTAACAAGTCAGCCCAAAGAAACTCTATATCCCAAACACGCTCTTTGGCTACTCCCAGGAAACTATTTCTCTCACTTTCTCTAGGTCTATCACAAATCCTACCTCTGAAATGATATGACCCCAGAAGTGAATTTGGTCCATCCAAAAGTTGAACTTTGGGAGCTTAGCATATAGCTGATGCTCTCTTAGTGTACTCAAAATGATCTCAAAATGGGTAGTATGGTCATGTCGAGTATGAGATTACATATTGATATCATCCATGAAGACTACCACAAAAAAATCCAGATATGGGTGGAACACACGATTCATCCGAGCCATGAAAACTGATGGAACGTTCGCGAGTCCTAATAGTATGACCAAGTACTCGTATAGAAAATATCTTCCTTGAAACGATTTAAGCGGTATATCTGATGGTCTAACACATAATTGATGATATCAGGATCTCAAGTAAATCTCTGAGAACACACTATCTCTTTGAAGTTGATAAAAAACATCATCAATCCTTGGCAAGGGATATTAGTTCTCGACTGTCAACTGGTTCAGCTTTTGAGAATCCACACAATGTCTGAGGGTACATTCTTCCTTATTTGCAAAAAGGATAAGAAAACCCCAAGGAGATGTATTGGGATGGATTAAACCCTCTGCCTGTAACTCCTCCAACTGCCTCTTGAGCTCCTACAACTCTGGTGTAGCGATTTTAAAAGGATGAATAGACATTGGTGTTGCCCATAGAACAAGCTCAATAGAGAAATACACATATCACTCCAGAGGTAGACCTAAGAAGTCATCCGAGATGACATCCATGAAATGATCAACCATCGGAGGGAAATCCTTCTAAAATTTTCACTGGTCATCTAGATACAAACTCACTATCTGGGTCGTCACTCCACCACACCCACAATGCTAGGGTCCGTCTCGGCTCGCCTTGACATCCCATTCAGCCTTGTATAGAAACTATCATCCCTCTGTTGATGTGAAACACACCCTGCGATGATAGCAATCTACAATGGCATGAAAGGGTACCAACCAGTCCATCCTGAGAATGAAATCATAGATCATCATCTCTATGACATAGAGGTCCCATAGAATGTGACACCCACCAACCTCTAGGGGCACTCTCTGTACTGATTCACACCTTCCATTATAATCACCAATGGAGTGTCTAGAATCCTAATATCAGAGGAAGAAGAATCATTGATCCTAAGGCTCTCCATAATGGCCCAAATACAAAGCGATGTGTAGCACCAGTATCAAAAAGTACTGAAGACAAAATAGAAGCAACTAGAATAGTACCTCTGACAGCGGATGGTATGGGATCCTACTTCTGTTAGGACTATAACACTAAATATGCATGCCCAGTGTCGCGGCCCTGCGACATAGCCTGGATACCATGAGGTGACACACCCTTCTGTCTCTGTGATCTTGGTGTTTGGATACCACGACCACGACCACCACCTCGGTCTGAACGTCCGGATGTATCCTAATTCCCTAACTGGTAAGAATCTGTTGGCCATAATCCTGTATTTAGATTATGCACAGAACCCCTCTCACTAGCCACAGGTGGAAGCACCCTATAAAGGCACTGCAGATGACCCATCTTATCTCAAGCTCAGCACTCCACTGGGTCACATGGATATTGCTATCTCTTATGTCCCTCTTTATTGTACTGATATCACATCACTAGGACACCTGAAGAATTCTTCTGGATATTACTGCCACAGTGAGAGAAATCCATCTGCCTCTTCATCTTACTGATAAAATAGTACCAGAAACTGATGTCGAACCACCCTGGCCTACACCACTAGCTTCCCGCCAGTTCCACTCAATAATCAGTGCCTAGTTCACAATATCTTGTATAGTAGGCAGCCTGAAAATTTTCACGAGTGCTCGAATGTCATATCGAATACCATCCTTAAATTGTCGATCCCTCAATGTCTCATCATACACAAGAACAAATGCAAATAACTGTACTGTGGTGAAGCGGGTGAAATAATACATCAGTGATATTACGCCCTGCTACAGATTCATGAACTCTCGAGCCCGATCTTCCCTCAACGTCTCCGGAAATAAAAATTCATAGAATACTGCCTGAAAATCATCCCACCCCACTTCTCTTTGATCCTCGGTCTTGGTGGTAACATCCCACCATCTCTTCGAAGAATCATGCACCATATATGTAGTGAGTTTGAACCTCCTCCCTAGAGGTGTATCTAGATGCTCGAAGATAGTCTGCATAGAACCCAGCCAAGACCATGCATCTTGTGGTCCTCCATCCCCTGAAAATGTAGGTGGATGCTACTGATGGAATATCCATGTCAGATCTGCCATAGATGTGGCAGCCGACCGTGCTCCCTAAAAGGACTGCATAAACCGCATGAAGCTTTCACAGAACTGTGCATCCACGCTTGTGTCTGATATAATGGTTGGTGTCGCATCTCTCTCTACTGGATGATCCATCTGTAGCCCGTGGCCTACCGTATTTAGAATATACTTGATACCACTCTCTTGGAGAACAGCTAGAGGTCGTCTTAGTGGCACGACTCTACAAGTCCAAACACACACCTTAGATTAATATTATCAAGGACTAAGAATAAAAAGTGTAAGGAGGGGACAAGGAAAACATGTTTTACTGTAAAATACTACACGGCCTGTATAATAACCACACCGGGTGTTTCCTCATGTATTTCACTTGGGTGTGTACTCTTCCAGAACTGGTCGTGTAACACCCCAAACACACAGTGTGTTTTCCACACACATGACATGTATCTGTATTTTATTCCCCTTCCTGAGTCCTTCTAAACGACTTAGTTACACATATCTACTTTAGAAGTGACTACACAGTGTCTATATGATTTACACGTCATGTACGACTTAAATTCCAACTGATGTTGTTGTTAGTTAGATGGCTAGCTACTCAGGTGAAACTACACGACGTGTTACAACTACACATGGCGTGTACCCCACCCCATTTCCTCATCCACATGGCCAAGTCCACGTGGTCTATCACTAGTCAAGACTACACAGCGTGTCCCACAGGTATACAACGTGTCCAAGAAAAGGTAACACCAACCCATGTTTGTTAGTAACACGGCTGGATTCCTAGGTTATACTACGCGACATGTTCATTATTGACACGGTGGGTATAACATCATATTTCTCTGTCTTTGTTGTTATTTACACAGAGGACACATGGTCAAAACAACACAGTGTGTACAATAGGTACATGGCATGTGCCCTCAAGAACTTCCTAATCCCATGTTTATGCCAACATGGCCTATGACTCAGTTAGATACTACACGGTGTGTACAAAGGGTACACGACGAGTAATTAATTTTTTTTTCTTTTCTTCCCAAACAAAAGAGTACATGGAATGTAGTCAAAATACATGGCGTTTATTCTAGGTTTTCCCGATAGTAATCCTTAAAAATCCTCCAAAGCCGAGAAAAATATTGAAACCATCACCTAACAGCCATATTCCGATCTGTGAGGGCCCATAATCCCTGTGAATCAAATTATGGCATCTTATACATGTTATAACAAGGTAAATAGGTTGATGATACACCAATCTGGTTGATGAGGGTCCATACTCTTCAAAAACCAAAGTTCAACATTCATTATCAAAGCCTTATATAACAATACCCTATCTAATAGAAGGTATTTTATCAAGGACTCTTTGACAATATCATGCATTCTCTAGCACAACATCTATTAGAACAACATGTAATTTCTAATTCACCTTTATGGCATCGAATCTATGCATGTCATGTAATTATATCATGTGCCTAAATGATGTGTGCGATGGCATAACCTCATCTAATCGGGTTGCAACTAAATATAACCCAGCTATAAAAATAAAAATAGCTCACCACAAGTGTGTCACCCAATAGTGAAAATCAAATCAATTGTAAAAACCATAAACAGAAAATCACAATTTAATTCTAGGAAATCTGGCCTTTACCTGTACACAGGGTAGCTACTCCCGGGCACAGTTATTAATGAATGCCATAACAATCTATCTTTCTATCATCGCCAAAAAATAATGTAACTTAGAGTAAAGAAAACATCCATCTGATACCACATTGTATCATCCTGGACCCGGGTGCCACTCAACGGGTGCCCCGAACCCGGTTGGTCACATGACCTCAAGCGCATTTCCCTAAACGCCAGAGGCTGATGACTAGCACTGAGGGCCTAGGTCTGATAGTGGGAAACTATGCCCTCATTTTCCAAAGTTTAATGCTTCAGAAAAAATACAAGCATAAAAAAGCCGAAGCAGTAAACAATACCAATGTTGAAATAGACAGAGTACTGAAATAAATAAAAGACCAATAGTAATATATAATGATGCAATATGTGCCCATGTTTGAGAAAACAGCCAAAATGAAGATACACTGCAATCTGAACAATACAATACAAAGGAAAAATACAGCAAAGCAAAATAATACATTGTAGCCGGAACTCAGAGACATCGCAAGACTAAGCTCGGTCTCATGCTCTCCTACTCCTCTACAACAATCATGTACCCATATAGGGGCCCTTTCCCTTATCCACACCTGTAGTAATATAATCTATTTGGTCCTAAGACATAAACCAAATAGGGTGTCAGAAATAAATCCCAGTAGGCACCCACTAAATGCATGTGCCCAACTGTGAGTAAAAATGTTCAATAGTAGTGCGCAATAATAAAATGTGATAAACTTGGTAGCACTCAAAAGTAACTATCTATACCATATATATTTCCATTTTATTAGTTATTTATAAACTCAATATAATTGAATTATATGTTCCCGAGACTCAACCCCAGCCAACAAACTCTGATAGAGTGCCATATAGAAAACCACAACAGTGAATATTTAAATGTACCTTTCCCTCTTACTAAACAGTACCATGCTCTTAGGCTAATCAGAACCATTCCCTCAGGCCAAACTGAAATGAAACCCTCAGGTATCTACCTTCAAGAATAATGAGTATTTCCCTCAGGCATTCGAGATATTTCCATTAGGCACAGAAGCTACTGCTCTGAGCCATATGATCGTTTCCCTCAGGCAAATCAATACCTTTCCCTCAGGCGAATCCATACCTTTCCCTCGGGCTAATCAAACCACCTCCCTTAGGCTACGACAAACACTACCCTCAGGCATAACAAGTAATCAGGTTGAGCCCAATGAAAAATAAACAATTCCTACATGTTCCTCTCAAAAAAACTTATTACATGTTATAGATATGGCATAACATCGGGTATCCTGGCCAAATGGCTAAATAGGGGGACCACATCCACAGGGTGGACCTGGTTCCATGCAATGATCCCACATAGTAGTTATACATATTCATTAAATTACCTATTCAATTCTTGGCATTTAATTAATCAAGGCCTCCGCCATAAAACACCCCAACATGGGTGTTAAGCACAATGGTACACAATAATACTGAGCAGTTGGAATTAAATATTAGACCACCTACCCTAATCACCTCTGATCAATATACGTGAACGATGCCTCCAGAAATGTCAGACAACATTGTATATCTGCGAAAAATTGATAACCCATTCAAACCAATATGACATCCAATCAGAAAGAATCGGTAAGAACGACAAAAGTAGAAGGAATGACTTACCCGCATGGTTCAAACAAGATAGATGGCAGATGAAACAGATTCCCGGTGTGCGATCGGGAGCTCCTCTAAGCTCCGGCCTCTCCTCCTGAGATCCAAATAGTTCCACTCCCTCCTCTACCGAATGTGGACGCTATAGACCGTTTTAAGAAAAAAAACAAACTAAACAGTGTGTACCTAAGAGTAAACTACCTTTAATTTTTCCTCATTAAATTGTTCCTCTGGTAGCTACTTTTCACCGCCGCACTATTAATATATCAACATGAGTACACAACATGTATTTTTGAATACACGACTTGTACTTTTGCTCATCTGGTGGCTAATTCCTCCGCCTAACTGTTCACATTCCGACTGATTACACAACGTGTAAATACTATGTACATGGCATGTAGTCAGTTTTTACACCCTTCGTCACTGGAAGTCCTACTATCCCTATGTACTCTACCCACATGACCAAAGTACATGGCGTGTGGAAAAGTTCAAGGTGTGTACACACAAAATTTGGGATTTCTCCACGTTTTCTTTATTTTCAGAAAAAACACATAAGGAAATCGGAAAAGACGAAACATGAGCATTAAGAATTAGAACCAGGTTCATACAACTATTTTTCCCCACTTGAATATAAAATAATGAAAATGACAAGATGGACCTAAAAATAGGAAAATTAGTTTTGATTTGGGGAAACAAAAAATCACCATTAATCGACCAATGGTTTTTATAATACATGGGTTGATGGTTTATTTGATATTTATTATAACTATAATATTAATAATAATAAAAGAAAAGTTTCATTGAAAATTAAAATCAATATAAAAAACAATAGGGTTCAAAAATCATTTATTACGCATAATTTGGTCATAATGTTACATTGAGTTTAGGTGGAATGGGTGTTTATACAATGAAGGGGAGAATTTTATTACATTTTTTGATATCATGCATTGTAATTAAGAGATAAGCCTCCTCCTAGAGCCTTAATGTTTAAATGAATCAAATCCTACCAACCTCAAGCCTTAAAGTCAGTTAAACCATTATATGATGTCATAATTACTTGATGTACCTTTTGACTATAGAAAGTAGAGAAAGTATTTCACTTACAAGACTATGGATAATGAACATGTTCTCATGATATGAGAATAACTATGCTTGATATTTATAATGAGAGATGAAATGAATGATTAAAAGGTGAGGTAAATCCTAATGTGGCTGTTCAATAATAACGAATTTAGGAGCATGAATTAAAGAAAGGATAAGTTCTGTAATTTATCAAAGGGGAAATGTAAAATACATGATTTGATATTTTCTTTGAAAAATTAAAAATTAAATTGATATTCTATATGGATTTTTAATTTTTAATTTTACATTGAGAATTAATTTATTTTATTATATTGGAATATGAATATTGGTAACATTGGTTCTCTCTAAATTCGATGTTGAGATTTTATAATTGAGGAAAAGCATTGTATAAGTGTAGTGGAATTGATAGATATAATTATTTATTCATTTTATATATTAATTTAAATAATATACTAATTCCCCATTGATCAATTTGAGATTATTTAAAACAATTTTGGTTTTACGGGTTGTTTTGGAATGAAATGTGAAATGTTCTCTATCATGAAATTTTAACGAATTTTCCTAAAAAGAGTATTGTGGGAATAAATTATAAATAATTAACACAATTTGATGGACTCTTTTTTATGGAATATGTTATTTATTTTATTCAAATTTTTCTTTAGGACCAAAATATTGTTTGACCTTCTTATGCCTAGAAAAAATCAGTCAAGAGGATATATTTTTTGAGAAAATATTGTGGACCCCTAATCCATAATAGAAGAATAATAAGGTCTACACTCCTCAATTTGAGGTTATTATACCATGAATGGAATTTTTACTCATAGGAACATTCATTCAGTAAATTTCATGTATTTTGAAGATCATCATGATAGAATATGAACAAAATATTTTAATGGAAGCTTCCTAAAACCTTCATCCTGAAAAAGAAAAAGTTAATAAAAAAATTCAGAAATCCTACTTCATATGGAAAATTAAACATAAATTCTGAGGGTGAGTAGAAGAGAAAATTGTGAACAACATTTATAATGGAGTAAAATCATGAATCATCCAGTTTATGGTTATAAAATATAACAACTTTTGGAGGACACTTGTTTCCAATAAAATGAGGAGAGCATTGACTTCCCTAATAATTCTATTCCACTCCATTCCATTACGTTTGAGGTACCAAGGATTATATATACACAATGGGAGTTCAGACAGAATTTTCTCCATTTTTTATTAATTAATTTATTTTATTAATTTTGGTTTTTGATTTAATATGAAATTTAATTTCATAATAAATTTATACATGGTTTTTATTTTATTTTTCTGCCACCTAACTACCCTCCAATATTCTTTATATTATATCCTTATATTCAAATTTTATTCTTCTAATACTATCCACCATAACATTATATCCTAAAATAGTAAGGGATAACTCGAGGCTTGGATCGGGGGAGGTATGTGGCAATTTCATTTATTTTGTGCTAAAATTATTATGTTTTATTATGTTTTTGATGAGAAAGAGTGATATGCATGGGTGTTGCGATTGTCCGTCTAACGACACAATGTTTTGTAAATATATATTCCTCTATTATAAATATGACATATAATCACATGAATACACAACATAATGAACTATTAAGTAATATGTGATCTTTAAACATAAGTTTGTCAAATCTTTTTTTGGAATTTCGAAAATCTGATATACACGGTTGCGATATGTATGTTATTTCGAGTTTGATAAAAAACACAGTTTTTGGTTAATATTAACCTACCATTAGGAATACCAAAATGACCTTATAAAGAGTGATATACCATATTGAATAGTAAAATTACCTATGATAATATATTAATAATATTCATGTTGAAAGTACGATATAACTATATTTTAGAATATGTTAATGAATGTTTTAAAATTGGTTTTTGATAATAAATGATGATTTTAATAAAATATGAAAATATTCATATTTTGAAAATTATTTTTAGAAAATGTATTTTCTTTTTTGATTATACATGTAGAAAAATGATTAGGGTGAATTTTTGGTATATTTTTTAAATACTTGAATTTTTTATAAATAGTAAAATATGATAATTTATGATAAATGCTAAATAAGGTTTTTATTAAGTCATTGATGATGATCTGCTGATGTAAGCCCAATTTTTTCAAATTCACATGCTTGTATTACTGTTTTTGGTCATGGAATCATTACTATTTCTGGTCTTGATGGAAAATAAAAAACTAAAGATTATAATATTTTGAAAATCCTTCTCTCCTCCACTATAAATCCCTCCCCCCTCACTCCCTCTTCACATCACTACTCTAAAGCCATGTTCCATGCCAATATTCTACGTAATTATCTCCCTAAGATCATAAACTAGGTCCAAAATCCACTCTCCACTTAAAAATACCAAATCCTATCCCATTAAGTAGTTCTCAAAGGAGATAAACACAAGAGGTAAATTCCTCTTTCAAATTATTTAATTTCTTTTATGTTCTTCTCTTTTGATATTTATTTCCTCACCTCCCGTCACCCAAATAGTATGATAACTCACGTAATATACATATATTATAATTTTTTTATTCTAATGAGATATTTCATTTTCTTCTCTCCATTCCCCACCTTTTAATTGAATGAAATGAAAGCGTCGTTGAAGATGTGCTAATTCAGCACATTCAAGGACAATAGTTTATCAATACATCTTGTCATCATTAATACTAATCATGATACAATTTGTGTTATGGTTGAACCAGATTATTATATATATAATATATTCTTGTTATGGTTCTTTAATTCTTTTTCACTAATGGAATAATGTAATAAATCAAAACATGTTCATTGTAATCGAAGCCACCGTTTAACCAAAACAGTTATCACCATGGATTTATATATAATATTTAGACATTGGTCTAAGTATCCAGATTAAAATTGTACGTGTGTAATATCTTTTATGTTCACTAATAACTTACAACATCAATTCTAGGAAATCACTATCATCATCTTTGTTTATCGTATCAGGAACCGATCATTAAAGGCATGTAAGAAAATGGGACCCGAACAATGAAATTAAACCTCATAACTAATCAAAATGTTTATAAATGAAAATAAAATGATTATTCTAAACCAATTATATATATATGATCTTATGGAATTATTAATTAATAATACTAATTTGTTTATTCATCTCATTAATATAGAGTGGAGAACACCAATATATTTAAGGTAAGGGATCTTCTCCATTTCACTCTTTATCAAGATGTCCTCTGTGCAATGCCTTTTTTCTGCAATAAAAAAAGATAGGGAAGTTTTTCTCACCTCCCTCATACTACCCTCATGATATTTAAGTTATGAAAAACCGCATTTCTCTCTCATAAGTCCTCCTTAGGTACACCTGACAACATGCTGATAAATAGTAATGAATTCTACCAAAACATTCATTAATTTTTCGGATTGCCTTATCATTCATTATATCATATTTGATTTTTCTTATCTACTTATGTACATATATGAAATTCTGTTTTTTTTTAAAAAAAATTAATTTATGAGGACCCTTTAATCACTCTATTTTGGTGATATACATGTTTTTAAAGGATTCCCTCCATAGAACATATAGATAATAAAACCTATTTTAAGGGGACTTCCCAAATTTATTACCCAATTTCATGTGAAATATATACCCAATTTTAGGCCTCCATTGTCTTTATAAAATCATAATTTTCATTATGAAATACTTATTGGATCAATTATGATTTTATATAATAGATCATCCTCTTTTCTATTTTAAAATCACTATAGCATTTCCTTAAAACCACACAAAATTGTTTTAATGAAATTTTTTCTCAAAAAAATTCATATATTTTCCCACTTATATTTGACACCGATTACCATGATATATGACTAATTTACCACATTAAAGCCCATGTATTTCATAATGCCTTTCTTTCATGGATACATTCATTATACACCTTTTGGTTATGCTTTATGTCATGATTGTGGTAAACAATTCCTTCCATGGGTACCCTTATGTTTATGTAGGTAGATTATGTATGATTATTTATGTGGAATGAATGTTTATGTCGAAATAATATTCATGAAAATATTGCTATGGGTGCACAAAGATACCACTCTTATGCATTGGGTAAATTTATGTCTTACGAGATGCGATGTAAAATGGGATTGGTGGTTAGCCTTGGCCAGTAATAAAATGGGAATCGGGATTTGCGGTTATCCTTGACCCTTACTAAAATTGGAAACAAGATTGGCGGTTATAATTCACCAGTACAATAGAAATCTTTTATTATTATTCCATATTTATATAATTCCATGTTTAAATGATTCCATGCATATATGATACAAATCTATATGTTCCGTTATTTTGATATCATTATATCACGCCACCTTACTCATGTGCTTAGCACATATGCTTATGTTCATCCCCTTACTGGGATTTTTAGCTCCTCCCTTAATTTATGTGTTCCCCAGGGTACCCTATGTAGATGTAAGGGATCAAAAGAAGTCAGGATCTCTTTATATAGAATAAATAATGACATTTGTTTCACCCATGTTTTATGTTTTATGTACAAAGTCCTCCAAGACACAAAACATAAAAATCCATGGATTGTACTCTGATGTATAATTTTGCTTAAAATCATGAAATGTTATATGTAAAAGGCTTGGGTCACTATAGATGGTATCAAAGGATAGTGTAGTTATTTTTGGAGATTAGGAATAGAGCACCTTAGTGAGAAACATAAATATGAGACTAAGTATTAGAGAAAATTCCTAAATTTTGGTGAGTATTAAGTGTTTATCAAGAAAATACATCCCAGTCTATATACGAGTTGGTACATGTGGATCTAGAGCACATGTATCTAGGGTTAAAAACCTAAAACACCACATTGAGTTAGAATCAAACGGAAACTAGTGCACGACAATGGGCCTTTCTGCACTATAGGTTTTGAAACTCCCGGGGATAGTCTTTGGTAGATCATGAGCTAAGTAAAAAAACCAAGCTAGGATATACTTCTTATCTATAAGATTATCCTTTTATGTTTAATTTTTCCTTTTTATTATTTTTTAAAAGGGTATTCCCAAGAGCGGCCTTGTCGAACCCTATACACTCGACAACCCCCTCTCCATGAAGAGATCTTCTGATGAAGCCACAACCATGAAAGAGTTTTTTACAGTCGAGATGACAGTGTGTACGATGGGGTAACACCTCGATCAGCGTTGATTCAAAACAACAATCCTTCAACCGGTGATGTGAACCCATTCGGCCCACCCGATGAGACACTAGGTGACCTAACATGATGAGGGGTACATGGGAGGGGGAAATTCCCCCTAGTGCAGGCTCCCTAGAATCGAACCCCAGACCTCACCAAAAAAAATTGTTATGGCCCTTGACCGTGCACCACTATGCCCCCGCTGAAGTGGCAAACATGTTGTTTGGTAATGAGGTATTGAGGTGGTCTCCCCACCTGCAAGGCGCACATCCCCAGTGAGGACCAAGGTGGCCATCCCATGGGCTTTGGCCAGTTCCCAATAGGGTAGAGGGGGCCACTAGAGGTTTGTTATCATATAGTGCATGCTTCCTTGTGAGGACTAAATCCTGGAACCTCGTGGTCTGGGAAACGCCACCATTAACCAACTGACCAATGACCCACGTTTCTTTCATTTTTATGCTCAATATTTTAGTATTAAACTCCTCTAATTATACATTATTTTTCATAGTTAATGGAGGGAAATATAATAACATGTTCCAATAACCAATGTTATAGGAAATATGAAGAGTTCCCTGAAGATATGCCTTATAACATAGGAGTGGGTGCTCAAAACATCATGAAAGTACTTTTTCAGCTTGGTCGAGTTATGAATAATAACGTGAATCATGTGGAATGCCCTACTCCTCCATGGAAAAAAGCAATTTGTCATATAATCTTTCATGTGGAAAGGCCTCCCATGTTTAGAAGATATTTTCATCCTCTCCTAATGGAATAATATATTAACTCCATTCAAAATAATTCTCCATCCTCTAGTGCTCGGAAGATGATAAGGTTATACCGGCGGTCTATTATTTTTATGGTGAAGATGATCAATGGTGGACACTAGTCAAGAATACAAATTCCCAAGAGGAAATTGATTCCATGGATTTGAAAGTATTCTAGAGGATGTTTTACAAACAATATATTCCTTGAACACACTGTATCATGATGTAATGAGAGTTCCTCATACTAAATTAGAAGGAAGATGAGTCATTCAACGTGTATGAAGAATACTTCAAAAGGATTGAAAGGTTTTCTGCATGCTTTTCCATGAACATTGAAAGAAAGGTGGGTCACATCCTTATCATACTAAAGCCAAGTCTAAGAAAATAGTTGGGGATTAGAGACTTTGATAGTTATTAAGAGATTTTCTTTTGAGCCCTCAAGGATGAAATTTAGAATGGGGAATCTTATTGGTATCTTAGACCCAATGACAAGAAGTAGAAAATTGAGAACATCATGATTGGTTACTCAAAAAAATCCCATGATTGTGTGAAACCTCATTTTTTCCTTTTCATAAGTTGTGTGAATAACCATCCTAGTAACTGTATGATGGTAAGCACGAATTGCTTTAAATGTGGGAAATTTTTTCATCTTTCCATGAACTGAAGAAGGGGTATGAAAAATCCCACTAATGTTGAAGAAGAAAGGATGGTTCAGATCAATACTCAGCCTATAGTGCAGTGTTTCAACTACAAGGAGAATGGGAATTATGCAAGTAATTTCCCTATGTTGAGGGTTGTCGGAGGCAATCATCAACAACCTCCAAGGAAACACGGAAGGGGTTATACTATAACTACTACTGATGTGGAGCTGAGAAAGGATGTGGGGACAGTTACACTAGTTATTCATTAAATAATAGTGAATGTAATATTTGATTCTGGTTCTATGTATTATTTCATTAAATGAATGTTTAGTTGAACTTTTAAAACACCGCATCAAAATTTAGAGGAAAATTTATCTTTGAGAAAAGAAAATGGGGAAATTATTGTGTCCACAGTTTATAACTATTCCTCAGTGAATGTTTGTAGACTAAGCCTCCCAAAAAATCTTTTCATACTTACTCTAGTGGAGTTCTATGCTATCTTGTTCTTGGATTTGTTGTGTTTATAGAAATACAACATCAGTTGTTAGGAAAAGAAGATCACTCTTCAAATCCAAAATCAACCTAAAATATATAAAACTGTAAAGAGGAAGGTGAATCTCCCTTAAAATCGGTGTATCATGTGTGTGTATTAATTATTTATGAGAAATAATTTCTAGCACAAATGATTGAGATGAAGGAGAGAATCATGCTTGAAGTCATTCCCATCATAAGGGATTATACTGATGTATTATCTGAGGAGTTTCCTGGTCTTCCTCCTGACAGAGAGGTTGGGTTCTCAATGGAACATATCATTGGATTTATTCTTATCTCAATGAATCCTTATAGAATTTCCACCATAGAGCATGAAGATCTAAAGAAGCAGTTACCGGAGAATATGGGGAAAAGTTGTATACACTTGAGTTCTTCACTGTGGGCAGAGTTAGTGCTCTTAATCTTGAAGAAGAATAGAAGAATTTCCCTATGAATTGATTGACATGAGCTCAATAAAATCATGATAAAGAACAAGTATCTCATACCATAGATAGATGACTTGTTCGATTGGCTTCATGGGGCACTTATTTATCTAAGGTGGACCTTCGGTGGGGATATCACCAATTTCAGGTGAGGAATGATGATATTCACAAGACTTTTATTTAAACAAGGTATTTACCATATGAGTTCATAGTGATCCACTTAGGACTCACTAATTCTCCAATAATTTTCCTGGATTTAATGAATAGAGTCTTTAGAGATTACCAAGAAAAATTTATAGTAGTCTTTAATTATGATATTATGATATAGTCCAAGGGAAAGGAGGAACATGAAGAGCATTTGAATACATTGTTAATGACTTAGCAGAAGGAGAATTTGTATGAAATGTAAAAGAAATGTGTCTTCTGTATAGAGGAAGAATCATTCATTGGGTATGTTATCACCGACACAGGAATATCTATTGACCCTTCCAAGAAAAAAGGCAATTAAAGAGAGTCCTAAGACAACATATATAACTAAGATCCGTAGCTTTATGGGTCTAGCTGGTTATTATCAACTATTTGTGATGAAATTTTCACAATTGTCAATCCCAAAGACCAAGATGACACATAAGGGAGTAAAGTTTGTCTAGACTCAGGAATGTTAAAACTGTTTCATAGAGATAAAATGGAGTTTTATCACAGTTCCATTACTGACACTGCTTACAGGTGGAGAACTCTTTGTTGTGTATATTTATTATTTAAAGAAGGGAATAGGTTTTGGGCTGATGAAAAATGACAAAGTGATAAATTATGCCTCAATGTATCTGAATATCAATGAGCTAAACTATCCTATGAATGATCTGGAGTTGGTGGAATATATATTTATGTTGAAAATATGGAGGCATTATCCATATGGGGAGATGTTTGAGATATATACTAACCTCAGGAGTCTCAAAATTACATTCACACAAAAAGAGAATTATATGCACCAGTGAATATGGATACATCTCATCAAGGATTATGACTACTCAATCCACTACCATCCTGGTAATGAAAACAAGGTTCCAGATGATCAAAGTGGAAATGATCCAACATCGTTATCAATGTTGAGAATTTAAAAGGATTTGGACTTCCTAGATTTGAAAAGGATGGACATGGGAATCATTTGTGGGGTAACATCATCAATCCTTTCTCCAATGATTGAACCCTCTTGGAGAAAATACAGGACGCTCATAGAAAAGATAAATAAATTAAATAAAAATTGGTAGCTCAAAGAAATGGAAAATCCACCGATTTCAAAATTGACGAGGAATGTTTTTTAGGACATGGGACATGATTATGTGTACCATCTCATCCATAGATAAAGAAGGAGTTATTGAATGATGAACATAGCTCGACCTTCTCTATCCACCCTGGGAGAATGAAGATGCATCGAGATCTCCATGAAAATGTTTGGTAGGAGAATATGAAAAGGGATATTACAGAATATACCTCAATGTGACCGGTATAAATGCAAGAGATGAATGAGAGGTGATGTTCTAAGGGGATGATGAAACCACTTCCCATACCAACATGAATGTGGGAGAACATTACCATAGACATTGTTACTGTACATCCAAGGACATCGAGAGGAAACAATGATATATGGGTCATTGTGGATTGCCTTATAAAGACAGCGCATTTTATCTCAATTCGTGATGACTTCTCATTGGATCAATTTGATAGATTTACATTAATGAAGTGGTAATGATACATGGAGTACCTCTATCTATTGTATTTGATCATGATCTAAGATTCACGTCAATGTTCTGGAAAAGACTCCATCATGCTCTAAGCATTAAACTTAACTTTTGAAAAGCTAATTATCCTAAAAATAATGGCCCATATGAGTGAGATATGAAGACATTAGAAGATATATTGAGAGAATGTTCTATAGAATTCAGAGTATTGAAGCATCATATTACTCTGGTTGGATTCTCCTACAACAACAGTTTCAACTCAATCATCTGAATGGAACCATGTGAAGAACTATATGGGAAAAGGTGCAAAATACCAATGTTTCGCGATGAAGTCGGAGAGAGTAAGAAACTATTGCCTGAAAAGGTTGAAGAAATGGTGGAGATGGTGAAAACCATTCAACATCATATCAAGGAAGCCCAAATTCAGTAGAAAGGTTATGCAGACAATCATTGAAGAGACCATGATTTTAATGTTAGAGACAATATATTTCTATACATATCTCCATGGAGGAAGGATATGAGATTTGGGAATAAATGGAAGATAAGTCCAAGGTAAATTGGCCCCTTCAAGATCCTTGATCGAGTCGAAGATATGGCCTATCGACTGGCACATCTATCTAATATGTCGAAAGTTCATGATGTATTTCATATATCACTCTTAAGAAAGTACATACCAGACTCTTCTCATGTGCTCTCTTTTGATGTGGTTCAGTTGGAGGATGATCATTCTTATGAGGAGCATCCAATGAATTTCATAGATCAAAGAGAAAAATTTATATGCAATAAGATTACTCATCTGGTCAAGATAATATGGAGAACCCATAAGTATGATAAGGAAAAATGGGAATTGGATGAAGCAATGAAGGAAAAGTACCCCACCTGTTTTTTTCCTAGAATGTAAATTGAAATTTTTATGGAAAAACATTGTAAAGGGGGGAAATGTGACAACCTTATGATTTATGAATGTAAATTCCTCTCTCATAAATATTTCATATAATCACAGGAAAACACAACATAATGAACTAATTAGTTCTATGTTATCTTTATACATATATTTTTCTCATTTGTGTTTGGAATTTCAAAAATATGACATACACGGTTGCGATCAGTATGTTATTTTGAGTCTGATAAGAAAAACTAAAAGTTTTATGAATTATAATTCACCCTAATAAATAGTTATATACCGTAATGAATAGTAAACTTACCTATGATAATATGAAAAATAATATTTAAGTATAAAGTATGATATATCTATATTTTAGAATAATTAAATGAATGTTATAAAATTGGTTTTTGATAATATTTTAATATTTTAATTAAATATTACAATAGTCATATTTAGATTTTTTTTATTGAAAAATGGATTTCATTTTTAGAATCTACACATTAAAAATTGGTTAGGGTGAATTTTTGAGATTTTTTTGAAATACTTGAATTGTTGATGAATAGTAAAATATGATAATTTATGATAAATGCAAAATAATGGATTTCTTGAGTCATTGATGATGATGTACTATTGTAAGCTTGTTTGGTTCGAAGTCATATGGATATATTACTTTTTTTATCATGGAATCATCACAATTTCTTGCTTTGAGGAAAATAATAAACTAATGATTATAATATTATGAAAACCCTTCTTTCTTCCCCTATAATCCCCCCCTCACTCCCTCTTCTCTTCACTAAACTCAAGCCTTGTGACTTTCCAATATACCCCCTAAATCTCTCCCCAAGTTCCTCCACATGTCCAAAATCCCCTATCCTCCTCAACATACCAAAACCTCTCCCTTTAAAAGGTTCTCAAAGGAGTTAAACTGAAGAGGTGAATTCCTCCTTTAATTTTTTTTATTTCTTTTATGTTAATTCTTTTTATTGTTTTTTCCTCACCTACCTTCGCCCAAGTAGTATGAGAAATCCAGTAACATAAATGTACTTGAATGTTTTTATGGAAATTGTATATTTCATTGTTTTCTCTCCTTTCCCCTCCATTTATTTGAATGAATTGAAAGCACCGTTTTAGATGTGCTAATTTAGCACATTCAAGGAAAACAATTTTTCAATTACTATTATCATCTTTCATTCAGTTCATGAGACCATTAATTTAATGGTTGAACAAGATTATAATTTATGTAATATATCCTTGTTATTGTTCTTTAAACTTATTTCACTAATGGTATTAATTTATAATGAAAAACATGTTCATCTTAATCAAACCCACCGTTTAACCAAAACGGTAATCACTATGGTTTTATGTATTATATTTCAACTTCACTCTATGTAATCAATTTAAAATTTTGAAAATTTAATATATTTTATGTTCACTAATAAAATAAATATTTAATTATGGACAATCACTTTCATCGTACATGTTTATCCAAACATGAACTGATCATTAAAGACAAGAAAGAAAATGGACCCATACCGTGAAATTGAACCTAATTACAAATAAAAATGTTTATCAATGAAAATAAAATGATTATAATAAACCAATTACATATTGAATAGGTTTTATAATTGTTAATTAATAAAACTAACTTGTTTATTCAGTTCTTTAATAACTAGTTAAGAGCACCAACGGATTTATGGTAAGGGATCCTCTCCATTTAATTCTTTATAAAGAAGTCCACAATACCATGCATTTTTTATGTGTAATTCCAATTGATAGGGTATGTTTCACAAAACCCCACATACAACCCTCATAATTTATATGTGATTATAAACCCCTTTTCTCTCTCATCATTCCCTCTTAGGTAGACCCGACACCATACTGATAATCCGTAACGAATTCTACCCAAACATTCTTCGTTTCTCTGGATTGCCTTATCATTATTTATATCAAAATGGAGTTATATTATCTAAAATTCTAAATATTATAATTTTTTTTATCATTAAAAAAATCATTTATGAATACCCTTTAATCGCTCTATTTTAGGGATATATATGTTTTTAAATGATTCCCTCCTTATAACATCCCGATAAGAAAACCTGTTTTATGGGAACCTCCAAAACATTTTAACCAATTTCAAGTGCACTCTATCCTCTGTTTTAAGCCTCCATGGTCTTTATAAAATCAAAATTTTCATTATCAAAACCTTATTTGTTTAATTAAGGTTTTATATAAAATATTTTACTATTTAATAATTTAAAATCTCTATAGCATTTTCCTCAAAACCGCACAAAAATAATATAATGATAATTTTTTTCAGATACATTTATAATATGTTGTCTCTTCTGTTTGATACCAATTACCTTGTTATATTCCCATTTTACAACATTAACATCCATGTATGTCCTAATCCCTTTTTTCCATGGACACTTTCATGATATGCCTTTTGGTTATGCTTTATGTCATGGTTGTGGTACCCAATTCATTTCATGGGTACCCTTATGTTTATGTTTCGATGATTATGTATAATTATTTATGTGGTAAGAATATTTTTGTTTCAAGAATATTCAGGAAAATTTATGATGGGTGTGCCCAGATATTGCTCCACTGTATGGGTTAAAGTTATGTCTCATGAGATGTGATATAAAACGGGATTGGTGGTCCGCCTTGACCAGTACTAAAATTTGAAATGGGATGGTCATTAGCATTTACAAATTATAAAATGGGAAATAAGATTGGTGGTTAGACTTGACTCATACTAAAGTGGTTAATGGGATTGGCGATTATTCATGTCAAATTCTAAAGAAATTTTTTATGATTCTGCCACATTTTATATGATTCAATGTTTATATGACTCCATGATTATATGATACAATTTAATATGTTCTATGTTTTGGATATCATTATTTCATGCCCCCAAACTCATGATCATAAGATGTATCTTTATGTTCATTCCCTTACTTGGATTTTGAGCTCATCACTTTGTTCATGTGTTTCCTAGGGTACCCTATGATGATGTAAGGGCTCAAATGAAGCTAGTAGCTCTTTATGGATGTTAAATAAAGAAAAATATTTCCCCACAATTTATTTTTTTGTAACTAGTCAACCAGGACACTAGACTTAATGATCCTTGGCATGTACTCTGATGTATAATAATGCTCAATATCATGTAATGTTATATATAAAACACTTGGGTCGCTATAGTCCAACACAATAATGAACTCAAAACTCATTTCTGTTATTTTATTAAATCATTTCACTATATTATATTAATTAGAATATGTTTATATGATGGCATTGATAGATTTAGTAGTTTAAATGGCATACGATGGTGACAGGTTTATGACGATGTCACACTCTTGATCCTGGTGTGCCATGAACTCTGATTATAGGAGGAGGTGAAGTTATGATCGATAAATACATTAAATATTTCTCACCATTAGAAATAATAATATTAATTCCTGGATGGGATAACAGAATGGGATTATAAAACATAATTTAAACAATAATAAGAAAAATAATGGAACCCATAAACCAATCAATAAAGTCCAATTTCTTTCATTAGTAGTTACATTTTTTTCATTTCATTTCAGTTTTATCTTTTATTTAAATTAATTTACATACCTTCCTAAATTACATAAACACAAAATTCATTAGTTTATATGATATAGATATAGTGAGTGAACAAGTGAGAAAGATCCTCAAGTGAGACGAACTTGGTCAGCCTCTATGCTACATTAGGAAAATAATTTTCTTTTTTCATGCTCTACGACAGGCATGCATCACAGCTGGGACCATTTTCATGGATCCAATCAATTAATCATTTACATTAACTACTTCCACATCTTATATAGTTTTAATCAATTTAAAAATAAAATAAATTGAAAAAATTATTTTTAGATGAAGTATCCAAACATTAATTACTCTGTAAGGAATAACAACTAATAGGTTGAACAAAAATCAGAAAAAGAGGACATAGATTATAACAAATATCAATTTAAGGAACATAAATATGCCCTATAAGTACTAATAGGTCTAATAATAAGGGTAATACAATATTTCTAAGCGACCAAAGAAAAACCATAGAATAAGCTATATGTTGGGGATAAATAAGTTTTTGATGACAAATGCAATGATTTTGAAGAAAAACTTGATATCCATATTCCTTCCAAAGAAACAAATCCAGTGCATGATGAAATTTCACCACTTGTCTTTGAAAATGAAGAAATAATGGAGGAACTTGGATACCTACCTCCATCCACTAATATCCAACATCAATAAAAATATACCACTGATAAAGTGAGTGAACCAGAACCAACTGATGTAGATGATTATTTATTAAACACAATCTTATCTAATTTGATTAAATTTTATTTGATTATCAATCCTTATCGTTTGGAATTTTCATATTCGGTAAATCATTTCTTTTCCTTAGAGTAATATAAATAAAATTAAAATGAACTTGTTGAGGAACACATAGAGGTCAATGATTTTAATCAACATATGTTTGAGGAGGCCCATGAAAAAGTCTAGGATGGTGAGAGAGTGGAAACAAATACAAAGAATATTTCATTCATGGGGAATAATTATATATTTATACATAATGTTTTAATTCTATTTAAATAGATTTACACTGTTACTTCCTATTTGATTATTCTATCAATGCATCACATCTAGAAAAACCACTGGATTTTGAAGAAGATATTGTACAAGTTGCAATGATGGGGAAGGATGTTCAAAAATTCATCTTACCCCCACTATTCAAGTTGTACAAAATTTAATAGTGGGTGGATCATGTGAACAATATCCAGGGAGTACACCTCAAAAAGAACAAATAATTAGATGGTAGGAAAATCCACATGTGGTGGTTCATATCAAAGCAGACCCGATGACAATCATACTTTGGATAACAGCTAGTACTGCACTCTAAAGGTATTAAAACATCATCTCCCACATTGGGGATCATACTAATATTTATCATTCTATTCATTCTAGGAATTTAGATTTAAATTTAATTTGTTATTTGTTTACCATGAATCCCCCACCATCACATATTTTTACTTTAATGACCTCATCCTTATGCTTAATGGAGTTATTTTCTTTTTTGGGATCATGATAATAGAATGAAGACTTATAAAATGGAATATAATGACTATCATTCTATGGAATTAGAGAACATTTTTTAAAAAAATATCTAAAATTATTTTATTTATTGGTCCAAACATGTTTTTATATTTAATGATAAGATTTTCATGGCCACAAATGAATTAATGGTTTAATTGTTCTATCTAGGATATATGTGTTTATTAGGAATCCTATGATTCCATGTTATATATTTGAATGTTGATATGAGTAAATGAGTTAAATGGGGAATTAAAATTTAAAATTATGAATGAATAATAAAATAAAGACTCATGATTTAACGGAATTAATTAATTCATGTAAATTAAATTCCCTAACAATTTTTCTGGTTTTAATTTTGGAAACTAAAATGATTTGTAATTTTATTATTAATAATTCATTATGCGGTTTTCACAAAAAATATGTCCTACTCCTGATATAATTCCAAAACAATGTACTTCCAATTTACCGTGAGCATAATTCTTGAGTGATCTCAGGAAAGGTCACCTATCATAAATTGTATTGAAAAGTTGTCAAAGGTACTAACTGAGCAAAAACAACTTAAAATGATTTAGGAATATTTTAGTAAACCACGTATCCCAAAAATAACACATTAATATATATTCGTCTTTTAACCCATGGAGACCTTGAATGATCTTGTTAGGGATGGGCCATATTTCAAGACATTTTTATACATTCCTATGCTACTCTTAGTATATGCCTGATATTTTAAATATAAAGTGTGGGGGTAAAGGGATTCATGGTGTAAGGGATTTTATACATTGTATTGAAATGTGTGGGGTTTATATTTTGAAAATTTTAAAATATAATCAAATCTTTCATTATTCGATATTACTTACCCCTCTTAAATATAAAAAATTAAAATGATAAAAATAACTAATAAATGATAAAAATTGCTTGTGATTTTGGGAAACTAGAAATCACCATTACTAGAGCTACGATTTTAATCATTTGTGGTTAGATTATGGGTGTGATGTTTATTCTAATTAAATATTCTAAAAAAAGAAAAAAATTAAAAGGCTGATTGAAAAGTTAAAAAAATATAAAAATAAAACATTTCTAAAGGGTGAACAAATGATTAATTATATATAATATGACCATGACCTTAATTTGACTTTAGGGAAATTGGTAGTTAGAACATTTAAGGGGATACTTTATTTACACATTTTAACATATTTAATTTTACTTTAGAGATAAATATTATCCATTAAACTTAATGTTTAAAAGAATCAAATCCCACCAATTTTATGCCTTATAATCATTTGAAAATTTATTGCAAGTCCTTGTGATATTATGTGGATTTTGACTATACAATGTAGAAACATTAGTTAACCTACAATCCTATGGATAATAAACATGTTCTCATGATATGAGCATAGAAATACTTTATTTTTATCAAGATAGATAAGATGAACGATTCAATGAATAGGTAAATCATGATGTGGAATATTTAATAATAATGAATTTAGGAGCTTAAATTAATAAAAGTAGAAGATCCGTCATTTTTTTAAAGTGGAAAATTAAAATACATGAATCTATTATTTCTTTCAATAGATATAAATTAAATTTATAATTTACGTGGAAATTTTAAATTTTTATTTGATTTTGAAAATTGTTTGATTTTATTAATTTTGATTTTGAATATTGGTTACATTGGTGTCCATTAATTTCCATTTTGAGATTTTATGCTTGGGGGGAAGTATGGTTTATGCTTGGGGTAATTGATAGATATAATATTTTACCCATTTTATATATCAATTTTAATTATTTAAAACCTCCAAATTTATCAATTTGGGCTTATTTACAGCAATTTTGGATTTATTGGCTGTTTTGGAATAAAATGTGAAAAGTGCTAAATTATGGAAATTTGGCAGATTTTTAGGACAAGGGTATTGTTGGAATAAATTTTAAATTATTAATCCAACATGAGTGGTTATTTTATCATTAATTTATTTTTTTCAACTTCTTATTTGTAGACAAAATCTATTTCGACTATCTTGAGCCCTTAAAAAATATGTTATATTTAAATATTTTGCTGGAGAATTTTGTGGACCCTTCCTTCATAAATGAAATACAACATGTTATACACATGTAAAATGGAAATGATTCTACATTTAATGGAACATGGAATCATTTTCATGTTATACCAATAAATTTAATTCATTTTTTTGTCATGACGATTGCCTTTGATTGAAATATTTTGATGGAAGCTTTCAGGAACCACTGCTCAGAAAAAATAACTATCAATAAAAAATTTTCTACTCTTTTATCATGAGGAAACGTGAGTAGAAATTTTGGTGGTGCATGGAGTATATATTTATAGACAACCATTATTGATGGTACAACACTTGAATAATCCATTTAATGGGTCTAAAACTCTAGACCTTTTTTAGGATAGATTCTGGCTTGTAAGAGGAGGATAGCTCATCCATCCCAAATCATTCCATTCCACTCCATTCAATTCTATCTGAGGCACCGAGGCGAAGATCTCCACCAATGGAGGACTTCAAAAAATCTACACCATTTCTTCTTCATTTATTCTTTATATTTATATTTATTTTTTTTTAATTTAAATTTTTACTAAATTCATTCATGGTTTTTATTTTTTGTGTTTTCATCCACCCAAATACCATTTTTTCTTCCCTATATTTTCTCCTTATATTATACTTTTCGTCTTCTCATCCTATCCCAAATGACCTATTACCCAACAAAATGTGGGGCTAACTCAAGGATTTCCCCAGGGGAGGGCTGTTGCAATTTTATTAATTCTGCAATAATATTGTTATGTTTTAATATGTTTTAGATGAGAAAGAGTGATATGCACAGGTGTGGAGATATTCCACCATGAAATAGAACTCAGAATCATTTATATTATTTTATTAATTCATTCCCCACCATTCTATTGAATACAATTTCTTCCTATCATTGATTTTATCCATTCAGTAGGTGAAATGGAATACAATGCTTCCATGTTTTGGACAATATCACCCTCTACATTGAGGTGTGATGTCAACCATGATTATAAGAAGAGGTTAATTTTTTATTTCTATATTAATTCACAATGTCATAACATAAAATAAATTAATATAAATTAATTATTGATATATCATAATTGTATAATCAAGCATAATTTAAACACTAATAAGAATAATGATAGAACCCACAAACCAACCTATAAAGGCCAAGTTCATTCTTTACTAATTAAATTTTTTCATTTCATGTCAATTTTATCATTTATTTCAATAAATTTATGTTACCAACCTTAATTAAATAAATACAACCAAAAATAATATTTAAGGTGAATTATATTAATTAAATGAGGTTCTTAGAAAGATCCTCATGTGAGATGACCTTGGTTGACCTCTATGCTGCATTAGGAAAACTGTTTTCTTTTTCCATACCCTAGGACGGACGTGCATCATAAGTGGAATCATTTCCAGAGAGAAAAAGAGTTATTTATTTACTTATTTATTTTCAAATTTTAAATATTTTTAATTGTTATAAAAATATAAAAAAATCTTTTTCTACGATGTATCCAAACATCTATTAATATTCATGGAATAAATACACATAGGTTTTAAAAAATAAGAATAATTTGTATTCGAGTTCAACAAAGATCGGTTGAAGGAACATAAAAACTTCATAAATGGACAAAAACATCAAATAGGAAGGGTAAAATAATATGTGCATGCTTCCCATGAAAAAACATGAGTCTATGATACATGTGGGGGTCAAAAATATATTGATGACTTTTGGAATGATTGTGAAGATATAATTTATCTCCCTATTCATTAATAATAACCAGATCCAGTTTTGTAATAAATTTCACACCAAATACTTGAAATCGAAGATAAGATGGAGGAGCTCGACTACAATCCTCTATAAACTGATATATAACATTCAGAGGTACTTTCCATTGATGAAGTTATTAAACAAGATCAAACTGCATGAGATGAATAATTATTAAAATCAACCTTTTCTGATTTCATTAAATCTGATATGAGTATCACACCTTGTGGTTTGAAATTTTCAAATTTGGTGAATCATTTATTTTCCTTAAAGGAAGAGGATGAAACTAAACATGACCTTATTGAGGAACACATAGAGCTCTCTAATTTTATTGAACATAAATTTGAGGAGGCCCAAGAAGAGTTACATGTTGGTGAGTTGGGGAAAACCAATCCAACAGATACTTACTATAATAGGGAAGAATTTGATACTGATACATAATTTTTTAATTATATTAAAATATATTTACACTATACCTTCCCATTTGATTATTCATTTTATGAAGCACATCATGAGAACACAATGGGTTTTTAAGAAGTCATTTCACAAGTAGAAATGAAGGTGGACTAGGTTTCATACTTTGTCTAACAACCACTATGAAATTTATACCAAATTGTGAAGAGGGAAGATCTAGTGTAATTTATCCACAGATTTCTAATCTATAGGAACAATGAAGAAGATGCCAGAAAAATCCACATGTGATGGTTCATGTCAAATAATCACCAACCACCATCATAATTTGGATAATAACAGTTACTGCCCTCTATAGGTAGTAAAAATTCCATGCCCACTTGGGGATCATACTAAGATTTAGCCTACCATGTTTTCCAGGAATTTAGATTTAAATTACATTTGTTGTTATTTTAGAATGAATCCAACTCCCTCTTATCATTTTGAGATTTAATGACACGATATTTATGCTTAAAAGATATTGTTTCCATAATAGGTTCATTTTGGATGAAGGAATCCATAGACAATGGAAGATAAAGACTAGGATTCATGGGAATGGGAGTAAATTTTTATTGTTTAAACTTTTAAACCCCTTAATTTTTTTGGTCTAGAATATGGTTTGATCTTTAATGATACAATTTTCATCCCCAAACTAAAATTAATACTTCACATGAATTATGGAGGGGACATGAGTTTCTAAGGAATCCTGTTTTTTCATGTGTTAGATTTCAATGTTGAAATTATTAAATAATTAAAATAAAAAATCAAAATTTTAAAATGATGAATGGACCGTAAAATAAGCACTCATAATTTTTTAGAATTAATTGATTAATTTGAATAAAATTCCACAACCATTTTTTATTCAGTTATTTTCTATGATTTATGTGAATTGATCTGTTAGTATTAATCATGGTTTAAGTGATTGTAACAAATCATATTTCACATTACCGAGGGAATTTTTAGACCAAGTAAATCCTATTTTTCATCATCATATTTCTTGAGTGATCTTGGGATAGGTCACCTTCTGCCACTTTTATTTAAACATGTAAAAGCTGCTGACTATGAAAAAACACATTTAAAAGTAATGAGTTATCTTTTCATAAACCTATTATACATAAAGAACCACATTCACATAAATCCACATTTTAGCCCAGAGAGACCATGAATGAACTTGTTATTAATGAGACATGTTCCAAACTATTTCTTTTCATTCCTAACCTACTCTTAGTTTAGACATGATATTTTAATGTCGATGTGTAGGACTGAAGGGAATCCTGGTTGAAGGGATACTGTACATTGCAAGGAAAAAGTGTGGTGGTTCTATTGTGGGAATTTTAAAAGAATGTGGAATATTTTATTATACAATATTTTTTCTCTTATTGAAAATAAAAAATGAATATTAAAAAAAAGAAATAAAAAATGGAAAAAACTATTTGTGGTTTGGGGAAAAACACCATAACTATACCTATGATTTTTATCATACGTGGTTATGTGGTGGATGTGAGGTTTATTCCAATCCAATATTTTGAAAAAAGTAATGTAATTAATATTATCATTGAAAAATAAAAAAATATAAAAATAAAAACACTCAAGAGTGTTCATAAATTATTCACTATGAATAATTTGAACAAGACGTTACTTTGAATTTAGGGGAAATCTTAGTTTCTACATTGAAGGGGCGAATTTAATTACAATTTTTGACATCCTGAATTTTTCATAATAGATAAACCTAATAATTGGGACTTAATATTTAAAATCATCAAATCCCACCAAACATGATGTAACATGTTTAATAACCATTAATTGAATATCATTAATTAATGAAAGGAGAAGTTCCTTCATTTTTCAAATGGGAAAATTAAAATAAAATAAATGATTGATTCATTGAAAATTTTGAAATTAAATTGATATTATTTGTTGTTTTCTGAATGTTTTATTTGAACATGCATATTATTTGATTTTATAAATTTCAAATTTGAAAATTTGTAACCTTAGTTTCCTTTTAATTCCATGTTGAGATGTTATGATTGAGCACAAGCATGGGTATGAGTGGGGGAATTGATAGAGATAATATTTTCCTCATTTTATATATGAATTTAAAATATTTAAATCCTCCCAATATATCAATTTTTTCTTATTTACCACAATTTTGTATTTATGGGTTCTATTGAAATAAAATGTGAAATGTGCTTAGTTTTTGAATTTTGAATGATTTTCATGACAAAGGTATTGTGGGAATAATATTTGAATTAGTAATAAAATTTTTGGGACTCTATATTTTGATGTATTTGATTTGTTTTCTTCAAATTTTTCTTTAGGACCAAAATCTATTTGGATAATCTCAAGCCCAAAAAATCATTAAATTTTGAAAAGTTGTTCACATAGAAAGTGTGTAACCCACCTCCGTAATAGAAGCACAACGTAGTGTACACCGATAAAATTGAGATTATTCCACTTGTAAGGAAATGAGTAATCATAGGTGAATTCATCCAAAAAAATTTCATTGTGTTTTTAGATCATCAAGATGGCATTTTAATGAAATAATATCAGTGAAGCTTCCGGAAACCTTCATCATTATATGGTAACAGTCAATAAAAAATTTATAATTCATTTATCTACTGGAAAAATAAACTTTAATTATTATGGTGAATGGAAGAAAAAAGTATGAAAAACTTTAATGAAGGATTAAATTATTTAATCATCCACTTAATCAGTATAAAATATGAAAAAAATTTATGATTTATTTTTTCCTATAGAAGGAGGAGAGATCCGCCATCCCAAATAATTCAATTCAATTCCATTACATCCCATCAAAGGCAATAAGGAGGTGATCTCCATTGAGGTTGGCCATATAAAAATATCCCCCTTTTTCTTCTTTATTATTTATTTATTTTTTATTGTATTAGTTTTTATTTTTAATTTCAATTACTAATAAATTCTTACATGTTTTTTATTTTCGTGTTTTATTCCACCCAACAAGGATACTTTCTTCTATTTATTTTATCCTCATTTAATTTTTTTTATTCTACTCATCATAAACATTGTGACGTCCTACACTAAAAATTGTGTGGCTAACATAGGGATTTCCCTGAAGGAGGTGTCTGGAAATTTTATTCATTCTACATTGATCTTATTATTTTTTATTATGTTTGTGATTAGTAAGAGTGACGTGCATGTGTTTTGAGATTTCAACCACAACACAAAACTCAAACATATTTCTATTCATCTATTAAATCATTTCCCTCCATTCTAATAAATACAATATCTTCATACAATGGAGTAGAGCCCTCAGGTAGATGAAATCACATACAGTGGATCCACATTTTGGATGATGTCTCACTCTCGATTGAGGTGTGCCATCAACCTTGATTATAGGAGGTGGTGATGTTAAGATTGATAAATTCATTGAAGATTCCACATGAATATAATGAATATTAGTATTCCATGAATCATATATTACTGTTTAATTATCTAACGCAATTAAAAACGAATAAGAATAATTATGGAACCCAAAATCCGACGCATAAAGGCCAATTTATTTCTTCAATAATTACATTTGGTTATCTCATGTACCATTTAGGTTTTTCTTCAATTAATTATCATTAAATTAAAAATTTAAATAAAATCAACAAAAAAGAATTGGGTTAGGTGAATTTTATTTTGTGATTGATCATATGAGAATGCTCCTCAAGTGAGATAACCATAGTTAGCCTCTAAACTTTGTCATATAAATAATTTTCTTTTGTAATTCACTGTGAAAGGTGAAAATAAAAACTAGAACCTAATTTGGGGAGCCAATCAGTTATTCATTTTCATTTTCTATTTTCAAATTTATTATAGTATTAAATTTTTTATAAATAAAAAATAAAAAAAAAATCTTTTTCCGTGACATATCCAAACTTCTATTACTCTACATGAAATAATTACTCATCTGTGAAATAATAAGAAGATGATGTCTTAGTGTACAATAGATCTTATATGAAGGATCCCAAAAAGGAAATAATAGGACTATGAGGTCAAATTAAAAGTCTAATAGAATATCTCTATTCTAAACAAGAAAAACAAGAGCCGAATATACATATGTGAGGACAAAAACATATTTAGGACTTTAATAATGATTATAATGAACAACTTGATCTCCCTATTCTCCCTAAAGAACACGATCCAGGTCTAGAAGAAATTTCACCACTCATCTATGAAATTGATGATAATTTGGAGGATCTCGACTACCTACCTCCATCCAATGAGATCCAAATTTAAGAGTAACTTACCAGTGAAGAAGTGCTTGAACCAGAACGAACTAAGGCAGATGATTCTTTCTTAAACTCTACCTTTTCTGATTTTATTCATTCCAATTTGTGTATCAATACTTATGATTTTGAATTTAGATATTCCTTAAATAATTTCATTTTCATAGATGGAGTGGAATAAACTAAACATGAACCAATTTAGGAACACATACATATCCTTTCTATTATTGAACATACATTTTAGGAGTCCCTTGATGAACTAAATGATTTTTAGCGGATGGAAAACAATCCAAAATATGCTTAATTTTATTTTCGAATAATATGATATTGATACTTCATTTTTATATTTTAATAAAATTTTTTTACACTCTAAAATCTCATTTTACTATCACAATGATGCATAACATTTGGATAATCCAGAGGATTTGGAAGAAGACATTGCACAAGTAGCAATGAGGGAGAAGGAGGCTATATTCTTCTTCATTCCCTACCATGAAAGCTATACAACATTGTGAATAGGGGTTTATCTAGTGTACTCTATCTATGTAGTCATAATCTATAAGACCAATTAAGTGGATTATAGGAAATTCAACATGTTTTGGTTCATGTCAAAGAATCCCCAAACCCTATCAAACATAGGATAATAGCTAGTACATGACACTAGAGGTAGTAAATATTCATAACCCACATGTGGTATCAAAAGTTTATCATTATATTCATTCTAGGAAATTATATTTAAATTTAATTTGTAAATATATGAGTATTAAACCCCCTCAATCACATATTTTGGATATTTAATGACATTATCCTTATTTTTAATTGTTTTGTTTTTTAGGTTCATGCTGGTAGAAGAAATCCATAGATATTTAATGATAAGGACTAAGCTTCATGGGAAATAGAGTTCCTTTTTGTTGTTTTAAATTTCAAACTCCATACATTTTTTTGGTTTTAAATAATTTTTTTTCTTTAATGACAAGAATTTTATGCTCACACTAGAATAAATTCATTACTTTACTTATCTAGGAGACATTAGTTTATTAAAAATATTGTTATTCCATATTTTATATTTAAATTTTGATATTATTAAATGTTAAAAAAATAGAGAATTAAAATTTTAAAAAGAATCAATGATATTAAAATAAGGACTCATGATTTGATGTAATTAATTGATTCATATAAATTAAATTCCCCAAAAAAAAATTCTGCTTTGGTATTCAGAAATTCTTGGGAATTGATTTTTAATTATTTATAATGCCTTAAGTGATTGCCGCAAATCATATGTATCATTCCCAAAACAACTACTTGAATAAGTAATTACTATTTATCATGAGAATATTTAATGAGTGATCTTGGGATAGGTCACCAACCAGAACTTGTCTTGAAACATGGAAATTCCTCTTAATGTACAAAAACCCATTGAAAATTATAAGGAATCTTTTGATAAACAAATTATCCTTAAAATATCACATTTAAATCAATCCTTATTTTCGAAAATGGAGACCATGAATGAAATTGTTTGGGATGAGTTATGTTTCATGCAATTTGTATACATTCCAACAATAATCATAGTTTATGCATTATATTTTAATGTTAATGTGTGGAGATAAAGGGAATATTGGTGGAAGGGTTGTTATAAATTGTTAAAAAAATGTTTTGGGTACTATTGTGGGAATCATAAAATATTATGTAATCTTTAATTATAAACTATTTTTTTCATCTCGAATATAAAAAAATGAAAATGAGAAAAGGAACATAATAAATTAGAAATTTTTTTTGTGATTTTGGGAAACCAAACATCCCCGTTACTAAACATATGGTTTCTATAATACATCGTCAGGATGTGGATGTTATTTTATTCTAATATTAAATTTATAAAAAATAAATAAAAAATTAAAAGGATCATTGAATAATAATAAAATATGAAAATAAAAATACTCAAGAGGGTGAAAAAAATAAATCATTATGCATGATTGGATTATGAACATTCATTGAGTTTAATGGAAATGGTCATTGCCTCAATTAAGGGAAGAATTTAATTAAACATTTGGATATCATGAATTGTAAATAAGAGATAAATCTCCTCCTTGAGGATTAATTTTTAAAAGCATAAAATCCTACCAAAGACGAGCCTTATATTCATTTGATCATTTATTAGAAGTCCTCATGATTTTATGTTCTTTTTCTATTTACAAAGTCGAGAAATTAGATCATTAATAAGTCTATGGAGAAGAAACATGTTATCATGGTGTGATCATAACTCTTCTTGATTTTTATCCTGAGAGATGATATAAATGATTCACAAGGCTGGTAAATCATAATGTGGCATGTTTAATAATAATTAATTGAGGATGATGAATTAATGAAAGCAGAAGATCCATCATTTTTCAATGAGGAAAAGTAAAAAACATGAATTTATTATTTATTTAAAAAATGCTAAATTAAATTCATATTTTATATGGATTTCTTAATGTTAAATTTTACATTAAAAATTAATTATATTTATTACTTTGGAAATTGAATATTGGTTACATTGGTGTCCTATATATTCCATGTTGAGATTATATGCATAAGGAAAATCATGGTTTATGTGTGGGGGAATTGATAGAGATAATATTTTCCTAATTATATATATAAATTTCAATTTTTTAAAAACTCCCAATTTATCTATTTGATTTTATTTACATTAATTTTTGATTTTGGGGTAGTTTTAAAATAAAATTTGAAAAGTACTTAATGATGGAATTTTGAAAGATTTTCATGAAAATGGTAATATGGTCACAACATTTAAATAATAAATCCTACTAGAGTGATTCAAATATCATGGAATTTTAAAAAACAATTCATCTTTTTCTGTAAGGACAAAATGATTTTATGACCATCTTTATTCATGAAAAATCAGTGAAGTAGAATTTTTTTAGGTTGACAGTGTTGTCCCCAACTATTTAATGGGAACCCAATATATTATAAAAACCTTACATTTTAGTGATTGGACATGTAATTTAATGAGGACCCATATCCATATTTATCCACTAAATTTCATGGTTTTTTGAGATCATCATGATAGAATTTGAATAAAATATTCTGATCTAAGCTTCCTCGAACCTTCATCTAGACAAAGTAATAGTCAATAAAAAATTCATAACACCTAAAAATAGAAGAAAATTAAATTGAAATGTTTTTTTGAAAATATAGGATACAGTGATGAATATATTTTATTAATGAGGCAATCCTAGAATCATCCATTTAGTGCATCCAAATGAGACAACGTTTGGAGGACATATTATGGACTATAAAACGATGACATCTCCTCCTTTACAAATAAATAGATCACATTAAATTACACCCCATTCCTTTCCATATATGGACTTGATTTGTTTATCTCTACCATGTGTGTGCAAACACAAATCACCCCCTTTTCTTCATCATTTTTTTTAGTTTTTATTTGAAATTCGAATTACTAATAAATTCATGCATGTTTTTTATTTTTATATATTGCTCCACCAAAATATAATCAATTATTCTACATATTTTTCCTTATTTTATTATTTTCTTATTCTTATCCTAGCCACCGGGACCACTTACCCTCAATAATGAGGGGATTACTCGATACTGGGAATATGGGAGGTATGTGGTAATTTCATTTAGTCTGCACTAAAATTATTGTGTTTTATATAGTTTGTGATGAGGAAGAGTGACATGCAATGGTATGGAGATCATCCACCATGACACTGAACCCAAACATATTTCAATTATTTTATTAAATCTTTTCCATCTCTTAAATAGAATATAATATCATTATACGATGGTGTTGATTCATTCACTAGATGAAATCTCATATGATGGAGCCATGTTTTGGAAGATGTCACAATCTCGATCATGGTGTTCCATCAACCTTGATTATTGGGGGATGTGAAGTTCATATTTCTTATTAAATTTTGGATTTCACACCATTATATAAAACAATACAAATTCATTAATAATAAATTACAATTGGATTATCAAACATAATTAAAAAGACCAATAAAAAGAATGGTGGAACCCAAAAACTAGCACATAAAGGCCAAGTACATTATAATCTAAAATCATTTTTTCAATATATGTTAGTTTTTCATTTATTTCAATTAAATTTAATTACCATTATGAATTAAATAAAAACAACCAAAATGAATTTTTTAGGCGAATTTGATTAAGTGAGTGAACATTTGAGAAATGTTCTGAAGTGAGAGCCCCTTGTCATCCTATGTGATGCATTAGAAATAATAATATTCTTTTTCCATGCCTTCCAAAAGGCGTTCATAAAAACAAGAAATGTTCTACGGATCCATTCAGTTATTAATTTAATTTTTATATTTTTTTATATTAGTTATCTTTATTTTTTAAAAAAACTAAAAAAAATTAAAAAAAATTATTTTTCCTTGATGTATCCAAACGTCTATTAATCGGCAAGGAATGACTAATCACATGTGAAACAATATGAGGAATATGTTCTCTTATTTCACAACATATCCCATGTAAGGCGACCTAAAGAGGATAAATAAGTAAAATGAGGTAAAATAAGAAGGCTAAGAAAATATTTCTATACTACTGATGAAAAAACTAGAGCCTAACATACAAGTGGAAGATCAATAAGATATTGATGATTTCTTGAATGATTTTGAAGATAAAATTGATCTCACTGTTCATTCCAAATAACTTGATCTATTGGGGGAACAATTTTTCAATGCCCATCTTTGAAATTGACGAAAATATTTAAAATCTTGACTACCTACATCCATCCACTAAGACCTATCTTCAAGAGCAACTTATCACTAAAGAAGTGATTCAACTATAACCAACTAAGAGAGATTATTATTTCTTAATCTATGAATTTTCTAATATCTTTCAATCTGATTTATATATCACTATATATGTTTTAGAATTATTATATTTGGTTTACAAATTATTTTCTATAAATGAAGATGAATAAATTGAACATGAACCTATCAAGGAACACATAGAGCACTCTTATTTTGTTGAACATACATTTGAGTATGCCCATGAATCAATCCATGCCTTTGATCCCATGGAGACTAATACAAAATATTCTTACCTTGAGGTGGAATAATTTGATATTGGTACTTCATGTTTTAATTATATTCTAATATATTTACACTACAAACATCCCATTTGATTATTAATTTGATGGAGAAAATCTAGAGAAACCATTGTATTCTAAATAACACATTTCTCTAGTATAATTAAATGATCATCAGGTTCTATACATCATTTAAAGCCCACCATATTGGTTTACCACATTTTGAATGTGGCAGATCTAGTGTACTCAATCCTTGAATTCCACCTCATCATGTACAAATATGTGTGTTTTGGGAACATCCACATGTGGTGGTTAATTTAAAATAATACCAAACCAAAATCATACTTTGGTTAATATTTGATACAACCCTCTTGAACTAGTAAAAATTAATATCCCATTGGGGGGATCATACAAAGATTTATCATTAAACACTTTCTTATAATTTAGATTCAAATTTCATTGGCTATTATTTTAGCATGCATCCACCTACCACATATATTTTTTACCTTGAATGACTCGAACCTTATGCATAGAATATATATTTATTTAATATGTTCATCGTGGAAGAATGAATCCTTAGATAGAGGAAGATTAGGACTATGATTCACGGGAAAAGTGTAACACCCGAGACTTTTATGTTATATAAATTATCAAAGGAATCTTTTTCTACACAACACTTGCTTGACTTGCTTTACACGCAATCGCGACCTTCCTCGATAGCTTGCGTCGTACGCAATACCGAGTTTCACTAAACAACAATATGCTATTAAAACTAGCCGTTATGAATAGTAATAACCACTTTTTTAAAATTTTACAAATTTTATTTTTCAAAATGGACTTCATTTTTGGACTCAGAATATCGAAATTAGCCAAGGGTGAAATTTTGGTATTTTTCTGAAAACTTTCAATTTTTGATGAATAGTGAAACCACTAAGTGGTAGGTTAAAAAACAGAATTTTGCATAAAACTTAATTTTACCGCTTCTGTGAATGGAATTTCAAAAATCCGAGAGACACGGTTAATATCAAGGACTAAAATGTGGTTCAATGAGATGAAAATAATTTTTTGGTGAATAGTAACTTTTTACGATTTTTACCGCGGTTAATAGTAAATAGGGTAACTAAGGGTAAATATGATATTAATATTACCCTAAAACATGTCCTAATTCTATTGGAAAAGTTTAATTCGACCAAAAACAAACTTAGGAATAAAATATGACCATTTAGGGCCACTTGGATTAGATTAGGACATTTATTATTAATTTATTTAAAGAAGGGTTAAAATAGTTAAAATCAAAGTTTAATAAGTAAATCATTTTTCATATGGGGTTATAAATAAGATAAATTCGATTTTAAATATTCATTAGAAAGCTAAAAATATTTCCTACATGATGGTATTTTATTTGTAATTTTTAGACATCAAATAATATAATTTATTTATGACACAAAGATGATGCAGTAATTATCTTATTAATGAAATATTGACATAATTGATAATATAAATACCAAAATAAATGTAATTTAAGACTTTTTATGAATTCCACTAATTTCCTAGGTTACTATGATATATTAGTGTTGATTTAATAAACTTTGTTCGAACATATAATTCTGTTATGACTTTCACAAAAATCATATATCAAATAGTGTCAAAATTGACACAAAATAGTTTTTAAATCAAATATTATATTATTAATTGTTATTGTATTCCTAAAAATATAAGGTTCGGCCAAATGACTTAGATAAGGATATATATTTTAATAATAAACAATTTGGGGTTTGTTTGTCATGTTATAGTAAGTGTATTAACCATATAGTGAAAGAAAACAAAAAGACACGGTAAAAGTTAAATTAATTAACTTAGAGTTAAATCTAATAGATAAGGTTAAAATAATACCCTAAACTTGTCTAAATCCTATTGGTTGGTAGGATTTCGACCCATCCCCACATTAGCTTCGAAATAAGACCCTTTGGAACCATTATAAACCGATTTTGACTTTAATATAAAATAATATTTTGAGATATTCCTAAGGTGCCCCTCTCCTCCCTTATAAAAGGGCACCTCCTCCCCCTCCTCCTCACACCAAATTGAGCACTCAAGCTCGGCCAACCCCTGCCATTTTCTCCTCTCCACTTCCCTAGAATAATCCTAGAGGTCCTGGTCTTCTCCAAAGACCAATCTTAGTTCCTTAAGTGGAGGATTCAAAGAAGCGTTCCAAAGAAGAGGTAATATCCATTACCGATCTTTTCAATTTCTTTCTTCTTCAACTTCTTCTTCTTTAGTTGTTTCATGATAAAGTAATAACATCAGTATTACTTACATACTGATATGTTATTATGAAACAACCCTAATTCACCTTCTATCCATCCTACAGAAAAATGAAATCACCACGCGTGCGTACGTACGGAATACCGTCTCCACGCCGTGGTGTAATCTATTTTCCACCATCACCTTACAAGGATGGGTATAATGGTGTAATGAGTAACTAAATATGATTATTATGAAGTAATATTGATACTGAAATAATATATATATACTCCAATACAATTCCACGATCATAGGAACGATATCATCACTCGTGCGTACGTACGGAATACCGTCTCCACGATGTGATGCGACTCGTTCTACCTGATCTTCATTTCATAATGATTATATAAATGAATTGAATGAATGAATATGGTATACACTACACTAATACCATTCTGTAAATGAATTATCTATAACCTAAAGATAAGAATAAGAATTTATTCGACAAAACACGCATAAGAACAAAAAGTTATAAAGACCCGAGTAACAAGTAACAATGAAATATTACTAACAAGAAGCTAATAATATGACCATATATGATATCATATCAATATGTATGATTCTGGAATAAGTCAATAACATTATTTAAACCATTATACAGGAGCTTCGGACACGAACAAAGCAAATCGGACCTAAGGTAAGGGAAATATCACAATCTCATTTTTATCCGAGATTGTTTATTCGTAAGTATTTACTGGGGTGTATTTTATCATCCACATCCATGTTTCATAAATATGTAATATTATTTCCATCCACCTACAATTGTTTTAATCCATTTTTACCCTTCGGTGAGTTTTTAGTAATATGTATGAAAGGAATCTTTTGTCGTTTTTTGTACGAGGTACTTTTTGACTTTTCCGACAAAAGTACGAAGAATGTTTTTTTTTAACTTATACGGCTTGAATGGATTTTTAAAAAATTATTTCCAAGAAGCTTCCTTTACAAGTTTTCAAGTTTATTTTTAATCAACTTCTTTTATTTTAATGTTATATGACATGTTATGAAAGGAAAAATGTCTTTGAAGAAGAAAGGATATTTTCCTCAAGAATGGAGTTCAAGTGTTTTATCAAAATTATTTTCCATCTAAGATAATAAAGGGTTCTGTTTTTATCCCTATTATTAAATTGATTTGTTCATGTTGTGATGGAATTATTTTTATGAATTCTTTTATCTTATATGAATTGATTTATGATGTCATGATGTTTCAAGAATCCCATTTTTGTTACATGTGTTATGCGATGATATATGATTATGTGGCGCACATAAGAAAGGATTCATTATAATATGGGTGGGACCTATATCTCCCTCCAATGCATTGGGTAAAGATTTTATATCTCATGAGATAGACATGGCTGGAATGGAAGGTTATTTCGGTTCAGTGATACAGGACTGAAACGAGGAGTGAACTCGGTTCAGAAAGGGACTTTGTCCACTAAGATAGTCTTGGCAATGAGTCATGACTAACAAGAAATTATTTTCCATGATTATGTGTGCATGCCACAAAGTTTCAAGTCTTATGTTATGATTATGGGGATCTCATTTTCACTTCTATGATTTATTCCATGTTAAGATATTATGATCTCTTTTGCAGGTTTTGATTTTCAAAAAGATATGATATGATTTTTATTTCCTTTATTTGCCCTTGCTGAGCATTTGAGCTCACCCTTTTATGTTTTCTTTTCCCCAGGTCAGGAAGATGGATATTAAGTAGAATATGCTAAAAGGGACCCTAGATATGATGAAATAAATGGGAGACACTGTAGATGATTTATGAACCAGTTGTTTATGTTTCCCAGTTTCTAAAGACACTATACCTATACGGTCCTTTGGGGTTTTGTCATATGTTGTAATAAGTGTGCTTCAATTTTGAAGTATTAACAATGTATGTAAAGTATGGGTCGTTATAGTTGGTATCATAGGAAAGGTATAGTCAACCTTTGGGAACTAGGATGTGAAAGCCTTAGTAAGAACCCTAAGGATAAGTCTAAGCATAGAACACAATCTTAGTGTTTTAGAAATGGCCTTGAATAACCTAGGATAAGACCTTAAGCATGAAAATTATATTCTTGAATTATGTGGTTTCCTATTATAATTAGTGTTGCTCACACTATTCTTCTTGGTTTTAGTCAATGGCTGGAACCCGAAGGAACCGTGTTAATGCGGAATGCGATGGGCAATGCAATGATTGTCCCCCTGAGCAACCAAACGATATGGGAGCTGGAATGCAAAATCTTGTAGCCATGCTCACACAACTTTCTCAAGCTATGAATCATGCAGGATTTCCAAACGAGAAAAGGAGGGAGCAACATTCTGTTGAATCCTTCATGAGGCAGCGTCCACCTTCTTTCAGCGGGTCTACTGATCCATTAGTTGCTGAACAATGGATTAGTACTACTGAAAAGATATTTTCAGTTCTTCAATGTTCTGAGCATGATAAAGTCATCCAAGCAGTGTACCGTTTGGAAGGAGATGCTGATCAATGGTGGAATCTTGTTAAGAATACGAGGCAAAGGGATGAAATTGAGTCTATGGAATGGGATGAGTTCAAGAACTTATTTTTCAATAAGTACTTCCCTCGTATTCTCCGAACAAAGATGGAGAAAGAGTTTCTTGAACTGAAGCAAAGGGATGATGAATCTGTTAGTACCTATGAAGCAAATTTTACAAGACTTGCAAGGTACGCTTCTGGTATTATTATCCAACCTGAGAGTAAGATCGATCGATTCTTTAGTGGCTTAAAACCAAGTCTTCGAAGGGCGTTAGCCATAAGAGACTTCAATAGCTACGAGGAAATCGTTCGATGTGCTCTCAAAGTAGAGATGGAGATTGGAGTAACCCATCAGTCACATGGGTTTGATAAGAAGAGGAAGATGGAATTCAAAGAAAAATCTAAAGAGCACACTGAAAAGAAGATGAACTTTCCCTTATGCTCAAAGTGTGGAAAGAAACATGGAGGGATTTGTCTTAAAGGGACAAGTAAATGTTTTAAATGTGGAAAGGAAGGTCATCGGGCATTTGAATGTCGTGATAATGGGAAGAAGATGTCTAATGACGCAAACAAAGGAAGGGATACACAGAATGAACCTACAACACTTCAATGTTTCAAGTGCAAGGAGATGGGGCATTATGCCAATCAATGCCCAAATCCAAGGGTTGATGATGATGGTCGACGTCAACAAACTCTTAAAGCTAAAGACAAAGGAAAGTCACATGCAATTTCTATCAGCGATGTGGAGTACGATAACGATGTGGTGAAAGGTACACTTACCATCCACTCTAAAGTAGAAAATGTTTTATTTGATTCTGGATCCACCCACTCTTTTATTTCTGAAGACTTTTCTAAGGGTATCACCGTATTACCTCAACAATTAGATGTTGAGTTAGCTGTGACAACACCTAATGGCACATCAATCGCATCAAAAGTTTATAATTCTTCTCCGATCGAAGTTTGTGGGAAAGTGCTTCCTGCAAATCTTTTGATCCTTCCTTTAGTGGAATTTGATGTGATTCTTGGCATGGATTGGCTTTCTCTGCATGGAGCTCATATCAATTTCCAAAGAAGGGAAGTCACATTTCATATTCCAGATCAATCTACGATCGTATACCAATGCAAGGATGAACATAACCTTCCAGTGGAAATTTCTTCCATCTTATGGGTATTGATTCCACTAAATGAAGGTTATTTATCTCAAATGGTTGGTGAGAAACTCACGATTAAGAATATGCCCATTGTACGGGAGTTTGATGATGTCTTTCCAGAGGAATTGCCGGGTCTTCCACCAAATCGTGAAGTTGAGTTTTCAATAGAACTCGTACCGTGTGCTTTGCCTATTTCAAAGACACCTTATAGAATGGCCCCAATTGAGTTGCAGGAATTGAAGAAGCAACTCCAAGAGAATCTTGATAAGGGATTCATACGCCCTAGTGCGTCACCTTGGGGAGCACCTGTTCTATTTGTTAAGAAGAAAGATGGATCAATGAGACTCTGCATTGATCATCGAGAACTTAACAAGATCACTATCAAGAACAAATATCCTCTCCCACGCATTGATGACTTATTTGACCAACTACGCGGAGCTCAATACTTTTCCAAGATTGATCTTCGTTCAGGGTATCATCAATTAAGGGTCAAAAGGGAGGATATACCAAAGACGGCTTTCCGTACAAGGTATGGACACTATGAATTTATAGTGATTCCATTTGGTCTTACTAATGCCCCTGCTATCTTCATGGATCTAATGAATAGAGTCTTTAGAGACTATCTTGATCAATTTGTGGTAGTCTTTATAGACGATATTCTTGTCTATTCAAAGAGCAAGTAAGAGCATGAAGATCACTTGAGAATTATATTGAAGACCCTGAGAAAGGAGAAGCTTTATGCCAAATTTACCAAGTGTGAATTTTGGCTTCAAAAAGTTGCATTTTTGGGTCATATAATCTCAAAAGAGGGGATATCTGTGGATCCAGCAAAAATAGAGGTTATTGAAAGATGGTCGAGACCAACCACAGTAACTGAGATCCGAAGTTTTCTTGGTTTGGCTGGATATTATCGACGTTTTGTAAAAGATTTTTCACGATTATCTAATCCAATCACCAAGTTGACTCGGAAAGGAGTTAAGTTTGTCTGGACAGAGGAATGTGAAGAGAATTTCAAGGAGTTGAAAAGAAGGTTATCCAGTGCACCTGTGCTCACACTGCCTTGTAGTGGAGAAAGGTTTGTGATCTACAGTGATGCATCCAAGAAGGGATTGGGGTGTGTTCTTATGCAAAATGATATGGTGATAGCTTATGCCTCACGACAGTTGAAAATCCATGAGCAAAACTACCCAACACATGATTTGGAGTTGGCTGCGGTAATCATTGCATTAAAGATTTGGAGGCATTACCTTTATGGTGAAAGGTGTGATATTTATACTGATCATAAAAGTTTAAAGTATATTTTCACACAAAAGGAGTTGAATATGCGTCAAAGAAGATGGTTGGAGCTGATTAAGGATTATGACTGCTCAATCCATTACCACCCTGGGAAAGCAAACAAGGTGGCAGATGCATTAAGTCGACAAGACCATGCTAGTTTATCCATGATGAGGATCACAAAAGATCCAATATTTATGGACTTACAAAGGATGGATCTTGGAATTATAATGGAAGGGGAGAAATCTTATCTTTCTCAAATGAATGTTTAACCATCTATACATGCGAAGATTAAAGAGGCACAGAAAGAAGATGTCGAGTTACAAAAGAAGGTGAGAAATGTTCCTGAATTCAACCTTGATTGTGATGGGATAATAAAGTTCAGGAATCGGGTTTGTGTTCCTCCCATCCCCGAATTAAAGAAAGAGCTGCTGGATGAGGCTCATAGTTCTTCATTCTCTATTCATCCTGGAAGCACGAAGATGTATAGGGGCCTGAAAGAGTACTTCTGGTGGGATGGCATGAAAAGAGATGTTGCTGAATATGTCTCTCGATGCTTGGTTTGTCAACAAGTTAAAGCTGAGAGACAGAAGTCTAAGGGGATGTTACAACCATTACCCATACCCGAATGGAAATGGGAAAACATCACTATGGACTTTGTCACAGGACTTCCTAAAACATCCAAAGGCAATAATGCTATTTGGGTCATAGTTGATCGTCTTACAAAGTCTGCACACTTCATTCCTATTAGAGAGGATTTCTCTCTAGATCATCTTGCCAGGATATATGTAAAGGAAGTGGTAAGATTGCATGGAGTACCACTTTCTATTATATCTGATCGGGATCCAAGATTTACCTCGAAGTTCTGGCGAAGTCTTCAGCATACTCTGGATACAGAGTTGAGTTTCAGCACTGCTTATCATCCCCAGACAGACGGTCAGTCTGAGAGAACAATTCAAACCCTAGAAGATATGTTGAGAGCTTGCTCTATGGATTTCAAAGGAGGTTGGGATCAACACCTACCTTTGGTAGAATTTTCTTATAATAATAGCTTTCACTCCAGTATTCAGATGGCTCCTTATGAAGCTCTCTATGGAAAGAAATGCAGGACTCCAACTTGCTGGGATGAAGTTGGGGAAAGAAAGCTATTAGGACCTGATCTCGTTGATGAAATGGTAGAAAAGGTCAGATCTATTCAACAACACATAAGAGCAGCTCAGAGTCGACAGAAAAGCTATGCCGACAAGCGAAGAAAAGACCTAGAGTTTGAAGTGGGTGATAAAGTGTTCTTACGAATATCTCCCTGGAAGAGGGTTATGAGATTTGGAAAGAAGGGGAAGTTGAGCCCTAGATATATCGGTCCTTTCGAAATACTGGATCGTGTTGGGAAGGTAGCTTACCGATTGGCGCTTCCACCGAATCTCTCTCAAGTTCACGATGTGTTCCATGTATCTCTCCTGAGAAAGTACATACCAGATCCTTCACATGTACTCAGCTCAGAAGTTGTACCGCTGGAGCAAGATCTTTCTTATGAAGAACAGCCGATAGAGATTCTGGATCGTAGCGAAAAAGTCCTACGAAACAAGACCACTCGCTTGGTGAAAGTTTTATGGAGGAACCACCAACTTGAAGAAGCTACATGGGAGCTTGAGGATATGATGAGGGAGAAGTATCCTCATCTGTTTGTTACAAAGTGACGAATTTCGAGGGCGAAATTCTTTTTAAGGGGGGTAGAATGTAACACCCGAGACTTTTATGTTATATAAATTATCAAAGGAATCTTTTTCTACACAACACTTGCTTGACTTGCTTTACACGCAATCGCGACCTTCCTCGATAGCTTGCGTCGTACGCAATACCGAGTTTCACTAAACAACAATATGCTATTAAAACTAGCCGTTATGAATAGTAATAACCACTTTTTAAAATTTTATAAATTTTATTTTTCAAAATGGACTTCATTTTTGGACTCAGAATATCGAAATTAGCCAAGGGTGAAATTTTGGTATTTTTCTGAAAACTTTCAATTTTTGATGAATAGTGAAACCACTAAGTGGTAGGTTAAAAAACAGAATTTTGCATAAAACTTAATTTTACCGCTTCTGTGAATGGAATTTCAAAAATCCGAGAGACACGGTTAACATCAAGGACTAAAATGTGGTTCAATGAGATGAAAATAATTTTTTGGTGAATAGTAACTTTTTACGATTTTTACCGCGGTTAATAGTAAATAGGGTAACTAAGGGTAAATATGATATTAATATTACCCTAAAACATGTCCTAATTCTATTGGACAAGTGTAATTCGACCAAAAACAAACTTAGGAATAAAATATGACCATTTAGGGCCACTTGGATTAGATTAGGACATTTATTATTAATTTATTTAAAGAAGGGTTAAAATAGTTAAAATCAAAGTTTAATAAGTAAATCATTTTTAATATGGGGTTATACATAAGATAAATTCGATTGTAAATATTCATTAGAAAGCTAAAAATATTTCCTACATGATGGTATTTTATTTGTAATTTTTAGACATCAAATAATATAATTTATTTATGACACAAAGATGATGCAGTAATTATCCTATTAATGAAATATTGACATAATTGATAATATAAATACCAAAATAAATGTAATTTAAGACTTTTTATGAATTACACTAATTTCCTAGGTTACTATGATATATTATTGTTGATTTAATCAACTTGGTTCGAACATATAATTCTGTTATGACTTTCACAAAAATCATATATCAAATAGAGTCAAAATTGACACAAAATAGTTTTTAAATCAAATATTATATTATTAATTGTTATCGTATTCCTAAAAATCTAAGGTTCGGCCAAATGACTTAGATAAGGATATATATTTTAATAATAAAAAATTTGGGGTTTGTTTGTCATGTTATAGTAAGTGTATTAACCATATAGTGAAAGAAAACAAAAAGACACGGTAAAAGTTAAATTAATTAACTTAGAGTTAAATCTAATAGATAAGGTTAAAATAATACCCTAAACTTGTCTAAATCCTATTGGTTGGTAGGATTTCGACCCATCCCCACTTTAGCTTCGAAATAAGACCCTTTGGAACCATTATAAACCGATTTTTACTTTAATATAAAATAATATTTTGAGATATTCCTAAGGTGCCCCTCTCCTCCCTTATAAAAGGGCACCTCCTCCCCCTCCTCCTCACACCAAATTGAGCAGTCAAGCTCGGCCAACCCCTGCCATTTTCTCCTCTCCACTTCCCTAGAATAATCCTAGAGGTCCTGGTCTTCTCCAAAGACCAATATTAGTTCCTTAAGTGGAGGATTCAAAGAAGCGTTCCAAAGAAGAGGTAATATCCATTACCGATCTTTTCAATTTCTTTCTTCTTCAACTTCTTCTTCTTTAGTTGTTTCATGATAAAGTGATAACATCAGTATTACTTACATACTGATATGTTATTATGAAACAACCCTAATTCACCTTCTATCCATCCTACGGAAAAATGAAATCACCACGCGTGCATACGTACGGAATACCGTCTCCACGCCATGGTGTAATCTATTTTCCACCATCACCTTACAAGGATGGGTATAATGGTGTAATGAGTAACTAAATATGACTATTATGAAGTAATATTGATACTGAAATAATATATATATACTCCAATACAATTCCACGATCATAGGAACGATATCATCACTCGTGCGTACGTACGGAATACCGTCTCCACGATGTGATGCGACTCGTTCTACATGATCTTCATTTCATAATGATTATATAAATGAATTGAATGAATGAATATGGTATATACTACACTAATACCATTCTGTAAATGAATTATCTATAACCTAAAGATAAGAATAAGAATATATTCGACAAAACACGCATAAGAACAAAAAGTTATAAAGACCCGAGTAACAAGTAACAATGAAATATTACTAACAAGAATCTAATACTATGACCATATATGATATCATATCAATATGTATGATTCTGGAATAAGTCAATAACATTATTTAAACCATTATACAGGAGCTTCGGACACGAACAAAGCAAATCGGACCTAAGGTAAGGGAAATATCACAATCTCATTTTTCTCCGAGATTGTTTATTCGTAAGTATTTACTGGGGTGTATTTTATCATCCACATCCATGTTTCATAAATATGTAATATTATTTCCATCCACCTACAATTGTTTAAATCCATTTTTACCCTTCGGTGGGTTTTTAGTAATATGTATGAAAGGAATCTTTTGTCGTTTTTCGTATGAGGTACTTTTTGACTTTTCCGACAAAAGTACGAAGAATGTTTTTTTTTAACTTATACGGCTTGAATGGATTTTTAAAACATTATTTCCAAGAAGCTTCCTTTACAAGTTTTCAAGTTTATTTTTAATCAAATTCTTTTATTTTAATGTTATATGACATGTTATGAAAGGAAAAATGTCTTTGAAGAAGAAAGGATATTTTCCTCAAGAATGGAGTTCAAGTGTTTTATCAAAATTATTTTCCATCTAAGATAATAAAGGGTTCTGTTTTTATCCCTATTATTAAATTTATTTGTTCATGTTGTGATGGAATTATTTTTATGAATTACTTTATCTTATATGAATTTATTTATGATGTCATGATGTTTCAAGAATCCCATTTTTGTTACATGTGTTATGCGATGATATATGATTATGTGGCACACATAAGAAAGGATTCATTATAAGATGGGTGGGACCTATATCTCCCTCCAATGCATTGGGTAAAGATTTTATATCTCATGAGATAGACATGGCTGGAACGGAAGGTTATTTCGGTTCAGTGATACAGGACTGAAACGAGGAGTGAACTCGGTTCAGAGAGGGACTTTGTCCACTAAGATAGTCTTGGCAATGAGTCATGACTAACATGAAATGATTTTCCATGATTATGTGTGCATGCCACAAAGTTTCAAGTCTTTTGTAATGATTATGGGGATCTCATTTTCACTTCTATGATTTATTCCATGTTAAGATATTATGATCTCTTTTGCAGGTTTTGATTTTCAAAAAGATATGATATGATTTTTATTTCCTTTATTTGCCCTTGCTGAGCATTTGAGCTCACCCTTTTATGTTTTCTTTTCCCCAGGTCAGGAAGATGGATATTAAGTAGAATATGCTAAAAGGGACCCTAGATATGATGAAATAAATGGGAGACACTGTAGAAGTTTTATGAACCAGTTGTTTATGTTTCCCAGTTTCTAAAGACACTATACTTATACGGTCCTTTGTGGTTTTGTCATATGTTGTAATAAGTGTGCTTCAATTTTGAAGTATTAACAATGTATGTAAAGTATGGGTCGTTATAAAAAGGATTTAATTCTTATTGTTTAAACTTTTTAATACCTTACATTTTAAAAAAACATATTTTTATCTTTAAAGATAAGAATTTTTATCCCACACTTGAATTAGTACTTTAATTGACATATCTTGGAGACATGGGCTTCTTAGGAATCATGTGATTCCATGTTTTAGATTTAAATGGAGAAAAGATTAAACAAATGAAATTGAGATATAAAATTTTCAGATAAAGCGAGTATATTAAAATAAGTTATTGTGATTGTATGGAATTAGTTGATTCATGTAAAATAAATTTCCCTAATATTTTTCATGAAAATATTTTCAGAAATTCATGTGAATTGATTTTTTATTATTTTTCATTCATTAAGAGATGGTAAAAAATAATATTTCACATTCCCAATAGAATTTCTAGACCATTTAATTCCTATATGTCATGGTCATATTTTTTCAATTATATTAGGATATGTTACCTACTAGGATATGTATTGAATATTTACAAAGATATTGACTATGAAACACTACATTTAAAATGATAGATGAATCTTTTGATAAACCACTTATCCATAAAATACCTCCTTTAAATCAATACTTATTTTGTCCCATAGATACCATGACTGTTATTTTTTGGGATGATCCATGTTCCAAGCCATTCTTATCCATTCCTACCCTATTTTTACTATATACATGATATTTTATAGTTGATTTGTGGGGGTTAAAGGAATAATGGTGGAAGGGAAGTTATAAATTGTTAGGGAAAAGTGTGGGGTGTTATTCATTTAATTTTTAATGGTTATAGAATCATTAATTATACTCTCTTTTCCCCCTCCTGAATATTAAAAAATGAAAATGACAATAATAACGAAAAAATGGGAATATAGGTAGTGATTTTGGGAAAACAAAAATCACCATTAATATAGATATGATTTTTATCATGCGTGGTTATGTGTTGGATGTGAATTTATTCTAATCATAACATCTGATGAAATAATAATATTAAAAGGTTCCTTGAAAAATAATAAAATAAGAAATGAAATATTTTTAAAGAGGGAATAGAAATCATTGATTATCCATCATTTTATCATAACCTATCTTGATGTTTATGTGTAATGGGTGTTTCTGCATTGAATGTGATAATTTCATTATATTTTTTAATATCATGAATTTTACATAAGTGATAAACCTCACATTGAGGATAAATGTTTAAATGGTAGGGTAAATCATGATATGACATGTTTAATAATAATGAATTTAGTATATTAAATTAATGAAAGGTGAAGCACCATAATTTTCTAAAAGGGAAAAGGAAAATAAATGAATAGATTATTTCATTTAAAAATATGAAATTATTTCATTGGAATTTGAACAAAGTATTTTGAATGAAGCTTCCTGGAACCTTCATCCAGAAAACACAATATTCAATAAAAATTTCATAAAACCTACATCCGGTGGAAAATTAAGATTAAACTTTTGTGGGTGAATAGTGTAATCAATTACGAACATCCTTTATGCAGGAGTAAATATAGTAATTGTCCATTTATTTGGTTGAAAATGTAAAAAATTGTGGAAGAAAGATTATGGATAAAAAAATATGGAGAGCTCCACCATGCCAAATCATTGCATTCCACTCCATAATATGTCATTAAATCCACCAAGGAGGAGATCTACACTGAGGGAGGGTAGATTCTAATCTACTCCCTTTTATTCTTCATTTATTTTATTTATATGCATTTCAGTTTTTATTTGTGAATTAAATTCGTAATTAATTTATGCATGGTTTTTATTTTTTTATTTTTTTCCATCCAACTACCCTACATTCTTCACCAATTTTTTTGTTATTTTCATATTCTAATCCCATCCACTATGACCTCTTTCATGAGAAATTATGGGCGAACTCGAGGTTTATCCCAAGGGATGTATGTGGAAATTTCATATATTCTTTAATAAAGTATTATGTTTTATTGCATTTATGATGAGGAAGACTTACGTGAATGGGTGTAGTGATTGTCTACCATGAAACTAAACTCAATCTAATTTCCATTTGATTAATAAATACTTTCCCTCCCTTAAATTGCATAAAATATCTTTAAAAGATCATGTTGAGCCATTAAGTAGATGAAACCGTGTACAATATAGCTATGTTTTTGAAGATGTCACACTCTTGATTGAGGTGGCCATTAACCTTGATTATTGGAGGAGGGGAATTTAATATTGATAAATGCATTCAATATTTCACAACATTAAAAAAATAATATTATTTCCTGAATCATATCTCATAATTTTATTATAAAACATAATTTTAACACGAATAAGAATAACAATGGATCCCAAAAACCACCTATAAAGTCTATGTTATTTTTTGACTAATTACATTTTACCATTTTATGTTAGTTTTATCTTTTATTTAAATTAATATAAACTACATTTCAAATTTAATTAAAAATAATAATTAATTTAAGATAATTAGAATAAGTGAATGAACATCTAATAAATCTCACTAAGTGAGATGACCCTGGTCAGCCTTTGTGTTTCATTATGAAAATTATATCATTTTTCTGCACCCTATGAAAGGAGTGGGTTAGTTAAATATAGGTTTATATTTATTATTAACTAAAATATGATTCATTATATTTAACCAAACACAATTAATTCCATTAAAATAAATATTTTACTTTATTTTTGGGTGAAATCATTTATATTTAAAAAAAATGTAATTTTTAAAAAAATTGTTTTTGTTGTGTTCTGTTAAATTGATTTAAAAATAAATTTTCCCAAATTGGGTAATTGAATCTTGTAAATTGGATTCAATATTTTACATCCTCATATTCAAATTATGTATTTATTCCAATTTATATATTTTTTCATAGTGAATAGTTACAGTTACAAAAGTATTCCACAAAGGGTTCAAAATGGTAAAGTTGGGGGGGGGGGGTAAACTAAGATATATTGTATAAAAGATCTCCAAACCATGTATATAATTTATTTTATTAGTGGATTTAGACATTAAAATATCTTATTTTTGAAAATGGAGTAAATGGAGGCCAATTCTTTATAGAAATAAATTTATAGTGTTTTAATGTTCTAAACATTTACAAGGGTGTCACTTCTCTCACTTATAAAAGGGAACCACATATCATCATTTATACACACACATTGAGTACTATAAATCAATAAATATCTTCCTAATTTACATCAAAACACTCCTTCTCATGTTCTATTGGTCCTAAAACTACCAAAATCACAGTCCTAGAAGGCTTATGGTGGAAGCCAATGAAAGATATCCATAGGGGACATATAACTCTTGATAGAGATATTTCATGTTTAATTAATCTTATAAATTATAAAATATATAATAATCATCACATAATTTGTAAATAAATATATTTCTTGTAAGTGACATATTTTTGTCTATGGAACAACAATTTTGAACTTCTTTTCTGTACTATGAAAATGAAATTGTTGCTTGTGTGTATGTGTAGAATACCCTCTCTATGAAACAATGTGTTTCATTTTTCATCACTACCTCAAATGAGTGGTTATAAATATAAATTTAATGGATATATTTTATGGTCATAAAATAATTATGTATCAATAAGTGTAAAATATTATCTACCTCATTACATGCTCATCAAATTGAGATTGATAATATTGCTTATATGTATGTCTAGACTACAACCTCTATATACAAATGTGCATCATTTTTTATTATTTTCAGACATAAATGATAATAAGGATTTATTTGATGAATGAATATTATATTTTCAGTATTATTATGATTTTATAAGGTTAATATTTTCAAAATTTATATATTTTGTTTTATAAGATCATCATCACTATGAAATGATGTATTTCATTTCTCATGACTGCCAAGCACTGATGGCCCTAAAATTATATTTAAATTATAAACATGATAAATATATCATGTTAAAAAAAATTTGTATTATAGAACCATGATTCATTTGTCCATGGTCAACAATAAAAATTTATTTTCAGACTATTTACTGAACAAACTCAAAATATTAGATTAAAACATAACTATTTTAGAAACTAGATAGAATATGATAATAAAATAAATTAAAAGGATTATTGTCATGTAAATAACAAGAAAATAGTTCTTAATAAATTAAATTATTAATATAATTATATTATGATGGACTTAGAGGATGCATGAATAATGAAGGGATCCAAATAAATAGATTTTTTAAACCCATATATTATTCATTACCTTCCAAATATTTTTCCGGAAAATACATGTTCCTAAGAAAAATAGATTTCATTTAAATATCCTTTATATTCTTCAATGTTTTAAAGTGGTATATTTTCAAAAATTCCCATTTGGATAACTTTTTTGTCTTTTTACTAACGTGAAAAATAATGGGTTTTTACATTTATAACATCAACCCCTTATTCCACCATCATATACATTAATTATTATCAAAATTATTCTAAATTTTTCATGATTTTTCTAACAAAATATCATTTAAATTATTCCAATTAATTTTAATTATTACGTTCGTCGAAAAATGAGATTTCATCTTATTTCTATAGGAAAATACAATGTGAATTGGTTATATGTTTAATAGATATTTTAAATGGTTTTATTGTTCAAAATAAAAATAATATATATGATTTATTTATGATACAATACTTTTAATTTATATATGATGATGGTTTAGCATGAAATATAGCTATCTCATGCATTGGGTAATGATTTAGTCATCAAAAAATGTTGAAGATGGACAATTAAATTACAACAATTGAAAGGGTTATATAAATAAGATGAAAATGGGATTGAATATGATTAAATAAGGAGAATATATGTTTTTTAAGCTTATGATATGTTTTAATGAATATTTTTTAATTTCAAGATGAATGAATATGATCTAATAAAATTGAATGGTTTGTCTTCAAGGAGAATATTTTTCACAAGTTACAATATTTTCTCAAGATTCCTTAAAGGGATTTAAATGATTTTTTTATTTTTTAAATGTTTTCATTGAGGGAATACTGACTATAATATGTGATTATGATTTTTTATATTCTTAGAGTATATAGTAAAAAAGTTAAAAAAATATATGGGTTTTTAGGTTTTTCATTAGTCCAATGGATTTTATTTATTTTTATATCCTTGAACGATATTTTTGTAGTCATACCATGTTTTCATATGTGTTTTAGAGGATCTATTTATTTTTACTAACAATATAATGGTAAATATTTTTTCTTTAGTGACTCAACATAAAAGAAGGAGAAGTTTATTTACTGAAACATGGTTGTAAATTTTTCTGCTCGTTTTTATAGAAAAATAATACACTATGTCGTAGTATACAATTTGGTATTAAATGGTTTTATTAATTTTCTAAAACTATAAACCTATAAGACCAAGAAAATGTAAAAATGTGGAATCCATGATATTAAATTCATAATTAGGTGTTCTTTATACTATGGGGTGTTATAATATATACGAGTGAAAAGCACCCAGGTGATAATATAGTGATCTTGTGTGATGGTTTGTGGGGGCCAATTAGTCATCGAATACATGTTTTTGTGGCATGATACATATGTAAATGGAGTTTTGGATCCCCATGAATGGCCTCCTTATAAGTGTTATAGATAGAATAATATTGATGGGTATGATAAAATCCCAGTGATCCAAAATTGGACATTTCTTTAAGTAGGATGAATTGGGTTGAGAATCCTTCTTTGACTTTTCTAGGGTCATGGTAATACACTACACTTAAGGGTATTCATTTAAAAATTAAATTATATATATCCAAGGATTATAAAATGGGTGATAAGTTAGTGGGTTAATAGGAATATATATGACTGCATCATGTACCTCTAGGTATTTAGTAATGAATAGGAAGACACATACTATTATTCATTAGATAGTATCTAGGTATCAGGTATGATGAAATGAGAAAATGAGGTGGATTCGATGACAACACTGATATCAGTACGGTCAGTTTTCACGGTTGCTTTCATAGATCATTGTGGCCTAATGTGTAGGGATACATAGGTTCTTGGGAAACATAAAACATCCAAAAACATGTGTGAAATATTTATTTATATCATTGTGCATCAATACACATAATAGAGTAAACTTTGAGAAGTCTTTGACACCCTACTGAGATTTATTTCTCACTCCTTTGATGGGAATCAAAGTGTGTCTATAGACCATATGTTTTCTTTGAGGCTAAGCACATGACATGAAATGGATAAGGTGGGAGAAGATCAAGGGTACGTGGATACTAGATGTGATGTGTGGACCAGGGATTTTAGTTGGTTTAGTGCATGTGTTTTATTATAGATTATTTTTATATATAAACATCCAAATATAAGATTAATTAATGTATGACAATATAACTTCTGTAAATAATTAATTATATAATTTTTTAATCTTTACGAGTAATATTATTATGTTATGGATTTTTTGTAGTTTGAAATTAGATATTATTTTTTTTTGAAAAATTTCAACTCCACTCATTTTTTAAATATATTACAAATTACGATGAAAAATTTGTTTTATAGATCATTTTATTTGTTCATTACAAGTTCCAATGCTTCAATGTTTTAAATATTTCATAATGTAAAATGTTACTGTTTTGTATTATATTACATAAATTGTTTTATCATGGTCATATGTCACATATATTAATTTTTTTGATCAAGAAATATTGAATTAAAATGTAAAATTGTGTCATTTTGTTCAATTCATGATATTGTTTATTGTCTTTTTTAATAATATTATTCTATTTATTTATTTTTTATATTTTCATCATTTATTTTTCTTATTTTTATTATAATTATTTAGTTAAATATTTTCAAAAAAATAATTTCTTATTTTTCTAATGTTTTTAATTATATGCACACAACTATGTATTTATGAATTTATATGTGTTAGGAAAATTCCATTACACTTATTAGTCTTACAATTTACCAATGTGTGCCTTCATGATACCTTTACAAAAGAACTTAACATATTACGATACCCTTATGTATGTATCTTTTTACTTTACATATATATTTATCAAATTCTACTCCCCTTATGAATCACATTTTGTACCCTTACGTAAGTTATAAAACTCATGTCTTACCTGTACATGAATCATCATTACATTTATTTATGTAGTTTTACATAGAATTTACCCTTACTTAATTATCTATTCTACCATTATATAAACTAAATAAAATATTGATTTCCTTTACATTCAACCTTAACATTACATTAATATCCATACATGATATTTTAACATTACATGAGTAACCCTACATTTATATGATAGGTATAAATATTATCTTACCATTATGTAGTTGTAAAAAATTATTATCTATCATTAAAATGAATATGGTTACCCTTACATGAGTCAACCGTATTAAAATTTTACTTTTTTATCCATTATAAAATGAAAAATATTTACTTTAGGTTTATAATTTAATTTTTTTTATTCCTATTTACCTGAGGAAAATAGGATCAAGATAAAGCCATACCACAATTGAATCATCTGTATAAAATTATCAATTTTTGTGTAATATTAAATATGAATGCAATAGATGTTTTCAAATTTAATTTTTAACCATTGGTTAAAATTTGTAATGATAATAAGGAAAACCATGAAAAACAATATATGTGATTTTTATAGCTGTTATAGATTTCTTCTATAAAAAGTTTTTATCCCGGTAGTAGATATGATATGTAAAAAGATATATTGTGAATTATGTTTCATAACTTCCAATTTTTTGAATTGAATCTAGTTTACCCAAGTCTCATTCTCTATATCATTTATTGAAGGGATAAATTTCATTTCAGATAATTAGATTCTTCATTGTCATTTTTTGGAATGTTTATTTAATTATATTTTTCAATAAACTATTTTTAAATCATCTTCTTATGCACGATTATGCCTATAATTGAAATACAGATTCTCATAATTTCTCCCAAATAAAAAATCAATCACAAAGGTTTTATTTTTTCCTAAAAAATATTAAGTGACAGGTTATGGTCTCTCCTTAGTACAACATTGTTTTTTACATATATTCATGATATTAAAAAAGTCTCGTCTATCAAGTTTAACATACCAGGATATTTTATGAATTTTAATATAATTAGAACATATTTATCCTTATCTTATTGGGTAATAGTCCTCCTATTGAGTTAGAGTAGATTGAATAAAGGTATAGTATCATAGTGATCTGAACCACTATAAAAATTCCATTATTCTTCTAATTTTATTTTCTTAATAGCCTAATTTCATGAACAACTCACTCACATTACCTATTATTGTGTTTGATTGAATTTTACTCTGGTAATTTAATAATTAATTATAAAATTTTAAAATAAATATTAACCATCCTCTAAATATATTCCATATTTTCAAACATAATCGGTACAATAATAAGTATCATAAAATGTTCCATGGAAGATTTTCCCCCATTGATTATTATAATTTTTTTTATTATATTTACTAATCTATCATTGATTAAAAAATATAATAAAGATACCAATTTTAGTTTTCTATAAAATTAATTAAATTGAATTTTATACATCATCTTAGACCACCATACATCAAAGGAAGTGAATATGAAAATTAGAAGGATTGTATAGCGGTATTTTTAATGAATATTGGAATTAAATATTGAATTGTTATAGGCAAATTAAACAAACTACCTAAAGTATAATTGAATACTTTAACCGAGAATAATGCTTCAAAGTCTGTGGTAAATTATAAAATTACGAAATTATTTTATTTTTATTTATATTGAATCCAATACAGTCATATATCATCATAAAAATATAATCATAAAATTTGAAGGACACTAAAAGTCACACATCATGGAAATGAGAAGATTCTATAAATCAAGTGAGGAAACACTATGTATAATTTTAGGAGAATGTATAATCAGGATAATATTAGTCAAATATTCAACTGATTTACTCATGTTGTGAATGAAATGGATTATCATATGGTGACTATGAAGAATTACATAGTTATTAAGAAAATATTAATGAATTACCTAATATGTGACACTAAAAGTATGTTTAAATTGAATAAAGAAAAGAATTTAAGCTAATATAGTTTGGATAAATTGATTATATACCTTATTCAAAATGGGATATAATTAAAGAGAAATGATAGTAATTTTTTATTAAAACAATGGTATATAATTTAAAACTAATAATAATATTTCTAAAAACCATTCTGAAATATATTCCATGAGAAATGAGGACTAAAAGTAATAAATATAATGAAAGGTAATTACATGTTAACAAAATGTAAAGGTTGTTTATGGAGATGATACAAAAATGATAAAATAAAGAATAAATAAGATGAAAAAATGGCAAATATAGTAAAAACAACAATTTTTCTCAACTAACATGTTTTAAATGTAATTAAAATGTGAACATTAAATCTGATTTTTAAAAATGAAAATAATTAAGAAGACATAAGAAATTCATTAAGGAAGTAAAGAAATAATATCATATTAGATGAGGTCATATTTATGTTTCATTATAAAACATTTAATTTTAAATAGAAAAAGTACATCCATCTTATGTTTTATGTCAAAGATTGAAAATTATGTATGTACAAAAAAAATTTCTAGTTCTTTAACTAATTCAAATAGGTTTAGTTAATATGAAATTGCAAAATAAAATAAAATTTTGAAAAATAATCTACTGAAATTTTTCAAATTTAATAGTAGTTTTAAATAATGATATGAGAATCAAAAAATATAAAATAAAATGTTCGATAAAGTGAAAGATAATTACAAACATTATGTTTCAGGTGAAATGATTAAAGTGTTATAAAATATTCAAAATAATAATGAGATATTAAGTGATGATAATAATGGAACTATACATTTTCACTCTATAAATAATGAGGATCATAATTTAAAAAATTGTTAAATAATACATGAATTAACTAATGTGTAATGTGAGTGTGTGGATTTTAATCTAGATAAAATAATACAAATAAATTCATAATCCTTCTCAATTAGTAAAAACTATAAAAGTCTAAATTTTTTTCCAAAATATAATGAAAAGTTTAAAAAGAGGGTCATTTATATAGAATAAATACTTTGAAATTTTGTTTAGGGGAAAAATAATATTTAAATGATGATTACATTGAACAAATATAATAAGTAAAGATACGGTATCTATTATGATGAATAGATTAAAAAGATCTATAATACACATTTTTATAAAATTAAAAATGGTAAAACATCCAATGAAAAACTTTTTATATATTTTATCAAAAGTAATTTTGAAAATTATAGTTCTATTAGATTTAAAAAATCATTTTTCATGATTAAAACTATTATGTGAGAAGTTCTATCATATAGATTTCCCAATAATAAGGATCTTAAATCTTTACCACTATGAATCCTTGTCTATATTTATGGAATTTTGTTTATTAATTGAAAATAAAAAATTGTATAAATTTTTTTAAACTAGTATTGATAATTTATGTTATTGTTAGAATATATATTTTAAATAGTTTATTTTTTGAAGAAAATAAATAATCCTATAATTTTCATCATCTAAAACACCAACACCAAAAATATTGTATAACGAAGGAATAGAAAAAGTAGTGAAGTGGGTTGAACTATTCTAAATATATACGATATACCAATTTGTTTGGCCTTATTCTATATACACTATGTGTTATATTCTAAATATATACTTTAATATAACTTTTTTGTATAATACACCATAAGAAATAATTAGTGAATAAAATTCCAAAGTTAGTCACTTTAATGTGTTTGGATGTAAGGATTTCATTTTAAATAATTAATATATCTTCAGTAATTTTTTAAAAAAAATAGAGATGAAATAAATTTTATAGGAAATTAAACCAATATTAAAGCATATATATTGTATAAAAAGAGAGTCGTGACTGTATTAGAATATTCTCTTGTGTAAATTGATGAAAATAGTTAGAAATAATGTGAATATTTTATAAATGTTGAAAAATATTTTTGATTTTTCAACATTGGTGATGATGATTCTAGTAATAATAATAATGAAAAAATATAATGTATAGGATACCCCTACATAACCAAATCCTAACATATGGAAGTATACAAGGGACCATCCAGTAGAGAAAATTATTCGTAATTTTGATTCTATTAATGATATTTAAATAATTTATAAATTTCATCTCAAATTATAATACTTAATCTTATATAGTACCTAATAATTTTGATGAATCCTTGAAAGAATTTTAATGGATTCTAGAAATTGAAGAATATTCTATTTATTTTTCAAATAATGTTTGTAATCTTATCAAACCCAGAAAAGAGAAATAATTAATGAGAACCAAATAGATTTTGGTAATAAATTTCATGAATCTAGTCAGATAACAAATAAATACTAGGCATGTTTCGCAAGCTAATTTATAAGATGAATATATTTTTTGATGTCTTTTCATGAGTTTCTTGAATATAAGGAACTATATTTTATTAAAACGTTCTTATTTTCAAGACATTAAATTATACCAAATTGATGTAAAAAGATTATTCCATAATTTTGTTTTTTATAAGGAAGTATATGTATACAGATACCACATATTTTAAGGTCAAAATTTCATAGATTGTTTGTTTATCCCATAAACGGAATTTTATACTCGAAAATGAGCTCCAATATGATCGTATGAAAGAGTAAATATTTTTTTCTATAATTTTTCATAACAAAGAAAATTTTTATATTTCATTTATTGTTCATAATGTTCTTATTTACATCATCATTGTTAAAATATATGTAGATGATAGGGTTTTCTGATCATTGATTCATGCTTTGTGTTAGGAGGATTCTGGTATTTTGGTGAATGATTTTTAAATAATATTAATAGAATATTTAATGTTTTTTTATGTCAATAAAATATTTAAAGAAAACATGTGATATTTCTCAATCAATATAAATATTTAAGGACCCATTCAAGATGTTTCTTTTGGATTCTAGTCAGAGTATGGGAACCCACATTAATACTAATTCAACTCAAATAGTGATGAATCTAAAAAAATAGTGAGAATTAATTATAAAGAGGAGTGATATATAGGATTTTAGATAACTGATACTTGCCATGATATAATGTCCAGTGTGATTTTGTTTTCATTGTAACAAGATAATACTTAATAAATTCATATTAAATATGTTAAAAGAATAATACAATACATAAAATAATACATTAAATCTAATATGATTTATTGTAAACAAAATTTGTTTAATTTTTTTAGTTAAACTAATTCTGATTTTAGAGGTAGTAGTATTGATAGGAAAACTAAATTTGGTGTGTTGTATTTCCTTAAAAAATATAATTTCGTAGGGTTCAATGATAAAATTATTAGTATCTTATCTTTTGTAGAGGATGAATATTTATAGGCTAATAATTATCATACTTTTTTTGAATTAAAAAAAACTTGATTTATTTTGATGTTGATTTTGATAAAATTATGATTTATTTTTATCATAATTGTGAAATTTGAATTTCTAAAAATCCTTTACAATATTATATAATAAATAATATCGATTTAAGATTTCATTTCCATAAATATCATGTTACTAAAGGGTACATTTTCTTGAAATGAGTTCCCACTAAAAAAAAATTATCTCGCATATCCACCAAACCATTAGATGCTTCATGATTGAGGAGAATAAAGCTTGAACATGGAACATTATTGTGTTGGAACATGGGTTTTAATCATTGTTTTGGTAAATTTCTAAAATGAAAGGTTTTATAATTAATAAAAAATGGGTATTTTTGGTGTTAGAACGTGGGTTTTAATCATTATTTTGATAAATTAAATCTCTTATTATTTGTTAAGTAAATTACTAATAACCATATAGACTATGTTATACATAATTGTATATTTTATTACATGTATCAAATTTTAAATGTTTTAATTAATTAATCATGTTTTAAAAATTTTCATTATTTTAAATTATATACCATTTTTATCATTATCATATGTCATATGTCTTAATTATTGTGACCATTTATTTTATGAAAATGATTAATTCATCACGTTGATTCATTTTATTGATTGGTTTATTGTTTTCTATAATAATTTTATTAAATTTTCTTTATATTTAATTATTAATCATTTATTTATATAATTATTAATTTTTAATTCTAATATTTTTTGTTTAATTATTTTGATATATTAGTACTTTAATGATATATTTTTTTGTTTACCTTAACGCAAGATTTTATTTATGCTTATGTATTATTTAAGAACAACCCTTTAAACTTATATAACATATCCTTTACCCCTACGTCATTGTTAAATGTTTTCATTTAACCTTCCATAACTAATTATTACCTTTACATAAGTACATATAATATTTTGTATCACTAACATAGTATCATGTTATCTTTATGTAAGTGTTTAAGATAGTCCACTTCCCTTACACAGCTCTTTATATACCCTTATGCAAGTCAGAAAACTCATGTTTTACCTTTACATAACTCCTCCTTTCCTGTACCTATGTAGTTTCATTTTATATAAACCCTTATATAATCCTATGTTCTACCATTACAAAAATATATAAAATATCAATTAACATTACCCAATACCTTTAACTATAAGTGACTAAACTTATTTGATTATTTACCATTACACATATACATTTACCTTTAAATGAGTTGAATAAAAATATCTTTCCTTTAGAAAACATTACAAAATTATTATCTACATTTAAAAATCATTTCGAAACCCTGAACTAAGTTATACTTACTCATGATTGCTATTACATTTTCCATTTAAAACATTAAATTCGCATTCTAGGTTTAGAATTTTTTTTTTCTTCCACTTTCTTATAGAATTTTTTTTCATCATACAATGAATCAATGATTAAATAAAAGCGATAAAAATATTTTTTGTGTCAAATTTTAAAATACAATAAAGGGTGGTTTTGAAATTTAGTTTCTAAAAATTGATTTTAATAAATTATTGACTTATGAAATAACACAGAATGAAGATATGTAGGATTTCTGTTATCATTAGGGTTTTTTCTCTAAAAATTTTTGAGGTCAAATGTGGGGAGGATGTTAATATATATATATATATTTATATATATTAATAACTGTTATTCATTTCATTAGAATTGATAATGCATTACTAGTTTCCTGATGCTTCCATTTATGCATCAATTTCGAAAGGGATGAAGTTCGTTTTAACATATTAGCTTTATTATTGTAATATTCTAGAAATTCAAGTTAGTTGTAATTTTCCTCTAAAGAGTATATAATGAATTTTTCGTATACATTATTATACCACTAATTAAATTTCTATAATGAAATAGTATTAATGTACATAGAAATGACATTTTTATTTGGGGAATACTTAAATCAATACACAAATATATGACCGAAGACAGTTTTAGTTTAGTGCATTCTGAAACATAGAAACATGAACACTGGTACGTTTGTGAGCAACATTATCTCCTGCTTGGTTCTTCATCACTGAGGCCCTTATTAGACACATCTTACTTAGAACATACCTTCATAACCTCACAAAGGAATCATTAAAAATTGTTTTCTCAAATGCTCAGTTTGGGTAGACAAGGGATACATGTAGGCATAAACATGTGTATAGGGTTATGAGAATGTGATCATAACATTAGAATATCATACCCTGCATATCATTAGATCACAAAATTAAATCATGGAATAAATCATGTTATCTAATAATTCATCAATGATAATTAAATAAATAATATACTCTATGAAGTCATATCATAGGAATAAGACTTGGAATTGTGACATACATAAATATGTCATATAATTCCCTATAAGCCAAGACATATTGTTGTATCCTATAATGGAACTTCATGGGATGTTCACAAATTTGGTGGGACACAACACTATCCCCAGTAGTAGTGCATTCCTTATAAAAGATTTGGCTTCCCCATCTTCCCATAGTGCATCGGGTTTTCCCATTTTCCCACAGTGGATCGGGTTTTCCCCATCTTCCATCTTCATGTTAACTACACCAACTGGCCGAGATACACCACCATCTTCAAGCATTGTCCATTACTGATAAGGGATCAATTTTCCCCATCTTCACATAGTGGATCAAGCCCATCGACGAGATTCCCATCATTATCTCATGAGATAGAAATCATTACCCAATTCATTTGAGGGAGATATTGGTCCCACCCATCTCATAATAACTTCCTTTATACATGTTCCATAATTCAATAAAAATTTGTATATCATGACCCATTAAAGGAGATGGATTTTATAAACATCCTAAAATAATCTAATGAAACATAATGGGTGTCGAAAACTAGATATCACATCTTAACTGATGTAAAAAAGATAGGTTTCATAATCATGTAATCAATGAAAAACCAGTGAAAAAAAAACAGGTTTCACAATCTTAAAACATGTGGAAGAGGAATAAGTTTCATAAAAATCATACCATAAAAATATAAACCATTTTTTAGAAAGAATATTAATAAATCCTTTGGTTCATTTCCACAAAAGGCATGAGTATCAACAATGGATCTCATATTACATTGAAAATATTTTTGAAATAACATTTAATACCATTTCTTGAGGTAAATATCCTTTATTATTTAAAGTATTAATATTTAAATATAGAAACTTTTGGATCCCATTTTTATAAAAAACTAAAAAGGAAAAATTAAAACATGTTGGAAACATTTTCCTTTAAAAACATCTGGGAAACATATAATGAATGCATGAAAATGTTTTGAAAATATTTTTCTTTGAAATTTAAAAAAGGTGATTGAATACGTTTTGAAAATAATTTATTTGAAAACTTATAAAGGGTACTCATAATTTTTTTAAAACCCATTTTACATTAAAATCCTTTTTCTTTAAAGATAACTAAATAAACATTTGAAATAATCATTTAATACCAAAAAATAGTTTAAAAATCCATTTTAATTGAAGATTTTTTTAAACAATAAATGTGTAGAATATTTATAATAAAACATTTTCATAAAAATAAACTTTTATGATTTCATAGAAATCATTATGTAAATGACATTAAATATGGGGAGTATGTTCATAGATTTAGAGAACTACATTTATACCATAAAAGATTATAAAATTGATTGATAAGGAAATGACAAGAAAATTCATTCTAAAACTTTTCTGTAAATGGTATGATATTGGTATAAATTTACTTTGACATCATAGGATATGAGTAAATCATTATTAAACCATTTTTAGGCACAACTATTTTAAATTAATTAAAATTTATGACCTAAAGGGGAAATAAAGTCATATATTCATAAAAACATTTTCTTAGTTAAATTAAGTACCAAATATTGTATAATAGTACTATTACATGAAGATATCAAGTAAAAAAATAGGATATTATAATTCATGAGTTTTCTTAGGACATGGATCATATTATTTCATCTAATTAAGATATAATCATAAACAATCTTGAAAAGAAATGAGATTGTTTCAATAAACTCTTACCACTTGGTAACTTTGAAATATACTCCCCATGTAAGAAAATTAAATTTCATTAATAATAAAATATATTTAAAATAAATTTATTCATAATATAACGTGTCAATGGAAGTATATAAACCACATATAAAATTATAGTTTCATAACATGGCATGCATCTCAAAGAAGGAAAATTGAAACAAAATTATAATACCGATTTGGGAACTTTAGAGACATAAATACCATGAATTAAATATCATAAAATGGATATGTGAATAACCATAAATTTAATTATAAGAGTCATATAATACATTCATAGGAATTATATACACCAAACAATATAAAATAGGGGTTAACATGGCATGTATCTCAAAAATATAAAATGTGAGATGAAATTCCCTTACCCAGTGACTTGACTCTTGACGTACTCATTCAAACGTCAAGTATAATAAATATATGTATGTTATACATATGAAACAGATCCATGTTATTATATATCATACCATATATGGTGATATTATTACTTTACATTACCCTATTGTTAATAATTCTATGTTAATGTTAAGCTTTATGTAATATTCACTTTGTTTTTCACATGTGTCTTAATTTGTTATATATTTGGTCCTTAAACATATATCATTATATAAATAATTTCAACCATGATATACATATCATGTACATTCAATATATTTTTATTATAATAATCTATATAATGTATATTTAGAAAATGGAATACACTATTAATGGAGATGGTAGGTTGTACGTAAGCATGAACGTTGTTTTTCATTGGTAGTCGTATTAAAAAAAGGAATATAAATGAAATAAATGAATAAATGTATATAATATCATTAAATTGGAATTATTATCTTATATATACCATATATTTTCATTAGAAAATTATAAACACATTCCATGTAATGTGTGAATGAATTACATCACTTTGAGGATGTGTTAGTCCACACATCCACATACATGTTATCATATTTAAACAATATGGAAGGTATAATGTTTTGTGATATAAATTAATTAAAAATCATAATGTCATAATAAATATAATATATACTCATTATAATTATCATTCCCATCATAATTTCCAACAACGATAGGGGTTAAAAAATTAACAATCATCTTTTTGTGATGTGGTAGTTCGTTGTACGCATAAACAATATGTTTGTTACCCATTAAATGGAGTAGTGTGTAAATTTCATAAAAAACATTGTATAATGAAATTTTAGAATATTGATGATAATATTTGTATTATATAATATTGGAATAAGAATAGTTTATGGGATGGAGAAAAAAATAAAATAAAGGATCTTGAGGTAGGATGTTACTACTTCTCTGGATAACCCCATTTGGTTTTATCCCATAGGAATCCTTGGATGGATTTATAAAAAAGTGAGGCTTCATGGAGTAATTGTGGGATTTTAGAAAGTTTATTTCTTATATATTTGCTGATCCTAAGTTGTTTTAGAGGTGTGAAGAATGGATAATGTTTGTGGTCTTTTATTGTGAAGAAAGGGGAAACAGTAGAATTTTTTTAAAACAAGTTATGTATATTGACGTTTTTACCTAAGAAGTCAAGAAATAACGAATACATTAAACAATGGATGTATTATTGAATAAATAAATCCATGTAATGGGTTTTGGATAAGGGGATATGTCATTTGGGGGATGAATTTTAAGGTTTATCCTTGTGATAAGATCATTTTTATTTAATCATTGTAATTAATTTTAATTAATTTTACTAATATATTTGATAAAACACTAATTATACCTGATTATGAATTATGAATTTTTTGGATTCAAAATTTGGAAACTAATTTTTAAAATTTAATTTATATAAGTGGTAGAAATTAATCTAAATTAAATCTCATAGACGACACGATAATGCATGTTTTAAAGTAAAAAATGACCAAAAGTTTTCTATGTTTTTATTCCCATGTTCAATAAAAAATTGATTACAATGAATAAATAAGAAGAAAAATTAGTTCCTAATTAAAATTTAGTTTGTTTCACTATTAATTAAAAAAATGGGACTTTATAGAAAAATATCAAAAATTTAACCTATGTTAATTTTAATGTTTCTACTTCAAACATGATGCCTATTTTTGAATATAATATTTATAAAAGTTCCCAAAATTGGATTTAAAATTGGTTATTTATTTAAAATTATTAAAACATATTTTATAGAAATATATATTTTTTATTTATAATATTTGTTATGTACTCAACTTATTAATATCAAATCTATTGGATTGAGGTCAAAAATATTTTATTTAATATATAACAAACAAATTTAAAAAATATAATTCTCTAATTGAAATTAATTTAAATTTTTATAAAAAATTACGTTTAACACATGAAAATAGTCTTCTATAAAATTATTCCCTTAATATTCATTATATTTTAATATTTATTTCCAATCATGAGGAAAATAATTAATTCAAAAATATCTTTCTATATGATAGTTAGTATAATATATAATCATAAATTTGCTGTTTACATAATATCTTATTAAGAAATCCTATTTTTAATAATTTATTATTGTTCTATAAAACTCTTTATTTTAACGTATCCCATTGTGGATAGTCAATCTTCGGTGTAATGTATGCTATTTTTATTGTTATGTGTTGACAAACCTAACCTTTAGGTTGGGTTTTGTGCGATTAATTTGAAATTTTATAAAAAAAAATCCAAACATATGGAATTATTATAAATAAAAACTATTTTTAGTGTTTTCTGAAAATCTAGATATCGAAAATGTTAAGTGAATTCGAAAAATTATTTCACAAAATATTGGATTGGTACATTATACCCCCTAAAAATGAATTTAACCCTCAATATTCATCTGGGTTATCAAATTATCAGTAGTTCAAATTTCCTTCCACAGAAACCCACATCATAAAAATGAATCCTAAAACATCAATTGAAATGATTAAATTGGAAACATAATGGTTTCCTAGAGTAACATAAAACTAGGATTCCATATAATAAAACATATTTGTAAAGATAAAATAATGTCTTGGAGGGAAACATAATTATTTGTATGGGTTGATTGAGGTAAACAATCACAAACAAGTGAAATATCAATGTAATTATCATGGAATCAAAGTCAAAAATCTATGATGATTTAAAAGGTTATTGGTCCACAAAAGTTATGTTATTAGGAATTTTTTTTATAATTTTCATAACATTGAGTAATCATTTTATTGACCAAGGAAACATACTTACTTAATATATTTCTATAAAAAATTCATTAGTTGGTTGTGATTTTATCAATTTCTATTTCATCCATTACTTCAAGAAATGGATTTCTCAAAATTAACGTAGATTTATGAATCAATAACATACACTTTTAATAGATCCTATGGCCCATGAACAATATAACTCGATATCTATAACTATTATTCAAAATCAATAAGTTTAATACATTAAATAATAAACATAAAATGTAACATTATTGGTCCAGCAATAAAATTTATTCATAAAAAATAATCTCACATTAACTAGGACCTCATGTAGGTCAGTGTTATGTTTGAAACCCTTATCATCCTTCCATCATCAGTTCATGTCTTTTGGACCTTCTATACATGATTAGTTTTCACTAGACCTAGAGGATTTCCTTTTATAAAATCACAGTAATTAATTATTCAAAATAAATAAGATGGGAATTTTTAAAATGTGGTTAATCACTAAAATTACTTTTTCCTAATGTTTTTAATAAAACATAGATAAATAAATTCCTCCTCCTATTTTTAACATAACCATTTCATGAATTCATATAATTATAAACCCTATAAAAGATTAGAATCAATAACATTAGAAACAAATTCATGAAATAAGATTAAAATTTATTCCCTGTATATCAAAAAGTATATATAGTTTTTCACATTCCAAACATGTTAATACCTTCATCAAAAATTCTCTTGAAACATTGTAATGACCTAAAATACCATAAATACTTATTTGAAACATTCACATTTACATATTTTAATATATATTGGATATATTCCTTAAATAGAAAATTTTATAATCATTATCAATGATATCATACCAAGTTTTCAATAAGTCCTTGATTTGTTCCAAGGTAATTACTATAATCAAATTTACTTATCTATATCCCACTTATGTTTGTCCAAAAATATTATCATTACATAAAGATAATATTAATGGTCATATTCCAATATTCAAAATATAGCCTTCTAATTAAATCACTTTTTCATTATATCTGAAACATTAAATAAAGTATTTTAAATCCCCAGATAAAAATATAAAACTTATAATCCCACTATATTTCACCATTCATATAACATTATTCATGAAGAAAAATATAAAAATGTTATATTATTCAACTTCATACATAATATATAATATGGATAGTAATACTATTACATAATATCTATTTCTTTTCACATTTCATCTACAGTCTCCTCACCATCAGCAATATAACTATTATTTATATCACCCTGATTTTTTCATAGGGAGATTCCGAGATGGGACATTGATTTTCAAAATAACAATTCATTCCAACCTTAAAACATTAATGTTCCACAATTTTTTAGTGAGGCAAATATTCCCATCACCATCACATTATTTTTCCTTTGTATTAACTTTATTTTTGTCCTTATTTTCCTCATTAAAAACACCATCATATTCCTCTATGAAATTCAATTTGTTTATTATTTCTTTATTATTGACATAATGTAAATCGAGTATTCTTTATTCCTTGAACACCATGTGCTGAAATTTCAATGAAATTATTCCTCCTTTACCTTGGTGAGTCCTAGAGTTGTTTATGGAATATGTTGTTAATCATGTTCCTTGAAAACTAACTTTGAAAGATCATAAATTCCATCACTCCAATGACCACCCCACATGAGAACTCATTTGAAAATTGTTTTTTACATTCTATATTATCCCAATTCCTTCTAGATTCTACCTTATACAAAAACTAGAAATCATTGAGAAAGAAACCAATATCATAATGTGGAAGCACATAATCATAAAAAGTCACTTATAGAATGATTAAATTATGTCACCTTACTTAATCTAAAACAACTAATGTTTATTTTATTCATTTCATATCCAATTTGAATTTAAATCCCTCATTATTTATCATAATGTGTTTTTGAATCCCCAAATAATATCCTCTAGAAGTGTAAAACTAGTTGTGCAGCATTGCCCATTGTTGTGTACCAGATTAATCCAAGTCATAACCGATACACATTTTCATAGTTCTTACTTCAAGTAACATCTATTCCATATCCCCATCAACTTATAGTATCCTTAAATTGATATAATGGTTGGAAACCACTAACTCTATCCTTTACCAAATTACAAGAAATTTTCCTAAACTATAGCTCATCTTTAGACATATCGTTAGATACATCCATAGACATATATGTATAAATATTTCTAGTGATATCATTAATTTTTTTATCAACCTAGTTTAAACATCAAAACTTTTACATAAGTGAGCGACATTATCTCTCCATAGGTTCTTCATGAATATAACCCTTCTTAGACACAACATACCTGATATGTATCTTTATAACCTGGTAAAGGAAACAGAAAAAGGGGGAAAATAGAAGCTCAATAAGGGCAACAAGAGAGACATGTAAGAATAAACCTGAGCATATGAGTATGAGAATGTTGTCATAACTTTAGAATATCATACCCTATATATAATAAGATCATAAACAATAATCATGGAATAATGCAAAGAAGTTCATAATACATAAATCAAAAATAAATAAATAACATAATCCATGAAATCATATCATAAGAATATGTCATGAGATTATGGCATACATAATCATTTGATATCATTCCTTACAAGTCAGCACGCATTACTAGAACATAAAAAGGTACATCATGGAAATAGAACAATCTAGGATTGACACACCACCATCCCATGTCATAGTCATTTCCTTCTATGTTACTGGGTTTCCCAAAATTCCCATAATGAATCAGGTTTCCCCATCTAACTATAGTGTAAAGGGTTACCCCATCTTCCAACTTTTTGTTGACTACACCCTATGGGTGGGACACACAACAATGTCGAGTCATATTCCTTTCCTTATAAGGGATCTTGTTTCGCCGTCTACTAATAGTGGATAAATACCGTTGACTTGATTCTCATTATTATCACATGAGATATAGAAATGTACCTAATGGATTAGATAGAGGTATAAGTCCCACACATCTTAGTATAAAATCATTCATACATGTGCCATAAGATAATAAAACTCTAAATATATCATTCCCTATAAAAGAATATTGGTTTTATAAACATCTTTTAATAATACCATGAAATGAAATTAGTGTTATAAACAAGTAATCATGTTGTAACATTTGGAAAAACTGGTTTCATAATAATTTCATTAAAGCCTATCCCATGTAAAGAAGCGGATCTCACAGGTATAAAACTCATTGGAGAGGAATGAGATTCATATACATCATTCCATAAAACCATAAAACATTCAGGGAAATAATATTAAGTGAACATTAGCACAATTTCCCACAAAAGGAATAAGAATCATCAATGGATGTCATCTTATATAGGAAATAATTTTGAAAGATCCTTTAAAATAATTTCTTGAGGAAAATATCCTTCTTAATTTGAAAAAAAAAATTCATAAATAAAAAATTTTAAGAACCATTTTAATTAAAACATATGAAGAATACTTTGAAAATATAATGAAATAGTTTTCCTTTAAAAATTATTTATATCATATAATGAGATAAATACAGTGTTTTGAAATTTATTTTCCTAAAAAACATATAAAAGAGGATTGAAATAATTTTGAAAACCATTTATTTAAATTCATATAAAGAAAACATGAAATGTTTTGAATATCAGTATTCCTTTAGAACATATAAAATAATATTCTAAATATTTAGAATAAATATTTGAAAATTAAATATTATTTAAAACATCTATCATTAAAATTAAATTTGGATGATTTTAAAAGAATATTTGAAAACGATAAAAATATTTTGTAAACATTTTTCATTAAAATCCACTTCAAAGATAATAAATGGAAAAAATATTAAGAAAAACATTTTCCCATATAAATATTAAATTAAACATGAAATTTAATCTTCAATTAAATTAAATTCAAGATGGAAGGTACGTCCGTACATGCCAAACATTCCTTTTATATGATAAAATTTCATAAAAGTTCCTTACTCAGAAGATGAAAAAATGATTAATTCTAAAATAATTTTTTAAAGGAATAACATGGGAATAAATTTTCTCCAACACCATATGATTAATGTAAATCGTTGAGGAAAATATTTTTAGGAATTGTGGTTTTAAAAGAGAAAATATTTCCTATATAAAGGGGAAATAAATTTGAATTGTCATAAAAACATTTTCTTTGTAATCTTAATATACAATGAGAGGAAAATTTTAATAATACATGTTGATATCATGTATACCCATATGATAAGATAATTCTGGAGTTTTTTTTGAGATATGGATCATAATATTTCATCAAAATAAGCATAATCATAAACTATCTTGTAAAGTAGCGGGATTGTTTCAATAAAATCATTCCACTTGTTAACTCTGAACCATAGTACCCATATAAGAAAAATAAATTTCATGAAGTGTGAAATATCAATAAATGATTTATATTCATGATATAATAATTTAAAGTTAGTATATAATCCTCATATAAAATTATAGGTTCATAATATCATATCTCTCTTAATAAAGGAAAATTGAGATAATGTTACGGTTCTGATTTAGTAAATTTTGAAACATAAACACAAAAAAAAGAAAGATCCTAAATTGGATATGTAAATAAAAATAAAAATAATATTAATATTAATATAATACAACCATGGTATGTATATATATTATGAAAAATAAAATAGTTCTAAACATGGCATGTATCTCATTAATATAATAAGTGGGATTAAATTCACTGACCTTGTGTGTTGACACTCTTCGTACTCAATCAAAACTCTTGTATAATAAATATAGGTTTATTACACTTATATAACATAATAATGTAATAATATATATTTTCCTATATGTTTTTATTATGACATTATATTAACCCATTTTTAACAATTCAATGTTAAGGTTACGCCTCGTGTAATATTTACATTATTTTTTTTAACATGTCTTAATTTTTTATATATTTAGTCCTTATACATATTTAATTATTTAAATATCTGAAAATATTATATTAATATAATTTATATTTACTAAATTCTTATTATAATAATCGACATAATGTAGAATTATGAAATTGAATACACTGTTCATGGAGTCTGTAGGTCGTACGTGTACATGAACATTGCATCCAATTTATTATAATATTGAAATAATGTAAATAAAATTTAAGAATATATATTATCATAAAATTATAATTATTATGTTTTATATATCATATATGTTAAATAAACACTTATTAACTCATTCTATGTAAACTGTGAACGAATCACGTCCCTTTGAGGAATTCGTAGTCAACACGTCCACAAACGCTGTTATCTAATTTACATAGGATGGAATGTATAGGGTTATGAGTTATGAAAAAAGTAATGAAACCTAAATATGTAATTTATATAATATATATCAAATAAAAATAATGTCTCCATCATAATTTCCAACCATGAAATGGGGTAATGGAAAAATGAACATTCACCATTTCGTGAGGTGGTAGTTCACCGTTCACATTGATAGTTTTTTTGTTACCCATTAGATGAATTTGTCTGTGAGTGTGGGTAGAAACATTTCTACAGTAAAATTTAAGTATATAGAAGATAATTTTTTTCTAATTTCCAAATGGAATTAGAAGAGTTTAGGGGGGTGTTTACCATCCCATTACCATTTTATCAGGTGCACCCTTAACCACATTGTGATTTCCCCATCCATTAAGATTAAGAGGGTACCTATAATTGTGAAGTCATATTTTTTTGGACTTTCACTAATAAATTTTCATTTTAATAGGATACAGAGCAATTAAAAATAGTATAACTATGTTAGATGTCGTTTAATGTTTGATAAATGTGAGTTGCAAAATAAAACTTCATGATTTGAAAGGTTACATGTCATTACCCTAGCATAAATTACCTGAGATGTTAGAAGGTCATTTCATTATCCATGGTGATGGTTTTTTTAGTATATGTGGATCATGAAAGTGACACATAGTGTAACATGGTTACATGCCATGGAGCATCCCACATTTATTTTAAAAAATTAGTGTGCAACTATTTTTTTCCGTTCCATTATCGATCCATCATGGCTCTTAGCCTAAGATAGTTCTAAGGCATTTTTTCAAGAATCAACCCCTTCTTAATCAATCTATTCAATACATTATATCTGTTGAAGTTGTGGTGCATATCTTATTATGAGAATAATTTATTTACCTTTGTTTCCTTTGATTATGATATTGTTATTTGGAAACAGATTTGGGGACCTTGGTCTAATGTTGGTGATTCATCTTGTTTTCTTTCATGATCTGTAGTGTGATCTTGTTCTAGAGGGATTTTCATCTATTGGTCATATTTTGGGTGGTGTTTATATTTATTATATATAGGATTCCTCTCTTATATAGAACCATTGTTTTTATAAACAAATCAATACAATGGTGTTTGGATTGGATTCTAGGGTCTCTATTGCTATTTTTGGGTTTCGTTGTTGGTGGATCCCATTGTATCCATGTGCGACCTGAGTTTTGTGGTAAATGATTGCATCTATAGCCTATGATAATGGTTCCTTTTTTTCTATAGGAAACGATTCATAATGAAATATTTTCATGGTAGTTCTTTTTGTAATGAGAACAGTTTTTTATGATAAATGATTTTTCCATGGTTATTTACAAATGAAAAGAAAATGGGAATTTTCAAAGCATCATAATTAATGATAATAAATGATTTTGAAATAGTTTTCAATGAATTGAAATTAATTTTGAAATGTAGAACATGTGTTAACTTGGGTACTTAGGTGAATGTTTTTCTGATGGACCTATTCAATTATTCTGTGATTATGAAAGATTTTTTTCTCAGGGAATTCCTTTGTTTCCTACCCCGGTTGTTCTAGTGGGTTGATATTGATATTTTAAGGGATTTACTCATGGTGTATCCCTATACTTCCTAGGGATAGTGTTATAGGGTCATAATTTTATTACATGATCTATTTTCATTTGATTTGTCTATACCCTATAAAATTTTTATTTCAAGGTATTGGGAAACCTAGGATTATGTTTTCCTTCTGGTATTTCTGAGTTATCCTTGGTAAGGATGTTTATGGTTATAAAAAATTATATGAAAAAATGTGATTTGAAATTGAGAAACCTGTTTTGTTTTAGAGATATGAAAATGGATAATGAATAACATGTTTTCTATATAAAAATTAGTGTTTATATTTTCATGTCCTATTTAAAATGATAGTACATGGATTTTTATATAGATATTTGTTAGGGAAAAACATGAGGGGAACTTACAGTGCCTATTTTTCTCACAGCCTGGGCACCTCTTCAGTGGTGGGAGGAGCTTGGTTTTTTACTAAGTGTTTGGATGGAATGGAACTATAGTGAGGCTATGAGGTTCATGTAAGCAGGTTGGGTAGATAGTGGTGAGATGGAGGGAGTCTGTCCATACCATCATTTGTATTATCTATATAGTTTTTAATCTATTATCGCTGGAATTTTCATGGAATTTTTTTGCTACTTTTGTAGTTTTTTCTTTCAACTATTTTTTTAAAGTTACGGAATATATATCTGTTTTTTATTTTACTATTTCTTTTTTTTGGTTTGTGTAAATATATATATTCCATGTGCTTGTTAAGGTGGGGGAAAATCATTCCCTATGTTGTGTTGTTCAATTCCTTGGTTCTTGTCTCCTGCCCATGGGGATCATGAATGACCTTCGGGTCTATGAGCTCTCATGTGTTTTTGGGGAGTGGGACCCTAGGACAGGCCATGAAAGACCATCCCATCCAGAAATCAAGAGTTTATTGGTTTATGTTTCATTTAATCCAGATGATGTTTCTTCTATTCATGGTCATCTCATTTTTTGGAGACTTTCATGATATTTCCAAAATTCTTTCTCCATTCCTCATCCAGAGATAGATATAAAGCATATGACTGATTTGGTGCTAGGTAGGCAGCCAATATCAATAGCTTAATATCTTATGGTACAATGGGGGTTGAAATATCTCAAAATTCAGTTTGAAGACCTCTTATAAAAATATTCCATTCTCCCAATCAGTTCACCTTGGGAATCCCCGATGCTCTTTTCCATGAAAGAAGATTGTTTACTTTATTTATGTGTAGACTATCAGAATTTGAATATTTTAACATTTAATAACAAATATCCTTTTCCTTTTGTGGATGATCTATTTTATCAATTTAAATGGGAAAGTGGTTTTCAGAGATTGACCATAAATCGGATAATCATCAGCTCAGGGTTCATGAGTCAGATATACTGAAGAATTCCTCCAGGTGAAAGTATTATCATTATGAATAACTTCAAATGCCTTTTTGTTTGACTACTAGTCCTTCATTTTTTATGATTTAATTAATCATATATTCCATCAATATCTTGAATCATTTATGGTAGTGTCCATGGATGATATTCTGGTTTCTTCGAAATCTGAGCATGATCATGAGAACCATATGAGTTTGGTTTGGAAAATATTGAGAAGTCATTGTTTGCATGGAATTATTTAGAAATGAATTTTCTGGATTCATGATTTGATTTTTTTGGGGCACAAAATATTTGAGCATGGAATATCAGTGGTTCCATAGAAGTTAATGGTAGTTTTTCCATGGAAGGAACAGCGAAATGTATTTGAGATATAAAGCTACCTTTTCCATTCTGAATACTATCAATGGGTTTTCAAGGAATTCTCGAAGATGGAGTCACATAATAATTTTCATACTAGGTAGGTGATGAAAATCACCTAGGATGTGAAGTTTCATACTTCATTCAATGAAAAAAAATGCTTCTAAAAGTGGATCCTATTCTGATATTAACTGATCCCAATAAGGGATATGTGGTGTTTTGGGATGTCTCTAGTGCTGGTTTGGGATGAAATCTAATTTAGGATAAAAAATTTATATATTATGTCTGTTTTCAACATTGACCATGTGAAAATAATTAACCCACTAATAATTTATATAATCATAGAGTCATGAATGAGCTAAAGTGTTAGTGATAATATCTTTTTGGGAAAGGTTCATGGTCTACTCTTATTATAAGTGTCTGAGTTTAATATTTTCTCAGAATGACATGATTCTAAGAGAGAGTCTATTGGAAGAATACCATAAGATCATTGACTTTGATATTTCCTAAATCTTAGGAATGGGAATTATTGTTTCAGACCCACTTAGTATAAAATCACCATCATAGAATATTATGGAATCCAAGGAGGAGTGGAACCTTATGGGGATATTTTTCTCAGTTGCACCAAGATGCTCAGGAAGCTGTTTAAGGAATTCTTTTGGCTAGTGCTCAGTTATCATCATCTCTCGAGGAGTTTATTTTATAGAGATAGTAGCTGGATCATGAGTATCAAAATACTCGATAAATCAATTAATGTTGATAAATCATTTCATTTTAATCACATTATTTATATGGTTTGCATGTATTTAGGAAAATGATTGTTGTCCCAACATCTTTGATGAGTTTAATATTTTTGATTGTCACATCTATTCATGGTATATTCATCGAAGCACTAAAAAGATGTATAATGACAAGAGGTGGTTATTCTAGTGGCCGAGTGTGAAAGATGACATCATGGAGTTTGTGTATCACTATTACACTATCCAGTGAATAAATGTATACCACTTGAAACATTATATGGTGTTTTATAATTTTTTTGTGTTGGTTTTGAAATGAGATTACATATCAATGTATTGTTTTGTTGGATTACCATAGTCTCCCCAAGGGAAGAATTCTATTTGGGTGTTTGTTTATCAACTAATGAAGACTTATAATTTAATTCAGATCAGGGATACCTCTAGGTTTGATGATCTGGGTTGGTTGTATGTTCATTAGATTATGAGGGTACATGGGTGTCCTTCTTTAGCAGTTTCAGTTAGGGGTATGAGGTTTACCTCAGGGTTCTAGAGGAGTATTCAAGAGGAAATGGGACTCATGTCAAGGTAATCACAGCTTACCATCCATTGCAAGATAGTCATACAAGACATGTAATTTATATTTTTGAGGATATGATTTGTTCTTATGTCTTGGATTTCAGAGGATCATAGGATAGCAATAAGGGACAGATTGAGTTTGTTTACTACAATAGTTATCAGTCATCGGTAAGAATGGGTCCCTTTGAGGATTTTTATGGTTTCCTATGTAGATTTCCTCTCTGTTGGGATGATGTGGGTGATGTACCTTTAATTTTACCATGTTTTCTTCATGAAACAACTATGAAGATACAATATTTACATTGACATCTATTTACATTATTGCGTCAACAGAAATTTTATGCAGGTCATAGTTTCAAACATTGGGGTTTTTATAGGTGACTCAGTTTTCATGACTATTTCTCCTCAGTTGTTTCACCTTCAACATGAAAAGCCGGGAATGTTGGATCCCAAATATTTTGGATTTTTGATCTCTCTAAGTATCTTAGAGAAGTTTCATATCAGCAAGAATAATTGGTTCAGTTGACAGGTATTCATAATGTTTTCCATATATCTCATCTTGGTAAATATCACCCAGACACCCTCATGTTCTGGGTTAGGATGGAGTTGATCCTGTGTCAAATGCTTCTATTCCTGAGAAACCGGTTGATAAGGATGACTCTAATGTGAATGTCTTGTGTGGTAATTTTATTATTATTGTCAGAGTTATATGGAAATATGGATCATATTCTCATGAGACATGGGAACACGAATCATTGATGAAGGAATAGTGCCTTCATCACGTTCTATGGATTACATCTTCAACATGACTTCATTGGGGGGGGAATTCTTTATGGGGGGAGTTAGTAACATATCATTACCATTTAAAACTTTACACCATTATCCTCATCATTTTTTTCCACTATTGAGATTGGTAGCATATCAATAATGGTGATGTTATATATTTGTTGGACATTCACTAATAACAATACATTTTTTCAGGCTTTAATGTATTTAAGGACCTTGATACTATGTCACACGCCATTTAATGGTTTCTAGATGAAATTCATGAATAAAAACATCATGCTATGAAAAGTTACACATCGTGATCATGATGTCTACGATCTTAGTTGTTAAATGATCAGGTTTTTTATCTGAGGTGATGGTTTTTACAGATCATGCGATGGATTGAAACAGGTTTCAAGTTCGAGGTTAACTCATGTTAGTTTTATAAAATTTGGTATCAAATGAGTTCTATCAACAAGTGTCCAAGTCCTAAGACATATATTATAATGAAGATATGTTTTTTGGGACTTGAGATGTATATTGCGATAAGTGGCTTGCAGAATCTTATCGTAATGATACTCAATATTTCATTAGGAAATGGGATGTGTGTCTCTAGTATAGTTTTTTGTTTTACGAATTTTTGTTTTCATTATCGGTTTTCTATTTGGAGTAGAGATTGGTTATGTTGTCTGATAATTCTTCTATTTCGGTGTGAAGTAGTATGCCTCTAAGACACCTTCCATGATTTTTCAAGAAGGTGAAGTTGATTCTTCTCAATTGAACCCACCTATAGATTAGAATCTCATGATGACTATCATATGGGAAGTTTATGTTGTTGATCATGTTTTATAATGAGTTTAGAACATTCCTTTTAGGTAGAACCTAATGTTTTATGAGGGTGAGATAGACTATAGGAGTTCCTAAATTAGAAACCCATGTCCTTTAAAAGGAATACTAATCCTTAAAAGGTTGAGTACTAGTTGGACACAATCGATCAAATCATATACTTTATAACGAAACCTAAGAACATCATGGTGAATTGTGTAGTATTTAGACTCAAGGGGTCTGGAAAGAAATGGTGATATTCTATGGAAAAACCAAATATGAATGTAGACATTTTTAGAAGGGTTTAAATACCATGTTCTTTAAATATATCTATCCAAATTCATTGATGCTAATGATTTATCTTGAGTTCATGTCATTTCAACATAGAGAGTAATCGGTTTTGGCTGACACCAACTATTTTGTTAATCTTATCTTATTTCCCCATACGTGATAAAAATTGACCAGCTGAAGGCCCCAAAGTAACTATAGGATTTTCGAATTGATATTAGATCATAGGTGTTTAGGTTGAAGGTTCTACATACGCAAATATGGTAAAGAGATATTTAATGGGAGAAAGGAATATGGTTGGAAATTATGGTTTTAACACCTCTTCTCTTCCATCAGGTGGCAACATTAGTGTCTCACATGGGAAGATGTGGAAGTGGAAATATTATTATAGGAGTAGAGGAGTTGGGTCCCAACAGTGAGCCTCCTCTCCGCCGCCTATTGTATCATGTAATTTGCCTCTAAATTTCAATCAGTGTGGAATGGGAGGAAACAAATGACATTCTTGTCTGGTGTCCACGATGACAAGAAAATATTGTGGATGCATTGGTAAATTATAGTTCTTCTATCAGGCTATGAAAATGCGTAATTATGGTCAGAGTTTGTTAACTCCAATGGATATTGTGGTGTATTTAAAGATTCAATGATTATAGGGCTCAATCTTCAGGCTTCCAGTGTGAATCATTATTACACAGTAGATGATTTTCTAGTAGAAGATAACATGGTTCAGTAATAGTTAGATTTCCTTTCCTAATTAATTTATCATTATTAATTTCTTCTCTTGATATTGGTTCCTCCCACTCATTTATATCTACAGATTTTTTTGATATTCCTCAGCATCCAATGGAAATTATGTCCTATAAAATGGAGTTATAAATGTATCTATAAAAGTTTAATGAGCATGGGATTAGTTGTATTTGTTCATTAATGATAGGAAATACAAAATCAGGGTTGTACATTCTTATTCCTCTTTTATATCTACAGGATGTCATCATTATTATGGATTTTCATGTCTCTCATCAAGATTTAGTTGATTGGTTTCATCTGTTTGTTTGATTTCTTGTTGTCGTTGGGTTCGATCTTGAGTTAGAGGGGGAGTGGGGCCTAAGGTTGTGTTGTACAGTAAATTCATTCCTAGAGATCAGGAGATTGTTGTTTTTTTTGCATTTTATCTCGATAAAATATCTTATTTTGATGATATTCACGTTGTTTTTTGAGACTTTTATGATATTTTCCCTGATGATTTCGGTGGTCTTTCTCCAGAGATACATGTAAATTTTATGATTGATCTAGTGATAGGTATATAAAATATATTAATACCTTCTAATCATATAGAACTGACAGAGCTGAAAGAGATTAATATTTAGTTGGAGGACCTATTAGAAAAAGGTTTTTCCCCTATAGGTTCACCTTTGGTTGACCCTATCCTCTTTTCTTAAAAATAAGTTGGTTCACTTCATTTATGTGTCAATAATTGAAAGTTAAAACAAGAAATGATTAATAAAATAATATCCTTTTCTTTGTGACGATAATCTGTTTGATAAATAAAAAAGGGAAAAGTGGTTTTCAAATATCGATCTTTTGTCAGGTTATCATCATCTTAGAATTTGGGAGTCTAATATACTAGAGATGACATCCAAGATTAGGTTTAGACATTATGAATATCTTGTAATGCCTTTTGTTCTGATTAATTCTCATATAGTTTTTTTAGATTTTATGAATTATATATTCCATCAGTATCTTGACAAATTTTTGTTAATGTTCATGGTTGATATTCTGGTTAACTTGATATCCATGAATAAGCATGATCACCGTCTGAGTTTGGTATTGAAAATTTTGAGAACATTCCATTTGTATGGAATTCTTTCAAAATGATGTTCCCAGATTCAATAAGTGAATTTCATGGGGTATAATATTTCAAGTCATGGATTATTAGTTAATCTATAGAAGGTAAATATTATTTTTCATGGAATATATCTGGAAATTCCTCTGATATACGATTCTTCCTTGCTATTAGTGGATACTGCTAATGATTTGTCATGGAATTCCCTATACTGGAACCACCTTTGACTAATCTTACCAGAAAAGTGGGGAAATTCACTAGGGATGGGAAGTGGTAGAATTAAATATATGAATTGATGAAGCTTATGACATAGACTCCTATTTCGATATTACCTGAGCCCCCGTAAGGGATATGTAGTGTTTTGTGATGATTCTAGTGCTAGTTTGGGATGAGTTCTTATGAATGATGACCATGTTCTAGTGTAAATCTCTCATTAGCTTTAACCACATGAAAATAATTACCCCACTAATGATTTATAACATTCTCCATTTATGCATGTGATTAACGGTAGGTGAAACTATCTTTTTGGGGAAACATTCAATGTTATATAGGGTTATAAGATTTTGAGTTATATCTTTTCATAGAAGGACTTTAATCTCTATCAGAGGTGACAGGTAGAATAACTTTAGATGTTTTTGATCAATATCTCTTACACCCCATGAATGGGGAATGTTATTTCAAACCCTCTTATAAGGAAATTACAATTACAAGTAGTTCTGGAATTGGAGGAGGAGTGGATTGTTATGGTTTTTTCACTCAGTTGCAGCTAAATGCTGAGGACGATGTTTCAAGCATGGTTCTGGCCAGCGTTCTGTTATAATTATCAATCTTGGAGTCTTTTTATCATATTAAACAGTAAGATGATGAGTTTTAAAACTCTAGGTAAAGTCTTCATAGTGGAGAGATTATTTCGGGCTGGTCTAATTCGTTAGATGGTATGCTTCACCTCAAGGAAAGGATTTTCATCCCAGTATCTGTGAGGAGTTTAATATTTTTTTATTTTCTTATCTCTTCTTAGTCATTTCATCCAGGATCTATGAAGATGTATTAGGATATGAGGTGTTTATTCTGGTGTCAAGGTATGAAATGTGACATTGTAATGTATTTTTCTCACTGTTAAACTTTCAAACAAATAAAGTCATATCACATGAAACCTTTTGGGATTCTTCATCCTCTTCTAGTGTTGGTTTGGAAATATGAGGAGGTATAAAAATACTTTTTTGGATTACAATGGACTCTTTAATGGAGTAATTATATTTGTGTGGATTTTTATCAGTTGTCAATGTCTATATTTGTGAGGATTTTTATCAGTTGACAATGTCTACTCATTTCATTCCAATCAAGAATACCACTAGGTTTAATGATAAATGAATGATGTATGTGTAGAATATTATGAGGTTACATGGGAGTCATATTTTAGTTTTCTCAGGGCTACTAGAATTACCATGAGATTTTGAAGGATTCTTCAAGAGGTAATGGGAACTCATTTCATTTTATGAACATTTTTTCATCAACATACAGACGGTCATAAAGAGTGTGTAATTAAAATCCTAGTGGACATGCTTTGCGCCAGTTTATTGGATTCTTGAGCATCATGGGATAGCCATCTAGTACTGGTTCAAAAAAATTTAGAAAAATATATAATAATCATCAGTAATAATAGATAACTTTATGGAGTTGTATGGTTACCCATGGGCATCACTACTTGGATGGGATACGATGAGATAAGTATCTTTTGTTGTACCATATTAGGTTTATGAAATGTGTAAGAGATTCATGTTGTACATTGTGGTTTGGTTATAGCATAGATTCATCATAAATTGTATGTGTTTTGTGGCTTTGACCTGTGTATTTTTCATAGGTGACTAGGTATTATATAAAATTTCTCCGTGGTTGTTTCGCCATCAACTTGGTAAGTATGGAAATTTAGCACTAAGAAACGTTGGACAGTTTGAGGTCATTGAGTGGGTAACACAAGTTTCTAATTAGTTAAAATATCTAGTTCAAATAATAGGTATTCATGAAGTTTAACTAATATATCATCTAAAGAAATATTACCTTGAACCCCTTCACATTATGAGTTGGGAACAAACTGAGATAGATCCAGATGATTATATTCTAGAGAAAACAATTGATATCATTGACTTTCATGTGATACTATTGTGTGGGATGTCGATTATGATGGTCATAGTTCTATAGAAAAAAGTATTATGATTTCATGAGACATGTGAACATGAATCATTGATGAGTGATTAGTGTCCTCATCTTTTTTGGGGATTACATATTCCACAAGACCTCATGAGGATAGTATGTGTTTTTGTTAGGGATTTTGTAAAATTTCATAACCATTTTATTCAGTACTCCATTAACCTGACTATGGTTTTCCCATACTTTTACATTTGAAGGATACATATAATGGTGAAGTTATTTATTTTTTATACATTCACTGAAAACATTTCATTTCTACAAGCTTCAAATATGTTACACACCATATAATTTGTTTAGATGTATTTCATGAAAGATGACTTCAGGACTAGAAATGTTACAAATCATCACAAGGAATAAGACGACTTGAGTTGTTAAAGGGTAAATTTATTATTTGACATGACAAGCTATTCATAGTTTTTTTATCATGGTGTTTAAATATCCTGTAACTAGGTTACATGTCATGTAACGTTCCGCATTCAGTTTTTAAAAATAGTGTGCAACTATCTAGTTTTAGTGCCAAAACTAGTTCTTTATGTATACAGAACTAACAGAGTTCTAGGTAATTTTTGAGAGACTTAATCCCTTCTATATAAAAATGTTCGACACATGATCTCCATTGAGGTTCTGGTGTGTCTCTCTGAGTGAGTAGCCTTTTTTCCTTTGTTTCCATTGATCATTATATCATCATTGGTTGGCATATTTCTATCATTTGGTCTAATTTTTGTGATTCTTCTTAGTTTCATCCTAGATTCGTTGTGTTCTCTCTTTATAGAATCCTTTTCACCTATTGTCCATAGTTTAGTGAGAATTCAACATTGAGGTATGTGGGTACCCCACATATATCGAACATTTGGGTTTATAATTAAATCAAATCAAAGGTTTATGGATAAGATTCTAGTGTCTTCATTGGTGCTCTTTGGTTTCATTATTAGTGTATGCATTTACGAGCATGCGCAACCTTATTTTTAAGGAAGGTGGTTCCTTATCTAGACTGTGAAATGGATATTTTTATTTATCCTTAAAATACTATTTAAAATGAAATATTGGCTTGATATTTTTCTTTGTGTTGAAAATAGTATTCATTATCAATTGGAATTTGCCTTATTATTAACAAATAGATTGGAAATTGGTAATTTCAAATCATTGAAATTGAAATATTGAAATTGTTTTGAATTTTTTTTCAATGCATTGAAATGAATTGTTGAAAATATCACATGGGTTACCTTGGGTACTAATGTAGAAGAATTAGAATAGGGCCATTGTCCATTGTTTTTTGATTATCAAGGAGGTTTGTCTTGGGAATTTCCATAGATTCCTATGCTTGATGTTCAAGGGGAATGATATTTTCTTTGGAGGGTTTACTAGTGGTGTATTCCTATGCTTTCTAGGTCTATTTTTCTAGGGTAGGAATTTATGATCTTGATTGATTGTGGTTATAGGAGTTTGTGGCATGGACCTATAGTATTCATTGGTGTTGAGATACCTGTGATCATTTTTTGTATATCTTTTCATTCTAAGTTAGCCTTTATATTCATGTTTATTCTTATGGAAAATTATATGGAGAATTTTCATTGAAATTAATGTACCTAATTTTGGTTTAGTGCTATGAAAATGGAAATGTTTAACATATCTTCTATGATCTACTACATACCTTGACATGTTCTATTTAAATTGAGCATAAGTGGATTTTTATACAATGACTGGTTATGGAAAACCAGGGTCGGATCCTACTAATAATGTTAGCTCACACACTATGAACCTCTTCAGTGGTGCATAGAACATTGTTTCTCTTCCAGGGTAGGGAATGGTAAAGAGCCACAGTGTGGCATTTCGGTTCATGTCAGCTGGTTTGGTAGGTGGTGATGAGATGGTGGGAGTCTATTCCTACCATATTTTGGAGTATATTTTTTGTTTTTAGTCCATTGTAGTTGGAATTGTCTTAGTGTGGTTTTTTCTACATTTATAGTTATCTATTTTCACTATTTTATTAAAGGTATGGAATATATATATTTCACCTTTTCATATTTCTTATTGTTTTCAGGATATATATATATTCCATGTGGTTGTTCAGGTTGGGAGAAATACTTCCCTGTATTGTGTTGTTCGTTGTATGGGTGATTTTCGCCAACCCACAGGGATCATGAATACACTTCAAGCATGTGATGGATTGGGTCAAGTTATATGTTTGAGGGTAACCCAGGTTGGTTTGTTAATGTATGGATTAAATAATTAACAGATCCTAAGGATGGTTATAACCTCTTATTTGGGAAACTCATTTTAGTTTGACCCAAAGGGCTTCCATGTTTGGATTTTTAATAAATTGTAGGCTTCATGTAGTAAGGGAGGGATGTATAGAAGTTTATGGGCTTTATACTGGTAGAAACTATGTGGTTTTATAGATCCAAATAATGGGGGTAGTTTTTGGAGTTTTTGATGGAAGGGAGGTGACACACATAACATTTTTTTAAACAAGTCAGTTGTACCCACATCTTTATGTATAAAAAGTCATCCTTAACCAAATAAAATTTGTAATGTAAGTTTTATAGATGAATTTTTTATATAAAATTGGTGTTTTATAAATTTTAAAGTCACTTGGGTCTTTAATATTATGTTTTAGACCTATGATAAGCTAAAATGGGCCTTAGTCATTATAATTTATTTTAATAATTGTCTCTAAAAGTTTGGATCAAAAACTAAGTTGACATTATTTTACATTATAAATTATTCTAATATAAAATATTGAATAATTTTTTTTCCAAAATTCCAATAACATAAGTTGAGGAAATTAAATTAATTGTCATCTCTCGGACAGGATGAGAATACAGGATGTTAAAGAAAAAATTATCAAAAGATTTATATTTTCTTATAAACAATTTCATTGTGAATTTTATACAAATAAATTAATTTTGATTAATTAATAAGTAAATGATATAATTTTAATTTAATTCTAATTAAAATATAATTTAACACTATGAATAAATCATTTTAAAATGTAGTTTTTTATTATAATAATTTTTTAACTATTTATTAAACAATGAAATTATCATAAAAATACCAAAAAATTACCAAATTCTAGTAATTGTGTATATATTAAAAATATGTAGTATATTATCACAAATAATATTTAGAAGAGTTCCAAAAATTTTATTTAAAACATGTTCTCCATTTAAAGTTGTAAAATTGATTTCATAAAAATATAGGTTTTTTTATTTAATACTATTTATGTTCTCATCATATGATTATCAAATCTAATAGATGATGGTAAAAAATATTTTATTGAATATAGAAAATATTGTTTTAATTAATACCCTTCAGTAATTTTAATTAATATATTTTATTAAGTTAAATCACCTTCGCACATGAAAATAGCAGTATATAAAATCATTCCCTTTATATTCATTTGATATCAAAATTAATTTCCAATTAATAAGTGACCAATTAATTCAAAAATATATTTTCATAAGATAGTAAATCCTATTTATATTCTTACATTTAACATCTAGGTTATTTATTATTAAATAACAATATATTTAATTGTTTTTTATTATTCTGTAAAACTCGGTCTTGTGTGTCACATATGACATCGACGAGAGCCATTATTATGTGTTGCATAATCTAACCTCAGTGTTTCCAGTGGAGAATGATAACCATTATTTTGAGCATAGTGTAAAATTAACAAGGTTGTTCATAAAACATAAGAACCACAATGTTCATTAATATATATATCCACACTATTTTAAGTCTTGAGTGAAATGTAAAATATAAAAAATATTAAATAAATTCCAAAAAAATATTTGAAAAAAATATTAGGGTGTTACAAAGGTTATGTCCATTTTTGTTTATTTGCAGAAAATAAAATTCAAAAAATCTATACCTCCAAATAATATAGTTTTATGTTAGTTGATCTCCATAAAAATATATATTTTTATATTATACCCATAAAAGGAAAAGGGTTTTGTCTGTACACACATAAACTCAAATAATATTTTCATTTCACATAAGATGTATAAAAATATGATAATGTGATAAAACACAATCATAACAATATTCATTTATATGTAAGATACTGATGTTGTGATTTTATCATGGGAAATGAAAATTTGAAAAAGGTAGAATAAGAAATAAACAATAAATAATTGGTTAAGTGTTAGATATATTGTTTGGGAATCCCCCTTTAGTGTAAAACAGAATCCACACAAGAATTATCTTTTGGTGACATCAAGACCACTTGGACAGAAAGAGGATTTTTGGGATGTAATTGTTTCATATTATTTTTGAGATAAACGTCTCAAAAGGTTTGAGTGAGAGAGGACAAGAGGTTTCCTTTTAATAACTTCAACTGATAATACATAGACATGCTTATGTTTCACCTTAAACCATATCTTTTGGTTTAACACCCTCCAATCTATTTTTAAACATAAAAATAGTAACAAAATTTTCACTCATTAAGGGTTATAAATTTACTTCTAAGTTGGAATTTGGCTCCAAAATATTCCATGTATATTATTTTAAACCATTTCCAAAACAAATTTTCCAATTTAAATAGTTTTTTATAAATCATTTATTAAAATATATTTTTTCATAAAATATTATCAATATCATTTTGTGACTATCCATTTTATATTATTTAATACAATTAATGACAAAAATGGAAATATAATATAAAAATATTTAACATTAATTAAACTTTTTAATTTTCAATGAAATTAATTGCACACAAATATTCATCCAAATATACTAATTTTATTTTTTAAAATCAAATACCTTTTTTTATAGAATGCAAAAACATTGAATAATCATCGAGTAAGAATTTATGGTAATTATAACATCACTAAAAAATCATACATATATATATATTAAAAATAATGTGTTAGTATTGAAATTAAAAATCTGTATCCAACCCTTATTTTTTTAAATGAAATAATAATATATATAGTACAATAAATAGATAGGCATTTTTGTAATTATCCAACACTAAAAATAATATATTGGTTATAAACTGAGAAAAGTGGTAATAAATTGTCACATTATATAATAATATATTGTAATGGATGAAATTATATCATTCAAAAAAATAATGAAATTCCTTCAGGGGATTTTTAGGCCTCATATCATAGTATTTACCCTAATTAACCTAATTTACCATTTACTGTGATGATAAAATTTTTAACGAGGTTAAAATTCATAATGATCAAAAATGAATTTTAAATAATTAATAAATTTAAACCCCATTATTTCACATATGAAATTAAATTTTAATCTTTAAATTTATGTTTGTGGAATAAATTTATCTTACTATAAGTGTGCAATGTGGAAGGATTTTTTTTGAACTTATGTTATTATGTTTAAAAGTGAACTTATACCAAAATAAAATATAATGATGATTACATTGTAATTATTTATATTATATATTATTAAATGAATAATATTTTAATTTATAACTATTTCTAAAATATAATTTTACTTTTAATTAACAGTATTTAAAAATAAGAAATCAAAATTTTTAAATAATCAACAATTATTTTTATTAAAAAATAAATATTTTCACAAATAAATAAATAAAATAAATTTTATAACTGTTATGATATTATTAATTCAAAATTTTCATAAATTTTTAAAAATAATAAAATAGTGGAAGAAAAAATATAATACTTATGCCCAAAATGAAATAAAAACCATTTTTGAAGTAAATGCGTATTCAAATCATAAAATAACTTCATTATTATGCCCATAAAAATGAAATTAATTCAATTAATCTTGACTAATTATGATTTAAAATAATTTACTCCTTTTATAATGACTATCCACCAATTTCATTAATATAATTAATTTTTAAAAAAATACATTGGCCATATAAAATCAATTTTATGAAACATGTATCTTTTACCTTAAATGATTTTATATTCATTTCTAACAAATTTATAATCAATATATGATTGATTATTAATTTTATTCATAAAAAACATTCTAAATGTATTCCGTAGTATGATTACTCTTATTTATACCCACCTAACCAATTTCTATGTTCTAACAGTCTTATTTAAATAATAAAATTTCTCTTGTATATCATAATTCTTTTAATCTCAGGTATTTTTATTCCACGTGATATAGAATATTTTACTTAAATAAAATAAATTATAAAATCTTGGTGTCGTATATTATGAACTCCATAAAGATACTTCACGCTCACAATTTTATATTAGGTCTAATAAAATGTATGTAAAACTATAATAAATTTCAAATAATGAATGCTAATGTATATTATCATTAATATAAAAAACCTACTAAATATTTATAAATACCTTGATAAAAAACCTAAAACATAAAATTGGAAAATAAAGCATCATTTTTAAAATATGAAAATGTAAATATAAAGGACACCAAAAATGACATAGAAATGGGTTACCATATAAGGACGAAATTCATGAGAAATGGATATACAGATATGGGGGATAAAAATACCACCCAATAAAAAGAAGAGGGTGGATGAGGATATTATTATGGGAAATTTAATGGAAACAAAATAATAAATTAATAGGGTTCATATAAAATCATCAATTCAACTAAAATGAATGTAAAAGGATAATAATTATTTGTTATATTAATTTTTATAGAGTCAAGGTATGATTCTAAAATCATGATAGATAACATTAGAAAATATTTTTTCTTGATTTATTAGCTTTTCATAAGAATTATTTAATATATTTGTTATGATTTGAGAAGTTATTCAAACTGTAACTCATCCATTATAGAAAAAAATGAATAATAATAATAACTTTTTCATGGATGGGGTACTAAAATTATCTTTTTAGAAACCAAATGGTCCACAAAAGGATGGAAATGTAGTCTTACTATCAATGGATGTTAACAAAAATAGGAATAAGATTGTCACTATGTAAGATAATATTCTAAATTAATAGAAATTAAAATGAATAAATATGATATTAATTTATAAGGAATAAATAATAACAACAAATGGTCAAATTGAAGTGTTATATAAATATATATAGTTCAAAATATTCCTGTTCAAAAATTTAACACAAAACTCAAAAACAATTATCACGTATTCTTCCAAGAAAAAATTGATAATAATATTTAAAAAACATAAATCACTCATAAAGTTAAATAATAAATATGTGTATTCCCTAATCATATAATCTATAAAATATCCTAATATTTATCATAAATTACCTACTTCACCATAAATCAATAATATCATATATTCATCTTATATATAATTGAACATTAATTATTCAAATAAAATATTCTCTTATAAAAAAATATTTCCAATTATATTAATCATATAATATTCCCAATATTGAGAATTTCTAAAAAAAATATCTTTTATCACTTATTCACCAAATGAATTTTAATTCCAATGGTTATTTATATCACAAATCATATATTCCATATATTTTTTAACCCATAACAGCCATAACATCAAAGATCAAGTTAACCCAAATGGTTATCAATAAATTTCAATTTTTGTCCACAAATTATAAAATCATTCTTCATGAAATTACCATTCTTCTATAACAACGATATATCATAATGGTAACAAATTTCTCAAAAATCTATTAAAACTAAATAAATGTGTAACAAATCAATCCCATTATATAAAACCTCAACAGTATAATTTTTGAAATTAAAATTATGATCATCAAAAGACTTACTAAACCATGATTGTATTTAAAACTCTTAAAATATTCTCATCTAAATCATCCTTCCCTACAAAGTTTATAAAACCATTTCTATAATACTAATTAAAATACCCCATAACGTATTTAGCGCATAAATGAATGACTTATAGAAAATGTTTCAACTTATTACATTTTGAAAATCATTTACATTTTGATTATTATATAATTATGAAATACTTTATATTATATAGGGAATTCTAAAATAATGTTTTCATACTTTTCAAAAATTAGTATTTTTAAAATTAAAATCATTTTCCTTTAAAAAACTTCATCAACATTTATGTCGAGTCGATATAGTGGAATTATTAACCATAATATAATTTATTCACATCCATAGATACTATGAAACAAATTTAAAACTTTTTTTAGAAAAATAATCTCTGTAAGGTATATACCAGAGGTACTATAATTTGTCTCGTAAAAAATGTAAAAATTATAGAATTTTTTTTCCTTTTTCATAATGAAAATTTGAGCACATAAATAAAACATATCCACATTTGAAAAAAAAGTATCCTTTAAAACTTTAGAAACTAATTATAAATCATAAAAAACACTGAAATAATCCTAATAATAATTTAAAGCATAACATTCAACTTTAAAAGTTCATAAACGTTCTATAAATTAAGATGTCAATATATTTTCATAATATAACTTGATAAGCATGAGATGGTTATCTTGGATAATCAAATTCATTGAAAATTTTCACTTGTCTTTAAAATATAAAACATATAACAAATTTAAAATTAATTTCATAGGAGTAAACATTTTATTTATCCCATTTATTTATTTCATTCAATGGTTAAATCATTACCTAGTACATTGGAGAGATATAATAGGCTAACCCGTCCTAATGAGCTATATGAAGATCACTCTTCATCCAATAAAATTACAACATTCCATATATTGAATAAAAAATGAATATGATAACACTTTTTCATCTCAACACTTCAAAAACCCCCATTTTAACCCATATGAAAACAAATTTCCTTTTTCACATTAAATTAAGGAGAAATATACTTTTTTTTAACTAATTAAAATGAAAAATTACAAAAAAAAATTGAAATTTGTTTTTCATTCTAAGACCAAAAAAAATGAAGTGTAATACATATATAAAATAATGTACATTATAGTGGTAAATTATTTCCATTCTATATATGATAATAACATTTTTTCACTATTGTTAAAAAAAATTAAAATTTACCATATATTAAATGTTAAATAGACTAATTTATAATAATTTTTAAAATAACTAAAATGTAATTGAAAATTAACTTTAAAAATATATTATGTGTAAATATGAACATACAAGGAATACATTTAGAAACATGGAAATAGAGAAAAAGAGTTTAATTATATACATTAAAATAAGATTTCAATAAAAAATCCACAACTAAAAAATTAGACTACGACCACAATTTCTATTGCAACAGTTTGGAAACATATTTCCATAGGTTACCTATAGATATAATTTTTTAAAATAATTGGATATAAACCATCAGATAACCACATTTATATGAAAACATGGATATAGGGTTCACAGGAATCCCCAAAAAAAGGCTAGAAATTGTTGGGAAAGGGATACATAGATTTATTATTAAACTATGTCCATAAACAGATACAAATATCATTCAAACAATCTCTATATAACCCTACTACAATACATTAAAGCATGACCATAAATTCTAATTCCCATAGTTTAATTTCTGTCTATCGCCACTAATTTCCAGACTATAATGTGTGGAAATAACTGTATATTTCCATGGTTTAAGTCATTGAAATTTCCACCAATTTCCACTGTTTAAACTGTGGCTAAAACCATTTATTTATAAGGTTAAAACTACAAAAATAGGTTGTTAATTTTTCTTTGTGATTATTAATTATAATTATATAAAAATATTTAAATTTTTATATGTACATATATATATACATATAGTAATGATCAATATAGTTGTAAAGACATGGAAAGAATATCAAATTGCCCAAAAGATCAAACCACATCAGAATAAATTATTTTTTTAATGTTACTTACTATGGTTTCAACCTTGACTATATCCACCTATTTCCATGTTTTGAAAAATGGATATAGCCACAATTATATATAGTTTAAATCATTACTATAGCAACCTATTCTCATAGTGTAAACAATAGTGATAACCACATATTTACATGGTGTAAAATAAGGATATGGCCACTTATTTGTGTAGTGAAAATTGTGGCTGTATTCAAATATATCCATTGTTTATACCATGGAAATCGATCAAAACCTTTTTCAATGGATATAATAGCCACAATTTTGGACCTTATTACTATGGTTTTAAACCTTGACAATAGGCATATTTTGTAGTTATTATCCCTTGAATATTTTGTAGTTTTTGATAAAAATGGTGTTGAATAATAGAACATGAAATCGATTTGTAAACCATGGAAATTTCATAAAATTAATGATAAAAGTTATTCATAGGGTAGTTCACACACCAAAAAAAGTAAAGCATGTGGTGAAAATGGAATAAGTCACAATGAAAGGAAATTGGGATGTGAAATCCATTATATAATATCTAGATATTCCTTTTACACTATTTAACTATGGTAAAATAATATCATATAAATCATTTAGTTTCATAAGAATATATTTTTTTTCATTAAAAAAAGTATCCCTTCTATTTCGTTTATGATTTTGTTTAATTTTCATTCTTAATTAGTTAAATCTACATGTAAATTTTTATCATTAAAGAATAATAATTATGTCATGAATATCATATACATTCATATGATCCTTAATTCTAACTATCCATAAATGCTAAGGATTAAAAAAGAAACACATCTCTTTGTATATTTAGTAGTCCATGAGTATACACAAGAAATGCTTTCATATCTCATTGAATAGAAAATGGGACGAAAAATTATTGTACTATACCATAATAACTTTTCATTATAAGGATGGTAACAATTTTATTATTGTATCTTGGATAATAGAGTATTTTAAGGATCTAGAATAACAAATAAACATTAAACTCCATGTTAAGTGTTAAACCTATTATTAGAATAACCTCCTTTATCTTACACCTTAATCCTTCTTTAGTTACTATTTTCTAGAAACCATAAATTTTTTGTAGTGGTAGGACAGTTTCAATTGTATTTGGTCAAATATTGGAGAAGGTAAGTCTATAAAAATGTTTATGGAAATGAGGAGAGAAGGTGTACTTTTATAAGTGAGTTGAGTGTCACACGTGTAAATAATAAGAACAATAGAATATAAAAAATATCCTAATATTTTCCCCAGGAATACAATGGTCGTAATTTTAATGATTTAACATGATAGGGTAGAACTCCCTTAAACCCATTAAATTTATAAATTATTAAATTCCATTTTATACAAAATCATTTGGTTTAACCCCCTATTTTACCCTTTTTATCCTAAAACACGGTGTCACATTTTTCACACTTTATGGGGTATAAATTTACTTCTGAGTTGGAAACTGGTTCAAAAAGAGTCCATGGATGGAATTTTAGAACATTTCAAATACTACTTGTCCAACTTCATTATTTTTTTAAATAATTTAATAATATATTGTTTATTATAAAATATTATCAATTTCAATTTTTTAATGATTAATTTAATTTAAATTAAAACACATCATGAAAATAATAGAATTAAAATATATACACTTTTATCATTAATTATAATTTATAATTAACTATTAAATTCATGGAATACAAAAATTAATACTAAAAATATTAATATTATGCTTTTATTTCATTTTCGGGTATTTTTTAACTAATTTTAATAGAATTATATCGGTGTTGAATAATTATTTAAGGAAATTATTTATATCAAAATTTACCATTTATAACTGATCATAATATATTTCATCCCTAATAATAATTATTAATGATATTAAAAGAATGAATGAGATATTTTTGTAATAATCATTTACTTAAAATAATATAAATATTATAATCAAAGGATATTTGCACTAAATTGCCACATTTCCCATTCCTTAGATGGTTATGGTAAAATAAATCCCATAAAATAAAACAAAAAAAGTGTTTTGGGTGATTTTTGGTTTTATCTCATTGTATTTAACATAATTAACCAGATTTACCCTTTACCACGATGACAAATATTTTTTACCAAAGATACAATTCATAAAGGCTGAGAATGAAATTAAACTAAATATTAAATTTTAACTTATGATATGAAATATGAAATAAAATTTTCAATATTAAATATTTATTATTGGATAAATTAATTTTAAAATATGTACACAAAACCGAATAAAAATATTTTTTGGAAAATTTCAGGTTTAAACATTAAAAAATAACCTATTCCAAAATAAAATATAATGTTTATTAATAAGGAATTATTTTGATAATAATTAATAAAATGGTATAAATTTGACATTATAAAAATACAAAATATAATGGAAGTTTAAAATATCATGATTTAATGAAAAGAAATGACAGTTTTACAATAATTAATATTTGTCACTATTCACTAAAAAATAAATCATTTCGTAAAAATACAAAAAAATCATATCATTACTGTAATGAAATTATTTTTCAAAATATCATGTGCATTTTGAAAAAAACTAAAATTGGACAAAATTAAATATATTATCCACAAAAAAAATGAAATGAAAAAAAATTCCCGAAATGTTATTTTTTGAAATATAAAATGAATTTATTATCATTTATTTACTACAAAACATAATTAAATTAGTGTTAATTAATTTTGTTGCATTTTTAATCTACTCATTTCATAATGTTAAATTATAAATATGGATTAATTTAATACACTCTTAAAAAATGTTATTTCCCATAAATATTTGTATTTTGAATATTATATATTTTAACATCCAATTAGTCTATCTTCATTTATAACCAATTGATATTCAAAGAATGATTTATTATTAATTTTATTAAAAAAAATATTCTATATATATTCTATAATATGTTAAATATTATTCATACCCGCCTAACTATTGTTAGGATTGAAATGTTTATACAAAATAATAATATTTCTATAGTATATAAGCATTTGTTTTAGCTCTGGGTTGTATAGTCCCCATGTTATTGGATATACTAATCCTATAAAATAAATTATAGAATCATGGGGTGTTACATGAATAATCTTTTTATTTACTGTGGATCACTGAGTGGTTTATATTCAAGACCATCGAAATCAATTCACATTGATGATGAACCTGAGTGGTTCTACGACTATAATGTAATTGTGTTATAAAATCGGGCATGATGCCCTGTGGTTTTTGTCCTTTAAATTGGTGTTTCTAAGGTCAGGATTATTCATACCATTTGTGTTAGTTATCAAGGTGAAGATCAAGGGAATCCATATGGTTGGAACTGCATCATTGGATATTTTATGACATCATTCCTCATAAGTTGAGAATAGGAAGCAATTTTTTTACTAGTGCTCTTGTATGAGAGGGTTGACAGCATCCATTCATTGGGTTTTATGGTGGAAATTGTTTGAGACATGGAGGGTGGGTATTTGGTTTAAAATCAAAGCAATAAAAATACTCCAATTATGGTAATTATTATATCTATCACAGGTGAACAAATCGCATATTAGATGTGTTGTTTTTAGAATGTCACTGGTTAGTGGATGGTCGAGGTGACACTATGATGCATGTGTGTGGGTAGATCCTATTGTGATATGGCACCATACTGAACGCCAAATATAGTGATTAGATATAGTTTTTGATGGATTCATTGTTTTTATATCAATATTGTGGATGATTTGGTGTGATTTAAGACTAAGTTGAATCAATGGTGCTCTAACGCATGTTGTGATACCACTACAGCTAGTGCTTGTAGTTGGTGATCCAACATTGGAATTACACTGTGATTTAAGTTTCATATTTGGTTTAACGGATTCAAGTATTCAATTATTCAATTTAAATACAAGGTATTATGACCAGGTGTTGTGTAGTGATGTATCAGTAGCCAACCCGATTCATTTTCTGGAGAAGGCATGTGGAGGAGAACAAATTGGTATTATCATATAAGTTTAGAAAATGTAAGGGAGAAGTAACATCCAGTGAATTTATCAAAAATAGTTATTTTGACAACAAAATAATGGATGTTCATTTTCTAAAGGTGATTTCTATTAGGGGGTCCCCATTACATGGAATCAACCTTCTTATGTAGATTCTTATAGTGGGGATTTCCATTATATTTGGAATTATTTATGTGATGACACTATGGTGTTTTAGGATAGACACTTGTGGTAAGAATTATCTCAGTTTTGGGATTGACTGTGAGTGGGTGACTCAACATCTATGGAATAGTGAATTTTGTATTTTTCAGTTTTGTACAATAAGAAAATTTAGAATTCATATACATAATACCTTGAGTTGTTATTGAATTAAAATCCCAATAAGGTAAAGAGACATGTTTCAAGGACTATTTTATCTTAATGGGATGGAGAAATGTTATATTGTGGAGATTTAAATTCCATAAAAGTATCCATGTCATAAGGTTTTTTATATGTTTTAATTTTCAATAAGGTGAAGGTTTTCTTCTATCAATTGTGATTAAAATCTGTAATTTAAATGTTGGAACATATTAAATATATTTTTTTACAATGATGATGGATCTGTTTTATGTATTAGTTTTCAATAAATTGTTAGAGAAGCATTGGGGTTACTGGAGGTCTAAAATTTAGTTTTCTACATCCATTAATTCCATTAACCATGGATCATTACATGAATGGGGATAAAAAAGAGGAGATACCTATATCCTATAAAATATATTGTTTTGAAATAGGGTTTTACTCTGTAATTGTGTTAGGAAAAGGGAATTCACACTATGAAACACCTATTTCACACTATGAATGGTACCCAGTTTACTTTTGTAGTGGTGAAAATCCAATATTTTTATGGTCAATACCCCCAGCATTTTTATGTGGTGGGGGAAATAAGGGAGGTCCATTTTATGAAAATACGTTCCACAAGTCATTATCATTGGGATACCCCATGAAGGGTTAGTTTTTTAAGAAATATAGTGAATATTCTAGGTAAGATCATTTGATCCCTTTGATTAGTTACCCTTCAGTTACAACTTTGATATGGTTTTATTTTAGGCTATGATTTGGGGTCAATTTCCCAAAATCATGGTGGGATCAAGTAAGGGATATATAGTTCTCACATATAGTGGATATAGTATGTTTTTAAATGATGTATTGATACTATTACTTGTTTTTATGTTGAAGTTATGTATCATGATCATGGTTTTAGTGTGGCGGGAAATCTATGTGAGTATTTAAGTGATTATACCTATTTGGATTTTAATTTAATAAAATTTATAATTTTCAATACTCAAATATTTATGGTGTATGCAGTGTCCCTAACCACATTTTCCTAGAGCTAGTTCCTCACATTATTAAATTTTCATTGATACATGATTAGAATCCAAATGTATCAATCATTTTAGCAGTTTTAGAAACTATATTAGATACATGAAACATACATTTCATTTGAAACAATAAAATACAACAAAGTTAATTATTTAAGAATTCCATTATTCACATAAACTAACTCAACATATATATAATAATATACATCCTATAATCCTAGTAAAAATATAATATACTAAAGGTGTGTTCTCTAATGATCAATAAGGGTAAGAATTCATTGAAACCTATTATGAATAAAAAATGATAAACATTATGGCAGGGTGTATAACTGAAACAAAATCCATTTGAAATTATTCATTGGCATAATATTTCTATAATAAATAATACCATATAATCACCTAAGATAGATTACATAAACATGAATATTCTAATATTTTAATAATCTCATAGAATATATATAACTAATGTCTTAATGAGAGAATGTATAATGTCGAACAACGTAAACATACCATCAAGGCTTCGACCAAGACCGCATACATAAATAATTAAGACACAAACTAATACCCAATAATGATTTTATCATTACACTTACTGATTCATTCAGGGGCTATATAGGGCCCCACCCATCACGTACTAAGTCCAATCCATTCCATTAACAAAAAGTGTGAAACATAAACATCATAAACATTCATATTGAAAAAAAGAATACAAATTGTGACTACTTCAACTATAAACCATGAATGGTATCAAAATAGCACATCCATAGTCAAAATATTCATTAGATATTAAATTAAATATCATATATGGTATCATATGATATAAACCTCAATGAATCATAATATGAAACAACCGATGATGACATGTAATAAAATACTCTAACAAAATCATTATAAAATTCTTGAGAGATATACCCCTTTTTACTATGAAGTAATTTATTTAAAAGGCACACAATTATAAATGTAAAAAATTATTTGAAAACAACCTTGTAAAAATTAAAAATAAATCAAAACATCAAGGCATCCTAATTGTTGGAAAATCCCTAATTACCACATACCTTAAAAAACATTCCTTTTGTTGAAAAAGTTACAATGCACCTTATTTCGAAAACAAAAAACAATTCTTTCAAACCATTTTATAAAAAGTAATGGATGATTAAATATAAATAAAAAATTTATAAGATAATATAAAATCCCATTTTGAAAACATTTTTACAAAACATGGACATGGATAAAAAATATGTTTTTAGAGATACTTATATATAAAAAATCTAGAATCATAATGTGATTTTGAAATTAACCATTACCTTCCACTTTCATTTAGTTGAATTTCATTTAAAACCATGTATATTTGTTTAAATAATTTTACTAATTTATATTATAACCATATTCATATTTATTATATCATATATGATCCTCTTATGTTGTTTTTTAATAATATTTCATTATTACCTTTGCTTCGGGTGTTAATTGCTTCATTTTCCTATGAATGTTTTTTCATGTGTGTCCTATTTTTTATGAATAGAATTTATTTATATCACATAAATAAAGTAATTATGTTTTAATATACTATTATTAAAAAAATATATTTTTTAATATATTATTTAATGGTTAAGATGGAAAATGAATCTCAACATGTGATGGAGATGGTATGTTGTATGTACACATGAGCGATGATATCATTCCATTAATGGTTAAAGCGTAAGTAATTGGATTGTAAATTAATTATAAATAATCAACATAATTTAATATTTATTATCTACCTTCATTGTATCCATCATTATACCAATCTGAATAAATTGGTTCTGAAAAAAAAATTACACCACTGCCTGGAGACGCTAAGTCATATGTACACACACGTGATGTTCCCATATTTCATAGGATGGATAAAAGGAGGAATATGGTTATACTATGACAATAATAACATATCATAATATATATGGTAATGGATTTAATACTTTAGACTAGAAATAACCTAAAAAGGAAGAATAAGAAAAAATTAATGTGGATGAGTTAGTAAAATTGATTACCTCTTCTTCAGTGGATATATTTTATATTTCTTCTTAAGGAAAATTGTATTGTCCCCAATTTTCCATGTAACTTTTTTGAAAGTTATATTGGACTTTTTTTATACCAATCACTATGACATCAGAAAATGTTGAGACCCAGGGTGTGCAGAATAAATGTTCGAACTATTTTTAAGGTATATTCAAAAGAGAGCATGTGTGGTTTTAATATCATCTAAACTTGTGCCCATATTCGAAATCTAAGGGCACCGTTGAGCTTGAAATAGTTAGTTTACCCAGGATGGGGCCTAAAATTAGCCATTGTGTGTTAGTTGTAAAATTTAATTTATCGATGTTTTATGAGAAAAATATAATATACAAAAAAAATTATTTTTTTTATATTAGACAATGTTACATAGCGACTCAGAGTTAGAATTCATATCACTAGTGAATTCATCCCTAGAACCATAATATTTCATTGAAGAAATAAGAAGGAATATCTCTTGTTGGGGAAAGCGAACAAATAACACCGAAGAATGGTGGACCGAGGAAGTTCATAGATGGATCAACTTTAAAGATTAATTCTCTCCTCCGACTGAACATTTTATCACATAGGGAGTTTATTTCATAGTATTTATTTCCCTGTCCTGATAATTAATAGAGAATATTGCTCAAGCCATGAACTAGATGACCTACAGATAGGTTATTCTTTCTAGATGGGTTCATTTGTGGGAATTGTTTTGGTGATGGTCATTATTATTCATATTGTTGTGTATCTAAATTTGATTATCATTTATCTTAATCCTTCCTCATAAATGGGTCATGTCCATAATGAATAACGGGTGAGTTCCATTCCTTACATTTTTAGATGTTCTTTTCCCCCTTTTTTTCTAAACGTTCTTCACATTCATCAAGGGAATAGGAATGGATGATCATTACTCCGTCATTTCATTATGCAATTATCTGGAATCCAATATTGAGCCTCGCAATGACCTATTGGAATTGTGACAGAGACAGAAAATGAAAGATCGAAGCGTAATGGGAGATACCACCACTAGAGTGATTATTGGAAAAATATTTCGTAACATGGTTCAAAGCCAATTGTGATGAATAACGTTACCCAAGGGTCACAAGTGCATTCTGGTATCAAAAAAAGAAGCCTCATATTTTGACTTGTGACATGTAGAAGAATATAATGCAATGATATCATGTGGCGGCATGACCACCTGGTAGCTGGTGGCCACCGGCAGGATAGTCAGCAGTAGAGGACCCGACAGTAGTCCAGCTCCATGTCGCGACAAAAGATGTGGTGGTGTGGACTTGTGACATATTAGGGCATCATGTTGGACTGGCTAGCACAATATCCTGCAGATCGTGAGTGGGATAAGCGGCCAACTTGACGGCCAAACCTGTGGTGTAGGAGAGGATGCGACACCTACCATGTCCAGGTGGACTAATTTGGCTCGCATTTGAGTAGGCCAGGCCAGGCCTAGCTAGGGTGCCCCTGACCCAATGGGTTGGGTCAACCCAATGGATTGGGTCGGAACCATCTGGTAGGGTCATGTTTTGTCAGTCCACCTGGGTCAGACTGGGAAAAGCCCCTACATCCATGTTTATACTTAAATGCCCTTAAATCTCAATGTTTTTGTCTATTTGATGATCCATTTAGAGGGTTGGAATCCTTATGATGAGTTGGTCCTTTTTAGTTAGACTGTGAGTGTTTTCATAGAGGTTTTCATATGACCTTTTCTCTCTTGGAGTAGGTTCTCCCAGATTGCTCATTCAATGAATGGAATCCTATGACGGTATCTGACTTATAAGAAGTGTGTCTCATATAGATTCTGTCTCCAATGACCATAAAGAGTGTGTCTCTTACAACCATTTGGAGTGTGTCTCTAGTGCCTAATCTGAGTGTATCTCTTTTTCTTTTGGGAAGTGTGTTTCTTGTACCTCTGTAGATTATGTCTCCTTGGATATTTATATGCATAGTATTTCTCTGTCCATGTATCCTGATGTGATATGAGTCTAGTTACTCTATTAATTGTACTTCTTAGAAGCTACACTTTTTGTACCTCTTTGGTGGTCTTTAATTTCTATTTCATTGAGGTTCACTTTTTATGTTTGTGGTCCCTACTGAGTATTGTTTTACTCACCCCGTCACGGACATCACCCACATGTGTCGGGACTTGTGTATATGATCAAATGCCCTGATTGAGTCCTTGGTGTGCCAGAGATAGGGGTGATTTAGGGTGATCCGACAGATGTGGTATGCTTCACAAACATTCGGAAATCTTACTATACCTACCCTTCAGTTATAGTTTTCAATAATTGAGACCTGTTAGCTTTAAATTTTCTATTTTAGAATGGATTTTATTCTGGCATGTTTACTTGTCATTTTGTAAAGTTACTCTCAGTGTTTTTACTCATGGGTATCATATTGGTTTACTCAGTATTTTTTGTTTCATTAATTTTTATGGGTGTGTGTGTGTGTGTGTGCGAGTTTATAGTAAAATTCATCCCCTTCTAGGAAAATCCTACTCAGTTCTAGACGCTAGCCCCTAGAATATAGTAGGTAGGCTAGGGGAAGTCACAGCACATACCCAGAGGGATGGGTAATGACAGATCTAGGGTTGGTATTTTGGAATTCTGGGACATCCAAAAATTCTCAAAGAATGTTAAGATTTGAAATAGAAAGGGGTTGGTAGATCTATATGTCTTAAAGTTGTATGTGTTTGTGATGGGGAGGTTTCTTTTTATAAGGGTGGGAAGGGGAACTCTTGGAATATATTAAAATATTAAATAAATATAAATTATATTTCAATTAAAAATGTCCTTAAATTTTGTAATGTAGAGTCTAATATGATTAGGTGTCGAAATACTCTCAACCAATGATTTTTATACATGTTTAAGTTACATTATTAACCTTATATTTTTTCCTTCAACCCTTAGGTAATCCCTTTAACTATTATCATGAAAACATGGAATTTTACTTTTTAAGGGTTAATATAGTTATTTTAACATGCCAAAAGAACCCTAATGGATTAGTGATAAAAAATATACCCTTATCTAGATCCATTTTTCTAATTTATAATATTATGAATTTTATATCATTTAATAAAATATTATTTATTTTGAATAATCATAAATGACTAATTTGAAACAATTCATTACTTGACTTTCTAAAAATATCATACTGACATGATAACAATGAACGAGCCCTTTTAATCATCAATAATATGTAAACGTGCTCTAAAAAAATATTTTATGATATTAATTATATCAACATATATTAATTTAATATTATTAAAATCATTTATTTTATATTTATTTTAATTGAGAAATGGTTGCATCATTATTATATAATACAATAAACTGATTATTTATTTCCTAAAAATTATAGATAAATTACCATGTAAAAGGAAAATATTTTATATTTCGAAGAAGGTTTATAGTAGAAATTCTCTTCTATATAACTCGAAATTAAAAATGGTATAATAATTAAAATATTATGATTACATCTTTAACTCTTCTTTAAATAAAATATAATAATTGTGATACTCTCACACTTTTAGCTTCAAAAATAATCTACATTAGTCCAAAGGATGATTTGGTGAATAAAAATCCATACAATGAAATTAGTAAAAGTCTTATGGAATTTTTCTAATATGTTTAACATTTTTTACCCTTAATTACATAATTTACCTTTTACTATGCTAATAATGGTTTACATAAGTTAATATTCATAATTTCCAAAATTTAAATAAATTTTATTACATAATTTTGAATCACGGATTCAAAATTTGGAATCTTTTTCTCAAAATTAAAACCAAAGATGTTAGAGAAATTAATTTAGAATTAATCTTGTCAATTGTGTGAAAAAAATGTAAATAATGTTTAAAACATACAAAATATTGAAACATTTTTATATAGAAATATAATCTTAATTTTATTCCCATGACATATATTGGAATTATTGAAAAAAATATATAATTATACTTCTAGAACAATTAAATTTATAATTTACCATATTATATTATTTCGATTAAAAACTTTTTTTTCATTAAAATTTAATAATTTTAAAAATTCATCAAAATTTTAAACTTATCATGGAAATTTCCAAAAATTCATCCAATGTAAAATTTTATTTCACTATTTAAAATATGAATTAAATTTTATCAAATATAATATATAAAAGAATCAAAATTTTATTTAAAATTGCTTATCAATTTAAAGTAGGAAAAACTACTTTTAAAATGTATAAGTTTTTATGCATAAAATTGGAATTTTTTTTCATATTCTTATAAAACTAATTGGATAAATAAGAAACATATTTTATAGAAAAAAAAATATTTATTTCATAAATATCATTTACTAATTATAATTAATATCATTTCTAAGACACAATTCTATTGGGAGAACAAAAATTAAAAAAAAACCATTTTATTCAAAAGGTTTATATTTTTGTTTATAATTCATTAGTAACCAATGAATTAGTATTATATTAATATATTTTCATAAGGTGGTTAATGATATTGATATCCTCTAATTTAATGGATAGCTTATATGTTATTATATTAAACAATATTATTTTAATAATATATTGTTGTTTGGAAAAACATGATCTTCCATGTAAGGAAAAATATTGACTAAAGTTTTTCTAGTGTGTAACACAAGCTGACTCAGTGTTGTGTGCATTAAAAGATATATAATATATATTATTTATTTAAAAATAATAAATATTGTAAATTATTAGGGTGTTACATTCTCCCCTCCTAAATAAAATTTCATCCTCACAATTTATACATGATCTCATTAATCAAGAGTCTGATATTTGATAATACTATTGTTGAAGAACTAACATCATACATAAGATAAACAACACATATTATTAGTTATTAGTAAATGTAAATGTAAAGATCACCACAAAACTATTCTTCTAAATAACTGGTCATTAGTGGAAATTACAAATTTTTACATAGTGGAAAGAATAAATATTGGTAACGAGTGATTGAGGTTATCTATCACAAAAAATAACAATCATTGGAATGTTAAGGTAATAAAATTCCTAAATATATAATTATTTAAAAACCATCTATTAAAAAAAATAAAAAAAAATTGAGATTATTTTCCTAGAGGAGGGGAATTATTTCACTATATAATAATGTAAGGAAATGTCATTACTTGATAAATTTTTATAACCACAATATTTTCCTTTGAATGTTCCTTGATCTATTTATAATTTATTTCATAGCATAATTTTTATCATTGGGAAATGTAAAAAAATTAACCATTAAAAATATTACCAATGATAAACCTAATCAATTTCATTAGTTGCTAACATTTCCAAAAATGAACTTATTATTAATATTTCCACAATGTGAAGCATATAATATTTTTCATATTCCAACCATGTGAATACCTTCATCATTTATAATATTGAAACATAGTTTATAATATTAATTAAAATAAAACTTTATTGAAATTTTTTTTTCTTACTTATTTAATAAATAAAAAACAGGTTATTATATATTCTCCTTAAATCCAAAAATGTTGTATTGTCCATAAATGATAGTATATATCAATTTTTCCACAAACCATAAATTATTCCTAGTTAGTCGGAACAATCTAATTTAATTTATCAAAATCAATGATCTTTTTATTCTGATGGTATTATCTCATTATTGTGAACATAATAAGGTTTAACATTCCATCAATTTTTTTTCAAAATCATTCTATGGAGTCACTTTTCTTGGTCATTGGTATTCTTCATCTTATGATATTATATCCTAAATGAAACCGAAATATATTACAATTATTATATATTACATAATTCTAATAAATAGTAAATCTTTTATCAAATACTCAAACAACATAATTTTTTAATGTTATTATTATCACATAAATCATTCCTCGTCATCCATTTTACTAGTAGAATCTTGACCAAGATCCATTGTCCTCATTCGGTGTATTCTCTTTTAACGCAAGAGACGTGGATTTATATAGTTTCTTATATTCTTGTATTTGAATAATAGAACATTAGAATCATTTTCACTATCCTTGAAATCCAAATCATTGTAGCCTCTTTCTCCATAACTATAGAAAATTCTCATTACTTTTAATCAAGTACATGGGTTATTTTTTTAACAATTATTACATGTGTGAAAATAATTCTTTCCCTTATTCCCTTTATCAATATTTTTTTCCAATATTCCTCTGATTATAGTTCTTCCCTCTAAAAAAATAATAATTATAGTACTCTTTACATGTCCCATTATCACATGATAATATGACATCCTATGATAAAAATGATTTGGAGACAATTTACCTTCAAATATTGTCTTAAAGACAAGAAATATGTGATCTTTTTTATTCAATGGGTCACATTCATCTATGAGGTATATATCCACATGACAATGCACTATTTCAAAATGAATTCATATACTATGTTAGATAACATAATCAGGTATAATCCAAAAAACATGAAAAAATTGTCACATAGATTGAAAATATTTTATATATCTAGTCTCATAATCATACACATGGTTTTTTTTGGGGAAATATTTACATTTAAATCCTTTATAATGGTTTGTAAATAAAATGTGAATTATTCAATGAATATATACAAGGATTGTTAACCCATGTGTGTAGTAAGGAAGCTTATCGTGTACTAGGTTACACCAAGTCAAGCTTGACACACCATATTGGAGTTTTTACCTCTAGGTACATCTATTCAAGAACTATGACCACATTTAGTATCTATATAGGGATGAATTTATTGGAATACACACATATTATCTATATTAATAAAATAATAAGATGTTATTCTATGATTATACTTAAATCCAATCATAGGTTTATGTTGTGTAATATTGGAATCTAGTTTTCTATGATTATACTAAACATTCTCTAACAATATTTTTAAAAACCCAGACCCATGTATCCCGGATCATGTACCTCACTTTATCACCTTATAATTGATATAAGGCACAAACCCAAATGATTATTCTATTTATTAGTTTTGGGAACCATAATACTCACTTGAAACATATATTACAACTGAATCTCTAAAATTAAACATAGTCAATCATTTGATAATACCATTATTTTTCTTGATTAACCCTACTTATCTATCAAAATCTATATCTAAACATCCTTGTAAAAATAAAATATAAGAAATGGGTGATCTTATAAGCTCAGTAAGGGTAAGTATACAATGGTATCTATTATGGATAAATAAGAATAACCATTATTGAAAGGTGTATAACTAAAACCCAAGATTTTTAAACATTATTTTTTCCAAAATATGGCCATAATAAATAATACCATGTATTAAAATGATATATATAAAATTACAATGGATATTTTACTAGAATACTAATCACATTGAATATCAATAAAAAATCTCATAATGAGGTAATGCATAATGTCGAACATCATAAACATATCATCAACGCTTCTTCCAAGACACCATACATTAATGGGTAAGACATCATCCAATACACAAAATATTTTGTCTCAGGAGATATAATTATTAATATAGGGGATATATCATGCTTCACCTATATATTTCCGGGTCTAGATAATTCCTCATATTAAAAGGGTGAATCAATAAAAACATTAATCATTCCTACTGAAAAACTTGCATAAGAAATGTCAATACTTCAACCATAAACCATGAATGGAATCAAAATGGCTCATTCAAATTTAAAGTAATCATAAACCCTTCAATAAAATATGGTAGGTGGTATCATAATAAATAAATATCAATCAAGTATAAGATCAAAAAAGGGATGTGAGAAAAGATGAAAATACTCTAATAATATCATTAAATATTTATTGAGAAAAAGACCACTTTATTTCTTTGAAATAATTTCTTTAAATAACCTCATAATTATTAATTAAAAAATTTTATTCTAATTGATACTCATATATATTTAAAATAATCTTAAAAATTTTATATCATCCATATGATGGATGAATCATTTCTCACATCATAATTTATAAAAACATTCATTCTGTCAAAAAATTCACAAACTTCTCAATTTGGAAAATGGAAAAAATATTCTATTAAACAAAATATAAAAATAAAAACATGGGTATAATGAATTTAAATATTCATATGATATTAGTAAAATCCTTTTTTAATTTCTTTTATAAAACATGGTCTTGGATGATAAATACTCCTCAGTAGGTACATATGTATAAACAGTCCTGAATAATAATTCCATTGCGAAATTAACCCTTACCATGAACATCCCTTTAGTTGAATGTTCTTTACCAAATACTATAATGTTTAAATAATGTAATTAATTTATACCTAAATCATATTAATATTTAGGATATCATATATGATCCTATTATATGGTGTTGTTAGTAATATTTCATTATTACCCAAGTTTTGGGTGTTAACCACTTCCATTTCCTATGAATGTTTTTTATGAATTCAAAATTTAATTTGCATAAAATATATTTATTTAACCTAAAGAATTATGTTATGTTCATATATATCCTATGTACTCAATATATACGATTTTTAAATCATTCTTTAATGGTTAACAAGGAAATTTAATGTCATCACGTAATTGAGACAATAGGTCGTATAAACACACAAGTGATGATATCATTACACTATTGGTAAAGGGTAAGAAATCGGTTTATATATTTTTTATATAGAATGAATTTCAGATAATATTTATTATTTATCAACATTTTATCCATCATCATACCCATCCATATATAATGGTGGTGAAAAACAAATCACACCATGATATGGAGACGATTAGTTGTATGTATGCAAGTGCGCTGATCTCATTTTTTGTATGGTGGATAAGAGGATGAATATGGTTATACAATAATTGTAATAACAACTCATATATATATATATATGATACTGTATTTATTACTTTATAATGGAAACAAAACATAATGAGGAATTAGAAGAAGAAATGAACTTGGGTGAGTTAGTAAAAATGGTTTCCTCTTCTGGGGTGGACTTCCTTTAGATATTTTATTAAGGGATAAAGGTTGGTGTTTTAGAATAAGAATACATAAATGAAATTTATATGGATTTTAGGGTGAAAATGTATTAGGGGTTTCTCAGGATATGGAGATAAAGGAATTGTGAGTTTGTGATGGAGGTGGTACCCTTTTATAATAATGGGATGGATCATTCTTGGAATCCTTTAAACCATTAAAATAATATAACTTATTTTTCTGTTAAAAATGACCGTAAAGTGATTTATTTATAATATAAGATGCATTTGTGTCAAATTAACCTTAAAAATTATTTTTTGGAATATTTTATATCACATTACTAACATTATCATTCGATATTATCCCTTTGGAAAACCCTTAATCACATATAGTTACATCCATGATATTTACTATTTAAAGGATAATATTGTTTCTATAAAATTCCAAAAGTATCGTAAATGGATAATTTGTTACCAAATAAACATTATACTAATCCCTTACAACATGATTACATTGAATAAAATCATTTACCACATCCAAAATATGTTAAATTAATCTATAAAATTATTTGATGACACTAATTATATCAAATTATATTTATTTTAATATTTTTAATAACATTTATTTGATATTTCTATTAATTATACAATTATTGCATCATCATTATATAGAACATTTAGGTAGTTATTTATTTTGTAAAAATTATATATAAATTACCACGATAGATAAATATACTTTATATTTAAAATTAATATTCATAGTCTACTTTATCTTCTTTATAATCCTACATTAAAAATGGTATAGTTATTAAAATATCATTGTGGGACCATTATATATTCATAAAATAAAATATATTAAATGTCATACATTTAGCTGTATGTCTTAAGAAAGATACATTTTTTCCAATGATTATTTTGGTCAAAAAACCCCTTCCAATAAATTAGTATAGGTTTAATGGTAATTTTCAAATATTTATTTTATTATTTACCCTCAATATCCTGATTTAACTTTTACAGTGCTAATAAAATTTTACTGAAGTGACTATTAATAATGAAAAAAATACAATAAATCTAGTCATATAATATGGTATCAATGGTTCCAAATATGGAATCCATTTTTAAAAATTTAAAACACATAAGTTTCAATATTTAATTTAAAACTAATCTCCTTGATGGCGTGATAAAATGAGCTGTTAAAGTTTAAAATATGTAAAATATTGAAATGTTTTTATATCAAAATTCAATGTGAATTTGATTATAATATAATAAATTTCATACAATTATAAATCAATAATCTAATTACAAATTATAAAATTATAATTTAATACTAGATGTCATTTCAATGAAAAAAGTTGATTTCAATTAAAATTTAGTATTATTTGAGTGTTCCTCAAAACATGAAACTTATCCAAAAAATATCAAAAATTTATCCAAAGTAAATCTTTATATAAATATTAAAAATAGTAGGTTTATTTTTTAACACATAATATATAAAATTGTAAAAAATTGGATTATAAATAGGTTATTTTTTAAAAGGTTGTAAAACAACATTTCGAAAAATATATGTTTTTATACATAAAATCAGGTTTGTTCGTATATTATGTTTATAAAATCTATTGGATGAATAAAAAATATTTAATTAAATATATAACATATATATTTCATTAATATCATTTAATAATTGTAATTATTTTAATTTATTAAAAAAATTACATTGAGAGCATAAAAATAAAAAAAACTTCCATTATATTCAATTGGTTTATATTTTCATGTTTAATTAATTATTAACCAATGAATTAATATTATATTTATCTATTTTAAAACCATAGTTAATACTATTTATAATTTCAAATTTAAGAGCATAGTTATATTAAATTATACCAAATAATAATATTTTAATAATATTTGGTTATTGGGTAAAACATGATCTAACGTCTAAGGCATGATATTGATGAATGTTTCTCTTGTGTGTTACATAATAAAACTAATTTTTTCATGGATTAAAACCAATATAATATATTAAATTTTTCTAATAAGAAAAATATTGTAAATTAATGGGGTGTTATTGAGTATGGCATGAGATAGGAGTTTCGGAGTTGATAAGGAATTGTACGAGGAACGAACGAGCATGGTTAAGGATAAGAAAAGGATTGTGAGTGTATGAACATATTTATAGTGGTTGGTGGTCCCTTTAATAAAATATATTATCCATGTTTATTCTTTAATTACTATGTCATGCTTGTTTCAAGGGTTTGCGTAATGAAATTGGGGATAGAGAGTGCTTGGATAGAAGATGTAGGATGACTATGAGCCTCCTAGAATTTAGTTCTATGCTCTTATTCACAATATATTATCACAATAAGGATATTTAGTTAAGGGGAAATGGTAGCAGTTCATCTGGTAGAATTCCTTCTATAGGTCGTTATGTTTGAAGGGTTATGCGAGTAGCCTAGGATTTGTTCCCCAATATTATTTAAATAAGAGAGAGAAAGAGGGTTTAGACTAATGAAAATGGGTGAGACAGACATATAGATCATGAATGATGGAGTAAAACCTTAATAATGATGGTTAGGGTCGTGATGATTATAGTGGGTTTTATGTTTCCTTCTGGATAAAATTTGGTGTGATATAGGGAGGTTTCCTCGATGTTTTGGGTAAGGATCCATTATAAGAGTGGTGTGAAATGAGATCCAAGTGGTGCAATTGGAGTTTTTGGGATATGGAATCTACATTAATTTATGTTTTTATAAAGAAATATTTGGACTATCTCAAAGAGATAGGACTGGGAGTTTTGATGGTTTCTTCATGGTTAGATTAAACCATATGGTCCAGGTGGAGATAACAATTTTTGTTGTGGTGTATCTGAGGGATGATCGGAATAATGTGGAATCAACAAGCATAGACAAAGGTGGTTTTAGATAACCCAAATGGATTATATAGTTGGTGGGATAATAATATCATGCAGATCACAATCATTTAATTGTATGTATAAGAATTCTTGTGATGAGGGTCCCGGTCCGAGATACTAGTGGTTGGGTTAAGAGTTTGTGATCATTCATGATAGTTTGTGGGTCTTATTTCTTATTTCTTGTTTTTTCTTATGATAGGTGACATGTGTCATTGGGGGATTGGATCCTATATCCTAAAATATCCTTATGTAATATGATTGGTTAGATCTTCATGGGTGTCATAGGATATGAGTGTATAATAATTTCACCATTCCATCAGTATGAAATGTTGGGTTGGGGACCATGCGTTGACTATGACATGGTTGTGGAACAGTACACCCATGAAGTTTTGGGTCATGATGTGACATGCGACATGGATGATTGAATCATCCTTGAGTGATGAAGTAGTTGTTCATGATGTGTAAAAATTAATATTCTATATTTCATTGGGTATTTCACTAAGGTTTGGATGACACCAACATTGAGTCTTAGAAATGGGTTGCATAATAGGTCTCATGTCACCATATGAAAATGAAAATATGTGGATTCAAAAATGGAACCAAAGCAGTTAATATCGGGTTTTGTGGCATCCTTATTAGCACACTGTGACCAAATTCATAGGGAGTAATGGGGTAAATGTATGAAAATGAAATCCATACACTCCTGGTATAAGTTTATTTATTACCTAATGTTTATAATAATATAATGTCAAATACTATGGGCACATGGTGAGAACCTACATAACTATATTTATCACACCAATCATGGGAAACTTGGTGCACGTATATACTATATGTTTACTTTCTAGATAAGAACAAAATGTGAAGTATATCAGTCTAGGGAAGGTCAAGTGTATTTGGAGACTGTGTGTGCATTGTGGAATGTGGTGGTTATAGGGTTAGTGTGTGAGTTTTTTTATCTTATTTTGTACATCTAAATATTTAAGTGGGTTATCAATGTATTTTTGACCATGTTACTTCTACATGTAATTTATTATTACATTGTGTATCTTTATTTATGAAATATATGATTATGGGATGGATATTTACTTATTTTCACAGTTAGATGACTAAAATTCAAGGAAATAGTACCCCACTACATGGATTATGCTCCTATTACTATTCAGAAGCCTCTGATGTAATGGGAGGTGCACGTAGAGTCACATTGAATATTAGATCTGATAGAGATTCTAGAATAAGGTATCATATGGTTATTACTACAAAAACTCATATCGTTATCTATGATATTTAGTGTCACGTAGTATTATTCATAGATGTGGTTTGATTCCATGACCTATCTCTAGTCATGTTATCATTTTTTATATTTGACTAATTTCATAAAACCTACTTATCGAAATGCATATTCTATAAATCATGCATTATGATTCAAAACATATCAACAAATTTAGTGTAGTAGGAAAAATATATTTTCAAATCTTGAAATTATAAATTTAATAAAATAATATTTAAAATTTCTATAATTTTTTTACAATTGAAATTTTGGGATATTTATAATTTTTATAAATTAATTATAAATAAATTATTTATAAATAATTTAAAACCATTTATAATAGTAATGATACATTGATTATATAAGTAACTGTAAATATCAATTCCTAAAAATTAAATACCTTTTTCAGTTTTTGGGGTCAACATTATGATTTGGAAATAATTATATTATTTATAAAATATAATTTTATATTAAAAAATATTTATATATAACAGAATAAAAAAAATTAGAAGGGTTTATATAAAAATTATTAATTTATTATCATTTTTAATTTTAATTTTTAAAATTAAATTTTTTTATTTTGTAAATTTTGTAAACTATATCAAAAGGATATTTGATTATTGATATGATTATGGTTCAAATAATATTCAATGTGTGAAGATTATATCTTGTATGTTAATTTCATAATATATATAGAATATAGAATTTTTAAATTTCACAAAATATAACATATTTCGTGAAAATTACATATAATATATAATATGAAGGACTTCATATTGAAATAAATAAAAAAAATTCATATTTTATTAAATAATTACTTTAATATTGGATTAATTTTAAACCATTTAGAAATTCTATATTTTTGATATTTCTATCTCATGCTTAAATATATAAATTATTCATTTATTTGATTTATTTCATCATTTATTAAAATAAATAAATAATTTATATTATGAATAAATTAATTATTTCATTCAAACAGTTAGATTTATTCAACAGATTTTAATAAATGCTTCTATGAAATTAACACATTTCGTATGATACATGATTTAATTACCTCTTATAAGGTAGTTTTGATATAATATATTACAATATTGAATTAAAATATTAATTATATAGTGTATATATATATATATATTTGGGTTCATAATTATGATTAAATTTAAATCCCTCTTGTCTGTTGTATACTTGGGTTGAGGAGCATTAGGTCACACATCTCCATAGCCTAGAAGATTATACATTAGGTGGAAAAGTGGGGGTTAGCTATCTGTCACTCAAATAATAATCATTTTGAATTTTTTATTTCATATGATTATATCATTTTCATGAATTAGTTTCATTTACAATAGGTGTAAGATTCATTAATGTATGTTTCAATATAGTTTACATTTTATTTGGACTAGTAACAAAACCATTTAGTTTTATAATCATTCACACGTCCATCTAGTTTGAACATATTGATTTTATAGAAGGATTAAGATTATAATCTAATTAATTATAAGTATAAAAATATTTATTAGGAATACATGAGATAATACGTTGATATTGAATTCCCTTTAAATATAATGTGTTACATTCATTCTAAATAAAAAACCTTTTAAGACATCGATTGTCTTATTGGGTAGGCTATACTAAAGTTGTGATCAAATAGATTGTATTCTATATAATAATAAAGTAATATATGAACCTATTAGGAATATGTTACCGTCAATGAATTTTTTTCATTACATATAGCTAGGATCATCGATGAATTCTAGGTTTCCAGAAGAATAAATTAGATTGTATCTATATAATGGAATGGGAAAAAACTCCACACAACTATCCAAGAGTCTTATTTTATATGACTGATATGATGCCACAAAAATATGTATGTAATTGTATAAAATCAAAATATACAGAAATATTAGTGAAATATTGATTATGAATCCAGAATGGATATGATGTATTTTAAAATTGTTCAATATTTTAGAGGGAAATAATTATAAAAATTTCCTTGTTAAATGAATGAAAAAAATGATACTCAAATGATGAATAATTTTTTATTGATAAATATCATCACCATCCATCTAAATCCTGATATAAACAATTAGAAAGAAAATATTATTTTAATTAACTTCTAATATAGGTAATTTAAGAAATGTTTTTGAGAAAGAAGGAAAATTATTTGTGTCAAATTAAACCCCTTTCTAATTAACGCATTTTTTGTGTGGTTCAAAAAATGAATCTATATTCCTCTGAGAAGAATATATTGATTCAATAAATATTTCAATTTTATTAAATTTAATTTATTATCAAGTCATATATATAATATATTGTGATATGTTAAATATTTAGAGAGAATAAAGCTCTAATTAAACTAGATCTGGATATCGAATTCACTCTAGAATCATGATTAGTAATTTTCTGACAATGTGTATGTGTTATAATAAATATTAATTTATTTTCTCTACGTGTTGAGAATATAGATAAGCATGTGATATCCATGTTTTGGTACTGTTCTGATAGTAATGGTGATAAATGTTAAAATCAGAAGTAGAAAAGATTGTGTGAGAGTCCAATAATTTTTCTTCATGTATCCGTTCATGATCATTCAAACCAAAATTTGAAATAAAAAAATAGTAATAATTCTGGAGAATATTATTTTTCTGGAATGTCTAAAGGTTTTCAAGAAACTCCCTGGAAATTCATTGCCATGTATTAGTGTTATAGAAATCTATTCTTTGATATTTATAGGTTATATGAAAATGTGATATGACCTAATCATTTCATATATATATATAATATAAATTTAGATGAATATTCATTATATCTCATAAAACATTTCCAATAATTATAAATGTTTAGGGTCAATGGAGAAAAAATAAAAAATCAAATTAATTTCTCAGAAATATCCTCTCACTTATTAAACTTATTAGACATATACTATAAAAACCCATTATTCATAACCTATGGAAAGGATTTATAAGAAACAGTGAGGTTAGATTCCTTGGAAAGGTAAAAATAAGAGATATCATTCAGTAATCAATAGTGAAAACATGATAAGAAAATGGGTATGGTAAAATTTTAAAAACATACAATAATAATACCTAATTTGTGAAAGATAATTTATCATAAATAATAATTTTATACATCTTAATAATAAATCACATAAGTCATAAGTGTGTGGAATCATAAATAGTCAATCATGATCCATGAGTACATAATAAAACCAAAATTCATATTATTGTGGAATTAACATAAGAATATAAAATAATTTCCTTATTCATGGTTCATTCTCTATTCGATCTTATTATATAGAGTGCCTTACTTGATTTGGATCACTCAGCATTTCATTCCATTCTATATAATGAGATGTCCATCATTTCTGAATGCATTGGAGGCCAATATAATTCTGAGCACCCCTTCACAAAATGAAAATCATACATACGTGTTCCAAAATATAATAAAACATTCATCACATCATCATATCAGAACCCAAGTAAATAAATAAGGTTGCATAAGCATTTCATTATATCATCATATCATAAATTATGAAAAAAGGTGTTTTATAAAGGTTTAATCATTACTTAATTAATTCATGGGAAAACCCAAGTTTTTTAAAATCATTCTTAACACGTCACTATTATAATCCATCAACATAATTAATATAGATGGTATCATAAGATCATATTCATATTGAAATAAAATAATTCTTAATGGATAGTGGTATATATGAGAAAAAACATTATATTTTAATTCAATACATCAATTGTTAACATGGGAAAATGTAATTTTATTTTGATAACATTTTAAATAAAAATAACCATAATCACGAGAAACCATTTTCCTGTACAAATTACATAGGAAAATTTAATTAGAGGTTTCAATTCAAAGAACCATTATAATTATTGAAAAATCTTAAAAAGAAAACACTCATTTCATAGATTTGTAAAGTGTCAAAAATTATTTGTTGAGAAAAATATTTCAATAAAAATATTTTTTTCCAAACATTAGTTAATAAATTAAATTGTAGTAAAAATAAAATATATAAAATATTTTGATTGTATGTATTACCTGTTATTAGAAAATTTATGATTATATACGTGCAACAAAAACATCATTGACAGAGGAAATATTCCTTGCTTTTCTTTAAAAAATTGTTTGGACATTTTTATATAATGATGAGCAGAAATTAGTTTAAATAAATAAAATCAAAAAAAATATATTGTATAATAAATTATAATATTTTTAAATGTTAATATCCATATAATTGTATCACTATAAATTTAGAAAGAAATACCATAAATAAATGATATTATAACATAAACCCTTACCACAAGTACCATACTATTTTATACATGTTGAAATATATTGTATAATATTTATAAATTTATCATAAATATATTCCATAATTTTATTTATACATAAAATATTATTTTTCATTCCTTCATAACATCATATTATCATTTTATTAATAATTTCTATATTAAAACAAATGTTTGTGTAAAAATTTTCCATTTTTCATGCATGTTTCTGTTCATTGGTTCTTATACATTCACCATGGTAATAGTTTCAAAATTTCTTTGAAATTAATCATAACATAATTATCATATATATTAATAATATAAAATTTTATAAAAAATTATATTATGTAGTGATGAAAAATAAATCATATCCCTACATTGATTTGGTAGTCCACAGATACACATGAGGGACACAATCATTTTCTAAAAAATGGAATTGTAAGAAAGTATATAATATATTATAAATCCCAATGAATAATTATTTCATAAATATTGTATATAAAAATTAAATACATCATAAAAACAATCCATGAATTGTAGAGATAAAATATTGATCATATCTCTATGTGATGGTGGTAGTTTTCATATATGCATGGATGAAAATTTAATTTCTCATTTGATGGCATGGAGGTGAAAAATAGTTCATCCAGCCTCATAATAATAATTAGTATATTCAAGATATGAAATTAATTATTCATAATATATATCCTATATTTATAGTGGATATATGAATAAAGAATATTGAATGTACTCAGTTAAGAGTTATACCTCTTCTTTTAGAAACCACTATTAATTTACACCATAAACAATTAAATGTTGGTATTTTGATCAAATAAAGAACTAAAAATCTTTTTGAGGGATTTTAGGAAGGGATTACATTAGTGATTTGATGATTTTAATGTCTTGTGATTTGTGACATAGAGAGGATATGTTGTATCCATTTAAAAGGGAGGGAGCAGACAGAGTTTGGATTTCTCAATAAAAAATATAAAAATTCTATAAACAAGACACGTTGATCCAAAATACCAAAACACCAAAACTGAGAAGTATAATTTAATAATACCATGAAATATTCACATTATATCAATATTTATTATACTTAAAACCAAATCACTTATTTTATCCCACCCCATAAGGTAAAATGGTTTAAGACATAACTATATTAACAAATTTTAACTAATATTATTATTAATTATAACCAAAAAATTAAGTTTTACATATTGAATTATAATATTTACAATTATTAATCTTATTTAAACCTTATTAAATGATTAAATTTATATAATTCGCTGAAATTTTGATTAAAAGAGTTGTGAAAATGCAATAAAACATTTTTGAGAAACATAATTTTATAAGTAAAAATTGTGTTTTCCTTTATTTATGTCCATGTAAAATATATATGATGAATATTATAATTTTTTTCAATTTGTTATAAAAAAATGTCATTAAAATCATATAAATTCAGATTAATTTAATCCATTATTATAAATGCACATTGTGCGCATTAAAATAGTTTTTTATAAAAACACTTCTAATAGAAAAATTCATTTATTTTAATTTATAATTTAAGAAATAAAACTATTTTGATTCATATATACATAAATAAAAAAATTTCCTGATTTATTGAGCCATATTCATACATTTAAATCCAATATCATGGCAATAACTACAACATTAAGTAATAATATTTTTAACTCAGTTCTACTAAACAAGGTCTTTCTTGTAAAGAATGCTATCAAGGAAATTGAATATATATGAAGAGAAATATATCATAAAATATAAATATACATCCTAATATAATGAGATAGTTTCTCATAGTGTTTTCTCTTAGTAATCTTTAATATAGTAGGATATGAGAATAAGATCATTAATAGAAAATCCACATTTCCATGTTTCATTGGATTTTCATATCATATGACGTGTTTATTGATCCTTAGATATTAATATTATCATTAATTGATATCCTGAATCATTTAATTTGATTTACTGAACAAAAATATGATGACATATGTCCATGATGAAGTAGTATATGATGGGTGTGTTAGGGATTATATATCCTTAATGGATAATGCATGAAAGGATTTGTCCCTCTTATGTCTTGATGAAATCTAATACACCAAAACATTTTATGGGAATAGAAAAATCTAAATAAATCCTTGCCCATGGTTTTTTATGGGTGATATCAATTCTAAATAGTGGAATAAGGAGACTATGAGCATAAAGGTTGATGGAATCTACATGAAACCACTACGATGTGACATATTGTGATTAAAACATTATATTACCATATAAACATTTATATGATATTGGAAATTGTGGTAACATTAACTTATTTCTCGATGGTTTCCTTGGAATGTTTTTAGACCATTTCCATGGAATTTAAGTGGATATGCCTAATCCCATGTAGAATGATTCCAAGAGGGTCTTGCATTATGTGTATCCAAAATATCAATTAAATTATAGTATTTGATTTATCATGTTTGATTATATAATATTTATTAGGGTATAGTTTTTAACCATAAATTAGTCACAAGTTATTTGAAAAAATAATTAATTAAATAATAAAAGTAAATATTATTTTTCATGTTTGAAAAATATAATTTATATTATATTTATCATAGAAAAAAGTAGTGACATTTATTTAATTAAATATCCATTATTAGAGGATATGTATACTTTGAGGAGGGATATCCAACTGATTTTAATATTCTAAATAGTATAAATGATATTTATTTACATTCATGATGCATCATACATGAAAATAAATCAATAATAATAATAATAATATTTTTCTAGACATCAGGTCATTTTATGATATTAAATATTGTCAGGGGTCTATGTGTGACTTTCCAATCCTTATCTACATGTAATAAATATCTTACAATATCACATTCTTAATTCCATTTTTGTTTTGCACAATGAATACTGAATGATTTTATCAATCATCAGAGTGGGATATCTCTTCATCTAGTCTAAATATTTCAAGAGATCATCAAGGGTTTTTTTATCTTTTTTAATAACATTGTTTTGATCAACCATAAGAATGCATGTGATTAAGATCAGCAATGATAGTACCCAGTGATTCTACAGTGTTGATAAGTTATTGTTGTGCACCTATGGATTACTGATAGAAATATTCATCAGTTTAATCCTCTGGTATAATGATGGTTTGATGAATTATCTTTCATTATATCATCAAATTACAGTGGAATTACGAGTCTATGTAATTCTATAACAGGTCATAAATTTACTATGAATTACATGTATAGAACCCCACCCTCTGATTTGGTAACATTAATGTATTATATCAAATCTACTATTTTGATTGGACATATGTTTTTTATCATGTAAATAAATAATTAAACCCTCTTTAAGAATAACACAAGAGTTATTTTTATGGGAAAAGGATGTTTCCACTACACCTGGATCCTATAAGTTGTATTAGAGTGGTCACAAGTTTAAATTATAATTATTTATTATCGGTTGGATAATTTCAGGTATTTGTGATTTAATTTACTTAAAATTATTCATTTTAATAATATAAAATCAAATTATTTTTTTATATAAATTTTAAAAAACAAAACTATTAATTGATAAATGATTAAGAATTTCCAATCATATATATATTTCTATCTGGTGGGGCCAAAGGATCTTATTGGGGGAAAATAAGTACACATAGTGTACTCCCAGAGAATACATCATATATTTCTATTTTCACATCCATATTTTTTATATCATCCCATAACTAATTAATTATATCCAATTTCTGAATATATTGGATTGGCTTGTGGTTTGATAATGACTAGAAAATTGAATGGAGAACTACATGTAGTGAAATTAGGGTACATGCCATGTTGTCTTTGTCTTCTCATGGATGAGAACACATTTTTTTCACAATAAGTTGTGTATTCGATGCACAACATGAGGGAACACATTTCAAGATACTCTAAGGTTACAATTTGTATATTAGCAACACATTCCATATAACTAGAACGTTTCCGAGGTAAGTAACATGTCTAGAACCACGGTGTGTGCTGCAGGCATGTGTAGAAGACAAGTACACTCCATGTAGTTTGCTACTAGTAGTTTTTTCAAATTTTCACAAAAATAAGAATTAAATGTATAATTAATAATATATTTTTTTTGGTTTTTTGTGTTGGTGTTTACATTATACAATCCATGAAATAGGATTAGCAATTATATATTTAATAAATCACTTTGCTAAAATCTTGACGAAAAAATGAGGTTTCTTCCAAGCACACGCGTGTATGACATTAATTTTAAATGAAATTAATTTTTTATAAATTATATATGATGGTGTGTTAATAATGTTTCCGTGTAATTAAGAAAACATTAATTATTTTAATTTATTCATTTCGAAATATCTTAATTAATAAAATAATCAAATTAAATTATATTAAGATTGAAAATTTAGGATTTTTTTCTTTATGTGTTAATGATCATGATATTATACCATCTCTTAAGAATTATTGGTTTATTTTAATTTTATATGTTTAAATTTGTAATGATGTTCTGTGTGATATCCCCTTCTATTTATTACATAAGGGCTTGTGTGATCATTTTTTTATATAATCCCCCTTTATCAAAACCCATTGGATCCCCTCAGCTACATGTGAGTAAAAGATTTTGTAATGACGGATCTCCCAAGTGATTAGAGGGAGCCTAAGTCAAGGAGTAGTGGGGGAACCAATTGAGGCATTTCATAGGATCCATGGTAGAATACTAAAACATAATCCATGATATGCTTCAATGCCTTTTCTCCTAGGTTCACGGGTTAGTTAATCATTTTCTTGATAAAATAACAACTAGAAGAATATCAGGATCATGACAGTTATACATTATTTATGTTAGTTTCATAGCTGTAATTTAGGTTTATGAATATCATGTGATAACCTAAAAACGGAATATACAAGAATACAAGATATAATAAAATATAATCAGATTATTAATAATTGACTTATTATACATGGTTAATCACTAATGTAAGATCTCCTTAATATTAATAAGTCATGTAATAGGATAATATAGGCATTATGAATATGGATAAATATACATATAATAAAATATGAACATGGATTATCTTTCCACTACTTATTTTATAATAAATAGCTATGTTCTATGTACATGACCAACACAAGTTGGGTGACATTCAGTTATCATGGAAATTTCAGATTGAATTTATAGGTTAACATAAATCAGTTTAAATCATGGAATGAATATTAAAGAAGAACATTGTGTAACTAAGAGTAAATGGTTAGTGAAATATGTAATAGGATTTTTGGATTGAGGAGCCCTCTCAATCGATCATGGAACTATGTGTTAATGTAGTTGGAATGTTATTCCAACCTAAAAATATTCCTATATATTTTCTAGTGAATGTACATATTACGAGAAGGGAATATAGATCCTTACATCGAGAATATCTAAAGGAAAAGATATTATAATAATAATGGTGAGGGATAGAAGGTTTCAAAAATTGTGGTTTGTTAATAAAATTAATTATTTATATATATATTAATATATTTTTGTTATCAAAACAAGTACTATTTTTTTTCTCTTAATTTGTAAAAATGGAAAATACAATTATATTGATAGTATCATTGTGATCCATTATTTTAAATGATAAAATTCTTAGTATCATGAATTTATAGAAATTCTATCGAAACATTCATGTTATACATCTCAATGTATAGAAATTTGATGTACTAGAAACCCCATTTCCTAGGACTCTTTTTAAATAAGCTGGTGACGAAATGGCATATATCATATTAATGTTGCTGTATGTCCCAATGTATGTTCAGTTATTTATGTCATCCACTATTTCCAATGTGATTTTAAAGAATTATGAGAATATTTATGTGTATAATATTGTTTCTCACTATTTGGATCTCTATAAAGGGAATGAACGATCTAAGAGATATGATAACACTAATGTACTATTTACATGTAGTCATGGAGAGCCAATGACAGTTGGGGTACATGTAGTCATTCTATTAGCTAAATTATGTACCTTAGCATCTTGGGTTTTAATATCCTTTATGAGATATGGATACATATCATTATTTCTTCATTACCCAAAAATATATTTGGCTTTATTGTGAATTATAATAAGTGAAATAGTGAGAATGAACTATCGGAGCTTCTTACTCGTATAAAATATGATGATTGATACATGGTGTGTGAAAAAAAATGTTTAATATATAGTGAATAAGAAGAATATGAACAAGGAATATTTTCTAAAGAATCATTCCATAACGAATAATGTAGAGAACCTCCCTCTAAGAAGAAGAAGATGATGATCTAAAGTCATGGAATGGAGTAGAATGTGGTATGTTTTTCATGAATCAAGAAGATCCAATAGATAAAAAACATCACCAATCCAATGAAGAAAATAGATGATTTGTGAGAATTATTTATAATGGATAATATTTAGATATCTACAAGTTGGGTATTATATAATAAATTTCATGATTAATTTTATATCAAAATATAAAAACCATATAGATTTTAGAAGATTATAAGAGTTTAGGTGTAACTATAGGCTTTTAATAGAGTGAGGTTGGCTACTCTAGCCATTGGATACTTATAACTAAAAATACTGACAAGATTCAATTTGTTTTTAAATAGGTATTATCACATTCCTTTTGTTACCAAGAACAATATTTTAATTTTATTCGTAAATATGGAGGGATTTATTTTTATCATTAGAAATAATGTTTTCTACATTTATAATGATAGAATATTTTATGGGTTGGGATAGATGATTAAAATTATTTATATATTAAATTTTATAAAACAAATATTATCAATTAATAATGAAACTAATATGCATGATTTTTTAGAAATATAGTTTTTTAACCACCATCATGATCATGTTATAAATAAAAATTAAAAAATTCTCAATTGAGAAAGTTGTTTAGAATTTTCCAATCTAAAACAACTAAAAGGAGTTCATGCTCGTATATAAGGAAAAATGACCAATCCACCATTTTCTGGTCAAGGTAATAGAACCAAAAATACTTAATTATTATTTTACACTAATTTATGTAAAAATGTTCATGTATAATCTAATCGTGGATACTTGTACATTTTTACATTTCTTGATTACTTGAGTAGGTATCGATATATCTAAATAATTTATTACAGTTCTAAATCCTTTTAGTTATTCAATGAGTTTGGGATTGAGGTCAAAATTTATCCAGGTAAGTAGATAAAGACATTTCGACCTTATTGACATCATAATAATCAAAACAAAAATTATTGAATATATATGGGAGTAAGTGATTTTATCAGTGCTCAATCCACCATATGGACAACAATGTGACTGTGTTTGTGAGAGGTTGAATTATAATTTGTTGGACATGGCATGGTCAATGTTGAGCCACTCAATTCTTCTAGTTTCTCTTTTTGTATAATTTTTTGAATTGAAATTATACATAAAAAACAAAGTACCAAATAAATTGGAAAAATGTTATTATTTTTGAATTATAGAGTAGAAAGAAACCCAATTTTTGACATGTTTATGCATGGGGGTTTTGAGGAATTAGTGATGGATAGATTAAGAAAAAATATAAACACATGTCATGAAGTGTATCATTATAGAGTATCCCATGGAAAGCAGGGGATGCTGCCTATGAAACCCATCAAACAAGAACGTTACTACTATAATAAAGGCCACATTTATTGATAATGAGCACGTCCTTAAAGAGGATATAAGGATAAATATTGAATTCAATTTTGTTGATACACATGATATATTATAGTTCGTATAGGAACCAATTCCATCGGTACTCATGGATGAATTTATTCTTGAAATAAGAGCATTTCATATAAAATAATAGATGTTAGAGACCCACAGAGATATGGTTTTGTTGTCACTGATGATGGTAACTCATTATCTGTTGACAATATTTACCATATCTCTCACAAAAAGTCACTAGAAAGCTTAAAGAAATAAGATGGCAAGAATTCAGTAATTTCTAGTCATATTCCTTATATAAAATCAAATTTTGAGTTTTGATTGATCCACCAGTTGATGAAAATTTCATTGGGAATAAACTGTTATTCAAGAGAAAGATTGGCATTGAAGGTAAAATTAATACCTATAAAGAACAATTAGTGGATAAAGGGTTCATTAAATGTCATGAAATTTACTATCAAGAAACATTTTTTCTAGTTTTGTTGTTTAAATCAATCAATATAAAAATATATATTTTCTTACTATTATTATGATGTTTGTAAAATGAATGTCAAAATAGCTTTCCATAGTGGGAACATTCTATAAGATGTGTGTATGAAATACGTAAAAGGGTCTTGGACTCTAGTAAATAATAAAATGTATGAATGGAAAATATGTCAATTTTTCGATTAATGAATGAATATATGTCATGGAACATTTGACTTATTAAGGCTATAGAGGAATGTGGTTTCATAAAGAATGATTGTGATCCATGTGATAAAAATTGGTTTACTTGTAGTACTATTATTTTCATAGTAGTGTAATATGATCCCATGCACATATCAAATATAATCTGTCTGGTATTCCATGGCATGTATGGAGATTGATATTGATTTCTATTTGAACATTGTATAATGATATCATCATATTGAGGTGAAAACATTGGAATATTGTTAAGACAATCATTAAGTGTATAATAAAAACTACGAATATATTCCCAGTGTACATAAGAGATGAAGAACCAGACATCAGGGGTTATACAAATTAAATCTTTTATAAATATCATATTGATCATAAGTTGCATTATAGATATGTCATTTGTCTTAATAGAGGATCTATGATATGGAAGATTTCAAGGAAAAATGTTGTCCCTGATTATATAGCAGAGTCCAAGTATATTGTGTCTTACGATGTAGAAATGAAATTAGTTTGGATTTGAAATTTTTTCCAGGACATTGATGTTGTACCTATCACTAAATATCAAATCATATTTTACTATGATAACACTATAGTGGACACTATCTCTAAATATCAATTGTTACAGGAAAGGATAAGGAACATAATTCAAAGGATTATCTGTTGAGGTAATTTTATAAATAAATGATGTTATGGTGGTAATTTTATCCATTAAGGAATATAAAGGAGAACCTTTAAAAATGCCTTTAACTCAAAAGATTCATGAGTATAATGGGAGATCATGTGGGCTAAAATTAGTTGAAATTTGGCTCTAGTGAAAATTGGATTTTATTGGAATTGGATCCCAAAACCAACATTTATAGTACATAATGATTTATCAATTAATGAAATTATAGTGTCACAGATATATTATTCTTCTATGTGATACATTCCCTAGAATATTTGTCATGCAAAAACACTATAGTGGTTCCCTAGTAGGATGAGAACCTAGAGGTTCTGGGAAATTATTCTTGAACCTATATTATGGTCAAATGATATTTTTGGATTGGTCAAATACAATATAAACTATTAGTGGTTGGCAGCTCCTAAGACCTAGAGAAATCATCTTAGGGTGTTTTTCCATGGTATTCTCTCTAATTGTTGGTTCTGATGATAGGTAAATTAATAAGAAACATGCAATTCCATTTGTCATTGTATGTTACTATCTATGAATTTGTGTATTCATACTTAGAATGTAAAATTATCTTTAATGCATATCCTTACAAACATATATTTATAAATTGGTAAATATTGTTGTGAAGTTTTTTCATGGAAAAGTATAATTTACTAGGTATGTCATGAATTACATAGAATTAATAGATAATGTTAGAAATTATTTATCCCTTTTATCACTTTATGGAAGTTAATATCTTGATCCTTATAATAGGAATGGAACTACCTAAATAATTCCAAGGCTATGGTGTTTGATAGGTGAGTTAATTTTATGAATGCAATAGAATAAGATGTTGTGTATATGGGTTAATGGCACTAGCATGAAACCTGCATTCTTTGAGGTATTGTGATAAATGGAATATATTACACATTAAACATTCATTAGATGTTTTACATAGCTGATATATTAAATTCTGTATATATATAAGCCTTTTAAGGTTACAAGACTCTAAACATTTACTTTAGTTGGTTCTGCCTAATACCATTGAGAAATATTCCTAGAGGATCAAACACAAAATGTGTCGCCAATATCTGTTTCATTCAAGTATTGAATATAATAGGTTATAAAAAAATAGATTTTATTCAGGTTTTGTTGATCACCTTAATTTAGTCAAATGTTATATGAAAAAATAGGTGTGTTAAATAATACTAATAAATATTATTTTTCTTGTTTAGAAAATAAAATATGTATTATATTGATCTTAGAGTAATTCAATGACATTTGTTTAATTAAATATCCATTATTAAAGTATTGGTAAGTGTGTAAGAGGAAAAATAGAACAAATTTGGTGGTCAATATAGCATAAATGATATTTATATGTATTCTTGATTTGTCACACATGTGTTAGCAATATTATTACTGTTATTATTATTATACATGGGGTAATTTATGAATATTAAATATGTTTTGGGGCCTATGTGTGATTTTCAAACCCTTAACCTGTTATAAAAATATATATAATTATATCACTTTATAAATTCAATTTTTTTGTGCACAATGTATAAGGAGTGATTGGATCATTTCCAATTGTGTGGTCTATCTTCCTCCTCTCTCAATCCTTTGATAGAACAAAAATGGTTTCCTTATTTGTAAATAATTTTTTTGTGATCGACCTCAAGCAACGTAAGTGATCAAGATCAGTCTTGCTAGAATAGGGCGACTCTACGTCTTTGATCCGAGATTGTAGTATATGTTTGGATCACTACAAGAGGTATTAAGAACATGATTCCTATTGTGCAACGATGGTACAAATAATTATATTCCATCATATCATCAATGAAAGTGGAATTAAAAGTTTAGTAAATTCTATATATTCCCATACATTAATTAAAAATTACAAATAATAATTTACTCCCTCAAATATGAAATATTAATGTAGTCTATGAAATATATTATTTTCACATGACATGAAATCCTGATCATGTAAATAAATGATTATAACTGATTTATTAATAAAATATTAGTTTTTCATAATAATTAAGGATTATTCTATAGTGCATAGATCCTACAAATTAATAGAATTAAATGGTAATTACCATCCATGGAATTTGACATGGTCTCTATATAAATAGAGTCAATACATTCCCAAAATCTCATTAAATTCAACTATATAGAGAATAAATAGATATGTAAGAAGTACACTCCCATAAACGTATTTTAGAGAGTAGTAATGTACTTGAGACGTGATCATCATACAATTTATATTTTAACTTATAACTCAAAATCTACTCATTGAGGATATGAATAAATATCCCTATAAAAATTTCATGTAATAAAGTAATACAAAATACTAATATAAAATAATATATTTCAATATTTGGATTTTTTTCACTACCTCAACTTTATCGTTATATATTTATTCCCTTACTAAAACCAAAATGGATATTATGATCATTAACCATTGATAATCATATTAAAAAATCATAGGATTGAGAAAATAATTCTTTTTATAACCAAAATTATGGGACCTTTTATAAACCCATGACACCTTAGGATTAACCTAGGTCATTCATGGTAACCATATATTCTAATCATTCATCATGTTTCAAAATGAAAATATAAATTAACCCAAAAATATCCCCTGGGTGTATAAAATTAAGTGTGTTATAACAAACCATTAACTACACATAATAAGGATAGATAAGATATACTCAACCAAGTCTTTTTTAGATTATTACACATAGATGAATAGGTTCCAAAATTGAATCATCTTCTAGTCTCTAGATTGGGATTTAGTACTATGAAATCCACATAATTTCTAACTTTCAAAATAATTAGGATGTTTTTATATACATTGGTTTATCCCCATGGTTTTCAACAAATATATATAATCCAAATTCTAATAAAATTTACTAAACTAATATCCAATACCAATTATGGTGAACCAAGAATATTATACATATATATTTTTCTATTTTAGATGAATAGTCAATACATCTCATAACAAAAAAAATACCTTGAATTGTAAGTGTTTATAGTATTCGGAGATAGATAATAGTATAAATTCTTGAAATATCTTCATATTTCCCATAAATATCTTCTCACATAGAAAGTTTCGACGTTATACACAACTATAAACCATTCTTCATAATCTGGGTAAATGAAACATATGAAAAGGGGACAACGGATGCTCGGAAAGGGTAAACATAAGAGCTATCAACCAATGATTATAATTGATCATAAGATAATAATAATGTATGAGAACATTATAAGTAAATAAAATAGTCATACCTAATCCTTAAAATATAATTAATCATTAATCATTGAAGAAGTATTTTCACATAAAAATATCATAAGTGTGAGAAATCAATAATAATAAATAATAATCCATGTGAACATATCTATAGAATAAGATATATTTTTTTATACACAAAAGAATATAAAATCAGACCCTGAGACTAGGATAACTACTAATACTATCATAAAAGATAGGGTTTTATCCCCATATATCATTTCCTTAGTCAAGGTTGACCCCAAATACTATATTATTTGAAATATTCCCTTTCTAAAAGGGGTTCATTCCCTATTCATGGCCTTATTATCTGATGACATATGCAGCACTACACAATAAATTTAGAGATATATAATTTTAGTCGCACACATTCCATAATAAAAATCATACATATGTGTACCCTAATTTCATTAAAAATTCTTGATATAGTCATATCATAACCCATAAAAAGTAAATGTGTTACATAAAAATATTAACATTTTAAAATGGAATAACCCATTGAAATGAAATGAGTTTAAAAAAGTATTTATAGAAACATAATTAACATATCGGATAAAATATATTTCATATATAATAAAATTAATCCTTAAAGGATATCGATATAGATTTGATATACATTTAAAATATCATTTGAACCATCCCCTGAGAAAATGATGGAATATAATTTTATTTTCATAAAATTTTCCCTAAAAATACACATAATATTGATAAAATCATTTTATGTGACAAACAATAAAACATGTAAATAAATATTCTAGGAAAATAATGGTCATTTGGTGGGAAAATCCATTCATTCCAAATATATTAAAAGTATAATTTCTTTTCAAACCAATTTATAATTAATAAAATAATTTTTTTAAAACACATTTTTTAAAAAAATTATTTTGAAAATGTTTACAATAAATTCAAAGGTAGTGAAATTGATTTTTTAGGATATTTACACTATACGTATGAAATTTTATAAAATAATTTTGAAGACTGAATATAGGGACCCCGACCCCAATAGACCTCAATCCGTGCATTATTTTATTAAATTAGATTATATATAATATTTGATTCCCAATAGACCAAATAATTTATTTGTTTACGAATCATGGTATATACATGATACCCTTATTACATTGGGAATAGAAAAAAAACATAATGCATCAAAAATGTAATAAATTTCATCATAGGTAACATATTCAAATATCACTTATTTAGAACCTACAGAAATGAAAAAATAAGGGTAAGATAAAATTCTTATTATGGTTTTAGTACAATGAAAGATATCATTAATATATAATTAATCATCATTATTGAAAGATAAATAATTGAAATAAATTTTAATTAATCAACAACTTGAGCATAAAATTACAGGAATAAATAATATAAAATAATTTCCTAAAAAAATTACATGAGATTGAAAAGTGACCATGGATATTCGATCTAATAGAATAATCGCATGGAATAAAAATAATTATGGAATTAATGATGTTTGATGTTCAAGCTATCAAAATATATCATGAATATAGTTAATGTCAAGATATATCTTGAAAAAAAATTATGTTTGGGTAGAAACCCATCTGATATGGCCAACTAACTCCTCTCAGAAGACTACATATACATTTAGGAACATTTAATACTGATCCCCAAACCATGCATCACATGTCCAAACCAATACTTATATATATCTAAAAATAAAATTCATTATAAAAAACATTCCTTATCAAATATTTGTATTGAGTAATGGATACATATTTATCTATATTTCCCTATGAAATCATATAACGTTAAATCAAAAAACATTTCTAAAAATGGTATATGATTTCAGAAATAAATATCCCTATCATACAATAATATATATATTAAAAATAAATATTATTTACAGTGATATGTTATTATAATAAAATGTATTTTTAAAAATAAATTTAACAATCCAAAAATGAATTGTGGTTGTATGATAACTTTTACAACATGGTAACTTTAAATTTAATACATATTAGATGGGATAATTTGGTTTGAAACATAAAATACCATGATGTATTAATGAATGATGATATTATAATCAAATGGTAAATATATACACACCATATAGAATTTAATTAGTTCATAACAAAAAATAATTATAAGTGGCATGTAAATTGAGAAAATATTCCTTACCTTATGATTCCATTATGTTCAATGTTTTTCAGCTCCGATATAATGGTTCTTTTAATTTTTTTAACTTATACAAGAATAGTATTAATATTTATAATATTATATATGATACTTTTATAATATCTTATCACAATTTGTAGATAACTTTTCTTTATTTTTAATGTTTTGTGTGTTAACTACCTTGTTTTTAATGTATGTTTTGACATGTTTTTTTATTTTCCTATTATTTAGATAATTATTTAATAATACAATGAATATGAAACATGATTTTTAATTTAATAAATAGTCATTATGCATGTATTTAGAGCAATCTATAAGACATTGTGATATTAAATGGTATACATCGTTCATGGAGTCTATAAGTGGTACATATGTGTGAACTTTGTTTCAATTTTATTATCATATAGAAAGAAATAAATTAAAAAAATATATATCATAATTATTTAATCATTATTATTTCATATACACCACATATGTTTATTCAAACAGTCCTTAATACCTATCATGTAATTTCTGAATGAATCACCTCGCTTCATGGGGCGAAATATACCGTACACACAGACAACATTATCATATTCCCATAAAGATAAAATCATGTATTTTACTATTAAATAATAATTTCATGTGTATAATGATATTATTAATATCATATATAAATAATATGTTCATAATTATTTTACTCAGAAAAGGTGGTAATGGAAAAAATGAGTGGTATCAATTCATGAGGTGGTAGTCTGTTGTGCACACGAATGATGATTTCATAACCCATTTAATAGAAGTCTTTGTGGGTACAGGTCATAAAAATAACATAACAATATCTAATAATATTTAGGATACTAAGGATATTATATATGTTTTGTGTAGGAACAATTTACAGGGGTATAGAAATAAATAATGGAATAATGCATGTTGATGAACGATACATCTTCTTCATGTAACTCCTTTTGGATGGAACGATAGGCCCTTCTAGTATGGATTTAAAAAATCATTAAGGATACTAGGATGCAGGGAGTTAATTTTAGATGTTTTTTTGGAAGGTATGTAATGATATTTTTTTTAGAAGTTTGATTGGAGGAGAAGAGTGGAAGACCTTTTATAAGTGGGGTGACTGAAAAACTTGTTAATTTTTTAAATATGGAATTCCACCTTTTTTGTTTCATTGTAATGTGGCTCAAAGAAAGAAACACATAGACTGTAAATGGCATAAGGTCGAAATATTTCATCCCAATTTGTGTTGGAAATGTTTCTAGGACATTTTTTCCATTTAGTTTAATTTTTATTCCCTTGCTAAACTGAATTTTCTCTTAAACATTGTAATAAATTTATACTATTTTCATTAATCACTTTGGTTGAAAATTAATTTTTCATTATTATAAATAATGAATTAATATGATTAAAATATCAAATCCATTTTTCATATTTCAATTCACAAATGTGGAATAAATGAATTTAAAATTAATCTCACAGACAGGATTAGAAAGAGAGATTTTAAAGTGAAAATGTTCAAAAGAATAATACGATAGTTTATCTAAATTTGATATAAAAATTATTACAATTAACAAAATTATATTAATAAATTTAAAATTAATCAAATTTGTAATTAAAACCAATTTAATATATAATTTATCTATATAAATTAATTAATGAAAAGGTAGTTTTAAAAAAAACATCAGTATTTTACACTATTCATCAAAAAATGGAACTTCATAAAAAAATACCAAAAAATTTTCGTCAGATAATTTTGAAAATAAAAATTCAAAAATATGGTTCATTTTTTCAAATTAAATTTATGAAAACTTATAATTTTATTTTTAAAAATTTTATGCATTAAAATGTTGCAAAACTACCTTAAGAAAAATATATCTTTTTAAAAATAATATTATATTTTTTATTATCTTAATCCAAAAAAATATATTAGATGAACGTAAAATAAAATTTAAATATATATTATATATATTTTTTGATAATATAATCCACTAATATTATTTAATTTAATTTATTAAGATAAAACTGTTATGGCGCATAAAAATAGTTTTTACAAAAGCATTGTCTTTATATTTAATTGGTTTCTGCACAAAATTATAATTAATTGGTAACCAATGGACACAAAAATATTTTTTAATAATTTATTTAATATTATTTATTATAAAAAATATAATGAATATAAGTTAATTTCGTTTTTAAATAATAATATTAACATTATTCAGTAAAACTCTATCTTGCGTGTAACAAAACCCATTATAGAAAGTCATTATAGAATGTAACAGAAGATAAACTCATCATTGTGTGTAATTAATGCTATAAAATATATTGAATTTATTTAAAACAGTTCATATATTGTAAATTATCAGGTTATTATATTCCCTTCAATTCTTGGTGTTTTATTTCATACATGTTATTGAATTAAATTTTATTATTTTCTCATTTCATTATGTTACATTCTCTATACCCTAAAAAAATTGTGTCCCCGCAATTTAAAATTGACATTTTTTACCATGTATTTGAAATTTGGAAATAAAATGTTTAAAAACCCACAAAATAAAAGAGTTAATAAATAACATCTTAATAATAGAGAAAGAGAACTATAACAGTCATTTGTAATAATCACATAACTAGGTTTCAAAATTAGAGAACATTTGTGGGATATAAAAACATCAATATTGAAGATAAAATAAGACTTTAATATTGAGGTAGACTTATAGAGAACAAGTACAGAATAAATTTAATGATCATAAATCCATAAACCATTGGTGTGAAAATGGTTATTGATATTGTCAAAAATAATGATAATAGGAAAACATTTTTTTAAACACCCTTTTCCAAGTGTTGCGAAATTCTCTCACTCTCAAGGATTATAAGGAATTATTGTTACTTGATATGTTCCTATTTTATAAGAATAATATTATCCTTTGGTTGAGCCTTTAGATATTTATACTATTTATCTTATAATTGGTTTCACCGTATAGTGAAGAAATATATTAATCTGTAAAACCTTGTCCAATGGTCAACATAAAATATTTGATAAATTCATAACCTTACGCATAACTCCGTGACCCCATTAATTCTTAACCACATAGTCAAGGCCTTGTGCCAAGACTAAAAATAATATTTTTTCAAGGCCTTGTTCCAAGACACTAGTTTTTCTAATGAGACCTACCTATGAATCGAGGAGCTATTGCGGGCTCCACCAGTCACTTACTAGGTCCAATCCATTCCTCATATGAAAATGTTTAAACATAACAAAAACATTCGTATTAAAAATTTCATACGAAATGTCAATACATTATCCATAAACTATGAATGGTCTAAAAATAACATATACACAGTCAAAAATATCACAAAACCTTCAATAAAATATAGATGTTTTGAATCATAATTAATCAACATCAATTAAGCTTAAAATCCATCAAAGGATGTTGACATATATGTAATCAAATCCTTTTTATAGAAATATATATATCTATTTTGAAATCATTTAAAAGTCATGTAATTATAAAATAAAACATTTATTTTTGAAAATATTCTTATAAGCTTGTACGGTAATCTTTGATGTTGTTATAACGATAGAAAATAGCTGCACCCGCCGTATAAATTAAAAAAACATTTTTACATTAATTTTTTCAAAAAGGCCATAAAGTATATTGTTTGGAGAACAATGGAAAGATTCCTTTAAAAACATCGATGTTTAAAAAAGGGTATAAATTTCTTTAACCCATAGTATAGTAAATAGTAAAATAGTTTTGAAATACATTTTTATGAAACATGGATGTGGATGATAAAGAGGGCCCAATAGATAATTATATACAAACAACGTCGGATAATAAAGAGATTGTAGAATTAACCCTTGCCTTGTAAATTTCCTTGGTTGAGGGTAGATTAACCTCATATATAAATATTAAATAATTTTAATTAAATTATACAAGAATCATATACATTAATATGATATCATATATGATCTTTTAACATTTCTCTGTTAATAATATCTCAATATTATCGTCGTTTCGGGTGTTAACTGATTCGATTTCCTTTATATGATTTGTTATGTAAGTAATGTAAATTATGAATGGGATATATCTTATTCAAATTCAGAATTATATAATGTCTTAAAAATTATATTTAGTCATTTAATAAAAAATATTCTTAAATGGATAAGATTGGGAATGAATCTCATTACTTTCGTGGAGACGGTAATCCGTACATACACACAAGTGACAATATCATTATTTTGATATTAATATAACGTATAATTTCATGGTATATCATATATATATATAATAATTATCATGTTATATTTATTATTTACATAAATTACACATTATTATTATATCCATCCATATAATAATGTATTGAATAAAAATTACATCACGGCGTGGAGACGATAAGCTGTATGTACCCACGTATGGTGACATGTCATTCAAAGGATGGATAGAATAATTAATATGGTTGTACCATATTTATAATAACATAATATTTTATAGAATATACTTCATTTGTTATTTTATAATCGAAACAACAAAGAAAGTGGAAGTGGAAGAAGAAAGGAACTTGAATGAGGTGATGAAATATTTACCTCTTCTTCGGGTTCTTCCGTTTGATTTGATAAAAAGGGCTCCATATGTTTGATTTTTGACTAAATAAAGGCCTCTAGGATGGAGGGGGATAGTTGATAGGGTATTTTGGTAGGGTTTGTCCAAGAAAAATGGGTTGAATGTTTTAATTAGAGATAAGGGGGAGTTCCCTTTTATAAGAGGGGTGAGGGGAACCTTTGAGAAAACTATAAATATTATTTTATTGTAAAATAATTTTCGGTTTCTAATTACTCATAAATGAATTATATATAGGAAAAGGTGATTATGGGTCAAAATCCACTCAAAAAGTAGGTTTTAGATAGGTTTGTTCACTATATTAACATTAGCTTTTAGATTTAACACTTAGTAAAATAGTATGACATTAACCATGTCTCTTTGTATTTTTTTATTACATGGTTAATAAAATTACTATATACTTCCTAGAAAACCCCTAGTGGTTAATTAATGATACAACTATAATTATATATGACTTTTGGCTGAACCATATATTTTTATGAAAAAAATATTAATTAATAATATAATATTTGTTTTATAAACTCTTTTATGTCAATTTTGACACAATTTGATATTTTGTTTTTTCTGAATTCATAACAGCATTATTACATGAAAAATAATTCATCCAACTAACCCTAAAAAATCCTATTGACCTTGAAATTTATTTTAATTAATAAAAAGTCTCAAATTACATTTATTTGGATATTTATAATATCAATTAATTTAATATTTCATTAATTAGATAATTATTGCATCATCATTGTGTCATAAATAAATGAAATTAATTAATGTCAAAAAAATAAATAAAATATCATTATGTAGGAAATATTTTTATCATTCTAAATAGTATTTATAGTCTAATTTATCTTATGTGTAAAAAACATTAATAATGATTTATTTATTAAACTTTGATTTTAACTCTTTTAACACTTTTCTAAATAAAATAATAACAAATGTTCTAATCTAATCCAAGTGGACATCAATGATCATATTTTATTACTAAGTTTTTTTGGTATAATTACAATTATCCAATAAAATTATGGAATGTGTTAGGGTAATAATATTATCATTTTTACCCTTATTTACCCTATTTAATCTTAACCATGGTAAATAAAAGTAAAAAATTAAAATTCGCCAAAAAATATTTTCATCTTATTAAACCACATCTTACTCACTAATATCAACTGTGTATCTTGGATTTTTGAACTTCAACTCATATATGTGGTAAAATAATGTTTTATATAAATTTCCATATGCTCATTGAAGGTGGGTAAAAGATGGTAAATAGTTCAATAAAATTATTATATATCTAAAATTATTCTAAATTGAATCCAATTAATTAAATTTAACTTATATAGGTATTATTTATCTATTTTGACCTAAAATAATTTTATAAATAAATAAATAATTATTTAAATAAAAAGTCAGTTTCAAACTATAACTCAGTGTTTTTCACTATTTATCAAAAATTGAAATTTTTCAGAAAAATACAAAAAATTGACCCAAATATAATTTCGATTTTCCAGATATAAAAATGAGGTCCATTTCTAAAGATAAAATTTATAAAATTTCAAAAAGTGGGTATTACTATTAATAACGGGTAGTTTGATTGGTTGTGGTGTGTTTGAACTTGATGTTGTGTAAAACACACACTATTGTATTATTCAAAGAGAAGCATACTATGGAAGCTTGGGATGTTACATTCTCCTCTCCTTCAAATATTTTTATCCCCAAAATTACTAGAATATTACTATATAGAAAGACTCGGGTGGTTCTTCATCATAAGTTCCTCGAGCTTCCACATTGCCTCTTCCATCATATGGTTTCTCCATAGAACTTTTACTATACAAGTCATCTAGTTTCTCAACACTTTTTCTCTTGTATGCAGAACCATGAAAAGAACATTGCAATAAGACATATCGGGTTCTAGTTATAATTCCTCATAGGTGAGTACATGCGTTTGGTCAAGCATGTATTTTCTCAACAGTGATATATGGAATAAATCATGAACATTGGAGAGACTTGGTAGAATTTCCAAATGGTAAGCTACTGCCTCAATTCATTCTAGAATTTGGAAAGGTTCGATGTACCTGGGACTCAATTCACCCATATTACTGAAATGTATAACACCCTTCCATAGAGATACAATCAAGAAAACATGATCTCCTTCCTGAAATTTCAAATCCTTCCTTGGGTTATCAAGATAGATCTTCTGCCTACTATGAGCCGCTTTGATCTGGGTTTGGATTACATTTACTTTTTCCATTGTTTCCTCCACAAGTTTCGGGCCTATTATTTTTCTTTCTCCAACATCATCCCAATAAGTTAGTGTGTGACAACACTTTCAGTATAACACTTCATATGGGGCCATGTGAATACTTGAATGGAAGCTATTGTTATAGGAAAATTCTACCATAGGTAAATATTGATCCCACATAACTTAAAAGTCATGTGGGAAAGATATCAACATGTCTTCTAAGGATTGAATAGTCTATTCTGATTGTCCACCAGTTTGGGGGTGGTAGGCAGTGCTTAAACTATGTTCAGTATCCAGGAATTTCTAAAGACTTTTCCCGAATCTTTTAGTAAAATGAGGATCACGGTAAGAAAAAATCCATAAGGGTACTATATTAAGTATTAAAACTTCATTAATATATATTCTTTCTATACGTTCAAGTGGTAAATATTCTCTCATAGAAAGAAAATATGTTTACTTGGTAAAAGGATAAAAAATGACCCATATTTCATCGTTCCTTCTTGGAGTCTTTGGTAGTCGTATGACAAATTCCATCATAATGTTATCACGTTTCCACCATGGTATGGGAAGAGGTTGCATGAATCCGCCAGACAGTTGCCTTCCATCTTTCACTTGATGAAAAACCATACATCTTTACACAAAATCAGCAATCTCCCTCTTCATTTTGTCCCACAAAAAATGTTCCTTCAAATCTCTATACACTTTAGTGCTACCCAGGCGTATATAGAAATTAGATCTAAGAGCATCATTTAAAAATTCCCTTTTCTGATCAGGTATGTTAGGAACACAAAGCCTCATCCCAAATTTTAAAATCCTATCTTCAAATACAAAGTCGATCAATCTCCCATCGTTCACAGATTTAATCTTCTTTTGAAATTACTCATCATCAGCCTAAGAACATTTCATCCATTCTAGTAAAGATGGTACGTAAACCATTTGCAAAAGAATTGATGTTTCACCGTCTATAGTTATTCGCATATCCATCATTACTAGATCTAGGAAAATAGGATCCCTTTCAACTCCCATCTTGTTAAAAACTCCAAGATCATTTCTTATCGAAGCATCTACCACCATATTTCCCTTCCCCTAGTGGTAGTGTATCATGCAATAATAATCCTTGATTAGTTCAAGCCATATCCTTTGCCTCATGTTGAGTTCTTTCTGTGAGAAAATATACTTCAAACTCTTGTGATCAGAATAAATATCACATTTTTCACTATAGAGATAATGTCTCCATATCTTCAAAGCAAAGATTACAGCTGCTAACTCAAGATTATGAGTAGGATAGTTTTCCCCATGAATGTTTAGTTGTCATGATGCATATGCAATAACCCAATCGTTCTGCATAAGGACACAACCAAGTATATTCCTTAAAGCATCACTATAAATAAAAAACCAATCATTCTTTAATAGTAGAGTAAATATATAATCTTTTACTATCTTCTATTAAATTATTCAAAACATTCTTCACATTGTTTTTTTCCAACAAAATTTCACCCCTTTACATGTGATCTATGTTAATGGGTTAGCCAATCGGGCAGAATGAAGGATGAAACAAAGATAATAACCTACTAAACCAATAAAACGGCATACCTCATTTATACTCGTCGGTTATATCCATTCATGGATTGATATTTTATTATAAGGATAAAGAGATATTCCATCCTTAGAGACAATATGGCCACGAAAAGAATTCTCCTGATGCTAGAATTCACACTTGATAAACTTCCCATAAAATTCATGTCTTAAAAGAGTCCTTAGAATAATGCACAAGGGATTTTCATGATCATCGTAGCTTTTGGAGTATACCAAGATATCAACAATAAATACCACTAAAAATTCATAAGGATATTCATTGGAAACACTATTCATTATATCCATGAAGACAAAGGGTTCATTAGTCAATCGAAAAGGCATTACTGTAAACTCATAATGCTCATACCTAGTTCGAGATTCTGTTTTGAGAATGTATTCCTTCTTCACACACAACATATGATATCCATATTGAAGGTCAATATTTGAAAAGTATTGAGCTCCATGAGGTTGGTCAAATAAATCATCAATGTTAGGTAGCGGATACGTGTTCTTTATTATTATAGCATTGACCTCTTTGTAGTCTATGCACAACCTCATAGATCCATATTTCTTCTTAACCAAAATGACAGGGGAACCCCATAGAGAAACACTAGGGAGAATAAATCCCTTATTACTCAATTCCTCCAGTTGTTTCTTTAGATCCACTAATTCCACAGTGTCCATTCTATAAGGGGTATTCAATATGGTCCTTTAACAAGGAATTATATCAATGGAAAACTCAATTTCAAGTTTTTGAGGATGTCCAGGTAAATATTTTGGAAACAAATCTTCATATTCTGGAACAATAGCTACGTATTCTATTTGAACATTCTTTCCCTAACCCAAATTTATTCCATTCTCATCCTCCCCATTAATAGAATTTAGTTGAGAAACTAGGGGTGGATCTAGAAAAAAATTAGGTGGTGGAGATTCTGCTCTAAAGATAAGCCGTTCTTTATCATCGTCATAAAAATTAGTAACCTCTTTCTTCTTATAATAATTTTTTGCATCAGAATCTGAATGTCATTCCATACTGAGGATTATATCATGTTCAATCATGTGTATGATGATGAGATCAGCAGATAAATAACATTTATATTCCCTAATGGGGACTGATTCACAAATCATTATTGCAATGATACTTCTATTAAGAGTTTTGACTGACAAATCCCTTGTTAAATTAAATGGGAAATATCTAATTTTCATAGAAAATTGGGATGATATGAAACAATGTGTTGATCCGGAATCAAATAAAGCCTTTTCTTAAACATGAAGAAACCATTAAATTACATACCACTACTTCTTTTAGAGCTTCAACCTCAGATGTAGTGGTAGAAAAAGTTTGGCCTTTTCTGAGCAAAGATCCCCTGATTCTTAGGTCCTTAATTCTCATAATTCCCCCTTTCTCTATAATTATAGCACTCAACATCGACAGCCTCTTTCTTCCCCTTGAAATCACGATCTTGGTGGCCTTTTCACCACACTTTTAATAGACTCACATTCCCTTAAGGAATGTACCAGGGTGTTTCTTCCCAAATTTACTACCGGACGGATGTTAAAATTTTCCCTTCATGACCTTATTTCCATTTCTAGAGTTTTCAGTAGATCTTTTATTCTTATTCATTTCATTGAATATATAAGACATAGAGAATTTGTTTCTATCGTGATAGCACATGTGATAATATATTTTTATGATGAGAATGATTATGAGGCTAATTCTCAACGGAGAAATGGTTTGAACCCATCAATGAAATCATAAATCCTACTTCTTGGGTTACGTATATAATATAAAACATGCATTTCTAGCCATTTAATGTTTGTTTCAAACTTTATGACATTCTCATCCTCCTTTTTCCTTAGACACAAAAATTGTCTTTTCATATCTGCACGATGGTCATGTGGAAAGTATTTTTCTAAGAAAATAAACTCCCTCCATTCCATACTGGACACTTATTCATCCTCCTTTGTGTTTTGAATCAATGAAAACCATTGATCATCATATCCATTGAGGTGGTAAACTGACATGACAACTTTTTCATGTTCACTACACCCCAAGGTATGGAATATTTTCTCTAAGGAAATAATACATTTCTCATCTACTAGTGGATCTGTACACCCATTGAATATTGGTGGTTGTTCCCTCTTGACGATATCTAACATTGATCTTCCACTTTGGTGATCAGGGTGCTCCATATAGGTTAGTTTATTATTCATAACCTAAGTGAGTTGTCCTAGTATGGCGATTAGCTGATCAGCACTAGTTGAATCACCAACTCCACTATAATTGTCCTGAGTAGGAGGTAAATCCCAACATGGAGTGCGTGCATTGATATGGTTTTCATTCCTTCCACTAGGCATTGTTTATAAACTATGGCATAAACTAGACTATTTTATGAATCACAATACATTAATCTATACTTGTAAAACACTTAACATAAATTGAACTGATTATGAATTTAATCCATAATAATAATAATAATCATTGAGGATGTATATATGCAGAAGCCTTTCATAATGGTTTGTAAAGAAAATGATAATTATCCTAAACATATCCCTTGGGAGTGTCGTAAACAAGAGTGCAGTAAGGCTTGTGGTCAAGCACCAGTTCCCATTCGAGTCTAGCTCAAAGTAGTGTTTTCAGGTTTTACCCATACGTACATCTATACCAGAGCCACCACTGCCTGCTCGTATATAGACAAGGATGTATTTCTTGGAAAACTCACAAAATACCTAAAATACCAAAATTTTTGGACGTTCTTCTATACTAAACATCAAATTTTATCTTAGGAATATGTTCTCTAATCAGAGTTTATCTAAATCTAGTTTCCAAGGTATGTACTAAACGTACTATGATACCGACTCTAATGTCCCGACCCCAGAAGCCTAGAGTTGGTGTATTATTATGTATCAGTGGAATGATCACAAAAGATCATGTCTCGAAAGTCCGATTAGTTTAGTAGCCTTGGAAATTCTAGAAACATTCATAAGTTTTACATTACATCATAAAATTGAATACTACAACAACATTGTTTCCAAAGACAACACTGATATCCCATAGAATATCCCGACAGGTCAGTCATAATATACTTTTCTACATCCAGGGAAAAATAAAACCTAGAAAGGGGTGAGATCAGATGCTTAGTAAGGATAACAATATATTGAAAACATTCATAAATAATCTTAAACAGTTAAGGCAACATATAAGACTAAAACAAAATCCTTTTAAACATGAACTTCAGCATAATATGGAAAACATAAAATCAAAATAATGACATTTACTTACTCTCATGGATTTTCTACTAGTCTAATAACCACATGAAATATCAATAGCCACTATCATAATGATGGAATGAATAATTCCAGACTTCATAACCCAATATTCAAGGCCTTGTTCCAAGACTACAAATAATATTTTTTCACGCCTTCTGCCAAGACACTAGTTTGTCTCATGAGATCTACCCATGCATCGAGGAGCTATAGTGGGCTCCACAAGTAACATACTATGTCCCATGCATTCCTCATATTAAAAGGTTTAAACATAACATGAACATTCGTATTAAAACATGCATACAAAATGTCAATAATTTATCCATAAACCATGAATGGTGTAATAATAAAACATCAACAATCAAACATATCACAAAACCTTCATTACAGTATAGAAGTTTTGTATCATAAAAACTCAACATCAAATAAGCATAAAATCCATCAAATTATGTTGACATAGATGAAATCAAATCCTTTTTAGAGAAATATGTATTTATATTTTGAAATTATTTAAAAGTCATGTAATTATTAAATAAAACATTTATTTTTGAAAATATTCTAATAGGATTGTAAGGGAAGCTGCAACGTTGTTATAACGGCGAAAAATAGCTGCATGTGCCGTATAAATTAATTAAATCATTCTTACCTTAATTTTGTCGAAAAGTTCATCATGTACCTTGTTTGGAAAACGATGGAGAGAATCCTTTAAAAACATTGAAGGTAAAAAAATGATATAAATTCCTTTAACCCATACTCTAGGAAATATTAAAAATGTTTTGAAATACATTTTTAAGAAACATGGATGTGGATGATAAAGAGGTCCTAGTAGATAATTACGTATAAACAACTTCTGATAATAAATAGAATGTAGAATAAACCCTTACCTTGTACTTTTCCTTGGTTGAGGGTCGGTAAACCTCCTATATAACAGTGATATTATTATTATTAAATTATACAGAAATCATATATATTAATATGATATCATATATGAACTTTTAACATTTCTTTGTTAATAATAACTTAATATTATCGTCGTTTCGGGTGTTAACTGATTCATTTTCCTTTATATGATTTGTTACGTAAGTAATGCTTGTTATGGATAGAATGTATCATATAAATTATCATAATTATATCAAGCCAATAAAAAATATTTTAAATCATGTACTGAAAATTAGTCTTGAATGGATACGATGGAGAATGAATCTCATCTCGTTCGTGGAAACGGTAGTCCGTATGTACGCACTTGCGCCAATATCATTAATTTGATATTAAAATAATAAATAATTGGATGGTATATAATGTATAAAAAATATTATCATGTTATATTTATTATTTACTTTAATTAAACATCATTATTATACCCTTCCAAATAATAATGTATTGAATAAGAATTACACCACGACGTGTAGATGGTAAACTGTACGTACGCACGAATGGTGACATGTCATTAAATGGATGGATAGAATAATGAATATGGTTGTAAAATATTAATATTAACATCATAGTATATATATGATACTGGAGTTATTATTTTATAATGGAAACAACAAAGAAAGAGGAATTATAAGAATAAAGGAACTTGCAAGAGGTGATGAAATATTTACCTCTTCTTCGGGTTCTTCCTTTTGATTTGATCAAATTGGCTCCTTAGGTTAGCTTTCTGGCTAATGGAAGGCCTTTATAATGAAGGGAGGATAGTTTATAGGTTATTTGGGTATTGTTTGACTGAGCCAAATCGCTTTGAATGTGTGAATTAGTGATAAGTGAGAGTTCCCTTTTATAAGAGGGATGAGGGGCACCTTAGGAAAAGATCGAAATATTATTTTATAATAAAATCATATTCATCTTCTAATGGCTCCAAAATAAATTATATAAAGTCCGAAGTGGGTAGGGGTAACAATAACTCAACCAATAGGTTTTATACATGTTTGGATAACTATGTTAAATTTATCTTTTAGATTTAACTCTTAGTTAAATAGTTTGACATTTACCAAGTCTCTTACTATTTTTATATTTTATGGTTAATAAACATACCCTATACTTCCAAGATAACCCCAAGTGGTTCATTAATGATCAACCTATCATTATATAAGTCTTTCTTCAGAACCATAGTTTTTTAGAAATATAATATCAATTAATAATATAATATTTGTTTTAAAAACTCTTTTAAGTCAATTTTGACACTATTTGGTATTTTTGTTTTTGCTAAATTCATAACAGTATTATTACATACAAAATAATTCATCTAATCAAGACTAGAATGTCATATTAACCTATAAAATTATTGTAATTCATAAAAATTCCCAAATTAAATTTATTTGGATATTTAAAATATCAATTATTTTAGTATTTTATTAATTTGGTAATTACTTCATCATCATTGTGTCAAAAATAAATTAAATTATATAATGTCTAAAAAATATAAATAAAATACCATTACGTAGGATATAATTTTAACATTATAATGAACAATTATAGTTGAATTTATCTAACATTTTACCCTATATTAAATTGTTTTAGTTATTAAACACTGATTTTAACTCTTTTAACTATTCTTTAAATAAAATAATAATAAATGTCCAAATCTAATGCAAGTAGACCTAAAAGATCATATTGTATTTCTATGGTTTTTTTGGTAGAATTAAAATTTTCCAATAGAATTAGGATATGTATTAGGGTAATAATAATATCATTTTTACCCTTAATTACCCTATTTAATTTTAACTGTGGTAAATAAAAGTAAAAAGTTACTATTCACCAAAAATTATTTTCATCTTATTGAACCAAATTTTACTTGCTGATATAAACCATGTCTCTCGGATTTTTCAGATTCAACACATTGAATTGGTGAAATAAAATTTTATGTAAATTTGAAAATGCTCATAGGAGGTGGGTAAAAGACTGTAAAATGTACAATAAACTTTTTAAATATCTAAAATTATTATAAACTGACTCCAATAAATTAGATTGAACTTATATAGAAATTGTGTATCTGTTTTGGCCTAATATAAATTTAAATAAAATAAATATTTATTTAATTAAAAATTTATTTTTAAACTATAACTTAGTGTTTTTCACTATTCACCAAAACTTGAATGTTTTCAAAAAAATACCAAAAAATTCACCCTAAGCTAATTTCGATTTTCTATATCCAAAAATGAAGTCCATTTTGAAAGATAAAATTTATAAAATTTCAAAAAGTGGGTATTACTATTCATTACGCCTAGTTTGATTAGTTGTGGTGTGTTAGAACTCGAAGTTGTATACAACAAATGCTATTGTATTATTCATAGAGAAGCGTACCATGGAAGCTTGGGGTGTTACATTATGAACCATCCATATATTATGATAAAAAACTATAGAATCCGTTCCAAGGATGTTATTATTATCAAATTTCAATTATTTATATTTGTTATCTCTTTTACCAAACATATTTATCTCAACCTACAGAATAAATTATCGGTTATCTTTTACACTACCATGTTTTTTCCCTAAAATTAACTCACTAAAGACTAACTTTTCATGATATTATTCAACACATGATCTCAAATCCTTAATGAAATAATACTACATTAGAATATTTATATGTAATTATTATGGTGATAATATCATAATTAAAATACCTTTACAACATTATTCATAGATCCAAATACATAAGAATATTAATCCTTCAACAATGGTTGTATCAACAAGAAATTTGTGGTATCGGCACATTAGCTTCTTCTGAGGTATATTACCTTGATTCATTGGGCACTTATTTGAATAATTCTCCAGTTCACTATATATGAATTACTAAATAGAATTATTTTCTTCCTTAAATTTTAATCATTTTTCTTGGTTGCCCATTTATCTAAAATTAAACCAAAATCCCAACCCTTCTATTCATTTTTTGGATATTTCCCTCCACAGTAATCACATGTAAGAAAAATACTTCTTCCCTCTCTTCCCTTTTTTATACATTTATTTTTATATATTCTTATTCACCATCTTACCTTTTAATGAAATAGTCTTGTATAATTTTTTAACTTTCTTGATAGCACATCAAACTATATGATCATATGTAGAAAATAATCAAGACATCGATGCCCATTGAAGACTAGGATTAATCCCTTCTATGAAATGGAAAATATTTCATTCTATGTTTCATATGAAATAGTTAACGTACCTTTATGACCTTATAAGTTTATCTTCATACTCCACAACAGTTTCTATCACCCTTTTCTATAAACTAAAGAACTATGTCTTCATCTTGGATTCTTTCTAATGGGGTAAATAAATTTCCAAGATCATCTCCATAAAATAATTCTATAACATGAGTTCTATTTTCTCTTCCTTCTTAGTATTTTGGATCAATAACCACCATTGAACAACATCGCCATTTATAAAATACAATATAAGTGTAACTTTTTCCTTTTCGCTGCATTATAATGATGTGAATATCTTCTCTATATAATTATTCATGTTATCACATGCCATTGTAATATTATTCCCCCAAAATGAAGGTGGATTTTGTCACAAAAATATATCTTGAATAGTAGAATCACTTTATATAGTAGGTTTATACGTTAGTGAAATTTTATTCTCCAAAAATTATTATGTTGTCGTAATATATCAATAACATTTTCAGTTTTAATACCTACTATATTGAATTCATCATTTAGGAAACCTCTGCTTTTTCTATGAGTCATAATACCCTTCTTACATACATGTCCCCTTTCCAAATAATGGAATATAATATAGAATATAATAGTATTATAATACATTTATAATTTTAAATATAGCATTACACTTAAAATAAATTTAAATATTTTTGCATCGATAATCTCATACTCACAATCATATTTTCTTTGGGGTATCATTAACTTCAAATCCATCATAATTATTTTTAAAGAAAATAGATATTTTCTAGAGAATACACCATTGTAAAGTTAAACTAGGTGTGTAGTGAGGCCCATTTTAGGTACTATGATACACACAATTCAATCCAAGTACACCCTTTTTGGTGTTTCCAAACCTAGGTACAACTATTCAAGAACCACATCTACTTGTAGTATCCAGACTAGTATGTATTTCTAGGTTGGATCATATAATTTTCCCCTTTCCTAACCCATAAAAATTTCTTCAATACTTATCCCTAAAATTTTATAACAGTTATATATTTCCTTATATATGTTTTCTTAATCTAGTTCCCTATGTTACTAATAAACTTTTTCTGGGGTGAAATATAGCGACCTCGACTCTTGTAGCCTGAAGCCTAAGATTAATTTATTACATTATCATATATAAATGATTATATTACCAAATAATTTAAACTATTAACAATTATAGATTCCGTATAAATACATGATACCAATTTTACATTGGCAATTTAAAATGAAACATAATACATAGAAAAAGATAATAAACTACATCCTTAAAAAAATTTAACTATCTTTTCTTTATAACCTTAGTAATGAAACAAATTAGTGTGAGTTAAAAATATTTTTAAGACTTATTTATAGTTTAATATATCATTAATCAATAATAAATAATCATCATGTAAATTTAAATGAATGGAACAAATTCCAATTATTCAATTACATCAGCATTATATGGAAGAAATAAGAGATGATCAAATAATGGCATATAAATAATCACATGATATTGAAAATTTAACATGGATATTATAATTAATTGAATAATCACATTGAATATAAAAAATTATGGAATTAATAATGATTTAATTCTTATCAATCATGATATATCCTTGTGATAGTTACTGTTATGTTTTCTCCTCAAGATAGTTTACATCTATAAGAAGAAACCAGGTTGATTTGCAAACATATTTGCCTCATGGGAATACTGATGCACCATGGGGCATACGTTAACCATCCCAAACCCATGTAAATATTCTCAAAATCATTCCTCATATATTAAATAATCAATTTAAATCATAAAAATTGTTCCTTATCAAATATCAATATTGAGTAAAGGATGCAGATTTACCAATATTTCCCCAATAAATCTTAAAACATCTAAATTAAAAATAGTATATAAAAATTGTATATAGTTTAGAAAATAACCACATCCAAAATACAATAATATTATATTAAATATAATCCTATATTACAGTGAAAACTATTATTATAATTTTAATGATTCAAGATAAAGATAACAATCGGAAAAATGAATTGATGTTTTATAATAACTTTTACCACACCATGAATTTTATGTATAGTCCACTTGGATGAGATAATTTAATGTAATACATAAAATACCATTAATTTTTAATGATTCATGATATAAAATTTCAAATCTTATATATAAACACCAAATAAATTTGAATCAGTGCATAACAACAAATAAGTCTCAATGGCATGTAAATTGAGTTGAAATATTTTATCTTGTGCTTTCTTTTGGTTGAACACTATTAAACACCCTGTATAATGGTTCTAGAAAATTATTAAATTATTATAGAACCATTTTATTATATATAATAACATATTTTATGCTTTCTAACATCTTAACATCCATTTTTACAATCTTTCTTTATATTCATTATTTTGGGTGTTAATTTCATTGTTTTTCAAGTATATTTTCACTTGTTTATTTTTTAGCCTTTATTTCAATCAATATTTAATCACATAAATAATTGAATCCATGATTTATAAATCATATATATACATTATATATTCATTTTGATAAATCCATAAAATTTTATGGCTGAAAATGAAATACGCCATTCATTGATATGATAGGTCATAAGTATACATGAATAATGTTTCCATTTTCTTATTATGTTTAATGAAATAAAATTAATATATATATATATATATTAAAATTTTAGTATCATTATTATTTAATATACAGATCATATTTTAAATATACCCATCCTAAATACATTCAATGTAATGTGTGAATGAATCACATCGCTTCATGATGTGGTAGTCGTCAAACACATGACCAATGGTGTAATATTCCAAAAAATTGTAAAGAATAGAGGTATGTGTTATTTAATAATTTAATAATACTAAATATATCATTTATATAATATAAAAATATTTTTTACTTCATTATTACCATCCTTGAAAGTTGGTGATGGAAAAATGAATGACATCGGTTCACAAGGAGGAATTCTGCCATACACAAGAACGATGACTTCATAACCCATTTTATGTAAGTGTGTGTGGGTGTAAGTTTTACCTTAAAATAAAAAAAATATTAGAATATTTATGATACTAAGTTTATTATATAATCATATTTTACTAATAATTGATGTTTTTTATGAAATAAATAATAAAAAAATTGCATGTCAATAAACATTGCCTCTTCCTCATCTAACTCCAATAAGTTTACCCCAAATTCCTTCATTGGATGGATTTATGAAAAATGTCATGAATTTTGTTTTAGGGGAGGTAACATTATAAGTTATTTTATTAGGATTTATCAGTAAAAAATTTCTTGAGAGGTGTGAAGAGAGGAGAATTAGGTGCGTTCTTTTATATGTGGGGTGAGTGAAAAAATATATAAATTTTTTATATATGGAATTCTAGACATGTTTTGTCAATGTCAAGTTTCTACAATAATACAAAAAACAAGATACAATAAATTATATCATCTATATATATAGACATCAAAAGGTTTTTAGTGTATTTTATAGGTTATTTGGAACCATAAAATAATTTCTTATAATATTATGTTTCATTCTACGCTTTTTGACCTGTGTCATATATACTATTGAATAAAATATAATTATTTTATTATTTCGGAGTGTTCTAGTGAACTGGAAATAAAAAGTTCCTCGACCAAAGAGGAAATAAGTTTTTATTTTTTAAAACATTTAACCAATAATTTTATGTACCAATAAGTGTAAAATGTTACTAATATCATTAAATATTCATATTATACAAAATATAATAAAATTGAGTCAGTTTAAAGGTTAATATTGATATAATTTATCCCAAAAGAAATCAATCAATGATAATAATAAAATGAAATGAAATTATAATATAAACCATTACCTCTAGTTTTCTCATATATCATATATTTTCAAATATCCTTTATAATAAACATCAATATATTATAAATATATTCAAGAACCATGTTAAAAAAATATAATTTTCTTTATTACTTAATAATTTCCAATTATAGTTATACTACAAATTTATTCAATTAAATTAACATTCAAATAAAAATTAGTTTGTTTTCCATGAATGTTTTGGATTGATGGTTCGGAAACATTCACCATGTCCATGATTGACCATATTGATAATATTATATATATCATAATAATCAGATTTATTAATCAAATAGACCGTTATAATTATTTAAATATGTTGGTGAAAAAACAAATCACATCATTGTGTATATGTGGTAGTCTATACATAAACATGGGTAGTTTAATCATTTTCAAAAAAAAATACAATGGAAAGACGGTTGATAAGATATTATAACACAAAATCTATAATGATTTCATAAATATGGTATATTAACATTAAATCTTTCAAAGAAGCTGACCATTAAAAATGGGGTTTTAAATGAATCATATCTCTACCTGGAGATGGTAGTCTACACATACCCACGAAGGATAATTTCATATCCAATTTGAAGGAAAAGATGATGAAAATGGTTTATCCACCATCATAAGATTAATGAATTATATTTAATATGTTTAAATAATTATTTAATAATGAATACCATATATTTAGATGTAGTGGAAGAATAAATAAATTTGAAAGTACTCAGTTAAAAGCTATACCTCTTTATTGAGAATACTACATTTTCTTGTATAATATCCCTTAAAAGGTTGTTGTTATATTCAAAGTAAGACATCTATGAATTATGTGGGGATGTTAGAATGTAATTAGTAATATTATTTTATGATCTATAAGTAATATTATGTGTTAGTGATAGATAATATTAGGCATCCTTTTAAATGGGAAGGAGAGGGAAAACATGGAACTATTAATAAGATTAAAATATATTATTGTCTAACTTATGTCAAGTGGCTCCAAAATGGAAAATATGAAATTATAATAAGGATAAGGTCTAAATACCAAAAACATTTTCATTAAATAATTTTATTTCTAAAATATTAAAACTTCTCTCTTAGGTCCCCCTTGGGAAAACCATTTTAACCTTAACCATGGAATCATTTTTCTATTATTTTTACAATCTATTATGATGGGAAATTATGTTTTTTTATTATATTATATTATTTATGATAATTAAATATATTTAAACCATTTTAAAATATTTAATTTTTATAAGTATAAAAAAATTCATTTTCATGTAAGTGGAAAAAAACAATAAATCAAATTTTAGAAAAATGTATTTTTAAGTCAAAAATGACTTTACAATATTTCCATTCCTCATAAAAACAATCTAATGAATGTAAAAATATCTAGTTGAATATATTATAATGAAATTTCATTAAAATAATTTATAAATTGATAATAATTCTCCTTATTAAGATAAAAGTACAATATGAGAAAAAAATATTTTTTTAAAAAACATCTCTTTTTACCTTCAAATGATTTTATTTTAATTTATAATGAATTAATAAAAATTAATTAATTTTATACACATGTAAATAATTTATTTTCACAATTTAATTAGTCAAATTCCTACCATTTAGTCTAATTATTGGCTAATAACTGTCACATTAAACAATAATATTTATATTGCGGTTCATTTAAGCTTGGTGTTGTATATAAATATGACTATCAATGAAATAAAATTTATATAAAAAATTATCATATAATATCAGTTTGTTATATTACACCCCCATTATAATAAATTCTCCCTATAAATTATATCACTTCGATACAAACAACTGATGATATTTGTACCTCACCACATCTTATGGTCCCAACATCTCATCCTCAAATCTATGGTTTCACAACAAAACATTGACTACGTTAGTGGCCTTATTTCATAAAACATTCTCTCTTTCATATAGAATTCCAATCAGTTGTTCTTCATAAGATATATCATTCTTCAGTGGTACAACATATGATATTAGTACATGTTAGTGATAAGGTATAAAATTCCATGATATAGATAAGTAGAACACATCATGGTCTTGTGAGAGATTTGTTAGAATCTCCAAGTGAGAAGAAATCACCCTTATATGATTAATAATGTTACAGGGTAAATATATCTATGGATCAAATTTCCCTACATTCTAAATCTCATAAACTTATTCCAGTCAGATATTCAAGGGAAGACCTTGTCACTGAATTTTAATTCCTAATCTCATCAATTATTATAAACAAAATGTTTATATTCATATTGAGAAACCCTAATGTCATGTTAAATGGTTCTATCATTTTTTCATATTTCTTCATCATGCTCATGTCTCAATAACATCATTTCTATAACATTATCCAATCATATTTTTTAGGAACTTCCTTATATTGATGGATTATTAAGAAGAAATATAATTCATGAGTGATAAATATTATTATTAGAAAATTACACTAAAGGATGGTGTCAATCCCCACAACAATTGAATGATCCTTTCAGACTGAACATTTGGCTGTGTATGATATGATATACTCAAACATAACTCTATATCCAGATCATATTGATGGCACCTCGATAAAATTGATGTAAACCATGTATCTTAGTCAAACACAATAGAATTTGTCACTTCAAACAACTATACCCATTACATAATGTATATCCTAGAATTATCATCAATAGTTAATCATCTTTTGATGAAATGAATTACACTATTTTCCAAAGATGATTGACTAAATCCCAAATACTATTATCCCCTTTATATTTTTTGGGGAGTATGACATCAAAATCCAAGGTAATTGTTTCCCATTATCAAACTAGTTTGGGTAACAGTTATAACATCTCCTTAAAATTTTGTCTTTAAGAGTTAACTTAGTCAAAAAACATGCATCGAGATACAGACGATGAAATAGTCATTTCCATGAAATCCATCTAAAATTGATCATTCAAATATAAACACATCTTTATACTTCTTTGATGAATATAGAGTGATGAAATATGATCTTCATCTAATATATCATTCTTTAAAATGTTATTAAAAAGATATATAATCAATTATTGAGCCTTATCATTCCTTCCCAATCATGTTTGAACTCATGAAAACTTCTCACTATCTTGTATATCTTCATATCCTCCATTTATGCTTATTTAGTACTCAGATGGAAGGATAGTTCAACATTCATCTCATAAAGATATGATATTTCCCATTTCATCATTATTTCATGACATATCGACACAAAATAAATGAATTCTAGATTTCATTCAATCCATATCATGGAAAAAAAATCATGGTAATTCAAACATAGAGCATCATCCACCTTTTTCAACTTTCCTGGTTGGTAGTGTATTGATAAGTGAAAAATTTAGTTAAATTCATCCTTATCATTTGGTGTATTTTCAAATCATTATACATTAATACATATTTCATAATTTAATAATCCTTATATATATATCACATAAATCATTATAGAGTAAATAATTACACATTTTAAGTGCAAAATTTACTATTTATGACTCTAAATCAATACTCAAGTAATTTTTCTCATCAATTTTACATTATCCTTAGGCATAAGAAAAAACCATATCATTATGCATGAAGATGCATCCCATTCCCCACTATGATGCATCAATAAATATTACAAACCCTTCTCCACTGTATGGTAATGTAAGGATTGGTGCACTGACCATCCTACATTTCAGCTCCAAGAATTTTTCTTACATTCATCTATCTAATGAAACATATATCCTCTGTTAGTTCATAGAGTTATTTCATTATATATCCATGATAAATCTCTGAAAACTACCTTTTGTATCCTATAATCCTAACAAAACTATGTATCTTATTTATCATGGTTATTATTTCCATTGATTATTAACATTATTCTTTGAAGGATCTTTCGGTATAACCTCAATTGAGATTATATGATCCAAGAATGTGACTTTCTGTTTCCAAATTCCCACATGGTAAATTTATAATATAACATATGCTTCCATATGTTATTCAAAAAATTCTTCAAATGATATTCATTCACTTCCATCCTCTTTGATCATATTTGAATATCATGTAAAAATTCTTCCAAAATCAATTTATGGAAATATATAAACACTATGTTCATTATATCCATGTTGATATTAGGGTGATTGGTTAGTCCAAATAGAATTAATGTATTGTCATAATGACCATGACTCATATAGAATTTCATCTTTGGTATGTCCACCTTTTTTAACCTCAATTGATGATATCTTGAATGAAGATAAATATTGTAAATGTAATGATCTCTATATAGTTAATTATATAATTTATCAGCACCATGTAGATGATACATGTTCTTGATAGTGATCATGTTATGATCGTGATAATAAATAAGAATACATAATGAGAAATCTTTGTTCTTAACAAAAAAAACGTAGTTTCACCCAATAGTAATGAATAATGGTTCTTGAATCCCTTATCAAGATTCTCATTTAGTGGTTTATTAATTTACTACAACTAAATAAAGGCCATTCAATATGTGAATTTTGAAATATGTGTAGCAACATGAATGCGTTCTATTGAAAACTCAACTTCATGATTGGAGGGAATAACAGGAAATTCACCATCAAATACATTGATAACATCCAAAATAATAGGAACATCTTCAATGTTTAGTATTTATATAACCATTCCAGAAAAATATAATGTATGAATTCAAAATAATACCAATATAATGGAAGTAACATCAATTATATGATCATATTGATCATTAAACTAACTAATGATCATGGATTGATTCATAATATCAATCACTGATTACATTACATGAAAATTTATATGGTATATATATAAAGAGAGCAAAAAAATTCCCAAAATCTCATCAAATTCAACTGAAGGGAGAATAAAAATATGTGAAGGAACCACACTTCCACAAACCATTATCAGATATAAGGAATGGAGTTGAGATGTGATCATTATGACATTAGGATTTTTAACTGAAAACTCGGTATCTAGTTATTAAGGATATATATTAATATCCCTAGATAATTTTCAAGACATAAAATAATTCATAAGACTAATCACAGATATGACACATCAATATTTTTTGATTTTATTCACCATCCCAACTCTATCATTATATATTTATTACCATATAGAAACAAAAATTGTTAATGTGACCATCCATCCTTAATAATTGGTTTAAAAAATAATATTACTGTCAAAATCATTATAATGATATCCTAAATTATGAAACCTACTTTTACACTATAACAAATTTATTTTATCCTAGGTTATTCATAATCACCATCTATTCAAATTCATCATAATGAATTATAATGAAAATGGGAATTAATTCAATAATATCCCCTTAGAGTATCATTCCATGTGTGCAATAAGGGATCATTCCCCCATACACCATAATTATGGCTGAGATATAATTTACAAACTCCATTTTGGGATTATTAAAACTAGTGTTATATATTCTAAAGTCACATCCACTTATAGTATCAACATAGGGATTTATATCCAGAAAACCCATATAATATCTACCTTACCGAAACATCATTATGTTTTCCAATTCATAGGATAATCCTCATATTTTTCACAAAATATCTCTAATAATAATCCCCAAAAATTAAAAAAAACCTAGATCTGATACCAACGTTTGGGTAACTAAGAATTTCAAAAAAAAAAAATATTATATAATTTTAGATAAATACTCCACACATCTCATAAAAAACATTACTCAAGACCATAAAGGTTGTTAGAATTTTGTGACTAGATAAATAATAATCTTATTTTATTTAATATCATCAATATCTCTATTAAATATCTTCTCATGAATACACTTTTTATACATACCCAACACAACCTATAACCATTCATCATGACCTTGGGAAAGGAAAAATAGGAAAGGGTGATCTTTTCTCCATAGAAAGAGTAAAAATAAGAGATATCAATCAATGATCTAGTTAAGCATAAGATAAGGAAAGGGTATGAGAACATGATCATACCAGGTAATAATTGTTCCCAATTAGAAAAAAGGTCATTAATCATAAATCATGGATATATTATTTTTCATAACAAAAGGTGTCATTCAACCTTGTATGGAATCATCAGTAACCAATAATGGTCTATGAAAACATATCTTAATAATAAGAAAGAAATCATCATAAACCTATGAATATAAAATCATTTCCTTATTCACGGGTCACTACTTAGAATATCATAATATATTAGGTGGAGTCCCCATTAATTATTTCATCAATCAATGTTCACTTTAAATTCAATCTTATTTGATAGAGATCTATACTATACTAGGTTCACACCCCATTTTAGTCCTTATTATCTCATGAGTTATCCATTATAACCTAATGAATTGAGGGGTTATATAATTTCAATCCTGCACATCATATAATTAAAATCACACATTGTTTTGACCCCAGATCATAAAACATTCATCTTGTTATCATATAATAAATCATGGAAATGAAACGTGTTTAAAAATAATTTTATCGTTTACTCATAAAATAAATCATAGAAAATAAACAATTTTTAAAAATGCTTCATAACAGAATAATTTATATGTGAGAGAGAAATGGTCATCATATAAATATCCTAAAATAATCCACATCATAATAATACATCCAGAGATAGGAAGTTGATAGTATCATAATATCATATTCCTTTTGAAGAAAAACAAACCATAATGTATGTTCATGTAGATATAAAATACCATTAAATGATCATTAAAGAATATCTTTTAAAAAAATAAGATAACCTCATTTTATTTTGGTAACATTTTATCTAAAAATTACAATAATATTGAGAAAATTATTTTCTATGGAAATAAAAAAGTAAAATTATAATGTTTGATTCATAGAAAAAATGGTTATAACTCTGGTAAAATATATTCATGAATTATATATTAAAAGAAAAACTCATTTCAAACCTTACTAAAATGTCATAAAAAACATGTTTTGAAAAATGGTTCTCTAAAAATATTCCTTTTTATACAAATTTTTAAAAATTAAAATTTAGTGACAAATAAAATTTTAAAAAAAAATTGTAATGGAAAAATATTTTATTAAATAATTTTTTGAATTTTGGATATGGAAGAAAAATTACATCGTCCAAAGAGGAAATACGGTTTTTTGATCTTTAAAAACATTTTATTGTTTATTTTAAGTGCTAATTAGAGTAAAATGGTAATGAAACATAAAAAATAAAAGATAACAATATGTAGAGAAAATTTATGGGTTTTAATGTTTCATATCTATATAATTTTCATCAATAGAAATTTAACATAGATAATCCCAAAAAAGAAATGAGATTGTAACATAAACCCTTTCCTCATGATCCGTATTACATAGGACATAGTCAAATACCCTTTAATAATTTCTTCCATAAAATGACCATTTGGGTGAAAACATGTCTTTATTCTAAACATGGTTTAGAACGATTGTTCTGGTACATGTAACATGATCTTGTATTCATCATCTATATAATATTAAACACAAAATATGTATTATATTTTTACTCATATACACTTATAATTATTCATATATTGCAGTAATGAAAAAATAATCACATTACAGCAAGTAAGTGGTAGTTCACACATATGCATGAGTTACGTTATCATTGTTAAACAAATAGAAAGGTAAGGAGATAGATAATAAATTACATTTAATGTAATTATATTATTTCATTAATAATATATATAACAATTAAGCCCATCATAATAATTTAAAAATAAATATGGTAATGTAAAATGAATCATATCTATATGAAGAGGTAGTGGTCTACATGTACGAATGATCGATACTTTTTTCCCATTTAATGAAAATGAGGTGGAAAATGAAAAATTAACCATCATAATTGTAATTAAATTAATTAAATAAATTAAATTAATTATTTTATATTTTATACTATTCATTTATAGGAATTATAATTATAAATAAAATTGAATGTACTCGGTACAGAGTTATACCTCTTCATTTAGATACCTCATTTTGATTACTCCCTAAGACATGAAAGGATTTTATTCTAATCCAACCAAGACTTCTAAAAATGATAGTGGTTTTCATTAATGGATTAGGGTAGGTATTTTCCAATATATAATCCATATGAAGTGATATTATGAGAGCATAGTTCATATACATATAAAAGGTATGGAGAGAAAACCCTTTGAAATTTTTGAAGGATGAAAATATTTTACTACCTCACTTAATTTAAGCATCACAAAATTTTTAGTTAATCTGTTATATAAAAGATAATTTTGAAATTCCATCAAAAGATATAATTAAATTTATTTATTTATTATTTCAAAATTCTTGGTAATTCCCTAACCCTAGTTACCCAGAGTCGATGCATTAATACATAACATTAGAATGATCATAGGAGATCAAGTCTCTAAAGGCCAATTCGTTCAGTAGCCTTGGATTTACTAGATACATACATATATTTTACATTACATTATGAAATAGAAAAACCGCAATATTGTGTCCCCTATTAACACACTCATATCTCTAAGCCTATCCCAATAGGTTAGTCACAAAACAAATCATTCAATATTATGAAAAATAGAACATAAGAAAGGGCAAAGCTCAGATGCTCCATAAGGATAACAATATAGAGGAAACTTTCATAAATAACTGTAAACATTTAAGGCAATGTATAAGAATAAAACAAAAGACTTTTAAAATTATACTTCACCCTAATATGGAAAACTTAAATCAAATAATGAAAATTACTTATTCACATGGATATTATACTTGTCGAATAATCACATGTAATATCAATAACTAATTTCATACTAAAAAAATGCATAATTATAGACATCATAAGCACATAGTCAAGGTCACATTCCAAGACAAAAAAAATAGTATTTTATTGAGGCATTGTGCCAAGATAGTTGTTTTTCTCACGAGACCTACCATTGCATCGAGGAGATATAGCTGGCTCCACCTGTCACATACTATGTTAAATGAATTCTTTATTTGAAAATGTTTAAACATAACATAAACATTCATATTTAAAATAGCATACTAAATGATAATAACTTAACCATAAACCTTAAATGGTATAAAAATTAATCATCTGTAGTCAAAAATATAAAAAACCTTAAATAAAATATGTAAGATTGTATCATAATAAATCAACTTCATATAAGTATAAAATCCATCACTGTATGTTGATATTTATGAAATAAAAACTATTTGCGAGAAATATCTCTTTATATTTTGAAATAAATTAAAATTAGTGTACCTATAAAAGAAAATAGTTATTTTAAAAAAAATTATAAGCTTTTAAGGGATGATTCGAAGTTGTTATAAAGGTGGAAAATAGACACACCCACTGTAGATGTTGAAACAAAACATTCTTACCTTAATTTGTCGAAAAGGACATAAAGTGCATTGTTTGAAAAAAATGAAAATATTTTATTATACCATTTTATAAAAATTCAAACAAAGGTATAAATTAATTTAACCCATATTATAGAAAATAATAAAAATATATTGAAATTCATTTTTAGGAAACACAAATGTGGATGGTAAAGAATCCCAGTAGATACTTACGTATAAACAACCTCCGATAATAAAAAGATTGTAAAATTATCCCTTACCATGTAATTTTTCTTTGTCTATGGTATGTTAACCTCTTGTATAATAGTTAAATCAATGTTATTAAATTATATTGGAACCACATATGTAAATATTTAATCATATTTGATATTCTAATATTGCTTTGTTAATAATAATCTAGTAGTATCATTGTTTTGGGTGTTGACTAATCCATTTTCCTTTATTTGTTTTTTTACATAAGTAATTTTTGTTATGGATAGGATGTATTTGATTCATATCTAGAATGATATTAGGTTCTTAAAAAAAATTTATCATAAAATGAAAATATTTCTTGATTGGTTACAATGAGCTATTAATCATATCGCATTCGTGGAGATGGTAATTCGTACGTACACACGAGCGACAATATCATTATATTGATGGTCAAATCGAATGTAATTTGATAGTATATCATATAAACATAATTATTAACACGTTTTATTTATTATTTAAATCTATTCTACTCATTATTATACCCATCTGAATAATGAAGTGTGGAATAATATACTACACTATGACGTCGATACGGTAAGTCAAACGTACCCACGTATGATGACTTTGTCATTCATAGGACGGATTGAAAAATGAATATTTTTATGAACTATTTATAAAAACATCTCGTTATGTATAAGGTACTAGAGATATAATTTTTTTTATGGAAACAACAAAGAAATAGGAAGTGGAATAAGAAAGGAACATGAAAGAGGTGTTGAAATAATTACCTCTTCTTCGGGTGTTTCCCTTTGATTTGATCAAAAGGGCTCCATAGGTTGGATTTATGATCAATTTGAGGCCTCCAAATTGATTTCCGGGATGTTGGGAAGATAATTTTGAGGGGTTTGGATGAGCCAATAGGTTTTCGAGGTGTGTAATTAAGAGAAGGGAAGTGCCCTTTTATAAGAGGGGTGAGGGTCATTTTAGGAAAATCTTGAAATATTATTTTATTACAAAAAAATATTTGGTTTATAATGGATCCGAATCGATATTTTTGATTATAAGGTGGTAATGGATCAAAATACTCTCAACCAATAGGTTTAAGACAAGTTTAGTTCACCATTTTGACCTTATCTTTTTTATTTAAATCTTAGTTAAATAGTTCATCTTTTACCTTGTATTCTTATATTATTATAATAAATTGTTAATAAATGCACTATAAAAATCCAAAAGAACCCCAAGTGGTTCATTAATAACATATGTATCATTATCTAAGTTCTTTTTACAAGAATTATATTTTTAGGAATATTATATCAATTAATAATATAGTATTTGTTTTGAAAACTCATTTATGTCAATTTTGGCATTATATAGTTTTCGTTTTTTGGGAAAGTAAAAACACGTGATTAATTAGAAAAAAAATTAAATAAATATTAAAATGTCATATTAACCTATAAAATTAGTTTAATGCATCAAAAGTCTCAATTTTCGTTTATTTGGATATTTATAACATCAATTATTTTAACCATTCCTCAAAATGTAATTATTCCATCCACATTGCCATATAAATAAATTTAATTATATCAGGTCTAAAATTATATATAAAATACCATTATTTACGACATAATTTTATCATTATAATTAATATTTATAGTCTAATTTATCTTATGTATAACCCTATATTAAAAAAATTAGTTATTAAAAGTGGAATTTAACACTTTTTACACTTCTTTAAATAAAATTATAATAAATGTCTAAAAAATACCCAGGTGGAAAAAATAGGATCATAAATGTTTCTTAAGATTTATTTTGGTATAAATAAACTTATACAATAGAATTAAGAAATGTTTTATGCTAATTTATATTATCATATTTCCCTTTAATTTCTCTATTTACTTTTAAATATGCTAAATAAAATTAAAAGGCTACTATTCGCCAAAAATTAATCTCATATTATTAAATAAAATTTTACTTAATGATGCTAACCGTGTCTATATAATTTTTTAAATTCAATTCATATAAGTGGTAAAATTATTTTTTATACAAATTTGAATATGTGCCTAGAAGGTGGGTAAAAGATATTAAAAATTTCAATAAAATTATATATATATATATATAAAATGACACCAATGAATTATATTGAGCTTATATATGTATTATGTATCCATTTTTACTTAAATTAAATTTAAATACAATATATAATTATTTAAATAGAAATTCAGTTTTAAATAATAATGAAGTGTTTTTCAGTATTTATAAAAAATTGAATGTTTTCAAAAAAAAATACAAAAATTACATCCTAAGGAAATTGAGATACTCCGAATCAAAAAATGAAGTCCATTAAAAAAATAAAATTTATAAAATTTAAAAAAGTGGTTATTACTATTCAAAATGACTAGTTTGATTAGTCGTGGTGTGCTAGAGCTCAACTTAGAGTAAAACACAAACTATTGTATTATTTAGAGAGTATCATACCGTGGAAGCTTGGGGTGTCACATTCATCCTTATTTAAAATAATTTCATCAAAAAAATTCTAAAATACTGCTGCATAAAAATATTTGGGTGGTTCTTCATCATAAATTCCTCAGGTACCCATGTTGTGTATTCCATCTTGTGGTTTCCCCGTAGAACTTTTACCAGTTGAGTTGTTTGGTTTCTCAAGACTTGTTCCCTGGTATCAAGAATCATGATAGGTGCTTTATAGTAAGACAGATCAGGTTCTAGATCTATTTATTTATCGGTGAGTGTATGTGTTGGATTAGGCATGTATTTTCTCAATAGTAATACATGAAACACATCATGAAAACTAGAGAGACATGGAGGCATTGACAAATAGAAATCTACAACTCCAATTTTTCAAGTATTTCTAAAGGTCCGATGTACCTGGGACTTAATTTACCGTTCTTACCAAATTTTATAACACACTTCTATGTAGATACCTTCAAGAAAACATGATCTCCTACTTAAAATTCCAAATCCTTCCATTGTTTTCGGCAATGTTCTTTGGCCTACATTGAGATAATTTGATGTGGGTTGGGATAATCTTCATGTTTTCCAAAAATTCCTCAACAAGTTCTCGGACTATGAATTTTCTTTGACCAACATTATCCCAACAAGTTAGTGTGTGACATCTCTTTCCATATAATGCGTCATACGTTTCCATTTGAACAATGGAATGAAAGCTATTGTTATATAAAAGTTCCTCCAAAGGTAAACACTGATCTCACATAACTTGAAGATCAACTGAGCAAGACCTCAACATGTATTTTATGGTTTGAATAGTCTATTATGAATGTCCATCCGTTTTGAGGGTGGTAGGTAGTGCTTAAAAAAAGTTCAGTATCTAAGGAGTTTTGGAGAATTTTCCAGAGTCTTGTTGTAAAAGGTGTATCATGATCAGAAACAATCAATAGGGGTACCCCATGAAGTCTTACAACATCATTAATATATAGTCTTTATAATTATTCAAGAGGTAATTATTATCTTCTAACAAGAAAATGTGTTATCTTTGAAAGATATTCTACAATGACCCATATTGTATCATTCCTTATAAGATTATTTCGTATCCCCATGACATAGTCTATTGTAATATCATTACATTTCCACTCAGGTATGGAAAGAGGTTGCATGACTCCTCTAGGTTGTTGTCTTTCAGTGTTAACCTATTTAAAAACCATAGAAATTGACACATAATCAGCAATATCCCTCTTCATGTTGTCCCACCAAAAATTTTGCTTCAAATATATATACATCTTAGTGCTACTAGGGTTTATAGAGAAATTTTATCTATGTGGATCATCCAAAAAATCAATTTTTAGATCAGAGATATCAAAAACACAATGTCTCTTCACAAATTTCAAAACTCCATCTTCTTATATGATGTTGATCAATCTCCCAACATTCACAGATTTAATTTTCTTTTGAAACTCCTTCTCATCAGTCTGAGAACTTTTTATCCTTTCTATTAAATATGGTTTCGAAACCATTTGTGAAAGTAATTATGTTCCAACTTAAATGATTATTACCATATCTATCTTTACCATATCCTTGAATATAGTATCCCTTTAAACTCTTGTCTTGTTCAAAACTCCATGATCCTTTCTGCTCAATGAATCTGCCACATTATTTGCCTTCCCCGAGTGGTAGTGTATAGTGAAATAATAATATATGATTAGTTCAAGCCATCTCTTTTGCCTCATGTCGAGTTCATTTTGTGGGAAAATATACTTCAAAATCTTGTTATCAGTATATATCTCAAATTTTTGACCAAAGAGATAGTGTCTCCATATCTTCAAATAAAATATTACAGCTGCTAACTCAAGATAACAAGTAGGATAGTTTTGTTCATGGATTTTTAGTTTTCATGATGCATATAATATAACTATATCATATAACATAAGGGAACAACCATGTCTTTACTTTGATTCATCACTATAAATAACAAACACATCAATCTCGGATGGTAGAGTCAATATATGAGCATTGCATAATATTTTCGTCAATTCTTCATAAAATTCTTCACACACATTTTTCAAAACTAATTTAACCCCTTTACGTGTGAGATTGGTTTATGGGTTATCTAATCGAGAAACATTCTGGTTGAGGTGCCAATAAAAACCTACTAAACGAATAAAAATGTCTACATTAGTTATACTCATCGGTGCTATCCATTATTGTATTTCTTTTTTCATCAAAGGATCAACATAGATTCCATGATTTGAGACTATATTGCCAAGAAAAGAAATATCCTTAAGCCAGAATTCACAAATGCTAAGCATCCCATATAATTCAATTCATCAAAAATTCATTCAGAATAGTGTGCATGTGATATTCTGGATCTTCTTAGATTTTGGAGTGTACCAAGATATCATCAATAAATACCACTAAAAATTATTCAAGATATTCCTTGAAATCTCTATTCATTATATCCATGAAAAAAGGGTTCATTAGTTTTTCCAAAATCCATTACTGTAAACTTATGATGCTCGTACTGGGTTTGAAATGTTGTCTTTGGAATGTCTTCCTTCTTCACACACAACTGATGATATCGAGATCAAAGATCAATCTTTGAAAAATATTGATCTCCATGAAGTTGGTCAAATAAATCATCACTTAATGGTAGGGGATACTTTTTATTTATTTTTATAACATTGATCTTCATATAGTCAATGCACAACCTCAAAGATTCATCATTATTCTTAAAAAATAATAGGAGATCTACATGAAGAAACACTAGGGAGAATGAATCCTTTATTAGTCAACTCCTCTAGTTGTTTATTTAGTTCCACTAATTCCCCTGTGGAAATTCTATAAGGGGTATTCGATATGGGCCTTAAACCATGAATTAAATCAATGGGAAACTCAATTTCTCATTCTGGAGGATGTCTTGTTAAATCCTCTAGAAACACATAATCATATTCATGAACAATAGGTATGTCATCTATTTGATCATTCCTTTCCCCACACATAGTAATTTAACTCACATCCTCCCCAAAAATTTAATTTTGTAGTGGTACATGGGGTGGATGTAGATAAGAATAATATGGTGATGTTTCTACTCTAAAGATAAGGTACTCTATATCATCATAATAAAAAATTGTAACCTCCTTTTTCTTACAATAAATTTTCCTATCATGGTCTGAAAGCCAATCCATACTAAGAATTATGTCAAATTCAATCATGGGTAGGACGATTAGATCAGCATATAAATAATGTTTGTATTTCTTAATGGTAATTGATTCACAAAACATGGTTGGAATGATACATCTCTTAGGAGATTTGACTGACAACTCCCTTGTTAAATCAAATTTTAAATATCTAATTTTCTTAGAAAACTAGGAACATATGGAATAATGCGATGATCCTGAACTAAATAAATCATTTCCTAAATTTGAGGAAACCATTAACATACCTACCCCAACATCATTCAGAGATTAAAAATCAGCCGTAGTGAATAAATAATCTTGGCCTTCCTCCCTTAGCCTTTTTTGAGGTATGTTTCCTTTGAATTTAGGAAATTCATTTGAATAATGCCCCATTTCTATAAAATTGTAGAATTCAACATTGAAAAACTCTTTTTTCCCCTTGTAATCACGAGGTTGGTGGCATTTTTCACCACACTTGTAACCGACTACCATTCCCTTCAGGAAAGTACCATGGTGTATCCTCCCTCATTTACTATAGGATGGAAATACAAAATTTCCCTTCTTACCATTATTTGGATTTCCAAAGTGTTTAACAGATCTCTTATTCTCTTTCTTTTCATTAAATTTGTAAGAGTTAGAGAATTAATTTTAATTTTTGATAGAACATGAGACAATATCTTAGTATGATTATAAGGATTGTGAGACTAATGCTCGATGAGGAGATGGTTTTAATTCATGCAATAATTGATCAATACTACTCCTTGGGTTATATATATAATTAGAAGCATGCCCTATAATCCTTGTAAATTTAGCCTCATACTTTTCCACATTCTCATCCACTTAGACTCAGAAATTACCTTTCCATACCTTCTCGATGGTCAGGATAAATGTATTTTTCTATGAAAAACTCTTTAAACTCCTTCTATTCCATATTTGATATCTCTTCATCCTCCATTGTGTTTTTAATTAATGACCAGCACTGATCTGTATCTCTTTTAAGGCGATAAACTGCCATGAAAACTTTTTCCCTTTGGCTACTCCCCAAAGCATGAAATATTTTCTTTAAAGAACTTCCATGTTTCTCAGAAACATTTGGATCAGGGTGTTCCATACAGGTAAGGATATTATTCATAACTTGAGTGAGTTGTCCCAGTATGGTTATAAGTTGTTTAGCACCGATTCTATCATAATATCAACTATAATTATCTTGATTAGGAGGGAAATCCCTACACGGATTATGTGTGTTGGTATGTTTTACATTACATATACTAGGCTCTATTTCTAAATAATGGAATACACTATATTAGTGTTTGAGTTGAGATACACAATTCCCAAATTGTAAAACACCTAACATAAATGGAACATTTTACGCATATAATCCATAATCATAAAAAAATTTCATTGAGGGGGTTTTTAATCATAAATTCTTCAAACTAGGTTATAATGAAAATTTGAATTATCCTAAGAATATTTCCGAAGAGTGTCTTAACAAAGACCGTAGCAAGGCACGTTGTCGTGTACCAGGATACCCTAGTTCAAGTCTGAAACTCATTGTATGAGTTTTCAAGATTATGTACATTTGTGCCATAGCCACCTCTACCTTCTCATATCAAGAAAGGTATATATTTCTTGGTAAACTCACAAAATCTCTACATTAAAAAAATACTTGGATGTTTTTCTATACTAATCCTCAAAGGCTATCTTAGGGTAACTAATAATAGTTTATCTTAATCTAGTTTCCAAGGTTTATACTAACCTTCCATTGATACCTACTATAACTATCTATCCCTAGTTACCCAGATTTAGTACATTATTACATAACATTATCATGATCAAATAGATCATGTCTTGAATGATCAATTAGTTTAGTAGCCTTGGAAGTACTAGATCATACATCAGTTTTATAGTACATTATGAAATAAAAAAACAACAAAATTCTATCCCCTATGAACACACTCAAAACTCTCAGCCTATCCTTGTAGGTCAGTCAGAATATGCATCCCCAAATCTTGGGAAAAATAAAACATAAGATAACGGTGAGCTAAGATTCTCAGTAAGGATGACAATAGAGCAGAAACATTCATAAATAAGATTAAACATTTATGGAAATGTATCAAAATAAAACAGATGAATTTTAAACATAAAATTCAGGATAATATAGTAATGATAAATCAAATAGTGCTCTTTACTTATTCACATGGATATTCTAATAATCATATAGTCCAATGTAATATAAGTATCTAATTTTATAATTATGGAATGTATAATGTGGAACTTCAATACCACATATTCAAGGTCGTGTTCCATGACTACAGATAAGATTTTGTCGAGGCCTTGTGCCAGGACACTAGTTTTTATAATGAGACCTACTAATGCATTGATGTTCTTTAGTAGGATCAATCTATAAATTAATTTTTCCAATGAATTCCTCATATGAAATGTTCGAAACATAACTTAAACATTCTTAATAAACTAGCATATGAAATGTGAATACCTTAACCACAAACAATGAATGGTATAAAAATAACACATCCAAAGTTAAACATATCACAAAACCTTAAATACAATATGTAAAATTGTATCATAATAACTCAGCTTCAAAAAAGTTTAAAATCCATCTGAAGATGATGACATAGATGAAATCAAAACTATTTGATAAAAATATATCCTTCTATTATAAAATAATTTAAATGTCACATAACTATAAAAGAAACCATTTATTTATAAAATATTTGTATAATCATGTCAGATAATCTTCAAAGGTGTTATAATGGCAGAAAATAGTTGCACCCGCTATATAAATTTAAAAAACATTCTTACCATACTTTCTTGAAAAGTTCATAAATTATCTTATTTGGAAAATGATGGAATGATTCTTTTAAACCCATTTTATAAAAAACCAGAAAAGGGTATAAATGAATTTGAACTATAGTATATTAAATATTAGAAATGTTTTGAAATACATTTTTTAGAAACATATATGTAGAAGGTAATAAATTCCCAATAGATACTTACGTAAAAATAACCTCAGATAATGAAGAGATTGAAAAATTAACCCTTAACTTGTACTTTTCCTTGGTCTAGGGTACGTTAACCTCTTATATAATACTTAAAAATTTGTTATTAACTTATACATTAACCACATAGGTAAATATGATATCATATATGATCATATAATATTCCTTTTTTAATAATATTTTAGTAAAATAACTGTTTTGGGTGTTGACTAATTCGTTTTCCATTATATGTTTTTTTACATAAATCTTGTTTGTTTTGGGTAGGATGTATTTGATTCATATCCAGAATGATATTAAGATCCTAATCATTATTTTTTTTTATCATAATATGAAAATTATTCTTGAATTATTACAACGGGGAATGAATCTTATCGTGTTCGTGGATATGGTAATCTGTACGGACGCACAAGCGGCAATATCATTCAATTTTTGGTGAAATCATATGTAATTGGATGGTATATCATATACACAGAATAATTAACATGTTATATATATTATTTAAATAAATTATACTCATTATTATACCCATCCAAATAATGAAGTGTTGAATAAAAACGTCACCACGACATGGCGACGGTAAGACATACGTACGCACGTTTGATGACTTTGTCATTCATATGATGGATAGAATAATGAATACTATTATACCATATTTCTAATAACATCATTTTATATATATGTTACTGGAACTATTATTTTTTTTATAGAAAACCCAAATAAATAGGATGTATATGAATCAAAGAACGCGAAAGAGGAAATGTAATAATTACCTCTTCTTCATGTGATTCCTTTTGATTTGATGAAAGGGGCTCTATTTGATGGATTTCTGATCAATGTAAGGCCTATATATTGATGTTAGTGGATTTAAGAGGATTTTTTTTGAGGTTTTGGATGATCAAAAAGGATTTGGAGTTGTGAAATAAATAGAATGGGATGTACCATTTTAGAAGAAAGGTGAGGGTCACTTTTGGAAAAGCTTGGAATATTATTTAGTTATAAAATAATATTCTATTTATAATGGCTCCAAATGAATTTATTTATATTATAAGGTGGGAATGGGACCAAATAATCTCAAACAATAGATTTTATAAAATTTTAGGTCACCATTTTAACCTTATCTTTTAGATTTAAGTATTAGTAAAAGAGTTTAACTTTTACCATGTATTCTTGTATTATTATAATAATTGGTTAATAAAAATACTATAAAAAGCCAAGATAACCCCAAGTTGTTCATTATAGTCATATTTATCATTATATATGTCCTTTGGCCAAACTGTAGATTTTTACGAAAATTATATCATTTAATAATATAGTATTTTTTTTAAAACTCATTTATGTAAATTTTGAAAATATTTAGTGTTTCATTTTTGTGAAAGTAAAAAAACATGATTACTTAGAAAAAAATATGGTAAATAAATTCTAAAATTTATATTAATCTATAAAATTATTTTAGAGCATCAAAAATCCTGATTTAGATTTATTTGTAATTTATAACATCAATTATTGTCACATGTCATTAAAAAGGTAATTACTGCATCATCAGTGTGTGATAAATAAATTTAATTATATAATGTCTAAAAATTATAAATAAAATACCATTATTTTTTAGATATTTTTAGATTTCTAATTAATATCTATAGTTTAATTTATCTTATGGATAACCCAATATTAAAAATGTTTTCATTATAAAATTTTGAATTTAACACTTTTAACTCTTCTTTAATTAAAATAATAATAAATGTCCTAATCAAATAAAAGTGAAACAAAGGGAAAAATATTTTATTTATAAGGTTTACTTTGGTTTCAATACACATACCCAATAGAATTAGGGCATGTGTTAAGGTAATTTATAATATCATGTTTACGTTTATTTACCCTATTTTCTTTTAACCGCGATAAATAAAATTTGAAAGTTTCTATTCACCAAAAATTAATTTCATCTTATTGAACCACATCTTACTTATTCCTGTCAAACGTGTCTCTTGGATATTTGAAATTCAATTCATAGAAATGGTATAATTACGTTATATGAGAATTTTCATATGTCCCTACAAGTTGGTAAAAGACGTTAAAAAGATAAATAAAAATATATATATATAAATTTATTACAAATTTACTATAATGAATTATATTGAAATTATATATTTATTATGTATCCATTTTGACTGAAATTAAATTTAAATAAAGTAAATATTTATTTAAATTAAAATTTAGTTTTAAAAAAATAACGCAGTGTTTTTCACTATTCATAAAAAATTGAATGTTTTCAGAAAAAATTACAAAAGTTAACCCTAAGATAATTTTGATATTCTGAATACGAAAATTATGTCTATTTTGAAAAATAAAATTCTTATAATTTAAAAAATTGAGAATTAATATTCATAACTACTAGTTTGATTCGTCGTGGTGTGCTAGAACTCCACGTTACGTACATCTCAAGTTTTTGTGTTTTTCAAAGAGAAGATAATTGTGGATTCATGGGGTTACATTTATCACTTAGGCTATCACCCCCCCCACTGTTAAAACTGTTTTAACCCTAACCCAAGTAATACATTTTAACTATTTTTAATCTATATTACAACATTAAATTACATTAATTTTTTTAAATTATATTAATTATAATATTTATAAATATTTATTTAATTTAAATGATTAAATTTATATTTGTTGAAGAAATTCGTATCAAAATATGTGTGCAATGATCATCAAAACAATTTTTAGAGAAATGATTTTTAAGCATAAAATTTAATTTATCACTATTCCATTCCATGTAAAAACTATAAGGTAATTGTTAAAACATTTAATTGAATATATTATATGATAATTTAACTATAATAATTCATCAATAAATATTAATTTAATTCAATAATATGGAGACATTTTTTGTATAAAAGTGGATTTTCTAAAAAACAACTCTATTACCTTTAAATATTATTATTTTTATTTATAACCCATTAAAAACTAATGACATCATTTAATAAATTTTTAAATAATAATGATTCACAAATTAGTTTGTCATATTCATGCACAATAACCCAATGAAAAGGAAATACCTATCATGTTAAATAAAAAAATTTATATTAGGGTTTGTTAAAATGTGATATTGGCTGTAAAGAAAGCTATCAATGAAAAAAAAAATTAAATAGAAATATATAATAAAATTTCATGGTCTAACATAATGAATATCAATTTTTTATGTTTTCAATATATATAAGAATTCAAAACAAGGATGATATTTATAAATCCGGTACTTTTTATTCAAGTTGTGAAGAAAAGATTTTGTACATCAAATAATTTGATGTAAATAAACATATACCAAGATCAAATAGATCTAAATAAATGATGAGTGTGTTTAATATTATATCCCTTATGTGTTAAATGATATTATATATTGAAAAGGAGTTATTGTGTAAAATATGCAATGATTATTTCAATACATATGGTTTATGATTCATCAGATTCTATAACATAACCATTGCTATAGACAAATAGAATGACATAAGAAACATGGTTATAATGTTTTATTAGATATTCAACATTTTTTATATAAGTATTATCATAGAACATAATATTTTTTTTCTCATATCATGATATTGTAAATTTAATATAGTTTCTATAGAGAGTGTGATATTTCATTTCAATTTAGAAGAGTTTAAGTATAAAAACAAGATATTATTCTAGAAAAAAAATCAATGTGTATGTCGCTTTATTTACTAAATGGTTGTTAGGTATGTTAGTAAAGATGTAACATATATTGTTACATATTATTACCAATGTATTTCAATTGAAAATATTACTAAATTATTTCCAAGACATGTCGGCGATGATAAACTTCAAAAGAGGTCCATGTAGATAATAGATGTTATTAACATCATAACGTTGGATATTATGGAGTAGAGGAATTTAAAATTTGATTAAGGAGTTGAACATTAGTAACATTTTTCCTAATTATTACCATTATTGATACAATATTACATCATATATATAACACACTAATGAATTTTAGTGGGAAGGTTTTATTATGTTGTTAGATGATAGTGTTAAATGATTTATATTGATATGTAATGTGTCTAACAAAACCCCTAAAAGTGAAATAATCATAATGTTGTCCAATCCTTCTATCATATGTAATATTATATAGAGTCCCATTTTCATGGTTATATCATAATTACTAAATAAGTTTAATAATATTGTTGTATTATGTTATACTAAAAGGTAATATATACGTTATCTTTATTTCATGTCAACTTTATAAAAATATAAATATCATGAATTGAAATGATTATCGAACTCTTAAAGTATGTATTTATGTAATAAATAAGAAATTTTTAAAATAGATTATTATATAAAGTGATAAAACATTAAGTTTTTTTATGATTTTGATTCTAGTATTATGATATTGAGTATGTTCATGTGGAACAAAATAATTTTTATATGATAGATGGCCCACAAAGTATTCTACATGGAGTGTCAGACACTATATATTTGGAATAATAGAGGTGATTAGATCATATTTAGAGGCCCATATAATTAATTTTCGTAAGAAACATATCCTCAGAAACTTTATTAATTGAAACCATTATTAGTAAATACATTAGGCACATCTAATTAGGGATGGTCGGGTATGCTTCGAATCTTGTCACTGATTAAATATCATCAAAGATTTGATTTTTTTCACTCGTATAATGTGTATAAAATATATTAACTCAATTGAAATATACTAAGGAAGTACAAATTCATTCCTATTTAATATATATGATTTAAATTTTTATTGGTTAAGTGGAATGTGATGTGCCTGTCTATAAAGGTCAATGACTTGTGAGCAATTCATTGACATGGACAGAACGTACTCAGAGAATCGATAATGTATGAGTTGGATATATAATAATAACATAATCTAAATCCCATGGTCACTCAATGTCCTAGAAAATATGATTAAAGGAAAATTGATGCTTTCATATGATATAGATTGTCTACATTAGTATAGTGATGCATGTGTTTAAAAGGGATCATACCAGATCATTTTATAACATGAGCAGCATTGATGTTTTACTAGTGTATACTCATTGATAACAATTATGAATTTTTGAATTCATATTATTTTATAACAATAAAAATTTCTAGGATTTGATAAATTGTAGTTTATTAATTAGGGATTGAGTTTGATTTAGAGAGATGCTCTAAATGTTTTACATAGTTTATCTAAAAGGAGTTCTAAAAAAATATTCAAAAGTTAATTCATATTCTTTGATACATGGGGATATAAATGATTTATTTCCAAAAGATATTTGGGATATATAAAAAAGTGTTTTGTGTATATTTTCACATGTTATTATGCATGATAAAATATAAGGTAAAATGGAATAAGGTTTATGTGTCACTAGGGAAAGTGGTAGATTAATAGTGTTATTCATTATAACCAATGTGTGTATGCCAATATCATAATATAGATATATATATATATGTGTGTGTTTTATGGAATGAAATATAGAAATAAATAGATGTTCTAATACATAGATATGGATATATGAAAAGTCAAGTAATATTGATTTCATTTCACTTCTAATATATATCATATTGAGTGATTTTGTTTCATTGCAAAACTCTTATAATCATAATGTACACTTTTCATGAGTTTTATGATTGAAAATTATAATAGACTGTTAAGTTTTTAAATAATTGAGAATATGGGATTAATGGTTGTTAATAATATAAATATTTTATAATATGAAATTCATGGGAGTATGAATTAGTCATGTGAATGAAAATGAATTTTAATTATAGTTATTGACTCATGTGTTTATGAAAGGGATGAGTAAACACTTTAAATAAATTTAGAGTTCTGCCAAGATCTATCTACAGAGGAGGTACCTGTTTGATTGGTTTGTGTGATACACATGGATGAAACTATCTGAAACTCTCTCTAATTGATTCTTTCTTATTTCTTCTTTATTTTTTTACCCATGATAGCATCATATCATGAGTGGAAGAGTGATACCACCCAAATGTTAGGAAATTCAAATCTAACCCAAAGATACACTATGGATGAGGTAGTCCTCCAAATATTTTTAAGAGATGTTCATATATAATATGGATAAATATTGTTTCTATTGAATCCAATAGTGAATGGTACATTTCATAGAGTTATTTGTTATATATTTTCCAGGGTTTCATTTATCAATCACGATACATCTTGAAGTTTGGGTTTCTTATTATTCCCCCTATATTGATTGAGTGTCAATAGATCATAAGAATCCCATTATATGTACATAAATAAGACAAATGATGATTTTCATATAGAACCAATTTACAATTATGTGATATAATTTCAATCCTTCATAGATCCAGTTTACTCTTAAATAATAGTATTTTATTCTTACAGAAAAATTACATAATAAAATTTTCAAAAACATTGTAACACTTTTAGAACTCAACTCCATCATTCTCAAATCCACTCAAAACACCTTAGAATCCAATTTTTTTTAAAAAATCAACATCTCAAATGTTTTAAAAACTCATTCAAAAATAATTCCAAAATATAAAATATTATCCTACATGGGTTCAACAATCTACCCCATTAGGTTTTTTTAATATCAAATATTTCAGGCATCAAAAAATCAATATCATTCCTATAAAGATTCCTATTCCCCACCCCCATAATAATTAAAATAAAATGAGATGATAACAATTCAATATTTTATTGAAAATAATATAAAATTTTATTCATAGATGTGGAATCATTCTATGAAAATCAATTATCCCATAATCAATCAACTCTAAGCCTAAAAAAGCTAGTTTCATTACAAATAAGTGTTATTATTTCAAACAAAAATGAAATACGAAAATAAATTTAGTATCTAATTCCAACTAAAAAAACATTCATGATATATTCAATAAAATTTTCAATTATTTTCAAATAACCAACAAAATAAAAACATTAACACCCAAAGAGGAGGATGTTTCTCCATAAGAGTATTATATTTTCCCATTTGATCTAATGGAAAAATATATATAAGCAGGTAATAAAATTATAAAAACATCTCCAGGATGTTATGAAATGGGTTTTACACCCTTTTATTATTTTATGCTCTCGCATGACTCAGTTGGGAGTGGTATTGTGAAAATATCATCAACATGCTTCTTCAATGGAACAATTTCTAGTTTAGAAATACCTTAATCCAAATTCTCATTCAATAAATAATAAATAATATCAATGTTATATGATATTAAATGTTGTATTGAATTTATATATATTTATATCACTTTGGTTGTCATAGATAATGAAAATATGATAGTCATTAGTATCATTCATATCATCATTTTTAGTTTCATCCAAATCTTTTTTTGTATCTTCATGTGATGTAAAAACAAATTATTATTCAGTGAAAATAAAATTAATAAATGATTTATTCTGTAAATATAATTCCCCACATCATACACCATATAATAATGATCATATTGACGTGTATATCCATTTTTCAACATTATCATCCTGGTCAACATTAATAAAACTATCAAGTCCATCTCACAACCCTTCTTATAAAATAGGATATAATTAGATGCACTTGTGATCTACCTTATAGTCTTATTTTATTCCATGAATTTTGAACCCTTTATAGTAGATTAATTACTATCAGAGATACTGAATACAAAAAGGGGCCTAAATTTAGGTGGTCAAATATAAAAAAAGTTCAAATACTAATTTTAAATTATTTCTCATTGATACCTTTCTATTTGTCATACTTAAAAAAAATTATTCCTACATGAATTGGTTCACACACTACACCATATTTATCCACGATAATAATTATTAATAACTCCCTGGATTGTTGTTATTGAGAAAAAAAGTCATGAAAGACATTTCAAATAAAATAAAAGACCAAAAGAATCATTTCACTAATTAATTCAATATGAAACTACATTTAATTTATATGAAAACCCTTTCAAAAAAATTTATACATTATTTTAAAGGATTTTATCATTGACATATAAAATCATGACAATTGATGTAGTCTGTATCTTGATCATAGAAAATATATTTTCCAATTTTCATTTTAGGAAATTCAGGCCCCTCAAATATATATCCAGCATGAAATATGAATATATTTGGACTTGTTTCAAATAATTCAAATAATTTTTTAATTTATATAATTTCTAACCATATTTTTCATTTTTAAATCCTTTAGATTGATTTATATAAATGTTTTCATTCATCTCTACATTCAAAAATGAATACTTTACATCTATTTGGATGATTTTTAAATTTCTCAATTTTGTTAAGGAGTTAAATGCCATAATTGTCTTAAGTTAGTATAAAATGGTAAATATTGATCAAAATAAATTCCTTCAATTTTATAAAACTCCTTTCCAACCTATCCAAATTAATTCTATTTCACCACAACCATTTCATCCACCTTTTTTCTAAAAACCCATTTTTTCAATGATTTTATTATCTTTAATATTGGGTACAAGTTCCCATTTCTTATTATTTTGAATCCATCTTAGTTATTCATTCATCAAATTAAAAAATGGTATTTAGGGACTTTTGTAGTGGATGTTTGATGAAAAGTTTCAAATTTAGCCACTTTTTTAAGAAATATTTCAAATTTATCCACGTTATTATGAAAGCATCAGTGATTTAAAAATGTTCTTCAAGAAATGTTGCTAATTTAGCAACATTTTTTTGGAAACGTCAATATATATATATATATAAATTTCTCATTTCCCCACATTTGTGTAAATATATATGTATGTATATATTAACATATATAAACATAGACACATATGTATAAACATATAAATATATATATATATTCATATATATATATAAATATATAATCAAAAATAGATATATATATATATATATATATATAAATACAGGTACATTAATATATAAACACAGATAATATTTCTATATAAAAAAACTACTATATTTTAGATTTACCCACATTTTCAAGAAAACGTGTCTATTTTAGAGACATTTTCAAATCTATTTTAAAATTTGGAAAATTATATATATATATATATATATATATATTTATATATATATATTATAACAATATATACATATACGTACACAAATATAATGATAAACACACATATATTAACATATATTAAAACAAAAATGTAAACCTATTTTTAAATATATATATATATATAATATAAACATATAATATATATAAAATATAATAATATTTTTAATAAAAATATATGTATATATATAATAAAATTTAAATATATATATATGTGTAACATATATATATAACATAAAACATAAACCTATTCATATACAATATAAAATACAATCAAATATAGACATAAAATATAAATATATATATATAAAACAAAAATATATATATTCTATAAAATATAAACATATTTAAATATATTAATACATTTATATTAATATAGAAAATTATATATATATATTATTAGTTTTTTAAATATTGAAATATATTTAAATTTATAAATATACCATAATTCAATTTTCAATCTAAAATATATGTACGTTTATTGGAATGGACTATAGATATAGTGGTGGAAGTAATTTTTTTGAATTCCTAGGGAGCGGAATTTCATCCCCATGTGTGGGGCGTCCTGCATAGAGAGTTTTTAGGGTCCACCATGATGTATCCAACGTGTTTGGGGTTCATACATGCATTATGGATATATATTTGTGAGACAGTTGTGCAATTTCTATTGTACAGAGTAAAGGAAAGAGGGATCTTTGCTATGTGAAAATAAATTATATAAATTTTTATTACCAATATATATATATTTCAAAAAAAACATATTGATATTTTTTAAATACATCATTAAAATAAGAGTTATATTCCTATGTTTCAAAAAAACAACAGTAATTGAGGTGTCACTAATTGGAGACGTATATAAACTTCTCCAATTATAGAAATTTATACACATAACTAAATTCACATGATTTATAATCATCACTAAATGATAGACTCCTCATTTAACGTGGTTTTTAAGAAATTTTTTCACCGCCGGACCTAAAATTCTCTATTTTTTTGTTTTTGGTATTATTCTATCTTGTGCTCCGTCGGGCTTAAGTTAATCAAATTTTTGGGATATAGTAAATTTGTTTTGATGATTTTATCTATTTATATGTTAGAATTGATGGTTAGGAGTAACCGTGCAGTACCCATGTGGGTTAGTGATATGTCACATGACTTTTATACGATCTGTTAAATAATAAAATGTGTCATTTTGATATGTAAGTTGAAATTGTTGAGTTCCATAGTTCGATCATGGTTTTCTCAACAATAAATTGCCTAATGGGAAATTGTATGATGAATTCCTAGCCTAGGAAGAGGCTAGTGTGCAATGGACACAATGATAGAAAACCCGTAGAAGTTGTACATCATTCAAAATATTCATTTTATCCATTACATTATTTTTCTTTTTTATTTCCTTCCATTTCCCCTAAATGGATTTTAAACCCTCATCCCCCCTTTGTGTCGTGTGTGATTCTCCACCTCTCTTCTCCAGCCACGTTCACTCTACACTCTCGACCCCCTTTCCTCCCCAATGATTCATATTTATTTCTTAGGGTTTCGTGGTCAATTATCCTAGGAAACCCATCCCCTTCCCTCATCCATCCATAGTTTAACTTTTTTCCTCTTTACATCACATAGTATCAATTAGTTGAACCCTAGGTCAAGGGATAACCTATTTCTTTTGGTTTCCATTTATTCTTATGGTGTGCAGTGGGTCTGTAGGGTTGGGTTGGTGTGAGTTTGGAATATACCATTGAAGGTGAATCATTTTACTTCATTTCAATTCACCATATATTTGGGGTGGATTTTATTCCACCATATTTACTTTACCCAATATTATGGGTTATTTTTTGGTGACTTTTAGGTTCTTATATTTTTCAAGAGTAGTTAGGCCTTTATAGAGGTGGATTCGATCATCGTATTTCAAAGGAGACTTACTTATGTATGAATATATAGTCATATACCTATATAAGTTACCCCTTGGTATAAATTTACATATATAAGTGTTAATATATATATATTGGGGACACATGTTATTATATATATATATATATTTGAAAGATACATTCACGTTTAAGTGTAAAGGGAAATATGCACGTAGTAGAATTTATATAAGGACCCCTTGTATATATTCCTGACCATAAAAATATGTAATTTAGGTCTAAGTGTCTATATATATATATATATGATGGTCAATATGTGTGTGAGAGGAGGGTATATTCGACTGTCCATTATCATAATTAGTGTATTTTATTTAGATTTCCCTAGGCATTGGCCATTAAATTTAAGAGTCATTTATTTCTTGATCTTTATATCTTTTATTTTTAAATTAGATATATATATATATTTGAATAATTCTTTATAATGTGTTGTGTGTAATTATTCCATATTTCCTTACACATTATGTGTTAAATGAAATTATCAGTTGGCCATTATACATGGTTTGTGGTATCGAAATGACTTTCTCGCATTTCAAACATATTTCAAATATTTCTTGAAATTGTCTGTGGTTTGTTTCAATCACTTTGAAATGGTATATATCCCAAAGAATATGTAAGGCCTATATGGTAATTTTTGAAATTTGATTTTTTTGGAAAACCTCATATGTATGTGTCTCTTTCCTTATCATTATTAGAGGAATGGGGTTGCCCTCAGAATAGATGTTCCCATGTGTGTTAATGGCTTAAGGGAAAGGAAACTTTTGTAGAGTGGTGTTTGTGGTAGATTATTATGAGTATGGGGCCTGATTGAGGATTTTTCTTATTCCTTATTCATGTTTGATTCCTTGATACTCTTTTCCTCATCCCCATTTTACACATAACAAGGTAACCTAGAATTGGTACCAGAATATTCAAGAACAGTTACTACACTAGTTTAGGATTACACTCTAGCTAGTGGACCCTTAGTACGGACACACCCAACATTTGGCATGAGAACCCTCAGTTAGGAAATATAGGGTATGAGCAAGTGTAATAGATGTTTTAATTTATCATGAACCCGGACAGGATGAATCAGGTTGAATTATTTTCATTGTTTTCGTCCAAGCTCATAGTTAAGCCCAATTTCTCTAGAACGTGTTTATATAATCTGGGTCCCTGACATTGTTTGGTTACATGAGTACTAAATTCCATTTAATTAATTGTTTTTCTTTCCTTCTTTTCATATATGTGGTGTTTTTCATTTATTAAAGTGTTTGTTAGTTTTTAAGTGTTTTCCTAAATAATGTTTTTGAAAAAAAAAATAAACTCCTTTCAAAACTTTTTACAAAAACCATTATTATTCTCCTTTACTTTCTAAAAATCTCAATAATTTTATTTAATGAAAAGCATGTTTTAGAAAAATAGGTAAATGGATTTTGGTATGTTTTAAGCATGAGTGGTTGGGAATCCCCTATTTATATTATTCTATTTCAAAATTGTATTAAATGAATGTTTTCTTTTAAGGAAATGCATATGTATTGGTTCATTCGGGCATGCCTATAGAGTTTTAATACTAATAACTATAGATCGATATATTTATTAGTATCTAGTACTACTTATAACACTGAAATACTCACAATGGATAAATGATGGTTCAGTTGTCTGTGGTGTCCCATAGGGTCACAATGAGGTTTGTAATGTTTTATTTCTTTATATTCCTTCTATTTATTTTTATTTTTTAATTTATATTAATTTATTTTTTTATTTATTATTGGATAAATCATTCATAGTTTTTTTATCGTGATTCATGATACTAGTTATCATCCCATGATAATTGAAAATGCCTCTAGAGCTATATTGTGGGCTTGCTCGAGTGATCAGTTCAGGGTTGATAATGTTTCATGAAAAAAAATGTATCAGATCACACCCCTTATTCTTTGAGATGCTAGGTATATCAGAGATAAGATTGTAAGGTATTATGAGGTAGTTCATGGATCAGCTCTTGGTCACTAGAACTTTGAAAAAGATCTAATTCACCGGTGGTAGTGGGTTTTTTGAATCATTATTTTTGGTTTTGGGTTTATGATATTATATTTTTTTAGTTCGATGAACTTCTGTATATTGGTGGATGATAGTGGAAGTGAGTCGGTGTTACATGGTGAGCATGCAAGGTGGAGCGAACAATGTGGAGCCCACATTAATTATTAAATACTATTCTAATGGTTCGTTCATACTCAATGCATGGTCTACTACACTATTTCATTTGGCTATGCAAGAAAACTAGTTCCCTAGTCCAGTTATTTTTGTGTTGGTGGTTCTTTGATCATATTTTTGTTGGTGTAAATGAACTCTGAAATAAAAATGATTAATGGAAATGGTTTTTTTGAGTGTTTAATGGGTTCTTAAACACTAAAATGATTCTCTTCTTAATGTAATCATTGGTTTCAATTTGGAGGTGTAATTGTCGATCATTATTTAGAAGTTGATTTAATAGAATTGTTTTTAGATGTGAAAACATTAAATGGTAAAAGGAACTAGAATATCGGATTAGTTTTTTTGGTTTACCTATAAATAAAAATGTATTTTAATTCAAAATAGGGAATTGAATTTAGAAATATATAAATTTGGAAATTGTGCTTTTTTAATGGGGTTTCTTTTCTTGTTTTCTGATTTTGAATTTTTATTTAGGTTGATTTTTTGTTAGTATTTATTTAACATTCGGATGTTTCAGTTTATCAAATTGGTATTTGTTTTAAAATTTTATTTTTCCAACTTATGGTTTATTATTGATTTCATCTGTACTTTATGTTTTTTAGAATATTCCACCATGAAATACCCAGTATATTAATAAGGCATGTCTTCCAATCATTGACTCTTCATAGACTCTTATCATTGAGGTGGAGTTGAGTTCACTACAATTTTTCCTATTATCTATAGTAATAAATGTCCATTAGTGGTTTTTTAGTGCCTTGTGAATGTTGAATGTGTATTTGAGTTTTTGGGAACTCCACATTCCATGAGAATTTGAATTGTATTGGGAATGTTTTAAATCAAGAGATTTTACCAATGGAAGGTGATCGTTCAATCCTCATTGTGGGTTGGGAAGACTTGGTAACTCTTTTAGACAACCTTCTTCCAATGGTTTTTTCCAAAATAATTTGAATGAGATGAATGTGCCAGAACCCATGGAAGCTCAACATATTCAACTAATGGATAAGGTAAATGTTGAGAATTTAAATTTATTTATATCCTTTTCATTAAAAATAATGTTGTGTGATCAGTTAGAAGATCATCTTTTCATGTGGTGTCCATATCCAATGAAAAAGGATCACATTAAATTTATTGGGTGTGACTTAGGGTGAATCCTCTTATAGTTTTTGGTTTGCATTCCCTTATTATCATGAAATTTATCCATTATTTGTAGAGTGTGAACATGATGAACATATTCCAAACCATTCACCTTTTTCATTTCATGTCTTTCATTCATTGGTCTGGTTTCTTTTTTTATCCCAATGTGGTTAATTTATGAACTCTATTTCACCATTCTATGATACTATGAATCATTGTCATTTGTGGGGATTCATTCAAAACCTGAAAAAGTTCAATAATTTTAATTTCTGAAAGAAACAGTTTTGGTCTTGGATTATCAACTCATGACTACGATGCAACAAATGCTCAAGACTTTTGGACTCTATCCATAGGTATTGGATTATATCATTTAATGTTGTTAAATAGTTACTAGGTGTGGCAAGATATACATCTAATGTGTTTTCTCTGACATTTGAGTGTGGATCCACAAAATTTACCCCATCAATAGTTTTCAATTCTTGGGAACTTTTAATTTTGATGTTCTTAGTGGCCTATTTCATGAAATTTATACAGTTTTCCCTTGTGTAATATAAACTCTTGAATAGTTAGACTTCTTTTGGAATGGTTTTGGTTTCTGATAGGAATTATTTGTAAATAATCTACCTTGAGGAATTATGAATTATGTATTTTCCAAGTTCCCTATTTGAGTCCCTATGGATGAACCCTTATTGTGTTGGTGGGTGGTTTTTTTGAATGTTCCTCTTAGTTCAACCAACTTATTGGTTTGTTACGTAATGATAGAAAGACCCCACATTTCCCCCATGTATCTCCATGGAATTTTCTATAGTGTTGGTCAGGTATTAATTGTGGAGTTGAAAGGTCACACTGGGATTCAATTTTCCACTTGGTATTGATTAGTTTTGAGTGTTAAATTAGTTCCATGTTTTTATGGGTTACTTTCTTGAGGAATAAAGTGTTAATGGAATAGATAATTTCTACACCCCAACCTAACACTTCACTGTTATTATTTTTATTTTTTGGAATACAAAATATTATTCATGAGTGTGCATGAGTTTAGGGAATTGGTGGGCTAAAGATTCATTTTTTGGAGGTTTCTAGCTATTACCTAGTTATCCCGCTTGGTTGTGAGTAATAAAGTGGTGCCTATGTTGGTGCACATGTGGGTCAGTGATGTGGTGTGTGAATATCACACATATTATTGAACCATGAAAAATGTTTTTGGATTGGATTTTTGACTTGACAACACTTATTAGAATAGTTTGTGCATTTTTTCAATTGAGTAGTGCTATAGGGGAAACTGTGTGGGGGGTTTTCTAGCCTAGGTAGTGTATACCGTATAATTTTCAAGTGGTTTAGAAATCCGTGTGAAAAAATCGTGTGTGTTTTGGAATATTTAAATTATGGGTTCATTTTTCCCTTTTCATGTTTCCCTTTTTCCCATATGGTATTATGATCCCTCTCCCCTCCTTAGTGTCTCATGTGACACCTCCTCCACTCCTATCTATCCTCGTGCACCACCCCCTCTCTATTCCCTCTTCTAATTAGGTATTCATTCTGATTTCATCTGCTTTCTTGGTTTATTCTCATATGTATGCCCTCATATTCCCTCCTTCTTCCTTGATTCAATGTTTTTTCTCATCACATTTCATTATTAGGATCGATAAATTCCTAGGTCAATTGTTAACCTGTTTCTTTTGGTTTTGTTTCATTATTATGGTGTGTAATGGGGATATCGATATGACTTCATGTGTGTGTTGGTAACCACCACCAAAGGAAAAGTGTTATGGTTCATTTTGGTTCTCAACCACCATCTGGGTAGGTTTCCTTCTATTATTCTTATTGTTAAAAACATTGTTGGGGTATTTTGGTGATTTATGGGATTTTGAAATTTTCAATAGTACACTGGACTTCATTTAAGTGATTTCAAGATACCATTGTTGAATGTGACATATATGTTTATAAAAAGGAAATAATATAAGTACATAATTTCCCCATTTATATATATATATTAACACATGGTAGTATGAATATATATATTGGGGATATTATTTCTTATATATATATATATATGAATAATTCATATGTGCCCAAGTGTAAATGCATATATGAAAATATAAGAATATATATAAGGACCCCCTTATACATATTCATGGCCATGGAAATTTATAAATATGTTCTAGGTTTCCAAATGTATATGTGAAGTGTTTTTCTGTGTGAGTAGAAAATGGACGATTCATGTGGTCATTGTCAAAAGTAATGCATTTTGATGTAGTTTTACCAATTTATTGGCCGTTAAATTTAACAAACAATTTATTTCTTGATTTTTTTATCATGTTTTTATAGATATCTATAAATAAACAATGTTTTAAATAATTTTTTAGAATGTGTTGTTTGAAATTGTTTAATGTGTCATTTCATATCATGTGTTCAATAAACTTCATAGTAGGCCTTTATAATTAAATTTTGGTTTTTAAATGATTTTTAGGATTTTAAAATGTGTTTTCAATATTTCTAGATTTATTTAATTTTGTGTTTCTATTTATTTGAAATTTTTTCACAAAAATATTTTGTGAGGCCCTATTTTCAATTTTGGAAATGGGATTTCTTTACAAGACTATCCTTGGGATGTGTCCATTTTCATACAATTATTATAGGAATGAGAACATCCTTATTATGGTACTTCCATTCTGTGTTGATGTCTTAATGGCAAGGGGACATACTTGGAGTTGTGTTTCGGGGTGAAGATTTTGTGTATGTGGATTGTGTGTGTCTTTAAATATTCTTTATTTATTGTTGATTTCTTAATACTCTATAGATCACCCACATTTTTGAATTAACATGGGAATCTATCATAGCTAGAGGATTATCAAAAAACACTAGTTACAACAGTTTCGAATTATTCTCTAGCTATTGTTCCCTTATCATGGACCCACTATTATATAGGGATGATTACCTTTGGTCAGACCAGGAATGGTTTAACTAATTGTCATTGATTTTTTATTGAATCGGGTGTGTTGACTATACCGATCTGGTTATAATATTTTCAAGATTTTCCCTTCGCTTCAAGGTAATATCATCTTCTCTACAACTTATTTACATATAGAGGATAATATTGATGCCTCACCTAGTTTAGTTACATGATAAATTCTTACCATTTACATTGTTTGTTTTTCTAGAATTTTCTTCATAATTATGTGGTATTTCATTGAGAAAGGTGAATTTTGGTTTTTTTCTATTTTGATAAAGAATATTTTTGGAAAAAAAATATTCTATTAACCATAATTTTTACAAACACCTCTTTTATTATATTTTTCATTTTAAATTTATCAAACCTATTCTTTAATTAAATTCATGTTTTAAATAAATATGGAAATAGATTTCGTTTTGATTTAAAATTGAGTGGATGAAAACCATATTTTTATATTATTGTGTTTCGAACAAGAAGAAACTGAATATTTTATTTATAAGAAAGTCATAGGGAATAATTTATTTGGGAATTATTTTTGAGTATTTATACTCATGACTATATCCCTGTTTTTTTTTGTTTATCATTTGTAGTTCCTTCATGCTCAGACTCAGTCTCGATGGTGCGACATTGGTTCTGTGGTTGGTGGTGACCCGTGGGGTCCTATAAAAGATTGTGTGGTTTTATTAGTTTCTATTTCTAGTGTTAATTTCTATTTTTCCGTTTATATTTAATTATTTTTATACCATATTTTGGGATAAATCATTCCCAATTGATTGATCTTGATGTATGACACTGGTTTCTAGCCTGTGAGAATTATGAATGCCTCACGGGCCATGTTGTGTGTTGGATCAGGTGACTAGTTTGGGGTTGACATGGGCTGGTTCATGAGATAAACTGATGAATGAATTACTGACATTTTCAAATTTCACTAATATATGTTTTTTAGTTATTCATCCAATTCAATATTTTTCTCAAATTCCACATCAACTATTAGGGGATTAGATTTTTAAAATTGACTAGTATAGCTTGTTGTCATGATTTTTCATCTATTTTTTTAAATTGATTCTAATATAAAATCATATTCTCATAGTAAATGTGATTTCTCCATCTTAAATTTAACCTTATGGTTCTTAAATCCATATTCAAATCACTTTATTTGGAAATATATACATCATCATCAGGGATTTTTTTCTATTTATTCAGACTATGCATCTAGCTTTGTGGTGATAACATCTTCCGCAACACCATCCATAATTGATATATTGATATCATCTAAATTTTCAAATACATTCACATCATCATAGTCAACTATACTATATTATTATTTTTAGAATCTTTTTTAACATCCCTTTCGTGTATTTCCATGATATTTTCAATCCTCAAAATTATCATCAAAATATTTACCACTTTTTTATGTCTTCTTGATCAATAAAAGACTCCCAAAAACTCTAAAGTGTTTTAGTTTTGTCTTAATGTTGAAACACCTTTCATATAAGGACATTTTTGAGTTTTTCCATGATAAAACCCTATTTCAAATAATTCCCTAAAGGTTGTTATATTTAAACTAGAAATATCTAAAACTATCTTTCTTATTTATCATGGTTCTCTACATATAAAAAAGGATCATTCTTTTCAATTTATGTACTATATTTTTTATGTAGTGTTATGTGATTTAAACTCCCTTATTATTACATTTTTATCAATATATTATAAAAATTATTTTTTATAACAGAAATTTTCATTAATAGTTCTCTTATTTTTATAGAAAAACTAATTATCTTCTCATTCAATCCCCAGAATCTTTTAAACATCCTCAGATCTTGTTATTTGTAATTACAAACACAATACAAAAAATATATGTTAATTAATCAATAAATATTACAAAAATACATTTCTCCTATTGTAAAATTCATACTAATGTGTAAACTAAAATTTGATTTAATTTACACAAATGGGATTATAGTATTAATCCAAACACCCTTTAGTATCTTGTTTATTATCTTTCCCTGATTACATGTTTTGAAAATTTTGAATGTTACTTTATTCAAGACAAGAAAATTTCTAATTTCATATTCGCTAATAAATTTTCTCCTAAATTTTTCACCATTATGACTAAGTATTCTATGGAATGTGTTTTTCATAGCATGATTACCCATATATAAACCACCTTTGGATTCTATAATCTTAAATAGTTACCATGACTTGCTGACCCTCTTCCTATGACTAACCTATCTTTAATCAAATTCACAATACATGAATTATTTATAGAAATCACCTCATTTTCATTATCACATGGTTTTTATACATAAATAATAAAATTATTTTTCCTATCATTAGAAAACACATTTTTATAGTTTAATTATTCCTCATCAAATTTTTCCTTTCAAGAACATTTTATCTTCAATCAGATGTAATTTTTAAACGTAAAAACTCCTACTTTTGATATTTCAAAAATACTCAATCTGTTTAAGTCACCAATTGGGTTTAAAGATAAACAAAAATATATAATCCTTGATTTCATATATTTACCTTATTTGGAATAAATATCATCAAAATTTTATTATTTTTTGAATTGATTCCGCTTCAGAATATTTCTTGATCTTATATTTATAATGAATTATTCAAATGGTATTAAAATACACTAATCTAATATGTTACCTTCATTATTAAACCTTCCAAAAAATCATTTCATTGTCATAAATTTTTTTTCACCACAATAATTCTCTCATTCTACTATAGATAATGAATTTTTAACTTACAGTTATACCCCCCCATTAATTCAGTATCTTTATTTTTTTAGGTAGAAAAAATTACACTAAAAACAATAATTTTTATGAAACAAATATCTCCACAATATTAAAATATTTTAAATACCATTTATTTATAAAAATTATATAATTATATAGGTTTTATTCCCACCATAATTTTATACCTACAATGACATGATTTTGACAACCAATTTTGTTAATCCCACCTTTGGAAATTTGGGGTTTTTGAGTACATTTCTCTAGTGTTTTTATCCCCATATATATGATCATATTTTATCATGTCCTTAGAATGTTTTTTGGATGCAAATGGATTATTTGTATAGGATTTACTTGTAACCATGATCTTCATATTGATTATTACAACTAGAGACATTGAAAATCTATTTCTAATATTTTGTGTTTAAATAGTTCCTCTTTCTGTGGTGAAAACTCTTTCATTTTATCAATGTAATTAATTTACTTTTTATATTTATGGAAACTATAACTAGTTCTTGTTATAGTTTAACTATAATAATGACTGACTCATTCCACCTACTTTTCTTCTTTACTAACATTCATGTTTAACCTGTTATCCTCTGTTTCTCTTAGAATGATAGTGGATTCCATATAATGAATGATTTTTCTTTTCCCAATATTATTAAATATAACCTATTTAATTTATATTATCAAACCACATTTTTAAATATTGATTTATTTTCATTTATAATGTTTTTTTAACATGTGAATATACATATGTTAGTCTTCCAATCTGTTTAAACCCCAAATTATCCCTAGTTAGAATTCTAAAATACTTTACAAATTCTTATTCTTGGGTTGAAATTTTAAAATCATGTTATGTTTAATCTTATGAAGATACACTAACATAATATTCTTTACCAATGAATATTTTTTGAGTAATTTATTTTGAAACCACTTTTCTATTATAGCCCCCCTCAAAATCAGAACTGTCTTATTCAAGAGACATAATGTTTCTATTGAAAAATCATGATGTCATTTTCATCTTCACAATATTTTTGGTATGATTTATCTTAAAGGGTTAAAACTATTATGTTTCTCTATTTTATATATTTTTATAAACTATTTTTCAATTACACCAGGTATAGAAGTTTCCAATTTTATCATTGTTAAATAATTTGAATGGAAATTTACCATAAAACTTATCTTTCCCTTGTTAATGTTTTGACATTTCAGTAATAAGTTCTCATCAAAACCCTCCATGTTATCATATTCATTATAACTAAATTTCACGTATTTAATCAAAGAAATATTAAATAATTTAAATGAAATTTCATTCTCCTTCTTGATTGTGAATTTGATATTAGATCCATATCTCATGTAATAATAAATTAATGTGTTGTTTAATTGACCAGTTTTGAATATATCAGTATATTTATCTTCTAGATTTTAAATTTTAGTATCAAGAATTTCAGAATGATTTAAATTAATTTATTAAAAATTTTATAGTCCTCAAGGATTTCTCCATATCCTCTAAAGTTGTTCGAAATCATATTGACTATATTAAATAATTCATTAATACATTAATCTTATTAATTATAAAAAATGCAATTTAACTTCTCTAATGTAGTAAATTTTCTTCCTTCATGTTCCTAACACCATCATAAGCAGTGTGGTGATATTTCATGCTCTCCAATGATGTTTTACATAATAATACTTTAGTATGTTATTTAAATAAAAAATATAAGAATTTATTTGTATCTTCAAAAGAATTAAATATACTAATTATCAGATAAAAATCATGAAAGAGTATCACTTAGAACTATAACACCATCAATATTAGAAACAAGGGAATCAAGTGGAAGTGATATAATATTAATACAATTCATTAAATACGAATATGACAACTCCTTCCATTAAAATTAGAAATTAATTTTATTATTGACTTTGTTGTGATGATATATAGAAATATCTAGAGAGATATTCACTATACAACCATTGATTTGAAACCAATTATAATGATCAAAAGGAGTTAATATCCACAGTAAGAGTAGGGGTGAAACATTTTTTATACCACTTTTTTTCAAAACACAACCCCCCCCCCCCCCCAATTTTTTCATCATGTATTTCTCAGGCTCAATTTGGTTTGATAAATAAAATATGACATAGAAGATTTGTTTATATGGTACACCTTCAATAAAGATGATGATATCATTGGTGTATTGTGGTTATTATCCCACACACCCTCAATTCCCATGTTATTATGAAGTTGAAGTTATTTCAAGGGTATATCCTTTAACTATATATTGAATTGGAACTATATAGTTTAAGACCATATCTAACATCTTATATTATATACTAACACAATCTTACTTAAATAATGTTATCTAATGAAATCACAAATCAAAATGGGATAAATTATAATGATATTATCCCCCCTCTATTTTAAAACAATCCCAATGGTTTCTGTTATCCTTCTCGGGATCCTCTCAAAATTAGCACAATGTTATCACTCTCTATTTTATCTATTTTCTCACCATATCCTTCTTATTCAAAAAACAAAAAATAATCACTGGTAATATTTTACATAATTATATACATGGAAATTTCTATACAAATAAAGTGTCATGATCTTCATATTCAAACTCTCAATAAATCCCATCATAATGTTTCCTCATAAATCCTCTTGTATTCATAAACAATGAGAGGTGAAAAAAGATTATTGAAACCCCATTTAATATCCTTCAAAATTTTCCCCATTAAATTATTCAAAGGATACCATCTTCTTCATTCCATCAATATTTCATTACATCCATAATCACTTTCTATGTATTCATGTTCATAAGAAATAATAAAATTGTGGTGTAAAGATTCACCACATGGTGGAAATTCATTATTCAAATATCATCATAAATCGCTAACTGATCCCAAAATTAATTAATCTAGAATCATGATTATCATTTATAAAAAAATATAAAATAATATACTAATTTAGGTCTTATAATTCACAAAATATCATATTTTAATCATCCATTACACTCAAAAGTATCTTTCTTAGCTTTTAAAAAACAGAGGCTACTCATGGATACTCTTAAACAACATTAAATTTGCTCTTGAATGAGATAAATTTACTCTAATATAATCTCTAGATCATTTAAATTATTATTATATAGCCTAAAAATATTCTTTCATTGAAAAAAATTAATCTTTTATAATATCAGATTAATGTTATGTGTTGTTCAGACATTATTATTCATTTTTAACAACATTGTAGTTAATTTTACGACGCCCTTTGTTATTAGGACATGACTCCAATATTTCTTTTTATATAATTGAGTTATCCTGATTTATAAATATTTTATTCTTTTTGTAGGATATATAAAATTATATTTATTCTTATATTCCTTAGGTGTACTATGTATTATCCTTATGTATCACTAGGATTCTCTTACATGCGATCAGGGTACCCATTTGTTTCTATAGTTTACTCTTATGTGAGATAAATTAATTCTAATGAAACAAATAATCACATTTCAAAAATTACTATAATTCAGAAATTATAGGAATTAGTATCTATCCTCTACATCAAAACTCAAAAAATCATAATACTAATTTACAAATATCTTAGATATCTAAACTGTATTGTGAACTAATTCAGATGAATTGATATGAGATACAACATTAATCTCAATAGTTTCAACACATTATTCCCTGAAAAACCTTCCCCAAGACACATAATTGATAGATATTTAATATTATATTATAAATATAATCAAACCCTCAATTTCTCTACCTATGGTCTTCATAATACTTCCATGGACTTTGGGATATCTCTATTCACATTGGGAACATTTTATCCTTTTTTATTTAATAATAAAAACTCATACCTTTAAGTAATGACTCCAAAATCTTAATCCAAAAATATTCATAAATTTTTGGGTTCTATAAAAGGACTTGATAGTTAACATATATATGGTATAGTGGTAGTCATTATTATATGAAAACACCACAATTGGTAAGTGATAATCCTATCATATATGACAATTAAGGCCAGGATATATCTTCACGATCAGGAATAGACCTCTATGTGTGGCCAATTTTTATGTGGTGTAATTCCATAACAAATACCAATTAGATTCTTCAATACCCATAAAATATCCAACACAACTAGGATTGGAATTAAAAATCTATTTCATAAATAATTTTTAGTGAAACCCCGTAGTACTGTATAATTTACATAATGTATATGCATCGCAAACTATCCACAGAACACTATACTCGGATAGGAATAATGTAATCTGACTTGGTTAATCTGCCAATGATCACCCAAATTTTTCCATATTTTTCCATTGAACATTTAGTATAGTGAAAAAATTCAGCAAAACATAATCCCACATCCACATAAGAATATGATGATATCTGATTACACTAACACGAACCTAGTTCTCTACATTAACCTGTTAATAGGTGAGGCATCGTGATATAAAATCAACACCACTCAACATCATTCCAAGACAACAGAACTAATATTTGAGATAACTGTACATATTGACCACGTCATGATGTCCTTAAAAAGATAAATTATTCAAATCCCACAACACATCCTCACAATACTCTTTTGGAACCCCTAGTAATCCATAGAAGTGGGTGGTATGAACTCTACCTTTGGGGAAGACATCATGTGTGGATCTTGAGAATTACTAGTATCACAAGACCACATAATGATGTTTCCTAGTCAGGAATCCATCATCCAGTGAAAAAATCTGGTTTCCACCACCTTTTATATAATGTATGTTACATATCTCTCTTTTAGTAAAGTTAAATAATTCAAGAAAAATTGTTTATAATCCTTATCTATCAGTTTAGCATGAGATTTCCCAAAATATTCAGGCCCCATTTTGTTTTAATTTTATTTATTTTAGATGATAACAAAGTAAAAAAATTAAATTTAAACAATACCAATAACCTCTTCATCAAGATTATATCCATCTATTAGAATATATTTATGAGACATATGTAGAATAAAAGTCACACTTTGAGATGATAATCTTTCCAAATCTTCAAGTAAAACACAATAGATAATTGTTCAAATTCAAGGGTCATGTGATATTTCATAAAAGGTATCAACTATCTATAAATTACTCTCCATCCTCAAACAACCAATCCTAGTTATTCACGTATTTAACCTACAACTCATATGTCACTCCTTCATTTGGAAACAACAAAACTATAACAATGTTCAACCTCTACTAAATATCATTTAATTTTGAATAACAATGTTTGAGAATCATATATGGATACCCCATTTAAGTAAGTTCAGTGATAGGAGTTCCAATATTGGAGATTTCTTCCACAAAACATTGATAATATCTTCATATCCTAAGAAAATTGTGCACCATAAACACCTTGTTCGGTGGCACCATATCCATCACTGCTTCTGTCCAAATAGGTTTAGCTACATCTACACCCACTAACATAAGATATCCTATCAAATAAACACCCTTAATGTAGAACCTATAAATCAAGAGATTTTCATATAGATATTTATCATTCATTAATTAAAAAAATCATTACATGGTCGTAATAATAGTCATATATTCAATAATAGATAAGAATTAAATCATTGAAAAGCATTACAAATTGGTTAAAAATTGACTTTAAGATCAAGAACATTAGTCCTATAAACAAAAAAGAGGTTCATCACTCTGAAAATCATCATTTATAATTATTATTGAACATAAAGGCACTTAAATTTCATTTTCATGATATCCTCCCTAGGAAACATAAGTTGCTGATATCCATAATTGAAAAAATATCAATAACCACTTTACTCATTTAATTCATTCTAAGAAGTAATTCATAATAAAAATATTATATTTATTATTTATTATCGCCACATTTATATGGTGATAGAAATATAAATCCCTATATTCCTCTTATATACATTAAAATTTTAAAAGGATCTATCCAATGGGACACAATAGGATGATAAAATTTTCTGCTAAAGGTACTCTAACTGCACATTCAACCCCTTATTATAATCCATGTACATTATTTAAAATGTAAAAGAAATTAGTGTGGATTTAGGGTGAACCAAAATGTGAAAATTAAGCTCTAAATGATAAGAAATCCTTGGAACATCCTCTTAGAAAAAAAAATCCATGTGATCCTCCACCACTGTAGAAAATATCCCCTTCATAGTATCTATGGTCCTCTAATGCACCCAATTTGTTTGAATATTTTTTCTGTGTTTTAATGAGTAAATTATTAGATACATGAGGATAAATGTTATTGTGTATTCAAAATACATTAATTTAGTTCTTTTGGTCATATTATAGGTTGTAATAGTTTATCTCGAAATATGATATGGATATTAAAACCATAAAATAATTTCATGTTAGGTAAATAATAAATAAACAACTAAAAATTTTGAGGAAGCATCACATGAAAAATCAAAGTACATGTCCAGCTAACTATAAAATAGTTACACATTATATAGAGGATAGTTCACAAAGTGGGTGTCCAATAAAAATGTTTTTTTGGAGTAATTGATTGAAATCACCTAGTATACCTCCAAAAAACATCATGTTTCTCCACTAACCAATATCTAATAGACTAAGTTCAATGGTTAGCATAGAGGTTCAACCACATGGTTGATGAATTCAAAAATGGAACAGTTTACTTGACTATACTGTATGTACTTATGTATATGTCATGTAAATATTTTCCACTATAAAATTATTCTAGGGCATCCAATTATGAGAATAGTGGTATATAGGGTAGATGATACCACTTTATTAATCCCCCCATAAATCCATCATATGGATTTTCCCATTATTTTATTTTATTTTAATATTTTTTCTTAATCCCCTTATATTCATGTATTCATGGGTGGGGTTGATTTATTCATCAAAACATTTATCCTTTACATTTTCATCAGATGCTAAAAGTACGATTATTAGAGTTGTTATAATAAAATGTGTATTTTTTAATAAAACGATACAAGTTTGCTTCTCTTTGTATATTGATATTAATATATAAATTATTTGACTGTTTTAATTTTAAAATAATTGGATATATTAAATCAGACTCATAAAATCATAATTCTGTAAAACCAAATAAAATACAATGGGAAAAGACATAACTATTGTGTGAGTCTGGTTTCAAAAATATTAGGATTTTGTAATGTTGTGCTTTAAATTGATTAACAACTGGACCAAGTGATCGATATTTGAAGAAAATTGTTAAGTTTTTTCAATAGAAGAAACAATAGAATAATTTAATCACCTGTTATATTAATTAAATAAATAATTTTAGGCACTATATTATAAATTTTATAATTTACCTTGAATGACATAACCATTGTTTGAGTCTGGTTTCAAAAATTTCAGGATTTTGTAATGTTATGTTTTAAAATTATTAATAACCGGACCAACTGATCGATATTTAACGAAAATTGTTATTTTGTTAAATAGAAGAAACAATATCATAATTTAATCACCTGTTATATTAATTAAATAGATAATTTCAGGCACTATATTATGAATTTTATAATTTATTTGAATTTCATTTTCCACTGGACAAACTATCCTTCCCCCTAAATGGGTTTTATAGTGACATAAATTGATACGTATCATTTGGTGAGGATTCCAATCTATGTGATCTAGTAATACTCATATCTTGATGATTATTATCCATAAGTGGAAGAGAATTTTAGAAGTGATGATTATCAATGTCATTTTCGAACCCACCAATTCTTTATCGAATTATTTATAAATTTTGATCAAATATTTATTATTGATGATGTAATATTTCCATTAATTCCAATTGAACAAAATCGAGAGGCTGTAAAGCCTTCAATATTTTGTGGAAAGTATTTCCAATATGATATAAAACATGGATGTTCTAGGTAACTATAATGTTGACTATATATATACTATATCAAAGAAGGGTGTACCCTATGATGTAGACAAATTGTTTTGGATTTAAATTTCTCAAATTCTTTTTTCATATGCTGAATTTTACAATGGGATTATATCATACCATTCATGTACATGATTTGAATAACCATTTATAATTGATATAATTGTATATAATTTAAATGATGTAAAAGGATTTTTTTGATAATTCTCCTGATAAAAATTTTGGGTATCAGGAATAAATTGAAAAGTAATAATACATATTATAACAACCACCCTTAAACTTGTAATTGGTTACAATATATTTCAAATGGATGGATTATAAACTGAGCAACATTAAAGAAACTTATGATTACCCCCACCCTAGGATGTATAAAAACTATGAGAGAGAGGGTGAATCATTGTATTTATATCTCATTAAATAACTCTTTCCAAAAGTGATATTACTATATTAAAAGGAACACCATGCTCGTGCATACAATATATAATTAAATAAAACAAATAAAAAAGGACACAACCAATTCTACTTCATTCTCCCAAACTAGGATAATAAAAGGTACATAAAAAAGATGACATGTCGATGTAACAGAAAAACAATGTGAATTAATTAATTATTACAATTTATAGGGGCTTTACTATCCCACTATGAATATACATTCAAAAAATGGAGAACTCTATATTCTCACTCACTCAGAAATCTCACCTCTCCCCTAAGTGTAATTTTCATAACATCGATAAACCAAGAGATAGATTACACTAATAATGGAATGTAAATCACCACCACCTCCATCCACATTATGAGGTCTGTAAAACCCCAATGAGATATACCTCTTGATCTCCAATGTTTTCATAGATTTTCCATCACATTCCTTAAATTCCAATTTTCCTTTGTTTTTTATCGATGATCGTCCTTCTCATTTTTAAGACTGATATCAACAAATTTTTTGGCCCCCTCTCTCCCTTCATTTTAACTATAAATACTATAAGCCATTTTTTATAAAATATTATATTTTGGTAGATTCAACACCATAAAATTTCTCACTGTGGCACCTTCATAAAAACAATAACTATACCTTTAAATGACAAGATCAAGGAATGATATTTTACATTATTTAATATAATAAAAAAACCTCTAAATTCAATTACTTAAAGCACATAAGACTCAATAATGTGAAAAACTCAAGAATCCACTTTTACGAAGACACCATGAAAAAACTCTTCATCCCTTTATGGACACCTCCAAATAAGAAAAATCATTGAAACCCATATATAACTCCTCACTAAAATGATTAACATCCCATACTTTGACCATTTATTATGTATTTCATTTTCAATTGTATGTCAAATAATGGTGTATTGCATATTCCCTTTATAGTGTGTTATTCCTTCCCATAGTGTGAATTATAATGTGTGTCACATAGCTAACGAAAACAACATTCTATATAAAGGTTTTATCCAAGTATAACCTTATATATCCCATCCCGAGAACCGTTATGTATGCTCTTCATTGTATGGTCCTTATTCCTATAGTCTGATTTTTTCCACCTGCACACAAAATTATTATGTATCCTAGTCAGTGATTTTAATTTTACAATTTTCTGTATTCAATTTGATATTATGTTTATAAATGACATACATACATGACTTCTCTATTTTCATATAAATCTATAACATTACAGGTGATTTGCCACAAAATTCCAAAATATTAATAATTAATCAATATAAAATAGCTTAAAGGCCATATTTAAAAATGGTTTCATTAATAGCATGAATAACTCCCCATGATATCGACCTCAAAAATAGGTTATCTTGATATATTATTCTAATGACATGAATATGGATGTCTTGGTTTGATTTTTATTAAGTTGGAAAGATCAGATACACCTATTTCAATATTTTCCAAAACCACTTCTACCTTATTCAATAATTTTTAAGCTACTTGGGATGACCATCAATAATATAAATAATAAAAATGACCAAAAAATTTTCTAAGGGAAATTTTTTTTTATAAATATATCTCCTTTTGGGGTTTTTGACAAATCCTTAAAGTATAATTGAAAATTTCTTCATCTAAATAATTCAGAACTAAGTAGAAACATCATATGAAACATCCTTCATTTGGAATATTTCATCAATGTTTTACTAATCATAAAATCTGACCCCCTAGGATTCATGATTTAAGTGAGAAAAAAATATTAGATGATTTGTTTCTCAAAATATAACATTATTGATCTCAATTCTATTAAATAATCCTCTAAAATTATTCTCCATTGAAAAAAATTTAGCTACACTATACCTTTCTTGAATTTCTGTATGGGAATGATCTCGTTTCATCAACTAGAAACAAAACATCTATATATATATATCTCTAATCATAGAAAAATTCTCCCTAGTACCTAAATGATAAATTCTATACCTTTTCCAATGAACCCAAATTAAAATTCTATAAATGATTACAAAATATGTTTAGATATTGAAACATTTAATTCAAGAGAATCTGTATACATTTTGATAAATATAAAATTCCATAGGGGACTTGGTATTACAAATCTAAACCATATAGGTGTATAGTGATGGTTGGAATCTATTATCAAACTGATGCCTCTCAAAATAATCACCAGGTAGTTCCTTTTTAATGATATATTCAACCTGATTCTATATTGAAACATACTCCAAAACATCAATCGTTGATCAACCTTCTCCTTAATGAAATAATTATTTATCTCGTTATTTTTATTCCTTAAGGGATGGATAATATTTTTTTATAATAGTTAGATCATAAATAATAACATTGTACTATAGTATGGAGCTTCACATTAACTCCAACATCCTATAGTTTTTGTTCTACCTATATCATTTGATTACATGGTTAGGTAGCCTCAATATACTATGCCTTCATAGTTCATAGTGAAATACATTATTGATTCTTTCTCAGTAAAGAAATTAAAAAACTCTATTATATAATGTAATGTTCTATTTATACTTGTGATCATATACAAGACTAGAACACACACATATATATTCAAATAACTCATATTAGTCTAAAATAAACAATTCAATTGATGTAAAATTTTACCTACCTTATTTATAGAATTTGAATTTATTTAATATTTCTTTTACTATAATACTTGATATGTGGAACAAAATGATAGGTTATGTCATTATTTGGTATGATATGCTTCTAATGATTTTACTATATTCTATCAGATCAACTATTTTTTAACATTGTCCCTAGAAAACATCATACAGGTAGATACTAGCGTTTCCATCATCCTACAACACTCCATAAAAACCTTATTGGGTATATCATTACAAAATTTTAATTGAGTGATAACTGTGCCATGACTTATAGGAGTCATCATTAAACAAATGAAAAAATATATCACACTAGTCCTGTAAATTTACAACCGTCACCACATATATTCTGTTAACATTTTTTATTTTCAATTTTTGATTCTATAAAAATTATTTTAGCCACATTAAAACACCTTAATACATTTTGATATTTCACTTTCTTAATGTATATATTTTGATCAACTCTACCACAGTAGAATCCAAGATTTCTTGATTATTGACCAAGCATGGAATACAATTTTATTGATATCAATTAAATCTATAAAATTTCTTCTTCAAGAAAACATACATTCCACAAGTCATAATCTATAAGGAAACCCTTCAGTTGCATGATGAACACTACCTCTTCAAGGACACAATTAAAAATTTATGGTTTTAAATCAATTCGATATTTATTGAGTCTTCTATACACAGACATTTCAATGAATATTCATATAGTTTCCAATAAATTTATAGGTACAATGTTTCATAAAATTTAGTCACATCAATTTGGGGTAATCCCTTATAAACAATTAATTATTTTTTCTGAGTCATCTACCATTTAAATTAATTTTTTAGTGAAGACACACTTAGTTCTATTGAAATTATTGTCTTCTATCCTTGAAAATACATACCACCTTTGATTTATCTTGATTTTTTAGGCTCTTCTTCCATTTTTTAAACCAATTATCATATTTTAAATCCAAGTAAATGTAATTAGCTCTTATTTGGATAATAGGGATGTTTTTTCTCTAGTTTTCATCATTTATGTTTTTTCTAAAGCTGTCTAATCACCAATGATATTTTATTCATTGATTTATGTCGGGCTATCCATTGTCATTTTAGATACTAAACCTTGTTCAATTTATTTTTCATCACTATCTTGTTATAAAAAATATTCATACCCATGTTCTATATACCGGATTATTAATTTATCACTATTTTCATCTTCAATGTCATTATTATTTGTTTATGAAAAATACTCATGTGATTAAGAGTTCTACTCGTTTTCAAAAACTGTGACTTCTTGAATCTCAATTGATTTTAAAATCATATTACTATAAAATTTTTATGACATTATTTTGGATAATAATAAAAAAAATATAAAAAAATTCTTGTGATATATTTTCTTGTTGTTGTTCTCCTTGTTTATAATAAAGCACATAATTTCAAAAATTTGAAAGTATTTTAATGTTTCCTTTTTACCATTAGACATATCCTAGTGTGTTTTCTCTAAAATAAATCCTAAAAAATCATTATAATATATATATAATAATGTAAAAACCAATTACATCAAATACATCACAAAAATATTTTCTTAATTTGCATAGTTTAGTCACTGTTGTTAATTATATTTATCCTCATCTTAATGAAATTTTTTTGTTGAGGATTTATCTCTACTAAAACATACCACCTTACAAATGTTATAGACATATTCTTTCAACCTCATATTAGAAAAATTTTGTTCGATTATTAGATTTAAATTTTATAATTTTTTAAGTTTTTGGACTGGGTACATTTTCAACAAATCACTAATATCATGAATTACACTTCAACACTTTAAATTTATAATTGATCATCATCAAACATTCCATGATAATATAATCATTGATGGATTCAAAATAGTAACCTTTTATATTTTTTAATTTAGGTTATATAAACTACCACAAATTAATATAAACCAACATAATAAATCTCATAGATTTCTTATCATTTTGTTTTTTATTCTTCTGAATGATTTCCCCTTTTAAAAAATTATCAAATGTGTGATTCTAATCACATGATATTTTAGGGATATCATTATCTAATTAGTTGTTTTCTAAATCTCCCAAGGATGATTAGCATAATTTACCATGCCTTTTTATAATAAATGTTTTTCTTTCCAATATAGAAAACACATGTTTTCCTACTCATGAATGAGGTGGTGATTTCTCTTTCTACGCTACTCATACATCATAGTTACTCCATATATTTATTTAAGGATCAAATCATTCTTAGTTAAATTTTTCGTAGAATAACCCTAGAGATTATAAATGAAATTGTTTATCTTTCAATAAATTGGTGTTGAATTATATTATATGGTATTATATAAAGGAATTACATAAACGAAATAAAATTTATTTATTTAATTAATTTATACCATTATATTAATAATAAAATATCCATTGATAATTAAAAAATGTACAATCTAACAACAAATATATATTAAGAAAAATTAATGGGAATTTTTGGATACTTCAAATGTGTGAGAACCATCACCCCGATGACCAACACATTAAAATTAAAAAAATACTAGTAAACTAATCGAAATATAATAAAAATATATATAATATAGAGAGTAATTATAGATAATTTTATTATATTAAAAAACTAGTATTTATATGACTTCAACTTATAGTTGGGATTGTAATGTGACCATTGAAATAGTAACCTAACCATTGGGAATAATAATCTCACTGTTGGAATAGAAATTGGATCTCAATATAATAAAACATAATATAAAAAATATTTAACAATATTTATTTAAGTAAATATAAATTTTATAATTATAAAAAATATATATCAATATTATAAAACTCAATGAAAATATATGAACCTTTGTTTAAAAACTATTTAGGGTACTACATAAAAATAATAATTTATATATTAAAAATTAAAAAAACCTATGTTATAAAATTATATTTGTAAAATAATTTTTAATTTTCATGTCAGTATGTCAAAATTATCTGAGGTAGAGTTTTTGGTAATTTTTTGAAATGATTTAATTTTTAGGTGAATAGTTATAATACAATTTTTTCATAACCAAAATTTTTTAAAATAATCATTCAGGATGTTATAATAAACTAATAAAATATATTAAATTTTTAATGACAAAAAACATTAAATTATTTGAATGCTTCATTCAAATAAAACAATCATTTTTCCCAATCCTAAAAAATATTTTCCAAAGTACAATGTATTACATCAAAATAAGAAATTTCATTTTTTTTAATTTCCTTTCTAATAAACTACTAAATTAAATTTTAGATGGGTATAAATTCATAAAAAAATATATTTTGTTTATATATGATCCATAATTTCATTAAAATATTTATTTCATTTTTTCCATTTCATACAATATTTTGTAAAATATTTTATTTTAAAAAATACCCCGCAACAAAAGTATAAATAACACCTTTCTCACCCCATGGGAAACAGCTCCTCCCTCACTTACCAAATCCAAACCTCAAATAATTACTCTCCCTAATTCTCCTCATAATCATTGCGTGTGTTTTTCTATAAACATATCAAATCATTAATGGATTTTAGTTTCATACAAGAGATGATAAACTAAGAAAAGGGTTTGTTATCATCAATTTTTCTTTTGGTTTTCCACTTCTCCTCCTATCATTATGTATGCCTTGTAAAGTAAAATATTCCATGAATAGTAAAGTATAATGATAAAATTATAATAATTTGTTTATCCTATATAAATAATCATATATACTATTTAATTATTTGTCATAATTTTCATACCTTTTCTTCAGACAATGGCCATTTAATGGTCAGTCAACCACGAATGAGGACGTTGAAAATTACTTTCCTATCACAAAAATAATATATGATTATCATAAATTATTTATTATATATAAATGTATAAATATATTTATTTTATTATTATAGAAATAATTTTACTGATGTATTAATAATCTTAAAAAATAGAAAAATTGAAGAAAAAATGAAATTTTTAGTGAAACTGGCATTAAAATTTTCCCCATTGATGATTAGAATTAAGAAATAGAATCCATGTATTATAATTGATAAATAGTAACATAATTTTAAATAACACACTAATGTTTTAATAAAACTGATTTTATTATTAAGTATGTATATAATTGAGGAAATAAAGAATAATTTGAGGTAAGGGGAATCTCAAACCCAATTCCTTCTTTTGGGGGAATCTTATCATTCACATAATTTTCATTATGGATACTTTTATAGTGTACCTATAATTAAATATTTATACAAATTCCAATTATCAACATGGATATATGTGTTCCTACCCTCTCAAATTTATATTCGATCCATTTATAAAAATTTTTCATAAAGTCTTCACTTTTTCAAAACACATCTTTGACACCACTTCAGTTAAATCTTCTTCAAAGGAAAATAATATTTTAAACCATTTTATGATATCACTTTTTAATTTGGAAATCACAGAGGTTTATTATTTTATGCCTGACATGTGAAATCCTTTATAAATCCCACCCATTTCAATGAGTTTAAATCTAGACTACTATTGTTAAATGTTCTATGGGGTATGCAAGATTTATATTTGTTCACTGTGATGATTTTACGATTAATGAACATATATTATGGGTGGAAAATATTCTCTCTTTGGTTAAAACTATGTGTGTTACTTGACCACTATGTTATGATGTTTAATTATAATTAATAAGCCACATTCCACGACATTAAAAAATTCACCCCTATTTTTTATGATGATCTTATTCTTATGATATAAAGATATTGATTTTCCCCCTCATTTACTATTGATTCATGACCCTTATTCCCATTATTACTAATAAATTAGCCTACCAATTTCATTGGAGTATATACTCTAGTGACTATATATAATAATTGGATCATGATAGATAATGAAGGATAATTAGGAATGCATTAAATAATTTTTCTATTTTATTAAGTATAAGTGTTGTATAAGGCTAATTGTATTAAGATAATAAATATTTTCATCCTTCGATATATAATTATTATGTTGTTTATTTAAATTATAATGTAATATCCATTTGAGGAAAATTTAGTTCTCTATAGTTCGTTTCAGATCATGGTTTAGTTAATTTGGGAATTAAGATTAGAAAACATTAGTGTAAATCACTAGTACAATTATATGTATTGGTAAACATCTAATAATAATCATTTCAAAAAATAGATAAACTTTGGGATCATATAAGATATGCATTTAGAGTTAATTTTTAATTATGTAAAAATTATTTATTTTTCATTTTCTAACAATTATGTTATAAAATATTCTCTATTTTAGATTATGGTGGTAATTAGGATAAAAAATACTAATAACCTATGTGAGGAACAATTAATGAATTTTTTGAATAATATCTCAAATTTTATGGCAGTTCAAGTTCAAAACATAATACAGATGGTTACCCAGTTTTCATGGGCTATAAATAATTACATGAACCATGTAGAACATCCTTCTTTACCTAAGGTGGGGAAATTGGATATTTATTATTTTATATTACAATTACCACTAATATTTTGTTTCTATTTAAATCCCCTATAACATAATTGGGGGTTAACATGATGGAGAAGATGTTTTTGTAGCTCTGGCTTTATAATAAAGATAAGGTGATTGTGTTCATCTATCATTTTTATAGATAGGTTGATCTATGGTGGAATTTGATAAAAAATACCAATGCTATGAATGAAATCAAATAGATGGAGGTTGAGGATTATAAGAAAATATTTATTAAAAAGAATTTAATATTAACTCATTGTACAAGTATATAGAGATTATTATTATATATTATGAAAAAGGAATGTGAATATATCAATAATTACAAGGAAAACATCACATGGAATTCAATATATTACATGGGATTTTTTATAAATATTTATAGAGAAAATAGATTGATTTTTAGTGGTATTAAACCACACTTTCAAAATTATCCATCTATATGAGTCTTTGGGAGTTATGAATAAGTAATTATATTTTCTCTAAACATAGAGTTGGAGTTTGGAAAATGAACATATGATTATGGAGATAATAAGTGAAGAATATAGGTCAATGTTAGAAGGTCCAATGATAACAGAGGAAAGAGGAAAAGACCACACACATATCAAAAATTTGGGAAGAATAATAATTGGAATTGCCTCAATGTGATAGAGAAATTATTCAATTTTTGGGAGAGAAGGCCACCAAGATTATAAATGTAAAAGAGACATGTATAAGTGAACTAACATTATATAGGAATGGAAAGAACCAAACAATACATTACCAATGGTTCAATGCTTCATTTATTGGTTTTAAGGGAAATATACAGGCCAATGAACTAAACCATCGGTTGTTGTGGGTAATCAACATCAGTAACCACCACATAAAAAGGAGATATATAAATCTTATTTCGTCCACACAACTAAGGTGGAATGTGAAAGTAAATTCCTACAAGGTGCATTTCCTATTAACATAATAATAATAAAAGTCTTAATCAATTCGATTACTATGAATTAAATTATATCCTAAAAGGTACATTTGACGCTCTACTAGGAATTTATTGGCTCTTGTTATATAGAAGACAAATCAACTATACAGAAAAAATAATCTAGTTAAATTTTTGGAACCATCTAATTATCTTGTACAAATTTAAGGACCATAATATATCTCCTTTGTATAATCCTTAAATGTTGTGGGTGTTGATACCCTGTGAAGAATAATAACCATCCAGAATGGTTGAGTCAATATAATGTATCAACCGAGAAGAAATTACCATTAAGAGGGAATACACTAATGTATTTCCTAATGCCTTACTTAGACTTCCCCCAGATAATGTGTTCTCAATCATAATTATACATTAATATAATAATATCTCTAAATTCTATTATAAGATATCTCATATTGAATGGTAGGAGTTAAGGAAACATTTGTAAGATCATTCAGAGAGACGGTTAATACGCCGTAGTGAATCACCTTAGGTTGGGCTGATTTTATTTGCATTGAGAAAGGATGGATCAATGTAGTTGTATATGGATTATAGAGAGATAAAAAATATCACCATAAAGAACAAGTATCCCCTTCTATAGATTTATTATTTTTTGATCAACTAAGTGGAGACCAACAATTCTCAAACTTGAATATTTATTCTTGATATAAACATGTGAATAAAAATAAGGTTTATATTTAAAATAAATGATTTTGTAAAAGGTATGGACACTATGAGTTCATAGTGCCGTCATTTGGACTTACTCATGCCCCTACAATATTCATCGATTTTAATAATAGTGTTTTTAGATACTACTTTGAAATTTTTTTAATAGTCATTATAAATGACAATCTAATTTACTCCAAGATAAAGGAAGATCGTAAAGAGAATCTATAGATTATTATGGTGATATTAAAAAATGATAAAATGTATGCTAATTATAGAATGTGTGACTTTTCATGAAGCACCAATAATTACACTAAAAAAAGTGGTAATTTATTTATGGATGGTAGAACGTGAGTAAATCATTATGATGCTCAAAAAGGGGCTAATCATTGCACGTTCACTCAAATTACCATCATGTGTAGAATATTTATAATATAATGTGATGATTAAAATAATGTATTGGGTTGTGTACTCAAGAAGAATTAAAATTTGATTTCTTATGCCTCAAGAAAATTTATATTCCATGAGAATAACTACCTGACACACGATCTAGAGTTAGTAGTTGTTATCTTTACATTGGATATTCCGGGAAGTACCTATATAGTGAGAAGTGTGACATATATACAAATCACAACACTCTAATGTAAATATTCACACATTAATATCTCAATATGTGTCAAATAATATGGTTAGATCTAATCTTGTACTTCAATTTTTATATTAACTACTATCCAATAAAGGGGTATAAGGACATTAATTCTCATAGAATAAAATATCCTAGTAATTTATTGGGGATTTTGATTGATAAAGATCCTATATTCATTGATATGAAAAGTATAAATCTTGAAATAATAATTGTACGAAATACATCCTACATTTACCAAATGATTTTGTAACCATCTATCCATGTGAAGATCAAGGAGGCATAAACAGATTATCTATATCATTAAAGGGTGTGATCATAGAAAAGGAATGTAATATTCTTCATTTATATATTTATTAGTATTGTTTCATTTGGTTTCTAAATAGACTATGTGTTCTTTCATTACTTGAGTTATTGGAGGAGATATTGGGTAATTCACAAATAACATCTTCCTCTATCCATCTTGAAAACCGAGGATGTACTATGATCATTGAGGGAACTTTGCTTGGAAAAATTTTGTATAAAAAGATCACTGAGTATACCTCAAAGTGATTGGTATGCTATCATGTTAAATCATAGCAACAGAAGTCTAGAGGGATGATGCAACCATTTCCTATAACCACGTGGAAATGGTGAAATATCACCGTAGAATTTTCTATTGGTATTATGAAGAAATCCAAAAAAATTAATTCTTTATGGCTTCTGGTGGATTTACAAACCAATAATTTCAACTTCATCACTATTAATCAATAATTCTCACTTGAAAAACATTGTAAGATATATTTTATGTAAGTGGTGAGGTTTTTGGTGGTGCCATATTTAATCATCTCTGATCGTAATCCAAGGTTCACTTCTAATTTTTGGAGAAGTCTTAAATGTGTTCTGAAAAATAAATTGAATTTTAATAAGATATTTTATCCAAAAACTAATGTAAAATAATAATGTACAATTTAAAAACTCTTTGACATGTTTATTTCATGCTCCATAGAATTTAAAAGGTGATGGGATCCACATATCTCATTAGTTAAGTTCGCATATAACAACAGCATAAAATCAAGTATTAAAATAGCTTCATATAAATATATTCATGGGAAGTGGTGTAGAACTCCTACTTGTTGGTATAGGATTGGGAAAAAATATTTTCAGTTTATCTTGTGTTAGGGATTGTAGAGAAGGTTAAATCTATTAAGTAATATATAAAAATAACTCATAGTTAGTAGAATATCTATTTTAAAAACCAATAAATGGAATTCAAGATAGATGTTAGAGAAAATGATTTACATAAGACTATTCCTACATCACCTAAAAAATATAAATCTCAAACCAAATACTCTACCTCACGCCACTTATATTACATATATAACATCCCTTCTCTCTATAACACAATTATTCATGATTTATTACATAATTATTTTCTTATGAAAACTCCGAGGATTGATAGGTCTAGTGTATTGGTAAATTAGGAACACTAAATAACAGCATAAAAAATAAAATAAAACATATTTATTGAAAACATCTTTTACATGACCCCATCATTCCTTCTTACCTAGCATTGCATGGGATTGCCTAAGGACATACATAAGAATATTGTGAGCTATAGAGCCCAGTAAGGGAGAAAAAAAGACTTAACATGAAGAATATAGTAAATGATAGGAAATAGGAATATAAATGGAGAAAAGGAGAAACCTTATCATAAAGGCATGATATTGGATGATTATCATGACATTAAAATATGGCAAGGAAATTTAACCTGATATTAGTATGATATAAGGCTCATTACAAATGGATCATGAGTATACCATCATTCCACTTGAATTATAATGAGTATACCTTAATTTTAGTCGAATTAGCATGAGTAAACACTCATTTCACATGGCTTATCATGATACCATTCATTACCCAATGCATTGTTGCTCTATCTAGGTGCACTATTTATAAATATTCCATTTCATGCAAAAGTGTGCCACATTGATCATATAACATGGATTCATTAAAAATCATAACATTCTCCATGAATAATTGATTTGGAATACATTAATGGAATTCCTAAATCAACATGTAGATGTTCATAATTCTGAATACCCTTCATAGAGAAAATGGTATGGTTTTTACTTACACGATGATTTTGACATGCGATAATTTTGTGTAACTACAGTAGCATAATGACATCAAATAGAAATAATAAAATGGGTTGATGATAGATAAAGTGGTATCTCATAATTTATACATGAAATGGGATGTAAGGGTGTCATGGAACAAAATATCACATCATATTTAACCTAATTTAGATTCATAATAAAAAAATCATGAATGTAAATGAGTAAAGAGAACTTCTCTACGGAATTTTGGCATGGTAACGGCGTACATGGGAGGCATTAATGAGAGAGAAAGAGATATCTAGTCATCAAAACATATGGAGGGTAGTATGGGGGAGGTGAAAAACGGTACCCCAAATTTTTTAACTGAAAATAAAATGTTATATGAGTATAATTAAATTTGGAAAAAATGAGAAAGGGAAAAATCCCTTACCTGGAAGTATGATCCCAAAGGATTGGGAGAGGCTTGACAGAAGATTCTAGGGATCATGGGGTGAATTTGTAGGATTATATAGAGAGGAGGGAATGAGTTGGTCGATAACCAAAGGATTTGAGTGAATAGGAATGGGATATTGAGTGGGTTCATATATAAAATGATAGGGAAATCATTATTATTTAGGATTTGGACACCACACAATAACCTAATCAAAACCAAAAACCATACCATGTTTTTTTCACATGTTTTTTTCAAAATTGGAGTGGAAAATATAATTTTATATGTCAAATGGACATACTTATTAAAATAATATTCTTTCTTACGTTGAGGTGAGTCACATTTTCATGGAATTCATTTTGAAAAGATAAAATATTTTATAAGTCATAGAGGGTCCACTATGGGACAATAAAATTAATAAAACAAATCTTAAATCACATTATTTTAATGTTAAAATATATATTTCCCAAATATACATTTTATAGAATTTTATTACACCGCTATTGGGTCATTGTGATGTCATGAAACATGTTATTATTTAAAGGATATTTAATTTTTACCCAAAAATTAGACTATCTTAGAAATTTATGACAAATTAACCCTTGGATATTTCTGATGTCCCGAATCAAAAAATGATATTAATTTTATCTAAATATTTTTTTAAATATTTTTTTTATTTTACAATAAAAACCAACATTTATTGAAAAATTTTGGGTCTTCACAAAAATAGTTTTTAATCATTAATTAAAATTACAATTACATTTATGAAAACAATAAAACCATTTATATTTAATAAAAGTAATTTTTTAATAAAATTTTATTTATATATTATATAATATAAAAATCCATTAATTTATCAAAATATATTTCTTAATTGAATTTAAATGTCAACTAAAAATACTATTTGTTTTTTAAAAATAACTTACAATGTAACAATAATAAAATTAAAGAATATTATTTGTACCAAAAAAATGTACATAATCACAGTTCTAGTGTGTTGTTACATAACCCCTTATAACACCCGCATAACACCTAAGGGTAAGTTGTGCGATGGGGAATGAATCTTAGGGTGGATCAAATAATATCTATCATGTGGTAATATTGCTAAACTTCCACTTATCTAATGTGCGGTTCCCTCCAAGATTAACATTTTTAAACTCATCTTGGGATTGGTTAAGAGTGAATCAGATTGAGGTACCTCCTTTCCATGCTCCTATAAATGGAATTTATAAGGACCAATTCTACTAGATGAGGTCATCTATTCCATATTCTAATTAAATTGGACTGGTAAAATCTCTATATTTATACTAATCATGTGATCACTGTTCAATTGCAATATTAGCAATGGTAACAATTATTAACATTATTTTAAAATTAAAAAAACCAAGTAAATGTATAAGTTTTATATCACAATTTTACATAGTAAGATAATTAAATAGATTAAGAGTAATATTCATTAATAAAATTTTGGGTTATTACAATCTTCCCCCATTAAGAAATTTCAACCTCGAAATTTCCTTTTCCCAGACTAAAACCGATGAGGGTATCTCAACTTCATCATATCCTCTAATTCCAAAGAAGCCACTTCAAACATCTAGTCTTTCCACAACACCTTGATGAGGGGAATTGTATTATTTTTTATCACCTTTTCCCTACAATCTAATATATTCAACAACTTCTCTTTATAAGAGTGGTCATTCTGAAATGGTACTACCTCGGGATTTAGTGCATGGGATGGGTTAAGTATATACTTCCTCAATAGTGACACATGGAATACATCATGTACTTGAGATATGTTCGTTGCGAGTTCTAGTTGATAGTCCACTACTCTAATGAAATCAAGGAACTCAAAAGGACCAATGTACCTAGAAATAAGATTTCCCCTCTTCCCAAATCTCATAACTCTATTTCATGGTGATATGCAAGAGAATACCATATCCCTAACATAAAACTCTAGGTCTCATTGACAATTATCAACCTATCTCTTTTATTGACTCTAAGAATCCTTAATGTTATAACATATGGTCTTACCCTTCTCTACAATATCCTTGACCATTTATGGAATTAGGAGTTTTCACTCCCTAACATCATCTCAACATTCCAGTGTTCTGCACCTCTTCCCATAAAGGGCTTCATAAGGATTCAGTTGGATGCTTGAGAGAAAACTGTTATTGTAAGAGAACTCAACCATGGGAATATATTTATCTCACCCTCCATTGTAGTCCATTGATAATTATCTCAACATTTCCTCTAGTTTTTGGATAGTCTGCTCATATTTGCCATCATTTTGAGGATGACAAGTCATACTGATGTTCAGCTCAATATTTAGAGCATGTTGGATAATCATCCAAAACATAGAGGTGAATCATGGATCTCAATTAGATAAAATCGATAGTGGTACCCCATAACACCATACAACTTCTATGATGTATAACTATTCTAGTTCAACCAAGGATAAATCCTCTTGAATTGTAGTGAAGTGGGTAGTCTTTGTAAGATGATCCAAAACAACCCAGATAACATTGTTTCCTTTGGATGTCTTTATAATTCCGCTGAAAAAGTCCATAGTGAGGTTCTTCCATTTCCATGTTGGTATGGGTAATGGTTGTGTCATCCTCTTTGGATTCTGCCTCTCATCATTCACTTTATAACATACCTGGATCATTGATGAATACTCATAGATTTCCTTCTTTATGGTATCCCACAAAAAAAGATCTCGAAGATCTCAAAACACCATTGTGTTTCCTGAGTTAATGGAGAAATTCAAACCACATGCATCGTACAAAAGATCATTCTTTTACTCCATATTTGATGGATCACATATTCTTATCACAAATCTCACCATTCCATATTCATTAAATTTTAAATCCAAGGATTTCCCTTTTCTGATTTTTTCCACATTATTTTGAATTCCCACATCATCCTTTTAAGAATCATTTAACAATTATAAAAGAGACGGATGGACAATCATTTGTGAAAGACTTAATTATGTTCCCTTCTTCAGGATTCACATGTGCATCTTCATAAAATCTAATAAGATTGGATCCATTTTAATTCTCATCAATGATAGAATTTCTAGGTCCTTTCCACATAGGGATCCTTCAACCTTTTTTCCTTCCCCAGGGTGGTAATGGATTTAGAAATTATAGTCTTTGATCAACTCTAACCATCTTCTTTTTTGCATGTTCAACTCTTTCTGTGTGAATATATACATGAGGGTTTTCTGATCCTTATATATAACACACTTTTCCTCAAAGAGATAATGTCACCATATTTTTTAAGTAATGATTACTATAGCCAACTCCAGAACATGTGTTGGATATTTTTTCTCATGAACATTCAATTTCATTAAATCATTAGAAATGAATTTCTCATTCTGGATCAGCACAAATCCAATGAACTTCTTTAAAGAATCACTAAATAGAACAAAATGTTCTCCACTTGTGTGTAATGTGAGCACGGGTGCAGTGATACGCCTATTTTTCAACTCATTCTTGCAATTTTTTCATTTATCACTCCAATTAAACATGACTCCCTTCCGAGTTATCCTGGTACGATGGTTTGAAAATCATTGGAAATTTCTCACAAATCAGAAAAAATATCTAGCTAACCCCATGAAGATACAGATATCTATCATTGATGTTGGCCTTGTAAATCCCTCAATTGCAACTGTCTTGGAGGGATCCACTGATATCCCACTACTTATGATGATATGACCCATGATAGAGACCTCCTTCAACTAGAACTCTCACATGATGTACTTTTCATGGATCTTCATCGTTCGCAAGGTCTCTAGTACATTTCTTAGATGCTCCTCATTCTCCTCCTTGGTTTGGGATTATATTAGAATATAGTCTATAAAGACTACCATAAATTTGTCAAGGTAAACTCTAAAATATATATTCATCATGTAAATGAATATTTCTATAACATTAGTGATTTTGAAAGACATTCCAATGAATTCATATTTCTTGTACCTTGTACCAAAAGCATTCTTGGCGATATCCTCCTTCTTCACAATTACATGGTAATATCCTGACTACATATCCACCTTCGAGAAGTATTGGGCTCCATGTAACTCATCTAACATTACATAAATTTGGGGTAGAGGAAAATTTTTATTTATCATGATTTTTTTAGCACAAAATAATCAATGAAATTTCACATTGACTCATCATTCTTCATGATGAAGAGGACTGGTGCACCTCATGGTGAAGCACATGGGCGTATAAACCCTTTATCTAGATTATTTTCTAGTTCTTTCTTCAGCTCCCCAATAACCATCCTATACGGAGTCTTTGATATTCACAATGCCCTAGGTATAATATCAATCTAGAATTCATCATCTCTTATAAGAGGAAGACCAGGAAATTCCTCAAGAAACACTTTAGTGAATTCACTCACAATAGTCATTTATTCATGGATTGTAGGATCCTTAGACTCAATCATCATTTCCTAAAAGACATGTTCAAAGGAATTTACCATCTACACATGAGATTATGGTGCAACAAAAGTTTCATCATCCTCCATGCACTTGTACATAATCAAGGGTTGATTCTCCATATGAAGATTAATTTCCCTCTAAAATCAATTTATGTCAGATCTATATATGTAATTCCAATCCATCCCAAGAATTGAATCAAATTTCACCAGAGAGAGTATTATGAGGTTTTATGAGAAGTTAAATCCACAAATTGTTATATAGGAGGATTTATATTCATGAGATGCAATAATTGCCCCATTTTCTACTCTTAGAAACATCTTTACTTCTATGATTTGGGGTTTTGTTGGGATTGTTATACTAAACTTTCAGGATTTAAAATAATGTCTAGAACCAAAATCAAAAAGTACATTCTCTATTCTAGAATGAATAACTAGTGTACCTATCACCACATTGTTATTGGGGTTTTCTTTGGTGGTAGTGGTGGGAAAAGATCACCCGTGCAACCTTAGAGGTTGTTGGTTGCCTCCAAAAAACTCTTAGCATAGGGAACTAGTTTGAAAAGGGCCTTTCTTCTTTGTAGTTATGGAAATGAAAAATACATTGAGGGTCGAATGGAGCGATCCTCTCCTCTATTGCAACAGCGGGTTTTCTTTGTCGGTATTTAATTTCTCGGTTCCAATCTCTTTCACACCTAAAGCAATTTCTCTTCCCCCTCATGCAATTTACGGGGTGATTCATTCCACACCATTGGAAAGTGGGTGTGTGGATTCCATATCAATGTTGGTTTTATCTAGCTAACCATCATAATTAATGTCCACCTTCTAATTATTATCCCCATGATACCCCAAAGATTCACATTTCTCCATTTTGATTTTAAGGACACATAAAATAAATTTTTCACATCTATCAAAATTTCAGATCACTCTAGATTTACATAGGTTAGGTTTTAGCCCACCGAAGAAGCATCGAACCATGCATTTGGGGGTAACGACAAAGTCAAAGCCATATTGTCCAAGCCTTATGTAGTTTTCCTAATACGATCTGATTGATTCGTCATATTTTTTGGTAAGGTAAAGTATGTTCCTTTCCATCTTATGTCGGAAGAATCATGAAAAATATTTATCAAAAAATATTTTTAGAAAATCCTTCCATTCCAACACCTTGATCTCCTCCATAGAGATCATATTTTTTATCAATGCCCACTGATGATCAACTTCACCCTCTATATGTTAAGTATCCATAAAAACCTAATAATGTTCGGAACATTGATGGATGGAAAAGATATTTACAATGGGGTTGATCAATTGTTCAGCAATTGAGGGATCATATGATCCATTAAAAGTAAGAGGCCTTTGTCTCATGAAGCTCTCGATTGTGACAAGTTCTTTCTTAAGGGGGTTGATCGTTCATCATGACCCGTGTCTCTATCCAAGAAAAGATTTAACTGAGAGGTTATTGTGACAACGTTTGTGTTTCTCGATCCCATTGTATTGGGCATCTCATTAGAATAGTCGTTAGATTGATTTTTTCATTAAATGTTAGCCCGATTCCTCCTATTACCATCCATTGGATAGAATAAATGGAATAAATGGGGTAACACATAAATGTTACTCTAATGAAATAATGGATAAATTAAAAATTACAATTATATATTTAACATACGAATTCATAGGATTCAATCTATGTTATCCAAAATCTACTTCCCAATATATATTCCTAGGGGAATTTTTTATTCCATTAAAAATGATTCTTAATAAGCTTATGAATATTGTAAAGAAAATCCCCTAGGAGTGTCACAACCATGACTAAAGCATGGCTCGTTGTCATGCACTAGTTATCATTTGATTCTAGGTCAATGCAGTGTTTTTGGGTTTTACCCTGAGATACATATGTGCCATATCCACCTATATTTGTTCATATCTAGATAGGGAGGGTTTTTCATGGTATACCACTTACACTATACTCACCAAAATTTATGGATTTTTTTATTACACATAGTCCTATCCATTTGTCCTTCACATGGGGTTTCTAATCATAATCAAAAAAAATAACCAAACATATCCTTTGATACCAACTATAAAAACCTACTCATTATTACACACTTAAACATGATTTATTACATAAAAATTCACTTAATAAAATTACATGGATCGATATGTATTGCGTATTGAGAAATTAGGAACACTACATTACAACATAAAACAAAAAATACAACATCATTATTGAAAAATTTATTTACATGAACATAATATTACTTCAAACCTAGCATTGCGTGGGATAACCTAAAGACATGCATAAGAATGTGGTGAGCTATAAATCCCAGTAATGGAACAATCAAAGAATAACATGAAGAATACTGTACATCATAGGAAATAGTAATATCAATGGAGAACAAGAGAAACATGAACATAAAGTCATGATATAGCATGATTATCATAACATGGAAATAAGGAAAAAACATTTAACATGTTATTTGCAAGGGATAAGGCTGATTTCACATAGAGCATGTGTAAACCCTCAATGAACTTGAATTTTCATGAGTAAACCATAATTTCAATTGAATTAGCATTATTAAACCTTCATTGCACTGGGCATATCATGATAATATTATTTAACCAATGCATTGGAGTGTTATCAGGGCACTCTTTTTATAAACATTTTATTTCATGCATAATTGTGCCACCTAGATCATTAAACATGGATTCATTAAACATTATAATTTATTCCATGAATTAGATATGTGGAATACAAAAAATAAAGTCCCCAATAAACAAGTACATTTGAATAATGTTGAATTCCCTTGAAAGAGAAATGGAAGTGGTATTCACTTACACGATGATTTTGTCATAGGAAATTTTGGTGTAACTTTGGCAGCATAACGACGTCACATATAAATTATAAAATGGATTGATAAGAGAGAAAGGGGACTCTCATCATTTAAAAATGAAATGTATATTAAGGGGTTCATGGAACATAATATCAAAACAAATTTAATGTAATTTATATTCCTAATATAAAATAATTTCTTGAATGTAAAAGAGAAGAGATAAATTTGTTATAGTATTTTGGCATGGTGATGGCTGTACATGGGAGGCATTAATGAGAGAGAAAGAGATCTTTCATCATTCCAATATAAGGAGGGATATATGGTGGAGTTTTGAAATCATACACCAACATTTTAAATTGGAAATAAAAGAATATAACAACATAGATAAATTTGGACATAAACGACAAAGGAAGACATCCCTTACATGGAAGTGTGATCCCAATGACTTGGGAGAGACTTGAGAGAGGCTTATAGGGTGAATCGAGAACCTTGGGAGGATTCTTGAGAGGGGCGGTTGGAGGTTTGTCGAGCACCAATGATTTTGAGGGAATATAAATTGGAGGTTGAGTGTTTTTATATGGGAAATGAGAAGGAATTATTTATTATTTAGTTATTGGACCCCACACATTAAAATTATCAAAACAACAAACAATCCCATTGTTTTTCAATTATTTTTTCTAAATGGGTGTGGAAATATTATTTTATAAGTAAAAAGGATGAAATTATTATAATATTAGGCTTTCTTATGTGGAGGAGAGTCACACTCTCAAGGAAATCATTTTAAAAATATAAAACACATTATATGTCTTTGTGGGACCACTAGGGCACTATAAAATTAATCAAAAAATACAAATTCACATTATTTTAATGATTAAAATTATATTGGAAGAATTTACCTTTTAAATTATTTTATTAAATCACTATTAGGTCTGTATGATGTCATAAAACACTAAATATATTTAAATGGTATTTAATTTTAACCCAATAGTTTGATTGTCTCTGAATATTTTGAAAAAATACCCATCAGATAATTTTGACATCCTGAATCCAAAAATGATATCAATTTTATATAAATAGTTTTTTAAATATGTGAAATTTTAATTTTATAATAAAAACTGAAATTTATCCAAAATTCACGGGTTTTGATAAGAATAGTTTTCGAACCTGAATAAATATTACAATTTTATTAATAAAAATTATATGATCATTTATGTTTAATATAAATTAAATTAGTAATAATATTTTATTAAAAAAATAATTAATTAAAAAATACATTAATTCATCAATATAGATATCATAATTGAATTTAAAAATTAACTAAAAATATTATTTGTGTTTTGAAAATCACATAAATTAACAATTATAAAATGAATGTATATAATAATACAGTAAATGAATAGAATAATAGTGCTAGGGTGTTGTTAAATAACCCCTTATAAGTCCCGCATAGGACCAAAGAGTAAGGTGTTAAATGGAACTGACTCTTGGGGGCTTGGATAACATCTCTTTTGTGGTAATCTCTATTAACATCCACATATCACATAGGTAGTTCCATTCAAGATTAGCGTGTTCAATCTCATCTTGTGATTGGTCAATAGAGAATCCATGTGACGCTACCCCCATTTCTGAGCTCCATCAAATGTGCTTCATGTGGAGAATTTCTACTAGATGAGATCATCACTTACTTTGTCTAAGTAAATTGGATTTGATAAAGCCCTATATTTATAGTAATATTGTGGTTACTATTCAATGTCTACATTATCAGTGGTATCAATTCATAATGTTATTTTAAAATCCATTAAACAAAGTAAGTGAATATGTTTTATATAACCACTATATATAATAATACATTTAATTAGATCCGGTGGAATTCTCAATAATAATATTTTTGGTTGTTACAACTTATGTACATCTATGATTAAAAAACCTCCAAACATTATAGAATTTTATTGTCATACAAAAGGAGAAACACCGAGAAGAGAGTATGTTTTCATCAACTCTTATTCGGGTATTCCTCTTCTATTTCTCTATATCTCTATCCCTTCAAAACTCAAATATTAAAAGATTAATAAATTATTATATGAAAATTATACTACTAATCTTAACATACTTAAATAATTACATCAACAATGTAATTATATTTCATAATTATTGTACCTCCTCTTCAGACAATGTCTCCTTAATGGTCGTATAACTGCTCACACGGATGTTTCAAATTTATTTAATATAAATAAACTAATTTCTAGTTACAATAAATTATTTATGATATATACCTATAGAAATATATTTATTTTAATATTATGGAATTAAATTAACTCTTGTAAAAATTACCTTGAAGGAAATATAAAAATCGAAGAAAAAGGATAAATTTTTTAAGGATGACATGATATAAAAAAATTTCCACTTTCATGGTCAGAAATAAGAAGTAGAATAAAATGATTATAATTTATAAATTGTGACATAATTTAGACAAATTTACTACTTTTAAATGTCTTAATAAACCCTTTTTATTATTTAGGTGGCGGAAAAGTGATAAAAATAAGGCGGGATTTATGGTAAAAGGGATGTCAAACGTAATTTCTAATTTCTGGGTTATCATATCCTACACGTTATTTTCGGTATAAGAATTACTACAATGTCCCAGAAATTAATTTTTAGTATACTTTCCCTTTTTTATCAAGTATATACATGTTTCTACCTTGTTATATGATTTTCAATCCAATTAAAAATATTTTTCATGACGTCTCTATTATTCCAAAAAAATCATTAACTCGTATTGAGATTATTCTTATTCAAAAAATAATAATTTTTTATCCAAAATTATGTTCTCCAATATTCAATTTTTTCCCCAAAGATCATTCTAGGATGTAGGATATTTGAAATCCTTTACGAAATTCATCACTTTTAATGGGTTAAATTCATTACTAAGATTTTTATATGTTCTTTGTGGAATGAATGATTGATGAGAATCTATGATGTGATGTAAGGGAAAAAATATCCCTCTAATTTATTGGGTATTGTGATATATCTACTAAGATAATGTGTATTACCAATGAAAACTAGACTAAATTTTTTCATAGTGATGATGTTATGATTTATGTTCATATGTTATTTGGGTACCTGATGCTAGCTTTGTTCTTAACTATATGTGAATTTAGACACTATGATATATAATTTCAATATTATTACTTTATAAAATACTTAGCTCATGATTTAAATGATAACCTTATGTGTATGATATGATGATTTTTTTTATACTGAACCGTTAATAATTGATTCATTCCTTTTATTACTCTCCATACTATGTTTTTAGCTCATATCGTTCATTGATGTATATCCTCAGGTGACTACATTTACTAAGGAGACTGTGACGGATTTTGAAGGAAAAAAATAAGAATTCTTATGTACATGTGTTGTATAAGACTAATTTTCCCCGGACAGAAAACCTGTGTACCCTAGATTGAATAACTATTATTTTTTTAAACTTATAAAATAATTTAACAACCCAGAATGGAAATGTTAGGTTTCTATAGTGGGTATTAGATCCCAATTTAGTTAATTTTTTAATCCAGATTAGGAAAAATTAATAAAAAGTTGAAGTATAATTCTATGTATAGGAAAATATTCTTAAAGATTTATTTTAGGAAAAGGATAAATATTGAGATCATATAAGTTATGCCATTATAGTTAAATTTTTCATTATGATAAATTATGTATTCATGTTTTTGACTTATGTTTTGTTAATATATTTTATATTATAGGAATTGGTGGGAACCATGAGAAACTAGAGAAACAATATATATGGAATACAATGTAATTGTTTTCCAAACAACATGCCCAATTAAATGAGATGTGGAGTTATATACATCAATTTGGTGTTTACCCATTCTCCTGGCCAATGAAAAAATAACATGAAGCATAATTATTTCCTTCCTTCACCTGATAAATCACAACTCTATATTGATTCTTTTTTGTGGAATTGACCACAAACATTTAGTGGGACTTCTGATCCACTTGTTGCTAGAATGTTTTTTATCTGAATGGAGAAGATATTGGTTGTGGTATAATATTCATAGAAAGATTATTTAACTATGGCCATCAATCATTTTTTTTGGAGAAACTGATCAATGGTGTAAATTGATAAACTACAGAAATCTAAATAATGAAATTGTATAAATGGAGTGGGAACACATTAATAAATTTTAATTAATAATTATTTCCTTTAAACTATTTCAAAATATATGGATAGATAATTATTATAGTTGAATTAAAAGTATGGTGAATTTTACATGGATTTTAGGGAAATCATCTTAGGGATTTTAAGATATCCCTTAGGATTTTCTATCAACAACGATAGAGAATATTTATATTCTTAAGTGGTTTTAAAAAACACATTTGAATAGATCTAGTAGTATGAGTATTTGGGAGTTATAAAAAAGTATTTCGATGCATTATAAAAGTAATTATGGAGTTTAGTGAATTGCCCATGGTTATAGATTTGAGAAGAGAAAAATTGAATTTCAAGCAGGTGGGTCAAGTAAAAAATGAAGAAATGTGATGAAACCACCCATAAGTAAAGACTTCTGGGAGAAACACATTGTTAATTGCCTCAAGGGTATGAGTAAATGATTCAAGTGTGGTAGAGAAGACCAATGATTCAATGAATATCGAGGATACATGAAGATGTTGGCCAAAAAGATGGAAAAAATTAAAGAACATCCTAATTCACTAACCTTAATTCAATACTTCAATTTTTGGAACAAGTGAACTATGAAATACAATTAAATAAACCATGGGTCCTTGAGGGTAATAATTCTTTACAACCACCAATGATGAAGGAGAAAGGGAAATATTACTCCCTCATCATAGATGAGGTGGAACATGAAAATGATGTCATATAAGGTTTAAATCCTATTCAATCACAAGGGGGAAAACATTTATTTAATTATTGTAACATTATTTCCTTTATATACTTCATGTGTTCAAGAACTATTGAATCAAAACTCTAACACCTTGAATTAGATGTATCCATAAAAATTCATAATTTTGTGATCAATCTATCCCAAGTGTTGGACCTTTCTCTAATTAGATAATGTGGGACGATTATTCTATTGAATCTCATAATACATAACTAGGTAGAATATAATACTATTTTGCAAATGTATTGGATCTATTTATATAGATAACACATCAAATATAATAGAATGGAAATATATTTTCAAATTTCAAACAATTCCATAATCATTACAAATTTCCAGGAAGTTCAGGAATCTCCATTGGAAAATCATTTAATGGTTCTATAATTGATACCCTATAAAGAAAAATTATACCATACAAGAATGGATGAGTCAAATGAAGTTATAATCCTAGAGGATATTCTCATTCTGATGGAATATACTGATGTATTTCTAGAATATTTTACCAGACATCAACTATACCATGAGGTAGATATATCAATATATCTTATACTCAAATCAACACATATCTCCAAATTCCCCTATAAGACTTCTTTCATCGAATTGGAGTTAAAAAAGAAGGCGGAAGAGAATTTTTACAAAGGTTTTATAAACCCGAGAACATCACCTTGGGGTGCACTAGGTCTCTTTGTATGGAAAATAAGATGGAACAATGTGTGTATGTATAGATTTTCATGATCTCAACAAGATGACGATGAACAAAAACTATCTCCTACAAAATATTAATGACCTGTTTTAGGGAATAAGAGAAGCTATGTTCATTTAAAATTTAGATCTTCATTCTAGATATCATTATCATGAGGTGTAGAATAAATATATTCAGAAGATAGCCTTCTGTGACAAGGTATGTACAAGATGAATTCAATTTGATTCCCTTGAAACATAATAATTCCCCATAAAAATTAATGGAATTTATGAATCGAGTGGTTAGATACTACATTGATTGTTTTGTATAATTTATCGATTACATTCCCATTTACTCTAAGATAATGTTGTGGCATGAATTTAAAATAATTTTTGTGACAAAGACATTAAGGTGTAGGATCTAAATAATGATGTAGATGCTCAATATACAAGAGGGGGGCTGAGTTGTACACTTTAAAAATTTCCTTTGAAACCTTTAAAGTTGATTATGAATAACTATGTTTTCATTAGATAATGAATTTTCTAAATTTAACAAATTTATACTAAGAAAATTCACAACACCTCTAACGCCAATTCAAAAATGATAATAAGGAATGAAGTTATAAACTTCATGTTCTATGTACTTGCTTAAAACTAGAAAGATATTCCGATAGTAGGTTCTGGAAATATTGATCCAGAAATTGAAACATAACTAAAGATTACAATATATGATTCTACCTTAAAGCGTATAGCATCTATATGAAACAGAGTACATGTAGAAAGTATAAGAAAGTTATACTTTCCTTACAATACAATATGCAGCTGAAACAAACAGGTAGTAAAACTACAAATAACAAACAATAACTCTTTTTACCCAAAGAGAAGGGTATCTAACAACCCTAGATAAAGGTCTCTTGATTTATACTTTCATGAAATTCTGTCTTACCCACACCAGTGTAAGCCCTCGATACGAAAATCGGAATCTCTGTCTTGCTATCCCCGCAAGCCCTCAACTTCAAGGTAGTTGGCAACTTCTGTCTTCCTCAGCAAGGAAGCCCTCGAACTTCAAGGTAGTCGGCACCGCTATCTTCCTATCCTCGAAAGTCCTTGAATGTAATCACCAACATTCGGAGTCGCATGAAGCTTTGAGAGTTAATAAGACCCTATCTCTCTAGAAATCACTTCAAGCATGTAATCACATGAGTCGAAGATCAGTCTCAAGCTCTTTCAAATGAGCTCCTATTTATAGGCTCGGTCGAACTCCTTTCCAACGGTCATATCTTCCTTAATAATCGGAGGGACCTGTACACATGTCACTTAACCAACAGTTAGTTTATAATGGAATAGACGACATCGTTTTATAACAAAACAAGTATAACAGAAAGTACGACATCGTTTTAAGTCTAACACAAAAGATCTGAGTGAAGGTTCAGAGTGTAAGAAAAAATATTAAAGAGTAGACAAAATTATAAGTGTAATAAAAATGAAAGTTCAGAGTCTAACCAAAAATAATATTCTGAGTCTAAATAAATTCGGATTTTATAAAGAAAAGATGATCAGATTCTATTTAATAGTTGAAATCAGAATGAGAATTTGGATGGACAATTCGTTAACAGAATTTGTCATGAGAATTTGTAATCAGGATTTGTCATCAAATTTCGGTGTGAAACTTAATGAGAGTTCATATTCAGAATTCGGAGTAGAACTTTGTTAGTGTTCGTATCCAGAATTTTAAGTGGAACTTCATTACAGTTCTCATCCAGAATTCAGAGCCTAAAACAGAATGCTTCATATAAAATTTATAAACGATTCTAAGAATATAGAAATGAATCCGATTTTTATACATAATAAAAATATGGATATAGATAATGAAAATATGATAAGAATAGTTTTTCTTATAAAATAGATTTTTCTTATAAAAGAGATTTTCCTTATAAAAGAAATTTTCCTTATAAATGCAATTTTCCTTATAAAAGAAATTTTCCTTATAAAAGCAATTTTCCTTAGAAAAGCGATTTTCCTTACAAAAGCGATTTTCCTTATAAAAGTGATTTTTCTTAAAGATAAGGTGTTTGTGATTTTAAAAGCAAGAAGGAATAGAAAAGTCATAAGGAAAACCTTATTGACTCAACAATCTCCCCCTTTTTGGAAAGCACAAACATCCTTACGAAAAAGAATGACTAAGGAGAAAAAAACATTATGTCTTATGTCCCTTTGCTTATGGATATTGATGAATATGAATAACTCCCCCTTAGGCTTTGAAACTCTAAGGATCGTATTCTAGATTTCCAGAATGATATTTCATTAAGAATAAGAATGTATTCTTTAATGAAAAACTCCCCCATAGATAAACTCTATTAGAGTTCTTTTTCTTTCTCACCCTTTGTTAAGGTTCTTTTTCCTTTTAACCTTTTGTTAGGGTTCTTTTTCCTTCTCCCCCTTTGTTATTTTCAAAAATAATTTGAGGTAATGGAAAACATAACAAAGTACCTGAAAAATTAGTTACAACAACAAAAGAGGCAAGCAAGCAAGATTTTCATTAAGTTTGATAGTTCAAAAACAAGAAAGATAAGATACAACAAAAGATCAGATTTGTTTATTTTGGATCCTTTTCATTCGACATGAGACCCATGAGAATATTCTTTATCTTCTTCAAGTCTTTATGGTCTTACTCAGCTTGCTTCTCTAACACAACTATTCTTGCACTTTGAGCATCAATCTTTTCTTCCTGGGCTACAATATTTTCTTCCTGATCTTTCAAAACTTGTTCTTCCTTTATCAACTTCTCTTCAATCTCAATCTGATGATCCCTTTCATTCCTCCAGTTTTGAGCAACATAATTCAACTCCCCATTCAGATCTATGTCTTCTTAAATCCGGGAATTCATCTTAGCTGTCAACTTTTCTTTAATGGAAGAAGTAAGATCATTTATCTTCCTGTCTTCTGTCTCAAATGCATCTTTAACATTATCTTGGAAATAATCCAAGAGCCTCATCTCTTCTACAGGTTTCCTCCACCAACTCTTCATTTTGTTACAAGAACTTTTGTGGGATTCATAGCCAACAAAAAAAGTTTTGAACTGAGCCTCTATCTCAACACATTTGTCCATAACCATGGATACATAGTCTATTTTCTGATTCAAAGTATGTTGGAGCATCTGGAATCTTGAATCAATACTTGAGATTGTCGGAATAGAACCCACCAACTTTTCTAAAGACAGAATAATAAAGTCATGCACCAACAAAGATGAATCCGAATCCGAAACTTTTCATTGAGAATTTTCTTCTTCAAATTTCTCATCCTTCTTCTTAGAAGAATCACCAACTTCCCTTCTCTTTATAGCCACTGAGCTCAGGATATCGACAACAAGTTCCTTTCCCTTGTCCTTTTTCGGAATGGATTGCTGTTCCGGAGTTTTCTGATCACTACCATACACTTGAACAATATTGTCTTCATCATCAATAACATTTTGAGCACCATCCTCTAAATTCTACATTTGAGCAATATCATGTAGAAGTTGTTCTTCCTATGCATGATAAGCTACTTCTTGTTCTCCATTCTCCTCATCCTTTCCTGGAGTGACTAACTTAGAGGACTCAGCTTCTGAAGTTCAGAGTGAAAAATGTTCCGAAGGTGTCCCCTTATAATCAACTACTTGCTTTAATATATTTCCGGTCTCACCAATACCTTCATCAACTGCTTCTTCCTCTTGCACTTCCTCAAACTGCTCAACTTCCTCAACATGCTTAGCAACTGCCTCTTCCGGAGTGACATAGTTTCTTCCTGGAGTCTCAGGTAGAGATTCCAAAGAAAAAGATCTCGGAACTGGAATGTTTGTGGAAACCATCTCCTTAAAAATGAACAAAGTCTGTGCTACCTCAGCTTCAGACATCTTATTCTTAAGATTCTTTTGTTTCACTTGTTTTTCTAATTCATCCGCTATTTTTTCCTTCAAGGCCTTAGCCTCCGCAGGATCCAAGCCAAACTGAGGCTCCCCTTGCAATCTCTTCTCTTTCATTTCCCTCCACTTAGAAACTACCTCATTAGGATAAGATTTCTTCTTCTTCGGTTTTGGAGGTGCGGAATGAACTTCCTTAGATTTGGGATTCCCTTCTTCAACTTCAACTTCTTTCATCTTTCTCTTCTTCACTGTCTTAGAAGATTCAGGTTCACCAACTTTCAGAACCGCTTCTTCTTAAACTGGAAAATCAAAGAACTTGCTAGTCTTCTTGTCTAAGGCAACATTCATCCTTTTGAGGGTACCATCATTCACCAACATAATTTTTAAAACCCTTGTCTTAGACTTTCAACCCTCCTTGAAAGACTCATGTCACCAAACTATTAACTTCGAGATGATTTCTGGATACATTATGATCTGAGCTCTCAGATTCCCTTTCTTAATATTCTCAATGGTAATAAGAATGTGTTTCATCAGATTAAACATCCTTAGATTTATAAAAAAATCTAAGATAAAGATCTCACTCTTCTTCAAACTGTATTTATCACCCTTTCTCAGTATGATAAAGCCTTGTACCCATAATTCTAGAATCCGAAAATTCGTAGACAGACTAGAAATATTCGGAGGCTTGTCATCTGACAGTCCGAGAGTCTCCAAAGCCTTTTCCTTTTTGAAAATTTCTTTTGAATCCGGAAATAAATGAGTGATGAACTTGGCTTCTCCTTCATTGTTCAGCCCTACCAAGCTGGCTGCCTTGGCATAAGAAAGCTTATAAGTCTTGCCATAAGACATAAATGAAAATTTCTCCCAACCATCATTCTTAAAGAAGGAAACTATGTCATAGAACTCTAAAAGAAACTCCGAATATACATCATCTTGATTCTCGGGATTAGACTCTGAAACATCTTCCCATTTGTTAAGCTTTATGTTCTTGGATATAAGAGAATCATACTTGTTGAAGAAATCATGATGAACCAACCATTCTCTATATACTAACCACTGAGAAATCGGCTTAGAGGTTGACATGTCTTGAGAAGCTACTTCCACAGAGATTCGGATCTGAAGACTTCTGAGAAGTTCCGAACGGAAATTGCTGAAGATCAGAACGGCCTTAAAACGGAGAGGCAGAGCTTCAGGATGCTAGAGCATGAAAACCCGATGTGGGATGAACATTTGGGGTCCCATTTAAATAGGCAACGATATGATGGTTCATCTTCCTCAGTTGATCGAACAGTTGTAAAAAAACTGAGATCAGATCTGATGGTTGAAAACCAATTCTCAAGAAAACATGAATCTGATCTTTTGAGGTTTTTATTAAAAAAAATATTTAAGGAAACTACAATTTGAAAACAAAATATAATAAAACAGCAGTTGGTAAAGTATGATTATGAAAACCTGAGTAAGGAAATCATACCTTTCGAATTGTCTTAGGAGGATTATTCGTAATGGGAAATATTCTTCTTGAAGAAAAAAATCGACTACGAAAAATTTTTACTACGAAAAGGCAAAGTTCGCAATATTCTCTACGAAAAAACATAACAAAGAAAACAAAAATTCATTACAAGATTTTCAACATGAATATTTCATTACAAAAGTTTGAATACGAAAATCTCATTATGAAAGTCCTGGTATGAAAATCTCGTTACGGAAACACCAGTACAAGGTTTTCCATTCCGGAAGTTTTCAATACGAAAATTTCCATTCCAAAAGTTTTCTATACGAAAATATCCATTCTGGAAAATTTCAGTTCTGGAAATTACCATTCCAGAAATTTAGTTCCAAAAAGTTTGAAAAAATAACATTGAAAAAATTAGTTACTCTAACAATCAAATGTACTCCCCCTATGAAAAAGAGTTTACTACTGTAAGGAGACTTTTTCAACAGAAAGTTATTTAAGAAATATTACCTTACATTTATCATTCCTAACTTCTGTTTAATTTATTCCAATCTATCAGAAGGCAAATATTTTGTGAAAATATCAGCAAGTTGATCTTGCGTTCTGATAAACTGAAGAATAATATCTCCTTTTAGTGTTTGATCCCTAAGAAAGTGATGCCTAATATCTATGTGTTTTTCACGTGAGTGAATTGCAGGGTTCTTACTTAGGGAAATGGAACTTCTGTTATCACACAAAATTTGAGTTTTAGTAGTGCTTAAGACCCTTAACAAAAATAACATTTGAAATCAATGTTTTACCTAGAAGAACAATATTACCAATACCAACAATCTCTCCTTTAACATTATCTCTGAAAGTTACCTTTCCTTCATTTGTTTTGATAATCTTTTCAAAATAGCTTTTGTAACCAGTCATGTGCCAGGAGCATCCACTATCCATGTACCATGTGTTGCTGTTGGTACTCTCTTTATTTTCCTTAAATCAATAAGAGAATTAGTCTTTCGAAATCCAAACTTGTTTGGATCCGAGATTTCCAGATAACAAAACTTTAGGTACCCACATCTTCTTAGAGAAATAATCTTTATGAAATCCTAGAGATTGGGTTTTTTTTAAGGAACAATTCTTTACCTAGTGACCACCACATTGACACTTGGAACAAAATGGGGAACTTTGAGGAACAGAATAATTGTTACTAAAAATTGGTTTTTCATGGGTATAACCAAATCCAGATTTATTTCTTAAAGGTCATATTTGGGAATAAATTTTATCAAAATTTTCCTTACCGTTTGTAAAGTTTGATAAACACTTCTTTAAGGAAAAAATTTCATACTTGAGTTTTGTAACCAAGTTTTTATCCTCAAAATCATTAGTTTTAGAACTCGAGCTAGGCTCGAAAACATTTTTCTTAGAAATTAATTTTTCTAACTCTTTAGAATGTTTTTTCTTCTCAGAACTTACTTCCTGAAGATTTTTTGAAATACTTTAAAAATCATCATTTTTTCTATCAAGATCTTTAGAAATATCTGATATTTCTTTAATAAGAATATTATTCCTAGAGTTTTCCTTATCATGTTTTTTATTGAGTTTGGAATAATCAATTTCAAGGGGTTCAGCAGACCTAGAAACTTCTTCATAAGTAGGTAAAGTATTTTATTCATCAGAAGAGGTTTCATCATCTGAAGATTTATAATACTTACTATCATTATAATTTAAAGAAACATTGATCAATGATTCATCATTTCGTACCTTATCCATAAAGCAATGATTGTTAATAGGTAGTATGGCTACAAGACCAAGATTCTTCTATCTTGACGATTAATAATCAGAAGATTCATCTGAAGAGTCACCACCACTGGCACTCCAGGTGTCACTAGCTTTCAGAACATTCTTAGCTTTGGCTTTATAATACTTCATTATGTTCCTGTTTGAATTCCTCTCTTTCCTTTCTTTCTTTTAGAGCGAAGGGCAATCTGGTCTAATATTTCCAGCTCTCTTTCATTCATAACACGTGACTTCTCCATCTTTACTATATTTCCTTTCCATTTTCTTATACTTGGATTGGAAATTTCATTGGACATCTATCTTGTTCATCCTTCGAGCAAGATTTTCTAACTCATTTTCAGAGACTTCACTCTCACTAGATGCGGATTGGAAAATAACTTTCACAGACTTGAATCTGGTTACCCTCTTAGGATTCTTAGCTTTCATTTCATTTGATGTTGTTGTAAAGGCAACAGTACCATTTCCATTTTTCTTCTTGATATTTTTAGCATCTCTCTTCATTCTGGTTTCATGTTGGAGAAGAGTTCTGAATAACTCATCAAGAGAAATTTGAGTGACCTTCCTGTTCTGATATAGCAGTTCTTTTTAATTCCCAATCGTTGGGTGTAATATCAATTATTTTTTCCACAAGTGCTTCATCATCTAACCCTTTATCTCCCATAGACTGTAAACTGTTGACTATAGTCATGAATATCTGTTGAACTTTACAAATTGGTTCACCATAAGGAAAATTGAAGCCATTGTATTCAGCTCTAAGCATAGCTCTCTGAGTCTCAACCACTTTAGAAGTTCCAAAGTGTGTAACCTCTAACTTATTCTAGATACAATTAGCTGCTTCACAAGAAGAAATTTGGCTATATATATTTCTAGTCATTGAACAATGTAAGGTACTGCGTACCTTATAATTGAGTTGATACTCTTGCTTTTCCTGGTTAGTGGAAGTTCTAACGTTCTTATCAGGAATTTTATAATCTCCGGTAAGCATAACAAAGTTTTCCACTACAGTATTGATAACAAAAGTCTTCATTCGATCTCTCCAGTACTCATAGTCATTACCATCAAAGATTGGTGGTCTTGTTGGATTTATATTATCAATGGAGCAAACATTGATTCATGTCATACTTAAAATAACCTTTGTCACACAAACTTGTTAGTAGAAAAAGTTCATAATCACAAAGTCGGAATGACAATGTTCGGAATGACAATGTTCGGAATGAAAAATTTCGGAATGACAAATAAATTTCTAATCAAGTATGAAGAATAAAGGAAAATGAACAAGAAAAACTTAAACGTGAGTATAAGTATTTCAGAGACCTGCTCTGATACCAATTGTTGGATCGAAATAATGAAGTTATAAAATTCAAGTTCTATGTACTTTCTTCAAACTAGAAAGAGATTCTGAAAGTAGGTTCCAGAAATATTGATCTGGAAAATAAAACATAACTAAAGATTACAATATGAGATTCTTCCTTAAAGCTTATAGAATCTAAATGAAGCAGAGTACATGTAGGAAGTATAAGAAAGTTTTACTTTCCTTACAATACAATATGCAGTGGAAAAAACAGGTAATAAACTACAAATAACAAACAATAACTCTTTTAACCCAAAGAGAAGGGTATCCAACAACCTTGGATAAAGGTCTCTTGATTTATACGTTCAAGAAAGTCTGTCTTACCCACACCAGGGTAAGCCCTCGATACAAATATCGGAATCTCTGTCTTGCTATCCCCGCAAGCCCTCAACTTCAAGGTAGTTGGCAACCTCTGTCTTCCTCAGGAAGGAAGCCCTCAAACATCAAGGTAGTAGGCACCTCTGTCTTCCTATCCATGGAAGTCCTCGAATGTAATCACCAACATTTGGAGTCTCACGAGGCTTTGAGAGTTAATAAGAGCCTCTCTCTTTAGAAATCACTTCAAGCATGTAATCACATGAGTCAAAGATCAGTCTCGAGATCTTTCAAATGAGATCCTATTTATAGGCTCGGTCGACCTCCATTCCAGCGGTTATATCTTCCTTAAAAATCGGAGGGACCTGTACACGTGTCACTTAACCAATGGTTAGTTTATAACGGAATAGACGACAACGTTTTATAACAAAACAAGTGTAACAGAAAGTACGACATTGTTTAAAGTCTAACAAAAATGTTCAAAGTGAAGGTTCAGAGTGTAAGAAAAAATATTAAAGAGTAGACAAATTATAAAAGTGTAAGCAAAATGAAAGTTCGGAGTCTAACCAAAAATAATATTCGGAGTCTAAATAAATTCATATTGTATAATGAAAAGATGATCAGATTCTGTTTAATAGGTGAATTCGGAATGAAAATTCAAAATGAGAATTCGTCATCAGAATTCGTAATGAGAATTCATAACCAGGATTTGTAATCAGATTTTGGTGTCGAACATCGTGAGAGTTCGTATCCAGAATTCGGAGTAGAAGTTTATTAGAGTTTGTATCCAGAATTCGGAGTGGAACTTCATTACAGTTCTCATCCAGAATTCAGATCCTAAAACAGAATGCTTCATATCAAAGTTTTAAACGATTCCGAGAATATAGAAATGAATCTGATTCTTATACATAAGAAAAATATGGATATAGATAATGAAAATATGATAAGAATAATTTTCCTTATAAAAGCGATTTTCCCTATAAAAGCGACTTTCCTTATAAAAGCAATTTTCATTATAAAAGAAATTTTCATTATAAAGACAATTTTCCTTATAAAAGTGATTTTCCTTATTAAAGCGATTTTCCTTATAAAAGAGATTTTCCGTATAAATGCGATTTTCCTTAAAGATAAGGTGTTTATGCTTTTCAAAACAATAAGGAATGGAAAAGTAATAAGGAAAACCTTATTGAATCAACATTAGGTAGGATAAAATGCATGCAATTATTTTCAACTATGACTTCACCATGAATTAAGCAACAATCATGGTGTAAATTATCATAGGTGAAGGAATTTCTTTGCACCCTTCAACAATAATGGAAATTGACGAATGGCGGAGACCCACAAGTATCATGGAAATCTAAAGATTTTTTTGTCATGGAAGGGTAGTATTGGTGTTTTTTAAGAAGTTTATTATGCTTCATGAGCCTCCAAAATAAGATAAGGTATAAATTTTTAAATTATTTCCCTAAAAAGAGTGTTCGAAAAAATTTAATGACCTCATGAAGATATTAGTCACCATCACTATAATCACACTACAATCAAGTGGATAACACTTTGTGATATTCAATAATTCCTAAAAAAACAGAATGTAATGTGTACTCATGCAGAACATAAAGTTGATATCATATGCCTCTTGAAAACTGAATATCTTATAGAAAAACTACCTCAAAAATGATCTAAAGAAAGTATTTGTGATCATCACTGGAAGATTTGGAAACACTACCTCTATGTTGAGAAGTTTTAAATATATACTAATCACATGAGTTTGAAGTATATATTCATATATAATTAGTTCAATATGCATCAAAGAAGACATTAATAGAAAATCAAGGTCTATGATTACTCTATCCACTGTCATCCAATAATGAAAAAGAAGGAAGCTAAGGCTCTTGGAAGAAAATAACCTACTACTTTATCCATGATATAGATTGAGATTTACACTTTCTCCATGAATATAAAATGGAATGATCGATAAATAATATATAATTGTAAGACATCCAACCTCACCAAAATGATTTCACAACCATCTATCTTTGATAATATCATGGATGCATAATGGGAGGATCTAGATCATAAAAATATGGTGAACGTTGTAAAGGAAAGAAATATTCCTTAGTTATATATCAATGTACATTGTGTCATTTGATTTGGAACTACAATTGTTGTGCCTTTATCCCAAAAGATAATGACTGAGCTTTTAGATAATGTACATAGATTATCTTTCTCCACCATTCCTGGAACTACCAACATGTGTTGGGGTCTTTGAGAGAACTTTAGTTGGGGTAACCTAATGAAATTGATTTTTGAGTAAACCCCAATGATCTTGGTATGTTATCAACATTATGTAGAGGTACAAAATCCAATTTCATGATGCAAACGTTTCTAATACCCATGTAGAAATTGGAAAAAATAACAATGGACTTCTTTACTAGTTTTATGAAGACATATAGAGGAAACAATGTGAAATGGATAGTTTTTGATTAAATCAACAAGACTACCCACGTATTCATTATTCTGGAATATTCCTCACTTGAACAAAATTTTATGATATTTTTAATGGAAGTGGTGATGATATATAGGGAATAATTTTTAATCGTATAAAATCATTATCAAATGTTCACATATAACTTCTAGATATGTCTTAATATTTATCTGAATACTAAATTTAATTTCAATATGATCTATCGCATCTAAATTTATGGTAAATCTTAAAATACTCTTTAGACACTCACGTACATACTGATATCCAAGTCAATGGAATTTAATAGAGGATTAGATCAATGTGTTCCATTTATTGTTCTCTCATACAAAAACATATACTAATCAATTATTCAAACATCTCCATCTATTGCTCCATATGTGAAGCTATGTTGAACTCATATATATTGAGATTATATGGGGGGGATGAAAACAACTTGGACATAATCATTATAAATTGATGAAAAATAAGGATATAGCCATCCAAAAAACATATATATGTTTTTCATAGTCGGTAGAAGAGTTGTGATTAAAATTGTCAAAGGGACTCGGTGTTTGAAGATGAAGACAATTTTATCATTTTAATATCATGATATAATAGATTCATATAGGTATGAAATAATTTTAATCTTATATCTAGGTAAGTAATCCCCTTTTATTTCCTTGACGTCATAAGATTGGTGACAAATTTGATTTTACATCCACCAAATATAGCTCAAGTTCAGGATGTGTTTAACATATCTCCCCTGAGAAAGTTCATATTTTTTCCCTCAGATATGCTAAATTTGGATGTTATAAAACTGTTGGATGACATCTCATATTTATATCATTCTATGAAGATTTTAAACTATATAGAGAAATATAAATGAATCAAACCGCTCACCTTGTAAAAGTATAACAGTAGGAGAATTAATATGAAGATGTGATATGGGGTGTATTAGGTATATTTAAAAAAATTACCCTAACATATTATCAACTGATAATATGGGTTGAAATTATATGGATGAAATTTCTATGTGGGGAAAATGTGAAAATACATTGTTTATAAATGATATTTTATTGAAATAAATGTGTGTTATATTATATTTTTTTATCATTATGTATATTCAACGCATATTGAATTTGACAACAACTAATTACATTTATAAATATTGATACATTAATCAGAAACTAAAACCATGAAAATTAAAAAAAATATAATGACCCAACAAATATATAATAAGTAAAAAAATGTAAAATTTTGGATCCTTTTAATTTGGTAGAATATTTTCCCCCAGAACTTTCACTATAGAAATAATTTCAAATATTAGTTAACCAACCTAAATCATTGGGGAAAAATATAGATCCTTTGGTTGAATTATAGTGAAAATTGAATGAATCAATAAATTAGTATTTATAATAAGTAATGCGCCTGTTGGAATAATAATGTGAAAATTTGAATAGTAACTGAACCATTGGGAATCGAAACCTCACCAGTGGGAATGGTAACCTGGCTGTTAGAATTCTAATTTGACCTCAAAATAATAAAATTAGAACTAAATAAAATTTATTATGATTAATATAATTAAATATATGTTTTATAATTCAAAAAAAATAAATATTACGATTTAAAAACACAAAAGAAATATAATAACATTTTTAATAAATATTGTTTTAAGGTATTTCAAAAAAATCATAATTTTTATATTAAAATTTTAAATACATTATGATGAATATTTATTTTATTGAAATTAATTCATATTATACTTCATCAAAATGAAATTTTCAAAGGGTTGTTTTTTTGTAATTTTCTAAAATACATCAATTTTTAGATTAATAGTAAAAATATTATTTTTTGGTAGCCAGTGTATTTTATGTTTCATCATTAATAAGGTAATAATGACATATTAAACTATTGAAACGTTTGAAAGACCAGGAACAAATTTCATTTGGTTAATGTGACATTTAAATAATATAAACATGTTTTCCAAAACTGAAAATTATTTTCCAATGTCTAATGTACTACCTCAAAATAACAAATTTCATTTTTTCCGACTTTCCATTATAAAAAAGAATCAAATTAGAAATATATATGATTTTAAACCATATATTAATTATATTTTATTTTTATATATTCCCTAATTTAATTAATATCACTATTACAATGATTACATATCATATGGAATTTTGTTCAATAATTTATTCTAAAAATACCCACACCACTAAGTATAAATAACCTTTATTCCTCCCCTTGGAAAACCACTACTCCCATACATACCATAGACAGAACACTCATACTTCCTATCCCCTAATAACCATAGTAGAATGTTTTATTCTCTATAGTATAAAACCTTAATCATCATGGGAGTTTAGTTTTGTATGAGAGGAGAATTGTAACATCCCAGGTAAATAAAGAATAAAGAATTTTCATATTTATTAATATTTACAAATTAAATATTAATTTTACTTTAAATGGGTTTCTATGATCGATAGCGTACCCGATACTCAACAAAGAGTTGCATTGAAATCTTACGTTGCACGCTAGTAATAAAATAATATTATTTTAAATGGTAGATAACACATAGCCGTTGTATTGGAGGGAATGGATATAAATAACTAAAATATTATTATTTATGTTTTTAATGTTTTTACATTTATCCAATAAAAGATAAAGTCTTAAAATATGGAAAGAATTCAATTTTGGGCATATATACCCTAATATTCAATAAAGGTTCACTTATCACCTTTTGATGGAGAACCGTCATTAAATATAGTTTTGGTAACTCTTATACATTCTATGGGACCAAATAAAACTCTTCTTTAGAATTGGGACATCAAAATTTACTTTGTGTACATTTTTGGTATTTTTCCGATCAAGTTCATTTTTTAATGAATAGTGAAAAATGTTGTATTTTAATTCAAAACCTAGTTTTAATATAATTTATTAATATTATAATATTATCTTATGAATTGGTTTTAGAGTTTAATTAGAATATATTTTTACCATTTAATCCAATAGTGGTTGTTGGAATTAATTTTACTTTGAAATTGGACTTAAACTAGTGTCAATATTTTGATACTTATTGTTTCATAAAAACACGCTATTGGCTCTGACAATGGGAATTAATTATTAAATTAATTAAAGAAACTTAGATGTTTTTAATTTTTTAAAATAGACATAATTTTTGAATTCGTAATATCAAATATTGCTTAGGGTGAAGTTTGGGTATTTTTCTGAAAAACATCAATTTTTGATGAATAGTGAAACCACTAAGTGGTACTTAAAAAAACTGATTTTTCGTTTAAATGAAATTTTACCACCTTTGTGTTTTGAATTTCAAAAATTCGACATAAATGGTTGTCATTAAGAAGTAAAATTTGGTTCAATGGGATTGATATAATTTTTTGGTGAATAGTAACTTTAAAGTTTTTAATCTCGATTAGAAGTAATTAGTGTAGTTTAAGGTAAGAATAATGTTTTAATAATATGAAATGAACTAGACACATGTCCTACCATTATTTTATGTATCATGGCCGACCGCGACAATCCATGGGTCAACTTGGGGAACTCATGGAGCCACTTTGGAAGGAAAATGACATTACTATCATTTTATTTAATGTTAAAGTAAAAATGTCATAAACATGAGTTCTTTTACTAAAAAAATTAAGTGGGGTAATAAAAGTCATATATTTGACTATAAATATTAATTATAAATCTAAAAAGATTTCCTACATCATTATATTTTTATTATAATTTCAGACATTAAATAAATTAAATTATTTATGACATCATGATGATGCAGCGATTACCTCATTATTTAACGATTTAAATAAAATGAAAATATAATGTAAAATCTATGACATACACATGTCAAAAACCTAATGTATGTGTATATTTAGAACTCCTATCACCTTATCCTCTAAATATATAATTTTTTGACCTTTTCAATCCGAAAAGAATTTTATGATAAAGTAACCTTTTATAACTTTCCAAGAGTGCCCCTCCTCTCCTCTTATAAAAGACCCCCACCTCTACCACCATACCCACACTTCCAAAGCCTTTGGATCGGCCAAACCCTGCCCATTTTGTCTATCCACATCCCTCTCTTACTCCTAGAAGCCTCACTTTGGGAATAAGTCTTCCCAAGGAAGCCATTGAGCTCAAATCAAAAAGTGTTACCCATTTTAAAGGTAGTGTTTTCTCTTGTGTTCTTTTGTTTTATTTTGCTTCTCCAACCCTCTAAACTCTTTTTATTCCTTTATTTTGTAATAGAACCAGTATCTTAAATACCGTAAGATGTTTTTATAAGAAGTATTCGAGCTACACCAACACACACCTCCGTCTAATGGTAAAAGAACATAATGTTTCTGTGTTTGGCGAATTTCTGCCTCACGAAATGATGATTGTTCAATATTCTTTTAACACCTTTAATGGTGGCCATTAAGATGTAACTATATTTATATATGATATATATTATGTTTATGTTTTCCTTATGCTTCTATATTTTTCATTTGTGGCATAACTTTATGGTTTCCATTGTGGGTAAACACGATAATTTCATTTTAGGAAGTGCAGACTACAGCCCCCTCAAAGTGATTTGATTCGTTAATTCCATATGTGGGACGTATAAAGGATGGATTTAAAGTTATTATATATGATTTATTTTACATCTAAATGATTAATATAATTCTAGAATTAAAATATACATACCTATCATTTAGTTTTAATTCCATTAATATGACGTAGAAATGAAAGTAGCGTTCATAAGTAACGTACTGCTTACCGTCTCCATGAATGGTGCATTTCATTTCTTACCTCTAAATGATTTTGTAATATTCTAAATACATGAATATTCTGGATATATATGATATATATGATATCCCAATCATAAATATCATTCTTTATATAAAGAACCTCAGACCACAAGAACATTATGTAATTGTAAGAAGTCCACTTTCGACTTGAGAACCAAATATTGACAAAACAAACATTATTAACATAAATTATTACATAATTTTTATAAAATGGTAATAAGTGATATAAAAGTAATAATGAACTTGAAAAAGGTTCTTAAGAAAGTAGAAATTAACTCAAGTTTATTATTCATGACGTTAAAGAACGATCGAGTCAAGTCGGACCCGAGGTAAGGGACTTCATCTCAATCTCTTTTCATTGAGGCATATTTCGTTCTTTTATACGGTGTATAAACCCCTTTGACTTTAATTTTAATACAAAAGGAATCTTTTTCTACGAAGCGTTTTACTAAACGACAAAAAGGAATGTCTCTTTTAACGTACATGGTGACAATGCCATTTTCCGCCACCTCGAGTATTATTTGGTCTTTGGCTTCCACAATAAGCCGTAATGTTTTTTTTAATGAAATAAATACCATATAATATTTTATGTATTTTGGTATTGAAAATTGGTTTTATAATGGATTTGTTATGTCCATATATTTTAGCGATATATTGTGATCAAAGTGTGGAAATGTTTTCATTCCATTATATTTTTTTTATGTCTTATGATTTTATAATGGTACTTGGACATTTGACGGGTGGTTATGTGATAAACCATATGACGGGTGGTGCTGTGAATACAAGGATGGGTGGTTACTTTATGACCTCCAATTCATTGGGTATGGAATTCATCTGTATGGCTATTCCATTAAGTGATATGTGTGGAGTTCGACCGTATGGTTATTCCATTTAAGTATGTTTATGTCCCAAGTTACCTTTATATGTTATGTGATCTTTATATGGGTTTTATGGAAATCATTTGGTTACAAAAGGTTAATTAATGGTCTTTTATTTAGTGAATTGTTTTCACTACTTCATAAAGGTGAAAAGTATTACTTTGATAATGTATACATGGCTTACCTGTTGTTTTGATAAAATAACAGTTTTCATTCTTTGTGTATCCCTTACTGAGCTTTTTATGCTCACCCCAAGTTGTTTGAAATGTTTTTCACATGATATAATGTCAAATAAGGTCAAGAATGAGATCAAGGGAAAGTCATGCTATATAAAACATGGAACTAGACATGTTTATTTTTAAGAGTTTTTATTCCATGGAAACTTAGTAGAAGTGTCTACTTTGTAATCTTTCGAGATGTAATAGTTATGTCCTAATTCTCTAAAACTATAAACCTAAAATGATCCTCAATGTGAACTATTCATTTAATTCAATATTATGTAAGGTTTAAGGCCGGGGCATTATAAGAATCATTAAGAAGATGGTTTGTTTACATTAACAAATCTTTGTGATTTCCTCATCACTTACCCTTTCACTCAAACCTATAAACTAAAATATTATAAGATTAATATATTTCTATTTGTAAATTATACTAAACATGTTATCCAAATTAATTAATAATATCTACTATGTTATTATATTTTATAATTCCCATACCACCTCTTCGGGAAATGTTCTGTTAATGTCAAGTAAACCACCAATGAGGAAATTCCAAATCATTCTCTTATCACCTACCATAAGGATGTTTATATTAAATTATTTACGAAATATAAATTTATAAATAAATTTATTTTTAGATTATTTAATTAGTTCCACTCATGAATAAATTTTCTTGACCAAAATTGAATAATTGAACAGAAGTGGAAAAAGCTTAAGAAAACATGATATCAAAATGGTTACCCTTTAACAATGAGAATTATGAAATTGAATCAAATGATTATAATTGATAAAAAGTGACATAAATTTATATAATTAACTTAAATTTCATTTTTTTCGTAATCCTTACATTATTATTCATGATGTAGAAAGGTGGTGAAATAAAGAAGGACTAATGATAAGGGTAATCTCAAACCCAATTCCTTGTTTTTTTTGGGTTACATTAACTTTCACAACATTTTCAGTATAGATATTCCTATAATGTCCCATAAATTCCTTTACACTAACATTTATCTTTTACATTGGGGATATACATGTTCATACCTTATAAATTATCTTCAATCCAATTTCAATGATTTTTCATTAAAAATTATTTCTCACAAACACATCTTTGATGCCTCTTGTGTTATTTATTCATCAAATAAAAAAACATTTTATTAATAAGTATACTCTCCCTTTCTCATTTTGAAATCCAAAAATTTTATAAAATGTTTCATGATTCATTAAATCCTTTATTAAGGCCGTTCCGTTAAATGATTTTATTAAATGACTATGATTTTAATACATCTTATGTGGATTTCATAATTTATGGGCATTTATGATGTGAGAGACAGACCCATAATTTTAACGTCCTCCAATAAAATAGGTAATGTGAAATATCCATTGATATAGCGTTTATTATTCATGAACATGGTTGTAAATTTGTTTTAAATAAATATTTTTTATATATGCACATATGTTACATGAGGACATGATGCCACCTTTATTCACAACTGTGTGTGCTATTTTGACCACTGATTTATGATGTTTCGTGATTATGAATAGTTCAAATTCCATTCCATTATAAAATGTTTCCATCAATATTTTTATGATCATCTTAAACTTCTGATATACTCATATTGATTATATTTACCCATATACTATTGTTTCTTGTCCTTTATTATCCTTAGATGACAACAGTTACTAAGGAGATCAAGAGAGCATTATAAGGATAAATAACAATATTTTAAATAATTTTTAATTTTCATTATGTATTAGTGATTTATGAGCCTAATTTCACCAATACAATTAACCTTTGGATCATGGGTTTCATAACTATTATATTGTTTATTTTAAAAATTATATAATATTTATATAATAAACATTTGGTTCACAACAGACCACATTATATGAGTAACATAATTAAATTACCCATACAAATGTATAACTAAGGACATCAACCACCAAGAAATCCATGAATATCAAGTATGTGTCTTAAATTTTTGAATTTTCCAAGATAATGATCTTCAAAACATCATCATTTCCAATAAAACAACACCTTATTAGTCATAATTGATCAACACATAAAGGTATTTATTTCCCTTCAAAGGGAATGTTCATTCACTCTCAAGGAACTCTACACGTATATAATTAATTTCTTGCAAATAAATTTTTATGACCTCCACAAATTGTCATTTCATGATCCAAGTTCTCTCCACTTTTTTATTGGTGAATTTTCCACTTTCAACTCTATTGGATAATCCTTATCCTATACACTCATAAATTCAATATTATTTTTATATTACTTAATGATTATTTAATATACAGTGAAATACATTTTAGGACCTCCTTTGGTATATATCATCAATCCATTGACGTGAAAATCACATAATCGTCTTTGTAGCCTTCACACCAAAAACAATAGTCATTAAAAACATAAGAAGTGTATGACTTTATGATCATCTATTTTTGTTTCTCATAATCCTCAAAATGAAATTTTATTTAGAACCCATGTAATAGGAATGGCATATAATTCAAAAAAAAATAACATTGAATTTGTGGTGAATTATTATATGTATTTGTTTCACATTCTGTATCTTTTAGAGCCTTTTGTTTATCATCAAATTTAAACTATTTTGTGTTTTGGATGCATTAGGTATCATATAAACCCCCACTAATTTTTTATTTTTATCAAGGCCCTTTGAATATTTGAACTTATTTTTTAATCATTACAATAGATCAAAACAATCGAACTATTTGGTTGACCCTCCATGTTCCTCCTTAGATTATTTGGTATCCCATAAAAACTAACATCCCATTTTCAATCCAATAGTTAGATGTCATCATTTCTCAAATACATTTTATTCCATATTAATAATTTTTCATTTATCTCCATGATCAAATATACTATATTATAAATGAATTCATTAAATATATGATAATTCTATTTTTCACTTAAATATTTATCATTATATCAATTTCATTCTCCGTGTTTCTATGATTTACATATTTGAGTTGTTAAATTTTATCCCTCAAATTTTATTTCTCTTATTCCAACATATATATATATAAAGTTTTTAATAATTTTCCATTATATTTTATTTCTTCTTATTGGCCCTGTAAACATCAATTTCATTAAGATGATTCTCTATTTCATCCATAAGGTCTACTCATCCCTCAAATTTAGTGCTTTCATCATTATTTTCCACTATATGTGTTTTGAATATTATACCAACCAGAAATTAAACATTGAGGTCCTTACAGTCCTCAACTTCTTCTACTTTTATTTCTCCTTTGATGGCATCTTCTTATGAAATCATGTTTTTTAGGATTTTTTCTGATCTACTCCTCATCCCATTCACACACATAAAATAATTATTCATGGGTTCTTAATCATTTTCATTATCTCAAAAATTTATTGCAATCATTTTATTGAGATTCCCAACCATTTCACACTGAATTATTTTAAAGGGGATCTTGAATTTGAATTTTCGACTTCCCCATTTTAGATTTTAGTATATGAAAGAAATCAAATAATCAACTTTCCTGTATTTTGGATCATATTCCTCTGCAAGTTTCTTCAATGTTATGGACACTACCACCTGATAGTTTTCTATTTCCTAGGACTCATTTTCATTGTTTCTAATCTCATATATAATAATATTTCTATGAAAAATTTCGAGTATCACTATTATTTTTTATTTGTCTTTGACCATTGAGAGATTTTTTTGAAACACTATGGTAATATTCTCAATATCTTCTTCATGATTTTGATATCTTCAATGGGTTTCTTAAGTCCACACATATATTCCATAATGATGTTCACTAGACCACATAATACATCAATATAAAAATTCAATTTCATATTTAAATCCTCATACATACTCCATAAAACCCTTAATTAACATCATATTCCTTAGAATCACCAACTATATTTTTGATAAGACATTACCACATGCAATGTGAGGATTTACATGAGATAACCTTCATGTAGATAGTCTTGGAAAAATATCTTCTTAACATATTGACTCCAAGGGAATCAACATCAATCTCTATTCATTATTTCCCAATTAATTCTCTGATATAATTTTGTTATGTTCCCATATAAGGAATATATGTAAAAATATATTCTAAAAACCCAAATTATGGTTCCCTTAATGAAATCCTTATTTCACTTCTTCTTCCCCTTAGTTTTGGGTTTTACATTGTTGGATAAATACTTGTAAAATATAATTGAATATTAAATATGTGTTTTTTGACCTTTTGAGAAAAAATAGGGGGAACTACATTGTTCCATGGGTGGATACTCCATAGTGGTGTTGCAGCTTTATGTTTTACCCCATAGTCAAAAAGGAGTCACCTTAATAAATCCAGCATAGTTGTATACATTGTAAGACATCACCATAGAGAGCTGCATTGGGAATATTTTTATATGGTGTGGTTTCTATCTCACCTCCAGCACACATCCCCAATCTTTCACAGTGGAAACTCCTTGATTTCCAAAATCTCTTCCACAAGATCTTGGATTTTTCCAATGGTATACCACTGGAGTTATTATCGATCGATCATCTACCACTTTCTATGAAATTGAAGTGCATGTGAATAATATTTTGAGGAGGGGTCTACACAAAAAACCATCACTATGGAGCATTATTTTGGGATCTTTGTTTCATGGTGGAGTTTCTAGTGCACCTTTATAGAACAATCTCCATCATGCGCCACAATGCCTCCCTATTTTATAGAAGTTATTCTACTAATTCTTGGATTTTTAATTTAACTATCCTTAGGTGTTTTTATTGGGTAACTGGGATCCAATTTTTGTGCAACCAAAGTAATAATTTTGACACTACAAATTATCCATTATATCTACATCAATACTAGAGGTTGGAATACATTAACATTAGAGCGTATTTTTTTGTATGTAATTGGATTGATTGATGGTGTGTGTTTATAACCCAATAAAACTTTTGTAAGATCCTTGATTATATGAGGTGTATTTTTATATATCCATTTTTCTCTACCATTATTGATTATATATGTAATGTGATTATATTATTACTTTTAGGTTTTATGTGATGTCAATATATCATATATATTTTTATTGTAATTGATTTCCTTATATTTTCTATAATTGAGCAATCACTTTGGCCTACATGGAAGACATGTGTCATGACCCCCTCCCACCAAAGATGCCCCTCCTAAGATGGAAATGCTGAAAGGGAGATAATGACCCCCGATTCCCGCCTCTAGTAGGCCCATGGGGTGGTGACTAGCACCAAGGTTATGCGTTTTGACAAATATGGGAGGCATTACCCTTTTTATTTTTTAAGATCGGAAAACAGGACTAGTCAACTACCAAAATGGAAAAGAACAAGTGTATAGAAACAAACCCAAACCAATCCCACGTGCATTTTTAAATAGTTCTAAAACAAGGTACAAGTACAAGAAATCTCAAAAAGTACAATACCAAAAGTAACAAGAGTATTGCAAACTACAACAACTCTAATTGTCCTGACTAGTAGGGTCTCGTATGGCCCTTGTAGTCCTCATGGAAACCTAAAAGTAAATGTAGGGTGAGAATACAAGTATACATATTAGGGAAACCTAAAGCTACCGTGCACAAGTGGGGAGACATCCTAATGTCTCGTGAGAACCACAGAATAAACCAAAACCTATAAAGGAATTCTATCCACCCAACCTCACCATCCACGCTCACCAAAGCACAAAACAACATGTAGTAGTAGTATATAAGAACAAGAGTATTGGTTACCCTACACCATTTCCAACTAGTTAGCTGCTCTTCCTAATAGCGAACGTCCTGATGCTACCACACTCTTCCCACCAGCACACACCTAGGCCTCAAGAACCACATATCCTGCCCGCACACACCTGGGACCCACAATCACGTATCCCGCCTGCACACACCTGGGTCTCACCACCACGTATCCCGCCCGCACACACCTGGGCCTCACAACCATGTAACCCGCCAGCACACACCTGGGCCTCATCCCAAAGATTCTTGGGAAATAGTAAACCTGCTCGAAGGGTCTTAGGACACAACCACCTCAAACGAAACCTACCCGAGAGTCTTGGGTGTAAGGTAGCCTCAAGCCATCACAGCCTATGGAAGAAGGAGCAGGAAGAAGCTAGTAAGTAATGGGAAAACACCCTCTCCCATGAAATCGGAGTGTTTGGCACTATGTTCTCAACATGGGTGGGGTGAGACAAAACACAAAGATATATATATATATATATATATATACCAAACACAGAGCCCAACCTATGGCTTCTAAACAGAAAAACTAATCACGTTCCATGGAACTGCTATGTCGAAGCATGCATACAAAAAACAAAACCAACCCCATATAGGTTTTCGTTTTTCAGCAGAATTAGTTTATTAGTTCCTTAACTACTGGGAACAACAAACCAAACTGGATCAAGAGTTCATAAAACATATCCCTGCCATCGACAAATCATGTTAGGAAAACACAAGCAACAAAAACAAGTCCCTTATTATTAACCAACCAACCACATTGATTATTATTCTCGTTCTGTTACCAAGACCCACAATTCATTAACTCTTCCACATTTTATTTATTCTTCACAACCCATAGTTCTTTCACATTCAAACCCATCCCTGCAGCCCCACTGCCAACCACCATAACCACAAACACACCTAAACTCATACATCATCACCCCTTGATACCATTTATCACAGCCCTAGTGCCCATCACTAACATACATTCACACCAAACCACAACCAATCCAACCACAGACCCGCCGCTCACACGATCTACTACAACCTACAAAACAGCCCCTTTCACATAAACAAGCCCTTACCAGCACACACATGTTTATTATATCATTTTGTTCAACTGGTGTGATAACACAAGGGTTCCAGGTATTTAATCACCATCTTTACGTGATTAACCAATTTCTACATTCAGTAACATTTTCATCCATAATAAAATCCATAAGGAGAGGGTAACATTTAATTGTGAATGCAAAGGCCCCCGACGACCATGATTTTCAGTAGGCAGAATCTCGTTCAATTCATAGCATAATATCAAAGGATATAAATAATGTAACATTATTCACAAACTTCCCATCCCCGTTATATAAGCCAGTTATTATGTTTATTAAACCGGTTCAAATGTGTTTCACATAAACAAGATGACACCCACCGCGCCTGATGCACAAATTTAGGGAGACGAAGATAAGATCCCTACCTCAACAAGTTCTGATGCCCTTCTACGAACACTACCACCACGATCACTAGGCTTCTCCCAGAACGAATGCACCCACAAAGGACGTCACAACACCACCGAATCAACGACATAAGAAACTCCCTCAACACAGAGATCACATGTCGTAGCATGGAAAGAAAACGGGAGAAGTAGGATTAGAAATAGAATACAAGAATAGAGGTTTAACATAACTTTTTAGAGTTGTTCTCAAAAGACCATTGTTCTCGTCAATTATCAGAAGTCTCCTCAGTTGGAAACTATGGATGGGAAGTCAAAGAAGAGGGAACAGAACAGGGTGTTTGATGTTCTCCTTGCTATCCCGGTCCTGCAGTCACTGATGGGTCGACGATCGGAGTACGGATGAAGAAGTTAGGAGGATTAATTCTCAGTCATCGAGGAGTGTCACCATGCAGAGAAGAAGAGGGATCCAAAAATAACATGTGACCCTCTCTAATATAAGCAATGAAAAGGTAAAATGGTATGCATCATGTATTAATGAGTACACGATGTGACCGTATAACTGTCACGCTGTTTGACTGGTCAACACATGACACACCATGAAATTTCCTTGCATTTAATGATAATGAAAATGATAAATTAATATTAGGCATTTCTTTGACCTGAGGAACAATTCATAACAAGATATTCATCATTGTTCTTAAAGAGATCGTCATAAATTCAAGGTTACATTGCCGCTAACGGTTCGTGAATCCAATACCGTATGATGGAGATATGTTGGATACAAGATCCCGAATAATAATGATATTATTATTATTGGGTGTTTCGTGGACCCGAGAAACGAACCATAATTTAATATCCAAAACTAGACTTGAATCTATCATATTAATTATAGGATCACATCGCCACTGATGAGAAGCCAATCGGAAGTCGCACGCAGGAGTTATGATGGGTCGGAGATTTAATAATAATATTAAATCTATTAATTCACGAGCGTTTCGGGTACCCGATCCAAAAACCCAAAAAAGAAATCCAATATTGGACTCATAATTTCTTTCTCGAAGTTAGGGTTGCATTGCCGCTGACGGTTCGTACACCAATGGTATGAGTTTTCACAAATATGGGAGGCATTACCCTTTTATTATTTAAGATCGGGAAATAGGACAAGTCAACCACCAAAATGGAAAAGAACAAGTGTATAGAAACAAACAAAAAACAGTCCCACATACATGTTTAAATAGTTCTGAAACAAGGTACAAGTACAAGAAAGATAATAAAGTACAATACCAAAAGAAACATGAGTACAACAAACTGCAACAACTCCAACTGTCCTGACTAGTAGGGTCCCGCATGGCCCCGGTATTCCTCCTAGAAACATGAAAGTAAATGATGGGTGAGCATACAAGTATACATAGTAGGGAAACCTAAAGATCTCGTCCATAAGTGGGGAGTCATCCTAATGTCCCGTGAGAACCACAGAAGAAACTGAAACCTATCATGGAATTATATCCACCCAACCTCAGCAGCCACACTCACCAAAATACAAAACAATAGGTATTAGTAGTATATAAGAACAAGAGTACTGGGTACCCCACACCATTTCCCACTAGTTAGCTTCTCTTCCTAATGGTGAACGTCCTGATGCTACCACACTCTTCCCGCCCACACACACCTGGTCCTCAAAAACCACATATCCCGCCCGCACACACCTAGGCCACACAATCACATATCCCGCCCACACACACCTGGGCCTCACCACCACGTATCCTGTCCAGACACACCTGGGCCTCACAACCATGTAACCCACCCGCACACACATGGGCCTAATCCCTAAGATTCTTTGGAAATAGTAAACCTGCCTAAAGAGTCTTGGGCCACAAACACCCCAAACTAAACCTACCCGAGTGACTTGGGTGTAAGGTCACCTCAAGTCATCACAGCCTATGGAAGATGGAGTAGGATGGAGCTAGTGACTAAGGGGAAAACATCCTCTCCCATGAAATGGGAGTTTTTGGCAGTATATGCTCAACATGAGCGGGGTGCGACAAAACACAAAGAAACAAATATATATATGTATACCAAACACACAGACCAACCTATGGCTTCTAAACAGAGAAACTGAGTATGTTCCACGACACTTCTATGCCGATGAATGCATACAAAAAACAACACCAACCCCATATAGGTTTTCTTGTTTCAGCAGAATTAGTTCATTAGTTCCTTAACAACTGGGCACAACGAACCAAACTAGATCAAGAGTTCATAAAACATATGCCTGCCATGCACAAATCATGTTAGGAAAACACAAGAAACACAAACAAGTACCTTCTTATTAACTAACCACCCCCATTAATTATTATTCCTGTTCCATTACCAAGCCACATCATTCATTAACTCTTCCACATTTTATTTATTCTTCAGAACCCATTGTTTGTTCACATTCAAACTCATCCCTATAGCCCCGCTACCAACCACCATAACCACAAAGACGCCGAAACTCATACATCATCACCCCTTGATACCATTTATCACAGCCCTACTGCCCATCACTAACATAGAATTCACACCAACCCACAACCATGCCAACCGCAGCCCCACTGCTCACCCGATCCACAACAACCCACAAAACACCCCCCTTTCACATAAAAAACCCTAACCATCAACCACATGTTTATTATTTCAATTTTTTCCACTGGGGTGATCACACAAGGGTTCCGGGTATTTAATCAACCAACTTTACGTGATTAAACAATTTTTACATTCAATAACATTTTCATCCATAAGAAAATCCAGAAGGAGAGGGAAAATTTTAGTTGCATAAGCAAAGGCCCCGAACTACAATGATTTTCAGTAGGCATAAGCTCATTCAATTCACAACATGGTATCACAGGATATAAATAATGTAACATTATTCAAAAACATCCCATCCCTATTATATAATCTAGTTATTATCTTTATTAAAGCAGTTCTAATGTGTTTCACATAAACACGAGGTCACCCACCCCGCATGATGCACAAATTCAGAGAGATAAAGATAAGATTCCTACCTCAACAGGTTCCGATGTCCTTCTACGAACATGACCACCATGATCACAAGGCTTCTCCTAGAACGACTACACCCACCAAGGATGTTGCGTCACCACCGAATCAACAACATAAGAAACTCCCTCAACACAGAGATCACATGTCGTAGCATGGAACGAAAACGGGAGAAGTAGGATCAGAAATAGAATACAAGAAAATAGGTTTAACATACCTTTTTAGAGTCGTTTGTCAAAGACAATCATTCCCATCAATTATCTGTCGTCTCATCGGTTTGAAACTATGGAGGGGAAGTCGAAGTAGAGGGAACAAAATAGGGTGTACAATGTTCTCCTCACTGACATGATCCTGCATTTACTGACGGATCGACGATCAGAGGCCGAATGAAGAAGTTAGGAGGATGACTTCTCAGTTGTCCAGGAGTACCGTCGTGCAGAGAAGAAGAGGGCTCCGTAAATATCGCATGACCCTCTCTAATATAGGCGACGAAAAGGTAAAATGGTATACAACAAGTATTAATGAATACACGATGTGACCATATAACTGTTACACTGTTTTACTAGTTAACACATGACATGTCACGCGGTTTCCATGCATTTAATGATAATGATAATAATAAATTAATATTAGGCATTTCTTTGACCGGAGGAAAAATTCATAAAGTTATATTCATCATTTTTCTTAAAATGACCGTCATAAATTCAGGGTTACGTTTTCAGTGACGGTTCGTCAATCCGATACCGTATGTGGGAGATACGTTGGATACAAGATCCCGTAAAAATAATGATATTATTATTATTGGGTGTTTTGTGGACCCGAGCCACAAACTGAAATTTAATATCCAAAATTATACATTAATTGATTGTATTAATTATAGGATCAAATTTCCACTAACGAGAAGCCAATCGGACGTCGCACGCAGAAGTTATGACAGGTCGAAGATTTAATAATAATATTAAATCTATTAATTCATGACTGTTTCGGGTACCCGATCTAAAACCCCGAAAAGGCATCCAATATTGGACTCATAATTTCTTTCTCGATGTCAGGGTCTCATTGCCGCTGACGGTTTGTAATACTGATATCACATGAAGAAGTTATGGACTAAACACGGTTTTCCCAACAAAAAATTATTACATTATTATTTTATTATTATTTTATTTAACCATTTTTTTTCTTCTCACCAAATAAGTCATGATTTGGGTCTCCTTTTACACTAGAATGAACCCCCAATTCCCCCTTTTTCATTTATTTGTCTTTTAAATTTTATATCTCATTCACTCTCCAATCTAATTTATTACCTTCCACAATTTCTTCTCCCTATTTTATCACACCCCAACAAAGTGGCTCCCCCTCTTTATTCCATACCCAAAATGCCCCATTTTGAACCATTATTATTTTATTTTATTTTTTAAAAACAATTATCATAATATCATCTCTCTTCCATCCTCATTTCTCAAATCTCATCGCATTGAATTCAAAAACATAAATCTCATTAAATCTTTATTAACAGATCTTTCAAAATTTATACCAACTTTATTATTATAATTATTTAGTATAAGAATAATAACAAATCCCCAGTTAAAAATTCTTAACTCTTCTCCAATTATTATTAATAATAATTATTATTATTAACATTCGCCACATTGACCATGTCTGACCACTATTACATCAATTTAATTATTTAACTCTATTTGTTTGAATTTCACACTGATTAACTTGAAACCACTTTTATTAAATTAAACCATTCAATTTAATAAACCCAACATGTTTTTACACCACCATTATTATTATTATGTATCATAATAATAATAATGAACTAACCATTAATTTTATTAACTTACCACCACGCTTCAACTATCCATCTTTATTTATTTTATTGCTATAAATACCATGACTCATTTCATTAATTTATCATTATTGTTCATATTATTTATAATAGTAATAACACAACACCCATTATTATTATTTAAATTTAATTTCAACAATTTCTCAATTAATAATATACCTCATGATTCATTTATCAATGTCTAGTGGGTAACACACCATCCCACTTCACGTCATTAATAATAATAACACCCATTAAATCATTTTATCATGATTATTCTCTTTTTAGTTTAATTAATCACACAATTTATGTCATCGTCAGTATTATTTAACATATTTTTACGTTATCATCAGTATTAAAAAATTATCATTATAACGTGTGTGGGGTTGACCACATCGTTTTCAACAAAGGAATGGACCGGAGGGGTCCCAACCATTACATCGGATACCTCTCATAACATTCTCGTCCTCAGTAATTAAAAACCAACCCATTAAAAATGAATGTATCCGAACAACCACCCCGCAAGATACCTCTCAGGGCTCTTGTCATAACAGGAAACAACCGAAAACCCTAATTATATGAGTTAGGAATTCATTCTCCCATACCGATATATTATACGCTTTAGGTGGCACTGACTCGCCTGCATGAGTTTAATCACATCCATATTAATGTGTCTCGATTAGGAATTAGGTCTTCTAACTTCCATATATTAGGATTTTTCAATCTTACACTACCCACAACACCATACATATCAAAAATAAATTTCCCAAACACATGGCTTGAGAAATTCTGTTGGGCAAAAATCCCTCAAGGTAACTTTGCAGCATTTTTGGGTTGATTGTGTTTGTTGACAAAGCAGGTTTCCATGGAGAATTGTCGAGTTCCCGAGAAGTTGTTGACATTCCATGTTGACAATGAACTTTGACAAAGGAAAGGACGATCTGGAGGCGGTACAAAAGAGCAGTACAAGGTGGCGCCGTTTTCCAGTGTTTGCCAAATTTTTGGGCCTGAAAATCGCCAATGGAAAATGGAGTGATATGTTGTTGGCAAAGGTTGAGGAGAGAGAAAAGAAGGAGGTGTGCGGAAAAATCAAGCGTGGCGCGCAAAACTAGAGGGTTGCGCGAAATATTGAAGTGTGGCGCGCAAAACAGCGGGTTGCGCGAAATTGTATTTCGCGCAAAAGATGTTTCAAGGCCGAAAGCTTGAAAATCGGTAAAGGCATGAGGCGCGCGAAATTTTGGAGGCGTGCGCGGAAAATTGAAGTGGCGCGCGAAATAGCTGATGAAGAATTTCGCGCAAGAGGTGTTACGAGGTCCGAAGCTCGTAAAATGGCAAAGGCATGAGGTGCGCGAAATTATGGAGCAGTGCGCGGAAAATGTTTGTGCGCGGAAGATCAAAGCGGATTACGCGCACAAGGAGGGTCTTTCGCGCGGGGTCGATTTTGCCTATAAATATGAAGTGACCCTCCTCCATTCAGAGAGTTCAAGACATAGAAAATACCTGAGCTCTGGTGCGCGAAATTGAAGTTTGAAAGGGTGTTGCGCGTAAACTTAAAGTTTGCGCGTAAAGTCAGATTGCGCGAAAAGCAAAGGCTGCGCAGAAAGTTTGAGTTGGCGCGTAAAAGGAAGGTTGCGCGAAAAGTGGATTTCGCGCAAAGGCAGTGAATTGCGCGCAAGGCAGTTTCCAGGCTGCGGGTAAAATTTGTAGGTTGCGCGAAAAAGGAATTTCGCGCAAAGCATAGAAATTGCGCGCAAGGCACCGTAAGGGTTGCACGTAAAAATTGAGGTTGCCCGGTACATCCGGTGCAAAGTGAGATTCATCTGCGGGTGAAAGTTGGACTTCATCAGAGCATCTACATACAGAGGAAGATGCATTCCTTCATGAAAATGAAGAGACCTACAGGTCTATAAACTGTGATTGGATTCCCTTCCAAGAGCAGTGAGCTTAGGAAGAGGAAGAAGGTGATCCTCTCCACCGGCAGTGAGCCAGAGAGAGAGAAACAGGGAGTGACCCTTGGGAAAGCAGTGAGCTGACCCTAAACATTGTAAAGGCAGTGAGCCTGGGCATAGAAGTGATCTAGCCCGAACCTTGTAATCCACAGCTAGTGAAGATTAGTGGAATTTGGTACGACCGGAAACCTGTCGGCGTATGCTCCTTGGACGTAGCCCTTAGCGGTGAACCAAGTAAAATTGCTGTGTCCTGTGATTGCTTTACTTTCTGTTTATATCGTGCAACAGGGAAAAGAGAGAAGAGTGTTTTGCTTAACAGCGAAACAAGATCAGAACGGGCATTAATTTTTAATTAGTCATACCCTGATTCACCCCCCCTCTCAGGGTATCCAGCCTAGTGGACCTAACAAGTGGTATCAGAGGGAAGGTTAACAGTTGGTCTTCTCTCAATGGAGGTCACTAATCATAGAGGGATTCCGATCTTCGATGGATGTAATTTTCAGATATGGAAGAATCGAATGCAACACTATTTCCGATCTCTGGGAATGGATGTGTTTTCAGCAGCTATGCATGGTATCACAGCTGATATTACTAGTGGTGCATTATCAGAAGCTGAGCACAAAGAGTTGGATGCTGATTCCAAAGCAATAAACGCCTTAGGTGGAGCCCTCTCTAATCCCATTTATACAAAGGTGATGTCATGCAAAACGTCACATGCCATGTGGGAAAAACTTTTGAATATTTATGAAGGGGATACCAAAGTCAGAGAGGCAAAGCTGCAAGTGTTGTGGAACAAGTATGAAGATCTCAAAATGAACCCGAATGAGTCCGTTGATGCATTCTTTGACAGGGTAAATGCTGTGGTAGAAGACATGCGGGGTCTTGGAGAAATTATCGAAGACATTAAAATCGTAAAGCGCATCTTGAGAAAGCTTCCACCTCGGTTCAATCCGAAAGTTTCTGTGTTGGAAGATAAAGATCCGAAAGAGCTAACATTGGATAACCTACACAGCACTCTCGTTGCATATGAAATGAGAAATGATGACAACGATGCTGTGGAAAAGGGGAAATCCAAAGAAGTGGCATTTAAGGCCATGAAGAGGCTCACTATTGAAGATTCTCAGGAGGAAGAAGAGTCAGATGAGGTGATGTCATTCCTTTCTTCAAATCTGCAAAGAGGAAAAGGAAAGTTTAAAGGGAAACTTCCACTAGCATGCTTCCGATGCGGAAAGGTTGGTCATCTTGCTGCAAGATGCCCCAAAAAGTTTCAAGAAGAAAGCGATGAAGATGAAGTTAAGACTCCCATAAAAAAATCTTCAGCCTATGTGAAAGGGAAGAAGCAGTTCAAGAGAAATTTCTTTAAGAAGAAGAATCTTCTTTCCCAAGAAATTGACAGTTCAGCTGAGTCTGAGGGTGAAGAAGTTGAAGAGATAGAAAACTGCAAAGATCATGGTCAAAATGCGATGGTGGCTGTTGCTAGTAGTGATCTAGAAAAGAAAGAAACCGAAACTGATGAAGAAGAAGAACAAATTGAAGGGAGAGTTGACATGGAAGCTGAATTAGAAGCAGCTCTTGAAGAGATAGATGTTTGGCGAGCAAAAACAAAGAAAGCCAACAAGATAGTACGTGATGCCAAACTCTACATGCAACAACAAGAAGAAGAGAAGTCTGAGCTTGAGAAAGAAATTGAGAATCTTAAGTCTTCCAGGCCAGAGCGCACAGAAAAGGTTGATGAGCATAAGCTCAAGATTGAAGAGCAGAAAAGGGAGATCGATTGCTTGAGTCGAAAAGTGAAGGATCACGTCAAGCGTATTGAAGAGCTTGAAGAGGAAGTTGTCGGTCTGCGAAAAAAGGTTAAAGACCAGGAAAAACCGTTGAATCCCAACACATTCTTGGGAAATCAGGTCGTTACGAAGACGGAAAAGAAGAAAGAAGAGCCTATTAGTTCAGCAGGAAAGAAGCAGCAATTGAACTCATATGTTAAGGCTGATTCACGACTTAATCAGAAACAAAAATCTGCGGCAGTTGAAGTTAGACCGCAAGCACCTGTCCCGAGATTGAAAGTGGATTTGAGCACAAAGAAGGATCAAAATACTCAGAGATCCAAAGGGGAAACTCGTAGTGCTGAAGTAACACGAAGGAATGCGCCTTATATCAGGTGTTATTGTTGTGGAAAGATGGGACATTCACAGTATGTGTGTTCCATAGCCAAAAGATATCGAAGGGAACAAGAACAGAGATGGCAGCCAAACAGAGAACAGTTTTCCAGAACATTTTTTGAAGGACACTGTTTTTGGTGCGGAGGATTTGGACACATGGCTAGGTACTGCACTCCGACCATTCAGAAAAATGTGCCAAAGCAGAATCAAAATGTTCGCAAGCAGCAGATCAGTAAACCGACAAATGAGTTAAAAGTTCAGAACAGATTTGCAGTTTTGCAAGATGAAGCTGGTCCATCATACTCTGAGAAAGAACAGAAGCCTCAATCCATGCCTAGTATGAAAGAAAAAGTATGGACTAGGAAGAAGAAAACTGAGAAGGCCGTAGTTGCTGAAATTGCCCTTAAAGCATCAGATCGTTCTGGCGTTTGGATCCTTGACAGTGGTTGCACATCCCACATGACAGGTAATAAGGATCTGGTTACAGGCATAAAATATGACAAAGAAGGAGTTGTCAAGTTTGGAAATGATGAAGGCCTGAAGATTGTTGGCTCAGGAAAAGCCAAGTTTGGGGGCAAAGAAATGAGACATGCTGATGTCTTGGTGGTAGAGGGTCTCAGTCATAATTTGCTTAGCGTCAGTCAACTATGTGACTCTGGGCACTCTATACTTTTTACCAAGAAGATGGGTATTATTAAAGGAAAAGATGGAATAGTCATTCTTCAGGGAAAACGAACAAAGGGGAATCTTTACCTGGTAGGTGGGGAAGAAGATTCATGCCTTTTATCCAGAGAAGAAGAAAATCAGCTGTGGCATAAGCGACTTGGTCATCTGTGTCAACCATCTATGGAAGATCTGGTAAAGTGTGATGCTGCTAGAGACCTTCCCAAACTATCACGTGATCGCACTCATACGTGTGATGCTTGTCAACAAGGGAAGATCATCAGGAAGACATACAGGCCAAAGGAACAAAAAGCAACTCGAGTGCTCGAATTGGTGCATGCTGATGTATGTGGACCTATCTCACCACGAGCTATAGATGGGCAAAGGTACTATGTTCTTTTCATTGATGACTACAGCAGAATGGCCTGGGTATTCATCATTACCCATAAGACAGAGGTGTTCAGTTGCATAAAGCAGTACAGGAGGGAATCAGAAAAGATGCTTGGGCAGAAAATTCTGAAGTTTCGTACTGATAACGGTACAGAATTTACAAACAGTCAGGTTGAAAACTATCTCGAGAAACATGGGATAAGGCATCAAGTTTCATCAGTAAGAACTCCCCAACAGAATGGAGTGGTAGAAAGGAGGAATCGGATCATTAACAACATGGCCAGAACAATGCTTATTGATAAGGACCTACCAGAGAAATTTTGGAAGGAAGCAGTTTTGACATCGGTCTATGTTTCAAACAGGTCCCTATTATGTCCGAAGCAAGGGAAGACTCCGTATGAACTGTGGTACGAAAAGAAGCCAACGTTGAAATACTTTCGAATCTTTGGAAGTAAGTGTTTCATTCTCAACAAAGAACATCATAGGAAGTTCGAGGCACGAGGAGATGAAGGGATATTCCTTGGCTATTCAGGGAAAAGCAAAGCATATAAGTGCTTCAACAAGAGGCTGGGAAAAATTGTTGAGAGTAATGATGTCACTATAGTCGAAAATGAACAGACTGCTCAACGACCCAGTGAACAGTTCCTGGATGAAAGTGATGATGAGGTAAGCAACCCAGGGGGAGCAGAAGTGGCAGAAGCTGACTCAGAAGAAGATACTGATGATGAAGAGGAAAGTGTCAAGTCGGTGTCTGCGAGGAAGACAAAGAGTCGAGCTGAGATTGATAGGCAGAATATCGTTGGTGATCAAACAGCTCCAGTTCAGACTCGAAGAATGAAATCATCACAGCAAGCATCGTTTTTGTCTCAAGTGGAGCCGAAATGTTTTTCTGATGCAGCTGAAGATGAAAACTGGGTTCAGGCCATGAACGAAGAGCTTGATCAGATTGAGAAGAACCAGACATGGGAGATTGTTTCGAGGCCAGCGGACAAGAATGTCATTGGGACCAAATGGGTCTATCGCAACAAGATGAATGAAGATGGCACGGTGATTCAGAACAAAGCACGACTAGTGTGCAAGGGGTACTCCCAAATCGAGGGAATTGATGTTGATGAGACATTTGCACCGGTTGCAAGGCTGGAGACAATAAGATTATTCCTAGCCATCGCAGTGCAAAGGAAGTTCAAAGTGTTCCAGATGGATGTCAAATCCGCATTCTTGAATGGGGTTCTGGAAGAGGAGGTGTATATTGAGCAGCCAGATGGTTTTCTCATTCATGAGGATGAGAACAAAGTTTGCAGGCTGAAGAAGGCATTGTATGGGCTGAAACAAGCACCAAGGGCATGGTACTCAAGGATTGATCAGTACTTGAAGAAGCTTGGTTTTCAGCGTGGAGGAGTTGATTACAATCTCTATTTCAGTAATGACAGTAATCAAAGGATGATGGTGTTGGTTTATGTCGATGACATAATATTTGGTGGATCAGATGAAGCTCAGTGCAGACAGTTTTCTGAATTCATGAAAAATGAGTTTGAAATGTCAATGATTGGAGAGCTAACGTTTTTCCTTGGTCTACAGGTCACACAAGGAAGGAATGGAACATTCATTTCTCAATCTAAATATGCCAAGGAGGTCCTGAGAAGGTTTGGAATGGAAAATTCCAAGGAGATGAAGACTCTGGTGGCTACCCGGATGAAATTATCAAAAGATGAGGATGGCAAGACAGTTAATATCACAGAATACAGGCAAATCATTGGAAGTCTGTTGTACTTAACCGCAACAAGGCCTGATATTGTTTTCGCCACATGCCAAGCAGCGAGATATCAAAGTAATCCCAAGGAAAGTCACATGCTCGCAGTAAAAAGAATACTTCGGTATATTAAGGGCACGGTGGACTTCGGCTTGACATACAATGACAAATCTCAGACAGAGTTATTGGGGTACACTGATGCAGACTGGGCCGGTTCAGCAGATGATAGAAAATCAACGTCAGGTGGTGCATTCTATCTTGGTGGATTGTGTATTTCTTGGCTAAGCAAGAAACAAGATTGCATTTCATTGAGCACCGCAGAAGCTGAGTATATAGCGGCCACTCAAGCATGCACACAGTTATTGTGGATGAAGCAGCAGCTTGAAGATATGGGAGTTGAAGTGAAGTCTCCGATCGGAATCCAGTGCGACAACTCAAGTGCTATAAATCTTAGCAAAAATCCCGTCCATCATTCAAGGACAAAGCACATTGAGATTAAGTATCACTTTATCAAGGAGAAGGTTGAGCAGGGGATCGTGAAGTTGGAGTATGTGCCTACAGAGCTGCAGGTTGCAGATATTCTGACAAAGGCCTTACCCAAGACAGCATTTGAGAGGCATCGACTGGCTCTGGGAGTTCAGTCGACTCCCCGCACTTGAAATAGTGTGGATATGGGACCCCCCCCTCTCCCCGAGGTATGGTGTGTTTTTCCCTAATGTGCTGATATGTGTTCTCTACTATGTTACAGACTACAAAGGCGTGACCTTTGGGTTCGTTGACAAAGGGGGAGAAAAGTGCTTGAAAAGTGCTTGACAAAGGGGGAGAAAAGTGTTTGTTCAAGGGAGAAAATAGTGCGGAGATTTGATAAATCATAATTGATACGGGGAGAAGCTGACAGGTGGAGCAGCCAGAAAGGGGGAGCAATGAGAAAGGGGGAGAGATTTTTAAATCTGACGATGCTAGAAGTGATCGATCAAATCATAGAAATCACGACAGCTGAGGATCGTGATAAAAGCAGAACAGTGGTGTTGGAATGGTGTGAGACGGTGTCCAGCTATCAACAATAGGTATCAACTTAAGAATTCACCAATTGGTATCAGTGTGGTTCAACAACTGGTTTTATTTTAAGAATTGGTATCAGGGTGGAATCGACAATTGCGGTCTGACATGAAGTGATTCATTGATGAACTTTTCATACTACTCTTGTTTCTCACGCTGAGCATTGCTCATGTGGGCTTAGAGTACGTGTTAAGTGAATCCTTGAACTCTATCATAATCGCAAGAGGCGAATGGTGGTAGCAGCTGGAAGAAGACTCAGTGAGGTATCAACATGCAGAAAATAATTCTGAGCAAATTTGTGAAGAGTTGTCAACAAACCCAAAGGGGGAGATTGTTGGGCAAAAATCCCTCAAGGTAACTTTGCAGCATTTTTGGGTTGATTGTGTTTGTTGACAAAGCAGGTTTCCATGGAGAATTGTCGAGTTCCCGAGAAGTTGTTGACATTCCATGTTGACAATGAACTTTGACAAAGGAAAGGACGATCTGGAGGCGGTACAAAAGAGCAGTACAAGGTGGCGCCGTTTTCCAGTGTTTGCCAAATTTTTGGGCCTGAAAATCGCCAATGGAAAATGGAGTGATATGTTGTTGGCAAAGGTTGAGGAGAGAGAAAAGAAGGAGGTGTGCGGAAAAATCAAGCGTGGCGCGCAAAACTAGAGGGTTGCGCGAAATATTGAAGTGTGGCGCGCAAAACAGCGGGTTGCGCGAAATTGTATTTCGCGCAAAAGATGTTTCAAGGCCGAAAGCTTGAAAATCGGTAAAGGCATGAGGCGCGCGAAATTTTGGAGGCGTGCGCGGAAAATTGAAGTGGCGCGCGAAATAGCTGATGAAGAATTTCGCGCAAGAGGTGTTACGAGGTCCGAAGCTCGTAAAATGGCAAAGGCATGAGGTGCGCGAAATTATGGAGCAGTGCGCGGAAAATGTTTGTGCGCGGAAGATCAAAGCGGATTACGCGCACAAGGAGGGTCTTTCGCGCGGGGTCGATTTTGCCTATAAATATGAAGTGACCCTCCTCCATTCAGAGAGTTCAAGACATAGAAAATACCTGAGCTCTGGTGCGCGAAATTGAAGTTTGAAAGGGTGTTGCGCGTAAACTTAAAGTTTGCGCGTAAAGTCAGATTGCGCGAAAAGCAAAGGCTGCGCAGAAAGTTTGAGTTGGCGCGTAAAAGGAAGGTTGCGCGAAAAGTGGATTTCGCGCAAAGGCAGTGAATTGCGCGCAAGGCAGTTTCCAGGCTGCGCGTAAAATTTGTAGGTTGCGCGAAAAAGGAATTTCGCGCAAAGCATAGAAATTGCGCGCAAGGCACCGTAAGGGTTGCGCGTAAAAATTGAGGTTGCCCGGTACATCCGGTGCAAAGTGAGATTCATCTGCGGGTGAAAGTTGGACTTCATCAGAGCATCTACATACAGAGGAAGATGCATTCCTTCATGGAAATGAAGAGACCTACAGGTCTATAAACTGTGATTGGATTCCCTTCCAAGAGCAGTGAGCTTAGGAAGAGGAAGAAGGTGATCCTCTCCACCGGCAGTGAGCCAGAGAGAGAGAAACAGGGAGTGACCCTTGGGAAAGCAGTGAGCTGACCCTAAACATTGTAAAGGCAGTGAGCCTGGGCATAGAAGTGATCTAGCCCGAACCTTGTAATCCACAGCTAGTGAAGATTAGTGGAATTTGGTACGACCGGAAACCTGTCGGCGTATGCTCCTTGGACGTAGCCCTTAGCGGTGAACCAAGTAAAATTGCTGTGTCCTGTGATTGCTTTACTTTCTGTTTATATCGTGCAACAGGGAAAAGAGAGAAGAGTGTTTTGCTTAACAGCGAAACAAGATCAGAACGGGCATTAATTTTTAATTAGTCATACCCTGATTCACCCCCCCTCTCAGGGTATCCAGCCTAGTGGACCTAACAAATTCCTTCTCCCATTTCGAGATATTATACACTTTAGGTGGTACTGACTCTCCAGAAAAGGTTTAATCACATCCACATTAATGCATCTTGATAAGGGATCAGGTCCTCCTCTCCCCACATGTTAGGACTCTTCACACAAATTTAAAGGATAGAGGGAAAAAACTTAGCATTATAGACTCATGAAAAAAATGGTCCAGACCCAAAGCATGGGTGAGAATGAGTTTCAAAAAAGGAGTGTGATGCTCCTAAATCTAAACAAAACATAAACGAGAGCATTTAAGTAAAACCAAAAAAAATCTCTCTCGATCTCTGGCCTTGCTAGGGTTGCCGCTTCTGTTGTGTTCAACTATCCGCGTCCCACCCCTTTGTTGTTCTGTTGACATCCTGGTGCCATAGTTGTTCAGTAAACATGGAATGCCTAAGCCCAAGTAGCAACGAAATTTTCTCAAGGTTTCATTTTATCATTTTATTTCGATTTCTTTCCCAGAACACCCAAATCATGTAAAAAAAAATCTTGATGATGCATGTACCATTCATAGGGTCTCTACCCTACAATCAATGTAGTCTTACTTGGTTGTTTCGTATGCTCAGAGTCCTTGCATAGGATCAAGGGGGGCCCTAAAATCCTGTTTCCTAGCTGGTCTTCCCTGGCCTATGTCACGCACCCAAATCAACCAACATTGTTTCCCTAACATCCCATGCAATCCTCACTATGACTAACTCCATACTCCATCCTATCTCTCAACCATCTGCTCTGATACCATTATGTCACGACCCCCTTCCACCAAATATGTTTCTCCTGAGCTGGAAATGTTGAAATGGAGATAATGACCCCCGTGTCCCGCCTCCAGTAGGCCCCGGGGTGGCGACTAGCACCGAGGGTATGAGTTTTCACAAATATGGGAGGCATTACCCTTTTATTATTTAATATCAAGAAATAGGACAAGTCAACCTCCAAAATGGAAAAAAAAACAAGTGTATATAACCAAACCCAAACCAATCCCACATGCATGTTTAAATAGTTCTAAAACAAGGTACAAGTACAAGAAAGGTCAAAAAGTACAATACCAAAAGGAACAAGAGAACAAAAAACTGCAACAACTCCAACTGTCCCGACTAGTAGGGTCCCGCAGGGCCCTGGTAGTCCTCCTGGAAACCTGAAAGTAAACGTAGGGTGAGCATACAAGTATAATTAGTAGGGAAATATAATGCTCTCATGCACAAGTGGGGAGAAAGCCTAATGTACCATGAGAACCACAGAAGAAACCAAAACCTATCAAGGAATTCTATCCACACAACCTCACGAGCTACACTCACCAAAACACAAAACAACGGGTAGTATTAGTATATAAGAACAAGAGTATTGGGTACCCCACACCATTCCCCACTAATTAGCTTCTCTTCATAACGGAAAATGTCCTAAAACTACCACACTCTTCCAGCCCGCACACACCTGGGCCTCAAGAACCACATAACCCACCCGCACACACCTGGGCCTCATCCCGAAGATTCTTGGGAAATAGTAAACCTACCCAAAGATTCTTGGGCCACAACCACACCAAAAGAAACCTACCCGAGAGTATTGGGTGTAAGGTCGCCTCAAGCCATCACAGGCTATGGGAGAAGGCGCAGGAAGGAGCTAGTAATTAAGGGGAAAAAACCCTCTCCCATGAAATATGAGTGTTTTTCACTAAGTGTTCTACATTGGCGGGGTGCGACAAAACACAAAGATACAGATATATATATGTATACCAAACACACATTACAACCTATGGATTCTAAACAGAGAAACTGAGCACGTTCCTCGGCACTGCTATGTCGAAGCACGCATAAAACAAACAACACCAACACCATATAGGTTTTCTTATTTCAGCAGAATTAGTTTATTATTTCCTTAACTACTGGGCATAACCAACCAAACTAGATCAAGAGTTCATAAAACATATCCCTGCCATCCACAAATCAAGTTAAGAAAACACAAGCAACACAAACAAGTCCCTTATTATTAACCAACCAACCACATTGATTATTATTCCTGTTTCATTACCATGCCCCACCATTCATTAACTCTTCCACATTTTATTTATTCTTCACAACCCATAGTTCGTTCAGATTAAAACCCATCCTTGTAGCCCCACTACCAACCACCATAACCACAAACACACCAAAACTCATACATCATCACCCCTTGATACCATTTATCACAACCCTATTGCCCATCACTAAAATAGTATTCAAACCAAACCACAACCAAGCCATCTGTAGACCTGCTGCTCACTCGATCCACAAAAACCCACAAAACAACCCCCATTTCACATAAACAAACCCTAACCAGCACCAACATGTTTATTATTTCAGTTTTTCAACTGGGGTGATCACAAAAGGGTTCTAAGTATTTAATCATCCAACTTTACATGATTAACCAATTTCCACATTCAATAACATTTTCATCCATAAGAAAATCCAGAAGGAGAGAGCAACATTTAATTGTGTAAGCAAAGGCCCCCAACGACCATGATTTTCAGTAGTCAGAAGCTCATTCAATTCACAACATAATATCACAGGATATAAATAATGTAACTTTATTCACAAACTTCCCATCCCCATTATATAAGCCAGTTATTGTCTTTATTTAACCGTTTCAAATGTCTTTCACATAAACAAGAGGACACCCACCTAGCATGATGCACAAATTTAGAGAGATGAAGATAAGATCACTACCTCGACAAGTTCCGATGTACTTCTACACATACGACCACCAAAATCACCAGGCTTCTCCCAGAATGACTACACCCACCAAGGACATCGTGACAACGCCTAATAAACAACATAAGAAACTCCCTCAACACGGAGATCACATGTTGTAGCATGGATAGAAAATGGTAGAAGTGGGATCCGATTTAGTATACAAGAACAGAGGTTTAACATACCTTTTTATAGTCGTTCGTCAAAGACCGTCTTTCCCATCAATTATTAGTAGTCTCCTAGGTTGGATATTATATAGGGGATGTTGAATAAGAGGAAATGGAATAGGTTGTTCGGTGTTCTCCTTGTTGACACGATCACGTATTCACTGACGGATCGACGATCGGAGTCCAGATGAAGAAGTTAGGAAGATGACTTCTTAGTCGTCCAGGAGTATCGCCGTGCAGAGAAGAAGAGGGGTCCGTAAATATCACGCGATCCTCTCTAATATAGGCAATGAAAAGTTAAAACGGTATACATCATGTATTAATGAATACATGATGTGACCATATAATTGTTACGTTGTTTGACTGGTCAACACATGACATGTCACATGGTTTCCAAGAGTTTAATGATAATGATAATAATAAATTAATATTAGGCATTTCTTTGACCCAAGGAAAAAAATCATAAAGAGATATTCATCATTGTTCTTAAAATGACCGTCATAAATTCAGGTTTACGATATCACTGACGGTTTGTCAATCTGATACCGTATGAGGGAGATATGTTGGATACAAGATCCCGTAATAATAATGATATTTTTATTATTGGGTGTTTCATGGACCTGGTCCAAAAACCATAATTTAAAATCCAAAATTAGACATGATCCGATCGTATTAATTATTGGATCACATCGCCACTAACTAGAGGCCAATCGGATGTCGCACGCAGGAGTTATGATAGGTCGAAGATTTAATAATAATATTAAATCTATAAATTCCTGAGCGTTTCGGGTACCCGATCCGAAAACCCGAAAAAGACATCCAATATTGGACTCATAATTTCTGTCTCGACATCAGGTTCGCATTGTCGCTGACGGTTCGTAAAACTGATGTCACACGAAGTTATGGACTAAACACAGTTTTCCCAAAAATATAATAATTACATTATTTTTTTATCATTATTTTATTTAACCATTTTTTTTCATAACTCCAAATCAATCATGATTTGGTTCTCCTTTCACGCTGGAATAAAACCCCAATTCCCCCTTTTTAATTTATTTCACTTTTAAATTTTATATCTCATTCTCTCTTCAATCTAATTTATTATCTACCACAATTTCTTCTCCCCATTTTATCATGCCCCAACAAAGTGGCTCCCCCTATTATATTCCATAACCATCACGCCCCATCATAAACCATTATTATTTTATTATATTTTTTAACACAATTATCATAATAACATCTCTAGTCTATCCTCATATCTCAGATCTCATTGCATTTAATTCAAAAACATATATCTCCTCAAATCATTATAAACAAATCTTTCAAAATTTAATCCAACATTATTATTATAATTATTTAGTATAATAATAATAACAAATCCCAAATTAAAAATTCTTAACTCATCACCAATTATTATTAATAATAATTATTATTATTGGCATTCTCCATGTTGACCATGTCCGACCCACATTACGCCAATTTAATTATTGAAATCTATTTATTTTTATTTCACACTAATTAACTTGAACCCACTTTCATAAAATTAAAACCATTCAATTTCATAATCCCAACATATTTTTAAACCACCATTATTATTACTATGTAACATAATAATAATAACGAACTCACCTTTAATTTTATTAACGCACCACCATGCTTCCACTGTGCATCTTCATTTATTTGATTGCAATAATTACCATGACTCATTTCATTAATTTATCATTATTAATAATATTATGAATAATATTAATAACACAACACCCATTATTATTATTCAAATTTAATTTCAAAAATTTCTCAATTAATAATGAACCTCATGTTTCATTTATCAATTTCTAATGGGTCACACACCTTCCCACTTCATGTCATTAATAATAATAACACCCATTAAATCATTTTTTCATGATTATTCTCTTTTTAGTTTAGTTAATGACACAATTTATGTCATCATCATTATTATTTAACATATTTTTATGTTATCATCAGTATTAAAAAATTATCATTATAAGGCGCGTCATGTTGACCACATCGTTTTCAACAAAGGAATGGACCGGAGGGGTCCCAGCCATTACAACATGAGATATTTTAAACATGTTTTCTAGTATCACCCCAATTGGGTTGTCACCAAAACTGTTCATCCTATGCATAGTTTATTCTAGCTACAGGGATGTGTCATTTACATTTGGTTCATCCTTCGAGAGAGATGTTTTATACATTGGTGGTTATTTCATATGATTTTGGACTATTCATCACGAGGGATGTTCTAGATATTGGTTGGTGTATACATGGGCTTTCCTAGACAGTAAGAATGTGTCGTACATGTTTTTGGTTATTCCACTGATGGTATGTGTCAAGATAGAAATTGATGTTTCGACTAGATTGGGGTCCTTGTAGAATTGATTCTCCCAACATGGTCTTGAAGCAGGTAGTGCTCGTCCTCATGGACCCAGTGTGTGATTTGTCATTTTGTGATATATTTTGGATTATATTTTTACTTTTTATATTGTCATGGTATGAAATTTTATAACTTATGCACTAATGTTTATGGTTTTTGGTGGTGTCATACCAAGTTGTGTACTCACATTGTACTAAGAAATTTCGGTGCACATGTAGATTTCATGACTACATACCTAGTAAAGGTAATAGTCCCTATGGTGGATAGCTGAATAAAAAAGTGTAAAGATTGTAAAAATTTAAGAATGGTACTAGAGGAATATATGGTTGAATTATTTTTTTATCAGAATATTTCTTAATACTCTAGATTTTCATTTCACATTGGGAGTATGATTAATATTTTATTATCCTTTATTTTTTGATGTACTCAAATTGTATGTATTATGTTTTTTATGGTTTATTTTTTATCCATTGATGTGATAATGTGGGTATATTCCCCCCAAATATACACTCAAACACTCAAAGTTATTCAGTTACCTCCTGTATAGATGGAGGCATGCATGATGTCATGGGATTGTGGATCGGACGTAGTAATTCTTCTCGGGATTTTTCAAAATGGTATCAGAACATCAAAATTAACAACATATTATTCTATTTTCATTTATTTGATAAATTATATATTTGAATTCAGATAGTTGAGAATCATATTGGGGGAACTATGCTAGTGTCTGGTTAGCACTAATTAGTAGACCTTCGAGCTAGCATAAATTAGGGAAACTATGTTTTTTGTTATGATTTATTAAATAAAAATTATGTGGTGTGCCTGATGTTGATATGTGATTTATGTGTTTGTGTATGCCTTCAGGCATCATGACTAGAAAAGTGAGTTTTCATGACATATAAATATGCTTGTACTATTGTTACATATTATTTATTTATTTAATTCCCTTGATTTGAGCTACTGATTCATGATTTTTTCCACAATATGTCACAGTTATATATTTTCCAACTATTATTATAAATCCTTATTTTTCATTAATTAGGTGAACATGGCATATTTTATTGTTATTATTTATGTCATGATTATGACTAATGTGTAGTGAATGGGACCTAGTTATGTTTTATGATCGTTAAATTGTAACGCCTCAATAACTCTTACAAAAATTCGTATCTAAGTAAAATGTAATAAATAAATATTAAACAAAATAAAATTATTGTTTATTGAATCAATACTTAAAAAATGGAACAAGAAACATTTTCTCAAACTAAAAAGGCGATAATAGTAAACATATAATTATCATCATTAACTACAAAAGGAAAATTATGACAAATTGACAACTGTGATGTCAGATTAATTTTTAAATAAAATGATAATAAACGAAAAAAATAATAATTGTTACACATATATATTAGTGTGTTTATGTAGTAAATAATTAACATAAAAAAAGATTTTATTTATGTATATCTACATATAAATAATATTTGTAATCTCAATGAATATTCAACAAAATATAAATATTTAGGTTGATTTGAATTTTTAATTGAAATGAAATATAGTAAGATAAAATGAAATTTTGAAAGATTAGAAATTTATTATTTTATTATAAGCTTTTTCCTTCTTTTTTATGGGATACACAAATGTTTATATAAAACATAAATTTGACAATAAATTATATATATTGCAATAGAAAATAAATATTTAAAATTATGATCTTCAAACAATACACTTAAAAACATTATAATATATGACGTGTATACATAATGAATTTTTGAATTTCCATACTACAAAATATAAAATTAATTTGCGACAATAATGACGACGACGATGATGATGATGATGATGACAAAAATTATTTTTTTGTTATTTTTAACGAAAATAATTTTTGTACTAACTATAATGTTAATAAAATAGAACAAATATAAATATATATAATAATAATTAGTTAAAAATTAATTATTTTAAAAATAAAATAAAATTAAATAGTGTGTTTGATGAATTTGGGGGGAATCCCAATTTTAAATTTAGGTAATGTTGAGAGAACCCTCCCTTGTCTTCCTCGTACTCACTAAACCAAAAGAACCCTCTATTAATATCTTCCCTAGATAGAGCGGTGGCCTATAAACATGCTGAGAAAAGAAGACAACACTAAATTTATGGCTCATCTAGTATTGAAAATCCCTTTTAATAATCCCATAACTCGGGGATAGCTGTACGGATGAATCCGACCCACATCACACCGATGGTCGACTTGTAACCCACATAGGATATCCATGACACCTTCTACTATGATCTTTCTCATGGAATCATCCACCCTCAAATAACTCTACGCGATGGTGAGTTTGATTTTAAGACACCAACAAGAATTTTAGGTATTTTTAAATATGAATATTTTGGTTTAGGGATCCAAATATACCAGTTCCCCACTATTTGGGATCTTATTTTATGGGAAAGTAAATATTCTCTATCAGTAAATAATTGGATATTAACATTGATCAACTTCTTTCATATCTTTTTGGGGGTGTCCTGTTATTTTTATATAAAAGGTTCTGTGATGAAGAATTTTGGAAAAATAGGGGATTCTTCTTTGGTGAACATACCCATATTGATTAGTATAGTAATGTTACTTTTGAGATCAGTGGATAAGGAAAATAATTCTTCTTCGATTTATTCAGTATGGGTATTTTTTATAAAATATATTTAAGAAAATTAGTTAGTTATTTCTCTCTTTAAAATTTTCCCCAAATAGATGAGTGGTGTTATTTGATCCTCTTTTCTTTTAAAGTTTATTCCCTATAGTGAAGTAGTTGAGGAATATACACTGTATTTGATTGTGAAATATCCTCAGATGTTTTCTAAAATTATAGTATTTAATACCAGTAGGTTTCATAGGTTTTATATTATTTATTATATGATTATTCAAATAAATTTTTAATAACTATAATATAACAGTTTATTTTACATGCATTCATCTCTTTAAAATATTTTCCGATAATGTTTTTTTATTTCAAATCAATGTGTGTTTAATGAAGTGTTTATTTTGTGAAAAATAATCTCAAATAGATCAACATGTTTATATGTTTTTTGGATTATTTATTTCAATTTGGTTTTATTCAATGAATGTTCAGAGGATTGTTTATTATTTCATTATGATAGAAGATGAATTTTATTAAAAATAATCGTAGAATTTTTTAACTATTTATGAATATGAGAGTTTTATAATGATATTTTTTTGATATCAAGGGGATTATTTTTTATTCTTTTCTTTAGAGTCTCATGTTTTAAATACCATAAGTATTTAAATTTATTTGGTTCTTGAGGCATATTTTTCTTAAAATTATTTTTATTAATTAAATAACTTCATTTCAACTCCTATAAATATGAGCAATGTAATTTGACTTTCAAAAGTATTATTTTGATTATAATATTTCATATATATATATATCGTTGAATGTTAAAAATCAAATATTCCCATGGATATCTCTAAAATTAAATTAATTTAATTTTCTTTGACTTTTAATTAGGCCCTTATGAGTGAAAGAGACATTATCAAACATTCAATTTAATACCTTTTTTTTAAAAAAAGAATACTTAAAAAATGAATATATATATATATATATATCTCTCTTTTCATACAAAAAATTTTTATTTAAGACATATATATATATATATATTACTTTTTATGTTTATATATTTTTATATGCGAATGTATCTATATATGTCATTTTATTTTAAATTTATATTCTTTTTTATTGATATATGTGCACGAGTTTGCAATCATGTTTTATTCAAATAAAAATACTTATGTAAATAGATGAATATATTTTTATATTTTATGAAAAACTGTTACAAACATGTACATGAAAGTATGATAAAATATTTTAATGAGAAACTACTTTCTTTATAATACACCTACAATCAAGAAGGTTCTTTTTATGAAATTGTTTTCAAAGCTCTTGGTTTCAAATAAATTTCATGGTCCTTTGAATAAAAAATGTATGTTATATTGTTTTTAATTGAATTTATTCACACATGGATGTATGTAAATAAATTCATGGTATAGGGAGTTAACCAAAAACACATATGGGTCTTTTATCCATTCATATGATGTGTGCACCCTGAAACTACTCCAATGTATTATGTAATGTTTTAATTGCATGATATTTCATTCAATGTGTGTGAGAGGTTTTTCCTATGCACATTAAGGTGTATAGGAGGTTTATTCAAATAACATTATGGGATTGGGAAGTGAACCAAATCCATCATTGGACTATGTTTACTATTTTCTGGGACTAAATAGGGAATCCATTCTATGATCCAAGGTGTCTTGAGAATTAATTATGAATGATTATCATATTTTGAAGTTAAATTACTATTATTTAATGTATGATCAATGTGGATTTCCAAAAAAATTTATATATAAATTGAAATCATTTTACCAACAATGTTTATTTTTGAAAACAATACATGCTTTTCTTTAGTTTTCATTAACGTATTTTATAACACATTTTACTTTTATATTGAAGAAAACAACTCTATTTGTTTTCCTGATTGTATTGAAAACTGCTTACTGAGTTTTTTATCGCTCACCTAATGTTTCCCAAATCATTATTCACTAGGATTTGGGGTCTATAGAAGTCATATACTAGTCGAGGTCCTCCTAACGTATTTAACAATTAAAAATAATGTATTGGCCTTTTCTTTTATTGTTTGTGTAAATATAGTTTTCCAATGTTTCCAGACTCTTTGAAAATCTAAACCATTGAGATGTCAAGTTTTTTTATAAATTATTTATTTATTTATATGTAAATAAATAATATGGATCAGGTTTTCTAGGTCACCATGTAAACCATGTGGTTGATAGTATACTCATTAGAGAACCTAGTGTGGTCTGATACACTGGTTAGGAATTGATATGTTCTTGATATTATTAATTTCTTTGAAATTCCACCTCAATTAAATATAACATGGATTATTTCTATGGAAGACCAACATGATGTTATTCCACCACTTTTGGTTTAGAAGGCACATTTGATTGAAGTTTTAGGACCAGTTCTAACAATACATTTTTAGATTATACTTGTCCAAGGAAGTGGATTCACCGTGACTATAGTAAACTATTCTTCTGACTTCCATCTCCTTATTCCTCTATTATTCATAGTAATTAGATGAATAAGGATGAGGAGGAATAGATATTTTTCATTGAGAAGTTCATTAACAAATTAGATACCATAGAAGATCGATAGGATAATCATGGGACCTTTATGCTTCAATGTGCAGTTGTTCGATTGTGGGATGTCATACTGTAGGATGGTAGACTAAAATGACTCACTTGAGATACTTTCAAGGATCTGATTAATTAAGAGTTATTTCCAGATACACTAAAACTAGAATGTGTTCAGGAATTTATGGATCTTTTACAAGCAATGATGATTGGTTTTTCCTATTTAAAATGCTTTATATAGGTGATTTAAAATTTTCCTCTACTAGAGGGGAACAGTTCTTAGAAAGAATGGAAGGATAATATTCAACTACTCAAAAATTTTGAGTTACATTCTATAACTTTATATCTGAAAACCTATAAGGAAATACTTTAAAAATATCTTATGATTGATATGGTTATAAAGGATGACTTGTCTTTTGGAATGATTCTAGCTATTACTGTACTTAAATGTTCCTTCTCAAAATAATTCTCTACTACATATTCTAATAATAAAAAGATAATGTTACCAAATGGATGCTAGTGTGGTGGCCTTTAGACTAAGGAGATCATGGATTCATCGACTCTTTATGTGGGAGGTAACATTTCAAAGTCATACAACATCGGAAAGAGGGGGAATCATGAAATTTATTGTACTAATTATCCAAAGACAAATCTCCGGTGTTGAAACATAGGAAACCATTATAGATCTATGTTTGGTATTTTAGGATGTGTATGGTAGGAAATAACTAAAGGCCTCAAAAAATGTAAATCTTATAAGGTATGGTAAAACAAGGGAATCATGAGCATCATGGGAATATTGTAATGGAAAATGGATAGGCGTAATTTATTTATCCACATTGGGTAGATGATAGATTGCAACCATATATATTATGAGGTTTTTAGAGAACTACCAATAGATATACTTCTAGTGCGTGAGAATTCATTAGAGTATGAGAATTAAAAACCACTAAAATTTTATTCACAATATGAAAGCCCAATTTTCATTATTCATCCCCTTATATTTTGGATAAATTTTGTTCATAAAATCATTTTAAAATCTTATGGAATTAGTAATGAGATTTTGGTGAGCATTATAGATAAAATTGGGACACTAGCTCATGGAATAGTTGTCTATACCATAGTGGTGTTGCAATATTAAGAGTTACACCATAGGAAAAATATTTCATTTGAATGATGACAATAGGGAGTTTCTTACTATAATCCATCATTGTGGAGAGATGTTTTTGGAATTCAATGTTATGGTGTGGTTTTTATCATGCCTCCAACATGCATCCCCAGCTTTATGACATGGATCCTCCCTATTTTTTCAAAGATATTCAATAAGATATTGGAGTTTTTAGTGGAAACCCTCATGATTTATTTTCATGTTATATTTTTCTAGTTTCTATGTGAGAATAGTGTAAATGAGATAACTATTGATGATCCTTACTGTAGATATTAATAGTTTAGGAAGTATAACATTAATGTAGGAAATATGTTATTACAGGTTGTTGGATTCATTGTTTGCACACATGTATTTTCCATTGAGAACATATTCCCTATAAATGATCACATTATGTGTGTGTTTGTGTAGACTTTGAGAAATTATTATGTTTCTTGGATATGTAATGTGACAATCCAATTACTTTATGTTTTTTTGTTTTTTACATTCAAATATATTCGTATCATAAATGTTTACATTATTTATTCTATAGTTGAGCATGTCGGTTCGACTATTTAGACAACAAGTAGGATTTTATGCATGTTAGGGACTATCAACTTTAGTGTGATGTAAAATAAATTGGTTGGAATATACCTAAGATATTAATGTTAATGGAATTTTCTACTTACTTTTAGGTTGTCCTCCTAACGATATATTTTTGAAATTGGATAAAATCACTTATTATTTTGTTCTATCAACAGAGAGGGATGTTCCATACAATACTCAATATGTACTTGGGATATCTCAATTGGTGTTAATGTGCCATACATGTTTTCGAGCTATTCTACCAGTGGTGTGTGTCATGATAGACACTATTATTTCTATTGGCATAGTATAGAAGAAGGTTTATTTCTCCCATCATGTTGCCGAAGAATGTAGAGTATATCCCCATGGACCCAAAATGTTATTTTTCTTTAATTTGATATATTTTTTATTATGTTTTCTCATTGTTTATGATCATTTAATTCCAATTTATATCTTATTCACTAATTTTGAGCATCATTTGTGGTGTCCTACTGAGTCTTATACACAATCCATTCTTGGGAAATTTTTTGTGCTTATATATTTCATGACTAGAGACATAGAGAAGGGAATGGGACCTCTGGTGGGTAGTTGAGTAGAGGAGTATGAAGATGGTGGGGGGTAAAAATAGACACCAGAGTAAACGACAATATATTTATTTTTTATCTTTGGTTTTCTGTATACTCAATAGTTTCCTCCCACATTGGGATATCATTTATCTATATATCATATTATATTTATTCATGTACTCAAATTGTATTTATTGTGTTATTTATTTCATATATTTATCAAATGAAGTGAAACTGAGAGTATAGTATCCTCACAGATGAACATAGACCCTCACTACGAGTTGGTTTCCACTTGTGTAAGGGGTAGTGTGCATGATTATATGTGCTTTGACACAAAACTGGTGGTCTCTGTCATGATTTTTCGTCAATTACCAAAGATAACAAAATAATGGGTCATTTGATTCATCCATAATTATAAATTTTTTCCATTGGAATTCCCATGTGGTTAATTCCCACTATCATTACTTCAGAGAGAGAATAATCCCATGATAATATTCAGTATTGATTGCAATTTTCCAAAAAATAAAATAAAAATACACTAAGAGGGGAGTGAATCATGGTGTGACAATCCCTCCAAATGACCTTTGAAATTAACTTTATTGCAGGTTTAGTAGGAACACCTCTGGCCTAAAAATTACATATGAAGTGATAAAAAATAAGTACTTAGGAAATTTTAACTGGTTCTCTCAAACAGTGATAATATAAAGACAATAAAATGGAAACATATTTATTATCCAGAATAACTAAGAAAACTACATACTTTTTATAATTTAGTATAGTTTCATTATCCCTCTATTTTTAAAATAATTTGAAAAATAAATAACACGCTATTCTGAATCACGTAAACAACTAATGGATCCTTCGAGTATTATCCTTTCAATATCTATAAGAAAAATGTTCGTATACATCAATATTGGTGTATAAATCAGATCCACGTTCATCTATATGATGAACTCCATGAACCTCCACAAATATATCCTCATGGATCTCTCTTATTTTCTTATATATGTTTTTAAAAATAGTATTAGAATTCCACTCTTACTCTATTTTTAATCGATGATCCTCATTTTTAAATAAAGGGACCTCAATATTTGTAGACTCCAGCTCTCATTTCTTATTTATCCAGAACTAATGTGAGTCATTTTTTTAAAATTATTCTAATTGGGTTGTTTTTTAATCACATAAACATCATATTGTACTTCCTCCTTTAGAAAATTTAATAAATCCAGAAATATCTCAATCATGGAATGATACTATCCTTAGGTATCTGTAATCAAAAACCACTAAATTTCATGAATCTCCTTTAAAAATGTTGTGGTTACAAACTCATGATTATCCATTAACTATAACACCATGGTGAAACCTTTTATCAAGTTTTACACACCTCAAAATATTTAAAACCATCAAAATATACTCGAACAACCTCATGTTATATCCATTCATACATGAGGTTGACTACTTAAAATGTTTTCTTTGTTAAATTATATGGTAATGGAAAGTATCTTAAATATACTCTATGATTATTTTATATCCTTCCCATGAAATGAAATATATGAAACATCGTAGAGTTAAATGAAATACACATATATTTCAGGGATTTATTAATGGAACCCATCATATATCCTCTATGAGAACCGTTATATCTACACATTATGTTCTGTAATTTTTTCTTTTTTCATTATATATTCCACCTACACTAATAAATATTATGAATCAAGTTACTATTTTTCATTTAAAAAATTTCAAAATTTTAGAGGGTATTGCTTACGGAAAAACATTGTATCAATAAATTTTCCATTTTCCCACTAATATGTATCTTCATTAATGGGTTTCCATTGGCTTCCATGACATGAAAAATTAAGCATAAAATATAAATTAAATTAAATTTCATTGGATCCCTTTCTTTATATAAGTATTCCCCATGAACCCAACATCTAGAATATGTTATTCTAGCATATGTAACTCATGACATAACCAAGGATCTCACAGTGTGATTGGATTACTATATAAAAAAATAATACAACTTCTTTTATCATATTCCAACACTCTAATACCATTTTTCCAAACATTTTATGTTAATTTTTGACTTCATCTAATATACATTCCACTAAACACAACATAAAAATACTAAAATTGTATTTTTTTTCCTAAATGGCTTAAGATCATAATCTTTTTATCCATTGAGTGATGCTATTGTAAGATGACACGTCACCCTCATATAGTCATTTATTTCTTATTATTTTACTATCATTAATTCAATGTAGTAATTATTGAGGAAATAAAAAACCTTCTATGTATATATTCCATATAGTGGTATCAGATGAGAAGACAATAGAAAACCTATTGATCACTCTTCCACTAGCTTTAGAAATGGATCATCCCGATGTGGCAATTTCAGATATTCTATAAAAATCATCCATTGGTGGAACATTAACATTAGTTTCACTACCAAATCTAATATCTTGTGTGATATCACACCCATTTAAATCAACATCTAATTCATGAACCATGGCATATCCCAAAACGCAATTACCCCTCCATATTATTTCATTATGATAGACACTTGAAGCCCAACCAGTGACCACGTGCAGAGATTATCATGATTTACTATACAAATAGGTGGATCATATCTGGAAACATTCATACAAAATTTTAGTATACTTCAATGTGGTATATAAAACATATTTTCCAATAAACATCTACTAGACATTCTTCTGGATAGTTTATTTTTATTTTGATATTAATTTTTTTTGTCTTTAGTCATGTTTGAGAATAATGGGACATTTTACCATGTGGGTCTAATTGATATTAAGATATTTGTATAGTCCCATATAGTATGTAAACCCTTGTCAATCACTATATGACATTTCTTCCAAGGGTGTGTCTTTTCCCCCCATACCCCCTTATAATAGATCACACTAATCATTTACCCTACCATTATCTTTATCCACATTTGTTTTAACACCATCCATATTTCTTGTTATGACAATGGGGGAGTCATATCAATGAGAGATCTATATTTTCTCAATTTTATTTTAAAAAAATAATACCCTAAACTCCTAAATTTCATAACCTCATATTTTGAGTCTGTTTTCAGTGAATTTTTGGGCAACCTGAGTAGAGGCTTTTAATTCACATGATTTAAACATCACATCATGTTTTTTGATCCATATTTTCCTGATTACTACCTAGGTTCTCTTGAATAGATGGAATATCCTATGGTTATCATCATTGGGATGGACCATAACAAAGGATCAACCTTTATACCCATATATAATAAACTTACTCTACTTGTAGTGGATGAGGACTGTGATGCACCTAAGGGTGCTACTGAAATGGTGCCACCATGACCTCCATTGATGACAGGCATTCCACCAGCAACCTGTTCATATCTACCTGATAATTTTCCACCAATACACCACAAGCCATTGAGTCTCACATAAATGATCCATAAAAATCCCCACCACCACGTGTATCCTCATCCGATCCTTTAGTTATCTCTTGGTTAGATCAAATGGATTGGTGCTTTGATCTGATGGATTATCACATAGATAGAATAGAGGGGGATATTATTTTTCTACATATAACCATTGGAAAAATATTATAATCGCCTTGAAAAACCATTCAACAACAATTATTTTCTCTAAATAACATGTATCAATTATCTATAACAACCACCTTTTTGAAGATATAGGATCAATGTGTCACCATCATTATTGAGGAGTCCAGCAATACCTCAGATCAAGCCATAAAATATCGATAAACCAATCCTTATATATTTAGTATGGATTCTACTAATATATATTCTAATTATTATACACAATATAATAATAATTAATTATAATCTATTTCCCCCACTGATGTCTCCTTTCAAGAACTAACATCAGTGGTTACAGACAATTCCCCTCTTGAGGCTACTTTTATAGAATATTTTATTTATTATATATTTATTGTGTATGATTTTATGTGATTATTTTGTTTCATATAAATTTATTCCAATTTTCATTTATGGTCCATTTTTTTCTTTATTATGTCATCTATTACATTCATGATCTATTTATAATGTTGTGTATAAAAAGTGATTTTTTCACTATATTTTCAAAAGTCTCCAACATAGAAAGTATTATTTTTCATTTATCATTTCATTTATTTTTAAATTTTATTAATTAATTTCTCCAAATTTCTAAAGTCATGTTTAATATAATTTATCCCTCTTTATGTTACACATGGGGTATAAGTGAAACATTAAGTGTCTGGGAGGGTACCCAAGAACCAAACTTAGTGGTTTACCACATTTTATCCTAAGGATAAAACTTTATTTTCCAACTCATTTTAGTGATATTTTAAAAAATTAACATTTTTTGTTAAATAAAATTATATTAGATGAACCAAATTTTGAGGTGTACACTTTTACATGTGAAAAATTATTTTTGTTAATTATGTTTGAAATTTTTAGAAAATATTTCAAAAATTACATATTTTTCCCATTCTTCAAAAAATTGAAATCCTCAGTGTGGCCTTTTCAAACCCTCCACAAAGGGAAACACCCCTTTCCCACGAAGGGGTAAAAACTGAAGGCAGCTTCCCAGCCAGGGAAGGAGCTGTTGTCAGCTGAGATGGATGAGCATCCTGGAGGGTTACAGCCAAGCAGTGATGGTCCATCTCAACGATCTATTAGAAGTTGGTTCGTGCATCATTTTTCCCTCCCAGAGGAGTCTGGGTGACCCTGTAAGGCGGGTGGATACCGGGGGAAAGGCTCGCCCCGAAATCAGAATCCCAGGAATCAATCCCTAAACATCCCAAAGAACGGTGTAGAAGTGTAACTGTCCTTCATCACCGCACCACCACCGATATGGCTTTTAGAAATTACATGTTAATGATTGGTAATGTGTGGAAAAAAAATTAATTGGAGTCATTTGAAAATTTTAAGACATAGTATTTTAGGTATCCTTTTTTATTATTTTGGATGAATTATAATTGGAATTTAGAAGACAAACAAATATTTAGAATATGTTATTAATTTCCTGAGAAAGTGAGAAATAATTAATCAAAAAGTATATTATTAATTTAAAAAACAAGCCATTCAAAAACATTCATATCCAATAAAATAGAGAAATAATAATATTTTGACAAAAATGTTAAGAAATATTCTTTCCACCAAATTTTTAATACTCAACTTGTTTTTTTTGACCTAAACAGTTGTTACCACAACATTTGGTTCTGAAGTCACCTCAATATTTAATTTTATAAATATATGGTGTAATTGAAATTGAGGAACGGAATTTTTTAAAAATAAATAAAGAGTATCACATGATAAATTAAAAATATTTTAATTATGTACATTAGAAAGAAGTAACACAAATAAACCATGGTAGTTCAACATTGGATATTTTTATAATTAAGAATGTATATTTCATTTTATGTGAATTCAAATAAATTCATTATATTCTCAATGGATAATGTGATTATTGTCATTATAGCAATTTTTTGATTTCGTTGAGGAAATTTTTAGGTTTTTCATCAAAAAAATCAAATAAATATGTGTGGTTTGTTTTATGAACATGTATTGTGTATATTATTTTAGTTTATTAATGATAAAATATCTAGATAAGTCCAGATATTTTTTATGTAATTGAAATGATATATTTTAGTGTTTTTGGAAATATTATAATTTTTCATTATTTAGTGCACAATTTAGAATCTATTTGAGAAATATTGAATTACTAAATAATCTGTAATTTTTTTAACATATCATGTAACATTGAAGAATAACAACTCATCCAGCTCGGGTACACAGTATTCTTCCCCCTGATGAATTATATATCATGTAGAGTATAGAACATTACATGTGTATCCATATATAAGTGGGTTTTTTGAGTGGTTGAATCTATATTCCATTTATAGTTCAACTACCAAATATGTATACCCACCAATCAAAAACTGAAATTCCAAATTCAATGTTTCAATCATCAATTTTACCACCAATGTGGAAATCTATAAAAGGGTAGAATTGATATCATTATACATTGTGAACATATCTACCCACCATGTAATTAATTTTTTCTATAAAAATGAAATGGGATTCCAAATTAGATATTTTTGACATGGGGGGATTCTACCACATTTCTAATTTGAAACCTAGAATCAATATTACTTATTTTTTTTGTTCTAGTTTTATCTTGTTTTAATTATTATCTCTTGGTATTCTTATTTTATTGGATGGGGTTAGTTTTTACTTGGTCCATTCATCCTTCATGTGTTTATGATAGGCTAAAGGGTGGATTTTTTTTGGGTGTATAGTATGAATAAAAATATTTTGTAGTAAAACAATACTAATTTTATTCTCAATGTCTTATAATTTTATTTTATAGTTTACTTGATATTTCAAATTTTAAATACACCGTTTATGATATATCGGACCAAGAATATCACAATTGAAGAAATAAAATATATTAATATAGATAAACCAATGAAAAAATTATTTTTTTCATTATCACAATTTTTATGTTTTAGTGAAAATATGATTTTAAAGGATTAATAATATAATAAAGGGATAAATATGTAAATGAGAGATTCTTTTATTTTCTTACCAAGAAACAACAACATCATTGATTCATGTGGTAAAGTAATTTAATAAAAAAAGGATGTGTTATTAGATGATTTGTTATTTTCAAAGACTAATGTTGAAACGTAGATATGGTTTATTTGATTTTATTTTTTCATGTTCCTATTCCCATATTACATAGTGTCAATTTCATTTCAATTCATGTTTTTTGGTTTCTATCCTCAATAAGTACCAAAATAATTGATCGACATATCAGTGACTCTTAAAATAATCTCTGATTCCTAGTGAATTTATCTTGATAATCCATAATAACATGGTAGATCAAGGAAAAATAATTTTTACATCTCATTGTGGGAACTTCATATATCAAACTAGGATTTCCGAGGAATGGGTAATCAGTTATATCATCTTGATCTATTTCCCTTCCCATCTTACCATTGTGTGACACTCACCAAGGATAGTGAATCTTGACCCATCTATTTGATGGAACAAATCACTACAATGATTGAAATATACCCATGCTTGGACTTCAGATGACTATTCTATACTAAGGAATACATCATAGGGTCTCATCTCTACTATGATAATATTGTAGGAAATATAGTCTTTAATAAGAGTACTCTCACAAAAAAAGTGTATATGGGTAAGGGGATGATCACCTCTTATATGGGTATCCTTCCTAAGGGGTTGAGGTTACTGGCATGAGAATGATCTCTAACACTTGAAAAAAAGATGCAAGATAGAAAAGAATGACCCATGTCAGTTTCGATGAGCATGAGAGACAAAGTATGATAGATTCAAATCAAACCTTGATGAATGTTTAGTATAACCTTATTTAATACCTTAATCATTAATATCAAAACACCTCCATGGCCACATACACCTTTAGCCTGATTTAGATTCACTGAATATGATGGAATGTGATTTAGATCAGTGCATTAATCATCTATAGCTTCCCCTACACTACCTGATCCTTTTTTATAGCTTCCCTCATCCACCTCAATGAGGCCCTTTATATTTATTGTATAAATAATGGTTTTTTATATCCACAATACCATAATGGCTGTCATTACAAAAAATTTGGGTAGTGAAAAAACAATATATGTTCACTATTCCTCTATAGGAAAAACATTTTAGGACTCCCTAAAAGTTGGAACCTCCCTGGGATACCTTTACATTTACCCCTAATATTGGGTTCATGAATGTGTGTGTCTATGATGATGAGATCCAAATATATATAAATAAATATTAGTGGTATAAATTTATACCCTAGGATAATATATTCATATACAAAGATAGATTTATGGTTTCATGAAGAAACACTTCATAACTAATTCTATGTCTAGAGCAGTAATATATTTTTGGAACCCTAAATGAAAAATCCCATAACAAATCTCCCTCTTAAGGACTCTCTCAAGATTAAAATCTCAAAAATAATCAGTAAACATCATTCCAAAATTAATAAATCATGAGATCTATTAACCTTGTTGTGTTCTCATAAATTTTCATGTGGACTTGCTGAAGTTCCAAAATATCATGTACTTATACCATCCTCAATGTAAGTGGATAATACTCATTTCTAAATAAACACTTAATAAATGACCTGGGTAGGGTAGCCTCATTGTGAGCTATCATGATTGACAAACACCAATGACTAGCTATTCCATGTATGATTGTATAATTAATAACCACCATATGGAAATTGGGTGTCCATATCATATTGAATAAACATGTCACTAACTCCATCAAACCATCCACTGCCTCGGTATCCAACACAGCTCCATACCTTTGAGGACATAGAGACAAATATTAGAAAACATAGTCTATGAATTTGTTTTCTATTCCTAATATATAGGTAAAATAATCTTCTCAATATGTGGCTTTACCTTCTGTGTTACTGGTAGAGGATCTTCCCCATGCTTATAGGGTATAGAAAAATCACAATCTAGTCCCTTGAAAAATTCCTCATCACACAAAAAATAAAAAATTAGAGACTGAAGAATTTAAATAGGATCATAATTACCTTCCCTTTCTAATTGATAAATTTATATGTGGGGTTTCATCTAGTATTTTGAAAGATTAAACAATTGTTTTTATATCATATTTTGTAGATTTATCTTTATAATTTCAAGATAAAATACTGAAATAACATGCTACATGATGCATGTATCATCTAATTGTACCTTATAAATTATTCCCTATAATTATAAGTCAGGAAACATGTTTTCAATGTCTCAGTGAAAGGATACATCAAACAACCACAACTACCCTAGGTTCCTTAGTATGTTGACCAAAGTCAAGACCCCTTAATAGCTTTTTGCTAAGTCGATCAAATCATATCACATAATACCACTAACAGAAAACTCCATTACAGAGATTCAAATCATATAAAAACCATTCTGAATTTAACATACCCCGAGGACTGCACGAAGACTAGTAGTAATCTGAGTGTGCCTCCCCAATCATGCCTCCAATAAAAAATGGGTTGTTGACTAACACTAAGAAGTTAAATCACAATCATCGGATTCCTTACCATAATGAATCTAAAATTTAATATATATATATATATATATAATATAACATAATAATATGATATGAGACGTGATAATACATTTTTTAATACATGCATGTTACTCATAAATGATATTCATAATAAAATGATAAGTATAAAACTAGTAAATATGAAAAATGCAGTTAAAACATCCCATTATAAATAAAGATATTTAAAATTCAGATCCTCATCATAAGGATCCCAACACAAACCCATTAATTAGTCATTACTATTAAGAACAAATAAATTTTGGAAATTTAAAATCCAAATGAAATGTATCCACCACCTAACTATGAGTTACTTGCATATCATAACCTATTTAGGCACAAATTTCATTTATGAGAGTTTATAAATATAACTATAAGGATTCCCCATTAACATAAAGGAGGAACCAAATATAAAATAATCTAAAAATACAATAAATCTACTTATAAATAAAGGATCAATATAAATATGTATAAAGGGAATCATAACCATCACTGCTCAACTCTAAAAAGATCACATACCAAAGGAAACATGAAACATATAAAAGATCAAAATTCCAAAAGCACCTAGACTATATAGCTTCTACATCTTCACTCTAGATTTAATATGGGTGAATTATAATTTAATTAGGTGCGAATTCTGATCAAGGGAGAACATACCCCTATGGAGGACCTACATTTCATCAAGGGAAACAAAGATTATTAAGAGAGTACTAAATCTATGGGTAGAGGGCCCCCACCCCATCCAGTAGCAGACCATCTATAAAATATACTATATAATGGGACCTTTTTTCTGGGAATCATGGTTATACTTACCCTGGTGTAAATGTGTGAGACCCATTCCCTATTTCCTTAATTCCAACAAGTAAATTTTGACATTATTCTAGACTCTAAAGTTTCTCTCATTCTTGATCATCATCTCTTTGAGTCTATATATCTCCAACTGACTAGAAAACCTAAAAAATATTTCACAATGATAATGTATACACGATTTATTTCTATGTAGAAATTTTCTCATAATGAAATACATTACATTCCAATTATAACACCAAATATAAAAGATACAATATAAAAACAAAAACATTTTACATTTTATTTGGTCTGTACTCTGCTAGACAGTATGTGTGGACCATAACCAGAATCTATGTGTGTACTTTATCTGTATGTGAAATTTTTTCAGGGTCATATGGTGTGTGGGACAAATGGGTTTCTCAATCATGTACCCTAGTATCCCAAGTTGTATCATTCTGAAATTAATGGTGTATTCACATACCCACATGGAATGTAGTACATGGAATCATCAATGAGTTTACACCACTATATCCAAATATGATTGGTATATTAAAAAATGGCTTATCCCCATAGTCTCACACAATGTTTTTTTATATTTACTTGTAATCCCTAAATGTTAACCAAGGATGGAACATGATTCATTCAACTCGGTGACAAGTCATGTAATATTTCACTTTCATGGAAATCCAAAAAACTATAGGGAAATGATATATTATGTATAGTAGAATGGATAAATGAAATGTACATGGGTTTCCACTCCTAGAAACCTATCATCTGATTTATTAAACCAAAAATTTACCTCACTAAAATCTCTTACATCATCGGAACTTTTTGTTAACCTATTCTATTAATCATGCATGATACCTTTTAGGGTCACTACTTCACTCCACTTGTGTACTAACAACCATTTTCCATTCATCATATCAATTCATCAAACAACCCCCAATATATTTTATCCTTCTCTAATTGGATGTATTGTTATTTTTTAAAACAATCATAACCATTCTGATCACACACAACCTTGTTTCCATCCCACATTAATCATCTATACAACACCTTCAATATGCATGTCACTGAAAAGGTATATAGTGTTCATTCATCATGGGTGAATGAGAATAAAGGCTAAAAGGAAAAAAAAATGAGTTTTTATGGATATTGAGATTCGAGATAATAATCATTTTTTTTCAAATTAATTTTAACAATAAAAATAGAATTTAATAAATTCATAACAATCGTCACAAATTTTATTTTGTGATTTCAAATTTACATTGTAAAAATAATCCATGATTGAAAATAAAATTGAATAACTATCGAAAACTCAAGAATTATCTATTTTAAAGTTAAATTAATGATATTGAAATGATAAATTTAATAATCTAAATATGATAAAATTGAATTCATGCTCGTGAATGATACCCAGACAAAAAAACAAAAACACACCTTAGGGGGAAATCGTGGATTATTCAATGGTTAAGACTCCATATAAAATTTCCAATCATCTTCAAATAATGGGATGATGATTTTATTAACTCCTTGTGTTTTTAGATTTCTAATAATGGATTCTCACCCACCAACGGTAGTTAAAAATAAATTTATAATGGAATATTAGGTCATAATTTACTTTAAATAAAAACCCAAAAAGCATAGTCTATGGATCGATTTTCAAAAAATAAATTAAAAATCTCATAGGTAAAACCATAAATTACATATATGAAAAGGTGTAAAAATATCTAGACAATGATTCATTTATGTTGTATTAATTATTTATGAAAGATCCCAAAAATAATATTTTTAGGATATTACTTATCTTTCAAAGAACTAATGCATTGAAAAAGGTAAATCAGTCACATAACCACCTCTAAGAATATTTTAAAAAATATTAGTTGGAATTGAATGATGTTTTTCCCTCACTTCTATGGAATTGTGGAGGATTTGGTTCTTCTTAATGAGGATAGGTTATTGTTTTATTCTTCAAGTGGCTAAAACTCATTTAAGGAAAGCAATATTTCAAATTTATAACATTTAAAATAGTTTAACTGAGTTTCCCCAAACCTCTAATTTTATATTTTATTCTTAAAACACATTATTTAAACATATTCTTGGATACATGGTGATATTTCAAAAACTAAACAATTATATATTTCAATAATTTATACATTTCTAGTGTCACGAATAGAATCTGCTTGCAACCGAACCTGGTACCAAACCCGACCTGTGATAAGACCCGAAGGGCGTTCCCGATCCCCTTGGGCTGCCACAAGTTCTTTTGTATAATAAAATGATTTTTGGGAACGATTTACCTGATTTTATAAACACTAAACAACAAATGAACTCAATAAATCAAATCTGGATTTTTTAACTAAACCCAACTTTTACAGAATTTTATAACTAAATTACAAGATTCGAAACAGTGTAAAAAGGCCATTAAAAGATAAAAAACCTAAAATGGATAGCCGAGAATCCTCATGGAAATGGGAACATCCCTCAAGGATTCTCCACAAGACTTCTCAAACAAGGACCTGCCAGAAACCCAAACTACTAGAACTAAAAACTGTTCCCAACCTGCAACAACAAAATAAACCAAGTCCACGTACACCCAATGGTGTAAGTAAGGTGTGATCCAATGCCCAGTATGATACCACCACTAAGTTATTCCATGTGATAAACATTCAAAGTAAAAAAGCATGCAGGTTTTCAATAACATTTAATTTTTATATACAATTTCTAAAAGATGAAACTTAAAAAAGTACTTTTCAAGTGGGATAATTTAAAGAATAAACACTTTTAAAATAAATTAAAAAGCTAGTAAATTTTACATACAAATATACTGTATCTCTATGGTAATTATAAAGGATTTCATCATCACATGATATAGGAAAATAACCCCTACGCACTAGCTTGTTGTGGGTTCCAGGTACCTCGTATCTCAGTGAGAGTAACCATCAAAAATATCAGTTCTCATGCACGAGCTACTAGTAGGGAACATACCCATAACCTACTGGTCCCTAATAATCATCATTATATTTTAGTTATATTTATTATGATTTATGTGCATATTTTATTTGTGGACATGGTGATAGATTTGTTCATAACTATATGTTGAATTTAGACACTATGATATATTGTTTCAATATTATTCATTTATCAAATACATACCTCATGATTTAAATGATACCATTATGTTTATGATATAATTATTTTGATTATAATCGACCATGAATTTTTTATTCATGTCTTTTAATACTCCTCTTACAATTCTTTTATCTCACCTCATTCATTGATGTATATCCTCAGGTGAATACATGTAATAAGGATACCTTGATGGATTTAGAAGGACAATGAATAAGAATTTAAATAACTTTATTTTTTATTTTGTTCATTTGTCGTATAAGACAAGTATTCCCAAGACACAAAACCATTGTACCCTAGATTGAATAAATATTGTTTATTAATATTTATAAAATAATGTAATATCCCGGAATGGAAATGTTTGGTTGCTAAAGTGGGTATTAGACCCCATTTTATTTAATTTGTGAATCCAGATTAGGAAAAATTTGTAAAAAGTAGAAGTATAATTCTATTTATAGGTAAATATTCTTAAAGATTCATTTTAGGAAAGGATAAATATTGGGATCAGATATGATATTCCATTATATTTAATTTGATCATAATAATAAATTATGTATTAATTCTTTTTACTTATGTTTGGTTAAAATATTTTCTATTATAGAAAATGGTGGGAACAATGAGAAACAAGAGAAACAATCTATATAGAATAAAATGAAATTATTTTCTATACAATATACCCAATTAAATGTGATGTGTAGTTAAATACATCAATTTGGTGCTTACAAATTCTCCTAGGCAATGAAAAATAACTTGAAGCATATGTATATCCTTTTGTCACCTGATAAGGATCAACTCTATATTGATTCTTTTTTGTGGAATTGACCACATACATTTAGTGGGTCTTCAGATCCACATGTCACTAGAATTTTTTTATCTCAATGGAGGAGATATTTTTTCTGGTTTAATATTCTTAAAAAGAGTATGTAACTCTAGCCATCAATCATTTTTTTGGAGAAACTGATAAATGGTGGGAATTGATAAACAACACCAATCTAAATGATGAAATAATATACATGGAGCGTGAACACATTAATAAATTTATAATTAATAAGTATTTCCTTTAATGTATTTAATAATATAAGTAGATATAATTATTGTAGATAAATTAAATGGAAGGTGAATTTTTCTTTGATTTTAGGGAAATCATCTTAGGGATTTTAAGATATGACTTAGGATTTTCTATCAACAATGATAGAGAATATATATATTCGTATGTGGTTTAAAATCACACATTTGAATAGATAATTTAATATGTGGATTTGGGAGTCATAAAAAAGTAGTTCTATGTGTCATAAAAGTAGTTATGGAGTTGAGTGAATTGTCCCGTGGATATGGAGTTAGGAAGAGAAAAATGGAATTTCAAGCAGGTGGGTCAAGTAAAAAAATAAGGAAATATAATGAAACCACCCATAGGTAAAGAATTTTTGGAGAAACATATTTGTAATTCCCTCAAGGGTATGAGTAAATTCTTCAATTATGGGAGAGAAGACCACCGATTCAACGAATATATAGGAGACATGAAGATGTTGTCCAAAAAGATGGAAGAAATTAAGGAACATCCTAATACACAAATCATAATTGAATACATCAATTTTTTGGAACAAGTGAACTATACAATACAATTAAATAAACCATGGGTCCATGAGGGTAATCAGTCTTTGTATCCACAAAAGATGAAGGAGAAAGGGAAACACTATTCCCTCATCATAGATGAGGTGTAACATGAAAATGATGTCATACAAGGTTTACATCCTATTCAATCACGAATGGGAAAACATTTATTTAATTCTAGTAACATGAGTTCTTAATATCCATCATGTGTTCTAGAACTATTGAATCAAAACTCTAACACCTTGAAGTAGATGTATCCATAAAAATGCATAGTGTTGTAATCAAAGCAACCCAAGTGTTGGACCCTTCTCTAATTAGAGAATGTGGGAAGATTCTTATATTGAATCTCATAATCCATAACAAGGTGGAATATAATAATATATTGGGAATGTATTGGATCTATTTATATAGATAACACATCAAATATAATTGAATGTAAATCAATTTTCAAATTTCAAACCAATCCATATTCTTTCCAAATTTCAAGGATGATCAGGAATCACCATTGGAAAATCATTTAATGGTTTTATTGTTGATACCATATTAAGAAAAATAAAACCATACATGAATGGTTATGTCAAATAATGTAATGATCCTAGATGATATTCTCATTGTGATGGAATATACTGATGTATTTCTAGAAGATTTTCCCATACATAAACTATACCTTGAGGTAGATATATAAATATATCCTATACTAAAATCGACTCAAATCTCAAAATTCCCCTATAAGACATCCACGATCGAATTGGAGGTAAAAAAGAAGGTGGAAGATAATTTGTACAAAGGTTTTATAAACCCTAGCGCATCACCTTGGGGTGCACTGGGTCTCTTTTTAAGGAAAATAAGATGGAACAATGTGGGTACGTGTAGATTTCCATGATCTCAACAAGATCATGATGATGAAAAACTATCTCCAACCATGGATTTATGACTTGTTTGATGGAAGAAGAGGAGCTATGTACTTTTAGAATTTAGATCTTCATTCTAGATATCATTATCAAAAGGTGTAGACTGAATATATTCAGAATTTATCCTTCCATACAGGGTATGTACATAATGAATTCAATTTGATTCCCTTCAAACATAATAATACACCATAAAAATTAATGGATTTGATGAACCGATTGTTTAGATACTACTTTGATTTTTTATATACATTATCGATTATATTCCCATTTACTCTAAGAGAAAGTTGTAACATGAATTTAATCTAATGGTTGTGATAGACACATTAAGGTAGGATAAAATGTATGCAATGTTTATCAATAATGAATTTGCCATGAAGTAAGTAACAATCATGTGGTAAATTATCACAGGTGAAGGAATTTCTATGCACCCTTCAAATACAATGGAAATTGAGGAATGGAAGAGACCCACTTGTATCATGGAAATCTACAGTTTGTTTTTTTCATGGAAAGGTACTTTCATTGTTTTTTAAGAAGTTTATTATGCTTAATGAGCCTCAAAAATAAGATAAAATATAAATTGTTACATTATTTCCTAAAAAGAGTGTTAGAAAATATTTAATGAGCTCATGAAGAGATTTGCCACCATGAATATACTCAGACTACCATCAAGTGGATAAAACGTTGTGATATTCAATAATTCATAAAACAATGGAATGTAATGTCTACTCATGCAGAACATAAATTTGATATTATATGCCTCCTGAAAACTGAATATCACTTAGCAAAACAAACTCATAAATGATCTTTAGAAAGTAGTTGTGATCTTCACCTGAATATTTGGAAGAAATAACTCTATGGTGAGAAGTTTGAAATATATACTAATCGCAAGAGTGTAATGTATATATTCATATAGAAATTGTTCAATATGCATCAAAGAAGTTAGTTATAGCTAATCAAGGTCTATGATTACTCTATCCACTAACATCCAATAAATGAAAATAAGGAAGGTGAGGCTCTTAGCATAAAGTAACCTACTACTTTATCCATGATATAGATTGAGATGTAACCTATCTCCATGAACTTACAATGGATGGATCTATAAATAATGATGAATGGGAAGACATCCCACCTCACCAAAATTATTTTCCAACCATCTATCTATGATAATATCATGAATGAAAAATGGTATGATCTAGATCATAAAAATATGGTGAAAGATGTAATGAAAAGGAATATTCCTTAGTTATATAACAATGTACATGGTTTCTTTCAATTTAGAACAATAATTGGTGTTCCTTCATCCCCATAGATAATGAATGAGCTTTTAGATAATGTACATAGATTATCTTTATCCACCCTTCCTAAAAGTACCAACATGTATTGGGATCATTGAGAGAAATTTAGTTGGGGTAACCTAAAGAAATTGATTTTTGAGTCAACCCCAAAGTGCTAGTTATGTTATCAACATTAAGTACTATTACAGAATCCAATTTTATGATGCATCTTTTTCTTATACCCATGTAGAAATTGGAAAAAATAACCATGGACTTTTTCACTAGTCATCTAAAGTCATATAAAGGAAACAATGTGAAATGGATAGTTTTTTTATTAAATCAACAAGACTACCCACTTCATCATTATTCAGGAATATTTCTCACTTGAATAGAAAATTATGATATTTTTAAAGTGGTGAGGCTATATAGGTAATAATTTTTAATCGTATCAAATCATTATCAAATGTTCATATAAAAATTCTAGATATGTCTTAAAATTTCTCTGAATAATTAATTTAATTTCAATATGATCTATCACATCTAAATTGACGGTCAATTTTAAATGACTATTTAGACACTCGAGTACATACTGTGATCATATTCAATGGAAATTAACAGTGGATGAGATAATTGTCTTCCATTTATTGTTTTCCCATACAACAACATATTCTAATAAATTATTCAAATATCCCCATATGATGCACCATTTGGGAAGCTATTTTGAACTCTTATATGTTGCGATTATATGGGGGGATGAAAACAACTTGGACATAATCTTTCTAAGTTGATGAAAAATATGGATCCATCCATCCAAAAACATATATAAGCTGTTCACAGTCAGTACAAGTGTTATGATGAAAATTGTCAAAGGAACTTGGTGTTTGAAGATGAAGATAATTTTTTCCTTTAAATATCACCATAAAAGAGATTCATATAGGTATGAAATAATGGTAATATTATATCTATGTAAGTTATCCCCTTTTATTTCCTTGACCTTATAAGATTAGTGACCTATTTGAGTGCACATAAAACAAATATAGCTCATGTTCTAGATGTGTTTAACATATCTCCCTCAAGAATGTTCATATTTGATCCCTCAAATGTGCTAAATTTAGTGTTTATATAGCTGGTGGATGACATCTCATATTAGAAAAATTCAATGTAGATCTTAAACTGTACAGAAAATTTTATATTAAACAAACCACTAACCTTGTAAAATTATAACGGTAGGAGAATAAATTTGAAGAGGTGATGTGGGGTGTAGAGGGTACATTTAAAAAAAGTACCCTCTCCTATTATAAACTGAGATTATGGGTTGAAATTTTAAGGATGAAATTTCTATGTGGGGAAACAATATGAAAATCCATTGTTTATAAATTATATTTTTTTGAAATAAATTTCTGTTATATTATATTTTTTTATCATTATGTATATTCAACACATAAAGAATTTGACAACAATTAATTACATTTCTAAATATTGTTTCATTAATCAGAAAATAAATCCACGAAAATGAAAAGAGTATATAATGACGCAAAAAATATATAATAAGAAAAAAATAATGTAAAATTTTGGATCCTTCTAATTTGCTAGAATAATTTCCCCCACAACTAGCACTATAGAAAGAATTCGAAATATTAGTTAACCAACATAAATTATTGGGAAAAAATATAGATCTTAGGGAAAAATTATTGTGAACATTGAATGAAGTAATATATTAGAATTTATAAAAAGTAATGCAGCTGTTGGGATAGTAATGTGAAAATTGGAATAGTAACTGTAGCATTGGGAATTTAAACCACACCTTTAGGAGTGGTAACCTAGCTGTTAGAATTCAAATTTCACCACAAAATAATAAAATTGGAATAAATAAAATTTATGATGTTTAATTTAATTAAATATAAGTTTTATAATTCAAAAAAAAATTATGATTTAAAAAAACAAAGGAAATATAATAACATTATCAATAAATATTGTTTTAAGGTATTGTATAAAAAACATAATTATTATATTAAAAATTCAAATAAACAGTGATTAATATTTATTTTATTGAAATTTATTCATTTTTTAATTCATTAAAATGAAATTTTCAAAGGGTTATTTTTTGTAATTTTTTAAAATACATTAATTTTAGATGAATATTAAAAATACTATTTTTTTAGCTGGTGTATTTTAAGTTGCATCATTCATAAGGTAATAATGACATATTAAATTGTTGAATGGTTCGAATGGCCAAGAACATATTAAATTTAGTTAATGTGACATTTAAATAAAATAAACATGTTTTCCAAAACTAAAAGTATTTTCCATTGTCTAATGTACTACAGTAAAACAACAATTTTCATTTTTTCTGACTTTACTTTATTAAAAAAAATCAAATTAGAAATATATATGTGATTAAAACCAAAATGAATTATATTTTATTGGTATATGTTCCATAATTTAATTAATATCACTATTATAATTATTACATTTCATATTGAATATTATTCAATAATTTATTCTAAAAATACCCCTCCCATTAAGTATAATTAGCCATTATCCATCCCCAGGGAAAACCACTCCACCCATTCATACCATAGATAGAACACTCAGACTACCTATCCCTAAATAACAAAAGAATAATTTGGTATTTGTTATAGTATAAAACTTTAATCATCATGGGATTTTAGTTTTTCATGAGAGGAGAATCATTAAGAAGAGGGTTTGTTTTCATTAACACTTCTTTGTGCTTTCATCATCATTTCCCCTTTCACTAAAACCTATAAACTCAAATATTATTATATTAATTAATTTCCATTTGTAAATTATACTAAACATGTAATCCTAATTAAATAATAACCTCTACTATGTAATTATATTTTATAATTCTCATACCTCCTCATTGGACATTGTTCTGTTAACATCAAGTTAACCACCAATGAGAAATTCCAAATCATTCTCTTATCACCTACCATATGGATATTTATATTAAATTATTTATTAAATCTAAATGCATAAATAAATTTATTTTTAGATTATGTAATCAATCATACTTGTGAATAAATTTCCTTGACCAAAATAGAATAATTGAAGAGAAGTGGAAACATTTTATGAAAACATGATATAAAAATGGTAACCCTATAATGAAGGGAATAAAGAAATTGAATCCAATGATTAGAATTGATAAAAAGTGAAATAAATTTTCCTAATTGACATAAATATTAATTTTTTCATAAGCCTAACATTATTATTCAAGTTGAAGAAAGGGTGTGAAATAAAGCAGTACAAAAGATAAGGGGAATCTAAATCCCAATTTCTTATTATTTGGGTTACACTAACTTTCACAACATTTTCAATATATATATTCTTATAATGTCCCATAAATTCATTTTTACTACCATTTATCTTTTACATTGGGGATATACATGTTCCTACCTTTATGAATGATTTAAATACAATTTCAATGATTTTTTTTATTAAGTATTTCTCATAAACACATCGTTGATGCCTCTTGAGTTATTTATTCATCAAATAAAATAAATATTTTATTACAAATTATACTCTCCCTTTCTCATTTTTAAATCAAATAATTTTATTAAATGTTTCATGATACTTTAAATCCTTTATGAAGCCCATTCCTTTCTAGGGGGTTATTACATGACTATGCTTTTAATACATTCTATGTGGATTTCCTAATTTATGAGAATTTATGAAGTGAGAGGCGGACCCATAATTTTAACGTCCTCTAATAAATTGGGTAATGTGATATATCCATTAATATAATGTTTATTATGCATGAACATGGTCGTAAATTTATGTGAAATAAATATTTTTTTATTTATGCACATATGTTACATGTGGACATGATGCAAGATTTTTTCACAACTGTGTGTGCTATTTGACAAAAGATTTATGATGTTTCGTTATTATGAATTGTTCTAATTCCATTCCTTTATAAAATATTTCCATCAATATTTTTATGGTGTTCTTATACTTATGATATTCTCATGTTGATTATATTTACCCATGTAATATTGATTCTGGTCCCCTATTATCCTTATATTACAACAGTTACTATGGATATCAAGAGAGAATTATAAGGAAAAATAACAATATTTTAAATAACTTTTAATTTTCATTATGTATAGTTGTTTTATGAGCCTAATTTCACTAATACAATTAACCTTTGTATCCTAGGTTGCATAACTATTATATTGTTTATTTTAAAAATTATGTAATATCTATAGAATGAAAATTTTGTTCACAATAGACCACATTATCAGAGTAACATGATTTAATTACCCATAGAATATTATAACTAAGGACTTCAACCACCATGAAATCTATGAATCTCAAGTATTTGTATTCAATTTTTGATTTTTCCCAGATAATTATCTTCAAAACATCATCTTTTTGAAATAAAACAACACCTTATTAGTCATAATTGATCCCAACATCATGATCTTTAATTCCCTTCAAAGAGAATGTTCATTCACTATCAGGTAACTCTAACCCAATATAATTAATTTCTTAAAATAAATTTTTATGACTCCCACAAAATTTCATTTCTTGATCCACGTTACCTCCACTTCTTTTAGTGGTGAATTTTCCACTTTCAACTCAATTGGATCATCCTTATCTAATAAACTAATAAATTCACTATGAGTTTTTGTATTAATTAATGATTCTTTAAGCTACTATGAACTACTTTTTAGGACCTCCTTTGGTACATATCTTCATACCATTGACGTGAAAATCACAGAATTGTCATTATAGCCTTCACACCAATAACAATAGTCATTAAAACCATAAGAAGTGCACGACTTTGTACGCATCTATTTTTGATTCTCATAATCCTTAAAATGAAATTTTCTTTGGAACCCATGTAATATGTATTTCATATAATTCAAAAAAATAACATTGAATTTGTGGTGAATTATAATATGTATTTGTTTCTCCACCTGTATCATTTAGAGCCTTTTGGTGATCATCAAATTTGAACATATTTTGTGTTTTGGATACATTGGGTATCATATAATCTCCCTCAACTTTTTTCTTTTTATCAAGGCCCTCTATATATTTGACCTTATTTTGTAAGCATTACAATAGATCAAAATGATATAACTATTTGGTTGACTCTCCATGTTACTCCTTAGATTCTTTGGTATCCCATACAAACTAACATCCCATTGTCATTCAAATAGTTAGATGTCATCATTTATCAAGGAAATTTCATTCCATATTTATATTTTTTCATTTATATCCATGATCAGTTTTACTATATTATCAATGAATTTGTTAAATATTAGATAATTCGATTTTTCTCTTAAATTTACAGCATTATCTCAATTTCATTATCTGTATTTCTATGATTTACATATTTGAGTGGATCCATTTTATCCTTAAAAATTTATTTCTCTTATTCCTATAGCTATATATAGAGTTTGTAATCATTTTCCATTCTATATTATTTCTTCCTATTGGCCATGTAAATATCTATTTCTTTAAGAGGATTCTATATTTCATCCATAAGGTCTTCTCATCCCTCAAATTTAGTGCTTTCATTATTATTTTCCCCAAAATGTTTTTAGAATATTATATCAACTAGTAATTAAACATTGAGGTCATTACAGTCCTCAAATTTATCTACTTTCATTTCCCCTTTGATGAAATCTTCTTATGAAATCATATTATTTTTTTGAAGATTTTTTCTGATCAACTCCTCTTCCCATTCACACACATAAAATAATTATTCATGGGTTCTTAATCATAATCATTATCTCAAAAAATTATTGGAATCATTTTATTGAGATTCCCAACCATTTCACACTGAATTATTTTAAGGGGAATCTTGAATTTGAATTTTCAAATTCACCATATTAGATTTTTGTAGTGGAAAGAAATCATATAATCAACTTTCCTATATTTCAGATCGTCCTCCTATGAAACTTTCTTCAATGTTTTGAACACTAACTCCTAATAATTTTATATTTCCTAGGACTCATTTTCATTGTTTCTAATCTCATATATAATAATTGTTCTTTGATGATTTTTCAGTATCAAAATTATTGTGTATTTGTCTTTGATCATTGAGAGATTGTTTTGAAACGCTATGGTAATATTCTCAATATATTCTTCATGATTTTTATATCTTTAATGGGTTTCTTAATTCCACGCATATATTCCACAATTATGATCACAAGACCACCTAATACATCAACAGAAAAATTCAATTGCATATTTAAATCCTCGTGATTACTCGATAGAACCATTAATTATCATCATATTCCATAGAATCACCAGCTAAATTGTTGATAAAACATTCCAACCTGGAACGTGAGGATTTACATGGGATAACCTTCACGTAGATAGTGTTGGAATAATCTCTTCCTAACATGTTGACTCCTTGGGAATCAACATCAATCTCTCTTCATTATTTCCCAAATAATTCTGCGATATAATTTTTTATTATGTTCCCATATATCGAATATATGTAGACTTATATTCTAAAAACCCAAATTATGGTTCCCTCAATGAAATCCGTATTTATCTTCTACTTTTCTTTGGTTTTGGGTTTAACTATATTAGAGAAATACTAGTAAAATATAATGGAATGTTGAATATGTGTTGTGTGACATTTGAAGCTAAATGTAGGGGAACTACATTGTTCCATAGGTTGCTACTCCATAGTGGGGTTGCAGATTTATGTTTTACCCCATTGGAAAAAAGGAGTCACCTTAATGAATTCAGCATTGGGGTATGCATTAGAAGACATCACAGTAGAGAGAGATATTGGAAATAATTTTTTATGGTATTGTTTCTATCACACCTCCATTATACATCCCCAATCATTCACATTTGAAACTCCTTGTCTTCCAAAATATCTTCCACAAGATCATGCATTTTCCAATGGTATAACTCTGGAGATATTATCGAGTGATCATCTTCCACTTTCTACCAACAAAAGTGCATGTGAAAAATATTTTGATGAGGGGTTTACAAAAAAAGATTCACTATAGAGCATTATTTTGGGAATTTTGTTTCATGGTGGAGTTTCTAGTGCACCTTCATGGAACAATCTCCACCATGCACCACAGTGCCTCCATATTTTATAGATTTTATTCTAGTAATTCTTGGATATTTCTATTAACAATACTTAGGTGTTATTAGTGGGTGTTTGGGATCCCATTTTTGTGCGAGTATAGTGTAAATTATGACTCTATAGATGATCCATTAAATCTAAATCAACACTAGAGGTTGGAATAAATTGACATTAGAAAATATTTTTTTATATGTAATTGGCTTGATTGATGGTGTGTGTTTACAAACCAATGAGAACTTTTGTATCATCCTAGATTATATGAGGTGTGTGTTTATGTATCCATTTTCCTCTACCATTATTGCTTCAATATGGAATGTGATGATATTATTAATTTTTTGTTTTATGTGATGTCAATCTATCATATATATTTTTATTTAATATAATTTCCTTATATTTTCTATAATTGACCTATTAGTTTGGACTACTTAGAAGACATGAGATATTTGAAACATGTTTTCTAGTATCATCCCAATTGGGTTTTCACCAAAATTGTTCAGTGTGTGCAGGGTTTATTTTAGCTACAGGGATGTGTCTTTTATATTTGGGTCATCCGACGAGAGGGATGTGTCAAACATTGGTGGTTATTTCATATGATTTTGGACTATCATTAATGAGGGATGTTATAGATATTGGTTGGTGTATACATGGTATTTCCCAGCCCGGAGGAATGTGTCATACATGTTTTTTTATTATTCCACTGATGGGATGTGTTAAGTAAGAAATTGATGTTTCTACTAGATTGGGGTCCATGTAGAATTGATTCTCCCAACATGGTGTTGAAGTAGGTAGTGTTGGTCCTCATAGACCCAGTGTGTGCTTTGCATTTTGAGATATATTTTAGATTATATATCTACTTTTTAAATGATCATGGTATGAAATTTTATATCTTATGCACTAATGCTTATGGTTTTTGTTGGTGCCATACCATGTAATGTACTCACATTGTACTGTTAAATTTCGGTGCGCTTGTAGATTTCCGAACTACAGACCTAGTAATGGTAAATGTCCCTATGGTGGATAGAAGAATACAGAATTATAAAGATGGTAAAATGTTTAGAATGGTACTAGAGGAATATATGATTTAATTACTTTTTTATCAGTATATTTCTTTATACTCTATATTTTTTTTCCACTTTGGGAGTTCGTTTAATTGTTTATTATCTTAAATTTTTTAATGTACTCAAATTTTATGTATTATGTTTTTTATGGTTCATTATTTATCTTTTGATGTGATAATGTGGGTATATTCCCCCATATATACACTCAGACCCTCTTAGTTATTCAATTTCCTCATGTATAGATGGAGGCATGCATGATGTCATGGCATTGTGGATCAGACGTAGTGATTCTAGTCGGGATTTTTCAAAATGGTATCGGAACATCAAAATTAACTAACATATTATTCTATTTTCTTTGATTTGATAAATGATATATCAGATTTTAGATAGTTGAGAATCATATGGGGGGAATGATGCTAGTTTCTGGTCAGTACTAAATAGTATACCTTCAAGATACTATAAATTAAGGAAACTATGTTTTTTTTATGATTTATTAAATTAAAATTAAGTGATGTTCCGGATGTTGATATGTGATTTATGCATTTTTTTATTCCGTCATGCATAATGACTACAAGAGTGAGTTTTCTTTCCATATAAATGTTCTTGTTCTATTTCTATATATTATTTCTTTAATTAATTCCCTTGATTTGAGCTATATATTCACGATTGTCTCAACAATATGTCACATATCTATATTTTCCTAATAATGTTATAAATCCATATTTTTCATTAATTAGGTGAACATGGAATATTGTTTTTTTATTTATGTGATGATTATGACTAATGTGTGGTGAAGGAGAACGAGTTAAGTGTTAGGATCATTAAACTGTAACACTTAATAACTCTTATATAAATTTTTATCTTAGTAAAACGTAATAAATAAATCATAAACAAAATAAAATTATTGTTTATTGAATCAATACATTAAAAATGGTTCAAGAAACATTTCCTCAGACTAGAAAGGCGATAATATTAAACATATAATTATCATCATTAACTACAAAGAGAAAATTATGACAGGCATGAAAACTGCGTTCAAGGATTAATTTTTAAATAAAATGATTATAAATGTAACAAAAAAGTTATTGTTACACTTAAATATTAGTGTGTTTATGTAGTAAATAATTATCATAAAAAAGATTTTTTAGTATATCTATATATAAAAAAATTGTAATCTTAATGAATACTTAACTAAATATAAATATTTAGGTTGGTTTATATTTTTAATTCAAATTAAATATAGTTAGATAAAATGAAATTTTAAAGATTATAAAATTATGATTTTATTATAAACTTTGTTTCTTATTTTTATTGAATACCCAAATGTTTTTATAAAACATAAATTTAATAATAAATTATATATGTTGCAAAAAAAATACATACTTAAATATATGATTTTCAAATAATATACTTAAAAACATGATAATATATGAGAGGAATACATAATAAATTTTCAAATTTCTATTCTAAAAAATATAAAATTAATTTATGGAAATAATGATGATGATGATGATGATGATAAAAAGATTTTTTTTATTATTTTGATGGAAAATAATTTTTGTACCAACAATAATGTTAATAAAATATAACAAATAATAATATATATAATAATAATAATTTGTTAAAATGAATTGTTTTATAAATAAAATAAAATAAAATAGTGTGTTAGATTAATTTGGGGGGAATCCCAATTTTCTATTTGGGGTAAAGTTGAGAGAACCCTCCCCGGTCTTCCCTGTACTCACTAAACAAAAAGAACCCTCTATTTTCATCTTCCCTAGATGGAGTGGTGCCCTTCGAATATGCCGGGAAAATAAGATAACACTCCATTAAAAACATGAACATACATGAACATGAAAGTATGGTTATGTATTTTAATTAGAAACTAATTTTTTTATGACACACCAACAATCAAGAAGGTACTTTTTATGAAATGGTTTTCAAAGCTCTTGGTTTAAAATAAATTTCATTTTTCATTTGAATGAAAAATGTAGGTTATATTGTTTTTAATTGAATTGATTCACACATGGATGTATGTGAATAAAGTCATGGTATAGGGAGTAAACCCAAAACACATATGGGTCTTTTGTCCATTCATATGATGGGTGCACCCTGACAGTGCTCCAATGCATTATGTAATGTTTTAATCACCTGATATTCCATTCATCCTATGTGAGAGGTTTATACTATGCACATTATGGTGTGTAGGAGGTTTATTCAAATAACATTATGGGATTGGGGAGTGAACCAAATCCATCATTGGACTATGTCCAATATTTCTTGGGACTAAAAAGAGAATCCATTCTATGATCTACGGTGTCTTGAGAATTAATTATGAATGATTATCATATTTTAAAGTTAAGTTACCATTATATAATGTATGGTCGATATGGATTTCCCAAATGATTTATATATAAATTGAAATCCTTTTCCCAAAAATTTTTATTTTTAAAAACTATAAATGTTTTCCTTAGTTTTCAGTAACGTATTTTATAACAAATTTTACTCTTATTTTCAAATAAATAACACTATTAGGTTTCCTGTTTGTATTAAAAACCATTTACTGTTCTTTTTATCGCTCACCTTATGTTTTCAAAACCATTATTCACTGGTATTTAGGATTTTTAGAAGTGATATAGTGTTTGTGGTCCTGCTAAGTTATTTAAAAATTGTAAATAATGGCTTGGCCTTTTCTTTTATAGTTTGTGTAATCATAGTTTTCCAATGATTCCAGACTCTTTGAAAATCTAAACCTTTGAGATCTTGAGTTTTGTTATAAATTATTTATTTATTTATATAGAAATAAATAATATGGATCAAGTTTTCTAGGTCCTCATGTAAACCCTGTGGTTGATAGTATACTCCTTAGAGAACTTAGTGTGGTCCAATACACTGGTTAGGAATTTATATGTTCTTGATGTTATTAATATCATTGAAATTCAACCTCAATTAAATCTAACATTGGTTCCTTCTATGGAAGACTAAGATGATGTCATTCCACCAGTTTTGGTTTAGGTGGCACATTTGATTGACGTTTTAGGACCAGTTCTAACAATACTTTTTTAGACTGTACTTGTCCAAGGAAGTGGATTCATCGTGACTATAGTAAACTATTCCTATGACTTCCATATCCTTCTTCCTCCATCATTCCTAGGAATTATATGAATAAGGATGAGGAGGAATAGATATTGGTCATTGAGAGGATCATTAACAAATTAGAGACCTTATAAGATCTATAGGTTAATAATGGGACCTTTATGCTTCAATGTGACGTTGTTCTATTGTGGGATGTCATACAGTAGGATAGTAGACTAAAAGGACTCACTTGGGAAGCTTTCAATGATCTCATTTATGAGGAGTTATTTCCAGATACACTAAAACAAGAATGTGTTCAGGACTTTGTGAATATTTGACAAGCAATGATGATTGAATTTTCCTATTTAAAAAGCTTTGCTTAGGTGATTTACTAATTTCCTATACTCGAGGGGAATGGTTCTTAGAAGGAATGGAAGGTTAATATTCACCTACTCAAATATTTTATGTTACATGCTATAACGTTTTACCTGAATACCTGTAATGAAATTCATTAAAAATCTATTATGATTGATATGGTCATAAATGAATGCTTATCTATTGGAGTTATTCTTGTTGTTATTGTACTCAAAGGATCCTTCCCGAAATCATTATCTATTACATATTTTGATAATAAAAAGATAAGGTTACAAAATAGATGATAGGGTGGTGGCCATCAGTCTAAGGAGATCATGGATTCATTGAATCTTTATGTTGGAGGTAACATTTCAAAGTCCTACAAACTTCAGAAAGAAGTGGAATCATGAAATTTATTATAATAATTCACCCAATACATGTCACTGGTGTTGAAACGTAGGAAACCTTTACAGATATATGTTCAGGATTTTGAGGATGTGTACGGTGGAAACTATCTCAATACCTCAACAACAAGTGTAAATATTATAAGGTTTGGTAAGACAAGGGAATCATGAGAATCATGGGAATCATGTAGTGGGAAATGGATGGTCTTAATTTATTTATCCAGATTTGGTAGATGATATATTGAAACTCTATATAATATGATGTTTTTAGAGAACTACCAATAGTGATACTTCTTATAGATGACAATTCATTAGAGTAGGATAATTAAAAATCACTAAATTTTTATTCACAATATAACAGACCTATTTTCCTTATTCATCCCATTATATTTGGGATAAATTTTATGGGAAAATATTTTTAATATCTTATGGAATCATGAATGATATTTTGGTGACCATTCTAGATAAAATAGGGGCACCGGATCGAGGCATAGTTGGCTATACCATATTGGTGTTGCAGCATTAAGGGTTACACCATAGGTAAAATATTTCATTTTAATGATGACAATAGGGAGTTTCTTACTATAATCCATCATTGTGGAGTGATTTTTTTGGAATATGATTTTATGGTGTGGTTTTTATCATGCCTCTAATATGTATCCCCAGTAATATTCCATGTATCCTCCTTGTTTTCTCAATGATATTCAAATAGGTCTTGGAGTTTTCTAGTGGAAAACCTCATGAGTTTTTAGCATGAGATCTAGTTCTAGTTTTTATGTGAGCATAGTTTATATGAAATAACTATTAATGATACTTAATGTAGATATTAATACTTTAGGTAGTAGAACATTACTGTTGTAAATATGTTATTATAGGTTGTTGGCCTCATTGTTAGCAAGAATGTACAGTCCAGTGAGAACATATTCCCTATGAATGATCACATTAGGTGTGTGTTTGAGTATCCTTTGACCAATTATTATTTTTCTTGGATATGTAATGTGACGATCAAAATACTATATGATTTTGTGATGGTTATATTAAAATTTATTTGTATCATAAATGTTTTCGTTCTTTATTCTATAGTTGAGCACGTAGGTTTAGACTATTTAGGCAAAAAGTAAGGTTTTATGCATGTTACGGACCATCAACATTAGTGAGATGAGAATGAAATTGGTTCGCATATAATTATGCTATTATTGTTTGTGGAATATTCCACATACATTTTGGTTGTCTTCTTAAGGATCTATTTTTGAAATTGGACAGCATCACTTATGATTTTGTTCTATCCATTGAGGGGGATGTTCCATACACTGCTCAATACGTACTTGGGATATCTCAATTGGTGTTAATGTGCCATACATGTTTTCGAGCTATTCTACCAGTGGTGTGTGTCATGCTAGATACTACTTTTTCTATAGGCATGGTGCAAAAGAAGGTTTGTTTCCCCCATCATGTTGCCGAAGAATATAGAGATCATCCCCATGGATCCATAATGTGATTTTATTTTTAATTTGATAAATTTTTATTATGTTTTCTCATTGTTTATGGTCATTTAATTCCAATTTATATCTTATTCAATGATGTTAACTGTCTTTTTTGGTGTCCTACTGAGTCTCATACACAAATCTAACCTGGGAAATTTTTTGTGCTGGTAGATTTCATGCTAGAGTCCTAGAGAAGGGAAAGGGACCTATGGTGGGTAGTTTATTAGAGGAGTATGAAGATGGTGGGGGTTGGAAAAGACACCAGAGTAAACCACAATATATTTATTTTTTAATCTTTGGTTTTTTGTATACTCAATAGTTTCATCCCACATTGGGATATCATTTATCTATATATCATATAATATTTCTTCATGTACTCAAATTATATTTATTGTGTTATTTATTTTTTTTATTTATCAATTTACATGACACCGAGAGTATAGTATACTCACTAATGAACATAGACCCTCACTACATGTTGGTTTCCACTTGTGTAAGGGCTGGTGCACATGGGGTTATGTGTCATTTTGACACAAAACTGGTGGTCTGTGACATGATTTTACATCCATTACGAAAGATAACATAATAATAGGTTATCTGGTTCATCGATTATTATAAATTGTTTCCATTGGAATTCCCATGTGGTTAATTCCCACATTCATTACTTCAGAGAGAGAATACCCCCACGATAATATTTAGTATTGATTCCAGTTTTCCAAAAAATGAATGAAATATACACTAAGAGTGGAGTGAATCATGTTGTGACAATCCCTCCAAATGACCGTTGACATTAACATTGTTCCAGGTTCAGTAGGAACACCTCTATCCTATAAATTACATCTGAAGTGATAAAAAATAGGTACATAGTAAATTTTACCATGTTCCCTCAAATTGTGATAATCCAAAGAGAATATAATGGAAAGATATTGATTAACATGAATAACTAAGAAACTTAATTATTTTTTATAATTTTGTATAGTTTCATTATACCTCTATTTTTAAAATCATTGCAAAATAAATAGCACGCTATTCTAAATCACATAAACAACAAATGGATCCTACGAGTTTTATCATCTCAGTATCTATAAGAAAAATGTTATTTTACACCAATATTTTTGTATCAATCATCTCCACGTTCATCTACATGATGAACTCCCTGAACCTCCACAAATATATCCTCATGGATCTCACTTATTTTTTTATATATGTTTTTAATTATTGTATTAGAATTCCACTCTTAATCTATTTTTAATCGATGATCCTCATTATTTAATTAAGGTACCTCATTATTTGTAGACTCTATCACTCATTTCTTATTTATCCAGAACTAATGTGAGTCATTTTTAAAAAATATTCTAATTACGTTGCCTTTGAATCTCATAAACATCATACTGTATCTCCTCATTTAAAAAATTTAATAAATCTAGAAATATCTTAATCATGGAATGATACTATCCTTTGGTATCTTTAATAAAAAACCTTTGAATTTTATGAATCTCCATTAAAAATGTTGTGGTGACAAACTCATGATTAACCATTAAGTATAACACCATGGTGAATCATTTTATCAAGTTTTACACACCTTAAAATATTTAAGACCATCAAAATCTACTTAAACTAACTCATTTTATATCCATTCTTATCTGAAAATGACTACATAAAATAAATTTTCTAAAATTATATTTTAATTCAAAGTATCGTAAATATACTCTACAAGTATTTTACATCCTTCCCATGAATTAAAATATATAGAACATTTTAGAGTTAAATGAAATACACTTACATTTCAGGGATTCATTAATGGAACCCATCACATATCCTCTCCGAGAACCCTTATATCTAAACTTCATGGTATGCAATTATTTCTTTTTTTAATACATTTTCCACCTACACTAATAAATATTTTTAGTCTAGTTACTATTTTTCATTTCAAAAATTTCAAAATTTTAGAGGGTATTTCTTACAGAAAAACATTGTATCAATAAATATTCCATTTTACCACTAATATGTAACTTCATTAATGGGTTTCCACCAGCATCCATGACATGAAAAATTAAACATAAAATATAAATTAAATTAAATTTAATAATATCCTTTTCTTGCTATAAATATTCCTCATGAAACCAACATCTAGAATATGTTATTCTGGCATATGCAACTCATCGCATAACGTTGGATCTCACAATGTGATTGGTTTCCTATAAAGAAACTAAATTTTTTTATCATATTCCAAAACTCTAATACCATTTTTACTGATGGTGTATGTTATTTTTGACTGCATCTAATATACATTCCACTAAACAGAACATTAATTTTATTTTTTTCTAAAATGGGTCAAACTCATAATATTTTTATCCATTGAGTGATGCTACTATAAGATACCACATCACCCTCATACACTATAGTTCCACTCCTTTGAAGGGAAATTTATTAAGAACATGTGAGGGTTCACTGAGGATAAATTGTGTTCTCCTTCTCACTATGACTATTTTTTTCTCACAGGTCATTCAAAAAACCTTTATCAATGCTTTTTTCGAGTAAGAAATATAGATTTTCTTCTCTTCCCAATTATTTTTTATTTTTAATAACAAAAATAAATGTGATAATATAATTAAATTTCATGTAATATATTTTTTATTACTTTAATTATCAGGTTCCTTAGTTTAAATAAATATGTATTTCTATATTTATGTGATTGCACATCATGTGTTCCTCAACACAGCATGTGTATATATAATTATATATGAATTCTGTGTGATTCTCATTATATTATATATTGTGATAAGTTATATACATACGTACATATATATATATATAGGTGTGTGATTTATATATTGTATTATATATACTATATTTATTATAAATATATTAAAATATATAATATAAATACATATAAACTATGTATATTAAAAGTAATGAAGAAAGTGATGATGACACGGTCTCTCAAGGGTATATGAGTCACTGTAAATTTTAATCCCTATATGGTAGTCGTGAGTGTAGGGTTTGTTATTTTTATTCTAATTTTCATAAAAATAGGTTCAGTTTTTCATAAATATTAAATATTATAAATTATAAATATAAAGCTGGTTATTTAGTTGCATTAGATAGTAGGGAACTTATCTTGGTTGCAAATGAACTATGTTTGTGTCCTCCCAACTCGTCTAATTTCATATTTTATTCCCAAAAAACTTATTGGTCAAGTGTATGCATCAACATCATTATTGTAAACATATTTATATGTCAATTAATTACTAATAAAATTTATACATATATACATATAATAGTAATAAAAATGACCCTTACATATAAATTAGAATAAATCTAAAATAAATGAAAGACACCATGTTTTCACACCCTATCTTCCCACCCTACCCTCCCTGGGAATCCATAATCAATTAAATGGTCCATAGAATTTTCTAACTTCTAATTACTTGAATTTTGATACTAGATCTAAGTCCCCCCCAAACCATAATTTAATGGATACTACTGTAATTTATGGATATTAAGGGATTTTGGTGTAAATATATCTATATTATGGTACATTAAAAAAATAGATTTTCATATTATTAGACGTGCAAATAAGGTTCATACTAATAATATTTTTTTTAGTGTATAACTTTTACTTACACTACCTACACGAGGATATCACTTTTTAGGTTCCCCCAAGGCATGAAGTGATCCTTATTTCGAATACATTACACTAATTAAATGACATAAATATGTATTTTGTATCACATTGTATACTTAATATTCATTTAATTCAACTATAGTACATTAGAAAATCTCTCCCCCATATATATATATTGTGTACTCTTTGTCCGCACCCTATATACTTCCAAAAATAGCAATTTTCTATTTTCAATTTCTATTCCATTTTTCTTATTATTTTACTATCATTAATAATATGTAGTAATTATAGAGCAAATAAAAAACCTTCAATGTATATATTCTATATAGCGGTATCATATGAGAATACAATAGAAAACCTATTGATCATCTGCCACTAGCTTTGGAAATTGATCCTCCCGATGTGGCAATTTTAGATATTCTATAAGAATCATCCATTGGTGGATCATGAACATTATTTTGACAACCAAATACAATAGATTGTGCGATATCACACCCATTTACATCAATATCTAATTCATGAACCATGTCATATCCCAAAACTCAATTACCTCTCCATAATATTTCATTATGTTAGACACTTGAAGCCCAACCAGCGACCACCTGCAGATATTTTCATGATATACTATACAAATAGGTGGATCAGATCTGGAAACATTCATCCAAAATTGTATGAGAATTATATTTTGTATATATAACATATTGTTCCATAAACATCTACTAGACATTCTCCTGGATAGTTTATTTATATTTAGGTATTAATTTTTATAATCTTTAGTCATATTTGTGAATAATGGGACATCTTACTAAGTGGATCTAATTGATATTAAGAAATTCTTATAGTTCCATATAGTATGTAAACCCTTTTCACTCACTATATTCCATTTATTCCAAGGGTGTGTCTTTTTCCCATATACCCCCTTATAAATGAACACAGTAATCCTTTCCGCTACCTTTCCCTGTATCCACATTTACTTTCACACCATCCATATTCCACGCTATAAGAACGGGGGAGTCATCTCAATGAGAGATCTGGAGTTTCTCAATTGTATTTTAAAACATGACTACCCTGACCTCCCAAATTTCATAACCTCATATTTCCATTACATTTTCAGTGACTGTTATGTTAACCTAAATAGAGGCTTTTAATTCACTTGATTTAAACATCACATCGTGTTTTTTGATCCATATTCTCTTTATGACAACCCAGGTGCTCTTGAATAGTTGGAATATCTTGTGGTTATCATAATTGGGATGGACCATAACCATGGATCAATCTTTATCCCCATATATAAAAACCTTACACTTCATGTAGTGGATGAGGACTGTGATGCACCTAGGGGTGCTATTGATATGGTAACACCACAACCTCCGTTGATGATAGGAATTCCACCAACAACATGTTCATATCTACCGGATCATTTTACACCCTTACACCGCACACCATTGAGTCTCTCATAAATGATTCATCCAAATCCCCAGCACCACGTGTACCCTCATCAGAGCCTTTAGTTGTCTCTTGGTTGGATCAAATAGATTGGTGCTTCGATCTGAAGGATTATCACATAGATAGAATAGAAGATCATATTATTTATCTACATATAACCATCAGAAAAATATAATAATTGCTTTGAAAAAACATCGAACCTCACTTAGTTTCTCTAACTAACATGTATTAATTATCCGCAATAATAACCTTTTTTAATATATAGGATGAATGTGTCACTATCATGTTTGAAGTGTCTGGCAGTACCTCAGATCTTGCCATAAAATATAGATCAGCCCATCCTCGTATATTTAGTAAGGATTATACTAATATATATTCTAATTATAATACACAATATAATAATAATTACATATAATCTATATCCCCCACTGATGTCTCCCTTCAAGAACCAACATTAGTGGTTACAGACATTTCCTCTCTTGAGGCTACTTTTTTATAATATATTATTTATTATATATATTGTGTATGATTTGATGTGATTATTTTATTTCGTATAAAATTATTCAAATTTTCATTTATGGACCACTTTTTTTTGTTATGTCATATATTCCTTTCACGATCTATTTAGAATGATGTGTATCCAAAGTGATTGTTTCTCTATATTTTTAGATGTCTCCCACTTTGGAAGTATTATTTTTCATTAATATTTTCATTCATTTTTAAATTCTATTAATTAATTTCTCCCAATTTCTAAAGTCATTTTTAATATACTTTATCCCATTATATGTTACACATGGGTTCTATGTGAAACATTAAGTGTGGGGGAGGGTACCTTGGCACTAAACGTAGCTGGTTTCCAAATTTTATCCTAAGGATAAGATTTTATTGTCCAACACATTTTAGTGATATTTTAAAAAATTCATATTTTTTGTTGAATAAAATTATATTAGATGAATAAAATTTTGAGGTATACACTTTTACATGTGGAAATTTTTTTTGTAAATTATGTTTGATATTTTTGGAAAATATTTAAAATATAACATATTTTCCCATTTTTCTTAAAATGGAATTCCCCTGTGTGGCCTTTTAGAACCCTCCACACATGGAAACCCCCCTTCCCCATGAAGGGGTAGAAACTGAAGGCAGCTCCCAAGCCAGGGAAGGAGCTGTTTCCAGCTGAGATGGCAGAGCGTCCCAGAGGGTTACAGTCGGGCAGCGATCGTCCGTCATAGCTTTATGTCCGTAGTTGGGTCAAGCATCATTTTTTCCCACAGAGGAGTCCGGGGAACCCACCAATGCGTGTGGATCCTGGGGGAGAGGCCTGCCCTAAAATCAGACTCTTAGGATTCATTCCCTAAATGTCCCAATGAACGGCGTGGATATACCACTCTCCTTCACCACCACACCACCACAGATGTGGCTTTCAAAATTTTAATGTTAATGATTAGTGATGTGGGAAAAACATTTAATTGGAGTCATTTGAAAATTTAAAGACATTTAATTTTAAGAATCCATTTTTATTATTTTAGAAGAATTATAATTGTAATTTATAAGCCAAACACATTTTTAATATGTGATTTTAATTTCCTAAGAAAGTGAGAAATATTTAATCAAAATGTGTATTATTAATTTAAAAATTATGTCATTCAAAAACATTCATATCTATGAAAAAATAGAAATATTAATATTTTGAAAAAAATATTAAAAAATAGTCTTTCCACCATATTTTTAAAACTCAACTTGTGTTTTGACCTAAATAGTTGCTAACACACCATTTGGTTCTGAAGTCATGTCTGTATTTATTTTTCTAAATATATGGTGTAATTGTAATTGAGGAAGGTAATTTTTTAAAAATTTATAATGAGTATCACTTGATAAATTAATAATATTTTAATTATTTACATTAGAAAAAAATATCAAAAATGGACCATGGTAGTTCAACTTTGGATATTTGTATAATAGAGAATGTATATTTCATTTTATGTGAATTAAATGAATTTCATTATATTCTCAATGGATAATGTGATTATAGTCATGCTTTAAATTTTTTTATTTCATCAAGAAATTTTTTAGGTTTTTCTTGAAAAAAATAAAATGAATATTTGTGGAGTTTTTTATAAACTTGTATTGTGTATATTATTTTTATTTTTTTAATGATAAAATATCTAGATAAGTCTACATATTTTTTTTATCAAATTGAAATGATATATTTTAGTGTTTTTGGAAATATTATTGATGTTCATTATTTAGTGCACAATTTAGAATCAATTTGGGGAACAATTAATTACTAAATAGTCTATAATTAATTTGAACATATCATGAAATGTTGAAGAGTCAGTACTCATCAAGCCCGGGTACACACCATGTTTCCCAAAAATGAATTATATATCATGTAGAGGATAGTCCATTACATGTTTATCCATATATAAGTGGGTTTTTTAGTGGTTGAATCTATATTCCATGTATAGCACAACTACCAAATATGTATACCCACCAATCAACAAATGAAATTCCAAATTCAAGGTTTCAAACATCAATTTTACCACCCAAGTGGAGAACTATAAAATGGTAAAGTTGACATCATTATACATTGTGAACATATGTACACACCATGTAATTACATTTTTATATAAAAATTCATTGGGATTCCAAATTAATTATTTTTGACATGGGGGGATTCTACCACATTTCTAATTCGAAGCCTGGAATCAATCATACTTTTTTTAATTTTTTGTTCCAGTTTTCTATTAATTTAATTATTCTCCCTGGGTATTCCTATTTCATTGGATGTGGTTTAGTTATTACTTAGTCCATTAATTAATCCCATGATCATGATAGAGTAATGCGTGGATTGTTTTGGGTTTATAATAAGAATATAAATATTTTGTAGTAAAACAATACTAATTTTAATCTCTATGTCTTATAATTTTAAATTATAGTTTACTTGAAATTTTAAATTTTAAATACACCAGTTATGATATATCATATCAATAATATCACAATTTACGAAAATAAAATATATTAATATAGATAAACCAGTAAAAATTTAATTCGTACATTATCAGCATTCTTATGTTTTAGTGAAAATATGGTTTTAAAGGATTAATCATATAATAAAGGGATAAATATGTAAATGAGATTGTCATTTATTTTCATACCAAGAAACTGTAACATAACTGATTCATATGGTAAAGTAATTTAATAAAAAAATGTATGTTCTATTGTATGATTTTTCATTTACAAAGACTAATGTTGAAACCCATATATGGTTTATTTGACTTTATTTTTTCATGTTTCTCTTCCCTTATTACATAGTGTCAATTTCATTTCAATTCTTGTGTTTTTGTTTCCATCCTCAATAAGTCCCGAATCAATTGATCGACATATCACCGACTCTTAAAAGTATCCATGATTCCCAATGGATTTATCCTGATAATCCATAATGACATGGTTGTTCTAGGAAAAATAATTTTTACATCTCGTTGTGGGAACTTCATACATCAAACTAGGATTTCCGAGTAATGGGTAATTAGTTACAACATCTTGATCGATTTCCCTTCCCATCCTACAATTATGTGACACTCACCAAGGATAGTGAATCATGGCCCATCTATATTATAGGAAAAATCACTACAATGATTGAAATCTACCCATTATTGGTCTTTATATAACTAATCTATACTAGGGAAAACATCATAGGGTCTCATCTCTACTATGATTACATTGTAGTAAATATTTTTTTAATTAGAGTACTCTCACAATAAAAGTGTATATGGTTAAGGGGACAATCACCACATGTATGAGTATCTTTCCAAAGGGGTTGCGGTTACTAGCTCTAAAAGAATCTCTAGCACTGGAAAAAATGATGGAAAAAAAAGAAAATAATGTCCCATGTCATTTTTGATGAGCGTGAGATAAAAATTAGGTTAGATTCAAATAAAACCTTGATGAATGTTGAGTATAACCTTATTTAATACCAAAATCATTTATATCAAACCACCTCCATGGCCACTAACACCTTCAGCATGATTTATGTTGGTTGAATATGTTGGCAGGTGGTTTGGATCAAAGCATTATTCTTCCACAACTTCCCCTACACCACCTGATCCTTTTTTATAGTGTCCCTCATCCACCTCAAGGAGGCCCCTAGTATTTATTGTGTTAATAATGGTTTGTTATACCCAAAATACCACCATGGATATCATTAAATATTTTTTGGGTAGAGAACCCCAATATCTTTTCACCCTTTTTCTATAAGAAAAACAATTTAGGTCTCCCTACTTGTTGGAACCTCTCTCGGATACCTTTACATTTACCCATAATATAGGGTTCATGCATTTGTATTTCCATTATGATGAGATCTAAATATATATCAATGAATCTTGGTAGTAAAAATTTATACAGTAGGATAATATATTCATATATAGAGATATGGTTATGGATTCATAAAGAAACACTTAATAACTAATTCTATGCCAAGAACACTAACATATTTTGGAATCCATAAATGATGAATCCCATAATAAATCTCCCTCGTAATGCCTTTATCATGATTTAAAACTCAACAAAATTCAGTAAAGATCATTCTCAAAATAATAAATCATGAGATCTATTAACCTTGTTGTGTTCTCATGAACTTTCATGTGGACTTAGTGAAGTTCCAAAATATAATGTATATATACAATCCTCAATTTTATTGTATAATACTCCCCTCTTAAATAACATGTAATATATGACTTGGGTAGGGTACCCTAATTGGGAGCTAGCATGATAGAAAAACACCAATGAGTTATTATTCCATGTATAATTCTATAAGTAAGAACCACAATATTCCCATTAGGTGTCCATATCAGATTGAATAAACATGTCACTAACTCCATAAAACCATCCATTACATAGGTACCCAACACTTCTCGATACATTTGAGGACATAGAAACAAATATCAGAAATCATAATCTATCAATTGGTATTCTATACCTAATCTATGGGGAAAATAATCTTCTCAATATGTGTGTTTAACTACTGTGTTACTGGTGAAGGATATTCCCCATGCTCATAGGATACAGAAAAATTTCAATCTGTCCCCTTGATAAATTCCTCCTCACTCAAATAATAAACAATTGGAGACAAAATCATTTAAATAAGATCATAATTGCCTTGCCTCTATAATTGATCTAGTTATCTATGGGGTTGCATCTAGTATCTTAAATGATTAAACTATTGTTTTTAAGTCATTTTTGGTAGATTTAACTTTATAATTTCATGATTCAATACTCAACTAACATGCTACATGATGCATGTATCATTAAATTGTAACATATAAATTATTCACTAAAATTATAAGACATGAAACATGGATTCGGAGTCTCAGTGAAAGGATACATCAAACAGCCACAACTGCTCTAGGTTCCCTATTATGTTACCCAAAATCAAGACCACTTAACAGATTTTTGCTAAGTTGATCAAACCAAAACACACAAGACAACTAACTCAAAACTCCATTACCAGGACTCAAATCATATAAAAACCATTATGAATTGAATTTACCCCTAGGAACCCACCTAGACTAGTAGTAAGCTGAGTGTGCCTCCCCAATCCTACCTCTAATAAAAAATGGGTTGTTGACTAACACTAAGAAGTTATATCACATTCATCATATTCCTTACCATAATGAATCTAAAAATATTTGGATATATATATAATGTAACAGAATAATATAATAAGAGATGTGATAATAAATTTTTAGAAAACATACTTGTTACACATCAAAGATATACATAATAGTATGATAATTATAAAACTAGTAAATATGAAAAATTAAGTGAAAACATCCCAAAATAAATAAAGAAATTGAAAAGTTAGATCCTCATCACAAGGATATCAACACAAACCCATTCATTAGTCATTACTGTTAAAAACCAATAATCATCACTGCTCAACTATAACAAGATCATATACAAAAGGAAACATGAAACATCTAAAAGATAAAAATTCCAAAAGCACCTAAACTATATTGCTTCCACATCATCACTCTAGAATTAATATGGGTGAATTATAATTTACTTACGTGTAAATTATGATCGAGGGAGTACATACAACTATGGAGGACCTATATTTCATCAAGGGAAACAAAGATTATTACGTGAGTACTAACTCTATGGATAGAAGGCCCCCACCCCATCTAGTAGCATACCATCTATATAATATACTATATAATGGGATCTTTCTTCCAGGAAACAATGTTATACTTACCCTAGTATACATTTGTGAGCCCCATTCCCTATTATCTTAATTCCAACAAGAAAATTTTGACTTTATTCTTGACTCTAAAGTTTCTCACATACTTGATCATCATCTCTTTGAGTCTGTATATCTCCAATTGACTAGAACACCTAAAAAATATATCACAATGAGAATTTATACCCCATTTATTTCTATGTATATAATTTCTCATAATTAAATACATGATTTTCCAATTATAACACCAATGATTAAAGATACAAAATAAAAACAAAAAATTCATACATTGTATTTGGTCTGTACTCTACTAGACATTGTTTCTAGACCAGGGCTAGAATCTATGTGTGTACATTATCTTTATATGAAATGTTTTCATGGTTACATGGTGTGTGGGACTAATGGGTTTCTCAATCATGTACCCTAGTATCCCAAGTTGTATCATTTTAAATTAAATGGTGTATTCACATACCCAAATGGCATATATTACATGGAATCATCAAAGAGTGTATATCAGTATATCCAAATATGATTGGTCCCCTAAAAAAATTCCATGTCCCCATAGTCCCACACAATGTTCTTTGTATATTTACTTCTAATCCCTAAATGTTAACCAAGAATGGTACATGATGCATTCAAATAGGTGTCATGTCATGTTACATTTCACTTTCATGGAAAACCAACAAACTATAGGGAAATGATATATTATGTATAATAGAATGAATAAATTCAATGAACATGGGTTTCCACTCCTAGAAACCTATCATCTGATTTATTCAACCAAAAATTTACCTCACTAAAATATCTTCCATCGTTACAACTTTTTGTTAACCTATTGTATTAATCATTAATGAAACCTTCTAGGGACGCTTCCTCACTCCACTGGTGTACTAACACCCATTTTCCATTCATCATATCAATTAATCAAACAAACCGCAATATATTTTATGCTACTCGAATTGGATGTATTGTTATGTTTTAAGACAATACTAACCATTCTGATTGCACACCACCTTGTTTCCATCCCATATTCATCATATATACAACACCTTGATTATGTACATCACTAAAAATGTATATATTGTTCATTCATCATGGGTTAAGGAGAATAAAGGATAAAAGGAAACAAAAGATGAGGTTTTATGGATATTGAGATTCGAGATAGTAAACATTTTTTTCAAATTAATTTTAATAATGAAAATTGAATTTAACAAATTCATAACAATTATCACCAAAAAATTTGACATTTCTAATATACATTTTAATAATAATCCATGATTACAAATAAAATTGAATAACTTTCAAAAAATCAAGAATTATAATATTTTAATGATAAATTAATGATATTAAAATGTGAAATTTAATAATCTAAACATGAGAAAAGTGGATCCATGCCCATGAATGACACATAGACAAAAAAACAAAAACATTCCTTATAGGGAAATTGTGGATTATTCAATGGTTTGGACTCCATGAAAATGTTACAATCATCCTCAAATAATGGGATGATCATTTTATTTACTCCTTGGGGTTTGAGATTTCTAATAATGGATTCTCACCCACTAAGTGTAGTTAACAAAAAATTTATAATGGAATATTATGTCATATTTTACTTTAATTAAAAACCTAAAAAATCATAGTATAGGGATCAATGTACAGACAATGAAATTAAAAATATCCTTGGTAAAACAATAGATTACATATAAAAATAGGTTTAAAAATATCTAGACAATGATTCACTTATGTTGTATTAATTATTTATGAAAGTTCCTAGAAATGATACTTTTTTGATATTACATATCATTCAAAGAACTATCGCATTGAAAAAGATGAATCCGCCACATAACCACCTCAAAAAATATTGTAAAAAATTATTAATTGGAATTCAATGAAATTATTTCTTTACTTCCTGGTAATTAGGGAGGATTTGGTTCTTGTGAATGAGGGTAGGTTCTCATTTTATTTTCATAGTGGCTAAAAATTATTTTAGGAAAGCGATATGTCAAATGTATAACTTTTAAAATAGTGTAACTGAGGTACCCCAGACATCCAATTCTCTATTTGGTGCTAAAACCACTATATTTAAACATAGGCTTGGATATATATTAATATTAACCAAACTAAAAAAACATATATATCAATAATTTAAACATTTCAAATGTAAAAAAATATATCTGGTCACCACCGAACCTGGCACCAATCCCAACACATGACAAGACCCAAAAGGCGTTCCTGATACCCATGGGCTAGAACAATTTTTCGGGTATCATAAAATGTTCTTTGTGAATGATTTAACTGATTTTATAAACACTAAACAACAAATAAACCCAATAAAACAAATCTGGATTTTTCAACTAAAACCATCTTTTATAAAATTTAAAAACTGAATTACAAGATTTGAAACAATTTAAAAAGGCCATTAAGAAGAGACAAAATATAAAATGGAGAGCCAAGAACCCTAATGACATGGGTCACTTCCCTCAAGCCATCTCTACATGACTTTTCCATGAAGGACCTACCAGAAACTTGAACCACTGGAACTAAAAACTGTACCCAACCTGCGACAAGAAAAATAACCAAGTCTACTTACACCCAAGGGTGTAAGTAGGGTGTGATAAAATTCCCAATGGTATACCGCCACTAATATATTCCAAGCGATAAACATTATAATATGGAATGCATGCAAGTTTTCAACAACATGTAATTTCTAGTTAAAATTTCTAAAAGATACAACTTCAAAAAAGTAGTTTTCAAGGGGGGATAATTTAAAGAATCAGCACTTTTTAAAAAAATTCAAAAGATACTGACTTTTTCAGGAAATATACCGTAGGTTGACCATAATTATAATGGATTTAATGAGCACAAGAAATTGGAAAATAACCCCTACACAGTAGCTTGTTGTGGGTCCCAGGTACCTCGTATCTTAGTGAGAGTGACCATAACAAATATCTATTCTCGTGCATGAGCCACTAGTAGGGAACATACCCATAACCTAGTATTCCTCAATCATCATCATCATAGTTTAGTTAGAGTTGTAAGTGTAAATCATGCTATGTAAAACTAAGGTCATACCCCGTAGATTCACTAGCATACTAGTACACTTTCACCCACCTAGATACCGGGTTTCCGATTGTGCTCAAAAAAGCTAAACTAGTCAAGAAATATAATTTTCACATGAAAATATTTTTTTCCAAATAACATACTCAACAAAAATAACATATATACAACACACAAGTCACAAATTCCACGTTTTCATTCAAATGCATTTTGAAATCATTCACACACCAAAATAGCACATAGCACCTTTCACATTACTTCAACACTTCAATACATCCTTTAAAAAAATTATAAAAAATTTACAAGGTGATACACATCACTTAACATCCCACTAACACATTCCACATAATACCCTTTTTACCTTCCAAATAATTTTATCAACAAAATTACATGAAACAGCCCACAAACAAGTTCCGCTCAAACCTCACAATTTAATAAAACATTTCAAAAATTTACAAAACATTCAAAAAATGTTTAAAAACTTAAAAAATTAATAACCTTTAAAAAACCCATGATAGGTGAACACACACACTGAATAGTATATATGCACCCTTTTCCCACTTTTTCAAACCTGCTAAAACATTTATAATTTTTCATTAAAATAACCCAAGTGATGTAAATATGTCTTTCACATAAAAACCATTTCAAAAAACCCATTTAAGACCAAAACAATTCCAATTCCTATAAAAATAGAATTTTATGCCCTAGATACATTTATAAAACCACCTTAAAGTGATATAAAATCACCATGAATAATACCAAAAAATATACAAATGAAAACACACATTTTTTATAAAATTCTCTCAAGAAGTATAACAATGTTTTACACTTAAAAATTATTCAAAAACCCTATTTTTGGGCCAACAAGACACTAATACATTACCAAACCAGAATTTTCAGGCCAAACAACATTTAGAAAACCAATTCCATAAGTTATATAATACACCAAAATATTATCCCATGAGTTACACATAAAAACACCCAATTTGAAGTTAAAATTAAACTATAAAAGAAAACTGATATCCAAATCAATCATAAACCATTTTTCACCACTCCCAACATATGATGAATATGAAAAATGAGTAAATACAGAATGATAACTCATCAATAATTGTTTACACATGGAACCACCTACCTTTTTTCACAAAACCCTCAAAACATGGTGAGAAACAAAAACTACACCACCACCACACCTCAATGATGTGAAATACAACCTAAAACCATAAAATTTCACCCAAAAGACAAGAAATAAAACCCTAGTTTCTAACCCTACCTTCTGGACATTAGTAACCTCAAGGATAAGTGATGGATCCCTAATCACATTGAATGTAACCATAAGCAAATTAAAATATGAATGGAGAAGTCCAACATACTTGAGGGATCTTGTATAAATCGCCCAAAATACAGAAGTAGCTGAATTTTAAAACCAAAAAATATTAAGGGGAGGTTTGAAAAAGGATAAGAAGACCGTGTAGGAATTTTAATGGGGTAAAAATAATGAAAAATAAAGAATCTATGAAGGAAAAAAATTACCTTTAAAAATATACTCGAATTGAGGAAGCCTAATAAGATTCAACTTTGTTTTCAAAACTAAAGAGTTCCACTGAGATAGAGATGACTTTGGGGGCGCTCCTAGGTTCATTGGGCTCAGGTTAGAGGTGGAATAATATAAAAATATTAAAAATCAAATAAGTTATTAGATAAACAATATGTTTTTTAAAACTCGAAATGTGCTTTCGGGGTGGCCCAACTGCTTAAATAAAAACCCAAATATCCCATGATTACATATTTATAAACGCTCAAAATTTAAATTTCGATTTTAATAGGTCAGGGGATGAAAAGATGGAATTTGAATGGATAAAAAATGTAGAAAAATGAATGAGTTATAATTGAAACCAAATTTATTTTAAATCTGCAATTGGGAACATGGTTTGGCCCAATTCATGAAACTCACGCATTTCTCCATAAAATCCTGGGAAACCCACAAAACAAAGAATGAATGGAAACTAAATTAAAAATACATTTAAAATAAGTTATTTATGTAAAAATTCTCCCCACCTTGAAAAATTTCCACACCGAAAAGTCACATCAAAGTCAAATCAACAACCAAACCCAACTAAGAAACAAATAGGTACTCCTTGGCCAGGTTTCACCCCCAAAGGCCAAAACACATCCAGTGATCAATTAAGGAAGGATTACTCTCACAACCAAAACCTACACCACTTTAATTAAATGATCAATCTCAATCATATGCTTTCCCAAAATAAAACTCCTCAAAAGCTATTCGAACAAGACTCAAGCAATTCACCCAAATGAACAACATATTTGAACAATGTTACACTTACCTTACTTTGACTAAACCATTGTGAACTCTCCTATACCAATGTTTACTCAAGGAAGAAGTTGGTAGATATATTTCTCTTAATGAGATCATCAACCCCAAGACAATACCATGGATAAATCTAAGTTAATGTTATGGGGGAGACACAAATATGCTCTTCACCAAAAGAAACATCCAATATTTTTTTCCGAGACAGAATCAGGACACTAATTGGAGGAGGAATGAACGGAATCATTGGTACATAGGGTAGGCTTCCATTAAAAATTTCTAAATAAAAATACATGATAATCATAGTTGGTCTCCCCACCATAAGAACCAACCATCTTAACTGACTGGCATGGGTTGGCATAGAAACACCCAAAAATTTCAGGATTTGGGAAGGTCGCACGGTTAGTCTGCACAGTTTGTGAAACCATGAACTAACTATGTTAATCAATATTCCCACCTAGCTTCCTGGAACACGGTCACTCTTAATTGTTCACAAACCATGTGCTCAGCCTGTCAAGCCAAATTTGCAACCATTCTCTAAAGAATCAATGGATACAAAAGTTGGAGGGAATGACATTGGGCAATGACAGGGGTACAAGGCCCTCCACCTATTTCCACCAAACATGAACAACACAAGAAATATAATGATACCAAAGGATTAAAATCTTCCTACATTTCATATTTGGGGTAGGGCTTTGTACCAGAGATTAATGAACCTAGTATTTCCCATGACCATGAGCCAACTTCTCTCCAAGACCTATGACTGGAGCTCAAATGATGGAAGCATCTTCGACGTTGCAGTTAGTCTTTGGAAACCCACTGAATGATAATTCTTCCTTTGGTGCCACAAACAACTACACCACAATCCCATATAAGTTTTCTAGATATTACACATTTTAAACTCACTTTACCATATCCTGATATTTCACTGAAACAAGGGCTTAGAATATGTACACACATACCACCATGTTTCTTCAGGTGAGAAAGAATAGATGTGAAGAACACCTACACATGAATTCCCCTAAAATGTAAGATTTTAATTTTTTTCCAAAGGAGACATTCGCCCAACATAACAAGGACTCTCAGACGATTGCACGACATTAACCATTATGATCATTCGAGCACAGGACATCATAAGGCATCACCGAATAGGACTGTGGTGACAGATATAAACAACACATTGAGAGGGACCTTATACAACATCCCAAAACAATACACAATTCAAGAAAGTGGACACAATATCCTTTCGTGAACAGATTTCTCATACTAGTAGTTTAACATGGACTCCTTCTTCTAAAAGACTGCAAAGGATTGAGAAGACCTCTTAAATGTTATACAGATACTCATCTATGATAACAACACCAGACCACTTCCACCTTCAGCAAATTTGGTAACCTAAGAGGCTATGATCTCATTAAACCTTCCATGATCACTCTCCTGCTACAATAGGATACAAAAATAAATAAATAAATGGTTGTAGACACAATCTAAAAATATCAGGAAAAAAATTACATATATTGAACAGCTAGAGGATCTTCAAACGGCAAAACAACATGGGTTTCACTTCAGTTGTGCACTGACCCTTAATGGGGTGTACCTAATCCAATGAGAGAACCCAAGGACCCAACCAACCTGGTCCATTATTCAAGGCATACCTCAACCAGATCCAAAATGATGAGGGGAAACATCATAAATTCTTCTCAAAATATTCACAGTGGAGACCAATAATATGCCCTTCAACCTAGCTTACCGACCAAACATAAAACCAAAACACTGTTCAATCAAGAGGGGTTCTTGGACTCAAAACATTCCACAGAATCAAAATTTCCAAAAACACATAATAGACACCATCCCAAACAACTCATCAAGACATAATGTGTTCCTTTTAAAAAAATATCTTTGAAAATAAATGGTTTAGCTGTTAGCGTATCCCCCAATGGTACCCCATGGGACCCACACATGCATGTTTCCATGCCACAATGGGATCCCTCTTCATATCCATCCCGGCACTGATCCAATCATGCCATTAAACATCCATCAACTCATATAACCCCATGCATGTGGTCGCTCAAGAAAATACCAAAGGTTAACACAAAAACTCATTCCACTTTTCAAAACCAAAAAAATCAACCTTTACCTCCTCTTTCTCAAGACCACTAACCACGAAATCCAACCCAAATTACCACAATAAAACGTTTCTGAAAGGCAAAATAATTCCACTGAAAAATCATTTTAAAGATATTCACATCAATTTCAAAACATCTCATCCCATTAAATCACCTTTCAATAGTTTAGAAAACTCAATTTTAAATACTTTCTCTAAACCAACCTTGACATAATTCATGCATTTAAAAGAGGTGAAAACACACCATTTTATATTCCAATAGAATTTTAAAAATTCAGTTCTCCATTTTCAAAAATCAAACCATTCCCTTTTTATTTAATAATCATTTCACAAAAACGTTACACTTCTTAAAACCAAGTCACTTTTAAACCAAATTTCAATGATTTTAAAACTAAATAAGACAAGACAATATGAGAGGAAAGTATTCTCAGTGGGTGACGTGGAAATATGGTTGGTGGACATATACCAATCACTTCACCATCACAGAGAGTGTTCTAATGAATATCATTGGCTCCACATGGATTCCCAGGCCCTGCGAGCTCACCGAGACCATTAACCCAACTCTCTTTTCATTTCCATTGATCATCATCAATCCAAGACATCCAAAGAACTCATATAAATCCCGACTTCCCCTAGAGACTTGAATCCGGTCATGAGGTGTGGGGATCAGGCACAATACCCATAACTGAAATACCATGTCCAAAAAATCCTACCTCTAGACTATTCCAACCATTCCCTAAATAACGTGACCCAAAGAGTTAACCAGATCCTCCAATGATACCATTTTTTCATGAAACGAACCCGGTCGCCACCGAACCTGGCACCAAACTCGACCCGTGACAAGACCCAAAGGTCGTTCCCAATCCCCATGGGCTGGCATAAGTTCCTGGGTATCAGAAAATGAAGTTTGAGATGATTTACCCAATTTTATAAACACTACACAACAAATGATCTCAATAAAACAAATCTGAATTTTTCAACTAAAACCATCTTTTACAATATTTCAGAATTGAATTACATGATCTGAAATAATTTAAAAAGGCCATTAAAAAGATACAAAACCTAAAATGGTTATCCGAGAACACTCATGGAAAGGGGAACTGCCCTCAAGACATCTCTACAAGGCTTCTCCACCAAGGACCTTTTAGAGACCTAAACCACTAGAACTAAAAACTGTACCCAACCTACAACAACAAAAATAACCAAGACTACTTACACCCAAGGGTGTAATTAGGGTGTCAGCCAATACCTAGTATGATACCTCCGCTAAGAGATTCCATGTGCTAAACATTAAAATATGAAAAGCATGCATGTTTTCAATAACTTGTAATTTCAAGTTACAATTTCTAAAAGATGCACCATAAAAAAGTAGTTTTCAAGTGGGCTAATTTAAAGAATCAAATCTTTTAAAATAAATTCCAAAGATACTGAATTTTCTAGACATATATACCATATGATGGTGGTAATTATAAAGGATTTAATGATCACAAGAAATAGGAAAATAACCCCTAGGAACTAGCTAGCTGTGGGTCCCAGGTACCTCAAATCTCGGTGAGAGTAACCATCACAAATATATGTTCTCATGCACGAGCCACTAGTAGGGAACATAACCATAACCTAGTGGTCCCCAATCAACATCCTCATATTTTAGTCAGAGTTGTAAGTATCAATATTTCTATGTTGAACTGAGGAAAAACCCCACAGATTCACTAGCATACTGGTACACATCCACCCACCTAGATACCCTTGTTTTCCCTTTGTTCTCAAACAAGTTAAAAAAGTCATGAAATACAATTTTCATATGAAAATATCATTTCCACTTCACATATTCACCAAACAGAACATATGTACATCACACAAGTCACAAAATCAACTTTTCATTCAAATGCATTTTGAAATCATTCACACACCAAAATAGCACACAACACTTTTTACATCACATCAACACTTCACCACATCTTTTCAGAAATTTTATAAAACATTTATAAGGTGAAACACATCACATAACATCCCATACACACATGCCACATAAAACCCTTTTTACCTTGAAAATAATTTTATCATCAAACAAACACGAGAAATCCCACAAATAAGTTCCGCTCAAACATCACAATTTAATAAAACATTTCAAAAATTTACCAAACATTCTAAAAATGTTTGAAAACATAAAACATCACTTATACTTTCAAAAAACGTGATAGGTGAACACACACACCAAACACTATATATGCACCATTTTCCATCTTTCTTGAACCAACTATAACATTTATAGTTTTTTCATAAAAAAGAGCCCAATTGGTGTAAATATGTCTTACACACAAAACCCATTTCAAAACAACCAATTAAGACCAAAACCATACCAATTCATATCCAAAATAGAATTGGTAGACCTATAGACATTTATAAAACCACCTTAATGTTTTATAAAATCACCATTAATAAAACAACAAAATATAAAAAAGAAAACACGTATTTTTTTTATAAAATGATCTGAAGAACTGTAACAATGTTTTACACACCAAACCTATTCAAAAGCCCTATTTTTAGGCCCACATGACACTAATACATTAACACAACCAGAATTGACATGCCAAACAAGATTTAGTAAACCAATTCCATAATTTATAAAATACACCAAAATTATACCTCAGGAGTTACACATATAAACACCCAATTTCAAGTTAAAATTCAACTATAAAGGAAAACACATAACCAAATCAATCATAAAATGTTTTTGCACCACTCCCTGCATATGAGGAATATGAAAAATGAGTACATACTACACGATAACTCATAAATAATTGTTTATACATGGAACAACATACCTTTTATGTTGTAACCCTAAAACGTGGTGCGAAACATAAACCACACCACCACTGCACCTCAATGAAGCGAAATCCAACATAAAACTACAATATTTCACCCAATAGACAAGAAATAAAACCATATTTTCTAACCCTAACTTCTGGACATTAGGAACCTCAAGCATTAGGGATGTAACCCTAATCACATTGAATGTAACCCTAAGAAAATTGATAGAAGAATGAGGAAGACCAACATACATGAGGGATCTTGTAGAAATCGCCCCAAATACACCAGTAGCTAAATTTGAAAACAGAAACATATTGAAGGTAGGTTCAAAAAATAATATAAAGACCAAGTAGGAATATTAATGGGGTAAAAATAGTGAAAAATGAAGGAGTTATGAAGGAAAAAATTTCCTTTACCAATCTGCTCGAATTGAGGAAGCCTAAAAATTGGTTATATCATATTGTAACACCCGAGCACCAATTTCTAAATGTAAACCTTTAATTATTAAAACCAACACTCCAATGAAAAAACTATTTCATATAAAAAAATAAAATTAGGTTATTGAAATCACTTTTAAACATAGTAAGTTGAAAGAAGTAAACAGTTAGTTATTGATGGTTTCCTTCAAAAATGAAATTTTATGAATAATTTTATAGATGACATTTAAATTATTTTCATTTATTTATAATAATTTGTTACATAATATAAAATTAATCATAAATTTATTACCAATTTCATATAAACAAATAGATAATAATATGAATGTAAAAAAGTGTAATTTGTTTAGAAAATTATTTTAAGTGCACAATGTAATTATTAATAAAAATAATATCTATTAATGAATTTTATTAATGAAATATATATATATTATTTTCAATTAAATAATTTTACATTCATATCATGGTGGTTACTATGAATAGTTATAAAAAAATTATATTATGCATTAAATATGTATTTTTCATGAAATTTTTTTCATCGTGTTTTATGTGTTTATTTTTAAATTAATATCTTCCACATGTATGGATTTAATTTTGATAATATTGATTAAAATTTTGAAAAAATCTAGTATATATTTTTCAAATTGTTAAATTTCATTTTTGGTAAAAAATAATAAGTAACTGAAGAAAAAGATTCATCACTACGGTAAAGGGAAAATGGGTTAAAAGGGTGTTTGACTAAAAATATAATGATTATAATGAACTAAAACATTTTAAAATTGATTTAGTAGATGGTATATAAACCCTATAATAATAATATTATAATCTATAACAATTTATATCATCTTTAATTGAGTAATATAAAAAATATATAGTAATATTTCACATATTTACAAGATTTACACCCACCACAATTATTAAATATCTCCCCTCCCCACTCTTTTTCACATGAAAGGAACCACTACTATCAACCACAACCTACCCAAATACCTTTGAAAAATACCATAAAACATCATATAGGTCCTGGTATCATAAAATTACCACCTTATTAAGGTAATACATTTGTGCATACGTATTGACTACTGTCTCCACATAGTGATGTACTTAATTTTTCATCACTTAATTACACAGATAGTTATAAGGATAAAATTTATTAATATATATTACCTTAATTTTTTAATTATAATTATATAAATATACAATATAATATACCATCCAACCCTTCCATCCATAGTAAAATAAATGAATTTATATTTCAGAGAGTGACTTAACAACAGTAATTGGCCAATTTAAATAAGAACTATTAAAATGATGGATTTAAAATTACTATAAAACATGGTTAAAAAATAAATATAGATGAATAAGGTTCTAAAAAAGGTATTTAATAAATATAAATAAATTATATCAGAGGATCAAACATATATGACCAAGAACATATCAAAGGTATCATATTTCTTCTACTATCTCATTTTCTTTTGGGGTTATTTATGTTCAAATTTCCTTTGCAAGAGTTTTATGATCCAAAAAACATAAACCTAATATCATTCCTTCTACTATGGTTGTGTTAGGGTTTAAAAATTTTATATTCCATATCTTTTCTTTTTTGATTTAAAATAAAAATTATGTTACATGTAAGGGTATATATTTTACAAATACATGTTTTAAATATTTCTTTATAAATATTTTTATTCCACTGTTAGGGTTTTTTAATTGTTTCATGAATTTTATTATTTACACTATAATGATTATTTAGGAAAAAAATTCAACTATATTTCGCTTATTCACAGTGTTTTAATAAGTAATATTCAAATAGTTTTTAAAATTGTATTTCTAGTTTTATAATAAAAATTTGTTAGGAATTTTTTTTAATCATATATCAAATTAAAAGGATTTTCCATCCACCAGGATTATTATTATTTATTTATATTACTCTAAATGATTCTGTGGTTATTTAAATAAAATCACATTATTTTAATTTTCATTTGAAAAATAAAATTTATTGTTTTTTTAATGAATTAAAATAATCTTAAAAGTGGTTTATAACTTCTTTCTCACAGAAAGTTACAATGAATTTATTTTTATTGTTTTCATCTATTTTATTTTACATTTACAAAAGTCTTGTATTTTTTAAAAACATCAATTTTTTGACATTTTGGTATTCATTAAAACATTATTGATTCATGATTTTTTTGTGTTTAAATTTCCCATGGTAATATTCCCTTCCACTTTTTATCATTTTGATGGACAGTTTTTTTCTACTCCATGTCTATATTATAATTATCATGTATTTTAACTGTATGATTTCCACTTTTATATTTTTATTATTCATATATCATTTAAATATATAGTTTTATTTGATTAAATCTTATTAATAAATTTGTTCCATTGACTTGAGAAATTGTAAAACCCTAGATTGACATTCATGGACATTACATTACTATTAGATAATACTTAATACATAGAAAAAATAGACATCCAAAGACAGTATTATTTTATTGTCTTTGGAAACTCAGTAAAAAATCTTCTAATCAGGGTGAAAGATCAACATCATCACCCATAAAGATCTTCCCATTTTTTGTCTTATCTAAAACAATTCTTTATAACCTAGGGAAAATATAACATAAAAATGGTGAGTTAAAATGTTCATTATGTTTAAACATAGAGAACATAAAACAACCTAAAAACATTTGAACGTAAAAACATGAACATAAAACCTCAAAATCTGGTGTAATGACATAAATAATGGCAGAACATAAGGCATAGATCATATAGGAACATTAATCATGTTAAAATATCAAGGGAATAAAACATGTAATTCTGTAAAACCATTAAGCACATTATACGATTACCATAGTAGCCAAGGAATTGGTGCCAAGACCATCATAGTGGACAATGTCCATTACTGAACCTGGTTTACCTGTCATTCCATCCAAGTATTACTAAACATTATTTACATTCCATTTCATCCATATTTATCCCATTAGATATAAATCATTACCCACAGAATTGGAGAGACATATAGGACCCACAGATCCCATAAAAAAATATTTCTTTTGTGTGCCAAAAAATAAACATAAATCATTCATCATATCCCATTAAATAAAATGGGTTTCATAATCCTCATCCCATTATAACATAATCCATATAAAATATTGGATATAATTTCATCATAAACAAATTCAAACCATGTAAATAATAGAGAAATTATTCTTGACAAAAAACCATATTAAATAATGTTATCCTTGATGGAAAATATTTTTGATAAAAAACATGAAATGAATTCCTGAGGAAAATATCTTCTCTTCTTTGAAACCATTTTCTTTTCTGAAAATGATGTGAAAATTCCTTCCTTCCTTCCAATATATTTTTTTCATTTTCAAAAGTATATTACCTCTTCCTCCATGGGCCTCTTCTAAACCTCCTCTTGGGGCACTACAGATTTTTATTGAAGAAGACCATGACCTCTAGTATGTTTATAGGTAAGTTGATAAGAGAAATTTTCAGGGTTTCTCCTAGTTTTAGATCTCACAATGGAGTGACGATAAGAGGGAGGAGATGCCACTTTATAAGAGAGTAGAGGGGTAATTTTGGAATGCTCCAAAATATTAAATTATTAAAAACTCAAACCCCCCCATAAAAACGTCCAAAGTGACTCAAATTTGAATATTAGATAATATAGGGTTGTAATCTCATCAACCAATCAAATTTAGACTTGTTTTCAGTATATTTTAAACCTTATTATTTTGATTTATCCTTATTTATTTTTATTTATTTTTATTTGTGGTAATAATATTCTAAATTTAAAATTGTTATAAATACTTACTTATGTGTTGTGAAATGTCCATAATTGGATAATTTATGAAATTTTAGAACATATACATTTCAATTTTTAATTTTTAAATATTTTTGGTATTTTGAAACAATTTAATAATATGTTATTGTTATAAAATATTAATAATGTCAATTTTGACACCATTCTGTTATTTGAATATATAAAAAACTCCAGACAGATGATAGAGTCGAACCAAAATATTTAATAGATTTATAACATGTCATATTCTTACATAAAATTCTCAAGGAACATTAATTAGTTCATAAAATATTTATTTTAATACTTTTAAAACCATTTATTTGATAGTTCTGTTAATAAAATAATTACTACAACATTTTTGTATAAATATTTAATGTAATTATTTTTTCATAAAAATTAAAAATAAAATAAATTTATGAGGATAAATAAATTATATTTCATAAGAATATTTTTAGTCGAATTTATCTTCTATAACACCCATATTTTATAATGATATGTTTATTAAATTATGAAGGTGACACCTTTGACATCTTTTAAAATAAAATAATATAAATTTCATTATTTGTTTTATAAGGATACAAATGGTCCACAAGTAGAAACTTGGATTCTTATGGTGTATATATACTTGAACAATAAATTTTGGTCACATTTTTGGGCCTTTTATGGGTATTATAATTTTAATAAAAATTATATTATAGATTTTTTTCACTGAATATATAATTTCAGCATCATTAATCTACATGATAGTAAAGTAATTATATATTTCTTAAAAATTACAAATAAATTACCAAGATAAAGAAAAACATTTTATCTTTCAAATTAGTATTTATAATATAATTTATATTCTGAATAACTCTTTAGTAAAAATACTTTAATTATTAAAGTTTGAGTGAGACATATTTCACATTCCATTAAAGAAAATAAATTAAATGTCTCAATCTCATCCAATTGGGTTCCAATTGGTACAATTTCGACCCAATAATATTTTAGGATGAAATATAATAATCCAATTATATTATTTCAAGTGTCAGTGTAATTTTATAATATTATTTTTACCCTTAATTAACTGATATACCATAAAATTTGGTAAATAAAATTTACCGTGGTTACTATTCATATTGCCTAAAAATAAAAGTATCTTATTAACATTATTTTGACCCACTAATTAAAAATATGTAATCCATTTTTCCAAATTCAAGACACATAAGTTTCAGTAATTGATTTAAAATTAATATCGTTGTCGAAAAAATGGGATTTTCTAAAAAAATTGCGAATGATTGAAATGTTTTTACATATGAATTCAATGTTAAACGAATAAAAATGACATAAATTATATTAAATGGTAAAAATATATTATTTTTATACTTTAAAACCATTTTATATTATAATTTAACAATATAAATTATCTCGATGAAAAAATTTGTTTTTAATTAAAATTTAGCGTATTTTTACTATTCATCAATATATTAAGGTTATCAGAATAATGTCAAAATTTTATCCAACATAAATTTTTATATCCTGATTCAACATATGTTGTTTAATTTTTCAAATTGAACTTATAAAATTGCCAAAAATTATATATAAAATGGGTGTGCCATCAAAAGCCGACAAAATTACATTTTTAAAAAAATACTGTTATCTGAAAAATTAATTTTGTTCTCACAGAATGATCTAGAAAATATGTAAGATGAATTAAAATGTTATAAAATTCAAAATGTGTTTAATACAATTCATAACTTCTAGTTCATAAAAATAATATAATAATATATTGTTGTATAGTGAAACTTGGTATTGCGTACAATGCAAGCCATCAAGGAAGGTCGCTCTTGTGTTGTACACAAGCCATGTCTGTGTTGTGTGTAGTCAAATATTTCGTTGGAGTTGCGTATAACATAACTAAAACAAATTTCATTTATACATAGAACAAAATATGTACTCGATGTTGAGTAGAATAATTTCTACCAAACTATCTTGAAATTGTGTGTAGCACGTGCCAAGAATAGTGTTGTGTATACGGAAAGCTAATACGGTGTTGCGTATAGCACAATATAATCTTTGTGTAGAATAAATAATAATATATCAACGATATTAGAATGAATATATCTCATAAAATCTATAGGTGTTAAATTCAACCCACCATAAAATGAATTTCTCCCTCGAAATTCACTGGGGTTATAAATGGGTTACTACTTGAAAGTTTCCTTCATAGAAACCCACATTGTAAAAAGGAATACTAAAAAATAATTTTAAAAAGGAATGTTAGAAACATCACGGTCACCCAATGTAACTCTGCACTGGGATTCCACATAAGAGGATATAGGTGAAAATATGGATATGGAAGAGAAATCTAACCATCATGTTCTGATGAAGAGTATTAGAGAACATAGCTATGAAGAATCCAACAATAACAAAGTCATAAATTTTTTATGATCCAAGGAACCATATGATTCATTGGATATGAGGGTACTAGGACAACACTTTTGGTTTTCAAGATCATTTCCCAAATATTGATGAATTTTTTCAAAAGGAGAAATACTTGATTTTAGAGAAATCTCATAATTGGTCATTCCATGAACAATTTCCACTTCATCTCTTAGTTTAATAAATTAAGTTGAATTTCTAATTCTTGAAGGGTTATCATATCATGTGATAGAATGATACATTCTTCCATCTATCATTATCACAAAAAGATTTGCAAAAATTTTTAAATATACAAAAGTCTGTCTATAGTAAGGTTAATTGTATGTGGTTCCCAAAATGGGCTTATACATCATCTATCATACCACTTTAAAAAATAAAACTAATTTCAACTGACTAGGGACTTCCTATAGTCCAGTTGTAGGTGGTAAAGGCCTGTTGCAATTTGGTTGTGGGTTCAATTCCCGCAACCTTGTCTGACGCGACGGGTTGTCTCCCCTCTTACAGGATGTACTTTTTCTAAAATTATACTATTATAACATTCTAGAAAAATGTTTTAGCCTTAAACAATAATATCTGATGTCTAACATAATCCATTCCAACCTTTAGGAATATCAAAAATACTTTTGTCTAATCTCAATGTATAAAGAAAACTATTACTATAAAGGTCATCTACCAAGAATATGAATACCATCATTTACCCACCATATATCATAAGATATATCTTGTTGGTCACGTTCCAAACATTTGAATACCTTAATAATGTATTCTCTTGAAACATGAGTTACCATATAACCATAGTGACAACAAGAATGCTATCAAAATTTAATTCATTCTACATACCAAAATCCCAAAAAAATATATATACTCAAACCATGATATCACTTTGTCGTTATACCAGTCATGAGCTCCTTAATACTCTCAAACATCTTATTATCTTCTAATCCCTTAATTATGCACATATCATCTACTTTCCAAAAATATATGAATAACTTTTCATGGTTTCTGGTAGAATTCAACATATACTTTCAAAAATGTAAGGAAAAAAACAACAGTGTGACTATCCATATATGTTTCTTTATTCCATAGTACTATAAAATTACTTTTTCAACATATCTCTTGATAAACATTCAATCCTTCCACTACATTCTTAAACCATTGTCTCAGTTTCATCATTTTATTCCTCAACACTTCTTTCATCTCATATATCATTTGTAGTCCCTTCATCATCTTCAACAGAAATACTACCCACATGACCATTCTGATTCTCTTCATGATATTTCCCTTAGGGAATTGGTTTTCGTAATGCATGTACATGCACATTTAAAACATTTAACCATTGTTGATGTCTTATAAATACTAGTATCCTTGTCTATGGTGTTAACTGGACCTTTTCCTTTGAAATTACTAGCTTTGTGTCCTTTTCCACACCCAAATAATCATCCATTTCCTTTGAAACATTCTCCCTAATGCCTCTTCCCAGATGATTAACATGAGGGAAATTGTAATTTATTTCCACTATGATCATCATGAAACTATATCTCTCTCTTATTAGATGAGCAAATAAAGTTACCAATGTTGAGATTATTGACCATATTATGAGATTGTTTATTAGGCATGATAACGATGTTTGGACTTCCAAATCCTATTTCATTTGGTTGTTCATGAATAATATCATTCCATTGTCCATCATATTCTCCATTAATATGAATCCTCCAGTTTCCAGCCATTTTCTAGAACCCAAAATGAATAGTTTGAGAGGAAAAAATCATACTAGGAAAACAACATAATCAAGGGGGATAACATTCAATCTCTAACATCTATGGTTTAATCCTAGGTTATTCGTGATCGTTATCATAATTCTTGGATTATAACCTATACTTATACCTAACCTTAGGAATATCCCTATACATACCCTAGAAATATCTCTTGGGATCTCACTAAAGTTTTCACATCCTACATTCCAAAGGGTAACTGAACCTTCACTATGATTCCAACTATAGATCCCTAAGCTTTACATTCATGGAAATTACATTACTTCTGCAGAATACATAATTTGTAGAGAAAATAAACACCCAAATACCATATTTGTTTAGTGTCTTGGAAAACTCAGTACAAAATCTTCTAATCATGGTGAATTATCTTCAACATCTCCCATAAAGATCTTCCCCTTTTGTTTTCTTACCTATAACCTTTCTTTATATCCTGAGGAAAAGAAAACATAAAAAGAGAGATCCCAAATGCTCAGTAAGGGTAGACAAGTAAAACATAAAACAACCCATAAACATTTGAATGTAAAAACATGAACATAAAAAATCAAAATCTTGTATAATGAAAAAAATATGGGTAGATAATAAGGTATAGATCATAAAGGAACATTAATCGTGATAAAATATCATGGTAATAAAACATATAATTGTTGAATACCATTAATCACATGATATGATTTCCATAGTAGATAAGGAATTGCTTCGAAGGCCATCATAATTGACAAAGTCAATTACTGAATCGATTTTACCTGCCGTTTGACCCATGTATTACTGAATCGTATTTACTTTTCATTCCAGACATGCCTATCTCATGAGATATAAATCATTACCCAATTTGTTGGAGGGAGATATAGTTCCCCCCGATCTCATAATTAAATCATTCTTTCGTGTGCCACAAAATAAACATAAATCATTACTCATAGCCCAAAAAAATAAATTGGGTTTCATAAAAACCACCCCTTCATAACATAATACATATTATAAAATGGATATAAGTTCACCATAGAAAAATTCAAAACATGTAAATAATAGAGACATTATTCATTAAACAAAACAGTATTAAATATCGTCATCATAGATGGAAAATATTTTTGATAAAACATTTCTAATGAATTCTTGAGGAAAATATCCTTTCTTCATTAAAATCATTTTCTTCTCTCAAAACGACAAGCAATTTAAAAGAAAATAAATTTTATTAAAGTAATCTTGAAATATTGTAGAGGAAGAATTATGTAAATAAGGCATTATGAAATGGTAAAAATCTATTTACACCGTATAAGTTAAAAAAACATTATCCTCGTACTTTTGCTAGGAAAGTCAAAAAGATCCTCATTTGGTAAACAGAAGAAAGATTACTTCCACACCACATAGTAAAATTTAAAAGAGGTAAACATGGACATGGATGATAAATATAACCCTAGAAAATACTTATGTATAAGCAATCTTGGATAAAAATGAGATTCCAAAACTATCCCTTACCATATATGATTGGTTGAATCATACATGTCATAAAATAAAGAAACATACATGCATTTGTAAATATAATATCCTTCATAATAAAAATCAAAAGACATTCATGGGAATCATAAAAACCATACAAAATAAATATATGGTGATGAAGTCATATGTTTCATTGAAATAAAAGTGGGATGAAATAATCTCTTACCTTAGGTCTGATTTCTTTATTTTGTGTCCGAACCTCCTGTGTAATGATTTAACTAATATCCTTTATTTATTCGAGAATCAAAATCATTTTTATGATATCATATATGATTCAATTATGACTCTATATTACCCATTCATTTGTCAATTCCAAATTTGAGCAACATTTTGTGTAATAATCATTTCATGTATCATACGTGTTTGGACTTGTTGTTCTTGACATTATTACTAATATCATTATTTTACTTCTTCCATAATGTAAAAAATTATCTATATTTCATATATATTCATTATATATATATATATTAGATAGATAAATGAAAGGAAATAAACCATTCATGGAGATGGTAGGTCCTACGTACCCATGAACGCTGTTTTCGTTTCCTTATATTTTTTAAAGATCAAGAATTTTTTTTTAAAAAGAGAGATGGGTTACATGAAGCAGAATGATGGTATCTTATTGCAATAATTTACAATTTGAGGGACCAGATCAACTCGAAAAGTATCACTCCATGTCATAGCTTGGTTTACTCCTTTATTGGGATGTTCATCTACCACCATGTTTGCTACTCGATACGAACGTGTGGCAATGTATCTTATTTCAAGAAGAGAATTGAGGCAGTTCATCCAGTGAGTAGTGAGAGGCCAGGCAAGGTGGATCACCCCATTCCAAATAGCATGCACAATAGTGGTGGAGTCACTTTCTATCCAGATGTTATTCGATCCTTTTAGCTTGAAAAAATGAGGGCTGGAATCACCGCCATCATTTCTGCTCCATGAGTATAGGTATTTCCATAGCTCCCAAAGAAGTATCTGTGAAATCATCTAAGAAAGTCTCTAAAAATTTCCCTACATCCTACAGGACCCAGATTTCCTCTGGAAGCTCCATCTATGTTGATCTTGATCCATTAGGGAGTCAGAGCTTGCCAAAAAACCTCGAGAGAATGATTCGCCTTATTGTATACGCCATCGATTTTGAGACATCGAAGAATCACAAATTCCCCAAACAAATTGTCATAGTGGGATTTTTTAAGTAGGGTTTCTTCGCTGATGTCAATAAGGATCCTCCTCCGACTTGAATTAAAATTAAATGAGTAATTGTTGTGAATAATTGTGTTTCTATCATACAAAATAACTTGTAAGAACTCAGCAATAGCCGAAAAGAAGATGTTATTGATTTTTTGAGAAGATTCAAGTCTCACACAATGTTTTAGCTATGAGAAAATAGAGTCAGAGGATATCCATATGTGGTCAAACAGGTCTGTAACATAATTCCAAAGAACAGAGGTTGTAGCACAAGGTAAGAAAAGATGATTGGTTGCCTCTGTGTGTTGATGGAATAATTTACATTTATTGCATAGTTGGACACCAAAAGACTGAATACAAAACTCTATTGGAATATGTTTATGGTCAATGTGCTAGAAAAGTTTAATCCTTGAAGGCTTAATCAAAGGTCTGTCAAAAAACTTCAACCATGAGAAAATGGGGTCAGAGTTAGTGAAACAATGATTATAGATGTTTTTGGAATCCAAAAGACTGTTGTGGGTAGGCTACCAAGTAAATGAAACATATATATATATCCAATATCATTATTAATTCATATTATTCATTATTATTTATTATATATACTTTCTAATAATTCTTGAATGGTTAACATGGAAAATGAATCTCATTGTGTTATGGATACGGTAATCCGTACGTATGCACAAATGATGATATCATTCCCATAATTATGGAAAAGAGTTGGAGTGATTGATTTAATATATCAGAATTATTATCATGTTATAAAAATAATATATAATTATTAATTCCACAATTATACCCATCCATGTCATGTGGTGGTGGAAAAATAGATTACACCACATCATGAAGATGATAATCTGTACGAACGCACGCGCAAGGATTTATTTTTCAGTAGGATGGATTGAAGATGAAATAGGATTGTTTCATATTTATAATAACATATCAGTATATGATTGATAATTATGTTATTTCTTTATAATGAAACAATTGAAGCAGATGAAGTATAAGAAGAAATATACTTGAAATAACCAGTAAAGGATATTACCTCTTCTTCGACGTGCCTCTTCTAAACCTCTTCTTAGGGCACTAAAGTTGGTCATTAAAGAAGAAAAGGACCTCTAGTATGTTTATAAGTAAGTTGATAATGGAATTGGGTAGGTTTTGTCCGAGTTTTAAAGCATAAAATGGAGTGAATAAAAAAGGGAGGAGGTGCCCTTTTATAAGAGAGAAGAGGGGCACTTTTGGAAACCTCCAAAATATTAATTTATAAAATCATCAAAACCTACTTATAAACTTCCAAAGTGACTCAAATTAGAATATGAGATAAGATAGGGTTGTACTATAATCAACCAATAAAATTTAGACTTGTTTTGAATTTATTTTAAACATTGTCATTTTGATTTATTATTATTTAATCTATTTAAATTTATTTGTGGTAATAATATTCTAAATTTTAGATGGTTATAAATACTTACATATGTGTTCTGAATTGCCCATAATTGGATAATTTATGACATTTTAGACCATATAAATTTAAATTTTTTATTTCTAAATATTTCTGTGATTTTTAAACAATTTAATAATATGTTATTTGTATAAAATATCAATAGTATCAATTTTGAGAATATTAATTTATTTGAATATAAATAAAATCCAAACATATGATAGAGTCGAACCAAAATATTTAATAGGTTCCTAAAATTTCATATTAATCTAGAAAATTCATGTATCATATTTAATAGTTAGAATAATATTTATTTAAATATTTTTGAAACCTTTTATTTTATATTTATCTTAATAAAATAATTATTACAAAATTTTTGTATATTTATTTAATGTACTTATTTGTTGCATAAATATTTAAAAAAATCTGATGAATATAAATATAATAGATTTAAAAATAATAATTTTAGTCTAATTTATCTTCTAAAACACCCAACGTTTAAAATGTTATGTTTATTAAATTATGACGGTGACAACTTTGACATCATTTAAAATATAATAATATAAATGTCATAATATGTTTTATACAGCTCCAAATGGTCCACAAGGAGACACTTGGTTTCTTACGGTGTAGATATACTCTACCAATATGTTTTGGTCATGTTTTTGGGCCTTTTATGGGTATTATTATTTTAATAAGAACAATATTAATGATTTTTTTCACTAAATAAATAATTTCTACATCATTAATGTATAAGCTATTAAAGAGATTATATATTTCTTAAAAAGTACAAATAAATTAACATGATAAATAAAAACATTTTAGCTTTAAAATGAGTATTTATAATCGAATTTATATTTTGTATCACCTTTTTTTAAAAATAATTTAATTATTAAAGTTTGAATGAGGCATATTTCTCAATCAATTAAATAAAATAAATTAAATGTATCAATCTCAACCATGTGGGTTCAAAAGGTACCATTTAGAACCAAGTATATTTTAGGACGAAATATAATCATCCAATTATATTATGGAAAGTGTTACAGTAATTTTATAAGATTATCTTTACCCTTATTTACCTTATTTTCCTTTAACTATGGTAAATAAAATTTACCGTAGTTACTATACATATTGTCTAAAAATAAAAGTAGAATATTTACATAATTTGGAACTACTGATTCCAAATATGGAATCAATTTTTCCAAATTCAAGACACATAATTTGTCGTAATTAATTTAAAATTAATCTTATTGTCGAAAAAATGGGTTTTTATTTTAAACATTGCAAAAGATTGAAATGTTTTAACTATGAATTTAATGTAAAACTAATGCTAATGACATAAATTATATTAAATGGTAAAAAATATTATATTTATACTTTAAAATCATTCATTATTATAATCTAACCATATAAATTATCTCGATGAAAAATGTTTTTTTAATTTAAATTTAGTGTATTTTAACTATTCATCAGAATATGATGGTTTTGAGAATAATATCAAAATTTTATCCAATGAAAATTTTGATATCCTCATTCAAAATAAGATGTTTAATTTTTCAAATTGAAATTATAAACTTGTCAAAAATTAGATTTAAAATGGCAGTGCCATCAAAAGGAGACAAAACTGCATTTTTTGGAAAATAATTCTTTTTTCCGAATAATTAATTTTGTTCTCATTACATGTGCTAGAAAATATTTAAGATGAATTATAATATCATAAAATTAAAAATTTGGTTAATAATATTGATAACAGCTTGTTCAGAACAACATTATAATAATATATGGTGTTTTAGTAAAACTCGGTGTTGCGTACAACGGAAGCCATCACGGAAGGTCGCTCTTGCATGTAACACAATCCAAGTAAGTGTTGGGTGTAATGAAAGATTCCATTGGTGTTGCATATAAAATAATCAAAACAAATTTCATTTATACATCAAAAAAATCTATACTCAATGTTGCATAGAATAATTTCTACTAAACTATAATGAAATCGTGTGTAGCAAGAGCCTAGAATAGTGTTTCATATAGTGCAAGCTAATACTGTGTTGCGTATATCCCATGATAACAATTTTTTAGCATAAAAAATAATATATCAAAGAAAATAAAAAGAAAATATCTCATAAAATATTGAGGTGTCGTAGAAATATTCAATATTCTCAATTCAAAAGTGATAAATATTAATTTATAAGCAATTTTGGAAAATATTATATGAGGAATAATAAGTATATAAAATTTATCAGTGGGGAATGGTTATAGATAACCCCTAAAATCAATGATCGATCTCATGAGAAAAAATATAAAACATTCAATATTTATTAGTAACTAGTTTACACTTACCAACTTATTTAGAAATTATTGATAAAGGCCATCATGGTAATATTTAGTATATCTATGTCATGAACTTGAAGGTAATATCATGATTTCTAGGAACTGTGAATTTATTTTATTGAAAATTTTAGTTTTCATTATCTATGTGATTGTTATGTTGATATTATCAAGAGGTTTACTTTAAACCCAAGTGTTTTGAATGGGTGAAATATGATTTGATTATATACTCTACATTTTTTATTATTACTTATTTACGCTAAATATATTCATCGCCAGTTATTATTTTCCTTTCCCCATGATATGAGGAAGGATTCATTAAATGATTTTGAGGATGAAATAATGTTTCCTATTCTATGATTATATATTTCCAAGGTAATATGGGATTCATATATATATCTACTTTTTCTTGATTGATAAATATAATGACCACGCAGGGTGTGGTATCATGTATAAACGATTTAAATTAATCACCAGTATAGGGTTACTTTATTTGAGTTCATTATAGTTAGTATTAGGGGATGTTTCATTTGAACCCAAGGGGATAGATTTTAAACGAAAATAGATAACATTATACTTATGATAATCCCTTAGGTTATTTGAGAACCTTTAACATTATAGAAATTTTTTTCTATGCATCTATATTCAAGATGATTGTGGGATAACCAACTATGTGGAACTATTTAGATATGTTGAACTAAAACATCTTAACCCATACCATTATCTTGAAAGTTTTTTTGGCACCAAATAATTCAGGTGACATCATAGACACACCAATGTATGGAAATGAATTCCAAGGTATTGTTGAATCATTTGCATATTATTTCATATTTTTAAAACAACAACCTATTAATACAAAATATTAAAAAAATTGAAATATGATTCTTAAAGATAAAAATATCATATAAAAAGAAATTCCAAAAAATAACAATATTAAAGTATTATAAAAAATTGAAATGCAACATCCAATTTAAAACCCAAATAAATCCCAATGTTAGAAAACCTAATGTCGAATGACTCTGACCATCCCATAAATGAACTTCATTCTCCAAAAAACATCCCATTAAGGGTCATCATGATAATTCACTAGAGAAATAATAGATTACTACCTTACGTATGTTAGGTATATAAAAATATTCATATACACTGATGTGCATATACATAGAGTGAGTAATCGTACCCAATGGGATTTCCCCAAGATACTTCTTAACTGATTCCACAAGGAAAAAAATGCACACTCATATCTAAAAATATAATTTTAATCAAAATATAGGAACATCAAAATAGTTTACAAATTTTAAAAAATAAAATCTAAAAGTAGATAACTGGTCATTTAATTCCACATGGAATACCCAAAACAAATCCACTTAATCATTCACACATTCATTATAGGTGAACCCTATACACTCATGAAAAAATACTCAATGATCCACCAATTCATCACTAGGTAACCATTCCCTTGGTGCCTCTAGTTGGGCACTATATCCTATAAGGGTCGTGTGAAATGAAAATAAATGCATCCCAACCATGTATGGAATATTCTCACACCAAATCAATATATTGATAAATTTTTATTTTCGAATAATTAAATAAGGTATTTTTTATGAATCAACTAAAATTAACCATTTATAACATCGAATATAATATATTTTCCATAGACAATTCAAATCCAAGATTTCTAATTTATCAAGAAAGTGGAGTTTACACAATGAAATATATATGATTTTCCTTGGAATGTAAAGGAAATCGATTATAAATCTGATCATTCATTTTCTAGAATAAATATAGAAACAATATAATCCACATACCTCATAATGGGTGACAAAAAGGAATTTTATAACGAATATTCTAGATCCATACTAAAAAATGCATTCCTTAAATTGATACAATCAAGATCTCATAAAACACATCATAAATCATTGATATATCCATAACATAATAGATCTAAAATTTCATATTTGAGGAGAATAGAAAATCTAGAACAAAATAATGAAAATATAGAAATTATATTTATTCTAGTGATCCAACGCACTTATATCCATGAAAATCGGCATCCTGAACCAAGGGAATCGCCAAGAACACATAATAGAGGACTAGATATCATGTCCTAAGAGGAGCTGGGAAAACATGGATTTTTTGGGACTAAAACCAAGTTAATACTTATTCATATTGAATTATGTACATTATCTATAGATAGTGAACATGGTTTTGGAGTCTATACAAAAATTATGTTCCTTTCATAGTTTCCAAAATCCCCTTCTCACATATTTGGTTCGGTAGTTTGAAAAGTCACACTCCATCCATGATATTTACAAAATTTCCAATGTCATGGTCTTTCCAAGAACACAAATGATTTTTAAAAAACATGTACCCACCTAGAACCTCTCATATTACCCTGCACATTTTCTTAGAGAAGGTTCATGGTTTCCCCTAACAGTTCTGAAAACATCTAGCCCTAAAATGTCTTCTAAAATGCACCAAAACCATCCAAAAAGTCCCAAAACCCAACCCAAACATTACATATATTCGAAATACAAATTGAAATGAATATTTACCACAAATCTTGTATGTCACAATCTCCCCCAAAATTTTTATTTCCATTGCTAAAAAGTTTTATACTGTCATTGATTTGGAAAAATTCAAGAAATTACTCTATCATCTATTTCTCATATTTTGATATATCCTCTTTATTTTAACCTTGAAACCATAGAACTCGAGCAAATGTAATATATTTTATGTGAAATAATTTATCTTCTAGTTCAATTATATGAGTTGGCATGTAATAAATGTACCATATATTTCATATTCAACATGATCCCATCATATCACATTTCAAGGATTGGGCAGATCATTCCTTAATTGAGATACATGAATGTAATTATTGATCATAAATAATTTTAATGGTAAAGAAATCTGATATAAAATAAAAAAAATTATTTCAAGTATTTCACAAGGCCCAACATATTGAGGAGACAACTTCCCTTGTTTACAAAATAATCAATGTTTGAATCTTGGATATACTTTCAAGAACTTATGAACCCCCACAATAAGGGGGAAAGGGAATTTTTTATTATTTATATAATAGTTATGCTTAATTAGGAAGAAATAATCAATTTCATGATCATTATAAATTTCTCAGTAATCCAATAAACAATGTTTGGTCCCATTAGTAATGTTTCTCATATCCCTACCCAAAAAATTAAAAATTGAAAAGGATAACCGTAAAATATCTCAAAAAGATACATCTTTATACTGAACTAATGAATAATGTTATATGAAACATCCACTAAAGTAAAATGAACCTACCATGAGCCACAAAAATAAATAACACAATCATTGAACATGTCTTCTACTATCAGAATTGTTCATTTTGACAGCACATCCTTTTGAGGAAGATATGCAGTGATGATGGTCAGTTGGGTACCCAAATATTCTTGAAGTGATCACCATATCTGATAAGTAAAATGTGTATAATGGTTAGATATTATCAATATGAATATTCCATGAAATTTCACCACATCCCAAATGAAGATAATTTCAAAAATATCTATTTTATTAGATTAAACTATTGGAACTAAGTGGTTAGACTTTGTGATTTGGTCAACAATCAACAATATTGAATTATGTTTCTAAGTGTTTTGTGGTAAACCTATGACAAAGTACACAAAATTTTTCCATAATTTCCTTATGGATATTTTCCAAAATTTCTGTATTCATCTTGGTCAATGAATCTTATACTCGACCGGTTGATAGTTAGAAATTTTGAAAAAAAATCAACCACTTATTGTTTCGTACATTCCCTCCAAAAATGGGTTCTTATATCATTATAAGACTTTTGTATTCCTAGGTGTACCACCCTTTTGAAGGATGATAATCATAAATAATTTCTTCCTCATAATAGAGTGGAATGATTATACAATAAAAAAGTATACATCAAATTATCTTGTTTTTTACATCCATTAATGGTCTTCACAACATTATTTTTTTTTCGAATAGGTAGTCCAACTCGAATCCGATACATTAGAATCCTTAAATTTATTCAACAAATCACATATGAGTGTCAAAAAAATAATATTGTGACTTCATTATTCTCTATTTAATCCAAGTTAGTATTAGAAATAATACCCATCGATTTCAATAGACCAAAATATTTTTTTCTCATTGATTGAACTAATTGAAGATTGAATCAGTTACGATGGAATTTTCTATTATTTGTGTATAAATATTGTCAAATTTGAAAATATAAATATATTTCATCAGTCAAATTTTTCATTAGTTAACAAATATATTTTAAAAGATATATTTCAATCTTTAGTGTCCCTAAAAATGGAAGACTTAAATCTAAAGAGATAATGACACCATGTTCTCAAATCATACAACACCATAGAAAATTCCCTGTCATGGGACCGAAAACACTTTTCATGAATTATAATATATCATATTCCATATATTAAAACATAATATTGTTATAGGAGAAAAAAATTGATTCCATTTCAATACATGTCACAATTAATCGCATAATCATTCCAATGTTCTAGAAATAAATTAATTTGTGCCAATGTGAGTCTTGACTTGGGCTCCTAATAGATTGATCACAAACATCACTATAATGGAATAGAGGGTCATTTCCTATGAATATTTTCATTAGATATATGATTTGTGCTAAATCCTAATCAAAGAGATGATAGTAACCTACTAAGAATAGAAATTTGGATACCTCAAAGATGTTCTTAGATGGTTGCTATGAAATAGAATCTTCTCTATGTTCAGGGTCTACCAATTCACATTTCATATAAATTACATTACTATATAAGGGAACTTATTATATCTATAAATAAATTTTTTTGAATTTTTCATATACCTAGTGTGCATGAAAAATTCCTAATATAATATCAAAATGTTCTTCATTTCCTTTTCATGTTTCACTAAAAATAATAATGTCATCCACAAATATGACAATAAAAGAATCTAGGAAATGTTGAAATTTAAGATTCATAAATTCCCTAAACTACTAGTGAATGTTTAAGTCAAATGAGAATAACTAGAAATTTATAATTTCTATAATGAATCTTGATATTTTTCATTGGAATATCTTCATTCATAACACATAGTTGGAGATACACAAAACATTGATAAATTTTAGATAACCATAGGGCTCATTTCAAAAAATAAAAATTATAATCAATATGGGGATGGTGATATCTATTTTTCCAAAACTGAATTTTTTTACAATAATATATAGAGAGTTAAATGGGATTTCTTCTTAGTAGGATATCAATCTAGAAATTAACATCAATTTTATGTTGAATCATAGTTATTTTTTTGAAGATATATTACGATTATGGTCTATAGTGGTAGGAAGGTTTCTAGTGTTAGTCATTTAATGAGTCCCTAAAGTGAAATTTCCAATTGATAAGAACTAGTTCCAACTGTTGTCCTTAACGGTCCTGGTTTCCAGCATTAACATAATTCCAACATTAAAATGATTCGACATCACATCAGAAGATGTATACATTAATTATAATTTATGAAAATCCATATAGGCCTTAAAACTAACTAACTAATCCATTATCTAGAACAATTCAATGATATCCACCTGCAAAAAAAATAAATTTCAAAAAAAAATAGAATTTATCGATTGAAATAAAAAAAATCAACACAATTAAACCTCTTACATAGATACTACATGAGGGTGTCTTGTTACTCATCTCTTGTTTAATCATCTCAAAATGAGACCCCATTTGATTAATCAATTGTGAGGAAATAAAAGATTGGTACACACCCTTATCAAACAAAACATTCATAATTGTGGAGATATGAAGAAGGGTACCTCATACAGTCAAAGGATTAGATTAACCCTACTTGATCATATTCTTGTCACCATACAACTACTTAATATCTAACCCTTATTTCTTCATACCTACTATGGTCACATTGTCTAGGGAGTCAAGGTGTTCATAAACTCACCATGGTTCACATTCTTCTGAAGAAATAAAAGTTATGATTTGATCATAAAGGTAACCTATAAGATATGTGAGAGACATGAGATGTATTTATAGAAACTAACTTTATAACATTACTACAGCCATGCTAAAGAATTACCATCTTCTTACAATTGTGACATGCTCTAGGTGGTCTCATAAAATCTCACATATTATGATCTAATTAACCACATTAGAGACATACACGATTTTTATAGGGTTTCTAATGATAGATAACTAATCTAGTTATTTGATTATGTGATACTCCATCACCACGGAAGTAAGTGTCCATATTCCCCTTATTTCATGAATTGGACTTCCCACATGATCCCAAGTAGACAAATGTGCATCCTCAAGTAGGATTCCCAATAATATTTCATTTAAAAATTATATATCTATTAACCATCTCTATATAATCAGATATAAAAATAAATAAATATCATATAATAAAATTTCCCTCTCAATCTATACTCAAATATGTATACATTCAAGGAGAGAAGCTACTTCTGGAGAAAAATGAACAACATTAATAAATTCAACTGCATTTTTCATCAAATATAGATTTTCATGCTTGAGAAAAAATATATCATTCATTATAACTATATTTAAGATGTGTAGGTATAATGTTATATTGAACACTTATTCAAATCCATCTGATATAATACATTGGCGAAATTTAAGATGGAAAGATAAATATCACTATTATAATGCAAGATCCTCTAGTATTTGGATCGATAACATTAAATTTAAATCAGCTAGTGCTATATTGAAATCAAAGATATAGTTAATTTTTTAAGCCAAACTTCTTCCTTTTGAGGTTTCTAATACTAATGAAATATTTATGATATATGTTTCTAATCATTCAAAGAAAAATCCCATTTTCATGGTTTATCATTTTGGTTTCTACTATCAACAACATGAATATATTGAATAAATATCTGAACAATATGTGTTAGGTTATGAGAAATAACAATGTCACTCTAGAGAAACATGTTATTCCACTACATGATTCAGCTATATTAGTTCACAAATTCTGATATATGACTATAAATTTTAATGTAACTAATAATCCTTTGGTATCTGAACAATGTATTAAGACCCTTGAAATGTTATTTTTGTTCTTGAGAATTAATGAAAGGAAAATAGGAATTGTGGTAGAATATTTTTTAAAAGGATATGTTCACTAATAGTTTAAATTAATCTAAATAACTAAATAGGTTGATGAAATAGAAATTATTTCATAGAAAACATTTACATGATAATCTTTAAGAAATATTTTCCTTGTGAGAAACCAGCTAAAATAGGTGTAAAAGTCATCAAAATAATGTTGAATTGAGATGAATGTGTTCTATATGATGAGGATAAATATTCAAGATTTTACATGTATGATGTGGACTAAATATGTAATCTAGAAATAAATATTTATCAATTAATTGATGGTATTTATTAGAGTCTCTAAAGGGAAATGGTTTCCCCAATTTTTTCAACATATCATGATATAGTATCCAATTACACAAATAATGGGAAATAATTTTTTTATCATATATATTCAATAGAAATCAATAATTTATGATTTTGTATAAGAACTAACAAAAAATATGTGTGTCATATAAGAGGAAAGGGACGATGGAATTTCTTTCATGTTATAATTGTGGTAAAAAACACCGTGGTACCTGCATAATGAGAATAAGATTTTGTTTCGCAAGTAGAAAATAGGGAAATCAGACTCATGAGTGTAAGGGAAAAAAATATACAACTATTATCAATTAATTTTTACAATAAATATATAAGGAATTATTCAAAAAAATATCCCATGTTTCAAGGGAACCTCTTGAAAAAATGGAAAATGGGATAATGTTATCCTTATGTGATAACTACAACTAAGATCAAAGTTATTAATTTCCTAGTGGAAGGTATTTTGATCATAACCTAAAATTTAGCATGTGATTTATTTGAATATAGATATTACCATTATTCAATATCATCCATGTTTCCCAAAAACATCTGATATTTCCCTATCAATTGAATACAGGGTTTTCAATTCGTAATTCTTGTGGAAATATTATTTCATTAGGGATAATTCGTTTAACCCACATTATGATGAAAATAAATTCCCAATATTTAAACATGTTTATCATAACAATCGTTCACATTCATATAATTGTTTATATATATTATATATATAATTAAAATAAAATAAATTTGTTTTAATTTACGAAGATTATGATTCGTTATGGAGATATGGAATTTCATTCCTTCGTAGGGAGAATAAATAATATTAATCACGTCTAGATCCAAATCGAGTAGCTCTCCTTAAAAAAGATTATTATAGAAGAAGAGAATACACCACCAATGAATTGGAAATTTATCTTTCTAATGGAGAAGAAAACTATTGGATAGGAATATAGTGATGCACATCGTGAATAACTACCTCAACTTCCACCTAGGAGTGATGTTGAGTTTTCCATTGAAATAATCCTTGATGAAAAATATATATCTAATACTCCCAATACTATATTCATAATATTATTAGTTTATTTGAAGAAACAATTTAATGATTTATGTTACAAGGGATTTATAATCCCTAGTGTTTCACTATGAGGCGCACATGTCATTTTCATAGAAATAATGTTTGGTTTATGAAGTTATGAAATTATTAAGGGGAAATAAATGCTCTTACTATTAGGAACAAGTATCATATTGCCCAAAGTAATGACTTGTTTGATTAACTCTATGGAGCTTAATATTTTTCAAATATTTATCATCATTCTAGGTATCATCAACATCAATTAAACAAGGATGGTTTTATAAAAATGTCATTTCATATATAGTAATGAAATTATAAATTTAAAATAATTCACTTCAAATTGACTAATACACCCTTTGATTTTATAGATCTGATGAACATAGTATTTAAGGATTACTTCGATAACTTGATTTTCATATATATTGATGGTATCTTGGTATAATATAAAACATATGATGAGAATAATATTATTTTTTTCAATTATTATTAACACTCTATGTGAAAATAATTTGAATGGTAAATATTGTATATCACAATTTTAGCTTCATGTAGTTTGTTTTCTTGGATATTTTACCTATAAGATTGGAATATCAGTTTTTCCTTCATTGAAAAAGGCTATAATGGAACGATCAATGCCAATGAACCAATGTAATTAGTTTCCTTATATTTTTTGGTTTCAATAAATTATTTGTTCAAAAAAATCATTATTATCTTAAACTTTTTCCAAGTTCACATGTAAAGGGTTCATTTTTTTGTGGTAAGAAGAATATAAATAGGGTTTTAAATAATTAAATAGTACATTGGTAAATGAAATAATATTTACTTTACCATCTTGAAGGGATGGACTTTTATATATAATGATGCCTTAAATAAGGGACATATATGTGTCTTTTTCTGAAATGATAGAGTTTTGGTTAATGCATCAAGGTAATTAAAGATTCATGAACAGAGTTATCCAACCCATCATCTTCTGCTAGTATTCATAAAATTTTCATTGATGATATATAGGTGTTACCATATGGTAAATGATTTGAAATATTTATAGATCAGATAATTTTAAATTACATATTCTAATATAAAGATCTCAACATGAGTAAAAGGTGATGGATAGAGCTACTCAAGGATTTTGATTTATCAATACAATGACACCCTTGAAAGGTAAATAAGTTATCTTATGTGTTCTGTTGGATACATCATCTAGTTTTGACTAAAATGAGGATTTAAAAATATCTTATATTGATATATTTAGTAAATTTGTTTATGGGAATCATTAATGAAGGGGATACATCACATTTATTTCAAATGAATTATGAACCATCCTTATTAGTGAAAACACAAAATTCCTAGGATGATGCTAGATAAATTCAAAATAAAATCATTTTATTAAATGAGGGGAGTTGGTATATTTCATCTATGAAGAGGGTATATTGAAATTTGAAATGAGGATATGTGTTAAATATAACATCACATATGTGGTTCCCTCATAAGTAACTAAACATAGTTTGTCACATGGCCTCAAGAATGCCTCACCATATTCCAGAGGCTACAAACTAGTAGTTAGGGTCTAAAGATGATGTAGTAGGGAGAGTATACTCTTATGGTCAATGTGTAGAACAATGGTGAAATGTGTGATTGAACCAGTGGAATAAGTGATAACATAAATAGGAGAAGTAAAACATGAAGGTAGAAAAATGAAAAATGTAAAAAATATCAAGTATTATATACAATATAATTTCATGGCACCATTCTATACAATGTGAGAATAAAATAGTAAATAATAAATTTGTTTAAAAGTGTACATTTTATACAAAAGTGTATAGAAAACACAAAATCTATCCTCAATATAATCATGAGTACTAGCTTGGTCCCTTACTCTTGTATTTCATCCTAGTATACAAAACCCGGCATCCATAGTGTACCACATCCCCTTATCCTTACTTGTATTCATGAAGTTTATCTGGGTACCTACTGACAGCTTTAATAGGGAATTATTAATCCATAAAAGGTCACCACCAGTGGTTTTTTGTGTTATCCAGTCTGTGAGTATACAAAGAGAAGTGTGAAGGAAATTAAATTCCATGATTGTCTCAATCCCATGTTTCACATGTTTTATATAACCTTCTTTCACAAAAACCATATTGTCCCTATGAAATTGTTAATTTATAATTTAAATTTTATGATTGGCTCAAGACATGAGAATCATTTCCATGTCAAACCTAGATAATGATATTTGTATAAGTTACCGAGTAATTCACATAACATTCTAAACTCAATAAAGTAATCAAAATATGGTCATCTTGTTCGTAAATAATTAACTGAATCCATTTTTTTCCTTTGACAAAGTTGATACATCATTAAATTTATTGGAAACCTTATCCAATCTAAGTAATTACTCCTTGGGAACAAAATAATCACTATAGGAACACTATAAAACCCCATCAAGTCATTATTTTTACCAAGTATTTTAATTTAGGAACACCGGTATCACTCTAGGCATCGTATAAATACATTTCCCTCTCATCAGGTCTATGGAATTCCATATAGATAACCCAGGATTCATTAATAGAATAATATACATCCACCTTCAAGGTGATACCTTACATGGTATTTTATATAATAATCCATGTATCACCCTTAAAATAATATAATCCATTTATGATTCATTTAATTCATTGTACCTGATGATCCCATTCAAGAATTTTCTAGTTGGAACCCTTTTATTTTACTTAGCATGATAAGATGATAGTCATGAGTTAGTAGTAAATCCATACCATTTAACAATTCACATAATTTAATTGGTTCATTTACTTTATGATAAATAAATCAATCATAATCTAAATGAAACAAGAGGAATGTAATATGGTCTTACAACTTCCTGTTTTCACCAACTCAATTTACATTTTATTTTATTCACATTAACTTCCCATTTATAAATGGGAAAAATAAAAAACCTTATAAAGTGATTTAATTATTCATGAATCACATAATTATCTTTTACAGTTTTATAACAGACTTAAGGGATGGTTCTAATTGAGGTCATTAACCTCCATTACTCCCAAAGGGTCTCAAGCATCATGTAGGTAGATGACTATTAATTTAAATAATGAAAATAATATTTTAATCGGTTCTAAATGGAAATTATTGATCACTTTAAAGCAATTCATACTATAAATGGTGATATATTTAGGGAAAAATGATTATACCACCAACCATAAATTGGTAGATGACTCCTTGCCTAATATCGGTCTCTATTCTAAGAAAAATGGGAGAAGTTATATCAATTGAAAATTTCAATAAAAATATGTCATTTCGTTGACATGGAAAAAATATTCATTACATTGAGTGAAATAAAGAAAAAAAATATATGATTTAAGGACATAATTTCATATATCCAATTAGACAAATGACCCTTGAACCAGACATTATATGAAGGAGAAGGCTCAATGACTGGGATGAGAGAAATGAGAGAGCTCTCAATGTGGGGAGAGGTGTTATGTGATTTATGAGAATAAAGGGATGAAGAAGAGTTGAATTCAATGACAGAGAAAAAAATGTTTCAAAATATTTAAATGGGATCATGGTTACCCAAACCATGAAAAAATCATGCACCGCTACTATCCATACAGGAAAACCCCTTCTACAGTCTGTGTACAGTTTAACAAAACATGTTCACACAATATGAATCACCTCTATAACAAGTTTACCCCATTTTACACTAACATTATACCTCCCTTATAATTTTTTAAAATCATTATTCTCTAATTTTTGGCCACATGGTTGAGTTATACAGTTAGAACTGACCTTATACCAACATGTTCCTCATCTGATTTCTTCAAAAGAAAGAGCTCTGGGCTTCGAATGAGAACTGGGTGACCCAAAAACCAACCTTTTTTCTATTTTCTACTTTTATTATATTAAAACAAGATATTTAAACTTAAATTTATAGTATATGTAACTCTCTAAATATTTGGGATGTTATAACCTCGAATCCTTAAAATATTTTTCCCTAGTTTTCCCTTCTTAGGGTGGTTAGAAATCATTAGAGAAAAGTTTCAGCCACTGAACATGTACGTTGACCACTCCCTCCTAGGTATCATCCTAAACAAGATTATTATTCCATACAACCATTACTATAGATATAGATTTTCCCATTAGATCCCCCATGCTCTGATTGACGATAGGCACCAGATAATCCATAAAATAAACACCAACATCCATCTTTACCATGATAGGCAGTCGAACATTTGATGGGTCTGAATGGTAATGCTGAAGCTTTGAAACATAGAAGGAATAATACATTTACCAATACCTCTAAGGTAAATATAACTAATAGGCTACCCTCTTTACTCTCTACAACGTCTCAAAGGGTCCAACAAACCTAGTTGTTAGTATCCCTTATCCCCAAATCCTTTGATTTCCACATCACTAAAAAACACACAAGAACACCCAACCTCAAACCACAATATCCATATGTCATTGAGGCCAATTAACAAAAGCCTTTTTCCTATAATTAATAATATTAATACACTTCCTAATATTTTTACTTTCTCTTATGTCTCCTGAATGATATATTCCCCAATAGCACTACATATCATACCTCTAACCAACATATGGATGAATGGAATGGACTACCATATAGGGCCTCATTGAAATCCATATACATAGTGTCTTGGAAAATGTTTTTCTATATGAATACAATAAGAGGTAAATTTGTCTCCTAATAATTTTCAAAATCATTGATTCATGACCGGATCATTCTTAATGACTCTGGTATCAAATCCTTATATTATCCATTATTATGTACATGATAGGGTATACACAAAAGAACCTATGAATGTAGATCTTTCTATGAACCATTCCAGAAACATGATATAAAATGAGAATATTTTTATAATATAATTATATAATGGATTCCTAATGTTTGATAGTATCATGGATATAGGGCCTCCCAAAATCATCCATAGAAAACATCTTCTTAAATGAAAATATGAATAATACCATTATTATCCAGTCTGTGAAAACTCAAACTATATAACTGACTTGATATGACCTACGTAAACCCATCATTGAATTCATAGGGATATCACCCCATTAACACATTATAATTGAAAATTGATATAAATTTCCCATAGCTCACTGGTGTTCTATCTTTACCTGTTGACGAAACCTATGTTCTCTCTTTTCATTTATGGTAACCAATACTGGGGGTGTAAGTCATGTTACATATGCTTAAGTATCAGATATAATTCCCATTTTGAGGAATGATATTCTCAAATAAACTCTTATAATATGTCTTTTTATGCCTAGAAACACTAATAAAAAATAAATATCTCATCTTCATTAAGGACCGAACCAGGTTTTGGGTCCTTAACAAAAACAAAATCTCTTAGTAAAAATCCATCTGGATCTAAAATGGTCAACATCACCAATATATCCATAAGTGAAGAGGTAATTGATAACTATGTGACTATAAGCTACATGTAAATATCATTCACCTTTAATTTCATCTCCAAAAATAACCATCCATTTTGATTTAATACTGGCTTCCTAAACCACATATGTCTATGTCTTTCTTCATCAAGCATCAACAACTACATTTCTTTCCCAATAATGTAAGTAATGTCATTATCGAAATACTATATGCATTAAACCCATTTTAACTCTCTGATATTAAATACATGATTTGTGAAAATGTCTTTGAAAAATTGGTTTCCCACATAAATTGAACTTCTCTCCCAATAAATAATTCATCCCAAAATTCCATCAATAAAAAACAATTAATTGCTTGATTCCATTCATCATGTAATTACACATGTGAGGCCTCAACTAGTGGGAACCATATTCCAAAACTCAATTTGCATGCATCAAAATAGATCCCAACCTGATGGCTAATACATTAAAATGAACTTTATATCCCCAAATAGACTAATGTAAAATCAAGATTGGTGTTGAGGTCAGCCTTCATTTTATCTCTTAAAATTCCTTCTCACAATCTCAACGAAGTAATAATTTCACACCATTTTTTGCTAAGTTAGTAATAGGTGATTCAAGTCATGATAAATCTAATATAAAATTTCTATAATATCTATATATCACTTATAAAATATTTATATAAAAAGAATTTTAGGGTCTATCTAGGATATGATGGCTCTCAGCTTCTCTAGATCCATAGATACTCCTACTAATGAGATAACATGACCTAGGAATTGAGCATTGTAACACTCAATCCCTACTATCCTAGATATGGATTCTTATTTATTAAATTTTAATAATATACAAGAAATTACATACTAAGGAATATAATTTTTAGTTGTCTTTATAAACTAAATACACACTTGTAATTCGCATTACATTTAAAAACATAAAATAAATGAAGATTTTTTTTGGATAATTTCATTATTCCTATTAGTTTTTCCATTCATATCTTTAAAAAACATATATACATCCTAAGAAAAATAAATCATAATAATGTTGTGAGTTCATATTCTCAGTTTGGATAAAAGTACAATGGATTCTTTGAATAAATAAGGTATACTCAACATGGTATGGTACATGACTAACACACAAGCCATTCAATCAATAACATGAGAAAAAAATGGTAGAAATAAATGATGTTCAAATAATGAAATAAAAATAATCACATGACCATAAAATTTTAACCATGGATAATCCAAAAAATTAAATAAACCCGTGGAACAGAAATAATTGAATTCATAATGATGGGATTCAATATATTAAACATCTAAATACGATCTAAGAATGATGCAAATATATCTAATACCACTGAGTCTATGTACTAATAAATCAATATAAATAGGTAAGGCCTAAGACAAAATCCAATCTTGTTTGTCTCAAGAAATCGACCAACACGTCAAGGGGCTATATTGGAACCTTCCCATCACTTACTAACTCCCATTCATTCATCAAATGAAATGGATATAACATAATGCATGTAAACATTCATATTTAAAATACTGTATTAAATGTAAATATTTTCCCCAATCAATAAACAAAATCCTAAACCATCCAGATTAAATTGAATGGCATCTACATAGTACATCATTAGTCAAAAGGATCATAAACCAACCTGATAAATAATAAGGATGGTATTATTGGATTATATCCCCATTAAATCATAAGTAACATCCAATTATTCCTTCTTGGATGTAAAATTATTTTAATGTATTACCTAGACCATTTCTTGAGGAAAATAACATTTCTTGGAAAACACCCATTTTATTTTAAAACAAGAAAATTAATAAAATATTTTCAAAATCCATTCCTTTAAAAATAAATTTTATAAATATAAAATTTCAGAAATATTTGAAAAACTTTTATTTAAAAATGAACCTCAAAAACATGAAAATTAATCTTTAATGAAATGATGATCATGATAGTGGATAAATCTTAAAATGTCTTATAAGTTAAAAAACATTTAGTTTGTGCTATAAAAAGGATAGAAGAGTTACTTTTTTGTAAAATGAAAATATTATTCCTTTCAAACTAGTTTTTTAAACTAAAAAATGGGTCAAGTATTCATTAATAAATCATTGGGGGAATTTTAAAACTCTTTTAAAAGTGTTTGTAGTAAACATGGTTTTGGGGGAAAATTATTTTCAAATAAAGAGAGATGTAATATTGGATTTTATTAAAAACATTAATCAATAATTTTCATTAAAAATGAGTGGTAATATGATACTATTAAATGAAAAGATTCATTAGTAACCAAAGGAGACATAAATAAATTTTTTTATTGTATAAATAACAAATAATTCTGCCAAGGGAAACTTGAACTAAAACAATCTCGATTAATGATGAGAACACTAAATAAAACCTTACCACTTTGGAAAATTTATATCACAATCCACATGAAGTAAATTACATTAAATGAAACATTAAATACCTATAAGATAAATAAATTAATGATATAAGATTCAAAAAGGGCATTACATAAACCATGTTAAAGAAATATGGTGTGACTATGGTGTATTTATCATGAAAGTAAAAGTGAGACAAAAAATGATACCTTTATTATGAATTGTCATATTGATTATATATATCCCAAAAAAAACATATTAAATTTTTTCACATGTTTAAGATACTTTTTAAAGTTTATTATTCCTTTTATTTCACTTATTACTATCTTTTATGTGATTACTTATTCATATGACTTTATTTTAGATATTTTGAGGATATTTTGGATATGTCTCAAAAATGAATTTTTTATATTAAATATATTCAAAGATGGAATTATTAAAACATCCACTGAATAATAATAATGAACTACATATCATTCTTATATATCAATTATAATTTTAAACCCAATCCTAAAATATGTTTATGTAAAATTAAATGCGCTACAATCATGTAGATGGTATGACATACATAATCATGACTAAAATTTCCATTTTTCAATGGTCATTATGGAGAGATGTTAAGTATTATTTTAAGTTCCAAAAATTATAAAAATATATAATATACTATATTTTTTGTCAAATATACTTATATATATATCATCCATTAGTTGTGGTGATGAAATGAGAGTCACATCTCTGTATTGGGGTGGTCGTCCACACATACTCGAATGAAGTTATACTTTTTTAATGTAAAAAAATAAAATGATGTATTATCATTATATAATTAAAAATTTAAGACCCCAATATTTTTTTTAAAACTTTATCTTTACATAATTTTATTTCTTTGATATCTTACATTGCACAAAATAGTGAGTTTAAATGAATCGCGTAATATTAAAAAAAATATTATGTGTTTGTTATTGCCAAGCCATTTGAAGGGAAGATATGAAAAGGTTTTACTAATTTGTGAAATAAATACAACTGTTGGTCATATTTTAAATTTATTGAAATATTTTAAAATATAATCACATAATTTTCAATAAAGTCATTTTATTAATAAAAAAAATACATTTTCTAAGAAAATAGGTTTTCATATTATTAATTTTCTAAAAATATTGATTGTTTTTTGAAATATTTGATTTAATAATTGAATTCATAATGAGAAAATTATATTATGATTTATTTTGGAGAAAAGATTCATTTTTCAATGAATAGTTAAAAAATACTAATTTTTATTAAAAATTGTATTATATTTTAAGTTATTTAAAAAATAAAATAATTTTTTTTACTATTAAAATATTATCAGATAATTATTTATTTATTTTTATTTAATTGTGGGTTTTTAAAGTATTTTATACATGAATTTTTTATGTGAAAATATTATATTTTAAAAGGGCCTTTTCCCAAAAAAAAGTTTTCACTATATTTTCTGGTTTAATATTAAATTAAATTCCACAAATTATACGATTTAAATTTTTATAAATATATTTGATATGTTTAATAAAGAGTTATAAATTTTTTAAATATTTTTCATTTAGGTTTGTACAATATGAATAGTAAGCATAGTATATTTTGTTACCATCGTAAAGGGTGCATCATGAAAAATAAAGTTTCAAAATAAAATAATAAGAACAATTAAATGACCGAAAAACATAACTAAATATTATTTTGTTTTAATATATTGAACATAATCTTACAAGGGTAAAATATATGACATTTTGTGGCAAGTTTTATGAGATTATGACCATTGTAATATTTTATTTATTGAAATGTCAAAAATTTCACCCTCTTATTTTAATAAGTGTAATATTTGTAATATATGGTTATCCAAGGGATGTGTATTACTATAAATATTATTTTGAAATATATATAATTTATATCCATCATGTTAATTTATTTTCAAATTTTAGTGAAGAAATAGTTAGCTTAAATTCCTTAACATTGCTAATGAAGTAATTATTTAATTAGTGGAAATATGAAATAAATGATTTTAAAAATATTAAAAGTATATAAGATGATATAATTAAGTATATAATCATATTTTCTAGATCATAGTGATAGGTTGGTAATTTTTTGAAATAATTGGTTCAAAATATAAGTGTTTTATTTATTTTCATAATGATAATGTAATGAATAGTGTCCAAATTGACACAAATGATACTGTATCAATATAATAGTTTAATAAATTATTTGAAAATAACAAAAATCTTAAATAAGAGAAATGGGGTAATTTATGTTCTAAAATATCATTAATTGGCCATTTACGGTCCAATGAACACCTTATAAATAAAAATTATATCCTTTTAATATTGTAAAAGTAATTTCTATAGTTGAAATTAAAATATAATATTAAATGGTTAATAAAAATGATAAGGCATAAAATTATATCAAAAAATGTCCAAAATCAATTGGTTGATGGTATTGCAACTATATCCCACCATTTCAATGTAACCCGTAACATTTTAGGGTATTTGGATTGAGATTAATTTTATTATAAATTAACATTTTGAGAAATACAATAGTTTCCCCAAACATCAATTATAAAAGGTCACATCATCCATCACTTTATTTCACCACCTGGAGCTTTTTATCATTACTATATTCTTCCAAATTCTCATCTCCACATCCCAAGCCACATTCTAGGGGTGGTGGATATCCAAAATACAATCCCCATAGCCCTTTATACAGCATGTGCAGCTTTTCCCTCCATCATGATCCCTGTAACGCCCCGACCCCAGTTACCCAGAGTCGGTGCATTATTACATAACATTGGCATGATCACCAGAAAGATCAAATCTTGAAAGACCGATTGGTTTAGTAGCCTTGGAAACACTAGATATATTCATAAGTTTTACATTACATCATAAAATGAAAAACTACTACAACAACATAATGTTTCCACAGTCCACACTATAGTCCCCTCATAATATCCCAGCAGGTCATTCATAACTTACATCTTCACATCCTGGGAAAAATAAAACATAGAAAAGGGGTGAGCTCAAATGCCCAGTAAGGATAACAATATAGCGGAAACCTTCATAAATAAGAATAAACTTTTAAGGCAATGTATAACTAAAACAAAAGCCTTTCAAACATGAACTTTCAACATGGTATGGCATAAATAAAATGAAATAATGCCATTTACTTATTCACATGGATATTCTACTAATCGAATAATCACATGCAAAAATCAATAACCACTTTCATAATGTTGGAATGCATAATGCCAGACTATCATAACCACATAGTCAAGGCCTCGTGCCAAGACTACAAATAAGATTTTGTCAAGGCCTTGTGCCAAGACACTAGTTTGTCTCATGAGACCTACCGATGCATCGAGGAGCTATAGCGGGCTCCACCCGTCACATATTAAGTCCAATGCATTCCCATATGAAAAGGTTTAAACATAACATAAACATTCGTATTAAAACTAGCATACGAAATGTCAATACTTTCACCATAAACTATGAATGGTATAAAAATAGCACACCCACAGTCAAACATATCACAAAACCTTCAATAAAATATAGAAGTTTTGTATCATAATAAATCAACTTCAAATAATCTTAAAATCCATCAAAGGATGTTGACATAGATGAAATCAAAATTCTTTTTAAAGAAATATCTCCTTTTTATTTTGAAATCATTTAAGATCCATATAAAATAAAACATTTTCTTTGAAATATTCTTATAAGCTTGTAAGGGAAGCTTTGATGATTTTATAACGGTGGAAAAAAGCCGCACCCGCCGTATAAGTTAAAAAAACATTCTTACCTTAATTCTGTCGAAAAGGTTACAAAGGACCTTCTTTTGAAAACGACGGAAAGATTCCTTTATAAACCTCTTATAAAAAGTCAAACAAGGGTATAAATGACTTTAACCCATATTCTTGTAAATAATAAATATGTTTTGAAATACATTTCTAAGAAACATGGATGTGGATGATAAAGAAATCCCAGTAGATTATTACGTATAAACAACCTCGGATAATGAAGAGATTGTGAAATAACCCTTACCTTGTACTTTTCCTTGGTTGGGGTAGGTTAACCTCCTGTATAATGGTGAAATAATTGTTATTAAATTATACAAGAATCATATATATTAATATGATATCATATATGATCTTTTAACATTGATTTGTTAATAATATCTTAGAATTATCGTCGTTTCGGGTGTTAACTTACTCATTTTCTTTTATATGTTTTGTTACATAAGCCATGTTTGTTGTATATTATTCATATCCAGAATGATATCAAGTCCTTAAACAACATTTTTAAATCATAAAATGATAATTATACCTGAATGGATACGATGGAGAATGAATCTTATCGCGTTCGTGGACACGGTAGTCCGTACGTACGCACGAGCGACAATATCATTCTTTTGATATTAAAATAATATATAAATGGATGGTATATCATATATACAGAATCATTAACATGTTATATTTGTTATTTACATGAGTTACACATCATTATTATACCCATCCAAATAATAATATATTGAATAACAATTACACCACGACGTGGAGACGGTAAGCCGTACGTACGCACGTATGGTGACATGTTATTCAAAGGGTGGATAGAATACTGAATATGGTTGTACCATCTTTATAATAACATCACAGTATATGTGAGATACTGGAGTTATTATTTTAGAATGGTAAGAACAAAGGAAGAAGAAGTGGAAGAAGAAATGAACTTGGAGAAGGGTGGTGAAATCATTACCTCTTCTTCGGGTTCTTCCTTTTGATTTGATCAAAAGGGATCCGTAGGTTGGCTTTCTGATCACACTAAGGCCTCTAGGTTGTAGTGATGGATGTTGGAGAGTATTTGGGCAGAGTTTGGCCGAACCAAAAGGCTTGGAAGGTGTGAAGAAATGAGAAGGAGGAGTGCCCTTTTATAAGAGGGGTGAGGGGCACCTTTGGAAAAGCTAGAAATATTAATTTATAATAAATTCATATTCGGTTTCTAATGGCTCCAAAGTTGATTATTCAAAGGTTAAGGTGGGGATAGGTCTAAAACCACTCAACCAATATAATTTAGACAGGTTTGGGTACTTATATTAACCTTATCTTTAAGTATTAACACTAAGTTAATTAGTTTCACTTTTACAATGTCTCTTTGTATTTTTATATAATATGGTTAATAAACTTACTACATACATCCAAGCGACCCCCAAGTGGTCCATTAATGATGAACCTATCATGAAATAAGTCTCTTGGCCGAACCTTATATTTTTAGGAATTTAATATCAATTAATAATATAATATTTGTTTTAAGAACTCTTTTATGTCAATTTTGACACTATTCAATAGTTGATTTTTGTGAAACTCATAACAGATTGATTACTTCGAAAAAAGTCAATTAAATAAATCCTAATATATCATATTATACTAGAAAATTAGTTTAATTCATTAAAAGTTTCATATTATATTTATTTGGGTATTTATAATATCAATTATTTTAATTTTTCACTATTATAGTAATTACTGCATCATCATTGTGTCATAAATAAAATAACTTATTTAATGTCTAAAAATTATAAATAAAATATAATTATGTAGGAAATCGTTTTATCTTTCTAATGAATATTTATAATCTAAAATCCAACATATATAACCCTATGAAACAATTGTTTTTCTAAAAGATATATGCTTGTGTCATTTTTGTATTCATTTTAACATAATTAAAATAAAATGTCATTATCACTTACAAGTGGATCCATGGGGTCCCAAAATAGACCCAATGATTCCCATGGTCGACCATGTATCAACCAATAGGGTTAAGACACGTTTTAGGGTAATTTAGTATTATTATAATATTATTTTTTAACCCTTATTTACCGGATTTACCCTTAACCATGGTAAATAAAATATTTACCGCAGTAATTATTCAAAATGTCTAAAAATAAAAGTTACCTATTTACACAATTTGAACATCCTGATTTCAAATATGGAATCCATTTTCCTAAATTCAAAACACAGAAGTGGCAGAAATTAATTTAAAATTAATTCCCGCTGTCAAAACAAAAAGCGTGTTTTTAAGAGATAATAACTATCGAAAGATTGACACTTGTTTATGTTCGGTTTAATTGTAAAATTATGTATAATGACCAAAATTATATTAAACGGTAAAACTATATTCAAAATATACTTTAAAACCACTCAAATTCATAATTTATCACTATTAATTATTTTGATTAAAAAAGTTGTTTTTAATTAAAATTTAGTAATTTTCACTATTCATCAAAATATGAAAGTTATCCGAAATGTACCAAAATTTCACCTTAGGCTAAATTCGATATTCCGAATCCAAAAATGAAGTCCATTTTGAAATATAAAATATATATAATTTCAAAAACTAGGTATTACTATTCATAACGGCTAGTTTGATTGGTTATGGTGTGTGTTAAAACTCAAGGTTGCGTACAACACACGCTACTGTATTATTCAAAGAAAGCGTACCGTGGAAGCTTGGGATGTTTCATTTTATATTTTTGATGTCCCCATTTAGTAAAAAAGCTTAAAATATTTTATTTAAAAAGGGTTCACTATTAAAAGTTGGTAAAACTACAATACTGAAAATGAATTTGTTCTTACATTATGTCTAAGAAACTCATAATATGGATTCTAAAATTATAAGGATTATATAAAGTTTAAAATTTAGTTAATACTATTCATAACCTCTTTTGAATGGATTTTTTTTTGTAATTCATGGTGTGATTGAACTCGGTGTTGCAAGTTATTGAATTATTTTGAAGAAATAACACACTATGAAATCTTGGGGTGTTACATTCTCCCCTCCTTCAATAAATTGCGTCCTCGCAATTTGAAATTGTTCTTAGAAAATAAAAGGTTGAAAATATAAAATATATTTGTGGGAAAACCCACATCGGAAATTGGGTTACTAAAATTTAGTCTTAATGTGAGGAAAAGAGAAATGAAAGGGTCACCACCAAATTATGATCTCAATTAGGAGAACATTGGTGGCAATTAGAGACATATAATTGGAGGAAAAACGTAAATATTTATAGGTAGTGATTGAGGTCATCAATCACAATCAAGTATAAAATTGAGGTCCTTAAATTCATCAATCTATGATGATTTGAAATACCATCGGTTCAACAAAACATAGGGTATTAGGATAACAGATTTTTGACGTTTCAAAATATCTTAGTTGAAATCCCACATCGAAAAATGAATTAATGAGGCCTCTATTTAAAATAAATAGTCGAAAGTATGAAGATTACCGAAAATAACACATACTAGGGTTCCATGTAGGAAAATATGGATATGGAAGAAAAATCTAACCATCAATTATCTGATGGAGAGTGGTAGAGAACATGGCTATGAAAAGGCCAACAATCCCAAAGCCATAAATTAGTGATGATTTAAGGTACCATCTAGGAAAAAAATTTTGTTCTAATTTGCTTTTCATAATAATGAGGAATTTATTTATGAGATTGACTAAGATCATAAGGAGATATACTTACTTTATAATTATAGTTTTATCCATTAATAAATTTCCACCACAAACTCATCTTTCACTCTAAAAGATAATAGAATGTAAAAAAAATCTATTTACACTATTCGAATAGGGTTCCAAAATAAACGAATTTATAATTCATCTACATGATCTTTTAATAAAAACTACATTATTTAATCTAGGACATCTCATGGGCCAGTGGAAGGTGATACACACTTGTCGCCCTTCGGTTGCGGGTTCAAGTCTGCAGCCTTGCCGGACGCGACGGGTTGCCGCCCGACCTCCGGGTTGTCCTTTTATGGCAATCCAAAATAATACAAACTAGGACTATCCAAAATACTTCTGTCCAAACTCACAGTCTAACATTTATAAGGAAGGTAAACATAATATAGATATTTTTTACCCCGTAATAGCATATGAATACCTTCATCATGTATTACCATATTCCTTATTGATTACATTCATGCTCCCTTATTCCATATAGAATGCTGGATATACTTCATTAATCCAAAAATGTTTTAAACGCCAACAATGATGGAATATACAAATCATTAATCAGTTCCAAGGTAGTCAATTTATCCAAAACAATCACATATTATTCCAAAATCACTACCTCAGTATCAGAACTATATTATGATTTATCATTCTCTCAACCATATATTTTCCAAAAATTTATCCTTCTATTGAGTCAATTTTCTTTGTTCCACACAATCTCAAGTCCTTAATGAAATAGTACTGCAGTACAATCCTTATATACTCCATAATTATTATAAAAAGTACATTATTGATACAACACTCAATTGACATAATCAACATAAGAACTCTAATCATTCCTCTTCATCTGTGGTAGTATCATAACTTGATTATTATCCAATAACATCATTTGCGGCATAGTCTGATGACTGGGACATAGGTTCGTGTAGTGTCCAAACTCCTTGCAAATGAAGTATTGTACATTTGAAACCATTTTCTTACCCTTGCAGTCACGTACTTTGTGCCCTTTTCCTCCACACTTATAAGAAACTCCCATTCCTTTTTGGCAAGTTCCAGGGTGTTTCTTTCCACAATTACCACATATGGGAAAATTCTTCTTTTCCCTCTTCCCTTTATCCATCTTTCTCTCTTCCATCCTTTTTTCTCTTTCTTCCCTTCAAAGCCATAGGACTCAGTAAACTCTTTACTTATCTTATCAACACATGATATTATTTCTTCATATGATGATAATACATGGGAGACAATTTCTATTATAAATTCTAGCTTAAGACCATGAAAGATATGATCCTTCCTTCTCTTTGGATTATGTGCATTTCTGGAGTTCTCATTCCTTCTACTGGGCGCCATTTCTAAACAATGGCATACACTAGATCAGTTTATGAATCAGAATACATAATCCCATACTTATAAAACACTTAACATAAATTGAACTATTTATGGATATAATCCATAATCATAAAAATGTCTCATTTGAGGATGTATATACTCATAAACCCTTCATAATGGTTTGTAAAGAAAATTAGAATTATCCTAAGCATATCCCCCGGGAGTGTCGTAACCAAGAGTGCAGCAAGGCCCGTTGTCGTGCACCAGTTCCCGTTCGAGTCTAGCTCAAAGCGGTGTTTTCGGGTTTTACCCCTAGGTACATCTGTGCCAGATCCGCCTCTACCTGCTCGTATCCAGACAGGGATGTATTTCTCGGAAAACTCACAAAATCTATACAATACCAAAATTCTAGGAAGTTCTTCTATACTAATCCTCAAAGTTAATCTTAGGTCTACGTGCTCTAATCAGAGTTTATCTAAATCTAGCTTCCAAGGGTTGTACTAAACTTCCTCTGATACCAACTGTAACGCCCCGACCCCAGTTACCCAGAGTCGGTGCATTATTACATAACATTGGCATGATCACCAGAAAGATCAATTCTCGAAAGACCGATTGGTTTATTAGCCTTGGAAACACTAGATATATTCATAAGTTTTACATTACATCATAAAATGAAAAACTACTACAACAACATAATGTTTCCACAGTCCACACTATAATCCCCTCATAATATCCCTGCAGGTCATTCATAACTTACATCTTCACATCTTGGGAAAATAAAACATTGAAAAGGGGTGAGCTCAAATGCCCAGTAAGGATAACAATATAGCGGAAACTTTCATAAATAAGAATAAACTTTTAAGGCAATGTATAACTAAAACAAAAGCCTTTCAAACATGAACATTCAACATGGTATGGCATAAATATAATGAAATAATGCCATTTACTTATTCACATGGATATTCTACTAATCGAATAATCACATGCAAAAATCAATAACCACTTTCATAATGTTGGAATGCATAATGCCAGACTATCATAACCACATAGTCAAGGCCTCGTGCCAAGACTACAAATAAGATTTTGTCAAGGCCTTGTGCCAAGACACTAGTTTGTCTCATGAGACCTACCGATGCATCGAGGAGCTATAGCGGGCTCCACCCGTCACAAATTAAGTCCAATTCATTCCCATATGAAAAGGTTTAAACATAACATAAACATTCGTATTAAAACTAGCATACGAAATGTCAATACATTCACCATAAACTATGAATGGTATAAAAATAGCACATCCACAGTCAAACATATCACAAAACCTTCAATAAAATATAGATTTTTTGTATCATAATAAATCAACTTCAAATAATCTTAAAATCCATCAAAGGATGTTGACATAGATGAAATCAAAATTCTTTTTAACGAAATATCACCTTTTTATTTTGAAATCATTTAAGATCCATATAAAATAAAACATTTTCTTTGAAATATTCTTATAAGTTTGTAAGGGAAGCTTTGAAGATTTTATAACGGCGGAAAATAGCCGCACCCGCCGTATAAGTTAAAAAAAACATTCTTACCTTAATTCTGTCGAAAAGGTTAAAAAGGACCTTGTTTTGAAAACAACGGAAAGATTCCTTTATAACCCTCTTATAAAAAGTCAAACAAGTGTATAAATGACTTTAACCCATATTCTTGTAAATAATAAATATGTTTTTAAATACATTTCTAAGAAACATGGATGTGGATGATAAAGAAATCCCAGTAGATTATTACGTATAAACAACCTCGGATAATGAAGAGATTGTGAAATAACCCTTACCTTGTACTTTTCCTTGGTTGGGGTAGGTTAACCTCCTGTATAATGGTGAAATAATTGTTATTAAATTATACAAGAATCATATATATTAATATGATATCATATATGATCTTTTAACATTGATTTGTTAATAATATCTTAGAATTATCGTCGTTTCGGGTGTTAACTTACTCATTTTCTTTTATATGTTTTGTTACATAAGCCATGTTTGTTGTATATTATTCATATCCAGAATGATATCAAGTCCTTAAACATCATTTTTAAATCATAAAATGATAATTATACTTGAATGGATACGATGGAGAATGAATCTTATCGCGTTCGTGGACACGGTAGTCCGTACGTACGCACGAGCGACAATATCATTCTTTTGATTTTAAAATAATATATAAATGGATGGTATATCATATATACAGAATCATTAACATGTTATATTTATTATTTACATGAGTTACACAAAATTATTATACCCATCCAAATAATAATATATTGAATAACAATTACACCACGACGTGGAGACGGTAAGTCGTACGTACGCACGTATGGTGACATGTTATTCAAAGGGTGGATAGAATACTGAATATGGTTGTACCATATTTATAATAACATCACAGTATATGTGAGATACTGGAGTTATTATTTTAGAATGGTAAGAACAAAGGAAGAAGAAGTGGAAGAAGAAATGAACTTGGAGAAGGGTGGTGAAATCATTACATCTTCTTCGGGTTCTTCCTTTTGATTTGATCAAAAGGGATCCTTAGGTTGGCTTTCTGATCAAACTAAGGCCTCTAGGTTGTAGTGAGGGATGTTGGGAGAGTATTTGGGCAGAGTTTGGCCGAACCAAAAGGCTTGGAAGGTGTGAAGAAATGAGAAGGAGGAGTGCCCTTTTATAAGAGGGGTGAGGGGCACCTTTGGAAAAGCTAGAAATATTAATTTATAATAAATTCATATTCGGTTTCTAATGGCTCCAAAGTTGATTATTCAAAGGTTAAGGTGGGGAAGGGTCTAAAACCACTCAACCAATAGAATTTAGACAGGTTTGGGTACTTATATTAACCTTATCTTTAAGTATTAACTCTAAGTTAATTAGTTTCACTTTTACAATGTCTCTTTGTATTTTTATATAATATGGTTAATAAACTTACTACATACATCCAAGAGACCCCCAAGTGGTCCATTAATGATGAACCTATCATGAAATAAGTCTCTTGGCCGATCCTTAGATTTTTAGGAATTTAATATCAATTAATAATATAATATTTGTTTTAAGAACTCTTTTATGTCAATTTTGACACTATTCAATAGTTGATTTTTGTGAAACTCATAACAGATTGATTACTTCGAACAAAGTCAATTAAATCAATCCTAATATATCATATTATTCTAGAAAATTAGTTTAATTCATTAAAAGTTTCATATTATATTTATTTGGGTATTTATAATATCAATTATTTTAATTTTTCACTATTATAGTAATTACTGCATCATCATTGTGTCATAAATAAAATAACTTATTTAATGTCTAAAAATTATAAATAAAATATCAGTATGTAGTAAATCGTTTTATCTTTCTAATGAATATTTATAATCTAAAATCAAACATATATAACCCTATGAAACAATTGTTTTTCTAAAATATATATGCTTGTGTCATTTTTGTATTCATTTTAACTTAATTAAAATAAAGTGTCATTATCACTTACAAGTGGATCCATGGGGTCCCAAAATAGACCCAAAGATTCCCATGGTCGACCATGTATCAACCAATAGGGTTACGACACGTTTTAGGGTAATTTAGTATTATTATAATATTATTTTTTAACCCTTATTTACCGGATTTACCCTTAACCATGGTAAATAAAATATTTACCGCAGTAATTATTCAAAATGTCTAAAAATAAAAGTTAACTATTTACACAATTTGAACATCCTGATTCCAAATATGGAATCCATTTTCCTAAATTCAAAACACAAAAGTGGCAGAAATTAATTTAAAATTAATTCCCGCTGTCAAAACAAAAAGCGTGTTTTTAAGAGATAATAACTATCGAAAGATTGACACTTGTTTATGTTCGGTTTAATTGTAAAATTATGTCCAATGACCAAAATTATATTAAACGGTAAAAATATATTCAAAATATACTTTAAAACCACTCAAATTCATAATTTATCACTATTAATTATTTTGATTAAAAAAGTTGTTTTTAATTAAAATTTAGTAATTTTCACTATTCATCAAAATATGAAAGTTATCCGAAATGTACCAAAATTTCACCTTAGGCTAAATTCGATATTCCGAATCCAAAAATGAAGTCCATTTTGAAATATAAAATATATATAATTTCAAAAACTAGGTATTACTATTCATAACGGCTAGTTTGATTGGTTATGGTGTGTGTTAAAACTCAAGGTTGCGTACAACACACGCTACTGTATTATTCAATGAAAGCGTACCGTGGAAGCTTGGGATGTTTCATTTTATATTTTTGATGTCCCCATTTAGTCAAAAAGCTTATAATATTTTATTTAAAAAGGGTTCACTATTAAAAGTTGGTAAAACTACAATACTGAAAATGAATTTGTTCTTACATTATGTCTAAGAAACTCATAATATGGATTCTAAAATTATAAAGATTATATAAAGTTTAAAATTTAGTTAATATTATTCATAACCTCTTTTGAATGGCTTTTTTTTTTAATTCATGGTGTGATTGAACTCGGTGTTGCAAGTTATTGAATTATTTTGAAGAAATAACACACTATGAAATCTTGGGGTGTTACAATTCCTCAATGATTTGATGCTTAGAATATAATATTACATCTTTATTTTCAAATAAAATTTTTTCAATTATAATACATATTTTTTAGAAAAAATAATTGATTTCAAAATGGGAAAAAATCTTCAAGAATTATTCAATGTGGTCTTTCAAAATAATTTACCATCTGTAAGGACATCCATTCATGTTACATAAGAATTACTAGGGATAAGATTCAAGGATACCATCTTTGTTCTTTATCAAGATGGTTTATGTTTATAATGATGAAGTTATGGTGAGAATTTGTCATGACCCATCCCTGGGGCCCATGTCGTGACTACCATAAGCCCGCCTTCCATAGTCCAGGGGATGGAGACTAGCACCAAAGAAGTAAATCCCTAAAACTGGGATAGCATTGCCTTTATAAAGAGAAAACACACACAACAGATTATAAGATAGAAGAAAAAAACTATGTAAAACTATATACAAAAGGACTTCTAAAACGTAAAGGGGATGGAAATACAATCCCAACTATAAAGTACAAGGAAACTAAAAAAAGGAGAATAGCTCTGGGATCATCCACTGGGGATTCCTACCTAAGGGTTTGTACATATAGTCTACATAGCACTCTACATCCATCCGTCTCCTCCGTGTGTCGTCATTCTGTGTGGTCCACCTTTGGGTACCATCCAGTCCTGGCCTACTCAGCCCTGGTCAGTGTTGTCTGTCGCCTCCAACCAACACAACGAGGTGCGGGCAAAGCTCGGTCAGGGGTGAGTATCACGATACTTAGTAGGGACCTAGAGACCCTCAATGTCTCACAAAATATAACAAGGATAAACCACAAAGTAAATTTAAACATATTACACCACTTAGGTACATTCCCATACATATACCTATTTTATCAAGAAATCCATTTGAATTATGAGTTAAACACAAAATTTACTGACTCATATCAAACTAGGATTTTTATTATCGAAACCACATATGTTGTATAACTCCTCCTCTGTCAAGTGCAGTGGGCCTACCGCGACACCAAGGCACTTCCCACTAACATTGGACTGTTGGGGTACTCCTCCTGTCAAGTATCGTGGTTCTTCTGAATCAACATGGTGATCCCCACTTTGGGTCTTCCGCATCACCAAGGTGATTCCCCTCGTATCCTACTATGTTACTCCCCATATCGAGTTCCAAGGGTTTGACATGACACCAATGTACTCCCCACTGGGGTCTGATGCAACACCATGGTGCTCCCCACTGGGCTAGTAGAATCACTCCGAGTTAAATGGTCAATAGTAGTCAGGTCTCTACCAGCTACTAGGTCTTCTTACTCTATCTGATCATCACCAGAAGGGTCTGCTCCTCATGCTACTGGTAAATACTCCAATTATCGTGAAGTTACATGAAGAATTATCTCAAAGTTTTTCCACATCATAGAGGTCTCAATGTAATAGACGACACATCAACCGGACATATTGTCTGTTAGTTATTATCCTTTCAGTCCTGAGGGCCCAGTTGGATTTGTGAACAATCCAACCTGAATGAATCTCAACAATACTCCGAGCTCCAGTGGGATATAATCAAAGGGACCGTCGCTCTCCAAGGATACCAGCACTATTGACGGTTAGTCAAATGGGAATTTGGTGCCAAAGATATGGACAAAGAAATTAAAGGGGTTGGCATTGGACCCCAGGTTCGGTCCGACCTGGTCAGACCGACCTGTTCTGGGTTGACTAGGTCTGACCTATTGGGTCTGGCCCTGCCCATTGGGTGGGACAACCTGTTTGGTTTGGGTCGGCCCACTTCGCCCAGCCCAGCAGGCCATAAAGGCGGTTCGGCCAGGGCTCAGGACCAGTTTGGCCCAGAGAACCATGAGGGTGCAGCTCGAACTGGAGGGAGTGGCAGGACCGGTTCTGCAAGGGCGCTGCAAGGAGACCGGGACACCAGCTCAGCCGGGACGTCGCAAGGGTGGCCGAGACGCCGGCTCAGTTGCTAGGCTGCAAGGGGGCCGAGACGCCGACTCGGTCGGGAGACCGCAAGGGTGGCCAACTCTGGGAGGTGCACGGGGCGTGCGCAGAGGCTGGGAGGTGGCTGGTTTGATGTGGCATGTTCTGAGGAAGGCAGGTGGCCGGTTTGGGGTGGCACGCGCGGAGGCGGGCCGGCGTGTGAGTCACGAACCTGCCCGAGTCAACGCTGAACCGGTCACCCATTCTAGGCCGCGACAAGTCCCGAGAGGCATTTCCGATCCTCCCAGGATGAATACAACCACCAACGGCATTAATTGAGTACACAAGGGAATGATTTCGCCCATATATAAATAATCAAACATACAATGGAAATAAATGGACAGCCCAAAACACATTATATAAGAATTGAACTAAACATTATTTGTACAGGAAACTAAAAGAAGAACTAAACCAACAACTCAACCGACCAAACTTGATAACCAATTATCTCCTTGTGACAGACTTCTGAATTTATCAACCAAACACACCATATGAAAATGGTGAGTACAAAATAGCCAATGATCCCAACTCACGAGAACACACCTAGGCACTAATTAGTTGTAAGCCCTAGATACCTCATATCTCGGTGAAAATAACCATAATAAATATCTATTCTCGTTCACACAAGCCACTAGTAAGGTTCATACCCATAAACTAGTGGTCCCCAAAAATCATCATCACCATAGTTTAGTTAGTGTTTTCATCGCCAAACGTGTTACATCAAATAGGGGCCAAACCCGACAGAATCACTAGCATAGTAGTACACGTCTGCCAACTTAGATACTTGGGATTCCCTTAGTACTCAATCAAGTTACACATATTTTAAAATACACATTTCACATCCAAACTCCATTCCTAGACCATAAAAACACAAACATCACATAAAATTTCTTCACATTTCTTTCACAAGTCAATAATCCACGATGAATTTTTGTAAAACAATTTCAAGATGTGTATTGAGGCCTTGCACATAAAACTCATTAAAAACACGATTTGAATTATAAACACCCAACAATACCATACCCAATCACATTTGGTATCCCTAAAAACATTTATGAAAATAATTTTAGGGTTGATAAACCAATCCCAATTGACAAAACAGTGTATATACAAGTAAAACACTCATTCTTCATTTTTAGGAAAGGACAGACAGGTCATTAAACATTTTCCCAAAACTAACATTTGACAAATTTATGCATTTGAATTTTTTTTAAATAGGTGTATACATAGCATATACAGCATCTAAACACATTAATAAATCCCATGAAACACTCAGGTTACATATTCAAAACACAACCATTTTCCTAAGAATGTGAAATAGTCCATTTTCCTGCAACTCAAGACAAAACAAGTTGTAAACCAAAACCCATTTATTTGTAAAACCAAATACAAATTGGAAATCCATAAAAGGATACCAAAATAATTTTTATATGATGTTGTTGTATTTATATATCTAAAAAAATCATTTTAAATTGTGCTATAGACATAAAATCCAATCGGGAAATTTACCGAACACGTGGCATTCACTCTTTGACAAAACAACTTATGTTAAGCCCTTAAAATGTGATAAAATACCATTTTAATTCCACAAAGTTATTCATGATACTGAAAAATATTAAAAATACCATAAACCAAGTGTGGATTCTCCTGGAATAGTTTATCAAATAAGAGGAGTGCACATTTATACCAAAACAACTATATTTTAAACAAAATAACTCATAAAACATAATTTGCACACAGAACCTTTAAAACTAATTTTTCTTAGAATCACATGTCATATAAGGAAAATTATGAAAAATAAATTATAAAGTCTTATGCATGGGTAATCCTACCTCTAATCCTTATCGTAATGGAAAAGCACACCATAAATCACCATCTGAGGGTTTACAAACAGAAAAACTATGACGACGATAACCAAATGAATAAAAACCCCATCAAAAAACATGTAATAACAGATCCCTAGGTTGAACTTTACTATGGGAGATTATAAAACAAATAAATAATGAAAGGGGGAAAAGATTGTGGATAAAGGAGAAGGAATCTCACCTTTTCAACAAGAAAACTATTCGTATTCCAATATACCTACACCCTTAGATAAAAGGGAATGGATTTATACTTATTTAAGAGACTTCTATGGTCCGTATGAACCAGGGAAAGAATATTCATGGAAAAAATAGTTTGAATTGATTTATTTATGAAAGATACAATATGCCTTGTTAATTCTGGATGATATGAGAGACATTGAGAAATGCTTCCCACTATGCGACTATTCTGAGCTCCAAAGAGGGCCACTAGATAAATGGGGTTCTGGTAGGGATATTGGATTCGTGTGGGAGGTAGAATCACTAAAATATATTAAATATTGAATTAGATATAAAATAAAAATATTATTTTTTAAAAACTGGAAATGGCCTCATGGGTTGGCCCAATGCCTAAATAAGTAACCCCAATTAACCATGATTATGAATTATTAAAGCCTCCAAAAGGATATGGTAGTTTTAATATATCCATTTAAACCATGTGGTAAGTGGAAAAGGTGAAAAAGGTTTAAAAACAAATGAGTTATAAAAGAAACAAATTTGGTTTTTAAAACTGGAAATGGGCTCACGGTTGGCCCGAATCATGATGTAACCACCCTTTCTCCAAAAACTCCTAAGCATGAAATGGGTTACCCAAATTAGGGTGATTATACATAGATGAAACATATAAACTCAACATTAATCTCAAACAAGACCCAAGAAAAGTATTGGGATTTCAAATGAACCAGATCAAAACAAGGACATGAAAATCAGTTTTGACAATTCTGCCCTCCATAAAAGCTTTCCACCCGCGGAAAGCCGTAACACTTTCCTGCTGAAATAGAAACACGTAAGTATTCCTTATCAACATTATAATACATATAAATATATTTAAATATAATTTTCCATCAACATAACGAAATCTTATTTCCTAAAAAAACACCAACTCAAAACCACCTTGTGAAAATCAACAGAACGGTCAAGGCACCACCTCCACAACCAAGCCAAGAACCCGATTGTTGGGCCTTCTCCCAATGAAATAAACAATCACCCAAACTAAATTGAACTTAAGAAAACCAATGAATATAGGGAATTATATAATGGACTCCCCAACATTAATAAAAAACAAGCACTAGCCATGTTTATAGAGGGAAAAATCAATGAGACATGTGGTGGGTCTCGCCACCATTAAAACCTAACTAGCAACAAAAAAACAAGAACTCAAAATTACCTCACATTAAGAAGTCTAAAAAAACTCTCCTATAATAACCCACCGACCAAATTTAAGAGGGTTACAAAATGAACATATAAACCACCCACTCTAGAATGGAGGGGACAAGACCTTGGCCAATACTTTCAGCACGGATCCAGACCCCCACCACTCGAGGAGGGGAGGGAAGGGGACCCAATCATTTGGCCACTGGAACCCCAAATGAAACCATGTAACTACCCAAAACTCTCCACCTATGAATAGGTAACACCAAGACTGCACCTAATTTCCAGAGGCATTTATAAAAAGACATTGATCGGAAATCCCCATCCCTGAAGGCATAGTTATAAACTCTATGTGAGGGGTAATTCCACCACACTTGTTGTGAAAAATGGAAATTCACAGTAATGAGGAACCACAATATAGACATAGAAACTATCTTTCCACAATGGTGGAGGCAGGAGCCTGTTCAAGCACCCCACACATCTTTAGATTTCCTAACTGCGTGAAATGCTTCACTATGAGGTCTATGGTTGGGGCCCTAAATCATGAAGTATCTACTATCCTCCAGTCAGGTGTTAAGTATCACACAACCCAAAAAAACTCACATGCTCAAAAAAAACATTAATCTAAATAGGAACTCATAGATATATATCAAAATTCTATCTCACTCATAATATGGAGCAGAATGGAAAAATAATAAGGCGAAAAGCATAAACATCAACAAACACGACTACTATGTCCACCAGAATTATCACTAACTATAATCACTTTAAATAAATCACAAATAGTGATCTATTTATACTGACAGGTGGAGGAATTATTTTAGGAGGTGGATCTATCTTGTGAGACATGAGAAATAATACTTAGGTTTATCGGTTTTAATTCTTGCACATATAAAACTATTTGTAGCCACATCACAACATCCAACGCATCTTTAGAAACCCACTGAACATGTTTCCAAAACCAAGCCACCACCATGATCCCATCTCAAGATGCAACAAGATTCTGAATTCTAGATCCTAATAAAGAATACTTAATATAAAACACTTCTAAGACATAGGATAAACCATCCACATAACCATTCATTCAAAACAAACACTGCGATTTTTAGATAAAAACACTTCTGAAAAAAACTAGCTTTGTGGATTTTCACATTTAGCAATGGTGTTTCCTAATGTATCACTCACATGAACTTTTAAGTTCCACCCCAGGAACTCAACAGCCGTGACATATAGGCCATCCTTCTAGATAACAATAAAACCATGCATGTGAGATCCCATGAAAAAACCAAAGCCTAAAACAAAACAACATCATACCAAAAATCTTGTACCATCAAAAGGAACACCAAACACCAAGTAAAAAACTCTTTTAATATGACATAAAAGAAACCACACTTCATCATGAACCATTATATTAAAAATTAATCCATTTAATTTAAAAGAACATACAAAAACAACCATTCTATTCCAAATAGCCCTTTTCCATTTATAAAAAAAATTCAGCATGGTCTCTTTTCATAATATGACAACCACAAAAGACAAAACCCCTTTCCAGAAAACACTAGCCGCACAAAACCAAATTTCAAAAGTATAATAATCAGAGTCAAATACTTTTCAACATCCCAAAAAATCCCATTTAAAACAATGTTTCAGAATTAAATTAAAATTATTCACACTTTTGAAACATTTTATTTCAAAAAACAACATGTTTAAATTATAGATAATCCAACCCTGTTAAATAATTTCAACTTACTCTCAAAATTTTTTTAAAAAAAACATAACCCTCCCAAATAAATTCTTATATTTAATTTTTGAAAGCCTGTTTTCTACTTTTCTAAATCCAATCGTTCCTTTAAAACCCATTTCCATAATTCTCACACAAGGATTTTCAAAACAAAAAATCATAATTAATGAAAGGTCCATGAAATTCAGAAAAGGGAACTAGTATCGGTGGGTGAATTGACCATATGGTTGGTGGCAATGTGTCAAACACAACACCAACACAGAGAGACTTATTAGGACCATTCCCTGGCTCTACATGGATTGATAGGCCCTACGAGCTCACAAATTCCATTATTCAGACTCCCCATGTCATATCCCAACACCAAACAATCAACAAGAACAAAATTCACTAATAAAACCACACATTCCATGGAAACCTGAGGATTATAATGAGAAAGTGTCCACGACGCTCCTCCTGCACTTACCCCTTGAGCCCCAATAATCCCACTCCATCTACCTTGACATCCCCCAAATAATAAGGGTTCTCTTAAGAAAAGTACTACTAAGAGATGACCTCCTTTGATACCATTTTGTCATGAACTAGCCCAAGTCGACCCAGAACCGGTCACCCAGGCCAGCCCGCGACAAGTCCCGAGAGGCGGTCCCGATTCTCCCGGGATGGAAAAAATCACCAAGGGCATCAATATAGTACACAAGGGAATGATTTCTCCCATATATAAACAATCAAAAAAAATAGAAATAAATGGACATCCCAAAATACATATATATAAAATTTGAACTTAACATTATTTGTACAAGAAACTAAAGGTTGAACTAAACCAAAAACTCAACAGACCAAACGCGATAACCAATTAACTCCATGTGAAACCACTAGTCACTCTCCAACACAATGATCACACATCGCCCAAGGCGATTGAACTCGGGCTGAAACCTGCACAAGGGCTAAAAACATAAGAAGATTAGAGATGTGAGTATTAAAAGTCAGTAGGTTATCCCAATAATCTTTTCCCAATGCACATCATTTAAAATAAAAGAAACATCATTTTCATGTTTTAAATACAAGATATAAAAGTATGTTTTTCAAATGTGGTTCCATGATACAATAATTATCTGACAAAAACATGCATGTTTAATAAAAAAAATGCAAGTAACAATTTTTCAAAGAGGTGCAACTTCATAATGAAAATAGTTTTCAAGATGGACTCTTCAACGAATGTACACTTTTAATAAAAAAACACATAATTCTTAATTTATCAACCAAACACACCATATGATGATAGTGAGTACAACATATCCAATGAGCACAACTCACAGGAACACCCCTAGGCACTAGTTAGTTGTGAGCCCCAGGTACCTCGTATCTCGGTGAAATTATAAATAATAAATATCAGTTTTTATGAACATGAGCCACTAATAGGGAGAATACACATATCCATGTGGTCCCACAACAACATAATCATCATAGTTTAGTCATTGTTGTCATCATCAAACTTGATACGGGAAATAGGGTCCAAACCCCACAGAATCCCTAATATACTAGTACACGTCTGCCCACCTATATACCCGGGATTCCCTTTAGTTATCTATAAAGTTACTCATATTATAAAATACACATTTCACATCCAAATTCCACTCCCAAACCATAAAAACACAAACATCCCATAAAAGTTCTTCACATTTCTTTCATGAATCAATAATCCACTACAAATTTTCGTAAAACAATTTCCAGGAGTGTATTGGGGCTTTGCACATAAAACTCATTCAAAAACACTATTTGAATTATAAACACACAACAAGACCACACCCAACCAAATTTGGTATCCCTAAAAAAATTATGAATATAATTTCATGGATGATAAAACAATACCAATTGACACAATAGGTTATATACAAATAAAACAATCACTGTTCATTTTTAGGAAAGGCCATACAGAACATTAAACATTTTCTAAAATCTAAAATTTGAAAAAGTTATGCATTTAGATTTTTTTAAAGGGGTTTATACACACCATATACACCATCAAACCACAATCATAAATCCCATAAAACACTCAGGGTACATATTCAAAACACAACCATATTCATAACATTGTGAAACATGTCATTTTCTGGCATCTCTAGAAAAAACATGTTGAAAACCAAAACCCAATTACTTATAAAAACAAATAAAAATTAGAAAACAATAAAAGGATACCAAAATATTTTTTTACATGCTGAATTCGTATTTATAAATCCAGAAAAATCATTTTAAATTGCACTATACATATAAGATCCAGATGAGAAATTTACCTAACACGTGGCATGGACTCTTTAAAAAAAATTATGTTTAGAACGTAAAAAGGGATAACATACCATTTTAATTACATAAAGTTATTAAATCTAATGAAACATATTCCAAATACCATAAACATTATGTGGATGCTCATGGAATAATTAATCAAATAAGAGGAGAGCACATTAATATCAAAACAACTATATTTTTAACAAAATAAGTCATAAACATAATTTGCACACAAAAACATTAAAAATAAGGTTTCACAGCAACACATATCAAATAAATATTGTTATAATAGTTTGAAAATGATGAAACTTAAATGATAAAGGCTTTTTCAAGGGTCATTCTACCTAAAATCCTTAGCATAATGGAAACGCACACCCAAAATCACAATAGAAGGGTTTATAAACCCTAAACCTATGACGACCAGAACCAAATGAATAACAATACCATCAAAAAACATGGAATAACATAACACCGTGTCGAATAGGACTATGGGAGATAATAAAACCAAGAAATAATGAATGTAGGAAGAAGATGGAGGATAACGGAGATGGAATGTCTCCTTTTCAACAAGAAAATTATTTGTATTCCATTAGATCGTCACCCATAGATAAATGGGAATGGCTTGAAACATCTTTGAGAGACTACTAAGGTCTGTACTAACCAGTGAAATAATATTTGTGTCCAAACTAATATGAATTTATTGATTTATTAATGATACAATTTACCATGTCAATTTTGGTCGATTTGAGAGACTTTGAGACTATTTCCCCACTCCGCGACTATTCTGAGCTCTAGAGAGGGAATATAGATAATGAGGGGTGAGTATAGGGATATTTTCTTCATGTGGGACGTGGAATCACTAAGCCATATTAAATATTGTATATGATATAAAATAAAACAATTATTTTTTAAAAACAAGAAATGGGCCCATGGTCTGGCCCATGCCTAAATTATTAACGGCAATTAACCATCATTAGGAATTATTAAGGAAACCAAAAGGTTATGGTAGTTTTTATATATTATTTTATACCATGTGTTAAGTGGAATGGGTGAACAATGTTGAAAAATGAAGGATTTATAAAAGAAACAAATTTGGTTTTTAAAAATGGAAACGGGCTCATGGTTGGCCCATATCATGAAGTAACCATCATTTCTCTAAAAACTACTAAAAAAGTAATTGGGAACCCAAATTAAGTTTATTATACATAGATAAAACATTGAAAATTAACATTAATCTCATAAAATACCCAAGAAAGTTATCAATATTTTAAATGAACCAGATCAAAACAAAGACATAAAAACCGGGTGTGACAGGGCGGTCGGTTTGTGTAGGGCGCGGCCAGTACGGGTTGGCACGGTTTAGGAAGCCAGGTTGTGCGTGGATAGTAGGGCCTGGCCAAGCGAGAAAGTGGGGTTCATCCAGGGGGAATGGGAGGCCAACTGGTGGCCCCACCCATGGAGCCGGCTCGGTCGGGGCACCGAAACACCGTGAGGGCGGCGCTGTTCGTGGAGGTTGTGCGAAGAGAGACCTTTGCACATGCCTTCATTGCCTTCAAAGCCTCTTATTCACCATGCCAAGAATCAACACAAACAATAATGGCGAAGGGGTTAGGTTTTTGTTGGTTTGGCATGCACCCTCCGCGTTTAGGTTGGTAACAATCTTCTCATCAAGAAGTAAGAATATAATTTTCAGTTCTTATTTTCAATATCAACATAATTTCCATTCCAAAAAAAGTTGAGAATAAGAATTTGAATATTACTAAAAAATAAACAAGTACCTTTGATTCTTGAGCATTGAAGTTGAGGTAATGGGAAGAAGATTAAGGATTTCATCATTCGTTGCGTCCACCGCACGCTTCCAATCCTGAATTGTGTCAGCTCGGGGAAGACACTCCACGTCGGTAGGTGTCTGAGGAAGAAGTTTTAAGAGGATTTGAGTTCTTCATCGACAGAGCGTTATTCATTCATTATTGGGTGCTTTATCTCTTCTCCCAATAATCCTCCTTCTGAACCACCCTTGGATTCCACCGAAGGAGAAATTCCAATAATAATTGGTTGCCTATTATTGTAGATGTTGGCACAAATTCAAATTGGTGAATTAAATTAAAAGGCTCCACCTAATTAATGTTTGAGAGTTGGCACAAATTAGTTTGGGGAGGTCAAGATGCTCTCCCTCATTAATGAGGGAGAGTTGAGAGGTTTTACTTTCCTTCCATTAATAGGGTTTGGGTGGCCTCCACCCCAATTATTCAAATGGGAGGTTATGTGATCTTGAGTGATCCCCACGTCGTAACCTCTTGTGGGAGGTTAGGTTCTGGTGGATCCCACCACCATAACCTCTCATGGGAGGATCAGGTGTGGTGGCCTCACATCCAATTTCCATGAGGAGGTTTTAACCACCAAACACCCACATAGAGGCTCAAATAAAATAAAGTGTAGCTCACTTTATTTTATTACTTTTTTCCATGAAAACCCAAAAACTAACTTTTATTCTCAACCAACTAATGTCGAGGTGAAAGTATTCTTAAGAAAATATAGGCGCTGCGAGTTCAACGGTGCCCTCAAATTTCAATTCTAAACATCGGTTCAAAAGTTATAAAAACCCAATTGTATGCTTACTAAACATACTCGAACAAAACATAAGAAATTGATTCTGGGAACACAGGGCCTCGGTATTATGCTCCGTCAATATTCTTGAACTCACAAATTTCTATGTGTTTTAGAAAAAAAAAATTCCTCAGAATTTCCAAGTCATTACATTCTCCCCACCTCAGGGATTTATGTCCCCTAAGCTACAACACGAACTAAGGGAACAAGTGGAGGTACTGAGCATGCATCTGAGCCTCCCTCTCCCATGTGCTCTCCTAGAGGTTCATGTGCTTCCATCGAACGTTTACTAGAGGTATCGAACATCCACATAGGACCTGCTACTGTAGATCCTCAATCTCCACTGGAACCTCCATGAAAGACGACCCACCATCGACATCCATCTCTCTAGGGTCAATGATGTGAGAAGAGTCGTGCATGTATCTTCTCAGGTGAGATACGTGGAAGACATCGTACACCCGGTGGAAATGAGTTGGAAGAGCTATGCGATATGCCAACTTTCCAAATCTTTTGATGACCTGAAAAGGTCTGATGAAACTCGTAGATAACTTGCCGCCTCATCCAAATCCATGTGGACCTTGTCGAGGTGGGACTCATAGAAAGGCGTGGTCACCATCCTCAAACTCTACATGTCTCCATATCCTATGAACATATGACTTCTTCCTGCTCTATGCAGTCTCCATATGCTCTTGGATGATCTGTACATTCTCTGTGGTAGCTCGTACCATCTCTAGACCCACCAGTGCTGACTCCCATGGGTCTGTCCCACCCAAAGGTTATCTGCAAGGTCACCCGTACAACACCTCAAAATGTGCCATCTCTATGGTGGAGTTACAGCGTTTGTTGTGTGAAAACACCACCAAAGGCAATTGATCCTACCATCTACGACTGAAGTCATGGACACAAGCACGTAGCATTTCCTCGAGGGTCTGAATGCTCCACTCAGTCTGGCAATCCGTCAGAGGATAGAAGGTGGTGCTCATATGAAGTTGTGTCCCGAAAGCTTCATGCTACCCCTTCCATAGCTGGGAAGTAAAGCATGTGTCATGATAGGAGACAACAGAAGAAGGGACTCCATGTATCCTCACAATATCCTACACATAGAGGTGTCCCAATCACTCTACTAAACTCTGCTCTCTGATCGGTAGGAAGTTGGGCGACTTGAAGAGTCGATCAATGATCCCCGAAATTGAGTCATGACATCTGGATGTAAGTGGATGTCTAGTCATGAGGTCCATGGATATCCCACCCCACTTTTACTCTATGACCTCAAAAGTCTGAACCAACCATCCTGGTACCTAGTTCTCCATCTTCACTTACTGATAAGAGAGGCATCGAGAGACAAACTCCGCTACATCCTTCTTCATACCTGGCCACCAGTGCTATCGTCGAAGGTCCTGGTACATCTTCACCACTCCTAGATGTACTACTAAAGTGGATATGTGAAACTCCCTCAACACTTCCACTTGAAGTGAAATTGGTACCGTGGTACATCCTCTGAAGAGGATGACCTTGCTCCCCACCATCAGAAAATCCATCAGGTGCCTGCCTTGGGGATATCTGATCACGTCGTGTCTCGCAGTCAGTGTCCCCATGATGTGCCTCCCGAACTCACTGAAGAAGTGTGGGAGTGACTATAAGAGACTATAGAAAGGTTGATCCATCACTATCCACAATGGATATCTGTAAAGAAGCTTGCTGCTCTGTTGCTTCGTCTAGTAGCTATATACCAGATCTCCTGCTGAGTGCATCTGCAACAACGTTCCCCTTTCTAGGAGTACAGACTGTCTTGAAGTCATATTCCTAGAGGAACTCAAGCCATCGCCGTTATCTCATGTTCAAGTCCTTTTAAGAGAAGATATAACTGAGAATCTAGTGATCAGAGTACATGGTAAAATGGTCACCCATCAGATAGTGTCGCCACATCTTCAAGGTGAGGACCACTACTACTAACTCCAGGTCATGGGTAGCCTAGTTCTTCTCGTGTTGTCTCAATTTCCGAGAACCATACGTTATCACTACTTGCTCTTACATCAAGACACAGATGAGTCATGTCCCTGAGGCGTCGCATTAGACTATATACCCTACGCCTTCCTCCGGAAGCCTCAATATGGGGGGACACTTGTTAGCCTCTGCCTCAGCTCCTGAATTCTCGGCTGGCATCTCTCCGACAACACAAAGGGTTTCCCATTCATCGTCAAGGCTGATAGTGGTTCTACAACTCTGGAGAAGTTTGGAACGAACCTTCTGTAGTATCTAACCAATCCCAGGAAACTTCGTCCCTCCATCACACTGTTGGGTGTCTCCAAAGACAATACAACCAAATTCTTCGCTGGATCCACCGCAACTCCAGCCTCCAAGATGATATGTCCCCAAAAGTGAACCTCTCGAATCCAGAATTGGCACTTTGACTGCTTACCATAAATCTAGTGCTCTCGTAGTGTGTCCAGTACTACATGCTTACGGTAGGCATGCTCCTCCTCAGTAGTCGAGTAGATCAAAATGTCGTCGATGAAGACTACGACAATGCAATTGAGGTATGGCTGGAAAATCATGTTCATGAGTTCCATGAATACTATTGGAGCATTAGTTACTCCAAATGGCATAACCAATTACTCGTAGTGGTAGTACCAACATCTGAAGGTCGTCTTCTGAACATCCTCATCTTGAAATCTGAGCTAGTGATAGCCTGATCTGAGTTCTATCTTCAAGAACCATCATGCACCCTTCAGCTAATCAAAGAGGTTGTCAATCCTCAAGAGTTGGTACTTGTTCTTCACGGTCACCTAATTAAGGTGAAGATAGTAGAGAAAAAGTCTCAAGCTCAAATCTACGTTCGTGTAAAATAGAATTGGGGCTTCCCAGGGAGAAACACTGGGCTGGATGAATCCCTTCCCCTGCAAGTCCTCTAGCTGTACTCGCAGCTTCAAGGAGCCGTTCGATGCGCTGTTGTAGATATCGGTGTTGTCCTAGGGAACAAGTCAGTGTAAAATTCCACCTCTCTATGAGGAGGTAGACCTAGAACATCATCAGGGAAAAAAATTGTGTGCTAGTCCACCACTACCGGATATCTCTAACCCTCTACATCTACTGCTCTAAGGGTAAGGCAGACCAACTGATGAGTGATTGGCTGCACCCTCCACTGAGTAAGTCTGTGAGGTGCAACTAAGGCTCCCTTCTCACCGGCGAACTTAAACATGGTCCCATTCATGGGGACATACCACAATTTTCACCTAATAAATTCAATCTGGGCATAGACTGTAGATAACTAGTCCATACCCAAGATGACGTTGTATGACATCGATGCCTCTACTAGGAGATCATAGCTAGAGATCTTGCTGATTAGAGTAAGATCACACTGCCGGAACAAGTGCGTAATCATTTAGTCTACTCTCATAGAGGTCTCTAGCCATAAGGATCGAGCCAAAGGCTCCATAGGAATATCTGAGCTCTGAACAAGGGACATGGTAATGAAAGACTGACTGGCACCTATGTCTATAAGAACTGCAGCTAAGGTGGAATAGGAACATATCATACCTTGAATCATCTCCAAAGAAGCATGATTGTAAGCCTCAGCTGCCTGATGTTGAGCTCTCCCCAGTGCACCTACTCCCTACATAGGGGTGGACCTTCTTGTGCTGGTGGTAGTAACACCTCCTAATGTCACCCACCGCCATCTGCTCGACCAGCTCCTCTACCATGTCCCCTTGCTCCATGCGGACCGAATCGATTGAATCTCTGTCTCCACCTAGCGGTCTTTAGACCCTCTAATGATCATCCAATTCGTAGGTCACACAGTCACGATCCATGTGACCATGCTCTCCACATGATAAACACTGCCTGATTCGGGCATATCTGTCTCTACCCTGGGTGCCCCGAACAACCGATCTTGAGTCTTGTGATCGTCCACCCATGGGTCTGGTCCTCTTGGACCTCTGCAACATCTGTCTACTACCAGCTGCAGAAGACTCCGCTGCAGGTCAACTGGTGGGGGATCCCACTGCTGAAGACTGTTCAGTAATGAAACTCTCCACTAGGACTGCTCTCTCTAGCACCCCAGCTTGCGTCAGGATGCTGAGTGAGATCATCAGAGCTCTGATATCCCATATGAGTCCCTTCTCGAAGGTCCAAACCCTAAAGAATGGGTCTCGTACCATATCAGTGTAGTAGCGCAAGAGGTTAGTGAACCTCACTAAGTATTGTTCCACCGTCATGATGCCCTTCTGTAGATGAAATAGCTGATATATTCACACAGCGCAGAGAGTGGCAGGGAAAAACTCCTCCCAAAACAGGCTCTCAAAGTCTTCCCAAAGAAGAGTCATCTTGTCGTGGACCTGGACCATCAGGCTCCACCATCTACATTCTACTTCCTATAGAAGGCAGCCAGCAATGATAGCCATGAAGTCGACTGGTGTCCCTACCAGTCTGAAGACTCTCACCATAGCCTCGAGCCATTCCTCAACCGCCTGTGGGTCTGTCTCTCCCCTAAACCTGGGTGGCCTCTGGCACTAGAACTCATGAAACACACTCAAGCGGTATGCATCATCTGCTGCTGGGGCCGGTGGCATCAGTGGACCAACGGGGAGTGGTACCACTGGTGCATCTGCTGATAAGGTCCCTAAACCAAGACCTCGTCACTCGGTAGGCTATTCGTGCATACAACTCTTGGTTATCTGAGTGGTCATCTGCTGGGAGGTATCCTAAAAGAAACAGATGTGACATGGTCAGAGCATATACCTGGTGATCTAACCAGGTTGACCTGACATAAAGAAAACTTTTTAAAATATTCATGCAATCAGTGTTTTCATGCACTGAGTAGGAAATTAAGAGTCAAGGTCCTGTTGTATGGATACGTCGGTTGCCGCACCAATAATGGACTCCCTAAACTGAAAACCACACTTTGTACCCTTAAAAATGTTGCTTCACAGAAAATAAATATTATAGTACTAAGTTCTGTAGTAGAACTGAATCCTCTAATACCAATTTTTCATGACATATCCCCTGTGGCCCATGTCGTGACTACCCTACGTTTGTTTTCCATATGCCAGTGGCTGGAGACTAGCACAAAAGGTGTAAATCCCTAAAACTGGGAAGGAATTTCCTTTATAAAGTGTAAACACACACAATAGAGTATAAGAAGGAAGAAAATACACTAAGTAAAACTGTACACAAAAGGAGTTCTGAAATGTAATGTTTCTGGAAATACTAGCCCAATTGTAAAGTACAAGGAAACTAAAAAAACAGCTCCAAGATCTTCCATCGGGGAATCCTACATGAAGGGTGGGAACAAATAGCCTCCACAGCACTACACATCCCTCTGTCTTCTCCATGTGCCTTCATGTCGTGTGGTCCACCTCTGGGTATAGTCTAGTATTGGTCTAGTCAGCACTTGTCAGTGCTATCCGTCGTCTAAAACCAACACAACGAGGTGCGGGCAAATCCCATGTAGGGAAGAGTATCACGATACTCAGTAGGGACCCAGAGACCCTCAAGGTCTCACAAAATCTAACAAGGATAAACCAAAAATTAAATTTCAACAGATAACCCCACATAGGTATATGACCATACATATACTTATGTAATCAAGTAATCCATGTCAATAATGAGGTAAACACAAAAGTTACTGACTCAGCTCAAACCATGATATTTATTATCGATACCACGACTACTGGAAATCTCCTTCTCTATCGAGTATGGAGGGAATGCCAGGACACCAAGGTGCTTCCCACCATCCTTTGACTGCGGAGGTACTCCTCCGGTCGAGTACTGTGGTTTTATTGCATCACCAAGGCACTCCCCACCGTGGGTCTGCCGCATCACCAAGGCGCTCCCCCTCGTAGCTTGCTAAAGAACTCCTTCAGTCTAGTACCATGGGTCTGCTGTGACACCAAGGTTCTCCCCACTATGGGTCTGTCGCAAAACCATGGTGCTCCTCTCTTGTCTAGTAGAATCACTCCATGTAAAATGGTCAGTAGTGGTCAGGTCTCATCCAGCTACTATGTCTCTGTACTATGTCTACTCATCACCGGAAGGATCTACTCCACGAGTTTCTAGGTAATAATCCAACATTCATGATGTTCCATGAAGAAGTATCTCAATGGTCTGCCATGCCATATGGGTCTCAACGTGATAGACAGTGCATTAATCAGATTCCTGGTCTATAAGTTATTATCCTTTTAGTCCCTGGGGTCGGGTTAGATTTGTGCACAATCCAACCTGGCCGTATGTCAACTATTACCCAAGATCCGGTGGGGTATACTCAAAGGGGCCTTCGTACTCCAAGAATACCAGCACATCTGACGGTTAGTCAAACGGTCAACTGGTGCCAAAGATATGGCCAAAGAAAGTAAAGGGGCGTGTATTGGGCCAAGGTTCGGGCCAACCCGGTTGGACCGAACCGGTCTGGGTTGACCCTTTCAGACATATTGGGTCTGGCCTGGCCCATTGGGCAGGCAATCCTGTTAGGTATGGCCCAACCCAGAAGGCTATGAAGGTGGTTCGGCCTAGGATCAGGGCCAGTTCGGCCCGGATCACAGTGAGGGTGCGATTCGGCGCGGCTCTGCCCAAAGGGCGCAGTCGGGCCTGTTCGTCCTACGCACCGCTAGGAGGCTAGGACGCCGGCTCTGCCTGGATGCTGTAAGGGGGGCCAAGATTCCGGCATGGTCGAGAGACCGCAAGGGGACCGGGATGCCAACTTGGCTGAGAAGCTGCAAAGGGGCCGGTTTGGGGAGGCATGTGGGGTGCGCGTGGAGGCCGGAGGGGCTGTCTTGGGGTGGTACGTGCGGAGGTGAGGTGGTGGGTGTCCGGTTTGGGTAGGGCGTGACCAGCGTGGGCCATTGCGGTTCAGGTGGCCAGGTAGGGTGCGACCAGGCGGGTGCAGCCAGGCGGGCTAGTCCAAACGGCCGGGTAGGGCACGGCCGGGCAGGCCGACAGGGTTCGGTCGGGGTGTGCAGGAGGCCGACGGTGGCTTGGCCCACGGATCTAACTCAGTCGTGGCACTCGAATTCCATGGGGGAATCACGGTTCACAGAGGGTGTGCGAAGCGCATCCCTTTCCCGTTCCTTCTTCGCCTTCAACGCTGCTTTTTCGCCATCCCATGAATCAACATAATTAAGAACAACAGAGGGGTCAGGGCCTTGTTGGTTTGACCCGCACCCTCTGCGTGTTTGGTAACAATCGGGTCATCAAAAAGTAAGAAGATTATTTTCAATTATTATTTTCAATCTCCGCAACATTTCCATTCCAACCGAAGGTGAGAATAAGAATTGGAATATTACTCAAAAACAAAACTCATCCTTTTATTGTCGGGCGTCGATGTTGAAGTCAAGGGAGGAAGTCGATGGAGTTTTTCGTTCGTTGCATCCACAACATGCTTACAATCCCAAACTGCATCAGCTCATGGAAGACTCTCCATGTTGTTAGTTGCCTGAGGAAGAAGTTCAAAGAAGATTTTTGTGCTTCATCAGTGGAGAATTCTTCGTTCTTTGTTGGGTACTTCTCTCTCTTCTCCCAACAATCCTCCTTCCAAAACACCCTTGGTTTCCACCAAATTAACAATTCCAATAATAATATGTTGCCGATTATTTTCTATGTTGGCAAAAATTTAGATTATCGAATTAAATTAAAAGGCTCCACCTAATTAATAATTGAGTGTTGGTACAAATTAATTAGGGGAGGTCAAGAGGATCACCCTCATTAATGAGGGAGAGTTGAGTGGTTTTACTCTCCTCCCATTAATAGGGGTCGGGTGGCCCCCACCTCTATTATTCAAATGGGAGGTTATGTGGTCTTGGGTGGTCCCCGTGTCGTAACCTCTAATAGGAGGATTGTTTCGGGAGGGCCCCACTACTATAACCTCTCATGGGAGGTTAAGGTGTGGTGGTCCCACATCCAACTTCCATAATGAGGTTTTAACCACCAAACACCCACAAGGTGGCTCAAATAGAATAATGTGTAGCTCACTTTATTTTATTATTTTTTCCCTGAAAACGCAAAAAACTATCTTTTATTCTCAACCAACTATCGTCGAGATGAAAGTCTTCTTAAGAGAATACCAGCGCTGCGATTTCAATGCTGCCTTTGGATTTCAATTCAGAGCACCGGTTCAAAATTTATAAAAACTCGCTCGTATATTTATTTAATGTTCCTGAAAAAAACATTAGAAATTGATTCCAGGCACATCGGGCCTCGGAATCATGCACCGTCAGTTTTCACAGTCTTCTAAAATTCCCATGTATTTATGGAAACAAATTCCACATAATTTTCGGGATATCACAAAATCACTTTGTCTTCCTTAGTCTATACATTGATAAAATGTTTTTGAAATTAATTTCATTTCATGATTTCTATAATGATCAACGTTTTATGATCCTATGAAACGCATATGTATGATTTTATTTATGTGATGGGTAGGACGTATATCTCCCTCAAGTGTATTAAATAAAGATTAATTTCCTACAATATATTGATTGGAAACAGGTCAATTGGATTTATCCACTCTGGGAAACATGTGAATCCAAATATAATATGGGAAATTTGTGTTTCCTGTTCGTATAATGTAAATATGTGCATCTTGGTCTACTATGGAAAATAAGGCTGCCTCAAAACACAATGAGAAACGAGTGACATTTCATGATCCACTGTGTTGATGGTCTTTGTAATTAACCATGATATTTGATTTGGTTTTCTATTTTAATCATATTTTTTCCCTATTATGAAACTATATTGTAGATCAGGATTGATTTATGTTTATTTCCCACACTTATGGAAAAAAATTTCATAAATGAAAATGTGTTATTCCTTGAATAATGTTTATTATTTATGACAAGTTGGGTATGAACTTTGTATGTCATGTCCAGGATCACATAATCTTTGTTATCTGATTCATGAATATGATCATATATTGATATAACATATTTTTACCCTAACTGAGCATCTAAGTTCTCCATTGCTTACGTTTCCTTCCCTAACATATAATGAATGGATATGTAGGGTATGAATAATAGGAGTACTATGTGAGAATATGTTTCTGGGTTTTGTTGAAGATCATTCCTTAAATAAAAATATTGTGCTTCTAGAATCCAAATACACTATACTATTATAGTCAAAAGGTGTATGTTTATGAAATGTATTGAATATTCATTTAAAAAGATGTTATATTTATGTCTGAAAAGACTGGGTCACTATAGTTGGTAGAAAAGGAATTTTTTATTCAATCCTCGGAGATAAGGATTTGAAAAACATTAGTGGGACCATTAGGGGTATGCCTAAGTATACACCTAAGTGAGTTCTAGGGATATTTATATTGAAAAATCTAAGGATAACTATCATTATAGGAAAATATAATAGAATTTTTTTGAAGTACAGAGTAAGGGTTTTCAAAGATATTACATCCCTATATTGACACTATATGTATACATGGATTTGGTATGGAGGTACCTCAAAGTAAAAATTCTGAAAAGGAAGCATTGGGCACGACATGATTTATGGAAGATAAATAATAATTTTCCATTATACAAACCTACATTGACACTCTTGGGGATATTATTTGAAGTTAAAAAATTCAATAAAAACCATTATGAAGGATTTAAATAATGGCCATGAATAACCTAGGTTAAGCCTAAGGTTTCACAGTTAGAAATAAATCATTCATGATTAAGACATTATATAATTTATTATTCATGATTATGTGGTTTTCAAATATGAATATGGTTTCTCACACTATGCTTTTTGGTTTTATTAAATAGGTGAAACCCAAAGGAACAATATTAATGGTGAGTGTGATGAACTATAAAATCATTTTCTTAAAGATAATCCAAAACGTATTGGGATGTGGAATAATTAATCATAATGTTATGATTAAAAAAATTCTCAACATATGAATCATACAAATTTTCCAAATAATCAAAGGAGGAAAAAATGTAGTGTTGGTTATATTATGTGGAAAACCCAACTTTCTTTAATAGGATATTCTGATCCCTTATTAGCTGAGTGATTGATTACCACCATTGAGAAAATTCTTCCACTTCTTCAATGATCATGACAAGAAAATGCTATCCAAGATATATATAATTTTTAAGGTGAAAAGGATTAGTATTGGACTCTTATTAAGAAAATAAAGGAATAAGAACAAATTGAAACTATAGAATGCGAAGAGTTTAAGGTGATGTTTATTAGTAATTACATCCAATAAATTATATCAACAAATCTGTGGAAGATATCTCACAAACATAATCAAATGTATTATGAATATTTTGGTACATATGAAGCTATTTTTAGAAGACATGGAAGGTATGCTTATAGTTTAGTCACCACCCTTATAATCAAAATTTTTCAATTCGTTGGTGTACTAAAACCATGTCTTCAAAGGTAATTTTCTATAAGATAGTTTGGTTGCTATGAATCAGCCATTCAATGTGAACTGAAGGAATACTGGATATAATATATTCCCACCATTCCTATTATTCTGATAAGAAAAGTTAGATAAAGTATCATGAAATGTCAAATGATGAAAAGAAATTACATCCATCTGCATGCTAAAATTATGGGAAGAAGCATCATGAAAATTAATTTAATAGAACTTGGAGGTACTATAAATATAGAAAGTAGTTTCATAAAGTCTATAAATGTCCAAATGAGATTATTAGTCTAATTAATGAATTTTTTTTGAAGAGGACACCAACTGAAGCACCACCCACACTATAGTGTTTCAAGTGAAATGAGTCTTAACATTATGAGAATTAATACCCCAATGTAAGGTCTAATTGGTATAATAATACACATAAAAATATGAATAAAAAATGAAAAATATAAAGCTTATAAATTAAAATGGTTGAAGTTAATCATGACAATTCAGGAACACTTATCCTATTATTCTTATATGGGAGTTTTATTTTGATTTTTTATGAATGATCCCATTGAAAATATTATTTTTCATACACTAGGGAATTTTCATTTCATTACCTCCCTCTACATGGATTTTGGAATAATGGAAATAAATTTGATGTTGTATTAGTGAAACGATGATCTCATGCTTCCAATGATATTTTTCTATAATATAAGATATTATATAAGGATTAAAGAGTTAATTAACTTTTTCAAGTGTATAATTCAGAATTACCGTAAGATTTATTGATAGTATAATTGGTTTAGGAATTTATGATTGATCAAAAGTTAAAATTAATAGGGAACCCTTTAGAGATTTTATATTATAGGATTTTATTATGATTTATGATATTTTAAGAGTCATTTAAAACAATACTACCCTTTAAATTTGAATATGTTTTAATGATAATGATATCTGGGAATGAATGACTTTAAAATTTATGCACATATGATTCGATATAAAAGTAACCATTAGGGTATATCTTATCTTTGGAGTTGAGGTAATTATGCTTTATAGTTGATCACCTTATGAAGTCAGCACACTTGGTTGTTATGATAGAATATTTCTCCCTATATCCCATTTCAATATTATGCATTAATGTAGTGGTATGTTGTCATGGGGTATCACATTCGATTGTATATAATTGGGAGCTAATATTTACATTAATGTCTTGGTGAAGTCTTAAACATGCACTTGATATTATGTGGAATTTCAGCACTAGGTATCATCTTCAAACAGATAGAAAGTCTAAGAGAAAAATTAAAATCTTATAGGGTATGATAATATATTTTTTCTATATTTCAAAGGTTTTCTAGATCAACACCTTCTTCATATTGAGTTTCCTTCCCACAATTTCTTTTACTCGAGCATTAAGATGGCTGCTTATAAATCCCTTTACAGACTTTTGTGTTTAAATCCCACATAATGGAATGAAGTTGCAGGAATAATGCTATATAGACCTAGTCTATAAGAGTTTATGGTAGAGGAGATTAGATCTATTCAAAATCACATAAGAGAACTCAGAGTTGAAAAAACAATTATGCTAATAATCATCAAAAATATTTTCAGTTTGATTTGGGTGACATGGTATTCCTAAAAATATCTCCCTAAAAGATATATTTTTGATTTTTAAATAAGGTAAATCTAATCCCTAGGTGTTTTTCCCTTTTCAAATTCTTGATCGTATCGAGACAATAGCTTATCAATGGGATATTAGATCAAATATATCTCATGTTTAGGATGTGCTCCATTTGTCTTTCTTGATGAAGTATATACCTAATCCTTCACATGTACAAAACCCAAATGTTATATATCTAGAGATATATCCTTCTTATGAAGTAGAATTGGTAGATATTATTTGTTTTCAAAAAAAATGTTCTAGGAAATAAGGAAACACATCTAGTTATCGTTTTCAAGTAAAACCACTAATATGAATAAATAATTGGGGAAGTTGATGACTTGTAGTGGTTGAGGTATCATTATCTTTTTGTATCCAAATAAATACTTTTCAGGGTTAAATTCATTTTATATGGGGTAAATCTAACACACTATAACATTTATGAAATATTTTTGTTTTAACTAATTTTATTTCATTGATTGTTTGATTTTATTTGACTAAATAGTATAAATAATATTAAAATATTTATGAAATATTGATAAATTTAAAACTCAAAATTAATTTATTAAAGAATGATTTTAAAATAATAACACAATTTTTAGTAAAGTCATTTTATTCTTCAAAAAATGTGTTTTCTCAAAAAATGGATTTTGTTATAATTAATTTCTAAAAGTATTACAAAATTTTCCATGCAAAATTAATTTCTAATTTGAATTCATAATATCAAAATTGTCTTTATATTGATTTTTAAAAAAAAAATTAATAAATAGTGAAAAAAATAAAATTTATTTAAATTGTATTTATATTTTATGGTATTTACAAAGTCAAATTATATTTTGGTTAGTATTTATATTTTATTAGTACTTTTTCTTTATAATATTACAATTATGTTTTTTGAAATATATTTATTACTATATGTTAAAATAAAAATATTTTATATTTTAAGAGGGCATTTTTTCAAAAAAATATCATTGAATTTTTATGATTTAACTTAAAATTTAATTATATAACTTATTTGAATTTAATTTTGAATAATGGATTTCATATTTTGAATTAGAAGGTCCAAATTTAGTAAAAATTTCTCTTTTATTTTTGGAAAATATAAATAATAAACTTAATAAAATTTGTTCCCATGGTAAAGGGTAAATCTGGTAAATAACAGTTAATAATAAAATGATAAGAAATATTAAATGAATCATACAAAAACATAAATCTTATTATATAAGTGTAAATATACCGAAAAAATCCAAGGGTAAAATAAATGAAATTTGTTATCCACTTTGATAGGATTACGATCTTACTAATATTTTATTTAATGAAAAGTCTAGATTGTCCCCCTATTATTTATAATAGGTGTAATATTTTTTAATATATATTTATCTAATGGATATATTTAATTAAATAGAGTATTTTAAAAGAAAAAATATTTATATTCGTCGTGGAAATTTATTTATAATTTTTAATTAATAAATAAATAACATAAATGATTTCACAACATTGCTGGATTAATTGTTTAATTGATTGAAAATTTGATAAAATGATTTAAAAAAATAAGAGTCTTATATTTTTGAAGAATAAAGGACATGCACAAATTTTTATGATTTTCATGTCATTTTGGAAATATTTTCAAATAATTGGTTTGAATTATATGTGTTTTATTTATAAAATTAAAATCAACGTAATTAATAGTATCAAAAATTGACACTAATGATATTTTATTAAAATAATATTTTATTAAATTAATTTAATATCATAAAAACTAAAATAAGGAATAAGAGGATAAGTTAATAGTTTAAAATATTATAAATTTTACATTTATGGTTCAGTTGACACCTTGTAAAAAAATTACAACCTTTTAAAATTTAAAATGTTGTAACCATAGTAAAAATTAAAATAGTATAACTGAGGATTGATCTAAATGAGGAGGTTTAAAATTACTCTGAAACTTGTAGGAAATATAATGTTTAATAGGGTTTAAACCCTATCCCACCTTATGTTTAAATCAATACCCATTTTTAGGTATTTTTATTGAGATTGAATTTATTATAAATTACTCCTTTGAGAAATTCCAAAGTTTCCATCACCTCAACTATAAAAAAACACCTCCTCACTCAATTTGTTTCACTGATTTGAGCCTTCTATTTTATTCATCCTCTACCATATTATCTTCTTGACATTCTTGGCCATATTTTAGATTTGTTCATACAATAAATACTGACCCTAGATCCCTTTAGAGGAGATCTAAATGAGTCATTTTGAATATGAGATAGTTTGAATGTGAGTATGGAAATGTGAGACATGAGTTTATGGTTTATTACAAAATCTCATTAATATTTGGGATTATTTATCTTTATGTATTCACAAGGTAATATTTCTCATCTATGGCCATGTTTTATAAAAATGTTTCCAAAAAGGTCTTTACTATTCTCCTATAATTTGTTTTAGTCCTTTTTACACATATTTGACGTTTTACTAAGGGGGTTGAAAGAAATATCTTTTTCATTTTTCAAATGAGGTACTTTGTGAATTTATATACAAAAATAAATAAATAATGTTTTTCAAGTTATATAGCATTAGATTATTTTCCATATTTTATGATTCCGGAGTTATTTGAAACAAACATTATTATTTTAAAAGTTTATTTTCAAATAAAATTTCTTCATTAATAAGTGTGAATATATATATTTTTTAAATAATTTGTTTCAAAATATAGAATTTGTCTTCCCAAAAAATAATTACTAGTGATATTTCAATATCATTTTACATATTAGATGAAATACTTTGATGTCACCTAAGAATTACTAGAGATATGGGCCAAAGATACCATAATTATTCTTATTCTATATGGTTTATGTTTATAATGAAAATATTTAGGTGAAAATCATTCACTTTTCTATAGTTTATAATTTAATGAAATGATTACATAAACTATTTCATTCCATGATTTATGTGATGATGAATGTTTTATGATATTTTGGAACATGTATGTATTATTTTCATTATGTGATTGGTGGGTCCAATATAACCCTCCAATGCATTGGGTAAAGCTTCATATCTCATTTGATGAAAATGGGAATCATTTCAATGTGTTTGATCTACTATCAGAAATAGGTGTGTCTTAATCTCTTATGGGAAACAGGTGCATCCTAATATACTATTGTAAATAGGTGAGTCATAATCCACAACAGGGAATTGGTGATGATTCATAATTAACTATATTTATGGTATTGATAGTTATCCTCTAAATATGAATTTAGTTTCTACATCAATGTTAGTTCCATACATTTAGGTAATGATCTTGTAGATCATGGTTTATTTATAATGATTTATGACTCGTATTGCCCATGTTTTTTGAAAAGATAATTTCATATTCTGTGTCTCATGTTTATATTCTATTAAAGGTTGGTTATGAACATTTTATTTTATTTACATCATATCATTACCTTATTCTTATGGTATTCTTGCATATGATCATAGCTTGATATCTTCTATTATTACCCATACTGGGCATCTAAGCTCATCATTTCTTATGAAACATTCACCATGTTATGAAGAGTGATTTAGGTGTTTTTTCCTAATATTATTAATAATTGAGAATATATTTGTGGTAGATTATTAATATCTTTCACTAAATAAGAATTTTATTTTATACTCCAAATACACTTAACTATTACGGTCATCAGACATGTGTTTATGAAATGTATTGAATATTCATATAAAAAGATGATATATTAATGTATGAAAATACTGGGTTTCTATAATACATTTTTCAGTAATATCATACTTTTTTCATTTATATCACATATATTAATCCAATTTATAATTATTACCTTCCATGAAAAGAATTACTGAAAATTAATCACATCGCTTCTCAAGGTGGTAGTCCTCTATACACACGAGAAAAATTATTGTATCCCCTATGAAATGGAAAATAAAATAAATGTATATATTATATAGTTAATCAAGATATATAATTATATTATAAATATAATATATATTCTTTATATACATTATCATAACCAAAATTGAGTTGTAGTAATGGAAAAAATTAATGACATCAACTCGTGAGTTGATAGTCATCCATACACACGGATTATGATTTCATAACCCATTTTATGGAAGATGGGATGGTTTTAAAAAATTAACTTAACCTAAAATATATATATATATTTAATATAGATATATTATTATATCATCAGTATTAAATAATAATTTAGTTTGGGGGAGGAAAAACAAAAATAAAAACTCTTGATGAAGAAAGTTGCTTTTTCTTGGGTAATCTCTTTAATTTAACATCAATCTCCTTAAATGGATAGATTTATGAACAAACAATGACTTCTAGGATGATATGAAGGAATATGGGAAGTTATTTGGATATGTATTAATAGAGGACACTTTTTTAAGGTATGATGAAGAGAGGATATGGTGTGGCATTTTATAAGTGAGTTATGTGGCACACTTGAAATGTTTTGAAACTAAAATGTGTACCCATGTTTTTACCGTGACACAAGGGTCAAAATTAATTAATAAATATCAATATAAATTATAAGGTCTATATACTTCTTTATAATATTTTCTATCATATTTTTAGATCATTTTAACCATTATCATTTCATTTTATCCCCCTATAAACCAATTTTTACCTTAATCATGGTAAGCACGTTTTACTATTTTTACATTTAATTATGGAAAGAAATTAATGTGATTATTTCATATAATATAAATTATCATAATTAAAAATACTTCATCCATTTTTTTAAATTAAATATAAATAATTTAAAAATAATAATTTAAAACGAATCTCTCAGATGTGACCAGAAAAATGGTTTTCAAAGAGAAAAGTATCAAAATTTTACGATGTTTTTATATTAAAATTTAAAATAAAATTGATTCAAATGAATGAAATTGGATTAATAGATAAATAATTTTAATAATTTTACATTTAACCCAATTTAAAGTATAATTTTATATTATAAATAATTAAAATTAAATGTCTATTTTCATTAAAATTTAGTATTTTCCCCTATTTATTTTTCTTTAAAAAAAATTGGGTACAACTGTTAAAGATACACACACACCACTTTCAATAATTTAGTGGCGAATAATGGAAATCTCACGGAATTGAATGTGAGATAAGAAAATCCCTTACCTTGTACTTTTCCTTGTATGGGGTAGGTTAACCTCCTGTATAATGGTGAAATAATTGTTATTAAATTATACAAGAATCATATATATTAATATGATATCATATATGATCTTTTAACATTGATTTGTTAATAATATCTTAGAATTATCGTCGTTTCGGGTGTTAACTTACTTGTTTTCTTTTATATGTTTTGTAAGACATTTTTGTAAAGGATAGGTTGTATATTATTCATATCCAGAATGATATCACGTCCTTAAACATCATTTTTAAATCATCAAATGATAATTATACTTGAATGGATACGATGGAGAATGAATCTCATCGCGTTCGTGGAGACGGTAGTCCGTACGTACGCACGAGCGACTATATCATTCTTTTGATATTAAAATAATATATAAAAGGATGGTATATCATATATACAGAATCATTAACATGTTATATTTATTATTTACATGAGTTACATATCATTATTATACCCATCCAAATAATAATATATTGAATAACAATTACACCACGACGTGGAGACGGTAAGCCGTACGTACGCACGTATGGTGACATGCTATTCAAAGGGTGGATAGAATAGTGAATATGGTTGTACCATATTTATAATAACATCACAGTATATATATGATACTGGAGTTATTATTTTAGAATGATAACAACAAAGGAAGAAGAAGTGGAAGAAGAAATGAACTTGGAAAATGGTGGTGAAATCATTACCTCTTCTTCAGGTTCTTCCTTTTGATTTGATCAAAAGGGCTCCTTAGGTTGGCTTTCTGATCAAACTAAGGCCCCTAGGTTGTAGTGAGGTAAGTTGGGAGAGTATTTGGGCAGATTTTGGCCGAACCAAAAGGCTTTGAAGGTGTGAAGAAATGAGAAGGATGAGTGCCCTTTTATAAGAGGGGTGAGGGGCACCTTTGGAAAAGCTAGAAATATTAATTTATAATAAATTCAAATTCGGTTTCTAATGGCTCCAAAGTTGACTATTCAAAGGTTAAGGTGGGGATGGGTCGAAAACAACTCAACCAATAGAATTTAGACAGGTTTGGGTACTTATATTAACCTTATCTTTAAGTATTAACTTTAAGTTAATTAGTTTCACTTTTACAATGTCTCTTTGTATTTTCATATAATATGGTTAATAAACTTACTACATACATCCAAGCGACCCCCAAGTGGTCCATTAATGATGAACCTATCATGATATAAGTCTCTTGGCCGAACCTTAGATTTTTAGGAATTTAATATCAATTATTAATATAATATTTGTTTTAAGAACTCTTTTATGTCAATTTTGACACTATTCAATAGTTGATTTTTTTGAAACCCATAACAGATTGATTACTTCGAAAAAAGTAAATTAAATCAATCCTAATATATCATATTATCATAGAAAATTAGTTTAATTCATTAAAAGTTTCATATTATATTTATTTGGGTATTTATAATATCAATTATTTTAATTTTTCACTATTATGGTAATTACTGCATCATCATTGTGTCATAAATAAAATAAATTATTTAATGTCTAAAAATTATAAATAAAATATCATTATGTAGGAAGTCTTTTTATCTTTCTAATGAATTTTTATAATCTAAAATCCAACATATATAACCATATGTAACAATTGTTTTGCTAAAAGATATATGCTTGTGTCATTTTTGTATTTATTTTAACTTAATTAAAATAAAGTGTCATTATCACTTACAAGTGGATCCATGGGGTCCCAAAATAGACCCAAAGATGCCCATAGTCGACCATGTATCAAACAATATGGTTAAGACACGTTTTAGGGTAATTTAGTATTATTATAATATTATTTTTGAACCCTTATTTACCGGATTTACCCTTAACCATGGTAAATAAAATATTTACCGCAGTAATTATTCAAAATGTATAAAAATAAAAGTTACCTATTTACACAATTTGAACATCCTGATTCCAAATATGGAATCCATTTTCCTAAATTCAAAACACAGAAGTGGCAGAAATTAATTTAAAATTAATTCCCGCTGTCAAAACAAAAAGCGTGTTTTTAAGAGATAATAACTATCAAAGGATTGACACTTGTTTATGTTCGGTTTAATTGTAAAATTATGTCCAATGACCAAAATTATATTAAATGGTAAAAATATATTCTAAATATAATTTAAAACTACTAAAATTAATAATTTATCACTATTAATTATTTTGATTAAAAAAGTTGTTTTTAATTAAAATTTAGTAATTTTCACTATTCATCAAAATATGAAAGTTATCCGAAATGTACCAAAATTTCACCTTAGGATAAATTCGATATTCCGAATCCAAAAATGAAGTCCATTTTAAAATATAAAATATATATAATTTCAAAAAGTAGGTATTACTATTCATAATGGCTAGTTTGATTGGTTGTGGTGTGTGTTAAAACTCAAGTTTGCGTACAACACACGCTACTGTATTATTCAAAGAAAGTGTACCGTGGAAGCTTGGGATGTTTCATTTTAAATTTTTGATGTCCCCATTTAGTCAAAAAGTTTAAAATATTGTATTTAAAAAGGGTTCACTATTAAAAGTTGATAAAAGGGCAATACTGAAAATGAATTTGTTCTTGCATTATATCTAAGAAACTCATAATATGGTTTCTAAAATTATAAGGATTATATAAAGTTTAAAATTTATATAATACTATTAATAACCTCTTTTGAATGCCTTTTTTTTGTATGTCATGGTGTGATTGAACTCGGTGTTGCGTGTAGTGCAAGTTATTGAATTATTTTGAAGAAATAACACACTATGAAATCTTGGGGTGTTACATTCTCCCCTCCTTCAATAAATTGCGTCCTCGCAATTTGAAATTGTTCTTCGAAAATAAAAAGTTGAAAATAGAAAATATATTTGTGGGAAAACCCATATCGGAAATTTGGTTACTAAAATTTAGTCTTAATATGAGGAAAAGAGAAATGAAAGGATCACCACCAAATTATGATCTCTATTAGGAGATCATTGGTGGCAATTAGAGACATATAATTGGAGGAAAAATGTAAATATTTATAGGCAGTGATTGAGGTCATCAATCAAAAAAAAGTATAAAATTGAGGTCCTTAAAATCATCAATCTATGATGATTTGAAATACCATTGGTTCAACAAAACATAGGGTATTAGGATAACACATTTTTGACGTTTCAAAATATCTTAGTATAAATTCCACATTGAAAAATGAATTAATGAGGCCTCTATTTAAAATAAAGAGTCGAATGTATGATGATTACCGAAAATAACACATACTAGGGTTCCATGTAGGAAAATATGGATATGGAAGAAAAATATAACCATCAATTCTCTGATGGAGAGTGGTAGAGAACATGGCTATGAAAAGGCCAACAATCCCAAAGCCATAAATTAGTGATGATTTAAGGTACCATCTAGGAAAACATTTTTGTTCTAAGTTTCTTTTCTTAATGTTGAGGAATTTATTTATGAGATTGGCTAAGATCATTATAATTAGAGTTTTATCCATTAATAAATTTCTACTACAAACTCATCTTTCACTCTAAAAGATAATAGAATGTAAAAATTCTGTATACACTATTCGTATAGGGTTCCAAAATAAACGAATTTATAATTCATCTACAAGATCTTTTAATAAAAACTACATTATTTAATCCAGGACATCTCTTGGGCCAGTGGTAGGTGATACACCCTTGTCGCCCGTCGGTTGCGGGTTCAAGTCTCGCAGCCTTGCTGGACGCGACGGGTTGCCGCCCGACCTCCAGGTTGTCCTTTTATGGCAATCCAAAATAATCCAAACTAGAACTATCCAAAATACTTCTGTCCAAACTCACATTCCAACATTTATAAGGAAGGTAAACATAATATAGATCCTTTTTACCCCGTAATAGCATATGAGTACCTTCATCATGTATTACCATACTCCTTATTGATTACATTCATGCTCCCTTATTCCATATAGAATGCTGGATATACTTCATTAATCCAAAAATGTTTTAAACCCCAACAATGATGGAATATACAAATCATTAATCAGTTCCAAGTTAGTCAAGAATATCCAATATAATTTATCCAAAACAATCACATATTATTCCAAAATCACTACCTCAGTATCAGAACTATATTATGATTTATCATCCTCTCAACCATATATTTTCCAAAAATTTATCCTGCTATTGAGTCACTTTTCTTTGTTCCACACAATCTCAAGTCCTTAATGAAATAGTACTGCAGTACAATCCTTATATACTCCATAATTATTATAACAAGTACATTGTTGATACAAAACTCAATTGACATAATCAACATAAGAACTCTAATCATTCCTCTTCATCTGTGCTAGTATCATAACTTGATTATTATCCAATAACATCATTTGTGGCATATTCTGATGACTGGGACATAGGTTCGCGTAGTGTCCAAACTCCTTGCAAATGAAGAATTGTACATTTGAAACCATTTTCTTACCCTTGCAGTCACGTACTTTGTGCCCTTTTCCTCCACACTTATAACAAACTCCCATTCCTTTCAGGCAAGTTCCAGGGTGTTTCTTTCCACAGTTACCACATATGGGAAAATTCTTCTTTTCCCTCTTACCTTTATCCATCTTTCTCTCTTCCATCCTTTTCTTCTCTTGCTTCCTTTCAAAGCCATAGGACTCAGTAAACTCTTTACTTATCTTATCCACACATGATATTATTTCTTCATATGATGATAATACATGCGAGACTATTTCTCTTATAAATTCTGGCTTAAGACCATGAAATATATGATCCTTCTTTCTCTTTGCATCATGTGCATTGCTAGAGTTCTCATTCCTTCTACTGGGCGCCATTTCTAAAAAATGGCATACACTAGATCAGTTTATGAATCAAAATACATAATCCCATACTTATAAAACACTTAACATAAATTTAACTATTTATGGATATAATCCATAATCATAAAAATGCCTCCTTTGAGGAAGTATATACTCATAAACCCTTCATAATGATTTGTAAAGAAAATGAGAGTTATCTTAAGCATATCCCCCGGGAGTGTCGTAACCAAGAGTGCAGCAAGGCCCGTTGTCGTGCACCAGTTCCCGTTCGAGTCTAGCTCAAAGCTGTGTTTTCGGGTTTTACCCCTAGGTACATCTGTGCCAGAGCCGCCTCTACCTGCTCGTATCCAGACAGGGATGTATTGCTTGGAAAACTCACAAAATCTCTACAATACCAAAATTCTAGGAATTTCTTCTATACTAATCCTCAAAGTTAATCTTAGGTCTACGTGCTCTAATCAGAGTTTATCTAAATATAGCTTCCAAGGTTTGTACTAAACTTCCTCTGATACCAACTGTAACGCCCCGACCCCAGTTACCCAGAGTCGGGGCATTATTACATAACATTGGCATGATCACAAGAAAGATCAAATCTTGAAAGACCGATTGGTTTAGTTGCCTTGGAAACACTAGATATATTAATAAGTTTTACATTACATCATAAAATTAAAAACTACTACAACAACATATTGTCTCCATAATCCACAATCATATCCCCACATAATATCCCTGCAGGTCATTCATAACTTACTTCTTCACTTCCTGGGAAAAATAAAACATAGAAAAGGGGTGAGCTCAAATGCCAGTAAGGATAACAATATAGCGGAAACTTTCATAAATAAGAATAAACTTTTAAGGCAATGTATAACTAAAACAAAAGCCTTTCAAACATGAACTTTCAACATGGTATGGCATAAATAAAATGAAATAATTCCATTTACTTATTCACATGGATATTCTACTAATCGAATAATCACATGCAAAAATCAATAACCACTTTCATAATGTTGGAATGCATAATGCCAGACTATCATAACCACATAGTCAAGGCCTCGTGCCAAGACTTCAAATAAGATTTTGTCAAGGCCTTGTGCCAAGACACTAGTTTGTCTCATGAGACCTACCGATGCAATTTTTTAAGAAGATACTTATGTTAAAAATTGCTAAAATACACTCCAGTGTTTTTCTGAAAACATTATGCAAGCTTCTGAAAACAAAATAACTAATTCTGAGACTGCTCGACTAATTACAGGCCATGATGGGTCCACTCCCAATCCCTTCCTGTCTACCAAACTCGAGTGTCAGGTTTTCTGAAAACATTTTTACGCTTTCGTTAAATACGTATACATTTGCACTGGATTTTCATATATTTGAGAGAAATATCTCTTTTTTTGAAATCATTTAAAAATAACATAATTATAAAAGAAAACCTTTATTTTGAAAATATCCTTACAAGCCTTTAAGGGAATCTTCAAAGGTGTAATAATGGCAGAGAATAACCACACCTTTCGAATAAGTTAAAAAAGACATTCTTAACTTAATTTTTCCGAAAAGGTTAAAAAGCACCTTGTTTGGAAAACGACGGAACGATTCCTTTATAAAAAGTCACACAAGGGTATAAATGACTTTAACCCATATTCTTGTAAATAATAAATATGTTTTGAAATACATTTTGAAGAAACATGGATGTGGATGATAAAGAAATCCCAGTAGATTATTACGTATAAACAACCTCGGATAATGAAGAGATTGTGAAATAACCCTTACCAATTTGGTAACTTATGAAACATACAACCCATGAAAGAGGTATCATACAATGAATATGTAAATACACATAAATTAGAGTGTATTACACAAAGAATATAATTATGGGCAGCACATACACCACACAAAAGGTGATGGTGGAAATATGGCATGAATCTCACGGGAATAAGGAGTGAGATGAAAACCCCTTACCACGTTAATCAACTGAGTCGTATGGCCAAAAGTTAATAACCACCAAATTATTTACAGAATAACATGAATATAAAGATAATCATGATAATATATATATCAAATGCCAGTACACATTACACCACTTTCAATAATTTAGTGGCGAATAATGGAAATCTCACGGAATTGAATGTGAGATAAGAAAATCCCTTACCTTGTACTTTTCCTTGTATGGGGTAGGTTAACCTCCTGTATAATGGTGAAATAATTGTTATTAAATTATAAAAGAATAATATATATTAATATGATATCATATATGATCTTTTAACATTGATTTGTTAATAATATCTTAGAATTATCGTCGTTTCGGGTGTTAACTTACTTGTTTTCTTTTATATGTTTTGTAAGACATTTTTGTAAAGGATAGGTTGTATATTATTCATATCCATAATGATATCGAGTCCTTAAACATCATTTTTAAATCATCAAATGATAATTATACTTGAATGGATACGATGGAGAATGAATCTCATCGCGTTCGTGGAGACGGTAGTCCGTACGTACGCACGAGCGACTATATCATTCTTTTGATATTAAAATAATATATAAATGGATGGTATATCATATATACAGAATCATTAACATGTTATATTTATTATTAAATGAGTTACATATCATTATTATACCCATCCAAATAATAATATATTGAATAACAATTACACCACGACGTGGAGACGGTAAGCCGTACGTACGCACGTATGGTGACATGTTATTCAAAGGGTGGATAGAATAGTGAATATGGTTGTACCATATTTATAATAACATCACAGTATATATATGATACTGGAGTTATTATTTTAGAATGGTAACAACAAAGGAAGAAGAAGTGGAAGAAGAAATGAACTTGGAAAAGGGTGGTGAAATCATTACCTCTTCTTCAGGTTCTTCCTTTTGATTTGATCAAAAGGGCTCCTTAGGTTGGCTTTCTGATCAAACTAAGGACCCTAGGTTGTAGTGAGGTAAGTTGGGAGAGTATTTGGGCAGATTTTGGCCGAACCAAAAGGCCTTGAAGGTGTGAAGAAATGAGAAGGATGAGTGCCCTTTTATAAGAGGGGTGAGGGGCACCTTTGGAAAAGCTAGAAATATTAATTTATAATAAATTCATATTCGGTTTCTAATGGATCCAAAGTTGACTATTCAAAGGTTAAGGTTGGTATGGGTCGAAAACTACTCAACCAATAGAATTTAGACAGGTTTGGGTACTTATATTAACCTTATCTTTAAGTATTAACTTTATGATAATTAGTTTCACTTTTACAATGTCTCTTTGTATTTTTATATAATATGGTTAATAAACTTACTACATACGTCCAAGCGACCCCAAAGTGGTCCATTAATGATGAACCTATCATGATATAAGTCTCTTGGCCAAACCTTAGATTTTTAGGAATTTAATATCAATTAATAATATAATATTTGTTTTAAGAACTCTTTTATGTCAATTTTGACACTATTCAATAGTTGATTTTTGTGAAACCCATAACAGATTGATTAATTCGAAAAAAAGTCAATTAAATCAATCCTAATATATCATATTATCATATAAAATTAGTTTAATTCATTAAAAGTTTCATATTATATTTATTTGGGTATTTATAATATCAATTATTTTAATTTTTCACTATTATGGTAATTACTGCATCATCATTGTGTCATAAATAAAATAAGTTATTTAATGTCTAAAAATTATAAATAAAATATCATTATTTAGGAAATCGTTTTATATTTCTAATGAATATTTATAATCTAAAATCCAACATATATAACCCTATGTAACAATTGTTTTGCTAAAAGATATATGCTTGTGTCATTTTTGTATTTATTTTAACTTAATTAAAATAAAGTGTCATTATCACTTACAAGTGGATCCATGGGGTCCCAAAATAGACCCAAAGATGCCCATGGTCGACCATGTATCAACCAATAGGGTTAAGACACGTTTTAGGGTAATTTAGTATTATTATAATATTATTTTTTAACCCTTATTTACCGGATTTACCCTTAACCATGGTAAATAAAATATTTACCGCAGTAATTATTCAAAATATCTAAAAATAAAAGTTACCTATTTACACAATTTGAACATCCTGATTCCAAATATGGAATTCATTTTCCTAAATTCAAAACACAGAAGTGGCAGAAAATTAATTTAAAATTAATTCCCGCTGTCAAAACAAAAAGCGTGTTTTTAAGAGATAATAACTATCAAAAGATTGACACTTGTTTATGTTCGGTTTAATTGTAAAATTATGTCCAATGACCAAAATTATATTAAATGGTAAAAATATATTCTTAATATACTTTAAAACTACTAAAATTCATAATTTATCACTATTATTTATTTTGATTAAAAAAGTTGTTTTTAATTAAAATTTAGTAATTTTCACTATTCATCAAAATATGAAAGTTATCCGAAATGTACCAAAATTTCACCTTAGGCTAAATTCGATATTCTGAATCCAAAAATGAAGTCCATTTTAAAATATAAAATATATATAATTTCAAAAAGTAGGTATTACTATTCATAACGGCTAGTTTGATTGGTTGTGGTGTGTGTTAAAACTCAAGGTTGCGTACAACACTCGCTACTGTATTATTCAAAGAAAGTGTACCGTGGAAGCATGGGATGTTTCATTTTAAATTTTTGATGTCCCCATTTAGTCAAAAAGTTTAAAATATTGTATTTAAAAAGGGTTCACTATTAAAAGTTGATAAAAGGGCAATACTGAAAATGAATTTGTTCTTGCATTATATCTAAGAAACTCATAATATGGATTCTAAAATTATAAGGATTATATAAAGTTTAAAATTTATATAATACTATTCATAACCTCTTTTGAATTCCTTTTTTTTGTAAGTCATGGTGTGATTGAATTCGGTGTTGCGTGTAGTGCAAGTTATTGAATTATTTTGAAGAAATAACACACTATGAAATCTTGGGGTGTTACATTCATCATCTATCAAATGGATTAAATTTAATGAAATTTATTTTGATGGATTTTTAATATTGATATATCATGTCACATACAATATTGAATAAAACATTACACTTTTAGGATTTTAGGGTGTTACATTCTCCCCACCTAAAATAAATTTTTTCCCACAATTATATCTTCCACTAAGAAATCAGGGGTTTGATTTTTGAAAAAAAAATCCATTGTTGAAAAACAACTTCATAAAAGTGTTAAATAAAATATCATCATAACAAGATATAAAGTGATATACTATGGTAATATATAATGACAAATGAATAGGTTTATAATTATGAAAACATTTGTGGTAAGTCTATATGTTTTCATTAAAGAAAATATAAAACAATTATATACAATGATAAGTGTCATTGATCACAAGAAAGTTAATGTATAATAGAGATCTATCTAACTCAAACCCATAAATATATTATGACATAGAAGACTATAAAATTAATCAAATATATAGGAAATATGATAAAAAAAATTTTCAAGATAATATTACTGAAGTTGAGGAATTATTTTACTATAAAATATTATATTGAAATATACTTACTTGATGTGTTTCTATTTTATATGCAAAATTTCATCATTTGGTTATGCTTTGGTCAATTTATAATTCACAACTTACTCTCAGAAATGAATATAAAAATGATTTTTTGCATCCCAAAGCACTAAAATTCAATTTTAAAGGAATTTCATGTCTATAATAGAACAACAAGTCATTCCTTATATCACTTTTTATTATTATAAAAAAATTTATGATAAATTATCTAATTTTAAAAAAAATATTTGGTAATGTCATATATTAATCTCATAAAACTCATCAAAACTTCAAATTAAACTATTTCATAAAAACTCAACCTTATGTTCCTTAAAAAATATTAATATCCAAAAATTTAGAAAGAAGGTCACTAAATTTACAAAATGAACTTATCATTAATCCCTAAAACAACATTAAGTTGCAGTTAATCATCACGTACCAACCATGTGGATTCCATCATCATGTATCCTCTTGAATAAATACAATACCCCAAATTACCATAAAACCTTATAAGAAACATGAATGAATCCTTATTCCTTAAATAAAACATATATTATTGGATATATTCCTTAAATCGAAAAATTGTGTTAACTCTATTAATAATGGCATAATATACTTTTTCAAAAAATCATTTATTAGTTCAATTATAGTGAGTTCTATATATATATATCAATCATATTTTTTCCCAAAATCATTATCTTAATATCAAGAACATATTAAGGGATATCTATTCCCTAATCATGTGTTTTATAATAAGTTGAAATATCCCCAAAATCATTATTCTTGGTCATGAGTATCGTTCGACAAATGATTTCAAATACTAAATAAAAAATTAATTTACTAAAATCCTTATTCATTTCATAATTATTATTACTAGGATGTAGTTTATAAAATACTCAAATTAGAAAATTATTGAATCCAAACACAACTACATGATTCATTCCCTTTTAATTGGGTAATAACATAATCTTGACCATGACCCATTATCCACATTTGATGTATATTCCACTGATTTATGGAGTATTCATTTGTATAGGACCTAATATCCAAATAGTTGAATTATTGACCATTGGAAACCATTTTCATTCTCTTTCAATCACAACCATGGTTTCTATTCTTTACACAACTATATAAAGCTCACATTCCCATTAAGAATGTATCATGAAACTTCTTTCCATAAATATCACATGTTGTAAAATCATTTGTTCCCTTATTTGCTTTATTCATTTTTCTCTTTCGTTCTCTTCTTATGTCACTTACATTCAAATACATAATACTTGATAAATTATTTCAATGAATTAATATCATACAATAATATGTAATTTTATAATCAGAATTTTTGGGAGACTGGTTCCCTTATAATTATTTCCAAAATCCCATCATGGAAATGGTATACCAATAAAGTTTCACACACATAAGGAAGAAAATAACATTAAATTGGAAGCCTAAGGACTTGACTCTGTGACCTTCCCCACCACCCCCAAAATCTTAATACCCACCACAAATAATGGGGAAGCATTTTCCACTTTTAATTGATACACTAATAATTTTATAAAAAATAAACAAAATGACACTAATATAATATTGGTATGATGATTAAAAAAAATAAATTTCATTTTTTAAAATAAATTTTATGATTTTTATGATAATTAATTTTAATTTTAGTATGAAAATCGCAACTAAACAGCCTTTTAGAAAACATATAGTTTTTTAAAAAAAACATTTCTTATTGTTTTAATTGATTCTTATTTTATTTAAAGAAAATATATGACTAAGGAAATTGTTTTTTATATGTGTAAACCATTTACATTTAATAATTTTGTTATTACTATTCGTACCCAACTGTTTTGTTATTAGCATTGACTTATTTATTTGGGGATATCATTATTTTTAACACCTTCATAATGGTTTGTAAATAATATGTGATTTATCCTAATAATATTCTCTTGTACTTTCAAACTATGTCTGTATCAAGGATTGTTGTTTTTTTGTATCAGGTGATGATTAGGTCAAGGCTAATATAGGATTTTAAAAGTTATTACCTCTTGGTAAATATTTTCTAGAAGCACCTTCATCTGTAGTATTCAGAGAGTGATGTATTTTCCTAGAAACCCGTTATAATAACTTTATTAATAAAAGATTATAATTCTATTATATAAAAATATTCATATTTCATCATAGTGGTATATTCCCTAATTTATATACTCTTAAATCTAGATGTTATGGTTTCAAATGAACTTCCTCTGATACCAATAATAGTGTCATGATCACAGAAGCTTGGAGCCGATGTATATGTTATTACATATGAATAGAATAAAAGGAATCTTATCTAGAAGAACTGAATAGATCATTAGTCTTGGTAAACAACACACCTACATGAAATTTGAATTAAATTTTTAATCATAAAAAAATAAACAAAATTGTTAATGAAATTATTCCCCATAGTGTATCCCTACATTTCAATAAAAAAACATATCCATTTATACTAGAAAAAAAATCATAAAAAAGGGATGATATTATATGTTCAGTAAGGGTAGGCATGTAGAAGAAGCTGTGTATAAATAATTTATAATAAATATTGAATGTTAAACAAAAAAACACATTCCATTTATTCAATAATTTTATCATAATATTATTGGAATAAATGATCATCAAATAATTCACTGAAAATAATCATATTTTCTATAAACCATAAACATGTATATTCTAACTAATAAAATAATCACATTGAATATAAATAACAAAATTAGTAGTGATGGAATTCATAATACTATACATTGAAAAAATATCATCTTGATCATGTTCCATGAAATATAATACCTACAGGTCCCTACAAAAAGAAATATATTTAAGTGGGAAAGACATTGTCCAAAACACAGCTTAACTTTTCTCATGAGACGTACAGATGCATTGAGGGGTTATAATGGGCCCCACCCATTACTTACTAAGTCCAATGCATTCCTCAAATTAAAGGGGGGGGGGAACAAATTGCATAGAAAATTTTGTATTTAATGAAAAGTATGAATTATATATACTTTACCCAATCAATAAATATAATCATAAACCATCCATAGTACAATGAATGGTATCAACATAGTACCCTCATAGTCAAATTTTTCATAAACCATTCAGATAAATAATATAAAATATATTATTTATGTATATCACCATTAAATCATATGTAACATCAAATAATTCTTCTTAGATAGAAAATTATTTTTAAATATCATATGGAACATTTCTTGTGGAAGAGAACATTTCTTCAAAAATAAGAATTTTTATTTTAAAACTAGAACATTCATAAATTACAGTCAAAATTATTTTCCTTCAATATAGTATTTTTAAAATAATAATATCGAGAATATTTTGGAAAAATATTCTTTTAAAAATAACCATATATACATTCAAAATAAATATTCAATGAATTGATGGTCATGATTGTGAGTAATTCCTTACTTATTTTATAAGTTAAAAAAGAATATTCCTTTTTAACTATAAAAAGGATAGAAAAGTTCCTTATTCATAAAATGAAAAAAATATTTAATTAAAAACATAATGAAAAAATTAAAATAGGGGTAAACATTTCTTTAATAATTCATTTATATAATGTTAAAACATTTTTGTAAATAATTTTAGAAAACATGGTTTTGAATAAAAATTATTTTCAACTGAAGTGGTAAATAATGTCGGATTTTCGTAAAAATACTTTTTAATCATTTTAATTACCAAAGAGTGGGAAAATGGAAATATTACTTGTGAAATATTATTAATAAATATAGGTAAAGAAAATAGATTTATTTTAGGATATAAATATCAAATAATTCCTTGAAGGGAGACTTAACAGAAAACAATCTCGATTAATGATCAGAGTGTGAAATAAAACCTTATCAGTTTGGTAACACTCTTACCATATGCCCCATGAAAGAAATAAATTTATATAAAACATTAAATACAATGAATATAAATTTATTCATGATATTTCATACAAAAGGGGAACTACATTCACCTCCAAAAATAAATTAGTGGTGAATATGGTGTTTTTATCATTAAAGTAAAATTGAGATTAAAAACTTTTAACATGAGTCTGACTCATTATGTGAATTACATATATTCCTAATTTAAAAAAATATATATTAATTATTTACTTGATTAATACCCATTTTCAAGTTTATTATTCCTTTTATTTTACGTATTACATGTTATATGTGATTACATAATAAATTATGTTTACATTAGATATTACAATGATATTTTCTTTCTACATCAAAAATTACTTTGATAGGTTGACTATGGTTGAAAATGTCATTATATAAAAATACATGGAATAATAATCATAAAATAATTATCGTATTTATATGTAAATTATACTTTTCAAACCAATCATGAAACTTTGTTATGAAATATATACGATGCTTTAATCGTGGAGATGGTAGGTCATATGGATTCCTGAGTAACATTTATATTTTTTAATGATCATTATGAAAATAAGTTAAGTAATAATTTATCTTCAAATAATTACTATAATAAAAATATAACATATTTTTCATTAAATATACTTATATATATCATTCGTGTAGTGTGGTGGTGAAAAGAGAGTACCATCGCTTCATGAAGGCGGAAATCCACACATACAAGAATGGTGTTTTCATTTTTCAACATAGGAAATAAAATGACTTTGAATCTTTTCATAATAATAAATATGACACCCATATATTTCTATGATATATTTATTTTTATATAATTTTATTTCTTTGATAGCTTGTGTTCCATTTAATAACAAGATTAAATGAACAACATAATATTACTAAAACATTATCTGTCATTTATTTCAAAGAAATTTGATTTTTATTTATTAATATTAGTAATTGATTTATGAAGTAAATATAAAATACTAGCCCAATATAATTTTATTGTAAAAGTTTTTGAAAATAATCATAGGATTTTAACTAAAGTAAGTTTATTCATAAAAATAATAAATTTCCTCCAAAAATGGTTTTTATTATAATAAATTGCTTAAAATGTTTGTAAAATTATTTGAAAAATGTATTTCCATTTTGAATTCATAATTTCAAAAGTAACTTATTATTTATTTTTTAGAAAAAACTTATTTTTAATGAATAGTGAAAAATACACATTTTTATAGAAAATTTATTTTTATTATGAGTAATATACAATGTAAAATTATATTATTCTTAGTATTAAAATTATATTAGTCTCTTTTAATTTAAAATAATTCAATTATGTTTTTTAAAATTGATTTAATACATGAATTTTTTATAAAAACATTATATATTTTAAAAAGGAAATTTTTTGAAAAAAATTATTTTTCATTGTTTATTATTGAATTAATATTAAAATACATTATTCAAATAATTTTATTTCAACTTTTAAATATGGATTCTATTATTTATATTATTATGTTAAAATTTAGGAAATAGGACTCATTTATTTTTGGACAATATGAATAGTAAACTTTGTAAATTTTATTTGCACAATATAGGGTAAAACCTGGTGATTTTTAATTAAAAATAAAATTATATGAACTATATAATTAACTAAAAATAACATAAGTATTATTTTATGAATATATATAGACATTAATAATCCAATTTTATTATTTAGTCCATTTTTTATCCAATTTGATAAGATTATAACCTTTATAAAATTTAATTTAATGAAAAGTAAAACATTTAACAATCGTATTTTTAATTAAACAAATAATTTTAACTTTAGTTTTTCTAAATGATATATTCAACTATAAATAGTTTTTTAAAGTAAAAGATTTATATTCATTATGGTAATTTATTTTTTATTTTTAAAGAATGAATAATTAACATAAATTCATGCACAACATTGAATGAGTAATTAATCAAATAATGAAAAAAATAAAATAAATGATATTCAAAATAATAAAATTTTTATAATTTTACCTAATTAAGGTCATATTTGAATTTCCTAGAATCCGATTCCATTTTTTTGGGATGTTTTAAACAAATTGATTCGATTTATAGTTATTTTATTAATTTTATTAAATTCAATGTAATGAATAGTTTCAAAATTGATACTAATTATATTTTATTCAAATAATATTTTATTAAATTATTTAAAATTTATAAAAATGTTAAATAAGGAAAAAGGGTATAATTTATATTCTAATATTTTACATATTTTCAATTATTGTCCTATTAACACCATATAAGTAAAAATTAAATTCTTTTAATATTCAAAATGTTTTGACCATAGTTAAAATTAAAATAAGTTAACTAAGGGTCAATCAAAATGATAAGGTTTAAAATTATTTCAAATCATGTCTAAAATATTTTACTTAGGGGTATTAATACCCTATACCACTATATATTCAAATAAATTTTCATTTTGAAATATCATTATTGAGATTTAAATTAATATATATTAATATTTTGAGATATTCTAGATGTTCCCTTAACCTGAATTATAAAAGGACACATCCTCCCTCATTTTTTTCATCACTTTGAGCCTTCTATATTGACCATACTCTACAAAATTATATTCTCAAATTTCATATACATATTATAGTGAATCTTTATTATGCAAAACAACATCCCCAGATTGCTTTAGAGTATATCTAAAGTAGTCAATTCAAATAAGATAAGGTTTGAATGTGGACACAGAAAGGTGAGACTCAAGGTAATGGTTTATTTCACAATATCATAATTATTTGATATTCATTATGTTTAAGTCTCCATTAGGGAATATCTATCTTATATGACCATGTTTTAAAAAATATTTTCAAAAATAATTTTACAGTTATCCTATAATTATTTAAATTCATTTTTACACATGTTTTCCTTTTTACTAAACCATTTGAAAGTAATATTTTTTCATTTTCCAAATCTGTTACATCATTACTTTTCTATGACAAATAGTGTGGAATTAATTTTTTTATCATATAATGAAAGATATGATTTTTCCACCATCATGATTCCTCAGTGATTTGATTATTTTTTAATAAATTTACATGTTTATTTTCAAAAGAAATATTTTTTTTCATAAGTGTACTGTTTTTTAGAAAATAAAAGTGATTTCAAAATATATAAGTAGTTTTCCCCAATAATTATTCCAAGTGTTCTTCCATAATTAATTTCTTTAAAATATGACACCCTTTAATGTTTCTTAATATATAATGGGTATATGGTCCAAGGATTCTATAATTATAATTTATTTTAATGTTTTGTCATTATAATGACAAGATGTTGGTGAAAATTGTTTCTCTTTTAAATTGTTTATACCATGATGAAATGTTTATGAAACCCATTTCATTTCAAGAGAACTGTGATAATTAATGTTTTATGATCTTATATCAGACATGTGTGCTATTTTCATTATATGATGTGAGGGACCTATATTCCCCTCTAATTCCATGGGTAAATATTAATATCTACTGAAATAACAAGGGGAAACAAGTTGATGGGTTTGATCCACTATGTGAAACAGGTGAAACCAGATCTACTATGGGAAATATGTGCATCTTAGTCTACTGTGGGTAATAGGTGAATCTTGATATACTATGGGAAATATTTTTTTCTACATCCCCAATAGGAAATAAGTGATAAGACTAGATCCACTATGTCCATGGTATTGGTACATAACCATGAAATATGAAATGGTTTTCTATATTTATGATGGTTCTAGACTTTTATGACATGTTCTTCAGGTTTATGATTAATTTCTAAGATTTTAACACTCTTATAGACCATGATTTTTAAAATTATGATGTTTTATTACATGAATCATGTTTATGATCTATGACAGGTTGGGTATCAACATTTTTAGTTATGTTCAACATCACATACCCTAATTATTTTATTATACATGGATATTATATTTACCCTTTTTGAGAATCTGATCTCACCCTTGTTATATTTCCTTCTCCAGGTTATGAAGAAAGGTTTATGTTGGGTATTATAAAGTGAAGGGTAATGTGAAAACATATTTTTGGGAGATTTTGAATATCTTTAATAAAATAAGAAAATATTATTTCACGTCTCCAAATACACAAAACTATATGGTTATGTGTTGTCATATTAGAAAATTTATTAAATATTCATCTAAAAATTTGTGATATTTATATGTGAAAATACTAGGTCATTATAGTTGGTCTAAAGGGACAGTTTTATTCAACCATTTAAGATTCGTATTAGAAAAACAATAGTGATATCCATACAGATATGCCTAAGTATATGTCTTGGATATTTCAGGGGATATCTTCAAGGATAAGTCTAAGGATAAATCTATGTATAAGAAAATATCCTAGAAATTTGGTGAAGGATAGATCAAGGGGATTCAAATCAATTAAATCTCTATCTAGAAACTAAAAGTATGTTTGTATCAGGTGAAGAGGTGTCTTGGGGTAAAAACATAAAAAATGGTGCATTTATCTTAAATTGATCATCACCTATTTCTTGCGAATAGGTGTTTCGCCATGCCTAGTTTGATACTATTGAGGGATGTGCCTTGCAAATTCTGAAAAATTCATTATAAACCATCATTATAGATTTAAATAATTACCTATAATAAAATATGTTAATACTATGGTTTTATAGGTAGAAAAAATAATTTTATGATTTATACATCTTATAATTCATTTTTTATGATTGTGTGGTTTTCCACTATGATTAGTGTGTATCATGATATGGTTTAGGGTTTTAATCAATGTATATAACCTAAATAAACCATGTTAATTCATTGTGTGATGAACAATTAAATGAATGTTCTATATAGGAACTAATCATTATGGGATGTGGAATGAAGAATCTTGATATTATGATAGCACAAATTTAACTGTCTCTAAATCAGGTCGAGTTTTCAAATAATCAATGGTTGGAATAACATACTGTTGAATCTTTCATGGGGTGAAATCCAACATATTATAGTAAATCATCTTATCCACTGGTGGCTATGATATGGATCAATATCATTGGGGAAAATATAATGTCATTCAATGCATGAGACATGAAAAATATATCCTAGATATATATCATTATGAAGTTTGATAATACCACTCATGTACTATTATTAAAAACAGAAGGTAATAAGAAGAAATTCAATATAGGGAATGGAAAGAGTTTAAAGGGATATTTCTATGTAAATACTTTTTCATATTATATTAACAAATATTAATAAGTAATTCACTGAGATTAATAAAATGGATTATAAATCTTGTGGTACCTATGAATATAATTTTACAATACAAACAAGGTATTTTTTTGGTTTAATCATCATCCCTAAAAGAAAAATTTATAAATTCATTAGTGGATTGAAACCAGGTCTTCAAAATTCATTGGATATTGGATAATTTAAAACAATAAAGAATTCATTTAATGTGAACTAAAGGTAGAAATGTAAATTGGATATTCCTAACATTCCAATTATGTTGATAAGAAATTGAAGATTGAGTCTCATGAAAAATAAAATGTTGGACACAAATTCCATTAGTCTCCAAGCCAGATATGATGGAATCATAAGTAAAACTATTCAATGAAGTTGGGAGGTGCTTTAAATTTATAATGGAATATCACAAATCCCTAAATTTCAAAATGTGATAAATGTACTGATTAATGCAATAAAGATGAATAATATTCAAACTAATTCACCACCTAGACTCCATTGTTTTAATATTCAAGGAGTTTTATCATTATGTGAATAAATTCCCCAATCAAAGGTATAATGAGGATGATAAGTCAATGCAATAACAAAAGAAAAAGGTTAAATCGAAATACTATGAAATTATAATTAATGGAGTGAATCTTGATAATTATTTTTCACCTATCCTCTATTACTATTTTTGGAATTTCATGTTGATTTTTTATTTAAAATACTTATTAAACATAATTTTTCTTCCTTTAGTGAAATTTCATGATAGTATCTCCCTATATATGGATTCTGGAATGATGAAATCACATTTTATATTCTATATATGAAATGATGAACCCATGCATCTAATTGAAATTTATATTATTATATAAGATCCTATATAAGGATGAAAGGGTGTAAAAACTTTTAGAAATTTATATGTCTTCAACAACATAAGAGTTATGGATACCATCATGGGTTTATGATTATAAGGTTAATGAAAATTTTAAATTCATTTACATCCATTTTTAGCATTAATTTTGTGGGAGTATATCAATATTAAGGGTATTTTAAGAGATATTTATATGAATAAAACCCTTTGGTTTTGTATATGTTTTAGTGAAAATGTTATTTAAGTAGTATTTCATTTACAATTTAAGGACATAAAATATAATGTATTGGTAACCATTAGGGTTTATAACATCTTTTATGTTAAGGAAATTTTAAATTTTAGTCAGCCACCTTATAAAGTTAGCACACATCGTTGAAATAAAGGATTATTTATCCCTAGTTAATATTTCTATAATATACATTAAGAAAGTGGTAAGGTTTCAAGTGTTACCACATTCAATTGTATCTGATTGGGATTTGATGTTTACATTGATGTTTTTCTGAGGCCTTCAACATGATCTTGATACAATGTTGAGATTCAACATTGAATATCATTATTTAAAATAATTTAGTCTGATTGAACAATTCAAACACTAATGGATATGATAATATTTTATTCTAAATATTTCGAAGGTGGTTTGGATAAACACCCTCTTCAAGTTGAGTTATCATGACACATTAGCTTTCAATAGAGAATTTAGATGGATCCTCATAAAGCCTTTTATGGATGGAAGTTTAGAACTCTAATATACTGAAATTAAGTATTAGAACGAAATATATTGGGACCTAATATATATAAGAATATGAGAGAGAAGGTTATATCAATTCATAAACACATAAATGATTCTCAGAGATGACCAAAAAAAGTTAGGTTGATAATCTTAGTAAAGATCTAGATTTTCAAGTGGGTGAAATGGTATTCGTATAAATATATCCCTTGAATAGAGTTATGATATTTATAAAGAATGGAAATTGTATCCCCGGGTATATTCATCCTCTTGAAAAACATGATCGTGTTAGGATGGTAGTTTATTGATTGGATCTCCCACCAAATATCTCTCAAATTCAATAGGTGTCATATGTATCTATCATAAGAATTTACGGACCGAATACATCACATGTGATAAACTCGTATGTTGTACCACTAGTGAAATATCCATTTAATGAATAAAAACAATTAGATATTCTAGATCATATAAATAAAGTTCTATGAAAAAATATCCCTCGATTGGTTAATGTTTTATGGTGAAATCCCTGGTTTGAAGAAGTTAGACAAGAATATAAGGATGTGATTAGGTAAGGGTATCCTTATTTTTTGGATTTAAAAGAAGAATTTAAATGGTGAAATAAATCTTTTGGAGGGTGGAATTTAACACCATGATATTTTTATTAAATATATCACTTTATATAATTTTATTTTTTTGATTGCTTGTGTTTCACGGAACAAAAAGTTTTAATGAACTGTATAATATTATTAAAATATTATTTATTGGTTATTTCCTAACCATTGAATTGGTCTATATGAATATTATTAACTGATCTATTAAATAAATATAATGATATAACTCAATATAATGGTATTCAAAATTGTTTAGAGCATAATCAATCAATTTTTAGTATAGTCATTTTATTTTTAAAAAAAAAAATTTCCCATAATTCTTTTATAATTAATTTTTGAAATATTTAGAAAATTAATTAAAAAATAATAATATCATTTTTTAAATTAGCATGTCACAATTATCTTTAGTTGAATTTTTGATAAAATATTGATCTTTCAATAAATAGTGAAAATTAGTAATTTTTTTAAACAATGTTTTTATTTTAAGGTTTTTACAGAGTCCAACTATATTTTGGTGAGTATTAAAATTTTAATAGTTAATTTTATTTTAAATAATTTGACGATTGTTTTTTGAATGAATTTTATACTATAATTTAATGAAAAAACATTTTATATTTTCAAGGGCCATTTTTACGAAAAAAAACAATTTTTCTTTGCATTTTGCATATTTAATTTTATGTTGAATTATGAAACCTGAGATATTTTAATTTTGAAAAAATTATTCTATATTTTGAATCATGACACCCAAATTTAGTAAATAGGTCCCTTTTATTTTTGTATATTATGAATAATAAACATAGTAAATTTTGTTACCATGGTATAGGATATATCAGGTCATTAAATGGTTAAAATAAAATAATTACAATTATTAAATGACACAAACACATGCCTAAGTCTTGTTTAGTAAGTATATGTAGACCATAATCATAAAAGTGTTGAATTTATTACATTTTGGAACCACTTGGATAATATTATAATCTTTATAATATTTTATTTAATTAAATGTCAATCTTGTCACACAATAATTTTTAATAAGAGTAATATTATTAAATTTTGGTTATCTATAGAATATATTATCCTACTAATATAATTCTAAAATCTAAAAAATTATGTTGATCATGGAAATATATTTTAAATTTTTAGTGAGGAAATAAGTACCTTAAGTTCATAGACAATGATGGTTCAGTAACTATTTAATTAATGGGAAAAGTAAATAAATGATATTAAAAATATTAAAAATATTTTAATTTGACATAATTAAAGTCATAAAATAATATAAAATATGACTATGACATGTTGGAGATTTATTAAAATATATTTTTATAATTGTGTGTTTTTTATTGATTTTATTAAAGTAAAATAAATTAATAAAATCCAAATTAACCATAATTATATTCTATGAAAATATATATTATTAAATTATTTAAAAATAATTACATATTAAATAAAAAATAGTAATTTAAATGGTCTATAATATAATTAAGTGTTCATTTATGGTGAAATCTACACCTTATAAATTAAAATTAGATTTTATTAATATTGAGTATTTTGTTACAATGGTTTACAATTAAAATAAGTTACCTAAGGGTTAATCAAAAAGGAAATTATTTAAAATGAAACAAAAACAATTCTAAAATCTACTCGATTATAGGATTATCACCCAATCACCACTTATATTTGAATCCCTTACCATTTTTAGGAATTTGGATTGAGAGTAAATTTATTATAAACTAATATTTTTAGAAATTCCCAAGCTTCTACTCACCTCAATTATAAAATAAATCATCCTCCCTCACATTATTGCAACACCTTGAGCCTTCTATCAGAAGAATATTCTACCAAATTATCTTCTAAAATTCCCGAGAAATATTCTAGAGGTGTTGGTATTTCCAAAAAAACAACCCTATATCCCTTTAGAGGAGATCTAAGGGAATCATTTCGAAAAATAAGAGGTTTTATTGTGAGAAAGGAAACTCAAGAATTCATGTTAAGTTTTATCTAAAAATATCATTTTTATTTAGGGTTTTTATGTTTAGATCTCCACTGGGGAATATTTATCTTCCATGAAAATTTTTTTTAAAAAAATTTTCAACTTTTTTTACTATTCTCCTAAAATTATTAAAATGTCATCCTTACTCTTGTTTGAATTTTTAGAAAATGGTTTTAAGGGAATATTTTTGTAACCATTAAAATGAGTTACATTCTTATTTTTTGAATAAAAATAATGATGGAATGTTTTTCTAATTTATACTTCATCATAGTTTTTTATTCCATCACAAGACCTCAACAATTTCAGGCATCCTTTACATGTTTAGAAGTTTATTTTAAATAAAATTGTATTCATATATAAGTACTAAATTTTTTAAAAAAAAATATGTGTTTTAAATATAGAAAATTTCTTTTCCAAAAAAATTGTTCTAACCATATAAGATGAAATCCTTTTATTTTACATAAGATTTAATTGGTATATGGTCCAAGGATACCTTATTTTTTCATTCTCTATATGGATTATGTTTATAAAGATAATCTTTTTGATAAAACTATTCTATTTTCAATGGTTTATACGCTGATAAAATGTTTATGAAATACATTTCATTTCAGGAGTTCTATAATGATGAGTATTTTATGATCTTATGTCTAACATATTTATGATTTTTTTTATATAATGGTTGAGATTTATATATACCTCTAATGCATTGTCTAAAGATTAATATCTCACCACATAAAAATGGAATGAAAATTCAATGAGAATGATCTATTATGGGAAATAGGTTCATCCTGATATACAATGGGAAACAGGTGCATCATGATCTACTCTGAGAACTAGGTGTGTCCTGATCCACTATGGGAAATGGGTGCATCCTGAACCAAAATTGGAAACAAGTGATAATTCCTAATCTAATATGTTTATTGTATTTTTATTTAATCATAAAAATGTAATTTTTTCATAATTTAGAGTGGTTATACACTTTTATGACATGCATATATAGTTCACGATTGATTAATGCAAATTTATTAACCTTATAAACCATGTTTTCTAAAAATAAATGTTTTATTCCATGAATCATTGTAATACTTTTTGATCACGTGGGTATGAACATTGAAACTAATGTTCATTATCACATATCATTATTCTTATCTTATTATTTTTAAGATCAGAGATATATATCTCATTTGTTTACCCTCACTAAATATATAAACTCACACTTTTTTATGTTTTATTCCATATCTTATGAGGAAAGGGTTAGGATGGGTATTTCTAAGAGGATTACTACATGATAAGATCTTCGTGGGAGATTTATAATATATTTAATGAAATTAGATGATTGTGCTTCTAGTATCCAAAAACATAAAACTTTTGTGGTCCTTGGGTATGTGTTTATGAAACAAAAAGAATATTCATATTAAATTTTTATATTTATTAATGAAAGGATAGGGTTGTTATAATGAATATGTCACAAATAGTTTCATAGTATTTGTAAACTAGATAAATACTTGAAATTCACATTACATTTTAATACCCAACATTCACAAATAATTTTCAGTGCTAATTAAATTATTTTTAATACTATAACCTTGAAAGTCATTCAAAAATCACATCCTTGTATCCTAGGAAAAATAAAATATAAGAAAGGTGTGAGTTCAGATTTTGAGTAAGGTTAATCGTATAGTGGATTCTATGATTAAATAAGGAATAATAAATATAGAAATATAAATAACTAAAACAAATTACACTTAATCAGTAACTAGATAATAATATGATTGGAATAAATTACTATTGAAGAATTATATATCAATAATTAAATGATATTTAAAACACCACTATGGATATTATTACTAATTAAATAATCACATGGAATATATATAATTTAATCCATAATGAGAGAATTATTAACATTGTATATCTAAAACATATCATCAATGCCTTATTCAAAAACATATAATATCATCGATTCCTTCCATAGAGACATCAATATAAATGGGTATAACATAATCCAATATGGAAACTAGTTTGTCTCATGAGATATAATGATACATCGAGGCGCTATAGCATGGCCCAAAAATCACTTAATAGGTCCAATTTATTCCTCATATGAAAGGTTAGAAACATAATTCACATAGAAATTCATATTTAAACTAGAATACAAGATTTAAATAGTTTCATAAATTAATGTAAATAATTATAAACCATCAAGTGTAAATTGAATGGGGACAGGATACTATATCCCCAGTCAAGCTGATCACAAACCATCCCTATAATATTAATTATTGTGTTATTATAGTATATACCAAATAAAGAATAATTAAGATCAATTAACTTCTTCTTAGATAAATAATTATTTATAAATATCACTTGGAAAATTTCATGAGGAAAATATCTTTTCATTGAAGATCACCAATTTAATTTTAAAACAATAATATTCATCAAATATTTTCAAAATCCTTTTCTTTGAAAATCAACTTTAAAAACAAAAAAAATTAGAATATTAAAAAATTCATTAAAAAGGTAACATGAAAACATGAAAAGAAATATTCAATTTAATTATGGTCATGATGGTGGGAAATTATTTACATTTCATATATATTAAGAAGAATAATAAATTTTCATTTTTAAAAAGTTATAAAATTTCCTTGTTCCGAAAATGAAACGAAGATTCCATTAAACCGATTTTTTAAAAACTCGATCATTATTAAAATTTTATTTAATAAAACATTTGTAGAATATAATTATTTTTTTAAAATATATTTATAAAACATGTTTCTGGATGGAAATATTATTTTCAATAAAATATTGAAATAAATTCTCATTTGGATAAATATATTTTAGTAATCATGTTTAGTACTAAAAATATGATGTATAGTACTTTTACTTTCAAAAATATCATGAATAACCAAATATTAAGAAAAAATATTATATTTTTTATATAAATATAAAATAATTCCCATAAGATAGTGTTAAAAGGAATAATCTCGAATAATGAGGAGACTTTGAAATGAACTTTTATCATTTTTGTAACAATTGTATCATAATCCCGATAAAAGAACTAAATTTAGATAAAAAAACTAAAAGGAAATAATATATATAAATTTTTTATAACATATAAATATTCTATATGTACACCCACAAAAATAAATAAGTGGTGAATATGGTGTATATCACATGAATGTAAAAGTGATATAAGAAGATCATACCTTGAGTTTGAATCATCACATAAATTATTTATCTTCAAAAATAATAAACATATGATAATTATTTAATTTCATAATAATATTTCTAAATTTTATTATTTATTTTATTTCACTTATTAAAATGTTATATTTATTTACTTAATCAATTATGTTTATGTCAGAGGTTTCAATAATATTTTTCTTATGTGAAAAAATGATATTGGTAGGATGAATATGGTTAAAAAGATAATTATTTGAATATATAAAAAAATAATCATGAAATCATTATCATATTGATACAACTATTATACACTTAAATTGAATCATGAAAGTTTGTTATACAGAATGGACTATGTTACAATCATTTAGATGGTAGTTCATAAGTCCGCATGAGTAACATTTCAATTTTTCAATAATCATTATAAAAAGAAGTTAATTAATATATTATCATTTAAAAATGATAATAATATCAAATATTAAAAATTATTTCTATAAATATAATTTTATATATCATCTATGTGGTGTGGAGATTAAAAGAGTTCTATGTCACTTCATAAAGGTGGAAGTGCACCCATACCCAGACTGTGTTATCTTTTTTCAATGTAAGAAATAAAATGATATATTATATTTTTATAATGATATATATGTCATTGATATAATAATTATTTCATTAATATAACATATAATCATTAAGATTTTACTTATTACTATCTATTTAAATTGGTAGTGAAAAACGAATCACATCGCTTCGCAAGCCAGTAATATGTCATAATCCCGGGTAACATTATTTTATCCAATATAGAATGAATGTAAATAAGGTATATGTGATATAATGACTCAATATTTAATATTATACTACTTATATAATAAATATATATACATATATGTTATATTTATCATCATACCCCACCAAGAGTGGTGTTAATAGAAAAATGAATTACATTGGTTCGGGAGGCGGTAGTCCACCCTACCCACGAATGATGATTTCATAGACCATTTTATGGTGGTGGGGTTATTTTTAGGTTATTAACTTAACCTAAAAACATTTAGTTATATGTAATATATTATGGTAATTATATTATCATTCTTTAATAATAATTTAAGGTTTTTTGGTAGAAAATAAAATAAAAAATCTCAATGAAGAGTGTTACTTCTTCCTTGGGTAACCTCCTTGGGTTTGAAACAAAATACTTCCAACGGTGGATTTATGAAAAAATACAGCTTATAGGATGACAAGAGGTAATTTGGGAACTTATTTTTATAGTTATTGGATGAAAACAATGGTTTTAATGGGTGATTATGAGAGGAGAGGGGCAGATATTTATAAGTGAGGTGAGTAACACAGTTGTAATTTTTGAAAAGAAAAAAGTGTACCCAAGATTCTCACAAGAAACAATTGTCTAAATTTAATTTCTATCAGTAAATAGAAATTATAAGGTCCAAATATTAAATTAAATATATTTTTGAAAATGTGATGAGAAAGTAAGTTTTCAGAGAGAAAATATTCAAAGGTTTACAATGCTTTTATATAAAAATTCAATATAAAAATGATTCAAATGAAAAAAATTATGATTAAAATATTTATTACCGATCTAATTTTATAAAAAAAATTAAAATATAATTTAAAATTATAAATTATTTAAACAAAATGGTATATTTCAATTAAAATTTAGTATTTTCCCCATTGAAAAATAAATTATTTTAAAAAAATCCAAACAATTAACCATAATATAACTTTTGTATGATGATATAAAAAATGAAGTTTATGTTACCAAATAAATTTTCTAAATTTGTTAAAAATTAATTTTAAATTATGTGTGTAAAGAATTATTAAATGGTATTTCTTAAAAATAATGTTTTTTAAAAGACATTTATTTTTCATTTAATTGATACTAATTTTATTAATAATTAGTATATGATTAATAATTTTTTAAGTGTTTAAAATTTATTGATTTCATAATTTAGTTAGTAATATTTATTACCACTTATTTAATGTCTATGTTATAATGGTATACTATATTATAGTTCATTTAGACTCAGGGATTTATGTTCCTCAAGTTATCGAAGTGAATAAATTTAAAGAAATATATGTTGTAAATTTTTTAAATGTGGTTTTTAATGTCACATGAAATATGAGATAAGATGTTCTGATTAATGCCTTTATAGTTGTTACAATATTTTTCTATTCAGATGTGGAATATTAGTAGGATGGAATATAATACAGGCTCACTGAGTGTCCTAAATATGATGTTATTCTGTTTGGCCTGATTGCATTCAAACAACTGATGGCACATTCCTGATACCAAACGGTACAAATATAAAATCATAAAAATTCTTCCTTCTTTTGAAAGTTGTAGGAGTTATTCCTAAAGGACTTACCCACACCTGATAATTATCTGACCCAAAATCAATATTTGTGAAAACCCAAACTCATTAGATATTACAAAATTGGTCATATATTCATGGTAATGTTTAATATATTATAAAAGTAATCATACTCAATCTCTAGTATTCCACAGAAAGCTTGATGGTATGGCCTCCCTTAATAGTGAAAAGAACAAGGGAACCCCAAGATAATGCAATGGGTTGTATAAAAACCATATCATCTTGGTCCACTAGTTGTCTCTTGACTTCTTGGATCTCTGTTGGTTCTTTCAGGTATAAAGGAATATACAGTTTTGGTTCTCCAAGTTATATCTCAATAGTATCCTCTACCACCCTCTCAAAAGGTCGCACAAAAAATTCATTAGGGAAAAAATCTCTGAAACAATAAACTAGTGTAAGGAATTTTTCCTAATATGTTCCTTGAACACCGAAAAAATGGATAACAATATGGGAAGTTACTCCGCAAATCCCATGATTCCCAATTCCAACTCGACTTGCCCAGGAATCCCATTCACCCTTGTGAATATAATTACCTCCCTTAAGTGATGATAAGAACACCCTACGATAATGGAAATCAACTTGCTCATGGTAAGGTCCTAACATGTCCATTCCATGAATGATGTAAAAACCCATCATCGTGAGGATAAATATGTTCCCAAATAAATGATAATTTCAAATATCAATAGTTAAATACCTAAATAATCCTAAAATTTATAACTACACTCCAATAAATGTTTCAAGTATCATCACTCAATAAAAATAAACAATCTCAAAATCAAGGCTTTCTATAATTTTCACAAATATAAAATAACTAGAATAACCTATGTTTAAATAATATGGAGACTAGGATAGAGGCTAATAAAATTTTACCACACAATATAGAAATCCAAGTACTCAACCCCTAATGTGAATTTTTTCCAATATAGTTCCTATCTTTACAGGGAGCTACTAATCCAACTCTAGAATCTGGAGTTAGTGTAGATCCCCTCTCAATGGACACTAAATTAGAGGTTATGAAAAACCATTGAAGCTAATATATCTTTCAACAAGGTCATCATTCAAATCGGTCCTTTATACATTGGGGTTTTTTATGACTTGGCCTACAACACTGGTGACCCAATACATAAATTCTTGTTCAAGTGGTTTGGTTTCCACTTATCCCATGATAAGACTTTTGTTTGTACTTCCTACAACTAGATGAACAACTTGGATATTTAGGTACAAAATCTATCTAGCCTAAACCATTAGGTTTCCTCCTATTTTTTGTTGTGATGAGGGCCTAGTTAAATATATTTAAAATGGTATACTCTCAGAATATGTTTACGTAAAATGTGATGGTGTATAAGACCCCATTCTTACACCTTCTCTCTGTAAATTCTTTGTCACCATTAATAGCCAATGCATAGCATTGGGGTCCCTTGAACTGAATTGAATAGTCTGTGATAGACATGGTACCCTAAAATAGATTCATAAATTACCTTTATCATTCTGATATTAACATCTCTAGGAAAAATTAATCATAAAATTAATTTTTTTAAGTCCCTTCAGATAAAATTTTGATGATGATCTTCAATTGTAATAAAATACCACCAATTCTTATTTGAATCATAGAGTATATAGAATTCAAGATTGACCCTCTATTATGGATGTATATCTATATTCTCAAAAATAGTCATCATAGCCACCATCCATGATATAGTATCCATGGGGACATTATACTTTAAAAAATTAAGTGGATGCTCTTTATGAAACCATCACTTCATCTCTTCCATTAGAGGGTTAGTACATGTGGATCCCAACATAGTGTGCATGAACCGTATGAATCCCACTATAAACTAGGTATTGTCTCCCATGTAAGGTGTAACTAGTTGTAATGCATGTTTCACTATTTTTGGGATAGTTACCCCCATATTTGGAGTGTGGTCATCACCAACTTCCTGGAATTTGACTCGAGGTAGTAAAGGAGGAATTTATCTACTTTTCCAAACATTCTCTATATGTGAATTTTGAAAATAGAGGAATTTTCAACATAAAACTAGGATAGGTATAAATACTTCTTATAATAGAGTGAAATACTCACCTTCCTTCTCCAAAATCTACGTACGAGTATGGGTTCCGTGATTTATAGTAGGGTCCTAGTATATGAATTTCCAACTACAAGGTATAGAGAAATACGCCTTTGAATTTGCAATTGGAATAACCATTTAATTAAAATCCTTTTATTTATGAATCCCAAATTTAGTGATTTTTTTCATATCGTAGTCTATTTTGATGTATTATCAACCCATGTTAGAAATGAATACTCTTTATAATTTATATTAGAATATTATTTTATTGCAACCCAACCCTTACAACCTATGTTAGGACAAAAAATATTGTAAAAAATGATTTCATTAGACGAATTACCATTCTGAATTTATAAAATTTTAATCTTTCTAAATTAAAATTATAATTAATATAATCAAAATCAACTAACATTTCCTAATATATAACATATTCAGAAAACTTAACATATGATAATTGGTTAATTAAGAATCCACCATTATGATATACAACCAAATAGATTTTAGGTTTAGTTGGTCACTTTAAATAATAAGTTATTTACCGTATACTTACAAGAAATGAAAATGAAATTTATGGGAATAAAAATATATCCACTACAACATAGTAGAGTAAATGAACACAATAAAGTGGATAATTTAGGGAATATTCATGACATAAAATCTCTATGTGCCTATAAGGATTCATGGTCAATACTTGCTTTCCAAAACGTGACATGGTTGAAAATAAAAAGTCCTAAAAAAGTTATAAAAGTTGTGTGACACCCTATGGAAAAATGAGTTCAAATATAATTGGTGAAAACTGGAGTAACTTGTCCAATACTATGAAAGTGGGATTTTTTCATTATATGTGGGCTAGTTTCTCCTGACCATGGACTCATTAATAAATTCTGACATATTCCAAGTCTCAGATCTTCCAACCAAAAATAGTAATATGAAATAAATAATATAATATTACACGAATTTGTAATGTCATAGGCTCAATTTGCTCATAATTAACTGAATTTGGATTACCACATTGCCTCAAGAACACATCCCCATACACTAAAGGCTATGGACTCATAGTGAGGGTTTAAGGTGATACAATGGGGAGATTATACACCATTGATAAAAGTGGACTGTAATGGTAAAATATGTGAATAAACCTATAGAATCAGTAATAATAGAAATATTGGAAGTAAAACATTATGGTAGAAAGATTATATACATAGAAAATATCCATTATCATATAAAAAATGTTTTCATGTCACCATGCTGTAGAAAATTAGAATATATGGGGAACCAGGATGTAGGCACGTAGGTATACATGATATATAAATGTTTTAGAAAGGACTAAAAACTATCTCCCAGACCATCAAGAAAACTATCTCAGTCCCCATTTCTCGTACTCACTCCTAGTACAGAAAATAAAGAATTCATAGTGGGTTATTTCCCCTTGTCTATATCTGCATCTATGTTGCCTTTCTAGGAACCAAATGGTGGCATGAGAAGGCTGTGATTAAAACATTGTAGGACACCAGCAATTGTTTCTAGTATTATATTCCTTATGAGTGTAAAATGTGAAGCATAGAGGTAATAATAATAATGATAGTATATTAAAGACAAAATACACATTCCAGTTCATCTCCCCCACGGTTCATCAGTACAATACAACCTTTATTGACCTAAGCTGAAATGTCTTGGAGAACATATCAATTTCTAATTTAAATTATATTGTAGGATTTTGACCCAAGACTCATCACCATGGAATACCATGATAATTATATTTATAAAAGGAATTAGTAAGTACCATAGCATTTTTTGACTTAATATATAAAGAAAGACAGGGTCTTGATGTATGTAAATAATTGATTAAATCTATATATGTTGTGTTTTATGGAAGACACGTCATTTAACTAATTGGAACCAAGGAGTTCCACATTGGTTACTGAGTTACTACTCTAGGAACAATATAAAAACCCATCCTATTATGAGTTCATCCATGTTATTACACTTAGGAACTCTGGTATCACTCTAGGCATGGTATAAATTCATTTCCCCCTGATGTCATCCATGGGATTACACATAGGGAATCCAAGTGTTGCTCATTGTATAATATGAATCCACCTACCTTGTAATCCCATTTAGTGAATTTTGTGTATGAATCCATCTATCTCCAATAGTAGAATATATTATATTCATTATTAATTTAATTCAATGTGCCCAATGAGCATATCAAAGGCATTCAGAGTTGAAATTATTTTATCTCCCACTAAGTGACGTGATAATCTTCATGTGAATGTTATAAATTGATAAAATTTAAAATTCACATAATTCAGTTAGGACAGTTCATTTATAATTTATAACTTAGTAATAAGAATGAAGAAATAAGACTGATGGTACATGGACTCATTACAACCCATTTTCCATAATTAAATTAACATTCCATTTGATTTACATTAACATACCAATAATAAAGGGGGAATAGTTCACCTTATATGGTGATTTAATTATGTAAGAAACACATGATTATAGATTACAGTTTAACGACGCACCTAAGGGATGGATCTAATTGCCTTTTTTAACCACCGTTAATGTCAATGGGTATCAAAGGTCTTGTAGGTCAATGACCATTCATTTAATTAAAAAAACATATTTTAATAACTAACACAGGGAAATTCAGGTACGTTGCATAGAAATTCATAATAAAAATGTACATAATTATAGGGAAAATAATGATACCACATACCTTAGATGGGGAAAAGACTCCTCATCAAGTATCAGCCGCTACTATGTGATAGAATGGGAGAAATCATAGAAACATACAAATTCATAAATAATAGTGCATATTAGCTCACACCTAAAATGACTCCAATATAGAGATAGAAATAATAAAAATAAATTAATGGATTAAAGGGCTTAAAATTTGTTATCCAACTTACTAAATATTGTTCAAATAATATTTAAAATGAAGGAGAATGATTAAAGGATAGGAGAAGAGAAATGAGAAAACATACAACACAACGTGTGAGATTTTGCATGATTTTTGAGAGACAAGGGAGGAAAAAGATTTAAACTCCTGGTATGAAAATCATAATGGCACAATTTTTAAAGGGGGGAATTGTTTGGTTGTACGGTTGGTCATGTAATGTGACACTATTGTCCATATGAAACACCCCCTTCCACAGATTGACCAATGATGCACACATTATGTTAATCTCATTTACAAAATTATGCACCATTTCATGTGAATTTTCACACACCATCGCATTATTTTACAAACCATGCTTCTCACTGTTTGGTCTTCCCAGTTGAGTCACATGGTTAGAACAAACTATGTTCCCACCATTTACCTCATACTGTATATCCAAATATTAGACCTTCTAGATCAAAACAAGTTTTTATCACTCTTGAAACCCTCTTTAGTCCATTAGGAACTTTTATTTGAGTAAAATAGGAGATTAATATCAAAATGTGGGGGATACATAACATTATAAAAATTCTTCACATTACATTACATTATTTCAAAGAAAGAAATATATTATATGAAGCTTATAGCTCAAATTTATCAATACACCATGGTAGAAGATGAGTGTATTTGAATTTGAAGAAACATTCTTTTGGGATAATATGATTTAATAAATTTCCTACTATTTGTCAATTTTATTTATTTTTCAATTGGAAAATGTTGAGGGACAACATCATTAGTGAGTTATGAAACCACAAACTATTTTTATTTCTAAATGGGAAGATATTACTATAGACATTGTCACTATATTTCCAAATTCTCCTATAAATAATGATCATATAAGGGTTATTATTGGTCAACATACCAAGTAAGAACAATTAATAACTATATGGGGATATATACCTCTTAATCCATCTACATGTCCCTATATAATTGATGTTATGAGAGTTTAAAGTTAACCTATTTCAATTGAATTTGATCAAGATCTATGGTTTACATTGAAATTTAACAAAAGTATTCTAAATAATCTTGACACAATTCTATATTTTAATACTTATTATCAACCACGGATAGATGGATTTCATAAAAGGATTATTTAAACAATATATGATTTGTAGAGTCTCTGATGAATTTAAAATCATTTTATATGGGACCAATATTTACTTCACTAATTATTATATAATAATATTTTCTATTCATGTTTTCAAACGGAATGAATAAATCATTTTCATGGAAAATATGTCGGAACTAACTTGTTGGGTTAAAGTTAGTGAAATTAATATTTTAGTCCCAGAACATATTGAGGATACAATGGTCATAGTGAGAACTATTCATAGTTATGTTATCTCTAATTAAAGTAGAAAAAATTATATGCCAATAAAATAGTAAGCAATTAAAATTTCCAGTGGTAGATCATGATTTCATAAATGTATTAATGTGGATGGGTTTTATAGGGTTTGAAATGAAAGGGGAATAATGTTTTCTGTAAATAAGGACTCTTGAAATTATTGAAATATAGGGTTATTTACCTAAACATTTTCTAAATTTCATGTATCCTCCATAATGTTCATAATTTTTTATATATCTCTTCAGTGGAGAACTCTATTCCTTACCAAATGCATGCGATCACCTCTGAGGAACTATAATTGGATCCTCATTTATCTTACTATGAAGAGGCTATCAATATTCGTAAGATTTGGGAACAATTGTTATTGAATTGGATGACTGAATTGATAATGGAACATTATATAAATCAAAAAATATAATAGGAAATGTTGGAACATGAGGAAGTAATGATATAGAATAACCCACAACTATTCAAGAATTGATATCCTTGAAAATATTGAGGATGAAATTTTTTAAATAGGGAAGAATGTAACACCCACGATTCAAATATGGTATGTGAAACATTCATTAAAAATAAACTATAAAACAATAAAATTCTAATATTTCATAGAATTTTTTTTAAAATTTATATGATTGATAACATTTTTTACCCTACTATGTTGAAATAAGACTGGATTAAATTTTTGAAATTTTCACACAGAAATGAATTTTTAGGAACCATTGAATGTATAGTATTTAACTAATATCATTTTATATATAATAATGTTCCATAAACCATATAATTAATCCTAACATTATTAATAATTAGTTATACATAAAGGTAAAATTATTTTATAGTAAAAAATATAATTATTTTTTTGAAAAATATATTATGTTGACAATGTATTTATTGAAAATAACCCATATTGATGAATTATTGTAATTAAATTTTTATATTTAATATTCAATTAAATAAATTTATATTCATCCAATGATGGTTAAAATACAAAGAGATAGAATAAATTAATCATATTGTTGAAAAAAAATAGTTTACCAAAAAATGTTTTTGTTGTGTATTAGGGGTTTATTTTTTATTTCTAATTATACACTTTTAGTAATATAATTGAAAAAAAATGAATAAGTATTTGAAATTATAATTTCTAAATTTGTAAAAAATTTAGTTTAATTTTTTCATATGGAATAGTAGCCGATGTAAAAAACAATTACTATTGTAAATGTTAAAATTATTAAAAAGTTTGTTAAAATTAAAGGATAAAGATTAAAATTACATAGAATTCTCTAAATACTATTGTTTAATCCCATTTTGACATTATCCATTTAATATATTAAATTTCACAGTTCTTATCTTCTTGACTTGTGTAAGACAAATAATATATAGTAATATTTCATGTATTTACAATATTGACACCCATCTCACTTAAAAAAGGGAACACACAATCCACTATAATAAAAAAAATGAATGACATAGATATACCAATAACATCCTAAATTCATTTCCAAATTTCCTCCCCATATTATAGACATCTTGGTCTCAAAAAAAATCAACTTCAAGAAGGATTATGGATTAATACAATGGTAGTTAAAAAAAATAAGAGTTGTATGTTCTCATCATGCCTTTTCAAGTTCATTTCTTCTTAAAACCTTTAAAAATTATCAAAAAAACCCAAAAAATAATAATATTCTAAATTCAACTTACATATATTTTTCATTGTTTGTAAATCCATTTTAAATCTCTATTTCATCCTGTGTAAAATAGAAACACGACTCATGTTTACATTGGGATTTTCATCTCCATGGAGTGTTGTAATTTTAATTCCATCACAGCTTTGCATGGGTAGTTATAAAAATGAAATTAATTAATATATAAGACATTTATTACATAATTATGAATATATAAATTTAATATATCATATACCATTATATCATTCCCTCTTTTGGAAACTGATAATTTCACTCCTATATACATCTAGACTACCACCTCCACGAAACTACGTAATATGTTTTTTTATTTCCACCATTCATGGTTGATTATAAAATATTATATAATGTATATAAATTATATTTATGAACTTATTAACATTATTAATATAATGGAACCCTTTTACAATTCTGAGAATGATAGGTAATATACTGAAGTAATATTTTACAAATAGATAGAACAACCATAGGTTTTCGATGTTATTAAGGAATGTTCAAGGAATGGTTTTAAAATGATTCTAAAAGTTTCTTCACAAATTAAATATTGATGAAAGTGGTTATCAATAAATTATTTAATAAATTAAAATTCAATATATGACATGTTAAAACATCTATGTCCAAGTAGACATCCAATGTAAGGGATTTATATTACATTCTCATTTAATTATTGGACTGTTTACCTTCATATTTTCATCAATAAAATTATAAGACCATAATATCATAAACATAATAAAATTACTTAAAATCCAGTTATGTAACGTTTTTAAAAGTTCATATTCAATTTATTTTATTTGTTTCACAAATAAAAATTAAAAAATGCATGTATGGTATTTTATATAAAAAATAATGTTTTAATGTTTTCCTTCCAACTCTTTTTCTCCCATTTCATGGTTATTTTAAATTATTCTTGAATTTTCTTCATAAAATAATTATTTATGTAAAATTCAATTACATTGTTCTTTATTCAGTAATATTTAATAAGTAATTATCTGAAAAATGAAAAAATTGAATTTTAACATTCTATACAAAATCTAGGAAGGGATGTTTTTTTTCAACGCACATGTTATGAACAGATTTTCCCAAATTCATGGTTTTTATTGTCTATTTAAATTAATCTTAAAGTTTCTATGATTCTACAAAGAAAATTATTTTCGAATATGTTTTATTTGAAAATAAACTTTATTTATTTTATTAAATGAATCAAAGAATTTATAAAGTGATTTAAAAATTCATTCATATATAAAATTTAAAAAAAAATATAATGTTTAACTTCTATTTTCTTTTCCATTTCGAAATTTTTTTGTTTTAATAAAAAACCATAATTTATAATGAATTTTTGGTCCACTTTTTCCATTAATGATTCATTATTTTGTTTCCATTGACATTATTATGATAAAATTCCCTACCGCTTTATATCATTTCATTGGACAATGTTTTACTTTCTATATCCATATTAAAAGTATCATGGATTTATATGATATTATTTTCACTACTTTGATATTGACTTAAGAATATAACATTTCAGTATTTAGTAATAGTTGATTAAATACTATTATGATGTTCATTTCATTAAGTAGGGAAATATTTCATATTAATTATTCAATTTAGAGAAATATTTATTTATAAGGAATTTTAAGAATTGATATATAAGGAATATACTGAATGTACAAGAGATGGATTTTCCTACTTGTGGATTGTCCCTATATTCATTGAAGAGTATTGTGAAACAAAATATCAGACATTCCATATTATATACATATCTGGTTTACACCTACATATTTATTATGAATGTCTTGGTTTAGACCTTAAATGTAATATTCATTATATTTTACACAATTCCCAAATGTTAAGATCCTGAATATCTATAATTATACATTTCTTTTATTTATAATTAATTTTATACTCTCCATGTGATTTTTGTGTTGGAAATATCCATATATATAATTTAAACTCAAGTTATTTATTGAATGTCATGTGTTTTGATTATACACTCTACCATATTTATTATTCCATAATTACACAAGATTGCTTCCACTGTATATAAGAATTACTGAGAATATGAGCTCACCGTTTATTTATTCCCTTTCCAAAATATATGAATAAAGATTCTTTGACTGATTTCAAGGATGGAATATTATTTATTATATTATTTTTGTTTATATTAACTGTAATATGGGAATATTGAATTTATCTAGTTTTCTAAGACTATTAAATAAACAACCCTAAAATGAATGATTCCTTATATCTTGTACCTATTTTATAAAATAAATATTATATTTGGATTACTACTGTTGGGTTCGTTATAATAAGCATGTAAGAAAACATAATAAGGGGAGAAATATATAATTAGAAGAAAAATTGAAAATCAGATTTATGTATAAATAATTGTAGAACGACAGTAATCTCAAATGAAAAAACATGTACCATGGAATAAGAATGTAAGATAATAATAATTATCCATGGATAATCATCATATTCAAATGTAATACAAGTTTTGGATGTCCATGAAAAAATTCATAATAAGGAATTATGGAACAAACATAATCATATGAAAGAATTACATAGTGGTAAAAGTATCAAAATAATGGGACCAATTACATTGTGTCTCAATAATTACTTCGTAAGACCAATTCCAATGTAGGCATAAAAACTCACAACCCATTAGTGAATTGTGTTTCATAACTCGTGTTACATTATTCGCTCAAGTATCAAAACTCACTATCAATTATAATCTCATTAGTTACAAAACCATGACCATTTAATTTTATGGTGATATAGGACCCTGACCATCATCATTTTTAAATGTATTTGGAATAAGATATCAATCATTAAACATATCATAAATTCTCATGGGAAAAAATGGGTTACATTTATCACATCATAATAGACACATGGAATGAAAAATGGGTTTCACAATATTTCCAAATAGTATCACAAAAATTAAACTCAATGATTTAACGATAGATACCAAAACTTTGATCACCCCATATAAATATTTCTTAGGAAATTTCATAATGTTATTCAGGAAAAAAAAATTTCCAATGAGAACTTACATTACGGATAAAGTGAAAAATTGTAGTGATACCATAAATGGGTTTTTATGAAAAGTTTTATCTTTTTAAAAAGAGATGATGTTCGGGATAACATTCAAAATTTATTTCCAAAATAGTTCTGTGAATCCTTTGGGAAAAAATTAATTTACAAATAATACTCAATAATATGTCCATTAAAGGATGTAATGTTCATTAGAAAAGAATGTAGTGTGGATGAAAAAACATTTGATTATGAAATAATGGAAATCATTCTTGATATTTTGAAATATCATTATTGAATAAAATAATATTATAAAATGGGTTAACATAAACTATAACTAATAAACACAATCAACTTGACATATCCTCACCTCCAATCTATCATAATAGGAGGTCAACACCAACCAAGCATTGCTGGAGAACTACATGATTCCCTTCCATTTCTCATAGTACTAAAAAATCACATCAAAATATACCCAAAGGAAAAAAGTTGGGTGTGATCACAAATATCAGTTAAATTTCATAGAAAAATCTACAAAATGTCTAAAACCATGCAATTGTTAGTTCTAGCTATAAAAAAATCCATTTTATAAAGTAACTTTGTATGATAAAGTTTTTTGTAAAACATAATTTGGTTTCCATAAAACATATAATATTTACATAATCAAGTAACATGATAATTACATTCGATATAACATAAAATCATAAAAAACATCTATGGATACACCATAAGATAAAAATGTGAGAAAAAAAACAAGAAATATAAAATCATTTATAAAACAACGAATAATTTTTTCACTAGCCAATGGGAAAATGTACATGATCACATGAAGGAACATTGATAACTAATCCAGTAAATATATGAATCCTACTAATATTGAGTCTTGATAAAGTCTATTGATGTAAAAAAAATAATAGATAGTTTGGTCACACACACTAAGGTTTTATGTATCCATTTCCTAGCCAACCAAGGTTCCCAAGGTGCTATTTTTTTAAAAAAAAATTTAAAAAAATGATCATAAGTGATAAAATATTTTCACAATGAAGCATCATCGATACCTTTATTAAAAATACTTTTTATCATTAAAATCACCATTTTTGAATTTCATCTAAAACATAGTGCTAAGAAATATATTTTTCAAGAAAAATACATTTAAAAAATGAATCTCTTCAAAACAAATACACGTTAATATCAAATAAATCATATCTGTAAACTAAACCAACTAAATTAATAAGATCACCAAGTATTATAGGAATTAGATTCATTGTATATAGACGGACAAGAATATGAATGCTTTGAGAACAAAGACTAGAAATGAGTAAGAAAAAGTCCTAACATTCTTAAATCTATAAAAATAGCATCAATTATCTATGAAATCTCATTGATCTAGAAACAATAACCCAATCTATTTATAATATGGTAAGGGGAGAAGAGATAAAATTGGAATCTTTGATGTGAAGAGAAAACCAATTTGAAAATAGAAAATACCATGAAGACATCCACCATGATTTAGAAAATATTGGAAATGATTCATGGTAAGAATCCTATATAGAATTGAGGGAGGTTTAGTTTGACCCCATAAAATATTAAGGGAGCATTAAAAAATGATCAAGAAAAAAATATAGGTTCTAATATTTTAGAGGTTGGATATAGGGGAACTGTTAGGTTAGTTTGTTTAACAACCCATGTTTAGCTTCTCCCCCTGTGAAAAATAAAGTTCATGGTTAATTGGGGAGATTTTTATCGTTTGATAAAAATATTCTGAATTCATTTGAAACCATTAGAAAACCACACATACACCCAAAAAGTTTCCTTCGAGTCTCACACAGTTTCTAAGCTCCTCAAATTATGATAAAACTACAATATCCTTACAGTACCATGATGTATCTTCCCCATTTAGTTAACAATAATCATGTTCCTAAAATATGTGTTTCCCCTGTTTTCTCTATAAATCCAATTGTTCAACCCCTAAATCCTAGAAACCACTAGAACAAACCAAAATATAAACCCGGATCAAACTATGGAATACCTATGACCTATATGGAATCAAAATTCAACCCCATATGATATATTTATGTTCCTATAAATTTAATAAGATTAAACATATGAAAAAATATAAAAAAATGATGTTACATCAATAATTATCATTCTCGGGCTTCATGGTTATCGCATCATTACATACATATTACATGGACATGGAAAATAGTTTTACTATGAGGTATCTTATCCTGGGGATCTATATTCTGAATTGGTTTCTAAATAAAGGAATTTTTGGTCCTAATATCAACATCTTATCATTCTATCACATGGTAATGTTATAGTTGATACATCCTCCAATCAAAAACAAGAAACATGTTATCAATTTACGTTAATTGTGGTAGAAATAACAACAAAAAATGCACCTTTCTAACACTTAAAACAATCCCAAAAGAGAAAAATAAATTATATTGTCTAACCATACTAACCCAAATGATAGTGTCCCATGAACGGTGTATCTCAGACAAATACCTAATCACAAACCTCAAACTCTAATAGGGGATGATAATTGTTTTTATAATATTTCTGATGGATTTGATCAGTATCTGACCTCTTCCATGTCAACATTAACTTTTTCATCATCTCCTGAACAAGGCTTAGTCTAACCAAATATTTCTCCCTCAACTCTACCAAATAAAATGTAAGTCAACATGGAATCCCTTACACTACTTAAAAATTAACCAACTTGATTGAATGATAATAACTATTTTATAGGAAAATTCATCTAAATGTAGATGTTTTCACAAGAACAACCAAAATCCATCATGCATACATGGAGTATCACTTCATGAATAAAAATTTGTCTCTCAGTCTACCAACCCATATATGAATGATACACTATGATCAATTTCAATTTGAAACCCATTACCTATTGAAAACCATTCCAAATCCAAGATGTAAATTGTGAGAAACTATCAAAAATAACTTCAAATGGAACACCAGGAATCATAGAATCCACTCAGACATACAACTGCCCAAGTGGGTCCACCATCCCTATATCTTTGAATTGGAGGAAATGAACTGATTTCATAATTTAGATGATGATCACCCAAATATCATCCTCCCCACCATAATTCTATGTTAATCAACTTATTAAGTCCATATAAATGTCATCCCACATCCACACTGTAAGGGGAATAGATTATAACCAACTAGAAGGTCCCTCATGCTCTTCCATAATTCTCTAACAGGCAAGGAATCATAACACAAAGTCAATAATAAACCACCTTATGCTTCACCACAATACTGATGTCTCATATCATCATACATATTTTTATTCCCAAGTTATATAGACCAAAACAATCAGTGTCAATTTTCTATTAATTCCTTCCTTGGTGTTAAATTAATGGCCAACCTACCTCTGAAACAAAAATTACCCATGAGAGACTGAGACCAATCACTCAAAGTCTACCCACCATTTATGAATTCACTAAAATAATGAAAAATAGAGTCTGACACCATCCTAATCCAATACCACACATTAAATGACATGTATAACTTCAGTAAATTTAACAAAACATCCTCTCCATCCACTTCAACAACCAATATCACCTCAGAGAACAAACTCATCAGAGAGAATTCCTCCATTTATTACTTAGATTTTAATGTTAGTAATTTCAGGATAAATTATTTGTTTACCATGTACCCATTCCTGTGAGTATATGAAATATAAAAATAGAATTTCTGATGTTACTCCACCCAATTCCATTGTTTCATGTTCTAAACCCCAGAGTAAAAATTTGCTTCATTCACTTAGGATCAGAATATACCACAAACCTATCCCCAAATAGATATTTGTTCAATGTTTTAAGATCATGCATAAAATATTCAATCTCAATAATGTGGGTTGGAATATTATTCTCATTGGGGAATAATTACATATTCCCATAGGACACCACTTTATTTCCCTTCCTCAAGACACTCCCGAATCCCATACTTCAAGTATCATAGAAAACATCATAACCCAAACTCATTTCTAGAAGAATCAAAACTTCATCAAAATTTGACCACTTCATCAGTTCCTCATACCTCTAATATTTTTTCTTCTACTCAAAATTACAACCCTTTTCGGTCAAATATTTCATCAGTGCTTGGAGCATAGATAAATCTTGAATAATAGACATGTCATTACCATATATGTCCAAGAATATTTGAATCTCAAACACATTTCCAGGTTACTCTAGTAATATTAGCACCAAATTATTTTCAAAATCCATTGAGATTACCCTATTAGATATAACATATCCCTGAAACATTAATTCTTGGATCTATAAGATAAATTTTTAAATAGTGTCATAAAATAAATTATCTATCAATATTATAAAGTTGATATTCAAATGATACATGTGTTTCTCCAAATACCTTGAGGCCACCAAAATAAAATCCTCATATATTATGATAAAATATTCCAGGAACTAATGAAAACTATTGTTCATAAATTCTATAAAAACAATATGTGTGTTACTGAAACTGAAGGGAATAATTAGAAACTCAAAGTTTCCATAATGACTCATAAACGATGTCTCCAGTATATCCTCTTCTTGAAATCTCATCAGATGATACCCCAACCATAGGTCTATTTTGGAAAACCAATGAAACCCTCGGAGTAAATTGGAGATATCTTGAATTTATGGTAACTATTATTTATACTTACCAATATCCATATTAAGTTTCAATAATCAACAAAAAGTCTGAGGCTTATGGATTATTTCATAAGTAAATAGGTGAATCCCTTTGTGACATGCTCGGATGAATAAATCTTGTATCCTCAATTAGTGATGAATAATTTTCATGCGGCATGTGGGTTCATGTATGTAGGGTGGTCACAGGGAAGGGTTGGACTAAAAAATTGACCATTACTAGCTTGGGCCAGTGTGGGTTGTTCCCACTTGAGTGTGAGCTTAGTTGGGTTAATCCCAATCATGTATGGTCTTACCTGTGGGCCAAATTTAAAAAAAATATTATTACAATATATGATTCCTTATAATTTTAATTTTTTAAAAAATCATTATTAAAGCTTGAAATATAATTTATCAAAATAATAGTCACACTAATTCAACATTCATTCACATGTTAATTTTTAATTTTTCTAGATTTAGTGTTTTAATATGATTTTGAAAAATTTGTATAAAAATTATTGACCATATTCCCAAGGTGTGTCACCCCTCTATCGAAAAATGAAAAACATATACCATGAATATGGTTCCAACTATAAAATAGTTATTATAATCCTAATATATTTGGCATCAATTTATTATTTTTATTATTTTTATTTTATTTTAATATTATAGAAATTAGAAATCACCCCATGGAAACCATAATTTCTTCCTCGTAAATAATTCATTAACTAGAGATTTTTCATTCATTCATAGGTCTTTCCATTCGCATCACCACTAATCAAACATAATTATTAATTACCACTCACTAATCACTCACCTCTTTTCCATTACTATAGATCACTGCCACTTTAACATTACCAAATTAGAAAATATTCCCATTAAAAATTGTTATATATATCCCATAAAACATTATTTATGTTTGATCCACACTTCACTACATTATGACCATTGTGAAAGAGTGAAAAATAAAATATTTAAATGATTTTAAATATTATTTTTATATAAAATTTGGGAAAACTTATGGGATACCCATGATCTTATAAGGAGAGGGGTAGGCTTGAAATTTTTATTCTGAATATATGTAGGCATTTTTAGACAAACCCACATAGAATCAAACCAATAGGGGCATGACCAAGCCTTACCTAACCCATGCATTTTACATTATTAACCTCAATATGTTCTTACTGGACTATAATTTAGATTAATTCAATAGGTTCTATGTGATATGATTTTGGATAAATTTTACACATGCTACATAGATGGTAAATAGTGATCTTATCCTCTCATTGTGCTAGTGAGCCATAAAAATCATCAAGAATGACCTCGTTGTATGCACTGACCACTATAGGAAGTGGGTTTCTCAATCATGATTCAACATCAGTGTAAGAAAAAAATTAATAATTGTAGATCTCTCTCTTCATGTGGATCTAGGGATTACCTCAGTGTCAACCGGTATGGGGGACTTGAGTGTGGTCTTCCTCTCTCAGCAACACCTCCCCTTCCCCTCTTATGGATTTAGGGTTTCTTTCTCTCCTGATGGTTTTTGTGTTTGGTGTTTTTCTTGGCTCAGTTTCCCATAGGTATTAATTTTGGATGGTCTGTTGATGGATCATGATGTTGACATCGTCTTTTGGCCCTTCCCTTGGTTCTTTCTTGAACCCCTCACTCCCACTTCTAGTGAGTTCACTCGACTCAGCCTCCTATGCAGGTTCTTCCTCAGTATACATCTACTCAATTTCATGCACATAATGGTGATTCTAGTCCAAATCAAGTTTAACCTCCTTACCTATGACCCTTCATGAGGGTTGTTTTCATCTTCCCACCTTGTGTGGTGTTGGCTATGTTTCTCACTTCTTTGAGCATCTACCCGTTGAGTTTCTCACTACAGTGGTGTCAAGAGTGGCTCATGGGTTGGGTGTGCTGACGATTTCTCTGGTGATGGTTCTGACATCCTAGAAGTCTATAGTGACGAATCATTTCTATAGGTGACTATTATGCATAAGTGATTTTTCAATATAGAAATGGATATTTCAGTGATCATACTGTGTATTGATTTTTGTGGTGGTGTTTTTTTGGTTATTTCTATATTGTATTTGTGGTATGAATTTCCTAGTGATGTGATTTTTCTATTGGTTTATGTGGTTTTTGGTTCTAAAGATTCTACAACCAGATCATCTATAAGAGGCTTTTGTAGAATTTTTTTTGGGTGAGAAGTTAACACATTACCCAGGATATCTGGAATTGGATGTTTGAGAGGGCATGCCTATTTCCACCAATACTAGGACCGTGAACTTTTTCATGGGACATCTATAAAAGTAGCAATGTAAGGTGGAATAAAGACTTAATATTTTTTTTATACTTGGAGGGGATATTCTCTTTTAGTGTTGTTTGTTTATGGTCTTATGATTTTGGACCATTGGGGCCAAGTTTATGATTAATTGATTGATGTCATGATGGGTTTTCCCTAATTCCTCAATGGGTGGTCAATCCTAAAAAAATTACCTTTCAGACATTTAATCAATATTCAACCACATCAAGGAATATATTTGATAACAAACCTGATATTATTCTATAATAATTATCCAAAGGTGCGGTCTCTCTAATCAATAATCCCACTCACCCTGAAATTCCAAAGAGACCCCATCGAGAGATATAAAATGAACTTGATGATGATATAATTAGATCTAATAATTAACACTAGTCTTCTAAATCATTCCAATAATAAGGTAAAAGATATCATGATCCATGACCAAGAAATCACACACCATATTAAGGATAGTTATCATCACCTGACACACGAGACATTTAAACCCTTCAATGGACCTCTTTTATAAAGGTGTGGAAATATCTAACAAGAATGGTATATGTTCTTAACATAATAACAATATTTCAATTAAATCTGAATATATAAAATAATGACTAAAAAAATTATCAAATAAATCTAGTAACATTGAGTGTAAAATTAACATCATACCTACAATAGTAGCATGCCCTAGATTAGATTCCTACAATCTATACATTTCGATTTAAGGACATACTCTATTACTTACTCCTTTATACTTATTCATTGCATTAATATCCCCCTTGACTTGATAATGATATACAATACACATTAATGAGTCATATAAATCCTAGGAGGATTTGGTGACTATAGATATAGCTCTACATCCTTTGGGAATTATATAACTAAAACACCTAAGATGACTAGATTGTCCAGAATGGTGACATGTCCTTGTACCTTCTGTATTGTAAGGCTTGATATAATTGGGCCTTCCACACTAATAGAAAAAAACCTGATTTTTCTTGAATAATACTATACGTCTGGTCCTGATGCAATCAGATCACCCTTAAAATTCATTTTCATGCCAGTGGAATAACTCATCCTACCTCCTACAGCAACCAAAGATCTACTTAAACACATTTTCCCAGCTTTTTCGACCTCAACCATAGCCACATTAGAATATCTAGATAATGGTTGGGAATAATAATCGAATCATAATTTACATAATATCACCACCATTCCCATATCAACCCTCCAAAACTTCAGGTAATCACTAGAACCAATATTATGTGCTAGTTTAACCGACTTGGTGAAATATGATGAATATTCCAAAACTGAATTATCCTCTTTCTCTAAGGTAATAAATTATTGAGTATTTTCCACTCACAATGTTTCAAAGTAAAACTATAATTTTAATATATTATTGAAATATGTTCATATAATATCCTTATGTAACTTTTATTACAAAATAGATTCCCTCTGTATCCTTCTTGTTCCTTCAAGAAAGTAAGTGGAAAACCCCACCTTAGATTCCTCTAGAGTTTTATGAAATTGGAAAATCTGTTCACTATTCTTGAGATACTCTTCATATTAATGGGTTCCTATATCACCATGGAATATGGGTGGATATTTCTTTCTAAATTTGAATCCATGATCCATCATTAATCCTTTGTTTCCAACACCAACTTGACCAAGATTCTAATTAGTGTGGATAAAATATTCCACAAAATAATTTTCCACTAAAGGATTCACTTACAGAACATGTCTCATAGCTTCATCTCTTTTAATAATACAGTATCTTATATGAGGAATTTTATAATAGACACATAATGCAGTAAGCAATTAGATTAATAGAAATTGAAAAAACCAATAAAATCATTAGGAATATATATTAATGCCTTTAAATAAAAAGAATTTAAATTAATTAAGGATTCTATTAATGAAAAACAAAACATTAAAAATGAGTTGGTTCAATTAAAAAATCCCAAAATTAAGCCCATTCAATTAACATAAAATACCAAGTATAAATCAAGGAAATAATCCCTGACCACCCATGGTAATTCATGTTCAAACATGAATGTGAGATAGCTAAGAACCCTTTTACACTTATTACCCAAATTATAATGGTCATACCTTATTTCAACTAATGAACCTAAACCAAACCTAGGAAATTCCACTACACTTATAGATGGGTTCATTCTATGATAACATTTTTTAATAATTGAAATAATTCAACAAGACATGTTAGCTAAGATGGCCCACCTCAATGCCCAAATCACATTCCCAACCACCACAAGTTTGTGACACACACCTGGGTATCAACACATAAGACCAGGGGATAGATTTATCCCTAGAAACAAAACTCAACATGTCTCATGTAATAATATATAGATACAGAACCGGAGTGCAACATTGAAGAATATTATACATATGTGAAATATAAAATATTAGGAAAAATTGATAAACCTAGAAATAATATTATATGCCACAAAAGATCAATCTATATTTAATCACCAGTCACCACTAGACTCTCTCCCTAAGAAGGAGACAATAACCAAAAGAAGTTAGTGAACTATATAATTACCTCTCCATTACCTAACTCACACAAAATTGCATCTACAAATTCATAAAATTAAAAATTAGGGTGAGAACACAATTCCTTATAGAATTTCACGAATGAATCTATTTAAATTCAAACACCATGAAAATTTTAGCTCTATATTTTAAACAAATCTATTTTATAATGAAATTTTATAGTTGTAATTATTTTGTAAAGAATAATTTTTTTTCATAAAAAAATTAATAGTCACATAAACATGTAATATGACTTGTTCATGTGATAAATCATGAATGAAAACTAAAACACATCCATGGATGCATCGTGAGATAAACATATGAGTAACTAAACATTGATGTACAGTCACATTTGAAATAAAAAGTAGTTAGGTTCTAGCCTATTGTGATATGTACAAGTACACATGGAAGACTACTAATAACATAGCTAGGCATAAATAATCTAACTAATATCTAGTCCATCCACAACCTATCATTACACATAAAGTAACTCCTAGTGGTGTTACATACAATAAGGTTTCATATGTACATTTCCAGATGCACCAAAGGTTCAAAATCAAATTTATTTTCCAAAATTAATTTTAAAACCATTCTCACAATTTTAAAAAATTTACCTGGTGAAGAATCACCACTCACATGACTAAAAATAAAATTTGGCATCAAAATAACTTTTAAGGTATTTAATTGAATATATAGTGTGAAAAAATAAATTTTGAAAGAATAACCCCTTAAAACCTGAATCGATTAAAACAAATACAATTTAATATATTGAAAATAATTTTTTGGAACAAAACATAAGTAATTGATAATAACATCATGTATTTGAATAATTAAATTCATTGTATAGTGACACCAACCTCAAGAATGGAGGATAAGAACTCCCTTTTATGAAAACAGATTACAAATCATTAAATTATGTCCTAATGAAGAAGGATCAACAAGAAACCTAATAAATTCTCTATCAAACCCCTAATAATTAAAAACCATATCCCAATTGAGTTACAGCGACACAAGGGGAGATGAAAATAACCATGGATATTTGAAGAGGAGAGAAAACTAGATCAAAAATGGTACATAGCATGGAGATATCCAAAATAAGAATGGATGAAAACCAAGGAAGAAATGTTAGAAGCCTTTAGAGAATGGGGAGGTTTAGTTTAAACCAAATTAATATTAGAGGGTGATTAGATTTAAAAATAATCAAGGCAAAAGATGTATATTACATAATTTTATAATTTTAGATTGGGGAGATGGTTAGGCCGCACGGTCAAACAAACTACACACCAACCATACAAGGACTCTATCCCTTTGAAATAAGAGGTCCATGGTTTCCTAGGGAGAGTTTCATGGTTTATGAAATCCAATATCTAGCCAGCCACCAATTATGGAAATCCACCCAGAAACATGCATTATTTCATTGGTGAGCCTCACGGTTTGATTAACCATGCTCAAACCATGAAAACTCACCTATATCCACACAATGCCATAATGAAAAGTTACAACATGGTTATTACAAATCATTTAATTAATCCATTTACCTGACATTTCATCTATAAAAATACATTCTTTTTACCCCTGACTTCTAGAAACCTCTATAAAAACCCAATGGATAAACCAAGCCCAAACTAAATAATATGTGTTCCCGGTGGGATACAAAATTAACACCACTATAAAAGCTTTATTTTCTATAAAAATGATCAAAATTTTGATATCATAAAATAAGAAGTTCATTGATACATCAACAATAAATCTTGTAGCACATATCATGGTTTTCCTTTCTATACATCCATAATACATTGACTATGAAATGTTTTTCATTATGTAGTACCTTATCTTGTAGATCCATAATATCAACCAATTTCTCAACCATGTACATGTCAAGCTCAAGGTCAACATATAACCAATATATCACAGAGGAGGGGTCCAGTTGATACTTCTGAAAATTTGAAATGATAATCACAATGTGAATCGAACTCATTAATGAAAACATGTCCAGCTGATAATCCACATTACAATGACATTCAAAAATCTAAAAAGGGTAAACAAACCTTACTACCTATTTACGCATCTTACCCAATAGATGATGTCCCAAGAGTGATAAATCTCTAAGAAAGACCATATCACACACCTCAAACTCTCATAGGTGACTATGATAGTCATCATTGGATTTGTGAAGAATTTGAGAAATCACTAACCTCTTCTAGATCAATTGTACCTTTTCCATCTTCTCATGAACAAGGATCAATACAACCAAGGACAACTCTGTCAACTCTACCCAACATAAGTAAGATCTAAATGGACTATCATACAATTATTCAAAGGAAGAATTGTAATAAAATCATAATAAATATTTTTATAGGAAATTTTCACAAAAGGACTGTTATTTTTTTATAAACAATCAATTTCATTCATACATTCCCCTAGAATATCCTCAAGAATATCAATAGCACTCTCAATCTTCCTATCTATATATGGATGATAGGTCATGCTTAATTTCATCTATAAACCCATATCCAATTATAAATTGTTCAAAACCTATATTTAAATCATGGTTCATTATTAGAAACAATTGTTAAGGGAGCCCCATCAAGCTTCACAACCTCTAGTACATACAATTTCTCAAGATCATCCACCTGCATCAACTTCTTAATAGGGAGGAAATGAGCTTATTTTTTAAGTCGATCGATTATCACCCAAATCACATCCTTCCAACCAGGGGTTAGTGGAAATAAAATCTAATGTATATATAAATATATTCCCACTTATATACTATAATTGGAAATATTATTTATAATCCTGAACGTCCTTGCACCTCCACCTTAATTCTCTAACAAGTAAGGCAACATGACATGAAGCTTGCAATCGACTTCCTTGTCCCCAGCCGCCAATATCACAATCTCAAATCATGATCAATATTGGTTGTCAAATAGTGTATGGACTAAAACAATTTGTTTAAAATGCTTCAAATTTCCTACCTCAGAGTTAAAGGATGTCCAACCTAACTCATAAACACAAAGCACCCATGGAAGACCAAGACCAATCACCTGAGGTCTCCCCACCAATTTCGATTGTAATTAAACATTGAAAATTCGATAGTGACACATGTCCAAGATAAAACTACTCGTAAAATGAAATTTTATCCTTCCCTAAAGTTGTGGACCCATACCCACTAGCCTCCACCAATCCCAAACTCATCTCAAGGAACATACGCATTAAAGACCATTCAAGTACCAATTCCTTAGTGGATTGAGTTGATAATTTCATGCCCAACACATATACATCCACATTATATTTCCTAAGAGTATAATCAGTATCAATATATAAATTTTAAATACACTAAACCTATTATATAAATCTCACATTCAGATCCCTTGATGTAAAAAAATTCTTTACGCTCTTATGATCAGAATATACCATAAACAACTCCCCAAAGAGATTGTGCATCCATTGTTTTATAGAATTCATGATATCTAACAACTAATGGTTTTTGTTTGGTTAATTATTATAATGATGGAATAATTGGTGAGTGAAATAGGCCACCACCCTCTTCAAAAATATCAACACACACCTTAGTCCTATACGTAAAAAATCAGAAAAAAGATCATAACAAAAACTCAATTCTGGAATAATTCAAACTAGAGTATAAGTTAGAAAAATATTTTTTCCCTCAAAAGTACTCTGAATGTTGTCATTCCACCCAAATCTAGAACAATTTTAGTTTAAAAATATCAAAATGAATGAAATCATAGAGAAGTCGTAAACAAACCACATGTAATAATCAGTTAATTCCAAGAAGATCTGAATATTGAGCGTATTCTAGGTTTCTCCTAGGACATTGCCACCTTAATATTTTTAGGATCCAATATGATACCCCTCATATATATAACTTATCCAAAAATACATTACATCTTGGATCTAAAAAACATATTTATAAGTACTACCATACAATAGATTTTCATTCAAGATTATAAGGATTATATCTGAATGATCCACTTGTTCCTCCTCTAACTTAGAGTATATAGAAATATCATCAAACAACATGAAAATGAAAATTTCTAATAATCTATAAAAAAATCAGGTTCATTAGCACAATAAAAACTATTGGTAAATTAGTAGGACTAAATTGAATAACTAGAAACTCAAAATTCATGTATCGTCTCCTAAACACTATCTTAGGTAAATCATCTTCCCAGCCTCTAAACTAGTGGTATCCCGACCATAGTTTCATCTAACAAAACTCATGAACCCATTTAATTTGATCAAATATATCATCAATACTTGGTAAGGGGTATTTGTTCTTAATGATCCCGTGATTTAGCTTTCAATAATCAACACAACGTCTGAGGCCACCACAAATCTTCTTTACAAAGAGAATAGAAGAATCCTAGGGTGAAATGCTAGGACTAATAAATCCCTTAAACTAATGATTTGTAAGATCAATACTATTTTTGTTTATCTTATAACATAAATGGGATTCTTATAAGGAGATGGTATATAGTGAACTCAACCTCTCTCTATGGTGGTATCCCAAAAATTAATAGGAAATACCTCAGGGTACACACTCACCACTATCAAAGGTGGGGTGATCAAGAATGAGTCAATGAAATCAAGGAATATCTCTAAAAAATAACATGATATTTTTCCAACAAAAGGAGAAATAATCCATTCTCTCCAAAATATATAATGACACTCACCCAAAAAAACATGAGGGAACCCATCAAGAGATAAAAACTAAACACAATGATTATTATTTTCAATCTACGCCTTATTGTTAATCATTTAATCCCTAATAATACTATGGTTGGTGATATCAAGATCAAAAACTAATAAATCATACACAACATCAAATTCAACAATAATTACCCAACATGTTGTACATTTAAAACACTCATTGAACCACTTTCCAAAATTCATTGAAAGATATAACATGAAAAGCATAGGTTATGAATGTAAGACCAAATTGTTAGATAACTCTGATGATATGAAAGATTGATTAACACTTATATCAAATAAATATTGTCTAGTAGATGATTAAATGAGCACTATACTCATAATAGTAGTCGTACCTACCTCAAATTACTCTAAATCATACTCCACTATGTAAATACGTTTGGTCTAAACACTTCCTTGATTATTCCTCACCAGATAAATAACAACCCCATCTCATTAATTAATAATTGTAACCACCACCCTTACATGAATCATAATGATCCTGATAAGCTTTGGTGAGTATTGATTAAACATTACTTCCTGGAGATATTAGACCAATACAATCCCAGTGATGACTATATTGTCCACAACAATGAAATTTCATGGGATCTTCCATACATTATGGATTGGGATGACCCCGCCTTCAATATTTATAAAAAAAATCTTACATATATCCTGGAAAATCCCATCAAACTAGTCCCCATATCAAATGAGTCCACATAATCTTATTTTTTTTTGCTAGAAGAAACAACTATGATACCATAATGAGTTACTAAAGCTCAACCTAAACCCACTTTATCACGTATTTATACATCATCCATAGCATATTTATTAATTAACTATACAATGTTCAAGTGGAATAAGATAATCTTAATTAAACAAATATCATCCCTCATATCCATCTTAAATCTGTATCCCACATTTTCTTGTAGTATCACCATAGTTAAAACTATACTCACCTAAATTCCTATAAATATCTTCTCTCTTTATAGGGTGTCTTCAACCATTATCTAGGCGTTTGAGAAGATGATATCGGTATTCATCTAGGATAAACGCACGGAGGTTGTTGTCACTAGTCTTCATGGTCAGTGCTACATAATCCCATTGAGAGTAGAGGCATCAACCTGAGGTACATTGTCGATACCATACACAATATACAAGATAATATAAAAGAGAAGTTATCAAAGGTCAGCCTCTGTGGGGTAATATTTTATGAGAATATACAATAATTATATTTAGAATACTAAGGGGAAGGTATCTATTGTAAGGCTCTATATTCAAATGCATGATCTAACACTCCTAGATCACTCTTTTTAGATCATTAGGAATGGAGATATGGAGTTCAAAAATAAATAGTAGGATGGTGTGGAGCCTGATTTTAATAGGTTCTCAAATCTTTGTATTTTTTTCATCTAGAAACCATACTTAAATCATTAATTGCATCATGTTCTATAATCAATATTCACTCTATATTGGAATCCAAATTAATGATGGGTGGGATCTCTATTTTTTATAAGCTCTTCATCAGATACCTTCTCAATGAGGTCCCATCATCGGGTCTAGCATGTTAATCAAGTGCCATATTCATGGGGCTATAATTCATGGCACAAATATCATTCTAAAAATTTTAACATTTTATTAATTCTATTCCCAGAAATGTTGAGGTTACGAATAATGGTATTCTTCTTGTTTTTAAATTATTATGTTGAAAGAACTTTAAAAAAGAATCAATCTTCCTTTACATTTTCAAAGGTTAATGGGAAACCTCAGGGGGAAATTATTTGTCTTCTTTCACAGGACAACTGGTTCTTGATTCCAATAATGGATCCTAATTTCAGCAATGGATCACCGGCACTTGTCATAGAATCCTTGAGTAGAACGTGATAGTGCTTATTTAAACCACAGATTATTAATGTATCTGGAAAACAATTAACAAGTATCTTCATGGTGTCACTCGCTACTCATTGTGTATATGTTTTACTAGGATAAAATTCATAGTGTATGAAATGGACCATATTCTAAAGAACTATGACAATGATCCGTATCTTAGATAGTTCATCTGAGTTCATGACCCCCCTCCTTTGAGAATGTTCCTGCCTCCCTATAAACATTGGGTTTGATGGATTCCCCTCTTAGTGGCTTTAAGTTGGACATTAACGGGTACTATTTCCCCAGCTTTATGTTGGGGTGTTATAATTCATGACTCCAAAAGCTTAGTCATTCTAATTTTAACTTTTTATTGTGGCATTGGTGATTCCCACATTGTTGATCACTGTGTGATGCACAATGGGATAATTATTTTCAAGGATAAGAACATTGATCTACCTATGGTTGATACAAATTCCACTATTTTATTTAGCTCTATTAATGGGAATAAATTCATTCCATGTTCAATTTCATATCGTATTTCTATAATCAAATATCTTTTCACTAAATCCACTTGGAGGGAAATACATCAAACCCAATGTCTCTAGAGAGGTGTCATAAATCCAAGATCTGGTATTGTTTTCTATTTAATTTAAATAAGTTTTATATTATGATAAAAAAGGTAATCATTAATGACATGTTTGGATTCTAGGTTAACCAACTCAGTGAAATGGGTAGATAATTCCAAAACATAATTCTCCATTTTCTAAGGTCAAAAAATCAATAGTATTTTCCACTAGAAATGATTCAAGGTAAAACTCCATGTTTAAGAAAATTTTGAAATAATTGAAACTAATACCCTTATGTAACATAGCTTGGCCACATAGCTTGGTTATAATTCTGACTAATATAATCACTAGAGGTTTTAGCTACAGAATATTGCTCTTATATTCCCCTCTTAGACATATAAGATATCATCTAGGAGGAATTTTCTAAAAAAAATAAAAAACCAGTCATCTTAACATAAATTCTGAAAATAATACTAACTTCATGAATCCATATAAATTCTCACAAATGATTTGAATTTAGATAAATCATGGATTCTATAAATGAAAAACAAAAAATTAAAAAAATTTATTTTCATTTAAATAAAATCCAAATCAGGTTCATTAAAATTACCTATGACACCAATTCTTGAGATTGGAAAATATCCCTGACCACACATGGTTACGAGAGTTCATACATGGAAGTATGCTTGTCAGAAACCGTTCCATACTTTCTATCAGAAATCTAATTTCCCTATATCTTTTATAATAAATACCATGAACCAAACCTAAGAAATTACATTAACATCTAGCAAGGATCCCACCTTGGTACTGCTTTATAATGAACCAATGAGGTTGACTTGTCACATCACCCATGTCGGCCCACCATATGGGGCGAAGAACATTCTTGATTTCCATAGGTAAGAAACATGAACATGGTATCAGCATATAAAATGAAGGTTGTGGTTCTTCCCTGAAATATAAACTCAAGATATATTATGTAACAAGATAAATATAATCAATAGATGTACAACATGAAAGAAGAGTACACAACCATGAGACATATAATGTTTATCCAAATGGTCATACATGAAAATAAAACAAGAAAATACAAAATCATATACTCCCAAAGACAACATGTCACCATCAATCCATATCACTGATAAGGCAATGGAGGCCAAGAAAAGTTAATGAAATACATGAAACACTTCCCATTCTATGAGCCCTACAATATCACATCTAAAAAGTCCCAAAGTCCAAATTTGTGTGTTAGCACAAAGGCCGGTATGATTTTAACAAAGAATCTATAAAATGTTGGCACTATAAAACAATTAGTTCTATGGATAAAAAATCCAATTTATAAGGAAAATTTCAACGACACATAATTTATTAAAACCATCTTCGGTTCTCATAAAAACAAATAATTTTCACATAAACCAATAATATGTCTGGTAAATGTTATAAATCATGAAATTATAAGAAAAGCAATACATGGATACACCATAAGGTAAAAATTTGAACAACCAAACATGAAATATACCATGATATATAAAACCAAACATAAATTGAGATCATACCTATGGGAATACATACTTGGTCATGTGAGTCACTTATTCCGGTATAATGTGAATCATTGAGATATCAATTCCTACCATGGTATATTGATATAAAAAAATAATACCTAGTGGTTTCACATAAACAAAGGTTTTAAGTGTTTATTTCATAATGCACTAATGGTTCCCAATGCTCTATATTTTTTAAAACCTATTTGAAAGTCATGATCACATACTATAATTCATTTTCACAGCGTAGAATCACCACTACCAAGCTTAAAAATACATTTTGGTTTCAAAATTACCATTAAGGAATTTCATTGAACACATAGTGCACACTAATCAATATTAAAATAAATCCCCCTTAAAAACAATCAACTATTGAAAAAAAACACTTTTATATGAAATAAAACATTTTCATGAACCACACTAAAAGAATTTTCAATAATACCAAGTATTTAAGGAATTATAATCTTTGTATATAGAGTCCTGCCTCATGGATGGAGGAAAAAATAACCTTCTTGAATAGAGATTATAAATGATTATATCATTTCCTAATAAGCCTATATCCATAAGAAACAACATCAATTATCTATAAAACTGCATGTATCAGGTTAGCAAAACCTAATTGAGTTTTATTAATACAACGAGAAATGGAACATACCTTGAAGTGATCCGCCAATAATGGAGAAATATCACCATATAATAAAGGGGATCAGCCTCTATAGAATTGGGGGAGGATTACATTAAGCCTGATAAATCCTTCTAGTGATTAAATATAAAAATGATCAAGGGAAAATATGTAAATTATAACTTTTAGAGGTTTGAATCGAGGCACATGGCTAGGCCACATGGTTAAATAAATCCTGAACCAAAAAAGCATGTCCTTTTTACCTTTGAAATAAATGGTATAAGGTTACATCTGGAGAGCCACATGGTTGGGAAAAATTGTGCTCAATACAAGTGAGTCCTCTTGAAAACCACCCAAACACCTACGCGGTTTCTATGTAGAGCCACACAATTTGACAAACCATGATAATAGAAAAGAAATTACATAGTTTATTCAAAATTCTATGATATATCATTACTATATATATAGTAATAATCATGCACCCAAACAGTACACCTTTCCTATTTTCTTCAAAAATCCATGTTTTCAACCCCCAAATCCAAAAAAACTATAGAAAGACCCAAAGGATGAACTGAGATCCAAATAATTCATATCATTAAACTAGATAGGTGAAGGGAAAGATGAATGTCACATGAGACAACATGCAGTTTGGTTTCCAAATATAAAATATATCATCAATGGGAAGACACAACATGGATATGGAAAAAGAAACTATTTTGAGGAAGAAATTTATCAATATAGAACATTGGAATTTAATATTTCACATTAACTATAGATATAATGATTTTTTATATGTTCATAAAATTGAAGAAAAATAAGTTGTAAAACCTTTTTCCAGAATAAATCATTATGAATAAGGAAAAGAAGTTGTGTTATGAAAACACCTTAAATATTAATAAATATTTTAAAAGAAACTCTTTGAGAGAGAGAGAGATTGAGAATGTAAATCAATTTCTATGAATAAAATATAATTAATGGTACTATTTATAAAATATTATGATTTCCTACCATTTAAATGAAATTATGTGCATTAAAAAATCATGTCTCAAAGGATGGAAATTGAGATGAAACATTTTTACTATTAATCTCGATTATCCGAAAGCGATTTAACATCCAGTATAACAAAAATGATTATCTTAATGAACTATTTCCAAACAATATTCATACCTATAACTGTTTATAAACATCTATTTAAATAATTTATCAAAAATATATTATTTAGTGATATTTTATTTTCATTATCAAATATTATTTGTTTTGATTTTTTAGAACTAATTTCATAATACCAGTGTAAATTCTAGTTTACTGATTCATAGTCAAAAATTATGAGATAATTATATGAAATTTAACGTATGAATTTTAATGATTTATAATATTATAATTTCATTTGATATGTATTTTTTATGATTCATGAATACAAAGTTGGTGATGACTCGGTTTTGGAAATTTATAACAAACAAAAATGTGGACAAATAATAATAAGTAAAATATTAATTTTACAATTTAAAAAAAAACAAAATTTATTTAAAAAATAAAATTCAAATTAGCCACCAGTTATGTTTCTATAGTAATCTATGATATAAATTTATATTAATGTTCAAGTATCTTGTTAAATTGACCCAATCAAAACAAAATATGATATATGGGCAGGTATGGTTATGAAATTTATTCTTTTATAATAATATCATTATTCAAAAATATTAATGATATTATTTATATTTTTTAATATGTTCAATCTGGTAATAATATATTTTAATGAATAATAAAATTCAATAGTGAAAAATTATATACGGAACATTCAGGGAGGCAACAGTCTTCATTTACAAACGGATGACATGTTTGTTTCAATAGAACATATAGGATATAGGAATTGGTCAATATTTTTTAGAATAAAATTAATTTTTTAAATATCATATTAGTTAAATATATTCCACCTTATAATAGCACATATTTCTGATTATAAAAATTTAAAAATGTCACTTATTACGGCGGTAGTCTGTACTTCATAATAATGACATTTTTATTTTTAAAACAGTTTGGAGGTAGGTAAAAAATTGATATTCCATTAGTGTAATAAATTTTTATTATATTAGTGATATATTTTTATAATTCCTTTTATATAATAGTTATGAGTTAGAAAATAAACAGAGAATAAAGAGAGATGGGTTGAGAACATTACCTCGTTCTAAGAATGTTCTCCCATGGGTAATACCCTATTCCTCCATAGATTGGTAAATTGTCAAGACAAAGGATTATATGAAATAGGGAGAGATTTTATGAAACAGTATTATTGGGTTTTGATATATTTAATTCTTTATAATGATTGAATAAATTTGGTGAAGTGATCTCATTTTTTAATTGAAGAAATTTTGTTTTTTGTAAGTACTCATTCCTTTTTCAATGATAGAATAACAATAATCAATCACCAATGGAACCAAAAGTTGGATATAATTATTTTTAGTGTTATATAAGGATGATAAATCCATTACAATTATTTTTAAGTCGTCTTTAAAAATATTTTAAGTCTTTCACTTGTGGATTATTACGTTTTATCATTTTCTTTTTACCATAGTAATTAATTTTTACCAATTAACATATATTTTATTTAGAATATTTTATAATTCATTCACCAAAATTTTATTTTATAAACCAAAATTTAGGATATTTAAAATATAATTTAATTTCTAAATAATAGAAAAATAATTTTTAACCGAAAACCTCTAATATATACAAAAACAATTTTGTATCAGAAAGGCTATTTTTATCATTAATTGTTATTTATATTATATAACATTTATTAGCAATTAAATGATTGGAAATATATTATTATAATTGTTTAAAACTGATATCAAAATCCTTATATAAAATATATCAATTTAATTAATTTGACAAAAATTACACAACATTAATTAAATTATTCTTTGAAATTTTCCATTTAACCATTATCATGGTCATTTACATTAATCATAGTAATCATAATTTTATGCCAGAAAATAAATTAAACATATTAAATAATATAAAAATTTTAAACTAAATGTTTAAATCCATTTTTTATTTAACTTCTATAAGTGATGAAAAACTTTAATATAAAATAATAAAAAAATAGTTTTTAGAGTAAAATATTAATTATGTTTCCAAAATGTTAAAATTGGGTTTTATAAATTTAACATAGTTTTTTCAATGAATCTGTTTCATCCTAAAATATATATTTCTTCTAAAAAAAATTTCTATACATCTTTAAGTAATATGTAAATCATGATAAATTTAAAAACACTATATTTTTTAAACAATTGAATTTTTTTCATTTTTCACCTTCAAAATAAATTATTTCCAAAAAATAAAACATTATACTAAGATCATTCTTAAATTAAAAATTCAAAAAAATAAATAAAAAATTTGAAAATTAAAATATTTAAATTTATAAAATTTTTCTAAAAAATATATATAAAATATTATGCAAAATGGGTTCTATTAAAAATGATATTTTAATACATTATGTCTTCTTTGTACTATCACATAAAAATTCCTATCTTAAATAATGATAATATATTATTTCATAAATTAAAATATTATATATTAATAATTAAACTTTTAAAGTTAGTTGATTTAATATATTATAATGAAATACACAACACCTAAAAAATAGTTATTTTTGAAAGAACAATCTTTACTATAAAATCACATTAATTATTTATCCTCTAAATATGAGAATATTTAGTTTGATTAATATCATTTTATTTACTTAATGATTTTTTATTCTTATAATTTCATTAATAATATTTATAAAATATGTCATGGAATGTTTTAGATTATTATTACTTGTGAAACAAGCAATAAATCCTATTATTAACATAAAGAATTTATTCCCAAAGCTTATGGTGTTAATTTTCTCACCCTAAATAAATTACATCTTCACAATTTTAATTATCACTTACTAATGGTAAAGATATAAGGTTATATAAAATGTAGTAATGACTCAAGTTATAATTTCTAGAGAAATATAATCCTTAAAATCATAGGGACCATATGATTTACATTAGAATTAGAGTATTCATGATATTGAGTTTTTCTCCTATTATTTAAGGAAAATATACCTTTTATTGGGTATAATGATTCATATAAAATAATTATTTTTTCAGTTTTTCTCATAATTATACTTTCAATAGTATATTATCATGGTTTATTTTGATGTATGATATGTTACTGCCAATTTTTTTACTTATTATGAATTATGGGATGATACAACAAATCTTTTTCCAAAATCACATCCAATTAATCAAAAGGATGTATGGTAAAACCATCAGTAAACATAATCTCACTAACCTCTAAGGATACTCATACAACATTGATATAATAATGGTACCAAAAAGGGTTTTTATTTATAATTTAATAGGAAATATTTGGTTAAAACTTACATGATATAATAAATATACAAATATAGAGTGAATGAATCTAACACCACTTAATTATCACTATCCACTCCAATCAAAGTATTGTCTGAGGATTTTCATTATTCCAATATTGTAGTGGTATTTTTTGTATATTTCCTTTTCAATACCATGTACTACTGATTTGAATTCCATTATTCTAAAATTCCTCAAATCAAAAACATTGAATTCCAGGTGGATCTTTAGGAAGAACGTTAATTTAATCCATTGTGTTAATTAAACACTTCCTCATTCTTTGGAAGATTAGTTCTAAATTATTTTCTTTCCCATAGATAAAGGAACATGTACTCCCTTTGATAAATTTATATGGGTGTCTATTCTGAAATTTTTGTCATGAAAGAAATTGAATATTACTTCTTTTATTTTCTAAATCATCTGAACATCTATGAGACTTCATCTACATATTATTTTTGGTAGTCAGATACTCAACTAGATTGATGTTCTTACCTGTAATTCAAGATATAATATTTGGAAAAACCATTGGATTTCTAACTCTAACACTTATCCTTTAGGAGTTCTCAATATTTTAATCATCATATTCCACTTCATACCCATTCTTAAATGGGTTTCTCATTGCTCTATTCATTTTATAAATAAATAAAAGTTATGTATAAATATGTTTAATGTAAAAAGGAAATTTATTAATAAAAAAGGGGTAAACTTTTAATTTTAAATGAACCATAACTTATTTATAGATCTCATATTTAATTAAATTAATCTTGAATTTCAATTATTTATTACCTAATTTTAATTATTTTGTGAGTGATTTCATAATATTTATATTTTAATCACATTTTTGTTTGAAATGAGAAAATGGATTAATTATTTTGATTTTAGTTATAATGGGAATATTTTTCATTCACCAATTTTTTTAATAATATTCTAGGGACCTTAGATCTTAGATAAGTATTCTAAATTTTTTATAAAGTAATATATTATTTAAAATCATAATAGCCATTACCACATCATTGGAGAGGTTTTCTACTATGTAAAGGTGGGTATTTGAAAAGAAATGATCAAAATGTAAAATCTTATGTTGTGTTTACCCTAATAAATAAATGATATAAAAAAGACCTCCACCACACTATGGTGATAACCAACAAATAGTTTCAAGATATGGTGACCTTTACACAACTCATGGATTCAAAATAAAAACTTGTTTTATTCATTAACTCATAAATTCCAATATATTTCAAAGTGAAGATCTATATAAACATCTTAATGAGCTTAGTTATATATATGTTACCCTAAAACCTTAAGGAATATATTGAAATAAAATAAAATCTAAATGTTTTATATTTTTATTATATTGGGTTTCAAAATAATGATTAATTTATTAAAATTCTACTTCGATTATAGATTGGAATGACTTTAAAATTATTTTTAATGAAAGAATATTTCATAACTATAGACCAGATAAAATTTAAAAATAAATTTATGGAATCAAAAAAATAATTGTGAAACTATTCATGAATATTGAGATAGATTCAAGATATTTTTATTTATGTTCCCCCATAGTCAAATTAGTGAATAAATTTTGATTCAATATTATTCTAAAGGTTTTTCTCTAATAGATTGAAGCATTATTAATTCTACGATAGGATGATATTTTTTAAGAAAACACCTACGGATTATTCAAAATTAATTGAAAACAAAGCCTAAATTATTTAAACATTTAAAATAGGATGCCTTATCCATGTCAGTTCTACTCAATAAATTCCTACTTCCAGTTCACAAAATAGAATGATTATAAGTCAAATTATTGATTTTCCACTATGTTTAAATAAAATAATCTTTCTATCACTTCACAAACAATTCAAAAATATGAAACAAGTTTTCACTGGTAACAAAATTATATACTTTTTTCTTACGATGATTATTTTAGTTATCAATTTCCACAGATGAAATAACCATTTGAAAATTATAATGTTTTATTTGTTAAGAAAAATTTATAAAATAACTAACAAAGTGATTTTAAACAAAACCAAAACATCAACCAAGGTTGGAATAAATATTCTAGTGAAAGATATTGAAAATTTAAACAATACACTTGGTTTTTCAAGTTCAAACAAGAAAATATTTTCCATGATAATTTTATAACAAATCCAACAATAATCTAATAAAGAAATTTTAATCCATACAACCTATAAAAAATATTAAACTGGTTTTTTAGAAACCTTAATAGTGTAAAAAAGCTTATTGAATACAATGATGGAATATGTTGAACAATTGGACACATTTTTTGGAAGTAAAATGAGAAAATTAGTTGAGGTATACCTTCATAGTCTCAAGTCAACCCGAAATAAAATAGAAAATAAATGTAAGTATTATTGGGATTTGTAGTGGTACCAAAGTGAACCACCCCCAGCCAAGATACCCAAACCTACCTTCAATTATTAGTATTCTTATATATTAAAAAACCATCATCATTTAATTAAATCCCTATTCAATAAATTTCAAGGTTTTCTAAACCTATTAATAATTAAAATATTTTCTTGAATGAAAAAGAAATATTACAAAAGTCATGCTTAAAAAAACTAAGAGATATTGGGAAAGAAATATTGGACCATATGTTCATGTAACACCCTAGGTAAATAAAGAATATGACATTTTCATATTTATACATATTTTTGAATGAAATATTAATATGAATTTAAAGGGGACGCTATGCTCAATGGCGTACCCAACACGCAACAACGAGTTTCTTGGGAATCTTACGTTGCACTCTAATAATAAAATAATATTATTTTAAATTGTAGTTAACAGGTAGCCGTTGTATTGGCGGGAATGGATAGAAATAACTAAAATATGATTATATATGTTTTTTAAATGTTTTTACATTTATCCAATAAAAGGTAAAGGCTTAAAATACGGAAAGAATTCAATTTTAGGCTTTTATACCCTAATTTTCACTAAAGGTTCACTTATCGCCTTTTGATGGAGAACTGTCATTAAATATAGTTTTGATCACTCTTATACATTATTTTGGACCAAATAAAACACTTCTTTATAATCGGGAAATCAAATTTTACTTTTTGTAATTTTTTGGTATTTTTCCGATAAAGATCATTTTTTAATGAATAGTGTAAAATGTTGTATTTTAATTCAAAACCTCTTTTTAATTTAATTTATTTATATGATTAGATAATCTTTTGAATTGTTTTTAAATTGAAATTAGAAAATATTTTTACCATTAAATCCAATAGTGGTCATTGGAATTAATTTCACTTTGAAATCGGACTTAAACTAGTATCAATCTTTTGATACTTATTGTTTCATAAAAACAGGCTATTTGTCATGACAGCGGGAATTAATTATTAAATTAATTAATGTGACATATATGTTTTGAATTTTTTAAAATAGACTTCATTTTTGAATTCAGGATATCGAATATAGCTTAGAGTGAATTTTTGGTAATTTTCTGAAAAACTCCAATTTTTGATGAATAGTGAAACCACTAAGTGGTAATCAAGCAAACTGATTTTTCAGTTAAATGAAAGTTTACCACTAATGTGTATTGAATTTTGAAAATCTTACATACATGGTTGTCATTAGTATGTAAAATGTGGTTCAATGGGATGAAAATATTTTTTTGGTGAATAGTAACTTTTTTTCATTAATCGCGATTAGAGGTAATTATTGTAATTTAAGGTAAAAATGATATTATAAAAATGTGAAAACACCGTGAAACTTGTCCTACACCTATTTTGTGAGTCATGGCCGACCAAGACAACCCATGGGTCGATTTAGGGGACCCCATGGAGCCACTTGGGTGAGATAATGACTTTAATGCCTTTTTTTAAGGTGAAAATGACACTAACATAAATTGTTTTACTAAAACAATTTTTGAATGGGGTTATACAAGTCCAAATTTTGACTATAAATTTTCATTAGAAATATAATAAGATTTCCTACATCATATTATTTTTTTTATAATTTTTAGACATTAAATAAATTAAATTATTTATGACATCATGATGATGTAGCGATGACCTCATTATTTAACGATTTAAATAAAATGGAAATATAATTTAATATCTAAGACCTACACATGTCCAAAACTATTGGATGGGAATATTTCGAATCCTTATCATCTTATATTCGAAATATATCAATGTGGGACTTTAGAAATTCGAAACACTTTTGAAAATAAAATAATAGTTTCATGATTTCCAAAAGTGCCCCTCCTCTCCTCTTATAAAAGGCCCCCACCTCTACCACATTTCACACACTCCTCAAGCCTTTGGGTCGGCCATACCCTGACCATTTACTCTCTCCACATCCCTATCCTCATCCTATAGGATTACCTTTGGGAATAATCCTTTTAAAGGAAGACTTTAGGCTCAAATCAAAAGGAGTTACACTTTTAAAGGTAATTCATTCTCTCATGTTCATTTGTTTTATTTTGCTTCTCCAACCCCCTAAACTCTTTTTATTTACTTCTTTTGTAACAACACCAGTATCTTCAATATACTAGGATGTTTTTATAAGATTTATTCGAGCTACACTCTCACACAACTACATCAAATGGTTAAAGAACATACGGTTTCTGTGGATGGCGAAATTCTGCCTCCCGAAACGATGATTGTTCAATACTCATTTAACAACTTCAAAGGTGGCCATTATGATGTCACTATTTTTATATATGATATATAATATGTTTATTCTTTACTTAATCTTCTGTATTTTTCATTTGTGGCTTAACTTTATGGCTTCCATTATGGGTATACGCGATATCTTCATTTTAGGAAGTGCGGACTACCGCCCCCTGAAAGTGATTTGATTCGTTAATACCATATGTGGGATGTGTAATGGATAAAGTTAATGATATTATATATGTTATTATACTGGAATTATAATATTCTCTTGTATAATTATGATTCCATTCCAGAAAATACGAAATAGAAATGGAAGTAGCGTTCGTGCGTACGTATGGCTTACCGTCTCCATGAACGGTGCATTTCATTTCTTACCCTAAATGTGATGTAATATTATAAATACAGGTATATGCTAAATATATATGATATATATGTTATCCAAATCATTAATATAATTCTGGATATAATGAACCTTTGACCAAATTAACAACATGTAACTGTAAGAAGTCTATTTTTGACTTAAGAACCAAATACCGACAAAATGAACATTATTAACTTAAATGATTACATGATGTTCATAACATGTTATAAAAGGGATAATGAACTTGAAAAAGGTTCTTAAGAAAGTATAGATTAACTCAAGTTTATTATTCAGGAGATTAAAGAACGGTCGGGTCAAGTCGGATATGAGGTAAGGGACCTTACTCCTCTCTTTTTTTTAAGTACACTCTTTTATGTCTTTCCTTCTAAAGCTCATATTTCTTATTATTGGGATGTTCTTTTATATTACTCTTACTGTAATTTTTATGTTAATATGATGAGAGACCCTATTCTCTCTCATCATTCCATTTTGGATGTTTTGAGTGGCGCCGTTAGGCTGCGGAATTTTCGTAAGAGATCTAACCTCTCTCTTTCTTTTTAAGTACTATCCTTTTTGTCACTTCTTTTAAGCTCCTCTTTGTTATGATGGGGGATGTTATTTTATATTACTATTTCTATACATTTTATTGTAATATGATGAGATACTCTATTTGATCTCATCAATCCATTTTGAAAGTTTTAAGTGGCGCCGTTAGGCTGCTAAGTTTTCGTAAGGGATTGTTCATCTCACTTTTATTCCCGTGAGATTTATGCTACATTTGCCACAATTTCCGTTGAGTGGTGTATGTACAACCAATTATTATACACATTGTGTAGTATAATTTCATTTATGGGTATTCACATCTTCATTGTATGACCCTTCTTCCATGGGGTGTACGTTTCGAAAGTTACCCAACTCGGTAAGGGGACCTTTCACCCTCATCTTTTTAAAAGACTTCCTTTGTTATTTCTTTTAATTCACATAGTATTATGTTGGGATATGTTCTTTTATATCCTTATTGATGTAAATTTTATGTCAAAGTGATTAGATTCCCTTTTTATCTCTCATCAACTCATTTTGATGTGACGCCGTTAGGCTGTCATGGGAACTTCTTAAGCCAATTTCGATTTCTTTGGGTTCAACATGTAGTTATTGAATATGTCATCCTTTTAATATGTGTGAATGACCTTTTATTGTTTTACACTTAATATACACTTATATTGGGTGTATTTATATTTGTCACACATAATTTTGAGATTGATTTATCCTTAATTTAAGGATACCTTCTTTATAATGGATTTCATCACATTTGACATTTCTATTGAGACTTCATTGTTGTTATGAACCAATTCACTATTAAATGGTGTGTATAATGTCCTTTGACATATTATATCATGAATCCCTTTATTCTCATGATATTATAAAGTTCAGATTAAATGTTATTCCGCAATTATTTGTATTCAAGAGTCTCTCATTTTGTTAAAAATCTCTTTAACAAAAATATCGTTTTAAATGTTTTAAAGATTTATTATTCTAAATCTTTATATTTAATGTCCATGTTTTCAAAATGGTTTTTAGTATTTATTTATATGGACATTAATGTCTTAAAATTATAATTCCATTAAAAGCTTCAAAGTGGTATGGGACACTTTGATTCAAAAATCTATTTTAAATGGTTTTTGAAAATGGATTGATTAATTCAATATCTGGGAATTACTTATTGTGATTGCAAATGAAATGTTGTTTTTGAAATGTTTATATTTTCAATATTTTATGTGTAATAATGGTACTTGGACATTATGATGGGTGGTGTCATGAATACCGGGATGGGTGGTTACGTTATAACCTCCAATGCATTGGATATGGAAGTCGGCCATATGGCTATTCCATTAAGTATGTATGGAAATTGGCCGTATGGCTATTCCATTAAGTGATATGTGTGGAAGTCGACCGTATGGTTATTCAACTTAAGTATGTTTATGTACCAAGTTACCTTTATATATGTTATGTGTTCTTTATATGGGTTTTAAGGTAATCCTTTGGTTACAAAAAGGTATGTAATGATACTTTATTCAGTGAAGAGTTTTTACTACTTCATGAAGTTGAAGGTATTACTTTGATAGAGTATACATGTTTTACTTGATGTTTGAAAAACTAACAGTTTTCATTCTTTGTGTATCCCTTAAAATCATTTTATGCTCATCCCAAGTTTTTTGAAAATTTTTTCACAGGTCACGGGGAAGGTACATTATAAGATGATAGAGTCAAGGATGTGTCAAGAAAGAATCCAAGTTTTATTTTAAATATGTTTCCGTTGATGGGAAGAATGAATCCTGTCTTTTATGTAACCACTTTGTTTAAAGGTGGAATGTAATGCAAGTTTCATGATCTAATTCTCTAAAACTCTAAACCTGAAAAGAGCCTCAATGTGTAATCTTGTGATAACTTAAGATTTTGTAAGGTTTAAGGCTGGGGCCTTATAGTTCCTCAATCCCATACTCAAAATTGTTTAATGGTGTAAAACCCACCAATTCCATATCCTATGAGTAACCCATTAGGGAAAAAATATAAAAACTATTCGAATAAAACATTTTAGAAACATTTTAAAAATTTCATGTTAACATCCAATTCCATGATGTTATTGAACAAATTCAAAGGTATTCCTAGCTCATAAAAGTAATTTTTTATCAAAAATGGAAAATAAAGGTATTAGAAAATTCAATTTATGGTGGAATATTTTGTGCATGTGTCAATACTATTTAAATATCAAATGAAAAGGCCAATAAATTTTTAACATTCCTTACACCATTAATTGTTGTGAATTCAAGGAAATCGTGAAAAATTTACGAGCATCCATAAATGTTATTCCACGTTCTGTTTATTCATATTTTTTGTTAGAGAGATAAAACATGTTGGTATTTTCATTCAATTAGCTAACCAGAGAACCAATAAACCTAATAATGTTATATAATATTCTTTTCTGTAAGAGATGTGATTTCCCCTACTGATATTTGTGTTTTTGATATCAAAGACGGTAGGTTTATTACACATACACCTATCATTGTTAAGAACAACTTTTTTAAGACTTCTTAGGAAATAACTAATTTTATGAATGGAATATTTTCACTTGAATTTGGAGGTGCGGTATTTTAAGATATTTTTCATCCCATGAAACATCCAATAGAAGTTCATTTATCTGTTCAAGTGAGAATAGTAGATTTCTTTTTTACACTAACATGATTCCTGATTTTTCCCATCGAAATCACCAACAAATATTTTGGAAATGATTATTTAATATGTTATGAATCTAATTAAAATTAGTGTGAAAATAATCCTTTGGACGAGATATTGATTGTTGAAACTCCCATATATATTATTTTAGAATGTGATGTATTTAAATTTTTAAAACCAAAAAGAATCTTCAAAATGTTATATTTTCATTTATATTTCATAATAAAAATGATGATATATATTATTAAATAAATATATAATATCAACAAATTTATCAACTCACAACTCAAAACTCAGTCTCTTTATGTCATTTCGAATTTGAAAAGTTTCTAGAAAACATTACATACATCAATGTGGTGGAAATTCATAAAAATTATGACTTCGATTGAAAAATATAGTAATTTTAGGAAACTATCTTGAGATAGAATTGGTGTTGTTAAGTCATACATGCCTTCTTTGACCCATGTGATCACAATATGAAAGTTAAAGGTGAAATAAGGTACGTAAAAATATCAAATATAAATTTTAATTTGAAAATGAGAAATCCCTTATTATCATTTCTAAAGAGATGTAAAAATAAAGCTAAAATAAACACTTATAAATCCATAGAACACACAAAAAAATACCTTAGGATGGATTTTCTCTGATTTAACAAGAATCAGAGCTTCTATTTTTGTGTATAGAATTTTTTGGAAGAGAATTCTAAACCAACTACTAAATTTTGAAAGATATATAACCCAAATGTGATAGGAATTTTTAAGAATGAAATTTCACCCTTTTCCCATTAGATTAATTTTTACCATTTATAATATCCAATGGGTGAGTATAATTCATAGTAAACAATTATATGTATTAAAAACTTCTTCAATGGGATGAAAAAATTTAATCGAGGTAAGTAAACATAAAATAATGTTGAAATATACTTTATTCTAGGATTATAGTTTTAAACATCCATGAGATGCCCATAATTTCTAAATCTCATGTCATTAACACTATATAAATTTTAAAATCACTTTCTCATGAGGTCTCTAAATCATTTTTACACCTCATTCCTAATAACCTCACCTCTTGAGTGAAAAAAAGATCGTTTATTAAACCATAATTTGATATCTCAGTGCCTAACCTATGAGCATATAATAACATTTGTTTGAAATTATTACAGTGATTTGATCATCTTTAAAAGACCAATTTCCTTTTTAATACACTTCATTCATTCCACCATTCATATTTTATCCTTTTGATCCATTTGAATCCATGAAAATCCTGATAGTTATCCAAATTAAAAGCATGATAACCAATGTCAACCTCCCCTTGAATTTAATTTCCTGATACTAGTGAAGCTGATGTGTGGGGGAGATACATTATTATGAATTAGATGACTCATCTAATGATAATTTACGGAAACATTTGAATCATTGAAGCTATTTTTTTGGATAATTTTTTATAAAATGATGAATTGATGGATCAGAATATTTAAGATAAAACATTGTAATATGATACTAAAAAATTTATTGAATAAAATATGAAATGTTAAGAATGATAGTTTGATGAAGAGAAATACATTAGGGAATCATCTGGAAATATCCGAAGACTTTTATTTAAAAATAAAATTCAGTCTTTAAAATTTTTCACAATACATTATAGATAACTTATTACCAAGAAGAAGTAAGAATAAGACTATTGTTAAGTAGAAAATAGAATATTTCAATTTATCTTCAATAATATCTAATCCATATTTTTCTATCATGAAATTTTTAACATTGGAAACCCACATACCGAAAATATTCAATGTAACCTTTTTTAATTCGACATGATCAATAAAAAACATTGACATGAGTGGGAGGATTTTGAGGGGTGTATCAATCCTATAGTGAACCTCTCAGTTTTCTTGGAATAAAATAAATTTTATTTAATTTATATTTGTGTTCAAGGAGAATATTTTAAAATGGTAGGAAGCATGTTCATGGGATGATATTAATAGTGGGAATGGAATATATGAACATTATGGAAATTTTTGAATTAAATCTCTTATGGTAGCCTAAAAATTTTGTTTTCATTATATTGAACATGGTGAATTTCATTGGTATATGTTCCCAATTATGATTAGATAATTAATTTTGAATGCTCACTTTTCTAGGTGTCTAACTTCAATGTTTGTGGAATTTATTGAGCTCATATTCTAGTACTTTTATATTTATATTCAATAATTTATTCTCCACTATAGTCGTATCATGTGTGATTTATTAAAATTTATATATTAATAACTTTTTGGTTTGAAAATATTAAATGGATTAATTCTTATTGTTTTAATTATCTTTTTAATATTTTACTTTCACCTTTTTTCTTTACTATTTTCAAGGAGCTTTATCTCATTGATAAGTCTTCTAAATAAAAGATAAAGGCATACATTTGTAAGCTCAAAATAGTAATCTCTATACAATGAGAGATGTTTCTCATGCTTTATATGTAGAGTTTTAAATGAAATAAATGATGAAAATAAAAAATAATATTCAATGATATCCCATGTAAAAAATAATGAAGATCAAAATGTTCTCTTCCACGTTGTGGAAATTACGTTCAAGTCATTTCAATAATTAGATTCACCTTTGGGAAATGGGGACTCCAAAAACTCTAATTTATAAAGTTATTTCCAACCAAATAACGTATCTAAAGTCAAAATTTTCACCTTTACAATGTTATGGATTCCACCAATAAATTTTGTTACTTTTTGAGATTCATCGCTTCTTCAAAATGGCCAAGGGGAACCTCAAAATATCATCGTATATATCATATTGTTTCATACATGAAGTTTGAATTAAAAATAGTTAGAACTATGATCTTGTCAATTCTATTATAAAACATGACCAATGGATGATGAGAAATCTAAAAAAAAGTCTCCATGATAAAAATTATTTTTTAAAATATGTATACTATTTTATGAAACTAGGTTGATAAGGGGATGAAAATATCCATCCTCATAACACCTCCCCGAGGTAAAAATTTTTTAACTAAAAATTCAAACAATCTAACATGGATTATATACCATTCTCAATATAAATCCCATATTTTTTTAGAAATAAATTATATAAGAACAAAACCACTTTGTAAATACGGATAATTATGGAAGAATGTGGATACTATGAAAATTAGTATAAATTGTTTTTATGAAAATTAATAAAATTTAGAAAATAATAAGTATTCTATATAACACTGGGGGCATAATTCATAGAGACATAATACATGGTTAAGGCGACATATGGGTCATATTTGCGGTTATATGAATTTCAAATTAATTTCCAACCATTTTGGAGTATAATGAGAAGAAGAAAGCGGATCAATAGAGTTAAGAGATAAGAATCAGGGATGTGGTATTGGATGGACTGAAATGCGCAAATGAGTAATGGCACTGGGAATGCACATCGAATTAAAGAATATGAGATTTCATTTGTTGGAGCATGGAAAATTTATTATTAGAGGTGGATGGTTTATACTTAAGGGAAAAGTCATCTAGGTAATGAACCTCACTATATTATCATTGTATCTCAATAAGAAATTTTTCTTTTGATTGAATGAGGTTTCATTCTATCATAAATATATGTTTATCTTAATTTGTTCTGAATGGTGACACAATATATGATATAAAATAGTTTATTTTAGTGATTAAATTTATATGGAGAGGTCTTTACTTTAATCACAATGAATTAAATTAGGTTCAATTACTTGGATATCTCTTAGTGGTTAAATTACTTCTATAGGAGTAATGAAAATCATATTGAGTTCTTAGTATGATATCTAGGGAAATTAGATATTCATATAATGGTATTTGTAAGTTAATTACGGGTTAAAATTTGGGAATAATATTTATGATTAATGTTTCTTGACACATAACTTGTGACATTAATTTATTTATTAATAGGTTTCAATCTGGGTTTTTAATTGTATATATCTTATTAAGTTCTTTAAGAATAGCATAATTTTTTTATCAAGGACTTTATTTTGTTTATTAATTGTCTATCTATAATATTAGATCCACTAATAAAAAACTATTAGAACATTCATTTGGTTTTCAACAATATATTTTTAGATTGATTACCCCAAAGAGATTATTCTTCATAACTAAATCCACTTATCATTTTCCAGACCTGGATGTAATTGATAGGAAACCCCAAAATTTAACTCTAACAAAACTTCATTATCATATCAGGTAATTATAATTATATCTAGGGTTTCAAATAATGTTATATTATCTATATCCCTAAAAATAACTAAATAAATCATCAAAAATTACTAAACTCTACACTAATACCATTGGAGACACCCCATATCCACACTACTAGATTTGATACCAATAACAAATTTTTTAAATACTGGATTTGGTACAAGTGAGTTGACCACAAAAAACTTAAATATATTTCAAAAATTTAAACATTAGATCTGAAAATAAAAACAGAATTCCAAGAATAAATGGATTTTGGTCTATAAGGATCATCTACATAAGAATATTATTTTATGATAATTGTGAAAATTTCTCTGTAATAAAACCACTCTAGATCTCCTTCAGGACTCTTCAATGTTAATACTCATCTACATAACCATGATAATGAACAAATAAGAAATGGTTCACCTAAAATGATCTTTAAGGGGTGATGAAAATAGACATTCCATCAATAATATGATCATAATCATATAATAAATCATGAGCATGAGAGAAATCTCTTATTAAAGTTGATATAAAAAAATAAGAGTTATCCAAAATTCATAATATTATGATCTGTAATATCAAATGAAAAACATGTAACAAGGTATAATAGGTTGATATTATAAATATGATCCATGGAGAATAATAAAACATATATGTAATTGAAATATTGTATTTCATTGAAAAAAAAGAAAAATAAGGAATTATAGAAAAAATATAATTATAGGAAGTTACTACATTGTGGTGCAGGATTCAAAATACAATGACTGATTACATATTGGGTTAGGAATTACAACTTCTGAAATAATAAAACTCAAACATCCTAACTCAAAAACCATTAGTGACTTTGGTATTATAACTGATGGTTAATTATTGGCTTCATTATCAAAACTCTCAACCCATTATTATCTTGTGAGATATAAGTCATTAATAAATGCATTGGTGGATGATATTGGACCCCATACATAAAAATATTTATGTGAATTCAATAATATATAGATACTTCAACATATCATGAAAACCCATTGGATGAAAATGGGATTCATTCATCACATCATAATGATTCCATGGAAATAAAAAATGATTTCCACAACATTTCTAGACGGTATCACATAAATTGACAACAAGAATGTAATCAATTGATTCCCAAAATAAAATCCCTCTAAAAGATATTTTCATATTAATAATTATATTTTTATTAATTAAAAAATAATTTACATGGAATTATTTCATATATATGTAAATATAAAATGTTAGTGAAATTATAAAAAAAATTAGAACATATTCATACCATTATTGTAAAATAATAATTTAGGGATCACATTCAGATATCATTTTAAAAAATATGAATTAAAAATATTGTAAAAAATTAATTTAAAATTAAGCATCAATAATAGATACTTGAAAAGATATAAAGGTTATCAGAGAGGAAAGTTGAGTGGAAGACAAACCATTTCATTAAGAAATGTTGAAAAACATTCTTAATATTTGAAATGGATTTATTGAAAACCCAAATCATAAAAAAGTTTATAAAAACATATTTCTGAACAGAGGATAAGTAAATTATGATGTAAGAATGAGATAAAATAAAAATTGGTTTCCATATATAAATGAAAACATTGGAGGGAACAGAAAATATAGACATAGAGGATAAATTATCATTAATGTGGATGGTAATTATTCTTAAAAAATATATACATTTTTAGAAAGAAATTAATCACGTAAAATTTATATAATTTAAAATATCACTTTAAAAAAACATATAAGGAATTATAGTAACATTATAGAATAAAAAACCATATTGAAAAACCATAGTCATAAAGGAATCATCTTGCATCAAGAAAAGAAGTTGAGTCATGAAAAAAACATTTTAGATTAAGAAAAGTCTTAATAAATACTATTTAAAAGAAGGAGATTCAAATTGACCTTCAATAACCATTAATAAATGATAATTCATGACACTATATGTCGAATAGTAAGAATAAACACCATTTAAATGTAATTAGGTGCATAAAAAACATGCCTCTTTGGAAGTAAACTTATGTGAAACACCCTACCCTTAATCCTACAAAGACAATAGTGATATAACCTCTTGTATAGAAACAAAAACAATATTAGAAACCTTGTTCAGAACCTAATTAATAACAAAAAACTTATATGAACTTCATTTATAATCATTTATTAAAAATATATTCTATGTTTTTATTTTAGTTTCTTAATAAGTTTTTTTTAGTTTTGATTGGTTTTTCAATTGTAAATTATTATTGTTGGTGTTGAGTCTTGTTTATATATTAAAATTTCACAATTATAAGATCATTGTACTTACTAGAAAATATGTTTTATATTTATTTAAAATTCTATTATTTTATTTCACTAGTATTTTGGAAATTATTCCTAGTGAATATGTTAGTGATGATCTAGTTTTGATAATCGATCATTAACGAAAAGGAGGTACAATAATTATAAATTAAAAGTTAATATTATATTCGATAAAAATAAAGAAAATAAATTTTTTCTAATAAATTTATAATTACACTAGTATTTAAGTTTTCTTATTATCTGTGATATAATTTATGGCACTGTTCGAGTATGTTGTTAAACCAACCCAAACATGAACAAGTTATAATATATGGGTGAGTATGGAAAAAGAGGTGATTATTTTTGTAATAATATAATTATTTAATAATATCAATGATATTATTTATATTTTATAAGGCTTTTAGTTTCTAAAATTGTTATAAAAACCAAATACAGTTCAAGAAAACAAAATATTCAACTTTTATGGAGGTGATAGTCTGCATGTATGCATGGGTGATGCATTCGTTTACAAAGAACATAATGGTTTTTGGAATTGGTAAATGTTTTTTAGATAATAATAATGTTTTAAATATCATATTTACTCTCTATATTACCCCTTAATATCATCCATGTGTGGTCGTAATGAAAAATTTCCAACGTCGCTTGTGGATATGGTGGACTGTACGGAACAGAAGCGATGTTTTTATTTTCCCAAAAGTTGGGAAGAAGGTAGAAAAGTGATATTCGGTTACTATAATAATACATAAGTGTATTATTAATACTTTTTTATCATAATTTAATTTATATTATAGTTTAGAGGGTGTAATAGATAGAAAGAATTAAGAGAGTTTGGTTGATAACATTACCTCTCCCTTAGGATGTTCTCCCTTGGGTAACACCTTAAGGATCCTTTGCATTGTATTTCAGAATTAAAAATTATTATTGGACATGTGGACAGATTTGATGAATGTTTTTGGTAGAGTTTTTCTATGTTTGGTTCTTTATAATTAGCAAGGAAATGTGGTGGAATTGATCTCATTTTTTAAATAAATAAATGTTTATTTTGTAAATACTCATTACCTTTTCAATTATGGAATGAAATTATACAGGAGAAAATGGGTAAAAAAAATTTGATATAATTAATTTGGGGTTGATATAAAGTTGATAAAAATTCTAACATTAATTTTCATACATGTTTCAAAGGTGTTTCAATTCTTCTATAACTAGATTTTATATTTTTCCATGTTAGATTTTACCCTGCTAACTAGTTTTACCCAACTAATTTATAGTTTTTTACAAGTATAAGGTATTCATTCACTAAAAATTTTTATTTTTTGATCCTAAATATAATCTCAATATAATCAAATTCAATTTCTATATAAGAAAAAAGTATCTTCCAAATTAAAATATTCAATGTATAGAAAAAATGTTATATAGAAGAAATGTGATTTTAACCACTAATTGTTTTTAATGTTTTATAACATTAATTACCAATTAACTAAGTGATAATATATTTTTATATACTTTTACAAAAACAAATCAAATTCATTATATAAATAAACCATATTAATTTATTTGATAAAAATTACAGAACATTAATAAAAAAAATTTTAAAACTGACACTTTCACTATTATCATGTTATTAACATTATTCTTTGTAATAATATTTTATGGCTAAAAAAATTGACATTATTACATAATAATATGTTGATATTAAATTTGGAATCCATTTTTTTAATTTTATTTTTACAAGTGATGAAAAATAAACATTTAATTTAAGTAAATGAAAAAGATTCCCAAGAGTGAAATATTAATTATGTTCCCAAAATAGTAAACATCAACTTTATAAATTAAACGTAGTACTTATAAATGAATCATATTACTCATTAAAAATATAATTTGTATAATAAAAAATTTTATAATTTTTTAATTAAAATTTACAGTATGGTAATGTTGTAAACCCTATAGTTTTAGTAAAAATTATATTTTTAGTTATTCATCTAAAATTATTTATTTTAAAAAAAAAATCAAATATTCATACTAATATAATTTTAAAATGATGAATTCATAAAATAAATTTCCATAGGAAATTTAAAATTATAGAATTTATAAATATAGTTTTTAAATGAAAATAAAAATCAGAAATGAAAACTATTTTTGTTGAAAAATTGTTCTTTTTAAACATTTAGTGTTCTTGTTTATATTTTATACAAATTAATAACATAAATAATGATAATATATTATTTAATGTATTAAAATATTATAAATTATCCAAATAACAATTAAAATTTTGGTTATTTTATATATTAGTATAAAATGAAAATCACTAGAAAAATATTTATTTTAGAAACAATAATATTTAATATAAAATCGTATTAATTAGTTGGCCTATAGATGTATGAAACCTTATTTTGATCAATATATTTTTACTTAATATAGGTTTTATAAATATTATTATTTTGATATATATATTCATCAAATATTTTTCAAATCATTATAGTTTGATGTTGTATGTGAAATAACCTATAGATCCTAGCATTATCTTAAAGAAAATATTCCCAAATTTCATAGAGTTATGGAAACAATTCCAATGGATTTTTCATCAAATATTAAGAATGTTTAATATATGAATGATATAAACTTGAAATGTTTTTAATATCATTCCTTCCATATTTTTTTCATGATTTTGTACCCATAGTAATATAATAAATGTTTTTGAAAAATGTTTAGGGTATATTAAAAATATATGAGTCTTTTTAAATAAATATCCTATAAAGTTTTCTACCCCAAAAAGTATCTAATAATTGAAAAATAACATATGGTTACCTAATCTAAAATGGATATTTCTTCTCACTATCATTCATTGATATTTAGGTTTACATAATGGTTCACTTGGTGACGAAGATCCAGCTTTTTTGTCCCATGCATTTTATATAGATGTTCTATATTAAATGTTATCTAAATATATAAATTGGGTATGTCAAAAGACAAATACATCCAAAACATTTTATTATGGAGTGATATATTATTGAGAAAGTCCTTGAATTATATATTTCTTTAAATATTGGGGTTGAATCCTCATTTATTTATTAAACCAAATCAAAGATCTCTTTAACTGGGTAGGGGAGACCCATTACATAGCCCGAAGGCCCAGTGGGAATTTATCCAATTACATGGCCCGTAGGCCCAATTTTTGGGACCAAGACCCAATTTGTGAAATGTAATGCTATAGTACCTGCATCCTATAATACCACACAGTACCCACCACTACTACAGTTCTATGTCGCCGTGACAGTGACTTGTCGCTGCTATAATGATCGTCGTTGCTATAGTACTGTCGCTGCTACAGTCCACTACAATACTGCTAGAGTACCTGCGCCTAATGGGATTTGAACCCCCATTTTTCATGTAGGATTACGGGGTTCTTACCACTAAGGAAAACCCCAACTACACCTTGAATTCTATATTTAAATGTTATCATACATCGATATAATTGTTCTTCCCATATCCCACCATGAAGGGCAAAAAAATGGTGTGAAGGTATTTATTGAACTGATGATAAAATATGAATCTTAGTTTGGTAATTATCACACAATTATTATGTATATAATAGTTCATATGTTGGACCATATATTCAAGCTTATAAGAAAATTAATAGAAATTATAATCCAATAATGGTTGAAAGTTCGATATTAGATACACATAAAAAATTATTTATTAATTGGTTTTAACACCATATTTATAAATATTTGTCCACAAATACTAAAAACATATATGAGAACTTATGAGGATTATTCAAACTAACATGTTTCTTGTACCAAGGAAAAAAAAATTATTTATGTCAATGCGTCTTACATTTTCATCATCAAAAAATTGGAGATAAAATATAAAACATTTAATTTTCCAATTTTTCAATGTAAATAAATTCATAATAATATTTACAATAAAATTTATTTAATTGGTCTTTATAAAAGCTAATTATAGAAATAAATGATTCAAATATTATCACTTGATAATGACATTCGGAGAAGTATAGATATCTGTAGACTTGATTTATAAAAAAAATTAGTCCATTATTCTTTTCATATAAAAAATAATCATATAATTTTGTCATAATTACTTATTGGTCTATCATTTCTTATGATAATTATTGATATTTCAAATTGAAAGTAATAGTGATGATTTACTACATGATATAGTTCACCATAGAGATAGAATTTAGATAGTAAATAAAGTAGAAAATGAATCGACTGTTAAATGAAAAAAGAGGATTGTAAAATGAATGCTTGTGGAAACTTGGGTGCTTTATATATAATTGTGTTCTATTTATACAATCTATGATTAATACTAAGTTTTAATATTAAAATTTATTGGTATACATTTGTTATATAAAATTATTTCTTTCCCTCATTATGTTTCTCAACCATAAAAGAAATATTTGAATTTTCTAAAGAAGTGGATTAAATTACACCAATTGAAATTGAAAAATAATAATAGTATAATAGGATTTAAAATTTACAAATTGTAAATAAAAAATAAGCATAGGTTAGAAAATTCATTTAGATATAATGATCATGGTTTAAAAAATTACCCTTAAAATCAATATTATTTAGTTATATTTGGGTTAATTTCAATTTGTATTAATCAAATGATATAGGTACATATCATAATGTCATAAATATAATGAAAACAATTATTTGGGGTGATATTATAATAATCTTATATTACACTTTCTATCATTTATCTCTTAAATCAATTCATAGATTTTTAATTATTTTTTGAAAGAATAAATTTATATGGTCATAAAACTGATTTCCTTTTTAAAGATGTTGTAAAGATGTGTAGAGATTTCCCAAGATATCCTTGGTTCATTACTCCATAGTAACATGATTGGTGTTCCATGTGACCTCAGGCATACCTCCCCATATACCAGTGGTTGTTGACTATCATTGAGTCTCTAAGGTGTTACCATGGGATGATTATACCCTCATATAGTTATGACAAAAATAGTATAAACAACCAAAAAACATCCATAAAAATAATCAAATTGTATACAATAAATAAAAAACAAACAATATAGAAAATGAAATGTTGACTTATAAGCATACATTTTTACTGGTCATCCACAAGTCTAATGAAATATAATAATTAAACAAGGTAATAATGTATAAGTATGATCTAGTATTATCCATCAACATTTTATCTAGACTCTATCTAATCTACCCAAATTGACCATGAATTATTTGTCTTATACCCTACCTGAACCCACAAACAAGAGTTCTGATTAAGTACCAATGTGTAAGGGATGCTCGATCAGGAGATGAGTAAACCTTGATGGGATACCCCTAATGGTGTCCTTAAAAAGCCATTAAATATTGGAACATGATTAAAATAATAAAATAATTCATGAATTTTATATAAAATAACCTCCTTCAATCTCCTTGTTCTATTTCGACACACAAGATCAACTATTCCCTCTACAACTAGTGTTGGATGTCTCTTAGGGTGTCAAAACTGAGAGAAATGCCAAATAAAGATCACCAATTATACTAATCCTATCATATAATCATATAAGGAGGAATTCTTCCTACCCATAACTTGAGTCACATCATTAAGCATGGAATAATGGACCTCCCTAGAAATAGTTTATATAATATCCACACGGGGGGTTGCATCCCCTACTCCAAAATATTGTATATCATCAACTCATTGGGTTTGAATCCCCTACCAAGAAAAATTAAATCAGGGAGGAATGTAACCCCACCAAAAAATCATATATCATATCAAAATTGGGAATAGTTCCCTTTTTATATACATCTATAACATCATTAGGGGGAGTAACACCACTCCTTAGAAACATATATCATATATAATCAAAGACAATAGTTCCCCTTTTGGAAATAGATAATATTTCATTAGGGGTAATATTACCCTCATAATAACCATGTATATTATCATTAGGGTGAATAGATACTCTCCCATGAAACAGCACATATATTATGAAGGGAATAGATCCCCTCCCTAAAAACATATATCATATATGATTCTATGAGAATACATGTCAAGAACCTAAACAAACCCATCTTACGGAAGGTCAGGCGTCATTAACTGACAGTCAAACCATCTCACCCAAGGTTTTCCAACATCTAATATCTTTATTTGTTATAATTAATTTGCACCCACATATTATAAAAAGAGGTCTTCATAGCCTATCACACAAGATTTTATAACATGCAAACACAGTGTTCTTCAATTAATACATTTCCCCACATCGTGAACTTCTCTCAATGTCTATATGAACTCATAGAAAAATCTCCTCATGATTTTCTTTTCCTACCAGTAATAATATTTCATACCCATTAACCCTTTCATTCAACCTGTTATGGAAGCAACTGGGGTCCTCAGACAAAATATAGTCTCTTCCCCTTGATATCATCACACACACATCTTCCCATGGTGACTCCTCATCCTAAAGGCCCTTCCTAACCCCAGATTCAATGTATAGAAACCAACACATTTCAAAACAAAATATTACATCTTAATATATGAATATTCATTATATAACATAATGATCTGTGCTATAATTGTTTAGGACTAGTTCCTTTCGAAACATTGATAGAATGATAATTGGTTCATAAGTGAACTATATCATCTCCTACTAGGTTCTTCATAACTATCACCCTTCATATACATATCATGAATAATACTTTTATTCATAACCTAGGTAATGTAAGCATGAGAGAGGGTGATCTTAGATACTCGGTAAAGGTAAAAAAAGAGATAATAACAAAAAAATGGCATAAGGGTATGAGAACATGATAAAGACTTCTAAAAAACATACCTTGTATGTTATTGAACATAAACATGATTCATAACATTAATCATGGATGTTCATAACACATGAATCATAGAAGAATAAAACAACATAATATATACTAGCATGAAATTGGAATATTCCATAGAGTTATGAAATGAAAATATGTTTACCATAATGTGATCATGTTTAAATAGATACATGTTAAATCATTAAGTTAAGGGTGTGAAATTAAGCCCTCGCATAAACTTATATACATGAAATAAAGTCCACACATGAAACTGTGGACATAAAACTAGATCCAAACAAAAACCATCTGGACATGAAAGAAGTCCCATGCAAAACCTTATGCACATGGAAGAAAGTCCATGCAAAACATTGTGAACATGAAATAAGTTCCACACATTACATAATTAACTCTTGGGTTATTAATCATTACCCAATTCATTAGAGGTAGATAATGTTCCCAACCGTCACATAATGAAAATAAAACATATGTTTTCTAGAATATCACAAAAAATTCATCATATTAGAACCCATTAAATGAAGTTTGTCTCATAAAAATTTCATCATATTTTAACTCAAGGAAAAGGAATCAGTTTCATAAATTTTCCAACATCATAAACATAAACCATTAGAAGAAATAATAATAATGGTATCCGGTTATCATATCCCCAGTAAATCATAAGTTAAATCAAATGATGTCATCTTAGGGGTAAAATGATTTTTAAATATTACATGGAACATTTCGTGAGAAAAATAACCTTTCAACTTTGAAAATAACTTTTTATAATTAATAATTTATAAAAAATAAAAAACAATTATTTGAAAATAACCATGGAAACATATAAATTAATCATAAAATAAATTATTTGACTTAATGTTGGAAAAAAATTACATCCCATTCAAAATAAAACAAAGATTCCACTCACATTTTTTATAGAAGAAAAATATCCTTGTTTGGAAATAAACACAAAGATTGCTTTTAAACCATTTTTTAAAAATATGAAAATGTGTAAAAATAACTTTCAAAAATATTTGGATAATATTTAAAAAATCCTTTATATCATTTTTAGAAAACACGGACATTTAAGAAAATGTATTTTCAACTGAAAAGGGAAATAAGGCCGGTTTTTCTTTAAAACTATTTTGATCTCATAAGTATATAAAGAATGAAAAATTAAAGGAAAATTTATTCCAAAGAAATAAAAAGATTATAAGAAAATTCATTTGTTTATTGATAGATATATCATAATATTTCATCAATAGAAAGACAATCATATACAGTCCGGATAAGCAATGAGATTGAAACATAAATCTTTTACCACTTTGGTATCCTTTTAATCATTAGACTTATAAAAAATAAAATCAAATAAAACTTTAAACATAATTAGAATAACGTGTTCTAAGATATAATATGTCACATGTTCAGCATATAAATCATACTAAATAAATTAGTGGTGAATATGGCATGTGTCTCTGAGGAATAAAATAGAGACTATAAATCCATTATCGTAAGTCTCAAAACCCATCATACATGGATGAATATATTGAAAAATAAGTTTAGTATTTTTTTAAATCTATTATATAACATTTATTATCTATATCATACCATGAATTTCATAATTATGACCATTTAATATCCATTCATTAATAATTCCTTGTTAAAATCACATTTGAGGTAATAACTACATTGTTCTTCATGTACGTTTTGATTTCGTATTTTTGATACTTTTACTTTTATCATCATTCCACAATCACAAAAAATTTAACCAATATATAAATATAATATATATATATATATATATTAATACAAAAAAATAGATATAGTTAAGTAAATACACCATTCATGGAGACGGTAGGTCATACGTACTCATGAACGTTGTTTACATTTTCTCCAAAAATGGAAGGTAAGAAAGGTAAATAATATATACTGTTAAAATATTAATTTTTATACCATATATATCACATATACTCCTTAAATTTATCCACATTACCTTCCATGTAAACCATTAGTGAAAATGAATCACATTGCTTCCTGAGACAATAGTTCGTCGTACACACGAGCGGTGTTATCGTATTCCCATGGAATGGAGAGTAACTTATAATATGTTATGTTATTATTATAGAAGTATAATTGCTTCATATATATCATATAAATATTTTTATACAATAATTATATCCAACTGTGAGAGGTGGTGGTATAAAATGAATTACACGGGTTTGCGAAGAGGTACTCTGTCGTTTACACAATCGATCATTTTATTTAACATTTGATGGAAGAGTATATGGATATAGTTTATGAAATATACATAATAATGTATCTTTATATGGAATATATTTTTTTATAATATTTTAAAATTTAATACCTGAAAGAAGGTATTAAAAGAATGAGTAAAAAATGCATTTAGGGATGGAAATTAACTTTGATTAAAACAACCCAGTTTTGAAATTTTATGTGGGACAATACGATGTGTATTTTGGGATGAACAATAGATGTATAACATGTACAAGGATTTTGGGGGGTATTTTTGTAGGGTTTTGTTGAGATAAATGGATTTAGAGTTTGGAATCAGTAAGGGGAGGAGGTGGAATTTTATAACGGAGTTGAAGATTCATTTTTTGTAAATACACAAAACTATAAAATAATGGGGAGTCCTTCAGAACAAAAATTCCTCAAAAATTGATAAATATACTCTTAATGGTTTTACTTTTAATATTATATCATTGTCTATTGGGACTAGCCTTTTATCTAGGAAATTTATTATTTAAGAATAGTAATAAATCAAAATTTATTATATAATTTTTACCCACAAGTTATAAATATGAAATAAAATTAATAAAATAAAAAAACCTAATAGTGTTGAAATTTATTTTTGACAAAACAAATGGAACACATAAAACCTCATTTTATACTTTATCATGGAAAAAAAGTCTTTACAATTTCGATGTCAATATAATTATTATAAAAGAAAAATTGGGCCATTAATGAACTATGGTTTAAATTTTTAAACATATACCTATAAATTGTATGATTATATGTTTTTTACAAATTTTAAATCATTTAATAAAATATTTATTTATAAATTAAAATTAATTTCAGTCATTACACTACTAATTTTATTTGAATTTAAATGCATTGAGAAATAGGTGGAATAAAATATATTGTTTTAAAACCTATTTATCATGTTATATTTATCAAAAGAAGTTATGTAATGTAATAATTGATTTAATTTATATATTTTTTTATTTTTTTAGAATCATTTATTTTATTTTTCTAATAATTAAATAATTAATGTGGTGGTGTTTCTTTGGCATTTCAAGTTATCATATAATTATTATAAATTAAAAATAAATTACTCTGATGTAATTAATTTCATTTTTCTCAAAATTACCATCACGATTCATTCAAATATGTCTTTTTATCAAATGTGAACACATAACGTAAATTTAAACCAAAATGGGCAAAAAAAAAATTTTTGTTTTCATAAATTATTATATTAGAGAATTCAATGAAAAAGTATCCCACATACTCATAAAAATAAATCCTAATGTAATAAGGGTCTAAATATGAACATAAAATCGGAATTTCACAAATGGTTAGTTAATTTTAATCCTAATCTTTTTATTTTCACACCTCATAAACCCATTTTAACCATATTCAAGGTAATTAATATTTATTGTTTTCAATATTAATTTTGACCAAAAATTAAGTTGATATTATTATATAATATTAATTACACTAATTCAAAATTTGAAATCCTTTTTTTTGAATTCCACTCATGGAATTGGAAAATCTTAATTAAAAATTATACTTTTAAATGTGAGTAAAATGTTTTCCCAAAGAGAAATTTTTCTTAAGTATATATGATTTTAATATAAAAATTCAATATGAATTATCTGTCAACGATCAAAATTAGACAAACAAATATATATTTTAATTATTTTTTCTTTTAAAATATTTTTAGAAAATATTATTGTAAATTATTTAAAAGAAAATTAAGTTTTTAATAAAAATGAGTATATTCACTATTCACTGACTAATTAATCTTTTATAAAAAATATAAAAAAATCACCCTAATAATATTTTTACCTGATTCATCTAAATATGAAGATATTTTCATCGAATAAATTTTCCAAAAGATTCCATGATTAATTTTATTTTTCTTTCATAAAAAGAATAAAAATTCTTTTTTTGAGAAAAAATGTATTTTTGAAGCATTTAATGACATTACTAAAAATTAGGTACTTTTCTTTAAATATATTAAATTTATCTAAAAATATTATAAATAATTTTTAAATTTTTGTTAATCTTATTCATACAGCCAAATTGAATGGCTAGGCTATAACGATCATGCATAAATAATAATATTAATAGTATATTGTGATTTTTTAAAACCTGGTGTCATGAGTAGTGAAACTATCGAGAAAATTAAATCTATTTGAAAAAACTTTATAAAAAAATCCATGTATTACTTTATACCCCCTTAAATAAATTTTTCCCAAAAATATGAACTTGATCTTAATAGTTTAGGGCTTGACATTTAAAAATCCATTTACTGAAATCTCACATCATATAAAGAGTTAATAAAACATCCTCTTGATATGATAGAAGAGGAAGCATTAATTCGACATATAATAACACATAAACAGGTTTCCAAGTGGGAAAAATAGTGGGATGTGAATATATAGGCATTGAGAATAAAACTATCACCCAAGGACTAATATAGAGTGATAGTGAATATGGTTTGGGGAAAGTTATGAATCGTAAAGTGATAAATTCATGATCAGATAAAAGACCATTGATTTAATAGAATTTAAATTTATAAGAATACATTGTTATCTCAAAATCATTTTTTCTAATGTTTAAGGACCTTTTAATATAATGATAGAGAATATAAAAAATATATATGTGCTTTATTTCCTTCTAATTCACAAGCATCGTATTATCCATTGGTCGTGGGATGGTCATTTTCAACTTCATCTCGTACACCTTGAAATGAAGATGAATTTTTCATACAGGAAGCACTAATGGATCAAAATATCAATAATATAATAATAATTCATTCCTTTAACCTCTAGTTAGCCTCAAAACAATAGTGGTTAGAACATGTTTTCCAATAGGGGTAAATCATCATCAGATTAAATTATACATTAATCTAAAAAACCATATCCAATGCATAACAACTATTTTATAAATTGATAGACTTTATACCCATTCCAAATTGAAAAAATATACAAAATGTCACTAAATTTATATAATCAACTTATGAATAATCCCCTAAATATAAAAAAGTGTCTCTTAATTATCACATGATAAATATGTGATTACATAGGTTATTTATTATCCTGAAATTTGGAAATAATGAGAATATGATAAAATATCAAAGAAAACAAAAAATATTTCAAAAATTAACTCTTTCATCATAGCTAAAATAAAACCATAGATTATTAAATATTTTCCATAAATCCGAAAAAATTAAACTACATCAATGACAACATAAAACACCTTATAATCAAATCATTAATCAATTCCAAGATAATAAATAATATCCAGTATATTTTATTTATATCAATAATATCATAATCCTTCTATCATTATCTCAACATTAAGATTATGTTAAGGTTTATAATTCCCAAAATCATGTGTTTTCCATAAAATATCACCTTTAAATTAAATCACTTTTCTAGGTCATCAGTACCATTCAATATATTCATAAAAATACATAGTAAAAAACTTCTATAGAAAAAAAATCATATATATTTCATTATTCTTGAATTGTAATATATAAATATTTTAATCATTCAATCTATTCTTAAACCATTAACTCGGATTCATAATCTTATTCTTTAAAACCTCCTTCCTTCTAAATTAAATTTATAGTACCTTCATCATCAATAGAAAAAACATTACTTGTACAACCATATTAATGTTACTTATATCCTTTCCTCATATGAAATTGATTTTAATAATGCAAATAATTTTCACATTTACTACATCGAACCATTGATAATTCCTTAGAGAAACCATTATTCTCATTCACAGTGTTAATTAAACATTTCATTTTTCTTCATTAATTACTTACATTGTTCCCTTCATCTCTATACATAAAACATATTCTAATTCTTTTGATACATTACCTTCATTTAATCTTCCAACACTCTGGATAAATAGGAAACTGAATCTTCTTTCCAATATAGTCTCCACTATACAAACTCTCAACAAACTCTACCCTTTAATGGTTTGGTGAGTATGAGAGTTGGTTATACTAAATTTTTTTAATCATATACTGTAATAATTGATTGTAAATAATTATAATATCCTCCTATCCACCCAATTTATCATTTATTTTTTCATCAACACATTGTCTATCACATTTGATGTTAATCCAGTTTCATTTGGTTCGCACAATTGGTTAAAACAAAAAAAAGTGTGAGACACAATATTCATAAAAGAAAATCACATAATTAGGAAAACACAGTTATAGTGTGAATAAATTTTGAAACTATACTTTTTATACGTGAAACCATATGTTGAAACTAAATCATTCATGTTTATCATCAATTAAAATCCTTCTTCATGGTTTATAAATATTTTATGAATTTCTAGAACATATCTCCTAGGTGTGTCAGACCATGTGTGAAGAAAATATCATTGTCATGAACCAGGTGATGATAAAGTAAAATACCAATGTATAATTCTTAAATTTATTACTCTTATGTACAACTACTCGAGAGATACAGCCTATTTTTGTGTTTAGATAGGTATGTAATTGTTATAAAACAACTCATTTTATCCTTCAATAAAATTATAATATATTTTTTTATAAACAGACTTAACATTAGACTTATCCTTAGAGATATCTTTAGGGGTATCACTATAGTTTTCTACTCATAGTTTCTAAAGGATAACTAAATCATTTCTCTAAAAACAACTATATTGACTAATACTTTTCATACATAAACATTAAATCTTAATAAATTAATATTCATTACATAACATAACAATCCACATTATAATTGTTTAGGTCTGGTGACTTTAGAAACATAGACACATAAAAAAATTCATAAGTGAAATAAGTAATCCCTCACAAGGTTCCTCATAACTAATACTCTTCATAGTTATATCATACAGAATGACATTCTTCATAACATGGGGAAAGTAAATAGAAGAAGTGTGAGCTCATATTCTGAGTGAGGGTAAACAAAGGATATATCGACATACCATGAGTATAATGGTATGAAAAAATGATAATAACATCTGAAAACAATACCATTCGTGTCATAGATCATATACATGAATCATGGATTAAATATTTTTCTTACAAAAGACATGTGTCATAAATGAATCAAATAACATAATCCATTTGATATTAACAATGTAATAAAAGGTGGATTTTTTCTATACACATATCTTTACAACACTGTGAACATGTATAAATTTACATAGCATCAAACATTTATTCAAGGGCTTGAAATGAAGCCCTGCCAGAATCAAAATAACATCAAAGTGGGTCCATGCATTACATTATGAACATGAATGTAGTTCAATGTCTAACCTTATAGATATAAAATTAGAACCATACATAAACATATTGATAAGAAACAAAACACAACTATAACATTATGAACATGTTACTTGGTTCATGGATTATATAATCAACTAATGAGTTATCCATAATTTCCTAATGAAGTAGAGATAGAAATTGCCCCCAACCATCACATAATGAAAATAACACATATGTGTTCCCCCTAATCACAAAACATTTTTCAAATAAGAACCTATGAAAACATGTAGGTTTCATAAAAATTTCATAAAAAAATAACAAGAGGTAAAGGAATGGTTTTCATAAAAATTTCATTATCATAATCATAAACCATTCGATGAAAGAATAATAATGGTATCCATGGTTCATATCTCCAGTAAATAATAATTATCATCAAATGATGTCATTTATTATCAAAAAAAATTTCAAAGATCACTTCAAACGTTTCTTGAGAGATATAGTCTTTCAAAATTGAAAATAAATTTTTAAAACTAAAAACTTCTTAAAATTTTTCAAAATAATATTATGTGAATATAACCTTTGAAATATATAATGGAATTTTTAAATAAATTATTTCCCATGGTATTGGAATGAAAATTCATGCCGTATAAGTTAAATCAAATATTCCTTTTGTATTTTGGATAGAGGTAAAAGGATCATTTTTCATCGAATAATATGAATATTAATTTATAAAAAAATTAAAATTGAAAACTAGATAAAAATGAAAAAAAATATTTTATAATAGTATAAAGTATCACTAAGATATTTTTAGAAAAAATGGATATTGAAGAAAAATATTTTTCAACTAAAGAGAGAAATAATGATTTTGTTGTGTATAAAAAATATATTGGTATCTTGATTAAATATAATAGGAAACTGAAATAGAAAAATTATTATTAATAAATAACTAGAATATAATAAAATTCATATGTTTTGGGGATATAGATCATAATATTTCATCATTTGAAACATAATATTATACAATTCCAATAAACATTGAGATAGAAACATAAAAGCATTACCTCTTTGGTATATTTTGAATCATAAGCCCCAATAATAAATAAAATAAAATGTATCTTTAAATATCATAAATCATGTATTTTTATGATATAACACTTCCTAGTAAAATTATAAACACCACATAAATGATACAACTAGTGAATATGGCATGTGTCTCCCAGAAATAAAAGAGAGACTAGAAATCTCATACCTTATGTCTCGAATATTCATACACATTTAAAACTAATGAATAATAATAATTGGTAGATTATAAATATATTCCTTAAAAATTGTTATATATATCATACAATTTATTATTTAATTATATACTTTTACTACCCATTTATAATAAATACTTTGTTGATGTCAGGTTTCAGGTAATTACAACATTATTTTTAATGTATGTTTTGATTTTGAATTTTTAGTCCATTTAAATTGATCATGATTCTATAATTTATATAATTATAATCATGATATAATTTTTATATGTTTTCATTAGATATGTATTTATAGTATCTATAAAATTTAATGATAGAAAATGAAATACATAGTTCATGGAGAGGGTAGGTCGTACATACACAAGAACAATAATTCCAATTTATGGAAGAATGGGATGGAATAAAATAAAATAATATATCACATTTTAAGATTCATTATTATTTTATATATATAACATATATTCATTATCATTTCATTTATTAACTTCCATGTAGAACTTTAGTGAAATTAAATCACATCACTCTGGGAGGTGGTAGTCCCCCTTACACACAAGAAACATTATCAAACTCATATAGAATGGAAAGTAAGACGTTACATGTGATATTATAATTATAGAAGTATATTAATTTCATAAATATCATAAAAATATTATAAATCCATCATTATATACATTTTTGAGAAGTGGTGATGGAAAATAAATTATATTGGTCTGTAAGCCGGTTGTATGTCAGACACATGATCAACAATTTTGTTTCCCAATTGAGTTAGAGGAGATGGATATTGGATATGTAATAAAATTAATAAAATATAATTATATTTTATAGAATTTTTTGTATCTTAATTATTCATACAATAATTAATTTTTAAAGAGAATAAGAAAAAAAGAGTTTAGTGAACACAATTACCTTCACTTAGAACAACCCCATTTTGACCTCTTATTATGGACCATAGGGTTTATATTTTGGGATAGATAGAATATATAGAAACTAGATTATTATTTTAGAGATATTTTTCATTTCTTGGTTGAGGTAGATGTCATAAGATTTTTTAAATATTTCTAGGAGTATATGGCCTTTTATAATGGAGGAGGAGTTGAAATTTTAATAGCACGCAAACAAATTTGATAATAGCGAGTCACCCTTGATCCAAATACTTACAAAATTAATAAAAAATGTTTTCTGGATATCATATGGTCATGAAAAAACAATAACAAAAACAAATAAAAACTGTTTTAAACTTGTTGTTCCTTAAATTATATGTTTTATTTCACTATTTTAGTTTTCAAAACATTAACTTTCCTTCATATAAAGGTAATTTATCATTTATGTCTAGAAATAAAATGGGCCTTGTTAGACAATTTTTACCCAGTTGTTATAAATATGGAAAAAAAATTATAATAAATATTATATATGTCTTGAAAATTCATTTTAACACAAACTCTAGAAAATCACAAAACCATGTTTTTCGATTTATCGTGGTAATGGTGTTTTTACTATTTATGGGTAAATATAATTTTTATAAAAGGATAATTGGTATATAAAATAAATATGGAGAATATTTTTAAACATTTAAAAATATCTTCATAGAGGATAGGATTTTTTTGAAATTTTAATTCATTTAGTAAAATATTATTTTTTATAAAAAACATTAATGTCAATTTTGACACTATCAGTTTAATTTTACATTAAAAACAAAAAAAACAGGACTTATTCAAATATATTACTTTAAAGCCTATATATAATGTTATATTTATATATAAAATTCATGGAATCTAATTATTAATTCAATTTATATAAATTTTATTATTTTTTATCATTTAATTTATTTTACAAAAAAATTTATAATTATTGTGTTGGCATTGCATATGAATTTAAACTAACTATATAATTAAAAAAATTAAAAATAATTACCCCCAAAAAAATCATTTATATTAATCACAGAATTGAAATAAATATTAGTTCAAATCTTTCTTTTTTCTCTTTGTGAACAATTAATAGAAATTTAAAATCAAAATAGTGACATTTTATCTTTTTCTTTAATTCAATTAATATGTTGGTCATTCTCATTCAAAAATTTCTCATAAGAACATAAAAATCAATACTAAGGAAATAAGGTTGAAAATATGGCCCTATAAAAAGAATTGGAAAACATTCGAGGTTATTTTAACCATTATATTTTTAGTTTAGCCCTCTAATAAACATGTTTTAACCTTAATGTTGGTATTTAATTTTTAATATTTTTAATATTTATATTGAAAAAAAAATAAAGTTGAAACTATTATATAATATTATTTATTCTAACCCCAAATATTTTATAAATTTTTACAAAATTCCATTCACAAAATTGGAATATTTTAATTTTAATTTAACCCATAGATTTTATGAAAAAAAATCATTTTCCAATGAAATAAAATTCATAACTATATAAATATTTATTATTATTATTCAATATTAAATAGATCGAAGTGATATAAATAGGATTTATAAATATATAATTAATGTAATTTTACTTTTAAATTTTTTTTAAACAATATTTAACTTTTTATATTCTCTAATTGAAAAGAAAATTTATAATAAAAGGTAGAATTTTTCACAATTTAGTAAAAAATTAACCTTTTAAGAAAAGTATAAAAAAATCACCCTAAGATTTTTTTTATATGTTAATTTAAAAATGAATTAATTTTTATTAAATAAATATTCTAAAAGTTTCAAAAATTAATTTCAGTATATTTTCAAAGAAATAAATAATGATAATTTTTTTTAGAAAATTATATTTTCAATTCATATAAATAATTTAGTAAAAATTATGTTCTTGTTTTTTAATGTATTTTATTTACCAAATTAATTAACACTTAATTTTTAAAAAACATTATTCATATATATACCTCCAAAATTAATTTCTGTTATATAACTATCATGTTCAAATAATAAAGATAATAGTGTATTGTGATTTTTTAAAATATAGTGTTGCGCATAACACAAGATATCAAAGAAATAATATCTATTTGAAAAAAATCCAAAATTATTGGGTAGTTACACAATGGATATATCAATCATCATCTAACTATACACTTCTACAAAATACAACTAACCAAGGACCGTCTTAAGTTACCGCCAAAATGACATTGTCATCCCAATACTAAGTCGACCAAACTTGTTTATGAACCCATATCTAGGTCATATCTCACATATTCCTATCATATTTCACAAACCCATCAATTTTGTGGAACCTCCCCATCTCCTTGTATCCTTCCCCATAGGACTTAACCTCCTTATTCCGTTCTTTGATTCTCTAATTCACCCAAATGAGGAAGTCCAATCATGCATGAGATGTATATATATCTCTCCCGTAATCACTCGAACTAATCCCCAATCACCTAACAAACAATATAATTAAAAATATACTAAGTTATTCATAACTCACATTTTATCTAAAATGATCTCTAAACCTCTAGTAAATTCATCTTAATACTTCACCCCTTTGTTTCATAGTCATCAAGAAACTCTCTTTTATACAAACCTCTCTATAGAACCTCCGCTAAACCTAGGAGTCTCAAATCCACTATATCTCTAGGTTTACTGTGAATAATTTAAGGCAATTATTTTATACCCCAATATGCTCCGTTTGTCATATATCAAACCCTTTTTTTAAATCCCCCATTCATTGTTGGCTAAGGCATTAAAATAGTGTTCAAGTCTCAATCAGGCCCTTAACACTTTTATTCCATCCATAGGAATTTTAAAGAATAATTCACTCACATTGAAGGATTTTCCCACATAGGTTTCCTAATAACATAACACATACACATTAAAAAAATTCATAAACCTTAAGGGAACGTTAAGGGATCACCAACCTCATACATAGAGTTATTATTCATGCTATGTTTATTCTTTTCACATCCAAGCTCACAAAAAAACCTCATAAATCATTTCCCACAACATCATACAAAATAATTAATTATGAAAATTTGTAAGTAATTTTACAAATTTAAATATTCTTTAATAACTTCATAAAAAATATCGACCAATGTAAACTCACTGAAACCTCAAACAAAGGAATGAAAAAGACTCAAGGAAAAATATTGTCATGTCTATAAACAAAATATCTATCACAAGACACATGGTTACTCAAAAATTTCATATAATTTAATTTAATGTCCTTTAAAAAATTATAAGAAGGTTTTCCTTCAATTAAATATAGAAAAATGATATGAATTCACCCTCTTAGAATGTCCTATTGAAAATCCATATAATAGCTACGTCATCCTGAACTAATTTGAGTATCCTCTATTTAAAATAGAATCAACACCCTCAACCAAATATAGTAAAATTTGTGTCTAACAAATGGTGATAAATATTAGGGAGTAATGGGATAATTTATGTCAAATAAACTATAGAATCATCAGAGAACCTCCCCTAATAAGTGGGGGTTAAATGGAGATGAATCAAATATGGATATGACTAAAATGGATGTCTACAAACCCATATGTTCCTCTACATCACCAAAGGAGGATGACTATAAAATGGTGGGTGTAACCTTTTTAAAAAAATATGAAATTTTTCCCATTGCTGTGTTTCTATAGAGGCCACAACACAATACAACATATCTATGGTTATACAATGAAGCATCCAACTGGTCTGAGGAGGAGGGATCTAGGGTATATTGCAAGTATTTTAAATTTATTTTAAATGACTCTTTGGAAATATTGAAATTAATATATATTATTTTATAAATATAAACATATTTAAAATAATAATTAACTTCTAGAAAACAAATCACACTCATAACATAAATTAATGTGGGGGTATTTCACACTAGATAAATAACTAGTACTTAATTTGAATTTATAATAATATTGTTTTCTAACATAACAAAAAATGACTGATATAGCTATTTGAAGACATAAATTAATCAATCATATCCTTCCTCCACATCCATAATACATAATATGGTTTAGAAATAGGCTCCTGCTGATATGAATGTTTAACTTGTAAGTGAAAAAATGAAAATAATGATAGTAATGTGTTAGTTTAAATGAATTTAAATTAATTTTTAAATGGTTTATATTTAAAAAAAATTATAAAATATATTATGTTTCTATTTATATAGTCTATAAATATCATAATTCAACTATTATTGGTTAAAAATAAATATATTTGGTGGTTTGTGACATCTAGATCATTATGTACATGTTAAAAGGTTGGGCCTTGGATACTCACCAAGAGACAATTTAAGAAGGGATTAACATGAATATATCCAGAGAAGGAATACTATGAATTAAATACTATGTTTCAAAACATGGAGGATGAACTAAATAACCTAAATTAATTATATTTGAATAATAATTAAAAACACCAAAAAAATATAGAATTAATTTAACAATAGTAATCATTGAAACAACACCCACAGTCTGATCTTCACACATCAATTAGTAAGAGTAGTTTTTTCCTTGAAATTCCTAACTAACCAAAAATAATCTCGTTACCACAAAATTTGGTAATATATGTTTACAAAAAGGGTGTTGATTATTTAATTATTTTGAAAAAATATAGGATGAAATTGATTATGTTAAACAACCATGAACCACATCATTTAAAGAATTATAGTATATAAATTTCAAGTTGTTACCCATTACAATACACTATTACTATTGCATCATGTTAGAGTTGGGATTCAGGTAGCTCATGAGTTGATATTTGAACTACCTATTTCCATTTATTATGTTGATATTGAAATGATTTAGTATGCTATTTACACTTTCATAGAATGATTGATCAATCTTATAAATCCACATGATAAGAAAGGGGTAGGTTATATCTATGTTATATCATATTTAATGTTGTATGTGATAATAATTTAAATATATTAGGTATGGATGCTATAAAAATTATAATGAAAACCACACACAGATACACATGAAAATAAATTGTGATTCAGTTGTTATATCACAAAATTGTTCTATAGACCCCAATTTTTCTCAACCACTTACCCTTACATAGTTAATTAATTTAAAGGTTCTTAAGAATTAATATTTTAAATAAGATAACACTTATTTTTATATTGATAGAAAATTCATACTGATGAAGAGTTATTATGAAATATCTCAAAATATTTAAAACTAAGTGTAGAAAAGGGGATAACCTTGATCGTTCTCATAAGGATCTGTTTTGGTCAGTCAATCGCTAATTTTAATTCACTTATTATAATTTTTTTATATATTTTGATTTTTAAGAAATAAAACTAGAAGGAATTTTAGCATTAAAAAATTAATTCAATATATTGAAAATTAAACATGTAATGTAGAATACATATATAATGATTGATGTTAGACATAAAGTATATCCCCCCAAGAGAACACCCAGAGTGATCATTCATCCTCCCTTAATTAGCTATAAAATTTGTTAAATTATTAAACTACATAATATGAATTAAAATACCCTTTTTCCTATGGTAGTGAATATACATTACATTCAATGATTTTTGAGAAACCCCACATCCACCTCCTTAATTGAGAGAGAATGGTGAAAAATATAAAGCTATGCCTCAAGTAGTAAGTAGATACACAACGGCGTCATTCCCACTAAGATACCAACAGACCTAACTCTGAGAATAAAAAGAATCATATAAAATGATAGCTAAAAACATAAATTCGACATTGGATTTATCCCCTGTTAACTTCTTTAAGTTAGTTACTCATAATCATGAGCATAAGAGATCACAGTGGAGAAGAATGGGGTGGAAACACAAAAAAGAAAAATATGAGAGAATTAGGAGAAGAAAAATAATAACATATAATAAAAATGAACAATAATATTAAAAAATAAAATAAACTAAGAAACTACAGAAAATTTCCACCATAGGAAATCCATAAGTTTACAGCCCTTTGGAATGAAAGAGGATATTTTTATAGGAAATAGTCATGAAATTGTTTTCTCCAAAATCTTCCTTTGAATATTGACATGTATTAGCCCAAAAAAATGAAAAAATTTGAAAATTATTACTCTTGAAAGTAATTAAATCTCCCCAATTTAGACCGACTAAATTTTAGCTTCATTAGAAACATTTAGAGAGAGAAATGGTTGATTTGGTCATGTTTTTTAAACTTCTTAGACAGAATGTTTGAACTACAATAAACTGAGTTCCAACACATTTATGGCCCTAAAAATGAAGTAATAAGGCGTAGAAACCATAATAAAAGTTATTTATACTAATTTATTTGTTCTGAAGTTTAATTTAATTTCTTTTGGATAATAATTATATCATATAGGGTCCCATTAATAAAATCTAAAAGATATAGGCATAGTTTTTTAGGATGGACATTTGTGATGGATTTGGCCCTTGAAATGGTGGATTGAGCCTTGGGTCCAAAAGAATGAAATGAATACTATCGAACATACAAATATATAGAAGAATAATTTTCCAATTTGGATTAATTTGAAAAATGTTATGGTTGAAAAAACATTAAAACAATTAAAATCCAATATATGAAATTTTTCTAATTAAGTTCAAAAAACATCAAAAACCATAAAATGTGAAAATTTCCCTTGAAATTACATATTTATTGCATTAAAAACATTCAAATTATGAAAAAAATGTTTTAAAATATTTTCTATTTCAATTCCCCCACACATAAACATTATACTCCTAGTAAATCATCTTATAAAATGGTCCAAAACAATTCCCAAAGAATAAATAACAACACAACTCCATTATCATATCAACAAAAATATCATGACTCATAAATGGTTAAAATTTTCCTAGCTCATGAACAATAATAAAAAATCTTTTAATCTCATTTTAATTATCAAATACATGTAATACATACCACCTCAAAAAAATATTTCTCTCTTTACTTAATGATTTTTTTGGAGTTTTCCTCATTCTAAAAAACATGTGTGATCTCCATAGGCATGTTATCCTTAAGGTATCTACATCTAAAAAAGTAAAAAATGATTCAATCATTTGTTATTTTTAATTTTTTATTCTGATACTGAGGTTCGGTAGGTTTTAAATGTAAAAATACGTAAGGGATAATTGGGTGGTTGATGATCTAATGTGAAGAAAACACATGAAAATAGTTTTGTTCAAAAATGGTGTGTTCCTTAATCATCACAAAAATTAATAACCATCAAATACATCTTTATCCTAATGGGTATTTCACACTTGGAATTTTAGAATCAGTGATAAATTTCAACCCTCTTTTCCCTCATTTGTGGCATTCTTTCACCTTGAATTCATATATAGATTTATCTTTGGAATCAAGTTTTTGAGGAACTAAGAGGAAACTTTTGATCATAAAATATTGTTTAACACCCATAGAATGAGTGTAATAATATTTTTGGAAACCCATAATTATTTATATAATAAAATTTCTTCTACAAAAGTAGCAATAAATATGGAAATACTTTTAATTCATCAAAAACATATTCTTTATGAACGAAAAATACAACTAACATTTTCCCTCCCCCACATTTGAGTTTAACAATAATCATAAATTTAACATCTAGATCTTGTAGGAATGGGAAAAATGGATTATAATTTTGATTATTAATAAGGTATTTCATGGATAATAGGAGATAAATAAAGTTCATTTTAAAAGGTAGGCCAAAATTAGATATGGAAGTAAAAAGGGATTTCAAAATGGTGCCTCAATCATACTCAACACATTCCATAAAATCTAACAGCTTTGAAAAGGAGAAAAATATAATGATCTAGATCACACAACATGTCTCAATACTATCAATAAAAATGTAAACATATCAAAGATGTCAAACAGGTTTATAAACCTCTCGGTTTGGGAATAATTTTCAATTCAGATAGTACTTGTGCACATGAGTTTCATAATCATTCAAACATCATTAAATGAAAAGATATGAAATCAATAAATAAAACCCATTCCAAATTAATTTAAATCTTAAAACATTCAAAACAATAAATATTACAAAAACACCAAGTGGGTTTGAATTTTCCAAATAATCTTATTCTATTAAGGATTCTTAAAATCACCCCCAAAATGGTAAACATGAAAAATTCCGAAAATTACAGAAAACATAAAATTGAATAACACAAAAAATCATAAAAATGGGTCTAGATCCCTCGCCAACACTTATTGTTTTACTACCCTATTTTTATCTTAAATTATATCAATAAAGTTATGCATATATATTTTTAATTGGGAAGAAAATAAAATAATAAAATTAAACACACGACCTGATTTATTTTTCAGTGACAGCCTTGAGTAAATCTCCAAGATCATTATGATTTAAAACTAAAAAAATAATGAAAAAACATAAAATAAGAACAAACAATATAAAGGATGATAAAGGGTATAGAAAAGGGAAATTTCTTGGTTTATACTGCCTAAGTGGGTGCTAAGTTTTTACTGCTCCTAGTTAGGAAATTGCAGTGGATTATCCCCAATCAGAAGGTGGGTGTGGTTTCTTTGAGATGAACCAACACATGTGATTTTTTTCTAGAGTTGATGAATAAACACCAAAAGTGAAAAACTCCAAATAATATAATAAAATTATCAACCCCTTAGAAAGATTAATTAGAAAATTTGAGTTATAAGGTGGGAGGGAAAAGAAAATAGTCCATCTCCCTTTTGAATTCTGTGGTATCCTCCACTATATGATATGCAAGTTGTTGTATAGGAGGATTTCACACCAAATTAATATCATGCTCTTATTCTTCGATCACAACCACATGGATTATATCTTCATTAACATCCAAGGTATAATCAATTTGTGTTGCGTAAAAAATTTAAGAAATGGGAAATTGAGAAAACAATTCATATTGAATAAAATTAAAACATGATGAATCAAGAAGAAAATATTCCCTTTCAATTATGTCATATTGGTAATTGATCTCTAGGGGAAATACCATTGGAAACATAATATCAAAATGTTTATATTAATCATTATATTCAAAAAAAGAGAGAGAGAGGTGGAAGGTTTTTTATTCTTCATTATCATGAATGGGAAGATCATGTTTCAGGTTATCTTTAAAAAAGTGATTCTAGGATTATTATAAAAATTGTGGATCCCCCATAAGTATATCAGTTGGAATGTTTTCATAAGGGAGATCCTTGATAAATTGTTGAGTATGGGATAATACGATTATTTCTTTTAGTATCACTTTCTCATCTACCACAGCTTATTTATGATAAAAAATGATCAGTGGAATCTATTCCACTATTTATTTTGATTTAGGTTTAGGTATTGGTTAGAGTTGTTTCACCAGTGAACAAATCTATTTTTCAACCCTTTCTGCATTTATCTTCAATTTTTTGTCTTCATAAAGTTATTTTAACTGAGAAATTTTAATTTCTTCTTCTGATTTCAAATGAGAATAACCAGTCTATGCATAGTAATCACAATTTCATTATGTCATGGGATAAAAAATTAGTTTTTCATATTTTTTTAATATATTTTTGTAATGAAATAAAAAACAATTATTTACAAAATGATAAAAAATATAGTGAATGAATCGGAATTTCCTCCGTATAAATGATGCCAATTTAATGAATCATTATCATGTGAAATCTCAATATATTTAATACTAAGTGGAGTACAGGGGCTAACCTTGGTCATTCTCTTGAGGTGTTAATGCAGACAGTAAATCACTACTTATAGTCTTCTTATTATTTTTATTTTTATATACTTTTTCAAATGAAGTAAAACTAAAATAAATTTAAAATTTAATCAAAATATGATAAATTAAATTAGACATGGTACGAAGAATGCGGATAGAATGATTAATGTTATACAGAAAAGAGATCCTAACACCATAGGTGAACCTTCATCATCTCTTAAGTAGTATCAAATTTAATTATAGAAAAATAATCATCTTATGCATGAAAATCCCCTTATTACTATGGTTTTAATTACACATTACACCCGATGATTACTGAGAGCCCACAAATCCGCCTCGTCAATTGAGATAGAATGTCACTGAAGTGAAAGCTAAGCCTAGTGTGGAAAGTGGAGATAGAAGGGATCATTTCCCACTATGATCCTCCTCAACCTAACTCTAAGAAAAAAAATTAAAATGATATCTCAAAAACATAATTGAAACACTATATTGATCCCCCGGGAGATTCATAGCATTAATTACTAGGTATCCTAAGAATAAGAGATCATAGTGGAGAAGAATTGGATGGAAGTCCAAAATAGAAAAATATGGGAGAATGAAGATAATTAAAAAACTAACATATAATAAATATTCATAATACTATCAGAACAAAAAAAAACTTCAAAAATATGGAAAATATCCAAAAAAGGATACCCTTAATTTCCTAACCCTTTATAAAGATGAAGTAATAAATTTTCATAGGCAAAAGAGGTGAAGTTTTTTGGCTCCAAAAAATTCATCACAATGTTTCCACGTGTGAGCCCAACTTAATGGATCAATTCTAGATTGTGGTATTCTTGAAATATGTTATTCTATCTCGCATATTTCTAATAATAATACTTTAGAATATTTTTATGGGTTTTTAGAAAGATATGGCTGATTTAATCCTGATTTTTAATCTACCTAGATAGACTGGCCAAATTCCAATCTACCGAGTTCCCACAAATTTATGCCTGTGAAAATGAATTAATCGGTTTGGGAAAACATACAAAAATTTCATCAGGGAGATTTTATATTATTCAACATTTAATGAAAGCCCCTTTAGAGAGGCATTATATGATACAGGGTCCCAACAATAAAATTAGACAGATCTATAATTAGTTTTTGTTGATAGAATTGTGATAAAGATTTGTTCCTTAAGATGGGGGATTGAGCATTGGGTAAAAAATAATTAAATTAATCCCACAGAACATATAAACATATAAAATAACAATTTTCAAATTTTATTAGTGTAGATAATTATATTTCTATAATACTAAAATAAATTAAAGCACTTAAAATACTAAATAGGACATTTTTTCAATTAAGCCCTATATACTTCAAAAATGAAAAAAAGTTACAATTACCATTGAAATAAATCTTGTATGGGATAAAAAACATTAAAATTAGGAATAAAATAATTTAAAATATCTACAATATCACAACAAATTTTCATTATTAAATTTATTGTTCTTCCTAATTTAAGTGAAATTATATGTCACAATTGGTTAAAAGTATTCAACAAAAATTTATATATGAGAAAAAATTTCAAATTTTTTATGTAAAATTATTTATTTATAATTATTATTACTATTTTAAAGTTCCTATATCAATTGAATTATCACTGAGATGGGGTCGAATCAATTGTATCAGTTTTTTTTATTATTTTAAAAAATAAACATATGTGACTTTTTAATGTCATGATATACCATAATTAAATCTATTCCTTACCCATATATAACTTAATTGGAAAACAATAAAAGGAAAATAAGAATTTTTAGAAGGTTTTTCTCCAATGAGAAATATAATCCTAATTTTTTTGTTCTAATAATACATTTATTGTATAGGTAAATTAAATTTTTATTTGATTATAAGTTAATAAAAACTGCACACAATGGTTAGGCAGGTATCTTCCACTTCCTGGGGTTGGTATCATCCACTTCTATAATAAAAATGGATCTATTCATATTATTACTAAAATTAGTCTAGATGTTGTTTTTCTCTACTTTGTAAAAATTTATTTTTTATATATCAAAATTTACCTACATCAATAAATAAGCTCTTATTACAAAGGATTGTTCTTTGACTACAAAAAATGTATCACTAAAATTTCGTGAATATCATCATGCCTTATCTTGATTTCATATAGTTGAAATGTGAATGATAGTGTACACACACTGGAAAACCTTATTCCTTCTCAATAAAATGATTTTAGATGATAATTAACGTAATCATCTTTCCATGATCCAAAAAACCAATATAAATTAAAATAACATGTTGATATTCTCTTTTCTCATCATGATATAGATTTTATAAAACTCAATAAAGTAATAAAACTATAATTCTCCATTCATGATCACTTTTAATCCTTTTAATTTATCCTTTCTGGTTAACAAAATTATCATGACTCATATTTTTTATAATTTAAATATGAATTTTTTTTATTTTTGGTAGGTAGATCTTTTTATATTTTAAATATCTCAAAATAATACTCTAGTATTTATCTCATAAAATATCTTTCATGATCCAAAAAAAATATATCACCATCTAAAACACAAAGAGATATAATATATTTAAATATACATAATATCAATAAAATATATAGGTATTTTGAATTATTTTAATACTATAGATTATAAATCTTTGTTGTGTGATAAAAAAAATTCATGGTGTTAATGTCCTCATATCACTAATTCAGATTCAATTTGATTCATCTTTATAAGCTTACATTTAAACACTTTATAATGGTTATGGTATTTAAAACATTAATGAAAAAATTATCAATCATCTATTTTAGTTCCCATTTTGAAAAATATTTAATCATATCATCATTTGGAGAACTAATAATCTTACAGATTATGTAGGGTGATTCCCTTTACCACATTTCTATTTACCTACCCATAAAATATTATGTATCTTGTGTATGATTTTTTACGTTGTGATATTTATTAAACTAGAAACCCAAGAATAACATATTTATCTTCTTTTTTATCACATATAATATATAAAAAAAATTATTTTAGTGTGCTCTTGTAAATCATATTATATATACACAGAAGACATTATGTGTGATCTATCAAATCATCTTTATTATTACATAAAATATCTCCCTTTTCCAAATTCTCTCTAATTCATGGTACAAATACACTCTTTATCAGTTCAAACTTATTTCACATCCAAAAAATTAGTACGTATACACTTCTTTAATAAAATTTAATATTAACTCAAACGTATTCATATGAATGATCCAAACTTTTGAAAAACCACTCCATAAATCCCCAAATTTTGAAAATAATCCCAAAAACCTCTTCAAATATACTTATGTCATTTTAAAATAATTTAAAACAAATAATAAAATTATTAGACAACGTTCTGAGTATCTTAATCATGGTTGATAAAAAATAAAACATTATTTAACAATTTCATTAGGTTTTTTAATATCTTCTTTGGGATTTTTTATCAACCTTAAAAATGGAAGCACGCAATAACAGCCTTTCTCGAGAAGAAAAATCATGATACCACACTAATATATAATGTAGTATTTTTTATATAATTTCCTCTTCTAGTGATATTCCATGTTAGCTCTATGTTCTCCCCCTTAATATGAACACTAATTCAATATATTTTCTCACTTTTTTTAACCACTACTATGGATCCACACAAAAAAGGACCCACATTATGTATCTCTTATCCCAATTTGAATAAAAATACAAGCATTTTACGGAAATCCCCAAAATACCTCAAGTAAGAGGGAAGGGGTGAAATTTCATGTTGAACACCAGATACTCAAATATGTATTTAGGAATTGTCTTGGAAAATATATCACCATGTTGATCTATAATAGGAATAAATTTCATGTTTATATCCCTACTGAAACCCTTATCTTTTATGAAGTGAATCTGATATCAATATGCTTAGAGGTAGAGTGTTCCACTATATTTCTATGGATTTTAATTGTACTTTTATTATTACATGAAATTATCAGTGGTCTCACAATCTTGACAATCATTTCTTCAATATATTTTATAAATATATCACATTGGTATAAGTTTTTCTTTTACAATATATATATCTTTTATTTTTTTAAATTTGATTGAGTTTTATTTATTGTAGTTCCTTCAATCAAAGATTCTTCTAAGAATAAATATTTAACATGATGTTAATTTTTTATCATCATAGTCTCCTTCCCAAATAGTACCAGTAAACAAAGAATGATTCAGGTTCTCACTTCTTTTATGAATCATCCCAAGTTCAATATTCCATTGACTAATATGATAATTCTCTTGGAAATAATCATATGTGATTCCTTTAAATAATTTTTTACCATTCACAAAATATCACAACACAGATAGTATCAGGCCTTGATTCAATTACATAGTGTAAATTTTAAACCATTCATCTAAACTCAATTTTTTCCGCACTATATCAATTAGTATCAATACCAAGATTCATTTTTACTTTTATAATTATGGAAACTAGTTTGAATTATTCTATTATAAAATTCTTAAATAATTATCTCGCATAAATTTTATTGGAACGAAAATAAAATCCTAATTTTTCATTACTTATAATCCTAGAAAATATATCAATTATACAATCATCAATATCTCAAAAAATGGGTTTTCATTTTTTATTAAATTCATTGAAAGAACTCGCTTGGTCACCCTTAATTCTAATATCATCAACATATAATTTTATAGTGAGAGTGCATGCCTCTATATCCTTTATATAAATAATGTTATCCACTTTCCCAATGGTCAATATCAAATGTCTTAATTGTCATTCGAGATTAGAGTGCCAAGATATAGGGGATTATTTTAACCCTAAGAGCACATTATTCAGTTTACATAACCTTATTCATTACACTAAATGATATATCCATCAGTCTATTAAATATAAACATCATCTAACAATTATATATTTAAAGAGGTATATTTTACATTTATCTAATTTATCTTGTACGAAATTTGAACTATATCTACAAGGAACATCCCAATGGCCTCTGGTCTTACAACAGGTGAAAATTAATCATCAAAATAAACTCCTTTAACTTGTCAATAACCCTTGTAAAAAAAATTCCCTTAATCCTTTAGACTTATCTGATATTATTCATCTTATTTATAAATACCCACCTGGGCCAAATCAGATTTTTATATTTTGGTTTAGGTAAATGATCCCAAGTGGAATTTATCTCAATATAATCCAATTAATTGTTCATATCATTAACCTATTACTTATTTTTAACACACATAGTAATTTAATGTGGCCCAATTTATGGAATATGATTTATTTGATTATAAAGCCTCAATATCCTCTTGGTATAAACTGGATCTTTATGGTCTTCAAATATATTTTCATATTCAACATGCTTTTATACCGGTGAAACTTATTTTTTTTAATTTCAATGACCTTTTATTCAATAATAATATAGTCCATGACAATATTTGCAACATGTGGTTCATTTAGATGTTTTATCCACAAATATATTTTAAATTTTCACATGGTCTTCATAAAATTATTAAAAAACCTTTTTCTATGAAACATTAATGCTGGAGTAATTTTCTATAACCTTACCGTCGTAAATCTAAAATACATTTTTAAAATTTTTAGTCCAAATTATGTAGAAATTTCCTTAGAAAAGTATCCCATAAACATACAGTTCATCTCCCAATTGTCAAAATTTCATAGATATTTATTTTTTTTATTTTTATCAGATACGGTTTTCAAAATAATTTGAATAATTTAATAGTTTCTTTTCAATTTTCCAAATCTCATATAAGTAATATTTGAATCATATCTCCAAAAACAGTTATTCAGAATTTGAAAACATTAACACATAGATTCTCTTCAGAAATATTTGGTCATATTAACCTCAAAATGCATTATTTTTCTCATTTACATAATTATATTATATCTCTAAGAAACATAATTCTATTGGGGTTTGTATGTATTTGGGTATTGGTTCTTGATTCCATGTTTAGAAGTATTGGATTCAAAATCACTTCCAATAAACACTCTTTCATTCTATTCTCATTTTTTTAATAGAATCCTCTAACTCTTTCTTAGTTTTCCTTATGAAAACATTAAACATCACCACATCCTCTAAATTATAAATCATAAAATGGTCATTGGTAATTCCTGGAAAATCATAAATGAAGTTAATGAAGTAAAATTCACCTCAATTAAATTGATGTATAATTGGTTCATATAAATCTAATTTGACTAATTTATGTCTTGATTGATTTTATTTTCACGATACTATATACATGATGAACCATATTACCCCATTTATTGGATTCAAAAACAAAATATTTTTATATATTCAATTTAGGTAATTCTCTTACAAAATTTTCTATTGAGATTTTTCACATAGTCTTTTGACCAAGATATTAAAGTCTTCTATGCAATTGTTTTTTCCTTTACACAGAGTTAGTAAGAATTTCTCTGATCACCAATCTGAAATAGATCCCAAATTTTTCTTTTATATTTAGTAATAATTATTTCATATTATATCTATTTATGTTTGAAGTGTTTCTATTGAAAATGGATTTATAATTCTTAATCACAGAGCTGAATCACACTTAGTAAGTTGTTCTTGATCCCATCTATATACTATAAATCATCGAATTTCAACTTTTAAGGTCATATTCCAACTATACTAATTTCATTGATCTTCATGGATAGTTCATTTAAAAAATTTACCACAACACCATTGTATTCCTAAATATTATTTAGAATCATGGCATCCCCATTCATATATAATTAGTAACCACTATTAATAATCCATTCCTTGTATCTCTGGATGGATTTCAAATAAATTATATTATAAAGTGTATTTTATATACTATTTCTTTTCTAAATATAATAATTTCCAATTAGTTTTTTATTTTACTCAAGAGTCTTGATCATTAATTCATTTTCAAAATGGCCTTTTTGATCAAATAATCCAAGGATGTCCCCTAATTTTTCATATATTATGTTGATTTGTAACTCTGATAAATTTCTTTCATAGATTACTTACCTTAAAACATTATAGTTTTTCGTTAGATAGATCCCCCATAATTTATTCCTTCTAAAATTCTATGGAATTTACCTTTTATACTATTAATATTATTATTTATTCCTAAATAATCTAAATTACTAATATATGTCTTCAAAACTAGTTCTTCGCTAAAACTATTCAGTACGATAGTAATTTACAACTTTTTGTCTTGATATGGTTCAAGGCTCCATTTAATTTTTATTTAGGGAAACCTTTTTCCACAAAATTCATTGAACATTCATTGATATAATTTTTTATGTACACTCATACTAGGATTTCTTATATTGAAATTTAGAAGCATCACTATAAAATGAAATAGATTTAACATTATTTTGGGACACAGTTGTAATCCTTACATAAGTTTGTTTTCCACCCTTCTCAATACATTATAATGAATTTACCTTCATTTAAAAAACCTTATCATAGCCATCTATCATTTTTATAATATTTTTCTATAAATTATGAATCCTTGACTTTGTCATGTTCAATTATTCTTCCTTAGTAGTAAACTTCTTCTCAAAATCCTCCAATATTAATCTTTATTATAAATATTTACCTTGATATGGTTAATTTACTCAACATAACAAAATTATTTATTGTGAAAATAATCTTTATATCCCTTTTACTTCCCAACCACTATCTTCAGTGATTCAATTTTTGTATTCTAATGTTTTCTTCTCTCAAAAAAAATATCAATATCATCTTCTAGAAAGTGTTTACTATAGGTCTATTCTCATTCTTCCTCACTACCTAAGATCTCTTATTAACTTTCAATATGTTTCATGAAGTGACTGACATTTCTAACACATTATCACCTAGAAATAAACATTAACATAGATTATTCACCCTATAACTTACTCTTCATTATTCTCCATTTTATTCTTATAAAAAAATTTATCATCTCACCAAACTTCATGGTTTCTTTAAAAAATTATCCCCATTTATTTTTTTAGTTTCTCTCATAATTTTCCACTGATTCAAAAATCAAAATTTCATTTCATGGTAAATCACCTAAAAAATGTCCAATTTCAGCACACATAAATCATTTAAGTTGACGTATTACTTTGTACTTAGAATTTTTCTTTTATATGTTTTTAGAGGTAAGGGTCATTATCTTTCTATATTCTTCATCAGTTCTCCTAATCACTATAAAATTCATTGGGGGAATCATATTCCTCTTCCTTGATGTTGAGTTTTTAATTTATTGGTATTCTATTCCCTCCTAATATTTTTTCTGGAATATAGGATCATTCCTCATATCATATTTGCTAATATATAATGTAATTCATCTATAGATAAGTCTTCCTACTCCTCTATAGTAGATATATTTTAATCAAATCTACTGAGAAAATTTTTCCTTAGCTTCATGTAAATATCTTAGTCATATACAGTATCATAAACCACTTAATGTGACACTCTAACTTCTTTACCGTAGTGAAATAATCATCAATAGTCACATATTTATGCTTTATGAAGTCTTTAAATTAATCTCTTTTTATTTATAGTTTTGAATATTTAACTTTAACATTTCCTTCATTAACTTTTTCAATATTGTACAACATATTCGTATTATATTTGAGTATCATTACTTTTTTGTACGCATTAACTAAAAAATGATCACACAATTTCATTTTCTTTCTTTCCATCTCCTAACAATTTTCTGTTATCAAAAAATGTCATTGTAGTATCTATTTACAAGGGAATAAATCTCACACGGGGATAAATTATATTATTCCACCCATGAAAAATTTTTCTATAAATGAAATTTAATCCATTTTTATTGAAAAAATTCATATTTTCCATTGATTAGTATATAATTTAAGAGGAAATCCAGTTAGTTCTGATACCAATGGAAGTGATCGGGTTAGATGAATTAAAAAAATATTTGTTGAATTATTTGTATATATTTTTATATTTTATTTTAAATAAACCTTTATGGCATGATAATGCCATGGAAAAATATTTTCAAATATCTCCCCTGCTTGTATATAATTTAAATGAAAAACCATGGAATCCATACATTTATTTTCATTGGGTACAGCTTCTATAAGGAACCCTAATCCTTATTGTTTTTATATTCTATCATGAAAAATATTGTTTCATTAATTAATGATTCCAACAATTAAAATTTAATTAAAATATCACATAATTCTTGGGTATGTATCTTCCACTTCATAGGAAAGGTATTATCCACATCCAGAAAGAAAAGGATGCTATTTATACTGGTGCTTCCAATCTACCAAAATATATTCAACTAAATTATTTGTATAGTATCTTTAACATATATCTAGATGTATTTTCATAAAATAAAAATATATTCATCCTTAGGATAGGGTATATACGTCCAGAGATGTATCACTTGAATACTATGCACATAGGTCTTCCTTCTCATTCTTTCAAAATTGTCACATGTGTACAAGAGCATGGGTTCACATTTAAGACATATTCCATCTTAAAATAGATCCTCGAGATGATCAACAGGACAATCAAATTTCATTTACCCAAAAAATATAACATCAATAAAAATAACTACTCGATGTTCTCTACTCTGTCTTTGATACAATAGTTATGAAACTTACTGATGTATCACAACTTGTATTTTTAGGCCATGATAACTCTTAATACTATTTTCAATTTATTATTTTATATTCACATAATTATCTAGAACAGTTTTTTATATAATTTTACATATGTAAACTCATTGATTTGGTGTATCATGGTATTCTCATATTTCAAATGGGTTAATAGAATCCTTTGTCCATTATCTCATTGAATGTATTTCAAAATTTTGATCAAAATCTCCATTTTTTTCTATAATAGACTTGGGATACTTAAATAATTCAAATAACCATGAAATATATGGGTATTTTGAATCCTTTCCATATTAGAAATCACATATCTTTTTTGCTGGAAAAAACTCATTGTGGCATAACTATCTCTCGCATAACCATGTCAAAATTGGTTTCATTATTTATTCTTAGATTAAATCACAACACTTTAGAAGGGATGTGATATATACAACGTGATGTAACACGTTGAGAATCATCTATTCTAGTTCTAACATATTAGAATATTTAAACATATCATATTTTTTATAACTAATAATATTAGAGATTATATAATATGATTCCCTCTCCCATATTTCCATTTTTATAGCAATAACATTATACATATCATGCATATTATGTTTCCCTTCATGATATTTCCTAAACTAGAAACCCAAGAATAACATATTTCTCTTTCTATGTATCACATCTGATATATAGATTTTTCACATTATCTAATCATTGGAAAAACATATTTTTCATCCACTAAACCTATTATGTGTCATCTACCAAATCATATTATATGTTACATAAGATGTTTGAATTTTCCAAATTATTATCATATCCATGGAACAACATATTATATATCAATTAATAATTATTATTCATCCAATATATTTTTATATATCCTTATATCAACATATTTATCCAATACCTTAATTAAATTTCAGTCTCAACTAAAAAGTCTTAATATGTATTGTTCCACATGAAGACTGATTCGCTGAACAAATTCCTAAATTCATAAAATAACATTATAACATATTGTAATCATCTCAATTTAGATTTAATTAATCTAAAACAATTAATCAATTATTCAAGCTTATTTCAAAGAATCTTACTCATGGATGAAAATAAATATAACAATCATCAATAATTTCATCGGGTTATTCACCAGAGTAATTTTTTTATTATATATAAATATTTATATTACAATAAGATAGTCCCTGAACAAGTTGATTTTGTTATTTTATTTTTATTTCTCTAACTATATTTGGTACAATAAATAACCATGAACCCACATAAAATTGTAAATAAATTGGCAAAAAGTCTAAATGTTTTCAAAGTAAAGTTAAATGATAATAAACTATTTTTAATACCCATGATGGAATAGTAAAACTACATATAAGGGATTATTATTATAATATTTTTTTCCAAAAAAAATTCTCTTTAATTTTTATATTTTTCAAGAGAGAAATCGATTTTAATTATATTAAATCTAGGTAATTTTAGGTTAAATTTTATAGATCCAAAACATCAATTTTTATTAAATAAAATGCAAATGACTATCCTTTTTAATTAGTAAATATTATAATATAAAATGTTCATATTATTAAATTATATGTTATATAAAATGTATTTACTTTCATTTTTATCCTTTTGTAGTTTATTGAAAATTTATTTATTTGATAATAGTTTAAGGGAAATTTTTTCAAACCAAAAATCGATATGTTACTATATATGAATACATATTCAAGTATATTGACTAATAGTTAAGTATTGGTCTATATATTAGATTTAATTTCTTGTAGTTATAATTTTTTGCCAATATTTAAAACAATTTAATTACTATGAATGTGGTTACTATATTTTTAAATGTAAGATTCATAAAAAAATACCAAAAAACTAAAATCCCATGAAAGTAATATATTATATGTGATTGTTTTTAAATATATATATATATATAATTAATTTACAATTTATTTAATTATATGTGTCTGCAAATATTTTTATACTACCAATATATCACTCATAATAGATGAAATATATATATTTATGGTTAAATGGGTTAGTTTCTTTATTTCGTAATGTCTACAATATTCATGAAGTGGAATTTCTCTGTCACTTATTTAATTAATTTTCCTAACCAATTTGTAACTTGTTGGAGTGAACCATACATCATTCTGATGTGTGAGGTGGTTTATATGACTGAGGGATTCTCGTTTCATTATAAGTGTTATCATAGTTAAAAAAAATTATGTTTGTAATGCTAGAAAAAGTACTATGGCACCCTTAGTTTCATGTCAGTAACCAATTATTAATTCTTTCTATGTATCTATAGTGTCCGGGATTAGTTTGGGAGTGTTTGGAAGAATTTTGGAATGTTTTGGGGATTTTATAAAGGGTTCATGGTTTGTGTATGATTAGTGGAAAGTATGAAACTTATATTAGAAACTATGAAAGGTGGAACAAGGGCTTTTGGGTAGGTGCATGGTTAGGCTCGCTGTTTTTTCTTAGTTGGGAAGTAAACCAAGAGAAACCATGAAATTTGGGATAGTGATATTTTTCAAGGTTGATGCCCATTTTTTCTTTCTGTGTGGGCTAACAATGTGTGTATATTCTTAATGTAGAGCCTGATTCATGGTTAGCGCATGGTTTTTCCTAACTATGCGACTAACCAAGTACTGTTTAAAAAAAGATCCTAAAAAGTGGATCTAGGTCGGGAGTAACTTTTAATCCCTTATTTTTCTCTATTTTTTCCTTAACTTGATATTTATTCCTCCCAAAGTTTGTGGAAGTTTTCCCCCCATATAATTAAAAGCAATCCAATGGAATTTCATGGTTCGTTGAATCCTGACTCTCTTGTTAAGTTTCATTTTGGGGTAGTTTTTAATGGTTTTTCATGGATCTGCCTTCCTCCCTCTCTGGGATTATTAGATCTAGAACATTGTGGATATATATAATTTTTTTCCAATAATAGGTAGATTTAGCTGTTTTGATGTTCATAGAAGATATCTAAGGTGATTTATTGGTGATTCAACTTGGTTTTGTTGGATTTTTCATGTCGTTCATCATTTTCTCTATAATTTATAATGTATGTGTCTTTACTATCAACACTTATTATGAAAACATAAAGGAATAATTTCAATTTTCTTGAAATTGATTGGGAAATTTTTGTCTAATGCTTGATAAAACCCCCATTTAGTGAAGAATTATGAAATTGCCAAAATATGGTCTTTTGTGAAAGGGGATTTTGGTAACACGATTTTAAAATGATTCTTTTAGAGTGTTTTTCTAGTTTTTATAAATGGAAAAGTGATTTATATAAAATTTTATATATTTTGAAATGGTTTGTTGTAAATTTTTAAAAAAAAGAATGGTTTTTTGAAAATGGTTTATTTGGCATGGTTCTTGGCATAAATGCTTAGTGTGACTTGAAATTGCAGATGAGGCCTGGTTGAGATATGAATTATTTCTCGATTCCAAAGGTTTAATGGAACACCGAATATTGGTTACCTTATGATGCCTCGATAGATCAATGAGAGACTTCTCATGGGTATGGAACTATCACCTAGGAATTCATGTGCAGATATATGGATATGAGGAATGGAATGGGTATGCTAAAATTGAAGTTATAGATATGGTTTTATAGTTTTGTTTGGTTTCTTTCCATAGAAATTGACATGAGTTGATAACACATTTTTTTTATAGAACTTATTTTATATTCTGATATAAGCTTTTCAAAATTGTACTACATAAATTTTTTTATATAAATGTGATAACGTGTTCTATTCTTGGGGTGTGAGTAGGGAAGACATTCAGGGAAAGCCGACTGAGTTTTATTACTCACCCCTTCTTTGGACCATTGATGATTTTGCAGATATTCTTCATCAGTACATGGGTAAATGTAAGGTATCATACTTCTTTAGTGACACATCATGATACATGGGTTGTATAGTGGAGTTAGATCATTGAGCATGTTTGGAGATTTGGATTATTATCTTTGGATTATTTGGGTTATGTTGGTATTGTCTTCCATTGTGTACATTAATGTGAGTTTGTTTTCACTAACATATTGTATTGTAGTTTTATTTTGATATCCATGGAATTAATTTTATTGGTTTTCATTTTTATCATATATCAAGAATTTGTCATTTTTTATATAATTCTTGGTTGCGCTGCTTTGTTTAAAAATTGAAAATCATCCCCCATCTATTAATAAAGACTGCGAATTTATTTCCAGCCTTTGGAACCATGGGTATGTCACTTAAGGACAATTAATTAAATTCCTATTTATCAAGCCAATGAAGAGATGTGAGATGTATAAAGTGGTATCATCTTGTTCTTTCCATGATTTTAAAGTGGTATCAGTGTTCTTTAGTCTTTGACATGCTCATCATTCTTCTCATTCATGGATCTTAAATTCATTATGGCATATTCCTCATGTCAGGTTGGTAGAAAAGAGTAGGATTGTTGAGACATGAAATATAGAGTATAAAAAGATATTGATAACCTTTTTATATTGACCTTAATATTACCAAGGATTTTGGTTCATAATTGTATTACAGGAACCTCTAAGAACTGAAATCTCATTGTCAGAGGTCTATCAAACGAGACGAGCATGAAATGAATTTTAGAAATGGCTCCCCAATAGGGTTTTGTATTTAATTTTGAGTAATGATTTATGATTTAGTTAAAAATTGTTGATTTTTCAAAAATTCCAAAAGTTTTTTCCAATATATGATTTTGAAAAGGAGAATGGTTGTGGTATTTTGGAAACAGATCAATTTCCAAAATCATTGTGAAACTTTTCAAAAATGGTTGAACATGGAAAATGTTGGATTTTTTAAAGAAATTTTTGGATAATATGATCTGGTATATTTTAAAAACATTTAAGCCTTTAGTTTCTAGATAGTGATACTTAGGGAATTTGTTTTATATAAAGGCAATATAACCTAGTAGGTGTTATAGAAACTATCCTAAATAAGTATCTGAGAATGTGGTTCCAATTGAGCCACAGGTGAACCAACATCTGGTTTAGAGTATCATCCAAGCATTATAGGTTGTGAAAATAGGGAACATAAGGGATGAACTAAGGCAACTAGATCATTTGGTCTAGTTCTAGAAACATAATCCACTTATCATTCCGGGTGATTTGTAGTAATAGAAATTAGAGGTGTTTCTAAATAGGAAAAAATGAATCTTTTATTTCTTTGTAATAATAGTAGACATAAAATTCAAGTTTTCAACGTATATGTTTGATGATATTACATGACAATGTTGGGATTTAGTAGTTTAATCTAAATTTCTCCATGTACATGAAATAGAGGATTTTTAATAATTGTTTGAAAAAAAATTCTATCCTTATATGTTTTGGATTGAAATAGTGATGAAGTTATTCACTTTATAGAAATAGAATTTCATATTGATAGAATATGAATCTAAATTAATGAATTTAGTTTACTTTTCACTAGAAGTTCCTACTAGTATATCGTTTAAGGAATAAACTTTTAATTTGGGGGTGAGGTAGAAGATTCGCTCAAAAATATATATGATTTATATTGTAGATTATACATAGATGGATAACAGAGATATGGTGGAAGAATGATAATTATAAGTAGATTTGGGTGGAGAGAGTATATTTATACCAATGGGAAACGATGGGAACTCTTATGCTATGAGAAAGTAGAAGAAGAAATCATATTTCAAAGTTAATGGGATAACTCATAATTTGTAGGCTGGATCAGTAAATCTCCTTCCTAGACTTAAGAGCTATCTTGAGTATTACCAATGTGGTTATTTGGAAAACATAATGTGAGAGTGTAGGGAAAGACTTAGAGAAATTCACAATTTCAATCTGATGGGGCTTCATTAGAACTATTTTCAGAGTGCTCTGACGTCGGGTGTTCAGGAAACTTCTCAGGTGTCATAGATTTCATATGCTTCGATGGGTTGGGGGTGGTAGAATACCTCTCACTATATAAATAGATCTATCCATCATGATTCCAGGTATACCATGACCTTTTTGAAATTGATATCTCAATGAGGAAAATAAGGATAAAATTTTATTGAGTAAGAAATTATAAGGAGCTCAGAAAGTTATTTTGGATTATCAGTCCTGGACATTGAAATTGATAGGTACAATTCATTTGAATTAAACTATTATGCAATATTTTTTAAATGGTTGTGTCTCATTACCTTATTGGTTCTCATGTTATTGATTTTTTGGGTTTAAATTTTGAGATTTTTCCTTATGTGTTGAAACTGCAAACTCTGCTTGGTCAAAGTGAATTTAGAGTATTTATGTTTTGTGTGAGTTCTATTACTGTTGATGTTGTTGTGTTGATATGGGATCTCCCTATTCTTGAGATATATGTCTATGTCATAATCTTGTGTATGTTTTTTTTACATTGTTCAAGGCTCTCATCTATTATTATACCTTAAGGGTAAGTTTTATGAATGATAATGGAATCATTAATCTCCTTAAAGTTGATAAGAGTGTGAAGGCAGGTACAAAGGTCATGTGGGAACCAGTAGTTGGAATGATATTATACTAGTTGGAAGTGTTAACTTTGGAATCAATAGAAGAGATAGAGGATAACAGCTTTCTAGTAATGGTTGACCAATTTTAGTATGTCTTTCCCAAATATTTCTCAAGGGATTCACCCGCAATAAAATTGGACTTTATGATTGATCTCTTTTCTAAGGACCTATCCTATTTACCTTTGTTCTTCACAATGGAACTAGCTAAATAAACAAAGCTAAAAGTATATTAGTAGGAGCTGTAAATAAAAGGGTAAATTTTTCCCAGATTGCCTAAGTGAGCAGCACCAGTCTAGTTCGTGAAAAAGGAGGATGTAACTCTCCGAATATGTGAGGACTATCCCAAAATTAACCATGTTTCAATAAATAATTTACATGAACTTCCACACAATAATGATCGGTTTGGTGAATTTATGGGAGCTCTTTGGTTCTCCAAAATTAACTCCCATCAAGATAACTCTAATTGAGAGTTCAAATGGGGGATATACCAAAAAAATACAAGAGTGGATATAGTCACTATGAATATGTGGTAATATGTTTCTCTCTTATGAATTCATAAATGGTCTTTACAGAATTAGTGAATCAAATATTTCAATCATATATGGATTCTTCTATGTTGGTGTTTGTGAATGACACATCGGTGTATTCAAGGAAAGGGGCTAAACAAGAGAAACATTTGGCAACAGTTTTGGGAATCTTGAGGGATCGTCGGTTGCATTCCATATTATCAAAGTGTAATTTTTGGATACAAGAGGTATTTTTCCTTGGGTATTTAATCTTTAAAAGAGGTGAATTTTTTGATCTAGAAAATATTGAAGTTGATATCTCTTTGAAACCGCCAATGAGTGTCTTAAATATTTGTATTTTACTTCTCTTGGATTTTTATTACCAATTTTATTAATTCTTTCTCATAAATAGATTCACTTATGAAAACTTTGAGGAGAAATAATATTCCATACCAAGGGAATGAGAAATTTTAGAAGTATTTTCGAGAGATTAACGTACTCCTTGCATCAACATCAATATTTGATATTGCTGGAATCAGGATAAAGTTACCTAGTGTATTTTTATGCTTTAGTATTAGGGTTGGGATGTGTTATCATGAAAGGATACCAGTTAATGATTATGGGTCATGGAAGTTGTGTTTTCATAAGAATAACTACCCAACACATGACTTGGAGTTAGTTTCTGTAGGTCATAATTTGAATACATTTAATCATTACCTCTTGAGTGAGAGATTTATAGTGTTTAAAGATTGTAATATCTTGAAATAAAATTCTCACAGAGGGATTTAAACCTTATACAAATAATATGGATGAAGTATCTCCAAATTTTTGACTTTGAATTGATTTATTCACATGGTAGAGCTTATACTGTGGCATATGAATTAATCAAAAATTCATATGATCAATTGAAAAAAGAGGATTTAGATGAGTGGAAGATTGTATTGGTCTTAGATGACATGAATTTGGATTTTGAATACTGAGGGTGTACAATGGTTTTAATTACAGTTTTGGTGGTTCTTGGTTTGTTATAGTTGGTTAAGGAGGCAGATATATATGATTATGAATGAGTTCTTATGAGGTCAAAATTCAATGATGGGGATACCAATTGGGGATGGAAACATGATGGAAGTTTAGTTTTTTGGCTTCGACACCGGATTTTCATACCTATGGTTTGAAAAGATCAACTACTTCGTGCTTACCACCATTCGAGATGGAATGTTCATCCTAAAATACATAATATTTATAATGCATTGAACACACAGTTTTAGTGGTTAAATATGAAAATAAAATTGGATTAGTTTGTTTTGAGATTCTGAACTTTACATCATGTTTATGGTTGTGCATCAATAATAATCCCTATTCTAAATATAAATGGTAGTAGATAGATATATATTTTGAAACAGACTTCCAAGAATGGTTTTCAAACATGATGTCATATTAGTGATACTGGATTGTCTCAAAAAGTCACCTCATTTCATCCCCAGTCAAGAATTTCATGTGACGAAGGAATTGTCATAAATCTATATCTAAAAAGTGGTAAACTGAAATGGGATGCCTGTTTGGATGTTGTTAGATAGATATTTGAGTTTTAAAAATCATTTTAATTAATACTTATAGAAATACCTGGGAAATTAGACGACTATGAGTTCGGGTTATAACTCTTAGATGGATGGGAAATCTAAAAGCAATAGAAGGAAAGTTGGGGGTGTACCCCTTTATTAAAAAAGAGAAAACAAACAGGCCCATTTTGTGGGAGAGGGGAGAACCCAAAAGCCCATAACAAACCCATAGGCTTAAAGGCACAAAATCCAAAAAAGAATTGTCTCGAGAGACCAGTGGGAAATCCCATCATAAATGAACTCAGTATAAACCAACTTAATCCAATCATTGAAAAACCTAGCCTGTTGCTGGAATGCCGCCACCACCTCTGAACCCGCAGTTGACTGTTTTAGTACCTACTCACGCCGATATACCATCATCCACAATGGACGAGATCTTACAAGCCATGACCAGATCAATTCCACTAGAACCGACGCCATGACCATCAACATAAGAATCAATTTTACGTACCTGGAAGCCCTCCCAAGTCAACTCACGATGTCTTGTCCCTGCCAAAAGGTAACCTAAGTACAACCACAAGAAGCGCACCCTCACCGAAGAAACTTTCATCCATGAACCTAGATCTATGTGACCAATTAACCTAAGCACCCATCCACACAACACATAAGATCTGAGATGGGCATGAATTTTCTCGAAGCAGATCTGAACCCCAAATAAAGATCCACTGGTGGAACACACAGCTGCAATAACCGCTGACCGAAGTCAGGCCTCCTAAAGAAGGCTTTCGGCCAAATATTCTACAATTGGAGATCTCTGTTGAAGGATGTAGCCATCGCCAGGTAGATGAGGGGTCCTCCATCTTCCATGGGGAAGTTGTGATGCCGTTATTTCCTCATGACATTCCTTCGAGGAGGAGAGTCTCCTGAATGCAATACACAAACATTGGAATATATGTTACGAGCTTTTGTAATGGGTTTTGGGGGCTCATGGGGAGAGAATATGCCATTTATAGACTTCTCATATAACAAAAGTTATTAGGCCTCAATACAAATATCTCCTTCGGAAGAATTGTATAGTCATCCTTGTCATTCTACACTTTTTTTAGAGGAAATATAGGAGAATTCACCTGTTATGATGAGCCTTGTCCAATAGACAACTAAGAAGATTTAGTTGTTTTGGAAATGCATGGAGATGGCTTAAAGTCGTCCAAAATCATATGCAGATCATATTGGATGGTATTTTTGATTCATGTTGGTTATTAAGTGTTCTTTATGATCTTCCAAAGGATTTTGAATCATCATTTTTGAGAGTAGGTAAAGTTATCTCCTAGATATATAGGCCCCTTTGAGATACATGAATGGGTTTTTGAGGTGGAATATCAGTCTGATTTTCCCCCATGGTTCAACATTGTTCATAATTTGATTCATGTATCTTATTTGAAAAAATTATTATATTGGTCCTGAATAGGTGATTTAATGGGATCACATTGACTTAGACCGAGATGCATTGTTCGTTCACATGTGAGTGCAGGTTTTGGATAATCAAGAGAATGTATTTCTAGGGAATAAAATCAGTTTAGTGATGGTTTTGTGGAGACATAGTAAGATTCAGGAAGATACGTAGGAATGGGAGAAGTAAATGTTCAAAAATGCCTCAAACACATTCATGGAAATTCTGGTCTTCTACTTTCTTCATATGGAAAGGCCAAGGATTGAGAGAAATTAGAACCCTCAGTTTCCAGTAAAAAACATTTTATTTATTCATTTTATGTATGTAACGTTTTTGGGTGATGATTGGGAGTATTTGAAAGAATTTTGGAATATTTTTTGGGATTTTGTAAATGGAAATTATTTGTTCACAATTAGTGAAAACCACAAAACTCCTAAACCAAACTGTTCAAGGTGAAACAGGGCTTCTTGGTAGGTGCACGGTTAGGCACACAGCTTTATTAATAGTGATACCACCCTAAAGAAACCAAGGAAAGTGGGATAGTGATCATTTTCATGGTTGGACAATGGTGTGTCTAATCATGTGGGCTAACCATGAAAGTTTCACCATGAGGAAGAGGCTAGCGCATGATCAATGCATGATTTTTCCTAACCAAGCACGGTTTAGAAACCAGATCCTAAAAAATTTCTATCTATGTTGGGATTAAATTATAACCCCTCATATTTACTCCACTTGAGACCTATCATGATATTTCTTCCTCCTAAAGGATATTTAACATTTCCCCCCATTGAATTGGAAGTGATTTGAAGGACTTTCATGGTGTAATGAAGCTGATTATCTTGTTAAGTATTCTTTTGTGGTAGTTTTTCATGGTTTTTATTAGGTTTACTTTCCACCCTAACTCAGATTATTAGACCTCGTCTTCTACATATAGATATAAGGTTTTTTATTTCAATAATGTTAATATTTTTCCTTATTGATGTTAGGGTAAGAGATCTAAGGTGAGGTTTTGGAGATTCAACCATGTTTTGTGGGTGTTTTTGTGTAGTTCTTTATTTTATCACGAATTTATGAGTTAGGTCACATCACTATCAAATCCTATTATTAGAACATGAAGGATTAATTTAAATTTTTTTTCATGACTTTTATTGTGAATGTTTTGTGAAATGATTTACGGAAACCCTCTTTAGTGATGATTTATGAAATTATGAAAATTGGGTATTTTGGATGAAAGTGATTTTGGTAACAATATTTTAAAATGATGTATTTAAAATGGTTTTTTGATTTTGATGCAAGTAATGGTGTTTTCAATAAAATTATTGTTTTATTGAAATGGTTTTCAATAAAATAATGGTTTTGTTTAAATAGTTTATTTAGCACTGTTTTTGGCATAAATGGTTGGTGGGTAGTCATATTTCAGATGAGTACTACTATAAATATACCTTAGTGTTTGGTTCCAAATGGGTAATGGAAAATAGGATATTGGTTACCTTTTAATGATTTGGTATATTGACAAAAGACTTACCATGAAAATGTAACTCTCACCTACTTATACAAGTGTGGATATTTGGATATGTTGAATGGAATGGGTATGTCAAAATAGAAGTTTGATAAATGGTTTTAATGTTTTCTTTAGTTTCATACCTTAAAAATTGGATTGCATTTGGAAGACTACTTTTGTAAGAACCCGGTTTTTATTTTGAGGTACGGGTTTCTTCTTTTCCCTTTTCCATAAGTGTTTTTAATAAAATATGGAAAATGGGGAAAAAACTAAATTTTGGAACTACACACCATGTACTTTTCCACATGTCGTGTACTTCTGGCCGTGTGTGGGATGAGTACACGGGGCGTGTATCCATGTCGGTGACAAAGGGTGTAAGAACCGATTACATGCCTTGTAGTGGTCCTTTACATGCCGTGTAGTCAGTCGGTGGGCTTAAATAGTAAGGCGGTGGAGCAACCGCTAGCTAGGTGATAGTACATGTCGTGTAATCAAGAGTACTTGTCGTGTACTCATGTCGGCAAATGAACAGTGCAATGCTGGCGGGAAGCCGCCAGGTGAACAATTAAATGAAAGGAGTACACGCCATGTCCTTGGAAGTACACGCCGTGTACTTTGTTTTTTCAGCTTAAAATTGGCAGTAGCCTCCTCATTTGGCAGAGTAGGAATTCGAGCCGTTTATGAGCCAAGGGAGGAGGTCGAACCATTAATGATCTGTCAGGTGTTCGTCTGGAATCGGTTTCCGCCTTGGATGATCTCGTTGGAACCGCACGGGTAAGCCCTCTCTTCTCCTAGTGTGATTCCTACCAATTCTCCTCCTAACATGAGTTATTTACAATTGAGTGGGTTCGTTCTTCATGAGATCTATGTCATTCTTAGGCGTTTCTGGAGTCAGCGTCCGGGTATAATGCTCGTTGGCGTATAAGGTTGGTGGCTTGGTGTTTATTTTTCCAACTGCCGTGTGTTTTTTGCGTTTTTGTGCCACAAAACCATGTTGGGGTGTCGTGTGGTTGAGTTCATGGCTATATTAACTACCTAGAACTGTAAAGGTAATTGATTAATTTGTAAAAATGTGGTTTGAGATCATTTCTTGGATCCAGAACCACCCAGGGGGTGAGTTCCACTGTTTAGCCATTTGGCCAGGATACCCGAGGGTATGCCTTAAATGTAGTACTTGTATAATTTCCTTGAGAGGAATTGCTTGTTTACTATATTTTGACATGTTGGGCATGGCCCGGTTACCTGTTTGGCCTGAGGGAGTTATTGTGATTAGCCTGAGGGCACTGTGCTATTTAGCCTGAGGGCAGTAGTTATTTCGGCCTGAGGGAAACTTCTTCTGTGCCTAAGGGTAGCTGATTCTATGCCTAAGGGCGACACTACCTACACCTGAGGGAAAATTCTGTTACACCTGAGGGCTATACCTGCGGGTTGGATTCTTCTTTCCTGATGGTAAGGCTTTGCTTGTCTGAGGGCATGGATTTTTTACTTAGAAATTCACTGTGGTGATTTCTAATATTTAATGGATTAAATGAATATTAAAATGGAAATTTAACTGTTAAGTAGGTTACTTGTGAGTACTACTTACTTTATTGCATTTTACTATTTCACTTTTGTTGCATGTTTACACATAGTTGGGCACAAGCCTTTGGTGGGTTCCTACTAAGATATATTTCTCACAGCCTGTTAGGGTCACGCTTTTCGGCCCAAACAGATTACGTTGCTGCAGGTGTAGATAAGGGAATGATTCCCTATACAGGTACATGATTGTTTCTAAGGAGTAAGAGGGCATGGGACCGAGCGTAGGATCATGATGCCACTGCCATCTGTTTTGCTTTGTTTTGTCGTACTCTAACTTTTGTTGTACTGTATTGATGTATAACATGTTCTGGCTATTTTCATAGATCTTGAGACATGTAGCAACATCATTTACATACTTTTGGTTATATTCACTAATGTTGGTTATTTCAGTTGTGTATGGATTGCTTCTTCCACTATTGATGTATGTTTTATTCTGTATTCTGTTGCGCTACACTTTGAAAAATTAGGGCATTGTTTCCCCACTGTAAGACCTGGGCCCTCGCTGCTAGTCGGCAGCCTATGGCGTTTGGGGAAATGCACTTGAGGTCACATGGCGAACCGGGTTCGAGGCACCCGTTGAGTGGAACCCGGAACATGGACGTTACAAAGTGGTATCAGTGGGGTTCCTTTTCTTTAACTCAATATTTGGAGCCTTAGTTAGGAATAGGATGGACCAATAGTTGGTAATAAGTTGTGCCCGTGCGTAGCTAACCCGTGTACAGTGAAAATCCAGTCTACCTCATATTTTTGCAATTATTACGGTTTGGCAAATTTTATAGTTGAAATGTTTTCACTTTTGGGTGACGCACTTGGATTATGTTGTTTATATTTTATCTGTGGGTTTTATTTAGTTTCAACCCAATGAGATGAGGGTATGCCATCTCATGCATCATTTAGTCACATGCTAGAATCACATGTCATGCATAGTTTCCATGCCATGTAGGAGCATTATAAAATTTCATGTTGTTTTGATAGTTTTTATGCTTGAAAAGCATGTTTCTGTGATAGCTGTAGAGATAAAATATATTCTATTTGATAGGGTAATTTTTGTGTGAGATGTTTATAGAATGGATGCCAAAATTTGGTTTTTGGGGAGTATGGGCCCCCATTTATCAGGACCTGGTGGATCATTGACGGTTTATATAATTATAACACATATAAGATGTCTAAATTTGATTCGTGGGGAGTATGGGCCCTCACGGGTCGGAATTTGACACTTTGGTGTTGTTTTCAGTATTTTCTTGGTTCTAGGGAAGTTTTTGAGGCATACTATCCGGAAACCCAGTATACACGCCATGTATTATTTTTTCACACACTGAGTATGGACTTCTGTTTGGGAAGAAAAATGAACTTTTTGAGTACACGCCGTGTACCCAGAGTACACGCTGTGTAGTCTCTTCCCATGTCACAAACTGTGTGGGTGGCGACATGGGGTAGGGAAGTGCTTGGGTAAAACAGTTCGTGTATATGATGTACATGCCTTATAACTAAAAACATGGGTCGGTGAACTCCTTACATAACACGTCGTGTCAATGATGAACACGCCATGTAGTGTGACCTGGGGACTCGGCCGTATAACTAAAAACACGGGTCGATGTCACAGTTCTGTGGACACGTCGTGTAACTTTGAGTACATGCCCTGTAGTCTTGTCTGAGGATAGACCGTGTGGACGTAGCCGGGTGTCTAGGGAAACGGGGTGATGTACACGCCGTGTGCGGGTGTAACACGCCATGTAGTTTCAAGCCGAGTAGTTGGCCGTGTCACATGCGACACGAACAGTTGGAAATAACACCATACACACCGTGTAGATTAAGTACATGCCATGTAGTTTTTCTTAATGGGAGCCGTGTGGCTCAACCGTGTCGAAGAACCTGGGCAGGGGAAGGGAAGTCAAGTACACGCCGTTTAGTTAGTATACATATCATGTAGTCTTGTTTTGAAAATTTAGAGATGCCTTCTTCCTCTTGTTCCCTTTGTGGTTTCTTCATTTCAGCCTTAATAATCTTGAATTTAAGGCGTTCTTTTGACCTTGTAGTGTCATGCCGCCTAGACAACCACGTGTTGTTCTCCAGGAGAGTGGCGACGACTTTACTCCAGAGATGGTGGGCCATGGGCTACTAGTTGATCCTCTGGAAGGACCAGATGCGGCACCAGCTGCTATACCAGACACAGGCACGGAGGCGCAGTTCCTTGAAGGATTATTGCGGTTCATGTAAACCTTTCAGGGAGCACTACAGGTTGCCACATCTATGGCCGAGCTGACACGTATCTTCCGGCATCAGCATCCACCTACGTTTTCAGGGGATGTTAGGCCATAGGCTGCGGAGTCTTGGTTGCGGTCGATGAAGACTATTTTCGAGCATCTTGAGATGCCTCCAGGGCGGAGGGTCAATCTTGCGACATACATGCTGTGTGATTCTTCCAAGAGGTGGTGGGATGTCACCAACCAGTCCGAGCATCACGAGACATGTTGTGGGATGATTTTCAGGAAGTCTTCTATGACTTTTTCTTCCCATAGATGCGGAGGGAAGATAGAGCTCGAGAGTTCATGAATCTGCAGCAGGTCGCTATGTCAGTAATGGACTATTCTGCTCGTTTTACAGAGCATCAGCGCTTTTCACCCATGCTAGTGGGTGATGAGACGCTGAGAGCCAGACATTTTGAGGATAGTCTTCGATATGACATCTTAGCGCTGGTGAATGTCTTCAGGTTTCCTACTGTACACACCATCGTGAACCAGGTGCTGATTACAGAGAGGAACCTGAGGGAATCTAGTGGTGTGGGCCAGGGCGGTTCAACACCAATTACTGGTACTATTTCTACTGGCAAGAGGAAGAGATAGATGGACTTCTCTCAAGGTGGCAGTACCAGTCAGACAGTTTCTTCGGGTGGGTCGGTCAGGTGCTACCAGTGCGGTAGAGAGGGGAAAAAGATACCACAGTTTCCACGAGACCTAGTGGAGTGACGATAATGGGGCAAGATGGGTCATCTGCAGCGCTTTTGCAGGGTGTTTCCACTGATGGCTAGTGAGAGGGGTTCTGTGTAGACTCCACGAGCGGGAGCGGGACCAATGACTTCTTACCAGTTGGGGAACTGGAATAAGCCAGGGCATGCAGGTAGAGATGGTGGTCATGGTCATGGTATCTAGACACCAAGATCTCAGAGACAGCAGGGTGGGACAACTCGGGGTAGCCAGGCTTTGTCATAGGGTCGCGGCACTGGGCAGACATATGCAGTGCAACAGACCCAGCAGGAGCAGGATCTCGGACCTTCTACAGTCAGAGGCACTATTTTAGTAGCTTCTGTCTTATCCTCAGTACTTTTCGATATGGGTGCTACACATAGTTTTATATCTATGCCGTTGTGGAGAGCCTTGAGCTCTGTGTTTCTACTTCTTCTGATATTAGGACGCTAGACACTTCGTTGGGTACTAGAACGGCTGGTGTGCGTCATTGCAAGGAGTGCCCCCTTGAGGTTGGTGGGTGTCACTTTCTTCGGGACCTCTATTTCCTAGAGATGACGAGCTATGATTTCATTCTTGGGATGGAATGGTTGGTTCCCTTTCGAGCCTTTGTAGACTGCAATCATCGCAGGGTGCGTTTCAAGTCACCAGAGGGCATAGAGTTTTTATACAAGGGTGAATGGGATGTTTAGGAAAGTTGAGCTGGACCAGAGCATCGTGGGAAAGGTGGAGTCGCAGCCCATATATCGAGATTATATCTGGATGACCAGGGGAATTTTCAGATGGATTTCCCTCCAGTGGTTGATTGTTTCTGGGATGTCTTCCTGAACGACTTCTCAGGTCTTACTCCGGAGAGAGAGGTGGATTTCTCTATTGAGCTTGTGCCAGGAGTAGCACTGGTGTCCATTCCTCTATATAATATGGATACACCTGAGTTGTAGGAGCTCATGAGCCAGCTATAGGAGTTATAGGCCAAGTGCTTTATCTGACCCAGTACTTCACCTTGGGGTTCACTGGTCCTTTTTGCAAAAAAGGCGGATGGTACCCTCAGACATTGCATGGATTATTGGAAGCTGAACCAGTTGACGGTTAAGAACTGATATCCCTTAGTAAGGATTGATGATCCTTTTGATCATATTCGTGGAGAACGAGTGTTCTCGATGTTTGATCTGAGATTAGGATATCATTAGCTACACGTGAGACCATCCAATATACCTCTCACAGTTTTCAGGAGTAGGTATGGTCTATATGAGTATACGGTAATGTTGTTTGGACTCACGAATTCCCCAGCAGTTTTCATGGATCTGATTAATCATGTGTTCCATCCTTATCTTGATTCATTTGTGGTAGTATTCATGGACGACATATTGGTGTACTCTCACACTCGACACGACTATGCCAACCATCTTGAGATCGTATTGGGTACACTGAGAGAGCATCGGCTATATGCTAATCTCTCAAAGTGCCACTTTTGGATGGACCAAATTCACTTCCTGGGTCATATCATCTAAGAGGCAGGAGTTTCAGTAGACCCAGAAAAGGTTAGAGTAGTAGTTTCCATGGAGCATCCTAAGAACATGTTTGAGATACGGAGTTTCATAGGGCTCACTGGTTACTATAGGCATTTTATACAGGACGTCTCCCGCTTAGAAGTGTTGTTGACAGGCTTGACTAAGAAGGGTGTGAAGTTCGTTGGGTCGGAAGCTTGCGAGGCAGCCTTTCAGGACCTGAATTGAAGGTTGACATCAGCACCGATCCTGATACTCCCATAGCAGGGGAAGAGGTATAAAGTTTACTGGGATGCATCAGGTATTGGGTTGGGAGCAGTATTGATGGAGGGAGATTGAGTTGTTGCATATGGGCCCCTGTAGTTGAGGCCACATGAGAGGAATTACCCGACACATGATCTCGAGTTGGCAGTAGTTGTACATGTGTTGTGCTGTTTGAGTCATTATCTATTGGGAGAGAATTTTGTGGTTTTCACTGACCACAAAAGCCTCAAGTATATCTTTACTCAGCGTGACATGAATCTGAGGCAGCGAAGGAGGTTCGAATAACTTCAGTACTTCGATTTTGAGCTTTCCTATACACCTGGTAAAGGTAATGCATTAGCTGATGCACTGAGTAGGAAGACTCAGATACAGGTAGTGCAGGAGGCCAGTGGTGAGTGGAAGCTCATGGCTCTATTCTCTTAAATGAATCTAGAGGTTCATGACAGTCAGGGGAAGACTTATCTTTCTTGTTTAGTTGTGACTTCTACCTTCCAAGATAGAGTGAGGATGAGGCAGCTATCGGATTCAGAAGGCCTAGTTCTACGGGATTCGATGGCTAGTGGGTACCCTCCTCCTGGTTGGAAGATAGGAGATGATGAAGTTTTGAGTTTCCATGGATGAGTATGGGTTCCAAGGGATATACGCAAGGAGCTGATGCGAGAGTTTCATGCTTCATCTTGGCCAGTTCGTCCCGGGGTTACAAAGATGTACCACGACTTTAGACGTCAGTACTGGTGGTCGGGTATGAAGAGAGATGTAGCTGTTTTCATTACGAAGTGTTCCACCTATCAGCAGGTGAAGGAAGAGCATCAGAGACCATCTGGGATGTTACATCTGTTACCCATTCTAGAGTGAAAGTGGGATGATGTCGCGATGGATTTCGTGACTAGTTTTCTGAGGTCACCTCGTGGAAATGACGTCATGTGGGTTGTTGTGGACAGACTCACGAAGGTGGAACACTTCTTGCCGATCAAGGATACCTTCAGTGTTGACGATCTCGGAAGGCTGTATATCCGAGAGATCATACATCCCCATGGGGTCCCGCATTCTATCGTTTCTGATAGGGATTCCCACATTATTTCTCATTTCTGGTAGAGTTTTCAGAGGGCGTTGGGTACACAGGTGCTTCTGAGCACAACATACCACCCTCAGACCGATGGCCAATCAAAGCGCATGATACAGGAGCTAGAGGACATGTTGCGTGCATGCGTTCTAGACTTTGGGGACTCTTGGGAGAAGCATATTACCTTAGTCAAGTTTTCCTATAATAACAGCTTCTAGGCGAATATTGAAATGGCACCATATGAGGCTTTATAAAGTAGGTTGTGCCGATCACCTTTGTGCTGGTTACAGGCTGCTGAGGCAGCTTTTCTGGGACCACGTCTTGTACAGGAGACATCTGAGCAGGTCCAGTTGATTCAGAAGCGGATGGATTCCGCACAGTCTAGTCAAAAGCCATATGTTGATCGTCGTAGATGACATTTGGAGTTTGTGGTTGGGGATTCGGTTTTTCTAGGTGTTTCTCCAAGGCTGGGACACAAGCAGATCAGGAGACATGGTAAACTTTCACCGCGGTATGTGGGGCCGTTTGAGATTCTATAGAGGGTCGGACTGGTTGCTTATCGGTTGTGGTTACTGCAGCGGTACCGATCCATGCACGATGTCTTCTATGTATCTCAGTTGCAACCCTATCATTCAGACTCGTCTCGTGTCTTTCAGCCCGAGGAGGATGAGCTCAAGGTAGATGCGCCCTTTGAGGGGCATCTGATTCGTATCGTTGACAGGAGCACAAAGGTTCTCTGAGGCCGGTCAGTTCCTCTCATACGTGTACTATGGCAGCATGGTCGAGTGCAGGACGAGACCTGGGAGTGGGAGGCCGATTTATGTGCTCAGTGGCCGGAGTTGTTCATGGCTATATCTTCACCACCCTTGGAAGGGAAATTCGGGGACGAATTGCTATAAGGGGGAAAGTTTGTAAGAACCCGGTTCTTATTTTGAGGTACGGGATTCTTCTTTTCCCTTTTCCTAAATTGTTTTTAATAAAATATGTAAAATGGGGGAAAATCCTAAATTTTGGAACTACACGCTATGTACTTTTCCACACGTCATGTACTTCTGGTTGTGTGTGGGATGAGTACACGGGGCGTGTAGCCTTGTCGGCGACAAAGGGTCTAGGAACCGACTACACGCTGTGTAGTGGTCCTTTACACGTCGTGTAGTCAGTTGGCAGGCCTAAATAGTAAGGCGGTGGAGCAGCCACTAGCTGGGCGACAGTACACGCAGTGTACTCAGGAGTACATGTCGTGTACTCATGTTGGGAAATGAATAGTGCCACGCTGGTGAGAAGCTGCCAGGTGAACATTTAAATGAAAGGATTACACACTGTGTACTTGGAAGTACATGCCGTGTACATTGTTTTTTCAGCTTAAAATAGGAATTAGCCTCCTCATTTGGTAGAGGATTCATTTGAGACGTTTTGGAGCCAAGGGAGGAGGTTGATCCTTTGAAGATCGGCCAGGTGTTCATCTGGAATTGGTTTCCACCTCGGATGATCTCGTTGGAACTGCACGGGTAAGCCCTCTCTTCTCCTAGCGTGATGCTTACCAATTATTCTCCTAATGTGAGTTATTTACATTTGAGTGGGATTCATTCTTCATCATATCTATGTCGTTCTTGTGTGTTTCTGGAGTCAGCATCCGTGTATAATTCACGTTGGCATATAAGGTAGGTGGCGTGGTGTTTAGTTTTCCAACTTTCATGTGTTGTGTGTGTTTTTGTGCCACGAACCCATGTTGGGGTGTCGTGTGGCTGGGGTCGTGGCTATATTAACTACCTAGAACGGTAATGGTAATTGATTAATTTGTAAAAATTCCTGTTGGGATCATTGCGTGGATCCGGAACCACCCAGGGGGTGTGTTCCACTATTTAGTCGTTTGGCCAGGATACCCGACGGTATGCCTTAAATGTAGTAATTGTAGAATTTCCTTGAGAGGAATTTCTTGTTTACTACATTTTGACATGTTGGTCTTGGACCAGTTACCTATTTTTCTTGAGGGCGTTGTTGTGATTAGCCTGAGGGTACTGTGCTATTTAGCCTGAGGAAAGTAGTTATTTCGTCCTGAGGGCAACATCTTCCGGGCCTGAGGGTTACTGATTTTGTGCCTTAGGGCGACACTACCCACACATGAGGGAAAATTCTGTTACGCCTGAGGGCTATACCTGGGGGTTGGATTCTGCTTACCTGAGGGTAAGGCTTTGCTTGTCTGAGGACGCGTATTGTTTACTTAGAAATGCACTGTGGTGATTTCTAATATTTAATGAATTAAATGAATATTAAAATGACAATTTAACTTTTAAGTTGGTTACTTGTGATTACATCATACTTTATTTCATTTTACTATTGCGCTGTTGTTGCATGTTTACACACAGTTGGGCAAGGGCCATTGGTTGGTGCCTATTGAGATATATTTCTCACACACTATTTGGGTCACGCTTTTTGGCCCAAACAGATTACGTTGTTACAGGTGTAGATAGGGGCAAGGGTCCCTATACAGGTACATGATTATTGCTGAGGAGTAGGGGGGCATGGGACCAAGCCTAGGCTCGTGATGCCACTTCCATATTTTTTGCTTTATTGTGTTATACTCTACCTTCTGTTGTATTGTATTTATGTATAACATGTTCTGGCTGTTTTCCTAGAACTTGAGACATGTAGCATCATCATTTACATACTGTTGGTTATATTCACTATTATTGGTAATTTTAGTTGTGTATGGATTACTACTTCCGTTTTTTGATGTATGTTTTATTCTGTATTCCGCTATGATACACATTAAAAAATGAGGGCATAGTTTCCCCACTATCAGACCTAGGCCCTCGCTGCTAGTCGGCAGCCTCTGGAGTTTTCGAAAATGCACTTGAGGTCATGTGGTGAACCGGGTTCGGGGAACCCGTTGAGTGGCACCCGGAACCGGGATGTTACAACTTTGGTATGGAACTGGTTTTATATTGTCATATAAATTTTTTTAAAGTGTTTTATATAATTTGTTTGATATAAATGTGGTAACATGTTAAATCAAAGTGGTGTGAGTGGGGATGTAATTTGGGGAAAGCCAACTGGGTTTCATTATTGACCTCTGCTTTGTCACATTGGTGATTTTGTAGATACTGTTAATTGGAACATATGAAAAGGTATAGTATCACACTTATTTAGTGGTTTATCATGATAATTGGGTTTTATTGTGGAGTTGGATCATGGATCTTATTGGTAGCATTGGAGTATTGTCTTTGGAGTCATAGGGTTGTATTGGTTTTGCATTTTTTTGGTACTTCTATGTTAATTTTCATCTGATGTGGTAATTTGTTGTTGTTTGATTTTAATATCAAAGAAATTACTTTTAGTTATTTTTATCTTTTTCATGTATCATGTAGTAGTCGTTTGTTATGGAACGTTTGTTTGGGTTGTTTTCTGTAAAATGGTAAAATTTTCTCTCTTTTATTGGTGAATCTCTTGGCATTTATTGTCATCATTTGGCACCTGGATATGTCGCTTAAAGACAAGTAATGTCCTCCCTCATTCAAAATCCAAAGAGTAAGGGAAGTATGTTACAATTAATTTACATTATTGTGATACCAGATAAAAATTATCATCAATTAATTTTTCACCTCTTAGTAAAAACCAAGCAGCATTCTGATTTGTGGTTTGCTTAGAGTAACAAGCTGTATATATTTTTTTAGAAATTTTATCTATGTGAAACACATGATTAGATAATAAATACTAATAACTTTATCAATTAACCATGAAACTCTTGGAAAATTGTTTTAGATTCATTTATGATATATTTCAATTAACCACAAGTCATTACAATACATGGAGTGGTCAAAATGACCTAATGTATATATTTTTATTTATAAAAACTGTTATATAAATTAAAAACATGTTTCAGAAGTTCAAAACTAAAAAAACATTCAAATTTGGATATGAAACTCATGTAAAATGATATCATATTAATTTGTTACATTTTAGAATGAATGGCATGTAATTTTTTTATGTGATGAAATCAAAATGGCTAAAAGTGAAAATTTAAATATTATAAGAGATATTTCTGTTAAAATCACACATCATAAGATCAAAAATGATAAACCAATTTTCTATAACCATGAAAGACTGAAAAAAAATATTTGATTCATTTTTAAAAAGTATGAATTAATTTCAGGACATTCAAATGTTCAATATGGTCATAATGACTTAAAGTGAATTTTTTAAATTTAAAATTAGTATTATAATTAAAAATATGTCTCATGTGATCACAATTGAGAAAATAAATTTATAATATCATAAAATTATAGGATAACCTCTCTTGATTAATTTTTTACCTTATGAAATCAACCATATTTCATTTTAAATTTTTGTATAATCAAAATGACCTAAATTTCACTTTCTTATTTTTAGTGTTATATATGTTCAAATTATACATCAAAAGAAACTAGAAATGAAAAAAAAAGATATTTCATAAATGGATTATGATTTCCTCAACCCACACCCTATTAGGTACCTCATTCCTTTCCCTGCACATGATGAAAAATATTGCCCCATAATCAAATTTATAGGGAATAGTATGGAGTGGAGCCCTATGGAGAAATATTTATAAAAAATAAAAAAAACAAAAAAAGCACTAAAAATACAAAATATATAAATTTATTAAACTAAATTAATTAGAAAGTGTTTAGGGGAAAAAATTATAAAATACGAGCCCAATCCAAAATAAATCCATCCTTAACAACCAAAAAGTAATTACAAAGGAACACATGGATAAAAATATTAGTCTAAAAAATAAAACACATGAACCAATAAAATAACAATTTGAAAACAAAACTTACAATAGAGTTACCCAATTTATAAATCAAGAAATTGTGAAAATGGAAGCCCCAAATGATGACAAATAATATTGATCAGTCCCAACACTCCATCAAAACTAATCAATAGTACCAAAAATTAGAGAATAGCATAGAGCAGCCCAAACCTCCATCAAAACACAACATACTAAGCACTGAATTGGAAACTAAATCCCTTAGGAACTGGAAATATAAGAACCAAACAAAAATGAGTGATGGTGACTATTGATTTTTAAATATTACATTAGTAATGAGATTGAATATAATAAAAAATTAAATAAATATATAAATGATTCATCTTTAAAGTTAAAAAAACCCTATTTGAGTAATGTAACCCAAATTTATATTTTTTCTCTAAAATAAAAAAATAAAATAAATATAGATTGAGTGATATTCAAGATAAATAATTGGATATTATTTTATTCTTCTCAAAAAATCATCAAACCCTGTTTACATTTTATGCCTAAAAATACTAGAATTATAGGATAACCATCGGTCATCCAAATAATGTTAAAACATGTAAAATTTAAAACTTCCTAAAACAAAAAAAAATGAGTATGGTCTAATAAGATATAGAAACCCATATTTTATATCATCGTATTCCAATATAATCTAGCATCCTTTTCTATATTTTAAATATACTTGGTATGAACATATAAAATGAGATTATATAAAATAAAACTAGGATCATAAGAAAATTATTTTTTAAAAACATATATTTATATTTTAAAACTACCATAACCAATCTTGGGAACATATTATTTCTTATAATGTATCAGAGTGAATTATACTACAATGTAAAGATAGAAAACTTCCATTAGTACAAAATCCTCATATCTGAAGCAACCGTTGAGATAGGAATGCCTAATATTCATTTTGAAATCCGTTATTAATATGAGTATCTTATCTTATTAGGTTTCCACAAAGAAAAAGTGAAATAATAATCATCTTAAATAGTAATTAAAATGTATTCTTCTAAATAATATTCTAATTAAACACAAACATAGAATAATAGACTTTTGATTCACAAAATAAGAAAAATTACATTTCTAAAGAATATTTTTTTCATTGGAGCTCAAATATATTATAATTAACGTTGTGTAATCACAATATTTATTGTTATTCCATATTATATTAGGCATATATTCATATAATGTTTTTGAAATGATGTGAAATCATTTTATTTCATATGAACCACTATCACATATATGAGTGGGAAAAAAATTCCACAACATCATTATATATCATCGATCCAAAATTGTTCCCACTACCAAAAGAAATTTAATCATTTTCCAATTCTCATCAAACATTTCAATAATATTTAAATCCATATCATTAATAAGAAAATAAAATATTTGAAAAAATTCTTTCAATGCCAACCTAATTTCATAAATATTTGGAACATAAATCACTACTAGAAATATGCTCTATACCAACGCACATATCCCATTGATTCTTTGAAAACATTGGGATAGGTCCCCTTTCCTATCTGATTTTTTCAAACCATTGGGAAATGGTATAAATTACTATGCTTTCCCAACAGTTTTTCAAAACCCTTGCGAAAAGGCTGGTTGATAATTTATATTCTAATGGGTTTTATTAACTATTGTTATATAATACATATCCCAATGGTTTTTAAAAACCCTTGGGATAGTTTCCCCTAAATACATCAGCTCAGAACCCCCCACCCCATTCTTGATCCGACTGATTTTAACCGTAAAACAGTTCCTCTCTTCCTAATTAGCGACCACTCTTCCAATATTAGATCCATTAGTCCACAATCTCTTCTTATCATCCACTATGAATTGATGAATTTTATTTAATAATATTATTAAGTGAATTTTTAAAACTTGTTGTCCTCCTTAAATAATGTGGTTTGATTTTTAAAAATGGTAGTTAAAATTTATTTATATATGTTAATTTTATCAAAATTTTTAAAAAAAATTATTAATTCAATAAAATATATTTCAAAGTAACATTTGTGAAATTTCTTATGAAATAAATTTATAAAAATATTTTTTTTGGTGGAAACATACTAGCCACATATAGCTCACTCTAAAAAATTAATCCAAAGTGTGGGTATAGTTATTATATCTTAAAAATATTCACAAGTATGTTCTAATGTGTATGGTGGGTACTATTTCAAAGTTTGACTGATATCTTATGATATAGATGTGGTCTTAAGAAAAGGTGTGTTGTTCTCCTGATAGATTGAGTTCAGTGGTTTATCTTGTATGGTTGATGTAGCATCCACTTTGACAGTTTTTTATATTATTACTCGTCTATAATTTTTCATTTCATTATTTTATTTTTCATATAAATTATGGGTTTTCTTTTTCACGGTGTTTATTCCATGTTTGATTTCAGTATATAATTGAAACTACATTGTTGATTTTCATAGCAGTCCAAATTATGAGATGGAAATTGTGGATTTTTAAAAGAACTTTGATGTGTGTTTACTTATATTTGATAAAATAAATCCCAATGAATTATATTTTATTCCCATGGCACTTGTTTCTAGATTGTGGCGATAGAGAACACCCTTTAATCCTTATCATGATTCAATCTGGTTGACATGTTAGTTTGACCATGGTTGGTTCATGACAAAATGGAAATAGAGTTACCTTTAAAATTTTGGTGACTCTGGTAGATATGATATATGTCTCTTGAAACATAAGTGGTAGGTCAAGAGTGGGTGTCAGATCACCACCTTTCATGAAAAGACTTGAGTTTCCATGTGTTGTTAGGATGTCAGTCTTGTAGTTGAGTTTTTTTTAATATTGATATGAGTTGATTTTATTTTAATATATAGTGAACTTATATAGCTTATTTTGAGGTATTTTTATTTTTTGGGGAGAAATTGGAGGAGGAAACAAAGCCACACAGTTATCTCAGTAGTCTAGAAATATATATAGAGCCCATGTGGAATGCTCTGAAACTTTTCATAAAAGGCATTTCATGGTTGATACATAGTCATTCAAAACCAATTCATCAAACCATTCATAGTTAATAATTTCACATATATTTACTATTTTCCTACCTTTCCTTTCCAACTTCGTTAAAATGGTGTTTACCATTAGTGTGGCGATAATAAAGAGAGTTTTATTTTAAATTAATGTAATTGTTTTGATTATAATATAGATTAGTGTGTTTGTTATGGTTTTATAAAATGTGAATAATTCTGATTTACTAGAATATTTTTTCGGTTAAACTTCATTCTAATTGAAATTCCAGAAATGACTCATAAATTATTTTTTCACAGAATGGATAGAAGTCAAATTTATGAAACCAATCAGATCTCAAGTAATTTTTAGAAACATTTGGAGAGATTTTTTTTATTTTTCATTTGTCAATTCTTTTGATAGTCATAACATACAATGTCCATGTTATAATTTCATTGCAAGACCTGGTTTATGTCGTGAATAAGTTAGCTACCAAATAACCAAATATTTTTTTCAAACAAACTGCTATGGGTTGTTTAATAATGGGGAAAAATGAAATATTAAAATGATGATGATACAAATGACAGTACTAGATTGGATAATTTGATATATGACCATTTTTTTGTAATCGTGAGAAGAAAAGGCTGTCATCCCAAGATGTCTTCAAGACAAGAAAATATGATTAGTCCAATGAAAATGATGATGATGATATGGTGAAAAAATTAAATGATGATGCCACGACTTTAGTATATTGGCAATGAAATAATATGAAAAAAATGGAACTTGTAATCCAACTATTTCATGGGAAAAATATGCACGATATTTATAAAACTTTTATTTATTACATTCTTACATTCTTAAAGGAAATAATTCCAGATGATGCATATATTCCATCAAACCACTATATGGAATGGATGTTAGATAAAGAACATGGATTTTAAAAAAACACACTTTCCTGAAAGTTTTCAGCATATTTTGGGAGGAAACTACTAAAAAATTATTATTTAACATGTGCAACATCACTATGGAAGCGAAAACATGGTGGAACACCATCTATTATTCCATAGAAATATATATGGAACTTTCCATTGATCCCCAAACTCCAAAATCATTCCATGTTTGATGAAATATCTATAAAAATGTTATAGCATGATACTGAGAGAAAGAATAATAATGAAGCGTTGGTTTACCCTGCATATGGATTTCTATGGATGAGATTTTATACTTGATAACTTGACTTTACAGTTGACATGCAAAATTTGAGGATGGGTCTTTCATTTGATGGTTTTAATACATTTTGGATGATTCTTACTTCTCCCGACACGTGGTCGGTTTTCATAAAAATTTATAGCTTTCAACCATGGTTGTGTATGAAAAACCATTTCACTTTCATGAGTATACTCATATTTTTTCCTTCTTATCCCAGAAATGATATAGATGTATACGTGAAACCATTAAAAAAATAGTTGCAACTTCTTTGGGATATGGGTGTGTGGACATAAGATGCATGTTTGAAATAAATATTTCAAATGTGTGAAAAAGTTATGTTGACGATCAATGATTTTCAACTTCTTTAATGATGTCAGGATAGAGCATGAAGGGAATAACATTTTATATTTTTATGAAGAATATTCAATCAATAAGACTAAAATATCATCGTACTTTTAGTTTTATGGGTCTTCGATGATTCTTCACAGTGGACCATCCATATAGAAATAATCGTCGAAGATATGACAATACCATGGAGACTGATGATCCCCCTCAACGTGTGTCTTGAACTGATGTGCTTAATGATTTTCAAGATTTCAATTTTTTATTAGGGACAGGTCAAATGAAATCTAGAATGAGGAAGAATGTTTCCAATGATACCTATTACAATTAGAAGAAAATGATTATCTTCTTTTAGTTTTTTATTGGTAAAACAATTTGTTACTTCATTGATTAGAATATATTCACATTCAAATTAATATATGTGAAATTTTTATTTCAATGATTCTAAATGTCAAGGAAATGAAAAAATATGATTTACTATCTTGGCATAATATAGTGGATTGGGGATCATACCAGAATTTTATCCTCTGTGTATTAGTGAAAATAATTGGCAAGTCCCATGTTCTTCTTATGTGATAAAACCTATAGAAAAAAATTATATATGTAAAAGAGGCTATTAAAGTTCCAATTACCTATTCATGAAATATATAAAAAATGGAAAATATAAGAGATTTGAAGTTAAAATCATTAAATACCCTTGATTCCAACGTCCTTCTTCATGATTAGATTCCAATAAAAATCTTTCATCTATTGTCCTATAATTAATGTGTGTTAGTTATTCAGTTCTTCCATTTTTTTGGAAATATTTGTGCTAAGAATATTTACATGTAATTCCTGTAAATGTTTTTGGCTTAGACACCATTAATTTTGGGTGAGTTATAGAAAATATTTCCTCCATCATTTTTCACAAGTATATTTCATTTGGCTCTCTATCCTCAAAACGAAATACTTCCTAGAGGACCTATTGCTTTTTTTTATGCATCCAATATAAAGATATATATACACATTGAAATCTGAGGTCTAGAATAAGAATCATCTCAAATGTTCTATCATGAATGGTTATATGGCTCAGGAATGTATAGATTTCTACTACATGTATTTTTCTGATATTACTTTGAGAATTACAGACCAATGATAAATGAAGAATAATAGTATGAGAAGAATGAACCCAATTTTTCATCACATCCTCAAACAGGAGGAATTCATGGATCATATACAGTGATGACATTTTCCCTTGAAGAGCAGGAAACAACACATCACAGAGTGTTGTTCAATCATGATTTGTTTGATGACATTACCAAGTAGGTAAACAGAACGTGTATATCTTATTTCATATCATGTAATTTTACATATATATTAAACAATTTCAATTTTTATCAGCAGGGAGAATAAATAAATGATAAATATAAAACATCATTCTTTATCTTTAAGAATGATAGAGAATTTCCACATCAAAGATATTTCTACATGGTTGTATTTGATGGTATAAATATTGATATAATAAATAAAAAATCAATATTTATATAAGTTTCATATTCATTTATATTTCAGGGGTATATGTTTCCTACAAACTCAATTTCTGAGGAAATAAAATCTTGTTCTTTGGGTCATATTACCATGGTTCGCACCTGTAAATCAATTGTGATCAAAAGGAAGAGATTCATTGTCCCTAAATAAGCAAAGAACATGAGAACACAGCATTGTGGTGTTATGTTAACTTCCACAACACACTATTATGAATGTACATGAGATAATAGTTTCCTTTTGAAATTGTATCATTTTATAGAGCAATGAGAAAATAATAATATTGGATTATTACTCCCATGGTCGACTCATGACAATGAAATGCTAGTGGTTTGATTCGAAGACAAGTTAGGTCACCCTTTTTTGATGATTTTGGATTTTGAATTATTGACATGACTCGCACTCTAGCTACCAATTGACCATATGTATTAGCATCAATGACGAAACAAGATTTTAGGTCCCAGATCAACTTTGACCTAAATTTGATGTCATTATTGAAGTAATGCAATGATATGTTTTTTATGATAGTAATGAAGGAATTGAAATCATCCATGTTACCATTGTAACTGATCCATTTATTACTTATGGTGACTCTAATAGATCAATTGTCAGAGTTGATTGTGAACCTGAAGCTGCGGTGTAAAATTTATAGAATCATTTATTCGTGTTCTCAATCCTTTTGGTTTATCTAATCTTGGGTTGTTAAGGTAAGTACTATTTGAAAGGATTTAATATTGACTAAAAATATTTTCTATCCGACCTGTCCTTAATATTAATTTTCAACTTTTATTGGTTACTGTTTTATTTGAGTTGCATTTTCTAATATTGAACTAAAATTTATTCAATCCTACAAAACAAAACACAAAATAAACTATAAATTTAGAATAAAAAATTGGAGGAATTGAATTGGACATCTTAAACATATTGATATGAAAATAAAAACAAATGAAAATAATGACTTACCAAAATATAGATAAATTAGCTAGCCAAAAATATGAACCAAATGACCTAATACAAATAATTCATATCTCATATTTTTTGTTACACATTAGTTATCATTTTCTAATTACTTCCATTTTTTTCAAATGGAGGAAATGGAACATATTGAGGAGTAGCAAAAGAAAAGGGTGACAAGGAACAATAGTTGAATAACTGAGATGGGGATTCCTCCATTAGTACCTGTTGTGAGTATTTCATTTCAAATATATATATCAATAACATATAATTTCATGTGCTCAATTGTTTTTTAAAATTTAATGTAGCAACTACCCATTTGGTGTCAGTTATTCAATGGGAAACCTAGTTGTGGTCCCTATACTCATGTTGGTGGTATGAGGGGGTGGTATGAGAGATAGGAGCTCCAGTAGACATACATGATTAGAACTTTCCCCTCCCTCTTACATATCATCATCCACACATTCTGATCCCACTAATTCATTAGGGACACATGGGATATTTAGGCCTTCCATGTTTTCATCATCCTTTAAATTTGATGCTCCTCACCCATATTTATAGTATCTAATGATGATTCCCACTCCTTATCCATATTATATATTTGGCCATCCATCCATGTCATCTTCATTAAAATATAATTCTTTCTATCGAAGCTTCAACATTCCTTCTTCGATTCCTACTCTAACATAGTCTATGCTTATAGAGAATACACTAGGACCCACTCAACCTATACAGGGTGATGTTCCTTCTATTTCTACAGATCCTGTGGAGCCCATTTATTATAATTCTATTGGTATATTTTGGATCCCTACAAAAATTATACCCTGCTTTATTTTCATTATAATATTTTCTTTTCCTTCACAATAGACAAATCTACTGATATGCGGCAAGGGAAGGGACATACATGCTAGTGTCTGGTGTGGAATGACCAAACACAATTGATGGTGGAATATGACTAAGATGACTAAATGATCGAAAAAATAGGGCAACAATGTCTGAGTTTTTTGGTAATGATTTCCAAATACTCGTACATCATTCCCATCATCCCTCTCTCATGGAAAAAATTCCAAATGAAGTCATGTATAATTCTTGGACACATATATGGGTAAAAAAATGTGATGGATTTAATGTAATATTTTTTTTATTTATATGAATTAATATTTTAGTTTCATATTTAGTTTAATTTTCATCATGGTGATGGGTTGCACATCTAAAGGAATTAGTTTAGATTTGGAGATCCAATAAACACTAGTTGTCTATTTGACGGTGTGCTGGTATTGGAAAAAGGTTTTAAGTGGTACCTATCAAGAATTATTTTCTAATATAATAGTATCTGTAAATTATTACTCATTGGATGACTACTAAGCTTAAGTTATTAATGACATTTGAGGTTTTTAAATGAAAATTTTCATGTTTTTCATAAATACTATCTTTTGTATTATTTAATTTTATATATGAATCATCTAGAAAAAATGAAAATACATTTTTGATAAAAAAAATACCTCCATGCATTAGGGAATACTATGATGTTAGGTCATGAGAGGAAGGAGGTATGATTGTTGTTTATAATTTTTCATTATGAATTACACTTTAAATGGTTTCCTCTATAATTTACCCAATTAATAAATATTTGATATATTTTTAGTTATTAAATTCATTATTGGTTACCTGTTTTAAATTCTGGTTTCCTACAATCAACTTCGTTGTATAGTCAGGTATTGAATATTGAATGTCGTGTGCCTCGAGCAAAGCTATTTTTCTCGAGTAGAAAGAAAAAAGATGGATGTGTGGTTAATGCACTGATATAGCAATAGATATTAAGTTTATATTTTTTGATTTCATATATTAATATATATATTTTAACTTAGTAATATATTTATATTTGTAATAAGATACTTTGGAGGCCCTTGATTTGAAGGAACCAGAAACATTTGGGCTAAATGATCACATACATCAAGTGTTGGGAAATTAGAACCCTGAGAGAGTATTCTACCAACCTAGGAAGAGTATTGTTCCATCAAGGTATTGGCCCTCTTTAGTTACCAATTTTAGTACCACTAAGTTAGAAAAATTTAAGGTACTGGTAGAATAGGAAAAAAAATGATCACACTAGTGAAAAAATGGCTTGATAGAATAAACATTGAATTTTTGAAACTGATGAATGTTTTATGTCCATCATATCCACAAGAGGCTGGAATAGCTTGTGATGAATATATGTTGTCAATGCATTCATTATATACTGAACTAGGAGCTACTCCTAGTATTTGATGAGAAGATATAATTTCTGGAGGTGGTAGTGGTGAGGCACAGTTCGAGGATGAGGATGATGCTGAGACCGAGGCGGTGGCCAAGGCAAAGGCCAATGTGGAAGAAGAGGGTGAGGATGAGGTGAGCATAAGGATGGGGATGAGTTATAGGATGAAGATAGAGAAAGGGGTGAGGATGAGGATGAGGCTGACACTACAACATAAATCACCTTTAGCGATAGTCTTTTAGCGGTGGTTTACAAAATTGCCGCTAAACATTTCATTAAAAAGGCATAGCAGCAGTTTATTAAAAACCACCACAAACCCCATTTATTTTTTTACAGTGGCAACACTCCCCCCCCCCCCACCTGAGCTGACGATCTTCTCCCCCCGACACCTCAACGCTTCTCCCCTGACGAGCCCCAACCCTAGGTCTACTCCCCTCTCGTGCCGATGGTGACCTCACCGCCGGTCGCGGCTGACCCCCCTTCTCCCCCTGACACCTACGATGCCAGCTTCACCCCCGACTCCAACGAGTTCCTACCCTAGGTCGGCTCCCCTCCCTATTGATGGTGGTTTTATCATATTTAGGTATGTTTTTTTGTGTAATGGTTAGAAGAATATTATGGAGGAAAATTAATAATGTTTTATATAGTTTCATTATTGTTGACTCATTTCCATAATTTATTTTGGTTTATCATCAAATTTGGATGAATTAATTTTATGGATTGAATTCATATATTTGAGTTCAGTTTGGAAGTGATCGCAAAGTTGTTCCTAGAGTTATCTATAGACCACTACTTTATGTCATAGGGAGGATTCATAATTGTCCCTAAAGTATGACTAATTGGATTAATGTGTATTAAATATCTTAATTAATTATTATTGCTTTATAATATATGTTTTATGTTTATGATTTAGGGGATTGAGATGGTTTTGGTTCCTAGAGATGTCTTTGATGAAAATGGAATGATATTTCCTAAGGGGATAACTCTATGTTCAACGAAGTTTATGACTAACATTACTAGAGGATATGGATATACATTTATTGTGTGGATTGAAATTTCATGTAGGTGGGTATGTGACATGAATGGGATCTATGAGTTATTTACCTTATGAGACATGAGGATAGAGATTCAGTTTGGATTCATAGAATTCCATTTAGTATGATGCATTGATTATAAAACCCTTGATGGCTATGTTATATATGTGAGAGGCTTAACTATAGGGAAATAAAAACCCCAATAGGGTGTCCATCATGTATTTATGGGTCAAGTTCTCAAAAAAGGTGTTGTTTTAGGTAATTGATTCTCTCCTAAAGAAATTTCTAGGGGTGAGGATGTGGGATGGTGTGGTAGTGTTCATCTATGGTATGATAATCTATAGGAACATGTGAATGACCCATTATGGAACCAAGTTAAGTTCCTTTTCTCGATGAGCAATCAATATGGACTATATGGATGATGATAGGTTCTCTAAACCATATGTGTTGGGAATGTGGCCCTTAAAATAAATTTATCCCTTAGGTAGGGGTGAGATACCTAGGGAATACAACTATAAGATGTGTCTTTATCACCGACATTAATTAATTTTCACAATATCAACATAACATCAAAATTAGATTCATCATTTCAATAACAACTTACCAATCACACTGAAACCACACTAATGATAGTAAGGGAATAACTACTTCCTCCTCTAAATTTTTTTTCTTATTAGTGGTATAATTCTATTAAATTCAGTTCTTGATATCCCTTGTTATAAACCAGATTAAATATGTCATATTTTATTCTCTTAGTTAAGGCTTGGAAACCTCTTTTTATTCAAGAATAATCCCTTTTTATGTAATTCTAGATTCAACAAGTGACTTTACTTCATCATGAAACTTCTTAGATCATGTTTTGAAGTAAAAAGTGGTTTTTTAACACCACTTGTTGAGTCATGATTATCCATGACACGTTTTGATCATATTTTATATCAAATAAGACTTGAAATAATTATTACATCTCTTATTTCATGAATTTTTTGGATTTAATCAGATCTTCCATTAGCTGAATTACATGTACTTTGTTAGCACATCCACCCCATGGATCTTATCTCACCATAAATATTGGGACACTTAAAAATTTGTTAGAATTATTTAATTTAATGGGGGAGGGGAACATCCAACATTCTTAAGTTGATAAATGTGGTTAGACTTTGTTCACTCACCCTATTCTCCCAGTTTATTTCTAATCCTTTGTAGTGGTACTACTTTACATGACAGCACTAGTGGGAGATTTACAATATGTATTGATATAGGAAATCCTTATGTAACATATTTATATATATTTTTAACTATTATATATGAATTTATTTCCCTATTTAGTAATAGTTATGTGTTTTAATTTTTTTTAATATTCTGTAGGCAGGTTGTGATATACATGGATAAAAGTTGGATCACTTTACCGAGGAATGCACCTCATAATATTAAGGGTTTGAATGAGTTTTTAGATTTTAAAATTTCAAATCGATCCATTGAAGGGAGAATAATATTTCCATGTCCTAAATGTAAATTTAGAAGATTGTTGAAGAGAGATAAAGCTTATGAACATTTAATATTGAAGCAATTCCCTGTTCAACATTTCTGTTGGATTTGGACAGAGAATCGAATGTTATAGAAAGGTTGAGCACAGATGTCAATCCACAGAATGACCTTCCAATTTCATCGAAAATGGAAAATGAAATGAAAAAACTTAAAAATGTTTCATTTTGAACAATAAGAGACCCCCATCAACATCGAAACATATCAAAAAAACCATATGAAGGTGCTACAAATAGCAACGAGACAAGTGATGTTTTTGAGACTATAGGACAACCATATTATTATTGTAACATATCATTGGATCGTCCTCTTGATTCTGTGGAGACTAATGTAAGAGAAAACTTCACTGAGGAAAATTAATTCCATGAATTAGTTGGCGATGGAAATCAAGAGTTGTATATTTGATGTTTGAAATATTCAAAACTTTCTTTTATGCTGAAGTTGTACCATATCAAATGTCTTTGTGGAATTACAAATAAAGAAATTTCCATGATATTGGAATTTTTGAGTGATGCATTTCCTGAAGAAAACATCCCCATGTTGTTCTATGATATGAAAAAATATTTTAATAGGCTTGGTTTGAATTATACAAAAATACATGTGTGTCCCAATGATTGTATGCTTAATTGGCGATCAGATTCAGATAGATAGGATTGTAAAAAAAAATTATTCTTCTAGATTGCAGTCAATGGGAGATGTTGGAAGACTGAATCAAAATACTTTCATAAAGAAGAAGAAAAGTAACACACCTGTAAAGGTTTTTCATTACTTTCCATAAAATCCTCAATTGTAAATATTATTCATGTCATCGAAAATTGACAGACACATGAAGTGGCATTCTATATATAATAACAATGATGGGTTAATGAAACATCCATGAGATTCACAATGGTGGAAGAAATTTGATTCATTACATCCATATTTCTGAGCTGATCCTAGGAATGTTCAATTGGGATTAGCTACCGATGGATTCAACCCATTTGGGACTTTGAGTACCAGTTATAGCATTTGGCCAGTTCATTGGATCCCATACAATCTGCTCCCTGGATGTGTATGCAACAAATGACTTTTGTCATTTTGATGATTATTCCTAGAAGAAAATTCCTAGAAATGATTTTTTTGTATACTTGTAGCCTTTAATTGATGAATTACAGGAGTTGTGGAGCAATGGTGTTGAGACATTTGATGCTTCTTCAAATACAATGTTCAAAAATGCATGCTACTTTAATATGGACAATTAGTGACTTCCCTAGGCTTGGGAATTTATCTGGTTAGAACACTTACATGGGTTTGTCTTGTCCTGTTTGTAACTTTGATTTTGAGCTCAAACGACTACCTCATAGTAAAAAACGAATCTTCTTGTTCCATCAAAGATTTATTGATGCATCTCATAGATTTCAGCTGAACAAATCAAAATTTAATGGTTTCATTGATTGTAGACCACCTCCAAAGTTGCTAAGTGGGTATAAAATATTTACACAACTTGGAAATGCTGAAAAAAAAATTTGGATGGTTCATCATTTGAATTATAGTAGGAAACTAGCATGAAGTGCACCGTCAAGTGAAATTGGAACGCAACAATGGAAAAAAGGATATTATTCAAACTTTCGTATTGGGAATTTAATTTGTTGCGGAATAGTCTTGTTGTGATGAATATAGAGACGAATTTCTGTGAGAATTTTATTTTCACATTTCTTAATGAGAATGAAATTTCAAAGGATCATCTCAATTCTCCCAAAGACATACAAGCAATGAACATAAAACGTGATCTCTGGAAATATGACAATGAAAAGTATCCTTGAGAAATTTTTACAATGAAAAATAGGGATAAAGATAAATCTTTCGAATTTTAATGAATTTTATGGTATCTGATCGGTATTAAAGTAATATATCGAGGTGGGTTGACTTGAATAATCATAACTTTCATGGATTGAAATTTCACGATTCACATATATTGTTACAATAGTTACTACCATTGGCATTGCGTACATTATTATCTGAAAACATTACTGTTGTTGTACTCCAATTTTGAACACTTTTTAGAAAACTATGTGTGAAATATCTACATCCATTTAAGCTTGACAACCTCCAAGAGATTTTTCTTTTGACCCTTTGTGCAATAGATATGATCTTTCCTCCATCACATTTTACTGTAATAATGCATTTAACTGTGAATTTGGGTGAGGAAGCTAAATTATTAGGCCCCGTTCATTATCGATGGATGTATCCAATTGAGAGGTACTTTAATTATATGTTTTTCAATTAAGTAAACAATTTTTGGAACTTAATTAAATACATAATTATATTTATTTTATTTCAAATATATCATGCGCACTTGAAATAATACGTGAGAAATAAAGCTTAACCAGAAGGATCTATTGTTGAATGCTATTTGGCTGAGGAGTGTCTTACCTTTTGTTCTAGATACTTGGATGTTATTGAGACAAGATTTAATCTAGTTTTCCATGTTGACGACGCATTGACTCAATATCTAATAAATCATAAATCAAAAATATTTCCTGGTCTTGGCCGATCAGCTAGGAGGACCTCAAATGTGACACTGACAGAATTGGAATTATTACAGGCACGTAGATATGTGCTGCTAAATAGTGAAATTGTAGATCGATTTATTGAAGATTTGAGGATCCAAAAAAGAGACTAATGAGAGGCTAAACATAGAATGAGAAAGATATAATGAAAGTTGTTACTAAAGTGCTTGTAGAATGGTTTCCACGGCCTGTATGTTCATAAATATTGCAATGAATATGAATATTAGATTAACACATATATTTTGTAAATTTAATAAAGTATATTTCTTTTTTTAGATCATGAATAATGATACTCAAGAAGAGATTTCAGATTATTTGATGTTTCTTGCTCGAGGTCCTCTAAAACAAGGTAGAAAGGTTGACTCTTACAATGTGAATGGCTTTATATTTCGTACAGAGATGTCAGAAGATTTGATGTTTCTTGCTCGAGGTCCTATAAAACAATACAAAATGGTATATTATGTGAATAATGTTGTGGATGAAGGTTGGAGTGTAGTTTCTCATGTAATACAAAGATATTTGTATGATAGGGGTGATGAAGTGAAAGATTTGACCTCTAAAATTTAATCTCATCAACAACAAGAAGGAGAATTATTTGTCCATCATGATATTGAAAATATTATTCTAAAAGGATGAATGAATAGGATGGAGTAATGGAGCAGAAATAGACATGATTGAAGGGGAAAATGATTGTATGTATAGTTATTTATTCATTCAGCAGCCACTTATTTCAATAAGCAGTCATTCTTTATCATAGTTATGTATATTTTGTTTGTTAGTACTGGGAATAAATTATCATTTTTAATTTTTTCTGAATACTTTATTTGAAATATATGTTCTAGATTTAATATTATTTGATTAAATGACAGGAATACCAAGGAGGAACAAATACACTATCTCATCCAATACTGTGACAGATGGTGATCAATCTATCTCCCTCCCTACGGAATCTGATCCACCAGCTACCTTCCCCCTGCATCATCTCCCCCTGCACCATCTCTCACACTCTCTGTGAGCATCCCTTTATAATTTGATTCATTGACTCCCCCTTCAGTAGCCTCATCATTCGAGTGACAGTGTGACACTTCTAGTTCATCAGAGACAAAGTTAAGGGTCATTGTTATAGGTATAAATTTTAATATAGATAAATTTATTGCACTTTTTTATACAAACTGTTTGTTCATTAAAGTTGAAGAAAATGAAACTGTGGAGAAAAATATAAAATGTTCAGATGTTTGGAATATGAATGGAGAGAAGATAGTTATCCCATTCGATTCATATGGGGTCCCTTTAGATGATGCCACAGGATTACTTGCCAAATTCTAGCCCTGCTGGCAGTGGAGCCCATTTCCTTTCCTATTTCCTATGATGATTGGAGACATATGCCACCAGGTTAGAAAAATGATGTTTTTTATTCCCAAATAAAGTTAATTTTAATACATTATGGTGTAATTGAATGTCATGTAATTAATATGTTCAAAATGAATTTCTGTATACAGATGTTTTTTCACATTACAGTTGCTGATGTGATAGCACAAAAGTGGATGTTGAAAAATCTTGGAAAGAAATCGAAAGACATAAAATGGAGATTGTGGGGTAATTTCAATGATACTTTGTGGGCCATCCAACAAATGTATTAGAAGCTACCCAATGGGGAACCCAATGAGCATTGGAAGGTTTTTGTTGACAGACATCGTGATGTGAAGCATATAGTATTTAAATATATATTATTATATTAGCATCATTTTACATTAATTCTTATATATGAAGAGGATATGTGATTTAATAAATTACTATTAAATTTCATTTTTTTAATTTTAGGATCTCTCACGAAATAATGCATCAAGTCAGGTAGAGCAATTCATCCCTCACACTGTGGGGTCAAAAAGGTTTTCTAGAAGCCCATCGACTCTGTTAATCTTTTCATTAGTTTAACTATTTATAAGACAATATTATCTTTTTAATATATTAAATTTTTTATTTATATATTTTTAATGCAGTCACAGAGTTTAGAGCATGAAGCATCTCGAACTGAAGTGTGGTTGGATATTCACAATAAATCTGATGGAAGTTTTGTTAATGAGCTTGCCAAAGAAGTTGGGTTATGAACTCATTTTTTCATTATAATAACTTATTATAAGTTTTTAATATGTTAATATATAATGAAATTTTATTTATTAGTAAATGTTAGAGAACTATGTGATTCCAATCCGGAGTAGTCCTACTCAGTTTCCCAGGACGACCTAGTTGCTAAAGTTCTTGGGAAGGAGCATCCTGGTAGAGTGTGCTGGTTAGTATTGGGACCCATACCATATGAGGTTTTTGGCAAGCCACTAGGGATTGAATCTATATCTACTCCTAGTTTTAGTCATACCATACTTTGAGATTATAATAAATTGATTTTTTCTCTACGAAACACAGTTTCGGAGCAGGGGGATCAGATATCCACTTTGCAGAAATAGTTGACTTATATACTTCATCCAATTAGCATATATTCCTCCGATGGTACTGTATCGACTGGTGGTGAGCAGGTAAATCACAAAAATTCAATATAATTTAGTTTTAAATCTTCAATTGTTTTTAATTTTAATTATAAATATGCACCAATATTTAATTTTCAATATAATGTTCTTACAGGTGGTAGCCAAAAGTGGAGATGGATTTGGAGAGGGTGACGATATGTGTTCATCATCAGACAGTGATTAGTTATATTGTTGATATGTTGGAGTTGGAGTGGGTGAAGATATTTGTTCATCATTGGTTTGTATATGTATCATGTGTGGCACATAGTTTCCACCAAAAAATTCATGACCCAACATTTTCTTGATTTTTCATGTTTCCTTTTATGTATTTTATTGATTTCTGATGTTTACTTTTATGTCATGATTTCTTGAGTGTGGTGTGCATATTTAGGACATAATAGCCAACATCAGTCCCCTACCAAAGCATTAACAGAACCAACCATTCTCTTTCCAACAACTTTACTATAGTGAAGAATGTGGAAAATTTTAGGAATGAAACGGTTTAGGAATGTCATGGTATGCGTATTATTTAGTGTTTTCTCATATATATTAATTATTTTATTTCTATATAACAAAAAAATGGTTATGTGGGTAACCATGAAATGGTTCATGAATTTCATAGTAATTCAGTGTTCATTGGATGAGAAACACTCTGAGTGGTTTTGGAACTTAGTTTGGGGGAGAGGGTAGGGTCAATTTAGTCCCTTTAGAACTGTATGTATGTACTGTGACTCCTAGTTTTATGTTATGGTGACCTTGTTAATGAATATTAATATCTTTTAATTCATCCATTGTTTGTTTTGATTTCTAAAAGTGATTCATATTTAGTCCTTTGAGAACTGTATGTGGTATAAGATGTTATGAGGTACATGTGTGTTGTGATGGGTCCATGACACTTTAGCCTTCCTTATTTCATGGAGATATGTTGTGGAGTGTTGATGAAAATTACATATGATCACTCTTAGGATATGATTGGGTACTAGATGAAGGTGTGAAGTTTCATGAAACCTTATCTCATATATGAGTGTTGAACTGGGAATAGTATAATTCTTTAGCTGACATAGGGTTATTAGATATTTTTTATTGTATGATGTGGGAACTGATTATGTGACTGATGAGTTTACCATGAAAGAAATTATATGACTGGATTTGATTGATTAGTGATGTATTCAGTGGTAATACAAAAATTATTTGATATTACAAATGAATATATTTTCTGAAACTACTACTAAAGTGGGATATAATTTTTAGTTGAATTGAATACCAAAATCACATGGTAGTGACAGTGATCACTGGATTTTGGGTTGTTTCCTCTAATACTATTATTATGAAAATGATTTTTTTTTAATATTGGTTGTGTTGATTATGTAATTTTTAATGGCACGAAAGTGAGGCTCACGGGGTGGGTATTTTTTAATGTGTCAGGAAATGACTCATGCATATCAGTATTAAGATGACTTTTTGATTTATGGATAATAGTATATAGGATCAATGGTGTTAAAATTATATAATGTAAATCCACCATTATGATATTTTCTATTCCAAAACTTCATTGAGAGAAATATACATATTATCTGATATTTCAAATTAGGAGAATATAGACTGACAATGGTTGTGGTTCTCTATAGGAACATTGATACAAGAAGCCTATATGGATGGACATATCTTCTATATGGGAGAGGAAAACATTCTTGTATTAGATATATATTAAATAGATATTCTGGTTATTCAACTACTAATGTTTGGTAATTTCATACATGGATGGATATTGGACCAGGTTTCTGAGTGTCAGTATTCATATTAATTTAGAAGACCTATGAAAAATATAATTTATGTTTGTTTTGGTTGTGTCAAAATGGTAAGACTATAACTTGGATTCATAGGGGTGAAAGGTTGTCATTTTCCACATGTAGTGGTTTGATTTAGATTATTCTTTTTGAATTTGGGTGTATGACATTCGATGTTTTAAAATCCCTGAATTTAACTAGGGATGGGTATTCATTGTAGATATGATGGATATAATTTTTCTGTGGTTCTTAGGTTAGCATATCTTCCAGGTTTCATTGTAAAAGTGTGTTATTGCATAAAAAATTAAATACATGATTGAGTACCATGACTTGAATAAGGATCTATATGTTTCATATGGGAAATGACTAGAATCTGTGCTGGACCAAAGCATGAGGTATCTGTGTGGCTGGGTTGTTTCACTATTTCAAGTGAAGTATATGTGAGATCATTTTCACTGGGAGATATAGATTGATTTCATGTATCATATTTCATTAATCAATGTAGTTCACAAGTGATGAAAAGAAATACTTTTTATGGATGAAAAGTGGTATGGTGGGGTGGTTATAACACCTCACACTAATGTGTGTCAGTGGAGTTACATCAATATCAGTTTCCAATGATGTTAAGACTAGAGATGATTTTAATTTTTTTAGTTATATTGATAATTTTCATTATACGCACATTTGAAATAATTGAGAGGATTTTTATGAGGTGGTATCGTGGGTAGTAGATAATTAGGGAATGTTTAGGGGGACATTTCTGGGAGTCAGCCTCTAGTTTATGTTGGAAATCTTTTGTAGGTCAAAGACAATACAATATGTTGGGGAACATTACAATAATTTTTGGGTTTTGTATGATTAAAATCTTATATAGGTTGGTGGTTACACCACATCTTTTAGGAAAAATTTCATGTAAAGGAATATGTGAGACTATATTTCTTAGACTCTGGAGAACCATTCCATAGAGAAATGATTTGGGGGTGGTTATGGTTTTTTAAGAGAAACATGAGGGATATATAAGAGTAAATCATTGGGCAGTGTGGGATTAAATCATTATTTAATAGATCATTATGCTAAAACACATAAGGGATGTATTATGGTTGATATTTCGATGGGAAATATCACTCCCATATAATGGGATCCCACATTGTACTTCCCCAACCAATGGGACAGTGTTGTGTCATAATGGGAAGGACCACATCATAGTGTGATGTAGGATACATGGGTTTAATTTTAAGATTTTACCATGATGATGGGTCCCACATCATGACTACATAGGCTACTCTATGAGGGTCACCCTGGTAGGGTAGGTGTGTTTTAACCCTTATGGTCACTCTATAACACATTTTTTATATTTTTTATTATAAATATTTTGTTTAATTATAACAAAAGACCATATCAAATGTGATTAAACTTTTTTTCCAACTAGTGGAATTTCTTCCTTTCCCTTATGTTATTATTTTCACTCTTCCAAAGAAAATATCTACTATTTTTTCTATGATTAAAGAACCATTTATTTAGTGGTTCATTAAAGGGCGGGATTGACATATCAAGTTATGGATTGAAAAACAGTAGAGGATCTTAATATGGGGTTTCAGTGAGGGGAAAACATGCCTTGAAGTACATGTGCTAACCTTGGGCAAAATGGAACTCCACATCCAAGAAATCAATAATAATAAAAATAAGATATGGAGCTTACCTCCATTGAATGGCACATGGGAGTGTGTACCCATTAGGTTTGATCATAAAAATATCACCAGACATGATTCATTGGTATTCTTGTAATTGTTTTTTTTCAAGGAACTGGTACAGAAGCTGCATAGGCGACAGTTTTTTTGTAAATTTTGTTTTAGCAATGATTTAAACCGCCGCTAAATGTCATAATTTTTCTATTCACAACTGTTATAACCACTGCTACAGTGTTAATTTTCATAGAGGTTTTAAATGCCGCTAAAGTTTTTTATCTTCCACGTGAAGTTCAAGGCGGTTATGATGCTTCTAACGGTGGTTTTCCCGGCCAGGGGCATACATTTTTTTGGCATCGGTTTTAACAGCCACTAAAAAAATTAATCCCCTGGCTGGGAAAACCGCCGCTATAGCATCATAACCCCCCTAAAATGAGCTATATATGACAATTTCTAAAATCCACTGTGAACCTTCTATAACAACCAAAAATAGTGTCCTGACACACAATGTAGCAGTGGTTATCAGAAACCGCCGCAGAAGTATATAGCGGCGGTTTAAGTCGCCCTTATACCCAAAAACCCACCGCGAATGGACAATTTTCCTATAGTGTGATGATGAAGGTTATGATAGAGATGGTGATGATGTAAATATTGATCCATTATAGTTTTTAATAATATTGCTAACATTTTGTGTTTTATTATTTTCTATGGATGAATATATATGTGATTAGGTTAGTCACCTTACGCTTTAGTAGGTACCCTAAATACTATATATTTTTAATCATAGAACCTTTTACAAATGTATTGTCTATATTTTTTTATAGAGTAATCATTTTATTTGGATATTTAAAATATTATTCAACATTCAAAAGATTTATAAGGTTAGTAATCTTGTATCTTTATTTCTTTATCTATAAATGGAATCTATAAATTCTTTTTTTACATTCTATCCAATATATTTCATGACCCTAACCATCCTTATCCATTAATCCCTCTCTAATGAACCACCCTCCATACCAAAACCACCCATGTTCATATCCCATCCTAGTAACCCTTTCCATGTTATCTCTTTACCACCCTCTCCCCTCCTACTAGGTTCGCTTACTTTCCCACCCCTCTTTAGGTCTCAGCCTCTTACTCTATTCTTTGTGACTAGAAAATTGTTTTTGAAACACACATATGACTTTACTAGAACACTTTTTTTATTCTAGTTATTCCATAACAACATATATTATTCACTAAAATTTTATTTTATGGTGATTTTAGTATCTTTAGTGCCATGGAGGATTCTTTCTGTTTGAGGGTATCGACCTTGATTGTCATTCGGTGAAAAATCCTACCTCTGTTCTCTTCTTCAGTGGATAACTTCCAATTATTCCACCATAGAGATAGATATTCTAGAAATCCCAACCATAATAAACATGTCCATATTCTATTATCTCCTTTTTTAGTCCAATGTTATTTTTGATTCAATTATTTTTTTTCTATGAGAGATCTAGTGCAATGACATCTTTCTAAGGGCATAGTGGTGGACACTATTCTAATTCTCATGGAATTTCTTATGAATGTGTCCATAGACACATCATTTTACAACATTAAGGAAACAAATCATCACATTGACATCTATTAGACTCTCAATGGTTTCCCAATATCCCATCAAACTACCAAGGAAGCCTTTAGTGAGTCATAAGGACATAATCATTTTGATTCAAACCAATACCCAAAATTAAAAACCTTACTAATTTTTTCAATTCACATGAATTCTCATAGTATTCATGACCAAAAAATTTCAGGAAACCACATGTCATCAATCTAATAAAATATTTTTGAGTCAAACTAATGCTCAAAAATAATTCCCATAAGATTTATAAAGTGTCCCACAGACTTCCACATAATTAAAAACAGTAGGGTCAAAGGTAAAAATCTCAAGGAATGATGATATTTGTTCTTCCATGTCATAGCCCATCATCCATAATATTGTAGCGAGACATAGCCTCCATATGATGGCCTCAAACACCACTAGTCACTGACTTATATTTCAAACACCTTCTTTGTACCCATGGTCAACTTCATCTGTTATGTCGCTTAATATAAAGAGTTCCCCACCCATAATGAGGGTTAAAAACCACCATAATGGGTTGTATCCTATGTTCATATGAGCTGGATGGCTATATTGTCTGACCACAGTGAGAGTAATCACAAAAAATCCTAGGCTACTCTTTTCAAAAACCTCTGCCAAGACCTATGAACCATTTTTTCCAAAAAAAATGATGAAAGCAATCTACCTCATCTTGATAAACCATGCAACCTCACTTATATTGATTAAGATCACCCATAGTCACATGAACTTTTCCTAAAACATTCCTATAGAACCGTGTCAGTGATTACATCATGAAAAAATTCCATACCCGACATAACCATGACAAACTAACAATACAGTCATAAATCGCACATACCCTTCAATAATTGGATCCACCAAACCATTTCACCTATGATAATAACTTATATTGTTTCCTAATAACTATAAAAATTTAAAGAATATCATAAATGGTCTCACCTAGATCATCCATCTCAAAACTATGTATCGCACATCCCATAACACCCATAAAAATTTGTAAGAAATCTATGCAGCACCTTCCTTATAATTATAGATTACTACTCATAGAAGACTGTACTCTAATTCTATTTCAAATATGAATATTCAAAAAGGCATATGAAAAATATAAAAATACGGCATAATATTCACAAATACATCAAATTCATAAGTATGTGAGAAAAATCTTAGAATAATGGATATATAATGTTATCCTATCTCTAAGATACTTTAGAATTCTAATGATTACAAGAACTATAAGGAAAAGAGTGAGATTCCACACTAAAGACTCATAATAAAAGAGAAAGAGGAGTACACTGCTAGCTCAGTTGAATAGACAACCACAAAAGATAATTTTAATATGAAAATAAACAACCTTTTTCATTCTCCTGGAACTATTCACAGTGTGAACTGTATGTTCATTTTTGGGGTCATTAGTACATTCCCCACCTCTTTATAACTATTTAATTCCATAGCACATAGTGTCACACTGTGAATGGATATAGACCAGCATGATTCTCTCAAACCTCTTCCTTGTACACTCTCTTCCCTCAAATATTTTAAATCCCTAAAAAATACATGTGCCTATCTATATCTCCAATATATAATAGCCCACCCATATGATATTTTGGATATACACATACCAAAACTCTCGTCCATATTATGATCTTGATCTTCATTGTCCAAAAATTTGATATTACATTTAATGAAGATGTATCATTCCCACATGCCCAGAATTCCCCAACTACTCAATATAATTAATCGAACCATTCTGTGGGAACTCCCCCCACAAGATTTACCTATTGGATCACTTCCCAACCCATGGTTTAAATATCCCAGTGGTTCCACACCAACCATCATCCCATAACACCCATATTTGAACCATCATACACCATCATTTCCCACATCCCATCATATTCTCATTTCATAATCACACCGTACATGATGCCCATATAATACCACATCACACTCAATGCTCATACAAGTCTTGAATAACTCCTCATGCTCGTATATTAACTATACAGTGTTAATTAACTTTTCAAAAATACCCCACATGCACTAATTTCCATAACAAAAATATCAAAACCATAGTCACATGGTCAAAGTGTAACTCTAACTGTCATAGGATATCTAAAAGTTGAGTGACCTCTCACCATTTTGATATCATCTCAAGGGACACCATTTTGATCTAGTATCATTACCAATTTCCAAAGGTGAGTGGCCTCTCACCATTGGGGTGGTGATGATGGCTCCCTTCATCCAAAAATTCCAGAATTGTTTCTTAAATATCTCTTTGAGTAAGCTTTATACTCAATTTCATTATAAACCTTCATTTAAATACAACTATAAAAATCAGTACCAACCATAAAGAACCAATTCCAAAACATCATTCAAGGGTTTTAAATACTAAACTCAGCAATCCATAATAGCAACACAATAAGCATGTATAATGCTCATATGGGAAGTAAAAAAACTTTTATTCCTAACAAATGTGCATATTTCATATCATTTTAAAATTAAGAAGTTTTAACTATGTCATGGTGTTGTAGACAACACACCATAGTTTAGAATAACAAGGATTTTATCTTATAAATTAGAATTTTCTAGTGTGTGTCTAGGAACCAAAAATGACATTGGATACTCCAGGATAAAATATTTGTGACCATTTTGTGTAAAGTAAAAAAAATATAGTTCTGAACCAATTAAATTGATATGGTTTGGTTAGAAGAGTGGTTGTCATATAAAGATTGAAATTTGGAATACTATGTTGTGGTGAATTCCATGGTTGGTAGAGTCTGCATTTTTTTGGTTGTTTTTATTTCCTATTGCAGGGGGTTTTGTTCTATTTTAAGTGTTGATTGTGGGTGTATGCAATGAAGGGGATTCTGTCTAGATGGTGTGTAGATTTGTAGAAATACCATATAGCAATGGATTTAATCCATTGGTATAGTGTTTAAAATCATGTCTTTACCAACAGTTTTATATACCCATGGTAAGCTATTTAATTGTGCAATATACCAAAGATTCTTTTAAAACTATTGGTATACTTATATTTACACAACCCTATGACAATAGTTTGGGAATAAATGTTGATATGGGGATATCCCTACTCCATACTACCCAACAGTTTTCTATCCAATTTTAATAGACCACCTTTCCACTCGAGAATGTTTATAGTTGGATACATAGTACTAGGGTACAATTTAGTCACACTAAAAAACTTTTTTTCTCCTATTTATTTCAAACTATCCATAGTGGTATATTTTAAAGATAGGGTTATAAGGTTCATTAGATCATAAATATATTAATATGGAATAGAAACAAAATTCATTAGGTTGGTAGAGTTCTAACTTGTTCTATAATCTAGTGAAAGAATTTTCAAATAAGGGACATTGAGTTGGAAACAATTTTCTTTAAATATCTCCTCCATTTTAGGTGTTGTGGGCCAATATGAAATAATTAATTAAATAATTTTAATGGAATTTGATATAATTTATAATCTATATTACATAATAATGTTTAATATACACAAACAATATCTTGTTGGGTCAAATGAAACTTCCGATAAACCATTTTATGATATACCTAAAGAACATATAAGGTGGAAACAAAGTATTGGAATGAACCCACACTAAAAATGCATTATAACATAGAATAGATGTGATAAATTAGACACCACACTATTATTCACACTCTAAAAAAGAAATATATGAACTACCATAAATAATAATTGAAAGAAACCAAGTAAAAAATGAACCACACAGGTATTTAAGTGGTTCATAAATTTGTTATAATCCATGGGCGAATTCTATAATCACTCTTTGTAATAAACATGAGATGATTAAAATCAAAGGTCAAATCAGTCTAAAATAATTATTCATTGTATTCTACTTCAATTAGATTCCTATTGGTGCAACCAACAGTTCTATCATCTGATCTTCATATGAGTGTTTCCATCTAAATTATATCATTGTAGTCAACCCTCTATTATGTAAAATAAATCAACCATGTCAACTATTCTTTGGGGTGAACAATGTGTGCATTTAAAAACACAATATAATTACTATTATGTATCATTTGTAAAGAATCTTTAAAAAGTCCTTTGTTTCTTGGAACACCAAATTCAACCACATAAATTCAATATTCTAAATTCCAACTTTTACTAACATCATCTACATTTCCTACTTTTGAAATTCTAGATATTATAACTACCAATCCACTATCTCTATCCAAAAATTAGTAGTGAATTTTTTGAAATATCCCCTTCTATGATATTTAGTTTATATTCCCAAACCTAATTTAATTTGGTGGTCCTCTTTTATAGTTGTATGGTTCCCCCACCATTCCTCTAGCCTTTTTAGCCTAACTGAGCAATAACAACAGCTTATAACATCCCATTATATAACTATTGTCAACATTTAAGCTACATTTTGAACTCGAACCACATTCTATTGATCCAAAACCATTCCATATAACAATATTTGGATGATGTGAAATTTCATATAAATATTGTTTGTCCGGTAATGACCCATTGAATTTTCATTCAAGTTGGTTACACACTAAGAATCATAGAACAATTCCCTAAATTATTGTAATAATATTAGACCTTCCAAATACCCAATCATCCAAATTAACTATTTTATAAGTTTTCTTAATGTAACATATTCAACGTGAATTATAAAAATTGAAGCTACAGGTTAAAGTTTAAACATCCAACTAATATTCACGACTTCGAACATGAAAACATATCCTTTAGTGCTCCTTCTTTCATCCATAAATCCCTTAATGTACAAGTCTAAAAAATTATATAGTGTCTCATATATCTAATAGAAAATGGACATATCCTATGAACTAATGAGATACCAGAGGGTCCACATAACCAATTTTCATTTCTCCCTTTTGGGTTTCTCTATGAATCTTCTAACAACTCCCACGGAATGAATAATTTCAGAATATGTAAAAAAACATGGAATACGTCAATCCTACAAATTTTTATGCCAATATTATCATCCTTATCATCCATTCATGGTGAATTTCCTCTTCCAAAATTTAAATGTCCATCCTATGGAGTGGTAAAGATTTCTCCTTACTCATCACGGAGTACTTCAACAACTTCAAGATATAGTCAAACTGATATTAGAATAATGTTATAAAACATATTAATAATGTAATCTCTATCTTCAATTTTTTTTATCCAAATAAAGATCCATCATCTTGAAACTTTATAAAAAATCAGTTTTCATGTCATCAATCCTATCCCTTACAAAACTATAAATAATACGGTTAACAATATAGAGAATCAATATGATGAACCTCCCATCATTGATCACATTATGTAAATAAAAATGTCCCTCATTTATATAGATGAAATTAAATTCTTACATTAAATCATTAAAATTAAGATACCATTTATTTTGAGTTTAATTTAACGTTTAAAGGATCTTATTAAACATAAAAACAATATTTATGTTTTTTATCCATGAAACATTATAGTTTATCAATATAGAATTAATCATCTATATATCTATAAATAATGGTGGTATTCACATAATACCATTAATGATGAAATCCTTTTATGGAAACCATAATGAGTAAGAGAAAATAAATTTTTTTTAAACTATTGGAGAAATGATCCTGAAGAATTGTCATACTTTTTTTTATTGAAATCTTTCAATAAAAATTTGTGCCTTATACAAACAACTATCATCCACTTCTTCCTTCAATAGATAAACTAATTTATTCTGAAGTAATATCTTTCAAAAGTTATCTCCATTAGCTCAATTGTTATGAAAACATATATGGAATCCATTTCTTACTTCTTTGCTAACTCCTAATATCTCTTGTCTTTTGATTTATAGCCACTTTTTTTCTCTTGGGCTCTCCATCATCATTTAGGAGAAAATATATAGATCACTTATATATCTCTACACTTACTACCTAATCCTAGTGTAAAAACCTAGGTAATTATATAATAAATAATTATAAAACTAATTATTATTCATTAAATATTTAATAATATTCATTATAAATACATTAAGTAATTATTGAAAATAAAAATGGAAATGGTTTTAATAAACTAATTTTGTATATGTTTTCATTAATATTTTTAATTTTAAAATTATAGAGATTAAATTTGTAAAAAAACTAATTTAATTTTTAAATTTATCAATTAAAAATTATCTTAGGATTATTTTTTGAAAATTTTCTCACAATATTTAATTTTTTCAATGAAGAGTGAAAATACTATTTTTTTTAAAAAACTGCGTATTATTTTAATGTATTTACAAGGTAAAATTATGGTTTGGATAAATTTTAAACTTTAATTAGTAAATATTTATTTAATTTGATCCAGTTATGTTTTTATAAATATATTTTATATTTTAATTCAGTATAAAAACATTTTGTATTTAAAAAGATCATTTTTTGAAAAACTATTTTTCATTTCATTTTGTCATTATAATATTCAATTAAATATTAAAACATGTGTATTTTGAATTTTAGGAAATGGATTCTGTGTTTTGAATAAGTTTTTCCAAATTTATTAAATATTCCCCTTTTTTATCAATATAAATAGTAACTTTAATAATTTCAATTCCAATAGTAATAGGTAAATTATGTAATTTAGGTTAAAATTGATAACAACAATGAAATGACCCAAATACCAAAATAAATTTTATTTTATGAGAATATATAAACCATAACCATCCATGTTTCTAATTTATGAATTTTTGGGGAATCTTTGATGATACTATGTCATTTATAGTATTTTATTTAATGAAATTTTAAACATGTCATACTCAATTTTTTAAAAAGTGTAATATTTTTAATTTGGAGTTGTACAGAAGATATGTTCAAATATAAATAGGATTTTTAAATATAATATATTGATATTCATCGTTGTAATTCATTTATTTTTATTCAAGAAATAATTACCTTAAATTTTTTCCCAAAGCATATACAGTAATTATTCAATTAATGGAAAAAAATAAATGATATTAAAAATATTAAAATAAAAACAATTTAAGACAATTGACATGATAAACTAATTTTATATATGACCAAGACATGTTAGGGATATAATAAAATATTGTTTTCAAATTATATGTGTTATCTTGATGTTATTAAAGTCTAATTAATGAATAATTCTAAAAATTGACATTATTCATATTTTATAATAAATAATGTTTAATTTGATGACATAAAATTCCTATAAATATGAAATTTTGTGAATTTATTAGGATAAGGTTGAAAATATCAAACATGTTTCATTTATTGATCTCTTCTTATTTTATAATAAATATATTAACCCTCAAGAGATAAAAATCCATGTTGTCACAGTAAGACCTAAAAGGGTAAAATAAGGGTAAAAACCAAAAGATAAGAGTAGAAAAATAGATAAAAATGACTAATTTTTTTATTCATAAGGTTATTTATATCGATAATATTATCCTATAAATAACTCTCTTTGGATCCATTTTTAATTGACAATAAATTTCCGTTAATTTAATACTTTTAGAAATTCCAAGAGTTCACCTCCCCTTGCTTAAAGAATGCCATATATTCTTCGCATATGTAAAAATATCAAAAAAATATGGTTCATCCAATACCTAGAAAAATAAATTAATATAATACCTCACTAATTTCTATAGGTCTTAATTTAATCATAATACCAAAGTTATAGGGAATAAGGTGTTAAGAAAAAGGGGGGTTTCCAAATATGAGGTCTAGCTTTCACCTATACGATTTAGTTTTGTTTCTTATTCACTTCCTTAAAATATTCTTAAAATATTATAAAATAATAAATAAAATATACTTCATATACATAAAATTAATTATGTTTATGTAATGACCCATATCGATCTCTTATTCTATCAAATTGGAAAATAATTCATCATTCGCGTGTATGGTGGATTGCCGCTTTGCGAACCGACGTAATTCATTTTCGATCACCATATCTAAATAATTGGTATGATGATGTAATTAATATTAATATGTGAATTTAATGTCATATTTATCATTATGAAAAGATAATATATCATTTATGTTTTTTCCATTTCGTGAATAGAAAAATGATTATGTCATTCATACGTAACCGTGGACATCCACCTCCGCGAAGTGATGGGATTAATTTTTCATCACCACATCTCATGGATGACATATATAATTGTATTAAAATAAATAATATTGTATATAAGATATTATTATAATTTTTTAAAGATAAATAAAATGAACCATATTTCCTTAATGATCATTGAAAATGGAAAAGTTACTCATGTGTATGTATGGACTATCATCTCCCGGGTTGTAATGTATTTCATTTTTCATAAAAAAATGTAATGATTAAAATAAAAATTATAATTGATGTATAAGTGTGATAATTTTTTCTTGAATAATAATCTGGAGGTGATGACTTGTTTTCCCTTTTACCATAGTCATCCAACCGAAGTCATTTTGGACATAAGTACTGAATATTGTCAAAACACTAGAAATGAATTTAAATGACTAACTAATTAACATGGTAATACATGATGTAAAAGGAATAATTAACTTGAAAAAGGTTATTAAACAGGTAAGTAATTAACCTTAGATTTTATTTTATATAATAAAAAATGTACATAATCAGTTGGACTTAAGGTAATGGGATTTCTTTGAAAAACAATCTTTTTAATGTTCACTTAAAAACACTAGTTTTCATCCATATTCAATTTACTTTTTTCTAACAAAAATTTAAGAACATTTTTATAATACTTATATGATTGTTTTAGGTAATTTTTACCCACGTTATACTTTTTACAAAACTATTTTAAAGGAATTTTTTGTTTTCCAAAAAAGGTGCTTCATGAGTTTTACAAAGAAAATATAGTAGGATTGTTTTATAACTAATATGGCATGAGAATATTTTTCCACCATTATGAATCCTTAATTATTAGAAGATTCCTGAACAATTATACATGTTTATTTATAAAGGAATTTGTTTCCATTGTGTGTGATCATTTTTCTAAAAATATATGATTTAAAATTTAAAAGGTTATTTTTATTAATAATTTTTTCATAATGAAATAATTCATGTTTTATTATTATGATATGGTTCTTTGGTATTATTTAGGATTATGGGCGTTAAAATATAGACTAAAGATAAGTGGATCCATGATAAATCAAGGATTTATGGTTATTATGTTAACTAATTATGGGTGGTTCCATAGTAACCCCTGGATAGGTGGTAACGTTATAACCTCAAATGAATTAGATACTTTGCATATGGAAGTTGACCGTATAGTTGTTCCATATATGAGAAAGTGATAACTCATTAAGATTCATCTAAAAGATTATTGTAATATACTATGTTGTTTATTCCAATATTTACTATAATGGTTAGTCATGATTGGATGTGATGGTTACACTAAGGTAATGATTGAATGTAAACCATGATGGACTTCCCTTAGTAGTTCTGGTGGCTACTCCAATAATTCCTGATGTTTTAAGTATGTTTTATCTATGATTTTTATGGTTTAAAATTTTTATTTTATAAAAATGTTTTTTCATATAGAAATTATTATTTCTGTAAGATCAAATAATAATGTGATAATTGTAAGTATATTTTTTATTTTCATGTTTTTTACTGGACTAATGGTCTTCTTTTTTTTATATCTCTTACAAAGATTTTTTTTATAATCCCAAATTTTTAAATGTTTTTCTTAATGTTTAGGGAATATTATGGACATTTATGAGGTGAAGATGAAAATTTTAAAGATTTTACATGAAAAGAATATATGTTTTAGTTTAAAAAAAGTTTTGTTTAGTGGAAAAAATAGATATTGCGGGTATAAGTGTCCACTTTTAATCTATGGGTTTACATTGTAAGTTTTTATCCTAATTTTAATATCCTATAAACTGATAATATTATCATAATTTTGAAAAAATTCAGGTTTTTAAATGCTAGAATATGTAATTCTTATGGTCGGGTCCTTATAGATTGTGTGAGAGGAGTGCTCATTCAACTATTGAGATTATGATGATTTCATACAAGGTTATCTTAAGAGGAATGGATACCAAAAATGGTTTATAATGTTATGTATGATCATCATTTAAATGTATTATAAACCCCTTTTAGGCTTTAAGTTAAGAAATATTTAGACGACTTATGATTTTTTTAGAGACATTAATTTTTAATCTCATTATGGGTAATTATATTTTCATATTCAAAATAAAAGTTATAAGAAAACCATTGAGGATAATTCATTTACATAATGTAGAATATATTAAGATAACTTTTTAGTATATATATAAAATTTGTTAAATTTTTTAAGGATTCTATTAATATACTTTTACAAAAATGAAAACACGTAGGTGGTGTGAAACCATGTTGCATCTTAAAAGGTCATGGGGATTGAACCCACAGCCAAATAGAGACAATGGTTAATTGCCTACCACTAGCCTACAAGATTCCCTGGTTAGTATGAAATTGTTTTTATTTATTTAATCTATACAATGGATAATGTTTAAATTCATTTTGGGGACATATTTATTATCAGAAATTAATTTATAAATAATGTGAATATTTTTATTTTTGAAGAAGATCACTATAATTTTGGGAACCATATATGATTATATGAGATTTTATTTGATAAATATTGGTTGAATTATTTTTTAGAAGAATATATGATCATAGTGTTTATTTATGGTGATTAATTTGATTTATTTAAATATTTAGTATATCTTGATGAAAATGTGATTTTTTAAAATTAATGTTTTTGTATCAGACATTAATAACCATTGATGTGATTTGCTAAAATTATTAGAATTATCATGGAAGGTTATAGGATCAAATCCTTTATATTTTTTTGTTTCTAAATTATTCTAGAATATTTTTTGGGAAATATTAAGGATTTTTATTTGATTAATGATCTATTCTGAACTTTGGGTATTACAGTTTAATTATGGAGATTAATGAATTTATTCATCATAAAAAGCTTTATTCTTTGTGGGGAATTATTTTAGCTTGTACTAACTAACTTCATTCTTGTTCATTCCTAAAGATAAGAGGATTCTATTTTTTTATTTTTTTATTCATAGAAGTTTATTCTAGTTCATCACACCTGAAAAAATCATACTCATATTTTGGATAAAAAGATGGGTCGGGGAGGAAATTGATTAAAGGATGAAACTCTACTTGTCAAGTAAGTATATCTCCTTATGATTTTACTAAATATGGTATAGAAATTCCATAAATCTAGGAAACTTACCCTAATATTAAACCATTATTTTTTACATTTCATATAATGAAATAAATTTTCACTTAACCTATCAAAGATTCATGATTTTGTAGATGTCAATTTTCTCATGACCATACTCTTTATTGCTTTCTAAAATTCCATCAACATAAGATTTTCTCTTCCATGTCCTTGTTTTACTACATGTAATCCTAGTATGTGTTATTATATATGACAATAATACTTCCTTTTCTATCATATAAATTAGAAGTTTTATTAATCCTTTTTTCGATATGGGATTTCAACAATGGTTTTTTGAAATTTCAAAAATTGGTTTCCAAACCCAAGTTCCAAATTGTTAGGAGACAATTTCCAAAAAATGGGAGAATGTAACATCTCAGGTAATTGTAGAATAAAAAATATAAAAATTTATTATTATTCATGAATTATGTAGTTATATTCATTATAAATATATTAAATATTTATTAGAAATCGAAAACTAAATGGTGTTATTAAACTCATTTCTTATACGATTTTATTTACAAGTTTAATTTTCCGAATATAAAATTTTTATTTCAAAAAATAAATATCATTTTTAAATTCGTCATTCAAAAATTATCAAAATATAAATTTTTAAGAGTTTTCTGAAAATATTGACTTTTGTAATAAATATTAAAAAAAATTATTTTTATTGAAAACTATCTTTTATTTCAAATTATTTACCAAGAAATTTTTTTAAAAATTAATTTTAATTTTAATTAGTTAATTAAATTTAAAATAATATAATTTCAGTTTTTAAAATTTATTTTATATTTTAATTTAGTATAAAAACAATTTATATTTAAAAAGAAAATTTTTCTCAAACACACTTTCATTACAATTCATCATTATAAATTTAAATTAAATACAAAAACATATGTGTATTGTATTTTGAGAAATGTATTCAATATTTTGAATTATTTGGACCAAATTTATTAAATAGGTCACTCTTATTTTTTGGTCAATTGGAATAGAAACTTAAATAATTGTGTTTATCATGGTAAGGGGTAAATCGGGTAATTCAGGTTAGAAATATAATTATAACAACCCTAAAATGAACCAACAACATACGTAATTTAGAGACCAAAAACATGATGTACATGGACATTACATTACTTTTTCGGGATACTTAATACATAACAAAAACAAACACACAAGGACTGTAATAGTTTAGTGTCTTTGGAAACTCGGAAAAATAATCTTCTAATCATGGTGAAAGATCTTCAACATCTCCCATAATGATCTTCCACTTTTTTTTTCTTACCTAATACCTTTCTTTATATCATGGGGAAAAGAAAACATAAAAAGGGGGATCTCAAATTCTCAGTAAGGATAAACATAGAGAACATAAAGCAATCCATAAACATTTGAATGAAAAAACTTAAACATAAAATCATAACATTAAAATCTTGAGCAAAGACATAAATCTTGGAAATATGTAAGGAATATATCATAATGGAACATCAATCCTGATAAAATTTAATGGGATGAAAACATTTAATTGTGGAAAACTATTAAGCACTTGATATGATTTCCATATTAGCCAAGGCATTGCTGCCAAGACCATCTTAGTGGACAAAGTCCGTTACTGAACTGAGTTCACTCCTCATTCCAGTCATGTATTATTGAACCAGATTAACATTTCATTCCAACCATGTCTATCTCATGAGATATAAATCTTTACCCAATGAATTGGAGGGATATATAGGTCCCACCCATCTCATAATGAAATCATTCTTACATGTGCCACAAAATAATCATAAATCATTCATCATAACCCAAAAAATAAAATGGGTTTCATAAACATCATCCCATCATAACATAATCCTTACAAAAAAATGGACATCATTTCATCATAAGAAATGTGAAACCATGTAAATCATAGATACAATATACTTGAAACATACACATATGAAATAATTTCCTCTTAAATGTAAAATAGTTTTGACAAAACACTTGAAATAAATTCTTGAGTAAAATATCATTTCTTTTTCAAAATCATTTTATTTTCACAAAATTCCCTGTAATTTTAAAATAGAAGGATTTTGTTGAAAATATTCATGAAATCTTGTAGATTATTCTTCATAAATAAAAGGTGTTATGAAATAGTAAAAATCTGTTCATTCTGTATAAGTTAAAAAGACATTATTCTCATACTTTTGCCGGAAAAGCCATAAAAGTACCTCGTAACGTAAGAAAAAGAAATATTCCTTACATACCATGTAGTAAAAGTCAAAATTGGGTAAAAATGACATTAAAAATACATTAAAACATTTTTATAAAACATGTTCATGGATGATAACAATAACCCCAGTAAATACTTACAAATAAACAATCTCGGATAAAACGAGATTGGAAAAGTTATCCCTCACCTTAGGTCTGATATTCTTCGTACATATCCAAACATCTTGTAAAATGATTTAAATAATGTCATTCAATTGTTATAGAATCATATTCATTGTTATGATATCATATATGGTTCACTTATTACTTTATATTTCCCGTTATTTTGTTAGTTCAATATTAAAGCAGTGTTTTGGGTAAAATCATTTTATTTATCATACGTGTTTGGACTTGTTGTTCATGATATTATTATTACTTATACCATGATTTAATTAATTAAAAAAATTAAATCATGATTTATATTTCATATATATATTCAGTATAAATATATAATAGATATATAAATGAAATGAAATACACCGTTCATGGAGACGATAGGCCATACCTATGCATGAACGTTGTTTTCCATTTCTTATTGACCTGAATGGAAGTAAGTAGATGAAATATATATATATAAATAAATCCAGTAGTTTTATCATGTCATATATTTCATTGATATTAATTTTATATACTTTATAATCATTCTTTAATGGTTAACATGGAGAATGAATCTCATCACTTCGTGGAGACGATAATCCGTACGTACGCACGAGCGATGATATCATTCCCATAATTATTGAATTGAATTGGAGTGGATGATTTAATATCACAGAATTATTATGATTCTATAATAACTATATATAGTTGTTCTTTACACCAGTATACCCATCCAAGTAAGGTGGTGGTGGAAAAATAGATTACACCACGGCGTGGAGACGGTATTCCGTACGTACGCACGCGCGGTGATTTCATTTTCCGTAGGATGGATATAAGGTGAAATGGGGTTGTTTCATATTTATAATAACATATCAGTATGTTAGTGATACTGATGTTATAACTTTATAATTAAAAAACTAAAGCAGAAGAAGTTGAAGAAGAATTAAATCTTGAAATAATCGGTAGAAGAGATTACCTCTTCTTCGACACACCTCTTTTAAACTTCTTCTTAGGGAACTAGAGTTGGTCTTTTGAGAAGACCAGAACCTCTATAATATAACTATAGAGGTTTATAAGAGGAATTTTAAGGGTTTTTGCAAGCTTCAAGGCTCAATAGGGTGTGAATAGAAGAGGGAAGGGGTGCCCTTTTCATAAGGGAGGAGAAGGGCACCTTAGGAAAAACTTAAAATATTATTTTATAATAAAGTCATATTCAGTTATTAATAGCTCAAAATTGATTTATTTTCAAGCAAAGTTAGGTATGGGTCTAAATACTCTCAACCAATAGGTTTTATGCAAGTTTAGGTTACTATTTTAACCTTATCATTTAGATTTAACTCTAAGTTAAATAATTTAACTTTTACCGTGTCTTTTTGTTTTCTTACACTATATGATTAATAAACTTACTATAACAAGACAAAAGAACCCCAAGTGGTTAATTATTAATATATATAACCTTATCTAAGTCATTTTATAGAACCTTAGATTTTTTGGAATATAATAATAATTAATAATATAATATTTGTTTTAAAAATTAGTTTATGTCAATTTGGACACTATTTGGTACATGATTTCTGTGAAAATCATAACAGCATTATTAGTTTAAAAAAAGTTAATTAAATCAATATTTACATGTCATATTAACCTATACAATTAGTGTAATTCATAAAAAGTCTCAAATTACATTTATTTTGGTATTTATAACATCAATTATGTAAATATTTCTTTAATAAGGTAATTACTGAATCATCATTGTATTATAAACACATTAAATTATTTAATGTCTAAAAATTATAAATAAAATACCATTATGTAGGAAATATTTTTAGATTTCTAATTAATATTTATAGTCGAATTTATCTTATGTATAACCCTATATTAAATAAGTTTTAGTTATTAAACGTTGATCTTAACCATTTTCAATCTTCTTTAAATAAAATAACAATAAATGTACTAATCTAATCCAAGTGGACCTAAAGGGTAATATTTTATTCCTAATGTTGTTTTTGGTCGAATTACACTAATCCAATAGAATTAGAACATGATTTATGGTAATTCTATTATCATTTTTACCCTTAATTACCCTATTTACTTTTAACCGTGGTAAATAAAAGTAAAAAAGTTACTATTCACCAAAAATTATTTTTATCTTATTGAACCACATTTTACTCCTTGATATTAACCGTGTCCCTCGTATTTTTGAAATTCCACTCACAGAAGTGGTAAAATTATGTTTTATATAAACTTTCAAATTCTCCTAGGAGGTGGGTAAAAGACGGTGAAAAGTTCAATAAAATTTTTATGTATCTAAAATTATTATAAAAGGACACCAATGAATTACATTGAACATATATAGGTATTATGTATCAATTATGACATAAAATAAATTTAAATAAAATAAATAATTATTTAAATAAAAAGACGGTTTTTAAATAGTAACAAAGTGTTTTCACTATTCATCAAAAATTGAAAGTATTCAGAAATGTACCAAAAATTCACCCTAAGCTAATTTTGATATTCCGAATCCAAAAATGGAGTCCATTTCGAAAGATAAAATTTATCATATTTTAAAAGGTGGGTATGACTATTCATAACAGCTAGTTTATAAAACATATCGTTGTTTAGTGGAACTCGGTATTGTGTACAACACACGCTATCGTGGAAGGACACGATTGCGTGTAATGAAAGCCAACTCAGGGATGCATGTAGTGCAAGATCCTTTTGGTGTAGCGTACAACAAAAGATATCAATGAAATTAAAAAGAATATTTTTCATAACATCTCGGGGTGTTACATTCAACCCCCCCCCCCCCCCTTAAAATGAATTTCGCCCTCAAAATTCATCTGGGTTATAAATGGTTTACTACTCGAAAGTTTCTTCAATAGAAACCCACATCATAAAAATAAATTCCAAAACATCTCTTTAAAAACTGAAGTGTGAAACGTAATAGTTACCCAAATTAACTAATCACTGGGTTTCCATATTGGGGAACATAGGTGAAAATATGGATATGGAAGAGAAATCTAACCATCATGTTCTAATGGAGAGTGGTAGAGAACATGGCTATGAAAAAAAACAATCACAAAGCCATAAATTTTTGATTATCTAAGGTACCATCTAATTCAACGGATATAAGGGCACTAGGACAACATTTTTGGTTTTCAAGATCATTTCCCTAAAGTTGAAGAATTTGAATTAGAAGATATATTTACTTTATTTCGGTATAATCTCACAATTGTTCATGCCTTGAACAATTTCCACTTCATCTCTTAATGAAATGAAGTTGAATTTGTCTTTCACGAAGTTTTAGCAGATCATGTGATAGAATGATAGGTCATTCCATCTGTCTCAAGCATTAGTTAGCAAAAGTTATATAAATAAGTCCATCTATGGTGAGATTAATCCGATATGGTTCCAAAATGGACTTATACTCCATCTATCATCCTGCATAATCAGATAAAACTAGTTTTACTAACCAGGGCCTTCCTATAGGCCAGTGGTAGGAGATAAAGTCTTGTCGCACTTCGGTTATGGGTTTGATTCCGACAGCCTTGTCCAACGCGACGGGTTGTCTCTCATTCTATGGGTTGTCCTTTTTCTAAAACTACATTATTATAACATTCTATCAATAATATCAAAAAACTTTATAGCCTTAAACAATACTAACTTATTTCCAACATAATCCATTCCAAACTTTAGGGTTATCCAAAATACTTCTTTCCATGCTCAAAGTATAAAGAAAACAATTAATAGAAATGTCATATGCCGAGCATGTGAATACCATCATTTATCCCCCATATATCATATGATATATCTTGTTGGTCAAATTACAAACATGTGAATACCTTAATCATGTTTTCTCTTGAAAAATGAATACCCATTGAACCTTAGTGAAGACATGAATGTTGTCAGAAGTTAACTCTTTCCACATACCAAAATCCCAAAAATTCTATATACTCAAACCATAAAATCACTTAGTCCTTATATCAGTCATGAGCTCAGGAATAATATTTAACATTTCATTTTCTCCTTATCATATCATCTGATTTCCAAAATATTTGAATTACTTTTCATGGTTACCAGTACCATATAATTATTGAAAACCATAATAAACCAATACATAGATATTCTAAAATTCCACAGTACTATAAATTAGATTCCACAATATTATTTTGGAATCCCATTCCATAAACACATAATCCGTCCACTACATAGTTGTCATACTCAACATCACCAATAGTGATCGCATGTGACCTCCCTTTGTCCTTTTCCTTAAGAGGTTTCTCTCATCGATCATCATTAAACATCAGATTAGGGAATTGGTTAGCAGAACACCCCATTTCCATGCACTTGAATCATTAAAGTGTCGGTGGTGTGTTCTCTGTAGTATTTTCTTTATTCATGTCATTATAAACCTTTTTTCCATTACTTCGACACTCAGATACTCGATGACCTTCTTTTCCACACATAAAACATTTTCTAGTCCCTTTAAGATAGTCTCCACCATGCTTCTTTCCACACTATGAGCATAAATAAACATTCACCTTCTTTTCACTATTGTTCTGTGGTTTTTCCTTGAAATCCATCTTTTGTTTCTTCTCAAAACCATGAGATGGATATGTTACACCAACTTCCAATTCTACCTTGATAGGACAACGCACAATTTCTTAATAGATATTGAAGTCTATTATAGCTAATGCCCTTCGAAGACTTGGTTTTATGCCACTGAAAAATTGATCGACTTTACTTTCAGTTTGGATGATAAAACAATATGCATACCTTGCAAGTCATGTAAAATTCGCTTCGTATATACCAATAGATTCATCATCTTTGTCCTTAAGCTCAAGGAACTCCTTTTGCATCTTTGTTCGAAGAATAAGAGGGAAGTACTTAATGAAAAACAAGTTCTTGAAATCGCCCCATTCCAGGGATCAATTTCACCTTGGGCCTTATATTCTTAATTAGATTCCACCACTGGTCTACTTCACCTTATAAATGGTAAACAGCTATAATGAATTTATCATCTTCCAAATAGCGAAGTATGGAAAATATCTTTTCAATGGTACTGATCCATTGTTCAGCAACAAGTGGATCAGAAGAACCATTGAAAGAATGTAGTCGTTGCCTCATAAAGGACTCAATAGAATATTGTTCCCTTCTCTAATCATTTGGAAATCCAGAATGATTCATAGATTATTTAAGTATAGCAATAAGATTTGAACTCCATATCCCATCACATTTGGTAGTTCAGGAGGATAATCATTCCATTTTCCATTACATTGATCAACACGGTTCCTTCAGGTTCAATCCATCGTCTAAAACCCAAAAAGATTAGTGTGAGAGGAAAAAATCATTCTATGGAAAAAACATAATAAAGGGGAAGTACCTTCAATATATAACATCTTAGGGTTAATTATAATATTGTTACCGTAATTCTAGGACTATAACCTATATTTATACTTAACCTAAAGGAAATCCCTAGACATACCATAGAAATATCTCTATGGATCTCACTAAAGTTATCACATCCTTGTTTCTAAAGGTTGACTAAACCTTTCGTCTGATACCAACTGTAGAGACCCGAATCTTGACGTACATGGACATTACATTACTTTTTCTGAATACTTAATACATAACAAAAACAAACACACAAGGACCATAATAGATTAGTGTCTTTGAAAACTTGGAAAAATAATCTTCTAATCCTGGTGAAGGATCTTCAACATCTCCCATAAAGATCTCCTCCTTTTTTTGTCATACCTAAGACCTTTATTTATATACCTGGGAAAAGAAAACATAAAAAGGGTGAGCTCAAATGCTCAGTAAAGGTAAACATAGAGAATATAAAACAATCCATAAACATTTGAATGCAAAAACTTGAACATAAAATATAAACAAGAAAATCTTGAGCAAAGACAAAAATCGTGGAAGTACGTAAGGCATATATCATAATGGAACATCAATCCTAATAAAATAGCATGGGTAGAAAACATGTAATTATGTCAAACCATTAAGAACTTGATATTACTTCCATAGTAACCAAGGAATTTCAGCGAAGACCATCTTAGTGGACAATGTCCATTACTGAACTGAGTTCACTCCTCGTTCCAGTCCTGTATTACTGAGCTGGATTAAATTTCCGTTCCAGCCATGTTTATCTCATGAGATATAAATACTTACCCAATTCATTGGAGGGAGATATAGGTCCCACCCATCACATAATCAAATCATTCTTACTTGTGCCACAAAATAAACATAAATCATTCATCATAAACCAAAGAATAAAATGGGTTTCATAAACATCATCCCATTATAGAATAATCCATACAAAAAATGGATATAATTTCATCATAATAAAAGTGAAACCATGTAAATCCAAGATTCATTATACTTGAAACATACACATATGAAATAATTTCATCTTAGATGTAAAATAGTTTTGACAAAACACTTGAAATGAATTCTTGAGGAAAATATCCTTTCTTCTTCAAAATCATTTTATTTTTACAAAATGCCATATAATTTTAAAGGAAAAAAGATTTGGTTGGAAATATTCATGAAATATTGTAGAGTATTCTTCATAAATAAATGGTGTTATGAAACTGTAAAAATCTATTCATGCTGTATAAGTTAAAAAACATTCTTCTCGTACTTTGGCCTGAAAAGTCAAAAAAAGTAACTCGTAACATAAACAAAACAAATAATCCTTACATACCATGTAGTAAAAGTCAAAATTGGGTAAAAAAGACTTTAAACATACAAGAAAACATTTTTATAAAACATTTTCATGGATGATAATAATAACCCCAGTAAATACTTACGAATAAAAAATCTCGGATAAAACGAGATTCAAAATGTTATCCCTTACCTTAGGTCTGATATGATTCATACATTTCCGAACCATTTGTATAATGATTTAAATAATGTCATTGACTTATTGCAGAATCATATTCATTGTTATGATATCATATATGTTTCATTTATGAATTTATATTCCCTGTTTTTTGTAAGTTCCATGTTAAAGCAGCGTTTTTGGTAAAATCATTTTATTTATCATACGTGTTTGGACTGGTTGTTCATAATATTATTATTAATTATACATTAATTTACATAATTATAGAATGTAAATCATGATTTATATTTCATATATATATTCAGTATATATATATAATACATATATAAATGAAATGAAATACACAGTTCATGGAGACGATAGGTCGTACGTACGCATGAACGTTATTTTCCATTCCATATTGACTTGAATGGAAGTAAGTAGATGAACTATATATATACATAAATCCCGTAGCTTTATCATTTCATATATTTAATTTATATTTATTATATATACTTTATAATTATTCTTGAATTGTTAACATGGAGAATGAATCTCATCGCGTCGTGGAGACGGTAATCTGTACGTACGTACGAGCGATGATATCTTTCCCATAATTATTGAATTGAATTGGAGTGGATGATATAATATCTTAGAATCAGTATGATGTTATAATAACTATATATAGTTATTCTTTACACCATTATACCCATCCAAGTAAGGTGGTGGTGGAAAAATAGATTACACCACGGTGTGGAGACGGTATTCCGTACGTACGCACGCGTGGTGATTTCATTTTCAGTAGGATGGATTGAATGTGAAATGAGGTTCTTCCATATTTATAATAACATATCAGTATATTATTGATACTGATGTTATTACTTTATAATTAAACAACTAAATAAGAAGAAGTTAAAGAAGAAATAAAACATGAATGAATCAGTATAAGAGATTGCCTCTTCTTCGACGCACCTCTTTTAAACTTCTTCTTAGGGCACTAGAGTTGGTCTTTTGAGAAGACCAGAACCTATATAATATAACTATAGTGGTTTAGAATAGGAATTTTTTGGGGTTATATGAGCTTCAAGGCTCAAAAGGGTGTGAAGAGAAGAGGGAAGTGGTGCCCTTTTTATAAGGGAGGAGAGGGGCACCTTTGGAAAAACTTAAAATATTATTTCATAATAAAGTCATATTCGATTTTTAATAGCTCCAAATTAATTTATTTCAAAGATAAGGTTGGTATGGGTCTAAATCCTCTCAACCAATAGGTTGTAGACAAGTTTATGTTATTATTTTAAACTTATCATTTAGATTTAACTCTAAGTTAAATAATTTAACTTTTACCATGTATTTTTGTTTTCTTACACTATATGGTTAATAAACATACTATAACAAGCCAAAATAACCCCAAGTGGTTAATTATTAATATATATAACCTTATATAAGTCATTTTTCTGATCCTTAGATATTTAAGAATATAATAACAATTAATAATATAATTTTTTTTTAAAACGGGTTTATGTCAATTTTGACAATATTCGGTACTTGATTTTTGTGAAAATCATATAAGCATGATTAGTTAGAAAAAAGTTAATAACAGAAATACTTACATGTCATATGAACCTATAAAATTTGTTTAATTCATAAAAAGTCTCAAATTAAATTTATTTGGGTATTTATAACGTCAATTATGTTAATATTTCATTAATAAGGTAGTTACTGCATCATCATTATGTCATATATAAATTATATTATTTAATGTCAAAAAATTATAAATAAAATAAAATTATGTATGAAAAAATTTTATCTTTCTAATTAATATTTATAGTCGAAATTATCTTATGTATAACCCTATATTAAAAATGTTTTAGTTATCAAACATTGATTTTAACCATTTTAACTCTTCTTTAAATAAAATAATAATAAATGTCCAAGTCTAATCCAAGTGGACCTAAAGGGTAATATTTTATTTGTAATGTTGTTTTTGGTCGAATTACACTTATACAATATAATAAGGACTTGTGTTAGGGTAACAGTAATATCATTTTTACCCTTAATTACCCTATTTACTTTTAATCGTGGTAAATAAAAGTAAAAAGCTACTATTGAACAAAAATTATTTTTATCTTATTAAACCATAATTTACTCCTTGATATTAATCGTGTCTCTCGTTTTTTCAAAATTCCACTCACAGAAGTGGAAAAATTACGTTTTATGTAAATTTTCAAATTCTCTAAGGAGGTGGGGTAAAAGACGTTGAAAAGTTCAATGAAATTTTTATATATCTGAAATTTTTATAAAATGACTCCAATGAATTAAATTGAACATATATAGGTATTATGTATCAATTTTGGCATAAAATAAATATAAATAAAATAAATAATTATTTAAATAAAAAGTCAGTTTTTAAATAGTAACCTAGTGTTCCCACTTTTCATCAAAAATTGAAAGTTTTCAGAAAAATACCAAAAATTCAACCTAAGATAATTTCAATATTCTGAATCCAAAAATGAAGTCCATTTAAAAGGATAAAATTTATTAAATTTTAAAAATTTGGTATTACTATTCATAATGCCTAGTTTATATAACATATCATTTTTTAGTGGAACTCGGTATTGTGTACAACACACGCTGTCGTGGAAGGTCGTGATTGCGTGTAATACAATCCAAGTCAGGGATACATGTAATGAAAGATCCTTTCGGTGTAGCGTACAACACAAGACATCAACGAAATTAAAAAGAATATTTTTCATAAAATCTCGGGGTGTTACACCTAAATAATGTTGGATGATTATATATAGGCCATAAGAATACAAATTTCGAATTTATAACATTTTTTGGCTACTTGGATTAGGTTATGACATTTACTGTATTTTATTTAATGAAATGTCAAACATGTCAAGCTCTTGTTTTTAATAAGGGTTCCATTTTTAATATGGTCTTATATAATTATATGTTTGATTACAAATAATATTTTGAAATAAAATATATATATATTCATCATATTTAATTATTTGAAATATTATTTAAAAATAATTTCCTAAAATGTTTGCACAATGCTCATGGAGTAACTATTTAATTAATGGAAAAAATCAATTAAATGATATTAAAAATAATTAAATAAATATAATTTTGAATAATTAATGTGATAAAATAATTTTATTGAAGACCTTGACATGGTGGGTATATAATAAACTAGTTATACAAATTATAATTATTATCTTGATATTATTAAAATCAAAATAATGAATAGTTCTAAAAATTGACATTATTCATATTTTCAAATAAATTTTATTTTATTTAATGATATAAAATTTCAAAAACTTTTGATTTTAGAAAATTTTTTAGTATAAGGTTTAACATATCAGTCATTTCCCATTAATGGATCTTCTTCCATTTTATAGTAACTATATTAACCCTCAAAGTGTAAAAAACCATGTTTCCACAATAAAAGTCAAAAGGGTTAAACTAATGTTAAAACCAAAAGATAATTGTGGAAATATTGTCAAAACTTTTATAAGTTTTATTGTATGAGTGTATTTATACCTATAATCGTCTTATATACTAAATAAATCACTTTTTATCCACTTTAAAATTAAAATTAATTTATATTAATTTAATATTTGGATAAATGTCAAGAGTCTCCCTCCCATCTCTTATAAAAGAGGACCTCTTATTCTCATTAATACACACCTAAAAACCATTTTGAATTAGAAACTCCATACCCCAATACCTTATTATAATCCATTCCTACATTATTTATGTGTTTTTATAGGTATAATATGAAATGTATAAGGATAATGATATTAAGAAAATGAGGCTTTCTAAATAAGAGGTACAGTTTTCAACTCCATGTCGTAGTGTTGTTTCTTCTTCTATTTCTTTAAAATATTACTAAACCATTATAAAAAAATAAAAAATTATCCTTGATATAATCATAGGTTATTAAGTTATTTTAATGACCTATATATATCTCTTATTCCATTATATTGGAAAATAATTCATCCTTCATGTGTATGGAGCATTAACACCTCGCAAACCGATGTAATTCATTTTCCAGTGCCGTCTCTTATGTATTTTCATAATTATGGAATTAAATTTTATATATTATATTTAGAACATATTTATCATTATTTAATGATAATATATCATTTTCTTTAATACCATACAAATCACAAAAAATGATAAGGGCATTTGGGCGGACGTATGGACAAACACCTTCATTAAGCGGTGTGATTTTTTTTCATCACTACATCACATGGATGATATATAAGTATATTTAAGGAATTAATATAACAAATATGGTATAATAATGTTATATAAAAATAAAATAATATATAAATTATCTCTATAATGATCGTTGAAAAATGTAAATGTTACCCATGAATATGTATGGCCTACCGTCTCTAAGATTGTAACATAGTTCATTTTACAAAACCATATGTAATATTTGAAATTAAATGTATAACTTAAATATAAAATTGATAGGTATTTCATAAATATTTCTTTATATTATGTAATTTTTACCTCTTTTACCATTGTCAATCGACCAAAGTCATTCTGGACTTAAGTAACGAATATCTTTAAAAACCTCATATGAATTTAAATGATTAAGTAATTAACTGGGTAATAAGTGATAAAAAAGAATAATGAACTAGAAAATCGTTATTAAGATAGTAAATAATTAACCTAGGTTTTTTACTCTAGAATATAAAGAATTTACCTGATGATTTGGACATAAGTTAATGTACATTATTTTAAAAATCATTTCTTATTGTTACCCTTAGAAACCCTATTTTCATCGATATTAAATTGCCAATTTTCTAGAAATGTTTCATTGAAGTTCATTATTATTATTTTATTATTTTTTAATGTCTTTTTTACTCATGTTTTAGTTTTTACAAAATGGTGTAAAAGGAATCTTTTTTTTTTTGATTTTAGAATGATGTACTTTGTGACTTTTCTGACAAAATACAGAAGGGATATTTTATGACAACCCTGCTTTTTATTACAACTTAAACATGCTTTATTACATAAAACTTCACTTGATACAACAAAGAAGATCGAGAGGTTTAGTGTCTTTTGGGCTTAGGATCATTACATAAAAACTTTAAACTTGAAATACAACATCCTTATTGAAAACTTCCTTTACATGACCACTACATTCCTTCGTACTTAGCATTGCATGGGATAACCTGAGGACATGCATAAGAAAAGGGTGAGCTATAAAGCCCAGTAAGGGAGTACATAATGAATAACATGAGGAGTACAATACATGTTAGGTAATAGGCATATCAATAGAGCATAATAGAGACATGAACATAAAGTCATGATAAAGCATGATAATCATAACATGGAAATGCGGCAACAACACTTAACATTGAATTTGCATGAGCCAAGGCTCATTGCACATGGAGCATGAGTAAACCCTCATTGCACTTGAAGCACGAGTAAACCCTCGTTGCACTTGAATTAGCATGAGTCAACACTCATTGTACATGACGTATCATGATACTATACTTTACCCAATGCATTGGAGCGCTATCAGGGCGCACCCTTCTTAAACATTTCATTTCATGCATAAGTGTGCCACATGGATCATAAAACATGGATTCATAAAACATAATCATTTATTACACGATAAAGGAATGTGGAATTCATACATGAAACTTTACAATCAATAAGTAAATGTGCATAAAGGTGAATACCCTTGATGGAGAAATGGGCATGGTATTCACTACACAATGATATTGGCTTAGAAAATCGGTGTGATTTCGGCAGCGTAACGGCGTGACATAAGAATTCATAAAAAAGGCTGATGAGAGAGAAAGGGGTTCCTCATCATATTTACATGTAATGGAAAGTAAGAAGGTCATATAGAAACATGTCCCAACAATTGAAAAGGAATTTAGATTCATGATACAAAAGTATTGCTTGAATATAAAAGAGGAGAAAAAGGTTCCTTTCGGAATTTCGGCATAATAACGGGTGTACATGGGAGGCATTTAATGAGAGAGAAAGGGGTCTCCCATAATTCAAACAATAAGAGGGCAGTATGGGAGAGGTGAGAAACCATACCCCAACATTCATAAATGAAATTAAAAGGGCAATACAACTTAAAGAAAATTGACAAAAATTAGAAAGGAAGAAAAAACCCTTACTTGGAAGTGTGCTTCCAAAGGCTAGAGAGAGGCTTGTGAGAGGCTTCTTGGGAGCTTGAGGCACCTTGAGAGGATTCTAGAGAGAGTAGGGCAGAGGTTGGACGAACTTCAAGGGCTTTGGGTGAGGAGGAAGTGGAATCTTGGGTGGGTTTATATAGGGAAGGTGAGAGAATTCTTTATTATTTAGGTTTGGGACCCCTTATATTAAAATAATCCAAACCACAAACCATACAATGGTATTAGCCCATGGTTTCTGGAAAAGGAAAGAGGAAAACAATATTTTACAAGTCCAAGGTCCGAACTTATTAAAAAATTAGGGTTTCTTATGTGGAGGTGAGTCACACTCCCATGGAAATTAATTTAAAAAGGGAAAGTGTTGAATAAGTCTTGAGGGCTCCATTAATGCTTTGAAAAGTGAGTCAAAAAAACCCAAAACCTCATTATTTTAATGATAAAACATATATTGGCCGAACATAAGGATTATGGTATTTTATTACATCACCATTGGGTCATTATGATATCATAAAACACATTATATATTTAAATGGTATTTAATTTTTACCCAAAAATTTGACTGTCTCAGAAAATTATGAAAAATTCACCGTTGGATAATTTCGACGTCCTGATTCCAAAAATAATATTTATTTTATCTAAATAATTTTCTAAATATGTGAATTTTCACTTTTAAAATAAAACCCGACATTTATAAAAAAATCACGGGTTTTGACAGAAATGGCTTTCAAACCTTAATATAAATTTTAATTGCATTCATAAAATTATAAGATCATTTATATTTAATAAAAATTAATTTAATATTAATAATAATATTTTATTAAAATATTATTTAATTCAAAAATCCTTTAATTTAATAAAATATAATTCTTAATTAAATAATAACTAAAAACACCGTTTGTACTTTAAAAACTAATTACAAAGTATCAAAAATGACTAGAAATTATATTCATTATTATATACAAAAATAATGTACATGAACATGGTGATACTTATTTGTTACATAACCCCTTAAAATAGCCGCATAAGACCTAAGGGTAAGGTGTGCGATGGTGACAGACTCTTGGGGTTGCTCGAATAACATTGCTCGAGTGGTAATCTCTATCAACTTCCATTTTTCCCGTAGACGATCACGTTCGAGATTGACTTGATGAAGCTCAGCTTGGGCTTGGTCAAGGGCAAATCCCAAAGACACCACCTCCTTTCTGAGCTCCGACAAATGGGCTTTGTAAGGGGAAATTCTACTGGATGAGGCCATCGCTTCCTTTGTCTGAGTAGAAAATTGGTTCGTTAAAGCCTTATATTTAAACTACCCAGATGATCATTGTTCAACGGCTAAAAAAGTAACGGTCACAAATCTTAACGTAAAACTTAAAGAAGTTGACATCTTATAAAATCATTTTCTTTTCATAAAGAAACATTTAACTGGATTAAGAGGGATTTTCCATTAATGAAATTTTGGGTCGTTACAACATTCCCCCCTTAAGAAATTTCGCCCTCGAAATTTTCCTTTTCCCACACTAAAACAAATGTGGGTAACTTAGCTTCATCATATCCTCCGACTCCCAAGTTGCTTCTTCAAACTTGTGGTTTCTCCACAACACCTTGACGAGGGGCATTGTCTTATTTCGTAGAACTTTTTCTCTACGATCTAAGATCTTCACTGGTTGCTCCTCATAAGAAAGATCGTCTTCTAATTGTACCACCTCAGAAGAGAGTACATGTGAAGGGTCTGGTATGTACTTCCTTAAGAGGGATACATGGAAGACATCATGCACCTTGGCCATAGTAGGTGGAAGTGCTAGTCGATAGGCCACAACCCCAACACGATCAAGAATCTCGAATGGGCCGATGTACCTTGGACTTAACTTCCCTTTCATTCCAAACCTCATGACCTTCTTCCACGGAGATATGCATAAAAACACCATGTCTCCGACTTTAAACTCAAGGTCTCGTCGACGATTATCTGCATAACTCTTCTGTCGACTTTGGGCTGCCTTGATATGCTGCTGAATGGTTTTCACCTTCTCCACCATTTCTTCGACCATTTCTGGTCCAAGCAGCTTACGTTCACCGACCTCATCCCAACATGCCGGTTTTCTACACCTTTTCCCATACAGGGCTTCATATGGTGCCATTTGTATGCTCGAGTGGAAACTATTATTATAAGAGAACTCAACTAGAGGAAGATGTTGATCCCATCCTCCTTTAAAGTCCATTGAGCACGCTCTCAACATATCCTCAAGTGTTTGGATAGTCCGCTCGGATTGGCCATCAGTTTGAGAATGATAGGCCGTACTGAAGTTCAGTTCAGTATTCAGAGCATGTTGAAGACTCTTCCAAAACTTAGAGGTAAATCTTGGATCTCGGTCAGACACAATAGATAGTGGTACTCCATGCAACCATACCACTTCCCTGATATATATCTGTGCCAGTCGATCCAAAGAGAAATCCTCTCGAATAGCAATGAAGTGTGCAGTCTTTGTAAGACGATCCACAATAACCCAGATTGCATTGTTTCTTTTGGATGTCCTTGGAAGTCCAGTGACGAAGTCCATGGTGATGTTCTCCCATTTCCATTCTGGTATGGGCAATGGTTGCATCATCCCCTTAGACTTCTGCCTCTCTGCCTTCACTTGCTGACACACCAGGCACTTTGATGTATATTCGGCGATCTCCTTCTTCATATTATCCCACCAAAAGTTTTCTCTGAGATCTCGATACATCTTTGTGCTCCCTGGGTGAATAGAGAAATTTGAACTATGTGCATCATCCAAAAGTTCCTTCTTCAGCTCCGAACTTGATGGAACACATAGTCTTTTCCCAAACCGCACAATTCCTTCTTCATTAACATTAAACTCTGAGGATTTTCCCTTTTTGATAGCTTCCACTTTTTCTTGGATTCTCGCATCATCCTTTTGAGCATCCTTTAACCTTTCCAAAAGAGATGGTTGAGCAATCATTTGTGAAAGGATTGATGATGTTCCCTTCTTTATGATTCCAACGTCCATCTTCATCAAGTCTAAGAAGATTGGATCCTTCTCAATTCTCATCATTGATAGAATTGCTGGATCCTTTCTACTTAGGGAATCCGCCACCTTGTTCGCCTTCCCAGGGTGGTAATGTATTGAACAGTCATAATCCTTTATGAGCTCTATCCATCTTCTCTGGCGCATATTAAGCTCTTTCTGTGTGAATATATATTTAAGACTCTTGTGGTCAGTATATATCTCACATTTCTCTCTATAGAGATAATGCCGCCAGATTTTCAAGGTAAAGATTACCGCCGCCAACTCCAGATCATGCGTTGGATAGTTTCGCTCATGGATTTTCAACTGTCTTGAGGCATAGGATATCACTTTATCATTCTGCATCAGCACACATCCTAAGCCCTTCTTCGAAGCATCACTGAATACCACAAAAAGCTCCCCACTTGTGGGTAAAGTGAGCACAGGTGCAGTGATAAGCCTCCTTTTCAACTCCTTGAAGCTTTCTTCGCATTCATCACTCCAAGAAAACTTTACTCCCTTTCGAGTTAGCTTGGTAAGAGGGTTGGACAATCGTGAGAAGTTTCTCACAAATCGTCGATAATATCCAGCTAACCCCAAGAAGCTACGGATATCAGTTACCGATGTTGGCCTAGGCCATCCCTCAATTGCATCTGTTTTGGAGGGGTCCACAGATATCCCATTGCTTGTGATGATATGGCCCAAGAATGAGACCTCCTTCAACCAGAACTCACACTTGCTGTACTTGGCATAGAGCTTCTCCTTGCGCAAAGTCTCCAGTACAGTTCTTAAATGCTCCTCATGGTCCTCCTTGGTTTTGGAGTATATTAGAATATCATCTATAAAGACTACCACAAATTTATCTAGGTAATCTCTAAAGACTCTATTAATCAAGTCCATGAATATTGCTGGAGCATTGGTGAGTCCAAAAGGCATTACTATGAATTCATAGTGCCCGTACCTTGTACGAAAAGCAGTCTTGGGGATATCTTCCTTCTTCACCCTTACTTGATAATATCCCGACCGCAAGTCGACCTTGGAGAAGTATTGTGCTCCACGCAGCTGATCAAACAAGTCATCGATTCTTGGGAGAGGATACTTGTTCTTTATCGTGATTTTGTTAAGTTCACGATAATCGATGCAAAGCCGCATTGACCCATCCTTCTTCTTGACGAAGAGGACTGGTGCACCCCATGGTGATGCACTTGGGCGTATAAACCCTTTATCCAGATTCTCCTGTAGTTGTTTCTTCAGTTCTTCAAGCCCAACCACAGCCATTCTATATGGAGTCTTGGATATTGGTAGTGCCCCAGGTATATGTTCAATTGAGAACTCAACATCTCTTCTTGGAGGAAGGCCAGGAAGTTCCTCGGGAAATACTTCAGTGAATTCCCTCACAATAGGCATTTCTTCAAGGGTGGTTTCTTCCTTGGACTCAATCATCTGAGCCAGATATGCGTGCTCATAAGGCAGTAATATCGATACTTGAGATGATGGAGCTAAAGGAGATTCATCTTCCTCCTGACACTTGTAAAGAATCGGGGGTCGATTCTCCATATGGAGTGTGATTTCCCTCTCCCGACAATTTATGTTGGCTCTATATAAGGAAAGCCAATCCATGCCAAGAATTGCATCAAATTCCACCAAAGGGAGTATGACGAGGTTCACCGGGAAATTCAATCCACAGATTATAACATGAGAGGACTTATACTCATGGGATGCAATGATTGCCCCATTTGACGTACTCACCGACATCTTTACTTCCATGATTTGTGACGGTGCAGGGATTGTTCTACTAAACTTTTGAGATATAAAAGAATGCATAGAACCTGAATCAAAAAGTACGTTCGCTATTCTTGAATGAATAACTAGCGTACCTGTCACCACTTCGTTGTCGGGGTTCACTTCAGCAGAAGTGATGGCAAAAGCTCTTCCTTGCTGTCTTGGAGGTTGTTGATTGCCTCCGATAACCCTTGGATTAGGGCACTGATTCGCAAAATGACCCGGTTCTTTTCATTTGAAGCATTTAACAACGCGTTGAGGTTCGAACGGAGCGTTCCTCCCCTCCGTCGCAGCCGCGGGTCCTTCTTGCAGACAGTTAATAGCTAGGTGCCCTTCTCTTCCACACTTGAAGCATTTTCTTGTCCCCCTAAGGCAATTTCCAGGCTGCTTCTTTCCACACTTTTGGCAAGTGGGGTGCTGGAATTTCATAGCGCCGTTGGATTTATCCATCGGACCACCAGCATTGAAGTCCACCTTCCGCTTCTTGTCCCCATGATACCCCTGTGATTCTCCGATCTCCATTTCAACATTGAGGGCACATCGGACAATTTCCTCATAGCTGTCGAAGTCACGGATCGCTAATGCTTTCCGCAAGCTAGGCTTCAGCCCACCAAAGAAGCGGTCAACCTTGCATTCGGGGGTAACGACAAAGCCAGAAGCGTATCGTGCAAGCCTTGTGAAGTTTGCCTCGTACGCTCCCACAGATTCCTCATCTTTCTGCTTGAGGGAAAGGAAGTCCCGTTCCATCTTAAGACGGAGGGTGCGTGGAAAATATTTATCGAAAAACATCTTCCGGAATACCTTCCATTCCAAAGCCTCGATCTCCTCCTCAGGCTTCGTATTTTTGATCAACGTCCACCATTGATCAGATTCACCCTCCATACGATAAGCCTCCAGGAGAACCTTCTCTTTTTCAGAGCATTGGAGGACGGAGAATATCTTTTCAATGGATTTGATCCATTGTTCAGCAATCGTGGGATCGGATGATCCACTAAAAGTAGGAGGCCTTTGTCTCATGAAGCTTTCAATAGAGACTTGTTCTTTCTTAGGGGGGGTTGAACGTTCCTCTTGACCAGTGTTTCTATTCAAAACTTGAGTTAGCTGAGAGAGAAGCGTGACAAAGTTTGCGATTCCCGCTCCCATTGGATTGGGCATCTCATAAGTACAATCATCACACTGATCTTCACAACGGTTGTTAGCCTGAGTTCTCCTATTACCGGCCATTGTCTGGAATAAAAGGAAAGTTAGGGGTAACACATAAAGGGTAATCCAAAGACAAAAGTTGATGACTTATAAATAAACTTTAATCTCTTTAACTCATGAGTCTATAGGATTCAATCCAGGCTTTTCATGATCTTCTTTCTAACATATATTCTTAGGGGCATTTTTCCCTTAATAAGGGTTCATACTAAGATTGTGAATTTATCAAAACATATCCCCCGGGAGTGTCGTAACCAAGAGTGCAGCAAGGCCCGTTGTCGTGCACCAGTTCCCGTTTGAGTCTAGCTCAAAGCGGTGTTTTCGGGTTTTACCCCTAGGATACATCTGTGCCAGAGCCGCCTCTACCTGCTCGTATCCAGACAGGGATGTATTTGTTTGATAAAACACTTACTTAGTATTTACCAAAACTTAGGGATGTTTTTATTATGATTAGTCTTGTATCTAAGGCTTTACTAGGGTTTCCTAATCCCAAAAATAACTAAACCTATCCTCTGATACCAACTATGACAACCCTGCTTTTTATTACAACTTAAACATGCTTTATTACATAAAACTTCACTTGATACAACAAAGAAGATCGAGAGGTTTAGTGTCTTTGGGGCTTAGGATCATTACATAAAAACTTTAAACTTGAAATACAACATCCTTATTGAAAACTTCCTTTACATGACCACTACATTCCTTCGTACTTAGCATTGCATGGGATAACCTGAGGACATGCATAAGAAAAGGGTGAGCTATAAAGCCCAGTAAGGGAGTACATAATGAATAACATGAGGAGTACAATACATGTTAGGCAATAGGCATATCAATAGAGCATAATAGAGACATGAACATAAAGGCATGATAAAGCATGATAATCATAACATGGAAATGTGGCAACAACACTTAACATTGAATTAGCATGAGCCAAGGCTCATTGCACATGGAGCATGAGTAAACCCTCATTGCACATGAAGCACGAGTAAACCCTCGTTGAACTTGAATTAGCATGAGTCAACACTCATTGTACATGACGTATCATGATACTATACTTTACCCAATTCATTGGAGCGCTATCAGGGTGCACCCTTCTTAAACATTTCATTTCATGCATAAGTGTGCCACATGGATCATAAAACATGGATTCATAAAACATAATCATTTATTCCACGATAAAGGAATGTGGAATTCATACATGAAACTTTACAATCAATAAGTAAATGTGCATAAAGGTGAATACCCTTGATGGAGAAATGGGCATGGTATTCACTACACAATGATATTGGCTTAGAAAATCGGTGTGATTTCGGCAGCGTAACGGCGTGACATAAGAATTCATAAAAAAGGCTGATGAGAGAGAAAGGGGTTACTCATCATATTTACATGTAATGGAAAGTAAGAAGGTCATATAGAAACATGTCCCAACAATTGAAAAGGAATTTAGATTCATGATACAAAAGTATTGCTTGAATATAAAAGAGGAGAAAAAGGTTCCTTTCGGAATTTCGGCATAGTAACGGGTGTACATGGGAGGCATTTAATGAGAGAGAAAGGGGTCTCCCATCATTCAAAAAATAAGAGGGCAGTATGGGAGAGGTTCGAAACCATACCCCAACATTCATAAATGAAATTAAAAGGGCAATACAACTTAAAGAAAATTGACAAAAATGAGAAAGGAAGAAAAAACCCTTACTTGGAAGTGTGCTTCCAAAGGCTAGAGAGAGGCTTGTGAGAGGCTTCTTGGGAGCTTGAGGCACCTTGAGAGGATTCTAGAGAGATTAGGGCAGAGGTTGGACGAACTTCAAGGGCTTTGGGTGAGGAGGAAGTGGAATCTTGGGTGGGTTTATATAGGGAAGGTGAGAGAATTCTTTATTATTTAGGTTTGGGACCCCTTATATTAAAATAATCCAAACCACAAACCATCCAATGGTATTAGCCCATGGTTTCTGGAAAAGGAAAGAGGAAAACAATATTTTACAAGTACAAGGTCCGAACTTATTAAAAAATTAGGGTTTCTTATGTGGAGGTGAGTCACACTCCCATGGAAATTAATTTAAAAAGGTAAAGTGTTGAATAAGTCTTGAGGGCTCCATTAATGCTTTGAAAAGTGAGTCAAACAAACCCAAAACCTCATTATTTTAATGATAAAACATATATTGGCCGAACATAAGGATTATGGTATTTTATTACATCACCATTGGGTCATTATGATGTCATAAAACACATTATATATTTAAATGGTATTTAATTTTTACCCAAAAATTTGACTGTCTCAGAAAATTATGAAAAATTCACCGTTGGATAATTTCGACGTCCTGATTCCAAAAATAATATTTATTTTATCTAAATAATTTTCTAAATATGTGAATTTTCACTTTTAAAATAAAAACCGACATTTATAAAAAAAATCACGGGTTTTGACAGAAATGGATTTCAAACCTTAATAAAAAATTTAATTGCATTCATAAAATTATAAGATCATTTATATTTAATAAAAATTAATTTAATATTAATAATAATATTTTATTAAAATATTATTTAATTCAAAAATCCTTTAATTTAATAAAATATAATTCTTAATTAAATAATAACTAAAAACACCGTTTGTACTTTAAAAACTAATTACAAAGTATCAAAAATGACTAGAAATTATATTCATTATTATATACAAAAATAATGTACAAGAACATGGTGCTACTTATTTGTTACATAACCCCTTAAAATAGCTGCATAAGACCTAAGGGTAAGGTGTGCGATGGTGACAGACTCTTGGGGTTGCTCGGATAACATTGCTCGAGTGGTAATCTCTATCAACTTCCATTTTTCCCGTAGACGATCACGTTCGAGCTTGACTTGATGAAGCTCAGCTTGGGCTTGGTCAAGGGCAAAGCCCAAAGACGCCACCTCCTTTCCGAGCTCCGACAAATGGGCTTCGTAAGGGGCAATTCTACTGGATGAGGCCATCGCTTCCTTTGTCTGAGTAGAAAATTGGTCCGTTAAAGCCTTATATTTAAACTACCCAGATGATCATTGTTCAACGGCTAAAAAAGTAACGGTCACAAATCTTAACGTAAAACATAAAGAAGTTTACATCTTATAAAAGCATTTTATTTTCATAAAGAAACATTTAACTGGATTAAGAGGGATTTTCCATTAATGAAATTTTGGGTCGTTACATATTTTTTATCCTATACATCATGAGTGGATTATTCAATTGTCATGGTGCCTTAATGATTTGAATATTATTTTAAAATTTTACATATTTAGTTTCACATTAATTTTTTTCCTTGGTATGTTCATATTTTTTCTAAATATACGTTATTTAAAAATGTAATGTTTATTTACCTTAAAAATATTTTTCTAATGCATGCATTCATTATTTGTGATAATGATTTAATTATTGGGAAGTTTTTTATGATGATTGGTGGTTGTGTTATAAACTCATGATTGGTGTATCTATGATAATCCAAGTATGGGTGGTTAAATTATTATCCAATGTATGGTTCGATGATTAACCAATGATAGGTGGTTACATTATAACCTCTAATGCATTGGATTCTATGATGATGAAAGTCACATGTATGGTTATTCCATATATAATTTAGATATAACAAATTTGGTTTCCCCTGATAGATAATTGGAACATACTGATATGGCTATTCCATGATTTACTACGATGTTTAATCATGAGTATCTATGACGTTTACTACAAGGTAATGATCATAAGTTAACTATGAAGGTCTTCCATGAGTTATTGTGGTGGTTACTCAAATAATGCCCCATGTTTCCATGATTTTTTATCTCTATTTCCAATGGGTTTTAAAATTATTATTTGTGAAAAAAGTATATATTTTTTATATAGATATGATTAATTCCATAAGATCAAATAATAATGTGATAATGTTAAGTGTATTAATGATTTTTAATTTCTTTAATGGACAAATTGTATTATTTATTTTTATGTTCCTCACTAAGATTTTTGCACTCATCCAACATTTTCAAAATATTTTTCATAGAGATTAAGGAATATTTTGGAAAATGATTATGTCAAGATGAAAATTGTGATTATTTATCAAGAAAAGAAACCATGTTAAATTTTTTACAATGTTGTTTTTGGTATGAAAATGTATTCTAATAATATATTTCCTATTTAATTTAAGGGTTTACTTTTTAATAATTTATCTTAATTCTCATATTATCTAAGTAGAAAAGATCCAAAAAAAATTCAGAAAATTCTATTTTAAAAACACTAGAATATGTAATGCTTAAGGTCAAGTTCTTACACCTAGTACACCTCTGTGACATTCCCTATAGATTTTTTCCATGAAAAATTTTACTATCTAGATATATTCCCTATGATTATACTCTTCTTGATATTTTTAGTAATTCAATCCTTTTAAACCTCAACATAACTTGTCTATATTCATCAATATCCTCGAGATATTCTACTATTTTGAGTGTTGTTATACACGTTGAATTTGGAAAAAGATCCAGAATATACCATCGCACGTAAATAAAGAGTAATAAATTTTGATATTTATTAATATTTATGAATTGAATATTAATTTTACTTTAAGGGGGATTCTATGTTCGATGTCATACCTCAAACGCAACAACATGTTTCTTTGAAATCATATGTTGCGTACTAATAATATAATATTATTATTCAAAATGGTAGTTAACGCCTAGCCGTTGTATTGGTGTAAATGAATAAAACTAATTAAAATATGATTATAAATGTTTGTTAAATGTTTTTATATTTATCCAATAAAATTTAAGGGCATAAAATGTGAATTAATCTAATTTTAAGCATAAATACTCAAATATCCCCTAAAAGGTCGATTTACTGCCTTTTGATGGTCAAACCTATTTAAATATAGTGTTGTTCATTTTTATATGTTCTATTTGTCAAAATAAAATTCATCTTTAGATTCAGAACATCAAAATTTACTTTGGTTAATTTTTTGGTATTTTTCGGGTAAAGTTCATTTTTAATGGATAGTGAAAAATACTATATTTTTATTCAAAAGTGTCTTTTAATATAATTTATTTATATTGTTATATTATCCTTTTAAATTGTTTTAAAGTGTAATTATATTTTATTTTTACCAATTAATGAAATGTTTTTCATTGTAATTAATTTCTCATTAAAATTGGACATAAACAAGTTTTGATCTTTTGATAGTTTTTGTTTCTTAAAAACATGCTATTTACTTTAACATCGAGAATTAATTTTAAATTACATTATTAAAATTCTATGTTTTGATTTTGGTAAAATAGACATCATTTTTTAATTTCTAATATAAATTATATCGTTGGCCTAATTTTAAGTATTTTTCTAAAAAACATCAATTTTGATGAATAGTGAAACCACTTCGTTGTAGTTAAAAACTGACTATTTCATTTAAATAAAATTTAACCGCTTCTGTGAATTAAATTTTGAAAATCCAAAATACATGGTTGTTATTAGTATGTAAAATATGTTTCAATAAAATGAAAATAATTTTTGGTGAAAAGTAACTTTTGAATTTTATTTACAGCAGTTAAAGGTAAATATGGTAATTCATGGTAAAAATAATATTATAATAATACAAAATTACCTTAACACTTGTCCTCACCTTATTGGTTCAGTCATTTACGACCACAGGCATCTTTGGGACTATTGTGGGACCCCATGGAGCCACTTTAGAGAGATAATGACACTTTATATTAATTAACTTAAAGTAATGATAAAAGTGACACAAACAAATATCTTTTAGTAAATAAATTTTTACATTGGGTTATATAATCTATAGTTTAGACAATAAATATTCATTGTAAAGGTAAAATTATTTCCTACATCATTGTATTTGTTTTATAATTTTTAGACATCAAATAAATTAAATTATTTATGACACAATAATGATGCATTATTTCCTCATTAATAAATGATTTAAATAAATGAGATTATAAATATTAAAACAATATCCAATACCTATCCAATTCTTATTGGATGATTTTATTTTGATAATGAGTAATCTTATGTTCTACTTTAATTAGTTTTTGACCTTTAGAAACCGAATATCATTATATAATAAAATAATATTTTCACACTTTCCTAAAGGTCCTCTCCTCCCCCTTATAAAAATCCCTCACTTTTTACTCATTCCTCACACCTATAAAGCCCCGTATATCATCCAACCCCTGAAAAAATAATCTCTAAATATCCCCCTCCTCGTCCTAGAAGCCTTATCATGGGTAGAAGGCACTTCAAGAATTCCTTTTGGTTCAAACTAAAATGATTTACCCAAATTAAATGTAATGATTCCTCTTAATTTCTTTTCTTTTATTTTACTTATCCAACCCCTAAACTCTATTTATTCCTTTATTTTATAACAACACTAGTATCCTCAATATACTAGGATGTTGTTATGAGAAGGATTCAAACTATAATTACACACACCTCCATCTAATGGGTGAAGAACATACTGTTTCTGTGAATGGAAAACTAACACCTCATTAAATGATGATTCATCCATCCATATCGATTTTTTTATTTTTCAAAAAGCCGCTTTAAGATTAGAGGAAAACCTTAAATTTCAAAAAAAAGTTTCCGATTCCAAAAAATTAAATTTCCAATTACAAAATTCAAAAAAAAACATCACCCTTCTCTGGTCCTGTGGATCTCGAGTCCATGTTCCTACCTCGAGTCGCACACATATCACGTCGAACATCTCATTTCACCTCCCCATCATCACCATGCCAGCAAGCCCCACCGAAATCCCCATTTCCAGAGTGCACCATCATAGTATTTATAAGGAAACACCATTATCCAGAAAGAACATCTACAACATCATCATCATAGGAACCATAATCCAGAGAGTCTTCATTGAAACCACGAAGAACCAGCCCACCAAAAACATTCCAAAAACAATTCGCAAAAAATCCATCCAAAGAAAAGCAATAAAATGAAGAAAAAATCAAACGGGCCATCATCACTGTAATGAAACAACATCAACACAGACCATCAGAACCAAAATATTTAGTCTTCCACAGAGATGTCTCCAACCAACACCGTAAGCACCATAACCTGAAGAGCCAACAGAACTGGAAAGATCTGTCGCAGGTCGCACCGCTCAGAACCTCATACTGCACCCCATACACATCCCAAAACTTAAATTAGTAATATTATCACCCAAACAAACTATGATAGAGAAAATAACCAGGAATCCAGACTAGAGTGGAATGACAATGAGGGGAAACAGAACAATTTTATGAAAGAAAACCCCAGAACAAATCCATGAAGCATGAACCTCCATGGACCGAGAAAGGGGGGCCCGGGGATGAAACCCTAAGAGAACCACTATCTTAAAGAGATAATTGGGGATGAAACACTAAGAAAACTAACCACATCCTTGAATTAAAATAGGTAAAGTGTGGATAAAACCCTAATAGATGTAGTATGAATGGGGAAGTCAGTATTGAAACCCAAATAAGTAACACCAAGTAGGGAGAAACGATTAATATGGGTGAGAGAATCCAAGGTAAGAAGATGACGAATGGAAGAAACCCTATAGAAAGGCACATCGATTCCAGGGAGAAATAAAAACCCTAGAAGAAATTGTTATGCAGAAGTGAATCAGCCGAGAAGAAATAGGGTGAGGCTGAAAACAGAGGACGGGTGTCGGGCGAGTGAGGTGCTATCATGAAATGATGATTTTTTGATTATTTCATATCTCCACTCATGGTGTACATTAAGATGACACTATATTTATAAATTATATATATTATTTTTATGTTTTCTTTATGCTTCTTTATTTTTATTTTATATCATACCTTTATGGTTTCCATTATGGGTAAACACGATAATTTCATTTCAGGAAGTGCGGACTACCGCCCCCTTAAAGTGATATGACACATTAGTGCTGTATTTGGGATGTATAAAATATAGAGTTAATGATATTATATATGATACTGTACTGGAATTATAATATTCCTATGTATCATTATTTTTTAATTCCATTAAATTACAAAATAGAAATGAAATTAGCATTCATGCGTACGTATGACTTACCGTCTCCATGAACGGTGCATTTCATTTCTTATCTCCAAAATGTTATGTACTATTATAAATACATGTATATAATGGATATATATGATATATATGATATCTAAACCATTAATACCATTCTGTATATAATGAGCATTTGAGCTTGTGAACAACATGTAATTATATGGTGTTCATTTGTGACTTAAGTACCAAATAACGACAAAACAACCATTTTTATCTTAAATGATTATATAATGTTTTTAACATGGTAATAAGTGATATAAATGTAATAATAAACTTTAAAAAGTTTCTTATGAAAGTATATATTAACATTAGTTTATTATTTAGGAGATTAAAGAACGAACGGGTCAAGTTGGACATGAGGTAAGGGACTTCCTCTCAGTCTCCTTTCATTCAGGAATATTTGGATAATATATACCTTCTTATTTTACACAGTTTATAATAAAACCCATTGAATTTTACTTTCATTCAAAGGGAATATTTTTCCGATGAAGTGTTTTATTAAATGAAAAACGGAATGTTTTTAACGTTTGTGGAAACCATGACCTCTCCACCACCGTAATGGTTATTTGGATTACTCTATAAGCCTAAATGTTTTTTAAAATGAACATGAAATCCCTCTGTTTTTTGGTGTTTTGGTATTGAAAATTGTTTTTGAAATGGATTGATTATTTCAATATCTTGAAATTATTTCTTGTGATTGAAAATTAAATGTTTTTAGTGGAATGTTTATATTTTCAATATTTTATGTGTTATGATTTTATAATGGTACATGGAAATTTGATGGGTGGTTACGTGATAAAATGAATGATGGGTGGTGTTGTGATAAACCAGGATGAGTGGTAACATTATGACCTCCAATGCATTGTGTATGGAAGTTGGTCGTATGGCTATTCCATTTAGTGATATGTGTGGAAGTTGACAGTATGGTTATTCCACTTAAAAATGCTTATGTCCCAAGTTACCTATTTGTATTATATGTTTTTTATATAGTTTTTATGGTAATATTTTGGTTACAAAAGGGTAATAAATGAAATTTTATTCAGTGAAGAGTATTTACTACTTGATAAAGGTTATATGTATTAGTTATGATAAAGTATTCATGGTTTAGTTTTTTTTTGAAAAACTAACAGTTTTCTTTCTTTGTGTATCCCTTACTATGATTTTTATGTTCATCCCAAGTATTTGAAATGTTTTTCACAGGATATAAATTGAATAGGTTCAAGGATGGGATCAAGGAAATTTCATGCTTTCTAAAACATGGAACTAGACAAGACTCTTTTTTTAAAGAGTTTTTATTTTGTGAAAAAAATAGAAACTGAGTAGATGTGTCTACATGTATCATTCATGTCTTCGTATATATGTTATGGCCTAATTCTATTAAAATATAAACCTAAAATGATCCTCAATGTGAATTATTCTATTTAATTCACAATTATATAAATGTTTAAGCCTGGGTCTTTATAGTTGGTATCAAGCGTCGGTTTAGAAAACTTTAGGAGTTAGAATATAGTTAAATGAATATCCATAAAATATTTTATTTTATATTATGATTGAAATGATATAGCATTTAAATATTACAATTTTCTTCACCTAAGCTATTTTTGTGTTCAGAATGGTTTTCTATAGAGGAAACAGGGCAACTATGTTGGGAAGACATCAGGAGGAAGACAACCTTCTAAATCAACAATCAGATATAGTCAGAATCATAACTGAACGATTTGTTGCAGTGATTGCATAGTTGACTCCTGCGATAAATGGTGGTGGTATCCATGCATGAGATCATCCAAATCAACCACAGAGGAACATGTTAGTAGTTGATCAGTTCATGAGGCAACACCCCCCATCATTTAGAGGATCATCTGACCCTGTGCTAGTATAAGGGTATATTAAAGCACTAGAAAAGTTTTTCAATTACATGGGTTGTTTAGTACATCAAAAGGATAGTCTGTCTGTTTACCATTTTGAAGGTGAAGCTAATAAGTTGTGGTCGATGGTGAAAAATATCAGGGATAGTGAAGATATTGATACTTTTGATTGGGATGAATTCAAAGGTATGTTTCTTGAGAAATAATTTCCTTTGGTGGTTTGTCTTATAATGGAAAAACAATTACTCGAATTGAGATAGGAGGATGACTAAATGGCTATATATGAAGCAAAATTCACTTGACTAGAAAGGTATGCTCCAAATTTCATATGAGATCTTAATATTAAAATCAACAGTTTTTTCTCAGGATTAAATCCAATGTATCAGAAGTATTTATCATCTCATGAGTTAAAAAGTTATGAGAAACTTTTTTGTTGTGCGGAGAAGGGGGAAATGGAGATTGTCAATGATCAGGTGTTCTTTGAATAACAACAGAATAAGAGGTCGAGGTGGCAGAAGAAAGGGAAGAACTCTTCAAAAAATTCTAATGGTAAGAAACTTAAGTTTATAGTTTGGGAAAATTGTGGTAAAAAGCATCTTGGATAATGTTTATCAAAGTCTGGGAAGTGCTTTAGGTGTGGTATGTCGGGTCATATTGCTTGTAACTATAAGTAAAATGATCAAGCACACAATTAAAAGCCAGCGGTAAGATGTTTTAAGTGCAATGAAATGGGTCATTATGCAAGTGAGTGTCTAGCGAAGAACTCAACTAAGAGAAAGAAACCATACTGCAAGTAGAAAGGTGTGGGGAAATCCTTTTCATCTACATCAGGAGATGATGGTCCATCAAATGAAGTAGTATCAGGTACACTATTTGTTTTTTCAAATTATGCCAATGTGTTGTTTGATTCACATTCTACACATTCTTTAATTTCTGAGAATTTTTCTAGTAAATTTTGAATTCCATGTCATGATATGAATCATGAACTTATGGTAAAAACACCTGGATGAAATGTTGAGACAAAATGAAATTATAATAACCTTCATGTCCTTTTGTGCAGAAAGAATCTACCTATATACCGTGTTGTTTTTCCTCTAGTAGAGTTTAATTTTATTTTGGGCATGGATTGAATTTTTATTTATCATCCTAAGATTGAATGTAGATCTAAAGCGGTTTCTTTTCAAAAAGATTTTATGTTTGTATACAAGAATGAACTCGTAATTTTGATAACATATTTGGAAGCTGAGAAACTTATAAAAGATGGAAATGAATGTTACCATGCACAAATTGTTGAAAACAAAGGAACTGTTCAGATAAATGATGTATTAGTGGTAAATGAGTATCTTGATCTTTTTCTTGAGTAGTTTCCAAGTATTATACATGATTGGAAAGTTGAATTTACTATTGAATTAGTGCCTGATGCTAATCCAATTTCAAAACCCCCTTATCTAATGGCTCAAATTTAACTTCTAGAGTTAATGAAGAAATTTCAGAGGTTATTAGATAAAGGTTTCATTCAACCTAGCACATCACGATGGGGTGCTCCTGTCTTGTTTGTTAAAAAGAAATATGGTTCAATGAGACTTTGTATTGATTATAGAGCATTGAATAATATCACTATTAAGAAAAAGTATCCTTTGCCTCATATCACTGATTTGTTTGATCAGCTCTAGGGAGCTCAGTTTTTTTCAAATATTGATTTGGGTTTGGGGTACCAGCAGTTGAATGTAAAAGAAGTAGACATTCTAAAGACCGCACTTCACACTAGATATGGCCAATATGAATTTGTATTTATGCCTTTTGATTTAACCAATGCTACTGCTGTATTCATGGTTCTTATGAATAGAATTTTCTGTTAGTTATTGGAAAAGTTTTTGGTTGTGTTTATTGATGATATTTTGGTTTATTCGAAAAGTAAAGAGGAATATGAAAGTAATTTAAGGGTTTTCTTTCAAACCTCAAAAGAAAATAAATTTTTTGGGAAATTATGAAAGTGTGAGTTTTGGTTACAACAAATTTTTTTCCTTGGTCACATAGTTTCAAAAAAATGGCCAAACTTTTGATACTGGAAAAACAAATATTGTTGAAGAATGGCCAAGGCCCAAAAATATAACTAAGATCCGTAGTTTTCTTAGTTTAGATGATTATTACCAAAGGTTTGTTGAGAATTTTTAATGGTTATATATCCCATAGACTTTGTTAACTCAAAAATGTGTTAAGTTATTGTGGAAAAAAGAAAGTGATTATTGTTTTTAGGAATGGAAAAGATGATTGGTGAATGATCCAGTTTTGGAACTGCCTTCCAGAAATGGTTAGTTTGTTATTTATAGTGATGCTTCATTGAAAGGACTTAGATGTGTCCTTATGCAGAATGAATAGGTAATTGCTTATGCTTCACGTCAGTTGAAACCTCATAAGTAAAGTTATACAATGCATAATTTGGAATGAGATGTTGTTGTTTTTTCTTTGAAAATTTGGAGGCATCATTTGTATGGAGTAAAATGTGCAATATATACTAACCAAAAAAGTTTTAAGTATATATTCACTCAAAAATAATTGAACATGAGCCAGAGGAGATGGTTGGAATTAATCAAGGACTATGATTTCATGATTCATTGCCATCCAAAAAGGAAAATAAAGTGGTTGATGATTTGAGTTGAAAAACTAATACTTCATTTACCATGATACTTTGGGAATGAGATCCTTTGGTTTTTGATTTGATGAACGTTGCCATAGAAGTTGTTGGTGTAGTAAATAATTGTGTTTTGTTTTAGGTTTCAGTGAAGTCATCTCTATTAGACATAACAAAGAAAGTGTAGAGAAAAATAGTGAGGTGCAAAAAAGGTATAGTTACTTCAGAAGGGTAAGTTTCCTAATTTAAACATTGATAATGATTGTGTTTTGAGGTTTGGAAAAAGATTATGCATGCCATGTGATTCAAAGTTAAAGAATGAGTTTTTATGTGAAGCTTATAGTTCCCCATTTTCAATTCATTCTAGGAGTACAAAGATGTACAGAGAACTTCAGGAGTATTTCTGGTGGGATTGAATGAAAAGAGATATTGCTGATTTTACTGTGAAGTGTTTGACTTGTCTACAGGTTAAAGAAAAGTGGAAGTTACTAAAAGGGATGCTTTAGTATTTACCAGTTCCACAGTGGAAATGTGAAAATATATCCATGGACATTGATGTGGGATTACCAAAGACATCTCTAGGTAATAATGCAATCTGGGTTATTGTTTATCAGTTGACTAAATCTGGTCATTTCCTTCCTATTCGAGATACTTTTTATCTAGATCAACATTCTCAGTTGTATGTTAATGTGGTAGTTAGGTGGCATTGAGTTCCACTCCCCATTGTATCTGATCATGATCCCAGTTTTACTTCTAACTTTTGGAAAGGCCTTCAGAAGTCATTGGTTACTGAATTAAATTTTAGTACAGCTTTTCATCTGTAAAGAGATGGGAAGTCAGGATGAACAATTTAGACCATGTAGGATATACTACGTGATTTTTCACTAGATTACCAAGGAAGTTGGTACCAACATATTTATTTGGTTGAATTTTCTTATAATAACGGTTTTCATTCCAGTATACAGATGGATCCATATGAGGCATTATATGGAAATCTTGGAAAAACTCTAGCATTTTAGGATGAAGTAGGTGAAAGGATGATGATCAGACCATAATTGGTAGAAGAGATGGAAGAAAAGGTTCAGTTGATTCAGAAGAACATGAGAATAGCTCAGGGTAGGGAAATAAGTTATGCAAATAACTGGAGGAAGGATATATCTTTTGAGGTAGGTGATCATGTCTTTCTCAATGTTTCTCCATGGAAAAGTGTGATGTGTTTTGGTAAGAAGGGAAAATTGAGTCCGAGGTTCATTGGACCCTATGAAATCTTGGATAAAGTAGTATCAAATGAATACATAGTGTATTTACCTCCAATTTTATCCCAGGGAAACAATGTTTATCATGTTTCAATGTTGAGAGAGTATATGAAAATCCATCTCATGGTTTGAGCTTAGGGGTAGTTCTATTGGAAGAGAATATCTCTTATGAGGAACAACCAGTCCAGATTCTTGACCATTGAGAGAAAGTGTTGTGGGATATGTAAATTCACCATGTATTGGTTTTGTGGAAAACCATATGGTTTAATAGGCAATGTGGGAATCTGAAAATGCTATCAGGGATAAATACCCCCATTTTTTGATAAGTGAAAAAAAATGTGACGATGAAATTCTGAAAATGGGGGAAGGATGTAACATACCATGTAAATAAAGAATAATAAATTTTCATATTTATTAATATTTTTGAATTAAATATTAATTTTACTTTAATGGGGAGACTATGTTCGATGGCTTACCTGATACGTAACAACAAGTTTCTTTGAAATCTTACGTTGCACACTAACAGTATAATATTGTTACGTTAAATGGTAGTTAACGCCTAGATGTTGTATTTGAGAGAATTAATAGAACTAACTAAAATATAATTATACATTTTTGTTGAATGTTTTTACATTTATCCAATAAATGTTAGGGGCATAAAATATGAATGAATCTAATTTTAAGCATAAATACTCTAATATGCACTAAAAGGTTGATTTACCTCCTTTTAATGGTGAACCCTCTTTAAATCTAGTTTTGGTCAATTTTATATGTTAAATTTGACAAAATAAAATTCTTCTTTAGATTATGAAGTTCAAAATTTACTTTGGGTAAATTTTTAGTATTTTTCTGGTATAGTTTATTTCTTAATGAATAGAGAAAAATACTGTATTTTTGTACAAATGTGGCGTTTAATAAAATTTATTTATAAGGTCATATTATCTTTTTAATTGATTTTAAAGTCTAATTAGAATATATATTTACCAATTAATCAAATTTTGTTCATTGAAATTAATTTTACATGGAAATTGGACATAAACAAGTGTCGGACTTTTGATAGTAATTGTTTCTGAGACACATGCTATTTGTTCTGACAACGGGAATTAATTTTAAATTAATTAATGAAACTTATATATTTTGAATTTGGTAAAATATAAATAATTTTTTAATTTGTATTATCAAATATAGATTAGGTATAATTTGTGGTATTTTTTCTGAAAAACATCAATTTCTAATGAATAGTGAAACCACTTAGTAGTAGTTAAAAAACTGACTTTTTTCATTTAAATGAAATTTTACCGCTTCTGTGAATTGAATTTATAAAATCCAGCATACATGGTTGTTATTAGTAAGTTAAATTTAGTTCAATAATATGAAAATAATTTTTGGTAAATAGTAAGTTTTGACTTATTTACTGCGGTTACAGGTAAATAGGGTAATTGAAGGTAAAAAGAATATTATAATAATACAAAAAAAACCTTAACAGTTATCATAACCTTATTGTATGATTCATTTACAACCATGGGCATATTCGGGACAATTTTGGGACCCCATGGAGCCACATGGGAGTGATAATGACACATTAGATTAATTAACTTAATGTAATGATAAAAGTGATACAAACAAATGTATTTTATTAAATAAATTTTTACAAGGGGTTATATATGCTATATTTTCTAATATATATTAATTAAAAATATAAAATTACTTCCTACATCATGGTATTTTTTTATTTTTTTATACATCAAATAAATTAAATTATTTATTAGACAATAATGATGGAGTATTTGCCTCAATGATAAAATATTTAAATAAATAAGATTATAAATATTAAAAAAATATCCAACACCTATCCAATTTTCAATGGATTATTTTATTTCGACAATGAGTCATCTTATCTTCAACTTTAATTAGTTTTGGACCTTTAGTAACCGAATATCATTTCATAATAAAATAATATTTTCACACTTTTCTAAAGACCCCTTCTTGCCCTTATAAAAATCCCTCAACTCATACACATTCCTCGCACCTCTAAATACCCTTGGATCATCCAAACCCTAACCAAATAATCTCTAAATATCTATCTCCTCCACCTAGAAGCCTCACCTGAGGCAAAAGTCTATTCAAGAAGTTATTTTGGTTCAAACCAATGGCAGTTACCCATATTAAAGGTAATGATTCCTCTTAACGTCTTTTCTTTTATTTTATTTCCCCAACCCCTAAACACTTTTAATTAATTTCTTTTATAACAAAACCAGTGTCCTAAATATACTAGGATGTTTTTATGAGAAGTATTCAAACTATTCTTACACAAACCTCCATCTAATGGGTGAAGAACAAACTTTTTATGTGAATGGAAAACTAACACCTCACGAAATGATGATTGTTCGATTATATCCGACCGCCTCTCATGGTGGCCATTAATATGACACTATATTTATATATGATATATATTATGTTTATGTTTTCTTTATTCTTCTGTATTTTTCTGGTATATCATACCATTACGATTTCCATTATGGGTAAACATGTTAATTTCATTTGAGGAAGTGTGGACAACCGCCCCCTCATTGTGATATAACCCGTTAGTGCCATATGTGGGATGTATAAAGGATAGTGTTAATGATATTATATATGTTATTATACTGGAATTATAATATTCCTTTGTATCGATATGATTTAAATCCATTGAAGTACGAAATAGAAATGAAAGTAGCGTTCATGCATACGTACGGATTACGGTCTCGGAGAATGGTTCATTTCATTTCTTATCTCCAAAATGTTATGTACTATTATAAATACATTTATATACTGGATATATATTATATATTTGATTTATAAATCATGAATACCATTATATATATAATGAACTTTTGACCATCTGAACAACTTGTAATTGTATGGTGTTCATTAGTGACTCAAGTAGCAAATATCGACCAAACAACCATTATTAAATTAAATGATTAAAAAAGGTTTATAACATGATAATAAATGACATAAATTGAATAATAAACATTAAAAGGATCTTAATCAATTTGAAATTAACTTTAGTTTATTATTCCGGTGATTAAATAATGAACGGGTCAAGTCGGACATGGGGTAAGGGACTTCGTCTCAATATCCTTTCATTGAGGCATATTTTGATAATATAACCTTTCTTCTTTTACACGGTGTTTAATAAAACCATTTGAATTTTAATTTCATTCAATGGGGATATTTTTTCTACAAATCTTTTTTCTAAAAAACAAACAGAATGTTTTTAACTTTTGCAGAAACAATAACCTCTCTTCAGTCGTAATCATTATTTGGATTACTCTATAAGCCTTACTGTTTTCTAAAATGAAAAGGAAATCCCTTATTATATTTTTTTGTGTTTTGGTATTGAAAATGGTTTTTGAAATAGATTGATTATTTCAATATCTTGAAATAATTTCTTTTGATTGAAAATTAAATGTTATTAGTGAAATTTTATATTTGCAATATTTTATCTATTATAATTTTATAATGGAACTTGGACATTTGAAGGATGGTTACATGATAAACCAAATGAGGAGTGGTGCCACGATAAACCAAGATGGGTGGATATGTTTTAAACACCAATTCAGTGGGTATGGATGTCGGTTGTATGGCCATTCCATTTAGTGATATGTGTGGAAGTTGGTTTTATGGTTATTCTAATTAAAAACTTTTATGTCCCAAGTTACCTTTATATGTTATGAGTTCTTTATATGGGGTTTTTGGTAATATTTTTGTCACAAAAGTGTAAAAAATGACCTTTCATTCAGTGGAGAGTATTTACTACTTCATAAAGGTGAAATGTATTACTTATGATAAAGTATTCATGGTTTACTTGTTGTTTTGAAAAAATAACAGTTTTTGGTCTTTGTGTATCCCTTACTGAGATTTTTATGCCCATATCATGTTTTTGAAATGTTTTTAACAGGACATAAAGTAGAACAAGGTCAAGGATGGGATCAAGGAAATGTCATGTTGTATAAAACATGGAACGAGACATGACTCTTTTTTTCAAGAGTTTTTATTTTGTGAAGAAAAAGGAAAATGAGTAGATGTGTCTACCTGTATTATTCAAGTTGGCATGTATATGTTATGACCTCATTCTCTAAAACTCTAAACTTGAAATGATCTTCAATATGAATTATTCCTTTAAATTCAATATTATGTAAATGATTAAAGTGGTTCCTTATACATAGTCTATGTATTTTAAATCAATAAAACCATAGTTTTAAATGATAATTTGATTTCATTTGCAAGCTCTTCTAGATTATAATCCTTCCACAAGATATCTTCATTTTAGAAAATATTTTGAATTTTGACCACTTTCCAAGTGTTTTTATCCTAGATTCAAAATTGAAAGTCTCTATCACCATAACATACAATGTAAAATGCTTAGGACTTTTCCTATAGCTTATTACTCTCCTTTATGTCAATATGTACGTAAAATAGTGATAAAAGACATTAAGATGGGAAATTTCAACATTCCATTCAGAAAAATAGTCTTCCAAATGTTGCCTCCTCGATAGAGATAATGGATTCTAATTCACAAATTAGGTTGTACAATTCATAGATTCCAACCAAAATTCCATTTGAAATCCAGAAGGAATGACCATGTAATTTTTCTGGTTTACTTACATTAAATTCATTATCTCCATGAATAGAATTTATTATATATTTATCGGTATTAATTTTACAAATCTTATGCCTTTTCACCAATATAATCTCTTAAAATCCTGGTTTTCTTAATTCCCACCATTATCATACATTAATCATTTCATCTTGAATATGGTCTCTTTTCCATCCATGTATCCCCATCATACTATGGTTTCGATTACCATACACTTGTGATTTATAAATTACACCAACAACTTTTGAGTCACATCATTGATGAAGATAACATAGTACAGTGACCCTCCATGAGAATGAATCAAATTTATCCCACGCATATCTATATAATTTAATTTTAACTTTTGGTTTTTTCTATTTTACCTTATTTTTGGAATGATTCCTTTCACAAATTCTCAAAGATGCATTCATTCCATGTCATGTATTGCATGCTTATGATCATCAGAAATCCCTTATAATCTAGGATTCTCATCCCTTTTACTCTTAATACACCCAGAATATCATGTTATAAGATAGTGGCATTTACTTTTCCATTATGTATAACACCTTCCAATAATCCATTTAGGTATAATGTTGGATCCTTCACTCATTTGGACACCATTATGGAACTGATTGTAAATATATACTCTCTTTCCAGTGAGGATCAATAGAAACCTACCTTATCAAGATTTCTAACTGAAATTATATTCCTTCTTATCCTTGGAATGTAACTCACTCATTGAATGTCTGGAAACATTCATTCCCTTCTATAAAGGAAACATTATCTTTCCAACAAGCTCCATAGGACCATTTTCTATAAATTGTACCTTAATATATCATTTAAAAATGTAATTACTCTTTTTTTCTATCATATATTTAGTGAAATAAGTCTTCAATCTCCATAATCCAATACTCAAGTTAATATATATGACATAGAATAATAAAACTTGAAAAATTTAATATAGGATTATAAAATGCACTTTTATAAGTGTATCCTCCAAAGTTTACTCTTTTGTCACTACAAACATTCTTTATATGAAAATTCTTCCCACATTGCCCACACATGGGGCCACCCTTTTTTAGGATACTAGACCATTAATTTCCTCATAATTTCCCTTTATTATGACATTTATATACTAAGAAATATCCCCTACCTTCCACAAAAAAAATTATTTATAGTATATTCCTAGAAATCCTTTCGATGAATTTATTTATTCTGTATCAGTTCTATAAATTTTGTAAACACCATGCCAGTCTTACCTCTATGATAACTCACTTTAGTAACCCTTACATCCAAAGAATCTTGGAGTGATAAAATTTGAATAAGTTCCCGTTCCAGATCTCTAAAGTTAACCATTACAAATTCCACCTTACATTTAATGATGTTCAATTCATTGATTTGATCAGCTATAGGAATTTCTTAAAAAATACACTTGATGAAAAAACCCTACATGAGATACATGTTTTTCGTTTTTGATGAATTATCATATATATTAGTGATTATTCATAATTTACTATGTTTTATTCCCCTATTAGATGTTAAAATCCACATTTTGAGCCAACATAAATTGGACCATAGTAATTTCCTTCATATCAAACCATTATAATCATTCCTTATTTATTGTTTCTAACTTAATATCCATCAATGAATGATCTGGATCCATTTTTAGTGAAAATTCCCTTATTTTATCTTCCAAAATCAAAATTTATTCCCATAAATCATCTGCTTCCAGACTGTATCCTTGTATAATACTCTTACTTCTAAAGAGATTGAACTGAAACTAAATTTTAAAACACATAATATGGATTATGAACTACTTAATATAATTATCCTATAAGGAAAAGGGAAGAATAGTTCTTCTAAAATAATATTTGAAACACCTTATCCATATTCTAGATATCAAAATATTTGTAAACAAAGCTCTGATACAACATGTTTGGTATAAGGAAACCACTGATAAACAACTTAATGTTATTCCCCTATAACACATAAGGTAGAAAAAATGTTTTGGAATGATCCCATACTAATAATGCATGAAAAAATAGGAGACATTCTACACAAATGTTTACACACTACAAAACGCACTTTTGAAAAAAAACCAGATAATAACTACCACAATAAAAATATTAAAATAAAAAAAATATACAACAAAAGTATATATGTGGTTCATAATTTAATCTTAATCCATGGGGGGAAATGAGAATAATATTTATTCAGGATTAAAATATGGTTATAATGTAACATCTACTCAACCTTTTTATCTTTATATGAGTGTATCCACATAAATATTATCTTAATAAGTACCTCCCCATTTCATTAAAGACATGTAGTGCCTCAACTACTCTTTCTAGTGAATAGTTAATGTATCTGGAAACTCTATAAAAAGAATCTTATGTTTCCATCAGAAATAATATTATGTAATTAATTTTATCCTTCACACTCCACTTTCATACCCTTCAATAGAAACTTCTAATTACCTACTTCTGTCTAAAGTTATTTTTTTCATACTTTCAAACTTTTATTCCGTGTATTTTATCCCCAATATATCTATCTATGAATTGGATGTTAGTCTTTTCAAATGTATCCTTCTATTGGATATATTCCCTGTTTGAAAAATGGTATTCACATGGTTTCATAGAAAATAATGATCTACCAAAATTAAATCAATATAAAGGAACCATTATAAAAAAAACTAAATAATTGCATAATTAGGGTTTAAATGTATAGTAAAAGTAGCCAATTTTCTATCCATATTCCAATCTAGTAAATAGTTTACTAAAATAATATCAAATTAACTCAAAATTATATGGAAAAAAACATAAATAACCCTATTACATATAAAATATAGAAACAATTTCTTTAAAAACTAAAAAAAATAAAAAATAGAATTCATTTATTAATTTAGTTTAGTTTTTACCTAACAATTTACATTTTTCATGCATAGAAAATCCTCAATAAAGTATACAATGACTACGATACAGCCTTTTTTATTTCTATAAGTCCACATGTAAGTAGTAAATTCAATTAAACTTTATACATTGACAGCATGATCCTTATTTTATTTTATCTCTTTCTCAAATTTTCAAAAAATCAATATTTATTGTATGCTGAAAAACAAACATAAACATTGGATAAAGAGAATAAAAAAATTAAACAAAAATTTTTAACCAATGTAAGTGGATACTAATGAGATATGATCCTTATAGTATGTCCTTTCATAGAACCCTCTTGATTTAAATCATTATTACCAAGTCAAGCATAACCATTTCATTATTAACTTTATTATAACTTGAACTTTGAATAGTTTTAATTTTTAATTGTTTAGAACATATAACATCATTGAATATAATCTAGAAAATATATTTTGATCAATAATATTTCACCTACAATGTTTCTATTAAATGATATAGAAACTACTTTCCATTTCCTATCAATATTTTCCCATGTGAATTATTCCAAACTCGAAGATAAAGTCCTTATTTTTTGCACGATGATATCTCTCTTGAAATTTTTTGAATTATATATCTATGGAATTAGATACATTTGATAGATCCATTTTATTTTCAAATATGTGATATTTATTTTGTGATTTTGTTACCTCCATCGAGAATGGAAGATTGGTCTGTTAAAGTTAAATCGATCCTAATATTATTTAAAAATGATATTAGAAACATATATAATGACGTATTTAAGCTAATCATAATGTGATGTGTTCAATAAAAGGTGATATTTTGTATATTGATAAGTAAATATTATTTTTATTATACATAAAAAATAAAAAAAAATTATGAAAAGAACATATAATTAATCAATTATATATTTGTAGTGTAAAAAAATTATATGAAAACAATTAAATAAATTTCCATAAAACTAATTTTTTAGCCTCAAAACAATTCATAATTTTTATAAAATAAAATATATTTTCATAATCAAATAATATAAGAACATTTATCCATATCTTAATATAAATCACCAATAATAATATAAAAGTAATAATATTTAATATATTATTGAACAAAACCATTGGTGATTATAATTAGAAAATATTTTAAAAATTATGTATAAATAAATAATTACTTATAATTAATTTGATATTTCATTTAACACATCATGTAGACAAAAATAGAAAATAAAAACCAGTATTGTTAACTCAAAAATATAGTACCCCTTAAATTGATATTTTTAAGAACACTTTTAACCAAGAAAATGAGGGGAATCGTAAACTTGATTCAATATATCCTTTACTTTAACCAATAAAAAGGTCTATATTCCAATAAAATGGAATTTAAAGACATAACCGGTCAATAATTATCAGTCCACATCTAAAAAACAGGATTCTGGGATCTATATTTCTTAATGGGTTCCCATGATCTACCCAATCGATAACAAAACTACTTCCATAACCTAGTTTCTCTATCTTCCTATCAGAATCCCTCAATCCTGAGGGATCAAAATAAACATAAATTAAAATAAGAGATGTTGAGTGTCTTGTATTAAAAACCTATTAAATGAAATCTTGGAAGAAACACTCAAATATAAATTACAATTTAAATCACTCTCATTATATAAATTTATTGTAGACTTCAAGTGATTAAAAACTCACAAGTGTATCTCTTTGTTTTTCACTGATCCTTGAAGGAGTGGTCCTATTTATATACAATCCTCGAATGGTTAAATAACAACATGTTAAGGGTTATTTTTAAATGTATCAAAATCATGACTATCATCATATGATTATACCAACAAATTTTTATATATTATGATGAAGTTATTTCTACACCAATATATCACTCACAAATTCGATGAAAATAATCTACATAGAAAATTCAGTCATCTAAATTTTCTAACTAAATTCCTCCAAAAATAATATTATTTCACTTTCATTATGTATAAAAAACAGACACAAAACTGATAACTTGAAGTAAAATAAAATTATTACATGACTGTGTTTTAATTTTATAAACTAATGATAAGGTGTTTCGTTTACTCAACAGTCTCCCCTTTTGTAAATAATAAACACAAATGAAAATTTTAAAAACCAAATTCATATAAAAAACAAATATACCACTGTGTAAAATAAAATAAGTTTCAAACCCTCTCTAGTATTTTAAAACTAATCTTCTTAGTAAACTAACTTTTTTAAATACCTCCGATTTAATAAAAAAAAATTAATTTTTTTAAAATTTCTCCACCTATGTGATTTTTAAAAAGAATAACTGGTAGAATAGTTTTCATAGATTATATGGTTATCTCTCATTCAAAAAAAATTCAAACAAAAACCTCTATTTGTAAAGATAATTTCTTTTAGAAACTTCACCCCTTTAAATTTTAAAAATGAGAGCCTGAAATAAAAAAACACATTTATATTCATTTGTATCAATAAAAAAAGATAAACCTTTAATTGTTTTAGAATAACTAAATATTAAAGTAATGAAACAACATTCAAACCATTTAAATTATAAATTATAAGAAATTGAAAATCGAAATCATACATGAAATGAAAAAATTAACCATTTGATAAATATAATAATATTCCAAGAGAAATCAAAGTTAAGATATATAGATCGACAATAATATCACAAGTATTGGAAAATGAAATTTCAGTCCTTTTTAAGAAGTTATCAATATTGGGTTTTAGTCTATTAATTTTCATAAATTTTTTAGTCGAGTTATTCTCTTAAGAAACTAGCATTAATTCCAAGATAGCTATCTATTATTTTTAAGCACAGTATCAGAAACAAATCTTATACCAATATTTTATAGGGTTGATGGATATTTTTCCACTGAGATATACTTACACCGTTTTATTGGAAAATTGTTATTAAAATTGGTATATACCAACTACTCTCAAACCATTGGTATATATAATTTAAAAAGAAACACAAATATCAATGGTTTTTTAAAACCGTATGTATAGGTTCTATGCCAAAAAGAATCTATGGTGGGTTTTCAACAATGGTAATATCTCTTAGAACAGAATGACATAACAAGTAACCTAGGCCAAATTTTGTGTATATAATTAGATAAATATATATGTGTACCAAAATAATTGTAAATTTTGAATTATTTCATTTTATTTTGTTCAAATGTACAAAAAATAATATTATATATACCAATGAATTTGGAAAACCACTAGTATAGATATGAAAAATTGATGGAGCTATAATAATAATTTTGGAAAACTATTGTCATTGGTCTCATTTTGGAATCTATTCCAAAAATTTTGGAAAAACATTTGTATAGGTCCTAGAAAATAATATTGTTATACCAATTGTTTTTGAAAAATATTGGTATAGCTACCTTTTGATTCCTATATAAATGGTTATATAAAACGATTGGTTTAGTTGACAACCATACAATAACGTTTTTAAACCATTGGTATATAATATATTTCTAATAGTGGTATATGTTTTCTAATCTTTCTCTAAAAATCATTCTTCATTTTCTTTAGGTTTTCATATTTACCCATATAATCATAAATTTTGAGATATGGATAGATCTTTCTACTCATTAACTAATTTAGACATATCTAAAAACACTTTATCAATATTATTAAGAAAGTATTTAATTATATATAATTTCTTTCATAGAACATCAAAATATTCCTTCAACTTCGCACACTATTATTCAATGGAAGTGATATCTTTATCTTAATATTTTAGATAATTTGAGAAACCATTCATATTTTGGTTATGAAATTCAAATTCATTGTAAATATTTAGTGGATCTCCTGTAATTTATAAATCTAATTCAACCATATTTTTCTTCCACTATGAATCTTGTGTATTGACAACTTGGAGTAATATTAAGTTTACTATGAAATTGAGTTCTATAAAAATGTTTGTAATTGTATCCAACTTATTTATAATATTTTATGAACAATCTACAATTTTTTCCATTCATTTCACTCTAAAATTTGAATTAGATACAGATTTTTTATCATATCTTTCATTCAAATATGAAATATTTATATGATACAAAACTTTATTTTCAGAGTTTTCCTGTGAAATATCTATAACATTTGTAGATTCAATTTTTCCAACATTTATTCCCTCATTTATTTTTCTTCCCATGATTTTTCTTCTATTTACATTAAATTCTATTATATGGGATAGAACTTGATTCAAAACAATTTTCTTCTGAATAAGAAGTAATCTCAATATTTGGGGATGTAGTATGTGCTTTAAAAGTTTAATTAATGGCTCTTTTATTTAAGGTTAATCATTAACATCATTACCATTCTTAAATTTTTCTTTTTTATAAATGATTTTATCTATTTCTATATTCTAAAATGTTTTTTACCAATATAACATTTGTAGAAGGTAATTCATTATAATCAAATACCATTAAAATTATATCTAGTGAAATTACATTCATTGTCTTTTTAGCTGGTTTAGTAACTTTTATAGGTGGAGAAGGGAGTGATGAATATTTTGTTACAACTTTTTTCATTGTATCAATCCCTTTTACATTAAAATTAGAAATAACTCTCTACTATAGAATATTTTTATATAAAACTTCACCTACCCCGCATTTCTTCTCCTCTAGATTTTAATGTTTATATAAGTATCTCTTGGGTATTTTTATATTCTCCTTTTATGACTTCGTTCCCTTTTCCTTAGATTCTTCCCTAAAATTTCTTTCGAAATTAGAGAAGCATCATCTGATGGCCTCTCAGCATTTTCCTATTTATTAAAGCCATGCAACAACTTCAAATTATAAATAGTTTTATAATTGGTCATATTTCCCATTACCCTTTAATAATGAGATTCATTCTCAAATCCCTTGGCTCTTGGAATCTTCACCAAAACTACATTCAACATTAAAGAAAATAAAAATATTATTTTCATCATTAATGTGGGAATATCGTTAATATAACACCAAAAACATTACAACATTCATCTTTTTCAGGTGCATAAGAAATTCCAATATATATACATCATAAATTTTGTTTGTATCATTATCATCATTCCTAAATAATAGGAAATATTGATAGTAATATAACGCAATTCATACATTCAGTGAAACTTGTGTCAATTAATGTACATTCTCCTTAACCATAAGAAAATTTTCATCAATTTAGATCTTCAATAAAGGTGTAATTTTTATTGAAACAAATAATGATTCTCCATGGAAAGGTAGTCCCAGAAGTTGAACAAACCTACTCATGGTTAAACCTAATGTTTTCTCAAAGATGTTAAGTGATACTCTTTTTTAACGCCTAATTATATAAATCAATTTGTACCAAACAAATCACTGATGATTGAGGAATAATTTAGCTCATAATCTTCTTTACCCATGGTAATATCTTCCCATATAAATAATTTAATAAAATCCTTTCAATGAAACTCGTGATTTATAAATTGATCATGATTTACTAAAAATTCAACAAAAAAATTTCTCTATATGATTTCTTTAGATGATTTATTTACATGGTTTGAAAATGAATACTAATTCAAAAAATAGATACTTTTTTATAGGAGCACAAAATTTATTTCATACAACAGAATTTCGGTTCACCTATTTATATAGACATAAAAAAATATATTACAAAAACTGCTGATCATCCATGATTGGATAATCCAGTATGTTTCCCACAAAAATATATAATTGGATAATTAATTTAAAAAATGAATATTTCAATTACTTAATGTTTATACATCTAAAATTTTACCTTCTTACATAAAAAAATATTTGTTGTAAGTTCAAATAATAGTTCATCAAAAAATATATCGATATAATAAATTAAAAATTATACTAAAAGTTATCATTCTATAAATAGGTATGATCATCTTATTTCAAATATGGTTTTAGATATATTTATATAAAGAGTAACATCTTAACAATTTAAAAGTTTTCTTTATAAGAAGTTAGCTAAAAACATAAAACACTGACTCCCCCTAAATAAAATGAATCAAATAAATCTATTAATAAAAACATTAATATATTTTCAACTTACTAAAAAAGAAACATATCAAAAAATATATTATATATTGTGGTAGAATAAAACAATTACCAATGCCCAGAAATATATGTCTAGCTACTAGCGTAGTTTGAATTAATGTATTCATATATTAGTTTTATGAATATAGATTTTCTTGGTTCGGAATATATTTGAAAAATGGTATATTGGAACCCAAATTTTCTTAGTTATCTAGTATTGATAATAATCAAAATCCTTATAAATAAAATGTAAAATTATTCTTAAATATTGAACTTTACTCAAAGACTAATTCTTCCTTTAATGTCTTCAAATTTGACAAATAGTGAAAAAATGAATTTTGTTGGGTATAAAATAGTGCGATTGACAAGGTGAGATTCCAGTGGATTGACTTATAAGTTTAGGGTAATTATTCTAGAATGATTTAACATTAGATATATTTTATAAAAATATTTTCTACTAGTCTCAATTCTATATAGAAAAAACATTTAACTATCTATCTCAAATTCAAACATAAAAATTGTTTTTTTATATTTATACGGGTTTACATCATTCTCATAGTTATTTACCTTTTACTCATAAAACATGAAACTATATTTTTATTTTTTAAGAGATACTTTTCCCTTCTTATCATTATTAACCTCAGAAAATTTATTTGAAAATTCTTCTACCTCATAATTTGTTTTTTTATTCTTGGTTTTTTGTTTGTAAATGGCATATTAAGTATTATAAAATTTAGCCTTCCATTAAAATGACACATTATTGAGTAAACTATACTTTTTAGTAAGTATGGATAACTCAACCTTAACATTTTCACATTCATCATTTACTCTATTTTCCCTCATTTTAAGACTAGTTATGTAAAAATACATCTATTAATCTATAGGAGCATCAAAATCATATTCAATCATAAATTCATCACCAATTTAAGAGTAGAAAAAATTTTAATCAAGATTAATATTGGAATTTTATTCAGTTTTCATTTTCTCCATAATTGATATTATATTTTTTTGACATTGGCATAAAAACATGTACTTTTATGTTTATCATCAATATCCATAGATGAACTACTAGAAGTAGTATCTTCTTCAATAGAACTACATGTATCCAATGCTTTAGAATTTACTTTTATTTTATCAAATACTATTTTATTTGTTTTTTTAGTCCTTTCTTCCTCTTTAACTCTAGATAATCTAGTTGAATATGACTAGGTTTTTGGAATTTCCTCTAGATATTTTCTAATTATTCCTTTTTATCATATTATCATTATTTTACTATTTATAATCTCTCTAAAAAAATATGATTTTTTATATATTGATTCATTATTCTATAGAATTAGGAAATTTCACTTTCACTTAGTTCAACATAGTTATATCCTCTGGATGTGTTGGGTTTGGCATTATGTGACATCGAATTTAAAGATCTGGTAGATGTAGTTGAAACTCACTTTTTATTTTCTTTTCTTTATTTATATCTTTATTAAAGGGGATTTCATATGGCATTAAATTTCAAATCAATTCATCAAGAAATAACATAGTAATATGATTTGTTTCATCATTATACTCCACTTGTATTACTGCTCCATCGTAAGTATATCAAGGTCCTTTTATAATAACTGATCAACATATAAATATTTATACAAATGATATTTTATGTTGTTTATGATTTCCATTAATCTCTCACAGATTTTGGAAAAACATTCACTGGGTATAAATTAGAATTCTTGATATTCAGTTCAAATCATATCTTTCTTAATCATAAAAACATTTGATATTTCAAAATTTATAACCTCTAATTTCTCTCAAATCTTACAAGATGTTATACAAAAAGAAACACAGAAATAGATATTACATTGAATTGAACATCGAAATTTATTTCAAACTCAAATTCTTTCTTCAAATTCATATTGTTTTCGTACCTTGAAAATGTAGCAAGTTCATTCTATGAAATTTTTTACGTTTCAATCAACATGAAAGAATTTTATACGCCATTATTGATTAAAAACATTAAATAAGACCACTCCAACAGTCTTAATCAAATCTGTGAAAAATAGAACATCAATTAGGATTAATATTTTCAATAGAGTCTATATTTATTCATATTATACCATAAAGTAATTAAATATAACCGAAATAAAAAAACAATTACTTAATGTAGTAGGCACAATAGAAATAAATGAAACGTTGAGTACTAATTCATAAATCAACTAACCCCTTATAAATCACTCTATTAACCAAAGATTGATGGAAATAACAAAACTAATTCAAGTTAGCCTTTACAGTAATTTATCGAAAGTTCTATCTTCTAATACCCTGAAATCCCTCATCATAACTTTTTAGTAGACATTTTTTTACTTCTAAAATCTACAATCTTGGATCTGTCTTCCCCAATTGAAGCCCTTAATCCACCAGATTTGCAGAAAATATTATTTCACAGCACAAAAAATCCTATCAGAATCCCTCAATATCAAAGGATCTAAAACTATAAAATTATAATAGTATTTTTAAAAATATTTATAATGAAAACCAATGAATCGAATTCTTAAAAGAAACATTCAAACAAAAAAAACAATTGAAATCTCTCTCGTGATAAAAATCTATTATAGAATTCAAGAAATCAAAATCTCACAAGGTTATATTTTTCTTTTTATTTTTGATACTAAAATTAGTAGTTATATTTATAGAAAATTCTCTTATATTCAGATCTTGTATTCTTTGGGAGTAGTTTTAACTACATTAGAATCACCTTCATAGTCATTTGATGATATCATCTATTATTTATATAACTTGATGATGTCATTTCTATACAACTACCAAGAACATAATGTCATTTAAAATAATATGTGAAAAATGCATCCATCAAATTTTCTCACTAAAACCCTCCACAATTAAGATCATTGTATATTTATATAGAAATAAAATAATCAAAATAAATAGCTTCAATAGATGTCAAATTATGACATAATGATTTTATGGATTGATGACATGTCTATATGGTAGTGAAATTTTATATGTAAAAATATAATAGGAATAATATTTAGTTATGAAAAATAATGATCCAAAGATTATATTGGAAGGACAGTTGTCAATTGGAAATTGGTGATTGGTGGGAGTGAATAAAGAAAAACAGAATGAATTTTATGGGAATATTGATGAAAAAATATATTTTTCCAAAGTAGATAAGGTTTTGTAAATCATTGTAGAGAAAAATATGACAATGGAAATTTTTGAAACTCTGATGATGTCATTACTTGTCCTATATGGGATCATGTTATCACTACCCCTAGCCTGTCTCTAATAGGCCAGGGGTTGGTGGCTTACACTGAGTAGGAATATCCCACAAAAGGGAGTCATTGGCCTAAAGAACCTATACACACACATATATCCAAGACACGGATGTTGAAATGTAAACTGATTGAATGAATGAATCCATATATATAAGATCTCATTACAGAGTATGACAGTAAATAGACTGGAAAGTAAATAGGGCCAAATACAAGCCCACCTCAAAGAGTTTGTAACCCAAGTACAGCCTGAAAGTAAATGTACTTTGATTGTTGTCTAAAATTTTTTGGAACACACCTCTATGTGTCTGGTCTCACGAAGTATTTCCTAGTCCTAGTCTTTCTAGGACTCCATTGAAAGGTTGATCATCTCATCAAGACATGAAAAATCCAGGAAATGTCCTTGTAGTGGTGATTAATGCAATACTCAGAAGGACACACTAGAGCCAAAAATAAATATATCAAAGGAAATTACAGTTATCTCTACATATGTATGTGTCTAGGGAACATATAATAAGAATATCCATATATACTAGAGAGAGACGCCACACAATCAGGTGACCACAAACAACTGCCAGCCACAGGATTCCAGACGAAGAACACTTGTTCTGAGAGAAATCACTCCTCAAGTCACGATATCATCAGAGACACTCCACGAAGAGGTATATCTCATTTGAGCCCAATCCAAAGAGAGCGCATTATTTAAGGAACAATGTGATACATATAGAGGGGTCACACCTAGAACTGACTGGGGGGCACCACATATCGCACTTAGAACCACTATGGGATACCAACTACCCAATCTGGAGTAACCCACTACTTAGGGGACCATACCAAAATCAATGGGGATGCCACAGAACCTACTGATGTGGCCCTCTACATGGAGGATCAATATCCTACATAAGGGGTTATGTGACTCTATAAACTCTACTAGCAGTGATAGAGGATCGTACTCCAGTATCAAAGAGGGATGCTATACTATATGTGAGACTCGGCCTCTAGAGGGGATTACAATCCAGTGATGTGGATGTAATGTCATATTGAACCCTCAAGTAAATGAGCATGGGAACACTCTAATACAATACTAGTCCAATCTAAAAACTCTCCACTTGTCTTAAAATGACCATCTCAATGTTAGGGTCTCAACACTGCATAAGGTTCATCAATTGGACGCTCTGTTTAGGATATATGCTTGATTCAGAGAAACTACTCATAGGCTTGGTGAGGACTTGCGGACCTACCACTATGGTATATCCACCTACCCCCATGTTCAGTTGACTTACCACGTGGCCCAGTTGTGCGGTCACTGCACACGCAATCAACTATTGTATTAGGTGTAATCCTGGAAACTCGATCTATCACAGGAGATTGGCATGGGTGACCATCGTAGGTGACTGTTGTTGTCGTCCACCACCAGGCTCTGCCCTAGTTTCCCTAGATTTGTCCTGAGATTGGCCCATCCAACCAACCAGACCTGACCCGCCAACCCAAAATGACATGTCCTATCCTCCTAACCAGGCCAGATGTACATCCACCACTACCACCACATCCCACTACCATAGTCATGTCACTGGTTGTCGTCTCCTGTATACATTCCACCATATAACATCGTCGATGTGGTCATGCTAGTGGTCCCTTCTAGGGGCCATTGTGCTTTATCTTGTGCCTGAAAAATTTAATGGTCACAGATCACTTCTCCCTCAGTCATGATCTACACAGATCTTTCATTAGCTATCAATTTTCCTTGAATACAGGGACCTAATTGGGTTTGGAAGCATATGGAAACATCTATCTGAAACCTGTAGGGTTCCAATAGTGAATAATATGAAGAACGGAATAAGAAAATAACATTTTGAAATTGTGAGTAATGAACCTTGATCGTTTTTCATTTCAACCTCAATTGTTTTTTTTGGAATGATAAATGAAGAGTAATAAATCCATGAACCAAAAATAATTCCATAAATTTTAAATATACAGGTGATGTTCATTTAATTTATTCGTGTTCATCTAAGATTAATAATGGGATGAAATTCAATAAAAGAACAACCTAACTCAATTCGGTTTGATCACTAATGAAGACCGATCGTTGTGTCACATGCGTTGGTGAGATCCATCAAATTCGAGCCTCTGTCGATCGACCAGTCTACCATCCATAAATTCATCATCATTATTCAAAAGGATTCTCCAATGATTTCTCTATTTTTTATCAATTTTCCCTAGGGATATGTGTCTATCCTTGGTATTTTTTCATAATTGTCTAATTAAAGACATAATAGTCATTCTGTCAGAAATAATTTTTATTAAATTATTTTATTCTTTTTACATCTGGTAGTAGTTTCTTCATAAATGACCTGCACCGACTAAGGTTAGTTCAATCCTAAGGTGAATCCACTATTCTAAACTCAATGGTTCCCTCATATTTCTAATTTGGGCACCTGTTTAGGATTTATATAACTTTTTGGAAAAAAAATGTTTCCAACACTTTCATTGGGGAACACATTCATCCATTGAGGATGTGCTGAAGATTTTCCCACATTCCCATATTCCATAGGTGAGTGGTATATGTTTCTTATTCAGGGATGTTTTCTCCATGACCGAAATGGGATGATAGGATTTTGGTTCCTCCTTCTATGTATTCCCCCTTAGAACTTGTCACCTAGTTTTGGTCTCCCATATAGATTAGATATTTTTCTTAAAACTCTTCCCAATGCCATATCATTGTGGGTGCTGGTTAATTACACAAATTTTTCAAGACATTCCATGGGGTTATGTAAGGGCAGAAACCTTTGATCGGGGAAGTATTCATGTTGGACATCTCTGGCGTGTCTTGATGTCGAAACACTAACGCATCTGGGTTTCTTCCTCTTATGGTAGGGCTTAACGAGGGCACAAAAATTTGAGGCATCACACATTTAGTGTGGGGACTTATATGTCATAGGAATATATCTAAGGTTTTACTCAGCTTCCCATGTCTAACAGAGGTTATTCTGAAAGGTTAACATCTTGCAGAGATAGATCAGAATATTCATAGCACTGATAGGAGTGGATCAGATGGGTGCAACCCCACGATGGAGAACCTGATATTCCTACTATATGGGTGGATTAAGAAGTCCAATGAATATGGATCTAAGGATTTTTGGCTCCCTATAAAGGGAACACTAGGGTTTTCCATTTTCTAGGATTGAACCTCATGGAGGTTTCTAATGTTCCCCATCCATAGATACATGGATCAAACCCATATATTTCAAAGGGGTGATGAATTGGGGTGTGAAAAATGAGAGCAACCTGGAGACATTTTGGCCCTTACGTAGGGATTGTGGCATTTTGCAAGAGGGTCTCTCTTGGTTGGATGGTAATGGATTGTGTGGGGCTTATGTGTGTTTAGCAGTCTGATTTCTCCTAAGAGCAGAGAGGATGTGGGTGACATGATCTCACCATGATGTGGAGTCCTGGGTAAGAATCAAGATGGATATTGATGGTTGAGTTAAGTAGATGGAGAATGAGGTGGAACTGATGTGAAGATTAAGGTGAGGTTGGGATTGAACCTCATAGGGGCTTCATATGTATCCAAGTGGTGGGGAATCAAAGTCAACGTAGTTTAATGGGATGATGGGACACCTTGAGAGGTGACCCATGAGAATGGACACATGGATGGGACCTAGAGGAAGTGATATCTCCAGGTTGTGGTGTGACATTCCCGAAACACAAAGGCCCATGTAAGATACCAGGATGGGACATGGGTGATGGAATTGAACCTCAAGGAGAATTCCTATGTATCCCTGTGGAGGGGAATAAAATTATGCATAGTTCAGGATTGGGGCATGGAATCGGGGTTTACACAAAGGACAATGAACTGATGACATATTGGCGCTTATGCGTGGTTAGCAGCCTGAGATTTGTTCTGATGCCACTATGGGACAGACCATGGATGTGGGTCACAACAAAGGGGACACAGAAGATTACCAGTTTTTGGGATTGAAACTGAGGGAGTCTTTCTACATACCCATCTAAGGATACAGGGATAAAAACACACATAGTTCTAATAGATACAAGTTAACATTGTGGGGGATGAAAGGCAACAAAAATTTTATTTTCATGCAGGAAGAGGGTGAACAGATGTGAAGTGGTCAGGATCGATGGGTAATGGGCTTGAGCCATAGGGAAGCTTCCTACATACCTTGATTGGAAAGGGCAAGGATCAAAGTCCACCAAAATAAAAATTATAGTTTGGGGCATACACTTTATGGTAGGCTGGGGAGGATGTCATGGTCAGTGCTTACACAAAGCCCACGTGAGTCATGTTAGGTGTGAGAAATAAGAGGCATCAAAGACCTGATGTTCACATCACAAAATGTACATCTATGAGGAATATATTAGGTCTTACTTATGGCTTTCACCCGAGGGAGACAGAGAATGGGACTTACTCAAAGATGGAGGCCCAAGGGTGATAAATCACAAAGTGAGGGGATGGGGTAATGAAGGTCCATGTGCGCCTCTCCCCTCTAGGCTTGGTGCACAAAAAAAGAGAGGAGGATCAAGAATTATATCTCCTGCAAGAAATCCTAGGGGACTACACCAAGATGGTTTCCCATCCCCATGGATAGATTCTATTCGAGCAAAGAGGATCTCATTCCATGTGAGAAGTATCGCGCTCCCATAGCGACCAGTGGGAATGGAGAATGTCTGAGATGGGCACCCCACATATATTTCATGAGGTGAGGACACATTTCAGAATCATGTGACAAGGATTATGGTTCATTGTAGTTTAATGTCCTGCAGCTCAGACGAGTATGGTTCACTCTCTACCCCTCGGACTTACAAAATTGATACCTACCCACCCTTGTGGAAGGGAAGGAATCAGCAATGCAATGGTGAGATGGGTTTTCGGAGTGATTCGTTGAGCGGTTCATGTTAGCGTGGCCATACGAAGAGGCAATATTCGTTAGTGTGCCTATGTGAAGATGCATTAGGCTAAGCAATGAAATGTGAATCATATACCATGATACCTTGAAATCAAATCGTGCAAACCTAGAGGGTCTAATGGCTGAAGCAAAAGAATGATAGGGGTACTGCGAATAAGATTGGATCAGACATAGTGCCTTAGGGTTATAACAACACATGGAGAACATCAGGATGGGAGAGTTCAAGATGAGTGGTTGCATGCAAGATGGGGCAGTTGTGCACAAACTGAATAGATGCATGCAAAAAAAGTTCTTATGCAATGAGAAAATTGTGCACAAAACAGATCCTTTTTGTGAAAATTCAATAGGTTAAAAGGAAATGTATGAGTATCAAGCCCACGATGGCCCACTCAAAGGAGGACCCCTGGGAGACCTGTTGTGAAAGTTCCAATACCTTGAGGCCAGAGTGTTTTTTGGGTGGTTGTGGAAGTGGTGTCTTTCAAGTTGATGATCATCGGTTCGTCTTCTATAACTATCCTAAAAAGGTGGGGGTTACACATCTATTTATATCCTAAAACATTGGTGTCAGCGTGATGTTGCAGTAGCATGAAAAAAAATTACATCACATCGGGCACAGAAGGGTTAGTGTGCCTCAGGGACACCTGCACACATGACTCTGTTCCTTCGTTCCATTTCCTTGGCTTGGTTTTGAGGAGGTCACAGTGAAAGGATCCCATAGATGTCACATTGGGCATTCAAGGATTTAGGCACCTCAAGGAATCTTGTGCTCCCAATATTCTCCCTTCGTTCCAATTCCCTATATGGATGTGGATGGTCATCGCAGAAACCTTCCATTGACGTCGCATTGGGTGGGCAAGGGTTTGCGTGCCTCAGGGAATCTTGTGTGCACCCCTTTATTCTAGCATGAAACACCCACCGCCATCGCAAAATTGTCTATGGATACTCAAAATGCCTTTGGGTTAATTTAATGTTCTTACTCAGGGTCCTATCTGAAATTCGGTGTCAAAAATCCCACCCCCCTCAAAATCAAATTTGAAGGGGGAACCGAAGGTTAGATTCTAAGGGTTGTAGTGGAAAGTAGAGAACTGCATGTTCAGTGTATGCCGAAATTTCATTTTAGTGCGCAGGACACTTCTGCAAGTGCGAGAGGTTTAGTATGTGCCAATAAATACACTAAGGGCCCCTTGGTAACCACATTGACTTTTCCATACGGCATGCACTTTTTCCCTCTTGCGTGAAAAAGGTCCACATCCATGGACAAGTTCTTGTGGCCTATTGTGAGTTTTGTGCACACTCTCGGGCACTTTCGCACCACCATTCATTCTTCTATGTGCCCTATTTTTAGTGATATTATTTCAAACAATAGTTATTCTTCCATGTAGATTCCCCATTATTTCATGCAAATACCTTTGAGTTTCAGAAAACACAACAGAAATGGATCCTTGACCGACTAATGCTGAGAGGCAGGCCACTAGAGCTACATGGAGAACTCAGATGATCACGAGCCCTCTGATTCATCATACAAGAAGGCTTTCCTATGATAATAAAATGATTTTTGGCATGCTTAAACAATCTCAAAAGGATTAATTCCTAAGTGATGGTCTTCTGATATGGAACTTCAGAATTTTGGAGGAGGTAAGGATGCCAGACGCTGAAACGAATACACTACAGTCATGGGAGACATGTGAGGATAGCTTTCTGTAGTTCTAAACCACAAAAAACTGTTATCCTACTAGGGAAACATAGAATAAAAACATCTATATCCTGAATTCGAAGACTAGGACAATTGTAGGAAGTGATCTGGTTCCTGAGGAATCTCTAGCTCATTGTGCAAGCTCTTTCAAAAGTAGTATTACAAATTAGAAAAATGTTTGAAATATTGGGAATTTATTTCTATGGATAATTTCATTTATTAATGGAAATTGGTGTACTAGGTACGCTTTACATGAAAGGATTTTAGGGAAGATCAGCAGTCCATCGGACTTTTTGAAGTTCTTTGGACATCACAATTTCACTTCTACGAGTAGCAAGACCTGTTATAGGAGCTATTTAACTGATGGTCTCTCGGTACCAACACCATCCACCTCCAACACGGTGAGGTGGGTATTAGTCTATGTGATGTCCATTGCATTGGAGGAATCCCATTGAAGGGGTACTAGTATGATGAGTTCCTCTGAATGGAGAACTACTGGGGGATATAACGTGCACCCCTATCCTGACATGGAATCTGCTGACGCTAGATAATTAGATGTCGAAAATAAAATATATTCTGACGTATATATCCTATCTAGTATGGTTCATTCTATTTCTGACCTAAGTAAAGGTAGTGAAAATTTTAGTCTAAGGGATGTTGTGCATAAACACATCACATAGGGGAAAGGTGGAATCATATTGGATGGTCCTAGAAGCAGGATTGTACCGATCCTGGGGCATTAGAATAAATGAATATCGGGACCCGAATGTAAAATATGTCACCTTCCTTGAGGAATTATTTAGAGTGTGGCTATTTCTATTGAGGTACACAAGGATGGGGGTCTTCCCATGAATTCTAGTGATGGACAGGATCGTGGCAGTAAATAATAAGCTTAATCTGGTACTCTCGTACTGGCCAGGCTATACATCATTCTAGGATGCATCTTGAGGGGAAGTTTTCCCAAAGGATATGTGTGTCATTCCAAATCCTTCATTGCTGGGTCATATCCCACAATGGTGGGTATTATTTCTCAAAGTCCAGTCACCCTCCAAGTGACGTCATGTAGCCATCCCTCTTGAATATTGATGGAATCTGCCCACTAATGCTTAGAAAAGAAGGGATCAACATCAATATCAGCAGCCATACTAATGAGGACATTCACCCATTCTAGACCCAAGTTGGTCAGATGTTAGATGATGGGAAGGGCCAATTGGAGTATACAGAATACCTGCATATCATTAGGGGCGGTGTGCTAGTAGCCCGAATCGATGGAAAAATCTTCGGCGAACCGTATGTGCTGACTAGGTTTTCCATTCAGTTTGAGTGCATGTTTTGGATTCCAAATAAAGTATACACAAAATTTTGGGAAGAGTTATATCCTTTAATTCACCAAAAACTATGGCCCATGTTCATGACTGCAGGCCTATTTGAAGTCATCACTCTCCCCCTACAAATTTATGTGTTGGCCTGTCAATAGAGTACACCAAAAATTGGACAAAAACGTACCCCAAGGCAATTTTAGGGAAATGCATCTGACAAATAAAAGTGGCTAGTGAGTATAACAGAGAGCGAGGAGGTAGATAGGGTACTATAGGGGAGGTGATATAAATAATGGTCCAAGTGGCTAGAATGTCTTTGGCTTGAACTTTATCAGAAGGAGCATCGAAAGGTGAGAATGTTCCTCTGCCATCGGATGACGGATGGTGCTGTGGGCAGTCTCGTGGGCCAGATGAGTAACTTCCTATGAATATGCTCAAACACCTACTAAATTCGACTACCAATTCTATCATATAATCTCTAGGGTATTCCTAAAGGACGCTGTGATAATATATGTCTACTGAAGAGCTATAGCGAAGACTGGTGCATATTGGGCTTGACATTCCAAACATAGGGCACAACCAAGTGTTAAATAGGGTAAACATTCATCACCAAAAATCATATATAATAGCCATGGATATGTATGCATGCCTGTGAGGGTGGTATTAAGAGCCTTATCTGATGGTGAAAATGATACTTGGCCAGGAACATGACCCAATAAAGTTACTTTCCGAGGATGAATATGAATAAGAAGAAAAATAGGAAGGGGAATAGGAGGAATAAGATGAAGAAGGAATAGATGAATAGGATTAAGAGGAAGAAGACGAGGAAGAGGATAAAGGTCTTAGTGGTGAAGGAAATTTAGAAATAGCCACTCTCTAACAAATACCATGTGAGAGTAATGAAATTTCACGCTCTGGTGCAGAACTGGATGAGTAGATCAAGGTGAGTTTTTTAGCTCTTGTCTCCACTATCCTTTCTCTTTTCACAATTTTAACAAACTGGCCAGAATATACCCAACCTAGGAAAACATGGATGATGGTAGCCACGATGACGTTCCTATAGGGGATGCAGAGGTACCCATAGTGGTGAGAGAAAATCCTCATGAGTCTGTGTTCCAAACTGAGAAAAATGGTGAACCAGCTATGGTTGGAGTGGGAAACGATGAACCCGAAGGACATGATGAAATGTAAGTCTCTAATTTTTCCACCATTATCTTCATTCCAAAGGAGCTAGTGTCAGTGATCGAGCTAATAAGTGTTGAGGTATCTCTTTTGGTGGAATCTCCCACCATGACGCAGGAACTGGATACCGTTGTTCTTGTCTCTTGTAAGTCTTTACCATTGTTGGCTATCATATTTTATTTGGAAACTCGGCTGAACAAGATATTGATTCCCAATGTGGTGATTTCAAGGTTGGAGGCTCGAAAATCATTATGTCTAGAACATCTAAAGGATCCCTACTAGTGATTACAATAGCTTTTGCAGAGCCAACAATTCAAGTCGGCTCTGCCTTAGTGCTTGGTTAGTCGAAGAATGCAATCATGGATGATAATTCTGCTAGAGTGGAGCTCTAGGCTAGCGAGAGTGAAGTCACTGAAGAATATTTAATGCTAGAAGAGGACCCATCCACTAAACTCATGGATAATTTTCTTGAGTACAATCTTGTGGACCTAGAGGAGATGGATGACACTGACCCATACATGGTCGAGGAGAGCCATATGATGCAGCGCAAGGCTTATAAGTGAATCAAACACTTTCTAAGCCAGCAACAAGAAAAATGTCTAAGTTGTATTGGGACACTTCTTGCCTGGCTTCACTTTATTTGTGCTGGATGGGTGGATTCTAGTCATCTTCATTTAATGATATATGATTATATGGATGAGAAAATACAAGAGAGAATCAAATTATAAAAAAAAATCTAGTTCCAGAAGAAGTCATAGAATGCCATTGAAATACATAAGGTTGAGTAAGAAGTCTAACACCTTGGAGTGCAAGAGAATGAAAAAATTTCATTTATTGTAAGCCATTCTGAGCACTTTGAATATTTGAGGGCCTAGATGGAGTATTACTAGGAGTAGTTAGTGATAGAAAGTCACCAAATGATTGTGCTCCAACCTGAGAAGGCGTGAGTGTAGGTCATGGCTAATGAGTTACGCTCTGTATCCACACATTAAGAGAGTGGTATCAGGGGGTGGGACGCATCCCTAGAGGATATAATCAAGAAGATGGGAAAACTAGATTAATCCATAAAAGTCATTGATCCCTAAGGGACCTATTTTGGACAAACTCAAAAACCTATCTTTATTTGTTTCATTTTATACTGAACTACCAGCATAGACAGATTACATTATTTCTTGTTTATTTCAATGATTACAACCACAATTGTGAAGTAATTATCAATCCATCCAGAAGCTCAGGTGGGTAATGAACTGTAACAACCCAAGATTTTATGAGATATATTATTTTTAATTTCTGTGATGTGTTCTATTATACACTAAGATTAGCTTGTGATATACACCGTATTAGCTTGCAGTATACGCAACACTATTCGTGGATCGTGTTACACAGAATTTCAAGTTCATTTGATAGAAGTCATTCTACGCAACATTGAGTGTGTATATATATATATATTCAATGTATAAATGAAATATGGTTGGATTATGTTATACAAAACAATGAAGGAGTCTTTCACAACACTCAACCCTCACTTGGCTTTCATTACACGCAATCGCGACATTCCTCGATAGCGTGTGTAGTACGCAATACCGGGATTCACTAAACAATGATATATTGTTATAATATTATTATGAACTAGATGTTATGAATAGTATTAACTAAAAATTGAATTTTATAACATTATTATTCATCTTACACATTTTCTAGAACATGGTATAAGAACAAAATAAATTTTTCAGGTAAAACAAGTATTTTTCAAAAAATGCAGTTTTGCCGCCCTTTAATGGCGCACCAACGTTAAATCTAGTTTTTGACATGTTTATAAGTTCAATTTTACAAAATAAACTTCTTATTTTGAATCCAGATATAAAAATTTACATTGGATAAAGTTTTGATATTTTTCTGATAACTTTCATATTTTACTGAATAGTAAAAACACGCTATATTTTAATTAAAAACAACATTTTTCATGGTAATAATTTATGTGGTTAAATTATAATATTCAATGGTATTAAAGTATAAATAGAATATATTTTTACCATTTAATATAACTTATTTCATTAGCATTTATTTTACCTTGAATTCGTAGGTCAAATCAATTCAATCTTTTGCAATGTTTTAAACAAAAACCAGTTTTCTTTCAACGACGAGATTAATTTTAATTTGATTTTTGAAACTTTTGTGTATTGAATTTGGAAAAATAGATTCCATATTTGGAATCAGTGGGTCCAAATTATGTTAATAAACTACTTTTTATTTTTGTGCTTTATTAATATTAACTACGGTAAATTTTATTTACCATAGTTAAAGGTAATTCGGGTAATTAAGGGTAAATATAAGATTATAAAATTCACCTAACACCTTCAAAAATTATATTTGATGACTAAAAGTCAACCTATATCACCTAAGGGTTGGATTAGAATCATTTAATGGACTTTTGTCCATGAAAATAATTTAATTATAATTAAAACCAAAGAAAGTGACAACATGTCACTCTCTTAAATCTTATAAGTATATTAATTTTAATTTAGTGATAAACTTCATGAAAAATAGAAAATAAATAGTCTCCACAAATTTAATGAAATTATATACATCATATGAATTTATTTATAATTTTTAGGGATTAAATAATTAGCATTAATTGTGACACAATAGTGATGCAGAAATTGTTTATCTAGTGAAAAATCAAGAATATAGTTTTTATTAAACTAATAGTGAACATAAAAGGCACAAAACCCTGACCAAAACTTATTATTAATGTAAATTTAAACCATAGTCACCCAATGGTCTAATATATGACCATTTTTAGCCTTATAAAAGTGATTATGACACTTATATTATTTTATTTCAAATGCTGCCAAAGTTGTCACATTCATAATTTAATAAATATAACAATTTAAATATTGTGATTTTAAGATGATAAATTCGACTAAAAGTATTATTGTGAAATTTAATAGATCTATATTCATCATAGGAGTTTATTTTTAATTTTTATGCGACGAATAAGTATATGAAATAATTATACAAAAATGATGTAGTAATTATTTTATTAAGAGATAAACCAAATAAATGGTTTTAAAAATAATGAAATAAATATTATATGAACTATTTAATTTGTTGCACTAATTTTAAAGATACATATTACCTATTATGAATCTATTAAAGTTTTTAGTTCAAACATATCTTCTTAATATATTTTATTTAAATTCAAATAAATGAATAGTGTCAAAATTGACACTTTTGTTATTTTATAAAAATAAAATTTTATAAAATTGTTTAAAAATCACAAAAATATTTAAAAATTATAAATTTAAATTTATATGGTCTAAAATGTTATAAAGTATCCAATTATGGAAAATTAACAACAAATAAGTAATTATTTTTTATAATTTAAAATTTAGAATGTTATTACCACAAATAAAATTAAATTGATTAAATAAGGATAAATCAAGTTGATAATGTTTAAAATAAATTACTAACATATATAAATTTTATTGGAAGATGATATTAAAACCCTATCTCATCTAATATTTTAATATGAGTCATTTTTGGAGGTTTTTAAGTGGGTTTAGATTTATTATAAATTAATATTTTTAAGATTTCCAAAGGTGCCCCTCTCCTCCCTTATAAAAGGGAACCTCCTCCCTCTCCTCCTCACACCAATTTGAGCATTCAAGCTCATCCAACCCCTGTCCATTTAACTTACCCATTTACCTATAAACATTATAGAGGTCCTGGTCTTGTTCAAATACCAATTTTAGTACCCTAAGAGGAGGTCTCGAAGAGGCGCTTCAAAGAAGAGGTAATGTCCGTTACCGATTCTTTCAACTTTATTTCTTCTTATACTTCTTCTTATTTAGTTGTTTCATTATGAAGTAATAAAATAAGTATCACTCACATGCTGATATATTATTATAAGTATGAAACAACCCTATTTAACCATCTATCCATCCTACGTAAAATGAAATCACCGCGCGTGCGTACATACGGAATACCGTCTCCACGCCGTGGTGTAATCTATTTTCCACCACCACCTTTCATGGATGGGTATAATGGTGTAAATAATGATTATATATGATTATGGTAAAGTTATATTGAATCTGAAATATTATACATACACTTCAATACAATTCCACGATCATGGGAATGATATCATCGCTCGTGCGTAGGTACGGACTACCGTCTCCACGATGCGATGAGATTCATTCTCCATGTTAACCATACATGAATGATCATAAAGTTTATATAATGAAAAATAATGAAATATATGAAATAATAATTCTACTGTATTTATGTATATATATATATGTATGTATGTCATCTATTTATTTTCATTCAATTCAATAAGGAAACGAAAATAGCGTCCATGCGTACGTACGGCCTACCGTCTCCATGAACGGTGTATTTCATTCCTTTTATCGATATATAATATATATGTATATGATGAATATATATTATATATAAATCATGTTTTACATTCTGGAATTATGTAAATCAGGATATAAGTAATAATATCAAGAACGACAAGTCGAGACACATACGATAAATGAAATGATTTTACCCAAAACGCTACTTTAACATGGAATTTACAAAAGAACGGGTAATATAAAGTTATAAGTCAAACATATATGATATCATAACAATTAAAATGATTATGTAAAAAGTAAATTACATTATTTCAATCATTATACAAGAGATTCGGATCCATACAAAGCATATCGGACCTAAGGTAAGGGATAACTTTTCCAATCTCGTTCTTATCCGAGATTGTTTATTCGTAAGTATTTACTGGGGTTATTGTTCTCATCCATGTCCATGTTTCCTAAAAATGTTTTCATGTATGTTTAAAGTCATTTTTACCCATTTTTACTTTTACTACATGGAATTTAAGGAATATTTCTTTTGTTTACGTTACGAGGAACTTTTTGACTTTTCTGGTAAAAGTACGAGAAGAATGTTTTTTTAACTTATACGGCACGAACGGATTTTTACAGTATTATAAATCCTTATTTTCATGAATATTACTCCAAAATATTTCATGACTATTTTCAAAAAAATCCCTTTGTTTTAAAATTGGATGACATTTTGTGAAAATAAAATTATTTTGAAGAAGGATATTTTCATCAAGAATTCATTTCAAGTGTTTTATCAAAACCATTTTCCATCTAAGATGACATTATTTCGTATGTGTATGTTTCAAGTATAATGAATCTATGATTTACATGGTTTCAATTTTTGTATGATGAAACGATATCAATTTTTTTATATGGATTATCTTATTATGGGATGATGTTTATGAAACCCATTTTTATTCTTTGGGGTTATGATAAATGATATATGTTTATTTTGTGGCACATGTAAGAATGATTTCATTATGAGATGGGTGGGACCTATATCTCCCTCCAATGCATTGGGTAAAGATTTATATCTCATGAGATAGACATGGCTGGAACGGTAAGTTAATCTGGTTCAGTGTTACAGGACCGAAACGAGGAGTGAACTCGATTCAGAAAGGTATATTGTCCATTAAGATGGTCTTGGCATCAATGCTTTGGCTACTATGGAAATCATAACATTTGATGAATGGTTTCCACAACTAAATGTTTTATTCCCATTATATTTTATCATTATTTATGTTCCTTTATGATATATGCCTTACGTACTTCCATGTTTTATGTCATTTCTCAAGCTATTTATGTTTAAACATTATGTTCATGTTTTTAAGCTCAAATGTATATGATTTTTTTTTATTTTATCCATGCTTACCCTTACTGAGCATTTGAGCTCACCCTTTATATGTTTTCTTTTCCCCAGGATTTAAATAAAGATTTTAGGTAAGAAAACAAAATAGGAAGATCGATATGGGAGATGTTGAAGATCTTTCAACAGGACTAGATGTTTATATTCTGAGTTTCCAAAGACACTAAACCATTACGGTCCTTGTGTGTCTGTTTTTGTTATCGATTAAGTATTCTGCAAAAGTAATGTAATGTCCATGTACGTCAAGCTTCAGGTCTCTATAGTTGGTATCAGAGGAAAGGTTTAGTCAACCTTTGGAAACTAGGATGCGAGAACTTTATTGAGATCCCTAGAGATATTTATAAGGTATGTCTACGGATTTCCCTAAGGTTAAGTATAAGTATAGGTTATAGTACTAGAATTATGGTAACCTAATATGTTAGATATTGAAGGTACTCCCCCTTTACTATGTTGTTTTCCTAGCATGATTTTTTCCTCTCACACTATTCTTTTTGGGTTTTAGACGATGGATGGAACCCGAATGAACCGTGTTGATCAATGTCATGGATGATGCAATGATTGTCCTCCTGAAAAAACCAACGTTATGGGAGATGGAGTGAAAAATCTTATTGTTATACTTAAACAAGCTATGAATCATTCTGGACTCCCAAATGAGCCGAGAAGGGAACAATATTCTATTGAGTCCTTCATGAGGCAACGTCCACCTTCTTTTAGTGGGTCTTCTGATCCACTTGTTGCTGAACAATGGATCAGTACCACTGAAAAGATATTGTCAGTTCTTCAATGTTCTGAACATGATAAAGTCATCTTAGCAGTATATCGTTTGGAAGGTGAAGCTAATCAATGGTGGAATCTTATCAAGAATACGAGGCCAAGAGATGAAATTGAGTCCATGGAATGGGATGAGTTCAAGAACTTATTTTTCAATAATTACATCCCTCGTATTCTTCGAACAAAGATGGAGAAGGATTTTCTTGAACTAAAGAAAAAGGATGATGAATCTGTTGGTATATACGAAGCGAATTTTACAAGGCTTGCAAGGTATGCATCTGGATTTATCATCCAACTTGAAATTAAAGTTGATAGATTCTTCAGTGGCTTAAAACCAAATCTTCGAAGGGAATTAGCTATAAGAGAATTCATTAGCTATGAAGAAATTGTGTGTGGTGTTATCAAGGTAGAAATGGAAATTGGTGTTACATATCCATCTCATGGTTTTGACAAGAAACGAAAGATGAAGTTCAAGGAGAAATCTCATAATAATGGTGAAAAGAATATGAATGTTTCCTTATGCTCAAAGTGTGAAAAGAAGCATGGTGGAGATTGTCTTAAATGGAGTGGAAAATGTTTTAAGTGTGGAAATGAAGTTCACGAGAAGCTGAGTGTCTAAGTAATGGAAAAAGGGTTGCTAATGGTGTGAATAAATAAAAGACTGCAGAGAACGCACCACCAACACTTCAATGCTTCATGTGAAATGAAATGGGGCATTATGCTAATCAATGCCCTAATCCATGGGTTAATGATGATCGACATGAGAAACCACTTAAGGCAAAGGACATAGGGAAGTCACATGTGATCACTATTGGTGATGTTGAATATGACAACGATGTGGTGGAATGATTAAGTGTTTATGTAATGGGATTCCAAAATAATGTTGTATATAGTATCGTGGAATATTGGAATATTTATGTACTGGTCTATTGTGTTTTTCAATAATTTTATGGTACCGGTAACCATGGAAAGTGATTGAGATATCTTTGGAAAGAAGATGATATGCGCATAATGAATTGTTTGACAGTATTCATGAGCTCATTACTGATATATGAAAATAGTTATATCATGGTTTGAGTATATAGAATTTTGGGGTTTTGGTATGTGGAAAGAGTTAACTTTTGACAGCACTCATATTTTCACTAAGATTCAACGGCTATTAATTTTTCAAGAGAATACATGATTAAGGCCTTCGAAGGTTTGGAATGTGACCAACAAGACATATCTTATGATATATGGGGATCAACTATGGTATTAACATGTTTTTTATATGAAATCTCTGGTAATCGTTTTCACTATAATATGAAAATGGACTGAAATATTATGGATAAGCCTAAAGATGGGAATGGATTATGTTGAACATAAGTTAGTATTTTCTAATGATAGAACCTTTTTCAATATTATTGATGGGATGTTATTGTAATGTAGTTTTAGAAAAAGGATAACCAGCAGGACGAGCGACAACCCGTCGCGTTGGACAAGGATGTGGGAATCTAACCCACAACCGATGTGCGAATGGCCTTTATCGCATACCACCGGCCTACAGAAAGTCCCTGGTTAGTAGAAACTAGTTTTATTTTATTAATCGATATGATATATGAAGTATAAGATCATTTTTGGAATCATATACTATTAACCTCACCATAGATGGACTTTTGTATATTTGATAACATTTGCTAACCTTTTGTTTGAAACAGATGGAATGACCCATCATTCTATCACATGATCTGTTAACACTTTATGAATAACAAATTCAACTTCTTTTCATTAAGAGATGAAGTGGAAATTTTTCAAAGCAAGAAAAATAGTGAGATTGTACCAAAATAAATTAAGTATTTATTCTAATTCAAATTCTTCAACTTTAGGGAAATGATCTTGAAAACTAAAAATTTTTTCCAAGTTCTCTTATATCCGATGAATCAGATGGTACCTTAGATCATCACAAATTTATGGCTTTGTGACTGTTGTCTTTATCATATCCATGTCCTATACCACTCTCCATCAGAACATGCTGGTTAGATTTCTCCTCCATATCCATATTTTCACCTATGTTCTCCTATTATTAGTTAATTTGGGAAACCGTTACGTTTCATACTTTAGTTTTTAAAGTTATGTTATGTTATTCCTTTTTACAATGTGGGTTTCTATTAAAGAAACTTTCAAGTAGAAAACCATTTATAACCCCGACGAATTTCGTGGGAGAAATTCATTTTAAGGGAGGTAGAATGTAACAACCTGAGATTTTATGAGATATATTATTTTTAATTTCTATGATTTGTTCTATTATACACTAATATTAGCTTGTTCTATACACCGTATTAGCTTGCATTATACGCAACACTATTCTTGGATCATGTTACACAAAATTTCATGTTTGTTTGATAGATGTCATTCTACGCAACATTGAGTGTATATATATATATATATTCAATGTATAAATGAAATATGGTTGGATTATTTTATACAAAACAACGAAGGAGTCTTTCCCAACACGCAACCCTGACTTGGCTTGCATTACACGCAATCACGTCCTTCCTCGATAGCGTGTGTAGTACGCAATACCGGGTTTCACGAAACAACGATATATTGTTATAATATTATTATGAACTAGCAGTTATGAATAGTATTAACTAAATTTTGAATTTTATAACATTATTATTCATCTTACACATTTTCTAAAACATGGTATAAGGACAAAATAAATTTTTCGGGTAAAATAAGTATTTTTCAAAAAATGCAGTTTTGCCGCCTTTTAATGGCCGAACCACTTTAAATCTAGTTTTGACATGTTTATAAGTTCAATTTTACAAAATAAACCTCTTTTTTTGAATCAGGATATAAAAATTTACATTGGATAATGTTTTGATATTTTTCTGATAACATTCATATTTTAATGAATAGAAAAAACACGCTATATTTTAATTAAAAACAAATTTCTTTCATCGTAATAATTTATGTGGTTAAATTATAATATTGAATGGTTTTAAAGTATAAATAGAATATATTTTTACCATTTAATATAATTTATGTCGTTATCATTGATTTTACCTTGAATTCGTAGGTTAAATCAATTCAGTTTTTTTCAATGTTTTAAACAAAACCCCGTTTTCTTCCGACGAAGAGATTAATTTTAATTTAATTTATGAAAATTTTTTGTATTGAATTTGGAAAAATAGATTCAATAGTTGGAATCAGTGGGTCCAAATTATGTTAATAAGATACTTTTTATTTTCGGGCTTTATGAATAGTAAATACGGTAAATTTTTATTTACCATAGTTAAAGGTAAATCGGGTAATTAAGGGTAAATATAAGATTATAAAATTAACCTATCACCTGCCAAAATCCTATTGGATGACTAAAAGTCGACCCATATCACCTAAGTGTCGGATTAGAATCATTTAATGGACTTTTTTCCCTGAAAATAATTTAATTATTTTTAAAACCAAAGAAAGTGACAACATGTCACTCTCTTAAATCTTATAAGTATATTAATTTTAATTTAGTGATAAACTTCATGAAACATCTAAACTGAATAGTATCCAGAAAGATAATGAAATTATATACATCATATGAATTTATTTATAATTTTTAAGGATTAAATAATTAACATTAATTGTGACACAATAGTGATGCAGAAATTGTTTATCTAGTGAAAAATAAAGAATATAGTTTTTATTAAACTAAGAGTGACCCTAAAAGGCACAAAACCGTGACCAAAACTTATTTCTCATGTAAAGTTAAACCATAATCATCCAATGGTCGAATATTTGACCATTTTGAGCCTTATAAAAGTGATTATGACACTTATATTAGTTTATTTTAAATGATGCCAAAGTTGTCACCTTCATAATTTAATAAATATAACAATTTAAATATTTTAATTTTAAGATGATAAATTCTAGTAAAAGTATTATTGTGAAAGGTAATAGATTTATCTTCATCATAGTGTTTTATTTTTAATTTTTATACAAAAACTAAGTATATTAAATAATTATACAAAAATGATGTAGTAATTATTTTATTAAGAGATAAACCAAATAAATGGTTTTAAAAATAATAAAATAAATATTATATGAACTATTTAATGTGTTTCACTAATTTTATAGACACATATGACCTTTTATGAATCTATTAAATCTTTTTTTTCAACCATATATTCTGTATATATTTTATTTAAATTCAAATAAATGAATAGTGTCAAAATTGACACTATTGTTATTTTATAAAAATAACAAATTATAAAATTGTTTAAAAATCACAAAAATATTTAAAAATTATAAATTTAAATTTATATGGTCTAAAATGGTATAAAGTATCCAATTATGGAAAATTCACAACAAATAATTAATTATTTGTTATAATGTAAAATTTAGAATGTTATTACCACAAATAAAATTAAATTGATTAAATAAGGATAAATCAAGTTGATGATGTTTAAAATAAATTACAATCATTTCTAAATTTTATTAGTTGATGATATTACAACCCTATGTCATATAATATTATAATATGAGTCATTTTTTAAGGTTTTTAAGTGGGTTTAGATTTATTATAAATTAATATTTTTAAGATTTCCAATGGTGCCCCTCTCCTCCCTTATAAAAGGGAACCTCCTCCCTCTCCTCCTCACACCAATTTGAGCATTCCAGCTCGGACAACCCCTGTCCATTTCACTTCCCCACTTCCATAGAAACATCCTAGAGGTCCTGGTCTTCTTCAAATGCCAATTTTAGTACCCTAAGAGGAGGCCTCAAAGAGGCGCTTCAAAGAAGAGGTAATGTCTGTTACCGATTCTTTCAACCTTATTTCTTCTTATAATTCTTATTATTTAGTTGTTTAATTATTAAGTAATAACATCAGTATCACTCATATACTTATATTTTATTATAAGTATGAAACAACCCTATTTCACCATCTATCCATCCTACAGAAAATGAAATCACCGCGCGTGCGTACGTACGGAATACCGTCTCCACACCGCGATGTAATCTATTTTCCACCACCACCTTAATTGGATGGGTATAATGGTGTAAATAACAATTATATATCATTATTGTAAATTGATATTGATTCTGAAATATTATACATACACTTCAATACAATTCCACGATCATGGGAATAATATCATCGCTCGTGCGTATGTACGGACTACCGTCTCCACGACGCGATGAGATTCATTCTCCATGTTAACCATACAAGAATGATCATAAAGTTTATATAATGAATAATAATTAAATATATGAAATAATAATTATACTCTATTTATGTATATATATATATGTATGTCATCTATTTAGTTTCATTCAATTCAATAAAGAAATGAAAACAGCGTCCTTGCGTACGTACGGTCTACCGTCTCCATAAACGGTGTATTTCATTCCTTTTATCGATCTATAATATATATGAATATGATGAATATATATTATATATAAATCATTTTTTACTTTCTTGAATTATTTAAATCAGGATATAAGTAATAATATCAAGAACGAAAAGTCGAAACACATACGATAAATGAAATGATTTTACCAAAAACGCTACTTTAACATGGAATTTACAAAAGAATGGGTAATATAAAGTCATAAGTGAAACATATATGATATCATAACAATTAATATTATTATGTAATAAGTCAATGACATTATTTAAATCATTATACAGGAGGTTCGGATCCATACAAAGCATATTGGACCTAAGGTAAGGGATAACTTTTCTAATCTCATTCTTATTCGAGATTGTTTATTTGTAAGTAATTACTGGGGTTATTGTTCTCATCCATGTCCATATTTCCTAAAAATGGTTTCATGTATGTTTAAAGTCCTTTTTACCCATTTTTACTTTTACTACATGGTATGTAAGGAATATTTCTTTTGTTTACGTTACGAGGTACTTTTTGACTTTTCTGGCAAAAGTACGAGAAGAATGTTTTTTTAACTTATACGGCACGAACAGATTTTTACTATTTTATAAAGCCTTATTTTAATGAAGATTCCTCCAAAATATTTCATGGCTATTTTCAAAAAAATCCTTTTCTTTTAAAATTGGAGGACATTTTGTGAAACGAAAATGATTTTGAAGAATAAAGGTTATTTTCCTCAAGAATTATTTTCAAGTGTTTTATCAAAACCATTTTCCATCTAAGATGAAATTATTTCATATGTGTATGTTTCAAGTATAATGAATCTATGATTTACATGGTTTCACCTTTCTTATGATGAAACGATATCCATTTGTTTTATATGGATTATGTTATTATGGGATGATGTTTATGAAATCCATTTTTATTCTTTGGGTTATGATGAATGATGTATGTTTATTTTGTGGCACAAGTAAGAATGATTTAATTATGAGATGGGTGGGACCTATATCTCCCTCCAATGCATTGGGAAAAGATTTATATCACATGAGATATACATGGTTGGAATGGTAAGTTAATCCGGTTCAGTGTTATAGGACTGAAACGAGAAGTGAACTCAATTCAGAAACAGACTTTGTCCACTAAGATGGTCTTGGAAGAATGCCTTGGCTACTATGGAAATCATATCATGTGCTGAATGGTTTCCACAATTACATTTTTTTTCCCATTATATTTTATCATGATTGATGTTCCTTTATGATATATGCCTTACGTACTTCCAGGTTTTATGTCATTTTTCAAGCTTTTGACGCTTAAACATTATGTTCATGTTTTTAAGATCAAATGTATATGATTTTTTTATTTTATCCATGCTTACCCTTACTGAGCATTTGAGTTCACCCTTTATATGTTTTCCTTTCCCCATTATATAAAGAAAGGTTTTAGGGAAGAAAACAAAATGGGACGATCGATATGGGTGATGTTGAAGATCTTTCAATAGGATTAGATGTTTATATTCCGAGTTTCCAAAGACACTAAACCATTACGGTCCTTGTGTGTCTGTTTTTGTTATGTATTAAGTGATCCTCAAAAGTAATGTAATGTCCATGTACATCAATCTTCGGGTATCTACATGAACGGTGTGAGGAATAAGATAATATTATGAAATTGTTCACTTTGTGTATGAGGGTGTTGGCTAGACATTGAAAACATGGGGTTTGGATGAGTGCCCAATGTTTTTGAATTGGTAAGGGGATCCTTGACAAGGGAATATGGTCCTCATTACTATTGAATTGATGCTTTCCCAACGTGCTCTAGTGGACAAGTGGGATGACGTCAAGTGCGTTGGAATCAATCTGAAAAGAAGGAAGTGGAAAGTGTGAATCATGGTACCCAAAATCTGGAACACTGTAAAGGTATCATGACAATGCGAGATGACTGTTGACCATGTTCAAAACATAGTATCCCTATTGGGTTATCCTGTAGTGGGGACAACAGGTGAGTGTCAAAGACTGACTATGTTCGAAACACAGTGCCTAACTCAAAGTGTCATCTGTTGCCTTTCGAAACTTTGGCCAAGGACAGTAGGTGAGCCATAGGCCGATCATCCATACTATTAAGGGGTTCTTTCAGGCATGAAAGATGGTGAGGATCCAAATGAAGGGCATTCAAATCATGGAGGGTAGAGTGATGGTGTTTTTGAATGGAGTCCAACACTCTTGAAATTACACCACCATGAGGAAACAAATTATCTGAGCGCATCGGCCTGATCAAGGATCACACTTACTTCCTAAAAGGGTCTCTCTAATGAGAACCTAGAATGGACCACTGTTTTAATTCATGCCAATAAGGATGATAGACTTGTAGTCTTAACAATGTACGGTGAGGATGGTGGCACAGAGTTTTGAGGTCATACTGCTTGGACTAAGGCAAATAGTTTAATGTCATGTTGTACGGACTCTAGGATTGTAGTTTAAGGTCAAAGAGGTTAAACCTTGATCTGGGTCAGGGGGCCAACAGGGTTATCATCCCTAAGGCTGGGCCTGAGGCCGAATGCATGGGCATCACTACGTAGCCCATAAGGATGGGAATAAAACAAAACATAGTTCTTGACCAGAGCGTGGTCAGGGACCAACGCTGGGAGGGGGAATACTCTTTGGCGAGAAAGCAGACATGTCCCATTATTTTGGGTCATCGAGAAAATTTTTAGGGTAGAACTACAGTTTAAATTCTTGCATCGAGGACATTATTACTCCGAAAGGAAAACCGCTCTGTGGTACATATCTCGATGCGAATGACGACTGTAAGACTCCACACCACACCACAAAATACGACATGAGTTAGTGCCAAAATTCCAAACATAATAAGTAATTAGTGGAACCTAATATTGACCCAAAGATGAAATGTCTATGCGTTCCTACATTATGACACCCCGATATTTTATGAGAAATATATTTTTTATGTGTTATGTTATACTCAAAGGAATATTTCATGGCACACAACACTATCTTGGCTTGCGTTACACGCAATCGCGACCTTCCTCGATAGCGTGTGTAGTACACAATACCGAGTTTCACTAAACAGTGATATATTATTATAATATTATAAACTAGCTGTTATGAATAGTATTAACTTAATTTTAAATTTTATAACATTATAAATCATCTTACACATTTTCTAGAATGAGGTATGAAAAAAAAATCAGTTTTTCGGATAAAAGAAGTATTTTTCAAAAAATGCAGTTTTACCGCCTTTTGATGGCGCACACATTTTAAATCTAGTTTTTGAAATGTTTACAAGTTCAATTTGACAAAATAAAATTATTCTTTGGAATCAGGATATAAAACCTTACTTCAGATAAATGTTTCATATTATTCTGCTAACTTTCATATTTTGATGAATAATAAAAACACACTATATTTTAATTAAAAACAACTTTTTTATCGCAATAATTTATAAGGATAGATTATCTTTTTAATTGTTTTTAAAGTATAATTATAATATATTTTTACCATTTAATCCAATTTTGGTCATTGGAATTAATTTCACTGTGAAATTTGACATAAAGAAGTGATGATCTTTTGATAGTTATTGTTTCTAAAAAACACGCAATTTGTTTTGATAACAAGAATTAAATTTAAAATTAATTAATGTCACTTCTATGTTTTGAATTTGGAAAAATAGACATCATTTTTTAATTCAAAATATCAAATATAGCTTAGGCTGAATTTTTGGTATTATTCTAAAAAACTTCAATTTTTGATGAATAGTGAAAACACTAAGTTTTTGGTTAAAACTGACTTTTTATTTAAATAATAATTTATTTGATTTAAATTTATTTTAGATAAAAATAGATACATAATACTTATATAAGTTCAATGAAATTCATTGGAATCATTTTATAATAATTTTAGATTTATAAAAAATTGTATTGAACTTTTCACTGTCTTTTACCCACCTCCTAGGAGCTTTTGCAATTGTTCATAAAACATAAATTTACCGCTTCTATGAGTTGAATTTCGAAAATCTGAGAGACACATTTAATATCAAGGAGTAAAATGTGGTTCAGTTAAATAAGAATAATTTTTGGTGAATAGTAACTTTTTACTTTTATTTAACACAGTTAAAGGTAAATAGGGCAATTCAAGGTTAAAAGAATATTATAATAATTTAAAATTACCTTAACACTTGTCTGAACCTTATTGGATGAGTAATGGTAGACCATGATAATCATTGGGTCGATTTTGGGACCCCATGGAGCCACTTATGAAATACAATGATAGATTAGATTAGTTAATTTAATGTAAAGACAAAATTGGTATTAACAAAAATCCTTTAGTAATTAATTTTTATAAGTGGATATATAAATTATCTTTTTGACTATAAATATTAATTGGAAAGATAAAAATATTTCCTACATGTTGGTATTTTTTTATAATTTTTAGACATCAAATAAGTTAAATTATTTATCCAACAATAAAGATGCAGTATTTACCTCATTAATAAATGATTTAAATAAATAAGATTATAATAATTAAAATATTTTCCAAAACATGTCCAATTCTGATTGGATGATTTTACTTCGTCCATGAGTCATCTTATCTTCATCTGTAATTATTTTTGGACCTTTTGAAACCAAAGATAAGTTTATAATAAAATAATATTTTCACACTTTCCAAAGGTGCCCCTCTCCTCCCTTATAAAAGAGAACCTCCACCCTCTCCTCCTCGCACCACTTTGAGCCTTCAAGCTCGGAAAACCCCTTCCCATTTCACTTTCCCACTTCCTTAGAAACCTACTAGAAGTACTGGTCTTCTAAAAAGACCAACTCTAGTGCCCTAAGAGAATTTTTAAATGAGGCACTTCGAAGAAGAGGAGGTTCGGATTCATACGAAGCATATCGGACCTAAGGTAAGGGAAAATCTCGCAATCTCAATTTTTATCTGAAATTGTTTTTACTTCAGAATTTACTGGGGAATATTTATCATCCATATCCATGTTTCCTCATTATGTAATATTATTTCCATCCTCCACCAATTTTTAAAATCCAATTTTACCCTTCGTTGAGTTTTTATTAAAAGATATGAAAGGAATCTTTTGTCGTTTTTCATACGAGGTACTTTTTGACTTTTCTATACAAAGTATGAGAAGAATTTTTTTAACTTATACGACATGAATGCATTTTTAGAACATTATTTACAAGAAGCTTCTTTTTCAGGTTTTCAAGATTATTTTTAATCAACTTCTTTTAATTTAAAATTTTAGGACATGTTAAGAAAAGAAAAATGTCTTTGAAGTAGAAAAGATATTTTCCTCAAGAATGGAGTTAAAGTGTTTTATAAAAATAATTTTCCATCTAATATAAAATAGGGTTCAGTTTTTATCCCTATTTTTACATTTATTTGATTGTTTTATGATGGAATTAATTTTATAATGTCCTTTTATCTTATATGGGTTATGTTATGATGGTATGATGTTTAAGAATCCCATTATTATTACATGGGTTATGCTATGATGTATGATTTTGTGGAACACATAAGAATGGTTTCATTATGGGATGGGTGGGACCTATATCTCCCTCCAATGCATTGGGTAAATATTTATATCTCATGAGATAGACATGGCTAGAATGACAAGTTAAATCGGTTCAGTGATACTGGATTGGAATGAGGAGTGAACTCGGTTCAGTAATGGACTTTGTCCTCTATGATGGTCTTTGCAATGAGCCTTGACTAATATGAAATGATTTTCTATGATTATGTGTGTATGCCACAAAGTTTCATGTTTTATGTTATGATTATTTGGGTTTAATTTTCATTACAATGATTTCTCCAATGACATGATATTATGAACTCTTTTCCAGGTTAAGATTTTCAAAATTTTATGTTCTTATGAATATGATATGAGTGATATTTCTTTTGTTTACCCTTACTGAGCATTTGAGCTCATCCTTTTGTATGTTTTCTTATCCCCAAGTCAGGAAGAAGGATATTAAGTAGGATATGCCAAAAAGGGACTCTAGATATGATGAAATAAATAGAAGACAATGTAGTTGATTTTATGAACCAGTTGTTTATGTTTCCTAGTTTCTAAAGACACCATACCTATACGGACCTTTCATGGTTTTGGTACATGTTGCAATAAGTATTCTTCAACTTTGATTAGTGTTTCTCACACTATGCTTCTTGGTTTTAGTCTACGGCTAGAACCCGAAGGAACCGTGTTAATGCTGAATGCGATGGGCAATGCAATGATTGTCCCCCTGATCAACCAAATGTTATGGGAGCTGGAATGCAAAATCTTATAGCCATGCTCACACAACTTTCTCAAGATATGAACCATGCAGGACTTCCAAACGAGCAAAAGAAGGAGCAACATTCTGTTTAATCCCTCATGAGGCAGCGTCCACCTTCATTCAGCGGGTCTTCTGATTCATTAGTAGCTGAACAATGGATTAGTACCACTGAAAATATATTTTCAATTCTACAATTTTCTAAACATGACAAAGTCATCCTAGCAGTGTATCGTTTGGAAGGTTATGCTAATCAATGGTGGAATCTTATCAAGAATATGAGGAAATGATATGAAATTGAGTCCATGGAATGGGATGAGTTCAAGAACTTATTTTTCAATAAGTACTTCCCTTGTATTCTAAGAACAAATATGGAAAAGGAGCTTCTTGAACAAAATCAAAAGGATGATGAATCGGTTGGTACCTACGAAGCTAATTTTACAAGAAATGAAAGGTACGCTTTCGGAATTATTATCCAACCTGAGAGTAAAATCGATCGATTCTTTGGTGGCTTAAAACCAAGTCCTCGAAGGGCATTAGCTATAAGGGACTTTAATAGCTACGAGGAAATTGTTCGATGTGTTCTCAAGGTTGAGATGGAGATTGGAGTAACCCATCAGTCATATGGGTTTGATAAGAAGAGGAAAATGGAATTCCAAGGAAAATCTAAAGACAACACTGAAAAGAAGATGAGTTTTTCTTTATGCTCAAATTGTGGAAAGAAACATGGAGGGAATTGTATTAAAGGTTCAAGAAAATGTTTTAAGTGTGGAAAAGAAGGTCATTGGGTAGTTGAATGTCAAAATAATGGGAAGAATATGTATAATGATGTGAACAAAGAAAGGGATACACATAATGCACCTCCTACACTTCAATGTTTCAAGTTCAAAGAGATAGGTCATTATTCAAATCAATGTCCAAATCCAAGGGTTTTTTATGATGATCAATGTCAAAAAACTCATAAGGCCAAAGACAAAGGAAAGTCACATGAAATTACTATCGGTGATGTGGAGTACGATAACGAAGTGGTGAAAGGTACACTTACCATCCACTCTAAAGTAGAAAATCTTTTATTTGATTCTGGATCCACCCACTCTTTTATTTCTGACGAATTTTATAAGGGTATCACTGTATTACCTCAACAATTAGATGTTGAGTTAGATGTGACAACTCCTAATGGCACAACGGTCGCATCAAAAGATTATAATTCTTCTCTAATTGAAGTCTGTGGGGAAGTGCTTCCTGCAAATCTTGTGATCCTTCCTATAGGGGAATTTGATGTGATTCTTGGCATGGATTTTCTTTCTATATATGGATCTCATATCAATTTCCAAAGAAGGGAAATCACATTTAATATTCCAGGTCAATCTATGATCGTCTATCAATGCAAGGATGAATATAACCTTCCAGAGAAAATTTCTTCCATCTTATGGGTCTTGATTCCAATAAATGAAGGTTATTTATCTCAAATGGTTGGCGAGAAACTCATGATTAATAATATTCCCATTGTACGATAGATTGATGTTGTCTTTCTGGAGGAATTGTCAGGTCTTCCACCAAATCATGAAGTTGAGTTTTCAATAGATCTCGTATCGGGTGCTTTGCCTATTTCAAAGACAACTTATAGAATGGCCCCAACTGAGTTGCAGGAATTGAAGAAGCAACTCCAATAGAATCTTGATAAAGGATTCAAATGCCCTAGTGTGTCACCTTGGGGAGAACCTGTTCTATTTGTTAAGAAGAAAGATGGATCAATGAGACTCTGCATTTATTTTCGATAACCTAACAAGATCATGATCAAGAACAAATATCCTCTACCATGCATTGATGACTTATTTGACAAATTATGTGGAGCTCAATACTTTTCCAAGATTGATCTTCGTTCAGGGTATCATCAATTAGGGGTCAAAAGGGAGGATATACCAAAGACGACTTTCCATACAAGTTATGGGCACAATGAATTTATAGTGATGTCATTTGGTCTTACTAATTCCCCTGAAACCTTCATGGATCTGATGAATAGAGTCTTTAGAGACTATCTTGATCAGTTTGTGTTAGTCTATATAGATGATATTATTGTCTATTCAAAGGGCAAGGAAGAACATGAAGATCACTTGAGAATTGTATTGAAGACCCTGAGAAAGGAGAATATTTTTGCCATATTTACCAAGTGTGAATTTTGGCTTCAAAAAGTTGCATTTTTGGGTCACATAATCTCAAAAGAGGGGATATCTATGGATCCAGCAAAAATAGAGGTTATCGAAAGATGGTCGAGACCAACAATAATAACTGAGATCCGACGTTTTCTTCATTTGGCTGGATATTATTGACATTTTGTGAATGATTTTTCATGATTATCTAATCCACTCACTAGGTTGACTCGAAAAGGAGTTAAGTTCATGTGGACGGAGGAATGTGAATAGAATTTCAAGGAGTTGAAAAGAAGGTTATCCAGTGCACATGTGCTCACACTGCCTTGTAGTGGAGAAAGGTTTGTGATCTACAGTGACGCATCCAAGAAGGGATTGGGGTGTGTTCTCATGAAAAATGATATGGTGATAGCTTATACCTCCCTATATTTGAAAATTGATGAGCAAAATTACCCAACTCATGATTTGGAGTTAGCTACGGTAATCTTTTCATTAATGATTTGGAGGCATTATCTTTATGGTGAAAGGTGTAATATTTATACTGATCACAAAAGTTTAAAGTATATTTTCACACAAAAGCAGCTGAATATGCACCAAAGAAGATCGTTGGAGCTGATTAAGGATTACAACTTCTCAATTCATTACCACCCTGGGAAAGCAAACAAGGTGGCGGACGCATTAATTCGACAAGACCATGCTAGCTTATTCATGATGAGGATCACAAAAGATCTGATATTTATGGATTTACAAACGATGAATCTTGGAATTATAATGGAAGGGGAAAAATATTATCTTTCTCAAATGAATGTTCAACCATCTATACATGTGAAGAGTAAAGAGGCACATAAAGAAAATGTAGAGTTACAAAAGAAGGTGATAAATGTTCCTGAATTTAACTTTGATTGTGATGGGATAATAAGGTTCAGGAATCGGGTTTGTGCTCCTCCAATCCCAGAATTAAAGAAAGAGTTGCTGGATGAATCTCAATGTTCTTCATTCTCTATTCATCCTGGAAGCATGAAGATGTATGGGGACTTGAAAGAGTACTTCTGGTGTGATGGCTTGAAAAGAGATGTGGCTGAATATGTCTCTCGATGCTTGGTTTGTCAGCAAGTTAAATCTCATAGACAGAAGTCTAAAGAGATGTTAAAACAATTACCCATACCAGAATGGAAATGGAAAAACATCACTATGTACTTTGTCACTGGACTTCCTAAAACATCCAAAAGAAATAATGCTATATGTGTTATAGTTGATCGTCTTATGAAGTCGGCACACTTTATTGCTATTATGGAAGATTTCTCTCTGGATCATCTTTCCAGGGTATATGTAAAGGAAGTGGTAAGATTGCATGGATTACCACATTCCATTATATCTAATCGGGATCTGAGGTTTGCCTTGAAGTACTGGAGAAGTCTTCAGCATACTCTGGATACATAGTTGAGTTTCTGCACTGCTTATCATCCTCACACTAACGGTCAGTATGAGAGGACAATTCAAACTCTAGAATACATGTTAAGAGATTTCTCTATGCATTTCAAAGGTGGTTGGGATCAACACCTACCTTTGGTGGAATTTTCCAATAATAATATCTTTCAATCCAGTATTCAGATGGCTCCTTGTGAAGCTCTCTAAAGAAAGAGATGCAGAACTCCAACTTACTAGGATAAAGTTGGGGAAAGAAAGCTATTACGACCTGATCTTGTTGATGAGATGGCAGAAAAAGTGTGATCTATTCAACAACACATAATAGCATCTCACAGTCAACAAAAAAGTTATGCCAACAACCGAAGAAAGGACCTAGATTTTGAAGTGGGTGACAAAGTGTTCTTATGAATATCTCCCTAGAAGAGAGTAATGAGATTTGGGAAGAAGGGAAAGCTGATCCCTATGTATATTGGTCATTTCGAAATACTAGATCGTGTTGGGAAGGTTGTTTACCGATTGTCACTTCCACCAAATCTCTCCCAAGTTCAGGATGTGTTCCACATATCTCTCCTAAGAAAGTACATACCTGACCCTTCACATGTACTAAGCTTAGAAGTTGTACCGCTGGAGCAAGATCTTTCTTATGAAGAACAAACGATAGAGATTCTGGATCATAGCGAAAAAGTTCTACAAAACAAGACCACTCACATGGTGAAATTTTTATAGATGAACCACCAATTAGAAGAAGCTGCATGGGAGCTTGAGGATATGATGAGGGAGAGGTATCCTCATCTGTTTGTTACAAAGTGACGAATTTCGAGGGATAAATTCATTTTAGGGGGGGAAGAATGTAACACCCTGATATTTTATGAGAATTATATATGTTTATGTGTTATTTTATACGAAAAGGAATCTTTCACTACACACAACACTTTCTTGGATTACGTTACACGCAATCGCGACCTTCCTCGATTCCGTGTGTAGTACGCAATACCAAGTTTCACTAAACAGTGATATATTAGTATAATATTATGAACTAGTCGTTATGAATTGTATTAACTAAATTTTAAATTTTATAACATTATAAATCATCTTACTCATTTTCTAGAATGAGTTATGAAAACAAAACCAGTTTTTCGGATAAAAGAAGTATTTTTCAAAAAATGTAGTTTTACCGCCTTTTGATGGACCACACATTTTAATTATAGTTTTTGACATGTTTATAAGTTCAATTGGACAAAATAAAATTCTTCATTGGAATCAGGATATAAAAATTTACTTTGGATAAATTTTTGATATTATTCTGGTAACTTTCATATTTTGATTAATAGTAAAAACACGCTATATTTTAATTAAAAACCACTTTTCTCATCGCAATAATATATATGCCTAGAATATATTTTTAATTGGTTTTAAAGTTTAATTAGAATATATTTTTATCATTTAATCCAATGTTGGTCATTGGAATTAATTTCACTTTGAAATTGGATATAAACAAGTGATGATCTTTTGATAGTTATTGTTTCTTAAAAACATGCTATTTGATTTGATAACGGGAATTGCATTTAAAATTAATTAATGCCACTTCTATGTTTTGAATTTGGAAAATAGACATCATTTTCGAATTTGGAATATCAAATATATCTTAGGCTGAATTTTTGGTATTTTTCTGAAAAACATTAATTTTTGATGAATAGTGAAAACACTGAGTTTTTGGTTAAAACCGACTTTTTATTTAAATAATAATTTATTTGATTTAATTTTATTTTAGGTCAAAATAGATACATAATAATTATATATGTTCAACGAAATTCATTGGAATCATTTTATAATAATTTTAGATTTATAAAAAATTGTATTGAACTTTTCACCGTCTTTTACCCACATCCTAAGAGCTTTTGCAATTGTTCATAAAACATAAATTTACCACTTCTGTGAGTTGAATTTAGAAAATCCAACATACATGGTTAATATCAAGGAGAAAAATCTGGTTCAATTAGATAAAAATAATTTTTGGTGAATAGTAACTTTTTACTTTTATTTACCACGGTTAAAGGTAAATAGGGTAATTCAGGTTAAAAGAATATTATAATAATTCAAAATTACTTTAACACTTGCCCAAACATTATTTGATGATTAATGGCCTACCGTGGGCTTCCTTAGGTAGATTTTGGGACCCCATGGAGCCACTTATGAAAGACAATGGCAAATTAGATTAATTAATTTAATGTAAAGGCAAAATTGGTATTAACAAAAATCCTTTTGTAATTAATATCTATAAGGGGATATATAAATTATCATTTCGACTATAAATATTCATTGGAAAGATAAATATATTTCCTACATGTTGGTATTTTTTTATAATTTTTAGATATCAAATAAATTAAATTAATTATGACACAATAATGATGCAGTATTTACCTCATTAATAAATGATTTAAATAAATAAGATTATAATGATTAAAATGTATTCCAAAACATGTCCAATTCTGATTGGATGATTTTATTTCGACCATGAGTCATCTTATCTTCATCTTTAATGATTTTTGGACCTTTTGAAGATGAAGATAAGTTTATAATAAAATAATATTTTCACACTTTCCAAAGGTGCCCCTCTCTTCCCTTATAAAAGGGAACCTCCTCCCTCTCCTCCTAACACCACTTTGAGCCTTCAAGATTGGCCAACCCCTGCCCATTTCGATTCCCCACTTCCATAGAAACCTACTAGAGGTACTGGTCTTCTCAAAATACCAACTATAGTGCCCTAATAGAAATTTAAAGGAGGCACTTTGAAGAATAGGAGGTTCGGATTCATACAAAGCATATAAGACCTAAGGTATGGGAAAATTTCGCAATCTCAATTTTTATCTGAGATTGTTTTTTTTATAATTTACTAGGGAGTATTTATCATCCATATCCATGTTTCCTCAATATGTAATATTATTTCCATCCTCTTACAATTGTTTAAATCCAATTTTACCCTTCGGTGAGTTTTTAGTAAAAGATATGAAATGAATCTTTTATCGTTTTTCGTACGAGGTATTTTTTGACTTTTCTGGCCAAAGTATGAGAAGAATGTTTTTTTAACTTATACAAAATGAATGGATTTTTAGAACATTATTTCCATAAAGCTTCCTTTACAAGTTTTCAAGTTTATTTTTAATCAACTTCTTTTTGTTTAAAATTGTATGACATGTTATGAAAGGAAAAATGTTTTTGAAGTAGAAAGGATATTTTCCTCAAGATTGGAGTTCAAGTGTTTTATCAAAATTATTTTCCATCTAAGATAAAATAGTTTTCAGTTTCTATCCCTATTTTTACATTGATTTGATTTTATTATGATGGAATTAACTTTATGATGTCCTTTTATCTTATAAGGGTTATGTTATAATGGAATGATGTTTAAGAATCCCATTTTTATTACATGGGTTATGCTATGATGTATGATTTATGATTTTGTGGAACACATAAGAATGGTGTAATTATGATATGGGTGGGACCTATATCTCCCACCAATGAATTGTTTAAAGATTTATATCTCATGAGACAAACATGGGTGGAACGGAAAGTTAAACTGGTTTAGTGATACAGGATTAGAACGAGGAGTGAAATCGGTTCAGTAATGGACTTTGTCCTCTATGATGGTCTTGGAAATGAGCCTTGACTAATATGAAATTATTTTCTATGATTATGTGTGTATTCCACAAAGATTCATGTTTTATTTTATGATTATTTGGGATTACTTTTCATTACTATGATTTATCCCATGACATGATATTATGACCTCTTTTGCAGGTTAAGATTTCCAAAATGTTATGTTCTTATGAATATGATATGAGTGATATTTCTTTTGTTTACCCTTACTGAGAATTTGAGCTCACCCTTTTGTATGTTTTCTTTTCCCTGGGTCATGAAGAAGGATATTAACTACGATATTCGAAAAAGGGACTCTAGATATGATGAAATAAACAGGAGACAATGTAGTTGATTTTATGAACTAGTTGTTTATGTTTCCCAGTTTCTAAAGACATTATACCTATACGGTCCTTTCATGGTTTTGTTATATGTTGTAATAAGTATGCTTCAACTCTGAAGTAGAAAAGAATGTATGTAAAGTATGGGTCGTTATATACGTATCCCATAATCATGGGAATCAAGCTATACATAGTTCTAGAAGATGTCAAGTAGTTTAATGTCATGTGTCAAAGACATAAGGAAATATTAGTTTAAGGTCATATAACTCTTACCATAAGAAGTGAGACTCTTCCAAATGGGAATAAATTGTGACCATATCCCTAAGCCCATGTGATACATTCTTGTTTTGGGAAACAAGGGTCTTGGTGTGGGAAATAAGGGTGGAGAAGTTCCTCAAAACATGTGGAATACAAAGAAATGGGAAATGGAGTTGAGCTGAAAATGACACCACACTGTGGATGTTTCCCCCTAACGCGCAAACATTCACTGAGGGATAGCACCTGGAGTGTCGAAATTCCACTTGGACATGATGGAGTGGAAGAGGATGTGAGTCATCAACCAATATTTTAGGCCTAATGGGGGGTGTCATAATGATGGAGGATGACTATTGACCTTGATCAAAACCCAACATATATATCATGTGGCCTAAAATGGGAACAAAGAATTGAGAATTGATCGTTGACCAGATTTGAAACGCAAGACTTATACCAAATTATCATTTAAAAATTCTCGGGTACATTGTACTGAGATGGTAGGAGGGCCCTAAGGCCTAAAATCTATGTTTTTTGGGGGTCCTTTAAAATGTGGGAGATGATGAGTGGCTAAATAAATGGGAACATGAAGCATGAAAGTGGGAGAAAAAAAATCTATGTAGATTCTTACACTCTAGGTCCTAAGATAAAGTGCTTTGGGGAATGTTTATGAGTTGCCAAAGAGGTTCAAGGGGCTAAATTTGTGAACAAATGACACAAGAAGATGAGTGGAAGACGGGGGGAAAGGAAATATCTCAGGAGAGAGGTATATAACATGGATTTTGAAAACCAACAGGAATGAGGACATAATACTACACCACACTACATACCCCCCTCAGAGGACTTAGTCCAACTAGCCAGAATGGAGAAATGGTTTCTAAGAAATAGGGCTGGACCTGAAGAAAAAATGTATAGGTGTTCCTACATATCCCATGAGGATGGGAATCAAGCCATACATAGTTCTCAAGTTGTCGGGCAGTTTAACATTCTGAAACAGGGATCTGGTAGATCTTAGTTTGTGGTCATAGAGCTCGGACAGTAGATGCCCAGTTTAATGTCATCTGTGTGGGACAATTGAATTGGAGATCTATAATGAGGGGGAATACAAGTTGCAGTTTTTACAAACCTGACGTAAACAGAGGTGAGAAAAACTTTCACCACACCATGTGTTTTGAGAGGCATTCTGGCCAAAGGGTCGGACCCAAGGGGAGATCTTAAAGTTCGGGACTGGGCCTATAAACGAATTGTTCTTGTGTTCTTACATATCCCATGAGGATGGGAATCAATCCAAACATAGTTCTAAAATGTCCATGTAGTTTAAAGTTTTATGGTGAGGATGTGGGAGAATAGAAGAACGAGAGGGAGGAATGGTAATATCTTTATAAACCTGGTAGCCAAAGTAGTCAACACAACACTGTGTGTGATCCTCTAAGATAAATATAACCAAGGGAAGTAAAAGAAATGAATTTGGCGCTACACCCCAAGGTGAGGCATCTGAGGATTCCTACGTATTCCATGAGGATGGTAATCAATCCAGGCATAGTTCTTGAGATGATGTGTAGTTTAATGTCATATGGGATGATAATGTGGGGAGATATTAGTTTATGGTCGTAGTGCTCGGACCATTTTGTAGTTTATCATCATGCAGGATGAGTGTTGGGTAGTTTTATGTCCATCATCCTAGATCGATCATGCATTTGAATGTAATTCGGTGAAGATGGTACAGTTTAATGTCATGCGGGACCAAAGCCGGTTACTCAAGAAAAGTACTATTGAAGGAATTTTTCCTTGGTCGGAGGAGTGATCTTCTCAACATCCAAGGTAACTAGGGAGTACACTCCATTGTGGAAAACCTTGTGAATTATGTAAGGTCCTTCCCACATTGGATTCTACTTCGGCAGTTTCCAAATAGGTATCATCAGCGTGCTCAGGGCCAACGCCATGTCACCTTGTATAAAAGAGCATAGGTAAAATTTCTTGTTGAAAGCACTAGCTATCTTATTCTAAGGCATGTTCGTATTGTGCAGGGCACAAATCTTGTTCTCCTAGAGGGATTCAAGTTCAGAAAGATGGATTTTGACAACCATATACGGCGTCTGTTGATCATTAAAAGTTTTGTTCAATGAAGAAAATTGAATCTCAATGGATAGGATAGCCTTTGTTCCCTATACCGTGGAATATGGGGTCACCTGAGGGGATTGTTTAGTCGTTGTCTGATAATCCAAGAGAGATTTGGGGGAGTTTATATGGCCAACTCTTTTTGTTCATACCTACTATATTTTTCAAAGTATTAGAGAGGGTTTTTTTGAATTCCTTGATCTTCCCATTTTATTGTTCATGAAAGCAGTTTGTGTGGTTAGAATAGATGTTCTACAAGGAATACAACTTCTTCAGTTTGGCTGCCTAGAAGTTGGTGTAGTTATTAGTAAGGACATTGGAAGTGAATCTAAATTGGTAGATGATATTGGAGCTCCCAAATTCAATGATAGAATGGGACTTGACCTCATTGAGCGGAACCTTCTCTTCCTAGTTGGAAAATAAATATGTAACGGTCATGATGGACCTGCACTAGCGGGCTATCACCTGTGGCTAGGGTCCCACGACATCAAGTCCCCTGACTACAAAGTGCCAAGATTACATGGTAATGTAGGGAGGTTTTTCTAGTCAGTGCAAAAAATTAGCGTGGATTTGTTATGCATGGAACCTCTTTCCAAACTCAATATAGTTGCGGATCATGGTGGGCCAAAAATACTCGAATCTACGGATCTGGTGAGATATTTTTGGCCATATCTGATGAACCCCATTGGAACTGGAATGAATGCCTTTCATGAATTTTGAAATCTCACATCCTTGAATGAAATTGAGGAGAACCCCATCAAACCCACATCTATAGAGGATATCCTCAAGACTAGGACCACTCTGTAGGGTGGACTACAATGCGTGCCATCAGATCCACTCATGCTCGACTCGATCTGCTGGAAGATTACCATGCCAGAGATACTTAATAAAGGGGGACCTCCAGTACTGAATAATTTCCAGCACTATGTTAGGGGAACCTGGGGTCCTGACATGGAGGTACCGGTAGTAAGGTGTCCTACCTATGAGATATCATCATCCTTCAAAGTAATGTGAGAGATGACTCTCAGATGTGCCAAATGGATAATGAAATTATCCTAATCAGCCTCTTTAAGAGATTTGTCAAAGATGGAAAAGTTTTTGTCTCAACTATTCAGGGACATAGGGATATGAGTAACTTTTAGCCGATATGGGAACTGGTCCATCAGTTGCAGGGTACATTATAACAATGGAACAAGATTTCACTTCCAGGCGATGTAGTCACCATTGATCTACTTGATGACTAGTTCGGAGTCCCCTTTCATTTGAAAGTGGGGAATATCAATCTCAAGGGCCATATCAAGACCAGTAAATAGTGCCTGATACTCTGTATCATTATTGGTATAGCCTTCTAACAATAAGAATGAATGTGGAAGAACAACTTGTGCTGGTATGATGAAGATGATACCCAGGCCCACTCTATTGAGTATGGGTTCATTGAGTCTTCTACCGGTAGGGCTTTTGGAAGCAACATAAAAGTAAATTTTCCAAACCCGAATGGTTGGCCTACCGAAATGATTTCATCATCTAGAAAATAAATTTCTAGTGACTGGTCCATGGGGGATGGATGGGTAGCAAGGAAGACTACCAATTTCTATCTCCTAATAGAATTCTGGGGGACAAACATGATGTCGAATAGCTAGAGGATCACTACCCACTGAGCTTGGAAGCCTATCAATATGGGGTGGCTTAGAATGTACTTCAGTGGATCCACTCAAGAAACTAGATGTATCTCATGATGCTGAAATTAGTGTGGAAATTTCTACACTAATAATACAAGTGCAATGCAGCTTTTCTTGATAGAGTAATATCTGGTCTCTGTATCGAGGAGCATGCGGCTGAGACAGTATAAACCGTTCTTTGTTACCTCATTGTTCTTATATGTGGAAAAGCACCAGGAGATCATTCTAGAGTGGTCACACAAAGGACCAACAACTTTTTGGAAACATGTGGCATCAGGAATAGAGACTGTAATATGGAATTCTCGATTTCCAAGAAAGAAGTCTCATGCTCCTCACCCCATTGATAACAAACACCTTTCTTCGTGAGCTGGGAAAAGGGATTAAACATTTCATCCAGATTCAAGATGAATTGGCATATATAGGCTATGTGGCCTTGAAATCCTTGAATCTCACAGATTTCACTCGAAGGAGAAATCTGGTTGAGGTCCACGATCTTCTTCAAGTCGATCTCAATACCTATATATCTAACAGTGAAGCCGAGAAAATTTCCATAGGTTACCCCGAAGGCCCATTTTATGGGTTCACCTTCAGATGACAGTATTAGAGGAAGCCAAACACTTTCTTGAGATCTTTGATATGGTCCTGGCAATAGCGAGATATGACCACTAGATTGTCCATGTATAATTACCCCAATGTATCAAGGATCAGCTTAAATATGTGATACATGGCATGCTAATATGTGGAACCTTCATTCTTAAGATTGAAGGAAATTACCTAGTAGAAAAAATTAACATGTGGTTCCCTAAAGGATTTAGACTCTTAATCCTCAGAGGCCATTCAAATTTGGTTATACCCAGAATACCCATCCATTAAGGAGGGAGCCTCGAACCCAGTGGTGGTATCAATCAATAGTTTTGTTGCAGGAAGGGGAACGTCATCCCTTTGGACAGTGACATTTGAGATCCTAGAAGTCAATGGAGACTCTGATTTGTCTATTCTTCTTACTAAAGGACACAAAGTTATCCAACCATCTGGGGTACCGAAATTTCTTGGTGATGTTTGCTCTGATAATATTATCAACCTCAACCTCAACCTTGTCACTGTGAGAAGGTTGCATCTTTCTGGGATGTTATTTGAACCCGCAATGATTTTCTGGAAGGATGAGGCAGTGGATGGAGAACTGAGGATCCAGTTCTAGAATCTTGTCAAAACTCAAGGAAAATACATCATGATGTTGCTTTAGGAAGTCCACATAATTTTTTTTCTCTTTGACATACATAGTGGTGTTGATCAATGTGGGTTTTAGATCTGTCTCGTTACAGAGATTCACTAGTACCAATTCATCGACTGTGGTGGAGACACCCTCTTTGAAAGCATGAGGATAATCATCTAAATCCTATTCTTCTCTTATGGAGGAGGTATCCTCAGTGGGACGTGATTCCTCTGAGTCGATAGATCCCGATGAGAAACTGGATCCAGCCTAAGTGGCAGTGGACACCACATCAGGGATCTCTCGTACTCCTGATACCATAACGATGAAAGGTGTCGACCCAATCCCATATGGCCTTCAGCCCAAGGGGCCACACTTGATGATATCAATGAAATGGTGTCACGTCAGCTTGACCAAATTTATTGTAGCCTAGTGAAACAGGAAATTATGATGTTTTGTTATTGAAATAGGGTGGACATACCGATATTGTATATGAGTAGGAGTCTATGGGATCACCCGAGCCTGATTTGTATAGGAATATGAGGTTATCCTCTGATGTCCCATATACATGGGAATGTGATTCCACCTCATTCCAGAGACAACAATGAAATGCCTAAAATCAGGAATTTTGGCCTATAATCGGTGGATTAGGATGATGTAGCCATCATCTAGGCCTACCCACGGGTCAGTCACTATTATAGCGGGTTCCACCTTGCTAGCCTGAATCTACTTGTCCTTTCTCTTGTAACAGTAGGAGTCTAGATAGCAGGCTTCACACGTAACAACCCAAATTTTTCAATAGAAATTTAATTCTTATAATTATATCATATAATCACATGAAATTACAACATAATGAACTACTAAGTGCTATGTGACCATTAAACATAATTTTTCCATTTCTGTGATTTGAATTTCGAAAATCCGACATACATGGTTGCGATCAGTAAGTTATTTGGAGTCTTATATAACCAACTTAATTTTTTGTGAATATTAACATGCCCTTATGAATAGTAATGTTACCCTTATGAATAGTGATATACCCTAATTAATAGTTACCTTACCAATGAATGTATATAAATAAGATTCAAGTGGGAGTACGATATACCTATATCTTAGAATAAAAAAATAAGTGTTTTAAAATTGTTGTTTTTTGAGAAAATTTTGATTTTAATTAAATATTAAAATAATAATATTTGAAAAATTATTTTTCAATAATGGAATTCAATTTTGGATTCTGCACATCAAAAAAAATGTTTTGGGTGATTTTTTGAGATTTTTCTATAATACTTGAATTTTATGAATGGTAAAATATGATAATTCACAATAAATGCTAAAACCTGAATTTATGCAACATGATTGAGTCATGCATGATGTAAATGTCCATTTTTTCGAACTCATAGGAATTTATTACTATTCTTGGTCATGAAATAATAACTATTTCTTTACTTCTGGAAAAATAATAAACTAATGATTTTAATATTATGAAAACTCTCCTCTCCTCCAATATAAATACTACCGATCCTTAGCTATTCTATTAACTCCTCTAAATAATTACACCTTAAATAAATACTACACAAATATTTTTTCCAACATCCTTCCCCACGTCCATCAGCCTTTGGTCTCCTCAAAAGACCAAATCCTCTCCCCTTAAGAGGTTCTCAAAGGAGATAAACTCAACAGGTAAATTCATCTTTCAAATTCTTTTGTTTCCATTCATGTTCTTTCCCTTTGATGTTTCCTTCCTAACCCCCATTCACCAAAGTGGTATGATAAATTTAGTAAAAAACAAGTACTGGAATTATATTATGCTAATGATATAGTTCATCATCATATCTCAATTCATTTTATTTGAATGAAGTAAAAAAACATCATTTGAGATGTTTTAATTTAGCACAATCAAGGATGACAGGTTATCAATTTATATTAATATCTTCAATTATGGTCATGATACAATTTTTATGGTTGAACCAAACTATTATATGTGTATTTGGTATTATCTAATTTCATTTATTCATTATTCACTCATGATGTAAAATAATAATACAAAACAAGTTAGTTGTGAGAAAAATCGATAAAATCAATTCAACAGTTTATAATTAATGAATTATATAATTATTAGAATTAACCCTAAGTAAAAAAAATTAAATTTTATACGATTTGATCTTATTTATGTTCACTAATATCAAATAACTTCAATTCGGTACAACCACCTTCTTCTTACATGTTTATCTGAACATGAATATAAGTGAACTGATCATTAAACCCAATTAAGCTAATGGACCCAATAATGAAATTGAACCTTTTAACCAATCAAAAAGGTATTAAATAAACATAAAAAGGTTATAATAAATCAATTAAATATATAATAGGTTATTTAATTTTTAACTAATAAACCTCATTTTTATATTCAGGACATTAATAACAAGGGGAGAACACCATCAAATTTAAGGTAAGGGATCCTCTCCATTTCACTTTTGTTCAAGATATTCCTCTGCGCTATTCCATTTTATGTGTAATCCCTAGTGATGGGTATTATTTATAACCTCCCCATAATAACCTCATGTGGTATAAGTAGTTATAAACCCCTTTATCTCTCATCCATCTCAATTAAGTACAACCAATACCATGTCAATAATCCATAAGGAATTCTACCCGAACCGCATTTATTCGTTCGGGTTGCTCTATATTTCTTATTACCCAAATGAAGTTGTATTTTATTTTTATTTACAACTAATACATGCTATTTATATTCTATAAACTCATATTCTAAGTCCCATCCTTCATTATCTTTTGGGGATATACATTCTTTTAAGTGATTCCATCCTCAATACTTCCCAATAAGAAAACTTGTTTTAAGGGAACTTCCCAAATTTTTACCCAATTTCAAGTTCACTGTATCCTCTATTTTAAGGAACCATTTTCTTTATAAAATCAGACATTTTATTATGAAAACATTTTTATTTCACTTAATGTTTTATATAATAGATTATTTTCTTTTTTATTTTAAAATCTCTTTAGTGTTTTCCTTAAAATCTCATTAAAATGTTTTAACGCTAAGAATTTCATAAATACTCATATTACATGTTTCCACATCTGTTTTACATCACTTACCATTATATATTCCTATTTTACCTTATTAATTTCCATGTATGTTTTAATTCCTTTTTCTCATGGATTCTTGTATGATACACCCATTCATTAAGATCTATGGCATGAATGTGATACCCATTTCCCTCCATGGTTTATCATACATTTATGTATGATTGATTATGTATGTTTATTTATATGGTAACCATATTCAAGAACATTTTAGGAATGGTGTACCTATATAGTGATCCAATGAATTTGTTAATTTTAAGTCTCATGATATATTATGCGGACAGTCTTGGCGGTTAGTCGTGGCTTATGCTACTATGGAAAATGATCTTGGTGGTTAGCCTTGACTCATACTAAATTCTAGTTTTAAGTTTCTTCAACATTTATAAGATTCCATATTTATATGAATCCATGTTTATAATTTATGATTCCTTATGTTACATTCCTTTTTATTTCTTTATTTCATGTTTTCTAACCCATGTGCATAGGATTTATTCTTATTCTTATTCCATTGATGGGGTTTTAGATTATACCTTTGTTCGTGTTATCCCTAGGGTATCCTATGATGAGGTATGATCGCAATGGATGTCAGGGGATATTTATTAAGGCAAAATAAAGAAATGTTATATTTAGTTCCATGTGTTTAGTTTTATATACCTAGTCATTCAATACACTAGACTTCATGATCCTTGGCTTGTACTCTAATGTATAATTATGCTTAAAATAATGAAATGTTATATGTAAAAGGAAAGGGTCACTATATCACAAGAGGAAAAGGGAGACACATCACCTTTTATTTTGTGTACTTAACCATTAATGGGGTAATTAAAGCATTGGTCATACCTAGAAGGGACTATCCTGTGTAGGTGGAGCCATGGCCTACCGATCAACACATTGTAGGCAGTGTCTTGTGAGACAACCATTAACTCAGTTATAGATACCAGGCCACTGAACTGGGTCTTCAGGTAGATCGTTCCAACCTATTTCTATTCCATCCTATCATAATCTTGAATTTTTAGGTCAGAAGGGCTCAGATCATCCTCAGAAAACCCCATCTTTCGAAGCATCTGGGTTGGAATAAGGTTGATTGCAGAGCCTCTATCAACAAGATAACGATGAACCTCAACACCATTGAAGTGTCCTGTGATGTACAGTGGGTGGATTTTCCTCTGTGTGGGAGATCCTTCATCATATCTAGAGAAAGAGATGATGGCCTGGCATTCTGCATGCTCAGGTGCCTCAACATGGAAGGCTTCAACGGATGTTACCTCCATCTCAAACTAGAGGGGACTTCTTAAAGCTTCGGCAAGGGATTCATGCATATCCACTGAGTGGAATAGATCCTTGAGGATAGATAGCTTCTCAGGAATGATGGAAATATGATTAAGGATATCATACTTCCCTAACATGTGTGAACTTCTACAGAAAGGAGGTTATTCTATGGCTGGAGGTATGACAGGCCCTTCTGGACGAATTGGCGGGTAACTAGTGCAGGGAATGTCCCACTGCTAACTAGTAGAAATGGGCCTAAAGACTACCTGAATAAGTCTATATGACTATGTCCAATCTACCATAGAACATGGATGATCTCATCATGTTCATGGAGTCTCAGCTAGATCAAGTAACATAAAAAAATGTGAAGGCAGACCCAGTTAAACAAGATGAGAAGGTTGTACATACTGAGATCTATGTTGGTCATGTTTTCTAGTTTTAGTGGGATGCACAACATGGTTGGAAGTATTGATTGAGGAATTTTGATGACCCATATAACCATGCCTCTACCGATTCAGGTGATGACTGGGGATGTTGTTTGGATCCTTCTGGTGGTCCTTGTCATTAGGAACTATATAGGGGTTTACAAGCTCTGTGGTATTACATAAAGTTCACCCTTTTTCTTAACTGGAAGAATCCTCCATCACTGGAAAAATTCTAGGAGTAATCTCCCTCTCCATGGGCAAAATGTATCCAATAGTATGGGATAATGATAGCATCGTCGGGGGCCTTTTCATTCCCTTAAGTCATCGATACATGCACTTTTAGGAAGAGGAAGATTGAGATGTTGACTCATAAGTCATGGTTGTGGGTGACACGATGACTTATGAAGAATAAGATCAATTAAAAAGTGCACAGATAATACCATGAGCATGGGATACTTCCTTACGATCCATCTAGTCGTCAAATTTTTGAAATCTATAGTTAGGAACCTGCTATCACTCACCTTTGTTGTTACTATCATTGTCAGGCTAGATGAATAAACCATCCACTTGGCATGGGCTAGGCTTAACCTGAAAATGTTTTTACCAACTTGGTCTTGAATATAGTCTTTAAACGCATATCACTACTTGAGGGTGTTCCCCAATATCCAGTGATAGGGGCAGTAATTAGGGCGATCAGTGAGCTCTGCCTTTTTGGGACTCCTGTATTCCGACAACCAAAAAATTTCCTATTGCAACACACATAGGAAACAACTAGGGACATGAAACTCCTTGAAGGAGTAGGTATAGTTTCTTCTATTTAGGTATGGGCTCTGGGATCCTAGCCCTGACAAAGGAAGGAGGAGCCTTCCAAGGAGTCGGAACCAGGTTATCGCACTTAGGTGGTGGCGTTACATTAAATGGGTGCACTTGCCGATTTTGAGGGGGTCACTGATGGGTTAGAGGTTGTTCCTGAGGTGGTGGGCCTCTGTGAGGATGTGTAGGTGGCTCCACTGGTAAAAACTATATCCACCTTTGGGAATCTATTTGGGATACAATGACATTCTCAGTCTTAGTGTCCCTTCTCATGGGAATTACAAGAAAAAATGAACGTGCCTATTTGGTCTTCTGTAAGGATTCCTCTAGACGTTGGGCCTTATAAGATAAATCATGGAATCCCCCAGGGTAATTTTGAGTGATTTGGGAGGAGACTAGTTCAATTTTTACATTCCCCACACACATTTTAAGTAGTGGTTCCTATGTCAGTTGCATATCAAGGGTGTATGTGAGGCCCTTCCACTGAGAACAAAGATTGCGATACAATCGTTAGGCCTCTTCCTGCACTTGAAGAGGTTTTCAATACTAGTCTTCTGGGTGGAAGAGCTAAACTGATAAAGAAAATGGATAAAAATATCTTCTCTGGAAGCTACTGACCCAATTGGTAGCAAGTTGTACCAGACAAACGTTGGCCCTTCCAATGATTGTAGGAAACATCGGAGTTTGGTGGCCTCTTGTTGCGCTGGAGTTCCCAGAATTGGTCCACACCTTGAGATGAAGTGTCCCAGATGCTGTAGAAGATAGCTGGTACCATTTATGGGGGAAATTAGGGTTTCTGTAACAAGGGGTCACTAGAATATCATCCACCCATGCTGAATATGGATTTCCATCAAGTGGAATTGCCACCTATGGAGTATCCAAATCCTTGAGGTAGACGATAAACACTGCCATTGGATTATCTGGGTGGGGGTTCCTCTCTTGAAATGGATCCCTGGCCACCAATGCATTGGTAGGTTGATCAACATGATATGTAGGCCCATAGGCTCGTGTAGTGGATGGGGGATGACCTGAGGAGTGGCCTGGGGAGCCTGAACTGGGTCCCGAGGAGGTTTTTCATGCAATTCATGGGGATTTGGTGAGGCATATTGCACACTCTTGCCAAAATCTCCATTCTCTATCTTGTCTACATGGGTAGGATTGTTGATTTCACCCTGAGGGAACTTGTCGGGGGGAGTGTGTACCTGCCCCTAATGCCCCGGTTAAAGCTTAACATAGTATGGTCATCATTCCATAGCTTACTTAGTGATAAGTTCATTGACCATCTTCTTATGATCTGTGATCTGTTGATGTTACGCGTACCTCTCAAGATCATCTTTGTCTTCTGCACTGAGTGAGATGGTTCAGTTGATTTGATGACTCCAAGATACTCATTTCCCTTATTGGGATTTTGATCGATGTCTAATGACTCAGTAGGTATGGGAAGACCTATTAAATTTCATTATTGGTGAGTAAATCCTCCCAATGGATCCAATAGATGTGGCACTCCCCTAGGGGATATGTTCTCTTCAAGTAGCTCTAGTTCATTTTGTCCCTCTAATAGGTTGGCGATGTTTACCATGACTCTACCTAAAGGCATATCCTCAGTATTTCCTAGAAATACATGATAGTGCTGGATAGAACTGAAATGAAGGGAAACATACAACCGCCAACCACATACATGAATGTGGGGGGAATACTCCTTGGTAATCCAGTAGAGCACTTTAAATCTTTGGACGCACCGTTGTTGGGGGTCCGATGACGACATGGAGACTGAGGATGCTAGGCCATAGGGAGTGCATCCAGGATGACCATGTGTAATTCCTAGATAATATCCTCAAAGTGTTCCTGACACATGGGGTAATCCACTCACTAATAACAGATATTGCAGTGTGTCGCCCATAAGGTTTTGTAAAAACACGCAACTTCCTCCGGGGTAAGCGATTCCAGCACACTGATGTTAGTGGTTGAAATTGGACAAAACATATCTTGGAAATGATCTACTGTAAGGATGTCCCATAGGATCCTCTTCTCAGAATTGGGATCTGGTCCTTAGCTACCCCATTAATTAACCAGGGGCAGTTGCATGACTGGTAATGGCACTAAAGAAAACCACTGAGATGGTAGACTGGCTGGTAGATAATAAGGTGAACAGGTTGAAAATCCACCGCATCTTGGGTTGTCTTGCAAATAATGCAACGACTGAGCCACCACAACCCAGTAAGACAGACTGGCAACCATAGTTTCTTGCATAGGGGTTGTGGTTACTGATGGTGGTCCATTCTATTTCTCATCCTCCATCGGCCCCTATAATAACTCTCTATGATATCTGGTTGAGGTTGATAATGACCCTGTTGATGATATGGAGGATTGCACGACCATTCCCATGAAAGAGGCCAAATCTTACTCTTCCTATATGTATCTTCGGAGGGACAAGGGAATCTGGTGGACCTCACATTCCATAAGGATGAGTCTTATATGCCTTGTTCCTACCACAACTCTTGATAGAGAAAACCAGTGTGAGGGTTCCATTACCAAATTCCATTCCCCCTTAGAATCTGAAAAGGAGATGGGTTTAATCGCATTCTAAAACATCTCAGTCTTTTTCCTTTGGCAGTGGTGACCCACCTTCTTACCCTTGGAAAGTTCTTCTGGACATTTTAGATTTTTTGTATGATGAGGAACTTCGGATAAATTGATGATGGGGAGGATAGGACTTCCTCTTGGGTGAGACAGGGTGTGAGGGGAACCCAGCCAAATGTTTAATGGAACACTAGGAGTTCCTCTGTGTCCACTAGTTAGTGAGCGGAAGGAATCTCTGGAGGAAGTGTTGGAGTGAGTTGGTCCTCCACTGGAACTGGTAGTAGCATGAAAAAAACCTCCATGTATGTTTCCCTTAGTAGTGATGGTATGAGGGGGGACTTAGTACTAGTCAAACTAACCATAGGGAAGACTTCCACGTTGGGTTCCAACAAAGTGAGAAAAACCTTGGATTTTCTAATTTTTCGGCTGATTAGTACCTTCGTCGGTTATTGAGAGAACATGGAGAATGGCCCCACACTAATTTTTGATCATATGAGGAGGATATTTGCATCAGCAAACTGTGACGGGAGAAACAGTTCCATAACTGGGGTCATGGGTACCGAAGAGACTTCCGTACTAGATTTCAGTGCGATGGGGAGGAACTTATCTCACAATGATAGTGGCATGGGGAGGAATTCCATGCAGAGCATGGGATCGGGCAGGACGTGTGCTCTCATGGGTGGTGTCACAGGGAGGAAATCTATACTAGATTTCATTGCCCCGGGTCAGCCCACAATGAATGCCACCTACATCGACGACCGATAGAGTTGTCCCAAAATGCCCGTGTGGTGTTTGGGTCCTTGATCCGGGTCAGGCAAATAAGTTCCCCTACATAGTATAAGTAGGAAATTGCTGGTATAGGTCAGAAGTGGCACGATCCATGATAGTCATTGATGATGATGCCCCTTGGTGGGGATCCTCCAAATCTTGCACCTGACATTGGTGTCAGGTTAGCTGGACTGGGGTTGGTGGTTCAGGGGTATAACTTAGCTCATTATCAGCCTCTTGGGTCGGGTGGTGGCACTGACACTGCCTAGTGAAATCTTACTTTGGAGGCCCCCAAGATGGTATTAAAGCTGGTTTGGGCTAGATATCCATCACCTTATTGGCATAGGGGAGGGAGTCATCAAATTGCTCTGAGGAGAGGCTCCCGAAATGATTGTAGGACAGAGTGGGGAGCAGTGGCTCTCTACGTGGCCCCTAGGAGCGGCGATGACGATGAGGCGCAGAAGCCACTATGTCCTGTTGGTCCATAACCTGGGTTGGGATGATCCCCTCAAGCTCATATTGTCAAATGAGGTCATTAATCACCCTCCTATAAATGAATTACTATGTGGAGATGGGGCATGGATGACCAGAAACTATGGATATAGAGAACATCATAGAAGAAATTAGGCTACGGAGGATTTACTCGTTGGTCTTTTTCCAGCCCCTGCGTTTGGGGGAGGGTGGTGACTAGTTTCCTATCAAAATTTCTTGGGTCTTACAAAGCAAGGAGATTCAACCATTAGTGTTGAACGAAGTAAAGCGATGTTCAGTGCCCCAACACCACTCTCTCTACCATGATTTGTAAGAAGGATCCACACTGACAACATCACACACTAGGATGTCCAACGTTCAACTTCCCTAATCTCTGATGAGTTTCACATCAGGCCCACTATTTTCTTAGCAGTACCCGGTGTCGGATAACTGGATCCAGTGACATGATAATACATTGATGTCTCTAACACTACAAATATCCACATTGAGTATAAGAAAATTCACATCGGGTTCACCATTTCTATTTCTAGCACTTTTTTCTGGGTGTACATCCATCTATCGAGGATGCACTGATTGTTTCCCATCATTCCCGCTTTTTAAAGATGGGTGGAATTCATCCCTTATTCAGGGATGTCTTCTCCATGATCGAAATAGGATGATGGTATTTCAGTTCTTCCTTCTGTGGATTCCTCCATATAACTCATCACGTAGTCTGGGTATCCCTTACAGATTAAGAGGTTGTTTGTGAAACTCTTCTTAGTTCCATATCTTTGTGGATGATAGTTTATTACAATACTTCTGTTAGGATATTCCAAGGGGTCAAGTCAGGGTAGAGACCTTCGATCGGGGGAGTAGTCATGTTGAACATCACTGGCATGTCTGGACGTTGAAACATTGATGCGTCTGGGTTTCTTCCCCTTATTATAGGGCATCTTGAGTGTGTGGAAACCTATGGCATCCCATTTCGAGTGTAGGTAATTATATACCATATGCATGTTTCTGTGGTTTTCCTTAGATTCCCGGGTCTATCACTAGATATTTTGTGAGTTCATCGTCTTACAGATATAGATCAGACTGATCATAACACTGATGGGAGTGGATCATATGGGTGCAACACTATAAGGGAGCATCTGAGAGTCCTATTAGACGGGCAGATCCAGACATCCAATGAAAATGGATATGAGGATGCTTGGGTCCCTATAAAGGAGACCCTAGTGTTTTCCATTAGCTTGGATTGAACTTTAGGGAGGTTTCCTATGTACCTCATCCCAAGAGATATGGATCAAACACTTGTAGTTAAAAGGGGTGATGAATTTGGGTGTGGTTGGAGGACAATGACTTAGAGAAATGTTGGGGCTTATGCAAGGATAGGGGCCCATTGCATGTGGAGTGCTCTTGGTTGGATGGTTACTGATTGTTTTGGGATTATGTGTGGTTAGCCTCCCAATTGCTACTAGGAGTAGTATGTAAGTGGCTGACATGATCTCACTGGGATGTGCATCCCAGGTAAGAATCTAGATGGTTATGGATGGTTGAGTGATGTTGATAGAGAATCAGATGAAACTAATATGAAGGCGATGATGATGTTGGGATTTAACCTCATATGGGCTTCATACCTATCCATGTGGCATGAAATCAAAGTCCATGTAGTTCAGTGGGATTATGGGACACCTTAGGAGGTGACCCACGGGAATGAATGCATGGATGGGACCAGGAGGAAGTGGAACCTCCAATTTGGGTTGAGACCATCCGGAAACACAAAGACTCAAGGGAGAGAACAAGATGGGACATGTGTGATGGGATTGAACCTTAGGGATGTTTCCTACATATCACCATGGTAGGGAATGAAAGTCCACATAGTTCAGGATCAGGGGCATGGAATAAGGGGTAGACAAAGGACACTGACCTGATCACATACTAGGGCTTACATGTGATTAGCAGCAAGACAGCTTCTCTGACGCCACTAAGGGACGTACCAAAGATGTGGGTCCCAAAAAATGGGAAACCAGTCTTTAATAGTATATGGGATTTAATATCTATGGGGATTATTATGTACCCTTCCTAGTAGATTGGGATCAAACCCCATGTAGTTCGAATACATACAGTTTAATGTTGTGTGGGAAAACAGGGGGAATATAGTTTAATATCATCATGGATGAGGGTTAACTAATGGAAGTGGTCAAGACTGATGGGTGATGGGATTGAACCTCAAGGGGGATTCCTACATATTTTTCTTGGAAAGGGAAAGGAAAAAAGTCCACAAAGTTAAAAATGGTTGTTTGGGGATTATGCTCTGAGGAAGCCCAAGGAGAATATCATGGTTAGTGATTAATCTAAGCCCACGTGATTCATTTTCAGTGTGAGAAAAAAGATTAATCAATGTCCTGATAATCATTTTGTGAATGGTGCATCTTTGAGTAATATAGTGGGTCTCATGTGTGCATTCCATCCCAGGGGTACAGATATTGGGACTTACTCCATGATGGAGGCCCAATGGTGATATAGCCCGAATGGAGAGGGAAGAGGTAACCAAGGTCCATGGCCCCTCACTCTTCTAGCCTTGGTGCACAGAAGAATAAAGGGGGGGCAAGGCTACTACCTCCCGTAGGAAATGCTAAGAACTCACACCAAGATGGTTTTCCTTCCTCACGGCAAGATTCAATTCCTATAAAGAGGATAACATTCTATGTGAGGAAGATCTCACTTTTTTGGATACCAGTGGGTGTAGAGAATGTATGTGATGAGGAACCCCACCTATATTGCATGGGATAGGGACATAATTTAACATCATGTACTGAGGATGATGGTACATGGTATTTTAATGTCATGTAGCTTGGTTGAGGTGGGTTCACTCTGCACCCATAGGACATACATAACTGATACCCACCCACCTTTGTAAAGGGAAGGCATCAGCAATGTCATGGCGAGATGGGGTTGTGGAGTGAGCCATTGAGGGGATCACATTAGTATGGTTATGCAAAGAAGAAATAGTCATTAGCATTCCTATACAAAGAAGCATGAGGCTAAGCAATGCAATATGAAGCACCGCTAGAGGGACCTTGAAATCACTTTGTACAAACCTGGAGAGCCGTATAGGAGAAACACGTGAAAAATAGGGGTGTCACGCTTAAGAGTGGATTAGACATGGTTCCTTAGGGTGAGGAAGATACATGGATCCCATAAGGAATGGAGCACACAAGATGATAGGTTGCACAAAAATGGATGAGAATCATGCCCAAGAGGGCCCATCCGAAGGAGGACCCCTAGGACATTTGGCGCGCAAGATCCAACACCTTGAGGCCATGTTGTTTTTCGAGCGGTTGCAGAAGTAGTTTCTTTCACACATTTGAGTGTCGTTTTTTCATCTATAATCATTCATAAATGTTAGGGGATACACATATATTTATAGCTGAAAACTTATGTAGTAGTGTGCAAGAGGAGCAACGCACAAAAGGTTATTTGACATCGCATCAGGTGTAAAAGGGTTAGCGCACCTCAGGGAAACTTGCAAGGCCATTGTTCATTCATCGCACCAGTGCCCTTGCTGGATGAGGATGGTATCCACGGAAACCTTCCCTTTACTCCATGTTGGGTGCACAAGGGTTTGTGTGCCATAGTGAATCTTTTGCACACCCCTTAATTCTTTCAAACAACATCCTCTGGTGTCGCAGAATTGTCTGGGGATTCTCAAAATGCCTTTGGTTTATTTAAAAGTGCCCGCTCATGGCCCTATCTAAAATTTGGTGTCAACAACCTCACATGAGTGCTATTAAATATTTTAATATTTTTTAGAAATTTATTTCGAGAACAGGAAGCCGCAGAATTGAACATCGTCTAAACGCCTGTTCTTGAAATAAATCCATATAATATCCCAAAATAATACATGAAAAATATGATGTAATGGCACAATGTTTTATCAATTAAATTACCTTATTATAATTGTTCCTTATATTATAATCACAATAGGAAGCACAATGACATATCATGATACTAAATACTATATTATCATTAAACAAAACTTTCCCACTTCTATATTTGGAATTTCGAAAATATGACATTCATGGTTTTGTTCAGGATGATTTTTGGTGTCTAATAGAACAAACATAATTTTTGGTGAATAGTATCCTACCCTTATGAATAGTAACCAACCCTTATGAATAGTAATATGACCCTTATGAATAGTAAATCATTCAAAATAATAGTAACCTCACCCATGAAGAAATAAATAAAATTTAAGCATCTTATAATTGATAATACGACCATAGTAAAAGTATTGGTAATTTTGTAAGTCATAAATAATTAATTATAGTTAATTAAATTATTTAAAAGAAATTTTATTTTCCAAAAATTAAATCATAAATAAACAATTCTATATCTTTTTGGTTTTAAGAAAAATTTATTAGAACTTATGAAATTTTCAAAAACAATATGAAATCAGTTTTAATTTTAAAATCTGTATTTTTCAAGTAAATTGTCATTTTAATTAAAAATTAAATTCATCATATTTAGGGAATTAATTTTGAAATAGGAATTTAACTTTTGGATTTTAAACATCAAAAAAAGGTCTAGGTTAATTTTTGGGATTTCTCTGAAATAATTGAATTTTTGGATGAATAGTGAAAAGCTATAATTTAAAAAATCAGCTAAATACAATAATTATAGGGTCATGTATGATATTCATCCAATGTAATCACAATTAGTTAGGACTCAACTGCAATTATTACTTTTATTGGTCATGGAATCATCACTATTATTTCTCTTTTGGAGAAATAAATAATTAAGAAATATAATATCGAGAAAACCCCTCTCCCCTCTGCAATAAGTACCAACCTTCACACCCTCATTTCCTCACACCTCTCAAGCAACAATCCTTGTATAAAATCTATCCAAAAATCTTCTATAGACCATCCTCCACTAACAAATATATTTTTTCCCATCAAAAGACCCATCTAAGGTTCCTTAATAAGGATTCAAGAGGTAATTCACCTCTCTCTCTTTTCCTTTAATTTCCTTTAGATTTCATGTTCTTTTCTCAATATCTCACCACCTATCCTAAACCACATTGTTCTTTAACACTATTATCATAAATATAAATTAATTTTATTATATTAATGGTATATTATATCATCCAACCCCCTTCCTCTATTCTTTTTATTTTAGAAAGGAAAACATTGTTAGTGAGGTGTTAATTTATCACCTTCAAGAATGACATGTTTTCATTTTCCATTACCACATTAAGATATGGTCATGAAACCATTTTTATGGTTGAAAAAGATTATTTTATATTTATTATATCCTATTTGATGTTCTGGAACTATCATATGTAAATATTACTAAATGATTAAACAAAACAAGTTCATTATGGTCGAAAAACCACCTAAATTAATCCAAACGAACATCATTAAATTCTTGTATAATGATTCATTCTAATTGTTTATAAAAAAAATTATTTATATGATCATTTAAAGTTATGTAACATAATTAATAACATTTAATATAATTTTTGGATTTTTATTCATGTTCTACACGAGAACATCCATTCATACAGTTCATGAAAACTAAGAAAAAGAACACTCTTGGACAATGAATTTAAACTCTCTAACTCATCCAATGGAATATAAAAGAACTTAATGAAACTAGAATGAAACATATTCATGTATAAAATGTTATTTAATTTCTAATTAATGAATATAATGTCATTATACAGTATATTAAAGTGATGAAATCATTCAGATACAAGGTAAGGGGAAACTCTCATACCCAATTCACTTTTTTTGGGTTTTCCCTCTTCAACCGATTTTCAGTATGGATATGACTTATAAATCATTTATTCATAATTTTATTAAATTTTATTGGATATACATGTTAATAATTTATTTTTTTAAAAACTCAATGTTTTCCAAAAGAACTCTTCTTTCTAATAAACACACCCATTTTTACTCCCCGGATATTGTTTCACTTTTCACTAAAGGTTAATAGTTCTATGTGAAAAATGATATACCCTATTTAATTTGGGATCCAAATTATTATGAATTTATGTTTTATGATCCTAAACCTAGTTATTTACACTAGTTATTTTTTATGTTCATGTTTGACATATTTTCAATGTGTCTTGCATGATAATGTAAATGTTATGATGTGATGGGTGTGCACAGAATTATATAGCACAATATAAAGGTTTGAATGTGATGGGTGAACCTAGAATTATATAATACTCTAATGGGTTGGGTAATGTGATGAATATATTGAGTTAAAGTGAAATTATGTGGGAACATGATTCTATATTTGGTCATAACTATTTGTGGTAGTTGTTCACAAAGGCATGATGTTTCATTTTTTATGCATTTCCACATTTCAAATCATTTATTAATTATTCCTATAATGTTCATGATCTTTTTCCTATGTTATGATTTTGCACACCCATTTTTATATTTTTCATATCTATCCACTTACTAGGCTTTTATATCACCCCCTTTTTATGTATATCCTCAAGTGATTACGTATACTAAGGAGTTTTCAAGGAATGATAAGAAGCTGGAGAAGAATGGATTAAATAAATGTTTGATGTTTGATGTTTTAAATTTTATGTATAGTCCTAATTTTCACAATACACTAAACCTATAGATAATTGTGTTGTAATAATATTATTTTTTATATCTTCATAATTATTTAATAGAAATTTAAGGAAAGGTTGGGTCGTTATAGTTGGAATCGGATGAAAGGTTTAGTTAATTTGGGAACTAGGATTGGACCCTTGAGAAAACCTCTATTATGAGACTAAGTACAAACATTCACACAAGAAGATTTACATAAATATCCCATAAGATATTATTTTAGTCAAAATTTTACAAATGAATAAGATGTTTATTGATTAATTATTGACTTATGTATTGTTCAAAAAATTTCTATTTTAGAAAATGGTGGTAACTAGGAAAAAAATGGACAACAACCCATGCGAGGACCAATGCAATGATTGCTCGAACGACATACCCAATGCTTTGGGAGGTGGAGTTAAAAACTTCATGGGAATGCTTACCGAATTATCTCATGTCATGAACAATAAACAGAATATTGAGGAACATCCTCCATCAACTAAGAGGGAGCAACTTGCAGTCGAGTGTTTTATGTGACAAAGACAATCGATGTTCAGTGGGTCTTCTGATACACTTGTTGTGGAATAGTGGGTAAACTCTATAGAGAGGATCTTTTATGTGCTTCACATTTTTGATATAGAGAAGGTGACACTAGTCATTTATCATCTTGATGGAGAGTCCGATCAATAGTGGGATTTGATTAAGAACACCAAGCCATACGAAAAAATTGAATAGATAGAATGGGAAGGCTTTAAGATCATGTTTCTTAACAAGTATTTCCCATGACCTCTTTGTATGAATATGGAGAGATAATTAATAGAGATCAAGAAAAAGGAAGGAGAATCTATCATGGCCTATGAAGAAAATTTCACAAGGCTTTCATGGTACACATTCAGTTTTGTTATCAATAATGATAGAAAAGTTGATAGATTCTTTAGTGTATTAAAACCACAGCTTTAAAAGGCTCTTGAAATTCGAGACTTTGGGAGTTTATGAATAAGTTGTTTGGTGTGACCTCAAAGTGGATATGGAGTTTGGAGAATGGTCCCATGGCTATTGTGAAAAGAAATGAAGGATTTAGTTTCAAGATGAAGGATCTAATGATAAAGGTTGGAAGAAAACTCAATGACCCACATGCCAAAAAATGTGGGAACTTGCACCATTGGAAATGCCTCAAAGGGACGGGGAAATTAATCAAGTGTCGGAAAGAAGGCCACCATGCTCAGGAGCGTCAAAAAGACATGAGAAAGAAGGAGAAATTAGTGGAAGAAAGGGGATCCTCACCCATGGTTCACTGCTACAACTGTAGGGAGAAATGGAAAAATGAAAACCAGTTCACTAGACCTTGATTCTTCAAGGGTAATCAGCATCAGCACCACCAAAGCCAAGGAAATAAGGGAAGGCTTATGCCATCACTGCTACAGAAGTGGATCAGGATATTGAATTCATACAACATAAACTTCTTATTCACTCAAGAACAAAAAAAAATGTTTTATTTGATTCTAGTTATATGCCTTCCTTTATATCTTGAAATGTTTCTTGAACTGTAGAATCCAAGCCCTGAAACCTTAAAGTAGTGATATCTGTAAAAACAGCAAGTGGTACAATCATTGCAACTCAAGTGTCTGACTCTTCTCCTATTGCCATATGTGGGAAAATTCTTCTAGAGAATTTCATAATACTACCCTCAGTGGAATTTGACACTATAATATGAATTGATTAGCCCTCACTATATAGAGAACATATCATCTATTGGGAAAAGGAAATATTGTCTCATATTCCAAACCATCCCACGATCCTCTACAAATGCAAGGAAGACTGTGAATCTTGTTTTAAAAATCCTTCAACAGAGTGGGTATTGATACCCTATGAATAAGAATACCACTCCAAAATGTTTTAGTCAAAGTAATGTGCCAACCTTATGGAAATTCCCATCATGAGGGAATAAAGAGATTTATTTCTCGATGAGTTACCTGAACTTCCCCAAGATCGTGAGGTAGAGTCATCAATAAAACTCATACCCAGAGCTACTCTTATCTCAAAGTGTCCTTGTTAGATGGAGCCTATCAAACTGGAGGAGTTAAATAAGAATCTGTAAGAACATTTGGAAAAATGGTTTATACACCCAAGTGCATCACCTTTGAATGTGCAACTTCACTTTGTGAAGAATAAGTATGAATCAATGTGGATGTTTATTGATTATCGGAAACTCAACAAGATCACCATAAATAAGAAGTATCCTCTTCCCAAGATTGATGTTTTCTTCAATCAGAAAAAAGAATATCAATACTTTTCAAAGGTGGATCTTCATTCTGGATATCAATAGCTGAAGGTGAAGAAGGAAGATATTTAAAATATTTCCTTACATTGAAGGTATGGGCACTATATAACAACCCTGCTCTTTATTACACAATAAAAAATTATTTATTACATAAACTCTTAACTTGATACAACATAGAATATAGGGAGTTCTAGTGTATTTTGGTATTAGGACCATTACATAAAAATTAAAATATGAAATATTACATCTTTCTTGAAAACTTCCTTTACATGACCACTCCATTCCCTCGTACTTAGAATTACATTGGATAACCTGAGGACATGCATAACAAAAGGGTGAGCTATGAAGCCTAGTAAGGGAAAAACATGGAATAACATGAGGAATACAATAAATTTCAGACAATAGGAATATAAATTTATAAAAAGATAAATATGAACATAATTTCATGATAAATCATGATAATCAAAACATGGAAATGTGGAAACAACACTTAACATGGAATTAATCATGAGCCAAGTCTCATTGCACATGGAGCACGAGTAAACCCCCATTACACATGAATAATGATTAAACCCTCATTCCACATGAAATATGATGAATCAACACTCATTTTATAGGACGTATCATGATACTATACTTCACCTAATGCATTGGAGCACTATCATGGCATACCCTTCTTAAACATTTCATTTCATGCATAAGTGTGCCAAATGGATCATATATCATGGAATCAATCAACATCATACGTTATTACATGATTAAGTAATTTGGAATAAATACATGAAAGTAACATTCAATATGTATATGTTCATCAAGGTTAATACCCTTGATAGAGACATGGGTATGGTATTCACTACACAATGATCTTGGCAGGGAAAAAATGTGGTGCAATTTTGGCAGCAAAACAACGTGACATAACAATTAATTAAAATGGTTTATGAGAGAAAGTAGGGTGTGTAATAATATGTACATGAAATGGATAGTAATGGGTTCATATAGATACATGTACCAACAAAATTAATGGAATTTAGATTCACAATACAAAAGAATTACATGGATGTAAAAGACGAGAGAGAAATCCCTTACAGAATTTCGACATGGTAACGAGTGTTCATGGGAGGAATTAATGGGAGAGAAATGAATCCCACCTAATACAAAAATAAAGACAGAATTATGGGGGAGGTTCTAAATTATACCCCAACATTTTTAATTGAAAACAAAGGGGCATAACAACATAATGAAAATTGGACAAAAATGAGAAAGAATGAAATCCCTTACTTGGAAGTGTTATACCAAAATCTTGGGAGAGGCTTGAGAGATGATTCTTGGGAGATTGGGTCACCAGGGGAGGATTTAGGAGAGAATAATTTAGGGGTTGGATGAACTCAAAAGTCTTTTATTGAAGATGAAGTGGGGGCATGGGTGTTTTTATATAGGAAAGGAGAGTGAATTCTTTATTATTTTGGTTTGCGAGACCTCACATTAAACTAATAAAAACCAAAAACTATCCCATGGATTTTTACCATGTTTTTTCCAAAGGGGAGTGTAAAAAAAATATTTTATAAGTCCAATGGCCTAACTTCTTAAAATAATGGGGTTTCTTATGTGGAGGTGAGTCACACTCTCAAGGAAAAAAATTTAAAAAGACAACATGTTTTATAAGCCTTGAAGAGTCAACTAAAGCTTTGTAAGATAAATAAAACAAACCCAAAATCACCTTATTTTAAGGGTAAAACATATATTTTCCCAAAATAATTTTTATTATATTTTATTACATCACTATTGGGTCATTTTGATGTCATAAAACGCATTATATATTTACACGGTATTTAATTTTTACTCAAAAATTCAATTGTCTCAGAAAATTATGAAAACTTCACCATTGGATAATTTCGATGTCCTGATTCCAAAAATAATATTCATTTTATCTAAATAATTTTCTAAATATTTTAATTTTTTCATTTAATATAAAAACCAACTTTTATCGAAAATTCATGGGTTTTGACAAAAACAGATTTTAAACCACAATACAAATTAAAATTGCTTTCAAAAAAAATATATTATAATTAATATTTAATAAAAATTATTTTGATAATAATAATAATATTTTATTTAAATATTATTTAATTCAAAAATACATTAATTAATCAAGATATATTTCTTACTTTAATATTAACTAAAAATATTTTTTATGCTTTAAAAACTATTTACAAAGTAACAATAAGAAAAATAATGTATATTCTCTATAAAAAAAATAATGTACATAGTCATAGTGCTAGGGTATTATCACATAATACCTTATAACACCCACATAATACCAAAGGGTGAGGTGTGCGATGGTGACAGACTCTTGGGGTGGATCAGATAACATCTCTTAGGTGGTAATCTCTATTAGCATCCACTTATCATGTAGTTGGTTCTACACAAGCTTAACATGTTCAAACTCGGCTTGGGATTGGTCAAGTGAGAATCCCAATGACACCACCTCCTTTCCGAGTTCAGATAAATGGGCTTTGTATGGGGAAAGTTCACTGGATGAGGATATCACATCCTTTGTCTAAGTAAAGTGGATTTGTTAAAGCCCTATATTTTTAATAATCATGTGATCATTGTTCAATGACTACATTAGAGATAGTCACAATTCTGAATGGTATTTTATAATTCAAAACATAAGACAAAATAATTTAATACGTTTTACATAACCCTAAGAATAAAATTAAATAGACCAAGAGGAATTTTCATTAATAAATTTTGGGGTCGTTACAGTCTTCCCCCCTTATGAAATTTTGTCATCAAAATTTCCTTTTCCCACACTAAAACAAATGTGGGTAACTTTTCTTCATCACTTCCTCTAATTCCCCCGTTGCTTCTTCGAACTTGTGGTTCCACCACAACACCTTGATGAGGGGAATTGTCTTATTTTGTGGAACGTTTTATCTACGATCTAAGATCTTCATTGGTTTCCCCTCATAAGAAAGATCATCCTCTAATTGTACTACCTCTGAAGAGAGTACATGTGAAGGGTCTGGTATGTACTTCCTTAAGAGGGATACATAAATGACATAATATACTTTTTCCATAGTTGGTGGAAGTGCAAGTCGATAGGCCACAGCCTCGACACGATCAAGAATCTCAAAGGGGCCGATGTACCTAAGACTTATCTTCCCATTATTTTCAAAACATATATGATTCTTCCAAGGATATATGCATAGAAATACCAGGTCTCTAATTTTAAACTCAAGGTCTCGTCAATGGTTATCTGCATAACTTTTCTGTAAACTTTGGGTTGTCTTGATATGTTGCTGAATGGTTTTCACCTTTTCCACCATTTCTTTGACCATTACTGGTCCTAGTAGCTTTCACTCCCTCACTACAACCCAACATGCTGGTGTTCTGCACCTCTTCCCATAAAAGGTTTCATAAGGTTCCATTCGGATGCTCGATTGGAAACTATTATTGTAGGAGAATTCAACCAGTGGAAGATTTTGGTCCCACCATCCTATGAAGTAAATAGAACATGATATTAACATACCCTCAAGTGTCTGAATAGTTAACTCAGATTGGACATCAGTTTGAGGATGATAGGTCGTTCTGAATTTCAGTTATGTATCCAGAGCATGTTGAAGAATCTTACAAAACCTAGATGTGAATCTTGGATCTCCATTGGATACAATAGATAGTGGTACTCCATACATCCTTTCCACTTCCCTGATATATATCTGTGTCAATTGATCTAATGAGAAATCCTCCCTAATTACAATAAAGTGTGCAGACTTCAAAAGGCGATCTACAACATCCCAGATTGCATTGTAGCCTTTGAATGTCTTTTGAAATATGGTGTCAAAGTCCATGGAGATGTTCTCCCATTTCCATTCTGGTATGGGAAATAGTTGCATCATCCCCTTAGACTTTGGCCTCTTTGTCTGCTAACACACCAGGCACATTGATATATTATCAATGATCTCCTTCTTCATATTATTCCACCAATAATACTCTCATATTTCTCGATACATCGTTGTGTTTCCTTGGTGAATAGAGAAATTTGAACTATGTTCATCATCCAAAGTTCCTTTTCAGCTCGGGACTTGATGGAACACATAGTATTTTCCCAAATCTCACAATTCCTTCTTCATTAATATTGAACTCCAAGGATTTACCTTTTTTTATAGCTTCCACTTTCTTTTGAATTCCCACATCTTCCTTTTGAAAATCATTTAACCATTCCAAAAGGGATGGTTGAGTAATCATTTGTGAAAGGATTGACAATTTTCCCTTCTTTATAATTCCCTTTTCCAACTTCATCAAATCTAAGAATATTGTATATTTTTCAATTCTCATTAACGATAGAATCGTTGCGTCCATTCTACTTAGATCATCCACCACATTGTTTTCTTTCTCAGGGTGGTAATGGATTGATCATTCATAGTACTTGATCAGCTCTAACCAACTTCGTTGGATCTTGTTCAACTCTTTCTGTGTGAATATATAATTGAGGATTTTGTGGTCTTTATATATTTCATACTCCTCTACAAGAAGATAATTCAGCCAAATTTTTAAAGCAAAGATCACCACAGCCAACTCCAGATCATGTGTTCGATAATTCTTCTCATGAACTTTCAATTTCCATGAAGCATAGGCAATGAATTTGTCATTTTTCCTCAAGACTCAACACAATCCCTTCTTCGAATCATCACTGAATACCACAAAAATATATCCACTTGTGGGTAATGTGAGAACGGGTGTAGTGATAAGCATCCATTTCAACACATTAAAGATTTCTTCACATTTATCAATCCAAGAAAACTTTACTCCATTCTTAGTTATCTTGGTAAGAGGGTAGGACAATCGTGAGAAATTTCTCAAAAATCGTCGATAACATGTATCAAACCGCAAGAAGCTAGGGATATCCATTACCGATGATGGCCCTGGGCATCCATCTATTACATCTATTTTGGAGGGATCCACAGATATCCCATTACTTGTGATGATATGGCCAATGAATGAGACAACCGTCAACAGGAACTCACACTTGATGTACTTTACATAGAGCTTCTCCTTTTTCAAGGTCACCAGTACAGTTCTTAGATTCTCCTCATGATCATCCTTGGTTTTTTATTATATTAGAATATCATCTATAAATACTACCACAAATTTTTCGAGGTAATCTATAAATACTCTATTCATCAAATCCATAAAGATTTATGGAGCATCAGTGAGTCCAAAAGGCATTACTATGAATTCATAGTGCCTATATCCTGTACGAAAATTTGCCTTGGGGATATCTTCCTTCTTCACCCTTACTTGATAGTATCCCAACCTCAATTCTACCTTGGATAAGTATTGTGATCCACGTAGCTGATCGAACAAGTCATCAATTCATGGGAGATGGTACTTGTTCTTTATCGTGATTTTGAAAATCACACAATAATCGATGCTAAGGTGCATTGACCTATCCTTCTTATTGATGAAGAGGACTAGTACACTTCATGGTGAAGCACTTGGGCATATAAACCATTTATCCAGATTATCATGCAGTTGTTTCTTCATCTCCTCAAGCTCCACAATAGCTATTATATACGAAGTCTTGGATATTGGCAATGCACCTGGTATAATATCATTTAAGAATTCAACATCTCTTCTAGGAGGAAGACAAGGAAATTCCTTTAAAAACACTTCAGTGAATTCCCTTATAATAGAAATGTCATCAAGGATGATTTCCTCCTTAGACTCAATCATCAGATCTAGATACACATGCTCATTGGGCAGTAATATCCACACTTGAGATGGTAGAGCTAAAGAAGATTCATCTTCCTCCTTGCACTTGTACAAGATCGATGGTCGATTCTCTACATGGAGAGTGATTTCGCTCCCACAGAATTTTATATTGGATCTATATAAGGAAATCCAATCCATGCCAAGAATTTCATCAAATTCCACTAGAGAGAGTACGATGAGGTTCGCTGGGAAGTTTAATCCACCGATTAAGATAGGGGAGGAGTTATATTCATGGGAAGCAATGATTACCCCATTTTCATTACTCCCTAACATATTTAATTAAATGATTTTAGGTGGTGTGGGGGTTATTCTACTAAACATTCGGGATATAAAAGAATGCGCAGAACCAGAATCAAAAAGTATGATCTCTATTCATGAATGAATTACTACTGTACCTGTCACCACTTCTTTTTCGGGGTTTAATTTGGAAGTAGTGATGGAAAAATCTCTCCCTTGCTTCCTTAGAGGTTGATGGTTGCCTCCAAAAACCCTTGACTTAAGGCACTAATTTGTAAGGTGCCCTGGTTTTTTGCAGTTGAAACAATGAACAACATGTTGAGAGTCGAACGGAGCTCTCCTCCCCTCTGTCACAGCCGCGGGTTTTTCATGAAAATAGTTAATACCCAAGTGCCCTTCTCTTCCACACCTAAATAATTACACCATCCCCTTCAGGAAATTTCTGGACTGCTTCTTTCTGCACCTTTGGTAAGTTAGGTACTGGATTTTCTTAGCACCACTGGATTTATCCATTGGACCACCAGAATTTAATTCCACCATACGCTTCATATCCCCATGACACCCCTGGGGTTCACTGATCTCCATTTCAACCTTGAGGGAATATCGGACAATTTCCTCATAGCTGTCGATGTCATGGATCACCTAGGCCTTTCGCAGGCTAGGTTTCACTGCACCAAAGAAGCGATCAACCTTGCATTTAGGGGTAACGACAAAACCGAAAGTGTATCATGAAAGCCTTGTGAATTTTTCCTATTATGATTCAACAGATTCATCATATTTTTTCATGAGGTAATGGAAGCCCCATTCCATATTAAAGAGGAGGGTGCATGGAAAATATTTATCAAAAAACATTTTTGGAAATCCTTCCATTCCAACACCTCAATCTCCTCCTCAGTCTTCGTATTTTTTTATCAATGTCCACCATTGATCTGCTTCTCCCTCCATATGATAAGAAACAAGAAGAATCTTCTCTTGTTTGGAACATTGAAGGATGGAGAAGATCTTTTCAATGGATTTGATCCATTGTTCGGCGATTGAGTGATCAGATGATCCATTAAAAGTATGAGGCCATTGTCTCCTGAAGCTATCGATAGCAGCTTGTTATTTCTTATGGGGGGTTTAACATTCATCTTGACCCATGTTTCTATTCAATGCTCGAGTTAATTGAGGGATTACCATGACAAGGTTCTTGATTCATGCTCTCATCGGATTGGGCATCTCATTAGAACAATCATCACATTGGTCTTCACATCGGTTGTTAGCCCGAGTCCTCCTATTACTAGCCATTGGCTGGAATAAAAGAAAAGTAAGGGGTAAAAAATGGTAATCCAAAAACATATGACTTATAAATAGCTTCTATTTACTTTACTTAAGAATCTATAGGCTTCAGTCAATGTTTTTCATGATCTAATTTATTACATTTATTTTTAGGGGATTTTTTTATTTCCTTAATAATGGTTCATACTAAGCTTGTGAATATACCAATGCATATCCCTCAAGAGTGTCCTAACCAAGAGTGCATCAAGGATCATTGTCGTGTACCAGGATACCCTGGGTCATGCCTGAAACACCTTATCAGGGCTTTCACCCCAAGGTACATCTGTCCCAAAGTCGTTTCTTCCTATACGAATCCAGAAAAGGATATATTTTCTTTATTAACCACTTAATCAATACTCACCAAAACATAGTGATGTTTTTATTATACGTAGTCTTATCCATAAGGCTTCACTAGGTTTTTCTAATCCTAATCCCAATAAATAACTAAACATACCCTCTGATACCAACTATGAAAAACTTATTCTTTATTACACACTAGAACATGATTTATTACATAAACTCTTCATTTGATACAACATAGAAGATCGAGATATCTAGTTTTTTTGGGGCTTAGTATAATTACATAACAACTTAAATCATGAAATACAAAATCTTTATTGAAAACTTCCTTTACACGACCAATGCATTCCCTCGTACTTAGATTTTCCTGGGATAACTAGAGGACATTCATAAGAAAAGGCTGAGCTATGAATCCTAGTAAGGGAAAAAACATGGAATAACATGATAAATAAAATACATGTTAGACAATTGGAAAATCAATGTAGCACAAGAGAAATATGAACATAAATTCATGATAAAGAATGATAATCATAACCTGAAAATCTGGCAACAAAACATAACATGGAATTTAGCATAAGCTAAGGCTCATTGAACATAGAGAATGAGTAAACCATCATTGCACATGAAGCATGAGTAGACCATAATTGCACTTGAATTAGATTGAGTCAACACTTATTTCACATGGTGTATCATGATAATATACTTTACCCAATACATTGGAGTGCTATCTGGGTTCACCCTTCTTAAACATTTCATTTCATGCATAACTGTTCCACATGGATCATATAACATGGAATCAATCAAAATCATTAGTTATTACACTATTAAGTAATGTGGAATAAATACATGAATGTACCATTAAATATGTATATGTTCATAAAGTTTAATACCTTTGATAGCGATATGGGTATGGTATTCACTACATAATGATCTTGGCTTGAAAAAACACGATGCAATTTCGGCAGCATAACGGCGTGACATAAGAATTCATGAAAATGGTTGATGAGAGATAAAAGGATGTCTCATAATATTTACATGAAATTTATAGTAAGAGGGTAATATTGATACACATACCAACAAACTTAATTTAATTTAGATGCATAATACAAAAGAATTACTTGGATGTAAAGAGGAGAGAGAAATCCCTCACGGAATTTTAGCATGGTAACAGGTGTACGTGGGAGGCATTAATGAGAGGGAAATGGGTATCACATAATCAAAAAAAATAGGGTTGTATGGGGTAGATTTTAAATCATACCCCATCATCTTTAACTGAATGCAAAATGGAATAATATCTTAAAGAAAATTGCCAAAAAAAATGAGAAAGGAAGAAATCCCTTACTTGGAAGTGTGATAACAAAATCTTGGGAGAGGCTTGAGAGGCTTATTAGGAGCTTGGGAAACCTTCGGAGGATCTATAGAGAGGAGTTCATGGGTTTGACGAACTCTAAAGGCTTTGATTGAAGAGGGAGTGGGATCTTGGGTTGGTTTATATAGGAAATGAGAGGGAATTGTTTATTATTTAGGTTTGGATACCTCACATTAAACTAATCAAAACCACAAATCATCTCATGGTTTTTGCCCACGGTTTTCTCCAAAGGGAAGTGGAAAAAAATATTTTATAAGTTCAATGGCCTAACTTCTTAAAATAATAGGTTTGCTTTTGTATAGGTGAGTCACACTCTCAATGAAAACAATTTAAAAAGACAAAATGTTTTGTAAGGATTGAAGGGTCCACTAATGCTTTCTAAAATAAATCAATCAAACCCAAAATAACATTATTTTAATGTTAAAACCAATATTGTCTGAAAATAATGTTTATAGTTTTTTATTTCATCACTATTTGGTCATTATGATGTCATAAAACACATTATATATTTAAACATTATTTAATTTTTACCCAAAAATTCAATTGTATCAGAAAATTATGAAAAATTCCCCATTTGATAATTTTGACATCCTGATTACAAAAAATAATATTTATTTTATCTAAATAATTTTCTAAATATGTGAATTTTCACATTTAAAATAAAAACTAACATTTATGGAAAATTCATGGGTTTTGAGAAAAATAACATTCAAGCCTTAAGGAAAATTATAATTGCAATCATAAAATTATACGATAATTTATATTTAATAAAAAGTAACATAATAATAATAATAATGTTTTTTTAAAATATTATTTAATTCAAAAATTCATTAATTTTTTAAAATATATTTCTTAGTTGAATATTAACTAATATTATTATTTGTGCTATATAAACTATTTACAAAGTAACAACAATAAAAAGAATGTATATTCCATGTAAAAAATAAAGCATATAGTCATAGTGCTAAGGTCTTGTTACATAACCCCTTATAACAACCGCATAAGACCGAACGGTAATGTGTACGATGGTGACATACTCTTTGGGTGGCCCGGATAACATCACTCGGGTGGTAGTCTCTTTTAGCTTCCACTTCAACCATAGTTGGTTTCTCTCAAGCTTAACATGTTCAAGATTGGCTTAGTCATGGTCAAGAGCGAAGCCCAATGACGCCACCACCTTTTTGAGCTCCGATAAATGGGATTCGTTCGGGGAAAGTCTACTGGATGACTCCATCGCTTCCTTTGTCTGAGTACATTGTATTTTTTAATTCCCTATATTTATACAAATCATGTGATCACTATTCAACGACTATATTAGCAACGGTCACAATTAATAATTGTATTTTAAAATCCAAAACATAAAAACAAATAAGTACATATGCTTTACATAACCATAATAATACATTTAAATAGACCAAGTGGAATTTTCATTAATGAATTTTTGGTTCATTACACACTATGAGATTCTAGTGATTCCATTGGGACTTACAAATTCCCCAACAGTCTTTCTGGATTTTATGAATAGAGTATTTAGACATTACCTAGATAAATTTTTGGTAGTTTTTATCGATGATATTCTCATCTACTCCAAGAGAAAGGAGGAACATGAAGAACATATAAGACTTGGGTTGGTCACATTGGGAAATGATAAGTTTTATTCCATGTTCAGAAAGTGTGAATTTTTTATGAAGCAAGTCATGTTCTTGGGACATGTGATCAAAAGTGAGGGAATTTCTATAGACCATAAATAAAATGAGATTAAGGAATGGGCCAGACCCTCTAGTTTCATAGAAACCCATAATTTTATTGGATTAGCTAGGAACTACTGATGTTTTGTAATAAATTTCTCATGATTGTCAATCATGCTAACTAAGATAACAAGGAAAGGGGTAAAGTATGTCTGGATAAAAGAATGTGAGGGAAGCTTAGAAGAGCTATAGAGAAGGATTATCACTTCACCTATACTCACATTAATAAAAAGTGGAGGAATTTTTTTGATATATAGTAATGCTTAAAGAAAGGCTTCGATTGTGTACTCATGAAAAATGATAATGTGATTGCCTACGCCTCACGGTATTTGGAGATCCATGAGCAGAACTACCAGATGCATGATCTGGAGATGGAAGCCGTGATTTTTTCCTTGAAAATCTAGAGGCACTACCTTTATGTTGAGAATTTTGACATATACACCGACCACAAGAGCCTAAAGTATATATTCACATAGAAATAAAACAACATGAGTCCAAGTAGATGGTTAGATAAAATAAAGGACTGTGATTCCTCTATTAACTACCATTACGGAAAGGCGAACAAGGTAGCTGATGCTCTAAGAAGAAAAGAGCCTGCTACTTTATCCATGTTACGGATTGAGAAAGGCCATATCTTCTAGGCTATTCAATAGATGGATTTGGAAATCATAAGGGTGTGGGAAACATCCTACCTTGACCAATTTATTTTTCAATCATCTATCTATGATAAGATTAATGAGGAACAAAGGGATGATCTAGAGATAAAAAATAAAGTTAATGTAGTAATGGATTGGAAGTTTCAAGAGTTCTATATTGATGATGATGGTGTGATTTAGTTTGGAAAATGATATTGTGTTCCTTCATCACTTGGGATAAAGAAGGATCAATTTGATAATGCACATATCACAACATTCTCTATCCATCTTGGTAGCACCAAGATGTATTGAGATGTCTTAGAACACTTCTAGTGGGATAACATGAAGAAGGAGATTGCAGAATATATGTCAATGTTCTTGGTATATCAGTAAGTTAAAGAAGAGTGACAAAATTTCAGAGGGATTATGAAACCATTTCCTATACCCATGTGGAAATGGGAGGTTGTCACTGTGGTCTTTTTCCCAGGTCTCCCAAATATGTCCAAGGGAAATAATGCGATATCGGTTGTGGCTGACTGACTCACTAAGACTACCCATTTTATCTCTATTCGGGAAGATCACTCGCTTGAAAAACAAGCAAAGATATATGTGAAGGATGTGGTGTGACTTATTGTAATTCCACTATATTATCTCTAATCATGATCCATGGTTCACTTATAAAGTTTGGATAAGTCTTCAGCATTCATTGAGCACTAAATTAAATTTCAGTACAACCTATCTACCCTAAACTGATGGAGAATCTAAAAGGACTACTTAGATGCCTGAAGATACTCGTAGAGCTTGGTGTATATAATTAAAAGGTGCATGGGATCATCATATCCCATTGGTTTAGTTCTTATAACCAAATTTCTTTTGGTTTTGAGATAATTTATAAAAAATTATGTAATTTATGAATGCATTATGAAATCAATTTTAATTAAAAAATCTGTGTTTTTCAAGTAAATTATGATTTTAATTAAAAATTAATTTAATAATATTTAGAAAATTATTTTAGAAAAATGGTGTACACTTTTTGATTATACATTTAAAAAAATGGTTAGGGTGATTTTTTTTAATTTTTCTAAAATACTTGAAATTTTTATTAATAGTGAAATGCTATAATTTACAAAATAAACTAAAAACATTTATTTTTCAAGTAAATTATGATTTCTGATTTTTATAAAATACTTGTAAGAAAAAAAATTTCGTACTCACAAGCACATAATACTATTCATGGTCATGGAATCAACCCTATTACTTCTCTAGTGTGGAAATAATAAATTAATTAACATAATATTGAGAAAACCCCTCTCCCCTCCACTATAAATACCACCCTTCCCACCCTCATTTACTCACACCTATCAAGATTCAATAATTTTCAAAATTATGTCTAAACATCTTCCGTATCCTCTCCCACACGTCTAAAGTGATTCTTGTCTCATCAAAAGACCAATCCTAGGTTCCTTAAGGATGATTTAAGAGGTAACCCCCTCTATCTTTCCTTTAATTTCCTTTCAATTTCAAGATATTTTTATTAATCTCTTTGCACCTATCCTCATCCAAATGTATGGTAACTCCAGAATAATACATATATTTGAATTTTAAGACACTAATGGGATATTATATCACCCAACCCCCTACTTCTCTTATTTTTATTTTAGAAAGAAAATCATTTTTCGGGAGGTGTTACTTTATCACCATCAAGAATGACATGTTTTCATTTTCCATTACGACATTCAGATCTGGTGATAAAACCATTTTTATGGTTGAAATAAATTATTTTATATGTATTATATCCTAAATAATGTTCTAGAACTAAATTATGTTCATATTACTTAATGATTCAACAAAACAAATTCGTTGTGGTCGAAAAACTACCTAAATTAACCCAAACTATCCTCATTAATTTATATTATAATAATTCATTAACTTGGTATATAAAAAAAATTATTTATAATATAATTTGAAGTTATATAACATCATTAAAAACATTTAATATCAGTTCTGGATGTTTATCCATATTCTACACAGAAATCCATTCATACTGTCCATGAAAACTAAGAAAAAGAACAATCTCGAACAATGAATTTAACCTCTATAACTCATACAAAGACCCATAAAAGAACTTAGTGATACCATAATGAAACATATTCATGTATAAAATGTTCTTTAATATCTAATTAATGGATATAATTTCATTATATATGACATTAATATAAAGAAATCATTCAGATTCTAGGTAAGCGGGAACTTTCAAACCCAACTCCCTTTCATTTGGTTTTCCCTCTTAAACCCATTTTTAGTATAGATATTCCATAGAAATAATTTATTCATCACTATATTAAATTTTTTGGGATATAATTTTTCTCTAATATATTTTATTAAAACCCCACTATTTTCCAAAATAACTCTTCTTTCAAATAAACATACCCTTTTTTACACCTAGAATATTGTTTAACTCTTCACTCAAGGTTAATAGTTCTTTTTCAAGAATGATATTCCATCTCCATTTTGGAAAAAAAATGTTTATGAATGTATATTTTATGATTTTAAAACCATGTATTTCCATGGGTTAGTTTTTATGTTCAATGTTTACATATTTTCAATGTGAAATGCATGGTAATGTAAATGTTATGATGTGATGGGTTCACCTATAATTATATAGTGCAATATTAATGTTTGAATATGATGGGTGTGCCTGGAATTATACCGTGCTCCAATGAATTGGGTAAAGTGATTAATCTCATTACATAAAGTGAAATGATGTGTGAACATTGAGCTAGCTTTTTTCACAATAATGTGTGATTGTTTTCCACTATGACAAGATGTTTCATTTTTTATACTTTGCCACATTTCAAGTCTTTTATTAATGTTTTCTCCTATTTTCAGGATCCTTTGACTATGTTATGATTGTGCTCATCCATTGTTATATTGTTCATATATATCCTCTTACTGGGTTTTTAGATCTATATCCTCATGTTATTATTTGTACAAAAGAGTTTTCAAGGGACAATAAGAATCTCGATAAGAATGAATTAAAAAATGATTGTGTTTGATGTTGTAAATGTTATATATGGTCCTTGTTTTCACAAGAACCTAAAACTATGTATCCTGATGGTGTAATACTATTATGTTGTTTATATTCATAATGATGTAAGTATAATGTACAAAAAAGGTTGGGTCGCTATATATGAGATGCTACAGTCTAACCACGTTGGGGTTTTACATCCCTAAAAATCCAAAACAAGGGCTACCCAAATAGATGAGGGCGCTGAGCAGGAATCTGAGCCTCCCTCTACCATGTTTTATCTTGGAGATTATTGAGGTTCCACTGGACAAACACTAAATGAATCGGTCACCCATTAAGGATCATATCATGCTGATCCCTGATTTCCATTCGGTACACAGAAAAAAGTCGATCCGTCCTCAATGTCTAGATCGCCCCATTAGATGATTTGTGATGGGTTATTCTCATGTCTCTTAAGATATGACATTTGGAAGATATTGTGTACCTGAACTAATTGTGGAGGTCGATCCAAGAAGTACTCCACCTTTAAAACTCTTTGCATGACCTAGAAAGGGCGGACAAATCTTAGAGATATCTTTCCACCTTGGCCAAATCTCCATAATCCCTATAGAGGTGAAGCTCAAGAAATATGTGGTCTCCTTCCTTGAACCCTAAAGGTATTTTCTAGGTGTCTTTATAAGACTTTTCTCTACTCTATGTAATCTTCATCTTCTCCTGAATGATCTGAATCTTCTCTACAGTAACTTACACCAACTCACGTCCCATTAGTGCTGACTCTCCAATGTTAGTCAAACAAAGTGGTGACCTAGAGGGTCTCCCATACAAGACCTCAAATGGTTCCTTACAAATAGTGGAATGATATCCTTTATTATATGCAAACTCCAATAGTGATAGGTGATCATCCCAACTATAGACAAATTCTAAAATGAAATCCCACAGCATGTCCTCCATAACCTGAATGGTTTGCACTATCTTTTTGTCCATATGTGGGTGAAATGTTGTGCTCAATAATATCTGGGTCCAAAGCACATAATTTAATTCCTTCCACAACCGGAATGTAAAGAAAACATCATGATTAGAAATAATTGTTGATATAACTTAATGGATTCAAACTAACTCTTTCACATTGAAGCACCCCAGGCTCTCTATAGGACACTATTCTCAAATAGCTTGGAAGTGGGTTGAGTTGGTGAGTCGGTCAATGATCACCCAGATGAAATCATATCCCCGAGACATATGAGGTAAAAGCATCACAAATTCCATCAATATCCCATCCCACTTCCATTATGTAACATCAAGTGCTTGATCTAAACCTGTTGGAACCTGGTTCTTATCCATCACATGCTAAAAATTATGGTATTTAGAAATGAACTCTACAGCTCCTTTATTGATCCCTAGCCAACAAAATTGAAGTCAAAGGTCCTGGAACATCTTCACCACACTTGGATGTACCACAAAACGGATGCATGAAACTCTCTTAGAACATCCTACCGCAATTCCACTAGTAATATAGTGTGTACTCTAAAAGGAATGACATGCTCCCCATCTTTTGAATATCCATCAGGAGTATGCCCTAGGGACATTTGATCATGTATGATCTTGTAGTCAATATCTCCAAGATGTGCCTCCCTAAATTGATATAAGACTTTAGGGGTGAAAACCATCTATTGTTGCTAAGATACTCCATCTCCATCCACAAAGTATAACTTCAATAAGGCCACCTGCTCTGACACCTCATTCAGAAACTGCGAACCAGATCTTCTACTAAGAGAATTCACCACCATGTTCCTCTTCCCAAGATAATAGACAATATCAAAGTCATAGTCCTAAAAGAACTCTAGAGAACACCTCTGTCTAAAGTTTAGATCCTTCTGAGAGAAGATATATTTGAGACTATTGGGATCAGATTAGATGATAAATTACTCACCCATCAGGTAGGGTCACCACATGTCCAATGAAAATACTGCCATTACTAACTCAAGATCATGGGTCATGTAGTTCTCCTTATGTGGTCTCAATTGGCGTGAACCATAGGAAGTCACCACTTTTCTCTTCCTAAGGATGAAACTACATCCAATACCATATGCATTGCATAACACCATGTTATTTATGCCTTACTCCAGTAAAATTAGGATGGGAGTGCTCATCAACCTCTTCCTGAGCACCTGAAAGAACTGATGTCACTTTTATATTCACATGAATGGAAACCCATTTCATGTAAAATATACCAAGGGTGCTCCCACTCTAGATAAGTCAAGTAAAAACCATTGATATTACCCTACTAGTCCAAGGAAATTCTGCACCTTCGTAACACTCTTGGGTGGTTCCCAAGAAATAATTGTCGCAACCTTTGTTGGATCAACTACAAATATAGCCTCTAAGATGAATTTTTCCATAAAATGGACCTCTCAAATAAAAAATTATCACTTTGAGAGATTCTTGAAAATTTGGTTCACTCAATGTGTCTCCAAGACCATCCTCCAATGTTTCATGTTCTCCTCCTTGGATTTCGAGTACAATAGGGTTCCATCAATTAAGACCACCAAGAAACGGTCTAATTAATGTTGAAAGGTATAATTAATGAGTCCCATGAACACTAATGGGACATTTCTCTTTCCAAACAACATCACCATGTTCTAATGGTGACCATAACAACATCTGAAGGATGTCATTGGTATATATCTATCATGTACTCATGGATGGTGATATCCTGATCTGAGGTCAATCTTTGAGAACCACTACACCCCTTTCAACTAATCAAAGTGGTCATCGATACTCATTAGAGGATACTTATTCTTCATGGTCACCCAGTTTAAGGACCAGTATTCTATGCATAACCTCAATATCCCATCTACCTTCTTTTAAATCAAAATGGGTGCTTCCTAGTTTGAAACATTGGGTCTCACGAATCCCTTCCTCTTCAAGTCCACCAACTATACCATTAGCACACCAAGTTCTACGAGAGCCATAGAATATGTGTGTCTAGATATCGGTTTCATAATGGGGTGTATATCAACACATAGTTCTATCACTCTATAGGGAGGTAAACCTGTAATATCTTTAAGAAAGACGTCCTCATACTCTGCCACCACTTTAAGAAACTAAGGACTCAAATCATCCACTACACCAAGGGTGAGGCTATCCAAATAATGAGTAATCGGCTGCACCCTCCCCCACACCCTATGTGTGAGTCCACCATATGCTTCCTTTTTTTCCATTTCACCAATAAAGGAAAACCAACTTCTATCACAGAAGTCACACCACACTCTTCACATAACATCGTCAATATGAGAGTGAACTATGGATAAAAAATCAATACTAATAATGACATAATAAGGCCTTAACACCACTGCTAAGATATCCCAACCAAATCTCTCTCCTAAAACTTTCAGGTAACATGATCGATACTAGTGTGTGATTATCGAGTCTCCTCCAATAGGAGTCTTTATTCATAAGGGTTGTGTCAACAGTTCAACCAGAATATCTGATTCTCGGACAAGGTTTGTGGAAAGAAATAAATGACTAACACCTATGTCTATAAAAACTATTTCTGGGGTGTAAAATACATGCATCATACCTTGTATCAGCCCTGATGCCCCGAGGATATAAGTTTTCATCATCTACATCGGGCCTCGTCCCTTCTCGCCAACTCCTTGAGCCTAGAAAGGACTACCTCGGGGTGGTTGTGGTAATAGTCCAAACCTCTGACCACCTCCTTCTACCCTTAATTTCACTCTTCCAGGTATTCCACCCCTATCTATATCTCTACCCTAGTAGTCCTTCGACCATCTCCCAATCAGATGCACTATGGATTGGCCAATCTCAAGCAAGATGTCCCCAACCACTGCATGAGTACCATTTTCTATCCCCTGACTAATTCAAACCATGTTGGGAGCCCTACATCGACTTCCCTGAGTCCTATATCACCCCCTAAGCTTCTAACCATCTTGGATCTCTGTGAATATCATCAGCAACCTTCTACCGAGGTCTCAGCTACAGGGTTCCCACTGCTAGCTCCCACTACCATCATCTGCTCTTCCATAAAACTCTCCACTATAAGGGCTCTCTCAAGTACCCCAACATAGTTGGGAATTCTATGGGATACCACAGATTCCCTAACATCCCAGAATAAACCATTATCGATGGTATAATCCCTGAATAATTAGTCGTGTACCATATCCAAGGATAAGCGTTAAATATTAGTAAACTTCACTGAATACTCCTCAACGGTCATACTACCCTACTCTATGTTCATAAGCTTCTACATGTGTACTGATTCCATCATGTCTGGATAGAACTCCTCCATGAAGATACACTCAATTTCTGTCTAGGATAGATTTATCTCATTGTGTGATTGAGTCACCAAACTCCACCATTTCACTACAAAGCCTTGAAGAAGACTCACATAAAAAACTTCCATCTAGTTGGAAGGAATCCCCACAAGGCAGAAAATATGGGTGACTGCCTCTAGACAATCCTCATAACAATGGGGTTATAGCTCACCCCGAAACCTTAGAGTTCACTTCCTCAGAGACTCTTGCAATGCAATCAAGTAGTGTGCATCATCAACTAGTAGTATTGGTTGTAGATTCTTCTTTTTGGGTGGTGGTATAACTGGTAAATCACCCTGAGGTGCTATCTCGGGTGCATGCTCCTGTACTGATTCCTCATCACTAGGAATATAATCTTCATGATAATTCAGGTGGAATCCTAGATGGATATCTACTTGGAGGAATCTTGAAAGTAAAATATGATGAACCACAGTCAATAGAGTATATCTAGGGAGATGAATAAAGAAGGACATGGAAGACACAACCATTCCTATATGATGTAGGTACCATTTTTTCCCTACAAACCGTGTTTTCAGGTATAGAGTTGAAAAGCGGGTAATGAGAGTCAAGATGTATGGATATGTCAGTTGTTGTACCAACACTTGATTCCCTGTCCTAAATTTCAAACTCAAAACACTTAACACTATTTCCCCAAACCAATCTCATTGAATCCCAATCCTAAAGTTGAACTAACTGCTCTGATACCACTCTGTCACCACTCATCCCATAGGGACCCATTCTCTGACTACCCAAATCCTTCCTCTAACAGTCCAGGGGCTGGTGACTAGCACCAAGATATAATATCCCACAAATCGAAGGCATTAGCTTAAAGTACATATACAAACACACACATCTTCAAGACAGAAATGCTAAAATGTAAGACAACTTAAATAATTCATGCGTACATATAAGATATCACAAAATAGTACAATATTAAAAGTGATGGAAGGTAAACAAGGCCAAATACAAGCCCATCATAAATATTTTGAAACACAAGTCCAACATGAATGTAACGGTACTAGGACTACTTCCTGAAAGCCGTAGGAACACACCACGTTCTGTCCAATCTCATTAAGAACCACCCGGTCCTTGTCCACCTAGGAATCCATCAAAATGTTGATTGTATGCCCAAGACACAATACATGTATGAAAATACCATATAAGGGTGAGTATAAAAATACTCATTAGGACACCACGAAACCACAAAGTAATACATAAAAGGAAAGTAAAGTGATATATACACAGGTATACGTCTAAAAACATATAAAAAGAATATCCAGATATACTCAAGAGAGACATCATTCCATCAAGCAGTCACAACAAACAATTAGTCAAAAGAATATTCTCGAAGTGTGAACATTCCTAAAGAACACTCTCCTCTATCCATGATATCATTAGAGACACTCCACAAAGTGGTATAGCTCATTTGGGCCCCACCCAAATGGAATGCATTGGTCAAGGAGTATTATGATACACAGAGATGGGGACACACCTAAAACTGACCGGGGGACACCACAGAGCATGCCCAGAACCACTATGGTATACCACATACCCAATCTGGACCAACCTGTTATGTAGGGTATCATCCCTAGAATCACTGGGGGATTCCACAAACCCAACTGATGTGGCCCGCAAGATGGGGTATCGACACCCTACTTAAGGGAGTTATGCTCTTCCACAAACTCCACTACGGTTTATTGAGGGTCTTACACTAGTCTTGAGCAGGGATACCATACCCTATATAAGACCCGACCTCTAAAGGGGATTTTGATCCAGTGATGTGGATGTAATGTCATACAAAACTATTAGATAAAGGACTAACGTAACTCTCTAAAACTATAATGGTCTAAACTAAAAACTCACCACTTTTCTCAAAATGACCATCTCAATTTCAAGGTCTCGAAGCCACTGTTGGCTCGCCGATTGGACGTTCCATTTGTGATATTTTCTCGATTGAGTGAACCTTCCCGCAGGCCTATCGGGGGCCTGCAGACCTACCGTCATGGTGTACTTTTGTGTTCTACCACAATAGATGGTCAAATTACAAAATTTCCTAGATGCCAAGTTACTGCACCTATGGTCGACCATCGCGGTTAGTGCATCCACAACAACCCGAGCTGTTGCAACACCAAGGTCGACCAGCGCGGGAAACCGTCACTAGAAATCATCACTGGAGACCCCAACCAGGATCTTCCTAGGTTTACATGGATCTAAACTAGTTCTATCCCATCCCAACAGCCTTACCCAACCCTTCAACCCAACCCATCCCATCTGACTGAAACTTCTAGTTGCACGGAATGCTCTGCATCGACTGTTACTCTGTGTCCATCACTACATCTGTCACCACCACCACTGTGTTTGGCATTTCTTCCCCCTGTCACATCCCATCGCTGTAACTGGTCACCGTCATCCTAACACACGCTTATAATTTATTCCATTGCTTGTCAACACTATTGAACTAGTGGTCCATTCCACGGGCCACCACACTACCTTCAGTGCACAAAAAAATTAAACGGTCATAGATCTGAGACCCTTTGGTCTATATCTATATAGATATGGACTCGGTTGTCAATTTTCCATGAATCTAGTGTCTTATCAAGTTCAAAACCTCCTAATAATGGAAAGACAAGAACCGAAGGATTTCAATGGAGAAGAACGTGAAAAAATGAGGGAGAAAAGCATAAAGATAATCCTTGAGGAACAAACCTATTTTTTTGACTATGTTAGCCATGAATATTTTTCATTATAATGATAAAAAAAGATGAATAAATTTACTAAACAAAAAAAATCTATAAATTTAGAATTTACCAGTGATTTGAGTATCAATTCTTATTCATTGAATTGATTCGCGTTCATTCAGGATTAATAATGGGATGGAATTCAAAAAAAGCATCCTACCAATATTCAGTTCAATCACTGATGAAGAATGATCATTGTGTCACATTGGTTGATAAGATCCATCGAATCCAATGTTGTGTTAATTAACAGATCCATAATCCGAAAATTCGTCATCATTCCCCAGAAGGATTCACAAAAGTTCCCTCTAGTTGTCCTCAAAAATCTCATGGGGTATGTTGTTAAATCTGTAATTTCTACAAAATTTTCCAATTAATGATAAAATAGTCATTGAATCAAAAAAAATTAATAAATTATTTTATTCATTTTACTTCCTGGGATATCTATTTCACAAACAACCCATAACTTATGGACACTTGTTTTGAAGTTATCCTATTTTTTTAGGAAAACAACACTTGTGTGCTATTAAATATTTAATTATTTTTCAAACATTTATTCCAAAAACACCAGGCCTCGGAATCGTACGTCGTCTCAGTTCATCACCTCAAAATTAGTCTGTATAATATCAAAAAATAATAAAATGAACATTTGAGATGTTATAGATAATTTTTTATGTGTTCAAGTCACTATACAAGAAAATTTCCTTAAACGAAAAATTATATACTCTTTGAATGAAAGAGTAATCATTGGTGACCAACCACATTCAAAAATTGAACACCCTATTCACTTAGCACATGATGTTGTACTATAAAATTAAGGACACTAATAATGTTGGTATTCTACTCCAATTTTTTCTAATTTCATATGATCATCTCACTATTAACCTCCTAAAACAATCTCTGGATAGATATTTTTCACTTCAATGATGTTGTAGTTATGGTTCTTAAAGAATAAAATTGGTGAAAAAAGGAGGATATATAGACAACATAAAACCATGCAGAGGCATTATCAATGAATATATTATTAATGGTGGATCATTGTTCTATAGGAAAACAAAATCATGGAAGGTCTCAATCAAGAATTAAGAAGAAGAATGTCATAATATAATATAAAATAAATAAGGGGAACATCAAGAATTAATTTTGTAAATATAATTTTAGTGGAAATATATGTCAAGGAAACATGTCATGTACTTTTTTAAATATAGATATACTCATCAATAAAGTGGTGGAAGTTTCTAGAGTTAGACATTAACTTAATGATGCCAATAAAATTAATTTGAGGGTAACAAAAAACATGACATCTTGAAAGGAATTGTTTGATTGATATGATCTTACCCCAAAAGGACTTTTGTACATGGGTAATGACCACACCTTGAAGTCGATTGGATTAAGAACAATCAAAGAGAAGATCTATGATGAAATTGTATTAATCATCAAAGGATTATTCTATGGGAAGGGTGTGAGGAAAAAAATATTATCTTGGGGACAATTTAATGAAATACTATACAAGACTCACACTGATAAAAGTGTTTTGAAAATTATGTAGGGTGTTCTTTTGGTTATAAGGAAGAAAATATATGAAGGACATTGTTTTTTCTTATAGGTGAAATTTATGAGGAGTATGATATAATTATAACATCAATTACATTCACAGAAGCATTGATGAATTCATGGAATCAAAATCTTGACCATATGTTCAAATATGTCCAAAGATTCTTTCTAGACAATTTTTTTCCTAGTCTTATAAAGGTATCATCACCATTTTTTTAGCACTAGGTTTTCAGAAAGTGTTACAGGTTTAGGTTTGGGATTTCAATATAGTGGAGTAAGGGTGTCATATATTTGATCCATACCGATGTTTGGAAATCAAGTGTTACATCCTCAATAGGAGAAATGTTGTTTTTACCATTAATTGATGATTATTCAAGGATATGTTAGGTGTATCCAATTAAGAGGAATGGATAAGATTCAATAGTATTTAAAACATTAAAAAGAAATAAGGGGATTTAATTTGGAAATAATATTGACTATTTGAGGACACAAAATAGGGAATAATATACAAGAAAAGAGTTTGACACTTTTTACAAAAGTAACACATCAAGGGATCGTTCAAGTTTTTATATAGTCCATACAAAAATAGAGTATTAGAGTAGATGAAAAAACCCTATGGGATAGAATAAGTGTGATTTTGAATGCTACAGGAGATTCCAGGAAATTTTGGACCAAATTAATGAAGACTGCATGTTATGTGATCACTCAAAATCCTTCAATGGTAATTAATACAGACTATTCTTGGTTATATAATTTTTTAATTCCTGTAAAAAAATTTATTTACCCTGAAAAATTTATTTTAAATTCATGATCTAAAAAATGATTCTTCTTGGGATATGATGATGGTGTGAAGGGGTCTCATTTATGGGACCCCACAACCTATAAACTTTTCAGAATAAAGGATATCATACTTTTAAAATATAATTTGAAAAAAAATTCTGGAGACATTGAAAAATATAATATAGAAACTATAATAGTAAAGATGGAGGATGAATAAATGGAAGAATATGTTTCCTCAAAGTAATTACTAGTGCATGATGATCATGTATTGTTTGAGTTTAGATGATTATGGTCAACTCAAGAGAAATGATCATCAATATAGAACTCATAATTTATAACTAAGAGAAGTATTTCATACAACTTATTGATAGAGGATTGAATTACATATTCTATTATGTAGGTGACTTAGAGTCTAGTTTTATTCTTATGGATATAAGCAACATAGGATGAACTTAAATCGTTGAAAAATAACAGCACCAGGTATGTTGTTCCATTACCTCATAGAAGGAAGGATAACAATAAAAAAATGTGTATATGAGATCAATTATAAGGGAATGTAATTAGTTGACTCATACCACGCAAGCCTGGTGATCAAAGGATATGCTGATCATGAAGGTTTTGATTTTAATGAAACATTTTATTCTATTTTTCGACTAATGTCTATTCAAGAAATTTTAGAGATATTTTGTATATATATTTTAAATCAAGAGAATCTGGATATGAAGAAAACTTGTCTCCTTAGTGATCTTGATGAAAAAAATCTATATTCTTTAATTAATATATTTTTTAAAGAATCCCTATGAAATTGGTTTTCATGTTAAAAAAATATTTTTAAGGCATCATGTAAGTTCCAATATGTTGGTACAAGATTTTTTATTCTTATATTGATATCCTTTGATATAAAAGACTTTATCCAAATCTCTGGTCATATTTTAGGGGTTTATATGGTAATTATTTTATCATTATTCTATTGTATAGCGATGGAATGTTAGTATTTGGACCTAAAAATGGTCATATATATGATATTGAAGCATAATTATTTAGGGAGTTTGATATTAATAACCTAGAACTAGAAAACAATATTCTTGGGAATAAAATTTATTGAGAAATAAATAAAGGGGAGATTTTTCCATCATATAAGAATTACTTTATAAAATTCTTGAAATTGTTCAACATGAAAGAAAGTAAACCAATGACTTCATTTTTTAATCTTAATTTAATGTTATAATATTTGATAATTACTATCAATGAAGTAGAGAGGATAGATATTTATCAAATTACATATGAATCAGATGTGGTCAATCTAATGTTTTCTATGGTTTGTACAAAGAAACATGGCACATGTAGTGGGAGAAGATAGTCGGTACATGAATAATCAAGGACAAGAGAATGGTAACATAGTGAATAGGATCTCAAGATATATAATGTTGACCTTATATACTACATTATATTATTTAAGATTACTTTTCACTATAAGAGGCTATAGTGACTCCGATTTTATAGGTGATTCTGAAATAAGGAAATTTACTACGAGATATGTTTACTCTTGCAGGAGGAGCAGCGAGCAAGATTTAAAAGTTATATTCTAATTTATATTTATTCATGGTTGATGAAGATTCCATGGTAGATACACATTCTAATAAAGAGTCTAAATGAATGATAAAATGGCTAGATGAGATTCCCCAGACATGCACACGCTGGTCTGGTAGTAAAAATGCATACTTTTCACACCATATTTGATTCCAAGTGAGATTACTCAAGATAAAAATTCAAATATTTGAAATTGTTTTTAGAATTTAAATATTATATCTCATAAAAAATATCAAATCCCTATAAATAATTCGTTTATTTAATTTGAATATTTTCTACATAAATAATATATTTTTTAATACTGTGAACATTTATAAATAATCACACTATACTAGAACCCATTTTAGACATCTCGTATGTTGTACTCATATCCATAACCTATGGAATGGAAGGGAAAAATTACCATCAAGATCTAAAGGGAATAGATCATAATCAATATGAGAAACATGAGAATCAGATAAATATCTTAGTAAAAGTTATTAGATTCAAAATATTTACCCATAACATATGATAGAAGTGAATATGACCTCAAATGATAAAATATATACCATGAAATAAGAGTGAGGAATCCCTAGTCAATAATCATTATCTATGGAGTAAAATTTAATAATGTTACATTAAAATATGGAAAAACTATAATAATAGGAAATTATAACATTGTGAACAAAGAAAAAAATAATCATGTCCATAAACTATCTTGTTCACAAATCCAAACACAAACATATCCATAAAATATCTTGTGAATAATAATTAATGTAATATTTTCCACAAATAATCTTGTTAAGAAAATTTAATTTTAATCTTATACATACATTATATTTTGAACATTGCTAAATTTAATCATGTCTACAAACAATCATGTGAACACATCTAAATAGAAATCATATCCCCACATAATATATCTATGTTAACATAAATAAAACCATAAAAAATACATCAGATGGATATATAAGACACCACCTATCACATTATCATAATCTATATACATTATTACTACATGAGTTCAATCATTCGTCATATTATGAATAACTTAGGGATTGAAAATGGTTTTTGTGAAATTTTAAAATGGAACCACATAGAATGACTTTAAGAGTTAGTTTACTTAATAAAAAAAATTAAATCACCAAAAAAGAGTTTCTGATGAAGAAATTTATGGGAAAAGTTTTTAGGATTTAAAAAATTTAGAGATAAATATTAAAAGAAAAGTGAAATAAAAAAAGTGATTTCCTAAAATATTTTTCACATTAATGTAAAACATAAAGTTATGGGTCAATTGAAAATTTATTTTTGATGATTTTACATGGATTAATTTTCAATAAAAAATTATAAAGAAATATAAATAATTAAACATTGATAATAAATTAATATTTAGTTAATAAATTTGGAGTGGAAGATAAAATATATGATAGTGAAAGAAAAAACATTTTAAATAATTTAAATTTGTAAGAACTTGGATCTTCGTTACAGGTATGTCTTCCTTTTTCCTGGATTTTTTGAGAAATGAGGGGTTTCTGGAAATTTTTGAAGTACACGTCGTGTAATTTCTATGTACACACCGTGTACTCCCTTTCTGTGAAAATTCGTGTTCTGGCAGTGTCGGGGCCACAAACACAGTGTGTAGGGGTGATGTGAAGGCCGCTTAAAGCGGAGTACGGAAAAACAGAGTACACGTCGTGTACCCCATATGTACATGTCGTGTATTTTCTTTTTTTCATTAAACAGACCGGGGTCATGCCTGACGGACAGAACGCTCTTTCTCTTTAGGTTCTTCGACCGAGAACGACCCGTTTGGCTGAAATTCTTCTCTGAGCCCCCGTTCCTCCATATGATCTCCATTTCAGATGCTGTAGATTGCGTTGGAACCGTAGTGGTGAGTTCTTCCTTCCCCTAGAGCTTCATTCTCCAATTCCTCCTATTTCTCAAGATATTGTCGGTTGAGCGTTTTTGACATTTTGTCATATCTTTGATGCTCTAATGAGAATCAATCATCGTGGTTCATGTATATCAATCTCCTGTCATCAAGGTAGGAGGTTTGTTCCTTTCCATAGAATGTCTTGAATATTTTGTGCAGATTCCACTGATACCCTTGAATGGTGTATTGCTTGATTCCTATTTTTCCCCTGTTGTTTTCCTGCTTTCCTTGATTGCTTGAGTAGAGGTAATTGCTTGTGTGTACGGTAATTCTTTTATTGTACTCTGGATGTTTTTTCATGCTTGTTTTGCTTGTTTTTCATTCTTCCAGTTGTCATGCCTAGTTGTAGGATAGTGGAACTATTTAACTATTATGTTGTTGTGCCTTAGAGTGATTGAAAAGTAGTTCTTGAGGTTTACATGGGCCAATACATGCTCCATGCACGTTTTTTTTTATATAGGGTTGTGAGAACCTAGTGTAGTGGACCATAGGGAGAATGGACGTAAGGGCTTCTCGAGAGTGTCTTTAATTTACGATATGAGACCACAGGGAGAATTGATGTTGAGTTCTTCCTCAGAGATTCTGTAGTTCCTCAACGTGGGCCACACGGGGAAAGAGACATTGAGTGCTTTCCCAAAGAGCCTTTAGTACGATACAAGACTATAGGGTGAATTGACGGTGAGTGCTTCCTCATAGAGTCTATTCTTTAGTTGAACCAGAGGGGTGAGACTTTGTGTGCCTCCCAGAGGGTTGCTAGTACTTGTAGGTTGAACCTTAGGGGTTAAACTGTGAGAACTACCCAGAGGTTACCTTTTTGTTCTACTTGCTTGATTGACTATTTATTGTCTGTAGATTATATACTAGAAACTGTGGATAGTTACTGTTGTGTTTTAACCAATTTACTACTTACTGTTTACTACTTACTGAACTTTACCTGTCATATATTCACTGACTGTTAGGAACAGATCTTTGGGTGGTTGCCTATTGGGACTTTGTCTCACACCCTATTTGGGTCATGATTTTTGTCCCAAATAGATTATGTTGTTGCAGGTATAGATAAGGGAAAGCGCCCTTCTATTTCAGGTACTTGAATTGTTGTGGAGCTGGAGAGCATGGGACCAACCTATGGATTGTGATGCTGAGGAGTTTACCTATTTTATTTTGCACTTTTGTTTAGTATTGTATTCATCATTGTGGATTCTTTGGTTATTTTCTTAGACATATGTATCATGCATCATTTTATATTCATGTGTGTGTGCTCCAGTTGTTTACTATTAGTCTTCCACTGTTTATCGTTTCCTCTTGTATGGATAGTTATAGTTTTTACTGTAATCTATTTTTATTTCTTCCATTGTGTACTTTTCCAATAAGGGCATAGTTTCCCCACCATCACACTCAAGGCCCTCACTGCTAATCGGTAGCCTCTGGCATTTGGAAAAATGCACTTGAGGCTATGTGACCAGCCGGGTACGGGGCGCCTATGGGTGGCTTCCGAGATCAGGATGTTACAAAGTGGTATCAGATGAGGCTTCTTTTCTCTTGATTACTATTTGGAGCCTTTATTCAGGGATAGGAAGGATTCAGTACTTGGTATTAAGATTTGCTCGTGAGTAGCTAACCCATGTAAAGGGAAAAGCCAGTCTACCCTACTTATTACAGTTTTCTGGTTTTCCTATGATACAATTGATCTCATTTCACCTAGATTGATTCACTTGTTTTGTGTTGTTGTTGTTGTTTCTATTCTGGTTCTATTCCCATCGCAACCTAATGAGATGAGGGTATGTCATCTCATGCATCATATAGGCACTTGTTAAAAATCACATTACATGCATTCTTGCCATGCCATCTAGGGTGCATTAGCAATTGCATGTTGTTGTGATAGACTTTGTGTAGATTATGCATGCTGTTGTGATAGATTTTTGATAGAATCTTTGCTATAGATAGAGAACTGTTGTATTGTAACTTGCTTAAATGAATGCCAAATTTTGGTTCTTGAGGTGTTATGGGCCCTCCTAAATCGGAAATTGGTGAATCATTGACCTGTTTTTCCTTATATATGACTATTTGGGATGCCAAGCATTGATTCGTGGGGAGTATGGGCCCTCACGGATCAGAATTTGGAACCTTCATGCTCGATTTTCGGTGTTTTCTGGGCTTCGGTACAGTTTCAGAGCTATTTCCCGTAAATATCCAGAATACACGATGTGTACTTTATATATATACGCCGTGTAGTTTCAATCCATGTCACTGACTGTGTGAGCAGAAACACAGGTTGTGAAAAATCTCCAGGAACACGCTGTGTACATTAGGTACACGTCGTGTAGTAGTAAGTTGTGTACCCAACCATGTCACTAACAAAACGGGTAGAGGAAGCTCATTTCATACACATTGTGTTTTGTATGAACACGCCGTGTATCTTTGTTCTCAGTACCCGGCCATGTCACGAACAACATGGGTCGGTGTTCTCTCCTCCGATACATGCCTTGTCTATTCGGTACACATCGTGTAGTATTAAGCTGTGTACCCGGCCATGTCACTTACAACACGGGTTAGGGAAGATCATGTAATAAATGCCATGTTGTGTATGTACACGCCATGTATCCTTGTTTTCAGTACCTGGTTGTGTGACAAACAACATGGGTCGGTGTTCTCTCCTCCGATACATACTATGTCTATTCATAACACGCAGTGTAGTCTCAGCCATGTAAATGGTCGTGAAACTAACAGCACGGGTTGTGAAACCTTGTCTACAACATGCCGTGTCCACCAAGAACACGTCGTGTAGTCTCTATTTAATAGGATCGTGTGAGTTATCCATCCAAGGAGACATGGGCAGGGGAATAGAGTTAAGTACATGTCGTGTAGAGTTGATACACACCGTGTAGTCTCGTTTTGTAAAACTTGAATGTTTCCTTCACTGGTTCTAATTTTGTACTCCTTTGTTCTTTGTCCTTGTTTTCCTGATCAAAGGTATGATTTTGATCCTTCATATTTATGCCTCCAAGACGTCCCTCAGTTGTACATCAGTTTCCAGATGGTGATCAGACCCCAGATATGGCTGATCAGGGACTTCCTGCCGATCCTCCAGTCAACCCAGCCTTGGCACTGGTTGTTATACCAGTTGCATGAACTGATATGAAGTTCAAGGAAGGCTTCATGAGGATTATGTAGACCTTTCAGGGAGCACTTCCTCCTGCCTTTTCTATGGCAGACTTGACACGGGTTTTCCAGCAGTAGCATCCTACTACTTTCTTGAGGGAAGGAGGACCACAGGCTGCAGAGTCATGGTTGGAAGCCACGCTGACTATCTTTGAGCATCTAGAAACACCTCCATAGATGCGGGTAAAGCTCGCTACATATATGCTATGAAACATCTCCATGATGTGGTGGGACGTGATCTCACAGGCGGGTTATTAGCAGGTTATGGCTTGGTTGGATTTTCAGCGCGTGTTTTACGACTACTTCTACCCAGAGACCCTGAAGGGCCTATCTAGCCTGAAATTTCATGAGTCTAGAGCATGGTACTCTTTATGTCATGGATTATTCCTCCTGTTTCACTGAGCTACTGTGTTTCACACCCCTCTGGGATGGAAGTGGGGGGTTCTTAGCAAGGAAGTTCGAGGATGGTCTCAGACGGGAGATCCTATCGCAGGTGAATATCTTCCAGTTGACTTCCATCACTTCCATCGTCAACCAAGTGCTGATTGCATAGCGCAATCTAAGAGACTCTGGAGTTGTCATCCAGGGCAGTTCTGCTTCCAGAGCTAGTGTTCCTCCAGTTGATGGTAGGAAGCGCCGTATAGAGTCTACGTGCAGTGATCTGAGGAGGCGATATTCATCTTTAGGTAGCCAGGTAGTATGCTACCAGTTTGGAAGGGTAGGTCACATGAGGCCGCAATGCCAGAGAGACCCAGTGGAGTGGCTATCTTGCGGCAAGATGGGTCACCTTCAGCGTTTCTACTTGGTTTTCTCACCAGTAGATGGTGACGGGGGTTCTTCCATGACTCCTCGTTCAGGAGCAGCACCACCAGTTTCTCACCAGTCAGGAAACTGGAGTTCTTCCAGCCGTTCGGGATGAGGTGGAGGTCGAGGTCGTGGAAGTCAGTCACTAGTCCTTCAGCGTCAGCAGGGAGGATCGGCTCAGAGTGGTCAGGTAGGGTCACAGGCCCACGGGGCAGGCTAGACTTTTGTGGTGGAGCAGACCAATCAGGGGCAGGATCCCGAACCTTCTACCATTCGAGGTACGATTTTAGTAACCTCAATTTTATCTTAAGCACTTTTCAATACTGGTTTTATGCATAGTTGTATCTCTATTGATGTTGTGGAGATACTTGAGCTCTGTATCTTTACTTCTGCCGACTTGTACACACTAGACACACCTTTGGGGATGAGGATATCTAGTGTACGTCGTTGCAGAGAGTTCCCTCTCGAGGTTTCATGGTATCGTTTCTTATGGGATCTCTATGTCCTAGTGATGACAGGATATTAAGTCATTCTTGGGATGGACTGGTTGGTTCCCTTCCAGGTAGTCATCGAATGTTATCATCGTAGGGTGAGTTTCATTTCACCAGAGGGTGAATCTTTTCTTCATAGAGGCGAATCGGATTTCCAGGAGAGTCGAGTAGGACTCGAGCATCATGGGCTAGGAAGGGTAACGACCCAAATTGCTAGTCTTTATCTGGATGACCAGGGGGATTCACAGTTAGAATTTCCTCCTATGGTGGATTGTTTCCAGGATGTCTTTCCAGAGGACTTTTTAAGTTTTCCTATGGAGCGTAAGGTGGACTTGTCTATTGAGCTTGTGCCAGGAGCGGCACCGATGTCTATTCCGCCCTATAGGATGGCTACACCAGAGTTTCAGGAGCTCAAGAACAATTAGATGAGTTACAGAAAAAGGTTTTCATCTGACCTAGTACTTCTCCTTGGGGTTCACATGTCCTATTTGCGAATAAGGCAGATGGTACCCTTAGTCTCTGTGTGGATTATCGGAAGTTGAACTAGTTGATGTTCATGAACTGATATCCCTTGACAAGGATTGATGAACTCTTAGATCATCTTCGAGGAGCCCACATGTTCTCTAAGATCTATTTGAGGTCTGGTTATCATCAATTTCATGTTAGGCCATCAAATATACCTCTGACAGCCTTCAAGAGCAGGTATGGTCTCTACGATTATACGGTTATGTTGTTCGGTCTCACAAATGCACCAGCAGTTTTCATGACACTGATGAACCAAGTTTTCCATCCTCACTTGGATTCCTTCATCGTGGTCTTCGTGGAAGATATCTTGGTGTACTCTCACACTCTACATGACCATGCTACCCATCTTGAGATCATTATAAGTACACTGAGAGAGCATCGTATTTATGTGAAACTCTCGAAGTGCCACTTTTGGATGGATCATATTCACTTCTGGGGCCACATCATCTCACGGATATGAGTATCTGTGGACACATAGAAAGTGAGAGCTGTAGTTTCCTAGGAGCATCTGAAAGAACATTATTGAGTTACATAGTTTCCTAGGGTTGGCTAGATACTACAGACGCTTCATTCAAGACTTTTCACGCCAAGCAGCACCATTGACAGTTCTGACCAAGAAGGGGTGAAGTTCTTATGGTCAGATTCTTGTGAGTCAGCCTTTCAGGAGCTGAAGGGAAGGTTGAAATTGACACCAATACTAGTCTTTCCAGAACCAGGCAAGAGATATACGGTTTACTATGATGCTTCAAGAATCGGGCTGGTTGTTGTGTTTATGTAGGGAGATGGCGTCGTTGTGTACACGTCTCAGCAGTTGAGGACCCATGAGAAGAACTACCCGATGCAAGATCTGGAGTTGGAAACTGTTGTTCATGACTTACACTATTAGAGACATTACCTTCTGGGAGAGCACTTTGTGCTTTTTACCGACCACAAGATTCTCAAGTACATCTTCACTCAGCGTGATCTGAATCTGAGATAGTACAGGTTGGTCGAGTATCTTCAGTCTTTTGATTTCGAGCTTGCTTATATGCTGGGAAAGGGAAACGCAGTGGCAGGTCCGTTGAGTAGGAGAACTCAGATTCAGGCAGTTCAGGAGGCTAGCAGTGAGTGGAATCTTATGGCTTTATTCTCTGAGATGCATCTGGAGGGACACGATAGACAGGGATAGAATTACCTATCTTCTGTAGCTGTTACCTCTACACTTCTGGATCAGATTCGGATGAGGAAACTATCAGACTCAGAAGGATTAGTCATGTGGGAGAGTGTGTCAGGATAGGACCCTCTTCCTGGATGGTCAATGGGCGAGGATGAGATATTTAATTTCCAGGGATGTGTATGGGTACCAGTAGACATACGTGAGGATTTGATGTAAGATTTTCAATCCTCAGCTTGGGCAGTTCATTCTGGAATCACCAAGATGTATCGGGATCTTCATCGCCAGAACTGGTGGCCAGGTATAAAGAGGGATGTTTCTGGTTTTGTCTTGAGGTGTTCTACTTTTCAGCAGGTGAAGGCAGAGCATCAACAACCAACAGGCCTTTTGCAGTAGTTACCCATTCCGGAGTGGAAGTGTAATGATGTCGTGATGGACTTCGTGACCGGATTTCCAAGGTCACCCTGAGGGAATGATGTTTTTTGGGTTATCATCAACAAGATTACGAAGGTTGCTCACCTCTTACCAATCAAAAATACATTCAGTGTTGATGGTCTAGGATGACTATACATCTAAGAGATTTTACGCCTGCATGGTGTTCCACACTCCATTGTTTTAGACAGAGATGCTCACTTTACTTCTCGGTTCTGGTAGGGACTTCAGAAGGCCTTGGGTACACATGTAATTTTGAGTACAGCATACTATCCCCAGACTGATGGCCCGTCCAATTCTATGATCCATGTTCTTGAGGATAGGCTCCGAGCATGCATTCTAGACTTTGGTGGTTCTTGGTAGAAGCATATCCCTCTGGTGGAGTTCACCTACAACAAAAGTTTTCAAGCGACTATTCAGATGGAACCTCACGAGGATTTGTATGGTAATCCATGTCAATCACCCTTATGCTGACTAGAGGCAGGAATGGAAGCTTTATTGGGACCACATCTGGTTCAGGAGACCTCAGAGTAGATAGAGATGATTCGGAAGAGGATGGCTACAACACAGTCTCGACAGAAGTATTATGCTGATCAGCAGAGACGACATCTAGAGTACGAAGTTGGGGATCAGGTTTTCCTATGTGTCGCACTGAGGCTACGACATAAGAGGATTTGGATATAGGGTATTCTTTCACCACGGTACGTCAGGATATTTGTGTTCTCAGAGAGAGTTGGGTCGGTTGCCTATCGGTTGAAGTTACCTCAGAGGTACCAGGCCATGCACAGCGTCTTCCACGTCTATCAACTCTGACGTTACTTTTTAGACCCATCTCATGCCTTTCAGCCCGAGGAGGTTGAGCTCAAAGCGGATGCATCATTTTAGGACCATCCTATCTAGATTTTCGATCGCAGTTTGAAGGTTCTCCGTTGGCAGTATATTCCTCTAGTACGAGTGCTATGGCATCACGAGCAAGTATAGGACAAGACCTAAGCAAGGGAAGCTGATTTACGATCGTAGTGGCCAGAGCGGTTTAGGGTTTCTTCTTCTCCACCTCGTTAGAGAAATTTGGGGACAAGTTTCTTTAAAGGGGGAAGTTTTTAAGAACCTGGATCTTCGTTTGGGGTATGTCTTCCTTTTTCATGGAGTTTTTGAGAAAAGAGGGGTTTCTGTAAATTTTTAAAGTCCATTCCGTGTACTCCCTTATCACGCCAAGCCGTGTGTTTTCTGTGTTCGGTCCACACACACGGTTTGTAGGGGTGATGTGGAGGCCACTTAAAGTGGAGTACTGAAAAACAGAGAACATGTCGTGTACCCCAGAAGTACATGTAATGTATTTTCTTTTTTTTCATTAAACGGACAGGGGTCATGCCTGATGGACAGAACACTCTTCTTCTTCAGTTTCTTCAACCGAGAATGATCTGTACGACTGCGATTCTTCTATGAGCCCCCATGCCTCTATCTGATCTCTATTTTATCCTCTATCCATTTCATTGGAACCACAGTGGTGAAGTCATCCTTCCCCTAGAGCTTTTTTTCCCTATTCCTCCTCTTTCTCACGATATCATTGGTTGAGAATTTTTGATGTTTTCTTAGATCTCAATCGTTTTATGGAGAATAAATCATCTTGGTTCACATATATCAATCTCCTTGCATCGAGGTAGGTGGTTTGTTGTTTTCTGTAGGAAGTCTGTGAATATTTTGTGAAAATTCCTTTGATACCCTTGAACGGGGTATTGCGTCTTTCCTATTTTACCCATTTTGTTTGCCTGCTTTGCTTAATTTCTTGAGTAGAGGTAATTTCTTGTGTGTAGGGTAATTATTTTACTATACTCTAGATGTTTTTCCATGATTTTTTTGATTTTTTGGTGTTCTGCCAGTTTCCATGCCTATTTGTAGGATAGAGGAACTATTGAACTGTAATGTTGTTGTGCCTTATAGTGATAGCCAAGTAGTTCTTGAGGTTTACTTGGGCCGATAAGCATGCTATGCATGTTTGTTTTACATATGGCTGTGAGAACCTAGTGTAGTGGACCATTAGGGAGAATGGACGTAAGGGATTCTCTATAGTGTCTTTAATTTACGATGCGAGACCACATGAGTAATTGACGTTGAGTGCTTCCTCAGAGTGTCTGTAGTTCCTCAACATGGGCCACCAGGGGAATGATACATTTAGGGCTTCCCCATAGTGCCTTTAGTATGATATGAGACTATTGGGGGAATTAACGGTGAGTGCTTCCTCAAACAGTCTATTCTTTAGCTGAACCAGAGGGGTGAGACTGTGTGTGCCTCCTAGAGGGTTTCTAGTACTTGTAGTTTAAACCTTAGGGGTTAGACTGTGATAACTACCCAGAGGTTACCTTTTTTTTATACTTGATTTAGTGGTTGTTTCTTGTCTGTAGATTATATGCTAGAAATTGTGGATTGTTACTGCGGTGTTTTACCCTGTTTATTGCTTACTGTTTACTGCATACTGAACATTACCTGCCCTATATTCACTGACTGTTAGGCACAGATCTTTAGGTGGTTGCCTATTGGGACATTGTCTCACACCCTATTTGGGTCATGCTTTTGGGCCCAAACAGATTATGTTGTTGGAGGTATAGATAAGGGCAAGCTCCCTTCTAGCTCAGGTACTTAACTTGTTGTGGAGCTGGAGAGCATGGGACCAAGCTATGGTTTGTGATACTGAGGAGCTTACCTGCTTTCTTTTTCACTTTGGTTTAGTATTTTATTCAAAATTGTGGCTTTTTTGGCTGTTTTTTATACATAAGTATCATGAATCATTTTATATACATGTGTGTGTGCTCCAGTTGTTTACTGTTAGTCTTCCGTTGTTTATCATTTACTCTTGTATGGATGGTTATGGTTTATACTGTTATCTACTTTTTTTCTTCCGCTATGTACTCTACCAATAAGGGCATAGTTTCCCCACCATCACACCCAAGGCCCTCGCTGCTAGTCGGTAGCCTCTGACCTTTGCAGAAATGCGCTTGAGGCCATGTGACCAACCAGGTACGGGGCACCTCTGGTTGGCTTCTGGAACTGGGACGTTACAAAAATACCCTTATTGAAACTCACATCATTAAATGAGTAATAAATATTAATTATAAAAATAGGTAAAGATAAATATAGGGATCACAAGCTATAATTAATTTTGGGATTTAAAAATAAAAAATTTAAAAAATTAAAATAATGATTATGGACATGAAGGGAAAATAGATTTTAAAGATGATGAGAATAATTCTGGAAAAAAACTTTGCATTTTTTATACTATAAGAAATCCCTAAAAAGAGAAGAATTAAATTAAGAATACAATTATACCAATAAGTAAATTTAAATTACCATAAAAATTAAATAAATTAAATAATATAATAAACTTATAATAATGTATCCAATGGATAAAAATTGTGACTCAATGAAAAGGAGGTTGATTCAAAAAAACCTTGTATGCCTATAGTAACATTTCAAAAAACCCTTGAAAATAGAACATGAGAAGGATTTTTAAATCCCATTAATTTAATGAAATTTATGATAAAAAAACAACTGTAATATATTTTATACACCACAAAAAAGTAAAAATAGTGGTGAATATGGAATATCTCTTAAAGAAAGAAAATCAATATGTAAAACCCTTGCCATGGATTCCTGCTTGGATAGCCCCACTCTAAACTACTATATGATAAAACTGACCATCTTAATTACTTATTTCACAACCATATTAAAATATTTTATATTTTATAATCCTTAATTAAAATCATTCATTGTAAATTTATTGGTTAGTTATTTTTTATTTTCACCATCAGATGTTACTGTTTTTGATGTTTTTCACACCCTTTGTAATGTCAATGTCATTCCCTATACTCTGATAAGAAGTTAATAATTCATAGATTACTTAATATACTAGAATATATATTCCTTAATTATTTATAAAGTTCTAATTTCATTTCATGTTTGTTTTTGTTATGATTTATGATGTTGAAATCGATGATGAGCATATTTGTTTAATTTTTAATGAACAAAATATAGTATATTGATAAAGACTTTAAATATGAATGTCAACCTTTTAAAATATTAATAATATAATAAATATAATTTTTATTCATTAAATGATTTATTAAAATCATCCATTTAGGATGGTGATGAAAAACTAAATGCATCCTTCATGGAGGTCGCAGTCTCCACGTAACATTTGGACGTTTTCATTTTGTAATGGATGGGAAGGAGATAGTTAATGATTGTTCAATTAATTTAATAACATTTAAGTATACTATTGAAAATGATTATATTATATTATTATATTTATAATAGTTTAATTGGTGGTTTCATGATAAAAATAAAGATGATAATGTTTGGGATTGGATAAAATGCAGGTTGAGAGCTTGAATCTTCTCTTTAAAGACCTCTTGGAAATGGAGGACTTGGGATACTTTATGGTAAACAAGGGCTTCAAAATGTGTAATATGGATCTATGGGATGTAAAATGGGTATATTTTCATTGGTATTTTTAAGGATATTTTTGGATTTAGGTGGGTATAAATGAGCTCCTATTACAGTTGGGAGGAGGGACATTTCATTAGAAACTAAAGTTGGGTGAGGGGTAATGATGGAATCAAATGGGATTTTGGAAAGTTAGGTAAAAAATGGTAGTGATACATTTTGGAATGACTTTAATACTAAAAATTTTATTCTAAAATTTCTAAGTGTCAATTTCAATTATTAAAATTTAAACCATGGTATATTACCTCTTTTTTACCCTTTCACCTTGATTAAATATTTACAATAGTAATTATCTTTTTTACCAAAAATATACGATTAACCTTATTAAAAAAGGATTCCTAATGAAGCAAGATTTGTATTCTTTTTAATCTAATTCAACTTCTTAATTTGAAAAAATTACCTTTTATATTAAAACCTAATATATAAAAATAAGAAAAATGGAAGTTTAAATATTAATTATTATTATTATTATTTCATGTAAATTAATAATTAAATAGCCGGTAATATATTATTCATATAAAAAAATATATTTTACCAAAATTTTAATTTTAACATAATATATTTATTTTTTAAAAAATAAATTCATAGGGTGTTAAAAGATATTTTTGACAAATATATTTTTTAAATAATAAAATGTTTTTATCAGTTATTTGAATATATTTTTATTAAAAATGAACTGTTTTTCATTAAAATTATAAATTTAAAATTTATAAATACATATGTGATGTATATATATATAAGTTGTTTCATTGATAATTACATGTTTATTTCATCCCAACGTTTACTTACAAAACCCCTTAAATTATACGTTTAATACTTAAGAATAAGATAAGAGTCACAGTCACATGTAAGGATTCAGCAACCATGGATCTTCTAGTGATTTCCACAATCTTTAACTTATCCCAAAAAATGATTTCTCATAGGTTTTACTTATTATAGTTAATCATGGGCTTGGTCTGAGGAAAACCCTACCGAATTACCCCTCTTCCATGATTGGATAAATGAGCCTAAAAATAAAAATTATTTCAACTTGATGCCATTTCTTTGATTTTTTTGTATTGATTTCATTATATTGTTACTTTTATTTATACCCACTAACTCAAGAGTTATGATATGATAGTTTTATTTTAATTATAATATAGTTCATTTTCATTTAGTATTTATATGTAAAAAAAGTAATCATAACTTAATTACTATGGTGTTAAATTATACCCCTTAAAAAGGAAATCTTTGTTAAACATTTTAATACTCAAATGAAAACAAATGAGTGTAAATTAGTCTCATTTTATCTTTTGGTTACCACATGACTCCCTCAAACTTATGGTTTCACCAAAAATATTAACCATGGGGTTTATCTTATTTCATATAACCATGTCTCTTTGATCTAAGATATCCACAGGTTATTCTTGATGAGAGTGATCATGTTCTAACTACATATCTTATGAGTGCATCACATGTGATGGATCTGGTTTGTACTTCCTTAGAAATGATACATATAAGACGTCAATAAACAATGAGATATGTGGAGAGAGTTCTAATAGATAAACTAATACCCCAATTCAATCAAGAATCCCAAGGGTACTGATGTATCTAGGGCTCAGATGCCCATTATTTTCAAATCTCATAACCCAATTATATGGATATATTAAAATGCATTCCCTGTCACTAAATTTAAATTCCATAACTCATAGATGGTTATCATCATATATTTTATTAACACTTTATACATATTTTATATGCTATTAAACGATTTGAACATTTTCTATCATTTAATGGATATGATCAGGTCCTAAGATATTCCTTTATTTGAATTTATCCCAACACATTATAATGTTTCATATCTTCACAAAAAGAGCCTCATATAGTTCCATTTAGATGATATAGTGGAAACTATTATTATATAATAACTCAACTAAAGCAAGATCTTTATTACAAATTCATTTGAAATCCATCAAGAAAGATCTTAGATTATCTTCCAATATCAGAATTTCTCTTTTATATTGACCATCAGTTTGAGGAATATAATTAATTCTAAGTCTTATTTTTGTATCCAATTACTATTGAATACACCTTTAAAATTTTTTCATATCAATTGGATACAATTGAAAGTTTTATTTGATTCAATCTTACAACTTCCTTTATGTATAACATTCCATGTTAATCTAGTGAGTTTTCTTCTAAAATAATAATAATGTGTGTAGACTTTTAAGTCTATCCACCACTACCCAAATAACATTGTATCCTTTATATGTGATACCCTAGACCTGCACTCCCTGATCTAGTGATATAAACATGTACATTACATACTAACTTTGATACCTTCTATAAAATTCAAGATATAACCATCCTTAATTAAAAAAATAATGATTATTGTATCTCTTATATTCAAAATATATTTTCATGTTTAGATATTTTGAAAATAATGAAAAAATATCGACTAATAAATCCCATGTTCTTTGTATTAAACATACTTTTTTATTATATAAGGAACTACTTAATCAATAATGAGTCTTCAAAATCTCCCATAAATTCTTTCACACTTACTACCCATAAAAACATGTCACAATTACTAATTTTCTTCATAACTAGAGTAATGGGTATATAGAAAATTGGTGAGAAACAATTCTCAGTAAGGTAAACATATAATTGAAACTACTAAAAACATAAGAATATGGAATAGATAAATAATCTAAATATTAACCAAATTAATAGATAATAATAGTGTGATATATCCTTGAAAAAAAAATTAAAACATGGATATCAATAATATTGAACACTTATTGATGGAACACATAATGTTAGACATAAAAAACATGCCGTCAAGACCTTTTTAAATACATGAATCTATTATGGGAAGAGCTTTACAAAAAACCAAATCTATTTTTTCTCATGAGACCAATTGATACATCGAGGGGATATATAATTTCCAGACCTACCCATCACCTGATTAAGTCTAATGAATTCTCCATAAAATCAAAGATACTTCATATACTATTCCCTAAGGGGAAAATAAATGAAAAAAAACATTGTTATACATATAATTAAAGATACCAAATGTTAATAAAAAATAAACATGAATTAGTAGTCAATAATCATATGTAATTTCAACACTTTTCCCCATGTCAAAAAAAGGGATAACATGATCATAACCCATCTATAAAAAGAAGGTGGATAGTCAAACGATACATGATAAACATTCCAATAATAATTAATATTGGAACAAAAATATACAGAAAAATAATACTTTTCCCCATGCCAGTAAAAGGGATAACATGATCATAATACATTTTAAGGAATAAGGTTGATGGTTAAAAAATATGTATTCAACTTTACAACTATCATCCATATCATAATAACGACATATAGAAAGTGACTAATTTTCCTCCATGTCAATAAAAAGGATTAAAAGATCATAACTCATCTATATAAATATGGTGGATGGTTTAAAAATAAGACAAACTTAGTGAAATAAATTAAATAAAAAATGGTGTTCATATTAATAAAAAATACTCTCATAAAAACATTTCTTGGAATTTTATCATAAAATAATGGAACAAGATTCAAATTTTATGATATTGTGAGTTAAATCCCCCGAAAGATAAATTTATATATATTATATAATGAATCATGAAACATAAGCCACATTATGGTTAACCATTTTGAAAATATAAGATAATTTGAAATTATAAGTAAAATGTGTTTGTAGAAAAAAAATTATCATTGACTTAAAATAAAAAATTTCAATTCGCTTTAAAAGGTAACGTTTAAAATGATGACATGAAACATTTTAAAAATATTCAAATTTAATAATATGCACTAAAAAAGAATCCCTATAATGAAGAAAAATATCATTGAGATATGAGTATATGAAGAAACAAATATATGAAAGTGAAATAAAAAAACCCATCTTATTATAATAAAAAATCCATTTGTCGAAAATTCATAATATTAGAAGAGTAAAGAAACATTAATTTTTATTAAAAATTTATTTCCCCAAATAGGATTATAAATTTTAATATAATAAAATATTTATGTTTTAGAAACAAATCACGGAAAATAAAAGTTCAAGATGAAACATTATAGCACAAATAATGGATATTTGAGTTATTAATCTCCCTTACGAGCACTATACTCCAAGAATTATAAAATATTTGAAAACTAAATCATGTGGTAAAAATTTAAAAAATGATATAATACCACATAATAAAAAAGATATATTTTAACCAACTTATATGAAATAATTACAAGTGAATTATAATAACTCAATTAACAAAAATTGAGTTACAAAAAATCTAAATATTGGGGTAACATATGAGAGAGACAAATATCAAAATAAAGGAACATTATATAGATTAGTTTATCCCATTAATTAAAAAGAAATAAAGTGTAGAACATTCATGGGATAGTAAATTAATATAACATCATACAAAGTAAACAAGATGTATAATATGTACCATTTCTAAAAGAATCAGAGTTCAGACCTATAAAACACATGTGACTTCAGTAAAACATTAATAAAAACCACTTGAAATATAGGTAATGATTTTAAAATTATAATTAGATGATAAAAAATATAAATCTTGATTTTTTCCTTTAAATATGTAATATATACAACGTATAGAATAAATTAGTTTTATAATACTAAACATGTCTCAAATGGAGAATTGTTTTACGAAAACACTTAACTCGATCCTGATTCATTCTGCACTTGCACCAAAAATCCTTAACAACTAAATTAATTTCATTAAATAAATACCTAATAACCTTATTTATTACTATTCTTATTTATAATCTTCACTTAAATTCATATTATTTATATAAATATCATATGGTTTGAACTTATTTTCAACATCTGGTGTATGTAATCTTTATCGCTTTGAACTAGTTTCATAAAAATTATGTTGGTATTCATTATTGTTAATACTTTCATAATTTTATGATAATTAAAATTACTGTAATGGTTTTTAAATTATGGTTATATTTATTAACTTCCTTCCATGGTAGTTTCGGTTACAAACCCTATAGATGAAATCAAGGATGATCGGGTTTTGATTATTCTTAGTGAACGAAAGGTGTTTTATTAATTAATGAGTTAAATGTTGATACAATATTCATATAAAAAAAACATTATTAACATATTTATATCATATTTCACCAATAAATAAGTTATTGTAGTCATTCTTGACTTAAATTCATAGTATTGTTCAAGTAGGTGCTTAAACTAACCAAAACATGAACCTACCATGATTAATTGATTATTATGCAGTGGTTAATTGTGATATCATTATAGTAGAAGAATAATTATCTTATTTATTATTTATTATTGTGATCTAGAATAATATTAATGTATTATAAATTTAAGATAATTTATATAAATTAATTACTTATAAGGAAGATATCATTATCCTCTTAGTTCGCTAGTTTAAAACAATAGAATTAATGACAGTTTTTAGTTGATCATATCATTAATACATTCTCTAATTTTTCACACCAAAAACAAAAGGATATCATAAAAATAAAATTCCAACTTTAATAAAATCTGCTTAATTATCTATGTATGTAATTTAGGAAAATAAATATAAAAATAAATCATTTTGTGGAGGCGGTAGTCCACACATACGCATGGTTGACGATTTGATTTTTCATATAATAAGAGAAAGGAGTAAAATGGTTTATTATTTTAGAATGAAAAAAAGATATATATCCTAATTACTTATTTAATTCCCCTTTTATAATATCCTTATAAGGTGGTGAAGGAAAATGAAATGCATTGTGTGGTAGACACAGTAGTCCATAGGACTCAAAGATTGGGGTTTTTTCTTTCTTAATAAAATATGAAAAAACTGATTAATGATTATTAACATAAAATAATAACAAGAAATTTATAACCAAAAATTATATGATTACATATTTTTTTTAAAAATAAGATTTGTAAAAGAGAAATAAAAATGATATAATTTAAGTAAAAATGATTTCTCACATTGCACACTTTGATATTTCCTTAGAAGATCCGTTGGAAATGAATGTCATGTGCTTATCTGTTAAGACCAAAATCTAAAGTGTGTGAAATATTTTTCAATAGGAATTAAAATGGGTAGGTTGTTAAGAATAAACAAAAAAAATTGGAGTGTATTGAAGAGGTGGTGAGAGGCCCCTTTCATAAGTGGTGAGAGTGTCATTTTTGTAAATATTATAAATTATTATAAAGGGAACACATGTTAAACATGTCAAGTAGATAAAAGAAATGAAAATATATATTGGAGAAAATATATGGTCAATACATACCACATATATTCAATTTTAGGAAAAATTTTATCATTTATTAACCATCTACCCCTTGAATTATTACATTGAAAATTTTATATTTTCAGTGGTAAATAGTTTTTATTTAAGGTAACTTAATATTTATTCCAAAAAATATGGTCATCCTTAATAAGTAATTTTAACGTAATTATTGTGAATTTAAAATAAAAAACATTTTCATAAATTTATAAAACATAAAAGTTTTTTTAAAATAAAAATTACTAATTTATTAAAAATAATTTTTCATAAAATTTTAATTATGACCTAATATTTAAAATATGGATTTTTAACTAAAAACTAATATTTTTAAATTTAAAAGGTCACATATAAAATACAGATTTGATCTTAGAAAAATGATTCATGAATTTATAATTCATAATTATATAAACATAATTTCAAAATATTCATCTTATATAAAAAGAATGATATTTTTAAAATTTTATTATAACACCCCTATATTTTGTTAAATATTTTTTTCAAATAAATTTAATTTTTTATATATATTTTGTAACACACGACATAGATTTTAGTTTGAATTACACAAAATAATGAGTGTAACTTATGATACATATCACACTACGTTTAAAAGAAATGTGACATACAGTTAAAATATTATTATTTCATATTATACTAATCACATAGCCATTGGAATGGTGGGTTTGAATAGGATTAAATAAATTATAAAAATATATGATCTAAAAATGTTCATAATATTTATTATTTGGTGACCAATTTATTATAAATAAAAATAAACACTATTTTAAAATAAATGATATAAGTTTCTCAAAAATTATTTCTATACACACAAACACAATTTGTCTCAATAAATTTAAAAACAATTGTGTGAATTATTTCAATGAAATTTATATATTATTTATAAAATAAAATCTTTAACATTGAGAATATTTTTTCCAGATTAGAGAGTATAATAAATCTATTTTTACTATAAAAATTGTATTTTTTCAAAAAAGAGGTTTTGTATCCTTTTTCAAACATATATTAAAATTATTTTTTCCAATTATATAAAATTTATTCGAAAAAAAAAGTTCATTTTGGATATCACTATGTGGAAATTATCTTAGGGTAATTTTTCGAGAATTGTCTATGAAAATAACTTTTCAGATGAATAGTGTTAAATACTTCTTTATTTAGAATGTTCATTTCATTTAATGCATCTATTAACTTAAAATTTGTTTATATATAGTATTAAAAGAAAAATTAGATAATTTATTTCTACTAGTACAACTTATTTCATTACAGTTATTTTAATATTAATTTTTATATAAAAACTTTGTTAGCTTATGGAAATTTTCTAATTGAAAACTCGTTTTCTCATCGCATCTAGGGGACAAATTTCAAATTAAAATGAGTTCACCTGGGGGTTATAATAAACATATAAGGGTTAAAAATGACCCCAAACATTTCTAAAAACCATAGTATATATATATTTCGAACTGAAATCTTATTTTATTAATAATGTTCTTTCTTAGTCCCTTTTTTATGTGAAGAACTTGGGTATATTTTTTCTTCTCAAAAATTACAAGTGTGTCCCTCACCACACTATTAAAAGGTCACCCCTTATTTTTCATCTTCACACTTCAAAAAACCTTTAATTTAGCCAATAATAGACCAAATAACTTCCATAATTACCTACTCCCATTCTAGAATCCTTAATTTTGTTATAAATCTAACGTGATAATCATTTTGGTGAAAACCAGAAGAAGTTGTCTGAAAAGGGGGTAATGTCCCAAATAAAGCGTTTAATTTATTTCATCATAAAACACATTTAATTATTATTAAGTCATGATAATAAAAAATCATTAATTTCAATATACTTAAAAGTTATTTTGTTTTTGGAGTAACCTAAATCATTCTCCTCTTCCACTAAAAGGGTTACCAAATCATTAGTCATGTGTACAGCTGACTAGCGCCTAGTGAACCAATGTTATTCATTTTACATCACCATATTTAATGTCTTGATATAATTACGAATTTATTTTTTATATAAATATTTATAAATATTATTATTTTTATTTAATCAGGATATCACATATTCCTTCTTAATTTTAATTTAGTGGTAACATGATAACGTCGTCCGTGTGTACAGTAGAATACAACCTCGCGAAGTGAGGTGATTAATTCATGATATACATAGAAGGAAATAATGATGGTTTTAATAAAAATATATGAAATATATTACATAAAATTTATATTATAATGATGATATATTATTTAACTTTATTTCTCTCAACCCATCAAGAAAATGGAAACAACATTCACGCGTATATACGGCCTACAGTCTCAATGAATGGTGTATTTCATTTTATATCTCTTACTTTTATTGATTTATCTAAATACATATATACGGAATATATATTATATTTATATCATTTTTAGCATTCTGTGGAATATTTAACCACGATAAAAGTAGTAGGGCTAAAAAATTAACCAATCAATTCTTATACAAAAAACAAAGCATTTATTTCCTAAAAGTGACTTTAACATGCAATTGTTAATAAATATGTAATAAATGTTAATAATTAAAAAAAATAAGGTTTTATATATAATTATGGTTCTTTAATATATATATATATATATATATATATATATTAAACTTATATTTATTATACATTAGTTTTGAACATGTACTAAAGAAGTCAAGACTTATAGTAAGGGATTTCTAGTCTATATTTTATTTATAGGAGACAGAAAAATTTACAAGAAATTTCTTTTTTTTATAATTCCCCTTTGACATGTTATATCATTAATATTATTATTTTAATGAAATATAATGATTCATTGTAAGTTATTATTTATTTTGGATTTTTATTCCAAATATTAATCAAGTGGTAGGGTATTTTTGTCCCAATTTTCCTTCCTTCATACATATGTTATGTTATCAACCTATACAATTGTAAGATATGTATATACAGCCCATTTTACATTAAACATCATAAACTAATTTATCCCATGATATTGTAAGTTTCATTTAATTTTTATTATTCCATGGGGATTACAATTCAATGTTACCAAAGTGGTAAATATTTTATGTTATAACCTAATCATTTATTAGGATTGTTTATGATTATCTTGTCATTGGTAAAATATAATGATCCAACTCTAAAGTAACTCATGAATTTTTTATCCTCTAGTTATGTCATGATAATTAATGTTTTCCTTTCATTTTTTCATGTTATATAATCAAGAGTTTAAAATAATGTTTCTAATATAAAGTCATATTTACCTCCCACTTCAGTAGAAACCCCATTTTTCTTAAAAACCAAATTTTATAAAGTGTTTTAAAAAATGACTTTAATATTATTAAATTTGTTTATTATAGAAGTTTTTACTCATTATTAATTGTTTTTTCAAAAAAATTTAAAAGCAATCTTAAAGTTATTTTTCAAACAATTCTCAATTTTCTATGGCCAAAAATGCGAAAGGAATATTTGTTTTAACATGTATAGCAGAAACAAAATTATTCACCATCATGACAAATAATATCTTTGAATCTTCCTTTATAATATTATAAGGTTATTTTCAAATAAAAGGATTTTTTAAAAAAATATATAGTTTAAAAAGTGTTTTTTAAGGGTGAAATTTATTTTCCGAAATAAATGTTTCAAATGATTTTTAAATATTTCTTTATAAGTTTTAAATGATATTATTAACGAAAATTATTTTTAATTTTTGTTTTTGTTTTATCAAATACAAAATAATATTTTCTTGAATAAGATTTTTAAATAATTTTTAAAGCTTCCTTTAAATGATTTAATGTTGTATTTAAAGAAAATGATTTCCAAAATATTTTTCGAATTTTTAGTTTTAATAGTATTTTCAAAGGAAATATATTTTCCTTATGAAACGTTATAAATGATTTTTAAAATATTAATTTTAAATTTTAAATTTTTATTTTCAAATAATATTATTCTCATAACGTTTTTTTAACTTTTATTTTTATAATGTGTTTTTTCAAAATAAAAAATTTTTGAAAATATTTTACTTTTTAAAAAGGGTTTTCAAGTGGAATTTTATATTCTCTGAGAAATGATCCAAGTGAATTTTAAAAAAAAAATTACATATAAGATGATGACACTTTATTTTACTTATGCTTTATTAGGGATATTATCCTAGGAAACCATTCTTCTTATTTCTCTAAATGGTTTGTGTTTTTAATGATAAGATGTTTATAAAACCCATTAATTTTCTATGGGTTATGAAAAGTTTAAATGATGACTGGATTGTGAAACCTATTTATTTTCCATGAGTTAATATATTGGGAAATGATTCTGAAACCTATTTATTTTCTAAAGGTTGTGATGAAATGTTTTTGAAACTCTTTATTTTTATGTGTTCTGATATATAGACAGTTGTATGATCTTATGGCACACATATGTAAATTTTAATTATGTGATAGGTGGGGCCTATCTCTCACTCCAATGCATTGGGTAAGTATTTATATGCCATTATATATAATGGACTATAATTCAGGTGACACTGGTTCAGTAAGGGAGTTTTTCCTCTATGTTGGTCTTAGGTGTGAACCTTGATTACTATAATGGTTTGGGGAGTGATCCTTTTCCCAAATTATAGTCATAGAAGTGAGCCTCGACCACTATAGAAATGAATTTATATGATTTTGTATATTCCATAATTCTATGTCTTAATCCAAAGTCATACTCTTAGGGATCATGTTCATTGATTAATTTTTTATTCAATGTATTAAAATATTCCAAGATTTATTCCATGTCTCAATATTGTGATCTTTGATATACAGGGTATGGTTATCAAACTTTAATCTCATGTTTCAATACCCTTATTCCTAAGTCATAATTATCTGATCATTGATATCTCAATTTTATACAATTACTGATCATCTGATCTCTACCTTTATTATTTTTCAATTCCCTAGGTTATGAATAAAACATTTAAGTAGGGTATGTTTGTGAAGAGTACTAAAGTTGATGATCATTATGAGCGATGTAGAAGATATTTCACCAAATTAGAATATTTTGTACTTAGTCTCCAAATACAGAAAAATATTATGGTCCTCATGTGTGTGTTTGTTTAATATAATGAATATTCATCTAAAAATATGTAAAATCTATGTATGAGAATTCTATGTCATTCTATTGATAATTCAATATTTATTTATAATCCTAGAATATATTCAAAAATTATTTAAATTGGAAAATTTATTTAAAAAATGTTAACTACTATTTATTCTTATTCCCTTTCAACTAAAAAAAATTCGTTGGAAATATATAATTTATATATTAAATAGATTTTTCCATTACTAGATCATAAAAAAGTAGTTCTTGAAATTGAAAATTGATTTTATAAAATTATATTGTTAAAAATAAATTGGTTTTTTTGTTTTTTTAGCAATATTATACCATCATGAGTTGTCCAAAATAAACATTGTTTTAAATATCAGATATAATATACCACATTGAGCTAAACCTAATAACTAAATATTATTAATTGATATGGTAGTATACAGAAGCCATTAGAGTGGCGAGAAAGAACAATATTAACTGAATTATGAAAATATGGTTTACAAATGTATATAAAATTTGTTCCATGGAGGCCAATTAAATATAAATGAAAATAAAACACTTTTTAAAATAAAATTAAATGTTATTTTAAAAGACAATTTAATTGTGAACAAGTGCTTTTTATACAAAAATAATAGTAAAATCACTCTTGTTGGATTATATGAATGAAATATATATATATATATATTAAATATAATATATAACATTCATCTTATGTGTTTTCAAAAAACGATACAAAAACAAATCCAATTTTAAATATAATATAAGTATATCTCTAAACAGGCATATTTTCCACCTTTTGATGGCGCACTTTTTTTAAATGTAGTTTTTGAAAATTTTACAAGTTATATTTGAAAAAATAAAATTCTTATTTGAAATCATAATATCAAACATTACTTTGGTCGAATATTTGTTATTTTACTAATAAGTTACATGTTTTTATGAACAAAAAAAAAGTAATGCATTTTAATTGAAAAATGATTTTTCATAAACTTTATTCATTTTGTTAAATTATTTATTTTAATAGTTTAAAATTACAATAACATCATTATTTTTTATAAATCAATTTTTTCCATTGGAATCAATTTCACTTTGAAATTGGATATAAAAACTTTGTGAACTTTTGAACTTTTTTACATTAAAAACTCATTTTCTCATTCTCTCAATGGGCTTGATTTTTAATTTATTTCTATAATTTCTATGTTTTTAATTTTAAAAAATGGATTCAATATTTGTAACTATAAAGTCCAATGTTTTTAAAATATTTATCTTTTATTTTTGTACAGTGTGAACTTTAACTTTAGTAATATTTTTTATTACCATAATTATGGCCAAATCCGTAATTAAAGATAAAAATTATATTATAAATATTATAAAATTACCATAACATTAGTAAAAATTTCACAGGATGAGTTTCTTTACCAAAATAATCTTTCAGATGAAATTATAACCTTTTTAATCCACTTGGATGAGAGTATGACATTTATAATATTATATTCAAAATAAAAGTCAATTTTGTCACACTTTTGTTTTTAACAAGTGAAATATTTTTAATATGGGGATATACAAGGGATATATACAACTAAAAATAGTATTTAGATACCTAAATTGTTTATTTTTTCTTGATAAATCATTTTTAATTTTTAGGAAATAAATAATAAAATTGAATTCTTATCCAATAATAATTTGATAAATGTTTAATTAAAGAAAATGTCAAATAAATTATATTAAAAATACAAAAATAAATATAATTTGATATGTTTAATGTCATAAAATAATTTTACAGATGACTTTGACATGTTGGTAATTTTTTAGAAGTTTTTTTCTAAATTTAACTTTTTGTTATGACATTTTTAAAAAGTCAAGTAATGAATAGTTTCAAAATTGACATTATTAAAATTTTAAAATAAAATATATTTTATTAAATTATATAAAATTTACAAAAATATCAATTTTTCCAAAATATTCTGGATAAGTCCTAAAATATCATCAATTACTCATTTATTGTTCTTTTTTCCTTTTATAGTAATTATATTAATCCTCAAAGGTAAAATTACAAGACATCATGGTAAGAGTTAAAAGTGTTAAAACAAAAATACAGGGATTAGAAAAATAACTAAAAGATGTATATTTTTTAACAAATGAATGGATTGGAACCCAAATTCATCTTATATTAAAAATAAATCACTTTGGACCCATTTTAAATAGAAAATTAATTTATATTAATTTATTATTTTGAATAATTCCAAGGGTATCCCTCCCCTCCCCTATCAAAGGGCACTCATTCTTATCTTTTCATACAAATTCAAAAACTATTAAGTTCAACAAAAATATGATAAAATGCCTTCCAAGAAATAATCCCCACATTTTAGAGTCATTATTTTACTCATAACACCATCTTTAGAGGTGTTAAGTTGTTAATCAAATGAGGTTATCCAAATGAGAGATATTGTTTTTAATTAAGTGATTCTATTTTTTATCTTCTTCCACTTACATCAAATCTCCCTCCACCATGATGAAATAATAAATACGGTATAATAAATATACTAAGATTTTATAATTTTAATATCATCACATAAATCCATCTCAGTTTCCATCAAATGGTAAAAGATTTAATCATTCGTGTGTACGGCGGACAACCACCTTACGAACCGATATAATTCTTTTTCCATCACCATCTCTAATGAATGGTGAAAAATATGGAATTAATATTCATATATGATATCCATAAAATGTTTATCATTATGTAATAATAATATACAATTTATGTTCTTACCTATCCATTCAAATAAAAATTATAATGTTGTTTGTGCGTACGTGTGAACTATCACCTCCAAAAAAGTAATGTGATTCATTTTTCATCACCACATCACATGGATGATATATAAAATTTCATTTAAATTATTAATACTATATTTAATATGTTATGATAATATTGGGTATATAAATAATAACTACCTTATTTCCATAATGATCAATGAAAAATGGAAAGGTTACTCATGCGTACGTATGACCTACCATCTTCGTGATAATAACATTGTTCATTTTTCATAAACATACATTGATAGTTTCAATTAAAAGTATAATTGATGTATAAAAGGGATTACTATTTCATGAATACTATTCTTGATATGATTTACTAATGACCACATTGACTATTTAGATCATACCAAAATTCATTTTGGACTCAAGTACCGAAAACCGATAAAACGTCTAACATGAATTTAAAAAAAATAAGAAATTTATTATGACATAATATTAACTGATATAAAAAAGAATAATAAACATTAAATAGTTTCTAAATAAATTATATCATTAACTGAAGTTTATTATTCGTTAATATAAATATGGTACATGACTAGTCAGACTCATGGTATAGGACCCATTAACTAAAACATCATTTTAAATTTTTTAAATTTTTATTATTCTCAATATTTCACTATCATGTCCATGTTTTAAAAATGGATTTTTGGACTGTATTTATATGGAAATGAATAAAGTAAAATTTTAAAATTTTAATTTATCTAAAATGTTTCCATAAAGTAATATTCTTTATGGTAATTTATTTTAAAAATCCTCATTTAGATTTCCTTTTTCACCCTTTTTTACAAAAGTCAAAGGAAATGTTTTTTTAACTTATAAGACATGAGAATTTTCTGACACATTCATGATGATTTATTACATTAATGTTTTATTTTTAATTTTTCACAATTATTGTCAAAAAAAATGGTTCATTTTTATGTGGGTGGTTTTTATATGTTAAAATTGATTTTTACATGAAAATGGTATATTGATATTTGAATGAGTTTTGATCATTGTTTTAAGAGTTTTCAAGTGTTTTATTCATGATATGTCATTGTGAAATTTATAATTATGGGTTTAATCCATTATATCTCAAGATATGATGGGTTGATCCCCATTATAACCCAAGATGCGATGGTTTGATCCCCATTATAACTCTTGATATGATGGGTGAACCCCATTATATCTCTCTAATGCATTATGTACTTTGAAGATGCAAGTTGATTGTAATGTTATTCAATTTGTGAGGGTGAATGTAATATTGAAAAGGTAATAATGTCCAAAGGCACCTGCATGATTTTTCTATGTGTGATTATGAGTTTTTATGAAAATGGATTTTAATGGTTTTTATTTTTTCACTGGACTAACAATTTCTTTCTTTATATACCTTACTTATCTTTTTGTGCTCATCCAAAGTTTTAAAATGGTTTCAAAAGGGTATAAGGATGGGTAATTGAAATAAGTAAGTCAAGTTGAAAGATCTTTTCAAAAAATAGAATCATGTTTAGTTGTGAATATTTGATATTTTGCAAGAAATGGAACTATTTAATAGTATCCACTATGAATAAACATGGGATGTTATCTATGAATGATAGCCAAATTCTCAAAACTCTAAACTGAAAAGATCCTCAATGTGAAAGAAATTAAATTCTTGACCAAAACATGAAATTATGTAATGTTTAAGGTCAGGGCCTTATAGTTTTTATCAAAGGATTGTTTAGAAAACATTGCATGATTTATTTAGAGTCATAAATATCATCATGGGTTTATAATTCTCAGGTTGATTATAATTTTAGTATATTAGAAACCCCTTTTGATTGGATTAATTATTCTATATATAAGGTTCATAGACATAATTATAAAATATTTGAAAATTAAAGTATTTTAGAAATTCTAGATGTATTGTCTTAATTTTGACATGTAATAGTTCATTTAATATTTTAATGTTGATCTTCTCTATATATTAAGGATCATTAATCAAGATTGAAGGAGAAGGATCTTGCAAAACCTTCTTATCTATTCCAGAATATTTAATAATCCCTATCATGATAAAATCCTCTTCAAAATATCTTGAAATATTCTTGATCATCCAAATCACATTAAATATACCATTTGATATATCCCACACATATGAAATTATTTAAATTTTATATGGATCATGTTATTTATCTTATTTGATTTTAATGGCCAGATTTATCCACATTATTCTACAAGATGAATAAAACCATGGAATTGGATATTTATATTCTAGAAATTTGTACAACCTATTGAATGATAAGGAGGATACAAATAGAGAAAAGGAAGACCCTGATATTTGGATTTAAGGTAAGAATTATTTTATAAATGATATTGACAAATCAAAAGGATATGTTTCATATCCTGATTATGGAATAAGGAAAATTATGTGTTTATGTATATAAAGATTATATTGTAGTATTTTAGCAATGAATTAGGAGAAAATATTTGTGTTTTGATAGATTTTTGTTGTATTTTTAAACCCATGTGTATGATATAAAAGAGGTTAATTGAATAACAATTCCATTAATTTTGGTGAACATAGGCTTAAAGGTATTGGTATAATTTATATTTTATATGATCTCTGATTTTGAGTTAATTTTTGGTTATTACATATTGGGATGAAAAATAAATGGTGTGATCTAACCTTTGAGGTTAAATTTTTTATCTAAAGATGAATTTATATTTTTTTTATAATTATAAACAAATTATATAGATTTATGAAAAAGAAAAACCATAGAATGGGTGACAGGCTATCACGTCTAATAATTTTGTGGGAATCAAACCCACAACTGAAGTTTGATAACGGTGCATCACCTACCACCAGACTGTGTGATGTCTAGGTTAGTATGAATTTTCCATTTTAGTAATGTGATTATATGGAAGAATAATAAGTTGATTTGGGGAGAAAATATTTATAATTTTGGAAAAATTAATTTGGGATTAAGTGATGAATTTTTTTTCTAAATACGTTCTCTATTTTGGGAATCCTATAAGATTATGGTATATATAATATTATGGGATTTTATTTTAGGTGTGAGGATTTAATTATATTTTAAATTAATATTTTATTTTATTTTTCCCTTATGGTGATTTAGGTTATTTAAGAAATTTTTTGTGTATCCCAATGATTATTAGGGTAATTATTTTTTGATATAAGACTTCATTAGTAATAGACATTATTTGGAGATAAAAATTAAAAATTATCTTAAAAGATTATACGACCAGATCATTATGAATTTTGGTTTTGAATCATAATCTAGAATATTTTTTTGGAATTTTAAGGATAGTTATTTTTTGAAAGGTGTACTTTGATATTTTGGTATTATTGTTCAATTTTGGATGTTGAAGTGGTTTTTCATCATATAAATGTTTATTATTTTTAGATAATTCAAATATTGTATACTAAAAAATTTGGTTTTGGTTAATGTTTCATTATATGTTAAATATATAGTTAGTATTTTTGTAGATTATGTGATTCTCTAAAAGTTAATCCTAGTGATTCAACCATGAAAACTTCATCTAAAATACTCATCATTTGGAGAAAAAAAATATGATTTTTTGGGAAAAAATTGATTAAATGATGAAACTAAATATATAAAATAACTATATTTCATTATGTTCTCTGTACATGTAATAAAATAAATCTTCAAATATATGAACATTATATTTAAAAACTAAACTCTTATTTGTTTACTTGTATTACTAGGAAATCAATGACCTTATAACCCATAAAATATTTATTGTTTTGTGGTTTTTAACATTCTAATAACCTTGTTCTATATCACTCCCCATCAGAACATGATAGTTAGTTTTTTATTTTATATCTATGTTTTCCAATAAAGATCCCTCTAATGTGATATCCTAATGAACGTTATACTTTTATTCCTTTATTTCAAAGTTGAGGTTTCTTTAATCTTTTTTCTGATGTGGGATTTCAACAAAGGTATTTTGAAAATTTAAACCCCTATTTTTCAATCCTGAGTTCAAATTTTGAGGATAAATTTAATTAAATGGGGGGATAATGTTACATACTGAGTTTTTAATAAGAAACATTATGTTCGATAATGTATATGATGTTGGAACCAAGGAATCTCATTGCATATAATGGAGGATGGTTTGTGTTTGTTGTCTATATGCAGACGGCTGACTCGGGAGTTTATAAGGAATGAGGTCATATGATAGAGGTTGAACTCAGTATTGAAGGTGGGGTAGTTTCCAAGTGTTTGCCAATTTTTTTGGTCCTCAAAATTAGGGAGTTTGGGAACAGAATGTGGTGAAGGTGTATAGTACGTGGTGCTGGTGCGTTGTACATGCTGAAGTTTTGAAGTATGCAATGTAGGTTCACGGTACGTGGTGGAGATAGTATGAACAGTATGCTGAGAGGTGTGTGGAATCCAAAAATAGTTCATAGCAATGGTACATGGTGAAGGAATGTAGTATGCGGCATGCTGAAGGTTGAAACAAAAAATGGTTCACAGCGATGGTAAGTGGTTAAGTCATGTAGTAAATAGAATGTTTAAGGTTGGTGGGATTACTACAGTTTGAGAAGAAGGAGTGGTAGATGGTTGAGCATACTAATATGTGGATGGAGTTCAGTACAGTTAAGTTTGTCCCACATTGAAAATTTTGGTAAATTGGATTTCCAAAATTTTCGGAGTTATGAGCCTATTTAAGGAACAGTAATCCCCTTTGTCAATGCATGACATTGGAGATTAAAATATCAGGAATAAATTTGGAGAAGTTTTAAGTAGTTCATGAAGGATAAGAAGTTACGTGGACAGATAATCTGTGTAAGGAAAATAGTCTGCAGAAGGGAGTGTGGTTCACGGAGGAAGCTCACGTTGTACGCGACTATAGCATCCCGCCATTTTATAACATAAACTTTCATTACATTACACACAACTGAGGATCTTTAAGGTTTAGTGTCTTGGAAACCAGGAACATAATACATAAAAAACAAAAAACATTCTTCTTAAACACTTGCAAGGCGTCTCCTTAAGTTCATCCTAGGTTCATTACTGCATCTCATAACCTGGGGACATACATCAAAAGAAAGGGTGAGCAGAAGGCCCAGTAAGGGAAACAAGAGGAACATTTTACATGTGAACTTGATATACTTCAATAAGGACATGAAAAGAACTTTAAGGTATGAGAAAGAAAATCATGAGGAATTTCATAATAAAAACAACATTTTCCATAACTTGAAGATGTGGCTACATCATTTAACATAGACAATCATGAACATATCACCAAGGTCCATCCCCAAGGTGTCATTTGAAAATTACCAAGGTTATTCACCAAGGTATCATAAAAATTGTAATCTCTAGTGGTTACATCATTACCCAATGCATTGGAGCGCTATCAGGGCGCACCCTTAAATTTGCCTTTCTTATCATGTGAGCCACATATATCATCATCAAACATTTCATAAATAACCCACATAGCATAAAATAAATGGGTTTCATTTCATATTCATAACGTTTTAAAAACTGCTTTAAAGACATGATCTTTACGTCACTTTAAACCCACGGAAAGGGAAAGCGGGTCTCATGTATGTAAATCCCAGAATTTAAAATGGAACATTTTGATATATATGTGAATACCCTTGTAGAAATAAGAGCTTTGAGTATTCACTTTATAACATAAAATAATTTTTGAGAAAAGAGAGAGGCATTTTGAGGGGAAAATTCTGCAGCATAACGGCTAAGTTTCGGGGTTTTAGAAAACATAGAAATGAGAGGGGACATGGGTCACCCACTCATAAATGATCCATAAAACAGTAGGGTGAAATAATAAGAAGGACATATGGACATGGTAACGAAATTTTAGGGACATACCATTTGAAATGAAAAACATGGAAGGAAAAAGATTAGATTTCTCTTATGAAAATTCGGCAGCCTTACGGCGTCACTTAACTTCAAAAGAAAATGATTTGACAAGATCAAAAAGGGTCCCTCATCATATGATCATAAGAGATCAGTATGATTGATATAGAGATCATACCCCAACATAATAAAAAAAAACTTGAAAGACTTGACATGAAAATCGAACTTGAAAAATGAGAAGGGTGAAAGAATCCCTTAAAAATTCGGCAGCCTAACGGCGTCACTTAAACTTTCATAAAACGAAATGATGAGAGTAAGAGGGGATCTCTCATCATATAAACATGAAAGGGCAGTAAGAGGAATATAAAAGAACATACTATCACATAAAAACATGGAGCATAATAGGAATGACATAAAAGAGATTTCATGAAAAGAAAGAGAGGGGTCGGATCCCTTACCTTAAAATGTGACTCTTGAAACTCAAAGGATTGGACCTTGAGGGCTTGGGGAACCTTGGGAGGACTCTTTGGAAGGTAAGAAGACCAGAACTTCGTTGGGGGAGAGTTGGGAGTGAAAACTAAGGGAGGAAAGGGTGGGTATTTATAGGGAAAGTGAGGGGACAAAGCATTAATGGCCAAGGGACACCTCACTAGTGGTTTTGGCAAAACCATGGGCTTGCCCATGGTATTTGCCCATGGTATTGGCCACATGGGACACCTCACACCTTATCTTACTATTCATAATTCGAACATATTGAATATATACTTAATACATCATTTAATGATGTCATTAAACACCCGTAACTTAAAAACTATACTTTCACTATTCACCGAAAATTCAACTTTCTCAGAATAATCCCAAAATTTCACCTTAACCAAATATCAATGCTCTGATTTCAAAAATGAAATCCATTTTATAAAAATAATTTTCTAAATATTTTTAATTTAATAAAAACACTATTCATCGAAAATTCATTTTTTTCAGAAAAATCCCCAAAAATTACCATAACATAATATTGATGCCCTGAGTTCAAAAATAAAGTCATTTTTATAAAAATAATTTTCTAATTATTTTTAATTAAATTTTTAATTAAAAAACACTATTCATCCGAAAAAACTAATACTTGAATAATAATTTATGAAACTGTTATTTACCCATTTTATTGAATCACATTACTTAATCTAGGTGTCTGAATTATATTAAAACTTTCTTTGAGTGAAATTACTAATCCATTTGGTCATATTACTAATCCTAAGCGTAAAATCACTATTCATAATTTACTATTCATCAAAAATTAAGTTGATCTTATTAGACTCCAAATTCCTTAATGAACACTTTTGTAGCAGACAATTTTTTGAAAATAATTACACATCATTAGTTATTTAGGGTTTACATATATATTTCAAAATATCCCTTTTTCAAATTTCATCAATAAAATACATTCTAAAATTATCTAGACATTTGAAATTTCACAAACATCACTAAAGGAAGAAATCTCAATTTATTCACCCGAAAGGATTACACAAGGAAACTAGGGTCTCATCACATAGCCCCTTATAACACTGGCATAAGACCTAAGTGTAAGGTGTGCTATGGTGAGAGAATCTGAGGGAGTCTCAGATAACATTGCCCTAGTAGCAATCTCCACTAACTTGAACTTCTCCTGCAAGCGTTTTCGTTCAAGCTTGACACGCTGGAGCTCGGCTTGGGCTTGGTCCAAAGCGAAGCCCACAGATGCTACCTCCTTCCCAAGCTCTGATAAGTGGGCTTCATAAGGGTTGAGTATACTGGATGAAGCCATCGACTCCTCCTTCTGCATTAACCATTAACATCTTATTAAACCATTAAGAGTAAGTTAATATAATACTCAAAAAGATTGGGTCGTTACATTCTTCCCCCCTTAAGAAATTTCGTCCCCGAAATTTACACTTGAGGCCTAGTCGAAAAGGTGAGGGTACTTTTGCTTCATCGTTTCCTCAGGCTCCCAAGTCGCTTCTTCGTACTTATGATTCCTCCACAACACTTTCACAAGGTGGGTAGTCTTGTTTCGTAGAACCTTGTCTCTACGGTCCAAGATCTCCACTGGCTTCTCATCATAATAGAGGTCATGTTCAAGTTGTACCACCTCTGGGTTCAGTACATGCGAAGGGTTGGGTATGTACTTCCTCAAGAGAGATACATAGAAGGCATCATGAACTTGAGCTAGGTTCGGTGGAAGTGCTAGACGATAGGCCACTGCTCCTATGCGATCAAGGATTTCATAGGGGCCGATGTACCTAGGGCTGAGCTTCCCTTTCTTCCCAAACCGCATGACTCTCTTCCATGGAGAAATTCGAAGGAAGACTTTGTCACCAACACCAAACTCCAAGTCCCTTCGACGATTGTCAGCATAGCTCTTCTGCCGACTCTGAGCAGCCTTTATGTGTTGTTGGATGGCATGAACCTGTTCTGTCATCTCTTGCACGAGATCAGGCCCAAGAAGCTTCCTCTCACCAGTTTCATCCCAACAAGTAGGAGTTCTACACCGCTTTCCATACAGAGCTTCATAGGGTGCCATCTGAATACTCGCATGGAAGCTGTTGTTATAGGAGAACTCCACTAATGGGAGGTGTTGATCCCATCCACCTTTAAATTCCATTGAGCATAATCTCAACAGGTCTTCGAGTGTCTGAATAGTCCTTTCAGATTGGCCATCAGTTTGAGGATGATAGGCCGTACTAAAATTCAATTCAGTATTCAGGGCATGCTGAAGACTTCTCCAGAATTTTGATGTGAATCTTGGGTCACGATCAGATACGATGGATAGTGGTACCCCATGCAGCCTTACCACTTCCTTCACGTATATCTTGTCAAGCTGATCCAGAGAGAAATCTTCCCGAATAGAGATAAAATGGGCTGTCTTGGTGAGACGGTCCACAATAACCCATATCGCATTGTTTCCTTTGGATGTTTTTGGGAGACCAGTTACAAAGTCCATGGTGATATTATCCCACTTCCATACTGGTATGGGTAGCGGTTGTAATACCCCCTTAGGAAGTTGTCTTTCTGCCTTTACTTGCTGACACACCAGGCACCTTGTAGTGTAATCGGCAATCTCCCTCTTCATGTTATCCCACCAATAATGATCACGAAGGTCTCTATACATCTTAGTGCTTCCCGGATGTATAGAGAAAGTAGAGCTATGAGCTTCATCCATCAGTTCTTTCATTATCTCTGGAATAGATGGAACACATAGTCTTGTACGGAATTTCAATACACCTTCTTGATCAATATTGAAATCAGGGAACTTCCCATTCTTTACAGCCTCGAACTTCTCCTGCAGTAAAGGATCTTCTTTTTTAGCCTTCTTGATATTCTCTAGTAATGAAGGTTGAGAAATCATTTGGGATAGGGTTGATGATGTCCCTTTCCTTATAATTCCCATGTCCAGTTTTACTAGATCTTTAATCAAGGGATCTCCCAGGATCCTCATTGTTTCCAGAACAACAGGATCTTTCCTGCTTAACGCATCCGCGACTTTGTTTGCTCTACCAGGGTGATAATGAATTGAATAATCATAGTCTTTAATAAGATCCAACCATCTCCTTTGTCTCATGTTCAATTCTTTCTGTGTGAAAATATACTTTAGACTTTGGTGGTCAGTGTATATATCACATTTCTCCCCATAAAGATAGTGCCTCCATATCTTTAGAGCAAAAACAACTGCCGCCAGCTCTAGATCATGAGTAGGATAATTCTGCTCATGAATCTTCAACTGTCGAGATGCATAAGCAATTACTTTGTCGTTTTGCATGAGGACGCACCCAAGCCCTTTCAGAGATGCATCGCTAAAAATAATGAATCCTTCTCCGATAGAGGGTAGTGTTAATACAGGTGCAGTAACCAATCTCTTCTTCAGCTCTTGGAAACTTTCCTCGCATTCCTTTGTCCAGATGAACTTAACCCCTTTTCGAGTCAACTTGGTTAGTGGATTAGAAAGCCGTGAAAAGTTTTTCACAAACCTCCTATAATATCCCGCTAAACCAAGGAAACTACGAATCTCAGTTACTGTTGTGGGTTGAGGCCACTCCTCCACAACCATTGTCTTTGCAGGGTCAAATGAGATTCCTTCATTGGTTACGATGTGCCCCAAGAAAGCCACTTGTTGTAACCAAAACTCACACTTGCTGAACTTCCCAAAGAGCCTCTCCTTCCGTAGAGTTTTCAAAATAACCCTCAGATGATCTTCATGCTCCTCACGACTTTTTGAATATATCAAAATATCATCAATAAAAACTACCACAAAGTTATCAAGGTAGTCCTTAAAGACTCTATTCATCAAATCCATGAAAATAGCAGGAGCATTAGTCAAGCCGAAGGGCATAACAGTAAACTCATAATGCCCATATCTTGATCGGAAGGCAGTCTTTGGAATATCTTCCTTCTTCACCCTCAGTTGATGATAACCAGATCTAAGGTCAATCTTAGAGAAGAATTGAGCCCCACGAAGTTGGTCAAATAAATCATCAATTCTTGGAAGAGGGTATCTGTTCTTCACTGTGATCCCATTCAGTTCTCTATAATCAATGCATAGCCGCATTGATCCATCCTTCTTCTTCACAAAGAGAACTGGTGCTCCCCAAGGAGACACACTAGGTCGGATAAACCCCTTCTCCAACAAGTCTTGGAGTTGTTTCTTTAGCTCCTCTAGCTCTACATTTGCCATTCTATACGGAGTCTTTGATATCGGTTGAGACCCAGGTACGAGTTCAATGGAGAACTCTACCTCTCTTTCTGGGGGAGGTCCAGGTAACTCCTTAGGAAATACATCCATGTATTCCTGAACAATCGGAACATCTTCAATTTGTATGCTCCCTTTCCCTTCTTCATCATCACCGATTAACTCCATAAAGAAAGCTATGGGAGGTGCTTCTAGATAGGGATCAGTTCGGGATATCTCTCCTCGGAAGATAACTGTAGGTCGTTCATTCAAGACTACTGAGATTTCCTTACTTCTGCATTTGATCTTAGCATTATACTTTGAGAGCCAGTCCATCCCTAGTATAACGTCGAATTCCATCATGGGGATGACTACTAGATTTGCGATAAGATTGTGCTCACCAAAGTAAACACTAGAGTCTCTAAACACTGTTGATGCATGGATAATCCCACTTGGAGTCTTGACTGACAACTCTACCTCAAGCAATTCGGGGATTGATTCTATATTCTTTGCAAACTTGGAAGAAATAAAGGAATGCGTAGAACCAGAATCAGATAAAGCACTTGCTAGTTTTGAGAGGACAACAAGAGTACCTGCTACCACATCGTTCGGAACTTCAACTTCAGTTGTTGTGATAGCGAAAGCACGACCTTGCTCCCTTGGCCTCTGCTGAGGTTGATGGTGATTCCCCTCCACCGCCCTTGGATTTGGACATTGATTAGCAAAGTGCCCAAGCTATCCACACTTGAAGCATGTGACTTCGGGTAGGGCCAGAACCATCTTTCCTCTGTCGTTAGTGTTGGGAAGTTGAGGCTTCACATCACCACGACAATTCCGAGAAATATGGCCTTCTTTTCCACACCTATAGCACTTGCCACTTCCGATCAAGCAGTTCCCCGGATGCTTCTTCCCACATTTATTGCATGTGGCATGTTGAATATGCTTTCCACCTCTTTCCTGATCAAAACTTCTTCCCAGGCTCGGTTCTAGAGTTCTCTTCTTCTCATTAGATTTGTGAGACCACTGTGTCTCCCCAAACTCTAGTTCAACTTTCATAGCACTTCGAACTATTTCTTCATAGCTATCGTAGTCCCTGTTGGCTAGATTCTTCCGCAGATGTGGTCGTAGTCCGCCAAAGAATCTATCAACCTTCCCATTAGGGTCCATGACAAAGCTTGAGGTATAACGGGAAAGCCTGGTGAAGTTCATCTCATAGCTTCCGACAGATTCGTTCTCCTTCTGCTTCAGCTCGAGAAACTCTTTCTCCATTTTCGTTCTCATGGAACGAGGGAAATACTTGTTAACGAAAATCCCCCGAAATTCTTCCCACTCCATAGCTTCCATCTCTCCTCGTGGCTTCGTGTTTTTGATCAGTGACCACCACTGATCAGCTTCTCCCTCTAGGCGGTAAACAGCAAGGGTGACTTTTTCTTGTTCCGAACAATGAAGTACAGAAAAGATCTTTTCAATGGAGCTTATCCATTGTTCCACAACCAATGGGTCAGTAGATCCACTGAATGTTGGCGGTCGTTGACGCATGAAGGACTCAACAGAAAGGTGTTCCCTTCGTGGTGAGGTCGGCCTCTTAGCTTGATTCAAGTTATTACTCATAACTTGAGTCAGTTGGTTCATCATTCGCATGAATGTTTCCATTCCGGCTTCCATCGGAGGGCCGTCAGCACATGGTGCATTGCGGTCACCATCGGCACGGTTTCTCCTATTGCCCGCCATTTTCTAAAAGAATAAAACCTTAGTGAGAAACTTATTTCATTTATGAATCTTTTAACTAAGACTTCATGCTTAGACAATTATACTTCTCTATAATTACTTCATAATGATTCATAAAAAGCTTGTGATTAACCAAACGTATCCCCCGGGAGTGTTGTAACCAAGAGTGCAGCAAGGCCCGTTATCGTGCACCAGTTCCCGTTCGAGTCTAGCTCAAAGCGGTGTTTTCGGGTTTTACCCCTATGTACATCTGTTCCAGAGCCGCCTCTACCTGCTCGTATCCAGACAGGGATGTATTTGTTTGATAGACCACTTACTCAATAGTTACCAAAATACCAGAAGTTTTCCTATATTTAAACTTTTCTATAGGGTTCTTCCTAAAGTTTTTATATCCTAATTTCCACAAATAACTAAACCATCCTTTGATACCAACTATAGCATCCCGCCATTTTATAACATAAACTTTCATTACATTACACACAACTGAGGATCTTTAAGGTTTAGTGTCTTGGAAACCAGGAACATAATACATAAAAAAACATAAAACATTCTTCTTAAACACTTGCAAGGCGTCTCCTTAAGTTCATCCTAGGTTCATTACTGCATCTCATAACCTGGGGACATACATCAAAAGAAAGGGTGAGCAGAAGGCCCAGTAAGGGAAACAAGAGGGACATTTTACATGTGAACTTGATATACTTCAATAAGGACATGAAAAGAACTTTAAGGTATGAGAAAGAAAATCATGAGGCATTTCATAATAAAAACAACATTTTCCATAACTTGAAGATGTGGCTACATCATTTAACATAGACAATCATGAACATATCACCAAGGTCCATCCCCAAGGTGTCATTTGAAAATTACCAAGGTTATTCACCAAGGTATCATAAAAATTGTAATCTCTAGTGGTTACATCATTACCCAATGCATTAGAGCGCTATCAGGGCGCACCCTTAAATTTGCCTTTATTATCATGTGATCCACATATATCATCATCAAAAATTTCATAAATAACCCACATAGCATAAAATAAATGGGTTTCATTTCATAATCATAACGTTTTAAAAACTGCTTTAAAGACATGATCTTTACGTCACTTTAAACCCACGGAAAGGGAAAGCGGGTCTCATGTTTGTAAATCCCAGAATTTAAAATGGAACATTTTGATATATATGTGAATACCCTTGTAGAAATAAGAGCTTTGAGTATTCACTTTATAACATAAAATAATTTTTGAGAAAAGAGAGAGGCATTTTGAGGGGAAAATTCTGCAGCATAACGGCTAAGTTTCGGGGTTTTAGAAAACATTGAAATGAGAGGGGACATCGGTCACCCACTCATAAATGATCCATAAAACAGTAGGGTGAAATAATAAGAAGGACATATGGACATGGTAACGAAATTTTAGGGACATACCATTTGAAATGAAAAACATGGAAGGAAAAAGATTAGATTTCTCTTATGAAAATTCGGCAGCCTTACGGCGTCACTTAACTTCAAAAGAAAATGATTTGACAAGATCAAAAAGGGTCCCTCATCATATGATCATAAGAGATCAGTATGATTGATATAGAGATCATACCCCAACATAATAAAAAGGAACTTGAAAGACTTGACATGAAAATCGAACTTGAAAAATGAGAAGGCTGAAAGAATCCCTTAAAAATTCGGCAGCCTAACGGCGTCACTTAACCTTTCATAAAACGAAATGATGAGAGTAAGAGGGGATCTCTCATCATATAAACATGAAAGGGCAGTAAGAGGAATATAAAAGAACATACTCTCACATAAAAACATGGAGTATAATAGGAATGACATAAAAGAGATTTCATGAAAAGAAAGAGAGGGGTCGGATCCCTTACCTTAAAATGTGACTCTTGAAACTCAAAGGATTGGACCTTGAGGGCTTGGGGAACCTTGGGAGGACTATTTGGAAGGTAAGAAGACCATAACTTCGTTGGGGGAGAGTTGGGAGTGAAAACTAAGGGAGGAAAGGGTGGGTATTTATAGGGAAAGTGAGGGGACAAAGCATTAATGGCCAAGGGACACCTCACTAGTGGTTTTGGCAAAACCATGGGCTTTCCCATGGTATTTGCCCATGGTATTGGCCACTTGGGACACCTCACACCTTATCTTACTATTCATAATTCGACCATATTGAATATATACTTAATACATCATTTAATGATGTCATTAAACACCCGTAACTTAAAAACTATACTTTCACTATTCACCGAAAATTCAACTTTCTCAGAATAATCCCAAAATTTCACCTTAACCAAATATCAATGCTCTGATTTCAAAAATGAAATCCATTTTATAAAAATAATTTTCTAAATATTTTTAATTTAATAAAAACACTATTCATCGAAAATTCATTTTTTTCAGAAAAATCCCCAAAAATTACCATAACATAATATTGATGCCCTGAGTTCAAAAATAAAGTCATTTTTATAAAAATAATTTTCTAATTATTTTTAATTAAATTTTTAATTAAAAAACACTATTCATCCGAAAAAACTAATACTTGAATAATAATTTATGAAACTGTTATTTACCCATTTTATTGAATCACATTACTTAATCTAGGTGTCTGAATTATATTAAAACTTTCTTTGAGTGAAATTACTAATCCATTTGGTCATATTACTAATCCTAAGCGTAAAATCACTATTCATAATTTACTATTCATCAAAAATTAAGTTGATCTTATTAGACTCCAAATTCCTTAATGAACACTTTTGTAGCAGACAATTTTTTGAAAATAATTACACATCATTAGTTATTTAGGGTTTACATATATATTTCAAAATATCCCTTTTTCAAAATTCATCAATAAAATACATTCTAAAATTATCTAGACATTTGAAATTTCACAAACATCACTAAAGGAAGAAATCTCAATTTATTCACCCGAAAGGATTACACAAGGAAACTAGGGTCTCATCACATAGCCCCTTATAACACTGGCATAAGACCTAAGTGTAAGGTGTGCTGTGGTGAGAGAATCTGAGGGAGTCTCAGATAACATTGCCCTAGTAGCAATCTCCACTAACTTGAACTTATCCTGCAATCGTTTTCGTTCAAGCTTGACACGCTGGAGCTCGGCTTGGGCTTGGTCCAAAGCGAAGCCCACAGATGCTACCTCCTTCCCAAGCTCTGATAAGTGGGCTTCATAAGGGTTGAGTCTACTGGATGAAGCCATCGACTCCTCCTTCTGCATTAACCATTAACATCTTATTAAACCATTAAGAGTAAGTTAATATAATACTCAAAAAGATTGGGTCGTTACAGCGGCGGAGTAAGGAATAACGCATAGCAAGAGAGTATGTGGATGTTTGGAGTGGTATGTGGAGTAGGGGTAAGTTAGCATAGTGTGGTACATGGAGGAGCTGGACGGTACGTGAAAATAGTTGTGGTACGTGGAACTAGTTGTAGTATGTGGAACACCCAAGGAAGCCTAAAATTATTCAAATCAGTTTTTGAAATTAATCCTCATATCATATCAGGGTACAGGAAAATAAATTACATATGTTCATGATAATGGGACTCTAAAAGAACATCCATTTTCCGTTGAGGATGCATGAATTAATGATAAACCATTGAAGTGACCTTCAAGTTGATAAACTGAGTGAAGATTATTTCAAGACAGTGAGTAGGGGGGAGTCAACGGAAATAATATAAGGGATGCAGTGTGCTATCCCTAAACCTCTTAATGGTCATGAACATAGCATAGAGTGAATGTGCTAAAATCTTGTATTCCACAACTTATGAATACTAGGGGTTTTAGTACAACAGAAACACTATCGGCTTATGCTTCTTGGATGTATCCCTTTATTGTAAGAACCCGGATCTTCGTTCAGGTATGTTTGTCCTTTTTCTGGAGTTTTTAAGAACAATGGTGTTTCTGGAAAATTTTGAAGTACACGTCGTGTACTTTCTGAGTACACGTCATGTACTCTTTTCCCACTCGAAGTTGTGTGATAGCCATGTATGGTCCACACACATGGTGTGTAGGGGTCACGTGGAGGCCGATTTTTCAGAATACGAAAAGACCTAGTACACTCTATGTACTCTAAAAGTACACGCCATGTACTTTCTTTTTTTTACTAAACAAACTGGGGTCGTGCCTGACGCACAAAAACGCCATCTTCTAGGTTATGTTCATCTGAGAGCATCAAGGATCCGTGAATCTTCATCGATCCCCCACCTCTCCATCCTTTCTTAGATTCAAGCACAGTTGATTGCATTGGAATCGTAGTGGTGATTTCTTCCTTCTGCTTGAGCCTTGTTTTCCAATTCCTCCTCCTTATCAAGTTATCGTGGTTTATGTGTTTCGGATGTTTTCTCAGATCTACGATGTTATAAAGAGAATATATCATCTTTTTTCACGTATATCGATCTCCAAGGATTGAGGTAGGTGGTTTGTGCCTTTCTGTATATAGTCTTTGAGTATTTTTTGAAATTACGCCAATTCCCTTGAATGGGAATTATGCATTTTCCCTATTTTCCCCTGATTGATTTCCTTCTTGCTTGATTTCTATAGTAGAAGTTTACCTTTGTGAATAGAGTAGTTTTAAATTACTATGGTTTTTTGTTGTACTTGCTTTTCTTTTTAGGTGTTATGCCAATTTCCATGACTAGTTGTAGGATAGTGGAACTATTATGCTATTTTGCTGTTGCGCCTTAGAATTATAGCCAAGTAGTTCTTGAGGTTTACTTGGTCGATACACGTACGCTTTGCAAATTCATTTATACACAGGGCTGTGAGAATCTAGTGTAGTGGACCATAGGGAGAATGGACAGAAGGGCTTCTCAAGAGTGTCTTTAATTATGATGTGAGACCACAGGAGGGAATTGACGTTGAGTGCTTCCCGAGAGATCCTTTAGTATCATACGAGACTATAGGGGGAATTGACGGTGAGTGCTTCCCCAGAGAGACTATTCTTTAGCTGAACCATAGGGGTGATACTGTGTATGCCTCCTAGGGGGTTGCTAATACTTATAGATTGAACCATAAGGGTTAGGCTGTGAGAACTACCCAGGGGGTTACCTTGTTTTACTAGTTGATTGTTTTATGATTGTGTAGTTTATATGCTAGACTGTAAATTGTATCTGCTGTGTATTTTTCATGTTTTTTGTTCCTATACTTTACTTGTCATGTATTCATTTACTGTTAGGCATAGATATTTTGGTGGTTGTCTACTGATACTTTGTCTCACACCCTGTTTGGGCCAAGCTTTTGGGCCCAGGCAGACTATGTTGTTGCAGGTATAGATACAAGAAAGCACCCTTCTACTTTAGGTCCTCGATTGCATTGGAGATTTAGAGCGTGGGACCGAGCCGAGGCTTATGATGTTAAGGAGTTTCTCATCTGTTTTTCTTTTTCTGTAGCTTTAGTACTTGTGTTCAGTTGTATTTTAGCACGTCTTTGTGTTGTCTACTCTCCATAGATACTTGTACCTACTACATCATTATCATCATTACTATATATTTATTCTTCCACAGTTGGTTACAGTTATGTATGTTGTTACTGCTTCCGCTATTGACTATTGTTTTTATTACCTTTTATACCTTACCAAATGAGGGCATAGTTTCCCCAATAACTTACCAAGTCCCTCGCTGCTATTCAGTAGCCTCTGGCGTTTGGGGAAATGCGATTGAGGTCATGTGGCGAACTGGGTATGGGGCACCTCTGGGTGGCTTCCGGAACTGGGACGTTACAAAGTGGTAACAGAGGGATTTCCTTTCTCTTTCTCTACTGTTTGGAGACATTATCCAGGGATAGGAAGGATTCAGAACTTGGTATTAAGCTGTGATCAGGAGTAGCTAACCCATGTGCAGGGAAAATCCATACTACCTCGTTAATTGCAGTTTGTTGGTTTTGAGATTTTAGGGTTGATATGATTTCACCTAGAGTGATTCACATGCCTTGTGTTGTTATTCCCTTGATAATTGCAGTTCTATTTATGTAGCAGCCCAATGAGATGAGGGTATTCCATCTCATGCATCATATAGGAACTCATAGAAATCACATGCCATGCATTCTTTCCATTCCATCTAGGGTGCATTAGCGATTGCATTCTGTTGTGATAGAATTTGTGTAGATTATGCATGATGTTGTGATAGATGCTTGATAGAATCTATGCTGCCTTGTTAGAGGATTTTTTGTTCTTAAATTTCTTAAATTAATGCCAAATTTTGATTCTTGAGGTGTTATGGGCCCTCACGAATCAGAAATTGGTACCTCCTTGCCTTTTTTTCTGTGTTTTCTGGGCTTCTTTTCAGTTTCTGAGCTACTGCCTAGAAAAACCCAGAATACACAGTGTGTACTTTTTGACTACATGTCGTGTAGTTTTTAGACCATTTCACTGAGTGTGTGAGAAGGGGCATGCTGTTGTAGAAATAACTTTAGGAATACGCTGTGTACGGTAGGTACACGTTGTGTAGTTCGGAGCAGTGTACTCGGCCGTGTCACTAACAACATGGGTCAGGGAAGCTTGAGTAGAACACCCCGTGTTATAAAGGAAAACGTCGTGTAGTCCTGTCAAGGTACCCGGCCGTGTCACGAACAACACAGGTCAGTGTTACATTTTCTTAGACACGCCGTGTGATTCAGAACACACCGTGTTGTCTTATTCAGGTACCCAGCCGTGTCAAAAACAACACGGGACGGTGTCACCATCACCTATACATGTTGTGTTTGTTCATAACATGCTGTGTAAGGTTCAGCTGTATAGACGGCCGTGTGTTTAACAACAGGGGCCGCCGAAGCCTTGTTTAGTACACGCTGTGTTTGTTCAGAACATGACGTGTAGTCTCGGGTTTAGTCGTATTGTGTGGGTTAGCCGTGTAAAGAGACTCGGGTAGGGAAATATTTTTCAAGTACAAGCCGTGTGTGGGGTCAACACGCCGTGGAGTTTGTGGTGTTACACGACCTGTAGGATAGGGGTACACGCCCATGTCAATGGCTTATGAAGAAACGCTGTGTAGTTTTTATACACGTTTGGTAGTCTTGTTTTGTAAACTTGTGTATTTTTGTTCCACTGTTCCCGGTGTGTACCCTTGTGTTCTCAGTCTTTGTTAATTCTGATCTAAGGTGTGCTTTTGATCTTTCAGAGCTATGCCTCTGAGACGTCCTCGGGTTGTGCCTCTGTCATCAGGCAGTGATCAGACGCCATATAGGGCTGATCAGGGACTTCCTTCCGATCCTCCAGTCAGGACATCCTTGGCCCCGGTTTTCATACCAGTTTCAGGAACCAATGCGCAATTCAGGTAAGGTTTTATGAGGACGATGCAAACCTTTCAGGTAACACCTCCTCCTACCTTGACAATGTCATGCTTGATGTGGTTTTTTCAGCAGCAACATCCTCCCACTTTCTTGGGGGAAGGAGGACCACAGGCTATAGAGTCATGACTGTAGCCATGATGACTATCTTCGAGCATCTAGAGACACCTCTAGAGAGGTAGGTCAAGCTCGCTACCGACATGCTCAGAGACTCCGCCAGGAGGTGGTGGGATGTGATATCACAGGAGGTTCATCATCAGGTTATCTCTTGGAAGAAGTTTCAGCGTGTATTTTATGACTACTTCTACCCAGAGACCCTGAGGGTCGATCGAGCCCGGGAGTTCATGAGCTTAGAGTAGGGTACTCTTTCTTTCATGGAGTATTCCTCTTGTTTCACTGAGCTGCATCATTTCACAGCCCTCCGAGATGTAAGTGGGGTGTTTCTAGTATGGAAGTTTAAGGATGGACTCAAGAGGGAGATCTGCTCGCAGGTGAACATCTTTCTGTTGACTTCCATCACTTCCATCGTGAACCAGGAACTGACTACGGAGCACAATCTGAGAGACTCTGGAGATGCGATCCAGGATGGTTCTACTTCCAAAGCTAGTGTTCCTCCAGTTGACAGCAGGAAGTGTCGTAGGTAGCCTATGCGTGCTGATCCAAGGAGTCAATATACATCTTTGGGTATCCAGGTAGTATGTCACGAGAGTGGAAGGCTGGGAACATGAGGCCGCAGTGCCAGAGGGACCCAGTGGAGTGCCTATATTGTGAAAGATGGGTCACATTTAGCATTTTTGCAAGGTTTTCTCTCCAGTAGCTGGTGATGGGGGTTCTTGCATGACTCCTCATTCAGGAGAAGCACCACCAGTTTCACACCAGTCAGGGAACTGGAGTTCTTACAGCCGTTCGGGCCAAGGCAGAGGTCGAGGCCATGGCAGTCAGTCACGAGTTCTTCACTGCCAGCAGGGAGGATCAGCTTAGAGTGGTCAGGCAGCGTCACAGGGCTATGGGGCAGGACAAACTTTTGCGGTGGAGGAAACTTATCAGGAGCATGATCTGGGAACTTCTATAGTTTGAGGTAATATTTCAGTATCCTCAGTTTTATCTTCATCTCTTTTCAATACTGGTGTCGCGCATAGCTTTATCTCTGTTGTTGTCTTGGAGATCCTTGGGCTCTATATCTTTTCTTATGTCGACTCATTGACACTATACACACCTTTGGGGACAAGAACATCTAGTGTATTTTAGTGTAGAGAGTTCCCTCTTGAAGTTGTACGGTATCTTCTCTTATGGGATCTCTATGTCCTAGAGATTACAGGCTATGATGTCATTCTCTGGATGGATTGGTTGGTTCCCTTCCAGGAATTCATCGACTGTTATCGCCGCAGAGTGAGTTTCATTTCGCTAGAGGGTGAATCTTTTCTTCAAAAAGGTGAATGTGATGTTCAGGTGAATCGATCAGAACTCGAGCATCATGGGCTAGGAAGGGTGATAGCCCAGATTTCTAGTCTTTATCCGGATGATCAGAGGACTTCACAGATAGACTTTCCTCTAGTGGTGCATCGTTTCAGGGACATCTTTCCAGTGGACTTTTCATGTTTTCCTCCAGAGCTTGAGGTAGAATTTTTTATTGAGCTCGTGCCAGGAGCGGCACCAATTTCCATTCCTCCTTATAGGATGGATACACCTGAGTTTCAGGAGCTCAAGAAGCAGTTGGAGGAGTTACAGGAAAAGAGTTTCATCCAACCCAGTACTTCTCCTTGGGGTTCGCATATCCTGTTTGCGAAGAAGGTAAAGGGTACCCTTCAGATTTGTGTGGATTATCGGAAGTTGAACCAGTTGATGGTCAAGAACCGATATCCCTTGCCGAGGATTGATGACCTCTTTGATCATATTTGAGGAGCCCAGGTGTTCTCGAAAATTGACTTGAGGTCCGGTTATCATTAGTTGCGCGTTAGACCATCAGATATACCTCTGACATCCTTTAGGAGCAGGTATGGTCTATATGAGTATACAGTCATTCCGTTCAGTCTCATGAATGCTCCTGCAGTTTTCATGGCACTGATGAACTGAGTGTTCCATCCTTACTTGGACTCATTCGTCGTGGTCTTTGTGGACGATATTTTTGTGTACTCACACACTCGACATGACCATTCCACACATCTTGAGATCGTTCTGAGTACACTGATAGATCATAGGTTTTATGCTAAACATTCGAAGTGCCACTTTTGGATGGAACAGATTCACTTCTTGGGACACGTCATCTCAGAGGAATAAGTATCTGTGGACCCAGAGAAACTGAGAGCTGTAGTCTCCAGGGAGAAGACAAAGAACGTTTTTGAGGTAGAGAGTTTTCTAGGGTTGGTTAGATACTTCATACGCTTCATTCAGGACTTTTCACACCTAGCAGCACCTTTGACTAGTCAGACCAAGAAGGGGGGAAAGATCTTATGGTCAGATTCTTATGAGTTAGCCTTTCAGGAGATAAAGGAAAGGTTGATGTTGACACCGATACTAGTCTTGCTAGAGCCATCCAAGAGCTACACCATTTATTTTGATGCTTTAGGTATAGGGATAGGAGTTTTTCTTATGCAGGGAGATGGAGTCATTGTGTATGGGTCTCGGCAGTTGAGGCCACATGAGAGGAACAACCCTACGAATGATCTAGAGTTGGTAGCTGTTGTTCATGGCTTACGCTGTTGGAGACAATATCTTTTGGGAGAGCACTTTCTGGTCTTCACCGACCACAATATTCTCAAGTATATCTTCACTCAGCGTGATCTGAATCTGAGGCAGCGCAGGTGGGTTGAGTATCTTCAGTATTTTGATTTTGATCTTTCCTATACGCCGGGAAAGGGCAATGCAATGGCAGATGCGTTGAGCAGGAGAACTCAGATTCTGGTTGTTCAGGAGGCCCGCAGTCAGTGGAAACTTATGGCTCTGTTCTCTGGGATGCTTCTGGAGGTGCATGACAGATAGGGACAGACTTTCCTATCTTCTGTATCTGTTACCTCAACACTACTTGATCGGGTGCGGCTGAGGCAGCTATCAGACGCAGAAGGCTTAGTCCTTCCGGAGAGTGTGTCATAAGAGGACCCTCTTCCTTGATGGAAGGTGGTCAAGGATGAGATCTTTCATTTCCAAGTATGTGTATGGGTGGCAGCAGACATACGCAAGGAGCTGATGCGGGATTTTCATTCCTCAGTTTGGGCAGTTCATCCTGGCATCACCAAGATGTATCGGGATCTTCATTTCCAGTACTGGTGGATAGGTATGAAGCGGGATGTTGCCGGTTTTTTCATGAGATGCTCTACTTGTCAGTAGGTGAGGGTGGAGCATTAGTGACCAGTAGGCCATTTACAGTAGTTACCCATTCCAGAGTGGAAGTGGAACGATGTTGCGATGGACTTCGTGACCGGATTGCAGAGGTCGCCTTGAGGAAACGATGTTGTTTGGGTTATCGTCGACAGGCTTACGAAGGTTTCTCACTTCTTTCCAATCAATGAGACCTTCAGTGCTGATGATCTGGGACAACTTTTCATCCAAGATATTGTTCATCTGTATGGACTTCCACACTCCATTGTTTTAGATAGGGATGTGCGCTTTACCTCTCTCTTCTGGTAGGGATTTCAGAAGGCTTTGTGTACCCAGGTACTTTTCAGTACAGCATAGCATCCCCTGACTGATGTCTAGTCTGAGCGCATGATCCAGGTGCATGAGGATATTTTCTAAGATTGCATCCTTGAATTTGGCGGTTCTTGGGAGAAGCATATCCCTCCGGTGGAGTTTTCCTAGAACAAAAATTTTTAGGCGACTATTCAGATGGCACATTACAAGGCTTTGTACGGTAGGCCATGCTGATCACCCTTATACTGGCTGGAGGCAGGAGAGGCAGCTTTGCTGGGACCTCCTCTTATTCAGGAGACTTCATATAAGATAGAGCTTATTCAGAAGAGGATGGCTACAGAACAGTCTCGGCAGAAGTCTTATGCTGATCAGTGGAGACGACCTCTAGAATTCGAGGTTGGGGATCAGGTTTTCCTATGTGTCGCAATGAGGCTAGGACATAAGAGGATTCGGAGGCAAGGTAAGATTTCACCACGGTACGTCGGGATATTTGAGGTTTTGGAGAGAGTTGGGTTGGTCTCTTATCAGTTGCAGCTACCCCAAAGGTACTGGGCCATGTACGGCGTCTTCTATTTCTCTCAGCTCCGATGTTACTTTTTAGACCCATATCATGTCCTTCATCCAGAGGAAGTTGAGCTTCAAACTGATGCATCGTTTGAGGAGCATCCCATCCGGATTTTCGATCGTAGTACGAATATTCTTCATGGGCGGTCTTTCCCCCTTGTACGGGTGCTATGGTATCATGGTCGAGTACAGGACGAGACCTGGGAGAGGGAGGCCGATGTACAATCGCAGTGGCTGGAGCTGTTCGGGGTTTCTCCTTGTCTGCCTCATTAGGGAAATTTGGGGACGAATTTCTTTAAGGGGGGAAGTTTGTAAGAACCTGGATCTTCATTCAGGTATGTTTTTCCTTTTTCTGGAGTTTTTATGAAAAATGGAGTTTCTGGAAAATTTTGAAGTACACGCTATGTACTTTCTGAGTACATGTCGTGTACTCTTTTCCCACTCGAAGTCGTGTGTTGGCCGTGTCCAGGCCACAAACACGGTGTGTAGGGGTGACGTGGAGGCCGATTTTGGTGGAGTACGGAAAGACCTAGTACATGTCGTGTACTCTAAAAGTACACTCCGTGAACTTTATTTTTTTACTAAATGGACCAGCGTCACGCCTAACGCACAGAAACGTCTTCTTCTAGGTTCTGTTCGTCCAAGAGTGTCGAGGATCCACGAATCTTTGACAAGCCCCCGCCTCTCCATCCTTTCTTAGATTCAAGCATGGTTGATTGCGTTGGAATCGCAGCGGTGAGTTATTACTTCTTCTTGAACCTTGTTTTCCAATTCCTCCTCCTTATCAAGTTATCATGGTTTATGTGTTTTTAAGGTTTTCTCATATCTAAAATTTTCTAAGGAGAATCTATCATCGTCGTTCTAGTATATCGATCTCCTAGGATTGAGGTAGGTGGTTTCTTCCTTTCTATAGATAGTATTTGAGTATTTTTTGAAATTACGCCAATTCCATTGAATGGGAATTGTGTGTTTTCCCTGTTTTCCACTGATTGATTGCATGCTTGCTTGATTGCTATAGATAGAGGTTTACCTTTGTGAATAGAGTAGTTTTATTGTACTCTAGCTGTTTGTTGTACTTCCTTTTCTTGTTAGGAGTTATGCCAGTTTCCATGCCTAGTTGTAGGATAGTGTAATTGTTGTGTTGTTTCGTTGTTGAGCCTTAGAATGATAGCCATGTAGTTCTTGAGGTTTAATTGGTCGATACATGCACGCTATGCATGTTTATTTATACGCAGGGCTGCGAGAACCTAGTGTAGTGGAAAATAGGGAGAATGGACTGAAGGGCTTCTCCAGAGTGTCTTTAATTATGATGCGAGACCACAGGGGGGATTAACGTTGAGTGCTTCCCCAGAGAGTATGTAGTTCCTTAACGGAGGACGCAAGGTGAATTCACATTGATTGCTTCCCCAAAGAGCCTTTAGTACGAAATGTGGCTATAGGGGGAATTGACGGTGAGTGCTTCCCCAGAGAGTCTGTTCTTTAGCTGAACTAGAGGTTTGAGACTATGTGTGCCTCCCAGGTGGTTGCTAGTACCTATAGGTTGAACCATAAGGGTTAGTATGTGAGAACTACCCAGGGGGTTTCCTTGTTTTACTGGTTGATTGTTTTATACTTGTGTAGTTTATATGCTAGACTGTAAATTGTAGCTGGTGTGTATTTTTCCTATTGCTGTTCTTTTACTTTACTTGCCATGAATTCATTGACTGTTAGGCACAGATCGTTGGGTGGTTTCCAACTAGGAATTTGTATCACACCCTGTTTGGGCCATGCTTTTGGTCCCAAGCAGACTATTATGTTGCAGGTATAGATAAGGGCAATCACCCTTCTATTTCATGTCCTTGATTGCACTGGAGCTGGAGAGCATGAGACCGATCTGAGGCTTGCGATGCTGAGGAGTTTCTCATCTGTTTTTCTTTTGTTGTTTCTTTAGTACTTTTGTTCAGTTGTATTTCAGCATGTTGTTGTGTTTTCTGCTTTCCTTAGATACTTGTACCTGCTGCATCATTATCATCATTGCAATATATTTATTCTTCCACTGTTGGTTACAATTATGTATGTTTTTACTCCTTCCGCTATTGACTATTGTCTCTCTTACCTTGTACACCTTACCAAATGAGGGCATAGTTTCCCCAATAACTTACCAGGGCCCTCACTGCTAGTCGGCAGCCTCTGGCGTTTGGGGAATTTCACTTGAGGTCATGTGGCGAATGGGTTACGGGGCACCTCTGGGTGGCTTCCGGAATCAGGACGTTACATTAGTTGTGAACCAAGTAAAATTGATGTGTCATCTCTTTTCAAGTGATTGTTTATTTTTTACTCTTCCTCTTCTAAAATGTTAAACATGTTCCTACCGATGTTTGAACAACATACTATATTATTAAACAAAAATTGACACTCTGATTCACCCCTCCCCTTTCAGGGTGTTTCGGGGTTCTTCAAGTGGTATCAAAGGACAAAGGTTGCTGGTGTTGAATCTGTCTTCTGCTGTCATGGATAATCCAGTCAATGTTAGGTGAGTTCCCCTATTCGATTGAAATAATTTTCAAATATGAAAAAATACCATGAGATCTCACTTAATATCTCTTGTAATGGAAGTCTTATTTTCTACTGCATAGGGAATACAAGTCACAAATCCAACAGGACATTCAATGATAGACACAGATATGAAATTGTTGGATGCTGATGAAAAAGAACAACATGCTCTCACTATAGATCTTTCTGAATAGATTTACCTAAAGATAATGAGTTCCGCATCTTCCAAGTCGATTTTGTATAAACTAGAAAATATTTATGAAGGATATAGAAATGTGAAGGATGTAAAACTTCAAGTACTACATAATAGGTTTGATGATCTGAAGATGCACCCTGATGAGAATGCAGACTCCTTTTTCAATTGAATTAAACAAGTTGTAGGAGAAATCCAATTTTTGGGTGAACGATTAAATATATTGTCATAGTGAATAAAATATTGAGAATACTTCCACCCCTTTACAATGCAACGGTGTCACCCCTTCAGGAAAGAGGTATCTCCATACTCTCAGTGGATGGTCTTATGAACAATCTATCAGCTTATGGGATGAGAATCAAACTAGAAGAAGCTACAACACGTGTGAACAAGGAAATGGCATTCAAAGACAAGGACAAACTAAAAGTTTTAGGAGATACCAATGATGTATATGATGAGGAAAACAAAACTATCAATTGGATTTCCAAGAATCCCAATAAGGGAACAGGGATATTTGAAGGCAAGCTACCTCTAGCTTGTTTTCACTGTGGATATAATCATTTGAATACAAATTTCAATTCCACGTTTCAACTTATGGATGCTTTTGGTAAGATTGAAATTAAATGTAAGATATGTAATAAGTGGAAAGAGGTGGTGGAGGAATCATCAGATTATTTTGATCAGATGGAAGTGGAAATTGAATGACTATAAGAAATAGTGAGAATTCAATCATCAGCCCCTAAAATCACTGACAACGTTGTGAAACTAAAAATCAGAATTGAAGAATAGGAATAGGTCATAAATGACCTTACCTAGTGATAGAGGAGAAATCCAAGACCATTGAAGGACTCAAAGAATAAGTTTCTACTCTATGAAGTAAACTCGAAAGTGAATCAATTTCAAAATAAGCAAAGAAGAAAATATAATTTAGAAGGTTCTCAAATGTTGAGATGCTAAAGAAAGAAAAACACGGTTCTGATGGAGTTTAAAAGATCTTTAGTGATCAAAGACCCATATTCAAAGAAAATAGTAGAATTGGTTATGATTCCTAAAAATCAAATTCTATAAAAAAAAGTGAACCAGAATAAAGGCAAAATGAAAGTTGATCATGTTGAAAAGCCTCCAAAAGTGTTAAAAAGGAAACCCTTAAATAAAACTGAATGGAGAAATGAAGATTTTCCTTTAGTTTATAAAAATTATAGGCATCCAAACTATTTTCCTGAGGAATATGTCATGATGATAAAAATATGTGAGAAGAAATTTAATTTCATAAAGTGTCAGTTTTGTGGATATCTAGGTGATAAAATGTCATACTGCGAAGAGGAAAGGATCTATATGAATGGGGAAGAGTAAAGTGTTCCAAAAATGAGAACATGTTCATATCCTACTTATTATAGAAGAAATAATTTCTCTGGATATTTTTTTTTGTTTAAACTTTGTTCATAACCTTGTGCATTACAAGAATAGGTATGATAGGAGAAAGCCTTTCAATACTCCGAGACGATTCAATACACATCAACCAGACGACATGTCAATTTCAAAAAGGTTTGCACCTTTGGAGGAAGAATTTGAATATGAAGAACCCATGTACACTGAAGGGAGAATTCAAAGGACATCATAATCCTACACTCAGTCCAATATCTCATAGAAGGAAAAGAATAAAATTGAAAATGTACAATTTTGCAGAAGTATCCCTAAAATGTTTAAAGAACAAAATCACCTGGATTCCTGATAAAAGATGTTTGTCCCACATGACAGGTAATGTAGACCTGTTAAAAAATGTCAAGAAAAATGTCAATGGAATAGTGAGGTTCAGAAACGATGGTTATTTGAAGATATAAGGTAGTGGAAGTACTTAGCTAGCCAATGGATAGCTGAAAAAAATTGATGTTCTTTATGTGGACGGTCTGCCTCACAATCTTCTTAGTGTGATTCAACTCTGTGATTTGGGTCTTATTGTGAAATTCAATTAGAATGGTTGTACTTAAGAGGAATATCTGGGATTTCGCATATGAAAGGTTGTAGAATAGATGGAAACTTATATCAATTTGATAGAAAAGAGAACATTTTCTACTTAATAGTTGAAGAGGAAAACATCTTATGGCATCGAAGATTAGGGAACATCAATCAACAACACATGGAAAAGGTATCTAGGATGAATATAGGCATGGATATCTCTAATCTAAAGCATGAATGGGAAAATACCAATGATGTGTGCATGCGAGGGAAACTGTTCTGTAGTTCATACCGACCAAAGAAGAAAAGAGCATCAAATCTCCTTGACCACATTCATACTGATTTATGTGTCATAATAAATGTTTCTAGAACATAGGGATAAGGTACATTTTTATTTTCATAGATGATTATAGTATAATGGCATGTTTAATGGTTTTTCATAGGAAACGAAAAGTGCTTGAATGCAAAAAAACATATCAGTGAATCACCAAGAATGACACTGGACGAACAATCAAAGTGATGTGATCTGACAATGGAGGGGAATACATCTCCATTGAGTTTGAAAATTTCCTATAGAAGAATGGGATACAATATTAGGTAGATATTGTGAGAACTCCATAGAAAAATGGTGTTGTTGAGTATAGGAATCAACTGGTAAACAATATGGTCAGGACTATACTGATCAAGATTCAAATTCCACAACATTACTAGAAAGAGGTAGTTCAATCAGCAGTGTATATTAAAAACCATATAGGGATATATATGTGTTAGACAAAGACACCATATGAATTGTGGCATGGAAGGAATCCCTCCTTGAAATATATTTGTGTTTTGGGAAGCAAATGTTTTATCTAAAAACTTTAAGGTGATCAACAGAAGTATGGTGACAATACAGATGAATGAATATTTTTGGATACTCTATGAATATCAAGGACAATAAGTGTTTCAACAAGAACTTGGGATGAATTTTCGAAAGCAGTGATGTTAATATCATTGAAAAGAAATATATGAATTCTTCAAGGAATTATTATGCTGACATGATAGAAGATGCGAAAGAATGTGAACATGGAACAAATGCATATATAGAGGTAGAGGAAGAAGTTTAAAACCCTCTGGAGTCACATCATGATGTTGACTCATAAGAGGAATTAAAAGAGGAAGCTATATCTAGAGATAATGTCGTTGGACCCTAAAGGAGAAATTGAAGAGAAAAAATTGATCAGTCTAACATTATCAGGGACAAAATGCACCTACACAGATGAGAAGAATGAGTAATAATTCCTAATATGAATTTGTATCTATTGTGGAACCATCCACATTTTAAGAAGTTGCAAAGGAAGGGTCATGGGAGAAAGTAATGAATGAGGAGTTAGATCATATTGACAAAAATTAAACTTGGGATCTTGTCAGAAGCCCTGAAGGTCACGATGTGATCGGTATAAAGTGGATTTTCATGAAAAAGTTTGATGAGTAAGGAAATGAGATCAAAAATAAGGTGAGCCTCATCAGTAAGGGATATTCACAAATCATAGGTGTTGATTTTGAAGAGAAATTTTCTCCAGTAGCAAGACTAGAGTCAATCAGACTATTTCTTTCCATGGAAATCCAAAGAGGTTATAAACTATATCAAATGGATGTCAAGACAGCATTCATAAATTTCGTATTGGAAGAAGAAGTCTACATTGAACAACATATTGTGTTTTTTCCTAGCAATGATGAACTGAAGGTTTTCAAATTAAAGAAATCTCTTTGCAGATTGAAACATGTGCCATGGGTGTGGTACTCTTGGTTGGGCTCTTATATGAGAATGCTTGAGTTTAAAATAGGCATATTGGATCACAATCTCTATGTAAAGAACTCTCAAAAGGATCATAAAATGGTATTGGTATACGTGGATGATATTATTTTTGGTGGAAGCAGAGAGAGATCAGTGGATGAATTTTCCAATAACATGAAATCTAAATTTTAAATTTCCATGATGGGTGAACTGAGATACTTTTTAGGGTTATAGGTACTTCATAAGAAGGAATAAACTTTCATTTCTCTTGAAAATTATGCAAGAGAAATGCTGATGATTTTCAATATGCATGATTCCAAACCAAAGAAGAATTCGATCAGAGTTGGATCAAAGCTCTGAAAGCATGAGGAAGGGACTCATGTGGATCCCACTATGTACAGAAGAATCATTGGAAGCCTACTACACCTGATGGTGACATGACCATATATAATCCTTACAACTTTCCTTGCGACCCTCTTTCAGAGTAATCCGGAGGAAGAACATAAGGTGGTTGTGAAAAGAATCAAGAGATACAATAAAGGTGCACATAATTATGGGATATTTTTTTGTATGAAGAGATAGTGATCTATCACCATTTTATGATGCTGAATGGGTTGGAGATGTGGTGGATAGAAAGTCTAATAGTGGAGGACCATTCTATATTGGGAAGAAATATGTGGGATGGTTAAACAAGAAATAGGATAGTACTTCTCTTAGTACTCCTGGAGCTAAATATATATCTTCTACCAAGGGATGCACTCAGTTACATTGGATAAAGCAGCAGCCAACTGACATAGGTGATTAGGTGAAACAACCCATGGTGATTAATTATGATAACAAGAGCACAATTTATCTTAAAAATAATCATGTTCAACATTCTCGTACGAAACATATTGGGAGTATATATCACATCATCAAGGAAAAAATATGAAGAAGGCATGATCAAACTAGACCATGTGGGAATTGATGAGAAAGTTTCTGACATTATAAACAAGACACTACCTATAGCTTGTTTTGAGAAACATTTCTTGAACCTCTATGTTCAACCACCTCCTAGTGCATAAGGATTTTATGAGATTCCCCTCTCCCCAACTATTTTAACTATGTTAATATGTTTCAGAAAGTGTTGCAGTTTTATGGGGGAGATACGATCCAAGGGGAGTGTGTTTTGAGCTTTACAATGTTTAAATACTGGTCATTGGTTTTATTTACAATGGGGGAGAATTGATAAGTTCAATTTACATTTATTTATTTGTTTATTTTATGTAAATTGGATAAAGATAGAACTACAACAATGAAGGTGGAAAAAAGAAAAGAATGAGATCTCAATTAATGTCTTATCTCTTGTTTTATACACCAAGAATTGCTCATGTAGACTTAGAGTGATGAATGGTTTGTTGTTTATGGAAGATTTAAGTTTTGATCATGGATGGCACATCAGTGAATTTATTTGGAGATTTCCAACAAACCCAAAGGGGTAGATTATTGGAAGAAAGGTTGCTCCTTGATTATAATGGATGATGGTTTGTGTTTATTTTCAATCAGCACAGGTATGACTAGGGTGTTTGTAAGGAATGTGGTCATAGGATTGAGCTTGAACTCAGTATTTATGGTGGCACCGTTTCCTAGTGTTTGCAAAAAAAATCAGCCTAAAAAATCGGGAGTTTGGCAACGGTACATGGTGAAGGCACACGGTACGCAATGTAGGTGTGCAGTACATAGTGAAGGCACATGGTACACGGTCCAAGTGCATGGTATGTGGTGGAGGTAGTGGGAATGGTACATGGAGCAGTCTGTGGAACCAAAAAATAGTTCATGGAAACTCTACGCAGTGAAAGAATGCGGTATGCAGCATACTGAAGGTTTAAACAAAAAACAATTTGGATCGATGGTATGCGCTGAAGTCATGTAGTATGTGGAATGTTGAAGGTTGGAGGGATTATTTTAGTTCACAAAATAACAGCAGTGTATAGTGGATCCTACTAGTATTTTGATGGAGTTTAGTACAGTTAAGTTTTTCCCACATTGAAAATATAGGTAAATCGGATTACCGAAATTTGCGGAGTTACGAGCCTATTTAAGGAATAGAAATCCCCTTTGTTAAGGCATGATATTGGAGATTAAATATTCAGGAAGAAATTTGGAGAATACAGAAGTGGATTGTGGAGGAGAATATGGAATGTGGAGAGACTCATCTGTATAAGGAAAACAGTCTGTTGAAGGGTGTGTAGTTCGTGCCGGAAGCTCTCTTAGTACGCAGCGGAGTAAGGTAGTATGTCGACCAGGACGGTATGCGAAGGTTTGAAGTGGTATGCAGAGTTGGGTGGAATTCATCATAGCATGTTACATGGAGGAGATGTATAGTAAATATAGATCTGGATGGTATGTGAAAACAGTTCTGGTATGCGCAACCAGTTGTAGTACATAGAACACCCAAGCAAGCCTAAAATTGGCCAAATCAGTTTACAAAATTAATCTTCATAACATATCAGTGTGCGGGAAAATAAATTAAATCTATGAGTGATTATGTGACTTCAAAATAGAATTCAGTTTCCATTTAGGATGCATGAATTAACGATAACCCGTTGAAGCGACCTTCAAGTCGATAAACTGAGTGAAGATTCTTCCAAAATAGTGAGCTAGGTGAAGTCAACGGAAGTGATATGGGGGTTGTAGTGTGCTATCTCGGAACCTTGTAATGGTAGTGTTCCGAGCATAGAGTGATTGTACAAAAATCTTGTATTCCACAACTTGTGAATATTAGTGGTTTTGTTATGACCGACACACTGTCGGCATATGCTCTTTGGATGTAGCCCTTAGTGGTGAACCAAGTAAAATTGATGTGGCATTGCTTTGCATGTGATTGTTTATTTTTGGTTCTTCCTTGTCTGACAGGTTTAATTGGTTCTTACCAACGTGTGAATAAAATCCTTTAGTATTAAAGAAAAATTTGATACTTTGATTCACCCCTCCCCACTCAGGGTGCTCCGGGGTTGATCATATAATACGCCACATTGGGAGTAAATGAATAACTAAATATTATTATTTAACATACTAGCTGTAACATAGCCATTAGAATGGTGGGAATGAACAAGATTAACCGAATTATGAAGTTATGGTTAACACAAGTGTATATAATTAATTATTTTATGAAAAATTAATTATAAATTAAAGAAAAACATTTCTATTAAATAAAAGGATTTTTTTTTCTAAAAAACTATTTAAATGTGTACAATTGTGTTTTATAACAATAAATAATAAAATCACTCACATTTGATTATATGAAGGAAATATATATAAATATATATACATATAAAATATTCAATATAATATTTAACATTCATCATATATGTTTTTAATAAATTATATAAGAACAAATCCAATTTTAAATATAAAAGAAGTATATTTCTAAAAAGGCATATTTTCCACCTGTTGTTGGTGTACTTGATTTAAAAATATTTTTTGAAACTTTTATAAATTATATTTGAAAAACAAAAAAAATATTTTAAATAAGAATATAAAAATTTAAATTGGTTATTTTTTTTGTATTTTTCTCATAAGTTTCATGTTTTGATGAATAGTGAAAAAATACAACATTTTAATTGAAAACTTTTTTATCATCAACTTTATTTAAAATGTTAAAATATATATTTGAATGGTTTTAATGTATAATTAGATTATTTTTTATCATATAATACAATTTAGGTCATTTGAATCAATTTCATATTTAAATTGGATATAAAAACTTTGTGAAACTTTGAAAAAATTTACATTAGAAACATGTTGTCTCGTTCTGTCAATGTGATTAATTTTTAATTAATTTCAGAAATCCTTCTTCATTTTGAAAAAATTATTCCATATTTGGAATTATAAGGTCAAAATTTACTAAATATATCCCTTTAATTTTTTGAAAATATGAATAGTGCCTTTAGTAAAAAAATATTACATTGGTTAAGGGTAAACCTGGTAACAAAAAGTAAAAATTATATTATAAATATTATAAAGTTACCCTAACACATTTCGTAATTTCATTTTATTATTTTGTTTCAACAAAAATAATCCCTGGATTGAAATTATAACCTTTAGAAGTGAATTTTATTAAAGTATGACATTTATAATAGTATAAACCAAAGAAATTTCAATTTTTTCACACTTTTGCTTTTAACAAGTGGAATCATTTTAATATGTGGTTATACATGTGATATATTAAACTATAAATATTATTTTGAAGGCCAAATTTTTTATATTTATAATGATAATTTATTTTTAATTTTTAGGAAATGAATAATTAAATTAATGTTTTATACAATGATGATATCATTTAATTAATGGAAATAAAAAAATGATATAAAAAATAAAAAATATATATAATTTTAGATAATTATTGTCAAACACATATTTTATAAAATTATTTGAGAAGTTATTGTTTTTTTATAATTATTTTATTGAATTTGTCTTGTTATTATGATATCTTTAAAAAGTCATGTAATGAATTAGGTCAAAAATGAAATTATTGATATTTCAAAATAAATAATATTTTATTAAATGATATAAAAATTCTAAAAAATAATTTTTGGAAAAATGATTGGGACAATTCATAAAAATTAATCATTAACTCTTTTATTCATATTTTGGAATTTTATCGTAATTATATTAACCCTAAAAATGTAAATTACAAGATATTGTGGTAAGAGTTAAATGGGTTAAAATAAAAAGATAAAGATTAAAAATAATTAAAATTTTTGTAATTTTCATTATATTAATGAATTTCAATACAAAACCATTCTATCTAATAAATAAATCACTTTGTTCCAATTTAGAAAAGAAAATTAATTTATATTAATTTAATATTTTTAATAATAGAAAGAGTATTCATCCCCTCTCCTATAAAAGGGCACAGATTCTTATATTTTCCTTAAAATGTTAGGTTTTTATTATCAAATCACTTTTAAGGGAATGTGGTAAACCCATCAAGTACACAAAGACTATCAATCAACATGATACGTCATAACTGAATCTAATATTTGCAATTTAAGCCTGTTAGAGATCAAACCACTATGAAGACCCCATGGAATAACAATAGCCATCTCATCCAGATACACATTAAGTAGGTTTTCCAAATTTTATTCCATCTTGTACCTAGTATGAATTTTCTCTTTTATAGATATCTTCTGCTCATTGAATCCACAATCCAGTTGTCCAAGTTGTTTTTGGGACCAGTCACACTACTCCTTAGTAAGGTTTCCCTGAAGACGCCTCCCAACCAGCCTCTCAAACTCCTCTTATATAGTTATGAACTAAAGGTCTTCTTCGTTGAAATATTATTTTCTATAGATAATGGTTTTCTACTAATAAAACTCTATCATTTCCCTCCCTTTCTGGTGGATATCACATTCTATAGGCTCATTTCTTATAGGTGTCAGGTCAATGACAGAAGATTCCCCTACTGGTGGATCAAGCTCATTAAAAACGTATTTGGATCAGCCAATATCTATGTAAATCCATTCCAAGAAAACCTCAAAATATTTTAGATGCCTTATTTTATATATAACACCCTCCTTAGAGGTGTTTTGTTGTTAATCAAATGAGGTTGTCTATTGGATAGGTATCATTGTTAATTAAGTGTTTATGTTATATTTCTTCCTCCAAATCCTTAAAATATTCTTCCACCAAGATAAAATAATAAATAAAACATACTAAATATAGTTATATATTATTATTTTAATATATTCACCTGTAATGTCGGGGAAATTTTGTATAATTTTTCTTAATTATATGGAATTATTTTGAGACCGCGAAATTTGACAGTGAGCGATTCTGGGGCCCAGAGTGCCTAGAATGATCCGAAGAAGTTTTGTTAAGCTTTTATTATCGTGCATAAAAAATTTTCCTAAAAAATTAGAATAACTCTTAAATGGTTAATCGGATCAGAAATATGAGGGCACCGTTGCACTCAGGATGCCGGGTTTTCCCTAGGCGCGACTTAAATTTAGTCAGTGCAGGTGTCCTATGAGAAAAACCGAAAATGGAATAACCATAAATAAAATAATTAAATAAAGTTATTTTATTTTTCAAATGATTATAACTCAAAAATGATAATTAAAATTAAAAATCATAGATCATGATGAACTCATGAGGGTATGCTTTCTTTAGGCAGATACTAACATTAGAAGGTGCGGACCATCAATGAAAGTCAGTTTTTGGTCGTAAATAAAATAATTAAGTGACAATTATTTTTATTTAAAATCCAAAACATTTAAATGGTAACTTTTATTGGAAATCTGAGAGTACCTTTGGGTTCTTCGGGGCTTGTTTCACTTAGGCAGAGCTTAACCTCGACTGGCGCTGGTCGAGGGTGGCTATTAATATTTTTCCAAACTTTTTTTGGGTACTTTCAATAAATGTGTGAGCTGTGTTCTGTAACATTCGAACCAGTTCTTGAAATTGAAATCTAAGGACACCGTTCAACTCACAGCACTGATATTCTCTTAAGCAGACCTTCACCTCGACCACAGTAGGTCAATGGTGAAAGTTAGTTTTTTGACTTTTCAGGGGTCTGTTAAAAGAATAAAAATAAAATAAAAAATCTTTTATTTTATTTTTCATTGTGAAACCTCCCATTTCAATTATGTGGTGTAGACCACCCAATATTGAAACCTCACATTATGAAATTAATGGTGGGGACCACCTGACACTTTAACCCCCCTTTAATGTGGGAGGTAACTCTTGGTTTCTCAGCAGAATTAATTGTGTCGACTTAAACTTAATGGTTGTGTCAACTCAATTAGTTTAATTTATAAGTTAGATCCTCACCATTCTCTATTTTGGGGGAATTTTTGGAAAGGAGAGCACTTGAATGGAGAGCTTTGGAGAACACATTCTCCAACAAAGGAGATTCTCCAACGAAGAATGAGGACGACGCTTGAGCCCAGATCAGAAGCATCTTGCGGAAGTGATGAACGTCGACATCCCCTCCATCGACATTGTCTTCTTCCTCAGTCCATCTCCAAGAAACAAGTAGGACTTTAAATTTGTGTGATTATTGTTTCCCATGTTCTTCTATTCTAAATGAAGAATGCGTATAAACTCACTAACTAGTTGATCTACGGATGTTTTCTTCTTACGAGATTAGGAATAATTATTGCAGGTTGATGTAGGGGTTTTATATACATTAAATTTTATTATATTGATTTTTCATATCATAAATTCAAGTTGAAGATGTCAAAACTAACATGGCCATCGTCCCACACATTAACCTTTCTCCTCTTTCTTTTTATTCTTCATGCATTCTTCATGTGTTCTTCAACGCCAAATATTTATTGATATTGGAAGCATGTAGTTTTGCTGAGTGCGATATATGGACGTGGAGCCCATGACACAAGGATTTTGAATATGCGATTGTTTAATTTTTTGGGTTTGGAACGAAGACACAATGGCTCCCAGAAGGAGGTGTCCAAATATTTATTGATGCTGGAACCACAGAGTTTTTCTGAGTGTGAAATATGGATGTAGATCCCTCAGCACAAGGATTGCGAATATACGATCGTTTAATTTTTTGGGATTGGATTAATGTTTTAATGGATCATGGAAGAAATCGGTGGCTAGCACCTGGTTGGCCATGCGGAAGGTCAGGCGGCGCATTTCTGCACCGCCGGTTGAGCAAGAGGCCACAACCCATTAGCCACGGTGGAGTAGGGTAGCGGCTGGCATCCTGAAGGCCGCGCGGCAGAGTGGTGGCGTGCATCTACGCCACCAATGGAGCATGATGTCGCGGCCTCTTGGCCATGGCAGAGGACTAAATCGGTCGACATTAGGCCAACCATGGTGGAGCAGCGACACAGTCACACGCCGCTTGAGGAAGATCGGATGTCCTTCCGGCCAGTCGCGCCACACAGAGCGGGACCCCCCAGCGGGTCCGGCATTCCAACAGCCAAACGGTCTACTGAGTGTTTGGGAAAACAAGGGGGAGCCTCCCCTTATGTGTGGGTCATGGAGGACCCCACCTCGACGAACTGCCAGCCAAGTGGGTTGCACCATAGCAGGTCTCACCCAACAGGTCGTACCGCATGGGGTCGCACTACAACGGGTCGCGTCGCCCGGCCAGCCGCGCCTAGTGGGCTGCGCCACCGGGTCGTACCAACGGGCTGGGTCAGTCCATCCCCTTCTCGGGTCATTCTAGACCCGAATCAGGTTGGGTCAACCCAAACCATTTCGGTTCAGCCCTGGTAGGGTCGGGCCGGGTCAGACCAGACTCGGGCCAATATGGACCCTATTACGCATTCATGGCCATAACATGTGAACAGGTCATCCATTTGAAGAACCGGCTACGGAACCAGAATCCTTGGATTGAGACAGGAATTTTGGTATAATTCACTTGAGTATTAGATTTGTTTGGAGTACTTCCAGGTTGGATCAGACCCTGAATCCAACTGGGCCCTCGGAGTAGAAACGCTAATAACTTACAGGTCAGGCATCCGATTGACACATTTTCTATTGAGTTGGGTCCCTTAAGACATGAAAGACTTTTGGGATACTTATTTGTGGGACTTCGGGGTGGTTGAGGTATGATTTATGGCTTGGGGAGAAGTTCTACCAAGTACGCTAACTGCGGAACCCAGCGAATGACTGAGATCTAACGACTGCTGACCATTACGACTCAGAGTGACTCCACATGACCAGGGGGAGTGCCTCTGTGTTATGCGGAAGACCCATTTGGAGAGTGCCTCTATGTGAGGCGGCAGATCCATGGTACTCGACAGGAGGAGTACCTCAGCAGGCCACGAGGGGGAGTGCCTCTATGTGACACGGTAGACCCAAGGTGGGGAGCGCCTCTGTGTGACGCGGTAGACCCACCGTACTCGGTAGGAGGAGTACCTCAGCATTACAACAGTAGTGGAAATCTCCTATGTGTGGTGCGGCAGGTCCACTGTACTTGATATAGGAGGAGTTCTCTAGTAACCAAGGTGTTAGAAGATGTGACTGGGGATGTTACTTGTTACTACCCCTAGAATAAATCCTGGTGTGATTTGTCTTTACTTTGTGCTTTTGATTGAGGTTATGCTATGTGATACTTTCCCTTCGTGATGTTACCTTCATGGTATAATTCCCACATGTATGAGATGAGTATATCTTGATAACTTAGGTATATTTATGGAGATATACCTATGTAGTTTTGAGCTCTTGCTTTGTTGTATTTCCTTTGTGGAACTCTAGGAGACCTATGGGGTCTTGAGGTCCCTACTGAGTATCGTTATACTCACCCCTACATAGGCTACACCTGCACCTTGTTGTGTTTGGTGAAAACTATGGACAGATCTAACTGAGGATGAGGGTACCAAGACTGGAGGTAGCTCGTAGGTGGACTTTAGATGAGGTGTGCCGCAGAGACGACCATTCGAGAGATGTACCAACCCTTCAGGTAGGATCCTTGGTGGGTGTTCACAGGAGTAATTTTCAACTCTACATGTAATTTTTAGTTTACTTATACTTTACAGTTGGGCTTGTATTCTGACCCCTTTTACTTTCTATACACACCCTATTTACTAAATAATTTTACTTTGATCTTGTATCCTTATTTGTGCTAAGTTATGTAAGTGTATAGGTTATAAAGGTAATGTCATCTCGTTTTTAGTGAATATGCTTTTCGGTGATAGTTTCCAGCCCCTGTCCTATGGAAGGTGGACATGGGGTAGTCACGGAATGGGTCTTTAGGAAAGGTTCTTGACATCACCTAAATCCATCTCCATTTCCCTCAAATTAAAAAATAATTAATAATTCGTGCATACGGTAGACTACAACCTCACGAACCAATATAATTCTTTTTCCATATTCGTCTCTCAAGACTTTTTAAAATGATGGAATTAATGTTTATATATAAAATTCAAGAAATATTTATCATTATTAAAGAATAATATATCTTTTCTGTTCATACCTTTCCATAAACATAAAAATGATAATGTCGTTCATGCATACGTGTGAACTATCACCTCCATGAAGCAATGTGATTCGTTCTTCATCACCACATGACATGGATGATATATATAAGAATATTTGAATGATTATTATTATATTTAAGATATTATGATCATTATCGATAGACAAATTTAAAATTATCGTCTTTACATAATGATCATTGAAAAATGGAAACATTACTTATGTGTACATACAACCTATCATCTACATGATTATATATTTTTTCATTTTTCATAACCATACATATATGGTTAGATTTGAATGTATAATTCATGTATAAAATTAATTATTGTTTCATTAATATTATTCTTGGGATGATGGACCATGGACCACTTTGACTATTAACATCATACCAAATTCATACTCAAGTACATAATACCGATAACACATCCGAAGTTAAATTAAATAATTAAGTAACTTTTATAACATAATAATAAGTCGTATAAAAGGAATAATAAACATCAGAAATGTTTACACAAAAGTACATAATTACCCTATGTTTATTATTCAAAAATATAATGATTTTATGTGCTGACTCAGACTCAAGGTAAGGTACTCTTTAGCTAAAACATCGTTTTAAATGTTTTAAAGATTTATTCTTCCCAATTATTCACCTTCATTTCCATATTTTAAAAAAATTATTTAATGAATTTATTTATATGGAAATGAATATATTAAAATTATAACTATTGAATTTATCTCAAATTGTATCATAAAAGAATATTTTTTGTGGGAAATTTTCTCAAAACCCTCATTTAAAGTTCCATTTTCATCACTTTTTACAAAATTCAAAGGGAAATATTTTTTAACTTATACGTCATGAGAAGCTTCTCCTGATTTAATGAGTATTTATAACTCTAATGTTTTCATTATAATTTTCAATATTCTTTTCAAAAAAAAATGTTTTTTTTTATGTGCACAATTTTTATATGTTAAACGTTCTTTTTATATGAAAATTCTATGCTGATAAATTATTGATTTATTCTCATCAGTTTAAAAAAACTCAATAGTTTTATTCATGATATGTTTTTGGTACAATGTTTATTATGGGTTGATCCCATTATAGATCAATATATGATGGGTTGAGCCCCAATATGGTTCAACATATGATGGTTTGAGCCCTAATATGGCTCAATTTATGATGGGTGAGCCCCATTATATCTCTTTAATGGATTGGGTACTCCAGATATAGAGGTGGACCATAAGGTTATTCCATTTTTAACGGTGATTGTAAGAGTGATATGGTAATAATGTCCCAATGAACCTGTATTATTTCTCTATTCATGCTAATGAGTTTTTAATAAAAGGGGTTTTAATGGTTTTCTTATTTTCACTGAATTAATGAGTTCTTTATTTTTGAACCTTACTGAGATTTGTGTTCTCATATGGAGTTTTAAAATATTTATACCAAGGTATAAGGGTGGGAAAGAGAAAGAAGGAATTCAAGATGAAAATTATGAGGATTTTTTCATGAAAAAGAATCATGTTTTATTTTAAAATTTTTATATTTTGTAAGAAATGGATATTGTTTAGTAGTATCCAATTTGTAAGAATGTGTGATGTTATGTATGAATGATGGCCTAATTCTATAAAACCCTAAACTAAAAATGATATTCAATGTGAAAGAAAAATAATTATAGACTAAAAATCCATATTATGTACGTTCAAATTTTGGGACATTATATATACTATTTTAATTTCACTCATATTGAAATTGTCCATTATTTTATTTCACTAAAAATTTTATAAACTGATTACTTCTATTAATTCACACTAATTCAAAGGTTGTTTTTATTGATTATACTTAATATTTATATATTTAACTAAATATATCATGGTGTCATTTATGTTTGGTGTTTCATGGGGAGCAATATATCAAACACATTGACTTATTTAAATTTAATCATATATTAGAATTTTATGGTCATATGTTTTCCCATCGCCCTAAATAAATTTCATCCTAACAATTTGACCCATGATTGGGAAATCAAAATTAACCATACACTGTAAGATTATCATTAGTTTATTTATGATATGGAATTATAATTATCTATATAAATAATTATTATAAGTACATTATAAATATAGATAACTACTTTTTAATTTCATATAGAATTATAATAAGGGAAGAATATTAGGATACCCAAGTAATATCTTACCAGAACCCTTAAAAATTATATATATATATATATGATAATCATTCCACAGGGGGATTTATTTATAACTAAATATCTAGTAGTTGGTGAAAACTTACCTGAAAAAGGACATTATAATAACTAGAGTGAAAACTCATTATCTACTATACTACTATTAGTTTCATAGGATTTTCCTTGTTCACATGGTCACTAGTGAATATTTCACTCATTAGCCCTTAGATCTGGACATTGAGTCACACAATTATCAAATCTCTTATAATTAACGTAACATATTTCTATATCTTCTCTCTTTCCCTTTCACATACGAGTCTGATGGCCATTATCTCCACACTTATAGAATTTAATTATCCCTTTAAGATGATTTTTCCCATTCTTCTTCACACATTTTTCACATAAGGAAAATTGAATCTTTATTCCTTTATCATCTTGGGTACCTGAATTTCTATTATTATTTGTGTTTTGAATTTCAACTACATTCACATTGCAATCTGAATTCTTGATAGCTAGTTTGGAATAACCACAATATTTCTCACTCTATGACTTATCACATAGGTTGTTCATTAAGAAAATATTTACATTATCCATAGAATCCATTTTTAACATAGTTCTTTAGGATTCATCCATTACATTAACCAAAAGAGTTTTCATGAGTGATGATAATTTTAAGTGAATTATCATAAATAACCATAGTAAAATTTTACCACAATATGTATCACTTTATAAAACTATAATGTTAGCCTATAGTTCATACATATCAATATGTGTATGAATCAGTTTAATCTATATCAATTTCATTTTAACCAATATCATTATTTGTGTAGAAAAGATTTCATGAGTTGGGTTTTCTGAGACTTCTTAACATAATCTTAAAAAATGAGAACCCAAATTACCATGAACTTTAAAAAAAATTATAAACCCAAAAAATCATTGAAATATATGCTCCCAAAATCCAACTTATCCTTTATCTAGGAAAGTGCATATCTATTAATATGTACCATAACTTATGAATCTAGAAATTTAATCATATTTATCCATGGTAACTTTCATATTATGTTATTTAACCCTAACATACTCAAATACCTAATAATGGATTATAAGGATAATCTAATCAAACAAAGCATATCCCCTAGGAATTTATAGCAAAGTGTGTAGTAGTATGCCCATTCAACATGAACTAGTGGAAAATCAATTAAATTCTCAATTATCCATTTATAGGTTGATTATCCAAATATGCATTTGTGTCATAGACACATCCACTTTCCAGCATCCAAAAAAATGATTTAATTTCTAGTAGAATCAAATAGTCTATATTTTACAAAAAAACATAATGATGTTATCTTATTCTTAGAATTATTTTTTAGACTTATCCCTAGGATTTTCACTAAAGTTATCTTATCATAGTCGCTAAATAAAATGTTCAATATTGCCATAGTTTAAAATCATATTCTATCCCAAAGGGTTATCTATTATGATCGTCCTTAACTTATTAATGCTTTTTTATCCTAAAACAACATCATAATCTTTTCTCTTATATAAACTTTACCTTAGATACGAATTGTGACACCTCAGATCCTCACTCTTATATCTATTTCAATCAACATATACTACACATACTAACTTTTATATCAACTATAATATCCTAGATATAACCATCCTTAATTACAAAATAAATAACAATTATTGATAATCTTACATCTGAATGATATTTTAAGGTTTAGAGTTATATATAATTATGAAAAAAAATATCTAAAAAATCATATGTTATTCATATCAAACACAAATAACATTTATTATATATGAAACTAACTAATACCTAATGAAACATAAACATATCCTATAAATTATTTCATGTGTTTTATCCATCTAAACATGTCATGTGTACTATTTTTCCTCATATTCTGGGGAATAGAAACATAATAATGGGGTGGGATCAAATTATCAGTAAGGGAAAATTATAATTGAAGCTATTAAAAACATAAGTATGGTATACATAATATAGTATGAATAAATAATCTAAATAATTCCATAATAAACTGAGAGTAATATCATGATATATGAATGATAATAAATTAAAACATCGATATCAATAATATTGATCTCATTATGATGGAATGCATAATTTCATAACTCAAAAACGTGTTGCCAAGGCCTTGTACCAAGGAACTATCCTATCATGGGAAGAATTATAAACCCAAAACAAACCAATTTTGTCTCATAAGACCTGTAAATTCATCAGTTTTCTATAACATTTTAGGTCTCACACATCACATGACTAATTCTAATGCATTCACTATAATATTCAACAATAATTTTTTTACCAATCTCTATGTTACCACTTAACGAATAAAAATATATCTATCTATATGACAAAAAAATATAGAATGTTAATATGTAATCAACTTGTGTTAGTAGTCAAAAATCATCAAGAATGTCATTACATTTCCCTATGTCCATAAAAGTGACAACATGATCATAACCCATTTTGGTAATGATGGTGGATGGTCAAAAAATACATAGTCAACTTATCAATAATCATTCATATTAGACTAAAAATATATGGAAAAATAATAATTTTCCTCATTTTAATAAATGGGATAACATGATCAGAACACATCCATAGAAATAATGTATATTGTTAAAAATACATAGTAAAATTTCCAATAATCATCCTTATAGGAATAATAATATACAGAGCACCAAAAATATTCCCTCATGATAATAAAATTAATAACATGACCATAACCCATATAAAGAAATAAGGTGTATGGTTTAAAAATAAAATAACCCCAGTGATATAAAGGAAAAATATTAGGGTGTTGACATAAATAAAAAACACCCTTGTAAAAAGAATGCTTCAAATGGAATCCCAAAATAAGGGATCAAGAATTGATTTGTATCATAATGTCAGTTTAATCCCCAAAATGTTAAATATATACATCATAGGATAAATCATGAATCATAAACTCCATTATAGTAAATCACTACTGGAAATATGGCGTATATAAATGGTTTTATCCAAACCATTGTTATAGTTCATTAATTTGGACTTACACCAATGGTTTGGCCAAAACTTTTGGTATAGGTCACTTATATGGACCCATACCAACGGTTTTGGACAAACCATTGTTATAGGGGGGACCTATACCAACGGCTTGGCCAAAACCATTGGTATCGGTCCATTATAGAGACCCTATACCAACGGTTTGGCCAAACCATTGGTATTGGTCCCCCCTATACCAACGGTTTGTCAAAAACTATTGGTATAGATCCATGTATCATTAATGGAATCTTGTTACAGAGAACATTAAAGAAATACAAATTTAAAATATTTATGACAATACATATATATATTTATGAAATTATGTTAACAAAAATCATGTTAGGTTAGTGGTTAGGTCGTTGAATCATAAACTAGAGGTCCTCATATCAAATTCCACGGAATGTTTTTTTTATAAAATACATATACCAATGGTTTTATGGAACCATTGGTATAGATTTTTATATTACATATACCAAAGGTTTTCAAGACCATTGGTATAGGTCTATACTAATGGTTTTTGGAAAACCATTGGTATAGACCTATCCTCACGGCTTACTTGGCCACGGTCCTCTAAATTGTTGGTATAGGCTAAACCAATAGTTTGGAGTCCTATACCAATGGTTCCAAACCGTTGGTATAGGGTATTTTTCTAATAGTGACTCGTTTTTAAAATTATAAGTGAAATAGAAGTTAAAACCAAAAAACACTTTTAGAAAAAAAATCATTAACATAAATTATAAATTTATATATCAATTTCAAAGGTAACCTTTGAAAAGGTGACATGAAATTTTCTGAAAATTTATAATTTTAAAAATAATCACCAATAATGTATTCTTGAAAATAATGATTTAAATATTTTATAAATTATGAGAGGAAGAAAAAACATGTGAATTTTAAAGGATACCCCCATTTTATTATTTTCAAAATACCATGGTTTAAAACTCACATTTTAAGAAGCGTAAAAAGAATTCATTGGTTTTTAAACTTTATTTTCAAAAAGTGGATTATAAAATTTCATATAATAAAATATTAGGGTGGGAGAACCCAATCATGTAAAAGAAAAGTTTGTGATGAAACATTATAACTCAATGAAATGAGATTTGATATATTAATATCTCATTAGAGCAACATACTTTGTGAAGCATGAAACATTTGAAAAGGGATTTATCTAGAATTTTTTTTAAAAATGATAGAACACTACCTAATAAAATAAAAGGTTATATTATACCCAACATATATTAAATAAGATCAAGTGAATGATAATCACCCCCAATAAATGAAAATTGTGTAACTAAAAAATGTTATGAGTGGGATAACACTTTATTCAAAATGTATTTGAAGAAAAGAACATGATATGGATTATTTTATCACATTAATTTCAAGAAAATAATTTATAGAACATCATGTGATAGTAAATAAATAGAACATCATTCAAAGGAATCATGATGTATGACGTGTAACATGTCTTAAATAATACTAATTGAGACCAAGAAAACTAATGCCACATGAGTAAAACTTTAATCAAAACCCTATGAATGAGATAGAATATATTGAATATAAAATAACACAATTAAAAGATAATTCATAATATTATATCTCAAATTGGTATTATATAAACTGCAAAAATTAAATTAGGTGAAAATTGCTAAACATCTCTCAAATAGAATATTTTTTGTTGAAACCCCCTACCTCGATCATGATTCATTATGTAATTGAACCAAAAATATTGAATAATTAACTTAATTTCATTAAATATATACCCAAGAATATTACTCCTAAATTTAACCATGAATATTCCTCACTTACATATAAATATTAATTAGTTTTTACCTATTTTCAAAATTTATTTTAAGTAATCATTAACACTTTGAACTAGTTTCTTTAAAAACGGTGTTGGTATTCACTGTAGTTAAAAAGTTACTTATTAAAATATAATTAAATATACTAGAATTTATTTTACATTAATGTTATAAATATTATAATTCATTTCATGGTAGTTTTTTGTTACAAACCATGAAGATTAAATTAGTGATGGTCATATTTCGGTGATTCTTAACGAATAAAAATGTGTTTTATTTATTAGTTATTTAATGTTGATATAAAATTAATTAAAAAACATTATTTATATACTGATGTCATATTATACTAATAAATAATTTCTCAAATTCATTCATGAAATAAATTCAACATATTGTCCATGTAGGTGGTTAAACCGTCCAAAACATATACCTATCATGATTAATGGATGATTATGATGTGAATTTAGTTATAATATCATTATAAAAAACAATAATGATCTTATTTAGTTTTTATTAGTATTTTATATCACAATTTTAAAGGATTATATAGATAATATAATTAAATTAAATTCATTACCTAGAAAAAAGATATCATTATCCTCTTAGTTCACTTGGTTTAAATAACTGGTCTAACATAATTCATTTGTTTATCAAATCCTTAATAGGCTCTCCATTTTATCATAAATAAACTTAATGATATCATAAATATAATATTTATCCTTAATCACATCCACATGACTAACCATCGAAGGTGGTGATTAAAATAAAAATGAAAATCAATCATTCCATTTAGGCGGTAGTCCACAAGTACACATGGTTGACAACTTCGTTATCTATAGAACAAGATAAAGGATTAATATTATTTATTATTTTATAACAATAAAAATTATATAATTATTATAATCATGTATTAAATTCCCTTTTTACACTATCCTTGCAAGGTGGTGAAGAAAAACGAAATGTTTTGTGTTGTGGAGGCTATATTATGCACAACACATGAATTCGGGTTTCATTTTTCATAATAGAAAATTGAAATGGTGAATAATGATTATTCCCATAAAAAATTACACTTTAGTATATAAAAAAACTTATCTAATTAAAGAGGTTTTTTAAAATTATAATTGGAAATTATAAATAGAAAAAAAAAAGTTAAGTAACAAATTATTACTCATGTTGACTACTCTGAGATTTCCTTCGAATATCCCTTTAAAATCGATGACATATGATAATATATAGTTTGAAAAAAATCACAATAGGGTGAAATATTATTATAATTTAAGGGAAATGGTTGGGTTAAGGAGTAAATTGTATCTTTTACATTTCCTTGAGGGGGTAGTGAGAGGTCCCTTTTATAAGTGGTGGGAGTGGAATTTTTTTTAATATTTTAACTTAATATCAAAAGAGCACATGGTAAACATTTAAAGTGGCTCAAAAATTGAAAACTAATTCAAAGGGGGAGAGATATTGTCAATGAAAACCTCATTCACTTTATTATAGACATTTTATATCATGTTTCAATCCCTTTACCTCATGAATTTTAACTTTTACTGTTTTGGATTTTACCATGGTAATAAGTTTTTACCTAAGGTAACATAATCATTATGACTAAAAATAAATTGATTCTTAATATATAATTTGGACCAACTAATTATAAATTTGAAATCAATTTCATTTTATTTAATTTATAAAAGTGATAAAAAAATTGTAAAATTATAATCTTATCAGGTATTAAAAACATTTTTTTTGAAAATATTACATAGGTTCTAAAATATCAAATATAGGTATGTAAATTAAAAACAACAATTTTTTAAATTTTAAATTAATATATAAAATAGATATTTTATATTATAATAGGGTTTCAAGAATTTTAAATTCATTATTATATATTAATAATATCATAAATGTCATATTATTTTTAAAAATAAAATTTTTCCTACTCACGTAAAAATTAATCTTTTTATAAAAAAACAAAAAAAATTATTAATCTTATATTATTATGATAAATAAAATATTTAAAATTCTATAATTAATTATTTAAATATAATCATAGAATATAGTAGAATATGTTCATATCAGAAAATACCTTTTTAAAATGTTAATTATTTTCTATTATAATTTATTATTGATTTATAATTAATTAATATATAATATATTTGTTATATTATTAATATATTGTATTATATCTAATCATAATATGCATAATTTCTTCAAATAAAACACAAATTTTAAAAAATTATACATTTAAAGCATAAAATGATTTTCATAGTTGTTTTAGTTATACTAATTGAATTTCATTCGTATTAGAAGTTGAAAAATTTTATTTCTAAAAATATTTCATAAAGTATATATGCCTATTAATTCACAAAATTTAAATGACTAGGTTATAAAATTCAAACTTAAAATTTATATTTTAACTAAATATATCACTATTTTTTTTAAGTTTGGTGTTGCGTGTGGAGAAAACTGTCAAACACATTGACTTATTTAATGGTAATAATATATTATAATCTTTAGGTGCATTATTATAAGTCTCAGTAAAACAATTGATGAAATACACATTCATTTTCTTCTATTTCCATACTAGTGTAGATAGTGGTTACATCATCCCTTTATATTTCCAATGTTCAATCTTTACCTGCTAGAATACTATGCATCGAGATACATTCTCTGAAATCACCCTCTTCATGTTTTCCACCAAAAGTGTTCATTAATATATCGTTACATATTCCTTCTTCCCATATGAATAGAGATGGATGATCTATGTGCATAATAAAAATCTCCTTTTCTAGTTCTAGTATAGATGGGACACATATCCTGTTTCCAAATCGTATAATTCCATCCAGATCAAGATTAAACTATGTGATATTTTCTTTCTTCTTTTATAGATATTTATCATATTTATTAAACCCTTTGATATTTAAATAGATGTATAGTTGAGAAAGAATTTGGTAAACAATGGATTTAATCCATTCCTTTATATTCTCCACATTCATCCTTTTAATATCATTAAAGATTAGGTCTCTTTCCATTACGATCAAGGATAGGGTGGTGTGATCCTTTCTACTTAGGGAATCTACCGCATTGTTTACCTTGTTCAGTTGATTATGTATTATGAATTTGTAGTGTTTGATAACTTCCAACCTTCTCATTTGACATATATTATTATCATTTTGTGTGAATATATACTTTAAACTCTTGTAATCATTATATATACCGAATTTTTCACCATAGAGATAATGCTACAAAATTTTCAAATCAAAGACTATTATCGGAAACTCTAAATAATTTTTGGTTAATTTTACTCATTATTATTTAATTTATGTCAAGGATGGGATATTTCCTTGGGAATTCTCATACGGATGCCTCACAAACCCTTTAATGAACCATCAATATATATTACAAACCCTTCTCCATAATATATTAATGTACGTACAAATGTGTTGACCAATATATTATTAGTTCCTTAAATCCTAAATTACATTCTTCAGTCTATAATAATTTTACTCCCTCCCATGTTAACTTTGTTATAGGGATGGAAAATAAAGATAAATTTCTCAAAAATTATCGATAATATCCTGATAATTCAAGAAATCATCATATTTTCTATTATAGTGTATGGTCTTGTAAATTCTTCAACCACTTCTATCTTTGATGAATCCACAGATATACCCACATTTATGATTATATGTCCCATAAAGGATACATTGTATAGCCAAAATTCAAACATCTTATACTAGGGATATAATTTCTCCTTTCTTAGGGTCTCTAACACAATCCTCCAATACTTTATATTTTTATTGATCTTATAATATATTAGAATATCATCAACAAAGTATACCATGACTTTTTCAAGGTAATATGTAAAATTTTCATTCATTTAATCACTAAATATATCAATGGAATTTGTAAGTATAAGTTGAATCTCTATGAATCCGTAGTGTATATACATTGTGTCGACGGATATGTTGTATATCATCGCTATTTAACCTTAGTTAATGATATCCATATAGAATATCCACCATTGAGAAATATTGATCTTCTTTAATTTGATAAAAAATATCCTAAATAAGGATTATATGATTCTTTTTTTTAATCATGATATTGTTATTCTCATAATAATCTAGGAAAATACATGTTGATCCATCTTTCTTTTTGATAAAGATGACTGGTTCACCCCTTGATGAAGCACTGGGGCATAAAACCCTTTCTTTGAATTCTATTCAAGTTACTAATTTAAATATTCCAATTAAAAATAGTCCATTCAATAAGGAATATTTTATATAGTCACAGAATCTAGTATGAGTTCAATTAAAAACGTAACCTCACATTTTTTAGGAAGCCCTGGTATTTCCCTGAGAAATATATCAATATAATCACATAATATTGTCATGTATTAAATATTGAGTTCTCCTCTAATCATTGGAGATAATTATCATTCATTATATAGTATCAAGATCCAAATTGAGGGGTTTTATTCCAAACGTTATTCATTATCTTCCTTGCAATGATGACTTATAAACTGATGATTTGAGATATGAAATAAGATTTTATTTTTCGATAAATTATATGATCTATATGAAAAGAAAGATAGTATATTCCCAGTATAACAAAAAGATATACCAATGGAAGGATAACTATATTCATAGGAAGTATGTTACCACAAAACTCAATCAGGGGAGATTTATATATCTTTTATGAAATGATCATGCGACTAGGACTTTTACCAATAACTAAATATCCAAGGTTTAAGGTGTTGAATCGAAATTATTAACAACCCTGCATAATATGGATGAATTCAAAGAACCAGAATCGCATTTGATATTCATATATATAGAGTAGATAATAAGTATACCTTTAACCACTTTGTCATCATGGTCGACTTTAGTTATTGTGTAGGCCCTTTCTTATTCCCTTTCTCTGGAATGTTTCTCATTCCTATTATCCTCATTAGCCCTTTGATTGTGGAACTGATTTGTATAATGATTATACTCCTTGAATTTGAAGCATTGAATTGTGGATGGACCATTATCTGGGACCATCTTATTCTCCATTTCATTTACCATCCTCTTCATCTCTCTTTGAGGGTCATGATATCAATGGCCAATCCATACAAACCTAAAACATTCTCTTCTTCCTTTTTGACAAGTCCTTGGGTGGTTCAGTTCACACTTTTAGCATATAAGCAATTTAAATTTCTTTCACCCATGTGATTTTTCATTTGAGTTTCTATGAAACTCCACATTCCTTTTATTTTCTTCAGAATAGTGAGAATCCCCAACTTCTATTTCCATCTATGTACACATCAAAAAAATCATAGATATTAAATTATGTTATATCAAATACCTTTTAAAGATGTAGTTTTAGGGTCTAAAAAATTGTAATTTAGTGACATTTTTTAGTGGCATGCAAAAATGTGGCTATTTTTTAATTTATTCATTCTTTCAAGAAAATTTCACTAATTTAGACATGTTTTTTAAAAACATGGTTATTTTTTATACATTTTTAAATGTGACTATTTTAGTGGCATTATTAAATGTTTATATTTTTAAATATAGTCCGTTTTTTACAAATAATTTCTAAATTTTCCATGTTTGTTACAAAATGTCATTAAAATAACCACATTTTTTACATAACATCGCTACATTTAAAAATAACGATATTTTTAGAAAGTGTGGCTAATTTAGTAATGTTTTCAATAGAACGTGAAAAATTGTAAATTTAATGACATTTTTAAAATAACAAGGCTATTATAGTGTCCTTTTTTACTAGTGTATTAAAACATGACTAATTATATATAAGTATAATTAAAATAATTTACATAAATATAGATATATATATATATAATTACATTTAAATATATATATATTATATAATAATTTATATTGATTTAAAAATAAATTAACATATATTTGAATATAATAATATATATATAACACAAATATATATATATATATATAAACATATACATACACATATATATTTATATATATAAGCACACATACACATATATACATGTGTGTCTGTGTCCATAAACTCCCACACGAATACACATACATATAAACACACATAAAAACATACACACACAAAAACAAACACACACAAATATATATATATATATAAACACACACACACATACACACACACACATATATATATATATATAAACACACACACACACACACACACATATATATATATAAACACACACACTCACGTACACACAAATATATATATATATATACAAATATATATATATATATAAATTAATTATTAACATGGCTTGTATCCCTTCTCATTTTAGAAAACCGACGTTGGAAAGGTATCACCTGATGTGGGCGAGGTATCACACAATCTAATGGGGCGGGATTAGTGTGTGTGACGGCAGGCAGGATTGGTGTGTGTGTGTGTGTGTCAATAGATATTTATCAATATATATATATATATATATTTAATATATGTGTGTGTGTGTGTTTAAAATATATATATATATATATTTGTGTGTGTGTGTGTGTTGGATATATGTATATATGAAATAGCATATATGTATGTATGTATGTATGTATATATGTAATAATCTATATATATATATATATGTGTGTAATAATATATATATGTATATATATATATACATGTGTGTGTACTATATTTATACATGTATATATATATATATATTAATATATATGTGTTGATTTATTAAATATTTTTATGCTAATTAATGTATGTAACCATTATATATATATAAACTTATTTATATTTAATAATTTATATTAATTTTTTATATTAACTTATATGTGAAAAATTAATATGGAAAAATTCTTTTTTTTAATATCCCCACCATCACATGTTTGGGTTACCCACTCTAAAAAGCTTCTCTTGATCGGCATATCCTCCCCATTAAGTTTTGTCGTGTCACCTTCACCTCACCCTTCTTGAACCTACGTCGCATTGATCCCCTGATCCAAGCACAATATTACCTCTACTCCAATGTCAGGTTTCTTCCACTCTCCCTAACACCCAATGTTCAGTTAAATTTATTACATAATATAATTTTTGTGTATTTTTAAGTTTTATAAAATTTAGGTTTTTGAGTCTCAAAATCATAATTTAAAATAAAAATATATATAATATTTTATACATATTTTTAATAAGTCCAAAAAATAGTAATAAAAATGAAATAATAACAATAATAACAATGAATATAATAATAAAAATGAAATGAAAAAAAATTGAGGGATATTAAACCCTCCCTCCCACCCACTGACCCCCACCCTAAGGGTGTAATTTTGGCTCAGTGGCCCGAAAGACCAAGAGGCCCAACCAGAAAGCCCGAGCAACCCAACCTGGAAAAGCCCACATCAGGCCAGGCTAGGCATGGACCATAGGTTTGTCAGGTCGGGCATAGGCCTATCCAAGAATCCCTGTGGGCCAGGCTGACCCGGCCCATAAAAGCCCTCCCTGCTGGAGTGTACGAAGCCCGGCCCGCTGTAAAAAAATTAACGAAAAGCTACTAGTAGGAATATTTGATCCCCCTACCTCAAGCTTTTAAGGCTACACCTAGACCAACTAGCACAGGTGCTACACCTATTATATTATCACCAGACTATATATATATATATATATATATATATCAACTATGTATATACATATATATGTCATTATATATTAACAAAAAATAATATATATGCATATAACTATTATTATATATAATTATAATGTGTGTGTGTGTGTGTGTATAACGATATATAATTATATATATATAAACATAATCAAATTCATTAATAATATATATCAATTAAGTGTGGCTTTTAAAAATACATTAACAATATACATATATATATATAATGATTTAATATAATATACATATACAAACAAAGCTATTAATATAAATATATATATATATATATTTCAATGATTTAATATTATATATATATATTAACTTGTTGTATATTAATTAAAAAGATAACACACTCACCTAATGTTGTTCATGCACATCTCACAACCTTATTAATTTTTTATGTATGTTACAGCTTCTATAATTTATACATACTATACATATATAAATCTATTTAGAAAAAAAAAATTACCTGCCCATTGCGGTGCACCTCCCAACCCCTAATTATTATTTTTACAATTTTCTCATATTATATATATCAATCATTTAACATTATATATATTTAATAACTTATTATATATTAACAAAAAAATAACACACCCACCCAATGATGTTCTCACACACACCCAACCTCATTAATTTTTGTAAAATATGATGAAACTTGCATATTATATATATGTATATATATATATAAACAAATATATTAATAATATATATATCAATGACATGATAATATATATATATAAACAAAGTTATTAACAATATAAATATCTATTAAGTGTAGCTTTTAAAAATCCATTAATAATATATATATATATATGATTTAATATAATATATATATATATATAAACAAAGCTATTAATAATATATATACATATCAAAGATTTAATATTGTTTATATAATAACTTATTGTATATTAATAAAAAAATAACATACTCACCAAATGGTGCTGGTGCACTCCCCCCACCTCATTAATTTTTTTAAGTATGTTTCAACTTGCATATATTATATATAAATCTATTTAGAAAAAAAATTGACCCGCCCTCGATGAGGCACCTCCCAACCCCTAAATATTTTTTACAATTTTCTCATATATATATATTTATATATAGTTATATTAACAAAAAATAACTACTCACCCAATGATGTTCGCACAAACCCAACCTCATTATTTTTTTTAAATATGATAAAACTTGTATATATTATATATACTATATATACATATATAAATCTATTTAGAAAAAAAATAACTCACCCACTGTTGCAAACCCCCCAACCCCTCATTTTATTTGCACATAATATATATATATTCACATATATAAATTTCATTACAAGAAAAATAACATATCCTCCCACTGTAAAATGTGAATAAAATAGAAAATAAACGTTCTTATAAAAAATGTTGAACGCTTAATAAAAATAAATATAAAAAACATGTGTTTAAAAAAATTTAAAAATGTTTAAAAATGTTCTAAATTAAACAAACGCTTAAAAATACTTTTCATAAACCTGTTAAAAAAATAAATTTAAAAAAAAGTTTTAAATAAACGATAAAAAATGATTAAATAAGAACACTTTAAACCCATGACTACTGCACATCCCCTAATTCGTCATTATTTTTTTTCACATAATGTATATAAATTTATACACATATATAAATCTATTTTGAAAAAAAAATAACATATCCACCAACTGTAAAATGTTAATGAAAAATGTGTATACATAAATCATGTTTAAAAAAAATACATGTAAAAAACATGCATTAAAAATCATTTTAAATTAAATTCATAATAATTACTGTAAAAATTATTTAAACAAATGTTAAAAATGGTTTAAATAAAAATGTTTAAAAATGTTTTTAAAAAATCATTTAAATTAGTTTTTTTAAACAAACACTTAATAAATTTTATATTAATTTTTTTTAAAAAATTAAATGATTTAAAAAATACCTTTAAAAACAATGTGTTTAAAAAAACAAAAAAACATTTTAAACTAATCATTCAAAGATAAATGTAAAAAAAATGTTTCAAACAGTTGTTAAAAAATGGTTTAAATAAAAATGTCTAAATAAAAAAATCACAAACGCTACAAAAATTATAAATAAGTTAAAAAAATGTTTAAAAAAAAAAAATTAAACTCACCCACTATTACGAATACCCCAAACCCTCATTAATGTTTTTTACAATTTTCATGTAATATATATATATATATATATATTCACATATATAAATCTATTTTGACAAAAAAAATAACATATAAATCCACTGTAAAATGTAAATAAAAAGTAAAATAAGAATTTTTACAAAAGTAATATTAAAAACTTTAAAAAATACATCTAAAAACATGCATTTAAAAATAAATGAAAAAACATATTAAAAAATTTAAAAAAAATTTAAAAAAGTTTTAAAACAAAAAATTATATTGAAAATAATAAAATCCCACCATGGCCAGACTTGAAAAAGAACGGCTCGATCTGATGGTTTGGTCCTGCCCGAGGACGGGTTCGGGCCGCCTCAAGAGGTAATTCGAGCCGGCCTAGCCTGGCCAGAATAGTGGTCAGCGGTCCAATTTTTTAAAGGGTAAGCCCGGCCCGGGCTAAATTTACACCCTTACCCCACCCCCATCCAACTCCTTGTCTTCCCTCTCTCATGGAACACCTAGGAAACCCTCATCCCTCTCGTATAGTAGACCCAAGAAGCCCTCCTCCCACTTATTCATCCTTATTACCGCTTACAATGCACACCCAGGATGTCGCCCTCCCTCTACTATGACACACGCCAAGTCTTCGTCCTTCCTATTGAATGGATCACCCATGACACTATCCTGACTCTATCATGGTGCACCCAAACCTCCATCCTCCATCTCGCATGGTGCACCTAGGCTATCCTCCTCCCTCTCCCTGGAACACGCTAGACTACCATCCTCCCTCTTGCATATTCCACCAAGTCAGGACCCCAATGGTGCACCTCCCCTCCATTGTTCTAATTTATTACCTGTTTGGTCCTCTTAGATATAGACTCCACATTCCTTATACCTTTTTTTCCTTGTGGTTTACATCATGAATTTTTATATTTTCGTTTGGTTGAATCCCTAGTTCTAGGTCGGTTGATTCATTCAAAATTTTCTTAATTCATAGGCTGTGTGTTCCCTTCTTTAGGTTATTTTGGATCTGTATTCAAAGTTATGTCTTGATTTCCATGGGATTAAGGTTGGTTTTCCCATGTCTGGATATTTAAATTTAATAATTATGGATTGGATGATTGTATTATTTTAGTTCAATTTTTTATTTCTTTGAGTTTTTACTATTATTTATATTTTGATTTTTATAGACCATTCATTTTATTCTATTTTAATTCATAAATAAATTTCAAATATATAATTTGAATGTAAATATTTTATATTCAATTCTTTTATTTGTCTTTGTGAATACGAATTTAATTTTTAAAATTTTCATTTTATCAGTTAAATAAAAAATATAATTTTAGTTAAAATTAAAGAGTTATTTTGCATCCAAAAATTCAATTTTTTTCATTGAATGGTTTTAATTTTGATAGTTTTTGGTTTAACAATACCTTTTTTATGAAAAAAATAAATTCATTTATTTATTTTAGTAGTTTTTTATATTAAAATTATATTTTTTTTCTATTGTTTTTATCAATGTTTTTTATATAGTATACTTATTGATAAAAAATTAAATCAATACCTTTTACACATCTTATTTCTATAATGGGTTGTTCTATGATTAAAAAAAGGATAATTCATTGATTCAGAAGCCTCGTAACACTATAGAATAAAGAAAAGGATTAAACAAATTTTTAGAATCTTTATTTTGTAAAAGATGTGCTGCAAATAATATAATTTTCCCATGTCTGAAATTCATGTTTAAAAAACTAAAAAATAGAGAATTTTTATATCATCATTTTATTGTTAATACACTTCCAATTCGTTATAATACTTTGATTAGTAATGGTGAGATAGGTTCTGGAGACACTGTAGTTAAAACCCCATAAACACAACAAATAGACTAAAGATAAAATTATTGATATTGATCATATATTCCATACAAGTAATTATTCATTTGTTCATTTTCCTAATAACGAACATCATGTGGGTGTAGAGGTAGTTGAGGTTATTCCAAAAATGATTCATGATTCTGAATAATATATATAAATACTGAAGAACAAATTACAAAGTTTGTATAAGGGGTGTAAAAAATATTTCAATTTTTTTTTCCTGGTTAAATTTTATATTATAAAGTGTTTGTGCCGCATAAATGATAAGTGAATGTCTATTATTTTCGATTTTTTTAGATTCTTTTCATCATTAAAATATCCCCTCTACTTTTTATGAATCCATGAAATATATTTCGAAAATTGGACTTATTCATACTTAAATTCTTATATGTCCTAATTATTGCAAGTTATATATTGGAGACAATATAGGCAAAGAAACTTGTAAGAAGTATAATATGTCTAGATGGAATGAAAGGTTTTTTGGAAAGTATAAAGATGAAACAAGGGAGAAATTACCTATAAATATTTTGAGATATTTTCCATTGAATTCATTATTGAAAATATGGGTTGTGACATCTAGAAAAATCCGAGTAGATTTAATGGAATGCAACATAAATGAATGATGAATGCGTGCTACGACATCCATGGGACTCTGAACCATAGAATAACCCTGATAAAATGCATCAATAATTTTCTTTAGGCCCTCAAAATTTACATCTTACACTATCTATGTATAGATTTAATCCATTTGGAAGTATAATTATGAGTTATATCAATTTTACTCTTGAAATAAATCACTATAACCTCACTCACTATATGTTTATGAAACAAGTATCATTCATTATTTTGATGATATTTCCTTGTAAAAAAGCACCGAGAAATGATATTGGTGTATATCTTCTTCCATTAATATAAGAATTGATATAGTTTATCGATACAGGTGTCAAAATTCTTGATACTTTTAGTACTAAGGTGTTTAACATGTGTGAATCTTTCTTGTGGACTATTAGAGATTTTCCTAGGATTGTTATTTTATCTATATAGAACATTCATACAAAATTTGATTATCCATTTTTCAATTTTGACTCAACTCCCATAAAACTTCCTCAAAATAAAAAATTATATTTCATGCGTCATCATCAATTTTTGAACCCGGAACATAAATTTAGGCAAGGGATCAAGTGATTTGATGGACAACATAAATAAAAAATTCATCTATTACATTAATGGGTTCATAAGACTTCAAACAAGTTCATAATTTTAATATTATATTTAGGAGACAAATAGTTGTTGAAATATGGGAAAAAAGACCATGAATGGATAATGATATTCAATATGAAACACAACAGTAACAGAAAAATAGTTTATTTTTTCAACTTCCATATTTGGTGAAACAATTATGGTTCCATGATTTGTATGTCATGAATATTAAAAAATCATGTGGTAATGATATATATAATTTTTTTAATGAATATAGGAAATGAAAATATCACTTAAATTGTCACGACCCACCTTCACCAAAAGGAGGGAAGGGTCAGAAGATTTCCATACCCTTCCATCTTTAAGTTGAAGGAGAGATAATGACCCCTGAAACCCACCTTCAATAGGTCCCGAAGTGGCGAATAGAACCAAGGGTATAGAATCACACAATAATGGAAGGCGTTACCCTTTTTCTATTTTATAGAATCGGGAGATAAGATGATGAAACCCAAAAATACCAAAAGTAAAAGAAAAGTACAGCCAAAAGTAAATCGTTCCTACATGCATGTTCCAAAATTAAAATCCACAAAGTACAAAAGTGACTACAAGGGTAAGTACCAAAGAAGGAAAAACAGCAACTGCAACTACCCCAATGGTCCAAGCTGGTAAGGTCCTGCGCGATCCCCGAAGTCCTCCTGGAATCCTGAAAGCAATTTATATACGTAGGGTGAGCATACAAGTACACTCAGTAGGGAAAACCAAAGACTCTAGTGCACAAGTGGGGGAACGTACTAAAGTCCCATGAGAAAAAGGATTAAATCAAACACCTAACGAGGTAAACTATCCACCCAAGCCTCACCAAGGCACACTCCCCAAATAACGCAAGTCAAGTAATATATATAATAAGACCAAATTGATGTTTGGGTACCCCGCGCCACTTTCCCACTGGTTATTGATACATCTTATGCATCGAACCAATCCAGCCATTCTCGCCACAGTCCCACTGCCACACCCGCCCGCACACACCTCGGCCACAACCACACGCAGTCCCACTGCCGAATCCTGCCCACAAACACTTGTGCCACAACTGTCACACGTAACCACGCCTTCAAACACCTAGGCCAGAACAACCACCACTATGCCCAAAGACACTTGGGCTAGAAGATCCACTGCCATGCCCGAAGACACCTGGGCCTCATCCCGAAGATACTTGGGAAACTAACTGCCCGCACACACATGGTCCATAACCACCACACCACCCCGCCCGAAGGTTCTTGGGCTAATAATGGACCTCAGGCCATCATAGCCTGTCTGAAGATACTTGGGCTATCCTGGAAAGGGAGTATAAAAGGAGCTAATAACCAGCCACTAATAATAGTGTTGGGAAAAATACCCTCCCCCATGAAATGGGGGTGTTCGACACTAAGTGATCAACTTTTGTGGGGCGCGAATAAGAAACACAAAACTAAAAGTATATATATAGGTAACAAGAACTCCCCCAAGTTTAGGTTTTTCAGCCAGCCTAAGGAACACAAAAAAACTCAAGTCTGAGTCACAAATCATACCAAATGGAAACCGATTGTCCCATCCTTGTTTTCATGTTCAGTAATGATGTTTAATTAAGTTCTGCACCTACTTGGGAAACTAGTAAACATAGGCACAAGTCCAGGAAATAAAACAGTCAAGCATCAACCATAACACCCACACCCGGTTCTCTCGTAAAGCCACATCAACTAAAGAGAACCCTCAGTTACATCCCCGTGTCCAAAATCCAGGAGCCAAAGGTTTCTCAACAACAGAGGATTCCACCCCAACTTGTGATATAAACAAGGTAAACCCACGGTCCTAAAACTCATAACCACCAAACCCATAACAACAGGGGATTCCATCCCCAATTTCATAACCACCCGAAGTATAAAAACAGGGGATCACATCCCCTCCCACATCTCCAAAAATAGGCCTGTAAAAGAAAAGAAAAGAAAAACCCACTACCACCAAAGCAAGTAGGTCAATGCCGGTACTTTCAGATTTAAAAAATTTAACACACTCCATGATTTCAATTTCCGTGTGTTTTAACTGAGCTTATCATATAAGGATTGATCCTGGTGCCTCAATTTATTTAGCCAGATGTACGTGATAAACCAATTTCCTTTTTACAGCAGGATTTCACAATAACAAAACAAGCCATTTAAAACATCACCAGGGATTGATTAGTGCACAGAGAAAGACCACCAACAGCCATGATTTTTAGTAGGTGTAAGCCCACAAATTTCAGAAAAGAAGATCATAAAACAGAGCATCGTCATCAATCACAACCCCCCTTTGTTCTTTATAAAATCTGTTCATTATCTTTATTTATGTTTGGTTCATCCAATTCTACATAATCGAAAGCATGCCCACCCGCATGATTCACAAAAGTGAGAGGTGAGGAGAAATTCCCCACTTGTTGATCAACAATCGATGCTAAGGCCGGGCACGGAACATCACCGATAGTGATGTGGCTCGCCTAAACAAAAAGTGGCTCGTCAGAACAAAAGGTTCTCTAGTGCAGGTTGAACGGGAAAAGAACCCTACAGCGGACCCTTTTGTTTATAAGGCTGGGGACGGTTGACATTAGAACGCGAAACCGCGTAAGGCGCGGGGTCGTGGGTTGACCATGCGGCCCCACACGTCATTATAGGGTCTGGCAGTTTAAACTGATGCACACACCATGTTAATTCATTAAATATTTAATTAAAATGTTTGTGGGCGTTGCCGGGCTTTAAAACAAGCTTAAAGGGGTAAATATAGGGTTTAAAACCCAATTTGCGCAAAAAGGAGTGCTACTGGAAAGAACCATTGGGGGTAGGAGAGAGCCACCGGTAGCCGAGAACCAGTGGTGGCTGACAGCTATCGGTAGCTGAGAGCTACCGGTGGCTGTCAGCGACCGGTAGGCTACAGTGACCGGTAGACCGAGCGACCGATATGCTGCAACTACCGGTAGACTGAACTACCAGTAGGCTGTAGCTAATGGTAGACTGAGCTATCGATAGCTGCAACTAAGGGTAGACCGAGCTACCGATAGCTGCAACTATCGGTAGACCAAGCTACCGGTAGACAGAGCTACCAGTAGGCTGCGGCAACTGGTAGACTGAGCTACCGGAAGGCTAAGGCTACCGGTAGGCCTACCGTTACAAAAAACTTCACCGAGATTCCTAGACCAGAAACCCAACAAGAGATTTTCACAAAGTAATGGACCCCTAAAACCTGGCCCATTACATCAGATACCTCTTAAACGATTCTCATCCTTGAGAATCAAAACAACCCAGAAGGAAAGAGAGGGTTCGAACAACCACCTCGAAAGATACCTCTTAGGAGTGAACCTCATGTTAACTAAACACGCCCTTCTGTCAAGAACCAAGCAACATATCATGTCAAACTTCTCAGGCATGTGGGGGTTGGGGAGTCTCCTTACCCATGTCAAGATATTATCCACTTTGGGCGGCACTGACTCGCCCGCACGGGTTTAATCGCATCCACCTTAATGCGTCTTGATTAGGTGTCGGTTTCTCTCCTCCCCCATAGACAGGGCTTTTCACACACATTCAGACGAAAGTAAACCAGTACATTTCATATCCAAAAAGACAAAATGTTCTACCACAAGAGTTACAACAAGGAACAAAACTCAAAACAACTCTGGGTACTGGGTACACATCTATGCTTCCCTCTCTCATGTACTCTCCACAATCCCACCATGTCTCCACAACACACGAACCAAGGGAATGGTTCGCCCACGAAGCACCTTCTCCTTACGATCCTCGATCATCACTGGTCTTTCCACAAAAGTCATGTCATCCTCGATGTCCATCTTACCCCAATCAAGGACGTGTGAATCGTCGTGCAGATACCAACGGAGTTACGACACATGGAAGACATCATGTATACTCATTAGCGGCGGTGGTAATGCTAGCTGGTAAGCCACTTAGACCACCCGCCACAACACTTAGAAGGGCCCGATGAACCTGGGAGAAATCTTACTCCCCTTTCCGAACCTCCGTTGTCCACGCCGAGGGGATACCTTCAAGAATATGTGGTCTCCAACCTCAAACTGCAAGGGCCTCCACCTGGTATCAGCATACATCTTATGTCGGTCCTGGGCTGCCTTCATCCTTTCCCGTATGAGCCGAACCTTCTCTATCTTGATCTACACCACCTCCAGGCCAAGGATGTCGGCCTCTCCGACTTCGGTCCAACACACAGGTGAGCAGCATGGCCTCCCATACAAGGCTTCAAATGGGCCCATATCAATGGTAAAGTGGTATCTATTATTGTAGGCAAACACTACCAGGGGAAAGTGTCATGCCCATGATCCTCCTGAGTCTAGAACACATGCCCGCAGCATATCCTCCAAGGTCTGGATGGTGCGCTCTATCTGTCCATCTGTCTGGGGATGGAAAGCAGTGCTAAGGGGCAGATGGGTGCTAAAAGCATGCTGCAATCCTCTCCAGAATCGTGAGGTAAACCGCACATCCCTATCCGAGACTATAGACCTCGAAACTCCATGCAACTGCACCACCTCATCTACATACCTTCGCACGAAAGCATCCACTGCACTCGACTCCCTAATCTCAAAAAGTGAGCCAATTTCGTCAACTGATCCACTACAACCCAGATGGCGTCGTATCCCCCTTGGACCTTGGGTAGTCCCATGATGAAATCTATCGAGATGTCGTCCCACTTCCACTAGGGGACATCTAGAGACTGTAGTAGGCCTCCTGGAACTCGATGTTCAGCCTTAACTTGCTGACACACTAAGCACTTGGCCACAAACCCTACCACTGGTCGCTTCACTATAGGCCACCAAAACTGTCCCTTCAGTCCCCGTTACATCTTGGAAACTCTTGGGTGTACTGCCAGGGGTGAGTTGTGGAACTCACTGAGAACCTCACCGCGCATCACTTCTGGAACAAACAACATTCCCTAGAAAAGAATCTGGTTCTAAACATCCTCTATCCATCCTTCTGGAGCATTACCCTGGTCAACTCGGTCACACATCACTTCGCACCCTGGGTCTCCCCGCTGAGACTCATCCACTTGCTGTAATAGAGAAGACTACACTATCATCTAATACAGGCATCCTCTACCGCTATCAATCATTGCATCCAGGTGTAAGGCAGCCAACTCTTCCCTTGCCTTCCAGGTGTATGCCGACTCTCAGACCGCATCCTTCTGTGATCTCCTTCTTAAGGCATCAGCCACTACATTCCCCTTCCCTGATGTTTAGGAGATCTCGAAGTCGTAATCCTAGAGGAACTCCACCCATCTCCGCTGTCGCAAGTTTAGGTCCTACTAGGAGAAGATATACCTCAAGATTTTGTGATCTGTGAAGACCACAAAGCATTCTCAGATGAGGTAGTGTCGCCATAACTTTTGCGAAAAAACGACCACTGCAAGCTCCAGGTCATGGGTGGTGTAATTACGCTCATGAGGGAGTAGCTTCCTGGACCCATAAGAGATCACCCCTTGTATCTGCATCAACACACATCCCAGGCCCTGTCCTGAAGCATCACAGAACACCTCATAGCTCGCCACTTCTTCTGGTAGCCTCAGCATAGGGGAACTAACCAACTTCTCCTTCAGATAGCTGAAGGCTGCGTCACACTGCTCACTCTACACGAAAACATGATCTTTCTTGGTCAGGGTTGTCAAAGGGGATACTACTTGGGAGAATTTGGGTACAAACCGCCTATAGTAACCTGCCAGCCCAAGGAAACTACGGACCTCTGCCACATTCTTGGGTGCTTCCCAAGAAACAACTGCCTCAACCTTTGATGAGTCCACTGCTAAACCCTACTCGGACACCATGTGCCCGAGGAAGTGCACTTCTCGTGTCCAGAATTTACATTTTGACAACTTCCCATAGAGATGGTGATATCGGAGGACCTCCAAAACCATCCTCAGGTGCTCTGCATGGTCCTCCTCTGATCTCGAATAGATCATGATATCGTCGATGAACACAACCACGAACTGATCCATGTACTCTCGGAAGATGGAGTTCACAAGCCCCATGAACACAGCCAGGGAGTTCGTAACACCGAAGGGCATGACCATGAACTCGAAGTGTCCATATCTGCACCTGAACGCCATCTTCGGGATTTTACTTTCCTTCACTCTTAGCAGGTGATACCCAGACCATAGGTCGATCTTTAAGAACCATCCTTCCCCTTTCAGCTGGTCGAAAATATCGTCTATCCTTGGAAGAGGGTAGGGATTCTTGATCATCACCTGATTCAGCCTCCTGTATTCTATGCAAAACCTAAGACCACCATTTGCCTTCTTTACGAACAATACTGGAACACCCTAAGGCGACGCACTCGGTCGAACTTAACCCCTCTTCATCAGATCGTCAATTTGGATCCACAACTCCCGTAGCTCTGAAGGTGCCATCCGGTAAGGAGCCATCAAGATCGAATGAGCGTCGGGCTGTAGGTCTATCCCAAACTCGATATCACATCGAGGGGGTAGAGTCGTAACCTCCTCAGGGAAGACTTACATAAACTCACGGACGATCTCTAGCACCTCCACCATTTCAGTATCTACTGACTCCGCTGATAGCCCAGCTAACAAGGAGAGTAGGGGTTCCTCTCGTCTAGTACCCTTCTAATTGCTCCGCTCGCCGGTGAAGGTAACATGCCTGCCGCCCAAGTCTGAGAACACAACCCTTCCTCAGAAATAGTCGATGATGGCACACATAGAGATTAGAAATTCGATGCCTGGGATTACATCATATGGCTGTATCTGTAGCAGAAGAAGATCCCTAACTGACTGATGTGGCCCTATCATCAGTCTGCATCCCCGAAAAATAAACAACAAGTCAGTCTGACCTCCGACTGGTGTGCTCAACACCAAAGGCACTGGAAGTCTCTCAGCATCTAGACCCAAGGCACGGTCTAGATTGGGTGCAAAAAAGGAGTGTGAAGCTCCGGTATCGAACAAGGCATAATCATGGGTACTGAAAAAACTGATTGTACCACGAACAACCTCCAACCCTGCAGGAACAGCTACCTTCACGGCGTTTAGCTGTCCACGCCCATCTCCTCTACCCCTCAGTTGTCGGCCACCTCCCCGACCGCGCCCCGGTCAAGGCCCCTGAGGAGCGCCCCGAGGTTGGCCTCCTCCTCCTATGTCTTCCCTCGGAGGAGCGGGAGCTCGCTGTCCCTGCTACTGCTGCTGGAAAGGCCTGGCTGGAAGCTGCTACTGGCGCAGGTGTTGGGGGTGCCTGCCACCACCGTACTATACCTGGTCCAGGCACTGACTCCAGAGATGTCCAGGGCTCCCACAGACAAAGAACTGTGGCCTTGGGCCAGAAGAAAAAGGGCTAGGACCAGGGGATCGGAACTAAAAGTGATGTGGCATGCTCCCTGCTAGTTGAAACCTAGAGGGACCTGACGCTGTAGGCCTGGTGCTGACGGCCTTCCCCTTCGATGGTCCCAGCTATATCCCCTCTCGTGACACACCTCCTAGTGCATTCATCCTCTCCACCACTCCGACCTTCTTCTGGACCTCCAAGTACGTCGGCAGGGTAAAGGGGGTAACACCATACTGGAGGGAGGGTCGGAGCGCCTCCTCTAAATGTCTTGCCCAAGACTCCTTGTCGGGTAGGAGGTCCGGAGGAAAACGTAGGAGGTACTTGAACTTGATTCCTAGATCCCTTACTGACATACTCCCTTGCTGGAGGGAGAGTAGCTCCTGTCTCTTTTCATCCTTCATAGCCGAGGACATGAATTCCGCCTGGAACTCCCTCTTGAAATCAGCCCATGCCACCTCAGCCTCTCTCTCCCCCAGGTAAAGTGTCCACCACTGACGCGCTGCTCCCCGCATATGGCTAACGGCCAGAGGAACCCAGTACTCGGTCGAAGCCCGGATAAAGCCGAAGGCTATCACCAGCTCCTCTAGCCAGCTCTCCATATTCATGTCAGAGGTGCTGCCCTCATACTTCTCAAGGGTTTGTCACTAGAAGTCCCAAAGTGTCTTCTGCCTCTGGTCGTCTTCCTCTCGATCAGCTCTCTGTCGATCAGCCAAGGTAGTCTCCGGGGCCTCGATCACCTGTACCACACGTTCTTGTCTTCCAGGTTCCATAGCTGCAAGGTAAACAAGGAATGCCTAAGTCCAAGTAGTGCAGAATATTGTCTTTAAAACTTCTTAAACCTTTTGTTTATTCTTAATTCCCAAAACACCCCAGAAACACGAGAACACAATTCATTATGATGCTTGTACCTTTCCTAGGGTCTCTCTACCCTGCAATCAGTGTGGCCTTACTTGGTCGTTCAGTAGGTCGAGAGCCCTTGCATTGGATTACGGGGATCCCTAAAATCACGTGTCCTAGCCTGTCTTCCCTGGCCTAATTCATGCATCAAGGTCACCCAACATGGTTTCCCTACCATCCCATGCAATCCTCACTGTGCCTAACTCCAGACTCCATCCTATCTCTCAACCATCACCTCTGATACCATTCTGTCATGACCCACCTTCACCAAAAGGAGGGAAGGGTCAGTAGACTACTAGGACCTTCCTTCTTTAAGTTGAAGGAGAGATAATGACCCACGAAACCCACCTTCAATAGGTCCTAGAGTGGCGACAAGCACCAAGGGTATAGAATCACACACTAAATGGAAGGCATTACCCTTTTTCTGTTTTATAGGTTCGGGAGATAAGATGATGAAACCCAACAATACCAAGAGTAAAAGAAAATTAAGTCCAAAAGTAAACTATTCCCACATGCATGTTCCAATCGTAAAAGCCACAAAGTACAAAAGTGACTACAAGGGTAAGTACCAAAGAAGGAAAAACATCAACTACAACTGCCCCAATGGTCCGAGCTAGTAAGGTCCTGCGCGATCCCTGAAGTCCTCCTAATATTTTGAAAGCAGTGTATATACGTAGGGTGATCATACAAGTACACTCAGTAGTGAAAACCAAAGACTCTCGTGCACATGTGGGGGAACGTACTAAAGTCCCGTTAGAAAAAGGAGTAAACCAAACACCTAATGAGGTAAACTATCCAACCAAGCCTCACCATGGAACAATCCCCAAATAATGCAAGTCAAGTAATATATATAATAAGAGCAAATCGATGTTTGGGTACCCCGCGCCACTTTCCTACCGGTTATTGAGACATCCTATGCATTGAAATAATCCCACCATTCTTGCCGCATTCCCACTACCACACACGCCTGCACACACCTGGGCCACAACCACACGCAGTCCCACTGCTGAATCCCGCCTGCAAACACCTGGGCCACAGCTGTCACACATAACCATGCCTGCAAACACCTAGGCTAGAACAACCACCACCACGTCCGAAGACACCTGGGCTAGAAGATCCACTACCACGCCCGAAGACACCTGGGCCTCATCTTGAAGTTACTTGGGAAACTAACTGCCCGCACACTCCTGGGCCATAACCACCAAACCACCCTGCCCGAAGGTTCTTGGGATAAAAATGGACCTCAGGCCATCACAGCCTGCCCGAATATACTTGGGCTATCCAAGAAAGGGAGCAGAAAAGGAGCTGATAACCAGCCACTAATAATAGTGTTGGAAAAACACCCTCCCCCGTGAAATGGGTGTGTTCAGCACTAAGTGCTCAACTTGGGTGGGGCGCGAATAAGAAACACAAAACTACAAGTATATATATAGGTAACAAGCACTCCCTCAAGTTTAGGTTTTTCAGCCATCTTAAGGAACACAAACAACACTCAAGTACGAGTTACAAATCATACCAAACGGAAACCCATTGTCCCATCCTTTTTTTCGTGATCAGTAATGATGTTTAATTAAGTTCTGCACCTACTTGGGAAACTAGTAAACGTAGGGACAAGTCCAGGAAAGAAAACAGTCAAGCATCAACCATAACACCCACACCTGTTTTTCTCATAAAGCCACATCAACTAAAGAGAACCCTAAGTTACACCCCTGTGTCCAAAATCCAAGAGCCAAAGGTTTCTCAACAATAGAGGATTCCACCCCAACTCGTGATATAAACAAGGTAAACACCTGGTCTTAAAACACATAACCATTGAACCCATAACAATAGGGGATCCCATCCCCAATTTCATAACCACTGGAAGTATAAAAATAGGGGATCCCATCCCCTCCCACATCTCCATAAATCAGCCCGTAAAAGAAAAGAAAAGAACAACCCACTACTACCAAAGCAAGCAGGTCCATGCCAGTACTTTCAGATTTAAACGATTTAACACACTCCATGATTTCAATTTCCATGTGTTTTAACCGGGGTAATCACAGAAGGATTGATCCTGGTGCCTCAATTTATTTAGCCGGATGTACGTGATTAACCAATTTCCTTTTTACAGTAGGAGTTCACAATTACAAAACAATCCATTTTAAACACCACCAGCGTTTCATTAGTGCACAGAGAAAGACCACCAACAACCATGATATTCTGTAGGCGTAAGCCCGCAAAATTCAGAAAAGAAGATCATAAAACAGAGCATCGTCATCAATCACAACCCCTCTTCATTCTTTATAGAATCCGTTCATTATCTTTATTTATGTTTGGTTCATCCAATTCTACAGAATCGAAATCATGACCACCCCGCATGATACAAAAAAGTGAGAGGCAAGGAGAAATTCCCTACTTGTAGATCAACGATCAATGCTAAGGTCGACCACAGAACTTCACCGATAGCTATGCGGCTCGCCTGAACGAAAAGTGGCTCATCGGAACGAAGGGTACTCTAGAACAGGGTGAACGAGAAAATAACCCTACGGCGAACCCTTTTGTTTATAAGGTCGGGGACGGTTGAGATTAGAATGAGAAATCGCATAAGGCGTGGGGTCGTGGGTTTACCACGTGGCCCCACACGTCATTAAAGGTTTAGGAAGTTTAAACTGATGCATACACGAGGTTAATTCATAAAATATTCAATTAAAACATTTTTGGGCATTACTGGACTTTAAAACAAGCTTAAAAGTGTCAAGATATGGTTTAAAACCCAATTCGCGCAAAAAGGAGCGCTACTGGAAAGAACCCGGGGGGGGTAGGAGAGAGCCACCGGTAGCTGAGAACAACCGGTGGCTGATAGCTACCGGTAGACCGAGCTACCGATAGGCTGCAGCTACCGGTAGACCGAGCTACCGGTAGGCCGCAGCTACTGGTAGACCAAGCTACCGGTAGACAGAGCTGCTGGTAGCTTCAACTACCGGTAGACCGAGCTACCGGTAGACGGAGCTACCGATAGGCTGCGGCTATCGGTAAACTGAGCTACTGGTAGGCCTGTTACAGGTAGGCTAAGGCTACCGGTAGGCCTACCGTTATGCAAAAATTCACTGAGATTCCCAGACCAGAAACCCAACATGAGATTTTCACAATGTAATGGACCCCTAAATCCTGGGCCATTACATAAATGGTTAAAGGAACTTATAAGAAATTTTTGTTATACCTGATCTTTATCTTGATGAATATGATAGATTTGTCCCTATCATGTTTACCTTTGGAAATTAAAATAAGGATATTTTTCTCAAGGTTTTTTAAAATTTAACTTTTCCATATGGATATTCATGTAATATTTGAAGAAATATTGATGTAATTTAATGGATTTTTAAAGGGATAAAATTTCATGACTCACACATTTTGATGGAACAACTTTTACCTTTGGAAAGAAGGAGGAAATTTCCGAAGAAGGTGTCTATACCTATAATTGAATTATGTTCATTATTCAATAAAATATGTAATAATGTGATAATTTTAAATGTACTTTATCTTTCTCATGCTTTAGTTGTTCCTTGTTTACGCCAATTGGACATTTTATTTTCACATTTTGATATTGATAGTTCAATTAATCAAACTCTAGGTTGATGGAGTTAAATCATTATGGCTCATTCAATATTGATGGATGTATCCCAATGATAGGTAAATAAATAAACACGATGCTACCAATTTTTTTTGTTTTCTATTGTTCATATATTTTTTATTTTAATGCATTCTTTTCTATTAGGTACCTAGGGAGACTAACATCATATGTACATAAAAAGATTAACTAGAAGGCTCAATATCTTAGGGTTACATAGACCAATAAGATTTAACATGTTCTCAGGGTATTTAGATACAATTGAGAATGAGTTCAATAATGTTGGAAATGTCAAAGATCTACCTGTTGATGGTTCCTATTCTCAGATTTCATTTTCTTTGAATGAAATTTTAGTTGGTGGTTTTAATTATTTTACTCATTATCAAAGGGAAAATTTATAATCACATCATTGTGTCTTGAAAAATTGTGCATATTCATATTCATTATTACAATAAGAAATTTGATTATATAACATTATTAAAAAATGGAACAACATATTCAATTTTTATACTTTACCCAGGGAATCTAGAGATATTCTTTATACACAATTAAGAATTCAAATGTTTTATTCTACTCAGATATAAAATAATTTCCATTAAGAATTTTGTGAATGGTTTTCTGGACATGTATGGATTTTTATTCCTAATAATGGTATATATGTTTTTTATATTAAATTATATACAAAATTTTCTTTCTTGATGGGAAATTAACATAAAGATCCTTCACTTGACCTAAAGTATCTAGATATGGGTAATGTTAATTATACAAAATGATATACTACATACGATGTTAATGGATTTAGATTTTTCAATTTAGAAAATAATCAGTTCCTTTGTACTCAAAATCAGGGAGTGTTTCGTACATTTGAAACAACGAGTTATGCTAGTATAATTGATAACCAAATTCAATTTAGTGGTGTCCTTAATATAGAAGTCCTATAAATATTAATGAGATAAGATATCATGGAAATTTTTAGGTGAAGTTATTCAAATCCATGTGGGTGGAGACAACTAATCATTGAAGATTTGTAATTAGTGCATTAGGATTTAAATTAGTAAATATTCATGGGTTGATAGAAACTGAGGATAATGATAGTGATGACTCATACATCCTAGATTTTGAGGATCATATGGTATAATATGCAGAAGATGAGTTGGAAAAAAGTTGTATCACCCCTATTTATATAAATACTCAAGACATTTTTCAAATGGATGATGAGGATAAAGAGAATTTTCATGAATATGAACCATTTCAGCAAAAAAATATGGAAATTTTATTTCCTGTTGGGGAGGAAAATATATTGTTAGTCAAGTCTAAAATTCATTCTTTAATTATACATTCTTGGTTTATTTAAATTTTTATTAATTTGATTTATAAATTTTTTCAATTCTTTTTGGCAACCATGATAATGAAATTATTTCTTTACAACATGTATAGTAACTATAATCAAGGCCCTTTTCTTAAAAATCCACTTGAAAAAAACCCACCAATCCCAAATATTATTTTAAACACATAGAGGTGAACCATAATCAAAATAAACATCATATTATCCCTACAGAACCTATAATGTCTTCTAAAAATAAGATATTTATAAATTTTTAAGTTATTGGTAATAATGAAAAAAATAGTAATGATGTCATCAGAATAAATAGTATTTCCTTATGATTTTTTTAGACACATGAATAGAAACAAAAATATTAAACATATCACATAAGAAGATGTATAGTCTCTAAATGAATATAAGATTGTAATGGAGTTGATTAATATAGGACATCTTATAAAGAAGATTACTTTCTTATTGAATAATATATTAGGGTTTTTAGGTAGAGACTTTGAACTATTCCCAAATATTATGAGAGTTAGAGAAAAGTTAAAACATTATAAAAATAATATTTATTCTAAAATATCACAAAGATAAAATTGTTAATCCATTTTTCCTCTACGTGTGATTCTATTTCAATTATTTAATTTTTTTAACCCCTTAAAATTTATTTGCTGGCTAAGTTCATAGTTCAGAATGATCTTCATAAGAGTTAAACTTTGAAATCAATTAGAAAAAAATTGAAAGATTTATGGTTTGATTTTTGGAATTCATGCAATTATGGAACATGTATTAGTGTGGAGTTGATCAATATGGTACCAAAAGGTTATAATCCTGATCAATGGGTGGTTTTTATTGGCCATCACCAATGGATGAAATGTTTGATAATAACATATCATTATTATCATAGTATTTTAATTAGAATTATTATTGTATTTTTTTTGTTGTTCATTATAAAGGATAAATCCAAAATAATAAAGAATGATGGAAACAAAGTTTTCTTCCACATATCAGTGGATCTAAAAGCATTACTCAAGTAACATAAAAAATGTTTCCTATAAATTAATATTAATAACATAGGTATTTTATTATTATTTAATTTCTTTTAATCTTCATTTGAATTTTTAGGAAGAAGAGTGTCATAAAAAAGTTAGTAGAGGAGAAGTGTGGACCGTTACTCATAAACATAGTGACGGAAGCTTTATTAACGACAATACTAGAATAATTTGTGTAATTAGTATAATTATTTTTGATATTTTAATGTTATTTAGTAATATTTTTTCACAAAGATTTACTTTATTTTTATTTTTAATTATTATAGAAAAAAAGTTAAACAATTTGATTCTATATATATTTCATAAGATGCTTCAAGTGATGATTCGCTAGGATGATCTTTTTGGTAGTGAAGGATGCATGGGACATGTTTGAGGGTTAGTCTTGGGTCCCTTACCATTGCAAGAGTATGTTTTTCCATCTCACACATACGGTAGGAAGAACTCGTCATTTGTATCAAATTGAAATATTGAGGTTGAAGTTGTTCAATTAAAGAATCGAATAGATATGATGATGTGGTTTTTAATATAGAATCACCAAGACACCTTTCTGCAGTTTCCCCCATTTTTTAGAAATTGGTATAACTATTTATGAATTAAATATAATTTTTATTTATTATAATTTTTTTTATTTTTAAATTACATTATTGTATTTTTTTAGATTACTGATCAAGGAATTAGAAAAATAGTTTTATATGTTAATGAGGATAAAAATGATGCTCATTCAACGTGATTGGAATAATTATTTTTTAATTTAGTACCGATACATATGCATTTGTTAGTCCTAGAAAAAAAATTAGTCATTATTTATTTTCATTTTTAAGTGTTAGTATACAATTTTAGTCATTATATTTTATTTTTTATTTACAATATATTTCCTTAAGGGGGATTTTCTACTCATGATGGACTTGAAAGTTTTCAAATTGGGGTTTTTTATGACTCGAACTTATCGCGATATTTTTTTTAATAAAAATTGGACCATTGTGCACAGATTTATTCAAAGATTTAAAGGATTTTTTTATATTTATTTTAGAATATGGTTTCAGTTTTTTTAGATTAATTAATATAAAATTTAAAAAAAATAATAGTTTTTATATAAAAATTATAAGCACTTAATAATTAAAATAAATTATTAATAAATTATTAAAATATATTAATTGAATTATTAATGAAATTTTAGTGATGTTTCTGAAAGACATAGATAATGAATTTACAGACATTTTAGGTATTTTATCAAAATTTCTAAAAACATATGGAAACATGGTGTCACTAATTAAAAAAAAATATAAACATCATTATTTATAGGTGTTTTAAAAAATTGTAAAGAATAAATTGATATTTTAATGAATTTATTGATATTTTTAAAAAAATTCAAGAAACATTATGTCTCTAATTAGCAAACTTTATTAGAATTTTCATTTAGGGACATTTATAAGCGACACTAATTGTTTACATTTAAAAAAAATTGAATTTTAAATGATTATAAATGTCTCAATTTATTGATATTAATAAATATATCCAATTCACAATGCTTATGAACATGTCCAATTAGGGATGTTTAAAATTCTCCCTAATTGGGGACACAACATTTCCCAATGTTTTTAAAAAATATCATGGATTCAAAAAAAATAGCTCTAAATTATGTTTTTTTTAAGTGATTCCACTAAAGAATTTTTCAATTTTACTTTTAGGTTGAAAAATAAAACAAGATGAATACCTCATAAGTCTTGTGAAGTTTAATTCATATGTTCCTACTGATTCATCCTCATTTTTTATCACCTCTCGTAATTCTTTCTCTATTTTCATGTGAAGATATCATGGAAAATATTTAGTGAAAACTATTTTCCTAAACTCCTCTCATTACAAAGATTCAACTTATTCCTCCTTCATCATATTCTTTATGAGAGTACACTATTGGGTTGTCTCACCATTAAAATGGTAAATAAATAGAATAACCTTCCTTGTTATGAGTAGTGTAGGATGAAAAATATAACCTCTATTTTGTTGATCCATTACCTTGAAATTTTTGGGTTTGAATACCTACTAAAGGATGGTGTACATTACCAAATAAAGGACTTGATAGAAAGTCTCTCCTTTATCAATGTGTTTAAGAACTCAATATGGTTTAAATTATTATTCAGAACTTGATTGAGCATCACGATAATATTTAATAATCCAACCCATATTTCATTAGGTTTATAAATGGGAAAATATACATTTTTTACTTCGTACACATTTTTAACTCAGTTCTTCTTGGATCCAAACATTTCTATAAATAATATAAAGTTGAGACATGAGAAGATTAATAAATTCATACAAAAAACTATGAACTTATAAAAAGTAACTAATAAATGACATATATAACCTAACTTGTGAATATAAAAGTATCAATATTGGTTATCCATGGTCACATAGAAATGTGATTTTCTAAAATAATTAGAAAAATACTACATCCTAAAATTCCTTTTAAATACTTTATAATTGTTTTCAAAGAGAATATGAATCACCAAATCATATCTCCTGGGAGTGTCAAACCATGTGTGTAGTTATTGCCTCTTATTTTTCACTCAGTTAATGTTGGGATAACATTGAACCATCCCTTTTTTAGGATTATTACCCATGTGTGTATATTTTTCAGATCTTGCATCCACTTTTTTCTTCTAGATAAAGGTTCCATTGATAGAAACCACACACCCTAACTTTTTCAAAAAATTATGATGTTTTATTATATTTATTACTATCCTTATGGTTTTTACTAATTTTAACTAGTCCTAATATATAATTATAACTAATTCCCACTCTACTTCCAACCAAGATTCCCTTGAACCACACTCCCATGCCTATTGGAAAAAATATACAATTGTCATGTAAACATTAATACGAAGTGGGAAAATGAAATAAAAACTTACATTTATTTCACATAGTTTTTATAATTTAAACATTACATATCATGAATAATATCACAACCTAATGAACCAATGTTTTATTATATTCATATATTAGCTTCATTAATAATTTATTTTTTTAACCTATTTATATTTCTCCATAATCTCACCACACTTGACCCTCATCTATAAATATCATATGTTATACTCATTTCCATAACCTAGGAAATATAAAACATAAAAACGGATTGTCTCAAATGATCAATAGAGAAAAAACTTATCAATGAGTTGTAATGTATTAATATCATAAGAAATATTAAAAACAATACCTTGGGAGAAATAATGTATTAAAAGATAATGGATTAAAATGATTTACCCATAAGGAATTATGGAAGATCATATAACATATAATGATAAAACATATACCATAGAATAAGTGTGATTAATTGTGAGATTAAAATCATGATCCATAGAGTATAAAATAGTCATATAACCTAAAAATGTGGAATAATCATCAACATTGGAAATCAAAACATTGTGAATAAATAAAAATATAATCATACCCTCACACAATCTTGTGATCAAAGCTAAATTAAATCATATCCATGCATAATAATATTAAAAAATTTAAATAAAATATTTTCCATACACAATATTGTGAACAAATATAAATTCAATCACTTCTATGTACAGTATTATGAATAATACTAAATAGAAATCAATTTCATGACTTCAAAACAAAATTTTTATTGATGAATGGAAAAAGTGGGAAAAGGATCAGTGGGGTCTAAAATAGATAAACCCAAGAAAATAAACTCTCATAGTGGAAATGAAAGAAAGAATAATAGAGTCAAATTTGGTAAAAGAATATACAATAACTCATTGGGATAACCCTTGAAAACAAAAAGTTTGTTGCCTAGTTCCCTTCGTGCTAAGTGTGAAGTTGAGTAGTGTAATTATTAATAAGTTCCTTGAATATATGAATGTGATAAATAATAGACCATAGATCCTTGGTATTCCTAATACATAATGAAACATGAACATCAAACTAGTCTCCACATATGAAAATTAGATATTGTTGATGCTACCCATCTTCAGTATGTCCCTCATACCATAAGCCTCCACCATTAAAGAATCACTTTGACCATAGAATTCAGTGAATGTCATGACTAGTCCCACGGGGCCCATGTCAAAACTACCCCAAGCCCACCTTCCATAGGCTAGGGGCTGGAAACTAGTACCAAAGGCATAAATCCCTAAACTGGGAAGGCATTTCCTTTATAACTGCAAACAAACACAACCAGCGAACAAGCATAAGAAAACTCTAAGTAATAAATGAATACAGAATAAGTGATGGAATGTACAGGGGCTAGAAATACAAGACCAATAGTAAAGTACAAGGAAAGGAAAAATAGGTACAACTAAAAGAGACAAACAGTTGGAAGTTTCCTATCAGCTCTTGGATCGTCCACCACAGATCCTACCTTAAGGGTAGGTACAAATAGCCTCCTCAGTGCTCCATGTCTGTCCATCTCATTTGGGTATAGACTCATCGTGAGGACTATCTCTGGGTTCTGTCTAGTCCTTGTACACTCCTCCTTGGTCAGCGTTGTCCGTCGTCTGCATCCAACACAATGAGGTGCGAGCATAGCCCGTGTAGGGGTGAATATAACAATACTCAGTAGGGACCCCGAGACCCTCAAGGTCTCACAAAATCCAAAAAGGATAAACCACAGTAGAGAGATACAATCACAAAGTATCAACCAACCCTACTTAGGTATATACCCATACATATTCCAAAGTTATCAATCACATTTTGGCTCCAATTCTTGAGCCCAAGCACAAACCATTCCACAATGTAAGTAAATTCAATCACCATGTTGATAATGGTTGAAAGAAATGACTCAGCTCACACAGGTATACGACACAGGAAGAGGGGTAGAGATGATTAGATGTAGCCTCTGAATCATCTCCTATATCTAACCCATGTAGGATCCTGGAACAATATTAGTGTTGTTGAACCCACATACGATCCTGGCATAGAATTCATCACTCTCGAACCCACGTAGGATTCAGGTACAGTAGTGATCGCTATCAAACCCACGTAGGATCCTAGTACAGAAGTTGTCATTGTCGAACCCACATAGGATTATTGTAAATTAGTCATAGCTATCGAACCCATGTAGGATCTTGGTACATAACTTGTCACTTTCGAACACACGTAGGATTCCAGTAAAGTAGTCATCCTTGTCGAACCCACGAAGGATTCTGTCATCTCACTCGCAACCTGCCCTAGGGTTCCCGCACACAGCACGCTCGATTCCGGGAGGTTCCTCTACTTGATCCAAGTTTCGATACATCAACTATCATGAATTCTTGAGTTTATGTATCCTGTAGTTCCATCTAATCATAAGGAACCCAACGCGATAGACGGTGGGTCAATCAGACACCCAATATGAGAGTTGTAGGCATTTCTATTCCAAGGGGCTGGTTGGATTTCGGGTACAATCCAACCCAGCCATACTAAAACCTCATCTGAATCTTGTGTGGAGTATTCCAAAATGACCGTATCATTAAAAGGGATCCAATGTAGTTGACGAAACATCAATCGGATGTTCGTTCCTTGAGTTATAAGCATTTCTGCTCCGAGGGCCCGGTTGGTTCCAGGTTCGAACCAACCTGGACATACCAAAACTTTTCCAAAACCTTGAGTGTAATATACCTAAATGACCAAATCGATCCAAGGGATCCTACTCAACTGATGGTGCATCCATCGGAGGTTCATAGCTCATGTTATGGGAGAAAAACCAAAAGTAGTCCGAAGAGGGGGGTCTGGGTCCGGTCCGACCAGGCCCAACCAACTCTGGGTCGACCCGAACAAGGTCAACCCAACCCAGATCCAGGTTCGGCATGGTAGGGAGTTGCCCAATCCGATGGGCATGGCCCCACCCAGCGACTGTGGCTTGGCCAGCGGGCGGGCAGCCCGACCCGCCCGGCCGGCCGCCGCTCGGCCAGCTAGCTGAGCACATTACGCACAAGGCACGTGGAGCACGCGGGGGGGGGGGGGGGGTGTCCTGTAATGGCAGTGCGAGCTGGCACCACCCGTCCTTCCCGGTACCCGCAGATGGGGGTTCCGCTCCTCCTCCGTGGCCGGTGCCGCGGTGAACTCCGCCGGCGGTGCGCGCCGGGCGCCACCACCCCCAGGTGGCTGGCAGGTGTCAACTGCCGCCTCTAGTCACCGGTGCCTCCACGCTCCTCTACGGGCCACCAGAGTCATTCCGGTGGTCCATTTTCCCTCTCTTCTATGCCTACATCCTCTTCGGTTCCTGTTCTTTTCTGTGACGACATCAAATCAGGTTTTCCATTCCCTTCACCCATCGCCCATCAAACCGCACATCAAGAACGAATTGGTGGAGGGTCCAAACTTGTCCGTTAGCCCATTCCCTCCATTTTATAGGCTCAAACAGTAATCCAGCATATAATTGAACCTGAAAAAAAACCCCAGCTTAATCTCTAACCCATCCCGCAACCAACATCCGTTCTGTGGATCAACATGTTCGGGGGTCGATCCGCAATTGTTGTTTTTCTAAGGGAAATGAATAACTTTAAAGAAAGGAATTCAAACTCGAATTAAAAACACTTCCTTGATTGTCATTGACCATTGAAGAGTCTCGAGAACTGGACATCACGGAAGACAGACATCATTCTGTCTACTTTGGAAGGAGTAGAGCCCGGTGTAGTCGAGTCGATTCAACATTGTCGGTGTACTTCATGGGCGGTGGTGTTTCCCTTCCTTTCTCTGGTTGAAGAAGGTAGAATGTGTTGTTTCACTTTCTTCGAGACGTGGAGCATTATTTGTCGAAGAACGATGTTCTTCGTCGAGATAATATCATTTCTCCAAGAGTTCCTCCCAATTCTTCTCAAAGTTCCACACCCAAACTAAAATAATAGGCTCTCCTATTATTTTTTTGTTTACAAGATTTTTCAAAATTCAAAAGTTGGACATAATTAAATTGAATAAGTTAAATTCATTAATTCTCTGTTTGGAACACTTAATGAGAGGAGGAAGGGAGAGAGTTCACCCAAAATGATTGAAGAGGGGTGGCTTTAATAAATTCAAGGGGAGTTAAAGGGGTTAAAGGGGATTTGAGGGGTTAGGTACTCGTGTAGGCCCCGCCACATAATATCCTCCAATGGGAGGTTATGTGGGGGGTGATCCCCACCTCTAACTTTCCTTTGGAGAAATTAATCACCACACATTTTTAAAAAAATATGATACACGTGTTTTTTATTAAATTTAGAAATCCCCCAAAAATTATCTTCCACTCCTGATAAAACACAATTGTGGTGAAGGTCTCCTTAAGCGATTACCGGTGCTGCGAGTTCATCGGTGTCCTCGTATTTCAATTCTGAGTACTGGTTCAAAATATATAAAACTCATACATACGTTTACTAAACGTACCCGAACAAAACTTCAGAAATTGATTCCGGGAACACCGGGCCTCGGAATCAGGCGTCGTTAGAAACCGAGGAATCATAAAATTCCCATATATTTTTTTTAAAATAATATTAATAATAATAATAATAATAAAATTTAATAATAATAAAAATTCCATGGGAATTTTGGGTCTTCACATTCTCCCCACCTTAGGACTTTACGTCCACGAAAGCTACAACTAACACTAAGGAAACAAATGGGGGTAATGAGCATGCATCTGAGCCTCTCGGTCCCATGTGCTCTCCTGGAGATTCCCGTGCTGCCAGCAAACACGCACTAGAGGAATCGACCATCCATATAGGACCCGCTCATACCGATCCTCAATCTCCACTGGAACCTCTGTGAATGTCACCCCAATATCGATATCAAGCTCCCAGTGGTTGATGTTGTGCAATAGATAGTGCACGTATCTTCTGAGTTGTGATACGTGAAAGATTTCGTGCACCCGGCGGAACTGAGGTGGAAGGACCAAGTGGTAAGCCACCTCACCTACCCTACTGAGGACCTAAAAAAGGTCTGAAAAATTGCGGAGATAACTTGCCACCTTGGCTAAATATCTGTAGACCTGATCGAGGTGAGACCCGTAGAAAGATGTGGTCACCATTCTCGAAATTATAGAGGCATTTGTCTCATAAATGTACCACTAAAGGAGATGTGTGGAACTCTCTCAACACTTCATCCTGATGTGACACTAGTACCATATTATGTTCTCTAAAGAGGATGACGTGCTCCCTACCTTCAGAAAATATTTTAGGTGCATGTACTGTGGATATCTGAGCACAAAGTGTCTCACAGTCAGTGTTCCCATGGTGTGCCTCCCTGACTCACTGAAGAAGTGGGGGAATTACTGTAAGATACTAAATAAAGGCCACTCCATATCTATCCACAAAGGATATCTGCAATGTGGCTAGCTGCTCTATTGCCTCTCCTATCAGCTGAATGCCTGATCTCCTGGTGAGAGAATATGTTACAATGTTCCCCTTCCCAAGAGTATACAATATATTGAAATCATAGTCCTAGAGGAACTCAAGCCATTGCCAATGCCTCAGGTTCAGATCCTTCCATGAGAAGATATACCTAAGACTCTGGTTGTCAGAGTAGACTGTGAAGCATTCGCCCATAAGATTGTGCCGCCACATCTTCAATGCGAAGACCACTGCTGCTAACTCCAAGTCATGGGTTGTGTAGTTCTTCTCATTATGTCTCAACTGCTGAGAACCATATGTGATCACTGCTCGCTCCTGCATTAGGACACACCCGAGTCTTGTCCCTGATGTGTCGCAATAAACTATGTACCCAACGCTCCCCTTTGGAATCCTCAAGATTGGGTACTAGTCAGCCTCTACCTCGACTCCTGAAAGATCTGATGGCACTCTATGACCACACATAGGGTTTCCCCTTCTTTTCCAAAGCTGATAGTGGTGCTGAAACTCTAGAGAAGTCTGGCACAAAGTTAATTTTGGATTACTCATGAGTGTTCGACCGCACCCTCTTATACATGATTCTATCATATGCTGCCTGGGTTTTCCCTTTCACAGACCAAGGAAAACCCCATCCCAGCATTGTAGATAAACAACATCCTTTTTTCCTAATACAGTAAATCTATGTATGAACTGTGGTTGCCCAGTCCATACCCAAAATAACATTTTAAGGCCTCTATGCTTCCACCAAGAGGTTCCAAATGAAACTCTCACCTCAACGGTCAGATCACACTGTCGGCATAAGTGTGATTATCGATTCTCCTCCCAAAGGTATCTCCAGATGTGAGGGTCAAGTCAACGGCTTAACCGGAAACTCTGGGTTTGGGAAAAGATTCGTGGAAGGAAGGAATGATTGGTACATATGTCTATTGATACGACTGCTAGTAGTAGACATAGATCGTACCTTAATTCATTCCTAGAACCCTTGGGCCACACTCCTTGACCACATGCATCTATTCTCTTCCCATGCCCTCCATCTCCTTGAACCTAGAGGGGACTACAAAGGTGGGTGGTTGTAACATTTCTAAATGTTTACCAACTCATGATGATCTCCTAGATCTGCTTCCATGTCTACTGCCCTACAGATTAATATGTCATTAACACTTCCTCTTCTCGGATCATTCTACACACTCAAGTCTCTAAGACTGGCGCCAATTTCATGATTTCCAACTAATAACATTCCCTGGTTGTATCTTCTCATCCAATGAACATTCAACCACAAAGGTTCTCTCTAGCACCCTAACATAAGTAGGAATGCATAGAGGAAAAAGTGTGGACTCAGATATCCTTAAACACACCTTGCTCAGAGGTCTGAGCTCTAAAGCACTGGTCGAATCATATTCATCGAGTAACAGGAAAGATCTGTATGCCTCGATGAATACTCAGCTACCAACACGTCGTCCTGTCGAAGATGTATAAGCTCTAGAAAACTCTCGGCCACCTCCTCAAGCCAGTCCTTAGCTGCCTATGGGTCGGGATCGCCTCAGAAAATGAGGGATATCTGGTTTTGAAAAAGATGTAAGGCACTAAGCCTACAAGTGTCCTCTACCGGTACCGCCGGTAGTGTCTGCTGGCCAATAGGCAGTGATATAGTTGACACACTCTCTGGAGGTACCATCTCAGAAAACGGTCAAAGTACCAAAACTTCATCATTATACAGACCATCCACATGGTCACTCAATGATAAATATTAGTATCTAAGATCAACATATGATCTACTAGTGTCTCAACTAGGTGGAAAATACCAGTAACCGCCTCCATCCTGTCCTCTGCTACCTGCGAATCTGTCTCGCCTCGAAACCTTGGAGGCCTTTACCGCTGGAACTCGTGCAGTGTGCTCAGTCGGCGTGCACCATCTGCCAGTGCTGCTGGGGTTATCTTCTGCCCTACGGGTGGTGTGGCTGCTGGTACACCACCCAATGGTGCCAACATAGAAAGAGGGCCCTAAACAGGAGCCTTGTAGCTCAGTGGCCATCATGGTGTACTCACTCGAAAACCCTATCTGGATATCTACACAGTAGTATCCTGATAGGGAACAGGTTTTCCTCAGTCAATAAGTTATACCTGGTGAGATGAGTCAAATATTTCACAAAGAAGACTCTGGAAAACAATCTCACAGTCAGTGTTTTTGTGGACTGAGTAGGAAATCAGAAGTCAGTGTCTTGGTGCATGGATACGTTGGACGCCGCACCAACACTGGACTCCCTGGACTAAAAACCACACTCAATACTCTTTACACTATTTCTTCATAGAGAAGAAATATCAAAGCCCTATGTTATATAGTAGAACCGACTCATCCGATACCAATTTGTCACGACCCATCCCTCGGGGATCTTGTCGTAAATACACCAAGCTCATCTTCCATAGGCCAGGGGATGGATAATAGCACCAAAGGTGTAAATCCCTAAACTGATAAGTCAATGCCTTTATAGCTGCAAACAAACACAACCAGAGAACTAGCAGATGCAAACTCTAAGTAATAACTGAATACAAAAGAAGTGCTAGAAAGTAAAAGGGCCAGAAATACAAGCCCAATAGTAAAGTACAAGGAAAGGAAAAATAGGTACAATTAAATAGAAAAATATATAGAAGGTTCCTAGTAGCTCTTGGATTGTCCACCACAGATCCTACCAGAAGGGTAGGTACAGATAGCCACCTCAGTGCTCCACGTTTTTCCGTCTCCTCCGGGTACCGACTCGTCGTGAGGTCCACCTCTGGGTACCATCCAGTCCTCATACACTCTGCCTCGGTTAGCATTGTATTTCATCTGCATCCAACACAACGTGGTGCGGGTATATCCCTTGTAGGGGTGAGTATAACGATACTCAGTAGGGACACCGATACCCTCAAGGTCTCTCAAAATCCAAAAAGGATAAACCGCAATAGAAAGATACAGTCCCGAAGTCTCAACCAACCCTACATAGGTATATTCTCATGCATATACCTAAGTTATCAATCATAGTCTAGCTCCAACTCTTGATCCCAAGAACAAACCATTCTAGAAAGGAAGTAAAGTCAATCACCACGTTGATAATTGTTTAAAGACATAACTCAGCTCACACAGGTATACAGCTCACGAAGAGGGGTAGAGATGATTAAATATAGCCTCTGAATCATCTCCTCTATCAAACCCACATAGGATCCTGGAAAAATATCAGCACTGTCAAACCCACATAGGATCCTTGCACAGAAATCAACATTGTTGAACCCATGTAGGATTCTGGTACACTAGTCATCACTGTCAAACCCACGTAGGATCCTGGTAAAGAATTCATCACTGTTGAAACAACATATGATTCCATTACAGTAGTCATAGTTGTAGAACCCACATAGGATCCTAGTATAGAAGTATTCAATTTATAACCCATGTAGGATTCCGGTACAATAGTCATCGTTGTCGAACCCACGGAGGATTCCGTCATCTCAGTCGCAGCCAGCCCTAGGGTCCCCGCACACAGCACGCTAAATTCCAGGAGGGTCTGATCCTAGAGCCATGTTTTGATACATAAACTATCACGGTGTCCTGAGTTGATGTATCACGTAGTTCTGTTTCATTATAAGAAACCCAACGTGACAAACATTGCGTCAATCAGACGCCCGGTCTGAGAGTTATTGGCATTTCCATTCCAAGGGGCCAGATGGATTTCAGGTACAATCCAACCCAACCATACTCCAACCTCATCCAAATCCTATGTCGAGTATGCTAAAATGACTTTCTCATCAAAAGAGATCCAACTTAGTTGACAGCGCATCAATCGGACGTACGATCCTTAAGTTATAAGTGTTTCTGCTCCCAGGGCCCGGTTGGTTTAGGGTTTGAACCGGCCCATGCATGCACAAACATCGCCAAAACCTTGAGTATGATATACCAAAACGACCGTATCAATCCAAGGAATCCTACGCAACAAAAGGTGAACTGATTTGAGGTCTGTAACTCAAGTTATGGGAGAAAAACTAAAAGTGGTCCGAAGAGAGGGGTCTGGGTCCGGTCCGACCCGGCCCAACCTGCCCTGGGTCGGCCCAAACCAGGTCGACCCAACCTGGATCCAGATCCAGCATGGTAGGGCATGTCCCGTCCTAGTGGGCATGGATCGGCCCAGTGGCTATGGCCTGGCATGCGCGAGGGAGGCCCGGACCGCACGGCAAGCAGCCCGGCTCGCCCGGCCGGCCGCGACTCAGCCAGCTGGTCGAGCGAGATACGCGCCAGGTGTGTGGAGTGGGGGGGGATACGGTGTCCTGTAATGGCGGCATGAGCTGGCACCGCCCATCCTTCCCAGAACCCGTGGATGTGGGTTTCGCTCCTACTCCACGACCGGTGTCGTCGTGGCCTTCTGTTAGCGGCGCGTGAGGGGCGTCGTCACCCCCAAGTAGTCAGCTAGTACCGACCACCGCCTCTGGTCACCATTGTCGTCGCGCTGCTGCACTCCTCCGCGGGCCACCAGAGTCGTTCTGGTGGTCTGTTTTGCCTCTCTTTTGTGCCTACGGCCTCCTCTGGTCCTGTTCTTAACTACGACGACCTCAAATCAGGGTTGTCATTCCGTTCACCTGTCTCCCATAAACAGTGCATCAAGAACGAATTGGTGGAGGGTCCGAACTTGTTTCTTTCCCCATGCCCTCCATGTTAGAGGCTCAAACAATAATCCATCATATAATTGAACTAGAAACAAACCCCAGCTTCATCTCTAACTCATCCCTCAAACCACATCTGTTCTGCGGATCGACATGTTCGGGGGTCGATTCGTGGTTGTTGTTTTTATCCAAGGTAAATAAGGAAATTAAAAGAAAGGAATTCAATCTCAAATTCAAAACCCTACCTCGATTTTCGTTGACCATTGATGAGTCGCAAAAATAGGCATTGCCGAAGACAGACATCGTTTCATCTACGTGGGATGGAGTAGATCCTGGTGTAGTCAAGTCGAGTCGACACCATCGGTGTACTTCGTGGGCGGTGGTAATTACCTTCCTTGCTCTGGTTGAAGAATTTATAAGGTGTTGCTTCACGTTCTTTGAGACGTGGAGCGTTATTCGTTGAATAACGACATTCTTCATCAAGAGAATATTTTTTCTCCAAGATTTCCTCCCAATTCCTCTCAAAGTTCCACACCCAAACTAAAATAATAGGCTCTCCTATTATTTTATTGTTTACAAGCTTTTTCAAAATTCAAAATCTAGACTTTATTAAATTGAATAAGTTCAATTCATTAATTACATAGTTGGCACACTAAATGAGAGGAGGAAGGTGGAGAGTTTACCCAAAATAAATGAAGATAGGTGGCTTTAATAAATTCAAGGGGAGATAAAGGGGTTCAAGGGGAGTTTAGGGGTTACGTGATCGTGTGGGACCCGCCACATAATATCCTACCATGGGAGGTTATGTGGGGGGTGGCCCCACCTTTAGCTTCTTTTTGGAGAAATTAACCACCACAGATTTTTAAAAAAATCTGCTACACGTATATTTTTATTAAATTTAGAAATCCCCCAAAAATTATCTTCCATACTCGATAAAACGTAACTGCGATGAAGGTCTCCTTAAGATATTACCGGCGCTGCGAGTTCATCAGTTCCCTCATATTTAAATTCCAAGAACCGGTACAAAAGATATAAAACCCACACATACATTTACTGAATGTTCCCGAACAAATCTTCAGAAATTGATTCTGGGCACACCGGGCCTCAGAATCATGCGCAGTCAGAAACCACAGACTCGTAAAATTTCCATGTATTTAAAAATATCCATGGGAATTTCGGTTCTTTACACTAAAGGATAAAATAACTAATCCACCTAGATCAAAAACAACCCCCCCCCCCCTCCATTTATATAACCACTAAAACATTACTCATTCATATTAATATTGAATGCACTATATGGGGGATCCAACAGATCCAATAACCTTGGGAGCACACACCCTATCTACTGGAAGAAGCTACGCCAACTTGTATGAGTCTCCTAAGAAAAGGACTCATTTCCCATTGTCTGAGAAGGGGCTCTAACTATGTCAATATTTGAAGTGTTATGGTGTCCATATTCTTTCATGAGGCAATGGTCCTCATGTAGAGAACCCTATTTATTCCCTCCTATAAACACCAGCAACTAGCCAACAATATGAGAACCCTCGCCATATGTTTAGGGTAGTCCATGTTGGCTACATTAAACCAAAGATTGAGGAATTCATCAATGTTCTATTCAATTTGATAGAGACTTGAGAAATCCCTAAAAAATTGCAACGAGAAGGTATCACATTCACCTACAAAAAGTGATGAGTGGCCAACTCTTCATGGGGTATTATGAAATAGGTGCACTTTGATTCCAACTAAATATCCATGTGCTTATTCTAGTAATTAGTTGAAATAGCTAAGTTTCTTATCCTATATACATAAAAAATTTATTTAATAGAAAGTTGTTTTCATCATAGATTACCACCCCAAGCATAGTGATCTAAAGGAAAATTCACCACATTGTGGTAAGATTTTGTAGAAAAACACCACTATTAGAATCCATGAAAACACATTTATCAAATTCATTGTTAATGTGGATATTCTAAAAAATAGTGAGCTACTAGAAATTGAGAATTGAATTAAAAAAATAAAGGATAGAAGGATGATTTCTTGAGGTAATTATCTACTATTCGGCACCCAATAAGTCTAAACTGATCACCGGCCAAATTTCAACTCCAGAAGTTGATCCCCACTCGACCAATGACTCTTCGAGAATTGGACTGAATAGTCAGAATATGGTGATAAATATTATTTTATAATCTAGAAACCCTTCCATTTGGATACCTCAAGTCATGTCCATACTTCTTGCTGATAAAGCTACCCCAAATATGTTTTCTATCAATAAATTCCAAATCCAATTTGTCTTGCATATTTTGTATTATACATAAGATATAAATAATATTAATAATTCCTTCATCCCTATGCCTAGAAATCGTACCCCATGAAGCCCAATGAAAAGTTACGTCGAAGGGTTCATCCCAAATGAAGGAAAACATATGTTGTTCAATAACCTTGAGCACCACATTGGGAACCTTTCATACTTATATCACATTCATGGGTGTGGAGGAAAAAATGATTGTCCAAAGTGATCTCCCTCCAAAACAGAGAAACTGGTTCCTCAAACTATTAATTTGATTAGAAATATTTTCAAACAACCCCTCTTAGTGATGGATTTGAATCCTCCCAGGTGATATTGGAGCTCAAAGGCACTCCATGGGAAAGTTCTTCCTGTGAATACATATGAAATTCTCAAGCATAGTGGTCAGTCTTAATGAGAATCAAGAAGAAAAGAACATAGTAATTTTATCAAAATTATTATTTTGACCACTACACTTTAAACACTGAAACATAATTTTATAGAAACCCAAGATATATCTCCTATTACCATTCACAAAAATCACCATGTAATCTACAAAGAGAATATGAGACAAACTACTATAAGTACCTATGCTCTGAAAATGCCTAATATTTCTAATAAGAATACTCTAATTTAAATACATGGTTAAGAATCCTTGAGACAGGATGAAAATAATGGGTGAAATAGAGTCCCCTAACTCATCCCCCTAACTGAATTAAAGAATCCGTATTTCCTACCCATGGAAGAAACGTCCAACCATAAGGAACTAAAGCACTTGAAAAAAAGATCAAACACCAAATAAGAGAACACCATGCAGACCAACATCTTGAATTTTAAATTCCACTTGATCCTATTATAAGATTTATCCATTTTAGATTTTATGACAATTTTAGATCCCAAGTATTTAATAGTAATGTCCTATACCATTTCTTCAGTCTGGCTGATAGTACCCTGTATGGATCAACCCTTAACAAAACCATGATGTTCTCCAGAGATCCACATGGTAAAATGAGTGATAAACCATTTTCTGAGAATTTTTTCCAATACTTTTTATGTAAATTTCCACAAGCTAATGGGATAGAACTAATTGAGAGACATGGGACCCTTGACCTTCAAAATAATAATCGGGGTGGTGGAGCATGAAACATGGAAATTATTCCCACAATAGAAGAATTTTTGGATAACCTTGATGACATTTTTCTTCACAAAAGTCCAAGTAGTCACATAAAAGGATCCAAAAAATCCATCCATCCAAGGGTAACTATCTGGGTTGAGCTACTGAACAGCTTCCCAAATTTCATCTTCTTGTGGCACCCTACTCAACATATTAATAAAAAGATCACACACTACCCTTGGAATGAATCCAAAACTCTTGGTGTGACCACCTGGATAACCATTATACATTAATTTATTAACATATACAAGAATATACTTGAAAAAAACTACATTAGTACCTCTCATAACTATAGGATCGTCAGTATACAAGCCATCCTCCACATGAATATTTTGTCTGATGGTGTCATGATTTTCCATCAAATAGGCATGGAAGAAATTTGTGTTTCAATCTCCCTCTTCAATCCATGTATCCCTGGATAGTACATGGGATTCCCTCTCCTGTTCTAATATTAGATATGATAAATAAGATCTTTTTCTAACCATAACATCAAAAATAACATTGTCCCATCCATCTCCAACTTGAGACTTAATAAAATAAATGACCAATGTGATATGATCCAGACCCTTAAAACCCTTCAGTCCCTTGATATTCTATTACTGGAGATAACCCTTTAAATGATGAAGCATACTGTGCATCCAAACCCATGTGATTCCCTGCATGTGTTTCTCCCATGAATCTCGCACCACTTGAAGAAAATTGGAGTGTGATTTCCAATTATTGAAAAAGAAAAAATACCTACATCCATCCGATTGAACTTTTATGTTTATGAGAAGAAGAGAGTGGTTTGATAGATCCTTCTCCATGTGAAGAAAAAATGTGATTGGAAACTGAGATCCAACATGATGTTTTGTAAAGCACCTATCTAGAAAACTCCACCTTTTACAACCCCATTCTGGTTGTTGCACCATGTGAAAGGTTCACCCATATAGCCCAAGTCCAATAAACCAGTATAAGCCACAAAGTTGGTGAACACCCTCCAAGACTTCCTAGAACCGTTTTCACCTGCATGATTTTCTGAGACATCCAATAATAAATTAAAATCACAACCAACGAACGATATATCTGATCCTGTATCAACTGATACTAACACACTCCATAGACTCTCCCTTTCCACAGCTTCGCTTTTGGCATACACAAAATAGAATAACATGGATGAATATCTAGAATTGATATTCATGGTAATAAACTACTCTAGAGACATAATACATTCAAAAATGATACAAATCTTCCATAAAATTCAGGAGACATGGTTAAGAGGTTCCCCATGCAATCCATCCCAAATACCCATCCTATTTGAAAATTCCAATAGTCTATCATAATCATTTTTTGGTTCTAAAACAGAAACAAAGATAGCTAACCCTAGAAAAACATGAAAGCAAGAAAATTTATCTTCAGTTGATCACCTAGGACCCGACAATTTAAAATGATGAGATAATTCATTATAGAAGCATATTCCCTATGGAAGACAAAGGCATCAAGTGGCCATGAACTGGTTTCTGTAAATATTTTATCCTCTTCTTGAGCTGCAATGGCATACACACCCTCTTGGGGAAAGCACTCCCAAAACCAACTGTCATCAAGGGAGAACCAAAAGACAAATTGTGGGGCATAACATCCTATAAAACGTCAAAAGAATTTTCAAGATGGTGGGGTGAACCATGAGAAATACCTGAAGTTATATTTCCAAGCCTCTGAGATAGACCTGAATAACAGAAATGATTTAGGGGAGGGGAAGCCACCATCTCTAGAGGATCAGGAGGACACCACGTCATATACACCACCATATCCAAATATGGTCGAGCCTTCTCTAGAGGATGCATATAGATGCCTAGAGAAGTGAGATCCAACACATGTTTGAGAACCACTAGGGTGATATAGAGACTCAGATCCACCCTTAGAAGCCAGCGGGGATAGAGAAACCATATAAGAAGAAGCCTGAAAACCCTTCACTAAATTTGATGGATCAGGAGCCATGGTTTCCAAGTTCCCAATGTGAAAAACCTTAAATCCATGCAAGGACCTTATATAGTTTAGGAATATGTTCATTTGATGGATGGTAGCTAACCCTTCTCTTTATCAAGGGAGGCAGGAAGAGGATATGTGGCATGGGTTGAGCTTGGTGTCCAACCTCACCAACCACCCAGCAAGAGATGAGATAGGTAGGGGAGGATTTCCTATAAAAAAGTTTCCCTCCTAGGCATTTCATCATATAATCATATCTTATCTTCATCAACTTATCATCTATCAACATATTCCATTTGTTCGGTATTTTTTGAGGTGTTTTCACCACATATTCATGTAATAATGTTATGAGAGTGATATCCTTGTGATAGTGAGGGATTTTGTAATTATTTCTACCCATAGTGAGATCATTCTCTTTGCATGTGGTTTTTACCCCTTTCACTTGGGGGTCATTCCATGTTACATATAGTGTTCAATTATTTATGCATTTTTCACTTTATTTTATCTCTTGATTATTGATGCACCGTGGCTCAATCATTTTTTGGTCACAAAAAGTGGTATCAGTGGAATATTCTAGCTCAGTACAATTCAGGTTCTTAGGTATTAATAATTCCCATAAATTTGAGTATGCTTTGTGATAGTGACTCTTGTTGATATTTCACATCAAAAAAAATATTGAGATTATTAAATATACAGTTGTGAAATGGATGAAGTTTTGTACTGACAACGTGTCCAAATGGGGGTGAAATTCTAGATCAAAAAATCCAGCATGAATAATTTTTCATTGTGGAAAATTAAGGTGCAGGTAGTGCTGCAGAAGGATAATTTTGTACTGGAAATGGTCAAAAAGATGACAGGTGTGATGGAGGAGAAATTAGACAACATGGATGGGAATTTTATTATCAACATCTATTTGGATTTGGAAGATGGGGTTGTATCAAGCATTGGGTATAAATAGATGAAAATGAAAATTTGGGAAACTTTGACGAAGCTATACGAGGCCAAGTCACTACACAAAAAAAATATTGAAGATAAAATTGTTCACTCATCGGATTGAGGAGTCATCATTAGTAGCGAACCACATCAACAACCTCAATGCCTTTTTTGACGCTCATTTCCATCATAGAGTCTAACGACTAAAAAAAGGGAAATACCTTAGTCCAAAGTGATTCATCCTTTGAAGAAACATCAAAAATCAACAAAGGGATGAACAATGGGAACATTTCCCCTAGGTCACGCAAGTTCCCTCATGGTCGCGCAGGTACACTTGCGCGCTGCCTAGTGGTCGTGCAAGTCTACTAGTGAGACGCCTTATGGTCGGGCAAGTGACTTGCGTGCCCTAAATGATAACTGTCTGGGGTCTTCTCTTGCCTATAAATAGACCCTGTGGGCCCCCCATTTCAGAGGATTTTTTTCTAGAAACCCATATTTGAGCTCCCGGCGCCCTAGTCTCTTCTCAAAGCTTCCAGAACACATCTAAGGTAATTTCTTACCTAGAACGGAAGATCTAAAGAGGGGGAGGAAGGCTTAAGTGTTGAAACTCATCCACACTTGCGCGCCTGAGTGGCCATCCCTTAAGGGAAAAGGGTCACCCTTGCGTGCCACCTTTCTCCTTCATTAGATCTTGCGCGCCCTTCTTCTGGAAAAACCTCAAGAGGATTATAAAGGCTCTAATGAAGAGTCGCTCAAGTACACCATGTGTCGCGCAGGCATACCTGCACGACCAGGACTTGCGCACCCACGCAGTACCTGCGCGCCTACCAGGACTTGCGCGCCCCTGCCTTTTTTGGTGCTTTTCTTTCCCATTTCACCCCTCTTAAGCCATTACACCTTTCCTATTCAAGATTCAGTCTTCAAGACACGCTTCAAAGCCATTTTATGGCATGATTTCTTGATTTGACCTCCTTATCTAAAGGGAATTTTGTGGAATATCTCTCAAAACCTAGTGATTTACACATATTTATGTCACTAAAGATTGAGATTTCATTCATTCAACCTCATCCTTTAAGATGAGAGAATCCTTAACCTGGGTCTCCTTTTCAGGAATAATCCCCAGTCATTAGTCCTCTAATATGGGCATCCTCTTTAGGAGTAAGCCCCAAGTCCCTTAATTTTTGGGCATCCTCTTAGGAGTAAGCCACAGATCCCCTAACCTGGGCTTCCTTTTTCAGGAGTAAGACCCAGTCTCAAGCTTGGGCATCTTCCTTAGCAGTAAGCCCCAATTCTTAAAATTCCCAAATCTGGCCATCCTCTTTTGGAGTAAGCCCCAAACCTTAATCCTTAACCTGGGACTCCTTTTCAGGAGTAAGCCCCAGTCTCAAACCTGGGCCTCCTTTTCAGGAATAATCCCCAGTCATAATCCTCTTAACCAGTCCTAATTTACCTTTGACCTGGGATTCCTTTTCAGGAGTAAAACCCAATCATAAGTCTTCTCCTAATTTGGGCCTCCTTTTCAGGAGTAAGCCCCATGTTAGAGTATTCAAAATCTCCATGAAGCACATATACCTTTATGGACCATGTTCCCCGAATTCTTCTCTAAAGTAAATCCTAAACCATCATTTATCTGGGCAGTCATACATACATAAGCCCCACATTATTTCTTATGATTGCATCTTTCATGGCACAATAGTCCAATTTTCACCAATACCACTTGTTTCTTACACTGACCATGACGCACGTATGCTTAGAGTGTAAAAGTAATTTTAACATCTTTCTTTGAGCCATCAATCATAAACATCATACTCCCTTACTCGAACTACGTGGGTTCTAATTCCTTTTCTAAACAAAGTATACATAGGTAGCCCGTCTACGGGCTCAATCCCTACTCTAAAATAATCCATGTCCTTATGAATGACAATAATCTTCAAGTGCCCCACTGAGTGGCTTCAAAACCAGCATGGTCATCATAATGACCAAGAAACTTCTGTATAAATGTGTCGAAAGGTACCATTGACCAAGAATCTCTAATAAATACAGATGATTCTCTATCGATGAATAACCTCGAATACATACAAAAGATTCTCTAAATTTCCTACATATTTAATCATTGATTGTCAGATCTGAAGGAAAGATCATTTTATACTTGGTAATGTAATAAGTATTCACGAACATAACTTAAATCTAGAAAGAGAGTCCCGGAGTAGACAATAATTCCCCTAAAAAAGGTGTGATGAGTCCGACCTATCATCCTCTCGACCAATGAAAATTCCTAAGCCTCATCAGTCCACAAACTAATGATCACCTACCTTTGGAAAGTAGGTCCGAATGGATATGGAATCATTGGATGTTTCTAGTTCAACGAAGAAACCCGTTAGAAACCGATAGGAACGTTTGAACCTCCCATGAAGGCGGTCATCCCCGGATTCCGAGGGAAACAAAAAATGGTGAACCCGACGTGAATCCTTAACCAGGTTAAAATGATGTTTTACTTATTTGTTAGGCCCATATTTAAAACTCGATGAGAGGGCCAACAAAAAAATCATTGACATATGTGCTCATCCAAAAAATTTAGTGGCTGAATTTATCTTGATTATGTCTGTTATATCAAACAGGCATTCTTTTTCCAAGATGTTCTGCATTTCTAGAATGGCTGCTCTCAAGTTCACACCTGTGAATACTGCTGCTGTAAATGCCACTACTGCAACTCCTGCTGGATCATCGTCCGCTCTTAGGATGATATCACCTACTCAGTGTCTTCAACGTTGGGTATCAAACGCACTGGTTAAGAAGTACCATCAACACGGTACCATCCCAACTCTGGAGGCTGCCCAAAAATCCCTCCAAGTAAATAACTCACATCGGTCGTCCAGACAACGACGACCAGTGATCAAGAAGCAGGCGCTGCTGACTTACCGTCTCCAACCGTTTCGGGTCGTTATCCCCAGAACGCAATCACTATTCACTCCCTTATTCTGGGGAGGTGAGTGAGCAGGTCCCTCAGGACCTTAATTCAAACAGACAGGAGTCCTTCCTGAGGGCTCCCACCAACAATTGCCGCCAGACTCGTGCGACATTGCGCCCTAAAAATGATGAGGTTACCAACTCCAGGCATTTGGCTCAGGTTCCACGAACCCAAGCAAGCAAGATGAACCACCAGAGGCGGAATCCGGTCAACAGTGAGCAGGTTCTCATCTCTGCCATCTCCGGAGAAGTCCACCAACCTAACTTGGTGACAAGTAACAAGCAGGCACATACACCTGCCCATTTTAATTCCGCTGTCCAGCAGACTCTTCTGGCAGCATCACACCTATCCTGCCAGGAAATTCTGGCAGAATACTATAGGCAGGAACATACACTTGTTTATACATCATCAGCTAGTCACCAGGATCTTCTGACTACATATGATGGATCTCGTCAACCACGTTTGGAGAAGTGAAATAAGCAGGCACATACACCTGCTAGTTTTAAACAAGCCTACCAATAGTCTTGCTTGGTAGCATTCGGGGAAGTTAGTCGGAATGCCCCGACAACAAATAGGAGGCAGACTCAACTCTCTGCCCCCACACTTGAGTACTGTCAGGATTCACTAACAGGAAAAGGAGGACACGATCAGGAACCTACACCTGCTCCAAGCCCGGAAAGGACATATATTCCCGTTCCGGCAGGTGAAGTCACCAAGCATATTCTATCAATGGTGAAAGAGTAGAAGCAAATCCATGCTCATATTCTGGATTCCTGCCAGGATATTATAAAAAATTCATCGGCATCTCAGGGAAAGACACATAAATCTATCCCTACCAGTGGAGTGATACATCAACAATTCACTCCGGAACAGACACACACATATGTTCCAGTCCAAGAGGGTTATGGGGCATACTCCCCCATATCATATGGACGACCAAGTCAGGCACATACACCTGATTTGAGAGGAGAACATCTGCCTAACCTAGCCATATTTCTTGATCAGGGACATACACCTTCTCAGAGTAGCCACTTTCGTCAACAAGTGTTTTCCAAGGCGAGTAAGAATGCATCTAAGAAAAAGACCTGCCCAGTACAGTCAGGAGATCAAGTGACAATCTGTAACAAGGCCTTTCTTGATGCTGGAGTTCTAGAAGCCGTTAGACAATTATATGTTGGAATTCAATATTCTACTCCCTCAGTTCCCAATAGTGGGAACATTAATTCTGAAGGTCTTCAACAGACACTTCCTCATGAAGGCTTTCTTCATGACAATTCGGCCGATCTCGAAGTTTCATCTTCAGATGAGATCCATAGGAACCCTCTGTGTGGTCAGAAGACCAAGGAGCAAGATATCTCATCTTTTGTTGTAACCCATTATGGTGGTCCTACCTATGATGATTAATTTCGCTGCGAAAGTCCTCTCCGCAGTAGTGATGCACATTGCCTAGAAAATGATCCAGTGGACAATGTAGTGCCGAGAAAGCCCTATTATCTTGAGGCACTTGCAAATGCGAAACCAGTCATGTCTGAAGCTTAATCTCTAGCAGGTGAAATACTTTCTCAATCAGAAGATAGCCCAGGGTGTAGGTCATTCTCCGAACCACCCCTAAGTCATGCATCTTCTAGTTTGATCAATGATTTCTCTACCAATATTGTTGAATCCAATGAAGAAACAAGGAAACACCAACTCTGGTCAAATCAGGTAGAAGAATATTCATCAAATGATAAAGAGTAAATGCTGAACATGAGAAAACAACTGGCGAAAGGTGAGGTGCCAGTTATGTTTTGGCCTCTGGCTGACTCTCAGTATAATATTCCTGAAATTTTGACGGAAGATGAAATTCATGATATTCGTCTCAACATATGGAAAACTCTTTGTCAGTTGAAAAAGAAAGTATTTATCTTATGATGAATATGAAAATCATCTTAAGATAATAGAAGGGTTACAACGTCAGATTGATTTGGCGTCTCTATCAGTCTCTCGATATCCGAAGGATAAAAAGCAGCAGAGATCCCTTCAATGTTCATGATTTTACGCACTAAGAATATTGAGTCAGTTAATTTCCAATGCCCCATCTGATATTCGTGTCAGAGGATGGGGCATTCATGGAGCACTAAATTTCACGGTGCACTCCAGTCAGCAAAGCCCACCGAAAATGGTCTCATGCAATGTTATTGCCCATGGCTGGCCATAGTCAATGGGATTTGTTTGTAATCAAAAGCTTGCCCAAGGATAGGCTTCAACTAGTTCCTCTCAAAATCAAGAATACAGAGAACAAGTTGTTGAATTACTCTTGCATCAAGCAAACTAGAATATTGAACAGGCCTCTCATTTGGAGAAAACACGTCACCAAATGACAGAAGTATCGGAAATCATCCAATGGTCTTTTGAACCGGGTGATAAAAGAGGATACAGATTAATGCATCCAGCTATTTTCCGGACTAAGGTTCGCAAGATCAGGAGGACCTTCAAGAAAGTCTCAGACATAGAATGTCAAGAACCACCCCAGCTTGGTAGATTGGGGACTATTTTAAACCAACCCTTGGAATCAAGAAAAAAGTTCCTAGGAGTTGAGCGAGAACAGCAGGAACAGCCCCAATCCACTTGACTGGGGACTTTTTCAAATCATCAATCCCCTCAGAGAAAGTCGGTCTTTTCTCAATTGGGGAAGAAACCTCAAGAGGAACGAAGAGCCAAATTATCAGGAGGTTCCCTCCAAATTACGGTTCATCAAGAAGTTCCTGAGGGATTGAATCAACAAAAGGCAATGTCTCATCAAAGACATGGGAGAATACAATATCACAGAAATGCTGATAGAAGGGATGTAATGATTTATGCATCGATTAATGTCATCAATGTCGTTGTTGCTGATCCACTAGATGAGGCTCACTCAGGGGACTCAGATGAAGAGGTTCCTGCTCAAGAATATGTATGCACCGACACAAATGAAGAAGGTGTGTGTACAAAAAGTAAAAGGATTACTCAAAACTTAAGTAATCCTTCGAGTAACCCACTTCCCCCTCTCCAAAAAGGATCCAACAAAGGGAAGGGAAAGAACCAGGTCACATATCCTTTCTCTGGAGAAGGTCAATCGCTCTCACTAGAGCAGAGGTTTGCACAACAGGAGGAAGAAATGAAGGAATTAAGAATGTTGAATTCAATACTACTTCAGAGTAGTCTTCTTCTTAAGCATGCTAGAGTCAGTCAGCCAAAGCAATTTATTGTAGCTACTGAGATGGATCAATAATATCCTCCTCTATCAGTACACCCTCACAGTTCTAATCCTACTGGTCAAGTGCAACAATAGTTGGCAGTACTACCATCAGTTGCAGCGTCAATCGCCACATCTGTCCAAGCTCCAGTCATTGCACCTACCCAGGTCCAAGTTCAACTGGATGTTTCTAAAAATTTAATAACTAATTTTTAGTCATTAATAGCTCGGTTAGAAACTATGGAAGGGAAGCGTGTGCATGTTCAGCCAGAAAAGAAAGTTTACCCTGAATGGGTAGATTCAATTTCTCCTCCATCTAGTTTTGGGAACCCTGTATTCCTTATTTTCAATGGATCAGGTGATCCAGAACAACATTTGACACATTACGTGTCTTGTTGCGATCCTATGATGGGAACTCCGGAGCAGCAAGAAGCAGTGAAAGTCAGATGCTTCATGCGAACCATCCAAGGACCAGCTTTTGTTTGGTATACAAGCTTGCAATCCCGGTCAATTACCGGATGGGAGAATCTCTGCCAAAAATTCCTCCTTCAGTTCAGCTCAACTTTTCCAATGACAACAGTTTTCGATCTTACAAACTGTAAGCAAAGGGAGAATGAAAGGGTCTCTGATTTCATTGCTCGATGGAAGGGATTAACATATTCCTTGAGTTTAGCACTCCCACAAGAAGAATTGTTGCCAATATGTGTGGCAAATCTGCATGACTAATTACGCACGCCGTTAATCCCTGTGAAATACACAGGAGGTTTTTGAGACCTTACTTCAATCGCTCAGCGGATTGAAGATTCCCTTATACAGGCTAAGGCTAAATCTCATGTAATTCCATCAGCTCCATGAAGGAGAATGGGTAAAGCAGAAACTGCTACAGTTATGATTAAACAAGCACCTGTACCTATTTCTACCTCAAAACCTTCATCTTCTCGAAGGGATCCACCTTCTGAGCTCCAACAACAAAGGCCTTTTCTTCTAGATGATCAAAAATATCAAAGACGAAAACAATTTGAGGATTTGAAGAGAAAAACATACTCTTTCCGAAATTAACAAGTTTCTGGTTATTTCATTTCGGCTCTAGAAAACAATTTGGTTCAATTGACAATACCCAAGATGCCAAACAAGAAAGGAGATGAAGATCGTCCTGATTATTGCCCTTTTCATCAAATGTTGGGGCATCCCATTCAGGAGTGTTTTGTCTTCAAAGACCTCCTGCAAAAGATGGTCGACTCGGGACAGGTCACATTGAAAGGCTCCTCAGCCCAGGTAGAATGTGTCACTACTACAGTTCCAGAGGAGGAAGATGAACGGAAGGAAGTCAAAAGAAAAAATGCACAAAAGTATGATGATTGGATGGTCATAAAGACAATAAATCGAACTCATGCTATTTTGCGAACATAATTAAGAAAACCAATTGTGTCTTCTACCATGAATGTTGCGGCAAAACCCTCTTCGTCAGAGGGAAATTCCTCAAAGAAATGACATGATTCAAACAAAGAAAAATAATCAGAAGAAGATGAGTATGTGTCAAAGCCTAAATTGTCTCTGACTTTGGAAAACTTCATGAAATCTACTTCAAACCCACGGGCACCACCCCACCAAATGGCACAACCTAAACAGGCTAATCAGGCAGAGTCTTCATCAGACGAAGAGTTAATCTTTGGTTCTGTTAATATGATTCAATTAATAGATCCATATGCCAGATATTTGAAGAAGTATTTTGTATAAACTACAAAGACCTACTTTGTCCCCACAACATGACACTAAACTGTGCGGCACCAGTTCGTCCTTGCTATATGACGTTAATCTATACAACAACGGTCCAATCATATGACCCTAAACTATTTTCACATACATCCAACATGACTTTAAACTGTGTCACCTACTTTTTCCCTACACCTGACACTAAATTGTGTGGCACCAGTTCATCCTTGCTATATGACGTTAAACTATACAACAATGGTCCAGTATGACCTTAAACTCCTCCTTGGTCTAGTATGACCTTAAACTATTCACCACTTTGTCCCTGCAACATGACACTAAATTGTGTGGCACCAGTTTGTCCTTTCTATATGACGTTAAACTATACAGAAATGGTCCAGTATGACCTTAAACTCCTCCTTGGTCCAGTATGACCTTAAACTATTCACCACTTTGTCCCTGCAACATGACACTAAAATGTGCGGCACCAGTTTGTCCTTGCTATATGACGTTAAACTATACAGAAATGGTCCAGTATGACCTTAAACTCCTCCTTGGTCCAGTATGACCTTAAACTATTCACCACTTTGTCCCTGTAACATGACACTAAACTGTGCGGCACCAGTTCGTCCTTGCTATATGACGTTAAACTATACAGCAATGGTCCAGTATGACATTAAACTACAACCTCATCCCACACGACATTAAACTGTGAAAAACGTTCCCTAAATGGTCCAGTATGACCTTAAACTATAACTAGTTCCTATATGACCTTAAACTGCATCTTCAATGGTCCATGAATATGACCCTGAACTGTTTGCAAGTCCCTTACGTCCAGCAAGAAGTTAAATTATGACATCCTAACTACATGATGCTAAACTATATAAAAGTCCGTTAGATCCGGAAAGACATTAAACTACATAATCATCAAAGGTCCTGTATGACCTTAAACTGCACCATCCACGGTCTATGCATATGACCTTAAACTATTCGCACTTTCATCCAACATGACGCTAAACTGTATCATCCCTTTTTCGTCTAACATGACGTTAAACTGTGGAAAAAATCCCCAATGCGTCCAACATGATGTTAAAATGGTGCACTCTTTTTTCCTCACTGCATGACATTAAACTGCACAGTCCCCCCCCCCCTTTCGTCCAACATGACGTTAAACTCTATTTTCCCCATCGTCCTAACTACATGATGCAAAACTGTACAGAATATTTGTGATACGTCCTACATGACATTAAACTGTACTTTTTCCCTGCTACATGACACTAAACTGTGCAGCACCAATAGTCCTAACTACAAGACTTTAAACTGCATAGTCCCTTCATACGTCTTACATGATGTTAAACTGTGTATCTTTAAGGTTGTTTCTACCTCTTGTTTCTCACACCGAGTATGACTCACGTGAGCTTAGAGCAAACCTCAACCATAACACTCTCTATGGGCCTCTAACCATGTGTAAGTCCCAACAACATTTTTTTAGGTAGTTGTCCCCAAGAACAACTTGATCATTAATTCATTCTTTAATTGAACTACACGGACTATGATCCTTACCTTCTAGGCTGGGTATGTAGGCAACCTCCCAAGGTTCAAGACCAAAACCAATCTCTTCACATTAGTTCACCTCCATCTCATACGATGTTGATTCGTGAAACTGCCCCTAGAATCAATATCTTTACATTGGTTCACATTCGTCCTTGTTATACGACGTTAAACTATACAACACTTTTGTCCAGTATGAAAATAAACTACAATATTATTTGATACCCTCACCTGAGAGGGAACCATTATTTACATTGATTTTTCAATCACGTTTCATCTCAAAGACTACATGCATACATGGCAATGCCCAAACCTTTTATCTTTGGTTAAACCATCGTTGTACTAAAGTCCCCTTTCACCCTTCATATGTATGAACCAAATTTGTACAAAGGGTATTTCTAGAACTATGTGGGCTTGATTCCCATCCTTAAGGGATACGTAGGAACATTCGAGTGTCCCTCGAATCCAGCCCCAAGTCTTTGGGCCTAACCCCAAATTCCACTTTCAGTCCCTTGGCTGAAAGGTCCCCATGAAAACACACACTGTGTATTTGTTACAATGGTCCAAGCTCTATGTCCCTAAACTTAGATCTCTAATCCTTTTGTCCCATACGACGTTAAACTGTAGTTTAAGAACTACATATGGCTTGATTCTCATCCTTATGGGATACGTAGTGAAGTCCAACATTTCAATTCAGGGCCCAGCCACAACATGATTATGGTTAGCATTGATCTATGTATCTCTGTACACATTGAACTATACCCATCTTTATGTGTTATAATCCTAACCTTAAATATTTTCAGATCCTCGTAACCCTTTTCATGACTTCTAGTCACAAAAATTTCAAACTTCTAAGAGTTCTTTTGTCTGACTATGCAGCACGTGCCCATAGGCGGCCTTGCATAAACAGTCTACATAACAGACTTGTTAGCCAAAAGATACTATTATTTGACTATTCATCCAATGCCCTTAGGTGGCCCTACATAATTCAACACCCTAACGGGTTTGTCGGATAGTGGTAACTTCATTATTGGGAAGAATTCCTCTTTTGTCCTTATTTTTCTTAAGTGATAGTATGTAGGGATCCGCAAAAATAGCCATCCTTAACATATTTGTGCCATATAATTTTTCATGATCTGAAAGTATTCAAGTATATGGTTTATATTCTCCTTACCTAAGTTTGGGTCAGACCTTCGTAGGAGTGATATTCATCCAGTTCTTCGATAATTTTGTTTGGAAATATTTTCTCCATATTCAAGTACCTCTTTCCATACAGCAAACTCTATACTTTGGAATATTTGAATCTCCATAAACTTTCACTGGCTTTTAGCACTAGGAAAGTAAATTTATGATAGTTCTTTTTCCTGACTATGCAGCACGTGCCCATAGGCGGCCTTGCATAAACAGTCTAGATAACAGACTTGTTAGCTAAAAGATATTATTTTATTTAACTATGCATCCAATTCCCTTAGGTGGCCCTGCATAATTCAACCCCCTAATGGGTTTGTTAAATAATGGTAACTTCATTCTTGGAAACTACTTCTTCTAATGCCTTTTAGCTCTATTTCATATCATTACTCAGATTCAAATATTCTTTAAGTCATAGCTTACATATTTTCCCTCATACTTGAGTATGGTACTATGTTTTCAGATGAGTTTTCAAGGAATTTATTCAATTCTAATCCATTCCGGTCAAAGCTATTTCGACCTTAAACATTAGCCTTTGTATGTCCGACATGCATGACTTTAAACTGCCAGATTTCTTGTTTTTCTTTTCACCTCAGAGTCAAATCCTCTTTTCTCTCCGGATCCAACTCTGAGGTGGGACTTTTGTTGACGCTCCTTTCCGTCACAGAGTCTAAAGACTGAAAAAAGATAAATAACTTAGTCCAAATTGATTAATCCTTTGAAGAAACATCAAAAATCGACAAAGGGATGAACAAGGAGAACATTTCCCATAGGTCGCGCATGTTCCCTCATGGTCGCGCAAGTACACTTGCGCGCTGCCTAGTGGTCGTGCAAGTCTACTTGCGCGACGCCTTATGGTCGTGCAAGTGACATGCGCGCCCTAAATGATAACCGCCCGGGGTCTTCTCTAGCCTATAAATAGACCCTTTGGGCCCCCCATTTCAGAGGATTTTTTTCCAGAAACCCATATTTGAGCTCCCGGCGCCCTAGTCTCTTCTCAAAGCTTCCAGAACACTTCTAAGGTAATTTCTTACCTATAACGGAAGATCTAAAGAGGGGGAGGAAGGCTTAAGTGTTGAAACTCATCAACACTTGCGCGCCTGAGTGGCCAGCCCTTAAGGGAAAAGGGCCACCCTTGCGCGCTACCTTACTCCTTCATTAGATCTTGCATGCCCTTCTTCTAGAAAACCCTCAAGAGGATTCTAAAGGCTTTAATGAAGAGTCGCTCAAGTATTACCCTACTGGTTAACCATCTCGCAAGTACACCATGTGTCACGCAGGCATACCTGCGCGACCAGGACCTGCGCGACCAGGACTTGCGCGCCCACGTAGTACCTGCGCACCTACCAGGACTTGCACGCCCCTGCCTTTTTTGGTGATTTTCTTGCCCATCTCACCCCTCTTAAGCCATTACACCTTTCCAATTCAAGATTTAGTCTTCAAGACACTCTTCAAATCCATTTTATGGCATGATTTCTTGATTTTACTTCCTTATCTAAAAGGAATTTTGTGGAATATCTCTCAAAACCTAGTGATTTACACATCTTTATGTCACTAAAGATTGAGATTTCATTCATTCAACCTCATCCTTTAAGATGATAGAATCTATAACCTGGGTCTCCTTTTCAGGAATAATCCCCAGTCATAAGTCCTCTAATATGGGCATCCTCTTTAGGAGTAAGCGCCAAGTCCCTTAATTTTTGGGCATCCTCTTAGGAGTAAGCCCCAGATCCCCTAACATGGGATTCCTTTCTTAGGAGTAAGCTCCACTCTCAAGCTTGGGCATCTTCCTTAGGAGTAAGCCCCAATTCTTAAAATTCCCAAATCTAGCTATCCTCTTTAGGATTAAGCCCCAAACCTGAATCCCTAACCTGGGCCTCCTTTTCAGGAGTAATCCCCAGTATCAAACCTGGTCCTCCTTTTCAGGAATAAGCCCCAGTTATAATCCTCTTAACCAGTCCAAATTTACCTTTGATCTGGGATTCCTTTTCAGGAGTAAAGCCCAATCATAAGTCTTCTCCTAATTTGGGCCTCCTTTTCAGGAGTAATCCCCAAGTTAGAGTATTCAAAATCTCCATGAAGCACATATACCTTTATGGACCCTGTTCCTGGATTTCTTCTCTAAAGTAAATCCTAAACCTTCATTTATCTGGGCAGTCATACATACATAAGCCCCACATTATTTCTTATGATTGCATCTTTCATGGCAAAATTGTCTAATTTTTACCAATACCTCTTGTTTCTTACACCGAGCATGACTAATGTAAGCTTAGAGTGTAAAAGTAATTGTGACATCCTTCATCGAGCCATCAATCATAAACATCATACTCCCTTACTCGAACTACGTGGGTTCTGATTCCTTTTCTAAACAAAGGATACGTATGTAGCCCATCTACGGGTTCGATCCCAACTCTAAAATAATCCATGTCCTTCTGAATGACAATAAACTTCAATTGCCCCACTGAGTGGATTTAAAACCATCATGGTCATCATAATGACCAAGAAACTTATATATAAATGTGTCGAAGGGTACCATTGACCAAGAATCTATAATAAATACAGATGATTCTCTATCGATGAAGAACCTCGAATACATACAAAAGATTATCTAAATTTCCTACATATTTAATCATTGATTGTCAGATCTGAAGGAAATCTCATTTTATACTTGGTAATGTAATAAGGATTCACGAACATAACTTAAATCTATAAAGAGAGTCTCGGAGTAGACAATAATTCCCCTAAAAAGGTGTGATGAGTCTGACCTCCCATCCTCTCGACCAATGAAAATTCATAAGCCTCATCAGTCCACAAACTAATGAGCACCTACCTTTGGAATGTAGGTCCGAATGGATGTGGAAGCATTGGATGTTTCCGGTTCTACAAAGAAACCCGTTAGAAACCGATCAGAACGTTTGAACCTCCCATTAAGGCGGTCATCCCCGGATTCTGAGGGAAACAACCTTTTTCGCTCATCTCATGGAATTGGGCTATAAAATTGTGGATACTAAACATGCAAAGATTCTGCTTTAGAGTTTTCTAGATTCATATGACAAACTCATCATCAACCTCACCAATAATATCCTAATGGATATGTTTTCCTTCAATGATGTTGATGCCATAGTTCTTGAAGTAGAAGGTTTGAATAAGGACAAGGAGGAAAGACCGACAACTTCATACCAAGAATTGGCTCTATCAATAGGGAGAGGAAGGATGGTCGAGTGTGGTTCCAGTGGGAGCCAAAATCATGGAATGACCAAATAAAGGAGTAAGAATATGAATGTCACATGTTTCAATTGTGTTAATAAGGGGAACTTCAATAAGTTTTGTTGGAATAATAAAAGTGGTGAAAATAACTCTCAGGGGAATGTGGTGCATACAGTTGGAAGTGGAGATATACTAGTTAGTGAAGCAGTGACAACTGCTGGAAGGAGACATCATCTCAATGATGCATGCATATCAAATCTGGAGTAGCATGGAACACGACATCTCGATGGGAATGGTTTTACCACTATAAATCCATCCCAGAAGGACTTGTGTACATGGGTAACGATCACACCTTGAAGAACGTTGGAGTAGGTACCATCAAATTTATGATTTATGATTTCATTTTTTCGAACCATCCAAAGAGTATTCCATGTGATGGTTCTGAAGAAGAATGTATTATATTTGGGAAAATTTGATGATATCGGATGCAAGACTCCCATCAATAATGGATTAATGAGAATTGTGAAGGGCATGCTTATGGTGATTAAGGTAGTGAAGATCTAAAAGAACCTATATATGCTTATGGGTGAAACATATAAGGAGGTAGAGATAGTTTTCACATAAAATACATCTATGGATGAGTTGACAATGTTATGGCATCATAAGCTTGGCCATATGTGATAATAAGGGATAAAAATTCTTACGGATCAGAAGTTACTACTTGGGCTTACAAATGTATCCTTACCATTTTGAGGTCATTGTGTTTTGATCCCGAAACACATGTTAAAGTTTGGGATGTCAACAACACGAAGCAAAGAGATCTTAGAGTTGATTCATTCAGACATTTGGAAAGCACTGATTATATGTCTGGGGGAGCAAGGTAATTTTTAATATTCATTGATTGTTTTTATAGAAGATGTGTGGTGTATCCAATTAAGAGGAAGGCATATGTTTCTAAAGTATTAAAACATTCAATGTGTAGAAGGAACTTGAAACTGGAAAGAAGATCAGGTGTTTGAGAACTAAAAATAGTGGAGAATGTACAAGCAAGGAATTTGATACTTTTTTCCATAATAAGGAATCAAGTGACAATTAATGGTGGCATACACTCCTCAATAGAATGAAGTGGTAGAGAATATTAACAGAACTCTATTAGATAGAACAAGAGTGATGTTGAAGAAAATAGGAATTGACAAAAAAAATTGGGCTGAAGCAGTGAATATTGCATGTTATGCGATCAATCGATCTCCTTCAATAACGATTGATATGAATACACCAATGAATACATGGAAGAGTAAAACCATTAACAATTCCCAGTTACATAATTTTGGAAGTCCTGTATATTCAAAGTTTAGTGACCATGAAAGATTGAATTTGTATTAAAGATCTAGGAAATATATCTTCTTGGGATATGCTAAAGTTTTGAAGGGGTATCATTTGTGGGTCCCAACTTCTCTCAAACTTATAATCAACAAAGATGTAATTTTTGCAGAAGAAAAGGTGAAAAATAAAACTTATCAAGACATGGATATAGAGAATATAGAAACTAAAATAGTCTAAGTAGAGGGAAAATCCAATGAACAACTAGTTTCCTCTGCCGCGTTACTAAAGCATGATTACCAAGTACCAGTTGATTTTGGACCACAAAAGTCATCTTGGGAGAAAAGGGCACCAGTATGGAACTCAGACTATATGACTAAGAGTAATATTGTATAATGCTTATCGATGGATGATGGAGAGCCATCTTCTTTTTTGGAGGTGACCCTGAGTCCAGATGTATCCTCATGGATGGCGGTGATGCAGGGGGAATATGAAAACCTGCACAAGAACAATACTTGGGATTATATTACATTACCTCATATAAGGAAGGATAACAAAAACAAATAGGTCTTTAAGTTCAAGCAGGATAAAAATCACCAGGTAGAAAGATATAGTGCAAGACTCGTGGTCAAAGGATATGCTCAGAAGGTATCTATAGATTTCAATGAAATATTTTCTCCAGTTGTTAGACTAATGACAGTTTGAATAGTTCTGGTTATTTGGGATACCTACATATTACTTAGAGAGAAGCTAGATGGGTGCATAATTTTCTCTATGGTGATCTTCATAAAGAGATATATATGCTCCAATTAGAAGGTTTTTTCAGAAGAAGAAAAATAGAACATGGTTTTCAGGATGAACAAATAATTATACAGTCTCATACATGAGCTAAGGTGTTGGTACATGATATTTGATTCCTTTATCATGAGCCTTAGATACAACAGACTTCATTCAGATCCTTGTTCATATTTTAGGGGTTTTAATGGTAATGATTAAATCATTCTTCTGTTGTATCTGCATGACATGTTGGATGTAGGCCCCAACAAAGATCAGATCTAGGAGATGTAGAGACAGTTGTCTAGGGAGTTTGATATGAAGGTCTTGGGACCAAAAAACAAGATTCTTGGGATGAATATTTATTGGCATAGAAATAATAAGAATATTTTAAAATAAAAAAATAATTACTTACAAAGTGTCTTGAAATTTTTCAACATGAAATACTGTAAGCCAATATCTATCCTTCTTACTATTAATTTCTAGGAATCCTCAATGATGAGTCCTAGAAATGAAGCATGGAGTATGGAAATTTCTTGAGTACTGTATGCTTAAATAGTGGAAAGTTTGATGTTCACTATGGTTTTTACTCGACCAGACATTGCACATGAAGTGGGAGTAGTTACTCAGTACCTGAAAAATCTAGGACGGGAGCATTGGAACACAATGAATAGGATTCTGAGATACATAAAGGAGATCTCAAATGTTGCATTATGTTATGGGATATTGGATTTCATCATATGACACATTTATTTAGATTTTTTAGGAGATTCTAATTAGAGGAAATCCACTACTGGTTGTTTATTTACTCCTGTAGGAGGATTTGTGAGATGGATTTCAAAGTTACGGTCATTTTTGGCTTTATCCAAGACAGAGGCAAAGTACATGGCATCTACACATGCTTCGAAAGAGAAACTTTGGATGATAAGGTTGTTGGAGGAGCACAGGCATGGACAGAAGGATATTCTACTATTTTTTGATAGTCAGAGTACCTTGAACATTATAATGAATTGATCATTCCATTCTAGGAAAAATCACATTGGTGTAAAATATCACTTTTTTATAGATGTGGTGGAGGAAGGAAGTGTGGATATGGAGAAAATGAATACTAAAGAAAAATGGAAGATTTATTATCGAAGGATATTGACTCTGATAAGTTTAGATAGTGCAGATCCTCAAGTTTCATTGTAGATACATGAGCAGTAAGTTTGTAAAATAGAAAGGATGTGTTGATATGTGATGGTTTATCAATCAAATCTCTAACTGGGGTATGTGTTGAGAGATATTCATTTGATGGATGGTGGTTGCAACTTCTATTTGTCAAGGGAGGCAGGCAGAGGATAGGTGAAGTGGGATGAGGTTGGTGGCCATCCTCACTAACCACCTAGTGGGAGAGGAGATAGAAAGGGGATGATTTCCTATAAAAAGGGCTCTCTCTTAGCTAGTTCATCATATCATCATCTCTATCCTTCATCACCTTCTCCTCAATTAGCATATTCCTTTTGTGTCATATTTTTTGTGATGTTTCCCCACATATTAAAGAGAGAATATTATGAGGGTTTTTAATTTGTAATAGTGAGGGAGTGTGTACCTATTTTTACCCATAGTGATATCCTTCGATTTTCTCATGGTTTTTTACCCATTTCATTTGGGAGGTTTTTTCACATTACATTTGGTGTCCATTTATTTCCACATTTTTTTACTTTATTTTATCTGTTGATTATTGTTTCACTGTGGGTAACTCATTTTTCATTCCCAACATATAGATTGAAAGGGTGTGTACTTAAAGATGAAAAGATGAAAGAAATTTATATATATGATTATAAAACATATGTTTCCACCTTGAGAATTTCCCCTATGCTATGGATGATTCAAGCTCCAAGATTCTTGGACTGGTCCATCTCCACATGTATCTGTGACATGAATGAATCCATATAAATAAGAGACCCTTCATCTGAACACAACCAGGGTCCAAGTGTGTCACCAATACCATGCAAGTAATATATATTGATCAGCGAGAGAGGGATACAAGGAAGACCAATCTAGACTGCCACCTAAGTAGATTATAATCTCTAGGGAATGTCAAGTGACCACCTAGAAAGCATGGAGCATCACGTGTCCAACACATGAAGAGAATGAGTCCAAGAAAAAAAATCCTCCCTAGAACTGAGAATCACATAGAAAGCATGTTGGTGAAGAACTAAAAATATTTTAGGAGAAGATAAATCCCGAGATGTGATAAAGGTATAATACTCTGATAAAGAAGAATGCTCCATCCCAAATTGAGCCACAAGCATCCACTAGTGGATGGTCAGTGCGGAAATTGCGAAATGGCGGGGATGTTTAGTGATGACATTCTGAAACGATTTTAACTCATGGTACTGATTATATATGGTGAATGTTTTTGTTTATTATGATGGTGATGATGGTATCTAGTGGTTATATTATCTGATGATTGTTGCGACGATTGATCAGAATCAGCGATGATGGTGATAAAATTACACTATTGATGGCAAGGTTTCCTAATGATGGTAGGCTATGTGATGCGACTTAGGCTGGTGTGGGTTCTCACGGCTCGAGGTCTCCTTGTGTTCTGAGGTATTTTTGAATTTTTAATCTTTTTTTGTGAGTCTTTGAATTTGGATCCCATGTAAGTTGTATGGTTTTTTGGGTATAATAACATATCCAAGGAAAAAACTATGACTTAATGAAAAGAAGGTTGAATCAACAAAACCCTTACAGCTATAGTAACATTTGTAAAAAACTCTTGAAAATGGAAACTTCTAAATAATTTTAAATAAATTTAATTCCATGTAATTTATGATAAAAATTCAAAAAAAATGGAATTATATACAACACATATTATAAATTTAGTGGTGACTATGTAATATGTCTCAAAGAAAGAAAATTGAGATGAGAAACTCTTACCTTGGACTACTGGTAGGTTGGATACACTCCAAAATCCTGTATGATAAACATAACCATCATAATTAATAATTTTGGAACTTTTTTAAAATCTATAATATTTATACTCTTTAATTATAATCATTCATTACAACTTTACTAGTTACTTACTGTTTATTGATATCTTCGAATGTTAGTGTTTTTTATGTTTTCATAGGTCTTGTAATGTCAATGTCAATCCCTATAAATAGATATCATGTTTATGATTCCTAGATTATATGAGTTATTATGTTATAAATTACCTAATGATATATAAATTTTTAATTTCATTCCATGATATTGTTTATTATGGTTCATGAAGTTGAAATTGGTGATGAACTTATTTCAGAAAATTTTAACCAAAACAATTATCATATTAATAATGTGTTTAAATGTTAATATTACCATTAAAGAATGTTAATAATTTTAGAAATATTATTTTATTCATTAAATAAATTCTTATGACAACCCATGTAGTTTGGTGATGAAATATGAAATATTTCATTCATGGAAGTGGTATTTTGCACATAACACAGACACAGTTTTAATTTTCTAATGGAAGGGAGAAAGATAGAAAATGGTTGTTCTACTAATATAATACAATTTCAATATAATAGTGATACTTATTTCATTATATTATTATTTTTATAATAGTATTAGATGATATTTGAAGAGAAAAATAGAGAAGAAATGGGCGGGGTGGATAATACTCATGTTGAGTGTTTGAATCTTCTCAGGTAGAAACTCTATGAAATGGAAGAATTGTTACAATTTCTTGTAAATAATTGCTTCAAACTGTTAAATAGGGATATATGGGAGGTAAATTTATAACATTCAATGTGATTTTTAAGTATAGGTGTGGGTTGAAGTGGGTGTAAGTAATCTCCTTTTATAGAGGTACATTTCTTTGGAAACTAAAGTTAGGTGAGTGGTAAGGATAGAATCACACCGGATTTAGGCAAGTAATGTGAAGAAATTTTTGTGAGACTTGTGGGTATAAATTTATTTTCTATAAACTATTTTCTATAATTTCTATTTTTTATGATGATTTAGTAAAATTTTAGTCATGGTAGATTACAACTTTTATCCTTTAACCTTGATTAAAAATATACATTGTAATTATCTTCTTTACTAAACTAATAAGATATAAGTCCTTACCAAATTTTAATATAATTAATCTTAATTTAGACTCTATTTATTCTAATTCAATTTTATAAATATGATAAAATTGGTTTTAAATTTAAACATAATATATATAGAAAAATAGTTTTTTCAAAAAAATGAATTTTTAAATATTAATTCTTCTTACTCTTATTTCTTACAAATTACTAATGAAATGGGTGCTAATATATTATTAAAATCAAATATATATTTTATTAAAATAATAACTTAACATAATATATCTATTTTCTTAAAATAAATTCATATTTAAAAAATACAATTCTTTTTATAAAATAAATTTTCAATCATAAAATGATTTTTTAAATATCTGAATATATTTTTATTAAAAATGACTTTAATTTTTAATTAAAATTATAGATGAAAATTTTCTTAAAATACACATGATATATATATATATTCATTGATAATTACATGTTTGTATCATCCTAAATTGTACTTGAAAAACCAATCAATATCTCTAAATAAGTGATGGGAATATGCCCTAAATATTTATATATGATATATATATAAACATATATATTTATATAACTTGTATGTCAACTTTCTTATAAACTCATTGGGTGTATTATTTGTGTATTGGACACCCGAATTATTCTCCTTTGAGGATTTCATTTAAATGAAACATTTCATAAGATGAAATTAATGGGAATTTAATGAATTCATGAATATGCTAAATATATTATATGAGACATTAATACATTCATTATAAGTTCACAAATTAATTAATACACCACCCAATAGATTCCACATGTTCTATATAAAACATAATTCCATATAATGGCATATGGGTTTAGATTTTAGATCCTTGTTCTTGGTTGATACCCCCAAACCTATTTCTCTCTTTCATCCTACTCTATTGTATATTTAGGTACAATAATACCATGGAGAAAATGTGAATCCCATTCAAACATTAGATGATTCAGTTTAGCCCATGGATACTCTTTGGTCAAGGAATTTCCTTTGGATTCTCTTTTTTATCTTTATCAATTCCATTCTATGGAGTTTGAATATGTTTATGATGATCTTCTATGTATGGAAAAATAATTTGAGTAGTTATATATTTCAGGTTTTGTATTCATTTACATATTTATTACATGGGATATCCTTATAAAAGGATTTTAATCACTTTTAATTGATATAATAATAATTATTTGACTCTTACAAAAACCTTAAATAGTACCTAAGGATAATACATGAAGTAGTGGTATTAATATATAGTGATTTAGCTAGTATATATTTCACAGTGATTTTTATGATCTTGAACTTCCCCCAAAAATAATTTTTCCCAAACTGTCCTTATTGGTGTTCGTCTTAGTATTGGTCTATGGTAAACCATAGAGAAGATACCTCCCTTATAAGTTTCAATAAATGATATTTTTTAGGAATTATATTATTCATTCCATTTTTTCATGTTTTTATTTATTTCATAATATATTTACTTCAATTTATACCCACTAATTCATTTAATATGTCACAACTGTTATATTTTAATTATAACATAGTTCATTTTTGTTGATTTTTGTGTGTAAAATAAGCTATCATAACTTTATAGAAATATAATTTTTAGGGTGTTACATTGGAGGAGTTGATGCAATAATGGGGCTATGTTATATTATTCTACTCTAGTTAGTGCACCTTAAACATTTCAATGAATCTATCTTTTCATTCTAAGATAATGAATGATCTGGCAAAATATCACTTTGATCAAGTTATAGTGGAAAAGGAAGTGTGAATGTAACAACCCAGGTAAATTTAATAGTAAATAAAATTTATTCCTTATTATTAATCATTAATCATATTTTATAGATTTATATTCATTATAATAAAATTGGGTAATTTTTTAGTCATAAGGAAAAAAGAATTATTTCTAACCAAATTTTGTTTTAATGAATTATATGGTTTTATTCAAAAAATTGATTTTTAAATTATAGAATTATTATTTAAAAAAATAAATTCAATTTTCTATTTCATCATGTCAAAATTATCTTAGGATAAATTTTTTATAATTTTATGAAAATTTTTCTTTATCAATAAAAGGTGAAAATACATTTTTTATTGAAAACTATATTTTAATTTTATGAATTAAAAAAGTTAAAAATTGTTTTAGAATTTTTTAAAAGAAAAAATACATCAATAAAATTATTAATAATCCAATTATGGTCTTTGGAATCAACATTATACTTTAGTTTGGAATAAAAAAATTATACATAAAAGGGCATTTTTTTAAGAAAATAGTTTTTCATCGCGATTTGTAGGTTTACATTTAAATTAAATTTTGAAAACTATTTGAATTAAATTTGATAAAATTGATTCATTTTTTATTAATAATTATTAATATTATTTAATATGATCAACTTAATTTTTGTCCAAATTAATAGTAAAAATACTAAAAATTGGTTACCATGGTTGTGGCTAAAACGAGTTTATCAAGGCTTAAACTAAAGAGATAATTGTTACATTTACCTAAATACTTGTATAAATTATATTTTATAGAAATATCTCAACCCAATATATTATAATATTCATAAATTATCCATTTTGGATCAATTTTGGGTGAGTAATACATTAATATGTTTTATTCTTTTTTAAAATTTCAAGTGTGTACTCTCCTCCACTTATAAAAGGACACCCATTCTCCTACATATCCATATTTAAAGAGAATTTTGGTTCAAAAAAATATCTATCAAAATACATTACATATATTCTGACACACGTCTAAGACATCCTTGTTTGACTAAAAAACCAATATTAGATGGATTTAGGTATAAACCTAAAGAGGTAGTCTGCATAAGAGTTATAGTTCTTAATTGATAATTTCCCTTTTATGTATTCTTCTACTTCCTTTAAATAATATTCAAAAATGTTGAAATAATAACAAAAATATATTCCATATACTGATATTTTTATATATTAATATCATAACTTATATCAATCTCTTCTTCCATCATATTGTAAACAAAACTATCTTTCGTGTGTGTGGCGGAATATGTTCTCACGAACCGATTTAATTCATTTTCTATCACCATCTCTAATGGATGATTAAAATGATTTATTAAATGTATATATATATATATATATTATATTGATTTCATGATTATCATTATTTAAGGATTCTATATCACATATTTTCTTACCTTTACATTCACTAAAAATGTTAATGTCCTTCGTGTGTATGTGTGGGCTACCACCTCCATAAAGAAATGTGATTCATTTTTCATAACCAAATAATATGGATGATATATATATATATATATATATATAATTTTATTTATATAAGTAATATTATATTTATGGTATAATAATCATTATGTAATGATAAAATAATACTTATCTTTTTCCCATCATGATTGTTTAAAAATTGAAACAATGCTCATGCATACGTACAACCTATTGTGTCGGTGATTTTAACATAATTCATTTTTCATAGTCATCTTTCATGGTTTTTTTAAAGAATTTTTGTTTTATGAAAATAATAATCATGTCATGATTATTATTATAGATATTATTGAATAATGACCTATTTGATCATAGTCCACTTAATAGGGTCATTTTGGATATATGATATGAATATCATCAAAATGTCTGACAGGAACATAATAGATTAAGTAATTGAATATAACAGGGAAATAAATAAAATAGAAGTAATAATAAACTTTAAAAGGTTCTTAATCAATAAAATAATAATCATAATTTTAATAATTAGTAATATAAATAATGTATGTGATGAGTCAGACTCAATGTAAGGAACATAATAACTTAAAACCTCGTTTAAAATGTTTTAATGATTTATTTTCAAAATATTTTACTTCCATGTCCAAATTTTTGAAATTATTTTATAGAAATTTTTGTATGGGAACAAATTAATCATAAAGGTCATTTTATGTCTTATTTAAATTTATTTAAATTTTTTTGAAAAGGAATATTTTATTTTATTTTATACGGAACATTTTTGAATTTCATTAAAAAAGGAAATAGGAATGTTCTATCTTGACATATGTGGCATCAAAAGATATTCCCACCAATGGAACCATTATTTGATATTTTTATTACTAAATAATATTATATATTTTAATTAAATAAAAAATCTCATTCCATTTTAAATATAAATTTTTGTTTTGAAAATGGGTCTTTAATAGGAAAGGGTATTTTGATATCTGAAAATGTTTTTCTTGTAGGTTTAAAAGAGTTTTTAAAGGTTTTATGACGAAAATGTGCAAGAATAAATTGTTTTATTCGTGATATATTACATGATAATTATATATTATAATGTTTTATCCGCATATAACTTATAAAATGGTTAATCAAGACGTATCTTATTTGAAGGGTGACCCTTATATAGCTTATATAACATGTGAACCCAATATAGCTCTACAATACATTGGGTAATGTTCCTTGTATTCCAAAGAATGAGAAATTTATAATTGGAGCATAATACTAGGGATTTTCTTGGGATCTAATAATTTATATAATCAGTTAAAGATAAGTCATGAATATAATACTCTAGAATTCATAAAAGGGTTTTTATTTTCTTATTGTGAGTTTTAAAGGATTTGTTTGTGTAAGAAGGTTTTTATATTTTTTATGAGATTAAAAGTTTTATATTGTAGGAAAAGTAGAAGTATAAGTGTCTACATTGAAACAAATTTGTTTGTTATGTAATAGTTATGACCAAATTCTCTAAAACTCTAAACCATAAATATATTTGTTAATATAGGAAAATGAATAATTAAATAAAAACTCAAGATTATGAAATTTTTGAAATCATGTCCTCATATTTGGTATCAATATAAAAGGTTTAGATAATTTAGATGTTAGGATAATGGAAGTAAAAACCCTTAAGATATTATAAATTATGGTTATCATGATATAACATTTGAATAGTACTATGTTGCTTTATCTAAAATTTGTCTATTTATAATCACTTTCCATAGAGAAAATAGGTAATCTGAGGAATGAAGGAACTAATATGACAATATACTTTTAAATCCAAAACCTAGAATGGTAAGAATTGGAATAGAGAATGTTTTTATAGTGATTGATTAGTAAACATTGGCTATAAATGGTGTAGAAATCCATGTTAGAGAGAAACCATATTTACCACAAAGGAACATGTTGATAGTTGGTCATTTCAAGAAATAACACACTCCTTTTTTTAATGAAGCCTTAGATTCACCAGTAGCCTATGTATGGATAAATTCATTGTTAAATATATTTGAAGTCATGATATGTTCAGAATGTCAAAAGATAACTCTTTCCTTATATCATTTGGAAGGTGAATTTTATCATCGCTAATATTTGGTTAAGAATACCAAATAGATAGAAGAGCTTCATTCCATGTAATGGGACATAATTAATAACATTTTCATGGATACATATTTCCCTAAGGTTATTTGAATTTGTATGGAGAAATAATTATTCTAACTAAATCAAAAATGTAAATATTTAATTGCCACATGTGAATAAAATTTTAAATGATTTTCTAGGTATGTACTACATTTTACTTAGGACCCTAACAGTAAAATTAATATATTTTAATGAATATTAAAACTAGGTTTATGAATAAAACTAACCTCAAGATAATTTAAGAGTTATGATAAATTTTTTCATTGTACTGAAAAATTTCAGAAGGAGTTTTCAAACACCTATGTGTCAAATGATGATAGGAATAAGAAGCGGTCAAGATAGAAAGAAATAGAGAAGTATTAAACTAAGAAATAGAGATTTAACCCCCAAAATTACCCATGTGTGGTAAAATCATATCAAGGAATTTTTTATAGGATCTAGAATGTGTTACTGGTGTGGTAAGTTTGTTCATATAGCTATTGACTGCAAAGAAAATACTCCTAAAAATCCAAGAATAGGGTAATAGATAGAAATCCATTGGTGAGATGTTTCAATTTCCTTGATAAGGTACATTATGCTAATTTTTGTCCAAAGTTAGTAACTCAAGGTGTAAATCATCAATACCAAAAAAATGTTTTGGTAAATACATTTTCTTCTTCAATGGTTGATGTTGGTCCATCTAATAAAGTAACGAAAGGTTCGTTACTTATTTATTTGAATTATTCCAATACCTTGTTTGATTATGGATATTCACATTACTTCATTTCAAGGAAATTTATAGTAAAAATAGGAATATCACCTCATTAAAGGAAGATAAAACTTTTGTTGAAAACTTTGGGTGGAAGTATTAACAAAAACAAGATTTATAATAATATACCTATTTTAATCAGTGGGATGGTATTTCCTAAAAATATTTCCAAAATACCCATAGTGAAGTTTAATTTAAATATTTATATGGATTGGATTTTAGTTAATCATTATAAGCTTGATTTTATATCTAATAATGTTGTAATCAATGTTTACATTCCTTTGATATTATATCGGGAATTTGAAAAACTAATTAGTGATAATAGTGAAAGTTACCTATGTCATGTCAACAAAAAGAATAAAATTTTCTAGATTAGTGACGGATAAGTAGTGAACAAATATATAGATGTTTTTCATGATTAATTTATTTGTTTTATTATTATTAGAGAGGTTATATTTATTATTTTATTAGGGCATAATGCTAAGAAAATTTCAGAACACCCAAATAAAATGGCCCAATTAGAACTTTTGGAATTGAGAATGTAGTTGCAATATTTGTTAGATAATGATTTCATTCATCCTATCACATGACCATGGGGTGATACTATTTTATTTATTAAAAATAAATATGGTTCAATGAGACTTTTTAATGATTATAGAGCCTCGAATAACATCATTTTTAAGAACAAGTATCATAGGCCACATAAAAAAGTTTATTATCTCTAAGAAGCATAATATTTTTAGAAGACAGATATCAGGTAAAGATTCCATTATTTGAAGGTTAAAGTGGAATATATTTGGTATATAGTGCATCAAACTAGATATGGGGTTATGATTTTTTGTTTATGACCATTAGGTTTTTTGATGCACCTATTGTTTTTATGGATCTTATAAATAGAGTTTTCCTAGATTTTTTAGATAAGTTTATGATTGTGTTTAATAATGAAATATTGGTATATTATATAATTCATTAGGATCCTAAAAAACACCTAAGGATAGTTTTTAAAATATTAAAATATAAAAAGATATATGGAATAGTAATTACATGTAAATTTTGGTTGCAACAAATTTCCTTCATCTAGTATATTGTTTCTAAAGATGGAAAAACCGGTGACCCTACAAAAACTAAAGTTGTTGAAGAATTTTGAATACCAAGAAATGTCATAGATATTTTTAGTTTTCTTATTTTTTGGATTAATAATGTTGTTTTGTTAAAAACTATTCTCAGTTATCTATCCTACTAACTAATTTAACGTAAAAAGGTGTTAAATTAATCCGCACAAAAGTGCGTGATTATTGTTTTGAAGGATTGAAAAAAATATTAGTGGATTCCCTAGTTCTATCCATTCCCTATATAAATGGTGAATTTTTATTCTACAGTCAATATTCATTGAAGGTAAATGGTTTTGTTTTGATGGATAATTATCATCCAATTTCATATTCTTCATGTCAATTGAAATTCCAAGAGGTAAATTATACTACACAAGATTAGGAATTAGCTATTGTGTTTTTCCTTCAAAAAATTATAGTCATCATTTATATGGAGTAAAGTATCAAATATATACTAATAATAAAAAATTTAACTATATATTCACTCATAAATATATGAAGATGAGGTGAAGAAGATTATTGGAACTGATTAAGGATTATGATTACACGATTCATTACCATCTTGAAAAAGTAAAAAAAGTATCCAATTATTTGAGTCAGAAATATAAATCTACAATAACCATGTTATTTTATATTTTGAACAAGGCCCTTTTATTAATGATTTAATTAATATTTGATTAGAAATTTTGTATAAAGAAACTTAATTTGTTTTTTTGGGTGTTAGTATAATTTTTGCTATCATGACGAATTAATCAAGCTCATAAGGTGGATCATGTTTTATAGGAAAATGAGGAATCTGTTAAAAATGGTAAGTTTCCAGAGTTTAATGTTGATAAAGAATATGTTATCAAATTGGGAAAGATATTTTATGTGTCTTGTGAATCCCAATTTAAGAGAGAATTGTTGAGTGAATCTCATAGTTTGCTATTTTTTCTTCATCTTAGAAGCACTAAGATGTATAGAGACCTTTAGGAGTATTAATAGTATGATGTAATGAAAAGAGATATTGTTGACTTTACCAAGAATTATTTGATTTTTCAACAAGTTAAAGCTATATTAAAATTATTTAAGGTGATCCATCAGCCGTTACCAGTACCATTGGGGAAATGGAAAAATATACCTAGGTATTTCATTGTGGGATTCTCAATGAAATCTAAATATAATGACGGAATTTATAATATTGTTGATTGACTAAAAAAATTCACATTTCCTTACCATTTGATCTACAATGTATTTAGATCAACATCCTTGAATTTACCTTAAGGAGGTAATCAGTTTTTATGGATTTATTCTCTCCATTTTGTCTGACCTCGATCCTTAATTTACATATCATTTTTCAAAAGGCTTTCAGAAGTCATTAAGAACTAAATTAAGTTTTATCATTGTGTTTCATCCACAATCTGATGGATAGTTTGTGAAAAATGAATCAGGCCTCAAAATGCAGGCTTTAATATTTTTCTATATATTTCCAAGGAATTTAGGATCAACATATTTAATTAGTTGAGTTTTATTATAATAACGGTTTTCATTTTAATATACAGATGGTATGTTTTCTAGAATTATATGGATAGAGGTGTCAGAATCTATAATGTAGGGATGAGGTAGGTGAAAGGAAGATTTTGGGACTATAGTTGGTTGAATAAATGGTTGAGAAGGTGAAGATGATTCAGAAACATAATATTATGGCTCAGAGTAGGAAGAAAAATTATGTTGATAACTGAAGAAAATATCTTTCTATCAAGGTAGGTGATCAAGTTTCTCTAAAAGTAACTTCACGAAAGAACCTAGTTTTTCACTTAGGCATATATTCTTTAAATTTCAGTCTAAATCGTTACTTTGGACATAATATGGATGGATAATGACTTAGTATAGGTATCAAGGGTGTCTGAGGTAATTTTAGGGCCCATAACCAATATCTTTTTGGGAAACTAGCCATGTCGCACGATTAGCACATGGTTGGTACATGGTTTGGCTAACCGTACAGATCAAAAAATTTGGATAGAACAAAATAAAATATTTTGTTCATGGACCTGTATACTAATCATGAAAGTTCCCTTCTTCCTGGGTAACCATGCACAGTTTGCGCATGGTTTTTCAAACTGTGCGGACAAACCCTACAGAACCAAATTTTCTAGGTAATTTTAAATATTTTCCCTTAATGATCTAATAGATCCCTCCTTCTTCCCTAATCTGAGTTTATGCGGGATTTACCTCCATTTCTCTCAAATTGGATATTTTTGAAGGCCAAAGCTAGGTATCAGGAGATCTCCTTTATCCTGGATCTAATCAAACTTATGTTGGTCATGTTGGATAGAAAAAGTAATTACTTGATTCCATTTAAGCCTTTCTACTTCTCTCTTTTTCTCAACCAATTTATCCGTGAATGAGCATTTTTCTATTTTCCATAGATCTACTATGATCCATGTCAAATTAAGGTCAAATACCAGAAGAGGAGAGTCATTCAAGCCTAAGGTGGGTGATTTATAACTCATCACTCTAGTTTATTGATTTTGAAATTTTTCATATGGGGCCCACTGATTTCATCAGGTGACGTTTATATAATTTTTAGGCCATTCTTATAATCATTAGAATTGTATGGTTAATATCTTCACAAATATGTGCTTAATTATTGGTGGTTATTCCAAAACTCCAGTCATCCCATGTAGTATGTTATTCCATAATTGGGTTTCTAGTGTTTTGACATATTTGAGCCACCGTTCGGGTGTACCTTGGATTGAACTTTCTTAGTGTAAGATTGTATATATTAAATGGTTTGATTTATATTATGAATTTCACAATGTCTAGTACCATATATTCTCACCACTTGACCCACCTAAGGTAAGTGTTTCAATTTGACAATAAAATATGAAATGTGAATCGGCATGTATACTAAGTATATAACTTTTCCTTAAATGTAAACTAATAATTGGTTGCATATCTATAGAACCTCTTAAAACATTAATGGAAGGAAGTGGAATGAACCTAGAATATGGAATATGATTTCAATGGATTAAATGAATGGTTTCATGCTACATAGAATTGTTACACTAATGAAAGGAAATCCTTGAACCAAATGACTTGATTAAAAGTTTGCATGCTACTTGGCATTGTAACACTAATGAAAGGAAGAGCATGAACCAAAAGACATGATTAAAAGTTTGCATTATACTTGAAATTATAACACTAATGAAAAGAAAGGCTTGAACCAAATTAAATATTACATGAATTCAGTATCAAATAGGAGTGGCTTGACTCCGGCACGCCTTGGATTCTGATCGGAGAATTCCATGAGCACAAGGGAACCCCATTCTAATTCAAGTATACGACTTGCATAGGTTAAGACCCACCTAGATCCTAATTCATGTCTATTATTTAGATTCCTAGAATGACACCATAGGATCCCTTACATATTATCATAGGATTCCTCAGATACATTCCTTGGATCCAGTATTGAAAAGTAGGTTCCATGGTTAAATCCCATCGGTCCCAATCATTTTTTAGGCTTGTTGTACCTTAGATAAACTCCTTGGACTTGGTAGGAATCTCATTGTGGAATGCCTTGGACTATACTCCTTGGATTACACTCTTACCCCATGCCAAAATACAGTTAATACTAAGTTAGGGACCCTTGAGGTCTACGTCACCTTGCTTATTACCATGTGGTTTCACTATTAAATATCATTATAGTTTGTATTATTATAACTTGGAACCCTCACTATTCTTAAAATGTGATATGTTACAAAAAGGTAACAGTCAAATAATGAATTGGTTACATGTTCAAACACCATCCAAGGGATGAATCAGGTACTTGGGTATTTAGTTGTAGTGTACTACTTTATATATTCATGCTTGCACACTGTTACATTTCCACTACACTGGTCAGATGCTATATACATCATTAGTGGTATCCCACTGAGATTTATCGCACACCCTCTTTAGGCACCATTTAGTACCTGGAATTGATTAAATGGTTTAAGGTGCTGTCAAATGGAATAATATATGTTCAAACACTTGATTTCTTTTTGTCTATGATGGATCTTGATAGAAGATGACCGAGCTAGAGATTGGGATTCTTGGGATAGTCTTTGATTTCTATTATACTTATGTGAAAAATGTTATGTCTGATATCTTGTATCCACGTTTTCCAATTTTCTAGGGACATGAGATATTATCCATCATCGAATGTTATTATATTTATTTCTGTTAGTTTTTCTATTGTATCTATTTTCTTTTGTGACTTCTTCTTAATTATATTACTTTTTCTATTTATCTATGTTTATATTCACTCGTTGCACTGTGGTGTGGTAATAAGGGAATAATATCCTCATAGAAACACCATCAGCGCATGCTTCTAGTTAGTAGCCTTTGGATTCGAGGAGATGTGCTAGAGGCCATGTGGCCCATCATGCTCGGGGAACCCATTAAGTGGCATCTGGGTCTGAGATTTCATGCTTCAAGGGAATGTGTTATGAGTTTTTCGTAAAAATGGGAAGCTAAGTCCATGGTTCATTGGACCGTATGAAATCCTAAAAAATTTTGGATCATTTACTAATAGAATGTCCTTGACTTATATTTTATCTTAGGTATAAGATATATTTCATGTTTCAATATCAATAAAAAATAATCCAAACTCATATCATGTTTTGAGACCTGGAGTTGTTCAGTTGGATGAGAACCTTTATTATAAGGAACATCTGATAAATTTTTTTTACTCTATTGAGAAGGTGTTGCAGAATATGGTAATCCCTCAAATTACGATTTTATGGAAAATTAAAATGTTTCAAGAAACAACATGGGAATTAGAAAGTGATATGAAGGAAAAATATCCCCACTTGTTAAATTATTGAATAGAATTGTGAGAACGCAATTTCCAAAAGGGAGGAAGAATGTAACAAATCTAGTATAGTTAATAGAAAAAAAATTAATTAATTATTAATATTCACTAAATATATTTTATAGTTTTATATTCATTATAATAATATTAGGTTACTTTTCAGTTAAAAGGAAAAAACATTATTTCTAACCAAATTGGGTTTCGTGCATTATATGATTTTATTTAGAAGATTTATTTTCAAATTATAGAACTTTAACTTGATAAAATTAATTTCTTTTATTTATTATTTTAAAATTATCTTAGGTTAAATTTTCTATAATTTTATAGAATGTTTAATTTTTCAATGAATAGTTAAAAATACAAATTTTTATTGAAAACATTTTTTTCATTTAAAGAATTTAATACAAAAAAAATTATGTTTTAAGATTTTTTCCAAGAAAATATAGTTTAATAATGTTATTAATAATTTAATTGTTGTATTTTAAATAAATGATATAATTTTATTTTATATAAAACCATTTTTATACTCATAATGTCATTTTAAAATAAAACCATTTTTCATCGCATTTTGTAGCTTTAATTTTAAACTAAAATTTTCCACTTTGTGAATTGAATTTGATAAAATATAATACATATTTAGAATCAGAATAATGAATATTATGAAATAATTTTAACGTAATTTTTTTCCTTAATGAACAGTGAAAACAATAAAAATCTATTACTATGGTTAATGTTAAAAAAGGTTTACCATGTGTTATACTAAATAGATAATGGATAAAATGGACTAAAAACGTGATTAAATTATATTTTTTAAACATATTTATGTCATATATCATCTAGTATAATAAAATGGTCAAGTTTTTTACCATTTTGTAAGAGTAAGATATTAATATATTTATTTATTTTAAACAATTTCAAGTGTGTACTCTCCCCCACTTATAAAAGGACACTGCCTCTCCTCTTATATATATAGTTAAAGAGATTTTTAATTCATCCAATACCAACCGAAATAACTTCCTAAAATTATTACCCATTTCAATATACTTCCATTCTCAATTTGAAACCCAATCAATGAAGTATTTAGTTATAAACCTAAAGAGGTTGTATGAATAAGAGGTATAGACATTAACTATGATTTTTAAATTTATTTATTCTTTTATACACTTTAAATATTTGTAAAATATGATGAAATAATAACACCAATATATTCCATATAATAATATTTTTTATGTAAATTTCAAAACCAATATATATCTCTTCTTCTAACAAATGGGAAACAAAATCGTTATTCGTGTGTACAGTGGACTACCACCTCACGAATCGATGTAACTCATTTTCTATAGTTGTATCTCATGGATCACTATAAGGATCTAATTAATATATATATATATATATATATTATATTAATAAAATATTTATAATTCAATAAATATGATATAACTCCTATTTTATTACCCATCCATTCATTAAAAAATGACAATGTTGTTCATCCATACGTGTGGATTATAACGTCCACGAAGCAATGTGATTGATTTTTCATCACCACATCACATGGATGACATATATATTATAATTTAAAGATATAATATTGTTTTTATTATATAAAAATTATTCTTCAAATATAAAATAATACTTTCTTTCCTTCCAACATAATTTTTGAAAAATAGAAACATTACTCAAGCGTATATATGGCCTACCGTCTCCACGATTATAATGCATTTCATTTTTTATAACCATATTTATTTTATGGTTTTAAAAGTATAATTTATGTATAAATATTATAAATATTTCCTGATTATTTTTCTATATATTTTTTAATAATTACCACTTTGACCATATTGAACTTACTGAAGTCATTTTGGATATATGAGGTGAATATTTTCAAAATGACTAACATGAAATTAGTGATTAAATAATCCAATATAACAAGAAAATAAATAAATAAAATTGAATAATAAACTTTAAAATTTTCATTAATAAGGTAAATATTTAAGATAATCTTATTTTTCAAGAATATAAAAAATGTATGTGATTAGTCAAACTCAAGGTGAACGACAATTTAACGTAAAACCTCATTTAAAATATTTTGAAGATTTTTTTTCAAAATAATTTCCTTCCATATACATATTCTTAAAATTAATTTATAGAATTATTTAAGTTTGAAGAAAGTTGTTATAAATAATATTTTATTTCTATTTTGACTTTCTTTAAAAGGTTTTTAAAAGAATATTTTAACTTATTTTTTGAGAAATTGGCTGAATTTATTTTCAAAAAGAAAAAAGGATTATTCTATTTTAACATATACGATGTTAAAGGATTTCCCCAACATCACAAACTTTATTTTATATTTTTTTACTTTATAATCTTCCATGTTTTCTTTAAATAAAAACCATCCTTCCCTTTGTTTGTGAATTTTAGTTTTAAAATTGGGTTTTTAAAAGAAAAGGGTATTTTAATATCTAAAAATGTTTTTCATGCAAGTTTAAAAGAGATTTTTAAATGTAATTATGATGAAAAGATGAAAGAATAAAATTATTTATTCATGATATAGTTCGTAAAAATAATAAATTATGACATTTGGTCCTAATAAATCTTAAATAATGGCTGATTCTAATATAGCTTAAACTATGGATGAGCCTGATATATCTTATATGACGAGTGAACTAGATATAGAACCCCCAATGAATTGTGTAATGCTCATTGAATTAAAAGGCGGAAGGGAGGGAGTTCACTGAGGTGGTTTCTCCTTTATATTTAACAGGTATCTAGTAACTTCTGACATTATTTTAACATGATTTATAAATATAATTCAATATGTTTCCTAAAAGGGTTTCCATTTGATTGTTATGGGTTTTAAAGGTATTGTTTAGTAAAAAGGTTTGTCTTTTAGGAGGTAATAATTAATTTAATACACTCAAAGAATATATTTATGAAGTTAAAAAAATTATGATTTCATGTTTTTCACTTAACATACCATTTTCTTTCTTTTGTGTCATTTATTGGGATTTTTTTTCCCATCCCACATTTTTAAATTTTTTTCAGAGGGTTTAAGGTTGGGTGAGAAAAATAAGAATTAAAGTTGAAATTCATGAATATTTTTCATGAAAATAAAATGTATTAAATTGTAAAAGTTTTATATTATGGTAAAAATGTATACCAAGTATAATTATCCACATTTTTACATATGGGTTTTTTATGTAAGATTTATGACCTAATTCTCAAAAAATATAAACCATATAGATCTTCCAGAATGTAAGAAAATAAATTATTGACTAAAACTGAAGATTATGTAATTTTGAATTTGATGTATTTATAGTGAACAAGCATGAAATTCACACTAATGAAAATATTAAAGTTTTTCTAATATATGATATTGACTCTGATAAGTTTAGACTGTGCAGATATTTCATAAATATTCTAGAGACACGAGATACATGTTTCGAAGATAGAAAGGATGTTGAGAGATTTTATTGGTTCTCAATCAATCACTAAGAGGAAGATATTTCTTCAATTACTAGATTCTTAAATCCACCCTTTATATTTTATTTAGGGATGGTACATCCAATTAATTTCATCAAGGGGTCATGTGGGGCTAGTGAGGTGGGTTTAAAAATCACCCAAATCCACCCGTAGAGGAGGTGAGAATGAGGGGTTAGGGGCCTTTAAAGGTTATTTAACTCTCATATTTTTCATAACCAACTCTTTAAGATCCACATCATCTATTAGTTTTTGTTTTGAGTGTGGTATTTTGTTATGTTTTCTCTCTAATTATTTAAGATATAATTTCTTTGATCTTTTTCTCCTTGAAACAAATAGAGAGAAGGGAGAGAGAGAGTGTTTTTGTGTGTGTGCGTTTCTATCTTCTTTTACCCACGGTGATCCAAAAATTTATCCATGGTTTTTTACCCCACTTCATTTGATGGTTTTCCCAGTTACATTCAATATTAATATTTCTCCATTTTTTCAATTTATTTTAACAAAATATTATCACAACACCAATGAGTAAACAAATTTTCCATCCAAAAAAATAAAAGATGTAAAATTTTGGGAGGGGTATGGTGATTTTCTCACTTGTAATGACTCATATGGAAGTGGATATGAATGTATATAGGTTAAGGGTTTGGAGAGAGGGATAGAGATGTCATCAAGGGAAGGTAAGGGAGGTGAGACATTGGGAATCACTTTGGGTCACTCAAAAAATTATATCAAATGGAGGGAGGGGAGTGTAGAAGGGAGGGAAAAGGTTTAGGATTAGGAGAGGGTATCTATAAGTGAGGAAATGTAAGATATTTGTGGGATTTTGAGTTTCCTATAATGATATAAGGAAGGAGCATGGTAGTATTTTTTAGGATTGTGAATTTTTAAGTGAGGGTTATGGATTGAGTAAAGTTGCAACTGTTTTTTAAATTTTATTAATGTAATTTAATAATTAAATTAAAAAATTATCAATAAAATTGTACTTAACATCAATAAATTTTAAGGGTAATAGTATTATTTTATTATTTTAAGGAATCATCTATATTAATTCCAAAACAATATAATGCCCATGGTATTTACAAGTTACACCAAAATTTTGGTGTTGATTGGACTTTAAAAATTATTCTAATATTATTAATGGTCCAATTCATAAATTATCGTACCTGTATGGGCCATCCTTTACCTACGTATGATAGACAACATGATCAAGATATATCCCATAGTCATATCAATATGTGTTTTATTTCACAAAAAAAAATATTCATCCCATCCCCTAAACCCTATTTTTTCCACTTGTCCAATGAATTCCTCCCCCTGAAAAACATTTCCCAAATCCAACACCTCAATGTAGCCCATCCCCCTATGCTCTTTTTTTCACTTCCCCTTTCCCCTTTATTAATAATTGATACATCCATTATTATCCCTCACAATTCATTATCCCCTCTTACTATACACCCTTAAACTAGATCCTCATCACCATTATATGAAGAACCACACCACACCTCCCTCCCTCAACAATATGACTTCATGAAATCAAACGTCACCTACACCTTTACTAAAATCTAACCCTCTCTCCCCAATCCTTTCATCTAACACATGAATCATACCAAAAATCGTGTATAGAGTTTTTTCTAGAATCCTAATCATGTAGATAACCTCATGTGAAGTTAAAATAATGTTCAAAAAAATAAGATTTGTGAGGGTTTTGTATTTATTGAAGGAGATTGTTTTCTTTTATTGGTTGTAGTGCTCTCTATAATTATGACTTTTGGAGATTCCCATGTCCATAATGTCCCAAATATTTCCATGTATTATTTTAAATATTTTATGGAATTATTTAATGACCAGACACTAAGACGGTGTGTGATTTCGAGGCCCAGTATTCCATGATTAAATGTTTGAAAAATATTAAACTTTAAATACAATGAATGAGTAATTTTCCTAAAAAAAGAATAAATTCTAAATAGTCACCTAGATCAGAAATCTGAGGGCATTGTTGCATTTATAGAAGTGAGTTTACCCTAGGGGGCCTAACATTGCTGATGTGGGTCAATTGTGAAAATTAGTTTTCATACATAATGGGAAGAAAAATATTTTTTTTGTATCTCGTGCAAAGAAGTTTCTTTTAATTTTAGTTTTTAGCAATGATCCAGGGTTATGCTCATAACCTAGAAATTACATGAATACTTTGGAGAGAACCTTAGAGAAATAACTCAATTGACTATGACAGGATGATAGATCGAGATCATTCTTGACGAATCGACATCGGCAATGAAACCTTGACAGTGAACGATCCTTTCCTAGGTATAGAATTATGATTTTAGTTCTTTATTTCCCCATTCATAGAATCAATGATGAATGAAAATCAACCCACGAAAAGTTTGATTAGTGGTTCGATCATTCTTGTGGGATGGGTTTGATTGTGGAAATTATTTAGGGATGATTATAATAATATATAGTTTTTATTAATCATTCTTATGAGAAATGATTGAGAAAAAAATGAATTATAGTTGAGGTTTATTCCTCAAGTTGGTTTTATGTGATTCATTCTCACTTTTCCCCATGTTTTCTTAATTCATCATAGGATATTAATGAATCATCGTTGTGCCTTCTATTCTTGGTACAATGATCTGAAATAGAAGATCTAACCTCATGATGAAATAGTGGAGGTGCGATGGAGAAGGAAAAGAGTGGTTTGGTTGGGAGAGTGGTGCATGGCAGTGTAGGTTGCGACGCATAGTGGAGGCCACGATGGCAGCTTCGGTCAGTCTTTGTGAACGGTGGAGTGGGCCTAGGGGGTCGGTCCTGGCCAACAATGAGGTGAATAGAGAGCCTCTAGTGGGGCAGTCAGTGGAGGTGGAATTTCGCAAAGAGGGGGCTGCATGGGACCCATAGCAACTGTGAGTCCACGGGAAGGTGGTTCGGGTGGGGTTTGTGCGGACGCAGTGGGCTGGCCGCATGGTACATGGCACGGTAACACATGGACTAGGGGGCATTTGGCAAGGGAAGACCGCATACAGCGGAAAAACCGGCACCTGTGTGTGCGGGCTGTCGATGGGGAACCGAGCCATGCTAGGCAGTCTAGCAGGCCAGACAGGACCAAACCTAGAAAACCAGACCTGGACTGATTTGGTGGTGGGTGGGGTCAGACCCAGATCGATCCTAGGTCAGATATTTTTACTAAAATGATCATAATTTTCCAACTAAGTGTCTATTTGACATGTCATTAGTGGAATTCGTACCATTGAGATGAGACAGTCCTTATGAGAATAATGGTGGGTTATAAATTGGATATATTTCTGTGGACACGGTCCATTTTCATAGGTAGTACTTTGGGTCAAGGTACATGGTGGGTGTGACTACTACTACTCATTATACACCCTCCATTTCTATATGGGTTTATTCTCTCATTCATCATATCTTAGAAGAGTTTTGTTAGGGTATGTTCCCTTTATCACTTCCCCAAAGGTTAATCGATATCATTCCTTACTCATGGGATTATGATACCTTTAGTATAACTTCCTGGATATAGACATGGGAATCCCCTGAGAGGCCCAATGCAGGATCCTTTATGCATCTTTGTTCTCATGGTAGAGTATTCGTTATTGAGGTGACCAAGTTCAGTGAGCGTCAATCCTCTACTTAGTAGGTTAATCTGTATAGAGTCATTGGTATAACCCCATGGACCAAGATGTAATCCTCCAATGATTTGTCATGTCTCTCTTTAGTTCATTCTCTGTGTCTCTATCTCTCAAGACTCTTTTTTAAGAATAGTACTTCTCAGATGGATGGCATCAGTCTTGTTCGACTCTGAAGTGTGTTCTACCAGATGTGTCCTTCTGGAATATTAGAACTAAATCCCTAGTGTTAGTATGTAGTGGTTATGACTTACCCTAGACTATGTGGTATGGTTTGAGAATATCTATATATTACTGTTATATGTTGTAGAAATATGCCTGTGTAGAGATTATTTTACCCTTTCTTTGTGTTCTTTTTATGTTTTGGGGTGTTGTACTGTGTTTTTTTATACTCACCGTGGTTTGGGATTTTCCAACACATGTCATTTCTTATGAAAAACTGCAACCCTTTGACAAAGTCTAGGGAATACTAGGACCAGATGGAGAATTTTGAGATCAGACAGACCATGTTGTTTCTACAGCTTTAGAAAGTAGCCCCAGTACCTTTCCCCTAGCTTGGATCAGGTAGGGTTTTCTACAGATGAGTTTCAGGAACTTGATTACCGACTTTCTTTTTAGTGGTCTGCTATTCTAGACCAGTTTAATTTCCATCACTTTCACTATTTTACTCTAGTTGTGCATTATAGTGTTCCTCATGCAATTTTTTTCTTAGTGATTTCACATTTCATCATTTGTGGGATTGGAGATGTTTTTGTTCGTATATGTACTCATAAAATGCCTCACATATTAGTGAATGCCTACTTTGTTCTATTCACCATACCCTATCCTATTGGAGGCAGGCTTGGGGATTCGTGGCAAGGGTCCCATTAGGATTGGTCAGGAATATGTCTTTCATGTTTTGTGTTGAAAAGAGTAAAGTACATATTTCGATTATATTTTATAGGTGATATGTTTTCTTCTAAACTTGTTGATTTTTCAACAATCGGTTATTCAGTCGTTCATATTTAGATTCATACAATCAAATTTAGTTTTTATCTATTTTATTTAATGATTGAAATATGAAAAATATGATTTCTAATACTCTTGAATAATAATATTTTTATGCTATTAATAAAGTACATAATTTGATGTGAAATCAATTTTTGGGAGTCGCTATTGTGTACTCTGTGATTATAGTAGATTCATATTTCTAGACTAAGTCCCATGGATTTTCCCATATTGGATTTCTATGTTAAAATTTTTGGTGCTGATAGTTTATTCTCTATAAGTATATTTTGATCCATTATTTGTTCGATTTAATTTTCTTGGCTTGGGAAAAGGGAAAAATTTTATTTCCATTTCATGTTCACATTGTTTCCCATTTTTGTGTTCATTTACCACCTTCTTTCCCAAATTTTATTATCAAAGTTGTGGTTTTATTCTGATAAATCATGGATATTAATTATTATCATATGATTTTGTTTATTGGAACCAATTTTCACAAGTGGTAATTAAAAATTAAGGATCTCCTTTTTATCAGGAGAATTAATATGTCAGTGTTTGGTAGCCAAAAGCCCAAAGGAAATACCAACGTATGCTTGGAGTTTTACCAGGAAATGGTTTTTAGTTTCATTTTCTAGTGGGTTTATGATAATGTGGGGAACTATATTTTCAACATCTCTCATGCCAAAATTTTCTTGGAGAATATTGAAACAATAGATGCTTCCAAGATGGAAAATAATAAGTTGTTTCTTATCAAAAAGGTGATGAACATGAGGTAAAAAATTTACATTTATTTTTAATTATATAAGTGAATTTTACAGATATTTTTATTATTTATCTAGTATGGATGATGATTTTGAAGTATTGGTTTTAGTTATTTGGATTCTTAATACTTTACATGATTCATGGGAGAACTTACATGTTAGTCTAACTAGTTTTTCTCCAACTCATGTTTTGATATTTAATTTTGTCAAGTCTACTATTATAAATGAATAAATTATCATATGTACTAAAAAAAGATATTTTTTAGTGGTTTTTTCACAGATAATATGTTGGATAAGTGAAAAAATGAATTATGGATAGATAAGTCATGGAAAATCAATGTAAAAGAAAATTCATAAATAAGAAAAAAATGTTTTGAGTTTCATCATTATGGTAATGGAATATCAAGAAAATTATTTTTATTAACTAAAAATGGAAATTAAAATAAAGAAAAAAAATAAAAGAAAAATTGTGATGGATATGATCATGTCATCATCACTATAAGCGGTGAATGTCTTTTTATATGATTCTAATGATGTGACTTATGATGATCCCTGATTGGTAATTGATAGTATCACTAGACATAGAAGAAGTAGTTCTTTACATATTATATCTGAGGTAATTTTGGGATTTTAAATTTGGGTGAAGATAGAGATGCTAACATTGTAGGTATGGGAACCCTTTTTTAGTTGGGTATAGGAATTAATCTAATTTTAAATAATGTTCAACATGATCTTATATTTTTTCTAAATATCATTTCTACCATTGTTCTTGATGATGATGATTTTATCCAAACTTTTGGAGAAGGAAATTGGTCAGTTTTGAAGAGTTCATTAATAATGTCTCAAGCCAAGAAGTAGTCTAGTTTGTAATGGATGACAACTTCTTTTTATTTGGATACATTTAATTTTATTGAGTGTAGAGTTTCTTCCATAGTATGGAAAAATAAGACAATCCACATCAAATAGAAGGGGATTGGTTTTTTGGAAATGATAAATTTTCTTCCAAGTATAAAAAGTGTCAAATTATATTTACTAAATCCTTAGATAGCTATAAAATAAAGTAGGTTTAGTTAAAGTAATCATCATTTACAAAGGAATTTGTGGGAAGTTGAGCTGGTACGCTCCATTTTTTTGGTCCTTCAAAGTATAATACTTTTAGAGATAGGATTTATTTTATAAATTTTATTTATGTTTATTCAATAAATGTTTTTGTTTCTATTTTAAATTCTTAAAGTTAGTAGCTTAGTGATTTTAAGCAGTTTTAGGTTTATATTGAGTTTGAAATAAGTGAGAAGATGAAATGTATTTTCATTGACAATAAGGGTGATTTTGTAGGTCCATTTGATGATTATTATAGGTAGGAAGGTATTCAACATCAAGAGACAACTTATGAGAAACTTCACTTAAATGGTGCATATAAGTGAATTATTAAGACTTTCATGTAAATATTTTTTGGTTTTCTTTCTAAATAAATGTTTCCTAAATTTTTTTTGGATAAGAATTTATTTATTTCAATATATATTAAAAAAATTCCACACATGGTTTTTTTCCGGAAAACACTCCTAGTAGGTTTTATTACATAAAAAAATATTATGTTTGATCACTTTCATATTTTCAATTATAATAATTTTGTTCTAGTTTCATGAGATGAGAGATCTATGTTTGGTGGTAAGACCAGACAATGAATTTTTATTTTTTACAGACATGACGAGTTTTTGTAGGGATTTTATGATCATGTTTTAAATAAACTCATCAGAAGTAATGAAGAAATATTTATGGAAGATTATACTATTGTAAATGTTAAAATGGGAGTAAATCCACTTCACAAAATTCTTTTGGCTTTTCAGTCTCCAAGAATTATTTTTATTCATTTTTTTATTCTAATTATCATGTTGATTTTAGAATGATATTCAGGGTGAAGAAGATAGAGTTGATGAATCCAATGCACCTGTTGTTTCTAATAATCTAGTTATTAGGGTTATTAGTGAACCTGTAGTTCCACTCATGATATCATCTTGGAATCATACCACTTATACATAGTATTCACCTGATGAGTATGTGCTCCTCACTAGATAGGGAAAACCAAAATATTTTTATGGTGTGGTGGAAAGTGATTAAAATGATAAATGGGTTGAATCAATAGATGTTTTAATGGTATCATTTAATAAAAACCACACTTTAAAACTAGTTAAATCACATAGGGGTAAGAGATCTATGAAAAAGTGTTGGATTTATCGGATTAAAAATGAGAAACGATGTTTTATTCTATGATATAAAGAATGGTGGGTTTTTAAAGGATACCATCACAAGAAAGGTATTCCTTTTGATGAAATTTTATCACTTGTTGTCAATATGTATTCTATTCAGGTTTTTTTGGGTTTGGCTACAAGTTTGGATCTACAGGTTCAGTTTATATATGTGAAGAAAACTTTCCTCCATGGTGATTTAAGGATGAAAATTTATATGGAGCAGCCTAAGGGTCATGCTGAAATAGGTAAGGTCGATTATGTCAGTGGTTTGAAAGATTGGTGAATGGGCTAGGTTATTCTTTTGTGATAAAATACATGTGGCCAGATCATTATATTCCTCACATGACGATCTCCTATAAAAGAAATAACAAGAAATTATGGTCATCTCAGGAAAGATAAATTGAAAAGATGCTTCAGATATTTTCTGTCGAATGATACTATGTGAAAAATAATCCTCTTACTCCACATATTAAGATTTGTTATTTCATTCACCTTATGTTGTTTAGGATAGAGGGATGATGAAGCATAAACCTCAATCATATGGTATTGGTTTTATAATGTTTTTGATGGATATAATAGTCCTGATATGGCTTATATAGTTGGTGTGGTCAGTAATTTTCTATAAAATCTAGATAAAGAATATTGTAGAGTGGTGATTTATATAATCTAATATTTTTTGTAGTAATTTTTATTTGATATTTAGTTTTGTTAGTGGGATACTAATTATTTTTCGATTCAAATATTCAAATATGATAGGAGATATGGATTTTTGAAAGTCAAATTTAGGCTATTTCATTATTTTTTTTCCGAGGGAAAATATCATGGAAGTCAAAATTGTAGATATGTATTGTTTTTTCTACCACTATGTTTTTGTTTGTTACATTAATACAGACATTAAAATAATTATTGAGGAATAATAATTTTATTCATGATCTCAATTTTAATCTGGACTAGTATATTTCATTTTGTGATAGTCAGAATGATATATTTTAAGGAAAGAACCTTCATGGATATAGATAAACATTAATTCAGTGGAATTATTTATCAGTGAAAAAAAATCATTGATAAAGGTGTGACATTTTACAGTGCTAACTAAAATCATTCATAAAAAAATTTATCAATACTAAATAAAGTGTTGGTAAAATTTGTGACATTTATCACTAATTTTTTAGTGCTAATAAAGGTCAACCATTATCAAGGCTATTTTAGCATTGATAAAATAAATTATGAATAATTAAATTTAAATACACATATTTATAGATTTTTAAATGTACTCTAAAATCCCAAATGCCTTATATTTTTATTTATTTTTAGATAATCTCCCTTTTAAAGGTTGAGGGGGGACCCTTACATGACCCGTAGGACCACATAATAAGGAACATATATGACTGAAAGGCCTAAAGGCACAAGGTCCAGAGGCATAAGGCCCAGAGGCACAAGACCCAATACATGACCTTGAAGTCCCAAGACCAAACTACTTGAAATAGACCCTCCATAGAATCTTCATCTTGGAAGGCACACATCTCCTCAACTCATATGTGTATGTGTATATAAGTGTGTGTATATGTATGCTTGTTTTTGTACTAATGTGTATGTTTGTGCATGTACTTTTAAATATGTGTATGTGTGTGTACATTCATGTATGTGTATGTGAATTAATATCAACACACACTTTTCATATGAAGATATCATATCTTAATAAATGAATATTCATTACAATAACCTAAGTATTCGTGCTAGAATCCTATGGGACCTGTGCCTTTAGAAAATTGGATACATTAAAAAATGGTTCATAATAGAACTATATTATCTCTCACTTAGTTCTTCATAACAATAAACCTTCTGAAACATATCTAATATAATACTTTTCTTTAGAACCTGGTAGAAACAAAACATAAGAATGGATGAGCTCAGGATCTTTGTGAGGGTTAACAAAGGAGATATCAATTATAAAATTATCATGATATGAGTATAGGGTTAATAAAACATGATCTTAACAATTGTAACATACCCTAAATAAAAAACACTATAATCTTGAGTTATGGCATAATACTTCACAGTTCATAAGTCATGAATCATAAAGGAATCAAATAAAATGATTCATAAGAGCTTAACATTAGTATAAGACAAATTTTTGTGAATTACACATAATCATATAAAATTATTTACTTAATATTAAATAATTATTTCCTAAACTATCATAGTGGAATGGGTTCACCACCTAAACCATCATAGTAGTCAAGGATCACTCCCAATAATTTCATAGTGGACAAATCCCCTTACAAAACTATTTCACTACCCATTCAACCCATGTTAGTCTCATGAGATATCCTTATTTACCCAATGCATTAGATTGATATATAATTATATGAAAACAAATTATATAAAAAGTGACTAATATGAGTTCCATAAGATTATAAAATATTCATCATATTAGAACCCATGAAAAATGGGTTTGATACAAATTTCATAATTTCATTATAGCATAACCTGTGGAAAAGAAACAGTTTACATAAAATTCTTGTCGTAAAAAACATAAACCATTCAGGTAAAGAATAAGGATAGTACCCTTGGATCATATCCCTGGTAAAACATAAGTTAAATAAATGTTTTTTCTTTTATGAATAGAAATACCATTACAAAATCAATAAAATATTCTTGAGGGAAATATCCTTTTTCATTTTAATATTACTTTTTGAAAACAATAAATTTACATATTTTGAAAAAAAATTATTTATAAATTTCCTTGAAAATTATAAATTAATATTTACATTATTGAGTGGTCATGGTGGTAGTTAATTTCATTCATGTTGTATAAGTTAAAATAAAACATTCCTTTCACATTTTCTTAAAAATTCAAAAAGCACGTCATTTGAAAAATGAAAAGAATATTAATTTTTAAAACATTTTATAAAAAATCAATCATGTGTAAAAATCACTTTAAACAATAATTATAGAATATTAAAAATCTTCTATAAAACCTTTTTAGAAAACATGAACATGGAAGAGAAAGGATTTTCAACCAAATAGAGAAATAAATTCGGTTTTTTTTAAAACATTATTTTGGTATATTTTGTACTTAAAGAGAGTAAAGGAAATGAAAACATGTCATTTATATAAATAACCATAGGATGATAAAATTCATGAGTTTCATGAGAGTTATATCATAATATTTTATCATTATAAACTTTATCATAAACAATCCTTGTAAACAATGAGATTGTAACATAAATCCCTTACAGCTTTGGTAACATTTGAATTGTAAGCCCTATGAAATAATAATTTCAAAATAAAATTAAATATCATAAACATAAGAATAATAATTATATAAAATATAAAATCTAAGTTTATAAACAACAAAAAATACTAAAGGTGCATGACATAATATATGTCCCAAAGAAGATAATTTGAGATGAAAAGCCTTTACCTCAAGTTCCACTTACTTCAAAATAAAACTAACCTCGTCTATAATAAATTTAAATTTATTATACTTCTATATAAGAATAATTTATATACTTATAATATAATAAATGTTCCATTTATAACATTTAAATACCCATTTATCAATAATTAATTATTAAAATCATCATTTTTGGGTGTTAAATGTTTCATTTATCATGGCTATTTTAGTTCAGTAGTTTTGGTCCATGTACTTTGATCACAGTTCCATCCTATATAAAATTTTAATAATAATATAAATATAATATATATTCAATTTATATATATTTATATCCATCCACAAAAAATAAAGTCAGAAAAATGAACTCAATCATTTATGGAGAAGACAGGTCGTACGTACACATGAAAACAGTTTCCACTTTTCAATAGGTGGAATGAAATAAATATAAAATAATAATTTACCTTTAAAGAATATTATTATATAATATAAAAAATTTATATTAATTAAATTTATCCTTACTACCATAAAATTTAAACAAAAATGAAAAACATTACATAGCTTTGTATAGGTGGTAGTCCACACTTACACACTAGTGAAATTACGATTTTCCAATGGGGAGAAAGGTAAGAAGGTAGTTGTTATATTATAATAATAGCAGTATAATTATTTTTTAATTATAACATAAAAAATTAATCCCATCAAAATAAAAAACTGTAAAATTTGGTGGCATAAAATTAATTCTATATCTACAAGGAGACGGTAAGTCATACATATACACGACTGATACTTTCAATTCTCATTTGTTGAGATAGAGGGTGGATAATGATGATTTAAAAATAATAATAACAAAATTTCTGAATATTTTGGATACTTATGCCCTTATTTTATGTTAAATAGCATATATTTAAATGAGGTAATGAATATGTAAAAAAAGTTATCGGTTAAGGTGATTACATGTACATTTGAGGAAATCCTTTAGAAATCATCTTAATGATGCTGGGGTTGGTATTTTGGGATACCCAAAAGCTCTATAATTAATATAAAGTAGTTTAGAAGTATTTTTTATTGGGGTATTGTTGATCTAGATGGATTAGTGTTTTTTTAATAAAGATTAAGGAGGGTTGTTCTTTTATAATGGAGGGAGAGGACACACATGCAATTTCTTGAATGATTAAAATATAATAAAGTCCTTATTCGAAAAAATGTTTCCAAAAAAAATTAATTACAATAAAAAGTGTACAGGGTTTAAATAACATAATCTAATAAAATTTATATAGGTTTTGGTTTCATTTATAACCCTATACTTTTTATTAATCCCTTTGATAATTATTTTTTACCATAACCACGATAACAAATATTATAACAATAAACGGTTGTGAATGTTACCATAAATAAAAATGTGTCTCATAAATGGATCATAGAAGATTTGTTAAACCATATTCCATTAACATGAACTAAGATAATATTTCTATGAATTTTAAATCATTTAATAATATATTATTTATTATAAAATATCACTAATGTTAATTTTTTAACTATTCATTTAATTTAAATTTAAGGACACCATGAAAAAAATGAAATTTTAATATAGTCCTTTAAAACGCCAATAATATTTTTTATTTAAATGAAAAATTAATGGGGCACTATAACTTACACAAATTATATTACTTTTAATATTTTTAAAATCATTTATTTTATTTTTATTATTATTTGAATAAATATTTTATTACCGTTGGACAAGCATTTGATATAATTATTTAATCACTAAAAATTATATATAAATTACCATTATGAATAAAATTTTAATATTTACAAAATTACAACTTATATTCACTCACTGCATTATTTTTTACAAAGTGAACACATAAAATATATTTAATAGTAAGAGAGTTTATTTTTGTATTTTTATTTATTTTATATATTATATAGGTTATTTTCATGGAAGTGTCCATTAAATAATTATATTTCAATATTTAAGTGATAAGGGTCAAATTCCCTTCATCTAAAAATAATTAGGATAAACAATTATGTCCATATCACTTATTTTCAAGCTAGATTTACCCAATTTACCCTTTATTGTGGTGATAAATTTAATGATCATTACTATTCATAATTCCTAAAAAGAAAAGGGATCTGGTTATCAAATTTTAAAATATTGATTAAAAATATTTAATCCATATTTTAACATTAAATACAGATAATTGGTATAAATTAATTTTAAAATAAGTGCACAAAATGAGATAAAAACAACTTTTAGTAAAATACAATTTTGAAGCGAAAACATGGATTTATTATTATAACATGTATAGTAAAAATGTTAGATGAATTTTAAAAAAATATTTAATATATAATATATAAGTTTCATTAAAATAATTCTATAATAGTGATTACTTTAATTTATTAAGAAAAAACAAATTGCATGCATAAAAACAATTTTTTACAATAATACCTCTTTTACTGTCAAATGATTTCATTTTTTTATATCTAATAAATTTATAGACAAATAATTTATTTTACACATATATCAACCAAAAATTATAAATTAGTTAATCATATTCCCACCAACTTATTAACTGGTTAATTCATAATGTTATACTATATTACGTTCATTTCGACTCACGGTCTCATGTATCACAAGATATCAAAACAATATTTATATAGAAATATTACATTAAATATGAAGGTGTTACATTATAAACCCCTTAAAACTAATTTCACCATTTAAATTCTACAACTTCGGTATGAAAAAATTAGGATATCACTATTTCATCACATCCTCATATTCTTTTATAGCATCTTCAAATTTATAATTTCTCTATAGAACTTTAAACAAGTGAGTAGTCTTATCTCATAACACTTTATCTCTAAAATAAAGTATTTCTACCAGTTTCTCCTCATAGGAAATATAATGTTCCAATGGTATATCCTCTGATTTTTGTACATTTTAAGGATCGGGTTTGTACTTCCTCTACAGAGATACACAGAACACATCACAAACGTGGGAGAGGTTCGGTGGAAGTGTTAAGTGATAAGATAACATTCCTACTCAATCAAGAATATCAAAAGGGCCAATATACCTAGCCCTAAGCTTTTACTTCTTTTAGAATCTCATAAAATTATTTCATTTAGAAGTTCATATAAAATCCTTATCTCTAACTTAAAATTTTAGATCATGTTGATAATTGTAAGAATAAAATTTTTGTTCAATCTGAACTTCCATGATCTATTGTTGCATAGATCTACATTCTCTGTCATTCCCCCATATACCTTAGGTTCTAGTAGCTTTATTTATTCAAATTCATCCCAACACATTAGAGATTACACTTCTTTCAATATTGGGCTTCATAAGGATCCATTTGAATTATCAAGTGAAATCTATTTTTATAATAAAACTTGATCAAAGGAAGGTGATAATCCACCATTTAAATCCAAATAACAAGATATAAAAATATCTTGTAGGGTTTGAATGGTTCTCCTAGGTAGACCATTTTTCTTAGGATGAAACACAACTATGTATCCAGAGCCAATTGAAAACATCACTAAAACATTGAGGTAAACCTTGGATCTTGATCAAATATAATAAAATGTGGAACTCCATACAACCTTACCACTTAATAAATTTATATTATGGAAATATAATCAAGATATAATTCTTATCTAATGAAAATAAATTGTGTTCACTTTTTAAGGTGATTGACAACAACCCATATAGCATTTTGGCACTTAGAAGTTTTTGGGATTCCAATGAAAAAGTCCATGGGGACATCTTCCCATTTTCATTATGGTATAGGTAATGGTTTTAACCTCACATTATACTTCTATCTCTAATCCATAACTTTCTAACATAATACGCATTGAGACACATACTCAAAAATATATCTCTTCAAGTTGTCCCACCATAAATACACTCTAGATATCTATAAATCTTAATAAATTTGGGATTAATAGATAATTATGAACTATGAACCTCATCCAATATATCCTTCTTCAAATCTGGTATTGTCATAACACATACATGGTTCCTAATCTTTATCATTGCATCACAATCAAAGCTAAAATCATGAACATTTATCACCTTCTTATATATCTCTACATCTTCCTTCTATGCCACTTTATTTTTTACAGGGATATATTATTGAAAATTCATTTGAGAAAGATATGATTTATTCCCTTCCTTAAAGATTTCAAGATCTATAATTTAAAAATCCAAAAATATTGGATCTTTTCTAAACCTCAATATAGATAATCTAACATGATACATTCAACTCAAAGTATCTTCCACTTTGTTCACTTTCCCAGGGTGGGAATGTATTGACTTGTCATAATATTTAGTTAAATCCAACCATATTCTCTTATGTTTATTCAAGTATTTCTATGTGAAAATATACTAAAAAATTTTATGATCAATATATATATCACAGATTTAACTGTAAAAATAATGCATCCATATATTTAAAGAAACATTTAATGTATAAAAATATAATCCATGAATTGGGTCATGTTTATCATGAACCACCAATTGGTGTGAGGTATAAGTTATCGCCATATTATTATGCATGAGAATGAATCTCATTACCTTTTTCAATTCATAAATAGATATTACAAACCCTTCTATACTGTAAGGTAATGTATGTAAAGATTCAATGAATAACCCATTATTTAGTCCATTGAATTTTTTTTCACTTTCATCTACCTGAAAGAACATAGATCCCTTATGAGTTAACTTAGTGAGTGGATTAGAAGGTCCAAATAAATTCTCCATAAGTTCTAATATTATCCATTCAAATAAGGAAAACTATGGATCTCAATTTTGGTGGTTTTTTTGGGCCAATTTTTATTAACGTTTTTTTGAATAATCTACTGATATACTTTCACGTGATATTAAATGAACTAGGAATTAATCTTTCCAAATCCAAAATTCACACAATGTAAATTTTGAAAAAAAACCTCTCCTTCTATAGGTTCATTAGAAAAATTCTCAAATAATCTAATTTCCCATCCTTTCTCAATGAATATATTATAATATATTCTATAAATACTACCATAAATAGATCAATGTAATCTCTAAATACTCTATTAATTAAATATAATAATATAGTGGAAGAATTAGTAAGACCAAATGGAATTATTATGAATTCATAGTGTCTATACATTGTATAGAATACTGTATTGGGAATAAACTCCTTATTAACACTCAATTAATGATATCTAGAATTAATTTAAATATTATAAAAGTATTGAGAGATTCTAATTTGATCAAAAAATTCATCAATATAGGGTAGATGATATTTCTTCATGATTGTAATCTAGTTATGTTCCCAATAATCAATACAAAGTCTCATTGATAAATCTTTCTTCTTAAAAAAAGAATAGATTAACCCCATGGTGATGAACATGGAAGAATTAATACCTTTTTAACATTATACTAGAGTTATTTTTCAATTCTTACAACTCAATCAGGTCCATTCTATATGGAGTTCTTGAAATAGGGGTAGTATCGAGTGTGAGTTAAATTAAGAACCCAAATTCACAATTTGGTGGAATACTAGGTAATTATTCAATAAAGACAACACAAAAACCCTTTTAAAATATGAATATAATTTATATTTAGTTTCTCTCAAACCATACGAGATAAAAAACCCATTTTAATGGGAATCAAGATCCATATAATTCATGTGATTTCCACTACAAGTTCATATTTATCACCACATTGGTAGGAAATCATAGGTTGGATTGGAATATAAAACATGGATTATCTTACTTGGAAATTTATGTGGGATTTATTTAAATAAATCCAATACATGCCCAAAATAACATCAAACTATAGGATGAATGAAAGAATTTATAGGAAGCACATTCCCACAAATTTTAACAAGAGAATAATCATATACTTGAGATGTGATCATCATAACATCAGGGGTTTTCACTTCTAATTCAACATCTAATCATTGGGGTGGAATTTTCATAGCCTTATAAAATTATTTATATATGAAATAGTTAGAATAATGATTGTTAAATAAGATATTATTAGTTCTATACAAGATTGCAATTGTACCTTTGACAACACTTTTATCATACCCCTTGTTAGAAATAGTGATTGCATGAGATTTCCCATTATCACTCAACTTAATAGATTACGGATGTTGATCATTTTTCATTAACCATCATATTTGATATCTAGTTAGCATAATTTCCAAACTCCTTGAATTTTAAACACTAGAGTATGGGTGGTGAATTTTGTAGATATTTCTTTGTATTCACTTCATTAGTTAACTTATTCCCATTACTTTGACATTATATTGCCTAATAACCTTCCATTATACACATAAAAAATTTACTAATCCTATTAATAAAGTTTCCACCATGTTTACTTCCACACTTTGAGCATAATGGAAATATAATCTTCTTCTCTCCATGATTTTTAGAATTTCACTTGAATTCTATCTTTATTTTCATATAAAAAATGATATATATAGGTAAATACAATCTTCATTTCCACATTAATAGCACATCAAATGAATTATTCAAAGCCCTGAAGTCTCTTATTCCAAACATCCTTTGGAAACTTGATTTTAAGCCACTAATGAATCAATTAACTTTACATTTAGGTTGTTTGATAATATCAAAAGTTGACCTCAAGAGTCTCAAAAAAAATTCCTCATTGGTACCAACGGGTTCATCATCTGTCTACCTTAGCTAAAGGAATTACTTCTCCCTTTTCCTATAATGAATATAGGGAAATCACTTATGGAAAAATAATCTACTAAACCCATCCCAATCCATGGAGAAAATTTCTTCTCGTTGTCTCGTATTCTTGATAAGTTTCCACCATTGATCTACATCACCTTCCAAAAGATAGATATCCAAAATAACTTTTTCTTTTCCCCAAACACTAGATAATAAAAAATATACATTCAAAGGTACCAATTCATTTTTGGTTACTAGTGGATTAGTGGAACCACTAAATTAATATGGGAATTACCTCATGGCGGAATCAACAGAATATTGTTCCCTCATTTTATTCATTTGGAAGTTTAACATGATCCATGACTTTATAATTTTTTTGAGCATAATAACGATATTATACATTCCAAATCCCATAACACTTGGTTACTCAGAAGGAAAATAATAGTATTTTCCATCATATTCAGAATTTACACGATTCCTTCAAGTACCAGTCATAGACTATGTCATCACCCCCTCCCACCAAAGGTACCCTTACTAGGATGGAAATGAAGGAAGAAAGATAATGAACCCTGATCCCCACCTCCAATAGGCCCCAGGTTGGAAACTAGCACCGTAGGTATAAACATCTCAAAATTGGAGGAATTTGCCTCAATAAGTATAAAAGATCAAGATATTTGATAAATAAAATGAAAAAAAACTCCAAAAAATAATATAAAGTAAACCCAAACCATACAAAAATTCAAATGTAAATGAAACAGATGTAGATAAAAGACTCTAAAAGAATCCAAAAGTAAAATCTAAAGTAACAAAATAGTGGCAGTCCAAGGGTTCGAGCTATTAGTGACTATTATGGTCCAAAAATACTATTAGAAACCTGGAAAAATATTTTATATACATAGGGTGAGCATATAAGTATACTTAGTGTGGTAACAAATGAATCTCATATACATGTGAAAGAAGCATAATAATGCCCCAGTGAGAAAATAGCAAAACCAAACAGCACATAAACAGGTCAACTAACTGATCCCCATCATCACTGTGGAATGCTAACCAAATAACACATACATGTATAATAATATAATAAGAAGAATATCAATAAGGTTCACCTTCACTATTTTACCACTAATTTTATGCTCTCATACCCCCAAACAACATACGGCGTAAAGCTTCCATATCTTCTAAACATCACATCATTCCAAGCACCAGGTGTGCAAATGGCCATCACATCACATATCACCTGAAGAAACCTCATCCAACATCTCACCTATTCCACAACCATAACTAAGGTAGTAGAGTATTTTGAACATGAATGAAATCAACCTCATGACCTCATCCCACCATGCATGACCCCCACCACAAGCCATCTCGTCAAATCTAAAAACCTCACCATAGTGCACTTTTGACTTCTTACTATTGTAACATGTACATGTAATCATCACTTGGAATAGAGAGTTTTAAAGAGTGAGTAACTATTCCTTAATCCTCAAAACTGAAATATTGGAAAAAAACACCCCCATATATATAGGTATTAGTACACGGTTCTCAACATGGATGGGCTGTGTAAAAAATCACATGGAACAAACATTGTGTGTGTGTGACAACATACAGGCCCAACATATGGGATCAAAAAAAATAACTAACCAACTCAAAACATCACCACCCAGCCTCATAACACCATAACTTTTACTTCAACCACTAAAATCACAACACCACAAAATAATCCACAATCCATATTTAGATTTTCATTTAAAAAAACCATTTCCCAAAATTTCCCATTAACCAACCAATTCCATTTCAATAGACAATTTATTTCATATTTTCCACCTAATTCAATTCATGTGTTCATTATTCATTTCAACCATTTTCTTTAAACCATCCATTTACATTTTTATTTCAATGTTAAAATTTATTTAATCCTAAAACTACTTGGGCCACTAGGATGAAATAAAACATCACTATAACTAACATCCCACTATCCTCGGGCCAACAATCCCACACTGCCACCATCATATCCATGTCCACCTCATCATCACAACTACCACATAACCACCACTTTCCTCCAAATTTTCCCCATAGCACAACCAAACATTATGACACATATTCACACATCACATCACTTTCTACATCATGTCACCTATAATTTTTAATATTGTTCAAGGGGATTTTCATTAATTCCACTTCACTTTTAAGGGTATTATCAAAAAAATAGAATTTTATAGGGGCACCCATTCCATTAACGGAATATAATTGATTAGAAAACTCCATATTATGTGATATAAAACATTCACAAATATAGGGGTTTCGTAACATCACAACTACATCACAATAAAAAACCTCAACGGATATGATTTTTAGTAAGGCGTCAATTTTATACAATCACAATATTAATAATTATATTAAATCCATAAACATATGTTATTCAAACACCTCCCAAATCAGTTTTAGTAAATTAATTATTTATCTTCATTAATCAGTTGTCTATTATCTTCCCAAAAGATAATAAAAACATGAACCCCTCCAACATCATACAACTAATAAGAAATGAGGATCCCCTACCTATAAGAAAGAATCTTCAAATGATTTTTTGTACCAAAAATAGGGGCTACAAGAATATTATAGAACCACTCCTAGGAATAACTCAAACCAATAATAGAAATAGGGTTTCATGACTCCAAGGGGAAGGCTTCAAAATCAACCATCTGGAGAGAAAGAAACCAAGAAATAATAATGGAGAGAACATCATTTTAAAATAAATAGATTTAAAACCATCATGATTTTATATCATAGATAAGACTTTAATTGAATATTAATGCGGATCTCGTAGAATTACACATGGAAGAGCCATTTAAAAGCTCCAAACATTTAATTAAAGGATAATATAGGTATAATCTTTTCAAACATCTTTTAATTCCATTAATTAAGCATTTAAAACAATTTTATGTAAAAAAATATTTAAAAATGGAAAAATCGATAAATTTTGGAAAAAAAAATTAACTTACTACTTCCAACTACTATTAGCCACTGCTAACACTAGATAATACATCCAGAAGCTACCACCAAATTTTTTAGGTCCACTACGTTAGATACCCTAAGAGGGGGTGAATCAGGGTATGATAGATTAAAACAACAACCCCTATTGATCTTGATTCATTGTAAGAAAAAACTCTCTTCTATCTCCTTCTCATTGCAAAGTAAGAACAAATATTAAAGTAATAATTGGATAGGGAAATTTACTTGGTTCAGCCTCAATGGGATATTTCCAAGGATCATATGTAATTCCCCCAAATGATAAAGGGTTAAATGACTAAATGATATGACTCATGTCAACAAGGTGCACCTGTAAAGACCTAAAAAATTCAAGGAAATTTTTTTTTCTTATTTTTATTTGGATTTTTACAAGAACGCAGTTTCTGACGGCACCTGATTCCGAGGCCTGGTGTGCCCGGAATCATTTTCCGAAGTTTGGCTCGGGTAAGTTCAGTGAACGGACGAGCGGGTTTTTCTAACTTTTGAACTGGTGCTCGGAATCGAATTCTGAGGGCACCGATGGAATTGAAGCACCGGTATTTTCTTAGAAACACCTCTTCCGGAGTTGCATTTTCTCGGGTGTGGTTTTTAATTTTTGGGCTTAAAGTTAAGAAATAAAATAATTTGTACGACAAACTTTATTTTATTTCACTTAAAGCCACTTGAAAGCCACTTAAAGTTTCTTAAGCTGAGTTGATGAGGATAGGGTGCTATCCAAAAATATCCTACCCTCTTGGTAGGATATTTGTGAGTGGGGCCCACACGATCCCCACCGTTTCTTTTCTGCTAAGTAACGCCCCCGCAAAAACCCGTCATTATGAAAGTCAACTGACGTGTTTTCTTAAATTCTTAACACACCAATTAATTGGGTGGTTTTATTCGTTGAATTAATTCTATGAATTAATGGGTCGTTACTTAACTTATCTTTTTTTTCGTTTGTTGGCATGTTAATAAAATAAGACCAATGCGATTCTTCTTAAGTGTTGTTCGTTGAGAGGATTTGATAGAAACCTCAAGTTCTTCATCCTCCTTCGCGAAGAAGGCGAAGAACGCAAAGAACGCGAAGAACGCGAAGAACGCGAAGAACGCGAAGAACATGAAGAACGCGAAGAACGTCGGCCTTCGACGAAGGGCGACGAAGAACGTCGAGCCCTCGGAGATCAACGACGCGATGCCAAGTACCGCGACGCCAGTGATTCTTCTTCCGCGACGTTCTTCCACGACAATCCAACCCCGCGACAACCTTCCATCGACAACGACAAGGTAGGGGGTTGCGCTCCTCTTAAATTCATTGTGTTTTTTTAACAACAATATGGATTTAATTATTATTAATTAAATCTACTTTTTCTTGAACCTCGGAGTTCGTCGACGCGGCACCGTATTCCGCGACGACGCGATGCGCGTCCGCGACGCGACGATCGCCTCCTTCCGCGACGATCAATTCCACGAAGAACGCGTGTGCGACGACTTGACGAGGTAGGGGTTTGGTTGTGAAATAATTTATATTTCCTTGGATGCTTCCTCCAAAAACAAAGAACCCGGAATCAAGGTCAATTTTAATTCTATTAAAATTGTGCCTTTCTTGTTATTCATGTGTTGAATATTTTATTCTTCCCGATTGTTATCACCTAACGCGGAGGGTGCGGGCCAAACTAACATGGCCCAACAACCCTCCGCAGTTCTTCGTTGCTGTGCAGATTGGTGGGCGACGACAAAACATGCCGCAGAGGTGATTCTTTGTTTCCGCAGTGAAGTACGGGACCCGGTAGGAGCTACGGTATAGAAAAAAATGAAATCGGACCACCGGAGCAACTCCGGTGGCCCGCGGAACCCACCGGCGGCACGGGTCGCTGGCGCGGTAGCGCCGACGGCCGGAGGCGGCGGCACCCCGGCGCGCCGCCAGACAGGGCTGTCGCGGCTGAATCCGTGGCAGCGGCGGCCGTGCGGGTCCGGCACACACAAGATTTGGCATTTCCACGTCCGCTGATCCAGCGCGGCCCCACGTGGGGTCGCGGCACCTTCATCCCGCGGGGGCAGCGCCCCGCAGCTCCCTCGCTCGGCCGCTCGAACGAGCCGAGTCGGGCCGGCCCGACCGGCTGGGTCGTGCCCTGGTCGGGTCGGGCCGCGCCGAACCGGGTCGGACCCAGACCAGGGTCGGTACACCCCGGTTCGGGCCGACCCAGGGGGGTTGGGTCGGGTCGGTCCGGGCCCAGGCCCCCCGTCTTTGGACTATTTTCGGTATTTTACCCGTATCTTGAGCTACGGGCCTCCGAACGACGCGCCGTCAGCGGCGATGCGATCCTTGGATCGATACGGTCATTTAGGTATATCACAATCAAGGTTTTGGAATACTTTGTGTTCGTCCGGGTTGGTTCGTACATGAAACCAACCGGGCCCTTGGAGCGGAAACGTTCATATCTTTAGCTTCGGATGTCCGAACGACGTGTCGTTGACTTTGTTTAATTCCTCTAAGTGAGACGGATCTTTTGGAATACTCCGCCCGAGGTTTGGATGCAAGTGGAGTTCGTTCGGGTTGGTTTTGCCTTAAAAAACCAACCGGGCCCCTGGGACGAAAAAGCCAATAACTCTCAGATCGGGCGTCCGATTGACGCGCCGTCTTCGACATTGAGTTCCTGTTGACGATGCAGAACTTTTGGATACATCAACTCTGGACTATGTGTCAGTTGATATATCATACTCTCTGCTCGTGGAGCGGACCCTCTCGAACGAGCTTGCTGTGTGCGGGAACCCTAGAGCTTGCTGTGACTACTATTATGACGACCACGACTGTGCAGATATCCTCAGTGGATTTGATGGCGACGACTACAGCACTCAGCGATCCTTTGTGGGTCAGTTCTACCGATCCTATGTGGGTCTGATCCTATGTGGGGCAGCGCTCAGTGGTCCTGTGTGGGCCAGCGCCTACAGGTCCTGTGTGGGCCCGATCCTGTGTGGGTCTTTGCGGGGGTTAGTTACCTATCGATCCTTTGTGGGTCAGATCCTTTGTGGGTCATTGTGGGGGTTAGTACCTATCGATCCTTTGTGGGTCCGACGACTTAGATGGATCAGTGATCATCTCTATCGTCATTCGAAGAAGTATTCATGTGTGAGGTGAAACTCTGTTTTACTTTCCTTTGTGGATTGTGTTGTGCTATCCTATGTGGATTTACGTTTTACTTTCCTTTGTGTATTGTTATGAGCTATCCTGTGTGGATTTCACATTTTGCTTTCCTGTGTGGACTAGGTTGTACTTGAGCTCGGATGTTGGAGCCGAGCGAGAATTGATGACTTAGGTATATGTATGTGCATATACCTAAGCAGTGTCGGATGTTACTTCATGATTGTATCTTTCCCTTGTGATTTATCCTTTGTGGATTCTGGGAGACCTTCGGGGGTTTCGGGGTCCCTACTGAGTAGCTTATACTCACCCCTGCACAGGCTATGTCCGCACTACATTGTGTTGGTTGCAGACGACAGACAACGCTGATCGTGGTGGAGGCTTGTGGAGCAGGACGGTACCTGGAGGTGGACCACTGGGCGGAGTGTACTCGGAGCAGACGGCTGGACCGAGGAGTTGTGGAGGCTATCTGTACTCACCCTTCAGGTGGGACTTCCAGAGGACGGCTCGACGCTGCAGCATTACTTTTCAGTTTCTTTTTTTCCCCTTTCAGTTGTACTTTACAGTTGGGCTTGTATTTCTGGCCCCCTCTACTTTTCCGCACTTACTGTTGTATCGGTTTTAACATAGTGTTTACTTTTTCTGCTTGCTTACTCTATGGTTATTGTTTACTTTACAAAGGAAATGTCTTCCCTTTACCGGGATTTACACCTTGGTGCTAGTCGCCAGCCCCTGGCCTATGGAATGCGGGCTTGGGGTAGTCACGGCACAGGCCCCGAGGACGGGTCGTGACAAATTGGTATCAGAGGGGTTCGGTTCTACCGCAGACTCTGATCTTTATTCTATGTGAAGTAATAGTGTTAAGCGTATTGGGTGTGGTTATCAGTCCAGGGATTCCAGTGTTGGTGCGGCGGCCGACGTATCCGTACACCAGGACCCTGACTTCTGATTTCCGACTTAATGCACGAAAACATTGATTACATATGTGTTTCAAGTTTTCTTTGTGATTATTTGTATCAGCTCACCAGGTTTACTGTTCTGACCGTGGTGCACCTGTTTCCTTTTAAGGATGGCCCCACAACTGCAGCCAGGTAGGGTTTCGAGAGTCGAGCGTGACGACAGCCCACCGAGCGACGAGGCCTCGATGCAGGGCCCTTTGTCAGTAGTGGCACCGGCGGTAGCTCTACCCGCCGAGCCACCGATGCTTCCAGCCCCAGCCGCTAACGATTCATGTCGCCTTAGTGCACTACATGAGTTCCAGCGCCAGAGACCGCCCAGGTTCTGTGGGGAGACGGACCCCCAGGCAGCTAAGGACTGGCTGGAGGCAGTAGTGAGATTTTTTCGGTTAGTGAGGACACCAGCAGACCTCATGGTGATCCTCGCTGCGAGCCTACTGCATGCAGCAGCGAGACGATGGTGGAGCTTGATGCTCTAGGTGCACGATGAGGCATCTCTACTTTGGACGGACTTTGAGAGCCTCTTCCACTCGGAGTTCTTCCCAGCCACCCTCCGTGCGGTGCGCATTCAGGAGCTTCTTCTGCTACGGCAGGGCAGCATGACGGTCTCCCAGTACTCGCCGAGATTTACCGATCTCCCGTGCTACTCGACCGACATGGTATGGGACCCGTTCTTCTGGGCCCAGACCTTTGAGTAGGGATTGAGACATGAGATCAGGTCATCGCTGATCTTCCTCAGCATCCCGACCCAGGCAGGAGTACTGGAGCGAGCCCTCTTGATCGAGAGCTTTCTTGCTGAGACTTCTCCAGCGGCGAGACCTACCGCGTGGTGGCACGTAGCATAGTCTTTCGCAGCAGGTAGTCGACGGATGACTCAGGGGTCCAGGCAGACTAGACCCTCACCCAAACGACCTCAGGACACTGGCTCAGCAGTGCGGGGCACACAGCGTGGAGCCAGTCTTTCGAGAGGTAGGCAGTGCTACACTTACGGCGGGCAAGGTCACATGGCTCGTGACTGCCCGACCCATCGTGCCGAGGAGCAGCAAACAGTTGAGGGCCACCCAAGTAGAGGCAGAGGGTCGACCGTAGTGGTCCGCAGGGAGGAGGCGGATGAGGCAGAGGAGCTGGCCGAGCAGCAGGTGGTGGGCGACGCTTTGAGGCTCTACCACCACCACCACCAGGAAGCCCGCCCCGACCACAGGGAGCTGGCGGGAAAAGACAGGCACAACTTCAGGCAGCGGAGGCCTATGACCACGGCGCGCCCAAGATGATTCAAGGTACGATCTGTGTCTATTCCACCCTTGTTGCAGTTCTTATAGACACAGGAGTGAGTCACACTTTCATATCTCCTACCCTTGTTCGGAGCTCAGAGATTCCGACAGAGTCGTTGGCTCGATCCTTACGGCTAGAGACTCCTACGAGAGTAGACTCGATGATTACACACTGGTTCCGGCAGTGTGAGCTTACTCTAGGAGGTGAGAGCTTCGGCTGGGATCTTCTCGTAGCAGCGTCGAGGCCTTACGACGTCATCTTGGTCATGGATTGGTTATCTACAGTCCATGCACAGATTGACTGTATTAGGAGCAAGGTGCGATGTGTACGCACCGACGGGAGCAGGTTTACCTTCACCAGTGAGAAGGGAGCCTTCACATCACATGATGGACTTCCACAGAGGAGAGGACAGCACATCACTCATCAGTTGGCTAGCCTTATCCTAGGAGTAGTTGACGTGTGGAGTCCTAGTTTTCCTGCAGTGGTGGATCAGTACGCGGACGTCTTTCCCGACGACGTTCTAGGGCTACCTCCTCGCAGAGAGGTAGACTTTCATATTGATCTGTAACCCGGGACAACCCCGATATCCCCTCCAGCATATCATATGGCCCCCGCTGAGCTTCAAGAGCTACGAGTACAGTTGGAGGACTTGCAGGGCAAGGGTTTCATCTGACCCAGTGTTTCACCCTGGGCTTCCCCGATATTGTTGGCCAAGAAGGCGGACGGGAGCTTGTGACTTTGTGTCGATTATCGTCGCCTGAACCAGGTGACAGTGAGGAAAAATTATCTTCTACCTAGGATTGATGACCTCTTCGATCAGCTCAAGGGAGCAAAATGGTTCTCGAAGATAGACCTCAGGTTAGGCTATCATCTGCTCAGAGTTCGAGACGAGGACGTGCAGAAGATGGCCTTCAGATGTCGGTATGGACAATTTGAGTTCTTGGTTATGCCATTCGGCGTAACCAATGCTCTAGTAGTGTTCATGGGCCTCATGAACAGGATCTTTCAGTCGTACCTCGATCGATTTGTCGTGGTCTTCATCGACGACATTTTGATATACTCGATGACTGAGGAGTAGCACGCCTATCACTTGCGGGTTGTACTGGACACACTCTGAGAGCATCAGCTTTATGGAAAACTCTCGAAGTTTCAGTTCTGGATACGTGAGGTCCACTTCTTGGGGCATGTCATCTCTGAGGCGGGAGTTGCAGAGGATCCTGCGAAGATCGAGGCAGTGCTAGCTTGGGAGCCACCCAGGAGCGTTACGGAGGTGCGGAGTTTCTTGGGACTAGCTGGATACTACCGGAGATTCGTGCCAGACTTCTCCAGAGTTGCGGCACCACTCTAAGATTTGACGAAGAAGGGGAATCCCTTTGTGTGGTCAGATAGATGTCAGCAGAGCTTCCAGGAGCTGAGACAGAGATTGACCAGCGCACCTATATTGAGGTTGCCTGAGGAGGAAGTAGGGTACGTAGTCTATTGGGATGCATCAGGGACCGGACTCAGGTGTGTCCTACTACAGGAGTGGGCAGTGATCGCCTATGGATCACGTCATTTGAGGTCACATGAGAAAAACTATGCTACCCGTGACTTGGAGTTAGCAGCAGTGGTCTTCGCTCTGAAGACATGGCGACACTACCTGATGGGAGAGCACTTTACAGTCTTTTTTGACCATCAGAGTATCAGGTACACATTCTCGCAGAAGGACCTGAACCTGAGACAGTGGTGATGGCTCGAGTTCCTCCAGGACTATGACTTTGAGATAGTCTATACTCCGGGGAAGGGGAACGTGGTAGCTGATGCTCTCAGCAGGAGGACAGGCATTCAGCTACTTGAGGAGGCGACAGAGCAGCTAGCCACTTTGCAGATATCCTTCGTGGATAGGGATGGAGTAGCCTTCCTTCAGACTCTCACAGTCTCTCCTCCACTACTGCAGCGGGTCAGAGAGGCACAGCGTGGGGACGCTGACTGTGAGATGCGGCGTGCACAGATATCCTCAGGACAGGCACCTGATGGCTTCTCCTTGGGGGCAGAGCACGACATCCTTTTTAGAGGACGTACCTTGGTACCAGTTGCTTTATGAGAGGATGTGTTGAGAGAGTTTCACACTTCTCCTTTGGCGGTACATCCTGGAGTGGCGAAGATGTACCAGGATCTCAGACGACAGCACTGGTGGCCAGGCAAGAAGAAGGATGTGGCAGAGTTCTTTTCTCGATGCCTCACCTACCAGTAGGTGAAGGCAGAGCATCAGGTACCAGCGGGCTTGGTACAGCCCTTGGAGGTCCCGGAGTGGAAGTGGGACGAAATATCTATGGACTTCGTGACTGGACTTCCACGCACTTCCAGAGGTCACGACTCCATCTGGGTGATTGTCGACCGACTCACTAAGTCGGCTCACTTCTTACCCATCAGAGAGCAGGGCTGAGTGGAGAGCTTGTGGAATCTCTACGTTCAAGATATTGTACAGCTTCACGGTGTGCCATCATCTATCGTCTCCGATCGAGATGCTCGCTTTACATCCCAGCTTTGGAAGGGGTTACAGGAGGCATTCAGGACACAGCTATGTATGAGCACCGCCTTTCACCCTCAGACGGATGGTCAGACGGAGAGGACCATTCAGACTCTCGAGGACATGCTACGCGCATGTGTCCTTGACTTTGGTCGCAGCTGGGAGGACCACCTACCCTTGGTGGAGTTCGCGTACAACAACAGCTACCACTCCACCATCAGGATGGCACCATATGAGGCGTTGTACGGTAGACCTTGCAGATCTCCTTTGTTCTGGACAGACCCTGGGGAGTCAGCACTTGTGGGACCAGAGATGGTCTGGGCCACGACAGAGAAGGTCCAGGTCATCCAGGAGAGGATGAGGATAGCTCAGAGCCGGCAGAAGTCTTACGCTGACAGCAGGCGGAGGCCACTAGTGTTCGAGGATGGTGACCACGTCTTCTTACGTGTCTCACCTCGACGTGGATTACGGAGATTTGGCCGAGGCGGCAAGTTGTCTCCACGCTTCATCGGACCATTCCAGGTCCTCAGCAGGATTGGTGAGGTGGCTTATCGCCTGGCTCTACCACCTCAGTTGCATCGGGTGCACGACGTCTTCCACGTATCCCAGATGAGGAGATACGTGCACGACCCGACGCATATCATTTAACAAGGGGAGATAGACATGGATGATGGGGCGACTTTTGAGGAGGTCCCGGTGGGGATCGATGATCGACATGAGTGGGTCCTACTTGGGTGATCGATTCCTCCTGTGCGCATCAGATGGCAGCACTTGAACCTCCAGGAGAGCACTTGGGAGCGGGAGGCTCAGATGCGTGCTCAGTACCCACATTTGTTTCTCTAGTTTATGATGTATCTTTATGGGGACTTAAATCCCTGAGGTGGGAGTGATGTAAAGAGCCAAAAAATTCAAGGAAATTTTTTTTTCTTATTTTTCTTTAGATTTTTACAGGAACGCAGTTTCTGACGGTACCTGATTCCGAGGCCCGGTGTGCCCGGAATCATTTTTCGAAATTTGGCTCGGGTACGTTCAGTGAACGGACGAGCGGGTTTTTCTAACTTTTGAACTGGTGCTCGGAATCGAATTCTGAGGGCACTGATGGAATCGCAGTGCCGGTATTTGGTTAGAAACACCTCTTCCGGAGTTGCGTTTTCTCGGGTGTGGTTTTTAATTTTTGGGATTAAAGTTAAGAAATAAAATAATTTGTACAACAAACTTTATTTTCTTTCACATAAAGCCACTTGAAAGCCACTTAAAGCTCCTTAAGCTGAGTTGATGCGGATAGGGTGCTATCCAAAAATATCCTACCCTCTTGGTAGGATATTTGTGAGTGGGGCCCGCATGAGCCCCACCGTTTCTTTTCCGCTAAGTAACGCCCCCGCGAAAACCCGTCATTATGAAAGTCAACTAACGCGTTTTCTTAAATTCTTAACGCACCAATTAATTGGGTGGTTTTATTCATTGAATTAATTCTATGAATTAATGGGTCGTTACTTAACTTATCTTTTTTTTTCGTTTATTGGCATGTTAATAAAATAAGACCAACGTTATTCTTCTTAAGTATTGTTCGTTGAGAGGATTTGACAGAAACCTCAAGTTCTTCATCCTCCTTCGCGAAAAACGCGAAGAACGCGAAGAACGTAAAGAACACCGGCCTTCAACGAAGGGAGACGAAGAACGCCGAGCCCTCGGAGATCGGCGACGTGATGCCAAGTACTGCGATGCTGGCGATTCGTCTTCCGTGACGTTCTTCCATGACAATCCAACCCCGCGACAACCTTCGATCGACAACGACAAGGTAGGGGGTTGCGCTCCTTTTAAATTCTTTGGGTTTTTTTAACAACAATATGGATTTAATTATTATTAATTAAATCTACTTGTTCTTGAACCACGGAGTTCGTCGACGCGGCACCGTATTCTGTGACGACGTGACGCCCTTCCGTGACGCGACGATCACCTCCTTCTGCGGAGATCAATTCCGCGAAAAACGCGCGTGCGACGACTTGACGAGGTAGGGGGTTTGTTTGTGAAATAATTTATATTTCTGTGGATGCTTCCTCCAAAAACAAAGAACCCATAATCAAGTTCAATTTTAATTCTATTAAAATTGTGCCTTGCTCGTTATTCATGTGTTGAATATTTTATTCTTCCCGATTGTTATCACCTAACGCGGAGGGTTCGCGCCAAACAAACACGGCCTGACAACCCTCCGCAGTTCTACATTGATGTGCGGATTGGCGGGCAACGACAAAACATGCCACAGAGGTGATTCGTTGTTTCCGCAGTGAAGTACGGGACCCGGGATGAGCTACGGCGCAGACGGAAACGAAATCGGACCACCGGAGCAACTCCGGTGCCCCGCGGAACCCACCGGCGGCGCGGGTCACCGGCGCGGCGGCGGCGGCCGCGCGGGTTCGGCACACACGGGACGTGGCTTTTCCACGTCCGCTGATCCAGCGCGGCCCCACGCGGGGCCGCGACACCTTCATCCCGCAGGGGCAGCGCCCCGCGGCTCCCTCGCTCGGCCGCTCGGCCGAGCCGAGCCGGGCAGGCCCGACCGGCCGGGTCGCGCCCTGGCCGAGCCGGGCCGCGCTAAACCGGGTCGGACCCAGACCCAGGTCGGGTCGACCCAGTTCGGACCGACCCAGGGGGGTTCGGCCGGGTCGGTCCGGGCCCAGGCCCCCCGTCTTCGGACCGTTTTCGGTCTTTTACCCGTATCTTGAGCTACGGGCCTCCGAACGACACGCCGTCAGTGGCGATGCGATCCTTGGATCGAGACGGTCGTTTCAGTATACCACACTCAAGGTTTCAAAATACTTTGGGTTTGGCCGGGTTGGTTCGTACACGAAACCAACCGGGGCCTTGGAGCGGAAACGCTCATATCATGAGCATCGGACGTCCGAACGACGTGCCATCGACTTTGTTGAATTCCTCTAAGTGAGACAGATCTTTTGGCATACTCTGCCCGAGGTTTGGACACAGTTGGAGTTCGGTCGGGTTGGTTTTTTCTTAAAAACCAACTGGGCCCCTGGGACGAAAAAGCCAATAAATCTCAGATCGGGCGTCTGATTGACGCGTCGTCTGCGACGTTGAGTTCCTGTTGACGATGCGGAACTTTTGGATACATCAACTCTAGACTATGTTTCAGTTGATGTATCATCCTCTCGGCTCGTGGAGCAGACCCTCCCGAACGAGCTTGCTGTGTGTGGGAACCCTAGAGCTAGCTGCGACTGCTACTGTGACGACAACGATTGTGCAGATATCCTCAGTGGATTCGACGGCGACGACTACAGCACTCAGCGATCCTTTGTGGGTCAGTGCTACCGATCTTGTGTGGGTCCGACCCTATGTGGGTCAGCGCTCAGCGGTCCTGTGTGGGCCAGTGCCTACAGGTCCTGTGTGGGCCCGATCCTATATGGGTCTTTGCGGGGGTTAGTTACCTATCGATCCTTTGTGGGTCAGATCCTTTGTGGGTCATTGCGGGGGTTAGTACCTATCGATCCTTTGTGGGTCCGACGACTTAGATGGATCAGTGATCATCTCTATCGTCATTCAAAGAAGTATTCCTTTGTGAGCTAAAACTCTGTTTTACTTTCCTTTGTGGATTGTGTTGTGCTATCCTGTGTGGATTTACGTTTTACTTTCCTTTGTGGATTGTGTTGAGCTATCCTGTGTGGATTTCATGTTTTTCTTTCCTATGTGGACTGGGTTGTACTTGAGCTCGGATGTTGGAGCTGAGTGAGAATTGATGACTTAGGTATATGTATGGGAATATACCTAAGCAGTTTCGGATGTTACTACGTGATTGTATCTTTCCTTTGTGGTTTATCCTTTGTGGATTCTGGGAGACCTTCGGGGGTCTCGGGGTCCCTACTGAGTAGCTTATACTCACCCCTGTTGAGTCAAATGTTATCTTTTGACTTCTATATTTTTGTTTTGTAAATCAAAAATTTCTTATTAATCATAGCGTACTGACTCTGTTAATCGTATTGTACTGACTCTGTCAATCGTACCGTACTGACTCCATCAATCGTACCGTACTGACTCTGTCAATCGTACCATACTGACTCTGTCAATCATACCATACTGACTCTGTCAATCGTACCGTACTGACTATGTCAATCATATCATACTGACTCTATCAAATGTATTTCACTGACTCTGCTATTCATATAATCATTACATGTTTTGGTACTTAGACAAAAACACTTGTTTCATATGGATCGTATCATTTTTTATCATCGATATATATCTTGTGTTAACCAATACGATTTCATTGAGTTAGTTACAAACTAATCAAAACGATGTCGTGATTTTTGTTTCAATATGACCGTTATGATGCCAGGTGTCCAAGTCCCTCCGAGGTTTTCGGAGAAATATGACCGTTGGAGGTAATATGACCATTGGAACCTGAGGCCTATAAATAGGAGGTCATTTAAAGCTAAGAAAGAGAACGAATGAGACCGTGTGGAACAACTGTGATACTTTTCTTCAATCAAGATTCTAGAGAGAGATGATGTGAATTCTCTCATCTGATTTGTGTGTCCGATCATCGTATCGAGGGCTTTCAAGAAATTGAAAGACAGAGGTGTCGATTCCCTACAAAATCGAGGGCTGCCGGGGATAGGCATACAAACGCGCCGATCATCGTATCGAGGGCTGTCAGGGATCGGCAGACAGACGTGTCGATCATCGTATCGAGGGCTGCCGGGGATAGGCATACAGACATGTCGATCATCGTATCGAGGGATCACCAAGGTGTTGGTGAGACAGACCTTTTATCCTAGGTGAAAGGATAACCCTTCTCTTTGGGTTAAAAGAATTTTAATTCTTTTACATTTCCGCTGTTACTTGTATTAGAAAGGAATTTGTATTGTTTCCTTTCTTCTTTACATATTCAATTGTAATTGTTTCAATTAAAATCATTCTATTACATATTGTATTGATTGATTCTATATGCTTTAAGGTAGAATGATTCATCTTTGTATTACTCTGATTATTGTGTACATCTTGAATATAATTGTTTTACATTACATTAGTATTACAATGCATCATACCTTTTTGCATACAATAAAATTGTGGGTGTTTGTATTTGTATTAGTTTAAGATCATTTAAACTAATCTCTTAGTTGCTAAAACCCAAAAGGTTTTAAACCTACAATTCACCCCCCCCCCCCTTTGTATTGTTCCATCTAATAGACATACATATCTATATATTCGATCCAACAATTGGTATCAGAGCGGGTTTTCCACTGATTTGTATTACTAGCTTTATTTCTTTCATATTATTATCTTGAATACTTACTACACTAACGTGTGGAGTGGAAACGTTTTTGTTGTATTAGATGGTAGGAATGAGTATCAGGTCAATAGGAAATCTGAATCCTTCTAGACCACCAATCTTTGATGGGAATGATTATGAGTATTGGAGAGATCATATGAAGACGTTCGTTATCAATACTGGTGTAGACAACTTTATAATGCTTACTGGAGGTTACAAAATTCCGGACAAAGAAATCAATACTTTCACCAACCAAGAGAAGCAAGAATATCAACTGAATTACAAGGTACGTAATACTTTATTATGCTCTATGACCATGAATATATACAGTCAGATATCTTCATGTGAAGTAGCCAACTGTATTTGGAAGAAATTAGAAGTCACTCATTTTGGTACATCCAAGGTTATATAAACAAGGAGAGCAATGCTTTGTGCAGAGTATCATGGATTTGTTTTTCCTTATGGAGAGACAGTATGTAAAGTGCAACAAAGGTTTATGATGATTGTCAACAGATTACAATCTATGGGAGAAAAAGTTCTTGATGATGAAGCTCTTGTTGACAAGATTATAGATATAATGCCAAATGAATGGGAGTCAAAAAGGACAGCTATTGATGAAAATAGAAAAGTTTCCCAGATTACTCTTGATGAACTCTTTGGAACTCTTCTACAGTACGAGACAAGAATGAAGAGAGATGATGATTTCAACAAGAAGAAGAACGGGAATGGAAGTGTAGCCTTTGCATCTAAAGCTAAAACGCCTGAAAGGCTTAAAAGGTCGAAATCCAAGAAAGTTGTCATATCTGATTCAAGTGATTATAATCTTTTGGATAATGAGTTATCCAATCTTGCTCGAAGGATGAACAAGATCATTGGAAAGAAAGAATTTCAATATAGATTCAAAAAGAAAGATAGGAAGGATATAAAAGATTCAGAGGTAACTTGTTATGAATGCAAGAAAGCAGGACATATAAGGCCCGATTGTCCTTTACTGAAAAGGAAAGAAAGAAAGGAGAAACACTCTGAAAGGAACAAGAAAAGCTTTTATAAGACAAAGAAGGTCTTGAAAGCAAATGATACGTGGAGTGCAAGTGGTAGTGATTCCTCAGATGATTCTTCAGAATATGAGACATCAGGACAAAGGAATATTGGACTTCTAGCCAGACTACCAATTAAAGATCATTGTCTCATGGCTAAGGTACATAATGCTGAAGCTATTACAAATGTATCCTTAAATGAAAATTGTACTGATAATAGATATTATGAATCTTCAAATGATGAATCTTCATCATTAGAAGATGATACATTACCTTATTTTGAATAAGTCTCTAGATTTTCTAAATTACTTGAACATGAATATTCTAAACTCAAGAAGAGACTTGAAAAAGAAAATTCTAGAATTTCAATCTTGACTAAAGAAATATCAGATCTTTCTAAAGATCTTGATGTGAAAACTTATGATTTTGAAAGTATTTTAAAAACCCTTGAGAAAGTTAAATATGATAAGGATTAACTTTATAAGGATCTTGAAACTGTAATTTCAAAGAAAAATATTTTAGAGCCTAACTCTAGTTCAAATTCAAATGTTTTGGAAAATAAGAATTTGGTTTTAAAACTAAAGTCAGAGATTTCTTCCTTGAAAATTTTTTTGTCAAACTTTACTCATGGAAAGGAAAACTTTGACAGGATGTATTCTCAAATTAGACCTTTGAGAAATCGTTCTGGTCTTGGTTATACTAATTCTAAACTTGTTTTTAGCAATAACTATTTTGTTCCTCAAAAAAACACTTTCTGTTCTAAGTGTCAATGTGGTGGACACTGGAGAAGAGATTGTTCTCTTAACAAAACTCAATATTTAGGGTTTCATAAATCTCATTTTGCAAAACAAATGTGGATTCCTAAAATTCTTTTATCTAACCTTTCTGGATCCAAACAAGTTTGGATTCCGAAAAACTAATTGTTTCTTTTACAAGAAAATGAGAACTTTACCAATAAGAATATTTGGTACATGGATATTGGTTGTTCTCGACACATGACTGGAAACAAATATCTCTTTGAAAAGGTTATCAAAACAAAAGGTGGAAAAGTTACCTTCGGATATAATGCTCAAGGAAAGATTGTTGGTATAGGTAATATTGTTTTTCTTGGAAAAGTTATTATCGCAAATGTTTTGTTTGTTAAAGGTCTTAGGAACAATCTCATTAGTATAAGTCAATTATTTGATGAAGGTTACCTTGTGAATTTTAGAAATGATAAGTGTTTAGTTCACAATTCCAAGGATGAGTTCATTCTATCTACCCATAGGCAAGAGAATGTTTACACTATTAACTTAGAAGACCTTAGGAACCCAAACTTACCTTGATTAAGTGCAATAGAAGACCAATCATGGCTATGGCATAGGATACTAGGACACTGTAATATGAGAAACCTAAGTAAACTCTCAAAGAAAGGACTTGTAAAGGGGATACCGGATCTTAGATATGATTCTTCAAAAGTCTGTGATCCTTGTCAATTTGGCAAGCAACATAAAACTAGCTTTAAATAAATTAATGAAGTTTCAACTTCTAATGCATTACAGCTAGTGCATATGGATCTTTTTGGTCCTTCACAAACTTTAAGCATTGGATGAAAATACTATGTATTTGTTTTAGTTGATGACTTTACTAGATTTACATGGGTTTACTTTCTCACAATGAAATTTGAAGCCTTTTCCTATTTCAAAACTTTTAGAGCCCAAGTTAAAAATGAGAAAAACCTACCATTGATAACTATTCATAGTGATCATGGTGGTGAATTTCAAAATTCAGATTTTGAAACTTTTTGTAGTAAGAAATGTATTACTCAAAATTTCTCAGCTCCAAGAACTCCTCAGCAAAATGGTGTTGTTGAAAGAAGAAATCATATTCTTCAGGAGATGACTCGAACCATGTTGAGTGAATACTCAATTGCTAAGCACTTTTGGGCTGAAGCTGTTAGTACTGCCTGTTATACTATAAGTCGTGTTTTAACTAGACCATTTCTTAATAAAACCCCTTATGAGTTATGGACTAGTCGAAAACCTAAAGTTTCATACTTCCAATTTTTTGGATGCAAAGTATTCATTTTGAATACAAAAGATAATCTACATAAATTTGCACCAAAATCTGATGAAGGAATCTTTCTAGGCTATTCTACAACCTCTAAGGCTTATAGAGATTTCAATAAAAACACTTGTACTGTTGAGGAAACAGTACACATAAAATTCAATGAAACTGATCCTTTTGTTTTTAACCAACCCAATCCTACATCCTCGGATGTGTTTTCTAAAAATGTTTATCAACCGTTATTAGAAGATCATTCTGATAAGGAAAATGTTCAAGAAAGTATTCCTGAAACATTTACCATAGAATACTTTCTACCATATGTTGATGAACAAGTTTTACAAAATCCAAATCAATTGTTTCTTAGGAATCATCCCTGTGATAAAATCATTGGTGATGTAAATCAACCTGTAAGGACCAGAAATTCCTTAAGAAATGAAATAGAACATCTTGCTTTTCTTTCCCAATTTGAACCTAAAAGTCCGAGTGAGGCTTTAGGTGATGATGATTGGATCAAAGCAATGCAAGATGAACTAAATGAATTTGAAAGGAATCAAGTCTGGACTTTAGTTGATAGACCTAAAGAAACAACTGTGATTGGTGTAAAATGGGTTTTCAGAAACAAGTGTGATGAAAATGGAATCATTGTAAGAAATAAAGCAAGACTTGTTTCTAAAGGATATAATCAACTAGAGGGAATAGACTATGAAGAAACATATGCTCTTGTAGCTGGACTTGAATCTATTCGTATTCTATTAGCCTTTGTAGCATTTTTCAATTTCAAACTATTTCAAATGGATGTCAAATGTGATTTTCTAAATGGTTTTGTTCAAGAAGAAGTTTTTGTCGAACAACCTCCTGGTTTTCAAGACCCAAAACATCCTGATCATGTTTTTAAACTTACCAAGGCTCTATATGGTCTTAAACAAGATCCTAGAGCATGGTATGATAGACTTACATGATTTCTTTTACAAAACAATTATACAAAAGGTATAGCAGATCCAACCCTTTTTATAAAAATGGAAAACAAAAATGTTTTGATTGGTCAAATCTATGTTGATGACATCATATTTGGATCAACTCAGAAATCCTTAACTGATTCTTTTGCAAATTTAATGAAATCTGAGTTTGAAATGAGTATGATGGGTAAATTAACATTCTTTTTAGGTTTTCAAATTTCTCAAAAACTAGAAGGAACTTATATATATCAACATAAGTATATAAAATATTTACTCAAAAAGTATGGATTTGACAAAACTAAAAGTATTAGCACTCCAATTGGTAACTCAAATACACTTGATCTTGATGAAACTGGGAAACCAGTAGATCAAACAATCTTTAGAGGTATGATAGGAAGTTTGCTATACTTGACAGCTAGTCGACCCGACTTAATGTTTTCTGTATGCTTATGTGCAAGATACCAATCTAACCCAAAAGAGTCTCATTTAAAAGCCGTAAAGAGAATCTTTCAGTATTTAAAAGGCACTATGGAATTAGGTATTTTTTATTCTTCTGGGAATGATTTTTTTTTAAAAGTTTTTCATATGCTAACTTTGGTGGTTGTAGAATGGATAGAAAAAGTACATCTGGAACATGTCACTTCTTAAGAGATTCCTTGGTTTCTTGGTCCTGCAAGAAACAATACTCAGTAGAACTATCCACTACTGAAGCTGAATATGTAGCAGCTGGAAGTTGTTGTGCTCAAGTATTGTGGATGTAGCACAAACTCACTGACTATGGTTTGAGTTTCTCCAAAACTCAAATTCTTTGTGATAATACAAGTTCCATAGCTCTTAGCAAAAACCCAGCACACCACTCTCGTTCAAAACACATAGATGTTAGGCATCACTTTCTTAGGGATCACATACAAAAAGGAGATATTATTTTACAATTTATCGGAACGCAAGAACAACTTGCTGACATTTTTACAAAACCATTACCCTCCAATAGATTTGAGTTTATAAAACAGAAGCTAGGAATGATTACATTAAAATAATCATTCATATCTACTTCATGTTTTACAATTCTCCTAACATTAAAAAACTCCCTTTGAAAGGGGGAGCACATTTCTTTCTGTCTTTATGTTTCTTTTTATCTTATGTTCTTTAACTATTTACTCTCTGGATATGTGTATTTTTTTCTGTTTATCGTATTGATAGTTTTATTATATCTTTTTCTTTTCTTTTCCATCGTATCGACCTATGATGGTAATGAATTTCTTTTCCATCGTATCGACCTATGATGGTAATGAATTTCTTTTCCATCGTATCGACCTATGATGGTAATGAATTTCTTTTCCATCGTATCGACCTATGATGGTAATGAATTTCTTTTCCATCGTATCTACTGATGATGGTAATGAATTTCTTTTCCATCATATTGACCTATGATGGTAATGAATTTCTTTTCCATCGTATCAACCAATGATGGTAATGAATTTCTTTTCCATCATATCGACCGATTATGGTAATGAATTTCTTTTCCATCGTATCGACCTATGATGGTAATAAATTTCTTTTCCATCGTATCGACCGATGATGGTAATCAATTTCTTCGCCATCGTACTGTCCGATGATGGTAACAAGATTGTTTTCCATCGGCTTGTTAGTTCATGGTAACAACATTGTTTTCCATCAGCTTGTCAGTTCATGGTAATGAGTTTGTTTTCCATCGTATTGTCAGTTCATGGTAATGAGATTGTTTTCCATCGGCATGTCGTTTGATACTTCTATTTTATTTCAAACGTTTGTATTTTCTTTTGAAATCTACCAAAACCAAAAATTACCTTACGTTCTCTGGCAGGTACTTTTCATTTTTTTTCTTTCGTTTTAAATCCTAACCATTGATCTTTTCTCCTACAATCTTGACCGTATAAGATCAAAGGTCACCCCATATTGCCTATAAATATCCCACCCCCCCCCCCTCCCCAAACCCACATCGTTTTTTTTTCAGGATCTACGTCGAAGCTTTGCCTCATTGTTTTAAGACATCATACGATCTTTCATCGGCATCACCTTTATGTCTCAATCCTCTGCTAACACTCCCGCCGAAATGTCTTTAAAGACTTTTACAGAGAAAGACTTTAACAGAGAAAAGTTAGTTTCTCGAGACTTTTTTGATTCGTATGATTCCACAATCATAAGAATCATTCTCTTTCAAGGATGGGAACATATGTGTGTTGAAAGACCTGTTTCTCAAGATCTGGTTCTCTTTGATGAAGTTTTTCAGTTTTATAAAACCGTATCTTTAGACAAAGACATGACTATCAATTTTTATGTATACGATAGAAAGTTGTCTATGTCTGTGAAACAAGCGGCTCATTTTCTGAATGTCCCAACAGAAGGGGATTCTTTTTGTCCATCTCATAAACTACCAGAAGAAGTTGGTATGTTTAATAGAGAAAGCGCTGAAGAGACTTTGTTTGTTATTAATGAAGAAAAGAGAAAAGTGTCTCATCTTTCTCTGGACAATCGGTTTGTGACATTATGGATGCAAGGTTTTCTTATTCCAAGGAAAGGGGATAGAGAAACTTTGAAAGTTTCTGATATTTTTATGCTTGACTATCTTGTGAATATGAGAAAAGTAAATCTCATGGGGTATGTTTTTGAAACCATTAAGAATGTCAAGACATGAGGGATTAAGTCCCAAATGATTATGTATCCAGCCATCCTTAAGAAGTTCATTCTTGAAAGTATGAAGTTTTGTAACATTCCTTTGAAAGGAAACCCCATAGATTTGAAGCCACCGTGGATTAGTAAGAGTACGATGAAGAAGTTGAATGTTTGTTTGGATCAGAATTCAAACCTTTTTGTCAGAGATGTAGAAGCTGAATTGGCTCAGAATCAATCGGCACCTATGCCAGCCAAAGACATTCAATCTACTGGTGTTACTCAAAAGTCTGATCCACAAACCAGTTAAAATCCTAAGAAGAATCCAAGGTACAGTAAGGAGGTTGTAGCCAAATGGAGAAAGGATAAGGAACAGAGAAAGGAAGGTGATCCAAATTTCGGACTTGACCCAGCTGAGGCTTTTGCAGAAAGAATAAGGGAAGAAGAAACCCTTAAGGCTGAAAAGAAAAAGAAAACTGTTTTGAAAATAAAGGCTCAAGACTTTGATATTTCTAAAGTCTTGAAAGCAGTTGAAGAAGCTAGTGCTTAACTTACCACAGAAGTGCATCAAGAGCCCATCGTACAGAGTCTCCCTGAGAAAGGAAAACAAAAACAAGTGATGGAAGAGATAGAAGAAGTGGAAGAAGAGGAAGTAGACTTTCTTTTAGAATTTCTTCAAAGTTCAAAGAAGAGTAGAGATGAATCGGTTCAAAATCTGAGTGAAGGTGTTCAACAAACCCCTCATGCCAATCAAGCACGATCTCCGGATAGAATGTCATCTCAAGAAAAGCAAGTTGCTCAATCCTCTCACACTGATAAAGTTGTTGTCATTAGTGACAGAGTAGAAGAAGAAAGAAAGCAGAAAGAAAAATCAAAAGGAAAATAGCCAGTTGTTGACTCAAGGAGATCGTATGAACTAGCATCGTACGATGAAGATACTGATTCAGAACATACAATATCTCTCAAGAAGAGTGATTATATTGTTCATGTTTTGAGAAGGGTTGAGAAGACCATTCCTTATTTTCTGAGGCTGGAAGGGAAGATTGATTTTATTACTGACAATCAAAAGAAGAAGTTTGGTTCTGTAAAAGAGTTGAGGAAGAAAGTTATGTCAGTTGAAGCCGATTTGAATGTTCTTTCCGAAAGTTCGGTTGCTCATAAGAAGGCCTACAATAAGATGACCAAGTGGTCGTACAAAACAGAGAGCTCAATCAATTATCATGAAATAGCTATTGAATATATAAGAAGGTTGTCAAATGAGCTTGCAGTTGCTTTCAATAAGCTTGACAGAGAAACAGTTGAAAGGTTGAATCTTTTGTCTTCTCAAAGAGCCGATGTTCCTTCAGTGAAAGATTTGCAAGAGAGAATGAATGTTTTTCAATCTGAATTCTCGAAGGTTTCATCTTTCAAAGATGAAATGGTTTTGTTAAAGAATCAAAATTATGTGTTATCCAAAGATAGAAAGAATTTTCAAAATAGAATTGATACCCTTGAAGAAGTAATCAGAGTCCAGGAGGAGACTCTCAAGAATCAAGATCAGATTTTTGCGGATCAACAAGAGCTTCTCAGAACACAGGGTGAATCTATTTCTGAAGACAAGAAAGAAATAAAAAAGATGAAAGCTTTTCTTCATGATCTCATAAAGAAAAAGAAGGAAAGGGAAAACAAATGACTTGTATTCGTTTTCCTTTGAAAGCTGTCTTTGTTTTGTAATAACTTTTATGATCCTTTTCTTTTATCCATTGTCTTGGGTTTATTTTCTAACTCCTTCAGACAATTCAAGATTACCCCTTTCTTTTTGTAAATCACAAAGGGGGAGAATGTTTACAAAGGGGAGAATGTTTTATAAAGGGGGAGAATGATTTACAACACTCTTAAGGAAAATCTACGAATACAATCCTTAGGAAAGTCCATACCTAAGGGGGAGTTAGTTGTATTCAAATTCATATTTAGAAGAGTTTCCAAAAACACAGTGGGAGATAAGTTTTTCTTGTTATATATTCTTTATGTATTGTGCTTTCCAAAAAGGGGGAGATTGTTGAGTCAAATGTTATCTTTTGACTTCTATATTTTTGTTTTGGAAATCACAAATTTCTTATTCATTATATCGTACTGACTCTGTTAATCGTACTGTACTGACTCTGTCAATCATATCGTACTGACTCCGTCAATCGTACCGTACTGACTCTGTCAATCGTACCGTACTGACTCTGTCAATCGTACCATACTGACTCTGTCAATCGTACCGTACTGACTATGTCAATCGTATCGTACTGACTCTATCAAATGTATTGCACTGACTCTTCTATTCATATGTTCATTACTTGTTTTGGTACTTAGACAAAAAAACTTGTTTCATATGAATCATATCATTGTTTATCATCGATATATATCTTGTGTTAACCAATATGATGTCGTTGAGTTAGTTACAAACTAATCAAAACGATGTCATGCTTTCTGTTTCAATATGACTGTTATGATGTCAGGTGTCCAAGTCCCTCAGAGTTTTTCGGAGAAATATGACCGTTGGAGGCAATATGACCATTGGAACTTGAGGCCTATAAATAGGAGGTCATTTGAAGCTAATAAAGAGAACGAATGAGACCGTGTGGAAGAACTGTGATACTTTGCTTCAATCAAGATTCTAGAGAGAGATACTGTGAATTCTCTCATCTGCTTTGTGCGTCTGATCATCGTATCGAGGGCTTTAAAGAAATTGAAATACAAAGGTGCCGATTACCTACAAAATCGAGGGCTTCCGGGGATAGGTAGACAGACATGTCGATCATCGTATCGAGGGCTGCCGGGGATAGGCAGACAGACGTGCCGATCATCGTATCGAGGGCTGCTGGGGATAGGCAGACAGACATACCGATCATCGTATCGAGGGCTCACCAAGGTGTTGGTGAGACAGACCTTTTATCCTAGGTGAAAGGATAACCCTTCTCTTTGGGTTAAAAGAATTGTAATTCTTTTACATTTCCGTTGTTACTTGTATTATAAAGGAATTTTTATTGTTTCCTTTCTTCTTTACATATTCAATTGTAATTGTTTCAATCACAATCATTCTATTACATATTGTATTGATTGATTCTATACGCTTTAAGGTAGAATCATTCATCTTTATATTACTCTGATTATTGTGTTAATCTTGAATACAATTGTTTTACATTAAATTAGTATTACAATACATCATACCTTTTTACATACAATACAATTGTGGGTGTTTGGATTTGTATTAGTTTAAGATCATTTAAACTAATCTCTTAGTTTCTAAAACCCAAAAGGTTTTAAAGCTACAATTCACCCCCCCCCCCCCTCTTGTATTTTTCCATCTAATGGACATACATATCTATATATTCGATCCAATAACCCCTGCACGTGCTATGCTCACACTACGTTGTGTTGGTTGCAGACGACGGACAACACTGATCGTGGTGGAGGCTTGCGGAGCAGGAAGGTACCTAGAGGTGGACCACTGGGCGGAGTGTACTCGGAACGGACGGCTGGACCGAGGAGTTGTGGAGGCTATCTATACTCACTCTTCAAGTGGGACTTCTAGAGGACGAATCGACGCTGCAGCTTTACTTTTCAGTTGCTGTTTTTCCCCTTTCAGTTGTACTTTACAGTTGGGCTTGTATTTACTGCCCCCTCTACTTTTCCGCACTTACTGTTGTACCGGTTTTTACTTAGTGTTTACTTTTTCCGCTTGCTTACTCTATGGTGCTTGTTTACTTTAAAAAGGCAATGCCTTCCCTTTACCAGGATTTACGCCTTGGTGCTAGTCGCCAGCCCCTGGCCTATGGAAGGCGGGCTTGGGGTAGTCACGGCATGGGCCCCGAGGACGGGTCGTGACAGCACCTTCCTTTTTAGAAGCCTATCTGATTAGAACTCCACAGTTAAGCGTGCTTGGCCTGGAGTAGTGATCAGGATGGGTGACCTTCTGGGAAGTTTCTCAGGGTGTGTGTGAGTGAGGAAAAAGCACACAGGAAAGGACATGTGTTGGTATGTGGGGAAAATCATTAGTCAGATGAGGGTGGACCCTGGGGTGGGCCCCACGTGTCTGCGGGGCAATAGGTGGTACTTGGTTGGCCAGGACCTGACGACAATGTTAAGGCGGGGTGTCTGTGCTGTCACCAGGACCCATTTGTCACATCATACACCGACAATGTTCTTATTTACAAAATCTACTAAAATTACAATGTTGTTTTCAATGCTCAGAATGGACTCACTGTCCCTCCTGGTTTACAACCACTAACAATACGAAAGATCATTTCTCTCCCAACTGAAGTCTGCTCACTGCTTCTCTAGAAGATCCACTCATATTTAAATACATGTACATCTCTTCATTATCTCAAATGAATGCATCTTCCACTGTATTTAGATGCTCTGTTGATGTCCCACTCTCATCCACTGATGAATACCACTTTACCATAGTATTACAGGGAAAACTCAGATCTTTCATGCAACACTTACTATGACATGAGCACAACTTTAATGCCATCCATGCAATATTCTTCCTTTTTCATGAAACACCCATTTCACGTAACTTCAATCTTACGCACAAATCAAATCTTACTTGTAACTTTCTTAGCTTGCACGCAACTCAAAATCATTTGTGCAACTCCCTTTTCTTAAAATTCTTACGTGATCCAAAGCTCGAATTACATCTAAGTTTTGAGATGCTTATAATGAGGGGGGTCACCTATTATTTATAGGCATCACTGACCCTTGTATGGATGATTCACCATGTTTCACAAGATCTTATTCGAGTGCAAAAAACCCCATTTGATGTCGCATTAGGCATTCATGTTTCTTTCATGCAACCTCATCTTTCATGCACATTTCTAGATGTTTCGCGCACTTCATGACTTTTCCATTTTTGATATTTTTCTCTCTAAACATGCCTTGCGTGCATGCTTCCAAACCACCTTAAGTATTACACCCAACTTCCTTTTCCAAAAACACATTTCCCCATTTTCCGATTTTGAGGACAAAAAATTTGGCACATTGGAAAACGGTGCCACCTTGTATCTATTCTTTTTGTACCACCTCAAGATCCTAAATTCCTTTTTTCTGGTCCTTTTTCAACATTGGTTATCAAAAATATCTCTTGAACTCGACAAATCACCATGGAAACCCACTTTTTCAATAAACAAACCCGATTTTTCAACAAACACAAACACCTTAAAAATGCTTCAATGTTACCTTGAGGGATTTTCTCCCAACATAAATACTAGGGTCAAAATCTACCTCTAGAATCTATCGTCATCTTATACTTCCCTCTTCTACCACTATCTTCTACCGCTAGCTGCTACCCCCAGCTGCTACTGCCTGCTACTACTGCTACTTGCTACCACCAGCTGCTACAACTAGCTACAACCACCTTAAGCTACCACCATAAGCTACTACGAGAAACTATTTTCAGATTCTACCACCAAAAGTTACCACCATAAGCTACCTATATAATCTAATACAAAATGCTACCATTAAAAAGATACCACTAGAATCTATCGCCAAACTAAGTCACCTACCTCCATCTTCAAAAAAACTACTACCACCAGTAACTATTGATAGAAGATACTACAAGATGATATCGCCAAATTCGACCACCACAATAAGTCTGCTACCACAAAATGCTACCACTAACATCACCCTCAAACCTCTATAACACCCATAGGGAAACTTAGGGGAAAATTTTATTAGGAACTAGTGCATTACATTAAATAACACTTAAAATTTCTCATCCTTGAGAATTAAATGAAGGTAGGTAAAAGGGGTTATCCAAAAAAACCACCCTACAATATAACTCTCAAGAATCTCATTACAATTGAAACATGGTCCCAAACCAACCACTCAAACCCCAATCCTCCTCCCTTCCACAAAACCAATTTCACAACCATTTCAACCCCCACATAACCCCAATAAAAAAAACTAAAAAAACATATAATATATACCTATTTATAAGAATAATGTAATTCAATATTCCATGATAAGATATTATCTGATTTTGGTGTAACTGACTTACCTACATGGTTTCAATCAAACCAAGGTAAAACACGCATCAATTAGGAATCAAGTTTTTCCTTATCTATATGCATTTAATATTTAACAACACGTCATATGAACAAGGAATAAGAATGTCTCATATAAAATAACAAGGTCTAAATATCACATCATTAAATAAAACCAAGAAAAATAAGACAATATCAAAAAAAAACTTAGGTTACTAGGCATGCATCTATATCTCATGCTCCGAAGTAGTCTCTTAGATAACACCAAGCCTCTACAACACACAGACCAAGGGAATGTTCCATTCTCACAACACCTTCCCTCAAGTATCCTAGATCTCAACTTTCCACTCTATGAATGTCACATCATTTTCAATACCCATCTCCCCCATTCAATGAAAAGGTAGTCATCATGAAGATACCGATAGAGAGGGGATACTTGGAAAATGTTGTGAATACTATACAGTCATGCGGAAAGTTCCAACTGATAATCAGCCTAAAAAATGAACCCCAAAAACTTGAAATTCTCAACGAACTGGGGTGAGAGACTACCCCCCCCCCCCCCACACACACACACAAACAAACACAAAAAACCTCTACTACCCACATGAGGGGAGACTGTCATGAACACAATATCTCCAACCTCAAACTATAAGGTAATCCTCTAAAAAATTGGTATAAGATTTCTACTGGTCCTAAACTACCTTTATCCTCTAAAGAAAAACCTAAAACTTCTCTATTCTTCTCTGAACCACATTGGGACCATGAACTACTAACTCCCCAACCAATTTATAGAAAAATGAAGAATTGCATGGTTATCCATAAAACACCTCAAATGAATGCATTCCAATGGACATGTGGTGGATATTGATTCAGGAAAACTAAATCAAAGGAAAAAATATATACCATGATCCCCTGATGTCTAAGACACATGATCTCAATATATCCACCAACTTCAAGACAGTATGCTCTATCTTCCCATACTTATAATAATGGAAAGAAGTGTTGAGTCATAAATTAGTTCCAAAAGTATGATGCAATCCACTCTAGACTCACAAAGTAAAAACTATTTCATAATCTAATAAAATGGACCTCGAGACTCAATGAAACTGCACCACCTCATCCATATACCTCCTCGACAAAATATCTATGCTTCCCGACTCCTTGATCTATATAATGTGATTTGATTTCATCAAATGAACCATGATAACTCAGCATCACAACATCGTTGATCTTAGGGTAACACTCTGATGAATTCCATTGATATGTAATCCCATTTCAAATCTGTAATTTCCATGGGATATAGAAAAATTCAAGGAATATGATTCTTGGAAATTACCTACTGGAAACCCATACACCAAGTCACAAAAGTATCCACCACCCATTTCATCCTGGCCTACTAAAACTGTGACCTCAATCCGTGGTATATCTTTGAAACTCCAAGGTGTATCGCCCAATGAATTCTATAGAACTAAATAAGTACTCCCTTTTTCATCTCTACCGAAACAAATATCCTCCCATGAAACAATATCATGTTCTGACCACCCTCCATCCGTCAACTCATAGATCACCATGGATAACATGATCATACATTACCTCCACCTTTGAGACTCCATACTAAGACTCATCCACCTACTCTATCAGGGAATACTACATTGTCATCTGAATAAAGGAACATCCAATATCAACCACCCACACATTCAATTATATGGTAACAATCTCCTCCATCACCCTCCAAGAATCCCCATACTCACAAGCCACATCCTTCTGTGACTTCCTGCTTAAAACATCAGCCAAAACATTCCACTTTACAGAGGTGTAGGGGGTATCAAAAATATAATCCTTAAGAAACACAAAATGATCCCCAATGATATATTGTCACCATAGCTTCAAAGAAAACAATACCACTTCTTACTCCAGATCATCAGTGGAATTTATATACTCATGGTGGAATAAATAACTAGAAACATAAGAGATAAACACCATCCATTGTATCAAGACTCATCCTAATCTAATATGGGAAGCTTCAAAAAAACACATCAAGCATAACACATTCCTTTGGAAATCGAAGAAAAGGGGCACTGATCAATCTCCATTTCAAGTAGTTGAACATTTCCTAACACGAAGTAGTCAATATAAATAGTCAATCCATAATGTTCAAAGCTATCAATAGTGATTCAATCCATGAAAAATCATACATGAATCTTTGGTAATTGTCTACATTGATAAGGAAGCTACCGACCTCTACCACGCTCTTAGGGCTTCTAGAGAAACAATTACCTCATCATTTGATGGGTCCATATCTACTCCCCAATAATACACCACATTCATAATGAAATAAACCTCTCTTTTCTAGAACTTACAGTTGGGAAAATTTCCATAGAGTTGGTGGTGTCAATGAAAATACAAGACTACTTTGAGATGATCATCACCCTCCTCCTATGAATTCAAGTATATCAATATGTCATCAATGAACAAAATTATGAACTATTCTAATAATTGATATAAAATGGATTTCATGAGTCCCATGAACATTTATGGTGCTTTTGTAACACTTAATGGAATGAACACAAACTCAAAGTTCCCATACCTATATTTGAAGGGAGTCTTCAAGATATCATCCACCATCACCCTCAACGGGTGATATCCAGACTGCAGATCGATCTAATATACATAAATTGCTCCCCTAAACTAGTTAAAAATCATTGATTAAAGTAATATCATAAGTATTCTGAATTTGACTTAGTTAAACCATTGATATAATATACAGAACCTCATAATACAATTCCCCTTCTTGGATAATTACCATAGAGCACAAAAAAGTGACACCCTGGGCCATATGGAACCTTTATTCATCATATAATCTATCTAAATCAGCAACTCTCACAACATATAGGGTTTCATTACATTAGGATCCATCAAAATGGAAAATCATTTGGCTATAAGTCCATCCAAAACTTGATATCACATTTAGGTGGTAGAATCACAACCTCCTTAGAAAAAACATCTCAAAACTCCTCAACAATCCTAGGAACCTACACCATCCCAATGTCTACTAAATCCATAAATAAATTAGACAAAAAATAAATAATGGGCTCTATATTTCTCCTAACCACCAAAAAAATTTACACACCAATGAAAATAGCACATGGTTCATCCACATCTGGGAACACAACTGTCCTTTGGAAGCAGTTGATAATAGAATTCATGGTATACAACCATTTTATGTATAGGATGACATTATAATGGTACATCTATAGAAAGAAATTATCGCCACATGACTTATATGGATTCATCATTAGTATATATCCATGGTACACATCAAATAAGTAGTTATAGCCTCCAACTAGTGTAGTAAACACCAAGGGCATGAGAATAATATCTATACTCAATCCCCAAGAATTTACTAGACTGGGAACAAAAAAGTATTATGAATCTCCCAAATCAAAAAAATCATAAAAAAGAATAGAAAAAAATATGATCATACCTCCAACTATCATTGTCCCATTTGGTTCTTCTATCTCTACAACAATAAATTGGCCACACCTAGTTCCTCTATGTCTTTGTTGATTTCCACCTTCCTCTAAATCCATTTTTTGGTATTTTATAATAATTTACCATATAGATAAGTGGTAAACTCACATTCAATATGTTCATCCATCACAAACTCAAATCCCAAATTTGAAATTCAAAAGAGATCCACAAAAACCACATTTCAAATTCAAAATGATATACCTTGGACCAATCACCATTGAACTACCTAGAGTCAAAAAAATATAGATCAGCGGTCCACCTTGAAACATACCCTTGACAGAAAAATCTCCATCTTCAACAAAAAATTCCCACTATCGACAAAGATCACCCGAAATGTTCACACTAAAGAAACAGGCCACGAACACTGAAGACACGAAAAACCTTTCCATCATCAAATCACCTTCCTAAGGAACTAGAATCCATACCAGATACATCTTTGTGAAACTTCACCATTTGAGACAAAAATTTCACAAAATGGAAACAAACTAGATCTGATGAGATCATGCCCCGTAGAGACCCCAAGGAAGAGAATAATCGATTGTGAAAAATGTCTCCAGGAACGCCATCAAATTCTACAACTACACATCCCAAAAAACCATGAAAACCATCACAAAAATCTAGCTAGGAGAATATTTTTTGGATCCTAGTACCAAAGAAGAGGGAAATCATAGTCAATGAGCCACAAATTATAACCATGACTAGCAACCTCCTCTATTAGAACCACTTTAAACAAAATCACAAAAAAATAAGTGCAACCCCCAAGGAAACTCGGAGAAAAAAATGTCTCTGAAAAACATGCCTCCTGAAGCACCTACCACTCACACAGACACATCCCAGAACCTCCTATGAATCCATACACTCATCCAAATTAAAAAAGATTACATGATTTTTAATCTATAGTAGAGTAAGAGCAGACCAGAGTTCAACCTATACCTAATCCATATCCCCAGGTGGAGTAAAAACCTATTACCCAACTGTTTAAATAGCCTTTTCGATATTTGTTTCTAAGGTCAATGAGAGGCCTCAATGCATCCACTTAACTAAGATTAAAGAACCATTGGGCATTGATTTCAGCATTGGTCTGAAACCCCATATACCAAACACATTAGACCAAATCCCCTAGGTAGATAATAGAAACAAATTCCCCCAAAAGGATGGAAATGATGGTGTTGATGTTGAATCCATACTACAATAAATTTCAAAGTCCCTGAAACCCAAGACCTAGCACTGACAACTCTGATTCACAAAGAACCCAACTAGGTCCCATTCCATGGTAAATCTCCTCATGAGTGTATAAAATATATCACCTCAGCCTTATTTTGAACTTATAAATATGTCAATAAAATAAAGGGACTAACTTCATACTGTATAGAAGGATGAATTTCCTCATCAAGATGCCTCACTTGAGACTCCTCATCGGGAAAAATATATGGGGTGAAACACAAGAGGTCCATGAACCTGATCTTGATCACTCTTACTAACATACACCCCTGAAAATGAGAGAGTGTCTTCTACCTCTTTACTGCCTTCGTGGATGACCAAATTAACTCTTCATAAAACTCTTTCTCAAATTCATCTCAAAAACATATGCCTCATTCTTCTCAAAAATATATAGTGTCCACCACTGAAATGAAACTCCTCACATTTAACTAGCTGAAAATGGGTCCCAATACTCCAATAGGGCCCACATATATAGACCCAAGATTTTCAAACATGGATATTACATCTTTTTATATGAATATTGTTTACATTACAAAAACACGTGATTAAATATAATAATATTTTAGTTCCTTTGGAAACTAGGTACACAATCATATTAATTCCTAAATGATTTTCAATGTCTCCCAAAATGATATTACCATAAGTAACTCTTCATAATCATACCCTGATTAAAACATTTCTTCATGACTAGGTAAGAAAGAAACATAATAAAGGGTGATCTCATCTTCTCATTAAGGGTAAACAATAGAGATACAGAAGTATAACATGAACTTAAGTGTATGGTTACATGAGAATAACATTTTAAAACTATACCTTGTGTGTCAAAGATATTAATATTTATTCATGGAATAAATATTGGTAGTTCTTAGGACATAAATCATATAGTAATCAAAGAACATGATCAATGAGACTATAACATTGGAATAAGACAAAAAAATCATATACATAAGCATAGAAAATATTATGTCAAGGATACCCACTAAGACATTCATAACATGTTAGGCATGGGATAACCACTCATGTACCCTCTTCGAGCTTGGGATAAACTCCTCTGTATCCTAATTTAGGCTTGGGAAAATCACTTATGTACCCTCCATTGAGGAGGAGTGACATTTCTGTAAATACCCAAAAGTATTCAATATTTGGAGGGAACTATTATCTCATGTGACTCAAAAAATTATCAATAATATATTTTAGAGATTATATGGTCAAGAAAAACTTCCAAAAACAATATAAACACATTTCTTAATCATTTAATTCTATTGTCTTTATGTTTACTCAATTTTACACTTTTAGTTTCTTTTACCATAGAAACTTGTATCTTTTCATTTCACCTAAGTAATATTACCAAAAAAAATAATATTAAAATGAGAATTATTATATGATTTAGAAATAATTATTTTAAATATTAAATTCTATTTATTAATGAAGAAACCAATGTGTATAGAAAAATTAATTTTGACACAAGCGCATGTAACGCACAAAACCCTCTTTTGACCTTAATCACTGTAATTAATTTTAACTATTTCCCCTAATCATTAAGTTTAAAAATTAAGTGAAAATTATTATATAATATAAATAATTATTATTAAAAAACGTTGAAAATTATAATTTAAAATTAATCCCCAAGACGTGATGAGAAAGTGGCTTTTTAAAGAGGAAAAGTTCAAAAGATTACAAAGTAATTATATCCAATTTCTATATGAAATTGACTAAAAGGAAATTAATAATATTAATTTATATATTATTTAACTAATGTTACATTATATTTAATTTAAAATACAATTTAACTTTATAAATATATTAAACCAAAAGGTATTTTTCAATTAAACTTTTTTATTTTTCAATATTCATCAAAAAATGCTACTTTTAAGAAAATTCCCAAAACCTCAGCCAATATAATTTTGAAATGATGATTTAAAAAATGAATTTCATTTTATGAAATTCATTTTCTAAAAGTATCAAATAATATTTTTATTATATTTCAAAAAAGACATAAAATGGGTTTTTTGGGAAAATTGTATTTTCTGAAATATATAGTCTTTACTAAAAATTATATATATTTTTATAAATATGTTTAACTTATGTAAACCCATTATAATTAATATTTACAAATTATTTATCACCATTATTTTTTCTAATTTTAACTACTAGGTTATAACGATTGCATTTAAATAACTATATTAATAATATATCATAGTTTTGTTAAAACTCAATGTCGTTTGTAACAAAAGACAACTCAGTGTTTCATGTAGTTAAAGCTTAACTTATTTATTAATGTAATGCAATGTATCAATGAAATTTATTTTATTTGAATAAATAAAAATAAAAACTTTGGGTGTTACATTCTACCCCCATAAAATGAATTTCGCCCTCAAAATTCATCACTGTGATATATATTCAAATGAGGATACTCCTGCCTCATTATATCAACAAGTTCCTATGTATCGTACTCAAACTATTGGTTTATCTATAAAACTTTAACCAGGTGAGTGTTCTTTCATAGAAATTTATTTGTATGATCTAGAATCTCCATTGGTTATTCTTCATACGAAATATCTTTCTCTAGTGGTATGACCTATGAGTTTAGTATATGTGATGGGTAAGGTATGTACTTACTCAAGAGAGATACATGGAACACATCATGAACCTAAGAAAGTTCTGGTGTAAGTTCCAAAAATTAAATTATGGTCCTTATAGAATCAATAATTTCAAAGGGACCAAGACACCTAGGTATTAGTTTTCCCTTCTTTTTTATTTGGTGAGATTCATAGAAACACCTTCTCATTAACATAAAATTATATATCATGTTGATGATTCTTAAGATACCATTTTTTCAAAAAATTTCTACCCTTTCTTGGTGCTAAATGGATCTAACCTTCCCATCCATATTATCATATTCCTCAAGCCCCAATTACTTTTTTTTATATAACTTCACTCTAGTATATAATAGTTCTACACTTATTTTTATAAAGGGATTCATAAGGATTCATATAAATTATTAAGTGAAAGATATTGTTACAAGAATACTCAACTAGAGGAATGTGTTGATCCCAACCACCTTTAAGATCTTAGCATATCCTCTATATTTGAATTGTTCTCTAATACTAACCATCTATTTAATATGACTCATAGTGTTGAATCATAACTCTCTATCAAGATCTTATTGAAGACTTCACAAAAATATAAAGGTAAACTTCATATAATTATAATATGTAATTGAATGTGGTGATCCAGGAAACCTTCCCCTTTCATAATGTATATTCTAGAAATTGGGTCCAGAGAGAAATATTCTCTAACAAAAGCAATGTGTGATAACGTCATATGGTGATTTAATATAACCCATAATTACCTCAACATTAAGGATAATATAAACCATAAAGTTTACCAGTAAACTTAATCATATGTAAAAAAAATTAATAACTTGTTCACTAAAACATCGGTAAAATAAAAAGGTTATATTACCATAATTTTATCTCAAAATATCCTTAATATTGGTAAAATATCGTCACATAAAACCTCAAAATGGGTGTTAATGAATTTGAACTTGTGATCAACCATAAACTCATAAACCAATAGTGGTATCCAAAACTCTTAATTTAATTTTACATATATTCTTCCAAAATTTAGTTATACCTTTATTCTTTATATAAGATCTCATCCAATACAAGAACATTTTTATTGTAATAATGGGTTTATCCTTATAGAAATAGAATATCAAATGTAATTTCACAACTTAATAATACATATAGAGGAGGGTAATCACATGAAATTTCAATAAAATATAAAAAATAATATTTTTATAGGGCTAATTCAAACAAAATCAAATATGAAATTCCCAACTAACTAGGGGAGGATAAGTGTACCCTAATTATCATGATTCACTTTATCTATTGTGATTTCATAAGCCTTCCATTTTTCCTTTGTATTCAGATGTTGTTGTGGATTATCATCCACATTATCCCTTATATTGGGGTATTTATTTATATAATACCCAAACTTCTTTCACATGAAACAATGAAGAGTGGTTGGTATATTGAGTTCTCTCCCTATTCATTTCATAATATGGTCTCTTCACATCACTTATACATTGTTCTTCTCGACGGTAAATCTTCCCACACTTGTAACACCCTTTTGTTCCTTTTAGGAGTTCACATGAGTGATTCTTCCTACATTTAGGGAATATAGGTGACTGGAATATCTTTCCACCATGTGATTTATTTGAGTTCTCATGAGTCTCGATCATCCCTTTCTTGTCAAACCCATGGGAATGGTTGGAATCTCTAATTTTTGTTTCTACATTCAATGCACATTAAATGACTTCTTCATAGATACTAAATTCCCTTATATCCAATCACCTTTAAAGGCTTGGCCTCAATCCAACAAATAACTGATCAATTTTTATTTCTGAACTGATAATTAAACCATAAGTGTATAGTGAAAGTCTTATAAAATTATCTTTTATATGTGACAATATATTCACCAACCTTCTATTTAGGATCGATAAATTCCTTCTCCATCCTTACTCAGAGAATATGAGGGAGTACTTATAGAAAAATATCCTTCTAAACTCATCTCATTCCATAGAGTCAATTACCTCCTCTTGAATCATATTCTTAATGAGGTTCTACCATTGATTTTCTTCTACTTCTAAATAATAGACATCAAAATTGACTTTTTCATGTTCTCAACACTAGAAGATAGAAAATATTGTTTCAGTGGTAATGATTCATTACTCAGTGACTAGTGGATCAATTGAACTACTAAAATAAGGTGGAATTTTCCTCATGAAAGATTAAAGAGAATGTTTTCCCTCCTGTGTACATTTAGAATTTAAAAATTATTCAAATCTTAAAAATGTTGTGTTATAATTTCAAAATTATTTTTCATTCCAAATCACATAATTTTTGGTTTATTAAGAGGGAAATCATTTCATTATCAATTTCATTTAGAAATAACATGGTTCCTTCATGTTCATTCCATTAACTAAAACTAGAAAGAATAGTGTGGGAAACACAAATTATTTGTTAAACCACTTAATCATGAAAAATAACTTATAGGATCACTAAATAATGAAACCAATTTTAAAAAAATATATCAAACCTCATGTTTTTTCCAGTTCTCTCATATTCACCATCAATTTAAATTGCTCAATATGGTTTGTAAAGAGTTCGTGAATTTCTAAATAATATCCATTGGTAGTGTCAAACCTGGTTTGAAACAAGGCATGTTTTCATGCACCATGTGACAATCAACTCATTCTCAATGCACCCTTTTCTAAGTTATCACCCATAAGTACCTATTTTCCAGATCTACATCCACTTTTATTATCCAAACAAGTATGTAATAAATTGTAAATCACTCACTATATCCTTTACTAAAATTCCAAAACATTTTCCTATATATTAACTCATCATTAGACATATTCATACCATTACATTAAGGATATCACTAAGGTTTTATCATCCTAGTTTCCAAATGTTAACTAATCCTATCCTCTGATACCAACTATAGTGACCCGGGCTTTTTATACAAGGATATTATATTTTTTAGATGAATATGCATTATGTTACACCAACCCATGCCTAATGACTGTAACTGTTTAGTATCTTGGGATACTAGGTACACAATATTCTAAATTATTGAATCAACTAAATTGTCTCACAAAAAGATCTTCACATTAAGTACCCTTCATAGACATACCCTACATAAATCCTTTCTTCATGAACAATGGTAAAGGAAACATAATAAAGGGTGAGCTCATATTCTCATTAAGGGTAAACAAGAGAGACCTGTAAAACTAAAATTAACATAAGTATATGAGAACATGATTATAACATTTGAAGACTATAAAATGCATGTAAAAGATAATAATCAGGAGTCATGCAAAAAAAACATGTCCATTCATAACACATGAAAATTAGGGGAATCAAAGAACATGATCCATTAGAGCATAACATTGGAATAAAACATAAAATTGTTGCATTAACATAAGCATAGAAAATATTATGTCATGGATACCCACAAACACATTAATAACATCTTAGTGTTGGGATAACCACCCTTGTACCTACTTTGATCATGGGATGACCTCTTGTGTACCCTTTTTTGGGCATGGGAAAACCACAGGTCTAACCCCTTTTTTAGGCTTGTACTGAACACTTGTGTACCCACCTTTTCAGGTTTGGTCTAACCACATGTGTACCCTCTAACCTTGTTGAACATTTATAGTTACACAATGAATTTGAGAGATATATAGGTCCCACCATTTTCATAATTAAAATCATACATATGTGTTCCAAAATATAATAAAATATTCATCATATCAAACGCCATTAAAAGAAATGGGTTTCATAAAACATTCTATCAAAGCATAACTCAAGGAAAAGACATGGCCCTTATAATCATTTCATCATGGTATAACCCATGGAAGAGAAACAAGTTTCATAAAAATATTTTAAACATAAAAAATTCATATAAATAATAATAATTTTATCCTTGGATCATATCCCCACTAAGGCATAGGTAACATCAATGGATTTAATCTTAGATGAAAATGATTTTGATGGGTCATTTAAGACATATATTGAGGAATGTAATGTCCCATAATTTTCATGTAATTTTTGTTTTGAAAATAATATGGGATTATTTCGAGATAAGGCACTAATACGACACGTGATTCTAAGGCCTGAGGTTCCAAGAATAAATGTTTTAACTTATTTTAATTTTATTAAAAATATTGTGCGGCCTCATATTTTTTATCCTTTAAACAAGTTCTCAGATTAGAAATATGATGACATTATTGTGTTCAGAGCAGTGGGTTTAACATAGGAATGACCTAACCTTGACCGGCATGGGTAGACTATAGAAAATCTTTTTTGGCCATTTCAATGAAGAATAAAAATAAACTTAAAAAGTTTATTTTATTTTGATTTTAATGTTTCCTAACGACACAACATCAAGGTAGATATTTCCTTTAATAAAGGAAATAGTGTGGCAATGCTATAGTGCCACAAAACTGTGAAGATGAAACTCATTTCTTTATTTAAAATCTTTTTTGGTATACAGGATAAAATTCATAATCCCTAGAGTCTCTATAAAAAAATAAGTAAAATGCATTGGAAAATCCTCTCATTGATGAACAACAATCGGGGGTGGATTGCCGATCACATTTTGAACACACATCAGCAGATTGAAGAATGATGAACACAAGACTCACTCTTCATCAACGATCTATCCAGTCCATAAGGTGTGGTTTTTTGGGGTGATTTTTATTTCCCCATTCTTGTTTCCAATAATGAACACGGACCAAACTACAAATAGGTTGATCTACAGTTCGACCATTTATGGGGGATGCTGAAAATGTGGGATTAATGTGGGAGTAAGTTCTTTGTGATTTTTAATACTTTCTTTGTAATCCAGAAATCAAGAAAAAAATCATGCTGACATGAACAAAGGCATGGATACATTCTAAAGGGTGTTCATGGTGCCTTTCCTATCCTTGTTCTTGCATTCTTCTCCAACGGAACCATGTGGTCATGTCTGGATTTCCCAAGAGGTTTCAAATGCGACCAGACCCCCATAGTAACTTAAAGAAGGTTTGTAGCCCATAAAATATGATTTCGTGAACTAAGGATCGTGGTGAACCTTTCAGTTTGAAAAATAGATTGCCACAATGATGGTGGCATCCTAAGGAAGCAGGAGTCATCGGGGCAGCCCACGGCGGTGGGCCACATGGGAGTAGGACACCTGATCGATGGTCAGAAGTGAAGGATCCTCCCACAGTGTGACTGCGGTTGGTGATGGGGGTTGCGTCCAGGGGAGGAAACATAGGAGCTGACCGGCGATGCGACCTCCTACTACGTCAGATTGGGTGGCACCCGGTCTCGCAGACCGAGTGAGGGAGGTGAGGCTCATTCATTGGCTGGCCACATGATGCGAAGGGGACCCGGTAGCCACTGCATCCTGGGAGGAGATAATCAGAAATCTCTAGTGAGCCGGGCTGAAGAAACTGGGCCGCCCAGCAGGCTGCACCCCTAGCCCAGAGGTCTAGGTCCAGTAGGCCCAGTGGTCCAAGCCCAACTGAGGAAGGGTGGGCCTGGTGGGTGAGGTCAACCAAGTGGGTCGGTCTAGGTCATAGAAAATGGTTCACGCCAGGAAGGACCACGGTCGGGTTGCGCGGGGTCAGTCTGACCTTGTCGGACTAGACCCAGACCCAACTGGCCATGTTTTACCTAAACACCCATAACTCTCAAACTGTGTGTTCATTTGATGAATTGTTTACCACATTGGGACCCATGTGATGGTTCTATCCTTTTTAAATATTCTAATTAATTTTCTATGGAAGTTGAAATATATCATTTTCACTCGAGGAGTAGGTGCTCATAGATGAGCATGCTATGGATGGAATCTTGCGGTTGGTTGTGACCTTGACTGTGTGTCTTATCTAGAATGTGTGTATTACCTAGACAGTGTGTCTTACCAAGACTATGCGTCTTAGCAATATGGTGTGTCTTACTTAGACTATGTGTCTTACCTAGACTGATTCGGTTCTCCCTTGTCCCACCTGAGCGTGGGTCCACCAGTCTTTGATGAAACTCTATGTGTCACCGACACTCTTTGTGTTATTGACACTTCATTTGTTACCAACACTCCATGTGTTACCTAAACTCTATGTGTTACTACTTGAGGGAATTTTGGATTCTTGCAAAAATCCTATTTTTGTACCATATACCATTATATGGTGTGAGATGACTCTAGTGGCTCTCTTGATTATACTTCTTAGAGGCTACACTTCATGTACCTCTTTGGTATTTTGTTGGGTGTATTTATTAGTGATTCTGTGGGGTTATACTTTGTGTGATTCCATTGTGGTATTCTTGATGTGATTCCTTTGTGGTATATCTCTTATTGATAACTTTCTGGTTTGGGGTCCCTTCTAAGTATTGTTTTACTCACCCCTATATGGGTTTCACCTGTATGTTTCGTGTCTTGTGAAGATGATCGGCCAGTTTGATGGATTACATGGTGGACCAGAGACATGGGGTTCTTTAGGGTTCCCTGATGGACGTTGTATGCTTCAGTGACATTCAGATAGCTTATTATACCTACCTTTCAAGTAGGGTTTCCTATAGATGAGATCCATGAGCTTGTACTTTTCCTTTTTAGTTGGTCTTGTATTCTAGCCCCTTTTCTATTAGTTTTTTACCTTACTCTGAGTGGGTTACCTTAGTGTTTTACATCCATGTTTACTTAGTGTTTTCAGTTTCACCTTTTTCTTGGAGATGGGTTTGTGCATACATGTACTAGGGCCAATTCCTCCCACTTATGGGATATGCCTACTCAGCGCTAGTTTCCTGTACTAGGCCTATAAGAGGCGGGCTTGGGGTTTTCATGGAATGGGTCCCAAGGGATGGGTTGTGATAGAGTGGTATCATAGGATATTTAGTTTTACTCTTGTTTTTGGGTGATAGTGTTAAGTGTTTTGAGTTCGAATTTCAAGACAGGGAACACAGTGTAGGTGCAAAGGACAATATATCCTTACACCATGACCTTTAATTATTCTTTACAACTTTGTAAATGAAAACACTAGTTCCAGAGGAAATTTAATGGTTCATGCATCATATAGGAATTGATAGTGTTCTCATGTACTTATTGAGTCAGAGTTAGTGCACCAATAATACCCTATTGACTGTGGTACATCTTGTTTTGTTTCAAGATGCCTCCACATAGACAACCAACCAAGATTCCATTGCATGACCACAAGGATGGTATGTCAAGATATGAGGCATCGATTCAAGGACTATGGATAGATATAGCACCTTGCAGTGTTATACCATCAATTCCACCACCCAGAGATCAATAGTTTCTACCATTGCTACTGGAAGAGGACGCATGAAGGCTTAGTTTATTTCATGAGTTCTAGAGGCAATGAACTCCTAGGTTCTAAGATGAGATAGATCCTCAGGTAGCATATGACTGGTTGCAAATGGTGATTTGAGTCTTTCGCTTAGTGAGGATGCCTTCTAACCAGATGGAAGCCCTAGTAGCAATCCTTCTTGAGGGCTTGGTAGAGAGATGGTGGAGCCTAATGACTCAGACTCATGAGGAGGGGAAAATATCCTAGTCATTCATTGATCGCCTCTTCAGGGAGGAGTTCCTTTTGGATATGTTATGCTCTATGCGTATACAGGAGCTACTACACCTGTAGTAGGGAAGCCAGTCAATAGTAGAGTACAAGTAGAGATTCATGGATCTTTCCCACAACTCTACAGATTTGTTGTGGGGCCTATTATTCAGGTATCATACCTTAAATCAAGGACTACATTGGGATATTATTTCATCGATGATATCCCTTAGCATATCTATTCATGGTGGGGTTCCGAAGAAAGCTCTACTGGTAGAGAGATTCCGTATGGAGAAGGCACTGGTTGTGGGAGCTACCACTAGGAAACTAGTTGTGGATTTTGTGGCAGTGGGTAGCTGACAACTGACATAGGGGTAAAAGAGGACAAGGAAATATATTGTACTACCCTAGAACATGGTATCAACGGTATGGGCCTCCTTGGATAGAGCGAGTTAGTTGAAGGTTATCCTATTCTACTCGTGCACCAGTCGGGGGCATCTGGATAGAGATTTCCTGACCAGCATTAAGATTGGCCAAGAGATGGTCGAGGGACCTCTAAGGACGTATTGGAGGCAGGAACTGGGCATTCCACCAGGCAGTGGATGTGGCAAAGGAGCTGGATGAGCAGTAAGAGGTGCACAGTGGTTTGAAGCACTACCACCACCGCCCCTAGGTGGTCCACCCCAAGCTCAGGGAGTTGGTGGACAGGGATGAGGCCAGCTCTAGGAGTTTTAGTATTATGATCCTAAGACTCCCAGGATTATTAGAGGTACAATCTATATCTTTTCCACCCTATCTGTAGTTTTTATAGACATGAGTTCTAATCAATCCTTTCCCACGACAACCCTTGGCTGAGAAACAGAGATTCCATAGGAACCATTTAATCGGTCTCTATGCTTTGGGACTCCTATGGGAGAAGACTCTATGAACACATATTGTTTCTAATAGTGTTCCCTTAGACTTGGGGGGTGATAGTTTTAGTTGTGATCTCTTCGTGGAAGTATCGAGGCCTTACGATGTCATTCTGCATATGGACTAGTTATCCACTATTCATGCTCAGATCAACTATTTTAGGAACACAGTGTAGTGTGTCTATGGAGATGAGGACAGGATTTTCCTTTACCAATGAGAAGGAAACCAAAGCAGCACAGGATGGACTTTCATGTAGAATTTTTCATCCAATCACACATTAGTTGGCTAGAATGCCTCTCAGTGTAGTGGATGAGATAAGTCGTCATTTTCCAGAAGTTGTGGATAAGTACAAGGACATATTTCTAAAAGATGTTCTAGGATTACCTCCTCATACAGAGGTAGACTTATATATTGAATTGTACCCTAGGATATCATTGATATCCAGACCATAATTTCGGATGGCTCCAGTAGAGATTTTTGAATTGAGTGTACAACTGGAGGACTTGTAGAGGAAGGGCTTCATGAGACCTAGTGTTTCACTATGGGCAACCCTTGTTTTTTTTACCAAGAAGGAAGATGAGTGCATGAGGGTATGTATGGAATTCCAGTGCCTGAACAAGGTAACCATGAAGAATAAGTATTCACAACCAAGGATTGATGACCTCTTCGATCATCTGAAGGGAGTGAGATGGTTCTCAAAGATAGACCTCCGATCAGTATTTCATCAGCTTCAGGTGCGGGATGAGGACATCCCAAAGACCTTTTAGAGATGTTGTTATGGAAACTATGATTTCCTAGTTATGTTGTATGGCATGATGATCTTCCCTTCAGTGTTCATGGGACTCATGAATAGAATCTTCTATCCCTACCTATAAAAGTTTGTAGTGGTCTTTATTGATGACATCCTGGTGTACTCAGGATCCATGAAAGAGCATGTGAGACACATGAGGTTGGTCCTAGACTTACTCTGAGAGCACTAACTTTATGGGAAGCTCTCGAAGTGTTAGTTCTAGATATGAGAGGTCCACTTTCTAGTACATGTCATTTCAGAGGTTGGAGTTTCACTATATCCAATGAAGTTAGAAACGGTACTTTCTTGGGAGCCACCCAAGAATGTTACTGAGGTGTGGAGTTTCCTTAGGTTGGTTGGGTACTATTAGAGGTTCATACCCAAATTTTCCAATGTGGCAGCATCAATGATCGCCTTGACATGAAAGGGTAAACCCTTTGTGTGGATGGAGAAGTACCAGTAAACCTTTCAACAGTTGAGGAAGAGTTTGATGAGCGCACCAATCCTAAGATTTCTAGAGGAGGGTGTCGAGTACGTGGTGTTTTGTGATGCATTATGAACCATGCCCGGTTATGTCATTATTTTGGGGAAAGTGTTGATTGATTATGGTTCATGGGAGTTGAGACCACATGAGAATAACTACATGACCCACGATCTAAAGTTATTAGAGGTAGTATTCGAATTGAAGATGTGGTGACACTACTATATGGGCAAGCAGTTTATCATCTACACAGACCACAAAAGTATAAGGTATATATTTTCTCACAAGGATCTGAACCTAATACAATGGTGATGGATATATTTCATCTAGAACTATGACTTCGAGAAAGACTATAATTTTGTGAAGGAGAATGTGGTGGCGGACAATCTCAACTAAAGATCAAGTTCACTACTACTAAATGAGGCCTTGGAGATGTTTTGATCACTTAAGATATCCTTTGTGGATGGAGATGAAGTAGCTTATCTCCAACCAATGGGGGTTACCCCTCCACTCTTACAGTGAGTTCGGGAGGCATAACTCAAAGATATCATCTTTGAAACTACACATGCTCAAATATCGATATGGAATTCCCCTGATTGATATTTGAAAGGTGGGGATCATGTTATCCTTTTTAGAGGTTGAACAGTTGTACCAAATATGTTATGGGAGGAGGTGTTTAGGGAGTCTCAAAAATCCCCATTGGAAGTATATACAGGTGCAAAAAAGATGTATCAGCTCCCCAGATGTTATTTTTGGTTGTCGTGGATGAAGAAGGAAGTGGTAGAGTTTATCTATAGATGCCTCACTTGATAGCAAGTGAAGGCTAAGCACTTGGTTTTAGTGGGTTTGACTCAACCCCTTTAGGGTTCGGAGTGGAATTGGGATGGAATATAGATGGAATTTGTGACAGGTTTACCATATCCATCTAGGGGGCCTGACACCATCTGAGTGATTGTTGACCAACTCACAATGTCATCCCACTTCCTAGTGATTCGGGAAAACATTCATTAGAGATCTTGGGATGCCTCTAGATGTAGGAGGAAGTTAAACTGCATAGATTCCCATCAACAATAGTCTCATATTGTGACGTGCACATTTCATCCAGTTTTTGGAAAGGATTTTAGGAGGCATTTGGGATACAACTACACTTGAGCATAGCTTTCCACAATCATACAGATGGTCAGATGGAGTGGAACATTCAGGTCATAAAGGACATGCTACGTGCATGAAATTTTGGATGTGGTTGGTAAGATCATCTACCCATGTTTGAGTTTATATACAATAATAGCTACCTCTCCATCATCGATATGGCACCATTCGAGGCTTTTTATGGGAGACCCTTTAGGTCACCACTTTTCTGGATTGACCCTATAGAGTCAGTACTCATGGGCCTCGATTTGGTGTAGGCTACTACATAGAAGGTTCAGATCAGAAAGGAGTGGATGAAGACAGAATAGATACATCATAATTCCTATGCTGATAGGCAATGGATACCCTTGGAGTATAAGGAGGGAGACCATGTGTTCCTTTAGGTCCCTACTCAAATTGAGATACAAATATTTGGTTGGGGATACAAGTTATCTCTAAGGTTCATCCGACCTTTTTTTATACTGACTACAGGGGGCAAGGTGGAATACTTCTTAACTCTACCTCTGAAGTTAGAGTGACTGCATGATATCTTTCATGCATCCTAGCTAAGGAAATATGTATATGGACCTTCACACATCATTGACTGGGGAAAGATTGATATTGATGACAGGTAGACTATCATGGAGTACCCAGTGGAGATCGAATATCAATGGGAGATCATGCTTTGTGCATGGTGTATTCCTATTGTGTGTGTTTGGTGGCAGCACGGGAATCTCAAGGAGAGTACATGGGAGCGTGAGTCTCGGATTTAGGATCAGTATCCCCATTTGTTTTTTCATCCCCTATTTTTTATTTTGGGGATTTAAATCCCAAAGGTGGAGAGAATGTATTGTACTGGAATATCCATGTAAATTTTTATTTTGAAAATTATGTGGGATTACATAGGGAATATGCGCTGAGAAGGCACCTGATTCTAAGGCCTGGCATCCATGGAAGGAATGTTTGAACTATTTTTATGTTTATTAAACATAGTGTGGATGATCTGTTTTTGTATCTTTTAAATGAGTTCTCAGGTTAGAAAACTAAGGGAATCTTTGTGTTTAGAACAGTGGGTTTTTCTTAAGTTGAACCAAACCTCAACCGACATGGGTCGACTATGGAAAATCTTTTTCAGGGGTTTTAATGAAGAATAAAAATAAACTTAAAAAGTTTAATTTATTTTTCTTTTAACTTTTCATGAAGACGGAGAAACAAGGAATTTGTTTCAATTCATAAATGAAGTAAAGTGGAAATGCGAAAACATAGAGAAATATTGATGCTAAAACATGTTTCTCCATTTAATATCTTAGTAGGGATATAAGATCAGATTCACGATATTTGAAGGATTTAGAAAAAAGACAGAAAATGTGTTGGAAAATGCCTTCATAGATGAACAATGAATGGTGGTGGATCAATGATCAGATTCATAATAGGAATCGGTGTATTGATGAATGATGAATGTAGGACTCACGCTTCATCAATGATCGATCCAATCCTTAAGGTAGGGGTTCTTTTTTATGTGATTTTTCTTTCCCCATTCTTGTCCCCAATAACGAATACATACCAACCTACGAACTGGTTGATCCACAGTTTGATCATTTATGTGGGATGGTAATAAATGAGGGATTAATGTGGGAGTTTGATATTTATGATTTTTAATCCATTCGTCAAAATCCTACTGACAAGAATGAATTTGGGCTGACACGAACAAAGCCATGCAATAGTTTTAAAGGGTGTTCTTGTCGCCTTTTATATCCATGTTCTTGTGTTTTTTGCTGACAAGACAACATGCTCACATTGAGATTTTCTAGGAAGTTATAAATGCGACTATACCCCTATAGAAATAGTAAGATATTTTGAATCCCATAGCAAATTTGTTCGTGACCCAAGGATCACAGTGTACCCTTCGGTTCAAAAAACAGACCGCTACCGCGATAGTGGTGGCCCATGGAAGGATGAGCTGCCAAGTCGGTGCCAAAAGTGGAGAAGCTTGTGGCGGAACGGGTGTCAGAGGATCCTATAGTGGATTAGGCATCGGTAGTGATTGGGGAGAGTCCAGGGAAGGTCGTGGGAGAACGGACCAGTGACGCGGCCTCCTACCGCATTAGACCACGTGTGGGAGGTGTAATTGGCTTGTCGGGTGGCCCCATGATGTGAAGTGGATACATCATCCGCCACATCCCAGTTGGAGAAAATTGAACCTCTCCAGTGGGTCAGGCTGAAGAAAATGGTTTTCCCCTAGCAGTCCAGCGGTTCGAGTCAGCCCGGTGGGTCGAGTCAGCCCAACAGGTTGGGCTGGAGCCTAAAGCTTGGATCAGACCCCATTGGTGGGGGTGGTGGGACTCGAGTCTGGTCGAACCTGGCGAGTCAGTTCATCCTAAACTAGGGTCAGGTCTGGTTTAGTTAGTCCAAAAGTGTCAGACCGGACTAGGACCACACAAACCCCTTTTTACTTAAACGTCCATAACTCTTAGACTGTGTGTATGTTTGACGATTTGTTTGTAGTATTGAGATGCTCACAGTGAGATGGCCCTTTTGAGATATTCAAAGTGAGTTTCTATGTTATTTTTTGTACATTATTTCAACGTGAGGAGTAGGTAATCCCAAACAAGCATGTTAAGGATGGAATCTTGCAACTAGTTGGGACCAAGACTATGTGTCATACCAAGAGTGTGTGTCTTACCTAGACTATGTGTCTTACCTAGACTATTTTTCTTACCTATACTGTGTGTCTTACCTACACTGTGTGTCTTACCTTGAGTTATTATCTTTCATAGACTGTGTGTCTTACCTAGACTGATTCTCTACTCCCCAATCCCAATGGGGTGTGGTTCCACTAGTATTTTACGACAATCTGTGCGTCACTGACAGTCCATGTGTTACCTACACTCTGTGTGTTACTTATTGATGGTACTATGGATTCGTTCAACAATTATGTTTACATATCATAGACCTATACTTGGTGTGAGATTTCTTTAGTTACTCTGTTGATTATACTTCTCAGAGGATACACTACGTGTACCTATTTGGTATTCTCTTGTGAATATTTCTTAGTGATTTATTTATAGAATATTTCGAGTGATTCCTTTATAGTATTGTTCATGTGATTCCTTTGTGGTATATTTATTAGTGATAAATTTTTCATGTGGGGTCCCTAATGATATTTTCTTTACTCACTGCTACATTGGATTTTCCTACACATGTGGTGTCTTGTGCAGACAGTCGACAGCTTTGATGGAGTCCTTGGTGGACCGAAGATAGGGGTGCTTCATGGTGACCCAATAGATGTGGTATGCATCAGTGAAATTTAGACATCTTACTGTACCTAACCATTAGGTAGGGTTTCCTATAGATTAGATCTAAGAGTTTGAAATTTTCCTTTTCTGTTGGGATTATATACTGCCCCCTTTTCTTTCAGTTTTGTACTTTAATTTGAGTGGGTTTCCTTAATGGTTTACATCCATGTTTACATAGTGTTTCCGTTTTTATATTTTTTCATGGAGACGGGTGTGTTTTTACAGGTACTAGGGCCAATGCCTCCCACTTTTGATATATTCCTACTCAGTGCTAGTCGCTAGGCCTTGGCCAATGGGAGGCGAGCAAGGGGTATTCACAGTGTGGGTCTTGGGTTATTGGTCATGACAGGGAAAATATCTTCTCATTTAAAAATGACTTTCTAAAACATAAAAAAGTTTGAAAATATTTTCCTTAAAAATGAACCTTAAAAAATATAATCTAATATTTAAATAAAATAATGTCCAAGAAGAAAAGATGTTTTTTCAATCCATACATCTTAAAACAAATGTTGCTTTCGTATATTTGGTAAAATACAAATGAGAATTATTTGGAAAATGAAATGAAGATTAATTTAAAAAATATTTATAACAAAAAATTAATTAATGGGTAAAAATGTATTTTAAAACTCATTGTATAATAGTAATACATTTTTTAAATCATTTTTGGGAAACATGTGTTTGGAAGAAATCATATTTCTGATTAAAGTGAGAAATCAAGTTGGGTTTTCATAAAAACATTATCAGATTTTTTAAGTACTAAAGAGTGGAAAAATGGAAATATTACTTTAAAATATCATGAATAACTAGATTATAAGAAATTTCTTGGGTTTATTCAGATATATATCATAAAATTTCACCATCATAAATATAATCATAAACAATCTTGATAAACGATAAGATTGTAACATAGAATCATTACCACTTTGGTAACATTGAATCATAAGACCCATGAAGGAATAACATAAAATGTACCATAAAATATAATAAGGATAAAAAAATTCAGGATATTATATGTCAAAGTATATGTATATACACCATTTTAAAGAATATAGGTTCGTAACATAATACTCGTCTCAAAGAAAGAAAATTGAGACCAAAATACTTTACCACATTAGTAATATTCTGAATCAAAATACATAGTAAAGAATAAAATAAAATGAAACATTAAATATAATTAAAATAATTTTATTCATTATATCAAATTTCATATGGATATTATATATGCCTAAAAAAAGAAACAAGTGGTCAATTTTCATATGTCTCTGAGAAATAAAAAGAGATTGGAAATCCTTTAACTTAAGTCTTGATTTACTTAGTACACATTAAAACATCTTGTATAATAAATATAATTTTATTATAAACCAATTAAATAATCATATTCATATATATATAATGCCATATATGGTTTTCTTAGGACATTTTATTACCCGTTTATTAACAATTCCATGTTAAAGTCTCATTTTGAGCAATAAGTAGTTTGTCTTTCGTGTTTGTTTTGACTTCTTGTTTTTTTTCCTCATACAGAAATCATCATTTCATAATATAAATATATTTAAACATGATATAAATATTATATATATTCATTATATAAATTTTTATTGTAATTCATAATATTTAGAGACAGCGAAATGAAATGCATCATTCATGGTGACAGTCGGGCATACATACGCATGAACGTTGTTTCCATTTTCTTGTAAAAATGAATGAAATAAAATTAAACATTATATTTTCATTAAAGAATAATTTTATGTCACATATCTCACATATGTTAATTCAACCCTTTCTTATTACCTCCCACGTAATGTGTGAAATAATCACCTCATTTCATGAGGTGATAGTCTTCCGTACACATGAGTGACATTATCATATTCAAAAAAATGAAAAGCAAGAAGTTATGTGTGATAAAATACTTCCATAAAAATAATAATATAATATATATAATATATATAAATAATATGTTCATCATTATATCCAACTGTGAGAGGTGCTAATGGAAAAATGAATGACATTTGTTCACGAGGTAGCAGTTTGTCGTACACATGAATGATGACTTCGTAACCCATTTGATCAAAGTCCACATGGTTGTATGTCAAGACCCTAACAAACAAAAATATTAGTATATATATGGTACTTATGTTTTTATATCATAATATTATAATAATAATTTAAGGATTCGGAGGGAAAATTAAACAAAAATTCATATTGATGAACATTACCTATTCTTTGGGTATCCTCCTTAGGTTTTCATTAAAATCTTTCATAGGTTTCATTTCTATCCAAAATATGGCTTCTAGGATGATATGAATGGAATTTGTAAGCTATATATATAGTTGTTGGTCATTAAAAAAGGATTAATTTGTGTGAATAATTTAGGTGAGTGAGTTCCCTTTTATAATTGAGGAGGAGTGGTGCTTCAATATATACCCAAAAGTATTCACTATTGGGAGGTCTATCTTATATCAAACGCCGCAAAAATTGATCAATAATGGATTGGGGGAATTATATGTTAAAAAAAGCTAAAAACACAAAATAAATACATTTTTTATCTTTTTTTTCCTTATACTTTATGTTTACTCAATTTTACCATTTTTGTTTTTTTACCATCGTAATTTGTATCTTTTAATTTAAATAGGTAATCTATCCATTATAAATAAAATTAAAATGATAATTAGTAAATAATTTATACCTACTGATTCAAAATATTAAATGCAATATATTAAATAAAAATATCATATATATGGTAAAATTAATTTTAACACAAGCACATGTAACACGGAAAACCCCATTATGACCTCAACCACAGTAATTGATTTTAACTATTTTCACTAATAATTATAGTTAAAAATTAAGTTGAACATATTATATAATATAAATAATTTAGATTATAAATATTTAATCTATTTTTACAAATTAAATTCATATAATTGGGAAAATTAAATCTAAAACTAATCCCACGGGCGGGATGAAAAAGTATGTTTTTAAAGAGAAAATGTTCCAAAGTTTATAAAGTTTTTATATTAAATTTTTATATAAAATTGATTAAAATAACCTAAATTATATTAAATTGTGTATTATTGAACTAATTTTACTTTAAAAATAATTTAAAATATAATTTAACATTGTAAATAAATTATACAAAAAAGGCATTTTTCGATCAAAATTCAGTATTTTGCACTATTCATCAAAAAAAGAAAATTTTCTAAAAAATATAAAAAATTAACTCTAAACTAATTATAAAATGATAATTTCAAAAATGTATTATCTTATCAAATTAGTTTTATAAATGTCTCAAAAAAATTATGATTTTTCACAAAATACATAAAATACATTTTAATGAGAAAATAGTATTTTTTTAAAACATATAAAGAATTTACCAAAAATAATGTATTTTATTATCAATATGTTTTTTTATTTCAAAAAATAATAATTAGTATTTAAAAATTATTTATTACCATTCATATTGATAATTTTAATTTCGATGTTATGATGGTCATGTTTAAATAATTATATTAATAATATATTGTGGTTTTGTTAAAACTCATTGTCGTGTGTAAAAAAATCCATCCCAATGTTGTTTATAGAGTAATATTAACTTGATGTTGTTTATAATTCATGACATAAATGAAATTTAAATTATTAAAAAAATAACTCATAAAAACTTAGGGTGTTACACAAGATCAAACTGAATGTGATCTAAAGTTCCTCCAACCAACTCTTTGTCCGTAGAACAGAATCACTGAGCTCATACTTCCCCAAAGCCTACTGGTGAAAGGTTAAAACACCATATTCCACTAATTTTCCTCCTCATCTAGTTCAAACCACTATTGATCAACCAGATTATCTTGTTGAACCTTCACTTCATAATCCACATATAGACGATCTCCAATATCCATATATAAAAGTGAAACAAATATTTCCTAAGCTCAGTAGTATGAGATTTTTATTATAATTCATTTATTTCATTTTAACTTTCCCAAAATAAAACCGCCAATTCAAAAAAGAACAAAATTCATCATGATGCATGTAACTATCCTAGGTCTCTACATTAAAATGGAACCACCTCACTTAGTCATTCGGTAGGCCCAAAATCATTACATAAAATCATGAAGGGGCCTAATATCCTAAGTCCTAGATGGTATTCTCTAGCCTATATCACACACCAAGATCAATGGACATTTTTTCCTTTCTAACCCATGAAATACTCATGGTAGATGACTCCAGACTACATCTTATCTCTTAAACATCATCTCAAATACAACTCCTTCATGACTCACACCCTCTAAAGGTACCCTTCCTCAATTGTTAAGGAAGTAAAAGAGATAATTAACCCCTAAGTCCCACCTCTAGTAGGTCCTTGGTTGGTGACTATCACTGAGAGTATAAAATTCTCACAATTGGGTGGAATTACCCTAAACAAGTAAAAATATTGAGAGATAGGATAAATCCACCGCAAAAAAATCATGACATAATATAAAGTAAACCCCCACCATCAAACAACACATGTGTAAATGAAAGATATTTATATAAAAGACTCCAAAAGTACCCAAAATAAAAAGATAAAGTGGCAACATAGAAACAAACCAATGTTTTTATCTATAAGTGACCATCAATGTATACAAAGTCCTCTAGAAAAAAAAATATTTTATATACATAGTATGAGCATACAAGTATACTTAGTAAGTTAACCAAAGTCTCTCATGTATATGTGAAAGAATCATTCCAATGAACCAGTGATAAAACAGAAGAACCAAATAGAACATAAACAAGTTAACTAAACAATATTCATCCTCAACATGACACACTTTCCTAATAATGAATCCAAGTATAATAGTACAATAATAAGAATATAGATAAGGGTACCACAGACCACTTTCCAATTGATTTTCCACGATCACACCCCAATATCATACATCTTAGTGCATCCATCTCTTCTAAACATCACATCATGCTCATAACCCTATACACAACTAGTGATCACATCAAATCTCACACAAAGACACCTGGGTCATCATCACACCTCATCCACAACCATAACCATGGAAGTAGGGTATTGTGAAAATCAAGAACAATAAAATTGTTTCGTCCCACCACCATTCATGACCCCAACCATATGACATCTCATCATCTCATCAAATTTCATCATAGTTCACTTTTAACTTAAGGATATAATAACTCGTGCATGTAATCAACGCCTAGAAGTGAGGAGAGGAAAATGTGGGTTCCAGTCATCCGTCCTCACCACAGAAATTTTGGGGAAAAAACCCCCTGATATATGGGTGACATCACATAAATTTTACATTTTCCATCCCATTTATTTTACATTTTCCATCCCATTAATTCCCACATAAATTTTAACAATTTAAACTAAATAGACAACATTAATTCAAGTGTTCATTATTCATATCTACCAATTTTTTTCAAGCCAACCCATTCCATTTCAATTTCATATTTATCATTTACTTAATTACATTACTAATAGAGAAACTAGCATAACACAACACATCACAACATCAAACATCCCACCATCCTCATGCCAAAAAGCCGACATAGCCACCATCACATCCCCAACCACCTCCTTATCACAACTACCACATCACCACCACTTTCCATCACAACTACCCCATAAGCTGACTGCAAAACATGGAACACATTCATGCATCAAAAAAAATTACATAGCACATAAAAAATAAGTTTTCATATTTTTAATGCTGATTTTCATCAATTCCACTTGACTTATAAGGGTATTATAACACAAAAATAATTTTCTTAGGAAAACCATTTCACTAACTGGAGATAAATTATTAGAAAAATCCATTTCAGGTAATGGAAATCAATCACAAATAAAGGTGTACCATAACACCAGAACTAAAACACAAAATAAATCCCCCAACATCCATGATTTTCACTAAGGCATTAATCACATACAATCACAATTTCAATCATAATATAAAAGTTATAGAAACATGCAATCTAAACCCCTTACACATTCAATTTGAATCTACTTATTTATTATATTCATTAATCGGGTGTATACTATCTTCCCAAAAGATAACAAAAGAATGAAACCCTTCTATATGATACAACTAATGAGAAATAAAGGATCCCCTGCCTAAAAGTAAGAATATTCACAAGATTCGCTACACCAAAAACAAAGGTTTCACACATATAATATAACAATTTACTAGAAGAACTCACACCAATAGTAGAAATAGGGTTCCATGAATCCAAGGGAAAGGCTACAAAACATCCTATTTGAGAGAAATTTTCACGACCCCCTCCCACAAATGATGCCCCTCCTGAGCTGGAAATGGTGAAAGGGAGATAATGACCCCCGAGTCCCGCCTCCAGTAGGCCCCAGGGTGGCGACTAGCACCAAGGATATGAGTTTTCACAAATATGGGAGGCATTACCCTTTTTATTTTTAAAGTTCGGGAAATAGGACAAGTCAACCACCAAAAGGAAAAAGGGAAACGGTATAGAAATAAACCCAAACCATTCCCACATGCATGTTTAAACAATTTTATAACAAGGTACAAGTACAAGAAAGCTCAAAGTACAATACCAAAAGAAAACAAGAGAACAAAAACTGCAACAACTCCAACTGTCCAACTAGTAGGGTCCCGCACGGCCCTGGTAGTCCTCCTGGAAACCTGAAAGTAAACGTAGGGTGAGCATACAAGTATACTCAGTAGGGAAACCTAAAGCTCTTGTGCACAAGTGGAGAGACATCCTAATGTCTCGTGAGAACAACAGAAGAAACCTAGCAAGGAATTCTATCCACCCAACCTCACCAGCCACACTCACCAAAACACAAGCACAACAGGTAGTAGTATATAAGAAACAAGAGTATTGGGTACCCCACACCATTTCCCTTTAGTTAGCTTCTCTTCCTAACGACGAACGTCCTAACGCTTCCACACTCTCCCCGCCCGCACACACCTGGGCCTCACAACCACTTATCCCGCCCGCAAACACCTGGGCCTCACAACTGCGTATCCCGAACGCACACACCTGGGCCTCACAACCACGTATCCCACCCGCACACACCTGGGCCTCACAACCACGTATCCCGCCCGCACACACCTGGGCCTCATCCCGAAGATTCTTGGGAAACAGTAAGACCTGCCCGAACAGTCTTGGGCTAGAACCACCCCAATTGAAACCTACCCGAAGAGTCTTATGTGTAAGGTCGCCTCAAGCCATCACAGCCTAGGGGAGAAGGAGCAGGAAGGAGCTAGTAACGAAGGGAAAAACACCCTCTCCCATAAAATGGGAGTGTTCGACACTAAGTGTCCAACATGGGTGGAGTGCGATAAAACACAAAAGATACAGATATATATATATACCAAACACACATCCCAACCTATGGCTTCTAAATAGAGAAACTGAGCGCATGCCTTGGCACTACTACCACGAAGCATGCATACAACAACAACCCCCCAACCCATTTAGGTTTTCACGTTTCAGCAGAATTATTTTATTTGTTCCTTAACTACTAGGAAATTATCCACAACCAACCACACCAAACGTTCGTAAAACATATCCCTGCCATCCACAAATCAAGTTAGGAAAACACAAGCAACACAACCAAGCCCTTATTATCAAACAACCAACCTCATTTACTATTATTCCCATTCCACAACATTCCCCACCATTCATTAACTCTTCCACATTTTATTTATTAATCACAACCCATAACCCATTCACATTAAAACCCAACCCTGCAGCCCCACTGCCAACCTCCATAACCACAACTGCACCGAAACCCGTACATCAATATCACTTTAATACCATTTATTGCATCCCTGCTGCCCATCACCAACATAGCATTCACACCAACCCACAACCAAGCCAACCGCATCCCCACTGCTCACACTATCCACAACAACCCACTAAACACCCCCATCACATGCCTCGTAACCAAGCCAACACCAACATGTTCATTATTCCATTTTGTTTAACCGGGGTGATCACAAAAGGGTTCCAGATTTTAAACAGACAACTTTACGTGATTAACCAATTCCAAAAAGTTTCCATCCATAAGAAAATCCAGAAGGAGAGGACAACATTTAATTGTATAATAAAAGGCCCCCAACGACCTTGATTTTCAGTAGGTAGAATCTCATTCAATTCACAACATAATATCACAGGATATAAAGTAACAACAATCACAACTTCCCATCCCTGTTATATAATCCACTTATTATCTTCATTAAACTGGTTCAAAAGTGTTTCACGTAAACAAGAGAACACCCACCCCGCATGATGCACAAAGTAGAGAGACGAAGGTAAGATCCCTACCTCAACAGGTTCTTGATTGCAACGCTCCTCCGGATCAACCTTAGAAGACGTCTGTCAGCGTTCGTCACTTCTGTCGAGTCCCGGCAAATCCTCCTCGGGTGGAAGTCGGAAAGAAAAGTCCGAAGGAAAGTCAACGGATCCAATATCGGAAGCTCTTCCTCGTCGTTATGATCTTGTGTCCACTGACGGATCGTAAATTGGAGCTCGGACGAAGAAGTTATGGTAGGAAGAGCTTTCGAGTCTCTTGGGAGAGCTCTGCTCAGATGAGAGGGGAGGAGAGGTGTGAGTTGAAAGGAGGAGGGGACCCCTCCTTTTATAGGCATGAAAAAAAAGTACATGGCATGTACTTTATGGTACACAGCGTGTACTCGGTTCTTTCACATGGTCTCCACACGGCTTCCAACACGGTTCCGCAGTCGTTGACTGGTCAACACACAGTTTGAGGGTAACGCATACGTGGGGAAGGACTACACGGCGTGTAGTTTGTACACACGGCGTGTACTCATTCATTGCACACGGCAAGGACACGGCTCCAACACAGTACACGGTTGTTGAATGGTAACACATACGTGGGGAGGGACTACACGGTGTATAGAACTGGACACACAGCGTGCAACCATTATTCCACACAGCAAGGACACAGTCTGCAACACAGGGTATACCCGGGAAGGGGGTACACGACGTGTACTCAAACCACACAGCATGTAGTTTCAAAATTCTGGAAAGTGTGGAAAAGTCCATTTTACCTTCCAGAACACTTCTTGACCTTCTTTTTGACAAAGGAATGGGCCGGAGAGGTCCAGGCCATTACATCAGATACCTCTTAAAACATTATCATCCCCGAGAATTCCAAAACCAACCTAGAGGAAACCCAACAAGATACCTCTTAGGGATCTCATTATAACAGGAACCCAACCAAAAACCCTAATAATATGTGTTAGGAATTCCTTCTCCTATGTCAAGATATTATTCACTTTAGGCGGCACTGACTCGCCTGCACGGGTTTAATCGCATCCTCATTAATGTGTCTTGATTAAGAATTGGGTCTTCCCACTTTCATACGTTAGGATTTTTCAACTCGCACTGACCCCAACACCACACAACCAACACACTGCCCAAACACGTGGGTTTGGAAAATTCCTTCACCTATGTCGAGATATTATCCGCTTTAGGCAGCACTGACTCGCCCGCACGGGTTCAATCGCATCTGCGTTAATGCGTCTCGATTAAGGGTCAGGTTTTTCCCTTTCCCACACATCCGGACATGTTACACAATACCAGGGGACAAAGAAACAAAAGGTCTCACAACTGAGAAGCCAAGAATTCCATATATCAAAGGTACAGAGTACAACATCAACACAAGCTTAGAAGAATAAGGGAAAATCACAAGTCAAAACAACTCTGGGTATTGAGCGTGCATCTGGGTCTCCCACTCCCAAGTGCTCTCCTCGAGGCCGTCATGCCTCCACAACACACGAACCAAGGGAATGGTTCATCCATGGAGCAACTTCTCTTTACGATCTTTGATTTCGATTGGTCGTTCCTCGAAGGTCGCATCATCTCCCATATCTAACTCTCCCCAGTCGATAACGTGGGAGTCGTTGTATAAGTACCGATGAAGCTGGGATACGTGGAAGACATCATGAACCTTCTCCAACTGAGGTGGCAGGGCCAGCTGATATGCCACCTCGCTGACTCACCTCAACACCTCAAAAGGTCCGATGAACCTGGGTGAGAGCTTGCTTCCCTTCCCAAACCTCTGCTGCCCCCGTTGAGGGGAAACCTTCAAGAACACTTGATCCCCCACCTCGAACTCCAAGGGCCTCCTCCAACGATCAGCATAAGACTTCTGTCGGTCCTGAGTCGCTTTCATCCTCTCACATACAAGCTAGAGTTTCTCTGTGGTTCTCTGTACAACCTCTGGCCCAAGTGCAATTGTCTCACCATCCTATGCCAAGCAAATGGGTGAACGACGTGGCCTTCCATACAAACCCTAAAACGGTGCCATGCCAATAGTAGAGTGAAAGCTATTTTTGTAGGCAAACTATACTAAAGGCAAGTGTCGTACCCATGATCCTCCGAAATCCAGAACGCATGCACGCAGCATTTCCTGCAACGTCTGGACAGTCCGCTCCGTCTACCCATCGGTCTGGGGGTGGAAAGCAGTGCTAAGGCGTATCTGGGTGCCAAAAGCATGTTGTAGCCCCCTCCAGACTCGTTAGGTAAACCGAGTATCCCGATATGAGACTATAGTCCTCGGAACTCCATGCAAACACACCACCTCGTCTACGTACATCTGTGCTAAGGTACTCACCGGGCCCGACTCCTTGATTGCTAATAAGTGAGCTGATTTCGTCAGACGATCCACCACTACCCAGATAGCATCATAACCAACCTGAGCTCTGGGTAGTCCTGTGAAGAAGTCCATTGATATTTCATCCCACTTCCACTCGGGGACATCTAAAGGATGCAACAAACCACTGGGAACACGGTGTCCAGCCTTCACTTTCTGACACACTAGGAATTTAGCCACAAACTCCGCCACTTCTCATTTCACCCCGGGCCACCAAAACTGATCCCTCAGGCCTCAGTAAATTTTTGAAACTCCTGGATATACCACCAAGGCTGAGCTATGGAACTCACGGAGAACTCCCTCACACATCGCCTCCAGAACAAACAACCTTCCATGGAAAATCATCCGATGGCGGCTGTCCTCTGACCATCCTTATGGACGTTCCCCTGATCGACATGATCCCACATCACTTCCGCCTCGGAGTCCTCCCACTGGGACTCTTCCACCTGCTGCAACAAGGAGTACTGCACCGTGATCTGAAACAAACAGCCTTTAACACCTTCTACCCTGGCATCCAAGTGCAAGGCAGCCAACTCTCCCATCGCCCTCCAAGCATCAGCAGATTCTCGAACCACTTCCTGATGTGACTTCCTGCTCAGGTCATCAGCCACAACGTTTACATTACCATCAGTGTAAGAGATCTCAAAGTCATAGTCTTGGAGAAACTCGACCCATCTCCGCTGCCGGAAGTTCAGGTCACGCTGGGAGAAGATATAACGCAGGCACTAGTGATCTGAGAAGACCACAAAGTGCTCCCCAAATAGGTAATATCGCCACAACTTCAGTGCAAACACTACTGCTACAAGATCCAGGTCATGGGTGGCATAGTTACGCTCGTGAGGGCACAACATCATAGACCCATAACATATCACTCCCTTATTCTGCATCAGCACGCACCCCAGACTAAGGCCAGAAGCATCACAAAACACTTCATATAACAACCCCTCTTCTAGAAACCTGAGTACAGGAGCATTGACCAACTTCTCCTTTAGGTAGTCAAAAGCTTTCTGGCACTACTCACTCCAAAGGAGGACCTGGTTCTTCCTCGTCAAAGCTGTCAATGGAGCAGCAACTCGAGAGAAGTCTGAAACGAACCTCTGATAGTAACCTACTAACCCCAGGAAACTACGAACTTCTGCCACGCTCTTGGGTGCTGCCCAAGAAACAACTGCCTCCACCTTCGACGGGTCCACTGACACTCCATGCTGAGACACCATGTTCCCAAGGAAGTTTACTTCTTGTGTCAAGAACTTACACTTCGAAAATTTCCCATAAAGCTGGTGGTGTCGAAGGACTTCCAAGACTGCCCTGAGATTCTCAATGTGCTCCTCCTCTGATCTTGAGTAGATCAGGATGTCGTCGATAATCACAACGACAAACCAGTATAGAAACTCTCGAAATACAAAGTTCATGAGTCCCATGAACACAGCTGGTGCATTCGTAACTCCAAACGGCATCACTACAAACTCGAAGTGCCCATACCTGCACCTGAAAGTCGTCTTCAAGATGTCACTGTCCTTCGCCCTCAGCTGATGATATCCCGATCGCATATCAATCTTAGAGAACCAACCTTATCCACTCAGTTGGTCGAAGAGATCATCTATCTTTGGAAGGGGGTAGCGGTTCCTGACCGTTACCTGGTTCAACCTTCGGTAGTCTATGCATAGCCTGAGACCACCATCTGCCTTCTTCACGAACAAAACTGTAGCACCCCATGGTGACACGCAGGGTCAAACAAAACCCTTCTCCATCAGATCTTCAATCTGAATCTACAACTCCCGCAACTCCGAAGGTTCCATCTGATAAGGGGCCATCGAAATCGGACGGGCACCAGGCTGTAAGTCTATCCCGAACTCAACGTCACGTCGGGGGGTAGAGTTACAACCTCCTCAGGGAAAACATCGAGGAACTCCCCAACAACCTATGGGACATCCATCATCTCGGTATCAGTTGGAACCGCTGATAACCCTCCCAAAAAGGAAAGGAGAGGCTCCACACACTGGCTTCCCGCCTGATAGCTCATCTCGCCAACAAAAGATACACGCTGCCCATCCACGTCGGAGAACACGACTCTTCTCCAGAATCAGTTGATAACGGAACTAACAGAAAACAACTAGTTGATGCCTAGGATGAAATCATATGGCTACATTTGTAACAGAAGAAGGTCCCCACTAGATTGATGTGGTCCCAACATCAGCCCACATCCCTGGAAAACACAAGATACACTGTTCTAGCCTCCAACTGGTGTACTCAGTACCAGTGGTACGAAAAGTCTCTCTACGTCTAGTCCTAAATCATGGGCTAGAATAGGTGAAACAAAAGAGTGTGAGGCTCCCAAATCGAACAAAGCAGAAACAAGATTTCTAAACAGACAAATCGTACCTCGCACCACCTCTGGTCCTCCTGGAGTTGTCAACTCTACTACGTGAAACTGCCCACGCCCAGCTCCTCTGCCTCTCTGATGTCGTCCACCTCCCCGACCACACCTTGGTCGAGGACCCTGAGGAGCACCCTGAGGTCGGCCTCCTCCCGCAAAGTCTACCCTTGGAGGGGCATGGTCATGCTGCTGCTGGATGGGCCTCGCCGGCAACTGGTGCTGCTGAGGTGGGCGCTGAACCTGTCCACCTCCACCGTACTGAGCTAGGGTCAGGAACCGACTCTGAACATTCCCAAAACCTCCACAAGAAAAACACCTCGGTCCCAGGCTCGTGAAAAAGGGACGAGGACCTGAAGATCTGAACTGGAACTGCTAGGGCCTGCTCCCCACTGGCCTGAACCTAGAAGGTCCTGTCACAGGAGCCCTGCTGCTGACTGCCTTCCCCTTTGACGAGCCTGGTTGGATCCCCTCTCGGTGTGCACCTCTCAGCGAGTGCATCCTCTCTACAACCTATGCCTTCTTATGTACCTCCAAGTACATAGGAAGGGTGAAGGGGGTGACAACATACGGGAGTGAAGGACGAAGCTCCTCCTCCAAACATCTCGCCCGAGACTCCTCATCCGGAAAGAGATCCGGAGCAAAGCGCAGGAGATATTTGAACTTGATCCCCAGCTCTCGTACAGTCATACTCCCCTGCTAAAGGGAGAGTAACTCTTGCCTCTTCTCCGCCTTGATCACGGAAGAAAGGAATTTCTCTCGGAATTCCTTCTCAAAGTCAGCCCATGGAACCTCTTCCTCTATCCTCTCTCCGAGGTAGAGCATCCACCACTATCGCACCGCACCTCTCAGCTGACTGACTGCTAAGGGAACCCAGTACTCTCTTAGAGCATTGATCAAGGTAAAAGCAATCCCAAGCTCTTCAAGCCAACCCTCTGTCTCTGTATCCGAAGTACTACCCTTGTACTTCTTGAGGGTCTGCTGCTGGAAAGAACGGAGAGTCTTCTTCCACTGGATATCTTCCTCCTCTCAGTCAATCCTCAACTGATCGACCGCTTGAATCTGTCGGGCCTCGGCCATCTGAGCCACCCGGGGATGACGTCCAAGTGCTATAGCTGTACGGTAAACAAGGATCGCCTAAGCCCAAGTAGTAAGGAAAAACTCAAGGTTTCATTTTATCATTTTCTTTCAATTTCTTTCCTAGAACACCCAAATCAAGTAAAACACAATCATGATGATTCATGTACCTTCCCTAGGGTCTGTACCCTGCAATCAATGTAGTCTCACTTGGTCGTTTGGTAGGCTCAGAGTCCTTGCATCGGATCACGGGTGGCCCTAAAATCCCATGTCCTAGCCAGTCTTCCCAGGCCTATGTCACGCACCAAGATTGACTAACACTGTTTCCCTACCATCCCATGTAATCCTCACTATGCCTAACTCCAGACTCCATCCTATCTCTCAGCCATCACCTATGATACCATTCTGTCACGACCCCCACCCACCAAAGATGAGCCTCTTGAGCAGGCAATGGTGAAAGGGAGATAATGACCCCTGAGTCCCGCCTCCAGTAGGCCCCGGGGTGGTGAATAGCACCAAGGGTATGAGTTTTCACAAATATGGGAGGCATCGCCCTTTTTATTTTTAAATATCGAGAAATAGGACAAGTCAACCACCAAAAGGAAAAAGGGAAAGTGTATAGAAATAAACCCAAACCATTCCCACATGCATGTTTAAACAATTTTATAACAAGGTACAAGTACAAGAAAGCTCAAAGTACAATACCAAAAGAAAATAGGAGAACAACAACTGCAACAACTCCAACTGTCCGACTAGTAGGGTCCTGCATGGCCCTGGTAGTCCTCCTGGAAACCTGAAAGTAAACGTAGGGTGAGCATACAAGTATACTTAGTAGGGAAACCTAATGATCTCTTGAACAGGTGGGGAGACATCCTAATGTCCCGTGAGAACAACAGAAGAAACCTAGCAAGGAATTATATCCACCCAACCTCACCAGCCACACTCACCAAAACACAAGAACAACAGGTATTAGTATATAAGAAACAAGAGTATTGGGTACCCCGCACCATTTCCCTTTATTTAGATGCTCTTCCAAACGATGAACGTCCTGACGCTGCCACACTCTCCTCGCCCGCACACACCTAGTCCTCACAACCACGTATCCCGCCCGCACACACCTGGGCCTCACAACCACGTATCCCGCCCGCACACACCTGGGCCTCATCCCGAAGATTCTTGGGAAGCAGTAAAACCTGCCCGAAGAGTCTTGGGCTAGAACCACCCCAATCGAAACCTACCCAAAGAGTCTTAGGTGTAAGGTCACCTCAAGCCATCACATACTAGGGGAGAAGGAGCAGGAAGGAGCTAGTAACTATGGGAAAAACACCCTCTCCCATAAAATGGGAGTGTTCGGCACTAAGTGCTCAACATGGGTGGGGTTTGATAAAACAAAAAAGATACAAATATATATATATACCAAACACACAGCCCAACCTATGGCTTCTAAACAGAGAAACTGAGTTCTTGCCTTGGCACTGCTACCACGAAGCATGCATACAACAACAAACCCCCACCCCATTTAGGTTTTCACATTTTAGCAGAATTAGTTCATTTGTTACTTAACTACTGGCCAACTATCCACAACCAACCACACCAAACGTTCGTAAAACATATCACTTCCATCCAAAAATCAAGTTAGGAAAACACAAGCAACACAACCAAGCCCTTCTTATCAAACAACCAACCTCATTTACTATTATTCCCATTCCACAACATTCCCCACCATTGATTAACTCTTCCAAATTTTATTTATTAATCACAACCCATAACCCGTTCACATTAAAACCTAACCCTGCAGCCCTGTTGCCAACTTCCATAACCACAACTGCACCAAAACCCGTACATCAATATCTCTTTAATACCATTTATTACAGCCCTGCTTCCCATCACCAACATGGAATTCACACCAACCCAGAACCAAGCCAACTGCATCCCCGCTGCTCACACTATCCACAACAACCCACAAAACACCCCCATCACATGCCTCGTAACCAAGCCAACACCCACATGTTCATTATTCTATTTTGTTTAACCGGGGTGATCACACAAGGGTTCCAGATTTTAAACAGCCAACTTTACGTGATTAACCAATTACACAAAGATTACATCCATAAGAAAATCCAGAATGAGAGAGAAGCATTTACTTGCATAATCAAAGGCCCCCAACGACCTTGATTTTCAGTAGGTAGAAGTTAATTCAATTCACAACATAATATCATAGGATATAAAGTAACAACAATCACAACTTCTCATCCCCGTTATATAAGCCAGTTATTATCTTCATTAAACTGGTTAAAAACTGTTTCATGTAAACAAGAAAACACCCACCCCTCATGATGCACAAAGTAGAGAGACGAAGGTAAGATCCCTACCTCAACAGGTTCTTGATTGCAACGCTCCTCCAGATCAACCTTAGAAGACGTTCGCCCGTGTTCGTCACTTCTGTCGGGTCCCGGAAAAACCTCCTCAGGTGGAAGTCGGAAAGAAAAGGCCAAAGTAAAGTCAATAGATCCAAGCTCATAAGCTCCGCCTCTTCGTTATGATCCCGTAGCTGCTGACATATCGCAAATCGGAGCTCAGACGAAGAAGTTATGGTAGGAAGAGCCTTCGAGTCTCTTGGGAGAGCTCTGCTCAGAGGAGAGGGGAGGAGAGGTGTGAGTTAAAAGGAGGAGGGGACCCCTCCTTTTATAGGCGTGAAAAGAAAAAGTACACGGCATGTACTTTATAGTACACGGCGTGTACTCGGTTCTTTCACACGGTCTCCACGTGGCTTCCAAAATGGATCTGCGGCCATTGACTGGTCAACACACAGTTTGAGGGTAACGCATACATGGGGAAGGACTACACGACGTGTAGTTTGGACACACGGCGTGTACTCATTCATTGCACATGACAGGGACACGGCTCCAACATGGTATACGGTCGTTGACTGGTAACACGTATGCGGGGAGGGACTAAACGGCGTGTAGAACTGGACACACGGCGTGCACCCATTATTCCACACAGCAAGGACACGGTCTGCAACACAGGGTATACCTGGGAAGGGGGTACACGGTGTGTACTCAAACCACACGGCGTGTAGTTTTAAAATTCTGGAAAGTGTGGAAAATTCCATTTTACCCTCCAGAACACTTCTTATCCTTCTTTTTGACAAAGGAATGGGCTGGAGAAGTTCGGGCCACTGCAGAAATCAAGTTGGAAAGAATGAAGGAAATATATTCATTTTATAGTCAACATATATGAAACCATCAATATTTTAGATCATAGATAACATTTTAATTAAACATTAATACTAATCTAAATAAATTCCATTTATAAGAGGCATTTAAAATATTTTAACTCCTAAAAAATGAGGATATAAATATCCTTTTTGGAAATATCCCTTAATTCTCTTAATTAAGGATTTAAAACTATTTTTCAAAAACATGTAAAAAAGGAAAAACTAAAAATTTATGAAAAACTGAAACTTGCTACTACTAGATGCTTCCACTAGAATATTCTCCCAAAATATACGAGAAAAGGCTAATTTAAGTTTCTACCATCAAAATCTACCACCAAAATTTACTCGTAGAAGATACCGCCAGAATAAATATATTATCACAAAATTTTACTAAAAGCTGCTATCTCCAACTAACACCACCAACTAATACCATAAGAATCTATCAATAGAATATTTCACTGGATATAACCATCAAAAGATACCAATAGAAGATACTTCTAGAAGATATTTCTAGTAGCAATCGCCAGATTCTACCATCTGAAGCTACCTCTGGAAGCTAAAACCAGTCTACGTCTACAACCACCAACTTATACTGCCAGTAGAAAACACCAGTTACTACCACTAAAATCAAAAACTGGATACTAATTCTAGATTAAATCACTAAACTAATCTATTACAAATAAATGTTACTTCCATATTTTAGTACCAACTTATACTACTAACCTCTAAAACACCCTAAGGGAAACTCAATGGAAAACGTTCATAAAAATGAGGGCATTAAAAAATAAATCCAAAAAACAAAACATAAGAAACAATAATCATAGTGGGAAACCACATAATCATAAAAATAATAATTTATTAGATCTATAAATCAAGACACATTATTTTTAATATATGAAACTTTTTGTTTAAACTAGTTTATTCATTTTTTCCTTTAGAAAAGGGAATCCCAATGTGTGGCCCTTTTGAACCCTCCACACTAGGAAATCCTTCTCCATGTGAAGGGATAACTATGGATAAAGCCCCATACGAGAAGGATTTATTTCCAACCAAGATGTAAGAGAATCTCGTAGGGTGGAAACCCAAATGGAAATGGTTCAACATAGAAATATGCCATCACGGGTGGGTTGTGCCACCTATACTTAGAATCATCTTAAGGGTTTTTACTAAGGTTTCCTCATCATAGTTTCAAATGGTTAAATTAACCATATATGATACCAAATATAGAAATTCATACTTTAAATACAAATATATCATATCATACAAGATGAATACTCCTTAAATTTACATAATGACCCACACCAGAATCTTATAGTTCTAGTTTTATTAGAAGCATAGATATAAAACAATGGGTTTATAAAATATCTATATTATCTCACACGTAGTTAAAAATAGAAAGAACCCGTCTTAGATATATCAAACATAATACCTTTATCCATAACCCCAGTAAAAGGAATCATAAGAAGGGGTGAGATCATTTTCACGGTAAAGGTAAAAAAGGGTGGTATCAATAATCACATAAACATAACATGAGCATAACAGTATGAGAACATAATATTATAATTTGAAAACTATACACTGAATATCAATTATTATAATATTGAATTATTGAATAATTATTTCCAGTTCATAATACATGAATCATATTGGAATCAAATAATGTCATACATTACAGGACAACATTAGCATAAGACATAAGTTTTTGGCAGAAAAATAATCATATAAAATCATTTAGTTAGTAGTTGAGGATCATTTACATGACTATAATAGTATAATGGTTTCACTCCAAAAACTATTATAGTAGTAAATTTTCACTCACAAGACTATTATAGTGGATAGTGTCATATATTGAACTGGGTTCACTCCTCAGTCTAGTCATGTTTATCTCATGAGATATCCTTATTTACCCAATGATTTGGAGGGATATATAATTTAAATCCCACCTATCACATAATAAAAAACATATATATTTATGCCACAATATTATAAAAAATTCATTATATTAGAGACAATGAAAATAAATGTCTTTCATAAACATTTCATCACTTCATTATAGCATAGCCTTTGGAAAAGGTATTGGTTTCTTAAAAATATTACCACCATAAATATAAACCATCCAAAAAAGAATAAGTATATTAACAGCAGATCATATAAATAGTAAATCATAAGTGTAATCAAGGTTTTTTGTCTTTGATTAATATAAATACCATTACAAAATCATTAAAACATTCTTGAGGAAAATATCTTTTCCACTTTGAAAATCACTTTTCAAAAACTATAAATTAAGAAATATTTTGAAAAACACATTCCTTTAAAATATATTTTGAAAATTAAAATGGGGTATTTTTAGTATTTAATGGTCATGATGGAAGCAAATTTAAATGATGTTTTATAAGTTATAAGAAAACATTCCTTTAATATTTTTGTAAAATATAAAAAATACCACATTTGAAAACTGATAAAAATATTCTTTTTTTTAAAGTAAACCATGGGTAAAAATTACTAAAAAAATAATTTTAGAATATTTAAAAAATTATTGAAACTTTTTTAGAAATCATGGACATGGAAGAGAAATAATTTTCACCGAAGAGATAAATAAAGTTGATATTCTTTAAAAAAAATTGGTATCTTGTGTACTTAAAGAGAGGAAAAAGAAAGTAAAACATATAATTTCTATAAATAAACAGGGGATAAAAAAATCCTGAGTTTATTGAGAATAATATCATAATATTTCATAATTATACACATTATCATAAACAATCCTGGTAAACAATGATATTGTAACATAAAACCCTTACCGCTTTGGTAACATTTGAATCATAAGAAACATGAAATAATAACTTCCAATTAAAATTGAAATACCATTAACATTATGATTTACAATATATAACATGTTAAATGGAATTATATACACCTCATTAAATACAATTGTGGCATGGCATAACATATGTCCCAGAGAAGATAATTTTATTTCATAAACCCATACCTCAAGTTACACTTTCCTCAAAAGATCTATAACCTCTTGTATAATAAATTTAAATTTATTTTACTTATATATAAGAATAATTTACATAATTATTATATTATATATGATCCATTTATAACACTTTAACACTCATTTATCAATAATTCGTTAAAATCATCATTTTTAGGTGTTAACTATTTCAGTTGTCATGAGTATTTCAGTTTAGTGGTTTCGGTCCTTACAGTTTGATCATGGTTCCATCATCTAAAAAATGTTAGTAATTATGTAAATATAATATATATATATATATATTCATTTTATATATATTTATAGTCATCCATAAAAGTTATTGATAGAAAAATGAATTCCATAATGCACAGAGATGGTAGGTCGTACGTACGCATAAACGTTGTTTCCACTTTTGAAAAAATGGAACAAAAGAAAATTAAATAATAATTAAAATTTATAGAATAATTAGTATATAATATAAATATTATATATTAATTAAATACATCCTTATTACCATCTAAGTAAAATCGAAATAAAAAACAAACCATATCACTTCGTAGAGGTGGTAGTCCACACGTATGCATGAGCGACGTTATTGTTTTCTAATATATTGGAAGGTAAAATGGTAGATGTGATATTATAATTACATAATTATAATTATTTTATATGTTTCATAGATAAACATTAAACCCACAATAATAACAATCCAATAAATATGGTAATGGAAAATGAATTATATCACAACATGGAGACGGTAAGTCATACATACGCATGAGAAACACTTTCACTTCCCATTTGATGGAAAAGAGGCTGGATAATGGTGATTTAATAATCATAATAACATTTTAATATATTTTTGATACTAAATTTATTATTTGATGATAAATACCACATATTTAAAGGAGGTAAAGAAGAAGTAAAAAATAATGTTACTGGTTTAGGCTATTACATCTTCTTTGAAAGGATTCCATTAGATCGCCTATTAAGGATCATAAGGATGGTCTTTTGGGAAAACCAAAACCCATATAATATGGATAAGGAATTTAATATTGTATTTTTTCCAGATATGGTTGAGATAGATGGATCAATGTGTTGTAATTAAGAGGAAGGGGGGGTATCCATTTATAAGGGAGGGAGAGGACACACTTGGAATTTTTAAAAGATTAAAATATAATAAATTCATTATTTATAAAAATGATTCAAAATGGAGATTAATTCAAATAAAAATTATAATTCAAAAATAAAATTAGAAAATGAAATTTATTTACATTTTGGTACCCTTTAAAACCATATCATTTTTATTAATTCCTATGTTAATTATTTATGACTTTAACTATAGTAAAAACTATTTTAACCAAAAAGGGTTATGAATGTTAACATAAATGGACCACATATGATTTTTTTCAAAATATTAAATTCACATGGACTAAAATAAAATTTTTATGAATTTTAAATCATTTGATAAAATATAATTTATTATAAAATATCATTAATGTCAATTTTGGAACTACTCATTTAATTTGTCTTTAAAGACACTATGAAAAAAATTAAAATTTGAATCTAATCATTATACACATAAATAATACAATATATTTACCTAAAACAATAATCAAACACTCTAAAAAACATAATTATATTACTTTTAGTATTTTTAAAATCATTTATTTTATTTTTTTTATTTGAAAATATAATGTATTAGCACTATGCAAGAATTGAAGGTAACTATTTAATCACTAAAAATTATAAATAAATTAAAATCATTATGATAATTTCATAATGAATAAAATTACCATTTATATTCATTCACCGCTTTATTCTGTCACTAAGTTAACACATAATATATATTTAAAATTCAAAGAGTGGCATTTTTTATTATTCTTTGCTTTAAATATTATGTAGGTCATTTTCCTAGACATGTTTCAACTAAATGAAACAATTTTTACCTAAGGTGATAAGGTTAAAATTACCTTCATTCATTTAGGATGAAAAATTATGGCATTGTCACTTAGTTTTAACCTAGATTAACCAAATTTACCCTTTACTGAGATGATAAATTTTACCACAACTACTATTCATAATGCTTAAATATAAAAGTGACCTATTTACCAAATTTGAAACTCCTAGTTTAAAATATGGAAGCCTTTTTATTGAATTCAATGAATACAACTCTAAGAAATTAATTTTAAAATAATTTTGAATAATGGGACGAAATCCTCTTTTAGAAAAATACCGTTTTTAAGCATAAAATTAGATTTATTCTAATCTCATACATAGTAAAAATATAATATGGATGTTAAAAAATTTATTGTATATATAATATATAAATTTCAGTAAAATAATTCACCAATAGTGATTAATTTAATTTATTAAGATAAAAATATATTTCATGCATAAAAACTATTTTTTTTTGAAAAACATCTCTTTTACTTTAAAATGTTTTTATTTTTTATTTATAATCAGTTAATAATCAAAGTTTTTATTTTACACATATGAAACGATAAATTTTTCTTAAATTAGTTAATATTATTCAAAATTTCCAATTTAATGATTAGGTAATAACGATATACTATATTACAGTTCCTTTAGACTTGAGGTTGCGTATATCGTAAGCTATTGAAAAAACAAAATTTTATTTGAAGATAAATATTTCATAAAATCTAAGGGTGTTAGATCATTAATATATATATGTATATTTATATGGGTGTATGTGTATGAGAATGTATGTGTGTGTGTGTGTGTGCACGCGTATGTGTATGTGTACATGTATGTATGTGGATGTACATGTATGTATGTGTGTATCTTTGTATGTATATATGTATTTATTTATTTATTTATGTCCATGTGTATGTATGTGTATCTGTATGCATGTTTTGTTTATGTATGTGTATGTAAACGAATGTATCATTATATAATTGAAAAAATCATTTCTTTTTTTCAATTTGACACATCTCATTTTATTATACATATATATATACATTATTAATATTTAATCATTTTTAATATTTTTAATTTTATATTTTTTCTAATTTATTCATTCTTAATATTTATTCATTTCTAATTATTTACTTCTATTAAATTTTAATACTATACATTTAATATATTTGTAATTTACAAATTTTTAATGTTTATTTATATATTTTTTTATATTAATATTTAACATTTTTAATATATTTTCATTTATGTAATTAATATTCATTCATTTTTATTTTAATATTTTTTATTTAAATATTTATTAAATTATTATTTATTAAATTTTAATTAGTAATTTACTATAAATATTTTGTATTAAAAAGTAATTCTAAATATTTATTCATTTTTATTTGAATATTTATTAATTTTTAATATTCTTTTAATTAATATTAAAATTATTTATTGGTTTTTTTAATATTTTTTGAAATTTATTTATTTTTAATTATAAAATTTAATTTATTTTTAATATTTATTAATTGAATATTATTTATTCATTTTAAATGTTTATTAATTTAATATTATTTATTAATATTCGATATTTTTTTAATTTAATCATTTTTTTTATTAGTTTATTATATTTTTATTTTAATATTTTTATAGGTTATTCAATTTTAATTATTAAATTTCATTCATTTTTAATAATTAAAATTTAATTTTTTAATTTTTTTCAATTTATTCATTTTAAAATATTTTTTTATACATTTCTATTTATTAATATTTATTGTCAATAAAATTTTTATAATTTATATAATTACTATTCATTCATTTTTATTTTATAGTTTTTTTGTTTAAATATTCATATAATTAATAGTTATTCATTTATAATTCGAATTTTATTTTGAATATATTTTCTTTTAATGTGGTTTTTTATATTTATTCATTTGTAATATTTTATTAATTTACATAATTAATATTATTTACTCATTTTTTTAAAATGCTAATTTTGGTGCTGATAAATCCTAATTTTAGTAGCACTAAAATTAGTGCTCACGAAAGAAACCTTTTTGAGTGAAAAATAATTTTTTGAGATTTTATCATAGCTTTTTTCATGGTAATAAAGGTACAAGAATATCAGTACTAATTTTAACACCAATAAATGGGTATTTTATCTATGCTTATTGTTTTACCTCTGATGAAATTCTCTTTTATCAATGCTTTTTGAGCAGTGATAAAACATTTTCTCCACTTTTAGAAGAACCATAACATTCACATTTCTTTCTTCTACCTTTCAAACACTCACAAAGGTCAATCTATATTTTGCCTCTATTAAAGACTGTGGAGGACCTAACATAGACAAAACTGAATGAATGGTATTCAAATCTTATTTTTAAGTATTTTTCGATCATCCCTCCCCTCATCTGGTATGTTTTATCTCCTTTTTCAGTTTTCATGTCAAGTGAACCTTTCGCACCCTCTTAGTTTTACATAGATATTTGAATATGGATTGATTTTTAGTTTTCCAATCATTTTTTTAAAGTATTTTTTCAGTATTGGTGTTATTTTATTTCAGTGCATTCTCCGGTGACATGTAACCACTACACATATATGAGTAACTTTATGTGTTACCAAACTAAGGAACTGTTTTTTTGTATGAAAATTTCAATGTCCTCAACACTCTGTTGGTGGTTTCATGCATCTGATTTACTCAAAATATTTAGGCCATACACTGAAGTATGACATTTTTGGGTCCATCTCATTGTCTAATAATATATTGATGGCTTTCAAATCCCTATGTACAAAAGAAATATTTCCAATTTAATTATGGTAAATTTGAGAATTCTTATTCACTAGATCTTTTGAAAAATGAGGTTTCATTGAAACAAGAGTTTTCTTATAATATAATTTATTATCAAAAAAATTATTATTTTTATCTAAAATAAAAATTTTCCCAAGTATAAAATTTTCTTTAATGAACTATTTTAAATGTGTAAAAGTGGTTTTGTGGATAATTAATCCCTTGAAATTTTATTGGATATAGAAAATGTTTATTTAATTTTATTTCTAATTTTAATGGTTTAAAACATTATATTAAACAAATTTTAACACATCTCAGGGATGAGTTAGAAAGATAAATTAGGAAAATACCTCTTTTGGGGTTTCATGTTTATGGATAGAATATGAAATCTTTCATAAATATGATAAATATATGTGTGTATATATTAGGAGCAACCTCTTAGTATTCTAAGATCATACCTTCTATATGTTTATTTATTTTTTGTTAAATATGAATATTATTAAATCAAAAGGGATGGATATGAATAAAAAATGGATGGATGTCAATCATATGAAAAAATAGTATGGATATGGGGTTAAAGAGATTATAAATTTTTCAAAAGATAAACCATATGAACCTTCTCAAATCCTTTACCTATGTTTACATTAATGTCATTCAAAACATATTACTATATATGATTGGAAATAACACTTGACCTTTCATGGAATATTACAAAGTTATAAATGTTGAACAAAATATAGGGAAGAAATGAATATAGCTAGTGACAAGGATAACACTTTTATTTATCAATCATTTGATATGATTAGAAGTGTGAATAATGATGAATATAATATCATTGATATAATTAAAAGTGTAAATGATGATGAATATCATATTGATGAAATGAAAAATATAGTTTAAGATGGACTTCATGATTACCCAAAGCAGTTTGAGAAGTTAAACAATTATGAAAAGAATACATTTTATAGAGGTTATTCCAAATATACAATATTTCCCTCCATATTGAAGCAATATAATTTGAAATCTAACAATGTATAGAGTAACACCATCTTTACTAAACCACTTTCTCTCTTGAATGATAAGTTATCAGAATATAATGAGTATCATTTCCAAACATATGATGTCAAACAATTGTAATGTTCAATGGGTATGATATTTTAAATAATTAATTCATATCTGAATGACTGTATATTATGTCAAAAATAACATGAATAACATAAAATTACCAAATTTTGGTGCTTCTCAATACAAGAATTATGAATCAAATACGTCAAATGTTGTATGGTACTTTCCAATCATTTCAATTTTTAGTTAACAATATGGAAGTGAGGTTATTTTAAAGAAACTAGCATTGAAGGAAAATAAAATAATTGAACATGGGAAACTTCATAACCCAATAAAAACTCCTCGGTGAAAAAATATTGATCATTGGTATCCTTAATTAGGAAACGAATAGAGAAACTAATTGTTTTGGGCATAGTAAAAGCACTTATTGGGGTCGATACTGACTTAGCAATTGTTGGATTTTTTAGATCATTTGCATATTGAACAAGAAATAAACTTCATAACGATGATATTTTTTCAAAGAGAATTGACATGTAAGGATATCAAAACCAATAGAAGATCTTTTCAAATTAAATTTATAATTAATTTAAATAGATCAGAAGAAAGAACACACCAACATTGATATCTTTCATCAAGGAAGGTTTTGATCCTACAAAACACTTTTCATCCTACCATCATTTCATTTTTATAATCCAAGTGTAGAATCCATGTAGTAGTGATCTATATGTGTTTCATTGATCTCCTAATAATACCGATGTATTATTGAGTGCTAGTAAAGTAGATCAATTGTATTATGATGTTTGTCTTGATCACTACCATGATTTCTTTGGGCATAATGATTCATACTTTCAAACATTTTCTTGAGATAATGGCGAAGGGAGGATAATATGTAAAGTGTTCTTCAATCTTGAGAGAAAGCCCTAGATTTCATTCTTCACATACATTCTCAATTTTGATCAATCATTATCAACCTCTACACAATACACATCATCGTCTACTTATATAGATAGGGCTAGGGTTCAAAAAATTATATAATTTCACAACGGCCTTTAAAAAATATATTAAACCTCATCTGACCCCATGCCATATAATACTAGTAATATTAATATTATTTTCATAGGATGTACAAGCTAGAGTAATAATAAATATTATTTTACCGACTTGTAAATTAATATTTATCACTGAACACAATCTAGGTCAACATGTTCTCATCATCATTTATTGAATTCCTGAATAAATATTTAATTGAATATTTATTTATAAAATAAAATAAATATATAATTCATAGTCTAGTGAATATATATTTATTTAATATTCAATAAATGAAATAAATATTTTATTCACAATCTGGTGAATAAATATTTATTAAATATTCACATAATTATATAAATTATTTATTAATGGATACATAATTATTTATTACTTTTCAAATAAATATTTGTGATTGATAAACCCTTAATAGATTTATTCCTCATTCCTGATAATAACATTTATTCTAATAATTAAGTTAAAATATAATTTAATTTAAAATCAATGAAAACACTTATTGTGTAGATATCTATGATTATTTCTCATTATCATTAGATAGGCTAACTTAAACTCTAAGATTACTGCTTAGAAATGGGTTATGTCACTCAAGAGAAAGAATTTAATTTCATGACATTGGTAACAACAAATGAGAATTCATTGTATAATATAATCCCTTCACAATATCTCATCAAGTATGTTTCAAACTCATTTTATTAACCAAAAGTCTTGAAATTTATTTTTTGAATATCTAAAATAAAATCATCATTAAAACATGTCCATGGAATTTAACACGATGATTCCATTTCCAAAAAAGGTTGAGATATCAACTTTCATAAAGATGTAAGGTATAGATCCTTCCTTGACTTATTAATCAATAAAATTTCATTTATGATGCACCTCACAAACCCTAATTTATACAAACAAATGGTGTCATAGTTTTGGTCGGTAAATATAAGTGTTCAATTCATGAAATTCATTAATAATAATGTTAAATTAAAAGAACCATTACACACACTCACGTATAAGAATATACGATGAAACAAAAACAACCACAATTCCTATTGATGGGTCCATTAATAAAATATTACGTATTGGATATTATCAAGAATGAACATCATAAGAAAAAATCACATCCACTTATGATTACTCACAAATGGTAGTCACCATATTATGTTCCCAATCATAGAATTTTATCTGACTATAAAACAATATTTAAGAATCTCATTATGGAATTTCAAGGTTCTCATCATAGTAGGGAACTCCTATTCCCTTTTAAATGCACCAGATACACTAGGACATTATTAGATTAATTTTATAAAGAAAATAAATCCATATCTGATAATCTATTTAAATTAATATTCACTTATTTTAATATACATTTAATCAAAAGTACAAAGTATTTGGTTCTAGGGGCACCAACTATAATATAATCCCACTTGAACTAAAGCCAACTTCTAATGATTGGTTAGTTCACACATGTAAAACATAATTTTTATGAGTATGTCTATAGCTATTGGGATTACATATTCTTTTTATAACATTATTACCTTTAGAAAATCACACAGGTGGTGATATAACTCAGTATCAAACTCCTATTCCCGTATCATAATCCTGACATCTTGACTGAGTCCAAAGTCAAATATTATCATAATAACGATAAAACTATTTATTTTGGTATGACCAAAAATTAAAACATGAAGTTTTTAACTACTTCTTAAGCCACATCCAAATAAAAAATAAACATGGATACTATATATATGGAAACAATTGGAAAAAATAAGTTTTGTTGCATATCACATCAACCTTATCTGTGATACGTGATCAAATTAAACAAAGTAAAGATAGGTGTTCAATTCTCTTGATCAATACTATATTCACTTCATCAATCATAAGGGACTCATATAGTTTTAATTTTACATGTATTTTTCTGAAAAATCCAATTCTAATTTGATTCATTTATGTTAGATATTTTTTATATTTACTTAAAATGAATAATTCATTAATAATATAAAATGTTAGTATATATGATGACATATGAGATAAATTCCAAGAACATAATCCTGTGTAATTATTTCATTGTAAATAATCTATTCTTATTCCCAGGCATGTTCTACTGGAAGGATTATATGCCAACAAATATTGTCTCTTGAATTTTTATAACTTGTATTTTTCAATAATTTAATATATTAAATATGACTAGATTTAGGAAACCCAAGGATATATATTTTAGATCATGTTCTCTAGAAAATGATTCCTACTCTAAGTTATACTTATAGAAATTTCATTCCTTATTCTTAACAAATTGGTAGGACACAAAATTTTCTTTCCATGTGTTATCAATATATTTATCATAAAAACTCACAGTTCTCCAACTGGCCAGTTAGAGAAACATGTCACTCATTCACTTTCTAATGAATATTCTATGATAACTATGCATTGTTTATTCATAAATGAATTTATTTAATATAAACATATCATTAGTATTTATTAATGTCATTAACTATTTATAGTTATTCCTTAAACACATATACAATAGGGTATCCATTTGGTCATGTCATATCTACATCTTCTGTAAGGAATCCTCTAAATGAGTTGAAATTGAATATTAACAGCCCAATTTGATAACCATAGAAGTATTCATTGAAAAGTTTAATTCAGAATGATTTTAGTCATGATGATTAGTGCATATGTTTTGACCTAGAATAAAAATTTCAATAATCAATCATTCTTTATTAGTGTCGTATTATACTATCTATTTCTAGTTAATCTTGAATTCTCACCAGAAGTATTAAGTCTTAGAAACATTCAATACATAGAGACCCTCAATCATGATATATAGAGTCTATTATGTGAATATATTTATAATTATTAACCTTAATGTGTTTCCATTTACTACTTATTTTAAGGGATCATTATCCAAGAATAATAAAGTATTTATCACCCACCATAGTGAACATAAACCAAATATTTGGTTATAAATTATGACTTAGTATGTGAAAATATAATTACTTATCCCTCTTATATTTGAGGAGACCAACATTCTTATGCCATCACATGTGAATCCAGATCCTTAACCCATAAAAGTTAAGTTTTATCCCACTATATTTAAATAGATGGGATTCATTTATGGAAATATAGTTATTCATGATTAGAAGTTAATATCTTTAATGGTATTATGATTATTAACTCAGATATTCCTTTGTGTTTGATGTTAATTTTTAGCTAAATACAAATTTTAAAAACATGTTTTCCAAAAAACACTTGTGGTAAAGTCCTAAAATAGTCTTATCATATTTCAATTGATATGATATCCAATAGAAACTATAGTTGGAATATGGTTAGTTGTTTCACTTATTTATGAAAAAACATGTCTTAGAAAAATTGTGAATGATTTAAAATATATATAAGACTCATCATTTATCTTCCATCTACTACCATCAAGATATCTATGTGTATAAGGAAATGTATGTTTTGGTATTCCTTTAATCCACATTTATGATCAATGATTACTTTGATAATATGGTCTTTACTAAGTGACTTCAGAGATTCCAAAATATTTACATGGTGCACTCATTTACTTCATTGATTATTTATAAAATTTCATAAAGTAATATCATGAATTATAAGAGGTTACCTTTAGATTTATATTACTTAACAAGGAGATATTGAAAAAATTCTCAAGTCTTTATGATGAATGTTTATTTATAAAGGTTTCTTTATCTAAAACATGATAAGTTTTTTGTTTTTATATAAATTATCTTATCTCAATTGAGACTCAAACATTTTTATGGTATTAAAAATAAAATCACTTTCAATTTTATTTAAAAAATAATTATCTTTCCACAGTCTGGTAAGAGGATTATATTTTATATTCCTCATTCATTCCAATGGATATCTATGATTCAAGAGTTACTAAATCATTAGTTTTGTATATAAGTAATAAAATAACATTAATTTAAAATGTGAAATAATGTATCATTGTGTCAATATGGACACTAAGATAAATTCTTTTCTTATACTCAAACATGAATCAATCCATTTTGTTAAAGAGAAGTAGTAATCTCCCCTTGGAAGACAAAAGAATATCCCTTGGCCAAATCCTTTTTAGTTCACTCAATAAACGTTTTATTCTTTCTCATTTCCTGTATTTAAGTACATATATATTGAAAACATATTGTATTTATTACAAAATTGGTGAATAGATACTTAAGGAATACACCTTAAGTGGGTGAAAAATATTTCTTCTTAAATTCATTGCAATTTCAATTCTAGTGTCCATTATCTCATTATAAGAAGAAAATAGACTCTTATTCATTTTTATATCTTGGATGTTTTTGTCTTCTTGAAGGAAGTTGGATCTTTTAGATTTATATTATTCATAATATTTTCAGCCCTTCCTTTCAAAAAAATTTCCACAATGGGTGGAGAAACATGTTTCAACCAATCCTAAGATGTTTAGTGAAGTATGGATAAAAGTTTTTGGAGTGACTTATCCATTTAATTTTTCTAGAATTCAATGGATAATGAAAACCATGGTAATAATGATACTAAAATAAGATTACTGGATAATTTATTATCTAAGTGCAAGATAAATTTCACTAACTGATCAATATACCACAACATTTTGAAAGAAAGATCTGTAGCTAAATTACCTTCTTATAGTTTACACTAATATATTGCATTAGCTATCTTATTTATTTTAATCCTTTCCTTATCTTTTATAAGAAATAGTTGATGACTTATGATGGTGGAATAATCCATGTCCATGTATTGTATCATTAACTCTCTGGATGTGGTTGATAATATAATATAACGGACATAGGAAGAATCCACAATATATCTCTAATAGGCATACTTATCACACTTATTCACCTCTATATGTGGAAGAACAATAATAGTTGAATCTAATACATAAATCAAATTTTTTAATAATAATTTATCTTATAAATTATTATACCATATCTATAAATTTTTATTTGTAAGAGAAAACCCTTAGTAAAGAAATAAACACAGTGATTTCATGGCCTCACTTTCCATTTTTATACAATAATTAAAATAGATAGTCAGAACTTCACTTGATTGAAAATTATGTGAGACATAATAATTTTAAATTTATTTAGTCTCCATGTATTTCATCAAGTCTGAATAACCTTCACCACTAGGAATGTCAAGTTTCTTAGAAATTTTAGTGGAAAGGATTTATATGCCCCTTCACATAACCCAAGTGAGGACTTAGTCAATTACTAAAAGGTATTTAGGTGTAAGGTATTTGCTAATTTTGGGCTTACAGCTCCTTGATCCACTGAGTAGACACACCAATTTAGAAACCCATACTTGAATTTCGTCAAAAAATTTCCCCAAGTTACATCAAGTCAAGAAAGGGTTACGTCTCTTGATATAAATTGGTTAAGTCAATAAGAAAATCATAATAACTCTCCAATAAAAGTAAGTGTCCCAACAAGGGTTGTTCTAACAATTAATTTTATGATATCATTCCTAATCAAGTTACAAAAGTCTTATTTTAACTTAATATTAAGTGGAGGAATTTTAATTATTATGCATATTGTTTTCTTATTTTCTCTTCTATAATTCTTGTTAATATAAAGTGTATTTTACATTAGGGATTAAACAGATTATGTTAAAAAAATCCATTTATTTTAATTCCATCTTTGTATATTAGTTCATTTATTTATGTGATCATGGTCTTGCATCCATAAAAAAATCATGCATAAGATATAAATAAAATAAACAAATAAATGACGTGATCATGAGATTTATATAATGGTTAGTTTATTGAGAGGATAACAAATCAACATATGAACATAGTTATAAAAACCTTATTCAAATCATGGGATGAGTTGTAGTATCCCACCTATCCACCTTTGTGTCTCATGTGTTATTTTCATCTCAGTTCAACCTTAAACTACCTCTACCTTGGTTCCCACTTGAACTGAATCCATGCAACTTTGAAAACTCCTTTTAGTGAATATTTTTTATAACTCGCACAAAAGTTAGTGGAACCAAAGTATTGGTAAAGAAGAATTATTTAAAATAACATTCATCATGCTGGTCAAACATAAAAAAAGAGGGAGGGGTGACTCACATGCCATCATATTTAATTTAATAATAATTAATTAAAATGTATTGAAATAAATTTAAATTAAATTAAACCAATACATATATTGTTCTTCTCAAGATCATGATCATTCTATACATGAAACGATTACATATCCAAAAAACTTGTTATAATTCATTTGAATTCATTCTTAAATAAGATATAATATGCTTGAATTAATCTGATTAATTTTGTTTTTAATCAATTTATTTATTTTATCTTATTTCATCCAATCATCATGAAATTTACATTCTCTATGTTTTTGAATAAAATAAATTATTTTGTTTTATTTTAAAAACTCAATAAAATATTACACATCCTTGAATTTGGAAGTGAATTTACTGGTACCTATCTGAAATATTTATTATGGTTTTAATTGTAAACAACGCACTCATACAACATACTATATACATGGTATGTGTCATAATTTCACATCATGTACATCCAATTTAATTCTGCATGGAACACAAGAAAATTTCATATCCTATACAATTTAATGTGTTGATTCTTTGGTATAAAATAACCATATATGATTCATAGTATTAAATATTAATTGGAAATAAATAATCATTTAGTATAGTATAAAACATAATTATCTGTGTGTATTCACAACTTAATGACCCATGAAACTAAGGTAAATGAGGTTTAATAGAGTGATTAATTAAATTTAATATTTTTTTTGTAAATAAGTAAATTACACGACATGTGAAAGTCATCCATGTGGAATGTACTTCTCTTCATCAAATATCCTTAGTACACGCCTAGGGACTTGTTGTGTACTTATCACATACATTTATAAAGTATATTGTGTGTATGAAGGATACATGACAAGTACTTCAGGTTACATGGCTTCCAATTTATATGTTTCTTGTATTAAATACACTCAATATAGTAATTACATGATGTGGTTGGACCCCACGTTTCCCACTTTGAAAGAATGTAGACTACAAAAATTGGGGTCAATATATATGACGTCAACTCTGGAAAAGATGTGTTCCTACCTGGATGCTATAGACATGGTGTATTCATTTCACACAAAGTTTACTAATTACAAGATGAACTATAATCAACATGGGTGTAATTGTGTAATAAACTAGGATACATGGTGTATAACAAAGTAGTATAGTCTATGTAGCCTTGTATTATCCAACCAAGAATTATTTGCCCCTTTGGATGTGTTCTTCAAATGTGATATTTGATAATTATTATAGCGACCCAAACTTTTCTTATATTACTATTACATCATTTTAAAGATAAACAACATAATATTATTACACATAGAGGATCCAAAAGTTTAGTGTCTTGGGAAAACTAGGACTATAAATAACAATTACAACATCAAGCATAAACATTTATTTAATTTCTTCCTCTCTAGCTTCTTATTGGCACTTGTACTCTCCTTAGTACAAGTAACCACCTGAGGATATACATAAAAAGGGGTGAGATATAATCCTATTAAAAGGATATATAAGAACACTATAGAATGGGTTGATCATAATCATAACATGGGAAAAATATCATGAACATGAGAGGAAGCATAAATATAGGACTTGAAATGTGGCAATGTATAAAAATGAAACATCATGTCTTAGTGGTTAACTACTACACATACTTGTGAACCAGGATAGAATCTTGTTCACACATAATTTCATATTTACTCATGAAATTCATCACTTTACCCAATGCATTGGAGCGTTGTATAATTCCGGGCACACCCGTCACATTGAAACATTCATATTGCGCTATATAATTCTGGGCGCACCCGTCACATTATAACATTATCATTGTCATTATTACCACATGGAACATATATCAAAAGTGAACTTAACTAACCCATGTAAAGGTATGGTTTACATCTCATAATAACACATTCATAAACATTGGTTTCCCAAAAGAAATAGGGAATAACATACATGTCACAAGAACCATCCACTTTGAGAGAGAAGTAAAAAGGGGTGTTCTTAAAAGAGGAGTTCTTTTGGAAAACATTTTATTTGACATAAAAACTAGTGATAGACATGTATATCCTAGAAAATGAAATATAATGATCAAAAAATGATCTTAAAGGAGTAACCATATCAAAAAAACGGAGTGAAAGAGGGAGAACCCGAAGGGTGGAAGTCGGGTTCGAGGATTTCCCCTTACCTTGTATCCGAATGATTACTTCTCTTTAATATCCTGTATAATGACATTATGTTATTTAATTAGAAATACAGAACTTTTTTACAACAATATGGTTCATTATGGTTTCATTAAGTGATTTAATGTGCCTTTGGATGAGTTATAAAGTTTAAAAACATTGTTTGGGAATGTTTGTTTTTATACTTTTCTTGAGTGGTTCACTTGTATTCTTAAATTGAAGTTTGCGTAGAACATGGGTAAACATCCAGAACAAATATTGCATGTTATTAATGATATTACAGGAGTTTTAATGATATTATAATGAATTATATTATATCAATGTGGATGAATCATTATATAATAATTAAATGATGATTGTTTGGGTTAATTTGAGAGATTTTTCGATCATAATCAACATGCTTTATTTTATCACTAGAAATATGGTCATAAGTCAGTTCCAGAACTTTAAATAATAGGTAATACGTATAAAATATTATGTTTCAAGAATAAAAATGGTTTCATGACCAGATATGAAGGTATAAATGTAAGAAGAAAGCTTGTCGTTCTTGAAGGTGATAAATTAACACTTCACGAACAACGTTCTCTTTAATAAAATAAAAGGAAGAGGGAAAGGGGGTTGGATGATATAATATCCCATTATCATAATAAAATTACATTACATGTATAATAATGGAGTTACAATACCATTTGGATGAATATAGGTGGTGACAGATCAAGAAATGAACTTGAACTTGAAAGGAAATTAAAGGAGAAGAGGGAGAGATATTACCTCTTAAATCCTCCTATTGAGATCCTCCTTAAGGAAGCTAGGCTTGGTATTTTGATGAGACCAAAAGCTATTGAACGTGGGATAGGGTCTAGGGATGATGTTTGGGCAGAGTTTAAATAAGTCTTGGATCTTGAGAGGTGTGAGGAAATGAGGGTGTGACGGGTGGTTTTTATAGTGGAGGGGAGAGGGCTTTCCTTAATATAAAATTCATTAGTTTATTAATTTCCCCTAAGACAAGGAATAGTGAGACATCCATGACCAAGAATAGTAAATAATTCATGTGAGTTCCGTATTTTGGTGCTTACATAACTTGTGATGTTAGTAATAGTGGGTTTTAATTATAATTGTATTTATACGGTAAATTAATGTATTTTACTATTCACCAAAAATTCATGTATTTTATAAAATCCCAAAAAATTACCCCAACCATTTTTCTATGTGTAGAATCCATAAATGAATTCCATTTTTAAAAAAAAATTCCAAATATGATTAATTTAATATTTAATTAAAATCATAGTTTACTTAAAAACAGTTTTTTTAAATAAAATTGATTTTATAGTGCTTTCAAAAATTACATAGTGTAATATAAAATTATCTAAAAACAATAAGACATTGATTTGATAGTTAATGAACACATTTTAAGAAAACAATTTTTTTTTAAATTAATTACTAATTATAATTAATTATTTATGACTTAAAAAATACCAAAATGTTTTCTAAGGTCAAATTGTCACTTTCTAAGATGTCTAAATTTTATTTAATTTTTCATTGGTAAGGTTACTCTTATGTTGGATAATTTACTATTCATAAGGTTCATATTACTATTCATAAGGGTAGGTTACTATTCAAAATGGTATGCTTCTATTCACAAAAAATTATTTTTGTTTCATTAGACTCCAAAAATCATCTTGAACACAACCATGTATGTCGGATTTCAAAATTCTCAACACAGAAGTGAAAAACATATGTTTAAAGGTAACTTAGAACTTAGTAGTTCATTGTGTTGTGTATTCATGTGATTTTATAACATAATTTTAAGAAGGGATTTTTCATTGAAAAACTTTGCGTCGTTACATTCTTCCCCCCTTAAGAAATTTCACCCCCGAAATTTCAATTTACACAAACAGGTGAGGGTACTTCTCCATCATTTCCTCTTCCGGTCCCCAAGTTTCTTCCTCAAACTTATGGTTCTTCCACAACACTTTAATAAGATTAGTTGTCTTGTTTCATAGATTCATATCTCTCTGATCCAGAATCTCTACTGGCTGCTCCTCATAAGAGAGATCATCTTCCAGCTATACCACCTCTGAGTTTAGTACATGTGACGGGTCCAGTATATACTTCCTTAGGAGTGATTTATGAAACACATCATGAACTTGATCCATATTCTATGTAAGTGCAATTCAATAGGCTACGTCTCCTATGCGGTCAAGGATATCAAAGGGGCCAATGTAACTTTATCTTAGCTTCCCTTTCTTCCAAAATTTACATGACTTTCTTCCATGGAGATATTCGTTGGAAGACTTTATCTCAAACGTCGAACTCCAATTCCCATCAATGGTTGTCATCATATCTCTTTTTCCGACTCTGAGCAGCTTTGATGTGTTTCTGGATTACGTGAACCTTCTCTATCATCTCTTGAACAAGATCGGGTCCAAGTATCTTTTTTCTCTAACTTCATCCCAACAGGTTGGAGTTCAACATCGCTTTCCATACAGATCTTCATATGGATCCATCTGAATACTCGAGTGGAAGATATTTTTGTATGAGAACTCAACCAATGGGAGATTCTGATCCAATACACTTTTTAATTCTAGAGATCAGGCTCTTAGAATATCATCAAGCATCTGAATGGTCCTTTAAGACTGGCCATCAGTTTGGGGGTGATAGGTCATGCTAAATTTTAATTCAGTACTTAAAGCATGTTTAAGGCTCCTCCTAAATTTAGATGTGAACCTTGGATCATGGTCAGAGACAATTGATAGTGGAACACCATACATTCTCACCACTTCCTTCACATATATCTTTTCAACTTGTTCAAGCGAGAGATCTTCCTGAATACCGATAAAATGGGAAGTCCTGGTAAGTCGATCAACCACAACCCATATCGCATTATTTACCTTTGACATCTTCAGGAGACCCATGACAAAGTCCATAGTAACATTTTCCCATTTCCACATGGGTATAGGTAATGGCTGCATCATAACTTTGGACTTTTCTCGCTCAACTTTAACTTGCTGACATACCAAGCACCTTGATATATATTCCGCAATCTCCTTCTTCATGTTATCACACCAGAAGTGTTCTCAGAGATCACAGTACATCTTGGTACACCCAGGATGGATAGAGAATTTTGATCTATGTGCATTGTACAATAGATCCTTATTTATCCCAGGTGATGAAGGCAGACAAATCTATGTTCCAAACCGAATCACACCATCATCATCGATATGGAACTCTTGCGGCTTCCCTTCCTTTACTGCATTCACCCTCTTTTGTATCTCCACATCATCCCTTTGTGCTTCCTTAATATTCTCCTAGATGGATGGTTGTACAATAATTTGGGAAAGGTAGGATGTATCCCCTTCCCTTATGATTTCCAAATCCATTTTTGCATATCCAAGAAGATAGGGTCTTTCTCAATCCATAGCATGGATAGAGTAGCATGTTCTTTTCTTCTTAGATCACCAGATACCTTGTTCACCTTTCCAAGATGATAGTGAATAGAGCAATCATAATCCTTAATTAGCTGTAACCATATACTTTGACGCATGTTGAGATCCTTTTGTGTGAATATATACTTTAGGCTCCTGTGGTCGGTGTATATGTCACACTTCTCACCATAAAGGTAGTTCCGCTAGATTTTCAAGGCAAAAATCACGGTTTCCAGCTCTAGATCATGTGCCGGGTAGTCTTTCTCATGGATATTCAACTATCATGAGTCATAGGCTATCACATTATCATTTTTCATGAGTATGCAACCCAAGAATTTCTTTGAAGCATCACTGTATATCCCAAAACTTTCTCCACTTTTCAGTAGTGTGAGTATAGGTGTAGTAATCAGCCTTCTCTTTAGATCCTGGAAGCTTCCCTCGCATTCTTCCATCCAAGCATACATTACCCCTTTCCTTGTTATCATAGTTAGCGGGATTGACAATTGTGAGACGTTTCTCACCAAACATCGATAGTACCCAGCTAATCCAAGAAAACTATGAATTTCTGTGACCTTGGAGGGCATGGGCCATTTTCAATCACCTCTATCTTTGAAGGATCCATAGAAATTCCCCTACTTGTGATCACATGTCCCAATAATGTGACTTGTTTCATCCAAAAGTCACACTTGATAAACTTGGCATATAACTTCTTTTTTCTTAATGTCGCCAACACAAGTCTTAGATGTTCTTCAGGTTCCTCCTTTCTCTTGAAGTAGATAAGAGTATCATCAATAAACACTACCACAGATTTTTCTAGGTAACGTCTAAAGACTCTATTCATCAAATACATAAAGATTTCAGGGGCATTAGTAAGTCCAAAGGGCATCACCAAAAACTCATAGTGCCCATACATTTTTCAGAAGGCAGTCCTCTGAATATGTTCCTTCTTCGCCTTTACCCACCTTTGATAAGTGTTGATCTCCTCTTAACTGGTCAAACAAGTCATCAATCCTTGGGATAGGATACTTGTTCTTTATAGTGATCTTGTTGAGTTCCTGATAATTGATACACAGCTGCATTGTTCCATCCTTCTTCTTCAAAAAGATCACTGGTGCACCCCAAGGTGATGCACTAGAGCGTATGAAGCCTTTGTCCAGATACTCTTGCAGCTACTTCTTTAACTCCTCTAGTTCGATAGGATCCATCCTATAGGGACACTTTGAGATAGGAGTAGCTCTGAGTATGAGTTCAATTGCGAACTCTACCTCACAATCCAGGGGAATGTTGGCTAACTCTTTGGGAAATACATCGTTGTATTCCCTAATGATGGAAATTTCCTCAAGGTTTGAACTTTCCTTCGACTCAACCATTTGGGTGAGGTATGCTTCTTCATAGGGAATCAACACCCACACCATTGTAGGATTTTTGAAAGGATATTCATGATCTTCCTTGCAATTGTAGAGGAGCATGGGATGGTTTTGAATATGAAAAGATATTTTCTTTTTCCAAAAGTTGATATGTGCTCTATATAATGAGAGCCAATCCATTCCCATTATAGAATCCAATTCCACCAAAGGAAGTATTGCAAGAATCGATGGAAGAATATTCATGTAGGTTTCGGGCGCAGTGGAAGCGCGTTGGTGGGTTAGCCCAACTTTAATTTTAACGTTAAACAACATTAAATCCGAGATCTGTCACGATATAAAACGCCAAATATTCGGAATAGAACGAAGAACGAAAAGAAAATAAGAGTCGTGGAACCCTTGAGGATGATCATCATATGTTGATTATAATTAATTTAATTAATGCATAAGAATTACCTCGTTGGAATTCTTTCTTCATTGATGTGTCCGGTCACGATTCGATGATCCGTCATTGCGTCGTAGAATCCAAGTGTAGGATTCCTCTAGCGGTGATCCACACGTGTGTCACGTGTCTCTGGACGTCGCTGAAGGGATCTCCGGGTGCTAGCATGGAAGAACCTTCTCTTGCGATGTCTGCCTTCGACCGCCTTGATCCGGTGGAGGATCTTTCTCTCGTAACTTGAGAGTATTTCCAAATCCGTTGTTCACAACAATGGCTCTCTAAAATGTTGGGGTTGTGAGGATATTTATAATCAGGTTTGAGATTAATCGAGTAATGACAATAAATAAATGTGTTACGCGTTTTATTTATTTCATTAACTCTTATTGAAACCCCGCATGTCAAATTATTAATTCCTTGACATGCGCCCACACTGATTATAATAAATATCATTTAATAAAAAAATATTAAATCCTCAAAATCCCAACTGGAAAAACTACACAGTGTGTAATAATTAATACACGGCGTGTACTTGTTTTCCATAAAACTACACGGCGTGTATATTTAATATACACAACGTGTACTTTTATTTTCCATTTTTCTCCACCAAATTTATTCGACCTTTAGTAATGACTATTTATTTCTTAAATAAATGTAACTGCATTACTCGCTAATAAATATATTATTTCATCCACAATATCTTCTCTCGAATAACTAGTGTCAAAATTAATGTGATCAGACATCCTTAAATAATTATTAAACCACAGTCAGGAATAATATTTATTTAACTTGTTAAATTAATATTTAACTGAGATACATGGACACACTTAGTGTGTGACCATCTAGGCCTCTTTCTCAGTGGCATTAGGCTGAGCCTGCCTAAATTCCAAGGTTAGCATCCAGCAACACGTCAAGGCACCCATAGAGAAAGAAGTTAACGCCGCAATGACGTGTCACTTTCTACGAACGCTTACCATGTAATATAATCCCTTTGTATCTATATCTCCAATCAAGCGGGTTGCATGCTAGTGCCATCAAATCATGTGCTTGATTATTCTTTCTTTGACTTCCCGGAATTGAACTTGCCCATACCTTACCATGGCCATGGATTTATTTAGGCTATATCAATTCCATCAAAGGGCCTGAGATATCTACTTCCGTTATGGAATGGAAGGGACAAATCCTTTCTCGCAATATCTATTAATGTGGTATTACTCGTGGCGCACCCAACGTATCCTACCTCACTACGAACAATGTGTCATCATAGTTTTCATCAATACATCTAAGTGTGCGAGTTGTAATACCCATTAATAATAATCTTAAAGTCTAAGTACCAATAATCACGTCCGTAGATAGGAACATCCAATGACACTATGAAATGTGGATTTCCTACTGGCGGGTCTCGTTCTCATAATATCCTCCTGGATATTACCAAGGGCGCACACCATGAGAAGGTGCCTCAAAGTTTAATGAGTCCTCACCCCTAATGACCTGTATTATTTGTGTCCCTCAAATAATATCATCCGGCCATAAAACATACATTCAAGAACAGTGTTATGGCACTTTCGGGTTCTCATCATAGCAGTGATCTTCTACGACCCTTTAATGCAACAATTGTCCTTAGGACATTATCACATGACATGTCATGAAAAAGAACAATCAAGATGTGATAAGGTTTTTATTTAATGAATAAAGTACAAAGTAGTTGGTTCTAGACCACCAACTCCAACGGACTCCCACTTGGACTAGAGCCAACTGCTAACAACCTTTAACCCATTATCTCTCACATGATATTCATGCTTCTGCTGAGATAGGCCTTTAGTCATGGGGTCCGCCACGTTCTCTTCCATGTACACTCTGCTCACTGCAACTTCACCCCTTTGATAGAAATCCCTCAAGAGGTGATACTTCTGGAGTATGTGCTTTTTCCATTGATGTGACCTTGGTTATTTTTAAAGAGCCACCTCTACAGTATTATCACAATACAATGTAATGGGATCGTTAGTGTTAGGCACCACATCAAGATCCTAGACAATGTTCTGAATCCATACGGCTTCTTTGGCTGCATCAGAAGCCGCTATATACTCAGACTCCACTGTAGAATCGGCGACAACTGGCTTCTTTGAACTCATCCAGCTCACAGCTCCTCCATTGAGACAGAAAACATATCCAGATTGCGACTTCAGATCATTCTGATCTGTTTGAAAACCAGCATCAGCATACCCTCTGATAGCAAGCTCCCCATCTCCTCCATACACCAGGAACATATCCTTAGTTCTTATGAGATACTTAAGGATATTCTTAACAACATCCCAATGATGTTCTCCTGGATCTGCTTGATATCTGCCTACCATGATCAGTGCATAGGCAACATCTAGCCCGGTATATAACATGGCATTAATGATGGATCCTATATCTGAAGCATATGGTATCTTACTCATCCTATCTTTCTCCTGTTGTTTCTGGGGACACATTTTCGTAGAAAGATGTAATCCATGTGACACTGGAACCAATCCCCTATTGGATTTTTCCATACAAAATCTCTTTAGTATTTGGTCAATGTATGTACCCTAACTTAGTCCAAGCAGCCTCTTGGATCTGTCATGAATGATCTTGATCCCTAGAATGTAGGCTGCTTCCCCTAAGTCCTTCATGGAGAAACACTTGTTCAACCAGTCCTTAACTAACTGTAAGGCTGGTACGTCGTTTCCAATAAGTAATATGCCATCAGAATATACCACTAGGATGACGACGACATTCCCATTAAACCCCTTATAAACACATGGATCACATTCGTTCTTAATGAAACCAAATTCCTTTATGGATTCATCAAATTGAATGTTCCATGACCTGGATTCTTGCTTCAATCCATAAATGGATTTCTGCAACTTGAAAACCCATTTGGCTTCACCTGGTGTCACAAACCCTTCTGGTTGTGTCATATAGACATCTTCATGAAGGTTCCCATTAAGGAATGATGTTTTGACATCCATCTGCCAAATCTCATTGTCATGATAAGCTATTATGGAAAATATGATTCTTATGGATTTAAACATGGAAACTGGCGAAAAGATTTCATCATAGTCAATTCCTTGATGTTGTCTGAATCCTTTATCCACTATCCTTGCTTTATAGGTGCTAACTTGACCTTCCATGTCCAGCTTTCTTTTGAATACCCATTTGCATCCAACAGGCTTTACATCAACTGGCTCATCGACCAGAACCCAAAATGGTTTTGATACATGGAATCCATCTCAGAATTCATAGCTTCTAGCCATCTTGCAGCTTCTGAGCTTTCTACTGCTTCCTTGTAGAAGAGAGGTTCATCATTGTCCAACAATAATGATTCACCATCCTCGGTGACTAGGAAACCAAATCTCTCTGGTTCCCTTACCTCTCTTGAGCTCCTACGCAGTACTTGTGTTTCTGGAACCTCTTCCATGGGGACCTGTGGAAATTTTTCCTATACCAACTCCTGTGTATCTTGAGCATCAACTTCGTCAAAGTCAATCTTGCTCCCACTATTCGTCTTGTTGATGTTCTCCCTCTCAAGAAAGACAGCTTGTCTGGTGACGGTCACTTTCTTGTCTTGAGGGTTATATAGGTAATATCCTTTAGTTTCCTTGGGATATCCTATAAAGATACACTTTGTGCCCTAGGGTGCTAGTTTGTTGCCTCAGAAGGCCTTAACAAATGCCTCGCATCCCAATACACGTGTGTGCGACAAAGTGGTTTCCTTCCATTCCATAACTCAGATGGAATTCCATTTTCCGCCTTAGTTGGTACTCGGTTTAATGTGAATGTTGCAGTTTGTAATGCATATCCCCAAAAGGATAATGGAAGATCCGCATGACTCATCATTGACCTCACCATGTCCAACAAGGTGTGGTTCCTCCTTTCACTAACACCATTCCACTATGGTGTATAAGGAGTGAGCTGAGATAGAATCCCAGACTCTCGTAGAAGATCGATGAACTCTGGGTTCAGATATTCTCCACTTTGATCCGATCGAAGCTTCTTTATCTTCTTACCAAGCTGATTCTCTACTTCATTATTGAATTCCTTAAATTTCTCTAAGGAATCGGACTTATACCTCATTAAGTAGACATATCCATATCTACTCAAATCATCAGTAAAAGTAATGAAGTAAGAATATCCACCTCTAGCTTCTACTGGAAATGGTCCACACACATCCATATGTACCAATCCTAGAAGCTATGTGGCCCTTTAACCTTGTCCACCAAAAGGCGGCTTGGTCATTGTTCCTTTTAAACAAGTGTGACATCTATCAAGTGGTTTTAGCTCAGTAGAGTCTAAATAGCCATCTTGGCAGAGCTTTTTCAAACGCTTCTCGTTCACATGACCAAGGCAATGATTCCATAACTGGGTGATGTATGAGTCATGTGAGTTTGTTTCGTTATCGATTTCCAAAACTTGGTTTTCATAATTCAATACATACAAACCATTATTTAAATGTGCCTACCATAACATACGTTGTTCTTATAAAATAGACAGCCCTTATTTCCAAATTTGAAAACAAATCCATCCATATCCAAACAAGATACAGAAATTAAGTTCTTGGTAACACTAGGCACATAATAACAGTTATGTAAAACCAAAATCATCCCAGTCGGCAATGAGAGGTGGTAGTCTCCAATAGACAACGCAGCCAGCCTTGTGCCATTGGAATCTCGCAGATCCACCTCTCCTCTGGCGATATTTCTAAATCTACTTGGTTCCTGCATTTGAATACATATGTGAGCCCCACAAGTTGTATCTAATACCCAATGTGTAGAAATAGAAAGATTTCACTCAATAACAAATGCACCTTTAGCATCCCCATGCTTCTGGGTGCAGTTCCTCTTCTAGTGGCCTTGCTTGTCACATGAAAAACACACTGCCTCCCATTCCTTGCCCTACCTCTGGATCTTCCCCTTCTTGTAGGGACGGTGCTCGGGTGCTTCAGATCGTTTATAAGTCTTTGGCCCCTTTGCCTTTTCCTTCCTTTTCTTGTTCACCATAAGGACCGCGGGTTTGTCATGCCTCATGTCCTTATCTACCTGGCGAATCAAGGTCAGAAGCTCCGATAGAATCTTCTCATTGCCGCTCATGTTATAGTTGACAATCAAGCTAGAGAAGGTCTTGGGCAGTGATGATAGGATGAGATATGTACGCAACTCATCCGAGAATTTAATCCCTAAGATGTCTAGGCGTTCAATGTATCCAATAAGCTTCACTACATGAGGCCCAGCCGGCACAGACACTCCATGTTTCATGGTAAACAAAGCATTGGAGATCTCATACCTCTCCTGTCCTGCCTTCTCTTGGTAGAGATCTTTAAGGTGAGACATCATGCTATATGTGTCCATGTTTTCATGTTGCTTCAAGAGCTCATTAGACATGGCCGATAACATGAAACACTGGACATCTATGGCGTCATCCATATGTTTCATGTAGAGAGATAATTCCTCATCACTAGCCTCTTTCCCAGGCGCAACCGGAATAGGCTCTTCCAGCACATATAATTTCCTTTTGTGGCGAAGGACGACGCGTAAATGCCTCTGCCACTCTTGGAAATTGGTACCGGTGAGAATCTTTTCTTTTTCGAGTATGGTGCACAATGATATGTTTGAATTCATTTTCTTGCCATTTCTACAAATTAATATGAGCAAAGGTTTAGTACTTTATTACAAAAATTGAGACAAATAAATTAATTAATACTTATTAGTCTCCCACTATTTTATCTAAATCCAATAGCCCTCACCATTGAATTCGGAATATTATGTTGTGTGAATATTCTAGTGTCAAGGATCCATATTGCCCTTCGCATTACCCCAATTAGGGTTGGTCAAGCAACTAGAAGGGTTTTAGGTAGGCATTCCAAATGCCAACTGCATTAACTCGTAGCTCCTTGATCTGCTGAGTGGACTCCCCAATCCTGAAATCCTTTTTGGATTTCCTCAACCTTTGCCTCTTGGTCACACCAAGTCCTGCTGTGGCAGTCAACCCTTGATGCGAACCAATTCATGTCAACCCAAATCCTTGAATTAGAATTCCCCGATAATTGAAATCACCCCAACTAGGGTTGGTCAAGCACTTTGAACTATGGTTCGATTCTAACCAAGATTATGGAAGGCTATGCTGACTTAATATTTATTTTGAGTGATTTTATCCCTATATGTAAATTTCCATTTTATTATCTTTGATTACATGCTTGTTAATATTAATTGGGATATACTTAAGTGAGTAACGATGTCTAAGATAATATTTATGTATAAGCTGGTTTTATTTTAGTTCCATCTTGCATGCTTGTTTAATTCATTAATTGTGTGATCGTGACAATACACCACAATAAATAAACCATGCAACTGACAAAAATAAAATAAATGGTATGATCATGATCTTTTCTATTGGTTAGTTTATCTAGCGGTTAATAAACTAACCCAAGACCTAGGGGAGAAACACCTTGAACATTTCGGGTTCGTGTTTACAGCTTTCCACCTATCCACCTTTCTATCTCCTTGGATTGGTTTCACCTTAGATCCTGAATTGAGCCACCTCCACTAGCTTGGGAGCTCCATCCATTACATATGCATTTCTCTCACACGCAGGTGAGGGGTAAAAGGGGTTTTTACATAAAAGAATCCTTGGGCGCGTAGGCCCTACATATTAATGAGGAGATGGCTCGCAGGCCAACAAATTTAATTTAAAAAAATAAATTAAAAGAAACCATTCACATAAAAAGGTCTCGGTCTATCTCATGATCATACATACATGCAATGATATTTATGCATAAATAAAACTATCATTCAATTATTTAATCGTTCTTGTTTAGGATAAATCACGCTCGAATCAATTAATTTTCTTTAATTAATCAATCCTTTTATCTTAAATACCTTTTTCTGAATTTCCTTGAGATTCTCATCCATCATAATTTTAAACAAATAAATTCATTTAAAATTATCATTTTACGTAACTTGTACCTTGGAGGCAACCCGGCGAATTCCCATTTATTACGCAGATGTTAAATTAAACACATATATATATAACACTTATCATGTGTTGGGCCTCAGATTTACGCCTGAACCATGGTACACGTCTCAAGGGTTTGTATAATATAATAATAAATTTTAATAAATCTACGTAATTTTGGTGAGTACACGGCGTGTAGTTCCGACTACACGGCGTGTACTTTTCTTCACTGTTCATCCGAAGTACACGCCCGGGGATAGGGCATGTTAATGTACTTCGGAAATTTTCGGATTACACGGAGTGTACAGTGGGACACACTCCGTATAGTTTCCGCATTGCATAGTTTCCATCCAGGAAGGCCGTGTATGGAGTACATGCCCCAACCCTGACCCTAAGGGACTACACGTCGTGTTCATTGCACCACACTGTGTGTATTTCGGAAACCATGTGCCACCTATTTCTGGTCAACACACGGTGTCTTAAATTCTTAGAAACAATCCAATACACGGCCTGATTTGGCGGATCAGTCAATGCATTGAACCTAGACTACACGGCGTGTACTTCCGAATACATGCCGTGTATTCTGGTGTTATACGGCCAGAAACGTTTGGCTCCTCCGGATGAGTTCCTCTATTTTATTTTAATCAAAATTAAAAGACAAAATCGTTTCTATGAGGTGGACGAGAAACGAGGGAGGAGGAATAGATCTCGATATTCAGATTTCCAGAATGATTAAACTTGAATTGAAATAACTAAATTATTAAATGCGTAAATTACCAATGAAAAAACTAAATAATTATAATCAACGATATGACCGCTCTGATACCACTTGTAGGTTTCGGGCACAGCGGAAGCGCATTGGTGGGATAGCCCAACTTTAATTTTAATGTTAAACAATGTTCAATCCGAGATCCGTCACGATATAAAATGTCGAATCTTCGGAATAGAACGAAGAACGAAAAGAAAAGAATAGTCCAGGAACCCTTGAGAAGGATCATCATATGTTGATTATAATTAATTTAATTAATGCATAAGAATTACCTCATTGGAATTCTTTCTTCGTTGATGTGTCTGGTCACGATTTGGTGATCCGTAATTGTGTCATAGAATCCAAGTGTAGGATTCCTATAGCAGTGATCCACACGTGTGTCACATATCTCCGGACGTTTTCGAAGGGATCTTCAGGTGCTAGCGTGGAAGGACCTTCGCTTGCTATGTCCGCCTTCGACCGCCTTGATCCGGTGGAGGATCTTTCTCTCGTAACAGGAGGGAATTCTTAGTGGAAAGGTAATTCTCTCTTGGCTTGAGAGTATTTCCAAATCCGTTGTGCACAACAATGGCTCTCTAAAATGTTGGGGTTGTGAGGATATTTATAATCGGGTTTGAGGTTAATAGAGTTATAACAATAAATAAATGTGTTATGCATTTTATTTATTTCATTAACTCTTATTGAAAACCCCCATGTTGAGTTATTAATTCCTTGACATGTTCCCATGCTGATTATAATAAATATCATTTAATAAAACAATATTAAATCCTCAAAATCCCAACTGGAAAAACTACGTGGCGTGTAATAATTAATACACGACATGTACTTGTTTTCCATAAAACTACACGGCGTGTATATTTAATATACACGACGTGTACTTTTATTTTCCAATTTTATCCACCACATTTATTAGACCTTGAGTAATGACTATTTATTTCTTATATAAATGTAACTGCATTACTCGCTAAAAAATATATTATTTCATCCACAATATATTCTCTCGAATAACTAGTGTCAAAATAAATGTGATCAGACATCCTTAAATAATTATTAAACCACAGTCGGGAATAATATTTATTTAACTTGTTAAATTAATATTTAACTGAGATACATGGACACACATAGTGTGTGACCCTCTAGGCCTCTTTCTCGGTGGCATTAGGTTGAGCCTGCCTAAAGTCCAAGGTTAGCGTCCAGCAACACGCCAAGGAACCCATAGAGAAAGAAGTTAATGCCACAATGATGTGTCACTTCCTACGAACTCTTACCGTGTAATATAATCCCTTTGTCTTGATATCTCCAATCAAGCGGGTTGCATGCTAGTGCCATCAACCCATGTTCTTGATTATTCTTTCTTTGACTTCCCCGAATTGAACTTGCCCATACCTTACCATGGTCAAGGATTTATTTAGGCTATATCAATTCAATCAAAGGTCCTGAGATGTCTACTTCTGTTATGGAACGGAAGGGAAAAATCCTTTCTCGTGTTATCTATTAATGCGGTATTACTCATGGCGCACCCAACGTATCCTACCTCACTGCGAACAGTGTGTCTTCACAGTTTTCATCAATACATCTAAGTGCGCGAGTTGTAATACCCATTAATAATAATCTTAAAGTCTAAGGACCAATACACACGTCCACAGATAGGAACATCCAATGACACTATGAAATGTGGATTTCCTACTGGCAGGTCTCATTCTCATAATATCCTCCTGGATATTACCAAGGGCCCACACCATGAGAAGGTGCCTCAATGTTTTATGAGTCCTCACCCCTAATGACCTGTATTATTTGTGTCCCTCAAATAATATCATCCAACCATAGAACAGACATTCAAGAATAGTGTTATGGCACTTCCGGGTTCTCATCATAGCAGGGATCCTCTACGACCCTTTAATGCAACAGTTGTCCTTAGGACATTATCACATGACATGTCATGGAGAAGAACAATCAAGATGTGATATGGTTTTTATTTAATGAATAAATTACAAAGTAGTTGGTTCTAGACCACAAACTCCAACACTTCCCACATACTCCAACAGGAGAGGAGTCAAACACTTGGGTTGCAATGATTGCACCACTTGGTGTTTTTACAGATATCATTACTTCAAGGTTTCGGGGCTTCGATTCTATAGTTATAGAAAACTTTCATGATATAAAGGAATGCGTATAACCAGAATCAAATAAGACTTTTTTCATTCTTGAGTTAATAGGAAGTTTACCTTGTAAGACTGAATTATCATGCTCCACCTCTATAGTAGTGATGGCATAAGCCTTCCCTTGTTCCTTTGGGTTTTGTTGTTGCTGATGCTGATTACCCTCGAGAACTCAAGGTTTAGTGCACTGGTTTGCATATTTTCCTAGCTCCCTACAATTGTAGAATTGAACTATGAGTGGTTCTCTCCTTTCATAGGCTACATTCTCCTTCATGTTCATGTCTTTTCGACACACTTGATCATGGATTCCTTCCTTACCACACTTGAAGCATTTCCTCGTCCCCTTGAGGTAGTTCCCATAGTGAAACCTCCCACATTTTTGGCATGTGGGTCGTTGAGTTTTCTTCCCAGTTTTGTCATTAGATCCTCTAGCTTGAAACTCCATATTTCATTTCTTATCCCCACAGTCATGGGACCATTCCCCAAACTCCATCTCCACTTTGAGGGCACATCAAACAACTTCTTCATAACTCCTAAAGACTCAAATTGCAAGTGCCTTTAGAAGGTGTTGTTTTAATCCACTAAATAATATATCAATATTTCTATCATTGTTGATAAAAAAACTCAAAGCGTACCTTGAAAGCCTTTTGAAATTAACTTCATAGGTTGTAAATGATTCTCCTTCTTTTTTATTGAGCTCTATGAATTCTCTATCCATATTCGTGTGAAGTGTTTTTTGGAAATACTTGTTAATAAACATTATATTAAAGTCTTCCCATTCTAGCTCTTCAATTTCCCCTCTTGGATTGGGGTTCTTAATCAAATACCACCATTGATCAATTTCTCCATCTAGACAATAAACGTCTCAGGGAACATTCTCCTTCTTAGAACAATGAAGAACCTAAAATATCTTCTCCATTGATTTGACCCACTTTTCTACAACTGGATTATTGGAAGATCCGCAAAACTCTGGTGGTCATTGATGCATAAAACATTCTATACCCAGTTTCTCCCACTTTATTAAATGAGGATGTTACCCATTATTATGGTTATTGTTCATAACCAAAGATAATTTAGTAAGAATATCCACGAAGTTCTGAACTCCACCTCCCAAATCATTGGGGATATCATTTGGGCAATCGTTGCATTGGCCCTCGTATGAGTTGTTGGCCTGATTTCTCCTGGTTCCCACCATTTTCTAAAACATAAAAGGTTAGAACAAAACCTAAGAAAACAAGTCATGAATACATAACTTATTCATTTGAACAATTTATACTAAAATAATAACATATGGGATCCCTATGTAAATATTCTTGTGTGCATATTTGTACTTAGTCTCATGTTATAGGTTTTCTCTAGGGTTCACTAATCCTAATTCCCAAATTAACTAAACCTTTCCTCTGATACCAACTATAGCAACCAAACCTTTTATTACGTTAATATTACATCATTTTAAAGATAAACAAATTAATAGTATTACACATAAAGGATCCAAAGTTTTAGTGTCTTGGGGAAACTAGGACCATACATAACAATTACACCATCAAGCATAAACATTTATTTAATTTCTTCTTCTATAGCTTCTTATTGGAACTTGTCCTCTCCTTAGTACATGTAGCCACCTGAAGATATACATAAAAAGGGGTGAGCTAGAAGACTAGTAAGATGATAGATAATAACAATATATCATGGGGGAGAATAATCATAACATGGTAAAAAGATCATGAACATGAGAGGAAGCATAAATATAAGACATGAAATGTGGCAATGTACAAAAATGAAACATCATGTCTTAGTGGTTAACTACCACACATACTTGTGAACCAAGATATCATCTTGTTCATACATCATTTCACATTTACTCATGATGTTAATCACTTTACCCAATGCATTGGAGCACTTTATAATTCCGGGTGCACCCGTCACATTCAAACATTCATATTGCGCTATATAATTCCGGGTGCCCCCGTCACATCATAACATTATCATTATCATTCTTGCCACATGTAACATATATCAAAAGTGAACTTAAATAACCCATGTAAATGAATTGGTTACATCTCAAAATAACCCATTAATTAACTTTTTGTTCCCAAAATAAAGAGGGAATAACATACATGTTACAAGAACCGTCCACTCTGGGAGAGAAGTAAAAAGGTGTGTTCTTAGAAGAAGAGTTCTTTTGAAAACATTTTTTTGACATAAAAACCCGTGAAAAACATGTATATTCTAGAAAAGAAAATAAAATTATGAACAATTTATCTTAAGGGATTAACCATATCCAAAAAATGGGGGGAAAGAGGGAGAATCCGAAGGATGGAAGTTGGGTTTGAGGATTTCCCCTTACCTTGTATCTGAATGCTTCCTTCCCTTTAATGTCCTGTATAATGACATTATATTATTTAATTAGAAATAAATAACCTTGTGTAACATAATATGGTTCATTATGGTTTCATTAAGTGATTTTATGTGCCTTTTGATGAGTTATAAAGTTTAAAAACGTTGTTCGAGAATGTTTCTTTTTATGGTTTTCTTGAGTGGTTCACTTGTATTCTTAAAATGAAGTTCGGGTAGAACATGGGTAAACATCCAGAATTGATATTACATTATATTAATGATATTACAGGAGTTTTAATGATCTTATAATGAATTATATTATATCAATGTGGATGAATAATTAGATAATAATTAAATTATGATTGTTTGGGTTAATTTGAGCGATTTTTCGATCATAATGAACTTGTTTTATTTTATCACTATAAATATGGTCATAAGTTACTTTCAGAACTTTAAATAGGAGTTAATACATATAAAATATTCGTTTTAAAAAATAAAAATAGTTTCAGGACCAGATCTGAAGGTTGAAATGGAAAAATAAAACTTGTCGTTCTTGAAGGTGATAAATTAACACCTCACGAACAACATTCTCTTTAATAAAATAAAAGGAATAGGGAAAGGTGGTTGGATGATATAATATCCCATTAGCATCATAAAATTCTAGTCAATGTATAATAATGTAGTTACAGAACCATTTGAATGAATATATGTGGTGAGAGATGAATAAATGAACTTGAACTTGAAAGGAAATTAAAGGAGAAGAGGGGGAGAAATTACCTCTTAAATCCTCCTCTTGAGATCCTCCTTAAAGAAGCTAGGCGTGGTCTTTTTATGAGACCAGAATCTCATTAACGTGGGAGAGGGGCTAGGTAGGATATTTGGGCAGATTTTAGTGAAGTCTTGGAGCTTGAGAGGTTTGAGGAAATGAAGGTGTGAATGGTGGTTTTTATAGTGGAGGAGAGAGGTGTTTCCTTAATATAAAATTCATTAGTTTATTAATTTCCCATAAGACAAGGAATAGTGAGTCATCCATGACCAATAATAGTAAATAAGTCATGTGAGTTCAGGATTTGGGTGCTTAAATCACTTTTGATGTTATGAATAGTGGGTTTTAATTATAATGTATTTATAAGGTAAATTAATGTATTTTACTATTCACCAAAAAATCAAGTATTTTAGAAAAATCCTAAAAATTTACCCCAGCCATTTTTCGAAGTTTAGAATACAAAAATGAATTCCATTTTTCAAAAATAATTTTCTAAATATGATTTATTTAATATTTAATTAAAATCATAATTTACTTAAAAAAAATTAAAATAAAACTGATTTTATAGTGCATTCAAAAATTGCGTAGGGTCTTATAAAATTATCTAAAAACTATGAGACATTGATTTGATAATTAATGAACACATTTTATGAAAATAAATTTTCTTTAAAATTAATTAATTAATTATAATTTATTATTTATGACTTACAAAATACCAAAACGTTTTCTCGATGGTGCAGTATCACTTCCTGGATCCCACTTCGGTGGCGGTGTGGCTCAGGTCCCTACGTGCCTCAGCGGTGGTTTTGGGGTGGCTCTGCGATGTTGTTGGATTTAGCATAGATCATGGATCTTGGTTTTCTACTGCAGCTTGAGTTGTATCTGGAGTATCTTGATGAAGCGGACCCAATTTGGCTCGGCGTCTTCAGTGCAATTCGACAGTCTCAGTGTGCTTCTGGTGAGGATCGTGTGGGGTGAGAGCTCGAATCAACGTCTTCTCTATAGTGGTCTTCTGAGATGGCCTGTCGCCAGCTTCTGAGTTCTTTGGAGGGGGGGATTTCTTTTCTTCCAGTTTCTATGCATCTATGGTAGGTTTTCTGATTGTTTTTTGAATTGGTGATGAATCTGGTGGTTTTTTGGATGTGTTTTGCGGCTTCACTTGCTGGTATCACTCCCTGATGGCCGAAAGCGGTAGATATTGGTGGTATCTCTGGTGGAGACACAGATTCGTGAAGGTTTCAAGGTTGATTTGAAGTTTGGCACTTTATGGTGATGAAGTTCTGTATTTTTGAAATGGTTTTTCTGTGGTGTTTTTTATGGTCCTGTGGTTCGTGGTTTAAGGCCTTTGTAATCTGTTCATATACTCGGGACTACTCCAGATGAGGTTCAGAGAGATAGTTTCATCATGTCATTTCTATATGCATTTGGATGTTTGAGAGGTTATGGCTCTGTCATCGGTACTAGGACCATGCATTTTTTTTCAAGGGACAGCTAGTCATGTAGTGATGGGTTGGTGGAACTGGTCTTTATGTTTCTATTGTTAGGTAGGGGATTTTCTCTATAGTCTTTAATTTTTTTTTGGATTTGAATTTTTTCTATGGAGACAAGATTGTTTTTATTGTCTTTGATGTCATTCTGGGTTCCCTCTTACCCCTTAAAAGGGGATTATGATAATAAAAAAAAGTAAATTTCTGTCAGCCATTATGTTGTGTATTCATGTGATTTTATGACACAATTTTCAGAAGGAAATTTTCATTGAAAAACTTTGGGTCGTTACAATTATTAACTGATCTTAGTAATTTTAGTGATGAATGAAGAGGAGGATGTATAGATTTGGATGATTGATCAATAAAAAATTAAAAATAGAATTAATTTTTAATTTTAAATGCACATTTATCAATTATCCAATAAATAATTATAAATTTGAACATGACCAATCTAATACAAATTATGGTTCCAAGCATAGTATAATATCTTATTGAGGCTGGTCCCATCTCAGAAATTATTGGATTCAATGGATCATTCACATATTTATAAGATTTAAATGTCATGGCCAATGAAATTTTTCTAAATAATATTGACAAGTAAGGTTTCCAGAAACAAGAGAAGATCTTTTCAAATTAAATTAATAAATAATTTAAATAGATTATAATAAATTATACATCAGTATTGAGATATTTATTTGATGAAGGTTTTGATCTATTGAAACACTTTTTGTTCCACCATAATTGCATTTTAAGGTTCCAAGAGTATAATCTCTCTAGAAGTGATCAACATATGATCCCTTGATCTATAAAAAATATAGATGGATTATGGGTGCTAGAAAGGTGGATCAATCATCTTGTGGTGTTTATCTGGATTACTATGATGATTCATTCAAGATTGAATATTTTTTATTATAAACTTATTCTTGATATGATGGTAGAGGAAATATAATCTCTATAGCATTTTCCAGTATTGATAGAGAGATCAAGATTTTATTACACATAATGATTCTCAATTTTGACCAATATCGATCAACCTCTGCACAATAGACATGATCATTTATTTATAGAGATAGGGTTAGGGTTAAAAATATTATATAATTTCACAATGGACATTAAGTAATATATTAAACCACATTTGACTCTATTCCATGTAATAATAGTAATATTATTTTTATTTTTATATTTTGCATAAACTGGTGCAATGATAAAAATTATTTTACCATATTACAGATTAATATTTATATGCGAACATAATCTTGGTCAAATATTCCTCCCTAGAATTTATAGAATACCCAAACAAATATTTTTTTCATGGTCTGGATAATAAATATTTGTTAAATATTGAATAAATAAAATAAATATTTTATTCACAGTCTGTTGAATAAATTTTTATTAAATATTCATTTAATTGAGATCTCTGGAAACACTTAGTGTGTGTTCTTCTTGGATTCTTTCTCATTTGAATTAGGAGAGCTTGCTTAAAATCCAAGATTACTATCTTGAAATGGGTCAAGGAACCCAATATAAATAATTTAATGTGTTTACATCAATAACTACATGAAAGTTCACATTGTGAAATATAATCTATTTTTCATAATATTTCATCAAGAAGGTTTCACACTCATGCCATCAATATATATTCATGATATGTATTTTTTTAAATACTAGAAGTAAACTCATAGTTACACCATGGCCATGGAATTTAATGTGGCGGTTCCACTACTACAAATATGCCATTTTTTCAGGGCTAGAAATGTCCTATAACAACACTATAAAAGTGATGTTAAATCCGGTGAAGATAAAGGCAGGGTCCCCTTTATCAGCGCTCCAAAAAGCACTGATAAAGACCTCTTTTATCAACGCTAAAAAAAGTACGGATAAAAGGAGTCTTTTATCAGCGCAAAAAATAAGCGCTGATAAAAGGGTACTTTATCAATGCTTTCTTTTTAGCGCTAACAAAATACCCCTTTTATCAGCGATTTTTTTAGTTCTGATAAAAGTAAAAAAAATTAAAAAAATTAAAAAAATGCTGCCAATCGGGGGGCTTTTATAGCGCTTGAGCACCCTTTTTATAGTGCTTTCCAGCCCCTCCAACTCTCGCACACACCCCCTCCACCCTTTCTTAGCACTATCCCCCCAAATCCACCCCCATGCATGCGCCCCTCCATCCACTAGGTTTTAAACTCGAGACCTCCCCCCTACACGCCTAAGCCCTTACCACTCTTCTATTTTGATTTGTTTTCCATTTCATGATATCTCCATATATATATATATATAGTAATATTTATTCATATAGTAATATATATTTATATTAGTTTATATATTTATAGTGATATTAATATATATATTTATATATTTATAGTTATATATATATATATATATATGTAGTTATATTAATAAATATATATAATTAGATTAATATATAGGTATATAAATATTCATATATTTGTATTTTAGATAAAATGGATATTAGTTATTATTTAGATAAAGATAATATATTTTATATGTAAATATATTTTATTATATATATTTATAGTAAAAATTTTATGTGTGAATATATAAAAAATATGTATATATTGTTATATATTTGATTATAAATAGAATTTCATTATAAAAAATGATAAAATTTCAAAGACAGAATATCAATATGAATGTAATACCTTAGAATAAATTCAGTCCCCACCCCCCAAAAAAGCCAACAATACCCCCCTTAAATGAGGCTGGAAATCCACAAAATTTTAAAAAAATTGGTTATCCCGACTAGAAACTCAATTTTGGAGGCCTTCTGGGACTTTTTTACTCGAAAAATCTGATAGAAGCTTTACCTGGGTCATTAATGCGTAGAGCTCATCACAGGCTTCCATTTAATATGTTGTAGAGCTCAAACAGACACCCAGATAAAAAGTTATGGGCGTTTGAAGTTCGAGTTGCGTTTTTAACATATTTTGGATCCTTTTTAATTTTTTTAATTTTTTTAGTCTTCAAATTGTTACTAAATGAATATTACTCCATAATAACTAGAAAATTATTTATTAAAAATATTTTTTTAATTTTTTTATAATCCATTTTCACTAAAAATCTTATATATTAATTGTAACTGTATATTTATACTTATCTAAAATATATTTAAAATTATATTTAAAAAATATATATTATATTTATATCAATATAACTATATCTATATATTTAAATATTAATATATTTTTTTAATGATTTGTTTTTTTGGAAGTAGACCCTTTATTAGCACTTTTAAAAAAAAGCACTGATAAAGACCCTCCTTTATTAGTGCTACTAAAAAGAGCTGATAAAGGGGTACCCTTTAACATGGCTCACTACTACAAACACGGCCTTTATCAGCGCTAAAAATGGCCTTTATCAGCGCTAGAAAAGAGCTGATAAAGCCAGCGTAGATAAAGGGGGGGTCCCCTTTATCACCGCTCCGAAAAGCGCCGATATAGGACCCCTTTATCAGCGCTAAAAAAAGCGCCGATAAAAGGGGTATTTTATCAGCGCTAAAAAAAAGCGCTGATAAAAGTACACCTTTATCGGGGATTTTTTTAGCGCTGATAAAGGGGTCCTATATCAGCGCTTCCTTTATTAGCGCTTTCGTTTTAGCACTGATAAAGGACCCTTTTATCAGCGCTTTTAAAAAAGCGCTCATAAAAGTTAAAAAAATTTTAAAAAAAATAAAAAATACTGCCAATCGGGGGGGCTTTTATAGCGCTTGAACCCCCCCCCCCTTTTACAGCGCTTTTCGGACCCTATACAACACCCCACGCACACCACGCACCCCCCTCCACCCTTTAACAATGCTTGCTCCGATATTCCCCATGCACGCGCACCACTCCCTCCACCAGGATTTGAACTCGAGACCTCCCCCCTGCGCGTCTAAGCCCTTACCACTACTCTATTTTGATTTTCTTTCCAATTCATGATATCTCTATATATATATATATATATATATAGTTATATTTATTCGTATAGTAATATATATTTATATTAATATATATATATATAGTTATATTATAATATATATATATATATAGTTATATTATAATATATATAGCAATATTAATATACATATATAGTGGTATTAATATATATCTATATCTATATATATATATATATATATAGTTATATTTATTCGTATAGTAATATATATTTATATTAATATATAAATATAGTTATATTAACATATATATAGTTATATTAACATATATATAGTTATATTAACATATATATAGTTATATTAACATATATATAGTTATATGAATATATATTTATATAGTTATATTAATATATATATAGTGATATTAATATATATATTTATGGTGATATTAATATATATATTTATAGTAATACTAATATATATATATATATATATGTAGTTATATTAATATATATATAGTTATTAGATTAATATATATATAGTTATATTAATATATATATAGTTAGATTAATATATATATACTTATATTAATATATAGGTATATAAATATTCATATATTGGTATTTTAAATAAAATGGATATTAGTTATTATTTAGATAAAGCTAATATATTTTATATGTAAATATGTTCAATTATTTATTTAAAAAATTTAATTTTTAGGTGCGAATATATAAAAAATATGTACATATAGTTATATATTTGATTATAAATATCAGTTCATTATAAAAAATGATGAAATTTCAAATACATAATATCAATATGAATGTAATACCTTCGAATAAATTCAGTCCCCACCAAGAAAAGCCAATAATACCCTCTTAAACGAGTTTGAAAATCCACAAAATGTTAAAAAATCTGGGTACCCCGACAAAAAACTCAGTTTTAGAGGCCTTCTGGGCCTCTTTTGGCCTCGAAAAATGCTTGACCGGGGTAAACCCCGGTCATAGCAACGTAGATCTCGTTGCAGGCTTCGATTTGATATGTGGTAGAGCTCAAACGGACACCCGGATCAAAATTTATGGTTGTTTGAAGTTTGAGTTGCGTTTTCAACATATTTTGGATCTTTTTTTAATTTTTTTAATTTTTTTAGTCCTCAAATTGTTATTAAATGACTATTACTCCATAATGATTATCAAAATATTAATTAAAAATATTTTTTTAATTTTTTAAGAAGTCATTTTCACTAAATATCTTATATATTAAGTATAATAAGTGTAAATGTACATTTATACTTATCTAAAATATATTTAAAAATTATATATTATATTTATATAAAAATATAACTATATTTATATATTAATATATTTAAAAAAAAAATTGAAGCCGACCCTTTATCAGCGCTAAAAAAAGCGCTGATAAAGGGGGGTTCCTTTATCAGTGCTAAAAAAAGCGCTGATAAAGGGACCCCCCTTTATCAGCGCTTTTTTGTTAGCACTGATAAAGGGGGGCACTGTGAAAAACTGTTTTTGTGGTAGTGGCTAAAAAAGCGATGTTAAAGGGGGTACCTTTATCTGCCCTAAAAACGCTGATAAAGGGGTACTTTTATCAGTTCTTTTTTTAGCACTGATAAAGGTACCCCACCCCCTTTATCGGTGCTTTTTTGTTAGCACTGATAAAGGTTGGCGCTGGCTGTGCCCAGGTTTGTGTTAGTGTTCCATTCCTATTAAATGGTTGGATATCAATTTCTATAAATATGGAAGGGAAAATCCTTCCTTAACTTATTAATTAACAACATGTCATTCAAGACATCCTAGAATATGCTACTTCCTCAGAACATATAGTGTCAAATTTTTGGTCAGTATATATAATTTCACGAGTCATGACATTCAATAATAATAATATTAAATTATAGGGACCATTACACACACTCACAGATAGGAATATATGATGACACATAAACATGTGAAATTTCTAATGGCGGGTATGTTCTAATAATCTCAGATCTTAGAGATTACCAAGTGAGAACTTCATTTGAATAAGTCTTATCTTCTTTTGAGTAGTCACACCAAATAATAAATATACTATATTCCCTATCATAGAATGTTATCTGACTATTGAACTAGATTTAATAATATCATCAAGGAATTTCATGGTTCTCATTATAGCGAGAACTAGTATTCCCTTTTCAATGAATCAGATACTCTAGGAAATTATCACATTAATTTTTTGTAGAATAGAAATAATTTTGTGATAAGGTATTTAAAATAATATTCACTTATTTTAAAATACATGTAATATAAAGTACAAATTAGTTGGATCTAGGGAACCAACTCTAATAGAAACCATTATTTTATGTTTTTTATAAATTGAATCAATCATTTTGGTGTAAAAAGTATCACTCACAGTACATGTACATTTATTTTGTTAAAATATATATTTACCCCATGGTTATGAATGAATTGAAAATAAATTATTTTGTATATGCTTACATGAGGAACAGAACAACTGGGTAATCACATCAATTTTTATATGGCTCAATTGATCGAAAATATAAAATTAATGTGGGATTGAGTGTCACATTGTAGGATTCCTATAGTAATAATGATTTCATACGGTGAACCATATTATATGGGATGATAAATTAATTTCCTTCATATAGAAATTTTTCATGATATATAATTAAATGAATTCAAGGGAATCCAATTTGTGAAGACGGTAATCACTTAGTTAGATTGAAACATTTCTTGAATACTATGTTTCTATACCATCATATTTTTCACCCGAGCAACATAAATTTAGATCCTGGATGAAATCATTTGATGATAATTCATAAGAATTAATATTACTATCTTCACTAACAGGTGATTAATATTTTGGTAAAGTAAAGGATATGGTCACCATTTTTGGAAAATCTTTTTCAAAAAAAACTATTGAAAACTAGATAGAAAATTTGATTACTTTTTTCTTTAATTACCGTAATAGAATTTTTTTTACATAATAGATTTTATAGATGAAATTCATATAGAAAAAAATCTTTTGATAGTATCATTGGAACATTATTAAATGAAAATAGTAAAATAAATTATGGAATTAAATCTAGTTTGGACCGGATTAACATGGATATAATGAAAGATTTGGTGTTAGTGAAGGATTAAAGGAGGATTTTTCTAACTCTATAAGCTTACACTATTTCTAGGAAAGAGATATGTCATCTTCACAACTTCATGAATGATGTAATGGTTAAAAAGAGGTATTTACTAAATGTAATTAATATCATTTAAATTATTTATTTAAAGTCAAATGACCTAAAATCACATGACTTTCACATCGTTTTGTAATATTTAATGCCTGAATATTTACATTAAAATTTTCCTTAAAACATATTACACAAAATAACTAAGATTTTTTTCTTTTAAAAATCTTTATGAAGTAAATTTATAGTCCCAGAAAAGTTTCTGACTATGTAAAAGGAAATAAATGACATATTATGTGGATTAGATATGTTATTCCTGCCAGTCATTCTTTGATATGATGGTTCACTTGATGGTTCACTTGTCTAGAGATCTATATTTATGTAGTCCTATACATTTTATATGAATGTAAACCATTAAAAGGAATATGAATATTTTTAAAGGGTATATAGAGAGTAAAAGTTAGCTAGAGGGTTGTATAATAGAGATATATATTATAGAGGAATCCATAGAATTCAATACAGACTACCTATGTGATGTGGATAGCATTGGTCTCCCAAAATCTCATCAAAGTGGGTTCCATATGGGTGAATTAATTTTTTGAGGTTATATTATCATAATTACCATTATAGAATTGGACCAGGATCACCTTTATGTTGTACACAATATTTTAGATTTTTTTCATATATTGAAACTCACAATGTAATTATTAGGAATTTGAATCCATCAAAAGTTGAAATATGGATATCAAATATACATAATAAATAGTTTATAGTGTTTTATTTTATTCCCTATAACCAAATTATGTGTACATTATGATTACCTGTATTCAGTTTTTGAATATTAAAAAATTTATTATCATGACATGATTGTTCTTCTACATAACATAGTATTCATTAATGTCATAAGACTAATTGCCGCTCTAAAAGTCATAACTGTTCCCCGCTATGATGATATCATATAAGTTCCACAATATTATTCTTAAATATAAGTTTTATAGATAGATGATATTATTTTATGAGACACTAATTATATATAATATCTAGGGTGTAGGATCATAGGACATTAAGGAACATTCTCATGGTGTACACCCTTGGTAATTTCTAGTGTATGAGATTCTGAGAACACAACCCACCTGTAGAAAATAAAAATTTATATGTGTCATTGTATATTCCTATATGTGGATGTATGTTTCTTTCCTTATTCATTAATAGTATTATTAATGGGTATTATTATTCATGTAATTTAATGTATTAATGAAAACTATGGTGAAAAATGTTTGCAGTGAAGTAAAATATGTTGGGTGTGTCAGGAGAAATATTGCATTAATGAATAATGTCAAAAAATATCTTCCCCTTTTGTTCATTAAGGAAAGTCAATATCTTAGGCCCCTTGATGGGATTTAAATAGCATTCAACCATCTTTATTAGAGATATCATGATATGGATATTATATTACCCAATAATCATTCATATGATATTGTATGTCATTGCAACATTAATGTCATTCTATATGGGTGTCAGGGCATGCTTTTAGATTCTAAACCGGGACTATGGGAGGCTACCCCAAATTCCATTGAGGAAGATCATCATATGGTCACACCTTAAGTGTTTCTAGAACCTTAATTAAATATAAAATATTTTTTATTGTTCTACATTTTGAAAAAATATTATTCACGTACACGATTTAATAATTATTATTGTTTTATTAATCATATATATTCCATCACTAGTAATTCTTGAGAATATTTTGTGGGAATAATATTTAATAAGTATTTATTTTTTATTTAGTGAATATAATATGTATTTATTTTTTGGTGAATAATGTATTGATATTTATTTATTAAATAAATAATCATTATTAGAGGCCTAATAAATATTATGGAGAGATCGAGGACTGAGTTTAATGTTCCAATGAGAAATAAATTATATTAATCATTATTTTAATAAATTTTGAATAATTTATTCAATAAATAATATTTAATTAATTCATTGTCTTACACATATCAAGAAATAATAATAATACTCTTATTATTATTATAGAAATGGGATTCATTGGGGACTAATGAAATAATAAGGGCGCATGTAAAGTTATTATTTTCTATATGAGACCCAATTTAAACCCAGTTTATTATTTCCAACCATACAAAAAAGCCTTTTTTTACACAATAACTCTGGATAATCTTCTCAAGAACTAGGGATATCCTCTTTAAGAACACTCTCAAAAATATAGAGAGATAATCCTTAACCACAACTCTTGATTTTAAATAAATCGTGGAGAATACATCATGGAATAGATTTTCATAGTGGTCAAAGATGAAAGCAAAAACCTTTGGAATCCTCCATGAAACTCTTGGAGAATCCTATTACAATTCTCAAAGGTATGTGGTATACATATGGATCACCACTGGAGGGAATATACACATGATTACAATGATGCAATGATGATATGATGTAGGGAAGTTGTCGAATTCATAAACGGAGAAGGAATCCATTAAAAGGAAATTATTTAACATCATAAATTAATTTTAAATTGTTATGTCATGATCCTACATTGGGTTCGAGTGTAATCATGTTAGTTAATAATTTATTCAATTATCTTGGCCATGACATTCTTCATCGATTTTCATCTCAGATTAATTATCAATTATAAAAAAAATTCAGGTTGTGCAAGACCTCTCAGTGCTTTCACTACACCCAAAACCTTGAATTGGTATCTGATAGGTCGCATAATAATTTATAATTTTTTAAATATCATTGATTAATTTACACATTTATCATTAGTTTTCAATTCTATTTTAATCATTCTTTAATATAAATTGTGATATCTTCTCTTCTTCATTTTTTTATTGAAAATATAATCAATAAATGGATTAATTTTGGATGAAAATTATTCAATGAACTCATTTGGATGTGATAAGGATTCTATCTAGTTAGCATAAGTGTACATGAAGTGTAACATGTAGATACACATCGTGTAATCTTTCTTAATGTACTGGGATGACTCGTGAATTTATTTGAAGCATGTGCATTTATTATATTTGGTGTGTAATTAATACACTACATGTTTCGACCGAGAAATCCTAGCACATGATTATCCATACTACACAGCGAGTAACATGTGTAATGACCAAAACATTTTTAAATAAAATTCCCTTTATGATTAAATTAAATTTTCTAATATGGTTATGGAAAACACATGCAATTATTTGTTTTTGTTATATCCTTTCAGATTTAAAATACTATTAAACACCATAACCATTGATAACATAGTCATTTTATAGTGATCATATGATTAATATAAAAATAGGGTTGTAAAAAATTCAATTGACAGAGACAAAAGAAGAAATGACCACAACCAACAGAATCATATGTTATGAAGCCCATTTATGAGAGATTATGAGGAAGATACAATCATTGTTTTTTCCCTTGACCAATCCAAAGATAAGATCCAACAACTAAATAATGAGTGAAACTATTTATGGGATAAGTTCAGTCTTATCAAGATCATGACCTAAACCAAATATGTCAAACCACCCCATGAAAATCTCACCATCAGGCACCTTACCATCTGGGAGTTTTCTATTATAAAAAAGGGATATGTACCAAGACCCTAATAATATGAGTATGTTTATTTTATTTTCAATATAATAATGTTTATATTTACTTCTTATTGTTATTAATTTTTAAATGATTTTAATTTTGATATGATAAAGCACAAATAGTATTTTTGTGTAATATACAATTTCAATTAAGACATTATTTGTCATGAATTAATGAATTATTGAAATAAATTATTGTTTAACAAAATATTATTATTAAATTAAATTTATTAAGTATAGTTTTAATAAAATATAATGAATTAAAAAATAATATAACGGTTCGAAAAATATTATTGTCAAAAAACCCAGCATTTCTCAATAAATGTCGTTTCTTGTTTTAAAATTAAAAATTAATATATTATGAAAATTATTTATATAAAATAAATATTATTTTTGGAATCCTCATCATGAAATTATCCAATGGTGATTTTTTCATAGTTTTATTATACCATAAATTTTTAGTGTAAAAATTAAATACTATATGAAATACGGTGTGTATTATGAAATCATAAATCCAAAAAGTGATGTAATAAATTCTATGAAAGATATCCAAGACCAAATCTATTTTTTACCATAAAAATAATTTTATTTATAGCTTATTTGATTAATTTTTTAAATCCTTTATGACACCTCTAATACCTATATTATATTTTAAGGTTCTGAAATCATTTTGATGACTCGCTTCCAAATCACCAAGGGTAATATTTTAATGAGTACATTACTTGTAATTATAAAATAATTAAAATTGATCCTCTGGTAGAAAACATGGTAAAATCCATGGGAAGGTTTGGGGTTTTTCTAATTTTATTGTAAAGTGTCCAAAACTTATGTTTGGGAAATAAAACCACTCCTATATCTTATCTTATATAAACCAACACAAGATATTATTCCTCTTCACTATAAAATCTTGGAGAATTTCCTTACTCTGAACTCCCCTCTCTAGAGTCCTCTCAAGGTGCCCCCAAGCCATCAAGAAGCTCCACCCAAGATTTTGGAATCACCCACTCAAGGTAAGCGACCTCCCTCTCTATTTTTTCCATTTAGAGAACATTATTTATATTTAACCTTTTGAATATCAATTGGATGTGTTTTCAAGACTTCATAAATATCCCCTAAATGAAAATTTCCATTTTTTAACTGTTTTTTGTTTTTTTTTCGAGGTGGTTTTAACCACTGCAAAATGTTTCTGCGGTGGTTTCAAAAAATCACCGCTAAAGTTGGTGTTAGCATCCAAACCATGGTGGTTCTTTAGATTTAGTGGGGATTTCTAGAAAGCTTTATAGAACATATACTTAGAGTAGGTTTTATCTACCTCTAAATGTTAAATATTTTTACCAAAAATCAATATCTAAATAATAGTATGTCATATTTAGTGACAGTTTTAACCGCCACCCAAATGAACATCATCATATAGAATCAGTTTAAAAAACCAAAAAAATGACATATTTAATGGCAGTTTAAGCCACTAATATATGATTATTTACAGAAAATCTAGCTACATAATTTTCAACCCCAAAACAACCCTATAAAAACAAACAATTCATATAACATTCTCTACAAAGGAAAATATAATATTTACACCTTCCCTTTTTATACAATATATAACATTCCACCATATAGTTATAACAAATTGAACATATCTTATAATCATAGAAAACATAAATCAATAACACAATTCCAAAAAAATTAAACAAAGAAATGATACACATTGTAACATCCCAAGATTTTAAAAGGAAACACTATGTTAGATAACATATATGATTGACCACATTTAGCTTAAGTGAACAACTTAATATTATTGTGATAGTTATCACAAACACATTATAATGGTGGGAATAAAAACGATTAATTGAATTATTAAAATAGGGTTTACACATATTTATATAATGATTCATTGGTTACCAAATTAATTAGGAAATTAAATAAAAACCAATTTAATATAAAGGATGTGTTTTTCTGAAAACTATTTAATTGAAAATAAGTGAGTTTATAAAATAATAAAATCACTCTTGATGGATTTATTAATAAAATATAAATTTAATATATTCAATTTAAATTTTAAAATTCATCTTATGTGTTTTATAGACATTATATAAGAACAAATTCATTTTTTTTATAAAAGAAATATTTTTCAAAAAAATGCAATGTTGCAGCATTTTAATGGTGAAACGATTTTAAATATATTTTTTTATGATTTAATATGTTCTATTTAAAAAAATAAACTTCTTATTTTGAATCATGACATCAAATTTTATTTTGGATAAAATTTTGGTATTTTTATAATAACTTTCATATTTTCATAAATATTGAAAAATATTGCATTTTAATTCAAAAATGTGTTTTTGTCAAATTTATTTATATAGGTATATTATCATTTTATGTTATTTTAATGTATAATTAGATTATTTTTTTTATAATTAAATACAGTTTTGGTCATTGGAATTAATTTCACATTGAAATTAGTATAAACACAAGTTAATCTTTTGATAGTTTTTACTTTTAAAACTCATTTTCTCATTTTGAAAATGGGGATTAATTTTAAATTAATCACTAAAACTTATGTATTTTAAATTTTGAAAAATTTATTCCATATTTGGAATCATTATTTCCATATTTTTTAAATAGGTACCTTCTATTTTTTGGATTTTATGAATAGTAACGTTTCTAATTTTTATTTACCATGGTTAAATGTAAATCAGGTAAATTAGGTTAATAAATGATATGATAAGGATAATAAAATTACAATAAAACCTACTAAAATAATATTGTATAAAAAACATCCACCCTTAATACATAAGGATCATAATTTACTCATTTAATAGACATTTTTCCATGAAAGTGATATAAATTTATGAAAACAAAAGAAAGTGAAAACATGTCACCCTTTTAATTATTATAAGTATAATAATTTTAATAAAAGGATAAAAAAGATAAAATTAAATAATAAATGTTATAAATAAATAAAATGAAATTATATACATAATGATAATTTATTTTTAATTTTTTTAGATAAAATAATTACCATAAATACTGACAAAGTTGTGACACAATAATTATTTAATTAAGAGAAATATAAAATAAATGGTATTAAAAATATTAAAATAAATATTATTAGAATTAATTAGGGTACTCCATGAATTTTATAGGTGACAATAAAATAATATAAGTCTATTTAATGGTTCTTTTTGAATTTATATCTCTATTTTGATTTTATTTAAATTCAACAAAATGAATAGTGTCAAAATTGACACTTGAAATTTTATAAAAATTATATATTATAAAAGTATTTAAACATCATAAAAATATTTAAAAATTAAAAATTGGATATTATAAGGTCTATAAGTCCAGAAATTTTCCATTTTTTTAAAATTTAATCCATATAAGTAAAATTTAAATCCTTTTAATATTTAATATGTTGTTGCCATAATTAATATAAAAAGAGAATAATATAGGGGAAACCTAAATGATAAGGTTTGAAAGGAAATAAAACATTTATAAAAATTATTTCTTGAGATTATTTAGAACTATAATAATATTATATTCTAAATAACTCAATTTGGTTTCATTTATATTTAAAAAGTAATTTATATTAATTTAATATTTTAAGAATTTTCAAAGTTGCTCCTCCCCTCTCCAATAAAAAGGTACCCACTCTTCTCAATTACTCATACATAAAAACATTTTTTTGGTCAAGATATTCCCTAAACCCTTGTTATAATCCATCCCCACATTCTCGATTTCTTAGTTTAGTCATAACATTCTCCTTATAGGTTTTAAGGAGTTCTTAGAAGGTGGTCAACCAAAGAAGAGGTGTCGTTTTCTTTAAGTATTTCTATTTTATTTCTTTATCCACTTCCTTGAAATCATCTTATTGCAAGATGAAATAATAACTCCAATATCCTCAGTATAATTGTATTTTATTATTTTAATATAATCACCTAATTCCATCTTCACTTCCATTAAATAGAAAAGGAATTAATAATTCGTGTGTACGTGTGAACTATCACCTCCATGAACCAATCTAATTCGTTTTTAATGGACATATCTCATGACTGGTTATAATAATATTATTAAGGTATTTATATAATCTCAATGGCATATATATCTTTATAATAGAATAATATATGAATTATTTTCTTACTTTCCATGGAGATAAAAATGATAATGTCATTCGTGCGTACGTGTAAACTATCACCTCCACAAAGTAATGTGAATCATTTTTATTCACCACATCACTTGTATGATATATAATTATATTTTAAGGATTATTAATATGTTAATAATATTATGATAATTATGTAAAGATAAAATAATACTTAACTTCTTTCTATAACAATCAATTAAAAATGGAAAACATTACTCATGTGTAGGTACAACTTACCATCTCCATGAATATAACGTTGTTCATTTTTCATAATCAGTCTTCATGGTTTGATTTAATGGTCTAATTTATATATATAAATTATTATAATTTCATGAATATTATTCTATAGATAGAGGAATTATGACCACATGTACTATTGACATCGTACCAAGTTCATTTTCGACTCAAGTACTGAATATCAACAAAACGTTCAACGTGAACTTAAATCATTATGTAATTGTTATAACTTGGTAATAAGTGATATAGGAGAAAAAATAAACTTGAAAGTGGTTATAAATAAAGTACATGTTAACCTATGTTTAATATTTAGTAAAATAAAGATTGTAAGTGATGAGTCTGACTCATGATAAGGGAAATCATCTCAATCTCCTTTCATTGAGGAATATTTTGATGTTATACACCACTATATTTTATAAGGTGTACAAAAAATCCATTTTACTTTTAATTCATTCCAAGGTTTTAAGAAGGAATCTTTTTATACAAATAATTTTAATTTCATTAATAAACAAAAAATGGAGTGTTTTTTAACGTATGCGGCAACAATGAATTTTCTACCGCCATAGCCGATACGTCATATTAGGATTACTTTGTAAGACTAAATATTTTTAAAAGGAAAATAAATCCATTATTCCTTTTTTGGGAGTTTTGGTTTTGAAAATAATTTTTAAAGTGGATTGACGATTTCAATATCTTGAAATTATTTCTTCTGATTTCAAAATAAATTTAATTAGATAAATTTTTATAATTGAAATATTTTATGTGTTATGAATATATAATGGTACTTGGACATTTTATGGGTGGTTACGTGATAAACCAAAGAGGGTTGCTTCTGGAAAAATCCAAATATGGGTGGTTTCATGATAAACCAAGGATGAGTGGCTACAGTATAACCACCAATTCATTGGGTATGTAAGTCATTTATATGGATATTCCTTTTAGTGATATGCATAGAAGTTTACTATATGGTTATTCCAATTATTTATGATTATGTCCCAAGTTACCTTTATATGTAATATGTGATTTCTATGGGTTTTAAATTAATATTTTGATTAAAAAAATGGTAATCCTTGAGATTATATTTATTGTAGTGTACTTACTACATCTTAAAGGTGAAAAATATTACTTTATGATAAATTATTCATGGTTAACATGTTTTCAAAAGACAAACAGTTTTCCATCTTTCTGTATCCCTTACAGATATTTTTATTCTCATCCTAAGTTTTTCAGTTTTTTACACAGGATTTAGAGAATAATAGAGTTAAGTATGGGATCAAGGAAAATTTATGAAGATAAAACATTAAATAAAACCATATTTCTTTTTAGAAGTTTTTATTTTATGAAAAAAAATGGATAGTGATTAGAAGTGTCTACTATTGACGCTGAATTTTAGATAGATCCATGAGTGAAAACTGTTCCTGAAATCAATGGCAAGTTGAGAATCAACGGATAATTCCGCAACACTAGAGGGAGTTTCATGAAACAATTAAGGGGTCTGTGTAAGATTACCTATGGTGCGTAAACTTTAGTGCTCCCAATGCGACGTCAAATGCAGGTTTTCACAACGACCAACTGAAAAATCACCAAGGCACTAGCGCAAAGGCAGAACAGTGGGAATGAAATATTCTCTATGGTGTGCAAACCCTTTCGCGCCCAATATGACATCAAACAGACTTGTGCGTACCACTCTTATTGTGTGTTGCTGCCGAAGTTATTGGATATAAATAAAAGTGAAACCACCTCCCTTCGATGATGGTTTCAGAAGAAGAACTGATGCTCTTCTATACAAAAGATACCCCTTACGTGACCGCGTGAAAAACACCATGTCATCAAGGTATTGGATATTTCATGATAGGTATCACAGGGGTTCTTCTTTGGGTGGTCCCACGTGGGATTATTCCTCATCAATTTCCTTTTACCCTGAGGTATTTACACACAAAATATCCCTCTTATGCATAAGTTTCTCCCTGCATAGGAATTGTCCTGTGCACATCTATTCATTTTGCATAAAACTATCCCATCTTGAGTGCAACCTCTCATCTTGTGCGCTCCGATCCTCATGGGTTCCATGTGTCGTCCTCACCCTTAGGCACCATTTCCAAGACCCTCTTATGCACGAAACCCCTGTCTAGCACATGCTTTTCCCATACGACCATCCAGGTTCGTATGAATGCACTATGGAGTGTGGTAGGTTATCCTAAGCACATTATGATATTATTTATTGGTGGTTAACCTTTACTTATGCATATTATTTCATGTTTGAAGTTGTTTTCACATTCCCAAGATGCATTTATGTTATCATGTAATAGCCTGCATTATTGTACATGTGTATGATTTTCACCCCTTTTATACCCAATTGAAATTCATATTGTCAAACAGGTAATATATTTTTTATGTTATACTTTTATTATTCCATTATTGGGGATTATAGATCACCCTATTCTTATATATTGTCCCATGTTATGCCATTCAGATTTAAAAATGAAGGAATATTATGATCATGTTAAGGAAGTTCTCAATAATTCCAATGTACCCCCTTGTATTAAATTGTTATGTAATGTACCTAATTACCCTGAAACACTATACTTATCCATCTTATGTGTTGTAATATGTGTATTTTTACATAAAAATCATGAATTAATTTGTAATAAAGACAAGGTTTGTAATAGTCTGTTTCAGAGGAAAGTTTAGTTATTTTTGGGATTATGATTAGAAAACTCTAGAGAACACCTTAGGGATAAAACTAAACATAAGAAAACATCCATAAATTTTTTTAGAGTGGGTTATTTCTAAGAAAATATATCCTTGTCTGGATGCTACAAGTGGATGTGGCTCTAGAAAAAATTTACATAGGGGTAACACTAGAAAACACTGTATTAAGCCAGACTCAATCAGGAATGGGTGAAAAAAATGATCCATACTACAAACCAATTTTGACACTCTTGGGGGACATGCTTTGTTAAATTCACAAGTTCATTATCAACCATTTTTATGTGAACAAAAAAATTACATAAAATTTTATGCTAGTAAATATATCATTGATAACCTAGATTGAAACATAGTAATTCTGATGTTAAGGAATAAATTTCATTTATAAATGATCCCTTTAATGTTTTTAAATTCTCATTTATGTGTTAATAGTTAAAAATATTCATCCCTAATCTTCCTTTTGTTCTAGCCAATGGACAAAAGTATGTGGAACCGAGTAAATAAAAAATGTGAAGGGTAATGTGATGACTACCCAAATGAGTTGTCCAATATGATGGGAAAGAGAATTGAGAACTTTTTTATGATACTCCCTGAGTTTACTCAGGTTATAAATAGAAATCTAGATCAGGAGGAATGCCCAAATCTCCAAAATAAATAACATGATGCAATTGATACCTTTATGTGACAAATGCCTCTGAATTTCAATGGATCATCTCATCCCTTAAACATGGAACCATGGATTGACTCCATTAAGAAGATATTATCCATCTTTAAATGTTCCATATAAGAGAAGGTCATAATGTTTGTTTATTCTATATTGGTAGAAGCTAGTTTGAGGTGGAAAATTGATCAGAAATATGAATCTTGAGGAAGATATCAAAGTGATGTTGTGTAATGAATTCTGGAAAAAAAATCAATAAATATTTTCCTCACAATCTCTAGCTTAAAATGTAAAGTAATTTCCTTGACCTCACAAAAAAATCAGATGAATCTATCGGGGTGTATGAGGTACACTTCACAAGAATTTCATGACATGCCTCAGGATTTTTTGTTACCCTCGAATTCAATGTTGACCACTTCTTTAATGGGATAAAACTGAGTCTATGAAGAGCTTTGGAGATCTATGACTTTGATAGCTATGAGGAAATTGTTCAATGTTCCCTCAATGTTGAAATGGAGATCAATGAATCTCAAGAGTCTCACTTGGATAATAAGTGTAAATTGGGGATTCATTCTTATGGTTTGATGGATAAATCTAACGATGGTAAGAAATTTCAACATCCTACTTTTAAAAATTGTGGAAAGAAGCACCTCAAAAATTTCCAAAAGGGGAAGATTAACTTCTTTAGGTGTGTGAAGGAAGAGATCCTAGGTAGTGATTGATGAAAGGATAAACCCACTAATGTGATGGAGGAATGGAATTCTCCAGTCAAACCTTAGCATATCATTCATTTTTTTAACAATAAGGATTGAGTGAACCTTTCAAACTAATGCACTATGAAAAAGGTGGTTTGAGAAAATCAATTCTAAAAACCTCTAAGATGGAAAGGGGGAGCTTATTCCATCACAACCATTAAGGTGGATCCAAAAAATGAAGTTGTAATAGGTAAACTAGTTATTCACTCAAGAATAAAAAATATACATTTTTATTTTGGTTATATTCATTCCTTCATATCATGTAAGTCTAGTAGAACTATTTAGACACCAACATAGAACATAGAAGTAGAGTTGTTAGTGAAAATGGAGAATGGGTTAATTATTGTGTCCTAAGTATACAACTCATCCCTTGTCAAATTTGTGGGATGAACTTTCCATAGACCCTTATGATACTTCATTTAGTGTAATTTTAGGCAATTATGGGTGTTGATTTTCTTTCCTTACATAGAACCAATATAAATTGTAGTGAGAAGGAAATAATTATTTCAATTGTGAATCGTCCTCCAATTCTATATATATGAAAGGGAGAGGATGAATATTATTTAGCAACAATATCTAAAGCATGGATATTATTTATATATGGGAAAGTGTATCTAGCTAAAATGATCAAGTTTATGTAAAATATCATCATTTAAGGAAATCCCAATGTGAGAAAATACATCTATGTGTTTCCCAAATGATTTCATGGTCTTTCTACAAGTTGAGAGGTAAAATTTTCAATTGATCTTATACCTATGGATATTACAATATCTAGGAATCTATATAGAATCGTTGTTGGGTAATTTTAGGAGATAAATAATCAACTAATGATTAATCTAGATAAAGGGTCCATACACCCAAGTGCTTCACCTTAGACTGCACCAGTCTGGTTTTTCAAGAAGGGTGGGTCATTGTTCCTTTGCATTGATTATCATGAGCTCAAAAAGATCATGATAAAGAAAAATTGTCCTATTATACAAATTAATGACTTATTCAATCAGCTACATGGATCCCAATACTTCTCAATGGTGGATATTCAATCGAGGTATTATCAAGTATGGGTGAACAAGGAGGATATTCTCTAGATTGATTTTTGTACAAGGTACGGGCCCAATTATTTCATATAAATTACATTATAAATCACTAATTATCTTGAAATATTTATGGAATTTATGAATTTATTCTTTATATATTAACTTAACAAATTTTTAGTAGTATTTATAGATGATATTTTAATATATTCCAAAATTAAAGGGAAGCATCTGAGAATTATACTAAAGATCTTAGGAAAGGATAATATTCATGAAAAGTATAAAATATGTAAGTTATAGTTGAAATAATTCTTATTATTTAGGGAATGTTAATACCAGTAAGGGGATATATATGGAACCTACTAAAATAGAGGCAATTTAAGGATGGTTGAGGCCAACATTAGTGATAGATATTCGTAGTTTCCATGGATTGGCTAGGTATTATTGAAAATTTGTAAGTAAATTATCTGGATTGTAAAACCCTATAATCAAGATAACTCAAAAGGGAGTCAAGTTTGAAAATAATAAAGAATTTGAATATAGCTTCAAGGATTTAAAAAATAGGCATATCACTGCACGTGTACTTATGCAACCCACAAGTGGGGAAATTTTCATGATATACAATGATTCTTTGAAGAAGGACTTGGGATATTTCATAATAAATAATAGAAAATTGATAGCCTATGACTCAAGGAAATTGAATGTTCATGAATAGAACTACCCAACACAATATAATTAGTAGGTTGTGGTGATATTTTCATTGAAAATCTAGTGGAATTTTCTCTTTGGGAAGAATTTTTAAATATATTCATATCATAATAGCCTCAAATATATATTTACATAAAAAGAGATAAATATTTGCCGGTGAAGATGGTTTGAAATGATTAAGGACTATGAATACTCAATACACTACCATCCATGGAAATAAAGTAATTTTTTTGATTCTCTAAGTATAAAGGATCCATCAATTTTATTATTTATTAGAATTGAGAAGGATCTAGTTTTATTATACTTGAAAGGGATGGACACGGGAATCATAAAGCAACGAACTCCATCAACTATGTCACAAATTATTTCTCAAAAATACCTTTTGGAGAAGATAAAGGATGCTCAAAGAGATGACATGGAAATTCATAACAAGATGCAAGTAAGAAGAAAAAGGTAAATCCTTGGGGTTAAAAAATAATTAAGAAGGGGTTGTATGATTTGGGCCACGAATATATCTACCATAAAATCCTGAGTTAAATAAGGAACTATTGGATGATTCACATAGCTCGATGATAAAGTTAATGTTTTCATTTTATTTCATGTGTTTTTTAATGATTTAATCCCTATAAATTAATCTATTTTATATTATTTTCACCTTTTGAGTATTTTTGTTGAATTTTGGGCTTAATTGTGAAAATTGGTTAATTCAAAAAAATTCTATGATTTATGTAGATTCCGGTATTAGGGTATATCTTACACAATTTTGATTTGAATTTATTGATATCTTTTTTTAATGCTTAATTTGTTCGTGTGTTTCAATTTTTTCTTTTATATCTATATCTAATTAAACACATAATTTCCCGCAAAAAAATCAAGTGGAAAAAGTTTGTTGGGTGAAAAAATAGAAACCACATGAGTAATTGAATCATATATTGGTCTACAGAACTCCAAATAGAGTTATTTTAGTTGTATTAGAAAGACAACTTTTATAATTATTTCTATAATAAATTTCATGGATAATTTATGTGATTAAGGCATCCATTTCATGTACCAAAATGGAGGTTATAGAGTAGTATCCTTTTAAAAAAAGTATTCATCAGTAATTCGGGCATCACTTTTGTGAAATTTTACCAAATAATCTGAGATTGTGTAGAATAAAGTAAATGAGATAGGGTAACAACTTTTATGAATACAACCACCATATATTCGACCATTTACTATTCTAATTGAATTAAAAATTTCAGTAGAATGAATATGGAGGGAAATTTTTCCACCTTTGAACCCTATATATATGATTGTCCACTTAAATTAAAGGGTGTTGAAGATGGTGAAAGAGGGGATGTGACTAAAGATTTTAATATTGAAGTAATTCATATTTTATTTTTTCTTTTTTACTAAGTTTCATTATGTTCTCTTCTTCTCCTTTCAACTCTCTTACCCTTCACCTGGAGGGGTAAAACCTTTGAGTGATTAGGGAAGTGGGGGTTTCACTATTGTAATGTTGGAGTCTTTATCTTTAATTTGAAACTCAGATTTTCTATTGAATGATTTATATTTTTAGTGGTTACCAATTCTCTTAATGATATAGTGTTTTGGGTGTTGGTGTATTCATTATTAATAGCTTTGGTTGAAGATATTTGAAATCTGTCCACCTGATAAAATTTATCTCGAGAGAGCATATTGTATTAGGTGGGGAGTGTCAAGAAATCATTGGCATGTGTGTGAAACTAGTGATTCATTAATAGATTTATAAGGATAAAAAATTCATCATAGGTACTTTCCATAGTAATTTGGGAATGGTTTATGAATTTTCATGCACATAGGAGTGGTTTCTATTTCATCCATCAACCAAGGTTGATTGAAAACTCAATTAAGGATTCTTTCACTTTTCATTTGATAGGAAGAGAGGGTTAATGATCTTTATGATTATGATGACATTTAAAAATGTGATCCTTTCTTTACCCCATCAATACATTTATCCATTAATGTTCAACCATTGTTTTAATTTATTTATTTTATTTCATTTCTTTCTTTCTTTTCAAACTCAAACAATTACAAAAACAAACTCTGCTTATTTCTCAAATTTTGGTGACATCTTTATTAATGTCCACTCCTCTCTATAGAAAACCTAGTTCAACCACTATACAGAATTTTAATATAGGAAATGTTTTTTTGTCACACCCCGTGATAGGAATGTGTCAAAACATGGCATTGGGAGGTTGTTAGAACAATCTAATTCTAATGTTTTGTAAATATTTTCTTTTATATATATAAGAAAACTAAATAATCTTTGTAATGTATTTCTAATTCAATTATTCTTGTTGGATTGATAACTCATATGTGCAAGGATAAATGTAAGACACTGATGAGATGGACCTGTTATAAATGGTTGTTGAACTCACTATTCTATCCGATAAAATGTTGAACGTCCATGTCATAGGTGTCTTGCTTCAAGTACTAATTAACATGGTTAGTAAAGTACAAAAAAGATTATAAATGATTGAAATCCAAGGAGTAATAACCACTAGAAAATGAAATTTAATCTAAACGAGAATCCAAACCAGTGGTGGAAGTTGATTCCCCACTCATCATTGATGTCGAATAACCTTGGGAGACCTTGATGGAATTAAAATAAGATGCATTTGGGCATTCTAAACCATTACTAAATGATATTAATGAATAATATTTTCCTTAGGAAGCATGTATGGGAGATCAAAAATATTTGGATAGCTTCTGGAATGAGTTTGAGGAACTACTTAATCCCTCAATTCCTTACAAAGTAGAAGACCCATCACCATTGAGGAATGATAAAACCACCCAAGTGTAGGAATTTGATGAGAAGATATAGGATTCTAACTAACTTCCTCTATTTAGTGAAATTAAACACCAAGAGGAACTTCCCACTGAAAAATAAATTGAATTGATAAAAAGAAAGGGTGAGGATGTTTTCTTGAACTCATTATCTTCTAATGTTATTGAAATTGAATTGTGTATCACCTCCCCTTTCATAAAATTTTTAGATTTGGACAACAATTTTATTTCCTTCGAAGAGGAAAAACTTGAAAAAAAATGAATCAAAATAGGAACATATGGAGCTCCTTGAACATGTTGAACACTTATTAGAGGGAGTATAAGAGGATTCCAAAGTGGATATTCCTGAAAAAATTAGACACATGCTATTAAAATTAAAAGGTAAGAATTTGGAATTGATTATTAATGCTTTAATTTTGTTCAAATATAATTACACTCTAACATTCCCTTTAATTATTCCAATAATGCGGCATACCTTGATAAATCTCATGATAGTTAAGAAGAAGTTGTGGAAGTGGAAACCAAGAAAGCATAGGAATAATTATTTTTCCAACCCCCACCAATACATTTGTAACTTAGTGTACTAGGGGAGAATTTGGTGTAATATACCCATGGAGTTCTCAACAAATAGGATTAATTGAATGCTATAAAGAATAATTTGTGTTGGTTCATGAGCAAGAAACTCCACCCACCATTAGATTGGGGGTAACCAACTAAAACTACCCATCTGAAGGCAGTCAAAACGTAGGGCTCACTCGAAGTATTAAACCAAGATCTATCCTTATTTTCTCATTATATTTCTATTTTTATTTTCTTTTAATTAATTTCTTATGTTATCTTCGTCACTTTTTTGTACGATTTTATAGAGCAACACTGATGAGATTACCTCAATATTACACTACTAATAAGTCTGGTTGTACCTATCCTTTACACTTTCTTGATTCTTGTGATTAATTTTAAATCCACTTATAGGTAAAATCTATTTGAATTAATTTCGAAAATTTCATCATTTAAGTGTGGGTGAGGTACATATTGATGATTAAGATTTTTATTTGTGGTTTTTATGGTTTTCAAAAAAAATGTGTGTTTTTAAAATTTTTATGTTATTATATTTCAATTTTTATGTGTTTTTGAAACTTTTGAGCTTAAATGATTATCATTTACATTTTTGAAACTCATTTAAATGAGTGAAAAAATTTATTCCATACAATTTATCTCAAATTAATTCTAAAATGAATTTTTCTAAAGTTTAAATCTATGAGAATTTCATGAAAATTACTCTAATTTTTGAAGTGAAATAGCATGATCCAATTGAACATAAGTTTGGGGGAATCTATGTTGTGTTGTGCTACCCCATTTTGTGAAACTTTGTGTGGAAAATCAAAAGTTTAAGAGATGTTTTTTCTGATTAAAAAAAAAAGATTTTTGTTTTGAAATCTAGGCCTTTATAGAGATTTCAGGATAATAGAAGTTTTTCCTTTTTGGATAATCTAATGGGGAAAGAAAGTTGTTCATTTTATGGAGATTTCAAGAAAAAATATGTTCGAGATGATTGAAATTTTTTCCTCTAAAATGATGAATGATGTGAACTTTCTATGATTTTTCATGATTATGGATCCTATTTTCAACTAATGGGGTGAGGAGGAGACCATAATTGAGTGAAAATTATGATCCTGTAATTTTTCTTCAAAAAGAGTCAACCTGTCCTTATTTGACATCAGAATTTTTAACATTTAAATCCTACTAATAGGAAGCCACAGAACAACCATGCAAATTCCTCATGATAAAAACATTTCATTTAATCACATTGGATAGATAATTAGGAATTTATCAAGCCTATGTTGACCCTTACATGAGTTTGAATGGGAAAATCCTTGTTGAAAATTTAAATTTGTGAGGTGACAGAAAATTCATGTGAGGGAGGTGTCTTATGCACATATGAGGGAAAATGAAGAATAAAAATATTTAATGATATAAATGGAAAACATTGAATAATATTTTTAATGAGGCATAATATATTTTGTCTCTTGGTGTATAATTGGTGGACCACATTGTTATATATTTTGAATTTTCATTGATTTTTTGCTTACTTGTCTAGGAGTCCAAATTATAGGTGTGGGGGAATTGACGGAGTTAATATTTTCATTATTTTTAATGAGTTTTTCAATGATTTAATACATTCTAATTAATCAATTTGATCTAATTTTAATCAATGTTGTATTTTTTGTGAATTTAATGCATAAATGTGAAAATTGGTTAATTTTGAAAATTTAGCAATCTTCTAAAGATTCTATTTTTTGGGTACGTATTTTATAATTTTTATATAAATTGATTTATTCCTATTTTAGGATTAATTTTTTCATGGGTTCCTAGTTTTTATTATATACCTAGATCCAATTTGACATACAATGGCCCAAAAAAATAAATCAAGTGGAAAGAGTTTTCTAGCTAATAGAATGTATGCCACACCAGTAATTAAAACATATCTCAGAATGGAGAAATCAAAATTGAGTGATTTTAACTAAATTAAAAATATAACTCTTATTCTCATGTTCATAATAAAATTCATGTATAATTTAGGTTACTAAGGTATCAATTTCATGTTCTATAGTGGAGGTAGTTGAGAAGTCGCCTTAAGAACAAAAACTCTTAATCATTTATTTAGAAGTGACTTTTGTGAAACTTGTCCTAATAATATGAGATTTTTTGGACACATGAAAAATAGATATTGAAATAACTTTTATGAAGACAACTTCTCTATATTAATCCATTTACGATTATAATTGAACTAAAATTTAAGTGGAATGAAACTAGTGGTAAATTTTTCCACCTCTCAACCCCATATATATGAGTCTCTACTTCCAATCAAGGGTGTTGAAGAATGTGAAAGAAGGGAGGTGTTGTGGTATTGGAATATTGATGTTCTTTGTATTTTATCTTTTCTTTTTTTATTACTTCCATTATGTTATATTCTTCCCTTTTCAACTCATTTACCAATCACATAGAGGGGTGAAACATTTGAGTGATCAGGAAAGGGAGAGTTTCACTTTTGTAATGTAGAATTCATGCGCTTTAATTTAAAACTAAATTTTTCTATTGAATTATTTATATTTTCAGTTGTTCTAAATTATATTAATGATAACATGTATTGGTATTTTTATTAATAATTAATATATTTATTTTATGATCTTAGAACTCCCTCCACCTAGTGCAATTTGTCTCGATCGAGCATATTTTATTAGGTGGGGTGTCTAGAGATCGTTGGTATTTGTGTGGAACTAGTGTATCATTTCTAGATTTTTAAGGATCAATAATTACTTATTGGAACTTTAATTACTTATTTTGGAATGGTTTATGAATTTTCATGCATATATAAGTGGTTTCTATTGCATCCTTCGAACAAGGGTTGTTAATAACTCAATCAAGAAGACTTTTACTTGTCATTTAATAGGAAGATAAGGGGAATGATCTTTACGAATATGATGACATTGAAAAATTAGATCCTACTATAACCCCATCACTCACTTCATCCATTAGTTTTCAACCATTATTTTAATTTCTTTCTTTCGATTCATTAATTTATTTCTTTTTAAACTCAAACAATTTCAAAAACAAAGTCTACTTATTTCTCAAATTTTTGTGACAGCATGATTGTTGCACACTCCTCTCGGGAGAAAACCCAGGTCATCCACTATATTAAATTTTCACTTAGGAAATAATATTTTGGTCACCCCCATGATAGATTTATTTTAAAAACTTAATTTTATGAAACATTGTCATTCACACTCTCAAAAATATTTATAACTATGTCCAGCACAGTGGCTGACCTAGGTCATTCTCTGAAAGATCTATTGTAGTCAATCACTCACTACTTAAAATTAACCTTTTTATTTTTATATTTTAATTTATTATGAAATTAAATAAATATAAATGGAGATTTTATAATTGAAAATTCAATAATAAGAATAAACATGAAAATGCAATTGAAATAGAATGAATATAGATAGAATGATGTTAGATAGAAAGGAGTTCCTCCCATGAGATTATCCAGAGTGAACCTTCATCGTCTCTTTATTGGCATAAAATCTAAGTAATGATCATGATACATCATATGTATAAACATAATCTTCTACCAATGGTTGTGAATATATGATGCACTGAATGATCACCAAGATACCACACATCCACCTCCTTGATCGAGGGAGAATATTATTGAAAAGAAAGCTAAGCCTCAGGTAAAAAGTGGAGAAACAAAGATGTATTTCCCACTATTATCCCCCTCATCCTAATTATAAGAAAATAAGAAACATAAAACATGAATATAAAATTAATTGGGTTTAATTATGGATTTATCCCCTATGAACTTCCTTAGGTTAGTTACTCATGATCATGAGTATAAGAAATCACGATGTATAAATAATTGAGGTGGAAATAAAAAAGATACAAATACTAGATAATAAGAAGAAAAATAACACTAATATATTCTAATAATTAAGAATAATATTAAAAAATAAATAAAACTAAAAAACTATAGGAAATGTTCAACAAATTCCACACCCATATTCCTAACACTTTGAAATAAAAGAGGTAAACACTTTTATAGGTAGAAGAGGTGAATTTTTTTATCTAAAATAATCCTCTGAATATTTCCAGATAGATGACCCATTAAATTATAGGATTTATAAAATTTCACTTCTTGAAATATTTTAATATACTTTATCTATGTCTACCCTAAAAATTTAAGCATTATTTTCCATTATATATAGGAGTTATGGCTGATTAAATCTGAGAAATTAATTCTAGGTAGATGAATCTTCATATTCCAACCCTCCACATTCCCCCATATTAATGACCCTTGTTATAGATGAATTAAGTCGGTAAACATTTAAATAAATTGTTCCTCCATATTTCCTCCTCCTCTATGTATAATTTTTGTTCATTTGGTTTGGTCCTTTATGAGATATGGTTCCAACAATAAAATTATCCATATCTATGCACAGTTTTCAAGGCCTAAATTATAAGCAACATTTGGGACCAAAAATGGTAGATTGAGATTTGGGTCCAGTATAATTAAATGAATCCCATAGAACATATAAATCCATAAAATAATAATTTTTCAATTTAGATCATTGTGAAAAAATTAATCCTTGAAATCCAGAAAAAAATTAAAACATTTAAAATCCAAAATAGGCCATTTTAGCAATTAAAAATGATTATAAACCATAAAATGTGACATTTAAACTTGAAATAAAACTTTTGTGGGATTAAAAACATATAAATTAAAAATAAAATAATTAAAAATATTTTCTTCTATCAATTCCACAACACTTAAACATTTCACACCTAAGAAATCATTTTATACCAAGGTCAAAACAAACTTCCCAAAGAATAAATGAAAATAAATCTCAATTATCATGTCAAAGAAAATATAATGCCTCCTAAATAGATAAAAAATTTATAAATACACAAAAATCATATGAATCCATTATATTTCATGTTAATTCTCACATGCATGTTTTACCTACCTCGGAAAAATATTTATCTCTTCACTCAGGGATTTTTTTGGTGTATAGTTTTTCTCATTCTCAATAAAATGTTTGATCTTCATAGTATTGATATCAACCTATTATATCCTCTTAAAAGAGTCAAAAATTTGTTAATCATGAGATCTTTTACATGGTTTTTTCATAGTTTGAGGGTAGGTAGGTTTTAAATGAAAAAACATGTGAGGTAGAATGAGGATCGTTAAGCTCTAAAGTGAAGTAAATTCATCAAAAACATTTTTCTCAAGAATAGTATAATCCTAAATTATCTCAAAAAATGAATCACCAAAAACACATATTTCTTTTTGGGCTGTTTTCACTTGTAATTTCATAATCAATGAATTTATTCCTTCTTTCCCCAATTTGTATCATTGTTTTATCTTGAATGGAAATCTGGATCTATCTTCATAATCATATTTCTTAGGAAAATAGGAGCATATTTTTGTCATAAATGTTTTTTTTGAAAACCTATAACATATTTTTAATGATATTTTGGGCCACTCATCCATCTTTACATCATGAACATTTTTCCACCAAAGATGCAATAAATATGGAAACACTTTCAACTCATCTGAAACATATTCTTCATGAAAGAAAAATAAAACTCATCTTCTCCCTCCCCCACACTTGAGTTCAACAATAATCATACATTTAACTTCTATATCAGTTTTGAAAGGGATAAAAGTACTGTAATGTTGCATCCTAATAAGGTATTTTAGGGATAAAGGGGGCTTAATAAATGTCAGATGAAAAGGTAGGAAAAATTAGATTTCAATGTCAAAATGGGATATCAAAGTGGTGCCTCGATCATACTTACCACATTTCATGAACTCTACCAGCTTTGAAAAAGATAAAAATAGAAATTTCTAGATCACACAACATGTCTCAAGACTCTTAAGAAAAATATAAATAAAATAATATTTCAAATAGGTGTAGAAACCTCTTGGGTTGGGAAATATTTTCGAATTAGAGAGTACTAATTCAAATGAGTTTCACAATAAATAAAACATCATCAAATAAAAAGATTAGAAATAAAGAAAAAAAATTCATTCAGAAGTCATTTAAATCCATAAACATTCTAATCAATAAATTTTCCAAAAATACACATATGGATTGAATTTTTCAATGTATTCAATTCAGCTCAAGAGTCCTAAAAAACAAAAAAAAGGAAAAAGGAAAACATGAAAAAAAAAATTAAGCACATAAAAATTTAAAAAAATAGGTTGAAATCCCTACCCCACAGTTATTCCATTCATTACCCACTTTTTATCTCAAAATAGATTAAGAAATATTTTCACACAGGATTTTTATTCGATAGTAAATAAAATAATGAAAAGCAAAGACATATCCTGGTTTATTTTTAAGTGGAAGCCTTGAGTTAAGATCCTATCTACTTCTAACTTCAAAATAAAATAAATAAAATATAATAAATAGGAAAAATAAATAAAAAATAATGATAAAGGGGATAAAAAATAGATAATTCTTGGTTTTACTCCCAAGTGGGTGTTATACTTTTATTTCCCCTTGTTAGGCAGTTGCAGTGGACTATCCACAATCAGATGGTGGATATGGTTTCTTTGAGGTGAACCACCACATGTGATTTTTTCCAGTGTACATAAGTAAAAAACTTATATTTGAGAACCAAAAAAACCCTAATAAATAATAAATATAGAATTTGAGTTGAAGAGTTCAAGGGAAAACAAAATAGGGGGATCCCTGTGAAATTTTGTGGTGTCCTCATCTATATGGTATACAAGCTGCTGTACTGGAGGCAGTCATACCAAATTATTATCTAGAGCTTATTCTTTGATCACTAACACTTGGGTGGTCACTTCCTTAACATCCAAGTTTTTCTCCATTTTAGTTGTGTTTTAAATTTCAGAAAGAGGGAAGTCATAAAATAACTAAACTTGAATGAGATTAAACCATGACAAATCATTACAGAAATATTCTGTTTCTAGGATGTCATCTTAGAAATTGATCTCTTATGGTAGAACCATTGGAAACTAAATATCTAAATCTTTATCTTCATCATAATAATACAAAGAAAGATATAGGTAGATAGGTGATAATATTTTATTATCAATAATGGGAAGATCATGTTTTAGTTTATCCTCAACAATGTGATTCTGGGATTCTTCCAAAAAAATGTTGATCACCCATAAGTATACCACCTATCATGTTTTTACCATAGACCTCCTCAAGAAATGGTTGAGTGAGGGAATATGTGATTAATTCATTTAAAATCTCTTTCTCACCCACCTCAGGTTCTTTAAAATAAATAATTATTGGTGAAATTTCTTCCACTACTCATTCTGGTTCAGTTTCTGGCTCATGTTCAGGTTTCGATAGCACTTGACATGCATGTATGTTTTTAGTTAGCCATTCTAATTGTCTCTCTGAGTTTTTCAATACATCACTAATACTATGAAACATGGAAAAATATCATTTTAAACTTCTTCCTACATGTGATATTGGTCAGTCCATGCATAATAATTTGAATTGAAATACATCATGAACAAAAAATATTTTTTTAGTTTTTTAGATTTACGATTTTTTTGTATTTTTTTATGAAAAAATGGAAATTATTTACAGAATTTTAATAAAAATAGTGACAGAATACAACTTGGCTACAAGTAAATAGTTCCAGTTTAATTAAGTGTTTTTGGGAATTCTCTCAAAAATATTTATAACTAAGTGCTCTGCAATGGTTGACCCGGTTTTTTCTCTTGAGGATTTATTGTGATAAATCACTCACTGATTTTATTGGCTTTTTAATTTTTTTATTTTCTTTATTTATGAAATAAAATAAATATAAATGGGTATTTTATAATTTAAAATGTTTTAATAATATTAGACATGAAAATGAATTGGAATCAAACTTAATGCAGACAGAATAATGTTAGACAGAAAGGAGATCCTCCAAGGAGATTATCTAGAGTGAACCTTCATTGTCTCTTTCTTAGCTCAAAATCTAATTAATGAACATGCTTAATTTTATGCATGAACATCCTATTCGACATATGATTTTGAATGTATGATACACTCAATGATCGTCGAGAGACCACACATCTATCTTCTCAGTCAAGGGAGAATATTGTAGAAGAGAAAGTTAAGCCTCGAGTAACTGGTTGAGACAAAAAGGCTTTTTTCCCACTAAGATCCAAATTTTCCTAACTCTAAGAAAATATGAAACAAAATCATGAATTTAAAATGACTTGGTTTAAACACTATATTTATCCCCCAGGAACTTCCTCAGCTAAGTTACTTGTGATAATGAGTATAAGAGATCACAGTGGAGAAGAAATTGAGGTAGAAACACAAAAGATAAAAATATAAGAGAATGAGATAAATAAAATTACTAGCATATACTAAGAATTCATAATTCTATTAAAAAATAAATTAAACTATGAAAATATAGAAAATGGCCAACAAAGGCCACCCCCATGTTGCCAACACTTTAAAATGAAAGAGGGATACACTTTTATAGGCAAAAGAGGTGAAATTTTTGGATCCAAAATCATCCTTTAGATTTTTCTACATGAATGAAGAATTAAATAACTAAATTTGTGAAATTTTACTTCTAGAAATTTGTTTATACACTTTATCTATGTCTACCCTTAAAATTTTGGATTTATTTTTCATGTGATGTAGGAATTATGGAAAAATAAATATGATAAATTAATTTTTCACAGGTGATTCTTCATATTCCAATGCTCCAATTTACCAGGAATTAATGACCATTATGATGGAAAAATCAGGTGGGTCCACATTTAAATAAATTTTTCATTCGGATTTCCTCTTCCACTAGGTATAATTTTATCTCATCTGCTTTGGAACTTTATGGGATATGGGCCCAATAATAAAATTATCCAGATCTATGCATAGTTTTTGAGTTCTTAATTGTAAGATGGAATAGGCTATCAAATGATGGATTCAGTTTTGGGTCCAGAAGAATGAAATGATATCCATCCAACATGAAAACCTATAAAAGAATAATTGTTCAATTTAAATCATTATAAAAAATGTTATGTCTGAAATACAAAATAAATTTAAATAGTTAAAATCCAAAATATACCACTATAGTAATTAAGCTCAAAAATGCTTATAAACCATAAAATGTGATAATTTCCATTGAAATAAAACTCTGGTGGGATTAAAAAAATTGAAATTCAATATAAAATAATTGAAAATATTTTCTCTATCACTTGGCCATCTCTATCCATCCAGGGAGAATAAATATGTTTTGAGATCTTTGATAGCACTATTGGTGGGACAATATGAAGAAGAAGATCACGGATTGTACACCACGGTGAGTTGTATGTCATAATTTGAAGACTAAAAGGAAGAAACCTAGTGGATGATGCAACCATTACCTAGAACTACATGGAAATAGGAAAACATAACCATGGACTTTGTCACTGTTCTTATAAAGACATCAAGAGGAAATAATGTTATATAGGTTGTGGTGGATCATCTTACAAAGATTGATCACTTCATTGTAATTTGACATTACTTCTCACTTGAATAACATGCAAGGACATATATTAGAGAATTTATGAGGCTACATGGAACACCACTATCAATTTTATCTGATCAAGTCCCAATATTCACCTCCAAGATCAACAAAAGTCTCAAAAATAATCTAAATACCGAGGTGAACTTTAGAAAAACTTATCTGCCTAAAACTAATCTGAAATATTGTAAGACTATCTATAAAATTGAGGAAATTTTCATAACATGCTCAATTGGATTTAAAGGATTATTAGATCAATATCTTCCTCTGGTCGAGTTCTCATATAATAATAGTTTCCACTCAAGCATCCAAATGGACCCCAATGAATTCATTTATAGAAAGAGGTGCAGAACACTTGCATGTTGGGATGAAATTGTTGAACACAAACTACTGGTGTAACATCCTAAGTTTTTAAAAAGAAACACTATGTTTGAAATTGTACATGATAAGCAACATCGATCTTAAACGAATAACTAAATATTATTATTTAAATGTTACTATTATAACCTAGAATTTAGAATGGTGGGAAAGAAAAATATTAACTGAATTATGAAAATAAGATTTATGTATGTATATATAATTAATTATTTTTCAACTAATTAATTTTAAATGAAAATAAAACCCTTTCTAAAATAAAATGAAATACTTTTATGTAAAACTGTTTAAATATGCACAAATGAGTTTTATTCTAATAAATAAACAAATAAATATTTTAGAATTATATTAATAAAAAATATATATATAATATATTCAATATAATTCTTAAAATTCACATTATATTTTATAGATGTGATATAAGAACAAATCCAATTTTAGGCATAATAGAAGTATTTTTCTAAAAAGTCAATTTTGTTCCCTTTTGATGGTGCACTTATTTCAGTTATAGTTTTAAACACTTTTATCAATTTTATTTGAAAAAATAAACTTATTATTTGAATAATTAATATAAAAATTTATTTTGGTAGATTTTTTTTGATAAGTGATATTTTTTGAAGAATAGTGAAAAGTACTGCATTTTAATTGAAAAACACTTTTTCATCAAATTTATTTATAGTGTTAGATTATATTTTTGAATGATATTAATGTATAATTATATCATTTTTTATTAATTAGTCTAATTTATTTCCCTTTAATCAATTTCACATCGAATTTGGATATAAAAACAATTCAACATTTTGAAGGTTTTTACTTTAAGAACATGTTTTCTCATTCCGTCAGTGGGATTAATTTTTAATTAATTTACAAAACTTATGTGCTTTGAATTTTGAAAAATGGATTCCATATTTTTAACTCGAAGTTTCAAATTATTTAATTAGTTTCCTTTTATTTTTTGGATAATATGAATAGTAACTTTAGTAAAAAATTAGCAACACGGTAAAAGGTAAATCAGGTAGTTAAGGGAAAAAATAATATTATAAATATTATAAAATTACCCTAACACTTGTAATAATTTAATTGGATGAGTTTTTGTCTACTAAAAACATTCTTATGTAGAAATTATAACCTTTTGAAGCTTCTTGGATGAGATTATGACAATTAGAATATTATATTCAAATAAAAGTCAATTTTGTCACACTTTTATTTTTAACAAGTTAAATATTTTTTATAACGGTTTATATAGTGGTTATGTTTGACTATAAATATTATTTATAATGATAAAATTTTTATATTTATTATGATAATTTATTTTTAATTTTTAGAGATGAAATAATTAAATTAAAGCTTGCATAATGATGTTATAATAATAGTTTAATTAAATGAAATATCAAATAAATGACATTAAAAATACTAAAATAAATATAATTTGAGAGAATTAATGAATTAGTATAATTTTTTTGATTACATGGACATGTTATTGATGAGTTAAAAAATCGTTTTTGAAGATATCATGTTGTTATGATATTTTTAAAAACTCAAGTGATGAATTGTGTCAAAATTGACATTAATGTTATTTTGACATAAATAATATTTTATTAAATGATATAAAATTCATAAAAAACTATGCTTTTGAAAAATGATATTTATAAGGCTTAAAATTTCATCAATGACTTATTTATTGGTCTTTTTCTATTTTATTGTAATGATATTAACCCTCAAAATGTAAATTACAAGATATCATGGTAAGAGTTAAAAGGTAAAATAAATGTTAAAAAAAAAGTAAATATTAAAATATAATAATAACTTGTATAATTGTCATTTAATTAATTTATTTCTAATCATCCTCATCCTATTGTATAATTAAATCATTTTAGATCCATTTTGACTAAAAAAATAATTTATATTAATTTAATAATTTGAATAATTCTAAGAGTACCCCTCCACTCTCTAATAAAAGAGCACTTCGTCTTCTCTTTTCATAACACATAAAAACATATTTTTTTTCATACAATATCTGACCAAATATCTCCCAAGGATTCCTACATAAGTTCTAGAGATCTTATTTTAGGCAAAAAACTCACCATAGTGGTGTTAAGGTGTTAATCAAAGGATATTTTTCGGACAAAAGGTATCATTTTTAATTAAGTATTTTTGTTTTGCTTCTTCTTCCACTACCTTAAAATATTATTACACCATGATGAAATGATAACTCAAGTATCATAAATATAATTATATTTTATTATTTTAATAACATCACCTATTTCCATCTCCACTACCATCAAATGGGAAAAAATGATCATTCGTGTGTACGACAAACTACAACCTCACGAATCGATATAATTTGTTTTCCATCACCATATCTCGAGACTAGATATAAATATGGAATACAAAGATTATATATGATATTCATTAAATATTTATCATTATTAAATTATAATATATCATTACCTTCTTACCTTTCCATACATCAAAAAATGACAATGTTGTTCATATGTATATATAAACTATCACCTCCATAAAGCAATGTGATTCGTTTCTCATCACCAAATAAAATGAATAAAATATATAATTATATTTTAGTAAATAAAATTATATATGTGATATTATAACAAATCTATAAATTTCAAATGATATTAGCATTCTTTCCATAATGATCATTGAAAAATGGAAGTGTTACTCATGTGTACGTATGGATTGCTGTCTCCATGATTGTAACGTAGTTAATTTTTCATATACATATGTAATGAATGGATAGTTAATATATAAAATTTATTATTATGTCATTAATATTATTCTACATATGATGTAATAATGACCACTTTGACTAAGGACATGAAATCAAATTCATTTTGGGCCCATGTACCGAATGTCATCAAAATGTCCAATGTGAGATTAAATAATTTATTGGTTGTTATAACAAGGTAATGAGTGATATAAAATGAATAATAAAGTTTAATAAGGTTATAAATAAATTAAATAAATAAAATATGTTTACTATACAGTAAATTAAAGGTAAAATGGGATGAATCGGACTCAAGGTAAGGGACTTCGTCTCAATGTAATTTCATTGAAGCATATTTTAATGTTATACACCCACCTTCTTTAATGATATGTATATACAGACTCTCTGAAATATAATATCATTAATTTATTTATTATCATGTTATTTAATGTTTTTTTAATTTTATTATTTCATGGAGCTTATAATTTAAATTTTCAAAGTGGAATGGGAAACATAGAATGTTTAAATATTAAAACATCAAATATTTTACTCCATGTTAATATTATTGGTATTATTTTACATATTTATTTATATTTTTATAAAATAATTATAAAGGAAATTTTATTTCTATTTTTATTTTCACTAAAAGGATTTCAAAAGGAATACTTTTAAGTTTTTTATGCAGAATGTTTTGAAAAATGACAAAAGTATTGTTCTATTCTTAACGTACATATATACAACAACATTTCTTATATTGTGACTCTTATTTAACATATATAATCCTTTTCAAGATTAAATATCTTCTTAAATGGAAATCCCTCTTTCCATATTTTTTAAATTTTTTGTATTGAAAATGGGTTTTTAAAATAAAAGGATATTTTTTTACAATAAAGTGTTTTTTAAATGTGAATAAAATAGTTTTCAAATGGCTTTATGATGAAAGTGTTTTATTAATGATATGGTACTTGGGAATTATAGGAAAATTGTGATCCTAATATAGCTTATACATGGGGGAACATATAGCACTGAGAAAGCCCGTAATAGATTAACATGGGTGGCCCAAATATTATAGGGGAAGCCTGTTACAACTTAACATGGGGTGGACTAGATAGTGTCCGGTAAGCCTCTAATAGATTAATTGGAAGTCGAACATCTGGTTATTCTAACTAAAACGTATTTAAAATGGTTTTATGTATATGATTATTTAATTCACCTAAATGAGTTTTAATATCATGTTTTGGGTTTTAATGACTTTATTTGAGAAAAATGTGTGTATTTGTTTATATGAAAATATTTTATTTCATATTATTAGAGAACTTTGAAGATAAAGGCAAACATAATATGATTTTTCCTGTTTTTATTGAACTAATGGTTTCCTTTATTTTTATATCCATTACTGAGATTTTTGTGCTAATCACAAGTTTTAAATGTTTTTCACCCTATAATGGAAGATTAGGGAAGAAGATGCGAAAAGTATGAAAATCGTAATCATATGTCATGAAAGGAAAACAAGTTTTATTCTAAAAGGATTTCATTTGGTGGAAAAAATGGATACTGAGTATATGTGCCCACTTGTAATTTATGGTTTTTCTATGTAATATTTTTTCCTAACCCTCTAAAACTCTAAACCAAAAATATATTTGGGAAAAAATTATTTCTAGATTTAAAATAGCTAGAATAAGTTATGTTAATGTTTGGGTCCTCACAGTTGGTATCAGATCCTGGTTTAGAAAACTTTAGAGATTATGATGTTTTCTTAAGAGTTATGGATATCATCATGGTTTTATAATTCTTAGTTTGATCATGTTTTCAATCTATTATAAACCCTTTTTTAAACTTTATGTTATGAAATTTTAATGTGACTAATGGTATTTTTAGAGACATTCATTTTTTATATAATTTTGGGTTATTACATTTTGAGATGAAAAATGAAGGGTATGAGATAACCTTTAAGGTTAAAATAATTTATGGTTATTTTTAATGGTTTTATCATATTTTTATGAATTTATAATAATTATACTCTTTTAGAAAAAGTACAACCCACTGGATGGGTGAAAACCCATCACATATGGTAAGCCAATAGGAATAGAACCCACAACTAGAGGGCAACAAGGGTTCATCACCAACCACTGGCCTATTTGATGTCTCTTTTAGTATGGTTTTTTATTTTAGTTAAAATATTTGATTTATGAAAAATAAGTTGATTTTGGGAACATATATTTATCAAATAGATAAACTTGGGATTGTAAAATGTTTTAGTGATTGAGTTATTAAAGTTATTTTGGAATATGTTCACCATTTTGGGAATGTTATATGAATAAGGTGGATAGAATATAATGGGATTTTATTAGAGTTTTAAAGGTTGAGTTATATATTAGATGAATATATTATTTTATGGTTATTAAATAAATTATTAACCTATATTCTAGAATATGGTGTTAGGGAAGCAACATTTTTTGTATGATACTTTATGAGTAATTAATTTTTTTTAGGTAAATGTTAAAATTTATTTTGGAAGAATATGTTATCAAAAACTTCTGAATTTTGGGATCCAATATTATTTTGGAATATTTTGAGGAATTTTAAGGATAGTTATTTGTTGAATAGTCTATGTTGAACTTTGGGTATTACTTTTAAATTTTGGAAATTAAAGTTGATTTTCATCATATACGGTTGATTATTTATGAGGAATTATTTTATATTGAGCTAACCATTTTGGTTTTGGTTAATGTATAAAGATAGGAGAAATATATAGTTAATATTTTTTGTATTATTTGATTCTCTAGAAGTTTATTCTGGTGCTTCATGCCTGAAAAAATCATCTTGAATAATCATCATTTCTAAAAAAGGGTGAGTTTTTTGTGGAAATTGATTGAAGGATGAAACTCCACTTTTAATATAATAATATTTATTTATTTTTTTATTATGGGAAGAAAAAAAATTCCAAAACTATATAAAAATGATATTAAAATAAAAATGTTATCCTTCTATTTTTTCTTATTAAGAAATTAGTAACCTTTTAACCAATCATAAATTTATGGTTTTGTGATTGTCAAATTTCTCTGGACCATGTTCTCTGTCACTCTCCATCAGAACATGATCGTTATTTTTCTCTTATATGTACATTTTTTCATATACGGAATAATATTTTTTGTCTCGGGTGACCATCATACTTCCCTTTCTTTCATTTAAAGTGGAAGTTTTATTAATCCTTTTTCTGATGTGTGATTTCAAAAAAGGTTTTATTGAAAGTCAAACCATAGTTACCAGGACCAAATTAAAAATTACAAGGAATCATTTTCCAAAAGGGGGAGATAATGTTACATACCATGTTTTTAAAACAAAACATTGTGTTCAATAGCATACATGAAAAGCAACATCGATCTTAAATGAACTAATAAATATTATTATTTAAATATCTCCCTTATAAACTAGGTGTTAGAATGGTGGGAATGAATAGTATTAACTAAATTATGAAAATAGGCTTTTCATATGTATATATAATTAATTATTTGGTGACTGGTTAACTATAAATGAAAATAAAAGGAAATGTTTTTATGAAATCCTATTTAAATATACACCAGTGAGTTTTCTACCAATAAATAAACAAATCACTATTTTGGGATATTATTAAGGATATATATATATATATATATATAATTTTAATTTTAATGTTTAAAATTCACCTTATGTCTTTTATAGACATGATATAATAAAAAATCCAATTTTACACATAAATGAAGTATTTCTCTAAAAAGGCAGTTTTTTCACCTTTTGATGATACACTTATTTTAAATCTATTTTTTCATACTTTTAAAAAAATTATTTAAAAAAATAAAAAAATTATTTTAATTAAGTATATAAAAATTTACATTGTTTGAATTTTTTTTATTTTTATCATAAGTTTAATTTTTTATGAATAGTGAAAAATACTACATTTTAATTGAAAAATACTTTTTCATAAAAATTATATATAGTGTTAAATTATATTTTTGAATTGTTTCAAATAATAATTAGATAAATTTTTTATTTTTTAATCATATTTAGGTAATTGGAATCAATTTTAAACTGAATTTGTATATAAAAATGTTTCAATCTTTTGATGGTTTTTACTTTAAAAACATGTTTTCTTATTCCATCAATGGGATTAATTTTTAATTAATTTATGAAAATTATGGGTTCTTGATTTTGAAAAATGTATTCAATATTTCTAATCATAAGTTTCAAATTATATTAATAGGTACCTTTCATTTCTTGATAATATGAATAGTAATTTAAGAAATTGTTTCATAAACACGTTAAAGGTAAATCGGGTAATTAAACGTATTAATAATATTACTAATATTGTAGAATTACCCTAAAACTTGTCCTAATTTCATTATATGTGTATTTTTCAACCAAAAACACATTTGGGATGAAATTATAACCATTTTAGGTCACTATGATGAGGGTATGACATTTATAATATTATATTAAATAAAAAGTAAATTTTGTCACACTTTTGCATTTCACAAGTGAAATATTTTTAATAAGGGGTTATATTATGGATCTATTAAACAATAAATATTATTCGGAAATATAAATTTTTTATATTTATCATTATAATTTATTTTTAATGTTTAGATAAAAAATTGTTAAATTATAGGTTTTAACAATGGTGATGTGGTAATTGTTTAATTAAAGGAAATATCAAATAATTGATATTAAAAATAATAAAATAATTACCATTTGAGAAAATTAATGTCATCCAAGAATTTAATTAATTAATTTTAAATGTTATTGATGAGTTAAAATAATTATTTCTAATATTCATGTTGTTATAATATTTTTAAAAATTTAAGTGTTAAATAGTGTTAAAATTGACATGAATGATATTTTAAAATAAATATTATTTTATTAGATGATATAAAATTAATAAAAATATAATTTTTAGACAATTTATTTGGATAAGTTTTAAAATTTCATAAATTACTCATTTATTTCTCTTTTGGAATTTTTTATCAATTATATTAACCCTAAAATTGTAAATTACGTGATATCACTATAACAGTTAAAAGGGTAAAATAAGGGTTAAAACAAATGGATAAGGATTAAAAAATAATAAAAACTTGTATAATTATCATTGAATTAATTACTTTCAACCCATAATCATGTTATATGAAAAATAATACAGTTTTTATTCATTTTTAATGAAAAGATAATTTATATTAATTTAATAATTTGAAGAATTCCAAGAGTGTCCCTCCCCTCTCCTGTAAAAGGAAACTCATTCTTATATTTTCTTGATAGCTAAAAACATATTTGTTTCAGCCAATATCTCCCCAAATACAATACTATAATCCCTTACCACATTCTAGAACTCTTATTTTTGGCATAACACTCACCATAGAGGAGTTAAGGTGTTAATGAAAAGAGATTTTCCAAATATAAGGTTTCATTTTTAATTAAGTGTTTTTTTTTGTTTCTTCTAGAAATTACTTAAAATATTATTTCACAATGATAAAATATTCACTTTAGTATCATAAATATACTGATATGTTATTTTTCTAATATCATCACCTATTTTCATCTCCACTTCCATCAAATGGGAAAATAATTATTCACCTGCGTGTACGATGAACTAACGCCTCATGGACCGGTATAATTCATTTTCCATCACTGTCTCTCAAGACTCATTATAATGATGGAATTAAAGTTTATATATGATATTAATGATATATTTATAATTATTAAAATATAATATATCACTTACGTTCTTACGTTTTCATTCAAATAATAATAATAACGTCGTATGTGCGTACGTGTGAACTATCACCTCCACAAAGTGATGTTATTTTTTCATTACAATATCACATGAATAATATATATAAGTATATTTTAAGAAAAAATATTATATTTATAATGTCATTATATTTATTTAAATTCAAAATTATATTAACCTACCTTTCATAATGGTCATTAATAATTGGAAACGTAACTCATGTGTATGTACGGCTTACTGTCTCTAGGATTGTAATATAGTTCATTTTTCTTATACATATGTAATGAATGGATCATTCATTTATAAAATTGATTATTATATCATGAATTTTATTCTGGATATTATTTACAAATAACCACTTTTACTATTGACCTCATAATAAAGTCATTTTTGACCCATGTACTGAATAACGTCAAAACATCCTACGTTAGATTAAATAATTTATTAATTGTTATAACATGGTAATAAGTGATATATAAGTAATAATGAACTTGAAAACAGTTCTAAAGTAGGAAAATAATTAACATAATTTTATTATTCAGTAATGTAACTGCCATACCTGACGAATCATACTCAAGGTAATGGACTTCATCTCAATCTCATTTCATTAAGGCATATTTTGATATTATACACCCACCTTATTTTATGATGTGTATATACCACCCTTTTTAAATATAATATCATGAATTTATTTACTCTCATGTTGTTTAATATTTTTTTTTTTTATTATTTCATGGAGATTATTATTTAAATTTTCAAAGTGGTATAGGGCACTTTCAATGTTTAAAGATGTAATTATCAAATATTTTTTCTATGTAAATATTCTTAATATTATATTACATATTTATTTATGTTAATATAAAAGGATTATAAAGGAAATTTTATATCTATTTTTAATTTCATTAAAAGTTTTTCAAAATGAAAATTTTTACGTGTTTTAAAGGATTGTTTTGAATAATGATAAAAGGAATTTTTTATTCTTAACATACACAGCAACAATGATTTTTCTACCACCATGATTATTATTTAAATGATAGATTACTTTGAAATTTTACATGTCTTATTAAATCAAAAACACCCTTTCCTTCTTCTTTAGATTTTGGGTATTGAAAATTAGTTTTTAAAAGAAAATGGTATTTTTTTATATGAAAGTGTCTTTCATATGGGATTAAAAGAAATTTAAAAGGGTTTTTTAATGAAAGTTTTTTATTAATTTCTCAGGACTTGAGTATTATAGGAAACAGGTGATCACTATATATCATACACATGGGGTTCCCTAGATAGCACATTGTAATCCTATTATAGATTTACATGGGCGGCCCAAATAGAACTGGGGAATCCTGTTACAGCTTAACATGGGGTGGCCCAAATAGTGTCTCATAAGCCCATTACATCTAAACATTTCATAGCCCAGATAGCATCGGTTAAGCCTATAATAGATTTATTGTAAGTCGGTCATGTGGTTATTCCAATTGAAATGGTTTTCAAAGTGTTTTTTTATATGGTGATCTAAGACACCAAAATGAGTTTTAATTGATTTGTTGTGTTGTAATGATTTTATTTCAGCAAAATGTGTGTGTTTTATGTGAAATTTTTGATTTAATATTATCAAATATCTTTGAAGATAATGGTAAACTTGATATGATTTTTCATTTTTTTACTGAACTAACATTTTCCATTTGTTATATCCCTTAGTGAGATTTTTTTTGATCATACTAAGCTTTTAAATGTTTCTCGCAGGGTAAAGGATGAGTAGGGATGAATATGAGGAAAATATAAAAATTATAAAGATATGAAATGAAAATAAAACATGTTTTATTTTAAAAGGGTTTACTTTAGAGGAAAAATGGATACTGAGTATAAGTGTCCACTTGTAATTTATGGGTTTATTATGTAAGGGTTTTTCCAAACTCTATAAAACTATAAAACTAAAATATATTTGTGAAAAAATGATTTATATAATTAAAATAACTAGAATAAGTTATTTTAATGATCGGGTCAATACAACTAGGTCCTAAAATACTTGAGGAAATGGTAGAAAAGTTTAAAACCATTCAGAAGCAAATCAGGGTTTCTCAAAGTTGACAATAGATATATGTTGACAATCATGGATGAGACCTTGAGTTTGTGGTTAGAAATAACGTATTAAATCACTAATCTCTAAGGAATAAATTCGTGAGATTTTGGAAGAAGGTATAGCTTAGTCCAAGATATATCAGTTCCTTTGAGATCCTTGATCGCATCAAAGTGGTGTCCTATCGACTAGAACTACAACCTAACCTATCTCAAGTGCATGATGTCTTACATGTATCCCCATAGAGTAATTACATACTAAATCCATCCCATGTACTTAATCCATAGGTGGTACCATTGGAGAATGATCTTTCATATGAATATCAGTCGGTGAAGATCTCAGATCATAGAGACAAAGTTCTATGGAATAAGACAATGTACCTAGACAAAGTGCCAAGGAGAAAACAAAAGATTGAAAAGGAGATGTGGGGACCAGAGAAAGTGATGAAATATAATTACCATCATCTATTTTAGTGAGTGAAATGAAAATTTGGAGGCCAAAATTTCTAAAGGGGGGGAGATTCTAACAACCTAATCTTTTATAAATCAAATTCACTTTATGATTAAATTGAATGCCCTATTGTGTTCATAGAAAACACATGAGTTTATTTGGACTTATTATATCCTATAAGATTTAAAGGATATTAAATAATAATAACCATTGATAATATATCCATTTAATGGTGATCATGTGATTAGTATAAATATAGGGTTATAATAAATCGAAATGACACGCACAAAAGAAGCAATGACCATAACCAGAAAGATCATATAATATGAAGCCCATTTATCAAACCTTCCAAGGAAGATATAATCACTAGGATTTTCACTTAACTAATCCAAATTATATATCCAATAACTTAATCATGATAAAAAGTGATTAAGGGATAATTTCAAGCTTATAGAGATCATGTCCCAAACCATGTATGTTGAACCACACCACGAAAATCTCACCATCGCGCACATTACCCTTAGGTAATTTGTTGGTTTGATAAAGGGATATGTATAAAGACCCAAATAACATGAATACTTATATTTTATTTTCAATATAACAGTGGTTATATTTACTTATTATTGTTTTTAATTTATAAATGATTTTTATTTTCACACCATAAAACAAAAAAATTATTTTTTGGTAATTTGAAATTTCAATTAAGACATTCCTTTTGTTGAATTTTTTAATTTTTGAAATAAATTATTTTTTAAATAAAATATTATTATTATATATTAATTATTAATTATATTTGATAATATAATTTTTTGAAGTCAAAAATAATTCTTATAAGGTTTCGAAAACTGTTATTGTTAAAAAGAACCCTGCATTTCTTAATAAATATCGATTATTATTTTAAATTTTAAAATTATCATATTAAGAAAAAAATTTAAAAAAAATAATATTATTTTTGGAATAATAATGATAAAATTATCCAATTGTGAATTTTTCATAATTTTCTGAGACAATCAAATATTGGGGTCAAAATTAAATATTATATAAAATATTCTGTGTATTATGACATCATAAAACCCTAAAAGTGATTTAATAAATTCTATAAAAGGTATAAAATACCAAATATATGTTTACCATTTAAAATAATGCGATTTTTAATTTATTTTATTAATTTTTTAAATCCTTTATGACTCCACTAAAACCTATATTATATTTTAAAGTTTTAAAATCATTTCTTTACAAACATGACTCACTTCCACAACACCAAGGGTTATATTTTAATGATTTCGAACCTTGTACTTATAAAATAATGAAAAATACCCTCCTTGGTAGAAACTAAGAGACAAAACCATGTTATGTTTTGTGTTTTTTATTATTTTATTTTATAGATTCCAAAACCTAAGTTTGGGAAATAATAAAGAACACCCCTTTCTTTTCCTATATAAAGAAACCCATGATCACATTCCTCGTCACTAAAAAATCTTATATAATTTCCTTACTCTTCCACAAACTCTATATATTCCTCCAAGGGTTCCCTAATTATATCAATAATCTCCTCCCAAACTTTTGGAATCACCCTCTCAAGGTGAGGGAGATATTTCTCTATTCTTTTCCATTTCAAGAACCTTCTTTGTATTTAAACTTTTTAATATCAATTAGGTTTGTTTTCATGACTTTTAAGATATCCATATACTATAAAATTTATTTAATAATAATTTAATATCATGTATCCCCTCTCATTATATCATTTTTCTAAGTCATTACTATGCCGAAATTTAGTAACGGGTCCTCTCATTCTCATCATTATTTAATTTCCATATTTATGAAATGAATTTTGTTTTAAAATTATTAATGTTGGTATATGATTTTAAATATCTCTATTACTTCCATTTTTTATCCAAAATACTATATAACCCTTTCACTCTCATTTAACCCTTTTTATGAATCTTTAAGAACTATCGTTATGCTGCTGAAATTTTGTTGTGATTTTTCATGCCAAACGCTTGCATTGTGAATATCCACACCAATTTCCACTCAAGGTTATTTACCTGGATATACATATCCTTAATTTATTGAGTAATTATATATACTAAACTAACACCCCTTTAACTTGGGGTTAAAAATAATGAAATACATCCATATGTTGTATGATCTATACGGCATACTTATACATGTACGTGATATGATTATGATGGGTTCCCCAAAATTGCACTCTAATGCATTGGGTAATGTTTTAGTCTCCTGATATTCCATGTATGGTGTACAGAAGGTTACCCTAAGCACATTATGTTATAATTTCATGGTGTTTAACCTTGACTTATGCTTATGATTTCCTGTTTAACGTTGTTACCACATTCCCAAGTTGCCTCCATGTTATCATGCTATATCATGACTCATTGTTCATTTTTATGATTCTCACACCTTTTATACCCCATCAAAATTCCAATTGTTGAACATGTAATATATACTCCATGTTATGATTTTTTTATTCCCCCACTGGGATTTATAGCTCACCCATTTCTTATGTATCTCCCCAGGTTATCCTAAGAAGTTTTTAGAATGAAGGAATATTATGATCATGTTATGGAAGTTTTAAATAATTATAATGTACCCCATGTGTTAAGTAATTATGTAATATTCCTAATTACCCAAATATAATATAATTCCTGATATTATAGATTTTAATATGTGTAATATTATGTAATAAATCATGAATTAATGTGTAATAAAGAAAAGGGTTTTCATAACATGCATACACAGTGTTTAGTACATTAGTCAAAGACTAGTAATGTATGATTTTTAAATGGCATATGTGACTGGTAACCATATGAATCTAATATTGATTCCATCATTTATTATAAAAAAATATTAACATTTTGATCATAAATTAAAATGGTTTTTAATTTTTTTACCCAAATAATTAATTTTTTTATTAAAATGTGGTTAGTTTAAATTTAAATAATTATTTTGGATAAAGAGGAATGAAAATGATAAATTTAAAAGTTTTATTTTGATTAGGAATATTTTATTGGAATTTTACTAAGTTTTTTACGTTTTTAGGTGAAAAGTGTCCAGCACTTGGCCATCCCCCAACTCCCCAGCAAGTCACTTAGCATGATGTAGGGGTATCCAACCAAGACTAGAGAGTAGAGCTATTCAGGGTGAGGCATAGGAGGTACAGCTCACACACATAATGTACATAGGTTGGGCCAAGGCCTGTTTGGCCCATGTGTTTTGGCACGGGCTCAGGAGTATATGTGTAGTGTATAAAATTGTCAATCCCCTGATACCATGGAATTCTAAGTTAGAGAAACTACATCAAGAATTATATGGAACTAGTCTCATGAACACTCGTTTGATGAGGGATTATTATTTTCCATGGTGTTGATCATCATTTAATGGAACAATGATGTATTGCACTAGCTCACATTGCTTGATCTCTGATAGACCTCTCTTCCTCTCTCTACTCCTTCCCCCACGGGACCACCACAAAAAAACAACAGAGTCATCCATAATTACTGCTAAGGAGCTCAAGTTCTAGCTATAAGCCACCATGAACCCTCAAAATACCATGTTCAAACTCAAAATCTCTAGGTGATTCCCTATGTGCATGGTACAATGAATAATATGTATTTTTCTATGAAAATGTAGACTACGACCATTATGTCACCATAGTAAGTTAATCATTGGCCAAGGATGGTGTTCCACCATCGATCTCCACTAACACCAGCTATTTTCTCCACAGTTAATATTATACCATTGGTGCACTTATGTCAAGTGCTACCACCAGATCCTTCCACCTCCCACTACCACTTTCATTTCCTACTACTACTTCTATCATGATACTTATACTATATACAATCCATGTTATCATCATCTAATATTCCTTCATCCTAAAGCTGATGGGTGCTATAGATCTTGGGAATATTTTCTCCCACCAATAGGTTCTATTTTTACCTTTGACTTTTACCACTACCGCCAATTTTAATAATTCCACCATGAGATTCTACCATTTATCACCTCTCTGCTACCATCAGGATGTTCTACCATGAGGATGTACATATGCTCATTATAAACATATCCTACAACCACTGAGTTACCACTACTTCCCTCTACTACTAGCATATTCCACCACCATTTATTACCACCACCATAGCATGATGTTTCTAATACTACCTTAGTGGAAATTAAATCCAAATAACCTCACTATCCAGAAACCACACTTCTAACTATATTCAAACTATCTTCTTACTATGCATGGATGATAATTCATATAGATAGGGCCTCATTTTTTAACCAAATCACAGATTGTTGGTTCAAATGCCCATGTGTATCACCTACTCTACTTAACGACTTAAAGAAGATTTGGGGATGATGAAAATGGATGATTAATGTTAAAAACACAATAAATATGGCATCATGTTCAATGAATTGAGGATGGAATCTCTATGTGTGACTACTAATGGAAGGTAGTGGGAAGTTTGAAGGGAATTAAAATGAGTAACCCAATATGAAATTGAGTAGACCATTTATGAATAGTTTCAATGGGTAATTACCATGAAAAAGTACATCGCAATGATGAAACTAAGTCTTGCTCAAGAAATCATGAGGTTCATGCATGAAGTTCCACATCACATGAAAAGTTTTAATGAAACCATGCAAGCAAGACAATAACAAACCTTGCATGAGGAAATTCTCATATGTGTAAATACTCATATAAGGAATAATTTCCATACTAATAATTAAGATTCATGTGGAGAATCCATGTGAACTATATATACATGTAGATTAAAATTCTTGAAGAAATTATCACATGATTCCATGAAGGATAATGATGTTTAAATTCATGAGTTGTGAGGATGTGAAGATATTATAAAATATTCATAATGTAAATATATAAGCTTTAACAAGGTTCAAATTGAGAAAATTTCTAGGGTTTTAAGGATAAGTTTTAGTATATAAGGGATAGATATTAGAGACTTCTATTACCTATAAATACTAGGTCATGCTATAGATGGAGATGAGATATATACACACAAAAAGGAGGATCATGGAAGACTCATCCTTCTTCCCAATATTTATATTGTTTCCTTTCTAATTTACTTTGTTTTAATATGTCTTCTACCCCTCAAAACTCCTTTTTTATTCAATGTAGGGGTAAAAACATTAAGATATTGGGGAAGGAGAGGTGACCTATTTGGGATTCTTGAGTCTAGGAACATAATTTAAAAACATTGATCAATTTTCATTGTTAAATGGTTTCCAATTTTTAATTCCAAAATTTAATAAGAATGCGATAATGTTTTTGATTAAATTTTGATATTAGTTATTTTCTTGATTAAGGAATGATTACGTCCCACTAATTGGTTTTGGATCATATCGATCGATCAGTATAAATCTTGGTAATGAGTGTTTAGTTATTACTAAACATGTGAGGAAGAGGAAATAATCAAACATAGTTACATGGGAATAAAAATACTTGATTGGGTATTGCCTAAGTAAATCAATAGTGATTCATTTCAACTTTCCCACATAGGTAGGAGTGTAGTCTAAAGCAAGGAAATAGTTATGACTATTTACATTATTATCAAACATAAACAAGGGTGAATGGGGAATTTATTGTAAAACCTTTAATTAAATCAATTAAAAATGTAAAAGAATTTATTATTAAAAGATTATGATAGTATTAAAAATGGGAATTCAACCTTAACCTAATCACTTATCCCTAAATTTGGTTAATTAAGTATTTTTCATTATTTTTTATTCCTATAAATTAAAATATCTATATTTTATTTTTCACCCATGAAATTTAAATTAGGGAACTACTCCATAGAGATAACTTAGCACCACTACCTAGGAGTTAGTGCCAATCTAACTTAAAATTTTCATGGAAAGGAATTTTAATAAATAACTATTCCATTTAGATCCTCAAATATAAATATCCATGTTAACTAGAATTAGGAACCCTAATTTAGAGAAAAATGTTGATTAAATTAATCTAGACGACTTGGGGGATACTTTTAGTATTCACTCTGAGCCTAAAAATATATAAATAAACCCAAAACAGACATTAAGGTACATTCCCACCCCCCGATTTACCAATCAGAAAAATCATTTAGTTATTTCTTCTTTGAAAAATGACTTTTTGTTATGTGTTTATATTATTTTAGTTCTACCTAAATTCCATGGTCTTTTAGGTAAAGATCCATACTGGTATATTAAATAATTCATCTTTTTTGTTCAACTTTAAGGCTAAGATGAGTGGATAAAGATTAATTCAAGTGAATGGAATTCCTCTTTTCACTTGAAGGAGATTCAATGGAGGGGTCACATAACCTAAAACCTATAGAGATCCAAGATTCAAAAGTCCTATAAATGTATTTCATGCAAAGATTTTTCACAAATTACTAGAGAACAATGGTAATGAATAGGCTCTATACCATGTGAAAATCATCTTTAGAGACTCTCTATGATTATTGGGAAATATTCAAGAATATTTTTTCAAGTTTCCCTTATCAAGTTGTATAGAAACATCACTTCCTAGGTTTCTTCTATCAAGTCTAATTGTAAAATTATAGGAACCTCTTAGATGTTTCATCCAAAGGAGATTTGATTGAAAAAACACTAATAAGATCTAAGAGCCCGATTGATAAGATAACCCAAAGCTCCCAGCAATTAAAAAATGGTATAGTTACAAGAGGGGTTTGTGAGGTAAAAACTTCTAATTCATCACATTTTATTGAAACCAAACTTAAAGAACTAACAATTTTAGTGATAAATATGGTTGTGAAGAAAGTGAGTGAACAATAGTTCCTACAAAAAAATATGTTGTTTGTGTTCTTAAACTAATCACTTTACTTATCAATGTACTGAAGTACAAGGGATGGAGAGTTGGGTGGCAGAAATCCAACCAAATAAAATGCAAAAAATTAAACCATTAAGGTAGAAATAACAAGTAGATCCTGGCCCTGGATCCCAAAATCAAGTTGTGCCTTTTTATCTAAACCAATACCCAAATCAACACCCTTACCAACATCAACACCAAAACCAAACTGCTTTCCAAAAACCTTATGAACAACCATACTAGTAGAATGATTATAAACTGCCTCATTACTAAAAAAATTACTATGATATTTCCTAAACAAGTGAACCATCATCTTAGGATCAACAGAAACAGTCTAATGTCGAGGGGCTCGAAGATATGATGATATTATAGAAAACAATTTTAGTAGTCTTATATACATGATTACCAAAAATACAAGAAAAAATCTAGCTAAAATAGTCTTGAATCTAAAGGAGATTATAATAATTATTAAAACAAGTAGAGGAAAGGATATTCAACCACCTAAACCCAAGGAATTTTAATATGAACCTAAATTAAGTAAGATGAAAATTTTGAGCATAATTCTAAAGATCATTATACAAAATATAAATAAGTAAAGAAGAAAGAATAAATTAGGAAACGATTTAGAAAGGAATGATATAAAACATTATTGAAAAGTGAAAGGGGGAAATAATTACATTACCCCACCATTCCCATCTAGTTTTACACATACAAATAATATTTAAGAAGGGTTACTTCAAAGAGAGACTAAAGAAAAATTTGAAAAGGTTGAAACCAGCATTCCTCAAATTTAATCCATCTGAAAAACACCCAAGTTTTCCAAATTTCTTAAGGATATTTACACCAAAAATAAAATACTTGATTTGAATGATAGAATAATCCTATAGATTAGTGTTTTAGTATATATCACACCACCAATGTAAAGAAAATTATCAATATCTAGGGACTTTCTCTATTCCTTTCACTATCAGTTCATCAAATTTTTTTATTTCTTTAGGTGATCTTGGTACTTAAAAAAATTTCATACTTAAATAATTTTTTATATTTAAAAATGGGAGAACTAAATCCCACAAGTGTGGTGGACCAATAGAAAAATAGATCCATTATTTTTCCAAAAGTAGTTTTAGAAGATGTTCTAGTTGGAGTGAAAATAATGAACTTTTTAGCTGAATACAATGTGCTTACCATAGAGGAAGAAAAAGCACCAATCCATTCACCAATCATTTGGGTAATACATTTCCTAAACAATTCTAAGAAAATAATCTATTTACATGAAGCACCCTTCAATTAATAATTCCATTTAGGAACTTTTCCATGAAGAAGTTATTGAACCTATTAAATATTTAAGTTCGAGCCATCACTTCCTAGCCTTAGAATATAAATTTTCAATTGAAAATACCATAAAACATGTGAGTTTCCTAAATATCTAAAAAAATTATTTCATGTAGGAATAAGAGATAACATCTTATTTCATTGATAAATTATTAGATTATGATGAAGCTTATATGGTTCCTTGGGCATAGGATATTCAATCTTTAGAAGTAGGAAGCCGAAATTCAGTCTCTTCTCTTAATCAACACTTAAATATAGAATAAAAGCCTCACCATAATTTGAAATATGTATACCTTATGTAAGTAGAAAAATTTCTAGTGATAATTGCTAATAACCTTTCTAAAACCTAATTAAAAACCTTGATTAACCTTATGAAAAGAAACATTTGAGCCATAGGGTGGAGCTTAGAAGACGAACCTAGAATTATCCCCAAAATTTTCTCATGTGAAATCTTGTTAGAGGGGTATTCCATACCTATTAGATAGACCCAAACGAGTTAAAAACCCACTATAATGGAGGTAGTTAATAAGGAGATAAATAATTTGTTAAAAACTAATATCATATATCCAATTTCTAGTTCACTTTGGGGAATCCCTATCTTTATTTTTTCAAAAAAACAACTAGTTTGACCATTGTAGAAAACAATAACAATGAATGGATTCCCATGAGAGTTTAGAATAGTTGGAAAGTGTGTATTTACTATAGAAAGCTAAACCAATTCACTAGAAAAGGAAACTTTCCCATTATATTCGTTGACCAAATGCTACAGAGGTTAGAAGGAACAAAACATTATAATTTATTACATGGATTTTCAAGATATTTTTTGGTACCCATTACTCTAAAAGATCAAGAGAAGACAGACTTTACATGTCCTTATGTCACTAATTCCAACAAAAGTATTCTTTTTTCGTTGTGAAATGCCCTAGGTATATTTTAATATTTCATGCTAGGTATATTTTCATATCATATTGAGGATTTCTTGTAGCTATTTCTTAATGTCTTTAATATTTTTTGTAATTATTTTGATTGTTACTTGGAAATCTTGAAAGATACTTGAAAACGAGCATTGAAAAGAATCTTTTATTGAATATTGAAAAGTGTAACTTCAAGGTTGAGTAGGGGATAGTATTTGGAAACATAATTTTACAAAAAGGCATTGAGGTGGATAAATCCAATTTTAAAGTGATAAATTTTTTTCCATGTCCTAATTTTGTAAAACATGTTATATAATTCTAAGGTTACAGAGAATTCTATAGAAGATTCATCAAGCATTTTAATAATATTGTTCTTCTATTTTCCAAATTACTTTTAAAAGAAGCTAAATTTTATTTTAATAATTATTTTAGGTAATCATTTTATGAGAAGAAATAGTGGTTTATTACCCTACTAATAATGAAACCACCAAATTGGAAACATCCATTTGATCTAATTTTTGATTCATCGAACCAAATTTTGAAAGAATCTGTCTATCAAATAGTTCAAGTAAGAACACAAGTGATAGATTATGCCTCAAGGACAATAGATTCTACTCAACTAGACTATACAAACACAAAAAATCAGTTCCTTAAAGTTGGTTTTTCATTATATGAATTAATATCTTTTTTTTGGAACTAAATTTGTATTATTTTTATATCATTAATCCCTTAGGTATTTGACCAACACAACTGAAAGGAAAATTCCAAAATAGGTCCCATTAAATGATCACATACACAGAGAATAACTTTACATTATGGAAGTTGAAGTACCATGGTATTCGTACATAGTGAATTATTTAGTGATTTCTCATGTACTATCTAATCTTAACTTCCATAAAAAGTAAAATATGAACCTTAGTTTTTTATTTGGGAGGATCCATTACTTTGGAAAATTTTCAATGATCAAGTAATTAGAAGATATTTTCCCTCATGTTAAATTGAATCTGTTTTTGAATTATATCACCCACTAACCTATGGAGTCCATTTTAGACCTCAAATAACTTTGAGGAATGTATTAAAATCTGGTATTTATTATCTCACTTTGTTTTAAGATACTCATAAATTTTGTAAGTGTAAAAAATTTCAATTTTATGGAAACATTTCAAAAAGACATGAAATACCTCAAAAACACATTATATTCTATGAAATTTTTAAATTTTAGGGTATAGAATATATGGTAACTTTTTCCATGTCATTTTAAATTTCCTATATTCCTCTTAATATTGATTATTTCTCAAAATGGGTGGAATCTAAGTCCCCCAAAACAGATGAGTCAAAATTTATGCCAGATTTTGTTAGGTCCAGCATCTTTTGTATGTTCATAGTAGTAGAAGATATCATCACTATAAAAGGGACCCATATTTTAAATTAAATAATATATGTTATGGTTAAAAATTATGGGGTGAATAATAAGACATTTACACCCTACCGTCCCTAAAAAAATGGCCAAGTTGAAGTGTCCAACCATGAGATTAAAGTTATTTTGGAGAAAATGGTTAAAACCAACATGATGAATTGGATTTTAAGGATTTAATATTAATTGTGGTCATAGCAAATAACCAATATAACTCCTATAGTCATGATCCCCTGTTGGAATATTTATGGGAAAATTTATCATCTACTAGGTGAGTTGGAGCACAAAGGTTATTGGGTTATCAAAAAGATGAATTTATACTTGGAGAGTTCTAGAAAATAGAGGACACATAAGATACAAGGTATTGAAGAAAAAAATATAATCCTATTAATATATCATAATTTATCATGAGATAACTCGAGTGGATCGTGAAAATATAATCCAACCAAAAATCATCCAACCTAGAGACCAAGTGATTCTCTTTAATTCCATACTGATGTTAATTCTAGGTAAAATTTATTCTAGGATTTAAGGTAAATTTATAGTAACTCATGTATATCATTTTAGTTTTTTTAATATTAAGAAATAATGTGAAGGGATCCCATTTACTATTAATGGTAAAATGTTCAAAAGGTACAATGGAAAAATACCCCTAAAACCAATAAAGGAACTCAAACTTCTCTAACTTGTCCATTCATCATTTCACATGAGGTTAGGTAGATCCAATGACATTAAAAAATCACTTATAAGAGGAAACCTAAGTTTTAATGTTTTCTTAGGATTTAGGATTATAGGACATATCCACCCTTCCCTTTTCCCCTTTTTAACTTTAGGGGAATTATACTTACACTTTCACGAGTTTTTTTCTTTTGTGGCACCATCAAGGGAGAAAGATGCAAGGTAGTTAAACAATTTTTTAAAATAGGAAGAAAAGAGATAAAGTAATTCATATGGAAATGAGATTTCACTTTCAAATTCATTATATGATCTAATTCCCAAAAAAAATTGAAATGTGTATTTTTGAAATCAAAAGGAAAATTTCAAGCCCACACTTAGACTTTTTTCATTACTTGATTTATCTATGAGATATTAATTGCTTATAGATCCTATGATTCTAGGTTTTGGATTTAAATTATAATAATATTTAATGAGAAAAGTGGGGGTATTGGATTATTTGAAAATAAAATTGGATGTAATATGATGAATCATGATTTGAGGGAATATATTGATTTAGTAAAAGAAATTTCACTACCATTTTTCATGATTTGAATTTTTTAAAGTCCTATTGATAAATTTGTTATTATTATCAATTTCATGAGTTATTATACTCAAATTTTTTGTTTCACTCTTTATATGAATTCTAGAAATAATACATTCCATTCCTATCTTAAGTAGATTACTTGAGAGATCTTGGGGTATTCTTCCTACAAGAACTTGCATTGGAAATTTTCAAATGTATAATTCAATTGAGAAACATTTAATATAATTTAGGTATTTTATATTTAAACCTCATCCTTGAGACCAAATTTTACATTAATCCTTGTATATCCCATATAATTCATGGATGAGCTTGTTAGGAGAGTGCCACATTACAAGGAAAAATTTCTCATTCCTACCCTACTCTATATATTTAAATGATATTTTAAAGTAAAAGTATGGGGTGAGGTAAGACATTGTGTAAGGGGTAAGAAACATTGAAAGAAAAATGTGTGGGTGATATTTTTGTTTTTTGAAAGTTTTATTCTCATTCACTATATTTCGCTATTTTCATTCTTGAAAAAAAACATAAAAAAGAATAAAAAATATGTTGTGAATTAGAAGAATAAAAAATAAACATAATAATACTGATAATTTTATCATATTGGGTTAGTTTTTTGGTGTGAGATTAATTCTATGAATAACTTTTGAAAAAGAAAAAAAATATAGAAAATTTGTTAAAAAGGATAAAAAATGGAAAAAAATAGTATAGGTAAAATTCAAAAGGGTGTATATCATTTATTGAGAAATAATTGGTTCATGAACTTTGATATGACTTTTTGGAAGTTAGAGTTATCAATTTTAAAAGGGGGACATTATTATACTTCACTTTAATTTTTATATCATGCATTAATCTTTATAGTTAACTTCCTATTTGAGCCTTAAAATTTTAAAACATCAACACACACCAACCCAAATCTTCATAGACATTTAATCCTCAATTTTAGCACTCAGGAATATTTGTGACTTTTTTCTCTATGGGCTTGAGAAGGTAGTTACTAAACAAGTGTATCACCCCTAGTTTCAGTTACATGACACTTTATTAGTGTATTTTGAATTTATATAATGATTTTGTTAAGTTTCTAGAGGTTTTGAGGTGTTTTTTTATGTTTGGAAGAATTTATAGAGGTTCATGATTTGTGAATGATTAGTAGAAACCATTCACCACCTCTAGAAAACCATGACAGGGAGGACATTGGGAACTCGGTAGGCACATGGTTTTCTCATAGTTTCTCCCAACTGTACGAGTTCTTAGGAGAAACCAAGCTTCTTGAAATAGAGGGAAAACATGGTTGATGAATATTTTGTCAAACCATGAAAGACAATCATGCGAGTTTTGGCCTTAAGATAGTATCACCACATGGTTGGAAAACAGTTTTCCAAAGCATGTATCCTAACTATGTGGTTTATAGTTAGACTAGATTAAATTTTAGATCTAATACAAATTAACCACTTTAAGCCTTGTTTTTCCATAAACTCATCAGATCTCAAATACCATTTACAATAAGGGATTGAGAGATTTTCACCTTTGATGTAGAAGCAATCCTTAAAAGAATCAAAGATCATTGGATGCTTGGATTCATCTGTAAGTACCTATCATTCCTCATTCTTTTTAGATCTATGGTTCTTCTCTCTCTTGGAACCATATTTCTAGTCCATAATGGATATATCTATATGTCATTAATGGTTTTATAATGAAATATTATTTAATCTAGTTAAGCTAACATGGGTTGTGATTAGATATTGAAGCTTTCTAGTGCCATTATTTATTTTCACCAACATTTGTGAGGTAGGTGGATTCTTTATTATCTCCACTTGACTTAGAAAATTAAAAATTAGATTTTATCAAATGAGTTACTTGAAATTGTTTTTGAATATTTTTTTATTCTTGATAGAAAACTATTGTGATTGTGCCTTTTGAATTTGGGAAAAATTGATGGATTCAAAAAAAAACCATTGTTTATAATTTAAAAATGATGATTTTAAAATTATGATTTGGTTTTTATGCTTGTAAATGTTTGTTTAAATTATATAAATAAAGGAAAATTTTTATGTGTAATTGTTTTCATGCATATTTAGTATAAATGGTTGGTGTGAGTTCATTTTCATTAGATGTGACCCTGTGGAAGGGGAATGTGACATTGGGGAATTAGGTCTTTTTTACCTTGTGATGAGTTTTTAGAACGATGAGAGATAACTCATAATAATGGAACTATCCCCTTGGAATGTGTAGTGTGTGTGTGTGGAGACATGGTTATGGGTATTACAACTAAATTGAGAAATGTTTTAAAAAACTTGTTTTATTTTTTTTCTATGGAAAATTGTTAATGTATTTGATATAAAATATTTTTTCTACATAAAACTATTTTATATAAATTTTAATAACAAGTCTTGTCATAGTGTCATGAGTTAGTAATTCATTTGGTAAATCCTTCTGATTTTATACTCACTTCCTACTTAGGCACTATTGTGCACTTGCATATTTTATCTATTGAGACACAGGTAAAGGAAAGGTATCTCAGTTCTTTAGTGATGCTTCTTGATATCATGGGCATGGCATGTGGAGTTGGATCTTGGAGTGGGTTGGGTGTTACTGGTTGATATATCTTGGTAGTTTTTATATTTTGGTCTTTTGGTTGTCTTTCATTATGTATTTTGGTTTCGTCTTTTAATGTCACGACCCCCTCTCACCAAAGATGCCCCTCCTGAGCTAGAAATGGTGAAAGGGAGATAATGACCCCCGAGTCCCGCCTCCAGTAGGCCCCGGGGTGGCGACTAGCACCTAGGGTATGAGTTTTCACAAATATCGGAGTCATTACCCTTTTTATTTATTAAGATCAGGAAATAGGACAAGTCAACCACCAAAACAAGAAAGAACGGAGTGTATTGAAATAAACCCAAACCAATCCCACATGAATATTTATATAGTTCTGAAACAAGGTAAAAGTACAAGAAAGCTCAAATGGTACAATACCAAAAGAAACAAGTACCGAAAACTACAGCAACTCCAACTTTCTCGACTAGTAGGGTCCCGCATGGCCCTGGTAGTCCTCCTGGAAACCTGAAAGTAAACATAGGGTGAGCATAAAAGTATACTCAGTAGGGAAACCTAAAGCTCTCATGCACAAGTGGGGAGAAATCGTAATGTCCCATGAGAAAGACAGAAGAAACCAAAACCTAAAAAGGAATTCTATCCACCCAACCACACCAGCCACACTCACCAAAAACACAGTCACAACAGGTAGTACTATATAAGAACAAGAGTATTGGGTACCTCGCACCATTTTCCCCCACTATCAAGCTGCTCTTCCTAACGGAGAACATCCTGACGCTACCACACTCTTCCCGCCCGCACACACCCAGGCCTCATAACCACGTATCCCGCCCGCACACACCTGGGCCTCACAACCATGTATCCCACCCGCACACACCTGGGCCTCACAACCACGTATCCCACCCGCACACACCTGGGCCTCATCCCGAAGGTTCTTGGGAAATAGTAGAACCTGCCCGAAGAGTCTTGGGCTAAACCACCTCAATCGAAACCTACCTGGAGAGTCTTGGGTGTAAGGTCACCTCAAGCCATCACAGCCTAGGGAAGAAGGAGCAAGAAGGAGATAGTAACTAAGGGGAAGACACCATCTCCCATGAAATGGGAGTGTTCGGAACTAAGCGCTCAACATTGGTGGGGTGCAATAAAACACAAAGATAAAGATATATATATATATATATACCAAACATTCATCCCAACCTATAGCTTCTAATCCGAGAACTGAGCACGTGCCTCGGCACGGCTACTACAAAGCATGCATACAAAAAAATCCCAAACCCCATTTAGGTTTTCACGTTTCAACAGAATTAGTTTATTAGTTCCTTAACTACTGGGAAACTATCCACAACCAACCATATCGATCATTCGTAAAGCATATCCCTGCCATCCACAAATCAAGTTAATAAAACACAAGCATCACAACCAAGTCCTTCTTAATAACCAACCAACCCCATTAATTATTATTCCCATTCCATTACCATGACCCACCATTCATTAACTCTCCCACTTTCATTTATTATTCACAACTCATAGTTCGATCGCATTCAAACCCATCCCTCCAGCCCCGCTGCCAACCACCAAAACCAAAACCAAACCATACATCACCATCCCTTGATACGATTTATCATAGCCCAGCTCCCCATAACTAACATAGCATTAATAGAAACCCACAAACAAGCCAACCGCAGCCCCGTTGCTCACCCGGTCCATGAAAACCCACAAAACACCCCCTTTAAATAAACAAACCCCAACAGCACCCACATGTTTATTATTTCAGTTTAGTTCAACTGAGGTGATCACACAAGGGTTCCAGATTTTAATTTAGTGATCCAACTTTACATGATTAGCCAATTTCCACATTCCACAAAGTTTTCATCCATAGACGGTATAGAAAGATTGGGCAGCATTTTATTGTGTAAGAAAAGGCCCCCAATGACTGTGATTTTCAGTAGGCATGAGCCTATTCAATTCACAACATAATATCACAGGATATAAATAATGTAACTGCAATCACAACTTCCCAACCCCATTATATAATCCATTTATTATCTTTGTTAAACTGGTTCAAATGTGTTTCACGTAAACAAGAGGACACCCACCCCGCATGATGCACAATTTAGAGAGATGAAGGTAACATCCCTACCTCAACAGGTTATGATCACAATGCTCCCCTGTATCAACTTTAGAAGATGTCCGTCGGTGTCCTTCGCTTCTGGAAAAACCCGGAAAAACTTCCTTGGGTGGAAGCTGGGAAGGAAAGGCTGATGGATCCAACATGGCCTTCAACACGGCACGCGGTCGTTGACTGGTCAACACACGGTTTGAAGGTAACACATACATGAGGAGACACTACACAGCATGTAGTATTAGGTACATGGCATGTAACCATTTATTTCACATGGCTCCAACGTGGCACACGGTCGTTGACTGGTCAACACATGGTCTGAGGGTAATGCGTACACAGGGAGACACTACACGACGTGTGTTATTGGGTACACGGCGTGTACCCATTTATTTCAGATGGCAAGGACACGGCCTTCAACACGGGGTAAACCCAGTGAGGGGGTACACGGCGTGTACTCACACTACACGGCGTGTAGTTTCAAAATTTTGAAAAGTTTGGGAAAAGTCCATTTTACCCTCCAGAACACTTCATGACCCTCTTTTTGACAAAGGAATGGGCCTAAGAGGTCTGGACCATTACATCAGATACCTCTTAAAACATTCTCATCCCCATGAATTCAAAATCCAACCTGGAGGAACCCAACAAGATACCTCTTAGAGCCCTTGTTATAACAGGAACCCAACCATCAACCCTAATTATAGGTGTTAGGAATTCCTTCTCCAATGTTGAGATATTATCCGCTTTAGGCGGCACTAACTCACCTGCACGGGTTCAATCACATCCTCATTAATGTGTCTTGATTAAGGATTGGGTCTTCCCACTTCCATACATTAGGATTTTCAACTCGTCCTACCCCCAATACCGCAAAACCCACACACTGCCAGAACACGTGGTTTGGGGAAATTCCCTCTCCTATGTCAAGATATTATCCGCATTAGGTGGCATTGACTCACCCGCATGGGTTCAATCACATCCAAATTAATGCATCTCTACTAAGGATCAGGTTTTTCCCTTTTTACCACACATCCGTACATGCTACACACTTCCATAGAATAAGGAAACAAAAGGGTCTCATAACCGACAAGCCAAGCATTCCATATATCAAAGGTACAGAGTATAACATCAAAACAAAGCTCAGAAGAACAAGGAAAAACACAAGTCAAAACAACTCCAGGTACTGAGCATGCATCTGGGTCTCCCGCCCCCAAGTTCTCTCCTTGGGGCCGCCATGCCTCCATAGGACACGAACCAAGGTGATGGTTCGTCCACAGAGCTATTTCTCCTTGCGATCCTCAATTCTGACTGGTCGTTCCTTGAAGGTCATGTCATCTCCAATATCTAACTCTCCCCAGTCGATAATGTGAGAGTAATCATGTAAGTATTGACGTAGCTGGGAGATGTGGAAGACGTCATGAACCTTCTCCAACTGAGGTGGAAAGTCTAGCTAATATGCCACCTTGTCGACTCGCCTCATCTCCACAAAAGGTCTGATGAACCTAGGTGAGAGTTTTCTCCGTTTCCCAAACCTCCTCTTCCCCTGTCGAGGGGAAACCTTCAAGAACACATGATCTCCCACCTCTATCTCCAAGGGCATGCTCTGACGATCATCATAAGACTTCTGTCGGTCCTAAGCCGCTTTCATCCTATCACGTACAAGCTGGACTTTCTCTGTGGTGCTCTTCACTACTCTGGCCCAAGAGCACCTGTCTCACCAACCTCTGCCCAGAAAATGGGTGAACGACATGGTATTCCATACAAAGCCTCAAACGGAGCCATTCCAATAGTAGAGTGGAAGCTGTTGTTGTAATAAAACTCTACTAAAGGCAAGTGTCGTACCCATGATCCTCTGAAATATAGAATGCATGCTCGCAGCATGTCCTCCAACGTATGGATAGTCTGCTCTGTCTGCCCGTCTGTCTGGGGGTGGAAAGCAGTGCTAATGTGTAGATGGGTGCCAAAATCATGTTGTAACCCCCTCTAGACTCGTGAGGTAAACCGATTATCCCGGTCTGAGACGATAGTCTTCAGTTCTCCATGAAAACGCACCAACTCGTCTACGTACCTCTGTGCTAAGGTACTCACTGGGCCCGACTCCTTCATTGCTAAGAAGTGAGCTGATTTCGTTAGACGGTCCACCACTACCCAGATAGTATCATAACCTCCCTGAGATCTGGGTAGTCCAGTGATAAAGTCCATCGAGATTTCATCCCACTTCCACTCGGGGACATCTAAAGTATGCAACAAACTACTGGGAACACGGTGTTCAGCCTTCACTTGCTGACACACTAGGCATTTAGCCACAAACTCCGCCGCTGCCCATTTCACCCCAGGCCACCAAAACTATTCCCTTGGGCCTCGGTACATTTTTGAAACTCCTGGATGTACTTCCAAGGATGAGCTATGGAACTCACAGAGAACTTCCTCACGCATCGCCTCCGAAACAAACAACCTTCCATGGAAAATCATCTGATGTCGGCTGTCCTGTGACCATCCTTCTGGAGCGTTTCTCATATCAACATGATCCCGCATCACTTCTGCCTCAGAGTCCCCACACTGAGTGTAAAGACCCGTAAAATTCAAGGAAAATTTTTTCTTAATTTTCTTTAGAATTTTACAAGAGCGCGGTTTCAGACGGCACCTGATTCCGAGGCCCGGAGTGCCCGGAATTAATTTCCGAAGTTTGGCTCGGGTACGTTCAGTGAACGAACGAGCGGGAATTCCTAACTTTTGATCCGGTGCTCGGAATTGAAATCCGAGGGCACCGATGAACTCGCAGTGCCGATATTCGCTTAAAGAGACCTTTTCGGGAGTTGCGTTTGTTGCGAGTTGAAAGTTAGCTTTGGGGTTTTTCAGTTGAGTTAAATAAAATTTGTTTAAGACAAATTTTATTTTAACTTATTAAAAACCTACCAAAGGAGGTTGGAAGTGGGACCCACACCCACTTAACCTCCCTTGGGAGGATTAAGTGTGGTGGGGCCCACACGAACCCCCCCACCTTTTCAACTCCCCACTCTCCCTCTTAATGGCTTGACAAGTTAACTTATATTTAATTATACAATTCATGTATATTAAATAAGTGAGTTAATTTTGGAGTTATCCATTTTGAATTTCAAACCTTTGAAATTCTTGTGGTTAAGTTATGAAATAATATAAGTTAAAGCTTATATTAGTCTAAGAGTTTCTTTTACCCTTGGGAGGATTTCTTGAGAGCTTTGGATGCTTTTCTTCTTCTTCTTCAACTCAACGAAGAACGCGAAGAATGTCGTTCTTCAACGAAGAACTTCTCCGCCGAAGAACACGATCCATCCGCGACGCCGTGTCCGCGACGCGACGTACTTCTTCCGCGTCATCTCTTCCGCGACGGTTTTCCGCGACGAACGCCTTCGATAACGACTCTTCCTCCGACGTCAAAGGAATCGACACCGATATTCCACGACTCCGTCACCGTGCGACTATCGAGGTAGAGATTCTTGAGTTCGTTGTTCTCTTTATAATTTGACTTTCCTCAAGACTTGACGAGGAACGCCCTTTTTCCGACGAAGAACGCCGCACCGCTCTTCTTCGTCTTCGGTGTCAACGAGAGAGAACACCGCACCTTCCTCGGGCAACCTTCGTCGGCGTACAAGGATTCGCCAACGACGTGCCTCTTCGGACGCGTCTCTTCGTCAACGGAATTGACGAACGACTACCGCGACGCCCGATCTCCGCGACGTCGACTTCCGCGGACATAGTCAAATCCTCGAACTTATACCCGAGGTAGGGGATTGTTGTTTCATTCTTAAATTATTCCTTTTCTTGAACATGGATCTGGCATGTCTAACATGAGGCTTGAAATGTTCATGTTGAGTTTTTATTTAACGTGAGGGGGGCCGGACCGCATGAACACGGCCGAACCCCCCTCCAACGTTTATGTTGATTTTATCTTGCGGGAGGAAGCAAGTGGCGTGGTGCCGTCGCACCACGCGGTTGAACGTGCAAATATCTTCGTGATGCCGTCGCACGCACCATGGTAGAAACAACAGAAACGCGACGCCGTCGCGCCGCGTTGGATGATTATCAAAGAACGGCAAAGGGGTGCGGTGTCGTCGCACCGCGCCGGACGACGAACGCCGCGGTCGGTTCCGGGCCGCGGCGGGACGAAGAGACCGCGGCCGGTTCCGGGCCGCGGCGGAAGATAAGACCGGCGGCCGGGCCGCCGGCGTCGGAAGTCGAGGAGGGGACCGGAATATCCGGTCCCGTTGGAGAAAACCGGCCGGCCAGCTGGCCGGCCGGACGTCTTAAAACCGGGGGAAATAATTCCCCCGGCCAGCACATAAAACCCCCCTCTTTAAGAGGGGGGCGGTTCCATGAAAGGGGGGCAGCAGCCCCCCGGTTTGTCCCTCCAAAACCGGCCCCCACGTGGGGCGGTTTTTGTTACCCAGGCGCGGCACAAAGGCCGCGCCACTTGAAGCAAATCGGGGGCCTTGCCCCCCCGCGTGATCACCCACGTGCGGCGCCAAGCGCCGCCACCGCGGCCCGCCGCCGCCGCCACCGCGGCCCGCCGCCGCCGTCACCGCGGCCCGCCGCCACCGGCACCGCGGCCCGCCGCCGCCGCCACCGCGGCCCGCCGCCGCCGCCACCGCGGCCCGCCGCCGCGCCGCCGCGCCGCCGCCCGCCGCCGCCGTCCGCCGCCGCCGGTCGCCGCCGCCGGCCACCGCGCCGCCCAGGGGGGGTCGGGCCGGGTCGGCCCGGACCCGGACCCCCCCGTTTCGGACCAGTTTTGGTTTTTGGCTCATAACTTGAGCCTCGGACCTCCGAATGACGAACCGTCTGCGGCAACGCGATCCTTGGATCGAGACGGTCGTTTCGGTATATCGCACTCAAGGTTTCGGTTTACTTTGAGTCTGGCCGGGTTGGTTCGTTCACGAAACCATCCGGGCCTTCGGAGCGGAAACACTCATATCTTGAGCTACGGACGTCCGATTGACGTACCGTCGGTCGCGTTGTGTTCCTTTTAGTGAGACGGATCTTTTGGCATACTCCGCCCGAGGTTTGGACGCAGGTGGAGTACGGTCGGGATGGTTTTTCCATAAAAACCAACCGGGCCCCAGAGACGAAAATGCCAATAACTCACAGACCGGGCGTCCGATTGACGCGCCGTCTGTTTCGTTGACTTCCTCTTGATGAGACGGAACTTTTGACATACTCCGCCCGAGTTTTGGATGCAGTCGGAGTATGGCCGGGTTGGATTGTACCCGAAATCCAACCGGGCCCCTGGAACGGTAAAGCTGATATCCTTCAGACAGGACGTCCGCTTGACGAGCCGTCAGCAGCGTTGGTGGTTACGTTGAGTAACGGTCCCTTTGAGTTTACCCTATGGGAGTTCGGGGTACAGTTGAGATACGGCCGGGATTGGTTTCGCTCTCGAAACCAACCGGGCCCCTGGGACGAAAAGGCTAATAACTCACAGACCGGGCGTCCGATCGACGCGCCGTCTGTTGCGTTGAGACCCCTGTGACGAGACGGACCTTTGAGACACTTCTTTGTGGGACTTTGAGATACTTGGAGTATCGACCAGTAGCTCGTGGAGCGGACCCTCCCGGAGACGAGCGTGCAGAGTACGGAGACCGTGTAGCCGGCTGAGACCTGACGACTGCTTGACCGACTCGACTTGGAGTGAGTCGACTAGCCCAGTGGACGGAGCGCCGGTATTTGGCTGCAGACCCACGGCGGACGGAGCGCCAGGTAGATGGCAGCAAACCCGCGGTACTCGACAGGAGGAGTACCTCAGTAGGCTATTTGGGCGAGCGCCCGGTATTTGGCGACAGACCCTCAGCGGACGGAGCGCCAGGTAGTTGGCCGCAAACCCGCAGTACTCGACAGGAGGAGTACCTCAGCAGTCTTAGGTTAGTGAGCAGTACCTCGGAGTCGTGACAGGACCACTGCACACTCCAGAGACGGAGCTCTTCAGCAGTTACGGTTTCGATAATGAAAATCCTGGTTTGAGCTGAGACTTTTGACCTTGTGTTTACCTCATGTTTGAGATGGGTCACTTGCTAACTTTGGTATATGTATGGGCATATACCCGGGTAGTGGTTATCCGTCGTTTTCACAATCCTTGTGTTTCCTCATGATTGAGATGGGTTACTTGATAACTTAGGTATATGTATGGGCATATACCTAAGTAGAGTTTATCTGTTGAGATCTTCTTGTGTTTATCCTTGTTGGTTTTAGTGAGACCTTGAGGGTCTCGGGGTCCCTACTGAGTATCGTTATACTCACCCCTGCACGGGCTATGCCCGCACCTCGTTGTGTTGGTTGCAGACGACGGACAGTGCTGACACAAGCCGAAGGTTCGAGGACTGGACGGTACCTAGAGGTGGACTATACGACGAGGCGGTACCCGGAGGTGGACCACTGGGTGGGACATACTCGGAGCGGATGGCGGGACCCGAGGAGCAGAGGAGCTATCTGTACCCACCCTTCGGGTGGGATTTCCAGTGGACATCTCAGCGTAGCAGCTTTACTTTTCAGTCGCTGTTTTCCCTTTCGAGTTGTACTTTACAGTTGGGCTTGTATTTCCGGCCCCTTTTTACTTTTTAGCTCTTCTTTTGTACTTAGTGTTTTACTTCCGCTTGTACTCTATGGTGCTTGTTTTCTTTTATAAAGGCAATGCCTTCCCAGTTATCGGGATTTTACGCCTTTGGTGCTAGTCGCCAGCCCCTGGCCTATGGAAGGCGGGCTTGGGGTAGTCACGGCACGGGCCCCGAGGACGGGTCGTGACAAATTGGTATCAGAGGAGTTCGGTTCTACCGCAGAACTTATAACTCTGATGTTTCTTTCTGTGAAGCAATAGTGTTGAGAGTACCGAGTGTGGTTTTCAGTTCAGGGAGTCCAGTGTTGGTGCGGGCGGCCAACGTATCCATACACCAGGACCCTGACAACTTATTTCCGACTTTGTGCACGAAAACACTTATTGCGTGTGTGTTTTCAAAAGTTGTTCCCCTTAAAACAGCTCAAACCAGGTCAGCTCACCAGGTATAATCGTTTGATCGTGTTACGTTGTTTCTTTCAGGATGGCCCCACGACGGCAGCCAGTTAGGGTTCCGAGAATCGAACGTGACGACAGCCCACCGAGCGACGAGGCCTCGGTGCAGGGCCCTTTGTCAGCAGTGGCACCGGCAGTAGCTCTACCCGCCGAGCCCCCGATGCTTCCAGCAGCAGCCGCTGACGATGCACGTCGCCTCAGCGCACTGCATGAGTTTCAGCGCCAGCGACCGCCCAGGTTTCGCGGGGAGACGGATCCCCAGGCTGCAGAGGACTGGCTGGAGGCAGTGGTACGAGTGTTTAGGCTAGTGAGGACACCAGCAGACCTCATGGTGATCCTCGCTGCGAGCCTACTACACGCAGCAGCAGGTAGGTGGTGGAGCCACTTGTTTCAGTTTTGCGATGAGATGAACTTCGCATGGGAAGACTTCGAGACCTTCTTCAGGGTGGAGTTTGTGCCAGTATCTCTACACCCCGAGCGTGTACAGGAGATTCTGCCTTTGCCGCGTGTTTTTCGAACAGAAGCCGAGTCATCTGTGGGCAGTAGACAGATGATGCAGAGGTCCAGGAGGACCAGACCAGCAGTTGGGCGATCTCGGGTTTTAGGACCGGTGGTGCGGGGCACCCGAGGTGGGATCAGAGCCAGGCGTGCCAGAAACGGACAATGTTACTCCTGTGGCGGAAAGGGTCACCTAGCACGTGACTGTCCGACTCCTCAATCCGCAGGCTTGGAGGGAGCCACCGAGGTTGAGGCAGCGACAAATGCTGGAGCTCTGGGAGCAGGTGGACAGGAGCGGAACTAGTGGATACATCTCTTGTACTTCTAGTTCCATGTTGATGTTGCTTTTGTGTAGCGTCTTGTAATATGAGCTGCAATAATAAAAGACGCATCCTTTGCGATGTTTTCATTCCTGTCTTCTTTTGTGATGTTACTAAGAGGTTCCAGTTGACTGTTGACTTGACCCTCACTTGTGAGACATCTACTGGAGGAGACCAGTTACCACACACTGATGCCGACAGTGTGACTCAACCCTTGGAGGCGAGAGTAACGGTTGGATCTCTTAGTAGTAGCGTCGAGGCCTTACGACGTCATCCTTGGTATGGATTAGTATCATCCATGTTAGGATTGACTGTTTTAGGCAAAGAATGTGGTTCATCTAGGGGATGAGACCAGGTTTCTCTTATCGGCAAAGAAGAAATCTCGCAGCTCTTATGGGACCAGAGATGGTCCAGGCCACGTCAGAAGAGGTCCATGTCATCCAGGAGCGGATGAGGGCAACACAGAGCCGGCAGAAGTCATACGCTGACAGGAGGCGGAGGCCACTAGGGTTCGAGGATGGTGACCACGTCCTCTTGCGGGTCTCACCTCGACGTGGTATTCGGAGATTTGGCCGAGGCAACAAGTTATCTCTGCGCTTCATCGGACCCTTCCAGGTCCTCAGCAGGGTTGGTGAGGTGGCTTATCGCCTGGCTCTACCACCTCAGATACACCGGGTGCACGACGTCTTCCACGTGTCTCAACTGAGGAGATACGTGCACGACCCGACGCACATCTTTGACCATGGGGAGCTTGACGTTGACGATGGGGCGACTTTTACGGAGGTCCCGGTGGAGATAGAGGATCGACAGGAGCGGGTCCTACATGGGCGATCGATTCCTCTTGTGCGCAACAGATGGCGGCACGGGAATCTCCAGGAGAGCACATGGGAGCGGGAGGCTCAGATGCGTGCTCAGTACCCTCTTTTGTTTCCCTAGTTTTTGTTGTATCTTTACGGGGACGTAAAGCCCTGAGGTGGGAGTAATGTAAAGACCCGTAAAATTCAAGGAAAATTTTTTCTTAATTTTCTTTAGAATTTTACAAGAGCGCGGTTTCAGACGGCACCTGATTCCGAGGCCCGGAGTGCCCGGAATTAATTTCCGAAGTTTGGCTCGGGTACGTTCAGTGAACGAACGAGCGGGAATTCCTAACTTTTGATCCGGTGCTCGGAATTGAAATCCGAGGGCACCGATGAACTCGCAGCGCCGATATTCGCTTAAAGAGACCTTTTCGGGAGTTGCGTTTGTTGCGAGTTGAAAGTTAGCTTTGGGGTTTTCAGTTGAGTTAAATAAAATTTGTTTAAGACAAATTTTATTTTAACTTATTAAAAACCTACCAAAGGAGGTTGGAAGTGGGACCCACACCCACTTAACCTCCCTTGGGAGGATTAAGTGTGGTGGGGCCCACACGAACCCCCCCACCTTTTCAACTCCCCACTCTCCCTCTTAATGGCTTGACAAGTTAACTTATATTTAATTATACAATTCATGTATATTAAATAAGTGAGTTAATTTTGGAGTTATCCATTTTGAATTTCAAACCTTTGAAATTCTTGTGGTTAAGTTATGAAATAATATAAGTTAAAGCTTATATTATTCTAAGAGTTTCTTTTACCCTTGGGAGGATTTCTTGAGAGCTTTGGAAGCTTTTCTTCTTCTTCTTCAACTCAACGAAGAACGCGAAGAACGTCGTTCTTCAACGAAGAACTTCTCCGCCGAAGAACACGATCCATCCGCGACGTCGTGTCCGCGACGCGACGTACTTCTTCCGCGTCATCTCTTCCGCGACGGTTTTCCGCGACGAACGCCTTCGATAACGACTCTTCCTCCGACGTCAAAGGAATCGACACCGATATTCCACGACTCCGTCACCGTGCGACTATCGAGGTAGAGATTCTTGAGTTCGTTGTTCTCTTTATAATTTGACTTTCCTCAAGACTTGACGAGGAACGCCCTTTTTCCGACGAAGAACGCCGCACCGCTCTTCTTCGTCTTCGGTGTCAACGAGAGAGAACACCGCACCTTCCTCGGGCAACCTTCATCGGCGTACAAGGATTCGCCAACGACGTGCCTCTTCGGACGCGTCTCTTCGTCAACGGAATTGACGAACGACTACCGCGACGCCCGATCTCCGCGACGTCGACTTCCGCGGACATAGTCAAATCCTCGAACTTATACCCGAGGTAGGGGATTGTTGTTTCATTCTTAAATTATTCCTTTTCTTGAACATGGATCTGGCATGTCTAACATGAGGCTTGAAATGTTCATGTTGAGTTTTTATTTAACGTGAGGGGGGCCGGACCGCATGAACACGGCCGAACCCCCCTCCAACGTTTATGTTGATTTTATCTTGCGGGAGGAAGCAAGTGGCGTGGTGCCGTCGCACCACGCGGTTGAACGTGCAAATATCTTCGCGATGCCGTCGCACGCACCATGGTAGAAACAACAGAAACGCGACGCCGTCGCGCCGCGTTGGATGATTATCAAAGCACGGCAAAGGGGCGCGGTGCCGTCGCACCGCGCCGGACGACGAACGTCGCGGCCGGTTCCGGGCCGCGGCGGGACGAAGAGAGCGCGGCCGGTTCCGGGCCGCGGCGGAAGATAAGACCGGCGACCGGGCCGCCGGCGTCGGAAGCCGAGGAGGGGACCGGAATATCCGGTCCCGTTGGAGAAAACCGGTCGGCCAGCTGGCCGGCCGGACGTCTTAAAACCGGGGGAAATAATTCCCCCGGCCAGCACATAAAACCCCCCTCTTTAAGAGGGGGGCGGTTCCATGAAAGGGGGGCAGCAGCCCCCCAGTTTGTCCCTCCAAAACCGGCCCCCACGTGGGGCGGTTTTTGTTACCCAGGCGCGGCACAAAGGCCGCGCCACTTGAAGCAAAGCGGGGGCCTTGCCCCCCCCCGCGTGATCACCCACGTGCGGCGCCAAGCGCCGCCACCGCGGCCCGCCGCCGCCGCCACCGCGGCCCGCCGCCGCCGCCACCGCGGCCCGCCGCCGCCGTCACCGCGGCCCGCCGCCGGTCGCCGCCGCCGTCCGCCGCCGCCGGTCGCCGCCGCCGGCCACCGCGCCGCCCGGGGGGGGTCGGGCCGGGTCGGCCCGGACCCGGACCCCCCCGTTTCGGACCAGTTTTGGTTTTTGGCTCATAACTTGAGCCTCGGACCTCCGAATGACGAACCGTCTGCGGCAACGCGATCCTCGGATCGAGACGGTCGTTTCGGTATATCGCACTCAAGGTTTCGGTTTACTTTGAGTCTGGCCGGGTTGGTTCGTTCACGAAACCATCCGGGCCTTCGGAGCGGAAACGCTCATATCTTGAGCTACGGACGTCCGATTGACGTACCGTCGGTCGCGTTGTGTTCCTTTTAGTGAGACGGATCTTTTGGCATACTCCGCCCGAGGTTTGGACACAGGTGGAGTACGGTCGGGATGGTTTTTCCATAAAAACCAACCGGGCCCCAGAGACGAAAATGCCAATAACTCACAGACCGGGCGTCCGATTGACGCGCCGTCTGTTTCGTTGACTTCCTCTTGATGAGACGGAACTTTTGACATACTCCGCCCGAGTTTTGGATGCAGTCGGAGTATGGCCGGGTTGGATTGTACCCGAAATCCAACCGGGCCCCTGGAACGGTAAAGCTGATATCCTTCAGACAGGACGTCCGCTTGACGAGCCGTCAGCAGCGTTGGTGGTTACGTTGAGTAACGGTCCCTTTGAGTTTACCCTATGGGAGTTCGGGGTACAGTTGAGATACGGCCGGGATTGGTTTCGCTCTCGAAACCAACCGGGCCCCTGGGACGAAAAGGTTAATAACTCACAGACCGGGCGTCCGATCGACGCGCCGTCTGTTGCGTTGAGACCCCTGTGACGAGACGGACCTTTGAGACACTTCTTTGTGGGACTTTGAGATACTTGGAGTATCGACCAGTAGCTCGTGGAGCGGACCCTCCCGGAGACGAGCGTGCAGAGTACGGAGACCGTGTAGCCGGCTGAGACCTGACGACTGCTTGACCGACTCGACTTGGAGTGAGTCGACTAGCCCAGTGGACGGAGCGCCGGTATTTGGCTGCAGACCCACGGCGGACGGAGCGCCAGGTAGATGGCAGCAAACCCGCGGTACTCGACAGGAGGAGTACCTCAGTAGGCTATTTGGGCGAGCGCCCGGTATTTGGCGACAGACCCTCAGCGGACGGAGCGTCAGGTAGTTGGCCGCAAACCCGCAGTACTCGACAGGAGGAGTACCTCAGCAGTCTTAGGTTAGTGAGCAGTACCTCGGAGTCGTGACAGGACCACTGCACACTCCAGAGACGGAGCTCTTCAGCAGTTACGGTTTCGATAATGAAAATCCTGGTTTGAGCTGAGACTTTTGACCTTGTGTTTACCTCATGTTTGAGATGGGTCACTTGCTAACTTTGGTATATGTATGGGCATATACCCGGGTAGTGGTTATCCGTCGTTTTCACAATCCTTGTGTTTCCTCATGATTGAGATGGGTTACTTGATAACTTAGGTATATGTATGGGCATATACCTAAGTAGAGTTTATCTGTTGAGATCTTCTTGTGTTTATCCTTGTTGGTTTTAGTGAGACCTTGAGGGTCTCGGGGTCCCTACTGAGTATCGTTATACTCACCCCTGCACGGGCTATGCCCGCACCTCGTTTTGTTGGTTGCAGACGACGGACAGTGCTGACACAAGCCGAAGGTTCGAGGACTGGACGGTACCTGGAGGTGGACTATACGACGAGGCGGTACCCGGAGGTGGACCACTGGGTGGGACATACTCGGAGCCGATGGCGGGACCCGAGGAGCAGAGGAGCTATCTGTACCCACCCTTCAGGTGGGATTTCCAGTGGACATCTCAGCGTAGCAGCTTTACTTTTCAGTCGTTGTTTTCCCTTTCGAGTTGTACTTTACAGTTGGGCTTGTATTTCCGGCCCCTTTTTACTTTTTAGCTCTTCTTTTGTACTTAGTGTTTTACTTCCGCTTGTACTCTATGGTGCTTGTTTTCTTTTATAAAGGCAATGCCTTCCCAGTTATCGGGATTTTACGCCTTTGGTGCTAGTCGCCAGCCCCTGGCCTATGGAAGGCGGGCTTGGGGTAGTCACGGCACGGGCCCCGAGGACAGGTCGTGACACTGAGACTCTTACACCTGTTGCGACAAGGAGGACTACACCGTCATCTGAAACAAACAGCCTCTAACACCCTCTACCCTTGCATCCAAGTGCAAGGCAGCCAACTCTCCCATCACTTTCCAAACATCAGTGGATTCCCGAACCACTTCCCTATGTGACTTCCTGCTCAGGTCATCAGCCACAATGTTGCCCTTACCTTCAGTGTAAGAGATCTTGAAGTCACAGTCTTGGAGAAACTCGACCCATCTACGCTGCCGCAAGTTCAGGTCACACTGGGAGAAGATATAACGTAAGATCTTGTGATCTGAGAAGACCACAAAGCACTCCCCAGAGAGGTAATGCCTCCACAAATTCAATGCGAACACTACTCATGCAAGCTCCAGGTCATGGGTGGAATAGTTACGCTCGTGAGGGTGCAACTGCCTAGACCCATAACAGATCACACCCTTCTTCTGCATCAGTACGCACCCCAAACCAAGGCCAGAAGCATCAAAAAACACCTCATACAACAACCCTTCCTCTGGAAACCGGAGTATGGGATCACTGACCAACTTCTCCTTCAGGTAGTCGAAATATTTCTGGAACTGCTCGCTCCATAGGAAGACCTGGTTCTTCCTAGTGAAAGTTTTCAATGGAGCAGAAACTCGAGAGAAGTCTGAAACGAACCTCCGATAGTAACCTGCTGACCCCTGGAAACTATGAACTTCTTCCACGCTCTTGTGTGCTTCCCAAGAAACAACTGATTCCACATTAGATGGGTCCATTGACACTCCATGCTGAGACACCATAGGCCCAAGGAATTGTACTTCTTGTGTCAAGAACTTCACTTCGACAATTTCCCGTAAAGCTGGTGGTGTCGAAGGACTTCCAAGACTGCCCTGAGATGCTCAACGTGCTCCTCCTCTGATCTTGAGTAGATCAGGATGTCATCGGTAAACACAATGATGAACCGGTCCAGAAAATCTCAGAAGACAAAGTTTATAAGTCCCATAAAAATATCTAGTGCATTCGTAACTCCAAACGGCATCACTGCAAACTCGAAGTGCCCATACCTACACTTGAAAGCTGTCTTCGAGATGTCACTGTCCTTCACCCTCAGCTGATGATATCCCGATCATAGATCAATCATAGAGAACCAATCTGCTCCCCTCAGCTGGTCTAAGAGATCATCTATCCTTGGGAGGGGGTAACGGTTCTTGACTATTACCTGTTTCAACCTTCGGTAGTCTATGCATAGCCTGAGACCACCATCTGCCTTCTTCACGAAAAAAACTGGAGCACCCCATGGTGACATGTTGGGTCGAACAAACCCCTTCTCCATCAGATCGTCAATCTGAATTCACAACTCCCGCAACTCCGAAGGTGACATTCGATAAGGGGCCATCGAAATCGGACAAGCACCAGGCTGTAAGTCTTTCCTAAACTCAACATCATGTCGGGGGGGTAGAGTCACAACCTCCTCAGGAAAAACATCGAGGAACTCTCCAACAACCTCTGGGACATCCATCATCTCCATATCAGCTGGAACCACAGATAACCCGCCTAAAAAAGAAAGGACAGGCTCCACACGTCGGATTCCCACCTGATAGCTCCTCTCACCAAAAAAAGATACACGCTGCCCGTCCACATCAGAGAACACGACTCTACTCCAGAAGCAGTCGATTACGGCACTAACAAAAAACAACCAATCGATTCCTAGGATGACATCATATGGTTACATATATAGAAAAAGAATATCCCCACTAGATCGATGTGGTCCCAACATCAACCCACATCCCCGGAAAACACAAGATACGCTGGTCTGGCCTCCAACTAGTGTACTCAGCACCAGTGGTATGGAAAGTCTCTCTATGTCTAGTCCCAGAGCGTGGGCTAGACCAGGTGCAACAAAGGAGTGTGAAGATCTAGAATCGAACAAAGAAAAAACGAGAGTGTTGAACAAACAAATCGTACCTCGTACCACCTCTTGTCCTGTTGGAGCTATCAACTCTACTACGTGCAACTGTCCACACCCATCTCATCTGCCTCTCTGATGTTGTCCACCTCCCCGACCACGCCTTGATCGAGGTCCTTGAGGAGCACCCTGAGTTCGGCATCCTCCCGCAAAATCTTCCCTCAGAGGAGCCTGGTCCTGCTGCTGTTGGGAGGGCCTCACCAAAAACTGGGGCTGTTGAGGTGGGCGCTGAACCTACACACCTCCACCATAATGAGCTCGGGTCGGGCACCGACTCTGAATGTGCCCAAAACCTCCACAAGAAAAACACTTCGGTCTTAGGCTCAGGGAAAAGTGATGAGGACCTGAAGATCTGAATTGGAACTTCGGGGGCCTGCTCTCCACTGGCCTGAACCTGGAAGGTCCCATCGCAGGAGACCTACTACTGACTGCATTCCCCTTTGACGAACCTGGCTGAAACCCCTCACGTGGTGCACCTCCCAGCGAGTGCATCCTCTCTACAACCTTTTCCTTCTTCTGTACTACCAAGTACATCGGAAGGGTGAAGGGGGTGACAGCATACTGGAGCGAAGGACGAAGTGCCTCCTCCAAACGTCTCGCCCGAGACTCCTCATCCAGAAAGAGATCTGGAGCAAAGCGTAGGAGATCCTTGAACTTGATCCCTAACTCTCGTACAGACATACTCCCCTGCTGGAGGGAGAGTAACTCCTGCCGTTTCTCCACCTTGATCATGGAAGAAAGGAATTCCTCTCATAATTTCTTCTCAAAGTCTGTCCATGGAACCTCTGCCTCTATCCTCTCTCCGAGGTAGAGTGTCCACCACTGTCGTGCCACACCTCTCAGCTGACTGACTGCTAGGGGAACCCAGTACTCCCTAGGAGCACGGATCAAGGTAAAAGTTATCCCCAGCTCCTTAATCCACCCCTCTATCTCCGTATCCGAAGTACTACCCTCGTACATCTTGAGGGTTTGCTGCTGAAAAGAACGTAGATTCTTCTGCCACTGGCTATTTTCCTCCTCTCGGTCAATCCAACACCGATCGACCGCCTGAATCTGCTGGGCCTCGGCCATCTGAGTCACCTGGGGATGACGTCCAGGTGCCAAAGTTGTACGGTAAACAAGGATCGCCTAAGCCCAAGTAGTAAGGACATTTCTCAAGGTTTTATTTTATCACATTATTTCAATTTCTTTCCTAGAATTTCCAAATCAAGTAAAACACAATCATGATGATGCATGTACCTTCCCTAAGGTCTCTACCCTGCAATCAATGTGGTCTCACTTGGTTGTGCGGTAGGATCAAAGTCCTGGCTTCAGATCACGGGGAGCCCTAAAATCCTGTGTCCTAGCCGGTCACCCCTAGCCTATGTCACTCACCAAGATTAACCAACACTATTTCCCTACCATCCTATGCAATCCTCATTGTGACTAACTCAAGACTCTATCCTATCTCTCAATCATCACCTCTGATACTATTCTGTCACGACCCCCTCCCACCAAAGATGCCCCTCCTCAGCTGGAAATGGTGAATGGGAGATAATGACCCCCGAGTCCTGCCTCCAGTAGGCCCCAGGGTGGCGACTAGCACAAAGGGTATGATTTTTCACAAATATTGGAGGCATTACCATTTTTATTAATTAATATCGGGAAATAGGACAAGTCAACCACCAAAAAAAGAAAAGAACGGAGTGTATAGAAATAAACCCAAACCAATACCACATGTATGTTTAAATAGTTCTGAAACAAGGTACAAATACAAGAAATCTCAAAAGGTATAATACCAAAAGAAACAAGTACAGAAAACTGGAGCAACTCCAATTGTCTCGACTAGTAGGGTCCCGCGTGGCCCTGGTAGTCCTCCTGGAAACCTGAAAGTAAACGTAGGGTGAGCATACAAGTATACTCAGTAGGGAAAGCTAAATCTCTCGTGCACAAGTGGGGAGACATCCTAATGTTCCGTGATAACGACAGAAGAAACCAAAACCTAACAAGGAATTCTATCCACCCAACCTCACCAGCCACACTCACCAAAAACACAGTCACAACAGGTATTAGTATATAAGAACAAGAGTATTGGGTACCCTGCACCATTTTCCCCCACTAGCTAGCTACTCTTCCTAATGACGAACGTTCTGATGCTACCACACTCTTCCCACCCGCACACACCTGGACCTCACAACCACGTATCCCTCCCACACACACCCGGGCCTCACAACCACATATCTTTCCCGCACACACGTGGGCCTCACAACCACGTATCCCGCCCGCACACACCTGGGCCTCACAACCACGTATCCCGCCCGCACACACCTAGGCCTCACAACCATGTATCCCGCCCGCACACACCTGGGCCTCATCCCGAAGGTTCTTGGGAAATAGTAAAACCTGCCCGAAGAGTCTTGTGCTAAACCACCTCAATTGAAACCTACCTGAAGAGTCTGGGGTGTAAGGTCGCCTCAAGCCATCACAGCCTGGGGAAGAAGGAGGAGGAAGGAGCTGTTAACTAAGGGGAAGACACCCTCTCCCATGAAATGGGAGTGTTCGGCACTAAGCGCTCAACATGGGTGGGGTTCAATAAAACACAAAGACACAGATATATATATATATATATATATACCAAACAGTCAGCCCAACCTATGGCTTCTAATCAGAGAACTGAGCATGTGCCTCGTCATGGCTACTACGAAGCATGCATAAAACAAACAATCCCCAACCCCATTTAGGTTTTCATGTTTCAATCGAATTAGTTTATTAGTTCTTTAACTACTGGGAAACTATACACAACCAACCATATCGATCATTCGTAAAGCATATCCCTACCATCCACAAATCAAGTTAAGAAAACACAAGCAACACAACCAAGTCCTTCTTAATAACCAACCAACCCCGTTAATTATTATTCTCATTCCATTACCATGATCCACCATTCATTAACTCTCCCACTTTCATTTATTATTAACAACTCATAGTTTTATCACATTCAAACCCATCCCTGCAGCCCCGCTACCAACCACCAAAACCAAAACCACACCATACATCATCATCCCTTGATATGATTTATCACAACCTCACTTCCCATCACCAACATAGCATTCACACAAACCCACAAACAATCCAACCACATCCCCACTTCTCACCCGGTCCACGACAACCCACAAAACACCCCCTTCACATAAACAAACCCCAACAGCACCCACATGTTTATTATTTTAATTTAGTTCAATCGGGGTGATCACACAAGGGTTCCAGATTTTCATTTAGTTAGCCAAATTTACGTGATTAACCAATTTCCACATTCCACAAATTTTTCATCCATAAATGGTCTAGAAAGATAGGGAAGCATTTAATTGCGCAAGTAAAGGCCCCCAACGACCGTGATTTTCAGTAGGCATGTGCCTATTGGATTCACAACATAATATCACAGGATATAAATGATGTAACTCCAATCAAAACTTCACAACCCCATTATATAATCCATTTATTATCTTTATTAAACTGGTTCAAATGTGTTTCACGTAAACAAGAGGACACCCACCCCGCATGATGCACAATTTAGAGAGACGAAGGTAAGATCCCTACCTCAACAGGTTCTGATCACAATGCTCCCCCATATCAACTTTAGAAGACGTCCGTCAGTATCTGTCACTTCTGGAAAAACCCAGAAAAACCTCCTTGGGTGGAAGATGGGAAGGAAAGGCTGACAGATCCATGCTCATAAGTTTCACCTCGTCGTTACGATCCCATGGCTGCTGATGGATCGTAAATCGGAGCTCGGATGAAGAAGTTATGGAAGAAAGGAGCCTTAGAGTCTCTTAGGAGAGCTCTGCTCAGAGGAAAGGGGAGGAGAGGGGTGTGTTGAAAAGGAGGAGGGGACCCCTCCTTTTATAGGCGTGAAAAGAAAAATTACACGGCGTGTACTTTATGGTACACGGCATGTACTTTGCCATTTCATGCGGCCACCACGCGGCTTCCAACACGGCCTTCAATGCGGTACGCGGCCATTGACTGGTCAACACACCATTTGAAGCTAACACATACGTGGGGAGACACTACATGGCATGTAGTATTGGGTACACAGCGTGTACCCATTTATTTCACACGGCTCCAACACGGCACACGGCCGTTGACTGGTCAACACACGGTCTGAGGGTAACGTGTACGTAGGGAGACACTACATGGCGTATGGTATTGGGTACATGGCGTGTACCCATTTATTTCACATGGAAAGGGCACATCCTTCAACACGGGTTATACCTGGTGAGGGGGTACACGGCGCGTACTCACACTACACGGTGTGTAGTTTCAAAATTCTGAAAAGCGTGGTAAAAGTCCATTTTACCCTCCATAACACTTCATGACCCTCTTTTTGACAAAGGAATGGGCCGGAGAGGTCCAGGACATTACATTTAATATTATTTGTTTTACTGGTTTGGTTGTGTCTTGAGTTATATTTTCTACTCATGTATCGTATTGGGGTTCGGTTGGTTATTTTTTATATAGTTTTGAAGTTTATATTTCAAAGGAAAAATCATCCCCCAAATGTTCTTAAGGACATTGGAATTTATTTCTTTCCTTTTGTGTCTTGGGGATGTCACATAATACCTAGTATCACTTCCACCTCTTCTCAAGCTAATAAATAGGGGTGGGATGTTACAAATGGTATCATATTCGGTCAGTCAATCAGTTTTTTGGGGACAAATGGTGTCATTTTTATTTGGTTCTAGAGTTAGGAATGGTATAAGTCAATCTATTGGGATGTTATCAAGGAGATATTATTGGGAAAACTTGAAATTTAGATAATAAAAATAAAAATATAACCAATTTATGTTGAACTTTAATTTACCAGGGTTTTTGGGTACATGAGTGTTTTAAGACATGTTTCAGTGAGTTTTCACCTCATCATCATGGGTTTTTAATTAAATTTTCTTACGTAAATTGATATTAAGACTTTCCAATAGGGATTTATTTTTCATTTTGAGTTCTTTGTTTTATGAAATGGAAAAAGTGTTGATTTTTGAAAATAATGAAAATGGATGATTTTAAAAAGCATGGTTGTAGTATTTTCAGAAATGGTTAAAATGTTTAAAATGGTTTAATTATGGAAATCTATGTTGTGATATGTGTTGATGTGTTAAATTCGAATTGATAGCCTTTGGTTTTTAATGACTGATACTAAATATATTTTTGTTATAGTAATAGTGAATGGCATTTGGTAGGCATTGTAGAAATCAACTAGAAGAGGCTGCTGGAAATTTGGTTGCACCTAAGCTAGGGGTGAACCAAAAACTGGTCTAAATTATTGTCCAAAATATTCAGTACATGGATAAGGGTAATATGAATGATAAACCATGGAAATTGGATCATTAATTTCAATTCAAAAAGTGGAATCCACCCATCTTTTGGGGGGATTCTGATCCAAAAAAAGTATGGTTAAATAGGATGAATCAAATCTTTGATTTCCTTGTAAAACTAGAAGATATAGAAGTGAAGTTAGAAACATATATATGGGATTATTTGTCATCCCAGTATATGGAATTAGAAGTTCATTCTAAATAAGACCAAGGAAAGACTAGAGAGGATTTTGAGTAATTTTTTAATAAGAAATTCAATCCTCACATATTTTAAATTGTTAAAACAATGGAATTATTTAGTTTAAAGAAATAAAACCTCATGGGGAGAGATTATTCAGATAAATTTGTGAATTTAGTCCAATTTTCCTTGAAAGTTACTGCAGGTGCATCCTTGAAGGCACTCATTTTTTGAGTTGGGTTGATTCGAGAAATTCACACAAATATTTTTTTGATTTTTGTAATAGATTATATAGAGATGGTCATAGAGCGATGGTGGAAGAAAGGAATATCTCAATAAATATAGTTATAGGGAGCATGTTTAGTCTTATGGGAATAGGTGGGAAATATAATGCTGGGAACAAGTGGAAGAGGTAAACCTACCTCCAAAGTGGTGGTACACATTAGAATAAGACCATGGGATTAGTAAACATTCATCCTTATCCAAAAAGTAAGTCATGATGTTTTCAATGAAGATATTTTGACCATATAAAGTGATATTGTACAGCACCAACTAGAGTATGTCACAATTTAAATAAGATGGGAAAACATTAGAATTATTGTCATAGAGATCCAAGTTAATCTCCTAGAGACACATATCATGTTTCTCAGGAATATTATGCTTTAACCGGATGAGTGAAGAAAAACAACTATTTTCAATATAATAGAGTGAGCTAAGGATATTCTGGGAACACTGTGACTCATCAACTAGTACAATATTAATAGGGTAACAAAGAGAAAAACGAATGATTGAGAAATTTTTTGGAGCTGAAAAAGTCAATGTGGATCATCAATCCTTCCCTTTGATGGTGAGAGGTATACATATTTTAAATTTTACCCATATATATCATTTTTTGATATGGTCACATCCCACTCATTTACTACCTCCTGTCTTATTTATAGTATGGGTTTTCATGTTGATATAATGTCTTCTGTGTTGAAACTTCAAACTCCTATTGGGTAAAAAGAATGTCAATCCTTTATGTGTAAATATTATTCTATAATAATAAATGGGGATAGATTACTTTGGTATCTATATGTACTTGAGATGGATGTCTATGAATTGATTTTGGGTATATAATGGTTGACGTTATTTCAGGCTCACGTCGATTATTAGTATAGAAAGGTTACTTTCACTTATTTTTATGGAATCAAGCATCTCATTAGACGATATTGGGATATAAAGGTAAGTAGAGAATGAATTCTAGAACGGGTGTTTGGAACCATCTCATATCAAATGGTAGTTCTGAACTTGGAATCTATGGTTGATATTAGGAATAGAGATTTTCTAACTATTTTTTACTAGTTTCATAATACTTTCCTTGAAAATTTATTAGGTCATCCACCCAAAAGATAATTGTATTTTATGATTTACCTCTTATCAAGGACCAGTACTATCTCACATTTTTCTTATTTGATGGAACCTAAAAAATTTAGTGAATTTAAAGTTAATTTGGAAGAGTTTCAAAGTAAAGGGATCATTCATCCAAACATGTCTCAATGGACAACGTAGGTTCTGTTTATAAAGAAGGCAGATAGAACTCTCAGACTTTGTGTGGATTATCATAATCTTGACCAATTTACAATAAAGAATCGATATCATCTTCCATGAATTGATGATATGCTTGATCAATTTAATGGATCTTGGTGGTTCTATAAAATTAAATTACATTCTGGGTATTACAAATTGTGATTTTGGAAGGTGGATATTCTCAAAAAAATCAGAAATAGATATGGCCAATATGATTATGTGTATATGCCTTTTGATCTTACGAATGCGCCATTTGTCTATATTTAATTGATGAATTTAATCTTTAATATGTGCCTAGATTCCTTTGTGGTGGTTTTTTTAATTATATACTATAGTGTTCTTGGATAAAATCAAAACATGAGTTACACTTGGATATAGTGATGGGTCGAATGTGTAAGAATCATTTGTATTCCATGTTATCAAAGTGTGATTTTTGGATAGAAGAGTTGAATTTCCTCAGCCATGTCATTTCTAAAAAAGTAATTTTTTAGATTCTAAAATGATAGATGTTTTTATCTATTGGAAACATCTGAAGAATGTATTTGATATATGTATTTTCATTGTCTTAGTGGGATACTATAGATGTTTTCTATATGTTTATTGAGGTTTGGCATCAATGGTTATATCTTTCATGATGAAATATTTTCCTTTACAATGGAATAATGAATATGAGAAATATTTTCAAGGACTTAAGGTTAGAATTGCATCATAACCTATCCTCATGTTTCCAAAGTCTAGATGGGGCTATGTAGTCTATTATGATACATCAGCATTTTGTTTGGGATGTGTTCCCATGCATGGGGATCCTGTTGTTTCTTATGGTTTACAAAATTTTGGGTTTCATGAGAAGAACTACCCAACACATGACATGGAATTATCTGTTATGGTCCATGCTTTAAATAATTTGCATCATTATCTCTATGGTGAAAAATTAACAAATTTTATGAATAATAAGAGTTTAAAACACATTTTCTCAAAATAGATATTTAATTTAAGGTATTGAAGATGGATAGATTATCAAAATATGTTTGAATTTGACTTGATGTATACATTGGGTAAAGGGAACTCTGTAGTGGGGGCATTGAGAAATAATTCATATGATTATTTGAATAAATAGGATTTAGACCAGTGGAAACTAATGTCAGTCATAGAAAATATGTGTTTAGAATGCTCGAACCAAGGTGGTTTTGAAGTTTTCTTCCCATTTTTTTCTTTTGATTTTCTTGAGTAGGTTAGATTTTCTTAGACATCTGATATTTATTTTTTTACCATGAGGTCAAAACTCAATGGTGGGGAGACCATTAAGGGTTAGAAGCTAGATGGGTGTTTAGTGTTGTGGTTTAGAGATTATATGGTTATACCTTTGGGTTATCAAGAACATATTCTTAGTGCCTACCACCATTTGATATGGGATGTTAATCTTAGAATAAAAAATATGTATAGATCATTGAAAGCATATTTTTGGTGGGAAGGAATGGAAATAGTGTGGTGGATTATGTCTTGAGAAGCTTCACTAATTAATAGGTGATGGTAGAGCATCAACAACCATCTCTATATTACAGTCTTTACCGATTCATATATCAAAATGGTAGAAGATAGCTGTGTATTTTTTTAATACATATACCAAGAATGGATAAGAAACATGAGTCCATATGGTTGATTATGGATCTGGTCACAAAGTTGTTCTACTTGATCCCAATTCATAAAACTAATTCAGGGGAATAATTTTCAAAAAAAATTGATAAATTTTAAAGACGCACAGTATTCTAGTCTTGATTTTATTTGATAGAGGACTCAGGTTTACATCTCATTATTGGAAATACTTATACCCATCCCTTGGAAGGCAGTTCATTATGATTATGGCTTATCATCCTAAAATGGATAGACCGTTTGAACGAACAATCCAAACATTAGAAAATATGCTTAGGGATTGTGTAATGGATTATTGTGGCTCTTGGGAGGAGTATATACCGTTAGTGTAGTTCTCATATAACAATATTTGTTATAACTTGATACATATGGTTCTTTTTGAATCATTGTATGGGATTCATTTTTGTTCTCCATTTTTTTTGGGTGGAAAAATGTGAGACTTAACTAATTGGACCACGACTTATGATTGAAACAATATAGAAGATTTAGTTGATCAGAAAGAGGATAGATATTGCTCAAAGTCATCAGAAATAATATGCATATCATCATTAATGACTGTGGTTATTTTAGGGGAGTGATCATGTGTTATTTAGAATCTCTCCAAGGATTCAGCATCGACTTTTTGATAAATAGGACAGTTTGCCTCCTTAATGAATAGTCCCTCTTAAGATACATGAATGAGTTAGTGAGGTGGCATATTAGTTGTCTTTTCCTCCAATTTTTAGTTTAGTACACAATGTGTTTCATGTATATTAGTTAAATAAGTGCTAACCCGATCCAAACCATGTGATTCAATGGGATCATGTTGACCTAGAGTCATATTACATGTTAATTCATGTGCCAGTACGGATTTTGGATATGCAAGATAATATATTTATAACACCCCAAGATTTTTTGGTATGTATCCTCTTAAATATATAGCTTATGTTGCACACAACACTAAGCATCAATGAATAGTAATATACTATTAAATAGTAAGTTGACCATTGGAATAGTAATGTAACAATTAAGAATAATAATGTTTCCATTAAAATAGTAACATAACCTATTAAAGTATAAATAAAATTTATTCATCTTAAAAATGTAAATATGATATAATTATATCATAGTTTAACTAAATAAATGTTTTAAAAATGATAAATTAATTGTTGGTATTTCTGTGAAACATAAATGTTTATTTATAATATTACAATTAATATAATGATTTAAAAGGAAATTTATTTTCATAATATAGATTCATGAATTAATATTTTTTAGTATTATAATTATAATATAATTTTATGAGACCTTAATTAATTTTTCAAAGTATCACACGATCGGTTATAATTTTAAAATCGGTATTTTTTTGAATAAATGATAATTTAAAATAAAAAATAAATTTATCATATTTATAAAATTATTTTTAAAAAATGGAGTTCATTTTTCAATTCCACACATTGAAAAAAATTAGGTGTAATTTTTTGTATTTTTCTAAAACAGTTGAATTTTTAGTAAATAGTAAAATACAGTAATTTGTGGTATATATACATTATAAGTTAAATACACTATTAGTTGGGTGTTAAATGAGGAACTCACCATAATAATTAACTATATTTCTTTATTTATTTTATTTATTCATGGAATCTTCACTATTTCTTATCTTGATCCAAAATAATAAACTAATGAATACAATAATCAAAAAAACACTCCTCTCCCCCACTATAAATACCACACCTCGCCACCTCTTCTCCTCACACCTATTAAACCTTGAATATTTCCCAATTTCTACCAAATCCTTTTACCAACCCTATTATGCATATCTAGGAGGTTCTGGTCTCAACAAAATACCCAAAACAATTTACCTGAGGTTCTCAATGAGAATAATTTAAGAGGTAAACTCCTCTTTCACTTTCTTTATTTTCTTTCAATTTATTTTTTTTTATACTCTCCACACCTCCTCCATCAAAACATTCATGATAAATAAAAAATCTTATATATAATATAATTTTATTATATCAATGTAAAATCATCCATCAAGTATCTTCTCATCTTTATTTATTATAAAAATGAAAACATCGTCTACGAGGTGTCGATTTACCACCTTCGTGGACAACGTGTTTTCTTTTTTCAATTCTATCCTCAAGGCTGTTCATAAAACCATTTTTATAGTTAATCATGATTATTATATATTTATTATGTATTATTTAAATTTTTTTAACTAGTATATATAGATAATATTAATTAATAATTCAACAAAACTACTTTGTGATAATTGAAAATTCACCAAAATAAACTAACGTTCATAGTTAAAATTTTATATAATGAATCATCATCATATGTAGAAAAACAATTATATATAAAAACATTTAATATTTTTTAATTTCATTAATAAATTATAATTTAAATTAAAGAGAATTATTTCCCATTTTACATGATCCTTCGTACACGTATACAAGTGAACTAGTCCTGAAAACCAAAGAAACAAACACTCCCAAATGAAAAAAAAAGTTGAATCTTATAAGTCATAGAAAATTACGTAAATGAAATTAATAAAATTATACTAAATAATTGGAATATATTAATAATTAAATTATTAATGATTCTAAATTCATTATCTATGACATTAAGTGCAAGCTCATAATACTTTCGAACATAAGGTAAGGGGTTTATCATCACACATTTATTTTTGTGAGATATGAATTATTCACAACTTTTTTTTATGTGTGGTGTATTTATACTACCTATTGATGTATCATTTCATGAATCTATTTATATTAATGTTATTAACTATTTCATTTTATGATAATTAATTATATGGTGTATACGGTTTGACTATTTGCAAAGTGGTAAGAGATTATCCCCGAACCTCTATTTTTCCATTGGGTTGCACTTTCTCTATCTTTACCCCAAATTTAATTCTTAATTATTATTTTGTACTCTTCATAAATTATGTGTGTATGTTCCAAATATATTTACCCAGCTCAATTATTCTTTCTTTGATGGGAAATACATGTTTTATAAGGTTTCCTTTTCAATTCCTCCCGATAAGAATGCCCGATTTAAGGGAACTTCCAGATTTATTACCCATTTTGAAGTGAACTCCATAACCTATTTTAAGCCAAAATTATTTTTCTAAAATCAATAATTTTATTATGAAAAATTATCTTGGTTCATTTCTAGTTTTATATAAATAATTATGCCTTTTATGTTTTAAAGAGTCTTTAATATTTTCCCTTAAACTGCACTAAAGGGCCTCATTTCTAAAGTTTCTTAAACACTATTTTTAAATGTTTTTTCTTCAGTTGGACATCATTTATCATGATATATGACTATTTTCCCTTATTAATTTCAAATTATTATTTAAATCCATTCTTTCATGGATTCAATTTTGATATTCCATTTGGTTATCCTTTATTCACCACTTATTCCTTGTGTGCAATGCATGTATACTTCCCTTTTATTTATGATCACCAGTCATTGAAAATTTTATTAAATATACATATTTATTATATCATGGATATGATTATTTTATTATTCATATACCATTTTTATATACATTTTTTTCGTTGAATGTTTTTATCTAAGTGAATCTATGTATGAAGAATGTTTTAAACATGCAGTGGGGGTGGGGACAAATATTATATAGCCCCTCAAGGCATCGATAGGTATTGTGAGACAAAAAATTTGGTGTTAAACCCTTAATTATTGTTTCCTAGCAGAATCAGATGAGTTTTTACCCTCATACGTAAATTATCGTAATAGTGTAATGGTTCATGTTCTAGATATATGGCGGCCAATAAATAAGAATTTTATTCATTCAGTATTCAGTTATTACTTTCTATGAGGTTTTCACTATGAGAAAATCCATGGATTATTTTTCATTCTCATTTTATTGATGGAGTGTTTTTTCAAATTATTTACCTTTTCATAATTTCTATGACTTAATGAATTTACTTCATTTGTTATTATTTCATATAACACTTAATGAGTGTTTGAGGTCACCCATTAATTTGTTTTCCATTCCTAGGTAATGAAGATGAAACCTTTGTATAAGTGATAAGAAGCAGTTTATTTTCTTTTGTTATATACTTTGTTTAATTAAAAATGTAATAAGGGAACCATGTATGTATCAAGTTTCTTTAATTTTACTAAACTGATCGATCATTGGTGATGTGATATATTGTATCTATGCCATTGTAATAAAATTACTACTGACTCTAGGCTAATGGGGTTGGTTTGTTACAATATTTCACAAGGAAAATATCAGTATAGTGTGGTTTTGATGGAAACATGGTCTGATTTGGGAAGAAATTTTGGAGTGTGAAAAGGAAATGATAGGGCAATGGCCTGAACTCTTCCGAGAAATCATTGGGCTTATAATTTCTAGGGAAGGAAAGGCCAATGGTGGGAGGAATTTATCACCCCTTGTTTCAGATACATAACCCTTTATTCAATTATTTTCAAGAAATATAATTCTCAAGTTATGTTTTCAAAGGTTCTGAGGTGTTTTTTCATGTTTTAGAGGTTTTTCTAGAGATGCATGATTTGTGAATGGTTATTAGAAATCATACACCACCTCCAAGAAATCGTGCAATGGAAGATAGTGGGAACAAGGTAAGGGAATGGTTAGTGCACAGTTTGCATAAACCATGTGAGTGGCTAGGATAAACCATGATTCTTGAAATTGATGGAAAAATATGGTTGGTTCGTGGTTTGTCTAACCATGTCAGCCAACCGTGTGAGGTATAGCCTTAAGACAATAGCATCACGTGATTGGAGCGTGGTTTTCCAAATTGTGTGGCATAACTATGCGTCATACATTTATCCCTCTTTAAATTGTAGATCTAATATGAATTAACCACTTTAACCCTCATTTATTCCCTAAGATAGTAAGATCCTAAATTCTTTTTTCTTCCAAGGCTTCAGAGATGATCTACTTTGATCCTAGATCAATCCTTAGGTGAATCAAAGTATATTGGAGGACCAAATTCATCAGTGAGTACCCGTTATTAATCATTATTCTTAGATCCAAGGTTCTTATCTCTATTAAAACCATAGATATATTTCTTTATGGATATATATATATATATATATATATATATCTGTTTGTGTGTGTGTGTGTTATTAATGGAATTATGATGAAATATTGTCAGATATAGTGAAGGAAATATTGGTTGTGATCGGATTTTGAATTTTTATGGTGTCATTCTTTATTTTTATCAATGTTTGTAAGGTAGGTTACTTCTCTCTTATATCCAAATTAATAATAACTTATAGTATTTGTTTTTATTAAATTAATGTCTTGAAATGTCTTTGAAATCCTTGTATTATTCTTGATGGAAACCCATTGTGGATATGGATTTGGAATTTGGAAAAAATGGATGGATTTCAAAAAAACCATATTTTATTATAATTTTAAAATGATGGTTTTAAAATTTTGATTTGGTTTGCATGTATGTAAATTTTTTGTTGAAATTATTAAAAGATTATAAATATTTTATTTAGAATTTTTTATCATTGATATTTGGTATACATGGTTGGTATGAGTTCATTTTCATTAGATGTGACCTTCTGGAATGGGCATGTTCCATTAGGGAATTTGGTATTTGTTACCTTATGAAAACTTGGTAAATAAATGAGAAACCTCTAATGAGTGTGAAACTATCACTAGGGAATGCATAGTGTGTCTATGGACATGGTTTTCGGTATGACAAATAAATTGAGAAATGGGTTGAAAGAATTTTTTTATTTCTTTCCACAAAAAATTAGAATTGACTTTGATATAAACTATTTTTATTACTTAAAACTATTTTATATAAATTGTGATAACAAGTATTTTCCTATTGTAATGAGTTAGTAAGTCATTGGGGAAATCCTACTGAGTTATACTCACCCCCTACTAGGGCACTATTGTTCATTTACAAATGTCATTTATCGAGACACAAGTAAAGGCAAGGTATCTCGCTTCTTTAGTGATTCTTCTTGATACCATGGGAATGGCATGTGGATTTGGATCTTGGAATAAGTTGGGGGTTGTTGGATAATGTCTTTGGATAATTTTGAGTTTTTGGTCTTTTGGTTTTATTTCATTATTTCTTTTGGTTTCATCTTGTACTCTGATATGCATTATTGGTTTGTTCGTGTTTTAAGTTGTATTTTGTACACATGCATCATATAGAGGTTTGTGTGATTAGTATTTATGTAGTTTAGATATTTATCTTTCAAAATTAAATTCACCACCCCCCCCCCAATGTATTAACTTTATTGGACATTATTTCCAACCTTTCGTGTCTTGGGGATGTTACCTAAGTCATAGTATAACCATTGTCTCTTCCCAAGCCAATGAAGAGGGGTGGGATATTACAACAAGCCTATAGAAAGAGGAATGAACTCATAGTATGAGAATAACTCTACTTGAATATGTATCATGAGTGATGATAGAATAAAATAATTCAATGTGAAGAAGATCTCAAAATTGGCATGTTTAATAATAATAAATTGATATTCTTGGATGGAAGGAAGAAGAAGATTCTCTATTTCTAAAGGGAACGAGTAAAATACATGGGTTGATTATCGAGATTCAATGCTTGAGGATAAGCATAATTCAAGTGTGGGGGTATTTGATGCCTTTATTTAACATGAAAATATTTTAAAATTTTTATAGTAAATTTCAATGATGAACAATGCGCACAGAGGGAGGACCTGGGCCTGTTGGGCCTATTCATATTGACATGGGCCCATGAGTATATGCGAACTAATCCCCCATTTCCAAAGAACTATATGTTGGAGCTTCCACTATAAGGACCCAACCTTAACACATTACATAATCCTGAGTTTTAAAAAAGGAAATACATTCTTACACATTGAGGATCTTTTCAGGTTTAGAGTTTTAGGTAATTAGAATATAAAACAAACATAACATCCAATAAACATTCATGTGGATACAATTAAAACAATTTCCATTTTTTCAAAATATAAAACATTTCAAAGAAAACATAATTTCTTTTAAAAATATTCATGACATTTAAATTGTCTTCCTTAATTCACATACACATTCTTATAACTTGTGAAAAACATTTAAAAACTTGGGGTGATCACAAAAAGCCCAGAAGGGATATAAGGAAAGAAATCATTAGTTAAGTGGTAACATAAAAACCAATCAAACCCATTTCATAAAAAATTATTAACATACATAGAAAAATAACGTAGTTTCCTTAGAAAATATTTATCATATCACTCTTACATTCACCCTTACACAAGGAATAACTATTTGGTAAAATTTCATCTCTGGAGTACCCAATTAATTGGAGAGCTATAATGGGGCTCACCCATAATATCTTGAGATATAATGGCCTCAAACCAACATATACTAACATATAATGGGCTCAACCAAACATAATTATGTCCAAGGAACATATCATGGTAAAAAAGTTTCATGAAATCAGGATAAACAACTCCTTCCATATACATATATAAAAAAACAATCTTTCTAAATTTTATTAAAGATACTTTTAAAAGGATTTTAAAAGGAAAGTACCTTAAAAATATAAATAAAGTTTGAATTAATGTAATCAAATGGATATGTGTATGTACTATAAATACACATAATACAACATAATATAAAAAAAATCATCACACAAATAATCTTAATACCACATAATGAATAAAGTATAAGGTTAACCCAAAGATTGGAAATTGGGTTAAGAATTCCCTTACCTCAGGTTTGTCTTACTTAAAATGTGTGTAAATATCCTTTATAATGGCTAAAATAGTGTTATTAATATATTAAAAAACATATTCCTGTTTATAATGCCTTATATGATCATTTCATAACATCATTTTATACTTTAATTATTATTATTTTGTTGCTTAAATTATTTCGGGTGCATTCTTTACATGATTTCCAGGGCCGGCCTTCATTTGATTTTCTTATCATATAGAAATGAAATTCCAGAATTGGAATGAAATTGTGTTAATATTTTTCTAGAATATTACAAGATTCTATAAATCGTTTTTATTATATTTTATGAGTATGAATCATTAGTTCAATCCTTAGTGATATCTGTTTAAATCATTTTTGTGGTTCTTCGATAATCAAAAACTAGATTCATTATATAACATAATATTATGTATATATGTTAACTAAAGAACATGAAATAGGATATATAATAAACTTTAAATTATTTTTAAAAAAACTAAAATGGTTTTATATCCAGTTTTTAAGGAAGTAATGGAAATTGTAAACAAATCATCCATGATTTTGGTAAATTGGCACATCACGGAAAGTGTTTTTATTTTTAGAATAAGAGGAATAGGAGAGGAATAATGATGATGAATACATCCATAAACAAAATAAAAATAAATAATATATATAATACTGGATCTTTCATTCCACTTGGATAAGGGGAGGTGAATAGAGTATAAGAAAAGAAAGGAATTTAAAATAAAACACATGAAAAAGGAAGAGGATCCATACCTCTTAATCTCTTCTCCTTGAGATCCTCCTTAAGGCCTTTGGTTTTGGCCTTTTGGTGAGACCTGTAAGTCATGAACGTGTGGAAGAGCCTTGGGCAGGAAATTTGGAAAAACTTATACAATGCTCAAGGCTTGAGAGGTGAGAGAGGAAGAGGGGAATGAGGGTGGTATTTATAGTGGAGGAGGGGAGGTATTTTACATTATTTTAAGAATTATTTTAATATTTTTATCCAAGACTAATAATAGTCTTCATTCTTGTGATAAAAATAGTAAAGAGAGAATTTGATTTTGAAACAAATGGGCTTACAACAGCCATGATATCGAAAATAGTCTATTTAGCTGATAATTTGTATATACGGTATTTTACCGTATTTCACTATGCCTCAAAAATTAACTAATTTCAGAAAACTCCAAAAAAAATCACCCAAACAGTTTTTCAACATGTAGAATTAAAAAATGAACTCATTTTTCTAAAACTAAATTTTTAAATATGATTAATTTAAGTTTTAAATAAAATCATACTTTATTCAAAAATTAAAAAAATTTAAACAATAACACATTTTATATCACCTTGAAAATTTAAATTAGATATCATTATCTTAAATCCTTAAGAAAATAAAATAATAATATAGTTTACTATTCATTAGGGTCATATTACTATTTATATTACTATTCATAAATGTATATTACTATTCCCAAAAATAAAGTTGGTTCCATCAGACTCTGAATAACTTACTGAACACAATTGATGATGATCATTTTTCAGAATTCAAAACATAGATGTGGAAAAATTATGTTTAAAGGCTAGTTATAAATATCTACAAAAAAAAGGTTTCATGAATTTCAATTTATTTTTAAAACCATGGGATATTACAGCCACATCGGGCATTATATAGAATGAGTCTCCAAAATGCTTGTCTAGTATGGGATTCATATTTGTTGCAGCATTGTTCATAATCAAACGGAATGACATCATATTTCTCCTGCTCATGACACTTGATCTCGGATAGACCTTATCTTTGATCTATTCTCCTTCAATCTCTAGACTTCCAAAACTAGACACCAAATACATCCATCATTGCCACTGTCAATCTCATCTCCAAGAAATAAGCCACCATAAAGCCTCAAAATACAATGGTCGACCTCGGAAGCTCAAGGTGATTCTATGTGATCATGATACGATGAGTAATATTTCATATTTGATTAAAATAGATATCGTGGCCATTTTTGTTGTAGTTCAGTAACCAGTTCCCAAGGATGGAGTACCACCATCGAGCTCCATTAATGCCAGCCATTGTTTCCAGTGTCAACATGCTGTTGTGAATGCACTTTTATTGCATGCTACCACTAGATCCTTCAACTTCCCACAACCACTTTTAGTGCCCACTAATACTACCATTGTTTTAATTATGTTTCTTCCTAGTTTCCCTACAACCATCCATGATTTTTTTGGTCTGATATTGTTGGGTCCTACTGTTCCTACAATCATTTCCTATTACCTCCAGATGCTACCATTACATTTTACTTTTACTGCCACTACCAGTGATACAATTTCCACCATGAGATTATAATGTTACTCGATTTCATGTTACCATAAGGAAGTTTTCTGCCTGTCAAAATTGTCACCTACTACCACCGAGTTTCCATTACAGTCCTCTAATTCCAACGCATTCTACTGATATCTTTTACTTCCACCATCTTATGATACCTCAGGTCCTGCCTCTATGTCCATTAAACCCAAAACAGCTTTACAACCATCATCCATTCTCCTACCTCTATTCAAACTATTATTTTATTGTGTAGGGATGATCACGAAAAAATAAGGGGCCATGATTTTCACCAAACTCATTGGCTGAAGGGTTGGAGTCTCTTACACGTCATTTTCTTGACTTAATGAAACATATAAGTTTTGAGGCTGATGAAAATGGATTGATTGATATAAATAATGAAAGAAATATTGTCCATCTTCAATGAATTGAGGGGGGAATTTCAACCCACAACCAAAAATGGAAGGCAATGGGAATAGTTAAGGGAATTATCATGAGGATCTTGAGATGAAGATGAGTGTAGGCCATGAATAAAGAACTTCAAAGGGTAATTACCATAAAGAGTATGTCTCAAGGATTCCACCAAGTCGTTCTCAGTTTTAATAAGGTCCATGCATGAATTTACATCTCACGTAAATAATTTTAATGAATCCATGCATGCGAGGTAAGACCAACCCATAAATAAGAAAATTTTCAGAGGTAGAAATACTCATATACGGAATAATTTACATAATTCCAATTAAGATACACATAGAGAAACCAAATGCGCTCTATGCACATGTGGATTAAAATTCTTGATTAAATTATAACATGATAAAGATTTTTAAAAGTCACATGTCATGGGGAAGTGAATATCTTGAAAAATATTTAGAATGAAAATATAAAAACATTGATTGAATTTATATATATATATGTTTGAGTGTTTGAATGTAAATTTTTGGGAGATAAGAGATGGAATTAAGATATTTATATTAACTATAAATACCAGGAAGAACTGTGGATAGAGAGGAGAGACAAACACACATAAAAGAGGGTCATCGAAGACATGATCTGCTACGCTGGATTATTATTGTTTCCTTTATAGTTTACTTTGATTTAATATGTCTTCTACTCCTTAAAACTCCATTTCTTCTTCTTTAATTGAGGGGTAGTAACATTAAGTGATTGGGGAATGTGAGGTGACCTATTTTAGATACTTGATTCTAGGATATTAATTTGAAATCAATGAAATATTTTAATTATTAAATGGTTTTAAATTTTTTATTTTAGAATTTAATTTGAATGGGATTGTGTATTTTATTAATTCTAGTTATTAATTATTTCCTTGATTGTGTTATTATTATCCACTTATAATTGGTTTTGGATTATATAAATTGATTGGTCTAAGACTTGGTAGAGGGTGTTTTGTGATTATTAAACACATATGTAAGAGGTAGTGATCAAACATGGTTTCTTGGGGATAAAAATACCTAATTAGGTATTTCCTAAATAAATCAAGGGTGATTCATTGTACCTTTAAAACATAAGGAGGTGAGTTTTCAAAAGAAAGTAAATTGTTAGGACTAGTTTCACTATTATCAAAATTCATCAAGGGTTAAAAGGGGAAGTGATTCTGAAACCATTCATTAAATTAATTAACGAGGGGAAAGGATTTATTTTTAAAATACTATGAAAACATTACAAATGGGAAGCCAAAACTAACCTGATCATTTGTCTCATAATTTGGTAAATTAAAACTTATTTCACTGTTCATTAGTCCTAAAAATAAAAATATACTTATTTTCTTTTACAACCAATATAACTATATTAGATCATTACTCCTTGTATGAATTATGTTACTATTAATTCTATATTACTTAAGGAAATAAAAAAAATCCACACCACATGACAGGTGTGCATTAAAGATAAGACAACATGTAATTCATATACATTTTGTATATTCCATTAATGCTTTCAATGGTCCAACCCTTCTAGTCACTATTCATTTTTCATGGATATATGGTGAATATATATACATGACATGTAGTTTTTTAGTATATGCCATTTATATTACCGATTTACATATAATTTAAAATTAATTTATTATACTTCTTAAACATTATCAACATGTGTTCCACATGTCATTTAATTTACTCACACATACCATGTGACGGGATTTATATATTAAATATCAAATAAATTTCTACATAATATTCTACAGCACATAACATGTATAATTAATGATACAATGATTACTCTACATGCATAAAAACATAACACACTGAGTAAATAACATGTGTCATTAATTTGAAAATACATGCCATGAAATTATTTTATAGGATATATATTCAATATGTCACATGATTAAACAGTGTATGAATATCATACACATTGGTTGGTTTTTATGGGTACTAATCATATTTCCTCCAATGTACATGTTTTTATTTAGACAATTTTAAATAAATTTATTTAATTTATTTAAAATTTCAATGAGTGAGTATATTAACAAAGTTTGGATGATAATTAATATAAAGGAATTGGTTAATTAAAAAGATAATTAACTAATTTGGTCACGATTTATCTTAAATAAGAATGATTGTTAATGGATGATGATTAATTAAATTGGTAATTTGTTTCTTGTATGTGTATGATCATAAGCATAGACCAAAACTTTGTATGTGATTTTTTTCTTTTTAATTTTTTATTGAATTAAATTGATGGTTTATGTGTCATACCTCCAATCATTATATAAGGTTCTCACAATTTCCTTTTATATAAACCCCCTAAACCTGTTATTTGGATACCCCCACCTACATGTGAATAAAATCTTATATAATATATAGAGCTCCCAAGTGAGTAAAGAAGGTTCAAGTTTTAACCAGAGGTGAAACCAATCCAAGAGATACATGAGAGGATAGATGGAAAGTTGCAACACAAAAAAAGTTATGGTTTAAGGTTTTTTCCCCTATCTCAACTGTAACACACAAATATTTTAAAATAATTCTATTCTCAAAATCGTATTCAATACACAATATAGAGTTTAAATGAATCATGATATAATATTAAAATATTATTATTTGAAAGTGACTGATATAATCTAGCTGTTAGATTGAAGGATATAAATAGTATTAATAGCTTTATGAAATATACAAAAAGATCTTACTCTATTTAAAATTATTTTTAAATGCTTAATAAATAAGAAAACAACTTTAATAAAGATATTTTATTCTATAAAAACATGTTTCATTCAAAAATGATTTTTATTACTTTTGTTAGAAAATATTATAATTGATTTATAAAAATGTTAAAAAATTATTTTATAAAGTGAACATAATTTTTAAAAACATCATATCGATATTAACTTCGTATGAAGTTTTTGGATTTTTTAAAAAATATTTATTTCTCAGTGAATAATGAAATTTTTTGGTTTTTGTAAAACTATCATTTCATTTAATAAATGAAGTTATTTAAAAGTATCATTAAGATGTAAAATTTATTTAAAATTAAAATAATAATTATTAACATATATATAATCCAATTAATTACATTTAAATCACATTTATAGAGTATTTTAGTACAAGTTTATATTTAGGCTTAAAAACATATTTTTCTAAAAGCTATTTTAAAGTGCATAATGTTCCAAAATTTAAATTAATTAAAATAACCCCTAATGAAGAATAATTTAAATTAAATTTATATATTATATATCTTTATTTTTTATTGAAATTCATATAATTATTATTTCTATTCATACTATTTATATAATATCATCTTTTCCTCAAAAAATGCATTTTTCAGAAAACTGCTTTTCATCGCACTTGTTATTTTTATTTTAAATTAAATTCTATCAATTATGTTAATAAAATTTAATAAAAGAGATTACATAATTTTAATTATAATAATTTATATTATATAATAATTTTGTCAAAAAATTTCATAATGAATAGTAAAAATAGTTAAAAAATATATATCATGGTAAAAAAATAAAATGGAAAAATTGAGTAACCTTAGAGGTAAAGAATATAACATGTTTAAAATGTTTTTATGTTAGTGTTAAAGGTTTTTATTGGGCATATATTTACTTAATCCTTTATTTTTCAATTTTGGAGGCACTTTTCTTGATAATGACTTCCCATTGTTAAATAGTTTTGGGTATTTAAAAAAATGAAACTCCTCCTTAATTATAAAATAACACCAACTCCCCTTAATTATTCACAAGTTTAAATCCATTTGTATCATGAAAACCAGGTAAAAATACACCTACAACATACTTATAAATATTCTAGAGCTTTTTTCTTCCCAAAAGACCAACCCTAGGGTCCTTAATAGAAAATCCAAAGACGATTCTACAAAGCTAATGTAATTTTCTTCATCGAGCTCCTTATTTTTACTTCTTCATTTTACAACCTTAATTATGTTATAAAAATTACAATATAATAAAACCATTATATAATATATACTGATATATTATTATTATTATTATGGCATAATATCCATTCATTTCATCTTTCATAAAATGGGGAATGAAACTGTCAATCATGTGTATGGAGGACTACCTCCTCATGAATCGATGTAATTTTTTTCCATCATCAAATCACATAGCTATTAAATATTATGGATTTAATTTTAATATATGATATTCATGAAATATTAATCATTACATAAAATTAACATATCATATACCTTCTTACCTTAACATCCATTGAGAAATGAAAATGTCGTTCGTGTGTACCGTGGACTACCGTCTCGCCAAGCAATGTGAATAATTTTTTATTATCAAATAACATGAATGGTTTATGTAAGTTTATTTAAAGAAATAATTTGATATTTATGGTATTATTATAATTATTTAATGTTAAAATAAGTCTTATCTTCCTTCCATCATGATCGTTGAAAAATGGAAATGTTACACATGTGTACGTAGGGCCTACCGTCTCCATGATTACACTATAGTTTATTTTTCATAAACATATTTTATGGTTGGTTTTAAAAAATTTAATTTATGATAATTATTTCAGGATTATTATTATTTATATTATTTATAGAGGACCCCTTTTACCATATTCAACATAGCAATTTCATTTTTAAATTAATAATTGAGTGTCCTCAAATACACCCGATGTGAATATAACTGATTAAGTAATTAAATACATCCTTAAAATAAATGAATTAAATCATTTAAGTATAAGGGATTAAACCTATAATGTTTTATGAGAAAAATAATAACTGATATAATTTTATTAAGAATAAGATAAAATACATGCATGATAATGTCTGGACTCGAGGTGAGGATTTTATCTCAAAACATCCTTCTTTGAGACACATGTTCTTTTATAATTCTAATTTATTTTAAAAAGTGAATATAATTCCCCTTTAAATTATTTAATCCTTAATAATTAAATATATTTTATCTTAAAATTCATTTAATTATATCATGAGAGTTATTATTCAAAAGTTACTAAAGCGATAAGGGTTTATGTTTCAATCTCATTTTAATCAGGATTATTTATGCTTGAGTATACATTGTGGGAAAATATTTGAACATTGTATAATAAAACCCATTAATTTTATTATTCTCTAGTTAATCATGAAATTTTATAGTAACAGTACCGTTTTCCTATCTTTTTTACTTAAAATAGTTGAGAAAATGTTTCTAAAAAAGCTAACTTCACTTCTCTCTTTGGTCAAAAATCAATCTTCCATATCCAAGTTTTCTAAAAATATTTTCAAAAATGTTTATAACATTACAAGAATGTTTTATTAAATACATTTTCACCCATTTTTTACATTTTAAAAAAAAATTAAAGGAATATTCCTCTCATTTTCATAATGAAGTACTATTTAACCTTTTTAAAACAGTGTGAAATGAATGTTTTTTAACTTATTTAACATGTATGAAATTACACACCTTCATAACCATTAAATTATTTGATTATTCTTTTATAATTTTCCATGGTTATTTTAGAATAAATTGTTTTATATAATATTTTAGAAAAAATTTACATTTTGAATAAGTTATTTCAAAGTGAAAAATGTATTTTTTTCAAAAAATATCCCATGTAATCTTTTAATGACATTTTCATCAGTGATGAAAACCTTTGACATTATATATTGCTTATAAATTTTATATATATATATATCACTCACATATATAGCTATATTATTCCCCCTTACTTCAATGGTGTAATATGTTCCTTATACTCATCTCTCAAATGCCTTCATTATGAAATTTAATATGGTTATGATATGAGACAAGATTATACAACTCATTTATTATATGGGTAATTATTATATTACTAATTATGATTGGTTTCCTTTATATGGCACACATATGAATGTACATGCTAAGAATGTGATGGGTGAGCCTGAAATTATATATCCCTCTAATGCATTAGGTGATATTTTATTCTGGTGAGAATTTTTGTATGGGATTAGGGAGTAAACCCAATCCATTATGGGACTTTGTCCACCATGTGATGTTGTCTATACAGTTAGCCTTGACTTATGTTTATGTCATGTTTTATGTATCTGCCACATTCCCTATTCTACTATAATCTTATGATACCATGTTCTTTTTGTTATGATCCCATGTGATTACTCATGTCCCTTCTCTTTTATGATAATATATTATACCTTTGAATCATATGTTATGTTTCTTATCATGTTTATTCTCTTATATGGCTTTTTAACTCACCCATTTATTCTATGTATTCCCTATTTTATCCCATGAAATTTTAAAATCTTGAAAGTATTTAGGAGATCAATATGGAGAAAAATATAAATAAGTTTTATTTTAGCCTCACTTTGATGTATTATTAACCTACTCATCTAAAGATACCAGACCTCATAATATTTGGGTTGAAATTAATAGAAGTTTGTATTAAAAATTATATATTAATATTTGAAAAAATCTTGGTTCACTATATTCGATATAAGAGAAAATTTTTAGTTAACCTTTGGAAAATAGGATGATAAAACTTTAGTGACAACCCTAGGGAAAAGTCTAAGTGTAGGAAAATAAGCTGGAATTTTTTTGATGGATATAGAAAGTGGTTTCTGAGTAATTACATCCCTATATAGATTCTACAAGTGGATATGGCTTGGCACAGTTGTACCTAGCATTAATAACTATAAAAAATATGCACTAATCTAGACTTGATCATCACCAGGTGCAAGATAATGGGACTTTATGCGTACTTGGTTTGACACTTGTGACAACTGGGTCCCAGTGAAAGCACAGACACCCCGCCTTAGCATGGTCGTCGGGTCATGGCCCGCCGGGTACCGCCAGTTTCCCCGCAGACATGAATGTGGTCCCCACCAAAGGGCCCACCCACGTGCCCGAACAGGTCATCTGACTAATGATTTTCCCCACAAACCAACACATGTCCCTCCTAGTGTGATTTGTCCTCACTCACACACACCCTGGGAAAACTTCCCAGAATTTCACCCATCCAGATCACTACTCTAGTCCAAGCATGCTTAACTTTGGAGTTCTAATCATAGAGGCTCTCGAAAAGTAAGGTGCACCTTATTGACATGAGTCATATCATTTATTCACAAAACCCTTTATCATTTGGGGGTGTTACAATCACCCCCCACAATTGTGACAACTGGGTCCCAATGACAGCACAGACACCCCGCCTTAACATGGTCGTCGGGTCATGGCCCACCAAGTACCACCAGTTTCCCCGCAGACATGTCCTTTCTAGTGTTCTTTGTCCTCACTCACACACACCCTGGGAAAACTTCCCAGAATGTCACCCATCCTAATCACTACTCCTGGAAAAGCATGATTAATTGTGGAGTTCTAATCAGAGAGGCTCTTGAAAAGGAAGGTGCACCTTGTTGACATGAGTCATATAATTTATTCATTTAACCATTTATCATTTGTGGGTGTTACAATCACCTCCCACAATTGTGACAACTGGGTCCTAGTGACAGCACAGTCACCCAGCCGTAACATGGTCGTCGGGTCATGGCCCACCAAGTACCACCAGTTTCCCCGCAGACATGTATGTGGTCCCCACACTTAGGCCCACCCAGGTGCACGAATGGGTCATCTGACTAATGATTTTCCCCCCAAGACAACACATGTCCATTCTAGTGTTCTTTGTCCTCAGTCACACGCACCCTGGGAAACTTCCCAGAAAGTCACCCATCCTGATCACTACTCCAGGCCTAGCACGCTTAAATATTAAGTTCTAATTAGATAGGCTCTCAAAAAGGAAGGTGCAACTTATTGACATGAATCATATCAATTAGTCATTTAAACCTTTATCGTTTAGGGGTGTTACAATCACCCCCCACACTTGTGACAACTGAGTCCTAGTGACAGCATAGACACCCCACCTTAACATGGTCGTCGGGTCATGGCCCACTAGGTACCACACGTTTCCCCACAGACATGTACATGGTCCCCACCCTAGGGCCCACCCACGTACCTGAATGGGTTATCTAACTAATGATTTTCCCCACAAGCCAACACATGTCCTTTCTAGTGTGCTTTGTCCTCACTCACGCACACCCTAAGAAACTTCCCAGAAGTTCACCCATCCAGATCACTACTCCAGGCTAAATATGCTTAACTGTGGAGTTCTAATCAGATAGCCTCACGAAAAGGAAAGTGCACCTTATTGACATGAGTCATGTCATTTAGTCATTTAACCATTTATCATTCAGGGGTGTGACAATCACCCATCCCCCCCTAGAGCACAACGCCCTCGTTGTGGGCCCTACATCTCAACCCAAGCAGTGCACCACACTTAAGACTGGGTACCACCTCAAATACCAAATGTGACAAATGGGTCCCAGTGACAGCACAAACACCCCGCCATAACATGGTCGTCGGGTCTTGGCCCACCAGGTACCACCAGTTTCCCCACAAACACGTACGTGGTCCCCACCCTAGGGCCCACCCACGTGCCCAAACGGGTCACCCCCCACACTTGTGACAACTGGATCCCAGTGACAACACAGACACCCCACCATAACATGGTTGTCGTGCCATGGCCCACCAAGTACCACCAGTTTCCCCACAGACACGTATGTGGTCCCCACCCAAGGGCCCACCCACGCGCTTGAATGGGTCATCTGAATAATAACTTTCCCCCCAAGCCAATACATGTCTTTTATAGTGTGATTTTTCCTCACTCACACACACCCTAGAAAACTTCCCATAATGTCACCCATCTCGATCACTACGCCAGGTCAAGCACGCTTAACTATGGAGTTCTAATCAGATAGACACCTCGCCTTAAGAAGGTTGTCGGGTCCTGGCCCACCAGGTACCACCAGTTTCCCCACAGACACGTACGTGGTCCCCACCCTAGGGCCCACCTACATGCCCAAACAGGTCACCCCCCACACTTGTGATTACTGGGACCCAGTGACAACATAGACACCCCTCTTTAACATGGTCATCGGGTCATGGCCCACCAGGTACCACCCGTCTCCCCGCAAACACATGCGTGGTCCCCACCCTAGGGCCCACCCACGTGCCCAAATGAGTCATCTGACTATTGATTTTACCCACAAGCCAACATATCTCCTTTCTAGTGTGCTTTTTCCTCACTCACACATACCCTAGGAAACATCCCAGAAGGTCTCTCATCTCGATCACTACTCCATACCAAGCATGCAAAATTATGGAGTTCTAATTAAATAGGCTCCCAAAAAGGAAGGTCCACCTTATTGACATGAGTCATATCATTTAGTAATTTAACCCCTTATCATTTAGGGGTGTGTCAATCACCCCCCCCCCCCATATAGAACAACGTCCTCGTTGTTGGCCCTACATCTTAACCCAGGCAGTGCACCGCTCTTAAGACTGGGTACCACCTCTGATACCAAATGTGACAACTGGGTCCTAGAGACAGCATAGAAATCCTGCCTTAACATGGTCTTCAGGTCCTGGCCTACCAGGTACCACCAGTTTCCCCACAAACACGTACATGGTCCCCATCCTAGGGCTCACCCACGTGCCAAAATGGGTGATCTGACTAATGATTTTCCCCACAGGCCAACACTATGGAGTTCTAATCAGATAGGCTCCTGAAAAGTAAGGTGCACCATGATGACATGAGTCATATCATTTATTCATTTAACCCTTTTTCATTCTGGGGTGTGACAATCACCCCCCCCCCCAAAGTACAACATCCTCATTGTGGTTCTTATATCTCAACTCAGGCAGTGCACCGCACTTAAGACTGGGTACCACCTCTGATATCAAATGTTACAACTGGGTCCCAGTGACAGCACAAACACCCCACCTTAACATGGTCGTCGGGTCCTGGCCCACCAGGCACCACCAGTTGCCCTATAGACACATATGTGATCCCCATCCAAGGGCCCACCCATGTGCCCAAACTGGTTATCAGACTAATGATTTTCCCCACATGCCAACACATGTCCTTTCCAGTGTGATTTTTCCTCACTCACACACACCGAGAGAAACTTCCCAGAAGTTCCCACATCCTAATCACTACTCCAAGCCAAGCATGCTTAACTAGGGAGTTCTAATCAGATAGGCTCTCAAAAAGGAAGGTGAACCTTGTTGACATGAGTCAAATCATTCAGTCATTTAAGGTTTTATCATTCGGGGGTGTTAGACACTCTTGGGGGTATGTTTTGAAAATTCAAAAACTCTTTATGAACCATTATGACGGACTTGAAAAAATTATAGGTTAGGAAAAATAATAGGAAACGTTACAGCGGATAACCTAAATTGAAACCAATAGACTCATAAGTCCGGATATACTTATCATTTTTAAGTTATTCCATCTAGGTTTATAATGTTCCCTTTTGTATGTAAATTAATTCTCATATTGTTTATTTTATTATTTTTATTTAATGGTAGGAAATAAGAGAAAACATGCCAACAACCAATGTGATGGGCAGTGTAATGATTTCTCTAATGAGATACCTGGCCTAATGGTAATGGTAGTTAGACATCATTTGATAATGCCAAATGAGATATATTGATCTATGATTAACAGCTTGAACATGGTTGAGTTTAAAAATGCATCAAAGTAGAAAACTATGTTATCTCAAAAAAATTCAAGTGTTAAAGATGATATGTATAAGAATATTCCATTTCCTACATGTCAAAAATGAGGTAAGAGGAGACATGGAAAATGTCTCAAAAGAACTGGAAGATGATTTATGTGTGGTAAATGAGACCTCAAATCTGCTAATTACTAAAGAAAAATTAATATTATAGTCATCAAGACATAGGTATATAAGGTTCAGCCTAAGGAACCTCTAACTATTCAAAGTCATAGATGTGTGGAACTTGGTCATTAACCAATTAAATTATTTAATCCAAGTATTAATCACTAAGATCCTATTCTAGGAAAATCATTGAAGTGGAATGATTAAAGTGTTTAGGTTTGGATATTGGAGAATAATATTGATGAATTATTTTTATTAATGGTATTCTGGTTATAAGAATCATGAAACTTATAAGGACCATTCTATAGTAGTTTTTCTTTAAGGATTTGATATAATATTTTTAATGAAAATAATGAACTATAAAGGCGATTTAAGGGTAAGACAATATTTTATGGAAAAAACACATGATTATAGAAAAGATAATCTTTGATATGTACTTGATGTTGGGATAATTATAGTCAATTAAAATTACTGCATTTTATAAAAAAGAATGAGTTAGATAGAAAACCTTAGAGGTTAAGAAAAATTTATTTGATTATTAATGTTGTTTTTAAACATGTTCATCATACTACTGAGAACATTATATGATCAAGGTAAATTATGAATTTGAATATCACTTGTGTATTCCATAGCTTTAAAAAATAGACAATCTGTAAGTCAGGAGATAAATCATCAAATCCGAAAAGGCTATGGGGTGTGAACCAACATCCAAATGGAAACAAGGGTTTAGTGCCTACAATTCTCCTATGTAATTCAATAGTTAGTATGATGTTTTTTACTTAAATGATTTGATGGTTAAATATTAAGTTCATTTTAACAATTAGATTTTAGTATCAAATCTTTTTGATTTTTTAGGATTTTGAGGTGATTAATTATATTTTGGGAAATATTTCATTGGTTTGAGGTATATTTAACCCTTACATATAACATTTGGTTTAACATGAAATAATATTTTGGTAGAAAATAAATAAATCATTGAATTTTGATGGAATTTAGGATGTAGGATTATTTAGTAATGGAATGATTTAAGTAGAACATTGGATTTAGAGATTAATATGAAGGTGTATTAATTTTTGGAATTATATTACCTTGTTTTAAACATTTCTAGTTTTGGTTGATCTTTAAATACAAGAGGAATATCTTGATATCATTTTGTAGAGTCATGTAATCCATTAAAAGATAATTTTATTGCTTTGGGAATAAAAAATCACCTTAGATACTCATCATTTGGAGAAATAGATGATATTTTAGTGAAAATTAATTAAAGGTCGAAGTTATACTTGTAAATTTATTATATTTCATTATGTTCCTAATTTATATGGTAATAGGATCCCTAAACATTATAAAAAGGATCTTGAAATAAAAAATTTATTCACTTTCAATAGATTGATGGTCTATCCTCTATTAAAAAAATGTTATAACATTATCTCCTAATTAAATATTATTTTCAAATCAATGTTTTAACTTCCCATGTAACACCCCAAGCTTCCACGATACGTTTCTCTTTGAATAATGCAATAGCTTGCATTGTACGCAACTTCGAGATTCTAACACACCACGACCAATCAAAGTAGCCGTTATGAATAGTAATACCCACTTTTTGAAATTTTATAAATTTTATCTCTCAAAATGGACTTCATTTTTGGATTCAGAATATCTAAATTAGCCTAGGGTAAAATTTTGGTACTTTTCGGATAACTTTTATATGATGATGAATAGTGAAAATTACTAAATTTTAATTAAAAACAACTTTTTTAATCAAAATAATTAATAGTGATAAATTATGAATTTGAGTGGTTTTAAAGTATATTTAGAATATATTTTTACCATTTAATACAATGTTGGTCATTGAACATAATTTCACATTTAAACCGGACATAAACAATTGTCAATCTTTTGATCGTTATTATCTCTTAAAAACACGCTTTTTGTTTTAACAACGGGAATTAATTTTAAATTAATTTCTCCCACTTCTGTGTTTTGAATTTAAAAAAATGGATTCCATATTCATAATAAGGAGTTAAAAATTGTGTAAATAGGTAAATTTTATTTTTATACATTTTGAATAATTACTTCTGTAAATATTTTATTTACCGTGGTTAAAGGGTAAATCCGGTAAATAAGGGTAAACAAATAATATTATAATAATACTTAATTACCCTAAAATGTGTCCTTGCCCTATATTTTGATATATTTCCGACCATGGGCATCTTTGGGTCGATTTTGGGACCCCATGGATCCACTTGTAAGTGATAATGACACTTTATATTAATTAAGTTAAAATAAATACAAAAATGACATAAGCATATATATTTTAGAAAAACAATTTTTACATAGGTTTATATATGTTGGATTTTAGACTATAAATATTCATTAGAAACCTAAAAATATTTCCTACATAATGGTATTTTATTTATAATTTTTTTAAATTTAATAATTAATATTATTTATAACACAATAATGAGGCAGTATTTTCCTTATTAATGAAAGAATCAAATAATTGGTATTATAAATGTTAAAATTAATATAATTTGAAAGTTTTAATGACATCCATGAATTTTATTTCTTAATATCACATTATGGGATTTATTAAATGAATTGTTTTCAAATTAATAAAGTTGTTAAGACTTTAACAAAAATCAATTACTGAATAGTGTCAAAATTGACATAAAAGAGTTTTTGAAACAAATATTATATTATTAATTGATATTAAATTCCTAAAAATCTAAGTTTTGGAAAAGATACTTATATAATGATATTTTTATTATTAATGGACCACTTGTGGGTATCTTGAATGTATATAGTAAGTTTATTAACTATATAATATAAAAATACAAAGTGACATGGTAAATGTTAAACTAATTAACTAAGAGTTAAAACAAAACGATAAGGTTAATTTAGTGACCCAAACATATATAAAACCTATTGGTTGAGTGGTTTTGAGACCTATCCCAACCTTAACCTTTAAATAATTCATTTTGTATCCATTATAAACCGAATATAAATTTATTATAAAATAATAATTTAAGTTGTTTCTAAAGAGCCCCTTCCCCCCTTATAAAAGGACACAACTTCTAACCAATTATTCACACCATAAAAGCCTTTTGGCTCGGCCAAACCCTACCCAAATATTCTATAAACTTCCCTCAATTAATCATAGAGGCATTAGTTTGATAAGAAATCCAACCTAAGGATCCCTTTTGATCAAATCAAAGGAAGAACCCGAAGAAGAGGTAATGATTTCACCACCCTCTTTCAAGTTACTTTCTTCTTCCACTTCTTCTTTATTTGTTATTTACATTCTAAAATAATAACTCCAGTATCTTATATATTCTTTGATGTTATTATAGATATGTTACAAACATATTCATTATTTTGTCCATCCTTTGAATGACATGTCACCATACGTGCGTACGTACAGCCTACCGTCTCCACGTCGTGGTGTAATTGTTATTCAATATATTATTATTTGTATGGATATAATAATGATGTTTAATTTATTTAAATAATAAATATAACATGATAATGATTCTTTATATATGATATACCATTAAATTATATATTATTTTAATATCAAAATAATGATATTGTCGCTCGTGCGTACGTACGGATTAGCATCTCCACGAACGCAATGAGATTCATTCCCCATCATATCCATTCAAGAATAAATTTCATTTGATGAATAAAAATAATTTTTAGAGACACTATATAATTCTGGATATGAATAAGATCTATCCCATCCATAACAAATACGGCTTGCATAACAAATAATATAAAGGAAAACGAATCCATTAACACCCGAAACGACGATAATACTATGATATTATTAACAAATAAATGTTAAAAGATCATATATGATATTATATTAATGTAAATTATTCTTTTATAATTAAATAACAATTATTTCACCATTATATAGAAGGTTAAACTACCGTCGACCATGGAAAAAGTACAAAGTAAGGGGTTTCTTATCTAACTCTTAATTTCTTGAGAATTCCATTGTTCGCCGCTTATTTATTGCATGTGGTGTATGTGTACTGCCCATGATTGTATTCATTATGTAATATAATTTAATTTATGGGTATTTATATCATAATTGTATGATCTTTCTTTCATGTGTGTATGTTTCTTAATTTACCTAATCGATAAAGAAATTTAAAATTTCAATTTCCACTCATTTGGTTTTAGGCATACTTCATTGATTATTTTACTCCAAGATTATGTGTGTAATCACTATTCATTTGATTATGTCATAATTTCCACTCCCCTTTCTATGGATATACTTTTTATACACATAATCACTACATTGATAAATTCCCAAGTCATCAATTTGAACTTGATAGGAGAAATTTTAACTCAATCTCTATCTGTTGAGTTAAATATCCAATTCATTGGTGTTGTTTTTACAAGAATCTGTGTGAATGTCATCTGATTGATTTACACTAAATATCCAATCATATTGATTGTATTTATATTTGTGACACATAATTATGTCGTTGATTTATCCTTAACCTAAGGATATGGTCTTTATAAGAGAATTCATCTCAATTTACATTCTATTGAGACTTCTTTGTTTCTATACACCAAATAACTTTTATATGGTGTATATAATGTACTTTGACATAGTATATCATGAATCCCTTTATTATCATGATATTATAAAGTTTTGATTACCTCAATTATTTGTATTCAAGTGTCTTTATTTTGGTCAGGAACTCTAACTAAAATATCATTTTAAATGTTTTAAAGATTTATTATTCTAAATATTTCTCATTAATGTCCATGTTTTAAAAATGTTTTTAAGGATTTATATATATGTACATTAATGTTTTAAATTTAAAATTCCTTTTAAAACTTTCAAAGTGATATGGGACACTTTGATTCAAGAAAAAATCTATTTTAAATGGATTCTTGACAAATAGTGTCAATTTTAAATGTTTTCAAGAAAAAGGGGGATATTTCTCTCAATAGTTGATGATTATTTTAATCTATGTCAATATACTTCATTATTATCAATTGAGGTTAATCTGATACAATACAATCTTCCATATTGTATCGAATTAGTTATGTTTGACTGTGGATGTGCTATTTTTATACCATTCAACGTTTGTGGTTAAAAGTATTGACATTATGTATGCTAGTTTTAATATGAATGTTTATATTATGTTTCAAACTTTTCATATGAGGAATGCATTAGACTTAGTAAGTGATGGGTAGAGCCCGCTATAGCTCCTCGATTCATCAGTAGGTTTCATGAGACAAACTAGTGTCTTGACACGAGGCTTTGACAAAATCTTATTTGTAGTCTTGGCATGAGGCCTTGGCTACGTGGTTATGACAGTCCGGAATTATGCATTCCATCATTATGAAAGTGGTTGTTGATATTTAATGTGATTATTAGACTAGTAGAATATCTATGTAAATAAGTAAATGGCATTATTTCATTTTATCTTTTCCATATTATGTTGAAGTTCAAGTTTAAAAGGATTTTGTTTTAGTTATACATTGCCTTAAATTTTTAGGCTTATCTATGAAAGCTTATGCTATATTGTTATCCTTACTGAGCATCTAAGCTCACCCCTTTCAATATTTTATTTTTTCCCAGGATTTTGAAGAAGTAATTTATGAATGACCTGTAGGGATAGTATGAGGGGATATAAAGACAAGATGTTGTTATTGTTTTTTTACCTTATGATGTAATGTAAGACTTATGAATATATCTAGTGTTTCCAAAACTACTAAACTAATTGGTCTTTCGGGACTTGATCCTTTGTGATCATACCAATGTTATGTAATAATGCATCAACTCTGGGTAACTGGGGTCGGGGCGTTACATCCCACCAATGTTATCCTATGTGGAAACCTTGTTATGTGATGAACTTCATATTTCACATCCCCTCTTTTTAGGAGTTTCTTAAACCTTTTTACGATGTGGTTTTCCTACTATGTAATTTTTGAATGTAAACCCCTTGATTACTAAGCACAATTTCAAATTATGATGTATATATTTATTTAATGGGGTATAATGAAACACCCTTGGATATTAAAAGAGGATTATGATCATTATAATATTCAACATGCAACTGTGAGTTTTAATGAACCGTGATATAATATTAAAATATTATTATTTAAATGTGATCGATATAACCTATCCATTAAATTAAAGGGTATTAATTATTTAAATTCTTTATAACATATACATAAAGGTTTTAATCAAAATAAATTTATTTATAAATTCTTTATAAATAAGCACTCAACTTTAAAAAAGATAATGTATTCTATAAAAGGGCACCCTCTCCCCTCACTTCTTCACACCTATCAAAAAAAATAATGACCAAACCCTATAAAAATATCTCCTTAATATAACTAGAAACCTTATAGATCATTTGTTCTTCCCAAAATACCAACCATAGGGTCATTAATAAGAGATCTAAAGGAGGTTATTCAAAACGAAGGATTTTCCAACGAGCTCGTACCTGGGTGGTAAGGTATCCTTCTTGGCATCCAAGAGACCCAGGTTCAAAACAAGTTGGAGGTGAATTTTCAGGGGGGGTATTGTAGTAGTACTGTAGCAGGTACTGTTTTGTACTATAGGAGCCAGAACTATTCATCTGATTTGGGACTTCGGGCCATCGGTTTGGGCCTATGGGTATCAAAGGCCTTCAGGTCATCAAAGGCCTTCAGGCCTCAAGGCCTTTGGGCCACAATGACCATAGAGTATCCAAGTTCACACATAGCAGGACCTAGAATAGGATCAGAGAAACAAGAGTAGCAGTCACTAGAAGCATAGCTAACCAAATTGGAAAAATGGGAGGGTATGGAAACTATTATCAAGACCAGGCACTTTGTAGTTTTATTCAGGGTAATGCTAGCTGATCAGCAATGCAAGGTGGGGAGCTAGTAGATTGATGATGCAGAAGCTGGGGAGGGGCAGATCTAGTGGGTTGAGCCTACGGGACAAGTATTGGGCATGGTATTCCTCTCGTCATTCGGATCATGTAATGTGGGTCATGTCCGGACTTGTGCCTTGGTCCTACGGGTCATGTACGGGTTCCCCTTCATCGCTTAAAAGGGTGATTATCCATAATAAAAATAAAAAAGAAAGCCATCAGGTCATTCGGGCAAAATGTAGGATATCATGTTTCCTAAGCTCCTTTTTACTTATTCCTTTTCCACCTTCAATTATGTCCTAAAAATTTAGTATAATAACACTATTATATCTTATATACTTATATTTTATTATGTTTATAGAATAATATTCATCTATATCCTCTTTCATCAAATAGGAAACAAAACTGTCAGTCGTGTGTACGGCGGACTAGAGCCTTGCGAACCGATGTAATTTGTTTTCAATCATAGACTCACATGGTTGGTAAAGATGGTGGATTAAATTTTTATATATTACATTCATTACATATTAATAATTTTTTAAAATTAATATATTATATAACTTCTTGCCATACCATCCATTGAAAAATGATGACATCATTCATGTGTACATCAGACTACTCCCTCACGAAGCAATGTCATTCATTTTTTATTAACACATCACATGGATGGTATATTTAACTGTATTTAAAGAAATAATATTATATTTATGATATTATTTTAGTTTTTTAAATATAAAGCAACACTTACCTTCATTCCATCATCATTTTTGATTAATAGAAATGTCGTGCATGCGTACGTATGGTCTATCGTCTCCAATATTGTAATGTAGTTCATTTTTCATAACCAAATTTCATGCTTTCTTTTAAAAAAATATGATTTATGATGATTAATTCATTATTTTTATTCTATATATGATGGAACAATTTCCCCTTTTAATATTTTTAACACATTGATGTTGTTTGGAAATTATGAATAGATCATCTTCAAAACACCTAGTGCAGATATAACTGATTAAGTAAATTAAAAAGTAATTAAAATAAATTAATTAATTGGTTTAAATATAAGGGATTAAACCTAGAATATTTTATTAAGAAAATAAATAATTTATATAAGTTTATTATACATGATATAAAATACATACATGGAAAATCATGAACTCGAGGTAATGGTTTCATCTCAAAACTTTCTTCTTTGAGACACATGTTTTTTATGCACCTAATTTCTTTTAAATGGGGTATACACTGTCCCTTTACAAATTATGTCATGAATACTTCATAATTAATTATATTTTAATTTACAATTCATTTACTTTATTTGTGGTAGTTATGATTCAAAATTTACAAAGTGGTAAGGGTTTATGTTTCAATCTCATTTTAATCGGGATTGTTTATTCTAGAATTTCCATTGTAGGAAATTATTTGATAATTTTGAAAAAAAAACTTTAATTTTAGAATATATTTTTTATTAGTGAAATTTTCAATTAATATTAACATTTTACTCTCTTTGGTACTTAAAATTATTGAGAAAGTGTTGTTAAGAAAAGCTAACTTCATTTATCTCTTCAGTCAAAAATCCTTTTTCTTACAAATCCATGTTTTTTAAAAATATTTTAAAGATTGAATTTAACATTCTCTAAATGATTTATTAAATAAATTTTTACCCATATAAGAATTTTTAAAAATCATTATGGAAGGAATATTCTTGACTATTTTGAATGAAGTTCCTTTTAACCCCTCAAATACATTGGGTAATGTTTTAGTCTCATGATACGTCATGTATGGGATTAGGGACTAAACATAATCCATTATGGAACTATATCCACCATGTGATTTTGTCTCGGTGGTTAGCCTTGACATATTTGTATGTCATTTTTTATGTTTTTAACCAATTTCATATGTTTTAATGATCTTATGATACCATATTACATGTATTATGATATCATGTGATTACTCATGTTGCATATTTTTCATGATGACATGTTATACCTTTAACTCACATGTTATGTTTCCTTATAAATTGTATTCCCTTACTGGGATTTTTGACACACCCCTTTTTTATATGTGTTCCTCAAGTTATCCAATTATGTTTTAGGAAATTTAAAGGATTTAGGATCTCATTATGGAGAAAAAAATAAGTGTAATTTGAGCCTCATGTTGATGTATAATTAACCTAGTTTTCAAAAGACACCAGGACTCATGATCTTGGAGTTGTAATTAGTATACATTTATTTTTAAAAACGTTTATTAATATCTATAAAAGGATTATACCACTATAGTTGGTATCAAAGAAAATGGTTAGTTCACCTTTGAAAACTAGTATCAGAAAAATTTAGTGAAAACCCTAGGGATAATTCTACGGAAAATTCTAAGTAAAGGAAAATATCTTGGAATTTTAGTGAAGGATATAGCGAGTCTTTTCCAAGAAATTAAATCCCTATATGGATACTATAAGTGTATATGGATCTGGAATAGTTGTACCAAGGGGTAATAACTCCAAAAATGGTGCATTTAGATGGAATCAATCATCACATGGTTCCTGAAAATATTCTGTGTTGCACACCTAGTTTGGCACTCCCATAGGATATAATTTAAAAATTCACAGACTCTTTATAAACCACTATGAAGGGATTAAACAAATTTTTAGGTTGGAATACCTAATAAAAATGTTACCAGGGATAACCTAGATTGAAACAAATAGACTCATAAGTTAGTATACAATTATCATTTAAAATTTATTAATTATAGGTTTATAACTTTCACTTTTTTATGTTAATGCATTTTAATATTGTTTCTTTTGTTCTTTGTAGTTAATGGTAGGAAATAGGATAAATCATTCCACAAACCAATGTAACAGGAAATGTAATGATTTACCTAATGAGATTACTAACCTAATGGGAATGATAGTTATACATATTTTGATCATTACGAATTATCTATCTCGATTTATGATTGACAACTGGAACATATTTGAGCTTCCAAACACATAAAAGAAGAGAACGATGGTGTCTCATAGAAGTTTGAGTGTTAAAGATTATAAAGAAAAGAATATTCAATTTTATATATGTCAAAAATGATGGAATAGGCGCCATGGAAAATTTATTAATGGAGAAGGAAGATACATTATGTGTAGGAAAGGAGGCCATATAACAGTTAAGTTCTAAAGAAAAATAAAGAGTCTCATCAATAATACATGGGGAAATAAAGTTTAACCTAAGGCGCTACAAATAGTTCAATGTTGTAGAAGAGGTGAACTTGGTAATTATCTGAGTCAATACTCTAATATAAGTATTGATCCATAATGAACTATGTTATGATAATCATTAAAGTGCAATACCTGAAGTGTTTGGGATTTTTAATTCTAGAAACATGTTGTGGGGTTATTTTTATTTATGGTATTATGGTTATAAGAATCGTGAAACATCTAAGGATCCTTCTACTATAGTTTTTCTTTAGGTATTTTCATAAATATGTTGAATTAATCTTGTAAATTAGAATGTTTATTTAAAGGTAATATGAAGCTTTATTGAAAAACACATGATTTAGGAAAATATAAGCTTTGATATGTGATGGGTGTTAGGGTAATTATGGTTAATAAAAATTATATTATTTTATGGAAAATAATGATATGGATATAAAACCTTAGAGTTTAAAAAAAAGTGATTTGATGAATAATATTATTTTTCAATAATTTAATCATATTATTGATAATTTTATATAATCAAGGTGAATTATGAATATGACTCACGTTTTTCCATAGTTTAAGAAAAAAGACAACTTGCAATTCATGAGAAAACTCATCGCATCTAAAAAGGTCATGGGGATTAAACTCACAACCAAAGGGTGAAAACGGGAAATTTCCTACCACTAGCCTATGTGATATACTGCATAGTATGAAATTGTTCTTACTTAAAGGATTTAGTGGATAAATATTAATTTGATTTTGGGAAACACATTTTACGATCAAATCTTTTAAAAAATTTGTATTTTTAGGTAATTCATGATATTTTGGGAAATGTTACCTTGGGTTGAGGTATATGTAACCCTTAGGTATAACATGTGATTTAATGTGAAATATTATTTGGGAAGAACACAATTAAATCCTTGAATTTTGAGGTTAATTGGGATGTAGGATTATTTATTAATGGAATGATTTAAGTTGAAATTTAGATTTTAAGATTAATATGAAGGTATATTCATTTTTGGAATTATCTTACCTTAAAGAAACTATTTTTATTTTTTTCAATTCCTAAATACAAGAGGGATATATTGATATCATTTTGTGGAATCAAGTGATTTGTTAGAATTTAATTTTAGTGCTTCAAGCATAGAAAACTCATCTTGAATAATCATATTTTCAAGGAACATATGATATTGTGGTGAAAATTTATTAACGATGAAATTATAATTTTCAATTAAGTATACTTACTTAGGTTCTTAATATATATGGTAAGATGATCCCTTAACTGTTGGAAAAGGATCTTAAAATAAAAATGTTATTCATTTCTGATAAATCGATGGTCTCTTCTATCTTAAAACAAGGGTGTATTGTTATAACCTAAATGGATATTCTTTATAAATCCATATTTTCACTTCCAATCAATTTTCTTATATGAGAAAACCTTGTTATGTGATGAAATTTTTATATCCCATTACTTCCTTTTAAGAGGATGTTTTATTGACCCTTTTTACGATGTGTGTTTTCCACAAAGGAGTCTTCGAATGTCAAACCCTTGATTACCGAAAACAAGTTCAAATTACAAGGTAAAATTTCATTTAAGGGGGTAAAACGTAACACCCCAAGATTTTAATAAAACGCTATGTTTGATAATTTATTCAACATACAGCACTGATTTTAAACGAATCGTGATATAATATTAAAATATTATTATTTGAATGTGACTGATATAACCTAGTCATTAAATTAGATGGTATGATTAGTATTAACAAATGTATGAAATATATATAAAGGTCATACTCAATAAAAATTTATTTACAAATTATTTAAAAATAATCACCCAACTTTAATAATGGTATTTTATTCTATAAAAAATATTTTTCCTTCAAAAATTATTTTTATATCATTTTAAAGAAAATATTATAATTAATTTATGAAAATTTTATATATTTTATTTTATAAAATGAATATAATTTTTTAAGTCATAATATTTATTTTATTTCAGGGTGAAATTCGGATGATTTTCAAAAAATATTTATTTCTTAGTGAACAATGAAAATACTAATTTTTTTAAACTCACATTTTTTTAATAAATTAAGTAATTTAAAAGTATCATTATGATTTTAGTTTTATTTAAAGTAAAATAAGTTTTATTTATTTATATATAATCTAGTTAATTTCATTTAAATCACCTCTATATTTGATTGTAGTATGAGTTTATTTTTAGGCTTAAAACGTATTTTTTTTAAAATTGTTTTAAAGTGCATGATGCTACTCTTTTTAATTAATTATAATAAACCCTAATGAGTATTTATTTAATTTAAATTTATATTATATATATCTAAATTTAAATTTATATAATGATGATTTATATTCATAAAGTTAATATAAGATCATATTTTCCTTGAAAAATGTATTTTTGAGAAAACCAATTTTCACCGCACGTGTGGGTTTTATTTTAAATTAAATTTTTCCAATTATATTAAAATGATTTTATATTTGGAATCCAATTAATTCATATTATATAATAAGTTAAACTTAATTTTTTTCAAACTGAATTGCAAAAATGGAAAAAAATAGTTATCGGGGTAAAAAATGGTAAAAGTGAGTAAACATAGAGGTAAAGAGGATAACATGTTTATTTTAGTGGTATAGGTGTTTATATTCCTTTTCTATCCTACACTCCTTTATTTTTCAATTTTTGAGTCACTTTTATTGAGAGTGACTTCCCATTATTGAACTATTTTGGGTATTAACAAAAATACCACTCCTCCACAATTATAAAAGGGAACCCCCTCTCCTCACTTTTTTTTACACCTCTAAAGAAATTTTTCTTGAAAAATACCTAAAAAATATCAAAAAATATCCTTTAAAAAATTATATATCTTCTGTTATTCTCAAAAGACCAACCTTGTAGTCCTTAATAAGATATCCAAAGGAGGTCCTTCTAGGCAAAGATAATTGTCCTCATTAAGCTCCTTCTTTTTAATTATTCTTTTTACACCATCAATTATGCCCTAAAAATTATATTATAATAACACTATTATCTAATATATACTGATATATTATTATTTTTATGGTATAATATACATTTATCTCCTCTTTAATCAAATTGGAAACAAAATCGTTGATCGTGTGTAAGGTGGACTACTGCCTCGCGAACTGATGTATTTTGTTTTCCATAATTTCCTCACATGGTTGTTCAAGATGATGTATTTAATGTTTCTATATTATATTCATGATATATTAATAATTATTTATAATTAATATTTCATATACCTTATAAACTTACCATCCATTGAAAAATGATAACATCGTTTGTGATCACAGCGGACTACTACCTCACAAAGCGATGTGATTCATTTTTTATTACCGCATCAAATGGATGGCATATGAAAGTGTTTTAAAATATATATATATATTTATGATATTATGATCATTTTATTAAGATAAAATAACATTTTCCTTAATTAAATCATGATCTTTGAAAAATTAAAACATTACTCATAGGTACTTATGGTCAATCATCTCTAAGATTGTAACATAGTTCATTTTTCATAACCACAATTCATGGATTATTTTAAAAATTATAATTTTTTATAATTATTTCATTATAATTATTCTTTATATTATGCAACAATTATCTCTTTGACCATGTTCAACACACCAATTTCATTTTTAAATTATGAATTGAGCATCCTCAAAACACCCAACGTGGACATAACTGATTAAGTAATTAATTATGTCATTAAAATAAATTAATTAAATGGTTTAACTATAAGTTACTAAACCTATAAAAGAATTTTAAGAATAAAAATTGATATAACTTTATTATATATGGGATAAAATACATACACAACAATGTCTTGACTCGGGGTAAGGGTTTCATCTCAAAACATCCTTCTTTGAGACACATGTCCTATTATGCAACTAATTTCTTTTAAATGGTGCATATAATTCCCCTTTACATATTATATCATCAATAATTCATAATTAATTTTATTTTTATGTTATAATTCATTTACGTCATTCATGGGATTTATGATTAAAAATTTTCCAAAGCGGTAAGGGTTTATGTTTCAAGTAAGTTTACCATTTTTCTATCTTTTGTACTTAAAATGATTTATAAAAAAATTTTAAGAAAAGATGACATCATTTCTCTCTTCGGTCGAAAATATTTTTTCATCTCTTTCCATGTTTTCTAAAAATATTTTCAAGAATGTTTTTAACATTCTTAAAATGATTTATTAAATATTTTTTTACCCATTTTTAAATTTTTACATAATATTTTTAAAGGAATATTCTTTTCTTTTTCCAAATGAAGTACTTTTTAACCTTTTTACAAGAGTTTGAACGGAATGTTTTTTTAACTTATTTGACATGTATATAATTACCTATTTTCATGACCCCTTAATTATTTTAAGATTTCTTTATAATTTTCCATGGTTGTTTTAAAAAAATTATTTAATATTTTGTAAAAAAATTATATTTTGATTAAGTGATTTCAGATTGTAAAAGGTATTTTTTCAATCAATATTCCATGAGATCTTTGAATGAAATTTTCATCAATGATGACAACCTTTTATGTTTTATATTGATACTGAATTATATATATATATATTTCACTAACATATATATCCAGATTATTATACCTTACTTTGATAGTATAATACATGCCTTATGATCATCTCTCAAATGAATTCATCATGAAATTTAATTTGGTTATGATATGATACAATACTACACAACTCATTTATTTCCATGAGTAATTATTATGTTATGCCTTATGACTTATTTTCTTTATATGACACACATATTCATATATATGATATGAATGTGACTGGTGATCCTAAATAATATATCCCTCCAATGCATTGTGTAATGTTTTAGACTCATGAGATGATGTGTATGGGATTAGGGAGTGAACCTAATCCATTATGAGACTTTTTCCACCATGTAATGTTGTCTCAGTGGTCAGACTTAACTTATGTTTATGTCATGTGTTATGTTTCTCCACATATCCTACATTACCAAGATCTTATGATACCATGTTATTTATGTTACTCTACCATGTTATTACTCATTTTCATTATATTTCATAATATCATGTTATAACTTTCATTCACAAGTTATGTTTCCTTATTATGTTTATTCCCTTACTGGTATTTTTAGTTCACCCCTTTTTTCTATGTATTCCTTAGGTTATCCTAGGTAGTTTTAGATTCTAAAAACGATTTAAGAGCTCATTATGGATAAAAAAATAAATAATTTTAATTTTAGCCTCACTTTTATGTATTACTAACCTAGTATTACAAAGAAACTATGTCTCGCAATATTTGGGTTGTAATTAAAAGATGTTTATAATAATAATAATGTATTAATATGTGTAAAATACTTGGGAAACTATATCGATGATTAATTTATCATCCACTAGATTAACTAAACATTAAGAAATATTTATGATCATACCAATTTTATTGTTTTACTTCTGTCAAGTTGCATGGTTAATTTCATCCTGGATGTTTTGAACCGACCACATGAATTAATGAATTTAACAATCATACAAGCTAAAACTAAAATAAATTGGATTATTCATAAAATTTTCCCCTTACATGGTTAATCACTCAGTTTAATCCACTTAATATTAACAAGAAACTAATAAATATAAAATGGGTTATTTATACATAAAGATGAAAATCCCCCTTTATATATATTAATTTGATATAGTCTTCCACTACATAAGTAGTAATTGAACCATAGTTCAAAGTACTTGACCAACCTTTCTTGGGGTGCTTTAAATTATTGGGTAAGTTCTATTTTTTATTTTTGGTTCAAATTAACCTAGTTTGAATAAAGGGTTGATTGCCTCCCTGAGACTTAGTGAAACTAATAGGCAAAGTGTTGATGAAATTCTTATTTAAGATTTCAGGATTGGGGGTCTGCTCAATGGATCAATGAATTGTAAGCTAATATAGTTATCAAGTTATGCCTACCTAAATACCTTTAAAAATCTTGACAGACTTCCATTTGGGTTATGAGAAAGGGAATATGGATCTTTGACTCTAAAATATCTAAGAAATGAGATAATCTGAAGCCAATAGTGAGATCTATTGGGTTTTAATAAAAAATTGAGATAATAATAAATTTAATAATTATTATATTGTTTTATAAATTAGATATATCACTATGATCCATACTTGAGAAATACATTTTCACTAGCACTAATTTAAAATAATGTCAAGGGATCTTGTGCATTATTCTATTCCATGAAAGAAATTTATATGTGCTAGAAAATCATATTCCTAAAGTATCTATCTATGAGGCTAGTGATAAATAATTATCTATGGATAGGAAATATTTTATTGATACCATATATGTCCAATTTTTCATGCTTTCGTCCATATCAAATGATATTTTAAATAAACATTAAGATATGGGTGTGTATTGCATAATTTATCACCATAAGATATCTATAAAGAGGTGATAAAAAAGAAATATGATATGATAAACGCAGTTTTTACAGGAAATATTAGAGATTTGGTGCTCCTTGGGACTCATCTAATCAATATGACTAGTTATAGAGTGCTTAGACATCTTGGGCATTAAATTCCAGGATGAGATGTGCAAAGATTTCATCCTTTCCTCACTGCCTAAATAAATCTCTAGTTTCATTTTGAATTAAAACATTATCAATATAAATAAGTATCTTTCTAAACTTATCACTTTCATTCACAAAGTAAAAAAGGAAACGGGGTTTGAAAAACCCATAGTCCTTTTAGTGAACAAGAAAATGAAAAACAAGGAAAATGGGGTTAAGACTCATACTAATCCTAAATCTCATGAGCACCATCCTTCCAAAAAAAGAATATTCAAATTCTAAAGAAGGAAAATGATACAATATGTTTTTCATGTGGCACGCTATAACACTAGAAGAATAATTGCACCCAATAGTAAGGGGAACCAAAATTATTGTTCATTATCGAGTGTAATATTTCTATATTTACACATTGGGTATTAGATACATCTTGTTATTCTCAAATATGTATGCAAATGTCAGAACCAGTTATATTTCATAATATTTATATAGGAGAGGTGGATATTTTAGCAGCCAATGGAGCATGACTCTCTCCTTTGTCGATATAATAATATGGCCATCCATTTATAGCTGTAATTATTTTGGTTTTAAAGAACTTTTATTTTTTTCCAAGTGTGACTAATAATTTCATCTTTGTTTCGTACCTTCACATGGATGGATTTTTTTCAAATTTTCAAATAAAGAATGACACTTCTAAAAAGTCAAAAAAATTATGGTATGGAACAACTAAATAACTATATTTATTTTTAAATTAATATAATCAAGTATCGACAATAGATAATGAATCATGTTCACATGACTCATATAACACCAATCTTTGGCATCACTATCATAGTCACATAAATGAGAATCATTTGAAAAAGCTCTATCGAGATGGATATTTTGAATATTTTGAGGTAAAGTCACTTGAAATATTTCATGCTTGAATACAAGGAAAAGTCACTAAACCACATTTTTTGGATATGTTTAAAGGGCCATAGTGCATCTATGATTAAAATACACTAATTTGTGTGTAACTTTTCTAGTAGAAGATAGGTGTGGATATTCTAACTTCATAATTTTCAATAATTAATTGAGTAGATATATTTATTTAAATTTAATGAGGTATAAGTACAATTCCTTTGAGAAATTCAAAAAATCAAGAATGAAGTAGAGAATAAACTTGGTAAGAGATAAAAAAATTGTCATCTGATCAAGGTGGTGAATATATTAGATAAGAGATTATCTAATTTCTATGGGATTTTGAGATTCTATCCAAAATAACTCAACCTTATACACCATAGTGGAATAGTATTAGTGAAATGGTAAATTGTACCATTCTTGATGATGAGTCATAAAGATCTTCCATTATCCTTATAGGGATATGCTTTACATGCAACAACATACATTTCAAATCGAGTACCAACTAAGGTGGAAAATATAATTCCAAATAATTTAATGCATGGAAAGAAATTTTTGTTGTCGCACACTCATTTATAGGGATGTTAGGTGTTTTTTAAATATGTATTAGAAAATAAACTCATTCCACGAGGCATAAAGTCTATATTTATAGGGTATCATAAGGAAACAAGGGGATATTATCTATATAATCCCTTATATAAGAAATTGATTCTCACAAGAAATGCCATCCTTCTTGAGAGGGATCACATACTCAATAAGAATAGTAGGATAAAGATTGACTTTGTTAAAATTGATACTCAAGATACAAAAGATTTGGTACAATAATATAATTCATGAGTCCCCAAGGAATAATTTATTCATGAAACACAAGTACTATATAGGATTACTAGAGAGGTAAGGTATCTAGAAATATATGGTTTTCAATTAACTAAAGATGGTGACTTGTTATTAATTGAAAATAATGAACCTCTCTCCTATATATATGACATAGGGAGCTCTGAATATACAACATGGAAACAATCCATGAATTCTAAGATGGATTCTATGTATCAAATCCAAATTTGGATTCTGGTCAATCAACTAATTGATGAAAATATTCTAGGTTGTAAATGGGTATTCAAGAGAAAATTGGAAATATAAGGTAAATTAAATACCAATAAGTAATAGGTAGTGGATAAATCATTTCAACAGCATTAAAAATTGGCTGGAAAAAAATATTTTCTCAAGTCTCTATGTTTAAATCCATCAGAATTCTACTTGCTATAAAAAATTACCATGAATATAAAATTTTGTATATGGATGTAAGAAAAATCTTTCCGTAACCTAAAACCTCAATAATATGTCTATATGACACAAAAAGAAGTGTTTTTAACCCTATAAAATTACAAAAAGATATGAAAGTTTCATAGATCCATTTATTGATTGAAGTAAGAATCTAGGTTATGGAACATTTATTTTGATGAAGCTATAAAAGAATTTTTTTCATAAATAATTAATTTGAGACATATTTTTACTATAAGTTTAGTCGGAGTGAAGTTATTATCCTATTTGTATATGTTTATGATATATTCCTTATTGGAAATGATATATTAATCTTACAGTCAATTAATGACTAGTTAAATAAGTGCTTCTCAATTAAGGACTTAGGTGAAGCATCCTAAATTCTAGGGATCAGGATCATTCATAATATATCTAATAGTCTTATTATACTAAGTAAAGAAATATAAATTGACTATATACTAGATATATTTATTACGGAATAATATAAGAGAGGATTGGTTCCATTGTCATATAATATACATATTTCCAAGAAAATGTGTCCTCAAACATAGGAGAAGATATAATGAGTAATATCCCATATGATTCTATGATAATATCAATCATATATTCAATGTTATGTAATAGTATTTATGTTTCATAAACAAAGATCATGGTTGGTGGATATTGAGATAATCCAGGTGAACAATATTGGTCTTCTATTAAGGTTATCAATAAGTATTTGAGGAGAACTAAGGATATTTTTCTAGTGTATGGAGGTGATATGGAGCTGGTCATCAAGGGTTATATTAATTCTAGCTCTCAAAAAACATAATTATGTGAGTTTTTAGTCAGTATATTTCTTCGTTCTCACCAGAGGAGTTGGGAACTGGAAGATTTCAACACAGCTAGTTTTCTCTGATTCTAAAGTGGAGTCCAAGTATATAGAAAATTCTGATGTAGCGAAAGAATCTATTTGGATACAAAATTTTTTCCAAAATCTTGATGTGGTACCAAAAAGTAAATACCTTATCTCATTAAATTGTGACAATATTTCAAAAGTGGATCTTGAAAATGATCTAAGATCAAACCAATGAAAAAATCATATACTCTATAAATATAACCTCTTGAGAGATTTTTCTAATAGGGGTGAAGTTGTGGAGAGAAGATTTTCCATAGAAGAAAATGTGGTGGACCCCTTGACTAAATTATTATCTTATGAGAATCATAATTATCATGTGAAAGCTAGTGGACTAAAGGTTTTTGGTAGTTAGTTCTAGTGAAAGTGGGATTTTATTGGAGTTTGTGTCGTAACACCAACTTTTGTGTATATTAAGATTACCTGTATTAATTGTTTTTAATATTAATGAACTTTTTATCACATCATTATTGTAGTTAGTTACCAAAAATATAGTAATTATATGCACATCAATCCATCACACGGTGTGTCTGGTATGACTGAAAGTGAATTTTTTTGTTTAAAATCAACAATTTAGTTTAAAACACACATGACATACTCAAAACTAAGAGAAAAAAATTGGAATGTCCCGATACATTAGGATAATGATCCATACAGAATTTGTGACATTTAAGGATCAACCATATGTCAATATGACACACGTTTTACCTGGTATAACTCAAAGTGTGTTTTTTCAATTTAAAAATTATAATTTAGTTAAAAATATTTGTCAATCAAAAAAATCAAGAAAACACATTTATATTGTTTTGATAATTTAGCACAATTATCCATAAGTCATTTTTTTGCGTGGGATTTAATCGCTCCTTAATCTAATACATGATGTGGACAGTGTGACTTAAAGTTAAAGTTTTCTATTTAAAAGTGAAATTAGTTAAAATCATGTATCAATCATTGAAAACCAATAAAAAACACTTTGATAGTCTTGATACTTTAGGAAAATGATCCGTAAGTAATTTTTAACATGTTGGAATCAATCTCAAATCAATCTGATTATAGTGTGATCGGTATAAATCAAGTTTGTTTTCAGTTTAAAAATGAAATTTTAGTTAAAAATGTATGTTGCTCACTAGAAATAGAGAAAAGATACTCTAATTTCCTTTATGTAGTAAGATAATGATCTATAATTCATCTTTGATGTTTAGGAATCAATCTCATTTCAATCTCACACATGGTGTTGTCAATATAACTCAAAGTGTGTGTTTTCATTTAAAATTGAAATTTTAGTTCAAAACACACATCACATAATCAAATCCAAGAAAATGCGCTCATGTTTTCTTGATACTTTATGAAAAAAAATCTATAAATCTTTTTTGATGTGTAAGAATCAATTGCATGTTAATCTGACACATGGTATGCTCGGTATGACTCGAAGTGTGTGGTTTTAGTTTAAAAGTGACATTTTATTAATATATTGTATCGTATTTATTTTTAATTTATTTATTTATAGTATCATGAATATAATAATTGTTTTTAACACATATATACTCTTATTTTGATTAAATAGGCGTGTCTAGTTTCGAAATAAGTAGCATGATTAGGTACTTTTGGAAGGAGGTAAAAAGACAACGAACCCTATAAAAAATAATAATTTGATGATTTTTTTATATGTACTTTTTAAAAAGTGGTTAATTTAAATTTATCCACATTTTTTAGAAAACATTGATAAATTTTCTTTGTTTTTAAGAAAATGTCACTTAATTACCAATGTTTTTAAAAACATGGCTAATTTAGTGATGTTTTCTTATCTATTTTTAAAAATGTAGCTAAATTATAGAAGTTTTTTTAAAATATTTCTAAATTACTGATATTTATAAAAAACATGGAAAATTAAGAAATTTTCTATTATCCATGTTTAAAATTATGTCTAAATTAGCGATGTTTTTAGAAAATGTCACAAATTTAGCTGAGTTTTCTGAAAACGTGGTGATTTTAAATTTAGTAAAAATTTTAAGAAAACAAGACTATTTTATTGGGATTTTTAACACTATTTTAAAACATGGGTAATTATATATAAGTATAAATCTATTAATTTACATATATGTATAATTTTATAATTATTTATATATATATGTATATATATATATAATTTTATATTTATATAAAAATAAATTAACATATATTTAAATATCATTATATATATATAAGAACAAATATATATATATATATATAACGCTTAGGGTGAAGCTCAGTTGTAGTCGCCCTTGTGGGTCTCGATGAGGTCTTGAGTTTGAGTCTTGCCGAGTTCTTCCCTGTATTTGTGTGTTGTTTGTTTTTATTGGTAATATAGCTCACTTCCCTACATCGATGTAAATATATATATATAAACTCACAAAAATAAACACACATACACACACATATTTATACGCACATATTTATATATAAAACACATATATTTTTTAAATTTAGCCAACGTTTCAAAAAATGTGACTATTTTAGTGAAATTTTTATCATAGTTCTAAAATGTGGATAATTATATATATATAATTAAAACTTTATTAATTTAAATATATACAAAAATAAATAATTTTAATTATAATTATATATATGTATTTTTTAATGTCTTACATTTCCAATGAGGTACATTTTCTTTTATTTTCATTCTAACCCTCATTATGTTTTCTTTTTGGATTACTCCCTCATTGTCATGCCTTTTGGACAATTGGTTAGCTTCAAGGGATAATGTGGTGGGAGGAGTGGAAACTGGATAAAAACCAAAAACATAGTGTGTACTAAATGCATGATGTGCATTTGTCTAGCCAAACCCCATTCACATCGGTTAGAGGTTTTTCCTGGAGAGGGAAAACCCAAGCATTACCCCTTGGGTAATACATTTAAACATCATGTAAATGTGAAGGGTAGTTATTAAAAAATGGGGGCAAAGCCTCTTATTAACAAAGGATTATTTTCTTCTCCCGCATAGACGAGTAGTGCAAGGGATATCCCTCTAATTCCCATCCTAGGTTCCATTATATCTTTTCCATCTAAATTTTATTCACTTCACTGTCAGGTGTGTTGGATCCGCAAAGGTAATATCTCTAATCCTATTCCTTCATTTCTCGGTTTATCTTTATAACTTCCACTATATTTTGGGGTGAGCATATATGCTTTATTTTTAGTGTTTTTTGTATGATTTTTCATTTTATCCCATTATAACTCAAATCAAAGGTTGGAAATGGATGAGTGGCCATCTACAAACATAAGGTAGGTGGTCTAGTTCCTTTCCCAAAAGTATTTCTTATTCTATATTATGTTTTATTGTTCTGCGTGCTAGACTTCTCTGAAAATACCTCCAAAGCACTTATTAAATTAAATTAAATTGTTTATCATGCTTAATATGGTCTTAAATAATGGTTAATCAACACCATTTATCGATATCCTTAACATGATCTACCCCAAGGGTGTGCCACTTCTAAAAGGACTATATGCCATTTGCCTTAAATTTTTAAAAAAAATTGAGGTGTGTCTACCTTATGATAAATGAAATGGATTCGATAATTCTTTGTTCATGTGTTAGTCCCCATGATTTATTCCCAAACATGAATTTATTAATTAAATGATTGGCCAACTTGAATAAAATATCCTGATTATAATGCATTGGTGAAGGGTATCAAATCTTGATAGCTAAACTATACCTTTCTGTTATTCCAAGGTCAATAATAGGGTCCCAACTTAAGGACGACTTGGATGGTCTCATAATGATTCATAATTAGTAATTTTAAATGATATGTAATACACTAGAAGTAATACTCTGAATGCCTTGGATATGTTCACTGAGTGGATTCTCTACCTCCTTATGAGTGATACCAATTCACTAGGGGAGACATTGTAGAATTTATTGGTATCTATATGATTATACTAATCCATGTGTGATACATGATCCCCTATGTGACATACCAGGGATGGGAATGGATGGTTTTGTCTTTATTCCATGTTGAGAGTGATTCTTAGGATTCCATGTATGGATCTCCTTGGGCGGACACTTATAGTACAGGGTATTTATAGTTCCCCAAGTGTGATACTTGGGATTCCTTTTTGGATCACCTTGGATGGGATCAGATAGCCTCTTATTAAATTCTAATGATAAATTTTATATTAAAACTAAGAATGCATTATTATTTTCTGGGGACATGTCCACTGAGAAAAATCACATGCTTGGGTTTCTTCAATCTCTTGATACTTGTTTCATCATTAATTATTATTACACCCATATTATATATGCATAGTTTTCCTTCCTTTTATACATATTCATATTTTGATGATGAAATATTTGTTGGTCAAGTGTCCCATGAGGAACTCAGACCGATGTTCTTATTTATTTGTCTCCTTGCATTTATTATGCACATGCACACTAGTCATTTTATATGCATATACCAGATTGTTCTAGACACCATTGGTGGGGACCTACTGAGTATATCTCACACCCTTCTTAGGCCTCCCTTGGTACCTAATCAGACTTCATGATTATAGGTATAGAAAAAGGTAAGCATCTGACTTCTGATTCTTGATTTTTAGTACCAGAATAGAGTATGGGAGCAGATGACCGAGCCTATGCTCATGATTCTAATAGTTTAGCTTTTGGAATTTTTGTATTTTTATATAGAATGTGGAATATATCTGTTTCCCATGTATCCTGTGTATCTTATTTTTGTATAATTGCATGACATCATAATTATTTTCTATATATTTTATAATTCACCTTCTGCCTCTTCATTTAAATTGGATGATTTATTATTCTTATTTCACAGATTATTTGTTTATTACTACTTTTGTTGTTTTATCTTTATTATTTACTATTATGAAACACTCTGAATCATGAGGGGATAGTCTCCCCATGGAAAAAACATAGGCCCTTACTTCTAGTCAGTGGCCTCTGGCGTACAGGGATGGGTGCTAAAGGGCATGTGGTCAAGCTTCTTAGGGCACTATTTAGTAGATTTTAGAGCGGGGTGCTACAAAGTCGTATTAAATCCTCTTTTTCCTTTTGTATTACCATTTGGGTGTTATACATGATACAAGTATGCTTTAGAATTTGGTAATTAGCCTAATATTGGGAGTAGCTAACCCATATACATGGGAAACCAAAATTACCTGGGCTGGGATAATGTTGTTATTGGTTTCTGTGTATTAATGTTGCACTAATTTCACCAATGGTTGACTCTCACTATTCAGCACTCGATACGGGATGAACTAGGTGGTGATGGTCACAGATCCAGTCTCTCCCCCATCGGAATGGGGTACTTTCTTCTTCCTCTACTATCTCTCATCCCTCTGTCTCACCTTTTTCTAACCCATACTTTCTTTCCCCTTTCCTTTAAATCATTCTCAGACCTAAAGTTATAGACCTGTGGTGTGGTTTCCCCCATTAATCATTTTCATCCTTAGAATTCACTAATCCATAGGTTTCACTGAAACTAACCTTGGTGGATAAATTCAGGAAATGTATCCCTTCAATTTACACCTTTAACAAGTTCTTGTTTGGTTTGTGGGGATTACAAGATTGACTGGCCATGGGGCTTCTTGATAAGTGACACATGATGGTTTTCTTTTCATCAAAGGTGGACCTGATCCTATCATTTTCCAAATCTACTCACATATTTAATAGATCCCAATTCTACCTTTTTCAATGGTCCAATTATTTCCATTTTAAATGTGATTCCCCATCAATGGTTCTTTGGGTTATTTTTCTCAAACTTTCTCTTACTTTCCAAAATCCCTCGATTATCTGTATGTTTGGAAATCTGGTTGGATGGTTTTTTTTTGGATAGTCAAACTAAGACATTCTATCATCCCAAATCCCCACATATTTTAGGGAAGTAGACATTTCAAAATCATCTATTGATTGGATTTGGATCACTATTGGGGAGGAATTTTTGTGAAAGAAATCGGTGGTCTTTGAAATATGGAAGGATTACTATGCTTCATTCCAACCACTAGAGAACTTTTCCACTATTTTTCTCTGTGACTGCAAGCTTCACCCTATGGAGGTTTATTCAGTTACTTAGAGAGGGTCTACATATCTTAAAGATATCTCAAGTGGAAATTTGGGTATTAAGGAAACATAGACAGTTTTTCCTCCTCATAAAGTGAAAGGTCCTAATTATCCAAGGGTCATTGACATTTTTGATATCTTAAAACCTGATTTGGGTGTCAACAAGAAGGTATTCTAGGTTCTTAAAGAGGATTGATCAATCAAATCTATGGTTTATCCTTCCTTTTTTTTAGACTGTATAGGTTGGGGGCATGAACAATGGGTAGGATATTTCCAATGGTACTGGTTTCAAGGATGATGATAAGAGGAATTCTAGGTAAAGTCCACATTCTTCAACTAGGGTACCTCTAGACTATATTTTTATAATTTCTCAGGAATGGGGATCTTCTGGATAGCAGAATGAACCAAGTTCGATTAATATTCAAAACTAACTTTCATATTTGGTTGGAATTAAGCAAGAAGCTGCTGAATATGGAGAGTAGAAGGCTGTTATTCTAAAAACTAAAAAGAATTATACTGGATCAAGATCTATTTAAGACACTATGTCGGGTGATAAAGATAGTGACTCTCAAAAAGTGGAGTTTGAGCAAGAACCCTACGAGGACATGATTTTTGGATCCATATTGAGTACGGGAAAGCAAGAAAATATATTATCCAATAATTTTACAGTTCAAAAGGGTGGGAAATCAAGGCCTTGCAAAGACTACTCAAAATTAACAAAAACAATTATAACCAGATCCTCAGTAAGTCTAATAAATTCTGGACATGAATAGGTCTAGATGGATCAAAAATTTCTAGAGTGGTTAATTCAGATATTAGTGAGGTGGGTGAGAAAGTGGTTGACAGAGTGCCTACAGGTGATACTATTGAATTGGACCCGGGATTAACACTTAATGGAGAACAAAGTGAAACAATGGGAGTATTATAAGTAGAAAATTTGGAGTTCTTGGAGCTCATCCATCGCCCTTAGGATGAAATGTTTTAAGGAGTCATCTGAGTCATTTCTCTAAGAGAGGAGGTTGACATAATTTATGAAAGAAGGATTTGAGTTGATACTAATGAGGAGAAAAGGGTGTTGATAAATAAAAAAGGCCTAATTTTGGATCAATGCTTCAATAAATATAAAATCTATTTGGATTAATTTATACATATATGGTACATAATGGCCAACCACTTTGAAGATATAATCAATGATGACCCAGATATATAGGTAAGTACACTGCACTAGGAATTATATAGGGTATATAATTCTAATAATCTTAGTCTTGTCTTTAATCAATTTTTTAGTTTTTTCAGTGTGTAGTGAACCTTTTTTTTGTTCAGTTCCCCACTTCTCCTCAAAGAATATTTGAAATTAAAATTTTATATTTGGTGTTGGGTGACACACATGTTTTGTGACATAATTATTATTATTGATAATATTTTATTGTGGATTTATTACCTTATCCTGGTACAGAAATGAGGTATCATTTCATGCAACATACTAGGCACTTTAGGACTGATATTCCATGCATTTTCCATGCTACATTCACTTTTTACATGAATTCCTTGCTACATAAAATCAATACCTAGATTATTATATGTGGACTTTTCTAACGTTTCTTGAAGGGATAAAATAATTGGATTCATTAAAGTTCCTATAGAAATCTAAATAATTTTTTCCTACATATATTGATGATGACACCTTAATTAACCAATTATTCCACATTTGATCCATGAACAACTGTTTCTAGGGGCTAAAATATAGGTTGATTTGATTGTTGAATGTGAATTATAATTTATGAAGCATGTAATTATATAAATTGGTAATGGTATTTCATTAAATCAAAAAATATATATGACATGTTACATCTTTATACCATATGTAAAGGTCAGGTCTACAGAATCCTACTTTTTTAATACATAAATTTTCATTTACATGGTACAAACAGAGGATATTATAGAGTTTAGTTTCTTAGAAAAAAGGCACATAATACATTAAAAGATAAACCATTATTCTAATTCACTTGAAAGGATTCATAATTGGTTCATCTTAAGTACATTTATATAATCTCATAACCTACATACAAACATTGAAGGAAAGGGTGACCATAAGGCCTAGTAATGGAAAGTAAGGGAAAGATTTTACATGTGATCTTGAGAAATATCAATAAGAACTTGAGGAATGTCATAAAGGTATGAGAAATAAAAATATAATAATAATAATAGCATGAATAATAAATTTGAAATGTGGCTACAATATTTAATTTAGGCATTCATAATCACACCACCAAGGTTTTACATTCAGGTGTCATAAAAATTACAAAGGTTATTCACCAAGGTATCGTAAAACATATCATCTATAGAGATAAAATTGTTTAACCAATGCATTGCATCTCTATCTGGGCACACCATTCATATGTATTAATTTTAATTTCATCTACATAGATCTTAATAAAACATTTCTTAAATAACCCATGGAGAATAAAAGAAATGGGTTTCATATAAAAATCGTGGCATTTTAAAAAGTGTTTTAAGGACAATATATTTATATCATATATAACCAATGAAAATAGAATTAGGGTTTTATGTATGTAAATCCTAGAATCAAATAAATAATTTTTAAATCTTTATTAATACCCCAAGAAAGGATATATTATTTGGTATTCACATAATTAAAGTAAAAGGAAATTTTTTGGGGAGAAGAGAAAAATTTTGTGAAGTAAAATCAGAAAAATAACAGGTATAAAACAAGGTTTTAGAAAAGGGTAAAAAGATAGGTGATAAGAGTCTACCATTCATGGAACTTTCATAGTGGTGATTTGGTGAAGTATATGGGTATAACAACACCGTTATTTGAGAGGTGTAGGGTTCAATTTCTGGGAGTCCTCTCTTGAATGAATTTTTCCTACCCGCAGGATCCACTCATCTTGTCGGGTCACCCGGTTTATAAATGGGTGGGTGAAATAAGCTGATACTATCCCATTAGGATGGAATTATATATATAACCATCACATATTTGGTATTTTCCCTTTGGGATTCTATTTTATCTCAGTTGGCAATGGATCTTTTCTGGTTGGGGCTCTCTTCGGAGTGATCCCTTTGTGGAGAGGGGGGTTTCCTTCTGTGGAGGGTTCAAAAAGGCCACACTTAGGGATTCCATTTCTAGAAAAAAGGTTCTAAAATTCATAAAATAATCTTAATAAAGTAAAGGTATAAAATAAATTGTATAGAAGAACTAAGTTGGAAATTTTAAAGACATACCACATAAAGAGGAAACTTGAATTGAAAAGAGAAGTGGGGATTTCCCTTACCTTGAAGAGTAGTTCCTAAAACATAAGGATAATAACTTTGGGAGATTGGGGAAAAATTAGGAGGACTCATTTGGGGATAAAAATATCAGAGCTTCATGAATGAAGAATTCAGAGTGAAAGTAAATAAATAAATGGGTGGGTGTTTATAGAAAAAGTGGGGGATTTGTTTATTAATTTCTAAATAAAGGCCTTGGACCCCTAGGTAGTGATAAATGAAAAACCATGGGGTTTTCCATGAAATTGGACAATTGAGACATATTTTTTGTTTTTTTAATCCACAATATTCAACCATCATTTCATATTACTTATTTTAGCAAGGAAAAATTAAAATTTTTACAAAATAACATCTTTAAAGTTAAAGTTTCCATTTTAAAATTAGGAAAGAAAATTATATATTTATAAATTGACTAAAATCTATTAAAATAATTTTTATTAATAAAATAACATATTTTAAGCCTTATATTGTGACTAATTAGTTATTATATCATTATGAAATAATTATTATGTCATTAAAAATAATAAAAAAATCAAACTGTGTTTTTATTATTCGAGAAAAAATAAAGTATTTTAGAAAATTTTCATAAATTCACTATAACATAATTTTTATGTTTTGATTTAAAATATTATATTTATTTTATCATAATAATTCTCTAAATATGAGAATTTTAACTTTTAAATATAAAAATCATTATTTATTAAAAATAATAAAGGATTAAAATGCATAGTGAAATTTCAGACACTTAAAAAATAAAATTATTTTATACTTTATATTTAAATAAGAGTGTGTTTTTCATGATATTTCACTAAAATAAAAATTATTTATAATATCTTATTTTATGATAATAATTTATATATGTTTTTAAAAGTTTTTTTTTTGAAAAATCAATTTATCAAATTCCATCTCAATTTTATTAAGAAACCCCATTTTTAAAATGGAATTGATGGTATAAAAATTTTATTATAAAAAGGAATTACAAGTAAAAAATTCCCCAACACGTAACCACATATAACAACTGTGTATAAACTAAGGGTAAGGTGTGTGAGGGTGATAGATTCATTGGGCAGATTGGATAACATTTCCCAAGAGGTAATTTACACAAACTTGAACTTCTCCCATAAGAGATTTCATTCAAGAATCACCAATTGAAACTCAGAATGTTCTTGGTCAAGAGTGAAGCCCAGTGACACTACATCCCTCCCAGGCTCCAAAAAATGGGCTTCGCACAGCATGAATCTACCGGTTCAGGCCATCGACTCTTCTTTCTATATCAATTATCATTTGTCAAAATTTTACTTATAAACATTAATTATAATATTAAAATTATTATCAATTGTATAATTCCAAATGGTAATATCGAACAATGGTCATAATTGACCAATGGTAACAAAACGGTCAAAACCCAATGGTCACATTTCAAATTATACTCACCTCATTATTAAAGAGATGTAGTTTTGTTGCATATAAAATAATATGACACATATTTTCTCAGGAAAAAAATATCATTTGAAATGTTTGGGTCATTAAATTCTTTCCCATTAATAAATTTCATCCCTAGAATTTCAACTCATTCTATCAATTTCAAAAAATTTGTGGGTACTTCTACTACATTGTTTCCTCCCATTCCCATGTCACTTCTTCATATATATGGTTCCTCCAAAACACTTTGACAAGGTGGGTAGTATTTTTGCGTAGAACCTTGTCTCTACAGTCTAAGATCTCTATCGTCTTGTCCTAATAAGAGATGTCATGATCCATTTTTACAACCTCAGGATTCATTACATGCGAAGGCTTAGGTATGTACTTCCTTAATAGAGATACGTGGAATACATCCTAATCTTGAGATAAATTTGGAGGGAGTGCAAGCTGACAGGTCATTGCTCCTATACAATATAGGATTTCATATGGGGAAATATATATGGGGATAAACTTCCCTTTCTTCCCAAACTACATGACACCCTTACAAGGTGAAATTTGAAGAAATAATTTTCCTCCAACATCAAATTCCAAGTCCCTTAGATGATTTTGATCATAGATCTTCTGTTGAATCTGAGCAGCCTTTATGTATTTTTGGATGGCATGAAACTTTTATGTCATGTCTTGTACAAGATCAATCCAAATAATATTTATCTCACCAAATTCATCCCAACAAGTATGATTTCTACATCTCTTCCCATATAGAGCTTCATAGGGTGTCATTGGAATACTCTAACGGAAGTTTTTGTTGTATGAGAACTCAACTAATGGGAGATGTTGATCTCATCCACCTTCAAATTCCATTGAGTATGTTCTCAACATGTCCTTAAGTGTTTGAATAGTACTTTTTTATTGGCCATTAGTTTGGGGGTGATAGGTCATACTAAAATTCAATTCAGCACTCAAATAATGTTGAATACTTCTCCAGAACTTTGATGTGAACCTTGGATCATGATCATAAATGATATAAATTTTCACTCCATGTAACCTCACCACTCACTTTACAAAAATCTTGGAAATTTTATTAAGAGATAAGTCTTCCCTAATAAATATTAAATGGGTGGTCTTGGTGATATAATCCACTATAAACCATTTCACATTATTTCCTTCAATGTTCATGGGCCGCCAGTGACAAAGTCCATAGTGATATTGTCCCACTTCCATGTTAGTATGGGTAGTGGTTGTAAAACCCCTTTAGGAATTTTTTGTTATTCCTTTACCTATTAAAACACCGGGAACCTCATAGTGTAGTCAATAATCTCCCTTTTCATGTTATCCCACCAATAATGATCATGAAGGACCTTATACAATTTCATGCTTCCAATATGTATAGAGAATGTAGAGATATGAGCTTCATATATCAACTCCTTATTTATTTTTGGAATATATGGAACACCCAGCCTTGTAGGAAATTTTAGTACACCTTCTTGATCAATATTGAACTCAGGAAACTTCCGATTATTCGCAACTTATACCTTCTTATATAACAAAGTATCTTATCTTTAATATTTATTGATCTTCTCTATTAATAATGGTAATGAAATAATTTGGGATAGGTTTTATGATGTACCTTCTCTTATGATTCCCATGTCTAGTTTTAATAGGTATTTAATCAAAGGATCTCATTGAATCCTCATAATTTCCAAAACAATAGGGTATTTCCTACTTAATGCATCAGTGACTTTGTTTTCTCTTATTGGATAATAATGAATTAAAAAATCATATTCTTTAAGAATTTCCAACCATATGCTATGTATCATGTTCAATTACTTTTGTGTGAAAATATACTTAAAACATTGGTGATTTGTGTATATATCACATTTCTCCCCATAAAGATAGTGGATTCATATCTTCATAGCAAAAACAACCGCTTCCAACTCCAATTCATGCGTAGGATAATTCTACTCATGAGGCTTCAACTATCAAGACTCATAAGAAATAACCTTTTCATTTTTCATGAGGATGCACCCAATACCATTTATATATGAATCGCTAAAAAAATTAATCCTTCTCGGATATAGGGTAGAGTTAACGTAGGTATAGTAACCAATCTCGTCTTCAGCTCTTGGAAACTTTCTTCACACTCCTTTTTTTAGATGAACTTGGACCTTTTTTGGTTTAAATTAGTCGACGGATTATATATTCATTAAAAAAATCACAAACCTCCTATAATATCCTACGAAACCAAGGAAACTATGTATCTCAGTTACTATTATAAGATTAAGCCTCTCCTCCATATCCTTTATCTTGGTAGGTTCAACTAATATTCCCTCATTAATTACAACGTTCCCTAAGAAAGAAAATTATTGTGACCAAAATTCACAATTTCTAAACTTTCCAAATATCATCTCCTTTCTCAAAGTTTGAAATATAACCCTTAGATAATCCTCATTCCCCCCCTTGAATTTTTTAATATATTGTAATATCATCAATAAAACTACCAAAAAGTTATCAAGGTGGTCCTTAAAGACTCTATTCATCAAATACATAAATATAGAAGGAGCATTGGTCAAGCCTAAGGTCATAACAACAAACTCATAATTCTCATATATTGATTAGAAGATAGTATTTGGAATATCTTTTTATTTACCATCAATTGATGATAACCATTTCGAAGATCAATCTTGGAAAAGAATTGGGTCCCACGAAGCTAGTAAATAAATCATCAATCCTAATAAGAGGGTACTTGTTATTCACTGTGATCCCATTAAGTTATCTATAATCAATTAATAGCTATATTGATCCATCCTTCTTCTTTTTCACAAAGAGAATGGGTTCTCCCAAAGGAGAAACACTTTTTTGGATAAACCCCTTCTATAAAAGATCTTGTAATTTTTTCTTTAAAAAATTGAGCTCCACATTTTCCATTCTATATGGGGTCTTTGATATCCTCTTGGACCCAAGAATGAGTTCAATGGAGAACTCTACCTCTCTTTTTGGGGGAGGTCAAGGAAACTCCTTCAGAAATACATCAATGTATTCCTAGACTATGGGGACATTTTATATTCATATAATTTCATTTCCTTCTTCATCTTCACTTATCATTTCTATAAATAATTCTATGGGAGGTTCTTCTAGACAAATATCATGTCACGATATCTCTCCTTTGAAAACAATTGTACGCTATACATTCAAGACTTTTGATATTTCCTTTCTTCTATAGTTGATCTTAGTATTATACTTTGAGAGTCATTCCATCCCTATTATAGTGTTAATTCCAGCATGTGAATGACTACTATATTTTCAATGATATTATGATCTCAAAATTAAATACTATAGTTTCTATACACTTTGGATTCTTAGATAATCCCTTGAGGAGTATTGATAGATAAATATACTTCTAGAAGTTTAGGGATTGATTCTATATTATTTGAAAACATGGTGTAAATAAAGGAATGTGTGGAACCATAATCAAATAAAGCACTTTCTAGATTTGAGAGAATAATTAGAGTACTTACCACCACATCATTTGGAGCTTCTACTTCTACCATGGTGATAGAAAAATCCCAACCTTTATCCCTTTTACTTTGCTGAAGTTAATGGTGATTCCCATCCATTAACTTTGGATTTGGATATTGATTGGAAAAGTTCCAAAGTTGTCCACACTTGAAGCATTGGACTTCAGGCTGGGCCTGCACCATATTCCCTTTGTCTTTAGTGTTGAGAAATTGAGGATTCACCTCACTATGATAGTTCTGAGAAATAATCAAATCTCTTCTACACTTTCATCATTTATCACTCTCGATCAAGAACTTCCCCCAATTCTTCTTCCCACATTTATTGTTTATGGAAATTTTCACTTTGTTTACTACTCTTACATGATCAATGTTACTCCCCAACTTTGGTTCCAAATATATCTTCTTTTCATTTGATCTATGGGGCCATTGTGTCTCCATAAACTCAAGGTCTACCTTCATAGAACTTCTCACTATCTCCTTATAGTTTTCATAGTCTCAATTGGAAATATTCTTCCATAGATGGTGTCTTATTACACCAAATAATCTATCAAACCTTCTATTAGGATCCATGACAAAGCTATAGGTGTAAGGAGAAAGTATTGTAAAGTTCATTTAATAGCTTCCCAAAGATTCATTTTCCTTCTACTTCAGCTCCATTAATTCCTTCTCTATTTTTGTTTTCATCGAATAGATAAAATATTTTTTGAAAAAGGTTACCCTGAACTCTTTCTAATACATATCTTCAATCTCCCTTCTTTGATTTTTGTTTTTAATCAGTTTCCACTGTTGATCAGCTTCTCCCTCTCAATGGTACACAAATAGGATGACTTTCTCTTTTTCTGAACAACATAGTACAAAAAAGATCTTTTCTATAGGGGTTATCTATTTTTCAAAAATAAATGGGTTGGTAAATCCACTAAAATAAGGTGGTCATTGATGGATAAAGAGCTCAACAGAAAGTTGTTCCCTTCGAGGTGAATCCAGTCTCTTGGATTGATTCAAGTTATTGTTCATAACTTAAGTTAGTTGATTCAAAATTCTCCTAAAGTTTTAAAACATCCCACATTTTTATCACATAAAATTTCATTACATTATACAAAACCGAGGATCTTTAAGGTTTAGTGTCTTGGAAACCAGGAACTTAATACATGACAACACAAAAAAATCTTCTTAAACACTTGAAAAGATTCTTCATTTGTTCATCCTAAGTTCATTAATGCATCTCATAACCTAGGACAATACATCAAAGGAAAGGGTGAGCAGAAGGCCCAGTAATGGAAACAAGGGAAACATTTTACATGTGAACTTGAGATACATCAATAAAGTCATGATAAATAACTTTAAGGCTTGAGGAAGATATCATGGGGAATATCATAATGAAAATAACATTATTCATAACATAACGATGTGGCCAAAACATTTAACTTAGAAAATCATGAACATATCACCAAGGTCCATCCCCTAGGTGTCATTTAAAAAAATTACCAAGGTTATTCACCAAGGTATCTTTAAAATTATAATCCCTAGAGATTACATCATTACCCAATGCATTGGAGCGCTATCAGGGCGCACCCTTAAATTTTTATTTATTATCATGTGATCCACATATATCATCATGAAAAATTTCATAAATAACAAATATAGCATAAAATAAATGGGTTTCATTTCATAATCTTAACGTTTTAAAAACTACTTTTAAGACATGATCTTTATGTCATTTTAAACCCACGAAAAAGGAAAGCGGGTTTCATGTATGTAAATACCAGAATTTAAAATAGAACATTTCGATATATATGTGAATACCCATGTATAAGAAAGAGAATTTATTATCCAATTAATAAAATAAAATAACTTCAGAAAAATAGAGACACATTTTGAGATGAAAATTCGGCAGCATAACGGCTATGTTTCAGGGTTTTAGAAAATAGTGAAAAGAGAGGGGACATGGGTTACCCACTCATAACCGATCCAAAAAGCAGTATAGGGACATAATATAAATGATATAATAACATGGTAATGAAATTTTAAAGACATAACATATGAAATGAAAAACAAGGAAGGTAGACAAAAATAAGATTTCTCTTATGAAAATTCGCCAGCCTAACGGCGTCACTTAAAAATTCAAAAAAATGAATTGATGAGATCAAATAAGGTCTCTAATAATATTAAAATAAAATAAAAGTATGATGGATATTGATATCATACCCCAAAATAATAAAAAGGAACTTAAAATAATTGACATGAAAATAGAACTTGAAAATGAGAAGGGTGAAAGAATCCCTTACAAAAAATCAGTAGCCTAACGGCGCCACTTAAACATTCTTAAAATGAATTGGTGAGAAAAAGAGGGGGTCTCTCATCATATAAACATGAAAAGTAAAGTAGGATGAATATAAAATAACATCCCCAACATAATAACATGGAGCCTAAAATAAATGACATAATGGAGAATACATGAAAAGAAAGAGAGAGGTAGGATCCCTTACCTTGAAGAGTAACTTCAAAATCATGAAGTTCAAGACCTAGGGAGGCTAGAGGGAACCTTGGGAGGACTCCTTTGGAGTTAAGGAGACCATAAATTCATTGAGGAAAATTTTTAAATGAAAATAATGAGGGAAAGGCTTGGTATTTATAAGAGAAGTGAGGGGACAAGTTATTAATGGCCAAGGGACACCTCATCGGTGGTATTGGAAAAACCATGGGCTTGACCATGGTATTTACCCATGGTATTGGCCACTTGGAAAACCTCATACCTTATCTTACTACTAATAAGTCTACCAGAATTATTAAATAATTATTACATCCTTAATGATGTCATAAACACTTGAAACTAAAAACTGTATTTTCACTATTCACCAAAAATTCATTTTTTTCAGAAAAATCCCCAAAAATCACCATAACCTAATATCGATGCTCAGAATTCAAAAATGAACTCCATTTTATAAAAATATTTTTATAAATATTTTTAATTTAATTTTTAATTAAAAAAACACTATTCACCTGAAAAAACTAATACTTGACTAATAATTTATGAAACAGTTATTTACCTATTTTATTGAATCATGTTACTTAATAAAGGTGCATAAATTATATTAATACTTTCTTTAAGTGATATTACTAATCCATTTGGTCACATTACTAATCCTAAGCGTAAAATCACTATTCATAATTTACTTTTCATCAAAAATTAAGTTGATCTTATTAGACTCTATATTTCATACTGAACACAACTGTAGAAGACCATTTTTTGAAAATCATTACACATTTTTAATTATTGAAGGTTTAAATAAATATTTTAAAATGTCCTTTTTTCAAAAATTCATCAATAATATACATCCTATATTTATCCGAACACTTGAGATCCACAAACTTTACCATAAGAATAAATCACATTTTTTATTTAAATTAAAGGATTACACAAGGCAGTTACGGTCTCATTACATAGCCCCTTATAACACCAGGATAGGACCTAAGAGTAAGGTGTGCTAGGGTAATAGAATCTTAGGGCGTCTCGGCCAACATTGCCCGAGTAGTGATTTTTATCAGCTTGAACTTATCATGAAGGTGATTCTGTTCCAACTTCACATGATGAAGTTTGGCTTGGGTTTGGTCCAAAGCAAAGCCCAATGGTGCTCCTCCTTCCTGAGTTCCATCAGATGGGCTTCGATCGGCCCGAGACTACTGTATGGGGCCATCTAATCTTGTTTTTATATTAGTTAATCAAGATCACTTGTATTTATAGAAAATAATTGTAACATTTAATTTCCAACAGTCATATTGATCAACGTCATTATTGACCAATGGTCATATAATAGTTGAAACCCAACGGTTTCATTTTAATTATACTCATTTTATTAAATGGAAAATAAAATAACCCACAAAAAATTAGGGAACAAAATTTACTCAAAAAATTTTGGGTCATTACAAGTTCTCCATTCTGGATTCTATTAGAGGACTGTCAGCACATGGTACATTACACTCACCATTTATGCAGTTCTTCCTGTTTCCCACCATATTCTAAAATAATAATACCTTAGTAAGAAATGTGTTTCTTTTGATAATATTATAATTTTTAAAGTAATTTTATATCTTAACACATCATTCTTAAATATATTATTCTTTAATATTAATTACATTTTATATAAATCCTTCAAAATAGATTAAAAGAAGATTGTGATTAACCAAACATATCCCCTGTGAGTGTCAAAATAGGAGTGCATAAGTGATCATTGTCATTCACAAGTTCCAATTTGATTTTAACTCAAATCGGTGTTTTTTTAGTTTTAACCCTAGATAAATCTAAATGAGATCCACAACTAATTGCTCGTATCCATATAGAGATTTCTTTATTTAGAAACTACTTACTTTATATTTCATTAAGATAAAATAATATTTTCATATATTAAAATTTTTCTATAGGTTTCTTCCTAAAGTTTTCAAATCCTAATTTCCACAAATAACTAAACTGTCTGTTGATACTAACTATTAAATCCCACCTTTTTAATACGTAACTTTTCATTTACATGGTAAAAATAGAGGAACTTATAAATTCTAATTTCTTAGATAAAAGGTATATAATACATGAAAACATAAAATAGTCTTCTAATATACTTGAAATAATTCATCATATGTTTATACTAAGTACATTTATAGAATCTCATAACCTGGGGACATACATCAAAGGAAAGGGTGAGCATAAGGCCTAGTGAGGGAAAGTAAGGGAAAAGGTTTACATGTGATCTTGAGAAATATCAATAAGAACTTGAGGAATATCATAAATTAATGATAAATAGGCATATAATAATAATAATAACATGAATTATAACTGGTAAATGTGGCTATAACATTTAATTTTTACATTCAAAATCATATCACCAAGTTTTCTCACTGAGGTGTCATAAAAATTACCATGGTTATTCACCAAAGTATCGTAAAACATATCATCTCTGGAGATTAAATTCTTTAACAAATGCATTGTAGAAATATCAAGGAAAGCCATTTATATGTATTAATTTTCATGTGGTATATATAGATCATAATAAATCATTTCATAAATAACCCATGTAGAATAAAATAAACGGGTTTCATATAAAAATGATGGTGTTTTAAAAAAGTGATTAAAGAAAAGAAATTTATTTCATTTATAACCCACAGAAATGGAATTATGGTTTTACTTATATAAATATAATAATAAAATATATCATTTTTATATCTTAGTGAATACCCCGAGAATATAAAGTGGTTTGGGTATTCAAATAAATAAAATAAAAGGTAATTTCTTGAGGAGAAGAGATAAATTTTGAAGTAAAATTGGCAGCATAATGGATATAAAACATGGTTTTAGAAAAGGGTAAAAAGATAGAGGAAAAGGATATCCCATTAATAAAATAATATCAATACAGTAAAGGGATGAAATAAATTTTACAAAAGAACTTAGTTTGGAAATTTAAAAGATATACCAAATAATCAGGAAATGTGAATGGAAATGAAAAGTGGATATTTCCCTTACCTTGAAGAGTGGTTCCTAAAACTTAAGGATCAAAACCTAGGGGGATTTAAGACACCTTGAGAGAAATTATTAGGGTATAAAAATATAATATATTCATGTATGAATAATTCTTAATGAAATTAAATGAATAAATGGGTTGTTATTTATAGAAAAAGTGAGGGATTTATTTATTAATTTCTAAATAAAGGTCTTGGACACCTAGGTAGTGGTGAATGAAAACTAATGGGATTTACCATGGTATTTTCTCATGGTATTAGACTCTTGGGACACATTTTATGTTATTTTAATCAACAAGAGTCGAAAAAAATATTATATTACTTATTTTGGTAAGGAAAAATTAAACTTTTCACAAAATAACATTTTTAAAGTTAAAGTTTCCATTTTAAAGTTTGGAAAGTAAATTAAATATTTGGAAATTGATTAATATCTATTAAAATAATTTATATTAATAAAATAACATATTTAAATTCTTTTATTGTGCTTAATTAGTTATTACATCATTATGACATGATTATGATGTCATTAAACATACTAAAAACACAAAGTGAATTTTTATTATGCATGAAAAATAAAGTATTTTAGAAAATTCTCATAAATTTACCCTAACCAAATTTAAACAAGATGATTTTAAAAATTATATCTATTTTAACATAATAATTCTATTAATATGATAATTTTAACTTTTAAATATAAATATCATTATTTATTAAAAATAATATCAGATAAAAATGCATAGTGAAATTTCATACACTTAAAAAAATACATTTATTGTATCCTTTATATTTAAATAAGAGTGCTTTTATCATAATATTTATTTAAAAAAAATATTTATAATACCTTATTTTATTATAATAATTTCTAACATTTCTAAAAAATATAATCTTTGTCTGAAAAATCAATTTATCAAACTACATCTCAATTTTATTAAACAAAATCATTTTTAAAATGGAATTGATGGAATAAAAATTTTATTTATACAAAGGAATTACAAGTAACTAAGGCCTCAACACATAACCCCTTATAACACTTTCACACAACCTAAGGGTAATTTGTGCGACGGTGATTGATTCATGGGGTGGTTTGAATAACATCACTTGAGAGGTAATTTCCACTAACTTGAACTTCTCCTGTAGACGATTTTATTCAAGCATCACTTGTTGAATCTTGGATTGGTCTTGGTCAAGAGTGAATCCCAGTGATGCAACCTCCCTCCTAATCTCTGAAAAATGGGCATCATATGTAATTACTCTTCTAGTTGAGGACATCAACTCTTCTTTCTATATCAATTATCATTTGTAAAAAATTTACTTATAAACACTAATTATAACATTAAAATTGTTATCAATAGTATAATTCCCAATGGTCACATAGCGTTCAAAACCCGATGGTCACATTTCAAATTATAATCACTTAATTATTAAATATATATAGTATTTTTGTATATAGAATAATATAACACACATTTTCTTAGGAAACAAATATCATTTAAAAGTTCAGTTCGTTACAAGGTCGTTGTTACATGACGTACCAATTGCAATTTATATAGTGTATTAGCCTCTATAAATTAGTAATAGTGACACATATAACTGGACTATGATATCCTTATACTTAGAAATAATAATGAACTTAAATAAATTTAAACTTTTAAATGAAATGGTTACCATTAAATGGGGATGTTAATTGAAAAGTAAAGGGTGTTTTTTCTATATCTTGTAACTAAAACTCCATATACCAGCTGTTGTGTTGTATGATATCTTGACACTGACCCAACCTTAGTAGTGGGTAGTAATCAGTGTCTCCTACAATTTTTTTTATCCTTCTTATCACTTAGGCCAGGATTTATGAGGTAGCAGAGAGGTGTGACCCATTTATAGTAAGGTTGTGTACCTATTCCTTCATACTTTTACTATATCTTATCTATTGTAAATATTATATGAGAATCATTCTTGAAAATTGAAGATTTATGCCACCATGACATCCTCGAGTCTTATATCATGAGGGTGGAAATAACCATGCTCCAGTAGTTTTGGTTCCTGATCCACCTATGTTACCTCTTATAGTGCCACTTGAGGAACCTCTTATTGATATTTTATTAGGCATTGATGCTTAGTTTCAAGATAGCTTTTTCCAATTCATTCAGTCAGTACAGAGAGCTTCTCGGCCTTCCATAACTATGGAAAAGTTGACGTGGGAATTCCAACAGTATCATCCTCCCACATTCATCAGGGACGGTGGACCCCAGGTTGTTGAGTCTTTCCTAGTGTCCATGTTATTAATCTTCGAGCATATAGAGACTCCTCTAGTCTGGAGGGTCAGAATTTCTGCTTATATGCTTCATTATTTTACCAAGAGTTGGTGGGATGTCATCACGTGTTGTTCATAATCACGGTATGGTTTGGGAGGACTTATATATATCCTTTTATGACTACTTATTCCCCCATGCATTGAGTGCAAACAACGCTCAAGAGATTATGAACCTACAACAGGGTTCTATGTTAGTGATGGAGTATTCATCTCATTTTATTGATCTTCAATTTTTTCACGAATGTTGTATGATGATGAGTTGAAGACTGTGTGATTTTTTCAATATGGTATTGTATGAGACATCTGAAGGAATTTGAATATTTTCTAATTCACTACCATTAATGACATAATAAAATTATCCCTTAACATAGACCAAAACCTGAGGAAAGATGGAAATGTGAGATAGGAAAGTTGAGATTTCAGATATAGATATGGTTTGTCTATTATTAGGAAGCATCATTTCGAGGGTGCATGTGGGGGTAGTTCCATCTAGATGACACATACCAATATCTACGTGATCTTTCACTGGTGTGGTAGAGTAGGGCATAAAAATCCCCAATATATGAGGAACTTGATCAATTGTCAAGCTTGCGGCAGGATGGGTCACCTTCATCTTTTTTTCCAAACATTCCCTCCAGTGCCTAGTGAGAAGTTATTTATACCAACACCACATTTGGGTATAGGATCGATATCTCCATGATAGGATGGGATTTGGTCTACTACTGGCCAATCAGGCTGAGGAGGTGATCATGGCTGAGGAAGTCAGACTTCAGAGGTTCAGCGCCATGAGAGCAGACCTACCCAGGTTAGTTAGGTTGTATCTCAAGGTCGTGGATCAGGACATATTTATACAGTGCATCTTATACCTGAGTAGTATAGCATGGGGCCTTCTGTAGTATAAGGTACTACTTTAGTAGAATCTACTTTAGATTCAATCTTATTTGATACAGGTACATCACACTGTTTTATGTCTATAGAAATTATGGAAATTCATAGCCTAAATATGGAGTAATTATGCGGTATTATGGCTCTTGAAACACCCTTAGGGATACAATTAGAGATTATATGTTAGTGGAAAAAATTCCCCCTTGAGAGAGTAAGGTACCATTTCTTGTGAAATTTCTTTGTCATTAAGATGAAAGGCTTTGACATCATTCTTAGGATATGTTGTTGGTTCCATAAAATGCCTATGTTGATTTTTATCAATGTATGGTGTCTTTTACATCACCCAGGGGAAGTGATTTAATTCCTAAGGGTGAATTGGATGTCTTGGAAATTCAATCTGAACTAGAGCACCATGGTTTGGGTGAGGTTAAATCCTAGACAGTTGGTCTCTTTATGACCAATCAGAGAATACAAGTTAAAGAATTTCCTCCTATGGTGGATCATTTTAGGGACATCTTTACTGATGAATTATCTAGTTTAACTCTTGTCAGAGAGATGGATTTCACCATCAAGCTAGTGTTAAGTGCAATACTAGTGTCTATTCCTCCCTATAGGATGGAACCTACTGAGCTCCAGGAAATTAATAGGTATTTGTAAGACTTAGAATTAAAAGGTTTTATATGACCTGGTAATTCACCATGGGGTACAAATTTCCTTTTTTCCAAGAAGTCAGATGATACCCTCAGGATTTATGTAGATTACTGATGGTTGAACTAGTATACGGTTAAAAACTGGTATCCATTTCCCCATATAGATGACCTCTTCGACCAACTATGAGGAGTGAAATTTTTCTCTAAGATCAATTTGAGTTCAGGCTACCATTGGGTGTGTGTGATACCCTCAGACATACCGTGTATATAATTATAGAGAAGATATGACTTATATGAGTATTTGGTTATGTCTTTTGACCTGACAAAGGTTCCCTCCATTTTCATGTCCCTAATGAATTAGGTTTTCCACCCGTATCTAGATTCATTTGTGTTGGTCTTTGTGGATGGTATCTTGGTGTATTATAATACCAAAAACGACCATGCTAGATATCTTGATATCATGCTAAATATGATTAGAGAGAATAATATGTATTCTATTCTCACTAAATGAAAATTTTTGATCGAAAAAGTCTACTTATTATTTCATAATATTTTAGTGGCAGGAGTATCTATTGACCCAGAGAAGGTGAGTGTTGTAATTTCCTGGAACCATCCCAAGAATGTATTTGACACACATAGTTTCTTCGGTATGGCTATCTATTACATGTTTTTCATTCAAGACTTCTCACACCTAGAAACACCACTTATGGCTTGACTAAAAAGGGTGTAAAGTTCTTATGGTCTGGAGCTTGCGAGACATCCTTTCAAGAGATGAAATGGAGAGAGAATTCAACGCCAATCTAGATTCTTTCATAGCTAGGTAGAAGCTATAATTTCTACTGTGGTGCTCCAGGAATTGGTCTTGGAGTAGTTATGATGTGGGGAGGTTAGGTTGTATCATATGGGTCCCCCTATAAGAGAACTCACGAGCGGGAATCACCTTATGCATGACCTCGATCTAGCTGTTGTGGTTCATGATTTATATTGTTGGAGGCATTACAGTTTGTGTGAGAGATTCATTGTTGATATGGATAATAAATGTCTCAAATATACCTCACATTGCATTATTTGAATCTTAGGCAGTGCAAGTGGGTAGAGTACCTATATTCCTTCAACTTTGAGCTTATTTATACACTTAAAAGGGTAATGCGGTGGAAAATTCCCGGATCCGGAAGACTCAGGAATAGGTCTTCTAGAAGGCTACTAATGATTGGAAGTTTATATCCCCATTTTTTGAGATGTACCTAGATGTTCATGAATTCCATGGGAAACTGGTTATACCATCTCTAGCAGTGATATACTCCCTTTTGTAATGGGTGTGGATGAGATATATTTTAGATCTTGAGGGCCTCGTCTAAAGGGAGAGGGTCTCGTATGAGAACCCACTTCTCAGTTGGGTTGTTGACGGGGATGATATTATGAACTTCTGTGGATGTATCTAAGTTTCTACAAACATAAAAAAATAGTTGATGTAGGATTATCACGCCTCTATTTGGTCAGTACACCCTACGCTTACCAAGATGTACCAAGACATACCTTGTAGGTATTGGTGGTCAAGTATGAAGAATCATATTGTAGGTTTCATCATGAGGTTTTCCATCTACCAGTAAGTGAAGGCAGAACACTGGTGACCTGTTAGAATTATATAGCCTCTATCCATTCCTGAGTGGAAATGGAATGACGTCACCATGGATTTCATGATAATCTTTCCAAGATACCCTTAAGGCAATGGTGTGGTGTGGGTGATCATAAAAATATTTAACAAGGTTGAAAACTTCCTACATATTTGAGATACATTCTCATTTCACGAGCTTTAGAGGATTTAAATTCAAGAGATTATGTGCCTTTATAATAATACATGGTCTACTGTATCGGATTGAGATTCCTGGTTTACATCATGGATCTGGCATGGGTTGTAAAAGGCATTGGGTTAATAGGTTATCTTGAGTAAAACATATCACACTCAAACCAATGGGTAGTCTGAGTGGACGATACAGGTGTTAGAGGACATGTTATGGGCATGTGTCCTTGATTTTGAAGGTTCGTGGGAAAAAATATACCTATCATCGAGTTTCCCTAAAATAACAGTTTTCAGGAAGCGATTCATATGCTTCTATATGAGGCCCTTTACAGTAGATCGTTTCATACACTAATACACTAGTTATAGGTAGGTGAGGTAGCACTACTATGTCCTCATCACATTTAGGAGAGTTTAGAGAAGGTATAGGTGATTCAAAAACATATGTTTATAGCTTAGTCTAGGAAGAAGTATTATACCAATCATCATCGTCAACCTCTATAGTTTGAGGTGGGACATTGGGTATTTCTATGACTTTATCCTATATTGGGATATATATATATGGATTCAGGGGTAGGACAAGTTATCACCTCATTACTCTTGGCCTTTTGAGATTTTAGAAAAAGTTAGGCTAGAAGCCTATCAGTTGCAGTTACCTCAGAAGTACCATGTCATGCATGACATCTCCCATGTATCGCAGCTTCACCATTATCACTCTGACCCATATCATTCATTTGATCCTAAGGATATTGAGTTGGAGGAAAATGTATCGATTTAGGAGAATTCAATATGTATTGTTGATCAAACCACAAAGTCTTTCCAAGGTAGGTTAGTTCCTCTAGTCTAAGTGTTATGGAAGAAAATGTGTGTACTAGATAAGACTTGGGAAAGAGAGGCTGACATACATGCTCAGTAATTGGAAGTTTTCTCAAATGATGCTTTATCACCCTCAAAATGGAAACTTGGGGATTATTTGTTTTAAGGGGGGGAGTTTGTAACGTCATAGCTTTCCAATTAGGTATGTTTTCATTTATATTCAGTCTAACCCTCATTGAGTTTTTCTTTTTGTCATAGACCCTGGTAGTTAGGCATTTAGGATGGTTAGTTAGCTTTTTAGGAGAAGGTTGAAGGAGGGATGGAACCTAGATGCAGAATAGATACATGTATTATATTTAAATTCATGATGTGTACTAAATACACAACATGTATTTGGCTGGAAAGTCCTCATTCACGTCATGTAGATATATTTCCCTGGGAGGGAAAACCTGAACATTATACAATGTGTAATTCATTTACATGTTTGTTAAATTCCAAGGCCAATTTTTTTTTTAAAAAAAAAGTAGAACCACTTTTTAACTAAGGCTCGTCTTCTTTTCCCACATAGAGGATTTGTGTAACAGAAAAACCTCTAATTCCAAAAATAGGTTCTACCATATCTTCTCCATCTAAGTTCTCTTCAATTATTCATCTAGTGCATTGTATCAACAATGGTAAGATCTCTAATCATCTTTCTTCCTTTATTAGTTTATCTTTCCATATTCTGTGTTATTTTAGTGAGATCTTATATGCCCTATTTTTAGGGTTTTTGTCTTTTTTCCATTTTCCCCCATTCTAGCTCGAATAAAAGGCTATTAATAAATGATTGGCCATCTATAAACCTAAGGTAGGTGGTCTAGTTCATTTTCCGAAAGTCTTGTTGCTTTTATATTATGCATCATTATTCCATATGTTTTACTTCTCCAGAAACACCACCAAAACAATTTATATAATTAAATTAAATGGTTTATTAGGATTAATATGGTACTAGATAATGGTGAATCAATGCCATTGATTGATCACCTTGACATGATCCACCACATGGGTGTACCACTTCTTAAAGTCATATATACCCATTTTCCTTAAATTGTTAAACCACCTTTTGATGTATGTCTGCATTGTAATAAATGAAATGTAAATGAGAATTGTTAGGCCATGTGTTAGGCCCCATGCTTTATTCCATAGATTTAATTGCTTAATTAAATGATTAGACAACTTCAATAAAATAGTCTGATTATAATTACCTAATGAATTTTATGAGATCTTGATAGCTAAACTATGCCTTCTTGTTATGTCAAGGGTGATATAAGGGTCCTAGCTTAAGTACACCTTGGTGCGATCATCATTCTTTATAATTAGGAATTGTAAATGAATTTTATTACAATAGGAGAGATACTCATAATTCCTTATATGGGCTCACTGGGTGGATTATCTACCTCCTTATGAGTGATACTGGTTCACTAGGGGATACATCATAGACTGGCACAATGGCTAGATGGTCATACCAAGACATGAGTGATACTTGGTCCCCTATGTGAGATACCAAGGATGGTATTATAGGGTTTTTTATTCATTCCATGTTGACAGTGATACTTGGGGCTCCATTTATGGATCACCTGGGATGGACTCTTATGGTACATGGTACTTATACTACCCCTGGAGTGATACTTGGGATTCCTTTTTAGATCATATTGGATGGGTATAGGGTGCTTCGTATTAAATTCTAATGATGAATTTTATATTAAAACTAAGAATTAATTGTTATTGTCTAGGGATGTGTCCGCAAAGAAAAATCAAATTTTATTAGGTTTGATCCATCTCTTGATACTTTTTTCATGATGACTTATTATTACACCCATATTTTATTTTCATAGGTTGCCTTCCTTTCAGATATATCTGGCTTAGGCTAAAGTAGGTAGTGTTGGTCAGGTGTCCCATGAGGAACCCAGGCCAATGTTCTTATTTATTTTTCACCTTGTATTTATTATGTATCTTCACACTTCTCATTTTATATGCACAGACTTAATTCTTCTAGACATCATCGGTGGTGGCCTACTAAGTATATCCCACACCTTAATCGGGCTACCCTTGGTACCTGAGAAGACTTCTTGATTAAAAGTATATATTTTAATGACCCATACTTTACATACATTGTTATTACTTCAAAATTAAATCACACTTATTACAACATATAACAAAACCATGAAAGGACCGTATAGGTATAGTGTCTTTAGAAACTGGGAAACATAAACAACTGGTTCAAAAATCATCTACGTTGTCTCCCATTTATTTCATCATATCTAGAGTCCCTTTTGGAATATTCTACTTAATACCCTTATTCATGACTTGGGGAAAAGAAAACATACAAAAGGGTAAGCACAAATGCTCAGTAAGGGTAAACAAAAGAAATATCAATCAACATAACATTTTGTAAATCTTAACCTGCAAAAGAGATCATAATATCATATCATGGGATAAATCATAGTAGTGAAATGTAAGCCCAATAATCATAACATAAAACATTAAACCTTGTTGAATACACACATAATCATATAGAATCATTTCTTATTAGTCAAGACTCATTTCCAAGACTATCTTAGCAGACAAAGTCCATTTCTGAACCGAGTTCACTCCTCGTTTCAGTCCTGTTTCACTGAACCGGATTAACCTGCCGTTCCAGCCATGTCTATCTTATGAGATATAAATCTTTACCCAATGCATTGGAGGTAGATATAGTTCCCACCCATCTCATAATGATACCATTCTTATGTGTGCCACAAGATCATAAATCATACATCATAGCATAACTCATGTAATAAAAATGGGATTCTTAAACGTCATGTCATCATAACAGAATCCATATAAGCCAAAAGGACATCATAAAAATAATTCCATCATAACATAATCCAATAAATGTAAAAATAGGGATAGAAAAATAACCCTATATTATCTTATATGTAAAATAATTTTGATAAAATGCTTGAACTCCATTCTTGAGAAAAATATACTTTCTACTTCAAAAACATTTTTCATTTATTAACATGTCATACAATTTTAAACAAAAATAATTTGATTAAAAATAAACTTGAAAACTTGTAAAGGAAGCTTCATGGAAATTATTTTTTATGAAATCATAAAATCCATTCATGCCGTATAAGTTAAAAAACATTCTTCTCGTACTTTGGCCGGAAAAGTCAAAAAGTACCTCGTACGAAAAACGACAAAAGATTCCTTTCATATCTTTTACTAAAAAATCACCTAAAGGTAAAATTGGATTTAAAAAATTGTATGAGGATATAAATAATATTACATATTTAGGAAACATGGATGTGGATGATAAATTTTCCCCAGTAAATTCTGAAGTATAAACAATCTCGGATAAAAATGAGATTGCGAGATTTTCCCTTACCTTAGGTCTGATATACTTTGTACGTGTCCAAACCTCCTGTATAATGATTTAAATAATGTTATTGACTTATTCCAGAATTTTAATCATTGTTATGATATCATATATGGTCATATTCTTAGCTAATTATTAGTAATATTACATTGTTACTTGTTATTCGGGTGCTTATTTCTTTTTGTTCTTATGCGTGTTTTGTCGAATAAATTATTATTATTATTTTTAGGTTATAGATAACTCATTTACAGAATGGTATTAGTGTAATATATATCATATTTATTCATTCAATTCATTTATATAATCATTATGCAATTATGATCATGTAGAATGAGTCGCATCACATCGTGAAGACGGTAGGCCGTACGTACGCACGAGCGATGATATCATTCCCATGATCGTGGAATTGTATTGAAGTGTATGTATACTATTTAAGAATCAATATAACTTTACAATAATCATATATAGTTATTATTTACACCATTATACCCATCCAATTAAGGTGGTGGTGGAAAATAGATTATACCACGGCGTGGAGACGATATTTCGTACGTACGCACGCACGGTGATTTCGTTTTCCGTTGGATGGATACAAGGTGAAATAGGGTTGTTTCATATTTATAATAACATATCAGTATATGAGTGATACTTATTTTATTACATCATAATGAAACAACTAAAGAATAATAAGTTGAAGAAGAAAAAAATTGGAAAGGATCGGTAATGGATATTACCTCTTCTTTGACGCGTCTCTTCTTAAACTCCTCTTAGGGCACTAGGGTTGGTCTTTGGAGAATACCAGGACCTCTATGATGTTTCTAGGGAAGTGGAGAAGAGAATTTGGCAGGGTTTGGCCGAGCTTTATGGCTCAAAGTGGTTTTAGGAGGAGAGGGAGGAGGTTCCCTTTTATAAGGGAGGAGAGGGGCACCTTTGGAAAAACTAAAAATATTATTTTATTATAAAGTCATATTCAGTTTTTAATAGATCCAAATTGATTTATTTCGAAGGTAAGGTGGGGAAGAGTAGAAATCCTCTCTTCCAATATAATTTGGACAAGTTTAGGTTACTATTTTAACCTTATCAATTAGATTTAACTTTAAGTTAAATAATTTTACATTTACTATGTCTTCTTGTTTTCTTACACTATAAGGTCAATAAACTTACTATAACAAGAAAAAAGAACCCCAAGTTGTTTATAATTAACATATATAACCTTATATAAGTCATTTCGACGAACCTTAGATTTTTAGGAATAAAATAATAATTAATAATATAATATTTGTTTTAAAAACTATTTTATGTCAATTTTCATACTATTTGGTAATTGATTTCTGTGAAAATCATAACAACATGATTAGTTCAAAAAAAGTTAATTAAATAAATAATAACATGTAATATTAACCTATAAAATTAGTTTAATTCATAAAAAGTCTCAAATTACATTTATTTGGGTATTTATAACATCAATTATGTCAATATTTCATTAATAAGATAATTACTGCATCATCATTGTGTCATAAATAAATTATATTATTTAATGTCTAAAAATTATAAATAAAATACCATTATGTATGAAATATTTTTATATTTATAATGAATAATTATAGTCGAATTTATCTTATGTATAACCCTATATTAAAAATGTTTTAGTTATTAAACTTTGATTTTAACTATTTTAACTATTCTTTAAATAAAATAATATTAAATGTCCTAATCTAATCCAAGTGGGCCTAAATGGTCATATTTTATTCCTAAGGTTGTTTTTGGTCGAATTAAACTTATCCAATAGAATTAGGACATGTTTTAAGGTAATAATAATATCATTTTTACCCTTAATTACCCTATTTACTTTTAACCGTGGTAAAAAAAGTAAAAAGTTACTATTCGCCAAAAATTATTTGTATCTTATTGAACCAAATTTTACTCCTTGATGTTAACCGTGTCTCTCGGATTTTGGAAATTCCACTCATAGAAGTGGTAAAATTAAGTTTTATGTAAATTTTCAAATTCTCCTACGAGGTGGGTAAAAGACAGTGAAAAGATCAATAAAATTTTTATATATCTAAAATTATTATAAAATGACTCCAATGAATTACATTGAACTTATATAGATATTATGTATCAATTTTGACCTAAAATAAATTTAAATAAAATAATAAAAAGTCAGTTTTTAAATAGTAACCCAGTGTTTTCACTATTCATCAAAAATTGAAAGTTCTCAGAAAAATACCAAAATTTCACCCTAGGCTAATTTTGAGATTCCGAATCCAAAAATGAAGTCTATTTTGAAAAAAAAAATTATAAAATTTCAAAAAGTGGTTATTACTATTCATAACGGCTAGTTTTAATAATATTTTAATAGCATATCGTTGTTTAGTGAAACTCGGTATTGCGTACAACGCAAGCTATTGAGGAAGGTCGTGATTGTGTGTAAAGAAAGCCAAGCTAGTGTTGTGTGTAGTGAAAGATTCATTTGATGATGTATATAACATAAAAACAAAATATTTCTTATAAAAATCTCGAGTGTTACATTCTACCCCCCTTAAAATGAATTTCGCCCTCGAAATTTGTCACTTTGTAACAAACAGATGAGGATACCTCTCCCTCATCATATCCTCAAGCTCCAATGTAGCTTCTTCTAATTGGTGGTTCCTTTATAAAACTTTCACCAAGCGAGTGGTCTTGTTTCGTAGAACGTTTTTGCTACGATCCAGAATCTCTATCGGTTGTTCTTCATAAGAAAGATCTTGCTCCAGCAGTACAACTTCTAAGCTGAGTACATGGGAAGGATCGGGTATGTACTTTCTCAGGAGATATACATGGAACACATCATGAACTTAAGAGAGATTCAATTGAAGCGCCAATCGGATAGCTACCTTCCCAACATGATCCAGTATTTCAAAAGGACTGATATACCTAGGGGTCAACTTTCCCTTCTTTCCAAATATCATTACTCTCTTCCAAAGAGATATTCATAGGAACACTTTATCACCCACTTCAAACTCTAGGTCTTTTCTTCAGTTATCGGCATAACTTTTTTGTCAACTCTGAGCTGCTCTTATGTGTTGTTGAATAGATCAGACCTTTTCTGCCATCTCATCAACAAGATCAGGTCCTAATAGCTTTCTTTCCCCAACTTCATCCCAGCAAGTTGGAGTTCGGCATTTCTTTCCATAGAGAGCTTCATAAGGAGAAATCTGAATACTGGAGTGAAAGATATTATTATAAGAAAATTCCACCAAAGGTAGGTGTTGATCCCAACCACCTTTGAAATCCATAGAGAAATCTCTTAACATATCTTCTAGAGTTTGAATTGTTCTCTCAGACTGACCATCTGTCTGAGGATGATAAGCAGTGCTGAAACTCAACTCTCTATCCAGAGTATGCTGAAGACTTTGCCAGAACTTTGAGGTAAACCTCGGATCCTAATCAGATATAATGGATAGTGGTACTCCATGCAATCTTACCACTTCCTTTACATATATCCTGGCAAGCTGATCCAGAGAGAAATCCTCTCTAATAGCAATGAACTGTGCAGACTTTGTAATACGATCAACTATGACCCAGATAGCATTATTACCTTTGGATGTTTTAGGAAGTCCAGTGACAAAGTCCATAGTGATGTTTTCCCATTTCCATTCGGGTATGGGTAATGGTTGTAACATCCCCTTAGACTTCTTTCTCTCAGCTTTAACTTGCTGACAAACCAAGCATTGAGAGACATATTCAGCAACATCTCTTTTCATTCCATCCCACCAGAAGTACTCTTTTAGGTCCCTATACATCTTCGTGCTTCCAGGATGAATAGATAATGAAGAACTATGAGCCTCATCCAGCATATCCTTCTTTAATTCAGGGGTGGGAGGAACACAAACCCAATTTCTGAATTTTATTATCCCAACACAATCAAGGATGAATTCAGGAACATTCCTCACCTTCTTTTGTTACTCTACATCATCTTTCTGTGCCTCTTTAATCTTCGCATGTATATATGGCTGAACATTCATTTGAGGAAGATAAGATTTTTCCCCTTCCATTATAATTCCAAGATCCATCCTTTGTAAATATGTAAATATTGGATCTTTTTTATCCTCATCATGGATAAGCTAGCATGGTCTTGTCGACTTAATGCATCTGCCACCTTGTTTGATTTCCCAGGGTGGTAATGAATTGAGCATTCGTAATCCTTAATCAGCTTCAACCATCTTCTTTGGCGCATATTCAACTCCTTTTTGTGAAAATATACTTTAAACTTTTATGATCTGCATAAATATCACACCTTTCACCATAAAGATAATGCCTCCAAATCTTTAATGCAAAGATTACCGCAGCTGACTCCAAATCATGAGTTGGGTAATTTTTCTCATGGATTTTCAACTGTCGTGAGGCATAAGCTATCACCATATCATTTTTCATGAGAACACACCCCAATCCCTTCTTGGATGCATCACTATAGATCACAAAACTTTCTCCACTATAAGGAAGTGTGAGTACAGGTGCACTGGATAACCTTCTTTTTAACTCCTTGAAATTATCTTCACATTCCTCCATCCACATGAACTTAACTCTTTTTCGAGTCAACCTGGTGAGTGGATTAGATAATCGTGAAAAATCTTTCACAAAACATCGATAATATCTAGCAAAACCAAGAAAACTTCGGATCTCAGTTACGGTTGTTGGTCTCGACCATCTTTCAATAACCTCTGTTTTTTCTAGATCCACAGATATCACCTCTTTTGAGATTATGTGACCCAAAAATTCAACTTTTGATGCCAAAATTCACACTTGGTAAATTTGGCATAAAGATTCTCCTTTCTCAGGGTCTTCAATACAATTCTCAAGTGATCTTCATTTTCTTCCTTGCTCTTTGAATAGACAAGAATATCATCAATAAAGACTACCACAAACTGATCAAGTTAGCCTCTAAAGACTCTATTCATCAGATCCATGAAGATAGAAGGGGAATTAGTAAGACAAAATGGCATCAGTATAAATTCATAGTGTCCATACCTTGTATGGAAAGTTGCCTTTGGTATATCCTCCCTTTTGACTCTTAACTGATGATACCCTGAACGAAGATCAATCTTGGAAAAGTATTGATCTCCGCGTAGTTGGTCGAATAAGTCATCAATTCATGGGAGAGGATATTTGTTCTTTATAGTGATCTTGTTAAGTTCTCGATAATCAATACAGAGTCTCATTGATCCATATTTCTTCTTAACAAATAGAACAGGTGCTCCCCAAGGTGAGGCACTAGGGCATATGAATCCCTTATCAAGATTCCCTTGGAGTTGCTTCTTCAATTCCTGCAACTTAATTGGTTTCATTCTATAAGGTGTCTTTGAAGTAGGTAAAGCACCCCGTACGAGTTCTATTGAAAACTCAACTGCACGATTTGGTGGAAGACCCAGAAATTCCTCCGGAAAGACATCATCAAACTCCCTTACAATGGTAATATTCTTAATCGTGAGTTTCTCGCCAACCATTTTAGATAAATAACCTTCATTTAGTGGAATCAATACCCATATGATGGATGAAATTTCCACTATAAGGTTATGTTCATCCTTGCATCGATAGACGATCAAAGATTGATCTGGAATATGAAATGTGACTTACCTTATTTGGAAATTAATATGAGCTCCATATAAATAAATCCAATCCATGCTAAGAATCACATCAAATTCCACTATAGGAAGGATCACAAGATTTTCAGGAAGCACTTTCCCAAAAATTTCAATTGAAGAATAATTCTAAACTTTTGATGCGACTTTTGTGCCATTAGGGGTGGTAACAGCTGACTCAACATCTAATTATTGAGGTAATACGGCGATACCCTTAGAAAATTATTCAGAAATAAAAGAGTGGGTGGATCCAGAATCAAATAAAACATTGTCTACATTAGAGTGGATGGTAAGTGTACCTTTCACCACTTCATTATCGTACTCCACATCACTGATAGAAATTGCATGTGACTTTCCTTTTTCTTTGGCCCTAAGAGTTTGTTGACGTCGATCATCATCAAAAACCCTTGGATTAGGGAATTGATTGGCATAATTCCCCATTTCCTTGCAGTTTTAACATTGAAGTGTAGGAGGTGAACTCTGTGTAGCCTTTTCTTTATTCGTATCACTAGACATCTTTTTCCCATCATTGCGGCATTCAAATGCCCGATGACCTTCTTTTCCACATTTGAAACATTTACTTGTCCCTTTAAGACAACTCCCACAATGTTTCTTTCCACACTTTGAGCATAAGGGAAAACTCATCTTCTTTTCAATGTGCTCTTTATATTTTCCTTTGAATTCCATTTTCCTCTTCTTATCAAATGAATATGACTGATGGGTTACTCCAATCTCCATCTCAACCTTGGGAGCACATCGAAAGATTTCCTCGTAGCTATTGAAGTCCCTTATGGCTAACGCCCTTCAAAGACTTGGTTTTATGCCACTAAAGAATCGATTGATCTTACTCTTAGGTTGGATAATATTCCGAGAAGCGTACCTTGCAAGTCTTGTAAAATTTTCTTCGTAGGTACCAACAGATTCATCATCCTTTTGCTTCAGTTCAAGAAACTCCTTCTCCATATTTGTTTGAAAAATATGAGGGAAGTAATTATTGAAAAATAAGTTATTGAACTCGTCCCATTCCATGTATTCAATTTCATCCCTTTTCCTCATATTCTTGATAAGATTCCACCATTGATCAGCTTCACCTTCCAAACGATATACTGCTAAGATGACTTTATCATGCTCAGAACATTGAAGAACTGAAAATATCACTTCAGTAGTACATATCCATTGTTTATAAACTAATAGATTAGTAGACACGCTAAATGAGGGTGGCCGCTGCCTCATGAAGGATTCAACAGAATGTTGCTCTTTCCTTTGCTCGTTTGGAAGTCCTACATGATTCATAGCTTGAGAAAGTTGTGTGACCATGGCTACAAGATTTTTCATTCCAGCTCCCATAATGTTTGTTTTCCCAGGGGGGACAATCATTTCATTGCCCATCACATTCTGCATTAACACGGTTCCTTTGGGTTCCATCCATACTTTACATACATTGTTATTACTTCAAAATTGAAGTACACTTATTACAACATATAACAAAACCATGAAAGGACCGTATAGGTATAGTGTCTTTAGAAACTAGGAAACATAAACAACTGGTTCATAGATCATCTAAGTTGTCTCCCATTTATTTTATCATATCTAGAGTCCCTTTTGGCATATTATACATAATACCCTTCTTCTTGACCTAGGGAAAAGAAAACATACAAAAGGGTGAGTTCAAATGCTCAGTAAGGGTAAACAAAAGAAATATCAATCAACATAACATTTTGGAAATCTTAACCTGCAAAAGAGATCATAATATCATATCATGGGATAAATCATAGTAGTGAAATGTAATCCCAATAATCACAACTTAAAACATGAAACTTTGTGTCATACACACATAATCATAGAGAATAATTTCTTATTAGTCAAGAATCATTTCCAAGACTATCTTAGCAGACAAAGTCCATTTCTGAACTGAGTTCACTCCTCGTTTCAGTCCTGTTTCACTGAACCAGATTAACCTTCCATTCCAACCATGTCTATCTCATGAGATATAAATCTTTACCCAATGCATTGGAGGGATATATAGGTCCCACCCATATCATAATTATTCCATTCTTATGTGTTCCACAAGATCATAAATCATACATCAAAGCATAACCCATGTAATAAAAATGGGATTCTAAAACGCCATGCCATCATAACTTAATCCATATAAGATAAAAGGACATCATAAAAATAATTTCATCATAACATAATCCAATCAATGTAAAAATAGGGATATAAACATAACCCTATAATATCTTATATGGAAAATAATTTTGATAAAATTCTTGAACTCCATTCTTGAGGAAAATATCCTTTCTACTTCAAAAACGTTTTTCCTTTATTAACATGTCATACAATTTTAAACTAAAAGAATTTGATTAAAAATAAACTTGAAAACTTGTGAAGTAATCTTCATGGAAATAATGTTTTATGAAATCATAAAATCCATTCATAATGTATAAGTTAAAAAACATTCATCTCGTACTTTGGCCGGAAAAGTCAAAAAGTACCTTGTACGAAAAATGACAAAATATTCCTTTCATATCTTTTACTAAAAACTCACCGAAGGGTAAAATTGGATTTAAAAAATTGTAGGGGGATATAAATAATATTAAATATTGAGGAAACATGGATTTGGATGATAAATATTCCCCAGTAAATTCTGAAGTATAAACAATCTCGGATAAAAATGAGATTGTGAGATTTTCCCTTACCTTAGCTTCGATATGCTTTGTACATGTCTGAACCTCCTGTATAATGATTTAAATAATGTTATTGACTTATTCCATAATTTTACTCATTTTTATGATATCATATATGGTCATATTCTTAGCTTCTTATTAGTAATATTGCATTGTTACTTGTTATTCGGGTGCTTATTTCTTTTTGTTCTTATGCATGTTTTGTCGAATAAATACTTATTATTCTTTTTAGGTTATAGATAAATCATTTACAAAATTCTATTAGTGTAATATATATCATATTTATTCATTCAATTCATTTATATAAACATTATGCACTGAATATCATGTAGAACGAGTTGCATCACATCGTGGAGACGGTAGGCCGTACGTACGCACGAGCGATGATATTGTTCCCATGATCATAGAATTGTATTGAAGTGTATGTATACTATTTCAGAATCAATATCACTTTAAAATAATCATATATAGTTATTATTTACACCATTATACCCATACAAGTAAGGTGGTGGTGGAAAATAGATTACACCACGGCGTGGAGACAGTATTCCGTACATACGCACGCGTGGTGATTTCGTTTTCCGTAGGATGGATAGAAGGTGAAATAGGTTTGTCTCATATTTATAATAAAATATCTGTATATGATTGATACTGATGTTATTACATCATAATGAAACAACTAAAGAAGAATAATTTGAAGCAGAAAGAAATTGGAAAGGATCGGTAATGGATATTACCTCTTCTTTGACGTGCCTCTTCTTAAACTCCTCTTAGGGCACTAGGGTTGGTATTTGAAGAAGACCATGACCTCTAGAATGTTTCTAGGGAAGTGGAGAATATAATTTTGTAGGGTTTTTCCGATCTTGATGGCTCAAAGTGGTGGGAGGAGGAGAGGGAGGAGGTGCCCTTTTATAAGGGAGGAGAGGGGCACCTTTGAAAAAACAAAAAATATTATTTTATTATAAAGTCATATTCGGTTTTTAATAGATCCAATTTGATTTATTTCGAATATAAGGTGGTTATTGGTATAAATTATCTCATCCAATAGAATTTTGACAATTTTAGGTTACTATTTTAACCTTATCATTTAGATTTAACTTTAAGTTAAATAATTTTACTTTTCCCGTGTCTTCTTGTTTTCTTACACTATAAGGTTAATAAACTTACTATAACAACACAAACGAACCCCAAGTTGTTTATTATTAATATATATAACCTTATCTAAGTCATCTGGACGAACCTTAGATTTTTAGGAATAAAATAACAATTAATAATATAATATTTGTTTTAAAAACTATTTTATTTCAATTTTGACACTATTTGGTAATTGATTTTTGTGAAAATCATAAAAACATGATTATTTGGAAAACGTTAATTAAATAAATACTAACATGTCATATTAACCTATAAAATTAGTTTAATTCATAAAAAGTCTCAAATTACATTTATTCGGGTATTTATAACATCAATTATGTCAATATTTCATTAATAAGATAATTACTACATCATCATTGTGTCATAAATAAATTAAATTATTTAATGTCTAAAAATTATAAATAAAATACCATTATGTAGGAAATATTTTTATCTTTTAAATGAATATTTATAGTCGAATTTATCTTTTGTATAACCCTATACTAAAAATGTTTTAGTTATTAAACATTGATTTTAACTATTTTAACTATTCTTTAAATAAAATAATATTAAATGTCCTAATCTAATCCAAGTGGGCCTAAATGGTCATATTTTATTCCTAAGGTTGTTTTTGGTCGAATTAAACTTATCCAATAGAATTAGGACATGTGTTAGGGTAATAATAATATCATTTTTACCCTTAATTACCCTATTTACTTTTAACCGTGGTAAAAAAAGTAAAAAGTTACTATTCACCAAAAATTATTTTTATCTTATTGAACTAAATTTTACTCATTGATTTTAACCTTGTCTCTTGTATTTTTGAAATTCCACTCACAAAAACGGTAATATTATGTTTTATGTAAATTTTTAAATTCTCCGAGGAGGTGGGTAAAAGACAGTGAAATGTTCAATAAAATTTTTATATATCTAAAATTATTATAAAATGAGTCCAATGAATTACATTGAACTTATATAGGTATTATCTATCAATTTTGACCTAAAATAAATTTAAATAAAATAATAAAAAGTTGGTTTTTAAATAGTAACCCAGTGTTTTCACTATTCATCAAAAATTGAATGTTTTCAGAAAAATACAAAAATTTCACCCCTAGGCTAATTTCGATATTCCGAATCCAAAAATGAAGTCCATTTTGAAAAATGAAATTTATAAAATTTCAAAAAGTGGTTATTACTATTCATAACGGCTAATTTTAATAATATTTTAATAGCATATCGTTGTTTAGTGAAACTCGGTATTGCGTACAACGCAAGATATCGAGGAAGGTCGTGATTGTGTGTAAAGAAACCCAAGCTAGTGTTGTGTGTATTGAAAGATTCCTTTGATGATGTATATAACATAAAAACAAAATATTTCTCATAAAAATCTCGAGTGTTACATATATAAAGGGAATTATCCGGCTTCTCATGCTTGATTTTCAATACTAGGATGGAGTACGGGAGCAGAGCACAGTGTTTATGCTTGTGATTCTAGTAGTGAGGATTTTGGATTTTTTTTTTTTGTATATAATGTGGTATATGCTTGATTCCCTTATATATTTTTGTATAGATACTTGATATCATCATCATTTTTTATTCATCTTATGCATTTTCATTTAAATTAGATGATTTATTATTTTTATTCTACTACTTAATTTTTTATTATTGCTTTTTCTATTTTATCATTATTAGTTATCAATGTGATACACTCTAACTCGTGAGGGAATAGTCTCCCAACAGACACACCCTAGGCCCTCACTACTACTCTATATCCTCTAGCATATAGGGAGGAACGCTTGATGTCATGTGGTCAACCATCTCGGGGCACTATTTAGTGGCTTCTAGGGTGGGACTCTACATACACACACATATATTTATTTATAAATACACACAAATATATAAATACATAAATATATATAAACATGTATATATATGTATTAATATATTTATATTGTAATGACTAAGTTTTCGATCTATAGGACTTTGGAATATTTATCATATCAGGCACTGATTCGGCGTGGGATTATGGGGCCTGGAGAGCCTCGGTGTGGTGATAACAAAAATATTAAAAATATTATATCACATAGACTCCATTTATTTTTAAATATGGAATAAATCCTGATAAGATTCTCAAATCATAAATCTGAGTTTATAGATGAGTTCAAAACATGGTGTTTACCCTAGGAGCGATATAAAATTTTTCATCATTGGGTGTTGGGTTAGTGGTGTGTTGGTTTGGTGTTAGGTGGTGGTTATTGATTTAATAAAATTAAATCAATATCCCCCCCCCCCGTATTCCTATGCAAGAACGGCTAACCTAACCGTTTACTGTAGATATTGAACATGATTAGAAAGCATATTTTTCTCTGGGATTTCAGAGAAGATTGAAGGTATTTCATGAAGGAAGGATAATGAAGGATGAAGTGGTTTGCAGAGAAGGAATTCTTCCAAAGGTGTTTGTGGGGTTTCTTAACCCACAAAAGAAGTTTGGTACGCAGAAGAGGATGTCCAGAACGCGGAATGATTTGACTCAGTACGCAGAAGAGGAATCTCTAGTATGTGAAAGTGAAGGCAGTCCACAAACAGATAATAGTTCACAGATAGGAGGGGTTTCATAGAGGAAGTTTGCAAAATAGGTACGCGATAGCGGTACGCGATCGCGAAGGCGGAGGCACTCTGAGGATGAAGGGTGGTTCGCAGTGGCGGAAGCAGTATGTGGAGGAGGTGTCCCGTGTACCAAACATGGTACTTAGTATGTGGTATAGGAAAGTGTTTTGTGGTTTGCTCAAGGAATCTTGAAAATGCTTCAGATCAGTTTGTGAAAGTATTTCTCGGTACCAAGCAGTACCCGGGAAGGTGGACTTCATCTACAGGTGAAAACAAGACTTCAACAAAGCATCTACCAATATTTGAGGATGCAGTAATTCTTGAAAATGAAGGTACCTACATGTCCATAAACTTTGTTTGACCTACAAGTCAATAAAATGTGAGTGGATTCCCTTCCAAGAGCAGTAAGCGAAGAAAGAGGAAGACGGTGACCCTTTCCACTTCTAGTGAGCCAGAGAAAGAAGCATAGGTAGTGACCCTTGGGAATGTAGTGAGAAGACTCTAAACCTTGTAAAGGAAGTGATCCTGGGCAAAGAATATATAGCCCGAACATTGTAATCGTTATTGGAAGTGAGCCTTAGTGAATTTGGTAAATCGGAACATTTCCATTATATGCTCCTTGGATATAGCCCAGTGAGGGTGAACCAAGTAAAAATCATTGTGTCATGTGCATGATTTCATATCTGTGCGTATATTTCTATGGGAGGAATAGAGAATTGAGTTTTTTCTGACAAAAAAACAAGATCTAAATGGTATAAGGTTTTAATCTTTCATACCCTGATTCACCCCCCCCCCCCCCATCAGGGTATTCAACCTAGTATACCCAACAATTGGTATCAGATAAAATGTTTCTTTTATCAGAATTTGTGTGAACCAAATTGGTTTATTCTATTGATGATGTTAAATATTCAGTCTACTCTTATATAAGTGTTCCAGGGCAAAGAGAAGAACTATAAAGAAGAATCATAAGTCGGGTGGTATTCCTGAATGTGGAAGTGTTTATGGAAAATGTGTGATTGAGTTCAAGGAATCCAAAAATTTACTAAAGAAAGGTTTGGGTGAATCATACATGGAAAATATAGACTCGCTAAATAGTGTTGCAGGAATGTGTGATGAACTTGACATACCAAGTGATGATGAAACTACTGATGATGAAGAAACTCCAAGAAGTCTAGAAGAGGAATCTCTCCATGACACAAAGGAATTGGATCAGAAATTTGGTGAAGAAATTAAATCAAATGATATCTATATCCCAACACAGGATATTGAGATCAACAAGTTAATAGGATTAAATAAAAGGCACATTGAAGTGGCTACGGACCTCAGGGAGAAGAACGATTCTCAAGGTAAAGAGCTACAAAAGATTTCTTCAAAGATACAAAAACTCAAAGCTGATGAAAAGGGAAATAATATGAACTCAGAATAAATTCAGAATTTGAAATCCAAAAATGATGATCTTGCTACAAAACTATCTGAACTAGTTCAGGAAATGAAAAGGTTGCAATAGTAGAAAACATATTGTTCTAATTTGGCTACTCAAGAAAATTGAAAGTAAATTAGAAAAGTGACATGGTGGATAAGCTCACACGTGAACTAGAAGATGATATGATTAGTGGAAAGAATCTCAAAAGAGAGCTCAATGCTCAAATTGAATCAAGGGATAAGAAGACTTTGTAACTGGAGTAAGAGACAAAATCAGTCAAGAAGGAAATGGAGAAATCAAATGACAAAGGAAAGCATAAGTTAAAGGATGCACTACACTTATTATTCGATTATCCTTCAGTAGGTGATGATGAAATGAAATCCAAATATGATACATTAGAGGAGAAGCATGAAAGGATAATGTTATCCCAAAGTCCATCCATTTTGGGAAAATCTGGAATTGGATATGATGATCCCACTCCTATGCATGATAGGAAGAGATTAGTGAAAAGATCGAGAGATAAGAAAAACCTTATAGGTGCTGGAGATAGACCTAGAAAATATTTTACAAGAATTAATGACAACATGTGATATTTATGAGGGATTCATGGTCATATATAAAGCTTTTGTTCAGAGGCTCAGGAATACATTTCATGTTGTGAAGATAGATGTTTTACTAAATCTAAGAATAAGAAGAAGTTTCATGAGAAATCAGAAAGAGAAGTCTCTTAGAAGAAAGCATTCATCCGATGTTATTACTGTGGAAGAATGGTATAGACCATGAGTTTTTGTTAGGAAGCTCAGGGGATCAATGTCGGAAGAAGAACTCAAGATGCATCAACAAATCGACTAATAAATGATGAAATGAGGTATTCCTTTGGTGGAAAATGTTTTATATATTCTAATTATGGGCCTTTAACAAGACATTTAAATAAGAAGAAAGTATGAAAGGAAAAGAAACTCAAAAGGAGATTCTTGACTCTAGTGGTGTATAATGAGTAATCTTACACTGGACGACAAAGTGGTAAATTGAAAAATAAGTTTACTACCTTAGGGGAATCACATGGAGAAAAAAAAGGTGTATCAATCACCTTCTTTATCACACAGCTCTCATGGAGAGAATGTGAACAAACCTGGAAGATTAAGGGGATATCTACACTAGTTGTGAATAAGATGAATGCGCGTTCAATGGAGGACTCACCACCAGTGAAAAATAGTGTGGTGGATAAGGTATATGATAAAAGAAATATGAGAAAAGAATGTATTGAAAAATTATCTTGTTGTGTGTAATAGAGAGAAGTGGAGGAAAGAGGAATATCCTAGAGATGGTGGAAGAAGCAAAGTAAGATGACAAGAAGAGATATTCCTCCTCAAAGAAGGAATCAAGGGAAGTGGCATATTAGTGGAACATCAAAGATGGAAATGTGTACCAGTGGGCATAAACCCCAAATTGTGAGAAAGGCCAATCCTGCAGAATTTACATATCAAAAAAAGACTCATCATGTGGGTAATGGATGCCTAGTCATATGGCCAAAGAAGTTTAAGTTGCCTAGGCAGCTATAAGAATCAAGGAAGGAGTGTGATGCTTTGCAAGAAAGAATCAAAGGGTTGACCCATCAGGATCAACCACAATCTTCACATTGAGGATTCCATAAGTTCCCCTCTCCCTATGTATATAAATACTATTAAATCATGTTAATGTGTTTTAGGTTCAAAGGGAGATAGGATCCAAGGGAAAGTGGCATCAAAAGATGCAAAGCAGTGATGTGATGTGATCCATAATGTCAACTGATTCAAAATAGTTACCAGATCTAGAGAAGGAGAATAATAATGTTTGTGGGTCTAAATAATAGACCTTATAACTAGAATATATTGACATCATAGGGGGATATTTATACTTCCTAATCAAATTCAATAGAATGTCTTAATTATCCAAATCATTATTAGAAGAATGTGTGCTATGTAAAGAATAGATGACATGATGAAGAGTCTATGTTGAAACTTAAGAGATGTCAAAGTTATACATTGATTATCCAGGGGTTCTAAGCTACATTGAATATATATCCATTAGTATCATGCCCAAGTTCAAATTTTTATCAATAATGTTACAACAAGATGATTTTTGAAAGTGATTAAGTGGTAAGAGAATCAGGATGAGTGGATGAGAAAATGTTGATATAGAAGAAGAATCGGATGATGAGAACAAATCAATGTCTTCCCAAAGACCAGCAAGAAGAGCTGAAAGTGATAGTCCTAACATAATTGGTGATCAGATAGCACCAATACAGACAAGGAGGATGAATACTTTACAATAATAATCATACTTATCATAGGTGTAACCTAAATGTTTTTATGAAGAATCTAGAGATGAGAACTGGTCTCAAGCCATGAATAAAGAGATTGACCAAATTGAGAAGAATCAGACATGGGAAATTGTTTCGACACCAGTAGACAAGAATGTCATTGGGACAAAATCAGTATTTTGCAAAAAAAATGAACAAAAATGGTATTTTAATTTGAAACAAAGAACGACTAGTGTGAAAAGGGTACTCTCAGATAGAGGGTATTGATGTCGATGAGACATTGGCACCTATTGCAAGGTTGGAGATAATCAAATTATCCGTGTCCATTGCAGTGCAAAGAAACTTTAAGGTTTCCCAAATGGATTTCAAGTCTATATTTATGAATGGATAACTAGAAAAAGAAGTATACATTGATCAACCATGTGGTTTTCTTATTCATGAAGATAAGAAAAGAGTTTTTCAGTTGAAGAAGGCTTTATATGGATTAAAGAAAGAACTAAGAGCATGGTATTCAAGACTTGATCAATTTCTAAAGAAGCTTGGATTCCAGCATGGTGGAGTTGATTACAATCCGTATTTCAACAATGGAAACAATCAAATGATGATGGTGCTGGTTTAAGTTGATGAAATAATCTTTGGTGGGTCAGATGAAGCACAATGCATCCAGTTTTCTGAATTCATGAAAATCGAGTTCGAGATGTCGAAGATTGGTGAGATGAAATTTTCTTCTTGTCTTTCAAGTGATGGAAGGAAGGAATGGAACTTCTATTTCTCAATATAAATATTCCAAGGAGGTTTTGAGAAGGTTTGGAATAGATAATTCCAAATATATGAAGACTCCAGTTGCTACCTGGTTGAAACTGTCATGAGATGATGAAGGCAAGCTAGTTAATATCACAGAATATAGGGAAATCATTGGAAGTATGTTGTACCTGACAGTGAAAAGGCCAGATATTGTATTTTTCACATGCCAAGTATTGAGGTATCAAAGTAATACCAAGGAGAGCCACATGAATATAGTAAAAAATAAGTAATCAGTATATCAATAGAAAAATGGATTTTGGCCTAATGTATAATGAAAAATATCAGCCAATGTTATAGGGATACACATATGAAGATTGGGTCGGTTTAATAGATGATAGGAAATCAACATTAGGAGATGCCTTTTATCTTGGAGGGTTGTGCATTTCTTGGTTAATCAAGAAACAAGATTTCATTTCATTGAGCACCACAGAAGTTGAATACATTGTAGCTACTAAATCTTGCACACAGCTATTTTGGATGAAGTAGCAACTTGAAGATATGGGAATTGAAGTGAAGTCTCCAATCGGAATCCATTGTGATAATTTAAGTGTTATAAATATTAGAAAAAATCTAATACATCATTCAAGGACAAAACACATTGAAATCAAATATTGTTTTATCAAGGAGAAGGTGGAGCAAGGGATTGTGAAGTTGGAGTATGTGACTATAGAACAAAAAGTTGCAGATATTCTTATAATGGTCTTACCTAGAGAAGCATTTGAAAGGCATCGACTGGATCTGGGAATCTAGTCAAATCCCCACACATAAAAAAATGTGGATGTGGGTCCCCTATCTCCCTGAGGTATGATGTGACATTCCCTAATGTGATGATATGTGTTCTTTACCCTATTACAGACAACTTTGAAGTTCCCTTCGGGTTCATTGACAAGGGGGGAGAAAGTGTGACTTCCAGGGGAAGAAAAAGACATGGGGAGAAGTTGTTAAGTGGAGCAGCGAGATAGGGGGAGTTGAATCTTATATGAAACTAGTTAAAGGATCTATAAAATAGTGGGATCATTAAATCTGATGATGCTATAAGTGATCAAAAAAATAATAGATATCACAATAGCTAAGGATCATGATAAAAGAATATGAATGGTGTTGGAATGGTGTTATAAAGTTTCCAACACTCAACAATTGGTATCAGTTTGGTATCAACAATTAGTGATAGAAATGAAGTGATTCTTTGATGAACTTTTCATTTACACTTGTTTCTCACACCGATCATTGCTCATGTGGTCTTATAATATGTGTTGAGTATATATTTCATTTCTATCTTGATCGCATAAAGTGAATGGTGGTTGAGATTGGAATCAGTTTTAATGAGGTATCAAAATGTACAAGTATTATTATGAGAAGAGTTTTCAACAAACCCAAAGGGGGAGATTGTTGGGGAAAACCCCTCAAGGTGTACACCCAATATGTTTTAGGTGAGGTTGTATTTGTTGAAAAATCTAGATGACTGCAAATTATTATGGTTGGTTTTTGCCAAAGATAGGTTTTTAGGGTGGCATAGTTTCCCAGTGTTTGCTAAATTTTGGGCCCTCAAAATCAGGAGTTTGATGTTGTTAAAGGAAGGATTTATTCATAGGAGTGAATTGTATGAATATTGTTGAAGAAAATAGGAAAAGGGTGATAATAGCATACAATAATACATGGGCCACATACCATGGTCTGTGAATGGTATGGGGAGTGGTAGGATTGATTCATAGATGTGGTTTGCAAAACTGAAAATGGTTTGTGGATTGCTTGATGTCAGCAGAGGAGGTCAACCACGTTGGAGCAAGGGCGTTATGCGGAGCGCGTAGGAAAATGGTTCGCAGACGGATTGATTTCGGCAGAGGAGGTCTACCACATCGAATTAAAGTTGGTGTGCAGAGTGTGTAGAAAAATGGTTCACTGATGGCTTATGGTTTACAGTGGTAGAATTTTTGGTACACAGTGGGGGCTGTATCGAATCAAGATTTGATAAATCTTGATTTAACATATTAAGAGGATATATTTTCCTATATAAGAATCGCTAACCCCATCATTTACTGTGGAGATTGAACATCATTATAAAGCATATTTTTCTATGGGATTTCGATGAAGACCGAAGTTAGTTCACAAAGGGAGGATCGCGAAGGCTGAAGTGGTTCATGTGGGAGGAATTTAGCCAAAGGGGTTTGTAGGGTTTCTTAACCCGTAAAGTAAGTCTGGTACATGGAAGAGGAAGTCTAGTATGTGGAAGGAGTTGACTCAGTATGCAAAGGAGGAATATCTAGTATGAGAAAGTGAAGGCAGTCCGCGAATAGAGAATAGTTCATGAACAGGAGGGGTTTCGCATAGGATGTTTGCAAAATCATTACATAGTAGCAATACGTGATCACGAATGCGGGGGCAGTCTGTGAACGAAGGGCAGTTTGCAGTAGCGGTGGCATTACGTGGAGGAGGTTTCCTACGTACCAAATATGGTACTTAGTATGCGGGAGAGGAAATTAGTTCACTGTTTTCTCAAGGAAGCTTGAAAAGGCTTTAAATTAGTTTGTGAAAGTATTTCCCAGTACCTAGCAGTACACGAGAAGGTGGACTTCATGTACGAGTGAAAAGGGGACTTCAACAGAGCATCTACCTAGAGTTGATGATGCAAGAATTCATGAAAATAAAGGGACCAACATTTCTATAAACTATGTATGAACTACAAGTTGATAAACTGTGAGTGGATTCATTTCCATGAGTAGTGAGTGAAGGAAGAGGAAGACGGTGACCCTTTCCACCGGCAGTGAGCCAGAGAAAGAGGCTTAACCAGTGACCCTTGGGAATGCAGTGAGAAAACCCTAAACCTTGTAAAGGTAGTGATCCTGGGAATGGAAGATCTAGGTCAAACATTGTACTTATTATTGGTAGTAATCCTTAGTGAATTTTGTACATCGTCACATTGCCATTGTATGCTCCTTGGATGTAGCCTAGTGAGGGTGAACCAAGTAAAAATCATTGTGTCCTATGCATGATTTCATATCTGTTCATATATTGTTATGTTTGGAAGAGATAATTAAGATTTTTCTAACAATAAAACAAGATCCGAATGGTTGAAATTTTTAATATACCATACCCTGATTCCCCCCCCCCCCCCAGGGTATTTGACCTAGTAGACCTAACATTATTTTTTCTATGATATGGGTGTATCTTCTCCTGTTGATGTTCATGGGGAGAAGGATAATTTAAAAATGATAAATTCGAAGATAGAGAGGATGAAAAAGTTGATAAGCATGATAAGGCAAATTATGGTAAAATGGATGATGATGATGATGAAAATCCTCTAAATTTTGAAAAACTATTCCTATGATTATTGAAAGGAATTATGAATCTGTTAATCCAAAGTTTCCTTATACTCATTTTTTAGAAACACTAGTTTGACCTGGATCTTATGAAGATATGTAAATGATTTCGTCCACTTTGCCTTATCCTGGAGATATTCCTGTAAATAACTCTCAAGAAAATAATATCTATGAATCTTCTCAAAAAAAAGTTGTGTAATAGAGGATTTAGAAGAAGAATTTGAGGCCTCCCTTAAAGATATTTTTCAACTTACTTTTCATTTCCCCCATAATGTGGAATCATGTAGAAAGACTAATGAGTTATGTTCTCACTATTCTGATCTGGATGATGATTCCTCTTATGATGGTTCTCCTACTCAAGCACATGTTGGTCCATCTCAACAAGATGAACACTCTTCTGATCAACCTCCTATAATAACTTCTACATATTTCATTTAGATAAAGAATTACCATTTGGATTTTTTGAAATAATTTTTTTTCTGTTAGTTGGGAAAATACTCATGACAAAGAGGAATATATTTCATAGACTATTAAATTTGTTTCTCCACAAATTTGTCCAAGATTGTTCCTAAAAATAGATAATATAACTGAAGTGATTCAATATTTCAAAAGATAAATTTGATGTTTTATAATCCATAATAGAGCCCTATAAGTTGAATCATAGATATGCTAGATATCATGGATATAATATATCTCAAAGTGATAACCACTCCAACTAAACCTTCAAGTAATTCATTAACACCTTATTCTAATCCTTCATTATCTATTGAAGATGATTTTATTTTAATGTGTATACATGATGAAATTAAAAATATTTTGGACAATGTGAAGGATATTATAAATCAAGTTCAAATTAACACTTCTTCTCAAATAGAAATGAAATATGATTTAATTAATGATGAATCCATTAGGACTACAAAAGAAAAATTTTTATTCAAGGGTGAAATTATTTATTATCTCGAATGGTTTTACAAAAAATAATATCTCAAGAATTAGTTAATATCATTGGCCAGATATTTTAAGATGCCACCCCCAAAAAACAATATTCTGTTGTATGTTAGATAAGTTATTGGTAATTATTTCTCTTCTCAATCAATTCAAGTTAGTGAATGATGAGTTTCATTAATTTATGGAATAAGGGACTAGGGATGTGGCTAATATCACAATGATCCTAGAGCCTTTTATGTATGTTGCTAATGTCATTATTTTAGAACCACTTTCTCATCCTTTACCCCACATCTCTACCACTCATTCCCTAGACTCAACCTCAGATTTAATTGCTTCCACATCATCAATTCCAACCTCTACCTCACCTATACCTTTTATAGGACCATTTGGTGTATACATATTTATCATCGATGATACCCATCGTGCCATTGTACTTAAACCATACATGTTAAACTAATTGTAAATTAAGCTTCACTCATTGTATACAGGTAGTTTTTTTGGGCCTTTTAAGATAACTCAGTGTAGATTATGATTTAATGGGTTCATTCTCTACAAGGATCCAATGAATGGGATGCCTTATTTCATAGGTGTATTTTTTGGTATATGATGGAGTCAATTTAAATTTTTGGTATATGATGGAGTCAATTTAAATTTTTGGAATATGTTTTTTCTATTTATGTATTGATTTGGTTCAATATATGTCTTTGGTGTATATTTTTTTCTTATTACATTCATATAGAAATTTCTTTATAATGATATACCATGTACTTCCATCATACAATTTCTTGTATTCATTGTATAATTCTTATTTAAAGTTTTCAAAAATGTCTAACATATGGATGATGTAATTAATTAGATTCATATCATTTTTTTTTGATGTACCAATTAGATGATTATGATGAATGTGTTATCTTTATTTTAAACACTGGATGGAGAAGTTTTAAAATGGGGAGATTGAAGACACTAGCAATGAGTTCACTGAACCAAGATTCGCAACATTACCAAAATAAGTTTTTTAAAAAAAAATTGATATCCAATTATCAATGTTTTTATGGTTCTTATACATCTTATGAAAGGGTTCCGAGGTATTTTTTTGTAAATTGTAGCAGGAGAGCAGTGGAGGAAGGAATTGAATAGTTAGTTTCATCTTTCCTTAATTTTTTTCTAGGACCTCTTTTGGGGATTGTAAAAAGGATGAAAGTGTTTTTTTAATCCTAGTTTTGTATTTTAATTATTTTATATATGAAATTATTAAAATAAGAATATATTTCCCCCATTTTCTAGTAGTGATTGTACAGATCCCATGATCCCATATTCTTGGAATATCCTCCTCCTTGAAGTAGATCATCAAATTTTCCCAAGAATTTCTCTATATCCAAAATCTGATCTCATTCCCCAAATATAGTCTTTAAATTATTGGTATTCACTTGGTTTTTACATACTGGGATAGAGTTTTGGTTTTCTATTTTTTAGATCTCATTATTGGCTTCGATGACTAAGTTACAGGATGTTTAACAGTCAAATTCTAATATCCATACCATTAGGTTAAACCTTAATTGTGAAGATCCATCAATGGGTGGTTAGGGAATGAGAATTATCTCTTTAATTCTGGGATCCAAATTTGGTTTCTTCTTTTTTCCAGGAAAGTTTCTCTGAACCTATACACTAGTGAACCATCCACATAGACTTTGAGAAGGTATATAGGTAATGAAGATCGAACACCAATCACCAGTGGTCATGTTAAAACTATTACCAATCCATTTAGTGAAATTAGAGGGAGTTTCCCTAGGATTTGATATTGTCTTGCTTGAGATGGTTCAGAATCATGATGTTGTTGGGATAGTGGTTAACAGATTCGCCGAGTTGGTTCATTTAATTCTAATTTAGGTGATGAAGTCTATAAATATCTAGCAGTGGGGTATAACTTTGAATTATTGAGCTTGTATTTTGAACTAATTACCATCTTCTATGACAAAATCCTGAGTTTTCTCAAGGGGTTTGGTGGTCATTTCATTAATTCTTGGGAACCATCTTAACCATCTGTTCAGTATACCTTCTTCTTTTTAAGGAACAATTTGATTGATCATAAATCTGGGAGGAGGTTCTCAGATTTCATGTGATGAACTTTAGAAGTTCATGGGAGGACCATTTTCCTTTAATATAGATTTCATATATCATTAGTTACCCTAAAATTATTCATATGTCCTTGTTTATATCATTGTACCCCCCTCTATTTCAAACCCCACTATTCGGGTGGAGGTTTGGATAAGTGATTACCTTAGACCATGTCTTGTGCACGAAACTACCAAAGAGATTAACTAGTGTGAAAATGCATGGATATGTCTTAGAACAATTTGGTATTTTATTAAGATCATTTGGGTATTCCCATGAATTGTGTACAGACTCAAATTGAGTCTTTAATTTTCAGCAATCATCCCATTACCCCCATATCATTCTCATACATCAATAAGAATGTGTTTTGTAATATTTTGATTAATAAAGATTTACTTGAGCATCAACATTCTTTCACTTTCATTATTCCTAAAAACTAATCAAGTTTCCTTTTCATTATAAAGATGCTGACATAGTTGATATTCTTAAAACTTAATCTTGAATCATGACTATAAATAGAATCGTTATATTCAAAGATCTACGAAAATTCTTTAGTATCTCTAGGTTTCATTTACATTAGAATTATCAATTATAGATAATCCATTTTCAAAATTTAACACTCTTAAAATTCTATTTCATTGATGTTAATTTACATTTCTCATCATATTTTTATTCGGTATTTTATTAAGATAATTATGTGAAACCATTCTCATCATATTTCTATTCCCCCTTGCTTGCAGGAACATAAACCCATGGGGCATTGTGGTTCTTATATGTTGGGTGGTGACTTGTTTAATCACAAGAGACAGGTATGTTGTAGTTTAATTTTTATTTCATTTTCTTTATCGCATTGGCAACTTATGCCTTTTATATTTTTCTATGGATGAAGGATACTTATATTCAGCAAAGGGGACCAGAGGAGCACTGGAGGTGGCTATGTGGTTTTCTTTGTAGCGGAGTTAGATCGGGGTAGTTGAGGGATTAATAGTGTGTTTTATTTTTGTCCGCTTTTATTATGTTGCTTATGTTTATTTTCTTCTCCTTCAGCATGGACATCCGATATACAGATTGGTCATACTATTTTTTTTTTACTTTATATGGTTTTAATTAATTGTTTGTGGGAGAAATAATTCTTAATATACTCTCTACTAAGATCCTTGTCGAGTAGTTCCCAGAGTGAGACAATTTTAGAGGGGACCCCATCCCTCCTCTAGCTATACATCTAGTCCTTAGATAGGAACCCAGGGTTGAGATAGGTCATCATGTGAGTCTTATTCAGTTAGAGGCTAGTGTTGATATCAAGCAACCAAGATATGACCCACTTACCCCTATTAAACAATGTGACCTCTCTCATTGGGACTATGATCACTACACCTCACAAACCAAAAGACCAGTTGGAGCTCTGGTGACTACCAACACTCACCAAGATAAAATGATAACAACTCTCTTCACTAACATTAAGGCTATGTATATGTAATAGGTGTCAATACTTAAAATGAAAGTTGTATCCAACATGGGTTTAATTCATGTGTTGTTGACTCCTCCATAGTATCCATTACTGCATCAGAATCCACCACTTGATCCCATTTTTTGATAGTCTTTTCATATTTCAGTAGGTTTCACACCAATTGGATGCACCTTACTACCAACCTCATGAACAATTCTATTGCCCAGTCTCTCTGCTTACATTGAAGGTCCAGTCCACTTAGTGAAACTGCCCTCACTGCCAGAATCCTTATTCAGGGGGTGTCCATGGATGGGGTTGGGTGCAGGGGGGTTTCATATTTTGTCTTTTCTTCCACTTCTTAAAGATATATGATCATTACGGTCATAAAAATGATACAGAAACCCAAATCATCCTTAACAGTTTTTCAGTTAGTTCTTCAGTTGATCCTTACGCAGCTGGAAAATTGTCCTTAGGCACACAAGGGAGGGTTCATGTCTTTCCAATATTTTCGATCTCTCTAGGAAATGATTCTTACGTCGATCCAAATGACTCTTAAATCGATCTGAATGACTGATATGTATTTCCATGTATCAGTTCTTTGTAAATTTTCAACTCCAGCATAGAAATTTCATCTTCGATTAATCCCACCTCAGGTAAACTCAGAATCACTTCAAGGCATTCTCAGATTCTACAAAACATTATCCAAAGGATTTTTTCAATGGATGGATTCCCCAACAATCAACCAGCTTCACCCATGATTATTGATTGTGTACAAGTGATTAGGTGGACTGTGTATGATTCATTGGGGGTTGTCTATGAGTCATCTAAGAAATTCCATATGGTTTATTCCCTTAAGGGAATTTCTAAAGATGATTGACCAACATCAGTAGAAACAATTACGATATATTTTATTAATCATAAAAAATGGGCCCCTACGGTCACTAATACAAAAACGGGCAAGGGAAGCACTACCCTTTTATCAACACTAAAAAAAGCACTGATAAAGGGGGGCCTTTATCATCGCTAAAAAAAGTGCTGATAAAGGGGCACTTTTAACAGTGCTAAAAAAGCGCTGTTAAAAGTGACCCTTTATTAGCGCTTTTTTTTGCACTCATAAAGGCCCCCCTTTATCAATGCTTTTTTTGTGCTGATAAAGGGGACCCCTTTATCAGCGCTTCTTTTAGTAGTGCTGATAAAGGGGGGATTTATCAGCACGTTTTCCTACTGATAATAAATTTTATGTTTAAAAAAATCTTGAAAAAAAATATTTTTATATAGGTATATTTATATTGATATAAATATAATATATATTTTTTAAATATGTTTTAGATAAGTATAAATAGACTATTACATTTAATATATAAGAAATTTAGTGAAAATGGCTTTAAAATATTTTAAAAAATATTATTAATTAATAATTTTCTAATTATTATGGATTAAAAATCATTTAATAACAATTTAAAGACACAAAAAATCAAAAAAAATTAATAAAAGATCTAAAATAAGTTGAAAATGTAACTCAAACTTCAAACGGCCATAACTTTTGATTCGGGTGTCTGTTTGAGCTCTACAGCATATCAAATAAAATCTTGTGATGATCTCTACACACTAACAACGCATGAAAAGCTTTTGTCACAATTTTTTAGGCCAAAAACGGCCCAGAAGGCCTCCAAAACTGAGTTTTTAGTTAGTATACCCCAATTAGTTAACATTAAAATAGGTATAAATTTTGATCCAGATATCCATTAGGCTTTTACTACATATCATATCAAAGATTGTTTCATTTTCTTCGATTTGATTGGTTATGGAGTTGAAACGGGCTTATGGATTATAAGTTATGGTTGTTTTAACATTCTATGGATTTTCAAATACACATATATATGGATTTATTCATAAATATATATGTGTATGTGTGTGTGTGTGTATTGTATATATGTATGTATGTATTTATTTATTTATTTATAAACACAAATAAAAAACATATTTCATAAATTTATATTAATATACGAATGAATATATATATATACTAATATATGAATAAATATATTTATATTAATATGAATATATATTAATATATAAAGAAATACAATTATACATATATAAATAAATAGATATAACAATAAATAGAGAAAAAATGAAATGGCTTAGTGGTAAAGGTGCAGCAGTGAAAGCGGGGAGGTCACGGGTTCAAGTTCGGGTGGAAGCAAAGGGGTGCGCACGTGTTGGGATGCGCAAAAAGGGCAGCGCGTGGGAGAGTGCAAGGGGGTCCACCTAGCATTGTTAAAGTGGTGGTCAAGCACTGTTATAATCTCCCCCCTCATTATATAATTCATTTTTATTCATTTTTTTATTATTTTATTTTTTTTACTTTAATCAGAGCTTTTTATAGCACTGATAAAAGGGGCCTTTATCAGTTCTTTTCAGAGCGCTGATAAAAGGGACCCCCTTTATCCTTGTATCGATTAATAGCGCTTTTTTAGCACTGTTAATTTACTTTTCTATTACTGATAAAGGACATATTTTTAGTAGTGGGTGTAGCATAGTGGTAGTTTCTCCTACGGGTCTCCGCAAGGTCTCAAGTTCGAGTATCACCGAGTACATCCTTGCATTGTAGGTTGCCTATTTTTCTTTGTAATGTATCCATTTTCCCAGAATTAGCTAAGGCTTCGGCCTTAAATTTTAAAAAATGGTTAATTTTGTGGCAAGTTTTGAGTGGAGATAATCAAGGAAAAGTTTTCCAACTTCACTTCTGATATGTTGTGGCCACCACCAAAACCATTTCATCAGCACTTTTCTATATTTCCATACAATCCGGATCCAAAAGAATCACATTTGATTATTCACAGCACCTTCACAGAGATAAACTGATCAACATCATCCACACTCCATGGGTCAAAACTCCTTTATTAAATCAAAATGGTTACCACAAATTATGCACATGAACTCCAAGAAATTTCTTTATCCAACTTTTTCATACGACTGATCTTAGCTTTCTAATGGAATAACTTCATTTCATTTCCATAAAATTGATCTCATCTATTCTAATGGAAAAACTTAATTTCATTTCTATACCATGTAAATAATGGTTGCACCTACCAAAGTTGAAGTGATCTTGGAAGAATCACTATAAGTGTTACGAGTTTAACTTATTCGTAAGTATGGTGAATGAAACACCAGTATGGGAGGACAGTAGGCTAGGGTCCGGTAGTGCAGGGGGCTTTGGGAGGGGAGGGGGCCGACAGTGTAGGGGGTTGGGGGTGGGGGAGGCAGTGTAGGGGGCTAGGGAGGGGAGGGGACAGGTAGTGCAGGGGATGGGGGAGGCCTGGGGAGGGGGGAAGGTAGTGTATGAGCTGGGGAAAGGGCTGGGGATGGGGCAGGTAGTGTAGGGGGATGGGGAGGGGAAATGAGAGGGCAGGCAGTGTAGTGGCTGGGGGAGTGATGGGGAGGGGTAGGTAGTGTAGGGGCTAGGGGGAGGGCTGGGGAGGGGGCAGGCAGTGCAGGGGTTGGGGGGAGGACTGGGGAGGGGGGAAAGCAGTGCAAGGGGCTGGGGGGAGGGTGGGGGAGGCAGTGCAGGGGGATGGGGGAGGGTGGGGGTGCAGTTCAGGGGGCTGGGGGCTGGGGGAAGGTGGGGGGGTAGTGCAGGGGTCTGGGGGTTGGGGGAGTGTATGGGAGGGGAGGGTGGGGGAGGCAGTGTAAGGGGGTTGGGGAGGTGAGGGGTAGAACTTCAATTTATTTTCATAAGATTGATCTCATCTATTCCAACGACAAAACTTAATTTCATTTCTCTATCACATAAACAATGGAGGCACCATTGGAAACACCTAAAAACTTCCAATCTTTAAAATGAATCACCAGCCCTCTTCATTTTTCAGAGATCAACACATTTTTTTATCAAGACTTCAGAACTCTATTTCAACTCATCAACTATCTTAGGGACACCAACTTCCTTCCATGAATCTCAACATCATCACATATTGACATCATGAATATTTTCTCCTTCATTTATAATTAATACAAAATAAACACCAAGTGGCTTCAACAGATTCAGGTGTTTGGATTCAACTAGAAGTGTTTTTATCTCATGACATATTGTCTTTGAAGAATCATGGTTTCCTTTTCAGAATTATCACTAATATTTATCATCATAAAATTTTTCTTCAACTAGATCCAAATCTTGGTGTTTTCCTATTTTAGTGTATTATTCGTGTACCATCACTAAATCAACTAATAGTCAAGGTTCTTTAATTTCAATTTATGGTTTGTTACCTACTAGTTTCTCCTCTTCTCCTCAGCCTAGTTTACCTCTTGCTGCTCCAGTTTCCCTTGATGAGTATCTTGGTGCTCATCCCACCTCAGTGTAGTTTTTTGGACAGCCTCTTAGTGATAATAATTTGAGAAAATCTCTTACTGATGATCCTGCCTCAGAGCACTCTTCTGGCCAGTCACAACTCATTCCATTCCTCATAATTCTCATCCTATGACCACATGTTTTGAGGATGGTATTTTCAAACCCAAAGTTTATATTGCTTCTGTGGGACCAATATCTTTTAAGGATGCCTTATTTCAACCTTAATGTAATCAATCAATTCATTAATAGTTTTTATCTTTAATTAGAAATAATACTTAGTATTTATTTCCCTTTGTTGGATTGGATGATGTTTAAGGCTAAATGCTTGTGGCCCATACTGCACACCAGTTCAGATTATTGTAGCAGCATGGTGTAGGAAGGTTGCATTTTTCTATAATGGTTAATTGATCCATTGTTTAGTTTGGATTAATATTTATCTAACTTGTTTTGTTGATTCAGTTATTCGTTTTTTTTAGTTTGAATTGCTATTATTTGTTTAGTTTGATCTTTCCCTCACCCAACAGTTTTTCTGGCATGGTTTGAGTTTTGTTGATTCAGTTTTTAGTTTGAGGGGGGCTGGGTGTGGGGGTGGGGTTGGGTGCGGAGGGGAGGGGGATGGGTTCAGGGGGTGGGGGTTGGGTACAGGGGGAGGGGGTTGGGTGCTGGGGGTGGGGGTGGGGGCTAGGTGCATAGAGGAGGGGGGCTGGGTGCAGAGGGGGTGGGGCTGGGTGCAGGGGGAGGGGGATGGGTGCAGGGGGTGTGGACTGTGTGTAGGGGGAGGGGGTTGGGTGTGGGGGGAGGAGGCTGGGTGCAGGGGATGGGGTCTGGGTGCGGGGGGGGGGGGGGGGGGGGGGGGCTTGGTGTAGGGGGAGGGGGGTTGGGTGTAGGGGGTGGTGGGGGTGCAGGGGGGGTGTCCAATGGGTGTGTCCAGGGGGTGTCTAGGTGGGTCTAGGGGGGTCCAAGGGGGTGTCCAGGGGGTCCAGTGGGTTTCCAATGGGGGGTGTCCAATGGGGATGTCCAGGGGGTCTAGGGGTGTCCATGGGGGTCTAGTGGGGGTGTCTATGGGGGGATGTCTAGGGGTTGTCCATGGGGGTGTCTGGGGGGGTCCTGGGGGGGTTCTCCAGGGGGTGAAAGGGGGTTCTGTCTAGGGGGAGAGTGGGGGTGTACATGGGGGAGTGGCGTGGTTTCACAGTGGTTCCATTGTTTCTGATAAGAATTTTTCCATTGTTTCACATTGCATTCTGGTTTGCAGGAGCAAGGTAAAACCAAGGTGGGCAGCTGTTTTTCTTGAGAAAACCATTTATACCCACGGTTCTTAAAATCGTGGGTATATATGCTACTGTGAAACTATCTATACCCACGGTTCAACAAACCATGGGTATGTGTGCTGTGAAGAAAACAATCTATACCCACGGTTTACTTAACTGTGGGTATATAATTTGTGTTGTAAAAATGTATACTAATGGCTCTATAAACCATGGGTATAGATGTATACCCATAGTTTACTCAAACTGTGGGTAATATGAAATTTTAGTGGGCTATACCCACGGTTTCTACAAAACTGTGGGTATAGGGAAATCTTGACACCTCGGGAGCCCACGGTTTCATGGGCTATACCCATGGTTTTAAACCGTTGGTATAGGGAAATTTCCCAGTATTGAATATCATTATTTTCTGAGATTGTTTATACGTAAGTATTTATTAGGGTATTTTTATCATCCATGTCCATGTTTCCTAAATATATAATATTATTTATATTCTTATACTATTGTTTAAAGTCAATTTTATCCATTTTTTGAATTTTTATTAAAAGGTATGGAAGGAATCTTTCTTTCATTTTCCATACGAGGTACTTTTGGGCTTTTCTGGAAAGAGTACAAGTAGAATGTCATTTTTAACTTATACGGCTTGAATGAATTCTTACGTCTTAATAATACCTTATTTCCATGAATCTTCCTTTACAATATTTCAAGTATATTTTCAATTAAATTATTTTATTTTAAAATGGTGTTTCATTTTGAGAAAATAAAACGTTTTTGGAGAATAAAGGATATTTTCCTCAATAATTAATTTCAAGTATTTTAACAAAATTACTTTCCATCTAAGATGACATTATTGAAATCTAGTAATGTTTCAATCTATATTATCACTATTATTTGATTTGTGTTTATGATGGAATGATATTTATGAACTCCATTTTTTATATGGATTATGGTGGAATGATGTTTAAGAAACCCATTTTATTCCATGGTTTATTCTATGATTTATGTTTTTGTGGCACATGTAATAATGATTTCATTATGAAATGGGTGGGACCTATATCTCCCTCAAATACATTGGGTAAAGATTTATATCTCATGAGATAGACATGACTGGAATGGAAAGTAAGTTTGGTTTAGTAATATAGGACTGGAACGATAAGTAAATCTGACTCAGTAACAGATGGTTGGAATGGAAATTAAACCTGGTTCAGTCATGGACTTTTTCCACTATGATGGTCTTGGAAGCAATGTCTTGGCTACTATGGAAATCATATTATGTGATTATTTTTTTCCAAAATTCCATGTTTTATTCCAATTTTATTTTATCATGGTTAATTCTCCTTTATGATCAATACTTTACGTACTTCAAAGATTTATTTCATGACTCAAGATTTTGATATTTAAACTTTATGTTTATGGTTTGTTTTATGTTCTCTATGTTTATCCTTACTGGGAATTTGATCTCACCTTTTTTATGTTTTCTTTTCCCTGAGATATAAATAAAGGTTTTAGATAGGAAAACTAATGGGGAAGATCTTTATGGGAGATGTTTAAGATCTTTCACCAAGCTAGAAAAATGTGTTCTGAGTTTCCAAAGACACTAAACTAATATGGACTTTGGGTGTCTATTTTTTTAATGTATTATTTAATCCAAAAAAGAAATGTAATTTCAATGTACATCAAGCATGGTTCGTTAGAGTTGGTATCAGATCGAAGGTTTATTTAACCTTTGTAAACTAGGATGTGAAAACTTTATTGAGATCCCAATAGATATTTCTAAGGTATATCTAGGGATTCCCCTAAGGTTAAGTATAACTATAGGTTACAGTCCTAGAATTATGGTAATGATCATGAATAACCTAGGATTAAACCTAATTTATTAGAGATTAAAATTACTCCCCCTTGATTATGTTTTTGTCTAGTATGATTTTTGCCTCTCACACTATTCTTTTTGGGTTTTAGAAAATGGTTGGCAATAGGAGGATTCATGTTAATGGAGAATATGATGGAAAATGGAATGATATTCTTCATGACCAACCAAATAAAATGGTATTTGGAAATTGAAACATCGTTTTTATTATTAATTAGAAATCTCATGAAATGATCAACAATCTCAACTTTGGTGAGTTTCCTAACCCAGCAAATAAGAGAAATATGGAGTTTCATGGTGATCATAGAGGAAATAAAGTTCAATTTTTCTCATTTAAATCATGTGTGAAGAGGCGTCAAGGAGAATGTTTCAAAGGAACTTGAAGATTCTTTGGGTGTGGAAAAGAAGGACACAAATCCAGTAATTGAAAATAAAAAGGTTTAGTTAACACAATAGACAATGATAATGGTATTGGTAAGACATAAAAAATGATTAAATGTTTTAAATGTGGAATGTACAGGAATTATGCAAATCAATTCCCTAAGAGAAAATCTCAAGAAGGGAATCATGATACTTGTATGGGTAGTATTTATGTTCATGATGATGAAGAGGCTACAAATGATATAAGATATGAAATAAGTGTTAAGGAATAAAACGACGAACTTCAGTCAATGGTTTAAGAAGATAGTGTAATTAATACATGATTATCAAGAATAATGTTGTATAAGTAATTTTTTGGTATTATAGAATAAGGAATCATCTAAGGATTGTTACGATATTTTTTTCCTTAATTACTTGAAAGTATATGTTGAATGATACTGTTAACCATTAAAAGTTATTCAGATATTTTTAGAAAGAACATGATATGTACATAATCAAGGGATAAGTAGATAATGATATTTTTTATATTATTAATGACCTAATGACTGATATAAGGAAAAAGTGATATCATGGTTTGAGTATGTAGAATTTTTGGTATTTTTGGTGTCTAGAAAGAGTTAATTTTGACAGAATGCATGTGTTCACTATGGTTATATGGTAATTCATTTTATTATCATGTTTTAAGTGAATTCATGATTAAGGTATTCACATGTTTGGAAGGTGACAACCAAGAAATGCCTAATGAGATATGGGAGACAAATGTTAAGTCGGTTTATTTCACCTATTTCAAAAGTTTTATATTTTTAAGTTTTTTGAAGGATTTTAAGGTTATCCATTTATGGATAGTATAAGTTATATTCTGATTGAAGATTGTTTTATTAATGTATTATCTCACTATAGGTGGACTTATGAATATTTGATAACCTGTTATAACCTTTTTGTTGAGAAATATGGAATGAACTATTATTCAATGGCATGATCTGCTAACACTTTAAGAATGAAAAATTCAACTTCATTTCTTTAAATAAGAGATGAAGTGGAAATTGTTCAAGGTATGAACAAAGGTGAGATTGTACCAAAATCAAGAAAGAATTTATTCTCATGAAAAATTATTAAACTTTAGGGAAAGGATCTTGAAATACAAAAATGTTATCTTAGCACCTTATTATCCAATGAATCAGATGGTCCCTTAAATCATCACAAATTTGTGGCTTTCTGGTTGCTAACTTTCTCCAAACCTTGTTCTCTATCACTATCCATCAGAACTTGATGGTTAGATTTATCTTCTATATCCATTTTTCACTTCCCACCTATGTTCTCCTATATAAAAACCTCAGGATGAGTTACTTTGGGTAACTGTTATTTTTATAATATTCTTTTTTAAATAAAATTTTAGAATTCCTTTTTATGATGTGGGTTACTATAAAAGAAACATTCAAGTAGTAAACCTTATATAACCCCAATGAATTTTGATGAAGAAATTCATTTTAAGGGGGTATAATGTAACACCCCCATTTTTTATATACCGTTTCTTTTGAATAAATTAAAATTTTCATTTATATCTTGTAATGCACTAAGTCAAAAATTCATTTCACACTAAACTGGCTTGTCGTATGTTACATGCAACACCAAGTTGGTGTACGATATAGGTCACAAAGAGTATAGATTTTGTTCAATATATAAAAGAAATGTGTTTGGATTATGTTATACTCAACACCAAAGTAATATTTCACTACATTCAATATTTAATTGTCTTGTGTTACATGTAAGAGTGACATTCCTCAATAGCTTGTGTTGTACGCAATATCGAGTTTCACTAAACAATGATATATTATTAAAATATAATTATTTAATGGGATATAAATTAGCCATTATGAATATTATTAACCAAATTTTTAATTTTATATAACATTAAAATTAATATTATGTATTTTCTAGACATTATATAATAAACAATCAATTTTTTTGGATAAAAGGAGTATTTTTCAAAAAATGCAGTTTTGCCGCCTTTTGATTGCACACCCATTTTAAATGTAGTTTTTAACACTTTTATATATTCTATTTGAAAAAATAAACTTATTACTTGGAATCATGACATAAAAATTTACTTTCGTTGAATGTTTGGTATTTTTTGATAAAATTCATATTTTAATAAATAGTGAAAAATACTGGATTTTAAATCAAAACCGCCTTTTTGTATAATTTATTTATATAGTTATATTATAATTTTAATTGTTTTTAAAGTTAAATTGGATTATATTTTTATAATTTAATCCAATTTTGTTCATTTGAAGTAATTTCACATTTAAATTGGACATAAACACATGTCAATCTTTTGATAATTTTTACTTCTTAAAAACCCACTTTCTAGTTTTGAAAACGAGAATTAATTTTAAATTAATTTCTGACAATTATGTGTTTTCAATTTTGAAAAATGGATTCCATATTTGGAATCATAATGTCCAAATTATTTCAATAGTTCCATTTTATTTCTAGACATTATGAATAGTAACTTCAGTAATTATTTTTATTTACCATGATTAAAGGGTAAATCAAGTAAATAAGAGTAAAAAAATAATATTATAATAATATAAAACTACCCTAACACATGTATTAATACTATTGGATGATTCATGGTCGACCAAAACAATCCTTAGGCCGAAATATTTTCATTTGATAACCACTTGGGTGTGAAAATGATATGTTATAGTGATTAACTTAAAGTAAAGGGAAATATAACATAAACATGTATATTTTTATGAAAACAATTTTATTTTGGTTTATATAAATGATATATTTGTCTATAAATAGTAATTATAAATATAAAAATATTTCCTACATCATGTTATTTTATTTATAATTTTTATACATTAAATAAATTTATTTATTTATGACACAATAATGATGTAGTGATTACCATATTAATGAAATATTCAAATAAATAATATTATAAATATTAAAATAAATGTAATTTGAATATTTTGAGGTCATACATGAATTTTTTGGATGAAATTTACATGTGAGAGATGATTTAATTCCTTTTTTTCTAATGAATCAAGTTTTTACGAATTTAACAAAAATCAATTACTAAACAGTGTCAAAATTGATATAAAAGAGTTTTTAAAAAAATACTATTTATTCAATGATATGATAGTCCTAAAAATATAAGATTCATCCAAATGACTTATATAATGTTAAAAATTTCATTAATGATCCACTTTTGGTTCCCTTGGCATTTTATAGTAACTACAGTAACCATATATTATGAAAATACAAGTAGATATGGTAAGAGTTAATGTTTTTAACTAAGGGTTAAAACTGAAAGATAAGGTTAATTTTGTGATTTAAAATTATATAAAACCTATTGGTTGAAATTATTTCGTCTCAACCTCATCTTATCTTAGAAATAAATGAGTTTTGGACCACTATAAATTGAAAATAAATTTATAATAAATTAAAATTTAAAGACTTTCCTATAGTGCCCCTCACCTCTCCTATAAAGGGAACTTCTCCTTCTCTTTTAATAACACCACTAAATCCCTTTTTCTCAGTCAAAAACTACCCATTTCATCTCACAAATTCGATAAATTCATCTTGGAGGCCACAATTTGGGCATAAATCCATCCTAATTATACCTTTTTTGCAAATGAAAAGGAGATACTCGAAAAAGAGGTGATTGTTTTATCACCTATTTCAAAGTTATTTTTTTCTTCTACTTCCTCTTCTTATATTTTTCTCATAATAAAATAATTAATATAGTATATTATACATGATTATAAATTATTATAATTATGTGACAACCTTATATGTGTTTTTATACATCCTAATAATAACAATATCACCATGCGTGTGTATGTACAATTTACCACTCCACGTTGTGGTGTAATTTATTATTCAAAAATACTTATTTTTGATTGGTATAATGGTGAGTATAATGGATTTCAATAATTAATATAAAATTATAATTATTTTTTATAATTAATATTCCATCCAATTCCATACCATTTAACCATTAATTGAATGATATCGTCACTCGTGCGTGCTTACGGCCTACCGTCTCCACGATGCGATGAGATTCATTCTCCACATTAACCATTCAAGAATGATTATAAAGTATATACAATAAATAAGCATGAAATATATGACATAATAATTATAATATATTTATATGTGTGTGTGTGTGTTTTTGTGTCATTTACTTTCTTCCATTCAATTCAATAAGGAAATTGAAACAGCATTCATGCCTATGTACGGTTTATCATCTCCATGAACAGTGTATTCCACTTCATTTATCTATTTTATATATATATATATACTGAATATTTATGATATATAAATCATTTTTTACATTCTGTAAGTAAGTGAATCACAATATAAGTAATAATATCAAGAATAACAATTCAAAGCACATACGATAAATAAAAAAATTATTACCCAAAATGTTGCTTTAACATAGAATTGATAAATAAATAGTTAATATAAAGTCATAAGTGAATCATATATGATATCATAAATATTATTATGGTTCTGTTACAAGTTAATAATATGTTTAGACCCATTATAAAGGAGTTTAACACACCCTTGACTAACGGAAAGTTCAATGTAAGGGATAATTTCACAATCTCGTTATTTTATGAGATTATTTATACAAAAGTCTTTACTGGGGTATTTTTATCATCCACATCCATGTTTCATAAGTATATAATATTATTTATATTCTTATACGATTTTTTAAATTCAATTTTACCCATTGGTGAACTTTTGTTAAACGTTGTTGAAGGAATCTTTATTTCATTTTCCATACAAGGTACTTTTTAACTTTTCTAGCAAGATTACAAGAAGAATGTCTTTTTCTAACTTATACGACATGAACATATTTTTATGTATCTATAACACCTTATTTCCATTATGCTTACTTTACAATATTTCAATTTTATTTTCAATTAAATAATTTTCTTTTAAAATTATGTGTCATTTTGAGAAAAGAAAATGTTTTTGAAGAAGAAAGGATATTTTCCTCAATAATTAATTTCAAGTATTTTATCAAAATTACTTTCCATATAAGATGATATTCTTGTAATAGGGTTATGTTTCTATCCCTATTATCACTATAATTTGATTTGTGTTTATTATGGAATGATATTTATGAACTCCATTTGTTTTATATAGATTATGATGGAATGATATTTAAGAAACCCATTTTATTTTGTGGGTTATTCTACGATTTATGTTTTTGTGGCACATGTGAGAATGATTTCATTATGAGATGGGTGGGACCTATATCTCCCTCTAGTGAATTGGGTGATGTTTTATATCTCATGAGATAGACATGACTGGAATGGAAAGTAAATCTGGTTCAGTAATATAGGGCTGGAATGGAAAGTAAATTCGGTTCAATAATACATGGCTGGAATGGAAAGTAAAACCAATTCAGTAATAGAATTTTTTCACTATGTTGATCTTGGCAGCAATGCCTTGGATACTATAGAAATCGTATTATGTGCTCATTTTTTTGTGACAATTCCATGTTTTATGCCAATGATATTTTATCATGGTTAATGTTCCTTTATGATATATTCCTTACATTATGCCAAAATTTATTTCATGACTCAAGATTTTGATATTTAAACTTTATGTTCATGTTTTTACATTCTTACGTTTATGGTTTGTTTTATGTTCTCCATGTTTACCCTTACTAAGAATTTAAGCTCACCCTTTTTTATGTTTTCTTTTTTCCAGGATATAAAGAAAGGTTTTAGATAGGAAAATGAATGGGGTAGATCTTTATGGGTGATGTTGAAGATCTTTCACCAAGATAGAATAATGTGTTTCGAGTTTCCAAAGACACTAAACTAATATGGTATTTGGATGCCTATTTCTGTAATGTATTATGTATTCTGCAAAATAAATGTAATTTCCATGTATGTCAGGCATGGTTAGTTAGATATAATCACCCCTTCATGGGTTTTTCCCACACATGTTGTGTCTTTTTTAGACGACGGGCCTTTTGATGGAGTCCTAAGAGGGCCCGAAGTAATCAGAGCTTAGTGAGCTAGACCAACCAAGGTGTTTATTGATGCTTAGTTGAGTATATTTCTGGTGGTTTCATTTTTTAGTGATCCTCTCTTTTCAATCTTGTTGGATTCTTTTATAGTTTTTGGTGGGCTTGTATTTTTTTCCCTTTTACACTTTTAGTACTCTGGTTGTGGGATGGATGTATTCATGCATTTATTTTGAGTTTATATTATCTTTGTACTGTTGTAAGGAGATGTTTTTGGTTGAATGTGTATAGGTACCATAGGCTAATACCTCCCATATGTGTGATATAACTACTCAGTGCTAGTCACCAGCCACTGGCCTATTGAATGCAGGCTTGTGGTGGTTGTGGATTGGGCCCCATTGGGTTGGGTCATGACTGAGTGGTGTTAGTGGAGGTTCCATTTTTGGAACCATAGTGTTGTGATCTTGTTTTGGGTTTCATAGAGATAGTTTTGAGGTGTTTTGAGTTTATCTTTCAGTCCAAGGACTCTGATTTAGGTGTAGTGGATAATGTATCCATTCCCCAGGACTCTGATAACCTTCTAGTTGACTCAGTACATTAGGTCACTGGTTACAGGAAAATTTTGGTATATGCATCATATAGGACTAGGTTTTGGGTTCCATGTCTTTATTGAGTCAACTCCTCAAATATACTCTTTGACCATGGCAGACCTTGATTCTATTTCAGGATGTCACCATGATGACAACCAGACGAGATACCATGCTGGTATTATAATGACAATTCTCATTGTGCTAAGGCTTCAGTGCAAGGCACTGGTCCTGAGGTAATACCTTCTGGTAGTCCACCAGTTGATCCACCACCTATTTAGTAGCATGTTGTGATAGTATTTTAGGCTAAGGATGCGTGTAGGATGAGTGTATTACATAGGTTCTAGAGGTAGTGGACTCTGAGGTATTGGGGTGATCCAGAAACCTATGAAGCTAATGATTGGCTCAAGGTAGTCACGCATGTATTCCACCTTGTGAGGACACTACCCAATCATATGTTGGTCCTAGTGGTGAGCCTTCTATAGGGATCGTCTAGGTGATGGTGGATTCTAGTGACACAGACCCACGATGAGATGATGCTCACTTGGGTGGAGTTTGTGTGGCTTTTTAGGGAGGACTTTTATCCATCCATGTTTAGATCGGTGTGTATCCAAGAACTTTTGTAGCTTTATTAGGGTAGCATGTCTGTGGAAGATTACATGAAAAGTTTCATAGAACTATCATGATACACCCTAGATATGGTTCAATATCCGTTTTTCAAATCTCAAACCTTTAAGAAGGGCCTCTATAGATACATCCAATCAGGTGTGGTCTCCTTGTGCCTTCCCTCTTATGTGGAGGTGTTGGAGAAATATCTAGTGATATAGATCTTCCTAGTGGAGGTTTGAGTGGATGGAGCTGATAATGGTGACCAAAAGGTTGATACGTCTGTATTATTAGGTAGAAAAATCGATAGGGTTTTGGTATAGGAGGCATACCCATGCCTATACTTAGGTACATGGTTTTGAAAAACATGAGTTGCGTTGGGGATTTGGTCAACCATAGGATATGTGGTGATACGCTTATGATGGTCCGGGACATCTTTCATGAGATTTTAGAACATTTCATGTTATTGAGAGGGATCTAGTCAACAGACCACTCTGTCAGAGATAACCTCTAGAGCAAGGAGTTCTACATGATGGCAGACATTGTAGAGAAACAGGGATAGTATTTGAAGGTGATATACAGATTGAGATGTTTCCACCACTACCCTCTTGTGGTCCAATCCAGGCTTAGGGAGCTAGAGGATATGGATTAGTACAGTTCAAGGCTATATAGGCCTATGACCCGGAGGCTCTGAGGATTATTAGAGTTATACATTGTGTCCTTTATACTTTCTACATTAGTATTGTAACATTTTTTTGAGTTAATCTATTCTAGGGACTTCTTTCTTGTGGTTTTTCTAGGGTAACATGAGGGGTTGGTAAAACCCTGTGATAATGTTGCTTGACATAGATTCAGATATAGGATAAAGATGGATGCTTCCCACACTGAGATGTGTTCTTATGACATTATTAAAAACCATGTAGGTGATTCATTGACTCCCAAAGAGGATGGGGTTGAGGTGTGGTGGATTATTCCCTTGGATTTGTGTGTTCGTGTCAGGGTTTCAAGTTATAGGTTTGTATGGAGGGCCTGGAAAGACCTGGTGTGTGAACTTGGGGATCTCTGTGTTGTTCACTCCTACCCTAGTGTGCTCAGCATCATCTTTATACATGATATTCTTAAGGAGGTCATGGGGAAGTTCATCCAGGGGCGGATGAGAACTATTGGGTTTCGTCAGTATCTTCATTAGGTTAGTGAGGTGCAGTATCGCTAGACCCTATAACTTCAGACAGACTGTGGTGCTTGGTGTTACCCACTTGTCACACCTGAGGTGACATGTTCCTGCTAGTTTCACAATGTAGACTTGGTTTGAGATGGATGACATGTTTGGTTTGGCCTTTTTTGTTCCCCTAATTGTGTGCTTGTAAGCATCACGAGAACCCTTGGTAAGCTCATTGTCATGGGAGTCATAGTGGAGAGCTCAATTTTTCTCCTTCTACCAAGGATTTCACTTTTTAGGGAAAAAATACTTAAGGTGGGGAGGATATAGTGACTCGGGTTTTGACTTGTAAGACTTTAGATTATTTCTAATAATATTTATGAAGCCATGCGCTAAGTCAGAGTGGGATTTTGGGGCCCAGAGAGCCTCAGTACGATGAAATTTAAAATATTAAATATATTAAATCACATGCCCAGTTTATTTATAAACGTGGAATAACTCCGGAATGGAGTATCAAATCATAAATCTAAGGTCATGGTTGAATTTTTAACTTGGTGTTTACCTTAGCCAAAACATAAAATTTGTCAGCGTTGGGTGTTGGTTCAGAGGCGTGTTAGAATGGTGTTAATTGGGGGTTATTGATTTAATAAAATTAAATCAATATCTCCACTTGGTACATTAAAGTAAGAGAGTAGAAAACCCCACCCCACCCCCCCCCCCCCACTTTCTTTTGAAACCAAAAAGAGAAGGTGTTATCGATCTTTGATCTCAACGGCGATCACTCCTCGATCGTGGTGCGGTGGCTTCAGAACATGGATCTACACCTAAAGCTTCATCATTTCGCAACAAGGTAGGAGGATTTGATTTTTAAGTATAAATAACCTATGTTATAAATTTTTTTAAGGTCTTGGATCCCTATTACGACTGCTAGAGATCGTATGGGGGTTGATCTATAGGTTTTAGGGAAAACCGGGGTGATTCGGGTGGCTCATAGAGAATTCTCATTCAAAATTCCTAATCACATGGCATGTAGTGTAGGGTCATAGGACATGTGTTTTTACCATTTTGGGTAGATGAACTTTTTGGGACTAAATTCTGTGTAATAGGGTTACATGTCGCCTAGGTCATGTAGTTGGGGGACATGGCCAGAGAATCCACGACAAAGGACATGGTTATAAGATCCTGGTTTTTCTTGAGGTGTGGATATTTTACTTTTTTGGTTAAAAGATTGTTCACTTCCCTTTTTTTCTTAGAACCTAAGATGGGTCATGGTTCGATTGGGTTATTTTTGGGAAAGAATAGATGGGAAGACTGTGTACTGGTTTCAAGCCAATTACACGATGTGTAAGGGGATTACACGTCTTGTGATCTGATTACATGACATGTAAGGGTATGGCTAGGACCATTCACGGTATGAAATGGTTTTTCCTCAGGAATGGAAAACTGAGCATTACACACCATGTAAGTAAATTACACATCATGTAATTTCCCAAGAAGTTTTTTTAAAAAAATGGTAGAGGACTATATTTTAAAAAAACCAAACCAAACCTACCCTCTTTCATGCATAGGAGAAACCAAGAAGAACCTAAGGTAGGATTTTCCCCTGGTTGCAGATCCATACTCTGTTTATCTCATCGTTGGTCTTGTTGGAAGAGCACCGGTAATATCTTGATTCCTTTTTATCTATTATTAATTCTTCATAAAAATGACTGTGGTGTTTGGGTTTAGGCTCATATGACCTAATTTATCCTTCTTCGTCCGTTCTTCAAATTTCTCCTAAAATAAGGTGAATCAGGACTTGATACTATACAATAACTCTACTATAGAGCTATGGTAGGTGGTTTATACTTTAATTTTGTCTTTTGATGCTTTATAGAGCAATATTCCTCTTTTTCACGCAGAACTTTTCGGCACGGGCCTGGTTTTGGAATGTTAATATGCAATAGATGTAGTAGGACTAATTAAGGATACCCTTAGGTTATTTGATATGAATTGGTGGTTTTTTCCTCAACTAGAGGCCACCCATGTTGTTCTACATGCCTTTGATTTGGTTTTTACCTTTGATGAACTACCCAAGGGGTGTGTTCTCTAGTTTTTCTGGCTTAAGGAAGCTCAATTGTAATTATTGAGGTTTTTTACATGATTAGGAGATGTTCTTTCTCCTTGACTTGTGTTGTTAGAATTATGTCATGCCTGAAATGTTTAAGTACCTAAAAGGTTTTTGTTAAATGATTGGGTATACTTGTGGGTTGTTTTTATATTGCTTAAATGGTTTTTTGTGATTAATGGGTGGGTATACCCATGTGATGTGTTAAATGGATATTTATGATAAATGGGTGGGTATACCCATGTGACTTGATTAAATGGAAGTGGTTTATATGAATGTGTATACTCATTGAATGGGATGTGAATTTTTAAATGGTATGAGATAAATGTATGTTTTTATAGAATCCATGGATGGCTATCCATGGATTTGGAATGTGATAGTGGATGCCTTGGATAGAGTATTCTTTTGGGGTCTTGATTTTGTGGGATGCCTTGGGCTTTGCTACCACTTGGATCCGGATTGCTTGGACTCATATAGAAAATGTTGGTACACATGCTGCTAGGACTCCAACTAGTGCATATACTGAGTTTCCACTAAGATTCTACTCGGACTCGATAGGGATTCCATGGTCTTTGACACCTTGGATCTGGCCCTTCATGGTCTACACTTCATTATACGGCATGTTCATGGGTTATGTGACACTTTGATTATTACGGTGTGGTTGTGGGAACTTGATACACTTTATTATATGGCATGACCATGGGATATATGATTTGGTTGTGTGGAAAGGTCATGGGTTTGTGATACACTTCATTATATTGAAAGCCCATCAATTTTTTGTATGGATGGATATACAGATAGGTCGTGACACTTGTTTACTTTTCTTATAGCTACCTTGTTCAGAGATAAAACTTATTTCAGGAATCCTTGAAAAGTATTTTTGTATTACTTGTTTGTAGTAGACATATGCCATGGGCATTCACAGATACATTACTGCTCACTTACACTTGTTTAGAATATTTCATCATGCTTCTTAGAATAGTATAGATATGTGGGTGGTTACCTACTAGGATGTTTATCTCACACCCTGTTTGGACCTTCTTTGGGACCCATATAGATTATATGGTTATAGGTGATAACATGGAAAATCTCCCTAGCAAAGGTTCTTGATTAATTTTTTGGAATAGCGGATCATAGGACTAAGTTGAGGCCTATGATGTTTCTGGGAATTTTAGGTATTTTTTTCATTTTGGATACTTTTATTGAATTATATTTCCATATACCTATTTTTGTTTTTTTCTAGATACATGTATAATTTGCATCATTGTATATGAGACACTTCTAGCTTTTTATATATTCCCATCTTACTTATCTATTTTATCTATTATCTGCTTGTTGTATATGCTTCCGCTATTGAATGTTATTGACTTCCACTATGATATAATCTAGTAATGAGGGCATAGTCTCCCCACTTACACACCTAGTCCCTCTCTTCTAGTTGGTAGCCTCTAGCGTTTGAGGAGATGTGCTTGAGGCCATGTAGTGAACCGAGCTCAGGGAACTTTTGATTGGAATCTGGCTTCAGGACGCTACAAAGTGGTATCAGAGGAGGTCCTTTTTTGTTTTGATTTGTTGTTTGGGAGCAATATATAGGGATAGAAAGGAAATGGAATTTGTTAATGAGTTGTGCTTGGATGTAGCTAACCCATGTATATGGAAAATCCAAATTTCCCTGAATGAAATTACTATTTCTATTTTTGACTATTATAGTTGATCTGATTTCACTATTGGGTAACGCACATGATTTATGTTCTATTTCCATTACAACCTGATGGTATGAGGGTATTCCATCTCATGCATCATATAGGAACTTGTTAAAAATTACATGTCGTGCATTATGCCATGCCAATTAGGATGCATTATCTGATGGATGCTATTGTGATAGGTGTTGTGATAGTTGTGCATGTTGTTGTGATAGACCTCGTGTAGAGGATAGAGTGACATCATCTTTAAATTCATATGATGTATGGGACCTTATGAAATGTAAAATGGTGCACCTTTTTAATTCAATTGTTAAAGTGAATTTGTGATGTATGGATGATATGGGCATAAAATTTTGGTTCAAGGGGTGTTATGGGCCCTCATGGATCAGAACTTGGTGGATTATGTGTAAGATATTTTGAAAAATTGAATGTTAAATGAAAATTTAATGGAAATTAGAGACTTTACCTAGACCCATATTTTGAGTGGGAAATAGGTAGAGTTTCTAGTGGTTTGGTGGATATTATTTATACTATCTTGGATTTAAGAGTACGTTGTGGGTTATGACTTGGTTTTAGGAGGGTTCTAACATGTCCTACATTTTTTATTTGTAACTTTAATATCATTCTTTTCTGAGGCGTGTGTTTGGTATTATACAGACATGTCTCCATGATGATATCCAGTGGTACGCCATGAGGTAGGTGATGACCATACTCTAGTTGTGGTGAGAAATGGGCTACCAGTTGATCCTCCTTTAATGCCTGCTACGACACCAGTTCTTATTCTAGAAACAAGTGTGGAGGCACGGTACTATAAGGGGTTATTCCACTATATGATGACCTTTTAGGGGGAACTGAAGCATGCCCTGACAATGGCTTAGCTAAAACAGGTGTTCTAGTAGTATCACCCTCCCATGGATTCAAGGGGAAGGAGATCCATAGGCTTTTGAGTTGTTACTTGAGACCACACAATCTATTTTCAAGCATCTAGAGACACCTCCTAGGAGGAGGTTCAAGCTCACCACTTATATGCTCAGTGGAGCAGGAAAGAACTGGTGGGGTGCTCTAAATCAAGCTGACAGGTAGTGAGATATGGGTTTTACTATTTTCTAGACTCACTTTTAAGACTACTTTTACCCTGAGTCTCTCTGGGAAGAGCGAGTTAGTGAGTTCATGCATCTAGAGTACTGTGTGATGATGGTTATGGAGTACTCGGAGTGCTTTATAGAGTGGAAATGTTTTGAACTGATGTGCCTTACTAATGAGCTGTCTAGAGAGAGACTCTTTGAGGAATGTCTCATACATGATATCAAAAATTAGTTCAATGTGTTCAGATTGACTTCCATCACTGAGATTATGAATCATTCACTGATTACATAGTGTAACCTGAGGGAATCTATGGGGAAGAGAGCAGGGTAGTGTTTCTTCTTGACTCAATGGTTCTACATCTTTAGGAAGGAAGTTCCTTTTTGAGACTTCCCATGAGATGATTGTTAGTCGGGCTATGAGTACTAGAAGATCAGTGTTTTTTCACCAGTATGTCAAGCGAGGCCACATGAAGAATCTATGTGACAATGACACAGTTGAGTGTTGATCTTGCAGTAGGATAGGGAATATGTATTGGTTTTGTAATACCTTCCCTCTAGCTCTGAGTTGTAGGGGTTAGCTCTCACATCAGTTTTGGGAGCAAGTTATTCAACTCCATGTCAGGAAGGGAGTTAGAGTAGTGTAGGTCCATCAAGATGAGGAAGTGGTGGCCATGGAAGAGATATCCAGACACCAGTTACACAGAGACATCAGAGTGGACCTGCTCTAGGTAGTGAGGTTGTGCTATAGGGATGTGGTGTAGAACAATTCTATTTTGTACAGCCTGCCCCAAAGGATCAGGGTTCCAAACCATATATGGTGAGAGGTACATATTGGTATCCTTTTCTATAACTTCTTCTCTTTTTGATATATGTGAATCTCATTGTTTTATATATGCACCTATGGTGAAAAGCATTGGGATTTTTGTGTGGTATTCTAAGGGAATTTTGATGCTAGACGCACCATTGGTAATTAGAATGGATGGTGTGAACCAGTTCAAGGAGTCCCCCCTTGAGGTTGGTGGGTGTCACTTCATTTGAGATCTTTATGTCCTCAAGATAATAGAGTTTGATGTCATTCTCAAAACTGAATGGTTATGCTTATCGAGCTTAAGTTGACTGTTATCACTGGAGGGAGACTTTCACATCACCATATGGTGTAGTGTTTACTCATAAGATTTAATGGGATGTCTAGGTGAGTTGAGAAGGACTAGATCATCGTCGTCTTGTTGGGATGATAACCCAGATCGCTAGTTTGTTTCTGGATGATTAGGGAGTGAGTCGGGTGGACTTTCCTTCAGTGGTTTACCACTTTAGGAACATGTTCTCGGATTACTTTTCTAGTTTACCTCTTGAGAGATAGGTTGAGTTCTCCATATAACAAGTTCTAGGAGCTACATCGGTATCTATTACTATATATAGGATGCCTACGAAGGCGTTGTAGGAGCTCATGAGGCAGCTAGAGGATTTAGAGTCAAAGGGGCTTATTCAAACTAGTACTTATCTCTGGGGTTTTCTGGTCCTTTTTTCAAAAATGTTTGATGGTACTCTTAGGCTATGTGTGGATTATCAGAAACTAAACCATCTAATGATTAAAAATGGATATCCCTTACCATATATAGATAACCTATTTGATCAGATTTGAGGAGCCCAAGTGTTCTCAAAGATTTACCTGAGGTCAGGATATCACCAGGTGCATGTTAGACCTTCATACATACCATGTACAACCTTTTGTAGTAGGTATGGTCTATAGGAATATCTGGTTATTCCATTTTGTCTCACGAACACACCATCAGTTTTCATGGATTTGATGAACCAAGTGTTCCATCCTTATCTGGATTATTTTTTGGTGGTTTTTGTGGACAATATCTTGGTGTATTCTCATAATCAACATGACCATTCCAACCATCTTGAGATCGTTTTGAATATGTTGAGAGAACATCAGTTATATGTTAATCTCACAAAGTGAAACTTTTGGATAGATCAGATTAAATTCCTCGATCACATCATCTCGGTTATAGGAGTATCAATTGACCCAAATAAGGTGAGAGATATAGTTTCCTAGGAACATCACAAGAACTTTTTTGACATATAAAGTTTCTTGGGGATATATGGTTACTACAGAAGTTTCATAAAGGACTTTTCACACTTAGAAGCATCATTGACCAGCTTGAAAAAGAAAGTTGTGAGGTTTTTATGGTCAGAATCTTACGTGACAGCGTTTCAGGATCTGAAATGAAGGTTGACATCATCACCAGTCCTAATACTACCAAATCAAGGTAGGAGCTACACTTTGTATTGTGATGCATCATGTATTGGGTTGGGTGAAGTGCTAATGTAGGGGGATAGATCCGTGGTATACAGGTATCAGTAGATGAGACCACACGAGAGGAATTACCCAATGCATGATCTTGAGTTAGCTACAGTTGTTCATGTATTGATCTATTGAAGACACTATTTACATGGAGATCTTTTTGTGTTGTACACAGAACAAAAAATCCTCAAGTATATTTTTACATAGCATGATCTGAATCTAATGCAGCAGAGCTGGGTGCAGTACCTATAGTCCTTCGACTTTGAGCTTTCCTACACACCTGGTAAAGTCAATACAGTGGTCGATGCACTAAGAAGGAGGACTCAGAAATAGGGAGTTTAGTAGGCTAGTATTTAGTGGTAGCTTATGGAATTGATCTCGAAGATGCATCAAGAGGTGTACAACAGTCGGGGATAGACATATTTATCAACCTTAGCTATGACGTCTACCCTGCTGGACAGATTACGAAGAAGGCAGCTATCGGATTCATAGGACCTAGTCCTATGGGGGTGTGTGGCAAGTGAGGATCCACCTCCTGGTTGTATGGTAGGTAGGGATGAGATCCTATGAATCCATGGACACATTTGGGTTTCAATTGATATACATGTGGAGATAATGTGGGAGTTTCATGATTCATCTTGGGCAGTGCACCCCAGAGTCACCAAGATGTATCGTGACTTGTGACATCAGTAGTAGTGGTTGGGTATGAAGAGAGAGGTTGTTGGTTTTGTTATGAGGTGTTCCACCTGTTAGCAGGTGAAGGCAGAACATCAATAACTAGCTAGGTATTTAGAGGATTAACCTATTCCATAGTGGAAATGGGATGATTTCATGATGGATTTTGTGACTAGTTTACTGAGGTTTCCTTGAGGTAATGATTTTGTGTGGGTTGTTGTTGATATGCTCATGAAGGTTTCTAATTTCTTTTCAATCAAGGAAACCTTTAGTGTTCATGACCTCAGAAGGTTGTATATCCACAAGGTAGTATGACTTCATGGGTTTTGAGAACTATCATTTTGGATAGGGATTCCTGCTTTATGTCACGTTTCTGGAAAAGTTTCAAGAGGTCACTAGGTACACAGGTGCCTCTGAGCATAGCATACCACCCTCAAAAAGATGGTCAGTCAAAGTGTATGATACAAGTGTTAGAGGACATGATGGGAGCATGTATCCTAGATTTTGGATACTCTTGGGAGAATAATATACCCCTGGTTCAGTTCTCCAACAATAATAGTTATAAAGATACTATACATATATCACCTTATGGGGATTTATATGGTAGGCCATGTCGATCACCCTTGTGCTGATTAGAAACTAGTGAGGCAGCTTTTCTAGGACCATTTCTTGTGCAGGTGACTTTTGAGTGTGTCCAGTTGATTTAGAGGAGGATGGATACAGCATAGTCTCATCATAAATTTTACGTTGATCACTGCATATGGCCCCTAGTGTTTGACTTTAGGGATCGAGTTTTCTTTAATGTTTCACAGAGGCTAGGAAATAGAAAGATCAGAAGACAGAGTAAGATTTCACCATGATATGTTGGGTTGTTCAAGATTCTAGAGAGAGTCGGTTTAGTTTCCTATTGGTTTTAGTTGCCTCAAAGTTATTGAGCCATGCACGACTTCTTCCACATATCTTAGCTAATCCTTTATCATTCAGACCCATCTCATGTTTTTCAGACTAAGGAGTTTAATTTGCAAGATAATTCATCCTTTGAGAGCATCCTAATCGTATCGTTGATTGGACCATGAAGTTTCTCCAAGTCTAGTCAGTTCCTCTGGTATGGGTGCTATGGAATCATGACTGTTTACAGGATGAGACTTGGGAGCGGGATTCCGACGTGCATGCTTAGTGGTCAGAGTTGTTTTCAAACAAATATTCACCACCCTTGAGAGGGAAATTAAGGGATTAATTTCTTTAAGGGGGGAATATTTTAAGATCCTAGTTTTTCTTGAGGTGTGGGTATTTTACTTTTCTGGTTAAATGCTTATTTACTTACCTTTTTAGATTATACCCTAAGTCAGGACATGGTCTGGTTGGATTGTTTTTTGGAAAGAAGAGGCAAGAAGACTATGTATTGGTTGTAGACTAATTACATGACATGTAATGGGGTTTCATGTCAAGTGATTTGACTACATGATGTGTAATGGTCTGTCTGGGACCTTTCAGAACATGAAATTGTTTTTCCATGAGAAGGGAAACAGAGCATTACATGTCGTGTAAGGAAATTACACATCGTGTAATTGTTTGAGAAATTTTAAAAAAAAAGGCAGAGGCCTCTATTTTTTTAAATAAAAGCCTCAACTCCCCTCTTTCACACATAAGAGAAACCAAGAACATCCTAAGGTAGGATTTTCTCTTGATTTTAGATCCGGACTACATTTCTCTCATCATCAAACTCATTGGAACCATGCTGGTAAGATATTGATTCCTTTTTATCCGTTTTTTATTCTTCCGAACAATGGATGTGCTATTTGGGTTTAGGCTCATATGCCCCAATTTCTTATTCTTCATCCATTCTTGAGATTTCTCCTAAACAAAGTTAAATCATGACTTGATACTTGGAGAGCACTTCAATATAGATCTAAGGTAGTTGGTATATACTTTTCTTTCAAATTTTGATGCTTTATAGAGCTATCAGCCTTTTTTTCGCCCACCAAACTTTTTGATGTTGGCCCAATTTTGGAATTTTAATCTGAAATAAATTTAGTAGGACCTATTAGGGATGCCCTTAGGTTCATTGATATGCGTTAGTGTTTATTTCCCCAACAAGAGGCCACCCATGGGGTGTTTCATTACTTTTCTTTTGTTTTGACCTTTGATAAACTACCCATGGTGTGTGTTCTTGAGTTTTCCAAGATTAAGGAAGCCCAGTTGTAATTAATAAGGTTGTTTTGCATTCTTAGGATATGTTCTGCCTCCTGTCCTTGTATTATCAAAATTATGTTGTTTCTGGCATGCTTGGGTGCTTAAAAGGTTTTTATTAAATGAGTGGGTATACTAGTTGGTTGTTTTTATATTTCTTAATGGGGTTTTCGTGATTAATGGGTGGGTATACCCATGTGATGTGTTAAATGTCTAATTTTGATAAATGGGTGGGTATGCAAATGTGAATTGATTAAATGGAAGTGGTTTACATGAGTGGGTATACTCATTGAGTAGAATGTGAATTGTTTAATGTAATGAGATAAATGTATGTTTGTATGGATTCCATGGATGGCTCTTCATGGATCTGGAATGTGATAATGGATGCCTTAGATAGTGTATACTCCTAGGGTATTGATTCTATGGGATACCTTGGGCTTTGCTACCCCATGGATCCATCTTTCTTAGACTTACATAGGACATGTTAGTAGACATGCTTCTAGGACTTCAACCATTTCCTATACCGAGTTTCCACCAAGATGCTATTGGGACTCGATGGGGATTCCTTGATCTTCGACACCTTAGATCTGAACCTTTGTAGTCTACACTTCATTATAATACATGGTCATAGGTTATGTGACACTTTGATTATTACTACGTGGTCATGGGAACTTGATACACTTTATTATATGGCACAGCCATGGGATATATGATTTGGTTTTACAACAAGGTTGTGGGTTTGTGATACACTTATTTATATGGAAATATTGAGGATTTTTTATATGAATGCATGTATGGATAGGTTGTGATACTTGTTTAATTTTCTTATAGCTTCCTTGTTAGGAGATAACACTTATTGGAGGAATCCTTGAAAGGCTGTTTGGTATTAATTTTTTGTAGTATACATATGCCATGGGCAATCACACAAACATTACTACTCACTTACACTTGTTTAGAATATTGCATTGTAATTCTTAGAATTGTATAGATCTTTGGGTGGTTAGATACTAGGATGTTTATCTCACACCATGTTTGGGCCTCCTTTGGGACACAAATAAATTATATGGTTGCGGATGATTATAGGGGAAAGTTCCCTAACACAGGTTGGTTATTATTGCTTTGGAATAGGGGAGCATAGGACTAAGTTGATGCTTATGATGCTGCTAGGACTTTTTGGTATTTTTTCATTTTGGATACTTGTATTGTATAGTATTTACATTTACCAATTTTGGATCTTTTCTAGATACATGAATAATTTACATCATTTTATATGAGACACTTCTGGCTTGTAATATATTCCTCTCTTGCTTGTCTATTTTAACTATTGTCTGCTTGTTGTATCTGCTTCTACTATTGAATGTTATTGACTTCTGTTGTGATATACTCTTGTAATGAGTGCATAGTCTCCCCACTAACACACTCGGGCCGTCATTGCTAGTCGAAAACCTCTGGAATTTGGGGAGATGCATTTGATTCCATGTAGCCAACCAGGCTCGAGGTACTGTTGAGTGGCATTCAGGTCCAGTATGTTATGATGGTCATGTGGAAGTACATGTCTAGGGACATAGGAATGGGGTTCTAGACATGGGAAATGGAAAGAGGCATGACCAAGGGGCTGATTAGATGAGACATGTCTTGTACCTGGAGTACACACCATGTAGAAGACACAGCTAGCCGATCAGTGTGGGAAAGTACACATCCAGGGGACCAGATGAGGAGAGACACGCTGTGTACACCATGTACATATTGTGTGCATCAGTTAAACATCATTTAAGCTCACATTTCCAGTTAATCTGTGTAGTAGAGGTCAAGAACATGTGTTTAGGAAGGGTCACACACCACGTACTTTTCTTGGAGAATTCCACTTAGTATATCTCCTTCTTCAGGGTTCAGATTTTGGCCTATAAGGAGCCTATCCTAGGATTTTTTCTACATTGAATATGATGGTGGAATTCATGTTGGACTCTGAGATATTATATGCTTTGATTCAAGCACGAAGTTTTAGTAGCAGTTCTAGACCTTGGGTGATGATCAGGGGTGGATCATTGGGTTGATGTCAGGTTCGGTACCCTTCCCTATCATCTCAGGATGGGGGTCCCCAAAACTCTTTAGGTGGGTAGATTATTTCTCCCCTATTATATCATGTCACAGGTCCCCTACCTATGGTATCATTATGATTTGAGGTGTGATTATCGTGACGCTCCTTTAAGCGACTCTTGGTTGATGCTGGAGATCGGTGTGGATATTATAGAGAGATTTTGGGACTGGTACTCCCATCTAGTCTCTGGGCCTTCATTTAACTTACCTATATGACTGGTAGAGATGGAACTACCCACACCATGGTTTTGGGTCCTCTTCCCATGTAGTAGTTCTCCCAGGGTTAGAAATTCCCAATCGGACTAGGGTGTGGGTCCCCCGTGTTGTTCTTGTAGTTGGAGATTGAGCTCCCATATCATACTAAGATGAGGGCCCTCCATACTCATTGGATAGATAAAGTAGGTACTCCCCTATATTAACAAGAAGAAGGTCCTTTATTTATGGAGTTGGTACTCCCCTATCACATCATGGTGTGGGTCCTCTATATCTGATGTATAGATAGAGTGGGTACTCCCCTATCGTAATAGGGTGAGGGTCCTCTATCCTTAGATTTGAAACTCCCCTCTCATAATAGGGTGTGGGTCCTCCAAACAAGATATTCAGGTAGATTCAGTACACCCCTGTTGTTTCAAGGTGTGGTTTCTCTAGCCCAGGGTCGATACTCCTTTGTCGAATTAGGGTGTGGGTCCACCATAGTGAACATACAGATAGACTCAGTTCTCCCACGTCATACTAAGGTTTGGGTCCACTATTCTAGGGTCAGTACTCTCTTATCATGTCATGGTTTGGGTCTCTTTTGGTGACCAATTAGGTAGAGTTAGAACTCCCCTCTATATAGGGTATATATCCTCCATCTACAGAGTGGTACTCCCCCATCCTCGAGTAACGACAAGGAGAGGGTCCTCCATAGAAGTTGGTGCTCCCTAGGTTATGGAGCATAGTTTCAAGGAGTAGGCCCCTTTGGTTGTTATGTATGATACCTGGTTAGGATTTATTGCTCTCTCGATACAGTGTGGTGGAGGCCTCTCTATACGGATGTGACAGAGGTTTCGCGGGATAGTTAAAATATAGTACTCCCCCAGTTATGGGGAAGAGAGAGGTGCAGGTCCCTATGCTCTCTCTCCTTAGAGAAGATGCATGTGGTACATGTTTTGGAGTAGTGATCCCTCAACTTAATGCACTGGTAATGGGTTGGCCACTTCATGTAACGACCCGAAATTTTGAATAAATCTTATTTCCTAATTTTATGTGTTATTTTATTTTATTTTTATACTCAACAAAAATGTTTCATTTGATAACATGAGTATAATTAAAATGAGACTGTTGGGTTTTGACTATTATTTGACCATTGGTCAATATGACCGCTGGAAACTAAATGTTTTGATTACTATCTCTAAATACAAGCAATCTTGGTTAATTAATATAGAAAGAAGATTCGATGGCCTTACCCAGTAGTCTTGGACCGATCGAAGTCCATCTAACAGAACTTGGGAAGGAGGTAGCACCACTGGGCTTTGCTCTGGACCAAACCCAAGTTGAACTTCATCGTGTGAAGCTAGAACGGGATCGCCTTCGCGAGAAGTTCAAACTAATAGAAATTACGACTCGTGCGATGTTGGCCGAGCCTCCCTCAGATTCTCTCACCTTAGCACACCTTACACTTAGGTCCTATGCTGGTGTGATAAGGGGCTATGTAAGGAGACCGTAATTTCCTTCTGTAATCCTTTGTTTTAAATAAAAATTTGGATTTCTTATTATGATGAAGTTTATGAATTTTCAAATGTCCAGATAAATATAGTATGCATATTTTTGATAAATTTTAGAGAAAGGATATTTTAAAAATGTTTATGTAAACCTTAAATAAATAAAAATGTGTAATGATTTTCAAAAAATGGTCTTCTACAATTATTTTCACTACGAAATTTCGAGTCTAATAAGATCAACTTGATTTTTGATGAATAGTAAATTATGAATAGTGATTTTACGCTTAGGATTAGTAATGTGACCAAATGGATTAGTAATCTCACTTAAAGAAAGTATTAATATAATCTAGGCATCTTGATTAAGTAATGTGATTTAATAAAATGGTTAAATAACGGTTTCATAAATTATTATTCAAGTATTAGTTTTTTCGGGTGAATAGTGTTTTTTAATTAAAAATTTAAATAAAAATATTTCGAAAATTATTTTTATAAAACGGATTTCATTTTTGAACTCAGAGCACCGATATTATGCTATGGTAATTTTTGGGGTTTTTTCTGAAAAAAATAAATTTTCGGTGAATAGTGTTTTATTTAAAAATTAAATTAAAAATATTTAGAAAATTATTTTTATAAAATGGAGTTCATATTTGTAATCAGAGCGTTGATATTTTGTTAAGGTGAAATTTTGGGATTATTCTGAGAAAGTTGAATTTTCGATGAATAGTGAAAATACAGTTTTTAAGTTACGGGTGTCTAATGACATCATTAAATGATGTATTAAGTATATATTCAATATGGTCGAATTGTGAATAATAAGATAAGGTATGAGCTGTCCCAAGTGTCCAATACCATGGGCAAATACCATGGGCAAGCCCATGGTTTTTCCAAAACCACTAATGAGGTGTCCCTTGGCCATTAATGCCTTGTCCCCTCACTTTCCCTATAAATACCCACCCATTCCTCCTTTGGTTTTCACTCCCAACTCTCCCCCAACGAAGTTCTGGTCTCCTTACCTCCCAAGGAGTCCTCCCAAGGTTACCCCAAGCCCTCAAGGTCCAAAACTTTGAGTTTCAAGAGTCACGTTTTAAGGTAAGGGATCCGACCTCTCACTTTTATTTCAAGTAATCTCTTTTATGCCATTCCTTTTATGCTACATGTTCTTATGTTGGAGGATGTTATTTTATACTCCTCTTACTGCCCTTTTTATGTTCATATAATGATAGATCCCCTCTTACTCTCATTATTTCGTTTTATGAAGTTTTAAGTGGCGCCGTTAGGCTGCCGAAATTTTTGTAACGGACACTTTCTCCCTTCTCATTTTTTTCAAAGATCTAATTTCATGTAATGTATTTCAAGTTCCTTTTTATTATGTTGGGGTATGATCTCTAAATTTATCATACTGATCTTTTATGACCATATTATGAGAGACCCCATTTTATCTCTTCAATTCAGTATTTTGAAGTTTTAAGTGGCGTCCTTAGGCTGCCAAATTTTTAGGTGGTTCTTCACCCTTCTCGTTTTGAAGTTCTACTTTCATGTCAATTCTTTCAAGTTACTTTTTTGTTATGTTGGGGTATGATCTCTATATCTATCATACTGGACTCTTATGTTCATATGATGACAGACCCCATTTGATCTCTTCAATTCAGTATTTTGAAGTTTTAAGTGGCGCCGTTAGGCTGCCAAATTTTTAAGTGGTTCTTCACCCTTCTCGTTTTGAAGTTCTACTTTCATGTCAATTCTTTCAAGTTACTTTTTTGTTATGTTGGGGTATTATCTCTATATCTATCTTACTGGACTCTTATGTTCATATGATGAGAGACCCCATTTGATCTCTTCAATTCAGTATTTTGAAGTTTTAAGTGGCGCCGTTAGGCTGCCGAATTTTTAAGTGGTTCTTCACCCTTCTCGTTTTGAAGTTCCACTTTCATGTCAATTCTTTCAAGTTCCTTTTTTGTTATGTTGGGGTATGATCTCTATATCTATCATACTGGACTCTTATGTTCATATTATGAGAGACCACATTTTACCTCTTCAATTTAGTATTTTGAAGTTTTAAGTGGCACCATTAGGCTGCCAAATTTTTAGGGGATTCTTTCACCCTTCTCATTCTTTTCAAAGTTCTAATTTCATGTCATGTCTTTCAAGTTCTTTTTTAATTATGTTGGGGAATTATCTCTATATCTATCATACTGAACTCTTATGTTCACATTATGAGAGACCCTATTTGATCTTTTCAAATCATTTTGTTTGAAGTTTAAGTAACGTCGTTAGGCTGCCGAACTTTCATAAGAGAAATCTAATTTTTGTCTTTCTTCCATGTTTTTCATTTCAAATGGTATGTCCTTGAAATTTCATTACCATGATCAAGTATCTTTCTTATTCTGTCCATCTACTATTTTATGGGTCATTTATTAATGTTTGACCCATTTTCCCTCTCTTTTTAATGTCTTCTAAAACCTCGTAACATAGCCGTTATGCTGCAGAATTTCCATCTCAAAATGTCTATCTCTTTTTCTAAAGTTCGTTTATATTATTAAGTGAATACTTAAAGCTCTTTCTTCTAAAGGGGTATTCACATATATACCAAAATGTTCTATTTTAAATTATGGTATTTACATACATGAGACCCACCTTCCTTTTCTGTGGGTTTTAAAGTGATGTAAAGATCATGTCTTTAAAGCAGTTTTTAAAACGTTATGATTAAGAAATGAAACCCATTTATTTTGTGCTACATGGGTTATTTATGAAATGTTTAATGATGATATATGTGGATCGCATGATAATAAAGGCAAATTTAAGGGTGCGCCCTGATAGCACTCCAATGCATTGGGTAAAGACTTAATCTCTAGAGATGGCCATTTTTAATGACGCCTTGGTGAATAACCTTGGTAAATTTTAATGACACCTTGGGGATGGACCTTGGTGAAACGAAACGATTGTCAATATTAAATGTTTCAGCCACATCTTCAAGTTATGAAAAATGTTATTTCTATTATGAAATGCCTCATGATTTCTTCCTGATGCCTTAAAGTTCTTTTCATGTCCTTATTGAAGTATCTCAAGTTCACATGTAAAATGTTCATCTTGTTTCCCTTACTGGGCCTTTTGCTCACCCTTTCTTTTGATATATGTCCCCAGGTTATGAGATGCAGTAATGAACCTAGGATGAACATAAGGAGAAGCCTTTCAAGTGTTTAAGAGGAATGTTTTATGTTGTTTTCATGTATTATGTTCCTAGTTTCCAAGACACTAAACCTTAAAGATCCTCAGTTTTGTGTAATGTAATGAATGTTTATGTTATAAAAAGGCGGGATGCTATAGTTGGTATCAAAGGATGGTTTAGTTATTTGTGGAAATTAGGATATGAAAACTCTAGGAAGAACTCTATAGAAAAGTTAAAAAAAATAGGAAATCTTCCTGGTATTTTGGTGAGTATTGAGTAAGGGGTTGCCAAGCAAATACATCCATGTCTGGATACGAGCAGGTAGAGGTGGATCTGGCACAGATGTATATAGGGTTAAAACTCGAAAACACCGTTTTGAGCTAGACTCGAATGGGAACTGGTACACAACAACGGGCCTTTCTTCACTCTTGGTTACGACACTCCCGGGGGATATGCTTTGGTAAATTCATAAGCTTAGTATGAACCATTGTTAAAGGAACAAAGATAAAATAAAATAAATATTCACATAAGAATATATGATCATGGATAACCTAGATGGGAACCTTGGGGATCACAAGTTAGGGTATACTTTTCTTCTACAAGTTATCCTTATATGCTTTCAGTTCCTTTTCATGATTATTGGCTAAGTACTTAAGCCCCTAATTATGCTTTCTCTTCATAGTTAATAGTGGGAAATGGAAGAACATGTCCAAACAACCAATGTGATAGGAAATGAGACGATTAATATGACAGGGATTATTAGGGGATTAAAATATGATTATTATTTTGGAAGATTTTCACTATTTTGGGGACCCTATATGATCGAGGTAAATAGATTACTATGATATTTTCATTGAAGAGTAGGGTTGACTTATATTTTGAAGAATCGATGAATTTAAGGTGGAATTATAATAATTTAGGTTACTTATGGAAATTATTAACCTATCTTGGGGTAAATATGTTTAGGTTAGATACTTTTTTTTATAAGACGTTAGGAGTGGTTGATGTTGTTTGGAGATGAATGATAAAGTTTAACTTGGAAGACTATGTTATCAAATCCTTCTTGTATTTGGGTTTCAATCTTAGTTTGGTTTATTTTGAGGATTTTTTAAGGACAGTTATTTATGGAATGGACTATGATGAACTTTGGGTAGTACCATGGAACTTTGAAGATTTAAAAGTAGTTTCCATTCCTATGGGATTATTTCTTTTTGAAGAGTTGTTTTACCTTACCCTTTCTGTTTTTGGGATAATGTTTAAAGATAGAAGAAAAAGATAGTTAATCTTTTGTGGATTATGAAGATGATTATTGTGTTTTGATGAGACCAAGTAGTTTTGAATGCTCATAATTTGGAGAAAAGATTAGTTTTGGGTATAAACTTATTAAAGGATGAAACTCTACATGAAGATAGGTATATTTTCTTATGTTTTTGTTTTATGTTGTAAATGAATTCCTAAAAATTATGAAAAGGAACGTGAAACAAAAACGTTGTTGGTTTATGTTTCCTACTTGGTAATCAAAGACCGTTTACACACATCATAAGTTTGGGATTTTCTTATGGTTAACATTCTCCTAATCATGTTCTCTATCACTCTCCCCCAGAAATTGACCCTTTGTTTTTCTTCCATGTCCATGTTTTCCTCCATGGAATCCTAGTATGGGTTAACTCGGGTGACATTTGTACTTCCCTTTCTTTCTTTTAAAGTAATAGTTTTACTGACTCCTTTTCCGATGTGGGACTTTCAATGAAATTTTAAAACCCAATTTTAAAAACTGCGAGGACGCAATTTGTTAAGGGGGGAAGATTGTAACGACCCGAAATTTTGAATAAATCTTATTTCCTAATTTTATGTGTTATTTTATTTTATTTTTATACTCAACAAAAATGTTTCATTTGATAACATGAGTATAATTAAAATGAGACTGTTGGGTTTTGACTATTATTTGACCATTGATCAATATGACCGCTGGAAACTAAATGTTTTGATTACTATCTCTAAATACAAGCAATCTTGGTTAATTAATATAGAAAGAAGATTCGATGGCCTTACCCAGTAGTCTTGGACCGATCGAAGCCCATCTAACAGAACTTGGGAAGGAGGTAGCACCACTGGGCTTTGCTCTGGACCAAACCCAAGCTGAACTTCATCGTGTGAAGCTAGAACAGGATTGCCTTCGCGAGGAGTTGAAACTAATAGAAATTATGACTCGTGCAATGTTGGTCGAGCCTCCCTCAGATTCTCTCACCTTAGCACACCTTACACTTAGGTCCTATGCTGGTGTGATAAGGGGCTATGTAAGGAGACTGTAATTGCCTTGCGTAATCCTTTGTTTTAAATAAAAATTTGGATTTCTTCTTATGATGAAGTTTATGAATTTTCAAATGTCCAGATAAATATACTATGCATATTTTTGATAAATTTTAGAGAAAGGATATTTTAAAAATGTTTATGTAAACCTTAAATAAATAAAAATGTGTAATGATTTTCAAAAAATTATCTTCTACAATTATGTTCACTACGAAATTTCGAGTCTAATAAGATCAACTTGATTTTTGATGAATAGTAAATTATGAATAGTGATTTTACACTTAGGATTAGTAATGTGACCAAATGGATTAGTAATCTCACTTAAAGAAAGTATTAATATAATCTAGGCACCTTGATTAAGTAATGTGATTCAATAAAATGGTTAAATAACGGTTTCATAAATTATTATTCAAGTATTAGTTTTTTCGGGTGAATAGTGTTTTTTAATTAAAAATTTAATTAAAAATATTTAGAAAATTATTTTTATAAAACGGATTTCATTTTTGAACTCAGAGCACCGATATTATGCTATGGTAATTTTTGGGGTTTTTTCTGAAAAAAATAAATTTTCGGTGAATAGTGTTTTTATTTTAAAAATAAATTAAAAATATTTAGAAAATTATTTTTATAAAATGGATTTCATATTTGTAATCAGAGCATTGATATTTGGTTAAGGTGAAATTTTGGGATTATTCTGAGAAAGTTGAATTTTCGATGAATAGTGAAAATACAGTTTTTAAGTTACGGGTGTCTAATGACATCATTAAATGATGTATTAAGTATATATTCAATATGGTCGAATTTTGAATAGTAAGATAAGGTATGAGGTGTCCCAAGTGGCCAATACCATGGGCAAATACCATGGGCAAGCCCATGGTTTTTCCAAAACCACTAATGAGGTGTCCCTTGGCCATTAATGCCTTGTCCCCTCACTTTCCCTATAAATACCCACCCATTCCTCCTTTGGTTTTCACTCCCAACTCTCCCCCAACGAAGTTCTGGTCTCCTTACCTCCCAAGGAGTCCTCCCAAGGTTCCCCCAAGCCCTCAAGGTCCAAAACCTTGAGTTTCAAGAGTCACGTTTTAAGGTAAGGGATCCGACCTCTCTCTTTTATTTCAAGTAATCTCTTTTATGTCATTCCTTTTATGCTACATGTTCTTATGTTGTAGGATGTTCTTTTATACTCCTCTTACTGCCCTTTTTATGTTCATATAATGATAGATCCCCTCTTACTCTCATTATTTCGTTTTATGAAGTTTTAAGTGGCGCCGTTAGGCTGCCGAAATTTTTGTAATGGACTCTTTCTCCCTTCTCATTTTTTTCAAAGATCTAATTTCATGTAATGTATTTCAAGTTCCTTTTTATTATGTTGGGGTATGATCTCTAAATTTGTCATACTGATATTTTATGACCATATGATGAGAGACCCCATTTTATCTCTTCAATTCAGTATTTTGAAGTTTTAAGTGGCGTCGTTAGGCTGCCAAATTTTTAAGTGGTTCTTCACCCTTCTCGTTTTGAAGTTCTACTTTCATGTCAATTATTTCAAGTTCCTTTTTTGTTATGTTGGGGTATGATATCTATATCTATCATACTGTACTCTTATGTTCATATGATTAGAGACCCCATTTGATCTCTTCAATTCAGTATTTTGAAGTTTTAAGTGGCGCCGTTAGGCTGCCAAATTTTTAAGTGGTTCTTCACCCTTCTCGTTTTGAAGTTCTACTTTCATGTCAATTCTTTCAAGTTCCTTTTTTGTTATGTTGGGGTATGATCTCTATATCTATCATACTGGACTCTTATGTTCATATGATGAGAGACCCCATTTGATCTCTTCAATTCAGTATTTTGAAGTTTTAAGTGGCGCCGTTAGGCTGCCAAATTTTTAAGTGGTTCTTCACCCTTCTCGTTTTGAAGTTCTACTTTCATGTCAATTCTTTCAAGTTACTTTTTTGTTATGTTGGGGTATGATCTCTATATCTATCATACTGGACTCTTATGTTTATATGATTAGATACCCCATTTGACCTCTTCAATTTAGTATTTTGAAGTTTTAAGTGGCGCCGTTAGGCTGCCGAATTTTTAGGGGATTCTTTCACCCTTCTCATTCTTTTCAAAGTTCTACTTTCATGTCATGTCTTTCAAGTTCCTTTTTAATTATGTTGGGGCATTATCTCTATATCTATCATACTGAACTCTTATGTTCACATGATGAGAGACCCTATTTGATCTTCAAATCATTGTGTTTGAAGTTTAAGTAACGTTGTTAGGCTGCCAAACTTTCATAAGAGAAATCTAATTTTTGTCCTTCTTCCATGTTTTTCATTTCAAATGGTATGTCCTTGAAATTTCATTACCATGATCATGTATCCTTCTTATTCTGTCCATCTACTGTTTTATGGGTCATTTATGAATGTTTGACCCATTTTCCATCTCTTTTTAATGTCTTCTAAAACCTCGTAACATAGCCGTTATGCTGCAGAATTTCCATCTCAAAATGTCTCTCTCTTTTTCTAAAGTTCGTTTATATTATTAAGTGAATACTTAAAGCTCTTTATTCTAAATGGGTATTCACATATATACCAAAATTTTCTATTTTAAATTATGGGATTCACATACATGAGACCCACCTTCCTTTTCTGTGGGTTTTAAAGTGATGTAAAGATCATGTCTTTAAAGCAGTTTTTAAAACGTTATGATTACGAAATGAAAGCCATTTATTTTGTGCCACATGGGTTCTTTATGAAATTTTTTATGATGATATATGTGGCTCACATGATAATAAAGTCAAATTTAAGGGTGTGCCCTGATAGCGCTCCAATGCATTGGGTAAAGACTTAATCTCTAGAGATGACCATTTTTAACGACGCCTTAGTGAATAACCTTGGTAATTTTTAATGACACCTTGGGGATGGACCTTGGTGAAACGAAAAGATTGTCAATATTAAATGTTGAAGCCACATCTTCAAGTTATGAAAAATGTTATTTCTATTATGAAATGCCTCATGATTTCTTCCTGATGCCTTAAAGTTCTTTTCATGTCCTTATTGAAGTATCTCAAGTTCACATGTAAAATGTTCATCTTGTTTCCCTTACTGGGCCTTTTGCTCACCCTTTCTTTTGATGTATGTCCCCAGGTTATGAGATGCAGTAATGAACCTAGGATGAACATAAGGAGAAGCCTTTCAAGTGTTTAAGAGTAATGTTTTATGTTGTTTTCATGTATTATGTTCCTAGTTTCCAAGACACTAAACCTTAAAGATCCTCAGTTTTGTGTAATGTAATGAAAGTTTATGTTATAAAAAGGCGGGATGCTATACTTCACTTGGGTTCATGTGATCTTGTATCGGGCGCAAGAAAGAAATGATAACAGATTTCTGGTAGTTCCATTTGTCAGTGATCACCTCCATCCGAGCAGGTTGAATGCTTTTACTTATTTTGGTGGGATTGTATTTTTTACCTTCTACACTTTTTGTACTCTGGTTGTGGGAAATATTTTTTAATGCATTTATTTTCAGTGTATATTATTTTTTCACTGTTTCATAGAGATGTTTGTGGGTGCGTGCATACAAGTATCATAGGTTAAGTCTCATCATATATGTGATATTTCTAATTAGTGCTTGTTGTTACCCCTTAGCCCATTGGATGCGGGCTTGGGGTAGTTATGGTTGGGGCCCCATTGGGTTGGTTCAGGACATATATTAATATATAAAATTATATATATATATATATATATTATTAAATTTTTTAATACATAATTTTATTAATATATGTATGAATATAGCATAATAAATTTTTTTAGACAAAATTGGTTTAGATGAGTTGGTCAGTTTGATTGGTGGGAGTCCATAAGTGGTGTCTTTGAATCTTGAATGAGGTAAATTTTCATTTCCTTTGGGCCCTCTACTCTTACTTCATGTGCGGTATCAATCAATTATAAAAAAAATCATAAAAAATAGGCAGGGTGTGTTATTCAAAAATATGTGAATACCAAAAAAATAGTCACTTTTATAGAAAAACATCGATAAATAAGGTGTGCCTAATTGGTTATGTTTATAAACATCTCTAATGACTCATTTACAAATATTATTGAAAAACATTGGCAAATTCATTTGCAACTTTTTAAAACATCACTAATGTAAAGAAAACATTGTGAAGTGCCTAGATCGGTGTGAATCACTGAGAGGGGGAGGGGAGAATTAGTTATACCTTTTAATAATTTAACTAATTTCTTATTTTCAATTAAACCTCTATAGCTGGTTAAAGCCTTGATCCACTCTTCTTGTGTCTTTCAGACTTACCTCCAATGATGTTGTAAATGTAAAGCCACTGAACATAAGGATTTACAAGGTTCACTTCAAATACCTACTCCTTGTTGTGTTGGTTATTCTCCCCAACATATATTCTCCACTATAATAAAATTATTAATTGAAATGGTCGATATAAAGTCCCATTGTATCTCTTCTGAGTCCCATAGGAGGGTATTTATACTGGATCCCACAGTGTTACTAGAGTCCACTATCCTACTTCAGAGTCCCACTGAAGACTTCTTATCCTCCCAGAATCTCACAGGGGTCTTCTAGCTCTCGAGTCACGCAAGAAGCTTCTTACTTTAAGTTCTTTCTTGATTCACTCTATATGATCCTCTAATCTCTCCACACAGTATTTATAAATCACACTTACATGTGTATCTCTTCAAGAATATCCAACAACCTTTGGTAAGGGTTTTTTGCCTTGCTCAATAACTCTGATCACTTTTGTTCATCAGTTCTCAGTTTTAGAAATTCTCAGGGAATTCTTTCTTCTTCTGATGAATACCTGGCCTCACTAATATGTGTGCAAGTGGTGTATGCAACCTTTTAAAAAATATAAGAATAATTCTGTATAGTATCAGCTCTTCCTTCCTTCTTGGATTCTCAGATACTTTCAACTCATATACAAGATCTTCTTTTAATTATTTCTGGCTTCATTCTCAAAACTCACTTACTTCATGCAAGAATTTCATGGGATCCAATATGTCTTATATTTGGATATCTCCATTTCTTCTTCTTTAGTGCAATAATTGAATGCACATAAACTTCTCCTTGTCTTCTTGACAATAATCACATACACTTATGTGATTATTCAAACATTGATGATCATCTCACAGGGCATCATCTCAATTAATTATGATTCATGCATGAGGTGCGTGAAATTGATTATTCTTGTTTACACACATGTACTAACAATATTGATTCTTATTTTGAGTGTCTCCATGTGTGCATGTGCATGCATGCACAATCTCCTTCTGTCTTTCTTGTGTGAAAACCCCGATGGGTTTAACTCTTTTGAGCACACACACTTTCTCTTAATTTTCCTCACTAAATATCATACACTTTCTTGTATTTGGTTCTTTGTACACACACACTTATTTTTTAATTTAGGTTCAATATGAGTTTGTCTTCAAACCCAAATAGGTGTAATCCACCTTTTGGCTTGTTCAGTTATCTCAAATCATGCATATGCATGCATGTGCATCATGCATGCACTTTCCTTTTTCCAAAAAGTGCCTTAGGTCCTTTATTCTTCTCCAAGGGTAGTGTATGTGTACACTATCCTTTACTTGTTCTTGTGAAATGGGTGTGATCTTCTACAAAATCGAAGGTGTGTATCCTTCTTTCTTTTCCTTTATTCACATCCGCACATACTATCCTTATTCTTCTTCTTTCCCACACAACCCTAATGAGTATATCAAGGATATACGTGGGTTCTCAGATAGATCATAAAAAAAGGTGAGAGTTATCACCTCTTCTTCTTCATGCAAAATATGAAGCATGCAGGGTCTTCTTATTCGTGCAAGGATTCCACGTGGTCCATCTTCACATAACCAAATGTGGTTCTTGGTTTTGTCTTTTCAAGGGTGAAACAAGGGTTTCAAGCATCGGTTGTTTACCAATGAGATCACTTCCACGAAGACGCGGTGAGGGTTCAAAGAACCTATCACGTGATTGTGGGTAGCTTCGCACAGAGGGTGTGGATATCCTCTTTCACAAACCAAGATGATTTGTGGTTCTCCTTCATGAAAGGGAAGCACGGAACTCCTTCGCGTAGATGGGATATGCGAAAATATATTGTGCAGTGCTCTATTTCTCAGAAACAAGAGCTTCCTCAATGTTTTCAACAACCGATCCTTGGTCGAGGGATCTTCATTTATAGGAAAAATCACCACATATCTACATGTTCGAATCCATGGGGTTGAATTCTTTTAAATCCCTTGATCTTCGAGTTTGAATTATTAAAACACGAGATTGAGATATGGGGCATATCTCGGTGGTTTCCATTCAAAGAGAACCTTCTTCTCTGTAGTTTTATCCTCACATGCATGCATTTTCGAATGCATAAAAATCGTCTTCACCATTAAAGCTTGATCTTGGATATTTCTTCCTAGCCATGGTAGATTCACATTGCCTTAGCCTCATTAGAACTCTTCATCTCAATGCATTCATGCAACTTTTAATGCATGAATGTGTTTGGTTCATCTGAATGATCACCATGCAGGATTTTTCATCATCAACACTGATCGAGAGCTCGATCATGGTGGATCGACAGTGGCGATAGCTAGTAGAGGCATCAGGTGACTCTCCATGCGGTCGAAGGTTGAAGATAATGCGACGGCCATTGGATCAGCTCGGATTGATCACAGATGTCCACAATTATATCATAGGACGCAGGATGGAGTGTGTGGTTGAGATCTTGTGTGAGATCTGATGGATGTCCGAGATTGCCTCTGCATTTTTTAAACTTGTCCCACGTTGAAATGGAGACACGAGACATGGCTCGTTTATAATACATTACACCATAGCCGATGCTAAGAATTCTCCACTCTCCCCTCCGGTTTTGCCCCGCACTGATTCTCTGTAGGTGCACTTCTGCGCCCACTCTTGCCTCCATAGGCGCACTCCTACAGCTTACTATGCATGCTTTCTACATGGGTTGATCATCGTGCGTGCTCCTGCAGGATTATACATAGCTCTCATGCACCTCTTGTGGGCTGACTTCGAGGCCTTCCCCTTGGGCGTAGTAAACCCTCAGGTCCTGCATATGACTTGGGTGAGGGCTTCAGTTGGCCTGCATGGTTGGACAATTTTTTGGAAAAGGCATAAAACAAATATAATTTTCTAAAAACAAATTATAACCAAGATTATATGAAATATTTAAATACCATTACCCTTCTTCATTATATCTATAATTCTAAACCACCAACCTTATTCTCTTATTCTTCTATTATTTTTGGAATGAGGATTCCAAAGATCTTCTCCAGAACATCATCACTCTTTTCTTAAGATCACGAATCCCTAATATCTTTAATACATTCCTTTGATCCAATAATGGATGATGTGTGGACCATTTCTTCATTCCTCATGAATTAAACCATAATGCATGGTCTTCAATGTTGTAATGGGTGATGTTATACATGTTTAAGAAATTTGGAGATCATCTCAACAATCATTTGAATTATTTCTTCAATCTTTATCCATGATTAAAGTGGTAACTTCACTGAATTAATAACCTCACCACTTCAATCATTGGCACAACTTCCATCACCACTTCAATCAATGGAACAACTTCCATCATCACCTTTGAAGGCACATATTAACAATTTATCCCTTATTTACTTATTATTGACAACAAATGAAACATCATGCTCTACAATCTCCCCCTTTGTATTTTTTTTTCAATATCACTTAAGAACACTTTGAATGGGTCAATATGTGTGACAAGACTTTCTCCCCCTTATTAGAGACCAAATGAAAAGGTGTTAGTGGGGTCTTTTCAAAAACACTTTCTCCTCCCTCGGAATAATATCTTCTTGAGTATTTCTGAGAGGGGTATGATGTCACATGGTTCACATAACAAAGAGCCTTTAGTAAATCACCTCTAAGTCTACTTGGGAAACCCTAGTTTATAAAAAAAGGATAGATATAACCAAGGTATTCAATGTTATCCATAAACAACCATTCATTTGAGATCATACTCAAAATTTTATCCAAGGGGTTAAGAATTATCAGATTTATAAATGAATTGATAAATCATATACATGCATCACCAAACATATTAAAAAGTTCAAGTTAAAAGATAAATCACCCATTTTATACCATCTAATCATCAATCAAGCACTCCCCCTTAATTGAAATTATAAATACAATTAAGAACAAGGGATAAAAGTGTTATTGGAATATCTCAAGTTTCAACTTCTTGAGATCATGTGAATTTCAAGGTTTCTCATGACATAATCCTTGATATCATCTCCTTCATGTTTCCTCCCCCTCAAGGGGTGCACTCCCTTTGAATTACCATGGTGGATAATATCAATAGATAATCTTTAAGATATGCATATTGATAATCTTCCATTGTGGATCACTTCAAGTAATTATCAAATCATGAATAATGACTCCAACTTGTAGTTCTCTACTTTTCTCATCCAATTTTCATCTTGAGGATGACCTTCACCTTTAATTCCCTAAAATATAATCACATGAATATAAAAAATAAGGGAATAATATGGTACACTTGTGAGCTTATTAATAGAATCACTAGGGTTGAGAATTTTCTCTCAACCCAAGAACTCCTTTCCTTGCAGCTCTAAAGTGTCTGGTACTCTTCATGCTAGTGTTTCCTCTCCATTTGACATTCTGATCTTTCATTATCAGCATAGACCCTTTATTTACATTCACCTTCAACTTGTGTGGATTATTTTTCATTACTTCTATCAGTAGTGAAGTATCTTCCATTGGTGCATGTTTTTTCATTTTCAACATCTCTAGTTGGACTGGTAAAACAACTAAGCATTTATTTTCATTATGTCCAACCTTCTTTCACCTTTCACATAGTAGTTGTGGGACAATTGGGTAATCATGTGATGAAAACCTCTCATGAAATTTTAATTATCCTTCATGTGCAATGACTTGTTTACATTTTACCTTTGCATTAGCTAGAAATTCATCTATAGATCTTTATAGTTCTCTAGAAATTTGAAATTTATTAGTCCATATAACTAAACACTCCTTCTTAACGTATTCTATTTTGGAGCTTCCACATGGATTTTTCAATGTTTTCAAGTTTCCTTTCTTAGGAAACATGTTAATATTATCTTTAGGTATGTCTTTAGTCAATCCAATCTTCTTCTAGATTGATTCTCCTTTAATTTTCAGGTTGATTTCATTCATTTCCATGGCTTGTTTTAAGTGATCCATCTTATAACCTTTCTTTCCATAGTAGAAGCATATTTTCTTGGTTGAGATGACATTCTTGGAATCCATCTTGAACTTCTTCTTGGGAATAATTTATTTCACTATTTTCTTAACTTCAGTGTTTTTAATATTCCTAATGGAAAACTTTTCAACTATTTTTCCTTTATACTACCTTTGTTGTGGTCTATGATTATAATCAATATATGCATGATGCATGTTAGGAATAAACCAGCACTCATCATAATTGTGACCACTTCTGTTGCAATTATCACAAAAGTCTTCAAGATATTCAAATATGTTCTGTGCATTCTTCTTTAGCATTATAGGTTGCTTCATTTTTTCACATCTACTTTCCCTGAATGTAGGCCTTCCACAATTTTCATATTCTGAAATATTATGCCAATAATAATTGGAATGATACCCAAACTTCCAACAACACCAAAAATATCCAAAAAAATATCCTTATTTTAATTGTAGTATCAGTCTAGCTAGATTTTGTGCATTTTTGTTTCTAGAATTGTCTTTATTAATTTAGAGAATCATTTTGGGAGTTTATCTTATTAATCATTCAAATATCCAACCTCAAAGTTTTGATGGATTTATTGAAATTTTTATCAATACACATCTTTCTAGATTTTGGCTTTTATCCTATACTTGCAGATGAAACTGCATTAGTAGAAACAGAAATGACTGGGTTATGGGATACCTTATTCTTGGAGGATATTTCCATTGTGTTAGAGGGTGATTTGATATTCCTCTTGGAATCATATTCCTCAATTCAAATTTGAGGGGAAGCATATCTTCTTTCATCTATTTGGGAAGTTCCATCTTGGAGTGATTGTTGATTCTTCAATTTCACCTCCAACTCTAAACACTTCATGTTGAGGGAGTTCTTCTCATCCTCAACTGATCTCAACTTTCTTTTCCAATTCTTCTTCAGCTTTATCATTTTTTCTTCATGCATATTTTTAATTATTGCAAAGAGATGTCAAGATCTTTTACCTTGTTAATTTTGTCTTCCATTTGAGCAGTTTTTACAACCATAGAAACTTTGTGAAACTTTTCAAATGCATGGAAATATTCTATAAATACAATATCAAAGAATTATTTCTCATAAATACTTCCCTACAGTTCTCCAATAACTTGAGCTTTTCTTTCATTGCAATGAGAAATTTTTTCTTCATTTTCCTTCACTATTTTTGTGAGATTATTGGATATGTCAAACCTTTTATCCAATGATTATTCCATGGCATTAGATTCTTATTCCAGCTATAATTTTTCATCTTGAATAGCACTAATTCTTGAAGCAATGTGTCTTTCCACTTCTATAGGGATTTTATTTAGATGATATTTGAGTGAAATCTGAGGATCACTAATTGATCTATCATCATCATGGCTTTAATAGGCTTCATCAGAAGAATAATAAGTATTATCACATTTTGTAGCTTTCATATTACCTTAAGCAGAAGGTGTCTCCCCATTAGTAGTAAGCTTATTCTTCATCTTTCTTTCCTGTTTCTTCTTTCTATTTTTTAGAGTATTGGCTGAAATTTATATTTGAGGTTACTCACTCATTTCCTAAAATCTTCACTTCATAAATACTCTCTTGGAAATTTTAGAGGAAACCTTTTCTCTGATACCAATTAAAGTGCCTAGATTAGTGTGAATAACTAAGAGGGAGAGGGTGTGAATCAGTTATCCCTTTTAATATTTTTACTAATTGATTCTTTTCAATTAAACCTCTATAGATGGTTAAATCCTCGATCCACTCTTCTTCTATCTCACAGCCTTACCTCTAATGATGTTGTAAATGTAAAGGCAATGAACACAAGGATTTACAGGGTTTGGTTCAAAGACCTACTCCTTACTGTGTTGGTAATTCTCCCCAATACAGATTCTCCACTATAATCAGATTAGTAATTACAATGGTCGATACAGAATCCCACTATATCTCTCCTGAGTCCTACAACAGGGTCTTTATACTACATCCCATAGTGTCACCAAAGTCCACTGGTCTACTTCAGAGTCCCACTGAAGACTTCTTCCCCTCCCTGAATCTCACAGGGGTCTTCTATATCTTGAGTCACACGAGTAGCTTCCTCCTTTATGTTCTTTCTTGATTCACTGTAGATGATCTTATGCTCTCTCCACATAGGCTTGATGAATCACACTTACCTGTGAATCTCTTCTATAATCTTCAATAGCCTTTGGTAAGGGCTGTTGGACATGTTCAATAACTATGATCACTTTTGTTGATTAGTTATCAGTTTTAACAATGATCAGAAAATTATTTCTTCTTTTGATGAAGACCTAGCCTCACTAATATGTGTGCAAGTGGTTCACACAACCTTTTCAAGAATACAAGAATAATTCTACACAGTAGCATCTATGTCTACCTTATTGGATTCTCAAATGTTGTCAACTCATATACAAGATATTATTTTAATTCTGTATAGTGTCTCAAAACTCACTTACTTCATACATGAATTTCATGGGATCCAATACCTCTTTTATTTAGATATCTCAATTTCTTCTTCTTTAGTGGAATAACTGAATTCACTTAACCTTCTCCTTGTTTTCTAGAAAAGAATCACATACACTTATGTGATTATTCAAAAACTGAGGATCGTCTCATAGGGCATCATCTGAATTGATTGTGCTTCATGCATGAGGTGCATGGCATTGCTTCTTCTTGTTTATGCATGTGCACTAACAATCTTGATTCTTCTTTTAAGTGTCTTCACATGGGCATGTGCATGCATGCACAATCTCCTTCTTCTCTCTTGCTTGTGTGAAAACTCCAATGGGTATAACTCTTTTGAGAACTCACACTTTCTCTTTCGTTTCCTCACTTAATATCACACACACTTTCTTATCTTTGGTTCTTTTTACACACATGATTATTATTTAATTTAGGTTCAATAGGAGTGTGTGTCTTTAAACCCTAATGGGTATAAACTACCCTTTGGATTTTTTGAGTATCTCAAATCATTCATATTCATGAATGTGCATCATGCATGCACTTTCCTTTTTCCACAAAGTGCCTTGGGTCCTTTCTTCTTCTCTAAGGGAAGTGTATGTCTTCATTTTCCTTTACTTGTTCTCGTGCAAAGGGTGTGATCTTCTACAAAACTAAAGGTGTGTATCCTTCTTTCTTTTCCTTTATTTACATGCACACACATTTTCCTTCTTCTTCTTCTTTCCCAGAAAACCCGAATGAGTATATCAATGATATACGTGGGTTCTCAGATGGATTTTGAAAACAGGTGAGGGTTCTCACCTATTCTTCTTCGTGCAAAATAGGAAGCACATAGGGTCTTCTTCTTCACTCAACGAGTCTGCATGGTCTGTATTCAGAGAACCAAATATGGTTCTTCATTCTGTCTTTGAAATAGTGTAACAAGGGTGTCAAGAACCGGTTGTTTACCCATGGGATTACTTCCACGAAGACATGGCGAGGGTTCAAAGAATGTATCACACCATTGTGGGTAGCTTCACACAGAGGGTGTGGATCTCCTCTTTCATGAAACAAGATGATCCGCAGTTCTCCTTCATACAATGGAAGCGTAGAACTCCTTTTTGTAGATAGGCTATGAAGAAACACATTGTGCAGTGATCGATTTCTCAGAAACAAGAGCTTCCTCAATGTTTTCAACAATCGAGCCTTAGTCGAGGGGTCTTCATTTATAGGAAAGAATAAATCTTTATCTAAGTGTTCAAATCTGAGAGTTTGAATTCTTTGAAAGCCTATGATATTTGGGTTTCAATTATTCAAACATGGGATCGATATATGGTGCATATCTCAGTTGTTTCCATTCAACGAGGGACTTCTTCTCCGTGGTTTTATCCTCACGTCCATGTGTTTTTTAATGCATGCAAATAATCTTCACCATGAAATCTCAATAGAGGAGCTTTCTTCCAAGCCTCAGTAGATTCACGTTGCCTCGGCCTCATTCAAACTCTTCATCTTGATGCATGAATGAAACTTTTAAGGCATGCAAGTGATTAGTTCATCCAGATTATCACTATGCATGATTTTTTATCATCAACACTAACTTGGAGCTCGATCATGGTGAATCGGCAGTGGCGACGGTGAGAAGCGGCATTGGGTGACTCTCCATATAGTCAGAGGTTGAAGACGATGCCACGGCCATTGGATAAACTCGGATTGATCACGGATGGCCATGATTATATAGCAGGATGCGGGATGGAGCGTGCGGCTGAGATCTTTCATGAGATTTGATCTATAGCTGAGATTGCCTCCACGTTTTTTAAAACCATCCCAAATCAAAATGGAGACATAGGACGCAGCTCATTTATAGTACAAGTCACCACAGCTGATGATCATAATTCTCCTCTCTCCCCTCTGGTGTCTCCCCATACCAATTCTCTATGGGTGCGCTTCTGCACCCACACTTGCCTCTATGGGCCCGCTCCTAGTGCCCACTATACATTCTTTCCACACAGGTTGATCACCATGAACACTCATGTGGGCTCATACATAGCCCGCATGCGCATCTTGTGGTCTGGCTTCGAGGCCTTCCCCTTGGGTGCGGTAGACCCTCAGGTCCCGCATATACCTTGGGTGAGGGCTTCAGCTAGCCTACATGGTTGGCCCGTTTTTTGGAAAAGGCACAAAACAAATATACTTTGTTAAAATCAAAGTATAACCAAGATGATATTCCATCTTTAAATACCAATACCCTTGTTCATTATCTCTATAATTCCAAACCACCAACCTTCTTATCTTATTCTTCTATGCTTTTTGGAATGAGAATTCCAAAGATCTTCTCCAAAACATCATCACTCTTTTCTTAAGATCATGAATCCCAAAGATCATTAATACATTCCTTTGATCCAATCATGTATGGTGCATGGACCATTTATACATTCCTCATGCACTAAACCATAATGCATGGTCTTCAATGTTGTAATGAGTGATGTGTTCTCTTTAAATGCATGTATTGGAACTTTGGAGATCTGCTCAAAAAATGTCTAAATTATTTCTACAACATTCATCCATGATTAAAGTGGGATCTTCACTGAATTAACAACCTCACCACTTCAATCATTGGCACAACTCCCATCACCACCTCAATCATTGGCACAACTTCCATCATCACCTTTGAATGCACATATTGAAAATCGACTCCTTATTGAATTCTTATTGACAACAAATGAAACATCATGCTCTACACATTGTTTAATTACGTTTTTCTTATAATGTAAATAGTGTTTTTGAATTTTTTGTAATAATTTTTGTAATAAATTGTACATATAAATATTTGAATAATAGTGTTTGTAATCATTGTATACTGTTTTCTTGTTATATTGTGATGTAAATTTATTTGAAATTAAACCCTATATATTGTTGCAGTGTGTTATGAATTGGAGAATCACACTATTGTAATAGGATGTTTATTATTGTAATTTCTACCATGAATAAAATCATTGTTCATCGATGCTAAAAATGTTATAAAGAATCACCTTGATCAATGCTAAAAAAGTTAGCAACAGAGGGTCTACGTTATCAGTTCTTCTTTTAGCATGGATGGATGTTTTTGTCAACAAAATTTATAGCACTGATAATATCCACTAAATTTTAAAAACACTTACAATATCAATACTTTCTAGTATTGATAATAGTCTTTTTTCATGATGATAAATCTCATATCTGTAGTATTATTAGTACCAAATTTTCATGTTAGGTTGAAACATAATAGTTTTTGATTTCATTGTATCAAAGATTTCCTTGATTTTAGATAGTTCGAGCTTCAGAATTTTTTCATAGATGACAATGATTTAGACATGTTGATCATGATATTTATGGTCCTCAATTGAGTTGAATGAGGAGTTTATTGGATTCCTGAAGGGGGTACCTCACGTGGCATTAAAAGTCATAAAAAATATAGAGATAATAGAGATGCAAGGGTTTGCAGTTAGTGATCACCTTTGATTTTTGATCGGTTTCTTTGGATCTTAGTAACTTTTTTCCAATTTGTTATTATTTAATTACTGATCTTGAGACCCATACATACAAATCTATTTTTTCTTTGATTTCCTTCAGGATTCTTTCCTTCAGAATTCATTTTATCAGATCTGATTTCTACCACTCTTGTAATTTATTTTTTGAAAAAATGAAAAGTGATGAACACATAAATAAAAGAAAAGTGAATGTGGAGTAGAAATAAATTTTTACCCTCTAAACAAAAGAGGATATGCAGCGATCAAAAAAATATATTTGTAGAATATAAATTTTGACACCAAAAAAATTAACGTGGAAAATGTAAAAAGGGAAAAACCTTGGGACCTATTCTAGAAAGAGGAATCCAATAAAAATCAAGAGTACAAAGCAGAAACTCCCATAGATGAGTGGGATCTCAAAAATAATACTCAGAAAAAAACAGTGGATCATGGAAGAGAGTGAAAAAAATTGATCGTCAAACAAAGGAAAGCACAAAATTAGAATTTTCTCTCTGTATTTTGGTGTGTCGAAGAAACTAGATATTGCCTCCTTTTATAAAAAAACTATCCACATCCCACAATGTAGCCCCAATAAATAAATGTCTTTGACCTGTATTTTTATTCATTTATATCAAGAAATGTGGTCTTGACCCGTGTGCGCCAATTAAGGAGGTTCCCAACACTGATATTTTAATATTGTTGGCTATACATATATTTCAATCATCCGGTTTAATTTTTTATACTATTTTAAAATAAATAAATTTTAATTCTATCAATTGATTTCATTGTTTTCTTTTTGTGTATTTATTGCTCATCAGGTTACCTAAAAATTCAAGTTGGATCTCAAACTTTAGCAATGTGCTGCTTCGCACAAGAGAATGTCATGCTACTTCAGTTGGGATTTAAATCATCTCAGGTCTGGCACCTAGACCTGACCCTCAAATTGGGGTTTTGGACAAAAATGCCCCCACTGTCAATTCCTTTTTTACGTTGTTGCTCCAGGATTTTGGAGCTCATCTTTATTTTTCATATATATATATATATATATATATATATAATTTAATATTTACTATATATATTTTAAAAAATATAAACATATATTTACTATGATATTTATTATATAGATTTATTATCTGATATTTATTAATAATATAAATATACATAATAATATAAATAAAAATATAGATAGTATTATGTTGTCGATGCCACTGCTCCTTATTCTTCATATATATATATATAATCAAATATTTACAATATATATCTAAAATATATAAACATATATTTAATGTTATATTTATTAATAATATAAATATAACTATTTAAATTATTATGTATATTTTAAGTTATATTATAATTCAATTAGTATATATTATTATTAATGGAAAATAATTATATAAATTAATGTATAATTTTTATTACACACACATATACATAATATTTATTATGATATTTATTTTATATAAAATTGAATATTTATATTTTTAATATCACACTTATTAATTAAATTACAAATTTCATAGTGAAATTTCTAGTGGAAATTTGTACTGGAAATTTCCAGTCAAAATTTACAATATAAATTTCCATGTGAAATTTACAGTTCAAATTTTCACTACAAATTACAATGAAAATATATAAATACATAAATGAAAAATAAAAATTTTTACGAGAAATTTTCATTAAAAACTTCTTGTGTGAATTGTAGGGATTCCTATGAGTATATAAACACTTTATAAATCACGTGTAAGTTTCTCCTAGGAATTAGCCTAGTGGAAAAGGGTCCTATGGGGTGTTGGGGAGGTCTCAAGTTCGAGTCTCCCTAGCTTCCTAAATGTGTGTGTTTATGTGTTTCTTTGTAGCTTTGTAGATCCCATTCCCGAACTATATGTAAATATAAATAATGTGTAAGTAAAAGAATCTCTTCCCAAGATCTTTTTGTATAAAATATCTAAATGAAGAGTATTGTAAATGTGTGCACCTTTCACTGTAAAAACATTTAGTGAAAATTTCTACATGAAAATTTTAGTATAAATTTTTTTTCAAATTTCCACTATAAATTTTCAATGTATATTTTTCACTAGACATTTCCATTTAAAATTCATAGTGAAAGTTTGCACTAAAAATTTTTAATACAATTTCTTTGTATTATGGCAATTTTCAATGAAAAAAAACACAAATATAGATAGAAATACAAATATATATTGTAATTTTAAATTTTAAATTTCGAATCAAAATTTATAGTCAGAATTTCGAGTACGTATATACAAAGATACATATAAATTTGCATGGGAATTTTGTGTTTTACATTTACACTATAAATATCTACTAAAATAAATCTACACTAAAAATTTTCAATGTAAATTTACAGTACAAAATTTAATGCATGTACACACATGTACACACAAATATAAATATACAGTATAATTTTAAGTGAAAATTTTCACTAAAAAGTCACATCATCTAGTTGAAAATTTCCAGTCATTGGTGAAATTATATACATGAGATTTAACTTTGAGTGCAACTTTCAACTTAAATTTTCTTATAGTTAAACCAAAATTTTGAATATAAAAAATCTAAAATAAATGAATATTGAAATCTGAAGTTCAAAAATATTAACACATAAAAAATGTAATTTTGCATAAAAATTTTGAACTGGAAATTTCCTAGGGAAATTTCCGGTGCAAACATTCCCTAAAAATTTCCAATGAAAACTTCCACTATAAATTTCCAATGCAAACCTCAAATAGCAGTTCAAATTTATACATTAAATTAAAATTAAGATATATTGATACTTAAATAAAAAATATAAATTTTCAATGTAAATTTACACTAAAAACTTTTAGTGCAAATTCCCACTGGAAACCTTTAGTATAAATTTCCAATGGAAACTTTTATTGTCAATTTCCATTCAAATTTCTAGTGGAAATTTTCAATGTATATTTTCCACTATAATTTCTTTTAAAATTCATGGTGAAATTTTTCAATGAAAATTTCAAATAAAATTTCAATGTATGATGTAAATTTTCAAGAAAAATAAAACATAATTAAAAAAATAAAAACACAAATAAACATGGTAATATTAAATTATAAACCTCAAGTAAAAATTTATAGTTGAAATTTTCAGAACATATTGTAAATTTGCAATGGAATTTTATGTTTTACATTTACACTGTAAATCCCTACTAATATAAATATATACTAAAATTCTTAGTGAATTTTTACAGTAAAAAAATTGAATGAATGTATACATACATACGTACATACATATATATATAAACATAAATATACAATATAATTTTAAGTACAAATTTACACTGGAGAGTCACACAATCCCATTGAAAATTCTCAATTGGAGACTCATGTTAAAATTTTAAAGTCATTAGTGGAATCTATATTTGTAGTGGCAATTGTATTCCTAGTATGATATATTTTTTGTGTAAGAGGCTTGAGCTATGTGATGTTGCTTCAAAATAAAGGGAATAAATCATTGGAAATATCGAAACGCTTGTTGTTTGTGGTGTACACTGTAAGGTTAACAAGGTAGATCTAAGTCAAGATTCTCAGATGTTGGTAAGGGGCCCATTCTAGCTGGTGATGGGGGATCGTTAGAGGGTAATTTTAGCTAATGATGGTGGATCGCAGAGTGACATGGATGCCAGTGACAGTGAAGTGTGGTCTGAGGTGACCTTGGACTGTGGGTTTTGGAAAGAGAGGTGTTGAAGACCAGTGTAGAGTTGGTGGCTTGAGAGCATGTGTTTCCAAGAAGTTGGCTCGTGACGGCATTGGGAAGTACACCTATGGAGGGACTCGTGACTGTATGATGTCACCTTGGGAACCCTGGGGGTTCTTTCAGGATTTTTTGTATATATTGGTTTTAGATTTTTTTTTTATGGAAAAGGGATAGGGTTTGAAATATTTTTAAAAATGGGTCTCCAGATGCATGAACCCCATCACGCATCTTTAGTGTGGAGAGATGCATGAATGGGGTTCATGAATCCTTTATCCAGTCTTCGAAGGACGCATGAACCCCATTCACACATCTCTCCACACCGAAGATGCATGAACGGGGTTCACGCATCCTTCGAAGATGCGATGAAGGATGCATGAACCCTATTCACGCATCTGGATGAGAAAATCTATAACAGGGGGTCTCCCCCCCCCCCCCAATTTATTCTTCTCCTCTGGATTTTGTTGCGAAGCCCTGCAAAATTTCTTTCTCAACAAATTTTTTCTTCTTTTAAGAAAGTAAAATTTATATTTAAATTTCTAATTGTTTAATTGTATTTATTTATTTCATTTTTATGATATTTTTATTTGATTTGTGATATGTAGAAACCAGTGTTTTGTGTATGGTTTATTTATTTCATATGTATTGATGTGTAAATTAGTGTCTTTTGTATGATTTAATTAATGAACAATGTGTTTATTGTATGAATTCATATTGAATGTGTAGGAAAATTAATTATGTCATGTCTAAAATGTTGTATGAATTTATATTGAATGCTTATGAGAATTAAATATGTTATAAAAATTTTATTTTGAAAGTAATATTAATTTAAATTATAATATTTTTATACACTAGTAATATAATTTGGGAATAATATATTAGTTATTTGTATCATATTTAAATTTATTAAAAAATATATAGAAAAATTTTTCTATTAATGGTATAAAAACAGTTTTTTATAAATAAATTTTTTAAATTATATTAATTATAATTAAACTTATTAAATATAAAAGAGGTGTAGATATTTAATATGTATTTCATATAGTAATAGATATAATATGTATACCCAAAAACATGGTAAGTTGTGTGATGACTGATCTTGAGATGACAAACTAATTCATAATTGAAATTGCATGTCTTGTTTTGTGAATGTGGTTATTAAATTTATAATAATTGCATTTATTTTCCTGTATTGATGACATGTGAGCCATCTCTGACTAAGTATGTAAGGAATTTCATGTCTTCTTAAAAAAATTTATGTATTTCATAACCCTAGACCCCCTCACATGCATGTGAGTAAATGTGTAATTAAAAGTCAATCAGAAAAGAGGTGTCCCAAAAGAGGCATCCCCGGATATGTGTACCTGAAGAGGCGTTTGAGAACAAGCGTTTGACATGATCATTTCTATTTAAAATAAGACTAATGGTTTCTGAAATATTTGATAATAGAAACTCCATGAGTCTACCCATAGGTTTTGGTTAGTTTATCAAATAATGATAAACTAATCATAAGTCTCAAGATCGAGTCATGATTAATTATTCATAACTAAAAAATATATATAACATTATATAAAATAATGTAAAATATTGTTGTAGTATATAATATTTTATTAATTATTTTTTATAGGTAATAATTTTTACGCAAATATTTCAATGGTGAGACCATTTATATGGATCAGGGATTTAGCTATAGTGTGCCACCTGTTAGAGTGGTAAATCTTCATGGTTGTATGAAATTAGATGCAGTTCGCAATAAGATTCATAATCGGTTAAAACTGAGGGTTGATCAATCCATTTATTCAATCACATATCAACATCTATAACATCCTGAATGTTTTTGGCACACCGAGTACCCTTTGGTCGATAATGAAGATTGGATGGATGCATCTTCCTTATTTAGACAACAGTGTCCTAATGGTTTGATGGAGTTGTATGTGGTGATTTCTGATATAGATGTGGTACAACTGTCCACTACAAAACCGTGTTTTGTGACCTATATACATGTTGTTATTTCACATCAGTCTTTTTCATTTCCTCCTTCTCATTTGACTCCAGTAATGGAAGCAAATTATGAAGAAGATGATAAAAATTTAGAAGGAAATGTAGATGAAATCCCTTTTTGTGCTGATATAGTGAATAAAATTTTATCTGGGGAAGAAGAATCTGGGGAGCCATCAGGAGATGATATGGGTGAGGCTGATGTGGGGAATGAACCTTCTGAGGTTCCTTTGAGAGATGTGGGTGAGGGTGATGTAGGAAATGAACCTTTTGAGGTTCCTTTGAGAGACAGACATCCACAAAATCCACCGGTTAGTGGTAATCATCATCCAGTACTAAGTTCCATAGTTAAAGGAATGTCTCGTGAACAACATTTTGATTAGGATGTCATTACACCAGCTTCTGAATTCCTTGGCATTGTAGGTAATAGGTCTACCCCAAATGATAACGCCATCTATGTCGGGTAGAAGTTTGAAAGTAAATTGGTCATGAAAATGTGATAAAGCAATACCACATTGAGCGACATTTCACATTTGTGGTTTATGAGTCAAAGAAGAAAAAATATATCATTTATTGTGAAAAATATGGTCCAGAATGTAAATTTTGATTAAGGGAAATATTTGATAATTTTTTTTCATGTTGAAGGATAACCAAATTAGAAGGTCCACACACTTGAGTGCATCCAAGATTGTTGCAGGATCACTCTTCCCTTAATTCAGAGTTTATATCAAATGTTATTTGTGAGATGAAACGAACATATCAGGATATTCCCATTTCCCTTATTCAGGAAAGAATTTAACAGTTGTATAACTACAAGATATCATATACCAAAGCATGGAATGCAAAACAGAAGGCAGTTGTAAAAGTGTGTGGTGATTGGGATGAATCTTAGGTGATGTTGCCACAACTTATGGAATTTTTACCTCTTAACAATCAAATTTTTTATCATTTGGACACTTTTGAGTATGTATCCCCCAATCACCGAGTTGATCGAACAAAGGTGAAGTTCAATAGGGTTTTTTGGGCATTCAGGCCATGCATTGTTGCCTTTCCCTATTGTAAACAATTTATTCAAGTCGATGGCACTTTCCTATATAGCAAGTATATAGGTGTTCTACTCATTGCTTCCATATAGGATGGTAATCGTGATCCTCTTCCACTTGCTTTTTCTATTGTTGAAAAGGATAATGTTGAATGTTGGAGCTCGTTTTTGGCAGGTGTATGTGTTCATGTCACACAAAACCATGGCATGTGTCTGATATCTGATCGCCATCAAGCAATTATAGAGGTTGTTGTTATTGATGGGGTTTCATGGAATGAGTCGAATGTTTATCATCATTATTTCATTAGAAATATTTCAAGTAATGTGCATAAGCATTTCAGAGATGATTCCATAAAGAAGGTGATCCTCAAGTTGTGTATGTTTTTCTAAACATATGTTTTTTAAACAAAATTTATTCTCCATTTTAATATATTATTCTCTTATGGTTTCATCATACGATCCCTAAAAAGAAAGGTTTGATCAATTCCTTGAAGATATCTGAACTTCTAATGAATATGTGTATGAATATATGATGCAGATTTCGAAGGAAAAATGGTCATTAGCATATGATAGTGGCAGAAGATATGTCCATATGACCACTAATATATTGGAGTGCATAAATGGGATCCTTAAGGGTGTGTGAAAACTTCTTATCACAGGGTTAGTGCAAGAGACATTTTATATATGTGTTCACTACTTTGTTGACCAGCCCCAAAAGGCCTATTATAGGATGGAAAACAGAATGCATTATACGCAGCATTTCCAAAGTGATATTGATTTGATACTGAATGAGGCTTCAATATGAACTGTTCTAGCCTTTTACAGGGAAAATATGAGATTTTAGGTAATATTTTTCTACAACCGGGCAACATGCACTAGTGGTTGATTGTTTGTAGTGATGTTATATAATGGATATTGTGATTTCGGAAACTTTCAGGAATTTATATATCCATTTGCACATCTTATCGCAGCTTTTGATTCAGTAAATATATCATGGGAGCCATATGTATACCTAGTGTATCGTATGATCACTTTGGTTAACTTTTATAGTGCAGCTTGGATGCCTCTTGGTGACTTTCATTCTATCTCATTACCTACTAATCAGTCGACCATCATCCCTGATATTTCCAGGTTTCATAATTTGGTTCTGTTTTCATTTATTATTTTTTCAATGACTGTCATGTTTTAAATTATTGGCTTCATACTACTAGGTTACAGCCCAAAGGAACGCCAAAATCAAGTCGAATCAGAAATTAAATGGATTTTCCTCGACAATTTGGAGGGAGAATACGATGCATTATTTGTCATGCATAAGGACATACTCGAAAGAGATGTCCCCAAGTGGCAGCATAGAGCTCCACATCTCGTCATCCATGATCGAGTTTGTGTATTACATCATGAATATGTATATTTTGATTTGTATGTTGAAGTTTTAGTATTGAATCCTTTTATTTTTGAATTTCTCTATTTCTAACATGTTTTAATTTTGGTTTGTCTCATTTTTTGATTCTTTAATAAAGAATTTTGTGATACTAAAACTATTCAAAAAAACAACATAGAAGGAAAGATCTAGCTCATGGAATCCCACATGAAATTCTTAGAATACCAATATAGGTTTTAATTAATGCATCCCTCATAAATATTGAATCTCAAAATTAGGTAATAGGGTGCTTTATTTATTGAGGGGATTGGTCAAGTAATACAAACACAAATCCACACACAACAAATCAAGTATAAATCGAAAATATTAACACAATCATTTTTCATTTCATTGTTCTAGATTTAAATAATAGTTGAAATTTTTTATTGAATTCACTATAATAAAGTAACAATGATATCATTTGTGCATATGGAAGATTTTCCATTGCTCGCATCTCAGGATACTCATGTATCACGACTACTTTTAGAGGGATGTCTAGTTACTCCATTGAGTGTATGCAGATCTCACCATTTCCATCATACCGCACCACCTCCCGCTATCATCCCTCATCTTCTTCGTGTTGGATTCTATGGCGTAGCGATGTGCGACTTCACCTTTCTCGATCATCAGATCATTGCTGCACTTGTAGAGAGATGGAGGCTACAGTCACATACATTCCATTTTAGAGAGGGGGAGATGACTATTACCCTGCCGGATATGTCCATTATGTTCGGCCTCCCCATCGATGGTGTGGCACTGAATGGCCGAGTTGGAGTAGATATGTCAGAGCTTGTTCATAGACTACTTGAAATAGAGGTCTATGAAGATGGCAGGACCATCGTTGGTGGTCGATTACTCATGCCTTGGTTAGAACAGCACTTCACATAGTTAGAAGAGGATGCTGATGAGATCACCGTGCTTCAATTTCACTTGCATATATTTTGAGGCTGATCGGTGGCATGCTTTTTGTTGATCACTCCACTACTTCTGTACATTTTATATATTTATCTTTTTTGGAGGATTTGGACGAGGCTGGACGATATAGCTGGGGGTCTTCTTGTCTAGCATATACATACAGGGAATTATGTAGCGCATGTCGCATCGATAAGATGCAGATCATGGGATGCATGGTTCTTCTATAGATGTGGGTATGGGAGCACATCCCTCATTTAGCTCCACATACTCGTGTGTCATTACTAGTAGATATTGTTATAGAGGCTCCGCATGGACGTTGGTATGGTATTCCTTCCTTATACTATCTAACTTAATTGTATAACTTTCTATTATGAAATGTAAATATAAAAATATTATCTACAGGTGGAGTCAGGAACATCGACATTCAGATTCCCCCAAACACAACATCCAAACCTACAGACTAATGTTGTACAGCATTCGACCACATGATGTCAGTGATTATTATTTATATTATTAAATATTTATTCTTTACAATACATGTATTCATTTATTTTTTATTTTTTATTTTTTCTTTCAGATTTTATGGATGCCATATACAGATGCTATTATCCAAAGACATCCACCGTACTATACGGTGATGCTTTCTATCAGATCCTGTAGGGTTCCATTGATTCATCTTCATAAAGTCAAGTAGAATCAAAACGACAAAGTTATGAGGTAGTTTGGATTCTTTCAGCCTATTCCTGAACCACCCAATCAGTTAGATTCACTGCATTCCCTAAAGATGTCAGGGAAGAGAGATTTTTATTGGAGGAGATACCACGCCCGATATATTGATTTATGGGATAGACGACAGGACTTCCAGTTGCGAGGGGCGGGGGCAGTCCATTTTCAGTTGGTGGATCAGATGTATTATGCAGCTTGGTACTATAAGCCCCCAGTCAGATTTCTGACACGACATGGATGAGGCTTTCATGAACTGTTATACATAGTTCCTTCCACAACTCCGTGAAAATTTTATTCATATTACTTAACAACATAATTTTTTTTCATAGGATGCTCATATATTTCATCTACTACACAGTTATGATCCAGTAGAGAACACCGTATTTGATCCAGCATATTTTCACACCCTTGTATCACAATTGATTCCTTTGATGGATGAGATTTATCATGGAATTTTCTTTGACCCACCACAAGCTGAGGAGGCTGCGGAGCCTTCTAATGCTCAAATATATATACCAGGGGTGAAAACCCTATTATGGATCTTGATATTCCATAAGAGGAGGATGTTCATATTGATCAGTCAGATGTTGTTATTCCACGGGAGGAGGGTGTTCCGCATGATCAGTCATATGCTCCTCCAACTTCTCAGGCTCAGTCACAAGTAGATACAGACGTTGACTGGGTTGAGATTGATTCTTTATTACAGACATCCTCAGCACAGCAGCCATCTTATATACATGTTGGTGAGAGTTCCAGCTATCCTCCACTATCATTAGATACAGGACAAGGTATAGATGGTGAGACTGTACATCCATCGCCTGTCACACAGGAGGATGTGGGGGTGGCCGCTGAGGATGATGTGCAGCGTATGCCAGAATGCAGACAGAGATGGACATGGCATGGACACGTCTAGTATACACCTGGCTATGGGACAGAAGAGCATCCACGCCAGAGGAATATATTAGGTTGATTTTTTATTTATGATACATTATGTATGTCCATTACTATTATCATTTATAAATAAGTTTCTTGCTATCATCAAATTATCTTCCAAAATTAATAATTTCTATTTCGTAATCATTAATAAATATTAATACTCTGGATTAAAAGATCTGTGAACATCAATAAATCTTTACAAATATTATTTATCTCAATGATTTGAATCCTAAAATCATGGAATATTATTCTTTGTTTAAAAAAATTAAATTGTATTAAGAAGAATTTTAATGAATAATGAATAATTTTGAAGAGTAGATGATTATGATTGAAGATTAAAAAACCACAATATGAGATGTATAGAATTATAAGATCATTTGGACAATTTTGAGAAACTAAATATTCAAACTTTACAAAAGGACACATGTTTTACTGGTACACAATCTTCACTAGAGGATTTTACTGTTAAAATACCCCCATCATGTGATAAAGTTATGGAAATTATGAAAAAGATTTATTTCATATTCTTCTAAAATAAGAAACAATCTTTAAGAGGGTTAAAAATGTGTTAGCATATGTAAGAATAAGTATTGAAAAATATCATCCTTGGTGAAGTTATATAAGATTTCAAAACTGATGTTTATGAGTGTTTCTCTTTAGGGGGAGGTAAATGAAGAAATATTAAATTAATGCCAGAATTAATATATCAATTTGAATCAAATCTAATTACTATGGAACATTCAGGAAGATCATGTTATAGAAATATAAATGTTTTTCTAAATTTCTTTTCCTTTTTTAACAAAAAAAATACTGAATAGAAAGGTGTTGTAATTGAATTAATCAAATACATAAGAAGTTTTTGCTTCTAAATAAATAATTATTTTTTTAAACCTTTCTATAGGATGCGTGAATGGGATCCACACATCCTTAGAAGACGGGATGAAGGATGCATGAACCCCGTTCAAGCATCTCTCTGCGCCGAAGATGTGTGAACGGCATTCACGCATCTAAAGACCCATTTTTAAAAATATTTCAAACCCTATCCCTTTTCCATAAAAAAAATTAAAACCCATATATAAAAAAACCTGTTCTTTCATGGGTTGTGAGGATTCCAGATGGTAGGGATGTCTGAGGGGTTTCAAGTTTGGTTGGGGCTTACACAGATGTAGGATGGCGTGGAGAGTGGGTCAAGAAAGACCTTGGGTGATGGAATGTCGCACAAGGGCTATGTTTGGTAGTGACTGTGGTTGGAGATGGTGATCTGGGGTTGTAGTGCTTGGGCTTTGGGATATGGTCAGAGATGCTACTTCAGGAAAGTTGTCCAAAAGATATAGTCTTGGATAGCTAGACATCATGGGTTGCAGGCCAAGTAGGTTGACAACTTTGGTAGGGATGGACCACCTCAGGACACTCACCTTGGGATGTGGTCTGATTGCATGGGAAGCCTGGAAATAGTTGGATGTGCGGGTCTGTCGGTAGACCACGTTTGTAATGGGTGGAATATTTTTGATCCTTTACTAGTTTCTCTAGGTCTATTTGGGTCACAGGATGTTACTTCTCCTGGATGTCCTTTTAGGGACATCTCTTTTCAGACTTTTGTTGTTGGGATTTTTCTCTAGTTGTCTTGTGGGCAGTGTTGGCCTGTCACATTATGTTCGGTGGCACATGTGCCACATCTCTGTTTTGTTTTATCGATTTTACTTTTTCTAATAAATTTTTGGGACCGAGTATTCTTGGATCCCGAACCTTCTAGGTATATCAATGCACAAATAGACAATGCAAAATTATGATGGAAATTTCCACTGGAAATTTCCTGTGAAAACCTTCATTGTAAATTTCCAGAGTTTATTTACTATTATAAATATAAAATGAATTTTTTAGGTGGGAATTTTTAATACGAATTTTTAGTGTATGCATACATAATATATTAATATATAATAAACAATGCAAAATTTCAATGAAAATTGCCACCGACAAATTTTGAGTGAAAAAATATAAAAAATGTATATAGTTAAAAAAATATGAGTAGTTATTATATATTTATAAACATAAAAAATGTTATTAATTATTGTTATATATTTGTAAATATAAAATAAATTATTAATTATTGTTATATGTTATTGTTATAAATGTAGAACATATTATTAATTATTATTATATATTTATAAAAATAAAACAAATTATTAATTATGATTAGTTATTATATATTTAAAAACATAAAACAAATTATTAATTATTGTTATGCTTTTAGTCTTATTTAATATTATTATATATTTATTATTGTTTTATATTTCAATTTATATTTATTCTTAATGGATTATTATTATATATTATGTGTTGATTTAATGTTTCTGATTTTGAGTTTTTTATAATTACATTACCATAGGATTGAAGGGTATTTAAGTCCAACACATTCAAATAAATCAATTTTTTAAAAAAATCAATCAAATTTAAAATTTAGATCTTCCACCACATCACTTTTTGGACACACTGAATCCATCCTATGGAAGACCTAACTCTCAGGTTGATATGGCCAATCCAAGATGATGATTTTTGCATTGTTTGATAAATACGGGCATGATGATATGTAAATTATTGGTGGTCGATCAAAATGGGCATATCAAAAAGTGGCCTAGGTGCATGCTGACTTGGTCCATTTAGACTTGGACAAGTATAATTTCCGATATAGTTGTGTAGGGGTAATGAAAATGAGAGAAACTCAGTTCCACATATTTTTGGTCCCCTCATAGTAACAAAAATAAAATGATTGAAACACACCATGGTGGAGCCCCCTGTCTCTTCTCCACCACCATTATTTTAGCACACATTCCCATGAGAATGATAATTCCACTAATGTAAAATTAATTACTTGCATTAATATTTCTATCTCTATACATCTTAATGAAGCCCAAACTCACCCTTGTTAATGCAGCGAAAGGTGGCGAAGGGTGGGATGATGGATCCAGCGACGAATAACAGGAGGAGCGACAGGACTACTTGAAATAGTGAAGGCATGATGGAGCCTCATGGGAACGGATTGATGGAGAGGGAATGATGAGTGGTACTACTGCCATCAATAGAGTTTTTTATATATGTTTTCTTGAAAAAAGGTTTAAAATAATTTCTCGGTCAAAAAAAATGAAAATGTGAGTGAAAGGCGAAAGGCACCCTACCGCCTTTTAGCCAAATTCTAAAAAAATTACTATTTTAAATATAAATTTTTGTATATTTAAAAACTTTATTTTTATTTTTTTTAAGATAAATAGTATGAACCATGGTTTGAAACCCATGATCCCAAGAATTTATTAGAAAAGTAAAGTACACATGAAAAGGATATGGGGAGAACATAGTAAAAACATGGCATAGATAATGCCACAATAAAATAAGGGGTCAAACAACGATCATCGTACTTTATACCTGACACCCCTCCCTCAAGAGCCACCTTGAGCTGGGTGCCTTCCTCTCTTACACTACTTAGGGGTCTTCCAAGTTTAATCATGATCATTTATACCTGATAAAACTTCCTCATCATGAGATTCAGTCATCTTGAATCAATACATCATCTTGATTTGCACCATCCTTCGAATCACCAACTCCACTTTCCTTATAATGCTTAGCACCTGAGTATTTCCCCCCTAAAGATCCCTAGATGTTGCAAAATTCCTCATGGAAGGAATCCTTGTTATCAGATTTATTAATAATTTCACCCAAACTAAGTGATAATTCCCTTACTTTTTGTTGGCTCAAGGTAGACGTACCTCCCAACAATTGCTTCTCCACAAGTTCAGCATCCCGACCATATTTTTCAATATCGTTCTTTGAACCAAATATTTTATTGCCTCCCATAAGAGAATCCTTAAATGATGGTCCCTGAATGTGACTTACCTTAGTGGAAACTGCCTTAGGCAAAGGCTCCATCTCATATATATACTGATCAGAATGTATCACCAATGTGACCTGCTCATTCTGAATTTTCTCATGGGGGTCATTGGAAGATTCCCACTACTCAACTACCTTAGGATCCTCTACATCCTGATCCATGTCCCTAGAGACATTTCCAATAGAGGTATGCTTCATGTGTGACTCCATTCCCACACCACAATGTTTCCCATCAACAGGCAGTGAAGAGTTCCCCACCTGCTTCAATTGGATTTTCCTAACATTCCGACATTCAGAGACATCATGCCTCACCAAACTATAAAAAATGAAGAAATATGGGATGGATTCATATTCAAATTCAACCTCTATTCTATCAACATTGGCCAACAAAGTGGCACAATCAGGCAGACTATTCATCATATCCACATCCACTAAGACTCTGGAGAAATAACCAAATTTTCCTTCCACGGTGTTATCATCCATCTTCACAGGCACACCAATTCAAGAGACTAAATCATTTAAAACTACAGGATACCAAAGCACCTAATTATGGTCATATATTCTTACCCAAATCTGTGCATTTGAATGCTTCTGCGATTAGGAGTTGAAATTAAACTCCCAAGTAGAAATTTGAAAAAACACGTGGATTCAAAGAGAAGAAACCAACACCCCAGCCCCTTAATCTATCATCAATAGATGAAAAAATGAGGTGGAAATAGCCCCTACAAATGGGAACAATATACCAATTTGAAATGCCCTAGATATGAGAGATCTTGGATTTTCAAATCCTTAATGTTCACTGGTTTATTCCCCTTAGACAAAATTAAACACCCAATAAGCAAGAACTTGCAGGAATCCAGTCGCTCTTTGATTGACATAGGATCAACAATGATGGTGAATCTCCCACCATCAGATCTAGAAATCCTAGGTTCACGAGTGGAATTATTTAAATAATTATATTCTATACCTTTGGATATGGCATCTATAAATGATATGCCTTTGCGAATAGGCACATCTTTTGTTGAACCATCTAAATCTTGCATAGTAGGAGGTAAAGCCATTGAAAGAGCTAGATCTGCATCACTGCAAGGATCACCGACCACACCATCCCAAGCCTCAATGTGGTTGCTCCATTTTCCACCAACCGAATCCACATTACTATCATTATAGTAATCGGGATTCTGACAGCAACCTCCACCCAGGGCTCTCTTTTATAAGAGGGTTTGCCCTGGAAATCATTTTGTATTTCCGATATGGGATTCAGGTTCTTCTTTCCAATGCAGAATTAATAATATATTACTATTAATCATTTTTAATCAATTAATTAATACTATTAATTAGTATTTAATAATATCATTAAATTAATTAATTTCTAAATTGTTAATAATATATAATAGGTTTTAATTGATTAGAAATCAAATAATATATAATTAATAAAAAAAATAATCTTTATAATAAATAAGTTATATTGCTTAGTTATGTAATGTATAATTATTAAAAATAATTATGTAATTATTCATTATTAATTAATTAGTAATTAAGAAATATTTAATTACTTATTAAATTAATTACTTATTAAATTAATTACTTAATAATTAATTAGTTAATTAGTAATATAATTATTAATTACATAATAACTAATAAGTTAATAATTAATTAGTTAATAATTAATTATTTAATAATTAATTATTTAATAATTAATTAGTTAATTAGTTAATAATTATTTAATTAATAATTAATTAGTTAATTAGTAATATAATTTTTAATTATATAATAATTAATTAGTTGATTAGTAATATAATTGTTAATTATATAATAAGTAATTAGTTAATTAGTAATATAACTATTAATTATTAATTATATAATTAATTATTTAATTAGTAAAATCATTATTAATTATATAATAATTAATTAGTAATATAATTATTTTTTATATAATAATTAATTAGTAAATTATTAATATAATTATTAATTGTATAATAACTAATTAGTTAATTAGTAATATAATAATTAATTAGTAATATAATTATTAATTATATAATAATTAATTAGTTAATTAGTAGTAGAATTATAAATTATATAATAATTAATTATTTAATTAGTAATATAATTTTTAATTCTATAATAGTTAATTATTTAATTAGTAATATATTTATTAATTATAATTATTCATTATAATTTTTAATTATTAATTACATAATAATTAATTAGTTAATTAGTAATATAATTATTAATTTTATAATAATTAATTAGTTAAGTAGTAATATAATTATTAATTATAATTATTAATTATTAATTAGATAATAATTAATTAGTTAATTAGTAATATAATTATTAATCATTAAATATAAATTGTTAATTATATAATAATTAATTAGTTAATTAGTAATATAATTATTAATTATAATTATTAATTATTAATTATATAATAATTAATTAGTTAATTATTAATATAATTATATAATTATATAATTATTAATTATTTAATAATTAATTAGTTAATTAGTCATATAATTATAAATTATATAATTATTTGTAATATAATTATTAATTATATAATTATTAGTTATATAATTAAGCAATATTATTTAGTTATTATTAATATTATTCTTTAATACTTATATATTATTTAATTTCTAATTAATTAAAAACTATTTTATATTATTAACTATTTAGAAATTAATTAGTTTAATAATATTATTAAATAGTGATTAATAGTGCTAATTAATTGATTAAAAATTATTTATAATAAAATATTAGTAATTTTGTGTAGGAAAGGGGGAACCTAAATCCCACATCAGAAATGCAGAATGATTTCTTAGGCAAGCCCTCTTATAAAAAGGGAGCCCTGTGTGAGGGATTCTTTCTCAGATTGGTTTGATCTGGATCAAGTTGTTGGTTATTGTTTGTGCTGCTGTTGTTTGCGCTATTTTTTGCCTTGGTCAGGTTTGGTTGATCGTCACTGGTTCACCGTTGGTTGGCTGACTTTTTATTGCTTTTTAATGATGGCCTTTGGTCTTTCTGTTGGACGTTTTCACTCTAATAAGTATTTGGGGGTTCGATTGAAGGATCACAATCTTCTGCATGGGGAATCTACTACTGCCATTAACATGTCTAGTGACCACAATACTACTTTCTCTCTCTTCAAAGGTTCGATAGTTGTCATTCACTGGAAGGGAAGCATCACCCATGTAAAAGCTGACCTGATTGTGGTATCAGAACATCTAGAAATTAGGGCGCACTCTCTCATTGTGCGCTTATTATTTCCAAGAGGATCTGCTCCATGGAAGGTGGATTATCTTATAAAAAGGCATTTGGATTTCTAGGGATTCTCCAATTGGAAATTCACCTCTTTGGGACATGTTTTTTTCGTCTCATTTTTTCCCTCTGAAGCATTGAAGATGAGGGCATGGGGTTATGGCTCGATTTTCTTCAAGCCAAGAGCTTTGCACATTCGGGAATGGGACTGAAAATTCAACCCCTTTGAAGTTGGTAATTCTTCATTGCAATCTTGGATAAAGGTTTTTGGTCTTAACTAGATTCTATGGCATCCCAAAATACTCTATTATATTGCATTTTCTATTGGTGTTCTTATTAAAATGGATAAGGAAACTGAAGTCACCAGGTACAGGCACTATGATCGTTTCTTGGTGGAAGTGGATTTATGTTCCACTTTGATTGAAAAAATCTTCCTTTCCATTGAGGATGAGGAACTTGATTTGTGAGTGTAATTTTAAAAGTTACCTCGGTTCTACCCAGATTGTAAGTTCATTAGTCATGATACTATTAACTGTTGATGATCTCTGGTTTTTTATTATTGCTCCATACAGGGACATGACAAAAATTCGTGTTTCAAAAGACCTAAAGTGTTGCACTCCACCTCTGGTGGGATTGATAAGGATGCTTCGATATCACCTCAGAATGGGGAAATAAATGAGGATGGTCAGGGGATGAATCAGAGCTCAGCATATGATTCCAGATATGTGTACAACATTTTGACTTCCTCTATATTCTCTCTAAAAAACATCTCACCAACACCATGTATCAAACAATCAATCTATGACAAAAATTCACCCTTATATCGATGAAACGTCACTACCTCGTAGATCTCCATCCGAACATGCGTTATCCATGAACCATATTGCGACACTCTAAAGATTTCTGTCTTGTGATCTCTCCATCATGATGTACCTCTAATCACTAACTGGACATGCCACCTGATCACTACTATTAGGGAGACTTTCGATACATGGACCTAATCATCAATTGCATCACTGTTTCTCGGCACCTGTTAAATGCTGACGTGCTGCACATGCTATTGCTGATGTGGTATCCCCCTTATTTCTCTTAGTGGAAGACATCTTGAACATCTTTCCAACAACCTCTCCATGTGTACAAGATAATTGTGTCATCGTCATCATGTCACACGGACCACTGCAAATACAGCAACCTCTTCCTAATTCTCTATTGTCGACTACATTGTGCTAGCACACCACATGCTACCACCAACATGGTATCCCCTTACCAGTTCTCTCACTAGCTACATTATGGTGGTACACCTTATCGGTTCTCTCTAAATAGATACATCATGTTGTAACCCCTTCTCGGTTCCCTCTTGTTGGCTACATCATGCTAGCACAAATCCAAAATATGTTACCACATCCTCTTATATAGAGACCAAGTCCATATCTCTAATAAATGTGATCAACATACCTTATTCCATACATTAATATTGAGAATTAAATTTATATTAATGATTCGGTAAAATCCTCAATTAATGTTGTGATAAATCTCTCTATTAAGTTTTTTATCTCAAATCAATAAATGTAATGAATCCCAACACATAGAAGAAACGGTGTCAGCAACGACAACATGTGACATGAACCAGAATTGCTCACCACCCAAACTAACACCTGACCCATCCCATTGAAAGTCTTGAGGGTAATTCCCTATCCCCAAAGACTGGTACAAGTGATCGGGTATCATAAATAAGTGTTTGGGAATTATTTACCTGAGTTTAGAAACATTAAATAACCAATGACAATAAATAAACTGAATCTGAAAAATTACACCAAACAAGTCTTAACAAACAATCAAAACAGAATTACATAATTTTAAACAAACCCCAAGAGGGAATCTTGGAATAATGTACACTTTTAAATAAAACACAAATTCTATTGAATTTTCTCGAAAAAAACATCGTATTCCGATCGTAAATATGATATAGCCAACGAGCACTAGTCACTAGAACACCCCCTAGGCACTAGCTAGTTGCGGGGCCCTAGGTACATCGTATCTTGGTGTATAAGTGACCATAATCAATATCATTCTCATTCATGACCCACTAGGAGGGGAAACCCCAAGGTACTAGTGGTCCCCACACGTCGTCAATGTTTAGTTAGTGTTGTCATCATCAAACTTTCTAAGTGAAATAGGGATGATACCACTACCAGATCACTAGCATACTAGTCCAAGTCTGCCCACCTAGATACCTGGGTTTCCCTCTTTGTGCTCAATAAAATTCCATATGTTTTAAAATACCAATTGCACAAAAACCCACCATTTGCACATAAAAATACCATTTTTTGAATCATACACATCCCAAACAGTACACAAACATGTTCTGCACACTCAGTGTAAATTATTAAACTCTTTAGAGATTTTATAAAACAATTTCAAGAAGTAAAACAAGGGTTTGCACAAAAAATCCATTCAAAAATCCACTTTTAAGGCCAGACTCCCAAAAATACCACACCTAACAAGATTTGGAATCCCTAACAACATTTAATAAACCAATTCCATGAGTCATAAATTAACCCCAAAAGACTCAACATGGAATACACATGAAAAACACTCATTTTCATACAAAAATGCTTCTTTAAAATGAAACTCTTAATCAATTATAAAAAAAATGGTTTTTGCACCAAACATAATGGAAGAGGAAAATGAAAAATAGGTCAATAAATCAAGATAAATTCATCAAATAATTTATACACATGAATCACCTACCTTAGATCTCAAAAAACCCAAATATTTATGTGAAACTTTAACTGCGCCATCACCGCATCACAAGGGGATTAAAATGAACCCTAATACACAAGATTCAACCAAGAAAAAAAATTATACACTAGGTACAAAACACTAGTTTCTAGACATTTGGAACTTCAGGAAAGAGGGAAGAAACCCTAAAGTGAAGGAATAAATCAAAGAGATACTCACATACTTGAAATAATCTTGAAGTTCCACCACCAAAAATCCCTTCAAAATTGGGTTCCAAGGGAGCTTGAGGGATCTTGTGAGGATACTATGGATTCTAGGGTCGAATGGTGGAATAAATGGGTGAGTTAGTTTTAATTCCAAAAGGGAAAACTTGGGATAACAAAAACATTGTCATGACCTGGACACATGTGCACAGTTTGTCCACATGGTTTAGTAAACTGTGCGGCCTAATCTGGCCACCCAAAAACTATCCTTTTCTTCAAAATTTCTAGGGGAACCTATGGGGAACCTAGGGGGAAAGTTAGACCAATAATATAAGAGAAAAATAACTGAAAAGAAGGACATGGATGTTATAATTCTCCCTATCATGAAAAACTTTCCACCCCATAAAGTCAACCCGAAGCTTGACTAAAAAACAATAATGGGTACTAATGATCAACCCACAAATTAAACTCCCATGTATCATGTACATCATTACCATTCTTACAAAGTACCTAGACCGATGGAATAGACTTCCCCCAAATCACCTTCTCTTGGGAATCCACTATTCACACCAGCTGCTCAAACACTGATAAATCAGGCTCTATCTCCAACTCTTCCCAATTCAACATGTGGGAAAAATTCAGATTGTACTTATTCAATTGGGATACATGGAATAATTAATGAATAGATGTCAACTGGGAGGGAAAATATAACCTATATTCTACCTTGATAATAAACTTGTTGATCTCAAAAGGTCTGACATACCTTGTTGTTAGTTTCCCTTGCTTTCCCAAATAACGATGACCCAAACAAGGGGCCACCTTCAAGATTACCCAATCACCCATAGAGAACTCAAGGTCTCAACGCCTATGTTCATCATAAGATTCATGGTGACTATGAGCTATCAATAACCACTGCCAGATCAGATAGACCTTCTTAGATGTCTCTTGCACAAGGCTCGGCCCTAATAGTGAGGTCTCACCTACCTCATCCCAACACAGGGGGACCGACATGGCTAACCATAGAGTTCCTCAAAAGGATCCATTAGAATTTAGGATTGGTAAATATTATTATAAGAAAAATTGACCAATCCCAAATGGATATCCAACAAACCTCTGAAGTCCAAGACACATGAACAGAGCATGTCATCTAGAATCTGGTTTTCCCACTCCGTTCGGCCATCTGTTTGAGGATGGTATGTCATGATCATATTATTTTTCAACACCAAGGAATTCTAAAGGCCATCCCAAAAACGAGAGAGGGAATGGGGTTCTCTATCTGAGAAAACTATTGATGGTGCACCATGAAGCCTTACCACATCCTGAATATACAATCAGCCCAACTCATCTACTTTGGTTGTATCTCTGATCGGAATGAAGTGGGATGATTTGGTCGGATAATCAATCACTAACCAAATATCATTCTAACCCAGAGGTGTATGAGGTAATCCAACAATGAAATCCACAGAAAAATCTCCCCACTTCCAGGTAGAATTGGGTAACAGTTGAAGAAAACCAGAGGGCCTTTGATGCTCTGTTTTCACCTCCTGACATGTATAATACCTCGATAAAAAATCATATATATCCCGATTCATAACTTTCCATCAGAACCGTCGTTGAACAATATAATAAATTTTGGTGGCTCCAGGATGAATGAACCACTGATATTGGTGGCTATCCTACATCACCATCTTCCTTAGAGACAATGACACCACTAAATGGCCCTTGAAGCAAAAGATTCCCCTGTGAGACAAAGACCAATCAGAATATGTCTCCCCATCATAAAGAAACTACATCAACCGCTGACATAGCTCATCATTTCTGTACTCCTACTGAGTCAAATCTAGAATAGAAGGGGTCAACTAAATACTCTCCAATAATGCACCTCCACTGTACTCCTTGGTCTCCACATGCATCTGAGGAAAGAGTCCCATCAAAGTCCACTCATCACTAGACTTTCTCAAAGCCTACACTGGTACTTTTCTTCTCAAGGAATCAACCACCACATTACCCTTTCTCGAGGTATAAACAATGTCAAAATAGAACCCCTATAAGTACTCAATCCAATGGCTCTACCTCAGGTTAGGATCCTTGTAATAGAAAATGTAGGCTAATCTCTTATGATTAGAGTAAACCACAAACTTCTCCAAAAAGAGGTAGTGACACCAAGTCTTCAAAGCATGCATCACCACCATTAACTCCATGTTTTGGGTTGGGAAATTCATTTCATGTGGTCAGAGTTTGTGAGAGGCATACGCCACCATGTGATCACCCTGCATAATTATGCACCCAAGACCCATACCTGAAGCACCGCAATACACCCCATAGACCTTTCTAGATTCCAACAAGATCAACATGAGGGTGGTATTCAACTACTGCTTCAACTCCTCAAAGGATTCATGACATTATGGGCCCCATAAAACATCACCCCTTTCCAAGTGATCATGGTCATGTGTGAATCAATCCGAGAAAAATCCTGAAATAATGCCTATAATAACCTTCTAGTCTGAGGAAAATCTTGATCTCAAACACATTCTTCGGTTGCTCCTATGACATAATTGCACTTAACTTATTAGGGTCCACCAAAACCCCCTATTCTAAGATGAAATGACCCAGGAACTTCACTTCCCTAATCCAAAAGGTTCCCTTGGATCACTTTTCCTAAAGGCGATGATCCCGTAGAGTTCCCAACACAATCCGCAAATGATGCTCATGATCTTCCTCAGATCTAGAGTAAACCAATATGTCGTCCATGAATACCATGAAAAAGGATTTGAGATACTAGTGGAACACCCTATTCATGAGTTCCATAAGTACCACTGGAGCATTGGTCTACCATAAGGGTATGAACAAGTACTCAAAGTGGTCTTACCTACTTTGGAAAGTTTTCTTTAGGATATCTGCCTCTCTCAACCTGACTTGGTGGTAACCTGAATGCAAGTATATATTATAAAACCACTTTTCCCCCTTAAGTTTTTCAAACAATTCATCTATTCGGGGAAATGGGTATTTTTTTTTATAGTTACCTTATTCAGCTTCTGGTAGTCAATGCACAACTGGAGGGATCCTTCGGCCTTCTTCTCAAAAAGGATAGGAGTGGCCTAAGGAGAGACGCCTGGGAAAATGAATCCTTTGGATTCCAAATCTTCAAGTTGTATCTATAATTCCTTCAACTTGGTGGGGGACATATTAAATGAGGGAAGAGATATCATTTGTGTTCCTAGTTCCAAATAAATTAATAATTCCATGTCCCACTCCAGGGGAAAGCCTAAAATTCATTTGGAAGCACCTTTGGGAAATCTTCCAGCTGTATCTATAATTCCCTACTCCTCTCACTTCCATTTATTCTTAGAGGAACTACCACTGTCCATCACTGATACCATCCTAGAGAAAACAGTCCTTACCTTGTGATAAATCGCTACCATAAAGGCCCAATAAACCACCTCTGCAAATGTATTCATCTTGAATAGGAATACTTGAGAATAGATCTCTGGCCACAAACCCCTCTCGAACTTCTGGGACTTCATATGCTCATTAGATACCATTTCAAGAGAATATTGGAATAGATATGTGAAGCGGGTGGCATACTCCATCACTGACTGATCCCCCTATATGAGTTCTATAAATTCCTGGTATCTAGAATAAGTCGATACTTTAGGACAGTACTGGTCATTGAAGGTAACCTTAAAGTTCTTCTAGCTTATCTGCTCATTCTTCCCAGCTTGAAGCACTGATTCCTACAACTTACAGATGGGACCCTCTAATAGAAATGAGGCACATTTCAACCCGACCTCCTCAGGTGTGTCAAATAACTCGAACATGTGCTCTATCTTCTCAATACACTCCTCTGCTTCCTGGGGTTTTGTGCTACCTCAGAAGGTAGGAGGCTTGTTCTTTAGAAACTCTTGGGCTTTTTCCATCCTAGGACCAGACTCATATTTTCTAATTAGAGCAGGTGTAGGAGAAGGATCTACTCCATATCTTAGATCTTAGAAAACCTAGACCATAGCTTTTACCAACCTCTAATCAAGTGATGGGGGAGAACTATCTTCGACTCCCACCCGTGGGATCATGGGAGCTTTCTGAGGAGGAATGTTGCTACAAAAGGCAATAGTCACAAGAGAAAACATTAGTACAACAATTATGAAAAAATTTAGTAGTAACAAAAAATATAAATAAATCAAACTCATCTCAAAAATGAAATAAACAACTACTTCACCTGCAACCAATGTCCACATGCAGTCTGTAGCCCACACATCCCACCTAGAAGAGGAATCAAACAAGAATCCCAATATCCCATGGTGACTCATGGTCTGTCACCAGAGGTGCAGGCCAGACAGCTTACTTGCAACAAGAACTCCAACCCTCAATATTCCTAGCTCCATTCTAGCTAGAATCGTCCCAAATAATATGAACCAAAGAGCTTAACCATGCTCTTATAACATTTTTTCATAATCCAGATCTAGTCGCCATTAAAACTAGCACCCGACCTGACCTGTGGTAAGTCCCGAGGGGTGTTCCCTATCCCCATAGGCTAGAACAAGTTCTCAAGTATCATAAATATGTGTTTGGTAATTATTTTCCTAAGTTTATAAACATTAAACAACCAACAACAATAAATAAACTGAATCTGAAAAATTACACACAAAAAATCTTAACAAAAATTCAGAACTGAATTTCATAATTTCAAACAAGACCCAAGAGATAAACTTAGAAGAAATTTCACGTTTAAATAAAAAACACATGATACTGAATTTTCCAGCAAAACACACCATATTCTGATGGTAAATATGATATAGAAAATGATAACTAGCCACGGGAACACCCCTATTCACTAAACAGTTGTGGGGCCTTACGTACATCGTATCTCAGTGTATAAGTAACCATAAACAATATCTTTCTTGTGCATGATCCATTAGGAGGGGAAACCCCAATGGCCTAGTGGTCCCCAAACATCATCAATGTTTAGTTAGTGTTTTCATCATCAAACTTGATAAGTGAAATAGGGATGACGCCACTACCAGATCACTAGTATACTTGTCCAAGTCCACCCACCTAGATACCCGGGTTTCCCTCTTTGTGCTCAATCAAATTCCACATGTTATAAAATACTAATTACACATAAAATCACCATTTTCACATAAAAATACCATTTCTAAATCATACACATCCCAAATAGTACACAAACATGTTCCTCACACTCAACGTAATTTAGTAAACCCTTTAAAGATTTTATAAAACAATTTCAAGATTTAAAAAAAGGGTTTACACACAAAATCCATTCAAAAATCCTCTTTTAAGGCCAAACACACAACAATACCACACCCAACCAGATTTTGAAGGCCTTTCAACATTTAATAAACCAATTCCATGGGTCATAAAATAACCCCAAATGACACAACATGGAATACACATGAAAAACATTCATTTTCATACAAAAATAATTCTTTAAAATCAACCACTTAATAAATTCTACCAAAAATGGTTTTTGCACAAAACACATTGAAATATGAACATGAAAAATAGGTTAATAAACTAAGATAAATTCATCAAATAATTTTTACACATGGAATCACCTACCTTAGATGTCAAAACCCCCAAATATTTGTGCAAAACTTCAACCACACCACCACTGCATCACAAGGGGATGAAAATGAACCCTAATCAACAAGATTAAACAAAGAAACACAAAATTATACAATAGGTATGAAAATCCAGTTTCTAGAAATTTGTAACATCAATAAATAGGGAATAAACCATAAATAGAAGGAGGAAATCAAAGAGATACTCACTTAATTGAAAGAATCTTGAAGTTCCACCACTAAAAACCCCTTCAAATTTATGTTACAAGGGAGATTGAGGGAGATTGAGGGAGATTTGGAGGATTCTATAGCTTGTAGGGTCAAATGGGGGAAGAGAGGGGAAATTTATGTTTAATCCTGGAAGGGAAAACTTGGAATAACAAAACATTTTTATGGGATGGTCACCTGTGCATGGTTTGTCCGCATGGTTTAGTAAACCGTACAGCCAATTCTGGCCACCCAAAAACAATTATTGTCTTCCCAATTTATAGGGGAACCTAGGGGTATCCTAGGGGGAAATTTAGGCCAATAATATAAGAGAAAATACCTCAAAATAAGGACATGTATGCGACAATTATCCCCACCATGAAAAACTTTCCGCCCCAGAAAGTCAACCTGAAGCTTGACCAGAAAACAAGAATGGGTATTCTTGCTCAACCCATGACTTCTACTCCCATGCCTCATGTACATCATTCCCATGATGCCAAAGGACCTAGAATAGTTTAATAGACTTCCTTTGAAGAACCTTATCTTGTAAATCCTCTATTTTTACCAAGTTCTCAAACACTAATAAATCGGGCTCTATCTCCAACACTTCCAAATTCAACCCATGGGACAAATCCATGTTGTACTTCTTCAATTGGGAGACATGGAATATGTCATGAATAGATGTCAACTGAGAGGGAAAATATAACTATTATGCTACCTTGTCGATCAGTTGGGTGATCTCAAAAGGCCTGATATACCTTGGCTTTAGCTTCCCCTACTTTCTCAAACAGTGATGACCCAAACGATGGGCCACCTTCAAGAATATTTGGTCTCCCATAGAGAACTAAATGTATCAACACCTCTATCCATCATAAGATTTGTGGTGAATATGAGCTGTTAATAACCACTACATGATTATCTTGACCTTCTCAGATGTCTCTTGCACAAGTCTTGGCCCCAATAGTGAGGTCTCACCTACCTCATCCCAACAAAGGGGGGCGACATGGCCGACGATAGAGCACCTCAAAAGGAACCATTATAATTGAGGATTGGTAACTATTATTATAAGAAAACTCAACCAATCCCAAATGTTTATCCCACGAACCTTGGAAGTCCATGACACATGAATGGAGCATGTCTTCCATAATCTAGTTTTCCCGCTCCATCAGGCCATCCATTTAAGGATGGTATGTTGTGCTCAACTTAATTTGCGACCCCAAGGCCTTCCCAAAACCAAGAGGTGTAACAAGGGTCTCAATCTAAGAAAACTACTGATGTCACACCGTGAAGCCTTACCACATCCTGATTATACAATTGGCCCAACTCATCCACTTTGGTTGTATCCCTGATTAGAATGAAGTGGGTTGATTTGGTCAGACGATCAATCACTACCCAAATAGAGTTCTTACCCCAAGGTGAATGAGGTAATCCAACAATTAAATCCATAGTGACCTCATCCCACTTCCAGGTAGGAATGGGTAATAGCTGAAGCAAACCAAAGGGCCTTTGATTCTCTGCTTTCACCTACTGACATGTATAACACCTCGATACAAAATTAACTATATCCCTCCTCATACCTGGTTATCAGAACTATCAAAGAACATCATAATACATTTTGGTGGCTCTAGGAAAAAGTGACCACTAAGATTGGTGGATATTCTACATCACCACCTTTCTTAGAGACATCAGCACCACTGAATGGCCCTTGAAGCACAAGATGCCCTTAGGAGATGAATACCAATAAGAATATGTCTCCCAACCATAATGAAACTAAATTGATTTCTGACATAGCTCGTCAATGGGATTCTCGTGCTAAATTATCTCTAGAAGAGAAGGGTTCAACCAAACACTTTCCAAGAATTCACCTCCACTGTGCTCCTTGGTCTCCACATGCATTTGACCAAATAGTCCCATCAGAGTCTACTCATCACTAGACTTCCTCAAAGCCTTCACTGGTACTTTTCTAATCAAGGAATCATCCACCACATTACCCTTTACTAGGGTATAGATGATGTAAAAATTGAACCCCTACAAGTACTTGATCCAACAGAACTACCTTAGGTTATGATCATTCTATGAGAAAATGTAGGCTAGGATCTTATGATCAGAGTAGACCACAAACTTCTCCACAAAGAGGTAGTGATGCCAATTATTCAATCATGCATCACTGTCGCTAAATCCAAGTCATGGGTGGGGTAACTCTTTTCATGTGTTCAGAGTTGGTGAGAGACATATGCCACCATGTGATCACCCGGCATAAGTACACAACAGATACCCATACCTGAAGTGTCGCAATACACCACACAGCCCTTTCAAGATTCCAAAAAGTTCAACATGGGGGGTAGTAGTCAACCTCCACTTCAACTCCTTGAAGGATTCTTGACATTATGGGACCCATTAAAACATCACCCCTTTTTGGGTGAGTGTGGTCATGGGTGAAGAAATCTGAGATAAATCCCAAACAAATCACCAATAATAACCTACCAGGTCAGGGAAACTTATGATCTCAAACACATTCTTCAGCTGCTCCCATGACATAATTGCACTGATCTTCTTAGGGTCCACAAAAACCCCCTATTTTGAGATGACATGACCCAAGAACTTCACTCCCATGATCTATATGGTGTACTTCTACAACTTTTCATAAAGGGGATGATCCCACAAAGTTCCAAACATGATCCGAAAATGACGCTCATGCTCTTACTCAGATCTAGAGTAAAGTAGGATTTCATCCACAAATACCATGATGAAGGAGTTGATATACTGGTGGAATGCCCTATTCATGAGTTCTATAAATACCTCTAGATAATTGGTCAATCTGAATGGCATGAACAAGTTCTCAAAGTGGTTGTACCTACTTCAGAAAGATGTCTTTGGGATATCCGCCTCTCTCACCTTGACTTGGTGGTAACCCAAATGCAATCCTATCTTGGAAAACCACTTCTCCCCCTTAAAATGATAAAACAAGTCATCTATTCAGGAAAAAAGATATTTTTTATGGTTACCTTATTCATCTTCCAGTATTCAATACACAGCTAGAGGGATCTTTCAGCCTTCTTTGAAAAAGGAATAGGAGCGGCCCAAGGAGAGATGCTTAGGAAAACTACTCCTTTGGATTCAAAATCATTCATCTATATATTTAATTCCCTAAAATCAGTGGGGGGAATACGATATTATGGAATAGAAATTGGATGTGTTCCTGGTGCCATATCAGTTGAGAACTCCACATCCCGCTCTAGGGGAAATCTTGAAACAACATCTAGAAACACCTCTAGGAACTCATCCACTACATGAGCTAATCCACCCTTAGGAGCATGAACATTGTCCTATAGCATGAGTGATGAAAACTGGAAGACAATACTCCCCAACTCTGGGAGTGGAGGTCCCGCATAACCCGACAGAGGATCTCATTCCCCAAGAAAAACCTGAGGACTCCCATCAGGTGCCATGAAACTCACCCATTGCCTTTAACAATATATATGCACTTGAAAGTGAACTATCCAATCCATGTCGAGGATTAAATCAAAAAGTTCTATATCCAAGACCAGGCGGTCCCACTCTATCTCAAACCCTGACACAGAAATCGCACATGATGGGCACCTGAGACCTTGCTCCTTCTTCTTACCCAACGGCGTCACCAAATCCATCGCAAAAGACAACAACTTGGTTGGAAAATTAAACAAGGTCAAAATACAGGCAAAGATAAAAGAAATAGTAGAACCAGTGTCAAAGAGAACATTAGCTAAATAATATCCAATCAAAATGGTACCTTGAACTGTTGAAGGCCCTGCATATAATCCCACTACTGCCTGGCCCATAGCATGAAGATGCCTCATCTCTGCCTGAGAATGTCGGATCGCCTTTGGCTCTATTCTAAACTGGATCTTCCTAGAAGATGATCTGACCCAACCACCATGATCACTAAACTGAGAACCCACTATCCTCGATAGCTCTGACTGAACTAGCACTCCCCTGGAAGCCATAGATCTGGCCCCACTTTGGAGTGGATGTGCCACCTTGAAAAAGAGATAAAAGTGCCCCATATCTCCACATTGATAAAAAGCCCTTATAGGAGATGTACATATATGTTGGGTGTGACCTGGCCTCCCACACTAGTGGCACACAACGGACCTCACATCAGAATCCACAAATGAGAACTTCCTGGGAGGATGGCCTAAACTACCACCTCCCTTCTACCCCTCCTCCCCTTGTTTCCTTTTCTTCTTAGAGTAACTACCAATTCCCATCACTGATACCATACCAAAGAAACCATACTTTCCCTTGTGATCAATCTTCACCATAAAAGCCTGATCAACCACCTTCGAATAGGTCTTCAGCTTGAATAAGAATACTGGAGAATAGATCTCTAACCAAAAACCCCTCTCGAACTTCTGGGCCTTCATCTTCTCATTAGAGACCATTTCAGGTACATACCAGACTATCTCAGCAAAGCGGTTGGCATACTCCATCATTGACTGATCCCCCTGTATGAGTTCAATAAACTCCCAGGAACTAGAATAAACCAAAACATTAGAATAGTACTAGTCATTGAAGGTAACCTTGAATTCCTTCTAGCTCATCTGCACATACTTCCCAGCTTGAAGCACTGATTTCCACCACCTACGGTTGGGACCCTCTAACAAAAATGAGGCACATTTCACCCTAACCTCCTCATGTGTGTCAAGGAACTTGAACATGTGCTCTATCTTCTCAATCCACTCCTATTTTCTTGGGGTTTTGTGCTACCTTGGAAGGTAGGAGGCTTGTTCTTAAGAAACTTCGGGGCTTTGTAATTCCTAGGACCAGACTCATCTTCTCTAGATGGATAAGGAGTAGGATTAGGAGTCTCTCTCTATCCTAGAGCCTAGATAGCCTAGACCATAGCTTCTACCAACCTCTAATCAAGCAGTGAGGGAGAACTCTCTCTGACTTCCTCCCGTGGGTGCATAGGAGGTTTCCTGGGAGGCATATTGCTACAAAAGGCAATAGTCAAAAGAGAAAACATCAGTATAAAAATTATGAAAAATTTAAGCAATAACAACAAATATAAATAAATAAAACTCGTCTCAAAAATGAAATAAACAACTACTTCACCCCCAACCAATGTCCATGTGCAGTCTACAGCCCGCATGTCCCTCTTGGAAGAGGATTCAAACAAGAATCCCAACATCCCATGGTGACTTAAGGTTTGTCACGAGTGGTATGGGCCAAGAACCCTACTCCCAACTAGAACTCCGAGCCCTGACAGTCCTAGATTCTATCTAACTAGAATCATCCCAAATAATATGACCCAAAGAGCTTAACCATGCTCTGATGCTATTTTTTCAGGAACTAGATCTGGTCTCCATCCAAACTGGCACCCGACCCAGCCCATGGAAAGTCACAAGTGGTGTTCCCTATCCCCATGGGCTGGAACAAGTTCCCATGTATCATAAATTAGTGTTTGGGAATAATTTACCTGAGTTTAGAAACATCAAACAACCAATGATAATAAATAATCTAAATCTGAAAAATTACATCAAACAAGTCTTAACAAAAATTCAGAACTGAATTACATAATTTTAAACAAACCCCAAGAGGGAAACTTGGAAGAATGTACACTTTTAAATAAAACTCACATGCTACTGAATTTTCTAGTAAATCACACTGTATGTTGACAGTAAATATGATATATCTGATGAGCACTAGTCACGAGAACACCTCTATGCACTAGCTAGTTGTGGGGTCCTAGGTACATTGTATCTCGGTGTATAAGTAACCACAACAAATATCTTTCTTCTAAATGAGCCACTAGGAGGGAAAAAACTAGTTTCCTAGTGGTCTAAAAACATCATAAAAGTTTTTTTAGTGCTATCATCATCAAACTTGATAAGTGAAATAGGAATGATACAACTACTGAATCACTATCATACTAGTCCTAGTCCACCCACCTAGATACTCGGGTTTCCCTCTTTGTTATCAATCAAATTCCACATGTTATAAAATACCAATTTCACATAAAAGCAACATTTTCACATAAAAATACCATTTATGAATCATAAATATCCCAAATAGTACACAAACATGTTCTGCACCATAAAATAACCCCAAAAGTCCCAACAAGGAATACACGTGAAAAAAACTCATTTTCATAGAAAAATGTTTCTTTAAAATCAACCAATTAATAAATGCTACCAAAAATGGTTTTCGAACCAAACACAATGGAATATTAACATGAAAAAAATGTCAATCAAGTAAGATAAATTCATCAATGAATGTCTACACGTGGAATTGCCTACCTTATAGGTCAAAAACCCCAAATCTTTGTGCGAAACTTCAACCACACCACAAGGGGATGAAAATGAACCCTAATCCAAAAGATTAAACTAAGAAACACAAAATTATACCCTTGTTATGAAACCCTATTTTCAAGGAATTTGGAACTTCAAGAAAGAGGGGGAAAACCCTAAAGAGAAGAAAGAAATCAAAGAGATACTCACTTACTTGAAAGAATCTGGAAGTTCCACCACCAAAAACCCCTTAAAATTGGGTTTCAAGGGAGCTTGAGGGAGCTTGGGATGCTTCTATGTATTCTAGGGTGGAATGGGGGAAGAAAGGGGTGAGTTAGGTTCAATCCCATAAGGGAAAACTTATAATAACAAAAACATTTTTATGACCTGGACACCTATGCACTGTTTTTCCACACGATTTAAAAAACATGTGGCCTATTCTAGCCACCCAAAAACCATAATTTTCTTGAAAATTTCAAGGAGAACCTAGGGGGAACCTAGGGGTAAAGTTATTGTAATAATAGAAGATAAAAATACTTGAAAATAAGGACATGGATGTGACAATATTAATGTAGGGAAATGCAGCATGACTGATGAAGGTAGGAAAGGTGGTGGGAAATTGGTGTTCGTTTACAGGTAGATCTAGTGGTGGATAGTGTAGGGAGTGGGCTAGTGGAATCAAAAACAATAGAAAAATAACACTACTTAGACAAAGTTCCTTCGTTGGGATTTGAGAGGCTGCTATGCAACTATTATCCATCGGTACTAGCCTTTTAGGGGAAGACTTGTGCGATGGAGGACCACCTCAGTTACGATGGGAGAACATTGCCCTGATGGTGGAGGGTGGTCATGATCGGGGATTCAAGCTAAAGGTTTTGTTGTGATGAACACACTACTACAAAATAGGTCCTTAAAAATGATAAAATTTCCTTTATTAGCGCTTTTATTTAGCACTAACAAAGGGGCATACTGTAGTGTGTTGTAATAGCACACTCTAGCACCAGTGCAATGTGTTGTAACAGCACACTGTAGCACCAAAAACACCACTAGATATCAAAAAAATATAGTTTCAATACATAATTTAAATGAAATTATGTTTAAAACACAAATACAAGAAAAAACACTATATTATAGACATTTCAAACATTTTATTCTATAATTACATAAATAAAAATTATTACATACATTCAAAAACATCAAAATTACTTTGCCTTTTGATCCTGACCCCAATTCATGCTATTTCTGAACAAAACACCCCTACTCGAGAAAAATAACACACATTTATAAGCAAAAAATTCTTATGTTAGTAATAATATAATGAAATAAATTAATAGAAAGTGTTAATTCTAAACATAACTTTGAGTCATACTAAGAACATTATGTATCAGATTGAGTTGTGGTTAATTCTTACATGTCACACCATTTCTTGTTTATATTCAATAATTATATCTATGAAGATTAATTAAACATGTATAAGAAAAATCCCCATGGGCACAACCTAGTGGCTGCGTGAGTGACACTTTTTGAACTAAAATGTAAATTTTAAACTAACAACAAACACTTTGAGTCATACTAAGCACATCATGTATCAGATTTAGATGTGGATAATTCCTACACATCACAAATGACTTATAGATCATTATCATAAAGTATCAAAACAATCTTAATGCATTTTCATGGTTTTGAGTAGGTCAGTTGTGAATTTTACTAAAATTGATGTCAATTTTAAATAAAAAGACACACTTTGAGTCATACCAGTAAAAATATGCATCATATTTAAGTCCAGATGATTCCTACACATCTCAAATGTATTATGAATCGTTTTTTTTTTAATTATCAAAACAATATGAATGTGTTTTCTCAATTTTGAGTACATTACTTGTCTTTTTTACTAAAATGTCATTTTAAACTATAAACACACACTTTTACTTATACCGATAACATCATGTATCAGTTTTATATGAGACCTATTCCCACACATCACAAATGAATTATGAATTGTTTTTACAAAGTATCAAAAAAAATTTAAGCATGTTTGATCGGTTTTCAGTGACTCGCACTTTTTTAACTAAAATGTCAATTTTAAACTGATAACACGCAATTTATGAGTCATATCGGGCACATAATGTATTATATTTAGGTTTAGTTGATTTTTACATGTCAAAAATTACTTATGGATCATTTTTGTAAAGTATCAAAATAATCCAAATATGTTTTCTCAGTTTTGAGTTGGTTAGTTGTCCATTTTACTAAAATTGATGTCAATTTTAAATAAAAAGATGCATTTTGTATCATACCGGTCACACCGTGTGTATGATTGAGGTGTGTTTGATTCCTAAATGTATCAAATAACTTATGTATATTTTTCTAAGTATCAAAACAATTCAAATTCATTTTCTTGTTTTTGAGTATGTCACTTTTCTTTTTTTACTAAAATGTCATTTTAAACTAGAAACATGCATTTTGAATCATACAGATCACATCGTGTACTGTTTTGATGTGATACTCATTCCTATATGTCAAAAATTAATTATGAATAATTTTACTAAATTTTCAAGAAAATATGACTGCATTTGGTAGTTTTTCAGTGAGTTACACTTTTTGAACTAAAATGTAAATTTTAAACTGATAACAGAAACTTTGAGCCATACCAGGAAAATCGTATAACCTATTGAGGTTAAAATGATTCATAAACATCAAAAATGACTTATGGATCATTTTCATAAAGTATCAAAATAATCCAAATATTTTTTTCTCAGTTTTGAGAAGGTCAGTTGTCCATTTTACTAAAATTGATGTCAATTTTAAATAAAAAGATTCACTTTGAGTCATACCAGTCACAACATGAGTTGTATTGAGGTGAGGTTGATTCCTACACATCTTAAATGACTTATGGATATTTTTATTAAAGTATAAAAATAATCCAAATTCATTTTCTTGATTTTGATAATGTCACTTGTATTTTTTTACTAAAATGTCATTTTAAACTGGAAATACGCACTTTGACTCATGCTGACCACATCGTGTATCAGTTTGACGTGAGACAAATTCCTAAAAATAAAAAATTAATTATGAATAATTTTTCTAAATTATCAATAAAATAATAGCGTGTTTGATCAGTTTTCAGTGAGGGACACTTTTTGAACTAAAATGTCGATTTTAAACTGATAATGGACACTTTTAGTCATACTGAGAACATCATGTATTGGGTTGAGATGCGGCTAATTTATTCCCATAAAAAATGACCCATGTGTCATTTCCATAAATTATTAAAATAATATTAATGTGTTTTCTCAGTTTTGAGTAGGTTAGTTTTTCCATTTCACTAAAATTGATATCAATTTTAAATAAAAATGCACTTTGAGTCATACCGATCACATCGTGCATCGGATTGAGGTAAGGTTGATTAATACATGTCATAAAAGACTTTTAGATAATTCTACTAAAGTATCAAAACTATATAAATGCATTTTCTTAGTTTTGAGTATGCCACTTGACTTTTTTACTAAAATGTCGTTTTAAAATGGAAACAAAAACTTTGACTCGTACCAATCACATTGTGTATCTATTTTATGTTAGACTAATTCCTAAACATCACAGATGAATTATGAATCATTTTACTAAATTATCAAGAAAATACAAATATTTTGGATCTATTTTTAATGAGTGACACTTTTTGAACTAAAATGTCTATTTTAAATTGATAACAGACACTTTGAGTCATACCAGGAACATTATGTATCAGATTGAGGTGAGGCTGATTCCTACATGTCACAGATGATTTATAAATCATTTTCATAAAGTATTAAAACAATATAAATATGTTTTTTTTAATTTTTGAGCATTTTATTTTACTTTTTTACTAAAATTAATGTCAATTTTCAATAAAAAGAAGCATTTTGGGCCATACCGGTCACACCGTGTGTCGGATTGAGGTGCAGATGATTCCTACATGTCCCAAAGTATAAAAAACAACCCTAACTGCCAATGTTACAATGATTTTAATTACCTTTATTTGTCTAACTTTCAACACTGTATATTGAATCAATGTTTTTATCTGAATAGCATTTCTCATTGTTGAAATCCATAAGATTAGAGGAGGCCCATGTTCCCATTATATCATAAGAATTCACCATAATAACCACATTATATTCCTATACTCTTCTAGATTTCAATGAGAAAGGTTTTTTATCAAAGAACATTGAGACAATATGACTTCCCAAAAGATCTATGAAAAAAACTAAAAAAGTATTAGATAAAAATGATAAAGAAATTAACTTATAAATAGTAGATAAAATGATGAAAAAATAATTAAATAAGTAGTAGTTATTCACCATTTTATGATGGTTGTGTTCATTTTTGACTCATTTACTTATTATCATTATCTCAGTTGTAGGTTCGAAGTTTAATCTCTCGCAAGCATGAGCAGCTTTGAACAAACCACCCCAACTTGAAGAAAACAATCCACCTGTATAAGAAAAAAATTATTATATGAGTGATAATAAAAAGAAATAAATAAAACATAAATATGAAACAATAAATTATTTCTATAGACAATGACTTTACTATGCAACTATCAAGATTACCTTTGTGATTGATTAGTGGAGGGAACATTAATTAAAGTGATAAATTCAATAATTCAGGGGTGAAAAGGTGTTGAGGGATAAGAAGTATATGGAAGTTTTGGTGTATAAAGGCATGAAATAAGATCATACCACCCCAAATCAAATAGCATAATCCACTTGTATAAGAAAAAAAATTATTATGTGTGTAATTCTAAAAATAAATAAATTAAACATAAATATAAAACAATGAATTAATTCTAAGGATAATGATTTTACGGTGAAAATATCAATATTACCTATGTGATTGATCAATAGAGGGAACTTAAAGGAAAGTTATAAATGCAACACTACATGGGTGAAAAGGTTTTGAGGTAGAAGAAGTTTGTGGAAGTTTTGGTGTAGAAAGGCATGAAATATGGATATACCACCCCAACTCGAACAAAATAATCCACCTATATAATAAAAAAATTATTATGTGATTAATTATAAAAAGAAATAAATTAAAAATAAATATGAAAAAATAAATAAATTCTATGGAAAATGATTCTACTGTGAAAATATTAAGATTACCTCTATGATTGAGCAGGTATAGTTCCATTTCTCTTCTTGTAAAGGTATGAAATATGGACAAAAATATTCTAAAATAAATAAAATCTACAACTAATAATGAAAATTAATTCAATGTTTTGTTATATAATTTTTTTGGTAAAATAGGGATAGTATATCATTACATTACCTTTACATATTCCCAAAGGGTTTCCTTCATTATAGTTTGTTCTTTTAAGGGATTGGTAACATCATCATTTGTAGAAGGCATTGTCTGTATTAGTAGTCAAAAATTTAATTTGTTTTATGTTAATGCATTAGAGAGAATATAATATTATGAGGAAAAACATAGTATATTAAAAAACACTTTTACCTTCTCAATTAAATCTTTATTTTTTAAAAGTTTTTAGGGATTTGTTTCCTCTATAAAGAATCCAAATTCCCTCTTTGTGGTCCCCTCTAACATATAAGATATTTTATACATTGGGACCAATATGAACTAATTATGATCTCCCAATGAAAGGGTCATCCTCGATTGTATTTTCATCTAACTCAACATTTGTTTTAGTCACTAAGAGTACAATAGACCAATTCTTTTTTATTAGATCTGAGACATAAAATATTATAACTTCTTATGATGCCATTATGAATGGATCATCTTTTTCCCCTTCCACACTAGAATTCTACTTCACGAATCCCATTTCATCAACTTTCACTGCACTCATATTGCCAGTCCATTTGTAATAGAAAATAGACACTTGAAATTTTGTATAATCAAACTCGTATATTTTTTCTATAATTCCAAAATATGATATATTTGCATAAATTGGATTTTTATCCTTAGAACTAGATATGTGCATCACTTCTAGCAAAAGCGTAACACTACTATTTTTCATCATACTATAGTCATCATGTTCTTTTGTATAGAACATAAAACCATTTATTACAAAATCACTTTAAGATATAACATTTTCATTCAGTCCCCTAGATATCCATTGAAGTCATTAGAAAATTGAATTCATATTTTCATATAACTCCTTATAAATTTGATCTCAGAACCATTCTATAAACTATTGATTATGTGTATTTGATATCCATCCTTTATCCCTTAAAAGATTCAAATCTCTAAGAATTTATTTGTATGATTAAATTTATAGATAAACATATTCATTATTATGTAAAATATAAAGGTGTTCTTGCTCTCACTCTATCAAGGTAATTGTAACAACATATCTTTTGGAAATCCCTTATCCCATAAGGCGCCTACTATAATGAGAATTTGGGAGACTAATGTTGTTAGCATATGATAGTTAATCGGTATAGAATTTAATATATTCTTCAACAATATATATTTCTAAAATATAACCTTCTGGCCAACTTCGATTCTTGACATACCCTTTTAAAATTTTCATATACCATCCAATAGGGTACATCCATCTATAATGGAAAGGACCACATAGTGGAACCTCTCTAACCAATTGAACTATTAGGTGGACTATTATATCAAATAATTATGGTGGGAAGAACATCTCTAATTCACATAATATGACTGTAACCTCCTTATTCCGGATTGGAAACTTTACTAGTTCTATAACCTTACTGCACATGGATTTACAAAAGAAGAAGAGTTTGGTTTATGTATATCGAACATTTTGAAGCAGAATGCAATGGAAAGAAATAGACATCAAATCTAGCATCAAAACATGATAGTCGTGTGATTACGGTCCTTATAAATTCAAATTAGTCATTGTCACGACATTATTGGTATTTGATAAATACACTTGTGGAACTTTTATACTATTAGGAAAAGGAAAAATTGTAATTTTTCTTTTCTGGATAGAGTGTAAGCTACTGGTGGAAGAAAAGTTTTCTTTTTACCCATCATCAGTGCCAACTCCTCCCTTGTCCCCATTTCAATCATGTCTAACCTATCCTTGATGCCATATTTATTTTTTCCAGGAACATTTAATAATGTTCCAATAACACTATCAAATAAATTTTTTTCTACATACATGAGATTAAGAAAATTTTTGACATACAAAAAATTCTAATACAGTAATTCAATGAAAATTGATCTCTTATTCCAACGTAATTTTGTAAGGATTTTCAAAAATGGTTTACCAAAAATAGTCTCAATATCTTTTACTTTATTGTGTAGTTGATCTCCCATTACTGGAGATGGTGTTGTACCTTGCTTGATATTCCCATCAAATATTTCCATCCAAGATTGGTATTTATGTCGTTGAGGTAAAAATTTCTGATTTCATAAAAACATAGTCTTTGAGGAATGTTTCATCCAAAACTAGTATGTGTGTTTTTCACAAATGGGACACCCCAACATTCCTTTAATCTAATAGCCTGATAAATTTCCATAAGAAAGGAAGTCATTTATCATCCCATGCAACATGGACCTCAATGTGAATTCTTCACTTCTATGAGTATCATACATTGTAACACATGTATCCCACATCAATTTCAAATCCTTGATCAATGGAGTCAAATAGACATCAATATCATTACTGGGTTTCTTTGGTCCAAATATAAGCAGAGACAATATAATGTATTTGTACTTTATGCATAACCATGGTGGAAAGTTAAAATTTACCAACATGATGGGCCATGTACTTTGAGTGATACTCTATACACCAAAAGTATTAATTCCATCTGTAAATAACACAAGATGAAATTTTCTCAGCTCATTTCCAAATTCAGAATACTTATAATAAACTTTCTTCCAATAAGAATAATATGTTGGATGACGTAGGTTCCCATATTTAATTCTTGTATTTTCATGATATGTCAATTCTCTAACGGTTTCTTGACATCCATATAGCCTTTTAAACTATGGAATGATAGGAAAGTATCATACATATTTCAAAGGACTTGATTCATTTTTCTTCTATCATTCTACGCCACACTTAGGGAATTTTATGAGTACTTCATGGTCCTTGTGAAATAATATGAAATCATTTAGACAAGCATGTATTTTTTAGAGATCATTAACATTGATCATAGCATTCATTTAGCATCATATATTCAATAGGGTAGTTCATTTTATTCTGGTATCGTATCATTCAAGAGACTAAGTAGTTTTGTAAAGCTAGTGTCACTCCATTTATTTTCAGCTTTCAAATTACATAACTTCAATACAACTGAAAATGTTGTATATTTAGTACAATCAGTATATAATGGTCTCTTGAAACGACTATTTAACTTCTCAAACAATTTTGGAAAATCTTGAAGGTCACCTTAAATTATTATTTTCATTTCCTTTATTCGATCTTCATCATCATTTACACTGGTACTCGTATCAAATGATCCATAAAACGTACTATCATCACAATTAGTGTGTATGTTTAGTTTTTCCTCATGTTAAGTACAACATTTATTACTTTTATCTATTATGTGAAAAATAAAATGCTCTTCCAACTCTTTTGAACTAATTTTTATTGAATAACAACAATGTAAACAGGGACAAAGGATTTGATAAGGTTTGTATGCATACTCTCTTGCAAACTTGATGAACTCTTTAACTCCATCTTCATACTCTTTTTTAAAATGATTAGCGTGTGTCACAAACCGAATCTGGTCACCACTAATACCGGCACCAAACTCGGCCCGTGAAAAGATCTAAAGGGACTTCCGTATCTCCATGGGCTAGCACAAGTGTTCAGGTATCATTAATTTAGTTTTGGGAATGATTTACCTGAGTATGAAAGCATAAAACATTAAAAACAATCCATAATATAAATCTGAAATTTTTGAGCCAAACAAGTCTTAAGAAAAAACCAGAATGGAATAAATTGGTTTAAAGAAAATAAAATTATTCCAAATACAAATAAATATAGCATAAAGATATCCCCAAGGACTCCACATGACAAGGGGTCATCACCCACAAGCCGTCTCCACAACTCCGCACCAAGGATGAGAACTAACACCCTGAACCGCCACCACCCAAAGCCTTTCCTTTACCTGAGTCAAACATAACAATGTATACTTACACAAAACGGGTGTATTTAGGGTGTGATATTAATCCCAATAGGATACCACCCAATGATTCCAAATATAATGCAATAAAATGTGAAAAAGCAAGTAGTTTTAATACGCAAAGAAAATTAGTGACAAAATCCAAGAAATGAAGCTTTCAATTGAAAACAGTTTTCAAGCTAAAATTATTAGAATGTTCACACATTTAAATACACATGTTATATACTGTAATTTACTGCCAAAAACCCCCCAATATAAGTTAAAATACCACAAACACAATGAGCAACAAAATCAGGAACACCCCTAGGCACTCGATAGTCTTGGGCCCCATGTGCCTCATACCTTGGTGTAAAGTAACCATAGTAAATCCATTATCACGCAAGAGACACTAGTAGGGAACATAACCATAAAATAATGGTCCCCAATCATCATCCACATAGTTTAGTTAGAGTTTTATTTATCCAAATTCTAAGTTAAACAGGGACGAAACCCATCTGGTCTACTAGCCGTACTAGTACACATCTGCCCCACCTAGGTACCCAGGCTTCCCCCTTTGTGCTCAAACAATTTCAGCACACAACACATATCCATTTTCATGTAAAACACCACTACTAGTCACATGCACCCAATACAGTAGCTACACACATTTTATACCATTTAAATCACACAACAAAACACTTGGAGTTTCAATAAAACAACTTCTCCAAATCTTTCCTTGTTATGCACAAAAAACTCTTTGAAAACCCCACTTGAAAACCATGTGCATACTCACATTAACCAAAATAGAATTCACAAAACCTTAAACATTTATTTATACCCATTACATGAGTTATAAAACAACCCCCAATAATCTTCACATAGAATAGCCATGTAAACCACCTAATTCAACACCAAATGGGTACTAAAAAACCATTTTCGTAACGAACATCACCCAAAACCAATTTTGAAGCAACAAAAAAAGTATAAGAAAATTTAAAACATTATGTTAATCCTTAATACAGTTCAATAAAATAAACTAAATAATTATAGGGCACCCCTTAAGGAACAAACAAAATATTTATATGAAAACCCCCCAAATTTCACATGAAATTGTCATTAAAAAATCATTTTATTTATAATTGCCACTAAAACCAATTTTTTCAGAAACATTAAAATTAAATATATATGAAAATACCATAAACAAATCATCTATATCACAAATATTTCATACCAAAAGGAATCACCTACCAAAGTAATGAAAACCCTCGAATCACCGTGCGAAAATCAAGTCGCACCACCACTGCACCAAGAGGAGCTTAGAACAAACCTAAAACCACAATAATTGACGATGAAAACCCAAGGTTAAACCATAGGTTCAAAACCCTACCCATTGGTCACTTGGTACTTCAAGTAAAAGAGAAGAAACCCTAATCAAATAGAATGAAACCCTAAGAAATTTGAAAGAGGAATGAAATGGACTAACTTACTTGAGGGATCTTGAAGAAATCTCCCCAAAACACCAGTATCTAAAATTGAAAACGGCCAAAATTCAGGGTTTTTTCAAAGAATAATTAGGAGGTTATTTAGGAACTATAATGGAGGAAAAATAGTAAGAATTGAGGGAGTTAAGAAGGAATGAATTTACCTCTTCAATTCTGGCCGATTTGAGAAACTCTATAATGTTCCGCACTAATTGTAGATTAATTAGAGGTCCAAAGAGGGGGTAAAGAGGCTTGGTGCGCGTTAGGGTTCAATGGGCTTGGGTGAGGCTTGGAATCACTAAATCATCCTTAAAATTGAATATGTTATTAAGGAAAAAAATTCATTTTTAAAACTGGAAATGGGCTTCCAGTCAGGCCCAATCCCTTAAATAAAAACCCAAATACACCTTGGTTATGGATTTCTAAAGGATCCAAATTGACATTTTGGTCTTAATAGGTAAGGGGAGGCCAATTATGAATTTTAATGGATGAAAAATATTGAGAAAATAATTATTTATAAAAGAAACAAATTTTATTTTTAAAACTGGAATTAGGCTCACGGTTTGGCCAAATTCATGAAAACTCACTCATTCCTCCAGAAAATCTTGGGAAACCCCCCAAAAAAAGAATGAATGGAAAATAAATGAAAAATACCTTTAAAATATGTCATTTATGTGACAATTCTCCCCACCATGAAAACTTTTCATCCTGAAAAGTCAACCTTAAGCTTGATCGAAAAACAGGGACGGATACTCTTCCTCAGCCCATGACTTCTGATCCCATGTCTCATGTGTATCATTACCATACTGCCAAAGAACCTGGACCAGCGGAATAGACTTACCTCAAAGAACCTTCTCTTGGGAGTCCACTATTTGCATTGGCCACTCAAAAACTGACAAGTCAGACTCTATCTCTAGTTCTTCCCAACTCAGCACATGGGACAGATACGGGTTGTATTTTTTCAACTGGGAGACATGGAAGACGTCATGTATGGATGTCAACTAAGAAGGTAAGGACAACCTATATTACACCTTTCTAATAGGCTCGGTGATCTCAAAAGGTCCAACATATTGTGTCATTAGCTTCCCTTGATTCCCCAATCAATGATGACCCAGACGAGAGGCCACTTTCAAGAATACCCTATCACCCACAGTAAAATCTAGGTCTCAACGCCTCCAGTCAGCATAAGATTTATGATGACTATGAGCTGTCAACAAGCATTACCTAATCAGTTTGACCTTTTTAGAAGTATCCTGCATAAGGATCAGCCCCAATAGTGAAGTCTCACCTACCTCAGCCCAACACAGGGGGGTCCGACATGGCCGACCATAGAGCGCCTCAAAAGGAGCCATTCGAATCGAGGATTGGTAACTGTTGTTATAAGAAAACTCGACCAGCTCCAAATGGATATCCCAAGAACCTCCAAAGTCAAAGATACATTCATGGAGCTTGTCCACCAAAATCTAATTTTCCCACTCTGTTTGACCATCTGTCTAAGGATGGTATGTCATTCTCATCTTAATCTGAGACACCAAGGCCTTCTGAAGGCCTTCCTAAAACCAAGAAGTGAAATGGGGGTCTCTGTCTAAGACAACTGCTAATGGCACACCTTGGATCCTCACCACCTCCGAAAGATATAAATGGCCCAAATCATCCACTTTAGTTGAATCTCTGATCAGAATGAAGTGGGCTAATTTTTTCAGATGATCAATCACCTATTAAATGGAATTCTTACCCCGAGGTGTATGACATAAGCCAACAATTAAGTCCATGGTGACCTCATCCCACTTACTGGTGGGAATGGGTAATGGATGGAGCAAACTGGAGGGCCTTTGATGCTCTTCTTTCACCTACTAGCATGTGTAGCATCTCAACAGAAAGTCCTCTATGTATCATCTCAAACCAGGCCACCAGAACTGTCGACGAACATCATAATACATCTTGGTGGCACCCAGATGGACAGCCCACTGAGACTGGTGGCTATCCTCCATAACCACCTTCTGTAGAGTTAACGGCACTACTGAACAGACCTTTAATCACAAGATTCCCTCAGGAGACGACGACCAATCAGAGGATGTCTCCCCACCGTGAAGAAACTGCTTTGACTGCTGAAAAAGCTCATCATTGGCAATTCCCACTGAATCAACTCCAATAGAGAAAGATTCAACTGGACGCTCACCAAGAATTCCCCTCCACTGTATTCCATGGTTTCCACATGCATCTGAGAAAAGTGCCCCATCAAAGTCCACTCATCACTAGACTTCCTCAAAGCCTGCACTGGAACTCATCTGCTCAAAGCATCGTCCACCACGTTACCCTTTCCTGGGGTATAGACAATGTCAAAGTCGAACCCCTACAAGTACTTGATCCAACGATGCTGCCTCAAGTTGAGGTCCTTCTAAAATAAGATATAATCTAAGATTTTGTGATCAGAGTAGACCACAAACTTCTCCCCAAAGAGGTAGTGATTTCAAGTCTTCAAAGCACGCATCACTGCTTCCAACTCCAAGTCATGGTTCGGGTAGTTCCTTTCATGTGGTTGAAGTTGGAGAGAGTCATACGCCACCACGTGATCATCCTGCAAAAGCACGCATCCAAGACCCATACCTGAAGCATCACAATAGACCACATATCCCTTTACAGCCTCTGGAAAAATCAGTATGGTGGAAGTAGTCAACCGCCTCTTAATATCCTTGAACGATGCCTGAAATTATATTCCCCATACAAACTTCACCCCTTTCTGGGTGAGGGCGGTCATCAGTGAAGAAAACCGAGAGAAATCCCAAACGAATCTCCTGTAATAACCAGCCAGGCCAAGGAAACTCTTAATCTCAAACACATTCTTCGGATTCTCCCATGACATAACTGCACTAATCTTCTCGGGGTCCACTGAAACCCACTGCTCAGAGATCACATGCCCTAGAAATCTCACTTCCCTAATCCAGAAAGTGCACTTTAACAACTTTTCATAGAGGCGGTGATCCCGCAAAGTGCCCAAGACGATCCTCAAGTGATTTTCATGTTCCTCCTTAGAGCCAGAGTATACTATAATGTCATCCAAAAACACCACAAAAAAGGAATTAAGATATTGATGGAACACCCTATTCATGAGTGCCATAAAGACCACTGGAGAATTAGTCAATCCGAAGGGCATGACCAAATTCTCAAAGTGGTCGTACCTACTTTGGAAGGATGTATTTGGGATATCTGACTCCTTCACCCTGAGTTGATGATAACCTGAATGCATGTATATTTTTTAGAACCACTTTTCCCCCTTAAACTGATTGAAAAAATCATCTATTCTTGGAAAAGGGTATTTTTTCTTAATTTTTACCTTATTCAACTTGTGTTAGTCAATGCACAATCGGAGGGATCTGTCAGCCTTTTTTGAGAACAGCACAAGAGCGGCCCAAGGAGAGATGCTCAAGAAAATGAATCCTTTAGATTCTAAGTCGTCCAACTATATATTTAATTACCTCAGCTCAGTGGGGGTCATGTGATAAGAGGTAAGAGATATCATTTGTGTTCCTAGATCCAGATCAATTGAAAACTCCACATCCCACTTCAATGGAAAACCTGAGAAATCATCCAAGAATACCTCCGGAAACTCATTCACAATATGAGGTAGTGCACCTCCAGGGAAAATACCATCATCCTCTAGCATGAGCGATAACTAGATGGTAATACTTCCCAACTCTGGGAGTAGAGGTCCTGCGCGACCCGACCAAGGATCCCATTCTCCCCAAAAAACCTGATGAATCCCATCAAGTGCCGTGAAACTCACTCGCTACCTGTAGTAATTAATGTGTTCCTGGAAGTGTACTAGCCAATCCATGCCAAGTATTATGTCAAATAGTTCCATATTTAGAACTAGGAGGTCCCACTCCATCTCAACCCCTGACATGGAAATCAAACACAAGGGGCACCTGAGGCCCTGCTCCTTCTTCTTTCTCAGCGTTGTCAACAACTCCATCGTGAAAGACATCAAATCAGTTGGAAAATTTAGCATGTCCACAAAACGTGTAGAAATAAATGAAACAGATGTGCCAATATCAAAAATATTAGAAGCTATATAAAATTCGATCATAACGGTACCTCTAATTGTCGACGGTCCCACCTCTAATCCTGCTAGTGCCTGATCCACTACATGGAGATGTCTGGTCTCTGCCTGACGATGACTGCTCGTCTGTGGTTGTGCCCTGAATTGGATCTACCCAGAAGATGATTCATCCCTACCACCACGAACTCCAAATCAAGATCCCCCAGTCCTCGATGGATCGGATAGTGCTAGAACTCCTCTTGGAGCCACTGACCCTACCCCACTTAGGAGTGGATGTGACGCACCGCAGAAGCGCTGAAAATGCCCCATACGTCCACACTGGTAACAAGGATTTGGAGTAAGTGGAAATGCTGGTTGGATATGCCCAGACTTCCCAAATTTGTGGCACATGACTGATCTCGCATCAGAAGCTGCAGACAAAAACTGCCTAGAAGAGTGGCCTGAACTGCCACCTCCTTTCTTCACATGATCCTCCTGCTTCCTTTTCTTCTCTAAGTAGCTACCACTTCCCACTACTGATACTAAACCAAAGAATCCATCCCTACCTTTCCTATTTATCTCTACCATTCATGCTCGATCAATGACCTCAGCATAGGTCCTCAGCTTAAACAAGAACACATGGGAGTATATCTCTGGTCACAAGCCTTTCAAGAACCTCTGGGCCTTCACCTGCTCATTGGAGATAATTTTTGGAGCATACCGAACCAAATCAGAAAAATGGTTGGTGTACTCCATCATAGATAGATTCCCTTGAACAAGGTCCATGAACTCTCTGGACCTAGCATAAGCCAAGACCTCAGGGTAGTACTGTTCATTGTAGACAGCCTTGAAATCTCCCCAGCGCATTTGTTCATTCTTCCCAGTCTAAAGCACTGACTCCCAACACTTACGGCTAGGACCCTCCAATAAAAAGGAGTCACACTTAAACCTAGGCTCCTTGGGTGTTTCCAAAAACTCAAACATACACTCAATCACCTCGAGCCATTCTTTGACTTCTTGGGGTTCTGAGCTGCCTCGGAAGGTTGGAAGCTTGTTTTTTAGAAAATTATGAGATTTATCTTTTCTAGGACCCATATCTTCTTCCCTAGAAGGAATATGAGAAGAATTTGGTCCCTTCCCCAGAGCTTGGATAGCTCAGACCACAGCCTCAACTATCCTCTGATCAATCGGTGTGGGAGAACTCTTTCCGGCTTCCTCTTGTCGGTGTGTGGGAGCTTTCTGGGGAGGCATGTTGCTACAAAATGAAACAGTAACAAAACAATTATCAATACCACAATTCTGAAAATTTTATTCAAATAAATCAAATATAAATAATTTCAACATATTCCAGTAAAAAAACAAACAATTACTCCACATCCGCCTGATGTCCACGTGTGGTCTGCAGCACACACGTCTCACTTTGAAGTGAAGTCAATCCGTAAATTCCAACATCCCCTGGTGACACAAGGTCTACCACAAGAGGTGCAGGCTAGGAACCCTACTCACAACCCAACCCAAATCCCCAACATTCCTAGCTCCTATATGTCCCAACTCATCCCAAAATAGCAATATAACCCAAAAACATAAACCTCCTCTGATACCATTTTCTCACGAACCGAATCTGGTCGCCACCAATACCGACACCAAACTCGGCCCGTGATAAGATACAAAGGGATTTAACTATCCCCATGGTCGGTAACAAGTGCTCGGGTATCATTAATTTAGTTTTGGGAATGATTTACCCGAGTATGAAAGCATAAAACATTAAAAACGATCCATAATATAAATCTGAAATTTTCGAGCCAAACAAGTCTTAAAAAAAACCAAAATGGAATAAATTGGTCTAATGAAAATAAAATTATTCCAAATACAAATAAAGATAGCAGAAATATTTCCCCAATGACTCCACACGACAAGGGGTCATCACCCACAAGTCGTCTTCATAACTCCACACCAAGGATGAGAACTAAAACCCTGAACCGCCACCACCCAAAGCCTTTCCTTTACCTGAGTCACACATAACCAATTATACTTACACCCAAGGTGTGTAAGTAGGGTGTTATACTAATACCAATAGGATACCACCCAATTATTCCAAATAGAATGCAATACAATGTGAAAAAGCAAGCAGTTTTAATACGCAAAGAAAAGTTGTGATAAAATCCAAGAAATGCGACTTTCAATTGAAAACAGTTGATAAAATTTTCATATTTTTCACATATTTAAATAGAAATGTTATATAATTTAATTTACTTACAAAAACACCCCAATACAAGGGAAAATACCACAAACAAAATGAGTAACAAAATCAAGAACACCCCTAGGCACTAGATAGTCTCAGGCCCCATGTACCTCATACCTCGGTGTAAAGTAACCATAGTAAATCCATTCTCATCGAGCCACTAGTAAGGAACATACCCATAACATATTGGTCCCCAATAATTATCCACATAGTTTATTTAGAGTTTTCTTTATCCAAATGCTAAGTGAAATAGGGACAAAACTCATCTGGTCCACTAGTCGTACTAGTACACATTCGCCCCACCTAGGTACCCAGGCTTCCCCCTTTGTGCTCAAACAATTTCAGCATGCAACACATATCCATTTTCATTTAAAACACCACTATTGTTCACATTCACCCAATACAGTAGCTACACACATTTTATACCATTTAAAACATACAACAAAACACTTGGAGTTTCAATAAAACAACTTCTGCAAATCTTTCCTTGTTTTGCACCAAAAAATCTTTGAAAGCCCCACTTAAACACCATATGCATACTCACATTAACCAAAATAGAATTCAAAAAACCTTAAAATTTTCTTTAAACCCGTTACATGAGTTATAAAACAACCCCCAATAAGCATCACGTAGAATATCCATGTAAAGCACCTAATTCAACACCAAATGGGTACTCAAAAACCATTTTCGTAACAAACGTCACACAAAACCAATTTTGCAGCAACAACCAAATGATAATAACATTGAAAACATTATTTTCATCCCTAATACAGTTCAATAAAATCAACTAAATAATTATAGGGCACCCCTTAAGGATCCAACAAAAGATTTATATGAAAAAACCCCCAAATTTCACACGAAATTGGCATTAAAAATTCATTTGATTTATAATTTCCACTAAAATAAATTTTGGCAGAAACATTCAAATTAAATATAAATTAAAATACCATAAACACATCATCTATATCACAAATATTTCATACCAAAAGGAATAACCTACCAAAGTAATGAAAACCCTTGAATCACCGTGCAAAAATCAAGTCGCACCACCACCGCACCAAGAGGGGATTAGAACAAACCTAAAACCACAATAATTGGCCATTAAAATCCAAGGTTAAACCCTAGGTTTGAAACCCTACCCCATGGTCACTTGGTACTTCAAGGAAAAATAGAAGAAACACTAATCAAATAGAATTAAACCCTATTCAATTTGAAAGAGGAATGAAATGGATTAACTTACTTGAGGGATCTTGAAAAAATCTCCCCAAAACACTGATATCTGAAATTCAAAACAGTCACAATTCAGGTTTTGTTCGAAGAAGAATGAGGAGGTCATTTAGGAACTAGAATGGAGAAAAAATAGTAAGAATTGTGAGATTTAAGAAGGAATTAATTTACCTCTGCAATTCTAGACGATTTGAGAAACTCTATAATGTTCTACACTAATTCGCGATGAAGAAGAGCTCCAAAGAGGGGGGAAAGAGTCTGGGCAGTCGACTGGGTTCCATGGGCTTGGGTAAGGCTTGTAATCATCGATAAATCCTAAAAATTTAATAAGTTATTAAGGAAAAAATCATTTTTAAAACTGGAAATGGGATTCTGGGCAGGCCTAATCCCTTAAATAAAAACCCAAATACACCTTGGTTATGGATTTCTAAAGGCCCCAAATTTACATTGTGGTCTTAGTAGGTCTTGGTAGGCCAAGTATGAATTTGAATGGATGAAAAATGTTAAGAAACTAATTAGTTATAAAATAAACAAAAATTATTTTTAAAAATGGAATTAGGCTCACGGTTTGGCCCAATTCATGAAAACTCACTCATTCCTCCATAAAAGCTTGGGAAACCCCCAAAACAAAGAATGAATGGAAAATAAATGAAAAATACCTTTAAAATATGTCATGTATGTGACATCGTATGTCTATTTTTTATTCATATTCATCCTATTGGGTTCATAAAATATTAATTTTGTACAATAAATAAATAAATACACATAAGATATTTATTATCAAAGGTGAAAGTTATAGACAATTCTAATAAGGGAAACCCGACATTTGATTATTTCAAAAAATTTCAGTATTTTTTTTGAAGAAAATGGGAAATTGAATTTAAGAAAATAATTACTCGACTATGGTAGGTATTATCCTATAAATTCATTAAAAGGTGAAAGTTATAGACCATTATCATGCTCATCATCTCATCTCCTGAACATTTCTCATTGCATTCTATTGTTTGACACACATCCTCAATATCTTGTGTACATGCACCTATATTGCTTGAAATACTCTAAGAGGTAGTCATTCATGGGATGACTATTTCTCATAGTAGTACAAGCAACATAAAATACATGGGGGTGAGTCTCAAGTAACAAAATGAAATAACTATTTCGGAGAGAAACTGATGAGGATGACAGTTGTCTATAAACGAGATGGGAGATGAGTCTCAAGCAACAAATTTCAATAGTAATTGTTGTTTGACACAGATCAAGCCTTTTTTAAATTCCCTAAACAAATAAAAATATTATATAGGAAATTAAGGAGTAATAAGAAACCCAAATATAATAAACAAGAATAATAAACTCTCATTCAATCAATTAGAAGTTATAAAAATTCACTGATAAAATATTTTAATAAATAAATAGTTATTTCATATACATGGATGGTAATCAAAGATTCCTATGGGTGGAACCAACAAATATAGACCTAAAAAGATGAGTATATAAAAATAATTTTTAATATATAGAATTTTATAACCACCATTCTATTTTTTGGAACAAGTGATGTAACAACCTGAGGAATTATTACATTTAATATTAATGGTATATCAAATATTTGAAAATATATCAAGACTCTTGGGATGTCATATCTCCACACTGACCCTTACCAAGGATTTTAAGGTGGTCATCACATCAGATCTACCCATCTGAAGAATTCTAGGGAGGTCATCTAATACACATTGACCCATCCTTAAGATTCTAGGAAGGTCCATAAATAAGTTGACATAAATAAATAATACACATCAACAAGATATATCACAAACAAGGGAGAAAAACACACCAACCCTTGCAACATCCATTCCATACACACTAGCTTCTACCGAGATGGAATGACTCCCATGAGGTCACATTTTCTAAGTGGACTACCCTTACTTCACTCAGAAATCTAAGTGGAATCACAAAATTAATATATCTATAAAACATCACTCTTCGTCTAAAATCTCTACCGCATAAATATGAAAATAACTAGTCAGTTAAAAACACCAGGAAGTAGTCTCATAGGCTACCCAACAACCATTATGAAAATGTATACATACAAAATTATATAGATGATGTAAAATGGGATGAGACTTCTACCATATGGTTAATTCCACTATTTATCCAATGAAAGTAAAGCATGATTTATCCACACTTTCACATAAATAAAAGAGTATCTCACAAATCCTCTACATTAATTCACAATAGCAATTGAGAAGGAAGGAGATGCTCATATGGCCTGGAAATGGAGCTGGGAAGGCTCACAATATAGGTGTTTTACACTCTAAAAATTACAAGCATCAAAACGGATGATCTCGATGGACAAATCTCCAAAATGGCTAACTCACCACACTCATAATAGAAAAATAGCCTCCACCACAGCCAAAGACATTGATGTTTTACACCCCAAGTTCCCCAAGAGAAAGTAGAGAAATACTTATGTTTAATAGAAACTAGAGAAAGACTTATGTTTGAGCCTTGGATTTGTTCAGCCCTTGAATCGCCTGAGCCTTGGATTTGAGCCTTGGAATTGTTTGGGCCTTGATTTGAGCTTCGATTCACCGAGGAGGGGCATCAGCAGCAGGTAGCTTCCACAAAGAGATTTGGATATCGTGAACTGGTTCGCGCTTAAGTAATAAGCGCTAATAAGAGGCATATTTATCCAAACAAAATTAGTGCTGATGTGCTAAAGTTTTAATGCCTATAAATATAGCTTTTATCAGCGCTAAAAAGTGTTGATAAAGATATCTTTTATTAGCTCTTATTACTTAAGTGCTGATAAAGGATTTATAATTATAATTATAAATAAAAAATTTGGTGTGTATATATATATAATCAATATATATAAATATAAATATAATAAAGATATTATTTATTTAAATGTATTTATTATAATTTTATAATTATTCAAATATATAATTATTTATTTATAATTATATAAATATTTTAAAAAATATATATTTAATAAATCTATATAAATATAAATATAGTAAATATATTCATTATTTAAATAAATTTATTATAAATTTAATAATTATTTAAAAATATATAATTATTTATTTATAATTAAATAAATACTTTTTAAAAAAATTATTTATTTATATTTATAAATATATAAATGTAGAAAATGTGAATTTATAAATATTTTTTTACAAATATATTTTTAACATTATTAATGAATATTTAATCTTAATTGCATGCATGTTAAAAAGGAGTGAAATTGAATATATTAAAAATAAGCACACTTAACAATATTAAAAAAATGGATCAGTTTTGTGTGTGTGTATTGTATATAAAAATGCATTAATTATATATATGTGAAATAAATATAACATACATTTTATCTATCTTAAATTGAAAAATAAAACGACATTCAATTATGTCCATTACTCTATGAAATTAATCGGTATTTTTAATTCATATTAATTTTTAATTATAAACCATTATTCACTAAATATATGACTATTTAATGTAAAGCATGGATATTTTGTATTATATAAATCATATTTATATACATTCATATATATATATATATTAATATTTATTAACATTATCAATAATTATTTAATCAATAAAATGTTTAATATGTTTCTCAATTTACTTATTTTTATTTTTTATTTTTTTAATTTTCATTTTGCATACACATATATAAATTTAATATATATAATTTTTAGCATTATTTATAATATATATATATATAATAATCAACCTTTTCATTTTTATCAATAATTATTTACTTATTAAAAATTTCTATATTTTTTTTAATATTAATTATTTATTTATTTAATTATTTCATGTAATTATGACCTTTATCAACACTAAAAAACACAAATAAAGGATTTATTTATGAGTGCTAAAAATAAAGTACTGAAAAAGGGTTTCATTTATCAACACTATAAATAAAGTGCTGATAAAGCTTACCCTTTATTTACAAATAAAGTGCTGAAAAAGGTTACCTTTCATCAACGCTAAAAATAAAGCGTTGATAAATGGTACATTTTATCAGTACTGACAAAAAACGCTGATAAAGTGTAAATTTTATCATCACTAAAATAAAAGAATTGATAAAATGTACAATTTATTGATGCTTATTTCTAACTCTGATAAAGGTCATCGGTGTTAAATGCCTATTTTGTAATAGTGACATATGGGCTTAGACCTGATCATTTTGGGTCATTCAGCCACTTAATAAAGGGCTTGTGGGTATTGTAATAATAAAAAGCTTACAATAATGTGCTATATATATAAAGGCCGGATATTTTGGGCTATCCCTTAGGGGGGATATGACCTCACTTTCCCTCATGTGTGTACGTGATGTGTGTGTGTTTAGTTGTAATTATACCCCCAATTCACTACCACAAATGCGGGTAAGGGAAGCGCTCGGGTTTTATCAGCACTAATCAAAAAGCACTGATAAAAGGGGGACTTTTATCAGTGCTAGAAAAAATCACTGATAAATCTACCCTTTATTTGTGCTAATATTAGCACTGATAAAGTCCCCCCTTTATCAGTGCTGACAAAAAGAACTGATAAAAAGGTGTCTTTATCAGCACTAACAATAACGCTGATAAAAGTTTTTAATAGAAAATATTATTAATTTATATAAAAATATTTTAATTATATTCAAAAATAATGTTTATATGTATACATTATATAAAAACGCATGTTTATTATGTTTATTATGTTTATGTTTTATTCATGTTTATTATGTTTATTAGTTTTAGTTATATCTTTATTATATATTTATTATACTATATGTTTATAATATTATATATAAATACTTTTTAATATATATATACACAAATACTTATTAAATATATATATATATATATTTATTTATGTTTCCAAATTAATGTGTCAATTGATGCGCACGTTCTTCTCATGAATATATGTTCATTTTTTACCCTAATGTTGGCCATATATACCATAGTACTATATATACTTGGTGTATTCATTCATTTCCTATATATATGAATCTTTATCTTCTCATAAATGCTTAAAATCACGATAAATATATTTAAATAAACAATAAATGTATTTATTATATTTAAAAATATAAATATTTACTTATACATAATTATTTAATTTTTAAATATATTATATATTATTATAATTATATATAACAAATTAAATATAAATATGTTTAAATAATTATAAAATTAAAAAGAATATTTTTTTTAAATGAAAAATAAATATTTATGAATACCTTTTGAATATATTTATTTATAAATATATGACTTTAATGAATATATACACAAACATAGACATATATATATATATATATATTTATTTAAATACTTATGAAATTAAAATTAAAAACAATATATCAATTTATATTTACATATATTTAATTATAATTTAAATTATAAAATTATATATATATTTAATTATAATTTATACACAAACACCATAAATATATATATATTTATTTATTTATTTATTTATTTAATTATAATTTGTTTTATTAAATTATAATAAATATATTAATTATAAATATTTATAAAATTATAAATGTAATAAATATATTGGTTATAATTTTATAATTATGAATAAATGGTATATTTTATCAGTGCTAATTAAAAATCACTGATAAAACATCCATTTATAAGTGTTTTTTTAGCACTGATAAAGATTGGTCTTTATCAGTGCTAAAAAAGCGCTGATAAAGGCTTGTTTTATTAGCGCTTTCAATTTTAGCACTGATAAAACATACTTTTATCAACACTTTTTTATCTAGCACTGGTAATAGTGTCGTCAGGTTTTATAAATTAACCATAACTTTCTCCTCTTTCCTCTCACTCTCAAGCTCTCGCAGAAGTCAATCCATGTCATCATCGTTGCCTCCTCTCCTACCTCCTCTCCTACCTCCTCCTCCTCCTCCTCAGTCATTGACTCCTCTACCACTGTAAACGGAATTCAAATTGTGGTATGGATTTTATTTTTATTTGTACCTCATAATTCATATTTTTCCAATGAACTTTATGAATTTGTATTCTTTATGCGGTGAATCATTTATTGCACAACCACATGCATTCTCAATGATTCTTTATTCTCTTAGTATCCATCATCAAATGATCCCTTGATGATAACTTTGAGTGGACAGGTTTTCATCAATCATGATTATACCTCCTCCATTGTTATTCTTGATCCCTTATAATTGTGTTTATCATGAGACTTCATCACAGATTATGGATTAAGGTGTGGGTGTGGATTATGAATGAACAATGGTATGAAGAGGTGATGTTGGGCAAGTGGGATAATGGTCAATGCACATAAGGTGATTTTAGAGTGGATATTTTCCATGGATTTGATCAAGGGATGAGAAATAAACTATGAGGGGTGTGACTATGAAGAGTAAATTAGCAGGAAAGACCCTTAAGGGTCTTGGATAGAAATGAGGTTAACTATGATGTGATTTTTGGTGATTTAAGGTGTAAATGGCTTGAACTGTGGATGAATATAGGAATATGGGTGAAGAACATGACTCCATAATGTGCAATTCAAAGGAATGCATGCTATGTACCTCCTTAGATGTGGTGATAGGGTTTTAGGAAATTATAATTATCACACAACATACGGTATGGATTCACACACCATGTAGTCTATATAAAATTAACTTCCGCGTGCATGAGATTAAGTTGGTAGGCTGAGTACATAACTAGCCACATGAAGTGTAGTTTGATTAAATTCCATGTATTCCTACATGACATGACTCAGGTATTAGTACACACGTAAGGTGACATCCATATAATAAACAACATGTGTCCACAAAGACACACTGTGTAGTCAGGGACTACAGGTCTTGACTATCTAATAGTACACACTAAGTACTCACGTGGGAATCAAACATTGTGTATCACCTCAAAATTTCCATGTACACCAAGATGACATGGATCTATGTATTATAGATATATTTCAAGTACCTATTGGTCTCATAATTTCTACACATTATATTGAAATCTATGTACATTGACTTCACATCCCATGTGAAGAGGCAATACATGACAATACTATTGTTGAGAGGATATACACTATGTACCCTTAATGTACATGCCATGTTCTTTTCCTAACCTTCATGGGTTTTTGTATCACCTAGTTCATGACCCATATTTAGGTGCATGAATACATCATGTTGATTTTATATATAGAACGTAGTGGTGATATTCTCTTCAACATCATAGGTGGGATGTGAGGTGATTCATCCAATTTAATAATCTTAGTTATGTAGGAATGAAGATGGGGATTGTGTATGTTGATCAAATAATTCATGGGGTAGGGTTTTTCCATGGTTATGTGCTAATGGTAGGGTGTAGGTTCCCCATATTCTTCATGAAGTTTGGCACTCCCCCATACACATAGAGCACAAGTCTCCCAGATCAAGTAGGGGGTTGGTACTCCCTCAACACTAATGAGGTATTGATCCCCCACACACAGCTAATAGAGTTTAGTACTCTCCCACATATCCATAGATTTTGATACTCCATCTTCTAAAGAACACTCCTTGATGTGGCGAGGGTCCTCTATTAGGGATTGCAACTCCCTCGACCAATGTATATACTTCACTGAGGTGTTGGTACCTTTCTATATATTTTTATAGGTGACGTGGGTTTGTTCATAACTAGGTAGTTATGATAGTAAGTCTTAATACTCCCTTGATCAAGATATGGCATTAGTTAAGGCATGGTTTCCCCTATAGGTTTCTAGAAAAGTGATTTGATAATGGTGGGAAACAAGGTATGGTACTCCCCCGATTTATGTGTATACCTCAACAAGTAGTGGGTTCCCCTTAATAGATTTTGGGAGTGTTTTAGAAAAAATGTTGAAGAAATTAGTTACTTTAAGACTTGTGACTCCTCAGGTACCCCTTGGTTTCCTTAGAGATGTAACACCCTAAGAATTTACAAATAGATTTATAGAATGCATAAAACATTGAGTCTCTACAAAACACCACATTGTTATAACATAGTCAAGTAAACATAATTTTTTCACCTCTCTGATTTGAATTTTGAAAAACTGACATACACGGTTGTGTTTAGTAAAATATTTAGAGTCTGATAAGACAAACTTAATTTTTAGTGAATGGTAACATACCCTTATGAATAGTGACATACCCATATGAATAATAATGAATATTAATAAATAGTAAACCATATAAAAAATAGAAACTTCACCCATTAATGTATCGATACAATTTAGACATCTTAAAAGTGAAAAAACATAGTATAAGTATTGGTATTTTTGCATGACATAAATATTTAAATTATAATTTTATAATTAATTTAATAATTTAAAATGTAAATTTATTTTCCTAAAATTTGATCACAAATTGTTACTTTATTTTCTTATGATTATAATATAATTTTACCGTACCTTGATTAATTTCTCAAGGTCTTATAAAATGAGTTATAGTTTTAAAGTGGTTTTTTTAGAATAAATTATGATTTTATTTAAAAATTAAATTAAAAAATTTAAAAAATTATTTTAAAAAAAATGGAATTAATTTTTTAATTCTAAACATTTTAAAATTGTTAGGGTGAATTTTTGGAATTTTTCTAAAATACTTGAATTTTTCATAAATAGTAAAAATACAGTTTTGAGTTTTCGGTAGTTAATGACATCATAATGACATAATAATTAAAATAAAAGGATGATAGACTCTTTTACAGTAAAATATGACATGAGGTGTACTAATTGGATAAAACCATGGGAAAATACCATTGTAAAGCCCATGGTTTTACAAAAACCACTAAGGAGGTATCTTTTTAAATTAATAAAACATTCTCTCTCTTTTACTATAAATACCCAATAATACATTCATTTTATTTCATTAAAAATCCATAATCCTATAATATATGGTGGTTTTACCTCCCTATGAGTCCTCCAAAGGTTTCCTTAAGCCCCCAAGATCCCAACCTTCAAGTTCTAGGAGTTACTCCACAAGGTAAGGAAACCTTTCACCCTCCTATTTTAGTCAACACTTCTTTTATGTTATCTTTTTGAATTTCCATTATCATATGTTGGGGTTTGATATTATGTATTCCTATTACTATCCTTTTTATTTACATATTATGAGATACCCTTTTTCTCTCATCAATTCATTTTTTGAAATTTTAAGCGACATCATTAGGCTGCCGAATTTTCATAAGGGATCTCTCAACTTTTCTTTTATTTTCAAGTTCGTCTCTTTTCTTTTTCTCTCCTAACCTCCTCTATATAAATTACCATGATAACTCCATTATAATATATATACTGTAATTATATCATGTTAACGGAAGAACCATAATCATTATTCTTACTCCCTCCCTTTTATTTTTATAAACGAAATCAACGTCCATGAGATTCCAATTTATAACCTTCATGGATGACGAAGTTTTGTTCTTCAGTTTATCCTTAATTACTGGTCATTAAACCATTTATATGGTTTAAATAGACTATAATATATGTATTATAACCTAATTAATATTCAGGAACCAGTATATAGACATTTTATTAATTTATATGACAAAACTTGTTCATAATAATCCAAATAATGCCAAATAATCGAAGTGGTTGTCATCTAATGATTCATCCTCATTCCATGTAAATAAATGATATAAATGACCATCAACAATTCATTATGTTCATAGATAATATTTAATTTCAATTTTTGAGATTTAAAACCATTCCACATGAACTCCATTAATTAAAAACAAGTGAACCGTTTATGAAAATCAAGAAAACAAACACTCTAGAACGACATAATTCAATATAATAACTTATCAATAAGTAAATAAGTGAACTAAACCGAATTATGATGAAATAAATACATGTCTAAAAGGTTATAAAATAAGTTATTAATAATTCTAATTTCATATTCCAGGATCTTAATTTGAAGAGCGGAATGCATTCAGACTTAAGGTAAGGGTTTCTTCATCTCACTTCCATTTTTGTGAAATTTTTCATATTCACAACTAATACTTATGTATGGTGTATGTATACTTCCCATTGATGTAACATATCATGAATATATTTATTTTCATGGTATTAAATTTATCATTTTAATATTATTAATTTAGGGGTATATGAATCGTTTGATTACAAAGTGGTAAAGGTTTCTTCATCTCACTTCCATTTTTGTGAGATTTTCCATATTCACTACTAATACTTGTGTATGGTGTATTTATACATCCCATTGATGTAACATATCGTGAATATATTTATTTTCATGGTATTAAATGTATCATTTTAATATTATTAATTTTGGGTCATACGAATCGTTCGATTACAAAGTGCTAAGGGTTTTCTACCCGAACTTCCATTTTCATTCGGGTTACTTTCATTATCTAATTACCTCTATGAAATTCTTATGTTTTATTATGTAATCCTCAAAAAATCTGTGTGAGTGTTTTATATTTTTTTACCAACCATAATAATTCCTTATTTTATGGGGATTTATGCGTTTTATAAGGAACTTTCAAAATTATTTCTGAAATACAAACCCGATTCAAGGGATCTTTTCGAATTGTTACCTGTTTTCATGTATACACCAGAATCTATTTTCAGCCACCATTATTTTTATAAAAACACTAATTTTATCATCAAAAATTATCTTGGGTCATTTTTTTATTTAATAGAACAAACATGTCTTTCCACTTTAAAATTCTCTATAATACTTTCCTTAAAATGCTCTAAAATATTTTAGTTCTAAAGAATCTTAAGAACTCTTTTTACATGATTTCACTTCAGTGGTACATAATTTATGCCTAAAATATAATTTCAATGTCATAGTGTTTTATTTTTTGAGATATTGATTTTTTTACAAATTTATTTCATGGAAAATATAAAGGATTTTCCAAAAGAACTCTTCTTTCCAAAGTAAAAGGGATTTTCCTCATCTCACTTTATCTTTTATGAGATATATTCCTTGTTCACCACTTACTTATTACATGGGGTGTATGTACTTCCCTTTGGTAAATCATATCTAGAGTCTCCTTATTATCATGATATTCTAAGTGATTATGATTTTAATGTTTCAAGGTAGTATGGGACACTTTGAAATGTTTAAGGATTATTTCCTCAAGAATTTTTCAATGGTCTCATTTAAATGTATCTTTATCTATATCAACATCATTTGTTGAATCTTGTACATCATTAAGGTTTATCTACTATGATATCATATACCATATTTAATTGAATGGTTTATTATTAGGTTGATTGTGTATGTGCTATCTTAAAACCATTTACCAATTTACTCGGAATGGTTAGTGTTTAAGCTTAATGATTGAGGAAAGTTATTTACATTTCATATATTAGTTTCAGTATGAATGTATATGTTGTTTATGTTTATCTTCTCTCATATAAGGAATGAATTGGACTTATTATGTGATGGGTGGGTCCTTATATATCCCCTCGATTCCTCGGTAGGTCTCATCAGATAAATAGACGTAGAATTGGCTGAGGCCTTTCCCAATGTGATATATGGATTTAGCTTAGGCCTAAATAATTTTTGAAGTCTTGTCTGAGGCCAAGAAAAAATGTTTTAGAATATCTTTCATATGCACTTCCCTCATTATGAATCTATTAATTGAAAGTTCATGTGGTTATTCAACTATTATAATAACCATCATTATGTTATATTATGGAAATATTTACTCATATCATATTCCTGCCATATTATGTTCAAGTTTATTTTTAAAGGCATTTGTTTTCAATTATTCACCATGTATAATGTTTATGTTATCTTCCGCTGTATTTCTTACTCTTATTGAGAATTTGAGATCACCCCTTTCTTATGTTTCATTTTTTTCAGGATATGAAGAAGTAAGTTATGAGTGATTTGCAGGCATAATCTAGGAGGCATGGATGTTTCTAATGGAATAAATTAGGGTTGTTTTCCTTTAAATATGTAATGTTGAAGTTATATATGTATCTTCTTTCCAAATTCTATTAAACTAATCGGTACTTCGGGATGTGTATTCCTTGTTTATATTCCAATGTAATAAAATAAGGCACCAGCTCTGGGAAACTGAGGTTAGCTCCTTACAGTTGGTATCAAAACTTGGAAACTAGATTAGAAAATTTAAATTAGGGAACAAATCCCTAAGGGACGATTTGAGGACAAATATACAATAATTTCCTAGAATAATGGTAAGGAATATATTATGTGGATATTTCTAGCTAATACATACTTTTTTGGATACAAACAGGTAGAGGTGGCTTTGGCATAGATGTACCTAGGAGTGAAAACTCTGACAAGGAGTTTCGGTCTTGAACTGGGATATCCTAGTACACAAAAACAGGCCTTGCAGCACTCTTGGTATTGACACTCTCGGGGGATATGCTTAGGAAAATTCACATTATATTTACCCACCATTATGAAGTATTTATGCCCCCAAAGAAAACAAATTATATGGTTTAAGTATTTACAATGCATAAATTTATGTTCTGTGTTATACCATGTTTAGAGTCATAAAGAGTTCATAATGTTACCAGCTAATATATAATATGGAATTGATTAGAAATAGTGCATAGTAGAATAAATGAGAACTTCACTAATGTCTGAGATGCGAAGAGTAAGAAGGATCATATCTCTGATGGTCTTAAGCCATAATTTCAAAGAAATATTGTCTCCCAAGTGTCCTCATTATATGAGTAAATAATATCAAGTTTTGACAAGGTATTTAAAAACTTCTCTGAGTCATATGTATTTTAAGGGAAGAAAATGAAGAAGAGGATGGTAGGGAAAAACATGGATAAAGGGAAGAAGAGAAAGATTTATTTTCCCACATGTGATAATTGTGGAAGGAAACACCTTGGTATATGCTTGATAGTAAAAGGAGTTTGCTTCAAGTGTGGAGAAAAAGGACACCACTCTCATAATTGCAAGACAAGGAAAGAATTTCCCTATATTCAATGCTTCAACTACAAGGATATGGGACACTATGTGAATCAGTGTCCCAAGCATCAAAGGAATATACCCCAAATGATGATTTTGGATAATGATCAAGTTATGATGCTACCACAGATTAAGTAGAATGATTAATATTCCTATTCAATAATCACTTAATTTGAATATTTTTTCAGTATTGTACTGGTTGTAAGAATTATGAGATTTATAAGGATTGTACTGCAATAATATTTTATTAAGAATTTTAGGTCATATGGTGAATGTTATAAAGGAAAAGTGATTTAGTAGAAAGTTAAACTTTTTAGAAAACACATGATTGAGGGAAAGACCACCCTTAATATATATATCTCATGTTGAGATATTGATGAAGAAATGATTGATTTGGATAAGTATCGACTACCTTAGAACTCATTATTGACTTGTTGAGAAGTGGTCTCTGCTATCATCGATAAATTTTACATCACTTTTGGATTTAAGGAATATATCCAATAACATGTATCTTACTTAAGGAATATATAGAAATGCATGTTTCCGATATGGTTTTTATGGTAATTCAAGTTATTACCATATTTCAAGAGGATACAAGATGATTTTATTCACGTGTTTGGAATGTAAATTTTAGATCTTATTCTTATTGATTAAGGTTTAATGATAAGTTCATCTTGTAAATTTAGAGGCCTTCATTATAATGTGTTGAATAATTATATTTTTGAATTATTAACCATTTATGAAATGGTTTAAGTTGATCATTGTATGGGTGTTAGAGTTTAATGTCACTACATGATGGTTTGGTTATTCTTCCTTGACCATGTTTTCCGATTAGAATCTATTATTTTGTAGTAACCAATGATTTTCCCTTTCCTCTTATTAATAGATTATTTTAACTATATTCTTGATGTGGTTTTCCCACAAGTGATTTTTCAAGTATCAACCATTAACTCTTGAAGTTCAATTTCAAATTTCGAGGATGAAATTTTTATAAGGAGGGGATAATGTAACACCCCAAGAATTTACAAATAGATTTATAGAATGCATGAAACACTGATTCTCTACAAAACATCACTTTGTAATAACCTAGTCAAGTAAACATAATTTTTCAACCTCTGTGATTTGAATTTTGAAAAACTGACATACACGGTTGCATTCAGTAAGATATTTAGAGTCTGATAAGACAAACTTAATTTTTGGTCAATAGTAACATACCCTTATGAATAGTGACATAAAATTATTAATAGTAATGAATATTAAATCATATAAAAAATAGAAACTTCACTCATGAATGTATAAATACAATTTAGATCTTAAAAGTGAAAAAATGAACATAGTATAAGTATTGGTCTTTTTGTAAGACATAAATATTTAAATTATAATTTTCTGATTAATTTAATAATTTAAAATGGAAATGTATTTTCATAAAATGAAATCACAAATTTTTAATTTATTTTCTTATGATTATAAGATAATTTTTCAGGACCTTTATTAATTTCTAAAGGTCATATAAAATGAGTTATAGTTTTAAAGTGGTTTTTTTGGAATAAATTATGATTTTATTTAAAAATTAAATTAAAAATATTTTGAAAATTATTTTCAAAAAATGAAGTTAATTTTTTAATTATACACATTGAGAAATGGTTAGGGTTAGTTTTTTGGATTTTTTAAAAATACTTGAATTTTTCGGGAATAGTAAAAATACACTTTTGAGTTTTTGGAAGTTAATGACATCATAATGACATAATAATTAAAATAAAAGGATGATAAACATGTTTACAGTAAAATATGACATTAGGTGTCCCAATTGGTTAAAACCAAGGTCAAATACCATGGGAAATCCCATAGTTTTACAAAAACCACTAATAAGGTGTCTTTTTAAATTAATAAAAAAATCTCCCTCTTTTACTATAAATACCCACTCATCCATTCATTTTATTTAATTAAAAATCCATAATCCTTGAATATATGGGGTTTTTACCTCCCTAGGAGTCCTCTTAAGGTGTTATTAATCTCCCAAGGTCCCAACCTTCCAGTTCTAGGAGTTACTCTACAAGGTAAGGGAACATTTCACCCTCCTCTTTTAGTCAACACTTCTTTTATGTTATCTTTTGAATTTCCATTCTCATATGTTGGGGTTAGATATTATGTATTAATATTACTCTAATTTTTATTTCCATATGATGATATACCCTTTTTCTCTCATCAATTCATTTTATGAAATTTTAAGCGATGTCGTTAGGCTGCCGAATTTTCATAAGGGATCTCTCAACTTTTTTTTTATTTTCAAGTTCATCTCTTTTATTTTTCTATACTTACCTACTATATCCAAATAACCATGATAACTCCAGTATAATCTATATACTATAATTATATCATGTTAATGGAAGAACCATCATCATTATTCTTACTCCCTCCCTTTTATTTTTATAAATAAAATCAATGTCCATGAGGTTCTAATTTATAACCTTCATGGACAACAAAGTTTTGTTCTTAAATTTCTCCTTTATCACTGGTCATGAAACCATTTATATGGTTGAAACAGACTATAATATATTTATTATAACCAAATTTATATTCAGGAACTAGTATATGTACATATTATTAATCTATATGACAAAACTAGTTCATAATAATCCAAATAACGCCAAATAATCGAAGTGGTTGTCATCTAATGATTCATATTCATTCCATGTAACCAAATGATAGAAATGAACCTTAAAAATTATTTATATCCATAAATAATATGTAATTTCAATTCTGTATATTTAAAACCATTCCACATGAACTCCATTATTTAAAAACAAGTGAACCGTTTATGAAAATTAAGAAAACAAACACTCTAGAACGACATAATTCAATATAATAACTTATCAATAAGGACATAAGTGAACTAAATAGAATTATTTTGAACTAAATTCATGTCTAATATGTTATTAAATAAGTTATTAATAATTCTAATTTCATATTCTAGGATCATAAGTTGAAGAGCGGAATGCATTCGGACTTAAGTTAAGGGTTTCTTTATCTCACTTCCATTTTTGTGAGATTTTCCATATTCACTACTAATACTTGTGTATGGTGTATGTATACTTACCATTTATGTAAAATATAATTAATATATTTATTTTCATGGTATTAAATGTATCATTTTAATATTATTAATTTTGGGGCATACGAATCTTTTGATTACAAAGTGGTAAGGGTTTCTTCATCTCACTTCCATTTTTGTGAGATTTTCCATATACACTACTAATAATTTTTTATAGTGTATGTATACTTACCATTGATGTAAAATATCATGAATATATTTATTTTCATGGTATTAAATTTATCATTTTAATATTATTAATTTTTTGGAATACGAATTGTTTGATTACAAAGTGGTAAGGGTTTTCCACCCGAACTTCCATTTTCATTGGGGTTACTTTCATTGCCTAATTACCTCTATGAAATTATTATGTATTATAATGTGATCCTCATAAATTCTTTTTGAGTGTTTTATATATGTTTACCAACCATAATACTTTCTTATTTTATGGGGAGTTACATTTTTTAAAAGGAACTTTCAAAATTATTTCTGAAATACAAACCCGATTCAAGGGATCTTTTCGAATTGTTACCCGTTTTCATGTGTACACCAGAATATATTTTCAGCCACCATTATTTTTATAAAAAATCATTTATCATGAAAAATTATCTTGGATCATTTTTGGATTTAATATAACAAACGTTTCTTTCCACTTTAAAATTCTCTTTAATACTTTCCTTAAAATGCTCTAAAATGATTTAGTTCTAAAGAATCTTAAGAACTCTTTTTTTATGATTTCACTTCAATGGGAAATCATTTATGCCTAAAATATAATTTCAATGTCCTAGTATTTTATTTTCTAGGATATTCATTTTTTTTTAACTTATTTCATGGTGAATACAAAGGATTTTCCAAAAGAACTCTTCTTTCCAAAGTAAAAAGGATTTTTCTCATATCACTTTATCTTTTATGAGATATATTCATTGTTCACCACTTACTTATTACATGTGGTGTATGTATAACATCCCGTCTTTTTATAACATAACTTTTCATTCCATTACACGGAACTGAGGATCTTTAAGGTTTAGTGTCTTGGAAACAAGGAACATAAAACATGAAACAAAAAAAAACATTCTTCTTAAACACTTGAAAGGCTTCTCCTCATGTTCACCCTAGGCTCATTACTGCATATCATAACCTGGGGACATACATCAAAAGGAAGAGTGAGCAGAAGGCCCAGCAAGGGAAACAAGTGAATCATTTTACATATGAACTTGAGATACATCAATAAAGTCATGAAAAGAACTTTAATGCATGAAAATGAAATCATGAGGCATATCATAATAAAAATAAAACTTTTTCATAACTTGAAGATGTGGCTACATAATTTAACATAGACAATCATGAACATATCACCAAGGTCCATCCCCAAGGTGTCATTTTAAAATTACCATGGTTATTCACCAAGGTATCGTGAAAATTGTAATCTCTAGTGGTTACATCATTACGCAATGCATTCGAGCGCTATCAGGGCGCACCCTTAAATGTGCCTTTATTATCATGTGAGCCACATATATCATCATCAAACATTTCATAAATAACCCATATAGCATAAAGGAAATGGGTTTCATTTCATAATCATAACTTTTTAAAAACTGCTTTAAAGACATGATCTTTATATCACTTTAAAACCCACAGAAAAGGAAGGTGGGTCTCATGTATGTAAATCCCAGAATTTAAAATAGAACATTTTGGTATATATGTGAATACCCCTTTAGAAGAAAGAGCTTTGAGTATTTACTTAAGAAAATAAAAGGACTTTAGAAAAAGAGATAGACATTTTGAGACAGAAATTCTGCAGCATAACGGCAATGTTCTGAGGTTTTAGAAGACATTAAAAGAGAGGTAAAATGGGTCAAACATTCATAAATGACCCATAAAATAGTACATGGACAGAATAAGAAGGATACATGATCATGGTAATGAGATTTCAAGGACATACCATTTGAAATGAAAAACATGGAAGGAAGAAAAAAAAATATTTCTCTTATGAAAGTTCGGCAGCCTAACGGCGTTACTTAAACCTCAACAAAAATGATTTGAAAAGATCAAATAGGATCTCTCATCATGTGAAAATAAGAGTTCAGTATGATAGATATAGACATAATTCCCCAACATAACAAAAAGGAACTTGAAAGAATTGACATGAAAGTAGAACTTCAAAATGAGAAGGGTGAAGAACCACTTAAAAAATTCGGCAGCCTAACGGCGCCACTTAAAACATCAAAATACTGAATTGAAGAGATCAAATGGGGTCTCTCATCATATGAAAATAAGATTCCAGTATGATATATATAGAGATCATACCCCAATATAACAAAAAGGAACTTGAAATAATTGACATGAAAGTAGAACTTCAAAACGAGAAGGGTGAAGAACCACTTAAAAATCCGGCAGCCTAACGGCGCCACTTAAAACATCAAAATACTGAATTGAAGAGATCAAATGGGGTCTCTCATCATATGAACATAAGAGTAAAGTATGATATATATAGAGATCATACCCCAATATAACAAAAAGGAACTTTAAATAATTGACATGAAAGTAGAACTTCAAAACGAGAAGGGTGAAGAACCACTTAAAAATTCGGCAGCCTAACGGCGCCACTTAAAACATCAAAATACTGAATTGAAGAGATCAAATGGGGTCTCTCATCATATGAACATAAGATTCAAGTATGATATATATAGAGATCATACCCCAATATAACAAAAAGGAACATGAAAGACTTGAATGAAAATAGAACTTGAAACGAGGAAGGTGAAAGAATCCCTTAAAAATTCGGCAGCCTAACGGCGCCACTTAAACATTCTTAAAACGAATTGATGAGAGAAAGGGGGGTATCTCATCATATGAACATGAAATAGGCAGTAGGATGAATATAAAATAACATCCTCCAACATAATAACATGGAGTATAAAAGAAAAGACATAAAAGAGATTACTTGAAAAGAAAGAGAGGGGTCGGATCCCTTACCTTAAAATGTAACTCTTAAACCTCAAAGGTTGGGACCTTGAGGGCTTGGGGGCACCTTGGGAGGACTCCTTGGGAGGTAATGAGACCATAAATTCGTTGGGAATGAGTGGGGAGTCGAATGGATGAGAGGAGGGCTTGGTATTTATAGGGAAAGTGAGGGGACAAGGCATTAATGGCCAAGGGACACCTCACATGTGCTTTTCTCAAACCCATGTGCTCTCCCTTGTCATTTATCATGGAGTTAGGCCACATGGGGCCCCCAAAACAATAATTCATCACCCTTGGCCGGAAAACCCTCAAAAGATCTCATGACATCATCATGACACCGTTATGATGTCATTAAACATACCGAAACCCTAAAACTGTATTTTTACTATTCACTGAAAATTCAACTTTCTCAGAAAAATCCCAAAATTTCACATTAACCAAATATCAATGCTCTGATTTCAAAAATGAAATCCATTTTATAAAAATAATTTCCTAAATATTTTTAATTTAATTTTTAAATAAAAACACTATTCATCGAAAATTCATTTTTTTCAGAAAAAACCCCAAAAATTACCATAACATAATATCGATGCTCTGAGTTCAAAAATAAAGTCATTTTTATAAAAATAATTTTCTAATTATTTTTAATTAAATTTTTAATTAAAAAACACTATTCACCCGAAAAAACTAATACTTGAATAATAATTAATGAAACCGTTATTTAACTATTTTATTGAATCACATTACTTAATCAAGGTGCCTAGATTATTTTAAAACTTTCTTTAAGTGAGATTACTAATCCATTTGGTCATATTACTAATCCTAATCATAAAATCACTATTCATAATTTACTATTCATCAAAAATCAAGTTGATCTTATTAGACTCTAAATTTAGTACTGAACATAATTGCAGAAGACCATTTTTTGAAAATCATTACACATTTTTAATTATTTAGGGTTTACATAAACATATTTAAAATATCATTTTTCTAAAATTCATCAAAAATATGTATACTATATTTATCCGGTCATTTCAAAATTCATAAACTTCATCATAAGAAGAAATCCCAATTTTTATTTAAAACAAGGATTACACAAGGTAGTTACGGTCTCGTTACATAACCCCTTATAATACCAGCATAGGACCTAAGAGTAAGGTGTGTTAGGGTGATAGAAGCTTGGGGCGGCTCAGTCAACATTGCTCGAGTAGTAATTTCTATCAGTTTGAACTTCTCACGAAGGCGATTTCGTTCCAGCTTCACATGATGAAGTTCGGCTTGGATTTGATCCAGAGCAAAGCCCAGTGGTGCTACCTCCTTCCCAAGCTCTGTTATATGGGCTTCGATCGGTCCAAGACTACTAGGTGAGGCCATCGAATCTTCTTTCTATAATAATTAACCAAGATTACTTATATTTAGAGACAATAATCAAAACATTTTGTTCACAGCGGTCATGTTGACCGATGGTTATATAATAGTCAAAACCCACTGATCTCATTTTAATTATAATCATGTTTATCAAATAAAACATATTTATTGAGTATAACAATAACACATAAAATTAGGAAACAAAATTTATTTAAAAATTTCGGGTCGTTACAATCTTCCCCCCTTAAGAAATTGCGTCCTCGCAATTTTAAAATTGGGTTTTGAAATTTCATTGAAAGTCCCACATCGGAAAAGGAGTCAGTAAAACTATTACTTTAAAATAAAGAAAGGGAAGTACAATGGTCACCCGAGTTAACCCACACTAGGGTTCCATGTAGGAAAACATGGACATGGAGGAAAAAACAAAGGGTCAAGTTCTGAGGGAGAGTGATAGAGAACATGATTAGGAGAAAGTTAACCATGAGAAAATCCCAAACTTATGATGTGTGTAAACGGTCTTTGATTACCTAGTAGGAAACGTAAACCAACAACATTTTTGTTTTACGTTTCTTTTCATAATTTTGAGGATTTCATTTACTACATAGAACAAAAACATAAGAAAATATACCTACCTTCAAGTAGAGTTTCATCCTTTAACAAGTCCCTACCAACACTAATCTTTTCTCTAAATGATGAGAATTCAAAAACACTTGGTCTCATAAAAGCACAAGAATCATCTTCTATAGAATCACATAATCTACAAAAGATTAACTATCTATTTCTTCTATCTTTAAACATTATCCCAAAAACAGAAAGGTTAAGGTAAAACAACTCTTCAAAAAGAAAGAATCCCATAGGAATGGAAACTACTTTTAAATCATCAAAGTTCCATGGTACTACCCAAAGTTCATCATAGACCATTCCATAAATAACGGTCCTTAAAATTCCTCAAAACAAACCAAACTAAGATTGAAACCCAAATACAATAAGGATTTGATAACATAGTCTTCCAAAACAACTTCATTGTTCATCTCCAGACAACATCAACCACTCCTAACATCTTATAAAAAAGTAGCTAACCTAAACATATTTTACCCAAGATAGGTTAGTCATTCCCATAAGTAACCTAAATTACTATAAGTTCACCTTAAATTCATCGATTCTTCAAAATATAAGTCAACCTTACTCCTCAATGAAAATACCGTAGTAATCTATTTACCTCGATCAAATATGGTTCCCAAAATAATGAACGTCTTCCAAAATAATAATCATATTTTAATCCCCTAATCATCCCTGACATATTAATATGAAAATCATCGCATTTCCTATCACATTGGTTGTTGGAACATGTTCTTCCATTTCCCACCATTAACTAAGAAGAGAAAGCATAATTAGGGGCTTAAGTACTTAGCTAATAATCATGAAAAGGAACTGAAAGCATATAAGGATAACTTGTATATGAAAGGTATACCCTAACTTGTAATCTCCTAGGTTCCCATCTAGGTTATGAATGATCATATATTCTTATGTGAACCTTTATTTTATTTTATCTTTGTTCCTTTAACAATGGTTCATACCAAGCTTATGAATTTACCAAAGCATATCCCCCGGGAGTGTCGTAACCAAGAGTGCAGCAAGGCCCGTTGTCGTGTACCAGTTCCCGTTCGAGTCTAGCTCAAAGCGGTGTTTTCGGGTTTTACCCCTATGTACATCTGTGCCAGAGCCACCTCTACCTGCTCGTATCCAGACAGGGATGTATTTGCTTGGCAACCCCTTACTCAATACTCACCAAAATACCAGGAAGATTTCCTATATTAAACTTTTCTATAGGGTTCCTCCTAGAGTTTTCATATCCTAATTTCCACAAATAACTAAACCATCCTTTGATACCAATTATAACATCCCGTCTTTTTATAACATAACTTTTCATTCCATTACACGGAACTGAGGATCTTTAAGGTTTAGTGTCTTGGAAACAAGGAACATAAAACATGAAACAAAAAAAACATTCTTCTTAAACACTTGAAAGGCTTCTCCTCATGTTCACCCTAGGCTCATTACTGCATCTCATAACCTGGGGACATACATCAAAAGGAAGGGTGAGCAGAAGGCCCAGCAAGGGAAACAAGTGAAACATTTTACATATGAACTTGAGATACATCAATAAAGTCATGAAAAGAACTTTAATGCATGAAAATGAAATCATGAGGCATATCATAATAAAAATAAAACTTTTTCATAACTTGAAGATGTGGCTACATAATTTAACATAGAAAATCATGAACATATCACCAAGGTCCATCCCCAAGGTGTCATTTTAAAATTACCAAGGTTATTCACCAATGTATCGTGAAAATTGTAATCTCTAGTGGTTACATCATTACCCAATGCATTGGAGCGCTATCAGGGCGCACCCTTAAATTTGCCTTTATTATCATGTGAGCCACATATATCATCATCAAACATTTCATAAATAACCCATATAGCATAAAGGAAATGGGTTTCATTTCATAATCATAACTTTTTAAAAACTGCTTTAAAGACATGATCTTTATATCACTTTAAAACCCACAGAAAAGGAAGGTGGTTCTCATGTATGTAAATCCCAGAATTTAAAATAGAACATTTTGGTATATATTTGAATACCCCTTTAGAAGAAAGAGCTATGAGTATTCACTTAATAAAATAAAAGGACTTTAGAAAAAGAGATAGACATTTTGAGACAGAAATTCTGCAGCATAACGGCAATGTTCCGAGGTTTTAGAAGACATTAAAAGAGAGGTAAAATGGGTCAAACATTCATAAATGACCCATAAAATAGTACATGGAAAGAATAAGAAGGATACATGATCATGGTAATGAGATTTCAAGGACATACCATTTGAAATGAAAAACATGGAAGGAAGAAAAAAAAAGATTTCTCTTATGAAAGTTCGGCAGCCTAACGGCGTTACTTAAACCTCAACAAAAATGATTTGAAAAGATCAAATAGTATCTCTCATCATGTGAACATAAGAGTTCAGTATGATAGATATAGAGATAATTACCCAACATAACAAAAAGGAACTTGAAAGAATTGACATGAAAGTAGAACTTCAAAATGAGAAGGGTGAAGAACCACTTAAAAAATTCGGCAGCCTAACGGCGCCACTTAAAACATCAAAATACTGAATTGAAGAGATAAAATGGGGTCTCTCATCATATGAACATAAGAGTCCAGTATGATATATATAGATATCATACCCCAATATAACAAAAAGGTACTTGAAATAATTGACATGAAAGTAGAACTTCAAAACGAGAAGGGTGAAGAACCACTTAAAAATTCGGCAGCCTAACGGCGCCACTTAAAACATCAAAATACTGAATTGAAGAGATCAAATGGGGTCTCTCATCATATGAACATAAGAGTCCAGTATGATATATATAGAGATCATACCCCAATATAACAAAAAGGAACTTTAAATAATTGACATGAAAGTAGAACTTCAAAACGAGAAGGGTGAAGAACCACTTAAAAATTCGGCAGCCTAACGGCGCCACTTAAAACATCAAAATACTGAATTGAAGAGATCAAATGGGGTCTCTCATCATATGAACATAAGAGTCCATTATGATATATATAGAGATCATACCCCAATATAACAAAAAGGAACATGAAAGACTTGAATGAAAATAGAACTTGAAAACGAGGAAGGTGAAAGAATCCCTTAAAAATTCGGCAGCCTAACGGCGCCACTTAAACATTCTTAAAACGAATTGATGAGAGAAAGGGGGGGTCTCTCATCATATGAACATGAAATAGGCAGTAGGATGAATATAAAAGAACATCCTCCAACATAAGAACATGGAGTATAAAAGAAAAGACATAAAAGAGATTACTTGAAAAGAAAGAGAGGGGTCGGATCCCTTACCTTAAAATGTAACTCTTAAACCTCAAAGGTTGGGACCTTGAGGGCTTGGGGGCACCTTGGGAGGACTCCTTGGGAGGTAATGAGACCAGAAATTCATTGGAAATGAGTGGGGAGTCGAATGGATGAGAGGAGGGCTTGGTATTTATAGGGAAAGTGAGGGGACAAGGCATTAATGGCCAAGGGACACCTCACATGTGCTTTTCTCAAACCCATGTGCTCTCCCTTGTCATTTATCATGGAGTTAGGCCACATGGGGCCCCCAAAACAATAATTCATCACCCTTGGCCGTCCAACCCTCAAAAGATCTCATGACATCATCATGACACCGTTATGATGTCATTAAACATACCGAAACCCTAAAACTGTATTTTTACTATTCACTGAAAATTCAACTTTCTCAGAAAAATCCCAAAATTTCACATTAACCAAATATCAATGCTCTGATTTCAAAAATGAAATCCATTTTATAAAAATAATTTTCTAAATATTTTTAATTTAATTTTTAAATAAAAACACTATTCATCGAAAATTCATTTTTTTCAGAAAAAACCCCAAAAATTACCATAACATAATATCGATGCTCTGAGTTCAAAAATAAAGTCATTTTTATAAAAATAATTTTCTAATTATTTTTAATTAAATTTTTAATTAAAAAACACTATTCACCCGAAAAAACTAATACTTGAATAATAATTAATGAAACCGTTATTTAACTATTTTATTGAATCACATTACTTAATCAGGGTGCCTAGATTATTTTAAAACTTTCTTTAAGTGAGATTACTAATCCATTTGGTCATATTACTAATCCTAATCATAAAATCACTATTCATAATTTACTATTCATCAAAAATCAAGTTGATCTTATTAGACTCTAAATTTAGTACTGAACATAATTGCAGAAGACCATTTTTTGAAAATCATTACACATTTTTAATTATTTAGGGTTTACATAAACATATTTAAAATATCCTTTTTCTAAAATTCATCAAAAATATGCATACTATATTTATCCGGTCATTTCAAAATTCATAAACTTCATCATAAGAAGAAATCCCAATTTTTATTTAAAACAAGGATTACACAAGGTAGTTACGGTCTCGTTACATAACCCCTTATAATACCAGCATAGGACCTAAGAGTAAGGTGTGCTAGGGTGATAGAAGCTTGGGGCGGCTCAATCAACATTGCTCGAGTAGTAATTTCTATCAGTTTGAACTTCTCACGAAGGCGATTTCGTTCCAGCTTCACATGATGAAGTTCGGCTTGGATTTGATCCAGAGCAAAGCCCAGTGGTGCTACCTCCTTCCCAAGCTCTGTTAGATGGGCTTCGATCGGTCCAAGACTACTAGGTGAGGCCATCGAATCTTCTTTCTATAATAATTAACCAAGATTACTTATATTTAGAGACAATAATCAAAACATTTTGTTCACAGCGGTCATGTTGACCGATGGTTATATAATAGTCAAAACCCACTGATCTCATTTTAATTATAATCATGTTTATCAAATAAAACATTTTTGTTGAGTATAACAATAACACATAAAATTAGAAAACAAAATTTATTTAAAAATTTCAAGTCGTTGCAGTATGTACTTCCCTTTGGTATATCATATCAAGATTCTACTTATTCTCATGATATTCTAAGGTATTATGATTTGAATGTTTCAAGGTGGTATGGGACACTTTGGAATGTTTGAGGATTATTTCCTCAAGGACTTTTCAATGGTCTCATATAAAAGTATCTTCATCTATGTCAACATACTTTTTTGAAACTTGTATATCATTTAGGTTTATCTCCTATGATATCATATACCATATTTAATTGAATGGATTATTATTAGTTTGACTATGGGTGTGTTATCTTAAAAACATTCACCAATTTACTCAGAATGGTTAGTGTTTAAGATTAATGTTCGAGGAAATTTATTTACATTTCATATGTTAGTTTAAATATGAATGTATATGCTGTTTATGTTTATCACCACTCATATGAGGAATTCATTGGACTTATTATGTGTCAGTTTGGGGCCACTATATCCCCTCGATGCATCGGCAGGTCTCGTGAGACAAATAGATGTGGAATTGGTTGAGGCCTTTCCCAATGTGATATATGGATTTGGCCGAGGCCTAAATCATTTTTAAAAGTCTTGTTATAGGCCTTGAAAAAATGTTTAAAATGTTCGACACATGCACTTCTCTCAATATGAATCTAGTAATTGAAAGTTCATGTGGTTATTCAACTAGTAGAATACCCATGATTGTGTTATGGAAATATTTACTCAACTCGTATTCCTACCATATTACATTCAAGTTAATTTTTAAAGGCATGTGTTTTCAATTATTCACCATGTTTAATGTTTATTTTATCTTCTGTTGTATTTCTTACTCTTACCGAGCATTTGATCTCACCTCTTTCTTATGTTTCATTTTTTCCAATATATGAAGAAGTAAGTTATGAGTGATTTGCAGGAATAATCTAGGAGGCATAGTTGTTTCTAATGGAATAAATTGGTGTTGTTTTCCTTTCAAGATGTAATCTTGAAGTTATATATGTATCTTGTTTCTGAATTCTACTAAACTAATTATTCATTTGGGATGCATATTATTTATTTATATTCCAATGTAATAAAATAAGGCACTGGCTCCGGGAAACTGGGGTTGAGTCCTTACAAGAGATGTGACTTACAACAGGGATATCAACTTCAAACTTCATGTATTTTTAAATACATTGAGAATAACTTGTTTCTCATGATATACAACCTTCATGGATTAGTTACAAGATGAATGAGTCTTATTTGCATCAATGAGTCTTCAGTGGTAGATAACGTATCGATATTTCCATGTCTTCCTCCTGATCATTTTTTTACACTGGGGGTTGATCTGAGTTGTTTATTTTTTTAATTTATGCTTTTATGGAATCATACTTAGTATTTTTATAATCAAACCTATATAGGATTTATTCCCTCATGTGATGTGTCCATATAGGTAAAAATAGGGTTTTAAGGTGGTCTTAGTGGACATGGAGATGGTATAACTTGTTCGGCACTAAAGGCTGATGGTACCAAGTAGATCTAGTTGGTCCATGGTGGTGGTGATTAATATTATAGTTGTAGGATAATCTATGAGTCCTTATGGTATATAGGATCTATCCCTTATTCCATGTTCGTTAGGTTCTATGACCTTGAAATATGTGTAGTACTTATGGTGTTTTCCCTATGTGGTGATGTACTCACTTTGTGATGTCTCATGATTGCATTGTATATAGAATTTTTTTATTATATATATAAATATACATAGATGATGTTTTTTATTATTTTATGCATTGGAGATATGTTTTTGTTATAGGTTGATATTGGCTATGGTCTCCCATATTGTGTGATATGCCTACTCGGTGAAAGCCACCAGCCCATAGCCTATTATAGGTGGGATTGGGGTGGAACACTTAGCTTAATGCTAGCCTGTATGGGGCTTGAGTGGGTTGGGTAATTTTAGAGTAATATTGTAGCTATTTATTACTAGGGGTTGAGTTTTGAATTTTTAATCACATGAATAGTGGTTTGAGATTTTAGGGAAATAATTTTTAGGGGGTTTTGAGTTTGGTAATTAGACCAAGAAGACCAATATAGGTGTGGTAGCCGACATACTCTAATCCTTCATATGTCTTCTTATATAGATATACTCTAATCCTAATTAGTTTATCGTATCAAATAAAGTGTGATATATAAGGATAGATAGATTATGTGAAAATACGGATGCCCATGATTAGGCATCAATAGGTGTATTTTGGAGTAAAATTTGTGTAATATCTTGATAGAACCTTATACTAGATGTCATTGAAATGAGTTATTCTTCATACACCATATGTTTGGGAGTTGTATATTCCAATGAAGCTCATAGACACACCCTTATCATCTAGAGAATTTCCAATAATGGAGATTGTCTTTCACTCACCCCCAGCTGGTAAAGTGGGATTATACTTAGTATAGAAATAGGTCTTTAATGATATTACTCTATGGTAGATGTGAGATCCAATGGTACCTACCTTGATATATATTAGATACTAATGATAGTATTATGTGGTGATACAAAATTGAGTTAGTGAGGTGAGATCCACCCTCATTAGTGAGTGGGATCCCCTTAGGTGTGGTGAGTGGATCCTACCCTCAAGGATTTGTAGTCATATAACCATAAAATTATAATCATGGATTTATGAAATAAGTTAATAAATGATAACTTACTCCCTAAGAATGTAGAGGAGTGCTTCAAGTATTATAAAGGGAAACCCATGGTCATCCCTCAATAGGAGACCGATGTATACATCAACATTCATTATAGAGGTGACATTTAAGTGTTACTAAGAGGAATGATAAACACCCTTGTATCCTTTATAGAGAAAATGGACTGAATCCATCCTTGTAATGGTTCAAGGTAGAGCCTATTATATAATTAGAAAATGGTTTCAATGTTCTGACCAAAAATAGAAAAATGATATATATTTTTTTTTTTGGAAGAGAAATGATTTTCATTAATTATTATGTGTATAAAAAATATAATGGGAGTGTCGTACTATTTCTAATGTTGTATGAAGATAAAAAAAACTATCTTTATAAATGACATATTAGCTTTACATTCTATAAAGGTATCATTGGAAAGATGATTCTTGGTATAATAAATGGGTGAAGAAACCAACATACTAGGTATGAAGGAATTTTAAGGTAGATAAAATAGTTTTCTTAGATTGTGTTAGAATACATATATTTGTAAAATGATAGAGTGGTTTTGAATGTATAACTCCAAGGATGGGTATTTACTATTGTTACATGTCATGAGTCTTATAATGACCCAATTTTCTTCTAATGGGTTAGAGATGAGAAACATGGATAAAATTCCTTATACATTCACCATAGTATTTATCATGTATTCCATATTGTGTAATATACCTGATATTTCCTATTATTTTAGTGTAATAAGTAGATACATATCTAATCGTGGTGAGAGTTATTGGATTTTTATCAAGAATTTAAACTAAGTATATGTTTTTTATCTTTAGAGGTGAGGATGAGATCATTTCAAGGGGTTACACAAATGCTAGTTTCCAAAATGAGAAAGATGATAAGAGATCATAATACTATTTTATGTTTTAACTCAATAGTGGAGATATCAATTGGAATAATTCCAAAAAACCCACTATGGAATAATTGACTACATAAGCATAGTACATCACTGCATAAAATGTAGTGAAGGAAGCCAGTTGGATTAAGAAATTAATCACTAAACTTAGAGTTATTCCTATCATTGAGGGATAAATTAACCTTTACTATGACAAATATGAAACTATTTCCTGGGAAAAAGTGTGATAGATCACCCTGATTTATCCTATCTCAACACTTAAGTCAATCCACCACAAGTTTTTTAGCTTTGGTTAATTTTTATATCAATGTTTTTTGTATTTATTTTTTTAAATATTAATATCACCAAATCAAATAAGATGGATATAAATAAATACTGGATGGACGTAAATAACCTAACAAAAGAGTACAAAGATGGAGTGAAAGAGTTCATCAAGTTTGAAAAAGATCATGCATGTGATCCTTCTCAAATCTTTTGTCTGTGTTTACATTGTTGTTATTCAAGATAGGTTAGTCCAGAGGAGTTTTAGGGACACTTGATTTGTCACGAAATAGATCGAAGTTATAAATGTTGGAATAAACATGGGTAAAAGGTGAATGTAGCTAGTGAATGGGATAACACTATGTTTTATGAATCATTTGATATGATTACAAGAATGGACAATGAAGAAGACTGTATCGAGGACATGATTACAGATGTGCATGATGATTAAGATCGTATTAAGGAAATGACAAGGACAGTTGAAGATGAACTTCTTGATTGCCCAAAATTATTTTATCAGTTAAAGAGTTGTGAAAAGATACCATTGTATGATGGTTGCACTAAATATATATAATTTTCATCCATACTGAAGTTGTATAATTTTAAATAAGGCAACAGATGGAGTGACGCCAATTTTATAAAATTACTTTCTCTCTTGAATGACATGCTCCCAAAATATAATGAGCTCCCAAGACAAACATATAATACCAAATGAATACTACGCTCGATGGGTATAATATCTGAAAGAATACACACTTTCCCAAATGACTATATATTGTTTTGCAAGGACCAAAAATCACTTAGAGAATTCCCAAAGTTTGGTGATTCTCAATACAAGAAATATGAATCTAGTCCTGCAAAATTTTCATGGTACTTTCCAATCATTCTAAGGTTTAGGAGCCTATATAGAAGTGAGGATACTGTAGATCAATTGACATGTCATACAGACAAAAGAAATAATGATGGAAAACTATGGCATCTGGCAGACTCTCCTCAGTGGAAGAGAATTGATCATGAGTATCCTAACTTTGGAAATGAGCTGAGAAACCTTCGTCTTACACTATCTACAGATTGAGTGAATCCTTTTGGTTTTCAAAGCATCACTCATAGTTTATGTCTAGTTATGTTGGTAAATTATAACTTTCCACTACAGTTATGCATGAAATGAAAACACATTATGTTATCTATTCTTATATTAGGACTAAAACAACCAGCTAATGGTATTGATTTTTATTTGGCTCCATTTATCAAGGATTTGAAATTACTGTGGGATTCATGTGTCATGAAGTATGATGCTTATATAAATGAAAATTTCACATTGAGATCCATGTTGTATGGGATGATAAATAACTTTCTTTCTTATAAATATTTTTCAGGAAATGGCATTAAAGGAACTCTTGGGTGTCCCATCTACGAACAAGGTACACAATCAATTAGGTTAAAACATTCATCGAAAACTATGTTTCTAGGTCATCATATATTTCTACCCCAACGACATAAGTTTCAATCTTAGATGAAATCATTCGATGGAATTTTAGAAGAACATACACCATCGTCTCCACTAAAATGTGATCAACTATTTGATAAAGTTAATAATGTGGACACAATTTTGGTAAACCATTTTCAAAAAACCTTATGAAAACCGGTTGGAAAAAGAAATCAGTTTTTTTTAATTACTATACTAGAATTGTTTATACATCATAATTTTTCTTGATGTTATGCATGTTGAAAAAAATGTATGTGATAGTGTCATCAGCACGTTTCTAAATGCACCCAGTAAAATAAATGATGGAATTAATTCTAGGTTGGAAATGGTTGACATGGGAATACAAGAAGAGTTGGCACCAGTGAAGGGTGAAAAATGAACATTTATTCCCCTTGCTAATTACACTCTTTCTAGGAAGGAGATATATCGGTTTTGCAAATTCTTGAACATAAAGGTTCTATAGGGGTATTCATCATATATCAAGAACATTGTGTCAATGCGCGATTTAAAGTTAAAAGGTCTAAAATCACATGGATGCCATGTTTTGATGCAAGATATAATTCCTATAGGTTTACATTGAATTTTTCCCAAGAATGTATGTCATACATTAACAAAGCTCTATTTCTTCTTCAAAGATATATATAGAAAAGTTATAGACCCAGTGAAATTGCTGACTATGGAAAGAGAAATTATCATCATATTATGTGAATTGAAATTTTTTTTCCCACTGAAATTCTTTAATATGATGGTTCATTTGATAGTTCACTTGGTGAGAGAGATTTGGCTATGTGGTCTTATGCACTATAGATGGATGTACCCCATTGAAGGGTATATGAATATTTTTAAAGGGTATGTCAAAAATCAAAGTTAGCCGGAGGGTTGTATTGCAGAGTGATATATTGTTGAGGAAGACATTGAATTCTATAATGAATACGTGTCTGGTCTGCAAAGAATTGATCTAACAAAATCTCATCGTATTGGGTGACTTGAGGGTGAAGTAATTTCTGGAAAGGAGGTCGTCAGAATCAATATTAAAGATCAAGAGTAGGATCACCTTTAAGTTTTTCATAACAATTTAGACGTTGACCCATATGTTGAAACCTACAAAGAAATTATTAGGCATATGAATTCATCAATGGAAGAAAAACTGATATCAAATAAACATAATAAATAGTTTATAGGATGGTTTTAGGACTATACTTTTAAGGATTCAAATCAAAATCCTGACTCAATTTTAGAACGACTTCAATGGCTAGTCGGAGGACCAAGTGTGTACATATTATCTTACAATGCTTATGTAATTAATGGTTATACATTCTATACAAATGAACATGATGAAGATGGTACAAGACAAAATAGTGGAGTTACACTTTTGGATGAAGTGATGCATGTTTCTGGTGCTAAGAACATAAATCCAATTTATGCAAATATGTCATATTTTGGAATCATCAAAAAAATATGGGAGTTGGATTATACAAAATTTTGAGTGCTGATTTTTCAATGCAAGTGGATTGATAACATAATTTCTATTAAAATATATGAGTTGGGATTTGTGAAAGTTTATTTTAGTAAGGAAGGGTACAAAGATGAACCATTTATAATGGCATCGCAGGCAGTACAAGTATTTTATGTTCCATATCCTGCAAACCAAAACTAGTCAATTGTTCTGTTATTGACCAGAACCACTAAAGAGTCAGATGAAAATTCAACATAGGATGACCCTTTCATTGGGATGTCACAATCATTTCTTAGTGGTCCCAGTGTAGACGGTGTTTTTTATGTCATAGGATACCACAATGAAGGGATTTTGGATTGTTGATAGAGGGGTCAAATCCCTTCAACCTTTAAAAAAAGAGAGTTTAATAATCAAGTTATATTTTTCTCTAATATACTCCGGGTTACTTTATGTTAATATCTATTCACTACTTCTTTTATGTTATCTAAATTAAATGATAAACCAATTTTATAGATAATGACTTCTACATGTGATGATGCTCCCAATCCATAGGCACAACAGGTTTCTCAATCTGCTGCTGCTCGTAGTGCAGATGAACAATAGGTTTCTCAACTTGTTGCCTTATGTTAATATTTGTTCGTTGCTACTTTTATGTTATCTAAAATAAATTTTGAACCACTTTTGCAGATAATGACTTCTACATGTGATGATGCTCCCAATCCCTAGGCACAATAGGTTTCTCAACCTACTGCTGCTCACAGTGCAAATGAACAACAGGTTTCTCAACCTGTTGCCTTATGTTAATATTTGTTCATTATTTATTTTATGTTATCTAAATTAAATGTTAAACAAATTTTAAAGATAATGACTTTTTCATGTGATGATGCTCCCAATCCCCAGGCACAACAGGTTTTTCAACCTTCCGTTGCTCATAGTGCAGACAAACAACAGGTTTCTTAGCCTGTTGCTGCTCCTAGTGTAGAGGTACAACCACCATCTACATATGTTGATGCTATCCCTTTGGAGCCGGAGAAACATATTGATGATGGTTTATTCGAGGAAATTAAAGGTGACGAAACGCCATCGACATAGAAAAAACAGGAGCATCATAGTTTGACGGTATTAGAAAAAACATTAAGGATAAAGAGAAAGGCATCAAATATGAGATTGAATGGAATAAGTGGAGCCAACATGTTAACCCCAACAAGGCCATGTTTAGTAGTTACATTGGAATCGTCACTCAGCAACACGTGGTGATTGATGTAACTTCATGGAACCATGTTGTGGCTGAGATTAAAACACTTATGTGGGGAGATATTACGATAACATTATGATATTATTTTTTTAATTTATTAAAAATTAAATAATGAAACATTGACTTACACTTCATCATTTCTTATAGAGTTCATTTATAGTAGATGACTCACACAAAGACTATGACTTAAGGGTTTCTGGAAGGATTCGTAGGGGTTTTCACACAATTTTAACAAAATATCATCTTAAATGTGCTGAAGGGAAAATAAAACCACACCCGCCTCTTATTTATGTACACCTGATAACCCAAGAATCGTGGGATGCATTTACTGGTCGTCATGTGAAGCAATATTTTCAGGTACATTGTGTCTGGTAATACGTTGTTTTATAGTAAGTGTATTCATCACTTTGATTGAAAATTTTTTATTTATGAAACAGCAACTGAGTGCTGAAAATAAACAACGGGCATCAAAACTAGCGTACCCCTACCATAAAGCAAGGATGGGGTATGCATCACTTGAAAAAAAAATTGGTACGTATTTTAAATCTAACATAATACTTTTATGTGACATAAAACAACACAATAACTATGTTCTTTTGTTTATATGCAGCTTAAAGAGTCCAAATCCACATCCACTTCCATCCCACACCATGTGATATGGAAATAGGGGTGTGTAACTAAATATGGAAAACTAATAGATGAAAACACACAAAAATTGTGTGAAACATGTGTAAGTATGACATAATAAAAATTTGTTTTTATTTAAATATATATTACATAACAATGATTACTTATTTTACTATATTTTCTATCTTGCATAGTCATAAGAATCAACAACACCCACATTGGATGCAGACATACTTTTAGTGGCCTTGAAGCATCCAGAAAAGTATGGTTGCATCAGAGGTGCGGGTTTTGGGGTGACCCCCCGAACATATTTTGATAAAAAAACAAGCGGAGGATAAAACTGCAGAAATGAAAAAGATGATAGAAACATTAGATATGTTTCAAGAATAATTACAACACTAGAGAGAGCTGATAGCAAGATTGATGGGGGTGCAAAGAGAAAAAACAACTGAAGAACAACCCACGTGTAAAGGTCCCGTCCCACCCCCACCAGTTTTGAGGTGAGCCATTCTCCTAAAAAACAATTCTTAACTGAGATAGTCAATTTTCTGATAATTGTTTCTATGAAATGTGAATCAGATAGACACTAGACACTGAAACCTTTCCTATATTGATATTCTACAGGGTGAAAATGACTGTGATTTATATCTATAAACACCCACCCATCGCCTTGTAGTGAGGGCTATAGTGTTCAATATCTAGAATGGCGTGCTACATAATCGACCACTTCTGACATATCATGTCAGAGTGTCAGTTACTATAGTACTAGAGCTGAGTGCTGAGCTACTTGTTCCAATTGATGATGCCAATATTCATATGGTCGAACAAGCTCTAGGAACATTCATCGCATGGCTGTTACATCTTGTAAAAAAACATGTCGATAATGAGGTAATCATTTCCAATTTAATTTTCAAGCTAAACCTTAAACATTTAATGAAAAAATAACTGAACTGATGCAATTATTACAAACAGACAAATTGAAGGGGTGAAATGAAAGACCGATTCAAAACCATCTCAAGGATCAACCAACCGATCAAAATGATCTACCCAAAGTACCTTAACCCCCCCCCCCAATTATATATCCACATTTATTATCATTGAAGACTTTTTTTGATACAAATTTGAAAGATGGTGGAAATCACATAATTGATTTTGAAGCAAATATGTATGGAGGGTAAGATCCAGACTTTATTGGTGTTGAGAGTGTAACTGAAATCCTAGACTATGATTGGTTATGCGGTTCAGTTTTAAATGTTTACATGAGGTATGTTTTCATGATTTGAATTTACAAAAGATGATATACTATGATAACAATGACTAAATACATTTCATATTTTTCACAGGCATATATATGAAAAACAATCGAAGGGATTTCCCCATGAACAAAAATTTGGACTCGTTAGTCCTCGCATAACCTCTATAGAATAATAAGACATAACTTCCACAAAACATGGTGAAATAGTTGCAGGACTACTCAAATCATTTAACAAAAAAATTACAGATGAAAAACTCTTCTTAATACCAATTATTCAGGGGTAAAACTCTATAATTTAATCATATCAAATATATTTTAATTTTTTTATTACTTATTATTTTTTGTGTTCTTAGGTAGAATTATATTCTCATTGCAGTCAATTTGGATACTCTAAAGATTTATTTTCTAGATTCAATGCATGGATATCTAACAAACTAACCACAAATGATTGTGTTTGTACACTACATCCAATATTTTAGAACTAAACATCCAGTTATATAATTTATATTATCTTTTAATGAGGATTATATTATGATAGGGTGGTGCATGAATATTGTCTACATCATGGAATAAGGACAAGGAAAAAGGACAAGAAACCTAATAAGTATTACGACTGGATACAAATCAGGGTATATATAATAAGATTTCACTATCCAAACACATATAAAAAATTAATTATTTTTATCAATGTTTCTATAGTGCCTGAAACAAACAAACGGTAAAGACTATGGTTATTATGTTTGTAAATTTATGAAAGAGAACATATTCCATCAACAAACTAGCATCCCTAAAGAGGTATTTTCTAAGATAATTGTTATTTAATTTAAAATAATTATTAATACTTTGTGTATTTATATTTTTTCAGTAATACCATGACTAATAAAAATAGTCATATTCACATGACGATATAGATATGCCTAGAAACGAATGGGAAGCATACCAGATAGAAGCACTACAGGAAAATAACCATTTCGCTGCGGTTTTTTTGGAAATGGAGGAGGTTTAAACTGCCACCATATGATTATGCGGCGGTTTCAAAAACCACTACTAAAGTGTGTGTTGGTATAAAATACGTGGATTTTTCCTCGATTTAGTGGTGGTTTATGGTAACTATCATAGTGGGTGCATTTAGTGGTGATTTTTATGGTTTTAGTGGTTGTTTTTTCCAGTAAAACTGATTTTTTTAACGGCAGTTATAACCGCCACTAAAACCAAGTTAACCACCATGAAATAATAAAGGAATGTGAAAATTATGTAGTGGCGGTTTTAACCGCCATGGATAGAAAAATAACGTAATTGTAGAAACAGTTAAAACTATGGCTAAATATATTATATTTATTTTGTGGTGGTTAAAACCACTTCTAAATCCAGATTTACAAAAAAAAAACAACTGATACTGCAGGCCCATTACCAATGCCCTGAAAAAAAAACATTCACAATTGAAAAAAAACCATTTACAATTTCCTCCACTGTCATTTCCACCTATAAATTCACTACACTACATAAAAAAGACATGCCCACAATCCACATTTCATTTTTCTTCTCAATCCAACCAATTTATAGATTTTATAATTACCAACCATATTCATTCAACAAGAACATTCATTTCATGTTTAAAGATGATCACTTTAACCACACTTCTTACTTTAATTATATGATTTCATTAATCATTCCATTCCATTATATTTCATTACCCATGTTAACATTATGATATTTTTCTATAGTTATCAAGAAACTACACAGAAAAACATGCAATAAACCATCCATCCATTCCAAAAAAACTCACTTCAAACCCACCTCACATCACCACCACCACACATCATAACCACAACACATCACAACCACCCCACATAACAACCACCCCACATAACCACCACCACACATCATAAACACTAGACATCACAACCACCACGCATAATTTAGTTTCATTAAGGGTTTTTATCATAATTACTAAATTATTATGAAGGGTATTTACACAGAAATACAATATTGCATGGGAAACTAATTTAATAGTTCAACATATATTTTTAGTCATTTTCATATGTGGTGTGGTTATAAAAACATACATAGAAAGTTTTATAAAAACAAAAACAACACACTATCTCAAAATAATTCATAATTGGAAAACCTTGTAAGTGTGGATATATAAGAATAAATAACAAGAATAAGTAAAAAACATGTGATTTCTCCCTTTCCCTTAAAATTCAATTAATCTTGTTCATTATCTTTATTAAGATGATATGTATAATTTAACCAAAGAAATACAAAAGCATGATATTTCCAAATTTACATATAAAGAAGGGGAGATGAAGGATCCCCAACCTTGGCTGAATGTTTAAGGAGAAATGAACAAGAACCAAGGATAAACCACCACTGATCTCAAGTGAATCACTATTGAATCCAATGAATAATAAGACTCCATCAAAAAACACCCAAAAAAGAGGATAATTACCACCATAATGAACTCTTGAATATAATATAAAGATAATAAATGATTAATGGGGAAAGAGAGGGCAACCATGAATCAAATAACTTCAATCTAAATGATCCAATATGATCCAAGTAGTTTGTAACACCAAGGGAGGTGATTGGGGAAGGGGAGGATGAGTAAGGTTCAACCAATAATCGAGGGAAAGTCTAAAATTCAAAACAAGGAGGTAATAAAACTTCTATTTATAAGTGAATCACACTGGACTCTACCAAAACATGGTTAATATCCAAAACTCATGTGGTGGGTTTTGTAAAAGTGTGATCTAGAACCCTCAGTGTCGTTTTATCTTTTTTCCCATTTTAAAATGGAATTTGTCCTCCCAAAAATATTAGAACATGGAGTGGTCTAATCCATAGTGGTTCGTCTATATTCTTCCATGTATAGAATTTATGACCTAGTTCCCATTTCCTAACCATTTTACCCTCACTATGCCTGTAACGACCCAATATTTCTTAAATGGAAAATCCTTTATTATAAATATGTCATAATCATATTAAATCACAACCAAATGAACTAGTAAGTTATATTTGACCCTTAAACATAAGTTTTTCACTTCTGTGATGTGAATTTTGAAAATCTGGAATACACAGCTACGATCAATAAGTTATTTGGAGTCTGATAAGAAAAACTTAATTTTTTGTGAATAGTAACATACCCTTATGAATAGTAACATACCCTTATTAATATCAATATACCCTAATGAATAGTAACCTTACCTATGATAGTATATAAATAATATTTAAGTGGAAGTACGATATACCTATGCTTTGGAATAAGTAAATAAATGTTTTAAAACTGTTGTTTTTAGAATAAATTATTATTTTAATTAAATATTAAAATAATCATATTTAGAAAATTATTTTTAAAAAATGGAAATCATTTTTTATTCTATACATTGAAAAATGGTTAGGGTGAATTTTTGGTATTTTTCTGAAAAACTCGAATTTTTGATGAATAATGAAATACGGTAAATTATCATATATAAAAATTATTAGTTAAATACACTATTTATGACATCATAGGTGATGTAATCCCACTTGGTTCGAACTCACATGAATTTATTACTATTATTGGTCATGGAATCATCCCTATTTCTTGTCTTGAGGGAAATTAATAAACTAATGATTAAAAAATTCTGAAAACCCTCCTCTCCTCCACTATAAATCCCCACCCCCATCACTTTCTCTTCTCTTCACTCATATAAGCCTTGATGCTCCTAAAAGCTCTACCCAATTACCCTTCCCTAGTCACTACCCACATACAAGAAGCTTTTGGTCTTGCCAAAATACCAAAACCCCTTCCCTTAAGGAGTTTCTCAAGGAGGTTATTTGAAGAGGTAAAGCACCCTTTTTTTATTTAGTTTCATTTCAATGTATCTTCTTTTGTTATCTTCTCCCCACCCCCTCCTCTGTCCAAATAATCATGATAAATCCAGTACCATCTATATAATGGAATTATATCATGTGAATGGAATAACTATCATAAATATCCATACTCTCTCTCTCTCTCTTTTATTTTTATAAACGAAATCAACGCCCATGAGGTTCCAATTTATAACCTTCATGGACGAAGAAGTTTCATTCTTAAATTTCTCTTTCATTACTAGTCATGAAACCAATTTATGGTTTAAACATAATATAATATGTGTATTATAACCTAATTAATATTCTATAACTAGTATACATACATATTATTAAATTGTATGACCAAATGTAACACCCTAAGCTTCCACGGTACGCTTCTCTTTGAATAATACAATAGCGTGTGTTGTACGCAACTTCAAGTTCTAACACACCACAACCAATCAAACTATCCGTTATGAATAGTAATACCCAATTTTTGAAATTTTATAAATTTTATCTTTAAAAATGGACTTCATTTTTGGATTTATAATATCAAAATTATCCTAGGGTAGATTTTTGGTATTTTTCTGAAAACTTTCAATTTTTGATGAATAGTGAAAAACAATGAGTTATAGTTTAAAACCAAATTTGTATTTAAATAATTAATTATTTTATTTAAATTAATTTTAGGTCAAAATAGATACATAATAACTATATATGTTCAATGTAATTCATTGGATTCATTTTGTAATAATATTAGATATATAAAAGTGTATTGAACTTTTCATCGTCTTTTACCCACCTCCTAAGAGCATTTACAAATTTACATAAAACCTAATTTTACCACTTCTATGAGTTGAATTTTAAAAATAATAGAGACACAGTTTATATCAATAATTAAAATGTGGTTTAATAAGATGAAAATATTTTTTGGTGAATAGTAACTTTTTACTTTTATTTACCACGGTTAAAAGTAAATAGGGTAATTAAGGGTAAAAATAATAATATTATTATCCTAAAACATGTCCTAATTATATTGAATAAGTATAATTCGACCAAAAACAACCTTAGGAATAAAATATGAACCTCTTTGGTCAACTTGGATTAGATTAGGACATTTATAATTATTTAATTCAAAGAAGAGTTAAAAGAGTTAAAATCAAAGTTTAATAACTAAAACATTTTTAATATAGGGTTACACATAAGATAAATTTGACTATAAATATTAATTAGAAAGATAAAAATATTTCCTACATAATGGTATTTTATTTATATTTTTTAGACATTATATAATTTAATTTATTTATGACACAATGATGATGAAGTAATTACTTAATTAATGAAATTTTAAAATAATTGATATTATAAATATCCAAATAAATGTAATTTGAGACTTTTTATGAATTCCACTAATTTTCTAGGTTAATATTACATATTAGGGTTGGTTAGATAAATTTATTTCGAAGTAATAATGCTGTTATAAATTTAGAAAAAAAATACCAAATAGTGTCAAAATTGAAATAAAAGAGTTTTTAAAACAAATATTATATTATTAATTGATATTCTATTCCTAAAAATCTAAGGTTCGGCCAAAATACTTATATAATGATGGAGGTATCATTAATGAACCACTTGGGGTTCACTTGGAAGTATATAGTAAGTTTATTGACCATATAATATCACTACTACAAATACCCCTTTTATCAGCACTAAAAATAGTCTTTATCAGCGCTAGAAAAGCGCTAATAAAGCCGGTGATGATAAAGGGGGGATCCACTTTATCAGTGCTCTGAAAAGAACTGATAAAGACCCCTTTTATCAGTGCTAAAAATGTGCTGATAAAAGGGGTCTTTTATCAGCGCTAAAACGAAGCACTGATAAAAGGGTCCTTTATCAGCGCTTTATTTTTAGCGCTGATAAAGGACCCCTTTTATCAGCGCTTTTTATAGCGCTGATAAAGGACCCCTTTTATCAGCGCTTTTTATAGCGCTGATAAAAGTTTAAAAAAATTACAAAAAATTTAAAAAAAATCCTATAAATCTCGGGGGGGATTTTTACAGTGCTTGTGTCCCCCTTTATCAGTGCTTTCTCACACCCTCCAACGTCCGCATGCACCCCCTTCACCCTTTATCAGCGCTAGCCCCTTAAATTCACCCATGCGCACACACCCCTACCTCCACCCGAATTTGATCTCGAGACCTCCCCCCTACATGCCTGAAGCCTTTTCCACTCCCCTATATTGATTTGTTCTCTTATTTATGATATATCTATTTATTTATATATATATATATAGTTATATTTATTCGTATAGTAATATATATTTATATTAATATATATATAGTTATATTAATATATATATTGTTATATTAATATATATATTTATAGTTATATTAATATATATATATATATATATATATTAATATATATATATTTACATTAATATATATATATTTATATTAATATATATATATTTATATTAATATATATAGTTAGATTAATATATAGTTGTATAAATATTCATATATTGGTATTTTAAATAAAATAGATATTAGTTATTATTTAGATAAAGCTAATATATTTTATATATATATATAGTTATATTAATATATATCTCTATTTATATATATATATATATAGTTATATTTATTCGTATAGTAATATATTTATATTAATATATATATATATAGTTATATTGATATATATATATATAGTTATATTAAAATATATATATTTATAGTGATATTAATATATATATTTATAGTAATATTAATATATATATATATATGTAGTTATATTAATATATATATATATAGTTAGATTAATATATTTATATATAGTTATATTAATATATAGGTATATAAATATTTATATTTTGGTATTTTAAATAAAATGGATATTAGTTATTATTTAGATAAAGCTAATATATTTTATATGTAAATATATTTTATTATTTATATTTATAATTAAATTTTTATGTCTGAATATATAAAAAAAATGTATATATGGTTATATATTTGATTATAAATAGAAGTGCATTATAAAAAACAATAAAATTTAAAAGACATAATACCAATATGAATGTAATACCTTGGAATAAATTCATTCCCCGCCAAAAAAAAGCCAATAATGCCCCCTTAAACGAGGCTGAAAATCCACAAAATGTTAAAAAATCAGGGTATCCCGACTAAAAACTCAGTTTTGGAGACCTTTTGGGCCTTTTTTGGCCTTGAAAATTTTAATGGAGGCTTTGCCTTAGTTATTAGCATGTAGATCTCATCGCAAGATTCGATTTGATATGTGATAGAGCTCAAACGGACATCTGGATCAAAAGTTATGGCCGTTTGAAGTTCGGGTTGCGTTTTCAACATATTTTGGATCTTTTTTTAATTTTTTTTAGTTTTTTAGTCTTCAAATTGTTATTAAATGACTATTACACCATAATAATTAGTAAATTATTAATTAAAAATATTTTTTTAATTTTTTTATAAGCCATTTTCACTAAATATCTTATATATTAAGTATATTAAGTGTAAATGTATATTTATATTTATCTAAAATATATTTAAAAATTATATATTATATTTATATCAATATAACTATATTTATATATTTATATATTTATATATTAATATATTATTTTTAATTATTTTTTTCTGAAGTCGACCCTTTATCAGCGCTACTAAAAAAGCGCTAATAAAGGGGGTCCCTTTATCAGCGCTAAAAAAGCACTGATAAAGGGGTAATTTTATAAGCTATTTTTTTAGTGATAATAAAGTTACCCCCCTTTATCAGTGCTTTTTCATTAGCACTGATAAAGGTTGGCGCTGGGAAAAACTGTTTTTGTGGTAGTGGATAAAAATACAAAGAGACATGGTAAATGTCAAACTATTTAACTAAGAGTTAAATCTAAAAGATAAAGTTAATATAGTGACCCAAACCTGTCTAAAACCTATTGGTTGAGTGTCTTTAGACCCATCCCCACCTTATACTTTAAATAATTCATTTTGTATCCATTAGAAACCGAAAATTATTTTATTATAAAATAATTTTCTAGCTTTTCCTAAGGTGCCCCTCGCCCCTCTTATAAAAGGGCACTCCCCCTTCCCTAAAATTCACACCTTCAAAGCCTTTTGGATCAACCAATTCCTACCCAAATACCCTCTCAACTATCCTCCCTTCATCCTATATGCCTTCCTTTAGTGATAAATCCAACCTAAGGATCCCTTTTTTTCAATTCAAAAGGAAGAACCTGAAGAAGAGGTAAATATTTCATCACCTCTTTCAAGTTCCTTTCTTCTTCCACTTCTTCTTTCTTTGTTACTTCCATTATAAAATAATAACTCCAGTATCTTCTATATAATGTGATTTTATTATAAATATGGTACAATAATATTCATTATTCTATCCATCCTTTGAATAACATGTCACTATACCTGCGTACGAACGGCTTACCGTCTCCACGTCATGGTGTAATTGTTATTCAATACATTATTATTTGGATGGGTATAATAATGATATGTAATTTATGTAAATAATAAATATAACATGATAATTATTCTGTATATATGATATACCATCCAATTATATATTATTTTAATATCAAAATAATGATATTGTCGCTCGTGCATACGTACAGATTACCATCTCCATGAAAGTGATGAGATTTATTCCCCATCGTATCCATTCAAGAATAATTTTCATTAGATGATTAAAATAATGTTTAAAGACTTAATACCATTCTGAATATGAATAAGATACATCCCATCCATAATAAATATGACTCACATAACAGAGAATATAAAGTAAAACGAATCAGTTAACACCCGAAACGATGATAATACTAAGATATTATTAACAAAGCAATGTTAAAAGATTATATATGATATCATATTAATGTATATGATTCACATATAATTTAATAACAATTATTTCACCATTATATAGTAGGTTAACCTACCCTCGACCAAGGAAAAGTACAAGGTAAGGGTTAATTTCACAATCTTTTTATTATCCGAGTTTGTTTATACGTAATTATCTATTGGGACCTCTATCATCCACATCCATGTTTCTTAAATATGTATTTCAAAACATTCTTAATATATTATAGACTATGGGTTAAAGTCATTTATACCCTTTTTGACTTGTATAATATTTTTATAAAGGAATCTTTCCGTCGTTTTCCAAACAAGTTCTTTTATAACCTTTTCGACAAAATTAAGGTAAGAATGTCTTTTTTTTAACTTATACAGTGGGTGCTGCAATTTTCTGCCATTATAACATCGTCGAAGCTTCCCTTACAAGATTATAAGAATATTTTTTTAAAAAAATGTTTTCTTTTATAATTACATGACTTTTAAATGATTTCAAAATAGAAAGATATATTTCTCTAAAAAGGTTTTGATTTCATCTATATCAACATCCTTTGATGGATTTTAAGCTTATTTGAAGTTGATTTATTATGATAAAAAACTTCCATATTGTATTGAAGGTTTTGTGATATGTTTGACTGTGGATGTATTATTTTTACACCATTCATGGTTTATCGATAAATTATTGACATTTCATATGCTAGTTTTAATACGAATGTTTATGTTGTGTTTAAAACTTTTCATATGAGGAATGCATTGGACTTAGTAAGTGACAGGTGGAGCCTGCTATAGCTTCTTGATGCATCGGTATGTCTCATGAGACAAACTAGTGTCTTAAAACAAGGCCTTGACAAAATCTTATTTGTAGTCTTGGGACAAGGCCCTGACTATGTGGTTATGAAAGTCTGGAATTATGCATTCCATCATTATGAAAGTGGCTATTGATATTGTATGTGATTATTCGACTAGTAGAATATCCATAGGAATAGGTAAATGGAATTATTTGATTTTATCTTTTCCATATTATGATGAATTTCAAGTTTAAAAGGCTATTGTTTTAGTCTTATACATTTCCTTAAATGTTTATGCTTATTTATGAAAGTTTCTGCTATATTGTTATCCTTACTGAGCATCTAAGCTCACTCCTTTCTATGTTTTATTTTTCCCAGGATGCGAAGAAGTATATTATGACTGACCTGTAGGGATATTCTATGGGATCTCAGTGTTGTATATGGAAACAATGTTGTTGTAGTTTTCCATTTTATGATGTAATGTAAACCTTATGAATGTATCTAGTACTTTCAAGGATACTAAACTAATCGGTCTTTCGAGACTTGATATTTTGTGATCATGCCAATGATACGTAATAATGCACTGACTCTAGGCTTCTGGGGTCAGGGCGTTACAGTTGGTATTAGAGGAATTTTAGTACAAACCTTGGAATCTAGATTTAGATAAACTCTGATTAGATAACATTACCCTAAGATAGACTTTGAGGATTAGTATATAAGAACTTCCTAGAATTTTGGTATTGTAGAGATTTTGTGAGTTTTCCAAGTAATAAATCCATGTCTGGATACGAGCAGGTAGAGGCAGCTCTAGCACAGATGTACCTAAGGGTAAAACTTGAAAACACTGCTTTGAGCTAGACTCAAACAGGAACTACTGCACGAAAACGAGTCTTGCTGCACTCTTGGTTACGAAACTCCTGGGGGATATGCTTAGGATAATTCTCATTTTCTTTACAAACCATTATGAAGGGTTTATGAGTATATAATTCCTCAATTAAAACATTTTTATGATTATGGATTATATCCATAAACTATTTAGTTTATGTTAAGTGTTTTACAAGTTTGGAATTATGTATTTAGATTCATAAACTAATCTAGTTTATGCCATTATTTAGAAATGGCACCTAGTGGAAGGAATGGAAACTGTATCAATGAACGCACTCCATATAGGGATTATCCTCTTGCTCAAGATAATTATAGTGGAGTTGGTGATACAATTGGTTCTGATCAGCTTATCACCATACTGGGACAACTCACTTGGGTTTTGAATAATAACATTACCCGTATGGAGCACCCTGATCTGCTGGGTGGAGGATCAATGTTAGATCACTTCATGAGGAAACAACCACCAACATTAAATGGGGGTACAAATCCATTAGTAGCTGACCAATGGATAAATTCCTTAGAGAAAATATTCCAAACCTTGGGGAGTAGTGAAAGGGAAAAAGTTTTTATGGCAGTTTACCACCTCACTGGAGATGTTGATCAATGGTTGTCATTGATTCAAAATACAAAGGAAGATGATGAAGTATCAAATATGGAATGGAGGGAGTTTAAAGAAATTTTATTAGAAAAATAATTTCCTCATGACCATTGAGCAGATATGGAAAGATAATTTTTGAGTCTGAGGCAAAAGGAGGATAATAATGTCGCAAAGTATGAAGAAAAAATTACAAGGTAAGCGAGGAATGCTACAGATTATATACATAACCCACGAAGTAAGATTGATCGTTTCTTTGATGGTTTAAAACCATTTCTCTGTTGAGAATTAGTCTCACAATCCTTCTCGTTATATGAAGATATTGTCTCCTGTGTTATGAAGACAGAAAAAGAATTCCCTAAGTCTTATGACTTTAAATCAAAGCAAGAGAAGAAGAGATCTACTGAACACTCTGGAAATAGAAATAAGGGGAATAAGGGAAAGGTTGAATATCCATACTGTAGTAAATGTGGGAATAAACACCCTGGTATTTTCCTGAAGGGAATGGGAGTCTATTACAAGTGTGGTGAAAAGTCCACCAAGCTCGTGATTGCAAGGGGAAGAAAGAGGTTTTCTACGTTGAATGCTACAATTTTAGAGAAATGGGGCTTTATGAAAATTAATTTCCTAAGTGTCAGGGGAACTTACCTTAAAAAAGTCCAAGGGATCAAGTTCAAGATTATGCTATCACTACTGTTGAGGTTGAAGCTCCGAAAGACGTGGTGGCAGGTAATTTAATGGTTTCCTCAAGTTTATCCAATGCTTTATTTGATTCTGGATCACCGCATTGTTTAATATCTTCCCAGTTTGCTAAGAAAATTAGATATTTCCAATTTTATTTAACAAGGGAATTTTCAGTCAAAACTTCTAAGGGAAGTATTATTGCAACAAAGTTTTGTGTATCAGTCCCCATTAGGGCATATAAATGTTCGTTATCTACTGATATCATCGTCATACCCATGATTTAATTTGATATAATCCTCGGTATGGATTGGCTTTCGGACCATGATGCAAAAAGTTATTTTAAGAAGAAGGAGGTTACTATTTTTTATGATGATGATAAAGAACACCTTATCTTTAGAGTAGAATCATCACCACCTAATTATTATCTAGAACCACCCCCAGTAGCTCAACTAAATTCAATTATTGGGGAGGAAGAGAATGAAATAACTATGGGTGAGGAAAATAATGTTCAAATAGAGGATGTACCTATTATAAAAGAATATGTTGATGTGTTTCTAGAAGATTTACTTGGACATCCTCCAGAACAAAAAATTGAGTTTTCCATTGATTTAATTTATGGATCAAGGCCCATATCTATAGATACCCAAGCTAGACGTACATAGACATTACATTACTTTTCTGGAATACTTAATACATGACAAAAATAGATTCCCAATGAGTATATCAGTTTAGTGTCTTTGGAAACTCAGAACAAAATCTTATAATCATGGTGAAAGATCTTCAACATCTCCCATAAAGATCTTCCCTTTTTTATTACCTGAAACATTTATTTATATCCTGGGGAAAAGAAAACATAAAAAGGGTGATCTCAGATGCTTAGTAAGGGTAAACATTGAGAACATAAAAACAATCCATAAACATTTGAACGTAAAAACATAAACATAAAACATAAAAATCTTGAGCAATGACATAAATCTTGAAAATAGATAAGGCATAGATCATAAAAGGAAAATTAATCATGATAAAATGGCATGGGAATAAAACATGTAATTGTGGAAAACCATTAAGCACATGATATGATTTCCATAGTATCCAAGGCATTTCTTCCAAGACCATCATAGTAGACAATGTCCATTACTGAACTGGGTTTACTTGTAGTTCTAGCCCTGTATTACTGAACCGGATTTACTTGTCGTTCCAACCATGTTTATCTCATTAGATATAAATATTTACCCAATGCATTGGAGGGAGATATAGGTCCCACCCATCTCATAATGAAATAATTCTTTTGTGTGACACAAAATAAAAATAAATCATTCATCATAACCCAATGAATAAAATGGGTTTCATAAATATCTTCCCATCATAACATAATCCATATAAAACAATGGATATCATTTCATCATAAACAAAATCAAACCATGTAAATAATAGGGACATTATAATTGAAACATGACCATATTAAATAATGTCGTCTTAGATGGAAAATAGTCCCGATAAAACACTTGAAATGAATTCTTGAGGAAAATATCCTTTATTCTTCAAAATCATTTTCTTTTATCAAAATGACATGAAATTTTAAAAGAAAAGTATTTTGTTGAAAATAATCATGAAATATTCTTCATGAAAATAAGGAGTTATGAAACTGTAAAAATCCATTCACACCGTATAAGTTAAAAAACATTATCCTCGTACTTTTGCCAGAAAAGTCAAAAAGTACCTCGTATGGTAAACAAAAGAAATATTCCTTCCATACCTTGTGGTAAAAGTCAAAAATGGTAAAAATGAATTTAAACATACATGGAAGAATAGTAAACATTTTATGAAAAAAAAATTGAGAACATATGGACATGGATGATAAACATAGCCCCAGTAAATACTTACGAATAAACAATCTCAGATAAGAACGAGATTGGAATAATTATCCCTTACCTTATGTCCAATTTTTTCGTATGTGTCCAAGACTCCTGTATAGTGGGTTTAAACATATTATTAACTTTTAACAGAACCATAATAATATCTATGATATCATATATGATTCACTTACGACTTTATATTACCCGTTTATTTTTCAATTCCATGTTAAAGCAGCGTTTTGGGTAAAATCGTTTCATTTATCATCCGTGCTTTGACTTGTAATTATTCATATGATTACTTAGATCATGATTACTTACAGAATTTTAAATATGATTTATATATATTCATAATATAATAGATCTATAAATGGAATGAAATACGCCCTTTATGGAGACGATAGGTCGTACGTACGCATGAATGTTGTTTTCCTTTCCTTATTGACTTGAATGGAAGTAAGTAGATGACATATATATATATACACACATAAATCCAGTAGCATTATTATGTCATATATTTCATTACTATTCAATATATATATACTTTATAAACATTCTTTAATGGTTAACATGAAGAATGAATCTCATCGCGTCGTGGAGATGGTAATCCGTACGTACGCACGAGCAATGATATCGTTCCCATAATTATTGAATGGTATTATAGTGGATGATAGAATATCTCAGAATAAGTATCATGTTATAATAATCATATATAGTTATTCCATACACCATTATACCCATCCAATTAAGGTGGTGGTGGAAAACAGATTACACCACGGTGTGGAGACGGTATTCCGTACGTACGCACGCGCGATGATTTCATTTTCCGTAGGATGGATAGAAGGTGAAATAGGGTTGTTTCATATTTTTAATAACATATAAGTATATGAGTGATACTGATGTTATTACTTTATAATGAAACAAATAAAAAATATGAAGTACAAGGGGAAATGAATTTTAAAGAATCAGAAAAGGATATTACCTCTTCTTCGACGCGCCTCTTCTAAACCTCCTCTTAGGGAACTAAAGATGGTCTTTTGAGAAGACCGGGACCTCTATTATATTTATAGAGAAGTGGAGAAGGGAAATGGGTAGGTTTTGTCCAATATTGAAGGCTTAAAATGGTGTGATTAGGAGAGGGATGAGGTGCCCTTTTATAAGAGATGAGAGGGGAACTTTTGGAAACCTCTAAAATATTAATTTATAATAAACTCAAACCCCACCTAAAAACCTCTTAAATGAATAAAATTGTAATATTAGATGATATAGGGTTGTAATATCATCAAACAATAAAATTTAGACACGTTGGGAATTTATTTTAAACCTTATCAACTTGATTTATCCTTATTTAATCTATTTAATTTTATTTGTGGTAATAATATTCTAAATTTTAAATTGTTATAAATAATTACTTATGTGTTGTGAATTGCCCATAATTGGATACTTTATGACATTTTAGACCATATAAATTTGAATTTATAATTTTTAAATATTTTTGTGATTTTTAAACAATTTAATAATATGTTATTTTTTTAAAATAACAATAGTATCAATTTTGGCACTATTCATTTATTTGAATTCAAATAAAATCCAAATAGAGAATATATTCGAACCAAAATATTTAATATATTAATAACATGTCATATTCATCTAAAAAATTGTGTAGCACATTAAATAGTTCATATAATATTTATTTTAATATTTTTAAAATTATTTATTTGATATTTCAATAAATAAAATAATTTCTACATCACTATTGTGTCATCATTAATGATAATTATTTAAGCCCTAAAAATTATAAATAAATTTTCATGATGTATATAATTTTATTATATTTCTGGAGAATATTTATATTCAAATTTTTATGAATTTTATCACTAAATTAAAATTATTACACTTATAAGATATAAGAGAGTGACATGTTGTCACTTTCTTTGGTTTTAATAATAATTACATCATTTTCATGGTCAAAAGTCCATGAAATGAATCTATTATGACCCTTAGGTGATATGGGTCTACTTTTATTCATCCAATATAATTTTGGTAGGTGTTAGGGTAATTTTATAGTCTTATTTTTACCCTTAATTACCCAATTTACCTTTAACTGTAGTAAATAAAATTTACCATAGTTACTATTCATAATGTCTAAAAATAAAAGGTAGCCTATTAGAATAATTTGGACCTACTTATTCTAAATATGGAATCCATTTTTCCAAATTCAAAACATAGAAGTTGTAGTATTTAATTTAAAATTAATTCCACTGTTGAGAAAACGGGTTTTAAAAGTTAAAACATTGCAAAAGATTGAAATTTTTTACCTATGAATTCAATGTAAAATTAATGATAATGACTTGCATTATATTAAATGGTAAAAATATATTATATTTATACTTTAAAACCAATCAATAATATATTTTAACTATATAAATTATTTTTATGAAAAAAAAAATTTCAATTAAAATTTAGCGTATTTTTACTATTCATCAAAATAAGAAACTTATCAGAAAAATATTAAAAATTTATCCAAAGTAAATTTTTATATCCTAATTCCATGTAAGAAGTTTAATTTTTCAAATTGAACTTATAAACATGTCAAAACTAGATTTAAAGTGGGTGCGGCATCAAAAGGCGGCAAAACTTCATTTTTTTGAAAAATACTTATTTTACCTGAAAATTTTATTTTGTTCTCATACCATGTTCTAGAATATGTATAAGATGAATTATTATGTAATAAAATTCAAAATTTAGTTAATACTATTCATAATAGCTTGTTCATAATAATATATCGTTGTTTAGTGAAACTCGGTATTGTGTACAACCCATGCTATCGAGGAAGGTCGCTCTTGCGTGCAACACAAGCCAAGAATAGTGTTTGCATATACTAAAAGATAATACGGTGTTGCATATAGTGCAAGCTAATCTTGGTATATCATACAACACAAGACATAAATGAAATTAAAAATAATATTTCTCATAAAATCTCGGGGTGTTACAATATCGAAGACCCCTTATAGAATGGACACTATGGAATTAGTAGAACTAAAGAAACAACTAGAGGAATTGAGTAATAAGATATTTATTCGCCCTAGTGTTTCTCCATGGGGATCCTATGTCCTTTTTGTTAAGAAGAAAGATGGATCTATGAGGTTGTGCATTGACTATAGGGTGATCAATGCTATAACAATAAAGAACAAGTATCCCCTACCTCGCATTGATGATTTATTAGAATAACTTCATGGAGCTCAATACTTTTCAAAGATTGACCTTCGATCTAGATATCATCAGTTGTGTGTGAAGAAGGAAGACGTTTTGAAAACAACATTTTGAACCAGGTACGGGCATTACGAGTTTACAGTAATGCCTTTTGGATTGACTAATGCACCATATGTCTTCATGGATCTAATGAATAGAGTTTTCAAGGAATATCTTGATGACTTTATAGTGGTATTTATTGATGATATCTTGGTATACTTCAAAAGATACAAAGATCATGAAAATCACTTGTGCATTATCCTGAAGACTCTTAGAAGACACGAATTATATGGGAAGTTTAGCAAGTGTGAATTTTGGCTTCAGGAGATTTCTTTTCTTGAAAATATTGTCTCTAAGGATGGAATATCTGTTGATCCTTATAAGACAAGAGAAATAAAATAATGGCTAACACCAACGAGTATAACTGAGGTACACAGTTTTATTGGTTTATCAGGTTATTATCGACGTTTCGTCTAGAATTTTTCCCGGTTGGCTAACCCATTAACAGATCTCAGATGAAAAGGGGTTAAATTTGTTTGGACAAAGGAGTGTGAAGAATGTTTTGACGAATTGAAGAGAATATTAGTCAATGCTTTTATCTTGACTCTACCATCGGGGAATGATGGGTTTGTTATTTGTAGTGATGCATCGAAGAAATGACTTGGTTGTGTCCTTATGCATAATGATAGAGTTATTGCCTATGCATCACGACAACTGAAAATTCATGACCAAAACTATCCTACTCATGATCTTCAGTTAGCAGCTGTAATATTTGCTTTGAAGATTTGGAGACACTATCTCTATGGTGAAAAATGTTAGATTTATACTGATCACAAGAGTTTGAAGTATATTTTCTCACAGAAAGAACTCAACATGAGGCAAAGGAGATGGATTGAACTCCTAAAGGATTATGATTGCATGATACAATACCACCTGGGGAAGGAAAATAAGGTGGTAGATGATTTGAGTAGAAAAGATCATAGAGTTTTGAATAAGATGAGAGTTAAAAAGGATCCAATATACATGGATCTCATAATGATGGAAATGGGAATAACCATGGAGGGTGAAACATCAATGCTTTTTCAAATGGTTGACAAACCATCTTTATTAAGATGGTTAAAAAGTTCTTAGGCTAATGATGAGGAGTTTCAAAAGAAGATTAAAGCTGTGAATAGCAGGAGATTGAGTGACTTCGTATATGAATATGGAATTTTGAAATTTGGGAAGAGACTTTGTGTTCTCGATATACCTGATCTAAAAAGAGAATTGTTGGATGATGATCATAGCTTCAATTTCTCTATACACCCTGGGAGCACCAAAATGTATAGAGATTTGAAGGAACATTTTTGGTGGGACAACATTAAGAGGGAGATTGCTGATTTTGTGTCAAGATGTATGGTTTGTCAATAAGTGAAAGCTAGAAGGCAATATCCTGGAGGAGTCATGTAACCCCTTCCCATACCTAAGTGTAAATGGGATAATATTTCGATGGAAATTGTCATGGGACTACCAAAGACTCCTAGAAGGAACGATGAAATATGGGTTATTGTTGATCATCTTACCAAGTTAGCACATTTTATTGCTATAAGAGAAGATTTACCACTTGAACGATTAGAAAGACTATATATTAATGAAGTTGTAAGACTTCATGGAGTACCACTATCGATTGTTTCTATTCATGATCCCTATTTTACATCTAGATTTTGGAAAAGTCTTCAGAATGCCCTGGATACTGAACTTTATTTGAGCACTTCCTACCACCCCCAAACGGATGTACAATCAGAACGAACTATTCAAACCTTATAAGACATGTTTAGATCATGCTCACTTGACTTTCAAGGTATGTGGGATCAATATTTACCTCTGTTATAATTTTCCTATAATAATAGCTTTCATTCAAGTATTTAGATGGCACCATATGAAGTGTTATACGGAAAGAGATGTCAGACACCAACCTATTGGGATGGTGTTGGTGGAAAAAAACTCATAGGCCCAGAACTTGTGGAGGAAACGATGGAAAAGGTAAAGGTAATCCAAAACCACATCAAGGCATCTCAAAGTAGACAGAAGAGCTATGCTGATAACCGAAGGAAGGATTTGGAATTTCAGGTAGGAGATCATGTTTTCTTGAAGGTATCTCCATGGGAGGGTGTTATACATTTCGGTAAGAAGGGAAAATTAAGTCCCACGTAGATCAGACCTTTTGAAATTCTATAACGAATTGGGCCTGTAGCTTAATGTTTGGAAATGCTGCCAAGTCTCTCCAAAGTTCATGATGTATTCCACATATCACTATTCAGAAAATACATGTTTGGCCCAACGCATGTACTCACCTATGAGGAATTAGAACTGGAACCCGATCTGTCTTATTATGAAGACCCTCTCAATGTTATTGATATAAGAGAATAAGTGTTGAGAAACTGGATGACTCGTCTGATAAAAGTTCTATAGAGAAACCATAAGATAGAAGAGGCAACATGGGAACCCAAGGAACTTATGAAGAAAAACCACCCAAGTCTTTTAATTTAGTAATACTCTAGAAATTTTGAGGATGAAATTATTTGAAGGAGGGGATAATTTAACACCCCAAGATTCCACGGTACGCTTCTCTTTGAATAATACAATAGTGTGTGTTGTACGCAACTTCGAGTTCTAACACACCACAACCAATCAAACTAGCCATTATGAATAGTAATACCCAATTTTTGAAATTTTATAATTTTAATCTTTCAAAATGGACTTCATTTTTGGATTTGGAATATCGAAATTAGCCTAGGGTGAATTTTTGGTATTTTTCTGAAAACATTCAATTTTTGATGAATAGTGAAAAACACTGAGTTATAGCTTAAAAGTGAATTTTTATTTAAATAATTAATTATTTTATTTAAATTAATTTTAGGTCAAAATATATACATAATACCTATATATTTTCAATGTAATTCATTGGAGTCATTTTGTAATAATACTAGATATATAAAAGTTTATTAAACTTTTCACAGTCTTTTACCCACCTCCTAGGAGCATTTGCAAATTTACATAAAACTTAATTTTACCAATTCTGTGAGTTGAATTTAAAAAATATGAGAGACACGGTAGATATCAGTAAGTAAAATGTGGTTCAGTAAGATGAAAATAATTTTTGGTGAATAGTAACTTTTTACTTTTATTTACCACAGTTAAAAGTAAATAGGGTAATTAAGGGTAAAAATGATATTATTATTACACTAACACATGAATTAATTCTATTGGATAAGTATAATTCGACCAAAAAAACCTTAGTAATAAAATATGAACCTATTTGGTCCACTTGGATTAGATTAGGACATTTATTATTATTTAATTCAAAGAAGAGTTAAAAGAGTTAAAATCAAAGTTTAATAACTAAAACATTTTTAATATAGGGTTACACATAAGATAAGTTCAATTATAAATATTCATTAGAAAGATAAAAATGTTTCCTACATAATGGTATTTTATTTATATTTTTTATACATTAAATAATTTAATTTATTTATGACACAATGATGATGCAGTAATTACCTAATTAATGAAATATTAAAATAATTGATATTATAAATATAAAATAAATGTAATTTGAGACTTTTTATGAATTCCACTAATTTTTTAGGTTAATATTACATAATAGGGTTGGTTAGATGAATTTTTTTCGAAGTAATAATGCCGTTATGAATTTAGAAAAAACAAAATACCAAATAGTGTCAAAATGGACATAAAAGAGTTTTTAAAACAAATATTATATTATTAATTGATATTCTATTCATAAAAATCTAAGTTTCATCCAAAATAATTATATAATCATCTTTGTATCATTAATGAACCACTTGGGGTTCTCTTGGAAGTATATAGTAAGTTTATTAACCATATAGTATAAAAATACATAGAGACATGGTAAATGTCAAACAATTTAACTAAGAGTTAAATCTAAAAGATAAAGTTAATATGGTGACCCAAACCTATCTAAAACCTATTGGTTGAGTGGTTTTTGAACCATACCCACCTTATACTTTAAATAATTCATTTTCGAGCCATTATAAACCGAAAATGATTTTATTATAAAATAATATTTCTAGCTTTTCCTAAGGTGCCCCTCACCCCTCTTATAAAAGGGAACTCCCCCTTCCCTCATATTCACACCTTAAAAGCCTTTTGGCTCATCCAATACCTGCCCAAATACCCTCTCAACTGTACTTCCTTCATCCTAGAGGCCTTCCTTTATTCATAAAGCCACCCTAAGGATCTCCTTTTATCAAATTAAAAGTAAGAACCCGAAGAAGAGTTAAATATTTCATCGCCTCTTTCAAGTTCCTTTCTTCTTCCACTTCCTCTTTCTTTGTTGTTTCCATTCTAAAATAATAAATCTAGTATCTTATATATAATGTGATTTTATTATAAATATGGTACAACCATATTCATTATTCTATCCATTCGTTGAATGACATGTCACTATATGTGCATACGTACGGCTTAACGTCTCCACGTCGTGGTATAATTGTTATTCAATACATTATTATTTGGATGGGGATAATAATGATATGTAATTGATGTAAATAATAAATATAACATGATAATGATTCTATATATATGATATACCATCCAATTATATATTATTTTAATATAAAAATAATGATATTTTCGCTCGTGCATACGTGCGGATTACCGTCTCCACGAACGTGATGAGATTCATTCCCCATCATATCCATTCAAGAATAATTTTCATTAGATGATTAAAAATAATGTTTAAAGACTTAATATAATTCTGAATATGAATAATATACATCCCATCTATAACAAATATGACTCACATAACAAATAATATAAAGTAAAACGAATCATTTAACACCTGAAACGACGATAATACTAAGATATTATTAACAAAGCAATGTTAAAAGATCATATATGATATCATATTAATTTATATGATTATTGTATAATTTAATAACAATTATTTCACAATTATACAGGATTTTAACCCAACCTCGACCAAGGAAAAGTACAAGGTAAGGGTTAATTTCACAATCTCTTTATTATCTGAGGTTGTTTATACATAATTATCTACTGGGACCTCTTTATCATCCACATCCATGTTTCTTAAAAATTTATTTCAAAACATTATTACTATATTAAATACTATGGGTTAAAGTCATTTATACCCTTGTTTTACATTTATAATATGTTTATAAAGGAATCTTTCTGTCGTTTTCCAAACAAGGTCCTTTATAACCTTTTCGACAAAATTAAGGTAAGAAAGTATTTTTTTTAACTTATACGGCGGGTGTGGATATTTTCCGCCATTATAACATTGTTGAAGCTTCCCTTACAATCTTATAAGAATATTTTCAAAAATAAATGTTTTCTTTTATAATTACATGACTTTTAAATGATTTCAAAATATAAAGAGATATTTCTCTAAAAAGGTTTTGATTTCATCTATGTCAACATCCTTTGATGGATTTTAAGCTTCTTTAAAGTTGATTTATTATGATACAAAACTTCCATATTGTATTGAAGGTTTTGTGATATTTTTGATGGTGGATGTGTTATTTTTACACCATTCATGGTTTATGGATAAAGTATTGACATTTCGTATGCTAGTTTTAATACGAATGTTTATGTTATGTTTAAACCTTTTCATATAAGGAATGCGTTGGACTTAGTAAGTGATGGGTGGAGCCCACTATAGCTCCTCGATGAATCGGTAGGTCTCATGAGACAAACTAGTGTCTTGGAACAAGGCCTTGACAAAATCGTATTTATAGTCTTGGCACAAGGCCTTGACTATGTGGTTACGAAAGTCTGGCATTATGCATTCCATCATTATGAAAGTGGCTATTGATATTGCATGTGATTATTCGAATAGTAGAATATCCATGTGAATAATTAAATGGAATTATTTTATTTTATCTTTTCCATATTATGCTGAATTTCAAGTTTAAAAGGATTTTATTTTAGTCTTATACATTGCCTTAAATGTTTATGCTTATTTATGAAAGTTTTCATTATATTGTTATCCTTACTGAGAATATGAGATCACCTCTTTCTATGTTTTATTTTTTCTAGGATGCGAAGAAGTATATTATGACTGACCTGCAGGGATAATCTATGGGATCTTAGTGTTTTCTATGGAAACAATGTTTTTGTAGTTTTCCATGTTATGATGTAATGTAAACCTAATGAATGTATATAGTACTTCCAAGGCTACTAAACTAATCAGTTTTTTGAGACTTGATCTTTTGTGATCATGTCAATGATACATAATAATGCACCGACTCTGGGCTTCTAGGGTCGGTGTGTTACACCAAACTAGTTCCTAATAATCAAAATACCGTTAAAATAATCAAAGTGAATTTCATTAAATGATTCATCCTCATTCCATGTAACCAAATGATAAAAATGACCATTAACAATTATGTATGTTCATAAATAATATTTAATTTCAATTCTTGATATTTAAAACCATTCCACATGAACTTAATTACTTAAAAACAAGTGAACCAATTATAAAAATAAAGAAAACAACCACTCTGGAATGACAGAAATCAATATAATAACTCATCAATAAGGGAATAAATGAACTAAAAAGAATTATAATAAACTAAATACATGTCTAATAGGTTATGAAATAATTTATTAATAAGTATAATTTCATATTCTAAGATCTTGTGTTCAAGAGAGGAACACGTTTGGATTTAAGGTAAGGGTTTTTTCACCTGAACTCCCATTTTCATTCAGGTTACTTTGATTGTATAATTACCTCGATGAAATTATTATGTATTATTATTTAATCCTAATAAATTATTTTTTAGTATTCTATATATGTTTACTGACCATAACCCTTCCTTATTTTATGGATAGTTACACGTTTTAAAATGAACTTTCAAAATTGTTTCCGAAAGACAAGCCCGATTCAAGGGAATTTCTCTAATTCTTACCTATTTTCAAGGGCACTTTATAATATGTTTTTGGAAACCATTATCTTAATAAAATAACTAATTTTATTATTAAAATACTAATTTACTTCACTTCTGGTTTTATACAAATATTTTTCCAAAAGAACTCTTCTTTTCAAAGTAAAAGGGTATTTATCTCAAGAATTACTCGAAGATTTTATAAGAGTATCTACATCTATTTCAACACTCTTGTTGATTATTATGTATTTTTTGGATTAATATTTCATGGTATCATCTACCATATTTAATTTAATGGTTTATGATCATTTTTTCTATGGATTTTCTATCTTAAAACCATTCATCAATTTACTCTGAATGGTTAGTGTTTATGCTTAATATTCGGGGAAATTTATTTACAATTCATATATTAGTTTCAATATGAATTTATATGTTGTTGTATTTATCCCCTTTCATATGAGGAATGCATTGGACATAGAAAGTGTCAGGTGGGGCCTGCTATAGCCCTTCGGTGCATCAGTAGGTCTCATGAGACAAACTACGGTCTTGGCACAAGTCCTTGACAAAATGATTATTTATGTTCTTGGCATGAGGCCTTGATGATATGGTTATGTTGTCCCACATTATGCATTCCCTCAATATTAATATAGTATTAATGGTTCATGTGGTTATTTAACTATTATAATACCCATGATTATGTTATATTATGGAAATATATACTCAACTCATATTTTTTCCATATTATGTTCAAGTTTATTTTTAAAGGCATGTGTTTTCAATTATTCATCATGCTAAATTTTTTAAGTTATTTTTTGTTGTATTGCTTACTCTTACTGATTTTTTGAGATCACCCCTTTCTTATGTTTCATTTTCTTAGGACATGAAGAATTTTATTATGAATGACATGCTGAAATAACCTAGGAGTTATGGAAGTTGCCTAAGGAGTTTCTATGTTGTTTTTCATTTCAAGTTGTAAAGTTGAACTTATGTATGAATCTTGTTTCCAATAATACTAAACCACTCAATACTTTGGGATGCAAATTCCTTTTTTATATGCTAATGTAATCAAATAAGTCACTTTCTTCAGGAAACTGGGGTGGGGTCTTTGCAGTTGTTATCAAAGGAAGCTTAGTAGAAAACTTGGAAACTAGATTTAGAAAACATATATTAGGGAAGAGTCCCTAAAATAGTCTTTAAGGATAAACATACAATAACATCCTGGTATTTTGGTAAGGAATAGATTATGTGGATCTTTCAAGCAATACATCCCTGTATGGATACGAGCACGTAGAGGCGGCTCTGGCACAGATGTACCTAGGAGTGAAAGCTATGACAAGGAGTTTCGGGCTTGACCTGGGGTATCCTAGTATATTACAAGAGGGCTTGTTGCACTCTTGGTTATGACACTCCCAGGGGATATGCTTAGGATAATTCACATTTTCTTTACAAGACATTATGAAGGATTTAAATGTAAATTTTTCCTCAAAGAAACTATTTTTGTGATTATGGCATTAGCCATGCGTAGGATCTCAATTTATGCTAAGTATTTTGTTAAGTTAAGATTATATATTATGATTCATATCCTAATCTAGAGTATTCCGTCATCTAGAAATGGTATCTAGTTGAAGAAATAGAAACTTCATGAACACATGTATCCCATGTAGGTATTTCCCTCCGATGCAAGATAATGATGTAGGCTATGGTGTTGCGACTGGTATAGAGCAGATTATAACTATACTGGGACAACTTACTCGGGTTATGAACAAAAACCTTACTTGTATGGAGCATTTAGATCCTCCACATTGAGGATCTATGTTAGATAGCTTTATGTAACAACAACCATCATCATTTAATGTGACTACAAACACATTTGTAGCTTAGTAGTGGATAAGTTCCCTAGAGAAGATATTTCTAGCTTTGATATGTAATGAAAGAAAGAAGGTTGTCGTGGAAGTTTATCATCTATCGGGAGATGCGGATCATTGGTGGTCGTTGATCCAAAACACGAAGGTGGAGGAAGAGATAGAAGAGATGGAATGAAGGGACTTTAAAGAAATCTTCCTAGAGAAATATTTTCCTCATGAACAGCGAGGAGATATGGAAAGTCAATTTCTGAATTTGAAGCAAAATGAAGATGATAATGTTACAAAGTATGAAGCTAACTACACAAGGTTAGCAAGGAATATTGTGGACTATATACGAAATCTGAGTAGAAAAATTGATCGATTATTTGATGGTTTGAAACCATTCCTCTAAAGGTCTCTAGTCTCCCAGAATTTCTCATCATATAAAGATATAGTTTCACATTATATCAAGATAGAAAAGAAATTATCTAAGTATTATGACTTTAAGGGAAATCAAGAGAAGAATGGGTCTGTTGAAAACTCTGGGAAAGGAAATAAGTAAATGGGGAAGAAGGGAAGACTTAAATATCCATCCTGCAATAATTGTGGGAAGAAATGCCCTGGCACTTTTCTAAAGGGAATGGGAGTCTGTTAAAAGTGTGGAGAAAAAGGCCACCTAACTCGAGATTGTAAGGGGAAGAAAGAAGCTACCAATTCTCACTGCTACAATTGTAGGGAGATGGTAAATTATGCACATGAATTTTCTAAGGGAACATTCCCCAAAGAAGGCCAATGGAGCAAGGCCAAGCTTATGCGGTCAGAGCTATGGAGGTTGAAGTTCATAAAGAAGTGGTGGTAGGTACATTGATCATTTCATCAAACTTAGCCAATGCTTTATCTAATTCTAGATCATTACATTCATTTATATCCTTCTAGTTTACCAATAAAATTAGATATGTCCAATTTTATTTAATAAAGTAGTTATCAGTCAAAACCCATATGGGTGTATCATTTCAATAAAGGCTTGTCAATTAGTCCCCCTTATGACACATAAATGTGCTTTAGTTTCTGACTTTATCATCATACCAATGACTGAATTTGATATAATTCTTGGTATGAATTGGTTGTCAAATTATGATGTGAAGATCTATTACAAGAAGAAGGAAGTTACAATTTTTTATAATGGTGTGGAATGCCTTGTCTTTAGGGTAGAAACATCACCATCTAATTCTCATATAGATCCATCCCCCAGTAGCTCTACTAAATTCAATTATTGGAGAGGAAGAGAACCCAATATCTATGGGTGATGAAAGAAATCATCAAATTAAAGATTTGCATGTAGTATAAGAATATGTTGATGTCTTTCCAAAGGATTTACTTGGACATCCTCCAGAGTGGGGAATTGAGTTTTCCATTGACTTAATTCCTTGTTCAAGGATCATATCAAAGACCCCTTATAGAATGGACACTGTGGAGTTAGTGGAGTTAAAGAAACAACTAGAGGAATTGACTGATAAAGGATTTATTATCCCTATCATTTCTCTATGGGTGGGCCCTATTCTTTTTTTTTAAGAAGAAATATGGATCTATGAGGTTGTGCATTGACTACAGGGAGATCAATTCTATAAAAATAAATAACAAGTATCCCCTACCATGCATTGATGATTTATTTGATCAACTTCATAGAGCCCAATATTTTTTGAAGATTTATCTTCGATCTGGATATTATTAGTTTCTTGTGAGTAAGGAAGACATTCCAAAAACAGCATTCCAAACTAGGTACGGGCATTACGAGTTTACAGTAATTCCATTTGGACTATCTAATGCACCATATATTTTCATGGATCTAATGAATAGAGTTTTCAAGGAGTATCTTAATGAATTTGTGGTGGTGTTTATTGATGATATCCCGGTATACTCTAAAATCTATGAAGAACATGAAAATCACTTGTGCACTATTCTAAAGACTCTGAGAAGAAATGAATTATATGGGAAGTTTAGAAAGTGTGATTTTTGGCACCAATCAGTTTCCTTTCTGGATCACATTGTCTCTAAGGATGGAATATATGTAGATCCTATGAAGATAAAGGTTGTGCAAGAATGTCCTACTCTAATGAACATAACTGTGGTACGTAGTTATATTGGTTTAGCAGGTTATTATCGGCATTTTGTTCAAAACTTTTCCAGTTTATCCAACCCAATGACCAAGCTCACATGAAAAGGGGTTAAGTTCGTATGGACGAAGGAATGTGAAGAATGTTTTGAATAATTGAAGAGGAGGTTAGTGAATGCTCTGATCCTAACCCTACCATCAGGGAATGATGGATTTGTTATCTATAGTGATTCATCAAAGAAAGGACTTGGTTGTGTCCTTATGCAGAATGATAGATTGATTGACTATGCATCTAGGCAGCTAAAAATTCATGAACAAAACTATCCAACTCATTATCTTGAGTTAGCAGCAATAATATTTTCTCTAAATATTTGGATACATTACCTCTATGGAGAAAAATGTGGGATATATACAGATCATAAGAGTTTGAAATATATATTCTTGCATAAATAACTCAACATGAGAAAAAGGAGATGGATTTACCTACTCAAAGATTATGATTGCACAATACACTACCACCTGGGGAAGGAAAATAAGGCAGCAGATGTTTTGAGTAGAAAGGACCATGGAATTTTGAACAATATGAGATTTGAAAGGGATTTTATGTCCATAGATCTAGTAAATATGGATATGGGAATTATTAAGGAAGGTAACACATCAATACTCTTTAAAATTGTTGCCAAACCTTCTTTACTGGAAAGGATAAAATGTTCTCATCCTAATGATGGGGAGTTTTAAAAGAAAATTAAAGCTATAAATGATGGTAATTTTACTAACTTCATATATGAAGGTGGAATTTTGAAATTTTGAAAGAGGCTTTGTGTTCCCGCTATTCCTGAGCTAAAGAGGGAACTATTGGATGATGCTCATAACTCTAATTTCTCTATACATCCTGGTAGAAAAATGATGTATAGAGATCTAAAGGAACATTTTTTATGGGAAAACATGAAGAGGGAGATTACTGATTATGTGTCAAGATGTTTGTTTTTCCAACAGGTAAAGGCTGGAAGACAACATAATGGAGGATCCATACAACCCCTTAATATACCTATGTGGAAATGGGATGATATTATGATGGACTTTATCATGGGGATACCAAAGACTCCAAGAAAGAATGATGTGATATGGTTCATTGTTGACTGTCTTACAAAATCAGCACATTTTTTTGCTATAAGGGAAGATTTTCCACTTGAACGTTTAACAAGACTATATATTAATGAATTTGTAAGACTTCATGGTGTACCCTTATCAATTGTTTCTGATCGTGATCCCCATTTTACATCACAATTCTGGAAGAGTCTTCATAAATCCCTAGATACTTATCTTTGTTTGAGCACTGCCTACCACCCACAAACTGATGGACAATCAGAATGGACAATTCAAACTTTGGAAGACAAGTTGAGGTATTTTTCACTTGACTTTAAAGGAATGTGGGATTATTATTTATCTCACGTGGAATTTTACTATAACAATAGCTTCCATTCAAGTATTCAGAGGGTACCATATGAAGCGTTGTATGGAAAGAGATATCATACACCAACTTGTTGGGATGATGTTGGTGAAAGAAAGATTGTAGGACCAGAACTTGTTGAGGAAACAAAAGAAAACGTGAAGATTATTCAAACCCATATCAAAACAGCTCAAAGTTGGTAAAAAAGATATGTTGATAACCGAAGGAAGGATTTGTAATTTCAAGAAAGAGTTCATGTTTTCTTAAAGGTATCTCCATGGAAGGGTATTATACGGTTCGGTAAGAAGGGAAAATTAAGTCCCAGGTACATTAGACCTTTTGAAATTATAAATTGAATTGGAGTTGTAGCTTACCGTTTGCCAATTCCACCAAGTCTCTCCAAGGTTCACAATGTTTCCCACGTATCAATGTTAAGGAAATACATGTGATACCCAATACATTTACTCACCTAAGAAAAAAAATAACTTGAGTCTAATCTGTCTTATTGTGAAGAGCCTATCAATATTCCTGATACTAGAGAATAAGTATTGATAAATTAGATCACTCATCTAGTAAAGGTTCTTTTGAGGAACCATCAGATGGAGGAAGCAATGTGGGAGCCTAAGGAGCTTATGTTAAAGACATGCCCAAATCTTTTTTGGTAACAATTTTGTGAATTACGAGGAAGAAATTTTTGTAAGGAGGGGAGAATGTAAAGACCCAAAATTTCTTCAATGGAAATTCCTTTCTTATAAATATGTCATAATCAAATGAAATCACAACCTAATAAACTACTAAGTTCTATGTGACCCTTAAACATAATTTTTTCACTTCTATGATGTGAATTTTGAAAATCTGACATACACGATTGCGATCAGTAAGTTATTTGGAGCTCGATAAGAAAAACTTAATTGTTGGTGAATAGTAACATACCCTTATGAATAGTAACATGCCCTTATGAATAGTATATAACCATATGAATAGTAACCTTACCTATGATAATATATAAATAATATTCAAGTGGAAGTATGATATACCTATGCTTTGGAATAAGTAAATAAATGTTGTAAAACTATTGTTTTTAGAATAAATTATGATTTTAGATAAATATTAAATTAATCATATTTAGAAAAATATTTTTGAAAAATGGACTTTATTTTTGGATTCTACACATCAAAAAATGGTTAGGGTTAATTTTTGGTATTTTTCTAAAAAACTCAAATTTTTTATGAATAGTGAAATACGGTAAAATACCGTATATACAAATTATCAGTTAAATACACTATTTATGACATCACAAGTGATGTAATACCACTTGGTTCGAACTCACATGAATTTATTACTATTATTGTACATGGAATCATCACTATTTCTTGTCTTGAGAGAAATTAATAAACTAATTATTAAAAAATTATGAAAACCCTCCTCTCCTCCACTATAAAAACCCCCCATCACTTCCTCTTTTCTTCAAACCTATAAGCCTTGAATCTCCTCAAATATATTCCCAATTACCCTTCCCTAGTCACTCCCCACATCCAATAAGCTCTTGTTCTTTCCAAAATATTAAAACCCCTTCCCTTAAGGAGTTTCTCAAGGAGGTTATTTCAAGAGGTAAAGCACCCTTTTTTATTTAGTTTCATTTCAATGTATTTTCTTCTATTATCCTCTACCCACCCCATCCTATGTACAAATAATCATTATAAATCCATTATCATATATATATTTTAATTATATCATGTGAATGGAAGAACCATCATAAATATTCTTACTCTCTCTCCCTTTTATTTTTATAAACGAAATCAACGTCCATGATGTTCCAATTTATAACCTTCGTGGACGATGAAGTTTCATTATTCAATTTATATTTCCTTACTGGTCATGAAACCATTTTATGGTTGAACTAGACTATAATATATTTATTATAACCTAATTAATATTCAGGAACCAGTTTACGTACATATTATTAAATTATATGACCAAACTAGTTCCTAATAATCAAAATACTGCTAAAATAATCTAAGTGAATGACATTAAATGATTCATCCTCATTCCATGTAACCAAATTATAAAAATTACCATTAAAAATTCTTTATTTTCATAAATAATATGTAATTTAAATTCTATAGATTTACAACCATTCCACATGAACTCCATTACTTAAAAACAAGTGAACGGATTATGAAAATAAAGAAAACGAACACTCTGGAATAACAGAAATCAATATAATAACTCATCAATAAGGGAATAAATTAACTAAAAATAATTAAAATAAACTAAATACATGTATAATAGGTTCTTAAATAGGTTATTAATAATTATAATTTCATATTACATGATCTTAATTTCAAGAGTAGAACACGTTCGGATTTAAGGTAAGGGTTTTTCCACCCGAACTCCCATTTTCATTCAGGTTACTTTGATTGTCTAATTACCTTGATGAAATTATTATGTATTATTATGTAATCATAATAAATTATGTGTGATTATTATATATATGTTTACCAACCAGAACCATTCCTTATTTTATGTATAGTTACACGTTTTAAAAGGAACTTTCAAAAAAAATCTGAAAGACAAGCCCGATTCAAGGGAATTTCTCTAATTATTACCTATTTTCAAGGGCACTCTATAATCTGATTTTGGAAACCATTATCTTTATAAAATCACTCATTTTATTATGAAAATACTAATTTAATTCACTTCTGGTTCTATACAAATATTTTTTCAAAATAACTCTTCTTTTCAAAGTAAAAGGGTATTTATCACAAGAATTACTCGAAAATTTTATAAGAGTATCTTCATCTATTTAAACACTCTTGTTGATTCTTATGTATTATTGGAATTAATATTTCATGGTATCATATACCATATTTAATTTAATTTTTTATTATCATTTTTTCTATGGATGTTCTATCCTAAAATCATTCATCAATTTACTCCTAATGGTTAGTGTTTGTGCTTAATGTTCGAGGAAAGTTATTTACATTTCATATATTAGTTTCAATATGAATGTATAAGTTGTTGTATTTATCCAAATTCATTTAGGAATGAATTGGACATATAAAGTGTGGGGTGGGTCCCGCTATATCCCCTCGGTGCATCGGTAGGTCTCATGAGACAAACTACGGTCTTGGCACAAGGCCTTGACAAAATGATTATTTAGGGTCTTGGCACGAGCCCTTGACGGTATGGTTATGTTGTCCCGCATTATGCATTCCCTCATTATAAATATATTATTGATGGTTCATGTGGTTATTATACTATTATAATACCCATGATTATGTTATATTATGGCAATATTTACTCAACTCATATTTTTTCCATATTAGGCATGTGTTTTCAATTATTCACCATGTTTAATGTTTAAGTTATCTTCCACTGTATTTCTTACTCTTACTGAGCATTTGAGATCACCCCTTTCTTATGTTTAATTTTCTAAATACATGAATAATTTTATTATGAATGACATGTTGAAATAACCTAGGAGTTATAGAAGTTGCCTAAGGAGTTTCTATGTTGTTTTTCATTTCAAGTTGTAAAGTTGAACTTATGTATGAATCTTGTTTCCAATAATACTAAACCACTCGGTCCATCAAGATGAAAATTCCTTGTTTATATTCTAATGTAATAAAATATGGCACCGGCTACGGGCAACTGGGGTTGGGTATTTATAATGCCCAAGGCTACAATGTGGTGAGCATGGGTTTCCTATTTTGGACAGGTGGTCCTCCGAGATTCCATGACCACCCAAGGGCATTTCAAGATTCTCATGGTGCATAGGAAAACCACTAAGAAAACATGAATAGAACCTTTTCATCCCCAATTAATGGTTATATATCCCATTTTACACAAGAGCATTCCCAACATAAAACTACCTCCTTCATATCCAGACAAGTCATTACCAAGCCGTGGTGGCCTTCAAAAGGCTAAAACACCACCTCAAACCTCAAAATCACCACAAAACTCTCCCAAAACATCCCCAAGACTTGATAATTCACAAATGGAAATTCATAAATGGTATGTACCATTACACTCATTCTATTTCTTTTGGTTTCCCTATTATTTCTCAATTCTAAGTCAAGGTGATCATATTTTCCCCAAAATTATAAGAACTGTGTGTGGATTGATTCCTATTTTCATGGTATACGTAGTGATTCCTAGATCTCTTATCTCAAACCCAACCAAAAAAACTTATATCAAATCCCCCACTTTATCTTAGTGACTGGGTTTCTTCATTCATATTGGTTTTCCATCCATAGGGTTGGCATCAAAACAAGTTCATTTCATTTTAAACATGAGTTTAAACTATATAAAACCTCATATAATAAGGTATTTTTATATGATATTAAACTATAGATTATTTTAGTCATTTCGCATTATGTTAAACTATGTGATGCATGGTCCATCTTGTAAGACTTGAAACTTATTAGGGCAGACTACCTAGTAAGACTTATCTTCCTCTACATGTTATCCAAATCTATATAAGGATCCTTAGCATGTGGTTCTTTATACATAAACCTATGTTATGAAAAAAATGACTCTTACCCTAGGAAATAGACTAATATTAATAGGGGTATTATATAAAAACTATATGTGTATTGATTCATGATGTTTCAATATATGTAATGATGTTGGGATCTCTTATAATAGGCCTTGGTGAAAATTATAATCACACTGGTTATACCCTAAAGGAAAGACCCTTCCTGATTCAAATCAATTTTTTTATTTATTTCTCACATAATGGTTCCCATACATCTCATCCTTCTCCTCTTATACATGAGACAAATTTTTATAGAGGACCTTTTCTAAGAACTATGAATGGATTGATTGTTGTTATTATAGGATATTTTTTTTATCGTTCATCCTTGGGTAACAAACCTAATAAATTTAGGAAAATGAATCATAAAAAATGATTCATGAAAATAAATAATCAACATATATGGTGCATACCATACTCAATAGATTAAGACATAAAAGGAAACACCAGAAATCAATAAAATACATAAAAGGAAACATGAGAAATCAAGAAATTGTTAGTTCATGAAAATGTTTGGTGGAAACTATGTGTCACACATGATACATATACAAACCGACTATTACCATATTTGTCCAACATATCAACAAAACAACTAATCAGGGTCTGATGATGAACACAGCTCGTCACCCTCTCCACCACCATCTCTACTTCCCGCTACCACCTGAAAGAACATTATATTTTCCGATAATCATTTTTTTTATAGATTTTCAAAAAGCCGGTTTGAGGGTAGTCGGTTCCCATGCTGCCCGGTTTGAGGAAAACCGTGAACCACACCCAAATTCAAACAATTACAGCGAATAACAGATTCAAATTTCAAACATCAGGTCCAACCACGTGTCCCGCCTCGAGCCCCGGGCCCGTCACGCGACTGCATGCCACTCTGACACCTCGACACGCGCCACCAAGCGCTGTCACCTCGAGCCGTACCATCGCCTCGAAACGCGCCTCAAGTCGCCGGCAAGACACGCCGGAATGACTACTGATTCACCACCGGTGACCGTACCCACCGTCAACCGTCATTGTCTACCGTCGGTCGTCGTCGTCACTAACATCTCAGCGTCCATCGACTTCATCGGAACAAACATCAACGGCGCAAACCAGAAATCATCGGGGGAAGCTGAAGAGAAACCAATAAAAGTTTGAAAACTAAATGATTTTGAATTTTTGTGATTTACCTGCTCACCACCATTCGTTGCAATACCACTGGGGGTAGATTCGGTCATCTTCTAATATAAATCAATAAACACTTTCTATAAAGCGGATATTTGAGTCCCCTGGTCTTGAACTATGTTTTGTAGAGAAACAATCTCTCTCTGAGCATCTCGGGGTATGGACTAACTACAACTAGGACTAGATTTAGCTGCAATCCCAAGTGGCCTACCAAATACCTCAGATGGTATGGGTCCCAAACCCATCCTATACACTCTACCAGGATGCTCCTTCCCAAGGACTTTAGCAATTGGGTCATCCTGGGAGACTGAGTAGGACTGTGCAGAATTGACATCCCATAGTTATTTAATTTTTACCTATAAATCAAATAGAAGTCATATTAGAATCAATATATATTAACATAATAACAACTTATAATAAGTTATTATAATGAAAAATGAGTTCATACCCCCAACTTCTTTGGCAGGCTCATTAGCAAAACTTCCATCAGATTTTTGGTGAACATTCAATCACACTTCTGTTCGAGATGCTTCATGCCCTAAACTCTATGACTACATTAAACAAACATAAATCAAAAATTAAAAATATTTAACAAATAATATTGTCTTATAAATATTTAAACTAATGAAAAGATTACCAGAGCAGATCAGCTTCTAGAAAAACTCTTTGACCCTGCAGTGTGAGGGATGACCAACTTAGCCCGACTTGATGCATTCTTTCTTGAAAGATCCTAAAATAAATAAAATTAAATTTAATAGTAATTTATTCAATGTCATAAATTCTTCATATACATGTATAAATGTAAAATGATATTATCATAGTAATATATATTTAAATACCATCTACTTCGCATCATGATGTCTGTCAACAAAAACTTTCCATTGCTTTTTGGGTACCCCATCAGGTAGCTTATCATACATCTATTAGGTGGTCAACGAAGTATCATTGACAATTCCCCACAAACTCCATTTAAAGTCTTTCCATTTTTTCCAAGATTTTCTAATTTAAACTTTCGTGATATCACATCAGCAACTGTAAAGTGGAAAAACATCTGTACACAGAAATTCATTTTTAAAATATTAATAACATGACATTCAATTAAACCATAATGTATTAAAATTGCCTTTATTTGGGAATAAAAAACTTTATTTTTCCAACTTTCAAGCATATGTCTCCAATCATCATATGAAATAAGAAGGGAAACAGGCTTCGTGGCTAGTTGTCCTAAAATCTAGCCAAGTCATCCTGTGGAATCATCTATAGGGACCCCATATGTATCAAATGGGACAAATATCTTCTCTCTGGTCAAATTCCAAACATATAAACTTTTTATATTTTTCTTCACACTTTCATTGTTTCCATCTTTAAAGAACAAATAGTTAGTATAAAAAAGTGAAATAAATTTATTCATATTAAAATTTGTACCTATAACAGTCACCTTCCAGTATCCCTGCAAAGAACTAGAAGTGGTGTGTCTCTCCCCCACTTCTAAGACTCATGAAGTGGGAGGCAACGACTGAGTTACTGAAGGGACACTCACAGAGGGTGTGAGAGATGGTGCAGGGGGAGATGGTGCAAGGGGGAAAATGAATGGTGGCTCAAATGTCATAAGGAGGGAGATAGATGGATCTTCATCTGTCGTAGTGGTCGATGAAATAGTATATCACTTCCTCCTTGGAATTCTTGTCATTTAATCAAATAAAATTAAATTCAAAACATACATTTCAAAAAAATTATGCAGAAAAAAAAATTAAAAAAGATAACAGATGCATAGTACTAACAAAAAATATATACATAACAATGGTAATGAATAATTGCACAAATTAAATAAGTGGTTGCTAAATGAATGCATAATTGTACATAAAATCATTTTATCCTTCAATCGTGCCGGTTTTATGATCCATTACTTCATCCACTTAATTCATCCTTGCTAGAATAATATTTTCAATATCATGGTGGATAAATAATTCTAATTCTTGTTGTTGATGAGATTCAATGTCAGAGGTCAAATATTCCACTTCATCACCCATATCATAAAAATCTATTTATTTTACGTGAGAAACTACACTCAACCCTTCATCCACAACATCATTCACATGATATACCATTTTTTATTGTGATGATAAGATATATGGATCATGCAGTTCATGATCACCAACATTCATCAAGCAAGAGAAGTTCACAGAAGTAAATTGCAAGGAATGTCTTTTAACACCTATGATAATATCGAACCAAATTCATTTGAATAAAACAACTAAAAAATGTCTATGGTAGTTTAATTCAATAATATCGATCATCTTTTCATAGTATCCCACTTCAGAAAATGTAAATATACCACTATTCTGTGTTTTTCAACCCTCTTCTTGATCGACTATACAAAATCTAAATCCATTCATGTTGTAAGTGTCTAACTTTCTAATTTGTTTTAGAGGACCTCGAGAAAGAAACTTCAAATATTCTGAAAAATCTGTTTGAGTATCAGTATTCATGATCTAAAAAAATAAATATACTTTATTATAATTAAAAAATATATGTGTCAACCTAATATTCGTATTTATTTCAATATTTATGAACTTACACGTCGTGCAAACCATTCCACAAGCTCTTTATTAATATCTTTTGGTATATATTTCTCATTTCGTGTTCAGCCTCTCATTCATCTCTTTATTTGTATTTTCAACTCTTCAATAAATGGATATGCAATTTCACTATTTATCAACACATATCTATGTGTCTGTAATAATTCTATTTCTATCAGTGTAACATTTGAGGTCCTCCCAACTGATTGGTCAATAGTAGGAAATATTTTTTATTTTCCATGTATTTGAGATTGAGTTGATGTTTTTTCAACATGTCCAACTTGATTAAATCTTCTCTCAATATCATCCAAGTATCTAGAACAAAAGGTAAGACACTCCTCTGCTAAATAGCCTTCAGCAATAGAGCCTTCTGGTTGAGCTTTATTTATGACGTATGATTTCAAATGCCCAAGATATCTGTGAAATAAAATAAACAAACATAATTATGCATTTAATTAAGTGCCAAAAATTGTTTACTTAACTAAAAAACATATAAATAAAGTACCTATCAATTGGATACATCCATCGATAATGAACAGGGCCTCCTAATTTATCTTCCTCAACCAAATGCACAGTTAAATGCATTATGACAGTAAAAAACAACGAGGGAAAGATCATATCCATTTCACAAAGTTTCAATACAAACCTCTCCTGAAGGTTTTAAAGCTCAGATGGATGTAGATATTTTTTACATAGTTTTCTAAAAAATGTGCAGAATTGGAGTACAACAGCAGTAACATTTTCAAGTAATAATGTATGCAATGCCAATGGTAGTAACTACTGTAACAAAATATGTGAATCATGAATTTTTAATCCATGTAACTTATGATTCTTTAAGTCAACACACCTCGAGATTTTACTTTAATACCCATCATATAATTTCACATGCTTTAAATTTTGAATTAATGTATCTTTATCCCTATTTGTCATTGCAAAAATTGTTAGAGCATACTTTTCATTCTCATCTGGCTAAAGATCACATATTATGTTCATTACTTGTAAGTCTTTCCGAGCATTGAGATGATCCTTCAACTTTCCATGCTCATTAAGCAATGTAAAGATCAAATTGTCAAATACATTCTTCTCAATATGCATCACATCAAGATTTGTCGCAACAAATTAAATTCTCAATACAGAAGTTTGAAGAAAATACTTTTTTTCTTCCATTGTTGCGTTCTGATTTCACTTGACGATGCACTTCGAACATGTTTCCCACTATCATTCAAATGATAAGCCTTCCTAAATTTTGTTTAAACTTTTCCAAGTTGTTTCAATATTTCAGAACCATTTAACAACTTTGGAGGTGGTCTATGATCAATGAAACAGTTAAATTTTTATATATTCAGCTGAAATCTATGAGATGCATCGAGAAATATTTGATGGTACAAGAAGCACCATTTTCTATTGTGAGGTAGTCATTTGGGATCAAAATAAAAGTTAAAAATAGGACAATCCAAACCCATGTAAGTGTTCCAACCAGATAAATTCCCAAGCCCAGGAAGGTCACTAATGGTCCACATTAAATAAGCATGCATTTTAAACATTTTTTTAGAAGAAGCATCAAATGTCTCAACACCGTTGCTTCATAACTCCTATAATTATTCAATTAAAGGCTATAAGTATACATCAATATCATTTCTAGGCATTTGTTTTCTAGGAATAATCATCTAAATGATAAAAGATGTTTATTGCATACACATCCATGGAGGCATATTGTAAGGGATCAAAACAACTGGCCAAATGCTATAACTGGTACTCAAAATCCCAAATGGGTTAAATCCATTAGCAGACAATCTCAATCAAACATTCCTAGGATCAGCTAAGAAATGTGGATGTAATGAATCAAATGTATTCCATGATTTTGAATCTCATGGATGTCGCATTAACTCATCATTGTTATTACCTACAGAATGCCACTTCATGTGTTCGGTGGTTTTTAATGATATGAATAATCTTTTCAATCGAGGCTTTAAAGGAAAGTAACGCAAAACTTTTATAGGTGTGTTCCTTTTCTTCTTCTAAATGGTAGTATGTTGATTCAGACTTCCAACATTTCCCATTGACTACCATCTAGATGAATAACATTTTTTTTCAATCCTATCTACTTGAATCCTCTCGCCAATAAAGCATACAATCATTAGGACATGCATGTATTTTTGTATAATTCAAACCAAGCCTATTAACAACTTTTTTCATATCATAAAAATACTTGGGGATGTTTGCTTCAGGAAATGCATCACGCAATCACTACTGGGAATCCATGTTTTTTCCAACGGTTTAAAACCGTTGGGAAAGGCCCTAAAACCGTTGGGAAAACTTATCCCAACGGTTTTAGAAACCATTGGGCTGTGAGGCGTGGGGAAAGCCTTATACCAACGGTTCACCCTGAACCGTTGGGAAAGGCTGTATAGATTTTTTTATACCAACGGTTCAGCTGAATCGTTGGAAAAAATCAGCGCACAGGGGTATGCCAATGGTTCTAAAACCGTTGGAATAGGATATACCCCAACGGTTTTGAACCGTTGGGAAAATCATCAGGGTTGGGAAAAGCAGTAGGGTATACCCCAACGGTTTTGAACTGTTGGGAAAGGTAGCAGCAGGGGTATAACCCAACGGTTTTGAACCGTTGGGAAATGCAGCAGGGTATAACCCAACGGTTTTGAACCGTTGGGAAATGTTGCAGCATCACAAAGGTATAACCCAACGATTTTGAAACCGTTAGGTTAGACCCCCCATTAATTTAAGATGAAACAGCCAGCAATACTGCAGGCTTCAATGTTTACTCTGTCAAAAACGTGTAATCTCACAAAAATACACTGCAATCACAAAAAAAACACCACTGCAACCTAAAAACACATAAAACACACCACTGCACACATAAAAAACTCTAGAAACACACCACTGCACAGAAAATGCATAGAAAACACACCACTGCACACATAGAAAACTCACAAAAACACTGCAACCTGTAACCTGCAAACACACCACTGCACACACAGAAAACACAGCACTGCACACACAGAAAACACACCACTGCACACACAAAAAACACACCACTCTGTCATAGGAACACTGCAACCTGCAAACACAGAAAACACACCACTGAACACATAGAAAACTCACAAAAACTCACTTTAATCACCTGCAACCACACAAAAAAAAACACAAAAAAAAACACATAGAAATAATCATCTCATTTTTGAAGGCTTACTCACATCCCTTCCCCTTGTATGGTTCACATATTGATGTGGTAGAGAGACCAAGAACCAACAAAATGTTGTCTTGTTCATCAAATAGGGAGGGGGATATTAGAAATTCAAGTTTATAACTCATATATGAAGAATCCCCTGCCTCAATCCTGATCTATCGAATAAGGGTTATTTGTTTTGATTACTCCAGGATAAATTTGATATTTTTTCGATGAATTTAATCATTCAATATAATAACCTAGAAGGATATTTACACTATGACCATTATAACCCTTTTGTTCCTAGAGTATAATGATGGGGGAATCATATACTATGGGGCAATGACTTCTATAATGTCAAGAGATTTAGTTATATTGTTGCATTTATCAAGGTATTGGATTGTGTTTAAGAGAGGGATATTGGTCAGGCTCTTGTGACACATAGATTCTATGGGGATAGATATTTACTTGATTCATGAGAGATATCACATGCCTAATTTTCAAGGGGATATGCTATGATGACATCCAACATGGTGTTTGTCAGTGGTTATGAATTATTTACATCATCGGTTGGGCTCACTTTGGAAATTTTCTATCATATTCTAAGAGGATAAGATTACAAGGTAATATTCTATCCCCAATCTATAATGAAAACATTCAGATAAACCTCCATGACAATCCAGTAGATTACTACATGAATTTTAGTATATACCTTCCATAGATGATTTTTGTATCCATTGAAATTTGAATGATGATCTATGGGAGAATCATAAAAATTAACCATTTATCACATGGGATCATGGTCTTCATGGTGGTACACTAGCTGGTGAGCTATGATATGGACCAAATGTCCTTGTTATTTCATACACATGTTGTGTGACAAATTCTAACAAGTATAGTGAAATATCTTAATGAATGACAACACCTTGAGTGATTAGGTGTTGGAAGGACCCTTACTTGAGTGATATTGATGCTATCATATTATAAAATGATATCTAACACTAAAATGATTGATAAGTTAGGGGGAATAGGTCCCGAGTAACTAGAACCTTGTACCTATCTGGTGAGCTATGATATGGACCAAATGCCCTTGTTGTTATTTCATACACATCTTGGGTGAGAAATTCTAACAAGTATAGTGATATATAATAAGGAATGAAAACACCTTGAGTGATAAGGTGCTAGAAGGACCCTTACTTGAGTGATAATGAAGTTATCATATTATAACATGATATCTAACCCTACCATGATTGATAAGGTAGTGGTCAATATAATGGCCCCCCCTGCCCAGCCCCCCTCCCCCTACCTAGCCTAACCCCCTGCACATCCCACCCCCTCCCCCACCTGCACAACCACCACCCCGCACCGGCACAACCCCCCTTCCCCCCCCCCATCTGCCCATCCCCCCCACACCTGCACAACCCCCCCCCCCCACTACCCCACTGGCACAGCCCCCCCCCCCCCCTGTCCAGCCCCACTCCCCCTGCCTAGCCTAACCCCCTGCACATCCCACCCCCTCCCCCACTTACACAACCACCACCCCAACCTGCACAACCCCCCTGCCCAGCCCCCCTCCCCCATCTGTCCAGCACCCCCACCTACACAGCCACCCCCAAACCTGCACAACCCCCCCTCCCCCCTGCCCAGCCCACCCCCTCCCCACCAAACCCCCTACACAGCCCCCCCTCCTCCCCACCTCACCCTCGCCAAACACCCCTGCCTCCCCCACAAATTCCCATAGGGTAGTTGATTTTAAGTTTTAATCGTATTTTTTGGGTTTTTGGTGACCCATTCAGGATTCAATCAATGGATACTTTGGAGAAATTAGGTGTTTTGGGATATTTTTGGGGGGTTTAGTTTGGGATAACTCATGTACATGATGTGTAGTTTTGAGAACACACATCATGTGTTCTTCGTACTTGGGAAATATGGGTTTTGGGAACTAAAAGATTAATACAAGGGGGTGGGTTACATGCCATGTAGTGGTGACTCGGGGTGTGCTAGTGGCAGATGACCATGTAGGGTATAAAGCTATATCTAGTGCGAGGTACATGGATAGGCATTGTGCGTGGGTAGACCTTGTGTGGGGGGGGATATATGGATAGGTACATACATGGGAACCATATGTGGGGTAAAGATTGTGTATGGGGTGATACATTCCACGTAGTAGGGAATTTTTCATGCTAAGTGGGGCCTTGTATGTGAATGTACCCAGGTGGGGGTAAACGTCATATACCGGAACACATGATGTGTACTTTGGAAAAGTACACACTGAGCAATCTATGTCACATGTAACGAGGGGACATTTTGGGTTACATATCATATACCTAAAGTACAGGTTGGGTACTTTTTTCTCCTTGTTGTCACTACGGGAAAAATGAGCAATTGCGACGGGTTATTTGCGACGGGATTTATTCCCGTCGCAAATAGTCATGTTAAAAACTTATTTGCGACGGGGAAATACCCCCGTCGCAAATAAGGAGGCTTTTGCGACGGGATTTCTTTCCCCGTCGCAAATAGTTTTCCCGCGATGCGCGCCAAATCGCGGGAAAACTATTTGCGACGGGATTGCTTTCCCCGTCGCAAATAACCGGCGGCGGTAAAAGGTATTTGCGACGGGAATATCCCCCCGTCGCAAATACTATGTCGGCAGGGGTTATTTGCGACGGGTCCCGTCGCAAATAACTATTTACCGGTTGACCGTAATAAATGTTGGCTAAGGTATTTGCGACGGGTACCGTCGCAAATAATAATATTTGCGACGGGAATCCCGTCGCAAATAATCTAACCTATAAATACCCCCATCCGTTTTTTTCATTTCATTCTCATTCCTCATCTTCTCCTTCTCTGAAAATTATATTTCTAGAGTTGAGTTTTTCTCCAGTTTAATTTGTTTCTCCGGAGCTGATATTAAAGTTTTCAAGAACGATCAGAACAGGTCATTTTTCAAGGTATTTTTAATTTTTTATTTATTTTTAATTTTTTATTAGTTTCAATTATTATTAATTAGTTGTAATTTAATTATGTTTACATTGTTTTATTATTTAATAAATTTAAATTATTAGTATTGTTTGGTAATTAGGAATAATTAGTAATAATTTTTATTAATTAAGAATAAATATTAATAATTAGTTATAAATACCAATAATTAGGAATAAGAACATTATTACATTATTAGTTTATTTTATTATTAATATTAAAATAATATAATTTTTTATATATATACAATTCTTTTTTCATCTGTGTGTTTGCTGTCTTCACATGTATTATTTGTATGTGGAGATAGAAAACGCACAGATGAAAGAAGAATTGTATATAAATTAGAAAATTATATTATTTTAATATTAATAATAAAATATATTAATAATGTTATTATTTATAATTATTGGTAATTATTTCTAATTATTGATAATTATTCATTTAATTACTAATAATTAGAAACAATTATCAATAATTATCAATAATTAAGAATAATTAGTAATAATTAGTAATAATTACCAATAATAAGTATTAATTACCTATAATTAGTATTAATTACCTATAATTAGTATTAATTACCAATAATTAGTATTAATTACCAATAATTAGTATTAATTACCAATAATTAGTATTAATTACCAATAATTTGTATTAATTACCAATAATTAGTATTAATTACCAATAATTAGTATTAATTACCTATAATTAGTATTAATTACCAATAATTAGTATTAATTACCAATAATTAGTATTAATTACCAATAATTAGTAATAATTAGGAATAATTAACAATAATTAGGAATAATTAGTATTAATTAGGAATAATTAGTATTAATTAGGAATAATTAATATTAATTACCAATAATTAGTATTAATTACCAATAATTAGTCTTAATTAGGAATAATTAGTATTAATTACCAATAATTAGTATTAATTACCAATAATTAGTATTAATTACCAATAATTAGTATTAATTACCAATAATTAGTATTAATTACCAATAATTAGTATTAATTACCAATAATTAGTATTAATTACCAATAATTAGTATTAATTACCAATAATTAGTATTAATTATTAATAATTACCAATAATTAGTATTAATTATTAATAATTACCAATAATTAGTATTAATTATTAATAATTACCAATAATTAGTATTAATTATTAATAATTACCAATAATTAGTATTAATTACCAATAATTTGCAATAATTACCAATAATTTGCAATAATTACCAATAATTTGCAATAATTAACAATAATTTGTAATAATTACCAATAATTTGTAATAATTACCAATAATTTGTAATAATTACCAATAATTTGTAATAATTAGTAATAATTTGTAATAATTACCAATAATTACCAATAATTGCCAATAATTAGTAATATTTCTCAATAATTGCAAATAATTAGGAATAATTGCAAATAATTAGGAATAATTGCAAATAATTAGGAATAATTGCAAATAATTAGGAATAATTAGTAATAATTAGGAATAATTAGTAATAATTAGGAATAATTTGTAATAATTAGGAATAATTAGTAATAATTAGGAATAATTAGTAATAATTAGGAATAATTAGGAATAATTAGGAATAATTAGCAATAATTAGGAATAATTAGCAATAATTACCAATAATTAGCAATAATTAGCAATAATTAGCAATAATTAGCAATAATTTGGAATAATTAGCAATAATTAGGAATAATTAGCAATAATTAGCAATAATTAGGAATAATTAGCAATAATAAGGAATAATTAGCAATAATTAGGAATAATTAGCTATAATTTGGAATAATTACCAATAATATGGAATAATTACCAATAATTTGTAATAATTACCACTAATTTGTAATAATTAGGAATAATTAGTAATAATTAGTAATAATTAGGAATAATTAGTAATAATTAGGAATAATTACCAATAATTACCAATAATTACCAATAATTGCAAATAATTACCAATAATTGCAAATAATTAGGATTAATTGCAAATAATTAGGAATAATTAGTAATAATTACCAATAATTAGGAATAATTACCAATAATTACCAATAATTACCAATAATTGGTAATAATTACCAATAATTGCAAATAATTGCAAATAATTAGGAATAATTAGGAATAATTAGTAATAATTAGGAATAATTAGTAATAATTAGTAATAATTAGTAATAATTAGGAATAATTAGTAATAATTAGTAATAATTCGGAATAATTAGTAATAATTAGTAATAATTAGGAATAATTCGTAATAATTAGGAATAATTAGGAATAATTAGTAATAATTAGTAATAATTAGGAATAATTAGTAATAATTACCAATAATTACCAATAATTACCAATAATTACCAATAATTATCAATAATTAGGAATAATTATCAATAATTAGGAATAATTATCAATAATTAGGAATAATTAGTAATAATTAGGAATAATTAGGAATAATTAGGAATAATTAGGAATAATTAGGAATAATTAGGAATAATTAGGAATAATTAGGAATAATTAGGAATAATTAGGAATAATTAGGAATAATTAGGAATAATTAGGAATAATTAGGAATAATTAGGAATAATTAGGAATAATTAGGAATAATTAGGAATAATTAGGAATAATTAGGAATAATTAGGAATAATTAGGAATAATTACCAATAATTAGTAATAATTACCAATAATTAGTAATAATTACCAATAATTAGTAATAATTACCAATAATTAGTAATAATTACCAATAATTAGTAATAATTAGTAATAATGACCAATAATTGCCAATAATTACCAATAATTAGGAATAATTAGCAATACTCAGGAATACTCACGAATACTCACGAATACTCACGAATACTCACGAATACTCACGAATACTCACGAATACTCACGAATACTCACGAATACTCACGAATAATCACGAATACTCAGGAATACCTAGCAAAAAAAATTATATTATCAATATTTATGAAAAAAATATTAATATTATTAAAATAATAAAAATTTATAAAATATTAAAATTATCAATATTTACAACAGATTTTTCTCTATTCTTAACATGTTCAAATCTTAAAGGGTCGCTAATTGTCAGGTCATGCGCAATAAAAAGCTTGTGTCAGCCATGTCCAATGTAAACTCTATAATTGTCCTTGCATGGTCGATCACCTCAAAAGTAATGTTGCAATCAGACAAACCAAGTCATTCCCTTCTTATCTATAAGAATCATCTCACATGAACCTTTACATAGACCATTCTTCCTTGAAAATTTAAGGGAAAAATAATGATATCCCCTCAAATTTTTAAGGAAGAATGATCTATGTAAAGGTTCATGTGAGATAATTCTTATAGATAAGAAGGGAATGACTTGATTTGTCTGATTGCAACATTACTTGCGAAGTGATCAACCATGCAAGGACAATTATAGAGTTTACATTAGACATGACTTACACAAACTTTTTATTGCGCATGACCTGACAATTGGCGATCCTTTAAGATTTGAACATGTTAATAATAGAACAAAGTCTGTTATGAATATTGATAATTTTAATATTTTTTAATTTTTGTTATTATTTTAATAATATTGTTTTTTCGTAAATATTGATAATATTTTTTTTATTACTAATAATTAGTAAACGAAATCTGCTTGGATAATGAAGGGAAAATTTATAATCATCTCCACAACGATGATTACCAAATTTCCTTTCATTATTCAAGCAGTTTTCCTTTTGCTAAGTATTGCTAAGTATTGCTAAATTAGTAATAAATAGTAATAATTAGCAATAAATTGTAATAATTAGTAATAAATTGTAATAATTAGTAACAATTAGTAATAAATTGTAATAGATTGTAATAATTAGGAATAATTAGGAATAATTAGGAATAATTGCCTTATTACATGTGGAGACAGATTGTGAAACACACAGATGAAAGGAGAATTGTATATAATATAGAAAATTATATTATTTTAATATTAATAATAAAATATACTAATAATGTAATGATGTTATTATTATATAATTAATATTTATGAAAAAAATTATATTAGTATTATTAAAAAAATAAAAAATCAATATAATATTAAAATTATCAATATTTGTAACAGGTTTTGCTTTATTCTCAATATATTCAATCCTTGCTTGTGTTTTTTCTAACAAATTATTCAAAACCAGTAATGCTTTTATATTTTATAGAAAAATATGGAACAACGAGGTCGTCAACAGTCATTATTAGATGACCGCATATGGATAAATCAACGTAGAAATCCAAATGGTTCTGGTTTAAATCCAGTATATATAGAGGGTGTGGAGAGTTTTTTATCATTTGCGGCATCAAATCCAGAATTTGTTTCAGAAGGAAAGATAAAATGCCCTTGTAGAAAATGTGCATTGAGAACGTTTGACACGTTTGACAAAGTGGGGGAACATCTCTTACGTTTTGGTTTTCAAGCAGATTATGTTTTTTGGTATCAACACGGTGAACGCAGTTCCAGAGCAGGTGATACCAACTTGATTCCGGATCCATCCCAGTTTCAAGATTTAGTACATGATGTTGCAGGTTCATCTGTTCAACATATAGAAACTCCGGCTGATATAGCTTCAAATCCTGAGTTGGGACGGTCTGAATTTTATGAGTTGTTGAAGTCTGCTGAGGATGCATTATATCCTGGCTGCAAGATGAGCAAATTAGAAGCAGTTGCAAAATTTATGGCTATCAAATCAGATAACGGAATGTCAAACACATGTTTTGACCAGATATTTTCTTTGCTGAAAACACTGTTACCCGAAGGAAATGTTTTACCTGCAAATTACTATAAAAGTAAGAGGTTGGTTCGAAATTTGGGACTTACTTGTCAGAAGATTCATGCATGTTCAAATGACTGCATTTTATATTCAGGGGAAAATGAGTCGTTGGATAGTTGTCCCACATGTGGGCAACTGAGATATAAAGAAGGACAACACGGGAAGTCTGGTTTGATTCCTGTAAAACAGTTGAGATATTTTCCGCTTACATCCAGACTTCAGCGTTTATTCATGTCTAAGAATACAGCGACAATGATGTCATGGCATAAAGAGAATATTTCAACCGATAAAAGCTTGAATCATCCAGCCGATGGTGATTCATGGAAACATTTTGATAGAGTGCATCCATCATTTGCTTTAGAAGCTAGAAATGTTCGACTGGGCCTTTCCACTGATGGTTTCTGTCCGTTTGGATCTTATGGTAGTCAATATTCATGTTGGCCTATTTTTTTAACTCCGTATAATTTACCTCCATGGATGTTGATGAAGGAGCCATATATCTTTTTGACTTTACTAATTCCAGGACATCCGAAGAAAAATATTGATGTTTATTTGAAGCCATTGATTGATGAATTAAATTTATTGTGGAGTACTGGTGTCAGTACATATGATGTTGCAACGAAACAGAATTTCATACTGAGAGCAGCATTGATGTGGACAATAAGTGACTTCCCGGCTTATGGGATGTTATCTGGCTGGAGTACACATGGTCAGAAATCATGTCCTTACTGTATGGGAGAGAACAAAGCATTTATGCTCATTCATGGAAAGAAACCTTGTTATTTTGACTGTCATCGCAGATTTCTTCCAGCTGATCATCCTTTTCGCAGAAACAGATCTCATTTCAGAAAAGGAACAGCTGAAAGGGATGGACCTCCAAAAATGCTATCAGGTTCGGAGTTAAAATCGGTTGTATTTTCATTACCTCCCATCACTTTTGGTCCCACAATAAACCAACAGAAAATTTCTGGTTTTGGGAAAGAACACAATTGGATTAAACGTAGCATATTTTGGGATTTGCCATATTGGTCTGATTTGTTGGTCCGACACATGTTAGATGTCATGCATATTGAGAAGAACTGTTTTGATAATTTGTTTCATACAGTTTTGGATACGCCAGGAAAGAGCAAAGACAATGTAAATGCACGTTTAGATCTTGCCCAAATTTGCAGGCGTCCAGAATTGGAACTATTTGAGAATGTCAGAACAGAAAGGTTACTGAAACCAAAAGCAGCTTATACACTGTCTAAAGAAAACCGTTTATTATTTTGTCAGTGGATTGCAGATTTGAGACTTCCAGATGGCTGTGCTTCCAATTTGGGTAGATGTGTAAAGAATGGTCATATTACTGGATTGAAAAGTCATGATTGTCATGTTATAATGGAGAGACTTCTACCCATTGGATTAAGAGGTCTGTTGAATTCTGTGATTTGGGATTCCATAACAGACATGTCTCATTTTTTTCGGGAAATTTGTGCGGCTACGGCAGATTATGATGCTCTAGGCAAACTTGAAAAAGATGTTGTTGTAATTATATGTAAACTGGAAAAAATATTTCCGCCGTCTTTCTTCGACTCAATGGAACATTTGATGTTACATTTGCCATATGAAGCCAAATGTGGAGGTCCGGTACAGTTTCGATGGATGTACCCATTTGAAAGATGCATGCAAAAATTGAAAAGAAAAGTACGCAACAAAGCATCTGTTGAAGGATCTATTGCAGAAGCTTATTTGCAAGAGGAAATATCTTTTTTCTGCTCCCATTATTTTGAATCTGAGTATCCTTCAAAACACAGCCGAATGGGACGGAATGAGAGGAATATTGATGAAATCGACAATCAATTATCTGTTTTCAACCAGTCAGAGCTTGGTTTTGGTGGAGTTTCTGAACGCTGGCTTTCAGATGATGAACATCATAGAGCTCATACGTATGTTCTGCTCAACTGTGAAGAGATGACATCAGTTGTACTGTAAGTGTTTATATCACTTATTCTATCATTTATGTTACAGTAAATAACTTTGGTTTTTATAGGTTGTATGATAATCATATCAAGAAACAAATTCCACAAATTACAGCAGCTGCTCTCGAAGAACGGCGACTGAAAAATTTCTCTCAGTGGTTTCAAAAACTGGTAACATAAATTCTTTATCATTTAGCAACTCATTCAATGTATAGTTTACTATATTGATAATTATTTCACAAATCTTCAGGTGTCTCGACATGCTGATAAAATTGACAAACGGCTGTGTGTATTGAGTAACCCACCTTCCAAACTTGTTAAAACTTATAATGCATATGTGGTGAATGGATTTCGATTCCACACGCATGCATATGGGGAATCGAAAAAAACAATGAACAGTGGAGTTAGCTTGAGAGGATCTCATCATCGAGAAAATGAAGTTGACTTTTATGGCATACTTGATGAAATCATTGAACTCTGTTATCTTGGACAACATTACATAACCATGTTCAAATGTCGGTGGTTGGATACAGAGAGAGGCGTGCGTGTTCATCCGACTCATGGAATCATCGATATTAAATGTAAAAGTGTTCTCGCAGTAAATGAACCATTCTTATTGGCTCAACAGGCATATCAAGTTTATTATGCAAAGTACTGTGCAACATCAAGAGACTTGACTGATTGGTGGAGTGTAATAAAAATCAAAATTCGAGACAATCAGTTTAGTCAAAGTGAATGTGCTTTCACTGATGTGCAAAGAATTGAAGTTTTTCAAGAGAGTACTCAAAATCAATCTTTTTTACAAAGAGATATGAGTATCGATGACGACACCCCACATTTAAGAGTCGGTGATGACGATGATGTTAATGATGTCACACATGAATTTGAAATGGTAAGAGATGAAGCAACTGCAACTCGAATGGATATCGATGATGTTGAGGAGGAATATGAAGATGACATTGACATATATGAAGATGATGATGAAGATGAACACTTATAGAATTCCATGGTATTTATATACAATCATAATATGTATATATATGTATATATAATAGTAATTATCAATTATTTGCTAATATTAACATTTTCTGTTTCAGATGGACGAGGCCACATTTCGTGAGTTGACGGAGGCTGACCTGTCTTTCGATGCGGCTGAGTTGCTGGCAGATGACCCTCAGCCTGCAGGCGCTCCAGGGAGTACGCGGAGGGGGCGCGGTCTTGCACGATTGATGATTCCTGACCCCGTCCCCGAGCGACGTCCACGTCTTGGGTTTGATCCGCGCACCCGGAGGTGTGATAACCTGTGTAATAACCTGTGAATTTGACTAAGATTTCATTAATCTATTCACATAATAAATGTTTATTATTTTTTCAGTTTTTCGCATATAGCAGTCGGACAGGGCAGCGCTATTTTGCGCAACTATTTCTCTCAGCCGTGGACCACATGGGAGCAGATTCCCATTGATGTGCAGCAGGCCATGTTCGGCCATTGGTTGGTACGTACGTAAATAAATAATTTTTATTTTGAAAATTATTTCATTTCTAACTTTATATTTTGATTTATTTGTAGGGTTTATGGTATCCGATCGAGGATACCATGCGTGACGCCATCCACGAGGCATGGGAGGTGGCCATGCGTGATCGCCTTCGTCAGTTTTTGCACAATTTAAGAAAAGCTGCGATGAAGAAAGCAGGAGTGTCAGATTTTGAGGAGTCATGTAGAGCACACCGACCAGAGTACATTTCATCCCATGTATGGGATGGATTATGTGCGCACTGGTTGAGTGGTGCCTTTCAGAGGAGATCATCGGTGGGGAGGCAGAATCGGGGGAGGCAGGAGGTGACTCATCGAGCTGGGAGTTGTTCTTTCAGTACTCATAGACAGCATCTGGTACGTACATTATTTATAAATATTTTATATAACTATAAATATTAACAGTTTATTTTTTATTCTTATAGGCTGTCGAGCACCCCGATATTACAGAGTACGACGTATATCGGAGGATGTATAGTGATCCTGCTACTAGGGAGCTCAGAGGTGATCGTCAGCATCACATCGTGGTCAGTATTATTTGTTTTCAAGTTTAAAAATTAACTGCATATAATATATTCACAATTTTAATTTTAAATTGCAACTATAGGAGTCATATGAGGCCGCAGCGGCACAGGCCCGGCCTGAGAGTCAGGCCGAGTCATCAGATCAGACCACTGCCCGTCAGTTTGATGAGGCGGCATGGATGTAGGCCACCCAGTATGCCTTCGAGAAGGGCCGGGTAGTTGGTATCGGCTCTCGACTGACTCCCGGAGATTATTATGGCAGTGCTGCGATGTCGGCGTCCAGCTCGAGGGGAGCTCGTGCATCTTCTTCTACACAGTATGAGGAGCAGTTGCGATCTCAGACTGCACAGATAGAGAGTCTCCGACAGGAGCAGGAGCAGATACGTCAGCAGCATGAGGAGGAGCGTCGACGCCAGCAGCAGCTGTACGAGGAGCAGACGAGTCGGTGGCAGCAGCAGCATCAGGAGCAGATGGAGTACATGCGCCGACTCACTCATGCTTTAGGGATGGAGTTTCCTCCACCACCATCTGCAGATCCCCCACCTCCCCCCCTCCTACAGATTAGAGTTTGTATTTCTGTTATAAAATTTGTGAAATCAAAATATTTTTTTTTCTATTCGTAGTTTCTGTCTCATTATAAAATATTAATAATATTATATTTTTAAATAACAATATTAATATGAATAATAATAATATTTATATTTTATAATATTAAATTTTATATATATATTAAAATTTTATTTATATAATAAAATTTTATATATATATTAAAATTTTATAATATTATAATTTAATTATTTTTTTGTAATACTTGAATTATTTTAATATTTGAATGTAAAATAATTCTATTATTTTTATATTAATTAAAATAACTTATTAATATTTTTTTTATTTATGAATTATAATTATAATATTATTATATTAATTAAATTATTTATTAATATTCTATTATTTTTATTTTTGAATTATAATTCTACTATTATTATAGTAATTAAAATAATTTATTATTTTCATTTGTAAATTATAATTCTATTATTATATTAATTAAAATAATTTATTAATAATTTATTTTTTTTATTTTTTTTATAGTATTTGCGACGGGATACTATGCCCGTCGCAAATACTAGTATTATTAATAATTTTTTATTTTTTTTTAAAAAGAGTATTTGCGACGGGTCCCGTCGCAATTACTATGAATAGTATTTGCGACGGGTCCCGGTTCCCGTCGCAAATACTAGTATTATTAATTTTTTTATTTTTTAAAAAAAACGTTATTGCGACGGGCCCGTCGCAAAAACTATTTGCGACGGGTCCCGTCGCAAAAGGTATTTGCGACGGGCCCGTCGCAATAACTGTTTAAAAAGTTTTTTACAAAAATACGGAATACTATTTGCGACGGGGAGAATGCCCGTCGCAAAAAAAGGCTTTAGCGACGCTCCCGTCGCAAATAAGTTTAGTTGCGACGGCGTTTTCCGCAACGGGCTATTTGCGACGGGACCCCGTCGCAAATGGCTATTTGCGACGGGATCCCGTCGCAAATAGCCCATCACAAATACCTGTTTTTCCAGAATTCGACTTATGAGTATTCAATTTTGATCAGTTTTTCATAATTTCCATGATGGAATAATTTCTGTGTTTGAATGTGGTTTTTATGGTGTTTTGGACTAAAACAATTCTTTATCAGGATTTCTTCAAGGATTGGATTCAAAATCCTCCAGCAGGTTGGGTTGTGAGATTAGAATCATGTGTGAGGGTTATGAGATCATTAGTTGGAATGGATTGTGAAATCTAAGCTAGTTCTGTTCAATGTTCTTTCATATAGATCCTGAAAATTATAATCAAGTAGTATATATGAAGAGATCTTGTTTTATCCTGACATTTTGGTACCTATTTCTCAAGGTTAGAACAGTTGAGGATTACCGCCTTTTTTTAGGATTGGAACTATTGGAACCATTGGAATGGGATGATGATGTGGGATAGAAGTTATGGTCGGATTTCCTTAAGATATTTATATGCGTCAAAGGGACTCTTGAAGATGCCATAATGGGATCGTTACTGATTGAGTGACCAGTGTTTTCTATACCTGTTAATTAATAATGCCCATGTGGAGTGGTCAATCTTGTACTATAGAGCCCTTGTAAGATAAAACTTTTATGATTGTCATGAGGACCATTGATAATTCATTGGTTATTCATTTCTTTTATATACCCCATTGGGTGCGTTGTTGATAGATGATCAGTAGGAGACGTTGTTGATCGATGATCAGGTTTTTCTAGTCGTTAATGTATTGGTGCTGCCATCAACATGGATGTTCTTTCACCCCTATATCTTATCTTTTCTCACCCCCAGCACATCCCCCCCATCTCCCCCTCTCCCCCACCTACACAGCCACCTCCAACCCCCTGTCCACCCCCCCCCCCCCTCCTCACCTCACCCCTTCCCATCCCCCCCCCCTCCAGCACATCCCCCCCTCCTCCCCACCTCATTTTGACCTCTTCAATATCAATCAAAATGATTCTATACAGGTAAATTAAAACAAAACTGCAACCTAAAATGATATACTGCTTTTGTTCATAAGGGGATCATAATAGACAGTACATTACAGCGAAATGGAACCAAAAAATCAAAAATAAATGAAGGCATACATACTGATTTAAAGTGAATGAACAAAAATTACTTGAATCAAAGATAAGATGACCGGTTGGAAAGTAGAGTTAGAACCCTCGAGAGTAGGTAGGGAAGCAGGGTTCCAAACACAACCTAAAATCGTACGGGGATCATAATACGTACCCATTTAATGCAGAAGAATTGAGCATTGGAAAACCAGACCTGTCGCGCTGGGAAGTAGGGTTCACATCGAGAGTCGGTTGGGAAGTAGGATTTGTGTCGAGCTATTGGGAAAAATCTTCCATATGGGTGTGTCGAGCTATGTTTTAGGGTAAAACGAGAAGGGTTATGGGTTCGCATAGAGATTTTAGAAAAAAAGTGTGAGCGCTGATGAGCGGGGAGCGGCGATCGGCGATCGGCAAGTGGTGAGGGGTGGTTGGGATGGGAGCAGCGGCGAGGGGTGGTCGGTATGGGAGCGGCAGCGAGGACGGGAGGAGTATGGGATTGGCATCGAGGTTTTGGAGAAGTGCGGATTAGGGATAGGAGAAGTATCCCGACAGGACTGCGAACCACCACAGGGTGTCGTCCTAGAGCAGGGCCAAATCACAGCGTGACCGCGGCGTGACCGCGGCGTGACCGCGGCGTGACCGCGGCGTGTTGGCCCGGTCCAGCGACATCTGCAGAGTAGCATCTTCTGGCCAGGAGCGAAGAGAGCGGGAGGAAGTGGGGAAACATTCCGGTCGTCGCCTCCCTCCCCATTTACTATGGATGGGTAATGTATCTAAAACTCTATCAAGGTATCATACATCGAATCCCGACAGGATTGCGAACCGCCGCAAGGTGTTGTCCTAGAGCAGGGCCAAATCATGGCATTACCACGGCGTGACCGCGGCGTGACCGCGGCGTGACCGCGGCGTGACCGCGGCGTGACCGCGGCGTGACCGCGGCGTGACCGCGGCGTGACCGCGGCGTGACCGCGGCGTGACCGCGGCGTGTTGGCCCGGTCCAGCGACATCTGCGAGGTAGCATCTTCCGGCCAGGAGCGAAGAGAGCGGGAGGAAGCGGGGCAACATTCCAGTCGTCTCCTCCCTCCCCATTTACTATGGATGGGTAATGTATCTAAAACTCTATCAAGGTATCATACATCGAATCCCTACAGGATTGCGAACCGCCACAAGGTGTCGTCCTGGAGCAGGGCCAAATCATGGCATTACCACGGCGTGACCGCGACATGACCACAGCGTGACTGCGGCGTGTTGGCCCAGTCCAACGATATCTACGGGGTAGCATCTTCCGGCTAGGAGTGAAGAGAGCGGGAGGAAGCGGGGAAACATTCCGGTCGTCGCCTCCCTCCCCATTTACTATGGATGGGTAATGTATCTAAAACTCTATCAAGGTATCATACATCGAATCCCGACAGGATTGCGAACTGCCTCAAGGTGTCGTCCTGGAGCAGGGCCAAATCATGGCATTAACACGGCGTGACCGCAGCGTGACCGCGGCGTGACCGCGGCGTGTTGGCCCGGTCCAGCATCTAAAGGGAAACAAAACGATGGAAAAGAATCTTATAGCCTAAACTATCACTGTGAGTTTTTGCAGACATCGCACCTCTGTTAGAGGGGTTTTATTATAAAAACATGACTTTATTTATCAAATGAAACAATTATATTAAAGAAAACTTATTCAAGATATGCAATTCAATATAATTAAGCAGAATTAAGAAAGAAGCTAAATTCAATTTAAATCATTTTTATATTAAAGAGGCTACGAGAGGGACTCTACCTCAAGGTGGAACCAAGTCGTCCACTTCGGCTCTTGGAGCTTTCTAACTAAAAGTTGTTGCTCCTCCACTGGGTATACGCACCTTCACACGCATGCAAGGACACCTAGCCCCTATGCACACACTTGCATGGCCATGAGCATGTGCAAGGGGATCCTTGCACATATGCTTATATGCATATATCAGTCTCCACTCACCTGCGTATGCATTTATATATATATACATGGGCACACCTAGCCCCATACGTGCATAATCACTGCCATGGGTGACTATACACGTAACGGGGGAACCCACATACATATACTTACTTACCTATGCACACGCAGGCGAGTCGCCCATGACTTGGCGACTCGAAACCAACGAGCAGGGATCAACGCACTACACAAAGGATATTAAGAACCTTAAAACACATGAAGGATGCTACATAACCAGTGAAAAACCAACCAATGGCATTAAAGCCTTACCTAGATTGGCAGCGGAGAACCAAATCCACCCGAACCAACACGAAACGATCCAACGCCCTATCGAAAACATAATATGGAGTCAAAAACACTAAATCCCCAAACACATGAGGTGCGAGACAAGTAGTAACCATCGAATCTTACCTCAGATCAAATTCGGTGGACTGAATCAATCTGAACTCCTTCTGGCCCCCTTCTCAGAATATAAGTACCCTCTGTCCATAGAAAGTAGTCAAAGATCTAAGTGACCAATGCACTAAAGAAAATAAAATAAAAACTAAACTAAAACATACCTGTCTCCTATGACTATACTTGTTACCACCCAACATATAAGTACCACAGTGCCCCATGGGTCAAATCATGTTCCTGCAAGCAAAGGGGAAACAGATCAATGTTTCAAAATGATACTATCAAATAGTACATTCCTATTAATTAACAATTACTCTTCCTATTAATGGTATATAATCAATTTGGTCCGAGTTTCAACTTAGTTTGGTTTTGTTTGATACAAGGGATGAGGTCTTATTATTCTTGGTTTTTATGTTTACACTTGAGATATTTATTTAAAAATGATGCATGTATTTGGCATTATTATTTATGGTTTTAGTTATTAGCTTGTTGCCATAGGGCCTGTCCACATGAATAATTGTTGGAATGTAGGGTTCAGTTGACATTTATGTGCTTTAATGTGATTAATGTCACTAACGATGAGGATTTAGATCACGGAAAATATTCCTAGGAGGATTGGGCCTTGTAGTGATAGGTGTTGCAATTTTACATCTAGCGTTTGATGAGGAAATACTTATGAGGATGGATTGGAATCTTGGTAGGTTCTTAGAGTGGGATGGTCCCTCTGAGTATATAAAATGTATTATGAAAGGTTTTACTCCATTTAATGATTCAAGAGTTCAACTAAAGAGATGAAGGATGAGATGCTAGTGTGAGTATTGGGTATTGTCGGACAGATTGGCGTTATAATGCCAAGAGGCTTGGTGTGATTTAGCTTAGTATGGAACCTGGTTAGTTTGGCTGGGTAATAATACATGATTTTGATGAGGTTCTTGACCGGATTATTGAGAATATAATGTAGATGGGTTCGACATGGTGTTCTTTTGTGACTAGGACAATCATAAGGTGAATAGTCCTCTTTGTCTAGTTGGATGATGAGATGTGCATTGAGGCATCGGATAATCCTCGAGAGATGAGTCTAGACTATGTGACTGAGAGGATAGACTAGGATAGGTTTGATAGGATTGGGTGAGTGGCCAACCCATGTGAGGATGATACGATGTATGGAGACACTTGGAGACACTTGGGGTTATTTATGCTATCTCATGGAGACACTTGGGGTTATTTCATAACTCCAACATACTCCATAAATGTTCCCACATGATTTTTTAGAAAAAACGATTCCATCTCACGGAAGGCTCCTCTATCTTCCAATGTTTCCTCACACTCACACCTCATGGTATTACAGTATACAAGTGATCTACGTCAAAATATATTCTTAGGATAGATATCAAATCCATCACAAAACCACAGATAATCCTTTGAGGGATTAATCAGTCTGGAAAATTGTGATTTTTGACCTTCCTAGTAAACAACCCATAACAATTTTCCTTTCTTTTATTTTATTTTTTTTGAAAAGGAAGAGATTACGAACAAAACACAAAAAATGGTAAATGGATTGCAACCGCATAATCAGGTGAGCATATCGTACATCTCTAGACGTGGAAGCATCCCATGATCTTTGAATGTCTCACCCACACTTGTTCAAATATATCCATACGCATTGTACAATAAGTAGGTTATGAATGGAAATAGGATTGAAATTGCTTCATTCTAATAGGCCATTAATGGAAACTAAGTGATGAATGATGGATAGATGTCAGGTGGGTCTTAGGGAAAAATTGTCTATGAAAGAGTCCTAAATCATTTTAGTTTTATACTTGTTCAGTCATCACTAAGATAAGATCTCAGTGTAAGTTCTAGTCAGTTTACATGCCCCTGGAATCTATCAAGAAATATGCCCAGATATGAGTATGAAATTGAAGGATTAGAGTTCTCTTGGGTAGTGCGAATAAAAAAAAATGGCAATCACAAAGGGCATAAATCCTAAGTAATATGTCAATTAGTCATTATTTCAAAGATTTTGAATTTAAATTAATTCCCTAAACTTAGCAACCATTCTAAAAAAATCTAAGTAGGAGTCAAACATGTTCCTTGGCACTTTTACACTTCACTTTTTTTAATAACAAGGGCATAATGATTCTCAAGTTTAAATCATTCTTATTATTTTGAAAAATGTCTCATAGACAAGTGAGAATAATAAAAAAATCCAAGTGCATCACATGTGAAACTGTGAGAAACTCCCCCCACACTTAAAATGAGGTAGTGTCCCTACTGTCAATGAAATACAAGTGAGAGTGGTATGGCAGCGATTTTTAATGCTTGTGGGAATGGATATCGAAAAAAATGAAAATAAAAGGGAATTGAGAGCTCCCTAGGAAAATCAGTATGCCATGGGGGTGTTTTCTACTGTAATCATATGTACCTGAAAAAGTGTTAGAGAACGAAATCCATTACAAGATATCAAATATTAGTTCACCGAGATAAATAGTTGGAAGAGTATATCAACGGGAAAATACCGATCAAGAACCCTGGCGGGAGGATAGGGAGCCGAGAGGGGGGACGTCTCGTGGGGTGTTCAGCCATGGGGGGTCTCGCGTGCGACTGGAGAGGGAATCGGGGAACGTCGGAGGAGGAGATTGAGGGGAGGGGGATTTTGCCAGGAGTGGGAGACGAGAGGGGGGGGGAACGTCACCTGGAGCCGAGAGGGGAGGGGGACGTCATCGTCGGAGAGGGAGCCGAGAGGGGAAGGGGAATGCCACCGGAGGAGATGGAGGGGACCGAGAGGCGGAGGCAGTGGCTGGGAGGAGATAGAGATCGTGGAGGGGGGAGGGGGGAGGGAGGCGGAGGTCGGGGACGGTCTAGGACAAGGATCCCTAATTTGGGTGTTAAAAAATTTTCTTTCCCAACGGTTTAACAAAACCGTTGGAAAAAACCAGCCTAAAACACATTACCCCAACTGTTTTGTTAAACCGTTGGCAAAACCCAACCTAAAATACCTTACCCCAACGGTTTTATTAAACCGTTGGCAAAACCCAGCCAAAAAACACTTATCCCAACGGTTTTTTTAAACCGTTGGGAAATAAGTGTTGGTATAAGTCCCAATTCCAGTAGTGAATAATTCCAATATCATGGACATTGCCTTATTTGTAATTCCAAATAGACATTTGATATTGTACAACTTCAACAGAAAAGAAAGTTTTGAATATTTCAAACATCCACTATACAACTCTTGATTTCCATCACCAACTAAATAATGAAACTTATTTTCCTCAGTGAAGTTTTCTCTTACATTAGTCTCCGCATAATCAAGAGGGGGATCCACTAGTATGTTACAATCTTCATCTATTTTTTCTAAAGTCTTAAAAACATCACTTGTCACATTGTTATTTGTATCACCCTCATCTGGTTGTTCTGATATGTTTTGATGTTGATGGTGGTGTCTTTTATTGCCAAATTCGTCATTTATAATGTTTTGCATTTCATTTCCCATTGTCGACAAATTTGGGAGCTCATTTTGTGGATTGACATCAGTGCTCAACCTTTCTATAACATTTGATTCTCCATGCCAAATCCAACACAAATATTGACCAGGGAATTACTTCAATATTAAATGTTCATAAACTTCATCTCTCTTCAACCATCTTCTAAATTTACATTTAGTACATGGACATCTTATTCTCCCTTCAACGGATCGATTGAAAATTAAAAACTCTAAAAACTCTTCCAAACACTTAACAGACTAAGGTGTGTTCCTCAGTAATGTGATCCAACTTTTATCCATGTATATCACAATGTGCCTACACAATATAAAAAAATTAAAACACGTAACTATTAATAAATAGGGAAATAGATTCATATATACTAGTTGAAAAAATATATAAATATGTTAAATATTTGGAAAAAGTCTAGGATTAGATTTAAAAAATCCTCAAAGACACTTTTTCCCAATAGCCCATGGTAACTTAAGGCACTTTAAGATGATATATGGCCAAGAAATTTCTCATAATATACCTATTAAGTCTCAAAAATGATATCTCATGTATACCAATACATCCCAAACTATATAGCAATTTCAAAGAAGAGGCATGAATGCCTTTGATACCAATTTTTCACAAACCAGCCTAGATAATCTGCCTAAGCAGCACATAATATGGTTTTGACATATCCTAGTGGGTGTTCTCAATCCCCAAAGGTTGGTGACTAGTGTCTAGGAATCAAAACAAACCAGAGGGAATTATTTCACCATAAGTAAAAATAATCAAGAAAAATTAGAGAATATAAAATGAAAAATAGTTGGTATTCCAAACACTCCGTAAGGAATAAAAGCACAAGTAAATAGATACAAGTCTAAAAATTGTATGTTTCATCAATTCAACCATTAATATCACAACCTAGAAACTCCATGTAACAATTGGATTGCATGTTCCACCAGTCACCACTAACTCCCCAGGTCGCTCTAATTAAGAACATCCACCACCTATGAGTGGCTCTTTCCATATTCTTAGACCATGAATAATAAAATCTATAAATTACTAATGGAAAAAGGTAGGGTGTGATAAAAAATATCAGTAGTATACCACCAAGCATTTCATAATCAATCTATAACAAATAAACCAAATTTTATCATTTTTAAATAAAATTTAGCATGGAAATATTTTTTCAATTTGAATAAAAACATGCTTGATAAAACATTTCAATGTCTAAGTTAAAACATGTTTCAAAGTGAATTTCCATAAAATTAGGGAGGCATAAGCATCTAAGTCAAAATAAGAATGAATAAACATTTCTATCAAAACAGACATGAGTAAATCATTTCAATCAATAATTGGCATGTATAAATCATTTTACATCATTTTAAATAATATAACCATGGTGATAACATCTAGGGTTAGTATCGGTCACAAGGATTCACAAAATCTCATTGAAATATACCTCTAGGTGTACACACACTCCTTAGATCCACAAGCTTAGGGGGAATATGATAACACCCCAAAGAATGAAGTACCTTCCTTCAAGTAGTTTTGTTTCATTTTAATCATCAAGTTGATGTAAGATATCAATTTACCTAGCATGAATATTATTTCTCCTAACTACCTTTAATCCCATGTGCTTCAAGAAAATTAGCCATAATTTGGGATATCATTCAATACAATCAATAATTCAATCAATCAAATAAATAGTCCCCAAGTTAAAGTTTCAAAACATGCCTTTAATTTCCAAAACCAATTATGATTTTACTAGAAAAAGAATAAACAACTAAATTATAGGGCAATTGAGAGATATAGAAATAATTAGAATAGACTTAGATAGAACCGGGTAGAAGAATTAAATGAAGATAGGTGAAGAACAGCTTCTGAATTGTTGATTAAATGATAATTTCATCTTTTCAAGGTAGTAGTATTAGTCAAATAAATTTTTATTCCCCTTAATAGATTGTATAATAGATGAAAATGGGTTTTCACTGGATCATAGAATCGCACAGTACTTTACATTATCAAAGAGAACTTGAGAGATTAAAAGTTATCATTGAATGGAAATTTTCACATCACTATGGTATCTCTTACCCATTAAATGGGTCTCAAATCCATTTAAATAAAAATAAACAGCAACTTCATGGCCAAATAATTGGTTAGACATTTTAAATTCAAAAAATTGTTCAGAATTATCAGTGAGAGTGAAGAGATAGATTATCATTCCAAAATAATCATTGATATTCAAAAACTAAAGACCAATTCAAACCAATTTTAATTAATTTATAAATAGTTCAAAATATATCTATAATAATAGGTTAAAAAACTTATAATTATCGCATCATTACCTCATGTAAAATTCAAATTCAAATTTTGATAAACTATTTTCCATAAACATGAAATTATATGATATAAATTAAAAATTCAAAAACATGATATTTTAAATATTATAAAATAACATTGAATAAGATTATTAGCACTAAAAAACAATTTATATATTTTAAAAAAAATCACTCAAAATAAATAAATTAAAAATTTAAAACATCATTCTTTAGGTTTAAGTGTGAAAAGAAGAATTAATTAAATCTATATCTAAAACTATTTAAAATATTCTAAAAATATATCTCGTGTATTATATATAATATATATGTATTTATAAAATAAATAAAGTAATAAAAACAACTAATATAAACTTGCAGTAAGTGAAAATATCAAAATACATGAAAAACAGAGAATTCTAGAAATTCCATAAAAAGAAAGTATTGGACCGAACACACATATAAATTGATCATTCGCGTAAAACATGAGGGAAGATCAACTGAATATATCAATCAATTGACCATGAGAATCATATCAACCATAATAAGAAAACTATCCATGAAGTATCGATCATATGAAAAAATAATCGACTGTGAGATAGATAAGAGGTTGCATGAACAAAATTTGGATCAACTATATAGAGGAAATGACTGACCACATGAAGAAACCAAGTGATTGTGAGGTAACTACCAGAATGTCAGCGAGGTGGCAAGGCGGCGAGGGGATAGGGATTCGGGGGGTCTCGCGGGGGCCAGGGGGGAAGGGGGTCTCACGAGGGTCGGGGGGGGAAGTGTCAGGATTGAAAGAAAAGGTTTAGCGGTGGTTTAGTAAACCGCTGCAAAAGGCTATTAATGTTGTAGTGAAGAATGTACAAATATGTAATGAATATGGTAAACTTCTAAAATAATTCTGACTTTAATAATCTTGTATGCCTTATATTTCTCTTTGTTTGATGGTGATGTTGTGATTTTTATGGGCTAAATGCCTCGTTGAAAATCATGGTTGTTGGGGGTCCTTGTTTTCGCACTAAATGAATTGCATGTTGATTGGTTTTTTAAAAGAAATGGGTGGTCCTCATTTACAAGGTATGTGTGTTGTTGATAGACCACAAAAGATAACGAGTATCCAGAAGGGGTTTCCCCATCCCTTGAGTTTGTTGTGACATCTTGAGACATAATGGGCATAGAATCCTACTCCACTCTTCTCGCTTTCAACAACAAGAAGGGTTTTTCTCCTAAAATCATTGATTCAATCTGCAACATTGGCAGTTCCCCTCTTTAGTCGACCCGGTGAAGAACCAACTGTCATACATTCATTCGGAGGTCCTGAATATATGATAGTTGGTTCTTCACCAGGCCGACTAAAGCTATGATGTAGAAGGAGGATGTTATTTTGTGTCAACCGTACAGGGATCAAAGGTTTTTCCATAATCCTTCAAAACTGGGTAGATTGAGTATATTGAGTAGGTCAGGTCTCTTTTTTAGGTTTCAGAGGAAAGGGTGCATTGATTTTTAGGCAGAAAAATGTACTTAAAATTTGTTTTGATACTTTAGGGAAACGATCCATGAGTCATTTGTGACATGTAGGAACCGCACCTCAATACAACGCACAATGTCATCAGTATGACTCCAAATGTGTTTTTATTTAAAATTGACATTAATTCAAGTAAAAAAACACAACTGGCATACTAAAAACTGAGGAAATGCATTCCAATTGTTTTGATACTTTAGTAGAATGATTTATTAGTCATTATTGACGTGTAGGAATCAAACTCACCTCAATTCGACGCACGGTGTCACCGGTATGACTCCAAATGTGTCTTGTTATTTAAAATTGACATTAATTCAAGTAAAAAAACACAAATTACATACTGAAAACTGAGGAAATGCATTCTGATTGTTTTGATACTTTAGGAAAACAATCTATTAGTCGTTTGTGATGTGTAGGCATCAACCACACCTCAATCTGAGGCATGGTGTCACCGGTATGACTGCAAATGTGTCTTGGGAGGTTCAGGGTTCGAATCCTGTGAGTCTGTTTTTAGGGTGAGCCTCTCCCCCAGGATCCACCCGCCTTGCTGAGTCGCCCGAACTCCTCTGGGCGGGCAAAATGAGGCGCGGACCAACTGCTAACGGATTGTTGTGACGGACCATCATTGTCGGGCTATAACCCTCCGGGACGCTCTGCTATCTCGGTTAGCAATGGCTCCTTCCCCGACTGGGGAGCTACCTTCGGGTGCTACCCCTTCGTGGGGGAGGGGGGTTTCTCTGTGTGGAGGGTTTGAAAAGGCCACACTGGGGAATTCACTTTCTAAAGAGAAAAAAAAGAGTAAAAAACACAACTGACATACTGTAAACTAAGGAAATGCATTCCGATTATTTTGATACTTTAGGAAAATGATCTATCAGTCATTTGTGATGTGTATAAATCAACAGCACCTCAATCTGATGTATGGTGTCACTGTTATAACTCCAAATGTGTCTTGTTATTTAAAATTGACATTAATTCAAGTAAAAAACACAATTGACATACTGAAAACTGAGCAAACACATTCAGATTGTTTTGATACTTTAAGAAAATGATCTATCAGTCATTTGTGATGTGTAGGAATCAACTGCACCTCAATCTGACGCACGGTGTCACCGGTATGACTCCAAATGTGTCTTGTTATTTAAAATTGACATTAATTCAAGTAAAAAACACAAGTGATGTACTGAAAACCGAGCAAACATATTCGGATTATTTTGATACAATAGGAAAACAATCTATGAGTTAGTTGTAACATGTAGGAATCAACCTCACCTCAATCTGATGCACCGTGTGATCAGTATGACTAAAAGTGTCCGTTACGAGTTTAAAATTGAGATTTTAGTTCAAAACATGTCATTCATTGAAAACAAAGAAAACGCGCTCCGATTGTTTTATAAATTAAGGATAATGATTTGTAAGTCCTTTGTGACATGTATGAAGCAGTCTCACGTCAAACCGACGCACGATGTGACCGGTATGACTCAAATTGTATGTTTTTGGTTTGAAATGACATTTTAGTAAAAAAACACAACTAACATACTGAAAACTAAGGAGATGCATTCCAATTGTTTTGATACTTTAATACAACGATCTATCGGTCATTTTTGACGTGTAGAAATCAACCGGACCTCAATCTGACGCACCGTGTCACCAGTGTGACTCCAAATGTGTCTTCTTATTTAAAATTCACATTAATTCAACTAAAAAAACATAACTGACATATTGAAAACTAAGCAAACACATTCGGATTATTTTTTATACTTTAGAACAATGATCCATGAGTCAATTGTGATGTGTAGGAATCAACCTTACCTCAATCCAACGAACGGTGTGACCGTTGTGACTAAAAGTGTCCGCTATCAGTTTAAATTGACATTTTAGTTCAAAATGTGTCACTCACTGAAAATAAAGCAAACGTTCTCCGATTGTCTTCCAAATTAAGGACAGTGATTCGTAATTCCTTTGTAACGTGTATGAAGCAATCTCATGTCAAACCGATGCATGATGTGATCGATATGGCTCAAATTGTATGTTTTCGGTTTGAAATGACATTTTAGTAAAAAACACGACTAACATACTGAAAACCTAGGAAATACATTCCAATTGTTTTGATACTTTAGGATAACAATTTATCAGTCATTTGTGATGTGTAGGAATCAATCTGACACACGGTGTCACCGGTATGACTCCAAATGTGTCTTGTTATTTAAAATTGGCATTGATCCAGGTCAAAAAACACAACTGACATGCTGAAAATTGAGAAAACACATTCAGATTGTTTTGATAATTTAGGAGAATGATCCATGAGTCATTTGTGACATGTAGGAATCAACCCCACCTCAATCCGATGAACGGTGTGACCGGTCTAACTAAAAGTGTCCGCTATTAGTTTAAAATTGACATTTTAGTTCAAAACGTGTCACTCACTGAAAACAAAGAAAACATGCTCTAATTGTCTTCCAAATTAAGGACTGTGATTCGTAAGTCCTTTGTGACAAGTATGGAGCAGTCTCACATCAAACCGATGCACGATGCAACTGGTATGACTCAAATTGCATGTTTTCAGTTTGAAATAACATTTTAGTAAAAAAACACAACTGACATACTGAAAACCGAGGAAATGAATTCCGATTGTTTTGATACTTTAGGACAATGTCCCATCAGTCATTTGTAACGTGTAGGAATTAGTCACACCTCAATCTGACACACGGTGTCACCAGTATGACTCCAAATGTGTCTTGTTATTTAAAATTGACATTAATTCAAGTAAAAAAACACAACTGACATACTGAAAACTGAGAAAATGCATTTGGATTATTTTGATATTTCAGGACAATGATCCATGAGTCACTTGTGATGTGTATGAATCAACTCCATCTCAATCCGACGAACGGTGTGACCAGTATGACTAAAAGTGTCTGCTATCAGTTTAAAATTGACATTTCAACTCAAAACGTGTCACTCACTGAAAATCAAGAAAATGCACTCTGATTGTCTTCTAAATTAAGGACAACTGTTTGTAAGACCTTTGTGACGTGTATGAAGCAGTCTCACATCAAACCAACACACGATGTGACCGATATAACTCAAATTGCATGCTTTCGGTTTGAAATGACATTTTAGTAAAAAAAAACACAATTGACATACTGAAAACTGAGGAAATGTGTTCCGATTGTTTTGATACTTTAGGGAAACGATCCATCAGTCATTTGTGACGTGTAGGAGTCAACTGCACCTCAATCCGACGCACGGTGTCACCGGTATGACTCCAAATGTGTCTTGTTATTTAAAATTGACATTAATTCAAGTAAAAAAAACAACTGACATACTGAAAACTGAGCAAACGCATTCTGATTGTTTTGATATTTTAGGATAACGATTCATGAGTCGGTTGTGACGTGTAGGAATCAACCCCACATCAATCCGATGAACGGTGTGACTGATATGACTAAAAGTGTCCGCTATCAGTTTAAAATCGTCATTTTAACTCGAAACGTGTCACTCACTAAAAACCAAGCAAACGCACTCCGATTGTCTTTCAAATTAAAGACAACAATTCACAAGTCCTTTGTGACGTGTATAAAGCAGTCTCACGTCAAACCGAGGCACGATGGGACCAGTATGACTCAAATCACATGTTTTTATTTTGAAATGATATTTTAGTAAAAAAACACAACTGACATACTAAAAACCGAGGAAATGCATTTTGATTATTTTGATACTTTAGGACAACGATCCATTAGTCATTTGTGACATGTAGGAATCAACGCCACCTCAATATGACACATGGTGTCACCTGTATGACTCCAAATATGTCATTTTTATTAAAAATTGGCATTTTTTAATGTATTCTTCATATTAATGTTTAATTTATTTTTTTTATAGTATTACTAATGTGATATTTGTTTTCTTTTATAGACGGAACCTTTTTCTTGAGTTGGAATGATTTGTTTGGGGACTATTACCATCGGATGATATTTTTTAGAGGGGACCACAGACGTCAAAAGATAAAAGATTAATGTTTTTAACTGTTTGTTGGATATTTGTAAATGTAATTTTATAAAACATTGTTCAAAATTTATATAGAAGTGTTTTTTTGGTATATATCACGAGTTAATATTTTTGTATTCATGATGTCAATTAGATGTATATAGCAATGTTTGTCAATCTTTTGCATGTGTTGCTTGTTTTTTCATCATTTGCATCGTGTATGTGCTTTTTTGTATATATATACTATGAGTGGTTATTTTTTAGCAGGGTTTTGCGGGTTTGTGCAGGTTATTTTTGCTGGTTTGATCATTTTGGTCGACTATTTGTTTTTTTTTTTGCAGGTTGTTTGGCGTGCTGTTATATAAACAGCACGCCCAGACAAGGAAGCTTTTATCAGCGCTAGTTAAAGCGCTGATAAATAGGGACTTTATCAGCGCTTCAAATAGCGCTGATAAAGGGGGCATTTATCAACGCTTTTCTGAGGGCTGATAAAGGGCACTCCCTTTAAAAACGGCTCGATTAACAGTGTTTTTTTAGCGCTGGTAAAGGCCTTTTTAAGCGCCAATAAAAGTCTGTTTTGTGGTAGTGATTACCTAATATAGTTGTGTGAGTGTGTGTGTTTATAATTATATTTAAATTTATTGATATATTTATATTTATATATATAATCTTTTATTTATATATTTATTTATAATTATAATTATAAATATATATATATACATATGAATACATATTTACAATCCTTTAAATAAATTTACAATTATATAAATATAAACATATTTTTTATACATAAATATATTTATGAATGCTTTTAAATTTATTTATAAACATATTTTAAGTTTTATATAATTATATATTTTTTTATATTTATAAAGTTCTAAATATTTATTTATAAATATATATTTATAATTATATAATTATTGATATAATTATACATATATTTATTATTTATATAATTATAAATATATATCTATTAGTATATTTATAAATAAATTTATTTATAAATATGTATATAAATATAAATATATTTATATAAATATAAATTATATATATGTATGTATGTATATTTATAAATTTAATTATTTATATATAATTATATTAATATGTATTCGCAAATATATTTGGTCAAAGACGTTACGTCCCTAAAAGCCTTTTACCAAAATTAATATATTATTAATTATATAAATATATTTATAGATATGATTATAAAATTATACAATTATATAAATATACATGTATATTTATAATTGTATATTTACATTTATTTATAATTATATTTACTATAATTAAATATTTTTAATTGTTATATTTATATATTTATAAATATATCATTATAAATATATTTTTTATATTTATAATTATAAATAAATACATAAATAAATATATTTATAAATATATAAATAGACATTTTATAATTATATAATTATATATATTTTCTAAATTATAAATATATATTAACAATTAATTTTAAATTTAATTTTGATATATAAATAATTTAAAAAATGTTTTGGGTTTGGGAACCACTAAATCATGTTGCGATAGGATTCAGGTTTTAAAAATATTATCAGAACCCGTTTGGAGGGCGATATGGGCTGATTGGCAACGGCGTAGGCGAGCAGTGATCTTTATACAGACCCAGTGGTGGGCAGCGCGTGGAGGTGGATCAGTGGCGTTGACAACGGTGGAGGCTCGGCGCACCCTCAGACGGTGTTCCTTCATCGGAGTTCGAGAGGTTGTCTATGCACTTGTTATTCATCGGTACAAGCTTTTAAGAGGGTAGACTTTTGTGATGGAAGGATCACCTCAATTGCCGCGAGGGAGGTGATGCTCTGGCGATGGAGGTTGATCACAATGGGGGTTGCAAGTGAAGGGTATGTTGTGATGGACATCAGGGCTTTAGGGGTGATTATTAGGGGTCTTTGGGTCATATAATAAGGGCTTGCAAT